>OY728132.1:565545277-575545277 GCA_963277665.1 Viscum album
TGCTTTCTCGTCACCGGCGCGGGTGAGTGCGTGTCGATGGGCGTCGGTGAAGCTCACCGGCGTTGTGGTTTTGGGAAGCTTTTTGAATGGTGTAGATCTGTCGTTGTTCGACGACGTCGATGGATGTTGCTAGCCGGGTTCTCTCGCCAGAGACATGCTGGTTTGTTTGGTGAAGTTTACCAGGGGCGACCTCGAGGGTCGCCGGTGAGGATGACGACGGGAGCCGGTGCATCTCGCTGGCGCTCCGGTGAATGGTGGCTTGATTTGCGTGCAGGATGATGGATTGACGTATGGTGCGCGGCGGGAGGTGTCAGTGTTGTCGCGGGAGTGGTTGAAAGGCGTGATGAGATCGTGGGCGCGTGATGATTCGGGTTCGTTGTTCGAGGCGGCTGGCGGTGTCCGGTTTTGAAATTTTAAATGTGTTTTTTTATCCGGATGTGAAGATGTGGTTGAAAGGGTGTATGGGTATCGGCAACCCCTCAAACCGGCTTCAGAAAATGAAAAAAAAATATTTCTGGCTGGGGACCAAAATCATATAGCCATGGAATCCAATAAATAATTATAATGAATCCTAGAAACGGTTCCATGCATTTTTATACAATGAACCCATATCAAATCCATGGAGAACCCATGGAATTATTTAACTTTGCTTTTTTATAAAACTTATGATGATAAAATCATGATGGTTTTTTATTGTATTTTAGTGTAATCTCTAGGATAAACCCTTGGAATTATAATAATAAGTGTTTTTAATAGAACTATGTAATGAAATACCATTATTTTGGGGTAGGTCTCAATTTTAATCCAAAGGGATAACCCAAGGCATTCCTTATTTGAGGACATCAAGTCAAACATGAGAGATCATTCAAAGTGTCCATGGTTTTCTAGATTTATAGATGAATTCATGATCACTAGTCATCGAATTCAAGAGAGTAATACATTATTTAGATCCAAGGTGGGTTTACAACTAGCAATTTTCCTCAATTAATCAGGGGGTATCTAATGAGCTTTCTCAAGGAACTCCAAATATGGTATCCAAGGATTTTTCAACGAATTCCCCACCATTTATGGTGTGACCATGTTCTGTAATTTATAACCAAGGAATATATGTTAATAATTCCGATGTTCTTATTGAATTATAAATGTAAATTCTTTTATCAAAATTAAATCAAAATCATGGAACTATCATTAAGGATTTTCCATGAGATACCAAAATCGTTTCATAATTTAATTAGTCCATTACTCTTGGAATAAAATTACAATTATGGTTTTAGAATATATAATTTGTCCAAAACACCATAATTTTTATATGTATGTTTAGTTTTTCTAATAAATAGCCAAAGAACCATCTTATAAAGTCACACTTTTAAGTATCATCTCAAACACACACTAAGGGGTGGTTTTGTTAACATAAAATTAAACAATTTGGGGTTTTAGTAAATTCCAAGCTAAACACACACTAACATATGGTTTTGAATGAGTTTTTAAACCACCAATACTGCTTGGTAGGCTCATAGTATGTCTAGGTTAGGATTAAATTAAAATATTAAAAAATCTAGGGTCAGTGGTCGGAAATACCAGTGTTTAGCTCAATGAAAATTTTTATAAATTGTGATAATTTTAATGTAATTCGCATATACCACATACATAGAGATCATGGAATACTAATATTCTAGTTTTAGGCCGAAATGAGAGAAAATTAATAACTATAAAAAAACCTCAAAAATAGGTATTCATGTGAAACATGCATGCATATATTTTCACATAAATTAAAACCATGATTAAAAGATTGTTGATTGATATCCTTACTAATATTCATCCAACGTGATTGATAGAAGTATAAATAGAGGTCAAATGAAGTAGATCTTCCAAGATTGGAGGAAAGGAAGATAAGAAACCTATGCAGGAGCTTTTATATAAAAATAAGGGGTAGAAGGGAGAATTAAACAATAAATTAAATAAGTAAAAAAAATAATTGTTCTTCATTTTTAACTGGGAATATGGTATGGTGATAAGGTTGGTCAAACTGTGTGCCAATTATACAAACTAAATTTTCTAGAATCCCGTATCCTACATGGTTAGGCACACAATCTGTAAAACCATGCATGATAGAACTGTAATGTAGTGAAGGAACTCACAATATTTATAATCCTACATCACATGGTTTAATAAACCATTCTCAATTCCTTTTCACGTTGCATGGATTAGTTTCACAATTTTCACTAACCATTCACTAGCTATGTTCCCTGCTTTTCCTTCAGAAAAACCAAAATTCAAAGCTTGAATCATCAAAAATACTCCCAAAACCCCTTCTTCTCCCATGGACACATCAATTAACATATAATTGGGGGAATTATGACAAAAATAATAAATTGTTTATACCTTCTAAAAGAGCAGGGTCTTATATTTTTTTAAACAATTACCATAATTAAAATAAAATATTTCATAAATTTATCCATTTCATACTATACGAAAACATTAAATTTTTCTATGGTAACATACTTTAATTGAAATATATTTAGTAAATTTTTGTCATAGTATATTAATTTTGGTCCCTTCTATATTCTATAGACAAGAACACAACCCACTTTAAATTCACTAGATTCAGAATAATACTTCAAAAGCCAACTGGTAATATGGTTTCTTGATTAATGGACAATATATTTACACGATTAATCATTTAAAGAATTAAAAAAAAAACTTTTTCAAAGTTGAATTTCACGTCCTTTATCCAGAGTAAATATTGTTACCTTGGTATCTTTGTAAAATCTTTAATGAATCTTATATAAAATCATACATTTTCTAAGAAACTCATTTCTTAATTCACAAGATTTCGAGATGTAAATATTTATATCACTTGAATTTTTTCTTTGAACACTTTTTCACTATCCTTATAAATCCTTCGAACCAAAAATATTCCTTATACAAAAATTAAATAACATTTTTCCCAATTTAATAATAATATTATCTCTTCATAAATTTAAATCACATTAAATATATTCTATAATATTTTTTCAGTTGTTTCATATTATATAAATAATTTCATTCCCATATAATCTTACATATGACCATTAGGTTCATTATCGATAATATTAATAGGGAAATAATCATCCAAACTTTATGGATGCTTCATTACCTGAAAACATTGAGAATAACATTAACATATTCCACTTTAAATTTCTATTTATCATTTGAAAAATAAATTAGATGCCATCCAATTATTTTCAAAATATTGTTAAATATAACTAGAGCCTCCTTTTCATTCCCCATATTAAGTACTAAAAGGTTCCATGGAAATATATTATTTCCAATTCTAATTAATAATTCTTGAATCATTCTGTGGGGATATGTGATAGAATATTATTCAAGTTTCAAAGCCAAAAATGTTTTCTTAAGATCTCCCATTTAATGTCACTTATAAATTTATAATGAAAATAGATTGATACTAGAACCTAAATCATAGAAAATTATAAAATACTTATTCTTATTAAATGTATAGGAATTTTTTAATCTCTTTAAATCATTAATATATGGTTGGATCTTATTTTGAATTTAGTATTTTACTTTTTGGATAGTGGCACTATAGAAATAATCTCAAATATTTTCTTTTTCAAAATATTTTTTTGGGAAATTTTTATATATTATTGAATCTTAGATAATTCATTTACAAACCGAAAATTTTAATAAAATATTTTAGAACAATTTAATAAATCTCAAAAAAAATATCTATATAATTTTCTATGTATATATATTTATTTTGAAATGGTGTTGGAATATAATAAGTATTTACACCTAATTTGGATAATTTTAACCTCACGCATATATAATTTCTTTCCTTTCTATGTTTTAGGGATCTAAAAAATTTAGTAAAAATGTTCTTATCGTTATATTGGTAATTTTACTTTTTATACTTATATAAAACATTAAACTTTTCATATATTTTATTTTTCATTATCTTCTAACTTGTTTCATCCTTTACATTCACTCTGGTCACCCGTTTCTCACATAGGCGGCCCTCAGTTGATGCTTTTGACAGGTTTGTGTTTAGCTCCTGAGATCTTCAAGAATGGGAAGTGGTCAATTTGTTTGACAGTCGATAGATCATGATCCATTTTGAATCGAAGGCAGATCTCATTCAGGTCTGGTTTAGGGCTCTGCGATGTTTCAACAAGATGAGTTTCATCCTCCTTCGATGGACTTTTGATCTTCAAATGAAGCGTGATTTTCGGTCACTGGATATCTGGGTTAGTTTACTAAAACATCCTCTTCCATTTCAGAATCCCTCTATTCTTCGGATGATTCGTAATATGGTTGGATGATTTCTTTGTTCTGATAACCGCACTGTGGCTCTGTGTCATCCGGTTAATCCTTATATCTGTGTGGAAGTAGATGTCTCTCGTCTGCCTTTAAATTTTTTGTGGATCACCATAGGTGAGGAGTATAGATGCAAGAAGACGGTGGTCTATGTAAAATGGATGGACTTATGCTCCATTTCAAGAGGCTGGGACATCCTTCAAAGGTCTGACGAAGGAGATCCACCCCAGGAAGGTCAAAATATAAGGATAAGAGGGTGAGGATTGATGTGATGAATAACTCGATTCAGGGAGATATGGGGTAGGCTTCTGTTAAAATAACTCATATTTCTGAGACACCTAATAATGTGGTGTCCCCTGTGTAGTCAGTGAATGGAGAGAACCAGTGTGGTGTGCATCTGGTTTCTGTAGGGTTTGAGGATATTCCAAGCAACAAGAACCCAGAATATGAGATGGTGATTGATCATGGTCAGAATATTCTGGGCTTGATGGATGGAGGGATGGTTTCTCTTCTGCCTAATACTGTGGTGGGGGACCGTCCTTCTTGTTCCAAATAGGTGACATGTGGTGAATTCCATGATGCAGAGGCAACTAGAGGGTTAAAGCTGTAGTTGATCCCATGGGTTTCTGTTGCTTTCAGTAGGATGAGGCTCAGTTTGGAGATCATTGATTGTTCCTCTTGGAGAAGGGATACAATTCAGAATAAGGAGGGGAGATGTTCCAGAACTTTAGAGGTCATCTTTCCATCCTGTGCTAAAAATTCTCGGGGATTGGATCCCTTATCCTGGCCTTTCCTCACTCTTAGCAACTGGTTTAATGATCTTTTGACATACATGTTGGAGGATGGAATGGTTGAAGATGGTGATGTACAGATGGATAATGGTGTGAAAACACCAGAGGGTCTTCAGGGTATGGGGAAGGAGACCTGCTCTTTAGATGTAGAGAAATATACTACTGAGAAGAGGAGGCCTCCTTTGTTGGAAAGTAACACCCCAGACCAGAGGAGGGGGATCATCTATAAGTCTCTTGGTACTATTTTGGAGGTGCGAGCTGAGTTTGGAAGGGATTGTTTTGGGGGAGGGGACGAAAAGGAGAGCATCCCCTTTAGCCAGTCATTCAGTGATGTGGTGCAAAGTGGGAATCAGAAGACAGTGACAACGGATGGGCCTTTATCTGCTACTCCAAGAAAAATTCCAAGAAAGGATTACTCTTACCTTTCACAGCTGATGCGGACCAGATCGGCTTATAAACGAAACAGTGTGGTTACTTTGGCCTTTAAAAAGGGTAGTGTAGTTGAAAAGGCATCACCAGAGAAACTCGCTCTAGAGCAGCTTAGGAGTCTGGTTCAAAGTGCTAGCTTCTGGAGGTCTTCAGACTGGAAATCATCCACTGAAGATGATGGATCCTACAAGGGGTGCGGTGATGAGTCTGGCTACTATGATGTGTAAGTTTCACTTATTTGTGTTTGTGGTTGTTTGTTGGGTAACGGAAACCCATAATCTGGCTTTTAAAATGGAAAAAAAATGATTCGCCTATAGAAAATTCTACATTATTTGTTGGTTATTTTCAGTATTCCTTAACTGTTATAAAATCCAATAAATTATATTATCATATTGGGTTAATATTTAAGACTACTCTTAAATACATTATTAAAATATCTATTGTAAAGGTTACTGCATAAATCATTTTTATTATTAAATACTCAATTATCCATCGAACATGAGTTATCTGTATTCCCTCCAAGATAGATTAGAGTCTTTCTTCCATAAAGTATTATAAGTATTAGAGTGTATATTTAACTTCTATTGTGGTATTTTCTGATAAATACCCATATATATTTTCTCCTATAGTAGTTTCATTGAAAATTTATTTTGTAGAATGTCACAATTCATGTGGTGATAGTAATTATGTATTAAATAACCTCACAAAAAACATATATTATCTTAAACCATGGACATAAGTCCTTTAGTTTTATATTAAATATCTAAACTATTTATTTCCATATCACATAAAATTGACACTTCATTAAAAATATATCTTATTCCAATTATATCTTCATATTTTGACATTATGGGATGTATATTATAGATATTCTTTAACTCCTCAATTTTTTTTGTCTCCATAGTGATAACAATATAATGTTTCAAAACTATTTTCCCAATAGGATGAGTAATTCGATTATAAAAAAATTAATGATTAAAAATAAATGGATTTGGCAGTGAGGGAACTATCGATAATACTCATTATACCTACCTGGTGCTTCATGGAATAGTTTATCGCCTTTTGAAAAAAATTTAATCTTAGTCCTTAATTTCATAGTTCTATAATTTGGATAAAACCTCGTGGTAAAAGATGTATACATATCATCCAATGAGTATAATAATTTTTCTTCCACTTGAAGAATATAATCACTTACCTACATATTCATGAGTGGGTAATGAATCATAATCTTATTTCATTTTATATTAAAACATTTAGATAACATAATTCAATTTTATGATGATATATTTTATGAAATTGAATTCTTATTAATATGGTATACCATTAAAAGTGGGTAAATGTTATTAGTGATGGTTCTTAAACTCATAATTTCAATAATTTTGTGGAAATATGTTGTAGGAAGAATTTCCAATCATTCTTTGAATTTTTATTTCCCAAAAAATGATGAATTATAGTCAATATTTTTTATAGGCACATTATAAAACTATGGTTTCATCAATTTTAGATTCATAGTAAACTAGTTTTCTCCATCCATGTCTATTATGGTTCTTTTTTTTCTACTTTGGAAACATATTTTATTAGTGTTAAAAAATCATATGATATGGATATGATATATATCATACACCTAAAGACTGCTTAATGTATAAAAAAACTAAATTATAATTTGTTAATATGTGTAATCAATTAATATATATCATAAATAAATGATAATATTTTTTAAATTTCCCATACAAATGAAAAATAAATTAATGACTATCAATTTATTATCCCAAGAAACTATTCCCAACATGATTTATGATGTGTATTATGTTACAACACCTCGATGAGTATATAGGGTCACTAAAACACATTAAACTAATAATTTCGTATCATCTTCATAGGGACAACAACTTTTTAATAACTAGTTTTATTTTTTATATACAAATAATTATAAAATATATTTTTTCATAGTAGTTATTCAATTTAAATCTAAATAAGTAACAAATAAAGTGATTATATATGGTTTTTTAAGATATTGATGCAAAAATGGTTTTATAAAATTTATGATGAAGATGTGGGGATTTTGGGTTAGTCTTATTGTATCATAGATCTCATTATTGATTTATTTAAAATATAACTAGAATGATCACTCAATCCCTTTAATTATTTTTCAACACACTATTATGCTCATTAATTATATAAATAGGTCCCCATGAGTTTTATTATCAATATTTACTAATAGAATTCAACTTAAATTGTCTTCTATATATTTATACATTGGTATCTTAGGTGACTGTTATACTTTTAATCTAGGGAAATATTTCCACGTCCCCTGCATCACTAATCCCTTATAATTATGCTCAAAATGACCAAGTTAGTAAATCATTAATATCAAAAGAAAAGAAACGTTTTCAAATTATCCAATAAATTATATTTTTCATTATAAAAAACATTTCTCAATCCATGCTAATAGATTCTCCAACCATGATCGTAATATAAAGAAAATTTAAAAGAGTTAACATGAAGGATTATCCAATGGTGGTGGAGATTCAAACTCTGTCTCTATAGTCACTAACTTCTCTAATCTCTATTAACAGAAAATTTAAGTACCCCTATATTTATCCAAAACTCTTTGTTATGGTAATTCCTTAATCATATGAACCTTCTCTTCTCATGTGATCAATCCACATAGATAATATAGTTTCATATCATTCCATGTGTATTATATACTCATGGCTCCCCTTTTATCACTTTTGTTAGTCGAAGTAGGACACACAACAGGGGTGAATTGAGTTCCTATAAAAATTTATATCAAAAACCATTATTAAATTTGTTTATAAAAGTATCTCAATTTAAAACAAAATGGCCCTATTAACTAAAGTAGCATATTTATAAAATTGTTGTTTGTTCAAAATATTTCCAAGAGATTGATTAGTTATTAGTTAAAAAATATACTTTATTATTTTAACTTTTTAAATCAGTCTAATGAAACAAATTCTAATATAAAAATTATCTTATATTAATTATCAAGTCTAATTTAAGTTTTCTGAAATAATTACAAAGGTAGAGAAAACAAAACTAGAAATCACACAGCAAAAGTAAAGAAGAGGTTTATTCTCAATATAAGACCTAATCCTCTACACTTGGTGATAACCTTCCACTATGAAGTTTATATTAAAAATAATTGATACACACCCTATATCAAGGTAAAAATAGTATTCAAACTATTTAGGTCAACTAGACCTCTTCCACAGTTTTTACGGGAGTGTAAAAACAAATCATAAACATAGGATCATCTTCCAATGTTATCTATGGGAGTGTAAATGTGAAGGTTTGTGAAGATATATATGTATCTTCCGGTTTGGATCAGGATTCAATGTGTGTTTATCAAATAGATACACACACTACTCAAAATGTAAATAAAGTGCATAGCTAGAGAAGAATGATAAAAATTGTTTTAGAATGATTTGTGTGATATTCTCTAAATCATCTAGACCCATTAAGGATGGTAGAAGTGAATCCAGAGTCATCTACCAGAAACAGACAGCAATACAAAGAGTCATTATTGCTCTATATTCTGTTCCTAATGAGGTATAAGATTCCTCTAAGTGTTCTTGTCTTCTAAGATGTTGCTTCAGAGATTTTTGGTCTTTCGGTTCTCAGTAATTTCTCTTGGTATGAATTAATAGTTGTTAGATCTTGTTTTACAGTCATTTATCTTTTTTTTTCACCAACCACTCTATTCTTTTTTTTCGAGTGCTTACTTTTAAACATATCAAGGATAACAAGGACAAAGATCCTAACCATGTGGGGTACCTCATACCACATACTTTTCACTGAAAATATCATTAATATTTTCTAAAAATACCATTACTAAAATTAGTATCATTAAATTAGCCAAATATAACAGTTACTAATAAGTTCAAATATAAAATACATACCATCTGTGACTCTGTCCTTAGGCAGTTCATACTATTGGTGGCTCATTTTGTCGACGATTTGGTCTATAGAGAACTCATTCCATCGATAGATCATCTCTATTAGAAAATAATTTCTTTTAGTAGATCATACTATAGGTGGATCACTCTTTTGGTAGGTCAAACATGAATTAGTAACTCTGAATCAGCCTGTTGAGCTTTCAGTATGTGATGCATCGGTAGCTCATCTATCGGTAACTCAATATGTCAGTGAGTCAATATATTTTTGACTCGGACTTAGAAAAAAACTCTAAGTCTCTTTATCATTTTTTCAATCTATTAGTATTTCATACATCTGTTGGTGGCTCAGCTTATTAGTATCTTATGTCATTGATAACTCATGTATCGGTGAGTTGCCTATGGGTAGGATATGTTTTTGTAAATCATGCTTCTCGGTGTATTTCAATTAACCAAATTCTATATTTTTTTCCTATTATTTAAACACTAACTATAGAGGTTAAAACTATAATTGAACATTATTAAACACAATGTATCTTAATAAACAATAATTAGCATAGTTTCATTATTTTTGAGCATTTAACCTAGTAGACGGCAACAATATCTCTTTTTTGGTGATAAAAAATCATGACATGATATACCACAATAATTTTTTTATGATGATTGGATTAAAAATATTCTTCATATTTTACACATATTAAGGTGACGAAATTTTAAAATAAACACATGTATATATTAAGTCATAAATGGTCTTTATCAATTATATGCCCCAATTTAATCTCAAGATTAATCTTAAGATCCCCATAAGATAGATTCTATATTATTTCTCCCCCCTTTAGGATTATGAAGAAGGAAACACTGAATGAGAAATAAATAATAGGTAAGAAAAACAAATGAGACAAAATCATAGAAGGTATTCCATTAATCAAGCAGTACAAGGTATTATAAAAACCGTACAAAAAAATATTACATCAAATACCTATCAAAAATTGATCCAAATACTTCATTATCACATCATAATCCATCACTTCCTTGAACTTGTCAGGGTCATAGGAGGGAGAAGCAGAAGGTGTAGAGATAGTAGTGGTGGACGGAACAATGATGATACTGAAAGATGGAAGAGGAATTACATAAATGACATATGGATCAAGGCCCAATCTAGAAGAGGAATTAAGACTTGTGAGTTCCTATTGAATGAAAGGTTTAATCTTTCTGATAGCTTGATCATGGTTCATGGTCAATGGTGAGAAAATTGTAGAAGAATAAGTAGAAGTAGTCTATATTGGTCTGAGAATAGCATATTACGGAGAAACAATGGTTGGGTTGTGATGATGTAGGTAGGGATTTAACAAATTGATGAAATCCTTGATGATCTCACAACTATATTCCATTTCCTTCTCAAATTCCTCTTTATTCTTCATAAATTTCTTTGAGGTAGGGGTATAATCCTTCAATTTCTAAACATTCTCCTTGAATGCCTGAGTCGCTAGAGGTGACCTCAAATTCTCCACCAAATAATTGAAATGACTGGTTAGCTGATTCTTTTTGTAAATCCTATTAAAATAGAAGTATGGCTTCTGGGTTTTTCCTGAGTAGTAGATGATTTTTTTGAGTGGAATCTCACCATGTCATGCACATGGTAATAGTTCTTGTAGATTTTTCTAAGGCTCTCTTAATCAGTGCTACCCATCACGATATCAAGTTCCTCTCTAATGAAATTTTTGGCAAACTCAAAATTTAGATAATGAGAAACAGGAGTAGCTGAGATAGAGGTACCTTGCACTATATCTTTGATATATAGTCCCAACTAGTATACATCAAAATTAGGAGTTTTAGGCTGAGCATTAGAACTCATTGAAGATTAATCCTCAAAAGTCTTTACCCATATATCCAAAAGATGTCATATAATCAATAGTGAGACTATTTATGGATGAAACCATTATAGTCAACTCATTCCTCATTTTTTATTGTCTAAAACAACAACTTCCACAAAAGAGATCAACCTTGGATCAACCAGAGATACAACTCTCTCAGAAATCACATCATAATCTATTTCACTAATTCTTGGATCATTAATAGGTTGAATCGAATAAATACATTAGGCTATCTCTAATAGTTATTCTTTTAAGGTATTGAGTTCGGATTTAGCCAAATACTCTGGAGTAGTCAAAGGAATGGGAGGAAGAGTAGGAGCAGTTGGACTATCCTCTAAATCAGGATAATCCAGACCAAAGGTCACATATTTGGGATCTCTCCTCCACATAGGTACAACAATTTAATCCCAAGGAGCATGTACATAATCCTTTTCTCTCTTAGTTAATATCTCCCCTTTTGTAGGTATCATTTTCCTAGAATATACTAATTGTCTCACTCGAGTTACTGCGAATTCCCTTTCAACATAAACTTCGATATGAACAAAATCATTAGGAGATACATGTGGTCCCAAAATCAGTTCATGTTCCCCTATAAGAGCATCGGCATGACATTCATTCTCCTCAGTATCTATTTTAAGATAAATTGGTTTAGCCCTAGGACCTTAATAATCACCAGGATGATCTGATTCACTGTCAGATCCATCACTTTCCTCATCTTCCCTTTCACTTTTATCATAATCTTCTTCATCTTATTCCACATATCTATCACCATATTCTTCTTCTTATCTGCCATTTTCTTCTACTTCAACATAATATTTATCACTACTAGATATTGTTTCATACTCATTATCCTCATACACTTTGGTATCTTCACTATCATTCTTAGGTAGAAGTGGTTCTTTAAAAGTTGTAGCTCTTTGTGGACTTTTGGGACCATAAGTCATACTTTTTGTACTATCACCAATGTTTGGATAACCCTTATCAACTATCAAATATTCAACTATTTGAAATTTTTCAAGGACATCCTTATCTGAATAAACACCCACTTCATGTTGTCCTCAATGTAACGCCCCGACCCCAGTTACCCAGAGTTAGTGCATTATTATGTAAAATTGGCATGATCACAAAAGATCAAGTCTCGAAAGACCGATTAGTTTAGTAGCCTTGGAAACTCTAGATACATTCATAAAAGTTACATTACATCATAAAGTCAAAAACTACAATAACATGGTCTCTATAGTCCACACTCATATCCCCTTCTGACTATCCCTATGGGTCATTCATAAAATACTTCTTCACATCCTGGAAAATATTAAAACATTGAAAGGGGTGAGCTCAGATGCTCAGTAAGGATAACAATATAGCAGAAGCTTTCATAAATAAACATAAACATTTAAGGCAATGTATAACTAAAACAAAAACCTTTTAAACATAAACATCAGCATAATATGGAAAATGTAAAATTAAATAATTCCATTTACTTATTCACATGGATATTCCACTAGTCTAATAATCACATGCAATATCAACAACCACTTTCATAATGATGGCATGCATAATGACAGACTATCATAACCACATAGCCAAGGCCTCGTGCCAAGACTACAAATAAGATTTTGTCCAGGCCTCATGTCAAGACACTAGTTTGTCTCATGAGACCTACCGATGCATCGAGGAGCTATAGCGGGCTCCACCCATCACTTATTAAGTCCAATGCATTCCTCATATGAACAGGTTTAAACATATCATAATCCATAACATAATCATATCATATAAAACATGCATAAAGGACACATAACATTTCCACATTTAAATCACAAGATAACAATACAACACATTGATAAAAAAACACTGTCAAAACCATTTTTAATACCAAAATAAAAGAAAATTAAAACATTGTAAATATTTTTCATTTAAAAAAATTTTTGGCTTGTAGAGGAAGCTGAAACCCAAATAATGGTCACGGCGGCGGAGAAGTCATTGTCGCCACATACGTACGACAAAAAAAACATTCCATTTTTTCATTTAGTAAAATTCTTCATACAAAAATATTTCTTTTGAATAAACATAAAAGTCAAAGGTGTTTATACACCATATAAAAGAAAGTTGTGCATAAAATAAAATATTCCCCAATGAAAGAAGATTGGGACGAAGTTCCTTACAAAGAACATTTTTTTAATAAAATAGATTTATTATGTGTATTCACTATAAGTACACATAAATAAAGTACAAATACAAGATAGGACATAACAATATCATGACATAATTTTATAGTAGGTGATTAACCCAAAGAATGGAAATCGGGTTAAGAAGTTCCCTTACCTCGTGTCCGACTGCACTCGACCATTCTTTAATCTCCTAAATAATAAACTAGATTTAATATCTACTTGCTTAAGAACCTTGTTCAAGTTCATTATCCCTTTTATATCACTTATTACAATTTTACGAAAATTATGTAGTCATTTAAGTTAATAACGGTCATTTTGTAGATCTTTGGTACTTGAGTCAACAATAAACTTCTTATAATTACAAGTTGTTTATGTGGTAGAATATCCATTATCTCCAGAATTATATTCATGATGTAGATATAATATATATCATATATATCTATTATATAAATTCATTCATAATATTACGTAACATTTAGATGTAAGAAATGAAATGCATTATTCATAGAGACGGTAAGCCGTACGTATGCATGAACGCTACTTTCATTTCTATTTCGTATTTAATGGAATGAAATCATAATGATATAAAGGTATATTATAATTCCAGTATAATATCATATATAATATCATTTACTCCATCCTTTATACATCCCACATATGGAATTAACGATTCAAATCACTTTGAGGGGGCGGTAGTCCGCACTTCCTAAAATGAAATTATCGCGTTTACCCATAATGGAAATCATAAAGGTATGCCATAAATGAAAAATAAAGAAGCATAAAAAACATAAATATCATATATATATCATATATGAAAATAGTGTCATCATAATGGCCACCATTATAGGTGTTAAAAGAATATTGAACAATCATCGTTTCGTGAGGCAGTATTTCGCCACCCACAGAAACAGTATGTTCTTTAACCATTAGATGAAGGTGTGTGTAATTGTAAATCAAAGAATTATCATAACAACATCCTAGTATATTGAAGATACTGGTTTTGTTACAAAATAAAGGAATAAAAATAGGTTAAGAGGTTGGAGAATCAAAGTAAAACAAAATTACATAAGAAAAGACATTACCTTAAAAATCGGGTAACTCTTTTTGATTTGAGACAAAGGCTTCCTTGGGAAGAATTTATGACAAAAGTGAGGCTTCTAGGAGTAATAGAGGGAATTTGAAAGAGTATTTGGGTAGATTTTGGCCTACCCAAATGGCTTGAAGGTGTGAATAAGGTGGTAGTGGTTGGGGCCTTTTATAAGAGGAGAGGAGGGGCACTCTTGGAAAGTAATGAAATATTACAATATTATGATATTGTTTTCGGATTTTAGAGGTCCCACAATGATATATGTCGAGTATAAGGTGATAAGGGTTCTAAATATACCCATAAAATAGGTTTTTGACAAGTTTAATTCTTAAATTTTACATTATCTTTTCATTTTATTTACATCATTAATTAATGAGGTAACCACTGCATCATCATGGTGTCATAAATCATTTAACTTATCTAATGTATAAAAATTATAAAAAAAATATAATTATGTAGGAAATATTTTTATCTTTCCAATGAATAATTATAGTCGAAATGGTAACTTATATAAACCCATGTAATAATTGTTTCAGTAAAACAACACATGTTTGTGATAATTTTACTTTTACTTTAAATAAAAAGTTATTAATGTCATTTTCTTACCCAAGTGGCTCCATGGGGTCCCCAAGTTGACCCATGGATTTTCTTGGTCGTTCATGACTCATAAAATAAGGGTAGGACAAGTGTAAAGGTATTTTAATATTTTTATAATATCATTTTTACCATAAATTTCACTAATTACCATTAATCGTGATTAATAGAAATTAAAAGTTACTATTCGCCAAAAATTATTTTAATCCCATTGAACCACATTTTACTTCTTAATGAACACCATGTATGTCGAATTTTTAAATATCAAATCACAGAAGTGGTAATGTTTCATTTAAATGAAAAATCAGTTTTTTAACTACCACTTAGTGGTTTCACTATTCATCAAAAATTGAAGTTTTTCAGAACAATGCCAAAATTTCACCCTAATCTATAATATATATTCCGAATTAAAAAATGATGACTATTTTAAAAATTCCAAACATATAAGTTTCATTAATTAATTTTATAATTAATTCCCACTGTCACGATAAATAGCGTGTTTCTAAGAAACAATATATATCAAAATATTTACAATTTTTTATGTCCAATTTCAAAGTGAAATTAATTCTAATGAACACCACTGGATAAAATGGTAAAAATATATTCTAATTATACTTTAAAACCATTCAATAGTATAATTTATCACTATAAATTATTTTTATTAAAAAAGTTGTTTTTAATTATTTTTCACTATTCATAAAAAATTGGAAGTTCTCAGAAAATTACAAAAAATTCAACTTAGGATAATTTCGATATTCCGAATACAAAAAATAAGTCAATTTTGAAATATAAAATTTATATAATTTCAAAAAGTGGGTATTAATATTCATAACGGCTACATTGTGGCTGAGATGATTTCACCAGACCCTGTTCTGGAACTTCTCAGGAATCGGGTGCAAAGTCCTCAGTATTGGAGGACACCAGGTTGGGAAACAACCTCGGCCACTGGAGAAGATGAGTCTGGCAGGGGATGCGGAGAGGAGTACGCATTTGATGATTTTTACTGATGTTTTTAGTGTGTTGATTGCTGTTTCTGGGTTTATGTTGTGGTTATATGCTTGGGCACCGGAACCCATTAAACCGGCTTTGGAAAATCAAAAAAAGGATTTCCAGAATTTTGTGGAAAACCCACATCGGACATCAGGTTAATAAAAATATAACTTTAAAAGAAAGAAAGAGAAGTACAAAGGTCACCCGTGATATCCCATACTAGTATTCTATGAAAATATTGATATGGAGGAAAAAAAACCATCAAGGTCTGATAGAGAGTTGTATAAAACAGGATTAGGAGAAAGTTAACTACAAGAAAATCACAAACTTGTTATTGGTTAAATGGTCATTGATTCCCCAATTGGAAAAGTTAACTGAAAACATTTTTGTTTTAAGTTACCTTTCATAAAGTTGAGGAATTTATTTGTGAGATTTACTAAGAATGTAAGGAAATATACTTACTTGTCATGTATACTTTCATTCTTTAATAAAATTTTACCACAAACTCATCTTTCCCTCCAAAAGGTAATAGAACTAAAAAATATTATATTTATCCTAATCGTAAAAGGTTCTAAATATTAACACATACCATTTAGATTAGGGAAACTATTTTGTAACAACTAGAGACTTACTGTAGGCTAGTGGTAGGTAGTAAAGATCTCTCTCACTATGGTTGTGGGTTCAATTCCTACAGCTTTGTCCGACGCGACGGGTTATCCCCCAACCTACAGGTTGTCCTCTTCCTAAAACTATAGTATTATAATATTCCAAAAATACTCTTCAGAAATATTTTAACCTTAAACAATACTATCCAAAGTTCAACTTAATCTATTCCAACCTTTATAGTTATCCAAAATACCTCTGTCCAGACTTTCTATAAAACGTCTCTAAATTCCAAAATCAATTGTATCATCATATTCCTCAAACAATGTAAAGTTTCTCTTTTTTTCACACACAAAAGTATGATTACCTTCATCATATTAAAACCTTAATGAAAACAAAAAGTACTGAAGTACAATCCTTACATTATTCTTATAACCAGAATATAATCCTTGAGTCCTAAAGCACCAATAACTTAATAATTCCACTTCAACTGTAGTAACAGCATAAGATTGTCCTTGATCCCTTGGCCTTTTCTGAGGTAAGTTTCTCTGACGCTTAGGAAATTCATTTTCATAATGCCCCATTTCCCTACAATTGTAGCATTCAACATTGATAGCCTCTTTCTTTCCCTTGCAATCACAAGCCTAGTGACCTTTTTCTCCAAATTTATAACAAACTCCCATTCCTTTAGGCATGTACCGGGGTTATTCTTCCCACAATTATCGCATAATGGAAAATCTTTCATTCCCTTTTTCCCTTTATCTGTATCTTGTTCTACCATTCTATTCTTCTCTTGCTTTACTTTGTCGTCATAAGACTTAGAGAATTCTTTTTATGTCTTGATAGCACACGAGACTATATCTTCGTATGTTGAGAATGATTGTGATATTAAAGATCGATGGAGAAATGGTTTTAACCCATCAAAGAAATGATCAATCTTACTTCTTGGGTTACGTATATAATCTGCAACATGTCTTTCTAACCTTGTAAAGTTGGCCTCATACTTTGCGACATTCTCATCCTCCTTCTGCCTCAAAATCAAAAATTGTCTTTCCCTATCTACTCTATGTTCATGTGGAAAGTATTTTTCTAAGAAAATTTCCTTAAACTCCCTCCATTTCATACATGATACTTCTTTATCTTCCATTGTGTTTTGAATCAGAGGCCAACATTGATCGGCATCTCCAGTGAGGCGGTAAACTGCCATCACAACCTTCTCTCTTTTGCTACTCCCCAAGGCGTGGAATATTTTCTTTGAGGTGTTTATCAATTGCTCAACTACTAATGGATTTTTACCCCCATTAAATTTTGGTGGTTTTTTCCTCATGAATAGGTCTAACAATGATCCTCCATGTTGTGGATCATGGTTCTCCATATGAGTAAGGTTATTATTCATAACCCGAGTGAGTTGTCCCAGTATGGTGATAAATTGATCGGCACCAGTTGTATCTCCGGCTCTATTTTAATTATCTTGAGCAGGAGGACAATCCCTACATGGAGTGTGTGAATTGATATGGTTTCCATTCCTCCCACTAGGCGCCATTTCTAAACAATGGCATAAATTACATTAGTTTATGAATCAAAATACATAATTCCATACTTGTAAAACAATTAACATAAATTGAACTATAATCATAAAAATGTTTTCTTTGAGGAAGTATATACTCATAAACCCTTCATAATGGATTGTAAAGAAAATGATAATTATCCTAATCATATCCCCCGGGAGTGTCGTAACCAAGAGTGCAGCAAGGAACATTTTCGTGCACCAGTTCTCATTCGAGTCTAGCTCAAAGCGGTGTTTTTGGGTTTTACCCCTAGGTACATCTGTGCCAGAGCCTCCTCTACCTGCTCATATCCAAACATGGATGTATTTCTCAGAAAACTCACAAAATATTTATAATACCAAAATTCTAAGAAGTTATTCTATACTAATCCTCAAATTCCATTTTATGGTTATGTGATCTAATCAGAGTTTTTCTAAATCTAGCTTCCAAGGTTAGTATTAAACTTTCTCTGATACCAACTATAAATCCCTGACCCCAATTACCTAGAGTCGGTGAATTATTATGTAACATTAGCATGATCACAAAAGATTAAGTCTCGAAAGACTGATTAGTTTAGTAGCCTTGGAAACACTAGATACATTCATAAAAGTTACATTACATAATAAAGTAAAAAACTACAATAACATGGTCTCCATAGTCCACACTCATATCCCCTTCTGACTATCCCTGCGGGTCATTCATAAAATACTTCTTCACATCCTGGAAAATATTAAAACATTGAAAGGGGTGAGCTCAGATGCTCAGTAAGGATAACAATATAGCGGAAGCTTTCATAAATAAACATAAACATTTAAGGCAATGTATAACTAAAACAAAAACCTTTTAAACTTGAACTTCAGCATAATATGGAAAAAGTTAAATGAAATAATTCCATTTACATATTCACATGGATATTCTACTAGTCAAATAATCACTTGCAATATCAAAAACCACTTTCATAATGATGGAATGCATAATGTCGGACTATCATAACCACGTAGCCAAGGCCTCGTACCAAGACTACAAATAAGATTTTTTCAAGGCCTCGTTCCAAGACACAAGTTTGTCTCATCAGACCTACCGATTCCTCGAGAAGCTATAGCAGTCTCCACCCACCACTTATTAAGTCCAATGCATTCCTCATATGAACAGGTTTAAACATATCATAAACCATAACATAATCGTATCACACAAAACATGCATAAAGGAAACATAACATTTCCACATTTCAATCACAAGATATCAATACAACACATTGATATAAAAAAACACTTTCAAAACCATTTTCAATACCTAAATAATAGAAAATTAAAACTTTGTAATTATTTTTCATTAAAAAAAGTTATGGCTTGTAGAGGAAGCCAAAACCCAAATAATTTTCACGGTGGTGGAGAAGTCGTTGTCGCCGCATACGTACGACAAAAAAAACATTCCCTTTTGTTTTTTAGTAAAACACTTCGTACAAAAATATTCCTTTTGAATAAACGTAAAAGTCAAAGCTATTTATACACCATATAAAAGAAAGTTGTGTATAAAATAAAATATGCCCCAATGAAAGGAGATTGAGACAAAGTTCCGTACAAAGAATTTTTTTTAATAAAATAGAACTATTATTTGTAATCACTATAAGTACACATAAAGAAAGTACAAAAACAAGACAGGACATAATAATATCATGACATAATTTGAAAGTAGGAGATTAACCCAATGAATGGAAATTGGGTTAAGAAGTTCCCTTACCTCATGTCCGACTTCACTTGACCGTTATTTAATCTCCTTAATAATAAACTAGAGTTAATCTCTACTTGCTTAAGAACCTTTTTTCAAGTTCATTATCCCTTTTATATCACTTATTACAATGCTACAAAAATTATGTAGTCATTTAAGTTAATAACGGTCGTTTTGTTGATCTTTGGTATTTGAGTCAACAATAAACTTCTTATAATTACAAGTTGTTTGTGTGGTAGAATATCCATTATCTCCAGAATTATATTCATGATTTTGATATGATATATATCATATATATCCATTATATACATTCATTCATAATATTACGTAACATTTAGAGGTAAGAAATGAAATGCACCGTTCATGGAGACGGTAAGCCGTACGTACGCTTGAACGCTACTTTCATTTACATTTCGTATTTAATGGAATGAAATCATAATGATATAAAGTTATATTATAATTCCAGTATAATATCATATATAATATCATTTACTCCATCCTTTATACATCCCACATATGACATTAATGATTCAAATCACTTTGAGGGGGTGGTAGTCCGCACTTCCTAAAATGAAATTATCGCGTTTACCCATAATGGAAATCATAAAGGTATGCCATAAATGAGAAATAAATAAGAATAAGGAAAACATAAAAAAAAAATCATATATGAAAATATTTTAATCATAGTGGCCACCATTAGAGGTGTTAAAAGAATATTGAACAATCATCGTTTCGCGAGGTAGTATTTCGCCACCCACAGAAACAGTATGTTCTTTAACCATTAGACAAAGGTGTGTGAAAGTGTAAATCAAATAATTCTCTTAAAAACATCCTAGTATATTGAAGATACTGTTTTTGTTACAAAATAAAGGAATAAAAATATTTTAACTGGTTGGAGAAGCAAAGTAAAACAAAATAACATAAGAGAAGACATTACCTTAAAAATCGGGAAACTCTTTTTGATTTCAGACAAAGGCTTCCTAGGGAAAAATTCTACCCAAAGTGAGGCTTCTAGGAGTAAGAGAGGGAATTTTAGAGAGTATTTGGGTAGAGTTTGTCCAATCCAAATGGCTTGATGGGGTGAATAAGGTGCTAGTGGTGGGGGTCTTTTATAAGAGGAGAGGAGGGTAACTCTTGGAAAGTAATGAAATATTTCATTATTATGAAATTATTTTCGGATTTTAGAGGTACCACAATGATTTATTTAGAGTATAAGGTGATAAGGGTGATAAATATACCCATACAATTGGTTTTTGACAAGTTTAAGTCTTAGATTTTACATTATCTTTTCATTTTATTTAAATCGTTAATTAATGAGGTAATCGCTGCATCATCATGGTGTCATAACAAATTTAACTTATTTAATGTATAAAAATTATAAAAAAATATGATGATGTAGGAAATATTTTTATATTTCCAATTAATATTTATAGTCAAAATGTTAACTATATAACCCCATTTAATAATTGTTTTAGTAAAACAACACAAGTATGTGACAATTTTATTTTTACTTTAAATAAAAATTTATTAATGTCATTTTCTTACCCAAGTGGCTCCATGGGGTCCCCAAGTTGACCTATGGATTGTATTGACCGGAAATGACTCATCAAATAAGGGTAGGACAAGTGTAAAGGTATTTTAATATTTTTATAATATCATTTTTACCTTATATTTCACTAATTACCTTTAATCGCGATTAATAGAACTTAAAAGTTACTATTCACAAAAAATTATTTTAATCTCATTGAACCACATTTTACTTCCTAATGAAAACCATGTATGTCGTATTTTTGAAAATCAAATCACAGAAGTGGTAATGACCCATTTAAATGAAAAATCAGTTTTTTAACTACCACTTAGTGGTTTCACTATTCATCAAAAATTGAAGTTTTTCAGAACAATGCCAAAATTTCACCCTAAGATATAATTGATATTCCAAATTCAAAAATTATTTCTATTTTAAAAAATTACAAACATATAAGTTTCATTAATTAATTTTATAATTAATTCCCGATGTCACAACAAATAGCGTGTTTTTAAGAAACAATATATATCAAAAGATTGACAATTGTTTATGTCCAATTTCATAGTGAAATTAATTATAATGAACACCATTGGATAAAATGGTAAAAATATATTCTAATTATACTTTAAAACAACTCTATAGTATAATTTATCACTATAAATTATTTTGATTAAAAAAAGTTGTTTTTTATTATTTTTCACTATTCATAAAAAATTGGAAGATCTCAGAAAATTACAAAAAATTCAACTTAGGATAATTTCAATATTTCGAATACAAAAATGATTTCCATTTTGAAATATAAATTTATATAATTTTAAAATGTCGGTATTACTATTCATAATGGCTACTTTGATTGATCGAGGTGTGTTAGAATCTCGAACTTGCGTACAATGCAAGCTATTGCATTATTAAAAGAGAAGTGTATCGTGGAAGCTCGGGGTGTCACACTAGACCAGTGTCTATCATATTTCTTGTCCTCAAGGGATACTCAATAGGATTGAAATATTCATATAGATTATCATTATCCTCAACCCACATTTTCTTCCAAGGGGTTCCAATTAATCATCATCCTCTTGGTGATAACTTCATTCTAAGAGAAACCATCACAATATTAAATTGTCTCTTCACCTTCATTAACTAAACCCTTAGCATTAAACATAGAAAATATGAGTCTTGGATTAAAAATAGTTTATCTTGTAATAGGGTTTATTCATCTCGTTGATATGAACCATCAAATACCTGCAAAAATTTACCTTATGACTATTCTTCAATAGATAAAGCAAGTAAACATCCCGATGCTTTAGAGATGAAAAATCATTATTCTAGGGACATAATTGATGCTAGATGAATTTGAATAAAATATTTCACTCACCAACAAGATCTATAGTAATATTCCCCCAAAGGTCTCCATTTCATGTCAACATAGTCAAATCTACCTCATTACGAAAGAGGTCACATGTTGGAGGAGAACTTCCATAATGGTCATCACCAGCACCCTCATGGGGTACCTTTAGAAATTCTTCCTAGAGTTTATATGAAAATTATACTCTCCTTCCATCCACTATCAACTTTATATAAATAAACTCAGATCATTCTAGTAGAAAATTATTATTCACGTAAAACTCATATACCCGCCTCATATTTTATGAACTATCATTTTTGTAGAACCACTACAACCACCCTTGGGTTTTCAATACATTCTATAGAAGATAATTTCTTAATAGCATCCAATCAAAATGTACTTCTTTCCCATGGATCACAATGTAATTTGTGAGTTATTAATGAAAATGAAAAGGTTTCGGTTGTCTAGATATACCTCATTTATTCTTGTATGGATGTGACTCATTATCATATCATTGAACGATGCACTTGACAGGATCCATTGATAAAGGTTCGAAGGTTTTGGTTTGAGAGAGAAAGGTATAATCTCGGGAGAGAATGGTTTGAGGGAAAGAGTCCCATAGTAAGAGTCTGAGGGTAAAAAGTATTGGAACATCCCTTATTTTATCATTTTGGGATATTAAAACATAAAATATGAAAATCAGGTTAAAAATAATATAAAACAATTAAAAAAAAGATGTTTCAAATTCCATACAAAGAAATAATTATGTATCGTTCAGTGAGACTCATCAATGAGACCTATTAGTAACTCACCATCGGTGAGTAATCATTTTTGAGTCCTATTGGTGAGACATCATATGTGAGTCCCATCAGTGATTCATCAACTGTACGTCCTCAAAAATTGATCATCCCTAACTCATGTCTGATGTAACTCATCCTCTAATAATTTAATGGATTAGTATAAATGTCAGCAAACTAATGTTCTGTGTCGATGAATTTAAGAGTTATATAACCTTTTTGATAATTATCTATCAAAAATTGATGTCTTACATCAATATGTTTTGTTCTAGAATGATAAACAGGATTCTGAGAAAGTTAATATCACTTGTATTGTCACAGTTTATAGGGAAATTCCTTAACTAATATCCATAATCAAGTAATGTGTGTTTTATCCACAAAATTTGAGCATAAAACTACCAGCAGTTATGTATTAAGCTTTAGTAGTATATAATGAAACATAATTTTTCTTTTTACTAAACCATTATTCTATAGATTTTCCTGAAATGTGACATGTCCAATAGGTTCTTTTTATATTAAACTTACATCTACCGAAATCAACATCAGAATAACTAATTAAATCAAAATATTATCCTCTAGGATAGAACAATCCTAAGTATGTAGTATACATGATATATTTGAACATTATTTTAACAAGAGTTAAATGAAAATATTTAGATATTACTTAAAAACATGCACACATACAAACACTGAAAATAAAATCTAGACGGCTATCTGTTAAGTATAGTAGACTTCCAATCATCCCTCTATAATTGGTTTGATCAACATAATTTCTGTTTTCATCAAGATCCAATTTTCTGGTGGTACTCATTAGATTATCACAACTTTTTATACTATCAAAGACAAATTGTTTCAATAGATCTTTAGTGTTCGAAATTTGATTTAAAATAATAACTTATTTATTTAGAATGATTTGAAATCCAATAAATAATTTTATTTCACCAATTCAACTCATTTAAAATTTATTTTGCATCATTTTATAAAAATTAATACATAAAGAATATTTTTAAGATCCAAAAATAATGTCATCAATATAGATTTGAACAAATAAAACATCATTTGAATTATTTTTATTAAAATAAGAGGATCGTCTATCCCTTTTATAAAACATATAGAAATAAGAAAAGTGTTGAGCCTATCGTACCAAGATCTTGGAGCCTATTTTAAAGCATTCAATGATTTTTAAAATTTATAGACATGATTTGAAAAATTGGGTTTGGTAAAACCTAGGGTTTTTTAAACAAAAAAAATACTCAAATATATACACATTATGGAATCAACTTTTATAATCCGTTCGATATAGTTTGAAATTGATATGTGATTCATATGATAGAAGGATTCTAATAGACTCATTTTTAGAGAATGGTGAAAATGATTCTTCATATTCAATTTCTTCTTATTTACTATAACCTTGGGAAACTAGTATAGCCTTATTTATCACTATAGTACTAGCTTCATCCACATTATTTATAAAAACCCACTTACTTCCTCTATTCATGGTTTCTTTGGGTCTACCAACAACTATCCAGAATTGATTTCTTTTAAAATAATTAAACTCTTCTTTCATATCCATTAACCTAAATTATCCATTGATTGAATCATTTATGTTCTTAGGTTCAAGCTGTTAAAAAATATTTTATGTTCAACCTGGTTCCTAAGAGAAGCTCTAGACTATGTCCCTTTATCAATGGATCCAACTAAAGCATTTAAGGGATGGTTCTTAAGTGTTCTAATAGATCAAAAAAAAATAAGGGCTAGTTATTTAAAGTTCTTCTATATGTTCAGGTTCACTACGATCAGAGTATTAGGGTTTTCTAGAACTAGAGGATATTGAAAATTTATTAACAGTTGTGTCAGAAGGTTTAGAAATTTTTTCCAGGTTGGACAGATCATCCTCAATATTTTCTAGGGAGGTTTTAGGTTCATGTTGACCTGATTCATCAGATTTTATATATATAGATTCTTCCACAAACTTGGTTCTTTTACTGATGACCCTATAGGCTTTTCTAGAGGTTAAATAACCTAGGAATGTTCCTTCATTACTTTTAGAGGAAAAAATTTTAATATTAACTTTTTGTATTAGGGATAAAGATTTTGAAACCAAAAACATTAAAATAATTAACCATATACTAACTATTGTTCCATAACACATAAGGAATTTTTTTAGGATAGTTCTATTTTATAATCTATTAATTATATAACATGCTATATTCACAGCTTCTTCCCAAAAATAAATAGGTAATTCATACTCATTAAGCATAGTTTCGGAAATTTCTTATAAGGTTCTATTCCTTTTTTCTGCAACACCATTCTTATGGGGTGTCCTAGGAGAAGACAAGTTAGGACTATAGACACTCTATTAGAAAAAATATTAAAACTATTTCACTTTGAATTCATGGTCTTGGTCACTTCATAATGTTTTAATTATAATACCACTTAAGTTCTCTACATTTATAGCATACTCAGTTAAGTAAGAATATGCTACACTTCTCTTAGATAAAATGAAAGTTCGAGGGTATCTAGAAAATTCAACTACTAGAACATAAACATAATGGTTCCTATTTAAAATATAAACTCTATATGGTCTATAAAATCTAAGTGAACCAACTCAAGAGGAATAGAATTTGAATCTTATTTCTTTCATTTGAATGATATTTTGTGATTTTTACCTTTTGACAAGGATTACAAACATTGTCATTTGGAAACTCATGTTTAGTATAATCCTTGACTAGCCCTTTTCTAGAAAGACTTCTAAGGGAGTAAATACTACAGTTTCCAAATTTATATGCCGGAGCCAATACTCTTTGTGAAAGACACTCAATATAAAACATTTTGAGAAAATATGGAATCTAAATTCACACCATAAACATTTTAAATTCTAAATGTAAGGAATACTAAATCATTATTAGAATTGAAAACATTAAAAGCATCATTCTCAAATTTTAAATGAAATCCATTGTCACATAAATATGATATTCTAAGAATATTATACTTAATATAATCAACAAAAATAACATTAAAATTAAAATTGAATTAGTATTACCAATTTGGACAAGGCCTATAATTTATCCTTTTTTATTATCGCCAAAGGTGACATGCCCGCCATAAATCTTGATAGGGTTCTTAAAGTTGGAATAATCCCCTACCAAATGACTTGAACACCAAATATCCCTGAACCATAATCACTAATAGTAACTCTTCAGACATCTTACCTACAAAAAACAGTTCAAACAATAAAATATTTTGGTACCCGGACTTTCTTGGGTCTAGTAACATTAGTAATTAATGATTTGGGAATACAAATTTTCATTATTGGTCTCCTATAAGCAGATTTTAAATTATTAGAAAAATAAACTCTCCCTAGTTCAAAAAAACATGAATTAGTATAAGATGTTCCTCATTTGGAACTTGAAAAATATTATCTAGAACTTGGTATAAAACCATATTTTCTATATTTAAAACCAATAATGATAGTATATTTTGGATCAAATTGTTTTCCAAGAATTTTAACTATGGTATATTAACCATTTTTGAATCTCTCTAACTCATTATTTAATTTTTCATTAGATAGTTTAAGTTCAATGTTCTCATAGAGTAGTTGATCATTCTTCTTTTTTCAAAAGTAAGTTCATATTTAACAAAAAGAGTAAGAGAAAGTTTTTTTTGAGACATTTATACGTATCCTTTAGTTATTTTCATATATCCTCATGAATTTTAAAATATTCAAAAATTTCTTAATTTATTTTATTTTATAAATAGGATTCAACTCTAGAATAATAAGAATATTATGCAGGAGTTTCAAGGGTTACCACCAATGTTTCTTTTATGAAACACATATTGAATTTGTCATCCTTCTCATCATGTGATGACTCGGAGTCACTAGAGCTATCCTCATAAGCACTCCAAGTGGCCAATATTACATTCTTTTACTTATCTTTTTCCACATATTTCAATTTGAACATTATCTTAGGATTGTAATCTATTACATGTCCTCTTCTCTTATAGTCGTAGAAAACTATTTCAATAGTATTTACATTTTTCTTTCAGTCCTTTCTCTATTTTCCCTTGTTTTCATACATCCCTTTGTAGCTATTTTTTGGAAGAACATATTTCTTCTTTGAATCTTCTTAAATATTTTAGATAACGGATCCATTTCCTTATCACTGTTAATTGTAAATTCCTCATTTATATAATTTTTAGCAAGAACATCCACATTCCCTTTTTGTTTGGAAGTTGTGGTTTCGAAATCCACTGAATTTATCTTTTGTTCATCCTCTTCTTCTATGTTTACATTCTGCTATTCTTCATAGTCATCCACTTTCCTATCAGCTAATTTACTGGTAAAGTGTTGATATTAGAGTATTCCCTTACTGATACTATGTTTCCTCTTCATCTTTCTGGTAAACAATTGAGAATTATCATTACTTATTCCTTGGATGTTATTGTCTTTCCTATAGAGCCCATTATTTTTACAATTTCAATGAACCTGATATTCATGTTAGAAATGGGTTCATCAGGTTTAATCTTAATTTTATCATATTCAGTTGTATATAAATTAAGTCTCATTTATTTTACATTAGTGGTTCCTTCATGTGAAATAGCTAAAGTATCCCAAATTTCATGTGTAGTTTTACATGCAGATATCCTATTAAATTATACATCCCTTTAAGAGAAGTATAAGGAATTCATAGATTTATATTTATTATTGTAGGATTCCTTAGTGGAATCATACCAAGTGTTCCTAGTAATATTATTAATCATACATTCATCTACAATTGAAGACCAGATTTTAAAACCCATAATTTTCAAATGCATTTTTATCTTAATTTTCAATTGGGTATAATTTGAGCCATTAATGTAGGGTGGTTTGTTGGTAGTAGGACCTTCCATTCTATTATCCATATTAAAAAAGTGAAACCATGTTTTATGAAACTAAAATTTTGTAACTCGTAGAAATTTAGATATCTTCAAAACAAAACTAAAATCGCAGTTGAAAAGAGTTACAATCATTGAAAATATTGAGATTAAGAAATTATATGTTACAAAATATTGGTTGGAGTAGGAATCTCAAGAGGGGCATGAATTTATTTTCTATAAAAAAAATTCAAAAACCATTATTTAAAATTTATGTAAAAGTTCCCCAATTTAAAACAAAATGTCCCAATTCACAAAAGAAGCATATTTATAAAATGTTTTTTTGATTAAAATATTTCTTAAAGATTGATTTGTTCTAAGTTAAAAAATATAATTTATTATTTTAACTTTTGAAATAATTCTACTAAATAAATATTTAATTTAAACAATATCTAAGATTAACTATCAAGTCTTGTTATTTTTTCTAAAATTATTACAAATACTGAGAAAACAAAATATAAAATCACACAACAGAAGTAAACAAGAGGTTCAGTCTCAAGACGAGAACTAATCCTCTCCAATCTGTGATCACCTAACACCAAGTAATTTATATTAAATAAACATTATCCACAACTTAGATCTATGTAAAAATAGTATACCGCCTAATCAAGTCAACTATACCTCTTCCTAAGATTTTGTAGGAGTGTAAAAACAAATAGGACACATAGAAACCTATTCCACTTTTATCTATGGGAGTGTAAATGTAACATTTTTTGAAGATATATATGTATTATATTGTTCTAATTAGGAGTCATTTCATGATTATAAAACATAGACAGAGACTTCTTGAAATGTAAATAAATTGCACAGTCTGATAAAAATTATAAGAAGAGTTTTAGAATGATCTTTGTGATGTTCTATGGTGCTTAGAGACTCTTTTAGGATGGTAGAAGTGAACCTGAATCCATCTTCTAGAAATAGATAGAAAAATAGTCATTTTTCTTTTGTACTCTATTCCTAGTGAGGTAGAAGATTCCCCAAAGTTTTCTTGTCTTCTAAGTTGTAGTTGTGGATATTTATGGTCATTTGGTTCTTGTCAATTTCTCTTGGTATGCACAGTTGGTTGGTAGAGCTTGTTTCATAGTCATGAACCTTTGTGTTCATCAACCTCTCTTTTCTTTTTCACTCAGGTGATTAATTTTAAACATTGTAGGGATGGTAAAGAGCATGATCCTAACCTTGTAAGGCTCCTCATACTATGTATTTTGCATTAAAATTTTCATTAATATTATCTAAAAAATATCATCAATAAAATCTGTATCATTAAATAACCCACATATGACCATTAGTAATAAGTTCAAATTTAAGAGACAGATCATCAGTGAATCCATTTGTCGATAGGTCATACTATCAATGACTCATGCTATTGATGATTCAATAGGTAAGTAGCTCGTTCTATTTGTAGATTATTTCAATAGATAGGTCATTTTTTCGATTGATCATTATTTTTGGTAGATCAGACTATCAATGGATCACTCCTTCAGTAGTTCAAACTTGTATTGGTAACTCTGAATCAATCTGTCGAGCTCTTGGTAGGTGATGAATTGGTAGATAATCATTTGGTAACTCAATATTTCGGTGATTCAGTCTATCAGTGACTCATACATAGAAAAATTTCTGATTCTCCCTATCAGTTAGTCATTCTATCAGTAATTATGATGTCTATCAGTGACTCAACTTATCGATATCTTATATCATCGGTAGCCCATTATCGGTGTGTTTTGTATCGATAGTACTAGTATTGGTAGCTCATAATTGTCAATTTCTTACACTTAACCAAAATATGTATTTCTATCATATTATGTAAACACAAACACCGTTGTTTACAATTATAAATGAACATGATTAAGCATTATTAAACACAATGTATCATAATAAATCATAATTAGAATAGTTAAACATGAATTGTGAGCATTAAAACTAGAGGAGGCCAAAATAAATCTTCTAGTACCAGTTCTGCTATCCTAGCTAAAATATCAGCCACCTTCCTCCCTTAGACAAAGTTCTATTTCTACATGTAGTTATGGATTACCTCATTATTTTAGAAAATTTATACACAAACATTTCCCTCCTTTCATTTTTTCTGTAAATATTTATCAATCCATCTATAACTCCCATAGATTGATCTTCATTCCATTATTCTGAATTATTCATTTATATTCTTTTGGAGTGTTTTTGGATTATTGGAAATATTGGTTAATTGATTTAATGAATCTGTAAAATGGTTTATGTTACTTTTATAGGATTCTGATATATATAAATATCACATAAAAAAATTTAGATATAGTCCATGTCATTTATGAAGTTTTTTTATGTCATAATAGAGAAATACTATCATGAACCGTCCCAGTGGGGCCCGAGCCGCAACTCCCCATGCCCGCCTCTAATAGGCCATGGGCTGGTGACTAGCACCGAGTAGGCATGCTTCTAACATGGGAGGCATTGCCTATAAACCTGTACACATGCACACACATCTCCAAGACTACAAAGCTGAAAAGTAAAAACTACTAATAGGAAAATATGAATGCATACACTAAAACCCAACCACAGAGTATGACAGGAAAGTAAAGTAAAAGAAAGTAAAACCCTGGGCCAAAAGTACAAGCCCACCAAAAAAGAGAGTCTGTAACAAAGTCCAACCTATAATGAAAGGTGTTGGGACTGCATTCTGTACCCGTAGGAACACACCTCAGCCTATCTGATCTCACTGAGTATCGTTCTGTCCTGGTCTACCAAGAATCCTGTCAAAGGCTCACTCGTCTGCACAAGACATGACACGTGTAGGCAAATCCCGTGGAGGGGTGACTATAACAATACCCAGTAGGACACCCCGAAACCACAAAGGATATACAATAAGGGAAATACCACAAAAGAAAGGTACAGTCAGGTCTACATGGTATATGTCTACTGAACATATAACAAGAACATCCAGATATACTCATGCATGACCGTCTATCGTGAATACCACCACTCGGATCCAGCTCGAAAATTCCACTAAGCATGCAATCGGGAGAACACACTACTTGGCCTAAATAGAGAGATACAAAGTACTCTTTCGAGGAGAAAACACTCCACATGTACTTTGAGAAAATGATGCTCAGATGAGGATGACAACCAAGTCATGGGGTGATTCCGACAACTCATTCTGAGCTAATCCGCTAAGTAGGGGATCGACTCCCAGGTAAAGTTAGTCACGTCTATACCAAGAACTCTACCTGGGGTTCTAGGAATGAATAGAGGATCCGGCTCTAAGTCTCATAGAGGGGATTACAAAAACTCTATTCAAGAAGTTCTGCTGAAGGGATCATACTTGTAGAGACCCGAAGCTTGACGTACATGGACAATACATTACTTTTGCGGAATACTTAGGACATAAAAAAAACACACACACACGGATCATAATAGTTTAGTGTCTTTGGAAACTCGAAATATAATCTTCTAATCGTGGTGAAAGATCTTCAACATATCCCATAAAGATCTTCCTTTTTTTACCTAAAACCTTTTTTTATATCCTAGGGAAAATAATACATAAAAGGGTGAGCACAAATTCTCAGTAAGGGTAAACAAAAGAAATATCAATCACATCATATTCATAAGAACATAACATTTTGAAAATCTTAACCTATAAAATAGAGCATAATTTCATAACATGGGATAAATCATAGTAGTGAAATGAAATCCCAATAATCATAATTAAAAATATTATAATTTGTGGAACACACCTATAATCATAGAGAGTCATATCTTATTAGTCAAGACTCATTGCCAAGACTATCTTAGTGGACAAAGTCCATTTCTGAACCGAGTCACCCTCGTTTCAGTCCTGTTTTACTGAACCGGTATAACCTACCGTTCCAGCCATGTCTATCTCAAGAGATATAAAATCTTTACCCAATACATTGGAGGGCGATATAGGTCCCATCCATCTCAGAATGATACCATTCTTATGTGTGCCACAAAATCAGAAACCATACATCATAGCATAACCCATGTAATAAAAATGGGAATCTTAAACATCGTGACATCATAAAACAATTCATATAAGATAAAAGAATTCATAAAAATATAATTCCATCACAACATAATCAAATCAATGTAATAATAAGGATAGAAACATAACCCTTTATTATCTTATATGGAAAATAATTTTGATAAAACACTTAAACTCCATTCTTGAGGAAAATATCATTTTTGCTTCAAAAACACTTTTCCTTTCTTATCATGTCGTACTATTATAAACTAAAAGAAGTTGATTAAAAATAAACATGAAAACTTGTAAAGTAAGATTCTTGGAAATATTTTTTTAAAAATACATTCATGCCGTATAAGTTAAAAAACATTCTTCTCGGACTTTTGTCGGAAAAGTCAAAAAGTACCTCGTACGAAAAACGGCAAAAGATTCCTTTCATATCTTTTACTAAAAACTCAAAGAAGGGTAAAATTGTATTTAAACAACTGTAGGTGGATGGAAATAATGTTACATATTGAGGAAACATGGATGTGGATGATAAAATACACCCCAGTAAATACCAAAATATAAACAATCTCGGATAAAAATGAGATTGTGATATTTCCCTTACCTTAGGTCTGATTTGCTTCGTAAGTGTCCGAACCTCCTGTATAATTATTTAAATAATGTCATTAACTTATTACAGAATCATATTCATTGTTATTATATCATATATGGTTCACTTATGACTTTATATTACCCATTCTTTTGTAAATTCATGTTAAAGTAGCGTTTTGGGTAAAATCGTCTCATTTGTCATTCGTGTTTTAACTTGTAATTATTCATATGATCACTTAGATCATGATTACTTAATTCCAGAATATAAAACATGATTTATATATGATATATATTCAGGATATACATATATATAATGGATCTATAAATGGAATGAGATACACCATTCATGGAGACGGTAGGCCGTACGTACGCATGAACGTTGTTTTCGTTTCCTTATTGAATTGAGTGGAATTAAGTAGATGACCTAAATATATATATACATAAATCCATTAGTATTATTATGTCATATATTTCATGACTACTTATTATATATACTTTATAATCATTAATGAATGGTTAATGTGGAGAATGAATCTCATCGCGTCGTGGAGACGGTAGTCCGTACGTACGCACGAGCGATGATATCATTCTCATGATTGTTAAATTGTATTGTAGTGTATGTATACTATTTAATAATAAATATAACTTTAAAAAAAATCATATATAGTTATTATTTACACCATTATACCCATCCAAGTAAGGTGGTGGTGGAAAATAGATTACACCACGGCGTGGAGACAGTATTCTGTACTATGCACGCGCGGTGATTTCATTTTCCGTAGGATGGATAGATGGTGAAATAGGGTTGTTTCATAATTATAATAACATATCATTATATGAGTGATACTTATGTTAATAATTAATAATGAAACAACCTAAGAAGAAGAAGTGGAAGAAGAAATAAAGTTGAAAGAATCGGTAACTGACATTACCTCTTCTTTGAAGCGCCTCTTTGAGTCCTCCTCTTAGGGTACTAAAATTGGTCTTTGAGGAAGACCAGAACCTATAGGATGTTTCCAGGGAAGTGTAGAAGATAATTTGGCAGGGTTTGGCCGAGCATTAAGGCTCAAAGTGGTGTGAGGAAGAGAGGGAGGGGGTTCCCTTTTATAAGAGAGGAGAGGGGCACCTTTGGAATAACTAAAACTATTATTTTATTATAAAGTCAAATTCGGTTTTAAATAGCTCCAAATTGATTTATTTAGAAGATAAGGTGGGTATGGGTATAAATTATCTCATCCAATAGAATTTAGGCAAGTTTAGTTTCCTATTATAACCTTATCATTTAGATTTAACATTAAGTTAAATAATTTTACTTTTATTGTGTCTTCTTGTGTTCTTATACTATAAGGTTAATAAACATACTATAAGAAGCCAAACGAACCCCACGTTGTTTATTATTAATATATATAACCTTAGCTAAGTCAATTGGCAGAAACTTATATTTTTAGGAATAAAATAACAATTAATAATATAATATTTGTTTTAAAAACTATTTTATGTCATTTTTGACACTATTTAGTAATTGATTTTTTTGAAAATCATAACAGAATTATTAGTTCGAAAAATGTTAATTAAATAAATCCTAACATGTCATATTAACCTATAAAATTATTTTAATTCATAAAAAGTCTTAAATTAAATTTATTTGGGTATTTATAACATCAATTATGTCAATATTTTATTAATAAGACAATTACTGCATCATCATTGTGTCTTAACAAATGATAATTATTTTATCCCTAAAAATTATAAATAAATTCCTATGATGTATATAATTGTATTAGATTTCTGTAGACTATTCATGTTTGAAGTTTCATGATGTGTATCATGAAATTAAAATTATTATACTTATAATATTTAATAAAGTGACATGTTGTCACATTCTTTGGTTTTATTAATAATTAAATTATTTTCATAGACAAAAGTCCATTAAATGAATCTAATCCAACCCATAGGTGATTTGGGTCGACGTTTAGTCATCCAATAGGATTTTGACATGTGATAGGGTAATTTTATAATATTATATTTACCCTTAATTACCCGATTTACCTTTAACAATGGTAAATAAAATTTACCATAGTTACTATTCATAATTCCCAAAAATAAAAAGTAGCTTATTAACATAATTTGGATCCCCTAATTCCAAATATGGTATCCATTTTTCCAAATTCAATACACAAAAGTTTCAAAAATTAAATTAAAATTAATCCCGTTGTCGAAAGAAAATGGGTTTTTCTTTAAAACATTACAAAAGATTGAATTAATTTATCCTACGAATTCAAGGTAGAATCAATGCTAATGACCTACATTATATTAAATGGTAAAAATATATTCTATTTATACTTTAAAACCATTCAATATTATAATTTAAACATATAAATTATTGCGATGAAAAAAGTTGTTTTTAATTAAAATATAGCGTGTTTTTATTATACATCAAAATATGAAAGTTACCAGAATGATATGAAAATTTATACAAAGTAAAAAAAATCAAGATTCCAAAGAAGAATTTTATTTTGTCAAATTTAACTTATAAACATGTCAAAAACTAGATTTGAAGTGGGTGTGCCATCAAAAAGCGGCAAAACTGCATTTTTTTAAAAATACTTATTTTACCCGAAGAGTTTATTTTGTTCTTATACCATGTTTTAGAAAATGTGCAAGGCGAATAATAATGTTATAAGATTCAAAATTTATTTAATACTATTCATAATGTCTAGTTCGTAATAATATTATAATAATATATTGTTGTTTAGTAAAACCCGATATTGCGTACAACACACGCTATCGAGGAAGGTCGCGAATGCGTGTAATGCAAGCCAAGTCATGGTTGCGTGCTGTGTAAGAATCCTTCATTGTTTCGTATAACATAATCCAAACATATTTCATTTATACATTGAATATATATATATATATATATACTCAATGTTTTGTAAAATAACTATTATCAAAATTGTGTGTAACACGATCCAAAAATAGTGTTGCGTATACTGCAAGCTAATATGGTGTTGCATATAGCGCAAGGTAATCTTGGTGTAGCATACAACACAAGACATTAATTAAATTAAAAGAATATTTTTCATAAAATCTCGGGGTGTTACAATACTTTTGTGTAAAGGAAATGATACCAGAACCTTTAGGAAAAAGACCAAGGGTACGAACCCTAAGAAAACTGGTCCAAGTCACAGAAGACAAGTCACTCAAGTCATTTAAGACAGATTACACGATGTTTAATATTGTTACATGCTGTGTTCCTTGACCCCTGGTACTGCCCGTGTAAACAGCCCGTGTCATTCATTCAAGCCGTGTAAAACCAAACTACACGACATGTAGAAAAACTACACGCCATGTTCCTTGACTCCAGGTATTGTCTGTGTAACTGGCCCTTGTCATTCGGCTTGTCGGATAGAAAATTTCTACACGGTGTTTAGAAGAAACACACGCCGTGTCCGAGCAGCTGGGGCTCGCTCCGGGTATGCTGGCCATATGCTCGTACACGGCCTCTATCCGTGTTTATGTCTCCTGCTTGTGTACCAGTACATGGGGTATCTCGTGTATTTGGCCGGGTCTGGCCAGGGATGGGTATACACGCCATGTCATTGGCCGTGTACCCAACCCGTGTCTGTGTACTCCCAGAGTACACGCCCTGTGGTCCACTGATGAACACACTCCGCGTAGCCCATACTTCACGGCGTGTAGTTGGGAAAATTCCAGAATGTTGTCTTCTTCCTCGTGCTTCGGCCGATCCTCTGGATCGCGTTTCTCTGGTCCGTTTGCTGCAAAACTCAGGATCAAGGGTCGCCTCGACTTCATAATGCAAAATCCATGGGTTTCGGGCCTTCGATCGGCTTGACGAACAACATTTGGTCTTCCTATGGAAATACACTCGAAGAGTGATTTCTCCCGAATCGCTTAGATCCGTCTGCTGTCATCACAATCACAGATCCATTGGTTCGTTTTGGTGTCAGATATATAATCTCGGATCGTTAAACCATACATCAGTGGCATAATCGATTGTTGTTCTTTATCCCACGAAGAACTAAGAACGCGAGGAAAGAATCACAAAAAAACTGAACAAGTGGGACGAACCTCGATCGTTGTTCGTGAAGATCTGGGTTCGTCGTCGTTAGATCAAAACCAAAACAACCCCAGGAATAAAAACCTCAAAATCCCTGCAAAAACCCACCCCACGAGAATGATTGATCCGCAGGCTAATCTGTTCATGGATTAGTCTGTGATCGTCGTGGAAATAAAGAACGGGGAAGGACATCAAAAACCAACATCCTACCTGGATTATGATGTGTTCATCGGCGATGATCCGGTCGCTGCGTCATCATCGCCGCATTGGGATGTTTTCTCTAGAGCCTCCAGATCCACCAAGGTTTTTAGGGTTATCAGGTTTGTAACCCTGGACCCTTGCGCTATCCTTTAATTAAAAAGGAAAGGGATATCTGTTGCAGCATAATTAAAATATTTCACTGCAGAATAAAATATTCTTATTTAAATATTTTATTACTCTTATGTCCAAAAAGCTGGATTTCACCACCGACCTGCGCTGGCCGATGTTAGGCCTCGCCTAAGGTAAAATTGTTGTTCAAAATTCAATTATTCCCTCAGATTTCTGATCCGAGCAACCGTTTAAGAGTTATTCAACTTTTTCAGGAAAACTACACGCGCACATAATTTAATTATTAAATTAAATTCAAACATTTGTTCCGGGCTCACCTGGCCTTGAAACTGCATGCCGCCTCAGATCCTAGTCTCGAATTAATTCCTATATAATATTAAAATAATACATCAAAAAATCTGGGACATTACATCATGCCCACCTTAGGGATTTTACATCCACGAAAAGCCAAAACAAGGGCTACCCAAAAAGTTGTGGGTACTGCACGTGAATCTGAGCCTCCTGCACCCACGTGCTCTCCTAGAGATTCCGGTTCTTCCACCGAACACGCAAAAAGGTAATAGCTCATCCACGAAGGATCTTCTCCTACCGATCCTCGATCTCTACTGGGTATTCTGCAAAGTTTTCCCCATCATCGATGTCTAGCTCGCCCCAGTCGATTACGTGCGATGGATCGTGCACTTACCTCCGTAGCTGTGACACATGGAAGACGTTGTGTACTCGTTCCATCTGTGGAGGTAGAGCCAAGCGATACGCCACCTCGCCAACTCTACTCAAAATCAAAAAAGGGCTAACGAACCTCGGAGATAACTTTCTTCCTCGTCCAAATATCTGCAATGCCCATTGATGTGAGACCCGAAGGAACACATGGTCTGCCTCCTCGAACTACAAGGGCCTCCGCCTCTCGATGGAATACGACCTCTGCTGACTCTGTGCAGTCTTCATCCACTCCAGGATGACCTGCACCTTCTCTGTAGTAGCTCTCACCATCTCTGGGCCCATGAGTGCTGACTCTCCCGGGTTAGTCCAGTAAAGTGGTGACCTGCAAGGTCGCCCGTACAGAGCCTCAAATGGTTCCATACCAATACTGGAATGATAACTATTGTTATAAAAAAATTCCCACAGTGGTAGGTGATCCTCCCAGGTACGAATGAAGTCAAGTATGAAATTTCGAAGCATATCCTCCAGGACCTGGATAGTTCGCTCTGTCTGACCATCAATCTGGGGATTAAACATTGTGCTCAAGCGTAACAGAGTCCCAAAAGCTTCCTACAATCCCTTCCAAAACTAGGATGTGAAACGAGCATCACGATCTGAGACGATTGTGGATGAAACTCCATGAAGTTGAACTATCTCCTGCACGTATAGGCATCCCAAGCTCTCTACTGAACTCTGGTCTTGCAAGGCTAGGAAGTGGGCTGACATGTTGAGTTGATCAACGATCACCCAGATGGCATCGTGTCCCTTGTACTTACATGGTAAACCTGTCACGAAGTCCATGGATATCCCATCCCACTTACACTCTGGAACCACAAGGGGCTATGTCAAACCTACTGGCACCTAGTGCTCAGCCTTTACTTGTTCACAAGTAAGGCACCGAGAGACAAACTCTGCCACACACTTCTTCTTTCCTGGACACCGGAACTGATGTTGTATGTCCTGATATATCTTTGATAAGCCTGGATGAACCACCAAAAGGGGTGTATGGAACTTCTTCTGAACCTCCTCCCACAACGTCACTGGTACTACCATGCGCCCATTGAAAAGAACAATTTGCTCCCCACCTTCTGAATATCCATCAGCAGCATCACCTGTGGATATCTGAGCACGTAGAGTCACACAGCTTGCATGCTCATGATGTGCCTCCCTGAATCGTTGTAAGAGTGGAGGGGAAACAACCATCGACTGAAGGTAAGCTCCCTCATCTCCATCCAAAAAGTATAACTATAAGGAGGCCTACTTCCTCGTTTCCTCATCCAGCAACTGTGAACTACATTTCCTACTAAGAGCATCTGCCACCACATTCCCCTTCCCAGGAGTATAAATGATCTCAATGTCGTAATCCTGGACGAACTCAATCCATCGCCTCTGTCTCAAATTCAGATCCTTCTGAGAAAAGATATATCTGAGACTCTTGTGATTAGATTTGATGGTAAACCACTCGCCCATCAGGTAGTGCCACCACATCTTCAATGTGAAGACTACCGCTGCAAACTCAAGATCATGGTTCGCGTAGTTCTGCTTGAGTGGCCTCAACTGAAATGAGCCATAGGAAATCACCACTTACCTATACATCAGGACACAACCAAGCCCAGTTCCTGATGTGTTGCAGAACACTACGTACTCAAAACCCTCCTCCGGTAATCTCAAGATCGGGGCGCTCATCAAACTCTATCTCAACTGCTGGAAAGCCTGCTGGAATATCTCGGTCCACACAAAAGGGTGTCCCTTTTGGGTCAAAGGTGCCCTGGGTGATGCAATCCTAGAGAAATCAAGGATGAATCTACGATAGTATCCATCCAACCCAAGGAAACTATGCACCTCTGTCACCCTCTGGGGTGTCTCCCATTCTATTACTGCCTCCACCTTGGCTGGGTCCACAGCTACACCATCTTCCGAGATAACGTGTCCCAAAAAGTGGACCTCCTGTAACCAGAACTGACGCTTCAAGAGTTTCCCATACAACTGGTGCTCTCAGAGTTTGTCCAGAACCATCCTTAGGTGTCTCGCGTGATCCTCCTTGGACGAAGAGTACACAAGGATATCATTGATGAAGACCACTACAAACTGGTCTAGATAGGGCTGAAAGATCTGGTTCATGAGTCCCATGAACAATGCTAGGGCGTTCGTCACGCTGAAGGGAATCACCAAGTACTCATAGTGACCGTAGTGACATCAGAAAGTCGTCTTCAGTATATCCTCTTCTCGTACTCGCAACTGGTGATAGCCCGATCGTAGATCAACCTTCAAGAACCATCGTGCCCCTATCAAATAGTCTAAGAGTTCATCGATCCTTGATAATGGATACCGATTCTTCACTGTCACCGGATTCCAGCACCGATAATCCACACATAGCCTCACGCTCCCGTCCGCCTTATTGGAAAACAGCACTGGGGCCGCCCAGGGTGAAACGCTGGGTCTCACAAAGACCTTCTTCTGCAAGTCTTCCAAATGCACCCTCAGCTCACGAATCTCTGTAGGAGCAATCTAATATGCTAATGCTGATATTGGTGTCATCCTAGGTTGAAAATCAATGCAGAAATCTATCTCCCGATGGGGAGGTATCCCGGGGACATCCTCTGGAAAGACGTCCTTGTACTCAACCACTACTGCTGGAAACCGGAAACTCATAACATCTATTGTGGCAAGGGTAATACTAGACAACTGAGGTGAAATCGTTTGTGCCCTCTTATGCAGGAGTCTATCCTGCGCTGCATGGGTCTCTCTTTCACCGAAAAAAGATAACCTCGTTCCATCACTGCAGACACACCGCACCCTTCGCCTAAAATAGTTGATCTGGGCATGAACTGTGGATAGTCAATCCATACCAAGAATTACATCACAAGGCCTCGATGCTACCACCAAGACGTTCTAACCGAAACTCTCGCCTCCAAGGGTCAGGTCACACTGTCTACATAGGTGTGTGATATATGAATCTTCTCCAGTCGGTGTTTCTATGAATAAGTGTCGAGTCAATGGCTCAATAGGAATCTCAAGGTCTTGAACATGATAAGCATCCAGAAAGGAATGAATAGCACCTGTGTTTATCAATATGGCAGACAATGTAGAAAAGACACAGATAGTACCTCTAATCATTCTGGGAGTACCTAGGTCATAAGCCTCTGCCACCTGCAGCTGTCCCAGCCTATGTCCACCAGCTCCCTGAGCCTAGGGTGGACCTCCTATGGGTGGTGGTGGTAAAAGGTCAAAACGCCGACCACCTCCAACTGCTCTCCCAACTCCCCTACCACGTCCGCCACCTTGCGGATCTGCCTACTCCACATGTTGCCTCTTCCTCAGTGGTCCATACACTTCTCTCGTGTCAGTAGTACAGCGGGTTGGACAATCTCGAGTGAGATGTCCCCTGCCATCACATGAGTAGCATCGCCTCTCCCGAGGTTCGCTGGATTCACCCTGTGAACCCTGTACGGACGATCTTATGTCCTGGGATATTTTCTGGAAATGACTCCCACACCTGGGTCCCTGACGTCTACTCCCTTCTGCCGAGGTCTCTGCTCCAGCTTGCCCACTACTGACAACTGCCGGTTCTCTCTACTCTGCAAAGAATCTCTCGAACACCAAAGCCTGCTCGAGCAACCCTGCATAAGTAGGAATGCTCATAGGGATGATGCTAGCTCGGATATCTGAGCGCAAGCCCCGCTCAAAAGTCCGAGCTCTGAATTATTGATCTATGGCCATATCCATCGAGTACCGTGAGAGGTAGGTAAACCTCGACGAATAGTCATTTACCATCATGGTTCCCTACTAAAGCTGAAGAAGCTTCTGTATGCGTATTTTTCTTAGGGTAACCGGTGAAAACTCTTCTCTGAAGAGACACTCTAACTCTGACCATGAAAGTGTCACCCCGTTGTGGGTCTGGATAACTAAACTCCACCATAGTCTTGTCGAGCCCTACAGAAGGCTCGCTGCCAGGATCACCATCTGGTCTGCTGGTGTCCTGACCAAATACAATACTCTGGCCACTACCTCAAGCCAGTCCTTTTCTACCTGAGGGTCAGGCTCACCTTGAAACATGAGGGGTCTCTGTCTCTAAAACTCGTGTAGTGTGCTCAGCCTGCGCTCTTCCTCTACTGGTACAGTAGGCACTAAACACTACTCCACTGGTGGCGGGATAACTAGCACACCACCTGATTGTAGAACTGGGGGATCCGATCCCTATATTGAGGCTTCATCACTAAGGGGGTCATCCTCGGGATCGAGCAGCTGGAACCTAGGGGGTGTGCATCACGGAGGCATCCTGTTAAATAAACAAGATGTATCTTAGTCAGTGAGTATATCTGGAGAGCTGACTCAAAAAGTACATGGAAACCACAACCCATTTCTATATGATGTATGTACCATTATTGTTTCCCTGAAACTAGTGTTCTCATGTTCTGAGTCGAAAAACAAGTTATCAGAGTCCTAGTGTATGGATACGTCAGCCACCCGCACCAACACTGGGGTCCCTGGCCTGAAATCTGAACTCGAAACACTTAACAATGTTGCCCCAAACCAACTCACAGACTCTCAGTCCTAAGGTAGAACCTACCACCTCTGATACCACTCTGTCATGACCCATCCCAGTGGGGTCCAAGCTGCAACTCCCTAAGCCCACCTCCAATAGGCCAAGAGCTGGTGACTAGCACCGAGTAGGCATGCTACTAACATGGGAGGCATTGCTTATAAACCTTTACACACGCACACACATCTCCAAGCCCACAAAGATGAAAAGTAAAAAACTAATAAAAGGAAAATATGCATGAATACACTAAAACCCAACCACAAAGTACGATAGGAAATTAATGTTCATGAAAGTAAAACCCTGGGCCAAAAGTGCATGACCACCAAAAGAGAGTCTGTAACAAAGTCCAACCTCTAAAGAAAGGTGCTGGGAATGCAGTCTGTAGCCATAGGAACACACATCGTCCTGTCTGATCTCACTAAGTATTGTCCGGTCCTGGTATGCGTAGAATCTTGTCAAAGGCTCGCTCATCTGCATAAGACAGTACACGTGCGGGCAAAGTCCGTGCAGGGGTGAGTATAACAATACCCAGTAGGACACCCCGAAACCACAGAGGGAATACAACAAGGGAAATACCATGAAAGAAAGGTACATTAAGCTCTACATAGTATATGTCTACCGAACATATAACAAGAACATCCAGATATACTCATGCACGACTGTCTATCGTGAATACCACCACTAGGATCCAGCTCAAAAATTCCACTAAGTATTCAATCAGGAGAACGTACTCCTAGGCCTGAAGAGAGAGGTACGAAGTACTCGATCCGAGAGAACACACTCCACAAGTACCTTGAGAAAATGATGCTCATATTAGGATCAAAACCAAGTTATGGGGTGATTCTGACAACTCAGTCTGAGAAAATCTGCTAAGCAGAGGATCGACGCCCGGGTAAAGTTGGTCACGTCGATAATAAGAAATATACCTAGGGTTCCAGGAATGAATAGAGGATCTTGATCTAAGTCTCATAGTGTGTATTCCAACAACTCTATTCAGGATGTTCTACTGAAGGGATCATACTCTTGTGTAAATTAAATGATACTAGGACCTTCAGGGAAAAGACCAAGGGTACGAACCCTAAGAAAACTAGTCCAAGTCACAGAAGACAAGTGCCTCATGTAATTTAAGACAGGTTACACGGTGTGTAGTATGGTTACACATCGTGTTCCTTGACCCCGGGTACTGCTCGTGTAAACGGCCCGTGTCATTCATTTAAGCCATGTAAAACCAAACTACACAGCGTGTAGAAAAAGTACACGTCGTGTTCCTTGACCCCGGGTACTGTCTGTGTAACCGGCCCATGTCATTCGGCTTGTAGGATATAAAGTAACTACATGGTATGTAGAAGAAACACACACCGTGTTTGAGAACTTGGGTCATGCTCCATGTACGCTGATCATGTGCCCGTACACGGCCTCTGTCTGTGTCCGTCTCGCCTGCCTGTGTACCAGTACATGGGGTATCCCGTGTATCTGGTCGAGGAGTGGTATACACGCCATGTCCTTGGTCGTGTACCCAACCTGTGTCCATGTACTCCCAGAGTATAGGCCATGTGGTCTTCTGATGAACACACACCATGTAGCCTATACTACACAGCGTGTAGTCGGGAAAATTCCAGAACACCTTCTTCTTCCTTGCACTTCGGTCGATCCTCCAAATCTCTTTTCTCTGGTCAGTTTTCTGCAATACTCAGGATCAAGGGTCGCCTCAACGTCTTGATGCTGAGTCTTTGGGTTTTGGGTCGTCGATCTGCTCGACAAACAACATATGGTCTTCCGATAGAAATACGCTCTAAGAGAGATTTCTCCCGAATCGCTTAGATCCTTCCGATGTCGTCATAATCGCAGCTCCATTGGTTCGTTCCGATGTCGGGTCTATAATCCCGGATCGTTACGCCGTAGATCGGAGTCGTAATCGATCATTTTTCTATATCCCGTGAAGAACAAAAAATGTGCGTGAAAAACGCGAGGAAAGAATCACAAAAAAACCGAACAAGAGGGACGTACCTCGATCGTTGTTCGTGACGATCTAGGTTCATCGTTGTTAGATCAAAACCAAAACAACCTCGGGAATCAAAACTTCAAAATCCCCGAAAAAACCCGTCATGCAAGAACGATCGATCTGCGGGCTAGTCTTTTCGTGGATTAGTCCGCACTCATCATGGAAATCAAGAACGGGGAATGAAATGAAAAACAAATATCCTACCTGGATTTCACGGCGTTCATCGGCAATGATCTAATCGATGTGTCATCGTCACCATGTTGGGAGGTTTTCTCCAGAGCCTCCAGAGCCGCCAAGGGATTCAAGGATATGAGGTTTGTAACCTTGGACCCTTGCGCTAGCCTTTAATTAAAATGGAAAGGGATATCTGTTGCAGCAAATTTAAAAGATTTTTCTGCAGAATAATATATTTTTATTAAATATTTTATTACTCTTACGTCCCAAAATATGGATTTCACCACCGACCTGCGCTGGCTGATGTTAGGACTCACCTAAGGTAAAATCGTTGTTCTGAATGCAACGGTGACCTTAGATTTTGGATCCGAGCACCCATTTAGGATTTATTCAACTTTTTCAGGAAAACCGCACATGAATGTGATTTAATTATTAAATTAAATTCAAACATTTGTTTCGGGCTCACCAGGCCTCAGAAATGCATGCTGTTTGAGAGCCTGGTCTCGAATTAATTCCCTTATAATATTAAAATAATACATGGAAAAAAATCCAGGACATTACAAATACCTTATAATGGAAAATATATATTTATCACTACAAGACATATGCCAATGTTTAGATATCATTTCATGAACTTTCCCCATTGGTTCTTCTCTTGGGTCGGCAGAGAGTATAGGAGTGACCTCTGAAGCAAACCTCCAATAGTTCATTGGGAGGAAACTATCACTAAGGGTATAGAACATACACATATGTGAGGAATTAAACTCAAATTCCTAGGAAAATATGTAGAACCCCCAATCAAATCCATAATATAAATAAATATTCAAAATCTAGTGCATTGTTTCATATAATGAAAATTAATAATTGGAAATAACCCATGAATCACTAATATATTGGAGACATCAAACTTCATAAATCCGTCAAGAAAATCTCATGAGCTAGTAATGATTTGGTTGATAACAAACTCTAACCTATAGACCTGAAAATTAGACACATATAGAGATATATATATATATATATATTGATATATACGGGTGAGAACAAAGGTATACTTAGTAGGATCTACCATACAACCTCTCGCAAAAATATTAAAGAAGTATACTAAAACCCCAGTTAATAAATATAGAAACTGAATCATCGCATAAATAGTTAAGTTATATCTCCCACCACACCAAGGCTCGCATACCAAGTAACCATATAAAGAAGGTAACATAATTAAAAAGGTTTATATATATACAATAAATTTACATCACTAAGAATTTCCCACGAAACCATTCACCTTAAACCTCAATGATATATTATGTGGTTCTCAAATAGCCTCCATAAATAAAACTAAGGAACCATGGAAATATCATAGCAACATCCACATAATCATAGCCATATCCTATTAAATCCCATAATCGCGTAGTAAGACTTAGATCCATCACAACCTATATAAATATACACTATACCTAAATCCAATATAGCATGAGCATAAATATATGTGTAATACCCATATCCATTAATGTTGGGATAAAATTATATATTATAAACATAACCTTCCATATCATACATATACAAATATTACATAACTAAGAGCCACTGCAACTCATATGAGAACATACCCTATTACATTGATCTATCACTACCTGGATATTTTCATATTGAATCTATATATAGAAGAGGTTTAGGGTAGGGGAGTAGTTATCCATTTTTAACCTCAATAACCTAGAAGTTGGGAATACCCTGGAACCCCAGGCTAAATAGGGGAATCATCCAGTCCTACCAACTCAAGTAGTGGACATCAAGAAATAATAAAACAAAATGATATATATCTCACAACTATTCTATGGTAAACTACCAATCCCCTAGACTCATCTATAGCTGCAATATTATGTGATCACCCAGTTTTCATCACTATGAATAAGATAACTAATATGCATACAAGCTACAAATTTCAATTCTTCATAAAACTTTAATAAATCAGGAAAAATTTAGTAATATTCTATCATCATCCTTGATTAATATATATTAATAATCAAGAAAATAATATTAAACAAAATAATATATATTCATATCCATGGTTACTTAATCATTTTTATAATTCATATTTATTAATATGATGTTATCATAATTTAGTTATTTATTTCATCCCCCCTCCCATTTAATTCCTAGTTTATTTATCATTCAAAATTTCTTAGTACTAAAACAATTATATTACCATATCTAAGAAGAATAAATATTCACAAAGGAGAGTGATAAATTTAACAAACTGACCAAGTTCATATCTGAATGGGACACCCAAGCCCACATTTCGAAGGCCCCAAATGACTTTCCCAATACCCATGGGCTAGAAAAAATCACATGGTCAACAAGAACTACATTTGGAAATGGTTTCACCCAAAAATATAGAACCAAGGTAGAAAATAATGTCACATATAAAATAGGGTCAATATGGAAATGAATTTTCAAATAGAGAAATAAAAAATCATACAAGGAAAAATAGGTTCCTAACCAAAACAAGATAAACAAATTAACCAAAAATTAATAAAACATATATACATGTGATATGTGGGTCAATGTCACCACCAAACTCCCACACCCCAAAAACACATATTCATTCCACCACTTTATGGTGATATTCCATTATCTATATTAGATATAATAGGATATATATAAGGCCCCAGCCTTAAACCTTACTTAATCTTGAGTTATTACAAGATTACACATTGATGATCTTTTCGGGTTTAGAGTTTTAGAGAATTAGATCATAAAACGTGCATTACATTCCACATATAAACAAAGTGGTTACATAAAGATAGTATTCTTCATTCCCATCAATGGAAACACATTTAAAATAAAACATGGATTATTTCTTGACACATCCTTGACTCTATCATCTTATCATGTACCTTTCCCTTGACCTGTGAAAAACATTTCAAAAACTTGGGATGAGCATAAAAACTCAGTATGGGTTATAAAAAAAACATGCAAAGGAAACATGAGTTCATATATACATAAGAATGCAATCATACATTACCCATAAGACATAGGCACTTTAACATACCTCATAAAATCATGAATAAATCATAGAAATCATAAGACATAAAGGTAACTTGAGGCATTCATAACATTCTTACGTAGGGAGTAACCCTCTTGGTTACGTTTGGAATACCCATCACAGTATATTCCCTAAAAATCTCTTCGGAGAAACCTTAACGTTTCACTCCTTCGCGTTACCCAATGCATTGGAGAGATATAACGGGCTCACCCGCCCTTAGTTTATCACGGAACCACCCATCTTCATAATAATGCCCAAGAACCATAACATAATCATATCACATAAAACATGCATAAAGGAAACAGAAAATTTCCACATTTCAATCATGAGATATCAATACAACACATTGATATAAAAACTTTATGAAAACCATTTTCAACACTAAAATAAAAGAAAAGTAAAACATGGTATTTATTTTTCTTTTAAAAAGAAGGTATGGCTTGTAGAGGAAGCCGAAACTCAAATAACGGTCACGACGGTGGAGAAGTTGTTGTCGCCGCATACGTACGACAAAAACATTCCCTTTTGTCGTTTAGTAAACGCTTAGTATAAAAAAGAATCCTTTTGAATAAACGTAAAAGTCAAAGGGGTTTATACACCGTATAAAAGAAAGTTGTGTATAAAATAAAATATGCCTCAATGAAAGGAGATTGAGACGAAGTCCCATACCTCGTATCCGACTTGACCCGACCGTTCTTTAATCTCCTGAATAATAAACTTGAGTTAATCTCTACTTTCTTATTAACCTTTTTCAAGTTCATTATTCCTTTTATACCATGTTATGAACATCATGTACTCATTTAAGTTAATAATGTTCATTTTGTCGGTATTTGGTTCTTAAGTCAAAAATAGACTTATTACACCTGCATGTTGTTAATTTGGTTAAAGGTTCATTATATAAAGAATGGTATTCATGATGTAGATATCATATATGTCTTATATATCCAGTACATACATGCATTTATAATATTACATAATCATTTAGAGGTAAGAAATGAAATGCACCGTTCATGGAGACGGTAAGCCGTACGTACGCATGAACGCTACTTCCATTTCTATTTCATATTTTCTGGAATGGAATCATAATGATATAAGAGTATATTATAATTCCAGTATAATAACATATATAATAACATTAACTTTATCCTTTACACATCCCACATATGGTATTAACGAATCAAATCACTTTTAGGGGGCGGTAGTCCGCACTTCCTAAAATGAAGATATCGTGTTTACCCATAATGGAAACCATAAAGGTATGCCCAAAATGAAAACAAACAGAAGCATAAGGAAAACATAAACATATCATATATCATATACAAAAATATTGACATCATAATGGCCACCTTTGAAGGTGTTAAATGAGTTTTGAACAATCATCGTTTCGGGAGGCAGAATTTTGCCATCCACGGAAACCATATGTTATTTAACCATTTGATGTAGTTGTGTGAGAGTTTAGCTCAAATAAATATTATAACAACATCCTAGTATATTGAAGATACTGTTTTTTTTACAAAAGAAGTAAATAAAAAGAGTTTAGGGGGTTGGAGAAGCAAAATAAAACAAATGAACATGAGAGAATGAATTACCTTTAAAAGTGTAACTCCTTTTGATTTGAGCATAAAGGCTTCCTTTGAAAGGATTCTGCCCAAAGGGAATCCTCTAGGATGAGGGGAGGGATGTGTAGAGATCAAATGGTCAGGGGTTGGCCGAGCCAAAGGCTTGAAGAGTGTGTGAAATGAGGTAGAGGTGGGGGCCTTTTATAAGAGGAGAGGAGGGGCACTTTTGGAAAGTAAAGAAACATTACTTTATTTGAAAATGTGTTTCGGTTTTAAAAGGTCCCAAATTGATATAATTCTTGGATAAGGTGATAAGGGTTCCAAATCCACTCATCCAATTGGTTTTGGCCATGTGTAGTTCATAGATTTTACATTGTCTTTCCATTTTATTTAAATCGTCAAATAATGATGTCATCGATGCATCATTATTATGTCATAAATAATTAAATTTATTTAATTTCTAAAAATTATAAAAAACACTATGATATAGGAAATCTTTTTAGCTTTCCAATGACTATTTATAATCAAAATTTGGACTTGTATAACCCCACTTAAAAATTCTTTTCGTAAAACATATTATGTTTGTGTCATTTTTACCTTAACATTTAATAAAAAGTTATTTATGTCATTTCCAAACCAAAGTGTCTCCATGGGGTCCCCAAGTTTACCCATGGCTTGTCTTGGTCGGCCATGACTCAACCAATAAGTTTGGGACATGTGTCTAGGTCATTTCATATTATTAAAGCCTTATTTAGACCTTAAACTACCCTAATTACCACTAATCGCGATTAAGAACTTAATAAGTTACTATTCACCAAAAAATTATTTTAATCTCATTGAACCACATTTTACTTCTTAATGACAACCATGTATGTCGGATTTTCAAAATTCAATACACATTAGTGGTAAACATTCATTTAACTGAAAAATCAGTTTGCTTGATTACCACTTAGTGGTTTCACTATTCATCAAAAATTGAAGTTTTTCAGAAAATTACCAAAAATTCACCCTAAGCTATATTTGATATTCCGAATTCAAAAATGAAGTCCATTTTATAAAATTCAAAACATATAGGTCACATTAATTAATTCAATAATTAATTCCCGCTGCTAGAGCAAATAGCGTGTTTTTACAAAACAATAAGTATCAAAAGATTGACACCAGTTTAAGTCTAATTTCAAAGTGAAATTGATTCCAATGACCACCATTAGATAAAATGGTAAAAATATATTCTAATTTCACTTCAAAACCAATTCAAAACATAATCTAACCATATAAATAAATTAGATTAAAAAGCAGTTTTGATGTAAAATGCAGTATTTTTCACTATTCATTAAAAAATGAACATTTTCAGAAAAATACCAAAAATTCACACAAGGTAAATTTTGATGTCCCAATCATAAAGAATAAGTTTATTTTGAAAAACATGGTTTATAAAATTGTCAAAAGATAGATTCAAAAATGGTTTGCCATCAAAAGGCAGTAAAATAATCTTTTAAGAATATTAGTGTATTCCATGCATAAGATTGTATTTATTTTCATATTAAGCCTCTATAACACTATCTTAATCATTAATAGAAATAGGTAGAAATATCTATTATTTATTACTTACTTGGGATGTTACATCCTTTCCCACTTTAGAAAATTGCGTCCCCGCAATTTATTTACTTATCGAATAAATGGGGGTACTTACCCCTCATTGCATTTTCAGATTCCCATGTTGCCTCTTTAATCATGTGGTTTTTCCACAAAACCTTTACCTGCTTAATAACCTTATTCCGTAACACTTTCTCCCTGTGGTCAAGAATCTGGACCGGTTGTTCCTCATAAGATAGGTTCTCTTCCAGCTGAACTACCTCTGGACTCAAAACATGAGATGGATCTGGCATATACTTTCTCAACATCGAAACGTGAAAAACATTGTGTACCTGAGATAAACTCGGAGGTAAATCCACTCGGTATGCAACTGATCCAACTCTTTCCAGAATTTCGTATGGTCCAATAAACCTTGGACTCAGCTTTCCTTTCTTACCAAATCTCATCACAGTTTTCCAAGGAGAAACCTTGAGAAAAACATGATCACCTACATCGAAAGATAGATCCTTCCTCCGGTTATCCGCATAACTCTTCTGCCTGCTCTGAGCTGTTCTCATGTGTTTCTGAATCAGCTGAACTTTTTCTGCCATCTCTTCTACCAATTCTGGTCCCATCAACTTTCTTTCACCCACTTCATCCCAGAAAGCTGGAGTTCGACACCGCTTCCCATATAATGCCTGAAATGGTGCCATCTGTATACTGGAATGAAAACTGTTATTATATGAAAACTCAACCAAAGAAAGATGTTGGTCCCAACTTCCCTGATAATCCATAGAACAAGCTCGTAGCATATCCTACAATGTCTGAATTGTTCGTTCTGACTGCCCATCTGATTGAGGATGAAAAGCTGTACTAAAATTTAATTCAGTACCCAACGACTTCTGAAGGCCTTTCCAAAAGTTAGAAGTAAACCTGGGATCATGATCTGATACAATGGAGAGAGGAACTCCATGTAACCTGACTATCTCTTTAAGATACAAACGGGAAAGTTGATCAAGAGAGAAAGTATCTCGTATAGCAAGGAAATGAACAGATTTGGTCAAGCGATCAACAATAACCCAGATTTCATTATTACCTCGAGATGTCTTCGGTAATCCAACAACAAAGTCCATGGATATATTCTCCCATTTCCACTCTGGCACTGGTAAAGGCTGAAGCATCCCTTTCGGTAACTGCCGCTCTGCTTTAACCTGCTGACAAGTCAAACACTTCACAGTAAAATCAGCAATATCTCTTTTCATTCCATCCCACCAGTAATACTCCCGCAGATCTCTATACATCTTAGTACTGCCCGGATGAACTGAAAACGGAGAACTATGAGCTTCACATAACAACTCTCTCTTCAACTGTGAATCACAAGGCACACACAATCTCTTCCCAAATCTCAAAATGCAATCACTATCAATGTTGAATACAGGCAACTTACCTTTCTGAACCAGCTCTACCTTTTTCTACAACTCACTGTCTTGCTTCTGTGCTTGCTTGATTCTATCTGATAGAGATGATCTCACTGATACCTGAAACAAAACAGAAGGACTTCCTGCACCAACAACTTCTATGCCAAATTTCATCAAATCGTTAACCAAAGGATCACGTTCCAACCGCAACATTGTTAATGAAGCATTACTTTTTCGACTCAAAGCATCAGCCACTTTATTTGCTTTTCCCGGATGGTAATGAATTGTACAATCATAATCCTTGATTAATTCCAGCCATCTTCTTTGTCTCATGTTTAACTCTTTCTGAGTGAATATATACTTTATTCTTTTGTGATTGGTATATATTTCACACTTTACTCCATACAAATGATGCCTCCAAATTTTTAAAGCAAAAACAACAGCAGCTAATTCCAAATCATGTGTAGGGTAATTTACCTCATGAGTTTTCAACTGTCGTGAAGCATAAGCAATTACCTGATCATTCTGCATTAGGACGCAACCAAGTCCTTTCAATGAAGCATCACTGTATATAACAAACTCACCATTCCTGGAAGGTAGTGCCAAAACTGGAGCATTCACCAATCTTCTTTCCAATTCCTGAAAACAATCATCACATTCTTTTGTCCAGATAAAATTAACACCCTTCCGAGTTAGCTTAGTCATTGGACTAGATAACCGTGAAAAATTTCTAACAAACCTTCGGTAATAGCCCGCCAAACCAAGGAAGCTACGAATCTCGGTTACATTTGTGGGTCTTGGCCATTCTTCCACAACTTTTGTTTTTGCAGGATCAACAGTTATTCCATCTTCAGAAACAATGTGACCAAGGAAAGAAATTTGTTGCAACCAAAACTCACACTTGCTGAATTTCCCATACAGTTTCTTTTCTTTTAAGGTTTGCAAGATAACCCTTAAATGCTTTTCATGCTCCTCTTTACTTTTAGAAAACACCAAAATATCATCAATGAAAACCACCACAAACTTATCCAAGAACTCATGGAAAATTCTATTCATTAAGTCCATGAATACAGCAGGTGCATTGGTTAGCCCAAAAGGCATTACTACAAATTCATAATGGCCATATCTCGTACGGAACGCGGTCTTCGGAATATCTGCCTCCTTTACCTTCAGCTGATGGTACCCCGATCTCAAGTCAATCTTTGAAAAAAACTGAGCCCCCTGGAGCTGATCAAACAAATCATCGATATGAGGCAAAGGATATTTGTTCTTAACAGTGATATTATTCAAGGCTCTATAATCAATGCAAAGTCTCATAGAACCATCTTTCTTTTTAACAAATAAAACAGGAGCACCCCATGGTGATGTGCTAGGTCTAATGAAACCTTTCTCTAATAGATCTTGCAATTGCTCCTTCAACTCTAACAGTTCAATTTGTGCCATTCGATAAGGGGGTTTTGAAATTGGCTTAGCATCAGGAACTAAGTCAACAGTAAACTCAACTTCCCGATCTGGTATTATTCCAGGAAACTCATCAGGAAAAACATCAGGATACTCATTTACCACTGGCACATCATTAATCTGAACAGTTCCTTTATTTTAAACGACGTGTGCAAGGTAACATTCATTTCCATCTTTTACAAGTTTCTCGGCCTCTTGATATGTTATCAAAACTAAGGGTTCATTCTTGTAAACAAACTGAAACTCTTTCTGAAAAGAAACTTCTTTAGCTCTACAGTCAATCTTAGCATGGTAAATAGAGAGCCAATCCATACCCAGGATAACATCAAACTCAACTAGAGGTAGAACAATAAGGTTTGCAAGTAGGTTCTTTCCACAGATAAGGATAGGAAGATTCTTATAAATTCTTTTCGCCTCGACACTTCCCCCAGGTGTTTTTACCAAAAGTTCAGGAGTCATTTCTTGAGATGGTATTCCCATTTTACTAGAAAAGGTTTCAGAGATGAAAGAATGTGTAGACCCCGAATCAAACAACACACTGGCATAATCTGAAAAAACAAACAAAGTACCTGATACAACTTCATTTGATGGCCCGACATCTGCTGAAGTAGTTGCGAAGGATTTCACCACCCTTTTCTGCTTGTAGTCTAACTGCTTCTCATCACTCAAGCTCCTTGTCGGACACTCGTTTGCATAGTGACCCATCTCATTGCACTTATAACATTTCACTAACTGTAAATCAAATTTGTTCTTACCTTCACCTTGATCCTTTTCAGTGCAATCACGAGCCTTATGTCCCATCTTACCACATCGGTAGCACTTCCCAGATTTCAAGAAGACATTCCCCAACATGCCTTTTGCCACATTTATCACAAACTGGAAACTTAGTTCTCTTACCATCAGACTTTTTTGAAGAATTCTTACCTTTCTCCTGCCACCTCGGTCTCTTCTTCTGCTGGTTTTTATAGAAAACTTGGTCATCGGCAAACTCCATTTCCACCTTCTCAGCACATCGAACAAGATTTTCATAACTTTTAAACTCACGAGAAGCTAATTCCCTTCGATACTTTGGCTTTAATCCTGAGTAGAAACGATTGATTTTACTATCAAGGTCCCGGATAAAATTTGGAGCATACCTTTCCAATCGAGTGAACCTTTCTTCATAGGCAGCCACTGAGTCTTCCTCTTGCCTCAATTCCAAGAATTGCTTTTCCATCCTAAGTCAAATAGCCTTAGGAAAATACTTCTCAAGAAACATACCTTTGAATTTATCCCAGTCAAGAGCATCAATCTCATCGGCGTCCCTGATATTTTTAACCATAGACCACCACTGGTCTGCTTCACCCTCCAAACGGTAAATAGCAAGAATAACCTTGTGATTGTCTGAACACCCCATGACATCAAAAATCTTCTCCAGTGCTTTAATCCACCCTTCAGCTAGCACAGGGTCAGATGATCCTCTGAATTATGGTGGATGTTGCCTCATGAAATGTTCCACCACTGACCTGTTCCTCTGCGGTTGGTCTGGCTGATCTCGTGTATGGATACCACCGCCATTTATCGCTTGAGTCAACTGCGCCATTACTGCAACAAACTGTTCAGTTCCAATTCCGACCATTTCTGGATGCTGATTCGGAAGGTTATTTCCTTCTGTATGCCTTCCAAGCACTGCTTCCCTGTTTCCTCTGCGGAAAACCATTCTGAACAAACATGTCTTAGATGAAGCAACATGGTAATCTTTAAATGCTATATCATTTCGAAAAAAAAAATATTTTTGGATAATCATTTAATAGAATTATAACTCCTAAAGTTATCTAAACCGACCTCTGATACCAACTATAAGGCCCCAGCCTTAAACCTTATTTAATCTTGAGTTATTACAAGATTACACATTGAGGATCTTTTCAGGTTTAGAGTTTTAGAGAATTAGATCATAAAACAAGCATTACATTCCACATATAAACAAAGTGGTTACATAAAGATAGTATTCTTCATTCCCATTAATGGAAACACATTTAAAATAAAACATGGATTATTTCTTGACACATCCTTGACTCTATCATCTTATCATGTACCTTTCCCTTGACCTGTGAAAAAACATTTAAAAACTTGGGATGAGCATAAAAACTCAGTATGGGTTATAAAAATAAATATGCAAAGGAAACATGAGTTCATATATACATAATAATGCAATCATACTTTACCCATAAAACATAGGCACTTTAACATACCTCATAAAATCATGAATAAATCATAGAAATCATAATACATAAAGGTAACTTGAGGCATTCATAACATTCTTACGTAGGGAGTAACCCTCTTGGTTACGTTTGGAATACCCATCACAGTATATTCCCTAAAAATCTCTTCGGAGAAACCTTAACGTTTCACTCCTTCGCGTTACCCAATGCATTGGAGAGCTATAACGGGCTCACCCGCCCTTAGTTTATCATGGAACCACCCGTCTTCATAATAATTCCCAAGAACCATAACATAATCATATCACATAAAACATGCATAAAGGAAACATAAAATTTCCACATTTCAATCATGAGATATCAATACAACACATTGATATAAAAACTTTATGAAAACCATTTTCAACACTAAAATAAAAGAAAAGTAAAACATGGTATTTATTTTTCTTTTAAAAAGAAGGTATGGCTTGTAGAGGAAGCCGAAACTCAAATCACGGTCACGACGGCGGAGAAGTCGTTGTCGCCGCATACGTACGACAAAAACATTCCCTTTTGTCGTTTAGTAAACGCTTCGTATAAAAAAGATTCCTTTTGAATAAACGTAAAATTCAAAGGGGTTTATACACCGTATAAAAGAATGTTGTGTATAAAATAAAATATGCCTCAACGAAAGGAGATTGAGACGAAGTCCCATACCTCGTATCCGACTTGACCCGACCGTTCTTTAATCTCCTGAATAATAAACTTGAGTTAATCTCTACTTGCTTATGAACCTTTTTCAAGTTCATTATTCCTTTTATACCATGTTATGAACATCATGTACTCATTTAAGTTAATAATGTTCATTTTGTCGGTATTTGGTTCTTAAGTCAAAAATAGACTTATTACACTTGCATGTTGTTAATTTGGTCAAAGGTTCATTATATAAAGAATGGTATTCATGATGTAGATATCATATATGTATTATATATCCAGTACATACATGCATTTATAATATTACATAATCATTTAGAGGTAAGAAATGAAATGCACCGTTCATGGAGACGGTAAGTCGTACGTACGCATGAACGCTACTTCCATTTCTATTTCATATTTTCTGGAATGGAATCATAATGATATAAGAGTATATTATAATTCCAGTATAATAACATATATAATATCATTAACTTTATCCTTTACACATCCCACATATGGTATTAACGAATCAAATCACTTTTAGGGGGCGGTAGTCCGTACTTCCTAAAATGAAGATATCGTGTTTACCCATAATGGAAACCATAAAGGTATGACCAAAATGAAAAAAAACAGAAGCTTAAGGAAAACATAAACATATCATATATCATATAAAAAAATAGTGACATCATAATGGACACCTTTGAAGGTGTTAATTGAGTGTTGAACAATCATCGTTTCGGGAGGCAGAATTTCTCCATCCACGGAAACAGTATGTTCTTTAACCATTTGATGTAGTTGTGTGAGAGTGTAGCTCAAATAAATCTTATAACTACATCCTAGTATATTTAAGATACTTGTTTTTTAACAAAAGAAGTAAATAAAAATAGTTTAGGGGGTTGGAGAAGCAAAATAAAACAAATGAACATGAGAGAATGAATTACCTTTAAAAGTGTAACTCCTTTTGATTTGAGCCTAAAGGCTTCCTTTGAAAGGATTCTGCCCAAAGGGAATCATCTAGGATGAGGAGAGGGATGTGGAGAGAGAAAATGGGCAGGGTTTGGCCGAGCCAAAGGCTTAAAGAGTGTGTGAAATGAGGTAGAGGTGGGGGCCTTTTATAAGAGGAGAGGAGGGGCACTTTTGGAAAGTAAAGAAACATTACTTTATTTGAAAATGTGTTTCGGTTTTAAAAGGTCCCACATTGATATAATTCGTGGCTAAGGTGATAAGGGTTCTAAATTCACTCATCCAATTGGTTTTGGGCATGTTTAGTTCATAGATTTTACATTGTCTTTCCATTTTATTTAAATCGTCAAATAATGATGTCATCGCTGCATCATTATTATGTCATAAATAATTAAATTTATTTAATGTCTAAAAATTATAAAAAAAATACTATGATATAGGAAATATTTTTATATTTCCAATGACTAATTATAATCAAAATTTGGACTAGTATAACCCCACTTAAAAATTGTTTTCGTAAAACATATTATGTTTGTGTCATTTTTACCTTAACATTTAATAAAAAGTTATTTATGTCATTTCCAAACCAAAGTGTCTCCATGGGGTCCCCAAGTTTACCCATGGCTTGTCTTGGTCGGCCATGACACAAACAATAAGGTTGGGACATGTGTCTAGGTCATTTCATATTATTAAAGCCTTATTTAGACCTTAAACTACCCTAATTACCACTAATCGCGATTAAGAACTTAATAAGTTACTATTCACCAAAAAATTATTTTAATCTCATTGAACCACATTTTACTTCTTAATGACAACCATGTATGTCGGATTTTCAAAATTCAATACACATTAGTGGTAAACATTCATTTAACTGAAAAATCAGTTTCCTTGATTACCACTTAGTGGTTTCACTATTCATCAAAAATTGAAGTTTTTCAGAAAATTACCAAAAATTCACCCTAAGCTATATTTGATATTCCGAATTCAAAAATGAAGTCCATTTTACAAAATTCAAAACATATAGGTCACATTAATTAATTCAATAATTAATTCCCACTGCCAGAGCAAATAGCGTGTTTTTACAAAACAATAAGTATCAAAAGATTGACACCAGTTTAAGTCTAATTTCAAAGTGAAATTGATTCCAATGACCACCATTGGATAAAATGGTAAAATTATATTCTAATTTCACTTCAAAACCAATTCAAAACATAATCTAATCATATAAATAAATTATATTAAAAAGCAGTTTTGATGTAAAATGCAGTATTTTTCACTATTCATTAAAAATGAACATTGTCAGAAAAATACCAAAAATTCACACAAGGTAAATTTTGATGTCCCAATCATAAAGAATAAGTTTATTTTGAAAAACATGGTTTATAAAATTTTCAAAAGATAGATTCAAAAATGGTTTGCCATCAAAAGGCAGTAAAACAATCTTTTAAGAATATTAGGGTATTCCATGCATAAGATTGTATTTATTTTCATATTAAGCCTCTATAACACTATCTTAATCATTAATAGACATAGGTAAAAATATCTATTATTCATTACTTACTTGGGATGTTACAATATACACGCACCTAAGGGTATGTTCATAGTGTGAGAAAAAAAATCCAAGTAGAATCTAACAGAGTGTTTCATAAGAATTATTTAAAAAATAAACCAACTATTCTTATTTGACATAAATAAAGGAATAAATTATAGTTTTTTGGAATTTATATCAAATCAAAAAAATTATCACTTTGAAAAAATTCATGAAACCATTCCAAATAAACTAATTTTGAAAGAAAATTTTGTAAAATGTTTTCCTTTAAAAGAATTATAATAATTAAAAAGAATTTAAATCATTTAAAATGTCCAAACCATGAATAAATAACCACTTCAAAAATAGAAAAAATATGGAAACTAAATCCTAGGATATTATATTATTAGTTTACCTAGGATCCTTGATCCATATGTTTGATCAGAGGTCTATTAGTGTACACATTACCCTTGGAAAATGGGACTAGTTGGTAAAAGAACTCTCCTATAGGTTTCTCTCTACCTTAAATATTCTTTAGTTAGTATTGTAATTGTGTATAAATTATAGAAAAAACAAACCCTTCCTCATGTAATTGTACCAATTATATCCCCCTCCTAAGTACTCTAGGTTCCCATGTTCCACAACCCACACATGAGGCTTTAACTTTTTTCATTTCAATTAAATTAATTCTTTAAAATCACTATGATGGTAAGAATTAAAATTTCACAATTAAATCAAATTTCATTAATTTATATAATTCATGTAACAATACAGGGGTGCTTAGAAAAGAAACTTTCATTTACAAAACAAAGGGCGATAGTCAATTTTATCAAAAAATTCCAAAATCAATTAATATCAACAATTATAAATCATGTCATCTGATAATTTATAAAATCGGTATAAAATGAATTCATAGTTTATAAAGAAAAATATAAATATGAAACAATCAAACTCTAAATATTTTTTAATTTCAACACCCACATGGGATCCATAATCCAGGAGTAATTAATAGAAATTAGAAATTATGGAAACCCCTAAATCGTGAATTAACCAATCAAAAATATCCAATTAATCAATTTATAAACCAAAGGAAACAAGAGGAATATCTTTCCATAATGATTCCAAATGACTTTACCATGGGGAATGAAGATATGAAAAAAAAACATCCAATTTTATAAAATATCTTAGAGAATTATCATTAGATCAGGAAATTAACCTTAGATTGAGTGATAACATCCCCAGTAAAGATTCCATTCAATAAAAAAGAGAGGATATATTGGAAGAAAATTAATAATGGCGAGGAATGGATCTGTACCATGAGTTTCTTAGAATCAATGCTAATGGGTCTATGGGAATCAGTCTTAGGAAGCCCTAGGATCTCCAAAATATCTAAGATGAACCCCTATGGTTTATATCCTAGGTTGTGGGAGGAAGAATAAAGTCAATATGGGGATTATTTTGTCTTAAAATAAAATTTTAGATTAATTAATTCTAATTTCATGGATTATCGCATGGTTTGAAAAACTATGCCCCCTTTTTAGGTTACTGGATGAGAATCATGGTTTTCCCATATAGTTTCAAAAACTATGCCCCAACTAATAAAGATTACCATTTCACATGTTTTGGGGTATGAGGATAATGTTTCATGGTTTTTCTTATTTGTATTCCAACTGTGAATCATCCTCTAGGATACCAAGATAGGCTACATGGTTACCTAGTAATGTTTCATGGTTTTTTCTAACCGTGCACCAACTATACACAGAACTTAAAAACTCCAAAAAATCCCCAAAACCACAGATAATGGCCAGAAATTTTTTAAATGAATGATGGTTGAAACAAAATAATGTATGTACATGAAAGTGACATTGATGTGTGACAATTGTCCACATCATAGCACTTTATTTCCACATAAAATCTAATTAAATAAGACTATTTAAAAAAATGAAAGGCCAAAACTACCTCATCAACATTTCACTTCCCCATGTCTCAGGATAATCAGTTTTATACTACTATAACACAAAAATAATTGGAATATAATTCTCACAAAATAAATTCTCCCAAATATTGGAAATATAGAGTGGCGTATCAATAATAAATATATATAGTTCCAGATCAAGATCCTCCCTATTCATGGAAATGGAAGTGTAATGATGAGACTTGTCAAGCTAAGACACATGTAATAAATCATGGACTGAAGTCAAATGAGATGGAAAATCCAATTGATAATGCACCTTTTCAAACCACTTAATGATCTAAAATATTTCCATGTATCTATGAACCATCTTCCCATGTTTCCCAATATAACAGTGACCCAACCAAGGAAATATTTTAAATAAAACTCATTCACTAATAGAGAATTATATGGTATTACACCAATGATCTAATAAAGATTCATACTAACTCTAGAAAGTCATCAACTATCATTATATAACCTGAACCTCTACTGACCACTCCCAAATAGGTCTTGGTCCAATAAGAAAAGCCTCACCCACCTTAGAGCAATAAACTAGTGATTAACAAGGGATACCATAACGATCCTCAAATGGGTCCATTATAATTAATGAATAAAGACCATTATTAAAAGAAAATTTGACTAGTACTAAGTGGATATCCTAATAACCTTCATATTCCATAACAAAACCATGGATAATATGCAATAAAATATGAATATAATTATTCATATTTCAATCCATATGAGGATGGTAAGAAAAAATCAACTTTTCTTTAGAACTCATCACTTATTAGAGGAATTTTATATACTAAGATAAACTAGGGGACCCTATCTGAGATAATAGCAGATGACACCCCATGTAACCTTAAGATTTCATGCACATATGGCATTAATAAGTCCTCAAACTTGATTGTGTCCTGAATCAAAATGAAATTTGAGAACTTGGTCAATCGGTTAATCACCAATCAAATAAAATTAATTCCTAATGTATTTTTCAGTAGTATAACAATAAAATACAGAGACACATCGTCTCATTTTCACAGTGTCGTATGAAGAGGTTAAATAAAAGTAGAAGGCTTTTGTTTCTCAGCAATGATTCTATAGAAAGTGTAGCATTGAAACACATAAATTAGTTTTTTTCAAGCATCATGCCTAAACACTGAAACTGATGTTTCATTTCATAATTAATATTACTGGTGATTGTATGATTGATTCACTAAAAATAATAAAAATACTATATCAATGACTTTCGCAAGGATACTAGATAAACATAACATCTCCTAAAGAAAATAATGAATTCTGAAGAGAGAGACAATTCTCGGATAGTCTCACCACCATAAAAATAATTCTAGATACTCATGAATTATTCATCCTATGTATTTTTATAAAGATTTAACTTAGGAAGAAATGACACCAATTTTTTGTTATCTAGAACAATACCATTCTCTTTTTCAGTCACATTTCAGGTGCATCTGAGTAAATATTCCCATGGGTTCTCATTCCTTCTTAAACTCTATCATAGATTGAGAAGGCGCTTTCCTACTAATATTTTTATCAAAAACATTCTCTTATCCTATGGTGTAATCATTTTCAATGTTAATGGTATGAAGGTACTCCACCCATTGCCTCTTCCAATGGTTCATGTCCTTAAGAAAATATATAACATAAACAATTATGATCAGAATAGACTATAAAATTTTCCACAAAAATGAAATGTATATAATATATAATATCATGCATAACAACTGTGAGTTTAAGGTCCTAAGGGGGAAATTATCCTCATGAGGTAGAATCAGAAGCGAGCCATATTCCACCTCATGATCTCCCTATAACAAAGATCCTCATAATCCAACACCTAAGGCATCACAACAAACTATATATACTTTTATGGAATATGGAAATAACAAATTATAATCTAATTTCATACATTATTTCAATTCTTAAAATAAATTCTAGCACTTATAATCCAATATAAATTTCACCCCTTTTGGGTAAGATCACTCAATAAATATTTCTTTTTCAATAAATTTTTTATAAACCACCAATAATATACTACCAAGCATAAAAATAATTTAATATCAAATACATTATGTGTTTATTCCCAAGAAAATACACCATTCACTTTTTTAGGGTGAACTGATATTCCTTGTTCTAAAATCACATGTCTTATGATCTTAACCTCCTTAATCCAGATATAGATTTAAGATAATTTGGAAATAAAATTCTCATCACTCATGATTATCAAGACTGATTTAAGGTGAATCTCATGCTCTTATTTTTACCTTAAATAATGAATAATATTGTCCACAAATACCATGAAAAATGAATCAAGTTACTAAAAAATGTATAATTCATCAAAGACATGAATACTACAAGAGTTTTATTCCGGAAAATTAGTATCACAAGGCTTTCAATGTATTTATACCTACTCATGAAAATGATATTCAGAATATATGTCTCCTTAAATTTGATCTTTTTATATCCATTTAAATGTTCTATTTTTAAAAACCACTTTTCTTCTTTCAAATTTTCAAACAATCCATCTATATGCTGAGAAGTGTACTTATTATTAATCATTACCTGGTTAAGATTTTGATCATGGATACAGAGATGAAGATATATATCATCCTTATTGTAAAAAAACATGGAAGATGGAAAATGTGACCTAATATGGTGAATTAATGATTTTTCCTTCAAATAATCTAATGAAGCCTTTAAATCTTTCAATACATATGGTGTCGTGCGATAAGAAAGTATATATATTATTTAAGTTTTAGGAACTAAATCGATCAAGAAATTCACTTCTCTTTCTGTAGGAAGACTATAAATTTCATTAAGAAACACATTAGGAAATACCCTAACCACCAAATAAGGATCATAAATTGATGTCTCATCCCCAATTTCAATTTATAAATAAGATATAAATATTAATAAAATTCAATCGAGGGTGTCCTACTAAACTATACCTATGATCCCATCCTCTTTTATTGGTCTGAGGGCTTCTATTGGAGGAAAGAAATGAAACCCTCTTATAATAAATATCAATTAATTATTTACGATTGATTAAATTATTTATCCTAATAATATTCTGAAATATTTATAAGTTTAGGATCAGGAAATCCCAAATAAGATCAACTTCTCACATCAAGAAATAGCACGAGGGAAATTGGAAACCCTCTTCCCTCTTATTCCCAAGAATAATCCCCAACTTTGTTACATAAGGAATGATTTCCATTGGATGTTTTAAAATAATAAAAAATCATGCTGATATTAATGATTAGGATTCATGAGTATCAAAAAAAAAAGTCACCAAAGACAAGTCAATCAAGATAGTACCTCTCACTATTAAAGGTCCTAAATCATATTCCCCTAGAATCTCTCCCAATGGGTGTAACTGCTTTATTCTAAAATCATGTTTCTGGAACCCTATTGAATTTGAAGAATCTAAATGTACTATATATCCTATTGGGATTTAAGTACATTATACATAACAATTATTATAAATCTCTTGATATAATTACATCAACTGACCTTATCATCCAAATGAATTGTAAATATTCAAATGTATGGGAAAAATAATCTTGTGTTCCTTATCTTTCCACACAAGTATAAATTTAATTAAATTGTGCTAGTTACCACTAAAGCTGTTTAGTATACCCATTTTGAGATCCAATACCACCTCCCTTATGAGTTTCACTCCACTTTATCTTTCTATGGGAGCCACTAAAACTTCGACTAGACTAGAAGTGGAATTCCAAACAACCTTGAATTTTCTACATGTTTAATCTCTACCATTATCACTATATCAATCACCTCCAAATAGAATGTATGTTATTGTTTGAAAAAATATGAATGGGTATTTTATATTAGGCTCACCAAGAACATTCAATCCTTAAAATTTATATTTGATACCACCTCATGAGAAAAATGGATTAGCTTAGAAAAATGGTTTTCACACTCAACCATAGTCTGATCAACATTATTGAAGGTGAATAACTCTATGCATTTATCCATAATCAATAATTCCATGAACAATATTGAAAAAATATGGTGTTAAATCTTCTTAATCCAAAATATCATACTTATTTTATTAAACCATCATTTCCTATGATCTTCTACTAGGGACTATAAGCTTAAATGTAGAACACTTCACCTTAATGTAATTTGAAGTTTCCAAAAAGATAAAAATATGTTTTTTTCATCCCCATATAGACTTTTATTTCATAAGGACAATTCATCCCATATAAAGATAGAGGTTTCTAGAAAAAGAATTTGGGATTGATCTATGGTTACCTTTTCACCTTTATAGATTGATCTTGGGTAGGGTTAATATTTTGGTCCATGGGAAAAACTACTCACACTGCCACTTCAAAAATTAACATTCTGATAAATTTGATGGTTTACTCACAGAACAAGATCCACAGCACCCTTCTGAGGAACTCTCAGAATTCCACTAGGTGAGTGGTACTACATCAATGATATGAATGAGACCATCATAAAAAAAATATAAATTTTAATTTCATTCAAGATAACAAAGACAAAGAACTGAGATAATGTCAAAAAATCTATATAAGAGAAACACTTACCAACATCTCTTAGTATCTGAAGGCACGTTATGTTTAGAGCTATCTAGAAACTCAATCATAAAATATACCTTAAGTGACAATAATCCTATCCCATTAATTCCAAAAAACATACCATGGTAAGAATATTGTGAAAAAAATAATAAAATCATAATCTAATATGAATTTTTCAAGAACTAACATGGGTCATCCATGAAATGGGCACTCAATCCATTCTATGGTAAATCCTGAAGGGAATTTAAAATCCCCATATATTAACTAAAAGTTACTAGAAATAAAGAAATACATTTGGTGATAGTTTCTCCCACAAATATAAAACCAAGGGAGACAACCATAACACATAAAAAAGAGAGTTCACATGAAAAAACAGAGTCAAATAGTGGAAGAAAAAAGAATAAAATGAAAAAATATTTCCAAAAAAAATAGGAAAACCAAAGAACTAAAAAATAACGGCATCCCATCTATAAGTAATACATTGGATAACATCCCACCATCCCACAACCAAACTCTCAAGCCCCACTAACACAGATACTGACCACATCGTAGTTGGGGTTTGGCTTAGTGGTAAGCACCTCGTAATACTACATGAAAAATGGGGGTTCAAAACCCATTGGGTGTAGGTACTGTAGCAGTACTGTAGCGATACTATAGCAGTGGTGGTACTGTTGATCGGCGGGCACTATAGCAGCGGCAGGGCACTGTAGCAGCGGTGGTACTGTGCGGGTAGTGTAGCAGTCGGGTTACTATTCACAGAATAGGAATTTGGCCAAAAATATGGGCCTACGAGTTATGTAATGGGCTTCAAGCCCACTGGGCCTCTAGGATATGTAATGGGTCTCCCTCTTCCCAGTTAAAAGAGGTCTTTGCTTTGATTTATTAATAAAAATGAGGCTTTGGCCCCAACCTTTTAAAAAAAATAGATACCGACCACATCCATGAGGGTTATCCCCTTTACTTATGGTAAATAAAATAATGTTAATACATACCCAAATGTATTAGAAGGAGGTGAGTAAACAATCCATATCAGATCCAATGAAATGTTTTGTATTTAGTCTCTATAAGATAAAAAAATATTATCATTTAACAATAATTTATGTATGAAGTTCTTTTTTTCAACTTAAATAAAACATGGATATTAGACCTTTTTGAATACTTCAAAAAACATTACAAATATAATAATTTTCAAAAAAACATTAAACAAAACAATTTCATTTCAAAGAATTTAATTTGTTACAAATTATTTCAAACATTTAAAATATCCAAATAACGAATAAAACCCATTTCACATAGTAGAAACATGGAATCTAAATACTAGGATGGTGTAGACATAGGTTACCTTGGATCCCCAACCCATATTTGTGATCAAATGATGCCTAGTTCACACATTTCCATTATAAAATGGGACCAGGTAGTAAAATTCCACTCCTATACGTTTCTACATTACTCAAACATTGTTATGTTATTCTCAAAACTATGTATCCATTCTAGAAAAAACAAACCAAGTCTATAATTCTTGTGCTATTTATATCCCCCTTCTAAGAACCCCAAGTTCCCATGTCAAACAACCCACACATAGGGAATTCGATTTTTCATTTCAAATTAATTAATATTTAACTCTACCTATGATAGGAGGAATTTTAATTTCACAATTCAAACTAATTTCATTATTTAAAATCATTCATGTACCAAACTAAGGGTTATTGAAAATAAAACATTAATTGGGTAAGAGGGATAAAATCCAATTTATTAGAGGTATCAAAAATCATGACATTTAACAAATTATAAGTCATATCATTAAATGTATTATAAAACTAATTTAAAATGATAAATCAGGTATATTTCATATAAAAAGATTTTATAATAATATACTTACCTCAAAATACAAATAATTTCAATACCCACATGTTATCTAAATGACAATATGAATTGACGGCTATATAAAATGTAGAATAACATGTTATGAATTTCCTAGCCATGAATCACATATTCATCAATTTTTAGAGTGAAGAAAATTAGATGAATTGCTTACTACAATGATTACTAAAGAGAACACGTTGAGGAATAGGGATACAGATAAGAGCTCTCAATTCTATAAAGGATCTAATAAAATTATCATTTTATCATAACACAAACCATATATTAAGTGATAACATCCCCAATATAATAATACATGAAAAAATAAAGTATATTTTATAAAAAAATGAAGAATGATAAAGAATGGATCCATACCATGATTTGTCTATATACAATACCAATTAATCCCTCAAAATTAATCATAAGTAGGGCTAGGATATTCATAATATCTAAGAGGAATTGTTATGCTCAAGAGCCTATGTTATGGGAGGAATAATTAATTCAAATGTGAAAGTGGATCCAATAATGATAAAAAGTAAATAAAAGGTAGAATAGGGTTTAAATATGTCCATAAAATGGATTTTGTACAATTTTATAGGTCATTGGTCCCCTAAGATTAATGTTTAGTCTCTAATTAAGCTTAATTTGACTTTAATCACTATGCTTAATTTTAATCACTTTTACTATTCTTTTTGGTCAAAAATAAAAGTGGTCTACTTAGACTCTATATTTTATAATTATTAAAATTGTTTATGTTGTTTTTTAAAATCAAACTTACAGAATCTAGAAAATTAATATTAATTCTAATCCAACAAACAGGACGAAATTATGCGTCTTTAAAGTAAAAAGAAGTTTAAAAGTTTATTAAGTTATTATATTCAATTTCATAGTGAAATTGATTATAATTACCTAAATTGTATTATTATATGTATAATTTATCCAATGTGACCTTAAAAAAAATTTAAAATATAATTTAATGTTAATTATTATTTAAAAGAAAAGGTAGTTTTTAACCAAAAAGAAATATTTTCACTGTTCTTTGAAAAATGAAGTTTCTCAGAAAAATATCAAAAAATAACCCAAATATAATTTTTACATTATAAATTCAAAAACAATTTTTATTTTATAAAATTCTATTTACAATTTTTTCTAAAATTAATTTATTGATTTAAAGTGATTCATTCAACAAAATGTTATTTTTAAACATAAAACAACTTTACCAAAAATCATATCTTTCATTATAAATATGTTTAATTTCTATAAAAAAATTATAAAAAATATTTGAAAAGGTATTTATTAATATTAATATTACAATTTTTAATTTCCAAGTTATAATTATCTCATTTAAATAATTATAACAGCAAAATGATGTTTTGTTGAAACATTGGAGTTGCATGTAATGTACTCAAAGTCGGTGTTCAATATAATGTACTATCGGTCGATGTTCCATGTAATGTAATCCTAGTACGTTCCATGTAAAGGAGAATTTTGAATTTTTGTATTTCAAGACACAAATAAAAATTCAATTTATTTGGAAAAAATTCCATAAAAACATAGGTTGTTATATTCTTCTCCCTGTAAAAATGAATTTTACCCCTGAAATTCATCACTTGGCTAAAAAAATGGGGATATTTCTCCTTCATCGTATCCTCAAGTTCTAACATAGCTTTCTTTGACTGGTTATTTCTCTAAATAATTTTAACCAGGTGAGTGGCCTTATTTCTTAGAAATTTCTCTGATCAGTGTAGAATTTCAACTGCTTGTTCTTTATAATAAAGTTTATGCTTTAGTGGTATGACCTCTAAGTTTAGTAAAAGTTAAGGGTCAGGTATGTACTTCCTCAGGATTGATGCATGGAACCCATCATTGTCTTGAGAATGATTTGGAGGAAGTTCCAAGCGATAGGCTACCATCCCCATATGATTAATAATCTCAAAGGGACTGATAAACCAAGGTCTTAGTTTCTCTTTCTTCCTGAATCTTGTAACCTTCTTCTAGGTTGAGATTCATAGAAACATGTTTTCACCAACATCAAATTCTATATTGCAATGAAAGTTATCAGTGTAACTTTCCTACCGATTTTGAGGTACCTTGATATGTTGGCGAATAGTTATAACCTTCATGACCATTTCATCAGCTATCTCAGGTCCCAAAATCATTATTTATCCGATATCATACCAGCACATTGGAGCTCTACATTTCTTCCCATAAAGGGATTCATAAGGTGTCATCTGAGTTCTTTAGTGAAATATATTATTGTAAGAAAACTCAACTAGAGGAAGTTGTTGATCACAACCACCTTTAAAATCTGTAGAATAGGATCTCAACATATCGTTAGGGGTTTCAATTGTTCTTTTAGACTAAATATATATATGAGGATGATAAGCAGTGCAAAACTCAATTTTGTATCAAGTGTTTAGTGAATACTTTTCTAAAACATTGAGGTAAACCTTAGATCTCTATCTGATACAATATAATTTGGTACTCCATGAAACCTTACCACTTCATTAATGTATATCCTGGAAATTTGATCCATAGATAAATCTTATCATATAGCGATGAATTGTGCTAACATAGAAAGGCAACCGATTACCACCCATATAGAATTAAACCCTTTAGAGGTTTTGGTTAATCCAATGAAAAATTCCAGATTGATGTTCTCCCATTTCAATTATGTTATGGGTAATGGATGAAACATCCCCTTTGACTTTTTTATTTCAACCTTAACTTTTTGGCATACCAAGCATTGAGATACAAAATCTATGATATCTCTCTTCGTTTTATCCCATGTGAATTACTCTTTCAAGTATCTATACATCTTCTTACCTCCATGGTAAATATATGATAAGGAAATATGAGCTTACTCTAACATCTCCTTCTTCAAATATGGTATGGAAGGAATACATACATGGTTCCTAAACCTTATCATTCAATCCTGATGAAGGTTAAACTCAAGAACATTTCTGACATTCTATTGCAGATCTTCATCTCTCTTCATCACCACCTTACTCTTCACATGGATAGAGGGTTGAACATTCATTTGAGAAAGATAATATTTTTTCCTTCTTTAAGGATTTCTAGATCCATCCTTTTCAAATTCATAAATATTGGATATTTTGTGGTCTGCATCATGGATAAGCTAGCATGATCCTTCTAGCTCAAAGCATCTTCCACCTTGTTCTCTTTCCTAGGGTGGTAATGTATTGATCAGTCATAATCATTTATCAACTCCAACAATCTTCTCTAGAGCATGTTCAACTCCTTCTATATGAATATATATTTTATAAGTTTATGATCAGTATATGTCTCACACTTTCCCCATAAAGATAATTCCACCGTATCTTTAATGAAAATTTACCGATGTTAACACTGAATCATGAGTTTGGTAATTTTGCTCATGAATCTTAAGCTACCACAAGACATAAGTGATAACCATATTATTATGAAAAATAACACATCCTAATCCCTTCTTGGATGCATCTCTAAATATTAAAAACCTTTCCTCACTATATATTAATGTAACCACATGTGCACTGACTAACCTTTTCTTCAGTTCATTTAAATTTTCCTCACATTCATCTGTCAAGAGGAAATTGACACCATTTTGAGTAAACCTGGTCATAGGATTATATATTCAGGCCATTTATCCACAAACCATTGATAATATCTAGCTAAACCAATAAATCTATGGATTTTAGTCATTTTGGTTGGTCTAGGATATCATTCAGTAGCCTCCTTCTTTGATGGATCTACTGGTATACCATCTCTTGAGATTATGTGACCCAACAATGAAACTAAAACTCACACATTGTAATGTTTTCATATTGATTCTGCATCCCTAAGGTCTTTAGTAAAATTATAAAGTGATCTTCGTGATCTCCCTTTCTATTTGAATAGATATGAATACCATCTATTAAGACTACGACAAACTGATTAAGGTAATCTCTAATGAATCTATTCATTAAATCCATGAAGATATAATCGGAATTAGTCCAAACAAAATGCATCACATTATATTTGTAGTACCCATACCTTTTATATAATGTTTTCTTGGTTATATCCTCTTTATTGACCCTAAATTTATGATATCTAGATAAAGGAAAATCATGGAAAAGTATTGACCTTGGTGTGGTTGATCAAACTATTCATCAACATGGGGAAGAGGATACTTGTTCTTGATTGTGATCTAGTTCAACACTAGATAATAAATGTAGAGTCTCATTGATCCATATTTACTTTTCAAAAAAAGAAAGGGTTCAACCCCATGGAGATACACTTGGCCTAATGAATCCTTTATCATGGTTTTATTGGAGTTTCTTCTTCAATTCTAGCAGCTCAATCAAAGCCTTTATATAAGGATTCTTTGAAATTGGTGTGGAACTAGGTATGAGTTTTATTGATAACTCAACATCACAATTTGGGTGAAGAATACTCAAATCTTTCACAAATAAATCAAAAAAATACCGAAAAATATACACATCATTGATATCAGTTTTCTCCCTAACAATTTTAGATAGACAACCCTTTGGAATGGGAATTATTACCCATACACTGGATGTAATCTCCATAGGAATATCATACTTATTGTCACATTGATGACTGGTCATAGGGGGGTTTGAAATATCAAAGGGAACTTCCAATCCTCAATAATTGATCTGGTATTTATGTATAGGAAGTCAATCCATTCCTAATATGACATCAAATTCAACCAAAGGAATAATGACAATATTTTCAAGAAGTACATTCCCACATAATTCTAATGGAGAGCAATCATAGACTTGATATTCAATCATCAATCCATTAGGAGTTTGCACTGCTAATTCAACATCTAATTATTTTGGTGAAATCTTAACACCCTTAGAAAGTTCATTAGATATTAAAGAGTGGGTAGATCTTGAATCAAATATGACATTAGTAGTTCTAGATTTAATGGTATGTGTACCTTTCATATTATCATTATCACACCCCTAGTTAGAAATAGTGATTGCATAATAATTCCCCTTATCCCTTTGATTAAGAGGTGGTTGATGATAATCATTATCACTGTCCCCTGAGTTTGCGTAGTAGTCAGCATTATGCCCATTCTCCTTACACATGTAGCTCTGAATAGTGGTACCATTCTGTGTCACTTTCTCCCCATTTGGAACATTAGCTAAAATAATTCCATCACTTTGAAACTAAAATTCCGGATAGCTTTACCTTTCATACATAAAACATTTATTTGACCCCTTAATGAAACTTTCTCCATGCTTCTTCCCACACATAGAGCATAAATAAAATATCAACTTCTTTTCTTCATAGTTTTATATTTTCCATTAAACTCAATCTTATTTTTCTTTTCAAAACCATGGGATTGATACATGACTCCAACCTCCATTTAAACATCGATTTACCAATGCACAATCTCTTCATTGCTACAAAAGTCTCTTATGGCCAGCAACCTTCTCAGGATTTTAATTAAGAGACTGAAAACCCAATTAACATTACTTTATGTTGGGTAATAATTTTTTAATCATAACTCATATGTACGGTGAAATTAGGATCATAGGTGACAAAATATTCATCAACCCTTTTCCATAACTCAGGGAAATATTTCTCCAACCCAGTACAAAGAATCTGAGGAATTTGATTATAGAAATATAAGTTCTTGAACTCATCCCAATCCATGGATTCAATCTCATGTTGTTGCCTCATACGCTTGATTAGAGTCTACCACTGGTCTGCTTCTCCTTCTAACCAATAGAGAACTAGAATGAATTTATCATGCTCTAAAAACTGTAGAATAGAGAATATTTTTTCAGTAAAATTGATCCATTATTCAGAAATAATTAGATCATAAGACCCTCTAAAAGCAGGTGTACATTTCCTCATGAAGGACTCGACAAAATTGTGTTCCCTCCTTTTCTCATTTAAAATTCCACAATGATTCATAGCTTGATATAGTTGTGTGATCGTAGAAATGAGGTTTTACATTCCATCTCTCATAGAATTTGGTTTCTTATGAGGACAATTGTTTAATATTCAATCAAAATCACCATTAACATAGTTCCTTTATGTTTTATCCATTGACTAAAACCAAAATAATAGAGAAAGAAATATTTATCATAAGGAGTAACCACATAATCCTGAAAAGTCACTTAAAGGATTTCTATGTTATGACACCTTCCTAAATCTATGATACCTTAGGTTAATCCAAGGTTATTCATAGAAAAATTATATTTAAATACTAAATTATGGTTTGTGAAGTTTTTTTGGATTACCAAAGCATATACCTTAGTAAGGGAATCCCAGGTGGGTAGCAAGCCATGTTTTTGTGTTCCATATTGCACTGAGTTAGGTCGAAACATCTTATTAGAGTTGTTACCCCTGGGTAAATTTGTTCCAGAACCATATCCACTTTTAGTAGCAAAATAGGTATTTATTTAAAGTTAACTAATCACTCTATCCCTTACCAAAATTCTAGGACATTCAAATATACATTTTCTTATCCTTATAATTATCGGTAGACATTTCCTTAAAGTTCTCACTAAGGTTTTCTCATCATATATTCCAAAGGTTAAAAAACATTTGATCTGATGAAAACTATATAAACCATCACCTTTCATACATTAACTTTACATAACTATTGTGGTTTACTTAAAATATTATACAGAAATATTCCCAAAGACCATACTATTCTTGTGCCTTTGAAAATATGGAAACATATACACTGATACATAAGTGAGATAAATTATCTCCCACTTGGTTCTTCTCTCTTAGAAACCTTCTTAGACACATCAAACAGAATACATATCATCATAACTTGGAGAAGGAAACATAAAAAGGGACGATCAAAAATTCTTAGTAACACTAAGAACGAGAGATATTTAAGCATAATCCTGAGCATAAAGGCATGAGAACATGACCATGAAAATAGAAGATCCATGAATATCAGAGATCATATACATGAATAATGTAATAAATCTTGGTAGTTTATAAGACATGAATCTTAAGGAAATAGAGAAAATAATATATTAAATAATAACATAAGAATAAAACATGAAATTATGGAAAACAAATAAGATTAAATTATGATTTCTATAGTATACAAGGAATCACTTCCAATACTATCTTAGTAGTGTGGGTTCACTCCCCACACCAACTTGGTAGTCATGGTTCACTCTCATGGCCATCACAGTTGCATGAGTTCACCTCTCATAACATCTTGGTAGTGATGTTTAACTCCCATGTCCATATTAGTAGTCATTTTTTACTCCCAATACCATATTATTCTTCTCATTAGATATAAATCTTTACCCAATGCATTGGAAGGAGATATAGGTTATAACGACCCATACATTACATACATTGTTATTACTTCAAAATTGAAGCACACTTATTGCAACATATAATAAAACCAGGAAAGGACCGTGTAGGTATAGAGTCTTTAGAAACTGGGAAATATAAACAACTGGTTCATAAATCATCTACTTTGCCTCCAATTTATTTCATCATATATAGAGTCCCTTTTTAGAATATCCTACTTAATAATCTTCTTCCTGGCCTGGGGAAATAAAACATACAAAAGGGTGGGATTAAATGCTCAGTAAGGGTAAACAAAAGAAATATCAATCACATCATATATATAAGAACATAACTTTTGGAAATCTTAACCTGTAAAAGAGATCATAATTTCATAACATGGGATAAATCATAGTAGTGAAATGTAATCCTAATAATCATATATTAAAACATGAAACTTATTGGCATACACACATAATCATAGAGAATCATTTCTTATTAGTCATGACTCATTTCCAAGACTATCTTATTAGACAAAGTCCATTTCTGAACCGAGTTCACTCCTCGTTTTAGTCCTGTTTCATTGAACCGGTTTAACCTGCCGTTCCATCCATGTCTATATCATGAGAAATAAAATCTTTACCCAATGCATTGGAGGGAGATATAGGTCCCACCAATCTCATAATGATACCATTCTTATGAGTGCCACAAAATCATAAACCATACAGCATAGCATAACCCATGTAATAAAAATGGGAATCTTAAACATCATGACATCATAAAACAATTCATATTAGATAAAGGAATTCATAAAAATAATTCCATCACAATATAATAAAATAAATGAAATAATAGGGATAGATACGGAACCCTATATTATCTTAGATGGAAAATAATTTTGATAAAACACTTAAACTCCATTCTTCAGGAAAATAACCTTTCTACTTCAAAAACATTTTCCATTATTAACATGTAATACAATTTTAAACTAAAATAAGTTGATTAAAAATAAACTTGAAAACTTGTAAAGGAATCTTCTTGGAAATAATTTTTTAAAAATCCTTTCATGCCGTATAAGTTAAAAACAACATTCTTCTCATACTTTTGTCGGAAAAGTCAAAAAGTACCTCATACAAAAAACGACAAAAGATTCATTTCATATCTTTTACTAAAAACTCACCTAAGGGTAAAATTGGATATAAACTATTGTAGAAGGATATAACTATTACATATTGAGGAAACATGGATGTGGATGAGAAAATACACCCCAGTTAATACCAAAGTATAAACAATCTTGGATAAAATGAGATTGTGATATTTTCCCTTACCTTCGGTCCGATTTGCTTCGTAAGTGTCTGAACCTCTAGTATAATGATTTAAATAATGTTATTGACTTATTCCAGAATCATACTTATTGTTATGATATCATATATGGTCATATTATTAGCTTCTTATTAGTAATATTTCATTACTACTTGTTATTCGGGTGTTTATTACTTTTTGTTCTTATGTGTGTTTTGTAGAATAAATTCTTATTCTTCTCTTTAAGATATAGATACCTCATTTCCAGAATGGTATTAGTGTAATATATATCATATTAATTCATTAAATGCATATATATAATCATTATTCAATTAAGATCATGTAGAATGAGTCGCATCACATCGTGGAGACAGTATTCCGTACGTACGCACGCGCGGTGATTTCTTTTTCCGTAGGATTGATAGATGGTGAAATAGGGTTGTTTCATACTAATAATAACATATCATTATATTAGTGATACTGATGTTTTTACTTCATAATAAAAAAACTAAAGAAGAAGAAGTGGAAGAAGAAATAAAGATGAAAGAATCGGTAACGTACATTTCCTCTTTTTTGAAGTGCTTCTTTGAGACTTCCTTTTAGGTCACTAAAATTGGTCTTTGAAGAAGACCAGGACCTCTAAGATGTTTCTAGGGAAGTGGAGAGGAGAAATTTTCAGGGTTTGTCTGAGTTTTAAGGCTCAATGTAGTGTCAGGAAGAGGGGGAGGAGGTGCCCTTTTATAAGGGAGGAGAGGGGCACCTTTGGAATAACTAAAAATATTATTTTATTATAAAGAAAAATTCAGTTTTAAATAGCTCCAAATTGATTTATTTAAAAGATAATGTGGGTATGGGTCTAAATTCTCTCATCCAATGGAATTTAGACAAGTTTAGTTCATTATAATAAACTTATATTTTAGTTTTAACTCTTAGTTAATTATATTGACATTTACCATGTCACTTTGTATTTTTATATTATATAGTTAATAAACATACCATATATATCCAAGAGACCCCCAAGTGGTACATTAATGATACAAATATCTTGATATAAGTATCTTTTCCGAACCTTAGATTTTTAGGAATATAATAACAATCAATAATATAATATTTGTTTTAAAAACTATTTTATGTCAATTTTGACACTATTCATTAGTTGATTTTTGTGAAACTCATAACAAAATGATTACTTGGAAAAAGTTAATTAAATCAATCCTAACATGTCATATTAACCTATAAAATTATTTTAATTCATAAAAAGACTCAAATTATATTTATTTGGGTATTTATAATATCAATTATTCTAATTTTTCACTCTTATGTTAATTACTGCATCATCATTGTGTCATAAATAAATTAAATTATTTCATGTCTAAAAATTATAAATAAAATATCATTATTTAGTAAATATTATTATCGTTTTAATGAATATTTACAATAGAATTTATATTTTGTATAACCCTATATTAAAAATGTTTTAGTAACTAAACTTTGAGTTTAACTCTTTTAACTCTTCTTTGAATTAAATAATAATAAATGTCCTAATCTAATCCAAGTGGACCTAAATGATAATATTTTATTCCTAAGGTTGTTTTTGGTCGAATTACACTTATCCAATAGAATTATGACATGTGTTAGGGTAATAATATGATCATTTTTACCTTTAGTCACCCTATTTACTTTTAACCGTGGTAAAAAAAGTAAAAAGTTACTATTCACCAAAAATTATTTTCATCTCATTGAACCACATTTTACTTACTAAAATCAACTGTGTCTCTTGGATTTTTGAAATTCCACTCACAAAAGCAGTAAAATTAAGTTTTATGAAAAATTCAGTTTTTTAACTACCACTTAGTGGTTTCACTATTCATCAAAAATTGAAGGTTTTAAGAAAAATACCAAAATTTCACCCTAGGCTAATTTCGATATTCCGAATCCAAAAATGGAGTCCATTTTGAAAAATAAAATTAATAAAATTTTAAAAAGTGGTTATTACTATTCATAATGGCTAGTTTTAATAATATTTTAATAGCATATCGTTGTTTAGTGAAACTCGGTATTGCGTACGACGCAAGCTATCGAGGAAGGTCGCGATTGCGTGTAAAGGAAGAAAAGAAAGTGATGTGTGTAGTGAAAGATTTCTATGATGATTTATATAACATAAAAATAAAATATTTCTCATAAAAGTCTTGGGTGTTACATTCTACCCCCCTTAAATTGAATTTCACCCTCGAAATTCGTCACTTTGTAACAAACAGATGAGGATACCTCTCCCTCATCATATCCTCAAGCTCCCATGTAGCTTCTTATAATTGGTGGTTACTTCATAAAACTTTCACCAAGAGAGTGTTCTTGTTTCGTAGGACTTTTTCGCTATGATCCAGAATCTCTATCGGCTGTTCTTCATAAGAAAGACCTTGCTCCAGCGGTACAACTTCTGAGCTGTTTACATGTGAAGGATCGGGTATGTACTTTCTCAGGAGAGATACATGGAACACATCAGGAATTTGGGAGAGATTCGGTGGAATCGCCAATCGGTAAGCTACCTTCCCAACACGATCCAGTATTTCGAAAGGACCGATATATCTAGGGCTCAACTTCCCCTTCTTTCCAAATCTCATGACCCTCTTCCAAGGAGATATTCGTAAGAACACCTTATCACCCACTTTAAACTCTAGGTATTTTTTCGGTTGTCGGCATAACTTTTCTGTCGACTCTGAGGTGCTCTTACTTGTTGTTGAATAGATCGGACCTTTTCTGCCATTTCATCAACAAGATCAGGTCCTAATAGCTTTATTTCCCCAACTTCATCCCAGCAAGTTGGAGTCCTGCATTTCATTCCATAGAGAGCTTCATAAGGAGCCATCTGAATACTAGATTGAAATCTATTATTATAAGAAAATTTCATCAAAGGTAGGTGTTGATCCCAACCACCTTTGAAATCCATAGATCAAGCTATCAACATATCTTCTAGAGTTTGAATTGTTCTCTCAGACTGACCGTCTATCTGAGGATGATAAGCAGTGCTGAAACTCAACTCTGTATCCAGAGTATGCTGAAGTCTTCGCCAGAACTTTGAGGTAAACCTCGGATCCTGATCAGATATAATAGAAAGTGGTACTCCATTCAATATTACCACTTCCTTTACATATATCTTGGCAAGCTGATCCAGATAGAAATTCTCTCTAATAGCAATGAAGTGTGTAGACTTTGTTAGACGATCAACTATGACCCAGATAGCATTATTGCCTTTGGATGTTTTAGGAAGTCCTGTGATAAAGTCCATAGTGATGTTTTCACATTTCCATTCGGATATGGGTAATGGTTGTAACATCCCCTTAGACTTTTGTCTCTCAGCTTTAACTTGCTGACAAACCAAGCATCGAGAGACATATTCAGCAACATCTCTTTTCATGCCATTCCACCAGAATTACTCTTTCAGATCCTTATACATCTTTGTGCTTCCCGGATGAATAGAGAATGAAGAACTATGAGCCTCATCCAGCAGCTCCTTCTTTAATTTGGGGATTGGAGGAACACAAACCCGATTCCTGAATTTTATTATCCCATCACAATCAAGGTTGAATTCAGGAACATTTCTCACCTTCTTTTGTAACTCTACATCTTCTTTCTGTGCCTCTTTAATCTTCACATGTATATATGGTTGAACATTCATTTGAGAAAGATACGATTTTTCCCCTTTCACTATAATTCCAAGATCCATTCTTTGTAGATCCATAAATATTGGATCTTTTGTGATCCTCATCATGGATAAGCTAGCGTGGTCTTGTCGACTTAATGCATCTTCCACCTTGTTTGCTTTCCCAGGGTGGTAATGAATTGAGCAGTCGTAATCCTTAATTAGCTCCAACCATCTTCTTTGGCACATATTCATCTCCTTTTGTGTGAAAATATACTTTAAACTTTTATGATCAGTATAAATATCACAGCTTTCACCATAAAGATAATGCCTCCAAATCTTTAATGCAAAGATTACCGCAGCTAACTCCAAATCATGATTTAGGTAATTTTGCTCATGGATTTTCAACTGTCGTGAGGCATAAGCTATCAACATATCATTTTGCATAAGAACACACCCCAATCCCTTCTTGGATGCATCACTGTAGATCACAAACCTTTCTCCACTAGAAGGAAGTGTGAGTACAGGTGCACTGGATAACCTTCTTTTCAACTCCTTGAAATTCTCTTCACATTCCTCTGTCCACAGGAACTTAACTCCTTTTCGAGTCAACCTGGTGAGTGGATTAGATAATTGTGAAAAATATTTCACAAAACGTCGGTAATATCCAGCCAAACCAAGAAAACATCGGATCCCAGTTACTGTTGTTGGTCTCAACCATCTTTCGATAACCTCTGTTTTTGCTGGATCCATAGATATCCCCTCTTTTGTGATTATGTGATCCAAAAATGCAACTTTTTGATGCCAAAATTCACACTTGGTAAATTTGGAATAATGTTTCTCTTTTCTCAGGGTCTTCAATATAATTATCAAGTGATCTTCATGTTCTTCCTTGCTCTTTGAATAGACAAGAATAACGTCTATAAATACTACCAAAAACTGATCAAGATAGTCTCTAAAGACTCTATTCATCAAATCCATGAAGATAGTAGGGGCATTAGTAAGACCAAATGGAATCACTACAAATTCATAGTGTCCATACCTTGTACGGAAAGCCGTCTTTGGTACATACTCCATTTTGACCCTTAATTGATGATACCCTGAACGAAGATCAATCTTGGAAAAGTATTGAGCTCCTAGTAGTTGGTCAAACAAGTCATCAATGCACGGGAGATGATATGTTTTCTTTATAGTGATCTTATTAAGTTCTTGATATTCAATGTAGAGTCTCATTGATCCATCTTTCTTCTTAATAAACAGAATAGGTGCTCCCCAAGGTGACGCACTAGGGCGTATGAATCCCTTATCAAGATTTTCTTGGAGTTGCTTCTTCAATTCCTGAAACTCAATTGGGGCCATTCTATATGGTGTCTTTGAAATAGGCAAAGCACCCGGTATGAGTTCTATTGAAAACTCAACTTCACGATTTGGTGGAAGACCCAGTAATTCCTCCAAAAAGACATCGTCAAACTCCCGTACAATGGGAATATTCTTAATCGTGAGTTTCTCACCATCCATTTGAGATACATAACCTTCATTTAGTGGAATCAAGACCCATAATATGGAAGAAATTTCCACTAGAAGGTTATGTTCATCCTTGCATTCATAGACGATCATAGATTGATCTGGAATATGAAATGTGACATCCCTTCTTTGGAAATTGATATGAGCTCCATATAAAGAAAGCTAATCCATGCCAAGAATCACATCAAATTACATTATAGGAAGGATCACAAGATTTGCAGGAAGCACTTTCCCACAAACTTCAATCAGAGAAGAATTATAAACTTTTGATGCGACTGTTGTACCATTAGGGGTTGTCACAGCTAACTCAACATCTAATTGTTGAGGTAATACGGTGATACCCTTAGAAAATTATTCAGAAATAAAAGAGTGGGTGGATCTATAATCAAATAAAACATTTTCTACTTTAGAGTGGATGGTATGTGTACCTTTCACAACATCGTTATCATACTCCACATCGCTGATAGAAATTGCATGTGACTTTCCTTTGTCTTTAGCCTTAAGAGTTTGTTGACGTCAACCATCATCATCAACCCTTGGATTTGGGCATTGATTGGAATAATGCCCTATATCCTTGCACTTGAAACATTGAAGTGTATTAGGTTCATTATGTTCATCCCTTCCTTTGTTTGCATCATTAAACATCTTCTTCCCATCATTGCGGCATTCAAATGCCCAATGACCTTCCTTTGCACATTTTAAACATTTACTTGTCACTTTAAGAAAACACCCTCCATGTTTCTTTCCACACTTTGAGCATAAGGGAAAGCTCATCTTCTTTTGAGTGTGCTCTTTAGATTTTCCTTTGAATTCCATTTTCCTCTTCTTATCAAACTCATATGACTGATGGGTTACCCCAATCTCCATCTCAACATTGAGAGCACATCGAATGATTTCTTCGTAGCTATTGAAGTCCCTTATGGCTAACGCCCTTCAAAGACTTGGTTTTAAGCCACTAAAGAATCGATCGATCTTACTCTCAAGTTGGATAATAATCCCAGAAGCATACCTTGCATGTCTTGTAAAATTTTCTTCGTAGGTACCAACAGATTCAACATCCTTTTACTTTAGTTCAAGAAACTCCTTCTCCATCTTGGTTCGAAGAATACGAGGGAAGTACTTATTGAAAAATAAGTTCTTGAACTCGTCCCATTCCACGAACTCAATTTCATCTCTTTTCCTCGTATTCTTGATAAGATTCCACCATTTATCAGCATCACTTTCCAAATGATACACCGCTAAGATGAATTTATCATGTTTAGAACATTGAAGAACTGAAAATATCTTTTCAGTGGAACTGATCCATTTTTCAACCACTAATGGATTAGAAGACCCGCTGAATGAAGGTGGACGCTGCCTCAAGAAGGATTTGATAGAATGTTGCTCCCTCCTTTGCTCATTTGGAAGTCTTGCATGAGTCATAGCTTGAGAATGTTTTGTGAGCATGGCTACAATATTTTTCATTCCAGCTCCCATAACATTTGGTTGCTCAGAGGGACAATCATTGCATTTCCCATCACATTACACATTAACACGGTTTCTTCGGGTTCCAGCCATTGACTAAAACCAAGAAGAATAGTGTCAGAAACACTAATTATAATAGGAAAACCACATAATCAAGAACAAAATTTCACACTTAAGGTCTTATCCTCGGTTATTCATGGCCATTTCTAAAACACTAAGATTGTGTTCTATGCTTAGACTTATCCTTAGGTTTCTTACTAAGGCTTTCACATCCTAGTTTCCAAAGGATGACTATACCTTTCCTCTCATACCAACTATAACGACCCATACTTTACATACATTTTTAGTACTTCAAAATTGAAGCACACTTATTACAACATATAACAAAACCAGGAAAGGACCGTGTAGGTTTAGAGTATTTAGAAACTGGGAAATATAAACAACTGGTTCATAAAGAATCTACTTTGCCTCCCATTTATTTCATCATATCTAGAGTCCCTTTTTGGCATATCCTACTTAATATTCTTCTTCCTGGACTGGGGAAATAAAACATACAAAAGGGTGAGCTCAAATTCTCAGTAAGGGTAAACAAAAGAAATATCAATCACATCATATACATAAGAACATAACTTTATGAAATCATAACCTGCAAAAGAGATCATAATTTCATAACATGGGATAAATCATAGTATTGAAATGTAATCCCAATATTCATAACTTAAAACATTAAACTTTGTGGCATACACACATAATCATAGAGAATCATTTCTTTTTAGTCAAGACTCATTTCCAAGACTATCTTATTGGACAATGTCCATTTCTGAACCGAGTTATCTCCTCGTTTCAGTCCTGTTTCACTAAACCGGTTTAACCTTCCGTTCCAGCCATGTCTATCTCATGCGATATAAAATCGTTACCCAATGAATTGGTGGGAGATATAGGTCCCACCCATATCATAATTATACCATTCTTATGTGTCCCACAAAATCATAAACCATACATCATATCATAACCCATGTAATAAAAATGGGAATCTTAAACATCATGACAACATAAAACAATTCATAAAAGATAAAGGAATTCATAAAAATAATTCCATAAAAATATAATCAAATCAATGTAATAATAGGGATAGAAACAGAACCCTATATTATCATAGATGGAAAATAATTTTGATAAAACACTTGAACTCCATTCTTGAAGAAAATATCCTTTCTACTTCAAAAACATTTTTTTTCTTAACATGTCATACAATATTAAACTAAAAGAAGTTGATTAAAAATAAACTTGAAAACTTGTAAAGTAAGATTCTTGGAAATAATGTTTTATAAATCCATTCATGTCGTATAAGTTAAAAACAACATTCTTCGCGTACTTTTGTCAGAAAAGTCAAAAAGTACCTCGTACGAAAAACAACAAAAGATTCATTTCATAACTTTTACTAAAAACTCACCGAAGTGTAAAATTAGATATAAACTATTTTAGAAGGATATAAATATTAAATATTGAGGAAACATTGATGTGTATGATAAAATACACCCCAGTAAATACCAAAGTATTAACAATCTTGGATAAAATGAGATTGTGATATTTTCCCTTACCTTAGGTCTGATTTGCTTTGTACGTGTACGAACCTCCTGTATAATGATTTAAATAATTTTATTGACTTATTCCAGAATCATACTTATTGTTATGATATCATATATGGTCATATTCTTAGATTCTTATTAGTAATATTCCATTACTACTTGTTATTCGGGTGTTTATTACTTTTTGTTCTTATGTGTGTTTTGTCGAATAAATTATTTTTATTCTCTTTAGGTTATAGATACCTCATTTCCAGAATGTTATTAGTGTAATATATATCATATTCATTCATTCAATTCATTTATATAATCATTATTCAATAAAGATCATTTAGAACGAGTCGCATCACATTGTGGAGACGGTATTCCATACGTACGCACGCGCGGTGATTTCTTTTTCCGTAGGATGGATAGATGGTGAAATAGGGTTGTTTCATACTTATAATAACATATCATTATATGAGTGATAATGATTTTATTACTTCATAATTAAACAACTAAATAAAAAGAAGTGGAAGAAGAAATAAAGATGAAAGAATCGGTAACGGACATTACCACTTCTTTGAAGTGCTTCTTTGAGACTTCCTTTTAGGGAACTAAAATTGATCTTTGAAGAAGACCAGGAACTCTAGGATGTTTCTAGGGAAGTGTAGAGGAGGAATTGGCAGGGTTTGGCCGAGCTTGAAGGCTCAATGTGGTGTGAGGAAGAGGGGGAGGAGGTGCCCTTTTAAAACGGAGGAGAGGGGCACCTTTGGAATAACAAAAAATATTCTTTTATTATAAAGCCAAATTTGGTTTTAAATAGCTCAAAAATGATTTACTTCGAAGATAATGTTGGGATGGGTCGCAATACTCCCATCCAATAGAATTTAGACAAGTTTAGGTCATTATAATAACCTTATCTTTTAGTTTTAACTCTTAGTTAATTAGATTGACATTTACCATGTCACTTTGTATTTTTATATTATATAGTTAATAAACTTACCATATACATCCAAGCGACCCCCAAGTGGTCCATTAATGATACACCTATCTTGATATAAGTATCTTGGCAGAACCTTAGATTTTTTGGAATAAAATAACAATCAATAATATAATATTTTTTAAAAAACTATTTTATGTCAATTTTGACACTATTCAATAGTTGATTTTTTTGAAACTCATAATAGAATGATTATTTCGTCCAAAGTTAATTACATCACTCCAAACATGTCATATTAACCTATAAAATTAGTTTAATTCATAAAAAGTCTCAAATTATATTTATTTGGGTATTTATAATATCAATTATTCTAATTTTTCACTATTATGGTAATTACTGCATCATCATTGTGTCATATATAAATAAAATTATTTAATGTCTAAAAATTATAAATAAAATATCATTATGTAGGAAATATTATTAGCTTTCTAATTAATATTTACAATCGAATTTATCTTATGTATAACCCAATATTAAAAATGTTTTAGTAACTAAACATTGATTTTAACTCTTTTAACTCTTCTTTGAATTAAATAATAATAAATGTCTTAATCTAGTCCAAGTGGAACTAAATGATAATATTTTATTCCTAAGGATTTTTTGGGTCGAATTACACTTATCCAATAGAATTATGACATGTGTTAGGGTAATAATAATATCATTTTTACCCTTAATCACCTTATTTACTTTTAATCGTGGTAAAAAAAAGTAAAAAGTTACTATTCACCAAAAATTATTTTCATCTAATTGAACAAAATTTTACTTACTGACATCAACCATGTCTCTTGGATTTTTGAAATTCCACTCACAGAAGTAGTAAAATTTAGTTTTATGAAAAATTCAGTTTTTTAACTACCACTTAGTGTTTTCACTATTCATCAAAAATTGAAGGTTTTCAGAAAAATACCAAAATTTCACCCTAGGGTAATTTCGATATTCTGAATCCAAAAATAAAGTCCATTTTGAAAAATAAAATTTATAAAATTTCAAAAAGTGGTTATTACTATTCATAACGGCTAGTTTTAACAATATTTTAATAGCATATCGTTGTTTAGTGAAACTCGGTATTGTGTATGATGCAAGCTATCGAGGAAGGTCGCGATTGTGTGTAAAGCAATCCAAGAAAGTGATGTGTGTAGTCAAAGATTCCTTTGATGATTTATATAACATAAAAACAAAATATTTCTCATAAAAGTCTTGGGTGTTACATAGGTCCCACCCATCCCATAGTTAAATCGTACATACATGTTCCACAAGATTATAAATAAACATATCATAACCAATGAAATAAAATAGTTAGTATAAACTTGTAATCATATTATAACATATGGAAAGATATAGGTTTCATAATAATTTTACCATGAACATAAACCATGAAAAGAATCTGGTTTCAAAATCATATTACCCGTAGAATAGAAATGGGTTTCATAAACATCACACCATCAAAACACAATCCATTCAAAGAAATAATATGAATGGAAACATTGAATAATTTACTCATAAATTCATGAGTAACACCAATTAATGTTATCTTCTATGGTATAATATTTTTAAATATATTTTAAAATCATCTCTTTAGGAGAATATATTGTTTTCATTGAAAACAATTTTCAATACATAAAATTTTTTTGAAAACATTTTTCTTTTAAAATAGATTTAAAAACATATAAATAATTCATATTAAAAAAATTTAAAATAATTTTTCAAGGAAATTTGGCTTCAAATATATTTTTAAATCATTTTTGAAAACATTGTTTTTTAATATAATAGACTTTTGACCAGAGAAAGGGATGGTCATATTTTACTTAAAAACATTATCTTTAAGTACTTAAGAGTGTAAAAATGGAACTAATAAATTGATATATATTTAATAAATATAATATTAGGACACTCATGAGCCTTATTAATATATTTATCATAATATTTCATCAAATTAATCATAAACATAAATAATCTCTAAAATTGATGAGATTGTCTAAATAAACTCTTATAATTGGGTAAAATTGGATGATATTATCCATGTAAGAAAAGGAAATTAAATTATTCTTTTAATGCCATGAAAATAATTAATTTCATTATATAACATGTAAAATGGAAGTATATACACCTTGAAGAAATAATTTAGGTGCATAAAAAACATGAGACTCAAAGAAGGAAAATTGAGACAAAACTATTTTTCTGATTTGTTAACTTTTGAAACTCAACCCCCAAGAAATAAATATCTTAAAATGGATATTTTAATACCCATATATTTTATTGTATTATACATATAATACAATCATGTTCTTTACAGACATCATACAAAAATTAAAGAGTGTCTAACATTACATGTATCTCACAGAAATAAAAAGTGAGATGAAATCTCTTTACCTTGTGTCTTGACACTTGCCGTACCCGTTCAAACCAAATTTATAATAAATATAAATTTATAATAAATATTTTACAGAAAAATATTATTATATATAATAAACTATATGTTTTTAATATGTCCTTATATTACCCTCTTGTAAACCATCATATGTTAAGGATTCACTTCAGATAATATTCTCTTTGTTCTTTGCATGTGTATTAATTTGTTATATCATTGCTCTTTATACTTAAATCGTGATTAAAAAATGTAAAAAGTGATATGAATATAATTTATATTCATTATATTTGATTTATAATAAAATATAAAATATATAATTATTAAATGTAATACTCCATTCATGGAGACGGTAAGTCGTACATGTGCATAATGATGTTTCTATTTTTATTGTAATAATCCAAGAGATAAAGAAGATGAACTATGTGTATATAGATATATAATATCATTAAATTATCATTATATTGTTATATATATCATATAAGTTCACTAAAATCATGCATAATAAATTTCATGCAGTGTGTGAATGAATCACATCACTTTGAGGGGTGGTAGTCCACATTCCCTCAAACAAAATCATCTTATTTACACCAAATGAAAAGTAAAATGATATGTGTTATAAAAGGAATACATACTATTAAAAACATATAATATATAATATATAAACATATATAATCATATTTTATATCATAATGTTCAATATGAGAGGTTGTAAAGGAAAAATGAACAATCATCATTTAGTGATGCGGTAGTTCACCATACACAAAACCAGTATGTTTGTTACCCATTAGATGGAGGTGTGTGTAATTTTAGGTTTAACCTTTAGCATAAAAACAAAATAGTATATTGAGGATAATTTTTTTGTTATAAAATAATGTAATAAATAGATTTTAGGTGGTGGATAATGAAAATAAAACAAAAGGACCATAAGATAAGATGTTACCTCTTAATCGAGTGGCCCCTTTTTGTTTGTGACAAAAACCATACATGGATAGATTTCTTCCCAAGTGGAGTCACATAGGAGTAAGGGAGGAATTTTTGGAAGTTTATTGGGCATAAATGTTCTGAATCCAAGTGGTTTGAGGTGTGTGAAGAAGAGGGATAGGTGGTGGCCTTTTATAGGGAAGGAGGAGTGGCACTCATTTAAATATTTAAAGAGATAATTACACCCATGTTTTTCATTTTGAAAATGGATCCAATAATGATAAAAAAAGATAAAAGGTATTATAGGGTCGATATATGGCCATAAAATGTCCTTTGTAAAAGTTTCTAGGTCATTTGGGCCTCTAAGATTAGGTTTTAGTTCTTAATATTGTTTAATTTTACCTTAATCATTGTGATTGATTTCAATCACTTTTACTAATTGTTTTGGTCAAAAATAAACATTATATAATTAGATTATAAATATTATACTTATTAAATGGTGAATTCCAGTTTTTGGAAATTAAATTCATAGAAGCGGAAAAATTAATATTAATGTTAATACTTCAAATGGGATGAAATTATGGGTCTATAAAGTAGAAAGAAGTTCAAAAGTTTATTATGTTTTATATTAAATTTCAAAGTAAAATTGATTATAATTACCTAAATTATATTAATACATTTATAATTTATCTAATTTGACCTAAAAAAATTAAAATAAAATTCAAAGTTAATAATTATTTAAACAAAATGCTAGTTTTTAACATAAAAACAGTATTTTTCACTATTCACTGAAAAATGAAGTGTCTCAAAAAAATATAAACAATTCACCATAAGATAATTTCTATATTTTAAATTAAAAAAATGAATTTTATTTTATAAAATTATATTTATAATCCTATCTAAAATTAATTTCATTATTAAAAGTTGTTCATTCAAGAAAATAGTATTTTTAAACATAAAATGAATTTTCCAAAAATCATATCTTTCGTTATCAATATTTTTTATTTATATAAAATAATTATAAAAAAAATTAAAAGTAGTTATTAATATTCATAATACCTATTTTAATGTCTAGGTTATAATTATCTCATTTAAATAATTATAACATCAAAATTAGGTTTCATAGAAATATCAGTGTTTCATGTAACGTATGCCAAGTCATTTTTCTGTGTAATATAAAACAAGTTGATGTTCCATGAAATGTATTCCAATTATTTTCCATTTTAAATGATTAGTTCATCCTATGAAATAAAGGAAAATTAAATTTATTCAGAAAAAAAAGTTCCATAAAAACATGGGGTCTTACATTTTTCCCCCTGTTAAAATGATTTTCTCCCTTGAAATGAGTCACTCAGGTAAAAAATGAGGATATTTTAGCTTTATCATATCCTCATGTTCCCACATAGCTTCCTCTGACAGGTGATTTCTCCATAAAATTGTTACCAAGTGAGTGGTCTTGTTCCACATAACTTTCTCTGATCAGTCCATAATTTCAACTACTTTTTCATCGTAAGAATGATCCTGATCTAGTAGTATGACCTCTGAGTTTAGTTCTTGTGAAAGTTTGGGTATGTACTTCATTAGGAGTGATATATGGAACACATCATGGACCTGATAAATATTTTTAGGATGTTCTGAATGATAGGCTACCATCCCGATATGATCAACAATCTCAAAGGGACTGATATGCCTAGAGTTTAGATTCCTTTTATTCCTGAATCTCTTAACCATCTTCCAGGGTTAGATTCATAAAAAGAATCACCAAATTCAAATTCTATATCACATCGACGATTATCACTGTAACTTTTCTACTGACGTTGAGTTGTCAAGATATGTTGTTGAATGGTTCTAACCTTCTCGAGCATTTCATCATCAATCTCTGGTCCCAATAACTTTCTTTCCCCCACCTAATCCCAATATGTTGGAGCTATAAATATCTTCCCATAAAGGGCTTCATAAGGTTTCATCTGAATTCTTGTGTGAATTTTATTTCTGTAAGAAAACTCAACTGGAGGAAGGTGTGGATCTCAACCACCTTTGATATATAGAGAACAATATCACAATAGATCCTATATGGTTTTAATTTTTCTTTTAGACTGATCATCTGTATGAGGATGATAATTAGTGTTGAAACTCAATTATGTTTCTTGTTCATTTAGAAGACTTTTCCAGAACATTGAGATAAACCTCATATCCTAATCTGATGTAATATAATGTGGAACTCCATGCAACCTTACCAATTCCTTAATGTATATCCTAGAAATCTGATCTAAAGAGAAGTTTTATCTGATAGAAATGAAGTGTGATGACTTAGTAAGGTGATCCACTACAACCCATATATCATTAAAACCTTTAGTGGTTTTGGGTATTCCAAAAAAATCCCTAGTTATGTTCTCCCATTTCAATTCTGGTATGGGTTATAGATGAAACCTTCCCTTTGACTTTTGCCTTTCAGCTTTATTTTTTTGGCATACAAAGAACTAAGATACAAAATTTGTGATATCTCCCTCCATTCCATCCCACCAGAAGTATTATTTAAAGTATATATATATTTTATTTACTACTGGGATTAATAGAGAATGAATAACTATGTGCTTCCTCTAATAAATCCTTCTTCAAATATTATATGGAAGGAAACAAACATGGTTCATGAATCATATCATTCCATCCTGATCAAGGCTAAAATCATGAACATTTCTGAATTTCTTTTACAACTCTACATCCCTCTAAAATTCTACATTTATATTAACATGGTTAGAGTATTGAACATTCATTTGATTAAGATAATATTTTTCCCTTCCTTTAGGATATCTACATCCATTCATTGAAAATCTAGAATTGTTGGATATTTTTTATCCTTTCCACGGATAAGCTAACATAATCCTTCTGAATCAAAGCATTTTCCCCTTGTTTTCTTTCCCAAGGTGGTAATGTATTATGCAGTCATAATCCATTATCAACTCTAACCATCTACTATGGTTCATGTTAAACTCCTTCAGTATGAATAAATATTTCAAAATTTTATTATCTATATATGTATCACACTTTTCTCCAAAATGATAATGCCTACATATCATTAATGAAAAAATTACCACTTCTCACTAAAAATCATGAGTTGGGTAATTTTCCTCATGAATCTTCAACTTCAACAAGGCATAATTGATTACCATGTTATTCTACTTAATAACACATCCCAATCCCTTATTTGATTCATCTATAAAGATTATATACCCTTATTACCTATAGGGTAATGTAAGCACATGTGCACTGACTAACCATCCCTTAAGTTCCTTGAAATTTTCCCCACATTCATTTTCCCATAGGAACATGAAACCATTCCTAGTTATCTTGGATAGATGATTTGATAGTCCTTAAAAATTCTCCACAAACTATTAACAATATCCAACTAAACTAAGAAAGCTATGGATCTCAGTCAATTTGGTTGGTCTAGGCCAACATTCAATAGCTTCCTTCTTTGATAGATCTACTATTATACCATATATTGAGATTATGTGACCCCAAAATCAAACCATTTTCATCAAAAATTCATAATTTGAAATTTGTTTGTATAACTTATCCTTTAATAGCGTCTTTTGTTCAGTTCTCAAGTGATCTTCATGCTCTTCCTTTCTCTTTGAATATATAATTATATCATCTATAAAGAATACCACAAACTGATCAAGTTAATCTCTAAAGACTCTATTCATTAAATACATTAAGATAATAGTGGAATTAGAAATACCAAAATTAATAACTATATATTCATTGTGTACATACCATGTACAGAATGTCATCTTGGGTATATCCTCTTCATTAAAAATCAATTAAAGATATACTGAAAGAAGTTCAATCTTGTAAAAGTATTTATCTCTATGCAGTTAATCAAACAATTTACTAATATGGGGAAGAGAATACATTTTCTATATTGTGATCATGTTCAACTCTTGATAATCATTTCATAGTCGCATTGATCAATCGTTATTTTTCACAAAAAGAGTGGTTTCATTCTAAGGTGACACACTTGGATGAATGAATCCCTTATCTATTTTTTCTTGTAGTTTCTTCTTCAGTTTCTGAAACTCAATCAGAGGCATTCTATAAGAAGTCTTTGAAATTGTTGTGGAACTAGATATGAGTTCTATTTATAACTCAACATCATGTGTTTGTGGAAGACTAAAAAATTGTTCTCAAATAAATCCAAAAATTCCTGAATAACAGGAATATCATCGATGTCTATTTTCTCCCCAACCATTTGAGATAAAAAACACTTTTTAATAGGAATTATTACCCATAAATTGGATTTAATATCTATTGTAAGTTCATACTTGTCATCACATTGATGTATGATCGTAAGAGGGTTAAAAATATAAAAAGTAACTTACCTTCCTAAAAAAATGGTGTGGGATTTATGTATTGAAAGAAAATACATGCCTAATCTGATATCAAATTCAACCAAAAGAATAATTAGAAGATTTTTAGGATGAGCATCCCTTCACACTTTAATTGGAGAGGAATCATAGACTTAATATGCATTCATCATACCCTTATGGGTTTTCCCTACTAATTACACATCTAATTATTTTGGTGGAATCTTAACACCCTTAGAAAATTAATCTAATATGTAAGAGTGGGTAGATCTAGAATCAAATAGGAAATTAAGAGTTCTATTTTGGATGGTAATTGTACCTTTCATCATGTTTTTATCGCACCCCTCATCATAAATAGAAAATATATGAGATTTTACCTAGTTCCTCATCTTAAGAGGTTATTGATATCGATCATCATCACCGGCCCTTGGGTTTGGGAAATTGTTAGCAGAATTCTCACCCTCCTTACACTTTTAGCACTAAATTGTGGGAGGTGCATTATGTTTCACTTATTCCCCATTCACAACATTAGTTAACCTCTTCTCGTTACATCAGCAAACAAATGACTAATGTGCTTTACTTCCACACATAAATCATTTTTTAAACCACTTAAGGTAATTTCCTCTATGCTTCTTCCTGCACATAGAGCATAAAGGAAATATCATCTTGTTTTCTTCAAGGTTTTTATATTTTCCTTTAAACTCCATCTTCCTTTTCTTTTAAAACCATGGGATTGATGCTTTAATCCAATACCATATAAACCTTGATTTCATAACAAAAAATCTCTTCATAGCTACTAAATTCTCATATGGCCAGTACACTTCTAATATTGGATTTAAGCTGCTGAAAAACCTATTAACCTTACCTTTGGGTTGGATAATAATTCATGAAGTGTACTGCTCAAGTCTACCAAAATTAGCATTGTAGGTATCAGTAGATTCATCATTATTTTACTTTAACTCAAGGAACACTTTCTCTATATTGTTAAGAAAAATATGAGGAAATTAATTATTAGAAAATATTTTATTAAACTCATCTCAATCTATGGATTCAATATCTTCTTGTTTTCTCATACTCTTGATTAGAGTCCACCACTGGTCTACTTCACCTTCCAACCGATAGATAATAGAATGAATTTATCATGATCTAAAAATTAGAGAATGGATAATTTCTTTTCAATATTACTGATTCATTGTTCATAAAAAAGTGGATCAGAAGACCCTGTGAAAAGAAGGTGGGTGTTGCCTCTTGAAAGACTCAATAGGATGTTGCTCCCTCCTTTGAACAGTTTGATGTCCACCGTGATTCATAACATGAGATAGTTATTTGATCATAACAAAAAGTTTTTACATTCCATCTCCTATATAATTTGGTTTCTTAGGAGTATAATTGTTTCATTGTCCATCAAAATCATCCTTAGCATGGTTTCTTTTTGTTCCATCCATTGACTAAAACCAAAATCATAGAGTAGGAAACAATTATCATAATGAGGAACCACAAAATCATGAAAAGTAACTTATTGGATGTCAATGTTATTACACCTTCTTAAATCATTGACACCTTAGGTTAAAGCAACATAATTCAATGAAAACTTATATTTAAATCCTTTATTTTGGTTAGTGATGATTTTTTGAATTCCCAGAGCATATGCCCCATGAGTGTCAAACTAGGTGTGTTGTAAGGCCCGTTTTCATGTACCAGATTACCCTGAGTTGGGCCAAAAACATATTTTATTGAGTTGTTACCCCAAGGTACATCTATTCCAGATCCACATCCACTTTTAGTATCTAGAAAATGATTTATTTCTAAGAAACCACTCACTCTATCCTTTAGCAAAACTCAATGACATTTTCCAAAAAATCTATTTATCCTAAAACTTATCCCAAGACATGCCCCCAAGGTTATCACTAAGGTTTTCTCATCCTAGATTCCAAAATTTAAAAAACTTTTCTCTAATACCAACTATAGAAAACATCTCTTTTCATACATTAACATTACCTAACTTTTTTAGAATACTTAAAACATTATACAAAAAATGCCCAAAGACCGTGCTATTCTAGTGCCTTTGGAAACATTGAAACATAAAAACTATTATATAAGTGAGCTAAATTATCTCACAATAGTTTATACTTGACTATAACCCTTCATATAAATATCAAAAAAATACATATCTCCATAACCAAGGGAAGAAATCCTACAAAGGGGTGAGCACAAAAGCTCAATAAGGGAAAACAAGGGAGATATGTAAGCATAATCATGAGCATAAGGCCATGAGAACAAGATCATGATAATATAAGACCATAATCTGCATATCAAATATCATATAAAAAAATCATGGAATAAATATTGGTAGTTTGTACGGCTTGAATCATAAAGAAAATAGATTAAATAATCCATGAAATCATAACATAGGAGTAAAACATGGAATTTTGGCATATGCATAATCATTTAATATGATTTCCATAGTAGCTAATGAATCACTTCCAAGGCCATCTTAGTTTTATGGGATCACTCCCCATACCATCTTAGCAGTCATGGTTTACTCCTAGGGCCATCTTAATAGCATCAGTTCACTCCTCATACCATCTCTTGAAGTCAAGTTTCACTCCCATGGTTATCTTAGTAGTCAAGGATTACTCCTTGAACCATATTATTCTATATGATGAGATATAAATATATACCCAATGCATTGGAGGGAGATATAGCTCCCACCCATCTCATAGTGAAATCATACACACATGTGCCACAAGATCATAAATAGTTATATCATAACCCATGAAATGAAATGGGTATTATAAACATGTAATCAGATCATAACCATTGGAAAGAGACCATTTTCATAATAATTTCATCATTAACATAACTTGGTAAATGAAGAGGGTTTGAAAATCATATAACCTGTGAAAGAGAAATAGGTTTCATAAACATCATACAATCAAAATATAATCCATTCAGGGAAATAATATGAATGGAAACATTGGATAATTTTTTAATAAATTCATGAGTTACACCAATGGATGTTATCTTATATAGGAAATTATTTTGAAATATCTTTTAAAACATTTATTGAAGAAAATATACTTTTTCATTGAAAATTATATTTAAAACATAAAAACTTTTTGGAAACATTTTTCTTTTAAAATAGCAATGAAAAAAGTATAAAGGAATCATATAAAATGTTTCTAAAATCCATTTTCCTTGGAATTTGGATTCAAATATCATTTGAAAACATTTTTAATTTTTTTAATCATGGTTTTTTAATACAATATATTTATGACTGAAGAGATGGATGGATAGATTTTACATAAAAACGTTATCTTAAGTACCATTGATTGGAAAATGGTACTAATACATAGATATATCTTGAATAGACAAAGGAAAAAGGAACTCATGATTTTTATTGATATATGTATCATAAGATTTCATCAAAGGAAACAAAAACATAAAAAATCTTGAAAAGTGTTGAAATTGTCTCAATAAACTCTTATAACTTGGTATCTTGGGATCATACTGTAATTTCCTAATGATTTATCAATGGAAATTACATTCTTATAATTATGTATTATAATGACATGAAATCACAACAGAATGAAATATTTTGTACTATGTGACCTTTAAACATAATTTTTTCACTTCTGTGATTTGAATTTCAAAAATCTAACATACATGGTTGCGATCAGTAAGTTATTTGGAGTCCAATATAACAAACTTAATTTTTGGTGAATAGAAACATAACCATGTGAATAGTAATGTTACCCTTATTAATAGTTATATACGCTAATTAATATAATCTCTACCTATGATAGTATATAAATAAGATTGAAGTGTAGGTACAATATACCTATACTTAGTAATAAAAAAAATGTTTTAAAATTTTTGTTTTTCGAGTAAAATATGATTTTAAAAAAAAAATCAATTAATCTTATTTAGAATTTTTTTTAAAAAAATTGATTACATTTTTGTATTCTACACATAGAAAAATAGTTAGGGTGAATTTTTAGGATTTTTCTGAAATACATGAATTTTTGGTGAAGAGTGAAATTCAATAATTTACAAAATATGCTAAATAAATGAATTGCTTCATCATGATTGAGTCACTGATGATGTAAATTGCCATTGGTTTGAACTCAAATTCACTTATTACTGTTATTTTTCATTTAATAATCTCTATTTATTATCTTATATAGCAACAATAAATTAATGAATATAGTATTGTTAAAACTCCTCTCTCCTCCACTATAAATACCACCCTTCACGCCCTCATTTACTCACACCTCTCAAGATTAAATCATTATCTAAAAACTATCCAAAAATCTTCCCTATACCCTCCCCCACGTCCAAGAACTTCTGGTCTCATCAAACGACCAATCCAAGGTTCCTTAAGGAGGATTCATGATGTAATTTCTCTCTCTCTCTTTTCCTTTAATTACCTTTCAATTTCAAGTTCTTTTCTTAAATATATCCCCACCTATACTCATCCACATGGTATGGTAACCCCATTATCATACATATACCGGAATTTTATGATACTAATGATCGAATATATCATCCAACCCCCTTCTTCTCTTCATTTGTTTAGAAAGGAAAATTTTGTTCGTGAGGTGTTAATATATCACCTTCAAGAAGGACATGTTTTCATTTTCCTTTATCACCTTCAGATATGGTCATGAAAAAAAAATTATGGTTGAAAAATATTATTTTTTATTTATTATATTGTATTTCATGTTTTTTAACTAACTTATGCACATATTACTAACTTCTTAAACAAAACAAGTTTGTTGGGGCTGAAAAACCACCCAAATTAACCCATATGATCATCATTAAATTCTTATTTCATGATTCATTCTCATGGTATATAAAAAAATTATTTATAAGTTAATTTCAAGTTATGTAACATCATAAATAACATATAATTACAATTATGTGTGTGTGTCCATGTTTTAAATGAAATTCAATTTATGAACACAAGTGAACCGTTCAAGAAAACTATGAAAACAAATGTTCTCGAACAATAAAATTGAACCACTTAACCCATTAAAAAGGGAATGAATGAACATAAAAAATGTTATAATGAATAAATTAAAAATAAAATATGTTATTTAATTATTAATTAATGAACATTATTTTTTTATTCTTGTAATTAATAACAAGGGAAGAATTCCTTCAGGCATAAGTTAAAGTGTCCTCGCTATTTCAATTTTATTCAAGAATGTCCAATATGATATTCCATTTTATGTGTAATCCTTAATTATGGGTTATGATTTAAAACCACCCCCAAACTCCACTCATGATTTTTAAGTGATTATAAACCCCTTTCTATATCATCAATCCCTCTTAAGTACACCTGATACCATACTGATAATCCGTAAGGAATTCTACCCAAATCACCTTTATTCATTCAGGTAGCCTTATCATTATTTCTACCAAAATGAAGTTAGATTATCTATTTCTTTTAATATTATAAATAATTTTTACATGTAAAAAATTCATTTATCAAGACCCTTCCATTGTTCTATTTTTTGTATATACAATATTTTAAGTGATTCCCTCCTCAATACTTGACGATAAGCAAACCTGTTTTAAGGGAACATCCCAAATTCTTACCCGATTTCAAGTGCACTATATATTCTGTTTTAAGCCACCATTGTCTATATAAAATCAGTCCTTTTTATTATGAAAACCTTCTGGTTTCACTTCTGATTTTTTATAAAGTATTGTTCCATTTTCTATTTTAAATTTTCTATAGTATTTTCCTTAAAACCTCTCAAAAATGTTTTAATGCTAAAATTTCATAAATAATTTTCTTACATGTTATCACTTCTACCTGACATCACTTCCCATAATACATGACTATTTTACCTTATGAATTTCCATGTATATTTTAGTTTCTTTCTTTCATGGACACTTTTTTTATACTCCTATTTTTATGCTTTATGTCATCATTATGGTACACAATCCATTCTATGGGTAACCCTTCTGTTTATATATGTTTCATTATGTGTTTTTCATTATGTGGAAAATATATTCATGAACATGTTAAGATGGGTGAACCTAGATAGTGCTCTAATTAATTGGGTAAATTTGAGTCTCATGAGATTTTATGTGTGAAGGTCTTGGCGGTAAGCCTTGGTTTGTGCTACTATGTGAAATAGTTTGGCGGTTTTCCTTGGATTGTGCTACTTTCGGAAAAGGTCTTCGCGGTTAGACTTGACTCATACTAAATTTATGTTTCTGGTTTCTATAACATTACTATTACTCTATGTTTATATGATTCCATGTTTATATGTTAAGGTTCCATATATTAAACTCCATTTTATATCATCATGCCATGCCTTCTATTCCTTGTGCTAATGATTTGATCTTATGGTTATTCCCTTACTGGGCTTTTTAGATCATCCCTTTGTTTATGTTATCCTCAGGTTATCCTATGAATATTTATGAACACAATGGAAGTTAGGGGGTATTTATTAGGACTAAATAAATAAATTATATATTTAATTACATGTTTTCAGTTTTATTTACCTAGTCTTCCATGACACTAGACTTTATAATCCTTTGATTGTACTCTGATATATAATTATGTTTAAAACCATGTAATGATAAATGTAAAAGGATAAGGTCTCTATAAATACTCTCCATAAAAGAAATGGAAATTAAATTAATATTAAAATACCATAAAAATAATTAATTTCATTATATAAGATGTCAAATGGAAGTATATACACCTTAAAAAAGAATTTAGGTGTATAACAAAACATGATTCTCAAAGAAGGCGAATTGAGACAAAACTATTTTACAGATTCGGTAACATTTGAAATTTAAAACCCATGAAAAAAATTTCATAAAATTGATATTTTAATACCCATAAATTAAATTATAAGATACATAGAAAATAATCATGGGATTTACATACACCACACAAAAATAAATAGTGGCGAACATAGAATGTATCTTGCAGAAATGAAAAGTGAGATGAAATCTCCTTACCTTGTGTCTTAACTCTCATTGAAATCTTTCAAAACACATTTATAATAAATATAAATTTATTACACATATTTTAAAGAAACATATTATTATATATAATACTATATATGGTTTTATTGTGACATTATTTTACTCTCTTGTTAACCATCCTATGTTAATTTTTCACTTCAGATAATATTTTCTTTATTCTTTGCATTTGTCTTCATTTATTTTATCTTTGGTCATTATACTTATATCATGATTATAGAATGTAAACAATGAAATAAATATAATTTATATTATGTATATATATTTTATAATATTCTATATAATATAGAATTATGAAATGGAATACATCTTTCTTGGAGACGGTAAGTTGTACGTACGCCTGAATGATGTTTCTGTTTTTATTGCCTTATAGAACGAAAGAAATAAAATGACCTATGTGTATATATGTATATAAATAATGATGTTGTAATTATAATTTTATATATATCATATAATATCATTAAAGTAATCCTTAATAAATTTCATGTATTGTTCGAATTAATCACACCTCTTTGAGGGGGTGGTGGTCTATAGTTACTCAAATGAAATTATCATATTTACACCTTATGGAATGTAAAAAAAGATATTTTTTGTCAAAGGAATAAATAAAATTAAAGATATAATTAATATAATATATAAAATATATAATCATATTTTCCAACATAATGTTCACCATTATAGGCGGTAAAGGAAAAATGAACAATCGTCGTTTAGTGAGGCGGTAGTCTGCCGTACGCGTAAACTGTATGTTCGTTACCCATTTGACAGAGGTGTGTGTAAGTGTAGGTTTAACCATTATAAAAAATAGTATATTTAGGATACTTCTATTTTTATACTTGAATGGAATAAATATATCTTATTTTTGGAGGAGGAAAATAAAGTAAAGGATCTTGTGAGAAGAGGTTACCTCTTAATCGGGTAACTCCTTTTGGTTTATGCCAAAAGGATTCCTTGGATAGCTTTATGACCAAGGGGAGGATTCTATGAGTAATATATGGTCGTTTGGAAGTGTAGTGGGTAGATATTTTCTGATCCCAAGTGGTTTTAGGGGTTTTAATAAGAGGTAGATATGGTTTCCTTTTATAAGGAATGAGGAGTGACACTCTTGTAAATATTTGAAGAGAGAATTCCACACACATTATTCATGATTCAAGTGGATAAAATAACAATAAAACATAGATAAAAGGTAGTATAGGATATAAATATTTCCTCACAATCTCTTTTTGAAAATTTTATAGGTCATTTGGCCCCCTATGATTAAGTTTTGGTCCCTAATTAAACTTAATTTGACCTTAATCGATGTGATTAATTTAAATCACTTTTAATAATCATTTTCATTCAAAAATCAACATGATATAATTAGAATATAAATATTATACTAATTAAAATTGTTTATGTTAGTTTTTATAAATTAAATTCATGTAATCATGAATATTAAGATTAGTGATAGTCCCGCATACAGGATGAAATTATGGGTTTTTTAAGTAGAAAGAAGTTAAAATGTTTTTAAAAGTTTTATATTCAATTTCAATTTAAAATTAATTATAATGACCTAAATTGTATTAATAAATTTATAATTTATCCAATGTGACCTTAAAACAAATTTAAAATATAATTTAACATTAATAATTATTTAAACAAAAAGGAAGTTTTTAACTTGCAAACAGTATTTTTAACTATTCATCAAAAATGATGTTTCTCAGAAAAATCTCAAAAACTCACCCTAATATGATTTTAAACATTATAAATTAAAAAATTAAGTTTATTTTATCAAATTCAATTTATAATTCTATATAAAATTAATTTTATTATTAAATGTGATTCATTCGAGAAAATGGTATTTTTAACATAAAAGGACTTTTCCAGAAATCATATATTTCATTATCAATATGTATTATTTATATATTAAAATTATAAAAAGTATTTTAAAATTATTTATTACTAGTTATATTTCTAATTTTAATATCTATGTTATAATTATCTCATTTAAATAAATATAACAACAAAATGATGTTTTGTAGAAACAACGGTGTTGCGCGTAACATACACCAAGTCGATGTTCCATGTAATGTATTCCAAGTAAATTTTATGTATAATGTACACCAATTAAATGATGTATTAAAGGAATGTTTGACTTAACTAATTTAAATACATAAATTAAAATTAAATTTATTTGGAAAAAAGTTCTATAAAAAATCAGGGTGTTGCGTTGTCTTTTATTTATCTTGTTAATTCATGTCCTATAATTTTTTCATGTTTTAGGTCTTTAATGTGATATATTTTTGTATCAAATAATAAAAATCATGAATTGGTATTCATGAAGTTAATTTTTTTCAAATATAGCTATTTTATAACCTCATCCCTTCAACAAAATGAGCATCAAATTCATTTAGAAATCAATTGTATAACACAAAATCATATTATAAAACATGTATAAATATCAATGAATTAAATAGAAAATATATATATGAATTATACATATTATTATTAGATCCTCATAGTATATTAATTATTTTTTTAATCTATATATGTTATTCACTTTCTCATGATAAGTTGGGGAATATGACTAAATAACTCCATTGCTATTTTTTGTAACATGGTTGTATTATTGATCCTACATACTCAGATTATCTAATATGAATGTATTTTTTTTGTTATTTGTGGTTATCATATCATATCAGAGGAATAGTGTCCCTAATTTATTATTTTAGTCCTCACTTCTAGTCTTTAACATCTATAATGTGGGGAGTCATTAATGAGGTGTTTTTGTGCTCGATATAGGATGTTATTGAGTTATTATATCTATGTATTTAAAAAATATATATCAGATAATATTTTGATTTATCTTAGTGTTAGTGTAATCCTAGTTAGTGACAGGAGTGTTTCATATCTTTTGATGGACCTAAGACCGTTGATTCATGAACACCTTTATGATTTAAAGTCCAAGTTATCTGGGTTATGTGACTTTTATTCCTATTTTTTGTTGTTATAGTTGAGATGATTATTCATTTATGATGAGATGATCTGATATCATTATTTTTTTAGTCTCAGTTCATGGTGGTAAGAGTAATTTGTACATGCGTCATATTTGGCACATAGGATTCACATGACATACATGTTCATGAATGTGATCAATTTTTATTATGGAAAATCTTTTAGTTTTTAGAAGTTCCAAAAAAAATTTATATAGTGTTTTTCTCTATAGCTTGTGGTTGTAATTCTAATTAGTTTTACCATTTTTTTTATTATAAATTAATTAGATACTATCATAGGATGTTACTTTATGATGAATGTATAGTACTTAGGTTAAAGGGATGTATAGTAACCCTTTGTGTGTTATTTTATGAATTGGATGATTTTTAGATGGTTTGATGAACGATATGTATCATTAGTAGATGTTCATACAAGGAACAAGTTTCCTTGTTGAGTTGGATACCCTTGAGAGAGTAAAGTAAAGGATTGTGGAATAACTTATGATTTTTAGATATAAATAACATAAGGTTATTTTTGTATTGAGGTTAGATTTAGAAGATGAGATTTACTGGGTTCATAGTCGTTTAGGTTTCAAGTGAGGTTTTAGATAGGATAGTAGATAGTTATAAAAGATAGCCATATAAAGGGTAGCAATATGGTGGGTAGACACCTTGTAGTTTTAGAATTATTCTTCATTGGATGGTGATTAGGGAATTATATTAGGTGTGAGTGAGATTATTAGAGCCTGTTAGAAAAGATAAAATGATAGTGCTTATGGGATATGTTCCTTGAAATTTAAGGGAGAAATTTTTCGTGATTTGGGCTCATTATCATAGGTTTTATGGGGAACAACTCTTTGGAAAATTATTTTAGTTGTGTGATTGGGTATTATGGAAGTGTACACCCATTGTGTTTGGATGAGATCAAGAAGGATGATTGGAAAAGAAAAATGAGAGGTTTCTTTAGAAGTTCAATCTACCTTGGGGGAGGATAGTACTGTTTGGATTGTATTTTTAGGGAAATAAATTGGTGTGTGAAGGATATTTTCTATAGGTTACATGTGATGAATTTTTTGTATTTGTATCGATGGGTGGGGTATGTGGTTTTTTAGAATTTTTTGGGTTCTAGGGGATACCAAGTGATTTGGAGATGATGGTGTGGTGATGAATACCCCTAGTGAAAATTAATTATATGAGAGAAATGGGACTTTAGTGTGAATTTTTTTAGGGGTAACCCATGGAGAGAGATGATCACAGTGATTGGTCATATCCTTATAGGTGGGGTAGCTTGAGTTTTTAAAGATAATAGGAAGTGATGCCTTTATAGATTAAGGTTACGTCCGTAATGGATCTTAGTACCATGAAATGGTCAATCAAATCTTGGTCCATGATAGTGGTTGTATAGGAAATATTAACAGGGACTTGGATATAGAATCATATTTGTAATGATGGGACTAAACATTATTAATTTTTAGGGAGAAATGTACGGAAATCTATATGGTAGGCATTTTATAGTTGTATTTTAGAGGGTCTCACCCACGTTGTGGGTGAATTTTATTGAATGTTGAAGAAAAGATTCCTAATTAACCAAGAGTGTGTATTAATTATTGTTTTATATTGGCACTAAAATGTGAGGGTTTTGGTCATATATGGTCATTACATGTAATGATGGATATATGTTGGTTGTAGAGACTATCCATTTTGGTTATGTAGGGTGAAAATGATTATACTTCTATGGTGGGAGTATCTTATAGATCATTATTGTATAATCCTAATGGTGTACAGATTTTGGATGCATGAAAATAATTATATAATGGTTGAGAATCCACTAGGGTTATACTATGAATAAATATCTAATTTTATCTGTTTCTTCGGTGAATATTATATTTTGGATTCATATGATAATTGAAATGGAGTTTTTGTCTCAACATCGAGCTTAGGGTGGAATTTGGTATGATCTGAAAGTTACTCATATCATAGATGAACCAATTCTCATGGGTATAGTATGATGTTATATTTTTTTAGTTGGGTAATCAATAGTCTACAAGTAGTGTGTTTTAGTTTTGGACATTGGTGTGCATGTTTGAATGAATCTGTGGTGCCTTTAAGAATTACGGAATTGTTATCAAGTGATGTGATAATGAATTTATGGTTGAGGTCAAACATTTTCGGGGAGAGTTATCATGGTGAGGAATAACTAGTGTATTTTATAAAATTTCAAGTGGTGAGAAGGAAACCACAGCGGGTGAATTGAATTTGGTAAGAATGATATGTTTTAAGGATCAAACGGAGGATTTCTGTGAAAGGTTATCATATAGGAGTTTGGTGTGTTCGTGATTGAGTTGTTATTAGTTTGGTTTTTATTTAGTAATGATGAGTTATATTGAATTCTTATCTAATTATTGGATTTTTTAATATATTATATAGTTCTTTTTAGGGATGATAAGACTTGTGGTGGTGATTTTTTAATGACTCATGGGTGTGTGGGTCACTATTTTCAAATTAAATTTGAATATTTGATCTTCAAAGTATGGTATGTTTAATAATTAGGATAATTATTGTATACATGGAGTTGGGTCATATTTGTAAGATGTTTTGACATGTGGATAAGTGTTTTAATGGTACCTAGGGATATCAGAAATAAGTTTGAACAATTATACCTGGTTCGGGGTAGGGATTTTTCTATAGGTAAACTATCACGCCATGATGGATTATGGTTTCTCCATGACAGGTTCCTCCATGATATTTATTCCTTGTATTATAAGAAGACCTCACACTATATATCTGGGCACCATTGTGTGGTTGGTTATGCATTTGGTTTTTTATGTAATAACCAAATACCGTTCCACAGCCAATGGCTTTGAAGCGTGGTGGGTGTTGTGTTGGATTAATCTCTACTATAATATGGATTAACTCTATGGATGTGATAATCACACCTTGTTAGGGGGTATCATAATGTGATGATAACACTTACATATTGGCTTAAATGGGGTACAAGGATCTTGTCATGGAAGAGGGTATAACATTTTGGTGGTTACCTTTACTTATGGAGTTGTGTTATCTTGCTACCCTTGTGTATAAACCCTTACATATCCAACCTTATGTAATAGTAGTGTAACCCTTATTTATTGGTTCTTGTTTAAATTAGTATTAATCCATCTCATGGGACAATTTAAAATTTTTGGAGGGGAAGTATGGTCGTATCATGACCCCTAGGGTATCATCATGATTAGGGTTAAAATGAGACATGCTTTACTATAAGGGATAATAAATAGAGTGGCCTATTCTATGAGGTTGAGGTACACACCATGGATCCTAGTTGATTGAAGGATATTGAATAATTAATGGAGTATTCCAAGTCATTAAGGCTTGGGCCATATTTGTTTGGTTATGCTTAGGAGATGTCTATTAGGCCACGACCAAATTGGTTGTGTCATGATGAGTCCCCTAAAGTGGATGGTTACATCATGAGGTGTCGGGTTATTCCGTAGAGGATAAGATTCTTGTGTGGAATTTCTTCATGACCCCTTGGGTCACACTGGAACCTGATCCCAGGTTAGAGATTCGTGTAATTACACTTAGGGTAACACCATGATCTTCCACTTTTCTACTTTTTTAGATAGGGTTATACCCATATTTTATAGATCAACCCCTCATGAAATTTAAGGGAAGAAGGAAAATGGGGAAGTTTCATTCATCTATCTCATTCTAAATTTAATCCTTTATTTTATCCTCAACGGTGATGGGTTTTTTGAATTTTTTTTAAATGAAAATTGTATGTATGATTTTTATCTTCTACCTTGAATTTTTTAGCTTTCTTTCCCTCTCATTTTTTATAATTTTAAGCTAGATTTTGATGATAACTCCACTAAATCATGGTTCAATCATCCAAAACATTAGATTTTTTTCATGCAGTGTCATGGGGATTTATGAAGAGGATATAATTTTTTTATTTTTCACTAATTCATTAGTGTTATGTCACCTTGTGAATTATTTTGGGATCTTTACCAATTTTCTATTTAATTCCAACTCAATTTAATTTATTATGATGTTGATTTTGTTTATTGGTGTACTGAAATAATTCTATGGGTTTTTTGTGTGTCTTTACTCAATGTTACACAATGTAGAAATTTATCAATGAGTTTAAAGACATTATGACACTTCGGGTTGTTTTTATTAATAATAAATTTTTTATAATTTATTTTTTTGATTTTGTGTCATGATATAGGAACTCAAGAGCTTGTTGAAGCTTAATCCAAGCATGTATGGTGATGGTGAGCATAGATTAATGGATATCTCCATGTTTGAGGTGTGTAGTCCCTATAATATTGAACTATATGCATATTTATCTATTATTGTGTATTCTTGTATGAAAATATGGGGTTGGGTAGCATGGATAGAGGTCAAGGGTACCATGGTTAAAGATAAAGGGTTCCATTAAGTCACCTAGAGTTGGAGTAAGTGCTCAGATGCATGTTGAGAAAAGCAGCACCACATAGAGACAATGTCAAAATGGGGGAGAAGATTTCAATGGTATTAATAGGGGATTGAGATATGTCATTCAGCTTAAGATGAGGTGTTAATATCCTAGTTTGGTTTCCTAGTAATTTTTGAGTAGGCATGAGAGTCTTAAGCCTAGTATTGAAGGGTGATAAATCCATAAATCTCATGCATGACTATGATTACCCTCTTGAGTTTGGATTATAGTCTTGGTGTATGCTATGGGAATGATCAGCCCTTCAAAGCTAGATGTGTTGTATCATGGAGGATTTCCTATAGATGATGTGATTGAGAGACATATAAAAGGTGATATGAGAGGGGACCTAGGTATGGATCATGGGATATATGTTAGTATGGATCGGTAATGTGTTTATTATGTGCCTTGAGTGGGGTTGGTTTATCATAGTCCTTAGCTAGAAGGGCGTGAATGATGAGGCAAAAATTAAAATATTAAATTGAACATCCTCTTGAAGAAAGTCTTGGGTTGGGACTATGGTATGTAAGGTCATTTTGAGGTGATGATTGTGATTTAGTATTAAAGGATAGAGACTATGGATCATAGTGGATTCTTTCATATGTGATATTGAAATTTAGAAAGGTTTAATGTCTCGTACCTATTGTGATAGAGCCTAGTAAATGAAGATTATCCTATATGGATATATGGAAGGTGAAACATTCTCTAATACATAGGGATCAGTCTCAAGTAAATAGTGCTCAGGTTATGAGTGAGTTAGATGAATATGATATATAGGTTGTTTCTTGTGATTGATTTAGAGGTTTTCTTGCGGTGTTGGATTGGTGACCTCAATCATGGTGTTTCCTAGTAAAAATATGACTAGCCAAGGGACCAACCAACTGATAGTGTGGTTTAGTTTATTTTAGAGGTTGTATATTGTGATTACCTCCATAAATTTCTTCTTATTATTCTTAGCCTTGCATTTAGTGTTAAGATGCAAGAAAGGACCTCCATGAGTGATAGGGTATATTTTCGGATTCTAATTCTTGGACTCACATTTAGAAATAATATATTGGTATAGAAAAACCAGAGTGATAGGGTATGGTTTTGGATGTAGACACATAGCCTCACCTTGAGTGAGAAGGTGATGAAAGGGATAGCCCTGAGTGATAGAGTGTGGTCTAATATGTGGATAATTTACCTCTCCATTAGTGATAAGGTTTTAGTAAAGACAACTTTGATTAATGGGGTATCATCCAGGATTTGATTATGAGACCTGACTAGATAAAGGGTTAGTGATACATGTTTTCTATCATCCGAATAGTTTCTTGAACTCACCATTAGTAAGAATGTATTGGTATGTACCATCTCGAGTGAGAGGTACCCGTTCAAAATCTAGTTTTGGAACCCTACCCTAAGTGAGAGGGTAGAGGTCAGGACTAGGTGTGATGTACTTGAGGTTCAATATGAGCCCTACCCTGAGTAATAGGGTTGTTTTCATAAAAATGTAACAATCCCTACCAAGAGTTATAGTTTATAGGTCAAGATTTGTGGCATGAGGTGACTTCTTCATTTAATGTTGGCCAAGCCATGTAGATTTGGGTGTTATGGTATCTTAGTTAGAACATGATGACCTGACACGCAAGCTTGTGTCTAGTTATTTTCTACTATTTATATTCCTCATTCATAAACACATATATGATAGTGTATACTAGAGGAAATAAGTTATACCATACAAATATGTATATATCAAACTCTTTATAGGAACTATGGTGTGTGAGGATGTATTATGTCCATTATATAGGATTTGGGTGTTGGTTGTAAAGTGGTTTCGAATGGTGAATGTCAACATTTATTTGAGGATTGAATGGATGGTAGGCTCAAGGATGGAAGTAGAGACTCTAACTGTATTGATTATTATTTTTATGTGTGATTTCTCAGATGGTGTTCAATTTAGATTTATGAATGTACAACTACATTACTCATTTTTTATATAAATTTTATATTATCGATCTTTCATTTTATGGAAATCTATTATAAATGATTTTTGGTTATTTGTTTATTATTGATTTTTATGATATCAATAGTATAATTTCCACAACATGTTATCTAGGACCTCATGGATAGTCAGCAGCCTCTTGCATATGGGGAGGTGTGCCTGGTGTATTGTGGTTCCCCAGCTAGGATATTATTAAGTTATTTTTTTGAGGAGGTATGGATGTATCTTTCTTTTAAGAATCCATTCTGGAGACCAATTTTTAATAAATGTTTTTCTGATTTTGTGTTAATATGTATTCTATTATAATAGGTGAAATCAAAATGTAATGTTATGGATTAAACATTACAACCTTTGGATGTTCTCTAATGGATCTGAGAGGAAATTTACATGGATTTTGTTATAGTATTATCCCATTCTCTAAAAGGATTTAATGTTATTATATTTATCATGAATCAATTAATGAAATTTTATCATTTATTACTAATTATAGAATCAAAATCAATGGATAGTTTTGAGAAGATTTATATGGAGTATGTGAAAAATATTCATGGACTTATAAAGAAGATGGTGTCAAATTATGATTACTGGTTTGAATCAGGATTGTATAAGATATTACAACATTATATTGGTAACTAGTTGTATATTATAAATATATTTCCTCTACAAAATAATGGTTAAATTGAGTGTTTTTTTACACAATATAATATACTAAAATCATGAATCATAGATTTTTGAATATTATTGGTGGATCATCTACCATTGATGGAATTTACTTATAATAATAGTTACCATTATTTCATTGGTATAATGCTATATGGGCCTCTTTATAAGTGATTGTTTCATTCAAAAATATGTAGGGTTGGGCTTAGTGATTTGTTTATAGTTGTAGTGGAGATAATACTGGATATGATAGAACATGTATATTTTATTCTAGATTGAATGTGAATTTCTTAGAGTAGACATAAATCTTATAAGGATATTTAGAGGAGATCACATTATTATTCTATTAAATGGAATGTATTTTTATGAGTTTTTATTCTATGATTTTCATGAAGGTTTATAAAGGGAGGAAAGATATTACCTAAAATTTATATCCCATGTAATATATTATACCCTATTGGAGAGGAAGAATATGGGTTGTAGCTACATCCATGTTTAGATGAGATTCATGACATGTTTTATTCATCCCATTTATTAATTTATTATAATTATATGTTGCATTTTATCGACTTGGGGGATATTAATATCATATAAGAGATAAATTTCATATATTATTTGGTATAAATTCAAGATATCATTGATAATTTCTTGTTAGAAAGAGTTATTACAATAGTGAGAGTTATTTTGAAACATTGTGGGGTGAGGAATGCATTGGGAAATGGAATCACATATGGGGGATAATATCTTAAAAATTGTCATGTTTTTCTTGATGTATTTTATGTGAAATTTTATTATAATTATAATGTTTTAAGTAATTATTACTCTTATGGGATTATTTATTATATATGATAATTGGTTTGTTGAGTATGAATTCTTTTAAATAGAATGAGTAATGTTAAGACCTGAGAATTTGGCGTTTGGTTGTTTATGTAATTCTTGATAGTAATTCAGTATTTTTAGTTATAAGTGAACAAATTATTAATTTAATGATCTCTAAATAAAATTATGAGTGCATAACTTTATTTTATAGGTGCTGACCCATGAGTGGAATGATTATATTTTTCTGTGGTGGATGGAATTTTTTTGTTAATTCTAGCATTTAGTGGAATTGAATATATTTTTTTATCTATGTATGAAATTAATTTTAATGGATTATTTTTATAAATAAATTGTGTGATATATGTATTGTTTATTAATAAATAAAATTAAAAGTGGATGATGGATATTTGTTATTAGTCAATAACAACACTAGAGGTCATTTCAGTAGATTTATGTCAGTTTTTAAATGGGAAATTCAATGGCATAATTAAAGTTTGGTTTTGTAAAGATTTTTTAGGTGGAAATAGTTATTTTACTATATTATTTTTGGAACATCAATTAAATTGAAAATTTATCTCTTTTTTCTATTCTCTTATGAAAATATTTATTATAATTTATGTGCTGCGAATGTTCAAAGAGAGGTGGGTAGTGAATAAGAATAAATTGATAGTATATGGTGATTAACCATTTACAATAATCATGGAACTGAGGTAGGTGACATATAATTATCACATTTATATCACTATATGTGAATTTATCATGCTCTTATATCTACGATGGGTGAATAATTAATAATAATTTAAGATAAATGTTATTATGATAAATTTAAAATATTATACGATGAATTTGATATTTATGGGAAACATATTAAATATTAATTTTAGAAATAATAATAAAAATGATATGATGTACTATTATTAAAATTTTAAAATGGTGTTAATTTAATTTGAGAGTTGATTTAAAATATATTATTTTATGACATAAATTAATCCATTACTTAAAGAAGGGGGTTGTTTTGTGATATTTTATTTTGATGAATTTGGTTATAATAATCATGTATGATTAATATATGACTATTTTTTCAGTTTTGGTGATGAATTTAGAAAAAATTTGATATGTTTATGAAGTAACATAAGGAGGTGTGAGTATGGGTTTAATAAAATTCCACATTGTGGCTGAATCAATTTGGCATGGGTTTCATGAAACAATATATAAACTTTTACCAAACATTAATGATTCTTTCATGGGATCCATGATAGGGTCATGAAAAATCAAATGTGGGTATGAATATTCAATCCTATGGTTGTGCTATATTTTATAAAGATTCCCTTGATAATGATTTAATAATAGATATTGGGTTATTGAGGTGAAAATGGGATATGAAGGTTTGTACAAGGGTAATTCCACATACTACTAAAGGTGTACTTTTACACAGTGGGGGACACGTGGGTGGTGTGGTTTTACAGGGGTCATACAACTTAGGCACATGTTTTTCTATACTCATATGATGGTCATATAGCTTGGTGACTCATGGTTCTCCCAAATTGTTTTGATATTAATGATTGTGGAAGAGTTTTATGAGTATACATACTTTTTTGATAGAGTTTATTGATATGAGGTGGTTAGTTAAGAGGTGGTAGAACTTATTAATGCCTACAAAATGCAGAAAGTTAATGATGTACTGATAAATTCCATGGGTTAAAGATTGTGGTAAACCAAGGATGTATTTTAAATAAAATTCATAATATGATTGGTTATTCCTTGAGGTCTTATGATCATGTATAGATAGCCTATGTAAAGCAGGTGATGGATAGTGTGATTCTAAATCCATTTACAATGCTTGATGATAAAGATGTGATGATGTGTCTATCTTGTGATAGTGATTGTTGATATTTTGTGGTAACGTTTTTTTCATGATGTTTCTATAATAATAATTTTATTGAATACTTTTTATGGTATTGTATAAGGAACTAAAACTAATAATAGTTATGTTTGACACAAGTATTCACTACAATTATGGGGGAATATATGAATAAAAATATTTTATGATTCTTCTACCAATTAATATTTTTAACCAATTAAAATGAAATAAGAAATATTTCACCAATTTTATTCTTAAACATTGAATACAATTTAATATTAATCAACTAGTTCAATTATTATATTTTCACATCTATAAACCCAAAAAATAATATAGTGCTTTACAAGAATCACCATTTAAAATGTATATATACATCCTTAGTATGCTGCGGTGTAGTCCATTTTCAAATGATCTAGAATAATAACTAATTGAATTATATTGAGTAATGTTTTCCCTTAAAAATTAGGTTTGTTCAAAGATAACTCTATAGATTAAAAACAATAGGAATCTTATATATTCAGAAAGAATCTCTTGATCTACATCTAACAGATTATCATATAATATTCTTTAAATTAATCAATTTAAATCTGAAATAATAAAACAATAAACATATTATATACAACCTGACATATTCATTATTCTAAAATGAGATATATTTAATTGTATATAGTCATTTTATCATCAAACAGTAACAGAAAATCAACTACTCACTGTGAATCCAATGTAGTATGTATTCTTCAAGTCATTCCTTTGATCATTATTAACTAAAGATACATATTCAATAAATTTTCATAATATATCATTATACTTCTTCTTGGGTGTGTCTCCAACTTATTCTTCTACTATTTTAGTCATTTATAACCTTTTCATTCACACTTAGTAGCACCTCACCCATTTTCCTCCACTATTTATTTTTTGATTTAAAATTACAAATTCAATAACCAACATCAAATTACAATTTATCTTAATTATATCTATTCTATTGGATCAATAAATAATCCTTCATATAATTGATATTATTTAGGGAAGTATAGGACTGAGTTGTATTTTATCATGTGTCAACTATAAATAAGCATCATCAAAGCATCTCAAGCCAATTTCATTGAACAAATCATGGAGTAATTATGTTCATGATGGTGTAAGGTGTGTAGCTACCAAAAGGTTTCATGAAATTTCATTAAAATGGACCCTTACATCAGAAATATTTCACTGTAACACAATATATTATGTTTTAATCCTTAATATCTTTTGTCATTCCACTTTTATTATATTATTAAAATGAAGCATAATATTTAGATTCATGGTTAAACCTTTTTCTTCATGGAATGATATTTTCTCTATAGAATCTATATAAAATAAAATAAAGTGTGAATTTTATATTATTTCATGACACATACTTCATGATGATCCATATAAGTTTCATAGCATTTAGAAAACAAATCAGGGTTTCATCACTAATCATTAAAACATGATTTTTCCTCCTTTACTATAAACTCCTCCAAAAGAATATAAATAGTTAAAAATTGTCTCTATAATACTTAAGCCCACTTTAACCCATTTTTAATTTAATCCAAACACATAAAATTCTTCAAATCACCAAATTTATGGTTTTATATATTTGAAAACATAATTCACCACAATTATTATTTAAATAAGAACTTCAGTATTTTCCTTCCAACAATCTTGCCCTTTATATCAAATACTACCTCGCATATATTCTCTATAAAAAATATTTGTGGTTTCAACAATATAACCATTTAGTTCTTTTCAACCATCAAACATCAATAACTATATAACTTTTCATGGAATTTTAATTAAATCATTATAATAATATGTGTTAAAACATAAATTTGGATGGAATAATATTGAACCATGATTTTAAAGATATTAAAAATCTTAATTCACATTCACTTCAAAACACCAAATTTAAAATATCCACTTCTACTACTCATCTCAATTATTCTTCTCAAAAAAATTTCTATAAATGTTTCAAACAAATTTTATACATTTATACTCAATAATTAATTTTAAAAACACTTAACACACCAACCAATTCAAAATAAATATTTCTTAAATCTAAGATTCAAAGACACATCACATATATACACTAAAATCTAAGAATTGAGTTTTTAGAAAAACAACTTAAATATATACTCTTCCATAATATGAATATTTATCTCACATTAGAAGAATATATTTCTTTAGATTTATTTTTCTATATTTATATCCCTTTCACAATAATATCTGAATTGAATTTAAAATAAGGGAATAAATACCATACTAATCCCTTATATTATTGATGTCAAACTTCCATTATTAACCTTGATTTTTTTAAATTCAAAATTAATAATTATTTATGTAGATATATATATATGTCACTTGATCATTTTTAGAAATAGGGTCCACATTTATGGATCCTTCTTAGACATTATCCATTCATAAAATGGCACTTGATATCAATATTCTTTAATTGATAATGTCCATCTATATTTCTTAAAATAATAATGGAAATTTTATTATCACATCTAATCAACAAGGGAAACATTACTTCCACTCTTAAATATTCATGTTTTATCTATATACACACGAACTAATATGTTTATTGGGTGTAAAAACATATTCCTCTTTTTTTACCTAAATTGATAGAATTTTTTTCTTAATGTTCCATTTGACACACACTTCCCCTATAAAACATTCTCCACCAAACATGGCCTTTATATCATAAACATTTTCAAACCAATCCACATTTTCATATCCAAAAGATTGATATTTTTTATTTAAAACCATTGTCTATAGATCATTTTATATACCTAAGAATAATTTTATCTACAATAAAATGTGATTAGTTCTGTTTACATTGACACATTTCACCCAATGTAACATCATTTAAAACATCAATAATCAAAAAACTAAAATAGATTAAACTCCTAATATGTTTTATAAACATATTTTGATTAAACTCTATTCCATATTAATCTTTTAAAAGATTGGTTCCTAATGAAATTATGGTATAAAACATATTTCTATTCTCTATTCCAATTTTCTTTAGAAAATCTCAAGCATATTTATATATTGAGATTAATCAATGATCCTTATCATGAAAAATTATAAGTCCCAAGTTGTACTTTATCTCTCCTATAATCAATATCATAAAATTCTCCTTTATTATAATAGTAAATTACTTTAAAATGCCTTCGTTATTTTTATGAAATATAGTATCATAAACATAGAAAATAATTATGAGAGATATCTATTTTCTTTCATTAATGTAGTGTTCATTTTCCACTCTTCATTTATTGAATTCTGGAAACATTTATCATTAGATAATATTTTAATACCATGATTTTAGAGATTGTTTTTATAAATACATTGCTTTACATATCATATAAAAACAAATTTCATCATCTCTAAGAATAAAGACATTGTATTTATCGATGTAAATCATGTATTTAATTTCACCATTAAGAAAGGATGATTCAAAATCCATTTTCAAAATCTAGTATATTATTTAAAGAGTGATATAAAAAATTGTATAGTCTCAATACAAGAAACTAGAGAAGTTGTCTTATTAAAGTCAATGGGTTAAGTCCAAGAATACCATTTACATAAAAACATTTCCTTATTCCTTTTTATTTATCCATTCTCATTCAATTTTTTACTGAACACATATATTTTTAATAACATTATATTATTTTTAGTTTCTGAACCAACTTCCATGAATTTTTTTTCTTTGATCGGATCAAATCCCCATTCGTGGTATAAAACCCATTATTAATATTTCATTTCATAATCTACATTCCTCAATTATACTAGATAAATCATTGATGACCAATATGTTATCATAAAATATCTGTAATGTCTCGGAACTCAATGGTCCATTACATTTTCTAAATCCAATGTTTAGAGTTTTCTGGGAGGCAGTGATAGCTTATTTCAAGAGTTATCCAAATTTTTAGTTTTTACGTCGGTGGGTCAGTGTGTTGGTGAGTCATTGCATTAGTGAGTCAGGTCATCAGTGAGTCAAGGATTTAGTGAGTCAGGGAGTCAGTGAGTTACGGAATTGGTGAGTCAGAGTGTCGGTGAGTTTGGGCATCGGTGAATCAGGGCGTTGGTGAATTAGGGCATTAGTGAGTTAGGGATTCGGTGATTCAGGGTGTTTGTGAGTCAAAGAATCAGTGATTCAGAGCATTGGTGATTCAGGGCATCAGTGATTCAGGCATCTGTAGGTCCTGTCAGTGTCTTAGCATCGATGACATGTTATTGGAGGCTCACTATTAGTGACTCACCCAATGGTGACTCGTTGTCTGTGTTGGTGGCCTAATGTTGGTGACTCACCCATCAGTGACTCATTATCAGTGTCGGTGGCTTACTATCGATGACTCAACCATCAGTGACTCATTTCATATTTTTCCCATTTTTTCCGGTTTCACCCCTCTTACATTTTATTTTATGTAAATCGAATTTAAAGCCTTATTTGGTCATTTATAAAGGAATTTCAATGGAAATTAATTATATATTTAATTTCCTAATTCTCTGGGTACTTTTAAATAGTTGAACTACATGGTTTTGGCCATGATCCGACTTTAATGGTCTTGGAACTTTTTACTTTAATTGATATTGAATATGGATTTTCTAAATTTGAGGACCTCTTTTCTCTTTTCTCTTGGTTCTTAGAGAAATTTTCTTCCTGTATGATCTGTATGCATGTGTTGGAGCCCCCTTGTATGGTCATGGCCATGATTCGACTTTAATGTCCTTGGAACCATTTCCTCTCATTGATATAGGATATGGATTTTCAAAAGCTAAGGCCATATATTCTCTTTTATCTTTGTTCTTGGAGAATGTTTCTTCCCATATGATCCATACACTTATGTTATAGCCCCCCTGTTTGGTTTTCCTTGGAGTCTCCTGCTCTGGCGACCCCTCTTTTTTGGAACAAGGGGGGATTTTAGTTGCCTATTTTTCTAGGTTAGAATTTTATTGTCTCTCTTTAATTGTGTATCATGTGGGGTGGTCATAATGAATTTTCTTTTGTGAAAACATGATGAATCAAAATTTTAACAAATATAAATGTTATTGATTAAATATGGACTTGATAACGGGCTATGAGTGGATTGATTTTGATTGCCTGTTTTATTTTTTATCTTTTTTTATGATGTGATCGGTTGTGGTCGTGTGGACCTTGGGAATCATGGTCATTTGTGATATTTTCCTATGGATGGGTGATTCTTTATAATTATTTTTGTCTCCCTTTGACTATTTTCTATAAATATCAATCTGATTAATCACGTACACTAGGTTAAATAAATGTTTTCCCTCGGATGAAATCCCTTGTTTGATCACCCCTTCTTATCAAAGTGGAATTTAAATAATAGTGATGAAAAAATCTAAATACACCCTATTTGATAGGTGTGGATGTTTGTTGTGTTCTTTTGGGTTTTATGCCTTGTGTGTGCAATGTGGTTTTGTTTTAGTAGTAGTTTTTGTGAGCATTGTGTATGAGGTCGTGTAGAAGATGTGATGGAATCTCAAGTGGAGATATTGATTTATTATTGAATGGATGGACTTATTATGTAGTGGAAGTGCATTTGGTTTGTGGTTGGGAAGTGGGGATATAGGACAGGGATGTATCATGATTTCATGTTTATGGGTGTGTTGTTTGTGGTGTTGTTGTGCAACGATTTTTCCTGGTTTAGTTGTGAGAGTATGACTAGGTGGGATAACATTGATGAATGACAGTTGGATGTGGTTGAATGGTTGTTCAGAAAAGGGGATTGTACAGCGGGTTGTGTTTCCTTGGACCTTCTTCCTGGTGTGTTATGAATGAATTTTTGGATGTTTTTTATGCTGTGTTTGGTAGTTTCCCATGTAGAGATGGAATAAATAAATAAAATAATTTATATGGCCTAATTATGAATGTTTAAATGAATTTTTTGGGGGTATGTTTTGAGTCGTGGCTTGTAGTGAAGTGGCATTCTAGTGACCACCACTTGTGGTGGTACATTCATGTAGGGGTAGCAGCAAAGTTGGTTTAGAGTGGGCTGGTTGTATGTTTGGAATCCCATAGGATGGGTTGAGTGTTTATTACCTATATGTATAAACTTTTAGTTCTTTATGTTTCAATACGCACCCCACCCATGTTGAGAACTATGTGTCAGAAACCCCCTTTTATGGGGGAGCATGTCGTTACCCACATCCCAATGGTAGGATGGATGAATGGTTACTAACTTTACCATGCTCCCACTTCTAGTCATTGATCACCCAAGACTCTTCGGGCAGGCTGTAATGGTTTGAGTTATAATACTAGACTTACGGTATTGGTTATGTGAGAGGTGTTTTGTTTCCCATGTGTCTTCGTGATTAGGAACAAGTGTCTTTCAGTGAGACGTGTGGTGTTTGTGGCCCAATTATCTATGGGAAGGATGTGATGGGGTGTGGTTTGTGGCCCATGTGTGTGTGGGTAAGTTGTGATAGTGGGGCTTGTAGAAGAGTGTGGTAGCATAAGGATGTTATCTATTAGGGATGAGAATTTAGCCATTAGAAAGTGGCGTCGGGTACCTAAATATTAATGTTCTTATAATATTACATTACTTGATTTACGTTACATCGTGAGTGAGTCTTGGTGAGGCTGGTGGTCAGTTTTCCTCGATAGGTGTTGTTAGTTTCTGTTGTTTTCTCATATAGGAATTAGTATTGTTATTTTTCTTATGCATGGGTGACTTTGGGTTTTTCTACTGAGTATACTTTTATGCTCAACATATGTATATAAAACTGTTTTTAGGTTTCCTTGGTGATTACATGGACCGTGTTGGAACTTACTAGTTTAGACATTGGGGACAGTTGTTGTGTCACTTCTTAGTTTTATTTTTGGTACTTACTTTAGAGTTTTCTTTATATTTCTAGTAATTTTACTTTAAACATGCATGTGGGATGGATTTTTGTTTATATATATATATATATATATATATATATATATTTGTCTTGTACTTGTTTGAGGTTGATATATCTTATCTCCCAATATTGTTTACAATAAAATGGTAACGTCTCCCATTTTTGTGAGATTTCTATACCCTTGGTGTTGGTCGCCACCCCAGGGCCTATTGGAGGCAGGATATAGGGGTCATTATCTCTCCTTCATCTTATAAGTAAGGAAGGTCTCGACATCTTTTATCCCTTCCCTTATCTTTAAGAGGGTGGTTCATGACAGAATGGTATAAAAGGATGATGGTTGAGAGATAGGATGGGTTTGGAGTTATTAACAGTGAGGATTGCATGGGTTTGTAGGGAAATTGTGTTAGGTTATCTTGGTGCGTGACATAGGCTAGGGAAGACCAGCTATGACATTAGATTTTAGGTCCCACGATGATCTGATGAAACGACTTCATGCTTACTAAATGGTCTAGTGAGGCTACACCATTTGCGGGGTAGAGTCCCTAGGAAAGGTACAAGCATCATGATGACTTGTTTTCTTGTTTTTTTGGGTGTTTTCGATAAATTAAAATAAATAAAGAGATCAAATTAATCTTAAAATAAAATTCTATACTACTCAGGCTAAGGAGTTCCTTATTTTCCTTTCATCTTTGGCTCTCGGACATCTCCCATGTGTGGTTCGAGTAGTGGAGGGTTAGTAGGATGACCTAGTTGACCAGCAGAAGGTCAATCCAGTGGTGGAGGATCATCAATGGAAGTAGACTCTTCATGCTTTCCAAAAGAAGACGCTGGGAAAGAACGAGGGAAGTGCCTCAAACATTGTGATAGAGAGTTCTCTCGAAGAGCTGGTGATCAGATTTATCTTGATTCGAGATCTGATAGAGTACTGCGTTCCTCTAGTGATGATCTAGATGAGAGGAGAAGCACGTCAGTGGTGGATGCTTTACCTTGGGTATAGGAAAGAGATTGGCATTTCATGGGATGAATTTGAGAAGGAGTTCCAGGTGTAATTCCTTTCTTCCATGATAAAATCTGAGAAGAGGGAGGAGCTTCTCTCTCTCCAATAAATGAGTATTTCTGTGAGGAAACTAGGGATAAAGGTCAAGGATCTTCTACATTTTTATCAGGATATCTTTGTGGATAAGGAGTCTCTAGCGTGGTGCTTATAAGAGGCACTAAGTCCTTCCCTTCTGTATGCGGTTAATACATTCACCCTATCGACATACGTAGAGATTAAGAATAGGTATGAGGTAGTCTAAAGGATCCACTCACCAGGAGGTCTGCCACAGGATGGAATTCATACGAGTTATTCAAAGGGGAAGTCCATTAGTAGCAAGTCGCAGGCATCAGGGCCTTCAATGTTTCGGCCAACGGGGAGCCAACCCCAACATTTTTAGTTCTGAACCTCTAGTCTTTACCCTTTCCCCATAGGTCCTGGGTTGAGGTTTTTAATTTCAGAGGTCGTGGGAACCTCCAATGACAGTTCCCAACTCGATCCGAATATGGTGGAGGTGGGAAAGATCAGTGCTTGCTTCATAACTAGTTTTCATCCAGGCCTTTCTAGGAGTAGGGAAAGAAGGATCGTGCTCTACTAATAGTGGAGGGTATAAGAGGAGGCTTTCCTTAGGGTTCTCCTCAGGGGCCTTGACCAGGGCGTAGTTGGGGATGCAGTTGATAGGCGAGAGGCAGAGGAGATTGTAGTGGGTAGTTTCATGCCATAGCAGCAACAATTCTAGCAGGTCTGAAGATCTTTTGAGGTATGATCAGTTTGTTCAGTACGCATGATTTTACCTTCTTTGATTCGAGATCTTCTCACTCCTTCGTTTCACCCAATATGGTCCATTCCTTGGGACTAGACATAGAGATAATTTTTTTCCCTAGTGTTGTGTACACTTTTCGGAGGTCATACTAGCTTGGTTGATGTTTTCTAGGGATGTAGACTGATGTTGGGGAAACATCAGTCCAGCGAAGATATCATTCTATTATAGATTTAGGTGTACAATTTCATCCTTGGCATCGACTATTTGTATTCTATTCATGTTGTTATCAACTTCTTCTCGATAAGATTTTTGGTTTCAAATGTGAAAGGCCAGCACATTGCTTTCAATAGATAGTAGATATCTATGTTTGGCAACCGGTGTATGGATCTAATTCATTCCTTGTTCTCTTAGGTATCAGTGGGATTGGTGGATGCTGAGATGGTAAAGGTTATAAGATTTGTTATAGAGTTTATATTTTTTTCCCCAATGAGATTTTGACTTTACCCCCTCGACATGATGTTGAGTTCGGAATAGACTTAGAACCCAGTGCTAGTCAAATTTTGATGGCTCCTTATTGGATGGTGCCTTCTGAGTTTTGGGATTTACAAATTCATATTGATAACCTGATGATGAAGGGTTTCATCTGACCCATTGTGTCATCATGGGGTGCTCCAGTCTAGTTTTCAAAGAAGGACGATGGTGGTCTAAGGTTGTACATAGAATACCAGATAGTGAATCAGGTAATGGTCAAGAACTGTTACCCTCTCCCAGTGTTAGATGATATTTTCAACCATATTAGGGCGGAGTTGGTTTTCCAAGATCAATTTTCAGTTTGTATATCACTAGTTGATGGTGAAGGAGGGTGACATCCCAAAGACAGATTTTCAGTGCCGGTATGGGCACTTTGAGTTTATAGTTTTTTCATTCATTATTACGAGTGCACCAGCTTTGTTTATGAGGCTCATGAACACTATCTTTCAGGAGTTCCTAGACTAATTTGTCACTGTATTCATCAATGAAATCCTAGTCTACTAAAATTTAGAAGAGGATCGTACCAAGCATCTCAATACTATCCTTGATGTCCTTCAGCGCCACCAGCTCTACGTAATGTTTTCCAAGTGAATGTTTTGGACATGGGAGGTCAACTTCCTTGGAAATGTAGTGTCTCAGTAGGGTGTAGTAGTGTACCCATCGTAGTTTGAGGCAGTATTTTCTTGGGAATCACCCACGAATGTGTTTGAGGTTCGCAGTTTTCTTGTTCTTGCAGGATACTACTAGATATTCATACCATATTTCTCCTAAATAGCAGCTCCATTGATGGTTATGACCCAAAAAGGACAATATTTTGTGTGCAGAGATTTGTGAGAGGTATAATTTGGATATCAGAAGGGTAAGTTGGTCAGTTCTCTGGTGCTCAAGTTGTTACAGGAAGAGGTGAAGTTCAAGGTGTTTTACGACACTTCACATCTAGGTTTAGGGTTTTCACTGATGTAGCAACAAGGAGTGATCTCCTAGGGATCTAATCAGTTACATCCCCATGAATGTAACTTTTCCACCAATGATCTTTAACTAGTAGTGATCATTCTCTCATTGATGTTGTGGCAACACTACCTCATCGGGGAGTGCTTTCTGGACATTATGGATCACAAGAGTAGGAGGTACGTATTTTCCCAGGGAGACCTAAACATGATACAGTGGTGGTGGATGGAGTTTCGCTGAGATTTTGATTTTGAGATATCCTACACCTCAGTAAAGGGGAATGTTGTGGATGATTCTATGAGCATAGATTCACATAAGGAGGTAGTTTGGGAATCTGCAAATGCTTGGAGGGTGATAGAGGAGTTGGCTACATTTCAATTAGATGCGGGAATGGATGGAAGCAGAGGACACCTATTTAAGATGATGGTACAGTCATATTTGATGCAGAAGTTGTAGGAGTCTCAGTGGGGAGACTCAGAGGTGGAGGGGATGTATGATCTCTTTGAATAGGGTGATGCTCTAGAGGGATGGTCAGAGGATTTTCAGAATCAAATGTTGTTTCCTAGGAATCTTTTTGTTCCTATGTAAATTTGCGGGGAAGATCTTTTTGAGTTTCATATATTTCCTCTAGTAGTACACCTAGGAATTTCCAAGATGCACAAGGGCTTGAGGAAATAGTTTTGGTGGCCCAGGATAAATCGAATAGTGGTGGAATTTGTGGAAAAGTGCTTATTGTGCTGTCAAGTGAAGGCTGAGTAATATGTTACTAGTGGTTTGTTTTCTCCCCTAGATATCACTAAGTGGGAGTGGGATGATATATTTATGTATTTGATCACTAGATTAACTGGGGCTCAGAGAGGACTCAATGTTATCTGGGTAGAAGTGGATCTGCTGACAAAATCGACTCACTTCTTAGAGATTAAGTAATTGAGCATAGTGGATTCCTCAACAAGAAGGTATGTAGATGAGGTGGTGTAGCTACATAGAGTTCTAAGATCCATCATCTCATATTGGGATATGGGTTTTACACCTTGATTCTGGAGGGGATTGTGGCATGCCTTTGGCACTCACTTACGCCTTAGCACTACTTTCATGACTTAGTCGGATGGACATATATAGAGGACCATCCGGAAATTAGAGGACATATGAGGGGAATGTTTTCTAGACATCAGTGGGTTTTGGGTGTGACATTTTCCTTTATTATAAATTTTTAAAATAATATTCATCAATTTTCTATTTGTATGGATCCATTAGAATCTCTATATGGGAGGTCGTGTCTTTCAACCTTGTGATGGATAGAAGTTGGGGAGGTAGTCGTTTATGGTCCAAACGTGGTGCAGAGTACGACAGAGAAGGTGCATATTTTCCATGAGAGGATGTAGGAAGCATAGGACAGGAAAAATTCATATTCCTATCATAGTAGAAGGCCTTTGGAGTTTGAGGTTTGGGACCACATATTCTTGAAGGTTTCCCCTCGATGTGGGAAGTGGAAGTTCGGTAGAGGGAGTAAGCTTTCTCATAGGTTCATCATAACTTCCAAGGTGTTGGGATGAGTTGGTGAGGTGGAATATCATCTAGTGTTTCCACCATAGTTGGGGAGGGTCCATTAAGTCTTTCATGTCTTCTAGCTTCACATGTATCTTCATGATGAATCTCATGTCATTGATTGAGGAGAGTTATCTATCAAGGATGATGCAACGTTTGGGGAGTGACCAGTGGAGATCTATGATCATCGGGAGAAGGTGATGCATGGAAGGACCATTCCCTTGGTTTGTGTGTTATGGAGGCATGATAGCCTGGAGAAGAGTACATGGGAGAGAGAGATGCATATGTGTTCCCTTTACCTAGTGTTTTTTGAGTTTTTATCTTTTTTATCTCTTTGGGATTTAATGCTTGAACATTGTTTTCTATAATATGAGTTTTTTCCTTGTGATGGGAAGTATGATAAAGCCCTGATGTATGAGGAGGGGAGGACTAGATCCCTAATCAAAACACATTAATGTGTATGTGTTTAAACTCATCCGGGTGAGTCAGTACCACCCAAATAGAATAGTATCTTGTCATGGGGGATGGAATTCTATTATTCATATGTTTGGATGGTGTGACTTTTGGTTCTTATGCGGTATGTCTTGCGATTTATGGGTAGGAGAATATTAGAGAAGTTGTTCTTGGATGTTTATTTTCACTCAAATGAGGTGGTTTTTCCTTGAGAGGTATCTTATGGGATGGTTATCCATACCCCTTTTTTCTTACGGGTTTTCTTTTTAATTCTAGAGGGAAAGAATAGTTTGAGTGGTATCTGATGTAATGGCATAGACCTACATAGTCCATTAAATTTCCAAAATACTGTGTTTAGGGTGTTCTAGGATGAAATGGAATCTCATTTCAAGAGTTTCCCAAATTTCCAGTTTTTTCATCGGTAGGTCAGGGCATCGGTGAGTAAGGGTGTCGGTTAATCAGGGTGTCGGTGAGTTAGGGAGAGGGTGAGTCAGGGCGTCAGTGAGTCTAGGAGTCAGTGATTCAGGGCATTAGTGAGTAAGGTCATATATGAGTCAAGGCATCGGTGATTCAAGGAATTGGTGAGTCAGGGTGATGGACATTCATGGAGTCGGTGAGTCCAGGCATGGGTGAGTCATGGCGTTGGTGAGTAAGGGCGTCAGTGAGTCAGGGTGTCCATCAGTAAGGGAGTCGGTGAGTCAGGGAATCAGTGAGTTAGGGAATTTGTGTGTTTGGGCATCTATGAGTTAGGTGTTCAGTGAGTCAGGGTTTGGTGAGTTAGGGTGTTGGTGATTCAAGGTGTGGGTGAGTCAGGGCGTCGATGAGTTAGGGCATTGGTGAGTCAGGGCATCTGTGATTTAGGGTGTCGGTGAGTCAGGGTGTCATTGAATCAGGCTATCGGTGATTCAGGAATTGGTAGGTTTTGTTGATGGCTCAACATTGGTACCTTAATGTCAGTAGCTCAGTATTGGTATCTCAGTTTCAGTATCACAGCATCGGTGACTCGTTGTCGGTGGCTCACTATCGGTGACTCACCCATTGGTGACTCACCCATCGGTGACTCATTGTCGGTGTCAATGGCTTGTTGTCAGTGACTTACCCATCAATGACCCATTGTCAGTGTTCGTGGATTTTTGTCAGTGACTCAACCATCGGTTACTCTTTTCCTATTTTTCACATTTTTTCAGTTTCTCCCCTCTTAAGCTTTATTTTACTTAAATAGAGTGTAAATCCTTGTTTAGGAATTTCTAACGGTGTTTCAAAGGATATTAATTATATTTTTAATATCCTAATTTTAACAACCCTGGTAAATAAAGAGTAGGAAATTTTCATGTTTATTAATATTTGTGAATTAAATATTAATTTTAATTTAAATGGGATGCTATGTTCCATGGCGTACTCAACACGCAACAATGGGTTTCTCTGAAATCTTATATTGCACACAAGGCTAGGTCATTATGAGAAAAATAATAATTATATAATTTTATTATTTTGAAATGTTAGATAACGCCTATATATTGTATTGGAATGAAAGAACAAAATTAACCATATTATGATTAAACATGTTTGTTAAATGTTTTTACATTTATCCAATAAAATTTAGAGGCCTAAAATGAGAAATAATCCAATTTCAAGCATAAATACTCTAATATTTTTCAAATGTAGTTTTACTGCCTTTTGATGTTGAATCTCTTTTAAATATAGTGTTTTTCACTTTTATATGTTTCATTTGACAAAATAAACTTTTTCATTAGAATATGGACATCAAAATTTACTTCGGTTAAATTTTTGGTATTTTTCTGATAAAGTACATTTTTTTAATGAACAGTGATAAATACTACATTTTAAGTCAAAACTATCTTTTCATCTGATTTATTTATATGGTTAAATTACCTTTTTAATTGGTTTTAAAGTGTAATTAGATTATTTTATTAACATATAATTAAATTGTTGTCATTTTAATTAATTTCACTTTTTAATTAGACATAAACACATGTTAATATTTTGATAACTTTTACTTCATAAAAACACTATTTTTGGTTTTGACAACAGGAATTAATTTTAAATTAATTTATGTGACATGTGTGTTTTGAATATGGAAAAATGTATTCTATATTTGGAATCATGAGTTAAATTTTTTTTAAATTGGTACCTTTCATTTTTAGACATTATGAATAATAATTTCAGTAAATATTTTATATACCATGGTTAAAGGGTAAATCTTGTAAATAAGGGTAAAACATAATGTTATAATAATATTAAAATACCCTAAAACATGTCCTCACATTATTGGATGAGATATTTCTGACCATGGTCATCCTTGAATCGATTCTCGAATCCCATGGAGCCACTTGGATGTGAAAATGACATTTAATTACTTTTAATTTAATGCTAAGGAAAATATAACATAAACAAATATCTTTTGGTAAAAAAAAATTTATATGGGGTTATATAAGTGATATATTTGACTATAAATATTCATTTAAAATATAAAAATATTTCCTACATAATTTTAATTTATTAATAATTTTTATAGATTATACAAATAAATATAATTACGACACAATTATGATGCAGTGACTGCATCATTAATAATGGATTCAAATAAATGATATTATAAATATTAAAATAAATGTAATTTGGTTATTTTGATGTCATCCATGAATTTTTTGGATGATATTTAAATTTTATGTTTGTATTAATGAAGTTTTTTTGAATAAATAATGTTGTTATGGTTTTTTAAAAAAGTCATGATATGAATAATGTCAAAATTGACATTTTTCATATTTTAAAATATAAAATATTTTATTAAATATTATAAAATTCTAAAAAAATATAAGATTCTGCTAAAAAGTTATCATATGTCTAAAATTTCATTATTGACTCGTAATTGGAAATTTTTCATGTTTTGCTAACTATTTTGAATCTCAAATTGTTAAATGCCTGATAAAATGTAAAGAGTTAAAAAGGGTTAAATAAAATAAGATAAGGATTAAAAAATATAGAAAACCTATCCAATTATTATTGGGTGATTTTATTTTGACTTATATTCATCTTATATTTGAATTTTATTAGTTTTGGACCTTTTGAAACCAAAAATTATTTTATAATAAAAAAAATACTTTCAAACTATCCTTATGTTCCCCTCCTCCCTCTTATATAAGGCGACCACCTCTATCCCTTACTCACACATCTCAAGCCCCCTTGGATCATCTGACCTCTGCCCAAATAATCTTCCAAAATCCCTCTCTTCCTTCTAAAAGACTTACTTTATTTAGAAGGAAATTCAAGAAAGCCTTTTCGCTCAAATCAAAGGGAGTTACCCGTTTTAAGAGGTAGCATCTTCTCTAAAGTTCCTTTCCAATATTATACTTATTCACTCCCTATTCTATTCGTATTCTTTTATTAAATAACAACACCAGTATCCTCAATAAACTATTATGTTGTTATTATAATGATTCTAGCAACAGTTAGACACACCTCTATCTAATGGATTTAGCAGATACTTTTTCTGTGGATGGCGAACTACTGCCTCATGAAAATATTATTGTTCAATTATCTCCCACCTCTTTCCCATGGTTGCCATTATGGTGGAACTGTGTTTAAATGAGATATATTATGTTTACATTGTATTTATTCTTATTTTAATTTGTATTTTCAACATACCTATATTATTTTCATGATTTGTAAACACGATAATTTCATTTGAGGAAGCGCGGACTATCGCCCCCTCAAAGTGATATGACTCATTCATGCTATACATGGAATGTACAAAGGATAGAATTAATGAAATTATGTAACATATATAACATATATATTATATGGAAATTATAATATACCTATGAATCATTTATTTTTCATTCTTTTAAATATGTAAACGAAATGAATGTAATGTTCATGCATACGTGCGGATTACCACCTCCATGAATGGTGTATTTAATTTATTATATCCAAATGTTATAGACTATTCTAAATACATATATACTAGAAATATATGATATATATATTATATCTAAATAATGAATATCATTATGAAGATAATATATTTTTGACCACATGGACAATTTGTAATTATAAAAATTTCATTTTTTACTAAAGTTCTGAACATCAACAATATTTCCTATATAAACTCAAATAATTATCTAATTGTTATAGTAAGTTAATAAGTGATATAAAAGGAATAATAAACTTTAAAAAGGTTTTGAAGAAAATATAAATTAAATTAAGTTTTCTATTCAGGAAGAACAAGGAAAATACGAGACAAGTAGAACTCGAGGTAAGGGACTTCATCTCAATCTCATTTCAGTGAGGCATATTTTGATAATATACACCTCCTTCTTTTATACGGTGTGTAATGAATCCCTCTAACTTTTACTTTCATTAAAAGGGTATATTTTTTCTATGAATCATTTTACTAAATGACAAAATTGATGTTTTTAACTTATAAAGTGATAATGACCTCTCTGTCACCGTAATCTTTATTTGGCTTCCTCTATAAGACTTAATGTTATAAGAGGAAAATAAATTATCTAATCCTTTTTTGGGCGTTTTAATATTGAAAATGGTTTTTGAAATGGAGTTTTTATTTCAATATCTTGAAATGATTTCTTTTGATTTCAAATAAAATTTAATTAGGGAAATGTTGATATTTTTAATATTTTATGTGTTATGATTATATAATGGTACTTGTACATTTGACGAGTGGTTACGTGATAAACCAAATGATGGGTGGTTCTGTGATAAACCAAGGGTGGGTGCTTATGTTATAACATCCAATGCATTGGGTATGTGAAACTCCCTGACCCCAGAATCCCGGATCCATTGCATTATTTTAATACATTGTCATGATTACAAGGAATCAAGTCCTGAAGGACCGATCAGTTTAGTAGTCCTGGAAAATAGATTACATACATGAATGTTACATTACACATTCAATAATAAAACACAACATAAATAATCCATTGAGAATTACATTATTCTCCAAGATTAACCCTGCATATCAAACATAATACACTTCTTGGAATCCTGGGAAAACAAAACATAAGAAATGGGTTACCTCTGTTGCTCAGTAAGGGTAAATAATTTAGTGGAAGCTATAAATTTTTAAGACAAGATTTGTAATAAAAACGAAAGAATTTTAAACATAAAATTTTACATAATTTGGAGAAACTAAATCAAAAATTACCTTATAAACATGCACAAGGATATTCTATTAGTCGAATAATCACATGTAATAATTAATCTCATAATGAGGGAATGTCTAACGCCAGACATCATTACCACATAATCAAGGCTTCATGCCAAGAATATAAATAAAACATTTTTCATGTCCTTGTGTCAAGACAATAATTTGTCTCATGAGACCTACTGATGCATTGAGGAGCTATAGCAGGCTCCACCCGTCACTTACTAAGTCCTATCTATTCCTCATATTAAATGTTGAAACATAACATAAACATTCGTATAAAAATTAACATATGAAGTGTCAATACTTCAACCATAAACCATGAAGTGTATAAAAATATCACATCCATAGTAAAAAATATCATAACTCATTCAATACAATATGGAATATTTTGTTATAATAAATCAACCGTAATCAAGAATAATATCCAGTAAAGGATGTTGACATAGTTGAAAATGCATAGTGAAACTTTTTGAGAGAAATATCCCTTTTTGTGAAATCATTTATAAGTCACACATTTCTTAAGGAAGTCATTTAAAATATATTTTTGAATCAAAGTGTCCCATACCACTTTCAATCATTTGAAGTGAATTAACATTTTAAAACAATTGTGTCCATATAAATAAATCCTTAAAACCATTTTGAAAACATGGACATTAATGAGAAAGATATAGAAGAAAAAATATTTAAAAATTTTAAAAAAAAATTAGTTAAAGAGTACCTTATAAGAATAATTTTGAAATGTATATTATGAAACATGGACATGGATAATAAATATGTCCCCGAAAATACTTACACATAAACAATCTCGGATAATAATGAGATTGAAGAATTAACCCTTACCATGCACTTTCCTTTGGTCGAGGGTACATTTAATCTCATGTATAATTATCATAGTATGTTATTAAATTATAACAGAACCATATTAATATTTATTATATCATAAATTATTCAATTATTAATTTATACTACCCTTTTAATATTTATTTCCATGTTAAATTTACATTTATGGTAATAATCACTTACTTTATCGTGCGTGTTTTAACTTGTTATCCTTGATCGTATCATTAGATCATGATTTAAATAATTCCTGAATATAAAACATGATTTATATATAAGATACATATAGAATATAAATATGTATAAAATATAGATATATGAAATGGAAAACACTGTTTTTGGAGATGGAAGGCCCTACGTATGCATAAACGCGGTTTCTGTTTTCTTATCGTATTCAACAGAAGTAAGTGAATAAGATATATGTTAGTACATACATACATATATATATATATATCTAGTAGAATTATTATTTCATATATTTCATACTTATTAATAATATATATTTTTATAATCATCATTGAATGGTGAACTTGGAAATGAATCTCATCGCGTCGTGGAGACGGTAGTCCATACGTACACACGAGCGAAGATATCATTTATTTAATGATTAAAAGGTGTTCAATTGGATGGTATATTAATTTTATATTTAAATTATCATGTTATTTTCATTATTTTTATACATTTTAGTCATCATTATATCTATCCAAATAACATAGTGTTTAATAACAAATTACACCACAACATGGAGATGGTAAGTTGTACGTACGCACGCATGGTCACATTATCATTCATAGGATGGATAAAATAATGAGTATGGTTTTACCATATTTATAATAACATCACATTATGGAGAAGGTACTATAGTTATTATTTTGGTATGGAAATAAAAAAGAAAGAGAACGTGGAAGAAGAAAAGAACTTTGAAAGAGGTGATAAAATAATTACCTCTTATTTGGGTCTTTCCTTTTGATTTGAACCAAAGGGCTCAATACGTTGGATTTATAGTAAAATTAATTCCTCTAGGTTGAATTGAGGGAAGTTGGTAGGATATTTGGTCAGGTTTTGTCTGATCCAAATGGCTTTGGAGGTGTGATTTTGAGATAAGGGGAAGTACCCTTGTATAAAAGAGGTGAGGATCACTTTAGAAAAGGTTTGAAATATTATTTTATTATAAAATCATTTTCCATTTATAATGGATTAAAATTGATTTATTTAGAATCTATTTTGGTTATGGGTCTAAATAATCACGAACAATAGGTTTTAGACAAGTTTAGGTCACCATATTAACCCTATCTTTTAGATTTAACTCTTAGTTAAATAGTTTAACTTTTACCATGTCCTCCTGTATTATTATAGTAAATGTTTAATAAAAATACTATAAAATGATAATAGAACCCCAAGTGGTTCATTATTGATATATATAACTTTACCTAAGTCCTTTGGCAGAACTTTAGATTTTTATATATATTATATCAATTAATAATATGGTATCTGTTTTTAAAACACATTTATGTCAATTTTGACACTATTTGGTATTTTGTTTTTATTAAAGTAATAACAACTTTATCACTTCAAAAAAAATGTTAATAAACCCTAAAATGAAATATTAACCTACAAATTTATCGTATGGCTTCAAAATCCTGAATTTACATTTATTTAGATATTTATAATATTAATTATGTTAATCTTTCATTAATAAGGTGATTACTGCATCATCATTGTGTCATAAATAAATTTATCTATTTAATACCAAAAAATTATAAATAAAATACAATTATGTAGGAAAACATTTTATATTTTTAATGAATATTTATAGTCAAATTTAACTTATTTATAACCCTATATTAAAAATGGTTTAGTTATTAAACATTGAATTTTACACTTTTAATTCTTCTTTAAATAAAATAATAATAAATGTCCTAATATGAAAAAAGTGGACAAAAAGGATCATATTTTATTCCTAAGATTTATTTTTGCCTAAATACACTTATACAATAGAATTAGTACATATTTAGGGTAATTATAATATCAATTTTATATTTAATTTCCCTATTTACTTTTAAATGTGATAAATAAAAGTCAAAAGTTATTATTCCCTGAAACAAAATTCATCTTATTGAACCACATTTTAATTAATTATGTCAACCGTGTATCTAAGATTTTGGAAATTCAATTCACATAAGTGGTAAAGTTATGTTTTATGCAATTTTTCAAATGTGCCTAGAAGGTGGGTAAAAGACGTTAAAAAGTTCAATAAAATTTTATACATATAATTTTATTATAAAATGACTCCAATTAATTAAATTTAAATTATATAGGTATTATATATCTATTTTGAATTAAAATAAATTTAAATAAAATAAATATTTATTTAAATAAACAGTCAGTTTTAAACAATAACACAGTGTTTTTTACTATTCATCAAAAATTAAAAGTTTTCAGAAAAATACTAAAAATTCACCCTAAGATAATTTTGATATTATTAATTCAAAAATTAATTCTATTTTACCAAATTGAAAACATTGATGTTTAATTAATTAATTTAAAATTAATTCTCGTTGTCAAAACCAAAAAGCGTGTTTTTGAAAAGTAAAACTATCAAAATATTGACATGTGTTTATGTCAAATTTAAATGTGAAATTACTTATAATGACTTTAATTATATTAAATGATAAAAATATAATCTAATTATACTTCAAAACCATTCAAATGTATAATTTAACAATATAAATTATTTTGATTAAAAAAGGTTTTTTCAATTAAAATTTAGTATTTTTTCACTATTCATCAAAATATTAAAGTTATCAGAAAGGTACCAAAAAATTTATACAAACTAAATTTTTATGTCCCACTTCTAAAGAAGAATTTAATTTCATTAAAGAAAATATATAAAAGTGTCAAATATAAGTTTTAAAAAGGGTTCACCATTAAAAGGTGGTAAAATTTTATTTTTTGAAAAACACTTCTTTTATCTAAAAAATTAATTTCATATTATATTATATCTATGAAACACATAATTGGGATTCTAAAATTATATGCAGTATATATAATTCAAAATTCAATTAATACTATTCATAACCACTTTTTGAATGGGTAGTTTGGTAAGTCGTGGTGTGCTCAAACTCTGAGTTCCATGAAGTGCAAGTTATTTAATTACTTTGAAGAGATAACGTACTTTGAAATATTGGGGTATTACATTCTCCCCTACTTCAATAAATTATTTCTTCTCAATTTTAAATTGTTCTTCGACAATAAAATGTTAAAGATAAAAAAATATATTTTTGGAAAACCCACATTGGAAATTGGTTTAATAAAATTTAGTCTTAATAAGAGGGAAAGGGAAATGAAAAAGTCACCACCAAATTATGATCTTGATTAGGAGAACATTGATGTCAATTAGAGACACATAATTTGATGAAAAATTTATATATTTATAGGGAGTGATTGAGGTCATCAATCACAACAACTGTAAAATTGATGACCTCAAAGCCATCAATCTATGATGATTTAAAATATCATCGGATCAACAAAACATAAGGTATTAGGATAACACATTTTTGGTTTTAAGATCCATTCCCAAACGTTTAAGAATTAATTTATTCATAGAATAAGAGGGAAAAATTATATTTGACAAGTAGAGTTACATCCTTAAAATAGTTCCTTCCATAAACTCATCTTTCACTCCAAAAGATAATAGGATTAAAAATTATTATATTTATCCTAATCGTATAGGTTTCCAAAAATATTGAATTTATAATTCTTTTTTCATATTATTTAAAAAAACTAAATTACACAAACCAGGACATCATGTATGCTAGTGGTAGGTGATGCACCCTTATCTCCCTTCAGTTGCGAGTTCAAGTCTCGTGGCCTTTTCGAACGCGGCGGGTTGTCGCCCAACCTCCAGGTTTTCCATTTTATAACAATCCAAAAATAATCATAAGAAATTATTTAACCTTAATAATAGTATCCAATGTCAAACTTAATCCATTCCAACATTTATAATTATCCAAAATACTTCTATCCAAACTCACAGTCCAAAATTTATAATGAAGGTAAACACAATGAAGATCTTTTTTTCACGTAATAACATGTGAATACCTTCATCATGTATTCTTTTAAAACACAGTAACACTCTGAATTACTATAAAACCTTATCGATTACAATAATTCTCCCATGTTCCTTAGGGAATAATGGATATACTCTTTATATCCAAAAATTATGTAAACTCCCACAAAAATGGAATAAAAGAAATTAATTTGTTCCAAAGTAGTTAAGAATATAGAATAGAATTTATCCAAATCAATAATATCTTATTCCAAAATCACTACCTCTATATCAAAACCATATTAAAGTTTATCTTTCCTTCATCCATATATTTTTTTAAATGTTTTACTTGTGATTGAGTCACTTTTCTTGAAACCATATAATCTGAAATCCTCAATGAAAATATTATTGCAATAAAATCCATATTTATTTCCATAATTCATATAACCAGTACATCATAGATACAAAACTCAAATGAAATAATACTTTAATAACAACATAATAACACTAGTCATTCCTATTCATCTGTGGTAGTATCATAACTTTATTATTATCCAATAGCATCATTTGGGGCATACTCTGATGATTTGGACATTGATTCACGTAGTGTCCCAACTCCTTGCAGATGAAGCATTGTATATTTGAAACCTTTTTCTTACCCTTGAAATCACGTAATTGGTTCCCTTTTTCTCCACACTTATAAAAAACTACCATTCCCTTCAACCATTTAACAAGGTGATTCTTTCCACAATTATCACATATAGGAAAATCCTTCTTTCCCCTCTTCCCTTTATCTATCTTTCTCTCTATAATCATTTTCTTCTCTTGCTTCCCCTAAAAGCCGTAGGAATTAGAGAATTATTTACTTATCTTATTAGCACATGATATTGTTTCCTTATATGATGAGAATACATGGGAGAATATTTCCCTTATAAATGTTGGCTTAAGACGATGAATGATATGATCGTTATTACTCTTTGGATCATGTGTATTGGTGGAGTTCTCATTCCTTCTATTGTGCACCATTTCTAAAAAATGGAATACACTGGGTTAGTTTATGAATCACAAGACATAATTCAAAACTTGTAAAATACCTAACATAAATTGAGCCGTTTTTTCATATAATCCATAATCATAAAAATGTTTTCTTTGAGGAAGTATTTTCTCATAAATCCTTCATTATGGTTTGTTAATAAAATTTAAATTTTTACTAAACATATCCCCAGGAGTGTCGTAACCAAGAGTGTAGCAAGGCCCTTTGTCGTGTACCAGAATACCCCATGTCAAGCTTGAAACTCCTTGTAATTGTTTTCACTACTAGGTATATCTATGCTAGAGCCACCTCTACCTTCTCATATCCAGACAGAGATGTATTTATTGTAAAATTCACAAAATCTCAACATTACCAAAATTCTAGGAAGTTCTTCTATACTAATCCTCAAATTCTATCTTAGGGTAATGTTCTCAAATTAGAGTTTTTATAAATCTAGTTTCCAATGTTTATACTAAACTTCCTCTGATACCAACTGTAATTCCCCAACCCCATTTACCCAAATCTGGTGTATTATTTTAATACATTAGCATGATTACAAGGAATAAAGTCCTGATGTACTGATCAATTTAGTAGTTTTGGAAAATAGATTGCATACATGAAGGTTACATTAAACATTCAAACATAAAACAAAACATAAATAATCTGTTGAGAATTCCATTATTTCTCTAGCTTAACCCAGCATATCAAACATAATACACTTCTTGGAATCTTGGGAAAGAAAAACATAAGAAAGAGGTGAGCTCAAATGCTCATTAAGGGTAAATACATTAGCAGAAGCAGTAAAATTTTAAGGCAAGATGTGTACTAAAAACAAAATCCTTTTAAACATAAACATAAAAATAACATGGAGAAAATAAATAAAACATTACCATATAAACATGCACATGGATATTCTACTAGTCTAATAATCACATGTAATAATTAATTTCATAATGAGGGAATGCCTATTGTCGGACATCGTTACCACATAGTCAAGGCCTCGTGCCAAGACTACAAATAAAACCTTTCTCAAGGCCTTGTTCTAGGACACTAATTTGTCTCATGAGACCTACCAATGCATTGAGGAGCTATAACGGGCTCCACCGGTCACTTACTAAGTCCACTGCATTCCTCATATGAAAATGTTGAAACATAACATAAACATTCGTATTAAAACTAGCATATGAAATGTCAATACTTAAAAAATAAACTATGACGGGTATAAAAATATCACATAAAAAATAAATCATATCATAACTCATTCAATACAATATGGAAGATTGTATTATAATAAATCAACCTTAATCAAGAATCATATCCAGTAAAGGATGATGACATAGTTGAAAATGACCAGTAAAACATTTTGAGAGAAATAATCCTTTTTTGTGAAATAATTTAAAAGTCACACATTTATAATGGAATTAATTTAAAGGATATTTTTGAATCAAAGTGTCCCATACCACTTTGAAACTTTTGAAAGGAATTGACATTTGAAAACAATTATGTCCATATAAATAAATCCTTAAAACCAATTTGAAAACATGGACATTAATAAGAAAGATTTAGAAGAATAAATATTTAAAACATTTAAAATGATGTTTTAGTTAAGGGGTACCTTAAAAGAATAATTTTGAAATTTATTTTATGGAACATGGACATGGATAATAAATATGTCCTATAAAATACTTACACATGAACAGTCTCAGATAATAATGAGATTGAGGAATTAACCCTTACATTGCACTTTCCGTTGGTCGAGGGTATGTTTAACCTCCATTATATTGACCATAGTATGCTATTAAATTACACCAGAACCATATTCTTATTTTTTATATCATACATGATTCAATTATGACTTTATAATACCCATTTAATAATGATTTCCATGTTAAATTAACATTTCCTGTAATAATCGCATTCTTTGTCGTACATGTTTTAAGTTGTTATCATTGATCCTATCATTAGATCGTGATTTAAATACTACCATAATATAAAACATTATTTATATATAATATAAATTTAGAATATAAATATTTATAATATATAGATATATGAAATGGAAAACACCATTTATGGAGATAGTAGGCCATACGTACGCATAAACATTGTTTCCGTTTTCATATCGTATTGAACGAAAGTAAGTGAATAAGTTATATGTTAGTACATACATATGTATATATATATATATATCCAGTAGCATTATTATTTCATATATTACATACTTTTTAATAATATATATTTTTATAATCATCATTGAATGGTGAACCTAGAAAAGAATCTCATCGCGTCGTGGAGATGGTAAGTCGTACGTACACACAAGCGACGATATGACTTCCTTAATGATTAAAAGGTGTGGAATTGGATGGTATACTAATTTTATTGATCAATTTTAAATGTATTTTTATTATTTATATACATATTTCTCATCATTATATCCATCCATATAATGTAGTGTTGAATAAAAAATTACACAATGATGTGGAGATAGTAAGTCGTACATACATACGCATTGTGACATTATCATTCATAGGGTGGATAGAATAATGAGTATGGTTATACCATATTTATAATAACAAAAAATTATCTAGATGGTACTTTAGAAATTATTTTGTTATATAAAAAAAATAGAAAGTTGAAGAAGAAAAGAACTTTGAAAGAGGTGATAAAATAATTACCTCTTCTTTGGGTGTTTCCTTTTGATTTGAACAAAAGGGCTCCATAGGTTGACTTTATTCATAAGGTAATGACTCTATGTTAAATTGAGAGATGTTGGGAGGATATTTAGGAATGTTTTGTCAGATACAAATGGCTTTGGAGGTGTGATTTTGAGAGAATGGGAAGTACCCTTTTATAAGAGAGGTGAGGGTCACTTTTGGAAATGTTGGAAATATTATTTTATTATAAAATCATTTTCTTTTTCTAGTGGCTCCAAATAGATTTATTTACAAGATAAGGTGGTTATGGGTCAAAATAATCTCAACAAATAGGTTTTAAATAAATTTATGTCACCATATTAACCCTATCTTTTAGATTTAACTCTTAGTTAAATAGTTTACCTTTTACCATGTCCTCTTGTATTATTATAATAAATGGTTAATAAACTTACTATAAAATGTCAAGAGAACCCAATGTGGTTAATTATTTATATATATAACCTTATATAAGTACTTTTTCCAAACCTTATATTTTTAGAAATATTATATCAATTAATAATATAGTATTTGTTTTAAAAACTCATTTATGTCAATTTTGACACTATTTGGTATTTTGTTTTTGTTAAAGTCATAACAACTTTATAACTTCAAAAAAAGTTTATTTAATCAACTATAACATGTAATATAGACCTATAAAATTCATGGATGGAATAAAAATACTCAATATACATTTATTTGGATATTTATAATATCAGTTATTTTAATCTTTCATTAATAAGTTGATTAATGCATCATCATTGTGTCCAAAATAAATTTAATTTTTTAATGTCTAAAAATTTAGAATAAAATACCATTATGTATGAAACCGTTATATATTTCAAATTAATATTTATAGTCGAATTTATCTTATGTATAACCCTATATAAAAATTTTATAGTTATTAAACTTTGAATTTAACACTTTTAACTATTCCTTAAATAAAATAATAATAAATGTCGTAATCTAATCCATGTGAACCAAAAGGATCTTTTTTATTCATAAGGTTGAATTTGGTCTAACTACACTTATTAAATAGAATTAGGACATGTTTTAGGGTAATTATTAAATCATTTTGACCTTTAATTATCCTATTTACTTTTAACTATGGTAAATAAAAGTCAAAAGTTACTCCTCACCAAAAAATATTTTCATCTTATTGAACCAAATTTTACACACTTATTTCAACTATGTCTCTTAGATTTTTTAAATTCAATTCACATAATCGGAAAAATTACGTTTTGTGTAAATTTGCAAATGTTACTAGAAGGTGGGTAAAAGACGTTAAAAAGTTCAAAAAAATTACATACATTTTATTTTATTATAAAATTAATCAATTGAATTACATTGAATTAATATAGAAATTATATAATTATTTTTTCTTAAAATAAATTTAAAAAAACAAATAATTATTTAAATAAAAATTCAGTTTTAAACAATAATGTAGTGTTTTTCACTATTCGTCAGAAATTGAAAGTTTTTAGAAAAAAAACAAAATATTCACCCAAATATAATTTTGATGTTCTGAATTCAAAAATTAATTCTATTTTACCAAATTAAATACATTAAAGTTGAATTAATTAATTTAAAATTAATTTCCGTTGTCCAAACCAATAAGCGGGTTTTTGAAAAGTAAAAACTATTAAAAGATTAAAATGTGTTTATGTCAAATTTAAATGTGAAATTACAAATAATGACCTAAATTGTGTTAAATGATAAAAATATTATATAATTATACTTCCAAACCATTCAAATTAATAATTTAACACTATAAATTATTTCGATTAAATAATATTTCTTCAATTTAAATTTAGTATTTTTCATTATTCATCAAAATATGAAAGTTATCAAAAAAGTACCAAAAAGTTAACCAAACTAAATTTTTAAGTCCCAATTCTAAAGTAGAATTTAATTTCATTAAATTGAATATATAAAAGTGTCAAATATCAGTTTTAAAAAGTATTCACCATTGAAAGACGGTAAAATTTTATTTTTTGAAAAATACTTCTTTTATTTGAAAAATGTATTTGTTCTTATATTTGGTCTAAGAAACCCATAATATGGATTCTAAAATTATAAGGAGTATAGAAAATTCAAAATTCGGTTAATACTACTCATAACCGCTTTTTGAAATGCTAGTTTGGTAAGTCGTGGTGCGCTCGAACTCTGTGTTGCGTATAGCGCAAGTTATTTAATTACTTTGAAGAGATAATGTACTATGAAATCTTGGGGTGTTATAGTATGGAAGTCGGCTGTATTGATATTCCATTTAGTGATATGTGTGAAAGTAGACCAAATGGTTATTCCATTTAAGTTATGTTTATGTCCCAAGTTACCATTATCTATTATATGTTTCATTCTATGGGATTGTGGTAATGTTTTGGTTACAAAAAGGTTGAGTAATGAACTTACATTCAGTTAAGTGTGTTTACTACTTCTTAAAGGTTAAAATTATTACTTTATAATAAAGTACTCATGGTTTTAATGTTATTTAAAGACTAATAGATTTCTTTCTTTATGTATCCCTTAATGAGATTTTTATGCTCATCCCAAGGTTTGAAATGTTTTTCACATAACATAAAGAAGTATAGAGTCATGGATGGGATCAAGGAAATGTTATGCCGTTAAAACATGAAATGATGTCATGTTTTGTTTTAAAGAGTTTTTGTTTTATGAAAAAATGGATAGTGAGTTCAAGTTTCTACTTGTAATATTCAAGTTTTATGTATAAGTTATGACCTAATTCTCTAAATCTCTAAACTTGAAAATATCCTCAATGTGAATTATTAACTTAATTCATGATTATGTAATATTTAAGGTTGGGACCTTATAGTTGGTATCATAGGTCAGTTTTGATAACTTTAAGAGTTAGGGTGTTATTTAAGCATAAGTGACATAACCATAATGGTTATCATATTAGAAAGATTCATAGTTATTTTTGATAATCTGAATGAGTTTAAGATAACATTAAGAAGTATATCTTAGTATTTAACGTCCTCATAAGATATTATATGATGATTTTATTGATATACACACACAGACCTTTTTGGTTTTAGTAAATGGCTGGATCTAGCAACCACTAAAGTAGCAATGAATGTGAAGGAAACTGTGGTGGTTTTCTAAATAAGCAACTGAATGAAATGGTAGCTTGAATGATAACTCTTGTGGTTATTCTTATCTAAATATTAGGAGTCATGATTACCCACTTGAACCTTGGTGATTTTTATAAATCATCGTATATGAAGGAAACAAATCCCTACGTAAGTTAAGGTAATAATCATAAAGGTACGTATATTCAAAAACCTATGTGTCGAGGATGTGGAAAGAAACACCTGGGAAAATTCTTCAAAGGGACTTGATGATATAATAGATTTGGTAATGAAGGTCATAAATCAAGAACCTTCCATGGAAAAAGGAAGTGTCTAGTTGACTTTAGGAAAGGGAAAGAATTTTTTTATGATTGATCAATTGAATGTTTTAAATGTGGAGTGCATGGTCATTAAACAAATATATGTTCTACGAAGAAGGTTCGGGAATGGGATTAGTCGGACCATAAAAATATATTTTTTCCAATACCTAATGCCATTATAATTGAGGATGAGGAAACTGACAATGACCAAAGAAAGGTATGGATTATTTTTTAGCTAATATTTCAAAATTATTGAGTCTTAGGATTTGATTCATGATTTATTTTCTTGGAAAGAAGTATTATGGAATAAGTTGGAAAATAATGGTTAATGGATCATGAATAATGTTTAATGAGTAAGAATCCTACATATAAGGAATTCATGAGTTATGGTAGATTTTTGGATGATGAAATGCTTAAAAGTATTAACACTCTTTTGATGGTGGGATTACTTTGGAAGACTTTTTCTAGAATATGTAACCCTGATGTTTGATATGCAAAAATTTTATTCAAGGAATAATTATCTTTTCTTTTGTGGATATAGTTATAAATAAACATTTGGGATTATATGATCGTTGAATTTGAGGCAATTACAGGTTATTGATTTTTTGGATGCAAAATGAGAGGTATGAGATAACCTTTGAGGTTAAATAATGTTATGGTTATTTTTAAGGATTTTATCTCATTTTTATAATTTTATTAGAATTATGAAGTTTTTGAAAAAGGACGACATATAGACCGTTTGACAACTCAACATGTTAGACAAAGCTGTTCAAATCAAACCCACAACCAAAGTGTCATTGGGATTTATCATGTACCACTGGACTATGTGAAGTCCCTGGTTAGTATGACTTATTATTTTTTAGTTAAATGATTTTTGTATCAAGAATAATTTGATTTTGGGAACTTATATTTTATCAAATATATATCCTTAGTGTACGAAGATGATTTGGTGATTATGTGATAAAGGTTATTTTGGAAGAAATTCTCTCTTTTGGGAACAATGTATGCTTAAGGAAAATAGAGTACTATGGGATCTCATTTTCCGTGTAATGGTTAAAATTTTATTTTGGAATAATCTATGTTTTTACTATGGACATATGCTTATTTGGGTTATTTATTGAAATTATTAACCTATTATAGAGAATATGTGATTAGGTTTACTACACTTCAGTATGATACTTTAAGATTAGTCAATATTATTTGGATATAAATGTTAAGATTTACTGTGGAATACAATGTGATTAAATTCTTATGAGTTTTGGGTTTCAATATTAGTTTGTATTATATTGATGAATTTTAAGGATAATTGCGTATTGAATGATCTTTGTTGAACTTTGGGTTCTTTTTTAGTTTTGGAGATTTAGAGTAGTATTTCTTTTTATAATGGATTATCCTTTTAGGGATTACCTGATCACATACTAACAATTATGATTTTGGTTAATATATAGTTCATCTTTTTTTTTGATTAATGTGATTCTCTTGAAGTTGATTATAGGGCTTTTTATGTGACCAAGTCAACTTGAATACTCATCATTTGGAGAAAATATGAGTTTGTAGAGGAAAGTTCGTGAATGATTAAAGTCCACATGACAAGTAAGTATGTTTCCTTACGTTCTTCATCATTCTCATAAATAAACTTTTCAAATTTATGAAAAGGATCTTAAAACAAAAACGTTGTCCATTTACTATTCAACTAGGGAATCAAATATCGTTTGACCTATCACAAGTTTATGGTTTTCTAGTGGTTAACTTTCTCCTAATAATGTTTTCTATCACTCTCCATGGGAACTTGACACTTAGTTTCTCCTCCATATCCCTGTTTTCAAACATCAATTCCTATTTTATGTTATCTTGGTTCACCTTTTTACTTCTCTTTATTTCTTTTAAAGTGATAGGTTTATTGACACTTTTTCCAAAGTGGGAATTCCAATGATGTTTCTGGGCCTAATTTTAAAATTATGAGGATACAATTTTCAAAAGGGGGGAAGCTTGTAACATCCCAGGTAAATAAAGAATATGAAATTTTCATATTTATTAGTATTTTCAAATTAAATATTATATTTACATTAAAGGCGATGTTATGTTCGACAAAGTACCCAACACACAACAGTGGGTTTCTCTAAAATCTTATGTTGCACACAAGGCAAAGGCATACTGATAAAAATAATATTAATATTATATTATTATTTTAAATAGTAGTTAACAGCTAGTCATTGTATTGGCGGGAATGAACAAAACTAACAATATTATTGTTAAACATGTTTTTAAAATATTTTTATATTTATCCAATTAAAATTAAAGGCTTTAAATGTAAATGAATCCAATTTTAAGCATAAATACTCTAATATTTTTAAAAGGTAGTTTTACCACTTTTTGATGGAGAACCCATTTTAAGTATATTTTTTGTAACTTTTTTAGGTTAAATCTGAAAAAATAATGTTCTTATTTATAATTGGGACATCAAAATTTACTTTTGGTAAATATTTGGTATTTTTCTGATAAAGTTCATTTATTAATGAATAGTGAAAAATACTCTATTTTAAGTCAAAACTATCTTTTCATCTTATTTATTTATGTGGTTATATTATATTGTTAATTGGTTTTAAAGATTAATTAGATTATGTTTTTTCCATTTAATCCAATGTTGGTCATTAAAAGTACTTTCAATTTTTAATTAGACATAAACACATGTCAATCTTGTTATAGTTTTTACTTCTTAAAAACACGCTTTTTGGTTTTGACAATGGGGAATAATTTTAAATTAATTTTTATAACTTCTGTGTTTTGAATTTGGAAAAATGGAGTCTAAATTTGGAATTATGAGTTCCAAGTTGTGTAAATAGATACCTTTGATTATTAGACTTTATGAATAGTAACTTCAACAAATATTTTATTTACCGTGGTTAAAAGTTATATATGGTAAATAAGGGTAAAAAATATTATTATAATAATATTAAATTACCATAACACATGTCCAAACCATATTGGATAATATAGTCTCTACCGCGGCTATCCTTGGGTCGATTTTAGGACCCCATTAAGCCACTTGGATGTGAAAATGACATTTAATTACTTTTAATTTCAAGTTAAGGAAATTATAACATAAACATATACCTTTTAGTAAAACAATTTTTATATGACGTTATATAATTGGACTCTTTGACTATAATTATTAATTTTAAATATAAAAAATTTCATATATAATTATATTTATTTTAAATTTTTATAAATTTAATAAATAAATTTAATTATGACACAATGATGATGAAGTGATTGCTTCATTAATAAAGGATTCAAATAAATGATATTATAAATGTTAAAATAAATGTAATTTGGTTATTTTGATTTCGTACATGAATTTTATGGATGATATTTACATGGTATCTTTGTATTAATTAAGTCTTTTCGAATCAATAAAGTTATTATGCCTTTTTTAAAAAGTCATGATATGAATAGTGCCAAAATTGATATAAATCATATTTTAAAATATAAAATATTTTATTAAATATTATAAAATTCTAAAAAATATAATATTTGAACAAAAATTTATCATAAGTTGAAAATTTTTATTATAGACTTTTTAATTGAATATTTTTCATGTTTGGGTAACTATTTTGATTCTCAAATTATTAAATGCTTGATAAAATGATAAGAGTTAAAAAATGTTAAATAAAAAATATAAGGATTCAAAAATATACAAAACCTATCCAATTATTATTTGATGATTTTATTTAGAATAATATTCATCTTATATTCTATTTTTATGAGTTTTTGACCTTTTAAAACCAAAAATATATTATAATAAAATAATTCTTTCAAACATTCCTTAAGTGCCCCTCCTCCCTCTTATAAAAGGTCACCACCTCTAACCCTTAATCGCATCTCTCAATCCAACTTGGATCATCCAAACTCTACCCAAATAAGCTCCCAACATCCCTCTATTCTTTCTATAAGCCTTAGATTTGGTATAAGTCAATTCAAGAAATCCTTTTGGCTCAAATCCGAGGGTGTTACCCGTTTTAAGAGGTAGTGTCTTCTCTAAAGTTCCTTTACAATATTCTACTTATTCACTCCATATTATATTATTATTCATTTATTACATAACAACACTATTATCCTAAAAATACTAGGCCGTTTTTATGATATGTATTCTAACTACACTAACATCCACATCCCTCTAATGGATTTAGAAAATATTGTTTCTGTGGACAGAGAACTATTGCCTCACGAAACGATGATTGTTCAATTATCTTCTACAGCCTCTCATGGTGTCCATTATGATGTAACTATATTTATATGATATATATTATGCTTATATTGTCTTTATTCTTCTTTAATTTTTATTTACAACATACCTTTATGGTTTTCATGATGTGTAAACACAATAATTTCATTTGAGAAAGTGTGGAATACCACCCCGTCAAAGTGATATGAGTCATTAATTCTATAAATGGAACATATAAAGGATGGAATTAATAAAATTATGTAACATATATAACATAGATATTATAATTTAATTATAATATACCTATTTATGATTTATTTTTCATTCTTTTAAATATGAAAAATAAATTAAAGTAGTGTTCATGTGTACGTACGGCTTACCGTCCCCATGAACAGTGCATTTCATTTCTTATATCCAAATGTTATTAAATATTATAAATACATATGTAATAGATATATATGATATATATGATATCTAAATAATTAATATCATTATGTAGATAATATACTTTTGACCACATGGATAATTTGTAATTATAACAAGTTCATTTTTGACTCAAGTTCCAAACATCGACAAAATGTCTGATATGAACTCAAAAAATTAACTAATTGTTGTAACAAGTTAATAAGTGATATAAAAGGAATAATAAACATTAAAAAGTTTCTTAATAAAGTATAAATTATCTTAAGTTTATTATTTAGTAATAAAAATGAACATAAGAGACAAGTTGAACTCGATGTAAGGGACTTTGTCTCAATCTCCTTTCATTGAGGCTTATTTTGATAATATACACATCATTAGTTTATATGGTGTATCATAAACACCTATGACTTTTACTTTCATTCAAATGGAATATTTTTTTTATGAATAGTTCTACTAAATGACAAAAGGGATTTTTTTAACATATGCGGTGACAATGACATCTCCACCACTGTAATCATCATTTGGCTTCCTCGATAAGCCTTAATGTTTTTAAAACGAAAATAAATTCCTTATTCCATTTTGGGTTTTTTCATATTGAAAATGGTTTTTTAAATGGATTTTATGTTTCAATATATTTAAATTATTTCTTATGATTCCAAATGAAATGTTATTAGTGAAATGTTGATATTTTGAATATTTTATGTGTTATGATTATATAATGGTACTTGGACATTTGATGGGTGGTTTCATGATAAACCAAATGATGGGTGGTTCTTTGATAAACCAAAGATTGGTGGTTATGTTATAACCTCCAATGCATTGGGTTTGGAAGTCAGTCGTATGGATATTCCATTTAGTGATATGTGTGGGAGTCGATCGTATGGTTATTCCATTTAAGTTATGTTTATGTTCTAAGTTACCTTTAACTGTTATATGTTGAATTCTATGGGATTGTGGTAATATTTTTTGTTACAAAAAGTGTAATCAGTGATATTATATTCAATGTAGTGTTATTACTACTTATTAAGGGTTAAAAGTATTACTTTTTAATAAATTATTCAGGGTTTTCATGTTATTTAAAGACTAAGGATTTTCTTTCTTTATATATCCCTTACTGAGATTTTTATGCCCATACCATGTTTTGAAATGTTTTTCACATGAAAGAAAGAATAATAGAGTCAAGTATGGGATCAATGAAATTTTTTTCTATTAAAACATGATACGATGTCATGTCTTCTTTTATAGAGGTTTTTGTTTTATGAAAAAAATGGAAAGTGAGTTGAAGTGTTTAATTCTAATATTCAAGTTGTTATGTATAAGTTATGACCTAATTCTCTAAATATATAAACCTGAAAATATCCTCAATGATAATTATTAAAATAATTCAATATTATGAAATTTTTAAGGTTGAGTCCTTACAGTAATGCACTGAGGTCTTTTAAATAGTCAAACCACGTGGTCTCGGCCACAATCTGACATTACTAGCCTTGGAATTATTTCCTTCCGTTGATATATGATCTGGATTTTCTAAATATGAGGCCCTATCTTCTCTTTTCTCTTTGTGCATGGAGAAATTTTCTTCCCAGATGATATGTACGCATGTTTTGTACCCCCCGCCCCCTATTCGGTTTTCATTGGAGTCTCATGCTCGCACAACCCATGTGTTTTGGTACAAGGATGAGTTTTGGTTTCCTGTTGTTTCAGGTAGGGATTCTATTGTCTCTCTTTAATTTTGTATCATGTGGGGTGGGAATAGTAATGTTATTTTATAAAATATTGTTGAATAAGACTTTTAAAAAAGATAAATGATTGTGATTAAATATGGAAGTAATGATAGTTTTTGAGTGGATTAATGTTTATCGCTTGTCTTATTTGTTATATTTGTTTATGATTTGATCTGTTGTGGCCCTGTGGCCTCTAGAAATCATTGGTGGTCTTTTCCTATGAATGGGTGATTCTTTATAACTATTTTTGTTTCCCTGTGAATAATTTTTGTTAATATAAATCTGATTAATCACGTACACACTGTTAAATAAATGGATTCCCCATGATGAAAATCCTTCTGTGATCACCCCAGCTTATCAAAGTGGAATTTGAATAACAGTGCTGGACAAATCTGAATACACCTTGTTTGACAGGTATGGTCATGTGTTGTGTTCTTTTGGGTTTTGTTCCTTGTGTGTCTAGTATGGTTCTCGTTTACTATTAGTTGTTGTGGGATTACTGTATGAGGTGGTGTAGGAGGTGTGATGGAATCTCAGGTTGAGAGATTGATTGATTGTGGAAGGGATGGGATTGTTATGCAGTGGGACTACATCTTGGAAGTGGTTGGGAAATGAGGTTTCCTGACTGAGATGTTTCATGTTTTCATGTTTATGGGTGTATTGGGTGTGGTTTTTTTGTGCAGAAGGGCTATCAGGTTTATTTGTGAGAGGATTATTGGGAGCGATAACTTTGAAGAATGAAATTTAGTAGTGGTTGAAAAAGTGTTCATAAAAGGGGAGTGTATAGTGGGTTGTTTTACCTTGGTCCTTCTTTCTAGTGTGTTATGGATGACTATGGGGTTGTTTCTTTTGCTATGTTTTATATTTTCCCAAGTATGTATGGAATAAATAAATAAAATAATTTATAAGGAAGAATTATGAAAATTTAAATGAATTAGTTGAGGGTATGTTTCAAATCGTGCTTTGAAGTGAAGCGGTGTTCAAGTGACCATTGTTCGTGCTAGTACATGCATGTAGGGGTAGCTGCAAAGGTGTTTTTGATTAAGTAGATTTAATATTTGGACTCACATAGGATGGGATGAGTGTTATTTACTTATATTTATATAATTGTTTTTCCTTATCTTTTTTAAGCACCCCACCCATGTTGAGCACTATGTGCTGAACAACCCCACTGTTATGGGGGGTGGGTGTCTCCCAAAATCCTAGTGGTAGGATTGATGGTTGGTTACTGAATTTACCTTACTCCATCTTCTTTGAATTTATCACCTAATAATCATCAGGAAGACTACAAATTCTTGAGTTATAATACTAGACTTATGGTATTGGTCATGTGAGTGGTGGTTTGTATCTCAAGTGTCTTCGGGATGAGGCCCAGGTGTCTTCGGGTGAGACAAGTGGTGGAGGTGGCCCGGGTTTCTTTGGGTAGTATGTGGTGTGGTGTGGTTTGTGGCCCATGTGTGTTCGGGTAGGTTTTGACAGTGGGTATTGTGAAAGAGTGTGGTAGCTTCAGGATGTTCACTGTTAGGGATGAGTAGTTAACTAGTGGGAAGTGCTGTAGGGTACCCAAATATCGATGTGCTTATTGTATTAAATTACTTGATTTGTGTTACTTGGTGAGTGTGCCTTGTTATAGATGGGTGGTTTTTATTACTCGATATGTGTTGTTTGTTTCTGATGTTTTCTCATAGGGGAATTAGTGTGTTCCTCCCACTTGTGCATGGGTGAATTTGGATTTTCCAACTAAGTATACTTGTATTCTCACCATATGTATATAAAACTATTTTCAAGTTTCCAGGGGGATTATGTGGACCGTTATGGACCTTTCTAGCTCAGATGTTGGGGATTGTTGTGTGGCTATGTAGTTTTATATTTTGTACTTACTCAGGAGTTTTATTTTATTTCTGTCAGTTTTACGTTAAACATGCATATCGGATGGATTTTCGTTTCTTTATATATATCTATCTCAGAGTTGGTTGAGGTTGATACATCTTATCTCACAATTATGGTTACTATAAAAAGAGTCATACCTCCCATTTTTGTGATATTTATATACCCTTGGTGATGGTCTCCACCCCAGGCCCTATTGGAGGCAGGGTTCGGGGGGTCTTTATATGTCCTTTATCTTGAGGAAGGAAGGTCTCAGAATCTTGTTATCCCTTCCCTCATCTTGAAGAAGGTGGGTTGTGGAAATATCTAAATGTTTAAAGTTATTTTCCATCATAACATACCTTTTTTATACCTTTTATTTATTCTATAATCTTAGATGAACTTGATTAATTCATTTTTCATCACTATATATATATATTAATCACTATATTATTCATGAATATCACCCACATATTTCATACTTCCAAAAAACCCATTCTAGTCAATTCTTCATCATCTCCATCAACTTCAAAAAGTGTATCATGAATTTTATACCTATTAAATGTGCACTCAGACACCTTTCAATTATTATAATCAACAACATTTCCAAATTCCTTTTTGTAGCAATCATATCACTTCTCATTTAACAAATATCTATGTAAAACTCATTCAAATCCTATTTACTCAAGATTTATCATATTTTTACCCTTATTTGGATGAAAAAAAGGCTTCTAAATACCATCAGATACTTCAAGAATATGTAATTACTATAATACAACTCAAAAGAAGATATCTCATAGATAATATGATATAAGAATCATATTTGAATGTATACCTTGGTCCAAATCACTTTACTCCAAAAGAAATGAGAAGTATCGGGTTTCAACATTAGAGTTTGAGCTATCTCAATCTAACTTTGATTATTTATTTCAATAAAAAAATAGAATATATATGTAATTACACTTCTCTAAATACACATAAAAATTTTCACTTATTCATTAAACTCTATTATCTGAATTGATGCACTTCAAGGAATTACTAAATTCCTTTTTTAACGTATCTTTATACCCTATAACCTCTTCAATAATTTTAATTTTTTTTCTTCATAAAAATTATTCATATTATATGAGTAAATTAGTTAATAAGTGAGATAAATTAATTTTCACTATTATTCAATTTCTTCATCATTGGTCCACAAATATAAAAATTGAATACTATAAGGTATGGTTTATTTGAATATCAACTCCTTTCTTTGTATTTTTTATTTATAAGGATAATTAATATGATTCTATTAAATTAATTAATTAAAGAGTTATAGTAATAATATTCGTTAATCAATTTCTTCATCATGGGTCCATGAATATTGAAATTCAAATATTCTAAGGGATGGGTTATTTGAATCTCCACTCTTTTGTGTGAAGATATCAAAATCTCCCACATTTGACTAGTAGTGTATTCCCATTTAATTTATCTGCATAGAAATGAGACATCATGAACCATTTCTCCTTGATTCGACACATTAATTCTCATTTGGGTAATCTTACCAAGCCAACTATTCTATAATTACTTCTCGTCCTCTATGCTCAAGAAATATAAATTTGCAGCCTCTCAAACATGAAATAGGTTTACTTTAGTATATTATCCATGATTCATAACACATTCATCCCTTAATATATTCACTACACATAACTATATCTGAAATATCACCTTATTTATATCATCACATTATTAAAAAAACACTTAAAAGTTTGTGTTTTAAATAATTAAAAAGAGAGTAATTTTAGTCTTTATCTTTTTATCTTCAATTTAAATTGATCCAACTCCCATGATTTTAATTGATCCATCAGTAATTAATGTAACTGGACCATATATAAACTTCTAAAATTCTTCTATACATCTCATATTACCTTTCATATATTAAAAACACCCATTTTAATTTATAAATGGGTGATTCATTTCAGATAACTTGAATGAAACATCCACCATCAGAGCTTTCTTCTTCACTCTTTCATTATTCATCTAAAATATTTATGAATTATTCATACTAAATTACCCTATAAAAATTGTTATTAATTCCTTTGAAAAGTGACATGGTTGATCAAATATTCTAAAAACTTCCTTAAGAACTTGAAGATAATTCTTTACTCAAACATCCGATTTTTTAGATTCTTTATAAAATATTATTTTAAAAGTGGTTTGTCTCCCAATCAATTTTCACCTTCAAATAATTATATAATTTTCAAAATATATTTTATTTATTTAAAATTAACTACCAAATACCCATATCTACCATAGAACCAAAAATATCAAATAAATAAAAATCTTTAAGAAAAAATTACTCATTTTATAAACTGTGAGACATCCATTCCATTAACTTTTTAGCCACTAATTTTGACTTATTTTTATCCACTAAAATTTTATTATGCTACAGATATATTTCCCTTCACATCATAATTTTTTCAGAAATTTTTTTTTATATTTATATAAATTTTTATTTTAACCTATCCACTTAAAAAAATTAGAATTATGGAATTAACCTTGACAGAAAACAATATTATTCTTCTTTATTTTCAAATTACTATCAACCAGTGTATCCATAAATACATGAATTTTTTAATCTATAGAATGAGATTTGTTTTGATTTAAATGTTCATCCACATAATCATAATTCTTACTAGTCTTATTTTTACTCTTTGAACTCTCACTAACATCATGCATAGTTTTTTTTAAATCCAACTTGATCTTCATTAACTAATATTCAATATTAATAAATAAAATTCATTTCATTTTTTATTAATTTTATTATTGAATTCATCATTCAACCTACATTATTTAGTATGTAATACTTTTAATGCTTCAACTTATTTCACCAAATTGAACTATCTTTCTCCTTGAAAATTTTCAGCGACATTTGGATCTTGAGGTGTATTACCCAACTTCTCATTCTCATTCTATAATTTTTAAATTTATAAGAGAATATATTTCAATTCACACTTTATCATGAATTCTGTGTATATTTATTCACTATTTTTTACAAGATAAATTTTATAAATTCACCTTGGTAATAAAAAACTTTTCTTTATAATCACTAGGTGATAAATCCACTTTGATTTTATTTACATCAAATTTCTCTTTCTCTGTATTCAAATATAACTCTTATTTTTAATGTATAAAATTTAATTTATTTTTCCCTTAAATGGTGAATTATTCTTACTTAATTTTGAATAATATTTCCTAGGTAACCCTTTAAATGAAATTAATTAATCTTCATTCACTTATTCATTAAACATTGGGTAGTTTTATTAAAAAATAAATTCATCTATACCTGAATAACATAAAATTTATCTTATCATTTTATCCACCTTTTCATATTTATACATTTTATTTAGATATGTGAAATATTTTTATTCAAACTTAACATCAAAATCTCTACTTAGATCAGGATTCTCATATTCATCATTGATATCCTTTTAATTCTTTTCATCCTTCACGTAATAAGAAGATATTTAAATATTATATTTAAATCTCTTCATAAAATATTTATCTTTATTCATTTCAATAACCACAAAAATATTATACAACTCATCTAGTAAAATTGCATTTATATCATGATGTTTAAGAGATGAAAAAATTATCATCCAAATGCATAGATAAATATGAAGTAACTTCTTTGATATCATTAAATTACCAAAATCCTCTCACAATCCAATAATTGAGATCTCAGTTTCATTAAATATAGTGAAGAAATTATCCAGTGTCTCTATTTCAAGCCTATAAATGTATTCAAATTGGGCATGATAGATTTAAATATTTTCATCCACACTCTAAGATTACCTATATGAATATTTCAGAATTTCTCCCAACTTCCTATGTCTAACTTGATCCCCATTACTTTTATGAATCATTATCACAAAGTGAGGCTAATAGTATTAATTAAATGACTATAAATCTCTATAACCTTCTTATCAACTAATTTAATCATTATACCTTCCATGGTTGTAGTAAAACATTCAGTTACAATTAAAATAATATATATATCTAACAAGATAAATAATAACATCATTAATTCCTTTAAAAAAAGTAATTTTTTAATAAATTTTTAAATTCATTTAAGTTTAACTGAATTTATATCATTTATGTTGAAGATAAAAATTAAGAATAAATAACAACAACAAATATAACTTCTCACAATAATGATAAATATAATTGATGCCTATGAAGGGATCACTTTTCATTGATACCAATTATAAAACACACTACCAAAGATTGTAGGGATTTCTCACACAATTATTCACTGAGAGATAATTGAACCAGTGAATAAAACTCATTCAGAATTCATTTAAAAATTAACATTCATCACTTGTTAAGATAAAAAAGGAAATTTTTCACCAACTTTATTCTTCACCGCCAAAACCTTTTTTATGTTAATCAATCAATTAATTAATTTCATTTACACATTCACTCAACCAAATAATAATATAATAATATTTATGTTTAACCATTAAAAATTAATAGCTCCATCTATTTCATGGTATGGTATCATCCATTTCCATAATATACACTAAAACCGGTTAATAGATTTCAATGGGCATGGTTTATCCTTACAACTCATGTGTATATTAATGTATCTGGGTTGTTATGATGGTCTCCCACATAATTAAAATAAATCTTCGTGTAAATAAAAAAAATATCTTCCATAACCCATATGAATCTTCAAATACTCTATTAATAGAGTATCACATCTTCTTCTTCCCATAGATCGATAAAACCCTAAAATTTATCAACCAAAAACTTCTTTCAGAACACCCAAAATCAAAATTCTTATTCAAATAAGATATCCTAAATTTTAGATAAATTTATTATAATAAAAAAAATAATAAATGAATAAAATCATATAAAAACCATCACATTCCATATTCTTCAAATAAAGAATTTGATTTTCACTATATAAATATTCCTCTTCAAGAACTTATGAAATTTTGTGGCTATACTTCTTCTTATGTATCCAACCTATTTCTAATTTTCTCTATCATGTATCACCTATATTATCACAGTCAATAGAAATACACTATTTTTCCTATATTATTGAATTAAAATTTAAATTTCAAAATTCAATAAAAAACGTCAACTTACAACTTCTCAAACATTGATTTGAGCCGTTGCATCAATCCTACCCTCTTTTAATAATTGATATGATTTATGCATGTAAAGGGTCATGTTATTTTACCCCATGTTTTAATAATAAATTAAAATTATCAACTAATCACAAAAATGGACTATAACACAAATTGTGGTGTAACAATATTCATTATTTCATAACATGTGAAATTACTAATAGGTTACATCTATATACTCTAAAACAAACTCTTCTACAAAAATCTGTTTATAATGAAACGCACTATTACATCATAACCCACAATAATTTATTGTATAGTACTTTTGTTATATAAATACATTGTGACACAATTTTTAGATTCATGGCATATCCTCCTTATTCAGGGGGAAATATTTTTCTTTTAAAATCCATTTATAACACATATAATCATGGATTATACATTATGAAATGCAATATTTTTTATGAATATCATCATAATAATTTTACCAAATGGAAACGAATTATGAAATTATCTCTAACCATTACAGAATAATTTTTATTTATTCACTAAAGAATCCTAAAAAACCTTAACAACACTGCTAAACAATCCATAATATACTTGGGTCCATTTATAAAAACTTTTTTATATAATTAAAGCACCTAAAGTTTTTTGAATCATCTGATTTATGGTTTTCTAGACCTAAAAAAATTGAAAATGTTATTCCAAAAATATTCACTTCAATATTTTTTCCAAAAAAAACTCCTTCTTTATATCAAACACTCTTTGGTGAACCTTCACTCTCTGAAAAATTATATTCTTAACATCTATCTTGTTATATGGGGTGATGAAGCAGTAATGTGGAACTTGGATAAGGTGGGAAGATTACCTATTAGACTATATCTAGAACAGTAAGAGAGTATATCATTATAAAACTATAAAACTATATATATAGTTCATTTGAGATGGGTTTAGGTAGAGAAAGTCTCTATGGGTGGATATTTATAAATAGTAAGATCCAATATGGGTATATATCATCCAAACCTTTAATTATAAAAGGGGATAGTTATGGTGGTGAGATTCCCCATAGGTGCACAATTTCCCAACAATTATGATATATAATGTACGTCTCAATGGTAATACTTTTCAATGGTCAGGGTTTATATTCAGCATTAGAGGTATTGTTATGGTGTAATCTATGGGTTATTGTGCTTTGAGAATTTAGTGGACTGTGTCATAAAGATAAATGTTATATAGTAGTTTTTGTTTGAAAATAGTAATTTTATTATTGTAATTTATTTTATTTATTCATGGATGCATCATTATTCTTCATTCACATAGACACATCAATATTCAAGGGAGGACCCATTAAGAATATGTATATGGTCACCCTTACATTATATAAACTATTTTTATATTTCCTCAAAATAGAATATGGTCTTATCCAGAAACAATAGCTCTATACATGAGAAACTACTAAATGTAATGTTTTTAATTAAACCTTACAAGAATATAGAAGATTTTATAGGCTTTCTAATTGTTTTACAAATTTTATTCATCTTTGTATGAAATGAAAAAAAAAATATTGTTCTTTTTTATATATTTTTTGTTAGAAATTATTCATCTATATTATTTATGGTGGTGTGGATATTTATTAAAATATGGTAATTCCTTCTATATATCTGTGATGATATACCCTTGGTTCCAGTTTCAAATGCATGGCCTATTTTGAGTAGGATTTAAGGTCTTACAATTCAATATTTATACAAACACAGGTGGAGTCTTAATATTTTCAAATGATGGAAATATTTTTGTTTTGAGACATTTTTTAATTTGTTTTTTTTATTTAATATATATAATTTTATAACCAAATTTAATCAATAAATTAATTAATTAAATTTTTAGAATTTTTGATGTTTTAAAAATCCAATACACATTATTTTTATGATTTATAAGTTGAAATAAATATTTTTTTCATGATACTTTATTTTATGTTGAATAGTTTTTCAATTTCAATATTAGAAACTAGTCTTTATAAAAAATTAAAAATTAAAAAACCTTGTTATAAATATATCTCATGTAATTTTTTCAATGTATTTATATTTAAGGGCAATTAAAATCCCATATAAATACAAAATTGTTTTTTGAGGTCCTATATTTATTAATTTTATTGGTACTCCAGCTATGTATATAGCACAATTAAACTTTCTTAAATGTTAAATACTTATTTCATGTACATAAGATAATTTAAATATGAAATAATATAGAAAATATGATGGAATACTCTAAATAAATATTTCTATATGAAATATTATATATCCTCATTTAAAATAAAATAAAATTGTGGTCCCATGAGAATTTTTATATCTATGAGTTGTAAACACATTATAAATGATTTATCAAATACCATTTTTAGTGTTAACCTGATCTAAATAATATTAAACACATATTCCAATTATTATGATATGATTATTAAAATAATTTAATGCATATTATCCAACATTTTTAAGTAAAGTATTCTTAATTGAATAATTTGGTCACTAAAACCATGATATGATTATTTGGGAAATTAATCTCTCAAACATTTGGTTATGAGTTGATAATAATTGAATATATGATCTTAAATAGACGCATTAATAAAAATCATAAGGTACTAACATGGTCACATAATGGATGTATTGGACAACATCTATCACCATGATTAATATCAAAAAATATTGGGGATTAATCTTAAATTTATTATAGTGATGGTATTATAATTAGTTTTCCATGATAAAAATTATAACACCGTGGATTTTAGTTAATTATTATTCTTAAATTCATATTTTAATTTATGATATCTGTATTTTTTATCTTATTTAATGGATTTATAAAATAATTTGTGTTAAGTTATTAAAAAATTATATCAATGGAATAGAGTGATGGTCATTTATTATTTAAATATAGTATAATTTAGTAATGGAATATTTATAAAATAATTTACTCAATAAACCAAGAGGTTCATATTAGATTAAATAATATAGATGTTTGAACTAGAGAAGTGTATTATAGTGGGTTTTGTAGAATATGGAACAAAGACACATTTGGATAAAAGGGTGTCAAGAAAAATCATATATGTGATACAAAATGGTATTATCCATAGCATTGTGGATTTTCATTTGAGTTATGTTATAAATGATTTTGAAAGTAATATTCTTAAACTACACTTAAAGTATAAGTGTATATTTAGATAAGTAAAATATGCTTTATTTATACAAAAATAGAAAATCCAAATTACTAATAAGGATGGTTTTTCGTTGGTGTTGAAAATTTTGAATATATTGGGGAATGATTATGGATCAATATAATGATTATTGAGTATAATTTCATGGATAAATCTTATTTCGAAATCTTGACACCAATCATATTGGAAGTATTAAAAAATAGTAATTTCATAGATGAAGAGTAAAAAATTATGAGTTTTTCAGGGATTAATTTTAATGAGGATGTGCATGAAAAAATATTTTTTAATTATTCCTTTAATTAGATTTCACAAAATCTAAAAACGAACAGATCACTGATAATAATGTTGTAATTTTTTTACATATAGGTACAATAACCCTTGATTAGTACATTAAAGTCTCAAATATTATTCTTTTTAGAATATTATATTTTTTTAAAGATTAAAATTAATATATATTAAATATATTAGTAGGAAATAATTATTTATTCAATTTTTTAACTCATTTAGTAGGTGTGTTCACTAATTTTTATCTTTTATGTTAATATATTTTTCAATTCATGTAATATGATTTATCTCAAACATAAGTGAGGTTATTTAAAAAAATAATTTTCTAAAAAAAGTGAACTTCATTGTGAATATTAGATATTCCACCATATAATTATGATAGGGGAGAAATAAATTGTGATAGAGAAATGCAGTAGGGAGTATTAAATCATTTTATAAGGGAGTTTCACATATATAATTTATGATGTTATTAATGGAATGATTTTTAAATAGATTAATAGATTTTTCCTATAATTGTATTCATTAATTTCTCACTAGTATGGATTATTTATATTTGTTCAATAATTATTCTATTCTATTAATCACATGAATAATTCATTATGTGATTTATCAAAAAGTCCTAAAACTCTTATTTTACTTACATCGCTCTGTAATGAAATAAAATTTAGATTGTATAAATTTTGGCATGGGTCTATTCAAAATGGAATAGGGGTTGTTTCACTTACTATATATTCATACCTCAAAATTTATTCTTCAAACTATCAAAATAGTTAGTTTCACATGGATTATATGAAATGGCATCGAGGTCATTCCACTCATTAGAGACCATGGACTCCAATCCATAGCGTTATATGGGTTTCATTACAAAAGTGAATGGTCCATGCCAAATATACAAAGGGTTATAATGAATGTGCATGATCAATTATAAACTACATTAAAAAAAATTATCATTTGGTATATGAATTTTGATTTGTTAATTAATTTTTTTGATAGGACTTGGTGGTTTGTTTCATCAATATCATTAGTTTTTGAAATTTTTGAGATTATAAAGAAGCGAATCTAGGTATGTAGTCCTTATTTATTCATTTCTTGATTATGACTCATTTATGGGTCATTGATGTACTTTTAAATAACTTAATGAAAGTTTTATTTTTTTTAATTATTATTTGAAATTGATTTCTATAAAATCATGGTTTATCTTTTATATTATTTATAAATTAAAAATTATTTTTTTATAAGAATTGAGAATTTAGTTAATTTAAAATCATAAAATTTGTTACATATAAACTAATTAGTTATTGGAAAACTGTGATATTTATTAAATGCACATTTTTTGTAAAAAAGGGGATTTTTATCGTAAATTTATATTATAATTTAAAGATATATTGATTTTATTAATATACCATGAAAATCATTTTATAATAAATATAGTTTTAAAATGAATAAATGACTCTTTGGAATTACACAGTACTATTGGAGACTGAATGGAAGCTATAGGTAATGATCATTTCTATCAATATTTACATAGATGTTAATATCAATAGGTTTTAATACAGATAGATAAGGGGTATTAATTAGCAAACATTGGATGTAAGAAAATCCATGGAGGGTGATCTTATGATCCTTAGATTTTATTTATTGGTATATTTATTTATATTTTTTATATTTTAATATATAACATAGATGATTAAATCCGTTGGTTTATGGGTTATCTAGATATATTGGAATTCACTTTGGGAAAACTCCTTATATAGTCATTAAAATATACAATTTTTTTTATTAAACTATTGGTGGGAATTTTTTACAACAATTTCCAAATTTTATTATTTACATGGTTTGTAATAGATCATACAAATAAATATATGGGAGTTATTTAGGAAAATATGAATGGGTATTGAGCTAATAAACCCCACATAGACAAAAAAACATGTGTTTGTAAATGTCATTTTTCATGTTTAGGAAATGTGACATTTTCTATTCATCGTTGATGGATCATAGGAGTTTCATTCATAGAGACTTGTGTTAGTGTTCATTTACACGTCCTTGAAAGAGATAGAATATATTTTATGGATAAATTTTTGATGATTAATTTTTTTTATTTATGTCTTTTCATAATTTTGTTTATTGTAACACCCTAATATTCCATGGTATGTTTCCCTTTTAATAATGCAATAGCTTCCATTGTACGCTACTTCGAGATTCTAATACACCACGACCAATCAAACTAGTCGTTATGAATAGTAATACCCTCTTTTTAATGTTTTATAAATTTTATTTTTCAAAATGGAATTTATTTTTGAATTTGGAATATTGAAATTATCTTAAGGTGATTTTTTGGTATTTTTATGAAAACTTTCATTTTTTGATGAATAGTGAAACCACTACCTTATTGGTTAAAACCAATTTTTTATTTAATGAATTATTTATTTTATTTAAATTTATTTTAGTCAAAATAGATACATAATACCTATATAATTTTAATTTAATTCATTAGATTCATTTTTTAATAAGATTAGATATATAAAAATTATATTGAACTTTTTACTGTCTTTTACCCACCTTCTTGGAGCATTTGAAAATTTGCATAAAACATAATTTTACCACTTCTGTGAGTTTAATTTTAAATATATGAGTGGCATGATTGAAATCATTATGTAAAATGTGGTTTAATAAGATGAAAATAATTTTTGGTGAATAGTAACATTTAACTTTTATTTACCACTGTTAAAATTAAATTGGGTAATTAAGTGTAAAATTGATATTATAATTACCCTAAAACGTGTCCTAATTATATTAGATAAGTGTAATTTGAAAAAAAAACAACATTATGAATAAAATATTATCCCATTTGGTCCACTTGGATTATATTAGGACATTTATTATTATTTTATTTAAAGAAGAGTTAAAAGATTTCAATTTAAATTTTAATAACTAAACCATTTTTAATAGAGGGTTATACATAAGATCAATTTAACTATAAATATTAATTATAAAGATAAAAATATTTCATACATAATGGTATTTTATTTATAATTTTTAGATATTAAATAATTTAATTTATTTGTGACACAATAATGATGCAGTAATTACCTTATTTATGAAATATTAAAATAATTGATATTATAAATATCCAAATAAATGGAATTTGATACTTTTCATAAAATACACTAATTTTCTAGATTAATATGACATTTTAGGGTTGATTAAATAATTTTTGTTCTTAGTAATCATGTTGTTATGTTTTTTACAAAAACCAAATACTAAATAGTGTCAAAATTGACATGATTGGGTTGTTAAAGAAAATACGATATTATTAATTGATATGTTATTCATAAAAATATAAGGTTTGGCCAAAGGAATTAGATATGGTTATATATATTAATAATGAACCACATGTGGTTCTCTTGGTTTGTTATACTAAGTTTATTAACCATATAATATAAAAATACAAAGAGACGTTCGAAATGTCAAACTATTTGAGAGTTAAATCTAAAAGATAAGGTTAATATGATGACCTAAACATATCTATAACCTATTGGTTGTGGGGTTTTCTACCTATACCCAAATTATACTCTAAATAATTCATTTTGGGGACATTAGAAACTGAAAATTATTTTATTATGAAATAATATTTCAATCTTTTCATAAATTGACCCTCACCTCTCTTATAAAAGGGCATTTCCCCTTCTCTTAATTTCACACCTCCAAAGCCATTTGGCTCTTCCAAAACCTGCAAAAATATCCTCCCAAATTTCCTCCCTTAATCATAGAGGCATTCCATTGGTCATAAATCCATCCTAAGGATCCCTTTTGATGAAATCAAAAAGAAGAAACCAAAGAAGAGTTAAATATTTCATCACCTCTTTCATGTTCTTTTCTTCTTCCACTTCCTCTTTATTTGTTGTTTCCATTATAAAATAATAAATCCAATATATTTTATATATTTTTATTTTATTATAAAAATGGTACAACCATATTCATTATTCTATTCATCATATTAATAACAAAGTCACCATGCGTGCATACGTACGGCTTACCGTCTCCACGTCATGGTGTAGTTTGTTATCCAAACACTTCATTATTTGTATGGGTATAATAATGAGTATAAATTATGTAAATAATAAATATAAAATGTTAATTATTCTGTATATATGATATACCATCCAATTAAATATGATTTCTCTATCAATATAATGATATTGTCTCTCGTGCGTACGTATCGATTATTGTCTCCAAGAACGAGATGAGAATCATCCTCATCGTAATCATTCAAGAATAATTTTTATTTTATGATTCAAAATAATTTTTATGAAAATAATTTCAATCTTTATATGAATCAAATACATCCTATTCATTACAAATATGTCTTATGTAACCAATCATATAAAATAAAACTAATCAGTTAACACCCAAAAGGAGGATACTACTAAAATATTATTAACAAAGAAATATTAGAAGATCATATATGATATCATATTCACATATATGGTTCTTGAATAATTTAATAACAGTTATTTAACTATTATACAGGAGGTTAACATACCCTCAACCAAGGAAAAGTAAAAGGTAAGGGTTAATTTCACAATCTCTTTATTATCTGAGGTTTTTTTTAAGTATTTACTGGGACCTCTTTATCATCCACATCCATGTTTTCTTAAAAGTGTATTTCAAAACATTTTTACTATTTACTACAAAATGTGTTAAATTCATTTATACCCTTACTTTACCTTATATGTTTGTAAAGGAATCTTTTCATCGTATTCCAAACAAGGTACTTCATGACCTTTTTCACAAAATTAAGGTAAGAATGTCTTTTTAACTTATACGGTGGGTGCCACTATTTTCCATCGTTATAACATCGTCGAAGCTTCCCTTACAAGATTATAAGAATATGTTCAAAATAAATTTTTTCTTTTATAATTATATTACTTTTAAATTATTTCAAAATTGAAAGAGATATTTCTTAAAAAAAGTTTTGATTTCATCTATTTCAACATCCTTTTGATTGATTTTAAGCTTGTTTGAAGTTGATTTATTATGATACAAATCTTCCATATTGTATTTAAGGTTTTGTGATATTTTTTACTATGAATATTTTATTTTTACACCATTCATGGTTTATGGATAAAGTGTTGAAATTTTTTATTCTAGATTTAATACGAATGTTTATGTTAGGTTTAAACCTTTTCATATGAGGAATGAATTGGACTTAGTAAGTGATGGGTGGAGCCTGATATAGTTCCTCGATGCATCAGTAGGTCTCATGAGACAAACTAGTGTCTTGGCATAAGGAATTAACAAAATATTATTTGTAGAGTTAGTATAAGGCCTTGATTATGTGGTTATGAAGTCTGGCGTTATGCATTCCATCAATATGAAAGTGGCTATTGATATTCAATGTGATTATTAAAATCATAGAATTTCCATGTGATTAAGTAAATGGAATTATTTTATTTTATCTTTTCCATATTATACTTAATTTTAAGTTTGAAAGGATTTTGTTTTAGTCTTATACATTTCATTAAATGTTTATGCTTATTTATGAAAGTTTCTGCTATATTGTTATCCTTACTGAGCATATGATCTCACCCCTTTCTATGTTTTATTTTTCCCAGGATGTGAAGATGTATTTTATGGTTTTCCTACAAAGATAGGATAAGGATATAAGTGTGTTTAAAAAGGGGAAAAATGTTGTTGACCTTTTTATTTCATGTTGTAATGTAAAACTTATGAATGTATCTAGTACTTCCATGGCTACTAAACGGGTCGGACTTTCGAGAAATGATTCCTTGTATCATGACAATGTTATGTAATAATGAACTGACTCTAGGTAACTAGGTTCGAGGCATTACAGTTGGTATCAGAGGATGTTTAGTACAATCCTTGGAAACTAGATTTAGAAAAACACTCATTAGAGCACATTACCCTAAGATGGACTTTGAGGATTTTTATATAAGAAATTCCTAGAATTTTGGTACTGCAGGGATTTTGTGAGTTTTCTAATCAATGCATCCCTGTATGGATATGAGAAGGGGGAATTGCCTCTAGAAAAGATGTACCTAAGGGTAAAACCGGAAAACATCGCTTTGAGCTAAACTCGAACGGGAACTGGTGCACGATAATGGTCCTTGTTGCACTCTTGGTTATGACACTCTCAGGGGATATGCTTAGGATAATTCAATTTTTTTTAAAACCATTATTAACGGTTTTTGAGTATATACATCCTCAAAGAAAACATTTTTATCATCATGGATTATATCCCAAACTGTTCAACTTATGTTAAGTGTTTTACGAGATTGGAATTATGTATTGTAATTCATAAACTAATCTAGTGTATGCCATTGTTTAGAAATGTAACCTAGTAGAAGGAATGAAAACTGTATCAATGCACGTAAACCATGTAGGTATTTCCCTCCTACTCAAGATAATTAGAGTAGAGCTATTGAAGAAACTGGTACTGATTATCCTATCCCCATACTGGGAAAACTCACTCAGGTTATGAATAATAACCTTACTAGTATGAAGCACTCTGATCCACAACATGGATGATCAATGCTAGTCCCATTTACTAGGAAACAACCACAAACATTCAATTGGAATACAAATCCATTAGTAACTGAGAAATGGATAAATTATGTAGAGAAAATATTTCATGCTTTGGGGAGTTGTGAAAGGTAAAAAGTTGTCATGGAAGTTTATTGCCTCATGGGAGATACATATCAATGATGGTAATTAATCCAAAACACAAAGGAAGATGAATAATCATCAAACATGGACTAGAGGTAGTTTAAAGATCTTTTTGTAGAAAAATACTTTCCTCATGACCATCGAGCGGATATGGAAAGACAATTTATGAGTCTGAGGAAAAAAAAGGATGAGAATGTCGTAAAGTATGAGGCTAACATTACAAGGTTAGAAAGGTATATAGTAGATTATATATGTAACCCATGGAGTAAGATTGATCGATTCATTGATGGGTTAAAATGATTTCTTCTTCAAGCATTAGTATCACAATCCTTCTCATCGTACGAAGATATTGTTTCATGTGCTATCAATATAGAAAAAGGAATTCTATAAGTATTACAACTTTAAAGAAAAGCAAGTGAAAAAGAGATCTGTTGAAAACTATGGAAATATAAATAAGTGGAATAATGGAAAATTTGAATATCCATATGGTGGTAAATGTAGGAAGAAACACCCCAGTACTATCTTGAAGGGAATGGGAGTCTGTTACAAGTGTAGTGAAAAATTCTACCAAGCTCGTGATTGTAAGGGGATGAAAGAGGCTCTCAATTTTGAATGCTAAAATTGAAGGGAAAAGGGGAATTATGCAAATGAATGTCCTAATCACCAAGGTAACTTACCTCATAAAAGGCCAATGGAGCAAGGCCAAGATTATGCGATCACTACTGCTGAGTTTTAAGCTCTGAAAGATGTGGTGGTAGGTGATTTAATGGTTTCCTCAATTTTAGCCAATGCTTTATTTGATTCTGTATCATCGCATTGTTTCATATCTTCCTAGTTTTCTAGGAAAATTAGATATTTTCAATTTGACATAACAAGGGAGTTGTCTGTCAAAAATCCTAAGGGAAGTATCATCACAATAATGTTTTGTGAATCAGTTCCTATTATGGCATATAAAAGTTCATTATCTGTTGATATCATCGGCATACCCATGATTGAATTTGATATAGTCCTTGTAATGGATTGGCTTTTGGACCATGATGTGAAAATTTATTGTAAGAAGAAGGAGGTTACAATTTTCGATGATGATAAGGAGTACCTTATCTATTCAGCAGAAACTTCACCACCTGATTCTTATCTAGATCCACCGCCAGTAGCTCTACTAAACTCAATTATTAGGGAAGAAGATAATGAAATAACTATGGTCAAGGAAAATAATTTTTGAATATATTACATACCTATTGTGCAAGAATATGTTGACATGTTTCTAGAGGATTTACCTAGACATCCTCTAAAATGAGAAATTGAGTTTTCCATTGATTTGATTCATGGTTCAAGGCCCATATCGAAGACCCTTTATATAATGGCCATTGTGTAATTAGTGGAACTAAAGAAACAACTAGAGAAATTGTGTAACAAGGGATTTATTCTCCCTAGTGTTTCTCCATGGAGAGCCTATGTCCTTTTTGTTAAAAAGAAAGACGGATCTATGAGGTTGTGCATTGACTACAGAGAGATCAATGCTATAGCAATAAAAGACAAGTATCCCTTACCTCACATTGATGATTTATTCGACCAACTTCATAGAGATCAATATTTTTCAAAGATTTACCTTCGATCTGGATATTATCAGTTGTGTGTGAATAAGGAAGAAATTTTGAAAACACCATTATGAACCAAGTACGGGCATTATGATTTTACAGTAATGCCTTTCGGATCGACTAATGCACCCTCTATATTCATGGATCTAATGAATACAGTTTTCAATAAATATCTTGATGACATTGTAGTGGTATTCATTGATGATATCTGGGTATACTACAAATGTTACTAAGATCATGAAAATCACTTACGCATTATTATAAGGACTCTTAGAATAAATGAATTATATGGGATGTTTAGAAAGGGTGAATTTTGGATTCCTAATATTTCTTTCCTTGTCCATATTAAATGTAAGTATGGAATCCCTATTGATCCTTAAAAGACCAAGGAAATCCAAGAATGGATATCACCGACAAGTATAACTGAGGTACACAGTTTGATTGGTTTAGCTAGTTATTATCGACGTTTTGTCCAGAATTTTTCCTAGCCGGATAACCCATTAACCAATATCACTCGTAAAGTGGTTAAATTTTTTTGGACAAAAGAGTTTGAATAATTTTTTAAAAAACATAAGAGAAGATTAGTCAATGCTGCAATATTGACTCTACCATTAGGGAACAATGGGTTTGTTATTTATAGTGATGCTTCAAAGAAAGGACATCATTGTGTCCTTATGAAGAATGATAGAGTTATTGCCTATGCATCAGGAAAACTAAAAATTCATGAGAAATACTATCCTACTCATGATCTTGAGTTAGTATCTGTAATATTTTCTCTGAAAATACAGAGACACTGTCTCTATGGTGAAAAATGTGAGATTTATACTGATCACAAGAGTTTGAAGTATATTTTCTCACAAAAAGATCTCAAAATGTGGCAAAGGCAATGGATTGAAATACTAAAGGATTATGATTTCACTATACACTACCACATGGGGATGGAAAATAAGGTGGAATATGCTTTGAGTAGAAAGGATCATGGAGTTTTGAACAAGATGAGAGTTGAAAAGGATCCTATTTTCATGGATCTAGTAAATATGGATATGTGAATAAACATGGAAGGTGAAACATAAATACTTTTTCAAATGGTTTCCAAACCATCATTACAAGAAAGGATAAAGAGTTCTCAGACAGATGACGAAGAGTTTTAAACGAAGATTAAAGATGTGAATGATGGGAGATTGAGTGACTTCATATATGATGATGGAATTTTGAAATTTGGGAAGAGACTTTGTGTTCTCGATATACCTGACCTAAAAAGGGAATTGTTGGATGATACTCATAGCTCCAATTTTTCTATACACCCTGGGAGCACTAAGATGTATAGATATTTGAAGGAACATTTTTGGTGTGACAACATGAAGAGGGAGATTGCTGATTTTGTTTCAAGACGTATGGTTTTTCAATAACCTAAATCTGGAATGCAATAGCCTTGAGAAGTCATGAAACCTCTTCCTATACCTGAGTAGAAATGGGATAATATTACAATGGACTTTGTCATAGGGATACCAAAGACTACTAGAAGAAATGATACAATATGGGTTATTGTTGATCGTCTTACCAAGTTAGCACATTTTCTTCTTATAAGAGAAGATTTACCACTTTAACGTATAGCAAGACTATATACTAATGAAGTTGTAAGACGTCATGAAGTACCCCTATATATTGTTTCGAATCATGATCACTATTATACATTAAGATTCTGGAAAAATCTTCAGAAGGCCCTGGATACTGAACTTCGATTGAGCACCGCCTACCACCCTCAAATTGATGGAAAATAAGAATGACCTATTCAAACCATAGAAGACATGTTGAGATCTTTCTCACATTACTTTCATGGTATGTGGGATCTATATTTACCTCTGGTTGAATTTTCCAATAAAAATAGCTTCCATTCAAGTATTCAGATGGCACCAAGTGAAGTGTTATATGGAAAGAGATGTCGCACACCAACTTGTTGGGATGATGTTGGTGAAAGAAAACTCGTAGGCCTAGAACTTGTTGAGGAAACAATGGAAAAGTTGAAGGTTATCCAAACCCACATCAAAGCAACCCAAAGTAGGCAAAATAGCTATACCGATAACCAAGGGAAGGATTAGGAATTTCAAGTAGGAGACCATGTTTTCTTGAAGGTATCTCCACGGAAGGTAGTTATACGTTTCGGTAAGAAGGGAAAATTGATTCCAAGGCACATCAAACCTTTCGAAATTCTAGATCGAATTAGGGCTGTAGCTTACCATTTGGAAATGCCGCTATGTCTCTCCAAAGTTCACGATGTGTTCCACATATCACTATTAAGAAAATACATGCCTGACCCAACACATGTGCTCACCTATGAAGAAATTGAACTGAAACCTGCTCTGTCTTAATGGGAAAAGCCTATCAAAATTCTTGATACCAGAGAACAAGTGCTGATAAACTGGATGAATCTTTTAGTAAAAGTTCTATGGAGAAACCATAAGATGAAAGAGGAAACGTAGGAACCCGAGAAACAACTGATGAAGAACCACCCGACTCTTTTTATGCAGTAATATTACAGAAATTTTGAGGATGATATTATTTTATAGAGGGGAGAATGTAACACCCCAAGCTTCCATGGTACTTTTCCCTATGAATAATGCAATAGCTTGCATTGTACGTAACTTTGAGATTCTAACACACCGCGACCAATCAAACTAGCCGTTATGAATAGTAATACCCACTTTTGGAATTTTTATAAATTTTATTTTTCAAAATGGACTTCATTTTTGAATTCAGAATATTGAAATTAGCATATGGTGAATTTTTGGTATTTTTCTGAAAACTTTCAATTTTTGATGAATATTGAAAAATACTGCGTTATTGGTTAAAACTGATTTTTTTTAAATAATTATTTATTTTATTTAAATTTATTTTAGGTCATAATTGATACATAATACCTATATAAGTTCAATTTAATTAATTAGAGTCATTTTATAATAAGTTTAGATATATAAAAATTTTACTGAACTTTTTACCATATTTTACCCACCTCCTAGGAGCATTTGCAAATTTTCATTGAACATAATTTTACCACTTCTTTGAGTTAAATTTCAAAAAATTGGGAGACATTGTATTTGATCAGTTATTAAAATGTGATTCAATATGATGAAAATAATTTTTGGTGAATAGTTAATTTTACTTTTATTTACCACGGTTAAAAGTAAATTGGGAAATTAAGCGTAAAATGATTTTATAATTACCCTAACACAAGTCCTAATTCTTATGGATAAGTCTAATTCGACCAAAAACAACCTTATAATTAAAATATGATCCCCTTTTTTCCACATGGATTAGATTAGGACATTTATTATTATTTTATTTAAAGAAGAGTTGAAAGAGTTAAATTCATTGTTTAATAACTAAACATTTTTTAATATAGAATTATAAATAAGATAAATTATAATATCAAAATTAATTAGAAAGATAAAAATATTTTATACATAATGTTATTGTATTTATAATTTTTAGATATTAAATAATTAAATTTATTTTTGACACAATAATGATGCAGTAATTACCTTATTAATGAAAGATTAATATAATTGATATTATAAATATCCAAATAAATGTAATTTGAGACTTATGATGAAATAAACTAATTTTATAGGTTAATATGACATGTTAGGGTTGATTAAATAAATTTTTTTCTAAGTAATCATGCTGTTATGATTTTCAGAAAAATCAAATACTAAATAGTTACAAATTTGACATAATTGAGTTTTTGAAACAAATACTATATTATTAATTGATATAATATTCCTAAAAATTCTAAGGTTCATCAAAATGACTTATATAAGGTTATATATAGTAATAATGAACCACATGGGGTTCTCTTGGTTTGTTACATTATGTTTATTAACCATATAATATAAAAATACAAAGAGACATCGTAAATGTCAAACTATTTAACTAAGAGTTTAATCTAAAAGATAAGTATAATATGATGACCTAAACCTGTCTAAAACCTATTGGTTGAGAGGTTTTCTACTCATACCCACCTTAGCCTCTAAATAACTCATTTTGGATCCATTAGAAACCGAAAATTATTTTTTTATAAAATAATATTTTAAGCTTTTCCTAAAGTGACCCTCACCTCTCTTATAAAAAAGAAGCTTCCCCTTCTCTTAATTATACACCTCCAAAGCCATTTTTCTCAGAAAAACCCTGGCTAAATATCCTCCCAACTTTTATCCCTTAATCCTATAGGCCTTCATTTTCTCAAAAATCCAAACTAAGGAGCTATTTTGATCAAATCAAAAGGAAGAACCCAAAGAAGAGGTAAATATTTCATCACCTCTTCCAAGTTCCTTTCTTCTTCCACTTCCTCTTTCTTGGTTGTTTACTTTATAAAATAATAAATATCATATCTTATATATACTATTATGTTGTTATAAAAATGTTACAATCATATTCATTATTCTATCAATCATATTAATGACAAAGTCACCATACGTGTGTACGTATGGCCTACCGTCTTCACGTCATGGTGTAGTTTGTTATTTAAAAACTTCATTATTTGGATGTGTATAATAATGAATATAACTGATGTAAATACTAAATATAAAATGTTAATTATAAGGTATATGTTATATAACATCCAATTAAATATGATTTCTCTATCAATATAATGATATTGTCGCTCGTGCGTACATACAGATTACCGTCTCCATAAACGCGAAGAGAATCATTCCCCGTCATAATAATTCAAGAATAATTTTCATATTATGATTAAAAATAATGTTTATAAACATAATATTATTCTTTATATGAATCAAATACATCCTATTCATTAAAAACATTGCTTATGTAATCAAGTATATAAAGTAAAACGAATCAGTTAACACCCGAAATGATGATACTACTAAAATATTATCAACAAAGAAATATTAGAAGATCATATATGATATCCTATTTACATATATGGTTCTTTTATAATGTAATAAAAATGATTTATCTATTATATAGGAGGTTAACGTACCCTCGACCAAGGAAAAGTACAAGGTAAGGGCTAATTTCACAACCTCTTTATTATCCGAGGTTGTTTTTACATAAGTATATTATGGGACCTCTTTATCATCCATATCTGTGTTTTCTTAAAAATATATTTCAAAACATATTTAATGTTTACTAGATAATGTTTTAAATTTGTTTATACTCGTATTTGAACTTATATGTTTTGAAAGGAATATTTTCATCATTTTCCAAACAAGGTACTTTATTACATTTTCGACAAAATTAAGGTAAGAATATTTTTTTAACTTATACGGCGGGTGCAGCTATTTTCTTCCGTCATAACATTGTCGAAGATTCCCTTACAAGGTTATAAGAATATTTTTAAAATAAATGTTTTCTTTTATAATTATATGACTTTTAAATTATTTCAAAATAGAAATAGATATTTCTCTAAAAATTTTAGATTTTATCTATGTCAACATCCTTTTGATGGATTTTAAACTTGTTTGAAGTTGATTTATTATGATACAAATATTCCATATTTTATTGATGGTTTTGTGATATGTTTGAATATGGTTGTGTTATTTTTACACCATTCAAGGTTTATGGATAAATTATTGACATTTCGTATGCTGGTTTTAATACAAATGTTTATGTTATGTTTAAACATTTATATATGAGGAATGCATTGGACTTAGTAAGTGATGGGTGGATCCCACTATAGCTCCTCGATGCATCGGTAGGTCTCATGAGACAAACTACAATCTTGGAACAAGTACTTGACAAAAGCTTATTTGTAGTATTGGCACAAGTCCTCAACTATGTGGTTATGAAGTCTGGCATTATGCATTCCATCATTATAAACATGGATTTTGATATTGGATGTGATTATTAGACTAGTAGAATATCCATTTGATTAAGTAAATGGAATTATTTGATTTTATCTTTTCCATATTATGAGGAAGTTTACGTTTAAAAGGATTTTGGTTTTGTCATATACATTTCCTTAAATGTTTATTCTTATTTATGTAAGTTTATGCTATATTGTTATCCTTAATGAGCATCTGAGCTCACCCATTTCTATTTTTTATTATTCCCCGGATGTGAAGAAGTATTTTATGGTTGACCTGCAAGTATAGGCTAGGGATATTAGTGTTTTTAAAAAGGGTACAAAATGGTGTTGATGTTTTTATTTCATGATGTAATTTAAAACTTATGAATGTATCTAGTACTTCCAAGGATACTAAAGTGATCGGTATTTTAAGACATGATTCCTTGTATCATTCCAATGTTATGTAACAATACAGTGACTCTAGGTAACTAGGGTCAGGGTGTTACATTTATTTTATTTCCATTATTTTATTCACCCTATTTATTTTTAATTTAATTTAATTTTTTCGTTTTTATAAATCCTGTAATTTTAATTTAATTTACTTGGAATTTTCGTTAAGGAAAAATATTTCTCTTAAATTGTGTGTTATCCATTAGAAATAATTTTTAGCATATAGAAATCATGGAATAGCCTTTAGGTATTATAGAATCATATCCTGAGTAATGTTTCATTAATTTTTGTTAAATTATAACAAAATTATATTAAATTTATGTTTTAAAAATTGGTTCTTGTAAATTATGGTATACATTGTTAATTTTGTAGGTAAAACTCAATTGGTGCCTATAAAAAAATTATCCTCTTTATAGTGAAACATGAGTTTCCAAGTAATATGGGTATGACATGAGATTGAAGGATATATTATAGAAATTTATTCCTTATAGATCTTTAAAACCGTGAAAGTTTTAAATGGAAAGTTTATTCATGCATAATAGTATATATGGGTAGGGATGACATACATGTGCATTGGGTTATTTAAAAAAAATTATCTATGATTCATTTTAAAAATGTTTAAATGTTTTTGAAAAAAAATTATATGAATTTTGTTTAAAAAAATTTTTGATTTTTTTGAAACATGAAATTTTAAAGGAATAAATTATCAAAAAAAGAATAAACCCCCTTAAATATGTATTTAATTTTGTCCATTGAAATTTTAGAACATGTCTGATCTAAGAAGATGGTATTTATCTTTAGTGTGATTTTTGATTATTGGTTTTTTTAAATTGTATAACTACCCTGCAAGAAGATAAATAGTCCATTAGAAAGGATATAGGGACATGGAATGTGTTCGTTGAGTTTTAAGTTTTTCAGTGTAAGTTATTCAAGGACTAGGGTTAGAAACTGATCAAGAGTAACTGAAGGAGGTATATCAAGTCTCTATGTTTCATAGGAATAATATCATTTTCTTATAATGTATTTTTGAATTGAAATAAAATAAATATTGATTAAATAGTATCATTTGAATCCTCCATTTTCTTTTTAATCTCAATAATTATAAATTAATTTTCCCTATATACATGTATTTGGGAGAAACTCATAAGTGGTAGGAATTAATTGTATAATTGAGGATATATGTGGGGTTGAATTGGATTAGGTTTCAAAATATTTTATGATAATGTTTATATTTATAGATATTGAAGCTGATAAAGTATCATGAGGTGATGTAGTTGGAGAAAGGAAATATGATAGTACTGGAGTACACGACTGATTTTTCAAAGATAATTTGCTTGCATCCAAGATAATCAGGAATGATAACTTAATGTTTAAAATATTAAATATGTAAATTCCACCTGATATTAGGTCAAAAATATCTTTTTTGACATACACAACTATGAATTAGTGGTAAATATATCATCTATTGTGTAAATAGTCATTATGGGTGATCAAAGTGAAAGCTTGTTTCTTCCTTGATAAGGTATATGTAAGTATTTTTATAATCGATAAAAAATTATTTCTAATAACTTAAAATAATGGGGTAGTCATATATGATTTGAAATATTTAAATATTAATAGGAAATGATACAACTTGACTGTTATCAATGTGTTAGCATAACACATTTTAAATGGTATAGTCATCATAAGTATTGGACATGTCATCAGTATGGATGAATTGTAAAATTAAAGATGTTTTATAGTTAATTATCTTAGTAATTGAGTATTATTTCTTTTAATTATATGCAATTATTAATAATTCCTATATATAATATATTAGAATATAAAACTGAATCCAAGGTGAGGATACGTGTTAATCCTCAATAGGGATTGACATATAATAATTAAGGGAAATTATTCTCTATAGAACATGAATAAGAGGAATTTGACGATGGGTACATGATAGTACATGTTTTGTTCCTTATTGATTATATTATGATATATATTTTATTTTATATTTTTTATATCATTCATTCATATGTATACAATTAATAAACCTGTTTAATTTTCTTGTGTAATTGATGCCTTCTTTTATGAAGATTAGTATCCCTTAAAAAGATATGATAGAATAATAATTTATATTTCCTTTATTATCCATTATGATTAGTGATGCAGATATCCCATGGTATTTTTTTGTCCTAAGAATGATCACATAAAACCTTATTATTATAATATATTAGATAGTGACGTTTAATTGTCGCATTGACGATTATGGTAACATGGTTTCTATTACATAAACTAATATGAGTGTTTACACTATTATGGGGGAGTAGTGTACTCATGAAAGTTATAAAGGAATTGTTACCTGTGTGCTTATATATTTAACAAATGAATTATTTTTATTAGTTTTTATATCAATCGAATCAAGTGATCAACTTCAATTCTCAAAAATGATGGAATATTTATTCATCATGTTTCCTAAAACCTCTTTATTCCTCTACCAAAGTGAGATATAGAGTTATTTATTGACCATTTTCATAGATTGATTTTGATATCTTTTCATTAGTATCATGAAAAGAATATATATTTATGATGACTAAATAATTAGTTAAAAATTTTAATAAAATGGTAATTATTCAAAAAATTGTTTTTTTGTTTGTTGTACCAATTCTATTTGATAAATTGGCTGATGGTAGTTCATGATTTTGTATCGATTAAAAAAATACATATCATGTAATAGTAAAAGCTAAGTACTATTTACCTCTTACTGAGTATATTTTTAAAGCTGAAAAGATCAATATGGATTTTAAATATTTATTTGATATTATAATGTCACTATTTGAGGATGAAGGAAGAGTGAATTATGATGATGGATTCGAAGAGTATTAATGATCAATATGAGTTATTGATAATGTAATTTGAGGTTACCAATTCTATTTTATTTTTATTTCATCGATGAATCAAATTTTTCATAAATACCTTAACTTTTTTATTATTGTGCTTATGGATGATACCATGATTTACTTGGAATCATAGGAAGAGAACATAAAATATTATAGCATAGTTCTAGAGACATTTAAATATTATAATTTGTATCAGAAGAAAACCAAATTACATATTTGGATTTATATGGTAAATCTCTTAGGAAATTTAATCTTTTAAAAGGGTGTTTCCATTAACCCAAATAATTATAAAGTACTGATTTCTTGGTAATATACCCAAAAAAATTGATATTAATATTTTCCTTTGATTGGATCAATATTACTAATAATTCACTTAGGATTTCTCAAATCTAGAATCACCAATTATGGAATCGGCTGAGAAGGATGTGAAGTTTAAGTAAGGTGAGAAGTTCTATAGTTCTTTTTATGAGATGAATAGAAGATTTATTTCTATTTTAAAGTTAATTTTACCGTAATCTGGAAAAGGTTGTCTGGTATATTATAATGAATCAAGTGGTGGTTTGTGATGTTTACTTATGTAAAGAGATAATTTTTATGAATATGGGTCGAGATAACTGTGATCACCTGTGAAGAAATATTTAATTTTTGACTTAGTAATGTCATTGGTTTTCATTTGATGTAGAGGTATATGATTTAACAATTTAGTGAGAGTTCCATGGTGTATTTGAATCATAAGTATCAAAATTATATTTCTTCTAGAGATATATTAACTTCATGAAAATAATATGTATATAGTATCTACAGGATATAAACTTTGAGTTATATTAAACATTGGTTAAGGGTAATGTTTTTGAATATTCATTTCCTAAGAAAATTAAATCTATAATTGAATTGGAAATCTAGTGGATGATAATGAATTTGATGGTGGATATTCATTTAGGACTTTTTATGGGGAAACTATATGGTATAATATTATATTAATATTATATCTATGCTTGTAAACCAATTGAATAAGGGGATAAAATAATATATCAAGTATAAGAAGATTTGTGATATCATAAATGGTTAATAGAACATTGAAAATTAGTTTTTATTAGTTGATTTAGTGATTTATTTTAGAGATAGATTTTTTATTTCATCATGTTTGAAAAAACATTATATGAAATTATTTCATAACATAGTTAGTAAATTTATAATGTTTTCATGAAGATGTATAATGGAATCAAATAGCAGTTCTTTTGGAAAAATTAAAGAACAAGATAGTGGAATTTTTTATCCATGTGTTTGATTTTTTAATGGGTAAAGTTTGAGTATTAGTGGATAATATGACTTTTGAAATATTCTACTATATTTATTTGGAAGTGGTAGAAAATATTGATGTATTTCTTGGTTGATATAGCTTGACCTCCTGGGGATAATGATTCCATCTGGTGACTGTAGGTGAACTTTAAAAAATTAACTCATTGTTTAACCATTTAAGAGATAAATTAGTTAAAGTCTAGGATAATTTTTATGTAAATAATATGGTTAGTATTCATGGAATAAATTCATTGATCATGTTATATTGATATTCCAAGTTTACTTCAATGTTTTGGATAAGATTATAAAAGGTGACAGGGTAACTGTTTGATGATTATTTCATCATATCATCCTCAGATTGATGAGAAATCCAAATGGACCGTACTGAATTTAGAGTACATGATTCAAGATTTTGTGTAGAAGTTTTTTGAGATATGGGAGGATCATATTTATATGGTGTAATTTTATTAAAATTATATTTATCAAGCCTCGGTTTTTATAGATCCTTTTAAAATATTTTATAGAATACTCTGTCGATCACCATTGTGTTTGGATGAAGTGGGATGAAAATGTTTAATGGGACTTGGTCTTGTACAAGAGAAAATAAATTATGTTTTCCAAATATATAAGGTATTAATGAAAGATAAGACTTAACATAAGTATTATGTTTAACTTTAATGTTGAAAATTTTCTTTTTTGGTTATGGTAAGGGATCAAGTATTCTTGAAATTTTCACCTCAACTATGACACCAATAACTTAGAAATTAGAGAATTCAACACCTCATTATGTTGGATCATTAGATGGTATTAGGTGAATTATATAGGTAGTATTTAATTTGGATTTTCCAATATATTATTCATTTATCCATGATGTTTTTTAAATTACCAACTAAATGAGTACCAACTGATCCCATATTTTGTTCTTTGATGGGTTTTTTATTTGTAACCAGCCAAAACCTTTATTGAGATACTAGTTCATATTATAGAGAGAAAAGATAAATCACTAAAAGGAAGGATTATTCCATTGGTTTGAGTGTTATGTAAACATGCTTATGTTCAAGAGAGGTTATAGGATAGAAAATATCACATATTAAAGTAATGGTTAGACCTTTTTTATCATGGGAAATTTTTGTGACATTTCAAGGTTGAATATTTAATAATGGGGAGAATTATAAAACCTATATTTTTAGTCTATTTAATAGATGTATAAATTTAATAGTGTCTATTTTTTGATTTTATTATCCCACATAATAGAGTAATTTTATTTTATTATTTAATATGGGGTATTTATTTTAAATGGAAAGGAAAATTATTTGGACTGTAATTATATAGAATTCAAGAAATTTCTAGTAAAATATATGGATTTTAACATGGAAATTTTGATAGAATAATTTATTTGATGAATTAAATCCATCATTGATAGATTGAAGTAAATATTAGATAAGTTTATATATATATATTAAGATATTTTAATATGGAATTATGATAGAGTATAATGTAATTATGATAAAGTGGATATAGAAAAAATATTGACTCATTTAATATTAGAGTTTTAAATGGTGAATTTATGATTTGATAGATGAAATAATTGTTAAATAGTATGATTGGTTCAACTTATTATTCTCTTATTTTAAATGTAATTAAATTTCAATATGGTGTGGATGTATTTATAAATGGTGATATGAGATTAAAAATTTAATATTATATAATTGTATGGATAATTATGGTGTGTTAACTAATTATTTTAGGTTCTTAATATAATAAAAAATTTATTACAAAATCTACCAAAAATACTTAAAACCCTTATTTCTAATACTTCTCTATCTAATAGAATTGGTTATATAATTTATCTTTTCTGGTACATGGTAATACCAAATGGAAATGGGGCCATACCGCTTATTGCATATTCATTTTTTACCTTTCTTCTTCAAAATATAAATATAGTGAGTCATATGAGGGTTAATTCTAAAATGAAATGATTCATTCTATATGTGAATGAGGTCATATGAAATATACACGATCCTTGATGAAATCTATTAAAAAAAGGTTTTGTTTATTTTATTTATGAAATATTATTTTTTGACGAAAATTTTTAATAAAACATAGTAGTTCATTTTATTAAGATTGTTATTTTTGATAAATTTAAGACATTATAAAGAATATGGAGATCCCTAAGGGAGATTGAAATTCCTTTAATGTTTGAAATGGTTTTTAAGTTTGGATATTGTAGAAGATCCTTATGAATTGAGTTGAAATGGTGGATCTGTTAGTTGATATCAACTAATACATGGTAAATGTAGCTTTTATAATTACATAAAGAGTTAGAGAATTCTCATAAACACTATCTTATCCTATGGCATGGTGTTTATATAACTTTTACATTGGGATCTTGTTACGGTTTGTTTCCTATAAAAATTAATTCATAATTTCTAATGGTCTTTTGGTGTTAAATTCAATAATAACTAGATATTAGATAAGTAAGAGGATTATTAAAGATAAATTAGAATAAAAAGGAATGAATATGTCATGAGTTAGAGTAAAACATAGCATGAATGGAGTTTGATGAGTCATGATATATTGAAGAAGAGTAATATGTATACTCTTACATAGAAACTACACTGCAACGAAAATATGTTCCATTGTGAAGTTATTAAATAAAAGGATAAATATAATCATATGAATAGGACCATGATATAATTCATATATGTCTCACCATGAAGACGTTACTTTGAAATCAAGGAAATCTAATTCTGTTATGATGGTGATCCCATGGAATTTAGGTGTAGTTCCATTTCAGAAGCTAGAGGACATCATACCATAGTATATGATTTCATTCGAGTGATAAGATTTTTTGCTTCACTAGAGAAGATGAATCAATGGGATCACCCAATGATCAGCATGTTCATGCCATAATTATTGTGTGAAATTTATGAATTTATTTAAATATTTAGAAATATATACATTAAGTCTATTATAGATATACATGTAATACCACAACATGAATTATCATTATTTTATTAGTTATTTTTCTATATGTATGAGGAGAATCACCTAAAAATGTGTGTTGTGAAAAATTTAGATTAATAGTCACCAATTCCAAGGAATATTACAAGGCGATTTTGGATGAGTTTGAGGAGAATAACATGGTTCCACTCATGACCAAAATTCCAGAGGAATTGAGTTTGGGAAGTATAGATTGATCAAATTTTTTATATTATAATTTTTTTCTTATGCATGGAGTTAATGACCATGTTCATACTCTATTAATTTTTCATATTAATTATCATATAAGATCATTCATAATGAGAAGACAACTGTTGTTTGTCAAGTATTATTCATATGAAAAGAAAAGTGAGTGAACCTTATAAATAAACCTTGTGATTCATGTATTATTTATCCCTAAATCTAATATAATTGAATCATTTCATTCAAGATATGTCACACTAACTAATACTAATAAAATTATTTTAAGTTTTTTTTGTAATTATTTATTCATCCCCTCCCCACGTCACTATTAGTCTACTCTAAATTTGGTCTAACACTAGGTATCAAAGAATATTATTAGAGCTGGATTTAGTTCCATAAAGTTGGTATAATAGTGTAACAACCCAAGTAATTATAGAATAAATCATTTTCATATTTATTAATGTGAATAATGTATTTATATTCATTATAAAAATATTAACCTATTTGTAGATCGAAAAGAAAAAAAGTTTTAACTAAAATCTTTTCTTATATGGGTTTTATTTAAAGGTATAAATTTTAAATTTTAGAATTTGAATTTAAAAATATTAATATATTTTTTTAAATCATCATATAAAAACTTACCTATGGTGAAATTTATGTATTTTTAAAAAAACATTGTTTTTTAGTGAATAATGAAAATACCAAAATTTGTAAAAAAAGTATTTTCATTTCAATAATTTAATTATTTTAAAAATAACAAAATGTTTTGAATAAAATTTCAAGTAAAATAATTAAAATTTATATATATTTAATCCACTTAATTAATTTTTAACCTTATTTATACTGGTTTTTAGTACACTTTTTTTTTGGTTTAAAAATGGGTTTTTATAAAAACTATTTCAAAATGCATAATGATTCTCAAATTTAATTAATTGAAATAATACCTTATAGGGAATGTTTTGAATGATATTTATAAATTATATATCATTGAATATTAATTTAGTTTCATTAAATGATTATTATTAGTCATCAATCTAATATAAAAATCATCTTTTTCTCAAACAAGAATACTCTACTTAAAACGCCTCTTTTTCGTCGTGTCTGTGGGTTTTATTTTAAATTGAATTTTTCCAATTATGTTAACTTAATTTTGTAAAATGTATTCCATATTTTTAGTCATATAATTAATATTTTATAATTAGGTTAAATTAATTTTTTACCAAAATGAATAGTGGAAACAATAAAAATTAACCATCATGGTTATGGTAAAAAATGGATTTAACGAGGGTTAAACTAAAAATATAAGGATTAAAATGACATAAAAACATTCACAAAATATATTTTATAGAAATATATTGACCTTAAATACTATATTTGACATAATGGTACATTATTAGATCCTTGAGAAACAGAAAAATCAGGGGTCTAATTCATTATTTTCGAAAATTGCAAGTGTGTCACTCAAACCATTTAAAAGGCCACCCACTATCCTCCACTCTTCACACCATAAAAAAGACAATAACTACCCAAATAAACTCTATAAATCCCTTCTATAATCATTAAATATGTATTTTGGGCATAAATACAACCAATTAAGGCCTTCGATGAAAACTAAAACAAGTAACTCAAAGAACGAGTAATGTTCTTCAAGGAGCATTTTTAATTTAATTATTCCACCATCCCCTTAAATGATTATTAAAAAAGGATTATATAATAATATCAGTATCTTACATATACTTATATGTAATTATATTTATTTAATAACTTAAATCCTTCTCCTCTTCCATAAAATGGGTTATGAAATCTTCATTCATGTGAATGGATGACTACAGCCTCACGAACTGATGTCATTCATATTTCCATTACTACACATCTCAAGATAGAGTATGATGATGGATAAAAATAATATATGTGATATTTATAATATCATTATACCTATTGAGTAATTATATCATATATAATTATTTACATTTCATTCCTTAGTGGATATGATAATGTTGTATGTGTGTATGGTGAACTACCACCGCATGAAGTGATGTGATTCATTTTTCACTGACACATTACCTGGAAGGTAATATGGGTAAAGATAATGAATATATTTGATATAAATGACATAATAATGATATTAATGACATATTTATAATTATAAAAATATGATATATCATTTTATTTCTTACTTTTTTACTCACTGAGAAATGATGACGTCATTGGTGAATATGAGGAAAGTTGCCTTCATGAAGTGATGTGACTCTCTTTTCATCACCACTCTATATGGATGATATATATATGTATATTTAAAGAAATAATATAGTATATATGTGCTATTAGGATCATTTTTTAAATATAAAATATTAATTACCTCCTTCCTATAATGATCATTCAAAAATGGAAATAGCATACTACTGCAAAATATGCCTTTCGTAGCGCAAAAATATCCATTCTCACAATAAAAACGCTGACTACTGGAGTGTGGTTAAAATCCCAATGCTTTTATCATCACTATAAAATCACTAATAGAGGAATATTTATCAGTGCTAAAATCACTGATAAAGAGTACCTTTATCATCGCTTCTTTAAGCACTGATAAAGGACCCCCTTTATCGGTGCTTTTATTTAGAGTTGATAAAGGGACATTTTATCAGCCCATTTAGTATCACTGAGAAAGGATCCATTTATATGTGATTTTAATAGAACGGATAAATGTTAACACTACTAAAATGTGTTTTTAAAATTACAACACACTATATCAGGAAAAACAGCATCAACAAATATGTAAAAAATAAATAATATAAATAAAAAAAATTTACAACACAAATACAAAAAAAAATGATATATTATATACATTTAAAACAATAACTTGTGAAATTACATTATTCAATAAAAATTATCAAAAACTTTAAAAAACATAAATTTTTATTTTTCTTTAGACCCTAAACCCTATTCATGTTAATTCTGAACAAACCACCCCAGCACAAGAAAAATAATGAACCTATATAAGAAAACAATTATTATGTTAGTGATACTATAAAAAAATTAAACATAGTGAAAATTTTAAACTAAAAATATATATTTTTATTTATACCAAGGACACCTTGAGTCTTATTGAGTTATGGTTTATTCTTACATGTCACAAAATTTCTTATTGTTCTAAAAATAATTTACTCTTGTATTGTCTCTTATCTATGTTGATAAAAACTCACTACGGATGGGAGCCAATTCTAAATGAATCACTTTTTGAAAAACAAACTACAACTCTTACACCATATTTTTTCATTATCTCTATAAAAATTAACAAAATAAGTAAGATAAAAATGCTAAATAATATAATGAAGTAAAAATAAATAAAATGATGGGAAAAAATTATGCTTTTTTCTCAGTTTTGGATATGTAATGCGCATTTTAATCTGAAATCAAACTTATATATTAAAAACATGAACTTTGATTCATATCGACCACACCATTTTTTGGATTTATTTTACTTAAATTTCAATATTTCAAAAATTAATTATGGATTGTATCAATTTATCAAGACTATATGAGCATGTTTTTTGGGTTTTTAGTGAGTGACACACTTTTTTAACTAAATTTCCATTTTTGTAATGATAACAAACACATTGATTCATTCCATGAACATCATATATTGGATTGAGTTGAATATAATTATTCCATTTCAAAAATGACTGATGGATCATTTTCTTAAAATATCAAAATAATCGGAAATCATTTTCTCGGGTTTGAGCATGAGACGTGCATTTTAACTATGACCGTTTTAAATTAAAACCATACAATTTGAGTAATATTGATCACATTGTGCCTATGATTGGGGGGAATGATTTATACACATAAAAAATGACTTATGGATCATTTTACTTAGTATCAAAATAATATAAATGTGTTTTCTCTGATTGAGTTGAAAGTAATTCCTAAAAATCAAAAATTACTTAAGTATCATTTTCCTAAAATATCATAAAAATATAAATTTGTTTTCTCAGTTTTAAGTATGTCATATTTTTTTCTAAAATGATAATTTTAAATAAGAAGAAACAGATGGAGTCATACAAGTCACACCGTACATTGGATTGAGGTGAGTCTGATTCTTACACATCACAAATGAAATATACATTTTTTTTCGAAAGTATCAAAACAATCCAAATGTGTTCTCTTGTTTTTGATTTTCTCACTTATGGTTTTTACTAATATTTTATTTTAAACTAAAAACATGCAATTTGAGTCATACTTGTCACACCATATGTTGGATTAAAGTTTTTATAATTCTAACACATCAAAAATAACATATGAATTATTTTCCTGAAGTATCAAAAAAATCTAAATATGTTTTCTTAGTTTTGAGTATGTCATGTGTTTTTTTACTAAAATGTCATTTAAAATTGAAAACACATAATTTGATCCATATCATTCACATCATGTGTCGGTTTGATGTGAGATTTATTATTACATACCACATATGACTTGTGAATCATTTTCTAAAATAATCAATACAATCTGAGCAATTTTACTCTATTTTTAGTGAGTGGAACATGTTTTGAATTCAATTGTCAATTTTAAACTATTAACAGACACTTTGAGTTATACCAGGATCATTGTGTATCAGATTAAGGTGATTATGATTCTTTCATGTCTTAAATTACTTATGGAACATTTTCATAATGTATGCAAAGGATTGGAATTATTTCTTGGTTTTGAATTGTCACATTCCTTTTTTTTACTAAAATGTCAATTTAAAAAAACACACTTTGAGTCATACTGGTCACACAGTACATTGGATTGATGTGATTTTAAAATCTATATCAAAAATTATGTATAGATTATTTTTATAAGGTATAAAACCAATATAAATTTTTTCGATGTTTTTTGAGTATGTCACCTGTGGTTTTCACTAAAATTTCATTTTAAACTGAAGATATGCACTTTGAGTCGTACCTATAACACTATACTTCGGATTGATGTGTATATTATTCTTACACATCAAAAATGACTTATGGATCAATTTACTGTTGTATCTATTAAAATTAATGTTTTTCCTTAGTTTTATAATGTCAAATTTGTTACTAAAATTTCATTTTCACATGAAAGAACACACTTTGAGTCATAGTTGTCACTTAATACTTTGATTTGACATGAGACTAATTCTTACACATAAAAAATGACTTATGAATAATTTTCTAAAGTTATCTATAACATTCGAGCATTTTTTGCTCATTATTTAGTCTCTGACACATTTATTGAACTAAATTTTCAATTTTTAACTGATAATAGATACTTTGATTCTTACCAACCATATCATGTGTAAAATTTGTGTGCGGTCAATTCCTATATTATAAAAATGAATTATGGATCATTTTTATAACATTTTAAAACAATATGAGGTTGTTTTCTATATTTTTAGCATGTTCCATGTGTTTTAAAATAATGTAAAATTTTTAAAAAATAACTAATAGATAAAAATAATAAGGAACTATTCAAAAAAAAGATAAAATAATGGGTAAATTAACTAAATAAGTGCTTGGAATTCACCTCTTCATAATATTTTTATACATTCTGACCCCATGTATTTCACTCATTCCTTTTTAAAAATATTTATTTCCTCTTTTGTACCTCCCCATGAGAAATAGATCAAAATTAATATTTAAACATTCTAACACTCATTCGTTAAACACCAAATAGATTTTTGAGGTCATAGCCCATAGTAGATTACAAACATTTTAGGTAATAGCCTAAATTTTCTATTATAAAAATGTTTGACACCATGTATTCTACCCACTCAACACTAAATAAATTTACTTCTTCTTTTAAGTATTATGGTTGATGGAAATCTTGGTAGTACTGAGAAAAAATAGAAAAAAATATTAAGAAATATTTTTAATGAAGATTTAATTTCCTTTTGAACTTACCTTTCTTGGGATGTTGGTATTTTAATGGTTTATGATATCTATCATAAATTTGAAAACATAACATCTACAATATTTATTTTTATATTTCTTTTAACACTAAAAAACCATTTACTAAAATAAGTAAATTGTTTTTTAAAATGATATTATGGTTATATTTTTGGTTTGTAAACCATTATTTGTTTCCATTTTAAGTAATCCATAGCCTTCTTATATTCAGTCACCATCCTCAAAACCGAATTTATCCTATATTTAGATATCTCCCTATCATAATAAAATTATTTTTAAAATATATACTAAACCCTATAATTTTAACTTTATATATATATAATATTTACTTTAGTGAACTACAAATTCATAATAAAAATCGTGTGTGGTTGTTTTTATAGATATCCCAGAATTTGATCCCAAAAATAAATATTTGTGTTATCCATATTGATTGTGATCCATATCCAGTGCTTCCTAAAAAACAAAAGAAAATAAGTAATTAAATAAATAAAAAATAAATTTTATGTGATTATATTGTAGAATTTTGACCTTGCATTATAGGCATCAAAAAGTGTTTGCTGTCTGTTATTTTTATCACAAAAACATCACTTAGTGAATCTTTTTTCTAGTTAATTTATCCGATCTAAAAAAAATTTTCTTTTGTAGAAATGATACATGGGTTAATGAATCCAAATCATGATTCACAAGTTTTTTCCTTTATATAGTATTAATATAAATTCCTGTAGAAAATTCAAATATTTATTTACTTTAATGAACATATTATATCATTTTTTTATAGATTTTTTATTAAAATGTATCTTATGTAAGTATTCACAATTGAGACTCCAAACCATTAAAACATGAGAATATCATTTATACTCTTGTGACCAAATAATTCTATAATGAAAACACCAAATATTTATTCTTCATATGGAAAGTAAGACATATATCCATCTTTGTATGTGGTCTCTATATAATTTATAATGCTAATATAAGCTACAATGGAACTGAATGGGAGAAGGTACTCCTAAAAATATCTTTTTTTCATTCTTGATTCATTGGATTATTTTTATTAGATCTTGTTTTTCCCTATAGTTTTATCCATTTGTAATGATATACCACACTTTATACCATTTTTCATCAACTATTACAGTCTTTTCATTTGAAAAAAAAATTATGCACTTACCTCATGTATCTTTATAAAATTTGAAGGTCATGTTATGAATTTTCCAATAGCATCATTGAATGTTGTAATATTGGGATCATCAAGTGGAATAGTAAACTCAATGTGTGGATCTTGATTTACTTCAATCCCCACTCTCAGGTGACCTTTTGGTAGTTCTTTGATGCTAGCTTGTCTCTTGGGATATTATACATTGTCCCTCTCATAACAAGGTAGTGTGTGGGTGTTGACATATAGAAATCACATACAACTTTACCATACATAATTTTAGTAATATGAAGTTATCAAATGTTTTTTGACTCAAATTTATGAGAAATATTAATGAAAATTTTTATTAACTCAGGTAAGGTATGTTGTAGAGAGGAATTCCTAGCCTCGAAGCTATCGGTTTCATTTCGGTATTCATGTGATGATCTTTGTTCCACCACCGGTTCACTTTTATCCATTCATATATTTTGGTCTACCAAACTAGGCTAGAAAATAATATATGCATTTTGTCCTTTAATTGTCTCATATATATCTTATTGTGGATTTTTCTTCTTGAAATATTTTCGAGGAGACACTCCAAAACCTACACCTCTAACGCATCTATATTTTTATAACCGCTTTAAAACTACTTATAGTAGTTTTTCTTCTAGTGCAGTCATTGTCAATTACTGTGTCTAAACTGTATAAAAAATCATATGAACACAGATAGATATTTTTATGTCATATTGTTATAAATCATAATTAATTACTTGTATTTCATACTTACAGATGTTTCCCTTGATTCTTTTGTGTTTTCCTCAGCTAGTTTACCCTATTTATTTATGAAGGCCTCCTTCCATAACACATGATGTGGGTGGAAGTGGTTTTATATATTGATTCATCAATATTCATATAAATAAAAGAACATATGTTTTTTTATATCACATAAAAATTTTATTGATTATTTAAAAACATCCCATTTTCTCCACTAATGAATCATACCCATACTTTTTTATGATATGGGTACATTAGTTTTGATGCAAATTTTTTATTTTCACCACTCTTTTTTTGATTCATAAATTAAATTTTTTGAATCAAATTAGATAAAATAAATAATTAAAAATGATAATGTACCTGAAATGATTTCTCATTATAAATACTGATGAAATAATTTCATGTTTTTTTGTTTATAATGTGTACATATGTAACTGGTGGATGGTTATTTTCTTTCCCCTCAGAATACCTTATATGGAACTTGGTAAGAAGAGTCTAGAATCTTTTATGGGATTTTACAATGACCATTAAGACATATTTTGTATGGGAATCATCTAAAAGAAATGATATTTTCAAGGAATAAGGAAAACTAAAACATTGTTTCAATATATAATTTTTTATTAAAATAGAGAAATGATATTGTAACATTATATTTATATCTTCTCAAAGGGTTTCCTTCGTTATGAGATGTATATAGAGACATGAATCTATATCAATTCAAACATTCATCCTCATTGTGACCCAAATATAGCTAATGAATGTTGACTTGTCTATGTCAAAAGGTTATCCGTGTTGATTCTAGAAAACCTCAAATTTTATACCCTTTATTATTTTATTAATATTTTTTTTCGACATTGTGACACTGCATCATTATTTTTTTTTGAATATGTTTTTGATCCACTAATAATTTTGTAGTTTCACCACCAACCACTTATTCATCCCTGATATTGGTAACTCCATCATGTGAAGAAGACATTTCTTCATGAGTAGTCAAACATTCAATTTATATTATATTAATAAAATAGAGAACACACAATATTATGAAGAAAATTATAGTATATTAAAAAAATTAACCTAACCATTCAAATATATTTATTTTTCTAAAGTTTTATTGTATTTTGATCCTTTTTCTAGAATCCAAATCCCATATTAGTGTTCCCCTCTAACATATAAGACATTGTCTACATTGGGATCACTATGAACTTATTGTGATATCCCAATGAAAGGGTCATCCTCGATTGAATTCTCAACTAAACCTATAGTTGTTTTAGTCTCTAGTGGTAGAATCAAACAATTTTTGTTTGATGGATTTGATATATAAAATACTTTCACTTCATATGATTCCATTATGAATGAATCATCCTTTTCTCCATGCACACTTAAATTCACCTTCATGTGTCCCATTTTATCAAATTTCACTAAAATCCTTTTATCTTCCAATTCGTAATGGAAAATTGGCACTTGAAATGTTTTATAATCCAACTCGTATATCTATTCTATAATGCTAAAATTAGAAATATTCGCATAAATTTGATTTATATCCTTGGAAACAAATATGTGATTAACTTCCAATTAAAGAGTATCTCTACTATTTTTCATTGTATTGTGGTCATCATAGTCATTTTTATAGAACATGTAATCATTGATTGCAGTGCCAGTGTAAGATATATCATCTGTATTTGGTCCCCTATCCATTCATCAAAGTCATTCAGTAATTGAATTCAAATTTTTAGATAACTCCATATAAATATGATCACAAAACTATCCTATAAACTATTTCTTATATGTATCTGATATCAATCCTTCTTCCCTTGATGAATTCAAATATATAAGAATTTATTTGTGGGATTCAATTTATGGATTAACTTCTTCACTATTATGTAAAATGTAAAGGTGTTCTTGCTCCTAATCTGTAATGGTAATTTTAACAATATATCTTCTGTAAATATCATCACCCATAATATGACCACTATGAAGAGAATTTTGGAGATAGGTGTTATCAACATCTGATAGGTAATTGGTTTATAATTCAATTGATTCTTTAAGAATATATCAATCTACAATACAACTTTCTGGACAACTTTGATTCTTCACATACCCTTAAAAAATATTCATATATTGTTCAATGTAGTACACCCATCAGTAATGGACAAGACTACATAGCTAAACCTCTCTAAATAATTGAACCATTATGGGGGCCATTATATTAGATAATTATAGTGGTAAGAATATCTATAATAAACATAATATAACTATAACCACCAAATTAATGATTTGAAACCTTATCGATTCAATAACATTATTGCATATAGATTTGAAAAATAATAATATTATCATCAATGTATTCCAAACATTTTTTGTAAGAATCACACATAAATCTATTCCATCAAATATTTCACCAAAACATGGATTTCATGTGACCTTTTTTCATGTAACTTCAAATTAGTCATTTAAAAAAAATTATTCATATTTTACGAATACCCATCTGGAAATTTTAAAACATCAAGGAAAATTTACAATTTAAAATTTATCTTATTTGGATAGAGTATAAGCTGTTGGATGAAGAAATTTCATCCCTTTACCCTTCACTGGTGGAAACTCTTCCATTGTACTCATGTCGATCATGGAAAACCTAGCCTAGATTCCATCTTTTTTAAGAACATTTAGTAATTTTCTAGTAACACTATCAAATAAATTTTTTCTAATTTCATGACATCAAGAAAATTTATAACATAAAAACAATTCCAATGTGTTTATTCAAATGAAATTGATCTCTTTTTCAAATTGATTTTATAATGTTTTTCAAAAATGGTTTACCAAAAGTAGTTTTATTGTCTTTTAGTTTATCGAACATTTGATCACCCATTAGTGTAGATGGTGTTGTACATTATTTGGTATTCCCATCATTTGATGTCATCTAGAATCTGTATATATGCCACTATGGTTAAAAAAATTTGATATCCTAAAATTTTAGTCTTCACGGAATTTTTCAACCGAACTGAGTGTGTTCATTCTTCACAAATGGGGCACCCCAACATTCCTATAATTATATATACTAAAAAATTTCCATAAGTAGGAAATTCATTTATTATCCCATAAATCAGGGATCTCAATATGAATTCTTTACTTCTTTGAGTTTAACATAGTGTAACACTTGTATCCAACATAAACTTTATATCTTTGATAAATGGATCCAAATAGACATAAATATCATTACTGGGTTTTTTGATCAAGATATAAGTAGAGACAATCCTATATTTTTCTGCTTCATTTATAACCATGGAAGAAGGTTTTAATTTACCAAAATTACTTTCCATATACTATGAGTAATACTATATAAATAAAAGGGATTTATTCTATCTATATATAATGCAATATGTATGTTTCTTGTCTCGTTTCAAAATTCAGTAAACTCATCCTCAATTTTATTCCACTGGGGAGAGTCTATTGGATGACATAGTTTCCCATATTTATTTCTTATATCTATATGACATGTCAATTATATCATGGTTTCTATACATCCATATAGTCTTCTAAACCATGCAATTATTGGAAAGTACTAGGAATCTTTTTATGGACTTGATTCAGCTTTTAGGTATTGATCTTCACCACACTAAAGAAATTTTATGAGTGATTCATGGTACTTGATAAATAATATGAAATCATTATAAAATCATTTATTTTCATAGAGATATTTTCCATTGAACATATAATTTTATTTTTTTTCATATACTCGACAAGGAAGTTCATTTAATTCTAGTATCATGTCATTCAAAATAGCAAGTAGTTCAGAAAATTTAGTGTCGCTCCATTTGCTACCATCTTTCAAATTATATAACTTCAATACAGTTGAGAATTTTTTTTAGTAGGACTAGTATAAAATGGTCTCTTATAATAGCTATTTGAACTCTCAAACAAATTTTTAAAATAAATATGTTCATCTTCAATTTCCATTTTCATTTCTTCTATATGATATTTGTCGTCATTTACACTGGTATTCATATCAAATGATCCATAAACCACAGTATCATCCAAATCAGTGTGAACATAATTTTTTCCCCATGTTTTGTTTAAAATTTAAAGCTCTAATCTATTCTGTGATAAATCAAATGTTCATCCAACTCTTCTAAACTAATTTTTCTTGAATAAAAACAATGTAAATATAGACAAAGAATTTGATAAGGGTTGTATACCGGATCTATTGAAAACTTGATGAGCTGTTTAAATCTATCTTCATACTATATTTTCATAAAATTAGTTTGAATCCATTTCTGATTCATATTCATCAAATTAGGTTCATAAAATATTCATTTTGAAAAAAAATACAAATAATATATTCATAATGAAAGGGGAATGTTATAGATGATTCTAATAAAGGGAACCCATCATTTTATTGTATCAAATAATTTCAGTATTATTTGAAGGGAATGGGAAATTGAGATTAATAAAATAATTACACCACTAGTGGTAGGTGTTTTCTTCTAAATTCATTCAAAATAATCAATGGTACTCGGTATGGGATAACTACTGCTCAGAAGTAACATAGGTTCATGTCTACAACAGATGGGGGATGATTCTAAAGCAACAAAATGAAATAATAACTATTCAGGATATGAAGCTTATGAGGATTATAGTTTTCTCCTTAAATCCAAATATTCTCTGGATGGTAGTTTTTCAAGCACCGGAAAACATTTCATAGTATGTTTCCTAAACATTGAAAAAGCAACAACAATAGTTTGATACCTACATGGGGATCCCTGATTGGTGTGATTGTGAAATGGATTGGTTGGATGGTCTTACATGTAGACATATTGAGACCATCATTGTAGTATCAATATTCAATGAAAGACTTAAATTACTCCATGAAAATGAAAAGGCCTTCGATATGATGATTAAATTTTAGAAGTTCTTATCTTCCCATGACAAAAATCAATAATTCTATGATTATTTATTAAACATTTCTAGGTGGGAGTTGAACAAGTGGGAGGACATAATCTTTACTCATTTATTCACTTTTTATGCAGTGGGAAAGGTGGTGTTTTATTGACTGTCTGATTGGATCTTTAAAGGAGTGAGAAATTTCAGGTTACAGTCACTTGTCAATGGAAAAATGTCATGTATGATTAATTTGAAGATCTAGAAAAATCAGTGACAAATTGAAATCATAGGTAAAATTTAACCACTAACAAATATCAAAAAAATCTTGATCCATTTTTATTTTAATTATGACATTGTACCAATTATAGGTATCCACTTAAAGTATAAATGTTTCCTCACTCATTCATTCCCATTGTGTTTGTGTCTCTTGATGTTATAAGAAAGGTTAAACAGTAATCACATGGATCACATTGGTAGGTGGAAATGGGTTTTCAATGGTGGAATATAAAAATAAAGACTCACTAATCCACCCATGTAAAGACCCAAACTTGACGTACATGGACATTACAATACTTTTAAATTACTTTTGCAGAATACTTAATACAAAACAAAAACAGACATCCGAGGACCGTAATAGTTTAGTCTCTTTTGAAACTTGGAACATAAACTTCTAATCATGATAAATGATCTTCAACATCTCCCATAAAGATCTTCCCTTTTTTTCTTACCTAAAACCTTTCTTTATATCCTGGGAAAAAGAAAACATAAAAAGGGTGAGCTCAAGTTCTCAGTAAGGGTAGGAATGGAGAAAATAAAACAACCCATATACATTTGAACTTAAAAAAACATGAACATAAAGTTTAAACATCAAAATCTTGATCAATGACATTAAATAAGGTAGTATGTAAGGTATAGATCGTAATGTAACATCGATAATGATAAAATATCATGGGAATAAAACATGTACTTTTGTAAAACCATTAAGTACATGATATTATTTCCATAGCAGCCAAGGCATTGCTGCAAAGACCATCATAGTGGTCAAAGTCCGTTACTGAATCGGGTTTACCTGCCATTCCAGCCCTGTATTACTGTACCAGATTTACATTTAGTTAAATTCATGTTTATATCATGAGATATAAATCATTACCCAATGAAATAAAGGGAGATATACGTCCCACCCATCTCATAATTAAATCATTCTTACTTGTGCCACAAAATAAACATAAATCATTCATCATAACCCAAAGTATAAAATGGGTTTCATAAACATCATCCCATCAAAACACAATCCATATAAAACAAATGGATATCATTTCATCATAAGCAGAATAAAACCATGTAAATTATATATAAATTATACTTTAAATATAATAATACTAAATAATGTCATCTTAGATGGAAAATAGATTTGAAAAAACACTTTAAATGAATTCTTGAGGAAAATATCATTTCTTCTTCAAAATCATTTTCTTTTCACAAAATGTCATGAAATTTTAAAATAAATATTTTTTATTGAAAATAATCCTGAAATATTGTAGAGTAAGTTTCATGAAGAAAATGAAATTTGAAACTGTAAAAATCCGTTCATGCCGTATAAGTTTTAAAAAAATATTCTCCTTGTACTTTTGTCGGAAAAGACAAAAAGTTCCTCGTATGGTAAACAAAAGAAAGATTCCTTTCATACCATGTGTTAAAAGTCAAAAAAGGGTAAAAATGACTTTAAACGTAAATGTAAGAATATTAAACATTTTATGGAAACATTTTTTGAAAACATGGACATGGATGATAACTATAACCCCAAGAAAATACTTAAGAATAAGAAATCTCGGATAAAAACGAGATTGGAATAATTATCTATTACCTTATGTCCAATTTAATCCGTATGTATAAGAGACTCCTGAATAGTGGGTTTAAACATATTATTATCTTGTAATATAATAATAATAATATTTATTATATCATATACAATTCACTTATGACTTTATATTAACCGTTCATTTGTCAATTCCATGTTAAAGAAGTTTTTTGGGTAAAATCGTTTCATTTATCATACGTGTTTGGACTTGTTGTTCTTGATATTATTATTACTTAAATCATGATTTAAATACTTCCAGAATGTAAATCATGATTTATATATCTTATATATTCAGTATATATATATATATATATATATATATATATATATATTTAATATATAGATAAATAAAATGGAATACACCGTTCATAGAGCGGTAGGCCGTACATACGCATGAACGTTGTTTTCATTTCCTTATTGAATTGAATTGAAGTAAGTAGGTGAAATATATATATATAAATAAATACAGTAGCTTTATTATGTCATATATTTCATTATTATTCATTATATATACTTTATAATCATTCTTCAATGGTTAACATGGAGAATGAATCTCATCACGTCGTGGAGACGGTAATCCGTGCGTACGCACGAGCGATGATATCGTTCCCAGAATTATTGAATGGAATTGGAGTGGATGATATAATATCTCAAAATTAGTATCATGTTATAATAATCATATATAGTTATTCTTTACACCATTATACCCATCCAAGTAAGGTGTTTGTAGAAAAAACATATTACACCACGGCGTGGAGATGGTATTCCGTACGTACGCACGCGCGGTGATTTTTGTTTTTCGTAGGATGGATAGATGGTTTAATAGGTTTGTTTAATATTTATAATATCAAATCCATATTTAATTAATACTTATGTTATTATTTTATAATGAAACAACTAAAGAATAGGAAGTATAATAAGAAATAAAACTGAAAGAATCGGTAGAAGAGATTACCTCTTCTTTGACGTGGCTCTTTTAAACATCCTCTTAGGGAACTGGAGTTGGTCTTTTAAGAAGACTAGAACCTCTATGATATAACTATAGAGGTTGAGAAGAGAAATTTTTAGGGTTTTCCTGAGCTTTAAGGCTCAAAATTGTGTAAAGTGGAGGGGGAGGTGGTGCCCTTTTATAAGGGAGGAGAGGGGAACCTTAGAAAAAACTTAAAATATTATTTTATAATAAATTAATATTCGGTTTATAATGACTCCAAAGTGACTTATTTAGAGTCTAGGGTGGGTATGGGTAGAAATAATCTCAACAAATAAGTTTTAGACAAGTTTATGTTACCATTTTAACCTTATTATTTAGATTTAACTCTAAGTTAAATAATTTAACTTTTACCGTGTCTTCTTGTATTCTTACACTATATGTTTAATAAACTTACTCTAAACTACCAATAGAACCCCAATTGGTTAATCAGTGTCATATATATTATTATATAAGTCTTTTGGCCGAACCTTATATTTTTAAGAATAGAATATCAATTAATAATTTAATATATTTTTTAAAAACTCTTTTTTGTCAATTTTGACACTATTTGGTTTTTTTTTTGCTAAATTCATACCAGCATTATTAATTCAAAAAAAATTAATATAACCAACCCTAATATGTTTTAGTAACCTATAAAATTAGTTTAATTTATAAAAAGTCTCAAATTACATTTATTTGGGTATTTATAATATCAATTATGTTAATATTTCATTAATAATGTAATTATTGTATCATCATTGTGTCATAAATAAATTAAATTATTTAATGTCCAAAAATTATAAATAAAATACCATTATGTGGGAAATCTTTTTATATTTTTAATTAATATTTATAGTTGAATTTATCTTATGTATAACCCTATATTAAAAATGTTTTACTTATTAAACTTTGATTTTAATTCTTTTAACTCTTCTTTGAATTAAGTAATAATAAATGTCCTAATCTAATCCAAGTGGACCTAAATGGTCATATGTTATTCCTAAGGTTGTTTTGGGTCTAATTACACTTATCCAATATAATTAGGACATGTTTTGGTAATAATAATATCACTTTTACCCTTAATTTCCCTATTTAATTTTAACCGTGGTAAATAAAAGTAAAAAGTTACTATTCACCAAAAATTATTTTTATCTTATTGAACCACATTTTACTCCTTGATATTAACAGTGTCTCTTAGATTTTTGAAATTCAACTCAAAGAATCGGTAAAATTAAGTTTTATTTAAATTTATAAATTCTCCTAGGAGGGGGGTAAAAGACTGTGAAAAGTTCTATAAAATTTTTATATATCTAAAATAATTATAATTTGAATACAATGAATTATATTGAACATATATAGGTATTATGTGTCTATTTTGACCTAAAATAAATTTAAATAAAATAAATAATTATTTTAATAAAAAATCAGTTTTAAACTATAACTTAGTGCTTTTCACTATTCATCAAAAATTGAAAGTTTTAAGAAAAATACCAAAAATTCATCCTAGGCTAATTTCGATATTCCGAATCCAAAAATGATGTCCATTTTTAAAGATAAAATTTATAAAATTTCAAAGATTGGGTATTACTATTCATAACAGCTAGTTTATATAATATTTTAATAACATAACATTGTTTAGTAAAACATGGTATTGCGTACAACGCAAGCAATCGAGGAAGGTTTCTATTGCATGTAATGCAAGCCAAGAATAGTTTTGATTATACTACAAGCTAATATGGTGATGCATATAGTGCAAGATAATCTTGGTGTAGTGTACAACAAAAGACATCAAATAAATTAAAAGGAATAATTCTCATAAAATCATGGGGTGTTACATTCTACCCCCCTTAAAATGAATTTCACCCTCGAAATTCGTCGAGGTTATAAATGGATTACTACTTGAAAATTAAATTCATAGAAACTCACATCATAAAAATTAATACTAAAAAATCATTTTAAAAAGGAACGTTAGAAACATAATGGATACCCAAAGTAACTCATCACTGGGTTTCCACATAAGAGAATATAGGTGAAAATATGGATATGGAAGAGAAATCTAACCATCAAGTTCTGATAGAGAGTGGTAGAGAACATGGCTATGAAAAAATCCAACCATCACAAAACCATAAATTTATGATGATCTAAGGTACCATCTAATTCATTTTATATGAGGGTACCAGGCCAACATTTTTGGTTTTCAAGATCATTTCCCTAATGTTGAAGATTTTTTGAATTAAAAGAAATACTTACTTAATTTTGGTACAATCTCACTATTTTTTGTGCCTTGAACAATTTCCACTTCATCTCTTATAGAAATGAAGTTGAATTTGTCTTCTATGAAGTGTTAGTAGATCATACGATAGAATTATAGGTCATTCCATCTGTCTCAAACATAAGGTTATCAAAAGTTATATACATAAGTCCATCTATGGTGAGATTAATCGAATATGGTTCCTAAAATGGACTTATACTTCATCTATCATACCTCTTAATAAAATAAAACTATTTTCTACTAACCAGGGACTTCCTGTAGGTCAATGGTAGGAAATAATGGCATGTCGCACTTCGGTTGTGGGTTCGATTCCGACAACCTTGTCTGACGCAACAGGTTGTCGCCCATCCTGCAGGTTGTCCCTTTTTCTAAAACTACACTATTATAACATTCCAAAAATAATATCGAAAAAAGTTTATATCCTTAAACAATATTATCTTATGTCCAACATAATCCATTTCAAATCCTTAGGCTTATCCAAAATACTTATATCCAATGTCATAGTATAAAGACAACGATTACTAGAAATATCATCAACCATGCATGTGAATACCATCATTTATCCCCCATATATCATAAGATATATCTTGTTGGTCACATTCCAAACATGTGAATACCTCATGTATTCTTTTGAAACATGAATTACCATAGAACCTTAGTGAAAACATGAATGTTTTCAAAAGTTAACTCTTTCCACATACCAAAATCCCGAAATTTCTATATACTCAAACCATGATATCACTTTGTCCTTATATCTTTCATGAGCTCATGAATATTATCAAACATTTCATTTTCTCCTTATCTCTTCATTATGGGCATGTCATCTATATTCCAAAAATATTTCAATCACTCTTCATAGTTACCGGTACCATACAATTATTAAAATCCAATACATAGATATTCCAAAATTCCACAATACTATAAATGAGATTCCATGATACTATTTTGAAATCCCATTAAATAAACACTTACTCACTCCACAACATCATTTTCATACTCAACATCACAAATAGTGATCGCATGTGACTTCCCTTTGTCTTTTTTATTAAGAGGTTGCTCACATAGATCATCATTAACCCTTGGATTAGGGAATTGAATATCATAATTCCCCATTTCCTTGCACTTGAAGAATTCAAGTGTTGGTGGAGCTTTCTCTGTAGTCTTTTCTCTATTCACGTCATTAGAAACCTTTTTCCCATTACTTCGGCTCTCAGCTGCTCGATGACCTTCTTTTCCACACTTGAAACATTTTCTAGTACCTTTTAGACAATCTCCACCATGCTTCTTTCCACACTTTGAGAATAAAGAAACATTCACATTATTTTCACCATTGTTCTAAGATTTTTCCTTGAACTCCATATTTCGTTTCTTGTCAAAACCATGAGATGGATATGTAACACCAACTTCCAGTTCTAACTTGATAGAACAACACACAATTTCTTCATAGCTACTGATGTCTATTATAGTTAATGCCCTTCGAAGACTTCGTTTTAAGCCACTGAATAATCGATCAACTTTACTCTTAGGTTGGATGATAAAGCCAGATGCATACCTTTCAAGCCTTGTAAAGTTCTCCTTGTATATACCAATAGATTCATCATCCTTTTTCTTAAGTTCAAGAAACTCCTTTTCCATATTTGTTCGAAGAATATGAGGGATGTACTTATTGAAAAATAAGTTCTTGAACTCATCCCATTCCATGGATTCAATTTCACCTTGGGGCCTTGTATTCTTAATTAGAGTCCACCACTGGTCTGATTCACCTTCTAAACAAGAAAACAGCGAGAATGAATTTTTCATGTTCCGAAAATCGAAGTATGGAAAATATCATTCCAATGGTACTGATCCATTTTTAAGAAACAAGTGGATCAGAAGACCCACTAAAATAAGGTGGGTGTTGCCTCATAAAGGACTCAATAGAATATTGTTCCCTTCTCTTCTCATTCGGAAGTCTAGAATGATTCATAGATTTTGTAAGTATGGAAATAATATTTTTCACTCCATCTCCCATAAAATTGGTTTTTTCAGGAGGAAAGTCATTGGATTTCCCATTACATTGATCAACACAGTTCCTTTGGGTTCCATCCATCGTCTAAAACCCAAAAATAAGAGTGTAAGAGGCAAAAATCATGCCAAGAAAACAACATAATAAAGGGGGGGTACCTATTATATAACATCTTAGGTTTAATTCTAAGATCATTACCATAATTCTAGGACTATAACCTATACTTATACTTAACCTTAGGGACATCCCCAGACATACATTTAAAATATCTTTAGGGATCTCACTAAAGTTTTCGGATCCTAGTTTCCAAAGGTTGACTAAACATTTCCTCTCATACCAATTGTAGAGACCCAAACATGACATACATGGACATTAAATTACTTTTACATTAATTTTTCAGAATACATAATAAATAACAAAAACTGATTTCCAAGGACCATAATAGTTTAGTTTCTTGGGAAACTTCGAACATAAACTTCTAATCATGTTGAACGATCTTCAACATCTCCCATAAAGATCTTACCCTTTTGTTTTCTTACCTAAAACATTTATTTATATCCTGGGAAAAATAAAACATTGAAAGGGAGAGATCAAATGCTCATTAATGGTAAGAATGGAGAAAATAAAACAACCCATTCACATTTGAACTTAAAAAAACATGAACAAAAAGTTTAAACATCAAAATCTTGAGCAATGACATTAAACATGGTAGTACATAAGGCATAGATCATAATGGAACATCAATCATGATAAAATATCATGGTAATAAAACATGTAATTGTGGAAAACCATTAAGAACATGATATTATTTCCATAGCATCCAAGGCATTTCTACCAAGACCATCATAGTAGACAAAGTCCATTACTGAATCGGGTTTACCTGCCTTTCTAGCCCTGTATTACTGTATCAAATTTACTTTCCATTACAGCCATGTTTATCTAATGAGATATAAATCATTACCTAATTAATTGGAGGGAGATATAGGTCCCACCCATATCATAATGAAATCATTCTTACTTGTGCCACAAAATAAACATAAATCATTCATCATAACCCAAAGAATAAAATGGGTTTCATAAACATCATTCCATCATAACATAATCCATATAAAAAAATGGATATCATTTCATCATAAGAAGAATTAAACCATGTAAATAATAGATACATTATACTTGAAACATTATCATACTAAATAATTTCATCTTAGATGGAAAATAGTTTTGACAAAATACTTGAAATGAATTCTTTAGGAAAATATCCTTTATTCTTAAAAATCATTTTCTTTTCACAAAATACCATGAAATTTTAAAAGAAAATTATTTTATTGAAAATAATCATCAAATATTTTAGAGTAAGCTTTATGAAGAAAAGGAAATATGAAACTCTAAAAAATATGTTCATTCCGTATAAGATAAAAAACATATTCTCCTTGTACTTTTTTCGGAAAAGTAAAAAATTTCCTCATATGCTAAACAAAAGAAAGATTCCTTACATACCATGTGGTAAAGGTCAACAAAGGGTAAAAATGACTTTAAATATACATGTAAGAAGAGTAAACATTTTATTAATACATTTTTAGAAAATATGGACTTGGATGATAATAATAACCCCAAAAAATACTTACGAATAAGCAATCTCGGATAAGAACGAGATTGGAATAATTATCCCTTACCTTATGTCCAATTTCTTACGTATGCGTCCGAGACTCCGGTATAGTGGATTTAAACATATTATTATCTTGTAAGTAGATGATATATATTTATATATATAAATAAATATAGTAGCTTTATTATGTCATATATTTCATTATTATTCATTATATATACTTTATAATCATTCTTTAATGGTTAACATGGAGAATGAATCTCATCGCGTCATGGAGACGGTAATCCGTGCGTACGCAGGAGCGATTATATCGTTCCCATAATTATTGAATGGAATTGGAGTGGATGATATAATATCTCATAATTATTATCATGTTATAATAATCATATATAGTTATTCTTTACACCATTATACCCATCCAAGTAAGGTGGTGGTAGAAAAACATATTCCACCACGGCGTGGAGATGGTATTCCGTACGTACGCACGCGCGGTGATATAATTTTTCGTAGGATGGATAGAAGGTGAAATAAGGTTCTTTCATATTTATAATAATATATCAGTATATAATTAATACTTATGTTTTTACTTTATAATGAAACAACTAAATAAGAGTATGTTGAAGAAGAAAGAAACTTGAAAGAATCAGTAGAAGAGATTACCTCTTCTTCGACGTTCCTCTTTTAAACATCCTCTTAGGGAACTTGAGTTTGTTATTTTGAGAAGACCCGAAACTTTATGATATAACTAAAGAGGTTTAGAAGAGAAAATGGCAGGGTTCGGACAAGCTTGAAGGCTCAAAATTGTGTAAATATGAGAGGGAGTTGGTGCCCTTTTATAAGGGAGGAGAGGGGCACCTTAGGAAAAACTTAAAATATTATTTTATAATAAATTGATATTTGTTTTATAATGGCTCCAAAGTGACTTATTTAGAGGCTAGGGTGGGGATGTGTCACAATCCTCTCAACCAATAGGTTTTAAACAAGTTTAGGTTACCATTTTAACCTTATCATTTAGATTTAACTCTAAGTTAAATAATTTAACTTTTACTGTGTCTTCTTGTATTCATACACTATATGGTTAATAAACTTACTATAAACTACCAATAGAACCCAATTTGGTTAATTAATGTCATATATATTATTATATAAGTCGTTTGGCCGAACCTTAGATTTTTAGGAATAGAGTATCAATTTATAATTTAATATTTGTTTTAAAAACTCTTTTAGGTCAATTTTGACACTATTTGGTATTTTGTTTTTTCTAAATTCATAACAGAATTATTACATCAAAAAATATTCATCTAACCAACCCTAATATGTTATATTAACCTATAAAATTAGTGTAATTCATAAAAAGTCTGAAATTACATTTATTTGGGTATTTATAATATCAATTATGTTAATATTTCATTAATAAGGTAATTACGGTATCGTCATTGTGTCATAAATAAATTAAATTATTTAATGTAAAAAAATTATAAATAAAATACCATTATATAGGAAATCTATTTTTATTTCTAATGAATACTTATAGTCTAATTTATCTTATGTATAACCCTATATTAAAAATGTTTTACTTTTTAAACTTTGATTTTAATTCTTTAAACTCTTCTTTGAATTAAATAATAATAAATGTCCTATTCTAATCCAAGTGGACCTAAATGATCATATTTTATTGCTAAGGTTTTTTATGGTTAAATTAAACTTATCAAATAGAATTAGGACATGTGTAAGGGTAATAATAATATCACTTTTACCCTTAATTACCCTATTTACTTTTAACTATGGTAAATAAAAGTAAAAACTTACTATTCAAAAAAAATTATTTTTATCTTATTGAACCACCTTTTACTCTTTGATATTTACCGTGTCTCTCGGATTTCCAAAATTCAACTCACAGAATCGGTAAAATTAAGTTTTATGTAAATTTGCAAATTCTCCTAGGAGGTGGGTAAAAGAAGGTGAAAAGTTCTATAAAATTTTTATATATCCAAAATTATTATAAATTGACACCAATGAATTAAATTGAAATTATATAGGTATTATGTGTCTATTTTGACCTAAAATAAATTTAAATAAAATAATTAATTATTTAAATAAAAATTCGGTTTTAAACTATAACTCGGTGTTTTTCACTATTCATCAAAAATTGAAAGTTTTCAGAAAAATACCAAAAATTCACCCTAGGCTAATTTCGATATTATGAATCCAAAAATTAAGTCCATTTTTAAATATAGAATTTATAAAATTTCAAAAATTGGGTATTACTATTCATAACGGCTAGTTTATATAATATTTTAATAACATATCATTGTTTAGTGAAACTCGGTATTGCGTACAACTCAAGCTATCACGGAAGGTTTATCTTGCGTGTAATGCAAGCCAAGAATAGTGTTGTGTATGCTACAATCTTATACGGTGTTGTATATAGCACAAAATAATCATGGTGTAGCATACAACAAAATACATCAAAGAAATTGAAAATAATAATCCTCATAAAATCTCGGGGTGTTAAACCCCAACCATATAATATGTGATTATTTTAATACATATTAGATCTATCCTCATTGGTGATGATCTATCGGGTTATCAAGGGTTTTGATCCCTAGGTTTTTGGATTATTAGTCTTTAGTGGCATCTCTAGTGTTCTTGGTGGGATGGAATCAGTCTCAGTGGTTCATCCCTATGGTTTCCCTTGTAAGAAATGTTGTGGTCATAGACAACGATTTTGATGGGAGGAGGTGTGAATTCCTACGGTGACAGGTGCATGACAGTGATGGTGTAGCTCAGATGGGCCCTCAGGGTAGAGATATGGCTACAGTAGATGGATGTGGTGATGATTTGGGCATGATCTGCATATTATTTTCCTATGATGTGTGTGGTGAGGCAGAGATCTAGCTATGACAGTAGTCTTTGGTCATACAGGTGGCGATTAAGTTTGTCTTGGCGGTGTGGTCATAGTTATATAGCATTAATGGAGGGTTGTGGTGGCCCTTGGTATTGATGGTAAGTCATCCAGATGGCATGGTGGCGGTGTTGGCAATAGTTTAGACTTTCTTTTGTGGTGATTTTGGAGTAGTGTTGGGTTTGTTGGGTCAAATTTTTTAATGGGGTTACATATAGTGGTTTTTTATCAATGGGATCTTTCCACTCAAATCTAAGGCTTCATGCCTCTCTCCTTCGAGATTGTAATTATTTCTCCCTTATCCAGTTCAAAATGGATTTCTATTTTTCCTTTTTCGTGTTTAATAAATTGGCTTTCCCACAACTTGTTTGATTAATACCTATTAGTATATAGGAATCCTCAAAAAATGGTATCAGAGTATTATTCTGAGTATAAAACAAATAATAGTTATTTTCCTTTGATTGGTAGTGATTTGTGTCCTCTTTTTTGAAATGGAGTCAATTCTGTATTTTATAACCATAATAGATCATATTAAATCAGTGAATATATAGTGAGTTCTAGAATTTTAGGATAATAATTATAACATATATAAATATAAAATATTTCCAAACATATTATCCACTGGTTTGGATGTGTTTAAGTGTTAAAAATCAGTATATTCCTCATATTTAGAATATTGTGTTGACCATAGTTGATTGAGAAAATAAAAAGAATAATGGTTGGAATTAAAATGTAATACTTTCATTAATATTAGAGAAATAATTCATTAAATTCAATGTTATTAAGATATGAAAAACATATGGGATAATATGAAGAATATTTAGGAAGGAAACATGGAAGTTAAAGAGGCTAAATTACAAATTTATCATTTCAAGTGTGAAGACATTTGAATGCATGATGATGATGTTGATGATTACTTTATATGAGTCAATGAGGTAATTTATACCATTATAGGTTTTGGTTTGACTCTTAAATATTATAGGTTTCTAAAAATATATAAAATATCTTCTTTAATAAATTTTATGTGAATGTTTCAACGCTTGAGGGCCAGGATTCTAAAATTCTTCCATTAGAAATATATATATAATATTTATTAGTTATAAAATGTGGAAATGAATTGATCTTAAGAAAAAGAGTAATTTTTAAAATGAATTATCCTTTAATTATATAAAGTAGATTAATATTCAAAAATTTGTTAAGGAAGAAGAGAATGATTATAAAGATAAAAATATTTGATGATAAAGTTTAACAAAATGATTTCACTCATCTTATGAAGCCTTCAAAAAGGTAAAGGAATGTATTGAGGAAATATTCCAATAAAATATTTCAAGTGTGGATAAATTTTATTTTTTGAAACTAATTTCCAAATTTGAAAGAAGAAGAAAGTTATGGTGAATTTGAGTCATAAAAAATCTATTTAAAAAATAAATCATAAAAATTCAACAAGGAGAAGATTTCCTTCAAGGTAAAATTCAAGATTTTATAAGAATTAAAATACCGAGGTTTCTTGTTAATGTTTGATGATAAAGGAAGTAGTGAACAAAAATATAAATCTGAAACTTCAAGTGGAGTGGAGGAGAAGTTTTTTTATCACTAAATTTAATGATGATGAGTTTAGTATTATTATGAAATTTATCAAATCATAATAGTAGTTATAAAAACTTGATATGTTTTTCCATATACAATAATATATGAATACTAGTAAATACTCAAAAAAGTATAAGAAATAGAATAGGTATCAGCTGATACATAATTTTATCATGCCAATCAAATAAAAAGACTAAGATTAAAAGATAATATAGAAATTCTAAAAAATGCATGTTACAATTATAAATAAGTTTTCAAAGTTATAAAATATAATTTTGGAAAACATCAATTTAGGTAAATAAATAGTATCTAAGGAAAAAATATTTAACAAATTGATCCATTTCAAAATAATAATTTTCACACCTATACAAAGTATGGTTACCTCTTTTGAAATACCAAAGAACACAAGTATGGGTTATAATAGAGAATTATTTTTTTAGTGTTAATTGAAATTCCTAAAATATTTATTTTTTTATAAATTATATTATTATATCATTTTTTATCTAATAATATATATCATCATTATATTTATTTTCAAATAACTTTATAGCTTATTTTTAAAAAAATATAATTATCTTTTGGATTGTTATTTTCATATCAAAGAACGTAACAATATATAAAATTTAGCAGTTGGAAAGATAGTGGTTGAAATATCGGTTATAATGGAAATTCAGATCGAAAAAGTTTTGTAATAGTTATCATATCTATGGTAAGTACTATATTGGTTAATGGAACAAACAATGGACTATATTGAGATAGACTTTTCCAAGATATACTAAGCTTCTAACATTATTTTTCAACTCCTTCCTGCAGTCAGCCATTTTATTTTTATCAATATTTAAATTTTTACTCATTTTGTTAGATTCAATATAGTTATCATTAACATTAAATTATTAAGAATTTGAATCCATGATTTTAATAATATTAATAGAATTTATAAAATTACACTTCATGTATATCCATGACTTGAATACCCATTTGACACTTGATTTATGTTCACTACTGCAAGAGAAGTGCTCCATGGTTCCCAACAACCAGTTTGTATTTTTGTGGGTCTCAAATTATAGTTCGGGAATGATTTACCGATTTTCTTATAAATTCAAAATGAATCCTCAGTAGGTCAAACCATCTAATAATGAAAAATTAACCCAATGGGCCATATGAGAAAATAAAAAAAATTAATCCGTCCATAACTCTCTATATAAATTCAAGCATTACTAAAAACATTAAATTCATTGTATAAAGGAATTATAGAATATAATTCATACAAAATATAGCTTAATTCTATGAAAAAACTAAGTATAATTACAGAATATCCAAAAAGGATCACGGATAACCTCTATTATCTTATACTATGATGTATGCACCGATCCCTCTTCTATAACAAACATAAATGACCTACTCATGTGATCTTGTGATTACTATTATCCCTAAGTACATGTAAATTAGTAGAATATACATTTTATGTCCACCGAGGAGTCCATGTAGGGTTCAGAAGAAAGCATGAAGTAGTGATGGAGGAGATAGAAGAATATGAATGGAGGATAAATTGAATGAGAAAGAAACCATGAAACCCATAAGAGCACCATTCTGAGAAAATGCATCACTAATGCACATCGATGAACCCAAACAATCAAGAAATTATATAGTAGGAAAGAAAAATATCATACATTATATTTGAGTCTCGATTCATCTGAGATAAGTTCATTGGGGAGTGACAATGGCAGTGGGATTCCATGACATATTTAAAGGTGTGACTAAAATTTATTCAGTTAGGGTTCTTTTAAAATGATCAGGGAGTGTTTTATGAGGGTATTCTAAAAATTCTAACAAATATTCTTTTAATCAGCACAAAAATAATAATCACTAATAAAAGATATTATTATCAGTGTTTTTTAGTGCTGATAAAATCCATCTTTATCAATGCTAATGTTTTAGAGATGATAAAAGTTATCTTTATTAGTGCTAAAAATTTACCTTTGATAAAGGATTTATAATTATAATTGTTAATATATATATTAAAAAAAATTATTAATATTTTTATATAATTATAAATGTACTTATATCATTAAATATATTTAAATACTTATATAGATAGTAAATATATTTATATAAAATATAAATATATTAAATATATTTATTATAATATTATAATTATTTAAATATATAAATATTTATTTATAATTTTAAAAATATTTATAAAAAATATGAACAGTTTTCAATGGGTTTGTTCATGGAACCGAAAATCCCAAATGGATCTATATCTAAAAGTAAACTTCTTTTCAAAGGCAGATGCTCATTGGGATGTCTGGACAACAATGCTTAAGAACTCACATTGGTCAAGAGGATGGGTGTTGGGATCCTTAAACCATTTTGGGGGGAATTATTGTATATTCATGCACTCCCTTATATATTTAAGATATGTTCATAAATCCGTTATTAATTCCCAAGTATGATGTGGGTATCCCTAGAATTAACAATCAATTATTAGCATGTATGAAATTTAAAATCATTTGTATCTTTTTGAGGTTCTTCATAAATGGATATATTTTTATGTATATAAGGTTCTCTATCAATGGTATCCCCTTATATACTATTTAGATATTCCTTTCTCATTATTACGATGATTATGGTTTTCTTTCCACATAGTGGGGTGCTCTGGAGTGTATCGTCATCCAGGGAGACATGATTTGTTTTGGTGTTGGGATCGAACCCATGTAATGGTATTCATATGTATCCTCATGAAAGGAATTAGAACCCACATAGCTCAGTGATGCTTAATGGGGAACATCATACCTTTTATGGTCATGTGATAAAGACCTAATCATACATTTTAACATCTTGTGGAGAATAATTCTAGGCATAAGGTTCCAAGTCAAAGCTTGGTGGGGGACTTATAAGGAAGTAGCCCTGGGAACCTGAAAGGGATATGGATTTCCAGGTTCGATTAGACCCATCTAAGAATGATGACCAAAGAGAATAATTTTGAAATATGTTGTTGGGTTCAGACCTTAGGGGGATTCCAACATATTCTATTTGGATGAGAATTAATGCCCATATAGTTTGGTTAGTCTAGTAGGGGAGTGTGGTCTTTTGAGTGGATTAAGTTTGGGCTTACTCTTAAAGAGGATTCTCGGATGAATGGGGGATCTTATTGGGGGTTAATCCTAAGGATGATTCCTAAGTAATTTGTTTGGTTTGGGGATTACTCTTTAGAAGGTTTCCTATGATAAGATTTCGTGGCTTATAAAAAGTAGGATTCCCATTGATCATAAGACATAGGTAGGAATCCTACATATCCTAATTATAGTACAAATCATAGTTCTCATACTTCAAGATTTCAGGGATTACACACTAAGGTTTCCATCTTGTGGGGGATCATGTGGAATTCATGCCTAATTTCAACCTCTGTGACCACATGAGTCATGATCCTTATAATAAAAAAGTGGTAGAGAAAGATCCGAGAAACAATACAACATGATTTTACCTATGGTTGGAAACATGTACTTGAGGACTCATGCAGGGGGAGCACTCTAAAGGAAGGTGAGATGAAGATTCAAAGGATGATTCTCCACTGAAACATGCATCCAACTATGTGGATCTCATGATCATGGATATACCATAATCCCACAAATCATGATGAGTCATTATTTGAATGAGATAGACAAGGGAAAGTAAAATATCAAGGAAACCACACTTCTACTCCTCCACTAGTGGAAGAGGTTAAGGGTACAAGAGAGGGAGGAGAGGACTCTGGTTCCCATCCCTTCTCTGACCCAGCATCCAAGAGGTCAAGGAGCATGAGTACAACCTACAACCAAAAAGTATATGGGATTACTCCATGAGGGATGCCCTACTAAATGGGTGTTATTATTGGAGATTAATACTAGGTAATAATCCTAAATGATTGGTTTTTTTGGGGGTTTACTCCTAAGAGTTATTCCCTTGATAAGATGTCTGGGCTCATACCAATTAGGAGTCTCATTGAACTCAGGACTTTGGTAGGCATCCTATATATCATGATTATAGCTTGAATCAGAGATCCTGAATTTCAAGATTTTAGGGATTACATAATAAGGTTTCCTTTGGTTGGAAGATAATTTGGGTATCATGATTACCATAAACCCCTAAGACCACGTGAGTCATGATAATTTTGAGAAACAAGAGGAAGTGGAATATCTGAGAAACCACACAATCTTATTTTTCATGAGGTTGGACACATTGCCTTGAGGACTCACACTGGGGGAGAACTCTAAAGGATGAAGAAATGGACATTAGAGGGGTATTTCTCCACCAAAACATTCATCTAAATGTGTTAATTCCATGATCATGGCAATCCCCTAAGCCCACAAGTCATGGTGATTCATTATTGAATGTGACGGAAAAGGGGAACTTAGAGATATGGAAAACCATACTTCTCATCCTCTGAGGGTGGAAGAGGTTGAGGGTACAAGAGAGGGATGAGAGGTATTCAGTGCTCATCCCCTCTCTGACTGAGTAGACATGGGGAAGATGAGGTGATGTTGTGAAACATACTCCAATAAAGTCTAGGGAATAACTCTAGGAGGGATGCTCTAAAATTGGTTCCACAGAAGGAGAGGAGGATATCATTCGAATTTGAATGGAAAGGAATGTGTAATCCTTACACTCCCTATTTAAAACTAGAGGTTCTAGTCCATAGAGATGATAATGGGTGTACATGGTCCTAGCCATTGTATCTAAGACTGGGAACTCCTTTTAACTTTCCTTGAGGTAGGGTTCCTCATGATTGAAGGGATAAAAATCCACCTGCACCCCAAGGACCCTAACCATCTGGTTGGATAAATTCAAGAAACCTATGACTAAAGGAATAAAAATCCAAATGGGATACATGTTGGTGTTACACTTTCAATGGTTTTGAAATTATGGAGGTTTTCGTGGAGGTGTTAACTTGGTTCCTTTCAGGTGAGGGAATCAAGGGAATAAGAGTACTTCCATTGGAATCTTAGAGAGGAATCAAAGAGAGGCTTGTAAAGGTCCTAGATTAGAGGGAATATGTCACTCGCATAGGTTCTAAGACGAGCTAGAAGTTCTTCATGAATGGGGGTATAATCCTACGCAAGCTAATTATGCATTGGTAAATTTACCAATATGGAAACAATGCATTGATGAGTCTTTTAGCGTAGGCACCCTAAGTATCCTATGGTGATTCCATAGGGGTATTATGTAGGTACCTGGTTAAGGAGAGGGGCCTCATACGAGTTGTTGTTCTTTAGATGAGAAGGGTTCCATACACAGATGTATTATGTTTCAGACTCTGAAGGGGGTTTGATGTCACTTATCCTACTAAATTCTCTCTTCTCTTAGGTTTTTTTTGAGCTTCCATATAAATTTTTGGAGACCTAGGTGAAGGGTTTTTACAGCCAGAGCTTAGGGATTATTTTGATTTTCCCAATTCTAAAATAAATAGATCGACGTCATATTTATAAGAATATAGGGAACCCTATTAGGTGTTACCCCACACATGTCTACAATGTTGGTGCCCAGCATAGGTGTCCCATGTAGGGTTAGTTGTTCCTTCTGGGCCACATAGGTGGAGTGACCAGGTGCTTCACGTAGGGGGGTTATGACATCTGGGATGAGTAGGTGAGGAATATTACATCCTCTTGGAATGTAGGCTTTGTGTTTATTGTTATACCATATCGAACCACTAGGGTTAACCTACTTCTCTATACTACATGGGTTCTTCCCTCTCACCCATGCTTGTGACCAGTGTTAGGCTGCATTCTTATCCCTTTGGCCCAATCCCTTCACTACAATCATTGTACCCATGAAAAATGTAGAGTCACACTATGAAATTTTCATGCCTAGTTGTGAACATTTTTGTCCACGAACATGGAAATCCAATCTTCTCTTTTATCCATAATAAAGATGAATTTCAAATCAAACTCAACATTTGGTGTATAAGTGAGGTTCAGGTCTTGAATTCAGTGGAAAAGTTCATGGAACACATTTCACGATTTCAAAAAATGACCCCCCTTAAAATTATATTTTTTTGTAATGAATATAATCTGGTTCTAAGGAAATGGTAGGGAACTTCGATGCATTGTAGCATCATTTGGTGGGGTTTAGAGCTACCTCAAGTGTGGAAGGGTGCTCTAATTTTTTCCTAATCCATGTGGCATAGTGAACATAGTTTGACTATTTCTAAGGTTATATTGAAAACCTTATAAACATTGCATATTTTGTGTTGCCGCATTATTATTTTTATAATTTCGATATAAGGAATACATAGCATGTGAGACTTGGATTTTTCTTCGAACACCCCTTTTTAGGTTTTCAGCCGAATAATTTTTATGCATATTTAATTTCATTTCTCAATTTTTTTCCTAAATAACATATATTATAGGTCCAGTGAGCTGAGACTCAACTTTTTTGCAATTTTCCCTTTCTAGTTTTTCAATCTGATGAGTACTATGTCTCTTTTTGTGGGTAGTTTAAAGTGGTGCAAGAGAGAATAATGAAACTGGTTTTTTAGGTTGAACATCTTTGAACATAAGTATCAGAATGATGACTCAAAAGAATATTATTTTCCAATAATTCTCTGAGATTATTAAGATGTTTTATGGGGAATCTTGATCCATGATTTTTTGGTTTTGGAATTTAAAACACAGTACATTAGGGGATATAGGGGGTCTCTGCTGAGTATGAAGTTCCCAATGGTTTAAAAACCTGTTTTGTAGGTTGTTTTATGAGAAGTTAATTGGGATGTATTAAATCATAGTCAAATAGTGGAATATTTGATTGATATACCCTAAAATTATGAAAAACTTATGCAAATCCAAATGGGGAGTGTTACAAAAAAATCAGGAAAATGAGTTCCTAGTAATTTTGAAATTCTATCACTAATGACTGATGTTTATGAAGATTCAGATTTCTCAAGACCATGATGGGTGGTTTTTTAAATGTAAGGTTTCTGAGAATGAAGGTAATATATGTATTATCCTTTTCCAAAAATGGGAAACCACCCCTACCTAAATTTGGATTGAGTAAAAGAGGTTACATATTGTTATATTGTCAATGTTAAGGGGAAGGACCCTTTCTGACAATTGTTAAAGTATTGTTTAGTTTAATTTCATGTGATTGAGACATTGACTATGTAGTTAAACATCTTAAGAAGAGTATATTGGTGTATAGTTTGAAATCTTGTGATTATGATGTAATGATATGCAGTTTTGGAGTCATACAACAAGGATATTATGCTATACAGATTAGAGTCATACAATAAAAACATAATGGGGTAAATAATATAAGGTCTTTATCTTTGATCATAAGGTTAATGGTTTTACCCTTTCATGGTAATTTTACTTAGAATGTGCCATCACTTTCCGGAATGAAGGGGTGAATATTATAATCCATAATCTAAGTATTTTCGAATATGAAGAGTGGTATGGAGAAAGGCCTCAGGGCGATAGAGGAGGTATCTCTTAATAACGATGTTACCACTGACTGAAAAAACCCCTTTGTGGGTTGTTTTATGAAAATCCAGTTGGGGAATGTTATAGAATAGTTAGTAGTGGAATCCTTTGCTTGAAAAACCCATTTTGTGGGATATTTTATGAAAATCCATCTGGGTCGTGTTATTTTATAGACATACAAAGATTTTTTTTTTGGAATTCTAGCATTCTATCACTAATAACCAATGGAAGTTTATAGAGATTCAAATTTCCCAAGACATGGAGTTTGGTTTGTGGTAGGAAAGGAAATGAATAAAGAAGGGTCATTTCAAGTTAGTAATTCAAAAGAATCAGCAGAACAGGTTCTCTATATAGGTATGACATAGGTGTAGGGGATACAACATTTTTTTTCTTACATCATATTACTTGGACCATAATATTACGGAAACGACAGATGATATGTGTCTTATCAAGCCAAGGTCATTCCTTCATAATTCAGATATGGAGTAATTTTTAAAACATTGTATTGGTAATTTTCATATTTATAGATATAATATGGGACAAATATATGGTGAATGACTATGGACTTCTTAAAATCATGGTTCCCAACATAATTTCATCAAACCTTACGAGGAAAGAAGAGGCTTCTCTAAAGGGAAAAGTTACCTCTATTTGAAAAACCCATTTTTTGGGATGTTTTATGAAAATCCAACTAAGGAATATTACAAAATAGTTGAATAATTAAATCCTTCAGATGACAGACCCATTTTTGGGTTACTTATGCAAATCCAACTAGGGTGTGTTACATCATTGTTTGGTAAAGGATCCCTCGTGTATCATACATTCTATCACTGGAAGATGAAGAAATATTTTGACGATCTAAGCATGTTCAAGATTAAGAGTATGACGTGTGTAAAGGATATATACAAGCAAAAAGTGTTTGGACTAATATTATCCATGATTTTAGAGTCCTTTATATAGATATGACTCATATGTAGAAGGGGGATATCTTTGTTTCCTTAATAGAACCCTTGATGAGTGGACTTAAATTAAAATCTACCACATAGATATTTGTTTTCATGTAGAAGAGGGGGGGTTTTATTTTACCCATGGTTAGGAATATGACTTAAGGCCTCGGCATCACTATATATCTCAATGGGATGAGAATCAATCCATATATAGTTTTAAGAATAAAGTCCCCCCATAGTGATTAAATTCATGTGTGTAGGACATGGGGTTTATTTATATGGGTTAATGTATATGGTGAGAACTTGTATTTGATCCCCTCATATAGATCTAGCTCGTTCATGGGAGAGTGGGTGAATTTATTATATTTTGATGTTACTGGGCCCAGGATTGAGGGTCTGAACATCACTATGTATCTCATTGGAATGAGAATCATACCCCCACATAGTTCTTGAGTAAATCATGTAGTTTATTATCATGTGATGAGGAAATATGGTTTAAATTTTAAGGCCTTACATCTAGTACTATGGTGACCCTAATGTGAATTGATATACCTTACTTATGTAGGGAGTATTTTTTCCCAAATATCCCAAGCCCTCATGAGCTATACTCAGTGTGTGAAACAAGGAGTGGATGAAGTTTATTCCATAGAAAAAAGGTAGTACAAGTGAAGGATATGGGAATTTAGATTCTGTGGTGGTCGGGCTATGATATATTATTTAGTAATCACTAAATATATCATTAGGATAAGAATCAATCTATATGTGGTTTTTGAAAACCCATGTAGTTGGATTCCATGTGGTAAGGCTAAAGATAAACCAATGTGGAAGAATGAAAATACTCTGGTTGGGCCTAAGTATGGATATCATATAATAACAACATATCTCATGGGAATTATAATCAAGACACATATATTTCTTGGGAGGTTCTTAGTGTAGTTTTGATCTGTACATAAGGAGTGTGGGATAATTTCTTACGTCTGGACCCGATATTTGAGATTTGGGCTTCACTGCGTATCTTACTGGAGTAAGAATCAAGACATGCGTGGTTATTGAAAAAAACCATATAACTCATTCTTTGACATGAGTAAAGATGATTTAATATTTTCAAAAATAATGTTTAGGCCCAATACATGAGGTCTAGGTGTCACTATGAATCTCATTTTAATGAGAATCAATCCATCTATTCTAGAAATGTTCCATGTGCAGATCTGGTTCATACACATGTAAAAGAAGAATTTTTATTTATGGTTATTGTTGTAACCAATATTAGATATATGTGGGTCACTACATATCTCATTGGGGTGATAATCAATCCACACAGATTTCTTGAAAATATTCTATGTGTCATTTGATTCATACATATAGAAAAGGGGGGGTATATTTTTTACAGCTAGACTTGAGATTGGAAATATGGGTGTATCTATATATCTCATTGAATGAGAATCAAGCCACACATATTTCTTGGATATATTTTTTAGTTTACCATCATGTGATGAGTATTTTTTCGACATAATTTATCTTATTGTGGTACAGATATGATAACTTTGGGGATTTTGCCTATAAATGGGCACAAATTCCATTATGGAGTGGAAATGATGTGATTGGGGATTATTCATGAGAATTTATTATATTTTATTCCTAATGTATGTCCATTATGGAATATTTTCCCACTAAGGGGTTAGAGGTATGTGATTGGGACCTACACCTATGATGGAGGTCCATTTTTAAAGGACCTCAAGAACTATCTAAACTCGTGGTACTCTGGGGGTTTCTTAATTCGAAATAATAGTGACGTTAACCATGAAATTTAATTGCATGTGGTGAGGATTAATGGTGTCTTTTAGTTTTAATTCATATGACTAGGACCTTATGTCGTACATTTTATTTCGTGAAATAATGATGATGATGCCACCCAATTTGACATCATGCAGCACGGATGTGATGTCATTCGTTTTAAGGTCATGAAAAAAAGACCATCTAAACATTATAACATTTTTTATCTGAGAAATGATTTTTTTTTATTACAAAAATTATTTATTCATGAACCTTGAATTATTTAACATTGTAATGATCTCTCCATCCATTGATATTAAGGAATAAGATCTTTTAGAGTAGACCTTTTGTATGTATTAAGATCCATCCCACTTCAATCCAATTTTTAGAGGCTTCTTTTGAGGTATCATTGGAGTTATGAGGACCAATTCTAGTTATCCTTAGAGGAATGAATGGATATGGACCTTCTTGTTAAAGGATCTCGCTATCCGATTTTGATATATCTCTAGGTGATGTAAGGTTTTCAATATTTTTCCATCGAGCTGCTCTAATTCATCTAGACGTTTCTAAAATTTCTCATCTATGGATAGTTGATCATAGATGGAAACACAGATTGATTTCAGCTGAACCTCAATGTGTAGGAATTCTTTTGTTCAGTATACCAATGAGTATGGTGTTACCAATGTGGTAGTATGGGTTGTAGTCTGGTAAGCCCATAAGGCATGAAAAGGCTTTTCAAGCCAAGACTTTTTATCTTTATCCACTGTTTTTTAGAGTATTTTCTATATAGTCTTATTGAAATCCTATATCATTAGGTTAACTACTACATGATAATGATATGAATGGTGGGATTTGATATTTTATTCATAATATTGCTTTTCCACCTCATCAAAATAGAATTTGTTTCCATTTTTTGTTAGTATCATGTGAGGGACACCAAATCTAGTAATGATATTGGATTTCATGAAACTGAAAATGATTTTTCCCTAAATTAATTGAGGGGTATTGCCTCAACCCATTTGGAGAATAAATTGGTAGAATTTAAGATTTATTTTAACTTCTTGTCATATATGGAGGGTATTTCCTCATAACATTCATTCCCCATATGTAAAATGGTCATGATTATTTGGTTCTTTGTAGAAAATATAGTGGTTGATAGATGATGTTGGCGTGCACTTGGAAGGAATGAAATTTCATAGTGAATTCTATGAAATCTTTCATCATTGAAGGAAAAGTGTATCTAAAACTTTGGATTTTGTGGGAAATCTTGTATCTATACTGATGGGAACCATGGGTCCCGATTTGTAATTAAAATATAATGACGGAATTCTCTACTCCATCGATACATCTGATAAGGACCCCATTAAAGCCTTAATTTTAGAGGAATTAATGGTGATTTGGGACATCATAAATAGTGAAGTTGGATAGTCACCATTAGATTTGAGCTTTCCCAACACTATCTGGTGGTAGTACTCTATTTTGGAGGTAGTCCATGATGGGTTTCATCCACCCAGTTGTTGGACCACATGGTTTAGGGATAGGTATGACTTCATTAATCTCTTCCACTTTTATTTTAACAAGAGGTAACACCATTTGTAGATGGGTGATATTGATGACAATTTCATCTTGGTTTGGATATTCCAAATATGTAGCTACCTTTTCCAATGAAACTTCCTTAACATTTTATAATTACAGGATGTGAGTCAATGTTGGTTCTAAGGGGAACTCTTCCATCAACCCTCGAACATAGTCAAGTATAGGGGATTATCTCTTTTTTATGATGGTTTAATCCATTTTTATATACTTTATTACAAATTTTTAATCAATTTTAACCTCTAGATAGTGCACTGGTTTCTGGAGTTCCAACTCCATGCCTCCAATGATGGCCTGATATTTTACATCATTGTTAGTACATCCTTCTAGATGCAAGAAGAAGTAATGTAAAATTGTATTCACTGGAGAGATGAGAAAGGCCCCTGACCCAATTTTTTTTGAGATTATGATCTTCCATTCTCCACCCTATTAGGATCATGGATGAACCATCAAAACAAATTTCCCATATTTTTGGAATTTAGTGAATAGATAATATCTATTCATATGGAAATTCAGTATTTAATGATTTTGTTTCTGCCGATGCATGTTCTGTAAAAAAATTTGCCAAGTCCTAGCCTTTCACTAGTTTATAAGGCACAAATGGTATATCAAATTGTTTCATAATAAATTCTAACCATGCAATAAATCCCATCAACATAGTATGTCTACGGATAAATTTGATAAAATTATTGTGAGAGACTAATTGGACCTCATGGTGTTGTAGTTAGTGCCATAATTTTTAAACCATGAATACTAACACCAGGTAGCTCTTATTGATATCTAAATAATAAATCTTGGCATCAATCATGGTTCAAATGAGATAGTAAAATATTCTTTCAAAACCATCATCATTATTTTGAGAAATAAAGTTACCCATTGATCATTCTGGGGCCATCACATATAGAATGAGTTAAATTCCATAAATATGTGTCATTAATATTGGTGGGATCATGTGGTGTTTATTAAGGTTTCCAAATGATTAAAAGAATTCATCATTCCACTGATATGTTTACCCTTCTTCATAAATTTAATTAATGGAAAACACTTGCCTACAAGGTTGGTTATGAAGATCGATATGTAGGACAAGTTTACTTGAAGTCCTCTCAACACATTAAGGTTTTTAGGATGTTACATACTAGGGATAGATTTTGTTTTCTTGGGTTCAACTTTTCTATTGTGATGGAATACAAAGAATCTTAGAAACTTCTTAGAGGTTACCCTGAAATAATAGTTCAAGGGTTCGTCATTAGGTTATGTTTTCATATCTTATTGAAGATACTCTCCGAGTCAGATAGGTTGTCAGAACATTTCTGGGAATTGATCACAACATAATCAACTTAAAATTCAAAAAAAAAATCTCCTAAAAGGGTCTGAATATATGGTTAATGGAACTTTGGTATGTTTTATTGGCATTTTTCTACTCAAAGGGAATTATTCGATAGAAAAATACTTCTAGGGGGATTTGAAGGTTGTGGCTTATTCATCTTCTGGTCACATCAAAATTTGGTAATACCCTGAATAGAAATCCATGAAGGAGAGGGATTGGTAAATAGTTGTTCCATCAATTATAAGTATTTTTATTGGAACTAGGAAGTACTATTTCGAACAATGCTGGTTGAGATCTCTGAAGTCGATGAAAACTCTAATTTGCCTATTTTTCTTATTTACTAGGATGATGTTGGCTTTCCACATTGGATATTGTAACTCTCAAATGAATTCAACCTTGATTATTATTTCCACTTTAGCCTCAATTTCGGATGTTTGAGTTGGGTGTGCCCTTCTAGATTTCTTCTTGTATCCCTAATTATTCTTTTCCAAACCCAATTAATGGGTGGCCATATCAGGGTCAAGTCCTAACATCTCCATGAAATTCCAGGATAACACATCCTAGTGTTACTTCATAAATGAGGTATATATCTCTTGTTCATCAAGATTCATGGCTACAATAATGAAAGTGGGTCATGGATCTTCTTCTGTACATAGATTTATTTTATTTATCTCGTCAACAGTGGTAGATAAACACTCATAAAATTCTAGTGGGTAATCCTCGAGGTCTTTCTTATCTTCCTTTTCCTAATTATTTAATTCTTTTTCCCCTTCCATAGAGGTAGTTGATAAATAATGATTCTTGGAGTTAGTGGAGGAGTTATCATTCAGACATCCGGAAGATGAAGCAATCATTTCTAGATCAATAAGTGGTGTAAGGAATTTTTTGATATCCAAAGGGAGATGAGGAACCGAGAATTATCATCTTTGTCTTCTCCCATTTATGTGATAAATTATTCCATCCTAACTAATGAAATAGGGATTTGTTGAAGCCTGGGGGATGGAATGAGGACATTTTCATCTAGGATTTCATTACTAATCAAAGAGTTGAAAACTTCTCATATGATATCAGGTTTAATTACCATGACTGGCATTATGGAAGTTATTGAATGAGTGCTTGAATTTGAGACCACCCCTTTGATTGGATTAATTGGATGTATATACTCTGCACTGATATTCAAGAAATGATTAATCGGGATCATCTTTAGACCATTCAGGGCATTGATTCGAGTGAAATCATCAGCCATGGATTGTTTTCCTCCCTTATGGTAGAACCGTGTGTCAATGTATTGTGTCCCATGGTATTTGATTGTGTCTTTGTCACCATGAAATGTACCAATTTGACCATTAATACAATATTTGAGGCATTGGTGGTATGATGAAGGAATGGTATCATGATGATATAGCCACACTCTTCCCAGTAGTACATTTAATGTTTTATCCTAGCAATAACCATGAATTATATATTGGACCCAGAACTGATTTCTAAGTGTGATCTCACCCATATGTTTTTGGCTCATTATCTTCATAACCATGTAACGTCATATTGGAGGGGAAAAAGTGAGATTCATTGAAAACCTAGTTAATGAAGTGTTCTTATTGGACTTAGTTTGACTCCTAAAACATTTTCAATGAAGGCTCACCGAATATCAATTTCATTTATATTGTTGGATATATACAAGTTCCTAATGTGCCCCTGTATAACGACATTTTCACCTTGGTTTGTGAAAGTGATGATTATGTTAAATTATACAGGATCATTCTCTATATGATACACCTCGGCAGTAGAAACCTCTTCTTCAAATTTTTGAGGGCTTGATAAGGAATCAGTAAGTGCTTCCTGAATTTTTTTTAATAAACACAGTGCATCCAGAACTAAAAACATTGTCGTCACATGGGCTAGTTGTTTCCAGGCATCATAATTATGATCTATCGGTATGTACTTCCCATAATGGGTATGTTCTTTCATAGGTTATTTGGGATCTTATGTTCTTGATACAGACGGATCATCCCTTAGAATAGAAGTAGAAAGTGACGTCACTCGTGGTGGATAAGGTTAGCTGGGTCTGCCTAAATACTGAGGTATATTAGGCGGTGACGTATTATCTAACCGATATTCTAGGATGATCATGTTAGGTTTAACCCATTCATGTGTGGGGGAATTCTCATGTTCTTGTTAATATCACTAGAGATATCTCCCATGATTTTTGGCCATGTAGATAGTTCAAGCAGGGATGTGGTTAAAGTAGTGACTTTTGGAACAACCATGTCCTCCCCTATATCCTCTAATATGGGGGCCTCTTCACCTAGTTCCCCAATGAGGCATAGGAATATTATATTCAAAATCATTATCATCATTTATGAATAGATACAATAATTAAATAACATTAATGGAACCGAATATCAACTCCTCATTTGATGAATATTACTTCTGTTGGGTAAACCCTTTTTCCATTTATTGGGGCGATGGACATGCTTCTGGGACTGTAATCATGAAATCTTATAAATTCAAGGACAACCTATACTTTGGTAAAATATAGTATTCAGGTAATTTTTTTCTTAACCTTTTGGGCATGTCTATTTTTGGAGAATAGGATTTTAAAGGATTCAAATGTTGATGAAGTTGGTTGTGATGTAGCTGAAGCGGTTAGAGGCATAAATGGATATTTCAACTGTGTCTAGAGAATATAATGAGTTTTTTATTATTATTATTTTGACCATCCAATCACCAAACTTTTTATTACTCTTGATTTTTATTTCCTTCCATTAATTTTTATCTCTAGGATAATGATAAAAACATACACAACCGAAGTATGAAAAATTTTCAACTTCATTCTCCTCGAGTACAGCATGTTTTTCAAGAGATCATTGAAAATAAAACAATTTTTTTATATAGTACCCTAGTACTTTATGGAAAGGGAAATGATTTGGAAGACCTTTTTCACCTTATTTGTTGAAATTATTGGGCTTTATCAACTTGGATGAGTTTTTTTCCAATGTCGAGGTGAAGTATACAGGTACTTTGTCATTTAGAAAATAATAGACATTTTTTTAATCTTGTAAAACTTTTTGTTATTTGTTCTCTTTAATCATACTAATGAGGTGGGAATTTCTACTAAAACTCATGAGGTGGAGCCTAACAATATGGTGTAGGATTTGAAGTAGGAGTGGGTATAGGTTATTGCTTATGTGCAACTGTATTGACCTCTTCTTTCCCATATATCTTTCCTTGAGTTGATGGAATTACTCCGGCCTTGGATTTGGTCTCTCTAATGGAGTCTTCCGCCCTTTGAGAAATTTCAGAATCGTCGTGAAACTCTCCTTTATATTTCATAGGGATAAGTGGTGTGCGCAATTCATCATAAATATTCTCTATACAGATGGGAAACAACTCTTCTTAAGGGAGTGGTAGGTTCAAGTAGTATGTTAATCCTTTCCACCAAGTAATGAAGCATAAGAATATTTCATTCTCCCACTTCTTATAGTTTTAGAGGTTGAAGATTATTGTCTTCTTCAGCATCAAGATGAACTAAAAGAGAAACTTATGATGGAGGTATTTCTACCCTGTGATTGACCGATCCTGTAAAATTATATACCAAACATAGGTCAGTCCTTGTAGTGACTGTATGAAGCATCTAAGTTTCATTGCCTCTTATTATTCAAGGGTACCCCTCATGGGATCATACTGAGATAATAAATGAATCAAGTGCTTCTCTTGGTCTCCTGATCTATAAAAAATCAGAAACATAGGATTCCCAAAGATCGATGGGGGAGGGGTTGGATCTAACCATTCAGGGTAGGGATTTTTTTCTAGATATATTGGTGCATTTCATTTTTCCATGGATTCCAATAAAGTTGTTAGTGACTCCATAGTTTTCATAATAATTCGAGGAATGTAGGTATGAGACAAATATTGAACAGGTGTGGCAGCTGAATCATGAACAGGTGTGATGGCCAGATCCTGAACAGGTGCGGCATCCAGATCCTGAACACGTTTGGTGGTTAGGGATTGAATAGGTGTGGTAGCTAGTAGGTCTATTGGTTGGCAAACTGCTGGTACTTTCCATGGGTATCCTATAGGGGTAGGCCTCTAAAGATGTGTGTGACCATGTTCCAGTTGTGCACCCAATAGGGGTAACTCTCAGTCCCCTACTCCAGGATCCAAATATATTTGTATTTGGTATCCCATGATGAGAAGGTTTTCCAGATCTAATTCAGTTACTGTAGAAAATCATTTTTATTGAGGTGCCCCAAATAGAAATGTGAGATAAGGATCTATTTTTAGGACATATCAAGTAGGAAGTATTTTTAGGAGTATTTCTACATTGAGACTCCTCAATTATTTCATATCCTCCTCCTACTGATAAAATATTTCCTCCACATAAAGGGGATTAATCTCTCTAAGAGGGAAGTTAGGTACAATTTGACCCTTACCCTTTTCTTTATTGGATGCCTTTCGAGAGAGTAATAGTGGATTTTCTGAGGGAATCCAAGATTCAAGGAAAGATTTTGGTTCCAGGTTAGCACACTTCCTTCAATTATTTCTGAGTAAACCACATTTTGAATCAGAACTTCCTCTTTTGAATCCTTTGAATGGGCCTCATGTTCTGTAGAATTTGTGAGGGCAACGTTGATGAAATTCATTGATGAAAAATGCATTTTAGGCATTCTACTAGTGTCTTTTGGAGACTATCTTCTTTTATTCACTTAATGAGGGTTTTTATCAACTTTTTTATTCTTTGGGAACTGTTTGGTGAATAGTAATTCATAAGGAATCTCCAAAACCGTTCAGTCATGCATGTCCCTAGTGAAGGTATAGGATCACATAATGGGACAAACTGGGATGATACATTCTAAGGCAGTTTTTCCAATTTGGAAAAGACTAATTCCCACTGGTGGGTTTGTTAAAGTGAAAAATACCACATACTTGAGGGCACAGGATGTTCCCATTTCACATTCACAACCCTTCGGGCCTAGTTTTCTAACCTTGAGGGTTGTGTTAAAAAGTCCCCCATCCCTTCCAGCTAGGGTTACTCATGAAGTAACATGGTTACTGCTGTTGTATCTATCCTTATGATCCTATGCAGTTTTTTTCGAATATGGTTAGGGTGAATCATTTGGCACACACTTCAATCGCCCTCTTTCAATGATCGTTACACTATTTATGGAATTTTTGTTATCCGATGACGTATTTCTCTAAAATGGGAGGCTTGCTCAATATTCTTAGATTCTTGAGGAAAAATTATCTCAATAGCCTACTCTCTTCTAGCCTGATGTCAGTGAGAGTCGGTCGGGGCCTATTTCTGAAGATTTTGTCTTTGGTTATGAACATATTCTATTTTTTATAAACTATCCTGATGTTATAACATTACATGCTACAACCTTTACTGAGCTTTTATGTTTAGGGATCACAGTGAAATATAACACTCTATGTGCACCCCATCCTCTAATATGAATATCAGATGGGTTAACAGAAATCAGCTATCACAATCTCAATAATGCGTTGAGGCATGCACATTGAAGGGATCCTTGTTGTTTCTCAATATTTGGATTTTTTAAATCCAAGAGTGTTTCCAAGTCAATTTGGCATTGAAAACCTTCTATCTCCTTAACATGACTTCAATACTCATCTTAGGGTAATACCTTTTCTTTTAAGTGGTGAATATTTTTTAATATATTAAGGGGGATTTTGTGCACACAATATTCCAACAACTCCTCTTGAATGATATATTTAGCGGTGGCCAAATTCCAGAACATGACTGATATGCCTTCTTTAGAAAAACAAATACTCATGTTTATCATGCTTTCTTCATCTTTTGTTTGAGGATCCTCTACTCGGTCTGACCAGAGTGGACATTTTCCGGTTGTTTTATGATAAGGAACAAGACTGGTAGGTACTTCCTCTATTACACTAGAAGGTAGGTGACCCAAGGGGGTTTGGAGAATGACAATCATCTTAGGATGTCTTCTGGTTGAGAAAGGATTTCACCTGCCAATGATAAGACATCAGATATGACTAACCTTGTTTTCACAAGTGTATTGTGGTAGGAGGGTTTTCTTTTCACCACATTTCCATAAATGAATATATTTATAATTATATTTATAATTATTTATTAATAATTTTTAAACATATTTATATCAATTTTATATATTCATATAATTATATATATATATATAATAAATATATATAAATATAGTAAATAAATTCATTATTTAAATATATTTATTACTATTTTATAATTATAATTATATTAATATCATTATATATATAAATATATTTAATATATAAATATATATAAATATTAATATGAAAATAAATATAAATATAGTAAACATGTTTATTATTTAAATATAGTCATTATAATTTTATAAATATTTAAATATATAAATATTTATTTATAATTATATAAATATTTTTTTTAAATATTTATATAATTATATCATTAAATAAATTTATATAATTATATGTACATATAATATATATATATAGTAAATATATTTATTATAAATTTTTAATTATTTAAATATATAATTATATCTTTATAATTATATAAATACTTTTAAAAAATAGTTATTTAATTATAATTATAAATATATAATTTTATAAATATAGTAAATATACATTTATAAATATATTTATTGACTAATATATTTTTAACATTATAAATTAATATATAATCTTAAATGCATGCATGTTAAAGATGAGTAAAATTGAATAATCAAAAATGAGTACACTTTAAAAAAATTGAAAAAAATGATATGTTTTATTAATTAAATATAAAATATTTAAAAAATATAAATATATATTGAATTGAATATGAATACATATTGGAAATATTAAAACATAGTAAATATATACATGACTAAATATTAAAAAATTATTAAATTCCAAAAAATAGAAAAATATTAAAAATGAATAAATAATACCTAACTATAATAACATTTAGAAAATTACTAATTAAAAAAATAATATATTAAATATATCATGTTATTAAATTTAACACTAAAATGAATATTAAAATTTTAATAAATAACATAAATATTATGTCTTTCTATTTGTATATAAGATATCATTAAATTTTGTGTGTGTGTATTTGTTCAAAAACCTGACAAAACAGTATTTTATATAAAAATGAATTAATTATGCATATGTATGTTTGAAATCAATTTAACACACATTTCATATATGCTAAATTGAAAAATTAAAAAACATTCAGTTAATTTCTATTACTCGATACAATTAGTCAATATCTTTAATTAATATTAATTTTTTATTATAAATCATTTTTCACTAAATATATGACTTACTTAATGTAAGAATAAATATTTTATATTATATAAGTCATTATTTAAGAAATATTATAAATATTGATATATATATATATATATTGAAATATCTATATATACATATGAATATATGAATATATTAAATGTGTTAATGAACAATTATGTATAAAACCCATTAAAATTGAATAAGAAATTAATATGTTTTTAATTTTTATATTTTATTCATTTTCTATGTTTATATTTAATATATATTATTTATTACTATTTATAATTAAATTATATATATTAAATTTATTCATTTTTATTAATAAGTGTAACATTAATAAAAAATTTATTAATTTTGTGATTTATTCATTTATAATTTTTTTGTTTAATTATTATAATTTATTCATTATTAATTTTTTTGTTTAATTATTATAATTTATTCATTTAATATATCTATATTTAATATAAATTATTTATTAATATTTATAATTTATATATATGTATATTAAATTTATTCATTTTCATTAATAATTATTTAATTAATAACCATTAAATATATTTTTAATTTAGATATTTTTAATGGATATTTTTTAAAATTATTTAATTTTATTCATTTTATGTATCTATATTCAATATATACTATTTATTAATATTTATAATTTATATATATATATATTGAATTTATTGATAATTAATTAATTACACAAAATTTAATTTTTTTTAAGTTTATTCAATTTGTATTTTTATTTGTTTAATTTTATCACTTTTTTATTATTTTTAATACTTTTATTTTTGTTAATGGTTTGTATAAAGAATTTGGGACATGGATAGGGTTGAGCCGTGTAGAACCTGATAGGGTGTATGAAGATGGGTCGAGACTCGTTTTAGACCATGATCGGACCCATATATATATATATATATATATATATATATATATATATATAGTCTATACGGGAGTTCATCCCCATAGCAAGCTTCTGATATTTTCATGCAGTGGAAAGATATATAAAGAAGCGGTCTCTCATGTTCTATTTCGATGTGGGAATCATCTACGTATCGGGATATTTATTAGTGCTGATAAATGATACCTTTTATCAATACTAAAAATAAAGCGTAGGTAAAGGGTTTCATCTATGAGTGCTGAACAAGTGCTGATAAAGATAACACTTTATCAGGGAAAAGGGAATTGATAAAGGGTACCTTTCATCATCACTTTTTTAGCGCTGATAAATGTTACCCTTTATCAGTGATTTTTTTAGTGTTGATAAAGTCTAGTGTTGTATATTGGCTATTTTGTAATTGTGTTACTCATTCGAACATATATGTCAAACCATCTCAATGATTTTCATGTACTTTATTTATCAAAACCATATTTTAGGATTGGTTTAAAAAGTTTAATTGATGTATAAATATGATAAATATGTCATGATTATTATTCTAGATATGTTTAAATAATGACCACTTTGACCGTATTCAACCTACCAAAGTCAATTTTTTCACAAAAGCCGAATATGGTCAAAACAACCTACATAATCCTAATTGATTAAATAATTTTATATAACATGGTAATAAGTGAAATAAAATTAATAATGAACATGAAATGTGTTCTAAAGAATGTAAATAATTAACATAATTTCATTATTTAGGAGGATAAACAATCATGTGATAATTCATACTCATGGTAAGGGACTTCAGCAAAATTTCCTTTCGTTGTGGTATATTTTGTTGTTATGAATATTTTTTCATTTATAAGTGGTATATACAACCCTTTTTACAGTTTATATCATTAATTTATCTATTATCATGATTTTAAATGCTTTTTTAATGTCATTATTTCATGGGGATTACGATTCAAGTGTTTACTAATTGATAAGGGACTTTTCTTTAAAAATTCAACTTTTAATGTTTTTCCTTCCAACAATTTCTCTTCCAAGTTGATGTTTTTTTAATGATTTTATTAAACAAATATAGGAATAAAAGATTTATAAAGTAAATTTTATTTCATTTTTACTTTATTAAAAAGGTTTTCAAAATGATTTTTTTACATGTGTTTATATAGAATGTTTTGAAAAACAAAAAAAATAATTTTATATTTTAACGTTTACAGAAACAACGACTTTTCCACCACCGGGATTATTATTTGATTTCTAGATTCCTTTATAATCATTCTCGTATTATTCAAACAATGCCCATTTTCCCTTTTTAGTTATTATAATATTGAAAAATGGTTTTTAAAAGAAAAATGTATTTTGATATCCAAAATTGATTTTCTTTCGAGTTTGAAGGAGTTTTTCAAATGTTTTATAATGGAAAAGTGCATGTATAAAAACAATTATTCATGATATGTTACATGATCATTATACAAGTGAAAATGGTAGAACCAGATAGTGTCGGGTGAGCCTATTACAGCTTATATGATGGGTGCATCTAGATTGGGTCGGTTAAGCCTATTATACCTTAAACAATGGGCGAACCCAGATAGCACTCTAATGTGTTAGATAATGTTCCATGTATTAATAGGAGATAAGTATTGAGTTTCCAAAGTGTTTTTCCTATGTATTTAACTATTCTCAAGTTACATATGAGAAGGGTTTAAAAATGTATATGAATGTGATGCTCAAATTTACCAAAAAGTGTTTTTAATTACTTTCTGTTGGTTTTTAATGGCTTCCTTTGAGAAAAAAAGTGTGTGCATTTTTCAAGTATAAATTTTTTATTTCTTATGATCAATGAACTTTGAAGATAAGGGTAAACATTATATTATTTTTAATTTTTTCACTAGACTAACAGTTTTCTTTCTTTTTATATCTCTTACTTCGTTTTTTGTGTTTAGACGACATTTTCAAAAATAAATTACAGGATTTAAGGATGGGTTAGTGAAAGGAAGTGGTCAAGTTGAAAGTTGTGAATATTTTTTTATGAAATGAAATTATGTATTGTATTAAAATTTCTATGTGGTGGGAAAAAGGATATTGATTGAAAGTGACCACTTTGTATCAAATGGATTGGTTATAACTGTGTGACAACCTAATTATATAAAACTTTAAAACTGAAAAGATCCTAAAATGTGAGATGTTGAATTCTTGACTTAAATAACATGATTTTTTAATTTTTAAGGTAGGTTCTTTTTAGTTTTTAGTATAGTATTGTTTATAAAAATTTGGAGTTTAAGATAATGATAATAGCATACCCTTGAAAGATTTCACTTTATAGTTAAATTGAAATGATATACCATTTAAATATTACCATGTTTCTTTATCTATAATATTTCTATTTGGAATGGTTTTCTATAGAGGAAAAAACAAAGCTATATTGGATTTAACTGAGAGGAAATTATCCTTCCAAATCAGCATCCTAGGATGGTTTGTATAGGAATAGAATGGTTTGTTAATGTGATCACTCACCTCAAACAAGATATTAATGGTGGTGGTATCCATTATAGAAAGAGACCTGATCTACCATAAAGGAACATGTCAATAGTATAACATTTTTTGAGACAACATCCCCCATAATTTAGTGGATCATCTAACCCTATGGTAGATGAAGTACATATCAATTCTCTAGAGAATATATTTGAAGTCTTGGGATGTTTAGAATGATAAAAGGTAACTCTTATTATTTATCATTTCGAAGGTGAATTTGATCGATGGTGATCTTCAATTAAGAATACCATACAGAAATATGATTGTGATGCCTAAGAATGGGAGGAATTTAAGGATATTTTCATTGAGAAATATTTCCTTATATTTTTTTTAACTCCAGAAGGAAATAACAATTCCTATAACTAAGGTAAAAATATGATGATTTTTTAGTTTTATATAAAGAAAACGTTATAATATTTTGTATTTATGAGTCAGATTTTATTTGGGATATTGATAGAAAAATTAATAGATTTTAATCGTGTTTGAAATCAACTATACTAATATAATTGGATTTACAAGAATTCAATAGATATGATAAATTGGTTCATTGGGATGATAAATTTTAGATGGAGTTTGCTGACATGTATATTCCTCAAGATAATAGTAGTAAGAAAAGGTCAATGTGGTAGTAAATAGAAAAGAAACCAGCTAAGAAGGCTAAAGGTAAGCCTCCAAAATATTTCAAGTGTGGAAAACATCATTTAATGTAATGTTTGACAGGATATAAAAATAGTTTTCAGTGAGGTCAATTATGTAATATGACTCATAACTATAAATAAAAGACTCTCAAATATCCAAAAAAATGGTGTAACGGATATCCATCCAGTGGTGAGGTTTTTTATTTGTAATGATTTGGGTCTTTATGATAACATGTATTTGAAGTTAGTTTCATAGAATGGAAATAAACATGATCAGAAATAGAAAGGTTTATATAAGTCATTTACTACTACTATGGTTGATGATGAGCTATCGAATAAAGTGATGATAGGTATTTTACTTGTGTATTCAATTTATGGAAACAACCTGTTTGACTCTGGATCTTTACATTATTTCATTTATGAGAAATTCACATTTTAAATGGGAATATCACCACATGAAGGTAAAAGATATAACTTTTGGTGAAAACTTTGGGTGAAAATATAAAACCAACCATGATTTATAGAAATCCTCCTATTGTTATTAGTGGGATGGTACTTCTTGAAAATCTTATTGAATTGAACATAGTAGAATTTGATACCATCCTCGATATAGATTGTCTTTCAATTTATCATGCTAAAATAGATTTTATAACTAATAAATATATGTTCAATGATTTCATGCCTTTAATAACTTATGATGAAACTGAGAAATTGACAATGGTGGAAGTGAAAGTTACCTAGATCGTATTGTTGAAAATAAGCAGATTTTAAAATTAATGTTGTTCTAGTATTAAATGAATACATGGATATATTTCCTTATGATTTTCCTAGTATTATTTATAATCCTAAGGTTGAGTTTACAGTTGACTTAGTACTTGATGTTATGCCTCTTTCTAGACCCCCTTATCAGATGGCTCAGGTGGAACTTTGAAAATTTAAAAATAAATCACATGAATTATTAGATAAAATTTTCATCCAACATGGAACTTATTTATGAGGTTATCTTGTTTTTTTGTTAAAAATAAATATCATTCAATGAGAATTTTTATTGTTTATAAAGCCTCGTATAACAAGATAGCTAAGAAAAAAGTATCATTTTCCTCATATCAATGATTTTTATGATCATCTATGTCCCAATCGGACCTTGTTTTTTCTTTTATTTTATTATTTTCTTGATTTTGTATTATTTTTTTGAGGTTCTAGTCGATTTTTTATCTTGAATTTTTGAGTTTTGGAGTTTCTAGGTGGCTTTCTGACTGGTGTACAGTTTGTGTGTGTGGTTTGGGTGTTAACTATGTGTCATATCTAAGTTACGGGTGTTTCCATTTGTTTTTATTCTTTCACAGTTTGACTTGTATGGTTTAAGCATGGGTTTGGGAAAACCATGTGAGGCCAAGGAGAAACTGTGTGGCTTCATGGTTGGTATCTGATCCATGACATGTGGCTTGTGCATTGTTAAGAAAAACTAGGAAACAAATGTGTGGGGGGTCTTCAATTTTATAGAACCTTTTTTCACAGTGGAAACACAATTTCCCAAACAATATGGTCAAACTGATCGGGGCTCCCCTATTCTCCAGTAGGGTTAACATGATTGATGCACACTTTGGAAAACCATTCATCCAAACTATGCGACTTTACCAGGTTATTAAAAAGTTTTAAATTGCAATCTTTACCTCTCATGTTTTAACCCTACTTTTAGGATTTTCCTCACTTTTTTGGCCTATGATCACCAATTCAATCAACCAAGCTTCCATCCTTTAGACATCCTTCCTCAATGGATGAATCTTCATGGTTCTAAGGTGAGTTCTTAATGGTTTTTGGTCATTTTTCTCCTCTTACTATTCTCCTCCTTTTGTTGTTTGGTTTTCCTTGGAATTTTTTTTCTTGTAAGAACCCTAAGAGCTATTGTTTATGTGTGGGTTGTGTTTCTTTGATGTTAGGGTGTAAATATCGTTCCATGCACCCAATTGTTCCATCTCCAAAGGTTTTGTTTCATTTTTACTTTGTTATGGTAGGAGTTCCCATCCATTTATTTTCAAAAATAATATATTTGATGCTTTAGCTTTCATAAATGATTCCTAAATGTGATTCTCATTCTTGTGAGGTCTTGTTAAAAATTGTTTTGGTGTTTTCAAGATGGAAAATTGTTGTGAATTGGTTTCAAAGGGTTATCTTTAATATTATTACGTATATATGCTTGTAAGGTTTTGATAAAATTCCAATTGTTTCTTCTAAAATAAAATTTGGTGTATTTGGGGGTTTTTTCTCTTGGTTATGATTTTATACTTTGGTTTGTTTATGAATTGGGTGATGTGTGTGGATTTTATTTGTTTTATGTTTTATAACTTATGTGTGTCTTGTTGTGTTTGGTATTAAATAAAGTGGTGTTTCTTTAGAATTTTTATTGGGTGTTATCTTGGTTTCCATTGAGTGTTCCATTAGATGTGTTGAAATCAATATTTGCACGGGGTTCACGTATGGATGGACCCACAAACTATAATGGTCTTAAGTGAACTTTCTCAACCTAAAACCAAGTTTTAAAAATACTTATCCCTCCTCCTTCCATTCTTCTTCAAATATTTTCTTCTCGAATGGTTTATTCAAAACCTTATTTTTTTACTAAATGTACCTTGGTTTCAAATGACTCAAATATGGTTTCCAAATGGTGTTCGAAATTATATATCGTTTATTACTTTGGAATATATTTGGTTTATAAATAGTATTAAGGCCCATTTTAATTTTTATGTATGTTTTGTGCTTTCATTTTGGTTTTTTAAATGTTATTGGAAATAGAATTGGATTTGGAAACATAAGGTCAGGTTGGCAATTTGAGATTCCTTAGTGATTTTTTTTGAAAATTATGTAATGTCAAGGCCATGTTGGAACATTATGATATTTTTGGAAATGGTATGAGACTCATGTGATGTGATATCCCAAGTGGAACTATTTCTTGGATGGTGTGTGATGGGAACCTCTTTGGTGGATCCTCCGATGAGAGGTTCATCGCATAGGTGGTGTTAGTTTTTGGACCAGGCAAGTATGGTGTTTGTCGGTTATTGGTTTGATCCACACATGTGAAGACCTCCCCATTCATTATGTACTATTATCATGGTATTTATGGGTTTCATCTAGAGGGTTGAGTGATTATTTCTTATCAACCCCAATTAGACAGGTTGGTACCCCCTAGATGTGTGAGTGGACAACTGGGATATTCCATCGGTGGGGCTAGTTTGGAGTAGCCAAGTTAGTGATTGACTATAGAGATGAACCATATACTACAAGGTGAGTCCAAAACAATTAAATCCAGGTATTTCATCTAGGGTTATTTAGGAAATTCCCATGATTGACTATTTTTATATTTTGTTTACTTTTATTGTGTGTTTGATATTAGCCATGCAAGCCTTTTCATGTTTATTTTGTTTCATTTACTTTCAGCATAGCCATTTTTATAATCAAGTATGTATTGTAAATATTTCATTGGGTTTTCAAATGGGTTTTGTTATGTGAAACCATTTTTAAAAAAGATAAGTTCTATGTATTATTTTAAGAAGGGAACTTGTGGAAATTTGTGTTTGATTACTTGAAATTACATTAAATCTATTTTATAAATGTATTTCAAACATGTTTTTGTGGACCATTTTAGTAAAGGAAATTCATGTAATTTGTGGTGATTTCCTGTTAAGATATTGTATGTTAAGACCCTACTTGTTTCACATGGTGTCAGTTTACCTAAGATGTTTTTTAGGATTAAGTTTCTAGTTCAATTGCCTTTGGAGCTGGTTAGTCTTGTGCTTGGTGGTGACTAAAAGGTCATGTACAGATTAGTTATCATGTTTTGGTTTCAATTTTGTATTCAATTTGTTTTTTTAAGAATTTTTTGCATATGGATTGGTTTATAGGTATTGATGTTATGTTCTTGTTGGTTTTTTGGTGTGATATGTTTGGTTATTTGATCCTGGTTTTTTGGGAATAAATCATTTCCATTTGATTTATCATTGATTATAGGTGTTGGTCTTCAGCAAGGGAGGATCATTAACACCTCTCATGCTTTGTCTCGGACTCAGTCAAGTGTTGAGTAAGTTGGAAGCCCAGTCTGGTTCTTGAAAAAATAGTATCAATGTCACCATTTTTTATTTGGGGAATCATGTATACTATATACTAGGAATGTTGGGAATTCATAGGTAGGTATATGAAGGACATCATGAACCCTTGATCATTCTTATCCTTGAGTTTCTAGGGGTAGATCAGGATTTGATTCTTTACTTCTATTTTGGTTTTTGTGGGGGAAGAATGGAAATATAGGTGAGTTTGAGTAGTGTTGTGGTCTCAGATGGAGTATTGAACCATGTGGAGCCCGAATTCATGGATCAGGATACTCCGACTAGTTGGTTCTTTCTTGGGGAATGGTCCAGTAACCATGCCATCACGTAATGTATAGATGTTAGTTACATATACAATGAGTTTAGTGTAATTTGTGTTTTGGTTCTGTTTTTCTTGGAGTGAGTGTATTATCAAGAGGGAACATGGTTTTTAATAAAAAGGGTTTTCAAAAGAAAAATGGTTTTAATGTGTGATTTTTTTTCGAATATGGGCTTTGATAATTGGACCACGTTTGAAATGTGAGTTGGGTATTCAGGAAGTGGCCTTGGGGATAAGTGGATTTCAAATATGAATGGAAATGGTTTGGATTTTAGAACATGATGTGAAATGGTGGTTTTTGAAAAGATTACTTTGGTTCTGTTTGTATTGTTTATCTTATGAACCAGTTGTTTTGAATGGGGATTTTCTATTGGTTGAATTTTGATTGGATGTTGATTTTGGTTTTGTGTTATGATGTTTTTCAGAGTATGCTACCTAGAATGAACCCCAACTCTTCTGGTGAATCTCATCTAATTTTTTGTTCTACCCAGGATCCTAGTGGAGTGGCATAGTCAGTCCCTTTTCATTTTTTTCCTATCGTCCATAGTGATCGAGCTCCATTAGAGGATGTGGAGTGGCTTAATTAAGTTGAAGGTATCTTCATGCATTGGTAACTCATAAAACCGTTAGAGTTTTTTTTTCCTTAGGTTCATTTGAGGGTCCAACTTTGGATTAATGTAAGGTTATCATACCAACATAATTGAAATTTAAGATGTCAGGGGGAAGTTCTTAAGACTAATTATACATGATAGTTCATACCTAAGGAGGTGAAGGTGAAGAAATTTTTAGCGATCATGAGTATTCAGTAGGTCTAGTGTTCAGTAATGGTTTACACTGACCATTTCAAGGATCTGGTTTCTTTATCTCTAGATATAGAGTTTAAGGGTTAGCCTAAATCATATATATTCATTTGGGTTCTTCGACCAAAGATTAAGGAGTGATTCCTCTCATATGGTGAAGTTCGGTTTGAGAATTTGGCGAATGAGGTGTTCTTTGCTAAGTTAGTTCCTAGTGTTCAGTCGGGGGTTGTTGGGGTTTTTGAAGGTTTTCCATATAGTGATGAGTGTGTACTAGAGGTTCTCATTTCTGAGAAGCCTATTTCATTGGCTTCAACTTCTCATTTGTCAGAACATTCACTCATATGTTTATATAGTGGTTAGATTGTCCATTTGAATCCATATTTTTGTAATCCTCTAAAAGCATGCCATCATTGTGTCCATTTGGGGAATCTAGAAAAGTTGATTGGGAAGTGTTTCCCAAGTAAGAATGCTCAATCAGAGGGTTTCATCTCCTGACGACATGGAAAAATTATAAAGAAACATTAGGGTTCCAGCTATAGACCTCTGAGTGAAGCTCTTCACAAATCCAGGAATCATGGGTCTGGTGGAGTGGTTTTAACAACTTTTTTTCACTCATATTAGAATAGAGTTAGTTTAATGTAAGTTGTTTTTTTCTTTTTTCTTTTGGAATTCTAGTGGTTGTGATTTTTGTAAATGTGATCATTTTATTAGTTGATATTTCTTGCAAGTTTTCTTAGGATCCTTATGGTTTGGTTATAGTTTTGGTTGTACTTGTTTTGGAATATTCTTCTATCTTGAGGAAATGAGGAATCATGTTGAGGGTTTTTTTTCATGTTGGAATTTCCCATGTTGGTGTCACGGTTTTGGGATTTTCAATATTGGTTATGCTAGTCGGGTTCTTTTAGTGGGTAGAACCCTCCTAATTTTTTTGGTTCTTTTCATTATAGTTTCTCTTAATGAATTTCATGTGTGACTTATGGATTAAATGTTTACCCTGAAGTTCGTTGTTCTTTTTGGCTTCATTCTGTTTTGGGATTGATCTTTGGTCCTTATTTAGCTGAGTGACATTCTAGGGGTATAAAGTGTTTTGGTGGGGATAATTGTCACACCTCAACCTCGATTTTTCATTTATTTTATTATTTTCAAGATTTTGGGTGTTTTGGTTGAGGTTTGGGTTGAGTTATCAGCTTTAATTTTTGATCTTTGGAGTTTCTATGTGGATTTCCGACCTATGCATAGTTTTTATTCATGGTTTGGGTACTAACTGTGTGGATTTTCTAGGATGAGGGAGTTTTGAGTTGTTTTTCTTCTTGAACAGTTTCATTTCCACATCTTGGGAATGGTTTTAGGGAAATTGGGTGAGTCCAAGGAAAATTTATGCAATTTGAGGGTTGTTATCTGGGCCATGGTGTACAGCATGAGCATGGTTAAGAGAAATTGTATAGCAAACATGCAGGGAGGCTATGCAATTTGAAAAAACAATTTTTCTTGGTTGGTGTACAGTTTCCCAAACCATGCATCCAAACCATTTGGGGTACCCCTGTTCTTCAGTTGGGTGTCCATGGTTGGAACACAAATTTTAAAACTGTGAAGCTTTCCTAGGTCATTAAAAAGTATGAAATTCCAATATTTCTCTCTCATTTTTAAACACTAATTCTAGATTTTCCTCCCTTTTTTGATCTAGTCTCACCATAGGAGCTCCCAATATTCCCTCCTTTGGACCATCTTCTTCCATAAATGCATCTTCATGGATTTAGGGTAATTTCTTCATGGTTTGTTTTCATTTTTCTCCTCTTCATATTCTCTTTCTTTGGTTCTGTGGTTTTCCTTGATATGGTTATCTCTTGGAAGAAACCTAGAAGCTAGGGTTGTATTTATTTGATGTTAAGCTATGCAGATCATTCCTTGGACCCATTTCTTCTTTCTTCAAAGGTTTTGTTGCATTCGCATGTCATTAAGATAGGTGTTTCCATCTATTTCCTTTCTAGAGCATTCCATTTGATGCTTGAGCATTCATAAATGATTTCTAAATGTGATTTCAATGATTTTTAGGTGTTGGTATAAATTTTTTGGTGTTTTCATGATGGAAAATTGGTGATAATTGGTTTTTGAAGGGATTTCTTAAATATTTCTATGTATATATGCATGTAAGGTGTTTCATGAAATGTAAACTGTTTCTTTCAAAATATAATTGGGTGAATTTTGTGGTTTTCACCTTTTTTATGATTTGGTACTTTGGTTGGTTTATGAATTGGGTGTTGTGTGTGGATTTTGGTGGCTTTATTTTTTGGTGCTTATGTGTAGCTTGTTGTGTTTGGAAGTAAAGAAAGTGGTTTTTATTTAAAATGGTTCTTGTGTGTTCTCTTGGTTTTCAATTAGTGTTCAATTGGATGTGGGAACATCTATATATATGAGGTGCATGTATGAGGGCTTGTTTGGAATTTTTTTATGTTTTGTGATTTAATCTTAGTTTTTGAAATGGTAATGGAAGTGGAATTGGATTTGGAAACATAAGGTTCGGTTGGAACATTGAGATACTCTAGTGACTCTTTTTTTGAAAAGTGTAGTGACCCAGCCCTAGATAGCCCAGATTCGGTGTCTGATATCAATTTTATTGGCATGATTACAAGAAATGAAGCCCCGAATGACCGATCAGTTTAGTAGTCTTGGAAAACTATATACATAAATGAGAATTTTCTTACAAATGTATACACTAGTTACAACATATTTTTTTTCTTCTAAACAAATAAACAGCTTCGAATATAACTCTAATACATCTTCAATATTCCATCATATCTTTCATAATACCCATCATGGATTCCTATATAAAGAAACATAAAAAGGGTGAGCTCAAATTATCTGTAAGGGAAAAATATTGTAGAACCAATAATAAATCAATGAGAATAGTCAATATGGAAAAATAAATAATTGGAAATACATTCCATTCAAATAACTAAATAAGGAAAAATAAATATTTCAATGCATGAAACTAAAGAATGTTCCATTAATCAATGAAAACAAATGAAATATATCTATAGATATGTCAACACAAAATCTCATGGATGAATAATAACTAAAACTAATTTGAAAGAAATGATTAATTATTGGACACCATGTTTCCTTGGTACATGGAACCAGTACCGTCAAGACCTTTCACAGTACTTTTTAACTATAGGATAAAAACCCATATAAGTCAGCTATCCAACTATTTTGTCTTATTATACCACTGATGAATTGAAGGGATTTCATTAACCAGTCCCCAACCCATAGGCATATCCTTAAAGGGTCCCCAAACCATGTACTACATATCTAAAGTATTCCTCATATTGAATAATAAAATAAATAATAATCCATATCAAATATCCATATTGAAAAAGGAATATGGATTTGTCAATAATATTTCATTTAATCAAATAACTATCAATGTAATCTCCATATTTAAAACGGTATATTGTTTAGGAAATAGTAATATCCATGATAAATGATATGGATAATTAAAAGAAATTCAATGCTCAATGATTATATGAAAGTAAAAATTTCAAGGGGAATCAAATAATTAATCAATAAATTCAATCTAAATACTATCCTTGTCCAAATAAATCATAAACTGTCTAGAGGAAGAATAAGTATTATATCAATACACTAAATCTTTAGTGGAGTAAAATAAAGGGTTTTTTTATTGTTAAAATAAAATAATAGCTTTTAAAAATATTAATGAGGAAAATATCATTTGATTTTGAAAAACATCTGGAAAATTATTTTCATTGAAAATCCCTTTTAAAAATATCATAAAAATAAACATTTTTAACTTGACAAGTACGCTTGAAAGAAATTATGGCTGATAAATATGTACATGTTGTACTAGTTAAAAAGAATATTACTTTTGTATGGTAAAAGGGAAGAAAATGAATCATTTGTAAAGATATAAGAATATTACTTTTAAGATATTGGTAAAAGAAAAAAAAGGAAAAAATATTTTAAATATTATATAGTAATTTAATAATATTCTTGTAAACCCTTTCTAGGAAACATGGTTTTGAATATATTTCTGGTCGAAGAGAGGGTATAATCGGGCTTTCTTATAAATACTTTCTTAATAATATTATGTTACAAATAGTAGAATATAGTACCAATAAATTATTATATCCTGAAATTATAGAGCACAGGGAAACTCATGAGTGCTCTTAAGAGACGGATCATAATATTTCATCAAAGGAATCATAAACATAAACCATCTTGAAAAAGTAATGTGATTTTCTCAATAAACTCTTATAACTTGGAAACATGGATCGTACTCTCCATGTAATAAATAGAAATTACATGAAGCATAGAATATCATGAAAATATTTATATTCATGATATATCATTTAAAATGGAAATATATGCACCTCAAAAAAGAGTTTTGCTGCATAATAAATCATGAGTTCAAAGAAGGCAAATTGAGACAAAACATTTTACTGATTTGGTAAATTTTGAATCAAAAACCACATTAAAGAATTATCATAAAATATATATGTGAATACCCTTAAATTTAATTATAAGATACATAGAATACAATCATTTCAGTATATACACCACACAAAAAGAAATAGTGGAGAACATAACATGTATCTCATAAAAATTAAAAGTGAAATGAAATCCCCTTAATGTCTGTTTCCTTTCGGGTGAACATCCTTCAACATCATATATAATAAATTGATGTTAATTTTGTACTTTCTTCAGAACCTTTATTATTTTTATAATTAATTTTATTTCAATTATTACCATGTTGTGTATACAACTTAAACAATTAATTTTACATTGGGTGTTTTTGACCAAAATTGATTTATGTTTCAAAACAACTATAGTTGGTCAAATGTGGTCAGAAGGGTCATTATATAACATATCTGTAACAATAAACATGAAATAATTTTCATATTTTTACTTCAATTATACTTTTAAAATATTTCGTTAAATATGGCTATGAAAATGAGCCAACATTACAATCAAGGAGACTGCAGGTAGTACGTACGCATGAGTAACATTCCCATTTTTAAATGATCACTGTGGAAAGAAGTTAAGTAACTAAAATAATTCTAGAATGATCATTATATAATAAATACCATTTTATTTAATCATTTATACTTATATATAAAATTTCATGATGTAAAAGGAATCACATCATGTTGAGGAGGTGGTAGTCTACACATCCACAAACGATGTTATCTCTTTTAAAGTGTGTGAAAGGGTGATAAAGGAGATGATATATATATATAAATATTATTTATAGAATTATAATTATTTAATTAATATGTTTTTTATGTTTTTTATGTCACTTATATCTAATTATAACCATTCATGTATACATTCCTAGTATCATGTAAACGAATCACATTACTTTGAGGGGGCGGTAGTGCACACTTCCTCAAATGATTTTATCATAAAATATAAAGTATTAAATGTATGTATTATAAAAGGAAATAATAATAAAGGAATATTAAATATCATAAATAACATATATAAACATACATCCCACCATAATGGCCACCATGAGAGGTGGTAGGGGAAAATGGAACAGTCTTCATTTCGTGAGACAGTATTTCTCCGTACATAGAAACAATATGTTCATTTCCCATTCGATGGAGGTGTGTGTTTGTTTAGGTCAAAACCTTAGTATAAAAAAGTCCTATTATATTTAGGATACATATTTTGTTATGTAATAATATAATAAGAAGAGTATAGGGAGTCGATAATGGAAATGAAACTAAAAAACATGAGAGAAGGTGTTACCTCTTAATCGAGTAACTTCTTTTGGTCTATATCAAATGGCATCCATGGGAGGATTTTTTCCCTGATGTAGGATTAAAGGTATTTTGGAGGATTTGGGGAAGATATTTTTGTGAATATTGGTTTAAGTTAATTGGTTTGAGAGGTGTGAGTAATGGGGGGAGGTAGTGGCCTTTTGTAGGGAAGGAAAAGGACTCACTTGGAATTTTTGGAAACAAGTTAGGTGTGCACATTTTATTACCTAAAAAAGTCATAAAAACCAACCAACTCAGTAATTGAAGTTTAATGGACTATATAGGGCCATAAAATGGGTTTTGTAAAAGTTTTTAGTTAATTTGGAACTTCAATTAATGACTTATTCCTTTATTAAGCTTAATTTTTCCTTAATAATTGTAATTAATTTTAATCACATCCACTAATATTTTTGGTTAAAAACAAATTTGGTATAATTATACATTAAAAATTATGATTATTACAAATATTAAATCCATTTTTCTAAATTCCAATAACATAATTGGCAGAAATTAAATTAAAATTAATCTTGTATACGAGACAACAATGCGGGTTTTTAAAGTAAAAACGTCTCAAAGTTGGATATGTTTTTATTATCAATTTCAATGTGAAATTTATTAAAATGACATAAATTGGATTAATTTATAAAAATTATATCTAACTAAACTTTTTAACCTATTAAAATTATAATTTATCTTTATAAATAAATTATATTAAAAAATGGCTTTGAACTAAAATTCAGTATTTTTAACTATTCATTAAAAAATGAAACGTCTCAAAAAAATTGTCAAAATTACACCCTAACCTAATTATTATGTTTCAATTTAAAAAATTATTTTTAATTTTAAATATTAAATAAATTAAAGTTTCAAAATTAAAATTTAAAATGGGTTCACCATCCAAAGGTGGTAAAATAACTATTATAAAAAATAAAGGTTTTTATCTGTGAAATACGGTTTGTTCTTATCTTATGAAAATAAAACCTAATGGATGAATATCAAAAAAATGATTGAATATATAACATATATATTCGATTAAAATGATTAAATAATTGTAATTTCATTAATTTATTAGGTCAAAATAGCTTCATCAACATAAAAATGGTTTTATATAAAAAAACATTCCATTTATATTTAATTGGTTCTTATATTCCTTTATAATTAATTTTTAACATTTGAATTCATATTTTTTCTATAAAAAATATATTTTCATAATTTAATTAATACTATTTATTATTCCTAGTTAATATCATATTATAATAAAATTTTAATAATATATCTTTGTTGGGTGAAACTCAGTCTTGCGTATAACGTGATCTTTCAAGGAAGGTCACTCTTGTCTGTAATTCATGCTAACTCGGTGTTGCATGAGTTAAAATTTATATAATTTATTTTAAATATATTATAAAGTATATAGATATTATATTACTTTATGTTCTTGTTGTCATGTGTCATACACTCTATCGAATACAAGGTTCTTACTTAAGTTTTTCTTTGCGTCACATTCTCCCCACCTTATTTAAATTGCATCCTCACAATTTAAACTCGATCATGGTGATATATTGTTTGATACTTTATATGTTTGAAATACCACATCATGAGGAGGGTTCACAAGTAATACTATATAAAAGACAGAATTGAAATTACAAAGGTCACATGGAATACCATGTAAATAGGTCTCTAAGAAAGAGAATATTAGTGGAAAGTAGAGATATGTGCTTGGAGGAAAAATTTAAATATTTATAGGTATTTAATGAGGTCATCTATAAAAATAAGTGAATGGTCAATGGAAATTTTAGGGCCTCAAATCCATAAATTTTTTATGATTTATAAGGCTATCAGTTTTATATAAATTTAGGTATTAGTAAAACAATTTATTTATAAGTCATTTTACAAAAGTTCGGTAATTCAATAATATAAAGAAATATTATTACAGGATAGGTTTCAATATCATATCAAAAATACTAACTTTTGGTTGTACTTTGATCAAATTATAATTCATACCTTTACTCCCAAAAATCAATTTCCAACAATGAATGTTTTTAATACCTAAAGTACTAAAAGAAACATTTAAAGGATTATAAGGCCTATAAAAGAGTGAAAAGTCTTACTATTTCTATTTAACTATCTCTCAAAATTAGTATGGTTAATAGATCGATTTAAAATCCTCAAAATTGTTACTATTGGTTATTTATTAATATTTATTCATTAAATTGTGTAACTAAAAACAATGAAAATTAACCAGGACCTTGCCTGGGTTAGTGGTTAGTGTGAAACCATTATTGTCCTTTGGTCATGGGTTCAGGAAACACGGCCTTAATGAATTTGATTGGTTGTCACCCGGATTATAGGTTGTCCTTTTCTAAAACCATATTAATATAATTCCCAAAATATATATGATGGATATCCTTTAAATTAGGTTAATCACTAAATATCATTTTAACTAAGTTTTTCAATAAAACCTCAAAACACAAATACTTCATCCACTTATTTTTGACATATATCCTTCCATAGTCTAGAGTTTATCCTCTAAAATAGGGAATTGACATGCGTAATTTATAGGTTCCCCACATTTACGACAAAGAACTATAAAGGATTTCTTAGGATGAGCTTGATTTCCATCCATCATACTCTTCCTTCCACACTTCTCACATGTCAAAATTTGAGCCATCTTTTCGACATAGTCTCCACCACTAATGATCTTATCATCCTCCATCCTTCTCTTCATTGGTCCACTCAGGGGTTGGTAAAGGTATATATCGTTAATCATATTTTTGGAAAACAGATTTGGAATAAACATTATATCCTTAACTCCTTTCAACACATCATTTGGTTTCTCATTTTCACCACCTTCTTCTTCATGTTCAATGTTAACTTGAATCCTTTAGGTTCCATCCAATGACTAAAACCATAAAGAATATTGTAATAAACAATATTTATAGTGAGAAAAGTGTATAATTATCTACAAGATGTCTAAATCCTGACACCTTATTTTTAAATCTAAAAAACCTTATGTTTAACCTTTATTATTCATTGTCAAAATTCTTTCAAATTTTTCATAATGGTTTATAATGTCTGGCTTTATTAGAAATAATTTCTTGACTATATTATGTACCAAATAGTAGAAAATGGTACAAATACATGATTATATCATGAAATAATATAGTATAAGGAAACTAATTAGTGTTATTGATATATGGATCATAATATTTCCTCAAAGGAAGGGTAAACATAAAAAATCTTGAAAAAGTGATGAGATTGTCGCAATAAACTCTTATATCTCCATAACTGGGATCATACTCTTAATGTAAGAAAAGGAAATAAAATTAATCATATAATATGATGAAAATATTTATATTCATGATATATCATTTAAAATGGAAATATATTCACATCAAAAAAGTGTTTAGGAACATAATAAACCATGATTTTAAATAAGGCAAATTGAGACAAAACAATTTATCGATTTGGTAAATTTTGATTATTAAAACTATGGAAGAAGGATCATAAAATGGATATGTGAATACCATTAAATTAAATTTTAAGATACATATAATCCAATAATGGTAGTACATAAACCTAAAAAATTAATGATTGGAAAACATAACATGTGTCACACATAAATTAAAACTGATATGAAATCCTCTTACCTTGTGTTTCCTTTCAGGTGAATGTCATTTGACTTATTGTATAATAAATTTATATTAAGTTTATACTTTCATAAAAACCTTATTCATATTTATAATTACTTTTATTTCACTTAAAACCATGTTATGTACCCTACCTAGAAAACTAATTTTACATTGGGTGTTTTTGACCAAATTCAGTTTAGGTGTCAAAACAACTATTGTTGGTCAACTATGGTTAAAGGGGTCATTATATAACATCTAAAGAATAATAAATATGACATAATTATCATATTTTTATGTCAATTAAACATTTAAAATCAATAATTAAATATGGTTATGAAAATGATATATTGTTACAATCATGGAGCTGGTAGGCTGTACGTACGCAAGAGTAAAATTCCCCTTTTTAAATGATCATTGTGGAAATAAGGTAAGTAACTAAAATCATTCTATAATGATAATTATATAATAAATATCATATTATTTATTAATATATACTTATATATATCTAATTTTTTGATGTAAAAGTAATCACATCATGTTGGGGAGGTGGAAGTTCACACGTCCACGAATGACATTATCCCTTTTAATGTGTGTGAAAGGGTAATAAAAGAGATGATATATATATATATATAGAAGTATAATTATTTAATTAATTTATTATTATTATTTTTATGTCACTTATGTTTAATTATAACCATTCATTTATATATTCTATGTATCATGTAAACGAATCACATCACTTTGAGGGGGCGGTAATCCACAATTCCTCAAATGATGTTATCATGAAATGTAAAGTATTAAAAGTATTTATTATAAAAGTAAATAAGAATAAAGACATATTAAATATCATATATAACATATATAAACATATTTCCCATCATAATTTCCACTATAAGAGGTGTTAGGGGAAATTTGAACAATCATCCTTTTCTGAGATAGTATTTCACCGTACATAGAAATATTATGTTTGTTTCCCATTAGATAGATGTGTGTGTAAGTGTAGATCGAACCCTTAGTATAAAAAAGTCCTAGTATATTTAGTATACTTTTTTGTTATTTAATAATAGAATAATAAGAGTATAGGGAGTGGATAATGGAAATGAAACTAAAAAGCATGAGAGAAGGTGTTACCTCTTAATCGGGTTACTTCTTTTGGTTTATACAAAAGTTCTTACTTGATTGGATTTCTTTACTAAGGGAGGATTCAAGTTAGAGGGTAGAATTTTTGGGAATCTATTTGGTCAGATCATGGCCTAACTTAATTGGTTGAAGAGATGTTAGGAATAGGGGGAGGTGGTGACCTTTTGTAGTGAAGGAAAAGGACCCATTAGGAATTTTTTAAAACAATTTAGGTGTGCACTTGTTATTACCTAATAAAAGTTATACCAAACCAAAAAAACTCAATAATGGAGGTTTAATATATGATATATCATCCTAAAAATTTTTTTGTACAAGTTTCTAGGTTATTTGGGAACTTTAATTAAAGGCTTAGCCCTTTATTATTCTTAATGTTTCTTTAATAATTGTAATAAAATTTAATCACTTTCACTAATATTATTGGTGAAAAAAATTGGGCTTATTTTAAATTATAGATTATATTGATTCCAAATATGGAATAAATTTATATGAATTCAAATCACAAAATTCACAGAAATTAAATTAAAATTAATCTCACAAACGGGAAAACAATGCCGGTTTTTAAAGTAAAAACATCTGAAAGTTGGCTATGATTTTATAGTCAATTTCATTGTTAAATTGATTCCAATGACCTAAATAGGTTTACTTGAAAAAATTATTATGTAATTAAACGTTAAAACCAATTAAAATTATAATTTAACATTTCAAATAAATTAGATTAAAAACATTTTTACACTAAAATTCAGTATTTTTAACTATTCGTTAAAAAATGAAATGTCTCAGAAAAATATCTAAATTTTACCATAACCTAATTATTATTTTTATTTTTAAAATATGAAGATTATTTTAAAATACTAAATCAATTAACATTCCAAAAATTCAAATTTAAAATGGGTTCTCCATTAAAAGTCAGTAAACTTTCATTTATAAAAAAATATTTATTTTTATGTGTGAAATATGGTTTTTTCTTTTCTTATGAACATAAAACCTAGTGGATGAATAAAAAAATTATTTTATTTAATAAATAAAATATATATTCCATTAAAATAATTATTTAATTTTAATTACTTTAATTTATTAGGGTAAAAGAGTTTCTTGAGTATAAAAATGGTTTTATATAAAAACATTCTGTTTATATTCGATTGTTTCCAATATTCATTTCTAATTAATTTTTAACCTATGAATTAATATTTTATTATTTTAAACCATATATTTTTGTAATTTAGTTAATATTATTCATAACTTCTAGTTTATATCTTATTATAATATTATTTTAATAATATATCATTGTTTGGTGAAACTCGATCTTGCATATAACACAAGCTTTCGAGGAAGGTCGGTCTTTTGTGTAGTGCACTCTAACTCAGTGTTGCATGCATTAAACTATATATAATATATTTTAAATATATTATAAATTATACTTATATTATATTACCTTACGTTCTTGTTGTCATGAGTCATACACGCTATCAAATACAAGGTCTTACTATAGTTTTTCAGGGCGTCAAAAAATCAGGTAATGTAAAGGCATGTTTGGAACATTGGGGTATTTTGGAAAACATTTTAAGAATCATGTGATGTGATTTCACAATTGGAACTTGTTCTTGGTTGATGTGTGATGGGAACCACTATGGTGGATCCGCCGAGGATATGATCATAACATGGGTGGTGTCAGTGTTTGTTTCAGGCAATCATGATGGTTGTGGGTTATTGGTTTGAGAAACGCCTATGAGGACCTCCCCATTCACCACATTCTATTATCATGGGATTCTTGGAAATCATATATAGGTTCTAGTGAATTTATATTATTAACCTTAATTAGATGGGTTGGTACCCTTCAGATGTGTGAGAAGTAAGGTGGGATGAACCAGCGGTGAGGCTAGTTTAGAGAAGCCAAGTTGGTGATTCATTATGGAGATACACCACATACAGGAAGGTGAGTCTGAATTGAGTAAATCCATGGATTTATTCTATATATGTTTAGGAAATTTACCTAATTGAATATTTGTTTTTTTCTATTTACTTATTTTGCATGTTGGATATTATCCTTACTAGTCTATGTATTCTTTTTTTGTTTCTGTTACTTTCAAGATATCCCTATTTACCATTAGGTGTGTATTTGTAATCTATATTTTGGGTTTTGAGCAGGGTTTTGGAATGTGAACCCGTTTTTAAAAAAGGAAAGTTGTGTGTGTTGTTTTAAAAAAGAGAACTTGTGGAAAGATGTGTTTGGTTACTTGAAATGATTTGAAAACTTATTTTACAAATTTATTTCAAACTACTATTTATGTAATATTTTGGTAAAAGTAATGCATGGATAATATGGTGATTTCATACTAAGATAGTGTATGCTCACACCTTACTTGTTCCACTAAACATTGGTAAATCTAAATTTTTTTGCATGTTCAGGTTCCAGGTTAGATTTTCTTTGGAGTAGGTTGGTTTTATGGATGGAGGTGACCAAGACTTTCTGTGGAGATCATGTTATCCTGGTTTGGTTTCAATTTTTTATTCAGTTTGTTTTTTTTTTTGAATATATTGTATCAAGATTAGTTTGTATGTATATATGTTTAGTTATTATTTGTTTTGATGGGTTATTTTCTTAGTTATTTGATCTAAATTGTTTTGTGAGAGAGCATTCCAATTTTATTTAACATTGATATCTTGAAATAGTCACCAGATCATGAGGATTGGGAATGCCTCTCTATCCTTGTCTAAAATAGAGTAGGGTGTCAGGTCGAATGGAATCCCAACCTGGTTTATGACAATATCTATCGAGATTAGTATTTTTACAATTTTGACCTAATTTCAGGGTACCATCAGTTGAAAGTAAAGGAATATAAAATTCTGAGAACTATTTTTTACATTATATATGGGAACAATGAGTTTATAGTTATGCCATTTGGGTTGTCTAAGTAACCTTTTATATTTATGGACCTTATGAATAATGTTTTTCATGAGTTCTTAGACAAGTTTGTGGTTGCGTTTACTGATAATTTTTTTTATATTCTTAAATTCAATAAGAACATGAAAGACACCTATGTATTTTTTTAAAAACATAAAAGAAAAAAACTATGTGGTAAATTTTGTAAGTTTTAATTTTGGTTTCAAAAAATTTCATTCATTGGAAATATTTTTTCTAAATATGGAATAACTAAAATTCATTTCATTTAATCAATAAACTGAGCATAACATGGAAGAAATAAATTATGATCAAATAAATCCATATAAATAATCACAAAATCTTGAAACTTATACAATGATACTCTTACAAATTGAATGATCACATAGAAATAATTGATATAATAATTAAGTAATTCATAATTATGTACATATGAAACATTCAATACCTTTAACAAGATAGTTTAAACATGTGGGTAGAAACCTATCTAATTTGGTCAACTTATTTGTCTTATGAGACCTATGATGCATCTAGGGGCTATCTATAACCAGTACACACCCATAACTTACTAATTCCAATGAATTTCTCATATGAAAGGGGTGAAACATAATCAACATAAACATTCATATTGACAAACTAACATATGAAATGTCAATACTTATCCTAATCAAATAAACATAATCATAAACTATCTACAATAATATGTTGAATGGTAATAAAATTATACATTCTCAATCAGACAAATAATAAACCATTAAAATAAATAGTAAGGGTGATATAAATACAACATATCCCTAGGGGATCATATTTATAGTAAAGGTTAGATATATTTTTTGAATATAAATAAAATAAAAATGTCATTAAAAACATTTTTAAGAAAATACCTTTTTCTCTTTGAAAATCACCTTTTAAACAAAATAAATTAAAATAAATTAAAATAAATTAAAATAAATTTCTTTAAAAATAAACTTTTAAAAATTAAAAATTAATATTTAAATAATTTATTGGTCATTATTGGGGAAACAAATTGCATGACATACACATTAAAATATAGATTACATTCACATTTTTTATAAAATCCAATCTAGCCATGTTTTGAAAATGACATAATGATTTATTTAAAAATACTTTTCAAAAATAAAAAATAGGAAATTTTTTTAATACATAATTTAAGAAAGGTTAAAAACCTTTTTTGAAACATTTTTATAAAATATTGAATTTGGTGAAAAATAATTTTTGACCAACGAGACAAATATATTGAAATTTTCTTAAAAAAACATTCAATCATTTTAGGTGAAAAAGATTGTAAAAATTGTACTATTACTAGTAAAAATATCATGAATAACTTGTGGAGAATAAAATATATTTCTTTTTAGATATAAATATCCAATAATTTTCCCATGGGAGACATAAACAAGGAAAATCATGAATTATGATGAGATTGTGAAATACAACCTTACTACTTTGGTAAATTCTAAATCATAAGCCCCATAAAAGAAATAATCATATAATGAAACTTTAAATACCATGAAGATAAAATTATTCATTTAACAACATAAAAAAATTAGTATATACACAATGTAAAGGAATAAGTGGTGAATATGGTGTATGCCTCACAGAAGTAAAAGTGAGACAAGAAACCCTTACCTTGGGTTCAACTTCCTTCATATGTGTCTAAACCTATAATATAATAAATATAGGTTTATTATAAATATATTAAAAACAAAAAAATATATTTCATACCATATATGATTTAATTATAGCCTTTAATCACCCTTTTATTAACAAATCTTTGTTAAAATCACTATTTCATCTGACAACTGCTTCATTTTTTGTGTATGTTTTAGTTCTATAATTTTGGTCCTCTTAATTTGATCATGGTTAAATAATATAGATAATTTTAACCATTATATAAATATCATATATAGTCATTATATGTTTATTTATATTATTTTATAAAATTTAGATATGAAAATAGATTCTATTGTCTATGGAAATGGTTGGTTGAATGTACGCATGAACATTGTTTTCCTTTTTATCAGCGGGTGGAATCGAAAGAAAATAATTATTAATTAACCTTTATATAATAATATTTAAGTTATATATTTAATTTATAATAATAATATTCATCCATACTACCATCCATTTAAATACAAAATGAAAAACATATTGCATCACTATATGGAGGTGTTAGACCACACGTACACACGAGCGATGTTATTGTTTTCCAAAGGTTTTTATGGTAAGAAGTTTGATATGAGATTATATTTAAAGAATATTCTTAAATAATTAACATATTATATATTAATTATATTTAACCCAACTACATATCATGTAAATAGTAAGAAAAAAATGGATCACCTCACTTCGCGAGGTGGTAGTTTGTCGTACACATGAGTGACGGTATAGTATACCCCATGGAATGGAAAGTAAGAATGTTTATGTGATATGATAATTTTAGGAGTATAATAATGTCAAAAATATCATATAAATATGTTAAATCCATCATTATATCCATTCTTGAAAGGTTTTTATGTAAAAATAATTACATAAGTTCGCGAGGCGGAAGTCCACTATACACACAATCAACAGTTTCATTTCCCATTTGATAGAAGTGGATATGGATCTTGGTTATTCAATTAAAATAATAGAATATTTTTATATATATTATATTCTAGTTTTATTATATTATCATATTTTAATAATATTATAATGAGTTATAAGAATAAGTAAAATCAAAACACATAGTTAAAAATTTTACCTCTTCTTCGGGTAACCTCTTTATGTGTAACCTAAAGCCTTTCTATATTAGATTTATGGTATATAAAAGTCCTATATCATGTGTATAGGGATTTAATGAAATTTTTTGGGACTTTATTGGCCAAAAGAATGGGTTTTTAAGAGTAAATAGTTGAGGATAGTCAGTGTCCTTTTATATGTGGGTGACAGGACATATTAGGTATTTTTTAGAAGAATCAATTACACCCATGTTTTTATCATTACAAAAAGCCTCCAAAATGGATCATTTTAAAATAGTAGAGGTTATAGGGTCAAAATATTTCCATAAAATTTGTTTATTACAATTTTTATTCCATTTTTAATCCTTATATTCTTAGTTTAACCCCCCCCCCCAATAAACCCATTTTTACCTTAACTTTAGTAAATAATTTTGACTATTTTTACTATTCATGCTGTTAAAAAATTTATTTAACCATATTAGATAATATAAATTATGATTATTCCAAATACTGAATCCATTTTTCCAATTTAAATTCACATAAGTTGTATAATCTAATTAAAGAACTATACTAGCACACGTGATGAAAACACAGGTTTCCAAAGAGAAAATGTTCATAAGTATATAATGTTTTAATATCAATATTTTATATGAAATTGATTAAAATGACCTAAATTTGTAAAATTTTAACAAAATTTTTCTAATTTTACTTTAAAAATAATTTAAATTATAAATAAACTTTGTAAATATTTTAAATTAAAATGAAATCTTCAATAAAAATATTATTTTCACTATTCATCACAAAATTAATATTTTTAGAAAAAACCCAATAATTTAAACAAAGATTATTCTAATATGTATATTCCAAAAATTAATTTAATTTTTAAAAAAAATTATAAAATTTGTTGGAAATAATTTTAAATTATGTGCTCAATGCACAAATAAACCCATATTTATAAAAATAAATTTTTTCATAAAACATCTATTTCTCTTTAAAACGGATATTATTTTATTTACAATAAAATTATGAACATTTAATTTATTTTATACATGTTTCAACCATATAACTTTCATGATTTATTAATAATTATTCATATCCTTCATATTAATGGCTATGTTATAGTGGTAATATTTGAATAAAAATATTTTAATAGGGTATCATGTTTCATTCAAACATTGTGTTGCGTTCATTTCAAGCTATCAATGATGATGAATTTATTTAAAAATTAATATATTGTAAATTCTAGGTGCATTATATTCTCTTATAATCTTAGTTTTGTGTTTCATATAAACTATCATATATGATGATGCTTTTTAAAATCTCTGGGCATCATATTCTATGCCCTTAAATAAATTGTTTCCTCAAAATTTAATATTTATCTCAATAATCAAGTGTTTGACATTTTAAAATAACCTTATTGATATACTATATTGTGAAAAGGGTTAATAAAAAATCCTCTTGATAATATAGAAAGGGAAGTATGGAGTTCGTCTGAAATAATCACCTAATTATGTTTCCAATTTGGCGAATATAGGTGGGAAGTGAAGATATATACATGGAACAAAAGATTAATGTGTAAATAATGATTGAGGGTTATGGTGGTCATTGATAAAAATAAATTAAATGATCAATATAAATTAAAACATGACAAAACTATAAATCTATGATGAGTTAAGGGACCATTTGACTCATCAGAAATGAAGGTAATAGGATAACATTGTTCTTTCAATATCCTTTTCCTATGGTTGAGGAATCTCATTACCATATAGACTTAGAACATATAAAAACATACTTGTTTGATATATTTTCATTTAATAGGCACAATTTCATTCTTTGTTTGTGCTTTGATCAAATATCACTTCATTATTACTCCAAGAAATGAATATCCAAAATATTTTATTATTCATGAAGCACATCTCACAAATCATTATAATAACAAGTAATTCCTCATATCGCTAAATAATTTTCAAAACCAAAATTGTTAGAAAAATTAATCTGATAGCACCCAAAGTTCAACGAAATACATTCCATATATAGTTAACCTTAAGACTCATCCTAAATATGTCTACCCATATTCAAAGTCCAAAACTTTGGAAGGAAGGTCACTAAATCAACATTTTATTCCCCAGACTATATAATGTGGCTCATAATGTCACATTATAAATATTTGAATACCTCTATCACCATAAAAACTTAATGAGAACATGAATACTTCAAAAAATAAAATATCATGTTGTGGAATATATTCCATAAATTAATTCTTTCAGTAAAATCCAGCAAATATGACATAAACCATCAAACCATTAACCAATTTCATGGTCACCAACACTATCCTATAAATAAACATTATTATCTAAAAATCAGGAACATATTAAGGGTAATCCTCCCTTAGTCATGTTTTTTCCTAGAGGTTCAACTTTTTACTAAATCAATTTTCTTGGTCATCGATACTATTCAACATATGCTCTCAAATCCTTCAAGAAATAGTACCATTATAGAATCCTTATACATTTTATAGTTCTTATAACTAGAATAGTGCTGATAAAATACTCCTATAATTGAATTATTGAATCCAAACACAAGAACGTTAATCATTATACTTATTCTGTGTTAGTAGAATAAGATTAATCATGGTCCTTTAGCTTAATTTGTAGTATATTCCCTTGATGCTTGGGGAATTCATTTGTGTAATGCCCCATATCCTTACAGTTGCATAATTTAACATTGAAAATTTATTTATTACCTTTGAAATTAGGTGTATGGTGTTCTTTCTCTTTACACTTGTAGAAAACTACAATTCCCTTCAAGAAATTACTAGGGTGTTTCTTTTCATAATTATCACATGTGGGAAAACCCTTTTTTCCCTTCTTCTCCTTATCCATTTTTTCTCTATGATCCTCTTCACATATTACTTCTCTTTTAAGTCATATCGCTTAGATAATTATTTCTCTATTTTATATTACTTTATATTATTTCTTAATATGAAGATAATTTTTGGGAGACTTGTTCCCTTTTAAATATGTTCTTAAGCCCATTAAATAAATAATCATTCTTACTCTTTGGATTATGTGCATGGATATGATTCTCATTCTTTATGATAAGTTCAATTTATAAATAATATCATACACAATATTAGATTCTAAAATTATGTATCCTAATGTATAATCCCAAAACTAGTGAAACCCTTAACATAAATTGAAATATTTTTAAATGGATAATCTCATAATCATAAACATTGTTTATTTGGGAATGTTTCCAAATAATAAAAATATTTTCAAATAATTTTTAATGGTTTCTAAAAAAAATATATTTTCCTTAGAATATCCACTAGAAGTTTCAAACTAGATTCATAGTAAGGAACTTTTTCATGTACCAGGTAATTCTCAATTCAATCTCGACGTGCCTTTTTCAGAGGAATTACCCCTAGGTGCATGTCTGGTAGAACCGTCTTCACTTATAGTATACAGATAGGAATTTATTGCAAGGTAAACCACATAATATCTATATTAAAAAACTTTAAGATGTTTTTATAAAATTATACTCAATATATATAATAGGGTTAACTTCCCTTATCTATGTTTTTTTGAATCTAGTCCCCTAAGTTTCTAATAAACATCTTCTGATACCAAAAGTAATGACCCTAACTTTCGTAACCCAGAGCTGGTGTCTATTTTTTTACATTGGAAATATATAAAATCTATAACATCCTGAAGGAATTAAAAGTTTTGTATTCTTTTAAAACTAGATTCATACTTCAATTTCTCATACTTTTGAAAACATGAAATACAGAAGTTTTTTTAGAACATCTTGGTTCCTCGTTATGTAACCCTGCATATAATTTAAAAAAAACTTCCTAGTATCCTTGGTAAAATGAAACATAATAAATGGGTGATATCAGATTCTCATTAATGGTAAGTATACAACATAATCTATCATAAATAAATAATAATAATCGATATGGTAAGGTAAATAAATGAAACACATTTCATTTAGTCAATAAATTGAGCATAATATGTTATAAATAAATGATCAAATAAATCCAAATAAATAAGTACATAATCTTGAAACATATCCATGGATATATTAAATAATTTAATGATCACATGGAAATAAATGATCACATAATTAGTGAACTAAGAATTTTTTATATTGGAAACTCTCAAAACCATTTACAAGATAGTTTAAATTTGTGGGTAGAAAACCATCTAATTTTCCCAACAGATTTGTCTCATGTGATTTTTTGATGCATTAAAGGGGTATATAAAACTTTTACCCACCAATAACATACTAATTCTAATGAATTATTAATATGAAAGTGGTGAAACATAATCAATATAAACATTCTTATTGAAAAACTTACATTTGAAATGTTAATCTTTATCCCAATAAAACAAATATAATCATAAACCATCCGAAATAATATGGTAAATGGTAATAAAAGTATATATCCTTATTCAAAATGATCATAAAACATACAAAAAAGTAATAATGATGACATCAATAAAAAATATCCCCACTAGATCATAATTATATTAATGGTTTTATTTCTTTGGTGAATTAAAAACCATAAAAATTTCATTAAGAACTTTTTTTTTGAAAATAACCTTTCACTTTGAAATAACCTTTTAAAATAAAATGTTCTAAAAAAACATTGGAAAAAATTTTATTTCAAAATAACCTTTAAAAAATTCTTAAATAATCTTTAAAACATTGAGCAGTGATGATGGAAAAAAATTATGCTCATGCATTACAAGTTAAAACTAAGATTCCTTTCCCATTTTTGGTAAAATCCAAACGAGCCATTTTTTGAAAAAGACAAGAAGATTCTATTCAAATAATTTTTTAAAAATAAATAATGATTGAAATTTTATTTAATTAAACATTTTTATAAGGTTCAAATGCTTTTTGAAAAAAAATTTAGAAAACATGGATCTCGATGAAAAATGATTTTTGATCGAGGAGAGAAACAGAGTCGTATTTTATTTAAAAAAAATAAATCATTTTATGTATCAAAGAGTGTAATGTAAAGACCCAAAAATTCCATGTAAAGTTTTTTTAATTATATTGGAATATTATGAGTCTGTGAAAATTGATGGCGTGTGATTCTGAGGCCTGGTGTGCCTGAAATGAATTGCTGATCATTTTTTCGGATACGTTCAGTAAACGTATGAGTGGGTTTTTTGTAACTTTTTAACCGGTGCTCAGAATTGAAATCCAAGGACACCGTTGAACTCACAACACCGGTATTCGCTTAAGGAGACCTTCACCTCGATCATAGTAGGTCAAGGGTGAAAGTTAGTTTTTCACTTTTTTGTGGAAAATAAAAATAAAATTATTTAACATTTTATTTTTATTCTTGAAACCCCTCATCATGGGTTATGGATGTGGGGACCACCCGAATTAAAAACTCCCTCTTTAATGTAGAGAAGTATCTTGAAATTCCTCCACCTTAATTGTGCCCCCCACCTTTAATTAATGATTCTAATGAATTGTACCGACAAAAATTGAATTGATAGACTTAATTTAATTTAGTTTTGTATCCACTCTTGTTTTTGTTGGGAGAAACTATTGGCAAAGGAGAAGGGGAGAGATTTTGGGAGGATTATTCTTCTCCAACAAAGAACACCTCCGAACGAAGATCTTCTTCAATAGAAAACACGTCATATTCTCCATCAAAGAACGTGTCATCCTCTAACGTGGGACGTTTTCGACAATGATGAACTGACAGCGTCCCTTCTATCTTCACTGATGTCTATGAACCTTAGAGGTAGGGTTTGATGTTTTGAGTACCCCCCCCCCCCACTGTTTTTTATGTTCTTCATACAAGATTTATTAAGCCACTAGCTACCACCCTAACGCGAAGGGTGAAGGTCTAACGAACATGGCCCAACATATCCGCATTTTCTTGAGGCTTTTGTTGTGTTCCTTGCAATGGAAGAGAGCGATAACTGGTGCCAGCAAATGGCACCGGTGGGACTCAGATACGGTGGTCGGAAAACCATCATCAGCGACGAAGGCGACAGCGCAACCGCGCCGCCCCACGAAAGAGAACTACGGATTGTGCCGTGGCGGCGAAGGGATGATGGATGGATATCTGGCCAACCACGACGGACTACCGTAGTGCGGCCGCCCTGCCACACCGCATTTTCCCAGCCGCACCCTGCCGCACCACGGTGCCCTGCTGCACCGTGGCCGCCATACAGCACCGCAGCTGCCCCGCGGCACCCAGCAGCACCGCGGCCACCCCGGACCATCGGCCCGCCCGGCTGAATGGGTCACACCGCGGGTCAGTCTGGACCCAGCGGGTTGGGCCAGGTTGACCCAAACCGGTTTTCCCCAGTCAGGTCAGTCTAGGTTGTTCTGACCGGGTCGTACCGGACCTCGACTAGTTTTGACCCATCCCATACTTTTGGACATAAATTTGGCACCGGGCGTCCGTTTGACAAACCGTCTGCAGCACCAAAAACCTTGGAGGGATATGGTCCTTTTTTATACCCCACTTGAGGTTTAAATAATGTTGGGGTACGGTCGGGTTGGATCAATCACGAATCCAACCGGGCCCTCAAAACTAAAAGGCTAATAACTTACAGATCAGGTGTCCAATTGACGCCACATCTGTTGCGTTGAGATCCCTATTATGTGGCAGTATTTTGGGATACTTCTTCTTGGGACTTTATGGAAGTTAGAGTATCGACCAGTGGCTTGAGGAGCGGACCCTCCCGGAGACAAGCGATCTTTGTTCGGGAACCTTATATCTGGTTGTGACGATGTACTAGGATCCTATATTGGTCTGACGGCGTACTGAGGATTTACTAGGATTCTGTGTGGGTCTGAAGAAGTACTGAAGATGTACTAGGATCTTGTGTGGTTCTAACAACGTACTGAAAATGTACTAGGATCCTGTGTGGGTCTGATGACGTAATGATGATGTACTAAGATCCGGTGTGGGTCTGATGACATTCTGAGGATGTACTAGGATCATATGTGGGTCTGACAACGTACTGATGAAGTACTAGAATCTTGTGTGGGTCTAACGACATACTGATGATGTAATAGGATCATGTGTGGGTCTAACGATGGACTGACGGGGTACTAGGATCCTTTGTGGGTCTGACGATGTACTAGGATCCTGTGTGGGTCTGACGAGGTACTAAGATCTTGTGTGGGTTTGATGATGAAATTGGATCCTGTGTGGGTCTTATGAGGTACTAGGATCCTGTGTGGGTTTGACGATCTACTAGGATCATGTGTGGTTCTAACGAGGTACTAGGATTCTGTGTGATTCTGATGATGTGTTATGATCCTATGTGGGTTTGATGATGATTTAGGGTCCTTTTTGGGTCTGCCTCTTAACAGAGTAAGATGATTCAGTAGTTACATATAATCATATCTAATACTATATCAAAGATATACCTAGTGTGAGATGAGTCTGTACCAGTGTGGTACTTTCCTTCATGTTGATTCCTTGGTGGTATTCTTCTATGTGGTATACGTGTGTGGTACTTACCTTCGTGGTATTCCTTCATTTGTGGAACAATTGAGCTTTGGGATTCTGAGTTAGACCATGTGTTTCCTCATGACTGAGATGGGTATACTAGATAACTTAGGTATATGTATGGGCATATAACTAAGTAGGGTTTTCAGTCGATTTCATGCTTCTTGATTTATCCTTTTTGGATTTTGTGAGACCTTGAGTGTCTCGGGGTCCCTACTGAGTATTGTTATACTCACCCCTGCACAGGCTATGCCAGTACCCTGTGGTGTTTGGTGCAGACGACAAACAACACTGACTGAGGATGAGGGTACCAGTACTGGAGGTAGCTCATAGGTGGACCTAGACGAGGCGTACCACAGAGACGAATGTTTGAGAGTTGTACCTTCCCTTTAGGTAGGATCCTTGGCTGGTGTTCATAGGATCTGTTCAATTTACTTGTTCTTTTTAGTTTTCTTGTACTTTCCAGTTGGGCTTGTATTCTGTCACATTTTTACTTATTGTACACACTCTATTTGCTATACAGTTTACTTGGGATCGTATCTTGTTGTTTTCTTGGTTATGTGAGTTTACAGGTTATAAAGGAAATTCCTTCCCAGTATTAAGAAATACACCTTTGGTGCTAGTCGCCAACCCCTAGCCTATCGAAGGTGGGCTTGGGGTAGTCATGGCACAGGCCACGGGGGACAGTTCGTGACAAATTGGTATCATAGGAGTAGGTTATACCACATAACATAGGACTCTGATCTTCTTAACAACAACAGTGTTGAGTGTAGTTAGTGTGGTTATCAGTTTAGGGAATCCAGTGTTGGTGCGGCGGCCAACGTATCCATACACCAAGACCCTGACTTCTAATTTTCAACACAGTGCATGAAAACGCTGATTTCAAGTGTGTTTTCAAGAGTTTTCTTTGTGATCTCTTTGAGTTAGCTCACCTGTTATAACTTATTGACTGTGGTGCACCTGTTTCTTTTCAGGATTCCTCCATGCAAATAGCCAGCTAGGGTTCCAAATATAGTATGCACTGATAGCCCACCAAGTTATGAGGCCCCAGTGCAGGGCCCTCTTCCAGTAGAGGCACCAGCAAAGGCACCAGTGATTCCATTACCCATTGGGCCACCGATGCCACCAGATCCAGTAGTAGAGGGCGCATGCCGCTTGAGCACGTTTCACGAGTTCCAGCTCTAGAGGCCACCCAGGTCTAGGGGAGAGACGGACCCACAGGGGGCTGAAGATTGGCTGGAGGCCATGGTTAGAGTCTTCCGACAGGTAGGGACACCAGTCGATCTCATGGTGATCTTTGTCGCGAGTATTATATAGTAAGTAGTAGGAAGATGGTGGAGATTGATGCACCAGGTTCACAATGAGGTAATGCTTCTCTAGAAGACTTTGAGATCCTATTTCGGGCAGAGTTTGTCCCAGCGACTCTTCGTGCAGTGCGCATACAAGAGATACTTAATCTGTAGTAGGTCATCATGACTGTGGCTCAGTACTCAGTGAGGTTCACCGACCTCTCATGATACTCCACTGATATGGTGTGGGGCCCATTCTTCAGGGCCCGGACCTTTGAGCAGGGACTCAGGTGGGAAATCAGGGCTTCGATAATTTCTCTCAGCATCCTGACGTACGCGGGGGTGATAGAGAGATCCCTCTTAGTGGAGAGTTTTCTTGCTGAGAAATCACCAGTAGTGAGACCCACCACCAGATGTCACGTAGTGGAGTCTTCTATAGCTGGCAGCAGACAGATGTCACAGAGGTCCAAGAGGACTAGACCTATAGGTGGACAACCGCATGACTCAGGATCGGTTGTGCGGGAACCAGATACGGAGCCAGTCGTGTGAGGAAAAAGCAGTGTTTCACATGCGGCGGGTAGGTTCACATGGCTTGTGACTATCTGACTCGCCATATGAATGATCAGTAGACGGTCGAAGGACCGCCCAGACAGAGACAGAGGTTCGACCAAGGAGGTCCACAGGGAGAAGGAGAATATGGAAGAGGAGCTGGCCATGCAGGTGGTGGTGGGCAATGATTTGAAATGTTACCGCCACCACCACCAGGCGGTCCACCTCGATCATAGGGAGCAGGTGGACAGGGGTGAGCTCAGCTCCAGGAAGCTGAGGCCTACGACCATGGTGCTGCAGAGATGATATGAGGTATGATCTGTGTCTACTCCACCTTAGTTGTAGTACTTATAGAGATAGGTTCCAGTCATTATTTTATTTCCATTTCCCTTGTTCGGATCTCGGAGATTCGGACGGAGTCGTTGGCTCGATCCATATGGATAAAGACTCCTATGAGAGAGGATTTGATGATTACGCACTAGTGCCAACAGTGTGAGCTTACTCTAGGATGCGAGAGCTTCAGTTGGGATCTCATAGTAGCAGTGTCAAGGCCTTACGACGTCATCTTGGGTATGGACTGGTTATCTACAGTCCATGATCATATTGACTGTATTAGGTTAAAATTATGGTGTTTCTGCACTGATGGGACCAGGTTTACCTTCACCAGTGATACTAGATCCTTTGAAGCACAGGATGGACTTACCCGGATGAGGTTGCAGCCGATTACACATCAGTTGGCTAGCCTTACCCTCAGAGCGGTTGATGTGGAGAGTCAGAGTTATCCTGTAGTGGTGGTCCAGTATGCAGATGTCTTCCCTGATGATGTTTCGGGTCAACCTCATCATAGAAAGGTGGACTTTTACATTGACTTGTACCCTGGGACGACACCGATATCTACACCAGCATATCAGATTGCTCTCGTAGAGCTTCGTGAGCTGTGGGTATAGCTAGAGGACTTACAGGGGAAGGTATTAATCTGACCCAGTGTTTCTCCTTGGGAAGCCCTGATATTGTTCGCCAAGAAGGTGGATGGGAGCTTGAGACTTTGTGTTGACTATCGGTGCCTGAACCAAGAGACCGTGAAGAACAAGTACCCACTCCTGAGGATTAGCGACCTCTTTGATCAGCTGAAGGGAGCATGGTGGATCTTGAAGATAGAACTCAGATCAAGCTATCATCAGCTCATAGTACGAGATAGGGATGTGAATAAGATGGCTTTCATATATCAGTACGACCATTATCAGTTTTTGGTCATGCCATTCGGCATGACGAATGCTCCAGAAGTGTTCATGGGACTCATCAACAGGATCTTTCAGGCATATCTTGATTTCTTTGTGGTGGTCTTCATTGATGACATTCTAATCTACTCGAATACTGAGGTGGAGCATTCCTATCATTTGCAGGTAGTACTGGACACACTCCGAGAGCACCAGCTTTATGGTAAGCTATCGAAGTGCTAGTTCTGGATTCGAGAGGTTCACTTTCTGGGACATGTCATCTTGGAGGCTGGAGTTGTAGTGGATCCAGCGAATATTGAGGCGGTACTTTCTTGGGAGCCACCCAGGAGTGTGACGGAGGCACGAAGTTTCCTGGGTTTGGCTGGATACTACCGGAGGTTTGTGCCATATTTCTCCAAAGTTGTAGCCCCTTTATCAGCATTGAAGAAGAAGGGGAAACCCTTCGGGTGGTCAGAGAGATTCCAGCATAGTTTTTTGGAGTTCAAGAAGAGTATGACTAGTGCCCCCATCTTGAGGCTTCCAGAGGAGGGCATTGGGTACGAAGTCTACTGCGACGCATCAGGGATCGGACTCGGATGTGTCCTAATGCAGGAGTGATCAGTGATCTCATATGGTTCTTGACAGCAAAGACAACATTAATAGAACTATGCTACCCATGACCTGGAGTTAGCAGCAATGGTATTTTCCATGAAGATGTGGTGACATTACTTGATGGGTGAGCATTTTACAGTCTACTCGGATCACAAGAGTCTCAGGTATATATTCTCATAGAAGGACCTGAACCCAAAACAGTGATGTTGCCTTGAGTTCCTCTAGGAATATGACTTAGATATAGTCTATACTCCTGGGAAGGGGAACTTTTTAGCAGATGCACTCAGCAAGAGATCTGGTATACAACTACTAGGAGAGGCAATGGAGCAGCTGGCCGCTTTGCATATATCCATTGTGGATCGAGATGGAGAAACTTTTATTCAATATCTTACAGTCACTCCCCAATTTGTTCAGTGAGTAAAAGAGGCGCTGCGTGGGGATACTGACTGCGAGGCTCGACGTGCTCAGATATCCACAGGACAGGCACCTGATGGATTTTATGAAGGTGGGGAGCACGTCATTATCTTCAGAGGAAGTACCATGGTACCAGTGTTGCTTCGAGAGGAAGTGTTGAGGGGGTTCCACACATCCCCTCTAGAGGTATATCCAGGAGTGGTGAAGATATACCAGGACCTCTGACGATAGCACTGGTGGTCGGGAATGAAGAAAGAAGTAGCAGATTTGTCTCTCGGTGCCTCACTTGTCAGCAAGTGAAGGCGGAGAATCAGGTACCATTAGGCTTGGTTAAACCTTTAGAGGTCCCAGAATGGAAGTGGGATGGGATATATATGGACTTCGTGATAGGAATTCCACATACATCTAGAGGTCATGACTCTATATGGGTGATCGTCGACTGACTCACCATGTCGGCCCACTTCTTACTGATTAGAGATCATGGTTTAGTAGAGATATTGAGACGCCTCTATGTGCAAGAGATTGTGCAGCTACATGGAGTACCATAGACGATTGTCTCCGATCGTGATACATGTTTTACTTCTTGGATATGAAAGGGGTTGCATGAGTCTTTTGGGATGCAGCTTCGTTTGAGCACCGCCTTCCATCCTCATATGGATGTCCAGACTAAGCGGACCATACAAACCCTTGAGGACATGCTGCGTTCTTGCATCCTCTACTTCGACAGCAGTTGGGAGGATCACTTTCCCTTGGTGGAGTTTTCATACAACAACAGCTATCACTCCACCATTGGGATGGCACCTTTTGAGGCGTTGTACGGGCAATCTTTCATATCACCTATGTGATAGACTATCCCAGGGGAGTCCGCACTCATGGGACCAGATATGGTACGGGCTACCATGGAGAAGGTAAAAGTCATCCAGGAGTGGATGAAGACTGCATAGAGCAGGAAGAAGTCTTATTTTTATAGGATACAGAGACCTCTGGAGTATGAGGATGGTGACCATGTCTTTCTACGGGTCTCACCTCAATGAGGTTTGCGATGAATTGGCCACGGTGGAAATTTATCTCTGAGGTTCATCGGACCCTTCTAGGTCCTCAGTAGAGTTAGCGAGGTGGATTACTTCCTTGCTCTTCCACCTAAGTTGCACTGGGTGCACGACATCTTCCATGTATCCCAGCTGAGGAGATATGTGCACAACACTTCTCCCATCATCAACCATGGAAAGCTGGACATTGATGATGGAGCAACATTTATGGGGGTTCCAGTAGAGACTGCGGATCGATATGAATGGGTCCTCCATGGGTTGTCGATAGCTCTAGGGCACGTTCGATGGCAGCATGAGAACCTACAGGAGAGCACATGGGAGCGGGAGGCTCAAATTCATGTTCAGTACCCTCACGTGTTTCCTTAGTTTGAGTTGTGGCTTATGGGGATGCAAAGCCCTGAGGTGGGGAGAATGTAAAGACCTGAAAATTCCATTTAATTTTTTTTAATTATATGGGCATTTTACGAGTTCTCGAAAATTGATGGCATGTGATTCTGAGGCCCGTTGTGCCTGAAATGAATTGTTGAACTTTTTTTGGGTACGTTTAGTAAACCTATGAGTGGGGTTTTGTATCTTTTGAACCAGTGCTCAGAATAGAAATATGAAGACACCATTGAACTCGGAGCACTGGTATTTGCTTAAGGAGACCTTCACCTCGACCGCAGTAAGTGGATGGTGAAAGTTAGTTTTTCACTTTTTCGTGGAAAAATAAAAATAAAATTATTTAACATTTTATTTTTGAAACCCCTCTACATGGGTTATGGAGGTGGGGACTACCCAATCTAAAAACTCCTTATTTAATGTGGAGAAGTCTCTAGAACTTCCTCCACCTTAATTGTGCAACCCACCTTTAATTAATTATGCCAATTAATTGTGCCAACAAAAATTAAATTAAAAAACTTAATTTAATTTGGTGTTGGATCCACTCTTTTTTTTTGGGAGAAACCGTTGGAAACGGAGAAGGGGAGAGCTTTTGGGAGGATTATTATTCTCCAATGAAGAACACCTCTGAAAGAAGATCTACTTCAATGGAAAATGATCCATCTTCTCCAACAAAGAACGTGTCATCCACAAACGTGGGACGTCTTTGACAATGACGAAATTATGTCCGCCCTTCTCTCCTCATAGACGTCTATGAACCTTCAAGGTTGGGTCTGATGTTTTGAGTACACCCCCCCCCCCCCCCACCATTCTTGATGATCATCATATAAGATTTATTAAGTCTCTTTTTACAACCCTAATGCGGAGGGTGCGGGCCAAATGAAGATGGACTGATCTCTCCATATTTCCTTGAGGTTTTTGTTTTGTTCCTCACAATGGAAGAGAGCGGCAACTCATTCTGGCGAATGGCATCGATGGGACTTGGATACGGCGGCCGGAAAAACGTCAGTCATGAAGAAGGCGATGGAACGACCACGCCGCCCGATGGAAGAGAACGGTGGCTTGTGCCCCGATGGTGAAGGGAGGACGGCTAGCCATCCGGCCTGCCACGGCGGACCGCCGCCCCACTGCACCACACCGTGGTGCCCCTCCTCCCTGCGGCACCGCGTTCCACTACGGCCTCCCCGCTGCACCAAGGCCCCCCGGCACTGCCAGGCTGCTCCACGGGCTGGGTCTCACCATGGGGGGGGGGGGGGGGGGGCGGACCCAGCAGGTTGGGATGGGTCAACCTGAACCTAGTCGGCCCAGGCCGGGTCGGACCGGACCCAGACCAGTTTCGACCCATCCCATACTTTTGCCATAACTTTGGCACCGGGTGTCTGTTTGACGAACCGTCTATGGTTCTAGAAATAATAGAGCTAAAAGGTCCTTTTGGTATACCCAACTTGAGGTTTGGATAAAGTTGGGGTACAGTCGGGTTGGATCGAGCACGAATCCAACTGGGATCTCGGAACTAAAAGGCTATTAACATACAGACCGGGAATCTAATTGACGCACCGTTTGTTGCGTTGAGACCCCTATTACGTGGTGGTATTTTGGGATTATTCATTATGGGACTTCTTGGTAGTTGGAGTATAGACCAGTGGCTTGAGGAGCGGACCCTTACAAGGATAAGAGAGCTTAGTCTGGGAATCCTGTAGATGGTTGTGCCGATGTACTAGGATCCTGTGTGGGTCTGACGACGTACTGACGATGTACTAGGATCCTACGTGGGTTTGATGACATACGGATGATGTACTAGGATACTGTGTGGGTCTGACGACGTACTAAGGATGTAATAGGATCGTGTGTGGATCTGACGACGTACTGAGGATGTACTAGGATCTTGTGTGGGTATGATGACGTACTGACGATGTACTAGGATTATATGTGTGTCTGACGAAGTACTGATGATGTACTAGGATCCTATGTGGGTCTGAAGATGTACAGAAAATATAATAGGTTCATGTGTGGGTCTGAAGATGTACTGAAAAGGTACTAGGATCTTGTGTGGGTCTGACAGTGTACTAGGATCATGTGTGGGTTTGACGAGGTACTAGGATCCTGTGTGGGTCTAACGATGTACTAGGATCTTGTGTGGGTCTGACAAGGTACTAGGATCCTGTGTGGGTCTCAATATATACTAGGATCCAGTGTGTGTCTAACAAGGTACTAGGATTATTAGTGGTTCTGACAGTGTACTACGATCTTCTGTTTGTCTGATGATGATTTGGGATCTTTCGTGGGTCTGCCTCTTAAAATAGTATGATGATTTAGTAGTTACATCTAATCATCTCTACTAATGTATCTAAGATATACCTGGTGTGATCTGAGTCTGTACCTATGTGGTCATTTCCTTCATGGTGATACATTGGTTGTATTCTTCTGTGTGGCGTACCTGTGTGGTACTTACCTTCATGGTATTTCTTCCTTTGTGGAACAGTTGAGCTTTGGGCTTTTGAGTTGGACCATGTTTCCTCATAACTGAGATGGGTATACTTGATAACTTAGGTATATGTATGGGAAAATACCTAAGTAGGGTTTTCAGTTGTTTTCTTTCTTTTTGGTTTATCCTTCTTAGATTTTGTGAGACCTTGATGGTCTCGAGGTCCCTACTGAGTATCGTTATACTCACCCCTACACGTGTTATGCCCGCACCCTGTTTTGTTTGGGGCAAATGACAGACAGCTCTAACTGAGGACAAGGGTACCAAGACTTGAGTTAGCTCGGAGGTGGACCTAGATGAGGCATACTGCAGATATGACCATTTGAGAGCTGTATCTACCCTTCAGGTAGGATCCTTGGTGGGTGTTAACAGGAGCTGTTCAGTTTTCTTGTTTTTTTAGTTTTCTTGTACTTTTGAGTTGGGCTTGTATTCTATCCCCTTTTTACTTAATATAGAAACTCTTTTTGCTATAAAGTTTACTTATGATCGTATCTTATTGTGTTCTTAGTTACGTGAGTTTACAGGTCATAAAGGAAATGCCTTCCCAGTATTACAGAATATGCCTTCGATGCTAGTTGCGAGCCCCTGGCCTATGGAAGGCGAGCTTGGGGTAGTAATAGCACGAGCCCTAGGGGACGGGCTGTGACTTGTAATAATGGTAATACTACCTCAAAAAGTTAATTAATGGCCATATTATAGGAAAATATACAAATTTTATGCTTTAAATATCAAATAATTCCCCCAAGGGATACTTAAATAAAAACATTCCCGAATAATTGTGTTATTTTTAAATACACCCTTACAACTTTGGTAACTTCTACATCGTAATCCCCATAAAAGAAATAATCATAAAATGAAACATTAAATATCATGAAGATAAATAGATTCATGACATAAAATATCAAATGGGGAGTATATACACCATTCAAAGTAATAAGTGATGAATATGGTGTATGTCTCAAGGACGTAAAAGTGAGACAAGAAACACTTACCTAATTTTCGAATTCCTTAATATGTGTTTGAACCTAATATATAATAAATATAGGTTAATTATAAATCTATTAAATAACCATAATTATTTATTTAATACCATATATTATTTACTTATAGTCTTTTATCACCCCTCTTATTAACAACACTTTGTTAAAATTATTGTTTCATGTAATAATTCATTTACTTTTCGTGTATATTTTAGTTCGTTTATTTTGTTGTTTTTAATTTTGTCATGATTAAATCATATAAATTTTTTTAAAAATGATATAAATATCTTATATATTCACTATATATGTATTTATATTGTTCTATAAAAATTATTGATAGAAAATGGATCTCACCGTTTATGGAGATGGTGGGTCGTATATACGCATGAACGTTGTTTCCATTTTTATAAATGGATATAACTAAAGGAAAATAAATAAATATTTACTTTTAAAGAATAATAATTAGGTTATACATATAATTTATTTTAATAATATCCATCCTTATTACCATCCATGTAAAAAAAATGAAAAACATTTCATATTGTTATGTGGAGGAGGTAGTTTACACATACGCATGAGTGACATTATTGTATTCTAATATATTGGAAGGTAAGAAATTATATATGATATTTTATTTATAGAATTATTTTTTGTTCATAAATATAAAATATATTTATTAATTTTAACCTCTCTACCTTTCATTTAAAGAGTAACTGAAAAACAAATCACATCACTTTGCGAGGTGGTAGTCCGCCGTACACATGAGCGACATTATCGTATCCCCAGCCAAATAGAAAGGGAGAAGGTATATGTGATATTATAATTTAAGAAGTATAATAATTTAAATATATCATATAAATATGTTAAATTAATCATTATATCAATCATTAAAAGTCGGTTACGTAAAACTAATTATAATGTTCTATGAGGTGGTAGTCTGTCACACACACAATCAATAGATATGTTTCACATTTTGTGGAAGTAGAGATGGATCTAGGTTATGAAATTAGCAAAATAAAATATTGGTATATATAGTATATTGAAGATAATATATTATTATATTTGAATAATATTAGAAGTATCTATAAGAATAAGTAAGAAGAAAACAAATAGTTAAAAATGTTAGCTCTTCTTCAGACAACCTCTTTAGGTTTATCCAAAAACCTTTTTAGATTGTAATTTTGATCTAAAAAATACATCTAGTATATTGATATGTATTTATGAAATTTTTTTTTCAGGGATTTACTGAACTAATGGGTTTTGGATGTCTGAATAGGGGAGAAGAGGGGGTGGCCTTTTATAAGTGGGGGAAAGGATACACTTTATATTTTTGAAAAGACTCAGTTACGTCCATGTCTTTATCATGAAAAAAGCCTCCAAAATGGGTCATTCTCAAAAAACTATAGGTTATAGAATATAGATATTTCCATATAATTAGTTTTGGATAAGTTTTAGTAAAATTTTAATCCTTTTTTATTAGTTTAACTACCTGGTAAACCCATTTTTACCTTAATCGTGATAATTGATTTTTATTGTTTTGACTATTCATAATGGTAAAAAATTAAGATGAAATTATTCGATAATATTAATTATTATGATTAAAAATATGTAATCTATATTTATATATTAAATTCATTGAATTGTTAGAATCCAATTTAAATTTATATATGTGCACATGATGAAAATGCGAGTTTCCAAAGAGAAAAATCTAATAAGTATAGAATGTTTTACTATATAAATTAAACGTGAAATTGATAATAAAGATATAAATTAGTTAACATGTAATATAATTTAACTAATTTTACTTCAAAACCAATTTAAAATATAATTTAACTTTTTAAATAATTTAAATAAAAATTTTACTTTCAATAAAAATCAATATTTTTCAACATTCATCAACGAATTAATTATTTTTTAAAAATCCCAAAAATTCACCCAAATATAATTTTTACATGTAGATTTAAAAAATAAAGTTAATTTATCCAAATAAATTTTATAAAGTTGGTAAAAATTAAATTTAAATTATGTTCACAAAGCGATAATAAACCTCTTTTTAGAAATATGCAGTTTTTTTAGAAAATATTTCTTTCTCTTTAAAATATTTCTTATTTTATTTATATTCAATAGTTTACCAATGAATTTATTTTATACGTTTATAAACCAAATAATTTTCATAATTTTGTTATTATCATTCACACTCTCCATTTTAATAGCTAGGTTATAATGTTCATGTCTAAATAATAATATTTTAATAGATTATCACGTTTCACTCAAATATTGTGTTACATGCATTGAGAGCTATCGAAGAAATTGAATTTATTTATAAAAAATATTTTAAATTCTAGGGGCGTTGCATTATATTTTAAGCATTATTTGTTCTGGCATATATGTTATTATATATATGTTCCTTCTTAAAAATATTAGGGTGTTACATGTAGATTTAATTTCTATAAGTTATTAAAAGTAATTTTTAATATAAGTGAATAAAAACATGTTTTAGAATAAAATATTAATTATGTTCTAAAAAAGATATACATGGGTTCTATAAATACGACATAGTAATTTTAAATTGTTTATATTAATTAAAAATATATATTTAATATAAAAAGTTCTCAAAAACATATAATTCATTTTTATATTTTTATAATCATAAAAGTGACTGCTTTTTATCAAAATTAACATCTTTAAATATTCACTTATAAATCCATTATTTTAGAAATATCCCAGATATTCATTATATGCTAATTTTTTATTCTAAATCCAATAAAGATTTTAACTTTACTAAATTCAAAATCTAAAATTAATAAAAAAAATTGAATAAAATCATAATATATGATGAAAAACTATTTTTATTGGAAAATTAAATTTTTTAAATTTTAATTGTGTTTGTTTTTATTTTATATCATTTACCAAATAAATCAGTGTAAAACAATTATATATATATATAACATAATTTATCATCATGAATTATATATTTCATGAAATAGAAATGCATATCACAGAATAAGGTAATTTTTATAAAAATTCTTTTATAAAGAATAAATATTCTTATTAGTCATTTTTGGTAAAATAATTGAATTTTATTTGAATTAAAAGTAGCATTTATTTTCTTTATAAATATATTTCATAAAGCAGTTGCCCTTTTCATTCCCATAAATTCAACGTTTAGGTTTAGACAACCATACTTAAACATTTCTATATTTTCTAAATATATCAAGGTTTCATTTAAGTTTGGTGTTGCGTGTAGAGAAATCTATCAAACACATTGACTTATTTAAAGGTAATCATATATTAATATATCAGGGTGTTACACTCTCCCCCTTAAATAAATTAATTCCTTAAAATTTTAATTATCAATCATTGAATAATTTTAGTGTGGGTATTCTTAACATATTCATCATTTGGGTATAACCTCTAATGTGAAATCTACCATACACTTTTACGATATATCAAGTTACTTATCTTTCTTAAAACAAAATTATTCATTCATAAAATTATACACCCATGTATGTATATACCCTAATAATATATTCTAAATAACATACCTTTCCCAGAGCCATATGAATCTCTAAGTTAATAAACCACAATTAAGTTATATATTCTTCCAAAAATTTACTCTATACTTAACCCTCAAATGTTATTAGCCACCAGATCATAATTTCACATATTATTCAATATATATCATAATCCCAAAAATGATATTAATTTCACTGAAAATATCATAGATCACTAATCAAATACAAGGCTATCAATACTATATAACTCAATTTTCTCAAAATAAATAAACCCTTTATTACCTCACCATTAGATATATTCTAAAAATAGTAGTTATCTATCCCTCAATCATGTGTTCTCCAATATTTATACCCAAAAATATAACCTTGTCATAAAATCACTTCTTAAGGTTATTTATACCATTTAATTTATATTTATAAAACCTTAAATTAGAACTATTGAAGGAAAATCCTTAGATATTTCACATAATCCTTGTAATTTTGAAATATACTATAATATCATCGATATTTATCACTATCTAATGATATTAACTAAGAGTTTGAAGATTTAATTTCTAATAAAATATCAATCTTGCTACCATTGGTATGAGTAAAAAACACATATTTGTAATCATAATAGGTATATAGTAAAACTCTTAACTGTTTACATATACTCCCTTATTTGGTTATAAGTCATAGTGGTTTTTAGATACATACCTTTATCATCTTAATTTTCATGATCTTATTTCAACAAAATGCTAAAACCAAAATAGTTATGATGAAATCTCAAATATGAATATAAAAACATTAATCCAAATATGTATTCCCCTATGAATTATTTGTTTTTAACAGATGATGCTTTTGGTTCAACGTATAGCCCTCTTTGTTTAATCTTTAGTTATTAATGGTCATTTTTCTATTTGGATAGTGAACCTAATTCATTAAAATTATAATTAAAACGTTCATAATTATTTATAAATAGAATATGGTTAACTAAATAATATCCCCTGGGAGTGTCTAGCTAGGTGTTCAATATGGACTCTTTAGTATACACCAGATTATGATTCAGTTAATAACTAACAATCCCTCTATAGGTTTAATACCCCTAGGTACATATGTTCTAGAATAACATACCTTTTACATTATCCATGCAGGAATTTAATTTCTAAGAAAATCAAATACTCAAGACTTTACCGAAACCTCTATATGTTATTTTATACATAGATTTATTCTTAGTATTTTCACTAATGGTTTCTCATCCTAATCCTAAAAAAATTACATTATTTCCTTATAATTAACTCATGAAATATCCCAAAGGGTTATCTATTATGATCAACCTTAACTTATCAACCCTTACATTATCCTAGAAAACAACCTAATATCCAAAGTTATCTAGAATATGCTCTAATTCCAACTGTAATAACCCTGATCCACACTCTAGGATTTGATGACTTAAACACAAAATTTATGAACTATCTTTGACACTAACTATATATTCTTGGAATTAACTATCAAATTGTTATATGAATTAAAAAAATATTTCATTACATATATTTCAAAGACATTTTAGTTTTATAGGTTCATTGAATTAGGAAAAATATAAACTAAAAAACCCCATTTCATTCTCATTTTAAAAATATGTTTTCACTATATAAGAAACTACTTAATCCATATTAATTATTTAAAAACTACAAAAAATTCTCAAAATATGTTATTCTATTAGACATATCATCTATAATACATTTCTTCAAAACCTAGGGAAATAAAAACATAAGAAGGGGTGAGATAAAAAACTAAGTAAGGGAAAACATATAAATGAGGTAATCATGTAATAGACATGGAAAAAATATTATAGTAGGATTATATATTTTAAAAAAAATAGTATAGTGAAACTGAAAAAATAGTATATACATGAATAATAGTTAAAATAAATATACCACATGGATATCAATAATAGGTTCATTAGAGATTAAATTCATAATTTTTAATAGTAAATTTCATACTACAAGCCAAGACATCTTGATCTTAGACATCATGATCATACCATAAATGAAATATCACACTCTAGGAAGTAATACACCAAAATACCCAGACATGTTTGTCACATGAGACATATCAATGCATCAAAGGGATATATAATGTTGATCCCTACCCATAACTATTTTAATACCAATACATTAATCATTTTATAATGTTGATCCGCACATATGCGTGATCAGTGTTATTTTGTTTTCTTAGTGAATGGAAAGGATTGAATCATTATTGTAAAATTAATATTATTACATTTAATAATAATTATTATACTTATTTAATTATATATATAATGTTATATAAGGTTAGGGTAGTAAAAATTAAGACAGAAACACTAGTAAGAAGTGGATACTCACATCAAGTACTTGAGTTTTTTATAAGAATTCTCTTTTAAAATGAAGAGATTATGTTAACTAATAGTGAAAAGAGTCATATGTCAATGGGATAAGGATATAGGGATATTAAAATTTAATATTTTAAAGGATTAATTCTTTGGTGAAGTGTAACATGGAAGGGTTGAAGTGGTGTTATTTATAAGTGATGGTAAGAGTACTTTTGTATATACCTATTGCATTTCATTGACGTGGTGACACTATTCATGGGTCAATGGTACCAAAAGTGAAAAAAATGGGTTATGGGAAAATTTATGGTCTATAATCCTCACATTAACTCACTTTTTAGACATATTTAAGTAATTTATGTCTTTTATTTTTACTTTTTTCCTTTTACCCAAATTAACATTTATTATGGTAACTAGAAACTAAGTAAATTTATATTTTATTAAAACTAAACGGTAAACCCAATTAAAAAATTTTGTTATTATAAAACTAAATTAAATCTCTAATTAACATAGTTTTATTTCTAAATAAAATAAAACAAGCATTTAAATTAAAATATTTAATGTATGGACAACTTTTTTTGTAGGAAAACGTTGTTCTCGCCATTAAGTGTTCTAAATATTATTTAGTATTGATTAGAAATTAAATGATTGTTAAAATATTTATATACGTGTTTAAAAATAAAATTTGTTTCATTATTTAAATATATATTAACTTAATTGGTTAGGTATAAACTACAAAATTTTATAAAACTTTTCTTGAAAAATAATTGTTTTACCATTTTTGTGGTCATTGGGTTTTATCTTTGTAATCATACATTTATGCCCAAAATTGAAAATGAAATTATTACATAATAAGACTATTTGGAACTAAAATATTAAATACATTTTTATATGTTTAATTTCTATAGCTTATGAAATGTAATTTTAAATACAAGAGAATGAAAATGGTTTTTTGGAATAAAATGCTATTTATGTTTATAAAAGAAATATACATGGGTTTTATAAATATCACCAAGTAATTTAAAATTATTTATAATAAATATAAATATTTATTTTATTTAAAAAGTTATTAAAAACAGTTAATCCATTTTTTATTATGATAATTTCATAAAATTGATCGTTTTTAGTAAAATCAATATTCTTCACTATTCAATTGAAAACCAATTATTTTATAAAAATATAAAAAATTCATCTTAGGATAATATTATTATTCTAAATCAAAAAATATATTTTTAAATTTTTTAAAATTAAAATTCTAAAAATATATAATTTCTACTTTTGAGTCAAATCATAAAATATAATGAAAATTGATTTTATTAGAAAATACCATTTCAAATATTAAATGTTATTATTTTTATTTCATATAACTTACCAACTGAATTGCTGTGAAAAAAATTATTAATATAAAAAATAATTTATCATCATTAATTAAAAATTTCTTGGAATATTAATCCATATCACAGAACAAAGAATGTTTTTAGGAAAATACTTTTCTAAACAATAAATGATCTTATTATTCATTTTAGAAAAAATAATTGAATTTAAATTATATTAAAAGTAAAATTTATTTTATTTAAACATATATTTTATAAATAAGTTACTCATATTTATTTATAATAATTCAATGTCTAGGTTTTAACATTCATACTTAAACATTTATATTTTATCTAAATATTTTTTTTGTTTCTTTTAAATTTTTTGTTGTGTGTGGAGCATGATATCGAACACATTGACTTATTTTAATGTAATAACATAAGAAAATATCTTGGTTCTATATCCCACTTGTTGGAGATAAATTAAAGATAGTTTTTATGATTTTTTGGATGTTATTACAACTGATTTAATGTGATGTTTTTTTTCAATGTTTGTATATATTTGATTTTTAGAGGTTTTTTTGTAAAAAGAGGGATTTTATGAAATGGTTGTTTTGAAACAACTTTTGTTGGGAGGTTCAAAAAAATTCTTTTTTATTTCTATGAAATGTTTTATAAATTGGTTTATTTACCTATGGTATTCGAAAAATATTATGAAATGAAAAAATATAATAACATAAAATTTTTTAAGTTATTCTATTAAAACTAGAAATGATTTCAAAAATTATAATAAATTTGTAAAAATGATTCCATTTAGTTTTCTAAATGGATTGGGGTGTTTTAACAAGGTTAATTTCTTTTAAAATTGGGTGATTAGTTGTAAAATTGTATACCCTTATAAAATGGGATCTAAATTATTTATTTGTTATTAATGAATTTAAAGGTGGAACATTTTATAATGTGTGATTGATGGATTTCTATTTGAGGGGTTTATGATTTTTTATTTTTTCCCTTATTTATCATGAAATTAGTTTGTATAAATTTTGAGTCATGAATTTTTTAGGTTCATGTCTTGTGTTATTTATAAAATTCCTTCTATAAAGTTTAAGAGAGAAAGTTGATAGAGTATCCTTTAGGATGATCCTCTTATTGAATCTTCTCATTACTTGTAGATGATTCATTTAGTTTCATATTCTACCAAGACATTGAATAGAGTAATGGACACAAAACCTTCTATATTATTGGAGACTATATTACAATTCATGAACTAGCTTTATTCTTCCCCCTAAGGGGATTAAGGTTTGGATAAAGTGGTTGAGTGGTTATAAATTATTGAGTTAATTATTAATTTTATCTATATTTTTTAGACTTCTAGGGTAAGAATTTTGATGAGTTTCCTAGTTATACCGTGAAGAGTTAGGTGCGATTCAATGGTATATTATCAGTTAAGTGAGTACATATATTTGGAGTTCTTCAAGACTACATTATTTCAGTGGATCTATACCAAGGTATTGGAGGTGGAGAAAGCTCTTTATTTAATAAGGGTTCATCAAGGTGAATGAATGGTGAAAGAGTATGTATAACATATATCAAAGTTGGTGATATGTTCTATCAATCATGTTGTTTGTGAATTTTGATAATATCATTACTTTGGAGGTGTTCTTAGGAAATATCTTGGATCATTTTTTCATGTATATGGCCTAAACTATTTTAAAGATGTGGTTAAAAGAGTCATCTATGTGGAAGGTGAATATCCTTGGAAGCTAGTCGTGGGTGATTCCTTAGTTCCATTGGATAGGGATGAAGGTAATTATTTAAGTTTGGAATATAAGCTAGATGATCCAATTTTGGATGTTCAGGTTGATGAGGTCTAATATTACCAAGTCCCTACAGTTTCTTATAATAATAATAGACCTCTTGTGTGCTTCTAGTGTGTAGCTTTGGGGCACTATAATCCCTCTTTCCGAAAATATATAAGGACTTGCCTCTATTATGGTTATTTAGGAAATTTTTAATAGTTTTATCATTTCATATATCTAAATAAGTCCCATGAGTGATTTTTTGTGTGATGATTATCTAAATTTTGGATTTATTTTGATGGATATAGATTTATTTAAATCTTTTGAGTCAATTTTCAGAATCCACTTTTATCACTTTGGTGGGATGTAATTACCTAGAATTTATGATCCTGTATGGTTGGTGAATTTTGTATATTGTGGTTTATGTGATGTATTTTGATGAGGTTTAATTATTTATTCAAGAAATGAGTAAAACATTAGGTGTTTTATCAAGTAATTATGATGTGTGAGGCACTGGTTTATATTATGCACTAATTGGTGTTCGGTTTTGATTTTTTTTTCAATGTGTGCTAGTGTTCTAGGGTCAAGGTCCTAGGTTACTCATCCCTTTTATTTTATGATCTTAGGTAATAAATATTAAATTACATTTTTAGTTTGACTATGATTATTTTCTTGGCTAAAACTTCTTTAGTGATTTATTTAGTAGTTTTCATAGAATTGTTTGTGGATGGTTTTGGTATCTCTTATGGTTTGTCACTATTTTAGGATTTCATTTGTTCCTTTGGTATTATGAAGAGGTGATGTTTATATCTAGTGATGGATTAAGTATAGGATCGTATCCCCTTATTTTCAATATTTTAGTTGGATTATATATGGTAGGGAGACCTATAATGGGTCTCCATACTCTTAGGTCTCTAGTTTATACGGTTAAGGTTGGGTTTCAATTACAGAGGTTTCTTGATTTTGGGGAAATAAATTTGGTTTATGTTTAGGATTTTGTATGGCTGTTTTTATGACTAACCATATTGAGTAATATCTTTTCTATGGAACTCTCCTAAGTGTTTACCCATCCCACCCACCTCTTACAATGTATGTGGACATATTAGTGTTATGTTGCCCTGTATTTTCAACTGAAGACTTTCTATGGGAAGAATATGGAATGTTTTAAAGAATGTGTCGTCCATTTATCTCTCTTGTTTAGGAAGTCCTATGAAATTATAGTTATAGACTATATTAGGTTATGACTGTGATGCATGGAATCATGCCACAACATGACCATTGGTAGTAACCCCTTGGTCATGTATTATTGATTTCACATCATATAAAAATGATTCATCTCATGAACTACGATGTTCTTCAATTCATCAGGACATAATGAAGTTCTTCATGCTATAATTAATTCTAGAAAAACTAAATTTTATTAAATTCTATATTTTCCTTATCAATTATTAGGAGGTTTAGACCCATTTTCTCCTCCCATTTCATGTGGTCAACACCCAAAGATCCTTAGTTATACATCTATCTTCCTCCTATTATATTTTAGATTCATTACACCATATTTCAAGTGATTATGAAGGTAATTTCTCCCCCTCTACATACTTTATATTCTCCCTCCTTCCTGATATTTCCCATCTAGGATCAATGTATCACTGAGAGGGGGAGGGGTTGAATCGGTAATATATTTTTATTTTACATTTTCTTTATTTTGAAACAACCTTCACCTACTATTAGTGAATTATTACTTTTTTGAAAATAAAACAATCGACATCTATAAAAACATAAGAATTTATAAGGTTTACTACACAATAAGAGTTCTTCTAGCCCTGGTATGTTATGGAAACAATCCAATATCACACAATCCACTAGAAAAAATCATTTTGTGTGGATACAAAAAAGTAGGATATACCCTTACACTTGTGTAGCACTATGATGAAGAAAAAAATGAATTCGATTCAATTAGAACAAAATGATATAATACAAGTTTGTGTAATAAGTTAAGAGACTTTCACCAATTAATGCAAAACATGTTATTGCGTTGCCTTGTCAACTTTCACAAATATAATCTTTAAAACAATTCTTCACATTCCTACCCAATAGTATGTAAAAGCTTCTATGGACTTCATAATGATACTCGATCAGATACCCCAATCCAATTACTCAGTATAATTTCTTAGCCCTGAAACATAATTCTTCCATAATACCACTAAAACAATTCTGAACTACTTTTACCCCAATCTGGAAATCTCAATCCAATTTCTCACTCTGATGACTTAGTACTATCTGATAACTAATAAATACAATTTTCCATGTTCTTCTTCTATATGGAAAACATCCTGAGGAATTATCTTTCTAGAAACCTCTTCTCTCTTATACTTCATAAATTCTCTCTCTTTTCACATGTGAACAATGTTTTGATCCTTCAGAATGTACAGTGCACTCTCCCCCTTTTAAAGGTGTGCCAGAAATAGTTTAGGCAGGAATCTGAAATTTTTTATCACTTAACTAAATTTTCTAAAAATTTAAATTCTTATTCATTTCAAATAAATCTTTAAATTCTTCATTTCTTATTAAATCTTCTTGATTCTTCTCAAAAATTCTCGAATCTTTTCACATCTTTACCTTGCTTCATAAATTATAACCATTCTTTAGTATGATTATGATTGTCACTATGATTTATTCATTAAAATTAATACATATGTACAATATCATATTCCTCAATAACTGTCTATATACCAATTTATCAGATGAAAATAAACTAACTTCTCATTTTGATGATTTGTACCACCTAAAAATAAATTTCTCATTCTGATGCTCTAAACCAACAGTTAAATATAGAGCATTAAAACCATTCTACCATAAAAAATTTTAATATTTAATTAGACTTGGTTTTCCATTATTTATTTATAAATATAGTGGAAACTAATAAATATTAATTCACTTCTTGAGAAACACTTCAGTAACATCTTCAAACTCCCTTGGAAAACACTTTTAGGGAACTCATTTTCTTATTTTATTTAGACAGATGATCCTATGTATGATGAATTTATCAGTGTCAGACCATTCCTGATGAATCATTCCTTGTATCACTCTTATGGATTGGTGTCACCACCTTCTTGATAGTCAAAACCACATACTTTATAATAACCCTTGACCCATTTTATGAAAACACAATACAGTTTTTCTTTATCTTTTGACCAAATTGAAAAAAAGTAAACTAGATGAAAATGGTTAAGTACACTTTTGATCTTCATTAGATTTATTAGTACCAACAACTCCCAATTAAATTTTCACAAGTCTAAAAAATTTCCACATACAACAATTCTGATTCAACAAAAAAAAATTGCCTCTAATTTCCTTTGGAAACCATCATTGCATTTGATTGATTGGTGTCAATATTACTCTGATTGATCAGGGTAAGATTGTTTCTGATGGACCAACACCAGTAGAAACTTATTTTATTTACTAGTTGTGGTACACAAAAACTTAAATTATTCACCAACTTCTTTCTCTAAATATTTTAATCTTGTGGCTTATTAGTCTAACTGAAAACCATCATCTTTTCCTTTCATGTTTCAAAAAAACCATCACAGCCTTAAAACAATTCGGCATCTGGTGATATTACATCAATGAACTGAGACCCAAAATCTTAAATGTCAAAATACATCTTCTTCCATATACTCCTTCTTATTATCACAACTTATTCATGACTATGTGAACATTTATAATCGGCATAAAATCATCTTACTTATAAAGAAAATTATTATAACTTCTTATCCTTCCAATATCTTCATCCTTTACAACCAAAACTTAAATCCATTGTAATTTTTTCTCTCCCTTTCCATAAAAAGGCTTTCATCACAAGTTTCTTAGACAAGTTATGATTTATGATAACTCCAAGATCAGTAAAGCATAATCTGGTTTTCATTAGAGAAACTCAGACTCTAATACTTTTCTTAAATTTGATTCATTATTACATTTCAGACCCAAGTTGAGTTTAATGAACCTTTTCTCCTAGAAAACTTCTTCAAAAAATTAAGTAATTTCTTAAACAATTTTCATCCAATCTTCTTAAAAATTTTGTATATGATATTCTGATTATGATGAAACCTTTCATTATTTTTTTTTCATCCCCAAAACTTACAAAGTAATGTGATTTCTGTAACACCCCGACCCTAGTTACCTAGAGTCGGTGTCACGAACCGAATCGATCTCCACCAAAAATAGCACCAAACATGGCCCGTGACAAGGCCCGAAGGGCGTTCCCGATCCCCACAGGCTGGCACAAGTGCCCGGGTATCATAAAATGAAAATTGGGAATGATTTACCCAAGTTTGTAAACATAAAACAACAAAAGAATCCAATGAAACAAATCTGGATTTTTCAAAGCAAACAATGTTTTACAGAAAATCAGAACTAAATTACATATTCTAAAACAACTCAACAAGACTATAACAAAGGAACAAAAAAATGAACATCCCAAGAACCTCAACATGGAAAGAGGCATTTCTCTCAATCCATCTCCACAACACCACATCATGAATGACCGGTGAAAATCCGAACTGTTGGGACAAATGTTATACCCAAACCTGCGACAACAAAAAAAACAAAGTCTACTTACACCCAAGGGTGTAAGTAGGGTGTGAGCCAATGCCCAGTAGGATACCACCACTAAGAGATTCCCTATGATAAACATTCAAAGACTAAAAGCATGCAAGTTTTCAAAAACATGTAATTTCTAGTTACAATTTCTAAAAGTTGCAACTTAAAAAAACAGTTTTCAAGTGGGATAATTTAAAGAATCAACACTTTTAAAATAAATTCAAAAGCTACTGAATTTTGCAGCCAAATATACCATATGCCGATGGTAATTATAAAGGATCTAATGAGCACAAGCAATAGGAAATAACCCCTAGGCACTAGCTAGCTGTGGGTCCTAGGTACCTCGTATCTCGGTGAGAGTAACCACAAAAATTATCTGTTCTCGTGCACGAGCCACTAGTAGGGAACATACCCATAACCTAGTGTTCACCAATCATTATCATCATAGTTTAGTTAGAGTTGTAAGCGTCAATCCTACTAAGTGAAACTAAGGCCAAACCCCACAGATTCACTAGCATACTAGTACACGTCCACCCACCTAGATACCCGGGTTTTTCCTTTGTGCTCAAACAAGTTCAACAAGCCAATAAATATACATTTCACATGAAAATATCACTTCCACATCACACATTATCCAAACAGCCCCATGCACATCACACAAGTCACAAATTTAACTTTTCATTCAAATTCATTTTGAAATCAAACTCACACCAAAATAGCCCACAACACTTTTTTTCATAACATCCACAATCCAACACATCCTTTAACAATTTTATGAAGTCCCTAAAAATATGATAAACATCACATAACAGAAATATTCACATTTAAAATGGTTCATTTTAAAGTATAAACAATCCAAAACAGTTTTCCAATATGGTTTCACCTCTTACATAAATCATTAAACCACTCAAAACTTTCATAAAACAATTCTAAATAGTGCACCAAAGATTTTCAAATAAAACCCATTTCAAAACTATATTTCAAGGAAAAAATCACACCAATACAAATTCAAAACATAATTGGAATCCCCAAAAACATTTATTAAACAACTCCCATGTGGTATACAAACACCTCAACCAATAGTACAAAAGATCAACATGAAACGCACACGTTTTCAAAATCACTTTCAAGAAGTACAATAAAGATTTACACCTTAAACCCTTAAAAAACATATTTAAGACCTAGTGTCACACCAATACCCCAACAAATAAGAATTTTCATCCCTAACAAGATTTATTAAACAAAATTCATATGTTATAAAACAATCCCAAACAATACCCAAAGGGTTGCAAATGAAAACACCAAATTTTAAGCTAGAATGAAACTATAAAAACAAATGATTTACTAAATCCAACATAAACATTTCACGCACCACACACAGCATATTAGTAACATTAATAATAAGTAATTCAAGCAAACTAACTCATCTAGAAATGTTTACACATGGAATCACCTACCTTTTATGACGAAACCCTCAAAACATGGTGCGAAACATCAACCGCACCAACCCAGCACCACAAGGAATATAAATCCAGCCCTAAACCAAAATATTTGACCCGAAGGACACAAAATAAAACCATAGTTTCGAAACTCAACTTCTGGACATGATGAATTTCATGAAATGGTGAAAGAAACCATAAGGAAGGGGAAGAAATCAAGGAAAGAAACACTTACTTGAAACATCTTGAATAAAACGAACCAAATACACCACAATTTGAATCTCCAAGCAATCAAACCTGATATGGAGGATTTAATGGTGATTATTAGGTAATGTGGGGACTGAAATTGGGGAAAAAGAGAAAAAATTGAAGGAGTTATGAAAGAAATGATTTACCTCTTCAAATCTAGACTATTTGAGAAATCTAGAGACGTTTCACCCAAATGCGGGACACAAATGAGCTCCAAAGAAGCGAAATAGATATTTGGGGTGATCCTCAGGTTTTAGGATTTGAGTGAGAGGTGGAATCACCGAAAAACAGTAAAAAAACGAATTAGATATTGTAATTTAAAAAAAAAACAAATTTAAAGCAAGAAATGGGCTTACGGGCAGGCCCATTACCTTAATTAAAAACCCAAATCCATCATTATTTGTAATTTCTATGTGGTTAAAAGAGATATGGTGATTTTAATATATTAGGGTATTCTAATTGGGAAGTGTAATGAGTATAAAATAGTAAAAATTTAAGGAGTTATAGAAGAATCAAAATTTGTTTTTAAATCTCGATTTGGGCTCACGGTTTGGCCCAAATTTTAAAAACCCACCATTTTCACCAAAATGAGTGGTAAACCCCCAAAACAAAATAGGATTGGAAATTAAATGAATAATGAATTTTAAAAAAAATTCATGGGTGTGACAGTCAGTACATTATTACATTACGTTGGCATGATACAAGGAAATCATTTCTCAAAAGGCTGATTAGTTTAGTATCCTTGGAAACACTAGATACATTCATAAGTCTTACATTACATGATAAAGTGAAAAACTACAAAAAAATAGTCTCCATAGTCCACACTCATATCCCCTCAGACTATCCCTGTAGGTTAGTCATAAAATACTTCTTTACATCCTGGGAAAAATAAAACATAGAAATGGGTGAGCTCAGATGCTCGGTATGGATAACAATATAGGAGAAACTTTCATAAATAACCATAAACATTTAAGGCACTGTATAACTAAAACAAAACCCTTTTAAAATTGAAGTTTATCATAATATGGCAAAGATAAAATGAAATAATTCCATTTACTTATTCACATTGATATTCTACTAGTCGAATAATCATAAGCAATATCAATAACCACTTTCATAATAATGGAATTCATAATGCCAGACTATCATAACCATATAGTCAAGGCCTTGTGCCAAGACTACAAATAAGATTTGGTCAAGGCCTTGTGCCAATACACTAGTTTGTCTCATGAGACCTACCAATGCATCAAGTATCTATAGCGGGCTCCACTCATCACTTACTAAGTCCAATGCATTCCTCATATGAAAAGGATGAAACATAATCTGAACATTCATATTAAAACTAGCATTCGAAATTTCAATATTTTAACCACAAACCATGAATGGTATAAAAATGGCACATCTACAGTCAAACATAACTCATTCAATACAATATATAAGATTGTATTATAATAGATCAACCTCAACAGAGAATAATGAATGATATTGACATATATGAAAATAATCATCAAAACTATTTGAGATAAATATCCCCCTTTTTCTTGAAAACATTTAAAAGTCTCACTATTTATCAAGAATCCATTTAAAATAGATTTTTGAAATCAAATTGTCCCATACCACTTTGAAACTTTTAAAAGGAATTTTAATTTTAAAACTTTAATGTCCATATGAATAAATCCTTCAATCCATTTTTAAAACATGGACATTTATGAGAAAGAATTAGAATAATAAATCTTTAAAACTTTCTAAAATGATATTTTAGTTAGAGTTCTTAACAAAAAGAGATACACTTGAATACAAATAATTGAGATAATCAAAACTTTTTAATATCATGAGAATAAATGGAGTCATGATATACTATGTCGAAGTACATTATATACACCATATAAAAGTGATTTGGTGTATAACAACAATGGAGTTTCAATGGAATGTAAATTGAGATGAAATCTATCATAAAGACCGTATCATTAGGTTAAGGATAAATCAATGACATAATTATATGTAAAAAATATAAATACACTCAATATGATTGGATATTCAGTGTAAAACAATCAAAGGACATTCACACATATTCTTGTAAAAACAACATCAATGAATTTGATGTTTGACTCAATAAATGGAGATTGAGTTAAAATTACTCTTATCAAGTTCATATCAATGAATTGAGAATTTATCAATGGAGTGATTATGTGTATAAAAAGTATATCCACATAAATGGGAGTGGAAATTATGACATAATCAAATAAATAGTGATTCCACGCATAATCTTGGAGTAAAATAATCAATGAAGTATGCGTAAAGCCGGATGAGTGGAAATTGAAATTTCAAATTCCCTTATTGATTTGGTAACTAATGAAACATACACACATGAAAGAAGGATCATACAATGATGATGTAAATATCCATAAATGAAATTATATTACACAATGAATACAATCATGGGTAGTACACAAACCACATGCAATAAATAAGTGGTGAACAATGGAAATCTCACGGAATTAAAAGTGAGATAAGAAACCCCTTACTTTGTACTTTTTCCTTGGTCAAGGGTAGTTTAAAATCCTTTATAATTGTTAAATAATTTTTTTTAAATTATAAAATAATCTTATACATAAATATGATATAATATATGATCTTTTAATATTTCTTTGTTAATAATATTTTAGTATTATCGTCGTTTCGGGTGTTCACTAGCTCATTTTCTTTTATATGTTTTCTTATATAAGCCGCGTTTTTTATCCATAGGTTGTATATTATTCATATACAGAATTTTATAAAGTCCATAAACATTATTTTTAATCATCAAATGAAAATTATTCTTTAATGGGTATGATGGGGAATGAATCTCATCGCGTTCGTGGAGACGGTAGTCCGTACGTACGCACGAGCGACAATGTCATTATTTTGATATTAAAATAATATATAATTGGATGGTGTATCATATATAAAGAATAATTATCATGTTATATTTATTATTTACATGAATTAAACATCATTATTTTACCCATCCAAATAATAATGTATTGAATAACAATTATACCACGGCGTGGAGACTGTAAGTCGTACGTATGCACGTATGGTGACATGTCATCCAAGGGATGGATAGAATACTGAATATGGTTGTTTAATATTTATAATAACATCATAGTATATATAATATACTGGATTTATTATTTTTGAATAGAAATAACAGAGAAAGAAGAAGTGGAAGAAGAAAGGAACTTGAAAGAGGGTGGTGAAAACATTACCTCTTCTTCGGGTTCTTCGTTTTGATTTGATCAAAAGAGATCCTTATATTGGCATTATGATCAAAATAAGGCATCTAGGTTTAAGTGATTGAATTTGAGTGGATATTTGGGTAGGTTGTGGCTGAGAAAAATGGATTTGAAGGTGTGAAGTAGAGATAAGGGGGAGTTCCCTTTTATAAGAGGGGTGAGGGGAACCTTAGGAAAAACTTAAAATATTACTTTATAATAAATTCATATTTGTTTTATAATGGCTCCAAAGTGACTTATTTCTATTATAATATGGTTATGGGTCGCAAACCACCCAATCAATAGGTTTTAGATAGGTTTTTGTCACTATATTAACCTTATATTTTAGATTTAACTCTTAGTTAATTAGATTCACATTTACCATGTATCTTTGTATTTTTATATTATATGGTTAATAAACTTCTTATATACTTCCAAGAGAACCCAAAGTGGTTCATTAATAATACACCTATCATTATATAAGTCTTTTGACCTAACCTTATATTCTTATGAATTGAATATCAATTAATAATATAAAATTTGTTTTAAAAAATCTTTTATGTCAATTTTGATACTATTTGGTATTTTGTTTTTGTTAAATTCATAACAGCATTATTACTTTGAACCTAATTCATTTAATCAACCCTAAATGTCATATTAACCTATAAAATTCGTGTAATTGATTAAAAGTCACAAATTATATTTATTTGGGTATTTATAATATCAATTATTTTAATATTTCACTAATAAGGTAATTACTGCATCATCATTGTGTCATAAATAAATTAAATTATTTAATGTCTAAAAATAATAAATAAATTACCATTATGTTGGAAATATTTTTATCTTTCTAATGAATGTTTATAATCGATTTTATCTTATGTATAACCCTATATTAAAAACATTTTATTTATTAAACTTTGATTTTAACTCTTTTAACTCTTCTTTGAATTAAATAATAATAAATGTTTTAATCAAATCCAAGTGGACCAAAGAGGTTAATATTTTATTCCTAAGGTTTTTTTTGGTCTAATTATACATATCCAATAGAATTAGGACATGTGTTAGGGTAATAATAATATCATTTTTACCCTTAATTACCCTATTCACATTTAACTGTGGTAAATAAAAGTAAAAAGTTAATATTCGCCAAAAATTATTTTTATCTTATTGAACCACATTTTACTCCTTGATATTAACCGTGTCTCTAGGATTTTATAAATTCCACTCACAGAAGTTCTAAAATTAAGTTTTATGTGAATTTTCAAATTCTCCTAGGAGATGGGTAAAAGACGGTGAAAAGTTCAATAAAAGTTTTATATATCTAAAATTATTATAAACTGACTCCAATGAAATACATTGAACTTATACAGGTATTGTAACAAATCAAGATTTTATGAGAATTATTCTTTTTAATTTCATTTGTTTCTTTTGTTGTACGCTACACCAAAATTAGCTTGTTCTATATGCAACACTGTATTAGCTTGCAGTATACACAACACTATTCTTGGCTTGTGTTACACACAATTTCAAGTCCATTTTGTAGAAATTATTCTACGCAACATTAATTATAGATTTTTTTTAATGTATAAATGAAATAAGTTTTTCATTATGTTATACGCAACATCAAAGGGAGATTTTACTACACGCATCCCTGACTTGGCTTGCATTACACGCAATAACAACCTTCCTTGATAGCGTGTGTAGTACGCAATACCAGGTTTCACTAAACAACGATGTATTTTTAAAATATTATTATGAACTAGCCGTTATGAATATTATTAAATACATTTTGAAATTTATAACATTATTATTCATCTTAAACATTTTATAGAACATGTTATGCGAACAAAATAAATATTTCAGGTAAAATAAGTATTTTTCAAAAAATGCAGTTTTGTCGCCTTTTGATGGTGCACCCACATTAAATATAGTTTTTGACATGTTTATAAGTTCAATTTGACAAAATAAAATTTTTCTTTGGAATAAGGATATAAATATTTACTTTGGATAAATTTTTCATATTATTCTGATAACTTTCATATTTTAATGAATAGTAAAAACACGCTATATTTTAATTAAAAACAACTTTTTTCATCATCATAATTTTTATGGTTAAAGTATAATATTTAATAGTTTTAAAGTATTAATATAATATATTTTTACCATTTGATATAATTTATGTCATTAGCATTGATTTTACATTGAATTCATAAGTAAAATAATTTCAATATTTTGCAATGTTTTAACTTTTAAAACTCGTTTTCTTAACAGTGGGATTAATTTTAAATTAATTTCTGAAACTTCTGTTATTTGAATTTGGAAAAATGGATTCCATATTTGGAATCAGTAGGTCCAAATTATGTTAAAAATCTACTTTTTATTTTTAAGCATTATGAATAGTAACTACGGTAAATTTTATTTACCATAGTTAAAGGTAAATCGGGTAATTAAGGGTAAATATAATATTATAAAATTACCCTAACACTTGTATTAATATAATTTTATGATTATATTTTACCCTAAATCATAATTGGGTAAAAATTGAATCTAATGGAACCCACTTGTATTTTATTATGACCTCTAGTTTATTTTATTTAAAGGAAAGTGAAATATGTCTCACTCAAACTTTAATATTTAAAGTATTTTTAATATAATGTTATACAGAATATAAATTCGGTTATATATACTCATTTTAAAGATAAAATATTTTTCTTTATCATGGTAATTTATTTATAATTTTTAAGAGTTATTTAATTACCTTATTATCTTATACATTAATGATGCAGAAATTATTTATTTAGTGAAAAATAAATTATATAGTTTTTATTGAAATAGTAATACATATCAAAAGGCCCAAAAATCTGAAAAAAAAACTTATTTTTAGTGTATATATAAACCCTAATAATCCACTGGACGAATCTTTGACCATTTGGATCCTTATAAAGGCGATTATGGCACTTATATTATTTTATTTTAAATGATTCCAAAGTTCTCACCTTCATAATTTAATAAATATAACAATTTACATGTTGTCATTTTAAGATGATAAATTCGATTAAAAGTATTATTATGAAATATATGTGATTTTTCTTCATCATAGGATTTTATTTTTATTTTTTATTCAACAAATAAGTATATTAAGTAATTATACAAAAATGTTGTACTAATTATTTTATCAAGAGATATACCAAATAAATGGTTTTAAAAATATTAAAATAAATATTATATGAAATATTTAATTCTCTCCAAGAATTTTCTAGATATATTTTACATGTTATAAATTTATTAAATATTTTGGTTAGAATATATCCACTGTGTGGTTTTTATTTAAATTAAAATAAATGAATAGTGTCAAAATTGACACTATTGTTATTTTATAAAAATAACATATTATAAAATTGTTTAAAAATAAAAATAAATATTTAAAAATTATAAATTTAATTTTATATGGTCTACAATGTCATAAATTATCTAATTATGGACAATTCACAACACATAAGTAATTATTTATAACAATTTAAAAATTAGAATCTTATTACCACAAATAAAATTAAATAGATTAAATAACGATAAATCAAGTTGATAATGTTTAAAATGAATTCCTAACATGTCTAAATTTTATTGGTTGATTAGATTACAACCCTATCTCATCTAATATTCGTATTTGAGTCATTTTTTGAGGTTTTCAAATGAGTTTCAATTTATTATAAATTAATATTTCTTATGTTACCAAAGGTACCCCTCTCCTCCCTTATAAAAAGGGCACCCCTTCCCTCTTCTCTTCACACCCTTTTGAGCCTTGAATCTCAGACAAACCCGACCAATTACTATTCCAAACCTATCTAGTTATATCATAGAGGTTCTGGTCTTCTCAAAATACCATCTCTAGTGACCTATGAAGAAGTTTAAAAGAGGTACGCCGAGGAAGAGGTAATCTCTTCTACCGACTCTTTCAAGGTTCCTTCTTATTCTACTTCCTCTTCTTTAGTTTTTTCATTATATTGTAATAACATAAGTATGAATAATATATTTATATGTTATTATAAATATGAAACAATCCCATTTCACCTTCTATCCATCCTATAGAAAACGAAATAATCGCGCCTGCGTACGTACGGAATACCGTCTCCTCGCTGTGGTGTAATATTTTTTCCACCACAACCTTACTTGGATGGGTATAATGGTGTAAAGAATAACTATATGTGATTATTATAACAACATACTGATTATAAGATATTATATCATCCACTCCAATTCCATTCAATAAATATGGGAACGATATCATCGCTGGTGCGTACGTACGGATTACCGTCTCCACGACGCGATGAGATTCGTTTTCCATGTTAACAATTAAAGAATGATTATAAAGTATATATAACAAGTAATCATGAAATATGTGTCATATTAGTGATACTGAATTTATGTATATGTTATTTACTTACATATATTAAATTTAATAAGGAAAAGAAAATAGTGTTCATGCGTACGTACGGCCTACCGTCTCCATCAACGGTGTATTTCTTTCCATTTATCGATCTATTATATATATATATGTATATTATTGATATATATTATATATAAATCATGTTTTATATTCTATAATTAATTAATCATGATCTAAGTAATCATATGAATAATTACAATTCAAAACACTGATGATAAATGAAACCATTTTACCCAAAACAGTGCTTTAACATGGAATTTAAAAAAGAAAGGCTAATATAATGTCATAATTGAACCATATATGAAATCATAACAATGAATATGATTTTTTAATAAGTCAATGACATTATATAAATCATTATAGAGGAGATTCTGATACATATGAAGAATATCGGACAAAAGTTAAGGGATAACTTTTCCAATCTCGTTTTTATCCGAGATTGTTTATTCGTAAGTATTTACTGGGGTTATATTTATCATCTATGTCCCTGTTTTCTAAAAATGTTTTCACGTATGTTTAAATTAATTTTTGCCCATTTTTGAATTTTACCGCATGTTGTGGAAGGAATCTTTCTTTTGTTTACCATACAAGGAACTTTTTGACTTTTCCGACAAAAGTACGAGGAGAATGTTTTTTTAACTTATACGGCATGAATGGATTTTTACGGTTTCATAACACCTTATTTTCATGAAGCTTACTCTAAAAGATTTCATGACTATTTTCAAAAAAAATCTTTTCTTTTAAATTAGCATGTAATTTTTTGAAAATAAAATGATTTTTAAAAATAAAGGATATTTTCCTCAAGAATTCATTTCAAGTGTTTAATCAAAACAATTTTCCGTCTAAGACGAAATTATTTCATATGTGTATGTTTCAAGTATAATGTCTCTATGATTTACATGGTTTCATTTTTCTTATGATGAAATGATATCCATTTTTTATATGGATTATGTTATGATGGGATGATGTTTTTGAAACCCATTTTATTCTTTGGGTTATGATGAATGATTTATGTTTATGTTGTGGAACACATAAGAATGATTTCATTATAAGATGAGTGGGACCTATATCTCCCTCCAATTCATTGGGTAAATATTTATATCTCATGAGATAAAAATGGCTATAACGGTAAGTTAATCTGGTTCAGTAATATAGGACTGGAACGAGGAGTGAACTCGATTGAGAAAGGGACTTTGTCCACTAAGATGGTCTTGTTAGCAATGTCTTGGATATTATGGAAACCATATCTTGTACTTAATGGTTTTCCACAATTAAATGTTTTATTCCCATTCTATTTTATCAGGATTAATGTTCTTTTATGATCTATTACTTATGTACTGCAATGTTTTATGTCATTGCTCAAGATTTTGATGTTTAGATTTTATGCTCATGTTTTTACATTAAAATGTTTATGGATTGTTTTATGTTCTCTATTTTTACCCTTACTAAGCATTTGAGATCACCATTTATATGTTTTATTTTCCCCATGTTATAAATAAAGGTTTTAGGTAACGAAACAAAAGGGGAAGATCTTTATGGGAGATGTTGAAGATCTTTCACCATGATTAGAAGATTATGTTCCGAGTTTCCAAAGACACTAAACTATTACAATCCTTGAGTTTTGGTTTTTGTTATGTATTAAGTATTCCACAAAAGTAATGTATTGTCCATGTACATCAATCTTCGGGTCTCTACAGTTGGTATCAGAGGAAAGGATTAGTCAACCTTTGGAAACTAGGATGCGAAAACTTTAGTGAGATCCCTAGAGATATTTTTAAGGTATGTATAGGGATGTCCCTAAGGTTAAGTATAAGTATAGGTTACAGCCCTAGAATTATGATAACGATCATGAATAACCTAGTATTAAACCTATGATGTTATATATTGAAAGTAATCCCCTTGATTATGTTGTTTTCCTAGCATGATTTTTGCCTCTCACACTATTCTTTTTGGGTTTTAGAAAATGGCTGGAAACTAAAAGATTTATGTTAATGAAGAATATGATGGACAATGGATTTATATTCTTCATGATCAAGAAAATGAAATGGGATCTAGAAGGCGAAACATCGTTATTATGTCTAATCAGAAATCTCAAAATATGACCAATAATCTCAACTTTGGTAAGTTTCCTGACTCATTTAATAAGAGAAATAAGGAGTTTCATGATGATCATAGAGGAAGGAAAGTTAAATTTTCCTCATATATATCATGTGTGAAGAGACGTCAAGGAAAATGTTTCAAAGGAACTGGAAGATGCTTTGGGTGTGGAAAAGAAGGACACAAAGCCAGTAATTTCAAAGAAAAAAAGTTCAGTTAACACCATGGACAAGGATAATGGTATTTCTAGGACATCAATAATGGTTAAATGTTTTAAATGTGGATTGTACGGGCATTATGCAATCCAATTCCATAAGGGAAGGTCTCAAGAAGAGAATCAACATGGTCATATGGGTAGTATTTATGTGGATGATGATGAAGAAAATACAAATGATATGTGAGATGAAAGAATTTTTGAAGCTTGGTCAATGGTTTTATAAGGTAGTGGAATTACTGTATGTTTATCAAGAGTTATATTGTATAGGTAATTTAATGGTACTATGAAATAAAGAAACACCTAAGAATTGTTACACTATTGTTTTTTCTAAAGTATTTGAAAGTATATGTTGAATGGTACCGGTAACCCTGAAAGGTTATTCAGATATTTTTGGAAAGAAGATGATATGTGCATAATGAAGGGATAAAGGGAAAATGAAATGAGCTCATGACTGATATAAGGAAAAAGTTATATCATGGTTTGAGAATATAGAAATTTTGGTATTTTGGTATGTGGAAAGAGTTAACTTTTGACAGCATTCTTGTTTTCACTAAGGTTCAATGGGTATTTATTTTTCAAGAGAATACATGATTAAGGTATTCACATGATTGTAATGTGACCAACAGGATATATTGGGGATAATTGATGGTATTCACATGCTCGGTAGATGACATTTCTAGTAATTGTTTTCTTTATACTATGAGCTTGGATAGAAGTATTTTGGATAAGCCTAAATATTTGAAATGGAATATGTTGGACATAAGTTAGTATTTTTTAAGGCTTGAACTTTTTTCGATATTATTGATGGAATGTTATAATGATTTAGTTTTAGAAAAAGGACAACCTGCAGGATGGGCGAAAAATTGTCACATCGGACAAGGCTGTGGGAATCGAACCCACAACCGAAGTGCGATAGGACTTTATCACCTACCACTGGCCTACAGGAAGTCCCTTGTTAGTAGAAACTAGTTTTATTTTATTAAGTGGAAAGATAGTTTAAGTATAAGTCCATTTTTGGAACCATATACAATTAATCTTACCATAAGATGGACTTATTTATATAACTTTTGCTAATCCTATGTTTGAGACAGATGGAATGACCTATCATTCTATCACATGATCTACTAACACTTCGCAAAAGACAAATTCAACTTCATTTCTTTAAGAGATGAAGTGGAAATTGTTTAAGGCACAAGCAATGGTAAGATTGTACACAAATAAAGTAAGTATTTATTTTAATTCAAAAATTATTCAACTTCAGGGAAATGATCATGAAACCCAAAAATGTTTTCCTAGTGTCCTCATATCCGATGAATCAGATGGTACCTTAGATCATCACAAATTTATGGCTTTGTGATTGTTGGCATTTTCATAGCCATGTCCTCTACCACTCTTCATCAGAACATAATGGTTAGATTTTTCTTCCATATCCATATTTTCACCTATGTTATCTTATGTGGAAACCCAGTGATGAGTTAATTTGGGTAACCGTTATGTTTCCTACTTTACTTTTTAAAATTAAGTTTTATTATTCCTTTTTATGATGTGGGTTTGTATGAAAGAAACTTTCAAGTAGTAAACCATTTATAACCCCGAAGAATTTTGAGGGAGAAATTCATTTTAAGGGGGGAAGAATGTAACAGCCCTAGATTTTATGAGAATTATTCTTTTTAATTTCATTGATGTCTTGTGTTGTACGCTACACCAAAATAAGCTTATGCTATACGCAACACCGTATTAGCTTGTAGTATACGCAACACTATTCTTGGCACGTGTTACACAAAATTTTAGGTTTGTTTTGTAGAAATTATTCTATTCAACATTAAGAATAGATTTTTTTTAATGTATAAATGAAATAAGTTTTGAATTATGTTATACGAAACACCAAAGGGAGCTTTCACTACATGCATCCCTAACTTGGCTTGCATTACACGGAATCACGACCATCCTCGATAGCGTGTGTAGTACGAAATATCAGGTTTCACTAAACAACGATATATTGTTATAATATTATTATGGACTAGCTGTTATGATAGTATTAACTAAATTTTAAATTTTATAACATTATTATTCATCTTACACATTTTCTATAACATGGTATGCGAACCAAATAAATTTTTCAGGTAAAATAAGTATTTTTTAAAAAAATGCAGTTTTGTCTCCTTTTAATGGCGCACCGACAATAAATCTAGTTTTTGACATGTTTATTAGTTAAATTTGACAATATAAAATTCTTCTTTGGAATCAGGATATAAAAATTTACTTTGGTTAAATTTTTCATATTATTCTGATAACTTTCATATTTTAATGAATAGTAAAAACATGCTATATTTTAATTAAAAACAATAGTTTTAAAGTATTAATATAATATATTTTTACCATTTAATATAATGTATGTTATTATCATTGATTTTACATTGAATTCATAAGTAAAATAATTTCAATATTTTGCAATGTTTTAACTTTTAAAACTCGTTTTCTTAACAGCAGGATTAATTTTAAATTAATTTCTGCAACTTTTGTGATTTGAATTTGGAAAAATGGATTCCATATTTGGAATCAGTAGGTCCAAATTATTTTAATAATCTACTTTTTATTTTTAGGCATTATGAATAGTAACTACAGTAAATTTTATTTACGATAGTTAAAGGTAAATCGGATAATTAAGGGTAAATATAATATTATAAAATTACCCTAACACTTATCTTAATATAATTGGATGATTATATTTTTCCCTAAATCATACTTGGGTCAATATTGAATCTAATTTAACCCACTTTGATTTGATTATGACCATTAGTTTATTTTATTTAAAGGAAAGTGAAATATTTCTCACTTAAACATTAATAATTAAAGTATTTCTAATTTAAGGTTATACAGAATATAAATTCAGTTATAAATACTCATTTGATATCTAAAAAGTTTTTCTTTATCATCGTAATTTATTTGTAATTTTTTAGAGTTATTTAGTTACCCTATTATCTTATACATTAATGATGCAAAAATTATTTATTTAGTGAAAAATCAATAATATAGTTTTTATTGAAATATTAATACATCTCAAAAGGCCCAAAAATCTGGAAAAAAAACTTATTTTTAGTGTATATATAAACCCCAATCATCCAATGGCCTAATGTTTGACCATTTGGATCCTTATAAAGGTGATTATGACACTTATAATATTTTATTTTAAATGATTCCAAAGTTGTCACCTTCATAATTTAATAAATATAACAATTCACATGCTGTGATTTTAAGATGTTAAATTCGAGTAAAAGTATTATTATGAAATATATTATATTTATCTTCATCATAGGATTTTATTTTTATTTTTTATGAAAAAAATATTTATATTAAATAATTATACCGAAATGTAGTACTAATAATTTTATTAAGAGATATACCAAATAAATGGTTTTAAAAATATTAAAATAAATATTATATGAACTATTTAATGTGCTCCACGAATTTTATAGAAACATTTAACATGTTAGGAATCTAATAAATATTTTTTTAGAATATATCCTCTGTTTGTATTTTATTTAAATTGAAATAAATGAATAGTGTCAAAATTGACACTATTGTTATTTTATAAAAATAACATATTATAAAATTGTTTAAAAATAACAAAAATATTTAAAAATTATAAATTCAAATTTATATAGTCTAAAATTTCATAAATTATCCAATTATGGACAACTAACAACACATAAGTAATTATTTATAACAATTTAATAATTAGAATCTTATTACCACAAATAAAATTAAATAGATTAAATAAGGATAAATCAAGTTGATGATGTTTAAAATAAATTCCCAACATGTCTAAATTTTATTCTTTTATGATATTAAAACCCTATATCATCTAATATTCTTATTTGAGTCATTTTTAGTGGTTTTTAAGTGATTTTGAAGTTGTTATAAATTAATATTTCTTATGTTACCAAAGGTGCCCCTCTCCTCCCTTATAAAAAGGGCACCCCTTCCATCTTCTCTTCACACACTTTTGAGACTTTAAGATCATACAAACCCTACCAATTACTCTTATATACCTCTCTAGTTATATCATAGAGGTTCTGGTATTCTCAAAAGACCAACTCTAGTGCCCTATGAAGAAGTTTAAAGGAGGTACGTCGAGGAAGCGGTAATCTCTTCTACCGACTCTTTCAAGTTTCTTTCTTCTTCTACTTCCTCTTATTTAGTTGTTTAATTATATTGTAATAACATAAGTATCACTAATATATTTATATGTTATTATAAATATTAAATAACCCCATTTCACCTTCTATCCATCCTACAGAAAACGAAATCACCAAGCGTGCGTAGGTACGGAATACTGTCTCCACGTTGTGGAGTAATATTTTTTCCACCACCACCTTACATGGATGGGCATAATGGTGTAAAGAATAAATATATATGATTATTATAAAATCATACTGATTCTATGATATTATATCAGCCACTCCAATTTCATTCAATAAATATGGGAACGATATCATCGCTCGTGCGTATGTACGGATTACCGTCTCCACGACGTGATGAGATTCATTTTCCATGTTAACAATTCAAGAATGATTATAAAGTCTATATAATAATTAATAATGAAATATATGACATATTAATGGTACTTAATTTATGTATATGTTATTTAGATACATCTATTAAATTTAATAAGGAAAAGAAAATAGTGTTCATGCGTACGTACGGCATACCGTCTCCATGAACGGTGTATTTCTTTCCATTTATCGATCTATTATATATATGTATATTCTGAATATATATTATATATAAATCATGTTTTATATTCTTGAATTAAGTAATCATGATCTAAGTAATCATATGAATAATTACAAGTCAAAACATGGACGATAAATGAAACGATTTTACCCAAAACGCTACTTTAACATGGAATTTACAAAAGAACAGGTAATATAAAGTCATAAGTGAACCATATATGATATCATAACAATGAATATGATTCTATAATAAGTCAATGACATTATTTAAATCATTATACACGAGGTTCGGATACAAATGAAGCAAATCGGACAAAAGGTAAGGGATAACTTTTCCAATCTCATTTTTATCCGAGATTGTTTATTCGTAAGTATTTACTGGGGTTATATTTATCATCCATGTCCCTGTTTTCTAAAAATGGTTTCAAGTATGTTTAAAGTCATTTTTACCCATTTTTAACTTTTACCACGTGTTATGGAAGGAATCTTTCTTTTGTTTACCATACAGGGAACTTTTTGACTTTTCCTACAAAAGTACGAGGAGAATGTTTTTTTAACTTATACGGCATGAATAGATTTTTACGGTTTCATGACACCTTATTTTCTTGAAGATTAATCTAAAATATTTCATGAATATTTTCAACAAAATACTTTTATTTTATATTTTCATAGAATTTTGTGAAAATAAAATGATTTTTAAAAAGAAAGGATATTTTCCTCAAGAATTCATTTCAAGTGTTTAATCAAAACCATTTTCCATCAAAGATGACATTATTTCATATGTGTATGTTTCAAGTATAATGTCTCTATGATTTACATGGTTTCATTTTTCTTATGATGAAATGATATCCATTTGTTTTATATGGATTATTTTATGATGCGATGATGTTTATGAAACCCATTTTATTCTTTGGCTTATGATGAATGATTTATGTTTATATTGTGGCACACGTAAGAATGATTTCATTATGAGATGGGTGGGACCTATATCTCCATCCAATTCATTGGGTAAAGATTTATATCTCATCATATAGACATGGCTGGAATGGTAAGTTAATCTGGTTCAATGTTACAGGACTGGAATGAGGATTGAACTCGATTCAGAAAGGGACTTTGTCCACTAAGATGGTCTTGGCAGCAATGCCTTGGCTATTATGGAAATCATATCATGTGCTTAATGGTTTTCCAAAATTACATGTTTTATTCCTATGCTATTTTATCATGATTAATATTATTTTATGATCTATGCCTCATGTACTGCAATGTTTTATGTCATTGCTCAAGATTTTGATGTTTAGATTTTATGCTCATGTTTTTACATTCTAATGTTTATGGATTGTTTTATTTTCTCTATGTTTACCCTTAATGAGCATTTGAGCTCACCCTTTATATATTTTCTTTTCCCTAGGATATAAATAAAGGTTTTAGGTAACGAAACAAAAGGGGGAGATCACTATGGGAGATGTTGAAGATATTTCACCAGGATTAGAAGATTATGTTTTGAGTTTCCAAAGACATTAAACTATTATGATCCTTGAGTTTTGGTTTTTGTTATGTATTAAGTATTCTGCAAAAGTAATTTAATTTCCATGTTCTTCAAGCTTTGGGTCTCTACAGGTATTATTTATCTATTTTGACCTAAAATATATTTAAATAAAATAAATAATTATTTAACAAAAAATTCCGTTTTAAACTATAACTCGGTGTTTTTCACTATTCATCAAAAATTGAAAGTTTTCAGAAAAATGCCAAAATTTCACCCTAGGCTAATTTCAATATTCCGAATCCAAAAATGAATTCCATTTTGAAATATAAAATATATAAAATTTTAAAAAGTGGGTATTACTATTCATAACAGCTAGTTTGATTGGTTGTGGTGTGTTAGAACTCAAAGTTACAAACAACACACGCTACTGTATTATTCAAAGAGAAGCGTACCGTAGAAGCTTGGGGTGTTACATTCTCCCCTACTTCAATAAATTGCATCCTCACAATTTTTAAAATTGGGCTTGGGAATATAATGGAAAGTCCCACATCAGAAAAAGAGTCAATAAAACTATCACTTTAAAAGAAAGAAAGAGAAGTACAAAGGTAACCCAAGATAACCTATAATAGGATTCCTTGTCGAAAAATATGGATATGGATGATAAACTAAGTGTCAAATTATGATGGATAGGGATAGAAAACATGATCCGGAGAAAGTTAACAACAAGAAAACCACAAACATGTGATGGGACAAACGGTTATTAGTTTCCCAGTAGGAAAAGTAAACGGACAACATTTTTTTTAAGATACATTACATAAAGAAGAGGAATTAATTTCTAAGATTGACTAAGAAAATAAATAGATATACTTACTTTTTAAGTAAAGTTTCATTCTCTAATAAATTTATACTACTAACTCATTTTTAAACGATGAGTATTCAAGAATACTCTGTCACACTAGAAGAGGTAGAATAAACTTCATATAGAATCACATGATCTATGAAGGATAAACTATATATTTACCTTGTCTTTAGAGATTAATCAAAACCAAAACGGTTAGTATAAGATCTGATAATCCCCCAAAAGGATATTCCATCTGAGAAATAAACACTAATCTTAATTTCTAAAATTAAACCAACAATGCCCCAAAGATAAATAAATAGCATTCAATAAACAATTGTCCATAAAATCCTTCAATATAATCCGAAATAATATTGAAACCCAAAATTTAGAAGAATTTGGTTATGTAGTCTTCCACGTTAAATGGTATCTCCAAATGACATCAACTACTCTTAAAGTCACATACTTAAAAGTAATTAACCTAATAACATATTCTCTATTATAGGTTAATCATTTTCATAAATAACCCAAATCACTATAAATTAAAAATACAAACATAGATAAGAATCCACCATTACTCCTCAAATGAAATCCCATAGTATTCCATTTTCCATGGGAATATAGTATTCCCAACAAAGCGAACATCTTCCAAAATAACATTTATCACTTAATCACCAAATCATTTTCCTATACTAAGGGTATTCATTTGATAAGACATAATATCCCAAATCAACTTATTATTGATCAATAAAATCATTTAACTAAAAATAATTATTCACACTAACCAGGGACTTCATGTAGTCCTGTGGTAGGTGATAAATCCCAATCGCACTTTGGTTGTGGGTTGTATTCCCACATCTTTTTCCGACGCGACGGGTTTTCACATAGTCTGCATGTTGTCCTTTTTAAAAAATATATTTTATAACATTACCAAAATGAGATAAATTCCTCAAAAAACATAACATAATTTAAGAAAAAATGTTATCTCATACCTTGCATTTTCATCCCAAAATATAATAACTTGTAATTACCTCAAACCCAAAGATCATATAAAACAAAATGGTTATTTATAACTATATCCACAAGAGAAAAGATAAGTCTTCCTCAAATATCATTCTCACATGGAAAACTATAGGTTAACAAATACAAGAGAAAATTATTCCAAAGTAATCCCATCAATAAAGAGAAATAATACTTTTAAATATTCCTCCAACCATTTATTTCCACATATATTCTTCTTTGACCAAGAAAACATCCTATAAAATAATGCATTAACTAGGTTAATGGCCAAGTCCCCTACATTTACGGAAAATGAATGTAAATGGATTCTTGGGACCATTTTTATTTTCTTCCATAGTACTCTTCATTTTTTCCTCGGCAATTATTCAATTTATGTCCTTCTTTCCCACATGTAAAGCATTTATTTGTTCCATTGAGACACTTTCCTGGGTGTCTCCTTCTACATTTCTTGTGTTATAGAAATTGAGGATTATTTTCTCAATCATCTCCACTACTGGAGCTCTTATCATTCATCACCTTTCTCTTCTTTGTTGTGTTCGGGAGTCGGTTAATATATATATTGCTGGTCATATTTTTGGAAAACTGATTTGGTATGAACACGGTATCTTTTACACCTACCAACATTCTATTTTGTTTCTCATTGGCACCATTGTTCCCACATTCTACATTATTCTCAAAGTTACTCTGACTTCCTTGGAATCCAGCCATTGACTAAAACCAGAAAGCATGGTGTGAGTAACCGTAGTCATAAAATCATTTAGAGAATATCAGGACACTATATTCTTAATTTGAAACACCTTAAGATTAACCAAGGTCATTTATTCTCATCTTATATTAAAATCCTTCAAATTGGTTTGTAATTAAAATGTAAATATGCTAAGCATATCCCCTGGGATTTTTGTAACCAAGAGTGCATTCAGGCCCATTATCGTGCACCAGTTCCCGTTCAAGTCTAGCTCAAAGCAGTGTTTTCAGGTTTTACCCCTAGGTACATCTGTGACAGATCTGGCTCTACCTGCTCGTATCCAGACATGGATGTATTGCTTGGAAAACTCACAAAATCTATACAATACCAAAATTCTAGGAAGTTCTTTTATACTAATCCTCAAAGTCTATCTTAGGGATATGTGTTCTAATCAGTGTTTATCTAAATCTAGTTTCCAAGGTTTGTACTAAACTTCCTCTGATACCAACTGTAATGCCCCGACTCTAGTTACCTAGATTCAGTACATTATTACATAACATTGGAATGATACAAGGAAATCATTTTTCGAAAGACCGATTAGTATAGTAGCCTTGGAAACACTAGATACATTCATAAGCCTTACATTACATGATAAAGTAAAAAACTACAACAACATAGTCTCTATAGTCCACACTCATATCCCCTCAGAAAATCCCTACAGGTTAGTCATAAATTACTTCTTCACATCCTGGGAAAAATAAAACATAGAAAAGGGTGAGATCAGATGCTCATTAAGGATAACAATATAGCAAAAACTTTCATAAATAAGCATAAACATTAAGGCAGTGTATAACTAAAACAAAAGCCTTTTAAACTTGAACATCAGCATAATAAGGAAAAGATAAAATGAAATAATTTCATTTACTTATTCACATGGATATTCTACTAGTCAGATAATCACATGCAATATCAATAACAACTTTCATAATAATGGAATGCATAATTCCAGACTATCATAACCACATAGTCAAGGCCTTGTGCCAAGACTACAAATAAGATTTTGTCAAGGCATTATACCAAGACACTAGTTTGTCTCATGAGACCTACCGATGCATCGAGGAGCTATAGCGGGCTCCACCCATCACTTACTAAGTCCAATTCATTTCTCATATGAAAAGGTTGAAATATAATCTGAACATTCGTATTAAAACTAGCATACGAAATGTCAATATTTTAACCACAAACCATAAATGGTATAAAAATGGAACATCCACAGTCAAACATAACTCATTCAAAACAATATGTAAGATTGTATTATAATAGATCAATATCAATAGAGAATAATTAATGATTTTTATATAGATGAAAATAATCATCAAAATTATTTGAGAGAGATATCCCCCTTTTTCTTGAAAACATTTAAAAGTATCACTATTTATCAAGAAACCGTTTAAAATATTTTTTTGAAATCAAAGTGTCTCATACCACTTTGAAACTTTTGAAAGGAATTTTAATTTTAAAACTTTAATGTCCATATGAATAAATCCATAAAACCATTTTTAAAACATGGACATTGATGAGAAAGATTTAGAATAATAAATATTTAAAACATTCTAAAATGATATTTTAGTTAGAGTTCCTAACCAAAAGAGAGACACATGAATAAAAATAATTGAGGTAATAAAAACTTTTTAATATCATGAGAATAAAGTGATTCATGATATACTATGTCAAAGTACATTATATAAACCATATAAAAGTGATTTGGTGTATAACGACAAAGGAGTCTCAATGGAATGTAAATTGAGATGAAATCCCTCATAAAGACCATATCCTCAGGTTAAGGATAAATCAACGACATAATTATGTGTGAAAATTATAAATACACTCAATATGATTGGATATTCAGTGTAAAACAATCAAAGGACATTCTCACATATTCTTGCAAAAATGACACCAATCAATTTGATGTTTAACTCAATAAATGGATATTGAGTTAAACGTACTCTTATCAAGTTCATATCGATGACTTGATAATTTATCAATTGAGTGATTACATGTATCAAAAGTATATCCACAGAAAGGGGAGTGGAAATTATGACATAAGCAAATAAATAGTGATCCCACACATAATCTTGGAGTAAATAATCAATCAATTATGCGTAAAGTCGGATGAGTGGAAATTGAAATTTCAAATTACCTTATTGATTTGGTAAATGTAGGGTCCTGAAAAATCTGCAAAGTAAAATGAGAATCCCCTTTAATACAAGGGATATTATGTCCAATTTCCCCCAAATAATTGGGGAAAATTGTGGAGAATACTCAAAAGATGGAACAAGCTTAACCGGTCCGCAGACCGATCTAATGATAACGGTACACGGCTGGTTCCACGAAGCACCCCCCCCTCTGCGGACCGCTGTCATTTGCAGAACAGAGAGGGGGATCCTCCACGGGCGCAAAGCAGGACGGGCGCCAAGCCGGTCCACCAACACAAACCACCCCAGCTGCGGACCGCGTCGTCCGGCTCGAACCGCGTACGCCATCGTTCATGGAATGGAGGCAGAACCCTACGCGGCCGCGAAGTGCTCCCCAAGAGAGTTTGGTTCGTAGAGGAGGTTCGTTCAATGCCCCCCGCAAGTTGCGGATTGACCAAGTCATCTAAAAACCGGGTTTCCAATCATGGGCCTTCGCAAAAGGTTCCTCATTACCACAGATACATCTCTCTCCCCACTCTATAAAAGGAGATGGATAGGGGGAGCAAAGGGAGATCGATCATATTCGGGTGGAAGGATTTCGAAAGAAGGAGCTTAGGATTTTGCAAACAGTGAAGTTCCAGTTTGCAAACCAGAACAGGTATGAATCTGGAAGTGAATTAATAAGGAACCGAAAACGCATAACAACTTGGTGAACCAAGAACTCAAAAGAACAATGAAAAGGATACCATGAACCATGGCCCCTCCGCGGATGCAATCCCCACGGACTAGGGAGTTTTTCCCCTTTTCTGATCTGTCGCACCGCATAGCACCCCCATAGGCGGGCGAAACCCCGACCGACGAACCCTCGACCGGTGTCTCCCTTGGCCGACGCTACTCACATGGAGCCCTCCGCATTCCAAACTGGTACGCTGGCTGAACCTGAAACCGCGAACCACCCTAGTTCACGGGATGCCCACCAGTCTGCGGACCACCCTAGTTCGCGAGATGCCCACCAGTCTGTGGACCACCCTAGTTCGCGGGATTCCCATATGTCCGTAGACCATCCTGGTTCACGGACGGCCTCTCCAGCCGCGTATCACCTCTCTACGTGAAGGGATCCACCACTCATACACCTGTGTGGCCCGCTAGATCCTTCGGAGTTCCCATTCCTCGAGCCAGATAAAATACTTCCAATCCAGCCTGATCCTCTACACCCCCCCCCCTCAATGGCCCATTCATCAGCCCTAAGTCGAGGACTCCACCAAAGCCACTGGACCCATGTGATATAACCTTCAGGTGCATCAGCGCGCTGTTTTGAGTTTACATACCCACGGTAAGTGAGGGAGAAGGGGTTGCTCCATCCCTTGAGCGGATTTTGGAAGAATTTCTGGGTTCAAATTCCCACGGTAATGTGGAGTCCGAGCCCGGGAGTCCATTTTATTCCCCTCCACTTTCTAGGACTAGGGCACTTCTCCCGTCCCCGAGGAGTGGCAGACTACCCATCAGAAGGAAGCCCACATGCACCTTCATACTTCCCCACAGCCATGGACAAGGACGGACGTAGGGGGAAGGGTGTTTCTCCGCTCTTCTTTGGGGCCAAGTCACTTTCCCGCTGGGCTTTATCATCATGGGCGTCCATCTCGGAGTAAGCCCATACTTTTTGGGCCACCCCTACGTGTAAGCCCCACCGCACTTCCCACGGATGCTCCTTTCGCGATGTGATCGTCTGGTCCCTGTTACCTCTTATTTCTCACACCAAGCATGACTCGCGTGGGCTTAGAGTAAGCATTGACCATGGAATCCTCTCCGGGGCTACCTCAGAGCGTAAGCCCCATGCTAATCCAAACTATGTGGACTTTGATTCCTTGCCATAGGGATACATAGGAATCCTCACTGAGGTTCAATCCCAACACCCGGTCGATCTGACCATCTTCATGTCGGTTCACCGCACCAAACCCAAGAAGCCTAGAACGTAATCCCTATACCAAATCGAACCATGTGAATTCTGATTCCTCTCATAGGGATACGTGGGTGGCCCGTACCACAGTTTTGATGAAACAGTCAGGTCATTATCTATCCCCCCTGAATGACAATAAACTCCAGAGTGTCTGGTTACAAGGATTTAAACCAGCGTCGTCTCAATGAGCCCAAACTCCTCGGGGTCATTAATCCAACGAGGGATGGTAAACCTTGGGCATAAATGATTTTGAACCCCTACGTCCAGCTGACCGTCGCCAACCAGGAGTAATCCGTGGATACTATGCTTGGGTATAAACCAAAGATTCACAAGCATATGAATACATCTTAAATCTATAAGAGAGTCCCAGAACATGCAATAATTCACCCCAAAAGGGTGCAATGAGCCCGACTTCCCATCCTCTCGACCAATGTGAGTTCTTAAGAATCGCTGGTCAAACCACCCAGTGAATGCCTGTCTTAGGAAAGTCGTTCCATGTATTGATGGATATGGAACTGTTGGGCGTTTCGAGGTGAAAACAGTGCACCCAATATAAGTGATTAGGCGGAACCCAATCTTCCCTAATCAACTATCGGGTAGTGCACGTTTCTCCACCATGACCCCGTCATGCGCCGCAAGACAAAAAATGTTGAACCCGACGTGAATCTTTAACCAAGAATGACAGATTTAACATAATCCCACCCTGTTCCCCCTTTGTACTCACAAGGAGGGCCAAGCAAGGTCATTAATTATGCATGGGGTCATGATATACTGCTTTTACGGGTTTGTTGTTTGTATTTGTCAAAATATTTTACAGCAACCATTCAGAACTCCCTTCAATACAATGGTGTCATGAAGGAACTCACAGGTGCGTGCTTCCAACAATGCAATAACCAGACTTCCTCACCAACGGAGGACCCCGTCACCTACCCAGTGTCTTCAACGCTCGGTCTCGGATGCGTTGATCCGAGAGTACCACGTGAATGGTACTCTTCCGACGGTGGAGGCGGCCATGCACGCCCTCCAATCCGCCAAGACCCGCCTGTCGCCCGCCCATCAGCGGCCACAAAGGTAGATCTAGACAGCTCTTATTGCTATCTCAAATTGTTTCGAGAGTCTATCCCAAGAACGGGACAATGCGTACATCCCTTGTCTTAGGGAGGTGGATGATGTCGACACTGAGGACTTCATCCCCACTGAATGGGGGTTCCGCTGCATAGCCCCCACCGGAAGACATCATCGCGGTCACAATGCAACTCAACATCCTCATGATAAAGAGGATGTCACCCACTGGATCCAGTCCCACACTCCTCGAGCTTCGGCCCCTTGGACCGCCCGACGATGGTGGAAAACATACGACCAGGGACCAGTCGTCACACTTATCCTTGAAAAGGAGCTCTGCTGCCCAGTCATGGAGACGTATCACGAACAGGCACATACACCTGTTCACTCCTCCAAAGCCTACCATCCAGACATGGCGGAATCATACGAGCAGGAACTCATCCCCGTCAGGCTCTATCAAGCCCGTCGCTCACACAGGACGGCACCTACCCAGCCGGCACCTCTCCCTGCCCAGGTTCGTGAATCCCACCAACCCGACGTGGGGGCGACCCAGCGCCTGTAGGACCAGATCCTAGTGGATTCTCTTGATTCCTACCATCCTGTCATGGTGGTGATCAACAAATACCACCATCCAGATGTGGTGGAAATTAATAGGCGGGCACGTCCCCCTACCAAAAAAGGCCACCAACTCGATACGGTGGGAAACCTGTTGGAGTTGGAGGTCTAGAACCAACTACTTTGTACTTTATTCATTAAATAAAAAATATTATCACGTCTTGATTGTTCTCCTGTGTAACATGTCATGTGATAATGTCCTAAGGACAGCTATTGCATTAATGGGTCGTAGCGGATCCCTGCTATGATGAGAACCCAGAAGTGCCATAACACTGTTCTTGAATGTATGTTCTATGGCCGGATGATATTATTTGAGGGACACAAATAATACAGGTCATTAGCGGTGAGGACTCATAAAACTTTGAGGCACCTTCTCATGGTGTGCGCCCTTGTTAATATCCAGGAGGATATTATGAGAACGAGACCCGTCAGTAGGAAATCCACATTTCATGGTGTCATTGGATGTTCCTATCTGCAGACATGTGTATTGGTCCTTAGAATTTAAGATTACTATTAATGGGTATTATAACTCACGCACTTAGATGTATTGACGAAAATTGTGATGACACGCTATTCGCAATGAGGTAGGATACGTTGGGTGTGTCACGAGTAATACTGCATTAATAGATAATGCGAGAAAGGATTTGTCTCTTCTATTCCATAACAGAAGTAGATATCGCAGGCCCTTTGATGGAATTGATATAGCCTACATAAATCTATAGCCATGGTAAGGTATGGGAGAGTTCAATTCCAAGAATTCAAAGAAAGAATAATCGAGTACATGGGTTGATGGCACTAGCATGCAACCCGCTTGATTAGAGATATCGTGAAAAGGGGATTATATTACATGGTAAGCGTTCATAGGAGGTGACATGTCATTACGGTGTTAACTTCTTTCTCTATGGGTGCCTTGGAGTGTTTCTATGTGCTAACCTTGGACTTTAGGCAGTCTCAGCCTAATTCCACTGAGAAAGAGGCCTAGAGGGTCACACACTAAGTGTGTCTATGTATCTCAGTTAAATATTAATTTAACAAGTTGAATGAAGATTATTCTTGATTGTGGTTTAATAATTATTCAAAGATGTCTGATCGCATTTATTTTGACACTAGTTATTCGAGAGAATATATTGTGGGAGAAATAATATGTATTTATTAGCGAGTAATGCAGTTACATTTATTTAATAAATAAATATCCATTACTCAAGGTCTAATAAATGAGGTGGAGGAAAATAAATAAATCTAGAAAAATAAAAGTACACACCGTGTATGATTATACATACACGTCGTGTAGTTTGTTTTTTTTTCAGGATTCATGAGAAAATATTTTTTATTTAATTAAATGATATTAAATATGATACATTGGATGCTTGTCAAGTAATAATGATGGTCAACTGTCATTATTAAGATATGGGGTATTACTAAGAATTAAATGAAATAATTAAATGCTTTTGGGTAATTAATTCATTTTATTATTCTATGTATTATAAATCCCAATTACATTATTCTCATGAGATCGAGCCATTTTTGTCCACAACATATTGGAAATACTCTCAAGCCAAGAGATAATTCCCTTTCCACCAAGAACACATTCAAGTTACGAAAGCAAGATCCTCCACCGGATCAAGGCGATCGAAGATGGACATCGCAAGTGAAGGATCTTCATTACTATCACCCAGAGTACCCTTCGGTGACGTCCAGAGATACGTGGAGCACGTGTGGATCACCACTAGAGGAATCCTATACATGGATTCTGTGACGCAATGATGGATCATAGGATCGTGACCAGAGACATCAACGAACAAGGAATTCCATCGAGGTAATTCTTATGAATTAATTAAACTAATTATAACCAACATATGATAATCCTATATCGATGGTTTTGGGACTCTTCTTTTATTTTTTCCATTCTTCGTTCTATTCCAAAGATCCGGCGTTTTATATCGTGAAGGATCTCGGATTAAACGTCATTTAATGTTAAAATTAAAATTGGGCAAACCCACCAATGCGCTTTCGTTGTGCCTGGAACCTACAAAACCAACATATGCAGGGCCATCTCTGTGTGGATGCAAGTAAATTCCGCCATCCCGATGTGGCGGAAAACAAAGAGATAAACCGGCATATCCCATCCCAAGGGAATATTCGTTCACCTTCCCCAACACAGGAGAATTATCAGTACCCACTGACCACCGGAGGACCGGAGCAGGATATTCCTACTCCAATACCGGAATGGGCCTTCATACCCATTCCATCCAAAGATGTCTCTCTGCATATCCTGGAAATTCTGGAGGAGCGGGTATCGATCCCGGATCACATCTTGCAGACTTCCCATAATGTGATTGTATCAGCGGCAACGACACGGACTCGATCTCATGAGCTCGTCTCCCCAATTGAGGAGACTCATCTAAGAGATGAGATAGCCGCCTCAGAGCAGATCTGCATCCTTTCCTCCTCCCAGGAGGGTCATCAATCATATTCTGCGATACCAGGGAAACCGGATCGAGCATCTTCACTCGTTCCAACCGGGGGACACCCGTCCATCACGGTGGATGCTCCAAAGCATGCATATATCCCTTATAAAAGTCAAGATGTTCATCGTCATATCCCGGCAGCATCAAGGTACCCAATTAGAATGGGACCCAAAGGTGAAGGTTGTTATCAACAGTAGACGGTCCCCGCTGCCCGCAGGAAAGCGCCTCGAACACGCCGAAGGCAGCCAGAAAATAAAGAGCGGGTTTATGACTTCGCTCTGCTGGAAGCTGGGGTTCCCAACACCGCTAAGCGCATATCGAAGGATCTGAACCCTGCCTAGCCATTACCATATTATGGGATTGGCAGTAGCAGTTGTGAAGTTCCTCCCCGCAATGTTGCTACCAGCATCTCTAAAGGTCCTCCCCAGAGCACCCGCGGGGGCCTCCCCCACAGGCATATAATGATCGATAATGAGAGATTTTCTTTTTATGCGAGTAACAGTAGCCCTCCGCTTGACCAGAAGATCGAGCGGAAAGAAGGTCCTCCACTTGCTACGGTCCACCCTGAAGGTCTTCCCTATGGTATACTCTACAAACACTCTCCATGTAGTGGGACCATGGATTCTGATAGTAGTCCTCACTATCATAGTTGAAACTGCAGAGGCCCTCCCCGTAGTGACGTATCATCACGACAAGAATGCCCTCCCTTTTTCGTGTCCTACCCTGAAGGTCCTCCCCAAGGGTTATGTGGCAATGACATTCCGCACAGCCAGGCATCAGATCACGGTGGTATTCCTCGCCACCCTACTAACAGAGGTCCTCCCCGAAGAGACTTTAAGCAATGAGAAGGACCTCCCCTCATTGTGGTACATTCTGAAGGCCCTCCCTAGGGTGTACCCTACAGATATTCACCATGAAGCAGCTGTAATGGTATTCCTCGCCATTGCAGCAACTGTGATGGTAGTCCTCGCCACAACGGCCGCCATTGCGAAGGTCCTCCCCGCAGTGGCCCCAAGCAACAACAAGGTCCTCCCCTTATCGTAGTGTGTCTTGAAGGTCCTCCCTAGGATGCACATCAAACATCAAACCATGATGGTAATCCTCACCATGATGGAATTTGTTGTGAAGTCCCTCCTCGTAACAATGCTATGTAGCCAGAAGGTCCTCCCCTTGCTGCGACACACCTTGGAGGTCCTCCCCAGAGTATGCACTGCAAAAGTCCTCTATGCAGTGAGGCGTCAAGAAGTAATGGTAGTCCGCCCCATTACGGCTGCCATTGCAAAGGTCCTCCCCGCAATGACATATCATATCTACTGAAAGTTCCTCCCCCTGCCGAATCAAGCACAAAAAAGCCCCCATATGTCGAGGCACTTAGAAGGACGGGATCAAGCATGTCAGATTCCCAGCTAGTCGCCAACGACACCCTTCTTCAATTGGGAGACATTATGGGGCCACGTTCATCTCCTGAACCACCTCGGAATCATGCACATGATAATTTGATACCTACCGATCCCACTTCCTCTGACCACACTATTAGTGAGCATCTCAGTTGGGCTGACTAGGTAGAGGAGTCACTAACAGAGGAGTATGCTGACATGTTGCACCTGAGGAAACGACTGACCAGGGATGATATACCAGTTATGTTTTGGCCCACAGACACCTCTCAATTCGACATACCTAGAATGTTGTTGGATGAATGTGTGCACGACATCCGATACAATATATGGACAACCCTCTACTGGCTGAAATCAAGCTTCGTTCCCTACGATGGGTATGTAGACCATGTCAAGACAATATGAGACCTCCTGCATCGCAGCGACCTGGAAGCTCTTCCTTAGGAATGGAAACCGCGACCTGAGAGGCGTAAAGGGAACCCTGAGTTGGCCTACCTCCATGCACTACACCAGTTGCATCACCTTATCGGTGACACCCCAACAGGAGTCCATATCAGGGGATGGGGGGAACATTGAGATCTGAATTTCACTCCACTCCACGCCCATAAGAACCTGTTCGGCATAGTGTCTTGCAACGTCATCACGTCAAGACAGCAATCGAGTGGTCTCCCTGTTCATGAAAGGCAACACACCCCAAAAAAATATGGGCCTTGAGTAATTCCCAGGAGCGTCAAGCCTGATGGGAGCAAGCCATCCAAGAACTCCTGAATCAGGACACTGAGAGCATACAACATGCCTCTCGCCTAAGAGAGGCCAATCAGTGGTCATTGACTACCTCCCTAGAAGGGATTGATTCATAGAAGAACTCGGCACCAAACCCAGTTCACCCCCAAATGGGGGTGCACGGAATCAGTAAAATAGTGATAGCGGTAGCCACTGCCGCAATCCAAGGTCAACCCCAGCCTGTAGGGCTGGGGGCATTTTTAACAAAAAATTCCCATGTAATACCAATAAAAACTGGAAGATACTCAACGTCCAAGGAACGGAGCCAACCCTAGCCCTCAGGGATGGGGGCATTTTTACCTCCTCAATAACAACCTCCCCCACAAGAATCAATATTCTCTCTTCTAGGGAGGATGGTCGGAAGAGGAGGTTCCTGCCTTATCCTGTCGTTTGATTCATCATCCCCTTTAAGAGGGAGGCATACCGAGGTCACATCAATGAACTCTCCGCATCACCCTTCATCAAGGAGACCGAAATCAATCCCAGGACATAAGAGGGAAGACCAGTGAAGGACGTGGGAGATCCTCTTCCTACTTGGAAGATGATATCTTCTTCGCACTGTGATATGCATCCATCAACACCATAGAGGTTAACCCCACGGGTAACAATGAAGATGGTGCAAATCCAGATAGGTCAGGAGACGATGGTTCCGGTCAGGCTGTGACTCACAACGAACCACCAGGTGTGCACACCCAGAAATAGAGGGTCGCCCTAAATATGGCCTCCCTTCCAGCTAACCATCCTCCGCCTACCCTCTGAGCTTCCAACAAGGATAAGAATAAAGGACCGGTTACCCTCAACCCACCTCCTTCTCTCGATAAAAACAAGCCACTCACTCTCGAAGAGAGGTTCGCTCTACATGAAGAGGAAATTAAAGAATTGAGGCAGGTTAACGCTGAGCTACTCCAGAGGAACCGTCTTATTGAAAGCATGTCCCAAGAGGAGCCACATCATGCACTACCGGTAAGTGCACCTCAAAGACCAAGGTTTGCCCCGACAAACGAAGTATGGTCAGGGCCCCCACCCAACGAGGCGGTCGGTCCATAAAACTACCTAAATGTGGATCCAGATGAATACCAGGACTTCCCTCCACTCAGGAAGCAACCTGAGAGAGTACGTTTGAACCCTTCAAAGGTATCACAAACGGCACATGCACCCCTGGTGCCAACCGAGCTAGATCCTCAAGCAATGTCTCGGGCTACACCTACCCAGTACCGGGCCCAACAAGATGTAAAACAGGGTCTCACCAACACCATCAAGGCACTAACAGCTTGATTGGAAGCAATGCAAGGTCGACACGCTCCGATACAGCTAGAGCGGAAGCCCAACCCAGATTGGTTGAGAAACACACCACCTCCACCCAATTTTGGGAGCCATGTATTCCATATTTTCAATGGATCAGGAGATCCAGAACAACATTTGATTCACTACGTGTCTTATTGCAACCCTATGATGTCAACTCCGGAACAACAAGAAGCAGTGAAACTCAAATGCTTAATACAGACCTTGAAAAGATATGCCTTCATCTGGTATACGAGTCTGGCAGCCCAGTCAATAAAAAGCTGGGAGGACCTTCGGCAGAAGTACTTGTTCTACTTCAGCTCAATGCTGCCTAAAACAATAGTCAGCGACCTCATGAACTGCAGGTAGAGGGAGAATGAGAGGGTCTCATATTTCATCGCTAGATGGAAAGGTCTGACCTACTCTCTGAATAGGCCAATGCCTCAAGATGAGATGCTTTCCATATGAATCGATAATCTTCGAGATGAGTTTCGAACACCGCTCATACCAGTGGAGTGCACCACTGGCTTCTGCCATATCTCTTCCATTTACCAAATAATTGAGGACTCCCAACAGCGGACCAATTTGAAGTCCTGAATAGCCTCGCAGGCTCCCACAAAGAGAGCAGTTAGAGCTGAAGCATCCTCTGTCATGCTCAATCCATCCCCTGTGCCTGCTCCACCGCTCAGACCTATACCCCATCTTCAAGGGACCCCTGTATATCAGCGGCCACCTCTGCCTAAGTGGGACGGTCAGAGAGGATCGAAGCGGAACCAGTTTGAGGAATGAAGACACAAAGTATACTCGTTCTGAGGGGACCAAGTCCACGGCTTCTTCATCGCCACCATGAATTGCAACTTGCTCCACCTCCCAGAGCCAAGGAAACCTGAAGAAGTCGGTCATGATTATAGGCCAGATTATTGTCCCTACCATCGAATGTTGGGGCAAAATATTTGGGAATGCTTTGTCTTCAAAGACCTCCTGCAAAGGATGGTAGACTCCGGGCAGGTCGAGATGGGACCACCCCCAGCACATATGATATATATTTCTACCACTAACTCCGACAAAGGGGAGGGGTGGAAGGAAGTCACCAACAAAAAGGGGAAGAAATTTGATAACTTGATGACTCGGAAGACTATCAACCGAGCCCAGGGCATAATTCAAGCTCAACTACAGCAGCCGTTGTTGCCACCAACAGCCCCTAAAGCCGCACATCCGACAATATCGGCCTCACAACCCTCCACGAGCCGGTCATCCAGGCATAATCGAGAAGGGTAGAGACAAGCGCAAGAGGATCAGTCTGCATAAATGCCGATGTTAGCCCCAACACTGTCGGATTTTATGCCCCCAAACTTGGAACCACGGGCACCGACCCACCAAACTGCACCATCAAGGACAACCGACCAGGTTGACTTTTCAGAGGATGAGGATCCAATATTTGGTTCCATAAACGTCATCTATCTTATGGAATCATTCCTTGACAAAGTTTATGGTTATGAACCCAAGTTCCCAACATAATGGGCTGGGAGGGGGAATCGCAGAGGCAGGGGATACCAGGGGAGGCGCAGTCGAGGCCGAAATCAACCCTACGGTTGGACCTCAGCCCAAACTGTTAATATCGCAGAAACCCATGGGAGAGCCCTTCAACGGACTCAACATGAGAAAGAATATCCCTCAACCACCACATGCGGCCACTTTGCCCCCGTCATTCTGTGGTACCCATCAGAGGAGGAACAAGTGTCTAGCCGCCTAGTGCGCACCAACAAACTAGTCGGGCCAAATCCCCAAAACGTGGGGACACCATTGATATATGACCCCACGGCTGGTCCCTCCTCATCTCATATTCCAACTCCCACATTTCCTAATAAGACTCCCCCACCAATGGAGAAGAATCGGCTGCTGGAGAAAAAATATGACATCCTTAAGCAGTTGGCGTCGGTACCATCTAAACTGTCGATCCTGGACACCTTGAGTTTGTCAGCAGACCTCAGGGAGGCACTTATAGAAGCCTTGATCAGCCCCCAAGGGTTTCAAGACAAGGTAGCTGCCGTCGAGATTTACCGGATAGATACTGGCTCGGCTGAATGCAAAGCAGTGATTTCCTTCACCGATCAGGAGGAAGATTCCATCATGCAAGGACATATCAAACCACTATATGTGTCCAACACACTAAATGATGTTGAGATCCGTAAAGTCTTTATTGACAACGGCTCTAAAGTTAACCTCCTTCCCCTATGAGCACTCCGTAAGCTGGGCTACAATGAGAATGACCTAGTACCCTCATCCACAACTCTGTTAAGTTATGACAAGAGTGAACAGAAGACAATGGGACAAATTAAGCTAAAGACCCATTTTTGCAACCTTGTGGCCTACTCGGAATTCTTGGTGGTCCAGCATAACACAACATTCAATGCCCTACTGGGAAGTTTGTGCCTCCATAAGCACATGGTAGTTCCTTCATCCTACCACCAGTGTATCACGTATTGAATTAATGGAAAAATTGGGACATTGCTTGCCGACAAGGCCCCTTTCGATCTCTCTGAGTCACACTATATTGACACCGGGTTGTATGAGAAAAAGAATAAGAAGCCTTAGGTCGATGGAGTCGACTGGATACCTGCTCCAGATGGTCTGGAAATGGTTATTGATGACCCCCTCAGACATCTTGGCATAGACTATGTACTGCCCATCAACCATATTGAGAGCAGGGGTTCAAGTCCGGACACACACTCAGTTGTCCGCATGACTTCATCCATAACGGCCGAGCATGAAAATGCGGGAACGTCCTGCAACCCTCAATATGGGGGAGAATACTTGAGCGAGGATGACCACAATGCCTCGCCTCCAGACTCTCAGGACCCGAGTCAAGAGCTCTCCCCCCATTAGATCAAGAAGATAAGGATTTGGGAGAAGAAGAGGAGTAAGATCTCAGAGATGCACCTCGTGCATTTGAGGAACGTATCTCCACCACTATGGACAAGCTCAAGGAAATAAACCCGGGTACCAAGGAAGACCCAAGGCCCACTCTCATTAGTATGGCTGAGTCTCCCGAGGAGCACAAGGTATATAACTCCTTCATAAGGAAACACCGGGATGTCTTTGCCTGGAATTACACGGAAATGTCGGGACTCGATCCCAAAGTGGCGACGCACCGCTTAGGTCTACCAGAAGACCACCAGGGCTATAAAAAGACCGCCAGAAGGACACACCCCTCACATGATGCCAAAATAGAGGCTAAAGTCGATAAGCTTATTAAAGCAGGCTTCATTCGAGAGGTCCAGTACCCCATCTGGATGGCAAACATCATCCCTGTCAAGAAAAAGAATGGGCAAATCCATGTTTTCATTGATTTTAGAGATCTCAATCGGCATTTCCTGAAAGATGATTTCCCGGTCCCGATCACTGAATTATTAATCGATGCAACGGCCGGGTATGAGGCTCTATCCTTCAAGGACGGCTATTCTGGGTATAATAAAGTCAGGATGGCCCGAGAAGATAAAGAATCCACTGCCTTTAGAGCCCCTCAAAGAATATTCGGTAACAGGGTCATGCTCTTCGGTCTCAAGAACGCCGGCTCCACATATCAACACACCATGAATCGTATATTTTGACCATTCCATGGGAGATTCGTCGAATGTTATGTAGATGACTTGGTAGTTAAATCAAGACAGTGCTCAGATCACCTGTCAGACCTTGAGAACATCTTCAACAAACTTCGACAGTATAGCCTGAAGATGAACCCCGTGAAGTGAACCTTCGGTGTTACCTCAGGGAAATTCCTTGGCTTCTTCGTATGCCATCGTGGCATCGAAGTCGACCCTGAAAAGACAAAGGATATCCTCGGCCTTCCACCACCCCACAATCTCACCGAGTTGAGATCATTACAAAGGCATCTGGCCTACATCAGGCAGTTCATAGCCAACCTGGTAGGAAAATGTTTTCCCTTTACCAGGTTAATGAAAATGGGGTTACCTACCAATGCAAAGATGATTTCCAGGAGGAATTCAATAGCCTAAAGAGGTACCTCTTAAGCCCGCTGGTGCTCATGCCCCCGGTTCAAGGAAGACCTCTCATCCTATACGTTACAACCCTAGAGTGGTCACTGGGAGCCTTCTTCGAGTAGAAAAATGATGCTGGCAGTGAAAACAGTCTCTATTACCTCAGTTGAACCATGATCGATGCTGAGACTCGATACTCAAACATCGATAAGAGTTGTTTTGCCTTGGCCTTCGCAGTCCAAAAATTGTGACATTATCTGCAGCACCATGAATTCCATCTGGTCTCATGTAGTAACTCGCTCAAGTGTATCCTTAGCCGCCCAATGCTGATCGGGCACCTATCCCGATGGGTAGTCATCCTGTAACATTTTGACATCTGGTTTGTGCCTCAGAAGGCCATCAAAGGTCAGGCATTAGCAGATTTTCTGGTGGAGCACCCTTCAATAGGGACCACCGCATAGGACATCAAGCTACCTGATGAAGACATCTTCGTGGTTCAAGAAGAGCTCCAAACATGGGAAATGTACTTCGACGGTGCATCCCTAAGACCAATCGGGAAGAGGATAGAAGATCCCAAATTTAACAAGGTGGGTTTGGGGATAATACTCATGTCACCAGAAAACCCAACCTTGCCATATTTCTTCCTCCTGTCAGAAATATGTATGAACAATGAAGCAGAGTATCAAGCCCTCATTACAGGCCGGGAGCTCGCACTCCAGGCACAAGTACAACACCTTAGGTTAAAAGGTGACTCAGAACTGGTCATCAAGAAATTCAATGGTGACTATGCTATTAAAAAGGAGGAGTTGATTCCCCTGTTTGACCATGTCCGAGGTTTAATGGCAGAATTCTCCAAAGAAATAACATTGTCATATATTCCACGATCTCAGAATTCCCAGGCCAACGCATTAGCTAATGTGGCCACAGCCCTAGCCGAACCAGACTGGGATGAAACAATTATCAGTATTTCTCACTGTCGAATGGCCTTGTCATTTGTTCAAGCTATGATGGAAGAAATCCATGAAGTCAGTCTTTTCCCTCAACCATATGCTCCCACCACTGGCTGGATGACCCCATTTCAAACTACTTTCAATGGGGAGAGGTTCCATCAGATAGGGCTGAACGAGATAAAATACAAAGAAGGGAAATCAACTTTGTCTTATATGGCGGCATGGGTCAGTAAGAGGTCCTCTACCAATGAGGCCTCAACGTAATCCTCCTCAGATGAATTTATGGAGAAGAAACTGCTATCGTCATTACTGAAGTAGATGCAGAAGTATGTGGGGAACATCAGCCGGGGTCCAAGCATTCCCATCAGGTTCTAAGACTTGGGTACTATTGGCCCACAGTGGCACGAGATTGCGGGCACTTTACTACAAAATGCCACTCATGCCAAGTTCATGCCAACTTCATACACTAACCCCCGGAGTTACTTCATCTGGCCAAGTACTCCGGGACATTTTCCGTCTAGGGAATGGACGTCGTGGGACCATATCCTCCTGCCACAGCCAAGGAGCATAAGTATAACCTCACGGCAACCGACTTCTTTTCCAAATGGGCAGAAGTTGTACCCCTTAAGGAAGTCAGGAAAGAAAAACATTGTCAGCTTTGTGAAAACCAATATCATCACCAGATTTGGTGTCCCTCATACCATACTGATGGATAACAACACCAAATTTTATTCTACTGAATTGGATAAATTATACCAAGAATATGGTATCAAGGCTAACCACTCATCTTGCTACCATGCAGCAGCCAACGGATAGATAAAGTCCTTAAACAAGACCTTGTCCAACATTCTCTAGAAAATAGTGGACAAAGACAAGAAGTTATGGCCGGATAAACTCCTCCATGCATTTTGGGCTTATCGAACCACAATCTGCACCGCTACTCAGGCCACTCCGTACTCATTAGTATATAGAACAGAAGCGGTCCTGCCCATTGAGCTCCAATTACTCTCACTCCTCATTGCCATTTGTGATCAATTATTCAACGATGAGAAATCAGAAAAGAGGCTAGGTGAATTGGAACGGCTAGATGAGGATCGGTTGCACACTTTTTACTATCTGGAAGTATATCAGAACCGGATTGCACGATCCTTCAATAAAAAGGTTCGTCTTCGGTCTTTCTTGGAAGGAGAATTGGTGTTGTTCCTCTAGACTCCAATGATACCCGGAAAGAAACTTCCAAAGCTGGAGCCCAAGTGGGAGGGACTATATGTTATACACAAGGTCTACTCTAACGGAGCATATGCCATGATCTCCATGGATGGGAAGTTCACCACCACTCCTACAAATGCGAGATTTCTGAAGAAGTATTTCTCATAATAACTAAAAGCAGTTATTTTACGAGCTGCAGGATGTTAAACTGCCAAGAACCCAATGGTCCAAAGTCTATGACCCTAAACTAAGAGTATTCCATCCTCACCGGCATAACTAAAAGCAGTTATTGTCCGAGGTGCAGGACGTTAAACTGACAAGCACCCAACGGTCCAAACTCTATGACCCTAAACTAAGAGTATTCCGTCCTCACCGACATAAATAAGAGAAGTTATTGTCCAAGCTGTAGGACATTAAACTACCAAGCACCCAACAGTCCAAACTCTATGACCCTAAACTAAGAGTATTCTATCCTCACCAGTATAAATAAAAGTAGTTATTGTCCGAGTTGCATGACATTAAACTGCCAAGCACACAATGGTCCAAACTCTTTGACCCTAAACTAAGAGTATTCCATCCTCACCGGCATAACTAAAAGAAGTTATTTTCTGAGCTGCTGGACGTTAAACTTCCAAGAACCCAATGGTCTAAACTCTATGACCCTAAACTAAGGGTATTTCGTCCTCACCACATGATGCTAAACTACACGGATTTCAGAGAACTATGTACAGATTGATTCCTCCCCTTGCAGGATACGTAGTAATTCCAGGGATCCCCTATCCTAGACTGGCCACTCCCAAATGGAATAAAAGTAAAAAAATTGTCCCTATCCCCTGTGTGTAGATCAGCCCTGCACAGAGTGTACTTCTTTCAGAGAACTACGTACGAATTGATTCCTGCCTTCGTAGGATACGTAGCGACGCCAGGGTTCCCCATCCTAGCCCAACCACCCCCGAATAAAAAAATGCCCTCTCCCCCCATGTATGAACCAGCCCTTCATGGGGTGTATTCCTCATCCTCATCACATGATGTTAAACTGCATGGATAAGGATAAAATAAAAAAATACCCCTTTCCCCCCCGTGTACAGACTAAACCTGGATGGGGTGTATTTTCCTGAAGAGAACTACCAGTGGCTTGATTCCTGCCTTCGCAGGATACGTAGTGACACTAGGATTCGCTATCCTGGTCCAGCCACCCCCAAATGAGGTTTAAGAGAAAAAAAATATGCCCTCTTTCCCCATGTATGGAACAGACCTGCACGGGGTGTATTGTCATTCAAAGAACTACGTGAGGCTTGATTCCTGTCCTCGAAGGATATGTAGTGATGCCAGGGTCCCTAATCTTGGCTCATCCATCCCCAAATGAAAGTCAAAAATGCCCTTTTCCCCCATGTATGGACTAACCCTGCGCAGGGTGTACCTCCTTCAGGGAACTACGCGTGGGTTGATCCCTATCCTCGCAGGATGCGTAGTGATATTAGGGTTTCCCATCCTGGCCCAGCCATTTCCGAATGAGGATTTTTTTAAAAAAATTCCCTCTTCCCTCGTGTTTGGACCAGAACTGCACGGGGTGTATTTTCTTTCAAATAATTACGTGAGGCTTGATTCCTGCCCTCGCAGGATATGTAATGACGCCAGAATTCCACACCATGGCCCAGCCACCTAAAATAAATCCAAAAATACCCCCTTCCCACGAACAGACCAGACCCGCACGAGGTTTATTCCCCAAAAGAACTACGTGAGGCTTGATTCCTACCCCCATGGGATACGTAGTGACGCCATGGTTCCCCATCCTGGCCCAGCCATTCAAAAAAAGTCTCTCTCCCCCCGTGTACGGACCAGACCTATACGGGGTGTATTCTTCATCCTCGCCGCATGATGTTAAACTGCACGGACTTCAGAGAACTATGTGAGGCTTGATTCCTACCCTCACAGGATACATAGCGACGCCAGGGTCCCTCACCCTAGCTCAGCCATCCCCAAATGAAAGTCAAAAATTCCCTTTTCCCCCGTGTACGGACTAACCCTGCGCTGGGTGTACCTCCTTCAGGGAACTACACGTGGCTTGATCCCTGCCCTCACAGAATGCGTAGTGATGCCAGGGTTTCCCATCCTGGCCCAGCCATTACTGAATGAGGATTTAAAAAAATTCCCAATTCCCCCATGTATGGACCAGACCTGCACGGGGTATTCCTCATCCTCACCGCATGACGTTAAAACTACACAGACTTTTTCCTCCTTGCATGATGTTAAAACTGCACGGATATGAATATTTAAAAATGCCCCTTTTCCCCGTGTATGGACCAGACCTACACAGGGTGTACTTCAAATAGAACTATGTGTGGCTTGATTCCTGCCCTCGCGGGATACGTAGCGACGTCGGGATCCTACCTCCCATCCCATCCACCAAGAAGAGAAAACACGGGTATATATACTTCTCATCCTTACCGCATGACGTTAAACCTCACGGACCTCATCCTCCCCGCACGATGTTAAACTACATGGACTTCATCGCGACCCACCCAAGATATATGGAGAAAATATATGGAAATACTCCTTCCGCATTTGGATGCAACCTCTCTATACATTAGACTCCACGACTCGGATAATTATGGATCTTCATAACCATTAATGTCCATCAGAAGTGGAAAGTTATTGACCTGGGGATACCTTTTCATGACTATTCATACCATGCCCTCAGCAGATCTTCATATTGATAGCCCCTGCACCACTTACAAAGGTAATATTTCCTCGGGTAGTACTCTTCCTAGCTCCGTACGCTTACTAGCCTCAGAGCCCCCATATCATATCTCCTGATCCAGAAATTTATGGGGCAGTGGTTTACAAGTTTGTCCCCCTTTTCACATCCAAACGTTGTCAGGGAATGCCTACCCAGTTAGCCTATGAATCTGCTCGTGGTTCACATGATGACCTGCATCTATGAACATCAAGCCAGGGCTAGGCTACTTTGACTCAACAGAAAATTTCAGTGAAGATGTTTCTTGTATGCTCGGACACCATTATCCCCACATGTTGAACTTTGTACTGTGAGCAATCTCGAATTTTCATAATCATTCATGGCCATCAGAAGTGGAAAGTCATCGACCTAGGGACACTTTTGCATGACTATGCATACCATGCCCTCAGCGGCTCTGTATATTGATAGCCCCTGGCCCATCTACCAAAGGCAAGATTTCCTCGGGTGGTACTCTTCCTAGCTCTGTAAGCTTACCGGCCTCAGAGCCCCCATATCATTTCTCCTGATCCAAGAAGCCCCAGAACCACGATTTACACCATTTAACCCCTCTCCATGTCTTGGTCATGCCAAGGTATTCAAGCCCAATTACATTCTGATCAAGAGAGGCCTTTGAAACTATGTCCTTACCACATGACGTTAAACTGAACGGAACATCTTGACCGCTTGTCATAAAGCTGCAAAGACCAAGCATTAAACATCTAGGGAAATGCCTCCAACTAAAAGCATTTTCACTGGTTTAAAAATGCCCATTGTCCTCACTGTACGACTTTAAAACTGCACAGCATCGGAAAAAATGCCGCTCATCCTTGTTGCATGACGTTAAATTGCACAACATCCTTAAATAATGACCCTTGTCTTTGCTGCATGACGTTAAACTACACAGAAGTCGTCCTTTACGCATGAAGTTAAATTGCACGGTCAAACCTATTATGGGTTCAGTAAGTAACAGAGTCTTTTCTCTATCACTCAGTGCATGGGTCAGACCTGCACAAACCACCGTCTCACACCAGCATGAGAAGTAATGACTTCACCCATTCTCGGGAAATTTAGCCTAGATGTTTCTCCAGTATCCAAGCACTCTCTCCTCGTAAACCATACTATGTACTCAAAAAAAGCTGAACTCTCATAAACCACACCTGGTGGTCCCGAATCTCAACTTCCCTAAAGTTGCTCGACTATCGAGAGAATACAATCATTGACCCAAGGACACCTTTGCATGACTGTGCATACCATGCCCTCAGCAGCTCTGCATATTGATCACCCATATCCCATCTACCAAATGCAAGATTTCCTTAGGAAATGCTTCTCTCCATACACCTCTTGGCCCCTGGGCCCCCATGTACATCTTGGGATTTGTAAACCCTCTGAGATACAGTTTACCAACCTCTTTCATGACCCTACCTGAATATGGTGGAACGTCTCTGAAGAGAATACCGAGAACAAGGGCAAGTCGTTCCATTGTAGATAATGACCCAACTGCATGACCTTAAACTGCGTCAAGCTCTAAACATCCTTTACGCTAGATAAATGCGTAGGACAGGGACCTTGCTTCCACACTCCTAATTAATATAGATGTTCTCAAACCCTTTCAGACGTCACACACCCTTTTCACGCCACCCCTAGTGGTTTTCATAATTCTCCAAGCCACCCATGGTGGTTTCCATAATCCGGACTTCCATGAAGCCCTTAGGCCATAAAAAATAGAGGTCCGTTGACTTAAGGACACCTTTGCATGACTATGCATACCATGCCCTCAGCGGCTCTATATATTGATTGCCCCTGGCCCGTCTACCAAAGTCAATATTTCTTTAGGCAGTGCTCTTCCTACCCCTGCACGTCAATATGACTCCCATGCCTTGAGACATGCCATGCATGTCGTTCAAGTCTACACATTTTCTCCACATGTTCGTCTGAAATATATTAAGACATCTTTTAATCAACCGAACCTCATTGGGGCCCTCACCCCACTATATCTGGTCAAATTTGTTTGACCTAAAACACCAGTAATGATAGTCTTGTCGGTAGGACTTTAAACTGCTCACAAAAAGAGGGGAAATCCTATTAGGCCGAAAACCAGAAAAGGGTGACCTAAGAAAAATTCAGGCCATACTCACTGGCTCTACACCAAATGGTCCCAGAAAAAATTAGGGTATTAAAAGAAAATACAAAAAGTTTTTGGGGTTTTTCTAAAAAAACCTAGAAATAGTCTCGCTGGATCCCTTGGTCCAGGAAAAAGTTAGAGTTTGTATCTATTTTCATGAATTATGATTAATTCTGATTTAGTGAGTTGTTATTAACAAAACAATTGTTCCAGTAACAATAAAATTTTACAAAAACAAAAGGCTGACATAGATTTTATTTCGTTTAAACAAAAAGGGTGGGAATCCACAAGTTGGGGCCTCTCCCTTACCGCAATAAAAAAAGGGGGTAAGCAAAACAGAGTGTACAGGAATGGATCTGACCATCAAAAAGGAGCCTGGCTCACTCTCTCCATGAGATCAGTAACCGTGCGGTGGAGGTTGCTGTGAGTCTTCTCCAGCACGGCCTTCTCCCTGCCCTCAACCTTGGCCACCAAACGAGTATGACCCACTGTTTCCTAAAGATTTTTGATCCCTTTCCTGGTGGCTTCAATGTTACCAGTCAAAGTTGAAAACCAATCCCTCAGCATTGTTGTCTGTACCTCACATTCATGCAACTTGGTAGATAGGGCGGCCGCCTAATCTAGACAGCTCACCTCCTGTGTTATCAGCTGATGGAGCTTTATCATGGCTTCCTCCAAGGCTCGGGCCCCACAACTAGAGGCAGCGAAGTGACCAAGTTTTCGTTCATTAGTGGCAACTTCCTTACGGGCCATGACAACCTGGAAAGAGAGAAAATGAAACTGCCGATAGTCAAAGCCACTTGACCCCAAACCCAAGAAGAGTTTTCAGAGAGCTTCAGTTTTAGTTTCCATCTCAGCCAGAGGAGTTTCGGAAAAAAATTCACAAATCCAAGTCCAGGACCACCTACGCACTACTCAGTGGTCCGCTATGACACGAGGATCTTTGGTATCCTATCTAGATAGCACGGGAATGAATTCTGGCATTACGATCAGCACAGACATGTCCACACTAGAAGATGGTTCCGAAGCTGGATGTTTTGAATCTTCTAACCCCAGTTCGGGCTTGGGAATAAAGTTGATAAGTTCGGTATCGGCCGAAAAAACTTCAGGAATTGTCTCGCTGGGACCCGAAGCCACAGGGTCATCCTCATCCACGTCCAAGAGAGTGGGGTCCATCTGAACTTCGGCCGCAGAGGGGTTGGGAGAGGAAAATCCCCTGAGTCGCTTTGACCAACGAGCCATCAGTCGGTCCTCCCTCAGAGCTAATGAGGAAGGTGCGGTAGGCACAGTAGCCGCAATAACTCCTGATTTGGGAACTTTCTGGACAACCTTCCCTAGGATCCCATCAAGATAATGTTTTACCCACATTCTTGCATACTACAAGGATAGGCTGGTAGCCGCTCCAATGCTAGGCAAGGGAATGCTTGTGTCAGATCCCTCCCACATCAGCATCAACCACCATTGACGGAGAGTGGCCGGGTGTAGTCCTTGAGCCTGAGGAGGGGGAAGGGAAACTTGGAGTTGCATACACCCAAACTGGAAGGAAAAACAATGGGGGCGTACAACTTGCACAGAGAAACACCGTCAATCCGCACGAAAAAAACACATCCCGTAGTGAAATCACGTAAGAATGCTCCTCCAGGCTCCCCTTACTCTTGTCAACCACAATTCCGGAAGGGGTGGGGTAGAGAGCGAAAGTGAACCGGGATAATTCACTTAGAATCTTAATGATTTCATCAGAACTGAGGGGCTTCAAGAGAACCCCATCTATATCGAGCAGTGTAGGAAGAAAGGTAGGAATCATAATGACTGTGTTATGAAAATACTCATAACACCGGCAATGATTCGATATCCAGCTGTATAAGAATTGAAACGGCCCACTCAGATGGTAGGGTGACCCGCCCTCCTGTATGTGGCTCAATAGTTCGTAAATACGAGCCAAAGTGGGCATGACTAAATTCACCGAGCGGCCCTCTACCAGCTCAACTACCATAATCAAGGTGCAAGCCCTGACTCCTGGGTTGTTATCCTGAGAAGGTAATATCCATCCGGTCAAAAACATAGCAAATAGACCTGGAAGCTTGAGCATAGGCGGCACACTAGGGTGCGCCTCGTAACCCCATGAAAGTTAGTTGCCCGCCTCCCGAACCGCCCAGTAGGAACCTGGGATGGTTCGTGACTGTTGAGAAGGATGAGTCCTAGGGCGCTTGATCTTCAGAATAGGACCAGTGGTGTTCAAAAATAACCCTATCCAGGTGCTATAGGTAATAAGAGAGCGGTAACGCAAGGATTGGCCCAGTGACCACTCTGCCATAACCAGTAGATTCCTCTCCAATGAAGGCACTTGTTCGACATCATCCCATGCATCGGGAGTGGGAAGAAACTCGTCATACATCTCACCAATGATCGGAATCCCTCCCAATTGGTATATGTCACATAAACTAATTCCAACATCACTATGGGAAAGGTGGAAAGTATTAGTGCTTGAACACCAGCGATTGAGTAGGTCAGGCAGGATCAAAGATGGTAGGTAAACAGCAAACTAGGAGGCCCATACTACAGAGTACAGATTAACTTCTTCCAGTGACTCAAGAGATTCTCGGAAATGATTATGGACCCATAAGGCCTAGGCCCTGTGATTCGAGAAAATCCCACTAGACTGAAGATCCCAGCTAGGAATCCACCCCGAGTCTGGATCCACTCGAGGAAGGTTGATTATGGATGGGTAATTATTAAAGACAACTTCTTGAGAGAAATCTTGAGTGCACCGATCACTTTGGGTCCAAACAGAGACTCTTAAAATGAAAGATTCTTTCGGATCAGAATCAGATATCATCTCCCCCAATGAAGTAAGGTTCTCTTGAATGCACTTTGATTACACTTCCAAGCAAGGTGACGGAAGACCTGAGAAAGTAGGGGGGATAGGGACTTCGTCTTGTAGACCGAAGTCGTAAAGCGAAAGTCAATTTGATGGTGGATAACCCAGGATCCTAGGAGAGAGAAAGTCCTTCAAGACACCCTCATCGGGAATGATGGACCAACTAGGGTCCTCTTTGATTCTCTCTGCTCTACGAATCATAGCTAGAAGTCTCCCTGAACCAATCGGGTGTGGCTCGGAAGCAGGCCTGGGTGCAGGGCGAGGGGGAACCATATTTTCTCCCTACATTATAAAAACCAGGCAAATGGTTAGTCCGGAATAATAAAATCTGATCAACAATACCAAGAATATGGAAAAGAATTCAAAAGCCTTCATGATGAGGTCTGCAAGCAGGCCTCAAAATGTGGCTCGCAATGACTGCATCTCGTGAACCAACCCTACGCGGAAGAGGTCCACGGTACTCTGGCCCATGAAGCGTTGGCCAGAAAACCACGAACCAGGTTGCTCTGTGGAATCTTAATCTTAGATTTAAATAGTTAGATTTGGAGACTTAAGAAATTTTTAAAGTCTGGAAGATTTCAGTCCGTGGACCACCAAAACCGTGGAGCGAGTCCCTATGCCGCCCGTCGTGACTTACTTTTTAATTAATTAAAAGTGTTATTTCGTGGCTGGGAGGTTGGTATGCGAATGAAGGCTGGCGTGAATGAAGAATGGTTCTCAAAAAATAGAGACTGGTTTGCGGATGAGGCTTTCGTGAAGGAACAATCATGTGGAGACAAAAAACAAGAGATCTCTGGTTTTGCGAAGAATCTGGTAAGAGACAAAGGAAGGGGCCCCATATTTATAGGAATGGTCCCCTACCTGTTCCACTCCCCTACCGCAAACCATCCAAGTTTCAGGACCACTCTGCATTGGAATGGCCTCCTCTTCATTCCGATCGTACCCCATTCTAATGGGGGGTATTTGTAGGGTCCTGAAAAATCCGAAAAGGAGAATGAGAATCCCCTTTAATACAAGGGATATTCTATCCAATTCCCCCAAAAGAATTGGGGAAATGTGTGGAGAATACTCAACAGATGGAACAAGTCAAACCGGTCCGAAGACCAGTCCAATGATAATGGTTCACGGCTGGTTCCACGAAGCACCCCCCCTCCGTGGACCGTTGTCATTCGTGGAACAAAGGCGGGGATCCTTCACTGGCGCAAAGTAGGACGAGTTCCAAGCCAGCCCACCATCACAAACCTCCCCATCTGTGGACCGCGTCGACCGGCCCAGACTACATATGCCGTCATTCACGGAATAGAGGTAGAACCCTACACGGCCGCGAAGCACTCCCCGATCTAGTTTGGTTCACGGAGGAGGTGCGTTCAATGCCCCTCGTGAGTTGCGGATTGACAAAGTCATCCGTAAACCAGGTTTCCGATCATGTGCCTCCGCAAAATTTGTCGCGTGACCACAGATACATCTCTTTCCCCACTCTATAAAAGTAGATGGAGAGGGGGGAGCCAAGGGAGATCGATCAGATTCAGGTTGAAGGATTTCAAAGGAAGGAGCTTAAGATTTCGCAAATAGCGAAGTTCCAGTTCGCGAACCAGAATAGGTATGAAGCTGGAAGTGATTTAATAAAGAACTGAAAATGCATAAAAACTTGGTGAAATGATAATTTAAAAGAACAAAGAAAAGGAGAATGGAAACTATGTCCCCTCCGCGAATGCACTCCCCACGGACCATGGAATTTATGCCCCTTTTCCGATCCGTCACACCGCGTAGCACTCCCCTACACAGGCGAAGCCCCGACCGACGAACCCCCAACCGGCGTCGCCCTCAGCCTCCACTGCTCGCATGGACCCCTCTGCGTACCAACCTGGTATGTGGTCCGAACCCGAATCCGCGAACCACCCTGGTTCACGGGATGCCCACCAGTCCGCGGACCACCATGGTTCGAGGGATGCCCACTGGTCCATGGACTACCCTGGTTCGCGGGATTCCCATCAGTCTATAGACCACCCTGGTTTTCGGATGGCCTCTCCATCTGCATAGCACCTCCCTATGCGAAGGGATCCACCACTCATACACCTGTGTGTCCCGCTAGATCCTTTGGAGTTCCCATTCCCCTAGCTAGATAAAATCCTTCCAATTTGGCCTGATCCTCTGGACCCCCCTCATTGGCCCATTCATCGGCCCTGAGATGAGGCCTCCACTAGAGCCACCATACCCATGTGATGTAACATTCAGGCACATCGACGCACCGTTTTGAGTTCACATACCCACGGTAAGCAAGGGAGAAGGGGTTGCTCCGGCCCTTGAGTGGATTCCCAAAGCATTCATGGGTTCACATTCCCATGGTAATGCGGAGTCCGAGCCTGGGATTCCCCTTTCTTCCCCTCCACTTGTTAGGACTGGGGCACTTCTCCCCTCCCTGAGGAGTGGCGGAATTCCCATCCGAAGGAAGCCCCCATGCACCTCTGTACTTCCCCACGGCCATGGCGGAGGAAGGGCGTAGGGGGGAAGTGTGTTGCTCCACTCTTCTTTGGGACCAAGTCCCTTTCCCGTTGGGATTTATCATCATGTTCTTCCATCTCGGAGTAAGCCCCGACTTTTTGGGCCACCCCATGCGTAATCCCCACCGCACTTCCCACAGATGCACCTTTCGCAATGTGATCATCTGGTCTCTGCTTCCTCTTGTTTCTCACACCGAGCATGACTCACGTGGGCTTAGAGTAAGCATCGACCATGGAATCCTCTACTGGGCTGCCTCAGAGCGTAAGCCCCATGCTAATCCGAACTACGTGTACTTTTGCTCCCCACCACAGGGATACGTAGGAAGCCTCCCCGAGGTTCAAGCCCATCACTTGGTCGATCCGACCATCTTCATGTCAGTTCACCGCACCAACCCTAGGCATCCTAGAGCGTAAGACCTGTACCAAACCGAACCACAAGAATTATGATTCCTCTTGCAGGGATACATGGGAGGCACGTACCACAGGTTTGATCAAACACTCAGGTCATTATCTATCCCCCCTAGATTACAATAAACTCCAGAGTGCCTGGTTACAAGGCTTTAAACCAGCGCCGTCTCAATGAGCCCGTACTACTTGGGGTCATTAATCCAATGAGGGATGGTAAACCTCAGGCATAAATGATTCTGAACCCCTGCATCCAACTGACCATCACCAACCAGGAGTAATCCGTGGATACTATGCTTGGGTATAAACCAAAGATTTGCGAACATATGAATACATCTTAAATCTATAAGAGAGTCTCGGAACAGACAATAAATCCCCTCAAAAGGGTGTGATTATCCCAACATCCCATCCTCTCGACCAATGTGAGTTCTTAAGAATCACTGGTCAAACCACCCAGAAAATGACTGCCTTTGGAAAGTAGGTCCACGTATTACTAGATATGAAACTGTTGGTCATTTCGAGGTGAAAACAGTGCACCCAATATGAGTGATTAGGCAGAACTCAATCTTCTCTAATCAACTTTCGGGTAGCGCACATTTCTCCCCCACGACCCCGCCGTGCGCCATGAGATAGTAACTTACAAAACATACACCCATGAAAGAAGGATCATATAATTATGATGTAAATATCCTTAAATTAAATTATATTTCCCAATTAATACAATCATGGGAAGGACACTCACCACATGCAATAAATAAGTCGGGAACAATGGAAATCTCACAAAATTAAAAGTGAGATAAGAAATCCCTTAATTTGTATTTTTTCCTTGGTGGCGGGTAGGTTAACCTCCTATATAATTGTTAAATCATTGTTATTAAATTATACAAGAATCATATACATAAATATGATATCATATATGATCATTTAATATTGCTTTGTTAATAATATTTTAGTGTTATCGTCGTTTTGGGTGTTCACTTACTCGTTCTCTTTTATATGTTTTGTTACATAAGTCATTTTCTTTATCTGTAGGTTGTATATTATTCATATCCAGAATTATATCAAGTTCTAAAACATTATTTTTAATCATAAAATGAAAATTATTCTTGAATTTACATGATGGGGAATGAATCTCATCGCGTTCGTGGAGACAGTAGTCCGTACATACACACAAGTGACAATATCATTCTTTTGATATTAAAATAATATATAAGTGGATGGTGTATCATATATAAAGAATAATTATCTTGTTATATTTATTATTTACATGAATTACACATCATTATTATACCCATCCAAATAATAATGTATTGAATAACAATTACACCACGACGTGGAGACGGTAAGTCGTACGTACGCACGTATGGTGACATGTCATCCAAGGGATGGATAAAATACTGAATATGGTTGTACCATATTTATAATAACATCACAGTATATAGAAGATACTGTATTTATTATTTTTTAATGGAAATAACAAAGAAAGAAGGAGTGGAATAAGAAAGGAACTTGAAAGAGGGTGGTGAAAACATTACCTCTTCTTCGGGTTATTCCTTTTGATTTGATCAAAAGGGATCCTTAGGTTGGCTTTATGATCAAAATAAGGCCTCTAGGTTGAATTGAGGTAAGTTGAGAAGATATTTGGGCAGGGGTTGGCCGAGAAAAATGGAATTTAAGGTGTGAATTAGAGAGAATGGGGAGTTCCCTTTTATAAGAGGGGTTAGGGGCACCTTAGGAGAAACTTAAAATATTATTTTATAATAAATTCATATTCAGTTTATAATGGATCCAAAGTGACTTATTTCAAGGATAAGGTGGTTATGAGTAGAAAAACACCCAACCAATAGGTTTTAGACAGGTTTGGGTCACTATATTAACCTTAGATTTTAGATTTAACTCTTAATTAATTAGTTTCACATTTACCATGTCTCTTTGTATTTTTATATTATATGGTTAATAAACATACTATATACTTCCAATAGAACCCCAATTGGTTCATTAATGATACAAATATCATTATATAAGTCTCTCAGTAGAACCATATATTTTTTGGAATTGAATATGAATTAATAATATAATATTTGTTTTAAAAACTCTTTTATGTCAATTTTGACACTATTTGGTATTTTGTTTTTTTTTAATTCATAAAAACATTATTAAATCAAACCTAATTAATTTAATCTACCCTAACATGTCATATTAACCTATAAAATTCTTTTAATTTATTACAGTATCAAATTATATTTATTTGGGTATTTATAATATCAATTATTTAAATATTTCACTAATAAGGTAATTACTGCATCATCATTGTGTCATAAATAGATTAAATTATTTAAAATCTAAAAATTATAAATAAAATACAATTATGTTGTAAATTATATTATATTTCTAATGAATATTTATAATCTAATTTATCTTATGTATAAATTTATATTAAAAATGTTTTAGTTATTAAACTTTGATTTTAACTCTTTTAACTCTTCTTTGAATTAAATAATAATAAATGTTTTAATCTAATAAAAGTGGACCAAAGCGGTTCATATTTTATAAATAAGGTTTTTTTTGGTCTAATTATACTTATCAAATAGAATTAGGACATGTTTTAGGGTAATAATAATAATATCATTTTTACACTTAATTACCCTATTCACATTTAACCGTGGTAAAAAAAAGTAAAAAGTTACTATTCGCCAAAAATTATTTTTATCTTATTGAACCACATTTTACTCCTTGTTATTAACCGTGTCTCTCAGATTTTAGAAATTCCACTCACAAAAGTGGTAAAATTAAGTTTTATGTGAATTTTCAAATTCTCCTAGGAGATGTGTAAAAGACGGTGAAATGTTCAATAAAATTTTTATATATCTAAAATTATTATAAACCGACTCCAATGAATTAAATTGAACTTATATAGGTATTATGTATCTATTTTAACCTAAAATAAATTTAAATAAAATAAATAATTATTTAAATAAAAATTCCGTTTTAAACTATAACTCAGTGTTTTTCACTATTCATCAAAAATTGAAAGTTTTCAAAAAAATACCCAAATTTCAACCTAGGCTAATTTTGATATTACAAATCCAAAAAAGAATTAAATTATGAAAGATTAAATTTATAAAATTTAAAAAAGTGGGTATTAATATTCATAACGGCTAGTTTGATTGGTTGTGGTGTGTTAGAACTCGAAGTTGCGTACAACCCACGCTACTGAATTATTCAAAGAGAAGCGTACCGTGGAAGCTTGGGGTGTTACAATTTATTTTCTTGAAAACATATTAATAGTATTGATCTATTGAAAATAAATACAACCAAAACACAATTTGGTCCCAATAATATCCCCTTTGTGTTTATTGTCAATGTCCATTTAAAGAAACATTCTCATGATCCCCCTATTTTTATGTCTTCTCCCCCTTATTAACTATCATATTCAAAGGGGAAACTCATGATAATTTTTCTTATTCTCAACAAATTTAAACTATTTTTTAGGATAATATAAGTATCACATGAGTTTATTTAATAAAGAGCCTTTAATTAAACTACTCTAAGTCTAAGTGGGTGAACCCAGTGTAGAAAACAAGAGTGTATAATCAATGTTATAAATGTTTTTCATATCAAAAAAATCATGTAATAAATTTTCATGATTCTATAAGTATTATCATATCTTGTGAAATCTAATAAAATTTGTTAAAGATAAAATTAACTTTCTACCATATAAACAAACACATCAGAATAGTTTATGTGTAAAAACACAACTTTCCAGAAAAAATATCTTTCGTAACCTCATTACTTCCTTTTGCAAGAAAAGTAAGAGATTCATACAATATCTTCATTGTTTCAAATCCTTAAATTCTAGGAAATTTAGTACAAATACACAATAATTTTGGAAAAAATGAGGAACCTAAATAGTTTCTTAGCAGAAACATTCAAAATGAGAGTCCTCTCTCAGTTTTGAATTTTTCTTCTTCTTTTATTTTTCATTGGATGAGTTTTCTTCATTTTGTTCATCCTTCTTGTATTTTATAACAATCTTATTTTAATTTGTACATTCTTATGATGAAGATATAAATTTCTCTTAAAATATAATAAAAATTTTGTTATAGAGATTTTTTAACAACATTTTCATGCCTTCCTTTTGTTTTGAAAAAATAGTCAATCAACTTTTGGTAGCATTCCCTTCTTACTCACATGGCTTACATCTTTTCAGAATCATCAAACTAAAATATGTTAATATATTTTTGTAAAATTTTATCTTACCTACATAAATTTTTTTGTTACTCTTTTGTTCCAATAATTTTTATACTTATTCAAAATTTCTAACCATTAAAATTTCTTTTAGGTGCATAACTAAGCACTCATTCTTTTCAGACTCTGTATATTTTTTTCTCAACATTCAAAACATCCTTCTAAGATTTATTATTTTGAAAGGATTGAATCCCCCTAAAAATTTTACTTCTATAACTCATAAAATATTTTTAATATTTCTGGTTAAACCAAAACCTTTTAGTTGTATGCCCAAATTAACCATAATACCAGCAATACCCATAGAAAGAATACTTTCCTCTGTAACTTCCATATTGTCCAGAGATGTGAACATGTTTCTCAATATCCTTATTACCATTATTATCAAAACATTTTTAATAAAAAATATATATTAAATAATATAGAACCATCTCAGTGAATCCATATTTCATTTCATACTTATCAAAACTAGAAGTAGTAGAAATATTTTTTTGACTTTTAAAAACATTTGAATTTCCACCTTTGTTGACTTTGGCCACATAAATGGCTTTACTATATTTATTCTTATTAGGAATATATTAGACTTTATTTGGAAGTTATAAATATTATTAATTTTCCTTCAATTTGACTTCAATATGTTCATTATGGGTCTTTTACTTCTCAAGATACTTCGTCAAACAATCAACATCTTCCAGTAAATTAACTTTCTCTATAGGTGTACATTTGTGAATGTTTTTTGTATGAAATTCCATCTTAAATTTATTGATTTCTTTTTCAAGTATTCTAATACTTATCATACATTATTTAAATTAACCTTTTAGATAAAACTCTAGCTAATTTATTTATCTTAATAATAACTTCATTCATCACTAGAAAATAATTCATCATTAACTATTGAAATAAAAGTGTTATCTTCAGAACATTTAGTGAAATTTTCAGTTTCTACTTGACTATAATCATTTTTAGACAAATAGATTCTCCTTTTGGGTTTGGATAAATTCTTATCATTCCCTTTGGAGTAGGATTTTATAAAAATTTTGTTCCATGATCTTATATAGATTCTTTCTTCTTCACCACCTTTTCAAGACAACTGAAAAAAATGCCCAATATCTCCGCATCCAAAACATTTTAAAGTAAGATCCCCTTTATGGTTTTTTACCTCTTTTTCACATTCTTATAAAATAAGGATAAAAATTTATCAATATTTTTACATACTTATTTTTAGGAATCATAATCTCTAGATTATTCATATTCAAGAATCTTCTTATGATTTTCTTTCTTGGAAGCCTTGAATGACATTTCTTGATCAATTTTTTTTCCATTCAAAAAATTTCACAATTATAATATAATAATTAATGATAATAATTTGAAAAGGACCCAGTGATATTGTTTCAGGATCTATATATTTAATTGAAGAAACATTATCATAAAAAAATTAGGAATAATTCTCAAGATATTTTCAACAATAGTTGAATCATTAAACTTTTCACCAAGACATATCTTACTGATAACATTGTCATTCACCCGGATAAGGAAGTCACCAACAGATCCATACTCACACATTTTTAGATCTTCATAATCCATCCTTAATATTTGTAACTTTTCCTTCTTCACTTTTATATTGCCTTTATAAATATTCTTTAGCTTATCCTAGATAACTTTGGTAGTGGAAACACCCTTCACTCTTAGAAACTCACTTTCAGAAATTTATGGAAGAAAATTATTCTAATATATTCCATCATTCTCATGATTCTTATTTTAAATTAGTGAAAGAGTAAAATTTTCATCAATAGGAGGAAATCCGTCTATTTCCCCTTCAATAAATTTATACCCATGAGACGTAAGATAAGTTAACATTCTATCTTTCCAGATATGATAGTTCTTATCATAGAAAACTACAATCCCCTTATTTTTCACATAATTCATATCATCCATCACAACTTCTCTTAAAAAAACTTCATCAAAGATTATATAAATAGAACCTTCCCACTGATTCCAATTAATATTGCTCAGATAGGATTAATGTATCACTAAGATTGAGAGGGGTGAATTAGTGATATTTTTTTAAGTTTCCTTTCATTTGAAATAGCATTCGCATCCTTTTAGGGAATTATTTATTTATTGAAAAAAGAATCACACATCCACAATAACACAATAATTTACAAGTTTCATTACTCAGTAATAGTAGTTACATCCTTGGTATGGTAGGGAAACAATTAAATACCACACAATTCATTAGAAAAAAAATACTTTTGTATGGATAAAAACAAGTAGGATATATCATTACACTTGTATAGCACTATGACCAATACAAAAGTTTATATACTTCAAGTAGATGTAAATTATGTAATAAACTTTTGTGTAACAAGTTAAGAAACTTTTAACAATTATTTCAAAGCATTTTATTGTATTCCCTTCTCAACTTTAAAAAATATAATCTTTAAAAAATTTCTTCACTTTCCTACTAAATATCCAGTAAGAGCTTCTCTAGACTTCATAATAATACTCAGTTTGATACCCTAGTATGATTCCTTAGTCCAATTACAAATTTTGAAAACATAATTCTACCAGAATACCAATGAAACAATTCTATATTGTCTCTACCTCAGTCCGAAAATCTTTTTTTGATTTCCTAGTTTGATGAATCAGTCTAGTTTGATAATCACTGAATATGATCTTCCTTATACCTCTTCTATCCATAAAATACCATTAGTAATGCTCTATCTAGAAACATATTCTCTCAAACACTTACAAATTTTTCCTTATTCATCACACATGAATAGTGTTCTGATCCATCAGAAATTACAAATTTCTCGACTCCTTTTATAAGTGCACTAAAAATGGTTTAGATGGGAATCTAAAAGTTTTTCCCTCTTGACCAAATTTCCAAAAAAAATAAAATTCTCCTTCATTTAAAATACATATTTTACTTCTTCATAAATTCTAAAATATTTTTGATTCTTCTCAAAACTTCTCAAATATTCTCACATTCTCATATTGCTTTAGACTTTCTAACAATTCTTCAGTCTGATTCCAATTGTCACCCTGATTTATTCATTACGATTGAGAAATATGTATAATAGTATATTATTCATTAAATTTTTATATACCAATTGATCATATGATAAGAAAATGACTTGAAATTATGATTATCAGCACCATCAGAAAACAAACTACTCATTCTGATGCTCTGAACCGACTGTTAGATATATAACATTGAAACCATTCTTCCATAAACACTGTTTCTATTTTATTAGACATTGGTTTCCTTTTTTTTAACATATTTGAAACATATAAAGATTATTATGCTTAATTTTCAACACTTTAGAACCAGATTCAAACTCCCTTGGAAAACATATTCACTAAAATCATTTTCTTCTTTTCTTTAGACCAATGATCCTGCATCCAATGACTTTATTAGTGTAATACCACACCTATTGAATCTGTCCCTATCTCACATTAATGAATTGGTATCACATCTAGTCTAATAGTTATCACCACATACCATTCAATAACTCTCACCCCATTTGATGAAAAATGAGGCATTTCTTCTTTATATATTAACCTAATTGAAAACAATTCAACCTGATGAAAATGGTTGACTACATTATTGATCTTCATTTGATTGATTAGTACCAAAAACTCCCAATGAACTTTTCAAAAGTCTTGACAATATCCACTTAAAACAATCCTACTTCAAAAAACATTTATACCTTTTATTTCCTTTGGAAACCGTCTATGCTTCTGATCGTTTGATATCAAAATTACTTCAATTGATTGGTGGGACATTATGTTCGATGGAATGGTATCAGTAGTAACTAATTTAATTTACGGATTATGGTACATAAAAACTTCTAGTATTCAAAAACTACTTTCTATGAAGATTTTTATCTTGTGTCTTGTTATCCTGACTAAGAAATATCATCTTTATCTTCTCACATTTTAAACAAAACATCATAGCCTTCAAAAACATTATTCATCTGGTTACACCGATGAACTAAGACTGGAAATATTCAACTTCAAAATATTTATTCTTTCAAAAAATGATACTTTTCATCATGAAATCCTCAAGACTATGGGAAAATTTAGTATCATCTGAGAATAATCTGATTTATAATATAAATTATCATAACTTCCTATCTTTCTAGTATCTTCTACATTTCCAACCAAACCTCAAACCAATTGGCAACACTTGTTCTCCCTCTTATCATCATAATTATTACATCAAATGTTTCTTAGAAAACATATGATATATAAGAACTCCAAGATCAGTAAATCATCATCAAGTTTTCATCGGATCCACTCAGACTCCAATACTTTCCTCAATATGATTCATTATTCCATTTTGGACCCAAGGTGAGTCTGATGAACCTTTTTTCCCAGAAACCTTATTCAAAAATTTATGGAATTTGTTATGAGTTTCACTTACGATCTTCTTAAGAATTTTGTGTCAGTTCTACTGACTATGATTCAACCTTTCATTATTTTATTCATATCACCAAAACTTACAAAGTAATGTGATTTCATTTCGTGATAACATATTCATCATATTAATATATAAACAAAAAATACAACCAAAATACAATATAGTCCCAAAACATCCATCTTCCATTTCTCATAGGGTTTTCTTCCTCTTAGAACCCAAATCATTTTTCATGTGGATTTTGGGTATCATGTTGGTTCTAACCTATGGTTTTTATTTTTATTTTGGTTTTTAGAGGGTGTTTCTTTAATTGTTTTTGTCTTCGTCATAGAAAGATAAATGTTTAAACTCAATTAACATTAGGTTAAAGGTAGGTGTTTCTATGAAATATCTTTGTCTAGAAATTCATATACTATTTAGATTTTATAAATTTATTTCTATTTTATATCTATATATGATATCAAGGATTGTTTTACCAAATGTTTTTATGGTTTTATATCTTAGAATAAATGCTTTTCTATGAATTTATAATATCTACTTTAAATGGGTGTTTAAGTATTCCATGATCATTTATGAGAATGATTATGGGGTTCTAAAAAGTAATTTAGATAGAAAACATTGTCTTTATCATGGTTTTAATTCTAAAAGTGAGTTAAACCCATTTTTTAAAGGTTGGTTTCAAAAAAATAATGATATTATTTCTAAATTATAGTTAAATTAGATTTTATATACTGATATTTTAAAAGTGATAAAAGTGACTTGAAATCCTGAGTTGTATTTCTTAAGAAAGACTATTTGGAACCTTATGAAAAATAAATGGTTAATGCTTTTGAGACCCTCTTATTTCACCTTGTTCTTATTTCTTATCTATAAGTGGTTTTACATTTATTTTGGAAATATTTTATGATGTAAAATGGGGTTGTTTTGTGTATGTATGTTAGAGCTAAGGTTTTTTTTATTGTTTATGAATAAGATTCAAGTGGTGATTATTTCTTGATTGTTTTTCACCTCCACTATAGTTAGTTCATTGAAACAAGGTAATTAAGTGGGATATCATGAGTCGTGCTACTATAGTTGGTATAAATGCTGCTATTTTTCCTTAGTTGTGATATATTCTATGGATAGTGGGTAGATTCCAACTCAATGATGTGGTTTTAAGATATTTTTATGTATTATCATATCTTGAGTAGAACATAATCCAGTAGTTGGGATCATGTTACGATTCTATTTCTAAGATCACCTCCTTTTAATACTTATAGTGTAACCCATGACACTGATACCATGAATTTTTGTCCTTTGAGGGAAGTGTGTTCTTGTTTGTATCTACTTATTGTAACTTCCCTACTTGAATCTCTATGTCCAAGAGGGAATTCCACGTGACCTCAGATGTGCCTCCTAATTTACCAAAGGCTACCGACTTGAAGCGAGGTTATCAATTGGAAATATGGAGATACTATACCCTAAATCGAAGTGCATAATAAAAAATAAACAACCAAACATATAAAATTATATAATAAGAGTTCACAGATACCAATAATATACTAATAGTATGAATGAATGAAGAAACCACATACTCAAAAGTCAAAAAAAAGATACCAGAGTTAATCACACATTGGGTTGATCTTGTATGAAAATAAATAAAGGTACAAAGTACAAGGAAGCTCCGCAACACCAAGACTCACCTAACCCTAGTATCCAATTAATAGTAAGATATCCCTCAAGATGATCAAATTTGGCCTCTGGACAACCTATAATTATAATAAGTGAGGGATTCTTGGGTACCAAAGTGTCATGGATGCCTGAACAAGGTGTGTGTATAACTCAGTAGGACACCAAAAACACATTATAGCACCTAACAAGTAATATTAGTGTACATTATTATAATAATATCAACAAAAGATAAACATACAACACATATCTTCATAAAATATCATATAATAAATAAGCATACACAAGCAGCAACAACCATTTGTCTAGCGGTCATGCACTTACAAAGACACCACAAACCCTTACCAAACTTATTTTAGCTCCATTCAAAAAAGATGGTAAAAATGGATTTTAGGAGTAACCAAGAGCAAGGCACTTGGCCTATAACACATATCATAGTGGTCTCAAGGTATTGAGTTGGATCAAAACCCCATATCATCATATCCCAGCTCTATCACACACCACCAAGTTATCTCAAGGAATCAATTTAGATCAGGCCCACAAACCATAATTTCCCATCCCTATCACACACCTCCTAGCAGATGAAAAATTTAAACTTACCTAGGAAATCACAATGCATAATGGTGCAGGCCATTACCCTTATACTTTCTTTACTTGTTGTGTAACTTTTATTGCCTTTTATTGCTCTTTTTATATATCTTGAAATGTTATTTTCTATTGTATTATGATTATTCACTTTATGATTCAGTTATTTTCCAAGATAGTTTTAAAACAAGTTTTGGATATTAATTTGAAATAAAATTTAATTCTTCATTTTTATGGAAAATTTTTTTTGTTTTATTTGGTTTTTCAATATTTTAAATGTCCTTATTTCTAAGGTTTTAAAAGGTAATTTTATTATGTTTGGCTAATATCTCAATTTTTAATTTCCTTTATATTATTTAAATAAAAATACTTATTTTCTATTATATTTAAAACATGCATTTATGAATTGCATAACAAAATAAATTTCATAGACTCCTTGATGAGATACTACCAGTACTATTAGCTTACACCATGCATACACATTATAAATTTTTTGTATGGAGATCTAAGGTTTTAATACTAATCTAGGTTCTACCTTAAATTTATATTTCTTTCTCTTAGGTTGTTTTGGGGTTAGTTGGTTGGTGGTGAGTGATAGTTAGTTTCATGGAGGTATTCTTGTGGTATGGTTTGCGTTTTAGTTTTTATTTTGGGGGTATTTCTTGTATATCATCCAAGCTAGCTATCTTTTCATTTGTATTTAGTTTCCATTACCATACCCTATTGTGTATTTATTTCAGAATTATATTATATGTTTATATAAATTGGTTAGATCATTTTCCTTATTATTTATGACTCATTTGATTCCTTTATTTTTTATGTTTACACTTATCTCACTTTACATGGGAATCCAAGGTATGGATGATCAATGAAGAATTTTAAAAAAAGGGTCTAATGTATGCTTATTATGATTTGAGGGTGAAATCATTCCAAGGTAGTTTTGTTTGATTCCCTAGTTCTTATTTCCAGACAATGGAGATCAGGAATTCCCTTCAGTACTTATAAAAGATTGACTTGGGTACTAATTGGGTTCTATCTTAGGCCAATTCATTACAAGAATTCATGAGAGTGATTTCGGAAAATCCCAATAAGTATTTTTTTTACTCACCCATATTCAAAAAAGTGTCTACGACATACTTATTACGATTTTAGGGAGAAATTATTCCGAGGTAGTTTTTATTGGATCTCTAGTGCTTATTTCTAGACTATAGGGGTCAGGAATGCCCTTCGGGAATTGTGGAATATTGACTTAGTTACGTATTTGGTTGTATCTTGGCTCAGTTTAGTGCAAGAATTCATGAGAGTGATTTAGGAAAATCCCACTAAGTATTTTGTTACTCACCCATATTCAAAAATTTAAGTGTATGTGTATATTTTTTTATCATGATATATAAAATGGGAAAGTTACCTTACTCATTAGTAATTTTTCATTGGAATTTTGATCATTGATATGTGTATCGATGTTCAATCACACATCATTTGAGAAGATGGGTCACCGTTAGTCAATTAAATTTGTATATTAATATTTTTTAATAATTTTAGTTGTTTTTCCTCTTTTTTTAGGTCACACTGTTTATATTAAAAATATTTTAATGGTGGTTTAGTTTTCTTGAAAATATTAATTTTCATTTCATATAATTGTTATTTTCATTGAGGGTAAATCTTTTCTCAATGATTATTTATTAACTTTAAGGATTAGTTGTTAGCCTATTGTTATTACGGAATTATATTAAGGACTTAAAGAATCATAGATTAGGTATTTAATTTCTTATCCAGGTTGAGAAGCTACAAAATTGGGTTTAAAATTTTCATAAAAAATTAGGGATTCATAGTTTTCAGTATAGTTTGTAAATCATGTCATAAACTGTGTCAGCCCTAGTTTATATTTAAAAAAATATTTTAACCTTATAAATTCATGTGAGGTTTTATTTTAAAATATTAAAAGAACTTAATAGGATAATATATGTGTTTTAGTGATTATTTTGAATTTAAATAGACGATTTTTTATTTTTAATAGGAATGTTAAGAAAGATTAGTCAATGGTCTTACTATTGTTTTTGTTCTTGTTGTTGTTGTTGTTTTGTTCTTATTCTTATTATTATTGTTTTTTTTGTATAATTTAAGTTTAATTGGTATAAAATAACCCCCCCACCCCCCAGACACCCTAATTTGTCAACACCCCCTCCCCCTCTAAGGGAGGGTTTTCCATCATTCCTCATTTTACACTTCTTTGATTATAGAAATAAATCATCATGATTTGGTAAGGTTTTATCCTATTATTATTTCTATTATTCCTCTTCTACTCTCTTTTATCCTCTCTATAATTGTTTTCCCAATTTTATGTATTTTTAAATTTTATAGTTTAACCAATACATGTATAAAACCTTTTCCTTCTTAGGCATTACATGATTAAAGGTTAGAGGATGTTTGGGGATGTTAATATGAGTTGAACTCACACTGTTAGGCTATTGGTTTGCCATCCTTTTTCTATAGATGAGTTTTATTATGTTTTACTCAATTTTTACCCTTAAATCAGTATATCTAATTTATAAAATTAAATTTCAATGTTTATTTATGTGATAGTGAATGAAACCACAGTTTAAAGGACTAGTAATTAGTTTTACATTGAGCATTTTAATGTGGTTGGGTCTTTATGATTACTATTCATGTTATAAATCATTATCGACATGAGTGTATATTAAAATAAAAGATGTTATGTGTTTTATTATTCCATAAATTGTTATTGAATAATTCAAAAAAATTCACATCTCTGATCAATTGGACTATAGTTTTGGTTATTTATTTTTTAAGATGGCTAATTATGTGACAATTGTTTTTTGAAGTCTGTGATATCTGGTGTTGTTTGTGATAATTATTTAGGGGATATAAATAATAATTTTAAAGTGTTTTTAAATAATATATTCCTTTATTGAAGTTATGTTTAAGTTCTTTACCACCATGGATTTATGGTTTATTCCCAATATGTGGAATATTTTTTTTCTATTGGATAATGGGGTGTTTTGTTAGAAAATAGACAGTTTTTTATTATAGTGAATTTATAATCATGGTTTATTTTATTTTTATATAAGATTCTATAATTAATGAGACTTGATCAATGATATTAAACTTTCAAGAAATATTAACCCCATATGTGATTTTGGGTGGGAAGGTTGTGGTGTAGGTTTAATGTTCTATGTTAGAGGGTCAAATTGAGTGTCATCGAGTGAGGAATTTGGTTATGTTTTAGTGTGTACTTTTAATGATCCTTATCCATTTTAAATATATTTTTCCTCTTTGATTCATGGTCTCATTCCTTTTTTGGTTTATTTGTAGTAGTAAAATTATAGAAACCTAGACTTCTCATACATGGATATTGCATTGTTTTAGATGAATATCCATTACATTATGCAAGCACATTCTTGAGGACCATAACAGTTTAGTGCCTTTGGAACCATGGAACACAATCTTTTAATATAGTGAAATATCTTTAATATATCTCACAGAGATCTTCTCATTTAGTACTCTTCATAGACATACCATACATAAAACCTTTCTTCATTACCTATGGAAAGGAAACATATGAAATGATGAGATAAAATTATCAATAAGGGTAAATAAGAGAAATACATAAACATGACAAGAGAATAAAGTTATGATAATATGAGAATAACATATGAAAACCATACCCTGTATATTAGAGATAAACATCTTGAGTTAAGACATAATGATTGGTAGTTCATAATACATGAATCATAATTAAATCAAATAAATTGAGTCATGAGATCAAAATATTTTCATAAGACATAGAATTTAGGAATACAAATAAGAATCAAAAACCTTTTTGTAGTATTCAAGGACCATTTAAAAGACTTACCAAGGAACTCCATGGGTGGATAAACATCTTAGGAGAGACACACCACTATTCCCAATGGCATCCCTTTACTCGTAGTGGAATGAGTTAACTCCCAAAAACATTATAGTAGTTAAGGTTCACTCCCAGGACCATCAAAGTGGATAAATTACCTTATTGAAACAGATTCAATCCCAATTCTAGTCCTATATGTCTCATGAGATATAAATATTTACCCAATGCATTGAATGGAGATATAGTTCTTACCTATATTTTTTATAAAGTAACCAATGACCTTGTTTAAAATGTAACCACAATCCTTGGCTATAATGGAACCATTTTCACATAATGCAAATCATATATATGTGTTCCACAAGATATTAAATATATTAACCATAATATAACTCATGAAATGAAATGGGATTCATAAAAATTTCATCATATCATAACCTATGGAAAAGAGATATGTTTTATATTCATTTCAAAGTGTCATAATAGCATAACCAAAGAAAATAAGTGGTTTTCAAAAACATTTTATAATGGTATAACCTATGGAAGAGAAATAGGTTTCGTAAAAATATTTTCATCATAAACATAAATAATTCAAATAATGAATAACAATTGTATCCCTAGCTTATATCCCTAGAAAAATCATAATTTACATAAAAGGATATTATCTTAGATGGAGAATGATTTTTAAAGATAAATCACTTAGAAATTTTCTTGAGGAAGATAAAAAAAATTAAAATAAAAATTCATAAAAAAAATCAAAAAAAATTCTTTTAAAATAAACATTGAAACTTATAATGGAAGCTTTAAAATTAATTTAAATCATTTTATGAATAAAATATCCTTTCCAATTTGAAAAACATTTTCAAAATCAATTTTTACTTTGAAATAATTTATTTAAAATATAAAAATTTCCCAAATATAAAATAAAAATTTTCTTTGAAAATAATATTGAAAATTTTTAAGGGAAGTTTAAAATCGTTGACTAGTCATGATAGTGAGAAATATTGTTAATGTTGTGCATGTAAAAAATAAATATTTTCTTCAAATTTTTAACAAAAGAAAAACGGGAAATTTTTTAAAAACAGCATGATCATTCCTTTCAAAACATTTTTAATAAAGTGAAGATGGGTAAATAAGTATTAAATAATCCATTTTAAACAAATAAAAACATTTTTAGAAAAAAATGTTTTTAAATGAAAATATATTTATGATAGAAGAGAGAAATGAAGTCAAATTTTATAAAAACAAATTCCCATTTATTTTAAGTACTAAAGAGTGGAAATGGTATTATTACTTAAAATATCATTAATATCTATTAGATAATAAAATTAAGGGATGTATCACAATATTTTTTCATCAAATACATAATCAAATAAAATCCTGATAAATGATGAGATTGTAACATAAAATCATTACCACTTTGGTAACATTGAATTGAAATACCCATGAAGGGATAACATAAAAATACATAAAATATCATGAGGATAAATAAATTCATGATATTACATTTAAAATGGGAAATATACACACCTCTCAAAATAATATAGGTATATAACATAACATATGTCTCAAAGAAGGAAAATTGGGACAAAAATCCATAACCACTTTGGTAACTTTTGAATCGTAAACTACATGAAAGAGATATCCTAAAATGGATTTTTAAATACCCTTAATTTTCAGGATAAGAATATTAAAATAAATTTATGGTAATTATATACACCACATAAATGAAATGTGTGTTGAATATTCCATGTGTCTCATGGAAGTAAAAAAGTGATATGGAAATATCTTACCTTAACCCTCGAATTCCTTTGTACATGTTTAAAAACCTTGTATAATAAATATAAGTTTATTATACATATATTAAATAATAATAAATATATATATCGTACCATATATGATTTACTTATGTCCTTTTATTACCTGTTTATTCTCAATTCCTTGTTAAAATCATGGTTTAGGTAAAAACTACTTTGTTCTTCGTGTATGTTTTGATTTGTTATTTTTTTGTCATATTACTTAAATCATGGTTCAATCATATCCAGAATAATATTAATTAAATAATTATAATATTTATATATCAATTATAATTTTAATATTAATCGTTAATGATGATTTCGAGAAATTAAGTATGTTAGATCATGGAGACGGTAGGTCGTACGTACGCATGAGTAACGTTTCCATTTTTTAGTGATCATTACGGAAAAGAGTTAAGTAATATTAAATCTATAAATAATGATAATAATATTATAAATAACATATTAAATTTTTAAATATATTTTTAAATATCATCAATGCGGTGTGGTGATTAAAATAGAGAGTCAGATCGCTTCGTGAAGGCGGCAGTCCACACATACACGGATGATGTTATCGTCTTTCGGTGAGTGAAAATGTAAGAAATAATATTCTATATTATATTTTAATAATTATGAATATATCATTAATATCATAAAAATTCATGTACATCACATATATTTATCCTTATTATATTTCATGTAAAGTGTTAGTGGAAAACGATTTACATCACTTCGTGAGGTGGTAGTCCGTCGTACACATGAGCGACCATATCATATCCCCTATGAAATGGAAATTAAAAAAGGTATATATGATATAATTTCTGTTTTCAAATAATAATTTTAGAAATTTCATATATATACTTTATATTAATCATCATACCTAACTGTGATAGGTGTTAATAAAAAAACAAATGACATTGGATCACGAAGTGGTAGTCCACCTTACACATGAACAATGATTTTGTAACCCATTTGATAGAAGAGGAGATGGTTTTATATAAAACCCTTAAGATAAAATATATAAGTATATTGAATATAATTATTTAATTATAACATCATGTTTTAATGATAATTTAATGAGTTTGAGGAAGAAATAAAATAATAACTATTATTAAAGAATGTTACCTCTTTTTCCGATAACCTCTCTAGGTTTGCACCAAAAACCATCCAAGGTTGGATTTATGAAAAAAATAATGATTATATGATGAGAGGATAGAAGTTGGTAAGTTATTATTTTAGTAATTTTTTTAAAAAATGGATTTCAATGTGTGAAGAATATAGGATATGGGGTGGCCTTTATAAGTGAGGTGAGTGGAACACTTGTAATATTTTAAAAATAAAAAGGTGTACCCATGTTTTTCTCATGCCATAGGGATACAAAATGGAGAATTATCTATCCCTGGAAATTATATGGTTTAAATATTTCCATAAAATATATTTTATAAAAAAAAATTGGGTTATTTTAACCCTTCTCTTTTTATTTAAACTTCTAGTAAATTCATTTTTACCTTAACTACGGTAATTAATATTTTCTATTCTCTCTATTAATTTTGATAAAAAGATAACTTAAACTTATTATATAATATAAATTATTATTATTCCAAATATGGAATCCATTTTTTCAAATTAAATTTATATAATTATAAAAAATTAATTAAATTTTAATCTTGCAAATGCGGCAAGAAAGCCGGTTTTCAAAGAGAAATTTTTTGAAAGTTTTCAAAATTTTAAAACCTTTTATATCTAATTTCAACATGAAATTGATTAAAATGAACTAAATTGGATTAATATGTATATAATTGTACTAATTTTTTTTAAACCCAATTTAAAATATCATTTATCTTTATAAATAATTTAAACAAAAAGGCATTTTTCAATTAAAATTTATTTTTTTCCATTATTCATAAAAAATTAATCATTTTAGAAAATAATAAAAAAAATCACCGTAACCTAATTTTTAAATGATGATTTAAAAAATTAAATTTATTTTTTCAAATAAATTTTATAAAATTGTCAAAAATAAAATTCAAAAAAATCTGTAGATGAGATGGAAAAGCGTGGTTTTTCAAGCATAATGTCATTTTATATTAATTATATGTCTAATAATAATAATTGTAGAAATATCAATTAAAATTTATTGATAAAATATATGTATATATATATCTCTCTCATTTAAACCATTACTCATTAGTTGTTATTTTAATTAATTAAAATGGAGAAACATTATGCACTTTAAAATAGTTTTCAGAATGAAAAAAACCTATATTTAAACCCAAAAATAAAATTACACTAAAATCCGATATAAAGTTGATTCAAAAGTAAATAAGTGGATTAAATATTAACAAATAATTATTATTTTATGACATAAAATAATTGGGAATTTAAATTTATTAATTTATTGCAAAGAAATGATAATTTTACAAAAATATTTTTTCACTATTCACTAAAAATCAATATTTTTTAAAAATATCAGAAAATTTCACCATAAGATAATTTTGATATGAAGATATAAAAAATGAATTTAATTTCATAAAATAAATTTTATAAATTTTCTATAAATTCATTATAATATTTTTTCATAAAAATCAATAAAAATCATTTTTAAAGAAAACATATTTTTAAAGAATAAAAATACTTTACTAAAAATTGAATGATCATTAACTCAGAATTTATAAATAAATTTATATTTAGTTGTAAATTTATATGTATATTTCATAAAAATATTTAATATTATTTATACCCACCTACTTAAAAGCTATAACGCCTCGGCCTAAAAGCCTGGAGCCAGTGCCTTACTTAATTATATTGGCATAGATACAAGCTTCCAATCCTAAGGGACCGAATAGTTTTGTAGTTTTGTAAAACTAAATTACATACATGATACCCATATTACATTGGGAAAAGAAAAAAAACATAACAAAAATAAAATTTCAGCATTCTCGAAACTCATTCAATGTATTTCTCTTAATAACTTGGGGAAATTAAACAAAAAAATGGTGACCTCAAATGATCTATAAGGGTAATTACAGTGGAAGAAATAATGAAACAATGAGTATAATCATCATGGAAAGGTAAATAGTTGAGAACACATGCCATATAAATATCTCAATAAGTAATACCCAATATGGAATGGTAGATAACTAAAACTAATTTAATTTAATTAAAAAACTGAGAATGAAATGCATCCCTATATATATCAAAGAAAACATCTCAGAGATAATAATAATATCTAAATTCCCAATAAAAGAAATGATTAATTATTAAATATCATGTTTCCTTCGAACATGATACCTTTAAAAACCAGATTTATTCTCAATATAGTTTAGACTATTCTGATTTTTCTAACTGATTCATCTCATGAGTCTATCAATGCATCGAGGTTTTTTTATTAACTGATCCCCAACCCATGTAGTGTATGTCCAAAGCATTCCTCATATATCAAATAATCGATTTAAAAAAATATTTTTAAATCAAAGTGTCTCATACCACTTTGAAACATTTAAATTAATATAAATGAAATTGTGATATAATATATATATTTTTGTGGGGGGGTAGTAGATACACCACACAAAAGAAGTAAGTGGTACATATGACATTTTTCTGACATATGTAAAAAGTGAGTTAAAAATCCCCAACCTTGTGTTTCCTTTTAACATGATCATTCTTTAACATCCATTATAATGTTTTTAAGAATTTTATTAACTTATAACATAACCATTATTATAATCATACTTTTAATATCATATATTAACTTCTTATAGTATCTCATTACCCGTTTGTTAACATTTTTTCATTACTTTTACTATTTCGGGTGTTAATTATCTAGTTTTTTTAGTATGTTTTGACTTGTTATTTGTTGTTATTATTAATTAAATCATGATTTCATAATATTAAGAATTTAAAACATGATTTAATTATCATATAAATTCATTATATATGTATTTATAATAATCCATAATACAATATGATAGGAAATGAAATGCATCGTTCATGGAGATGGTAGTTCGTACGTACGCATGAACACTACTTCTATTTATTTTCCACATTAAAAGAGTGAAAATTAAATTATATATATGTATATTATAATTTTATTATCATATCTATTTAATATATTTCACATATTTTTATTAAAACTATCCTTTCTATGTTCCATGTATAATTTGAACGAATCACGTCATCTTGAGGAGGCGGTAGACCACACTTCCACAAACGATGTGGTCATATTTACACAAAATGGAATTCATGGAGATATTTATTATATAAAAATTCAATAATTATAAATAAAACAAAAATAACATATAAAAATAGTGTTTCTATCATAATGACAAACCATGAGAGGTGGTGAAGGAAAAAATGAATGACATCATTTTGTGAGGTTGTAGTTCGTTGTACACAAACGGTTAATTTGTTGCCCATTTGATTGAAGTGTGTCTAGATATGGGTAAAAACCTTAAAATAACAATATATTAGTATATTTATGATACTGTTTTCATTATATAGTCATGAAATGATAATAAGTGAATGGTTTGTGAAAGAAATAAAATGAAAATGGTTGTTGAAGAATGTTACCTCGTTTTCGGGTAACTTATTTTAGTTTACGCCAAAAGACATCCTTGGTTGGATTTACTCCCAGAATATAGGATTCTAGAATTATGGGAGGGAATTTTGAAGCTTTTTTTTTCAGATTTTTGAGTATCTATATGACTCAAAGTGGTGTGAGGAAGTCATGGAGGAGGTGCCCTTTTATAATTTAGGTAGGTGGAACTTTTAGAAACTCTCAAAATATTAAATTTATATAAATTAATTTTACATTAAAATGGATAAAAAGTGAGTTATTTAGAAGATAAGATGATTTTGGGTCTAAATCCTCCCATAAAATAATTTTAAGACATGTTTAGGTCACATTATTACCCTTATCTTTTGGCTTTAACTCTTACAGTGACAACTTGGTTTTTTAATCTTTAAGGGTTAATATAGTTAATATAAAACAAAAAAAACCATAAATGAGTCATGTATGAAATTTTAAACTTTATCTCAATACTGTTTTAAAAGAGTATATTTTTATAAATTTTAAATCATTTAATAGAATATTATTTATTCTAAAATATCATTAATGTCAATTTTGACACTATTCATTACTTGAATTTTTAAAAATATTTTAACTACAATATAACTTCGAAGAAAAACATTTAATAATTCCCAAATATATATAGTTCATATATAATTTTTTTTATGAAATTAATTATATAAATTTAAATTTATTTTAATATTTTTAATAATATTTATTTGATATATCTACTAATTAAACAATTACTGCTTCATCATTATGCAATCCATTGATTGAATTATTTCTTCCCTAAAAATTAAAAATAAATTATAATCACGAAGTTAAAAATTTTATATTTGAAATTAATTTTATATTTGAAGATATATTCTTAATAACTATAAATAAAAAATATAACACTTATTAAAAATATGAGTGTGACGTATTGAACTTTCCTTAGAATAAAATACTCAAAATGATTAATGTCATATAAGTGGTTCCAAGGGTCCATAAAATAGGAACAAGGAATATTTTTTTTGACACTAACTCATAAAATAAAATTAGTACTCTTTTTAGGGTAATTTTATAATATTTACAATATTATTTTTACCCTTAATTACTTGATTTACCTTTAACTGTGTAAATAAAAATTACTAAACTTTCTCTTCATAATGTATAAAAATAAAACAAACATTCTAAATAATTTGGACCCATTGAATCCAAATATTTAATCCATTTTAAAAAATTCCAAACATATAAGTTTTAGTAATTAATTTAAAATTAATCTCATTGACAGAACTAGAAAACCAGTTTTTAAAGTGAATACATTCAAAAAATTAATATGTTTTTATATCCAAATTCAATGTGAAATTGATTCCAATAAACTAAATTATGTTAAATTATAAAAAAATATATCTATTTATACTTTAAAACAAAATTAAAATATAATTTAACACTTTAAATTATTTAGATGAATTTGTTTTTAAAATTAAATTGCAATATTTTATCACTATTCATCAAAGTATGAAACATATCACAAAGATAAAAACAATTCAACCAAATAAAATTTTTATATTCATATTTAAAATAAAAAATTTATTTTGTTAAATAAAATATATAAAAGTTTCAAAAATTAAATTTAAAATATGTTCCTAATTAAAAGGCGGTAAAAGTACCTTTAGAAAAATATATGGTTTTATGCGTAAAATTGGGTTTGTTCTTATCTCATGCCAAATAAATCTATTGGATAAATGTAAAAAATATTTTATTTAATATATATTACATTAATATCATTCACTAATTGTAATTAATTTATTTTATTAGTATAAAATGGCTTTATAAGCATAAAAATAGTTCTTTATAAAAACATTTCTTATATATTGAGTTGGTTCCTATATTCATTTCTAAATAATTTGTAACAAATGAATTAAACCAAATATTTTCATAATTTAGTTAGTAATATTCATAAACCCCATCTTAAAATCTAGTTTATATCTTATTATATTAAATAAAAATATTGTTATTTATTAAAACTAGGTCTTGAGGGTAACACAATCCAACTCATTATTTTGTGTAGAGTAAGATTAACATGGTGTTTTATATAAATAAATCTAGAAAAAAATTAAATTTATTCAAAAATGAAAATATTGTAAAGTATTAGGGTGCTACATTCTCCCCCACCTTAATCAAATCACATCCTCTCACTCTAAACTTGATCTCGGTAGTCTAGGGTTCGATATTTTAAAATAACCAATAGTTGAAAACCCAAAAATTGTAAATTGGGTTAATAAACCCCTTAATAAGATTGAAAAGGAAGTGTGAATGTCACCACAAAACTAGGCATTCAAATAGAATAACATTAGTAAAAACATGGATATGGAAAAGGAATCTAACTATCATGTTCTGATGGAGAGTGGTGGAGTACATGTTCATGAGAAAGGTGTTGACCATTAAACCATAAACTACATGTGTGAATAAAGGTCATTGATATCATAAAAAATGATGATAACATGAAAAAAAATTATTTTAATACCCTTTTCTTATTGTTTAGAAATTATTTCACTCTCTAATGATATATGTAAATATATATACTTGATATGTTTCTCTATGAAAAATCTTATCATTGTGCCTTGAACTATTTCTACCTCTTTTCTTTACCCATGTTTCATCATATGGTGAAGTTAGACAATAATCATGAAAAACTCATCCTAAGTTCAATTTTATCTATTTCATAAATGTTTAACCTTATAAACTTTCCAAGTATTATGATACAAAACATTATAATCGGTTCCAAGGCAGTTAGTAGTAAACAATTTACTTTATCCATATCAATTATCCCTTTATCCAACATCATTATCACAACATCAAGAACATATTAAGGCTTACTTTTCTCTGAACCATGTGTTTTCCATAAATTTCAACTTTTTACTAAATCACTTTTCTGGTGTAGTGGTACCAATCAACAGAAGATTTTAAATCATTGATGAAAAAGTAATACAATATAATCCTTACAAATTCAATAATACTTATAACCAGGATATCAGTAACAAAATACTTTTATAACATTGTTTAATTATTCAAATTCAAGAGAAAATTAATCATTCCACTTCATATATATCAATAGTATATGATTAACCTTGATCCCTTAGTTTCTTCTGAGGTGTGTTCCCTTGATATTTAGGGAATTTTTTCATATTGTCTCATCCCTTTGTAGTTGTAACACTGAATAGCAGTGTTTTCCTTCTTCCCCTTGCATTCTTTTTCCCAGTGACCCTTTTCTATGTACTTATAACAAACTCTCAATCATTTCCAGAATTTCCCAGGGTGATTATTTCCATAGTTATTATATGTGGGAAAATATCTCTTTCCCTTATTCCATTTACCCATTATTTTATCTTTCTTCATCTTCTTACCTTGCTTCCCTTTGAAGCCATAAGACATGGATAATTATTTCTCTATCTTGATAGAAAATAAAACTATTTCATCATATGAAGACAAATTTTGAGACACCATCTCCCTTGGTAGACTTGAATTAAGTACTTAAAATAAATTATCAATATTTCATTCCATGTTGTATATGAAATATGTAGCATATATTGATAACCTTGTAAAGGTAACTTTGTACACTACAATACTTGCTTCCTAATTTTCATAAAACTAAGGAACTTTATCTTCATCTTAGTTTCTTACTCACGAAGGAAATATTTTTCAAATAATGTGTCCTTAAATATTTCAATTCCATGTGTTCTATTTTCTCTTCCTCCCTAATATTCTAGATCAATGACCACTATTGATCAGCATCACCATTGAGACGATACACTACAAGTATAACCTTTTCATTTCCACTACATCCCAATTCTATAAATATCTTCTTCAAATACTTAATCCATTTATTTTCCACCATTGGATCAATAGTATCATTATATGTTTGGTGGGTGATTATATTTCATAAAGTGATCCATAATCATAGAATATCATTTTGGAATAGGTTTCTTCATCTGGGAAAGGTTATGTGTCATCACCTGATTAAGATTCCCAAATATATTCATAACTTTCTCAATTCCAATAGCAGCTATATCAGATTTCTCAATGGGTAAACTTATATATTTTCCACAAGTATTGATATTATTATTCCTTCTAGACTCTATTTATATACAACGACATATACTTTATTAGACCAAAACATTATGTAACATAATATATAATCCCAAAACTAGTGAAATTAATAACATAAATTGAAAAAATTATGTGTATCTAATATCATAATCATTAACATGGTTTCTTTAGAGGTATCTTTACTTTAAAATCCTTCCTAATGGTTTTTAAATAAAATTAGAATAGTCTTAAGTTTACCTCCAAGGATTTTCAAACTAGGTGTATAGTAAGGATAGTTTTTGTGTCCAGGTTACACTTAGGTTAGTCCCAATGCACCATTTTAAGGTTGTTACCCCTAAGTACCTCTATAATAGAACCAAATCTACTTGTTGTATCTAGAAATGGATGTATTGTTATAAAGACCCTATAATCTATACCTTACCAAAATTCTAGAATGTTCTTCCATACTTATCCTTTAATTATATCTTTGGGTTATGTTCCCTAATCTATGTTTTATAAATTTAGTTTCCAAGGTTGTTTCTAAACTTTATATGATACCAACTATAATGACCTGACCCCAGAGTCCTAGATCCAGTGCCTTAATTTATTATATTCTCATATATACAAGATTCAAATCACAAGGGACTGAATAGTTTAGTAATTTTGGAAAACTAGATTATATATATGATACCCATATTACATTGGGAAAAGAAAAAAATAATCATATCGAAAATAAAATTTCAACATCCATGAAAATATTTCAAAGGATTACTCTCTATAAAATGGGGCAAGGAAACAAAAATAAGGATGAGATCAAATTATTAGTAAGGTTAATTACAGTGAAATTTATAATGAATCAATGTGTATAATCATCATGGAAAGGTAAATAGCTTATCACATGTTCCATATAAATATATTGATGGGAAATAACCAATATGGTATGATAGATAACTAAAACACATGTCATTTAATCAATAAAATGATAATAAAATTCATCCATTAATATGTCAAAGAAAAAATCTCATAGATGACAATAATATCTAAATTATCAATAAAGGCAATGCTTAATTATTGGACGTAACCATGAACGTGATAGCTTTACCATTATGAGTTATTCTCAAGATGGTTTAAACCATTCTGATTTAGACAACTGATTCATCTCATGGGACTACTAATTCATCGAGGGGAATGCATTAACCGGTCCCCAACCCGTATAGTGCATGTCCAAAGTATTCTTCATACATGAAATAATTGATTTAAAAATAGATTTTTAAATCAAAGTGCCCCATGTCACTTTGAAAATTTTCAATGAATATAAAATTAATAATGGTATAATATATATATATAGGGTCAGTAGATACACCTCAAAAAATAAGTAAGTGGTGAATATGACATTTATCTCCCATATGTAAAAAGTGAGATGAAAAACCCCTACCTTTGTTTCCTTTTAAGGTTAACATCCTTTAACCTCATGTATAATGGTTTTAAGCCTGTTCTTTATAAAATAAACATACTCATATTTATAATATCATATATTATATTATTATAATATCTCATTACCTTTTTGTTAATAATATGTCATTATTTTCCCTATTTTGGGTGTTAATTAACTAGTTTTTTGAGTATGTTTTAACATGTTATTTGTTGTTCTTATTACATAGATCATGGTTTCATCATATCAAGAATGTAAAATATGATTTAATTGTGATATATATTCATTATATATGATAATTATAATAATCCATAATATTTGGAGATAGGAAATGAAATTCACCATTCATGGAGACGGTAGGTCGTACATACGCATTTACGCTACTTTTATTTCTTTTCAATATTAAAATAATGAAAATTAAATGATATATATGTATATTATAATTATAATATAATATATATGTAATCTATTAAAAATATTTTTATTAAAACTTTCCTTCATATGTTCCATGTATAATTTGAATGAATCACATGGCTTTAAAGAGGTGGTGCTCCTCCAAATCTTTTTTTTAATTTTATAAAAGCCACTTTCTGGTTTAGTGGTAACCATACACATCATCATCCAAATAAAAACTTACCAAAATTCAAATAAAAAAGATATATCAGACATAAAACAACCATGTTTATATTCAAAAACACCCACCTGAAATCCATCAACCCATCACTGTCAGTGTTGCCTCATCGATATCAACCACATTCAAATCATCAACTGAGAGAACAAATTTAAAAATAATTATTAAAATTAAAACTTCAAACAACCAATATCATAGCTACCTCGATCAACACACCACCTCATGATGAACACCCTAACCCAACTATACATGTCACCTCACCAGAAATTCCGATGAGAACCACCCACCAGAATCTCTCATTGTTGCCCAAATCAACACCATCTCACCACCATCCAAACACCACACACTGAAGATTGATAGAGTCCATCGTTTCATATCCAAATGATAATTATTAACCAGATTAAACACAGAGAAGAAGGAAAAACCCTTCATTGATGAAAAAAATCTCAAAAAACCAAAACAAATCCCATGATGTTGCCGCAATCATCGATGAGAAAACCTTTAGACCTCCAAACTCGAGTCATCCACAATGAAGAGATTCATCAAATGAGGACCATCACATATTGGGTCGAGGACTAAAATCACCTATTGGAACATCATGAACAAATTAACTCAAATACCAAATAATCCTTGAAATATTAATAGTGGACTGAATGGGATAGCGATGAAAGAAACATGAATCTAGAGCAGTGATTGAAGTAGACATGGCCTCAATAGAGAAGCATGCATGTCAGGACCACTAACACGAACGGTAAATTCTCTAGATAATTGATGGAAGTGTGTGTAGGTATTGGTAAAACCCTTAAATAACAAAATATTAGAGTATTTATTATACTATTGTTATTATATAATCATTGAATAATGATAATTTAATGGTTTGAGAAAGAAATAAAACAAAAATGGTCTATTAGTAAAGTTACCTAGTTTTCGTGTAACATCTTTTGGTTTATACCAAAATACATCCTAAGTTGGATTTATACTCAATGGGAGGATTATAATTTGATGGTATGGAATTAGAAATCATATTTGGGTAGGGTTTGGATGATATAAAAGTCTCCAAGTTGTGTTAGGAAGTGAGGGAGGAGGTACCCTTTTGTAATTGAGTTAAGGGGCACTTTTGGAAACTCTCCAAATACTAAATCCATATAAATAAATTTCCAATTAAAAATAGATAAAAATTGATTTATTTCAAATATAAGATGATAATTGGTCTAAATCCTATCATTCAATAATTTTTAAACATGTTTAGGTCACATTATTACCCTTATATTTTGGATTTAACCCTTAGTTAAAACCTTTAACTCTTACCATGACAACTTGGTTTTTTTATTTAAGGGTTAATATAGTTACTATAAAATTTCAAACGAACCATAAAGGAATTTTAGATTAAATTTTAAACTTTATATAAATAATTTGGATGATGTTTAGATTTTAATTAATTTTCTATCATTTAATAAAATATTATTTATTTTAAAGTATCATTAATATCAATTTCAACACTATTCATTACTTGGATTTTTAAAAATATCATAACTAGAAGATAAAATTAAAAAAACAATTAATGAATCGCTAATATTTCTTTTTAATGTATAAAATTATCATATTAAATTAATTATATCAAATTAAATATATTTTAATATTTTTAATAACAGTTATTTGATATGTCTATTAATTAAACAATTATTGCATCATCATTGTGAAAGCCATTAATTTAATTATTTCTTCACTAAATTATCCTTATAAAGATAAAAAATTTATGTTTTAAAATAATGTTTTTAGTTAAATATATACTTAATAACCATATATAAAAAATTTAATGCTTAATAAAAACATGAGTGTGACATATTTAACTTCCCTTAGAATAAAATACTAAAAATGTTTAAAGTCATCCAAGTGGATCCAAGAGGCCATAAAATCAGCATAAGGATTATTTTGGTTGACACTAACTCATCCAATAAAATAAGTACAAGTGTTAGGATAATTTTCTAATATTTATAATATTATTTTTAACCTTAATTAATTGATTTACCTTTAACTGTGTTAATAAAAATTACTAAAGTTACTATTCATTATATAAAAAAATTAAAGGAACATATTTTCATAATTTAGAACCACTTATTCCAAATATGGAATTAATTTCTTTCAAATTCTAAATATATAATTGTTAGTAATTTATTTAAAATTAATCTTGTTTATGGAATGATAAAATGGGTTTTTAAAGTGAAAACATTCAAAAGATTGAAAAATTTTTATATCCAAATTCAATGTGAATTTGATTCCAATGAACTAAATTAGATTATATTCCATTAAATTGATCTAATTATACTTTAAAACCACTTAAAAATATAATTTAACACTATAAATTATTTTGATGAAAAATTGGTTTGCAATTAAAATGCAATATTTTATCACTATTCATCAAAACATGAAACTTATCAAAAACATGAAAAATATTAAACCAAATTAATCTTTTATATTCCTATTTAAAATAATAAGTTTATTTTTTCAACTAAAATATACAACAGTGTTAAAATTCGGATATAAAATAAGTTCACCATTAAATGGTGGCAAAATCGCCTTTAGATAAATATATGTTTTTAAGCGTAAAATTGGGTTTGTTCTTATCTTATGCCAATTAGATCTATTGTATAAATTTAAAAAAATTATTGAATATATATTACATTAATATAATTTTATAATTATAATTAATTTAATTTATTAGGATAAAAATACTTTCTAATCATAAAAATAGTTTTTTATACAAATATTTCGTATATATTCAATTGTTTCCAATATTTATTTTTAATTAATTTTTCAAAAATGAATTGAATAATATATTTTCATAAGTTAGTTAATAATATTCATAACCACCATCATAATGTCTATTTTAAATCTTATTATATTAAATAATAATATTTTAATAATATACTATTGTTTGGTAAAACTAGGTCTTTCTTGTAACGCAAGACAACTCAATTTTGTGTGTAGTGTAAGCTTAACATGGTGTTGTAAATAAAGAAAGATGTCAAAAAAATTAAATTTATTAATAAACAGAAATATTTTAAAGTCTTGTGGTGTTGCAATGGCTAGGTTACAATAATATTATTTTATGAATCATTGCAACTCGGTGTCGTGTGTCATGAAAACTATCGAAGAAAACTTATTGTTGTTTGTTATACAAGCTATATAAAAATTTGAATTAATTTGAAAATATATATTTCATAAAATCTCAGGATGTTACATTATACCACCTTAAAACTATTTTATCCCTTAAAATTCATCACATTGGTACTAACAACTGAGGATACTTCTACCTCATTACGTCCTTAGGTTCCCACATAGGTTACTTAAGATGGTGGTTTCACCACAAAATATTAACTAGGTTAGTGGTCTTATTTCATAGAAATTTATCTATTCATTCTAAAATATATATGGGTTTTCCCTTATAATAAATATCATGCCCTAAAGGTATGACCGTTGAGTTTAGTACATGTGATATATTAAGTATTTACTTCCTCATAAGATATACATGGAACAAATATTGAACCTAAAAGAGGTTTAGTGGAAGCTCTAATTGATCGATTAATTTCCTGATATGATCAATAATTTCAAAGGGATGGATGTACCTAGGGATTATATTTTCTTTTATATCATAAGCACAATTTCATCCATTGGTTTTGATTCTATAAATTTCCACTTCATCACTTACTCTAAGAAATGATGATTAATTATTTTATTCTTTAATCAATAACAGATCACCAAGTCCATAGTAGAATGATAAGTCATTCCTTATATATCTAGTAAAAAAAGTTTAGAACTGGTTATCCAATATAAATAAATCTTCATATGGTGAAGTAATATGCTAATATCTAAAACCTCATCCATAGTTATACTTAAATTATTCCATAAATGGTGAACCTTATAACCCTTCCAAAGTTCAAAAATTTTAAATAAGGACACAAAATTTCTCAAAATTAACTTAATATTAATCCCCCATATATCATGATGTATCTTTGTATTGTCACATGCCAAACACATGAATACTTTAATCGTGTATTCTCTTAAAACATTTTAACAACATGAATTACCCTAAAAACTTATTAAAAATATACATACTTCCTCATTCCTTACATAAAACATAGAATATTGGATATATTCCTTAAATCCAAAAATTTTGTTAACTCAATAAATGATAACATAAACCACTTTTTCCAAAAAAAATCATTAATCAGTTCCAAGGTCATCAATACTATCTAATTTACTTTATTCATATTCAAAATCTATTTATAAAAATATCATTATCACAACATTAATAATATATTAAGAGGTTACCATTCCCTTAAAACATGTTTTTTACATGAATATCATCTTTCCATTAAATCATTTTCTAGGTTATTGGCTCCATTCAAAATATTATTGAAAATCCATAATGAAGAAAAATATACTAAACAATCTTAATATATATTCCATAATTCTCAAATTCCAATACATAAACACTTCAATCATTCTACTTAATTATTAAACCATTAACTAGGATTCATTATTATATTTCTTAAAAAATATTTCATTTCATATATCATTTTTAGTCTCTTCATCATCAACATAAAAATCATTACTCATACAACCTTACTGATTATCTTCAAGAGCTTTCCCCTTAGTAAATACATTTTCATAATACCCATACTTTCCATATTTGAAACATTCCATCATCAAATGATATATTATAGATACCCTTATTCTCATCCATTGAACTAACCAAAAATTTTATTTCCCTATAATTACTTGATTTGTATCCTTCTATTCCATACTCAAAACATTTTCCTACCCTTCTGAGATATTTTTTTGCATTATTCTTCCCATATTCTCGACATAAAGTAAATTTAATCTTATTTCCTATATGGTCTCCCCTACCTGAACTCTCATAAACCTATATCCTTATCTTATTTAGTGATTCCAATAGTTATTTAAGGATTATGTTTTTAATTATGTTCTATGATAAATGATTAGTCATAATCACAATATTCTTCAATCTAGTCATTATCCCATTTGGTTTCTCATCACCAAATTTTTTGTTACATTCAATGTTGACCCAGTTATTTCAAGTTCCCACTATTGACTAAAACCAAAAATCATATTTTTAGTAACATCATTCATAATATAAAACCGCATAATCATGAAAAATTACATATAGGATGTCTAAATCATGACTCATTTTCTTCAATGTATGACACCTTAGGTCTAACCTAGGTCATTCATGGTCATCATATGTTTAAACTATTCATGATGGTTTGTAATGACTTTGTATATTTATAAATCATATCCCTTGAGATTGTCAAACCATTTTTGCAACAAGGCTCATTATCGTGGACTAGGTGATGATCGAGTCCATCTCAATGAACCCTTTTCAGATTATTACCCTTATGTGCCTCTATTCCAAACCCAAATCCACTTTTAGTATCCAAAATGGATTTAAATTCTTGGAAACCACTTCCCTTATACTTTACCAAATTTCCAAGACATTTTCATATAATTTTACTCATCTTTAGACTTTTCCTTATATACACTCATAGACATATCCTTGGAAATATCCCTAAGGATATCACTAACATTTTCTCATTGTAGTTTCCAAAGGTTAAAAAACTTTCCTCTAATAACAACTATAGCTACCTAGGATTATCATACATGGATATTATATCTTTTTAGCTGAATAATAAATACATTAAAAAAACACACATCTGAGGAACATAATAGTTTAGTGCCTTTGGAAACTTGGAACACAATATTCTAATCTGGGGAAAGATCATCAATGTTTCCCAAAAACATCTTCCCATTTATTACTCTTCATATACATAACCTATATAAAACTTTTCTTCATAACATGGGGAAATGAAACATAATCAAGGGTGATCTTAGATGGTTAGTAAGGGTAAATAAGGTAAATATATAAACATAACTGACCATAAGGGTGTGAGAACATGATAATAACATATGAAAACCATACCCTTCATATAAAGGATAAAAATATTTAGTCATCACATAAAAATTGGAAGTTTATAATACATGAATCATAATAAAATAAATATGCACGAGTAATGAGATTATAACATTGGCATAATACATAGAATTGTGGCATAAAGATAAGCATAGAAAATATTTTCCTTAATAGTAAAGGATTATTACCAAGACCTGTCAATTCACTCCATGGGTGGCTAAACCTCCTAGGTTGGACATGAAACTATACCTAGTAGCATCCTAATCCTCTTAGTAGAATGGGTTCACTCCCGAAAACATCATAGTCGTCAAGGTTCACTCCCAAGAGCATTAGAACAGAAAAAGTCCCTTACTGAACCAGGTTTAGTCCATGTTCTAGTACTTTCTATATCATGAGATATAAATCTGTAACCAATTCATTAGATGGAGATATAGTTCTCACCCATCTTTGGTTATAACATAACGACAATCCTTGGTTATAATATAACCACCATCCTTGGTTATAACATAATCACCATTAGATAATTAAAATCATACATATGTGTCAAACAAGATCATAAAAAATTCATCATATCATAATTAAAGAAATAAAATGGGTTTCATGAACATTCATCATATCATAACCTGTGGAAAAGTGACATGTTTCATAATCATTACAATATTTCATCATACCATAACCCATAAAAAAATAAGGTTTCAAAAAAATTATCATGGTATAACCAATGGAAGAGAAATGGGTTTCACAAATAACTTTTCATCACAAACATAAATCATTTAGATTAAGAATGATAATTGTATCGTTGGTTTATATTCCCAGCAACGTATAAGTTACATCACAAGATTTCATCTTAGATGGAGAATGATTTTTAAAGATTAATCACTAAGAACATTTTTCAAGGAACATAAATTTTTCTTTGAAAATTAATTTTTAAAACTAAAATTTTATAAAATAATTTTAAAATCCTTTTCCTTGAAAATTAACTTTTAAAATTATAAAGGAATCTTTAAAAATCATTTAAAATATTTCTCAAGTAAAATAGCCTTTCCACTTTGAAAAACACATTATAAAACATTTTAAAAATATATTTTTACATTTAAATCATTTATTTAAAATTGTAAAAAATTTCTAATATTAAAGAATGAATTTAATTTGGAAAGAATTTTGAAAACTTGAAAGGCAATATTTAAATCTTTTAGTATTCATGACAGTGATAAATATTATTCACGTAATTCATGTTAACAATAATGATTCTTTTCAAATTTTTTGTAAAAGAAAAATGGGAATTATTTGAAAAATGATATGAATATTCATTTATAAATATTTTAAAAAAATAAAAACATAGTTCAAAATGTATTTAATAAACCATTTAAAAATTTTAAAAAAATATTTGAAAACATTTATAGAAAACATGGTTTTGGAAGAAAATAGATTTCCGAAAAAATAGAGAAAAAGTAGGATTTTCTTAAAAACTTTTTATCAATTTTTTTAAGTACCAAAGAGTAGAAAATAATAATATTACTTGAAAATTTCAGGAATAAATATTGTAGAAAAAAAATAATTAGTTTCTTGAGATATGGATCATAATATTTTATCATTAGAAACATAATCATAAACAATAGCAACAAACAATGAGGTTGTAATATAAAATATTTACCGCTTTGGTAACTTTTAATCATAATCTACATAAAATAATAACATAAAAACATGAAATATAATGAGGATAAATAAATTAATGATATTAATTTTCAAATGGGTTTTATATACCCCTCAAAAAATAATATAGGTGCATAACATAACATATGTCTCAAAGAAGGAAAATTGAAACAAAAATTCCTTACCACTTTGATACATTTTGAACATTAGACCTCAAGAAAGATAGATCCTAAAATGGATATGTAATGCCAATAATTTTCAGGATAATAATAAAAAAAATATCGGAATTATATACCCCACATAAATAAAATATGTGGTGAATGTATCATGTGTCTCATGGAAGTAAAAAGTGAGATGGAAATTTCTTACCTTAAGTCTGGACTTCTTTAATAAAAATTTGAGCCCCCTGTAATAAAAATAAATTTATTATAAATCTATTCTATAAAAATAATTATATATAACATACTATATATGATTTACTTATGTCCTTTCATTACCCATTTATTAATAATTCATTGTTCAAATCACATTTCGGGTAATAACTACTTTGTTATTCATGTATTTTTTGATTTGTTATTTGTTTTGTCCTGTTAATTTAATCATGGTTAAACCCTATTAAGAATAATAATAATTAAATACTTTTTATGTTTATAAATCAATTTTAATTTTTAGAACAATCATGAAATTTTTTTTTTATAAATAGAGTATGTTTTGATCATTGAGATGGTAGGTCGTACATACACAAGAGTAATGTTTCCATTTTTAAAATATCATTATGGAAAAGAGATAAGCAATGTTATATATTTAAAAAATTATAATAATATCCTAAATAAAATATTTTTTCTTTAAATATACTTATAAATATCATCCATGTTTTTTGGTGATAAAGAGAGAGAGTCGCATCGCTTCGTGAAGGCAGTAGTCTACACGTACACAAACGATGTTATAATCTTTCAGTGAGTGAAACGATAAGAAATAAAATTATATATTATTTTTTCATAATTATATATATTTCTTTAATATCAGGAATATTTCATGTAAAACAGATATATTTATATTTCTTATATCCCATGTGAAGCATTAGTGAAAAATGATTCACATCGCTTTGTGAGTCCATAGTTTGTCGTACATACGAGTGACGTTATCATACCTACTATGGAATGGAAAGTAAAAAATTATATATGACATAATGAATAAATTTTTATAATAATTTTCTAAATATCATCTATATATTTTATTTTCATCATCATACACAACCGTGATAGGTGGTGATTGAAAAACGAATGGCATCGGTTCGTGTGGAGGTAGTCTATTGTACACACAAATGATGATTTCATAACCCATTTGATGGAAGAGTAGATGGTTAGAGGTAATTAAATTAACATAAAAACATCTTATTATATGTATTATAATTATTTTTTTATATCATAATGGTTTAATAATAATTTAAGTAGTTGGATGAAGAAATAAAATAAAAATGTTCATTGAAGAACGTTACCCCTTCTTTGGTATCCTCCTTAGGTTTGCACCAAAAGGCATCCAAGGTTGGATTTATGCCAAAAATAATGATTGTAGGATGATATTAGGTAATTTTGAAAGTTATTTGTGAATTTATTGTCCAAAAAAAGTTTTAAGGTGTAAATAAGAATGAAGATGGGGTAGCCTTTTATAAGTGAGGTGAGTGGCACACTTGTAATTTTTTAAAAGAAAAAGGGGTACCCACATTTTTCTCCTGTAACAAGGATCCAAAATAAATTATTATCAATACTTAGACAAAATAGGTTCTAAATATTTCCATAAAAAGTTTTCATAAGAAAATTAGGTTATTTCATCCCTTTTCTTTTTAGTTTAACACCCTGATAAACTCATTTTTACAGTAACGACAGTAATTAATTTTTATTATTTTCATAATTTATTTTGGTCAAAAATTAAGTTGGCCTTAATATATAATATAAATTATTATAATTAAAAATATGCAATAAATTTTTCCTAATTCAATTCATATAATTGGTAAATTTTAATTTAAAATTAATCTGAGAGACACGATGAAAAAAACAGGTTTTCAAAGAAAAAATTCTCAAACATTTACAATGTTTTATATCTAATTTCAATATAAAATTGATTAAAATTATAAAAATTGTATTAATAGATATATAATTGAAATAATTTTAATTTAAAACCAATTTAAAATATAATTTAATTTTATAAATAATTTAAAAAAAATAAATTTTCAATTAAAATTAAGTATTTTTCATTATTCATAAAAAAATAAAATTTTAAAAAAAATTAAAAAAATCACAAAGATATATTTATAAAATTTTTATTTAAAAAATGAATTTTATTTTTTCAAATAAATTTTCTAAAATTTTAAAAAAAATAAAAAAAAAACCCGCATATGCGATAAAAAAGCAGATTTTCGAGAAGTGTATTTTTTCAAGAACAAGATAATTTTATATTAACTCAGTGTTTAATAATAATAATAATATGAATATAGATGATAAAATTATGATTTATAATTTATAATTTTAATCTAAAACATTACTCATTAGGTATTATTTGAATAAATTAAAATGTAGAAACACTATGCACTTTAAAACAGTTTTCATACAAAACCTTTTTTAAACCCAAAAAAACATACACTAAAATTAAATATAAAGTTTATTGAAAAGTAAATAAGTAGATTAAATATTACTAAGTAATTATTATGTTAATTTGAAACATAATTAAGAATTTAAGTTACCTAATTTATTTTAAAAAATGATAGTTTACAAAAAAAATAACATTTTTCGCTATTCATTGAAAAATCAATATTTTCCTAAAAAATACTAAAATTTCACCATACGTTAATTTTGATATGATTATATCATAAATTAAGTTCAATTTATAAAATACATTTTCTAAAATCTATATAAATTAATTATAATATTTTTTATAAAATTTAATGAAAATTATTTTTGAAGAAGACATATGTTTGAAGAATATAATTACTTTATTAAAAATTTATTGATTATTTAATAAGAATTTAAAAATTAATTTATATTGAGTATAAATTTTATATTTATATTTCATAAAGTTTTTAATATTACTCATACCTATAAATTCCCTTCTTTTTCCAGGTATGTCCCTTATTGAGTTTTTTTCATGGAACCTTGGTGGATGAGTCTTATTCAAAGACAGAGAGCCTTTATTGGGGGAAATGACATAAAGTTTAGTTATATATGTTTCTTTAAATTAATGGAGTCCAGGTATATCAAGAACCATCCCAGATACCTTGGTACTCTGATACATGAGCCCATCCTAACATGGACTGAAGGGTATTCATAATCCCCATGGGTTAGTGATTATCACCAAGCATCATAAAAGATAAAATTGGGAATGGTTTTTCCACAAAAATAGTTGAAGAATTAGAAACAAGTCAGCATTCTCAAATAAAAATCCCAAAATATACTATACCATAAGTCAAACATTTATAATAAAACCCAAATAGTACAACATCAAAGTACCATAAGAACAAGAAAACAACCAAAATTCCCAAAGTACACAACACTCCAAGCCCAAAGATTCAATAACAAACACCACCTCTAATTGTCAATTTCCTCTAGCTCGAACCTGGTGGAAGAAAATATAATAATTCTTGAATTAAAAAGTAGGTTGTGAGTTAAAATTCTAGTAGGAGCTCACATATTGTTCCATAAAAATATTCCATAAGGAATAAGCCAAATCATGCTTTCAATTTCAAATAAAACCGGTATGGTAGTATAATATAATATTTAAAAAAACATTCTTTTCATTTCAATTGATGAAAAAATTTCAAACAAATGGTTAAGTAAATATTTTATATAAAATAGTTGATATAAATCAATAGATCATGAATTAATCATTTCACAATCAATGTCTTATATATATATATTAAAGTAAACACAAAAAGAAACGTGGTAATCTTCCAAAATTTATTCCAATTTCAAGCTATGGTATCCTCACACATATCATATTAGTGATCATGAAAATATTTGTACACATGTCCATCAGACACTGGTCAAAGAGCACTCATCAATATCTTTTTAAGGATAAGATCCAGCACACTATTTTTTTGTTAAATTTGTAAAGCGTCGATACATTTTGTGGGAATTACCATCCTATCATATTTATCCCAAATAACCCACTAACTTCCTAGGCTCACATGTTCTCGAAATATAATTCAAAAAATGGGAAAATTATTTTAAAACTTTTTCAAATACTATTTCAGTATTTTAAGTTTAAATATGTCAATTTCACTTTAAAAAATAAAACATGAGTTTCTAGTCAATTCATACCTTTTCAAGATAAAACCAATCCTAGGTTTCTATCAAATCATGTTAAGCCTCTTTATTTAAAATCAATTTCCCAAATCAATTTTCATAAATTCCATCAATTCCAAATCACACCCTAATCTCCAATTCCTTTAGAATTGGGGGTTTTCCAAAAAAACTAATGACAATCCAATTTCAAATACCCATTCACATAAAATTAGTTTTTCATAATTTAGTTTAAATAAATTTAATTTAATTCAGTCAAATTTATGTTTTACAACATGGTAAATTCCAATCGAACAACCTACCTTTAACATGGAGATGACATATCACAATGCCCACAATGGGAATTACCAATGAAGAATATTAACAATGGATATTGAGGAATCAAGACAAGATTAAATATCAAAAATAAAGAATATTAGATCCAAAAAAACTATATAATCTAAAAAACCCTAAGGATGTGAGATAGAGAGAGTGGGAGAGAAAGACTGGGAGAATAAATCTTACCTAAAAAGAATGAAACAATGTTATCCAAGATTTGATTCTCCTTGGAATAAGTTTGGAGGAAGAAAAATGGGTTCTTGGGATATATAAATACCTTGGAAGACATCCAATCTTGAGTTAGGGTCGATCGTGGGTTTATATGGGGGTTTGGAAAATTTTAAATTAACACACACGGTTTCCTGGAGGGGGTCATACGGTTTTTCAAACCATGCACCCTAACCATTCACCCCTATGATGGGGTGTAGAGTTTATACTACATGGGATCATTATTTCTCAAAATGTGTGCCAACCATGAAAACCCCCACTATTTTGGTTTGCACAGTTTTCTTTAGGTGGACGCACCATCTAGGAAAACTATGCGCCAATCAGGGATAGCGTAAAAAATTCAAAAAATTTCAAATTTCCTCCTGAAAAAAACTAATATTAAAGAATGAAAAAATAGGATCGAGGAGTACTTGAAAACAATAACAGGATGTTACAGCCTTCCCACCATAGAAACATTCTATCCCTATAAAGCCTTCCGAGAAGTCTCTATGTCAAAAAGATGAGGTCATTTCTCTATCATCAGTGCCTCTCTCTCCTAAGTATCATACATACCAAGACTTTCTACCATATCACTCTAACCAAAGTTATTTTCCTCCCATGAAGAACCTTGGTTTTAGAATCAATAATCCTAACTATATTTTCATTCATAGATAATTCAGGCTCAACATCAAGATCACTCTAGCTTAGAACATGAGATGGATGAGAAAGATACTTTTGCAACTACAATACATGTAACACATTATGTATTGATGTCAACTATGATGTAAGTTCCAAATTATAATATAGTTTCCCAACCTTCTAAATAACCTCAAAATGTCCCAAAAACTGAGGAGCAAGTGTCATTTTCCTCCCAATCCATCGATGACCCAAATGAGGTAAAATTTTCAATAACACCTGATCACTAACTAAAAAATCCAGTGGACTATGATGAAAATCCTCATAAGACTTATTCTAATTATATTCCATCAACATTATCTGTTTAATTAATTAAATCATTATTATCATCTCTTGAACTAATCTCAGTCCAACCAAGGAACTTTCCCCAATTTTTTTACCAACTCAACAGATATTTACAAGGCCAACAATAAAAGACATCAAAAATAGTTATGTTGATCATGGACTAGTAACGTTTTTTATAAAAAAAAATCAACCAGCACAAAATAGTCATACCAATCCTCACCAGAGTCAAGAACATAGAAATAATCATATCCTAAAGAATATTTATAACCCTTTTTGTTTGGACATCCACATGCAGATGGTGTGTCATACTCAAATGAACCTAATTTCCTAGTCCCTCTTGAAGGAATCTTAGAAAGTGAGATGTATAATAGGTATCTCTATTAGATACTATAGTAGATAGAACTATTTGAAAATAAAAAATTACTCTCACATAGAGATTTCACAACTCCTCAACTTTGATTATATCAAAAATGGGTAAAATGTGAGTCTATTTAGTCATCTAACTAATCACAACCCATATCACATTCTTCTTTCTATAGGTATGCAGAACCCCACCCCAAAGTCCATAGAAATCTCATCCCACTTCCAAGTCAACAATGGAAGTGGCTAATGAAAACTTGAAGGTATTTGGTCTACAGCCTTGAAAAGTTCACATGTATAATAATGAGACACAAGATAAACAATGCCTTGTCTCATATATGGCCACAAAAATCGATGTCACATTTCATAGAATATCTTTGTGGTTCCTAGGGGAACTTCCCACTATGAATTATGGTAATCCACCATCATATATTTCCTTACCACAAATGACACAACAAAATTATTCTGAAAACATAGAGCATCCTATGTGGAGAATGACCACTCAATAATGTCTCTCAACTATAAAAAGAGTCTCTAATTATACATAACTCATCATCAATATATTTCTCATGAAGAATCATCTCAAGAAGAGCATAGTTCAACTGAACACTAGCCAAGACAACCTTTGTCCCTATTTCTCAAACTCTAATATGAAACTATGCAAACAGGTCCATCAATTTCCACTCTTCCAATGATTTTTTCATGGCCTAGGTCCTAAGTTTCCTAGTCAAATAATCTATGATGATATTCCCTTTCCTAGGGGTATAGGTGATGTCAAAATCAAAGGATTGTAGGTACTCCACCCAGTACCTCTGGTGAATATATAAATCTTTCTTATATAAGACATAACTCAATCTCCTTTGATTAGAATACATGGTAAACCTTTCTCTGAAAAGGTAATTCCACTATCCCTTAAGTGCATTCATTATAGATACAAGTTCAGTGTCTTGGGTTAGGTAGTTCTTCTCATTTGTACTAAGTTGTAGGGAGACATAGGCAACCACATGATCACCCTACATAAGAACATGTCCCAAACTTGACCTTGATGCATCACAGAAGACCACATAGCCTCTCCCAAACTCTAGAAGAGTCGACACCAGTGAAGAAGCCAAAATATATTTCATCTCAACAAAATAACACTAACATATATTATCCCAATAAAACATTACTCCCTTTTGATTTAGAGTAGTCATCAGGAAATCAAACATTGAGAAATCCCTTACAAACTGGTGATAATATCCATCTTAACCTAACAATCTTTGTATCTTGAAAACATTTTGTGGTTAATCCCATGTTATAATAGCCTTTACCTTTTCAGGATCAACTAATATACCATGTTCTAACACCACGTGTCCCAATAACATTACTTCCTAGATATCGAAATCCCATTTCGATATCTCAGTATAAAGTTAGTGATTTTTCAATAATTCCAAAATTGATCTCAGGTGACATAGATGAACCTATGTAGACTTTTTATCACCCCCAGTTTCTAGTAAATAACTTTTCCTTTATGTTTTTTATGTATGTAAAGTATATGGTTTAAGTTTGTGAAGTTTTTAGGACCTTTTGAAATGTTTTTGTGGATTTCCTATAGGTTCATGGGTGGTGCATGGTTTTTGGAAACCATGAAACACTTTTAGGAAACCATACATATTGAGAGAGGGGATAAAGGGGATGTGCATGGATTGTACATAGTTTGTTCAAACTATACGAAATTCAACAAGAAATCAAGTACTTTGAAAAAGGTCTTTGGAAAAAATGAGGCAGCAGCTTTTCCATGGTTGTCACATGGTTTCGGAGACCATGTGAGGAGATCGTGTGAAGGTCATCCTCAAGGTAGTGGTTAACTTGTGGTTAATGCATGGTTTGTCTAACCGTGTGACTAAATCATGCATGGGTTCAAACATAGATCATTAAAAAATGGATCTAGGTCAACTTAAGGTTTTAAGCACTCTTTTTTTCCCAAAACGGCTCTAACTCGATATTTTTCTTCCTCAAAGGTCAAATAAGGTCCTCCCATCAATCCTGAGGCAATTTTAAGGCTTCCCTTGGTGATCAGAAGTCAATTTCTTGTGGAAATGCTTTGTTCTTCATCATTCTTGATGTTTTTATTAGATCTACTTACCCCTCTTCTCGACTTAGATATATTCTCATTATGGGTAGATATAAGTTTTTGGATGCTGAATAAGATTAGTTTTGGTCTTGGTTGTGATAAGGGAATGGATATAAGGTGGGTACATGAATGTTTAACCCGGTTTCATTGGAGTTAATCATTTGTTAATCATTTTTGAAAAAACTCTCTTGGTAGGTGGCTTCAATCGTGACTCCTCTCACTAGAACTAATTGGATTGATTTCAAATTTATTGTTTTTTGAGGAATTTATTATGAATTTTATGATTAATGATTGTCAAAAACCCTCTTGAGTGGCAGTTTTTGGAAACATGGAAATTGGGTATTTTTGTAGAAAGTGATTTGGTTCTTGGTTTGAAAATGTAGATTTTAAAATTTGGATTTTCTAGAATTGTGTTAAATGGATTAATAAAAAAATTTAAATAAAAGATATGATTTTATTGAAATTAAATGGGGATGGTTGATTTGAATTAGTTTGTTGGAAGGTTTTCAATAAAATAATAGTTTTATAGAAATGGATGAAATTTTTGTTTTGGAATTGTTTTGGAATAATGGTTGTGTGTGTTCATATGCATATGATACGGATAAGGTAAATGAGTCTCCCCCAACATTAGTGGGATGGATAAGGGTTGGGGATATCCCTCATCGAAGTGGTTCACTAGGTGATGGGTTAGTAAAAGGATTAATCACAAATCGCAAGTATAGGGAGGTTCATATTACATGCATGGTTGTATGTGTGGATAGGTGGAATGGAATGGTTATTCCAAAATGGATATTGAGAAATGGATTCAAATAATTGGTTGGTTTTTTTCATGAAAAACATCTTTTTTTAAAAAAAAATGGTGACATGGCACTTGTTTATATTTAGTTATAATTTTTTTTATAATTTGTTTATATTTTGTTGTAAACTTTTTTGGGAATTGTTTCATATAATTTGTTTTACATAAATGTTTCTAACTTTTCTATCATATTGGTTGAGTATGGAAGTCATTAGGGAAAACCTATTTATTCTTAGTACTCACCCCTTCTTTGGTGTTTCTATGGTTTGTTTGGTTTGGTTTTATTGGATTAGTTATTTTATTCTTAAAGGTTAAATCATCCCTCAAAATCATTGAAACCCTGAGGAATTTATTTTCAGCCTTTTTAATCTTAAGGATGTTGCTTAAGGACAATTAGAATCCTCCCACCTTCTCAAGACAATGATGAGAAGGAGTGATGTTACAAATGGTATCAGTTTTTTTTGTCCAAAAGCCTGTTTGAGATGAATGGTATCATTTTTGTTTGGTCCCAGATATTTTTGACATAAATTGTATGAGATTTTTATTTTGTTTTTGGAATAGGTAGTCATCAGTCTTCTTTGGTTCAGAGTTGAATTCCATCCTTATCTATTCCCTGGGTTGGGAACATAGAAAGAAGTTTTATTTTTAGGACTTTAAATATAGAGAATAAAAAAGATGTAGCTAACCTTTTTATGGAGACTTCAAGATATCGGGGAGTTGGGTACATGAGTATTTTACAGACACCTATAGGATATTGGAATCTCATTGTCATGGGTTTAGCCAATGATACCAGCATGAAAGGAATTATAGTAATGACTTCCCACTAGGATTGCATATTTCATTTTGAGTAATGATATGTGAATTGATACACTGTGTTGAGTTATGAAAAATATTGCATTATTTTCAAATGAAAGACTTTGAAAAGAGAATAGTTGGTGTATCTTGAAAAATGATTTGATTTTCATAAGTGAGTAGGAAAATTTTCAAAGATATTTTAACGTGGAAAAGTTTTATTTTGAAAACCCATGTTGTGATAGCTGATGTGATGGAATTTGAAATGATAAGACTTAAATTTCTAGAGAGTGAGACTTATGTCATTTGTTGTTTGTATAGAAAATGGAACCTGGTAAGCATCTTACAAACCAACCAGAACAAGATGCAGAGAATGTGGTTGCACCTGATCAACAAGAGAACCAACAACTGGTTCGGAGTATTTTCCATGCATTCCAGGATGTGGACATAGAGAACTGGAGGGATTATCCAAGACAATTGGATCATTCCATCCAGTTCTAGAAACAGAATCCACCCATATTATGGGGTGATTTGAAACCAGAAAAGTTAGAGGTGTGGATGAATGGGATGAATCATATCTTTGATTCCATCATCACGCCAATGAAGCTGAATGTAATGCTAGTGACATATATTCTAGAGGATCTTACACACCAGTGGTGGTATCAATTGGTACGGTATAAAGTGGATCAAGGCCTTGGTTGGGAGGATTTATAGGAATTTTTCAAAAAAACAATTTTATCCTCATACGTTCAAGATTCAGAGAATAATGGATTTCTTCAGCCTGAAGTATAAAAATATCTTTTTCAAAGAGTATGCATCTAAATTAATGAATTTGGTGTGATTTTCACTAGGGGTTCTGGATATTGTGGCCTTGAAATCATGCATATTTGAATTAGGATTAAGGCATGAGATTCACTCGAAGATTTTCGTGCCATGTATCCTAGATTATACAGAGATGGTGAATAGATTGAAAGTTGTTGAAGGAGACATATCAGGAGATTTTTTATTGAGAAGTATGATGATACCCATGGGAACTGGTGGTAACTATAATGTTGTGACTAATAGTAATAGGTACACTTAATTCCAAGGTGGGAGTAGGAATTAGAATCAAATAGGTGGATAGGTGAATCTTCCTCCAAAAAAAAAGATCCATCCTGGATGTTTTTAATGTTGTTTGTTCGACTAGATGAAGCTACAGTGTACAACACCACCTAGAGAATTCCACAAATTCAACTAGATGGGTAATCTTTAGTGAAATTTTCAAAATTCTCCAAGGATAGGTTCTCAGGACACTTCTCAGGTGTCACAAGAATTATATGCTTCGATGGGGTGAGGACAGCAAAATCAATATCGTTAGTAGAATAGAGCTAGCCATGGTGATTCTAGGAATACCATGACTCCTCAGTAAGGGAAATCTCAGAAAAGAAACAAGGACCATAGTGCAGTGATAAAGAAATTATATGGAGATGATCAGATGAGTGTACATGATCAAGATGGACCATCTATGGTGATAGGTACAACTCTTTTGAATTTTACCCTTTTGAAAGTGTTGTTTGATATTGGTGCATTACATTCCCTCATTTCTTCTTGTTCTATTCATTTCCTAAGTTTAAAACTTAGAATAATTCATTCTATAATAAAACATCAAACTCCTCTTTGACAAAGAGAATTTTGATCCTTTCAATGTAGAGCATGTTCTATAACTGTTGATGGATATGAACTAAAATGGGACTTCTCGGTATTGGAAATGGATTTATATAATGTAATCATGGGTATGGATTGGCTAAAAATGTTCAAGGATCACATAAATTGTTATAGTAAAACAGTTAGTTTCATGACTGAAGTCGATGATGAGTATCTCCTCAGAGGAGAAAGGGTTATAAAGACAGGTGAAATGGATTTGTTGGCACCAGTAGTGGGAATTATCTCCTATCAATTATTGGCATTAACTTTGGAATCGATGGAAGAAATCAAGGGTAACAATTTTCTAGAAATCATTGATAAATTTACATATGATTTTTCCAAGAACTTATCAGGGTTACCAACTATAAGGGAAGTAGAGTTTATGATTATTCTCCTTTTGGGGACCAGTATTATTTTCCTTCCATCATATAGGATGGAACCAATAGAATTAAGGGAGCCGAAAGTGTAGTTGGAAGAGTTGGAAAGAAATGGTTTCATTCGATGGAGCACATCTCTATGTGCATAACCAGTCTTATTTATAATGAAATAAGACATAAATCTTCATTATGAATGGATTAACATAATCTTAACCAAGTTATGATCAAGAATCAGTATCCACTTCTACGCATCAATGACCAGTTCGATCAATTTTGGGTAGTTCATTGGTTTTCTAAAATTTAATTATGATCAGGATATCACAAATTACAATTTTAGAAGGAGGATATTCTGAAAATAGCTTTAAGAAGTAGATATGGTCATTATGAATATATGGTAATTCCTTTTAGTCTTACGAATGCACCAAAAGCCTTTATGGAATTGATTAATCCAACATTTCAAAGATATATGAATTCTTTTTTGTGGTGTTTCTTGAAGACATACTAGTGTATTCAAGGATAAGGTTTGAGCATGAGAAACACTTAAAGATAGTGTTGGAAATATTGAGCAGCCATCTTTTGTATTCCAAATTATCAAAGTATGATTTTTGGATACAAGAAATATGATTTCTTGGCCATTTAATTTAAGAAAGATGAATTTCAGTGGATCTGGAGAAGATTGATGTTTTTTATATCTTAGCAACTTCTAAAGAACTTCTTTTAGATATGAATATTTCTTGGTCTTACTGGTTATTATTAACACTTTTTTGTGACTTATCATGATTAAAATCACCTATTACATCTTTCAAAAAGAATAATGTTCTATTCTAATGGATTGAGGAATTTCAGAAGTCTTTCCAAGAGCTAAAAGATCATCTTACATCAGCACCTGTATTGATATTATCTAAATTAAGATAGGGGTTTGTGGAGTATTGTGATGCTTCAAGATCTGGGTTGGTATGTGTTCTCATTCAAGGAGACCATGTTGTTACTTATGGATCAAGGCAGTTAAGAGTACATAAGAAGAATTACTCAGCACATGATTTGGAGTTAGTTGCAGTTGTCCATTCCTTGAAGACTTGGTGTCATTATCTCTTTGGTGAGAAATTTACAGTGTTCGTAGATCATAAGAAATTGAAACCTATTTTCTCACAAATATATTTGAATCTGAGGTAAATAATTTGGATAGAGTATCTCTAGATGTTTGAATTTGACTTTATGTATACATCAGGAAAAGGAAATAAGGTGGTATATGAATTAATAATAGATTAATATGCTCAGTTGGAAAAATTATCTTTAGAAGGATGGTGGTTGATGTTGGTCCTAGACAACATCCATGTGGAATGTAAATACTAAGATGATATTGTAGTTTTCTTTTCAGTTTATATGGTTCTTGATTTGGTAAATATGGACAAAGATTCATAATCATCTGATGTAGAATACTTGGTTATGAGCTCAAAACTTGATGGTGGGGAGACCATTGAGGGCTGGAAACTGGATGGGAGTTCCATGTTATGGTTTAGAAATCATATTGTTGTACCTATGGATTTTTAGAAACATCATCATCATGATTACCTCTATTTGATATGGGCTCTTCATATGGGAATACAGAAAATGTATAAAGCATTAAAAGTGAATTTTTTGTGGATTGGTATGAAACTAAAGGTGGCTAAGTTTGTTTCAATGTTCTTAACTTTTCAGAAAGTTAACGGTAAGCATCAGAAACCAGTGGGTATATTGTAGTCTTTACACATCCTAGTGTGGAAATGGGAGTGGATAGCTTTGGATTTTGTTACAATACTCCCAAGAATGGTTTATAAACCCAATTCTATATGATTGATAGTGAATCATCTTACCAAGTTAGTTTATTTCATCCCTATTCTTGAAACTCATACAGTGGAGGAACTATTAAAAATCTATATCCAAGAAGTGGTAAAGAGACATGGAATACAATCTTCGATAGTCTTAGATAGAGATGTGAGGGTCACATATTGTTTATAGAAATACTTATATAAATACCTTAGTAATTAGTTGACTATGAGTATGGAATGTCATCCTCAGATAGATGGAAATCCAAAAGGATGATAAAAATGTTGGAATACATGTTCCTGGATTGTGTAATGGATTTTGGTGACTCATGGGAAGATCACATACCCTTAGTGGAGTTCTGGTATAAATACAACTATCAAGCCTCATTACATATGGATCCATTTAAATCATTGTATGGGACTCCTTTTCGTTTCCCACTTTGTTATGTGGAAATAGGTGAAACTTCACTAGTTGGGCTGAACCTTGTCTACAAAACAATGGAGAAGATTCAGTTTGATTAGGAAGCAAATGGAGATGGAATAGAGTCATCATAAATTTTATGTGGATCAACTTCCATGGTTTTTGTCATTTATGGTGAGTGGTCAAGTGTTCTTGTGAATTTTTCCATGACTTGGACATCATCACTTTGGGAAGTATGGAAAGTTATATCCTCAATATATATACCCTTTTGATATACTGGAATGGGTTGTAGAGGTGCCATATCGGTTGTCTTTTCCACCATGGTTCATTATTGTGCACAATGTGTTATATGTATCTCAATTGAAAAATTGTCACCCTAATCGTAACCATATGATCATATGGGATCGCGGTGGAAAATATCTGGATGCCTAGTTGGTACATATCCCAGTGCAAATTGTGGATAGGCATGAGAAAGTCTTGTGTGTAAAAAGCATCGAACTAGTGCGGGTTTTGTGGCAACATGGTTAGATTTGGAAAGAGAATTAGGAAAGTGAAAAGGAAATGAAAGAGAAATAGCCAGAACTATTTCATGGAAATGGTGGTTTTCTACATTTTGAGGATGGAAAGACAAATTATGTGGAGAATTTAACATACCTTATTTCTGGTTAATAACCCTTTATTTATGATTTTTATGTATGTAAAGTATATGGGTCAAGTTTTGGGAAGGTTTGAGGACCTTTTGGAATGTTTTTTGGGCTTTCCTATAGGTACATGTGTGGTGCAATATTTGTCAAAACAGTGAAACATTTGTAGGAAACCATGCACAGTGAGACAGGGGCTAAAGGGGATGTGAACGGGTTGCACATGGTTTGTCCAAACCATGTGAAATCCAAGGAGAAATTGTGTGCTTTGGAAAATGTATTTGGGAAAAAAGAGGAAGTGGCTTTGGCATGGTTGTCACATGGTTTTGGAGACCATGTGAGGAGACTATGTAAATTTTATCCTCAAGGTAGTGGCTAACACACGGTTGGCACATGGTTTGTCTAACAGTGCGACTAAACTATGCACAAGGTCAAACTTAGATCCTTAAAAAGTAGATCTAAGTAATCTTAAGGTTTTAACCACTCGTTTTTTCTCCAAAACAAATATTGCTTGGGATTTTACTTCCACATAGATCAAATAAGGTTCTCCCATTGATCTAATGGTGATCTAATGGCTTCCCTTAGAGATTAGAAGTGGATTTCTTACAGTGAGGCTTTATTATTCATCGTTCTTGACATATTTCTTAGATCTACTTCACCACACTTCTCAGTTTCTTATATCTACACCTAATATGTGTAGATATAAGGTAATAGATTCTGAATAAGATTACTTTTAGCCTTGTTTTCTATAGGGTAATATCTAAGGTTGGTTCATGAATATTTAACCAGGTTTCGTTGGTGTTCTTCGTCCGTTTATCATTTTTTCTAAAACTCTAGTGGTAGGTGGATTCACTCTTGACTCCTCTTACTAAAAAAGATTGGCTTGATTTCAAATTGGTTATTTTTTGAGAAATTTATTATGAATTTTCTATTTAATTATTTTTGAAAACCCTCTTGAGTGGTGATTTATTAAAACATGGATATTTGGTGTTTTGTAGAAATTTATTTGGTTCTTTGTTTTAAAATGTTGATTTTAAAATGTGGATTTTCTGCAATTGTGGTAAATGTATTTATCAAAATGTTTTGAATAAAATGGATGATTTTATTGAAATTAATTGGTATGTTTGGTTTGAATTGGTTTGTTGTAATTTTTTTAAATAAAATAATGGTTTTGTGGAAATAGATGAAATGGTTTCTTTGGAATTTTTTTCCCATAATGGTTGTGTGTGTTCATGTGCATATAGGACAGATAAGGGTAAGGAGTTTCCCCCATAATAATTGGTATGGATAAGGGTTAGGAATCTACCCCATCGAAATTGTTTACTAGGTGATATCTTAGTGAAATGATGACTTACCAATCACGAGTATAGGGAGTTCTAGGTTACATGCATGGTTGGATGTGTGGATAGGTTGAATGTAATGGTTATTCCAAAATGGATATTGAGAAATGAATTCAAATCATTGGTTGGTTTTTTTCATGAAAAATATATTTTTCTTGAAAATTGGGTGACATGGAAATTGTTTATATTTAGTTATAAAATGTTTTTAGAAGTTATTTATATTTTTTTATAAACTGTTTTGATAATTTTTTCATAAAATTTTTTATATAGAAATGCAGCTATCTTTTCTATCCAAGTGTAATTAGTAGGGAAATAATTGAGTAAAACCTACTAAGTTTTATTACTCACCACTTATTTGTAACTTTAGTGATTTTGCAGATGTCATATACCAGGACATGGGAAAAGGTATAGTATCACACATCTTTAGCACTACTTCATGAAACTTGGGTTATTTCGTGATGTTGGAGCATAGAGCTTGTGGAGCATGGAGTCTTGCGGCCATATTCTAGTTTTATAATTCATATTACACTTTTTACTTTCATGTTAGTTTTTATTTTGTTGTAGTACACTTTGGTGGGTTTAATATAAAATAATTAGTTGATTTGTCGTTCTTTTTATCATGCATCATGTAGTTGTTTGTTTGGTTCGGTTTTATTGGATTAGTTGTTTTATTCTCAAAGTTTAAATTGTCCCCCACTTGTATTGAAACTCTTCGACGTTTATTGTCATCCTTTGGTGTCTTGGGGATGTCTCCTAAGTCCAAGTAGAATCCTCCCACCTTCTTAAGCCAACGAGGAGATGGAGGGATGTTATAGACTTAGAGTAAATAAGAATTTCATCAACAAAGACCACCACAAAAGTATCAATATACTCATGGAATATTTTGTTCATCAAAGTGATAAAGATTTTAGTATCATTATATAAGGTTGATTACATCCGCCATCATGGAACATAATGCAAGGAAAGAAAATTCGGTAAACATGCGGGCTCGAGGTCTTGACCTCGTGACCTCGTGACCTTCCCCTTACCCCACCAAGCCCTTACCACCCCACCACCAACGTTGGGGAATTATAGTATCATTGGTTAGAAAAAATGTCTTGATAAGGTACTCATAATGGCCATACTTACTTCATAATGAGGTTTTATGAATGTCAGGTTCTTTTATTCTATACTGGTGATAACCAAATAAAAGATCAAAATTTGAAAACCACTTTTCCCCTTTCAGTTAGTTAAACAGATCACAAATCTTTGGAAAATGATACTTTTCCTTTACTGTAACTTGATTTAGTTTTCAATAATCAACACAAAGGTGAAGTGACCCATCACCTATCTTAGGAAATAGAATATGAACCACTCAAGGTGACACACTTGGGTGTATAAATACCTTCTCTAAAATATCATCCAACTGAGTCTTAAAATCTTTCATTTCATCTAGTATCATTTTATAATAATGAATAGATACTGATTTAGTATCAAGTAATAGAAAAATGGAAAACTCTACCTCTCTTACCAGTAGAAAACCAGTGAAGGAAAAAAATTTGGAAACTCGATAAAAATTGGAAGGATATCACTATTCAAGGATTCTCACTCAAGATCAAAATCAAAAACATATATTAATTTACCTAACTCTAGAAAATAAGGTTTGTCTCTAGTTGACCTCGTGTCCCATTCTCCCTAAAATATATGGCACACCCTACTAGGTGGAGTAAAAGATATCAATTGATGAAAATAATAAATCTGAGCTTTATTAGAAATTATCTAATCTATACTGAATATGACATAAAGAGGTTTCATGTCTAGAACTAAAAAAATACTAAGTATGCTCAATATATGATAACAATAAAACACAAGCAGGAAAATGAAGTCCCTACTCTCTCTTCATTCTAATGGGTGTAGTAATATCCATCACATATGATAAAATATCCATTGTAAGATTTAGAATATTCAAAAAAAACTAGTTGAAATAGAAGAATGAGATGCACCAGTATCAAATAAAGAATTAACTAAATATGAATCAATGTTGTTGGCACCTCTCAGAGTTGTTTGACCAGTATTTACTTCCTCAAGAGACTCTTACACTGCATGAAGAAGCTTCATTCTGGATGCATATGGCTAAAACCAATTATTTCATGAATTGTCTAATTGCACCGAAGTAAAATTTGGTGTTGATGATATTGTGCCACTATGTAGAGTAGAAAAGACATAATATAACTTTTTAAATTGACATGATCATCTGCAAGAACTACATACCTTGGATTCCTCAGTGAAAACCTGTTTCGAGTGCCCATGCTTCCCACACTAGTTACAAACCAAATGCCTCTTCCAAGCACTGAAAGAGGTATAAAAAACCCTTATGTCAAGAACCACCATGAAAATCATATTTATCTATCTTTACCTTTAATAAATTTATATAAATTCCACTGGGATAAAATGGAACTCTCATCAACCTGGACTTACCAGCCAGGTCAAGCTTGACCATCAATGCCCTATCTAGCACATAATCATAAGAAGATAGATTCAAAAAAGAAAACCTAAGAATGAATATAAGATAAAATTACCATATCAAAATATCAATTCCTCATCCTTTCATTCGATATAATATCAAGTGTAAACTGTACAAGCTCAACAAAGCGATTTTTATACTCAGTCACGGTCCTGTCATCCTGCTAAGTTTTGAAAACCTCTATATGCTCAGCACACACCATAGACTCTTAATAGTAATAATAAATGTAAATAACTTTAAATTAATTCAAATATAATCTATCATGATTTCTCCTCGACACCATCATGTCCCACCATCTCCTTCTAGGTCCTTCTAGCTTGATGGTGTCACATTTCACCTTGATTTAATTAGGTTTTTTCAGTAACTCAAATAAAAGTGAAACCCTCCTCAACAAATCCTCGGACACTTGAGGATCATTTTATCATTGTAACCATAGTGGATTCTAGTGAATGAAACCTGATAATGATTTTGAGACTTATCATTTTGAGGTTCCATAGCTGGATCATGAATAGGATTGGGTTCAGGTTCCTGCCCCAAAGCATGGACAACATGCATAATAGCCTCAACCAGATTCTGGTCCATGGGAGGATTTTCTCGATGTGGTTCATCAGAAGATTCCTCCTAGATCTATTTCACAAATCTTCTCAGAGGCATGATGTTACACAACATCAACTAACACAAATAATAAATCCTAAATTTACTTGGATTGACATTAAAACAAGAGAAACTGGGAATTTAATCATATTAGATAAGAAAATAATATTTGGATTTCTACTTTTGAAAATAAAAAAAAGTGAGAAGACTAGAACTAATCCTCAAGATGTATTTCTCAAACCACCCATAGTGACTTAATTTTTGTAATAATGAGATTTATCAAGGCACCCACTCATAACTACCTCCTAAGTTCCCAAAATATCACTCCAATTGCATAATGATATCAAGGAAATAGGAACATAATGCACCTTTTATACAAATTTATCATGAACTAGACCATATAACCTGATACTTTAATACTTAATCTAGTCCTATCATGGCCCCAAGAGTTTTACTAATCCCCATGGGTTGGAAACCATCACCTGGCATCAAATAAGATAAAATTGGAAACGATTTTGCTACATAAGCAGTGTAAGAAACAGAAACAAGTCAGTATTCTCAAAGAAAACACTCAAAAGAGATTGTACCAAAAGTTAAATAGGTATAAAAAACCCCAAATAGCACATCATCAAAGTACCAAAAGAATATTAAAACAACCCAAGTCCTAGAGTACAGAACACTACAATCCCAAATATCCAATAATAACAACCAACTTCAAATGGCACTTTTTCCTTGATCAAACCTAGTAGAAGGAAATCTAAAAACGCCCAAAGGAAAAGGTATGTTATGATCCAAATTCCCAGAAGGTTCTCACAAAGTGTTACATAAAAAGATACTACAAGGAATAAACAAAATCATGGTTTCAATTTAAAATAAAACATGCATGGTAGTACAATATCATATTTAAAACAAAACATGCTTTTCATTTTAATTAATGGAAACATTTCAAACAATGGGTTAAGTAAATATTTTATATATAATAGTTTATATAAATAAGAAGTACATGAATAAAGTGGTTTACAATTGATGTAATTTATATATATATGTAAAAAAACATGAAACATGGTCATCTACAAAAAGTTATGTCATTCCCAAGCTATGGGATCCTTACACATATCATATTGTTTATTATGGTAATATGTGTACGCATATCCCTCGGACACTAGTCAAAGAGGACTCGTCAATATCCCATCGGGGATAATATCCAAAACACTATGATTTTGTTAGATTTGTAAAGCATCAATCTGTTTCTAAGGAATTACCATCCTAGCATGTTTTTTCCAAAAACCCACTAACTACCTAGGTTCACATGTGCTCAAACAATCAATCAACAATGGAAAAATTATTTTAAAACAATTTAAAATAAAATTTACCCTTTTTCAACTTTAATATTCCAATTTCACTGTAAAAACAAAAACATGGGTTTTTAATAAATTCATTCCATTTTCAAGATAAAACAAATCATGGGTTTCTATAAAATCAATTTAATCCATTTTTTCCAAAATAAATTTCACAAATAAATTTTTATAAGTTCCATAAATTCCAAATCAAACCCCAAACTCTAATTCCATTATAATTTGCAGTTTTCCCAATAACTCATGCCAATCCAATTTCAAATACCAATTTGAATCAAATTGGTTTTTCATAATTCAATTGAAATAAATTTAATTTTAATAATGAAAATCAATTGTATATATCATGGAAAATTTCAATAGAACTACCTTCCTTTAATACGGAGATCACATATCACAACACCCACAAAAAGAATTGGCAATGAATGATGTAAGAAATGGATATCAAGGAATAAAACCTAGATTCACAATCCAAAATAAAGTATATTAGATCCATCAGTAACTAGATGATCTAAGAAACCCTGAGGAGGAGAGATATAGATAATGGGATAGATGGAATGGGAGAAGAACTTTTAATAGAGAGGAATTGAATGGTGTTATCCAATCTTTGATCCACCTCAAAATAGGTTTAGAGGAGCCAAAATGGTTTCTTGGGAGATCCAAAAACCTAGGAAGACATCCAATACTGAGCTAGGGTCAAGCGGTGGTTTATATGGGGTTTAGAAAGTTTTAAATTAATTTTCAGAATTTAAAATTCTAAGCACATGATTTCTTAAAAGGGCTTGCATGGTTTGTCAAACCGTGCACCCTAACCATGTGCCCCTCTGATGGGGTTCAAAGTTTCTACTAGGTGGGTGCATGGTTTTTTCAATCATGAACTAACCATTAAAACCCCTACTGTCTTTTTTTCTTAATTTTCTCTAGTTGGGTGTGTAGTTTCGGAAAACTGTTTATCAACCATGTATAGCCAATAAAATTATAAAATTTTCAAATTTATTCCTAAAACCATCTGAGAAAAACACCAACTAAATAATGAACAAAAATAAGGTTTGTGGATTACTTGAAAATAGTAACATGATGTTATAGGGTATAAAGTTTCTAAATGGGTTTACAAGGGTTTTCTATGATTTGGAAGGCTTTGGAGGTGGTCTGGGTCCTTATATAGAAAATGGGATGAAAACTGTCTATAGAGAATTTACATTTTGTGTACATGTTACACGTCCTGTAACTTCCACAAATAATAGGTTTTGAAATGGTTTATTACATGAATTGGTTACATTTCATGGACCTAATTCAGGTCGTGTAAATGTCAATCGGGATAAATATTAACCTGAGTTGATGGGTTTTTCAGCATAAATCAAAAATAAGTAAATACACAACATGAAATTACTACACACCATGTATTCCTTTGAACAATAAATGTTAAGTGGGACTTACATATTATTATTTCATTCCATCATGTGTATCCCTCTTCTCTCAACCCTATGATGATTTCTAAGCAATTTTAGAGTATCTTCCATTGTTCTGGAAATCCCGATCAAGCATATGATCCTCATTGAGTTTCGTTGCTTAGGCTTACCCCTATATTTTATTTCTCTATTATATTTGTGTAAATATCTTAATTTTGGGGATGTTTTGGGTTTTAATCTTGGTTCCATGGGATCTAGGTTTCATCTTGTGAATATTTTCACCTCCATTCTAGTTAGTGATTTCTGTTGGAAGCATCTCTAAATCATATGATAAAGGTAGGGAGTCTAAACCTAACCATATTGTATATTTAATTGTGAAGTATATGTAATATTATTATATGTAGACATAACATATAATAGACGAGTACCTTCACTCCTAGATCTTGTGCTAAAATCCATAGCATTACATTTCCATATTTGATTCTGATAATCGTGACCCAATTTTTTCATCTAAAACTTAAAAAATTGAAAGGAAAAATTGGATCACTTGTAACCTTTAGGACCTTTTAGGTTTAGAGTTTTAGAGGATTGGGAGAAATCCTACGTCAACAATTCACATGACTTTAAATGAGCATTTATCCATCTTAAAAATCTTTTCTTTTTCACATTAATACATCATTATCATCCATAGAAAACCCCTTCTGAACATAACTCATTCAATGACATTCTTTATAACCTGGGAAAAATAAAACATAATAAGGGTGAGATAAAATTCTTAGTAAGGGTACACATAAGTGTTTTTAATTTAATTTCATTAATGAGCATAATAAGTGCATAAGTGTATGATGACATAATAATAAAACATGAGAAAATCATAAAATAACTCATGTGCAATAATACCTAGATCAAAAAATATGAAAACATGGAAAAGTAAAGAGTTATAAAAATCAATAATAATGAGCCATGTGATATCAATATTGATCATGATAAATATTATAAACCCATAACAAGAAATTAAAACCCATTTTTAGTAACTTGGATAATTAGTTTCGTAAAAACCTTTACCAACATTTTTAATTAGAATAACCATACAGCCAACTTACAACATTACCATTACCTAATTTATTGGAGTGATATCTAGGTAAACCTATTGTTTATTATATTAAAATCTTACTCGGTATTATCTGGGCCACTGGAAGTTAAGTTATAATTCCCTTACCCGGTGCTATCTGGGCCACCCCATGTTAAGCTGTAATGGGATTACCCGGCATTGTCTGGGTAACCCCATGGTAAGCTCCAACAGGTTTACCATGAACTATCTAAGCCACCCCATGTTTAATATGTAATTTTTTAGAACCATAACATGAACAAAAATACATAATTATTTCATTATAGAAACATAGAAACAATAATTATTCTTTTATAATATGATAACCCCATGGAAAAGAAATAGGATTCATGTTAATATATTTGAAACATGATTAAACCATCGAAAATAAATGGTTTGACACATGGTTAACTCTTGTAAATTAAATGGGTGCCATAAAAATCTATTTGAAACATAGTTAACCTATGAAAAAGAAATGGTTTCTATGATAATATTTTCGAGACATGATTAACTCATTGAAAAGAAACAAGTTCCATAATAATATCATTGAAAATTTATTAACCCATGGAAAATAATTTTTCCAATAAAAATATATTTTAAATGTAATTAACCCTTGTAAAGTAAATTGGTTCCATAACAATCTCTTTGAAACATGGTTTTGGAAGAAATCAAGTTTCTAACGAAAGAAAGAAATGAAGTTGAATTTTATTCAAAACACTTTCTCAAATATTTTAATTACTAAAGAGTGTAAAAAGGGTAAAATTTCTTGAAATATCATAAATAATAAAATTATAATATATTTTATGAGAATTATATGATTTCAACATTGGAGACTTAAGTATACACAATCATAGTAAATGATGAGATTGTAATAAAAGGATCTTACCGCTTTAGTAACTTTGAATCATGGAAACCATGAAAATATTAAATAAAAATAATATTAAAATAACATGAGATAAATAAATTCATGATATTTAATTTCAGATGGTATGTATATTCATCTCATAAAATAAGATAGGCTCATAACATGTCATAAGTCTTAAAGAAGGTAAATTGTGACAAAAATCCATCACGCTTTGGTAAATTTGAAATCATAAACCCCATGAAGATAGATCATCAAATGGACATTAAAATACCCATAAATATAAGTATAATATTCCTAAAATACATTCAGGGTTAGTATATACACCACACAACAAAAGCAAGTGGTGAATAAGGCATAAATCTCATTGAAATAAAAGTGAGATGAGAAAAACCCTTACTATTTGAGTAAATTTTGAATCATGAGACCTATGAAAGAATAAAATCAATTAAAACATTGAATATAATAAAATATATTAAATTCATTATAAAACATGATATAGGTCAGTTTATACACCACACAAAAGAAACAAGTTATGAATATGTTACGAGTCTTGTAGAAATAAAAGTGGGACTAAAAATCCCTTTACCTTGAGTCTGATTCATGTTAATTATTTACTAGATTTAGAACCTTTCCAAAGTTTTTTATTAATTTTATTTCACTTATAAATAGGTTATATACAATTACTTAATCAATTAATATGAAGTCAGGTGTTGTGAGCATATTTGGTATATGTGTTAAAATAGAATTTGGTAGGTAGACTATAGTCAAAAAGGTTTTTATATAAATATATATATAGAATAATAATAATTAGATAATAATAATATTTAGACATAAATTATATTTTTAACCAATCATGGAAGATGGTTATAAAAAATTAACCAATGTTACATTCATTGTAACGCCCTGACCCCAGTTACCCAGAGTCGGTGCATTATTGCGTTACATTGGCATGATCACAAAAGATCAAGTCTCGAAAGACCGATTAGTTTAGTAGCCTTGGAAACACTAGATACATTCATAAATGTTACATTACATCATAAAGTGAAAAAATACAATAAAATAGTCTCCATAGTCCACACCCATATCCCATTCAGACTATCCCTACAGGTCAGTCATAAAATATTTCTTCACATCCTGAGAAAAATAAAACATTGAAAGGGGAGAGCTCACATGCTCAGTAAGAATAACAATATATCGGAAGCGTTCATAAATAAACATAAACATTTAAGATAATGTATAACTAAAACAAAAGCCTTTTAAACTTGAAATTCAACATAATATGGAAAATGTAAAATGAGATGATTCCATTTACTTATTCACATCGATATTATACTGGTCAAATAACCACATGAAATATCAATAACCACTTTTATAATGATGGAATGCATAATGCCAGACTATCATAACCAAGTACCCAAGGCCTCATTACAAGACTAAAAATAATATTTTTTCAAGGCCTCGTGCCAAGACACTAGTTTGTCTCATGAGACCTGCCGATGCATCGAGGAGCTATAGCAGGCTCCACCCGTCACTTATTGAGTCCAATGCATTCCTCATATGAACAGGTTTAAACATATCATAAACCATAACATAAACGTATCACATAAAACATGCATAAAGGTAATATATCATTTCCACATTTCAATCACAAGATATCAATACAACACATTGATATAATAAAACATTATCAAAACCATTTTCAATACCAGAATAAAAGAAAATTAAAACTTTATTTTTCATTTAAAAAAAGTTATGGCTTGTAGAGGAAGCCGAAACTCAAATAATGGTAACGGTGGCAGAGAAATCATTGTCTCCGCATACGTATGACAAAAAAACATTCCCTTTTCTCATTTAGTAAAACTCTTTGTATAAAAAATATTCCTTTTGAATAAATGTAAATGTCAAAGGGGTTTATACACCGTATAAAAGAAAGTTGTGTATAAAACAAAATATGCCTCAATGAAAGGAGATTGAGACAAAGTACCTTAAAAAGATCATTTTTTGAATAAAATATATCTATTATGTGTATTCACTGTAATTACACATAAATAAAGTACAAATACAAGATAGGACATAATAATATCATGACATAATTTGAAAGTAAGAGATTAACCCAAAGAATAGAAATTGGGTTAAGAAGATCCCTTACCTCGTGTCCGACTTGACTCGATCATTATTTAACCTCCTAAATAATAAACTAGAGTTAATTTATAATTTCTTAAGAAAATTTTTAAAGTTTATTATTCCTTTTATATCACTTATTACCATGTTATGAACATTATGTAATTATTTATGTCAATAATGGTTGTTTTGTCAATCTTTGGTACTTGAGTCAAAAATAAACTTCTTATAATTGCAATTTGTTCATGTGGTGAAATATCCATTATATCCAGAATTATATTCATGATTTAGATAGCATATATATCATATATATTCAGTATATACATTCATTCATAATATTACGTAACATTTAGAGGTTAGAAATGAAATGCACCATTCATGGAGACGGTAAGTCGTACGTACGCATGAACGCTACTTTCATTTCTATTTCGAATTTTAATGGAATGAAACATAATGATATAAAGTTATATTATAATTCCAGTATAATATCATATATAATATCACTTACTCAATCCTTTATACATCCCATGTATGGCATTAACGATTCAAATCACTTTGAGGGGGCGGTAGTCCGCACTTCCTCAAATGAAATTATCACATTTGCACAACATGAAAAGCATAAAGATATGTCTTAAATGTAAAATACAGAAGCATAGAGAGGGAATAAATATAATATATATCATAAATAAATATAGTTCCATCGTAATGGCCACCATGAGAGGTGTTAAGAGAAGATAGAACAATCATCGTTTCGGGAGGCAGTAATTCACCATCCAAGGAAATAGTATGTTTTTTAACCATTAGACGGAGGTGTGTGTAAGTTTAGCTAGAATAATTATCATAAAAAAATCCTAGTATATTGAATATACTGGTTTTGTTACAAAATAAAGGAATAAAAATAGTTTAAGGGGTTGGAGAAGAAAAATAAAACAAAATAACATAAGAGAAGACATTACCTTAAAATCAGGTAACTCTTTTTGATTTGAGCCAAAGGCTTCCTTGGGAATACTTCTGACCAAAGTGAGGATTCTATGAGTAAGAGAGGGAAGTTGAGAGAGTATTTGGGTAGATTTAGGCCGAGCCAAATGGCTTGGAAGGTGTGAATAAGGTGGTAGAGGTGGGGGCCTTTTATAAGAGGGGAGGAGGGGCACTCTTGGAATGATTGAAATGTTACTTTATTATATAATGATTTTCAGATTTTAAAGGTACCACACTTATATATTTAGATTATAAGGTGATAATGGTTCGAAATATACTCATCTAGTAGGTTTTTGATAAGTGTAAGTCTTAGATTTTACATTATCCTTTCATTTTATTTAAACTGTTAATTAATGTGGTAATCGCTGCATCATCATGGTGTCATAAAACATTTAATATATTTAATGTATAAAAATTATAAAAAAATGATCATGATGTAGGAAATATTTTTATCTTTCCAATGAATATTTATAGTCGAAAATTTAACTTATATAACCCCATGTAATAATTGTTTTAGTAAAACAACACATGTTTGTTACATTTTTATTTTTACTTTAAATAAAAAGTTATTAATGTCATTTTCTTACCCATGTGGCTCCATGGGGTCCCCAAGTTGACCCATGGATTGTCTTGGTCGGCCATGACTCATCCAATAAGGTTAGGACAAGTGTAAGGGTATTTTAATATTTTTATAATATCATTATTACCTTAAATTTCACCAATTACCTTTAATCACGATTAATTAAACTTAAAAGTTACTATTCACCAAAAAATTATTTTAATCCCATTGAACAACATTTTACTTCCTAATGACAACCATGTATGTCGGATTTTTGAAAATCAAATCACAGAATTGGTAATGTTTCATTTAAATGAAAAATCAGTTTTTTAACTACCACTTAGTGGTTTCACTATTCATCAAAAATTGAAGTTTTTCAGAATAATGCCAAAATTTCACCCTAAGCTATAATTGATATTCCGAATTCCAAAATTATGTCTATTTTAAAAAATTACAAACATAGAAGTTTCATTAATTAATTTTATAATTAATTCCTGCTGTCACAACAAATAGCGTGTTTTTAAGAAACAATATATATCAAAATATTGACAATTGTTTATGTCCAATTTCAAAGTGAAATTAATTCTAATGACCACCATTGGATAAAATGATAAAAATATATTCTAATTATAATTTAAAACTACTCAATAGTATAATTTATCACTATAAATTATTTTTATTAAAAAATTTGTTTTTAAGTATTTTTCACTATTCATAAAAAATTGGAAGTTCTCAGAAAAATACCAAAAATTCAACATAGGCTAATTTCGATATTCCGAATCCAAAAATGAATATTTTTTTTGAAATATAAAATATATATAATTTCAAAAAGTTGGTATTACTATTCATAATGGCTATTTTGATTGGTCACGGTGTGTTAGAATCTCGAACTTGCGTACAATGCAAGCTATTGCATTATTGAAAGAGAAGCGTATCATGGAAGCTCGGGGTGTTACATTCTCCCCTCCTTCAATAAGTTGCATCCTCACAATTTGAAATTTTTCTTTGAAAATAAAAGGTTGGAAACATAAAATACCTTTGTGGAAAACCCACATCAGAAATAAGGTTAATAAAATTTATCCTTAATAAGAGGGAAAGCGAAATGAAAAATTCACCACCAAATTATGATCTCGATAAGGAGAACATTGGTGGAAATTAGAGACATATAATTGGAGGAAAAACGTAAATATTTGTAGGGAGTGATTGAGGTCATCAATCACAAACAAGTGTAAAATTGAGGGAATGAAAGCCTTCAATCTATGTTGATTTAAAATATTATCAGTTCAAAAAGACATAAGGTATTAGGATAACACATTTTTTGATTTAATATCCCTCTTAATAAAGTTTAAGAATGAATTTATTCATAGAATAAGAGACAGGTATATATATATTTATTCTTGACAAGTAGAGTTTCAACCTTCAACTAATTTCTACCACAAACTCATCTTTCACTCAAAAAGATAATAGAACTCCAAAATATTATATTTATCCTAATCGTACAAGGTTAGAAATATTAACACATACCATTTAGATTAGGAAAACTATTTTTTAATAACCAGGTACTTCTTGTAGGCTAGTGGTAGGTAATAAAGGCCTATCACACTATGGTTGTGGGTTCGATTCCTACAGCTTTGTCCGACGCGACAGGTTATCCCCCGACCTACAGGTTGTCCTTTTCCTAAAACTATAGTATTATAATATTCCAAAAATAATATTCATAAATGTTTTAACCTTAAAAAATACTATACAAGGTTCAACTTAATCCATTCCAACCTTTATAGTTATCCAAAATACTTCTGTCCAACTCACAGTCCAAATTTTATAAGGAAGGTAAACATAATGAAGATCCTTTTTTCTGCGTAACAACATGTGAACACCTTCATCATGTATTCTTTTAAAACACTAAAACATCCTGAATTACCATAAATCCTTATTTATTACATTCATGATCCCCTATTCCTTATAGAATACTAGATATACTCCTTCTATCCAAAAATGTATACAAATCATTAATCAGTTTCAAGGAAGTTAAGGATATCCAATATAATTTATCCAAATCAATCATGTATTATTAAAAAATCACTATCTCGGAATCAGAACCATATTATGTTTTATCTTTCTATCAACCATATATTTTCCAAAAATTTAACCTGTTGTGGAGTCACTTTTCTTGGTTCCACACAATCTCGATTCCTTGATGAAATAGTACTGTAGTACAATCCTTATATACTCCATAATTATTACAACCAGTACATCATTGATACAACACTCAAATGACAAAATTATTGAATAAAAACATAAGAAATCTAATCATTCCTCCTCATCTGTGGTAGTATCATAACTTGATTATTATCCAATTACATCATTTGGGGCATACTCTGATGATTTGGACATTGGTTTGCGTAGTGTCCCCACTCGTTGCAGATAAAGCATTGTACCTTTGAACCTTTTTCTTACCCTTGCAGTCACGCACTTGGTGTCCTTTTTCTCCACACTTATAGAAAACTCACATTCCCTTCAGGAAAGTTCCAAGGTGTTTCTTCCCATAGTTATCACATATTCGAAAATTCTTCTTTTCCCTCGTCCCTTTATCCATCATTATCTCTTCCATCCTTTTCTTCTCTTTCTTCCCTTCAAATCCATAAGACTCAGAGAATTATTTACTTATCTTATTAACACATGATACTATTTATTTATATGTTAAGAACACATGGGAGACTATTTACCTTCTAAATTTTGGCTTAATACCGTAAAAAATATGATCCTTCTTACTCTTTGGATCATACGTATTGATGGAGTTCACATTCCATCTACTGGGTGCAATTTCTATACAATGGCATAAACTAGGTTAGTTTATGAATCAAAATACATAATTACAAACTTGAAAAACAATTAACATAAATTGAACTATTTATGGATATAATCCATAATAATAAAAATGTTTTCTTTGAGGAATTATATACTCATAACCCTTCATAGTGGTTTTTAAAGAAAATGAGAATTATCCTAAGCATATCCCCCAGGAGTGTCGTAACCAAGAGTGCAGCAAGGCCCGTTGTCATGCACCAGTTCTCATTTGAGTCTAGCTCAAAGCAGTGTTTTTGGGTTTTACCCCTAGGTACATATGTGCCAAATCCGCCTCTACCTGCTCGTATCCAGACAAGGATGTACTGCTCAGAAAACTCACAAAATCTCTACAACAACAAAAATCTAGGAAGTTCTTCTATACTAATCCTCAAATTTTATCTTAGGTCTATGTGCTCTAATCAGAGTTTATCTAAATATAGCTTCCAGGGTTATTACTAAACTGCCTCTGATACCAACTGTAACACCCCGACCCCAGTTACCCAGAGTCGGTGCATTATTTAGTAACATTGGCATAATCACAAAAGATCAAGTCTCGAAATTACGATTAGTTTAGTAGCCTTGGAAACACTAGATACATTCATAAATGTTACATTACATCATAAAGTGAAAAACTATAATAACATAATTTCTATAGTCCACACCCATATCCCCTTCACACTATCCATGCAGGTCAATCATAAAATATTTCTTCACATCCTGAGAAAAATAAAACATTGAAAGGGGTGATCTCATATGCTCAGTAAGAATAACAATATAGTGGAAGCTGTCATAAATAAACATAAACATTTAAGATAATGTATAACTAAAACAAAAGCGTTTTAAACTTGAACTTCAACATAATATTGCAAATGTAAAATGAGATAATTCCATTTACTTATTCACATGGATATTCTACTGGTCGAATAACCACATTAAATATCAATAACCACTTTCATAATGATGGAATACATAATTCCAGACTATCATAACCACGTAGCCAAGGCCTCGTACCAAGACTACAAATAATATTTTTTCAAGGCCTTGTGCCAAGACACTAGTTTGTCTCATGAGACCTACCGATTCATCGAGGAGCTATAGCGGGCTCCACCTGTCACTTATTAAGTCCAATGCATTCCTCATATGAACAGGTTTAAACATATCAAAAACCATAACATAATCATATCACATAAAACATGCATAAAGGAAACATATCATTTCCACATTTCAATCACAAGATATCAATAAAACACATTGATATAATAAAACATTATCAAAACCATTTTCAATACCAAAATAAAAGAAAATTAAAACTTTGTTTTTCATTTAAAAAAAGTTATGGCTTGTAGAGGAAGCCAAAACTCAAATAATGGTAACGGCAGTGGAGAGGTCGTTGTCGCCACATACGTATGACAAAAAAACATTCCGTTTTGTCGTTTAGTAAAACGCTTTGTATAAAAAATATTCCTTTTGAATAAATATAAATGTCAAAGGGGTTTATACAATGTATAAAAGAAAGTTGTGTATAAAACAAAATATGCCTCAATGAAAGGAGATTAAGATGAAGTCCCTTAAAAAGATCATTTTTTAAATAAAATAGATCTATTATGTGTATTCACTATAAGTACACATAAATAAATTACAAATACAAGATAAGACATAATAATATCATGACATAATTTGAAAGTAGGAGATTAACCCAAAGAATAGAAATTGGGTTAAGAAGTTCCCTTACCTCGTGTCCGAATTGACTCGATCGTTCTTTAACCTCATGAATAATAAAGTAGAGTTAATTTATAATTGCTTAAGAACCTTTTAAAGTTTATTATTCCTTTTATATCACTTATTACCATGTTATGAACATTATGTAATTATTTATGTTAATAATGGTCGTTTTGTCGATCTTTGGTACTTGAGTCAAAAATAAACTTCTTATAATTGCAAGTTGTTCATGTGGTAAAATATCCATTATTTACAGAATTATATTAATGATTTAGATATCATATATATCATATATATCCAGTATATACATTCATTCATAATATTATGTAACATTTAGAGGTAAGAAATGAAATGCACCGTTCATGGAGACGGTAAGCCGTACGTACACATGAACGCTACTTTCATTTCTATTTCATATTTTAATGGAATGAAACATAATCATATAAAGTTATATAATAATTCCAATATAATATCGTATATAATATCACTTAATCCATCCTTTATACATCCCACATATGGCATTAACGATTCAAATCACTTTGAGGGGGCGGTAGTCCGCACTTCCTCAAATGAAATTATCGCATTTGCAAAACATGAAAAGCATAAAGATATGTTTTAAATGTAAAATACAGAAGCATAGAGAGGAAATAAATATAATATATATCATAAATAAATATAGTGCAATTATAATGGTCACCATGAGAGGTGGTAGGAGAATATAGAACAATCATCGTTTCGGGAGGCAGTAATTCACCATCCACGGAAACAGTAAGTTCTTTAACCATTAGACGAAGGTGTGTGTAAGTTTAGCTAGAATAATTAACATAAAAACATCCTATTATATTTAATATACTAGTTTTGTTACAAAATAAAGTAATAAAAATAGTTTAAGGGGTTAGAGAAGAAAAATAAAACAAAATAACTTAAGAGAAGACATTACCTTAAAATCGGGTAACTCTTTTTGATTTGAGCCAAAGGATTCCTTGGGAAGACTTCTACTCAAAGTGATTCATCTAGGAGTAAGAGAGGTAAGGGTATTTGGGCAGAGGATGTTTGAGCCAAATGGATTGGAAGTTGTGAATAAGGTGGTAGAGGTGGGGGACTTTTATAAGAGGAGAGGAGGGGCACTCTTGGAAAGATTGAAATGTTACTTTATTATATAATGAGTTTCGGATTTTAAAGGTCCCAAACTTATATATTTTGAGGCTAAGGTGATAAGGGTTCTAAATATACTCATAAAATAGTGTTTCTACATGTTTAAGTCTTAGATTTTACATTATCTTTTCATTTTATTTAAACCGTTAATTAATGAGGTAATCGCTGCATCATCATGGTGTCATAAAAAATTTAATTTATTTAATGTCTAAAAATTATAAAAAAATATCATGATGTAGGAAATATTTTAATCTTTCCAATTAATATTTATAGTCGAAAAGTTAAATTATATAACCCCATGTAATAATTGTTTTAGTAAAACAACACATGTTTGTGACATTTTTATTTTTACTTTAAATAAAAGGTTATTAATGTCATTTTCTTTCCCAAGTGGCTCCATGGGGTCCCCAAGTTGACCCATGGATTTTATTTGTCGGCCATGACTCATCCCATAAGGGTAGGACAAGTGTAAGGGTATTTTCATATTTTTATAATATCATTTTTACCTTAAATTTCACTAATTACCTTTAATCGCGATTAATTAAACTTAAAAGTTACTATTCACCAAAAAAAATTTAATCCCATTGAACCAAATTTTACTTCCTAATTACAACCATGTATGTAGTATTTTTGAAAATCAAATCACAAAAGTGTTAATGTTTCATTTAAATGAAAAATCAGTTTTTTAACTACCACTTAGTGGTTTCACTATTCATCAAAAATTGAAGTTTTTCAGAACAATGCCAAAATTTCACCCTAAGATATAATTGATATTCTGAATTAAAAAATGATGTATATTTTTCAAAATTCCAAACATATAAGTTTCATTAATTAATTTTATAATTAATTCCCGTTGTCACAACAAATAGCGTGTTTTTAAGAAATAATATATATCAAAAGATTGAAAATTGTTTATGTCCAATTTCAAAGTGAAATTAATTCTAATGACCACCATTGGATAAAATGATAAAAATATATTATAATTATACTTTAAAACCACTCAATAGTATAATTTATCACTATAAATTATTTTTATTAAAAAAGTTGTTTTTAAGTATTTTTCACTATTCATAAAAAATTGGAAGTTCTTAGAAAAATACCAAAAATTCAACATAGGCTAATTTCGACATTTCGAATCCAAAAATGAAGTCCATTTTGAAATATAAAATATATATAATTTCAAAAAGTTGGTATTAATATTCATAATGGCTATTTTGATTGGTCGCGGTGTGTTAAAATCTCAAACTTGCGTACAATGCAAGCTATTGCATTATTGGAAGAGAAGCGTATCGTGGAAGCTCGAGGTGTTACATTCATGGCAATGGTAGGTCGTACATACGCATGAGTATTGTTAACATTTTTCAATGATCATTTTGAAAAGAAGGAAAGTAACATTTATTTTTAAAGAATGGTCATTATATCATAAATAAAAAAGTATTTATTTATATATAGTTATATATATCATTCTTGTGATGTGGTGAAGAAAAATAATAATCACATCGCTTCAAGTAGGCGATAGTCTACACGTCCACGAACAACATTACCACTTTTTCCATGTGTGAAATGGAAAGAGTTAAATGATATATAATATTTAAAAATATATAATTATGTCATTAATATCATAATTATATCATTTATATAATATATAATCATTATATTTACCCTTATTACCTTCTATGTAACACATTATTGAAAACACTTCAAATCGCTTCGCGAGGCGGTGGTCTGTTTTACAAACAAGCGGCATTATCATATCCCTTATAGTATGAAATGTAAAAAATGGTTTACATGATATAATGAATATAGAAATATAATAATATTATAAATATCATAAATATAATATATAAATTTGTTTTCCAATATTATTACAAACCTTGAGAGGTGGTAATTGAAGAATGAACGACATCGATTCGTGAGGCGATAGTTCGACATACACATGAACGATGATTGTGTATCCCATTTGATAGAAGTTTATGAATTTTTAGGTAATAAAATTAACATAAAAATATCTCATTATATTTTAGATACGGATGTTATTATATAATCATTATATAATAATAATTTAATGTGTGGAAAAAAAATTAAACAAAATTTTTCAATGAAGAATGTTACCTCTTTTTCGGGTTTCTCTATTTGTTTTGAACCAAAGGCCTTCATTGGTTTGGATTATGCCCATATTTATGCTTCTGAGATGATATTAGGTATTTTGGGAAGTCATTTGGTAAGAATTTTTTCAATACAAAAGGCTTTAGATTTGTTTTTAATGGGGTAGAGTGAGTGCCTTTATATAGTGAAGGTGGAGTGGCATTCTTGTAAATATCAAAAAGAAAAAACTATTAGGAGATATCCCTTACATCATGTGCCTCCAATAATAAATTTTTTTTGGTAAAATAGTTTATATGATATAAATATTTCCATAAAAAAAATTTAACAAGTTTCTAGTTAATTTTTTCCTTAAGATTAATGTTTAACCACTAAGTAAATTCGTTTTTACCTTAATCGCTATAGTTTTTTTTAATTTCTTTCACTAATAATTCTGGACAAAAACTATGTCAAAAATACTCGAAATTAAAATTTATTATAATTCCAAATACAGAATTAGTTTTTCTAAATTCAACTCACATAAGTTTAAGAATTTAATTTAAATTGTATCCCGAAAATGTGATGGAAAAGCCGGTTTTTAAAATGAAAATGTTTAAATGTTTGGAATGTTTGTAGATCCAATTAAAATGTAAAATTGATTCCGATGACATAAATTGGTTTGATATATTTATAATTGAACTATTTTTAATATAAAAACAATTCAAAATATAATTTATCATTATAAATTATTTAGATAAAAATTCATTTTTCAATAAAAATTCAGTATTTTTCACTATTCATCAAAAAATGAAAATTCTCAGAAAATACCAAAAATTCACCCAAAGATAATTTTTACATTACTATATAAAATAATGAGTTTATTTTTTCAAATAAAGTTTATAAAAGTGACAAAAATAAATTTAAAAAAAAAGCCTTCCCTTAAAAGGTGGCAAAACTGCCTTTTTGAAGATCCCGTCTTTTAATGCTTAAAATTGGATTTGTCCATATCTAATACCTATAAAATATGTTGGATTAATGTTAAAATATTTTATTTAATATATATTATATAAATTTAATTAATATAATTAAAAAATAGTTATTAATTTAATTTATTATGATAAAATTCCTTTGGACGCATAAAAATAATTGTTTTTATAAAAATATTTCCATTATATTCAATTGTTTTATATTTTCATTTATAATTAATTGTTAACCAATTTATTCATTTCATAAACATTTTTAAACTATATTTTTATAATTTATTTAATCTTATACGTTTCCTCCATACAAACAATTATGTGATAACTGTCATATTAAATAATAATATTAATAGTATATTATTGTCTGGTAAGACGTTTTCTTGTTTGTAACACAAGTTATCAAAGATACCCTATGTTACATGAATTGAAAGATAAATTTGGTGTTATATATAATTAATGATATATTTTTAATTTTTTGTAATGTAAGATATCAAATAATTTAAATTAATTTGAAAGAAGATATTTTATAAAATCTCGGGATGTTATATCTTACCCCCCTTAAAATGAAATTTTCCCTCTGAATTCATCTTGGTTATAAAAGTTTTAACAATTCAATAATTCCTTTGTATATCCCACATCATAAAATGGTTTTATAAACCATCATATTGATAATAAATAAAAGGATGTATGAATTTCATCTAGAACAATACATTCTAGATTTCCAAAGAGTAGAACATATATGAGGATGGAGGAAAAGTGTAAATAATTATAGAGATTGATTGAGGACATTGATCACAAGAAAGAAAATGATCAATGGAAAGTTATGGGTCACAAAATAAAAAAAATTTAATGATCTAAAATACCATTGGTTTATCAGAAATAAAATTACTAGGATGACATTTTTGTCTCAAGATCATTTTCCTAGAGTTGATGAATTATCATACAATCTAGACTAAAATAAATCAACCATTATTCCTCAAATAAAATACCATATGTTTTCTAAATAAACATAATCTTAAAATATAAAAAACTAGTACTAAATAATACATCACATAGGCCAGCGGTAGGTAAGAAACCCTTATCATCCTTCAGTCATGGGTTCAAGCCCCACCACATAGATGAATGTGATGGGTTGTTACCCAGGACATGAGTTATCCTATTTTTTTAACATGAAAAATAATTCCTCCCTAAAGAATACTTTATCATGATCCTAGGAATTAAAAATACCCCAACCCAATAAAATTTCTCCCAAAATTTATTTTATAACCAAAAAAATTACTACTTAAAAATCTCAAAAAATCTATCTAGGACTTTGAACTTATAATAATACTTAATATTATATACTTATGATGGTATCCATAAATATTAATATAGCCTCAAATTAAAACATCCCAATATCTAAAGTTATATAAACCTTTTCTTTTGATGTTAACTATAACAACTTAGGACCCTCACTCTCGGATCCTATGTTGAAATCTATAACTTTAAAGTTACTACTTTGATGCTGAGAATTGTAACCCAATTTCTTCCATATAAACCATAAAAAATCAAAATGAAAAATTAGATCACTTAAAATATTTAAAACCTTTTAGGCATAGAGTTTTAGAGAATTAGGAAAAACTCCTAAATCAATAATTCAGAAGACTTTAAATGTTCATTTCTCCCACTTAACCATCTTTTACTTTTCACATTAATACATCATTATCATCCATATAAAATCCCTTCTAGACATAACTCATTCAATATCATTATTTAGAACATGGGTAAAAAGAAACATAATAAGGGGGAGATTAAATACTTATTAAGGGTAAACATATTCATTAATAATTTAATGTCATCAATGATCATAAGAAGTGTATAAGGGTGTGATGACATAATCATAGTGAATGAGATAATCATAAAATAACTAATACCCATAAATGCCTACATCATCAAATATGAAAACATGTAAAATGATATAGTCATCAAAATCAATAATCATAATCCAGGTGATATTAATATTGATAATTAGAAACATTATAATCTCATAACATTAAATTAAAACCCTTTTTGGTAACTTGTATTGTAACTTTCATAAAACCCTTTTAATTTTAATAACCATACAATTTACATCCAATATTACCACTACCTAATGTATTGGAGCACTGTCTGGGTGCACCCATCATTTAAGGCTTTCTCGACAGGACTTGGGCCACCTAAAGTTAAGTTATAACTATTGGGAATGTATTGTATCAAAAATAATCTATAAATATTATTTCTTTTCCTGCTCACAAATACCCTTTTTGTTTTACTAATGATATTACTTTAATTTAATTCCAGGTAATTAATATGATTTGAAATATTTATTCTGGAATTATTTTCATGTTATTAATCCACAAGGAATACTATTTAAAGTATTCGAAATGAATTTTAGCATATACTAGAAACACTATTTATACCCTATGTTGCTAGGCATAATATAAGGAATGAACCCGAAATTTAGAATAGTGCATATGGATCATATACCCTATATTGACAGAAATTATGGTTCATCAGCCCTACATTTGGATGGAAACATACATTTTTAATAAGGTAAAGTATGGTTAATCAACCCTATGTAAGTAAGGAAACCTAAATTTGAGGAAACAAATGTATGGTACATAAACCCTAGTTTTGTATTCAACCCTACGTTTGGTAATTTATCTTTACATGCATGAACCCTACATTTGGTATTTTGTCTTTACATGGTGGAACCCTACATTTTAGGAAACAAATGTATGGTACATAAACCCTAATTTTGTATTCAACCCTATGTTTGGTATTTTATCTTTACATGGAGAAACCCTACATTTGGTATTTTGTCTTTACATAGAGGAACCCTACATTTAATTTTTTAATGATGGTGATTTAAATCGGTGCTTTTATCTGAGATTACTGCAATGGACTTGATCGAAATAAATATCATTTCAAAGTTATTCCAAATTTAAGACTTTAATATTTGAAGAAGAAGGACCATATTCAATCAGTTGCTGCTGAAAATATGAAGTCCAACCTGAACCATCAACAAATCAAACTCTTTATTTATTGGAGTTTTAACTGCTCATACTCATTTTTTGTTAAGTGTCATATTCTTTTACTAAGTTATGGATAACTGGTTCCCTATAAAAGAACCATAAGGATCTATTTAGACTTATTGTAAAGTTTTAAAATGCATGTACTCAGTTGTAGATTTTAAGGTCTTGTGATGAAAGGACCTTGTCTAGAAAAAATCACCAAGCTCATAGAGAGAGTATTAGTAGAGTGGATTAGGGGGTATTTTTTCCATAAACCACTATAAAAATTTTCATGTTCTACTTTACCATTTATCTTCTGCTCATATTTCATACAGAATAGAATTTTGTATATCTGCATAAATCACAAAGATATTTAAACTTCAGAATCTATCATGATTATCAAAAATACACCATTCACCCCCTCTCATGTTTCATTTTATTATTCTGACCTAAAAATAATGGGCTTACTAGATGCTAACTGGGCTAACTCATATTAAGCCGTAATGGGATTACCCAGTGCTGTTTGGGCTACCCCATATTAACTTGTAATGGGATTGACCTATGTTATTTAGACCACCCTATACTTAATTAGTAATGTCTTAGAACCCCAACATAAATAAAATACATAGTGATTTCATCATAAAAATCATAGAAACAATCATTATTCTTTTATAACCTGATCAGCTCATGGAAAAGAAATGAATTTAATGTCAATATATTTGAAACATGATTAACCAATAAAAAATAAATAGGTTCAATAACAATATCTTTGATACATGTTTAACTATTGTAAAATAAATGGATATCGTAATAATCTCTTTGAAACATGGTTAAGTTAGGGAAAATAAATGGGTTCTATGATAATCTATTGGAGACATGATTAACCCATAGAAAAAAACATCTTCCATAAAAATATATTTGAAATATGATTAACTCATGGAAAAGAAATAGGTTCCATAACAATATCTTATAAACATGATTAATCCATGTAAAATAAATGGTTTCCATAAAAATCTCTTAAAAACTTGGTTTTTAAATGAAACAAATTTCTTATCTAAGAGAGAAATGAAGTCATATTTTCTTAAAAATACTTTATCAAACATTTTAAGTACCAAAGAGTGTAAAAATAGTCCAATTACTTAAAAATTTCATGAATAAATAGGTAATATTATATTAAATTATAATTATAATATTTCAACATTGGAGACTTAATTATACACAATCCCGGTAAATGAAGAGATTATAATAAAAGACTATTACCACTTTGGTGACTTTGGATAATGATCCCAATAAAAGGATTTCAATGGAAGAGACTTAAAATACCATTATAATAAATAAATTAATAATATTAAATGTCAAATGGTATTTTTTTACCCTATAAAATAATATTGGTTCATAACACGGTGTAAGTCTCAAAGAAGGAAAATTGTTAGAAAAATACATTGTTGCTTTGGTAACTTTGAAACTGTAAACCCCATAAATAGAGATCCTAAAAGGGATATGAAAACCCACATAAATATAATTATAATATTCATAAAATAAATTTGTGTTCATTATATATAACACATAATAAAAATATGTGGTTAATAAGGCATACATCTCACCGAAATAAAAGTTAGATGAAAAAACCCTTACTACTTGAGTAACTTTTGAATCATGAGACCTATGAAAGAATAAAATAAATTGAAACTTTTAATATAATGAAATAAATTAAAACAATTATATAAAATTTCATAGGATAGTATATAAACCACAAAAAAATATATTAGTTTTGAATATGGAATAAGTCTCGCAGAAATAAAATTGGGATTAGAAATCTCCTTACCTTGAGTCTTATTTGTCATGATTGTTATTTATCTTCTTGAATAATAAATGTATGTTAATTTTTTAATTTATTTATAAAATTTTTCAAGTTTATTATTAATTTTAATTCAACTATAAATAAGTTGTATATGATTACTTAATTAATTAAGATCAATTCAGTTTTTTTCACCATATTTGTCTTACATGTCAAAACTAACTTTGGTAGATCGACTATGGTCATAGTTTTCATTATATAAATATATATAGAATAATAAACATTAAATAATAATAATATTTATAAATCAATTACTCTTTTATAACCAACCATGGAATATGGTTATGAAAAATGAACCAACATGACAATCATGGAGATGGTAAGTTGTACGTACGCATAAGTAATGTTCCCATTTTTTAATGATTATTATAGAAAGAATAAAAGTAACATTTATTTTTATATATTGATAATTATATAATAAATAAAATAATATTTAATTATATATACTTATATATAACATTATTTTATATGTGGTGATAAAAAAATAAGAATCACATCGCTTCGAGGAGGCAGTATTCCACACGTTCACAGACAACGTTATCACTTTTTTAGTGTGTGAAATGGAAAGAATAAAATGATATATAATATTTATATAAATATAATTATGTCATTAATATCATAATTTTTTAATTTATATTATATATAATCATTATATTTACCCTTATTACCTTCCACGTAACACGTTAGTGAAAACGCTTCACATTGCTTTGTCGGGTAGTAATTTAACGTACACATGAGCGATGCTAACATATCACCTATGGTATGAAATGTAAAAAAGGAGTATATGATATAATTAACATAGATATATAATTATGTTATTAATATCATAAATATAATATATAAAAAATATTTCAATCATTATTCCCAACCTTCAGATGTGGTAATGGAATAACGAACGACATCGGTTTGCGAGGCGGCAGTCCGTTTTACACATGAACGATGATTGTATATCCTATTTGACTGAAGTGTGTGAATTTTTAGGTATTAACCTTAAAATAACAACATATATGTATATTTAATACACTTATGTTAGTATATAATAATTATATAATAATAATTGAATGGGTGGAGACAGAAATAACACAAAAGTGTTTGCTGAAGAACATTACCTTTTCTTCAGGTATCTCTATTTGGTTTGAACCAAAGGCCTTCACTGTTTTACTTTATACTAAAATTTAGGGTTATATTATTGGATGATATTTTTTTTAAGTATTTTTTTAAGATTTTGGATAATACAAAAGGATTGAGAGGTTTGTATAATGGGGGGAGAGTGAGTGCCTTTATATATTTGATGAGGAGCAGCATTCTTGTAAATACCAAAAAACAAACACTATTTGGAGGTCTCTCTTAAATCATGTGCCTCCAATAATGAAAATATTTATATCCAAAAGGATATATTGTCTAAATATTTCCATCCAATGTGTTTTTTACAAGTTTCTATGTCATTTATACCCTTAAGATTAAATTTTAACCACTAAGTAAACTTGTTTTTACCTTAATAGTTGTAATTAATTTTAACTGCTTTCACTAATATTTTTTTGTCAAAAAATAAATTGACCTTACTAGAAATTATAAATTATGATGATTCAAAATATTGAATCTATTTTTCAAATTAAAATCACATAAGTGGAAGAATTTATTTTAAAATATATCTCACAAACATGACGACAAAGCGGGTTTTTAAAGTCAAAATATTTAAAACATTAAAATGTTTTTATAGATAATTTCAATTTAAGATTGATTAAAATGAAATATATTTGATTAATATATGTAAATTTTAACTATTTTTACTTTAAAACCATTTAAAAATATAATTTAACAATATAAATTATTTATATTAAAAATCAGTTTTCAATTAAATTCCAATATTTTTCACTATTCCTCAAAAAATGAAAATTCTTAGGAAAATAAAAAAAATAACCATTAAATAATTTTAAAATTACTATTTAAAAGAAGTTTATTTTATAAAATAAATTTTACAAAAGTAAAAAATATAATTTTAAACCATGTCTTCCATTAATAGAGAGAAAAACTTCCTTTTTTAAAAAATATACCTTTTATTGCTTAAAATTGGATTTATCCTTATATTATGACAAAAAAATATAATGGATTAATTTTAAAATATTTTATTGAATATATAATGTATATATTTAATTAATATTATTCAATAATTGTAATTAATTTGATTTATTAATACAAAACTCCTTTGAGAACATAAAATTAGTTTTTTTATAAAAACATTTCCTTTATATTCAATTGGTTTTTATTTTAATTTTTAATTAATTAGTAACCAATGAATTATCTTTGAACTAGTGCATAAAACATTTTTTACGGCGGTTATTTTTTATTTTTTACATCAGCTTTTGGCTGACGTTATTACAGGAGACGTTATAAACATTTTTTTACGGTGGTTATTTTAAAACCGACGTAAAAACCAAAAATCCAAAGCATTTTTCATGTCGGTTCATCAAAAACTGACATGGAAAATGCTTCAGAGTCATGATTTATTATGTTTGATTTTAAATAACTAATGTGGTATATACTTTTTCACATCTGTTATATAATAACCGACATAATAAACTGCACCTCCGAAGAGTTTATCACGTCAGTTATTTTCATAACTGACGTTATAAACAAGTCTGCCCAGCATTTTTCACGTCAGCTAAATAATAAATAATGTGAAAACATATATACAACATCAGTTATAAAATAATAGATGTAAAAAACTATTTCATTCCATTTATTATGTCATTTATGAAATAATTGATGTAAAAACTCATTCCCAAGCATTTCTTACGTCAGTTTTCAAATAATAGATGTTAAAACCCATTAACATGCATTTTTTTACGTTGGTTATAAAATAATTCACCTAAAAACCAATTTTTTTTAATAAAACCATTCAACCACAACTATTACCTACAAAAGAAAACCTGAAACAGACCAAAAACAAACCAAAACAAGACCAACCCCCCCCCCCCCCACACACACACAGACACACACCCCTAGACAGCCCCCCCCCCCCACCCACCCCACCCATCTGGACATCCCCCCACCCCCTGGAAGGCCCTCCCACCCTCTTGGACACCCTCCCACCCCCATGGACACCCCAGACACCCCCCACCCCCACTAGACAGCCCTCCCACACCCCTGGAAAACCCCCACCCCCTGGACACCCCCCCCCCACACACACACACACCCCTGGACGACCCTACATCCTTCTGGACAGCCCCCCACTCCCCTGGATAGTCGTCCCACCCTCCTGGACACCCTCCCACCCCCATGGACACCCCCCCCCCCACACACACTAGATATCCCTCCCACACACACTATATAGCCCTCCCACACCCCTAGAGACCCCCCATCCCACTACACACCCCCTGAACTACGCTCCCACCCTCTAGGACACCCTCCCACACCCATGGACACCCCAAACACCCCCCCCCCACTAGATAGACCTCCCACACCCCTAGAACCCCCCCCCCCCCTCCCACACACACACCCTTGGACACCCCTGGATAGCCCCCACCCTCCTAGATATCCCCCCACTCCCTTAAAGAGCCCCCCCCCCCCACCACCCTCCTGGACACCCTCCCACCCCCATAGACAACCTGGACACCCCCCCCCCCCACTAGATAGCCTTCCCACACCCCTAGAAACCCCCCACGGCACTGGACACCCCCCCCCCCACACACACACACACACTGGACAGCCCTCCCACCCTCCTAGATACCCTCCCACTCCCATGGACACCTCAGACACCCCCCCCCCCCAAACACACACTGAACAACCCTCCCACACCCCTGGAAACCCCCCACCACCCTGGACACCCCCCACACCACTGGACAGCCCCCCACCCTCCTGGACAGCCCCCCACTCCCCTGGACAGCTCCCCCACCCTCCTGGACACCCTCCCACTCCCATCGACACCCCCCCCCCCACCCCACTAGACAGCCTCCCATACCCCTGGAAACTCCCCACCCCACTAGACACCCCCCACCCCGGGGCAGCCCCCCCCCCCCCCCACCCACCCACCCTCCTGGACAGCCCCCACTCCCTGAACAGCCCACCCACCCTCCTGGACACCCCCCCCCCCCCCCACCTTACTGGACAGCCCTCCCACACCCCTAGAACCCCTCCCCCTCCTAGACAGTCCCTCACTCCCCTGGATAGCCCTCCCACCCTCCCGGACACCCTCCCCCCCACCCTTAGACACCCTGGGATAGCCCCCCCCCCCCCCACCCTCCTAGATAGCCCCCACTCCCTGGAAAACCCTCCCACCCTTCTAGACACACTCTTACCCCCATCGACACCCTGGACACCCCCCCCCCCCCCCCACACACACCGGACAGCCCTCCCGCACCCCTGGAAACCCCCCTCCCACCTGCCTATACACCCCCCTCCCCCACACACACACACCCCTGGACACCCCCTGGACAGACCCCCCACCCTCCTAGACATCTCCCCACTCCCATGGATAGCCCTACCACCCTCCTGGACACCCTCCCACCCCCATGGACACCTTGGACACCCCCCACCACACTGGAAAACCCTCCCATACCCCTGGAAACCTCCCCACCCCCACCCCACTGGACACCCCCCATACCCCTGGATACCCCCTTGACAGCCCCCCCCCCCCCCCCCCTCACCCTTCTGGACATCCCCCCACTCCCCTGGACAGCCCTACCACCCTCCCAGACACCCTCCCACCTCCATGGACACCTTGGACACTCCCACCCCACTAGACACACCTCGACACCACAAGACATCCCCACTCCCACCCCCCATACCCACCCTCCGGGACATCCCCCACCCCCTGGATAGCCCACCCACCATCCTGAACACCCCCCCACCCCCCCCCCCCACCCCACCCCACTGGACAGCCCTCCCACACCCCTGGAAACCCCCCACACCCTTGAATACCCCCTGGAGAGCGCCCCACCCTCCTGGACAGCCCCCCACTCACCTGGACAGCCCTCCCACCCTCCTGGACACCCTCTCACCCCCATGGACACCCTGGACACCCCCACCCCCATTGGACATCCCTTCCACACCCCGGGACCCCCCCCCCCCCCCAACCCACTGGACACCCCCCTCCCCCCTGGACACCCCCTAGACAGCACCCCCCCCCACCCTCCTGGACACCCCCCCTGGACAACCCTCCCACCCTCCTAGAAACCCTCGCACCCCCATGGACACCATGGACACCCCCCACCCCACTGGAAAGCCCTCCCACACCCCTGAATCCCCCCCCCCCACAACCCTAGACTCCCCCCCCACCCTCCTGGACAACCCTCCACCCGTGGATAGCCCTCCCACCCTCCTGGACACCCTCCCACCCCCATGGACACATTGGACCCCCCCCCCCACTGGACTTCCCTCCCACACCCCTGGAAACCCCCCAACCCACTCGACCCCCCCCCCCACACACACACCACCACCACACACACCCCTAGATACCCCCTGGACAGCCCCCACCCTCTTAGACAGCCCCACTCCCCTGGATAGCCCGCCCACCCTACTGGACACCCTCTCACCCCAATGGACACCCTGGACACCCCCACCCCACTGGACAGCCCTCTCACACCCCTGGACCCCCCACCCCCACCCCCCCCCCCCCCACCCCATAGGACACCCCCTTGACACCCCCCCCCCCCTCCTGGACAGCTCCCCACCCCCTGGATAGCCCTCACACCCTCCTTGACACCCTCCCACCCCCATGGACACCCCGGAACCCCCCCCCCCCCTCCCCCATTGGAAATCCCCCCCACCAAACCTAACCCCCCCCCCCCCCCCCCCCCGCGCCCCTAGACACCCCTAAACAGCCCACCCCCCACCCCCCCGCACCCTCTTAGACAGCCCCCACTCCCCTAGATAGCCCTACCACCCTCTTGGACACCCTCCCACGCATATGGAACCCCCCCCCCCCCACTGGATATCCCTTCCACACCCCTGGAAACCCCACCCACCCCACTGGACACCCCCCCCCCCCACACACCCCTGAACCCCCCCCCCCCCCAAATTAGAATCCATACTAGAAAAACCATCAGAACTATACCAAAACAATAAGTAGAGAAAAATTAAACATTCACATATATATAACATTAAAAACTTACAATGTCAACTAAAAAACCTAAATCCAGCCTAAACTACTTCCAAATACACAATTATAATAACAATATTCAAAATTACATTTTACTCTACAAACAAACTAAAATCCAATCAAACCTATAAAATAATTTAACCATTCCACTTGTAAGTGTTTGAAATCCTGAGCACTATAGGGTTTAGGGTCATAAAATAACTACAAAGTAAAAGGATAGTAGTTAACATGTATAATGAATAAATAAAATGAAATATTATGACAAAGTTTAAAAGGAAAACTTACCAGACCAAAGTTCACGAGTGTTCCAGTTGTAATTATTTCATGCATTAATCTTAACATATAATATCTGCATTTGACGACACCTTTTTGTTCATGAAAATTCTGTTTAAATGAGTGTAAATTAAAAATATTTTTTTTATGTAATACATCAAAAAGTAAAAATTATAAATGGATATTTACCTTTACTTTTACATATTTAATCTTGGCACTCCTTTTCATTGTTTTTTTTCAAAAGTATACCCATTCCCTATTTGAAAATAATATGAATTGGATAAATTTAAAATTTATTATTATATATACAACTATTAAGAAATTAAAACTTACTTTTACAACATATTCTTAAATCTTTCCCGCACATCTCCATGGATAGAGAATATCAAAAAAAGTGTTTTCTCCCTTAGTAAAAAAACACCTAACATCCAATGATCATTGTTAAAAGAAAATTTATGGTTAGTGGTTTTTTATGTTAAAAGATAATGAACTATTTTCCAGAGATATGTTTCATACCTCTTTTGAAAAGGCATCATGCAACACTTTGTGATTATATTCTGTTCAAATATTTCAGTAATATAAAGAATTATTTGATCCTCACCCAATGCATGTGCCTCAGGGGAAATCAAATGTGGGTCCATGAATCCATATACATCTGTACACTCATTCTTATCACACATGTTATAAATATACTTAATACAAAACAGACATAAGTATACATTTTTAAAAAATATAACGCAGGGAAAAGGTGTTAAGACTTATATGGAAAAAAATTGCACCACATTGATGCCCAAATTATCTCTAGTAACAAGCTCCATGATATCATTTTTTAGAATCCCCACATTTATTGAACTTCCACAAACATGATCTTCCATTGGAAACTCATAATGATCCGCCAACAAATTTGAATATCTTGATAATCTGTCAAGACTACAAGAATCTATATCTAATGTCATAGACATTTGTCTTTGTTGTTGTCTATATAGTATTTATTTACCTTTGAAGTATTCCTGTAAAAGTAAATAGAAAAATATATTAGTTTTCAAATGTTAAAACAATTTTAATAAAAAAAATAGAAGATATAATATTCATACCTCTATGTTAATGAGTCACAGAAGTCTGGATGTACAAATTAAAAAGTGGTCGGTACTATTTCCAACTATCATCACCTCATCTGTAGGTAATGGTACTCAAGATGATCTATCTATAATATCTTGTACATTGACCCTATGATGATCTACCTCTAGCTGTTTATGATGAACTATATATCATATACAATATAACATCCCATATGAAACTATATGATGTTGAGGATCATAAACATACAACTCGCAATAAGTAGGAAGTTGTGGTGGAGGAGTAGGATTAAAAATGGGGTCTTCTGGCTATGGTGTGGGAGTGGGAGCTACTGTAGGAGGTAGAGGATAAATAATGGGGTCTGTGGGGGGGAGGTGGAGGAGTGGGAGCTGCAGTCTGAAATTGTATTTGCATGTCTGCAAACATAGAATATTCTGATGCTCTAATATTTTCCTCCATCGTCACATTAATATTATGAGCTTCAGCCTCTAAGGATTCTATTTTTTTATAAACACCCTCAACGGAAGAAGTTGAAGAACATGGAAACACTTTTCTTACTGATACACTCGTCGTATATCCTCATACACGACTAGGATGTTCAGGCTTTCTCAATGCTACAGATAAAATATATTTCCTCTCAATAGCTGTAAATACCCCCTGTGAGCTCTGCTCCTCAAGAGAATCTTGTATTAATTAATTGAACATTTCTGTAATGATTCAAATTATATAAAGAATATAGTTGACTTAAATAAATAAAATAAATATCTTACAATCCTCTCAGCTATGATTCTTGAATCTTCTGAAAGATATTTCCCCTTTTTTCCAATCTGAGCTCTCTTCTATTTTTCATGTCTAGATGGAGGGGATAGAGGGGCAACCTCTCCAGAGCTTGAAGACTCAGCTCTTAGTTTTTGTAATTTTTCCACCATCATTTGTTCTTTCAATAATGTATACCCTCTCCGAGATAATCTATGAGGGTATACATTTTTAGATTGGATCTCCTAATGAGATGATCTTGTTTTCTGTAAATTAAGATTAATAAATCATTAACAAAACATTAATAAGATCATTTATATAAGAAAGCTTATAAAAGTTTACATTTCCCTTACCAAAAATGAATCTTTTCTTCTAAATTCAACAAACTATGTTCATGTCTCTTCATCTATGAAAGGATATATATGACATGGATTGTCATGAATCCTATGACCAAAAATGAAATCATATGTGAGGGTTGATTTAAAATCCCTCCATCTCTTATCAGCCATCGATAAGCATTTCTTCTTGACTCCTCTAGTGTCAGGAATATCAAATGTCATATGATAAACAAAAGGTAAAACATATTATACTAGAAAAATTTAAAGAATAGGAAAACAATATAAAAAGATCTTACCAAAATCTTCTTCAAAAACTGAGATATTATCTCTTTGTATACACTTCTCCAATAATCATACAAAATGATTACTTTTCTCTTACCCTATGTTGATACAAAACTCACAAAATCTTTTACATTTGGACCTCTAGGAATATCATTCTCATCAAACTCAATGAGTATCCTCTGGTCTTGCATACAGGTTAGTGATAATTTTGGTAAACATGTGCACCCATGTTTACCAACTCTTGAACTCTTCTTTGTCATTATGGGATCACATGAGGAAGATTGGGGAACATCAAGAGGAGTATGTTAATGTTTCTCCCCAGAGGTATGGTCATTATGCTAATATCCAGAATCATGTGGTTGATCAACTGATTGATTTTTCATTATCCTTCAAATCAAAAATAATAAACATTAGTTCACAAATATACAAATTCAAATACTACAATAATAATTTAAACAGAAAATGGAAAATTGAACTAAGTTATGTAATAGTAAACAAGGTTAATATGGTAAGCATGTTAAAAAATGGTAATGATGGTAAACATGGTAAACATGGTAATGTAATTGTAATTCAAAAAATCAATAAATATATAAGTTACATAAAGGTAAACTATGGTAAACATGGTAAACATGGTAAACATGGTAGACATGGTAGACATTGTAAACATGGAAAACATGGTAAACATGGTAAACATGGTAAACATAGTAAAGTAATTGTTATTCAACAAAAATAATAGATATATAATTTACGTAATGGTAAACATGATAAACTAAACTAAACAAAATTAAAATAAACAAAAACTTATACTTATTTTTTTAATAAGCATTTTAATAAAGAAAAAAATTACAATATCTAACATTTTATGAAAATAATAAATGTAAACAAGAAATAAACATATGTTACCTGTAATATTAGGATTGTACAAATGGATTGTTTTCCTAAATTCCTTCGTCATGATCGTTCCTTATGGCACAAACCATATCTTCAACATGCCCATCATTATGTTCTGCTAAACATTCCATGGAAGTAGGGATCTCACATAAATTAGTATCTTCATCAAGTTGATCCTCACCAAAATATTGTTTTCCCTTATAAAACAAAAAACCACTACATATCTGATTGATAAACTACATAGAAAATCTTTTTTTCATGTGTTTCCATTATAAAATAATCTGATGTGTCTTCCAATCAATTCAGATTAACAATTGTCATTCCAAGTTCATCGTGTCTGACACTTTTGTTACCGATAAACCATTTTCAGTTAAAAACAAGAACTTAAATATTAAATTAATCAACCTACCATATTTCCTCAACGACTCCATAATATGTAGTTGAATAATAAATTGGGTTTTTGTCTTTAGAACTCAAAAAAGACATTTATAGCATCTCGCATTTTTATAACATAAACTTTCATTACATTACACAAAACTGAGGATCTTTAAGTTTTAGTGTCTTGGAAACTAGGAACATAACACATGAAAACAACATAAAACATTCTTCTTAAACACTTGAAAGTCTTCTCCTTAAGTTCATCCTAGGTTCATTACTGCATCTCATAACCTGGGGACATACATGAAAATAAAGGGTGAGCAGAAGGCCCAGTAAGGGAAACAAAGGAAACATTTAACATGTGAACTTGAGATACATCAACTATGTCATGAAAAATAACTTTAAGAATGAGAATGAAATAATGAGGCATATCATAATAAAAATAACATTTTTCATAACTTGAAGATGTGGCTACAACATTTAATATTGACAATCATTTTTTTCACCAAGGTCCATCCCTAAGGTGTCATTAAAAATTAAGAAGGTTATTCAAGGTATCAGTCTAAAAAGTCATCTCTAGAGATTAAGTCTTTACCCAATGCATTGGAGCGCTATTTGGGAGCACCCTTGACATGTATTTATTATCATGTGAGCCACATATATCATCATCAAAAATTTCATAAATAACCCATATAGCATAAAATAAATGGGTTTCATTTCATAATCATAACGTTTCAAAAACTGCTTTAAAGACATGATCTTTACGTCACTTTAAACCCACGGAAGGAGAGAGAGGGTCTCATGTATGTAAATCCCAGAATTTAAAATAGAACATTTTGATATATATGTGAATACACCTGTATAAATAATAGCTTTGATTATTCACTTAATAACATAAAATAATTTTGAGAAAAAGAGAGAGGCATTTTGAGATGAAAATTCTGCAACATAACGGCTATGTTACAAGGTTTTAGAAAACATTGAAAAGAGAGGGGACATGGGTCACCCACTCATAAATGACCCATAAAATAGTAGGGGAACAGAATATAAAGGATTTAAGAACATGTTAATGAAATTTGAATTACATACCATATGAAACTAAGAACTTGAAAGGTTGACAAAAAAATAAGATTTCTCTTATGAGAGTTCGGCAGCCTAATGACATCACTTAAAACTTCCAAAAAAAATGAATTGATGAGATCAAATAGGGTCTCTCATAATATGAACATAAATGATCAGTATGATAGATATAGATATCATACCCCAACATAATAAAAAGGAACTTGAAAGACTTGACCAAAAAATAGAACTTGATAATGAGAAGGGTGAAAGAATCCCTTAAAAATTCGGCAGCCTAACGGTGCCACTTAAACTTCCACAAAAAAGAATTGACGAGATCAAATAGGGTCTCTCATAATATGAACACAAAAGATCAGTATGATAGATTTAGAGATCATACCCCAACATAATAAAAAGGAACATTAAATACTTGACAAGAAAATAGATCTTGAAAACGAGAAGGGTGAAATAATCCCGTAAAAATTTGGCAGCCTAACGGCGCCACTTAAAACTTCAAAATACTGAATTGAAGAGATCAAATAGGGTCTCTCATCATATGAACAAAAAAGATCAGTATGATAGATATAGATATCATAACCCAACATAATAAAAAGGAACTTTCAAGACTTGACATTGAATTAGAACTTTGAAAAAGGAGAAAGGTGAAAGAACCACTTAAAAATTAGGCAGCCTAACGGCGCCACTTAAAACATCAAAATACTGAATTGAAGAGATCAAATGGGGTCTCTCATCATATGATCATAAAATATCAGTATGATAAATTTATATATCATACCCCAACATAATAAAAAGTATCTTGAAAGACTTTACATGAAATAGATCTTGAAAAATGAGAAGGGAGAAAGAATCCGTTACAAAATTTCGGCAGCCTAACGGCGCCACTTAAAACTTCATAAACGAAATAATGAGAGTAAGAGGGGATATCTCATTATATTAACATGAAAAGGTAAGTAAGAGGAGTATAAAAGAACATATTTTAACAAAAGAACATGGAGAATAAAAGAAATGACATAAAAGATATTTCTTGAAAAGAAAGAGAGAGGTCGGATCCCTTACCTTAAAACGTAACTCTTAAAACTCAAAGGTTGGGACCTTGAGGGATTGAGGGCACCTTGGGAGGACTCCTTGGGAGGTAATGAGACCATAACTTCGTTGCGGGATAGTGGATAGTCGAAATGGATGAGAGGATGGCTTGGTATTTATAGGGAAAGTGAGGGGACAAGGCATTAATGGCCAAGGGACACCTCAAAAGTGGTTTTCTCATAACCATGTGCTCTCCCAAGATATTTCCCATGAAGTTAGGCCACATGGGGCCCCCCATACAATAATTCATCACTTTTGGTCGATCATCCCTTAAAATATCTCATGATATCATCATGACACAGTTATGATGTCATTAAACATACCAAAACCCTAAAACTGTATTTTTACTATTCACTGAAAATTCAACTTTCTCAGAAAGATCCCAAAATTTCACCTTAATCAAATATCAATGCTCTGATTTCAAAAATAAACTCCATTTTATAAAAATAATTTTCTAAATATTTTTAATTTAATTTTTAAATAAATACACTATTCACTAAAAACTCATTTTTTTCAGAAAAACCCCCAAAAATTACATTAACATAATATCGATGCTCTGAGTTCAAAAATGAAATCCATTTTATAAAAATATTTTTCTAAATATTTTTAATTTAATTTTTAATTAAAAAACACTATTCACCCGAAAAAACTAATACTTGAATAATAATTTATGAAACCGTTATTTAACCATTTTATTGAATCACATTACTTAATCAAGGTGCCTAGATTATATTAATACTTTCTTTAGGTGAGATTACTAATCCATTTCGACACATTACTAATCCTAATCATATAATCACTATTCATAATTTACTATTCATCAAAAATCAAGTTGATCTTATTAGACTCTAAATTTAGTATTGAACATAATTGTAGAAGACCATTTTTTGAAAAATCATTATACATTTTTAATTATTAGAGGTTTACCTAAACATTTTTAAAATATCCTTTTTCTAAAATTCATCAAAAATATGCATACTATATTTATCCGGACATTTGAAAATTCATAAACATCATCATAAGAGGAAATCCCAATTTTTATTTAAAACAAAGGATTACACAAGGCAGTTACGGTCTCCTAACATAGCCCCTTATCACACCAGCATAGGACCTAAGTGTAAGGTGCGCTAAGGTGAGAGAATCTGAGGGAGGCTCACCCAACATTGCACGAGTAGTAATTTCTATCAGTTTGAACTTCTCGCAAAGGTGATTCCGTTCTAGCTTCACACGATGAAGTTCGGCTTGGGTTTGGTGCAGAGCAAAGTCCAGTGGTGCTACCTCCTTCCCAAGTTCTGTTAGATGGGCTTCGATCGGTCCAAGACTACTGGGTGAGGCCATCGAATCTTCTTTCTATAATAATTAACCAAGATTACTTGTATTTAGAGACAATAATTGAAATATTTAGTTTACATCAGTCATATTGACCAATTGTCATATAACAATCAAAACCCAACGGTCTCATTTTAATTATACTCATGTTATCAAATGAAACATTTTTGTTGAGTATAAAAATAAAATAAAATAACACATAAAATTAGGAAACAAGATTTATTCAAAATTTCGGGTCGTTACAATCTTCCCCCCTTAAGAAATTGCGTCCTCGCAATTTTTTTAAAATTGGGTTTTGAAATTTCATTGAATGTCCCACATCAGAAAAGGAGTTAGTAAAAATATTACATTAAAAGAAAGAAAGGGAAGTAAAATGGTCACCCGAGTTAACCCACACTAGGATTCCATGTAGGAAAACATGGTCATGGAGGAGAAAACAAAGGTTCAAGTTCTGAGGGAGAGTGATAGAAAACATGATTAGGAGAAATTTTACCATAAGAAAATCCCAAACTTATAATGTGTGTAAACGGTCATTAATTACCTAGTAGTAAATTTAAACCAACAACTTTTTTGTTTTACGTTCCTTTTCATAATTTTGAGGAATTCATTTTCTACATAGAACAAAAAAATAAGAAAATATACCTACCTTCATGTAGAGTTTCATCTTTTAATAAGTTTCTACCAAAACTAATCTTTTCTCCAAACGATGATCATTCAAAAATACTTGGTCTCATAAAAACACAAGAATCATCTTCTATAGAATCACATAATCCACAAAATATTGACTATCTATTTCTTCTATCATTAAACATTTTCCCAAAAACAGAAAGGGTAAGGTAAAACAACTCTTCAAAAAGAAAGAATCCCATAGAAATGGAACCTACTTTTAAATCTTCAATGTTCTATGGTACTACCCATAGTTCATCATAGACCATTCCATAAATAACGGTCATTAAGATTCCTCAAAATAAACCAAACTAAGATTGAAACCCAAATACAAGAAGGATTTGATAACATAGTCTTAGAAAATAAAATTCATTGTTCATCTCCAAACAACATCAACCACTCCTAACATCTTATAACAAAAGTAGCTAACCTAAACATATTTTAACCAAGATAGGTTAATCATTCCCATAAGTAACCTAAATTACTTTAAGTCCACCTTAAATTCATCGATTCTTAAAAATATAAGTCAACCTTACTCCTCAATGAAAATATCGTAGTAATATATTTACCTCGATCATATAGGGTCCCCAAAATATTGAACGTCTTCCAAAATAATAATCATCTTTTAATCCCCTAATCATCTCTATCATATTAATACGGAAATAGTCGCATTTCCTATCACATTGGTTGTTGGGACATGTTCTTCCATTTCCCACCATTAACTAAGAATAGAAAGTATAATTAGGGGCTTAAATACTTAGCTAATAATCATGAAAAGGAAACTTAAAGCATATAAGGATAACTTATATAAGAAAAGTATACCATAACTTGTGATCCCCTAGGTTCCAATCTAGGTTATCCATGATCATATATTTTTATGTGAATCTTTATTTTATTTTATCTTTTTTCCTTTAACAATGGTTCATACTAAGCTTATGAATTTACCAAAGCATATCCCCCGGGAGTGTCATAACCAAGAGTGAAGCAAGGACCGTTGTCGTGTACCAGTTACCGTTTGAGTCTAGCTCAAAGAGGTGTTTTTGGGTTTTACCCCTATGTACATCTGTGCCAGAGCCACCTCTACCTGCTCGTATCCTGACAGGGATGTATTTGCTTGGAAATCCCTTACTCAATACTCACCAAAATACCAAGAAGATTTCCTATATTTTAGCTTTTCTATAGGCTTCTTCTTAAAGTTTTCATTCCTAATTTCCATAAATAACTAAACAATCCTTTGATACCAAGTATAGAATCTGGCCTTTATATAACATAAACTTTCATTACATTACACAAAACTGAGGATCTTTAAGGTTTAGTGTCTTGGAAACCAGGAACATAACACATGAAAACAATATAAAACATTCTTATTAAACACTTGAAAGGCTTATCCTTATGTTCAACCTAGGTTCATTACTGCATCTCATAACCTGGGGACATACATCAAAACAAAGGGAGAGCAGAAGGCCCAGTAAGGGAAACAAGGGAAACATTTAACATGTGAACTTCAGATACATCAACTATGTCATGAAAAAAAACTTTAAGGATGAGAATGAAATAATGAGGCATATCATAATAAAAATAACATTTTTCATAACTTGAAGATGTGGCTACAACATTTAATATTGACAATCATTTCGTTTCACCAAGTTCCATCCCCATGGTGTCATTAAAAATTACCAAGGTTATTCACCAAGGTATCAGTCTAAAAAGTCATCTCTAGAGATTAAGTCTTTACCCAATGCATTGGAGCCCTATCTGGGCGCACCCTTGACATGTATTTATTATCATGTGAGCCACATATATCATCATCAAAAATTTCATAAATAACCCATATAGCATAAAATAAATGGGTTTCATTTCATAATCATAACGTTTTAAAAATTGCTTTAAAGACATGATCTTTACGTCACTTTAAACCCACAGAAGGGGAGAGCGGGTCTCATGTATGTAAATCCCAGAATTTAAAATAGAACATTTTGATATATATGTGAATACCCCTGTAGAAATAAGAGCTTTGAGTATTCACTTAATAACATAAAATAATTTTGAGAAAAAAGAGAGAGGCATTTTGAGATGAAAATTCTGCAGCATAACGGCTATGTTACAAGGTTTTAGAAAATATTGAAAAGAGAGGGGACATGGGTCACCCACTCATAAATAATACATAAAGCAGTAGGGTAATATAATATAAAGGATTTAAGAACATGGTAATGAAATTTTAATGATATACCATATGAAACGAAGAACTTGAAAGGAAGACAAAAAAATAAGATTTCTCTTATGAGAGTTTGGCAACCTAACGACATCACTTAAAACTTCCAAAAAAATGAATTGATGAGATCAAATAGGGTCTATCATCATATGAACATAAATGATCAGTATGATAGATATAGAGATCATAACCCAACATAATAAAAATGAACTTGAAAGACTTGACCAGAAAATAGAACTTGATAATGAGAAGGGTGAAAGAATCCCTTAAAAATTCGGCAGCCTAACGACGCCACTTAAACTTCAACAAAAATGAATTGATGAGATCAAATAGGGTATCTCATCATATGAACACAAAAGATCAGTATGATAGATTTAGAGATCATACGCTAACATAATAAAAAGTAACATTAAAGACTTGACAAGAAAATAGATCTTGAAAACGAGAAGGGTGAAATAATCCCTTAAAAATTCGGCAGCCTAACGGCGCCACTTAAAACTTTAAAATACTGAATTGAAGAGATAAAATTGGGTATCTCATCATATGAACATAAAATATCAGTATTATATATTTATAGATCATAACCCAACATAATAAAAAGGAACTTTCAAGACTTGACATGGAATTAGAACTTTGAAAAAGGAGAAAGGTGAAAGAACCACTTAAAAATTCGGCAGCCTAACGGCGCCACTTAAAACATCAAAATATTGAATTGAAGAGATCAAATGGGTTATCTCATAATATGATCATAAAATATCAGTATGATAAATTTATAGATCATAAACCAACATAATAAAAAGTAACTTGAAAGACTTTACATGAAATAGATCTTGAAAAATGAGAAGGGAGAAAGAATCTGTTACAAAATTTCGGCAGCCTAACGGCGCCACATAAAACGTCATAAAACGAAATAATGATAGTAAGATGGGATATCTCATTATATGAACATGAAAAGGTAATTAAGAGGAGTATAAAATAACATCCCTTAACATAAGAACATGGAGCATAAAAGAAATGACATAAAAGAGATTTCTTGAAAAGAAAGAGAGAGGTCGGATCCCTTACCTTAAAACGTAACTCTTAAAACTCAAAGGTTGGGACCTTGGGGGCTTGAGGGAACCTTGGAAGGACTCCTTGGGAGGTAATGAGACCAGAACATCGTTGGGGATAGTGGGGAGTCGAAATGGATGAGAGGATGGCTTGGTATTTATAGGGAAAGTGAGGGGACAAGGCATTAATGGCCAAGGGACACCTCAAAAGTGATTTTCTCATAACCATGTGCTCTCCCAAGATATTTCCCATGAAGTTAGGACACATGGGGCCCCCCATAAAATAATGCATCACCTTTGGTCGATCATCCCTTAAAATATCTCATGATATCATCATGACACAGTTATGATGTCATTAAACATACCAAAACCCTAAAACTGTATTTTTACTATTCACTGAAAATTCAACTTTCTCAGAAAGATCCCAAAATTTCACCTTAATCAAATATCAATGCTCTGATTTCAAAAATGAACTCAATTTTACAAAAATAATTTTCTAAATATTTTTAATTTAATTTTTAAATAAATACACTATTCACTGAAAATTCATTTTTTTCAGAAAAAACCCCAAAAATTACATTAACATAATATCGATGCTCTAAGTTCAAAAATGAAATCCATTTTATAAAAATATTTTTCTAAATATTTTTAATTTAATTTTTAATTAAAAAACACTATTCACCCAAAAAAAACTAATACTTGAATAATAATTTATGAAACCGTTATTTAACCATTTTATTGAATCACATTACTTAATCAAGGTGTCTAGATTATATTTATACTTTCTTTAGGTGAGATTACTAATCCATTTGGACACATTACTAATCCTAATCATAAAATCACTATTCATAATTTACTATTCATCAAAAATCTAGTTGATCTTATTAGACTCTAAATTTAGTACTGAACATAATTGTAGAAGACCATTTTTTGAAAATCATTATACATTTTTAATTATTAGAGGTTTACGTAAACATTTTTAAAATATCCTTTTTCTAAAATTCATCAAAAATATGCATACTATATTTATCCGGACATTTGAAAATTCATAAACATCATCATAAGAAGAAATCCCAATTTTTATTTAAAACAAAGGATTACACAAGGCAGTTATGGTCTCCTAACATAGCCCCTTATCACACCAGCATAGGACCTAAGTGTAAGGTGCGCTAAGGTGAGATAATCTGAGGGAGGCTCGGCCAACATCGCACGAGTAGTAATTTCTATCAGTTTGAACTTCTCGCAAAGGCGATTCCGTTCTAGCTTCACACGATGAAGTTCGGCTTGGGTTTGGTCCAGAGCAAAGCCCAGTGTGCTCCCTCCTTCCCAAGTTCTGTTAGATGGGATTTGATCGGTCCAAGACTACTGGGTGAGGCCATCGAATCTTCTTCCTATAATAATTAACCAAGATTACTTGTATTTAGAGACAATAATTGAAACGTTTAGTTTACATCGGTCATATTGGCCAATGGTCATATAACAGTCAAAACCCAATGGTCTCATTTTAATTATACTCATGTTATCAAATGGAACATTTTTGTTGAGTATAAAAATAAAATAAAATAACACATAAAATTAGGAAACAAGATTTATTCAAAATTTCGGGTCGTTACAAAATTTCTTCTGTAAACACCAATACGCCACTATTCTAAACTGCACTTCTGTTTTTCTGATCTTTCATATGAAATGTATAGCCATAAATGTCATAATCGGACCATGTTATAACATTTAAACATGGACCACCCACTAACCATCTTAATGTCTCTAATACATCTGATCTTCCAAGTAAGGTCTTTTTAAACCATGAAAAAAAATTGTTGTGTTCATTCAAAATCCAAATTTCTTTCTTCTTTGGATGGCATTGTTTCAACTCATTAATATGCAATGTGCTATACGGTTGAGCATTAGTTATGTTATTCAAGATGTATAATTATAACTTCTTCATCTGTTCAACTAACAATGATTTTACTTTTAAGCCATGAATCCCCTTTCCCTCATTATTAACTCATTCATGGTGAGATGGAGGCAAACTTATGTTCTCTGTTGTAGCCAAGTAGCTCGTACAAAACTCCGAAACCACATCAGAAATATACTTTTCAATAATAGAGGCTTCAGTTCAATATGGATTCTTAACATACCACTTCAATATTTTTATATACCTTTCAAAAGGATACATCCAATGAAGATATACAGGTCCACAGAGCTTTATTTCTTGAACCATATGAATCATTAAATGCACCATTATATCAAAAAAATATAGAGGACATACATTTCCAATTGACAAAGTATAGAAATTGAATCCTTTTCCAAAATTTTCAAAGCATTCACATAAATAACCTTATTAAAAATTGAATTGAAAAAATAACACAACTTCATTATAGTCTTTCTGACATGGATGGGAAATATTCCATGCAAATCAACTTGTAGAAGTTGTTTCATCATGATGTGAAAATCATGAGATTTCATACCTATCATCTTCAAATCCTTCAAAGAGACAAAATGTTTTACATTTGAAGAATAACCTTGAGGCACTTTGATATCATGAAGACACTGATAAAATATAATTTTCTCCCTCTTGGATAATTTATGACAAGTCGGGGGAAGAAATGTTCGTCTTCCATTATGAGTGGGACCTAAATCCAAATGTATTCCCATTGATAGTAAGTCTAATCTTTCATTCAACCCATCTTTTGTTTTTAGTTTAATATCTAACAATTCTCTAATCAAACTGTTGCAGATATTCTTCTCCACATGCATGACATCAATATTATGTTTCACTTCATGAAATCTCCAATATTGTAGCTCAAAAAATATTGACATTTTCTTCCAAAAATGTCTATCGTTACCAGACTCCGGTGTCTTTCCCAATGTCACGTCAAGGTTTTCCACCCTCTTAAAATACACATTAGGGGATAAAGGTTTTGGATCATTATCAAATTCTTGTGAGCCATTGAATGACTTTTTTAGTCTTCTATAATAGTGATCCATAAGAAAAAACTTTCAATGACCCGTGTACATTGTTTTCCTCCCATGATGCAATTGACAATATGAAGTCTGTTGTTTGCAAATTGAACATGATTTATTCCCCTTAACATTGTATCTAGACAAATTTCCATATGCTAGGATGTCAGTTATAGTGAACATAAGCACTGCATGCAGTTTAAAATATTACATTTTATAATAATCATACAACTTAATACCATCCTCCCATAAAAGTTTCAAACCATCAATCAATGGTGACAAAAAAAGATCAATATCATTTCTAGGTTTCTTCAGACTGTAGATCAATATACTCAACATGACATATTTGCGCTTCATATAAACTTCAAGAGAGGGGTTGTAAATTACCAATAAAACAGGTCATGAACTATGTATTCTACTAAAGGTTCTGTATGGATTCATTCCATTTGTGCAGAACCCTAGTATGAGATTTCTAATTTCATTTCCAAATGTAGGATACTACTCATCAATTTTCTTCCATTGTGTATAATCAGCTAGATGGCGTATTTTTTTCATCACATATCTGCTCATCAACATTCCATCTTAACCTTTTTTTCATCATGTGAATTAGTAAATAAATGTTTCAAATGATGAATTATAGGAAGATACCAAAATACCTTGTAAGGGATATTTGTAATCTCTACATCAGCCTGTGATTTTTTTTTTCAACTCATACCGTGATTTCCAAAATTTAAGAAAATTTAATAGAAATTCATATTCCTTCCTATATATTATACAGTCATTCGGACAGGCATTTAATTTATTGTATCCCAATCCCATCGGGCATAATATTATCTTGGACTTATAATGTGAATCTGGAAGATTGTTGTCTTTTAGAAGAATGTCTTTCAACAATTGTAGCAACTCTGTAAAACTTCTCTCACTTCATCCATATTTTTCCTTCAGGTTAATCAATATTAACATCGCCAAAAAAACTGTAAAATCCATACAACTAGGATAAAATGGTTTTTTAGCATCACCATATAGATGCGCAACTTTTGGTTCTATCTCAATTTGTTCTGCCATAATATCACAGATCATTTCTTCAATTCCATCGGAGTTACCATCTAGAAAATCATCATCATCAGTAGATCTGACATTCTGTCCAATTTCACCATTCCAAATACAAGGGCTATAACTTGTATTAAAACCATGAAAAATAATATTATCTCTGATCTCTCTACTTTTTAACCTCTTCATATTCAAAAATTTCAGGCATGGACAGAAAAAAAATGTCACTACTTGGAAAATTTCATTTAGCAAATTCCAAAAAGGCATCAACACCTTCCTCATATTCATTACTCCTTTGATATGCCGTAATCCAACTTCGAATCATTATTACCTATAACAAATATCAAAATTATACATCTTGTTAAGATAAGACAAATATATATTTATATAAAAAATATCATAATTTTAATGTTTAACAATTTTTAAATATAAAACAAATCTATCAAAATTTGAAAAAAAAATATACATGAAAATGATTTTAAAAAGAAAATATAGTTATATATAATAATTTTAAATTCATCTTGGATCCTTTCTTATTAAGGTACACAAAAAATGCATCCCGATGCAACTGGATACCTAATTCACCCTTCTGTAAAAAAGAAATATGAAGTGTAAATATTAAAATATGTAAACCTTCACTACTGAAAATTACACATATCCCAATGATTTGAAACCATTGTGATAGCCCCTGAAACCGTTGGGATAGAATACCCCAATGGTTTCACACACTATTGGCATGATGTTCATTGCAATATCCCTATACCAATGATTCTACAGGAACAGTTGGTATAGACTACCTGAAGTTAAAATATTCCAACAGTTTCAATGAAACTGTTGGGATATATATATACCAAGGGGGTGGCCAAGGGGTAGAGGGATGTCCAGGGGGGTGGGGGATGTCCAAGGGGGTAGAGGCTATCCATGGGGGTAGGGGGTTTTCCAGGGTGTCCAAGGAGGTAGGGGTGTCTAAGGGGTGCGGGCCTATCCAGGGGGGTGTCCATGGGGGTGGGGGTGTTGATGGGGGGTGCATATTTGAAAAAAAAATATGCATGAAAATGATTTTAAAAATGAAATATAGTTAGATATAACAGTTTTAAATTCATCTTGGGGCTTTTCTTCTTAAGGTACACAAATAATACATCCTGGTGAAACTGGATACTAAATTCACCCTTCCATGAAAAATATATATAAATTGTAAATATTAAAATATGTATACATTCACTACTAAAAATTACACATATCCCAACAATTTGAAACCATTGGGATATCCCCTGAAACCATTGGGATAGAATACCCCAATGGTTTCACACACTGTTGGCATGATGGTCATTGCAATAGCCCTATATCAACGATTCTACAAGAACCTTTGGTATAGACTACCTGAAGTTAAAATATTCCAACCGTCTCAATGAAACCGTTGGGATATATATATACCAAGGGGTGTACAAGGGAGTAGGGGATGTCTAGGGGGTGGTGGGGGGTGTCCAAGGGGGTAGGGGGTGTCCAGGGGGTGGGGTCCTGTCTAGGGGGTGAGGGTGTCCATGGGGTGGGGGTGTCCCGGGGAGTGGGGGAGTGGTGTCAAGGGGGTGAGGGGGATGACCAACCCCCTACCCCATTCGACACCACCCACCACCCCCTTGGTCACCCCCTTGACACCACCACCCCCTACACAGCCCCCCCACCCCCAAAATAGAACCACCACCCCCTCTGGACACCCCCACCCCCCTAGACACCCCCCACACCCTAGATACCCATACCCCCTTGGACAACCCACTCACCTTCCTGGACACCACCCCCACCCCTTGAACACCCCCCACCTCCCCTGGACACCCCCACCCCCTGGAAATCCCCCTAACCCCTGGTCACCCCCCCCCCCCTGAACACCCCTACCCCCTTGGAAAACCCCCTCATCCCCCATGGACACCACCCCCCACCCCCTATTGGACACCCCCCTGGACCCCCCCCCCCCATACCCCCTGGACACCCCCACCCCCTAGATAGCCCCAGAACCCCCAAGACATCCCCCACCCCCTGGACACCCCCACCCCCTTGGAAATCCCCCTCACCCCTTGGAAACAATAACCCCCCCCCCCACCCACCCCCTTGGACACCCCCTAGACACCACCACCCCCTTGAAGAGCCCACCCACCCCCCCCCCCCCACTGCCTGGATATCCCCAAACCCCTATGGACAGTCCCACCCCCTTGGAAAGCCCCCTCACCCCCCCTAGACACCCCCCACCACCACCCCCTTGGACACCCCATGGACACCACCACCCCCTTGGAATCCCCCCCCCCCCACCTACCCCTAGGACAGCCCCCCAACCCCTCTGGACACCCCCCCCCCCCACCCGACCCCCTAGACACCCCCACCCCCTGGACAGCCCCCTCACCCCCTGGACAACCCCACTCCATTGGAAATCCCCCTCACCCCTATGGACACCACCCCCACCTCCTTGGACACCCCCTGGACACCACCACCCAATTGGACACCCCCCCACCTCCCCTAGACACCCCACCAACCCCTCTAGAAATCCCCCCACCCCATGGACCCCCCCCCCCCCCAGACACCCCATATCCCCTTGGACATCCCACTCACCCCCCCTCCCCTAGACACCACCCCCAACCCTTTGGACACCCCCCCCCCACCCCCTAGACACCACCCCCACCCTCTACCCCCTTGGACACCCCCACCACCCTGGACACCCCCTCACCCCCCTAGACCCCCCCCCCCACCCACCCACCCACCCACCCGCTGGACACCCCCACCCTCTTGGAAAGCCCTTTCACCCCCCCCCCCCCCCCTCGGACACCATCCCCACCCCCTTTGACACTCCCTAGACACCACCACCCCTTAGACATCCCCCACCCCTTGGACATCACCCCACCCCTTGGACATCCCCTAAACCCCTCTGGAAATCACCCCCACCCTCCTAGACACCCTATACCCCCCTTGGACAGCCCACTCACCCCCTGGACACCCCCCCTGGACACCCCCCCCCCCCCCCCGAACACCACCCCCACTCCCTACCCCCTTAGACACCCCATAGACACCTTCACCCCCTCGAAACCCCCCCACCCCCTGGACACCCCTACCCCATTGGAAATCCCCCTCACCCCCTAGACACCATCCCCACCCCCTCAGACACCCCTTGGACACCACCACCCCCTTGGAACCCCCCCCCCCCCCCACCCCCACCCATCTGGACAGCCCCCCCCCACCCCCACCCATCTGGACAGCCCCCCCCCCCCCCCACCCCCTAGACATCCCCCCAACCCTCTGGACAGCCCCCCCCCCACCCCCCCTAGACACCCCCACCCCCTTGGACAGCCCACTCACCCCCCTAGACACCCCCCCCCCCCTCACACACACACACACCCCCTGGACACCCCTACCCCCTTGGACAGCCCCCTCACCCCCTAGACCCCTCCCCCCCCCCCCCCCCCACCCCCTTGGACACCCCCCCCCCCCCTTTGGACAGCCCCCAACCCCTCTGGACAGCCCTCCCACCCCCTGGACACCCCAACCCCCCTGAACAGCCCCCTCACCCCCTAGATATCACCCCCTGGACACCTCCACCCCCTTGGAAAGACCCCTCACCCCCATGGACACCAACCAGACCTCCTTAGACACCCCCTAGACACCACCACACACTTGGATAGCCCCCACCCCTGGATATCCCCCCAACCCTTCTGGACAACCCCCCCCCCCCCCCCCCACCCCCCCTGAGCACCCCATATCCCCTTGGACAGCCCACTCACACCCCTGGACACCACCCCCGCCCCCTGGACACTCCCCCCACCCCCTGGACACCACCCCCACCCCCTACCCCCTTGGACACACACCTAGACACCCCCACCCCCTGGACACCCCCACCCCCTTGGAAATCCCCCTCACCCCCCTGGACACCACCCCCAAGCCCTTGGACATCCCCCAGAAACCACCACCCCCCTTAGATATCCCCCACCCCTTGGATAGCCCCCCAACCCCTCTAGACATCCCCCCACCCCCCCCCCCCCACCCCCCTGGACACCCCCACCCCTTGGACACACCCATAACCCCTTGGACAGCCCACTCACCCCCTAGACACCCCCACCCCCCCCCCCCCACCCCTTGGACAACCTCCCCCTGGACACCACGCCCACCCCCTACACCCTTGGACACCCCCAGGACACCCCCACCCCCCTCGACACCCCCACCCCACCGCTTGGACACCCCTACCCCATTGGAAAGCCCCCTCACCCCTGGACACCACCCCCCACCCCCTCGGACACCCCCTAGACACCACCACCACCTTAGACCCCCCCCCCCCCCACCCCCCCCCCCCCCCCCCACCCCTCTGGACAACCCCCCCCCCCCCCCCGGACACCCCTACCCCCTAGGACATCCCACTCACCCCCCCCCCCACACACACACCCCTGGACACCCCTACCCCCTTAGACAACCCCCTCACCCCCTAGACACTCCCCACCCCCTTGGACACCCCCAACCCCCTTGGATAGCCCCTGCACCCCCCTAAACACCACCCCTACCCCCTTTGACACCCCATAGACACCCCCACCCCTAGAAAGCCCCCCCACCCCCCTGGACACCCCCACCCACTTTGACTGCCCCCAACCCCTTGTACACCCCCTGTATGCGCACACACACATGATAGAACACATAAAATCGTAAAAATGCATGATATCACTTCCATAGGTTTATTTTACCAAAAAAGAATTTTTCATGGTATAAATGAACACTATGAAACTTACAATTATATCATGAACAAATATAGAAAAATAAAATCTCAAAAAATTAGTTTAGGGCATCGTGAAAAATAAAAACTGAGACTGAGTCCTGTGAGGCTTACTTGAGTATTGCGAGTCGACCAGATAGATCTGATGATAATAAAGATGATGAATGATGTTGTAAAAATGAGGCTAGAGGCACAAATTCAAAGAATCCTTTCTAGGTTTTCCGCATGAGAGATACAATTCGTTGGTCGCCTGATCAAAGAAAACAGAATGATTGAATATCTGATGCGATAAATCATTTAAAAGCTTTATCACGTCGGTTATTTAATAACCAGTGTGATAAAATATTTTTTTATGTTTATAACGTTGGTTATTTAATAACCGATGTAGAAAATAATTTATCACATCAGTTATAAAATATCTGACATGATAAATGGTGCTTTATCACATCGGTTCTTTTGATAAACGATGTAATAAATTGCTAATATTTGCTTTATCACGTCGGTTATCAAATAACCGACGTGATAAAGTTCCCATATTCAATATGTCATGCCAGTTATAAAATAAACGACATAAAAAAATTGATTCTCATTGATTTATCATGTCGGTTATATAATAACCAACCTGATAAATCGATTTTTACATCTTTGAACATCGGTTATATAGAACCGACGTGAAAAATTCCTACGTGTTAAACATTTTTGCCACTAGTGTTATAAACATATATAAACTATATTTTCTTAATTTAGTTAATCTTATTCATTCTTTCCATTCCAACAACTATGTGAGAACTATAATGTTAAATAATAATATTTATAGTATATTGTTTTCTGGTAATATTTTCCCTTATGTGTAACACAATTTATCGATGAAACTCAATGTTACGTGAAACGCAAGATAAACATGGTGTTTTATAAAATGAAAAATAAAATTTTCATTTTGTGTAATTCAAGATATGAAATAATTTAAATTAATTTGAAATAAGGTATTTTATAAAATCTTGGGATGTTATATAATGTGTGATTTAATTAATTTATTCATTTATTAATGGTAAATCATGGAATTTAATATTGTTTGGATTCTATTGGGTTCAATTTATGATGTGGCATGGCTTATGGCTACCCTTCGAGTGAGATAACCCTTTATTGATATGAATTGGATAATGGATTAAAGTGTGTTTAGCATGACATGAGACTTAGGTGATTACTTTATATATAATCACTCTGGTAATAGCTTTCAGGCTATTGATATGGTTATTGATAAAGTGATATATAATGAAAGTGAAATGAAAAGGTAAATGATAATTTTCATAATTAATCATTGATCTGTATGATGTAATATTTTTATATCTTTATTGCTATGACATTTGTTGTGACTTATGTTGTGATGCTTATATTGAGAGGGTTATGCCTAGCCCCATGTTATAATGATTGTATTGAGTGGGTTGTTCCCAACCCCATGATTTAATGCTTATATTGAGCAGGATTTTCCTAGTCCCATTCTATAATTATTATATTGAGTAGACTCTCTCTATTCCCATTTTGTAATGATTATATTGAGAGGGCTCTAACCAGTCCCATGTTGTAATGCTTATATTGAGTGGTATTGAGCAGGATCTACTCGGTCCTATGATGTAATGATTATATTGATTGGGATCTACCCAGTCCTGTGTTGAAATACTTATATAGTGGGCTTGGCCCAGATTTGTGTGTTTTCCATGGAAATATATTTTTTGGTTGGAATGGATTTGATACATGTTCAGAGATATTTTGGTATAGTTCTGAAGTATGTGTATTGCTAAATTTTATTAATTTATTAATTAATACACCTGTTTATTGGTTATTGTATACACTTCTTATCAAACTTGTTATGTTTTGACATAGTGTTGTCAACCTACTGAATTTTACTCACACCGTATTCAGGTATCATTTGGAACACAAGAAGATTACATGGATGCAGGTTTGGAAAAGGGCAAGGGACCTTGTTACTGATTTTATTTCTTATTAGATGGGATGGAGTTTGGAGATGGGTCTGACATAGGTTTCATATCATGAGTGTTTTGGGTTTACTTTATGTTAGGAGATTATTTTATTTTCATCACTTTCAATTGACATTTATACACATCTTATCTTGTCATTAAATGATTTTTTATTATTGGTTTATTAGTTCCTCATTTTATTTCTCAGTTGTATTATATATTGTTTTTTCTATGTCATTAATCTGATTATATTTATTTATATTTTTTATTTATATTTTTTATTTATACTACTATGTAACTCTATACCATAGGGTATTGTATCCCCAATATATCATTGAACCCCAACTATTATTCAGAAGCCTCTGAAGTATGGGGATGTGTGGTTGAGGTCCCATAACCAAAATGATTTGTCCACATTAGAGAGTTCTAGATTGAGGGATGTCACAAAGTGATATCAATGGAAAGTTTTTATTTTCTATTTCCTTACTATTTGGGAAAGTTAAAAAGGAGACTAGGATGTGTCTTGACATAGTAATGAGCTTGTGCATGGGACTAGCTAACCCATGTATAGGGAAATCTCTGAGTGCATGGGGATGGGAATGTTGTTTATGTGGTTTCTTGTTGCAATTAATTTTATTTCACATTGGGTGATTCACATCTTGTGTGATGTTATTGTTTCATGAGATTTTCACTAATGGACCAATACGACGCAATATGAGTATGAATTCATTATGATAGGCACATAGGGATATATATTGACATGAATTTTTCATGATAGGGACATATTTATTTCATGTGTTATATACTTTCCTATATGAACTATGATATGGGATACTTTTTGTATCTGATAAATGAAATAATATAAACTATTATTTCATGATAAAACACTTTTAAACCATGTTTAGAGAGATAAGGAGTAGTGGTTCTCTATTTTTTTCACCTATTGAGGTTGACATTTTTATTATATTTAGTGTTCTAAGGAGTGTGTTTTTCTTGTAGAGAAAATGACTCCTCGTCGTCTTTAAGTTGATCATCAAAAGAGTGGCAATCATCACGCTCCTAACACAGTTGAACCAATGCTTCCTATAACTCTTGAGGATCATGTGGATATTCAGCTTATTAATATCTTCTTGAGGGTTATGTGATCCATGTAAAGGGAGACTATTCATATTTTTCTTTCAATATCTGAGCTGACTAGAGAGTTCCATTTGGACCATCCGCCTCTGTTCACTAGGTATGGATACCCCTGGGTAGTCGGGTTCTGTATTGATTCGTTCCAGAAGATTTATAAGTATCTTGAGACACCCACATATAGGAGGGTGAATCTATAGGAATATATTCTTAAAATATGTAACACCCCAAGATTTCATAGTACGTTATCTCTTCAAAGTAATTCAATAATGTGCACTGCACGCAACAACGAGTTCGAGCGCACCACGACTTACCAAAATAGTCATTCAAAATGCTGTTATGAATAGTATTAACTACATTTTAAATTTTATATATATCCTATATAATTTTAACATTTATATTTTGTGTTTATTTCACATAATATAAGGACAAATCCAATTTTTCAGATAAAAAAAGTATTTTTCAAAAAAAGAAATTTTACTGCCTATTTAATGGAAAATATTTTAAAAAATATATTTGACACTTTTATATATTCAATTTAATGAAATTAATTTCTTTTTTAGAATCAGGAAAAAAATTAGTTTGGATAATTTTTTGGGACTTTTCTGATAACTTTCATATTTTGATGAATAGTGAAAAATAATAAATTTTAATTGAAAACAAAATTTTTAATCGAAATAATTTATAATATTAAATTATGAATTTTAATGGTTTTGAATTATAATTAGATTACATTTTTATCATTTAATACAATGTAGGTCATTATAAGTAATTTCACATTTAAATTTGACATAAACACATGTCAATCTTTTAATAGTTTTTAATTTTTTAAAAACCCACTTTTTGGTTTTAAAAACGGGAATTAATTTTAAATTAATTGATGAAACATTTATGTTTTTAATTTGGTAAAATAGAAATCATTTTTTAATTCGGAATATCAAAATTAGCTTCGGGTGAATTTTTGGTATTTTTCTGAAAACATTCAATTTTTTATGAATAGTGAAAAACACTATATTATTGTTTAAAACCCACTTTTTATTTAAATAAGTATTTGTTTTATTTAAATTTATTTTAAGTAAAAATAGATATATAAAACCTATATAAGTTTAATTTCATTCATTGGAGTCATTTTATAATAAAATTAGATGTATAAAATTTTATTGAACTTTTTACCGTCTTTTACCCACCTTCTAGGAGCATTTGCAATTTTGCATAAAACTTTATTTTACCGCTTCTGTGAGTTGAATTTCAAAAATCATAGAGACATGGTTGATATCAGTAACTAAAATTTGGTTCAATAAGATGAAAATAATTTTTGTGAATAGTAACTTTTGACTTTTATTTACCACAATTAAAAGTAAATAGGGTAATTAAAGGTAAAAATGATATTATAATTACACTAACACATGTCCTAAATCTATTGGATAAGTTTATTTCGGCCAAAAACAAACTTAGGAATAAAATATGATCCTTTAGGTCAACTTGGATTAGATTATGACATTTTTTATTATTTTATTTAAAGAAGAGTTAAAAGTGTTAAATTCAATGTTTATTAACAAAACCATTTTTAATATAGGGTTATACATAAGATAAATTCAACTATAAATATTCATTAGAAATATAAAAATATTTTCTACATAATTTTAGTTTATTTATAATTTTTAGAAATTAAATAATTAAATTTATTTATGACACAATGATGATGTAGTAATTACCTTATTAATGAAAGATTAAAAATAATTGATATTATAAATATCCAAATAATTGTAAATTGAGACTTATGATTAATTAAACTAATTCTATAGGTTAATATGACTTTTTAGGGTTGAATAAATAAATTTTATTCTAAGTGATGAAGTTTTTATGGGTTTCAAAAAAATCAAATACTAAATAGTGTCAAAATTGACATAATTGAGTTTTTAAAACAAATACTATATTATTAATTAATATAATATTACTAAAAAATAAGGTTCAGAAAAAGTACTTATATAAGGTTATATATATTAATAATGAGCCACTTTGGGTTTTCTTGTCTTGTTATAGTAAGTTTATTAACCATATAATATAGAAATACAAAGAGAAATGGTAAATATCAAACTATTTAGCTAAGAGTTAAATCTATAAGATAAGGTTAATATGGTGAACTAAACCTGTCTAAAACCTATTTTTTGAGAGGTTTTAGACCCATCCCCACCTTATCTTAGAAATAAATCATTTTTAAGCCATTATAATTCGAAAATTATTTTATTATAAAATAATATTTCAAGCTTTTCATAAAGTGACCCCCACCTCCCTTGTAAAAGGGTACTTCCCCTTATCTTAAGTTCACACCTCCAAAGCCATTTGGATCAGCCGAAACCTGCCCAAATATACTTCTAAATTCCCTCACATAAACCTAGAGTCCTTATTTTGATCTGAAATCCAACCTAATGATCCCTTTTGATCAACTCAAAAGGAAACACTTGAAGAATAGGTAATAATTTCACCACCCTCTTTCACGTTCTTTTATTCTTCCACTTCCTATTTTTTTGTTGTTTCCATACCAAAATAATATATCCAGTACCTTCTACATACTGTGATGTTATTATAAATATGTTACAACCATATTAATTATTCAATCCATCCTATGAATGATAATGTCACCATGCGTGTGTACGTATGGCTTACCATCTCCACATCGTGGTGTAATTTGTTATTCAAAACTATATTATTTGTATGGATATAATGATGAGTAGTATATATATAAATAATAAAAATAAAATTATAATTTCTCTATAAAATAAATATACCATCCAATTCCATACCTTTTAATCATTAAGGAAATGAAATTGTTGCATGTGTGTACGTACGGATTACCATCTCCACGAACGTGATGAGATTCATTCCCCATCGTAATCATTCAAGAATAATTTTCATTTTATGATTAAAATAATGTTTAAGAACTTAATATCATTCTGGATATGAATACAATACATCCTATCCATAACGAACATGGCTTACATAACCAATCATATAAAGGAAAATGAATCAGTTAACACCCGAAACGATGATACTACTGAAATATCATTAACAAATAAATATTAGAATATAATATATGATATCATATTAATGTATATAGTTCTTGTATAAGTTAATAACAATGATATCATCATTATACAGGAGGTTAACCTACCCTTGGCCAAGGAAAATTACAAGGTAAGGGTTAATTCCACAATCTCTTTATTATCCGAGGTTGTTTTTAAGTAAGTATCTACTGGGAAATATTTATTATCCATGTCCATGTTTCATAAAAGATTTTTCAAATAGATTCTTCTAAAGTGACTCTTTTCCTAAAACATCATTTTAAATGTTTTAAAGAATTATTCTTCTAAACCTATCTCATTAATGTCCATGTTTTCAAAATGGTTTTAAGGATTTATCTATATGGACATGAATGTTTTAAAATGTTAATTACTTTAAAAAATTTCAAAGTGGTATGGGACACTTTGATTAAAAACTATAATTTAAATTAATTCATTTATAAATTATGTGACTTTTAAATTATTTCATGGAAAAGGGGTGTTTCTCTCAAATATTTTTACTGATCATTTTCAACTATGTCAACACCCTTTATGGGATATTATACTTGATCAAGGTTGATTTATTATGATACAAATCTTCCATATTTTATTGAAGGTTTTGTGATATTTTTGAATATGGATGTTATATTTTTATGCCATTAACGGTTTATGGATAAAGTATTGACATTTTTTATGCTAGTTTTAATACAAATTTTTATCTTTTCTTTAAACCTTTTCATATGAGGGATGCATTAGACTTAGTAAGTGACGGGTGGAGCCCACTATAGCTCCTCGATGCATCGGTAAGTCTCACAAGAAAAACTAGTGTCTTGTCACAAGGCCTTGACAAAATATTATTTGAAGTCTTGGCACAAGGCCTAGACTATGTGGTTATGAAGTCTGGAATTATGCATTCCATCATTATGAAATTGGCTACTAATATTACGTTTTATTATTCGACTAGTAGAATATCTATGTGAATAAGTAAATGGGATTATTTGATTTATCTTTTCCTTATTATGATGAAGTTTAAGTTTAAAAGGCTTTTGTTTTATTCTTATACATTGCCTTAAATGTTCATGATTATTTATGAAAGTTTCCTCTATATTGTTATCCTTACTTAGCATCTGAGCTCACCCCTTTCTTATGTTTTATTTTCCCAAGATTCCAAGAAGTGTATTATGATTGATAAGAAGGGTTAAGATATGGGATTAATAACATTCTCAAAGGATCTTTTATGTTGTGTTTTATTTTCTAATTTTTAATGTAACGTTCATGTATGTAATCTATTTTCCAAAACTGCTAAACCGATCGGCATTTCCGAACATGATACCTTGTAATCATGCCAATAATTAAAATAATGCACCGTCTTTGGGATTCTGGGGTCAGGACGTTATAGTTTGTATCAGATGAATTTTAGTAACAACCATGGAAATAGATTTAGAAAAACTCTGAGTAGAGAACATTACCCTAAGATAGGCTTTGAGGATTAGTATAGAAGAACTTCCTAGAATTTTGGTAATGTCGAGATTTTGTGTATTTTCCAAGCAATACATCCCCGTATGGATACGAGCAGGTAGAGGCGGCTCTGCCACAGATGTACCTAGGAGTGAAAACTCTGACAAGGAGTTTTGGGCTTGACCCGGTGTATCCTAGTACACAACAACGGGCCTTGATGCACTCTTGGTGACGACACTCCTGGGGGTTATGCTTACGATAATTCACATTTTCATTACAAGCAATTATGATCGATTTAGTAGTAAATACTCCATCAAAGAAAAAAATTTATGATTATAGATTATATGCATAATCTTTTAAATTTATGTTAGGTATTTTACAAGTTTGGAATTATGCATTTGGATTCATAAACTAACCTAGTGTATGCCATTGTTTAGAAATGGTTCCTAGTAGAAGGAATGAGAACTCCAATAATATGCATGATCCAAAGATTAAGAAGAATCATATAATTCATGGTATTAAGACAACATTTAGAAGGGAAATAGTCTCCCACATATTCTCATCATATGAAGAAAGAGTATCATGTGTTAATAAGATAAGTAAATAATTCCTTGATTCATATGGATTTGAAGGGAAGAAAGAGAATAAAAGGATGGAAGTGGGAAATATGGATAAACGGAAGAGGGGAAAGAAGGATTTTCCAAAATGTGATAACTTTGGAAAGAATCACCTTGGTAAATTCTTGAAGGGAATGAGAGTTTGTTATAAGTGTGGTGAAAAAGGACACCAAGTACGTGATTTCAAGGGTAAGAAAAATGTTTCAAATGTACAATGTTTTATATACAAGGAGTTGGGACACTACGCAAATCAATATCCAAATCATCAGAGTATACCCCAAATGCTGCTATTAGATAATAATCAAGTTATGATACTACTGAAGATGAAGATGAATGATTATAGTTCTTATGGTGTTATTAATGTATTGTGTAATTTGATTATTCTATTAATTATGTACATGTTATAAGAATTATAGAGTATATAAGGATTGTACTGTAGTACTATTTCATTAAGGACTTGAGATTGTGTGGAACCAAGAAAAGTGACTCAATAGTAGGTTAATGTTTTTGGAAAATATATGGTTGAGAAAAAGATAAACCTTAATATGGTTCTGATACTAAGGTGGTGATTTTGGAATAAGATATGATTGATTTGGATAAATTATTTTGGATATTCTTGACTACCTTGAAACTGATTAATGATTTTTATATTCCATCATTGTTGGAGCTTACAACATTTTTGGATATAAGAAGTATATCCAGTATTCTATAAGGAACAAGGGAGCATGAATGTAATCAATAAGGTTTTATGGTAAATCAGGGTGTTACTGTGTAATCATGCCAATGTATTAAAATAATGCACCAACTCTAGGCTTATGGGGTCGGAGCATTACAATAGACCTTCCAAGCATTGGTGGGATATTCTAGAGTAGTATGGTTAGTAACAGGATATATCCTTGAAATAATTTTTTGTGAAGATCTTGATACACTTCTATCCAAATACTTTGAGGGATCAAAATACTTATGAGTTCATACATCTAACATAAGAAGGAATGGTAGTGACGGACTATGCTGAATGTTTCACCAACCTGCATTGTTTTACATCATATTTGGAAGATGATGAGATCTCTATAGTGTTGTGTTTTTAGGGATGGATTAACTATAAGATCATGTCACAGGTTGACATTTTTTGTCTGAGTATATTTTCATATGTGATGAATCGAGAACTCATCATATAAGGGATTCTAGGAGAGTCCCCGTGTAGTGGCTAGACTATTTCAGTAGGGAGAATTGGGAACTATTCTTATAGTGGAAATAAGTGTTGATATGATAGTTATCACCAAGGTAATCATAGATATAACATTTAGGGTAGTCGGAATCCATCTTAGGACCATATTTCATTGTAGTTCTTTCATTGTGGTAAATTGGGCCACAAGTAGCCTCAATTTCTACACCCTACTTTGGATTGTTGTTCTTGTGATAGGATGGTCCACCTTCAGAGTTTTTATATGGGCATGGAGCAGCAGGGTAGTGGAAGGGGACCAAGATATGTACTAAAGTCTGGGAAGGCGTCAGCTACTCCTTAGCAGACTGGTAGATGTTCAAGTCAAGGTAGGGGATGTGGTACCCCAGTATAGAAGTAGTAGTTTTAGGCAGATAGAATAGATCAGGGGAGTCAGAATAGATCCCAGGGCATAGGGTCAAGTTAATTTCACATTATTTAGATGAATATGGATATTTTGGATATAGGACCATCTACCATCATAGTTATGATTCATGCATCATCTACCATTTATTGTTTTTTATGCAATGGAATCATATTCCTTTTTATATGCTCTTTTTTCAAATGGTTTGAACTTGGATAAGGAAATATTATATTGTTTTTTACCATTTATACATCTTTGGAAGTGTGGTTAGATAATATCAATCATTATAACGCATGTTCTCTAGATATTGGTGGTTTTTGTTTCTTTTGGGAACTGTTTGTGTTGTAAATAATAGGTTTCAATTTTATTCTTGGTATGGACTGGTTAGTCCTATACCAAGTTCATATTGAATATTACCATATGAGGGTTACCTTTATATCTCTAAAAAGAGGTAACTATTCTCACCAAGGTGAGAGGGATATTCATGCTGGTTATATAGAACCAATTCAATGCATATTGGATTTTCTCATGGATCAGATTACAATCCTTTTCCTAGATGATTGTGGTATGTAGTAGGATCATTTTCCTCTAGTGGTAGACCATTTTCAGGATGTCTTTCATGATGAGTTCTATGGATTACCGCTCGAGTGGTAGATCAAGTTCATGATTGATTTGGTGTAGGTATAAGATCTTGTTTCTATCCCACCTTATAGAATGGAACCAATGTAGCTTCAGGAGTTAAAATTTTAGTTGTAAGATCTAGAATCCAAAGATTTAAAATGGACTAGTATGACTATGTGGGGTTCTCCAATTATTTTCCCCAAGAAGGCTGGTGATACTTTATAGTTATGTGTGGATTATTGGAGATTGAACCAAATGATGGAAAAGAACTGGTATCATCTTTCATGTATCAATGATATATTTAACCAATTGATAGGTGTTAATATATTCTCCAAGGTTGATTTGAGATCTTTATAACACTAGTTGAGGGTGAGACCATCATACATGACTCGTACTACTTTTAGGAGAATATATAGATTGTATGAGTTCATAGTGATGCTTTTTGGTTTGACCAATGCACCAGCGGTATTCATAATCTTCATGAATCAGATATTTCATCCTTTTTTGGATTAGTTTGTGGTGGTTTTTTAAATGATAACATAGTGTACTACCAGTCAGCAGATGTTTATTCCAAACATTTTGGCATCAAATTGATTATATTGAGAGAGCATCATCTTTATGTCAAGCTAACCAAATGCAGTTTCTAGATTGATAAAGTGAAAATTTTGGGTCATGTTATCAAAAATTAAGTAGTGTCAGTAGACCCAAAGAATTTGAATCCATGGTATCTTGGAAGGGACCTAAGAATTTATTTTATATTTCAGAGATTTATAGGCTTAGCAGTTTTTTATCAGTGTTTTATCCAGGACTTCTCCTATATGGAAGCACTTATTTCCTGGCTGAACAGGAATGGGGTGAAGTTTTTTTGGTCAGATATTTGTAAGAGATCTTTTCTGAAGATGAAAGGAAGGATAACCTCATCACTCATCATCACTTTACTTTTTCTAGGTAAATCCTTTATCTTTTACTATGATTCATCTAAGTTAGACTCAGAGAGATTCTGATGCAGGTGGATTCAGTGGTGGCTTATGGCTCCAAATAGCTGATACCACATGTGAGGAATTACCCTTCTCATGATCTATAGTTGGAAGCAGTGGTACATGCCCTGATATTATATAGACACTATATTATGGGTGAGAGGTTTGTGGTGTACACGGACCACAAGAACCTCAGGTGCATTTCTCTCAGAGGGACCTGAACCTTCGGTATAAGAGGTGGGTCGAGTATTTTTAGTCTTTTGACTTTGAGTTAGCATATACACCAGGAAATAGAAACATCATTAATTTTTCCTTAATTTGGAATATGTAGGTAGAATTATTGAAAATCCATGCGATGAATGGAGCATGATGGACCTCTTTGCACACATGTATCTAGATGTTCGTGATTTTTAGGATTGGATAGCTCTAACTTCGATATCTATTGTACTCATTTTTTAGAACAGATCAAGAAATAATTGTTTTCTAATCTAGAGGGCTTAGTTATGAGAGACATCTTATATAGTGGGGAGAATCCATCAAGATGGTCTCTTGGCAGTGGTAATTCTCTTCTTTTCCATGGTCAAGTATGGGTTCTTATAAGATTGAGTGAGGGGTGATGAGATAGTTTCATGATTCTAGATGGGTGATACATCCTAATATGATAAATATTTATTGTGATCTCCATATACATTACTGGATTTCAGGAATGAAGAAAGAGGTAGTAGGCTTTGTAGCGATATATTTCATTTATTAATGGGTGAAAGATGAGCATCATAGGCCAGCTAGGCTTTAAAATCCTTTTCCTATTCCTGAGTGGAAATGGTATGATGTCACTATATATTTTGTAACAAGATTACCCAAGACAAATTGTAAGAATGATGTAGTATGGGTGGTCTTTCATCGACTAATGAAGGTGTCCCACTTCTTATGTGTCAGGGAGACATTCATCATTGATGATTTTGGTAGTATCTACGTGCAAGAGATAGTTCAGTTGCAGTGTATTCTGAGAAGTATCATTTCAGATAGAGATACTTATTTCACATCACGATTCTGGAAGGGTCTTCAGAAGACTCTAGGATCATAGGTTATTTTGATCACATCATATCATCCTTAGAAAGATAGTCAATCTGATTGGACTATTCAGGTTCTAGAGGATATGTTACAATCCTATTTTTTAGACTTTTTTGGTTCGTGGTAGTATCATATAGAACTCATAGAGTTTTCATACAATAAAAGATTACAGGAATTGATCAAGAAGTCACTTTTCAAAGATTCTTATGGAAGGCCACTCTATTCACCTCTTTGTTGGCTATAGTTAGGTGAGTTAGTTCTTGTTGGGCCTAGTCTCATGAAGTAGATATCTGAGTAGGTTCATTCGATCAGGTGGTGGTTGGTGACCACGTAGAGAAGGAAAAAAATATATGCTTACCATTAGAGATAACCTTTAGAGTTTGACATTGGTCATATTTTTTTCCTTTGGGTTTTGATTAGATGAGGGCAATGTAGTATCAATAAATAGAGTAAGATAGAACCTAGGTTTGTCGAGCTGTTAGAGATACTAGATAGGGTTGGTCTAGTGGAAAATTGATTATCCCTTCCACAGTGCTACAGTCCCATGCACGATGTGTTCCATGTGTCATAACTTTAGAGATAATATCCTAACCATTCTCTTATGGTAGACTTCAAGGACATTGATATTACTACTAATGTTTCCTTTTAAGATCATCAAAAATGGATAGTGTACTATAGTGAGAAGTATCTATGGGGTAGGACTACTCATCTTGTTCGAGTGAAGTGGCAACATGGGCATGTTCCAGAGGATTCCTGGGAGAGGGATTCTAATATGAGAGCATAGTTTTCTAGAATTTTTCGTTGAGACCCCACAATGATTCTTGGAGTAGATAGGGGATGATGTGTTATGTGGTGGGGAGGTTGTAAGATCCCTTCTTTTTTTAGGTACTTCCCTCTTTGATTTTTTTCCATTGAACCTTGGTGGTTGAGTCTTATTTAGAGACTTAGATCCTTTTTGGGGGGAAATGATAGAAGTTTTAGGGATTTATTTTTATTTTAATTAATTGAGTCTAGGTATAATTGTATTAAATGGGTTTATGAGGGTTTTCCATGGTTCGGAAGGATTTATAGGTTTTTCGGGTCCTTATGTAGAAATTGGGCTAAAAACTATATACAGAGCATTTATATATCCTGTTTATTTTACAAGATGTGTAACTGCCACAAAGAACATGTCATGAACTAGTTTATAACATGAATTGGTTACACATTATGAACCTAATTCACATCATTTAAATTTAGATCGGCATAAATATTAACTTGATGCAATGGGTTTTCTAGTGTAACTCAAAAATAAGAAAATACATTATTTGAATGGATTACACTCCATGTATTCCTTAGACCCAAAACTTTTAAGTGGGAATCACATATGATTCTTTCATTCCATCATATACATCCCTATACTCTTAACTGTATAATGAATTACAAGAGAATTTAGAGTATCTTTCTTCATTCTAGGCATCTTAATCAAGCATCTGATCACTAGTGAGTTTCCATTCTTAGGTTTACCCCTCTCTTTCATTATTCTTCAATATAGCGGTGGAAATATCTTAGCCTTGAGATTGTTTTGTGGTTTTTATCTTGTTTTTGTGTGATCTAGGTTCCATATTATAACATTTGTGCCTATTTTATTGTGGTGATTCTTATTGGAAGCATTACTAAATCATTGGATAAAGGTTGTGAGTCTAAACCTAATCCCGTGGTCTGTTTAATTGTGAAGTATATGCAATATTGTGATTGTACCAATGTAACATGTGATTTAATTAATTTATTCATTGATTAATGGTAAATCATGGAATAGAATATTGGTAGGATCTCATTGGGTTCAATTGTTGATGTGGCATATGTAACACTCCAAGCTTCCACAGTACGCTTCTCTTTGAATAATACAGTAGCGTGTGTTGTACGCAAAATTAAGTTCTAACACACCACAACCAATCAAACTAGCCGTTATGTATAGTAATACCTACTTTTTCATAATTTTATTAATTTTATCTTTCAAAATGTACTTAATTTTTGGATTTGGGATATTGAAATTAGCTTAGGGTGAATTTTTGGTATTTTTCTAAAAACATTCAATTTTTTATGAATAGTGAAAAAACACTGAGTTATAGTTTAAAACTTAATTTTTATTCAAATAATTATTTATTTTATTTATTTTATTTTAGGTCAAAATAGATAAATAATACCTATATATGTTAAATGTAATCCATTTTAGTCATTTTGTAATAATATTAGACATATAAAATTTTATTGAACTTTTCACCGTCTTTTACCCACCTCCTAGAAGAATTTGAAAATTCACATAAAACATAATTTTACCACTTCTAGGAGTTGAATTTCAAAAATCCGAGAGACATGGTTGATATCATTATGTAAAATTTGGTTCAATGAGATGAAAATAATTTTTGGTGAATAGTAACTTTTGACTTTTATTTACCACTATTAAATGTAAATAGGGTAATTAAGGTTAAAAATGATATTATTATTACCCTAAAACATGTCTTAATTCTATTGGATAAGTATAATTCGACCAAAAAAAACCTTAGGAATAAAATATGAACCTCTTTGGTCCACTTGGATTAGATTAGGACATTTTTTATTATTTAATTCAAAGAAGAGTTAAAAGTGTTAAAATCAAAGTTTAATAAATAAAACATTTTTAATATAGGGTTAAACATAAAATAAATTCTAATATAAATATTTATTAGAAAGATAAAAATATTTCCTAGATAATGGTATTTTTTTATATTTTTTAGACATTAAATAATTTAATATATTTATGACACAATGATGATACAGTAATTACCTAATTAATGAAATATTGAAATAATTGATATTATCAATATCCAAATAAATGTAATTTTATACTTTTTATTAATTCCAATAATTTTATAGGTTAATATGACATATTATGGTTGGTTAGATGAATTTTTTTATGAAGTAATAATTTTTTTATAAATTTATAAAAAACAAAATATCAACTAAGGACAAAATTGACATAAAAGAGTTTTTAAAACAAATATTATATTATTAATTGATATTCTATTCCTGAAAATCTAAGGTTCGGTAAAAAGACTTATATAATAATATTTGTATCATTAATGAACCACTTGTGGTTCGCTTGGAAGTATATAGTAAGTTTATTAACCATATAATATAAAAATACAAAGAGACGTGCTAAATGTCAAACTATTTAACTAAGAGTTAAATCTAAAAGATAAGGTTAATATAGTGACCCAAACCTGTCTAAAACATATTGGTTGAGTTATTTTCGACCCATCCCCACATTATAATATAAATAATCCACTTTGGAGCCATTAGAAACCGAATCTTATTTTATTATAAAATAATATTTCTAGCTTTTCCTAAGGTGCCCCTCACCCCTCTTTTAAAAGGGCACTTCCCCTTATCTCAAATTCTTACCTTCAAAGCCATTTTGATCGGCCAAAAACTGCCCAAATACCCTATCAACTTTCCTACCTTCATCCTAGATGCCTTAATTTAGTCAGAAAGCCAACTTAAGGAGCCCTTTTGATCAAATAAAAAGGAAGAACCCGAAAAAGAGGTAAATATTTCATCACATCTTTCAAGTTCCTTCCTTCTTCCACTTCCTCTTTATTTGTTGTTTCCATTCTAAAATAATAACTCCAGTATATTATATATAATTTGATGTTATTATAATTATGGTACAACCATATTCATTATTCTATTCATCCTTTGAATGACATGTCACCATATGTGTGTACATACGGCTTACCGTCTCCACGTCGTGTTGTAATTATTATTCAATACATTATTATTTGTATGGGTATAATAATGATGTGTAATTGATGTAAATAATAAATATAACATGATAATTATTCTGTATATATGATATACCATCCAATTATATATATTATTTAAATATCAAAAGAATGATATTGTCGCTCGTGCGTGTGTACGGATTACCGTCTCCACGAACACAATGAGATTCATTCCCCATCATATCCATTAAAATATAATTTTCATTAGATGAATAAAAATAATGTTTAAAGACTTAATATCATTATGAATATTAATAAGATCATCCTATCCATAACAAACATTACTTACGTAACAAATCATATAAAGGAAAACGAATCAGTTAACACATGAAACGACGATAATACAAAGATATTATTAAAAAGCATGGTTAAAAGATCATATATGATATCATATTAATATATATGATTCTTGTATAATTTAATAACAATTATTTCACCATTATAAAGGAGTTTAACCTACCCTCAACCAAGTAAAAGTACAAGGTAAGGGTTAATTTCACAATCTCTTTATTATTTGAGGTTGTTTTTACGTAAGTATCTACTAGGACCTCTTTATCATCCACATCCATGTTTCTTAAAAATGTATTCCAAATTATTTTTACTATTTACTAGACTATGGGTTAAAGTCATTTATACCCTTTTTTGGCTTTTTATAAAATGGTTTTAAAGGAATTTTTCTGTCATTTTCCAAACATGGTACTTTATGACATTTTCCACAAAATTAAGGTAAGAATGTTTTTTAACTTATACGGTGGGTGCGGCTATTTTCTGCCGTTATAACATCGTTGAAGATTCCCTTACAAGCTTATAATAATATTTTCAAATACAAATGTTTTCTTTTATAATTATGTGACCTTTAAATGGTTTCAAAATAGAAAGATATATTTCTCTAAAAAGGTTTTGATTTAATCTATGTCAACATCCTTTGATGGATTTTAAGTTTGTTTGAAGTTGATTTATTATGATACAAAACTTCCATATTGTATTGAAGGTTTTGTGATATATTAGACTATGGATGTGTTGTGTCATACCATTCATGGTTTATAAATAAATATTGACATTTCATATGCCATTTTTAATACGAATGTTTATGTTATGTTTAAACCTTTTCATATAAGGAATGCATTGGACTTAGTAAGTGATAGTTGGAGCCCGCTATAGCTCCTTGATGCATTGGTATGTCTCATGAGACAAACTAGTGTCTTGGCACAAGGCCTTGAAAAAATCTTATTTGTAGTCTTGGTACAATACCTTGACTATGTGGTTATGAAAGTCTGACATTATGCATTCCATCATTATGAAAGTGGCTATTGATATTACATGTGATTATTCAATTAGTAGAATAGTCATGTGAGTAAGTAAATAGAATTGTTTTGATTTTATCTTTTCCATATTATGATGAAGTTCAAGTTTAAAAGGATTTTGTTTTAGTATTATACATTTCCTTAAATTTTTATGCTTATTTATGAAATTTTCTGCTATATTGTTATCCTTACTGAGCATTTGAGCTCACCCCTTTCTATGTTTTATTTTTTCCCAGTATGTGAAGAAGTATATTATGACTGACCGGTAGGGATATTCTATGGGATATCAGTGTTGTCTATGGAAACAATTTTGTTGTAGTTTTCCATTTTATGATGTAATGTAAACCTTATAAATGTATCTAGTACTTCCAAGGATACTAAACTAATCAATATTTTGATATTTTATCTTTTGTGATCATGCCAATGATACATAATAATACACCGACTCTAGGCTTCTAGGGTCGGGTCATTATAGTTGGTATCAGATGAAGTTTAGTACAAACCTTGGAATCTAGATTTAGATAAACCCTGATTAGAGCACATTACCCTAAGATAGACTTTAAGGATTGGTATAGAAGAACTTCCTAGAATTCTGGTATTGTAGAGATTTTGTGAGTTTTACAAGAAATACATCTCTGTCTAGATACAAGCAGGTAGAGGCAGCTCTGGAACAGATGTACCTAGGGGTAAAACCCGAAAACACCATTTTGAGTTAGACTCGAACGGGAACCGGTGCATGACAACGGGTCTTGCTGCACTCTTGGTTACGACACTCCTAGGGGATATGCTTAGGATAATTCTCATTTTCATTAAAAACCATTATGAAGGGTTTATGAGTATATACTTCCTCAAGGAAAACATTTTTATGATTATGGATTATATCCATAAACTTTTCAGTTTATGTTAAGTGTTTTACAATTTTAGAATTATGTATTTATATTCATAAACTAATCTAGTTTATGTCTTTGTTTAGAAATGGCGCCTAGTGGAAGGAATGGAAACCATATCAATGCACCCTCTGTCTTTATGCATCAAATGAATAAAGTTTTCAAGGAATATCTTGATGAATTTTTAGTGGTATTTATTGATGATATCTTGGAATACTTTAAAAGCTATGAAGATCATGAAAATCACTTGTGCATTATCCTAAAGACTCTAAGAAGACATGAATTATATGGTAAGTTTAGCACGTGTGAATTCTGGCTTCAGGAGATATCTTTTATTGGCCATATTGACTCTAAGGATGTAATCTCTATTGATACTTCTAAGACCAAGGCAATCCAAGAATGGCTAGCACTGACAAGTATAACTGAGGTACACAGTTTTATTGGTTTAGCAGGTTATTATCGACGTTTTGTCCAGAATGTTTCCTATTTGGCTAACCCATTAACAAAGCTCACCTGAAAAGGGGTTAAATTTTTTTGGATGAAATAGTGCGAAGAATGTTTTGAATAATTTAATATAACATTATTCAATGCTTCTATCTTGACTCTACCATTGGGGAATTATTTTTTTTGTTATTTATAGTGATGCATCGAAGAAAGTACTTGGTTGTGTCCTTATGAAGAATGATAGAGTTATTGCCTATGCATCCCAACAGCTGAAAACTCATGAGAAAAACTATCATACTCATTATCTTGATTTAGCAGCTGTAATATTTTCTTTGAAGATTTGGAGACACTATCTCTATGGTGAAAAATTTGAGATTTATACTGATCACAAGAGTTTGAAGTATATTTTCTCACAGAAGGAACTCCACATGAGGCAAGGGAGATGGCTTGAACTACTCAAGGATTATGATTCCATGATACACTACCACCTAGGGAATGTAAATAAGGTGGAGGATGCTTTGAGAAAAAAATATCATCGAGTTTTGAACAATATGAGAATTAAAAGGGATCCTATTCTCATGGATCTAGTAAAGATGGATATGGGAATAACCATGGAAGGTGGATCATCAATAATTTTTCAAATGGTTTCCAAACCATCTTTATTAGAATGGATAAAAAGTTCTCAAGCTGATGATGAGGAGTTTCAAAAGAAGATTAAAGCTGTGAATGATGGGAGATTGAGTGACTTTGTGTATGAAGATGGAATTTTGAAATTTGGGAAGAGACTTGGTGTTCCTGATATACCTGATCTAAAAAAGTAATTATTGGATGATGCTCATAGTTCCATTTTCTCTATACACTCTAGTAGCACCAAGATGTATAGATATTTGAAGGAACATTTTTGGTGGGACAACATGAAGAGGGATATTGCTGATTTTGTGTCAAGATGTATGGTTTGTCAATAAGTGAAAGATGGAAGGCAACAGCCTGGAGGAGTCATGCAACCTCTTCTCATACCTGAATGGAAATGAGATGATATCATGATGGAATTTGTCATGGTACTACCAAAGACTTCTAGAAGGAATGATGCAATATGGGTCATTGTTGATCGTCTTACCAAGTCAGTACATTTTCTTTCTATAAGAGAAGATTTACCACTTGAACGATTAGCAAGATTATATATTAATGAAGTTTTAAGACTTCATGGAGTACCACTATCGATTGTTTCTGATTGTGATCCACGTTTTACATCAAGATTCTGGAAAAGTCTTTAGAATGCTCTGGATACTAAACTTCGTTTGAGCACTGCCTACCACCCCCAAACTAATGGAAAATTAGAACGGACAATTCAAACGTTAGAAGACATGTTGAGATCATGCTCACTTGACTTTCAAGGTATGTGGGATCAATATTTACCTCTGGTAGAATTTTCCTATAACAATAGCTTCCATTCAAGTATTTAGATGGCACCATATGAAGCGTTATATGGAAAGAGATGTCTCACACAAACCTGTTGCGATGATGTTGGTGAATGAAAACTCGTAAGCCCAGAACTTGTGGAGGAAATGATGAAAAAGGTGAAGGTAATCCAAACCCACATCAAAGCAAATCAATGTAGGCAGAAGAGCTGGCCGGTAACCGAAGGAAGGATTTGTAATTTCAGGTAGGAGATCATGTTTTCTTGAAGGTATCTCTATGGAAGGGTGTTATACATTTTGGTAAGAAGGGTAAATTTAGTCCCAGGTAAATCGGACCTTTCGAAATTCTAGAATGAATTGGGGCTATAGATTACCATTTGGCAATGCCGCCAAGTCTCTCCAAAGTTCACAATGTGTTCCACGTATCACTATTGAGAAAATACATGCCTAACCCAACACATGTACTCACCTATGAGGAATTAGAACTGCAACCTGATTTGTCTTATTGAGAGGAGTCTGTCAAGGTTCTTGATATAGGAGAACAAGTGTTGAGAAACAGGATGACTCGTCTATTAAAAGTTCTATGGAGAAAACATAAGATGGAAGACGCAACGTGGGAACCTGAGGAACTTATGATAAAGAACCACATGAGTCTTTTTACATAGTAATACTCTAGAAATTTTGAGGATGAAATTATTTTAAGGAGGGGAGAATGTAAAACCTCAAGCTTTCATGGTACACTTCTCTTTGAATAATACAATAGCGTGTTTTGTACGCAAATTTAAGTTCAAACACACCACAACCAATCAAACTATCTGTTATGAATATTAATACCCACTTTTTAAAATTTTATAAATTTTCTCTTTCAAAATGGACTTTATTTTTGGATTCGGGATATCAAAATTATCTTAGGGTGAATTTTTGGTATTTTTCTGAAAACTTTCAATTTTTGATGAATAGTGAAAAAACACTAAGTTATAGTTTAAAACTGAATTTTTATTTAAATAATTATTTATTTTATTTAAAAATAGATAAATAATACCTATATATTTTAAATTTAATCCATTTGAGTCATTTTTTAATAATATTAAATATATAAAATTTTATTGAACTTTTCACCGTCTTTTACCCACCTCCTAGGAGAATTTAAAAATTCACATAAAACATAATTTTACTGCTTCTGTGAGTTGAATTTAGAAAATCCAAGAGACATGGTTGATATCATTAAGTAAAATTTGGTTCAATGAGATGAAAAATAATTTTTGGTGAATAGTAACTTTTGACTTTTATTTACCACGGTTAAAAGTAAATAGGGTAATTAAGGGTAAAAATGATATTATTATTACTCTAACAAATGTCCTAATTCTATTGGATAAGTATAATTCGACAAAAAAAAACTTTAGGAATAAAATATGAACCTATTTGGTCCACTTTTATTAGATTAGGTCATTTATTATTATTTAATTCAAAGAAGAGTTAAAAGAGTTAAAATCAAAGTTTAATAAATAAAACATTTTTAATATAGGGTTACACACAAGATAAATTAGACTATAAATATTCATTAGAGAGATAAAAAATATTTCCTACATAATGGTATTTTATTTATATTTTTTGGACATTAAATAATATAATTTATTTATGACACAATGATGATGCAGTAATTACCTAATTAATGAAATATAAAAATAATTGATATTATAAATATCCAAATAAATGTAATTTGAGACTTTTTATGAATTAAACTAATTTTATAGGTTAATATGACATATTAGGGTTGGTTATATGAATTGTTTTCAAAGTAATAATGCTATTATGAATTTAGAAAAAACAAAATACCAAATAGTGTCAAAATTGACATAAAAGAGTTTATAAAACAAATATTATATTATTAATTGATATTATATTCCTAAAAATATAAGTTTCGGCAAAAAGACTTATATAATGATATTTTTATCATTAATGAACCACTTTTGGTTCGATTGGAAGTATATAGTAAGTTTATTAACCATATAATATGAAAATACAAAGAGACTTGGTAAATGTCAAACTATTTAACTAAGAGTTAAATATAAAAGATAAGGTTAATATAGTGAACCAAACCTGTCAAAAACCTATCGGTTGAGTGGTTTTCGACCCATCCCCACCTTAGACTTTAAATATTATACTTTTTATCCATTAGAAACCGAAAATGATTTTACTATAAAATAATATTTCTATCTTTTCCTAAGGTGCCCCTCACTCCTCTTATAAAAGGGAACTTCCCCTTCTCTCAAATTCACACCCTAAAATCCATTTGGGTCGTCCAACCCCTACCCAAATACCATATCAATTGTCCTCCCTTTATTCTAGAGGCTTTACTTTAGTCATAACGACAACCTAAGGATCCCTTTTGATCAAATCAAAAGGAAGAACCCGAAGAAGAGGTAAATATTTCATCACCTCTTTCAAGTTCCTTTCTTCTTCCACTTCCTCTTACTTTGTTGTTTCCATTCTAAAATAATAACCCCCGTATCTTCTATATAATTTGATGTTATTATAATTATGGTACAACCATATTCATTATTCTATCCATCCTTTGAATGACATGTCACCATACGTGCGTACGTACGGCTTACCGTCTCCACGACGTGTTGAAACTGTTATTCAATACATTATTATTTGTATGGGTATAATAATGATGTGTAATTGAGGAAAATAATAAATATAACATGATAATGATTCTTTATATATTATATACCATCCAATTACATATATAATTTTAATATCAAAAGAATCATATTGCTGCTCGTGCATACGTACGGATTACCGTCTCCACGAACACGATGATATTCATTCTCCTTCGTATCCATTCAAGACTAATTTTCATTAGATAATTAAAAATAATGTTTAAAGACTTAATATCATTCTGAATATGAATAAGATACATACTATTCATAATAAACATTACTTATGTAACAAATCATATAAATGAAAACTAATCAGTTAACACCTGAAACGACGATAATACTAAGATATTATTAACAAAGAAATGTTAAAAGATCATATATGATATAATATTAATATATATGATTCTTGTATAATTTAATAACAATTATTTTACCTTTATAAAGGAGGTTAACCTACCCTCGACCAAGGAAAATTACAAGGTAAGGGTTAATTTCACAATTTCTTTATTATCTGAGGTTGTTTTTACGTATGTATCTACTGGGACCTCTTTATCATCCACATACATGTTTCTTAAAAATGTATTCTAAAACATTTTTACTATTTACTAGACTATGGGTTAAAGTCATTTATACCCTTATTTTACTTTTTATAAAATGGTATGAAAGGAATCTTTCCGTCGTTTTCCAAACATGGTATTTTATGACATTTTCCACAAAATTAAGGTAAGAATGTTTTTTTAACTTATACGGCGGGTACAACTATTTTCTACCATTATAACATCGTCAAAGATTCCATTACAAGCTTATTATAATATTTTAAAATATAAATGTTTTTTTATAATTACTTGACCTTTAAATGATTTCAAAATAAAAAGAGATATTTTTCTAAAAAGGTTTTGATTTCATCTATGTCAACATCCTTTGATGGATTTTAAGTTTGTTTGAAGTTGATTTATTATGATAAAAAAATTCCATATTGTATTGAAGGTTTTGTGATATTTTTGACTTTGGATGTGTTATTTCATACCATTCATGGTTTATAGATAAATTATTGACATTTTTTATGCAAGTTTTAATATGAATGCTTATGTTATGTTTAAACCTTTTCATATGAGGAATGCATTGGACTTAGTAAGTGACAGGTGGAGCCTGCTATAGCTACTTGATGCATCGGTAGGTCTCATGAGACAAACTATTGTCTTGGAACAAGGCCTTGACAAAATCTTATTTATAGTCTTGGCACAAGGCCTTTACTATGTGGTCATGAAAGTCTGGCATTATGCATTCCAACATTATGAAAGTGGCTATTGATATTTCATGCGATTATTCGACTAGTAGAATATCCATGTGAGTAAGTAAATGGAATTATTTTGATTTTATCTTTGCCATATTATGTTGATCTTCAAGTTTAAAAGGATTTTGTTTTAGTATTATACATTGCCTTAAATGTTTATTCTTATTTATGAAAGTTTCCACTATATTGAAATCCTTACTGAGCATCTGAGCTCACCCCTTTCTATATTTTATTTTTTCCCAGGATATGAAGAATTATATTATGACTGACCTGCAGGGATAGTCTATAGAATCTCATTGTTGTCTAGGGAAACAATGTTTTTGTAGTTTTCTATTTTATGATGTAATTTAAAACTTATGAATGTATCTAGTACTTCCAATGCTACTAAACTAATCGGTCTTTTGAGATTTGATCTTTTGTGATCATTCCAATGATACGTAATAATGCACCGACTCTTGACTTCTAGGGTCTGGGCGTTACAACTTAGCTTATAGATACCCTTCGAGTGAGAAAACCCTTTTTTAATATGAATATGATAATGGATTAAATCATTTTTATCAAGACATGAGACTTAGTCGATTTATTTATATAGAATAACTCTCGTAATTTCTCCTAGGATATTGATATGGTTGTCGATAAATTTATATATAATGAAACTAAAATTGAAAGGTAAATTGTAATTTTCATAATTAATCATTGATCCATATGATATGATATTCTTATATCTTTTCTATTATGACATGTGTTGTGACTTATGATTTAATGATTATATTGAGTGATCTATTCCCAATACCATTATGTAATGCTTATATGGAGTGGGCTCTACCCATTCCCATGTTGTAATTCTTATTCCATGATACAATGCTTATATTGATCGGGTTGTGCCCAACCCCATGTTGTAATTCTTATATTGAGTCGGTTATTCCCAGTCTCATGTTGTAATTCTTATATTTAGTGGGATCTTACTAGTCCCATGTTGTAATTCTTATATTAAGTGGGCTATGCCCAATCCCATGTTGTAATTCTTATATTGAGCAGGCTCTTCCCATTCCCATGATGTAATACTTGTATTGAGTGGGCTCTACCTAGTCATATGCTGTAATTATTATATTGAGTGGGATCTACCTAATCCCATTCTGAAATCCTTATATCGAATGCTCTCCCCAGATTTGTGTGTTTTTAGGGGTATATGGTTATTAGTTGGAAAGGTTATGTTACATGCTCATAGATATTTTGGCATGGTTCTGAAGTATGTTGATTATTATATTGTATTAATTGATTAATTAATACACCTATTTATCACTTATTTCATACACTTATTTTTAAACTAGTTATGTTTAGACGTGGTGTTTTCGACCTATTGAGTTTTACTCACACCCTATTCTGGAATTTTTTGGTACATGGGAAGATTACATGGATATAGGTTCGGACAAGGGAAAGAGACCATTTTTCTTATTTTGTTTCTTACTGGATGGGTTGGAGTTTTGAGATAGGTCTTACATGGGGTTTGGGATAGAAGTATTTTGGGTTTACTTTGTGTTATCTGGTTATTTTATTTGTCTTTCTTTCATTTGACATTTAGATACATCTCATCTTGTAATTATAAGATTCATTGTTATAGGTTTATTAGTTCCCCCTTTTAGTTCCCAGTTGTATTATATACTATTTCTTTTATTCCATTAATCTAATAATATTTATTTATATTTTTTATTTCCACTTATATGTAACTCCATACATGGGGGTAAAGTATCCCCATTATATCATCACACTCCCACTACTAGTTTCTAACCTATGGTGTATGTGGAGGCACGATTGAGGTCCCATAACCAACCTGATTAGGCCACATGAGAGAGTGTTGGTTTGGGGGATGTTACAATACCCACCTACTTGACGGCTAGGTTATGATAATACCTTTTCATGTTTTACTAAATATCAGTGTTGTGTTTCATGCATGCTATCAAAGAAAAATCGTTGTTTCCTATAATGCAAGCTATGTGAAATTTTAAATTAATTTGAAAAACCAATATTCCATAAAATCTTCATATATTGCATACAGTCATATTTGGTATATTAAATTGTTTCACCCAAAGTGTGATTTTATCATGGTTATATGTGAATGTGTATGAGAGTGTTGATTTTTTCATGAAATATTTATTAGAAAAGTTCTATTTGAAATTTTTTTTATATATAAATTATTCTTTATTTCATTCTAATTTATTATTTTAACCTAAGGTCCTGATATTCACCCTACGAGGGGGTGAATTAGGGTGTTAAAAAGTCATTTTTATCAATCATAAACAAATATTGTATTAAAATTTTAAAAAACACTTGGTGTATATCATAGAAATTTCACAACCACAAATAAAAAATCAAAAATATAATATGCATAGATAGTGATATTTAACTTCGTTCTCCTACATTTGGAAATATCCCAGGAGAACATATCAATGATGTGTTGATAAGACTAATAACCACTAATTCACTAGTTGGTGAATTGTATTTTTATAAAAAACTCACTACTCATAAAAAATATATGTTTCTAAAATCTATGTTATCTTCCTCCCTTCCTCTCACATCATTCTATAAGGATTGAATATTTTAAATTTTTCAACATGAAAGTCAAACATATGAAATTAATGATAATATATATAACACTGCACAGACAATGGGGTTCTCTATGATTCTTTGTACTAATCTTTGTATCTCTCTCTTATAAACTCATATGTTTAATGAAAAATTCCCTTCTTCTTCTCTCGACCGATCTTTAGTATTCTCTATGTTCTATCTGTCTCCCCTTCTTCCATAACCACAATCATTCTCTTTCATGTTAAATAATTTGGAATTCAAATTCAAATTCAAAAATATCAACCACCTTGAACTTTGTATTCATTAAATTTATACTTTAGATCATATTTTGGTAAATACACACCATTTAAATTCATTTATATAGTTATTATTGATCCCAAAAACCACTAATACTTATTTCTAGTTCCAAGTCAATGATTATATTAGAATTGTCTAGTCTTTTTACAATAACGGTGTGATAACTTTCATTACAACATGAAAAAATTATTTCTTCTCTAGTTTCCTTAAACTACTATATACATTATGGAATGATGTTATTATTTATTTCACAACCTCCATTTTTTATAAATAGGGAATGTTCTAATTATCATAACTTTATCGATGTGTCACAACCTATCCTATCATAGTGAAATACATGTATTATAGTTTGATGAAAGATCCCATGATTCCATATCAGACATTTTTAATCATTTGACATGTATCATCATGGAATAATATTTCATACTTGTTTCAATTATTCTTAGGTAGCTTGAGTTTTGGTTATTATTATGAAATAGTTAATCACAATGGCTAAAAAGTTTAATCTCACACAAGTATAATGTGGGATGAAAAATTAATTATAGTATTAATTAATCTTACATAGATTGGAAAATTCACTTATTACTCTAAAATACTAAATGATTTAATATTATACATATTCAAAAAAGGATTATTTATTCTTACATAAACAGGTACCTTTTCCAACTTGTTTCATTCACTGTTCCTTCACAGCATGACCTACATGCTTATGTCATGATGTTTTCTTACAAATCCATAACACTACCTAACCTTAACCTTCCTTCTCTAGCACAATATATATTTAGAGAAAGAAACTAACTCCAATTGATAAAAAATTAAACTTTAAAACCTTTGGTTTCATCATTATCTCCATATAATTTTTTTTAATTCATTTTCTGAAAATTTATCACCAAAACTACCAGAAAACACAAATATCTATGTTCTCCAACTAAAACAAGATAGATTTATTATGATAGTCTCCCTCTTTGATAATAAAATTTAAAGGTAATATTTTCTATATTTAATTACTTTAAACAACCATTGGACTCCCCCTTTATGAGATAACTTAAGCATAGATAAATATCAATACTTTTTCTATTAGTGCATTGAAAATATATACTCAATGATTCTCTATGACCGTATGAGTAAAATATCTTTGTAGAGAACAAGATAACATGTTAATGCCTAAAATGCAGTTACACTATAATATCAAACTATCCTTTTTATATAGTTATCCAAGGGTTATTTCCCCCCATTTCTTTATATAGTTAAGTAAATATAATCACCTAGAAAATACACACTAGAAAAATATAAAAATATTTGTGTCTGAGATAGAGGATTTTAGAATATATCCAATTTAAGAATATATCTAATTAAATGAAATTTTATAAACTCTAAGGTTCAACTAATTCTTATCAAACATATGTTTTACCAGTATAATTATAAAGGTGTCTATCACTTTATGTTTAGTACCAACAAACACCAATTTCAAAATAATTTACTCTACCTTCTCATTTATATTGTGGTAAAATATTTTAATATTATTAGTATGAGAATATTGTACTGGGTTCTTTATTAATTTAATATCAGTCTTGTTGACACATTGAATTGAGATTGGATGTTGTGTCACTTCTACAAGATCTTCTAATTGGTTTTTCATCCACATCAACTATGTATAGACCTTGGTTACTAAAATATACTCTGCCTCTACTATACTCAAGGATGTACATTATTGATTTTTTATATCCATCTAACACAATTTCATCTAATGAATCATTCTTCACCACTTGTGCATTATTAATCCATAATATCTCCAACCAATTATATATTTTATTAATCCATTAAATCTATATCTTCTCTAACTTTAAAGACTAATCCATAGTTTAATGTTCCCTAAATGTACCTCATTATTCTATTTATCATTGAGATATTTTCTATGTTTAGACATCTCTAAAAACATACTTCCACACATGTAGCATAAAATATATATGGCCTTTTTATGCTAGATATAATAGACTACTAATAATTATTCTATTCAAGGTTGAGTCCACTACTTTTTTATCCTCATGCATTTTATGTTTACATCCAACCATTTTCAGAGTTGAAAATGGTCTTCTATATTCCATTCCAAACATATTTATCATCACTCTTGCATACATTACCTATGAAATAAATGTGTTTTATTACTTTTAATGTACTTTTAGCGGAATAAAATAGGTTAAATCTCCAAAAATAGACATATCAAATTTGAAAAGTAACAAATTTTCAAACCATTGAATAAAATTATACTTATTACTGCCAAATATGTTATCATCCACACACACCATCTCCATAAACTTATATTAATATATGATCTTCGCATAAATTTTTTGATTAACACATCCAATTGTAAACTCTAGTTTTATCATATATTTTTTCAACTATATTTTCTAGGAATGAGGTACTTATTTCATTCTATATAAAGAATTTTTCAATATATAAACCTTTATATCATCATCTCTAATAATAAAAAATATTGATTATTTGATGTAAACTTCTCCCATACAAACTCCATTTAGATATTCCATTTTTACATCCATTTGATAGACTTTAAACTTCTTTTAAACAACCACTACTATGAAAATTTTGATTGAATCCATCCTTGATACTAGTGTAAATGTTTCCTTGATGTAAACTCCTTTAATCTAATTATAAACTTTACATACTGACCTTTACAGTATTTAGTTCTATTTACAATTTCCCATGACATGTTCTTTTCAATCTAGTCTAACTCTTAATTTATGGATTTAACCATGAATATGTTGCAGTTTGTGTCCTATGACCAACTGTTTTTACTTTTATTGTACGTATATTCATTTTTTTGAATATTGATAAAACAAATTTTTATATATTTTTCATTATTATACATGAATTTAATGTAATAATTTCCAAGGGTGTTTTTCACATTGATAGTGTTATAGAAATTTCTATCTATTATTAGATCCTTGAAGTCCTATAACAATATTCTTAAATATATTTCTACAGTCAGATAGCATTATGTGATGGGACACATAAAATTTGAATATTGTGTTTGATTACTCATAAGAGGATGAGGCTTTTTTCATGAAGTTCACACTTCATAATATCTAAGATAGAAGATAATGAGAATAGGACCACCAATAGGAATTCCTTATGTTTTCAGGTCATTGAATATTCCTATCTATGAGTTTGTGTTATAGTCCTTATACTTTAATATTATCATTAATTCATGTCATGAATTTTTCACTTAGATTTGTTGATAAAACATTGATTCCATATGTTTACGGTGAGGTAGGGTATGTTCAGTGTATCGTGACTGACATGTTATTAATGGGTAATTCGATTAAGTATTTGTATCTTCTATCTTTATATAAGATGATATATAATCCCTTTAATTGGAATAGAACCATTACATTAAATTCCTTTTTCATGGTGTAATGACATATTTATTTTTAGATAGTCAAATAAAAATGTAACAAGTATATATGTTGAGGATATGAAAGTGAAACCTAATTGATGTGATATTATGACAAAAGGATTATAATAAACAGTGAGCATTCGTATGTGGTTTTAATAATTATATCATTAAGTTCTTTCTCTTTGGGGCCTTGACCCATTGCTAAATAGTAATCTTGGGCTTTAGGTAAGATATTATAATTCCAATGAGAAGGAATCCTAGAGGGTCATATAATAAGTGTTTCTTATGATATTGATTAAATTATATTTGAATTTAATTAATGAAATAAATATTATTCTCAAGACTAAGTAATAATTTTATTCATGTTTTATTGATAACAAATATTTATTGATGAATGAAATATTTTTTCAAATATTTATTCAAGTATTCAATAAATTTCAAGGAGTCTGAATAAATCATGACCACTTTTGGTGATAAATATTAATTTACAAACCAGTAAAATAATATATCATTTTACAAGTTATCATGAAGTCCATAAAATAATATTATTATTAATAGTACTTTATCATGGATTTTATTAAATATTATTATATTATTTAAGATCTTATATGAAATTAAATAATATTTTAACCTAAACACTAGCTCTATAAATATACAGTTATGTCTATTATATAGGGTTAATCAAATATTGAGAATAGATAATAATTTTGCACAACATAATTCTCTATCACAAAAATCCATACTCTCTTCCTCTTAAGAATGATAAGAAATCATTCCAGAGTCAAGGTTCTTGGAGTGATCAAGACGAACAATGAAATGAATTTTATTCACTACACTAGCACCCATAAATCAATAGAAATTTCTCAAAGATCAAAGGAGCGCATATAGATCACCACTAGAGGGATTATATAAATGAATCCTTACAAAAAAAATGAAGGTAATCTGAAAGGGTTTTTTTAAAGATTAACAACATCATCGAAGAAAGGATCCTAATATGAGGTAATCATTTCCTCCAGGTATAAATAAATTAATTATAAATTTAATTTGAAAGATCATATTTTTGGGTTTCAATAAACTCTAAATGAAAATAAATTTTAATTTAACACCCACCAAAGAAACTTATGATATGCCCAGGGCTTTTATAATCAACCTTTCTATAAAACATTTGTCCGTTTTGTTTCTAATAATAGATAATTATGGTTCATTATTTTCATTCTATGTGTTTGTGTTAGAGAATATTTGTCTCCAATAATGTTTCCAAATCCAACTTCAACTCTTTTTATTCTTTTTTGAGTCAAATTTTGACTTCATTTAACACCAAGATCATCATATGATTCGAAATTATAATTATAATAATTTTTAATATTTTAAAATTCTTCATAATCTACATCAACTACTTATTATTCTTCACACACTTCTTCAAGGACATAGTATCAAAATTTTTCTTTAACATAATTTTTAAATGCTTTAAAATTTATATTTTAAATAATATTATTGATCATTTTATTAAAACATTTATAGGATTCACTATTAGATGGGTAATCTAGAAATACATCTCCATAAATTATATCTCTATACTTACCCAAATTTCCTTATTTTTTTGGATGAAACAATTTCTTTTAAAAACTTACAGAATTTTAGGAGAATTTTTACCACCATGAAACATTTCATATGGTGTATGCTCCTATTCATAGTTACATAATGCCTAATTTTGAGTATACATAGCCACTTATATTATCTCTTTCTAGAAATATAGAGAGATAAGACTCTCAATAAGAAAGGTTTTAACCATATTTTTAACCATATGATGTATCCTTTCCATAACTCTATTCTATTGAGGAGTGCTTATGGAAGACACCTCAAGATTTATTCCATGTTTCTTCAAGTAGTTTTCCACTTCTACAGAGGTATAGTCATTTCTATTATCCAATTATAATATCCTTGTTATTATTCTAGTTTAATTATCCATTATTCTTCATAATTTGTGAATGTAATTTAATACTTATTTCTTATAATTCATAATCCTACCACATTACATTATATTGTAGTCATCAAAAAATAAGATAAAATATTTTTCACCTAATATTCTAGGTTGATTGATTGGAAGACATACATTGGTTTAAACCAAATCCAAGGGATTTAATAATCTCTTCTTCATTGGATGGAAGGGGTTTCTCACCATATTTCCCCTAAAACGTGTATAATAGGACCTTTATCTATTTCTCTTCAAACAAGGAATATCAACCACATCCATCAACATCAAAAAAAATTCCATACTCTTATTATGATTATAACCAAGATTCAAATTCCATAGATTGTTTTCCTCTTATATAATATATAAACAATCCTTACCCTTTATATCTACCTGATATAAATTATTATTTTTTATTCATCCTTTTATTAAGGTATTTCAAGGCTTTATCTTGATATAGATACCTTTCTGGTTGAATATAACTCCCAATCCTGAGTCACTTGATTGACTCAAACACAAAAAATTGTGTCTAATACCTTATATAAAGAGGGATTAAGTATTATTTGATTTATATCTATAAAAATGAGTTTTAACACTTTATTTTATATTTATATCTCCATAATTTAAAAACCAAACTATTCCATCAACTCTTCCTTTCACATTCTTGAGAAGATTCATATTTCCATAATGTGGGAAAAACACCCACTATCAAGAATCCACTTTTTATTATTTTTTATAGCCTTTAAAAGATATATTTTCATGTATATACTTATCATTTATCTTCAACTTATTTTCTCTCCAAAAACACCTATGATGAATCGAGATATAGGTTTTTCTCTTCTCATTTTCTTCAATACATGTAATCAATTAATACTCTTCTTTTTCTAGTGGATAAAATTTTTTACAAATAGAATTTTTTTGGATTGTATCACATAAAACCTCTATAGATTTTTATTGGAATAAATCATGTTATTTATTTCCCTATAATTATTAGCTTTATACCCAAATATAGAGAAATTAGAGAAAAATGAATATAATGAAATTTTGTTCTAGGATGAAGGTTGTGTTTTGATTATCCATTACTAACTTCCAATTTATTCATATTTCAAATTGATTTTTATTTCTTTACAATATTACATAACATAGACTATGTCACTATAAAATTGTAACTTTATCAAAGGTAAAAAAATTCTATAATTTCTCCATATATACCCAACTTTGGAATAACTCATTGATTATTGATAAGTTTTCAATGATTAAGAAATATACCCTCTCTTATAATTACCTTTTCTTTTCTCATATGTCATCATTTTTTATGTTCCATCATCATATCCAAGAATGATTTTACTCATAAAATTAGGTATCTAATCAATTAAAACTCCCTCAACAACTTTTGTACCTCCTTCTTCCCTTTTTTTAGTTCTTATTCTAAAAATTTTCTATACATTAACTTATTCCATGTATTATATGATTTTATTTCATACTTAGTCTTTATTCCCAAAGATATAATTTTTCCATTGACCACTTAAATCTTCTTAGATTTCTCACTAATAAAAATATTAATATAATTAATGATATTATCCCACTCCTAAATTATTAACCTATCCACTTCTCAATGTTTCACTTGATCAGTTTAATATTCCTCGATAATATTCTTCATTCGATCAATTTATTCTTCAAGATAATCCGCATAAATTGATCGTTCCATAAAAAATCCTCCAATATTAAGGTTCTTATTTCTTTATAGATCAATATCCTTAAAATCTCCTTACAATCCTATTTGAGATCAATAAATACATATGTTTGATCACTCTTTCTTATGTTAGTTTTTTATTTCTCCATTTTAGCCATCATAGATATAAACTTTGTTTTAACATCTTTAAAAGGATCTCTTTTTCATCATCTTTATCTTTACTTACTAGCACTTTTCTTTCCATGTTCATTTCCAGAATTTAAATTCATTTTATATAATAACATATTTCTTATCAATTGAGTGATTTAAAACTCACTACCCTATCTATAAAATCGTTTTAGACACCAAGTAGAATTTTCCAAACCTTTAAATAATGAAAACAAGCCACATGTATCTTAATACCATATCTCTATTTACCGTTATTTAAATTTTTCACCACAAGTGACAAGAACTCATAACTAATATATTTTTATTCAATTCTAGACTTATGAATCTCAAGTTTCTCAAAGTATTCAAATTAAATTTCCTTTTCTTATTTTTCAAGAAAACTTTTCAACTTCACTAACAATTTATATGTGATTAGTTATATATGAAAATCATAAATACATGATTTCCCAAAATTTACTTCTTAAAGTGCTAACACATTTGGATTATAAACTGGGGGAAAATCTATATTATATTTTTCACAATATCAGTATCTTTTATCTCATAACCAATTATATGTATAGCTCAAAAAACTTCAATAATATTTTTGAAAAAACTATTGATATTGTTATATGATCTCATATTTAGATCTTCAAATCTATTATGAAGAATATATAGCTTCAACTATTTTAATTTGTTTTTAACTGCATAAATATTAGAATTTTTTTCCCATATTTAATTAAGTGAAGTGAAAATCATCACCTTTATGTATATATGATTAGATAATTCTCTAGAAAATAAATTATTAGAATTTTCATCAGTATTCAATAATTTCTTGTTTGATTATATCATTAATAACTATGTAGTATCACTAAATTGTATTCCATGAAAAATTTTCAAGAATAAAACAATCCCAAGATATCATAAAATAGATATAACTCTATTAACTCACACATAATAAAGGTATCCATAAAATAAGGGTACTCCCTTTACATTCATAGTATTTTCCATGAAAAACTTCCACTGGCAGAATCACCAGAATTTAACTGGTGGATCTTATACCACTTGTTGTGATAAGTGGTCTTGATATGCACCCTAAGAGGGGTGAATTAGGGTGTTACAAAGAAATCTTATCTGAAAAATAAACATATCTTTTCTTTTTGTCTTAAAATACACATGGTACTTTTCATAACAATTTCAAAACTACAAAAAAAATGTCAGATAAATAGAGATTGTGATTTTACTTGGTTCACCTACATTAGAATATATCCAAGGATAATATATAAATGATTTTTTGATATTTATTATAATCACAAATTCACTATTAAGTGATTATGATCTTAGGTTAATCTCACTACTAATCCAAGTTCCATTTTCTCTTCCTCCCTTTCACTCACTACTTTTTAAGAGGGTTATAAAATATTATTGTTTCAGAATATAAGACAAAATTTTAAAATTAATGACAAGATACATAACAACACATTGATAAGGTTTCTCTCTATTATTATTAGTACTTCTCTTCCTAATATTCACAATTATTCATGGAAAAATGCAACTTCATAATATTTTTCTGTAGTGATAATCCATTCAGGATTAGCTCTCACTCTCTATCTCTCGTTTATAAACAATTATATTCAATGAAAAATTTCAATTTTCTTATCTCTACTTATCCTTAATATTATTTATGTTTCATTTATCTATCCTTCTTATGCAACAACAATTATTCTCTTTCATGTAAAGTAATTTTAAATTCAAATTTAAATTCAAAAATATCATCCACCTTGAACATTATCTTCCATAAACTCATCCATTAGATCATATCTCAGTTAATATCTAAAATTTACATTCATTTATCTAGTTAGTGGTCATCTCAAAAACCAAAAATGATTATTTATAGTGTCAATTAATCAATTTTGATTTAATTATATAGTTTTTCAACAATCACAATGTTATAACTTTCATTACAATATGATAGATTAGTTTCCCAACTAGTTTCCTTAAATTTATAGACACATTTTGGTGTGAATTTATTATTTATAGAACAACCTTCATTTTTTTGAAAAATAGAGTTTCACCTAACAGAATACTACGCTCCACTGGTGGAGGATGACATGCGTGGTGTAATATACTCTCTCCTTTGTAATAATTCCTTGTACGCCTGACTCTATTGTCTTTTTCTTAATAAATTTTTTAGGGACGGATCTGACTAGACCCTGGACTTTTTTGGTAGAGTTTCACCTAATTATTATGGTCTGATCATTGTGGTAAAATCTCTCCTACCACAACACAATTTGTGTATTATGGCATGATTCATGATCCCTCAATTCTAGATAAAACATTTTTTATAGTGTGACATGTATCTTAATGGAATAAGATTCCATCCCTGTATTAATTATTCTTACAAAACTTAAGTTTGGGTAATTTATACATATCATTGAATCATAATAGCTATAAATTTTAATCTCATGAAATTCTACTACATCATGAAAAATTAATTATGGAATGAATTACTATTACATGGATTTAGAAATTCACATATTACACTTATGTACCAAATAAGTTAATCCCATGAAACTTTAGTAATTATTTTTTATTATAATGTAATAATTTTCCCTTTCCATCTTGTTTCAATAACAGTTCCCTCAGGGTGTGACCCATATTCTTGCACTATGATACTTTCTTGTAGCTAAAGAACACCTAAAAACCATCACCTTAATTCTCTATAACTCAATATATTTAGAGACAAAAACAAATCCAATTGATAAAAAATTCAACCTGATATACTTTGGTTGTGATATATACAAACAGGCTTATTGGTTTTCACTATAAGGTAATCATTGATATTCTCCTAAGTTTATCCTTCTAGGAACTTTTTTTATCTCATTTATATCTAATTTTATTCATATATAACTAATTTTATTGAGTTGTAGGCTTAAAATGGGATTTTATAGATAAAAATGGTAGTAGGCATAGATTATCCCTTGAAGTTTTTTGAAATTTATGGATGTTGTTCATTTAGGGTAAGCCTTTATATTTTTGTTTCTTACAAATTATTATATTTATTAAAAAAATTAATAATTATATTATACTTTTATGTAATTATACTATTTATTTTTTATTGTGAATGACATGAATCCATATTTATAAGTTTTGTTTATTTATCTTAAGTTAAAGTGTTTGAGATAAATCAATACACTATAGAATGGATTCTAATCTTTCCACTTATTGGGGTACTTTTATGAATGTGGGAAACATGTTAAAAGTCAGTGGTGATCATAATAACCCATTTAGTTATGGGTTAGTAAAATTAAATGGAATATATTTCTCCTATATTTAGAGTAGGGTGTTTTAAAATTTGGGATTCAGATTATGTTTTTTATGGTCAAATATTAATTTGATGATGATTTTATAAATTTTTGGGGATTTACATGGAATTTTTTAGTTCATAGAAAGAAATGTACCTTGTGTAATCTAATACATATAGAAGAAATTATCATTGAGTACCTAGTGGGTGCTCACTGAGTAATCGGTGGTATATGTAGGGAGAGTGAGGGTAAGGGGTTCCACCAAATTTAGAGTGGATCACCATAAAGAATTCAATGGCCCATTGGGAACAAAATAGAGGAAATCAGGCACTTGGTACACCATAAAGTTATTTTTATATGTTATTTATTTAAATTTTTATTAAAATCATATATTATCACCCCCCACCACCACCACCACCAAGTTGCATGGGCTAGAATAGGCAACGCCTCCTCCTATTTCTCCCTTCCCCTTAAATCTTTATTCCCTACCTAGAGCTTTATTTCCCACTTAATCAAGGAATTTTCTATGAAAATAGAATATTAGGAGTGATTCTAATGTATAACCTCTATTTTATCTCATTTTATTCCTTATCTCAACAGTATTTAATCATAAATTCTATAATAGGGCATGTTTATCTATTTTTTCAATTTCAGGTAAAGGGGACTAAATCATCTCTAAATACTAGAAAAGATAAGTCTAATAAGAAAAATATAGGTGTTTCCTTTTGTATTAAGAATTATTTAATGTGTTTTATGTGTTATTCTATGTTCTTTCTTGGTTATTTGGTTAAAGGTGACTTGAATTGGGATAAAAATATTAAGTAAAATTCAAATAAATTAGATTGAGATTCTTAGGATGGGAATGAGTGATTTTCAAATGTCTTGGTGATGTTATGATCTCTCAAGGAACACATCACCATGAAACATAAGCAATAGTTAAGGGAAAATGACCCTAAAAATTTTCTTTAGAATGAAACATATATAATTGGGATAAGGTGGGGTCTAATGGATTAATTATAATGAGTTTTTTTGGGTTGGTTTTTTAGTGATTATTTTGCTAGTAGTTATACTTATGATGTACTTGGGTATATAGGTGAGGCTAGTCCAAAAACATAGAAAAATACCTTAAATTTGTATATTGGTGAATTATGTGTAAATTTAATTGTTTATAGCCTTTATAATATTGGGGTATCCTTGGTAGTGTATGTTATATATGGCCTATATGAGTTCATATTGTTTTAACTTAGGTTTTATACTTTATTTATGATGATGGTTATATCTTAGATTTAATTCTATATGCATACTATAATACTCAATTTATGAATTTTATTTAGTTATTTATGGTTATTTATTACCATAATATCAAGGTTATGGTCTCATTAATGTTGGGTATAGATCCTCGTCATTAGTTTGTAGCATTTGGCGTATGGGGAGGCATGCCTAAGGTGATGGAGTGATCTGACTCAGGGATAACCATGAAAGGACATTAAAAATAGTATTCAAACCTTTTTTATTTTGTATTATTATTTGAGTTTGATTATAAAAATATTGAACTAGTTAGTATATGAAATGTACATCAGGCTTATGCTTTGTGTACCCAGTTGGGAGATGTTTGGCTTATATGTTTATTGGTTGTTCTTATTGTCTCCACTATTTATATTGTGTCCTATTGTGTCTTACTCTGGTAAAGAGGGTATATTCTCCCCAAGTGACTCATTAGACCCTCTCCACTAGTCGTCAACCTCTATAATATGGGGAGGCGTGATTAAGGTCATGTGATGACTCGGCTCGGGGCACCGGCTTAATGGATTCCAGGTAAGGGATGTTACAAAGTGGTATCAGATGAGTTATTTTATATTTATTGATATTTGGGGATAGTAGATAGGAGATAAGTATGTTTCAGGCCTTGGTAATTATCTCATTCTTGGGAGTAGCTAACCCATGTATGAGGGAATCCTAATTCACTCTGGGTGAGAATTGTTTTCCTTGATGTGTGTTGTTACAGTTGAATAAAATTTCACCATTGGATAATAAAAATGTTGTGTGATTTGACTGATTTATTATATTTTTTTCATTGTAGGAATCGAATGAGGTTTTGTGTTCATGCATAATTTTAGGAATCTAAGAATATATGTTCCATGCATCATTATTGACACACACACGGGATGGGTGTGTGAGGAATAGAGAGTAGGATTCATTTTACTTCCCTAATAAATCTGAAGAAAATGATGCCTAATAATGGTAATGAGAGTGGGTGAATGAAAAGAATGAAAATTAATAGTTAATTAATATTGTGTATAAAGAAATGTTATGAATGGGTTAACATTTTTGGTTGTGATAAATTGTAAAGGTTTATTCGATGTCTAAAAGAAAAAGGATTTCATAATGATGGTAAAAATGTTAATTAATTTTTCCTAATGAAAGTTGTAAATGAGATAAAATGATTATTGTAATAAGTTGTGAAATAGAAAATTTTCCTAAGAGGAAGAGATCATGTTTTAAAATAAGAATTTTTTTTGAAGTGGTTTGACGAAATAATTGTGATTAAGTAAATTGGTTACCCCATGTTGACCATGACCCATGGTAGGTATGGAAGAGGGTAGTGTTCAAAGTGTGATGATGAACGTTGCGATAGAGTATGAAGAATGGTTTTATTAAGGTTGATAGCATGAGATATTTTCAATCTATGGTTAAATCCTATTGGTCATTCTTCGAATCATTGGGTAAATGATAAGTCTAAAATGAAAATTATTGAGTTCAAAAGTGGGTATCCTTTGTGTTGTTGGTTTGACCCTTGTATGTGTGGTTTCGGGAGATGATATTACCCTAGTTTGAGACTTGGAATTTGGATTGTGAGGCCTTTTTGGTTATGATATGGCATGGGTTTTGTGTTTAGGGAACCCTTGGTAGGGTTGTGTCCTTTGGGTTGTGAGGCGTTGTTCTGTAATGTGAGTGAGGAAACTCCTGTGGTTCATGACCGTACGGAGTGCATGCTGGATCCTAAGGATGGTTCCTGGGTCTTGGTGACCTTGTTAGTAGAGACCTTACAAGTTTCATTTTGGATCTTTGAGATAATGTTTTTCTTGTAGCTCTAATGAATGTGTACACCTTTAGTACGAAACCTAGAGTAAATGATTGTTTGGTGTTCTAGGGACAGTGTGCATCAGAACAGGGGTGAGAATTCCATTCACGAGCATTTATTTGTTTGTTTCATGATATTTATGGTTTGGTGAGAGTACCAATGGCTTTTATAGGTTGTGACTTAAGTCTAGGGAGTTGGTATCATTCAACCTTCAGGGTTACCTATGAGAGAGGTCGAACAGGGTTTCTAGTGCTTTTGGGTGTGTGTCACACATGTAGATTCTTTGGACTTTGAAAATATATGCCTTTGGTTCATTTAGTTAGTTAGAGTGTTTCATGGTGCAGGTTTGGCCTTGAGGGATAATTGTGAAGGTTGATAGATGGTTGTGCCACTCGAGTTGTGGTTATGCGATGACATTTTCAAAAAATCAAGGGTGACCTTGGGGGAGGTTAGGCCAGTGGTGCAAGTACCTTGGAATATGATGCATGGGAGATTCTTCATAAGTGGTGTCAATGCACACAAATTACCACCAAGTTTTAGTAAATGGTATAGTTGTTCATGGTTATTTCATAAGGGAACCCCAGTGTTTGTGATATGAGGTAAGGTTTTTTCGAAGGGTTGTATTGTATAGATGCCTAAGTCACCTGTTTTGATGATTATTTATGTAGGAATAAAAGTTGTTTTTGAGCATAAGAGAAAAGGGTGGATGAAGTGTGGTTATATGATTTATCTCGATGGTGATAACCAATTTAAGGGTGTTCATGTGGATGAACTTGTTTGTATGAATGGTTTGGTTGTTGGGTGAGATTCAGAGGCCACCTCAAGGATGATGAGGCTAACTAACCAAGATACATGGTTAGGTAAGTAAGTGGGCGATGGGATACACATAGATAAAGGTTGATTTGTGAGAGACTGATGGTTTGATTGGTGTGTAGACCGTTGTGTTTCGGTTGTTAGCTATCAGGGACACAATTGAAGAATTTGAGCGATGTGATGGAAGTTGTGCCACCTGAAAATTTGGTTCACAGCTGCCTTGAAATTTGGTCATGGAGTAGTGGTGAGACTTGGTTAGAAAACACACCTGAGTAATGGTGGTTAAGTGTTGATGAGATGCGTTCGGTAAGGGAGCTTGAGATCCATGATAGTTCATGGTGTCCCATAGTTTGACATCAGAAATGGATAAGTGTGTGGTGGTGTTCTTCGACAACTTCTTTTTGTACCTTAGCTATTGATGATCCTTCCCAATATCTTGATATCGTCTAAAGTATGTTGAGAAGATCTGGATTTTCTCCAAGATACTTGAAGTTGTTTGGTTTTATTAGTTACATCATGAATTTTACGTGCATGGAAACGGTATGTGTGGAGATTGATGATGGGATGTACACCCCCCTCCCCGATGGTTGTGGGTGAGATCCTCAGTATGGACCAAGTGTCGCAAACACCATGGGTTCCATTCACGGAAGCCAGGAATGAGTACTGGGTGATGTTTGTTTTCTTGTTTTGGGAAAAATTTGGATGGCCATGTCTATGTTTGGGGTTCATATTTTGATCGAGTTTAGGATGCGGTGGTTGGAATCCCTCATGGAGAGCAATGGTAACGACACTCCTAAGGTTGGGTGTTATAAGTCAGCCCTGGATGTAGAGAGTATAACATCGAGTTGATGTAATGGCACTGGGATGAAAATGAGGAACCTTTTATGTGCATGTTAGGTTCCTCAGAGAGGCAATGTGGGACTTAGTTGTGGGGACTGATGATCCAAGTGTTGGCTTTGAGCTCATGGGGGTTCCATGTGAAGCTCGTGATGTCTGTGCTGAAGTCATAGAAGGGTGTGGTTAGATATGACAATAGGTTGTGGTAATAGAGGTTGGGTTCTATAAATCTAATGAAGATTAGGGTTAGACTTAGTTAATTTATCCTTGGGTGGTTTTAGAACATCTTTAATTTGAGGGAACCCTGGCCATGTGATGTGGTGTCATGAAAAGGGTGAAGTCCAATGACCGTCTGGAGGGCGTTAATTTTGTAATGATGGAATTATACTAGAATTAAGGTAATGACCTCATTCGGTTCCTGGGATGATAATGATAGGTTTCAAGTCAATAAGAAGATTGGGAAGGTGAGAAAGGGGTAGTGTACCATCAGTGGACAGTGCGTGTTTTGGGATAAGCTAGTCAGGTGTAGTCCGATCAGAGATGGAAAACTTGAATGGGTGTGGTGAGAGTGACCCACCTACGGGTTCATGTTATAGTGGAAAGTGCCTTTTTTGAAATTAAGTTATACCTGAATAAGGTTGAGTTGATCTTAGTCTTTGAATGGATAGTGTAGGAATGTCCACCCGAATGGTTTCGATGGTGCGGTTGGATGCTAATGCAGGGTGATGCCCCTATGGATGTTTGGGCATAGTGAGTTGGAACATGTCCAGTGATGTGAATGTTGAGTTGATATTCAGATGATATTTCATTAATAGTGGTTAATCAAATTAAGTTGGTAAATGTGTTTTAAAGTACCATACATTCTCCTTTAGGAGATATTGAGTTTGGTCACCGTTAGAGTTGGGGGAAAATAGAGGAAAAGGGTGCCAAGTGATTTGGGTATTGTGTTGTGTAAAGGATCAGACTGAGGGGGTGCCTATTGGTTACTCCATGATAATATGATACTATGTGCAAAGTTTCCATGTGTAGTGAGTTAGGAACTATTGTTTAAGTTTTCTCTATGAGGTTCTAGTGGTTGGGTATGGTTGTAGTTGATGAATCCTTGAAGATTTTTCAGTTCGTGTTGTAGTTGTGGTGAGGAAGACTTGTGGGGAAAGTTTGTTCCCTTGATCCATGTTAAGAGGTAATTGTGATGTGAAACCATAAAAATGGAAGATGGGAATCTATAGGTAGACCTAGTGGAATGACATATAGTTACAGAAGATTAGTGATGCTTGTAAGAGCGACTTGAGGAAGAGCCGTTATACAGTGGGGAGGTTGAAAGATCCTGGATTTTTTTAAGATATTTTTTAGTTTATGTTTCAATTTAAGACCGTTATTTTGGTAAAATAATTGTCTCCCAAGTTCTTGAGGAGGCTCAGGGGTTCGAGACATGAAAAGAGGAAGAAAAGGGAGTTCTTGGGCATGTTTCACGGTTTGTGCACTATTAGTGCAAACTGTGCAGGAATCCCAGGTAACCATGCAGTCATGGATGGAGTCTTATATTTAGGTGGCACACTATTAATCAAACCATGTGGAATCCTTAAGAAATCGTGCAAAGGGTGTTTTTTGGATAGTTTATCATGCACGGTTTGGAAAACCATGATGGTAAACCATGCGGCCCGATATTTTTGAGAAAATTACAAAATCCCAACCCGATATTTTAAAACCCAACTAGATATTCTCTTCCATTTCACACCCAAAAACCCTAGTGAAGATCATGGATATACCAAGATTCCCAAGGGTTATTATCATTTAATTCATGGTCATTTATAGCATTGTTGGTTGCAGATCGAAGCCCTCAGTAAGTCTAACTCTCCTCTTGATTCTCTTTTATGGATTAGGGTTTGTAATTTATTACATCTCCTTTCGAAGACCTAAAACTCTCCTTTTTTGGTGAAACCTAGGTTGGGGATTCAAGGGATGTTTGAATCCAGATCCAAGTCCACTATTAAGAGTGTGTTCATCATCGGATTAGGGGTATTTGTTCTACAAGTATTATCCCATAGTTTATTTTAGATTTGTTTATGGAAGCATGTGTTCCTCTTTTCCCCTACTTGTGTTCTTGGTCCTATTGGATTGTTTGATAAAAGGGGGTGTCTAAGTGACCAATTGAAACCCTCAAAATCCCCATAGGATGTGTAAAGGAGTACTTGAACATTTTAGGACCACCCATGGGGTGCACCGGAAATCTCGGACCTAGAGAGTGGTAGGGTTAAGTGAAGGATTTCTGAGTAAAGTGTGAAGCCCATGTAGAACATGTTTTAATGGTTGATTAATTTGTAAAAGGAATTATGATACATATACCTAGGGAGATAGAGGAACAAGGTGTAGTTGGAGTGACATGAAAATGGGCAATTGGTTTTAAAGAGATTATGTCGATTATTTAATGAATTTTGGTTAAAATGCCTAAGGGTATTAGTGAATATTAAATGGTGGACTAGTAGTTGGGTAATGGAATGGGAAATAGGGAATATGCTAATGAGATGCATCAAGTAAATGGATGAATATGTGGAATGTGTTAATACATGAGAATTATGTGGTACACCTAAATGATTTAATGTAATAAAGTGGTTGTATTATGTGATATGAGAATTGTACTTGACTGCATAAGGGGTAAATGCTTTTGAAAATATGAATGGGCTAAGTGGGTTAATATATGGTAATTGATGAATATTAGTTAAGGTATGGGGTTGTTGAATACACTTAGTGGGTTAAGGAATGAGAATGAAAATTTTTCTAAATGACAATGAGTTTCAATTGGTAAATGTGTTAATGGGTTATGGAATATTGTTATTTTCCATGTTGTTGTTATGTATTGTGAATTATTATGGAATTGGTTATGCTTGGTTGTGTTATGGTATGTTTGTGGTGACGTGAAAAATAAGAATGTGTGCGTGGATTGGTATAGTGGGGTATTGACATGAGGTCATATACCCATGGTTCAAATTAGACCGAGGCTCTAAACTCCACCCCATAAATTCACATGTTGTGGAAGGGAACAAAGGCTCTATTCCCATAACAGTTGCATTCCACTTGGACTAAGGCTCTAAGGTGAGGATAATGTGTTGATGTGATATGTGTATCCCTAATGAGATAGGGACTTGACTTATTCCCCCTATGTATAATTACTGATTTCCTTGGACCCATGTAGAGGTGATGTATATGCCTAACCCAAAGAATATATGATAAGAATGGACTATGTAGTAAAAATGGTATAAGAAATGGAATTGGGATAAATACTAGTCATTAATTAAATGAACTTTTTTAACTAATGACACCCAAATTTCCCATGGTTTACTTACCATTTATTTTTTACTTACATGCACTATCTATTTGACTGGATATTTTTTAGACATTATTGGTGGTGGCCTACAAAGTTTTGTACTCACACCCTGCTCAGGCCGTCGTTGGGTACCCAAGCGGATTTCATGGTTACAGGTCAGGACAAGGGAAAAGGCCCTACCTTAGGATGTTGATTTGTGCACAGAATGTACATTTAGGAGGATCTATACTTGGAGTCGGGACCCATTTTGGGATTGTCCATCTGTATTATTATTATTTTGGGTTTTATTCACTTGCACTACTGGTATTTCATGACATTGTTAATGTTGAATTATGGTTTGTACCTAGTTGATAGATGTTTGGATTGTATGTTTATTGGTTATTCATATTTTTTTCACTATTTATATTGTGTTTTGTTGTGGATTACTCTAGTAAAGAGTGTATAGTCTCCCCACATGACTCATTATACCTTCACTGCTAGTCAATAACCTCTAGCGTATATGGAGGCATGCTTGAGGTCATGTGACAACTCGGTTCAGGGCACTAGTTTAGTTGATTCCGGGTCAGGGAAATTATAAGAAGTTTTATTTTTAGTATTTTTAAAGTTATATAGTTTTTGGATGGTTGGAGGTCACACTTTTTCTAAGTGGCATCATGGTGTGAAGCCTTGTTTCAATTTTTTGGATGGATGGAGTTATGTTGTGGTTTAGGGTGATCACTCTATGATGGGTGTTTGGTAAATCTAGAAAATGTATATGTACCATGTGTTTGATTATTTTACCATATATGTAATATTTATAGAGTTTTTTGGAAAATAAAAGAAATGAAATATAATTCCATGAGAGGGGAGGTCACAACATGACCATATATAAGGGTCACCATGTGTATGAACTTTCTCTCATGTATGTTTACCTTCCCATGTGATAGTACCAAAAAAACATATAAATAGGGTGAAGGAAAATGTCATAATTTGATAAGGGGAGGCCTCACTATCATTATTCTTAAGTATTTAGGGAATTCATAAGTTTTTTTTAACTTTATGGAGTTTATTTGAGGGGAAAAGTTGTCAAGTCATGTTCCAGGGGGCACACTATGACTCAATTCAAGGCAGTGATGTCATGGTTCGACCTTACATTGATGGAGATGTATTTTTTCATGATGGGGGTGGCATGGGAGAGTCCATAATGTGGGGTTAGGCCAAGTATACACTTCAAATCATGATGGAATAATTACATGTTTTGAGGGCCTGTATATTGGATCCTTAGTTCATCCTAGGATATGTGTTCTACATCATGACCTGCATGGTCACACCTTGAGTTGAGACCTGGATAGTTTTTATAAAAAAAATTAATAAATTTTTTAAAAATTTAAGCACATAATCTAGGGCACCTAATTTATTCCAATGTTTCACTTCTTCTACTTGATTCATCATGATCACTTCTCCCTCAAAGAGGGTTCTCTATCATTTCTTTCCTAATTCAAGTTTCATCAAATTTAAATGATAGTTTGAGGTGATTCTATCCTTCCTTTTCAATTATTTATCAGTTTATATCATTATTTCATGGTCTTATGTGATTATAGTTTTTTTTCCCTATTTTATAATTTTTATTAGATTCATCAACTTCTTCCATCAAAGATTAATTTTTTTATCAATATCTGATATATTTTTCTCTATAAGTGTGAGGTAGATTCCTTTATGTATATATCTTTAAACATAAACCCATGATTTTTTTCTCAATTTCATGTGATGAATTTAATGTTTTAAAACTTATTCTATGTACCTATATTTATGCATTGCAAAAGGAAATTGGTTTTCTCTTGGTTTTCATTAATAAAAAGTTCATATTATATTTTAAATTCTCCAAATCAGTTTACATGAAACTATATATAGTATGTTTTTTAAATTCCTTAGAGTATTTTCAAAAGTATTTCAATGAAAAAAGTGTATGTTTGGTTTCTTTTAGATTTTTATTAAATTTTTTGAGGATATTTCCATATTTTGGTTGTCAACGTTTTATTTAAAACATGGTTTTTCTAAATATTCTCTAGATTCTTAGCTGACACTCAATAAAAGGGATTTATTGATATAAGTATGTCGATAAAGTAATCCCCTTTATGTTTTTGTGAGATAGTTAATGTGATATTGATGTGGTGTAAAGTGGATGAGATTGTCCCATATGGGGGACATGTTTATTATATTTTTTTTTAAAAAAATGGATGGTTATATGTAGGTTGATCAAAGGTGAGGGTGTTTTATGATTGTTATTATTACCATTATTTTTGTATGATATACAATGTTTTCTCACCTCCATTTTATTTCATGGTAAACCATGAGTAGATAAGAGGGAATTATAGGCACACATGTATCAGGTATAATGATTCTTCTCTAGCTAGTGGCCACAAGTTATGATCTCACCTTTATTTGGTGATTTTTTTCCTTTTTATAGATAGGTAGGGTAAAATTGAATGTTTGGGTAGTTAAATTAAATCAGGCACTAATTAGATAAATTCCATTTTGGTTTTTTCTTAGATTGTTCCCATATAACCAAGGTGTTCGCATGAAAATATTGATTATACTTTTTCTATGATGGTTGACTTATAGTTATTCTATATCAATCCCCTATTACCATTTTTATAGTATCTATATTACTTTTTATTATCACTAATGGGTTTCCTTTAAAAATCATGTATATGTTTCACTCATTTTTTTCTATTTGATTTGAAAGTGGTGTTTGAAACTTGAGTTTTCTTTTCCATTATTTTTTTATAACCTTTTTCTTATCAAAGTTAATTTTATAATTGTACCCCAAATTTTAAATTTTACGTTTTGATGAATATATTAAATGTTTTTTTTAATATGAAATCCACTTATCATGAATGTATTGGTTTTTGGTAATGGATTTTTGTTTCTAGTTTTATTTAAAAAGGAAAATATTACCTATTTAGAGTATTTTAAAATACTATGAAATGGTTTTTTTAATCATTCTTATTACATTATAAGTTCATTTTAGGTTCTTCTTGAATATAAAAATTGGTTTTTAAATTCTGGTTCTGGCATGTTGAAGGTGGTAGGTGAAGATGATTCACTTGGAGCATAAAGATGGGTGGTTATGATCCTTGTTCTTATTTTGGTATTTTATTTTTCTAGTGTATGAAGTCACTTAATCTTTCTTTTCTTTATTTCCTTTATTCTTATGTCGGGTTTGTATTTTAAGTTGAATTTTGTGATGTATTGGTCTTTTTTATTTGGTTGGTTTATGGTTGATGATTTATAACTTCTTTTTATGATTTTTTTTTGTTTTTTATTATGATAGATTCATATTTTATATATGTGATCATCCAACTGATGTAGTGGTCATGTCATATATATGAGTGGGAGTCCCATGTTTAATCTTGTTTCATTAGATGAAATAGTTACTACTTGAATATATTTGATGCATGGACACTAGTTTTCAACTCGTAGTGATCACAAATTCCTTTTGGGACATGTAAAGACCTAAATCAGGTATCAGTTTTAGATAACTTGGTTTATTTATTTAAAAAATAGTATCAAAAACTGGTTATTATTTGAGGATTCATGGTAAATAGAAGCTAATAATTCTAGATCTCAAGGGGTTGATATGAGTAAGTGTCTGGATAATACTTTTTTTATTGAAACTTGAGATATGAGGTGTGTTTAATATGTATGTGTTTTTAATTTGAGGATTTTTCTTGATTCATGTTTTTATATTTTGCCATTATTTGAGTATTTATATTTTTTATAGAATATTTACGAGTTTTATTGAGAAACTCTATGTATTGGAGTGGAAATAGGAAGGATCCAAAGGTCGCATGGTTATTGTGAAGTGTCTGAAAATTTACGAACTCATAGAGACTAATCTATGCCGCATCTAGTTAAACTCACATGGTTAGAACATGATTTTTAAGACTATACTACCAAACTATGCATTGTTGTTAATTCTATGAATTTTTTATATTAAGTTTCTCTATGATTTTTATTGTTCATATTCAATTATATTATTGATTTAAGATGAATTGATGTGTTATTTTTATATTTTCCAGTTATTCAACTTGGTTAGATTTATCTTTTCATAGTGTTTTAAAAAACCCTTTCAAATATTAGATTTAAAATGTCTTGGAAACTTTTATTTGGACTTGGGTATGGTAGTTTTTAATCATTTTTAGGGGTTTTTTCTCATAAATGTTTTCAATATTTGACTCCTGATAATGGTAAGTATTAAAAAGTGTTTAAGATGATTTCATAAGAGTAATTTAGTGTTTTCTACATGTTCCGAATTTTAAAAAGGTTTGGTTTATAGTTATCTTTATGATGTTTTGGATATTGAGGGTTATTTCAATTTTGTTCTGTCTTCTTATTATTTTAGATTATGCCTCCGCCACATCTTTATAGAAAATAAAGATATGACTTTTTTTGGTTCTTCATAAGTGAACCCCCCTCCCCCATTTGATCAACCTATAGACTATATTCAAGAGTTTTATAATCTAAACCCTCCTATTTTCACTGGGAAACCAAATTATCATAATTTAGAAGAGTAGTTAAGAAATATAGAGAAAAAATTTAACATCCATGAACTCTCTAACTCTCTTAAACTTAAGTTTTATAATTTTATTCTCAAGGGTCAAAATAGGTGAGGTAAAAGTCTATCATTCAGACTTAGTCTTAAAAGGACCATTCATGGAAAGGTTTCAAGGTTTTATTTATTTTGATGTACTTCCCTCAAATAAAGAAAGTAACTAATGTGATGGAGTTGTATTGCCTCATGAAAAGTGACTAGCTAGTTTTGGAATATCTTAATCATTTCATTGATTTGGTACCTTATCTTCCTAATATAGTCATGGATGATTCTTTATAGGATCAATATTTTGGAAGATATATCTATTCTAATCATTAGTTGAAACTTCCCCTATTTGGACTAAATTATTATATATAAGTGGGGGAGCATATTGTTAGGATTGAGTCTTTTTGTCTTGGATTCCTAGAATGGTTGAAATTTCCTCTATCCTTGAGGGCGGTGAAGGAAATTTTAATATAGGAAATGGGTCAAGACAAATAAGATTATTGGTGGTGTCAAAAGACCATACAATTTATTCTCATCAACTTATTTTTGGAGTAAATCCCTAGTATGACATCAGTGTTGTAAAATAGGTCCTAATAATCCTCAATGTAAAAAATATCCAAATACCATTCATGTTTGTGTTCATTTGGGTCATCTACAAAGGTTTTGTTGGGGATATTCACATAAAATAAGTGAAGATCGATCGACCCCTTCATAGAATCCTTGATTTAAATCTACTTATATTAATGTTGATATGATAGCTACATGAATTATATCCTATTATTTGTTTCCCACTTCTATTTGGTTTTTCTTATTTTAATTTATTTTAGGTAATATGATTCTCAATATTTTTATTTTTAGGAAATTTTTAAAGACAATGTTGTGTAGTACCCTATTATAGAATTTATGAATCATTAGTTATAATGTCCAATATTTATCTATGTTGTGGATGTATTATCACCTAGGTAATATGGGAACCTGTTTGGTGAAACTTTTCTCAATACTCTCTCTTATGTTGAGTCTTTTTCTCTTAGTAGGTATTTGGGAGTAATTTATTATTTTAGAGAAATAGTACATTTTTAAAATTCTTTATTTGGATGGGATACTTGTATAGATGATCATCACCTTATTAACTTTAGTTTTTCCATTATTTTGATCAATATTATCTTGATATTACCCATGCATGAGAGAGTTGGGTTCCAGTTTTACACTTGACCAATATATCAACAATAAAGTGCATGGTTTTTAGTTAAATATTTTGATGTTCCTTTGGAATCATATCAGTTTACAGTCATAATATTTATCTTATTGAGTTTCTTAGATTCACTCAATTTTAGATTCATTTTTCTAATGATAAAGTGAATCTCATATTTTCTTTGATGAACTATTTATTTTTTTCCTAAGAAATTTCTTAGGGAAGAAATTGTTATGGTGTATAGAATTGTCACACCCTAACATCGTAATTACCTATTATTTTATTTATTTATTTATTTCTATCTTTATTTATTAATTTGGTTTAGATTTTAGATCATCAAATGTTTTATTTGTCACATTTTTTTAGTTTTTTGATGTCTATAGGTCACGTCATTTCCAAGAAGTATCATGGAATGAATGATAGTTTGAGATTTTGGGTTGGAAGGATCCACCCAATTGTTTATAGAAATCACACCATGATGGGTGTCTGGGAAATATAGATAATGGATAAGTCCTATGTGTCAGAGTATTTTCCCCCTTATGTATGATTCCTAGAGTTTGTGAAAAAACAAAGAAAGGGAAGTTCACACCATGATGATGGGATGTCGCATTATGACCATACCTAAGGGTCATCATGAGTAAGAATTTAATCCTATGTATGGTTATAGAAATATGTGAGAATATCGATATTTGTGAGAAATTAAGTGGAGGAGGAGGTTGTATCCTATAGTGGGGAGGTCACACTATGATCATTCATAAGTATTTGGGTGCTGCATAAGTTTTTTTTGTAAAATTCATGTTTTTAGGGGTATAGCAGTCACGTTGTGAGCTAGGGGCCACATTGTAACATGACTCTAAGTAGTTATTTTTTTGTTCTTCCTAGATTTTAGGGATATGGGTTGTGTCATTATGGGGTGTCATAGGAAAGGTAATTCTATGAGGCTAGTCTAGGTAAGCGATTCTCACCGTAAATAAAGAAGGAAACACCATGGTATCTTAGAAATGGAATCCTTAGTTCTAACTGGGAGAGACATGGCATATTGTAACCTAAATGATCACACTATGACCTGGGACTTGGAAATATTTTATAAAATAATAATTTAATAAATGGTTTTAAAATTTATTCTTCTGACACACTTATCCACCTCAACTCCACTTGATTTTTTCTCACTTGGAGAGGGTTATCTATCATTTTTACTCAATTCAAGTGTCATATAATCCAGATCATAGATCAAGGTGGGTATATCATTCATCATCAATTATTTCTCAATTTATCTCACTATTTCATATTTTTAAATTATTTATGTCTGGTCTCATCCTATTTTAGGGATATTAACGGAATCATCGAATTATTCCATTTAATCTCATATTTACTATTGATAATTGATAAAAAAAATCTATTAATATAACTTAGGTTTCTCTATGAATAGATATTTAAACTTAAATCCATAAACAATTTCTCGTTTCATGCAATGGCATTCAATTTTTTAAAAATAAAATTTATGTACCTCTATTTATGCATCTCTATAGAAAATTGGTTTCTCTCCTGATTTTCATTAATTAAAAGGGTTATCCTATATTTTCAATACAAAATATTAGTTTCTAAGAAAACTATGTTCACCAAGTGTTTTTTTAATTTCCTTAGAGGCTTTTCAAAAAAATGATAAAAAAAGTATTTTTTAGTTTATTTTAGTGTTTCCTTAAATTATTTGAGGCTTTTACATGGGTTTAGTTTTAAAATATGGTTTTATAACTTGGTTTTTCTAAATATTCACTAAAGTCTTAGTTAGAACTGAATAAAATGGATTTCTTTATGTAATTATACCTAAGAATTGGTCCCCTTAATGTGTATATGAGGAAGTTGATATGATAATGATGTGGTATAAAGTGGATAAGATTAATGGGGGACAAGTTTATTGTATTTTATTTTTAAGAAGGGGGTAATTTTATTAAGGTTTATTGGAGGTGTGGGTGTGTTATGATTGTTATTATTACTATTTTATCCTTACGATATTAATTTTTTACTCACCTATATTTTATGTCATGGAAACCATGGGTAGTTATATAGGAAGTCAATGTACACATGTTGTACTAGGTTATGATTATACTTGGTCTAGCATCCCCAAGTTAGGACCATGCCCTTAATTAGTAATTTTTCCCTTATTTAAGACATTTATGGAAAAACTGAGTGTTTGGGAAGTTAAATCACATTAGTTTCCAATTAGATTGATTCCTTGTGATTTTTTTATAATATTACTAGGGATCCTAGGTATTCCCATGATGATCTGTATTGTACTATTTCTATGATGGTTAGCTTATATTTATTCTATATTGATACCCCATTACCTTTTTTGTCTATATTGGTTCTAATTATCACTAATTTTTTACCTTTAAAAAGAAGAATCACACGCCACACACATTTTAACTATATGATTAGAAAGTGGTTTTTAAAACTGGAGTTTTTTTCATTTACTTATCTATAGACAGGGTATCTTCCAAGCAAACTTTATAATTTTTCCCCTATTTAAGTTTTCAGGTTTTTATAAAAATATTAATGTTATATTTTTTTAAAATTATAAAATCTACTTATCATGAAGGAATTATTTTCACGTAATGACTTCTTATTGCTTGTTTTCTTTAAAATAGAAAATAATTATCTCTCAATTCTATTTCAAACTATCAGGAAATGAATTTATTTTCAAAGGTTATACATGGGGTGTTGGGAGGATACCTATTGGGTATTTTTTATACAACTATTATATTACAGGTTAAGTATAGGTTTCTCTTAGATGTGGTTTTTTGGATTATGGTTTGGGTATGTTAGAGGTGGTGAATGAAGATAATTCACTTAATCTATGGATATGGTTAGTTATGGCCCCTGTTCTTATTTTTGGTATTTTATTCTTCAATTTTATCAAGCCACTTTGGATTTATTTTCTTTAGATATTTTAGTATTATGGAAATTTGTATTTTAAGTTGGGTTTTTTTGAATTTGGGATGTATTGGTTTTGTTTATTTGATTTTTTTCATAGTTGATGAGTTATGTATTATTCTTATACTTCATATGATTTTTTATTCTCAGCGATACTTATTTTATATGTGGGATCATCTGATCTATGGAGTGGTCATGTCTGATTTCTAGTTAAAGTATCATGTTTAATCTTGTTTCATCGGGAGAAATCATTCTTATCAAGAATTAGTTAACATCCCATGGGGATCGAGAACACACTTCAAGCCATGTCACGAGTTTTCTTGGGTATGAGGTTAGGATTTCCATGGTTATTTCATGACATGGAAACTAAGAGGATGTTTTAATTAGTAATCTATGGTGTCAAACATATTATAAATCTCAAATATCCCCACATATCTTGGGGCCAACTTCCCCTACCACTGAATATGAGGGATTATTTTTTATGGATACATTTTTAAGAAAAATAGGTTTCCAACCTCAAACATAACAAGAAATAATATTTAATATACATATGAATGAAACCTTCCCTACACAATTTCTAACCACTTTTAGATCAACTAGATATTCCCCAATTTCTTCTAAATGATACTTGATCCAATAATAATTGACTCCTCTACCTCAAACTAGAACATTGGTGAAAGGAATGGCCTTATATAAAATGCCTCAAAAGGTTTTATCCAAATTGATAAATGATAAATATTGTTATAGTAAAACACATATAAGGTGTGATAACTTTTTAATGAATTGCTAAAATCTAAGACGTGTACTAATATAATTTTCTATAGAATTTAGATAGTATGATCAAACTACCCATTAGTCTAAAGATGGTTTTGTGTGCTCAAATTCACCTGAGAATGAACCACTATATACAAACCCTTATAAAAGTGAGACTTGAATCAGGCATCACAATTTGAAATGAAACTCCTCAACACATGTATGAAATTCCCAGCTCGTCAATGGATTTGGTCTCCGTTATTGGTAGGAATTCTAGAAACTTGGTCCACTGGTCCACAATAACCCATACCGCATCACTACATTAGGGTTCCTCAGTATCCCCATCACAAAATCCATAATTACATTACCCCATTCCCACTTGATAATAGGGAAAAACTAAATAATACCTATAGTTCACTAAAGCTCAACCTTCACTCACTAACAGGTCATGTATCACTAAATCAATCCAGTAACATTATTCTTCATATTGGGCCACCAATACCTCCTATGCATATCATGATGCATATTAGTAATATATGGGTGAACAACCCACATTAAGGAATGTGAATCCCATATCATCTCCTCACATTCTCTCATGGTAATCAAAACTCATCCTCACACATGATGGATTCCATCATTATTCAGTAACCAATATGGTGGTAGATACCCACCATATATATTGTCCCTCATAACCTAGAAATCTAATTCAAACAATTGAATTTACATCACCCACACTAGTAGTGAGGAGTTAATACCCATTCACACAAGGGAAACTCTTCCCTAACACTCTTGAACATCAATATATATCTTATAAAAGAGGATCATTGACTACTGCTCATTACTATCCTCCTGCACCATCTACACCAAAGCATTTTTAACAAGTTCCCATTAAATAGGGTATATACCATATCAAAGTAAAATTATTAAAGATACTAAAACCACCTTCTCTATATAAGGTTCAGTTCATGATTAGAAAAGATATTATAGAGGATCTTATGATTGGTTTACACCACAAATCTCTCACCAAGAAGGCAGTGACACCAACATCTCAATACATGAATCACCTCTACAAAGATCCAAATCATGATTTGTATAATTCTTATTATGTTTATTCAACTATATAGATATATATTACATTACACACCCATAATATCTAGTATCCCCAACCTTATTATCCACCCGAACAGTGCTATCAGTCCGGGTGACACTTGACTTAGGCGCGCCTCCCGGAACACCAAAGGCTACTGACTAGTAGCGAGCGTGTAAATAGGTATAGTGGGGAGGCTATAATATATGGTTTTGATATAATACATTGTTATAAGTAATAATATATATCATTTGGAAGATAATTAAGACTCAGAAAACTCAAACCAGACCTACCAATGGTGGAAGCACAATCAACAATATACAATAGTGGAGGAAATAATAACAAAAAATAGTAGAAATAAATAAACATTCCATCATGAAAGCACACCACTTGTATCACTAAAAAATAAAATTCATAACAATATAGGTCATATAGCTCAATATAAAAAAATAGGTCACCCATGGAAGACCACGGTATAATATATACAAAGCATGATGAATATAAAGGAAAACAAAAGTAAACTCCAACTAGGAATGACCTCAAGTTCCTGTTCCAAAATCCCATGCTAAAAATCACTAAGATCCAAATCTTAAGGCTACTCCTTGACCCAAGTGTAAAGACATAAAGTCTATATGCATCCCTAAGGTTTTGTGTATGGTGTGAGAATGTGTCTTGTTAGGACGCCGCCCAAGTGTGCATTCCCAATATGAGTGTTTAAGTAAAATTTGACTATAAAATAAATAAAGCAGTGGAAAATTCTTATAAAAGTAAATAAAAGATCCACTGGTTCTCAACAGACACCAGGGAGTTTTCACCTTCTTCATATAATGTTGAAAGTCTTAAAAGGAGTGGATCCTTGGACCGTATCCCAAGTTATCCCCTAAAGTAGTACATCCCAGGTGAACTCTTAGGTTCCACCTCAGAAGAAGTAACCCAGCACATTATTCCTTATAAAAACTTGTGTCTCAATGAATCACTAACATACTGAAGTCATGCCCAAACATATCAATAGGTCCCTTGTACCCCTACTGAAAATCATTATCCGGCCCATGGACTAACATCCAGAGGCATAGAGACATTTGTCCTCAAATAAAAGTCATATTTTTTTCTCAGCATGATGTCCTAAGAAACATAAATATCCATTCTCGCAAATAAATCTAGGTCCACAGCCTCAATAGCGAGACCCATCCCCCAACTGATATCCTCGTCACTATCAACCGAAGGCTCCTCACCTTCAATATGGCTTTCTATGGAAATCACCCCCAACACAATTTTCTAAGTCTCACTACCAGGGGCCTATACCCACAAGAGTGTTCAAAACCACCTCATCACATAGTCAACCAATGTGTGCATGACTCAATTAGGAACTTTTTCGATTACGGGTGAGTGACAATCACCAAAATAATAACTAGGACACATCAAAGCAGAACCTCATTCCCCTGCAACCATATCACTCAAATCTAATGGTCAAGCTATCCAATATCTCGAGCCATGACCACAACTAGATAGCCTTTACACCTCAAACTGGCATACATGATGCCCAATCTTGTGATCAATATCACTCAAGAGATCTGGGCCAATGCCAACCATATGATCAACATCTCCTCAATCCCTATGATCATGCCACCTTAACCTCAGGCCAAGCCCATCATGTTCCCTTGGGTATTATCACATACATCTCATGAATTTAATATTATCATAGTAAATCATATATATGTAAATCAATTCACTTAAAATAAGAAATTTAGTATAAACAACCAATTAAATTTAATACGCTTGAATTTCACAACATAAAGAGCCATAAAAATTCAATATAGAGGGATTGAATACCTCAGATACGAAAATTCATACCAATTAAATTTAGAAAAAAAATAAATTGAATAAAACACCCCCATCCAAACTATGAAAGGAGAGATGACCTCTAACACTACCTTTCACGAGAAAAAAAGGGATTTGGAATTCCCAACGTCATCCCACAAGCGTAGATATAGGCATGTCCAATATCATACTCCAACTCAAAGTAGATTGGAAGAGATCTGAGTTCCATCGAGTGCCCTAAAAATATGGAAAATGGGCCGAACAAATTTAGCACTAAGTGAGGTGAAAACAAAGATAAAGAGAATGATGTGTGAGGTAATCCTTACTAGCATGGTTCTATATCACCTGACGGATTGAAGAACGGATCACGGGTGAGGTAGATGGATCAAATCTGATGGAGGGAAGAAAAGAGGGAGAACCCTTTGTGTAGTGTGTGGCCAAGAGGGGAGAAATAGAGGAAAAGGTAATTAAATTATAGAGGGTAAAATTGGTAATTTTCTATATTTAAAGCGGTCATACAATTTACTCACATGATTTTCAAAACTGTGCACAAGTAGTGCAATCTACAGTGTTGAGATGTTGACCAAAAGGGCTCCCTCGCATGGTTTTCCCTGGCCGTATGAAAACCATGAAGAAGCCCTATGAAACAATTGTAGAGAACCATGAATGGTCATACACCTTACCCTACACGATTAGCTGGAAGGGGTTTCACTGTTTACCCTAAACTGTGCACCTTTTTCCACAACCCAAAAACTAGGAATTCGGGCCTCTGATGCTCTTGAAGTCCTTCCAAACTCCTGAGGAACTCTCTAAGACTCTAAACCCATTCCAAAACACAATATAAAGATTATGGAACTCTTGGAATTCTATTATGATCACCAAAAAATAATGTTCCATAGCCACTAACTAAAAAATTAAAATATGGATAGTTTTTTTACCTAATTCAAAAAACCTAGGATGTTGCAATATCCCCACATTGACATAGCTCATCCCTAAACTATAAAATGAAACATGGAGATGGTATCGAACATACCCATCCTATTAGAAACAACTCAGACTACCTTGATCTTAAAGGGTATAGGATAACCACCTCAAGGGGATCCCCACCTTAGGATTGAACTACCCTAGTCTCATCTTGACCAAAAATCAAATCAATCAATAGTTCATTAACTAATTCTCGGAGTCAAAGTCCTCCTATAATACATCTTGACTCCCGCACCTCATCGGGTTCTCTCATTCCATTCCAGAAACCCATCCAAAATCACACACTACATCGGTACCCACCTCATACCCATGTCCTGCATGGAACAATGAAACCTTTCATCTTAAGAGATTCTCAAACAATACCAGTTCCTTGCACCTCAATAAAGTCTCGTACCAAAACAGTGCTCAGATGCTAGTTCACCTCAATCAAGTCTCATATTTCCTCGATGCCTTGGTGCCTCACACCTTAAGAATCATACATCCAACGATTCTCAACATAGAACCTGGTGTCTCATACCTCATATATATATCATGAACCTGATATGGTCCCAACCTACTTACCATTGTCTAGTAAGTCCATACATAGCCCATGTACCCAATTCCCCTAAAAAGACATGCCTCAATAGGCCTAGTCAAAACAAAACAAAAGAAAAACACGACTACACTTGTGGCATACCTCTAACCATTTTTGACTCAACAGCCTGCTCGAACACTGGTAGATCCACGACATGCACCTATCTTCAAGCTCGACCACCTAACACCAGACCTCCCTATGGTGCTGAACTAGCCACCAGCCACTGACCCCACCAATGGGTCCCACTATCTTTTTTATTGTAACACACCAAGATTCCACGGTATGCTTCTCTTTGAATAATACAATAGTGTGTGTCATACGCAACTTCGAGTTCTAACACACCACAACCAATCAAACTAGCCGGTATGAATAGTAATACCAACTTTTTGAAATTTTATAACTTTTATCTTTAAAAATGAACTTCATTTTTAAATTCGGAATATCTAAATTAGCTTAGGGTTAATTTTTGGTATTTTTCTGAAAACTTCCAATTTTTGATGAATAGTGAAAATAGTAAACTTTAATTAAAAACAAATTTTTTAATCAAAATAATTTATAGTGCTAAGTTATACTATTGAGTGGTTTTAAAACAAAATTAGATTATATTTTTACCATTTAATCCAATGTTGGTCATTGGACACAATTTGACATTTAAACTGGACATAAACAAGTGCCTATCTTTTGATAGTTATTATTTCTTAAAAACACGCTTTTTGTTTTGATACCGGGAATTAATTTTAAATTAATTTCTGCCACTTATGTGTTTGAAATTTGGAAAAATGGATTTAATATTTGGGATCAGGAGGTCTAAATTGTGTAAATAGGTAGTTTTTTTTAGACATTATGAATAATTACTACGGTACATATTTTATTTACCATGGTTAAATGGTAAATCCGGTAAATATGGGTAAATAAATAATATTAAAATAATACTAAATTACACTAACACGTATCCTGACCCTATTGGATGATACATGTCTGACCATGGGCATCCTTGGGTCGATTTTGGGACCACTTGGAGCTACTTGAGAGTGATAATGACACTTTATATTAATTAATTTAAAGTAAAGGAAAAATGACATAAACATATAGCTTTTAGTAAAACAATTTTTACAAGTAGTTATATAAGTTATATTTTCGACTGTAAATATTAATTAGAAAGATAAAAATATTTCATACACAATTTTATTTTATTTATAATTTTTAAAAAATTAATAATTAAATTTATTTATTACAAAATGATGATGCATTGTTTTCCTTATTAATGAAAGAATCAAATAAATGGTATTATAAATCTTAAAATAAATATAATTTGAATATTTTTATGACATAAAATAATTTAATAGGTTAATATTAAATATTAGGGTTGGTTAGATGAATTTTTTTCAAATAAATAACTCTGTTATAATTTTTTCAAAAATCAATTATTAAATAGTATCAAAATTGACATAAAGGAATTTTTAAAACAAATATTATATTATTAATTTATATAATATTTTTAAAAATATAATGTTAGTCCAAAAGACTTATATAATGATAGTTGTATCATTAATTAACCAATTGGGGTACTCTTGGAGGTATATAGTAAGTTTATTAACCATATAATATAAAAATACAAAGAGACATGGTAAATGTCAAACTATTTAACTAAGAGTTAAATCTAAAAGTTAAGGTTAATATAGTGATCCAAACCTGTATAAAACCTATTGGTTGAGTGTATTTAGAACCTTCCCCAAATTATCCTAGAAATAAATTAATGTGGAGCAATTATAAACCGAATATGAATTTATTATAAAATAATACTTTAAGTTTTTTCTAAGGTTCCCCTCACCCCTCTTATAAAAGGGCACTCCCCCTTCTCTCTAATTCACACCTTCAAAGCCATTTGGATCGGCAAAACCCAGCCCAAATACCCTATAAAAAATCCTCCCTTAATCCTAGAGGCCCTTTTTTAGTAATAAAACCAACATAAGGATCCCTTTTGATCAAATCAAAAAGAAGAACCAGAAGAAGAGGTAAATATTTCATCACCTCTTTCAAGTTTCTTTCTTCTTCCACTTCCTTTTTCTTTTTTGTTTCCAATATAAAATAATAACCACAGTATATTATATATATTTTTATGTTATTATAAATATGGTACAACCATATTCATTATTCTATCCATCCTTTGAATGACATGTCACCATACGGGCGTACGTACGTCTTACCGTCTCCACGTCGTGGTGTAATTGTTATTCAATACATTATTTTTTTGGATGGGTATAGTAATGATGTGTAATTGATGTGAATAATAAATATAAAATTATAATGATTCTGTATATATGATATACCATCCAATTATATATTATTTTAATATCAAAATAATGATATTGTTGCTCATGCATACGTATGGATTACCGTCTCCACGAACGCGATGAGATTCATTCCTCATTGTATCCATTCACGACTAATTTTTATTTGATGATTAAAAATAATTTTTAAAGACTTGATATCATTATAGATATGAATAACATACAACCCATCCATAATAAATATGATTCACAAAAAAAAAATATAAAGTAAAACGAATCTGTTAACACCCAAAACAATGATAATAGTAAGATATTATTAACGAAGCAATGTTAAGAGATCATATATGATATTATATTAATGTATATGATTATTTTATAATTTAATAACAATTATTTCACCATTATACAGGAGTTTAACCTACCCTCAACCAAGGAAAAGTACAAGGTAAGGGTTAATTCTACAATCTCTTAATTATCCGAGGTTGTTTATACGTATTTATCTACTGGGACCTCTTTATCATCCACATCAATGTTTCATAAAAATATTTTCAAAAGGAATATTTTAAGGGAATATTTAAATAGATAATCATTTTAAATGGTTTAAATATTTATTCTTCTAAATCATTCTCATTAATGTCTATATTTTCAAAATTGTTTTTAAGGATTTATTTATATGGACATGAATATTTTTAAAATGTTAATTCCTATCAAAAGTTTGAAAGTGGTATGGGACACTTTGATTCAAAAATATCTTTAAATGTCTTCCTTTATAAATTGTGTGAATTTTAAATGTTTTTATGAAAAAGTTATATTTCTCTCAAAGAGTTTTACAAATCATTTTCATCTATATCAACATCCTTTGATGGATTTTAAACTTATTTGAAGTTGATTTATTATGATACAAAACTTTTATATTATATTGAAGGTTTTGTGATATCTTTAAAAGTGGATGTGTTATTTTTAGACCATTCATGGTTTATGGATAAAGTATTGACATTTTGTATGCTAGTTTTAATACGAATTTTTATATTATGTTTAAACCTTTTCATATGAAGAATGAATTGGACTTAGTAAGTGACGGGTGGAGCCCGTTATAGCTCCTCGATGCATCGGTAGGTCTCATGATACAAACTAGTGTCTTGGCATAAGGCCTTGAAAAAATCTTATTTGTAGTCTTGGCACAAGGCCTTGACTATGTGGTTATGAAAGTCTAGAATTATGAATTCCATTATTATGAAAGTGGATATAGATATTTCATGTGATTATTCAACTAGTAGAATATCCATGTGAGTAAGTAATTCGCATTATATGATTTTATATTTTCCATATTATGATAAAGTTCAAGTTTAAAAGGATTTTGTTTTAGTCTTATACATTTCCTTAAATGTTTATGCTTATTTATGAAAGCTTCCGCTATATTTTTATCCTTACTGAGCATCTGATCTCACCCCTTTCTATGTTTTATTTTTCCCAGGATACGAAGAAGTATTTTATGGCTGACCTGTAGGGATAGTCTGAGGGGATATGAGTGTGGTCTATGGAAACAATTTTTTTTTAGTTTTTCATATTATGATGAAATGTAAACCTTATGAATGTATCTAGTACTTCCAAGGCTACTAAACTAATCGGTCTTTCGAGACTTGGTCTTTTGGGATCATTCCAATATTATGTAATAATGCACCGAATCTGGGTAACTAGGGTTGGGGCGTTACAGTCATGTCCTCCTCATGGAGCTGAAACTTGGCTAGAATCTCCTAGAACCAATTCTGAACTGATCTCATACACCTGTGTCTACCCCTGAACCTAATTATTGTCTAAATGAGAAGGCTTCCTGAAGAACCTCTTGAGATTCCAGACCTATCTGTATGCCCGACACTCCTTTGGAGGGTGCTAACACTGAGTCCATACATGTCTTGGTTTTCCACACTAAAAGAAAACTATAGAGGATTCACTCCAAAGTTGTCTGGATGACTCCTTTTCTGGACCACCCTACTAGAACTCGTCCCAACCTTGCTTCCTTTTATTAGAATCATCTCCACCAAAATCACCTAAATCCATTTTCCGGATCTATTAGGACCTATCCTTCATATTTCCCTGGGCTACGAGCACCTGTTTCACTACCTCTAAGAATGAGGCCAACCTAAATATGTTTACATACATCCGAATGGTGTGTCATAAACCATCATCGAAGCACCTCATCCTCAAGGTGTCACCACCCACTGTCGGGTGTGAAGCAATACAACTCAGGGAACATCGATGAATAGTCCATGATGGACATGTCACCCTACTGAAGGCTCAAGAACTCCCGATCCCTTTCTTCCCCCAGCGTCTCTGGGAAGAAATTATCGAAGAACCTGGACTCAAAGTCCATCCAATCCAGCACCTCATGTCTACCAACTTACACTTTCACATCCCACTAGCACTTAACTGGTTCTCAAAGCATGTAGGTTTCCAGATTAAAACTTCACCCTATAGTCACCTCTAACTGCTCGAAGATCGTCTGCATACTCTTGATCCAGTACTCAACTACCTGTGGACTACCCTCACCCTGAAAAAGTGGTGGGTTCTATGATTGGAACTCTTGATCTAGATATTCCATAGATGGATCTACTCCATGATCTCCCCATTCGATACTCAGGATAACCTACACCAAGCTCACTCGGAGCTGATCATCAAACCATATCCCAAAAGTAGTGAAATCTAGTGGCTTCCCTGCCTACACTAGAACATATGACTAAGCCTATCCCTAATCCTATACTAGAGCTTGTACCTAATCTTCCTGAACCTCAGGGTTCTGAACCTTCTCATTCTCAAACGACACCCTATCCTCATATTCTTGATGCTTCATCTGAGCTTTCCAGGTAGCAACCTGCTGAATACCATTAACATGGTCAAACATCTCAAAATATACATAATAAATGTAGATAGGGAAATCAGTAACAGACAGTGTATCCTCACTACCCCTACCCTTTCTTATCATAATGGCACACAACATCCCGGCCTTATGGCCTCCCTACCTACCCTCAATAGAGACTAGTATCAAAATTACCTTGTGTCATGCCCATCTTTAAGATCATATCGCCTCAATCCAATGACCAAGTTTCCAAAACCTAGTGGTCAAGATCACCCCATGCCATAGTACATTCCTTCTCTTATAATATTTAGGCCCAATTCAGTTTCCACATGCAATCTATATACATATCACATGGAATATTTCATTTTCACATGGATTATACATAGATTCATTTCATATAATGGAACACATACAAATTAATAATTTAAAACACCCTAACATATACCTAATCAAAGACCAAAAAAACATCAAAATTACACCTTGCCTCATCAGGACAAGGTGTACATTTCATCCCTTAACTTAGCAGGTCAAGGGCTATATATCATAACAGTTAACATCACATTCTAAATAAGACACCCAAGGTGGAAATCACATAAACTATCAACTGAGAAATATCAAAAACAACAATTCCCAACCATGGTAACTCAATCCATCCCTTATACCTGGGGATGTAGGCATCAAATCACAAGCTATAGACTGAGTTATGACCATACCTAGTCTCTAGTCTATCGTAACCCAAATAGTAATACCAATAGAAAATAAAAAGTAATTCTCTATCTCATTAGTATCCATCCTTACACTACTACTAAATCCTAGTCAAGAACTAATCTAATACCACTTGTAACATCTTCGGCCCAATTAGCCACCCAAACAGTGCTATCGGGCTAGGTTCCACTTGCCTTAGGCATGCCTCCCCAAACACTAAAGGCTACTGACTTGCAGCGAGGGTGTAAATAGGTATAGTGGGGAGGATATGCACTCTGGGATTGATATAATACACTAGTCTACGTAATAATATATATCATGTGGTAGAAAATTAAGACTCAGTAGACTCGAACTAGACCTTCCAATGGCGGACGTACAAACAATAATATGAAATAGTAGAATCAATAATAACAGAAATGGAAACGGAAATAAATAAACATTCCAGCATGCCAAACACAGCACCTATAGAACTAAAAACCATACATTCATAACAATATAGGTCATACAGATCAATATACAAAAACGGTTCACCTATGGAATACCACAATACAATACATACAAAGTATGTTGAATAGAATGTAAAACAAAAGGAAACTATAACTAGGCATGACCTCATGGTCTCGTGCCAACATCCCATGCTAAATAGCACTATGATCTAGATCTTGGGGTTGATCCTTGACCTAAGCACAAAGAAATAAATTCTACACACATCTTGAAGGGCCCGTGTAGGGTGTGAGAACATGTCTCAGTAGGATAACACCCAAGTTTTCATACCCAACAAAAGTTTTTAAGCATAAGTGGACTATAAAATAAATAAATAAGTAACATATTATTATAAAAGTAAATTCAAGCACCACATGTGTTCAATATCACTAGTAAGTTTTTACCTACTTCGGTCAATGCTAGAAGTCTGAAAAGGAGTGGATCCTTGGACCATGGCCCAAGGTAACCCCTAAAGTAGTAAATTCCATGTGAACCCATAGGTTCCACCACAAAATAAGTAATATATCACCTTTTTTCTTCTAAAACCTCATGTCTCAATGAATCATCGTCATCCCAAAGGCATGCCAAAACAAATCAATTGATCCCTTATATCCTTAATCAAAAGCACTCATCATCCCATGGCCCGAAATCCATAGGCACAATGATATCTATCCTCAAATAAAATTCATAATCATTTCTCAGTATGATGTCCTAAGAAATAGCAATATCTATTCTCCCAAATCAATCTAAGAACATGGCCTCAACATGGTGAGCCTCATCCCCCAACTGATAGCTTCATTTCTATCAAATGAAGGCTCTTCACCTTCCACATGGATTTCTATAGCAATCATTCCCAACACAATTTCCTAAGCCACATTGTTGGGGGCCACTACCCACATAATTGGTCAAAACCACCTCATCACAGAGTCAACCAATGTGCACGCAACTCAATTCGGTGCTTTGACAATTACACGTGAGCAGAAATCACCAAAATAATACCTAATCCACATCAAACTAGAAAATTGTGCCCCTGTTCTCAAGTCTCTAAAATCCGATGGCCAAGACATCCAATATTTCAAGACATTCCCACAACATAATAGAATTTCCACCTCAAACCAACATCCATGACACCCAATCTTGTGATCAATATCACTCGAGCAATCTAGTCCAATCCCAATAGATGATCAATATCACCTCAGTCATGATGGTCATGCCACCTCAAACTAAGGCCAAGCCCATCGCTACCCCTTGGGTATCATAACATGCATCTCAAGAATTTAATATTATTACAAGAAATCATATATATAAATCAATTCACTTAAAACATGTAATTCAGTATAAACAGCCAATTAAATTTAATACGATTTAATTTAAAAACTTAAAGAATCATAAAAATTCAATATAGAGGGTTTTAATTCCTTAGATATGAATAAACAAACCAATTCAATTTAAAAAAACAATTTAATTAAATAAAACACCCATGACCAAACTACCCAAGGAGTGATAGCCTCTAACCCATACTCACTCACCAAAAAATTGATTGGGCATGCCCAACAGGATACCACAAGATTTTATTCTCAATTTAATATAACTAAATGGCGGTATCACTCAATTACCCAAAGGCATGCTAAAAGATACACCCCCAAAATGTCTAAAAACACAAATAAAGGTATGAACCACCTACCTTGGACTCATAGACATAGGAACATCCAATATCGAGCTACAACTCAAAGCGGATTATAAGATATCTGAGTTTCCATCGAGTTCCCTCAAAATAGGGTGACTGGCTGAAAATTAATTTTTTATTAAAGAACCAAAACACTTTTAATAAAAAAGCGAGAAACCCAAAATCCGAGTTACATGTTCAAGAAACCAAAAAAACAGAACCATAATAAAGGAACCACCCCTCCCTATCCAATACAAAAAGATGAAAAACCCTCACCAGCACCTAACCATTTATCAAGCTATCTTGTGCACGAATACACGGGCTCGTAACCGATGGCGTGGCCATACCCTCTCAATCAAACAATTCCAAATGGCATGCAAAGGTGAAGGTTAAGCTCTAGTCCCCATCTAGAGTGGCCCCTCTAGAATTCTGGTAGAACGCCACCAAGAAACCTGAAAAACCCATTCTCTTATCCAAAAATCCACACATGTCGAACCAAAATGCTTCCCAATCACTCAACGGGTTCTACAAATTTCATCATAATCATTGAAAGAAATTTTTAGATTACCCAAAACCAAATCCCTAGACAACTTCCAATATATGGAGGATACCTGGGTGCTTAGGACAGATAACAACAGATTTTCTCGTTCATAAGCCAGCTGTTCCTAGGTCTGTATGTACTCTTTAAGACTGATATTCCCTTTGTTGAAACCTCTAACAAGAATTAGATCCTTTTTATCAACCCATGAGTATTGTTCCTCATTGAGTGACACATTTAAAGGTCTACCCATCATCTTATATGCCTCCTCTTCTGACACATTCAGCAACGAAACTTGTTTGACCGCCTCTTCTTCAGAACTTAGCAGTAATTCCAGAGTCTAATTATCCCCAACCTCTAATTATAATTTCATGGAATTTAACTTTTTTACAGACTGAGTCTCCAAAGGAGGAGGTAACGAGGAGTAATATTTCCTACTTTTCCTCCTCCTATTTCCTCTATTACTCCTCGGGCTTTCATCTTCACCAACCAAGAGAGTAGGATCAGTTCCCTTTATTTCAACCATTTGCTCCTCATCTACATCAAATGGACTACTAAAATTAGAACACGAGCCAGCCTCTGCAAGGCCTTCAAAGCTGTTGGTCAGAAAAATTGGTTTGAGGGGCCCTGAAACAGCACCCCCTGGCCACCCAGAACAGACATGCATGCCCTATTTCTGCTTCCCTTTACCTACAGCATCCTTACCCAGCCTCGAAACCTCCACATAATGGTCAACCGCCTCATCCACCTCCCCACTTGCCTTTTGTTTCATAGTAGGTAAACCCCCACCTAATGGATTAGCCACATGAACAGCCTCATACTAAACCAATGCCTCCCCCACTCCTACACCTGAAAAAGGAATTTTCTCCTTACCACAAGAAGAATCTACAAGATCTTGCTTTAGCCTTTTAAATACTTCTGATACCTTTGGATTAACCACCATTTCCAACGGATTATCTCCCAAAGTTTCACATTTATTAGCCTCCAAAGACCCATCTGATATCACCGGGAGGCAGTCAGGTCCCTCCACCACCACAAGCAGTGATTCTTGAGGCACAACCACCTCTTTTAAGTTGTTAGTGGTGTCACCTCGCCCACTACCTTCTGAGCCTCTAACCAACTATTCTGGCAAGTCAGTCCCATCCCAGTTCTCTGAAACAATACCACTGCTTCTACCTCTCGTACTGATAGGATCAAGAGCACCCTGACGACAATTACCCATAGAATGACCCATTCCATGGCAGGTAGAACAATAGGCCATCCAAGACTCGTAGACAACCCGTTGAATGCATATCTAATCCTCCCCAATGGTAACCCAAATAAATTTGAATGGAATCCTTGAAACGTCCATTTCCACACAAACCCACGGGTTGATGGGGTGACATACTGATTCGGTTCGACTATCAGTACAGAGAAATCTACCCACAAGATTACCAAGCATCCTAATTATAGAAGGATTTTTAAATGGTAAAGGTAAATTTGGAAAGCTCACCTAGACCGCAGTAGAAGTAGAGTCGCGCTTCATATGGAAATCAAATGACCAACAAAATAGTATGAACCTAAATCCCTTGAAGAATCAGGGGGAACTCGACCAGGCAAGGATGAGGTCCTTCTCCGAATCAAACCGAACCATAATGTGATGACAATCCAGTAATCCCACCATCACCCTCTCCTACAATTTCCATGAGTCGAAGACGAAGCGGTCTAAAGAATCAACTAGGGGACTCCTCTGACTAAACTGAGCCACCAAGGTAAGGTTTAGAAGAGTTGATATTTCTATGAACTCCGATGTCGATAACTGAAGATTCGGGAACCCACTAACCAGATTTGGTACTTTAGGTCATAAGGATTATTTTGGGAAAGGAGGTAGGAAATCAGGGTTGGAAAAGGGCTTGAAAGATGATACAGCTCTCATGGATGGTGCTAGAGGTCCCTCCCCTATTGGGAGGGGAGGAATCAGCACGAAGGCTGTCGTTGTCATAGAGGGATCATCACCATCGCTGCTATGGTAGGAGCGCCACCAGGAGTAATTCAGTGGGGTCATTTCATGATACCTTGAAAATAGGGTGAAATGGATAAAATGTATTTAGCACTCTATGAGGCGAAAACAAAGATGAAGATAAGTATTGTTGAGGTAAGCCTTACTAGCATGGTTTCATAGAACTTTATGTATCAAATAATAAGTCACAAATGAGGGAGATTGATCAAATATGGTGGAGGGAAGAAAATAGGGATAACCCTCTGTGCAGCATGCATCCAAGAGGGGAGAAAGGGAGGAAAAGTGACTTAAAGGTTATAGGTTCAAATTGGTAATTTATTATCCTTAAAAGGGTTCGCACATTTTACTCACATGGTTTTCCGAACTATATGAAAACCGTGCAAGCTACTGTTTTGAATTAATTCACAAAAGGGCTTCCTTGTATGACTTGTGCATGGTTTCCCCTAACCATGTGAAAACCATTAATAATACCTTAGTTAAAATTGTAGATAACCTTTCAAGGTCATGATCCTTACCCCGCATGGTATTCCAAACCGTGTAATAGTTCAAAACTGGGTTGCATGGTTTGTTGGAAGGGGACACACAGTTTACCCTAAATCATGTTCCATTGTTTGTAACCTCAAAACTAGTCATTCAGGCCTCCAAAGCTCTAATGTCCTTATAAACCCCTTAGTAACTCTTCAAGCCTCTAAAACCATCCAAAAACACAATATAAAGATGGTTTAACTCTCATAATTTGATTCCAATCATCAAAAAACAATCCACTAATTGAAAATTTGAAATAGGGAGAGGTTTTGGAGCTAATTAAAATACTCAGGAAATAACATTATATATTATCACATCTCCTAGGAAAACCTCTGATTCATCAAAAAATAGCATATAATTCTTAACGAACTTAGTTAAGGTAAAGATCACTACAAAGGTCAACCTACCCTTAAACTCCTGTAAGGCCCTCTCATAGGGATCAAACCACTTAATCTTCACCCCCTTCTTGGTAAAGGCCATCATCAGTGCTTTCAACTCGGATAAGTACTAAATTAATATAATTTAGTATCATTTTAATTCTAAGAAGCTGCATATATCAAAAATATTCTTTATATTCTCCCAAGAAATCATGGCCTTCACTTTCCCAGGGTCTGTTGATATGTTAGCCTTTGATATCATGTGCCTTGGGAATAAAATCTCTCTAATCTAAAGCATACACTTCAAGAGCTTGACATATATCCAATGATCCTTGAGTGTGCTTGCAATGATCTCAAAATTATAATTATGATCCTCTAGTGTTTTGGAGTATATAAAAATATCATCGCGAAATACCACCACAAATGAATCTAGATATGGATGAAAGGAATGATTTGGTGGGGCCATAAATATAGTTGGTGAATTCCTTAAACTGAATAGCATCACAAGATACACATATATTAAAAATATTCTACTTAAATAAATGTGAGAAATGTCATAATTCCTTTCATATAGTTGATGATAATCCAACCTCAATTTAATCTTACAAACCCACTTGGATCCTTTGGACGGATCGAACAAGTTACCATTATAAGGAATGTGATACTGGTTCTTGACCATCACTAGGTTTAACCTCTAATAATCCAAATATAAGCACAAATAATTTACCACATTCTTGATAACTTGTATAGGATCACCCTAGAGGTATGGCCTCAGGAAAATAAATTTCTTCACCTAAAGATTACCCATTTTAGCCTTCAGCTCTTTAAACTCTTTAAGAGCTATCCTAATAAGATGAATAAATATAGTCAATATACATGGAATCAACTTAATCATAAAATCAACCTATATATTAGGTGGAAACCATAATAATTCCTCAATAAATATTTCTAAGAACATTTCAATAATGGGAGGAAATAATGTCTACCATGTATCCACATCATCCAAAACAACACTGGTGAACTGGGATGAAGGTGTCCCTAGATGGCCATGGTCAGGTTCTGTATGTCTTGCCTATAAATATAACTCTCCAATGAGGGTATAACTATAACCCTACAAAAAATTTAATGATACCCATCAGTGATAGTAGTTAATTTTCTCTTGATACTGATTCAAGTAATCCATACTTAGGATCACATCAAACTATGAATCACTAACATAAATAAATCAAAAAGATTATAATATCCATTTATCATTAGGATACACTCATAACATCTAAGAATACCCTCTTCTTTCACCCCTTATGGAGTATCAATAGTCAAAACACTATAAAGATAGTCTATGGTTAACCCTAGATCTAGTACAAACTGAGAAAATATAAATTAGTGTGATTCACTTATATTGAATAAAGTAGATACAAGGGTAGATGTTACTAAGATCATACCCTGAATGGTAAAAGAACCCTCACATTGATTAGAAGGAGTTAGTTTGATAGCATAAATATAACCTATTTTTGAGCCTCTACTCTAGTTTCTAGATCCCTATTTATCCTAAGTAGAACCACTCTTCTATCTTTACTAACTATGAGAGCCATGACCAACTCTTCACCCTGACTGGACAAACAATCTCCAAATACCACCCTATGGTAAAAATCTTATTCCAAAAACTAATCCTTGATCCTGTCCATCACCATGTCCACTAACATACTAATAAGATCTCTAAAAATGTTATAAATGCCCCATTTACCCATAACAATGATACTCCATGAGCACTTGATGGAATTACATGTGAGTATCACCGAACCTAATAAACTAATAATGACAAAGACCATAGGGAATCATAAATTAAAATGAGGATTAAAATTTAGAAATTTATAAAACTCAAACTAACTACTAATAATTAAATATATCATGTGGCATGTTTAAAGTTGAACCCAAAATAATAGTTGTATAAATATTTATAATGATTTAAGTGATTAAATGAGAATGAGGAAAAAATAAAAGTAGAAATGATACATAATGTGGTGAATACATGACAAGTTTAGTAATTCTGAGTTCATGATTTAGTGAAGTATGAAGATAAGTTTTTTTATCCATGTTGTTTCTAGATTTAAACCTAAGGAATCCCTTGGTCTCTATGATATCTCTCAAAATCAAGAGTTTCCATTTTCATATGGTCACTTACTCTAGTTTATTAATGAGTTAAGTGATTTAATATCATGTTTCAGAATAGCCACTCCAACCTATAGAGTGTTCATGTATGAATTATAGTGGATATTTTTTCACTTTTAAATTCAAATACTAATGGTAATTTTATAAAAATAAAAAATACATAAAATTATAATATGAAAACACAACCAAGTCCTTAATTAAAAGTAAAAAATCTTCACTAACCGAATTCCCCTTATTTACATTCCTTGGAACAATAGACTTACCCCCTCATGATATTCATGAGGTATTAAAAATAAAATAGAACCTAAATAAATAAATGAGGTGTAATTGGTAGGTCCTAGGTTGAGCTTTGGATGAAGGATTCAAGTGTAGGCCTCCATGCTTGATTGGATATTATCCTATGAGAGAGATCCTTCCAAGTGCAGTGATATCCTATATTTATAGGTAATGAGATCCCCAATAATACTCAAATATCTCCTATCTTTTCTCCATTAAAAACATTTTAAAATGGACATGAAATATTACATTTGATATTACGTCTCTCCCGAGAATTAAATATTTTAAAGTATTTTATGGAAAAAAATATTTTAAAATTTTCCCTCCACCATAGAATAGACATGTAGTCCAAGGAGGTTTTACTCCCCATTCTTCACTAATCCACACCATAAATTTCATCAACTCACCATAATCATGTTTGAGCCTACATAATACTCCTCTAAAACAGTATGCAACCTTTATTGTGGGTGTAGAACCAAGTGTTTCTTGTATCCCTTTTAATTCTCTATACTCATGAAAATACATGACCAAGTCCATGCCAAATCATTAGAAATTTTAGGTTTAAATTTTCCAAGTAATTTAGGGAATTATATACCACGTAATATCCCTCAGTGTTTCAACTATTATCAATATCGACTCACACCTAAACCATGTATTAGTAACATTTCCTCAACCGTTTCACTTTTATTTCTCATTCATGCATGTATTTATCTCATCCATGGAATCCTCCATGCAAAATTCATCATTATTTCAAGTTTTTAACTCCCCTATGAAACACACCCTCAGATGGAATTTTAGTGACTCTGCGGACATCCATTTTCCTCTTCATACTGTTCATCATGTTCCCCTTATTCATTCAGGACTTCTTCATTCTTACAGTGGCCACAAAGAGGGTCAAAAAAAGCACTTATGATCCTCCCATAGTGGTTTTTGGCTTCATAGTGGCTTCTTAAAGGTGATCTTGAACTTCAGTGTGTCAGTCGTGGTGGATCTCATCCCCTATTAGTCTTTTTATTTCAATTTGATTTGATAATTTAGGGCTCCCTCATTCAACTAATCATCCAAAGTACCTTTACATAGTTTTATTTCCAACCAAATTTACCTTTACATATCTTCCAAAAACTAGGTGATGCCCTTATACATCTCATTTTTATGCTGAAGGACCTTTTCGTAACCTTCACTGGCCTTTACATAGCTCTATTGTATAACGTTCTTACCTTTATGTAAGTATATCGGCAACATGTGTAACTTTACGTAGATATATTAGTGAGGATATAACCATTACACAACTTCCATCTATATATAAATAACCTTTATGCAATAGATTAGGACTTTTAAACAAGCCTCTTTCACTCAACAAAACCTTTACAGAAGTGGGGAATTTGTAAAATTATAAATTAAAATATTTAAAATTAAAATTCCAATAATGAAATTACATCTATTGAAATGAAATAAAAAATAAATTTCATCACATCGATAAAATAATTATTTATCCGTAAAATAATAAAAACAAAGAATACTTGGGATAAATTAATTAAATAATAAATTAAATTATAAAATTTAAATCAAAAAAATTGATATGCAAGAAATTTACTCATAAAATCCCCCCCCCCCCCCTCACACTTATTGTATTTCTTATCCTCAAGCACTAATCTCAATATATCACATTGGACTTACCATCCTACCAATATTAAAATTTAAAATCTAAAGAATACAATGATTATCAATGGGAAATTTTCATTTTCAAAAATCACAAAAAAAACATCTTCAACTTTTCACTTTTCAGGGAAATAAAGTTATCAATGTATTTTAATTTTCCTATTTTTGAAGTTACATTTCTTATCCTAACCCCCATTCATGTTTTTCAATTTCTCATTAATGTGATTTCCAATTACAAACTACTCACTTTAAATTCTCAGTCAAGGTATTAATGTAAATGGATTTATGATCGTACCCCAAGTACATGATCATTTCCATAATCTTTCAAAACATCTCAAATATCCACCATGTAAAGACAAATAACATAATAAATCCTCAGGACTTCACAGTTATGTTCAAATGAATCTAAGGATTAAGGTGGGTAGGTAATGATGTGAAAACATATAAGGATCAAAAAGAGGTTAAACTCTAAGAATAATTCATTATAATAAATGAAATCTCAGTGAAATTACTCCAAAAATAATATCACCACAAACTTCCAAATCGCAAAATAGGCTTGTGAAGCAATGAATACAATGAATAATGCACTCTCTTATTTTTTTCATTTTTTCATTTTTTTTTCAAAACATTAAATTGGGACAAATTTCACACTCCTAAACCAACCCATATTTTATCTTCTCATAAAACTAATTGTAATAGTTATAAAAATATCATAGGTTTAGCTAAGGGTGATTTTTTACCAACCCAAGTCACAACCCATTTTTTCCTTTATCTTATTTTTTCAATTTCAAGAGGAATAACAATGAATCATAAGGAAATATTATCATGAACCTCTTACCAAAATCCCATTAAATACCCTTGCATATTATATTTAATGTTACACATCACTTCCTACCACAGAAAAACTCTCCCCTACACTTGAACCATTGAATATCATAAAAATATACCAAGAGTTGGGTAGGAAGGAAAATATGGTATTGTAATGTGGATCTATATAACAAGGTTATTTATTGTTTCTAAGGGATTAAAATAAAGATACATTAAAAAAGTGGGTCTCAAGGATAATTTCTAATAATAAAAATTCCCAAAACATTTTAAATGTGACTTTATACTTTTATAGTTTTGATAATATTCAATGCAAGTTCTATAAGAAAACATTCCCAAGTTTCTCTCAAGAAATGTGTAAGAAAGAACAGGAAAAATTAGTTCTAGAATCCTTTAAGGGATAGTAATATTTAATATCAAATAATCACTCATGGAATTAATATAAATAGAAAATAAACCAACATGAACTTCATAAATTCAAGGCATAAAACATGAAAGGGGAATTTTATCTATATAAATTAACTTGTTTCTTAAATCATGATTAATAAAATCCATTACCCTATGATTACCTACTCATTCATATCCAATTTTAATCATTTAATATTATTAACATTGAAATACAAAACATGTAATCATGGGATTCCTAAGTGATGTATTATCTCCTAGATCTAAAATTATTGAAAAAATATAAGGCGGGGCATAAAAAATCAATTCACAACTCAAAAATAAAATAATGTAGGGGACTAAAAATAAATAAATAATGTCAATAATACTTATCTTTCCTATTGAATCTATTATCTTATACCATACTTATCTGTGTGAATTTTTACTCTATATACCTACAAAATAAAAATAAACAAGTTAAATTACAGGCCCATTTTCAATTAAGACCGAAAATATAAGGGGAATTGAGACTATATCCTAAGAATACTCCTAATTCATGAACCCTATAAAAACATAAAAAACTCAAGTTTCCTCCTAAAATAGATTTTGTTTAAGGTTATTTATTATGAACTTGCATCTTTTTTTCTAAATTTATGATGGATTGGATGGAGGTTACCCTATCTATGTTGATAAATGGACTTAGTTGAGACATTTACTCATAGATGGATCCATTTACCTAGTTGAAAATCAATTTCATTATCCTTTGTGGTAATATCCTTTCTAATTCCATATGTCCAATCAATAAATGTTTAGTTATCCCTAAAAACCCAAAAGTCATATCATTTACTATCTAACCCTTTTTCCCTATTCAAAACTATCAGTGACAGTAGTTTTTCTATCATTGTTGATCTTGTCCCATGGAATTATTTTCTCCTTTTCAACGGTTTCATATTTTTATTTTTCCTGGATAGTAGCTACCTTGTTATTTTCTTCTTTGGAAATGATATCCTCAGCTTCTAACTTTTTTTTCCTATCTAGTTATTTATCATTTACATCATATTTCTTTATAGACTAGTGAATATTGAAACTAACATTATCACCACCAACTCTCAAGCTCAAATACCCATTTTTTACATCAATTAAATCTCTTTGAATAGTAAATAATTTTATCCCTAATATGAGTGGTGGAATTTATTCATCCATATCCATCATTAAGAAAAACATCAAGATAAATAAATTATCCATCTCAAATAAATTTTCTTAAATCAATCATTGTGGGTACTTCACTATCAAATCCTCTAGTTATAGAGAAACTTTTGTGGCCTTTAAGTCCTCTAACCCTGATATTTTAAAAATTGAGTGTGACATAATTTTTACACCTACACCTAAATCACATAAATAATTTAAAAAATTATTATATTTAATGTTAATATGAATGGAAAATCTACCAAGAAATTATATCTTTTTGGGAAGATCCCTTGACACCACCACTTATAATTCCCTTATGAGTGGTATGGTGTCTATTTCCTCTATATTATTCTTATTTTACACTATCACTTCCATTAATTTTTAATATGTGTTAATATTGGGTAAATATTTTAAAATTAAATATTGATGGTTAATTTTTTAAAATTTTCTAGAAAATTACCTCTTTTTTCTTCAATTAACCATTTCTTGAGCCTTTCTATAAATGGTAGGTTTGTCTTATAGGTGGGGGATCTTCTGTTACTTCATTTTTTATTCTTTATAATTTACATTCTTTTTTTTTTACTTTTAATTTTCTTTTTCAACTTATTCTTCTTATTATTTTCTATGTGTTAATGTTTTGTATTTTTTGGTTTTGTCACTTTTCAAGTTTATGGCCTTCAATTCATCTCATGGTTCAGCCTCTATGTTACCCAGAAACATATCTCTAGGCCTCTCTTTGAGCTAGTTTATAATCTTACCTACCTGAAATTATAGATTTCTTATTGTAGATTTTTATCCTTGGAGTCCTTCAATTATTTGATAGTATCCTCAGTCCTAGTCATGAAAGTTACCAAAGTATCCTCTAATGAATAAATTTGATATTGAACATATGTACCTTAAGGTGGTCGATATCCCTAGGATATTTATTTTAATCAAAAACTTTTTATTGTGGCCTTGACACCTTAAAATATATTTTGATTATTATAAGCTACATAATTAACTTCTTCAGTGTATGTAAATTAGGCGTAGTGTATGGACATCATCGCATATATCTTCTTTATCATGGAATCAATTTGGGATATCATCTATCAATTATCCGCTATATACACTCCTCTCTTCTGGCTATCATCAAATTTCTATTTAAAAATATTACTTGTAATCACATCTAGTAAATTAAAGCTCTCTTATGGTGACATCTTCATCAGTGATCCTCCAACCATGGAATCAACTATTTAATGGTCACCATGTGAGTGACCCTTGTAAAAAAGATTGAATTATGATGAATTTTCAATTTCATTACGAGGGGGGTTTTTATATGAAATATTTAAAACTCTCTCATACATGTAAATTGATTCACCATCAGATTAATTAAAATTTATGGTATTGACATGAATTTTCATGGATTTTTAGGTAGGGAAGAATTGGGTTAAGAAGTTCGTTTCCAACTCATCCTATATTGTAATGGAATGAGTTGAAAAGTTATGTTTCTGCTCTCTTTTATTATCTATCAAATAAAATATAAATAATATTAATATTACTACATCATTGTACACATTATTAAATTAAAATATATCACATCGTTCAAGGAAAAATTTTAGGTGAGTGTTTGGATCCTCATGTGATATCCCATAAAATTAGATATAGTTGGAAATCATTTTAATAATGAATGGATTGATTTTGAAATGATTGGTTGATTCCAGTGTAATGAGGATGATCATTTTTTTCACCATGCTTGAGGTTCTTCCATAATCTATGAGAGTACTCATCCCTGAATCTCTTTATTCCACACCTTCAACAACCACTTGTCTTCTTTTCTCTATAAAATCCTTCTCTTCTTCTTTATTTTTCTTTGTTAAACTCATTTACGATTGAGGATCATATTTGATAATTTTATTGAATTTTCCTTGAGTATAATATAAATTCATAAAAAAAATATAATCTAAAAACCACATCATAAATAAACCAAGCATAAAATGAAAAATAAAAAGTGAGAATAAAAACAATAAACTATTCTAAACGACTCAGTAACTATTCTATGAAATTGTGCTGGAAATTGGATGGCCCAAAGGGAATCATTAATTCAAATAAGGTATCAAATTTATAAATTAATAAAACTCAAACTAACTACTAATAAATAAATATAGTATGTTTAATGTTTGAGTTTCAACCCCTAAGGAAGGTTGTAGTAATACTTATTAATATTAAAGTGATTAAATGGGAATGAAGAAAAATGGAATTTGATATAAAACATGATGTTAAGAGGATGCACCAAATTCAATAATTTTTGTATAATTAGTTAATAAAGTATTAAGATAAGTTGATTACCAATTTTTTTCAGAGTAAAACTTAAGAAATATCTTGGTCTTTGTTCTCTATATCTAACTCAATAATTCCCATTTTCATATGTTCAATTACTCTAGATCATTAATGAGTTGGGTGATTTAATATCATGTATAATCATATCTACTCTAACCCATATGGTGGTTATATATGAATTAGAGTGAATATTATACATTGAAAAAACATTTCAATTTTAATATAAATGGTCATGTTATAAAAATAAGAAAGATATAGAATTAAAATATGAACACATAGCCCAAGAATAAACTAAAATGAAACAAAAGATTCACTAGAAAAATCCACATTATTTACATTCATTTAATTTGAGACTTAACACTTCATTTTATTCATGATAGAGTTAAAAATAAAAGAGAACCTAAATAAATAGATAAGGTGGAAGCAATAGAACTCATGTCAAGATCCAGTAGTAGACTCCAGGTGTAGGCCTCTAGGTCTGATCTTATCTTATCCTCCAAGAGAGATAATTCCAAGTGAAGTGATTCCATATATTTATAAAAATTTATATCACCAAAAATCTACAAATATATCCTATTTGTTAGGAATTTAAAACATTTATAAAATGGATATGAAATACCACGAATAATATTACCTCTTTTTTGGGAATTAAATCTTCAAAAAACTTGTATGGATAAAAATATTTTGAGATCATCCCACCACTATAGCATAGACATGTCCTCCATGGGTTTTTTACTCCTCATTATTCACTACTCCATGCCATAAACTTAATCACCACAACATAAACACATTTGATCCTTCACGATACTCCTTTAAAATGGAATGTAACCTTCACTATGGGTGTGGCATTGAGTGTTTAATATATCCCTTTAACTTACATGTATGAATAAAGTGAAATGACTAGGGTCATGAGAAAAAAATAGGAATTTTATGTTTTTATTTTCCCTATAATCTACAGCATTGTATCCCTTTTCATATCCCTTAGTGTTTCAACCTTTATCAAGCTCATCTCATACCTCAACCACATTATAGTAACATTTCCTCAATAATTTCACTAAAAGTTTTCTTTCATGCATGTAGAAAGATCAACCGTGGCATATGGTACATCAAAGTTGTCAGTGTTTCAAGTTTTTAACTATGTTATTCTACACACCCTTGAATGGAATTTCAAGAATAATTATAGTAGTTTTTTCCTCTTCATATAGTGCATCATGTTCAACTACTTCATTTCTGAATTCTTAATTCTCACAATGGCCTCACTGAGGGTAAATTTTGATTTTTTATTCCTCACATGGTGGTTTTTGAGTTCAGGGAGTCTTTTAATAGGTGAGATATAGCTTTATAATAGTATTCATGGTGGATCTCATCCTTGATCCCTTTTTTATTTTAAATTGATTTGAGAATTCAGGGCTCTCGCATTTAATTAATCCTTCACAATAACTTTTTGTAACTTCCTTTTAGTTGGGGTTACCTTTTTTTTGTCTCCAAAAACTCAGTGATACCCTTATATATCTCATTTTCTTATTAAAGGGCCTTTATGTAGCTCTCTTGAATAGTGGTGTTTCCTTTACAAGAGTCTTTCAACATCATGGGAACCTTTACATGTGTATCTTAGTGAGGAAATGACATTTATGAAACTTTATTTTTAATGAAATGTCTTTTATGTAGTTTTTTATAACCATTATGCAAGTTTTCTTCAATTATAATGACCTTTACACAAGTGGGACTTTGTGAAAATTATTGATTCAATGCTGTAAAATTAAAATTCAAATAATGAGATTCTAACTTTTAAAATGTAATAAAGAATTAATTCCATAAAGTTGATAAAATAATTATTTACCCATAAAATAATTAAAATATATAATACTTGGTCCAAATCAATTAAATAATAAATGAAATTAGTATATTTGAGTAAACAAATTTGTATGCTTAAAATGTACTTATCAACTGACATACTAGTAGAATCCTATTATATTAGGATGAACAAGTGACATGGACCTGACCATCCTACACATCACTACTCCAGTGTGAATCTCCATAATAAAACTTTTGGCTACCTAAGAATGTGCTCCTAAACCTAACATAACAACCAGATTGACTAGAAGGCATATCCTTGGACGGGTTCCTCTCTATAATGAGAGCATGTTTCATAACTTCTAAAAAATAATATAGAAGTTTTTCACTTGATATTGAATGGAATGTATCTATCTATACTTAAAATTAATAATAATATAATTCTCATTACTCACTAGTGAAGGTGAAAACTAAAGAAACTCAGTGAAATGGGTTGCATATTCCATACCTGAGATGCTCCCCTAAACTAGATGCATGAACTCTCAAGTTTTATTGGATATCAACATACTAGGAAAGAAATAATCAAATAAAAGAGCCTATAATTCCTTTTAGTATAGGCCCACATTCTAATTATCCTAGAATATAACATCTAACTAGAACTTTAATGGTCCATAAACCATATATACTATAAGTTTCACCCACCTCTCAAGTGGTGTCTCAAGATAATCAAAGATGGTTTGTATAGACTTGACCCAAAACTCTATATCATGAGATCCAACCTCTATAGAAAATAGAGGTGTATTCTGAAACTAAAACTCTATAATTTGATCTAATAGGGAAGGCTCACCTCTTTATGCTTCATAACTCATAGACTAAATCAAATCAATAAAAATCTCATAGAGGTACTGGCATATCTAGGTTATAAGTGTAACTATAGGATCAATCCAACAATTGATAGGAAATGCTCATCCCCAACCTCCTAGATCTCTACGGGAGGTCATCATAGTCGCATACCTCTATAATGACAAACACATGAATCATAATAACATTTATCATAGGTCTTGATATGACATATAAGATAAGTAGTTATAGTAAGGACATCCTTCTACACTATACACATGTCTTAGAATGTAGGATATCACATAACTTAGGAAATCTCTCTATCTCCAACTACCCACTCTCGTGGTAGACATCAAGATACATATAGGATTCACATCAACAAGGATTGATCTATAATAATACAATAAAAATAAAATTCTTATCTATTATAATTCCACCATCAAGTTATATAGGTAAATTATATTTAAGTTATTATTGACAGTTTAAATTTACAAAACCTATATCATAATCAAGGTTCTGAATCATAATCAAGCACAAATAAATCCATGTGAATCTTATGTGCTAATAATTTTGCATAAACACATGGATTATTCCATCCCCAGATCAAGATTAAAATGATAAATCATAAACCAAAAAAAATGCAACATATTTAATAAAAAATCTACATAATCGTAATTGTGGAAACCAAGAACCATAATCTTATCCATGGTAATCCAGAATTTCCTAATACATGGTTTATTTATTCCCAAATATAAGTTCCATCTAAAATTTTGACCACATTATATCTATTGTCTAAAATATCATAAATAATAATACAAAGAAAACAAAATAAGGATTTAATATCACTTTTTAGGGTCCCTGAGCCCGGTTCACCTCCACCATGACCAAAATGGGTTCCACACACCTCAATCATGCCACCACATACTCCATAGGATGCCAACCAACTATGAGGGTTTATATATATATATATAAGGTGGATATACTATAACCTAATTTTTATAGTTGTTTATAAATTACAAAAAAACAAATATATATATATAATTATCTCAATATAAAAGTAATGGCAAGGTGTACATCAAATAAAAAATTTAAATATATGAAATCACAACTAACATGATATAATAAAATGATATGCACTATAATTTTACATATAATGCATCAAAATTAAGTTCAATCATAGGCATTCCATATATAGGATACCCAAAATAAATATAATAAATGATACTATTGTAAAATTGGGTCTTAAATCCCTACACGGTCCTATCTCCAAAATCTAACCAAGCTCTACAAACTCATCCATTCAACCTAGGGCCCTTTTTCTTACCCAGGTCTTCAGAAAAAAAGTATGATCGAGCACCCAGAAAGTGTGTGAGTACCACTCAATAACCCACTACCAATGTTATCCCTAAGAAAATCCAATATGTACAGGAGAATATACTTGGTGATATACTCATAAGTAAAATAGACAATAGTGGTAATAATAAATTTCACAAAAAAGGGTTTCACAGAAGATTATTAGGAATGACCATACCTTCTTCATCCAGTGTTGAGGTGTCTTTGAACATATCATATGAATTTCATTTAATCATTACATACCAATTCATAAAAAGTGATCATATAATCCCTCCATAATATAAAAACCAAAGCAAAGGCAATGCATCCAAATAACAGAGTCATAGCAATGGGATTAATGTACTAATTGAAATAGTCCATAGGAAATCATAACATCATAAAGAAAAACACATCAATGGTCATATAATCCATATCCTCAGGCATAATCATTGGAGTAAGGCACCGCTAACCCATGACATAATATGATAATAAGCATCACATCCCATACCCATGTCAATATCAATGAAATTGGATATTACAACCCAATCCATCAGTATATCATATAATGGGATTAACTTCCCCCATCATAAACATCACAAGGTGAATAATTACTATCTCTCACAACATATATCAAATTATCACAATATTCATGTTTCCCCTTTCATAAGCATCAAGAGTGGGCATATCATCCTATGAAATAGAAAAAAACTTCAATAAATGAGAAATGTCGCCAATACTCGATACGATCCATAATAAATAGGCATCTCATTACAAATAATTATTATATAATGAGTATAGGGTAAATATACCCCATAATTCCAACTATATCATGGTATACAAGAAAAATAATAAGAATCATTAATTACTCATAAATAGGTGGGCATAGCATCTAGAACATATCCAATGTAAACTAGGTTATTCCATACTTACCCAGCCCATTATCATAGGTTGTAACTAAGGATTAACCCACTCAGTACTTTAGAATAAAAGGTATAGGAACACTCACCCAATATATATGATAATACAACCAAAGTGATAATTATCAACCCATATGTTAACTAAAAAGATAATATTTTCCAACATTTATCATATTCCCGCATCTTCATACTCAATGGAGGAAAAAAGGAACTTAAAAAGGTTTATTTTATCACAAAATAACTCAATGAATCCCCATTTGGGAATATAGATATAAGTTATACACATTTTAGTTCAATATTGTAGTCATTGGTGGCCATAGTGTAAAATAATATTAATCAAAGGGTCTTTCATGAATATATATAACCTTATCATACATGTATGAGCCAAGTTAATATAATCCAGATTAGTTTTTTGGTCAATAACACATCATCATTGAGACCGTATATCACACATAAAAGAAAAACAAGTATAAATCATTGAGAAATTTAGGAACCACCAATATCATAAATGTAGTATACTTCTCATTGAATATCACTAAATGATTTAGCCATAGATTATAGAGATCAATGAATCTAGAAAAAACCCTTAAATTATGAATAATTGATGGAAGATGATAAAATAGTGGTATGAATGATGAATATAAGGAAGGGTATTTATTAACTCACCTCAAGTGATCACCTTGGAAAGATGGTATTCAATTTTAGTGATGAATATGGGAAATATCCTCCTTGGATATGGGAAATGAGAGGGAGAGGGAAAGGGGATTGATCAGGTAGCCATAAGAAATGAGGTAGAAGAACTCATTTAATATAAATATAATTAAATTAATAAATTTAATTATAATTATAAAAAAAAGAACTCAGTTTCCCAGTAGGTACCCACAGGGATCCCATCGGGCACCCTCTCAAGGATCATCAAAAACAATATGTCCCACCTATAGTTATTTCTACCCTATATACCACCATTGGGTACCTAGTACCAGTCCACTAGGTACCCAGTGGTATCTATTAAAGTGATAGATATCCCAACACCATACATGAATTTTTAAAATATTCCCCTAAACCCCCAACAATAGCTCAAAAATTCATAAAACTTAAAAATACATGAGATTAATCAAAAAAAATAGATCAAAACACACCTAAAAATATACAATTTGTTAAATTTCTTGTGTTTTATGTGTGATATTGTATAGTTTCTTGACTATTCAGTTCAGGGTGACTTGAATAGGGACTGAGAGAGTGAGAAAATGTGAAATAAATTATTTAGAGATTTTTAGGATGGTAATGAGTGTTTTTTCACACCTTTGTGATGATATGATCACTCATAGGTTACATCATCATGGTGTGAAAGCATTAGTTAAGTGACAAGTACCCTAAATGAGTCTTTTAGCATAAGTTTTCCATAGTGGGATCTTATGGATGAATCAAAAGAAATTTGTGTAGTTAGATCCATTGATGATTAGTTTTCTAGTGGTTATCCTTATGAGTCACTTTGGGATAGAGGTGATTCTAGTCTATGAAACTTGTAAACTCCCTTAAATGGGTATATTGATGGTTTTTATGGAATTTAAAGTATGTTTATCCTTTATAGGTGTGTAACCAAGGTGTTTTGGGATTATATTTGGTGTTGGTGTTGTGTTTTTTAAAAATATAAATTTTCAGTGATCAAAGTATCTTGAAGACTAGGGATAATGGTTTATAGAATATAGAATCCCATTAAAGTAATTGATGAAGTTTGTTTAATGAAATTATTTTCCAATGTTTTCAAATTTTTTGCGTGCGAAAAACTAAAGGTTTTGGAGATGTTTCGTGAATTTTTTAAAGAAAATGTGGGTTTTATATATTGGAAGGATGTGGGGCTCATAGGGGAGTACACATTCCATGTAAGGAGTACACGGAACATGTAATGTGTACATGATGATTTTTAGTGACTAAAAAGTGAGAACACTATAACTTGACCACATAAAGATTATACGGTCATGATTACACCACATGATGTTAGAATGGAAATTTTTATCCATCCATAAAGGTAGAATTTTTTTACCAAGGGAATATATGGTGGTCATTCCATAAATTCACTACTACGAGGTTGGTTTGTAAAGGCTTTTTTAAGGGGTTCAATGTAATTTTTATGGTTAGTAAGTTTTTTAGAGAATGTTTCCTAAAAATATCAAACTAATCCATTCATTAAGGATTTATCAGAATTTAAGTAATATCCATAGATTAGTCAGATGATCAGTTAAGGGAAGATTCATTCATGAAGTAGGATCCATGTATTGAGTACATGAGGAATGTTTCCAAAAGTTATCTAAAAAAATTGTATCCCACTAAAGCAGTTACAGGGTACATTTTTCAAGTGATTTCTGTGGAGGAGGTATCTGTAATGTCAATTTATGGGGGAGGAAGGTAGATCATGAGGGATATTCATGAAGTGAATTGTGTTGTATAAAAATAAAAATACATGATCTAAAATTTTAATACATAGTAAATAGTGTTTTTCATGGTTACTTAATCTAATAATTTTTTTGTTTTTATTTTTCACATGAAAAAACTCATATGGGTATTTTAGAGACTATGGAGTATATTGGAGGATGAAATTAAAGATATCATGAATCAAATCAAATCATACACTATTGAAAATATAGAAGTGACCTTCATATCAATAAAGATATATAGAATTAATCCAAATTAGTGTGAAAGGAGGATCTAATGGAAGTGTTTTGAGGGAGGAAATTCACTTTCCATGAACACATTGTAAAGTAAATATTCCTAGAATGGAGTGACCATGGCCAAACAATTTTAATCCACAATATCGAGTAATTCTTAGTAAATTTTGATATTAATGAATGAAACATCATTGGTATATTCTTCTTTGACTATCCCTTATTGGTGAACCATGTAAAATTGTTATGTTCTTCTTTAATTATACATTTATATTTCTTTTGATTGCATATTACAATCAGGATGGTTTAACGAGTTGTTACTAATGTGGGGATAAGATCCTTTAAATAAAAAAGAAAATTATGACAACATTATTCACCCATCCCCTCTTAGGGTATCTTGGGGTACAGCAAGTGGTATTAGATTATATGTTCTATATTCTAGATATATCATTATAAATTTCTTAAGATGGCTAATTTAGTAAATGATAAAGGAGTTCCTCGATTTGATGGAAAAAACTACCAGATTTTGAAGAACAGAATGATATCACATCTTATATCTCTCGAGTTGGGAGTTCATTCTATTATATTTCTTGGGATTGAAGTTGGTGATGTGATAAGATATTGTATGATTAAATCTGGTATGAAATGAATAGATTCTAATTCCAAATCTTATAAATCTTTATATAGAACTCTATAAAATTATATCTAAATGATATTGATGAGATGTACCAAATCTATTATGATATGAGAACAAATTTCAAAAATATATAAATGTGGTAGTAAAGTAAAGAAGTATAAGATAAATTTTATCTATAATAGATTTTATGATTTATAAATGGTTCTATATAAAAAAATTGATAGCTTCTTCAATCAAATAAATAAATTTATTGGATATATTTGAGGACTTAGGGAAGAGATAAATGATATATATATTGATAATAATCTCTTTTAATGATAAAAAACATTATACAATCCAATATTATTAGCTCTAGAACCAATTTATTTCTCTAAACTCACTATTGATGTTCTGTTAAGAAGTTTTTTGGATTAAAAAATGTGAGTTAAGACAAAAGGGACATCAAGTCATGAAAGTATGAAGATGGAATTCAAATGAATGGAGAATCTTGACATATCTAAAGGTAGAAATGGAATAGTGGATTTGAATGATGAATGTCTCTCTCTTATGTCTAGAAACTTCAAGATATCAAAGGGTATATTTTAAGTAAAACTGCCCTTGTATTGTTTCTAATGTGGTAAAGTTGATCATATTGCAATAAGGTTCCCATAAATAATTTATGAAAAATAAAATGAAGCATAATATATATAGAATCCATGAAGAATATTCCATCCTCAAAGAGACTCCAAAACTATGAGTTCATTAGGAATAAAATATTACAGAAAAATATTTTTGAGGAAATAAGAAAATAATAATGAAGACTATATAAAGGAATGTAAAACAAAATTCAATTTTGATAATAAAAATTATTTGATGGCTACTATTGAGAAGGAAGAACTTGAATTGGAAAAGTTCGATGAAACTCAAGGGGTAGTTGATCTGAAGGTATATTTTTAGGGATATCTCAAATATCTTTATATTAAAATAAATGAAAACTGAAAGACTAATATATTTATAAAATAATACAATAAATATGTGAATCAAATCAAATCATAGATTGACTAGAAACAAGAATATTTAGATAATAAGTTTTCTAGTCAAATGAACTCAGAAGAGGTATTTAGTTTCAAGATTAATATTAAATAATGGAATAAGGTGTTTGATAGACTTAATGAAATCCTATAGTGGGGGAATAAGATTTTTTCCATTTAATAATATGCTTTTTTATTGATAATGAAACTTGAATCAGTAGTGAAATCAAGTGATTTGTAGAAAAATCTACACTTTAAGAGGTTCATATATAAAGAATTGATATAAAGGTCCAAGAAAGGATTTAAAAGTGTAAATAAAATTTTAAATTAATAAGAACCCATATTTACATGTAAAAGTTGGATCATATGTAATTTAGAGACATAAAAAGTAGAAATAGTGATAGATAAGAATAAGGTAAAGCTGAAGGTTGGTGATTCTAGCATCAAACCTATCTCATTGGGAGTTCAAACAATTATCACTCTAAACAAATGAAATAAGAGGACCAAAAATAATCCATGATATCAAATATATTTCATTAACCAAGGTGATATAAAAAGGATAGGTACATGTGTAGGAATGAATATGATAATATTTTTTGTCTTATGAAGTGCTAATTTTATGGATACCTAGGCCAAACTATGTCATACTGTGAAGATGAAATAATTTATTTAATTGGGGAAGATCCCAAAAGTTAACAAAAGATAATTAGGACATATCCTTCATTAAATAGAATAAATAATTTCTATGGATATTTTTTTCATTATTCTAACTTTGGGTATAAATATTTTTATTTCTAATAAGGAGGAAATGTAAATAGTAACTATATATCTCAAATATAAATGAATACATGTCAAGTAAGAAAATTACCTCTAAAAAATAGGTACTATTCATTAGAATAATAATATGATTATGATTTCACCATGCATGTTGAGGATAAATTAGAGAGACCATCTTATGCCACTACTCGACCAGGTATCTTGTGGAAGGAAAAGAAGAATATTGAGAAGGACAATCTAGAAAAAATTTCACTCAAAGAAAGTAAGAACGAAAGAACCTCAATTCTCGATAGTGGTTGATCATTGCACAAGATAGGAAATTTAAATTTCTTGATAATGTCAAATTTAGAGTTAATGAAACTATTTTTTTTAATGATGAAGCATTAAATATTTAGGGGAATGGAAATGACCATTTGGTAAGAGATGTGTTGAAGAAGATTAAATTTCACCTTATGGATGGGTTATATAAAAACATTATTAGTGTGAGTAAACTTCTTGAATCTAGAATTGAGGTTACATTTAACCAAAAAGGGTGTTAGATCAAAGGCAGAGCTGGAAACTCTATTATGAGAGTAAGGAGAACTAATGATAATCTATACCAACTGGACAGTCATGAAAATACATGTCTTCTTAAAATGGATGAAGAAAAAAACTTGTGGCATCAGAGGTTAGTCCACAAACACCAATAAATAATGGAAAAATTATCCAATATAAGAGATAAAATTGGTATACCAAGTCTGAAGTGATATCAAAAAAAGACATGTGATGCATGTATATGGGAAAAATAGTGTGAAATAATTATCAGATGAATAACTATAGGGAATCCAATATGCTTGATCTAGTCCACATTGATGTATGCGTTCTTATGAACATAACTAAAATATATGGAGAAATATATTTCATTATTTTCATTGATAATTGTTGTATAATGGAATGTTCCATGTTTATGAAAAAAAAATATAATTCATAGGATACAAGAATTGGTATTTGAGAAGAGTCAAAAATGATAAAAGGTTCATAATTATGACAATAAAATCTGAAAATGGATTGGATTAAACCACTATTTAGTTGGATAAATATCTCAAGAAATATGGAATAAATCTTGATGTTTCATTCATGATAAATCCATAATAAAATATATTTATTTAATTAAAAAATGAAATGGTGAAAAATATTTCAATAACATTAATAATTGAAGGTGGAATTTCTCACAACTATTGGAAAGAGGTGGTAAAAGTTGTAGTGTATACTCAAAATTGGGTGCTTTTAATCAATGTGGAATAGAGGACCCAATATAAAATTTGTTATGGAAGGAAGCATTCATTGAAGAATTTTCATATCATTAAAAGTAAGTGTCGCATTCAAAATAAATAAAGAAATCAAGGAAAATATGGTGATGTTGTAGATGGAGTATTACTAGGATACTCAATAAATAGTAAGGCATGTAAATGTTACAATAATAGGGTGAGTAAAATTTTGAAGGTAAATTATGTAAAATTCATTGAAGAGGAATATGTGAAGATATTTATAGGCATAAAGTTAGATACTTTTTATAAAGAGTAAGAGGGAAAAAATGAAGTTGATGTAACTCCAGTGGATGTTCATAGTTGTGCAGATGATAAAGACTTCGATGCCGAGTCAGAAGAGGGATTTTTTGTTGAATAAGATCATCCTACACCTCAAATGAGGAATATGAGAGAAAATTTTGAACCATAAAACATTATTGGGGATAGATCTTCTCCAACACAGACATGATGGATAAGAAATTTTGAGCATATTGATTTACTATTAATGGTAAATCCAACATCATTTGAGGAATTTATTAAAGATGAATCATGGGTTCAATCAATAAATGAATATTTGGATAAAATTGACCAAAACAATGCATGGGAACTTATGAATAGGTCAGAACATAACAATGTGATTGGAACCAAGCAGATCTCTAAAAATAAATTTGATGAACATGGAAATATGACCTAAAATAAGGCCAGACTTGTGTGTAAGTGATACACAAAAATTAAAGATGTTTATGTCAAAGAAATGTATCATAAATTTCTATAATTTATCTTATTAGATTATTCTTTTCCATGTTTATTTTTATAGGTTTAAATATTTATCAAATGGATATTAAAATATAATTTTTGAATGATTTTCTATATAAGGAATTTTCTATTGAACAACTAATGGGTTTCCAAATTGGAGACGATGAAAAAAAGGTGTGAAGGTTGAAAAATCCATGTATGGTATAAAAAACCACCTCATGCATGATATGTTCAATTGTATTCATACTTGAAGAATTCAGAATTAAAAAGGGGTTGTTTCAACCACAATCTGTATATAAAAATATCTAAAGAAGAAAAATTCACAGTGCTTGTATATATATGTTGATGACATTCTATTTAGTGGAAAAAATGGAATTATATTGAAGAATTTTCTAAGTTGATAAGAAAGTAGATCTAAATTTCTATGATAGGTGAAATTACTTATTTTATATAACTATAAGTGGTTCAAGTGATGATATATACTTTTGTCTCTTAGAATAAGTATATGAGAGAGCAGTTTAATAAATTCAATATGCATGATTTGAAACCAATATAGACTTTGATTATGGTTGGAAAAAATATTGAGATGTATATGGATAGAAAAAATATAGATCCTACCTTATGGAATAGGATAATCAGAAGCTTATTATACATGACAACAACTCAACCATATATTGTGTTTGTTAAATTTTTTGTGGATCTTTCTAGAGTAACCCAAAATATGACCATTTATCTATAGTTAAACAAATCATGAGGTTCATCCAAGGTACACTCAACTTTGTATTTTTATTTGATATAGTAAAATATCATTAATTATCTAAATTTTCTAATGTGGATTCGGATAGAGATGTGATGGACTATAAATATACAGGTGGTGGTTATTTCTTCATCAGTAGTAAATTTATTGGATGGTTGAGTAAGAAAAAAGAATGTAATTCACTAAGTATGGTAGAATTAGAATATATATCAGTGACTAATGCCTAAACTCATCTTCTGTGGGTGAAGTAATAGTTGAAAGAATTTGATAAAATGTGAAGCATCCTATGGTAATTCATTGTGATAAAATAGTGCAATAGAATTCATGAATAATTTAATGTATAACTCTCATACCAATCATATTGAGATTCCATATCACTTTATCAAATAAAAATTAAAGCTCGGAATTAAAAAAATATTGTATGTTAGAACTAATATTCAAGTGGATGATATCATGAAAAAACTTGTGTACACTCCAGTATTACATAGGCATCGGTTGAATATCAGCATTCAACCACCTTCCTTATCTTGAGGAGGTTTGAAAGTACCCATCTCCCTCTGAATTTAACTATTTATAATTTTTTGTGGTATGATATATGATTAAGGGGAGATATGATCCATAGGGTGTGTATTACTAAAAGTATCTCATAAAACTCTTTCACTTTGGGTTTATTCTTATAAGGGGATAACGAATGGTGAAATTTAGTGGAAGTGTGTTATAGGGGGAGTTGTGTGTTTTTTTCATCAAATAGTGTTATTGTTGAGACTCTCTCATTAAAGAGGAGTTCATGGTATGAAGATTGGGGAATTTTTATAGTGAGGTTAGATATGATTCATGAAATACTCTCTTGAACTCATGTTTTCTACATTTATATTTTCTCACATAGACTTAGATTGATGGATGAGTAATTTTGGTTCTTTATGATGGTTTTGAGGCTTTGAATTTCACTTTATATTGCTAACACCTAAAGGGGGAGAATGTGAGAAATATGGTTTTTTTGGATGGTTTTTGGTGTTGATGTTGTTCTAATTAACAATCTATTTCTAGGTTGATCAAAGGAGCTTGAAGACTAAGAAAAATGGTTTATAGAAAATGGAATCTTGATGGAGGAATTTAAGAAGCTTTTTTAATGGTGTTTTTCTCTAGTGTTTTCCAAAGAAAATTGTTGTGAAAAACTAGAATTTTTAGATATGTTTCATGAAATTATTAATGCAAAGGATTATTTTCTACATAGGGAGTAAATAGTTTATTTGGGCTAATAGGCATTTTGTATAGGTAGTGTGTGGCTCGTGTAAGGAGTATGTAATGATGCTCAGTGACCAAAAAGTGAGTACACCTTATCTTGATCATGTAGGGATTCCACGATTTTGATAACACAACATGATGTTTTAATGGATATTTTTGACTTTTTATAAATGAATTATGTGATTTCCAAGGGATTCAATGGTAATTATCCAACAAATATGGACCTATGAGGTCGGTTTTCATATGTTTTTCTAATGTTTTTATTGTAATTTCAATATTCAAAAACTTTTTCAGATAATTTTGACTATAAATAACCCACTAATCCATTAATTAAGGATTTATTAGAAGTTAAATAAGATCTAGAGATTAATTTGAAGATCATTTAAGGGAAGAATAATCTGTGAAGTAGGATCTTTGTAGTGAGTATGTGGGGACTAGTTTTCAAATTCATTTTACAAGGCATGTCCCAAAAAGGAATTTCATGGGGTAGTTTATAAGAGAGTTATGTGAAAGAGGAATTTGTGATTTCAATTTGTGAAGGAGTAAGGGAGCTCCATGAATCATAGTGTACAATCCAAAAAGGGAAGTACGCAGTCCACATAGTTAGTATATATTGAATAGTTTTTCACATGGTTGCTTAATGTAAGGTTTTTTTAGGAAGTTATGTTTTACATGAAAAACTCATGTGGTTGTTTTAGAGACAATGGATTGAATTGGAGCATAAAAATCAGGTTTTCATGATGTAAATAAAATCATACACTCTTAACAACATTGAAGTGAAATTAAAGTTAATAAACTATGATATAATTCATCCAGATAAATGTGCAAATAGGATTAAATGGATATAGAATCCCACCTTTTTATAACATAACTTTTCATTACAATTTACAAAACCGAGGATCTTTAAGGTTTAGTGTCTTAGAAACCAGGAACTTAATACATGATGACATAAAACACTCTTCTTAAACACTTTAAAGGATTATTCATTGTTCATCCTAAGTTCATTACAGCATCTCATAACCTGGGAGCATACATCAAAGGAAAGGGTGAGCAGAAGGCTTAATAAGGGAAACAAGGGAAACATTTTACAAGTGAACTTGTGATACATCAATAAAGTCATGATAAATAACTTTAAGGCATGATAAAGAGATCATGAGTCATATCATAATAAAAATAACGTGTTTCATAAATTGAAGATGTGTCTACATCATTTAACTTAGAGAATTATTTCTGTATCACCAAGGTCCATCCCCAAGGTTTCATAAAAATATTTCCAAGGTTATTCACCAAGGTATCGTTAAAATGTTCATCTCTAGAGATTAAGTCTTTACCCAATGCATTGGAGCGATATCAGGGAGAACCCTTAATTTTTATTTATTATCATGTGATCCACATATATCATCATCAATAATTTCATAAACAACCCATATAGCATAAAATAAATGGGTTTCATTCCATAGTCATAACATTTTAAAAACTGCTTTAAAGACTTGAACTTTATGTCACTTTAAACCCACAGTAAAGGAAAGAGGGTCTCATGTATGTAAATTACAGAATTTAAAATAGAAAATTTTGATATATATGTGAATACCCCTATAGAATAAAGAGTTTTTAGTATACACTTAATAAAATAAAATAATTTTATAAAAAGAGAGAGACATTTTGAGACGAAAATTCGGCAGCATAATGACTATGTTGCAGGGTTTTAGAAAACATTGAAAAGAGAAGGGACATGGGTGAACCACTCATAAATGATCCATAAAATAGTATAGGAACATAATATAAATGATATAAGAACATGTTAATGAAATTTTAAAGACATTCCATATGAAATGAAAAACTTGAAAGGAAGATAAAAATAAGATTTCTTATATGAAGAATTCGGCAGCCTAACGACGTCACGTAAAACATCAAAAAAATGAATTGATGATATTAAATAGGGTCTCTAATCATGTGAACATAAAAGGATAGTATGAAGAATATATATATTATACCCCAACATGGAAAAAGGAACTTTAAAGACTTGACATGAAAGTAGAACTTTGAAAATCGGAAGAGTGAAAGAATCCCTTACCTTGAAGAGTAACTTCGAAATATTGAAGTTTGGGACCTTGTGAGGATTTAGGTCACCTTGGGAGGACTCCTTGGGAGCTAATAAGACTAGAACATCGTTGATGAGGATTTTGGAATGGAAAAGATGAGAGAATGGCTTGGTATTTATAGGGGAAGTGAGGGGACAAGGCATTAATGGCCAAGGGACACCTCATTGGTGGTATTGGAAAAACCATGGGCTTGACCGTGGTATTTGCCCATGGTATTGGCCACTTGGGACACCTAATACCTAATATTAATATTCCTAAGTCATAAAAAATTATTACATAATTATTAAATCCTTAATGATGTCATTAAACACCCGAAACTCTAAACTGAAAATTCACTATTCACTGAAAATTCAACTTTTGCAGAAAAATCCCAAAAATTCACCTTAACACAATATTGATGTTTTGAATTCAAAAATTAACTCCATTTTATAAAAATAATTTTCTAAATTTTTTTAATTTAATTTTTAAATAAAAAACACTATTCACCCGAAAAAACTAATACTTAACTAATAATTTCTGAAACAGTTATTTACCTATTTTATTGAATCACATTACTTAATCAAGGTTCCTAAATTATATTAATACTTTATTTAAGTGATATTACTTATCCATTTGGTCACATTACTAATCCTAAGCGTAAAATCACTATTCATAATTTACTATTCACCAAAAATTAAGTTGATCTTATTAGACTCTAAATTTCTTACTAAACACATTTGCAGAAGGCCATTTTTGGAAAATCCTTACACATCATTAATTATTTATGGTTTACAAAAATATTTTAAAATATCCTTTTTTCAAAATTCATCCATAAGATACATCCTTTTTTATCTGGACATCTGAAAAATCATAAACTTCACCATAGGAAGAAATCACAATTTTATTTATCTCAAAGGATTACAAAAAGTAGCTACAGTATCGTTACATAGCCCCTTATAACACTGGAATATGAATTAAGTGTAAGGTGTTCTAAGGTAAGAGAATCTGAGAGAGGCTCGGATAACATTTCCCTATTAGTAATCTCCACTAACTTGAACTTCTCCCATAGGTGATTCCGTTCAAGCTTGACACGCTGGAGTTCGGCTTGGTCTTGGTCCAAAGTGAAGCCCAAAGATACCACCTCCTTCCCAAGCTCTGATAAGTGGGATTCATATGGTTCGAGTCTACTGGATGAAGCCATCGACTCTTCTTTCTGCATTAACCATTAACATATCTACTAAATCGTTAAGAGTAAAATAATATACTATTCAAAAAGTTTGGGTCGTTACAATGGAAGTGTTCTAAAGGATACAATATGTTATCCCTAAATTCAATATAAAGTTATTTCACCTATCATAGAGTGAACATGTCCGAAAAATTGTAATCTATAATATATAGTGAATCTAAGTGGATTCTATTATTTTATAAACATCATTAATATTTTCTCCTTGGATTATCCCTTAGTAGTGAACCAAGTAAAATTGCCGTGATAAAATTTAATTTTGTATTTTTTGGGTTTTTTGAATTTGAATTTAAATTAGGAGGGTTTAATGAGTTCCTACCAACATGGGAACAATATTTCTAAATCAAAAGAAAAATTTTGATACCCTAATTTAACCCTCCCCTCTCAGGGCATCTCAAGGTATAACAGTGGGATTTTTTGATTCGTTGATTTGGGATGGATTAGACAAAATTTATGGGTTGATCACTAGTCATAGTTTTAGCTTATGGGACTAAGGATAAAGTAAGTTGGAATTTGAGGTTTCATAGTTCAATATCTCATATATAAGATTTTTTTAGTGTATAAGGAATAGTCTATAAGTGGGAATCCTAGTGTGGATTTACTAGTATAAGTTAGTGTACTACCTAAGGGTAGGTTGAGGTGTTGGTACTTCCTTAATATCATCCATAAGATTTAGTCATAGTTGTGTGTTGGAAAGGGATTATGAGAATTATAATAAAAATGGGTGATATAAGGTAGTTATTAGTTTTAGATTTATGTGACTAGTGAATCAGGGTTGTTTTATAGTTATATACTACGAGATGAAGGTTATGTGTAGGGATATTCTTATAGTATTAGGTTATATCTAGGATGAATATGTAAAGTTTTGTGAGTAATAATGGGGAAGAACTTTTGGTGTAAATTACTCATAAAGTGTTATGTGGTTTGGTTACTGGATAAGGGATAATATTTGGGTTGTGTATATCATGTGTTGTTTTGTTTTATCCTCGCTTAGGTTGATGCAGAGTGCTTATGAGGTGATGTTTCTCTCCCAATGGTGGTTTGTATGTTTTGGGACTCAATTCTGTTATTAGGGTACCTAATGGGTATTTATTCCCATATAATTATGTCATTATATGACTGTTTCCAATATTCGGATATACTTCCTATAGAAATGGGTATTGATACACCCTTTCCATAAATCATATGCCTTCTCATGAAATTATATCACTATAAACCCTTTTACATGATGTGGATGCACCTCCCAATGAATTTGATCACTATACACACTCTCCCATGATTTGGATTCACTGTTGATATTCTTCTAAGGGTTTTTGTTATTATACACCTACTCGCAATATTTAAATACTACTTTGGTTCTTAGTTACCAAAATTAGAGATTGCAGTTCACCATAGTATGCATACCCTTATATGACTTATTCAATAATATAACACTTGTCAAAGTAGGTATGGTCAGGTCTCATCCTGGCTTGGTTATCACATAACAACCCAACTTGGTTACTTTTATGGTATGTTTTACTACTTTATTTCTTTTACAAACACTTAGTATAATGGGGCATATATTAGGGGCCTCATTGGTGGTTTCATATTGAGATTTTTCCCACACCTAGATGTCAATCTGGGTGGACATACTTAATTTATGTCTCATATGAAAGTCAGTGCACTGGTTGCATAGGTGATCTAGCTATAGTAACTTAATGGGGTTTTAGAGAGAAGATTGAGAAGATTCTTGAGTTTTTTTAGTTAGGCCTCCTTATATACATTTTTTTCTTTGTTTATGTTTTTCATATGATCTTTCTAATGGTAAATTCACATTCTGTGTATTAATTTCATTTTATTACATGAGATAATTTTGTTATATCATATTGTGATGTTTCTTTTTTATTTTGATTTATCATTAGTTTTAAATCCATCTGTTTACTATGAAATTTTCCATCTTGGATGATATTAAGTATTTATTAATATTGATTTCTTAAGATATTGAGTCAACAGTTTCCTTAATTTTGATCATATACCCTTGGAATTGGTCTTCATCCTCTATCATATGGGGAGAAGAACCTAAGGTCAGCAACACTCTAGCATAGGTTAGGCAATGTGGGAAGTGTCATTATAACAATTTTATTTGATTTTGGAGTAATTCGGGTAAGGTCTTTACAACAAATAGGGTTTGAGAACTCATTGGGTATAAGAATGTTCTTAACATCCAAAGAATGTTCATACAAATATTTAATAATAATTATCATCATAATTGAACCTAAATAATCAAAATGATCATTTCATACAATGAATATATCATAGTAAGTAAATTTATTGTTTTTCATATTTGATTCGATTATACCTATATAAATAGAGTAAAAACCAAAAGGAAACCTTAAAATTTTCTCTATAGTTAATTTTTGATCATTACTAATGTCTATTATAAGAAGGTATTCAACAAATATTTTATTTAAATTCTCAATATGATATTCATTTTGATTAATATCATTTAAGTTTTTTGTACCACCATGTTGATATATATTTTCTTATTTAGAACCTTTGGATAATTTCAATCTATAAATTAAGGTATTTCAAAATATACTTTATATTTTATGGTTGATAAAACATTTCTTATATTTAAATATTGTATATGTCTTGGCACTATTATAAAGGACCAAACAAAACCATCTCATAAATACATTTCTTATAGAAAATAATGGATCACTTACATACCCAAAACCTTTTAGGCTTAGAGTTTTATAGAATTAAGAAAATTGTATATAAAAAATGTAAAACTCCAAATTTAGTAACCTAGAGCTAGTGGTAATTTTATTACAATGGTACAGAATACATAGATCACAATACACTAGATTTAGTGGTTTAGCGAAATTAAGAAACTTGATACATAAATAAATGTTACATTACATTGAAAACTTAAGGTACATTAATTGAATACATAAAAATTTACTATTTCTCTTTGAAAATCCATAAATCACATGCAGTAATCTTCATGGATTCCTGAGGAAATGATAGAAAATATAAATGAATGAGATTAGAAGCTCTGTAGGGGGTGGAGTATAGTGAATACTATCATAGGTAATCATTGAATCAATAATATGATAGGAATAAATAAATTACTCAAAAAATAGAGTTGAGAAAAAAATATATGCTTGGATTACATAAAAATAAATAAATGTTTGTATAGTATAACTGATCTCACTGTGATGGAATGAATAATTTCATACATTATAAACATACCAGAAAGTCCACGTGATAAGACATCATGAATAAATGGGTAGGGATTATACCAAATACCCAACTAGTTTTTCTCATGAGACCTTTCAATACATCAAGGGGATATATAATTATAGGCCCCACCCAACACATCACAAGTCCAATTCAACCATCATATGAAGATAGGGGCGTGATAATACATGTCATAATGTTCCCTAAGGAACCCCATATATAAAGATGGCTAAATAATCAATATCTATCCACACTGAAATAAAGGATATATAGAATTTTAATATTTCCCCATTTAATGGAATAATATATCTATTTGGGTGAATATCTAACAATAAATTTTGAAACTATAGAATATTCACAATGTAATGAAAAGTACCTTTATCAATGGAATGATAATGAAATAATGGTGTAGCATAATTTCATTGTTCATGGATATCAATATAAATTAGTTTATAAAAATATATCCAAATCCTTTATTATAGTTCGTAAAATTCATGTGAATCATCCAAAGTATTCTAATGGTTTATGTTTTCATATGAGAAATTATTTACACATTTTAGAGTTTTAGGGACCCCAGCCTTTTAAAAGGGTAAAATGGTAATCTTAGCCTACCAAACAACATGGGAAAATTTAAGAATGGTTTTTTTTACTTTTGAATGTGGCATTTACCCTAGAAAAAATTTGGTGGGATTTAGTTTCAGGTAATTTATTTGGAGTATTTAATATTTTTAAATAAATATTAATTATTTTTGTGGGTTTGATCATTGATATATCTTAAAAAAATCTCTAGATTATAATTTCAATTTCATTATTAGTTCTAAATTAGGGGTTTTACCTTGATGAGGTATAATATTTATTCCGGTTCTGGTCCCAGATTGATCCCAATTAATGGGTTTTACATTTTTAATTAATTAGAGTTATTGAAATACCCTATTCCTTACCCCTATCTCTCTATGTGCGTATGAAGGATATGATCCCCCCCCCTTAATGATTCAGATTAGAGAGAAGAATATTAAGGGAGAATCCTTTATCTAGGGATGATCTGTAGAGACCCGGTTTTTGACTTGTAATTCTTTAGAACATTTATACGTATATTTCCAAAGCTAGGCACTGAGAAAACATGAAATTTCAAGAACCGGTGTGCCCGTGATAAATTATCCAAAATATTAAGTGTTGTTATACTATTTATGCAATAGAAACATGATATCTCTTAAATTTTTGATCGTATTAGAAATCTGAGACCATAGTTGGGTCCAGAATGCGATTTTACCCTAGGCGTAATATAAAATATGTTGACGTGGGACGTTTAGACCCCTCACTCGTTAGTAGTACATTAAATGGATGAATTAATTTATTAATTCATTAATTTAATATCTAAAACCCAAATAACTCTCAAGAGGTAACTTGGATCGGAAATCTGAGTCCATGGTTGAGTCTAGAGTGTTTCATTTACCCTAGGAAGGGTATAAGTTTTTTCAGTGTAAGCCTCTTGTAGAAAAAAGCCTTGGAGGGAAAAACCATAAATAAAATAATTAAATTAAATTGTTTTATTTAAAATTCTACATTGAATAACTTTCAAATGGGTAATCGGATTAGAAATCCTAAAACGATGTGGAGTTCTTAGCGTGGTGTTTACCCTATAGGTGACTTCATTTGAGAGGGTGTCGGAGATTCAGATTTCACGTCTGTTGAAAGTTTCTTATAAATAGGAGTTAGAGAAATGAGACAGGGTTGGCTCGTTTCTCTCTCAGATGGAGGATCTCTAACCGACAGTGATTCGGTGTTCGAATGTCATCAGATCATGACAAAAATTCAGACGATGATAGATCAGAGTGCAGCGAACACAACAGTGGATCCGGATTCAAGGTAGGATTTCTATTTCATATTCTGCAGCCCCTAATTGAATATTTTTTCATCATTTTTGACTTCTGTTCATTTTTTCTTCTTTGGAATCCTTTAATAATATCCAAACAAATAAAATTCATCATTTGTTTCAATTTTCAACTGTCTTTTCTTCGCGTTCTTCGTGTTCTTTGTGTTCTTTATCACAAAACTTTTCATCTTACACAAACAGCCTTCGATTGTGGAGTTAGACCCATAATTGTGAATCACTAGATCCGAGGAGTCCCAATATATTCTTGGGATTGAGTTTTGGGTGTCGAAGGAAGCGCAGTGACGAGCGGAAGCAATAGTTACTTTCTAGCATGCTGAAATGAAGATGGATCATCGAGATGATGCTAGCACTCTGAAGGTCGCATCCCAAGGATCCCAGATCTGGTCCTGGATCACTTTTTCAACCATCGAGGTGCTCCTGTGGTTCGTAGAAGGTTTTTCGGTGGATTTTCAGTTGCTCCGGTAGTGGTCTGATGGTGGCAGTTTCCGGGGAGGCGGCGACGGTCTGGCCAGACTGGTCCGGAGGCATTTAAACCCCCATATCTTTCAAATAGGGTGTTTGATTTGCATGTCTCTTGTGTCCATGAGACCCTTTCTTCAAGGAGGACCTTTTTAGGGTACTTTGAGGAAATTTTGTTTTGGGATCGATACTCAGGGGCATGAAACTTCCTTTTTTAATAATAATAATAATATAATTATTATTATTCGGGAAACTAGTATCAGACCGTACATTTGCATACGACGTCTGATTGATGTGCCATATGAGGAATTATGACCCTAGAGTTGAGGTGGACTTTTCAAGGCCGATTTCGGGCACTTCAACTGAAATAGTGGTTCAGGCCCCATGAGACATGTTGCGGGCGTTTGCGGTGGAATGTGACCTTTTGACCAGGTATCCTTTTTGGATGATCGAGTAGTTGATCTTGTGTGTTTTTCTATGAGGATAGAAATGTTGCGATCTACCCAACTAAATTCAGGGTCAAGGCATGGGCCCCATGGGATGTCATTCGTTCATAATGCAGCGTTTTAGGACTTCTAATCGGAAGTCTGTTTGGGGAAATTGAATAGTTTACCTTGTATTCTTTTCTACAATGATCATAATGGTGCAATCTGTTTGGATGTGCAGATCCTTTTCATGATCAGTAGTGATTAAGCACCAATCGGGCATTTGCAGTGAAAAGAACCCTTTTCACCGGTTTTCCATTTTGGGTGAATGAATAGACAATCATGTGTGTTTTTTCAAGGGAATCGTGACAGCATGATCCATGTGATGTGTTTCGTAATCGAGGCATGGGGCCCACAGGGCACTTTGTGTGCGCATCATGGTGGAATGAATCTTCTTCACCAGGAGACCATTTCAGGTGAATAAATATTTTATCCTATGTTATTTTCCACAATGTTTTCAATTATGTGATTTATTTGGTTATCCAAGTCCCTTTGTAAGATTTATGTCAATAGAATAACATTTTCACCCTTCGGATCAGTAACAAGAAGTGTGAACTCATCAACCTTTTGGATAGAGGAGTCATGTACTCTTAGTGTACATTGTCATGTCTTGTGGGTACTTGATCATAGTTTAGTACCCTAATATGTCTAGGTGTGCGACCATATGATAAGGCATGGTAACACATCGTGTGGTCCCCACACCATGTACCACTTTACAAAACTTCTACCTCTTATATCTCTTTCTTCTAAACTTAGATTTTGGACTAGAAGTAGTTTATCCTAAGTTTTTTTCCACGTAGAACATGATGGTTCTCTTCATAGTGGATTTTGAGATGCGATGAAAGATTCTCTGGGTGTGATGCCTAACTGAGGCAACACCTGATGACTGCAACGACATTCTTATGAGGGGTGTAGTTTACTCAAAGTTTCCAGAGGCATACCATCCAAAAAGGATGGTCAGTGTAGTTTTAGGGATTTATCTCCAGCGCTCTTGTGCAGTGGTGATCGTCGTTTACTCTTTCAGGGCTTACCCTCCAGTAGGGTCGGGTAATGGAGATCATTTGTTATGCTTTCAGGGCTTACCCTCCAGTGAGGCTGGGCAGCGGCATTCATCAGTTACTCTTTCATGGCTTACCCTACAGTGGATTTGGCCAGTGTTGTTCTCCATTTACTCTTTCAGGGCTTACCCTCTAGTGAGGCTGGGCAGTGGCATTCGTTGGTTACTCTTTCGGGCTTACCCTCCAACTAGTCTGAGCAGTGGTTTCAACGATGACTCTTCTGAGCATACCCTCCAGTGGGGCTAGGTAGTGGGTTCACAACTTTGTGACATGATCTCTCGATTATATTGCATAGTGACAAGATGTGCTTGATGTGATGTTGGACTCTCAAGAAAGAGGTGTTCTTTTCCCACCAAGACACATCCTTGTGATGTGACCTAAAACAATGTGGGTGAGATGGACCCGCCCAAAGCGGATAGTATCAAGGTGTGGCGATTAATCCCCTTTGACATGATGTTTAGGGTAGACGTGTGGGATGTTGGGAATTGATGGTGGTCACTTCTATAACTATTGGTGACTCTTTTCCTAGGTTGATCTATTGATATAGAGATCCCCTTACTTTCTCATTTGGGTTCCTTTGGTTGAGCATATATATATATCGTATTTGTATTACTCACTCCTTGGGTTTTAGTTACTCTCCTTCCATGAGAGGATAAGATGCACAGGGTATTCCATGTGCTTTCTATGTCTAACTTCTCATGATTGGATGATACTATCTCCCACTATAGGTAGCGAAGACTCAGCAATAAGTTCATATTCTCATTGTTTCTATCTCCAAGTGTTTGGATGAGATTACTTCACTTCTTTGTTGGTTTGAGTTATACTCTTTTACTATACCTTGTTTTATCTACTCTTATCTCTTTAGTGCCTAATTTTATACTCCCTTGAGCCTTCGGGGCATCCTACTAAGTATTTTGATACTCACCCCTTCTTTGGATTTACCCACACTCGGTGTTCCCTCACAGATGACGGATAGGTTGATCGTGACATCAAAAGGAGCATAGGGATATGGGGTGCTTCGACCGTATGCAATGTTTGTTGCTTGGGATACAGGTTAGGGACTCTATTAGCTATTTTTCTTTTCCACCTGTTGCTGGGTTGTGGCACTTTTCTGGTTGGGTGTGTATTTATCCCCTTTCCCTTTCATTTTACTTTTCTATACTTGTAATGTTTAGAGGTCGATACATATTTGTGTTATATATATATAGTAGTGTTTTATCTTATTTTCCTTTCCCTATACAATTTTTCATTGAGTTGGATGCATGTGTGTGTGTGTGTATACGTACTTAGGAAAAGGCCTCCTCGAGTTTTTTATGCCATCAGCACTGGTCGCTAGCCCCTGGCCTATGGAGGCAGGCTTGGGGTAGTTGCGGCTTGATCCCCAGTATGGGTCAGGTCAGGAAAAAGTGGTATCAGAGGTGGTTAGATACTTGGGACATTGTTTGGATGATCCCTAAAAAGGAATTGGTTAGGTTTTAGGGAAACAATGTCAATGTGTCTCGAGAGCGACTCTCAGGACCGGGAGTCCAGTGATGGTACGGCGTCCGACGTAGCCATTCACCAAGACCCTGATTACCTGCTTGTCAACTCGGTGTGATAATACACTTGTTTTAGGGAACATTGGTATATTCATTATATAGGATTGACTCTTTGACTGTCCTTTTTGAGCCAGTTCCCCATTTTTTGTTGATATATATATATGCTCATTTAACTACGGTACTCCTTGATCAGATTCAGGATGCCTCTACGATGATATCTAGCTAGGATACTAGCTCTGGTTTGTAATGATGATTCCATGAGTGATGAGGCCTTAGTTGAGGATCCATCATACAATTCCACTTTCTCAAGGAGGTAAGGTAGCAACACCTCCACCTGTGGAGTATCATTTAGTACTGGAAATGCAATCCAATGACGTGTGCAATCTGAGCATGCTCCGTGAGTTCCAGCGTCAGATACCGTTAAGGTTCCATGGAGATCCATACCCTCATGCAGTGGAGGTTTGGCTAGAATCGTTGGTTCACATATTTAGTATTATTCGGACACCGACAGATCAAATGGTGGATTTGGAAGCTAGTCTTTTTCCACAGAGTTTCTTGGTGTTGGTAGAGCCAGGATACTCAGATGCACGATGAGTCGGTACTCTCGTGGGATGACATCCAGCAACTATTTTGTGAGGAGTAAAACCCCTCTTTATTATGATTTTTATAGTTTCAGGGGATACTAGAGCTTCAATTTGGAGGGATTATGGTGGTTGAGTACTCGACTAGGTTCACATACCTTACTCGGTACTCTTTGTATGTGGTTCATGATGAAAAATTATTTGAAAAGAATTTCGATCAGGGTCTCCATAGAGTATATTCATGTTAGCGTAGTGCCCTTTTTCATCCTCACCAATATCAGGGTGCTGGAGTAGGCACTAGTGAAAGAGAGCTATCTATCATAGGGGCATTGGTTGGCCAGTTTTGGTAGTGGGAGCAACAGTGTTGGGACATCTGTCACAGCTAGCAGACATCAGTTGGTAGGCCCTCAATGTAGGAGGCCTACCCTTGATAAGACTCAGGCATATGGTCGAGGATAATGTAGAGCACTGGGATAGACCGGGGAGGACTAGTGCTATACTTATGATGGGAAAGGTCACATGTCATGAGAATACCCAACCATATGTGCTTGATCTTTCCAGGAAATTGGTAGATGCACCGCCACAGTAGAGGCAATGGTGTGATCGGGGATCTCCAAGTTTAGGACAGGGTGGTCCCCAGGGAGGCGGTGTTAGTAGAAGAATATAAAGAACTATAGTTGGTGGATGACATTGCGAGGTCCTTCCATCACAACTAGGCAGCCCACGTCAGGCTCAGGGAGCTGGAGACCGGGGCTGCGGGTAGCTACCTGCTACGAATGTCTACAATCCTATAGTGCATGAGATGATAAGAGGTACACTCTGTGGATTTCCTTCCTTTTATTGTATAACTTTTTAGACACTATGTGAGGTACTCTTTTCTAACTCCTTGCTCGAGGAGTTACTGAGGGTGATGCAGAGCATCGGTGTAACCCTTTTTCGATTTTGTTAGACGTAGCTTTGAATGAATGAGAAAAGGGGTTCTTCCCCCCACTGAGATGCATTTTTGTGATGTGAGAAAAACTGTGAGGGAGATTTAGTGTCACCCAAAGCGGATAGTATTGAGGTGTGGTGGATGAATCCCTATAACTTATTCATTCATGGTAGAGTTGTATAGTGGAGTGTCAGAGCAGGTCCTAGATTTTCCAGTGGAGTCTTTCTACTTGACCTCCCATTGCTTGAGGTTCCACTAGTGGGTTTGGTAGAGTGTATGTTTTTTGGATTACTCTCTTTCCAAGAGGGTAAAAGATGTGTGGGAGTATGCCACGTGATTTCCGTGTGTAGAATCTTGTGGTTGAATGGTTTTTTCCACCTACCCTATTCATTGGTACCTTGTGTGCTCAACGTCAATCTTGATATTGTTATCAAGTACAGGTCAAGGTGATGGAAACCCCATAAACAGAACTATCTGACTCACTATGTGGTACTGGAATCGGTATTCTTCACCCTGAGAAAGTGGAGATGTTACCTTATGAGAGAGCACTTTGGGGTTTTCTCATACCACCAGTGTAGCAGGTACGTCTTCAACCAGAGAGACTTGAACTTGAGATGGTGGTACTTGTTGAAATTCAAGCAGGACTATAACTTATAGATATTCTATACTATGAGAACATACAATGTTGTAGTAGATTCCCTTAGCAGGAAATCCCAGGCTCGCTAGATGCAGGAAGTTTCAAGGCAGTTAGCTTCCTTGTAGCTGACCCTGATGGAGAAAAAGGGTACAACTTTTCTCCAGTTTATGGTGTTGACTCCTTCACTTTTTGAGTGTGTTATAGAGTCCTTTTTGTGATGCATCGATTGTGAAATCTTGCGTGACCAGAAATCCTTGGGTGTTTCACCAGATGGATATTCTGAAGGGGGGAATCACGAGACCTTATTTCAGGGAAAAACTGTGATTTCAGTCGTGATGTGGAATGTAGAGCTTTTGTCAGGGAAGTAAAATATCCCCTGAGTTTCTTTAGGCTGTTCAGAATCGTTCAAGAGATGGTGAGGTTTCCTACGACCTTTCCCTACCCCCCCCCCCCAATTGCTGGAGTGGTCGCACTATGTCTTCCATGTGTCACAGCTGGTGATATACGTGCTTTTTCCTACACATTTCATTGAAAGAAGAAAACCTTATGAGGAAAGACTATCCCTTTGGTTCACCTGTTGTGCTAGCATGGTAACGTGCAGGTTTTCTTAAGAGTGGGAGATCCAGATGTGAGCTCAGTATCCCAAGTTGTTTTTCCTAGTTTTTCTTTTCATGGACGAAAATATTGAAGGGGTAATGATGTAGAGACCTGGTTTTTTCCTTGTAATAATTTGAAATATTTCTACATATATTTACAAATCTAGTGGCTGAGATGGAATGCAATTCCAAGTACCGGTGTGCCTGAAATAAATTATACAAAAATATTAAGTGTTTTTTTACTATTCATGCAACAAAAACATGATATCTCATAAATGGTTGATCGTATTAGAAATCTAAGACCATGCTTGGGTCCGGAATGCGGTATTTACCCTAGGCGCGACAAAAAATATGTTAGTGTGGGACGTTCAGACCCCTCACTCATTAATGGTGCATTAAATGGATGAATTAATTTATTAATTCATTCATTTAATAGATCAAACCCAAATAAATATCAAAGAGTAACTCAAATCAGAAAAGTGAGGCCACGGTTGGGTCTGAAGCATTTCACTTACTCTAGGAGGGGTATAAGTTTTGTCGGTTCAAGATTCCTATAGAAAAAAGTCCCTAGGGAAAAACCGTAAATAAAATAATTAAATTAAGATATTTTATTTGAAACTCAACTTTGAATAACTTCAAAACGGGGACTCAAATTGGAAATCTGATACTACCGTTGAGTTTGTAGCATGGTGTTTACCCTAGGGGTGACCTCAGTTGAGAGGTCAAGGGAGATTCGAATTTCACATCTGCTGGAAGTTTCCTATAAATAGGAGTTAGAGGAATGAGCCAGTGTTGGCTCATTTCTCTCTGGGATGGCAGGGCTCTGGCCGACGACGATTCGAAATCCCAATGTCATCAGATTATGATGAAACATAAGATGTTGATAGATCAGATCATAGTGAACACAATGATGAATCCAGATTTGAGGTAGGATTTTTATTTCAAATTCTACAACCCCCGGTTGAATATTTTTTCATTATTTTTGACTTCTGTTCATTTTTTATGCTTTGGAATCCTTTAACGATGGCCAAACAGACAATGGTCATCAACTGTTTCAATTTTGGATTTCATGTTCTTTGTGTTATTAACGTTCTTTATCATAGAAATTTTCTTCTTACACAAATGACCTCTGATTGTAGAGTTAGACCCATATCTATGAAGCCCTCGATGCGAGGAGTCCCGATCTGTGCTCGGGTTCGAGTTTCGGGCGCTGGAGGAAGCAAAACAGCTAGTGAAAGTGGCAGTTAATTTTTTCCACACTAAAATGATGATGGATTATTGAGCGGAAGCTGGCGATGTGAAGGTCTCATACCAAGGATCCCAGATCTAGTCTCGGATCACATTTTCGACCACTGTGGTGCTCCAGGTGGTCCGCATAATGTTTTCTGGTGGATTTTTGGGGGTTCCAACGGTGGTATGGCAGTCTGGCGGTGGATATTTCTAGAGAGGTGGTGGAAGTTTCTAGCGAGGTGGTAGTGGTCTGATAGGAGCTTCGGTGATGGTCTGGCCAGACCGGTCCAGGGGTGTTTAAACCCCCATATCTTTCAAACCGAGTGTCTGATTTGCATGTCATATGCGGCCACGTGACCCTTTCTTCAAGGCAGACCTTTTGAGGATACTTTGAGGACATTTTTTTGGGATTGATACTTGGGGGAATGAAACATCCATTTTTAATAATAATAATAATAATATATTTATTATTATTTGGGAAACATGTACCAGATCGTACGTTTGCATATGACGTCTGATTGATGCATCATTTGAGGTGTTGTGACCCTGGAGTTGAGGTAGACTTTTCAAGGCTGATTTTGGGTTCTTAAAATGAAATAGTGGTGCAGGACCCATGATTCCTATTTCAGGTGTTTGCGGTGGAATGTGTCCTTTTCACAAGGTATCCATTTTGGATGATCGAATAGTCGATCTTGTTTGTTTTTCTGTGAGGATCGCAATGGCATGATCCACCCGAATAAATTCAAGGCCAAGGAATGGTCCCCATGCGACACCATTCAAGTGTAATGCAACGTTTTTGGACTTCTGCATTGTAAGTATGTTTGTGGAAAGTGAATAGTCTACCTTTTGTACTTTTCTACAATGATCACAATGGTGCGATTCATTTGGATGTGTGGAGCCTTTTCCTGATCAGTAGTGATCGAGCACCGATCGGGCGTTTGCGATGAAAAGCACCCTTTTCACCTGTTATTTGTTTTGATCAAATGAATAGATGATCCCATGTGTTTTTATAAGGGGATCGCAATGGTATGATCTGTGTGATGTGTTTTGGGATCGAGGTGTGATCCCCATAGGCACTATGTGTGCACAGCACAGTGGAATGCAGCTTCTTCACCAGGAGACCATTTTGGGAAAATTAATAGTCGATCCTATGTGATTTTCTGTAAGGATAGAAATAGTGTGATCTGTTTGGTTTTCTGATGCCATTTTCAAGAGTTATGTTGTTATAATTACATTTTTCCCTTCAGATCAGTAACGAGCAGCGCGCACTCATCTACCTTTTGGATAGAGGTGTCGTGTACTCTGAGAGCACACTGGAACAAATTCTGGGTACTTGATCATATTTTAGTAACTGAATATGGCTAGGTACATGTCCAGATGATGAGTTTGGGGCACACGTCGTGTGGTCCCCACACATTCTGTATACCACTTTACGAATCTTCTACCTCTCGTATCTCTTTCTTATGAACTCAAATTTTGGCATGATAGTAGCCTATCCTGATTGTTTTTTCATGTAGAATTCTATGGTGCACTTTTTAGTGTCTTTTGAGATGTGATGTGAGATTATCTGGGTGTGACACCTAACTGAGGAAACACCCAATGACTGCAACTAAGTTCTTCTGAGGGGTGTAGTTTACTCGATGCTTCCCGAGATGTACCATCCAACAACTATGGTCAGTGTAGTTTTAGGTATTTCCCTCCAGTAATTCTAGGTAGTGTTTATTTTTTTTACTCTTTCATGGATTACCCTCCAGCGGGGCTGGGCAGTGGCATTCGCCAGTTGCTCTTTTAGGATTTACCCTCCAGTGATACTGACCAGTGGCATTCGCCAGTTACTCTTTCAGGGATTACCCTCCAGTGGGGCTAGGTAGTGGAATTTTCCATTTACTCTTTCATGGATTACCCTTCAGAAAGGCTAGGTAGTGGTGTTCACTGGTTACTCTTTCGGGCATACCCTCCAGCTAGGCTGGGCAGTGGGTTCACCGATGAATCTTATGAGTATACCCTCTAGTGGTGCTGGGTAGTGGGTTCACAACTTTGTAACATGATCTCTCGACTGTGCAGCATAGTGAATAGATTTTCTTGATGTGAGATTAGACACTCAAGAAATAGGGGAGCTTTTCCCACCCAGATGTGTCCTTGTGATGCGACCTAAAACTGTGCCAGTGAGACAGACCCACCCAAAGCGGATAGTATCAAGGTGCGGTGATTGAGCCCCTTTAACTTACAGTTCATGGAAGACATGTAGGATTATGGGCATCGATGGTGGTTACTTCTAGAACTGTTGTAAACTCTTTTCATGGGATGATCTAGTGATATGGAGATCCCCTTACTCTCTCATTTGGGTTCTTTTGGTTGAGCATATATATATATCATATTTGCAGTACCCACTCCTTGGGTTTTAGTTACTCTCCTTCTATGATAGGCGAAGACATGTAGGGTATGCCACATGATTTTTGTGTCTATATTCTCAAGGTTTGAAGAGCCTACTCTCCTACTATAGGTATTGAAGACTCAGTAAGAAGTTAATCTCCTCACCATTTCTAGATCCTAGTGTTTGGATGAGCTTACTTCACTTCTTTGTTGGGTTGAGCTGTACTCTTTTATTGTACCTTTTTCTATCTACTAATTCCCTCTTCAATACCTAACTTGATACTCCCTTGATCCTTCATGGAATCTTACTAATTATTTTTATACTCTCCCCTACTTGGGCTTTTCTCGCACTCGGTGTGCCCTTGTAGAAGATGGATAGGTTGATCGTGACTTTAGAGGAGCATAGTGATATGGGGTGCTTAGACCACATGCGGTGGTCATTGCTTGGGATCAAAAAGATGGGCTCTCTCAACTATTTTACTTTTCCACATGTTGCCAAGTTGTGGCACTTTTCTGGTTGGGCTTGTGTTTTTACCCTTTCCCTTTCAGTTTACTTTTCTATACTTGTACTATTTAGAGGTCAATGCATATTTGTGGTTTATATATATAGAAGTGTTGTATCTTTTGTTCCTTTACCTATGCACTTTTTCATTGATTTGGTTGTGTGTGTGTGTTTGTGTGTATAGGTTCTTAGAAAAAGTCCTCCCCAAGTTTGTTATGCCTTCGGTGCTGGTCTCCAGCCCCTAGCCTATGAAGGTGGGCTTAGGGTAGTTGCGGCTCAAGCCCTGGCACGGGTCGGGTCGTGACATGATCTGAGCATGGATCAGTATGTAGTGATCATGTATTGGGAATAAAAGGTATGTGATTGTAAAGCTATGATGATCCACTAAGAGGTTGGGCTCATTATTTCAATTCTGAATGATTTTTATTTGAAAATAAATCCTTCTTTGTGTATTGGATTATTAATTTATTTTTTATTTCATCTTTATTTTTGCACTAGTTTGAATTCCTTATTTTTGGCATATATTTGGTTATATCAATGGGGTTATGCATTTGGAAATCCTAAATACATGTTCTGTGATCTCAAGAACACACATCTTGTAGTTGGTTAGTCTGTCTTGGGTTGGATATGATGTCCGCATGGAATTTTTGACCTATGGGAATGATATGTAATACCCATTATTATATGACTCAGGTTCGGTCCATGTACATGGCTAGAAACCCATGTCATGGATATAAAGTGTACTTTTACACACTATTCTAGGTTACAAAACATGTTATGGGCTTAGAAACATGGCTAGGTACCTCTGTTAATACACTAGATATATTGGGGAAGTACATGATGGGTTGGACTATAGTACATTCCCAAGGTTTTGAATTTGGTAGTACACATTGTATAATGTTAATACACATCGTATACTACTATTTTAATCTAGGTTTGTACTTTTTATATCTTATTTTCTAGTTTTAGACACAAGAGGAGTCCATTACAAGTATCTTTGTATGTATAATGTGATGGTAAGGTCCTATTTTCTATCAGAGGTCTTCGGTGAGATGATTCGAGGTTAGTTGTAGATCTTGATCCTTGGGTGATGATTAAGAGACCTGTATATAAGAGCTAAAAATGTTTGAGGGATATATAATACCCATGTCATAAGTGGATGCCAAAATTGGGACCCTCACATGTCTTTAGGGGTTGATACCCATAAGAGTTTTTAGTGGATTTTTAAATCATAGAGGATGGGGGATGATGGACTTTCGGGTTCATCTAGGAGTAAGAAGTACCTTCTTCACATTAGATTAGTTTTTTGGGTCTTAGTCAGGTGTAAGGCTCATAAAAGAATCCCATTCTTTCTCCATGAGCCAAGAATTTGGTTTTAGTTCATGTGTATTTATAACATTATCAATTTCAAGATACATCTCCATTTAAGTTTTTCACATCATTAAGGGTGTAATTGAATGAGTTGAGGCTTGTTAGGGGTGTTTGGAGTAGGAAATGGCTCAAAGGTAGTAATTTTGGCCACATGAGCGATTCACGCTATGAAAGGATATCCATAACATGAATGGATTATGGGAAATCCATAAACCTATAATTCAAGATGTGAAATAGATTCATGATTTAAAATTAAAATTCATGATGTGAATAGAGATTTTGGATTTTAAGCTGAGGTGACTCGTTTTTCAGTCTATCAATTTTCCTAATAATTCACGACATGAATCCTTAATTCTCATCATGAATATAGTCGATTCTAGTAGTTTTAAAGACTCATCACCCTTTTATCTTCTTATATATCTCCCTTTCTACTCTTTCAAAACCTAGGCTCTCTCTAGGGAATTTTGGGATTTCATCTCTCCTTCTAACCCCTCTCTTCGATGTCTGAATTCCCACTTTATCATGTACATCCAGTCCAATAAGTTATTCTTCGATTTTAATCAATATTTTCCATTTATCATTGATCAAAATCATTTAGACCTTCCAATTATTAGTCGAATCTAATGTTTTGGGCATGACCTAAAAAGGTTTTAATGATACTTGATAGAATCAGCATCCATATTCAAATATTTGTATTTTATGAAATGTTCAGACCAAGACCATTATAGTCAATGGGTCTTATTTGGTAATTTGACCTTTCTCTATCCTTCTTGGGTGTGGTTCTATAATGATCCAACCCACCGAGGCATGCCTAGATGGTGGTAATCCATGTGTGACACCCCAATCCAACCTCCAATAGGCTAGGGTCTGGAAACAAGAATTGAGAAGGCATAAACTAAAATGGGAGGTCTTAGAAAAATTTACCTATATTCACACATTCAATTACAATGGATCCCGCTTTTATCTCCATAGATGGACCTACGACTTCAATATAAAGTAGGACTCCCCTTCAGTGGTGATTTGGGTTATTTTTCCTAATCTCCCCCTCCCATTTAAAAATCCTTTGATTATTAGGATGCTTGTGAACTTTGTTGGTAGGTATTTGTGCTCTGATAACCGATCCAAAGTTAATTTTTATCCTATTAATACCCTATTGTGTATGGAAGTAGATACTTCAAGAACGTCATCTGACTTCGTTTGTATTGTAGTAGGCGATGAATATCGTTGTAGGCAGTAGGTGTTTTATGAATTTTGGGATGATTTATATTCTAATTGAAAGTAGTTGGGCCATTCATTGATGAACTGTAGACATGGGTCACACCAACTTGAAAAGTTTAAGGGTGTAGGCTTTTGTGGAAAAAAGGATTCTCTACCCAGTACTGCAGATGGGCCTGATGGTAAGGGGAAAGTGGGTGTGGAGTATGATAAAAAGGAAATAAATAGTGGATCATGGGATAACCCCTTAGTGGAATATGTCTTCTATAGGCTGATAAAGGACCTAGACCCTCAAAATTCTATAGAGGTCTCCTTTTAGAAATGGATTCTGGTGATGGAGACAAATGAAAGAGTTTTGGAACCTCTCATACTTGAGGGCCCCCAGGGTGGAAGTGGGCTTAATGAGGGAGGTCAAAAATGGGGTTCCTCATATGCTGAAGTGGTGTGTGTAGGGAGGTACCAATGACAAATTATAAGTGGATAACGTACCCAAGGAGTATCATACAAGATGTATTGCTTTGATTATTGATTCAGAGGGTGATTTCATGACCATGGTATGTCCCAGGAGAGTGGTAGCTACTATTGTGCTGGGCAATCATTTTGCACAACTGTCAAATGAGGTTCTAGTGCCAGATGATGGTTTATCCAGGGAATCTATGGATGGACTGGAGGTTTCTAGAAATGAATTCAGTGATGTATACTCTAACTACTCTATAGGATATTCTTAGGAGGGGGTACTAGTTGATCAGCTCTGAAACTTGATGAGGAGAAAGAGTAAGAGGGGTAACCGTAAAGAGAGGAATGACTACTCTTAGCTACCTCTACCGATGGAGACTCGATCATCAATGAATATTAAAGCTAATAAAATGGAAAATGATACCCAATATTTCTATGAGACTTATTTCCAGTAGATAGGACTAGTGGTTAGTGATAACCAACTCTCCATGTCAGCTTTCCAGTAGTGGGAGTCTGATGCTATGCCCAAATAGTTTTTGGAATTGCTCATGAGTTCGTAAGAGGTAATTGTTGAAACTGTTCTAAAAATTAATTCTTCAGATGAAGAGGCTAAAATAATGATGGAAAGGGATCTAAGGGTGAATCCTAATGAGGATAAGGGCACCTAGATTGATAATCGTGATCTTATTTTAATAAGGGGATTTAATAAGGGAAAGATCAGCATTGAAAAGTACATCCAATCCTAGGAAAAACTAGCGTTAAGGTTCTAATATCTTCTGATGGAGGAACCCTACACTTAGGTAAACACTATCTTGTGGAATATATTTAGGGAGATTAAAACTGGTAGGATTAAATTAAACTTTAATGGCCTGGTTATTTCCTTTTGTGAATGAACTAATGGTTTCTCACTTTTCCCTTAAAATTTTTTCATAATAATAATTTAATTTTGAGTGAGTGAGGGAAATTAAAAACCCAATATATGTGATCATAAAGACACCTAGATGATAGATAAATGGTATATCTATCTTAAAGCCTAACTAAGGATGATGAGTTTTATTGTAGCTCTAAAGGTCTATCTTTGATTCCTATCATCATGTGAAACCACAAAATAATCCAAGTGGTGGGGATCCCTCCTCACTACTACGCTCCATAGATAAGGGAGTACTAACTCCCATGGAGTACCTTCTCATTATTGATGATCAAATATGGGTTACTCTGTAGATAGAGGACACATGACCTTCTATAGTGAGGGGGATTACTGACTCTACCTATGTAAAGCATATGGGGGAACCATTACCTTGTTCAACAAGGGAGTTTCCAATCCAAGAATATCTCTGATAACCCAGAATGATCACTTCCCTCAACTAAGCATCGCTAAAATAAGTTGCATGCTCACATCACCTTGTGTCATATTTCTGATCCCAAAACAAATCCCACTATCACATTATACATGGAAAACTACCTAGGATGGGATACTTTTGGGCCCAAATATGAGTCTAAAAGGAGGATAAACACAAGATGAAAGTTCCTGAGAAAGGTACATAGCATGTACCTAGGGTCACATGGTGTGTGACCTTCCCTATAAACTTGGAAATTTCCTCGTGTGCACATGGATTGGATGGATTTTTGGGACTACATTGCATGTACAAGTGATACATGAAGTGTCTTAGTCGCTTAGGGCTTACCCATTCCCCTCCAGCCCATTTCCATGTACTTTGGCCTAAATAATTTTTGTTCCTGTGTATATTGGATAAGACTGGGTACCCTATTCATGTTTGAGTACATGGCTTCACCTATGTACTATGGTCGTGCATGTGTGTCTGGTCATGTTTGTGCTCATTTACTCCCAAATTACATACCGAGATTCCAGTACAATGTTATATAGTGTGTATGGTTCATTCATGGAATGTAATATTTATCTTCACCTGAAACCCAATATGCCACAACTAGGGGGCTACACGGTATGTGTTCTTATGATATACATGATGTGTAGTCAAGAAATTTTTAGAACCTGACTTTACTTCATATGGATTTCATATTTTTCCTTATCTACCATAAAAAATACATTTTACCACTCTAAATCAAAGGGAAAAATCTATGATCATCAATTCTTATCCTTTGGTGGCTTAAAATCAGAAATACGATTAACCGTATGAATTTTTTGCACCTCCCATTACCGCTATGGATCCCAGATCCATGAATCCATCACCCTCAACTCACGTCACACCTCAATCTATCCACAAACCATTGATCTATATTTATTTCATACAACTTCGATTAATCTAGGGGTTTGATCATGCCTGAACCTACCTCGGTAATGTCAAAACATGACCTCGTGGGCCAATAGTGAAGATCACAAAGAATGGTGGGGATAAATGTACATAAATAAAGTTAATAAACCATTTTCCAATGTGTTCATGAACAAATATTACATAAATCATAACCTAAAGTGGGGTGAAATAAGGTAAAATTATTAAAAATAAATTAAATCAAAAATATTTGTAAATTTTTGGGCTCATGTGAATAACGGTAATCATTGAAAAAATTAATGAAAATAATAAATCTATTATTAACTATTATTCAAAAGGAAGAAACCATAAATAATTATTACTACCTCAGTGATTGATCTATAATTTCTAAAGAACACATTTTCCAGTGATGAATAATAATAACTCACTGTTTTCATCGCCTGCCTCATGATCCTTCAATCGTTCTTCATTGATCCATACTCTTAGTTTTTGATAAATCTATCCTCCTCTCACTCTATAATATCCTAGGTTTATATAGATAACCCTGGATATTTTCCATAACAAGGATTATATAGATATAGGGTTAGGTTTTTTCATTTAAAAAAATAAAATATTTATTTATTTATTTCATTTAACGCACCACCAATGGTCGGATTCCACACAAAAAATCTATCTCCATCTAACCTTATGTCATTACTAGGGTAAATCACACATTCCAAAATAAAATGTGGTTTCTAATTTCCTATATAAGATCCCAAATAATAATAAGAATAATTTATACTTAAATGATGCATGTGCATGTTTTAATATATATTATCACTTTTAATATATTAATTTTGAGGTCCCAAGACACCCAAACACAATGAAGAATCCAAAAATAATGCAAATATATATAGATAAATATTCAAAGGACTAAATCTAAAAAACCAGAGTCTTTACATTCTTCTATCCTTTAAGGATTTTCTCCCTAAAAATATCAAGCTGCACAAAAATGTGGGGGTACTAAGCCCACATTTGGCTCTCACACTCTCAAAAGATCTACTATACGATCTCTTGCTACCAAAGCACATAAACCAAAGGGATGGTTTGTTCATACAAGATCCTCTCCTTTTGATCCTCGATCTCCACTAGGTACTCCATCAAGGTGGATCCATCCTTGATGTACAAAATTCCCCAATCAATAACATGCATAGGTTCTTGTACATTTCTCCTTGAATGTGACACATGGAAGATGTCATGAACTATATCCAACTATGGGGGAATGTCAAAGTAGTATGCAACCTCACCAACCCTCTGTAGGATCTTGAATGGGTCGTTGAACCTTGAGGATAACTTTATTCCCTAACCAAACCTCCATAATTCTTTTTGTGGGGAGTATCTTGAGAAAAATTGGTCTTCCTACTCAAACTAAAAAGGCCTAAATCATTGATCTACATAATATTTCTATCAACTCTGGTATGTCCTCATATGCTCATGGATTGATTGTACTTTATCTATGGATTCTTGCACCATCTCTGACCCAACAAGAGATATCTCACCAATATTAGTCCAACATAAGGGTGACCTATAGGGTATCCCATATAAAAAATCTAAAGGTTATATTTCAATAGTATATATATAGTTTTAATTATAAGAAAACTATACCAATGAAAAGTGATTATACCATCTCTAAATGAAGTCCAACATGAAATATCACATCATATCCTCTAACACCTGGATTTTCTGATTAGTCTTCCTATTTGTTTGGGGGTAAAATATTGTACTTGTCCTCAACTATATCAAAAAGGCCTCCCATAAGCCTATCCACAACTGTAATGTAAACCGAGCATCATGGTCAGATACAATCATCAAGGGTACCCCATGAATTCATATGATCTCCTACATGTACAACTGCCCCAAACTCTCAAAAAAACTCTTATAACTAATGGAAAGAAAGTTTTCTGACTTGGTGAGTTAGTCAAAAATCACCTAGATAGATTTATGGCCTCTTTATATTTGTGTAATACCCATCAAAAAGTCCATGGATATGTCATCTCACTTTTACTCTGGGGTCTCTAGAGGTTTCTTTAAACCTGTTGAAACCTGATACTTAGCCTTTATCTACTGACATGTGAGACATTTAGAGATGAACTTGGTGAAAATTTTCCTCATTCCATACCTCTAAAACTTCCACTAAAGATCCTTATACATATTTTCCACACCTAGATATGCAAAAAAAGGGGGGGAACTTGAAGCCCCCCCCCCCATTACCTACTATTAAAATGTGATCAAAACCATCATCCTTCCCTAGAAAATTATTATATTCTCACCTCCTTTAGAAAATCCATATAGTTTATATTCTAAGGATATCTAGTCACATAGGACATCACTGTCGATGTATCTCAACTGAGACTCTCTCAAATTTTGAAGTAGTGAAGAAGTAACCGCCATTGACTAAATAAATCTCCACCCCTCCCCACCACTTGGGTCAACTGCAACAAACCCAAATCCTCAAATGTATTCCCTAATCGGTAGTAAAGGGACTTATTACTTAGGGATTCTATCACCACATTTCCCTTCCCAAGAGTTTATAAAATCTGAAAATCATATACCTGTAGGAACTCCATTAAATGCCTCTATCTCAGGTTAAGGTCACACTAAGTAAAAATGGACCTGAGACTTTGATGGTATGAGTAAACAACAAAATGGTCATGTAGAATATAGTGTATAATGATCTTCAAAGAGAATAATAATGTAGAAAACTCTATTTTTTTAGTTACATATTTCTACTCATGGGGTCTCAATTGCCTCGACCCATAAGTGATCACTGCCTACCTCTACATCAACACACAATTGATCCCATCTCCATAGGCATCATAAAACACTTCATACTCAACAACCTCCTTTATTAGTCTCAACACAGGAGCATTCTTCAACCTCGGACTCATCTCTTTGAAGGATCTTGGAAACTACTTAGTCTAGGTTAATGGTTTACCTTTTCATGTCAAGGAAGTTAAGGGGGATTCTAACCTATAGAAGTCTTCCACAAACCTCACGCAGTACCCTTTGAATCTAATAAAACTTTTCTCCTCTTTCATGCTCTTAGGAGGCTCTAAATAAATTATCTCATCAATATTCATCGGGTTCATATCATGCTTACATATAAAATTCCCAATAAATTGAACCTTTTGGATCCAAAATTATCTCTTTGATAGATTACCATAAAGTTGGTTCTCCCATAGTGAGTCTAGGACCATTCTCAAATGCTCTGCATACTCCTCCTTCGATGAAGAATAAATTAGTATGTCATTGATGAAGAAAACTAAAAATCTACCCAAGTATGGTTGGAAAACACAATTTATAAGAACCACGAATACAACGGGGGAATTTTTCACACCGAAAGGCATCATCGGGACTCATAGTGACTGTAGGTACATCAGGAGAGAAATCTTTAAGAACTAACTCACACCAATCAACTAGTTAAAAAGGTCATCAATCCTTAGAAAGGGGTAATTTTTCCTTATCATTACATTATTTGGGTGATAATAATCAACACAAATAATTAAGATCACATCCACCTTTTTCATGAAAAAAATGGAGCTTCTTATGAGGCACACTAGGTCTAATAAAACCTTTCTCTAAAAATTCCTCTAACTACACCCATAGCTCTCAAATCTCCTTAGGGTAATTAGGATATCCCACATAAGATATTGGTTCACTCCTAGGGTGCAAGTCAATACAGAAGTCAATCTACTGCCTTATAGGTAATCCTAATACATATTTAGGATTTATTTCTATATAATAATACATAACTGATGGAAGCTATATGTCTATAGAGACCGGTACACCAATGGTTAAACTCCCAAAATAATTGGTGATGGGTTGCAGTTTCCTTTTTATAAGCCCCACTTTCTCAGCCAAAATATCTCTCTCTCCAATAAAGGAGAATATCATATCATCAGTACGGAGGCATATAAATCTCCTATGATGACATTCTATTTGGTAATTCACCATAGACTTCCATTCCATTCCCAAGATGACATCATAAGTCTTCATCGCAATGACCAAAAGGTCCCATGAGAAACTCTCTCCACCAAATGCTAACTCACACTACTGGAAAATGAGTGATATAGAATAATCACTCCTAGTAAAAAAAAATATAGCCATAGTTTTTGGTATAAAGCCTCAATGGGAATATCCATCTATCATATGAGGGATATGGAGATAAATTAATGAGTCTCACCTATTTATACTAGTACTAGAGAAAGAGTAGAAAATAAATAGATCATACCTTAGATCGTCTCATGTCTAGCCTATTCATAGCCCTCCATAGCTTCCAGCTTTCCACAACCTCAACCAACAACTCTATGAGCCTGGCATGGGCCACCTGGTGCTAGTGGTTGAATCATATCATAGTTTTACCCTTCATTAGTAAATCCTCCCTCTAAAGATCCACCTGCTCCTCTATTATCACTATCTCTCTAAGGGATACCCTGACCCCACCTGTGAGATCCTTGATCACAACACCACCTCTTCTGTGGTGGTCTATCCACTATATACTTATCCTACTTAGTATTAAATTTTGGGAAATCACATTCAATTTGAAAAAACCTATAAAAATCATAGAATCTCCCCTCCCATATCTAATAAGATCCATAGCATGAAACCTTCATTGTAGATCCATGTGTTTGGGTCTGAGCATGGGTATGCCTCTAGCTCCATGATTCCAACATCTATTTTCATCTAGATATTAAGGATGAATCAGCCCCATGAAGAAAACTATCAGATCCATCCACGTGTATTTTCAATTCTAGGAATCTCTTTGTGACCAGATACCACTTCAACACTTTGGAATATAGAAGTATGCATAAGGAGAATACACTGGCATGGATGTCTCTGCAAAGTCCCTACTCAAATTTCCACACCTGGAAGAAACCATCTAACAACATATTGAGAGAGTAATGCATGAGGTAAGTGAACTTAGTGGAAAACATAGAAACTATCATATCACTCTACTATAACTCAATACTCTCTTGAATCCATAGAGAATGAAATAACAAAGGGTAATACTCGTCATGGAAAAGCTTCTGGAAGTCTGAATAAGAGACTTTCATCTCATCATGAGTCTTCATGATCAAACTTTACCAGTGCCCTACTACTCTATGAAAAATACTAGTGAAAAACATGTCCATATGATCTGTTGGGGTTTGAACAAGACTGATGACTCGAATCATCAACTCAATCCAATCCTCAGCTACCTAAGTGTATGGATTACTATGAAACCTTAGTATTCTCTATCACTATAACTCACGCAATGCGCTCATCCTAAATGTGTCATCATATTAACCAAATGAAACTATTTATTACTTGATAGGTGGTGGAACTGCTATATTCCTACCTAGAAGAAACACCTCATGAGAAAGTCCATAAACTAAGGCCTCATCACTCAACTTATCATATTCATGATCCTATATCAGTATCCTAGTTGGCTATATTTTCTGAGGAATCCTAAAATTTATCAGGACATTCCATGATTATATGAGAATATATATATATGGGAAGCTGACTTAATAGGGATATTCAAAAAGGCCTAACCTTATATTATGCATGTACTATTGGTTACCTGTAACGAACGTCTTGGTATGTCAGGTCAACAATAAGATAATTAGATTCCTAGTGAATGGATATGTTGGTTGTTGCACCAACACAAGGTTCCATAGCATGAAATATACATTCAAAACACTTTGAAACCATTACCCCAAGTTCCCAAACCAATCCTTGACATGGGTCCAACTCCAAACATTGATCCAAGGAAAAACTACTCTAATTCCACTCTATCATAACCTAACCCACTAGGTTCCACCTAGATAGCGGTATACTAGGTGTGTCACCCGAATACCACCTCTAATTATCTAGGGGATGGAGACAAGTTCTGAGAAGATATAAACTAAAATGAGAGGCCTTATCTCGATGCACCTATATGCATGCATGCAATTATCTCCATGAAAAAGTGCATATGAATAATAAATAACTGCAACATCTAGAGTATAAACATGAATGTAATAACCAATAGTAATAGCATCATATTATGATAGTATAAAACCAAATTATAAAGGAGAAAAATACATGACCAACTAGAAACATAGTCCTAGCCTAAAAACAACTAAAAAAAGGAAATCTAGAGATATCCTGAATCTTGATCTCCAAGTCCAACCATCGAATGTGGTAAATACACCCAAGTGTCTCTATGATCGACTAAAGTCATTATTGATCTACCTATTATTTTCATATGAGGTGACATATACAAGAAAATCCCATGAAGGGGTGAGTATATACATACCGATTAGAATGCCCCAAAAACCAAAAGGTATAAATATAATGATATAATAGAAATAAAATCAAACCATATAAAGAAAGAAACAAAAAACCCCAACTTATATTCTCATAAAGTAAACCAAAAAAGAGAGAAAAGGGATCTACATCTCATAGTACAACTAAAGATAATGATTTATCATATAGATCCAAAGTTCTATCTTCGATGCCCATCATCATGTGGGGCCGCACAAGAATATGAGTGTAGGGGTCATATACTCACTATTTTTTCCCATATCAAAGGTATCACTAACTTCCATGGTGGACTCTCTCACCACCGGAGCTCAAAGAAAAGGGAGTGCCACTCCGTAGATAGAGGACCCATGACCTGTTGTAGTGTGGTGGAGTATTGACTCTACATATGTAAAAAAGTATAGGTGAACTGTACCCTGGTGTGATGGGGGATTTTACAACCCCAGTGTCTCCCTCATAACCTATCATGATCACTTACCTTGGCTAAGAGTCTCTAAAATAATTGCCACAAACTCATAACCTTATGCCATATCTTTTATGCCAAAATGAATCCCACCATTGCATTTGGTGAAAAATGATCAGGATAGGATACTCACGATCCCAAATATGAGTCTATTATAAGGATACATGCAAGTTAGATGTTCTTAATAAAGGTATATAGTGTTTACCTAGGGTCACACAGTGTGTGGCCTCACCTAGACACCTATCCATGTCCCCAACTCCACATTTCTTGGCTGACCATGTGGGACTACATAGAATGTTTAGGTGGTACATAGAATGTCCTGGTCACTTAGCGACTTACTCTACCCCTATGACCTATTTTTATGTAATTTGGACCATGATCGTGTACATTTTCCATTCCAGTGTACACTATCCTTGTTCGGGGACCTTGGTCGGGTCCAAGTACATGGTCTTTCCTATGTACTTTGGTCCTTCCTATGGTCCTGGTAGTGTTTGTGCCCATGTACTCCCAAAGTACACATCAAGACACCAACACTGGGTCACATAGAATGTATGGTTCATACACATCCTATGATATTTATCTTCATTTGAAAACCTAGATGTCGCAGTTAGGGGAGTACACAATGTTTGTTCCTTTGTTAAACATGGTGTGTAGTCAGGAAATTTGCAGAACCCAAAGTTCCTTCATGTTGATTTCAAATCCACCTCCACTATGATAAAACTATCCATTTGACTACTCAAAATCAAAGGGAAACATCACTGGTCATTTATTTCCATCCATCAATGAAAAAAAAATATAAATATGATTACACACATGAAGTTGTCATGCCTCCTATTACCGCTCTAGATCTGGAATCAATGAAACCATCACTCAAAAATAACATCACACCATGATCCATTCTCAAACCACTGATTCATATGTTTCTCATGTAGCCTCCATTAATCCAAGGGTTCAATCACACCTGAACATACCTTGACATTGTCAAACTGTGATCCAGTGGGCCAATCGTGAAGAAAATGAAGAAAGGTGGGTAAAAATGAACATAAATGAAGTGAAACCACCATTGGAAAAAATGTTCATGGACAATTATTACATAAATAGGGAACCAAAGGTGATTTAAATTAGGTGTAATTATTAAAAAAATACATCAAGAATACTTATAAATTTTTGGGCTCATGTGAATAATGAGGATCACCAGTAAAATGAAAGTAAATAATAAATCCATGATTAACCATTAATAATGGGAGGAAACCACAAATAATGAGCCCTGCCTTGATGATGGATCGATCATTGGTGAAGGATTTTTTTCCAGTGATGAACAAGAAGATCTCATTGCATTCATCGTCTGCCTCAAGATCATCTGATCATTCATCATCTATTCATGCTTCTAATTTCCAATTAATCTATCATCATTTCACTCTCTAATATTTTAGGGTTATTTATTTAACCCTATATATTTTCCATAACATAGATTCTATAGAGATATGGTTGTACTTTTTCATTTAAAATAAAATACATAATTTATTTATTTATTTTATTCAATGCAGCACCAACATCCAACTTCCATGAAATGTCTGAATCCATCCAACCTTATGTCATGCTTAGTGTAAACCAGGCATTCCAGAATCAACCATGGTCTAATATTTCCCATCTGAGGTCCCAAAAAATGGGATAAACTATTATACTAAAATTATGTGTGCATGTGTTTTAATATATATTAATTCTTTTAATATATTAATTTTGGGGTCTTGAGACCACCAAACACAGTTCCAAATCTAGAAAAAAAATCTAGAGATATATTTGAAAATATTAAAAGAACTAAATCCAAAAAACTAGAGTTATTATAGGTTCGTCTTCTATCTCTATCCAAGAGTTCTAAATATTTCAAAGAGAGAATGGTTCTAGGATCTAGTGTTGCTTCTAGAATTGAATAGTGACACTTTCCCTAATCATCGTTGTTACACCTAAGGCTGGAAGCCCTTAACTTTTATGCATGTTTTATATGGGTTATTTTCATGGTTGTGGGTGCTAATATATAGATCTCAGGAACCTATGTATGTTTCTTGATCACATGAGGTGTGTATGTGTATCCTTGACCTATGCTTGTGTTTCTTCAATATGTATTGTTCTGATGATGATGCTATTTGACTTTACATGATGTTTGATTTGTCATTTTTTTTCTTGTATCATATGTGTTGTTCTTTTTTCATATCTGGTTGAGCATGTAGTTCAATACTAGTGGTATATCCCCCAAGAGGGATTTATAGATGTGATTTTAGTATGAATTGTACTATCCATTAAATAAGGGATGTGTAAGACATGTTTGGGACTATCCCTACTCGATAGGGGGGATGTGTCAAGAAGATGACCGATGTTCCTTCTGGAATGGATCCTAATTAGGTAGATTTGTTGTCTGAGTAGTCAGTATATTTTCTAGAATTGTGTGATATACTATTTTGATATATGTTCCCTATTTACTTTAAGGGAATGCACTTTTATATTTTATACACTTATGTTAATGGTCATTGGTGGTGTCCTACTGAGTCTTATATCACACCCTACTAAGACATTTTGGTTCACTTGTCATTTTCATGCTTAGGGTTATAGTGAAGGGAAAGGGCGTAACAATTGATAGTTGAGAAGTTAGGTAGTAGGATGTAGATTTTTCTAGATGGGGTTTGGTCTAGAGGTCTATAGTTTCTTCTTTTTTAATGGCTTATCGTACTTTGTATCCTTTTATAGGTTTTGGGTTTTGTATCTGGAATGCCATAATATTACTCCATGGGTTCTATTTTTATATGATTTCTTTATAATTTTTATTATTTTATTATTTATTTATTGATTATTTTTATCACTATATTTATACACTTGGATTTTCACCTAGTACTGAGTGTGTATTCTCCTCACATTATTATGTAGGCCCTCATTATTAGTCAGAATCCTATTACATATAGGGAGATAATCATCGGGTCATGTGGAACCCCTAGATCTAACCCAATGGTTTGAATTGGGGTTTTATAGTCTTAGGAACATAGGACATAGTAATTGGACCTTAACTCCTTAGTAAAGATAGCATATATGGATAGTATTTGTTCATATGATATATATCTTCTTTCTTTTATGTTTCCTCTCATGTTATGACTGAGGGAGATAGTGTGGTTTTCACATAGCTTCCTTGATGGTATATTTTTACCAAACCATCATAATAGACACTTATATAGTGTTAGTGTCATAGAAAATAATTTTTTATACTTACAATGAGCTTGTATGCTAGTTCAAGGAGTGAGCGGTTCATTTTAGTTTATGGAGACTGCATCCCCCCTATCGGGTAGTGTGTGGGTTCTCCTTTTTATAGTTTCTCTAAGACCCCTATCATGAGGCATTGGTTATTCCTTTATAAATGATGATATCAGTACTATTTATAATTTATCTTTACCTATTTCATGGTGTGGGATCCCTAATGTTGTTTTAATATTGTATCATTGTTAGCAGTGGTTCTTTGGTAGAGACAGATCAAGGTTCAGGGTCGGAACTCCCTCAATTGGTGTGTGTGTGTGTTCCAGAGAGGTGTGGGTCCCCTGTAATGATTGTAGTTTTAATTTATTAATGATGATGACGGTCGACCATTATGTATGGTTCATGCATGTAGAGGCTTGTGGAGTATGGGATTCTTTATTCCATTCCCTGTCAATCGGCTTCCTAGATGGGAGTGGTTTTTGGTAGTGGTTACCATTCAAATGTCTATTTCCTTTCTCCCTTGAGTGAATATGGAATGTTTGGTTCATGTATTGTGCAATTTTTAGCTGAGCCATGCCTTTACCATTGGTTTTTAAATAATAGACCTCTCTACAATGTGTCGTGATCATTAGGCACTTTCGTTTGTGTGATCCGGTGGGATCAGTGTGGAACGACACCTCGTTTAGGGGACTATAGTGTGATGATAGTTCCAATTACTCACCCTATGTGTTGGTGATAGTTCTATTAGGGACTTTTTGGTTCATATTTTGGTGTACCGTCATTGAGTGGGGATCTCTTCAGATTCCCTAGGGTGTGTTGATAGTTTTTTGTGGTGTTTACCTTTTTTAGACCATATGAGTTGGTCTTTTATGGTGAATGTTCATTACAGATATTTTCTCCCCTAAGTAATGAGACATATTTTGAGTGTCCTCATGTTTTAGAAGAGTAGGCAGTTAGATAGTCCATTTTTTCCCCACTATAAAGAGTTGGTGATTATGTGTGTGATTCAAGTGATACCTTCTATCAAAATTAGTGGCTCTTTGGGTTGTTTTGGGTAGTTGTATTATTCATCCCTTTTTTACTAACTTGTGACCTTGTTTACCATTTAATTTTTGGGAATCCTACTAAGTATTATTATACTCACCCCTATGTGGTCCTTGTGCCCCACACTTAGTGTGTCTATAAAGAAGACGTGTATGTTTATGACCTTTCAAACCTAGTATTATAGAGCTGGATATTGATGGACCTAGTAAAATTTAATAGTTATCATAGTTTAGATTGGATATTATTCAATGTGGTGGATTTATTTTCTTTGTCACTTGATAGGTATAAATTTATATTTTACTTTTATTTTATTACTTATATCCTATGTGGTTGTGCATGCTTTTTTTGGTTGGTGGTTTGTATATATTTTGATATAGGATGTTTATGTTAAGGCTTATCTTATGTTTTTATTACTTATTAGTTCTAGTCTATAACCCTTATTATGTTAAAGGTGAGCTTGTTATGTCACACTCAACTGACCACCATTCTAGGTGGTCCCCTGATGGGTTGGGTCATGAAAAAGTGGTATCAAAGAAGTTTCTTCCTAGGGAAAGAGTCTAGAGATATGTGTATCAAGAGTTTGGTTTGGGACATGTGAGATGATAATGTTTATGGTGTTTAGGATTAGTTATTAGACCAGAGTACCCATCTAGGGTGTCGTGGCTGACACATTCCTACAAAAGGTCTCTAATAATCTAGGTGACTAACTTGATACTTATATAATTTATTGTAGGGTATAGTTTTATTGGTATATGCATCATGTAGAAACCTGTGAACTTATTATTTCATATAATAATTTCATATTTTTAGATTTTAACACCATGCGATAGGGAGGATCAATATACCACATGAAATTTTTTTCACTTGGGGTGAGAAATAGACCATTTACTAGATTATAAGAGCCTTGAGACTACCCACAAACATGTGATCTATCTAGGAGACTCTCTCTACAATGTGATGGTAGAAACTAAGCCCAGGGAGGGTTATAATTTTACCAATTTAGGGGTTAAACCCCTCTAACTATGGATTATATAAAGAATATATCTCGTCCATTTTTTATAGGGTGTTAATCCTCTATTTGTGGAGATGATGTCTCACCCACCAAATAGATCATATGGGACATGGATCCTCTATTGGGGTTGGTACCCCCTCTTTTTTTGTGATTTATTTGGTGAGTTTTGGGTTACTCATATTAAATGTTGGGGTTCATTACTCCCCCATGGGTATAGGGGATTGGATTACCAATTATGGAGGGAAGGTTCTCCATTGTGAATAGTATCATTACTCCCTTGATCTGATGAGGTATTGGTCCCTCATATTGTATTGGGGTCAATACTCCCTGTCCAGGTAGGGCACGGGTCCTCCATTTGTAGAGGATGATGTTTATAGTTAGATAGTATTTTTTTCTTTATCTATGTGAGTTGGTACTTCCATTTAGGGTATGGTATGGGTCCTCTATAAGAGGGGTAGGTTCCCCCTCAGTTAATGTACATTCCTTTTGGACATAGAGTTGGTACTCCCTTATCCTAATGAGGTGCGGGTTATTATACCTATAAAGGAGTCAATACTCCACTATGATATAGGGCATGTTCCCTTCATTCGTGGAGGTCAACATTCGATTAAATGTATGATAGGATTGTTATACCTTATGGTGTGATACCTCCAATATTATTCATAGTGTGAAGTTTACCACTGGTCAAGTAGGAACTTCCTTAACTAGTTTATAGAATCTTGGTAAGGTGTGGGACCTTTACCATGGATCAGTGATTTATATGAGTTTGGATCGGAGAAAAATTCAGTAATAATCTCCTAGAAAAAGTGTTTTCTAGGATGATCCTTGGTTCAGGATGATGTTTCTTGATAGGATATTTTATTGGAGAGTGATTAATATGGTGAGATAGATGTTAGTTTCATAATACTTGGCTATATTGGTGATCCCCTCATGCATTAAATACATTCCATAATCTAATACCATCTCTCGTAAATGGTAGGAATAGGACAAATGATGAACACTGTGATGATTGATTCATAGTGTGATCTCATATGATATAGTTTTGAGGGATAGAGTGAACTAGAGATGTGATGACACTGGGAAATAATTATGGTGATTCAACACTAAACCCTAATCATTCATTCATGGATGTGGTATTTGGTAAATCCCTCATTCTCGATGATGTCGAAGTCTCTTAATGCATATATCCATCCTCATCTCAGAACAAGGTTCATCCTTTCATTGTCTTCTTGAAGAAGGACATATATTTTCTTGATTCAAATCTTCAGTATGTGATCATTAGTATGTTTTTCAACCAATTTCCTTTAATTAATTTCATCAAAGGTCCCTTGAAATGATTAGTTTTACCTACTTTGAGTTGGGGATTTTTTATTCTATACTTGTCCTAGTTATTTTTTCTTAAAAAGAGGATTATTATATATTGTGGTCCCACAAAATGAGTTAATTTATAGGTTATAGTATAAAGATGATGAAATGAACCCCATAATTTGAAAAATATTTTGAACTTCTTATGGTTCTTGTCTGGCTTGGATTTCAGGGATTACAGATTCACCTCTTTAAGATGGATGCTCTATTTTCTATTTCAAGTCTTATTATCATAACCATTAATCTTGATTTATCCACCTATAAGCTTTCAAGGCCCTATATTGTGATGATTTTTATAGAATTGGATATCTTTAAACTATTATCCTCAATCATCTAGATTCATAATGGGAAGAATGGTTTTTGGAAAAGGTTTTCCTATGTAAATATGTTTTCTTTATTTCTCCACCTTTTTTATTTTGGGAACACTAATGTGTCATGTGATAAGGCTCCTTCAATGAAACCCACTTCACAACCTCTTACTGTTCAAAAAGAAATTTTGGGTTTAAAAAGGAATGTTTGGACCTATTACTAAGGTATAGTATTCTAATATAGTTATATATAATAATTATGGACCTTCTAAATAAAATTAGAATAAAATTGTGGTTTATGATTTAACTCATTTTTTTATGTTGTTTATGATACTTATCCCAAGGGGTATCTAACCATCGTAACTTCAGGAGATAACCCTCCCACTTGGGAGGAGGTTAAAGATGATCATAGTGATCATTATTAATCCACTCATTACATACTCGAACAAGCATTCCAAATTGAATAATATCTCCTATGCTTAGGTTCCAAAAAAGGAAAAAGCCAATAGTGGATCTGGTTGGATTTATAACCCCTCATCCTAGAAAGATTATAAAATGTATATATTATTATAAATTAGATAGAACTATTGTTACTAGATCCTCAATAATTCATGTTGAGGAGAAAAAATATGTTCCTCCTCAACCCATCCCTGAGTTCTCTTCATCACATTCTGGTGAATCAACTTCTAAAGAATAATCCTTACATGATTGTATTAAACTAAGGAATCAGACCCTCATAATCAATGAGGGTATCATGGATAAAATATACTCTAGGGTTTATGAGAAGAATTCATTAATGCTCTGATCTTATACTTCTATATTCTTTCCATACCTTCTATTGCTTGGATAATAAATCTATTTCTACCAATGATGGATCATATATTGTTTGGGCGCATTGGATATCTAATTTGTAGCTTGTTTACTTCATTCCCATGAATAAAATACCTCTACATGAAGTCCTCTTCTCTTGTTTTTATGTTTATACTCAGATAAAGGATAACTAAGTGGGAACCAAATTCTATTATTTTTTTTCAACACACTCATACCCCAACACACTTATACTCTTATATTCTTTCCATACATCCTAATGCTTGGATGATAAATATATTTCTACCAATGATGTGTCTCATATTGGTTGGGCACATTGGATATCTAATTTATAGCCTGCTTACTTCATTCCCATGAATGAAAAACCTCTACATGAAGTCCTACTCTATTTTTTTTATGTTTATACTCAAATAAATTATAATTAAGTGGGAACCTAACTATCTTGTTTTTTTTGAAACACAATCATACCCCAATTTTGAATTTTATTAATATTTGAACAAGGATTATGGATGGATAACAAGACTCTTCATGTGATGTTGGAATTTTTTAAATATAAAAGACATCTCTTGGAATATTAAAATGGGTTCTTTTAATTATTATTCATGTGAAGTTAATGTCTACATTGTAGTCTATTTTTGTCCTTTTAGGATAAACATGTGATACATTATTCTTGATGGATATTTCGAGATGATTTTTGATTTTTCCTTGACTGTTGTTGGTGGTCTTGATTGTATAGTAATTAATTAATTCCCAAAAATGAGTATGTTCATTTTTTTCTTATGCTATGTTTATTTGGAAATGATGACTTACCGTGTTATTGATTCTAAATACCTCTAATTACATATCAAGAGTTCTTTTCTAAATAGTATTGTGGTGTTTATATGGACTAATAAAATACCAATCAATGGAACTTCACTTGATGCTACTGATCTCTTCCTTGGGTTTGTTTTCATTATATTTATGTCATGCTCATTAAATATTATGTTGGTAAAAGCTTATTTCAACTCATATAAAAACTGTATTTCCTTTTATTTTAATAAATTTTAAAAAGTGTGATTTGGGTTTCTAATTCACAATTTGATACATTCTTTTCCATAGTGTGATTTGCAAATGGATATACTAGATAGTGTCAGATATTGTTTAGGTATGACCTATGAACTTTTGTTATAATGTGTGTGTTCATTAGTACCCATAAATTATTTTCTATAAATGTTGCATTTCATATTGGGGTATGGTAGATCCTGATAGGTCCTTTGGACCGATGTAGTGTGGTTGGAGGAATCCCTTGGAGGTGACAGTTTATCTACATTTCTACCACTAGTGAGGGATTATTGTGGTGGAAATTTCCCTAGGTAATTCTTTCATGATAGATATAGGGACCCATTGGTGTTGTTTTGGGGATGGGAGGTCACCCTCAGATTCGGTTTGGGTGTGTGACTAGTTTGAGAATCATTTTGGGATTGATCATATAGATCATATTCCATTGTGTTGGTAGTGGTACTTAGATGGTGGATGGGACCAACACTTATAATTTATAACAAGTTCCTTCATAGGTTGGAATGATTGGTTTTGTACACTATGATTTATAAAAGTTCAGTCCTATAGTTATAGGATAAGGTAATGTACATTATTCCTAAGTGATATCTCTAATGTGAGCAAGGAATCGATTAATGAATACTTTTTAATATCTTGATAAAAGGGTTCTCAAGGGGTTAGAGCAGGGTTTGAGCTAATATTTTGTTTTTCACTTTTCCCATGAATGGATTCATACACATAGTGCCCTATTACTCCCTTAGTACTAGGACCAATTGTATACTCGTATGAAGATGAATGAGACTATGAAATTTTAGTAATCTCAAGTATAGAGATGACTAATCATCAATCGCCTTGTTTTAATTCCCTCTTGGGTAGTGTTGTGTACATTTGTTTTGGAGTTTTTGAGTGGCCACTTGATGGGTATGGGTGTGGATATCCATTTTAAAGGATCATTTACAGGTGTTTGAGAGTAATTGGATATTGACTTTGGGTTTCAAGGTGAATTTACTAGTTCATGTGTGATAGGCGAGGACATGTATGGGGTTAGTAGTGTAGATGTGGAATCCATATGGATACTTGTGATGTAAGGATGAGAGGGTTGATGTCTTCCTAATACAAAAAACCAGTCATAGATGATGTGTGTGTTTGTAATCTATTTAGTGATAGTGAATATGGGATCACATGATGTGGTCTGTAACTCCTATTAAGATGCCTATGAATGTAATTTGGTGTGATTTTATTATCTATAAAAGACTTTCTTGGGGTTTCCCCCTTTAATTTGGGGAGTATGATTCCCCTTGAAAGTACCTTGGTAAAAAAAACACATCTAGATTATGTTTATGGTTTTTAAAATTGCTTCATGTTGGATTTTTTTATGTCTCTCCTTAGGAAGATAAAAAATTTGAGTGGTAATCCTTGGTGAGTTTGTGCAAGGCAAGTTGTGTGTGGGTTGAAACCTTCACACAATGGGTTGAGTTTGGTTAGAGATGGAGAAAAGAAAATTATAGAGGTACCATCCATGATCAGAGTTTTGGTATGGGATGCATTTATATGTGGGGTATACTTGTAATCCTCATATGCAATGAACCTTTGAAGCTAGAGGATCTCATGTAGTGGTACTCTAGTTTTCTACATGATATTATCTAGAGGGATCCTCAAAGATATTTTGTGGTTATTTCCTTTTCAAGGACTAAAAACCTTGAGGTGGAGAGAATGTAATGATTCAGTTTTTCCCATAATAATTTCTCTATGTGTTTTTTGTTTTGGAGCCTCAAGATTTTTAGAAGGATAAATAGTAATTTCTAACTATCAAATGATCTCAGAGATATTTTTTGATGGTTTTTTTGAATTTTTAATTTGGTTTTTACCATAGGTTGATAATTTTGTGGGGTTTCATGTTGCATGATTTATTCAAAGTATTTAATATTTTTTAAATAAATATTATTTATTTTTGTGGGTTTGATAGTTGATATCACCTAAATAAATATGTAGGTTGAAGTTCTAACTTTGTGGCTAGTTCTATAATGATGGATTTACCAAGGTAAGGTATAATCTTCATTCAAGTTATAGACCTGGGTCGGGGCTATTTAAAAGGTTTTCCATTTTAAATTATCTAGGGTTAATAAAATTTCATATTTCACATCCCTATCTCCATATATTCAAATGAATAAGTCACTCCCCCTCCCCTTATAATAATGCGGATCCAAGAGGAGGTGATCGAGGTAGAAATATTCATCCATGGATGATCTGAGCATGGAAAGGGATGTATAAATCATGGATCAAGAATCAAAGGTATGTAATTTTGAAGCTATTAAAATATATCAAGAGGTAGGTGTCGTTATTTAAATTCCACCATGTTTTTATTTTTAAATTAATCCTTATTTTCATATTAGATTATTTATTTTAGGTTTTTCATATTTTTTTTGTAATTGGTTCAAATCTATGGTGTTCATTACTGATTTGGGTAAATCATATGGGTTCTGCACCTATATATCCTAACTACACACTACCTGATCTCAAGAACATACTCTGTGTATTTGGTCAGTCCATCTCATGTTAGATATAGTGACCAAATAGAATATTGTCCATAAGGACATGTCATGTAAGACCCTTGGATACAAAATATGGGGTATGGCCCTATACATGGATAGAAACACATGTGAGGGAGATGGAATGTACTTGTACACATCATGTCGGGTCACATGACATGTCCTATAATAAGAAATATGGATGAGTACCTATGTATGTCACACACCATATAGGGTCAGGAAACCCCATGTACCAAGGAAGTATATGGTGGGTTGGACCAGAGTACATTCCCAAGGGTGGAATTTTTGGAGTTCACATCATTTACTCCTAGTACACATTGTATACTTCCCTTTTCTTCTGATTTTTCACTTTTTCTCACTCTATAAATGAATTTGTACATAATGGAAATTCATTATAAGTATCTTTCCGCATAGAATGTGATGGTAAGGTCTTATTCACTATCATAGGTATTTTTAAAGATTATTTTAGGTTAGTTTAGTTTTTTAATCCCTCGACAATGATTATAAGACCCAAATATTGGATTTAAGTAGGTGAACGGGTTGTATAATTATCATGGAATAAGAAGGCACTGAGCATGGATCCCTCGTATGTATTTAGGGGTCAGTACCCCCCACCCTACTCCACCTGAGAGTATTTTTTTTGTTTATACATCTATAAGTATATAGGGTTACATAATTTAGTTTTTGGCTAGGCATAAGTGATACCCTCTTTATATTAGAGTGGTTCAGTCAGACTCAGTCGGGTGTGAGATTCATAGAGGAATCCCCCCTTCTCTCCATGAACCTCAAAGTTTTTTTTGGGGTGAATGTGGCTTGGGATCAGAGGATACAGTAGCTAGACCTTCAATCATTAATAGAGACATACTATGTGCTTTTTCATCATCTAAACAATAGATATCTTATTTCTTCAACATTTCCACTTATGTTATGACCAAGAGAGTTAGAGTGGTGTTCATGGATCATCCTTAATAGTCCCTTTTCACCAAAATATTGTAATCAAATACTATAGAATAGTAGTATCATAGAATTTGTTTTTAGATGTTTTCCCTCAGCTCGTATACTAGGTTGGGGAGTGAGTGGTTCCTTTCGGTTGATGGATTCAACATCTATCTACTGGTAAGTGAATGGGTTCTCCATACTAGGATATGGTTTCTTAGATCCCACTCTTATAATTCATGATTTTTTACTTTATTGATGATGATGGTACCCTTAATAGATAATATTTTCCCCTGTCATGGTTTGGGATTCCTGATGCCATTCCAGTGTTAGCTCGTTATTGGTGGTGGTTCTTCGATAGATATAGATCAATATATGGGGTTGGTACTCCCTCGATTAGTTTTTGAATTCAAACAAGGCATGGTTCTCCTATTATTATTATAGTTTTTATGGATTTGTGATGATTATGGTTTACCATTATGGATGGATATTTTCCACAAAGTCTTGTGGAGAGTGGGGTGCTTTAGTTATTTACCTATCATTTTTCTTTCTAGAGATGAGTGAGTTATGGGAATGGTTATTGTTTAAATTTTTATTTCCTTCCTCCCTTGATTTCATATAGTATATTGGGTTCCTATAATGTGTGTTTATTAACTAAATCATGCCTTTACCATAGGTTGTATAAAGCAATGATATATCTTTAATTTGTTGTGTGTGTCGGGCACTGTTGGTTGTGTTCTCTAGTAAGCTTAGAGTGGTACAAGGCCTTGTTCAAGGAATTATAGTGTGACAGTAGTTATATTTACTAACCTTCTTGTAAGTGGTGATAATATTGAGGAATTTGTGGTTTTTGGTTTAGTGTACCTTAATTAGCTAGGGATCATGTCCAATTCTCTAATCTTTATTGATAGTATTGTGAGGTGTTTCCCTTTTCAGACTATTTGAGTTGGTCTTATGTGGTCGACTTTGAGTAGGGAGTTGTCTTATATTAAGGAATGGAACCTGTTCAGGGTGTCTTCATGGTTCATATGAGTAGTTATTTGGGTTTTCCCTAGTTACCACTACTGTAAAGGGGGGATATTGTGTGTGGGAGTTGAGTGATACCTTCTCTCCAAATTAGTAACTCTTTGGATCATGTTGTGACGTTGTATGGTTCGGCCATGTTTTTATGCTGACTTGAAAACCTATTGCCCATTTTTTATAGGGAATCCTACTCATTATTTTTATACTCAACCATTCATGGGACTTGTTCCCCACTCGTGGTATGTTTATTCATATAGCGTGCAGTTTGGTGACCTTTCAAATTTGGTACTATATAGATGGAGATTGATGGAGCTAAGGATATTTAGTTGTTTGTAGAGATTTTATTGGAGAAGGAATTACATGGTGGATTTCTTCTCTATTTTCATGATAGGTGTTCATTAATATTTTACTTTTAATTAGTTATGTATATCCTTTGTGGTTATGCGTCATTTTTCTAGTTGGTGTTTCATATATATTATGTTGTAGGATGTTTACGGTAAGGAATTCCATGTTTTTTATGCCTTCATGGTGAAATTATTTATCCCCTTACTTATTAGAGGTGGGATTAGGGTTTCATACCTATCTTACCACTAATCTAGGTAGGTACATGATATTTCATATCATGAAAAGTATATCCCCTAGGATTATCAAACCAGGTGTGCAGTTAAACTCATTTTTTGTACACTAAGTGAAGATATAATTAATATATAATAAAAAAATTTAGGATTATTACCCCTAGTTAAATATGATATATATTATTAATCCATTTTTAGTATCTATATAGGGATTTAATTACTAGGAAACCACACACTCTTAACTTTTTCAAAATTTTACGGTGTTTTAGATTTATCTCTTGGGTTTTCAGTGAGGTTTAAGAATTATAATGGAATATAAAGTTATTATAATGAGAGGAAATTTTGATTTATATTTAATAATATGATAATAAATTCATAATTATGAATCATAATAACATTTCAAAGTAAAATTAAAATTAATTGGAGAGTATTGTAAAAATAAAGGACAATAACATTAGGGGCCTTTATATTGGAATAATAATGGCTTAGAAAAAGGATTTAATGATAGGGATAACTAAAAATATATCAAAAATATGGTAATAACATGAAATTAAAAGCATGGGAATAAATAAAAAATAATTTAAATGATATAATAACAAAATTATTACAATTGAAAACGGAAAAGAAGATGGTTAGAAACTCGTACCATGAAATGTAGCATATTAAAGCTTGAGGAGAGAACCTTAGAAACATAAAAACTATTTATAGATACTCTTGAGAGATAACATGAGAGTATAACTATTCTCATTAATTTTTTTATTGAATATTTATGGGAGGATGGGTGGTTATTTATATTGAATAAGGGGGGTTTGTTTATTAATTTCAAATCATGGGCGTTAGGCCCTAGGTCAAAAAAAATAAAACTATGGGATTTACCAGGGTTTTAGCCCATTGTATTTGAAATATCAAGTATAGTTTTTTACTTTAAATCATTAAACAATTAAAATAATTTAAAATATATTATTTTGGATCTGGAAAAAATTATTATTCATAAAGAGTTATTTTTAAAATATTTAAAATATACTTTAGGTTTTGGATGATTCCGTATAGGTTTTGAAAATTAATATTATTTCTTTAAAATATATTATTTTAATGAATAAATCAATATTTTGTCAATAAATCATTTATTTTACTTATTAAATCAGTTTTAAGTCTTTATTATGTCATAATACTTACCATATATTCATATCGTATTATGTGTTTTACCTAAAAATTCAATTATCTTAGAAAATTATGAAAAAAACTCACCATCGACTGATTTTAATATTATGATTCTAAATTTAAATTACTTTTTATTAACATAATTCTCTATATATTTAAAATTTAATTACTAAATAAAAAATCATGTGAATTTTAAAATTATATATTTAGCACATAAAATTTGAAAACTATTCTCATGTTTATTTTGAGATGAATGTGTGTAATTATATAATTATTCATTGATTTATATATATTATTAATTATTAATTATTAATTATATTATTATCAATTTATTGTATGGTACTGGTTTTATATTTTATTATAAACATAATTTTCTAGTTTTCTTTTTCATTATAATGTTTTGTGATATTATGATGATATAATAATATTTACAATGTGTCATAATTTTGGTGATGAAATTTTTATTTAAAATAATATAATATCAGGTATTACATTCTCCCCAATTAAATAATTTCTTCCACAAAATTTGGGTTGTACATAAATACATGAACAAATGAGGGTAATTCCTCTTCATTTCTTCCTCAGGCTCCCATATTACTTCTTCCAACTTATGATTACTACAAATAACTTTCATTATTAGTCTTTTATGATTCAGTAATACTTTATATCTAGTGTCAAGTATCTATAAATTATCTTCATTATAGTAAAGTTTAGGTTCCAACTCTATTTAACAAATTGTGAGTACATAAATAGGGTTTTGGAATGTACTTAATTAACAACAAAATATGGAAGACACTATGCACTTTAGAGATTTTAGGTGGAAAATCTAAACAATAATCCACAACTCTACTTATCTCTAAATTCTCACAAATACAAATGTATCTCTAACTTATCTCCCCTTCTTATTGAACTTTATAACTCACTTCCACGACTATTCTTTTAAGAATACATGATCACATACTTTGAATTTAAAGTCCTTACTTTGATTATAAACATAGATCTTTTGTCTAATGTGATATGTCTTACAATTATTTATAATTTCTCACACTTTCCCAGTTTTTTACTCAATAAGTTATAGACCAATTAGTATCATTTATATAACTATATCCTAATAGGTTGGAATATATAATTTTTTCTACTTAAGTCCTCATATGGTATCATTTTAATGATTTAATGGAAAATATTTTTGTATAAAAATTACCCTAGAGGTGGGTATTATCCCCTTGTTCCTTGGAAGTCAAGTCAATATAAACTTATCATGTACTCTGAGGTTTTTATGATCCTCTCATATTTCCCATTAGTTTGAGGATGATAGGTAGTACTCAAATGTATCTTAGTGTTCAAATACTTTTTATGAATTTTCAAAGATTTTTGTGTGAAATTATGGTCATGAAGTTTTACTATGAAGTCTTACATATTCATAGATATAGAACCATGCAATACAATCAAGGGATAGATCCTCCCTTATTTCCAGTAAATGTACAAAATCGATAAGTCAATTCACAACAACCCATATAATATCATTGTTTTTATATTTATTATGAATTCTAGTAACAAATTGTATTATGATATTTCCCCACTTTTACATTAGTATAGGGAGAGGTTGTCTAAAAAACCTTGGAATTTATCTCTTAGCCTTTACTTATTGTAATACCAAGCATCTTGATGCATAATCTAAAATTTATCATTTCATGTTTTCACACCATAACTTCTATTTTATATCCCTATGCATCATGGTACTACTAGGGTGTATAGAGAAGTTTGAGTTATGAGCTTCATCTAGTAATTATCTATTTATCTCTGGTATTTATGGTACACGTATTCTCTTTCCAAACTTTTACACACCATATTCATAGATGAAGTCTTAAAATCTACCATCATTCATGAATTTTTTTTTGTAAACCCTTTTCATCTTATTAATACCTCTTTATCTTAACAAGTAAAGATAGTTAGGAAATTACTTTGAAATTGAATTATTCTTCCATTTATATAATAATTTTTATATATAACTTATAAGGATCTAACCTTAAACATTACATAATCAAGAGTTTTAAGTCAATAACTCATTCTCTTACATTTTAGGATCTTTTAAAGTTTAGAGTTTTAGAGTTATTTTATAACACATAGATAAAAATATCACATATTACAAAGTGGTTACTTTTTAACAGTGTCCATTTTTTTAATAATATAATACTTTAAAAATAAAATAAAAATCTTTTCATAAAAAATCTTCATGACTTTCAACTTGACTTCTTATTTTCCTTTACCCATCCTTAAAACCTATGAAAACATTTTAAAAACATGGTATGATAAAAAAAATCTCATTTAGGTACATAAAAAAGAAGAAATTTGTAAGTCCAATGAAAAACATGAAAACCTATGGAAACAATTCTTCAAAAAATACATTTTTAACAAAAAAATAGTATCATTTTTCCTTTTAAAATATCATTTTGTTACCTTTTGAAATTAAATGATTCCCATGAAAACTCATTAGAAAACATAGAAAATTAATGTAGGTTACCAGGTACATCATATTTATATAACCCTTATAGAACCTTTACAAATTGTAATAACCATATAGTAGACTTCAAATATAATTCTTTGGAGAACATAATCATTTCTCAGTGCATTGAAGCACTATCTGGGTGCACCCATAATAAAAGCTATGTTGGGTTCACCTGTTATCTATAATGAGGATAAACCCATGTTATAAACAATATATAAAGACTATAACATGAATAAAATAATTTAAACATGAATCTTTTCATCATAAAACCCTTTAAAAACTTCTTTAAACTCATATGAAAAAACTCTTTCGGATGGAAAAATATTCTTTTCTTCTAAAACCCCATTTTCGATACCAAAATACCCATAAAAATGGAAAGAGGGTTTTTATTTGAATAAAAAAAGAAATATTTTAATGTAAATTAAACTTCGAATAAGGTTTATGGTGGTGGGAAATATTGTTTTCATAATATACATTAAAATTGAACATCCTTTTTATATTTTAAAAGGAAAGTCAAACATTTCATAAAAAGAATCATTTTTTGAAAACCTTTGAAACAAAGTCAAAAGAGACATAAAATTTATTTATAAATATTTTATATACATATAAAAAAATCCATATATTAATTTTAAAAATTATTTACATGGTTAAAAAGAGTTGAAAAAATAAATCTTTAAAAGAATACTTTTCAAAAGAAAGTCTCTTACATGAAACCTTAAAAAGATTGATTTTTTAAAACATTGTAAATAAAGTGAAATGTTGTAAAAATTTAACTTTAAAATCCATTTAATAATTAATTATAATTTTATTGAAACATTTATAATAACACATACATGGTAAAGAAATATTTAGAAAATAAATCGTTAAAACATTTCAAAAAAACTTATAAGTTAAAGTGTCTCTTACCTTGAGTCCAAATCATCTCATAAATTCATTATCTTCCTGAATAATAAACCTATATTAATTATTTAATTTCTTAATAACTTTTTTCAAGTTTATTATTCCTTTTATTTTATCTCTTACCATGCAATATACAATTAGTTAATCATTAAAGTTCACTTTGGATGTTTTGATGGTATTCAGATTATATGTCAAAATGACTTCAATAAGTTGACTATGGTAAAATATTTCAATATTAAAACATCACCAAAATAATAATAATTAAATAATTATAATTTTTATTAATCAATTATACTTATAAAACCAATTATGAAATATGGTTATGAAAAATGAACTACATTATGATCATAGAGACGATAAGTTATACATATGCATGGGTAACATTTCTATTTTTAAATGATCATTATGTAAAGAAGGTAATTAATATTTTATCTTTATATAATTATAATATTATCATAAATAAAATATTATTTATTTAAATTTACCCATATATATCATCCATATGTTGTTGTGATGAAAAAAGAATCAATTGCTTCGTGGAGTCAGTAGTCAATATGAACGCACGAACGACGTTATCATTTTTCAGTGAGTGGAAAGGTAAGAAATAAAATCATATATTATATTTTAATAATTATAAATATTTCATTAATATCATATATACATATTAAATCTATCATTACAATTATTTGTAAGAGCCGATGATGGAAGAGGATATGGATGTAGGTTATGAAATTAATATAATAACATCTCATTATATATTAGATACTAGTTTTATTATATAATTATGATTGAACAATATTTTAAATAGTTTTAAGAATAAATAAATCCAAAATTCTCGATTAAGAATGATACCTCTTCTTCGGACCACCTCTTTAGGATTATATCTAAAGCCTTACTAGATTGGTTTTATGATCAAAAAATGAATATATGATGTGTGGAGGAAATTAATGAATTTATTTTTTCAGGTATTTTACGAACAAAAATAATTTGTACGAGTAAAGAGGAGAGGATATGGGGTGTAATTTTATAAGTGGGGAAGAGGACACACTTTGAATTTTTTAAAATAAAATGTTATACCCATGTTTTTCAAATTCCAAAAGGATAAGAAATGGACCATTATCATTAATTAGATAATATAAGGTCTAAATATGATCACGTAATGGATTTTATGAATTTTTTTATTTCATTTTAACCTTTATTTTTTTAGACTGACCCCCTAGTAAACTTGTTTTTACCTTAACTATGGTAAAATATTTTTATTGTTTTCACTATTTATTATAAAAAAAATTAAGTTGACCTTATTATATAATAAAAATTATTATGATTAAAAATTTGGAATCCATTTTACTGAATTCTATTCACATTAGTGTTAGAATTATATTTAAAATTAAACCCGTAAACGTGATAAAAAAAGTGGTTTTTCAAGAAACATATTTTTCAAGCATAAGATGATTTTATTAACTATATGGATAGTAATTATCATTATATGAATTTAAATATATATATATATATAATATATAGATTTTATTCAAATAATTAATAATTATGGGTTTTTTAATTATTTAAAATAGAGAAACATTATGCACTTTAAAATGGTTTTCAGACAAATGTGTTTTTAAGCCCAAAAATAAACTTATACTAAAATATAGTATAAAGATGATTCATATGTAATTAATTGGGTTAAATATAACTAAATAATATTTATGTTACTTTAAATAAAATTAAAATCATAATTTTTCTTTTAAATTACTTAATTTATTGAAAATAAATGCTCGTATTTGAAAAATCGGTATTTTTCACTATTCACTAAAAATCAATATTTTTCAAAAAAAATCCCAACATTTTACCCTAAGTTATTTTTGATATTATGATTTAAAAATTTAATTTAGTTTTATAAAATAAATTTTCTTAAATTTATATAAATTAATTATAATATTTTCTCATAAAAATTAATAAAATCATTTTTTAAGAAAACGTATGTTTGATGAATAAATTATCATTACTAAATATTAAGTGATTATTTTATAAGAATTTATCAATAAATCTATATTGATTAATAAATTAATATATATTTAATAAATTATTTATTCATATTCATACTTTCCAATTTTACATCCAGGTTATAAGGGTCATATATTTTTCATGTTGTTTAAAAACGATGTTGCATGTCAAATACTATATTGAACATAATGTTATTATTTTAAAATGTTGGGGTGTTAAATAAATTTAATATATAAAACAATATAGGATCCTTATCCATTTGAATCATGTATAAAACTCTATGATACTTCATGTTCAATGCATCAGCCATTTTTTTACCTTCGCATGGTGGTAGTGTACTGCACAATCATAGTCTTTGAGTAGTTCCATCCATCACATATATCTCATGTTGATATCTTTATGAGTGAATGTATACTTAAAACATTTTTTATTTTTATATATGTAGAATATTTCCCCATAAATATAGTTCCTCTATATTTTCATTACAAGTATTATATCTTTCAGATCAAGATCATGAGTTTGATAGTTTTATTAATGGGTCTTTAATTACCTCAATCTATAAGAAATAACTCTATCAGTTTTCATAGGGACACACCATATCCCCTTATTCTATTCATAACTATATATAAAAAAATACTTACTTTTCATATGTTAAGGTCAATATTGGTGTATTGATCAATATTTTATTTAATTCCTCAAATATTTCTTCATATTTCTTAGGCCATGTGAATTCAATACCTTTATGTGTCATCTTGGTTAAAATATTTGCTGATCATGAGATTTTTTGAACAAATGGATGGTATTAACTAGATATACCAAGGAAATTATGAGTCTCAATTATATTATTTGTGTGTTCCATTCTTTAACAACCTTTATATTTTTTGGTTCAACTGGTATTCCATTCTTAGAAATAACATAGCCATGAAAAGAAACTTACTGAAGAAAAATTTTATAATTATTGAATTTCCCACATATAAAATTATTCATTAAATTCCCAAGTATAACATATAAATTGTCTTAAATATATTCATATCACTTATATTATATCAAGATATAGTCAATAAAAACCCTAAAAAAATTATCATGTTAATCCTTGAATACTCTATTCATTAGATTCATGAACACTGAGGGTGAATTTTTAACCCAAAAGGAATTATTGTGAACTTATAATGCTCATACCTTGTATGAAAATTCAACTTTGGTCTATCATCCTTATTAAATTTTAATAGATGATAACTTTAATAGACATAAATCTTTGATAATTATTAATCCCCTTGAATTTTATCAAAGGGTCATCAATGTGAGGTAAAGGATACTTATTCTTTATAGTAATAGAATTTATTTCTCTATAATCAATACACAACATCATAGACCAGTCCTCCTTTTCCTAAAATAATAAAATTTCTCCCCAAGGTAAGACACTAGGGTGTATGAATCCCTTATCACACAACTCTTGTAATTGTTTCTTTAATTTCACTAATTCCATCGGATCTATTCTAAAAGGAGGCTTAGATATGGGTTTTTCATCACGGGTGAGTTCAATAGAGAATTAAACTTCACATTCAAGTGGATCCCCAGGTAGTTCCTTAGGAAAAAAATCAATGTAATCCCTCATAATATATGTGTACTCTACTCTTATGATATCATTTTTTTCATTGTTTCATCTTCAGCAAGAATTTAATTAATATGAGACACTAGTGGTGATTTTGTACAAGACATAGGTAGTGAATTTTTTCCAATAAAATAATGGATTTTATTCCATCCTCATAGATTTTAATCTTCTTTATCACAATAATAAATTCTTGAATTATACTTTTAGATCCAATCCATCCCAATTATTATATCATAGTCGACCATTGGCATTTTCATAAAGTTTTAAACTAAAGAACATCCATTAATTTTAACAGATACAGACCAATATAATTTAATTGCAATTAGATTTCAACTAGAATTAATAAATGATAACTGCTTCTTCAATGTATCAGGGGTAATTCAATGTTATTAGAAAATTTTCAAGATATAAAAGATTAAATAGATATAAAATCAAATAATTTATTATCTAATTGTGTTTTTATGATCAAATTTCCTATTATAATATCATTTGGGATCTCAAATTATGTTATTGTTAATATATAATCCTATACATTCTCCCTTGGACTCTTCTAGAGTAGATTCCCTTGATGATTAGGGTATTGATTTTAATAGTTCCCCATCTCCTTACAATTGACTCATAATAAATTAGTGGATTATTTCTTTCCCTTACACTGATGAGATTAATGACCTTTATCTCCACACTTATATAAAAATATCATTCCCTTCAATAAATACCTACTGAGTTTCTTCCCAAAGTTATTACATGTTGGGATTTATACCCTTATTTTCTTTTCTTTTGAAAATTTTACTCACCATGGTGATTAGCCACCCTCTTATTCTATTGATTTTATTTGAAAGTAAAAGTCTTGTATTATTACTTCTCAGTCTTGATGTCACTTTTCACTATCTTCTTATATGAGGAAAATGTTTTATAGACTAATTCTATTTGAAGTATTAGGTTCAATCCATCAAACAGAAGATCAATATTGATTTTTTGATTATATACATAGTTCATAGTATGTCTTCATAACCTTTTAAATTTATCCTCATGCTTATAAATAACTTCCTCTTCCTTTTGTCTTAAATTTAGTAATTTCTTTTCATTTCAGCTTGTTTCTCATGAGGAAAGTACTTTTACAATAATATCACCTTAAAAGAATTATATTCCATATTTTAATCTCATATTCCTTCTTGGTGTCTTGAATAAAATTCCACCATTTATCATAATCTTCTATTAGATGATATACATCCATGATAACATTCTACCTTTTAATATATCCCAAATTAAGGAATACCTTCTCTATGGACTTGATCCAATGTTAAACTAATAATGGATTCATGATTTCATTTAAGGATGGAGGTTTTTTCCTCATGAAGTGGACCAGCATTGTTACACCATGATGTTGAGAAATAGGTTATTCCAAATAGGCAAGGTTATTAGTCATAACCTGAGTAAACTAACCTAATATAGTTATAATATACTCTACTCCAACACTAGCCTCATTAACTTTCTCAAGAGGGTAATAGCTATATTGATTACAAGTGTTGACATGATTTTCATTCCTTCCATTATGGTCCATTTCTAGAAAATGAAATATACTTATTTAGTTTATGAATAAAACTATGAATTATAAATCACAGTATATAATTCATATTCATTTATTGTAAATTCATTCCATGTAATCTTGAAATATTCCTACAATATCCTAAGGGTTTTTCATATAATTGTGTTCTCTAACTATGTTCTTCTAAATCTGGTTTATATGGTTTCTAATAAACTTTCTCTATTACCAACTATATCACCCTAGCTCTAGTATCCTAATTATAGTTATTATTTTATTAAAATGGCATGGAATATATAGATTACAATACATTGGATCCAACAATTTAGTAACCTTGGGAAACTATATACATATATGAACATTATATTACATAGAAAATATAATGTGCATCAACTAAATAAATGAAAATTTATTATTTATCCTTGAAAATAAATAAGTCACATGCAATAATCTTCATGGTTTCTTGGGAAAATGATAGATAATATAAAGGATCGATCTCAGATACTCAGTAAGGGGTAGCATAAAGAAGAAGCAATCATACATAATCATGGAATCAATAATATGATAAGAATAAATAAATTTCATAAAAAATGGAGTTGTGAGCAAAATATATACATGGATTATATAATAATAAATAAATGTTTAGATAGAATAATAGATATCATAGTGATGTAATTTGTAATTTCAAACATCATAAACATACCATTAAGTCTACGTGTCAATACATCATGCATAAAAATATAAGGATTATACCAAATACCCCGCTAGTTTGTCTCATAAGGACTATTGATGCATCTAGGGGATGTATAATTCTAGGCCACACCCATCACATAACAAGTTCAATACATCCATAATATGAAGATAATGGAAAAAAATACATATTCTAATGTTCCCTAAGTAACCTCATACATAAACAAGGTCAAGTAATCAATATGTATCCATATAGAAATAAAGGATATATTAAATATCATTATTTCCTCATTTAATGGAATAATATGGCTATCCAAGTAAATATAAAACAATCAAATTATAAATTATTGGATATTAATAATGTAATGGAAATTAAATTTATCAATGGAATGATAATGAAATAATGGTGTAGCGTAATTTCATTATTCAAGGATATCAAAAAAGGATTATTCTGTAATAATATATCTAAACCCATTAGTATGGTTAATAAAGAGATTTTGGATCATCCAAAACATATACCTTAAGATTATCAAACCAGGTTTGCAATCAGTCCCATTTATTTTTTACTAAGTGATGATCGATTTAATACCCAATCAACATTTTTCAGGGTTATTACTTCAAGGTTTAGCTGAGTTAGAGACTATATCTACTTGTAGTATTAATATAGAGATTTTATTTATATTAAACCAAACACTCTTTACTTTACCAAAATTTTAGGATGATTTAGATTTATCCATTAGGTTTCCAATAATGTTTGATCATTATAACAGCTTACGAAGGTAGTATAATGAGAGGTAATGGTGATATCTCATTGATAATATTATAAGTAATTCATAAAAATAAAGAATAAAAATATTTCATGTTGAAATGAAAATTAATTAGAGATTATTTCAAAAATAAAGTATGATAAGGAATTAGGGACCCTTATATCAACATAATAATGTCTTAGGAAATATCTATAATTAGTGATAAAAAGAAAAATATCATTAAAAATATATAAAAATAATATTAAAACTAGGGAATTAAAATCATGTAAAGATATTAAAAGTAATTTAAATGATATAATAAAAAAGTATTACAATTGAAAAGGAAAATAGGAGGATTAGAAACCCTTATTTTGAAAGGTACATTCTTAAAGCTTAACAAGAGGCCCTTAGAACCTTAAAAACTCCTTGGAGAGACTTGTGAGAGAGAAAAAGAGAGGAGAATCATTCTCACTGATTTTTTAGTAAAGAGGAATGGGAGGATGATTTCATATTTATAGTGAATGGGGGGGGTTTTATTAATTTAAAATCATGGAACTTGGACGCTAGGTTAATAAAAAAAGAAAACCATTAGTCTTTCCATGGTTTCAGTTCATGGTATTTGACATATAAGGCCTCATTTTCTACTTTAAATTTTTTAACAAATATTATTTTGGATGTGGGAAAGAGTCATATTCATGAAGAATTGTTTTCATAGTATTTAAAATATAATTTAGGTTTTGAAAGATTATTTATATATTTGGAAAATTTATTTTATGACTATAAAATAAATTAATTTAATTTATAAACCCATATTTTGTTGAGAAATTATTTATGTTACTTATTATAATATTTTTAACTCATTGTGATTATGATATCATAATACTTACTATATATTTGTACCATAATTTACTTTTTACCCAAAAAAATATTATCTCAGAAAATTATGAAAAATTTATGTTTGGATAATTTTGATAAATTGATTCCTAATTTCAAGTTTTTTTATGAAAAATATTCTCTAAATATATGAAATTTAATTATTAAATAAAAAGTGCTTATGCATTTCAAAATCACTCATTTGGTGCCTAAAATTCTAAAACTCTTCTAATTTTCATTCTTAGAGGAATTTTTGTAATAATATTGTTATTAATATATATATATATATATATTAATAATTATAAACTATATTATTACCAAATTATTTTATGGTACTATTTTTATCTTTAATTCTAAACTTAATTTCATAGTTTTATATTACATTATAATGAGTTTTACTATTATGATGAAATAATAAAATGTGCATTGTGTCATGATTTTTGTGATTAAATTTTTATTTACAATAGTAGAATATTGAATATTAAAACAAACCCATACTTTTCCACCAAGTGGACATTTTTTCCACTAAACCAAACTCTTTAAATGATACACCTACTTTATTCAAGTCTAAAACCACTTGACCCAAACATGAATTTATAATAATTTATACTCATTCTTATGCCCTATAAAAATAATTTGAAAACATGGGATGAGTAAAAAATATAAATAAGGGGTATAAAATTAATATAAAAAAATTAATATATTTAATTACTTGAAAGCCATTGAAAAGGTATTTACTTAAATAAAGAATGTTGATCTTATATAAAACTTACTTCTAAGAATGAAATTAACTTATTTTATCAAAAAGTTTCATAAAATAATATTGTAACCAATAATAAAAGTGATATAATAATCATGTAGTTACCATGGTAAAACATGAGAATTTTTTAAAATTTATTTCTTGAAATACTTAATTTTAACCATTATAAGATCTTAAACTTTCTTTTATTAATGAAATAAACTTCATGTATCATGAAATCAAAAGATTTGTATTAAAAAAACTCATATAAAGGATAAAAAGACCATGAAGGCATCTGGGGAAATAATATTCATTGTCACCTTTACAAATCACTCTTAGGATGGAATAACCTATAACAAGTTATTTCTAATAACCCATAATGGAATACCTTATATCTAGTTAATTCCAAAAACATTTCTCTAGATAATAAATCATTACCCAAAGTATTGGGAGATATATCTCAAGAACACATATTACTATCTATAATTCCCAAGTTTGATAACACGAATAAAGCATATAGGAACTTTCATTTGACCATAGAATGATTAAAACTCATAAAAACTTACTTTTCAACCCAAATAATATTAATTTAAGTTAACACATAAAAATAAAATTAATTTAAGAAAATGGTCATAAAATTATGTATTAATAGGAAAACAAAATAAAATCATGGAATATTGATAGTGATCTATTATAATAGAAGTAAAATATTTCGAAAATATTTTTAATAGAATTAATTTTAAACTTAAAAGTAAAATCTTTGAATAAAAACCTCTTACCTCGATTCTTGAATTTATTTATACATACTCTAACTTCCTAAATAATAAATATCTATTAATTATTTACTTTACTTATAACCTTTTCCAAGTTTATTATTATTTTATATTTATTAACATGTATTATTTATTTATTATGTTAATTTTGTTTATGTCAGTTGTTTTGAGGTTTCTTGGACCATAATTCTAAAACAACTTTAGAATAATGGTAATAGTCAATGATCCTTATTCAATGGTTTCATATTATCTAGAGGTAAAGGTGTTTATTTATAATTTAATTATTTAAATTTAATTTATTTATGACAATATTATCTTAAATAAAACAAATATATCATACATTTTAAATATTCATTTCTTTTTATTCCTTGGTAAAAATTGCTAAGAAAATAAAATAGCTTCATTCAAGTAGGTGGTTGAACAAACCCAAAAATGAATGGACTATAAGGCAATATTGATATATCAATATTTATATTATCATTGTATTATTATAATGATTCTAATTATATTTTATTAGTATCATAAATTAGTTCCAATAATAATTATAGTAAGAAGATTAAGAAATAAATGAAGGAAATGATAATACTTACGTTGCATAATCGAATATTCCCTTAAGGATCTCATTTGAAATGAAACCTTAATAACTCTTTTTTATTATCAAAGGATAAATGATATGTATATTGATTCTATAATAATAAAATGTTTTCATATTATAGATAGGAAACTGGTCTTTATATGCATGGAAAATGGTGAAGTAATTTCCCATTTATAGATAAGATGAATGGAATTTCTATAAATATAGGCTAAGTATAAAACATCAAGTTGATCACATACATAGAGTAGATAATCCATCCATTATTATTTATAACATAATGAAAATATTTCATGATATTTTATAATTGACATGTTGATCATAAATTATAAGCGGGGAATGGGTTCATGTAAGATTTTGGCCTTTTCTATAGATATCTCAACCTCATTCTTAGGTACTATTTTGCCTTATTTTTCGTATACCTTGGGTGGGTTTTTATTTTAGGGTGTTTTGGGTGAAAATTTGAGAATGTGGAAGAAAAGTGTTAGTACAATGTTGGAACGCTATTTTCCTAAATCGTGCACCTACCCATAGAAAATTGTGTATCCCCAGATAGAAGGGCATTGCATGATTAGTGAACGGTTTTCCAAATCGTGCACCCAATTATGAGAAAATATGCACCCTTAAGGAGACTTGTAGGGTTAAGTAACATGATTTAAGAAAACTCTTCATCCTATATAGGAAACCATGCATGCGCTATTTTAATCCCCTGAAAATTTATAAAAAAACCCGAACCCCCGGGTATTAATTCTTAATCACCCCTACTCATACCTAAACTCATTACTATGAATTTTGAAGCTCCATGATTGATTTGTAGGCCTATAAAACTCTGTTCTTCATGAATTTAAGATCTTTTTTATGGATCTAAACCTCTTCCTATATTTAATCTCTTTCCGATTTTATTTCTCTCTCTCCCATATCTCTTCTCGAATGAAGAGGAATGATTTTACCTCCATTGAAGATGGGTTAGATATAGGTTTTGATAGATCTTAATATGTTTGATCTTATTTATTGGACTTGGTTCTATATCACATTATTTATTTTTATCTTGATCATTCAATTTTAATTTGGGGAATTTCTATCGTGTATAATGCTCATCTACGATCTTGAGGTAGGTGGTCTAAATGTAAATTCCCATATTATTCAATTATAATTGTGTATATGTTATATATAATTTCAATTTATATGTTTTGAAATTTAATTTTGAATTTAATTAATTAATTAGTTAATTAATTAATGGGATTATGAAATTTTTTTAATTAATAGGATCACTCAATTGGTCAATTAATGGAACTATGAAATGGATTGATAAATATGATTATGAATTGGTTGATAGTGGGAATTAAGGGGTTTTTAGATTAACCTTGAAGGGTTAATGGATTATATGATTAAATATGGATAAATGGTTATATTGTTAATTATTCATATTATTCCATGTGAATTAAATTGACGAACCTTGATTTTTTGGTAAATTAAAATGGTATAACATGATGAGAATGTGTGAAAAGAAGAATAATTATTATTAACCTTAATGAAAGAGATATTTGTGACATATTTGATATTGTGATATATTTTTTGATTGATAAACATGTGTGGTATATGGACTGAGGCTTAAAAATCTCATATGTGATAACTACAAGTGTAGGATATGGATTGATGCTTCAAAATCCCATATGTGATAACAATGAGGTGTGTAACATGAATTTATGCTTCAAAATCTCATGGGGTGTTATACATCACATTCTAGGACCATGATGTTGGCATTGGACTATGGTTCCAAGTATCTGTGATATGAATTTAAATTAATTGATTGATAAAATCCCATGTTATAATGAGATTTTATTCCTTATGTCATATAGTTCAGACTCCAACATGGGCTGAATCAGGTATTGATGTTTTTGGTTTCATTGTGAACCTAGGGAATTTATGTGGTTAATTTAAGAATAATAAATTGTGAAAACTATTTATTTTATTGTTGTAATTTATTATTTTTAAAGCTACATACACTATTGTATATTGGTATTATTTTAGACGTCATTGGTGGTGGCCTATTGATTTGTACTCACACCTTACTCAGGATGCCTTATCAGTACCTGAATAGACTTCATGTTTGTAGGATGGGATAAGGGAAAGAGCCATGTGTTAGATGGCTGAGTTAGGGTAGAGTATGGATGAGTGAATCGAACTTGGTGTTGGGACCCTCTTGGTATTTTTTAGTGTTTCTTTATTTTGGGTTTTATATATTGAAGCTTGACACATATATGGCATGACATATATACTTCTTTAATTTGGATATTGTTTTTCTATTTTGATTTATCATGTGATACTAGTCTATATTGGTTATGGTATTATTATGGTTCTTGGTTATATCATTTGGTTATTATTTAATTATTTTCAATTATTGAGTTGATTTGATAAATAGGGTATAGTCTCTGCATGTTATATATTAGACCCTTTCTACTAGTTAGAAGCCTCTTGAGTCTGGTGAGGCACACCTGAGGTCTGATAGTGAATCGTTTTGGGGCACCAGTATGTGGAACATGGGTCAGGACATTACAAAGTGGTGTTAGATGGGCGTTTTTCTTTTCTTTTCTTTTATCTTACTATTTGGGAAATGTAGAAAAGATACTAAGATGGGTGAGGCCTTGGTCAAGAGATCATGTATGGGAGTTAATAACCCATGTATAGGGGTAAAAACCAAGTACCCATGGTGGGATTGTAGTTATTGATGTTTTTTGTTATAGTTGGATGTTATTTCACCTTGAGGGATGCACTTGTTGTGTGATGTTTTTATTTTGGATATTTCTGCATCATGGCCTAGAATGGAATGATATTTGATTAAACATCCATCATTTTAGGCACTTGTTACTTATTTTAACATGTATCATTTTATGGAAAATCATTTTTGGATGAGTTTTTTAAATGAATGTACTTTTCTTTATTGTGTAATTTTAATGAAAAAGGTGCCTAATATGATATTGAAATTTTTAAATGATGAAAAATGTGGAAAATTGACATGGATGAATGGGTGTAAAATGGTAAATCTTGAAAAAAAAGTGATTTTTTCTATGTGAACCATGACCCATATGATGGATGGTTGAGGGTAGTGATAGTGCCTTATTTTGACTGTGTTGTGGGGAATGGGGAATGACTTGTTATGGATTTTTGTGAATCTCTCTTACATAAATGTGATAATTATTGGAAACAGTGCCTTTCAAATATGGTATCTAGAAATGGAGTCTAGTCTTTATTTATTGTCAATCCACACTGGGTTGATCAAGGATTTTGTAGGACAAGTGTTTTTACGATGTAGATGGATTCAGTGTTGAAGGTGGCAATGTTTCCCAGTGTTTTCCAAATTTTTGGCTCTAAAATTTGTAGGGTGGAGAAAATTGTTTCAGGAAAAGAAATTTATGCATAATTATGAAGGTGAATCAAAATTTTTCATGCAAGTGATGTTTCAATATCGTCACATCAAAATATGTAAAAGTAAAAAATTTGTGTGCAATATCTGAAATTGTATAAAAGGAAGAGTTGTGTGACACAAGAAGGTATGTACATATTGGAAGGTGTGCAAGGAACTTACACTCTAAAGGTAACACCAAAATGAGTATTTTAGTGTCGAAATAATCTTTTTTTCATAGTGGAAGGCATGAAAATAACTTGTGTGCAAGGTCAGTCATGTCTATAAATATTTGACTAACCCATTCATTCTAAGTAAATTTTTTTGAGGAAGATCTAGTGTCCCTATTATGTGAAAGATTTGTGTGTAGAAGAGTTGTGTATAGTAAAACTTGTGTGAAAATTGTTCCTTGTTTCTATCAAGATCAAATGAAACTCATGGGTTAGTTTTATTAAAGATAAGGGTTACACCAAAGATATCTTGCGTGAAAAATCCAAAAAAAATGTGTGCAAGTATAGGTGTTTCATGTAAGTGCTTGAGTTGTGAAACTAAAAGGTTTGAATATCTGGTTTGTTTGATCAGTTTTTTCAATTGCATCAACTAATTACTATGGTTAAAGTAGATTCTCATGCTAATCAGGGACAAAGATTAAAATTACAATCTACTAAAGTTACCTTCAAGTTGTTAAACTAAGTGGGACTTTACCTAAGGCGGTGGGCAAGGGGGAGTCAATGGAAGTGTTATGAGGGAGAAAGTATGTTGTCCATAAAATATTATTAATTAAGTGTTACTAGAATAGAGTGACTATATATGAACAATTATATTCAACAAGACTAGTGAAATTTAGTGAATTTATTTGTGACAGAAATGCTATCTGAATATGCCCCTTGTACTAGCCCTTAATGGTGAACCAAGTAAAATCATTGTGTTTTCTCTTTGTATGTAAATGTTTAATTAATGCATGATTCCATAATATAGGTTTAAAAAGTTTCTAATAATGTGGGAACAATATCTATCCCTTTAAAATAAAAATTTGACACCCTAATTCACCTATCCCCTCTTATGGTGTTTTTGAGGTCCTACAAGTGGTATCATAGTGTACAGGTTATTGGAGTTAAATCTTTCCTTTATTGTTTTCATGGATAATTCAATGAATGTGATGGTATTCCCCCTCTTTTATTAAAGAAACTTCTATATTTGGAATAACATGATGAGATCTCATATGATATCCCTTGGGATGGAAGTTATTTTTACTACTACATAGGGGATTCAGGTCACTAATGTGATAGGTATTTTTATGACTGAAACAGAATGGAAAATTCTTGATGTAGATGCTAAAACAAAAAATTTCCTTACTGGGATCTATCTGATCAAATCTATTTAAAGTTGACAAGTTTCACTTTAGAAAAGTATATGTGGGAAAAACTATAAAATATATATGAAAGCGATAAAAAAGAGAAGGAGGCCAAACTCCAAGTTTTTCACAATAGGTTTGAGGATCTAAAAATGAATCCTCATGAAAATGAAGATAGATTTTTTAATTGAATTACTAAATTTGTTGGATAAATTTTAGGACTTGGTGAAGAAATTAAATATATTGACATTGTGAAGAAAATATTTAGAAGGCTTCTTCATCTATACAATCCAAAAGTGTCATCCCTTAAGGAAATGTATTTGTCTAATATTTCTCTTGATGATCTTCTAAGTAGCCTGGTGGCATATGAAATGAGATTCAAACCAGAATATGCAACAACTCAAGTAAGAAAATAAATGTAATTCAAATCCATGAAAAAACTTGAGATTTCCATAGATAGTATTGATGAAGATAATGTGGAAGATGAACTTATTTCTCTTTTTTCCAAGAAATTCAAGAGATGAAAATGGATATTTGAAGGAAATATTCCTCTGTCCAGTTTTCGATGTGGTAAAGTTGGGTATATTTCCTCTTGTTGCTCAAGGAAGTTATATGATAAAGAAAGTGAAGTGGGGATCATGTAGAATCCTCTAAAAAGGTTCCACCCAAAGGGAGACTTAAAATATGTAAAGAAATTATATATAAATAGATTTATATATAAGGAATAACATGATGATAATGGATTTTTAGAGGAATCAAAACCGTAGTTTAAATCAAAAACCCAAGAATCCTTGATTGCTACAATTGAAAAGGTAGAACCTTCAAAATATAAATATAATCAGTTGATTAGTGTTGTTGATCTCAAGGTAGAAATTTAGGGTGATCTTGATAATATTAACATTCAAAGAAATAGAAATAGAAAGATGAGATCCATTCTAGAAGATTCATCAAATTATTTTGATCGGATTGAAGCAGAAATTGACTGACTGGAAGAAAGGGAAGAAGAACATTTAATAACTCTTGAAATCTCGAATGAAGTTGTGGAATTTAAACTCTATATTAAAGAGAGTTAAAAATTAGTCAATGACCATACATTAATACTATAGAATAAGGCTAAGATAGTTAAGGGACTTGAATAAGAAGTTATTATTCTGATAAGTAAACTGGAAATAGAATCAAAATAAAAGAAAATAAAGAAGAAATTATAGTTTGGAAGATTCTTAGACGCAGATCTGTTAAAAAGATATAAACATGGTTCTGAAGGAGTATATAAGACCTTGAATGATAATATATCTAGATGTATGGGAAAATGTAATTGGCTGTGATGCTGAAACATCAAAGGTTGGAAACAATATGGGACAAAATAAAGGGAGGCATAAATTTAAACATATAAAAAATACACCTGATGTCCTAACAAATAAATATTCAAACCAAACAGAAAAGAGAGATAAAAATTATTCTAAAGTATCCATAGAGTATCTTTGGTCAAATAATTTTACAAAATAAGTGTACATGGGGAGGAATGGAAGTGAGAATACATTTCCTCTTATGAAATTTCAATTTTATGGTTTTTTGGGTCATACCATGTCATACTGTGAAAATGAAAGGAGTTATCTAAATGGGGAAGTGATTAGAAATAAACAAAGGAGAATGAGACCATATCCTTCATCATATAGAATAAATAGTTTCTATGGATATTTTTTCACTGTTCTAACTATGGCTATAAAGCTATACATTGAATTTATAGGAAATGTGGGAACAATAACTATAGATATCTGAGAAAAGTAAATACCCATCAACCAAGTAAAATTTATCATGAAAATAGGAATTCTACTATAGAAGAAGAAAATAAATATGACGAACCCATTCATATTGAAATTATATTTGAAAGGTAATATTTTTCCTTCACTCAATTAGGTATCTCATGGAAGGAAAAGAAGAAGATCGAGAAATCCAACCTTGAAAAAATATCCCTTAAAGCTACAAAGAACAATATCACATAGATTATTAATAGATAATTCCCATACCACATGAATGGAAATGTATATTTGTTAAATAATGTAAAGAAAAGGTTTGATAGAATGGTGATATTTGTAAATTATGGTTCTTTAAATATCAAAGGGAGTGGATGTATAGAACTAGAAAATGGTAGGCTAAGGAAAACTGAAGGTCTCTATATAGACGACTTGCATCACAATATCCTAAGTGTGAGTCAAATATGTGAATCACGACTGATAGTGAAATTTAATCAAAAGGAGTGCACTATCAAAGTAAATATAGGTAATTCTATCATGAAAGGGTGCATAAAAGATAGCAATTTATACCGGGTTGACAGTAAAGAGAATATTTTTACGTAATAGTAATGAAGAAAATAACTTGTAGCATTGAAGGTTAGGTAAAATTAATCAATAGATCATGGAATATATATCTAATATTAAGATATCTTTTGACATTCACAATACAAATAATGATTGATAAAATACATGTGATGCATGCATGCGAGGAAATATGGTCAGGAGTTCATATTGGCTGAAGAAAAATGACATTAAATCTACTTGATCTTATCCACATAGATGTATTTGGCCCAATAAATATGTTCAGTACATATGTAGATAGTTACTTCATTCTTTTTATTTATTATTATAATATAATGTCTTGTGTAATGGTTATACATAGGGAACAATAAGTGATCAATTACATGAAAGGTTATCTAAGAATAGTTGAGAATAAAACTGGCCACACAATCAAGATTCTATGATATGATAATATAAGAGAATACACATACATTTAATTTTAAAATTACCTTAAAAATGCCGAATAAATCATGAGGTAGATATAGTTATAACCCCTTATAAAAATGGAGTTTTTCAACATAGAAATCGACAGGTGAACAATATGGCTAAAACTATGCTAATTGAGATTTGTATTTCTCATCTTTACTGAAAAGAGGCTGTTTAAGTAGTGGTGTGCACTCAAAATTGAACATGGATTTTTATGGGAGAAACCAAGACACTATATGAGTTATGGTGTCAAATTAATCCCTATATGAAGTATTTTTGTGTTTTTAGAAGTAAATTTTTCATCTGAATCAAAGAAGTAAATTAAGGAAAGTATGATGATGTTGCCTATGAGGGAATATTAATTGGATATTCAATGAATATTAAATCCAAAAAATGTTACAATAATCATATTGGAAGAATTTTGGAAAGATGTGATGTCAATATCATTGAAGATAAAACCATAAATACCTGAAGTATCTCATATGCTGATATGATAGAAGATGAAGAAGAAAGTGAACAATGGGTAGATTCAAATGCATAAATAGTGGAAGGCTTGTAAGAAATTAAAGTCTCAAAAAATTATAATTATTTATAAGAAGAGTTAGAAGAGGAAACCATAGCTAGAGAAACTTCATCATAATCTCACAGGAGAAATGGAAGAGCTGAAATTGATCTATCCAACATCATTGGGGATTGGATTGCACCCACACAGACAAGGATAATGAGGAATGAATCACATTCTGCCTTCCTATAAATTGTAGAACCATACTCATTTGAAAAGGTAATGAAGGATGAATCATGGGTTAAGGTCATGAATGAATAACTAGATCAGATTGACAAGAACCATACATGGGATCTTGTTAAGAGACCTAAAAACACTATGTGATTAGAATAAAGTGAATCTTTAAAAAAAATCGATGATCATGGAATTATGATAAAAAAACAAGTCTCTTTTAGTGTGTAAAGTCTATTCATATATTAAATACATTGATGTTGAAGAAATGTTTTCTCTATTAACTAAACTAGATTCAATAAAACTTTTCTTTTCCATATAAATTCAAAGAGAATAACAATTTTATCATATGGATGTCAAAACAGAATTCTTAAATAAAATTCTTGAATAATAAGTATACATTGAACAACCAATGGGATTTATGATTGGAAATTATGATACTAAGGTTTATAGATTAAATAAGGCTCTCTATGGTCTGAATTAGGTACCATGAGCATGGTATTCTTGAATCGATGCTTATCTCAAGAGGCTTGAGTTTAAAAGAGGAGGTTTTGACCAAAATTTCTATGTGAATAATTCTCAAAAATATCAATTTACAGTGCTTATGAATGTGTATGATATTATTTTTGGTGGATTCCGGAAGGGATCAGTGGAAGAATTTGATAATCACATGAAATCAGAATTTGAAATGACAATTATTGGTGAACTCGCATACTTCTTAGGGATACAGGTGATTCCAAATAAGGATTACACCTTCATTTATTTGGTAAAATATGCAAGATATCTTCTTAATAAATTCAACATGCATAAAAACAAACTGATTTTGACACTAAATTTGGTTGATAAAAAACTTGGGAAGCATGAGGATGGGACATATTTGGATCCCACCATGTATTGGAGAATTATTATAAGCTTATTATACTTGATTGTAACACATATAGATATATTTTTTTCAACATTATTAGTGGACCTCTTTCAAAGTAATATGAAGGAAGAGCATTTTCCAATAGTTAAATGAATAATGATATAGAAATTCCATAAGTGGTGGGGATTTCTTCATTATAAAAAAATGTGTATGCTAGTTAAGAAAAAAATAAGAAATAACTTCTCTTACCATGGCAGAAGATGAGTATATCTCTGCTGAAAAGGCGTGAACTTAGCTATTGTGGATGAAACAACAATTGATGGATATTAGTGATGAAGTGAAATAGCTAATGGAGATTCACTACGGCAATAAGGGCATGATAAATCTTATGGAAGAATCATATTCATAACACTTGTACAAAACATATTGAGATCAGATATCACTTCTTCAAGGAAAAATTTGAACAATGTGTGATTAAAAAGGAGCATGTTGGAACTAATGACCAATTAGGTGACATTCTGAATAATCCCTTAGAAGCACATGTGTTCGAGAAATATCAGTTGAACATTAGTGTTCATCCACCTCCCAGTGCATGAGGAGGTTATAGATGTTCCCTTATTTACATTTGTGTTACTGTTTTAATCTGTTAATTAAAGTGATGTAGATTTATGTGGGAGATACGATCTGGGGGGATTTTGTGTTGAGCTATACAAGTTGAAATATAGTTTCATTTGGTTTATTTTCAAAGGGTGGGAATAGATAAATTCAATGTTATAATGGTTTTTTGGTTTTAGGATTTTGAAAAAACATGTAATGCCTCTGTGACATTATGATAATTAGGTGTTATGAGGAAATAATTCATTTTTCTTAGATCTTACCTCGTATATCTTTAATCATTCCAAAACATGAGAACCTAATTCATGCATCCCCTCTTGTTTTCTACACCGATATTTTCTCACATATACTTAGTGTGTTGGATGAGTTTTTTCTCTCATTTTAGGTTTTTGTTTGAGGATGGTGCTTTATTGAATTTATCTAATAGATTACCAAAAAACCCAAAGGGGGATATTTTTGGAACCAAGGCCTGTTAAAGTTGGTGGCTGGAAATGGAGTCTAGTTTTTTATTGTGAATCCACACAGGTTTAATCAAGTAGTTTGTGGGAAAAGTGTTTTTATAATATATATGCCTTCAGTGTTCAAGGTGGAATTGTTTCATAGTGTTTTCCAAATTTTTGGGTCCAAAATTTAGAGGATGAATAAAGTTGTTTCAGAAAAATCAAGTTGCGTTAAAGGGTGAAGGAGAATCAAAATATTGCACACAAGTGATGTTTTGATATCTTCACATCAAAATATGACAAAGGAAAAAGTTTCACGCAATATATGAAATTGTGAAAAAGTCAAATTTGTATGACACAGGAAGTTATGTGCATGGTGGAAGGAATACAAGGAACTTACATGATAAAGGTGACATCAAAATGAGGACTTAATCATTAGAGGAAAATTTCACACATAGTGGAAGGCTCACAAAGAACTTGTGTGCAATGTAGGCTGTGTCTATAAATATGAATCTACCCCATTCATTCTAAGTAAATTTTTCCTAGGAATATATGTTGTATCTTTCACATGAAAGAGTTTTACACAAAAGAGTTGTACATAGTAAAACTTGTGTGAAAAGTGTTCCTTATTCCTATAAAGACAAATTGAGAACTCTTGGTATGGTTATGTGAAAGATAATTATGGAACAAAATATATCATGTGTGACAAATCCAAAAAAAATTCACAAGTTCAGGTATAAGGCCCCAGCCTTAAACCTTACTTAATCTTGAGTTATTACAAGATTACACATTGAGGATCTTTTCGGGTTTAGAGTTTTAGAGAATTAGATCATAAAACTTGAATTACATTCCACATATAAACAAAGTGGTTACATAAAGATAGTATTCTTCATTCCCATCAATGGAAACACATTTAAAATAAAACATGGATTATTTCTTGACACATCCTTGACTCTATCATCTTATCATGTACCTTTCCCTTGACCTGTGAAAAACATTTCAAAAACTTGGGATGAGCATAAAAACTCAGTATGGGTTATAAAAAAAACATGGAAAGGAAACATGAGTTCATATATACATAATAATGCAATCATACTTTACCCATAAAACATAGGCACTTTAACATACCTCATAAAATCATGAATAAATCATAGAAATCATAAGACATAAAGGTAACTTGAGGCATTCATAACATTCTTACGTAGGGAGTAACCCTCTTGGTTACGTTTGGAATACCCATCACAGTATATTCCCTAAAAATCTCTTCGGAGAAACCTTAACGTTTCACTCCTTCGTGTTACCCAATGCATTGGAGAGCTATAACGGGCTCACCCGCCCTTAGTTTATCACGGAACCACCCGTCTTCATAATAATGCCCAAGAACCATAACATAATCATATCACATAAAACATGCATAAAAGGAAACATAAAATTTCCAAATTTCAATCATGAGATATCAATACAACACATTGATATAAAAACTTTATGAAAACCATTTTCAATACTAAAATAAAAGAAAAGTAAAACATGGTATTTATTTTTCTTTTAAAAAGAAGGTATGGCTTTTAGAGGAAGCCGAAACTCAAATAACGGTCACGACGGCGGAGAAGTCGTTGTCGCCGCATACGTACGACAAAAACATTCCCTTTTGTCGTTTAGTAAACGCTTCGTATAAAAAAGATTACTTTTGAATAAACGTAAAAGTCAAAGGGGTTTATACACCGTATAAAAGAAAGTTGTGTATAAAATAAAATATGCCTCAACGAAAGGAGATTGAGACGAAGTCCCATACCTCGTATCCGACTTGACCCGACCGTTCTTTAATCTCCTGAATAATAAACTTGAGTTAATCTCTACTTGCTTATGAACCTTTTTCAAGTTCATTATTCCTTTTATACCATGTTATGAACATCATGTACTCATTTAAGTTAATAATGTTCATTTTGTCGGTATTTGGTTCTTAAGTCAAAAATAGACTTATTACACTTGCATGTTGTTAATTTGGTCAAAGTTTCATTATATAAAGAATGGTATTCATGATGTAGATATCATATATTTATTATATATCCAGTACATACATGCATATATAATATTATATAATCATTTAGAGGTAAGAAATGAAATGCACCGTTCATGGAGACGGTAAGTCGTACGTACGCATGAGCGCTACTTCCATTTCTATTTCATATTTTCTGGAATGGAATAATAATGATATAAAGGTATATTATAATTCCAGTATAATATCATATATAATATCATATTTCCATCCTTTATACATCCCACATATGGTATTTAACGAATCAAATCACTTTGAGGGGGCGGTAGTCCGCACTTCCTTAAATGAAGATATCGCGTATACCCATAATGGAAGCCATAAAGGTAAGACAAAAATGAAAAATACAGAAGAATAAATAAAACATAAACATATTATATATCATATATAAAAATAGTGACATCATAATGGCCACCTTTGAAGGTGTTAAATGAGTATTGAACAATCATCGTTTCGGGAGGCAGAATTTCACCATCCACGGAAACCGTATGTTCTTTAACCATTTGATGTAGTTGTGTGAGAGTGTAGCTCGAATAAATCTTATAAAAACATCCTAGTATATTGAATATACTTTTGTTGTTACAAAAGAAGTAAATAAAAAGAGTTTAGGGGTTGGAGAAGCAAAATAAAACAAATGAACATGAGAGAATGAATTACCTTTAAAAGTGTAACTCCTTTTGATTTGAGCCTAAAGGCTTCCTTTGAAAGGATTCTGCCCAAAGGGAATCCTCTAGGATGAGTAGAGGGATGTGGAGAGAGTAAATGGGCAGGGGTTGGCCGATCCAAAGGCTTGAAGAGTGTGTGAAATGAGGTATAGGTGGGGGCCTTTTATAAGAGGAGAGGAGGGGTACTTTTGGAAAGTAAAGAAATATTACTTTATTTGAAAATGTGTTTCGGTTTTAAAAGGTCCCACATTGATAGAATTCGTGGATAAGGTGATAAGGCTTCGAAATCCACTCATCCAATAAGTTTTGTACATGTGTAGTTTATAGATTTTACATTATCTTTCCATTTTATTTAAATCATCAAATAATGATATCATCGCTGCATCATTATTATGTCATAAATAATTTAATTTATTTAATGTCTAAAAATTATAAAAAAAATACTATTATGTAGGACATCTTTTTAGCTTTCAAATGAATATTTATAATCAAAAATATGACTTGTATAACCCCACTTAAAAATTGTTTTAGTAAAACATATCATGTTTGTGTCAATTTTACTTTTACATTAAATAAAATGTTATTTATGTCATTTCCCAACAAAAGTGGATCCATGGGGTCCCCAAGTTGACCCAGGGCATTTCATGGTCGTCCATGACACAACCAATGAGGTTGGGACATGTTTCTAGGTCATTTAATTTTATTAAAGTATTATTTATAACTACCCTAATTACCACTAATCGCGATTAAAAACTTAATAAGTTACTATTCACCAAAAAATTATTTTAATCTCATTGAACCACATTTTACTTCTTAATGACAACCATGTATGTCGGATTTTCAAAATTCAATAAACATTAGTGGTAAACATTCATTTAACTGAAAAATCAGTTTGCTTGATTACCACTTAGTGGTTTCACTATTCATCAAAAATTGAAGTTTTTCAGAAAATTACCAAAAATTCACCCTAAGCTATATTTGATATTCCGAATTCAAAAATGAAGTCTATTTTACAAAATTCAAAACATATAGGTCACATTAATTAATTCAATAATTAATTCCCGCTGCCAGAGCAAATAGCGTGTTTTTACAAAACAATAAGTATCAAAAGATTGACACCAGTTTAAGTCTAATTTCAAAGTGAAATTGATTACAATGACCACCATTGGATAAAATGGTAAAAATATATTCTAATTTCACTTCAAAACCAATTCAAAACATAATCTAATCATATAAATAAATTAGATTAAAAAGCAGTTTTGATGTAAAATGCAGTATTTTTCACTATTCATTAAAAAATGAACATTGTCAGAAAAATACCAAAAATTCACAAAAGGTAAATTTTGATGTCCCAATCATAAAGAATAAGTTTATTTTGAAAAACATGGTTTATAAAATTGTCAAAAGATAGATTCAAAAATGGTTTTCCATCAAAAGGCAGTAAAACAATCTTTTAAGAATATTAGTGTATTCCATGCATAAGATTGTATTTATTTTCATATTAAGCCTCTATAACACTATCTTAATAATTAATAGACATAGGTAAAAATATCTATTATTCATTACTTACTTGGGATGTTACATCCTTCCCCCCTTTAGAAAATTGCGTCCCCGCAATTTATTTACTTATCGAATAAATGGGGGTACTTACCCCTCATTGCATTTTCAGATTCCCATGTTGCCTCTTCAATCATGTGGTTTTTTCACAAAACCTTTACCTGCTTAATCACCTTATTCCGTAACACTTTCTCCCTGTGGTCAAGAATCTGGACCGGTTGTTCCTCATAAGACAGGTTCTCTTCCAGCTGAACTACCTCTGGACTCAAAACATGAGATGGATCTGGCATATACTTTCTCAACATCGAAACGTGAAAAACATTGTGTACCTGAGATAAACTCGGAGGTAAAGCCACTCGGTATGCAACTGATCCAACTCTTTCCAGAATTTCGTATGGTCCAATAAACCTTGGACTCAGCTTTCCTTTCTTACCAAATCTCATCACACTTTTCCAAGGAGAAACCTTGAGAAAAACATGATCACCTACCTCGAAAGATAGATCCTTCCTCCGGTTATCCGCATAACTCTTCTGCCTGCTCTGATCTGTTCTCATGTGTTTCTGAATCAGCTGAACTTTTTCTGCCATCTCTTCTACCAATTCTGGTCCCATCAACTTTCTTTCACCCACTTAATCCCAGAAAGCTGGAGTTCGACACCGCTTCCCATATAATTCCTGAAATGGTGCCATCTGTATACTGGAATGAAAACTGTTATTATATGAAAACTCAACCAAAGAAAGATGTTGGTCCCAACTTCCCTGATAATCCATAGAACAAGCTCGTAGCATATCCTCTAATGTCTGAATTGTTCGTTCTAACTGCCCATCTGATTGAGGATGAAAAGTTGTACTAAAATTTAATTCAGTACCCAACGACTTCTGAAGGCCTTTCCAAAAGTTAGAAGTAAACCTGGGATCATGATCCGATACAATGGAGAGAGGAACTCCATGTAACCTGACTATCTCTTTAATATACAAACGGGAAAGTTGATCAAGAGAGAAAGTATCTCGTATAGCAAGGAAATGAGCAGATTTGGTCAAGCGATCAACAATAACCCAGATTGCATTATTACCTCGAGATGTCTTCGGTAATCCAACAACAAAGTCCATGGATATATTCTCCCATTTCCACTCTGGCACTGGTAAAGGCTGAATCATCCCTTTCGGTAACTGTCGCTCTGCTTTAACCTGCTGACAAGTCAAACACTTCACAGTAAAATCAGCAATATCTCTTTTCATTCCATCCCACCAGTAATACTCCCGCAGATCTCTATACATCTTAGTACTGCCCGGATGAACTGAAAACGGAGAACTATGAGCTTCACATAACAACTCTCTCTTCAACTGTGAATCACAAGGCACACACAATCTCTTCCCAAATCTCAAAACGCAATCACTATCAATGTTGAATTCAGGCAACTTACCTTTCTGAACCAGCTCTACCTTTTTCTGCAACTCACTGTCTTGCTTCTGTGCTTGCTTGATTCTATCTGATAGAGATGATCTCACTGATACCTGAAACAAAACAGAAGGACTTCCTGCACCAATAACTTCTATGCCAAATTTCATCAAATCGTTAACCAAAGGATCACGTTCCAACCGCAACATTGTTAATGAAGCATTACTTTTTCGACTCAAAGCATCAGCCACTTTATTTGCTTTTCCCAGATGGTAATGAATTGTACAATCATAATCCTTGATTAATTCCAGCCATCTTATTTGTCTCATGTTTAACTCTTTCTGAGTGAATATATACTTTAAACTTTTGTGATTGGTATATATTTCACACTTTACTCCATACAAATGATGCCTCCAAATTTTTAAAGCAAAAACAACAGCAGCTAATTCCAAATCATGTGTAGGGTAATTTACCTCATGAGTTTTCAACTGTCGTGAAGCATAAGCAATTACCTGATCATTCTGCATTAGGACGCAACCAAGTCCTTTCAATGAAGCATCATTGTATATAACAAACTCACCATTCCTGGAAGGTTATGCCAAAACTGGAGCATTCACCAATCTTCTTTTCAATTCCTAAAAACAATCATCACATTCTTTTGTCCAGATAAACTTAACACCCTTCCGAGTTAGCTTAGTCATTGGACTAGATAACCGTGAAAAATTTCTAACAAACCTTCGGTAATAGCCCGCCAAACCAAGGAAGCTACGAATCTCGGTTACATTTGTGGTTCTTGGCCATTCTTCCACAACTTTTGTTTTTGCAGGATCAATAGTTATTCCATCTTTAGAAATAATGTGACCAAGGAAAGAAATTTGTTGCAACCAAAACTCACACTTGCTGAATTTCCCATACAGTTTCTTTTCTTTTAAGGTTTTCAAGATAACCCTTAAATGTTTTTCATGCTCCTCTTTACTTTTAGAAAACACCAAAATATCATCAATGAAAACCACCACAAACTTATCCAAGAACTCATGGAAAATTCTATTCATTAAGTCCATGAATACAGCAGGTGCATTGGTTAGCCCAAAAGGCATTACTACAAATTCATAATGGCCATATCTCGTACGGAACGCGGTCTTCGGAATATCTGCCTCCTTTACCTTCAGCTGATGGTACCCCGATCTCAAGTCAATCTTTGAAAAAAACTGAGCCCCCTGGAGCTGATCAAACAAATCATCGATATGAGGCAAAGGATATTTGTTCTTAACAGTGATATTATTCAAGGCTCTATAATCAATGCAAAGTCTCATAAACCATCTTTCTTTTTAACAAATAAAACAGGATCACCCCATGGTGATGTGCTAGGTCTAATGAAACCTTTCTCTAATAGATCTTGCAATTGCTCCTTCAACTCTAACAGTTCAATTTGTGCCATTCGATAAGGGGGTTTTGAAATTGGCTTAGCATCAGGAACTAAGTCAACAGTAAACTCAACTTCCCGATCTGGTATTATTCCAGGCAACTCATCAGGAAAAACATCAGGATACTCATTTACCACTGGCACATCATTAATATGAACAGTTCCTTTATTTTCAACGACGTGTGCAAGGTAACATTCATTTCCATCTTTTACAAGTTTCTCGGCCTCTTGATATGTTATCAAAAGTAAGGGTTCATTCTTGTAAACAAACTGAAAGTCTTTCTGAAAAGAAACTTCTTTAGCTCTACAGTCAATCTTAGCATGGTAAATAGAGAGCCAATCCATACCCAGGATAACATCAAACTCAACTAGAGGTAGAACAATAAGGTTTGCAAGTAGGTTCTTTCCACAGATAAGGATAGGAAGATTCTTATAAATTCTTTTCGCCTCGACACTTCCCCCAGGTGTTTTTACCAAAAGTTCAGGAGTCATTTCTTGAGATGGTATTCTCATTTTACTAGAAAAGTTTTCAGAGATGAAAGAATGTGTAGACCCCGAATCAAACAACACACTGGTATAATCTGAAAAAACAAACAAAGTACCTGATACAACTTCATTTGATGGCCCGACATCTGCTGAAGTAGTTGCGAAGGATTTCACCACCCCTTTCTGCTTGTAGTCTAACTGCTTCCCATCACTCAAGCTCCTTGTCGGACACTCGTTTGCATAGTGATCCATCTCATTGCACTTATAACATTTCACTAACTGTAAATCAAATTTGTTCTTACCTTCACCTTGATCCTTTTCAGTGCAATCACGAGCCTTATGTCCCATCTTACCACATCGGTAGCACTTCCCAGAATTCAGAAGACATTCCCCAGCATGCCTTTTGCCACATTTATCACAAACTGGAAACTTAGTTCTCTTACCATCAGACTTTTTTGAAGAATTCTTACCTTTCTCCTGCCACCTCGGTCTCTTCTTCTGCTGGTTGTTATAGAAAACTTGGTCATCGGAAAACTCCATTTCCACCTTCTCAGCACATCGAACAAGCTTTTCATAACTTTTAAACTCACGAGAAGCTAATTCCCTTCGATACTTTGGCTTTAATCCTGAGTAGAAACGATTGATTTTACTATCAAGGTCCCGGATAAAATTTGGAGCATACCTTGCCAATCGAGTGAACCTTTCTTCATAGGCAGCCACTGAGTCTTCCTCTTGCCCCAATTCCAAGAATTGCTTTTCCATCCTAAGTCGAACAGCCTTAGGAAAATACTTCTCAAGAAACATACCTTTGAATTCATCCCAGTCAAGAGCATCAATCTCATCGGCGTCCCTGATATTTTTAACCATAGACCACCACTGATCTGCTTCACCCTCCAAACGGTAAATAGCAAGACTAACCTTTTGATTGTCTGAACACCCCATGACATCAAAAATCTTCTCCAGTGCTTTAATACACCCTTCAGCTAGCACAGGGTCAGATGATCCTCTGAATGATGGTGGATGTTGCCTCATGAAATGTTCCACCACTGACATGTTCCTCTGCGGTTGGTCTGGCTGATCTCGTGTATGGATACCACCGCCATTTATCGCTTGAGTCAACTGCGCCATTACTGCAACAAACTGTTCAGTTCCAATTCCGACCATTTCTGGATGCTGATTCGGAAGGTTATTTCCTTCTGTATGCCTTCCTAGCACTGCTTCCCTGTTTCTTCTGCGGAAAACCATTCTGAACAAACATGTCTTAGATGAAGCAACATGGTAATCTTTAAATGCTATATCATTTCGAAAAAAAAATATTTTTGGATAATCATTTAATAGAATTCTAACTCCTAAAGTTATCTAAACCGACCTCTGATACCAACTATAAGGCCCCAGCCTTAAACCTTACTTAATCTTGAGTTATTACAAGATTACACATTGAGGATCTTTTCGGGTTTAGAGTTTTAGAGAATTAGATCATAAAACTTGCATTACATTCCACATATAAACAAAGTGGTTACATAAAGATAGTATTCTTCATTCCCATCAATGGAAACACATTTAAAATAAAACATGGATTATTTCTTGACACATCCTTGACTCTATTATCTTATCATGTACCTTTCCCTTGACCTGTGAAAAACATTTCAAAAACTTGGGATGAGCATAAAAACTCAGTATGGGTTATAAAAAAACATGGAAAGGAAACATGAGTTCATATATACATAAGAATGCAATCATACTTTACCCATAAAACATAGGCACTTTAACATACCTCATAAAATCATGAATAAATCATAGAAATCATAAGACATAAAGGTAACTTGAGGCATTCATAACATTCTTACGTAGGGAGTAACCCTCTTGGTTACGTTTGGAATACCCATCACAGTATATTCCCTAAAAATCTCTTCGGATAAACCTTAACGTTTCACTCCTTCGCGTTACCCAATGCATTGGAGAGCTATAACGGGCTCACCCGCCCTTAGTTTATCACGGAACCACCCGTCTTCATAATAATTCCCAAGAACCATAACATAATCATATCACATAAAACATGCATAAAGGAAACATAAAATTTCCACATTTCAATCATGAGATATCAATACAACACATTGATATAAAAACTTTATGAAAACCATTTTCAATACTAAAATAAAAGAAAAGTAAAACATGGTATTTATTTTTCTTTTAAAAAGAAGGTATGGCTTGTAGAGGAAGCCGAAACTCAAATAACGGTCACGACGGCGGAGAAGCCGTTGTCGCCGCATACGTACGACAAAAACATTCCCTTTTGTCGTTTAGTAAACGCTTCGTATAAAAAATATTCCTTTTGAATAAACGTAAAAGTCAAAGGGGTTTATACACCGTATAAAAGAAAGTTGTGTATAAAATAAAATATGCCTCAACGAAAGGAGATTGAGACGAAGTCCCATACCTCGTATCCGACTTGACCCGACCGTTCTTTAATCTCCTGAATAATAAACTTGAGTTAATATCTACTTGCTTATGAACCTTTTTCAAGTTCATTATTCCTTTTATACCATGTTATGAACATAATGTACTCATTTAAGTTAATAATGTTCATTTTGTTGGTATTTGGTTCTTAAGTCAAAAATAGACTTATTACACTTGCATGTTGTTAATTTGGTCAAAGGTTCATTATATAAAGAATGGTATTCATGATGTAGATATCATATATGTCTTATATATCCAGAACATACATGCATTTATAATATTACATAATCATTTAGAGGTAAGAAATGAAATGCACCGTTCATGGAGACGGTAAGCCGTACGTACGCATGAACGCTACTTCCATTTCTATTTCATATTTTCTGGAATGGAATAATAATGATATAAAGGTATATTATAATTCCAGTATAATATCATATATAATATCATATTTCCATCCTTTATACATCCCACATATGATATTTAACGAATCAAATCACTTTGAGGGGGCGGTAGTCCGCACTTCCTTAAATGAAGATATCGCGTATACCCATAATGGAAGCCATAAAGGTAAGACAAAAATGAAAAATACAGAAGCATAAATAAAACATAAACATATTATATATCATATATAAAAATAGTGACATCATAATGGCCACCTTTTAAGGTGTTAAATGAGTATTGAACAATCATCGTTTCGGGAGGCAGAATTTCACCATCCACGGAAACCGTATGTTCTTTAACCATTTGATGTAGTTGTGTGAGAGTGTAGCTCGAATAAATCTTATAACAACATCCTAGTATATTGAAGATACTTGTGTTGTTACAAAAGAAGTAAATAAAAAGAGTTTAGGGGGTTGCAGAAGCAAAATAAAACAAATGAACATGAGAGAATGAATTACCTTTAAAAGTGTAACTCCTTTTGATTTGAGCCTAAAGGCTTCCTTTGAAAGGATTCTGCCCAAAGGGAATCCTCTAGGATGAGGAGAGGGATGTGGAGAGAGTAAATGGGCAGGGGTTGGCCGAGCCAAAGTCTTGAAGAGTGTGTGAAATGAGGTAGATGTGGGGGCCTTTTATAAGAGGAGAGGAGGGGTACTTTTGGAAAGTAAAGAAATATTACTTTATTTGAAAATGTGTTTCGGTTTTAAAAGGTCCCACATTGATAGAATTCGTGGATAAGGTGATAAGGCTTAGAAATCTACTCATCCAATAAGTTTTTTACATGTTTAGTTTATAGATTTTACATTATCTTTCCATTTTATTTAAATCGTCAAATAATGATATCATCGCTGCATCATTATTATGTCATAAATAATTTAATTTATTTAATGTCTAAAAATTATAAAAAAACTACTATTATGTAGGAAATATTTTTAGTTTTCAAATTAATATTTATAATCAAAAATATGACTTGTATAACCCCACTTAAAAAAATTTTTAGTAAAACATATCATGTTTGTGTCAATTTTACTTTTACATTAAATAAAATGTTATTTATGTCATTTCCCAACAAAAGTAGATCCATGGGGTCCCCAAGTTGACCCATGGCATGTCATGGTCGGCCATGACACAACCAATGAGGTTGGGACATGTGTCTAGGTCATTTAATTTTATTAAAGTATTATTTATACCTTAAACTACCCTAATTACCACTAATCGCGATTAAAAACTTAATAAGTTACTATTCACCAAAAAATTATTTTAATCTCATTGAACCACATTTTACTTCTTAATGACAACCATGTATGTCAGATTTTCAAAATTCAATACACATTAGTGGTAAACATTCATTTAACTGAAAAATCAGTTTGCTTGATTACCACTTAGTGGTTTCACTATTCATCAAAAATTGAAGTTTTTCAGAAAATTACCAAAAATTCACCCTAAGCTATATTTTATATTCTGAATTCAAAAATGAAGTCTATTTTACAAAATTCAAAACATATAGGTCACATTAATTAATTCAATAATTAATTCCTGCTGCCAGAGCAAATAGCGTGTTTTTACAAAACAATAAGTATCAAAAGATTGACACCAGTTTAAGTCTAATTTCAAAGTGAAATTGATTTCAATGACCACCATTGGATAAAATGGTAAAAATATATTCTAATTTCACTTCAAAACCAATTCAAAACATAATCTAATCATATAAATAAATTATATTAAAAAGCAGTTTTGATGTAAAATGCAGTATTTTTCACTATTCATTAAAAAATGAACATTGTCAGAAAAATACCAAAAATTCACACAAGGTAAATTTTGATGTCCCAATCATAAAGAATAAGTTTATTTTGAAAAACATGGTTTATAAAATTGTCAAAATATAGATTCAAAAATGGTTTGCCATCAAAAGGCAGTAAAACAATCTTTTAAAAATATTAGTGTATTCCATGCATAAGATTGTATTTATTTTCATATTAAGCCTCTATAACACTATCTTAATCATTAATAGACATAGGTAAAAATATCTATTATTCATTACTTACTTGGGATGTTACATCAGGTGTTGCTCTCAAGTGATTGAGTTGCATGACTATAAATTTTTGAATATATGGGTTGTTTGATTAGTAATTTCAAGTGCATCAACTCGTGACTATGGTGAAATAATATTATCATGCTAATAAGGGATAAAGACTTAAATGTAAATCTACTAAAGTGACCTTCAAGTCATTAAACTGAGTGGGACTTCACACGAGGCAGTGAGAAAGGGGGAGTTGACAGAAGTGTTCTGAGAGACACAGTGTGGTGTCCCTAAAATATTGTTAAGTTAGTGTTTCTAGTGTAGAGTGACTATATATGAACTTCTATACTCCAAAATAACTAGTGAATCATAGTGGAGTTAGGTACAACTAACACACTATCTACGTATTCTCCTTATACTATCCCATAGTGGTAAACCAAGTAAAAAATCTTTATTGTCTCTCTGCATGTGAATTTTTAATTACTACATGATTCCATAAGGCAGGTTTAACAAGTTCCTACCAATATGGAAATAAGATCAATCACTTTAAAATAAAAATTTGACATCCTAATTCACCCCTCACCTCTCAGTGTGTTCTGGGATCCTAAAATAATGTTGTGTTATGTATCCTAAGATGTGTGTTTGGAATTGTAGAGATATCCCTCCATGAATAACTTTATTGATAGAATGATAGGAGGACATGGATATAGATGTGCCTAAAGTAGTGGAACCAATGGCTCTGATAGTTCTAGTTAAAGCAACTAGAGAGAAATTCCATGTGAACATTGCTCGCTTTATGAAATGTATGGAAAGAGACCCATAGTGGCTTGTGAAGAGTATGTCAACTTGACTCAGGGGTTTTAGTTGTTTTTTCCTTTGATGTTCACTATATAGGGTGTACCTAGGGCACCTCGGTTATGGATTGATATTATCCATATGATTCTTGACCACTTGGATACACCTTCTAAGAAGAGATTCAAACTATCTACTTATATGTTACATGGTCAAGTGAAGTGTTGGTGGGATATCTAGAATCAGGATGAACAGTTAGAGAACATGGTATAGAAGGACTTTCAGAAGATGTTCTTCGAGAAATTTTACCATGAGATGCTCAGTCGGGAGAGGGTAGCTGAGTTCATGAGGTTGACCCAAGGTATCATGTTTGCGATGGACTATGTAGGACACCTTATAGATTTGTAATTCTTTATTCCAGTATTGACAGGAGATGAGGTGACTATGGTAAAATAGTTTTAGGATGGGATTAAATGTTAAATTAAGTCCTTGGTGAACATATTTAGGATAAAAAAGTTTTCAGAAGTGATGAATTAGGATCTCATTTCTGAGGGGAACCTGAAGGAGGAATCCATTGTGGGACAGATGGTTTATGTTGGATGACCAATAGGTACGTCTTTCGACAGTAAGAATCGTCACTATGAAAATTTTAACCAGGGTGATAGAAAACATAGTGTCCAAGGGGAAGGTTAGGTTACTCAGTACATGACTCGAGTGATCTGCCACTATTACGGTAGGCTCGGTCACATTTATAGATAGTTCCCCTAACCACTGGTAGAGTGATGATCTTCTAGAATGAGGGTATATATACAAAGGTTCTATAAGAACCCATGATAGATGGGTAATGAAGGAGGAGCTGATGTGTGAGTTTCATGCCTCGAAGTAAGTGGTGCATTCGAGTTTGACCAAAATGTATCGTGATCTACATTGATAGTATTGGTGGTTGAGAATGAAAAACGGATTTTGTAGGGTTCGTGACATGATGTTACACCTATCAATAGGTGAAGGTTGAGCATCAACGACCCACTGGTTTACTATAGCCATTACCCATTTCAGAATGGAATTAGGATGATGCTACCATGGACTTTTTGGTGGGTCTCCTAAGGAAAACTTGAAATAATGAAGATATTTGGGTGGTTGTGGACCGATTGACAAAATTAGTGCATTTATTTTCTATATGGGAGACTTTATCAGTTGATCAGTTGGGGTAATTGTATGTTCGAGAGATAGTCTGTCTTCATGGGGTTCCATGAAGTATAGTTTCATACCATGACTCACATTTTACTTCTTGCTTTTATAAAGGATTGTATAAGGTGATTGGTACACAGGTATTACTAAGTACTAATTCCCACCCACAAACAGATGGGTAGTTGGAGCTTACTATTCAGGATTTGGAGGATATGTTGCGGGTGAGTGTTCATGACTTTGGTGGGTCTTGGGAGAATCACTTAGTTCTCACTTAGTTTTCCTATAACAGTAGTTATTAAGAAACTATTCAAATAGAAGCATATGAGGATCTTTATGGAAATCCATGAAAATTACCACTATGTTTGATGGAGTTAGTTGAGTCATAGGTGTTTGGACTGAGTCTATTATAGGATATTTTGGGGAAATTTTAGCTAATTTAGAAAGGTATGGATAAGGATCAGAGTAGATAGAAGTTGTATGCTGCTAAACGTCGATGAACCCTTTAGTTTATAGTGGGTGATCATGTATTCCTTCAAGTGCCTCCTAGATTGGGTCACCATAGAATTTTGATATGGGGAAAGTTATTTCCTAAGTTTTTCAGACCTTTTGAGGTTTTGGAGAGAATCAATCATGAGGTGTACTGATTGGATCTTCCATAGAGTTATAGTGTTATACATGACATTTTTCATGTGTCGCAACTTTGGTGGTATCACCCTGACCATTCTCATGTGATCGATGAGGATGATGTTGAGCTTGAGACTGATGTATCCTTTGAAGAGCATATGATACGTATTGTGGATCGTAGTGAGAAATTTTTGTGGGGAAAAACTATTATAATAGTTCAAGTATTATGGAAATATATCCATGTTCATGAGGTAAAATGGGAGATAGAAGAAGATATGTGGGATCAGTGGCCCGATATTTTTACCTCGGAATCTTAGAGATGCTTGGGAGTACATCTTGAGAACGAGCTGTTATAGGGTGGGGAGATTTTAAGATCCAAACATTTTCTTAAAATGTCTCAAGATCATTTCTAGGCACTCTTTTACCTTATTTTTGGTATATCCTAGGTGAGTTTTTGTTTCATGGTATTTCAGGTGAAAATTTGAGAATTTTTGAAGAAAAGAGGTAGTGCGAGGTTGGCGCATAGTTTTTCCAAACCATGCGCCTACCCCCAGTAAACCATAAATCCCTATAAAAAGTGGGATTTCATGGTTGGTGCACATTTTTTCAAACCATTCACCTTCTGAGGAGAAATTTTTCACCCCTAAGGAGATAATTTTGGGAAAACTATTCACCTTGTATAAGAAAATGTGCATGCTGGATTTTAATCCCTCAAAAAATTATAAAACAAATCTCAAACCCCATAATATTAATCCCTAATCACCCCTACTATGACCTAAACCCATTCCTACAAATTTTTAATCTCCCAGAATTATTCATAAGCCTCTCAAAATCCATTTAAGATGAATCGAATATCCATTTGAGAGATCTGAACCTCTCCCGTTATTTAATCTCTTTTCATTTCAATTTCTATCTCTCCCATATCTCTCCCTATATGAAGATGAATTTTTTATCCTCTATTAGAGATGGATAAGATATAGGTTTTGATAGATCTTAATTTGTTTGATCTTTTTTCTAGTATTTGGTTCTAGATCTCATTCTTTATTGTGATCTTGATAGTTCTGTTTCAATTTGAGGAATTTTTTTCTTTGTGAATGCTCATCAATGATCTTGAGGTAGGTAGTCTAAATGTCAATTTCCATAGTCTTTAATTATAATTGCATGTATGTTTTTTGGAATTTAAATTTCCACATTTGTAAATTGAATCTTGAATTGAATTAATTAATGGGATCACACAATTGGTCAATTAATGGGATCTGTAATTGGTCAATTAATGGGATCATGCCATTGGTCAATTAATGAGATTATGAAATGGGTTGTTTAATATGATTATGAATTGGTTGATAATGGTAATTAATGGATGCTTGGATTAACCTTGAAGGGTTAATGGATTATATGATTAAATATGGATAAATGGTTTTATGGTCAATTGTTTATATTATTCAATTTTAATTAAAGTGATGAACCTTGATTGTTTGGTAAATTGAAATGGTATACCATGATGAGAATATGTAATAAGAAGTCTAATGATTATTAACATTAATTAATGAGATATGTGTGACATATGTGATATTGTGATATATTTGTTGATTGATAAACATTTGTGGGACATAGACTAATGCTTCAAAATCCCATATGTGATAACTATGAGTGTGTGACATGGAATGATGCTTAAAAATCCCATAAGTGATACCAATGAGGTTTGGGAAACATACTGATGCTTCAAAATCTCCTGGGGTGCTATAAATAGCGTTCTAAGCCCATGATGTTGGAATTGGACTATGGTTCCAAGTAGTTGTGATATGAATTGAAATTAAGTGATTGATAAAATCTCGTTTTATAATGAATTGTGATTCCCTATGTGATGTGGTTAAGACTTTGGAATGGTCCAAAGCAAGTATTGATGGTTTGGGTGTCATTATGAACCCAAGGAATTTATGTGGTTAATTAAATAATAATGAATTGTGAAAAACTATTTATTTTATTTTTGTACTTTATTATTTATACAAATACATACACTATTATAGACTTGTATTGTTTTAGAGGTCATTGGCGATGCCCTACTGAGTTGTACTCACACCCTACTTGGGATGCCTGATCAGTACTTAAATAGACTTCATGTTTGCAGGATGGGATAAAGGAAAGATTCATATATTAGATGGATTAGTAGGGATGGAGCATGTATGAGTGAATCGTACTTGGTGTTGGGACCCACTTGGGAGTTTTTAGTGTGTATTTATTTTGGGTTTTTCATATTGAAACTTGAAACATATATGGAATGACATAGCTACTAATTTAGTTTCAATATTATTTTCCTATTTCGGTTTATCATGTGATATTGTTATATATTGGTTACAGTATTATTCTAGTTCTTGGTTATATCATTTGGTTATTTTTTATTTATTTTCCTTTATTGAACTACTTTGATAAAGATGATATAGTCTCCCCGTGTTATATATTAGACCATCACTTCTAGTTGGTGGCCTCTGGAATATGGGGAGGTGCACCTGAGTTCATGTAGAGAACCTGCTCGGGGTACCGGCATGTGGCACCTGGGTAAGGACGTTACAGTTCGCAACCCTTATCTTCTTACATCAACTAATTTTTTATTGGTAAAAAAATAAATTATCATTTAAAGTATATCTATGTATTTCCTATAAAATATTATTTTTCCTACATTTAATTCATTTATACCCATAAACTCATGCCTCACACTATTTTTATCTTATTTTAAAATCCTTTAATTTTGATTATGGTATCTTTACATTTGAAACTATCTTTATCTTTACTTATTTTATTATATCCTTACTTGTTTTATTAAACTCGTCAATATCATGTTAACAGAAACAAAATTTTATTTAACAATTATTAATTTTATTAATATTTCCATATTTATTTGAATAATTTTAATATATAAGATAAGTTGTGTTAGTGATGTCCTAAATCATTTTAGAAAAAAATAAATTTTGATAACCATTTATTTATTTATTTATTCATAATTTTAATTATTTTATTATTATTAAATAGAAATAATTGATTTATTATAAATTTATATTAATTTTATTAATTTTAAGATTTAAAAACAAATTCAAAGAATTCATCATTCCTAAGAATAAAAAATAACTAGGTTTTGTAGGATTGTTCAAAGTGGAAGCTTGGGCTATGTCAAAATGAATTAGTAGGCTTATATAAGAATAATTGAAGTTGATGGGAAAATGAGTAAGGTGAAGTGAAAATATTAAAATCTCATATAGTAATAAATTATAAAGGATCTTTACCACATAATAATAAGAAAGTTACAATCGCATAAGGAGAAACGTGGATTTTTTAAAACTCATGTAAAAAATAATTAAACCGAACAGACATGCATATGAATAAGAAGGCACATAATGGATCACGTAGGATTCATCGGATCTCATGTGAAATTAAAACCAATTAATTTTATATTCTCACATGTGAATAAGACTGCTCTGTGTCAAATTAAATTCATGTTCATGGATTAACTTCACATTGGATTAAAACTAAGGTCATTTAATATTAAATTTATGCTATTTTTATATTACATATGTGTTTCCATGATAATAACTCAGCATAAATTCACATATGATTAATCTATAGGGATGTGTCCTATATCATGTTTATATACACTTTTCTTCAGATTAATTCTTCACTCGCATTTGAATGATTATTCAATGCTCAGATATGATTAAATCCAAGGTCATGTGTAAATAACTCATGTCAGATTAAATCACATAAGGATAATTCATTAAAGAATATAAATCAAAGAAAATATATATCACTATGATATATCTTCTTTAATTTATGAGCTCTTACATACAAGGTAATATGATCAAGATTTATGAATAAATTAAAAATGTGTTAGGTTTGAGTTATAGCAAGGAAGATAATGAACAGTGAAATGTGACTCCATGAAAGATCTTATAAACTAGAGCTGACATGATCTAGAAAAAATTGCATCGTGGAAATGAAAAATAATAATTTAGCATGATGAAATTTTTTATATCATGAGTATCAAAAAAAGTATGAGTAGATTCCTTTCTATAGTGGATAAACCCACTGGCCTCCCACTTTTAAAATATTCCTCATATTCATTTTTAAAAATAAAACTATATTCTTGTATTATTCTTAATAAAATCATAATATGAATCCATATAATCAATATAATCATCACTTAATAAAATTAATAATAATAAATTAATTGTTTGAATTAATCAAAATAATAAATATTATTTAGAATATATTTAATCTTTCTGTAAAAATGAACATGAGCCTCAGCCGAGTTGATGAGGTATCCTTAAGTGCATCCACAAGACCCAGGTTCAAAACCAGGTAGAGGAATATTTCTGGGGGTACTGTAGCATGTACTGTAGCAGGTAATGTAGCAAATACTATAGCAGTACTGTAGCAGTATTATACACTGTGTGGGTACTGTAGTAGAATTGTACACTATACAGGTACTGTAGCAGAACTGTACACTGTGTGGGTACTGTAGCAGGCACTATAGAAGTTACCATAGCAGGTACTGTTTGGTACTGTAGCTGCTGGAACTATTCACCTTGGGCTACTGGTTTGGGCTTAGAGTCCTTAAGGCTTTTGGGACACCTAGGCCTTCATGTCAGTAGGTCTTTCGGGCCACCTTTAAGGCCTTCAGGCCACCTCAAGGCCTCCAGGCCACATGTAGTTGCCCCAAACACACTACAAAAAAAGAGAAACCCCAGAAGAGGATTCAAAGTAGGTGCACTCACCAGAGCAGAGCCAAATTGATTTGTCAAAATGAAAGGGTATGGCTATACCATCAGGACCAACCTGTTCTTGCACGATAAGCCTAGCCAGACGGCCATGAAAAGGTGTAGAGCTACTATCATGATTTAGATGTTGGGGAGGGGCAGTTCCTTATAGATAGTCTGGTTGAATTCCCTAAGACCTTCGGGTCATATAATCTCCTAAGACTACGGGCCACGTAATCTCTGAGCCTACGGGCCTTGTAACGGTTCCCCCTCATCCCTTGAAAGGGGGGTTATCAAAAATCAATAAAAATGAAGGCCTTCGGGCCATTCCGGCAGTAAAAATCTTTTATGTCATTTAGTAAAATATATCCCTAATCATATGACATGTAATAAATATTTATGTAAAATAAATATTTCTTTAATAAATAAAAATTCATAACATAAATATTAGATAAACATAAAACTAGTATATTATTTAAAAATACATGAATTTTCACATTCTTCCCCCCCCCCCCCAAATGAAATTGTATCCTCACAATTTTAATTTTTTTCTAATAATAAACATAACATAATATATAGATTTTCTTAGATCATTTATTTCTATACTAAGACTAGGAAATTAATCATTTCTAAAATTAATATTTCTTAAACCATATATGTTTTTTTATAAGACTTGTAATTGTTAATTAGTTTCAAAATTGTACTTTTATATTCAAGTGATGTTTCTCATATAAGTCTTGATAGATTTATCTTCCTTTTTCTTGATTTTAAATAATTATTTTTCCATCAAGATAGATAATATGAGAAGATATAATTAATTGATTTATTTCTATTTCATAATCATAATTAAATCTTTGGTTTTGTGTTTTAATCAAATTCCACCACTGATTCACTTCACATTTTAGATGGTGAGTACTCAAAATGATTTTTTCACAATTTAAAGACAAAAATCAATTGTTAATAAATCCTGAGATCCACTAAAAATGGTATAATTTCTATATGAAGGATTTTATGAAAATTTATTCTTTATATTTCTATCTATTTTATAAAATGGTTATTGTGAGTATATCCAATAAAATCATAGTAAAAAATTATATTAATCATAATCATTAAAACCTTTAATTAAAATAATGACACTATTAGGTCAATCTATGTCACTTTATTTTTTATCATCTTATTATTATCCATCTAATCATAAGAATTGTACAACCCTAAAATTTGTAGAGTTTTCCTTACTATATTATAAACACAAAATTTAAAAAAAAACCTTGATCACATATTCTCCTAAAATAAACTTATATTTTATCTTTAAACATCATTCACCTTGATATAAAACCATAATAAGAACATTTATACCTCAGTTATATATGCTCCCAAAAATTAACTCAATCTTTTTCTCTAAAATAATTTTGAGAACTTTTCAATAAATAACATACTAGAAAACAATTTTCTATATATACCTTAATCACATATATTCCCAAAAATATAGTAATATTTTTCTAAATTAATTTTAATCACCTTGTTACCAAACCACCTATCATCCCCCAAGATACACAGGTCAACTTATTTTTCTAAAATAAAATAACCCTTTATCCTAAATAATCATAATTACCTTAACATAAAATCAAATATCAAACCCAAGTCTTATCTATACCTCAATCATGTATTCTTCCAAAAAAACACAATAAATGTCTCCCAAAATACCATTAATAAACTTAAAACCTAATCACATAAGACCTCAAAAGTGTATTTATACTATTTAATTTATGATCATCCTTAAAATTATTGACCCATGTTAATACCTAAAACTATTAAGTTATCCTCAACTGATAATATCCTAACATCTAAAGTTATTTAAACACTAATTTGATACTAAGTATAAATACTTGAACAAAATCATCCCATAAGTTCATGGTTTATATAAAATATTTCATCGCTTACATACCCAATACCTTTTAGGTTTAGTGTTTTAGGGAATTCGGAAAAACCTTATATAAAAACCTATACTTTTACACCAAATTTATTCTTTCCCCACTAAACTAAACATTTTAAATGATACACCCACTTTGTTCAAGTCTAAAATCACTTAACCACAACATGACTTCATAATCACTCCTAACCATCCTTAATCCATATAAAAAACATTTTAAAACATGTGATAAGAATAAAAATATTAGTAAATAGAATAAAAGAAATAAAAAAACACATTATTCCACTAAATTACTTGAAAACTCTTGAAAATTATTTCCTTAAATAAATAACTTTGACACCATATAAAACTTACTTCAAAAAATTAAATTAAATTCTTTGATCAAAAAATTCTATAAAAATCATGTAAGAAAGCATAAAAGAGATAGAATAATCATAAAGTTCACTTTATAAAACATGAGAATTCTTGATATGATCTTTCTTAAAATACATAATTTTAACACTTATAAGATCATAAACTTTCCTTCACTCATGAAATGAACTTATTATTTCATGAAATCTAAATATTTCTATTTAAAACTTATAGAAAGTGTAGAAAAAACATGAAGACATCTTGGGAAATAATATTCATTATCACCCTTACAAATCACCTTTATAATGGAATAACTTATAACTAGTTATTTTTAATAACCTATAATGGAATAACTTATATCCAATTAATTCCAACATCATTTCTCTATATAATAAATCATTACTCAATGTGTTAGGGGATATATCTCAAGACTACCCATCATTATATATAATTCCCAAGTACCATAACATGAATAAAATATATATAAGATTAAATTTCACCATATAATGATCAAAACTCATAAAAACTTACTTTTCAACCCATAAGAGTAAGAATCTAAGTTAACCTATAAAAATAAAATTAATTTAAAAGAATGGGCCATCCAATTCCTCATTGATAAGAAAATGGAATAAAAACATGTAACATTGATAGAGATCAATTATAAGAGAAGTAAAATACTTTGAAAACATTTTTAGGAGAAATAATTTTAAACTTAAAAGGAAAAAACTTTGAATAAAAACTCTTTACCTAAATTCTTGACTTGATTCTTACATCTTCTAAATTTCTAAATAATAAAACTCTATTAAGTATTTACTTTATTAAAAACCTTTTTTTCTTGTTTATTTTCCTTTTAATTTATAACCATGTATTATTTATTTATTGGATTACTTTTTTTTAGATTGATCATTTTTATGTTTTTTTATCCATAATTCCAAAAAAAACTTCGGTATAACAATAATGATCAAATACACTTAATCAATGGTTCTATATTATCCAAAATAAAAGGTGTTCAGTTATACTTATATTGATTAAATTTAATTTATTTATAACTATATTATATTAAATAAAACCAATATATCATACATATTAAATATTCATGTATTTTTATTCCTTGATAACAATTGTTAAGAAAATAGAGTTGCTTCGTTCAAGTAAATGGTCAAACTAACCCAAAATTAAACAAATAATAAAATAATATTGATATAACTCAGTTTATATTATAATAATATTATTATAATAATTTTAATTCCTTATTATTAAGATCATATATCTATTTCAAGAAGATGTATAGGAAGAAGATTGATAAAATAAGTGAAGAAAATGATGATACTTTCATTTAAGAATAAAATCTTCCATTAAGTATCATCATTGAAATGAAACCTTAAGAAACCCTTCTTATAATTTAAGGATAAAGTACATGTATAATGAATCTAGGAGAATAAAATATAGGTATATTATAGATATGAAACCAAAATTTTGATGCTTGGAAAGGGTAAAGGAAGTTACCTTTTATAGATATACCTAATAGAATTTCTACAATTATAAGCTAAGTATAAAATATTGAGTTGATTGAATGCATGGATAGGCTCAGTAATCCCCTATATTTTCTCATGACATGAAAATATTTCATTAGATTTTATAATTATCAAGTTTATCATAAATAGAAGGAATGGAATTAGTTCACAACCCTTATCTTCTAATGTCACTCACTCTCAAATCACTTTTTTATTTTTTTCAATAAATTCACTTTAAGGTTAAGTGGGATCAAAGTATAAACTAAAAAATTAGATTCAATATATAAAAAAAGTATTCAAAATTAAAAAAAAAAACAAATCCAATAACCCCCAGACACATGGGTCAACCTAGTGACACCATTCATGCTTCGAGATACGCACCACGCATGACCCATGAGGATGGTCAAGTTAATTCGATCACCAACATCTCATTGTCAACACTATCTCATCACAATTTTCTAACACCATTATTATTGTATCACCAATCTATATATATATGAATGATTATAACACAAAACTAGTAACACCAAAACCATGGAATCTCCTCGCATTTAAAGCACCATAACTAACAAACTAACACTAGAGAATCAATAACCATATCCATTCACCTATTACATCAAGAAAAATAGAAAATTAATAACACCACATGACCTTAAATTCACCATCAAACAAGATACAACCACTGGAGACTCCATAATCCATTAAAACGTTGCCACAGCATCCAAAACTTAACATACATCATCTTCTTCCATTTAAGGCGACCATCGAGAACATGTTACTGACATAGAAGAAGACCACCTTAGGAAGAAACATTTTAAAAATTTCCCTAAAAGTAGATTGGGATTAAATAACTAAGTAAATTCATGAAGATAATGGAGAAATTACAACCTTAAACCTCAAGGAGAACACTATAGGACATAAACCACCATAATTGTAGATAGAAATAATATATATTTGAGGATCATTATATTATCCTAGGTAGTGGAAGAAAACCAATAAAACATATTAATCTAGCCTCAAAATAATCAAAATGTTCATGAAAATTAAGAACACAAAAAAAATAGATCATAGTGTCCTCTATCATCTTCTTATATGGAGTATGGTTAGATGATGATCACAAGATCAATAAATGTAGTTTTCCTACCTCTATAAGTGATCCACTAGCTGAAGGATACATGACCATATCCTAAGGAATCCCAAATGCTAAAGGGATGATAGAGATTTCACTGAGGAATAATTAAATGTGTTTTGGGTAGAAAAAATATATATAAATCTCTGTATGAAACTGATTATCAATAGTAGCATTCACTGCACTCATTAATAAGGGAACACATTCCCTTTATATGGTCAGTGCTCGATGCTCTTCATAAATGGAGAATGAGTCAATGATATATAATACATAATATTCATTAATTCCTACTACTAAATACATTGAAACTATTTAATGGATGTTAATGAATTGCTTAATCTATTTATAATGGATTAAAAAATAAAGGAAACAGTACAGAAGAGAAGTAGCAGATGCATGCACCCTCGGGTTGTATTTTATGTAACTAGGATATGTTAGCACTAATGATACCTTAGTCCCATGATTAGGGATACATTAGTTCTAATGTATCCTTAAGATATATTCATTATATTCATATAATTTTAGTTAAGTTTCAATAATCTCTAACCTACACTAAAATCCATAAGTCTTTCATAAAAATCTTCACAACTCGTTGTGATTCCATCCAAAACTCTTTTTGGATACAGTTCCATCCAACTCTATTCATTTTGGAAAAATAATCCTATCTAAAACTCAATACTTATATATAGTCCTAAATATGTGACTTTATGGGACTTGGTATCATTGATAATAAATATTAAATTCCTATTTCATAGATGTAAACAAAGAGCATCCTCTGGTAAATCATCAGTGCTACTCAAGCGACTAAGGGGTCTGGTGTGATCTCTATCAAAAAAAACTCATATCTTTATACAAATATTTATACCACAAGATGTATCATATAAATAATATTTAAACCTATATAATCCCTTTTTTCATGACATATATAAACTACTAAACATGGAACAATGACTATCTAGTATAGAACATATCATCTTTTTTTTATTCTATGAAAAAGACTAACCATGCTGATGAATACATTAATTGAAATTAATATAAACAATGGGAAATATATATATATATATATAATCCAAGTATTTAAAAACATTATATGTGACTCAAATAAGAATGTAAATGAATTTCCTCAGTATAATTCAATCAATGGTCAAATGTCTTTACTCGCATAAAAGTAGTCAAATCTCATCTTAGTTGTGTTCAAACAGATAACATGATCAGCAATATACCCAACCACCCCCTAATTAGATAATTTACTTTTGTGTTTCATAAGTAAGGTATTAAAGTATAAATTTTCACTTTTTAGGTATCCCACAAACCTTGTATAATAAATATTGATAATAAGAATACACCCCTTAGTATATTGATGACTGTATGATATTCCTTGAGATATAATTTAGTGGGTCAATCCAAGTGATAAGTCTATACTTATTACCTCATGAATATATTATTTATATCACTTATAAAACCCTTTATAATGAGTATAATAATCCATTAATTCTAAAATTAACATATCTTTACAACCCATTATACTTCATGATGATTATCAATTAGGGAAAACTCAATGTCATACTTTAAGGGGATATCTTCATTTGACCATTCATATAAAGTAAATTGTAGCACACATGAATGAATGATAAATGGATATTACCTTTATTATATAATCATGTTACATTTACAACCGTTACACCCAATATATGAAGTGTTTAACAACAAAAGATTTTATAGGTCCCTCATGATGTTTCTACGATAATGGTTTTTTCACTAGATATTGAATATTCCTCTATGTAGCCACCTTATAGATATTTACATCACCACTCTCAATGATCTATCATATGTGATTGTATTTAGGAATAATCCATTTATTCCTTTGGTGAGATCGATATTACTTAGATTGAGAAAGGGATTTTTGGTTATCAAAGTAAATCTCAATTTCCCCCTTAATACTAAGAACCACTCTAAGTTTTGTAATGAAATTCATAATCTAAATAGACTCCATCACAACATCTGATGTAGTGATGTTCTATACCTATGATGTAAAGTCAACTATAGTGTATTTCTTATAACTTATCCAATTGATATCTCCACCATTTAGGTAAAATATGAAACCAGATTGAGATTTTATATCATCTCTGTCAAACTAGAAACTAGAATTTGTGTAACCTTTGACATAGTGATCATCCTCTCCTATAATGACCAGGAATATATCTGTAGTCCTTCTTGAGTACTAAATAATGTTCTTCATAAAAATAAAATTAATATTCCTAGTATTATATTGGTATCTACTAGTTATTATTAAAACATATGAGACATCAGATCAGGTACACAATATAGATTATGTGATAGATCCTATGGTTGATGTGTAGATAATTATATCTATACTTACTAACTATTTAGAATGATTCTGAACCTTTATAATATTTGTGCCATGTAATACTAGTAAATACCTATTTTTGGAGTTCTACATGATAAACCATTTTATCACTTTACAAATTTAAGTGTCTTCAATGAGACCAATAAACCTCTTAGATCAACCTATATATATCTTTATATCTAGTATATAGGTTTCTTCACTCATGTATTTCATTATGAATCACCCAACCACATATTTACAGAGTGAAATATCATGATTTAATTTTTGATGAGTAGTATGAAATCTATATAAAATATCATAAATACTACTATATTTACACTAATTCTCCCATATATACAAGAATCATCTCTGTTTTTTATGAAACCAAACACTTTTATTGTTTTATTAAACCGTATATTCCAACTTAGATATTCTTGCTTCAATACATAAATATATCATTATAGATTTCATACCTTATAATTTTTATTTGGTATTTTAAAACCTTCAAGTTATAACATATACCCATCATCAACTAGATTCCCATTAAGTAAAGTGGTTTTGAAATCTATTTGATATATCTTATAATCAAAATATATTTATAATATAAGTAATATACGAATGGAATTTATCATTATAACAAGTTAAAATGTTACTTAATAGACTATAATATGAACTTTTTATAACCTTTTCCACTATTAACGATTAATAGGTTGAAACTCACCATCCATATCATTTTTATTATAGAAAACCCACTTTCACCCTATGATTTTCACCCCTTTAAGTACATCCACCAAGTTCCTAACCTGGTTAGTGTACATAGAGTTCATTTTATAAAACATAGCTTTTAACCGTTTATAAAAATCAAAACTCTCAATAATGTTTTAGTGGGTGGTTTTTTTATCTTCTATGAACATTACCTCATCATCATTCACTATAAGAAATCCATATCTCATGATATCTTAACAAATACCACTAAACCTATGAGGTTCTTGTATAACTTAAGTTGGTTATTCTTCCACAACTCTTTATGGGACTATCTCAATTTTCATATTAGAAAAAATTTATATTTCTTGGTCTTGAAGTTATCTAAATTAAATATTCCTACCACAAATTCATCAACTTATATGTTCCTTTTCAAGGAAAACACCGATTTTGATCACAAACATATTGTGTTTGGTAGGATTATAGAAATAATAACCTATAGTATCTTTGGAATAACCAACATATAATAATTTTTATGTTAGGGATGATTTTATCAGAATCTAAATTTCATACATATTCTTTAAAACTCCAAATTATCATAAAATACATTCTAGGACGTTTCTCAGTCTATATCTCATATGTTGTCTTTATAAATGATTTAGATGGAATTCACTTTAATATAAATCTAGTAGTATTTAGTGCATAATCATATAAATTAATAGGAAGTTCACATTGACTCATAATTTATTGAACCATTTCTATAAAGGTATGATTCCTCCTCTCAGATTCACAATTTAATTGTGATTTTCTATGAGTAGTGAATTATGGACCAATTCCACAATCTCTCAGATGATCAATAAATTTCAAGCTCAAGTATTCACTACCTAAATCTAATTTTAGTATCTTAATACTTTTTACTAGTTTATTTTTTAATTCATTCTAAAACTATTAAACTTTTCAAAAGTTACATGATTTTGTTTCTTGAGAAACACATAACAATTCTAACTAAAGTCGTCGTTTAAGGAAATGAAGTACATAAAACCAACACTTTCTTGAGTAATCATTGGTCCACATATATCACTATGTATGAGATCCAAAATTCCATTATATCTTTCACCTTTTCCAATAAAATTTGTTTTTAATATATTTATTAATAATCAAGATTCACAATTTTTTAAAATGATTCATAATTGAATGAGTCCAATAATTTATTTCTATGGAGTCTTTTGATGAATTTCTTATTTATATGCCCAATGAGACAATGCCAAAGGTATGTGGGACTAAACTAAACCCTATCCTTCTTATTTTTTATGTTAAAAATTTGATTATCCAAATACATAATTTATAAACCATTTATTATATTCCTAATTCCCTAAAATATTTCATTCTTACATATAAAACAACTTTTTATTAATAGAGAATAAAAATCCCTTCTTGTCCAAACAAGGTACAGAAACCAAACTCTTATATATAGTGAGGATATAAAAATAATTTTCCAATTATATGATTAATCCATAGGGTAAAATTAAATAATTATTGTTAACTTCTAATTTAAAAACTTTTTCTCAATTGATGATATGAAGATCAACTTCACCCTTTATTAATTCCCTTCTATCTATGTGTCAATATTTTCAACACAAATGTGTGATGCACACATGGTATCTAATACCAATGATTCATAGGTAGTGGAATTAATAACTATAACATTCAAATTTATATTCTCAGAATGATTCTTCTTGAGAACACTTCTCAAACCTAGATACCAAACTCTAACAATTTTATAGGTCATACTTGTAATTGATTAAAATATAATTATGTATTATACCATAATCTAGAACAAATACATATCAGTGGGTGAGTATCATGTTTTTATATCTTTTCATCAAGGAATTTTAATTAAATTGATCCCACTAAAATGAACATTATATCTATTTAGTGATTCAGGATCCATATTTCATCATAACTTACACCAGGTATCACATAAATAATCCATGACTATTTAGGTAGGGAATCATTTCAGTTATAACAGTTATGAGTAATTTATAGTTGAGAAGCTAACACTTTACCTAATCTATTATATGGATAACCCCAAATTTATTCCTATGATATACTTCCTAAGGGTTTCTTAGCTAAGTCTAACACAGAGAAAATGCCAAGAACATGCTAACAAAGGATAATCTAGTGGAACCCAGCTTTGGAATGACCTATGTAGTTGGATGATCAAGGTCATAAAAAGTTCTACTTTTGAAGGAATCTATCACTTAGTATTTGAGGGGTATTTAATTTTAAAAATACCTCCAATTTAATATAAATCATATGCATATTAAATTAATGATTGTTGAATCTTATAAAATATTTATATTCTCATGTTTTATTCCATTTTGTATGTATGATTATAATTATTTATTTTTTGAATCTCTATTTTAAACAAAAAATTAATATGTTCACACCACATTAATGTGTAAATATTTACACAACCCACATGGATGTGTTACCCAAAACAGAATCCAAGTATATTCATACATATCTGAATGCATCTCATACATAAGGTACATAAACTTTTCATGTAAAGGAATATAGTTATGTGATATTTAAAAACTCTATATTATTAAGCTTGGATTGGTAGATAGCCAACCCCTCTCCTTTCTAAAATAAGGAATCATTCTCTAGTACAGTGGGTAGTTCAACACCAAATCTCTCTCATTAGGGATAATTTACTCAATAAATAATTCAATTCACAATTTCTCTAACACCTAATATACACAAACTATATTTAATAACTATTCTCTAGATTATAACTCTAAAACAAACCAAGGTCAAGATAGATAAAATAAATAAATATTCTAGAGTTTCACTTAACATCAAATGCAAGGCTACATTTATTAGAATCAATTTATCATATAAATATAACATACACATTATTCATATTCTATAAACATGAGTAATATAAAGGAATAAATAATTAATTAAACACTTTATTTATAATGAGAAACAAACATGATATTTTAATATTTAAATTTATACTTAAAAAACTTTTAATTAATCATGGAACTTATCATTTATAAATAATTTATAAACTATAATCATTTTCAAGTAAATAAAAATTTTATTTTATTTCTCCAAAAATAGGGCCAACCTTTAGCTAGCCCTCCCGAGAAGTCATCTATCACAGGGATAGAAAACAAGTTCAAAGGTAATTCAGCCATGAGTGGTAGAGAAAGGATAGCCTATTCAGGTCAACACAAGCATAAAGAGCGTGGGGTGATTCTAGGGAAAAGAAATCATGTGGGTTAGGACTATGGATCTTCAGCACAGGGTTGTACTAAAGGATTTCAATGACCCCCCTTAGTGCATCTAGGGTAATGAAAAAGAACTCCACCATAGTAAAGTCCAATGTGGAACAGGTTTAGTAGGGAATTTTTCATCCTCACATGCATTGCATTCATATGAGATGCTTAAAATATGCATTGGAAGCACATGTCACAATCAACACTCTCATTCTACCACTGCATGTTTTGATTAGAACATCCCAGCCTCACATTGACAGTCAATGAGACTTCAAGCATAGAAAAATGATGTGTTTTCCCTTAGCATGCAATACAGGCATTGTTATCAAATAATTTTTTTGACCCCCCCCCCAATAATGTTGACAACTTAATGCAATGCTACTGATGTAGTAGGATCATTCCTCATTATGTTATCATATAACATAAAACCAAACCAATAGTGATGAATTTAACATATTCTTCATTTAATAGTGATAAATACACATTTATTTGGTTAATATGAAGGCTATGATACCACTAATGGATATTCAAGGATCAAAATATGATCCACAGAAGAGGAATAAAAATCATATCACAAGTCGATCTACCATCAAAAAAATAAAAATGTGCATGAAAATAAAGAACACCAAAAAAAATCATACTTGAAACTCTGATGTAGTTTCATACATCATCTTCTTGGATGTAGTATGGATTGATAATGATCACAGGAGTAACAAACATTGGTTTCCTTACTCTATAGGTGATCCATCGTCTGAAGGATCTATGATCATATCATGAGGACTCCTAAACACTGAAGGGGTTCCAACATCTTCATTGAGGAATGATGAGAAGTGTTTTGAGAAGAAAGGATTCATATAATTCTTTTCATGAGACTAATGATAATCAGAAACATTATTTTCACTTTCCAATGAGGAAGAAAATTCCCTTTATATAGGTAGTGCTCAATTAGTTTCATAAATGGATAACATGTTGATGATATGTAATGCATCAGATACATTACTTCCCAATATTAATTCCATTGAACCTATTCAATGGATGTTCATGTAGTGCTTAATCCATTAATAATGTATTAAAAATGAATGAAATCACATAGGAGTGTGGGGGAAGATGCATGCACCATCCATTTGATTTTCTTACAACTAGGTTATTTTCTAATTAGCATAACCTCAGGCTCATGCTTAAGGATAAATTAGAGATGATGTATCCTTAATCTATATTTATCATATATATATGGTTTTAGTGATCTTATAATATAAAAACCACAAAAAAATTAAGCATTTATCAATTGATCCCACCAACACATCCCATACCTTATTGAACCATAGCACGTTGGACCAAGATGGGGTCTGATGCGATGGGTCGGTAAGGAAGAGTAGGGGAATGATAAGGAAGATAGGACACTGTAGAAAATCTAAGAGGTGCTAAAAGAGATTAAGCATCATTATAGAGGAATGCACAAGAATTTATCTACCCTCGTTAACTCAAACTACCATTCACACTATCATGATAGACCATGAATGGGGTCAAAAAATAGAGGGTAAAGTCAAGAGGGAAGAAGGAGATACTCTAATCCTATAACTGTCAACTATAAAAAACAATATCCCCTTCCCTGTATAAATATTCCACTTTTATACATGATTATTAGATTATTTTTTAGATAAATAACATAATAATAACAGAATCCTAAATCGAAATATTTAGTGTATTGGGAAAATTATGTTTATAAATCATGATTACAAATGAAATTTTAAACATTGTTTAAATATTTAGACATAGTCCACCTAAAATTTTCCATGGTACTCTTAATATATATAATCAACTAAGGAAATACATAAAATAAGGGGTGATCTAATTTATAATATAATGAGAAATGATATGGAGGGAGCATGAGACATTAATCTATATAGAACAAGGGTGAGAATAGTCATCACCATCATATCATAAGCATAAGAGGTTAATTTGAAAGAGACATGGGATGTGGAATTTTCATACTAGAAAAGCATCATAACATTGTGGTCAAATCCAACATATAAATTATGAACAAATCTAGTATTATGTTCATATATAACATATGTGTACAAATTATCACTTCATAAAATGTGAAAAAAACTATAATTTTGTTCATGCATACTACAAATAATCTGATGATACATGTCACATTACCCAATGCATTAGAAGAATATATAATTTTTTACTGACACATCACATTATAATATACTCATAATCACACATTCCATATAGAAAAATACAACTCACATCAATCATTAACATGATATGAACCCATAAGAAAATACGGGTGTCATAGTGATGTCATAAGGAAAACATCAAAAAAATATACTTGAATGTTCCCAAAAGAAGTATTAAAAATTTTATTTTAGTCATTAATGGATAAAATTATCAAAAATATATCATATTTATTAGAGTTATCATAAGAATAATCAATGGGAAATTTCAACAAAAAGGAATTTATCAAAAATCATGAAGGTGGTAAAGAATTCATTTTAATGAAGTAAAAACATGCATAAACCTATAATTAAAAAAATTTAAAGAAAAGTATAATAATTTTAGAATAAATTTATAGGATAATGATGGTGTAAAGTTAAAATAATATAACATAAATCCAAATAAAGATTTGAGTTTTAGAGTCCCCTTAAGAAACATTACAAGATTTTATTTTAGAAAAAATATTTTAGATTACAATGAATGGATATGTAAATCCATAGAAATGATCAATAAAAAAATTAATAGTGGATTTGGGGTATAACATACATGTAAAAAATTTAAAATAATATTATGAAAAATAGAAAATCACAAAGTTAAAGGTCGAGAGAGAATCCCTTTATGGACATTATAAGGTTTGACTTAATCATATATATTTGATATCACAATGAAAGGATGTGTATATTACTATAAAAGTTTAATAATAAAATAAATTAGGCTTTTGAAAAAAAACTTATAAAAAACATGTAAATATGTTTGGACAAAGATAAAGCATCCCAAAAATATAGGTTAAGAGATATTCCCCTTACATTAGGTCATGTTTTATTTTTTCACATTTACACCTCCTGTATAATTAACTTATGTTTATTAAAATTATAATCTAGAATTATTTAATTTATTTATGTTATTATTGAACAATTATAACCATTAGAATTTATTTATTGATCTTTTTTGTTAAATATGAAATGGTTTTATTTACAAGTTTCTTTAAATTATCATGTTTTCATTTCGGTTCTATTATTTTGATTCTTTATAATTTATCTATTTTTAAATTTATTTCATAATATTAAAATAGCTTAAAACAAATTTTTAGATTTAATATATATTTTAAACTAACTATCCATGAAGGAGGTGATATTTAAATCATTGACAACATCCACATAGGTGGTTGAAACCGACTATTAATGGGATGTGTTAAAAAGAGGGGGAGAGAGAGTATATATACATCAAATAGATTAAAATATTTATATCATATCATAATAATAGTAATATGTTATATAATTATTAATTAAATATTCTTGGATGTTATAAAACAAAATATATTTTTAGAGTAAAAAGAAAAATAATTAAAATAAGATAATTGTGGTTGCCTCCTCATTGAAGCTTTACTCCTTCGCTATGGGACTAAATCCTTGAGTGATTGGTATTGGATGACACCAAAACACCTATACGGTTCTAAAGAGACTTGGGAGGAGGTATTTAGATAAAAAAAATTGAGATGGGTATGGGTAGTGATTTTCTAAAGAAATGGAGAGGGGGTATTTATACTTGAGGGGAGGGGTTTTTGGTTAAAATATTGAATAAATTATTGTTTCCAAATTAAAATTTGAAATAGTGTTCATATTCAATATTATGAATCATATTAGAATAATATTAAATGATTTTTGGACTTTTAAATAATTTCACCACTAAATTTATTATTTTATACAAAATAAATTAAGAAAAAATGAAAAAAAAAATGATATATTTTATCTTTTTAGACTTTTGAAATTACTTTTTAGGTTTGTAAACTAATTTTATTATTTTAAATGAATAATTTATTTTATTAAATATTTTTAGGCTGAATAAAAAATTTAAAAAATAATTAAGTCATTATTACATCAATATCACATCATAGAACATCATTATTTTCAAAAACTATATTTTTATCATTCACATGAAAATTCAATTTTTTCAAAAAAAATATCAAAAAATCACCCTTACACAATTTAGATGTGTGAATTTAAAAAAAACATTATTAATATATTTTTATAACATAGTTAATTTTAATTATAAACATAAAAATTATGGTTTTTTTTAAAATATATTAAAATGAACTATCAAAAAACACACTAATATATTCTTTGAGTTTTGAATTTGAATATTTATTTTATGGAATTATAATGTTTATATTTACTTAACTTATTCATGGTAAATATTATTTAAATCTTATTCTAGCATTTATTGGTTAAGTTACTATTATAATAGTCATATTACTATTCTAATGGTTATGTTATTATTCACAACTATAAGGTTATTATTCCAATGATCAGGTTATTATTTCAATGATCATATTAGTTTTATACTTCCTATAAATACCTAACTTTTCTTTTATTCATCATTCACTTCAATCCTATCAAGGTTTTATATTCTTCATTTTCAAATTTTTGATTACGTTGCAAATGTTTTTTTTCTTTTTTACAATATTTATCATGAGTGTGATATTTCTAAGAGATCAAAAATTTCCTATTCTTGTTATTTTATTTTCTTATTTATTATCGCATTGTATTATTTTAAGTTATATTATGTATATTTTTTATTTAAATGTAATTTTCTAAATTAATGAAATAATGTATTGTTGGTTTTTTTATTATGTGGTGCATGTGTTTTATATTATACTATATTCTAAAATGTGACAATTGTTTTTTTAGAAGTAAAATTCTATATATAAAAGTCTAGTTTGTTTCATTCCCAGTGCAAGAACCACCAAAATCCAAAGACGATGATGGGAGAAAATAAGAATAGAAAAAATCAAAGGAAAAGAAATCCTAAGAAACAAAAACATGAATGCAGAAGAAATGAGTTAAGAGTGTTTAGGTGAGGAAAAGGGAAAGAACCAGACACTCAAAGTGGTGCTCCATCACCATTGTGAAGGTTTCAAGAGGAAACCCTAGTGAAGATTATGAGGGATAACCAAGGTCTCCACACAGAAGATTTTTAATCCATGGTCCTTATGTCACTTCATTTCCTATTGATTATAAAATAAATTATCATTTAAAGTGATTTCTATATATTTCCTATAAAATAGTATTTTTCTTAATTATTATTCATTCTTACCCATAAACTCATTAATCTTCTTATTTTTATCTTATTTTAAAATCCTTTAATTTTGACTATGCTATCCTTACATTTTAAATCATCCTTATCTTCACTTATTTTATTATATCCTTACTTATTTTATTAAACTCATATATATCATATTAATAGGAAATAAAATTCAATTTTCCAATTTTTAATTTTGTTAATATTTCCATATTTATTTAAATACTTTTATAATATATGATAAATTTCTTCAAAGGTATCCTAAATCATTTTAGAAAATAATAAAATTCAATAACCATTTATTTATTTCATCATAATTTTAATTATTATTTTATTATTAAATAGCATGAATTTATTTATTATGTATTTAGATTAATTTTAGGAATTTTTATAGTTAAAATGAAATTCAAAGAATCTATTATGTGTAATAATAAGACATCACCAAACTACATAGGATTAATTTGAGTGAAAGCTTAGGTTGTATCAGAATAAATTAGTTGGCTTGCCTAAGAATAATCGAAGCAAATGGAAAAATGTATAAAGTGAATCAAAAACATTGAAAACTTGGATAGGAATAAATCAACTATGATATTGGCTACATAAGAATAAGTGGGTTGCAAACAAGTAAGGAGAAACACGGGTTTTTAAAACTTTATTGGGAATAAACTGAATAGAACAAACCTGTGTAAGGATTTTAAGGTGTGGGTTGGATCATGTAGCATTCATCATATTTCACATTAAATTAAAACCAAGTTGTATCATATTCTCATATGTGAATAAATCCGTTATTTATAAAATTAAATTCACATTCAAGTAGGATTAACTAATCATCTACCTCGGATTAAAATGGATCTTGTGTCGTATTAAATTTTCACTTGTGCTAAATTACATATGTACTTACAAGATAATAAGTCCATAACACTTCATGCACGAGTAACCTACAAGGATGTGGCCTACATCATATTCATATACACTTTACCTGAGATTAATTTTTCACTCACATATGAATAACTTTATAACCCCCACATAGGATTAAATTCATGCTAATGTGTGAATAACTCACATCATATTAAATTGTTTGAGGAAAATACAATGTAGTATATAACTCAAAGAAAAATTATATCATTATAAATCTTATTCTTAAATTTGTAATCTTCTATATGTATTTTAAGATGATCAAGCATCATGAAATAATACTGAAGGTTTTAGGGCCAAGTTACAACAAGGAGGGAAGATGATGAATAGTGAAACATGATTCCATGAAAGAGATAATAAACTGATGATGATGTGACCTGGGTAAACTTTTAATATGAAGATGGAAAATAATAACTGGACATGATGTAATTTCCTTCATCATGATGATTGGACAAGGTATGAGAAGATACATATCTACAAAAAATAAACTCAATGGCCTCCCACTTATGAAGTATAACAGAGATTACTTTTTAAAAAATAATACCATATTCTTGTATTGTCCTTAATAAAATCAGAATATGAATCCATATAATCAACATAAACATCACTTAATAAAATACCTAATCATCAATGAATGTTTTAAATTAATCAAAAATAAATCTTTTTAAGAATATATTTAAACTTTTAGTAAACATCTTCTATTTCATGTGGTAAAATATCTCTTTGATCATATGACAGGAAATAAATATTTATGAAAAACAAATATTTCTCGAATAAATATAAATTCATAACATGAATATTAATTAAATATAAAACTAGTATATTATTTAAAAATATCTAAGTTGTCACAGTTGTAAATAATAAAAATATTTTCAAATGTGGGAATTAATCATGATTATGTGATTAACAATATACATTTATAATAAAAATAAATGATATATACATATATATATATATAATGAGTAAATCCAATGTTCTTGGAACTTGTATGGCTGTTTAATCAGAAAGTGGAGTGGTCCAAGTTTGGATCGATTAGATTGATTAAACTGGATGGTTAGACCAGTTTTATTATTATATTAATTTTAAATATTATTTAATTATTTATAATATATTTTAATTAATTATAAATTATTTTTATTATCATATAATTATTTTAATGGTATTAAATTAATTATATTTTTATTATAGATCATATATTTATATTTATATTCTTCCCTTTTTACTTTCATTTAATTTAATTTTTTTTATTAATCAATCATTTAGTGTTTTATTCAATAAATTAATGTAGGTATAGAATCTCATGTCAAAAATAAAATTAATAGTAAATTTTAGATAAGTGTATAAAAGGATAGGATAGATGAGATTGTATCCCATATTAAAAAATCATAAATAGTTCTCAAAATACCTCTCTTATAAAAGTGGGTATTGAAAGTCGGTTCCTTTAAAATATTTATTTATTAAAATAATTTTATAAGTATTAAATAAATATCTAGTTAAAAATTGTGCATATATATATATTTTCACATACATACATTGAATAAAATAAAATATTAAAAAACTAAATTTAACCTGGCTAGATGGGAATCCAAAATTCCAAAATATTTCTTAATTTTAAATTTCTCTCATTTCAGGAATTCAAAAAAAACAAATAAAAATACCTGGTTTGTTTTACTACTCGTATAAATTGGACAGTCTAATCAAGTATATAGCTAGTTAAAGGAATTCAAAAGTGGATCTATCACGAATCAATCTAGGTTACCTAAACCATTTATAACCTTAACATATCCTTACATGGTCTGAAGATCATTCTTGGCCCTCATGGGTGGACGAAAAGCACCTAGGAATCAAGAAATACATTTGGGAATGAATTTTCCACAAATAAACTAAAATAATATGATAAATAAAAAGAAAATGTTGGAATGATAAAAATAATACAATAGCATATAGGTATAGTCAATAGGAAAAACACATGCCAAGATACATCAAAACAACTAAAGTACTGAAAAGCTGCAAAACCAAATATGTGTGACATGTTGTCACCTCCTGACTCTCACACTTTACTAATGAAAAAACCTACCTCCTCCCTATAGTGCCTTTCCCTTACCTACATCATATATAACTAGATCTATATACTCCCAAGTTTGTATGAAGTGTGTGAGAAAAATATCCCGGTGGGATCCCACCAAGTGTTTCATAAGCAAACTTTATAAAATAGACCAATTATGCTTAAGTAAAAAAAATCAAATCATGATATAAACTTTTACATAAAGAATGGATAAAATACCCCTTCCACAATTTAACCAATTATTACAATATACAATTTTTCAAAGTATTTTAGTACACACAACATTAAATCATTTCAAAGATAACCAATAGAGAAAACAAGCCCATGTGTACAAATAGTTTTTAGGGAAATGAGGGTCCTCGCTCCATTATAGTGATCAGTAGGCCAACTGGTGTGCACATTACTCTGGAAGAATAGGTCTAGGGGTAAGAAGACACTCCTGATAGTGAATCATTTCTGCAACTTAGGAAACCTAGTGCACACATTACCCTAGAGGAACAGTTATTGGGGAAAATAATTTATCCCTGAGGATGGATCTATGCCTCATCATTGATCACGTTCTGGTTTATCACAACAATATCATTCAAGGTAATTTCATATTTGAAACCACACAAAATATTATTTAAAACCAATTTCATTAAAAACACCAAGGGGGTTCTATAAAGACCCATACTTTACATACATTTATATTACTTCAAAGTTGAAGAATATTCATTACAAAATATAACAAAGCTATGACATGACTGTATAGGTATATTGTCTATAGAAATTGGAAGACATAAATAACTGGTTCATAAGTCATCTTCAATGTCTCCCACTTATTTCACCATAACTAGACCCCCTTTTGAAATATCTTACTTAATACCCTTCTTCATGACCTAGGGAAAAGAAACATATAAAAGGGTGAGCTTAGATGCTCGGTAAGGGTAAACAAGGGATATATCAATCATATCATAATCATAAGACATAAGAACATAACATTTGAAAATATTATCCTGTATATGTAAGATTGTGATATCATTCCATGGGATAAAACATGAAAGTTCATAAGAATCAATGAACATAATCCCTAAAATTATAACATAATACATGAAGTTTTTTGGCATACAAGTAAGTATATAAAATCATTTCATATTAGTTAAGGATCATTTCCAAGACCATCATAGCAGAAAAATTGCATTACTGAACTGAGTTCAATCTTCATTCGAGCCCAGTATTACTGAATTGAGATCATTTTCCATTATAGCTATGTATATATCATGAAATATAAATCTTTACCCAATGAATTTGAGGTAGATATAGTTCTCACACATATTATAATGAAATAATTCTTACATTTTCCACAAAAACATAAATCATTCATCATAGCATAACCTAAGAAATAAAATGGGTTTCTTAACCATCATTCCATCATAACATAATACATATAAAACAAATGGATTTCATAAATAGAATTTAATCATAAAAAATCAAACCATAGGATTAATAGTTATAGTATTGTTTGAAAATATAACCATATTTAAAGAATTACATATTATATGGAAAATAATTTTGATATAACACTTGAACTTAATTCTTAAGAAAAATATCCTTTCTTCTTCAAAAACATTTTCTTTTCTCAAAATTCCATGAAAATTTTAAAAGAAAAAAATTTATTTGAAAATAAATTTGAAATTTTGTAGAGTAAGATTCATGGAAATAAGGTGTTATGAAGACATAAAAATATGTTCATGTTGTATAAGTTAAAAAAAACATTATTCTCGTACTTTTATCGTAAAAGTAAAAATGTACCTCGAAACAAATAATGAAAAAAGATTCCTTTCATACCATTTAATAAAAAATAAACAATGGGTAAAATTGACTTCAAAAAAATTTATAAGAATAATAATATTTAATATTTAAGAAACATGAATGTGGATGATAAATATACCCCATTAAATACGTACGTATAAACAATCTCATATAATAATAAGATTATCAAATTATCCCTTAACTTATGACTGATTTAAATTGTATGTATCTTAACCTCATTTATAATGATTTAAATAATGTAATTTTCTTATTTCTGAATCATAGTCATTTTTTTGATATCATATATTATCGTATTATAATTTTTTTGTTAACAAAATTTCATTATTACTTGTTATTCAGGTATTAACTACTTTATTTTCTTATGCATGTTTTGTAGAATAAGTTCTATTTTTCCTTCATAGGTCATAGTTATATCATTAAAAATGATATTAACATAATATATACCATATTTATTAATTATTTTCATTTATATAATCATGCTTTAATGAAGATCATGTATAATGAATCGCATTACATCGTAGAGATGGTAGGTCGTACATATGCACGAGCGATGATATCATTCCCATATTTGTCGAATGGTATTGAATTGGATGGTGTATAATATTTTAGAATTAATATCATATTATAATAATTATATATAGTGATTATTTATATCATTATACCCATCCAAGTAAGGTGGTGGTGAAAAACATATTACACCATGGTGTGGAAACGGTAAGCCATACGTACGCATGCGTAGTGATTTCGTTTTTCGTAGGATGGATAGAAGGTTTAATGTGGTTGTTTCAAAATTATAATAGAATCTCAGTATATAATTGATACTGGATTTATTACTTTATAATGAAATAACTCATGAATAGGAAGTATAAGAAGAAATAAGTTTGAAAGAATCGGTAGACGAGATTACCTCTTCTTTGATGTGCTTTCTCTAAATCCCCTATTAGAGCACTAGAGTTGGTCTTTAAAGAAAAAAACCTCTAGAATGTTACTAGAGAAGTTTATAAGGTAAAATAATAGGGTTTTCCAAGATTAAAGTCTCAAATTGAAGTGAAGAGATGAGGAAGGAGGTTCCCTTTTATAATTGAGGTGAGGGGCACTTTTGGGATCTCCAAAAATATTAATTTATATTAAAATAAAACCTCATCCAAAAACCTCCAAAATGTCCCAATATCAAAGATGAGATGATATAGTGTTGTAATATCATCAACCAATAAATTTTAGACAAGTTTTTATGTTAATTTAAACATTATCATTTTAATTAACACTTAGTTATCGTATTTAATTTTAATTAAGATAACAAATATTTCAATATTAAATGGGTGCAATATTTACTTATTTTATGTCAATTAGACCATAAATAAATTTTTTAAAACATTTTATACCTTATAATAATTATTCTATATTTTTTAAAATGTTTTATGTTTTTTTAAATGATTTAATAAAACATTATTTTGATCAACAATCAATAATGTCAATTTTGACACTATTCAATTTATTAATTTTTAAAAAATATTAAGATAACAATTTAACTTCTAAAAAACTATTTTATTATATAAATAAGAGGTAAAGGTCATCTATAAATTTTATTAGACATATTAATTAGTCCAAATTATATTTATTTAAATATTTTTAATAACATTTATTTGTTATCTCTATTGATAAAATAATTACTATATCAATTTTTTGTAATTTTTTAATATAATTATTTTTTGAATAAAATTTATAAAAATACTATTATGAGTATAAATCTACTATATTTTATAAGAATATTTTTAGTCTAATTTATCTTTTGGAAAATCCAACTTTTAAAATGTTATACTTACAAAATTATGAATGTAACAAATTTAATATCACTTTAAATAAAATAATATAAGTGTCACAATCTCTCCTATAAGGATCCAAATAGTCACTAACTCAACCCTTGGATGTTTATGGTCGATATATAATCTACTAATAATATTTGGTCAAGTTTTTTGGTCTTTTGGTGGTTATTATAATTTTAATAAAAAAAATTATTGATTTCTCATCAATTAATTAATTTTTACACCATTAAAGTATAAGTTTTTAAGGTAATTATTTATTTTCTAAAAATTATATATGAATTAACATGATAAATAAAAAAATTGATTTAAAATTAGTATCTATAATCGAATTTATCTGATGTATAACATTATATAAAAAATGATATAGTTATTAAAATTTGAGTAAGACATATTTAAATTTTTATTTAAATAAATTAAATTAAATGTCCTAATCTCATCCAAGTGGCTTGTAAAGAAAACCATTTAAACCCAAGGATTATTTAGGTTTAAAAAAAACTCATACAATTATATTAATATAAGTTTTGGGTTAATTTTATAATAGTATTATTACCCTTAATTGCTTGATTTTCCCTTTACCATATTAATAAAAATTACTGAAGTTACTATTCATAATGTTCAAAAATAAAATAAATCTATTTAAATAATTTGGACCTACTAATTCCAAATATGGAATCTATTTTTCAAAATTCAAAACATGGAATTTTTAGTCATTAATTTAAAATTATTCTCGTTGTTCGAAAGAGAGAACAAGTTTTTAAAAGTTAAAACATTACAAAAGATTGAATTATTTTTACATCTGAATTCAATGTAAAATTAATGCTAATGACATACATTATATTTAATGATAAAAACATATTATAGTTATACTTTAAACCCATTAAATATTATAATTTAACCATATAATTTTTTTCAATGAAAAAAGTTGTTTTCAATTAAAATTTAGTGTATTTTTACTATTTATCAAAATTTGAAATTTATCAGAAAAATATTAAAAATTCATCCAAATTAAATTTTTATATCCCGCTTCAAATAACAAGTTTTCTTCATATAAAAACTATTAATGTGTAAAAATATAAAAAGGGATCTCCATTAAAAGGCGGTAAAAATTTCACTTTTAAAAATATAGGTTTTTATACATCAAATAAGGTTTATTCATACCCTATGAAAAAAAATATATATTCGATGAATATAAAATATATTTTATTAAGTATATAATATATATATATTATTAATTTCATTAATTAATAGTAATTCATGAAAATAAAAATATATAATTGATGTATATTTTTCACAAATAATTGGCACTGAATGACGTCACCATACATTTTCATAAGTTAGTTATATTTATTCCCACTAACCTAAAGGTTAGGTTAAAATGGTCATTTTATACTAAGGTCATCTCACAGTTCATTTAAACTCGCGATTACGTGCAATGAAATCTATTGAATAAAAATTATTTAGAGAAAATATTTCATTAAAACATCTGGGTGTCACATCTCTCCCCCCCCCCCATACTAAATTTCACCCTCAAAATTTTTCACTTAGGTATAAATAGGTGAGGATATATCTCCCTCATCATATCATAAAGTTCTCACGTAGCTTCCTCAAATTGGTGGTTCCACCACAAAACTTTAACCAAGTGAGTGGTCTTGTTTCACAGAACATTTTTGTTATGATCTAGAATCTATGTCGATTGTTATTCATAAGAAAGATATTACTCCAGTAGTACAAATTCTAAATTTAGTACATGTGAAGGATCAGATATGTAATTTCTCATGATAGATACATAGAACACATCATGAACTTGAGAGAGATTTTGTGGAAGCACCAATCAGTAAGATACCTTCCCAACACGATCCATAATTTCAAAAGGACTGATATACCTAGGGCTCATCTTTACCTTCTTTCCAAATCTCATTACTCTATTCCAGGGATATATTCATAGAAACACCTTATCACCCACTTCAAACTCTAGGTCTTTTCTTCAGTTGCCAACATAACTTCTTTTTGACTCTGATCCTATCTTATTTGTTGTTGAATATATCTGATCTTTACTGTCATTTCATTAACAAGATTAGGTCCTAATATATTTCTTTCCACAAATTCATCCTAGAAAGTTGGAGTTCTACACTTCTTTACATTGAGGAATTCACTAGGAGTCATCTGAATACTAGAGTGAAATCTATTTTTGTAAGAAAATTCCACCAAAGGTAGGTGTCGGTTCCAACCACCTTTAAAATCCATAAAGAAAGATCTCAACATGTATTCTAGAGTTTGAATTGTCCTCTCAGACTGACTATCTATCTGAGGATGATAAGAAGTACTAAAGCTTAACTCGGTATCTAGATCCTGCTCAAAACTTCACCAGAACTTCAAGGTAAACCTCAGATCCTAATCATATATAATGGAAAGTGGTACTCCATGAGATCTTACCACTTTCTTTACATATATCCTAGAAATATAATCAAGAGATGAATCATATCTAAAATCAATGAAGTGTGATGAATTCATAAGGAGATCAACTATAACAAATATATAATTATGGCCTTTATATTTTTTGGGAAGTCAGATGATAAAGTCCATAATGATGTTTTCCCATTTCCATTATGTTATGGGTAATGGTTATAACATCCCCTTATACTTCTATCTCTCAGCCTTAACTTGCTGACAAACCAAGCACCGAGAGACATATTAGGAAAAATCTCTTTTCATGTCATCCCACCAGAAATACTCTTTCAGGTCCTTGTACATCTTTGTGCTTCCATGATGAATAGAGAATTAGTAACTATGAGCCTCATACAATAGATCCTTATTTAATTATGGAATGTGAGGAATAAAAACCAGGTTCCTTAACCTTATTATTCCATTACAATCAAGGTTGAATTCAGGAACATTTATCATCGTCTTTTATAGTTCTACATCTTCCTTCTATGCCTCCTTAATCTTCACTTGTATATATGGTTGAACATTCACTTGAGAAAGATAATATTTCCCCCCTTCCCTTAAAATTTCAAGATCCATCCTTTGTAAATCCATAAATATTGGATATTTTTTTATCCTCATCATGGATAGGCTAGTAAGGTCATTTTGACTCAAAGCATCTACCACCTTGTTCACTTTACTAGGGTGGTAATGTATGAAGCAGTCGTAATCTTTAATCAAGTCCAACTATCTTCTTTGGTGCATATTCAGCTCCTTTTGTGTGAAAATATACTTTAAACTTTTATGATCAGTATATATATCACACCTTTCACCATAAATATAATGCCTCCATATCTTTAGTGAAAAGATTACCATAGCTAACTCTAAATCATGAGTTGGGTAGTTTTTATCATGGATTTTAAATTATAGCAAAGAATAATCTATCACCATATCATTTTTCATGAGAACACATCCTAGCCCCTTTTTGGATGCATCACTATAGATCACAAACCTTTCTCCACTAAAGTTAGTGTGAGCACAGGTGTACTGGCTGACCTTCTTTTGATCTCTTTGATATTCTCTTCACATTCCTCCATCCACATGAACTTAAATCATTTTTTATTCAACATGGTGAGTGGATTAGATAATCATGAAAAATCCTTCACAAAATGTCAATAATATCCAGCCAAACCAAGAAAACTTCAGATCTTAGTTACTTTTGTTGGTCTCGGTCAAATTTTAATAACCTTTATTTTTGTTGGATCCACAGATATTCCCTATTTTGAGATTATGTGACCCAAAAATGAAACTTTCTGAATCCAAAATTAACACTTGGTAAATTTTTCATAAAAATTATCCTTTATTAAGGTCTTTAGTACAATTATCAAGTGATCTTCATATTCTTCCTTGCTCTTGGAATATATAAGAATATCATCTATAAATACTACCATAAACTGATCAAGATAGTATGTAAAGACTCTATTAATTAAATCCATGAAGATAGTAGGGGAATCAGTAAGACCAAAAGGCATCACTATAAATTCATAGTGTTCATACCTTGTATGGAATTATATATTTGGTATATCCTCCTTCTTGACCCTTAATTGATGATATTATAAACAAAGATAAATCTTGGAAAAGTATTTAGCTCTACGTAGTTGTTCTAATAAGTCATCAATGTGGGGAAGAGGACATTTTTTCTTAATAGTGATCTTGTTGAGTTCTTAATAATCAATACAGAGTCTCATTGATCCATATTTATTTTTAAAAAATAGAACTAGTGCACCCCAAGGTGATGCACTAGGGTGTATGAATCCTTTTTCAAGATTCTCTTGGAGTTGCTTCTTCAATTCCTGCAACTCAATTGGGGGCATTATATAAGGTGTATTTGAAATAGAAATAGAACCCGGTATGAGTTCTATTGAAAACCCAACTTCACAATTTGGTGGAAGACCTGGTAATTCTTTTAGAAAGACATCATCAAACTCACATATAATGGGTTTATTCTTAATTATGATTCTTTCCCCAACCATTTGAGATATATAACCTTTATTTATAGGGATCAATACCCATAAGATTTAATAAATTTTCACTGGAAGGTTATACTCATCCTTGCATCAATAGATGATCATAGATTGATATGGAATATGAAGTGTGACTTACCTTCCATGGAAATTTATATGATCTACATATATAGAAATTCAATCCATGCCAAGAATCACATAAAATTTCACTATAGGAAGGATCACAAGATTTATAGGAAGTAATTTCCCACAAACTTAAACTAGAGAAGAATTATAAACTTTTGATGTGACTGTTGTGCCATTAGGAGTTTCCACAGATAACTCAATATCTAATTGTTGAGGTAATATGGTGATACCACTATAAAATTCTTCAGAAATAAAAGTTTGGGTGGATCCAAAATCAAATAAAACATTTTATACTTTTGAGTGGATGGTAAGTGTGCCTTTAACCACTTCATTATCGTACTCCACATTACTAATAGTGATTTCATGTGACTTTCCTTTGCCTTTATCCTTAAGAGTTTGCTGACATCAATCATATTCAATAAACCTTGGGTTATAGAATTGATTATAATAATACCCTATTTCCTTGCACTTGTAACATTAAAGTATAGGAGGTGAATTATGTGTATCCTTTTCTCTATTCGCATCATTAGACATCATTTTTTCTATCACTTCGGCATTCAACTGCCCAATGAACTAATTTTCCACACTTAAAACATTTACTAGTCCCTTTAAGAAAATTTCCTCCATATTTCTTTCCACACTTTGAGAATAAGGGAAACTTGTCTTCTTTTCAGTGTGGTCTTTATATTTTCCCTTGAATTCCATTTTTCTCTTCTTATCAAACCCATAGGACCGATGGGTTAATATAATCTCCATCTCAACCTTGAGATCACATCGAATGATTTTTTCATAGCTATTTAAGTCCCTTATGACTAATTCCCTTTAGAGACTTGGTTTTAATCCACTAAAGAATTGATTAATTTTACTCTTATTTTGGATAAGAATTCTTTAAGTGTACCTTACAAGTCTTATAAAATTTTCTTCATAGGTACCAAAGAATTCATCATATTTTTTCTCAAGTTCAAGGAACTCATTCTCTATCCTTATTCAAAGAATACAATGAAATTACTTATTGAAAAATAAGTTCTTGAACTCATCCCACTCCATGGACTCAATTTCATCTCTTTTACTCATGTTCTTGAAAAATTTCCACCATCGATCAACTTGACCTTCCAAAAGATATAGTTTTAGGATTATTTTATCATGTTCTGAACATTAGATAACTAAAAATATCTTTTTATTGGTAATGATCCATTGTTTAACCACTAATGGATCAGAAGACCCACTTAAAGAAGGTGTACATTTCCTCATGAATGACTCAATAGAATGTTGTTCCTTCCTTTTCTTGTTTGGAAGTCCTGCATGATTCATAGCTTGAGAAAGTTGTGTGAGCATAGCTACAAGATTTTTCATTCCATCTCCCATAACATTTGGTTGCTCATTAGTACAATCATTTCATTTCCCGTCGCATTTATCATTAATGTGGTTCCTTCAAGTTTCATCCATTGACTAAAACCAAGAATCATAGTGTGATCAACACTAATCATAATGGGAAAACCACATAATCAAGAACAAAATTTCAATTTATGACACTTTAGGTTTTATACTAGGTTATTCATGATAAATTCTAAAACACTAGGACTGTAACAAATACTTCGACGTATCCTTTGAGTTCTTACTAAGATTTTCTCATCCTAGTTTTAAAAGGTTAACTATAACCTCCCTCTAATACCGACTATAATGAACCATACTTTACACACATTGATATTACTTCATAGTTGATTAATATTCATTAAAAAATATAACAAATCTACAACAAGACCATATAGGTATAGTGTCTTTAGAAACTAGGAAACATAAACAACTGGTTCATAAGATATTTTTGTTTTCTCCCACTTATTTCGCCATAACTAGACCCCCTTTTGACATATCTTACTTAATACTATTATTCATGATCTAGGGAAAAGAAACATATGAAAGGGTGAGATCAGATGATCAGTAAGGGTAAATAAGGGAGATATCAATCATATCATAATCATAATACATAAGAACATAACATTTTAAAATATTATCATGCATATGCAAGATTTTGATATCATGCCATGGGATAAAACATTAAAGTTCATAATAATCAAAGAACTTAATCCCAAAAGTCATAAAATAAGACATGAATTTTTTTGAAATACACATAAGTATATAAAATATTTTCATATTATTAAAGTCCCATTTCCAAGACCATCATAGAGTACAAAGTTCATTACTTAACTGAGTTAACTCCTCATTCCATCCCTGTATTACTAAACCGAGATCATTTCCCGTTCTAGACATGTCTATCTCATGAGACATAAATATTTACCCAATGCATTGGAGGGAGATATAGGCCCCACTGATCTCATAATGAAATCATTCTTACTTGTTCCACAAAAACATAAATCATTCATTATAGAAAAACCCAAGGAATAAAATGGGTTTCTTAAACATCATTCCATTATAACATAATCCATATAAAACAAATGGATTTTATAAATATAAGTTCATCAGAAACAAAATAAAACCATAGGAATAATAGTGATAGTATACTGGAAAATGTAACCTTATTAAATAATTCCATCTTATATGGTAAATAATTTTTATATAACACTTGAACTTAATTCTTGCGGAAAATATCATTTTTTCTTCAAAAACATTTTCTTTTCTCAAAATGCCACAAAAATATTAAAAGAAAATAATTTATTTGAAAAAAAAAATTAAAATTTTTTAGAGGATTCTTCATGGAAATAAGGTGTTATAAAAATGTAAAAATCCATTCATGTTTTATAAGTTAAAAAACATTATCCTCATACTTTTGCCGAAATATTCAAAAAGTACCTTGTATCAAATAACAAAAAAGGATTCATTTCATACAATTTAATAAAAAATCACTAATGGGTAAAATTGAATTTAAAAAAATTTGAAGAATAATAATATTAAATATTTAGGAAACATGGATTTGGATGATAAATATACCCCAGTAAATACTTATGTATAAACAATCTCAGATAATAATGAGATTGTGAAATTATCCCTTACCTTAGGTCCAATTTCCTTTGTATGTACCTGAACCTCCTGTATAATTATTTAAATAAGGTCATTGACTTATTTCAGAATCATATTCATTTTTATGATATCATATATGATCATATTATCATCTGTTTGTTAACAACATTTCATTATTACTTGTTATTCGGGTATTAACTACTTTATTTTCTTATGCATGTTTTATAGAATAAGTTCCAGTTATCCTTCATAGGTCATATTTATATCATTAAAAATATTAATATAATATATAACATATTTATTCATTCTGTACATTTATATAATCATGCTTTAATTAAGATCATGTAGAATGATTCACATCGCATCATGGAGACGGTAGGTCATACGTACGCATGACTGATGATATCATTCTCATATTTGTTGAATGGTATTAAATTTGATGGTGTATAATATTTCATAATTAATATCATGTTATAATAATCATATATAGTTATTATTTCTATCATTATACCCATCCAAGTAAGCTGGTGGTGAAAAATAGATTACACCACGTCGTGGAGACGGTAAGTCGTACGTATGCACACGTGGTGATTTCGTTTTTCATAGGATGGATAGAAGGTGGAATATGATTGTTTCATAATTATAATAACATATAATTATATAATTGATACTGGATTTATTACTTTATAATGAAATAACTCCTGAATATGAAGTATAATAAGAAAGAATTTTTAAAGAATTAGTAGAGGAGATTACCTCTTCTTCGGTGTGCTTCCTCTAAATCACCTCTTAGAGCACTAGAGTTGGTATTTGAAGACCAAAATATCTATAATGTAAATAGAGAAGTTTATAAGGTAAAATAGTAGGGTATGAAAGATCTTGAAGGATTAAAGTGAAGTGAAGAGGTGAGGGAGGAGGTTCCCTTTTTATAATTGAGGTGAGGGACACTTTTGGAATCTCTAAAAATATTAATTTATAATAAAATAAAACCACATCCAAAAACCTTAAAAATTTCCCAATATCGAATATTAAATGATATAGGGTTTTAATATCATAAAAAAATAAATTTTAGACAAGTTTTTATGTCAATTTTAGCATTATTATTTTAATTAACACTTAGTAATTCTATTTAATTTTAATTAAGATACCAAATATTTCAAAATTAAATGGGTGAAATATTTAATTATTTGATGTCAATTAGACCATAAATAAATAATTTAGAAACTTTTATACCATATAATTATTATTATATATTTTTTAAAATGTTTTATGATTTTTTTTAAATAATTTAATAAAACATTATTTTGATTAGCAATCAATAGTGTCAATTTTGACACTATTCAATTCATTGATTTTTAAAAATATTAAGATAACAAGTTAACTTCAAAAAAACTATTTTATTATATTCCTAATATCTAAATTTAATCTATAAAATTCATTATAAATATTAATTAGTCTAAATTATATTTATTTTAATATTTTTAATAACATTTATTTGTTATCTCAAATAATAAAATAATTACTACATTAATTTTGTGTAATTATTTAATATACTTATTTGATGAATAAAAAATAAAAATAAAATACTATTATGAATATAAATCTACTATATTTCATAATAATATTTTTAGTCATATTTATCTTCTGTAAAATGAAACATTTAAAATGTTATACTTATTAAATTATGAATCTGACAGATTTAATATCACTTTAAATAAAATAATATAATTGTCACAATCTCTCCTACAAAGCTCCAAATGGTCAATAAATAGACCCTTGGATGGTTATGGTATAGATATCATCTACCAATAATATTTTGTCAAGTTTTTGGGTCTTTTGATAGTTATTATCATTTTAATAAAAATTGTTTTATTGATTTCTCATCAATTAATTAATTTTTACACCATCAAAGTATAAGTCTTTAAGGTAATTAATATTTCCTAAAAATTATAAATAAAATACCATGATAAAGAAAATAATATATTTAAAATGAGTATCTATAATCAAATTTATCTTTTGTACAACCTTATATAAAAAAATGATATAGTTATTAAAATTTGAGTAAGTCATATTTAAATTTTTCTTTAAATAAAATGAATTAAATGTCTTAATCTCCTATAAGTGGCTTCTAAAGGAAACAATTTCTACTCAAGTATTATTTATATCTAAACACACTAATCCAATGATATTAAGACAAGTGTTAGGGTAATTTTATAATAGTATTCTTACCCTTAATTACTCAATTTACCCTTTTACCATATTAATATAAATTACGGGAGTTACTATTCATAATTCCCAAAAATAATTTAAAAATATTTACATAATTTGGACCTACTGATTCAAAATATATAATACATTTTTTAAAATTCAAAATATAGAAGTTACAGTAATTAATTTAAAATTATTCTTGTTATCGGAAAGAGAGAACGGGTTTTTAAAAGTTAAAACATTACAAAAGATTGAATTGTTTCTACATCTGAATTCAATGTAAAATTAATACTAATGACATAAATTATATTGAATGATAAAAATATATTCTATTTATACTTTAAAACTATTCAATATTATAATTTAAATATATAAATTTTTTCGATGAAAAAAGTTGTTTTCAATTAAAATTTAGTGTATTTTTAATATTTATCGAAATTTGAAAGTTGTCAGAAAAATATTAAAAATTGATCCAAAGTAAATTTTTATATACCAATTCCAAAGAAAAAGTTTTTTTCATATAAAAATTATTAATGTGTCATAATATTAATTTAAAAGGGTGCTTCATTAAAAGGTGATAAAAATTACCCTTTTAAAAATATAGGTTTTTATACATCAAATAGGGTTTATTCATACCCTATGAAAAAAATATATATTGGATGAATGTCAAAAATATTTTATTAAGTATATAACATATATATTTCATTAATTTCATTTACTAATAGTAATTCTCAAAAATACAAAAATAATTGATTTATATTTTTTTAAAATAATTGGTAGCGAATGACTTCGCCATACATTTTTATAAGTTAGTTATATATATTATTGCTAACCTAACGTCCAGGTTAAAATGGTCCTTTTATTATAAAGGAATCTTGTGGTTCGTTTAAACTCAAGATTTCATTCAATGAAAGATATTGAATAGAAAATATTTGGAGAAAATATTTTAATAAAATGTCCAAGTGTTGCAGGTTCCATTTCCAAAATCATATTCAAAAACACTGTTTTCCATAAAAACCATTTTCATTCATTTAATAAAATTTAGAAATAAATTTAGAATATAAATCCATAAATATCCATGATATAAATCCAAGTTATGAAAACACCTACCTTGAAACACTCAGAATCAACATACCCATGGTACAAAACAAGACAAGATGTGTCGAGGCCCTTAAGAATTCTACAATAGATCCTAGAACACAAATTACCAATCATAAAACCTAAAATTAACATGATATATAATTAATAAGCCCAAATAGAACACATATAACCATAATTCTTGATCAATGCTCCACGATAGTTGAATATCTGATCAAGACTCCTCAATTTTGTAATAGTTCTATGAAGAATAGGAATAGAATATCAAACCCAATAATTCACATCGTTGAAAAAGACAATTTTAGTGATAAACAAGAGGAATTGGAGGAGTAATGAGATCCAATACCAAAATATAACACCATGAAATTATAAAATAAGAACTTTTTATTTGATAGCATATTCAACACACAACACCAATCTTAAACAACCCATGAAATATATTTCTTTAAATTCAATCTCTTAGATTTCTTACTAAGCATGCAACCCTGAGTCTAAAAGAACCATAATAAAGTATACTATTATAAACTAACTGTTAAATCTATAGTGACCCCGACCCTAATGGCCTAAACCTAGTGTCTACTTTATTACATTGGCATGATATATAATGAATCTCATACTAAAGGACCAAATAGTTTAATAGTCTTGATAAACTAGATACATGCTTCAAATTCACATTACATTTTAAAACATAAAATATAGAAATAATTTTCTTAGATAATTCCATTATTCCCCTTAGAGTATCCCTAAATATCAATCAAAAAATACTTCTTCGTATCCTGGGGAAAATAAAACATAAGAAAGGGGTGTGCTCAGATGCTCAGTATAGGTAAATATACAGGAGAATCTATGATTAAATAAGTCATAACGAATTTGGAAAGGTAAATAGCTGAAACATATGTAATTTAATCAATAACATGATCATAATATGTAAGTAATAAATAATGATCAAATAATTTCCTATAAATAATCACATGAGATTAAAAATTAACCATGTATATTCTAACTAAATGAATAATCACATGAAATATCAATAACTAAATTTATAATGATCGAACGCATAATTCTAGACATATAAAGCGTATCATCGAGGCCTTATTCCAATATATCCAATACCATCGAGGCCTTGTTCAAAGAAAATAATTAAATAGGTAATGCTTCATACAAAACTCAATCAAGTTGGTCTCACGGGACCCTTCGATGCATCAAGGGGCTATAGCGGGCCCCACCCATCACTTACTAAGTCCAATGCATTCCTCATATGAAGGGGTGAAATATAATGCACATAAATATTTGTATTTAAACTAGTATATGAAATGTAAACACTTTTTCTAATAAATAAACTTAATAATAAACCATATAAGGTAAAATAAATGGTATCAACAGAGTATATCCCCAGTCAAATGAATCATAAACCACTTACAGGAATAATAAGAATGGCATTATTAGAGTATATCTCCATTAAAGAATAAGTAACATAAAAATATGTATTATTATATGGGAAATGATTTTGAAATATCATTTGGAACATTCTATGAGTAAAATAACATTTCTTTGAAAATCATTCTTTTTATTTTTAAACTAGAAATTTCAAAAAATATTTTCAAAATAATTTTATTTGAAAATCACTTTTAAAAACTATGAATTTTCATAAAATTAAAAAAAATGTTAAAAATAACCTTATAGAGTTTTAAATAATATTCAAATAAATAATGGTCATGATAGCAGGTAATTTCATACATACTGTATAAGTTAAAAAGAACATTCCCTTTACACTGTAAAAAGGCTAGAAAAGTTCCTTGTTCAAAAAATGACAAGAATATTCCTTTAAAAAATTTATAAAACATAAAAAATGGGTAATAAAAATTAATAAATAATTTAGATAACGTTAAAATATTTTTGAAAACATTTTTTGAAAACATGGTTTTGGAAGAAAAATGATTTTCAACCAAAGAGAGAAATGAAGTCATATTTTCTTAAAACATTTTCTAATAATTTTAAGTGAAAAATATAAGAAAAATAATATCATTACTTGAAAATTTTCATTAATAAAAAAATTATAATAAAATCTATTTATTTTAAGATATAAATATCAAATAATTCTTCCATGGGAGACTTAAACAAAAATAATCCTGAATAATGATGATATTGTGAAATAAACCCTTACCACTTTTGTAACTTTTGTATCATAATCCTAATGAAATAAATAACATTAAATGAAACATTAAATGCCATGAATATAAATTAATTCATTATATAACATGAAAAAATGGTATTATACACACCACCCAAAAGAAATAAGTGGTGAATATGGCATATGTCTTAAGGAAGTAAAAGTGAGATGAGAAACTCTTACCTTGAGTATGACTCATCTGGTACATTATTTATCTTCCTGAATAATAAAATTATGTTAATTATTTAATTTCTTAATAATATTTTTAAATTTCATTATTCATTTTATTTTACTTATTTTAATGTTATATAAGATTACTTAATCAATTAATTTTACATCAAATGTTTTGACGATTTTTGGTTTATGTATCAAAAATGACTTTGGTAGGTTGACTATGGTCAAAGAGGTCATTATTTAAAAATATATAGAATAATAATAATTAATTAATTAATATATTTATACATAAATTGTATTTTTAAAACCAATCATGAAATATGTTTAAGAAAAATGAACTACATTACAATCATGGAGATGGTAGGTCGTACGTACGCATGAGTAACGTTTCTATTTTTCAATGATCATTATGGAAAAAGGTTTTGTAATATTTTATCATTATATAAAGATAATATTATCATATATGAAGTATTATTTATTTAAATATAATTATATATATCATCTGGGTGGTGTGCTTTTTAAAAGATATTCACATCGATTTGTGAAGGCGGTAGTCCACACATACAAGAACAACATTATCATTTTCAGTGTAAGAAATAAAATGACAAATTATATGTTAAGAATGATAAATATTTCATGAATATAATAATTATTTAATTTATATCACATATATTAATTAATAATATCCTTATTAACTTCCATGTAAAGCATTAGTGAAAACGAATCTCATCGCTTTGTGAGGAAATAGTCCATCGTACACACAAGCGACGTTATCGTATCTCCTAAAAATGGAAAGTAAAAAATGTATATATGATATAGAGAATCCAGAGGTATAATTATTTTATAAATATAATATATATATATATATATAATTTATATCCATCATAATACCCAACTGTGAGAGGTGTTAATGGAAAAAAAATGACATTGATTCGCGAGGCAGTAGTCCACCGTACACATGAATAATGATTTTTAACCCATTTTATGAAATTGGATATGGTTGTAGGTTATTAAATTAAACTAAAAATATATAAGTATATATAATATAATAATTTTATTATATCATCATGTTTTAATAATAATTTAAGTATGTTGAGGAATAAATAAAATAAAATGGTCGTTGAAGGATGTTGCATTTTCTTCAGATGTCCTCATTAGGTTAGCACCAAAATACATACTAGGTTGTCTTTCTACCCAAAATAAGAATTATATGATGATAATATGAAATTTTTGAAGTTATTTGGATATTTATTGGCTGATAAAATGGTTTTAATTTTCTAATAAAAGATGAGAGTGGGCGGCCTTTTATAAGTGAGGTGAGTGGCATACTTGTCATTTTTTAAAATAAAAATGAGTATCCAAGTTTTTCACATTAAAAAAGGGTCAAAAATAAATTATTATCAATAATTATACAGAAAAATGTATAAATATTTTCATAAAATATATTTTAGACAAGTTTTTAGGTCATATTAACCCTTATATTTTTATTTTAACCCCCTGGTAAACCAGTTTTTACCTTAGCCATGGTATAATTTTTACTATTTTCAATATTTATTTTGGTAAAAAATTAAATTCCATTCACATAAGTGGAAAAATATTGAATCAATTTTTTAAAATTCCATTCACATAAGTGGAAAAATTAAATTTAAAATTAATCCTACAAGCATGACAAGAAAGCAGGTTTTCAAAGAGAAAATATTCAAATGTTTACAAAGTTTTTATATCAAAATTCAATATAAAAATGATTTCAATGATATAAATTAGATTAATAGATATATAATTGAATTAATTTTACTTTAAAAATATTTTAAAACATAATTTAATTTTATAAATAATTTAAACAAAAAAGGCATTTTTCAATTAAAATTTAGTACTTTTTACTATTCATCAAAAAGTGAAAATTTTCATAAAAATCCCAAAAAATCATCCTAATATAATTTTTATATTATTATTTAAAAATTTAAGTTTATTTTTTCAAATAAATTTTCTAAAATTGGAAAAAATTAATTATAAATTATGTGCGTAAAGCGAGACTAAACAGCCTTTTAGAAAAAAATACAATTTTTCAGAAAACAGATCTTTTTCATTAAAATGGTTCTAATTTTATCTATAATATATATATATATATTATTTATTTTATATTTTTTTAAACCATATAATTTTCATAATTTAGTTAGTATTATTCATTTCCACCAATTTAATGGCAATGTTATAATAGTAATGTTTAAATAACAATATTTTAATAGTGTATAGTGTTTCATTAAAACCCAGTTTTACATAAATTGAAAGTTATCAGAGCGATTGAATTTATTTGAAAATAAATATATCAAAAATTCTTAGGATGTTATATTCCTTTATATTCTTATTATTATGTGTCATACATGCTATAAAATATGATGTTCATATTTTAAAATATCAAGGTTTTACATTTGACCCTCTTAAATAAATTGTATCCTCACATTTAATCTTGATCTCAGTAATAAAGGGTTTTTAATTTTAAAATACCCTTTTTGAAGTCCCACATCATGAGAAGGGTTAATAAAACATCCTATTGATAAGTGATAAATGGAATTATAAGGGTCGTCTGGAATAATTACATAACTAGATTTCCAAGTAGGAGAGCGTGGGTGGGAAGTGAAGATATAAACATAGAAGAAAAGAATAAATAATTATAGATATTTTTTGAGATCATTGATCATATGAAAGTGGGTGATCCAAATAATTTTAATGACCACAAAACCATAAACCAAAGATGCGTGAAAAATTTCATTGATATCATCAAAAATGATGATGATAGGACAACATTTTATTTTAAGATATTTTTCCTAATGTTGGGGAATTTATCTTCCATATAGACTAAGAAAATATGAAAATCTACTTACTTGATATCTTTCTATTTAATAGGAACAATTTAATCTTTCTTTTTTTTTACTTCGATCAATTTTCAATTCATCTCTTACTCCAAGAAATTAATATCTTGAAATGAATTTTTTTTATGCTTAAAGAGCTAAAATTTACTTTTAATGGATCTTAACATTCATAATAAAATGATAATGAATTCCTTAGATCTCTAGTTATTATTATAACAAAATGGTTAGTTTAGGTTATCCAATATACATAAATATTCATATGGTGAAGAAATACATTAATATCTAAATCCCCAACCAAAGTTCAACTTAAACCATTTTATAAATGGTTAACCCTATAACCCTTCTAAAAGATTATGATCCAAAAAATTAGAAATAAGGTCACTAAATTTCCAAAATGAACTTATCATTAATATTATAAACAATATTAAGTAGATCTTAATCATCACATACCAAATATGTGACTACCTTCATCACGTATTCTCTTAAAACACTATAATAACATGAATTATCAAAAAACCTTATTGAAAGAATGCATGCTGCCTTATTCCTTAAATTAAACATGTATTATTATATATATTCCTTAAATCCAAAAATGTTGTTAAATCCATCAATGATAGCATAAACCACTTTTTCAACAAATCATTAATCTGTTACAAGGTGTTCAGTACTGTCAAATTTAAATTATACATATCAATCATATATTCATCTTAGCATCATTATCTCAATATTAGGAACATATTAAGTGTTATATTTACCTTAATCATGTGTTTTCCAAGAAGTTCAAATTTCAACTGAATCATTTTTCTTCTTCATCAGTACTGTTCAACATATAGTTTCAAATACTTCACGAAAAAATATTTTAATACAATCCTTATACATTTTATAATTATTATAACTAGGATATCATTGATAAAATAATAACATAAAATAATTCATTAATCCAAACACAATCATATTAATTAGTATACTTCTTCTGTGGTAATAGCATAAGCTTGACCATGATACAATAACTACTTTTGAGGTTTATTCCTTTGATTCTTGAGTAATTTATTTTCATAGTTCCCCGTCCACTTATAGTTGAAGCATTGTACATTGGAAACCTTTTTATTTCCCTTGAAATCACAATCATGAAGGAATATTTAAAAGATACAATTATTTATATCAATACTCATCAAGGATAAAGTACCATAAATAAAATAGGTAAAATAGTAACCAGGAATATAGATAAAAAAATCAATATAACATCAAACCAAAATTCCATCAAAAGACTAAAAAAATCTCAAAAAATCGAGTAAAAAGTGGACCTCAGTTCCATCAGTCACTGTCATCAATCTATGGTCCTAAGGATCAAGAACATCCATCACCTCCAAGTGGTTCTTGTTGGTCGTAGTGGATACTCAAGAGGGGGTTGAATTGAGTTCCAATTAAAAATTTCTATTAAAAATATTTCTCTTAAAATCCCCCTAGTTAAAAACAAGTTAAACTGTAGTAAATTTATATAGATTGTAAATGTTTAATTAGTTTCTCAAAGATTGATTAAGTCTCAGTTAATTTAATCAGAAGATTAAATTAACTTTTGAAACTAACTTACTGGCTCACAATAAGTATAAACACTTTCTAATTTAACTATCAAAGTAACTTTAAAACAAATTGTATTTCAAAGTAATTAGCAGCGGAATAAAAAATATATAGTATACTTTAAACTTAATCAAAGATGCATAGCAGATGTAACCAGGAGGTTCGGTCTCAAGCCGAGACTTAGTCCTCTCAAACAATTTATATAAATTTGATCCACACCCTAGATCGGGGTAAACAACAGTGCAAAGACTATCCAGGTACTAATACCTCGACCACAGTTATATGTGGGAATAAGAACAATAGCACACAGGCTATCCAGGTCACACTTGACCTCTTCCACAATTCACAGTGGGATATAGTAAAGTGTATGAAGTTTGGAGTGAGGATTTAGTATCCTCCAGTTCAGTCTAGGAGTCAGTGTGTAAATACACTGCTCAAAAAGTAAATAAATAAAACACAATAGATCTATGCAGATAGAGATGATTTTAGAGTGCTCTATATATTGTGAGTGAAGCTCTGGACTCCTCGTATTGATGTAAATGAAGCTCTAAGTCTTTCTCTGGTTTTTGTCTAAAAAACAGAGGGTCATTTTCTTCAAGTTCAGTTTGATCAGCTTGAGTGCATGAAGAGATTTCATTATAGTTCTTCACTCTTTGACTAAGATGTAGCTTGTGTTCTCTTTCAGGAAGAATGGCTTCATGTATGATCAGTGATCTTCGAGTATAGAAGTAGTATTTCTGTATGAACCACTTTACAGCATTCTTTTTCCCTTTGTATGTACTCTTCTTGCAACTACTTTTTTGCTCGCTTTTCACCACCTTTTTCATCCCTCTTTTTGTCTGGTCTTTGTCCTTCTTTTTATAGCTTTCAGCTCTGGCAATGGGAATGATTACCTTTTCATGGGTACTAGGTACGGTTCCCTGACATGCCAACAATCCACATTAAATAACATTAATTGCATTAAAATCATCAAATATGATCGTTGCTTAATAAATAAATAATATTGACAAAAGTAGAGTTTGACTGGTCAGTCTTTCATCAGTAGCCTTCTGTTGGTAGATGTGTAACGGTGGACTTTGTGTAGCAGCAACCTTCTATCGGTATCTCTTTGATCTTGTATCGGTATCTCCTAGTATCGGTATCTGTTACTCTGTGTATCATTAGCTCTATATACCGGTGACTCCTTATATCTGTAGCTCCTGGTCTATTGGTAGCTCTTTTCTATCAGTAGCTTGCTTGTCTCGGTGACTCTGTATCGGAAACCACACTTATCGGTAGACTTGTTCTATCAATAGCTATCTGTATCGGTGGATATTTTGTATCAGTAGATCGTTTTGTATTTGTGACTATATCAGTAGCTTGTGCATACCGGTAGCTCCATTATGTACCATTGAAGTGTACATTGGTAGACTTATGCATACCGGTAGACTTGTGCTATCGGTAGATTAGCTTCTATCGGTAGATGTCTGTATCTATGGACGATCTATCAGACATGTGATTACTGGTGGAATTATACATACCAGTAGCTCTACGTATCGGTGACCTTTTCTTATCGGTGACTATATCTATCGGTAGACTAAGTCTATCGGTAGACTAAGTACCGGTAGAGCTATTTGTCTATATTAGTAGCTATTGGCATATCAATGACTTGTTTATTTTATGCAGAACATATCTGATTGAGTTAGAATTATTTCAAAAGAAATATAAACATATATAAACATTGATTAACATATTTCAAAGATTATTTTACTATAATTATCAACTTGATAATAGATTGAAATAATTAATATATAGATACACATTATTTGGGATTATCAAAGTATGTGAAAGCATAATTGGGATTATCAAAACAGGTGAGGTCAACAATCTCAACCTTTTTTATAATCACAACTTATGATATTATAATCTCAAAATAATCAGAAATGTATCAGAGGATATAGAATTACATTCAATTATAGCAGAGAAAACAACACACCAGAGGTAAAAATGTAAGATGTGAAAAGTTCAATGTATCAGAGGTAGAATTAAATGCAATGGTATAAAAGGTACAGGTTAAAAAATATAGTATCTCTCCCCCTTTTTCATAAAATAAATTATTCCCAGATATGTTTCTCTTAGATAATATTTCTCCCCCTTTGTGATAAACAAAAAGTGGGAAAGAAGAGAAATCCATTTGTATTTCATCTGGAAAAATGGTACAGGGAAATAAAACAAAATACAAGGGATTCCTATAAAATATCTTAGCCACTTAGTCAATCCACATCCCCAATGTTAGATTTTCCCTTGGTATCAGAAGAGGATTCAGGCTGTGTGGATGCAGATGTAGGCTTAGGAACACCAGAAATGATCACAGGAGGGTGAGAAACTGAAACTGTTCCTGGCCTATACTGAGTAACCCTCTGAGTGATCATAGGAGTAAGGCTTCTGATATCTTGGGCTGGAGTCATCTGAACAGGAGAAGTAGCAGTGCTAGAGGCAGGTAAAGCTGTAGGTACAATTATTGGCCTAGCATCCACATGCAAGAAAGGAAACAAGAGATTTATGAAATCCATTATGATTACGCCTCCTCTCTCCATAGAAGATATTAAATCATCCTTGTTCTCCATGAATGTGTCCAAGGCTGGTGTCAACTCTCTTAGCTTGCTGACTTGTTCTCGGAAGGCTTGATTGACATGAGGTAACTTCATGCTTTCTAACAGAAGTTTGAAATGGTTGTTGAGTTGATATTTGGTATAAATCCTTCGTAAATAATAATCTACCTTGTATTTCACTTCTTTTTGAGAGGAAGAAGCTTCTCTCATATAGTCCTGAACAATCTTTATTATCTCTCTAGCTATATCTCTAGTATAAGTGACCACTTTGGTCAGATCAGATGAGTCCATAGAGCCACTGGTTGATGCTGAACCAAGCTCCTCCTTCATCAAAGCTCGAATCTGATTCAGTTCTATTGAAGGTCTGGAGGCAAGAGAACCAATAGAGAAGGTTACTGTTTCCTTGAAGTTTTTGGTCAATACACTGATAAGATTTTTCACTTGGGAATCCTGGGTGCTGACATGATCATTCGTGGAGGTTTTAAATCCTTCAAAGACTGATACCATCTAGCTCACAACACTTTTGGCATAAGCTAAATCTTTATCTGTTTGGGATCTAGAACTCATATAAGATTCTAAATAGATAACAGATTTCTTTAGAACTTCAACATCCTCTTCCAGTCTAGATACTTGAGTCTAGAAATCTATAACTTAATATACTATTCTTGTCACAAAGGTTGATACATTACAACCAAGAGAGAGTTCAAAAGAATTTTCCAAATTTCTCATCTCTTCAACAAAGTAGTGCTTCAACTCGGTAACAGAAGCACTAAAAGACTCTTTCAACTCATTCTTTAAGGATTCAAGATCATCCCTGGTGATCATATCAGTAGGTGAAACTACAACAGGTGCTCTTTCAGATATTATACTAGCCACTGATTCATTAATTATTTATTTAATGGATGACACCAGTGATGCTTCCATTTTCCTTATTTCTTCCACAAAACTGATTTTGAGATCAGACTTGAGCTTATCTAGATCATGCATTCTGACCACATATTCAGGTAACAACTCAGTCTAAATATCATAATTGATTTTTGGTCTATTGAGGGATGCCTCATTATCAGAATCTATATAATCCAATCCACAAACCACTAAACCTAGGTCTTATGTCCAATCCTCAATTTCAACAGCTACTGAAACACTGCCAAACCTAGTTGGATGCTCCCCCTCAATGGGTGCATTCTCTTGTATAGCAATAGAATTCTCAGCAGGTCTCTCTTCCTCGGAATAATCTTCTACGATCAACTCTATCTCTGCAACAGCAAGAGGATCCTCTGGATTAGGCACAGTTTCTTCCATCTCACCCACTACATCCTTAATAGGTACAAGTGAGCTTTCAATAAATGGACTCAGACTTAAGCACACAAAATTAGAGGCTTCAGATTCATTATCTATTTCTTCTTCATTCTCAGGAGATGGATGGTCTTCCTCATCAATAGGTGTTTCTTATTCTTCTAAAGTTTTATTTCCTAAAGATATAATTACAGAAACATGGCTTGTGGGCAATTCCAGATCCCTTCCATCACCCATAGAAGTCTCCTTTTCATCAATATCATCACTGTACTCAGGTTCTTCTACATCAGGTCCTAGACCTGGATCCCTCAAATCCTTAGGCCTTGTAGGATGATCCATAGGATTGAACTTACCATATAGATTCTTGTCATCATTAACCCACTCTCTTCTCCATGGATTCTAGTTTATTTTTATGTATTTGCAAACAGTGCTTGTGATACAAAAATTATTCTTTACTACCACTGTCTCATCTTGAGACTCAGCTACCCCTTTCACTTTGATCATCACTGAGATTATCTTGGCAAAGAATAAGGCATTTTTTTTGACTTTGGTCTAATCATATCCTCTATTTGAGTCATTAGAAGCATGCAAAGATTCACTTTCAACCCATGTCCCATGTCTCAAAAGATGTAACAAATATATATCATGATATCTTAAATTCGCAAAGTCCCCTATTCTTGGAATTAAAACATGCTTAACAAACTTGAACAGAAATTTGTTCTCTCTATCCATTTCAGCAGCCACCACCTATCTCTGCTTTCCATTACCAGTGAGCTCCTCTAAAGAAGTCTCATAATCAAATATGTCACTTATAGGTGGTACTGATCTTGAGAAATATCCAGGAACACCTTCATGTGAAACCTTCAGGCATTCATCCCACTCAACAGATGAAAAAGATATCTCTTTTCCATTCACAAAAGAAATCATTCGGTTCTCATATTCTGATTTCTCAAAACTTACAAACTCATAGAACTGTTTGACTAGATTCATATAGTAGGGGCCATTATTTTTTGAAAATAAATATTCCCACTTATGATCTTTTAGAACCTCTAGAACTAACAATTTACTGGGCAAAAACCATTCCACACATAACTCTTTTTCGATCACAATAACTCTATTTTGTAAATGAGGGTTCACTAGTCGCCTTCCCAACCTTGTTCTAACAACACTGCCATTTTATTTTAACTCGGCATTCTACTTCTTCGCATTAAGCTCATCAATGTCATCTATGACATTAGGTAGTTTGGTTTTTTCCATCTTTGGTTCAAGGAACTTAGGGTTTTTGAGAAATTCGGGAGCTAAGGTTTGAGGGTAAAGGAAAGGTTTGGTGGATTGAGAAGTAACTAGGACTTAGTTTTATCATTTAGGAATCATAAAATAAATAATTAAAATATCATAAGTATAAACGATTCAGATTCTGGCGGCAGACAGAAGTTTAAAATAGCTCATAATTGGTAGGGTATATCGGTGAGAATTCCTATGAGTGAGGTTTATCTATCAGTGAGGTACATTGGTGAGGTATCACATCAGTGAGGTACATTGGTGAGGTTTATCGGTGAGGTATTACATCGGTGAGATTTATCGATGAGGTATTACATCGGTGAGATTTATCGGTGAGGTATTACATCAGTGAGATTTAACAGTGCGGTATTACATCGGTGTGATTTATCTGTGAGGTATTACATCGGTGATGTTTATCATTCCTAACTCATGTCTAATGTAACTTAATCGATCCGAACTTAAAGTTTTGGTGAAAATGTCAGCTAATTGATGTTCAGTACCTATAAAGTCAAGAGTAATATCACCTTTTTGGTAGTGATCTCTCAAGAAATGGTGCCTTACATCATGTGTTTGGTCCTAGAGTGAGACACAGGATTCTTTGAAATTTTAATTGCACTAGTGTTATCACAGTTAATAGAAACATGCTTAAAGTCATATCCATAGTCCAAAAGAGTGTGTTTCATCCACAGAATTTGTTCACAGCAACTACCAGTAGCTATATACTCTGCTTCGGCAGTGGAAAAAGCTACAGAATTATGTTTTTTACTACACCAAGATACTAAGGACTTACCTAGAAAATGACATGTTCCAAATGTGATTTTTCTATCCAACTTGCAACCAGCAAAGTCAGCATCTGAATAACTCATTAATTCAAAAGATTGTCCTTTTGGGTAAACCAAACCTAAATTTAAAAGTGTGTTTAAGATATTTAAAAATTCTTTTAACTTTAAGTAAATGAGATTATTTTGGATTATCTTGAAATCTTTCACACATATATACAGTGAACATAATATCTGGTTGAATAGAAGTAAGGTAAAGTAAGGTTCCAATCATACCTCTGTAGTTGGTTTGATCCACTGGTTTCCCAGTTTCATCTGCATCCAATTTATAGACAGTACTCATAGGAGTATCACTTTTCTTAATACTATCCAAGACAAAAAGTTTTAAAAGATCCTTTGCATATTTACCTTGATTCAAAATAATACCATTTTCCTTTTGAAAAACTTGAAATCCAAGAAAATATTTTATTTCTCCCATTAAACTCATTTCAAATTAATTTTACATACTCTTTGAAAATTCAGTACATAAAGAATGTTTAGAAGATCCAAAAATAATATCATCAACATAGATTTTTACTATCAAAACATCTTTATAAATTCTTTTAATAAAAATAGTTGGATCAAAAATCCCTTTATAAAAACCTTTTGAAATAAGAAAATTTCTAAGTCTATCATACCAAGCTCTTGGAGCTTGTTTTAGACCATATAAAGCTTTAGATAGCTTGAAAACTCGATTTGGAAAATGAGGATTAGTAAATCCAGGTGGTTGTTCAACAAAAAACATCTTCAATTATAAAACCATTTATAAAAGCACTTTTGACATCCATTTGATATAACTTGAAATTCAGATGAGCAGCATAGGAAAGTAGAATCCTAATGGCTTCTAATCTAGCTACAGGTGAAAAGGTTTCATCATAGTCTATTCCTTCCTCTTGACTATATCCTTGTGAAACTAGCCTAGCTTTATTTCTAACTATATTTCCAGATTCATCAACTTTGTTTCTAAAAACCCATTTAGTGCCTATTGTCAAAGTGTCCTTGGGTCTGTCAACAAATTCCCAGACTTTGTTTCTTTCAAATTGATTTAACTCTTCTTGCATAGTCATTACCCAAAATTCATCATTGATTGAATCATTGACATTTTTAGGTTCTAGATGTGAAAGAAAGGCTTTATGTTCAACCTGGTTTCTTAGAGAAGCTCTAGTCTGTGTCCCTCTATCAAGATTACCAGCAACAGCATCCAAAGGATGATTCTTTAGAATCCTAGTTAATCTATTAAAGGTAGGACTAGAAATTTCAGGCTCTTCTCTAAGTTCGGGTTCTATAGAATCAGATTCTAGAATATGTCCAGAACTGGATGTTTTTACAGCAGGTTCTTTAGTTTTATCATTAAGGTCCAGAACAGTCAAATCTTCTTCAATATTTTCAAGAGAAGACTTATGCTCATGTGGATCAGTTTCATCAAACTTGATATTAATAGATTCTTCCACACATTTGGTTCTCTTATTAAAGACTCTATAGGCTTTTCTAGTTAAATAATAACAAAGAAAAATTCCTTCATCACTTTTAGAAAAAAACTTGTCAAGATTATCCTTTGTATTGAGAATAAAAACCTTGCAGCCAAAAACTCTGAAGTAATTAACCTTAGGTTTCATATTATTCCACAACTCATAAGGGATATTCTTAAGAACAGGTCTAATCAAGACTCTATTAATAATATAACAATCTGTATTAACAGCTTCAGCCTAAAAATAAATTGGAAGGTCATACTCATTAAGCATAGTTCTTGCAATCTCTTGAAGGGTTCTATTTCTTCTTTCTACTACACCATTCTGTTGAGGTGTTCTAGGAGCAGAGAAATTGTGACTATAGCCATTGTGTGAGCAGTAAGATTCAAACTCATGATTTTCAAACTCACGACCATGGTCACTTCTCAGGATCTTAATCTTAATTCCACTAAGGTTCTCTACAGACTTGGAGTATTTAATAAAGTAGGAACAAGCTTCACTTTTGTGAGCTAAGAAGTATACCCAAGTATATCAAGAAAAGTATTCTACTAGAACCTAGGCATAGTGATTCCCATTTAAACAAGAAACTCTAGAGGTTCCAAATAAGTCCATGTGAACCAACTTGAGAGGTTGAGAAGTTGAAACTTCTTTCTTTGATTTAAAAGAAACTTTATGTTGCTTTCCATTTTGACATGGATTAAAAACTTTGTCAGTTGGGAATTCAAGTTTAGGTAGGTCTCTAACTAAGTTTTTCCTAGTCAATTTTCTAAGTGAATAAATGTTGCAGTGTCCTAATCTTCTATTCCACAACCAAGATTCTTTATGAAAATCATTTAAAAAAGTAACATTTTGCTTAGCTAACGAATTAAAATCAACATAATAAACATTTTCATTTCTCAAAGCAGAAAATACTAAAAAAAATTCAGAGTTAAAAACATTAAAAGAATCATTTTCAAATTTAACATTAAAACCATCATCACACAACTGAGAAATACTTAACAGATTATATTTAAGTCCATCAACAAATAACACTTTAGAGATTAAAACTAAATCAGTGTTACCAATATGGCCTAGGCTGATGACCTTTCCTTTAGAGTTATCACCAAAGGTGACATGGCCTCCATCAACTTTGATTAAGCTCTTAAAGCATGAGTATTCCCTATTCATATGCCTTGAACATCCACTTTCCAAGTACCATACCTTCTTATGAGAACTCTTTAAGCAAGTTTCCTACAAAACAGGTTTAGATGGAAAATAATTTTGGTACCCAGATCTTCTTGGGTCCAGAAAGGTTAGCAAGCAAAGTTTTAGGTACCCAAATTTGTCTTATGGGTTTCATATAATTTATCGAATCAACAGATTTTGAAATATAAACTTTATTTGTTCTATAACCATATGAATAACTAGTTGAAGCATACAAATTTCCAGAACTAGAACTAGCAGCATTCTGTCCAGATTTAGAAATAAATCTAGTTTTAGTAAACTGTCTCTATCCAGGCTGATAGCCTATTCCAGTAGTATACTTTGGTGCCACTTTTTTTCCTAGAATTTGAGTGATATAATCTTTTCCATTTGTGAATTTTTATAAGTCCTTCCTTAATTTCTCATTAGACAATTTTATTTCAGTATTTTCCTTCAACAATTGAGCATTCTTTTCCTTTTCTACATCAAGTGCATATTTTACAAAACTGGTTAGAGCATGCTATTTATTCAAGGTCTTATACTTGTCTTTCAATTCATTACATGTATATTCTAGCATATTACATTATTCAAACAATTCTTAACTAGACATATTTTCAGATTCAGAATCAGAATCAGAATCAACTCCAGAATAATATGAATTTAAAACATGAGGGTCTAGTGTTACCTCAGATGTGTTTGTCATAAAACACATGTTAACACGATTCTTTTCAGAGTCAGAAACTACAGATTCACTTGTTCTATCTTCTAAAGAACTCCAGGTAGCTTTCATATCTTTCTTTTACTTATTGTCCTTATAGTCATATTTCTTTTTGAACTTCAATTTTGGACAGTCTGCTTTTACTTGTCCTTTCTTTTTACATTCATAGAAGATAATCTCATCACCTTTATCATATTTCTTCAAGTCCTTTTTCCAATGACCTTTTTTGTCATATTTTCCTTTGTAATTTGATTTTCTGAATAATTTCTTCTTTTGTAGAATTTCTTGAATTTCCTGGCTATCTGATCCATTTCAGCATCACTGTCAAAATATGAACTTTCACTTGTTGAGCTCTTAGTAGGTATGTGAAATTTTTCCTTGTCCTTGATCCTCGAGGCAGTAGACTTAAAAGCCACTGACTTCCTTTCTGGTTCATCATCTTATTCCTTATTTACTTTAAGCTCTTCCTCATACATCATAAGCTTACCTATTAATTCTTTAACAAGTATTTTGCTGATGCCGCATGATTCTCTAATGGAAACAGATGTGCCTCTCCTTCTTTCTGGAAGACATATTAATATTCACATGATCTGTTCTTTTGCAGGAACAGCTTTACCAAGTGAGCTCATGGTGTTGACAATCTCATTGAACCTGAGATACATGTCAGAAATGGGTTCATCAGGCTTCATTTTAAAATTATCATATTTAATAGTATAGTTATTCAACCTCATTTCTTTAACATTGGTTGTTCCCTCATGAGAAATAGCCAACATGTCCAAGATTTCATAAGCTATTTTACAAGCAGATATTCTGTTAAATTACTCATCTCCTAGAGCACAATATAAGGCATTCATTGATTTACAGTTATTATTGTAAGCAGTTTTAGTAGTTTCATCCCAAGTAGTTATTTCAGACTCTGGAATATTATATTGAGTTTCTATAGCAGTCTAGATATCAAATCCCATACTCTTTAAATGAATTTTCATTTTAAGCTTCCACTGGTCATAGTTTATACCATTAAAGAAAGGTGGTCGGTTGGTAGCAGCACCTTCAAGTCTATTATCCATATATAGAGTTTAGCAAAAATATTTAAAGATATAAAATTTAGAACTAACATAAATTTAACATCTTTAAGAAACAACTAAAATCACCATTGAAAAATAGAGTATTTTGAAAACTTTGATAAATAAAATAATCCTCTGATACCAAATGTTGGTCGGAGTGGATACTCAAGAGGGGGGTGAATTGAGTTCCAATTAAAAATTCCTGTTAAAAATATTTCTCTTAAAATCCCCCTAGTTAAAAACAAGTTAAACTGTAGTGAATTTATACAAATTTTAAATGTTCAATTAGTTTCTCAAATATTGATTAGGTCTCAGTTAATTTAATCAGAAGATTAAATTAACTTTTGAAACTAACTTACTGGTTCAAAATAAGTATAAACACTTGCTAATTTAACTATCAAAGTAACTTTAAAAAAATTGTATTTCAAATTAATTAGTAGAGGAATAAAAAATTTATAGTATACTTTAAACTTAATCAAAGATACACAGCAGATGTAACCAAGAGGTTCAGTCTCAAGCCGAGACTTATTCCTCTCAAACAGTTTATATAAATTTGATCCACACCCTGGATCAGGGTAAACAATAGTGCAACGACTATCTAGGTACTAAGACCTATACCACAGTTATACGTGGGAACAAGAACAATAGAACATAGGCTATCCAGGTCACACTTGACCTCTTCTACAATTCATAGTGGGATATAGTGAAGTGTATGAAGTTTGGAGTGAGGATTTGGTATCCTCCAGTTCATTCCAGGAGTCAGTGTGTAAATACACTACTCAAAAAGTAAATTAATAAAACACAATAGACCTAAATAGATAGAGATGAGTTTAGAGTTCTCTATGTGTTGTGAGTGAATCTCTGGACTCCTCGAATTGATGTAAATGAAGCTCTGAGTCCTTCTCTGGTTTTTGTCTGAAAAACAGAGGGTCGTTTTCTTCAAGTTTAGTTTGATCAGCTTGAGTGCATGAAGATCTTTCGTTGTAGTTATTCACTCCTTGACTAAGATGCAGCTTTTGTTCTCCTTCAGGAAGAATGGATTCGTGTATGATCAGTGATCTTTGAGTATGGAAGTAGTCTTTCTGTATGCACCACTTTACAGCATTCTTTTTCCCGTTGTATGTACTCTTTATGCAACTACTTTTCTGCTTGATTTTCACCACCCTTTTCATCCCTCTTTTTGTCCGGTCTTTGTCCTTACTTTTATAGCTTTCAGCTCCGGAAATGGGAATGATTACCCTTTCATGGGTACTAGGTATGGTTCCCTAACATTCCAACAATCCACATTAAATAACATTGATTGCATTAAAATCATCAAATATGATCGTTTCTTAATAAATAAATAATATTGACAAAAGTAGAGTTTGACTGGTCAGTCTTTCATCTGTAGCCTTCTATTGGTAGATGTGTAATGGTGGACTTTGTGTAGCAGCAAACTTCTATCAGTAGCTCTTTGATCTTGTATTGGTAGCTTCTGGTATCGGTAGCTATTACTCTGTGTATCAGTATCTCTATATACCGGTGACTCCTTCTATCAGTAGCTCTTGTTCTATCGATATCTCTTGTCTATCAGTAGCTTGCTTGTCTTGGTGACTCTGTATCGAAAACCACACTTATCGGTAGACTTGTTTTATCGGTAGTTGTCTGTATCAGTGGATCTTTTGTATCGGTAGCTCATTTTGTATTCGTGACTCTATCGGTAGCTTGTGCATACCGGTATCTTCGTTCTGTACCATTGAAGTGTACATCGGTAGACTTATGCATACCGGTAGACTTGTGTTATCGGTAGCTTAGCTTCTATCAGTAGTTGTTTGTATCTGTGGACGATCTATCAGACATGTGCTTACCGGTGGACTTATACGTACCGATAGCTCTGCGTATCGGTGACATTTGCTTATCGGTGACTATATCTATCGGTATACTAATTCTATCGATAGAATAAGTACCGGTAGAGCTATTTTTCTATATCAGTAGCTATAGGCATATCAGTGACTTGTCTGTTTTATGCAGAACATATCCGATTGAGTTAGAATTATTTCAAAATACATATAAACATAGATAAACATTGATTAACATATTTCAAAGATTATTTTACTATAATTATCAACTTGATCATAGATTGAAAGAATTAATATATAGATACACATTATTTGGGATTATCAAAGTATGTGAAAGCATAATTGGGATTATCAAAACAGGTGAGGTCAACAGTTCTTTTCCTTTTCTTGGACCTGGCATAAGAAAATATACAAATTCCTGAGGGCAAAGGTAGCATGTGAACTATAAATCCTAGTAGGGTTATAACGACCCAATGTTTTATCAATGGAAATTAATTTCTAATAAAAATGTCATATAATCACACAAAATCACAACACAATGAACTACTAAGTACTATGTGACCTTTAAACATAATTTTTTCACTTATATGTTTTGAATTTTGAAAAACGGTCTTCTACAATTATGATAAGTAAGTTATTTGGAGTCTGATAAGACAAACGTAATTTTTGATGAATAGTAACATACCCTTATGAATAGTAACAGACCTTTATGAATAGTAATGAATTGAAAATCAGCCAAAAAATAGAAACTCCACTCATGAATGTATAAACACAATTTATACATCTTAAAAGTGAAAAAAAAATCATAGTATAAGAATTGGTATTTTTGTATGTCAAAAATATTTTATTTAAAATTTTATGATTGATTTAAAAATTTAAAATGGAAATGTATTTTCATAAAATTTAATAATAAATTTTTACTTTATTGTCTTATGGTTATAAGATAATTTTATGGGACCTTGATTAATTTTTCAAAGTGTTATAAAATGAATTATAGTTTTAATGTTTTTTTGTTGAATAAATTATGAATTTATTTAAAATTAAATTAAAAATATTTTGAAAATTATTTTCAAAAAATGTAGTTCATTTTTTAATTCTACGCATCAAAAAATGGTTAGGGTGAATTTTTTGGATTTTTCTAAAATACTTGAATTTTCCATGAATAGTAAAAATACAGTTTTGAGTTTTTGATATGTTTGATGACATAATAATGATATAATAATTAATAGAAAAATTCTGGTTGACTTATGTATAGTAATATATGAAATTAGGTGTCCCAAGTGGCTAATACCATGGGAAAATACCATGGGTAAGCCCATGGTTTTTCAAAAACCACTAATAAGGTGTCCTTTGAAATTAATAAAAAAATCTCTCTCTTTTACTATAAATACCCACTCTTCCCTTCATTTTATTTCATTCCATATCCATAATCTTATAATATCTGGTTTTTTAACTCCCTAGGAGTCCTCCCAAAGTTTCCTTAAACCCCCAAGGTCCCAACATTCAAGTTTTAGGAGTTACTCCACAATGTAAGGGAACCTTTCACCCTCCTCTTTCAATCAACACTTCTTTTATGTTATCTCTTTGAATTTATATTTTCATATATTGGGGTTTTATTTTATGTATCCCTATTACTATACTTTTTTTTTCCATATTATGAGATACCCTCTTCATTTTCATAAATTCATTTTATGAAATTTTAAGCGACGTCGTTAGGCTGCCAAATTTTCATAAGGAATCTCTCAACTTTTCTTTCATTTTCAAGTTCATGTATTTTATTTTTCTTTCCTCACCTCCCTTCACCCAAATGTTATGATAACTCCATTAACATACATGTACTTTAATTCTTTTATTCTAATTGGATATTTCATTATCATCTCTCCTTTCCCCATATTTTATTTTAAATAAATGAAAACACCGTTTGAGATGTGTTAATCTAGCACATTCAAGGACAACAGTTTATCAATTTCTATTATCATCTTCAATTCTGGTCATGAAACCATTTGTGTTATGGTTTAAACAGATTATTATATATTTAATATATCATATTTAAGGTTCTGTAATCCTTTTGTACAAATGGTATTATTTTATAAAGCAAGACATGTTCATTGTAATCAAACCCACCGATTAACCAAAATGGTTATCACTAAGGTTTTATTTAATAAATCATCTTCACCACCAATAACAGGATGAATTTTTATAACCATTTAATCTACTAGATGTTCACTAATACCATACAACTTCAATTCTGGAAAACCACTTTCATCTTACATGTTTATCTGAACATGAATATAATAGAACCGGTCATTAAAACCAAGTAAGCAAACAGACCTGAAAAATGAAATTGAACCTCATAACCCAAAAAATGATTATAAATGAAATAAAAATGATTATAATAAATATTATACATATAGAATTGGTTATTTAGTTATTAATTAATAAAACTAATTTTATTATTCAGGTCATGAAGTTCAAGCACATATCACCATCGAATTTAAGGTAAGGGATCCTCTCTATTTCACTTTTATTCAAGATTATCCTCTATGTTATGCCCTTTTATGTGTAATTAATAGTGATGGGGTATGATTACACACCTCCCCCATACAATCATAATGTTGTATAAAAGATGATAAATCCATTTTTCTCTCATTAATACCTCTTAATTACACCCGATATCATGCCGATAATCCGTAAGGAATTCTACCCAAACAGCCTTTATTCCTTCAGGTTGCTCTATCTTTCTTTTTACCCAAATGAAGTTGTCTTTTATTTTTATTTAAAACTTATAAATTATGTTTATATACTCCAAAATCATGTTTCAAGATCCATCCCTCATTATATTTTGGGTATATACATGATTTTAAGTGATTCCCTCCTCGATACGTCCTAGTAAGCAAACTCATTTTAAGGGAACTTCCCAAATTTTTACTCAATTTCAAGTGCACTATATCCTATACTTTAAGACACCATTGTCTTTATAAAATCATTATTTATATTATTAAAACCTTCTTGGTTCAATTATGGTTTTATATAAAATATTTTCCTCTTTTCTATTTTAAAATCTCTATAGTATTTTCCTTAAAACCGCACAAAAATATTTTTATGCTAATACATTTTCTACATGTTGTCACTTCTGTTTGACATAACTTTCCATGATATATTCCTATTTTACCCTGTAAACATCTATGTAATTTCTAATTAATTTCTTTCATGGACACTTTCATGATACTCCCATTGGTTATGCTTTATATCGTGATTGTGGTACCCAATTCTTTCCATGGGTAACCATTATGTTTATGTAAGATTGATTATGTATGAATCTTTATGTGGAAAACATATTCATGAAATATAATATGGGTGCGCCCATATATAAATCAAATTAATTGGTTAAAGTTAAGTCTCATGAGATTCTATGTGCAACGGTCTTAACGATTAGCCTTGGCTTGTGCTACTGTGGGAAACGGGATTGGTGGTTAGCATTGGCCCATACTACAATGGAAAACAGAATTGGCGGTTAGCCTTGACTCATAATAAAGAAATGTGTTATGTTTCTTCCACATTTATTTGATTCCATTTTTATATGACTCCATGTTTATATGTTATGATCCCTTATATTACATGCCTTTTATTTCTTTATGTCATGTTCCTAACCCATGTGCTATGGATTTATTTTTATTCTTATTCCCTTACTGGGATTTTAGCTCATCCCTTTTGTCTATGTTATACCCAAGTTATCCTATAAAGATGTATGAGAAAAATGGGAGTTATGGGATCTTTATGAAGACTAAATAAAGAAATGTTTTATTTAGTTCCATGTTTTCAGTTTTATGTGCCTAGTCTTCCAAGACACTAGACTTCAAGATCCTTGGCTTGTACTCTGATGTATAATTATGCTTGAAATCATGTAATGTAATATGTAAAAGGATAGGATCACTATAGTTGGTATCAAAGGATAGTCTTGTTATTTTTTGTATATTAGGAATAGAGCACCTTAGTGAAAACCTTAATGATGAGATGAAGTATAAGAAAACACCCCTAAGTTTTGGTAGGTATAGAGTAAGTGGTTTATCAAGAAAATGTGTCCCTGTCTGGATACAAATAGGTATAGGCGGCTCTGGCACAGATGTACCTAGGAGTGAAAACTTTGACAATGAGTTTTGGGCTTGACCTGGGGTATCCTGGTACACGACAACAGGCCTTGATGCACTCTTGGTTCGACACTTCCGGGGGATATGACTTGGTAAATTCATGAGCTTGGTACAAAACATTATTAAGGGAATATAAAAAACCCATAAGAATATAATATAAGAAATAGATAAAGGATAATCTAGATATAAACCTAAGGAATCACAAGTTATGATATACTTCTCCTCTATAATTTTATCCTTTTATGTTCAAATTTTTCTTTTTTATGTTCAATAACTAAGGATTAAATCCCTTTAATTGTACATTCTTTTCTTAACTAATGGAGGGAAATAGAATAACATGTTTCAATAATCAATGTGAAAGGTAATGTGAAGAATTCCCAAATGATATGCCTGATATTATGGGAACGGGTGATCAAAACTTCAATACAGTACTTGCTCAGTTGGCTCAAGTTATGAATAATAACTTGAATCATGTGGAACGCCCTCCTCCTCCAAGAAAAGAGAAAGTTTATGTAGAATCTTTCATGTAGAAAATTCCTCCCATGTTTAGAAGATATTATGATCCCATCCTTGAGGAATAGTGGATTAACTCCATTAAAAATATATTCTCCATCCTCCAGTGCTCAGAAGAAGATAGATTTGTACTGGCGGTCTATCATTTTGATGGGGAAGATGATCAGTGGTGGACACTAATCAAGAATAAAAATTCCCAAGAGGAAATTAATTCCATGAATTGGGAGGAATTCAAGAGTATGTTTTCAATAAATATTTTCCTTTAACCCTCCGTCTCAAGATGGAAAGAGAGTTACTCAGACTCAAGCAGAGGGAAGATGAGTCCATCTGGGCATATGAAGAAAATTTTACAAGGCTTTCAAGGTACACCTATGGATTTTTCATGAACACTGGAATCAAGGTGGATCGCTTATTTAGCGGGCTAAAGCTGATTCTACAGAAGGTGTTGGAGATCTGAGACTTAGACAATTATGAAGATATTTTTTTTTTGTTCCCTTAAGGTTGAAATGGATATTGGAGACTCTCAGTGGTATCATGGCCTTGGTGACAAGAATAAAAAAATGGATAACAACATGGGTGGTTCAAAAAACAAATCACATGATGGAAAGAAGCCCGAATATCCGACTTGTAAAAGTTATGGGAAGAAGCATCATGGGAACTATCTAAAGGGAACCAAGAATTGCTTCAAATGTGAAAAGTTTGGTCATCTGGATAAAAACCACCAAAGGGATATGAAAAATACCACTAATGTGGAATAATAGAAGAAGGTTTAGATCATTGCTCATCTAGTGGTGTAGTGTTACAACTACAAGGAGCCTGGGCATTATGAAAAAAATTCCCATAAGCTAAGGGTTGTCGAAGGAAATCTTCAATAACCTCCAAGGAAACAAGGAAGGGCTTATGTTATCACTACTGCTGAGGTGGATCCAGACAATGATGTGGTGATAGGTATGCTAGTTATTCATTCAATAATAGTGAATTTACTATTTAATTATGGTTCTATGCATTCTTTCATATCATGCAATTTTAGTAGAACTATTCAACCACCACCTCAAAATTTAGAGGAAAAGTTATCTGTGAGAACAATGAATGGGAAAATTATTGTATCCATGGTTTATAACTCCTCCCCAGTTAATGTTTGTGGATTGAACCTCCCAAAAAATCTTGTCACACTTCCTTTAGTGGATTTCAATGTAATCTTGGGCATGGATTGGCTATCTTTATACAAGTCCAACATCAACTGTCGGGAAAGGGAGATCACTCTTCACATCCCGAAGCATCCTCTAATTCTTTACAAGTGTAAGGAGGAATATGAATCTCCTTTAGAATCATCATCTCAAGTATTGATATTATTTCCTTATAATCAAGCATGTCTAGCTCAAATGATTGAGATGAAGGAGAGAATCATGCTTAAAGACATGCCCATTGTGAGGTATTACACTAATGTATTCCCTGAAGAGTTGTTTGGTCTTCCTCCTGACCAAGAGGTTGAGTTCTCAATTGAACTTATCCCTGGATATCTACCTATCTCAAAAACACCTTATATAATGGCCACCGTAGAGATGGAGGAGCTAAAGAAGTAGTTATAAGAGAATCTGGAGAAGGGTTTTATACGCCCTAGTGCTACACCATGGGATGCGCCAGCCCTATTCTTCAAGAAGAAGTATGGATCAATGCACCTCTGCATTGATTATCATGATCTCAATAAAAGTATGATAAAGAAAAATTATCCCCTTCCACATATATCTAACTGCTTTAATCAGCTTCGTGGGACTTGTTATTTCTATAAGGTGGTCCTTTGGTCAGCATATCACCAATTAAAGATGAAGAAGGAAGATATTCCCAAGAATGTCTTTTGAATGAGGTATGGAAACTATGAATTCATAATTATGCCCTTCAGACTCACTAAATCTCCAGCAATTTTCATGGATTTAATGAATATAGTCTTTAGAGATTACCTCGACAAATCTGTGGTAGTCTCTATTGAATATATTGTGATATACTCTAAGACAAAGGAGGAACATGAGAAGTATTTTAATACTATGTTAAAAACTTTGAAAAGGGGGAAGTTGTACGCAAAGTATAGTAAATGTGAGTTCTATATGGAGGAAGTATCATTCTTGGGGCATGTTATCACCAGGAAAGGGATATCTGTGGACCCTTCCAAGACAAAGGCAATTGAAGAGTGTCCAAGGCCAACTTCTGTAATGGAGATCCGATGCTTCCTGGGTCTATCTGAGTATTATTGAAAATTTTTTAAGAAATTTTCATGATTTTCAAACCCAATTACCAAGCTGACATGAAAGGTAGTAAAGTTTGTTTGGAATCAGGAATGTGAAGATTGTTTCAAGGAGTTTAAAAGGTGGCTTATCACTATGCCAGTACTCACACTCCCAACAAGTGGAGAACTCTTTGTAGTGTACATTGATGCTTAAAAGAAGGGCTTGGGATGTGTGCTAGTGAAAAATGATAAAGTGATAGCTTACACCCCAAGGCAGCTGAAAAATCCATGAGCAAAACTATCCCACACATGATCTGGAGTTGGCGGATGTGATCTTTGCATTGAAAATCTGGCAGTATTATCTCTATGGGGAGAAGTGTGAGATATATACTGATCACAAGAGTCTCAAATATATATTCACATAAAAAGAGCTTAATATTCACCAGAGAAGATGGATAGAGCTCATCACATATTATGACTGTTCAATCCACTACCATCCCGATATGGCAAACAAGGTGGCAGATACTCTAAGTAGAAAGGATCATGCAACTTTATCAATGATGATAATTGAAAAGGATATAATCTTCTTATATTTGCAGAGTATGGACATGGGAATAATTAAAGTAGTAACATCATCAATCCTTTCTCAAATGATTTCTCAACCATCTCTCATGGATAAAATAAAGGATGCTCAAAGAAACAATGTGGAAATTCAGAAAAGGGTGGAAGCTGTCATAAATGGGAAATCCTCTTATTTAAAATTTGATGAGGAAGGAGTTGTAAGATTTAGATCACGATTATGTGTACCATATGATCCAGATATAAAGAAGGATCTTTTGAATGACACAAATAACTCAACCTTCTCTATTCACCCAGGGAGCACAAAGATGTATCGAGATCTCCGAGAAAACTTTTGGTGGGACAATATGAAAAGGGAGATTGTTGAGTATACATCAAAGTGTCTGGTATGTCAAAAAGTGAAGGCTGAAAGATAGAAGTCTAAGGGGATGATGCAACCACTGCCCATACTAACATGGAAGTGGGATAACATCACTATGGAATTTTTCACTAGACTTCTAAGGAAATCTAGAGGAAACAATTTTATATGGGTAATTGTGGATCGTCTTACAAAGAGATCTCGCTTTATCACAATTCGAGAGGACTTCTCATTGAATCAACATGCACAGATTTACATCAAAAAAAGTGGTAAGGATACATGGAGTACCACTATCTATTGTATCTGATCATGATTCTAGATTCACCTCGAAGTTCTGGAAAAGTCTCTAACATGCTCTAAGCACTAAATTGAACTTCATTATGGCCTATCATCATCAAACTGATGTCCAATCTGAGAAAACTATTCAAAGACTGGAAGATATGTTGAGAGAATGTTATTTGGACTTCAAAGGAGGATGGGACCAGCATCTTCCACTAGTTGAATTCTCTTACAAAAATATTTTCCACTCAAGCATCTGAATGGCACCATACAAAGCCTTTTATGGGAAAATGTGAATAACACCAGCATGTTGGGATGAAGTCAGTGAGCATAAGCTGCTAGGACCTGAAATAGTCGAAGAAATGGTGGAGAAGGTGAAAAACATTCAGCATCATATCAAGGAAGCCCAAAGTTGATATAAGAGTTATGCAGAAAAACATCGATGAGACCTTGAGTTCAAAGTTGTAAACATGGTATTTCTATGCATATCTATGTGGAAGAACTTCATGAGGTTTGGAAAGAAAGGGAAGCTTATTCCCAGGTACATAGACCCCTTCAAGATCCTAGATCGAGTCGGAGTTGTGGCCTTTTGACTAGAAATTCCACCTACCATGGCCAAAGTACATGATTTATTTCATGTATACCTCTTAAGGAAGTATATATCAGACTCTTCATGTATACTCTCTTCAGAGGTGGTACAGTTGGAGGATGATATTTCTTATGAGGAGCCACAGGTGAAGATCTTGGATTGTAGAGATAAAGTTCTACATAACAAGACTACTCACCTGGTCAAGGTACTATGGTGGAACCATAAGTATGAAGAGGAAACATGGGAACTAGAAGAAGCAATGAAGGAAAATTACCCATACCTATTTATGGCCTAGAATGTAAAACGGAATTTTGAGGGAAAAATTTCTTAAGGGGGAAAGAATGTAATGACCCAATGTTTTATCAATGGAAATTAATTTCTTATAAAAATGTCATATAATCACATGAAATCACAACACAATGAACTACTAAGTACTATGTGACCTTTAAACATAAGTTTGTCACTTATGTGTTTTCAATTTCGAAAAATGGTCTTGTACAATTGTGATCAGTAAGGTATTTGGAGTCTGATAAGAAAAGATTAATTTTTTATGAATCGTAACATACCCTTGTGAATAGTATCATACCTTTATGAATGGTAATGAATAGAAAATCGGCCAAAAAATAGAAACTTTTCCCGTGAATGTTTAATACAATTTAGAAATCTTAAAAGTGAAAAAATGATCGTAGTATAAGAATTGGTATTTTTTATGCCAAAAATATTTTATTTATAATTTTATGATTGATTTAATAATTTAAAATGGAAATGTATTTTCATAAAATGTAATAATAAATTGTTACTTTATTGTCTTATGGTTATAATATAATTTTATGGGACCTTGATTGATTTTCCAAGGTGTTATAAAACGAGTTATAGTTTTAATGTTTTTTTTTTGTTGAATAAATTATAATTTTATTTAAAAATTAAATTAAAAATATTTATTAAATTATTTTCAAAAAATGGAGTTCATTTTTTAATTCTACACATTGAAAAATGGTTAGGGTAAATTTTTGGTATTTTTCTAAAATACATGAATTTTCAGTGAATAGTAAAAATACAATTTTGATGATATCATAAGGATGTAATAATTAATAAAAAATTATGGCCAAATTATGTACAGTAATACATTACATTATTTTTTCCAAGCTTCTAATACCATGGGTAAGCCCATGGTTTTGCAAAAACCACTAATGAGGTGTCCTTTAAAATTAATAAAATATTCTCTCTCTCTTTTACTATAAATACCCACTCTTTCCTTCGTTTTATTTCATTTTATATCCATTATACTTGAATATATGGTGTTTTTACCTCCCTAGAAGTCCCTCCAAGATTTCTTCAATCCCCCAAGGTCCCAACCTTCAAGTTTTAGGAGTTACTCCACAAGGTAAGGGAACCTTTCACCCTCCTCTTTTAGTCAACACTTCTTTTATGTTATCTCTTTGAATTTCCATTTTCATATGTTGGGGTTTGATTTTATGTATCCCTATTACTGAAATTTTTTTGTTAATATGATGATATACCCTCTTCTCTCTCACCAATTCATTTTATGAAATTTTAAGCGGCATCGTTAGGCTGCCGAATTTTCATAAGGGATCTCTCAACTTTTCTTTCATTTTCAAGTTCATGTATTTTCTTTTTCTTTCCTCACCTCCCTTCACCCAAATGGTATGATAACTTCAGTAAAATAAATTTTTATGTTAATGGTATATTTCATTATCATCTCTCCTTTACCCATCTTTTATTTGAAAGAAATGAAAACATCGTTTGAGATGTGTTAATTTAGCACATTCAAGGACAACAGTTTATCAATTTCTATTATCATCTTTAATTTTGGTCATGAAACCATTTTTATTATGGTTGAACCAGATTATTATATATTTAATATATCCTAGTTAAGGTTCTGTAATACTTTTTTACAAATTATATTATGTTATAAAGAAAAACACGTTCATTGTAATCAAACCCACCGATTAACCAAAATGGTTATCACTAAGGTTTTATTTAATAACTCATCTTCACTCCCAATAACCGAATGAATTTTTTATAAACATGTAATCTCCATGATGTTTGATAATAAAATACAACTTCAATTATGTACAACCACTTTAATCTTACATGTTTATCCTAACATGAATATAAGAGAACCGATCATTAAAACCATGTAAGAAAACAGAACCGAAAAATGAAATTGAACTTCATAACCAAACAAAATGGTTATAAGTGAACTCAAAATGATTATAATAAATATTATACATATATAATAGGTTCTTTATTTATTAATTAATTAACCTAATTTTATTATTCATGTCATGAAGTTCAAGCACAGATCACCATGAGATTTAAGGTAAGGGATTTTCTCCATTTCACTTTTATTCAAGATTATCCTCTATGTTATTCCCTTTTATGTGTAATTCCTAGTGATGAGGTATGATTACGCAACTCACCCATATTTTCCTAATGATGTATAAAAGATTATAAATCTCTTTCTCTCCCATTAATATCTCTTAATTACACCTGATATCATGCTGATAATCCATAAGGAATTCTACCTGAACAGCCTTTATTCCTTCGGGTTGCTCTATCTTTCTTTTTACCCAAATGAATTTGTCTTTTATTTTTATGTAAAAATTATACATGATGTTTATATGCTCCGAAATCATGTTTCAAGATCCATCCCTCATTATATTTTGGGGATATACATTCTTTTAAGTGATTCCCTCCTCGATAATTCTCAGTAAGAAAACTCATTTTAAGGGAACTTCCCAAATTTTTACCCAATTTCAAGTGAACTATATCCTCTATTTTAAGCCACCATTGTCTTTATAAAATCATTATTTTTATTATGAAAACATTTTTGGTTAAATTATGGTTTTATATAAAATATTTTCCTCTTTTCTATTTTAAAATCTCTATAGTATTTTCCTTTAAACCGCACAAAAATTTTTTGATGCTAATACATTTCCTACATGTTGTAACTTATATTTGACATAACTTTCCATAATATATGCCTATTTTACCTTATGAACGTACATGTATGTTCTAATTCCTTTTTTTCATGGAAACTTTCATGATATGCCCATTGGTTATGCTTTATGTCATGATTGTGGTACCCAATTCTTTCCATGGGTAACCCTTATGTTTATGTAAGATTGATTATGAATGAATATTTATGTGGAAAAAATATTCATGAAATGTAATATGGGTGCGCCTAGATAGTACTCCAATGCTGAGATACTATTTTCATCAATCTTGGTGGTTATCCTTGGCTTGTGCTACTATGGGAAACGGGGATTGGCGGTTAGCCGTGGCCTGTACTACTATGGGAAACGGGATTGGCGGTTAGCCTTGACTCGTACTAAAGACATGTTTTATGTTTTTGCCACATTTATATGATTCCATGTTTATATGACTCCATGTTTATATTTTATGATCCCTTAGGTCACATTCTTTTTATTTCTTTATGCCATGTTCCTAACCCATGTGCTATGGATTTATTCTTATTCTTATTCTCTTATTGGGATTTTAGCTCATCCCTTTTGTCCGTGTTATCCCCAGGTTATCCTATGAAGATGTATGAGCATAATGGGATTTAGGGTCTCTTTATGAAGACTAAATAAAGAAATGATTTATTTAGTTCCACATTTTCAGATTTATGTGTCTAGTCTTCTAAGACACTAGACTTCACGATCCTTGGCTTGTACTCTGATGTATAACTATGCTTGAAATCATGTAACGTAATATGTAAAAGGCTAGGGTCACTATAAGGGTCTCACCAGGTGTTCCATGATATATTATATATAAATAAACCAACCATTATATCAATTTAAATAAAATTGGGCATGGTATAACATATCAATTTTTCATATTTAAAACAAAACATAATTTCTTTTCAATAGTTGGAAAACTTTTCAAACATGGATTAAATAAACATTTTATATAAAATCATTTATATAAATTAGTTGGCATGAGTAAAATAGTTCTATAATAAATGGAATATATAATCAAATCATATGCAACAAGAACCTTGGTCATATTACCTAAATTATGTTAGATTCTAGCTATAGGACCCTCACACTTATCAAATCAGTGATCACGGCTAATTATGTGTGCACACGTCTCTCAGGATTAGGCCAAATAGGACTCATCAACATCCCATCAGGGATAATCATGTTAAAATAGGTTTTTTTTATAGTTTTCCTCATAAATACATTGCTAGGGGATCAATATCCTAACACGCATATCCCAAATAAACCACTAACTACCTAGTCTCACATGTTATCAATCAATAAATCAATATTGCGAAAAATATCTAATTTCAAATCAATTATCATTTACAATTCAATTTCCCAATTTTCAGTTTCTATATGAAAATTCAATTTCAAAACCAAAATAATGGTTCTTTATCATTTCATTCCTTTTCAATACAAACCCAATCATGGGTTTTTTTCATTTCAATTTAATCCATTTTCTCATAACATATCTCAAATCATTTCATCAATTCCATCATTTTCAAAATTCATCTCACAATTCCAATTCCATTGGAATTGGGGGGTTTTCTAAAAATCAATTCCATTTCAAGTTTCATAATCAAATAATTAAAAATAAAGGTTTCATAAATAAATTGAAAGATATTTTAAACAAATAAATCAAATAAAGTATTCAATTGCATAGAAAATCTCAAATGGAACCACCTACCTTTAAAACAAAGATCTAGAAATCAACACCCACAATGAGACTCACCAATGAAGAACGAAGGTGTGGAAGATCTAAGAACACAACCTAGGATCAATATCTAATGAAAATAAGTATATATCCATCCATTATATGATTATCCATAAAAATCTATGTACAGAAAGATATATTAGAAGAAAACTCATAAGAGGAGATCTACTTACTAAAGAGGGATCAGATCTTCCATCGGCACTTTGATTCACCAAAGGAAGAGGTTAGAAAATAAAAAATTGCTTCTTGAGAGCCTCTAAGGAATGATAAATCATATTAGGTATTAATTTGGTGATTAGTCACTTAAATCGATGGGTTTGGTAATTTTAAAATAATTTTTGTAACTTTAAAATATTGTATGCATGATTAGCTGGAGGGGAGCATGGTTAGGGGAAACCATGTGCCAATTGAGTGCCCCTACTGCTTGGGGTGCATATATCCCACTAGGTGGGTGCACGGTTTGGGAAATCATGCACCAACTATGCATTCCCCACTATACATAGGGTGAACAGTTAGTACTAGTGGTGCATGGTTTGGTCAAATAGTGCGCTAACCATGCATAGCCCAATAGGCCTCCAAAAAAATCCAAAGTTCTCCCAAAACGACCCCAAAAAAGAACCCACTCAAAGTAAGTCAAAACAAGGATCAATGAATACCTAAAAAAGGTAACGGGATGTTACAACCTCCCCAATAAAAAACTTTATCTCCCCATAAATCATGTTAAGAAGTTTCCATATCAAAGAGATGAGACCACTACTCTCTCATCAGTTCCTCCCACTCCCAAGTATCATGAGAATCATAAAAATTATTCCATAGCACATAGACCAAAGGTATCATCATCCCAAGAAGTACCTTTGTCTCAGGATCAACAATCCTAATTGGATTCTCAGACATGGATAAATAAGGATCAACATCAATATCACCCCAACTCAAAATATGATATGGGTCATAAAGATACTTTAGAAGTTGAGATACATGAAACTCATTGAAGATCAAAGTTAACAGTGATGTAAGTGCTAAATAGTAAGAAAATTTACACACCCACTTAACAATATCAAAAGGACTCGCAAATTGAGGAGCAAGTTTCCCTTTCCTTCCAAGACTTTAGTGACCCAACTGAGGTGAAACTATAAAAAACACCTAGTCAACAACTAAAAACTACAATGATCACTTATAATGGTCAGTGTAAGATTTTTATCGGCTCTTTGTTTTCAATATTCTATGAGGAATCAAATAAATATTTGATGTCATCTCTTAGACCAAGCTTGGTCCAACCAAGGAACTTTCACCAATCTTTGGCCAACACAACATATATTTACAAGGTTGACCATACAAGGCCTCAAAAGAAGTCATAAAAATTTCATACTAGTAATTATTGTTATAATAAAACTCAACCATTCTCAAATGGGAATCCCAAGCTCCAATAAAATTGAGGATTCAATTATGAAGTGTATCCTCAATAATCTATATATCCCTCTCTATTTGACCATCCATCTATGTATGGTATTCCATACTCAAATGAACATGAGATCCCATCGCCTCTTGAGGTATCTTTAAAAATAAGAGGTAAAATGGGGATATCTATCAGATACTATAGTAGATGGAACTCTATGAAATGAAAAATATCTTTTACGTAGATATTTCCCAACTCCTCAACCTTGGATATATCAAAGTAGGGTATAGGGTGATATTATTTGGTGAGTCGATCAATCATAATCCATATCACATTCTTCTTTTGATGGGTATGAGTTAAACCCACCACTAAGTCTGTAGAAATCTCATACCACTTCCATGTCATCACTATAAGTGGTTGAAGTAAACCTAAAGGTATATGGTGCTCATTCTTGACCTACTTACAGGTATAACAATGTGAAACAAATTCAGTGACGTATCGTATCATACATGGAAACTAGAATCATCACCACATATCATAAAATATCTTTATAGTTCCGGGTTTCACTTCCCACTAAGAATTATGGAAATCCTGCAACATAACTTTTCTCACAGACAAAGGAACAATAAAACAATTATGAAAACATAGGATTCCCTCATATGAGAATGTACACTCACAAACATTCTCCCCACCATAAAGAGATTACCTTATGTCATTGAATTTATCATAAATATTTTACTTATAAGGAATCATCTCGAGAATAGAGGAGGTCAACTGAACACTGGTCAAAATATCCTTAGACTCATTCTCTTATACTTCCAAGTGAAACTGAGCAAAGAGATCCATCAAATTTCACTATTTTGATGATTATTTCATATCCTGGGTTGGAATTTTCCTGCTCAAATCATCAGTGATGAAATTCCCCTTCCCGGGGTATAAGAAATGTCAAGATCAAACAACTATAGGTACTCTACCCAATTCCTCTATCAGAGATTCAAATATTTTTGAGAGAAGATATAACTTTGGATTTTGTGATCAAAAAACATGGTAAACATTTCTCTGAAAAGGTAATGTATCCAACTATTAATTTCATGAATCACATATGTGAGTTTAAGGTCATGAGTTAGATAATTTTTATCATGTTTCATAAGCTATCGAGAACCATAGGAAATGATGTGATCACCATATATAATAACACAGCCTAAACTTGAACCTAACATGTCATAGAAGACCACATAGCCTTTCTCGGCCTCTAGAAGAGTAAACATCGATGTAGAAGTCAATTGATGTTTCATCTCTTTCAAGTAACTCTAACATTTAACATTTCAAGAAAATTTTACCTCTTTTTGAGTGAAATCATCCATCAAAGAAGCCAACTTTAATAAATACTTTACAAACCGGTAATAATACCCTGCTAAACCCAAAAAACTCTGTATCTCAAAAACGTTGTGCGGTTGCACCCATGTCATAGAATTTTTCACCTTCTTAGGATCAACTGAAATACAATGTTTAGTGACCACATGTACTAATAAATTTACTTTCTAAATCCATAAATCAAATTTTTATTTATTGGCATAAAGTCAAATATTTCTCAACATTTCTATAACTACTCTCAGATGACGCACATGATCCTCCTCGAACTGAGAGTAAACCAAGATTTCATCCACAAAGACCACTATGAATGTATCAAGATACTCATGGAATATTTTTTTCATCAATTCCATAAATACTATAGAATCATTAGTTAGACCAAATAGAATGATAAGATACTCATAATGTTCATACCTACTCCAGAATGTGGACTTCTAAATGTTAGATTATTTTATTCTCAACTAGTGATGACCAGATCAAAGATCAATTTTCAAGAACCATTTTACCATTCCAAATAGTCAAAAAAATCATTAATCTATGGTAATTAATACTTATTCTTCAGCATAATTTGATTGAGTTTCTGGTAATAATAGCAGGAGAATCATTCCATCAGCTTTCTTAGAAAAGAGAATAGGTACCACTCAAGGTGACACACTCATACATATAAATTATTTCTCTAATAGATCATCCAAATGAGTATTCAACTATTTTATTTTATTTGGTTCCATATGGTAAGAAGTAATAGACACTAGTTATGTACCAGACACTAAATCAATAGAAAACTCTACCTCTCTTACCAATGAAAAAACAGATAAATTGGAAGGAAACACATCAGGAAACTTGATGAAAACTATAGGGAGATCACAAATCAATGATTCTTTATCCAATTAAAAAAAATAGTGATATTACCCAAAAAAAATCAAGAAAATAAGGTCTATTTCTACTCGATCTTGGGTCCCATTCTCCCTGAAAGACATGGCCCACCCCAATCAGTCATGGTAAAAGAGACCCAACGAAGATAATAGTAAATCCAATCCTGATGATAGATCATAAAATCCATCCTTAGAATGATTTTAGAAGATTTAATATCAAAGACCATAAATTTCTAGGTAAGATCAATCTTTGATAAAGATAAAACACAACCTAAACACTAAAGAACATTCTCTCTCTTTGTTCCAAGGAGCATAGTAATGTCCATCACATAAGATAAAAAATTCCTAGGAAGGGTTAGAAAATAAACAACATGGTCCGATGTGAATGAGTAAGATGCACTGGTATCAAATAAAATAGTCACTAAATATAAAGCTATAGCGATGGTACCTCTCACAGTTGTTGGACCCATATCAACTTCATATGGAGACTCTTCCACTGTGTGAAGAAGCTTTGTTCTAGATGTTTATATCTAAAACCCCTTTATTATCAAATCATATAATTTCACTAGAGTAATTTTAGGTGTTAATGACCTCATTCCACAACATGGGGTAGATAATATGTAAAAAAATATACAAGTGACCTGAACGTCCACAGGAACTACAAATCTTGGGTTCCTCAATTTAAACTCATTTCGAATGTCCAGCCTTTCCACACTAGAAGCAATTCAAAGGTATTTTTTCATGATCTGTATGAGGTTTGGAATAACCCTACTATCATGATCCACTATGAGACTCATCATGCTTCATATTTCCTTTAAAGGAACTCACAAAACTACCACTGGGATAAAAAAGAAACTTTGGTCAACCCTGACTTACCAGCCAGGTCAAGTTCATCCATCAACACTCTATCTAGTACATCAGTATAAGAATCCATCTTTAGGATGAAAACATAGGATCAAATATCATCTCAAATTCCCATATCAAATATTTATTCTATCAGATTCTCATTAGTCACAATCTCAAGAGAAAACTACATTGTCTTAACAAATCAGTTTGCATATTGAGTAATGGTATTTTCACTTTTCTAGACATTAAGAAACTCCATGGACTTTTCTAGAACCATATACTATAGATATAACTAAATGGTAAAGATTACCTTGAATTATTTCCACTCCAATCCTTCATGATTCATCATTGTCACCATCAAATCTCACCACCATTGGCTAGTCCCCTCAAGCTTCTAGGTAGTACACTTCACTTTAATTGAATCTAGTGTTTATAATAACTCAAAAATACCCTCAATTCCTTTTAACCACTCATAATCCTCTTGAGGATCATTAGATACTTGGAAATATGGTTAATTCTAGTGAATAAACTCTTGTGCATTATCTCTAGATTCATACCTTTGAGGTCCCAAAACTGGAACCAGAATGGGAATGGGTGTGGTTGCCTGTCCCAAATCTTGGAAAGCATGCACCACTATCTTAATTAGATTCTGGTCAAATGGAGGGTTTTCCTACCATGGTTCATCAGAATATCCCTCCTCATGTCGGTTCAAACATATTCTCAGAGTCATGATGCTAGACACCATCAATAGACAACAAGAAAAATGTTAAACTATACACTCGTATCAACAACATAAACAGGAGACAAAAGTTTGGGATTTTAAGAAGACTCTAATAAAATAGGAAAAAGACTATAAGAAGATCAAAATACTCATCAAATACATTTCCCCCCCACCACCCACGGTGACTTAAGACTCGTTATGACAAGATCTAACCAGGAACTCGCTCGTAACTACCTCCCAAGTCTCATCAATCCTACCTCCTATCTACCAGGACAACCTATACCACATACTGACATCAAGATATGATGATCAACCAGCACCTATGATACCAATTTTTCACAAACCATCCTAGATACCCTAGTACTCTGGTACCTGAACCGGTAATGACATATCCTGAAGGGTGCTCCTAATCCCCATGGGTCAGCGGCTAGAACCTTGCATCATATAATATCAAAAAGGGAATGAATTTTACATATAATAGTAGAAGATAAAATATACAATTAGGTATATCAACACTCCTCATAGAGAAATTACTAGAAATAAAATAGGTGAAATAGTACCCAAGTAAATAGATAAAAACTCAATAGAACATCAACCCAAACTACCATCAACAGGTCAAAAAAAGTCTCAAAACCCTACGTAACAAGTGGACCTCAGCTCCAATGGTCACCATTATCACTCTATGGTCCCAAGGATCAAGAAAATCCACCACATCCAAGTGGTTATTTTCCTTTACTCATACCTGGCATAAGAAAATCTACAAACACCCAAATTAAAATATAGGGTGTGAGATATAAATCCTAGTAGTGTCTAACTAGGTGTTCCATAATATATTCTATAGAAATAAACTAAACATTATTTTAATTTAAATAAAATATGGAATGGAATAACATATCATTTTTCATATTTAAAAAAATAATTTATTTTCAATATATAGTAAACTTTTAAAATATGAATTAAATAAATATTTTATATAAAATCATTTATATGAATTATTTTTCATGATTAAATGTTGGTTTCTAAAAATTATTCAAGTTCGAAGAAGTAAATTATATCAAGATCGGTAAAGGGTAGAAATGAAACCAAGAAAAAAAACTCGAAAAAAAAGATTTAAATGGATGAAATTGTGAATCACAAATCACTTCATGTAACCTTATTCTGTATGGTGCTACATCATGTTACAAAGCATCTATGAATGAAATATTTCACAAATAGAGGTGGTGTTGATGACACCCACAAATGAAATGAAGTCATTTGTGGGATTGGGGTGGTGATTTCCGCCCCCGTGAATGAGTATCCCCCATGAAATAAATAGTTCGTGGGATGAGGTGGTATAATAAGCTCCCAAAAACAAAATGAATTCACTTTCAACATCAAGGTGTTGATTTCTACCCCCATAAATGACTTCACCCCACTGAAAAGTTTTTCACAATCCAAAGAACCTTCAATGGTCTCCAGCAAAAGAATCCATGTGTCCCACCACTGATGACTGGCCATACCAGTATCTGGTCTCTCTTATCTTCTATGAATATACCCTGGGGGCCAAGTAAATTGAGAGGACTGATGGAACATATGAGAAAAAACCTAAGAGATCTGAACCAAATGAGGCACGAGGAAAACAAAATCCCCTTTGATGATTCCTAGCAGGTAAAAATCTACCACATATTAGTGATAAGGGAATAATAAATCAATCATCATTCACGAACTTAGAAAACATTTTTGAACCATTATGTGGGGCATAATGGATAGACATTTTTTTGGATAAGAACCCTGCGTAGAAAGCATGTTGTGCTAGAAGAACCCTACCCCACATAACAAAATTATACACAGGAGGAACTCGGTACCGTATAGAAAAACTCTATATGGATGGAACCTAGCCCTGTGAAGTAGCACACTACATAGACAGAACCTAGGTCCATGTAGCAAAGCGCTACATGGACAGTCCCCTCACCTGTGTAGCACCATGATATGTGGAGGGAACCTCATCCTATATAAGAACCTGTTATGCATAATGGGGCATCTTAGGGTGTTCCACTCTTTGAATCCCATCACTCCCTTCTATCATGTCATTGGACCCCATATTGGACCCTCTATAAACTAGCCTAATGGTATCAGAACAAGGCCCCTCCCAAAGCCGCTTGACATGTATGAACAAATCATCAGGCACATCATCATGTCCCCTCAGGTTTACATACCCATGGTAAGCATCATTGCATGGGTAATATACTTAGAAAGGAGGACCCTCAGAATATCATCGGGTTTACATTCCCATGGTAACCCAGGTTCCAACCTTAGGTTTCTCACATGAACCTCCTTGTTCTAGGGATAGAGTTTTATGATCTCTCTTTCCTTTACCTTCGACATAGAATGATATCCTCCTTCTCAAAACTAATTTTAGGGCACTCCTCCTGAGGTAAGCCCCTAGTTTTTCTTGCAGGAGGTGGAACTTTTTCTCCTATTAATCTCCACCGAGTACATATCTAGATAGATAAACAAATGTAACTATCCTAGATATAAAAATAGAAAAGGATATCGGCACACTCAAAGCCCTCTCCCTCTCCCTTTGGGCTCCAGAACCATCTATTAGCAGACCGAATAGATCGTGTGATCTTCAGATCTACTAATTCCTCTTGTTTCTCACACTAAGAATGACTCACATGGTCTTATAGGTTAGTGTTGATCATGACATCCACACGATCTCAAAAATTAAATGGGCCTCTTGTAAATTAAAATCCCTAATCATATCCCCTCAAATGGGTCTCTTATATGGTATAATCCCCAATCATATCCCCTCAAATGGTCCTTCTCTATAGATGTAAGTCCCAACTTTAAACGTTAAATGGGCCTCCTATATGGTATAATCCCCAATCATATCCCCCCAAATGGGCCTCCTATATTTATAAGCCCCAATCATATTTTCTCAAATGAACCTTCTCCATAGATGTAATCCCAAACTTCAAATATCAAATGGGCCTCCTATATGGTGTAAGTATGGAAACAATGACTTAGCCTTCAAAGGGACATATTCCCAATTAAGAAGCACCATATGGGTAGCTTCCATGCATAATCCCCAGAAAATTGAACTACGTGGGATTTGATTCCCAACTAACTAGGATACATAGGAAGCCTCCCTAAGGTCCAAATCCATCACCCAAATCCACCCTAAAATTCTCCAGGCCACATCCTTTATAGGGTCGTATCTACCCAGGAGACCATATAACTCTTAGGACCCTCTAACCTCCTTGGTATAAGTCCCAAACCATCCTTGACCAAGTTCCTTTCACCTATACATCCTCACCGCATGATGTTAAACTGCATGGTTGGGTCCTTGTCACAGGACCTTAAAAGGTGATATGTCTCCATTAAGTGGCACTGAACTATGTGGGTTCTGATTCCTCTCATGGGGATACATAGGAATCCCACCTCATGGGTTCAATCCCAACATAAAAAAAATATCCTCCCCTTTGGATTATGGTAAACACTAGAGCATCTCACCTTGTGGATTAAAATCAGCGTCATCCTAATAAATCACCAAAGAATCTATGATCCATTCCTACAAAAAGGTACCATTGATGGAGAACCTCAGATATATATAGATGATTCTGAACCCATGCGTATTTATTATCAATTTTTATCTAGGGTTAATCCATGTATACATAATTTGGAATGAACCAAGGATTCATGAACATATCTTAAATTTATAAGAGATTCCCGGAATAGGGAATAGTTCCCCCCAAAAGGGTGTGATGAGCCTGACTTTCCATCCTCTAGACCAATGTGAGTTCTTAAGTGTTGTCATACAAGTTACCCAATGAATGCCTACCTTTGGAAATTAGGTCCATGAATCATGGATGTGAGATCCATTGGGAATTTCTGGCTCCACAAACAAACCTATTAGAGACCTTTTGATGGCGTTATACCCAAAATTAGTGATTGCACACAATTCAACCCCTGTAATCAACCTCTTAGGTGAAAATAGGTTTTTTCAGAAAAAAAAAGTGAACTTAACATGAATTGCTAAACTAAAACACCTCCTTCACAAGATAAAAAGGATATAATACCCAATCCCCATCAGAACACTTTTTTCTTGACCCAAACACATCTTTTAGGTAAACAAAATAGTAAACCCAACATGAATCCTTAACCAAGGTGGTGGTGTTACTCCGCTTCAGGATACTTTCGCATCCAAAATGGAAGAGGGTAAAATGAGACCATCAATTATATATATGGTCATGAGATTATACTTTGAAGAGGTTTTTTTGTCTCTATCTGTCACATATATTGCAGGCACTCTTCATAGCTCTCTTGAATCCAATGGAATCTCACCAGCAATCGCATACACACGCATTGACCACTACACCAGCTAAGTCCTTAGCCAAAACGAGGATGTTTTCACCTATCTATAATCTTAAACATTGGGTTTCAAATGAACTGGTTAGAGAGTACCACCAGAAGGGTACTCTCCCCACCCTAGAGGTAATTAGAGAGGCCCTCCAGTCCATGAATCCATGCTAGCTATTTTCTCAGAGATGTTTGGTGGTCCAAAACCAGACATCTTCGCTAGCCGTCTCTAACCATTTCAAGATATTTTCCTCAAAATGTGATGATGATTTCCTACCTTACCTTATGGATGTTTAAGGATTCTTCACTAATGACTTCATCCTATAAAAATAGGGGTTCTGCCCAAGGGACCCTACCAAAAATTGTCACTACCAACTTCGTGCATCACAACATCCTCATCGTGAAGAGGATATCACCCCGAGAAAACCTGTTAAGGTAGAAACAATTAGGTCTCTAATGCATCCCACCAAGGGAAATGACTAGTCAATCAATAACAAGACATCACTCTCATTCTTGATGAAGAATCCCACCATGCAAATACAACAACACACTACGGGAAGATGTATATTCCTACTCCCTCTTATGAATCCTGTCAGTTAAATACAATAGAAAATTAAAAGAAAGAACAAATTCTTGATACTACTCACCAAGAACTCCATGAAAATAGGGTGTAAAACTATAGGTAGGTGCATATCTCTACTAAAGTACATGAATTCCATCATCTAAATAGGGTGGAAAACTATAGGCAGATGCATATACCTACTGATGCACATGAATCCCATCGTCCAAATAGGGTGGAAACTGGTTTTGAGGAGATAAAAATTACTACTAATACACACCATGCCCATGAGTCAAATACAATGTAAACCAAGAATATACAAATACTTATGGATGAATATTAATCCCATCAGTCAAATGCGATAGGAAATAATAAGTTGATGCAAATTCCTGCTCAAAGGTATGAAGCCCTCCAGTCAAATATTGAAGGTTCCGGGCACAGTGGAAGCGCGTGGGTGGATGTGACCACTTGGATTTTTTTCATTAGCAATGATCAATCCGGGATCAATATGACGAAAAATATAGTCTCCACAGATCGAATCACAGAAAAAGACAAAGAAGATGGTTTGTCCCAGAACCACAAACAAGGATCATTACAGGTTGATTATAATTAATTTAATTAATTATAAAGAAATACCTTTTGGGTGTTCTTTCTTAGTTGATGTTCTCGATCATGTTGTCGATGTGATCCATCGTTGCGTCACAGAAGCCAAGTGTAGACTCCCTCTAGAGGTGATCCACACGTGTACCTCGTATCTCTGGACGTCGCCAAAGGATTCTCTGGGTGCTAGAGTGGAGAAGCCTTTTCTTGTGTTGTCCGCCTTAGATCGTCTTGATCCAATGGAAGAGGATCTCTCTCGGTCTTGAGAGAATTCTTGGAGGAAGAGGTTCTTTCGGTCTTGAAAGAATTCTCTAGAGATGTTGTGAACAACGATTCTCTTGTGTGTAGGAAAAGAGTTTGGGTTGTGAGGATATTTATAATCGGGTGTGTGGGGTTATAGAGTTATGACAATAAATAAACGAGTTACGCATTTTATTTATTTCATTGAAACTTATTTAAAACCCCCATGTAGAATAGATAATTCCTTGACATGTGTCCATGCTGATTATAATAAATATCATTTAAAACAATATTATATCCTCAAAATCCCGACTGGAAAAACTACACGGCGTGTAATAATAAATACACGGCGTGTACTTGTTTTTCATTGAAAACTACACGGCGTGTACATTAAATGTACACAGTGTGTATATCTTGTTTTCATTTATTCATTTCCTTTCCAAAATAAAACTACACGGCATGTACATTTAATAATACACGGCGTGTACTTGTTTTATTTTATTTTTCCTCCATAATTTAAAACAACTTAGGCTTCCTTGAATAATTATTAAACCACGTATGGGAATAATCTTTATTCAACTTGAGATACTTGGATACACTTAGTGTGTGACCCTCTAGGCCTCTTTCTCGTTGGCATTAGGCAGGCTTGCCTAAACTCCAAGATTACTGTCTAGCAACGGGTCAAGCCACCCAAGAGAAAGAAGTTGACGCCGCATTGACGTATCACCACATACGAATGCTTACTGTGTAATTTAATCCCTTTGTCTCAATATCTAATCAAGCAGGTTTCATGGAAGTGTCATAAACCTATATGCTTGATCTGTCGTTCTTTGACTACCTGAAATAAACTCGTCGTTTACACCATGGCCATGGAATTTAATGCGACGGTTATATTTAAATCAAAGGGCCAAGATATCAAATTCCATAAATGGAAGGGACAAATCCTTCCTCGACTTATCCATTAACAATATGTCACTCGTGACGCACCCAACGTACCCTACTTCCCGCCAACTATCTGCGTGACGGTTTTCATCAGTAAATCTAAGTGCGCGAGTCATGACATGAGTTAATGATAATCTTCCAGTCTAAGGACCATTACACACGCTCGCAGATAGCAATATCCGATGACACCAAGACATGCGAAATTACTACTGGCAGGTCTGTTCTCATAATCTCCCATCTTGGAGATTACCAAGTACGAACTCCATGAGAGAGAGTCTCATCTTCTTAAGAGTACTCGCACATGACGGTATGTATACTATGTGTCCTATCATAGTATGTCATCCAACCGCAGAACTTTATTTAAGAATATTGTTATAGCATTTCAAGGTTCTCATCATAGCGGGGATCTGTTATGACCTTATTAATGCAATAAATATTCCATGACATTATTATATTATAGTCATGCAGAACAATGAACAATATATAATAAGTGAACATTTATGTAATCAAAGTACAAAACAGTTGGTTTTGAGGACACCAACCCTTACAAACTCCCACTTGGACTAGAGCCAACTGCCTACGACTTTTAGTCCGCTAGACCTCACATGATGATCATGTTTCTACTGAGTCAAGGCTTTAGTCAATGGGTCTGCCACGTTGTCTTCCGTGGAAATACTGCTCACTGCAACTTCACCTCTCTGAGAAAAATCCCTCAAGAGATGATACTTCCGAAGTATGTGTTTTGTCCGCTGATGTGACCTTGGCTCTTTTGCAAGTTCCACCGCTGTAGTATTATCACAATAGAGTGTGATAGGATCTTTACTACTCGGTACAACATACAGATCATGGACGAAGCTTCACATCCATACAGCTTCTTTAGCTGCCTCAGAAGCTGCGATATACTCGGACTCCGCTGTAGAATCTGCCACCACACTTTTTTTTTAGCTCTTCCAGCTCACTGCACCTCCATTCAAACTGAAGATGTATCCAGTCTGTGACTTCATGTCATCATGATCAGTCTGGAAACTAGCATCTACATGTCCTCTGATGACTAGTTCCTCATCTTCTCCATAAACTAGGAACATATCCTTAGTATGCCTCAGATACTTAAGGATAGTCTTGACTACCATCCAATGGAGGTCTCCTGGATCAGCTTGATATCTTCCTACCACACTCAATGCATAAGCAACATCTAGCCTCGTACATAGCATAGCATAAATGACTGACCCAATCGCGGATGCGTAAGGGATCCTTGCCATCCTATTTCTTTCCTCATGTGTCTGAGGACACATTTTCTTGTAAATATGAATGCCATGTGACATTGTCAACAATCCCCTCTTAGACTGTTCCATACTAAATCTCTTCAGCATCTTGTCAATGTATGTACTTTGACTAAGGACCAGCATTCTCTTGGATCTATCACGATGGATCTTGATCCCAAGAATATATGCCGCCTCGCCCAATTCTTTCATGGAAAATCATTTATGCAACCATGCCTTAACTGGCTGTAAGATAGGTACTTCGTTTCCAATTAGCAATATATACTATTAGGAAAACGACTGCACTTTCACTAAACCTTTTGTAGACACAAGGCTCACATTCGTTCTTAACAAAGCCAAATTCCATAACAGCTTCATCAAAATGAATGTTCCATGACCTTGATGCTTTCTTTAATCCATAAATGTATTTCTGTAACTTGCATACCTTGTTGGCATTCTTTGGAGTCACAAACCCTTCAGGTTGTGTCATGTAGACATCTTCCTGGAGGTTCCCATTAAGGAAATCTGTTTTGACATCCATTTTCCAAATTTCATAGTCATGGTAAGCAGTAATGGCCAATAGGATTCTAATGGACTTCATCATTTCAACTGGTGAGAAGGTTTCATCATAGTCAATTCCTTGACGTTGTCTAAAACCTTTTGCAACCAGTCGTGCCTTGTAGGTGCTTAATTTCCCCTCCATGTCCAGTTTCTTCTTGAATACCCATTTATTACCAATAGGCTTTACATAAACTGGAGGATCTACCAAAATCCAGACTTGGTTTTGGTACATGGAATCCATTTCAGAATTCATGGCTTCTTGCCATTTGGCAACGTCTGTGCCTTCAACTGCTTCCTTGTAGGTAAGAGGATCATCATTGTCAACCAATAATGAGTCACCATCCTCAGTGACAAGAAAACCATATCGTTCTGGTTCTCTCACCTCTCTCGTGCTCCTACGCAGTTCTTGTGTCTCTGGAACAGATTGTTCTTCCACGGGGCTTTTTGGAATCTGTTCTTGTACCAACTTCTGTGTATCTTGAGCCTCGACTTCATCGAAGTCTATCTCGCACCCACTATCTCTTTTGGAGATGTGATCCCTCTCAAGGAATATGGCGTGTCTTTCCACTGTAACCTTTTTTTATGAGGGCTTGTATAGGTAATATCCTCTTGTTTCCTTGGGATATCCTATAAATATACACTTTGTGCCTCGGGGTGCAAGTTTGTTACCTGAAGAGGCCTTAACAAATGCTTCGCTACCCCACACATGTAAATTCGATAACATGGCTTTGCGTCTACTCCATAATTCGTATGGAATACCATTTATCGATTTAGTTGGTACTTGGTTTAGTATGTGCGTTTCTGTTTGTAATGCATATCCCCAAAAGGATAATGGAAGACTCGCGTGACTCATCATTGATCTCACCATGTCCAATAGGGTGCGGTTCCTCCTTTCACTTACACCATTCCACTGCGGTGTGTAAGGAGGAGTGAGTTGAGATAGAATCCCAAACTCCCGTAAGAAATCAATGAAGTCTTGATTAAGATATTCTCCTCCTCTGTCTGAGCGGAGTTTCTTAATCTTCTTACCAAGATGGTTCTCAACTTCATTCTTGTATTCTTTGAACCGATCAAAATACTCTGACTTATACCTCATTAAATAGATATATCCATATCTACTAAAATCATCAGTAAAAGTTATGAAGTACGAGAACCCACCCCTTGATTCAACTGGAAATGGTCCACACACATCTGTGTGAACTAATTCTAGAAGCTCTTTAGATCTTTCACCTTTCCCATTAAATGGGGCTTTGGTCATTTTGCCTTGTAGACACGCATGACATACATCAAGTGGTTTTAGTTCGAAATAATCTAAATACCCATCTTGATGTAATTTTGTCAAACGTTTCTCATTGACACGACCTAGCCGGTGATTCCAAAGTTGGGTGTGGTATGATTCATGTGAATTAACTTTGTTATCGATTGTCATTACTTGGTTTGTGTAGTCTAACACATAAAGGCCGTTATATAAATGTGCCCTACCAAAACAAATGCTATCTTTATAAAAGTACCAACATTCATTTCCAAACTTGAATATGAATCCATCAGTATCTAATCTGGATACTGAAATAATGTTTTTAGTAACAGAAGGAACATAATAACAACCTTTCAAAACCAAGACCATCCCGGTAGGCAATGTGAGGTGGTAGTCTCCGACAGCTACAGCAGTGAGTCTGGCTCCGTTGGTTGCTCGTAGATCTACCTCCCCTCGATCAATCTTCCTGAATCTACTTGGTTCCTGTATTTGGATACAGATGTGAGCACCACAAGCAGTATATAATACCCAATTAGTAGAAACAGATAGATTGCATTCGATAACAAATGCACCTGAAGCTTCCCCTTGCTTCCTTGGCTGGGTGCAGTTTTTCTTCCAGTGGCCCTTCTTGCCACATGCGAAACAAATAGCATCCTATTCCTTTGCCTCCCCTTTGATATTCCTTTTCTTGGAAGGCCTTGAAGAAGCTTTGGGCTTAAAGCTCTTCGCCTTCCCTTTCCTTTTATTCACCATGAGGACAGAAGGCTTTTCACTCTTCATGTCATTATCCACTTGGTGAATAAGGATAAGAAGATCAGACAGATACTTCTCAATGTTGTTCATGTTGAAGTTCACAACAAAGTTAGAGAATCTCTGGGGGAGTGATGCAAGAATGAGATCAGTGCCCAGTTCTTCGGGGAGTTTAAATCCTAGAACCTCCAAGAGCTCAATGTAGCCAATGAGCTTGACTACATGAGGCCCGGCTGGGGATCCTTCTCCAAGATTGCTCTGAAATAGAGCCTTGGAGATCTCAAACCTTTCCTGTCTTGCTCTCTCCTGGTATAGACCACAGAGATGCTCGAGCATGCTATAGGCATCCATGTCTTCATGAGAATTCATGAGCTCACTAGACATAGATGAAAGCATCAAACATTGAACGTCAAGAGCATCGTTCAAATGTTGATCATAGACCAGAAAATCTTCATCACTCGCCCCTAGGGCAGGAGAATCAGGAAGTGAGGACTCCAGCACGTAAAACTTCTGTTCATGGCGTAGGATAACCCGAAGGCGCCTAAACCATTCCTAAAAGTTACTGCTGGTGAGGATATTGTCTTTATCTAGTATTGATCGCAGAGAAAATGTGGTTGACAAGTTTGTCATCTTGATTCTACAATTTTAAAAGAGAAGATTTATTAGTACTTTCTTGATTACATTTTTATGAGAAATAGTAATAAATTAATTAAGTCTCCCACTATTTTATCAAGTCTCAATGACCCTCACCATTGAACTTGGAATGTCCAGTTGCTTTGACATTCTAGTGGCAAGGATCCATATTCCCCTTCGCATAACCCCAACAAGGGTTGGTCAAGCTATTTGAAGGTATTTAGGTAGGCAGGTCTTTGCCAACTGTGAGCTTACAGTTCCTTGATCTGTTGGGTGGACTCCCCAATCCTGAAATCCTAACTTGGATTTCCTCAACTCTTGCCTCCAATATTACATCAAGTCTAGAAAGGGCTACTTATCTTGATGTAATATGGTTAAGTCAACCTAAAACCTTTCATAAGGGCTTCCTTTATAAAAGTAAGTGTCCTAGAAAGGGTTGTTCAAACACATAGTTTTATTGATTCTTGCCCTTAATCAAGTAACGGAAGGCTTGGTCTGACTTAATATGGTATTTGAGGGATTTTATTCTTTATGCGTATTTTTGCATTATCACATGCTTGTTAATATTAAGTGATGCTTGATTAAGTGATTAACCATGTTCCGATAATGTTTACGCATAGTCTGGTTTTTATTTTATTCCATCTTTGCATGCTTGTTCATTTTATTAATTATGTGATCGCGACAACACATACATAATAAATAAACCATGCAATCAGACAGAAATAAAATAAGATGGCATGATCATGAGCTTCTATTGGTTAGCTTATCTAGCAGTTTTGATAAGCTAACCCTGACCTAGGGAAAACACCTTGAACCTGTTGGTTTGTGTTTTGCAGCTCCCACCTGTCCACCTTTGTATCTTCTTGCGTCGGTTTCGCCTCGGCTTCGGGATTTGAACCGTCTCCTCTGGCTTGGGAGATCCTCCATTACATGGGTTTACATTAAAGAAACCATGGGCACGCAGGCCCTACATTTTATTAGAAGAAGGCTCGCAAGCCAACAAATTTAAATTAAATAAATTTAAATGAAACCATACACATACAAAGGTTCTTTGGTCTAGCTCATGATCATCCATAGTATGCAACGACATTTACGCATATTTAGAATTCAAATTCTTTTAATCATACTTTTATTTAAGATAAGACGCGCTTGAATTCAATTAATTATGATCTTATAATTAATCAATTCTTTATCTTAAATTCCTTTCTGAATTTTCTTGAGATTCTTCTCATCCATATTCCTTGTACGGGTCTTTGTACATTGGAGGAAACCTGGTGAAATTCCATTTCTGGAAAGTACACGGCGTGTAGTTTATAATTACACGACGTGTATTTTTCTTTTCACCCTTTATCCAAAGTACACGCCGGGGCTTTGGTGTGTTTTCTGTACTTTGGAAATTTTAGAGTACACGGCGTGTAGATGAATCATACACGGCGTGTACTTCCTTGTTACGCGGTAACCGTCCTGGAGATCCCATGTACGCGGTACGCGGCTTATCTTTGTACACAGTTTCACCTGGGTCGGAACGGACTACATGGCGTGTTGCTCCAACACACACACCGTGTATTCCGGTTTCCACGCGCCGTTCAATTCTGGTCAACATGGCGTGATTAAAACTTAGGCATTATCAATTCACACGGCGTGGTTTGGCGGACCAGTGTCGGTTTGTTGAACCTAAGTACACGGCGTGTAGTTTTAATTTCACGCCGTTTAATCTCGTGTTGTACAGACAGAAAGAGCGGCTCCTCTGGATGAGTTCCTCTTTTTTATTTTAAACAAAAATTAAAATTAAAAGGTCGTTTCTGTGATATGAATCGAGAAACGAAGGAGCAAGAATAGATCTCATTAATTCAGATTTATAGAATGATTTATTTCGAATTGAATCAAATATGAAAGCGTAAATTATCAACGAAAATTAAATAACTATAATCAACGTTGTAACCTCCCTCTGATACCATTTGAAGGTTCTGGGCGCAGTGGAAGCGCGTGGGTGGATGTTCCCACTTGGCTTTTTTTCATTAGCAATGATGAATCCGGGATCAATACGACGATAAACGCCAGTCTCCACAGATCGAATCACAGAAAAAGACAAAGAAGATGGTTTGTCCCAGAACCAAAAACAAGGATCGTTACAGGTTGATTATAATTAATTTAATTAATTATAAAGAAATAGCTTTTGGGTGTTCTTTCTTTGTTGATGTTATCGATCACGTTGTCGATGTGATCCGTCGTTGCGTCGTAGAAGCCAAGTGTGGACTCCCTCTAGCAGTGATCCACATGTGTACCTCGTATCTCTGGATGTCGCCAAAGGATTATCCAGGTGCTAGAGTGGAGAAGCCTTTGCTTGCGTTGTCCGCATTAGATCGTCTTGATCCGATGGAAGAGGATCTCTCTTGGTCTTGAGAGTGTTCTTGGATGAAGAGGTTCTTTCGGTCTTGAAAGAATTCTCCGGAGATGTTGTGCACAACGATTCTCTTGTGTGTAGGAAAAGAGTTGGGGTTGTGAGGATATTTATAATCGGGTGTGTGGGGTTATAGAGTTATGACAATAAATAAACATGTTACACGTTTTATTTATTTCATTGACTCTTATTTAAAACCCCCATGTCGAATAGATAATTCCTTGACATGCGCCCACGCTGATTATAATAAATATCATTTAAAACAATATTATATCCTCAAAATCACGACTGGAAAAACTGCACGACGTGTAATAATAAATACATGGCGTGTACTTGTTTTTCATTGAAAACTACACGGCGTGTACATTAAATGTACACAGCGTGTATATCTTGTTTTAATTTATTCATTTCCTTTCCAAAATAAAACTACATGGCATGTACATTTAATAATACACGGCGTGTACTTGTTTTATTTTATTTTTCCTTCGTCATTTAAAACAACTTAGGCTTCCTTGAATAATTATTAAACCACATACGGGAATAATCTTTATTTAACTTGAGATACTTGGATACACTTAGTGTGTGACCCTCTAGGCCTCTTTCTCGTTGGCATTAGGTAGGCTTGCCTAAAGTCCAAGATTACTGTCTAGAAACGGTTCAAGGCACCCAAGAGAAAGAAGTTGACGCTGCATTGATGTATCACCTCATATGAACACTTACTGTGTAATTTAATCCCTTTCTCTCAATATCTAATCAAGCAGGTTTCATGGAAGTGTCATAAACCTATATGCTTGATCTGTCGTTCTTTGACTACCTGAAATAAACTCGTCGTTTACACTATGGCCATGGAATTTAATGCGACAGTTCTATTTCAATCAAAGGGTCGAGATATCAACTTCCATAAATGGAAGGGACAAATCCTTCCTCGACTTATCCATTAACAACATGTCACTCATGACGCACCCAACGTACCCTACTTCCCGCCAACTGTCTGCGTGACGGTTTTCATCAGTAAATCTAAGTGTGTGAGTCATGACATGAGTTAATGATAATATTTCAGTCTAAGGACCATTACACATGCTCGCAGATAGAAATATCTGATGACACCAAGACATGCAGAATTACTACTGGCGGGTCTGTTCTCATAATCTCCCATCTGGGAGATTACCAAGTGCGAACTCCATGAGAGAGATTCTCATCTTCTTACGAGTACTCGTACATGACGTTCTGTATACTATGTGTCCTATCATAGTATGTCATCCAACTGCAGAACTTTATTTAAGAATATTGTTATAGCATTTCAAGGTTCTCATCATAGCGGGGATCTGCTATGACCTTATTAATGCAAAAAATATTCCAGGACATTATTATATTATAGTCATGCAGAACAATGAAAAATATATAATAAGTTAACATTTATGTAATCAAAGTACAAAACAGTTGGTTCTAAGGACACCACCCTTACAAATATGGCAGAAATTGGAGAAAACAAATGGTGTGTCCGATTTGTAAATCAGTAGAATACTCATATCTCTACCCCCACACACAAAATAATTGTCAGTACTTACTATCAAGAAATGGATGACCAGAGAAGACACAAATTCTTGCTCCAACACTAGAATGGGCATATATTTTTGCTACATCCAAATATTTCTCTCAACACATCTTAGTAATAATGGAGGACTAGACATAAATTCCTGACCATATCCTACATAATTGTCAAGATATAATCATGCCTGCGATAATATCAAGGAGTCATGCTCACAACCCTACCTTCCCAAGTCGAGTGACTCATCCACATAATGGGGTTATCAATCCTAAGAAGACATGCATCCTTGATCCCATCCAGGGGGGTCATCAGTAATATTCTATGATAAATGGACAACAAGATCTGACACAAATACACATTCCAAATGGGGGACACCGGTCCACTTTGGTGATCACTCTAAGGTAGGCATATATCCATTCTAGAACCTAATAATCTTATCATCATATCATTATAGCACCACAAGAACCACTTGAATAGGAACCTGTATATGAACTCCATCACCCATAGAAAGAAGCCCCAGTCACCTGCAAGAGAGTGCCCAAAAATGAATCATGCCAAATACATTTTTAAAATAAAGGGCATATTCATGACCCTATTCTACTGGATGATAGAGTTCTTGATTCCATAAAACACCTATAAATGGTGGATTGGGATCCTTCTAATCCATTACCAAATTATGGAATTGAAAGTAGTAGTTGTTATGGTCCTCCCCACAACATTGTTACCAGTAGTTTTCGAGGTCTTCCCCATAGAATCTACTATAAAGGCTTACTTCGTGGACACCAAATGATAGATCATGAGATCTTATCTTCTAATGAGTATCATAGTAACCCTCCTCATGGATAGAAGTTCAAATAGTAATAAGGTCCTCCCTTTTTTTCGTCCACCCTGAAGGTCCTCCCCAGGGTATACGCTGTAGAAATTATCCCTACAGTTGGACATAAAGCAATGATGGTTGTCCTCACCATTGTGGTACTCACTGTGAAGTTCCTCCCTATAGTGAAATATCATTTCAGTAAGAAGTTATTCCCTTTGATAATGTCCTCCCTGAAGTTCTTCCCCAAAGTATATGTTGTATAAATTCTCCCTAAAGTCATACATCAAGCTATAATGGTAGTCCTCGCCATTGTGGAACATGCTGCAAAGGTCCTCCCCATAGTGACATCTCATTTTAGCAAGAAGGTCCTCCACTTGCTGATGTTCACCCTGAAGGTCCTCCCTAGGGTATAAGATGCATAAATTCTCCCTACATTCATACATCAAGCTATGATGGTAGTCCTATCCATTATGGAACCTGCTGTGAAGGTCCTCCCCATAGTGACATCTCATTTCAGCAAGAAGGTCCTCCTTTTGGAAATTTAAATATAAGAAAGTCGACATATGTTGAGGAACTTGTAAGGATGAGGTCAAACATTTTAGGTACCCTATCAATAACAAGTGACATCCTTTCTTGACTAGGAGATGGACCATGATTAATCTCATCTTATAATCCACCTCTGGACCATTCATATACTAACAATACCCCTACTAGCCTTGCTACTTGTGACAAAACATTCAAGAAGTTTCCATGTTGGGAGATAGGGTAGAGGATTCTCTGGTGGAAGAACAAGAGGATATGTTTATCATGAGAAGACAATTGGCTAGGGATGATATACTCGTTATGTTTTGGCCCTCAACCACTTATCAGTTCAATATACCAAGGGCGTTGTCATAATAATGTATACACAACATTCATCTTATTATCTGCATGAATCTCTGAAACCTAAAAGAAAAATTATTTCCTTACGATGGGTATGAAGACCATGTAAAAATATTAGGAGAGCTTCGTCGTAAAATAAACTTAGAAGCCCTTTTATTTTCATGGTGACCAAAATTATAGAGGTGGTGGAAAGATATCCAACTGACCTACCTTAATGCACTGTATAAGTCATGCCATCTAATTTTCGACACCTTGTCTGGTGTTCACATCTGGGGGTAGGGAGATAATGGAGATTTTAATTTCACCCCATGCCCCATCCATTATAACCTACTAGATTTGAAATTCTATAACATCATTATCCTGAGGCGACTATCAGGAAAAATTCATGCTCGGGCGAGGTGTCACGCTCAATAAGAACTGACCTTGAGTAAGTCTCAAAAGAAACAAGCCTAATGAGAGAAAGCCATCGAAAAACTCCTAAACCAGGAAACTGTAAACATTCAGGAGGCTTCTCACATGAGGTAATCCAATCATAAAGCACTCCTGATTTCCATGGAAAAAACAATTCGCATGAAATCCTGACATCATATCTGGCTCAAGTTCTCACAGGAATGCATGGGATTGAGAGGTCAGTGGCAGCAGTAGAATTCGTCGTGATATGGGATCATCCCCAACCCATAGGGCTGGGGGAATTTTTAACACAAAATTCCCCATAAGGATAAAAAACTCAGGTCTAGGCACAATAATAAGAGAACGGGATCAACCCCATCCCACATGGCTAGAGTAATTTTAACCTCAACCACCCCCTCAATGGAAATCAGTCTTTTCCCATTTAGGGATGATGGAAAGTAAAGTGGTCTCTCATTTCATCCCGTATCGTGAATCATTTTTTCCAAAAGGGAGAACTACGATAAGGCCGCATAGAGGATCCCTCTGAGTCACCCTTCACCATGAAGCACAAAAAGGATCTCGAAAAGGAAGGGAGAGGTCTAGTAAAGGACACAAACAACTCTCCTTCCATTTATCAGCCAGTATAATGCCTACAATGTGTTATGAATCGGTGAACATCATGGACGTCAATCCTACAGACGGCACCAAAAATTATGTGAATGCATAAGATTAAGGAGATTATGGTTCTACCTAGAATCTGATCCACACTAAAAATAAAGGTGTGCTTACTCAAAACCAAATAATCTCCCTAAACTTTGGTTCTCTCTCACTCAACCCTCCACTACCTCCTCAGAAAACCTCTACCAGAGAGAGGAATAAAAGTAAGGTTGTATATGACCCACTGCCTTCTCTTGATGAGAATGATCCCCTTATGGTTGAAGAAAGATTCACTTAGCAAGAGGAATAAATGAAATATTTTAGGAAAATTAACACTGAGATGCTCTGAGGTAGTAATCTGGCTTAATATGCTCCTTGGGAAGAGCCTCAACAGACACTTCTAGTAGGTGTACCATAGCCGTAAGAATTCATCCTGATAATTGAAGCAAGATTGAGATATCCTCCTAAATCATTTCTGGGAAAATCTGTTCACCTCAACCTAGTCATGGAAGAATATCTATATTTCCTTACATTAAGGAGACAACTGAAATGGGTTCAATTAAATCCTCAAAATATTTCCCCGACTGGATATCTTCCTTAAATAATGGTAGAATCAGCATGTCAGGTCCTTCCCCTTACTGCACATATCCAATATTAGGTTCAACAAAACACTCATCAATGGATTATCGACACCATTGAGGCCTTAGTAGCCCTATTGAAAGTCATAGAGGAGAGGTATGCACTAGTACATCTGGAACAAAAGCCTTACCCTGACTGGGTAAGTGACACCCCACCATCGCCGAACTTCGGGAGTCCAATGTTCCCGCTATTAAATGGATCAAGTGATCTAAAACAACATCTCATCCACTATACGTCCCATTGTGATCCCATTATGGTAAATCCAAAGCAACAATAAGAATTGAAACTCAGATGATTTTTGAGAAACCTACAAGGGCCAGTCTTTGTGTGGCACACCATTTTTCCAGCTCAGCCCATCACGGTATAGAAATACCTCCTCTAGAATTTCCTCTTCTAGTTTAGATAAACACTGTAACGTCCCGGTTCCGGGTGCCACTCAACGGGTTCCCCGAACCCGGTTCGCCACGTGACCTCAAGAACATTTTACCAAACTCCAGAGGCTACCGACTAGTAGCGAGGGACCAGGTCTAATAGTGGGGAAACTATGCCCTAATTTGTCAAAGTGTAGCATAGAAGAAAGAATAAATCATAAAACAATAGCGGAAGCAGTAAACCATACAAAACTGAAATAAAAAACCGCAGTAGATATAACCAACTGTATATAAATAATGATGCAACATGTCTCAAGTTCTAAGAAAACAGCCAGAACATGTTATACATCAATACAGTAAAACAAAATGCAGAGTAAAGCAAAACAAAGAAAAACAACTGGCAGTGGAATCGCGAGCTTAGGCTCGGTCCCATTACCTCCTACTCCTCAGCAACATTCAATTACCTGTATAGCGACTCTTTCCCCTATCCACACCTGTAGCAATGTAATATATTTGGTCCGAAAATCATGACCCAAACAGGGTGTGAGAAATATATCTCAGTAGGCACCCACCAAAGGCCCGTTCCCAACTGTGTGTAAACATGAAACAACAGTGTGCAGTAGTAAAATGCAATAAACTAAGCAGTACTCAAAAGTAACTAACTTAACAGTTATATTTCCATTTAATTATTTATTTAATCCATTTAATATAGTAACACTCTGTGCTCAATAGCACCAAGCCCCTAGGCCAACCAGTATATTTACCTCAAGCTAATATAGTGAACCACACCCTCAGGCTATACAGAATCCAACCCGCAGGTATTTCCCTCAGGCATAACAGAATCTCGCCCTCAGGCATACAAAGTGTCGCCCTTAGGCATAGAAGTCAAGCCCTCAGGCACGAAAGGTTGCCCTCAGGTGAAATAGTATGTTGCCCTCAGGCTAATACAGTCACACCCTCAGGCTATAGTAAAACACTGCCCTCATGCATAAGTAACTGGGCCATGCCCAGCATATAAACATGAACTTTACATACAATTCATCTCAAGGCAAAAGTAATGCATAATTTAAACATGGCATACCCTCGGGTATCCTGGCCAAACGGCTAAACAGAGGAACGCACCCCCAAGGTGGTCCTGGATCCAAGCACTGATCCCAAACAGCATTTTAATATCACATTTAATTACCTATACAATTCTAGGTATTAAAATATCCACAGCCTCAGCCACACGACACCCCAAATATGGGTTCGTATCTCAAAAACACACAAAAATGCGCGACAGTTGGAAAATAAACACCAAGCCACATACCTTATACGCCAACGAACGATATATGCAAACGTCGGTTCCAGAAATGCCTAAGAACGGTGTAGATCTGAGGTAAGAAAACTTTCATTCAACCGCAAATAACTCCCGTTAGGGAAAGAATTGGTAAGAACCACACCAGGAGAAGAGAGGGATTACCCGTGCGGTTCCAACGAGATTTTCTGAAGTGGAAAAGGATTCCAGACGTGCGGCCGGTGGATCTTCGAAGGTTCGGTCGTCCTCTCCCGAGCTTTCTTCTTGTTCTAAGCCTTCCCTGTGAACAGGGGAGGCTAATGACCATTTTAAGCGGAAAAAAAAAGTACACGGTGTGTACTTCCAAGTACACAGCATGTAATTCCTTCATTTAACTGTTCCTCTGGCGGCACCGCCACACTGTTCATCTATCGACATGAGTACACGGCATGTACTCCAAAGTACACGGCATGTACTACCAACCAGCTGGCGGTGGCTCCACCGCCTTACTATTTTGGTCCGCTGACTGACTACACAGCGTGTAAAGGACCACTACACGGCATGTAGTTGGTTCCTACACCCTTCGTTGCCTAAATGGCTACACGCCCCATGTACCCATTCCACACGGCCAAAAGTACACTGCGTGTGGAAAAGTACATGGTGTGTAGTTCCAAAATTTGGGATTTTTATCCATTTTCCTTATTTCCTTAAAAACAATTAAGGAAGGGAGAAAAGAAGAAACCCGTACCTCAAAGATAAGAACTGGGTTATTACAAACTTCCCCCCTTAAAGAAATTCATCCCCGAATTTCCCTTCCAAGGGTGGCGAAGATATAGCTCAGAACAGCTCTGGCCACTGAGCACGTACGTCGGTCTCCCACTCCCAGGTTTCGTCCTGCACTTGGCCATGCTGCCATAGCACCCGTACGAGAGGAACTGACCATCCTCGGAGAACCTTCGTGCTCCTGTCAACGATATGAATCGGATGCTCCTCAAAGGACGCATCTGCCACCAGCTCAACCTCCTCAGGCTGAAAGACGTGAGATGGGTCTGAATGATAGCGGCACAACTGAGACACATGGAAGACGTCGCGCATGGCTCGGTACCGCTGCGGTAACTAAAACCGATAGGCAACCAGCCTGAATCTCTCCAGAATCTCAAATAGACCCACATACCTCGGTGAAAGTTTACCCTATCTTCTGATCCGCTTGTGTCCCAGCCTCGGCGAAACACGCAAGAAAACCTGATCCTCGACCACAAACTCCAAAGGTCGTTTGTGGTGATTAGCATAAGACTTCTGACGAGACTGCGCGGTAGCCATCTACTTCTGAATCAACTGGACCTGCTCAGAAAGTCTCCTGCACGAGTTGTGGTCCCAGTAAAGCTGCCTCACCTGCCTCTGACCAGTACAAAGGTGATCGGCATGGCCTACCATATAAATCCTCGTATAGTGCCATTTCAATAGTCGCCTGGAAACTATTATTATAGGAAAACTTGACTAAGGGTATATGCTTCTCCCAAGATCCCCCAAAATCCAGGACGCATGCACGCAGCATGTCCTCTAGCACCTGTATTGTATGCTCTGATTGTCCATCTATCTGAGGGTGGTATGTTATGCTCAGAAACACCTGTGTACCCAGTGCCCTCTGAAAACTCTGCCAGAAACAAGACGTAAAGCGGGCATCCCTATCTGAAACGATAGAATGAGGGACCCCATGAAGATGTATGATCTCTCAGATATACATCCTTCTGAGCTCATCAACACCGAAGGTCTCCTTAATCGGCAAAAAGTGATCTACCTTCATGAGTCTGTCCACAACAACCCACACGGAATCATTGCCTTGAGGTGACCTAGGAAAACCAATCACGAAATTCATTGCGACATCATCCCATTTCCACTCTGGAATGGGTAACTGCTGTAACAGCCCAGCTGGTCTCTGGTTCTCCGCCTTCACCTGCTGACAGGTGGAACATCTCGTAACAAAACCAGCTACATCTCTCTTCATACTCGGCCACCAGTACTGACGTCTCAAGTCAAGGTACATCTTGGTAACCCCGGGATGAACTACCCAAGCTGAAGCATGAAACTCCCGCATCAGCTCCTCGCGCATATCCCATGGGACCCATACTCGTCCATGGAAACGCAGAATCTCATCATCGCTTATCGTCCACCCAGGAGAAGGGTCCCCACTTGTCACTGACTCCCGTAGAACTAGGCCTTCTGAATCTGATAGTTGTCTCATCCTCACTCTATCCAGGAGGGTAGAAGTCACAGCTAAAGATGAAATATAATCCTTCCCTTGACTATCATGCACCTCCAGATGCATCTCAGAGAACAAGGCCATAAGCTGCCACTCACCACTGGCCTCCTGCACTGCCTATATCTGATTATTCCTGCTCAGTGCATCAGCTACTGCATTACCCTTACCAGTTGTATAGGAAAGCTCAAAATCGAAGGACTGTAGGTACTCGACCCACCTCCTCTGCCTCAGATTCAGGTCACGCTGAGTAAAGATATACTTGAGGCTTTTTTGGTCGATGAAAACCACAAAATGCTCTCCCAATAGATAACGTATCCAACAGCGCAATGCATGCACAACTGTATCCAACTCGAGATCATGCATCGGGTAATTCCTCTCATGTGGCCCCAATTTCCGAGACCCGTACGCAATAACTCGATCGCCCTGCATCAACACTGCTCACATCCCAATACCTGATGCATCACAGTAAACTGTATAGCTCTTCCCCTGCTCCGGGAGTATCATGATTGGTGATGATGTCATGTAAGAACCTGGGTTTTTCTGTGAAAGACTTTGGAATATTCTTGATGATATTCCAAAGAAGCGTCTTCAGACGGCATGCGATTCCGAGCCCCGGAGTGGCCGGAATTAAATTTTCAGTGCATTCACACTATAAACGCCAAATAAATGAGATAACTCCTAAACGGTGATCCAGATCAGATATCCAAGTGTACGGATGGGTCTGGAATGGGGTTTTTACCCTAGTAACGACATAAAACTTGTCGGCATGGGATGTTTGGACCCCTCGCTCGTTTTCAGAACATTAAACGGATAAATCAATTAATTAATTAATTTGTTTAATGGTTAAACTCAAGTATCTCTTAAACGGTGGCTCGGATTGGAAAAAACGAGGGAACCGTTGAGTTCAAAATGTGTCGTTTACCCTAGGAGGGGTATAACTTTCGTGGGCGCAGCCCGTCTGTGAAAAATGCCTCCAGGGGCGTTTTCGTAATTTAGCAGCTTCGGACGTTAAATTTTATAACTTCCAAACAGAATCTCGGAATCAAATTCAGAGATCACTGTTGTGATCGGGAGGTGGTTTTTACCCTATGGGAGGCTTAACCTTGACCCCGTCGGGAGTTTTGGTCACGAGTTATTTTGGGGTGTTTTGAAATTAAATTAATTAAATTTTATTTAATTCCTATTTAAGTAAACCCCTCCCCTCCTCCCTTGTCTCTTCCTCCTGGCGGAAGGAGTCTCAACCAAGGCCTCCTCCATCCTCTCCTCCTCAAGGTGGTGCGTTGCGGCGGCGGCGGATCGCGCGGGGAGCGTCGGGCGAAGCCCATCGAGGTAGGCGGTGTTTGTTTGAGTTTTAAATATTGAACCCCTCTTTGGGTTCGATTATTTGCATCAAATTGTTGCTATTTCTTCGAACAAATCCCATAATCGTGTAGTATAATTTATGAGCTTTCCATCGCCCATTTTGGAATTTAAATCGGAGTTCAGAGGCGATCTTCGTCGTCCGGCGAAAGTTGCGGGTTTTTGTTTTGTTTCCGGCTGGTTTTAAGTTTTTCCGGCGGGTTCGAGCGGCCGAGCGTGGTGGCCGAGTGAGCAGCGACGCGCGGCGGTGGGGTGTTCGGCCTTGGTCTGCTGAGGGTGTCAGTCGGGGCTCGCGGACAGTGAGAGGAGGACGGCAAAGGCGGCTTCCGGCGAGTGACGCGGCGGCGGGGGTCTCCCAAGGCGGAGCAGCTCCCTTCTGTGATGGCGGTCCGCTGGGGCTACAGACGGCGTCGGTCGGGCAAGGGAGCAGGCGTGCGTCGGCCTGGCGTGGTCAGCAGGGGAGCCCAAGGCGTCGACCTCGGGATTGCGGAGGAGGACCGGCCCTCCTGGCCGGTCTGCTGGGAGACGAGGACCCGCAGGAAGCGGGTCCTGCTGGCAGCGGAGGAAGAAGACCGGCCCTCTTGGCCGGTCTGGTTTTAATAAAAAAAAGAAAAAAAATAAACAAATAATTTTTATAATAATAATAATATTATTATTATTATTATTATATGATTTATATTTTTAATAAATCATGAACCGGGAGTCGGTTTCGCGAGCCGTCTACGGCGGCACGTGCCTCATAATGGGAGGAATATTTTGAGATAGTTTCGGGGAATTTTAATCCCCGAAATGAGGGGCTCGGGGGCGCGGCATGACCGTTAAGTGGACGGGCGTTTATTCGGGAATCTTGTTTTGGATGGCGCGGACGCGTCCGACGTCCGATTTAAGCGCCGTCAGTGGCGTTGGAACCCTGGAGTCAAGGAGGAGGTTTCCAGGGTGGTTTCAGGCGTTGAGGCCGAAGTTGAGGCGTGGGCCCCACGGCCCGTCTTTTGAGCTGCGTGCAGCTTTTAGCGACTTTTTCCTCGGACGTCCGTTCGGGGCGTGCGAGCAGTCGATGTTGGGTGTTTTTCCGAGGGCATCACATTGTTGCAGTCTGCCCGCTGTAATTCCGCACGATGGTGCGGGGCCCCCGGGGGGGCCGTTTGGGCGTCGACGGTGATTTTCCATCTTTATCACCGGGCGACCGTTTTGGACAAGTGAGTAGTCCATCTTGTGTGCTTTTTCGAGAGGATCGCAACGGTGCGATCCGTTCGTTGAGTTTTGGGATCGGGATGTGGGTCAAACGTGGCACCGCTCGTGTGCGGTGTGCCGGAATGCATCTTTTTCTCCGGATACCCGTTCCACGCAAGTAAGCAGTCAATTTGACGTGCTTTTTCGAGAGCATTGCGATGGTGCAGTTCGCCCGACCTTTTTCGGGGATGTGGTGTGGGTCCCACCCGACCCAGCTATGGTGAATAGTACCCTTTTTACCGGGTGTCCGTTTTGGGCGATTGAGTACTCAATCCCGTGTGCTTTTTCCAGGGGATCGCAGTGGCGTGATCCGTTGGTTCAGTTTTAGGATCTTGGGGTGGGCCCCACATGGGTTTGGTTACGGTGAATAGTACCTTTTTCACCGGTTGACCATTTCAGGCGAGTAATTAGTCTATCTCATGTGTTTTTTCGCGAGGATTACAACGGTGTGATCCGTTTGGTTGTGTGAAGCCTTATACGCGATCTTATTAAATGTGGAAGCATGAAAGGTACTCCGGTGGCGGTTCGTCCTACCATGTTTGTAGCAGACCCTTAGCATGTGATCGTGCACTCTTGGGAGTGTGATATAAATGGTTCACAAGATGTGGTTGGCCATGCCTGGGCCTTTGAGTTGGAGATGTTACGTCACGCCTTCACGTTGACGTTGGGTGTCGTGTGCACGATGGCCCTTGGGCTGAGATTGTGGTATACTTTGGGAGTATACGGAAATGCTTGGAGGTACATGTGGTTGTTCATACCTGAGAACATTGGTGCGTTCAGTTGGGGTTGAGATGGGGCCACACGTTGTGTGGGCCCCACGTGCGTGTCGGGTTCTGCTTTACGTACTTTGACCTCTCGCGACGTAGAGGGCCCCTCTGTGCTCGTTTTTTTGACCAGTAGGGTGGATTTTTTCCCCTGGATTGGTTCTTGTAGGTTTGACCAGCATGGTTGAGTGGTCTCCCCCTGGTTTCATTCTCGATGGATCGGCCGGTAGCGGTGCTAGAGACACCCAGTGATGGAGCAGGCGCTGAGCCTCTTTGGGGTGAGTTGTTCTGGAGTTGGGTGGTTGCGCGATGCCCACTCCGTGTTCAGTTGGCCAGTGTTGTACCCTCCATTAGAGATGGCTAGGGCAGTTCTAAGTTTTACCCTCCAGCGGGGCTAGGCAGTGGGTTACTCATCGACTTCTAGGGTTTACCCTCCAGCAGAGACTGGGCAGTGGGTCACCCGATGCACTTGGGGTCTACCCTCCAGCAGAGACTGGGCAGTGGGTCACCCGATGACCTATTAGGGTCTACCCTCCAGCAGGGCTGGGCAGTGGGTCGCCCGTCGTCTAGTTCCAGGTCTACCCTCCAGCAAGGCTGGCCAGTGGGTCGCCTATCGACTTATTCCAGGTCTACCCTCCAGCGGGGCTGGGCAGTGGGTCGCCTGATGATGTATTAAGGTCTACCCTCCAGCGGGGCTGGGCAGTGGGTTGCCGGATGATGTATTATGGTTTACCCTCCAGCAGGGTTGGGCAGTGGGTCACCCAATATCTTACTATGAACTACCCTCCAGCAGGGCTGGGCAGTGGGACACCGGTTGGCATTCCAGGCTCAGTCCTTTCTACTAGGCTATCCTGTGGCTTTCCTTCATGATTACCGGAGTGGGACCCTTAGTTATACGGGTCAGTGTTGTGACGGCTTTGACTTTGAGGAGACCTCTCGACTGCAGGGTAGTGACGAGGTGTGGTTTGACTTTCCCTAGAACTCTCAAGTACGAGGAGCGCTTTCCCCACCGAGACGTGTTCTTGTGACGCGATCTAAAACAGTGCGGGTGAGTCAGTGTCGTCCAAAGAGGATAGTGTCGAGGTGTGGTGATTGAGCCCTTGACTTGTAGTTCGAGGCAGACGTGCGGGATGCTGGGTATCGATGATGATGTTACTTCTGGGACTGTTGGCGACTCATTTTCTTGGGCTGAGCTACGGGACGGAGATCCCCTTACGGTCTTTTTCAGGTTTCTTTATGGAGCATATGAATATGTATATACCTCATTTCAGTAGCCACTTCTTGGGATTGGTTACTCTCCCTCTAGGAGAGGCGAAGACGCGCAGGGTATGCCGCGTGCTTTCCGTGTCTAGCTTCTTGTGGTGGGACGAGTCTACTCTCCTGCTATAGGTAGCGAAGACTTAACGGGTAGTTCATCTTCTCACTGTTTCCATCTCCTTGTGCCTGGACGAGTCTACATTCTTTCTTTTGTTGGGTTGAGCTGGACTCTCTACTAGTATTCTACTGCACTTTCGATTGTACTCCCTTACTTTTTCCCTGTTCTCTCTACTGCTCACCCTTCGGTACCTCCTTTTGTTGCTCCCTAGAGCCTTCGGGGTATCCTACTGGGTATTTTTATACTCACCCCTGCTTGGGCTTTGCCCACACTTGGTGTGCCCTTGCAGACAACAGACAGGTGGAGCGTGACTTCAGTAGAGCGTAGGAGCTTGGGAGCTTGGACCGCGTGCGGTGGTCGTGTCCAGGTTCCAAGTGGGAGACCTGTCAGCTGTTTCTTTTTGTTTACCTATTGCCGGGTTGTGGCACTTTTTGGTTGGGCGCGTGTTTTTCCCCTTTTCTTTTCAGCTTGTACCCTGTACTGTTTAGAGGTCGATGCACTCTTGTGGTTTACTTATAGCAGTTTCCCTTTACTTTTCTTTTTACTCTGCACTTTTTCATTGAGCGTGTTGCATGTGTGTGTGTACAGATACTTAGGCAAAGGCCTCCCCAAGTTGTTGTGCCTTCGGCGCTAGTCGCCATCCCCTGGCCTATGGAGGTGGGGTTGGGGTAGTTATGGCTCGATCCCGGGTAGGGTCAGGTCGTGACATGTCAACCTTCCTTTCAGGTCCTGAAAGGACACCTCACAATATTCCGACCAAAAAAACTTCACACCCTTCTTAGTCAGACTTGTCAACGGTGCTTCTAAGTGGGACAAGTCCTGTATGAAGTGTTTATAGTAACCAGCTAGCCCTAAGAAACTCCATCTCTCAAACATGTTCTTAGGCTGCTCCCAGAAAACTACTGATCTCACCTTCCCTGGGTCTACTGCAACTCCTGCCTCTGAGATAATGTGACCCAGGAAGTGAATCAAGTCCATCCAAAATTGGCACTTTGAGAGCTTAGCATATATCTGATGCTCTCTCAGTGTACTCAATACGATATCAAGATGGGTGGCATGGTCGTGTCAAGTGTGATAGTACACCAAGATGTTGTCCATGAATACTACCACAAAAGAATCAAGATACGGATGGAACACACGATTCATCAAAGCCATGAAAACTGTTGGCGTGTTCGTGAGTCCGAACGACATAACCAAGTACTCGTATAGAGCATATCTGCTCCAAAAAGACGTAAGTGGTATATTCAATGGTCTCACGCGCAGCTGATGATATACCGATCTCAAGTCAATCTTCGAGAACACTCGTGCTCCACGAAGCTGATCAAACAGATCGTCTATCCTCAGCAAGGGATATCGGTTCTTAACCGTCAACTGGTTCATCTTCCAATAATCCACACAAAGTCTGAGGGTACCATCTGCCTTCTTCGCAAAAAGGACCGGAGAACCCCAAGGAGAAGTACTGGGTCGGATAAAGCCTTTTTCCTACAAATCTTCTAACTGTCTCTTGATCTCCTGCATCTCGGGTGTGTCCAACCTATAAGGAGGAATGGACACCGGTGTTGCTCCTAGCACAAGATCAATGGAGAAATCCACCTCTTGCTCCGGAGGTAGACCTAAAAAGTCATCCGGGAAGACATCCCTGAAACGATCAAAAAATGGAGGAAAATCTGTCTGACAAGTCCCCTGATCATCTAGATATAAGCTCACAATTTGGGTCGTGACTGCACCTCACCCATGATGCTTTGGTCCAGCTCGACTTGCCTGAACATCCCATTCACCCTTGTATAGAAACTCTCCGCCCTCTGGTGATGTGAAACTCACCCTACGATGATAGCAGTCCACAAAGGCTTGAAAGGGAACCAAACAGTCCATCCCGAGAATGACGTCATAAGCTATCATCTCTAAGACATAGAGGTCCCAAAGAAAGTGACACCCTCCAACCACTAGGGGGCACTCGTTGCACTAACGCACACCGGCCGTTCTAGTCCCCAACGGAGTGTCTAGCGTCATGATATCAGAATAAGTAGAAACACAGAGCCCAAGGCTCTCTAAAATGGGTACAGATATGAAACTATGTGTAGCACCCATATCAAAAAGTACTAAAGATAAGACAGAAGCTACTAGAATAGTACCTCTGGCTGTAGAAGGTCTGGAATCCTGCTCATGCTGGGTCTGTTGCACTGCATATGTCTGCCCAGTGTTGCGGCCCTGCGACACAGCCTGGCTACCCTGAGTTGTCCCGCCCTACTGCCTCTGAGATCCTAGTGTCTGGCTACCATGGCCATGACTACCATCTCTGCCTGCACACCCTAACGTATTCCAGTTCCCCAACTGGTAAGAAGCCACTGGTCCTGCTCCCGCATGCGGAGTCTGCACAGAACCCCTCTCACTATCCACTGGTAGAAATGCCCTACAAAAGCACTGCAGATGACCCATCTTGTCGCAAGCTCGGCACTCCAATGGGTCTCGTGGACACTGCGGTCTCTTGTGCCCCTCTCTACCACACTGGTAGCACCTGATCGGGTCACATGAAGAAACTGCTTGGCTGGTACTGGCACCCTGAGAGAAGTCCATATGTCTCTTCCTCTTTCCAGTAGAAATAGTACCAGTAACTGGTGATGAACCGCCCTACCCTACACCACTAGATTCCCGCAGTTTCTTCTTTGTAATCAGTTCCCGGTTCAAAATAGCATGTACTGAAGGCAACCTGAAAACATTCACCAGTGCTCGGATGTCATAACGAAGACCATCCTTAAAACATTTGGCTCTCAATGTCTCATCACCCACCAGCACGGGTGAAAAACGTTGAAGCTCGGTAAAACGAGCAGAATAGTCCATCACTGACATAGCTCCCTACTGTAGATTCATGAACTCTCGAGCTCTATATTCCCTCAGCGTCTCTGGGAAAAATAAGTCATAGAAGACTACCTGAAAATCTTCCCACGCCATGTCTTTGTGATGCTCTGACTAGGTGGTAACATCCCACCACCTCTTGGCGGAATCACGTAGCATGTAAGTCGCGATCTTGACCCTCCACCCTGGAGGAATCTCAAGATGCTCAAAAATAGTCTACATCGATCCTAGCCAAGACTCCGCCGCCTGTGGTCTGACATCCTCTGAAAATGTAGGTGGATGCTGCTGCTGGAAGATATGTGTCAGCTCGGCCATAGATGTGGCAGCCTGCGGTGCTCCCTGGAAGGTCTGCATGAACTGCATAAATCCTTCACATAACTGCGCTTCCACGCCTGTGTCCGGTATAACAGCGGATGCCGCATCTAGCTCTGCTGGAGGATCAACTGGTAGCCCATGGCCCACCATCTCTGGAGTATACTCGTTGTCACTCTCCTGGCGAACAATGCGTGGTCGTCTAGGCATCATGACACTACAAGGTCAAAGGCACGCCTTAGATTCAAGATTTATCAAAGACTGAAAGTGAAGGAACCACAAGGGAACAAGAGGAAGAAGGCATTTCAATATTTGAAAAACAAGACTACACGGTGTGTACAATGACTACACGGCGTGTACTTGACTTCCCTTCCCCTACCCGGGTTCTTCTACACGGCTAAGCCACACGGCTCCCGTTGAACAAAACTACATGGCGTGTATTATATCTACACGGTGTGTATGGTGTTATTTTCCAAATGTCCATGTCGTTTGTGACACAGTCGACTACTCGGCTTGTAACTACATGGCGTGTTACACCCGCACACGGCGTGTACACTACCCCATTTCCCAGCCACACGGTCTGTCCTCGAACAAGACTCCACAGTGTGTCCCACAGGTACACGGCATGTTCTCGGAGAGGTGACACTGACCCGTGTTGTTAGTTACACGGCTGGACTCCAGGTCAACACTACACAGCATGTACAAAAGCTACACGACGTGTTTTACCCAAGCTCTTCCCTTCCCCGTGTCGCCGCCAACACGGAAAGAGACTACACGGCGTGTACTCTGGGTACACGGTGTGTACTTAAAAAGTTTTAATTTTTTTACCGAACAGAAGGTAATACATGGCGTGTCTAAAATAATACATGGCGTGTATACTGGGTTTCCGGGTAGTATGTCTTAAAAACTTCTCCGGGACCCAGAAAATACCGAAAAACAACACCTAAGCGTCAAATTCCAACCCGTGAGGGCCCATACTCCCCACGAATCAAAGTTTGACATCTTATATGTGTTATAACTAATAAACAGTTAATGATCCACCAAATTCCGATCAGTGGGGGCCCATACTCCCCAAAAACCAAAGTTTGGTGTCCATTCTATCAACAGGATCAAATAAAATTAACCTATCACAAAGCAGGTATTTTATCAAAGCATCTATCACGATAGCAGGCTTTACTAGCACAATAACTATCACAATAACATGAAATTTCTAATGTACCTACATGGCATGGAAACTATGCATTGCATGTGATTTCTAGCATGTGCCTATATGATGCATGATATGGCATACCCTCATCTCATCGGGTTGCAACTAAATAGAACCCACAGATAAATTATAAACAGCACAATCTCAAGTGTGTCACCCAACGGTGAAAACAAATCAACTGTAAATTGCAAAATCAATAAAATTTCAACATGAGGTAAATTGGATTTTCCCTTTACACGGGTTATCTACGCCTGGACACAGCTTATTACCAACTACCGTTCGTCCTATCCCTGACTACGGCTCCAAATAGTAAGTCAAAGAAAAAACCCCTCTGATACCACTTTGTAACGTCCCGGTTCCGGGTGCCCCGAACCCGGTTCGCCACGTGACCTCAAGCGCATTTCCCCAAACGCTAGAGGCTGCCGACTAGCAGCGAGGGCCCAGGTCTAATAGTGAGGAAACTATGCCCTCATTTGTCAAAGTGTAGCGCAGCGGAAAGAATAAATCATACAACAATAGCGGAAGCAGTAAACCATACACAACTGAAATAAACAAATGCAGTAGATATAACCAACTGTATATAAATAATGATTCAACATGTCTCAAGTTCTAAGAAAATAGCCAGAATATGTTATACATCAATACAGTACAACAAAATGCAGAGTACAGAAAAACAAATCAAAACAACTGGCAGCGGTATCGTGATCCTAGGCTCGGTCCCATGCCCTCCTACTCCTCAGCAACAGTCAAGTGCCTGTATAGGGACTCTTTCCCCTATCCACACCTGTAGCAATGTAATCTGCTTGGGCTGAAAATCATGACCCAAACAGGGTGTGAGAAATATATCTCAGTAGGCACCCACCAAAGGCTCGTTCCCAACTATGTGTAAACATGCAAAAATAGTGTGCAGTAGTAAAATGAAATAAACTAATAAGTAATCAAAAGTAACTAACTTAACAGTTATATTTCCATTTAATATTTCATTTAATCCATTTAATATAGTAACACTCTGTTCTCAACAGCACCAAGCCCTCAGGCTAACCAGTATCTTTCCCTCAGGCTAATATAGTGAACCACGCCCTCAGGATATACAGAATCCAACCCACAGGTATTGCCCTTAGGCGTAACAGAATATCTCCCTCAATCATAAGAAGTGTCTCCCTCAGGCACAGAAGTCAATCCCTCAGGAACGAAAGGTTGAACTTAGGTGAAATAGTATGTTGCCCTCAGGCTAATACAGTCACGCCCTTAGGCTATAGTAAAACACCTCCCTCAGGCATAAGTAATCAGGCCATGCCCAACATATAAATATGCACTTTACATACAATTCCTCTCAAGGAAAAAGTAATGCATAATTTAAACATGGAATACCCTCGGGTATCCTGGCTAAATGGATAAACAGAGGAACGCACCCCCAGGGTGGTCCTGGATCCAAGCACGGATCCCAAACAGCATTTTAATATCACATTTAATTACCTATACAATTCTAGGTATTAAAATATCCACGGCCTCAGCCACACGACACCCCAAATATGGGTTCGTATCTCAAAAACACACAAAAACGCACGACAGTTGGAAAATAAACACCAATCCACCTACCTTATACACCAACGAACGATATATGTAAACATCAGTTCCAGAAACGCCCAAGAACGGCATAGATCTGAGGTAAGAAAACTTTAATTCAACCGCAAATAACTCCCGTTAGGGAAAGAATTGGTAAGAACCACACCAGGAGAAGAGAAGGATTACCTGTGTGGTTCCAACGAGATCATCTGAAGCAGAAACAGATTCCAGACGTGTGCCCGGAGGATCTCCGAAGGTTCGGCCATCCTCTCCCGAGCTTTCTTCCCATTCTAAGCCTTCCATGTGAACAGGGGAGGCTACTGCCCATTTTAAGTGAAAAAACAAAGTACATGGTGTGTAATTCCTTCATTTAACTATTCCTCTGGCGGCACCACCACATTGTTCATCCGTCAACATGAGTACACGGCATGTACTCCAAAGTACACGGCGTGTACTTCCACCCAGCTAGCAGTGGATCCACCGCCTTACTGTTTTGGCCTGCCGACTGACTACACGGTGTGTAAAGGACCACTACACGGTGTGTAGTTGGTTCCTACACCCTTAGTTGCTGATATGGCTAAAATCCCCGTGTACCCATTCCACATGGAAAAAAGTACACGACGTGTGTAAAAGTACACAGCGTGTAGTTCCAAAATTTGGGATTTTTCCCCATTTTCCTTATTTCCTTAAAAACACTTAAGGGAGAAAAGAAGAAACCCGTACCTCAAAGATAAGAACCGAGTTCTTACAAACACTGTATAAGAAAACACTCAGTTACCTCTCAAACTGAAATAGTGAGAGAATGATAGATTTTATGATTTCATTGCTAGATGGAAAGGGTTAATCTACTTCGTAAACCAACCACTTACCTAGGAAGATATGATCGCTCTCTATATTGATAACCTCTATGAAAATCTACGAACGTCGCTCATCTCGGTGAAATATACAAGTGGGTTTCAATATTTCTCTACCATTTCCCAAATAATGGATGACTCCATACAATATAATGAGCTCATTTCCCAGATAACCCCACTGGTCCTAAGGAAAAGAGAAGGAAATCCAAAGGTGGCATCAGTCACACTTAAGCCAACCCCCATGCCTGCTCCAGATTCTAAGCTTACTTCATATCATGAAGTACCCCTTGGGAATCAACAGCAACCCTCGCCCTGATAGGATTAGTATATTAGACCAAGGGAAAATCAATTTGAGGAAATAAGGAATAAATTTTACTCATTCTGAGATGATTAAGTTTGTGTCTATTTCATAGTAGCTATGGACTACTATGTCTACCAAAACTGAAAAGGGTTGACCAGGTGGGTCTCGACGATTGACTAGATTATTTCCAATTTCATTGAACAGTAGGAAACACCATTCAGGAATGTTTCATCTTCAAATATCTCCTGTATAAAATGATACATTCTGAGAAAGTAAAATTTGGATCATCTCCAGTGCAAGTGGCGTGTGTTTCCACTACTACCCTTGAGGAAGGAGGAAAGTGGAAAGAAGTTATTAGAAGAAGGGTACATAAGTTTTAGAATTGGATGACTCAAAAAACAATCAACTGAGCTCATGTCATACTCTAAGAATAGTTTAAATGACCAACTATGCCCCCAGTTTCTCCCACTACAACACAACCGACGCTATCAGATCCACAAACCTCCAAAGTCCAGCCCTTCAAAAAGTATCATGGACTGAAATACATAGAACAAGTGTAGGAGGATGAATCTTCACCAAGTCTAAAGTTGGATTTGACACTCTCATATTTTATTCCTTTAGATATGAAACAACAGGAACTGCCCCGCCAAACAGAACCACCAGAAATGGTCACCCTAGAGAATTCATCATTAGAAGAGGAGTTTATTTCTAGTTATGTTGACATAATTAACTTAATGGGTCACTTATCTGATGATGAGTGTGTCTATTAACCTGAGTTCCCCACATTCAACTAGGGAATTGGAGGAGGAGGCCACAAGACCCAAGGATACCATGGAAGATGCAGTCGCGGCATGAGCCAGACTTCTGGTCTCACCCCCACTCGGACCATCAATGTTGCAAAAACTCGGGGAAGAACCCTTTAGTGGATCCAACCAGAATAGGAAAATCCATTTGCACCTACCAAAATCTACTCTGACCCAATCACTCTAGAATATCAATTAGGAGAATAACATGAATCATATCTCCATTAGAAAGTAGGTAGACCTTCCTGGCCCAACCTACCAAGGAGGAGACACCTCCAACTTCTGTCCCGAGGTCTGATCCATCTTCATCAAATAATCAATCCCATAAAGTAATTATGAAATATCATCACCACACTGGGAAGCACCGACCTTTAGATCAAAATTATGACATTCTAAAATAGTTAGCCTCGGTAATATCCAAACTATCAATCTTGTATGCCTTGATATTGTTAAAATACACCATGTAAGAACTCATATAAGATTTTATAATCCCTTAGGAGTTTGAAGTTGAATTAGTCACTACCGAGGTTTATCAGACAGAGATCGATTCTACAAAATTCCACATTATTATCTCTTTCACGAATCAAAATGAAGGTGTCATTATAAAAGGGAACATCAAACCCTTATATGTGTCTGATGTTTAGAAAGTTGTCATCGATAATGGATTTGGAGTTAATCTCATTCCAGTACGACACTTAAATGGATGGATTGCAATTAAAATAACCTAGCGCCTTCCTCAATATCATTTAAAGGATATGAAAAAATCCATAAGAATAAATTGGTCCAAATAAAGATCAAGGCCCGATTTGGAGACCTTATAGAAGACTCATAATCACTAGTATTTAGGCAGAAGACGACCTTGAATATCTTGCTAGGAAGGCCCTAGTTGCACCAACATGCGACAATTCCCTCCTCATACCATCAATGAATGAAATAATGCATCAATGATCAAATTGGGATGTTGAACACCAATTAGACCCCATTTTAATTCTTTGAGTTTCATTATATTGATGCAATATTCTATCATGGGAAAATGAAATAACCCCTAATTAGTGGTTTTGAATGGGTCATTGTCCTGAACAGTCAGGAAATGATCTCAGAAAACCCCTTCAAACACCTAGGTGAATAGTCTGTTCTACCGACCTACCAAATCAAGAATATGAGCCCAAATTCAAGCATATATTCATAAATTCTCGTGATTTAAATCATAAACAATGAGTCTAGAAATGTTGGAAAACATGTTGACTCTCTAGAAAATGGTGAAATCCTGAATGATAATTCCTTCAATATATCCCTAGAGCTCTAAGAAATCCATTCCTCATTCAATGAGGTATAATAGGACATATAATCACTCAAAGAGAAATAAGACACTCCCCCCCCCCCACATACACACTTAATCCTCTCCAAATTTACAAGGGGATCCCCCGCTGTCGGTTGGGTTAGAGGGAGTCACTTCATCTTTTGAATACCAAGATATTGACTCCTCTCTCAACCATGGATAACTCATCCCAAGAATTGTTTCCCCATAAGAATAAGAAGAAGATAAAAAATAAGATGAAGAATAAGTTAAAGAGTAAGGGTAGGAAGAATACCTTAGGGATACCCCTCCAGTATTTGTGGAGGGCATCTCTACCACCATTTATAAACTTGAAGAAATAAATCTGGGTACAGAGGAAGATCTGTGGCCCAAATTTATTAGTGCATCCATGTCTTCCAAATAGAAATAGGCATATACATCCTTCTTAAGGAATCATTGAGGCATATTCACCTGGAACTACATATAAATTCTAGGCCTCAATCTCGAGGTGGCCACTTACCACCTGGGCCTACCAAAGGACCACTGAGGATATAAACAAGTATCCAGAAGGATTCACCTAATACATGATACCAAAATAGAGGCTGAAGTTGAAAATATAATCAGATCCAACTTTAGAGTTCCAATATCCCATCTAGATAGCTAAAATATTCCCCTTCAAAAATAAGAATGGGAAAATCAGAGTCTACGTCGATTTCAGAGATCTCAACCGGCACTACCTAAAGGATGATTTCCCAGTCCCAATCATAGAACTACTGATTAATGAAAAATCTAGATACCAAGCTCTATCATTCATGGATGGATATTTAAGATACAACTAAATCTTAATAGCCTAAGAATATGAATAATCCACTGCCTTCAGGTCCCCCCTGGGGAGTATTTTTCTATTAGGTAATTCCATTTGGCTTGAAGAATGTCAGCACTAAAAACCAACACGCCATGAATCACATCTTAAAACCATTCCTGGGAAAATCCTTCAAATGATATATTTATGACTTGGTGGTTAAATCTCGACAACACTCAAACCACTTATCAGATCTTGAAACTTTCTTCAACAAATTGTGGAAAAATAGCTTGAAAATAAACCCCTTGAAATGCGATTTCAGTGTCGCCTTAGGGAAATTTCTTGTCTTTTTCATACACCTTCATGGCATCAAAGTAAACTATAAGAAGATTAAGGTTATCCTTGGAATTTTACCACCACATAGCCTCACAGAGTTGAGAGGACTTGAAGGACACTTAAACTACATCCTGCACTTCATATCCAACCTTGTTGGAAAATGTTTTCCCTTCACTAGGCTTATGAAAAAGGGGGTTACATACTAATGGAATGATAATTTTTAGGAAGTGTAGAGACCCGTAGCCTGACGTATATGGACATTACATTACATTTGCGGAATACTTAGTACATAACAAAAACACACACACAAGGATCGTAATAGTTTAGTGTCTTTGAAAACTTGGAATAAAATCTTCTAATCGTGGGGAAAGATCTTCAACATCTCCCATAAAGATCTTCCTTTTTTTTACCTATATCCTTTCTTTATATCCTGGGGAAAAGAAAACATAAAAGGGTGAGCTCAAATGCTCAGTAAGGGTAAACAAAAGAAATATCAATCACATAATTTTCATAAGAACATAACATTTTTTGGAAATCTTAACCTGCAAAAGAGAGCATAATTTCATAACATGGGATAAATCATAGTAGTGAAATGAAATCATAACTTAAAACATTACTCATTGTGGCATACACACATAATCATAGAGAATCATTTCTTGTTAGTCAAGACTCATTGCCAAGACTATCTTAGTGGACAAAGTCCCTTTCTGAATCGAGTAATCCTCGTTTCAGTCCTGTTTCACTGAACCGGTATAACCTACCATTACAGCCATGTATATCTCATGAGATATTAAATCTTTACCCAATGCATTGGAGGGAGATATAGGTCCCACCCATCTTATAATTAATCCTTTCTTATGTGTTCCACATAATCATAAAACATACATCATCGCATAACACATGTAACAAAAATGGGATTCTTGAAACATCATGACATCATAAATCAATTCATATAAGATAAAGGAATTCATAAAAATAACCCCATCACAACATCATCAAATCAATGTAATAATAGGGATAAAAACAGAACCCTTTATTATCTTAGTTGGAAAATAATTTTGATAAAACACTTGAACTCCATTCTTGAGGAAAATATCCTTTCTTCTTCAAAAACATTTTTCCTTTAATAACATGTCATATAACTTTAAAATAAAAGAAGTTGATTAAAAATAAACTTGAAAACATGTAAAGGAAGCTTCTTGGAAATAATGTTTTAAAAATCCATTCATGCCGTATAAGTTAAAAAAAACATTCTTCGTACTTTTGTCGGAAAAGTCAAAAAGTACCTCGTACGAAAAACGACAAAAGATTCCTTTCATACATATTACTAAAAACTCACCGAAGGGTAAAAATAAATTTAAACTATTGTAAGTGGATGGAAATAATATTACATATTGAGGAAACATGGATGTGGATGATAAAATACACCCCAGTAAATACTTACGAATAAACAATCTCGGATAAAAATGAGATTGTGATATTTCCCTTACCTTAGGTCCGACTTGCTTGTACGTGTCCGAACCTCCTGTATAATGATTTAAATCATGTTATTGACTTATTACAGAATCATATTCATTGTTATGATATCATATATGGTTCACTTATGACATTATATTACCCGTTCTTTTGTAAATTCCATGTTAAAGAAGCGTTTTGGGTAAAATCGTTTCATTTATCGTAGGTGTTTTGACTTGTTGTTCTTGACATCATTATTACTTATATCATGATTTACTCACTTCCAGAATATAAAATATGATTTATATATCATATATATTCAGTATATATATATATATATAATAGGTAGATAAATAAAATGAAAAACACCGGGAGACGGTAGTCCGTACGTACGCATGAACGCTGTTTTCCTTTCCTTATTGTCTTGAAATGGAAATAAGTAGATGACATACATATGTATATATATACATAAATCCAGTAGCTTTATAATGTCATATATTTCATTATTATTTCTTATATATACATTATAATCATTCTTAAATGGTTAACATGGAGAATGAATCTCATCGCGTCGTGGAGACGGTAGTCCGTACGTACGCACGAGCGATGATATCATTTCTATAAATATTGAATTGGAGTGGAGTGGATTATACAATATATCAGAATCAATATGATGTTGTAATAACTATGTATAGTTATTCTTTACACCATTATACCCATCCATGTAAGGTGGTGGTGGAAAATAGATTACACCACGGCGTGGAGACGGTATTCCGTACGTACGCACGCGCGGTGATTTCTTTTTCCGTAGGATGGATAGATGGTGAAATAGGGTTGTTTCATACTTATAATAACATATCAGTATATGAGTGATACTGATGTTATTACTTCATAATGAAACAACCTAAGAAGAAGAAGTGGAAGAAGAAATAAAGATGAAAGAATTGGTAACGGTAATTACCTCTTCTTTGAAGTGCCTCTTTGAGACCTCCTCTTAGGGCACTAAAATTGGTCTTTGAGGAAGACCAGAACCTCTAGGATGTTTCTAGGGAAGTGTAGAGGATAAATTGTCAGGGGTTGGCCGAGCTTGAGTGCTCAAATTGGTGTGAGGAGGAGGGGGAGGAGGTGTCCTTTTATAGGGGAGGAGAGGGGCACCTTAGGAATATCTCAAAATATTATTTTATATTAAAGTCAAAATCGGTTTATAATGGTTCCAAAGGGTCTTATTTCGAAGATAAGGTGGGGATGGGTCGAAATCCTATCAACCAATAAGATTTAGACAAGTTTAGGGTATTATTTTAACCTTATCAATTAGATTTAACTCTAAGTTAATTAATTTAACTTTTAACGTGTCTTTTTGTTTTCTTTCACTATATGGTTAATACACTTACTATAACATGCCAAACGAATCCCAAATTGTTTATTATTAATATATATATCCTTATCTAAGTCATTTGGCCGAACCTTAGATTTTTAGGAATAAAATAACAATTAATAATATAATATTTTATTTAAAAACTATTTTGTGTCAATTTTGACACTATTTGATATATGATTTTTGTGAAAGTCATATCAGAATTATATGTTCGAAACAAGTTGATTAAATCAACACTAATATATCATAGTAACCTAGAAAATTAGTGGAATTCATAAAAAATTTCAAATTACATTTATTTTGGTGTTTATAACATCAATTATGTCAATATTTCATTAATAAGATAATTACTGCATCATCGTTGTGTCATAAATAAATTAAATTATTTGATGTCTAAAAATTACAAATAAAATACCATCATGTAGGAAATCTTTTTATCTTTCTAATGAATATTTACAATCTAATTTATCTTATGTATAACCCCATATTAAAAATGATTTACTTATTATACTTTGATTTTAACTATTTTAACCTTTCTTTAAATAAATTAATAATAAATGTCCTAATCTAATCCAAGTGGGCCTAAATGGTCATATTTTATTCCTAAGTTTGTTTTTGGTCGAATTACACTTGTCCAATAGAATTAGGACATGTGTTAGGGTAATATTAATATCATATTTACCCTTAGTTACCCTATTTACTATTAACCGCGGTAAAAAAAAGGTAAAAAGTTACTATTCACCAAAAAATTATTTTCATCTCATTGAACCACATTTTAGTCCTTGATATTAACCGTGTCTCTCGGATTTTTGAAATTCCATTCACAGAAGTGGTAAAATTAAGTTTTATGCAAAATTCAGTTTTTAACCTACCACTTAGTGGTTTCACTATTCATCAAAAATTGAAAGTTTTCAGAAAAATACCAAAATTTCACCCTAGGCTAATTTCGATATTCTGAGTCCAAAAATGAAGTCCATTTTGAAAAATAAAATTTATAAAATTTCAAAAAGTGATTATTACTATTCATAACGGCTAGTTTTAATAGCATATCATTGTTTAGTGAAACTCGGTATTGCGTATTACACACGCTATCGAGGAAGGTCGTGATTGCGTGGAATGCAAGGCAAGTCAAGGATGCGTGTTGTGCAAGCTCCTTTTGGTGTAGCGTACAACACAAGACTTTAATAAAATTAAAAAGAATATTTTTTTATAAAATCTTGGGTTGTTACATTCTACCCCCCTTAAAATGAATTTCGCCCTCGAAATTCGTCGGGGTTATAAATGGTTTACTATTCGAAAGTTTCTTTAATAGAAACCCACATCGTAAAAAGGAATATCAAAACCAATCTTTAAAAACAAAAGTATGAAACGTAACGGTTACCCAAATAAACTAATCATTGGGTTTCCACATAGGTGAAAATATGGATATGGAAGAGAAATCTAACCATCATGTTCTGATGGAGAGTGGTAGAGAACATGGCTATGGAAAAGCCAGTAATCACAAATCCATAGATTTGTGATGATATAAGGTACCATCTGATTCATCAGGTATAAGATCACTAGGACAACATTTTTGGTTTTCAAGATCATTTCCCTAAAGTTGAAAATTTGCTTAAAATAAATACTTACTTTATTTTGGTACAATCTCACTTTTGTTCATGCCTTTAACAATTTCCACTTCATCTCTTAAATAAATGAAGTTGAATTTGTTATTCGTGAAGTGTTAGCAGATCATGTGATATAATGACGGGTCATTCCATCTATCTCAAACAAAAGGTTAGCAAAAATTATATACATAAGTCGATCTATAGTGAGATTAATCACATATGGTTCCTAAAATGGACTTATACTTCATATATCATACTGCTTAATATAATAAAACTAGTTTCTACTAAATAGGGACTTCCTGTAGGTCAGTGGTAGGCGATAAAGGCCAGTCGCACTTCGGTTGTGGGTTCGATTCCTACAGCCTTGTCCGAAGCGATGGGCTGTCGCCCGTCCTGTAGGTTGTCCCTTTTTCTAAAACTACGTTACTATAACATCCCATCAATAATATCGAAAATCTTCTATCCTTAAACAATACTAACTTATGTCCAACATAATCCAGTCTAATCTTTAGGCTTATACATAATACTGCAGTCCACTCTCATAATATAGTGACATCGATTACCAGAGATTTAATACTGTCGTTGATCCCCACATATCATAAGATATGTCTTGTTGGTCACATTCCAAACATTCAAAGTCCTTAATCGTGTATTCTCTTGAATACCTTAGTGAAAACATTAGTGCAGTTAAAAGTTACCAAAATCCTAAAAATTCTATATACTCAAACCATGATATCACTTAGTCCTTATATCAATCATGAGCTCATGAATACTATCAAACATTTAATTTTCTCCTTATCCCTTCATTATGCGCATATCATCTACATTCCAAAAATATATGAATAACATTTCATGGATACTGGTAACATTAATCATATACTTTCAAAACACAAGGAAAGACAACAGTGTAACAATCCATAGATGTCTCTTTATTCCAAAATTACACATGATAAACATGTAATCATGCCACTACATTCTCAAACCATTGACCGAGCTTCAAAAATTCTTTCATCTCACATATCATTTGTAGTCTCTTCATCATCATCCACATAAATACTACCCATATGACCATACTGATTCTCTTCATGAGTCTTTCCCTTAGGGCATTTGTTTGCATAATGCCCATACATTCCACATTTAAAACACTTAACCATTTTTGATGTCGTAGCAATACCATTATCCTCATCCATGGTGTTAACCGACCCTTTTCCTTTGCACTTACTTGCTTTGTGTCCTTCTTTTCCACACCCAAAGCATCTTCCAGTTCCCTTGAAACATTCTCCTTGATGCCTCTTCCCACATGATTTACATAGGGGAAATTGAACTTTCTTTCCTCTATGATCATCATGGAACTCCATCTTTCTCTTATTAGTCGAGTCAGGAAACTTACCAAATTTTACTTTATTGATCATGTTGTGAGATTGATGATTCGGCATAATAATGATGTTTGGAAATCCAAATCCCATTTCATTTGGTTGCTCATGAAGAATATCATTCCATTGTCCATCATATCCTCCATTATTGTGAATCATCTTGTTTCCAGCCATTTTCTAAAACCCAAATAGAATAGTGTTAGATGCAAAAATCATGCTAGGGAAAACAACATAATAAAGGGGGAGTACCTTCAATATCCAACATCTTAGGTTTAATTCTATGATCGTTAGCGTAATTCTATTACTATAACCTATACGTATACTTAACCTTAGGGAAATACCTAGACATACCTTAGAAATATCTCTAGGAATCTCACTAACGTTTTCGCATCCTAGTTTCCAAAGGTTGACTAAATCTTTCCTCTGATACCAACTGTAGAGACCCGTAGCCTGACGTACATGGACATTACATTACATTTGCGGAATACTTAGTACATAACAAAAACACACACACAAGGATCGTAATAGTTTAGTGTCTTCGGAAACTCGGAATAAAATCTTCTAATCGTGGGGAAAGATCTTCAACATCTCCCATAAAGATCTTCCTTTTTTTTTACCTATATCCTTTCTTTATATCCTGGGGAAAAGAAAACATAAAAGGGTGAGCTCAAATGCTCAGTAAGGGTAAACAAAAGAAATATCAATCACATAATTTTCATAAGAACATAACATTTTTTGGAAATCTTAACCTGCAAAAGAGAGCATAATTTCATAACATGGGATAAATCATAGTAGTGAAATGAAATAATAACTTAAAACATTACTCATTGTGGCATACACACATAATCATAGAGAATCATTTCTTGTTAGTCAAGACTCATTGCCAAGACTATCTTAGTGGACAAAGTCCCTTTCTGAATCGAGTAATCCTCGTTTCAGTCCTGTTTCACTGAACCGGTATAACCTACCATTCCAGCCATGTCTATCTCATGAGATATTAAATCTTTACCCAATGCATTGGAGGGAGATATAGGTCCCACCCATCTTATAATGAATCCTTTCTTATGTGTGCCACATAATCATAAAACATACATCATCGCATAACACATGTAACAAAAATGGGATTCTTGAAACATCATGACATCATAAATCAATTCATATAAGATAAAGGAATTCATAAAAATAACTCCATCACAACATCATCAAATCAATGTAATAATAGGGATAAAAACAGAACCCTTTATTATCTTAGTTGGAAAATAATTTTGATAAAACACTTGAACTCCATTCTTGAGGAAAATATCCTTTCTTCTTCAAAAACATTTTTCCTTTAATAACATGTCATATAACTTTAAAATAAAAGAAGTTGATTAAAAATAAACTTGAAAACTTGTAAAGGAATATTCTTGGAAATAATGTTTTAAAAATCCATTCATGCTGTATAAGTTAAAAAAAACATTCTTCGTACTTTTGTCGGAAAAGTCAAAAAGTACCTCGTACGAAAAACGACAAAAGATTCCTTTCATACATATTACTAAAAACTCACCGAAGGGTAAAAATGGATTTAAACTATTGTAAGTGGATGGAAATAATATTACATATTGATGAAACATGGATGTGGATGATAAAATACACCCCAGTAAATACTTACGAATAAACAATCTCGGATAAAAATGAGATTGTGATATTTCCCTTACCTTAGGTCCGACTTGCTTGTACGTGTCCGAACCTCCTGTATAATGATTTAAATCATGTTATTGAATTATTACAGAATCATATTCATTGTTATGATATCATATATGGTTCACTTATGACATTATATTACCCGTTCTTTTGTAAATTCCATGTTAAAGAAGCGTTTTGGGTAAAATCGTTTCATTTATCGTAGGTGTTTTGACTTGTTGTTCTTGACATCATTATTACTTATATCATGATTTACTCACTTCCAGAATATAAAATATGATTTATATATCATATATATTCAGTATATATATATATATAATAGGTAGATAAATAAAATGAAAAACACCGTTCATGGAGACGGTAGTCCGTACGTACGCATGAACGCTGTTTTCCTTTCCTTATTGTCTTGAAATGGAAATAAGTAGATGACATACATATGTATATATATACATAAATCCAGTAGCTTTATAATGTCATATATTTCATTATTATTTCTTATATATACATTATAATCATTCTTAAATGGTTAACATGGAGAATGAATCTCATCGCGTCGTGGAGACGGTAGTCCGTACGTACGCACGAGCGATGATATCATTTCTATAAATATTGAATTGGAGTGGAGTGGATTATAAAATATATCAGAATCAATATGATGTTGTAATAACTATGTATAGTTATTCTTTACACCATTATACCCATCCATGTAAGGTGGTGGTGGAAAATAGATTACACCACGGCGTGGAGACGGTATTCCGTACGTACGCACGCGCGGTGATTTCTTTTTCCGTAGGATGGATAGATGGTGAAATAGGGTTGTTTCATACTTATAATAACATATCAGTATATGAGTGATACTGATGTTATTACTTCATAATGAAACAACCTAAGAAGAAGAAGTGGAAGAAGAAATAAAGATGAAAGAATTGGTAACGGTAATTACCTCTTCTTTGAAGTGCCTCTTTGAGACCTCCTCTTAGGGCACTAAAATTGGTCTTTGAGGAAGACCAGAACCTCTAGGATGTTGCTAGGGAAGTGGAGAGGATAAATTGGCAGGGGTTGGCCGAGCTTGAGTGCTCAAATTGGTGTGAGGAGGAGGGGGAGGAGGTGTCCTTTTATAGGGGAGGAGAGGGGCACCTTAGGAATATCTCAAAATATTATTTTATATTAAAGTCAAAATCGGTTTATAATGGTTCCAAAGGGTCTTATTTCGAAGATAAGGTGGGGATGGGTCGAAATCCTATCAACCAATAAGATTTAGACAAGTTTAGGGTATTATTTTAACCTTATCAATTAGATTTAACTCTAAGTTAATTAATTTAACTTTTAACGTGTCTTTTTGTTTTCTTTCACTATATGGTTAATACACTTACTATAACATGCCAAACGAACCCCAAATTGTTTATTATTAATATATATATCCTTATCTAAGTCATTTGGCCGAACCTTAGATTTTTAGGAATAAAATAACAATTAATAATATAATATTTGATTTAAAAACTATTTTGTGTCAATTTTGACACTATTTGATATATGATTTTTGTGAAAGTCATATCAGAATTATATGTTCGAACCAAGTTGATTAAATCAACACTAATATATCATAGTAACCTAGAAAATTAGTGGAATTCATAAAAAATTTCAAATTACATTTATTTTGGTGTTTATAACATCAATTATATCAATATTTCATTAATAAGATAATTACTGCATCATCGTTGTGTCATAAATAAATTAAATTATTTGATGTCTAAAAATTACAAATAAAATACCATCATGTAGGAAATCTTTTTATATTTCTAATGAATATTTACAATCGAATTTATCTTATGTATAACCCCATATTAAAAATGATTTACTTATTATACTTTGATTTTAACTATTTTAACCTTTCTTTAAATAAATTAATAATAAATGTCCTAATCTAATCCAAGTGGGCCTAAATGGTCATATTTTATTCCTAAGTTTGTTTTTGGTCGAATTACACTTGTCCAATAGAATTAGGACATGTGTTAGGGTAATATTAATATCATATTTACCCTTAGTTACCCTATTTACTATTAACCGCGGTAAAAAAAAGGTAAAAAGGTACTATTCACCAAAAAATTATTTTCATCTCATTGAACCACATTTTAGTCCTTGATATTAACCGTGTCTCTCGGATTTTCGAAATTCCATTCACAGAAGTGGTAAAATTAAGTTTTATGCAAAATTCAGTTTTTAACCTACCACTTAGTGGTTTCACTATTCATCAAAAATTGAAAGTTTTCAGAAAAATACCAAAATTTCACCCTAGGCTAATTTCGATATTCTGAGTCCAAAAATGAAGTCCATTTTGAAAAATAAAATTTATAAAATTTCAAAAAGTGATTATTACTATTCATAACGGCTAGTTTTAATAGCATATCATTTTTTAGTGAAACTCGGTATTGCGTATTACACACGCTATCGAGGAAGGTCGTGATTGCGTGGAATGCAAGGCAAGTCAAGGATGCGTGTTGTGCAAGCTCCTTTTGGTGTAGAGTACAACACAAGTCTTTAATAAAATTAAAAAGAATATTTTTTTATAAAATCTTGGGCTGTTACAGGAAGTTTTCAATAGTCTCAAGAAATACCGCTTGATCTTACCGGTGATAATTTTACTTTTCGAAGTAAGACCACTTATTTTTCATGTGACAGACTTAGAGAAATAACTAGGTGCCTTCTTCATGCAAAAGAATGATTCTAGCAGTGAAAATAGCCTTTATTATTTTATTTGAACCATGATCGATGTCGAGACTCGTTTTTCAGATATCGAGAAGATCTATCTGGCATTAATCTTTTCAGTCTAGAAACTGAGACACTATCTACAGCACCATGAGGTTCATTTGGTCTCATGCAACAACCCACTCAAATATATCCTTAGTCATCTGATGTTTACCAAATACCTTTCATAGTGGGTGGTCATTATTCAGTAGTTTGACATCCATTTTGTGGCTCATAAAGTGATCAAAGGTCAAGAATTAGTAGATTTTTTAGCAAAGAACCCCTCGGTAGAAATGGATTCATTGGTAACTGAACTACCCGATGAAGAGGTTTTCTCTATTCAAGAGGTCCCCCATATATGAGATATGAATTTTGATGGTGCATCTAGAATCCCAACATGGAAGAGAATGGAAGACCCCAAGCTCAACAAAGTGGGGCTGGGAGTCATACTTATATATTAAGCAAAGGTAGTTTTGCCTTACTTCTTCCTTCTATCAGAGGGGTGCACAAACAATGAAGTAGAATATCAAGATCTCATTATAGGGATAGAGTTGGCACTTCAAGTATAATTAAAAAACTTTAACATAAAAAGAAATTCAGAATTGGTCATCAAGTAGGTTAATAGCAATTATGCTATCAAAAATAAATAGATAATCCCCCTGTTAAATCATGTATGTAGACTAATGGTGAAATTTCCTTTGGAGATGACATTGAATCATGTCTCAAGGTTGTAGAATTCCCAGGACAATGCCTTGAAAAATGAAACTATAGCTCTAACCTATCTTGAGAGGGATGAAATAGTCATCAACATTGCACACCACCAGATGGTCTCACACTTCATTCAAACTAATATAGAAGAGATTGATGAGATTAGTTTCATCCCTGAACCGTATGATCCTACCACCAACTGGATGACACCAATCATGGACTACATTCAAAGTGAATAACTCACACCAAATAGGTCTGTGAGAGAGAAGATTCAGAGAATAGAAATTAACTTTGTTCTCTATGATGTCATGAACCATCAAAAAGAACTCTATAAATGAAGCCTCAGTGGGGTCCTTCTCAGGTGCATTGATGAAGAAGAGATTGATGCAGTCGAGAAGGAAGTGCACACTAGAGCCTATGGAACCCACCAGTCAAGATTCAATATTTTTCACCAGATCTGAAGGCTTGGGTATTACTGGCCCACTATAACTTAGGACTACACTAAATTCACCAAAAAGTTCCATTTTTGTCAAGTTAATGTTAATTTCATTAACCAACCCCTGAAGTTGTTGCACACAACCAATTACTCCTATACATTTTCCATATGGGTAATGGGTTTCATGGGACCATATCCTCCTACTATATCCAAGAAATTTAAGTGCATTCTTACTATAACTAAATTCTTCTCCAAGTGGGATGAATTCATACCCCTCATAGAAGTTGGGGCAGGAATATTGTCACCTTTGTGAAAGATAACATCATCACTATATTTGGTTTCCCTAATAAAATAGTGATGGAAAATGGAACCAATTTCTATTCTGATGAATTGTAAAAGCTATATCAAGAGTATTACATAAAATCCAATCGTTAGTCTCGCTACCACATAGTGACTAACAGGCAGATAGAGGCCTTCAATAAGACCCTATCTAATATACTCTAGAATATGGTAGATAAGGATAAAAAATCTTGGTCATAAAAAATCATACATTCCTTGTGGGATTACCAAACCATGAACCACACTGCTACACAGGAAACCCCATACTCATTAGTGTATGGGATAGAGGCGGTCCTTCCCATCAAATTTCAATTTCCCTCACTTTGTGTGGCCATCTACGATAAGTTATCCATGGATGAGAAATCCCATAAATGGTTGGATGGATTGGAGTGATTGGATGAGAAAATATTTCATACTTTTTATCATCTAGAAGTCCACCAAAACCAAATTTCATGATCCTTTAACAAAAATGGTTGACTCTGATCTTTCCTCGAAGGAGAGATGGTGTTGGTCTTCTTGGCTCCAATAATACCTGGAAAGAAACCTCCAAATTTGGAACCAAAATGGGGGGGACCTTACACCATACATAATGTATAATCCAATAAAGCTTATTACCTAATTTAAATAGATGTAAATATCTCTAAGTCTCTCACCAATTCAATAATCCTGAAGAAATATTTCATATAATTGCCCATCAATTTGTCTTGACCACATGACAATAAACTGCACGGTGCCATCGTCCTGATCGCACGACATTAAAACTGTATGGTAAATCATCCTAGTTGTATGAAATTAAATAGAATAAAACTCATCATACTTACCATAAAACATTAAACTAGGTATTTGATTCCAAGGATCGTGACTTTAAACTATGTGAAAGCCTATAGGAAAAGTATAGTGTGGCACTGGGCCTCCTGGGCCCTCACTCATGTCGGGTTTATTACACCACCACATCATGCATACCCCTTTTTGGAGTTCTCTTACCTTGGTCCAAACTCTATGTCCTTAATCTAGGAGTTCACTTCCTCACTATATGATGTTAAACTTCATGGGAATCGTCATTTCAATCAATGATTCACCACATATGAGTTTGATATATGTGGGATAAATAAAAGATTCCCCTACCCACTGCATGAGATTCAGATCCACGTAGAGAGTATATTTCTCCAAAACTATGTGTAGCTTGATTTCTACTGATATAGGATACATAGTGATTCTTGGACATTTCATGTTGGGCCCAGCTACAAATTCACCTCCATCCACAGGATGATTTTCTTTCTAGCCTTTGGCCTCAGAGCCTTTTTTCATGTTAATATTTTGTTTCTCGTTGGTCCACAAAATCATCATTCCCATAACTACAAGACCTTATTCATGATCACATGACATTAAATTGCATGGTATAGTGTTCATTTCTCAATACAATAAACAACACAACACCAATTTCCTCGTTGTATGATGTTAAACTGCACAGCACTGTATTGTTCTCACCCGAGAGAACATTTCCCTCGACATCGATTATCTACTATTCCATAATATATAACTACATATGGCTTGATTATCATCCTATGGGATACATAGTGGTTTCTATATTTTACCTCCAGGTCTATCCACCCAAAAAAATGCCCCCCTTCATATGTATGGGTCATCCCTACGCAGGGAGCTTTCAATAAAGAACTATGTGTGGCTTGATTCTCATCATAATGAGATACATTGTGATGCTTGGACCCCATATCCTAGGGCCAGCTATGAAACATAGGAAATGTACCCTCCCCTGCATACAAACTAAATCAATGTAGAGGACTCCAAAATAGGCCTTATCTATAGGACCATTTTAATAAAAATTCTCTCTCTCCATACATGATTCGGATATGTGTGGGGAAGCACATAGAGAACTATGTGTGGCTTGGTTCCTATTCATGCAGGATATGTAGTGGCACTCAAATCTTCGATCCTGGGTCCATCCATAATAAATGATGAAAAAATTACCTCTTCCCTATGTATGAGTCCAAACTGCATAGGGGTCCCTTTTCAAGAACTATGTACAGCTTGATTCCTATCCATACAGGATACATAGCGATGCCCAGATTCTACATCCTGGTCTAGCCACCACAAATTCAAAATGCATATATCCTTAATTTTATCACTTATGTGTGGTGGAGTAAACCTTATCCACCACTTGTTTCTCACACCGAGAACATCTCACGTAGGCTTAGGGGGTTTAGCAAGGGATTCCCCACATAACCAAGGCCTATTAATCCACATCTGAGTTTCCATGGTCCTAGTATAAATACCTTAAAAGGAACATCAATTGTCCTTACTACATGACATTAAACTGCAAGGAAAAAATCCTTACCACAAGACATAAAACTACACAAATCCCTAAAATCCATCTTCATTCATGTTGATTGACCTATTGTCCTTGCCGCATGATGTAAAACTGCATGGGTCTTATAGAACTATGTATGGATTGGTTATTTCCATTACAAGATACATAGTGACACCCATATCTTTAATCTTGGGTCCAACCACCATATTTCCTCTTCATATCAGGGAACCTAATTCCTTACCTCATGACATTAAACTTCATAGTACCACAAGATCTACGTATGGATTAATTATCATTTTGACAAGATACATAGTAATGCCTAGGCTCTGGTCTTAGTCCTAGCCATAAGACAAATAAAAAAAGACAAAAATGTCCCCATATTCTATACAAAAATACAGATCTATACAAGAGATATAAAGTTTAGGTTCCTCATTCAGGGATCTATTAAGGAAACAGAAATAACCCCCCCCCCCCCCACGTATGAGCCAGATCTATATAGGGGATTTCACGCTTCATGGATAATCATGGTCTGAATGTTTCTTGTGTGCCCAAACACATTCCTTCCATTTATTAAACTCTACACCCAAGGAAATTTAGGGTCTTCATAATCTTCCTAAGACCATCATAAATGGAAGTTTAGTGTCCTAAGGATACCTTTTTTTTACTATTCACAATACGCCTTAGTTGGATCTGCATAAGTTTCCTACAAAAAAGGTCTGTCAGTCAAAGGAAAATTCATCATCAGGAGAGGTTCCCCCATCTATGTAAGCCCAAATGGCTTCCATACCTCATATCATTTCTCCTAATACAATAATTCCTAGGATCATGGTTTACACTTTATTCCCCCTCACATCTGGGACATGATGGAACATACCAACCTGATTATCCTCCAGTTACTCATGGTTTCTATGACAGGTGGTCCTAGCTGTATAGACTTAAACTGTAGGACTCCATGACATCCTCACCGCATGAAATTAAACTACACAGCTTATGTCTTAGTCTCATGACACTAAACTACATGATATTAATAATTATGTGTGGATTGATTACTTCTATCCCAAGATACATAGTGAAAGCTGAATTTTCAATCTCGGGTCTATCTATAGAAAAAATTACAAATGATCTTTCTCTATGCACAGGTTGAACCTGCATGAGAAAACTTCATAGATTTCATCCAGGTTGATTTCTATCATCACAGGATACATAGTAATTTCTGAACCTCATATCTCAAGTTCATCCATGAGGTAAAAATGTCCCCCCTTTTCATGTGTATGAGTCAGACCTGCACAAAAAAATCCCATACACAATAGAAAAAAACTATGTTCATATGCATGAGGTAGATCTGCATAGAAGATTTCAATATGAGACTTGCCCCATTCATGGGCTCACGTTCAAAAAAATATCCCCTTCCCTATGCATGGGTCAAAACTGTATGGGGAACCTTCCCATAACTATGTATGGATTGATTATAATTTCAAAAATATATGAAGTGACGTCCAGATCTCATGTCTCAAAACCAAGTAAAAAATATATTGTTTCCAACAACTAGGTCAGAACGGTTTAAGGGAAACTTATCTAACTTTTCCTATAAAATTTCAACCTGGAATTTCCCTCTCATGTTCAGGCACCCTACTTTCACAAACCATAATCCATGTCCCAAAAGGTACAAAACTCCATAAACCTCCTCAGTCATCACAAGTGGAGGTCCAGTGTTCTAGGGACACCTTTATTTGAATATTCATAATATGTCCTAGTTGTCTCTACGTAAGTTTTCCACACAAAAAGGATTATCAACCAAAGGAAAAATCATCCCTAAGAGAGGATTTTTCAACTTCCATACACCCCAAATGAAGTTTATGTTACATGTCACTCCTTGGATTTAGAAACCCCCCATATTAAAGTTTACAACCTTTCCCCATTTCATACCTGAAGATGGTAGGACATTCCTGGTCATATTACCATTAAAGGGACAAATCGTTTATCCATTGGTTAAGGTAAAGTAACCTTAAGTATTAATCCCCAAAAGTCCTTGTCGTAAGATGTTAAACTACACCATCCATGTCCTGGTTTCATGAAGTTAAACTACATCATGATTCAACCCTCCTTTACACAAACCAAATACATATAGGATTGGTTTCTCATTTATAATCAAAGCTGATACAATTTCCCTCATCACTTTCATAAATCATTCCCCTAATAATCCACCCATTGTGGCCTTGATGAATCCAATTTTCCATAAAATTACCTCGCCATAAAAATGGAGGTTCATTTTTATAAGGAGAAATTTGTTTAAATATGCATAATATGTCCCAATTGGATCTGTATAAGTTTTCTACAAAAAAGTCTTATAAACCAAAGTCAAATTCATACTTGGGGGAGGATTTTCCTACCTATTCATACTCTAAAAACATCATTTTGGAAAACATTCTTATAGTTACTCCTCATGTACTTGTCATGTTTCATGTATTGGATTCAAAAATTACAAAATAGGGTCAATAAAAATTCTTCATTCATGTATGAAAATATGGGTACATTTTCGTCCAATAAGCCCTATTAGGTTTCTCTCCCCATAATTCATGGTCAAATATGTTCAACCTAAAACATCAGTGAAATCAATCTGGTTTTCATGACTCTAAACTGCCCATAAAAAAAAGAAACGAGACTTTCCAGGTTGAAAACTTGCAAATGGAACCCTAGGTAAAAATTTAGTATCAACTCGCTAGACCTATGCTTCACATGGTTTATGAAAAAATAGAGCAATAAAAAAATAGAAAGAGGCAAAAAACTTGTTAGGTTAAAAATCCTCAAAGGGAATCCCAAGAAAATTTCAAGTTATTCCTACTAAGTCCACATCATAGTGGACTTAGTTAAAAAAATAGGGCTATAACAAAAAAGAAAAAAAGTTTGTAGGGTTTCCATGTAATTCTAACAACAATCAAAACCATGATCTCTGAGTCCCTCGACTCTAGAAAAAATTAAATCATTACATGATCACATTAATTTGGTTATCCCAGATTGTGACTGAAAGTGATATCTAGTGACTAAGATCTTCAATTCATATGACATATTATCTTTCAAAACACATTGCAAATTGTGATTGGTGAACATTGCAGGAAAAGAAAAAAGACATAAATTAGAGAGAAAACAACTTTTCATTCCATTAAATGGTAATGGAGGAGAATCCATAGACTAGAGTCTCTCCATGCGAGCAGGATGGAATTATTATAGGACCATTTCAGTGGATTCATAGAGTTGAAGTAGCACCTGGTCCAAGTCCTTTATGGCTTAGCAGATCTTAGACAAGGTTTCAGTCTCAGCATCTGCACTAGCTCGTAGTGTCCCTGCCTTCTTAGTTACGTCTAGTCCTGCTTTTCCTCCTCCTACAATCATTTTCCTTAGTCAATTTCTACCTTTTTGTGGTCCAATTATTTCTTGAGTCGCTCTAATTCATGGATAATACACTCCACTTCTTAACTAATCTTCTCCACATAAGTCATATTCTCTAAAATTTCTCCTTGTCACCTAATGTTCATTCTGGCATGCTCAGCAACTTCATTAAGAAGGATATGGCTGGCAGTGGCAAGATGAGCCATGGACTCTATAATCAAGAGATAAGATTGGTGTGTACTATCCTTCTCTTGGACAGAAATCATCTATTTTAATATGTCATAAATTACATGGTAATAAAATCCCTCATACCCAAGGAATGAAAATGTGAGAGGTAATTTGGGAAATCTCGTTGGCAATTTTTCCATGGGGGTTTGAGAGATCAACGTCTATATATCCTTCCATATTTTTTGATGGGAAGTACATAGGTTATACAGGAACTCCTAGTATTCCTTATATTCACTCTTATATGGAGGAATATATTCAAGGATAATATCCACTAGAGAGGGCCTTAGCTCTGTAATCTCGGTATGGCTTGGCTCTGTGACAGTTGGCTCCCATATGATGTCAACAAGTTGGGATATCAGGACACCTGCTGTAACTGCAGAGATTAGTGGCTATAATCCTGAATTTAAAAGTATGAAATGGTTAATACCTAAATCCTTAAATAAAAGGGAATTTTTGGAAGGATGTAGAAATCACCTCCACTTTCTAAGACATCTACATCCCTGACCACCATTGTTTCATCATCACCCAATAAAGTGGGTGTTGCATTCTTAGTCTATGAATAGACATCAAGTTTTTCTAGAGACACTTGAGGTGTAGGACCATGCTCAAACAAGTTAGTGGTCTCCAAAATATATCTCATGGAAACTATACTCACCGGAATAATCATCATGGAACTGGTATGACAATTGATTCTTACTCTCCTTGAGCTTGAATCACTCCCTCTTCCATGGTTGTGTTCCCCATAGGGGTAGGATTAATTTGCTCAGTATGAACATCGACCCCTGAAGACACCCCCTCTATGGGGGAAGGATTCATTTGATCTGGATAAGTTAACCTTCTGGGATTTAGGATCTCCCTAACATCCTCAATTTTCTAGGGATCCCTATTCAGTTTAGAAACCATTGGTAAATTCATTAAATTTGTCTCTATAGGAGCAGGATCAATACACTCATTTAAATATTCAACCTCTGAAGACTCTCCCACTAATGGGATAAAGGTCATTTGATCCTGAAAGGATTCTCCACTATAGTTTGAGATCCCCCCAATAGCCTCAGTCATCCTAGCTTCCTTATTCTGTTCAGTTATATCCATCAGTGGTATCACATGTACCTCTGAATTAGGAGCTCCAAACCCCCAGAAAATTGTTTCCTAATTACTCATCGGACCCTACACCAAATTATGTGCACAATGATTAGTCAACAAATGAAGACACACAACATGAAGATTAAATAAATAAATTCAATTTTCACCTTTTATCCTTGATTTTAGGCGTATTTCTAGCTACAATGTCTGACGATGTTTTGGGGTATGCCATAGAGTGACCCTATGGACAGAACAAAAAGTGGGGACAAAGGTGGAAATTTACTAGCAGGATTCGCAAGGACCACCTCCATAATCTCTATTTCTTTAGGGGATCCCTCTCCAGTGAATCCCATGTCTAAAGGGATATCCTCCCCAATAGCGGTTCCCCTTAGGGTGTATTCTGGGGAAGCAACTATCTCCTAAATCTCCCCAGTCTCTTACAAGTACTGTGATTAGGAGTTCAAGGTCATGATGATGATAAGAAAGGGAGTTGGTGAAAATTACCTATTCATCAGTATTGTCTAACTCTATTTTGATTATTGCCATGTTCTCTACTTTGTTGTCCAATAAGGACTTCTCTTGAAATAATGGATGAAGGTGTCCATTTCTTCTAGATATACAGCCACCTCACGTGGATTTTCATGAGCTGAAATCCACACAGGAGAAATGATTGATCCAAAGCCTGCAAGCTTAATGGGATCCACCTAAAGTGTCTCCTAGATATCTTTGGAAAACTTTATTTCCCTCAAGGTATATCATGCCTTCAAAGACTCTAGTAAATCCACAGTAATGGGGATGGTTAATGTGGTAGGATCCTCCCAGGGAAGCGAGGCAGACTCCGGTATCCACAACTACTTTTCAGGTGCCTCATCCACCCTAGAACCCTCTGGGGTTGGGCACTTACAATACCCCAAATGAAAATAAGAAATATCACCCACTTCCACTGTGATTATAGGGTAGACTTAATTTTTATCCTCAGAGGCATGCCTATCATTCTCATCATCATCATTAACTTTAGGACTCACCATGGAAATCACCTGATAAGAATATCTATGTTGGTTTAGCCGAGAATGGATTAAGGTATCAAGATCTTGAATATGGATTTCCACCCCCTTAGGATCTTCATCATAAGAGATAGTGGTGGGCATAAACAAGTATCCATATCTGGTCGATGCAACCTCCTTCTCCTGCAGGAAGTGCCACATCATGCGAGACAAATGGGTGCTCCTCAATGAATCTCATTGTCTTCAGGCCACTATAAAGGTAGAGTTAGAAGGGATTGATGGTTAAACTTGGGTATTAGTTTTGATATCATGGGTGGTTGAACCCCAGGATTTCAAAACCTTCCTTGGGGGTTCAAAATTGAGGTATTTCCTTGGCTAATTTTCGGGACTAGAATTGATGACTAATTTATTGTGTTTCCCTATGGCCTCAGGACCTTTCTGGACTCAACAATAGGAATTGGTTTTGTAAGTTGACCTTCTGGGTATGATCAGTTCGAAACATTGGAATAGGATCTCATAAGTGTAGTCTTGAAACCCACAAAATATAGAAATCTAATCTGGCATTAGGTGTCCTCCTGAGTAAACATTAGCCAAAGTTGTCGAGTTGTCATTAAATATTTCTCCTGTCATGCATTGTTGAGGGTGTGAGGACACCTCATCTAGATATAATTGAATTAGAGATAAAATATATAGGTTGAATTCCCCTTATAGATAAGTTATTCATCAATCCTAGAAACAAAAATGCATTCTCTTAAATATAAAAATATATCCTCACTCAGAAAATTCCCTCGATTCATCATTTAACAAAATACTGGAGGGGGAACGTAAGGATCATAGGTGAAGCAATCATGGTGGTTGAGTTGGTCCGTCATTTACTTCTCATTAAAGTCTAATGGCATAACCCCACTTATGCTTTGAAGGTATGGCTGAATGGTATCATCTGGGATCTTCTGAGTATTGATGAATGTGTAGCCTCCAATATGAGCTGCTACCCATATTCAGATAATCTAGAAGGGACCCACCAGCTAGTGTACCATCTCAAAAAATGATATATTTTTACCAATAATGGGATATAAAGGTTAATACATCTATCAGTGTCCAATTAAGCTTCCATGATAAAAGTCGTGACTCTAACCCCAGTACTAGAATAATGCACTGACAGAAGCCAACCACTTAGAAACATGGATAGAAAGGCTACCAACTAGAATAATAGATCATCATTAGGAATGATCTTATAGACCTATTTTTTTGAACTGAACCACTTCCAAAATGGTTCAGTAGGCACCCATATACCTTCAAGTATCAATGGTTGGGAAATTCCTCAGTCTTCTTGTGTAGGGCTCTTGTCCACTTTGCGTGGCGAAGGTGTTAATCCAGTCAAAAAATAGAACATCTTGATTTGGATGAGGGTAATCATTAAAAAGGGCCTTTGCCTTGACAATGATTTTCTTAGAAAGAGGATGATTCCTCTCCAAATTATCCCAGATCAAGGAGGGTGGCATAAATTCATCATGAATATCACTAAAAATGGGAACCCATGAAATTAGTCAGACATCTCAAAGGCTAATGTCAAACTCCCCGTGTAACAATTGGAAGGTGTTGGTGTCCAAGATCCACCTTCTAAGAAGTTATAGGATGAGTTTTTGGTTTCTATTAGATTAGTTCTATGATACCCAGACTGCCTCATATAGTCCCATGACCTGAAACTTATCTTTGAATTCCTCACAACTCTTGAAAACCCAAAAAGGCCACCCCATTCCAAGATTAATGAACCCCTAGGATGAAGGTCCCATTTTGACGACCACCCCAGTTTCTCATTCGTCATGACCTTCCATACAATTTTGTGGTAACAGTGAATTTTATCGTCTGGTGCCTTCACGGTTTCCTCTAGCGACATAGGGGAATAGTTAAAAATGGACCCAGTAGTGTGTATTTTTCAGATAAATTCCCCCTTTTCTATGATATTGGTCTGGGGGGTATTACTATTTTCAAGTATCCAGGCTACAGGTTGGTTTTCCAGGTGCAGGGCAAGAATAATTATGTCAGATGGTAACCAAAATCTATAAATGGACAACCTTTCTGAGACTAGATACCCTCTTTGTTCAATACTAAGAATTCATGACAGTAGTTGATAAAGTGGGATGATGAGAATTTTTTTGTTGATAGGGTCTATCATATCCTTCCTCCTTTCATCACCAGCTGAGAAGGTCGTATCAGTAACTACAGAAGTAGATTTTGAATGGTTTTTCCTTTTTTCTGCATCAAATCTCATAATTAAAGTAATTATTTTTCACAAAAGTGGAAAAATATGAAGGCTTTCGAACCATCAGTTCATGAAGGCATAGGCTTGTGAACCATCAGTTCGCGGAATTTCTTTGACTGTGAACTATTTTTTCATAAATACATTCACTCACAAAGTTGTTGGCCCACAAATCATTGTCCAGTGAAGTGATGGTCCATGAAATTCTTGAATCTGTGAAGTATCCCCCCTCTATGAGGAAATCCAAACTTATCATTCATGGTTAATGATTTCATTTCATGGGTGAAGAAACTCAGTTCATGAAACAGATGGTTGCAAAGAAGATGCTACGCGGAAGTAGTATGTGATCAAGAGAATCTGTGGAGTGTCAAGTTCATCAAAAATATGGTAAATGAAAAATGGGTTCGGACCCCTATTTATAGGCACATTTCCCTCTTTCATGTCCACCTATGTACTGCAAACTGGTTCAAAACAGAACCACTTTCTATATCGAAATGGACTCATTTTCATCTTGATCAGAACCCATTCTAATGGGGGTAATTTGTTGGGTCCTGAAAATTCTAAAAGTGTGAATAATTGAATTATATTAGGATCTAAAAAGGGTAGAAATGAAACCAAAAATAAAGTTGAATAAAATATTCAAAGGGAAGAAACTGTGAAGCACAAATCACTTCACGGACCCCCACTCTGCAAAGCATTTTGTCGTGTTATGAAGTGTCCATGAATGAAATAGTTCATGGATAGAGGTGGTGTCATTGGTTCCCTCAAATGAAATGAAGTTGTTTGTGTGATCAAGGTGGTGATTTCTTCCCCTGTGAATGAGTATCCCCTATGAACTAAATAGTTCATGGGATGTGGCAGCCCCATCGGCTCCCACAAATGAAATGAAGTCATTTTCAAGATCGAGGTGGTGATTTATTCCCCTGTGAATGACTGCTACCCACTAACTAATTCATTTGGTCTCTCCCAAATTTACCCAAGTTTTTAGGGTTAAGCGGTCAAATATAGATTATCTTGGGTTGTCGATTCCTCAGATACCTAAAAAGAATCATATAGACACGCACATTATATGGACAGATTTTGGCTATTAAGTGGCCAACTTTGGGTTGATTTTATATAGGTTTAAGTGAAAACTGTGTTACTTAAGTGAAATTAAATTATGATAAGGGTTGATCCTAGGTTATTACAAGGGGTGTATTGAATGAAATTTTTTTTAGCGATTTCAATTTCTTATATTCAATATGGGTTTATTCAAGAAGATCAAAAAACTTCATCACTTACTGGTTTTATACCAACACACCATAATAATAATCACCTATACACTTGGAGGATCAAATTTATGAGAAATCCAAGGTAAAGTTTCATATTAGCACTTGAAGTATGTGGCCTTAAAATTCAACAAGGATGAAGAAGTTTTAAAATCATCAAATAAAAATCTCAATTAAAAGAAGTGATTAGAAATTAATGGTGTGATAAATAACATCCAATAAATCCCCTTGCTACTCCCTTGGATCAACTCATAAGTGGGTTATCCCTCCATTGATTCTATTGTTTCAATGGGAGCAGTAAGTAGACTCATGAGGGGGGGAATTGAAGAAGTAAAAAAACAATAAAAAGAAAACAATCACTCCATCGTTGTGTGAATAATTTCACAAGGTTTGGTATGAATACATTGAAACCATAAAGAAACAATATAAATGTGATAATAAGAAGAAAATAATAAGAGAAGATGAATAATTTTTATTGAAAACTAAGGTGATTTGAACAACTTACAAATGAAGAAGAACATTACAAAGGAAAAGTGGAAGCATAACACTACAATGAAAGAAAGCATCAAAGATGATAAACTCCTCCACCACCAATGCCTTAAATATTAATTTAAAGAGGATTGGTTATATCTACAAACATTTAAAAGGATCCCACTTGATTATGGTACCCCTAGGGTGGTGGAAAGTAAGGGAGAGTAGACTTATTTATCCTTGACCTGAAGTGGCATCCAACTTTCATCCACCGAACAGAGGTGCCTAAATTTCCCTCTATATGGAATAATTTGAGTAGGACATATAAGACAAAAATTAATCTCCAGATTTCTCATATCTCTCTGTAAAATTTCAGCCCAAATGAATTTGTGGTTGTTGGGATATGATTAGATTGGTGGGCTATTTTTCTGGACCACAGAATCTGGTCCAAAATTTTATATCCAACTTGGGCCACCTAGAAATCAATTAAAAAATCATAATTATCTTTGTAAAATGTTTAATTAAATGTTACTCATGATTTAATATATCTTAAATTCAATTTTTAGAATTATTGGTCTTGGATATTGGCCGTTATAGTAGTTTTATTGGGCTATTGTCCAGTTCACTTCACCCAGAATGTTGTTTGTTCAAGGCCAACTTTTGTAGTCCTCCAATATGAATATTCAAGTAATTAAAAAGTATGAATTTTTACCAATGTAATTAGAAACATGAAAATTAAATATATAAAAAAAATCAAGATCATTGGGTACTTTAAATGATGTTCAAAAATGTACCATGTAATAGTGCATTTTAAGAAGGAATTACAATTATAATATTAAATAATGTTCAAAGTGTAAAATGCACTAAAATGTTGTTTACGAATAATAAATCATGTGAATATTATATATATTAACAATAAATATTATCCTCATTTAGTGGCTAATCACACCCCCCAACTTGAGTTTTTCTAGTCCCGAGCAAAATATATCTCAAAAATGTGAAATTTGAATTCCCTTTTCCAAAAACATTTTAATAAACAATGATCACCAAAAACCCTTATATAAAACAACTATGAAACCCATAAAAATATTTTAATACAATATAGTTTCATAATCATATACCAATCCCAATCTCATTCCTTTGTTCAAATTCATCGCCATATTTCATTTAATGTCAATTAAGTATGAGGATGTGTTGTGTATCACAATAGACATGGGGGTTTATCTTTATTCAAGGGGGAAATGAGGAAAGAGATAGGTGGAATCACATTTCAATATTAATATGAGTATTCGGTTTTTTTTTTGCAATGTTGCCATGGTAATTGAAATTTCACTCAAAAGAGTCAACCCATGTAGTGATACTTTGCTGATGACTTCGAGGATCAAAGACCTTAGGGCACCATATGAAGCCCACATACTTGGGAATAATATCGAGTTAACTCAATAAAAAACAAATTCAAATTACCACAAATAGAGATAAAATTACTAACTATGGTCCATACAACTATAAAGTCATGATCCTCAAGTTTCGAAAGCCACACATTAGGTCATTTCATTGCTCTACGTGCAAATTTATTGTTTTTGTTTTGTTTTTTATTGAATACTAGTATTAAAACTAAAATGATCACCAAACCTATGCTATTTATTTTGGGGACCCCATGAAATCAAAATAATACCCCACTATCCAAAGGACGTGTGTTGTGATCTCTTTTTTTATTTGGATGAAAATATAAATGATGAAATTTCACATTAGACAGCCACACTTTCCAAAATCTATACTCATGAAATTATACATGAATTAAAATTAGAATCAGGGCATGCTAAATTATTTTATATTCGGTTTCAAAGTATGAAATGTGTATTATCATGTTCAAGGTAAAATAAATTTTTCTTTCCATGCAGTTTTTGTTATGCACACAAAATTAATTATTTTTTTCATTATTTTCACCCCCCCCCCCAACTTAGAATAAAATTGTCCCTTGTGTTTAAAGAAAATAAAATTTAGAATGGGGTAGAGGTAGATTAGATGAGTTCTAAAAGTGATTTGAAATATGAGGATCATGGAATGAAGTCACCTGGTGGTTGAAGTTGAAGTTCTTGTTGCTCTAATTTACTCCTTTGATATCCTTGTCACTTGCGGAGTTACCTAGTGGAAAAAGAAAAAAACAAACAAACAAACAAAACAAAACAATATATATAGATATATATATATTTATTCATATAATAAAAAAAGTAAAATATAAGTATATATAAAAAAATTATAGAATAAGGAAGCACTATAAGTCGTAGGTTAGTGGTAAGCGTGTGCCCCTATCTCCCTTCGGTCCTAGGTTCAAGTCCACGTGGTTTCGCCTGTTGTAACGGGGTTTTCCCCACGACCTATGATGTGTCCTTTTAATTTTTTTTAATAATTATAATTATTATTATTTTGTATTTTTATTTTAACCTAAAAACACATAAAAATAAAATTAACTGATGATACATTGTCTTCTTTTTAAATTTTTGGGTAAGGTATTACTCAAGGATCACACCACGTGACACGGATAAATATGGAGGTCCCCTTTCATACCCATCCATACTCATAATAGAATAATAGTTCAGTGGTATAATTTATTATTATTATTATTATTATTATTATTTAAATATAAAAATTATTCATTAATACTATTTTAAAAATAAAGATGATTCAAAAAGATTGGAAACATGAGAACCATGGGTTGCCTCTCGTGTAGTGCTTTTGTTACACGTAGTTATCCCAACATGGATCCTAAATATATCAATTTTTTCTCAGTTTATAGGTTGGCTCAGTTAACTCAACCTCTGTTTCCTATTTATTAAATTATTAAATGAATGGTTTTAACATATGACCATTGACCTTAAAAATGTGACCACTTGTGGGGTCCTGAATTTCTATTGCCCCATGGGGGTACACATAATGAACTATGAATGGACCTGACAATCTAGACCTTAACTTTCCTGGGTGTAAATGAAGTTTTGAACTATACAAGAGCATGAATTTTCCCAGTTCAAAATGTTTGACTTTGATATTTTTAGATTGGTAGGCTTGAACTCTAGCTTTATTTATCCTTCAATTTTTATAAGCATCTATCTTAAGTTCCTCAAGTTCATTAAGATCTAATTTCCTCTTTTCTTCGGCCAAAGAAATGTTGAAATTCATTTTTTTTGATTGCCCAAAATGCCTTATGCTCAATTTCAATAGGTAAATGGCTTGATTTCCCATAAACCAACCTATATTATGACATTCCTAGGATGGTTTTGAATGTTGTACGATATGACCAAAGAGAATCCAAGAGTTTCTCAGACCAATCTTTCCTAGAGGGATTGGTAGTTTTTTAAAGAATTTGCTTAATTTCCCTATTTTCCAACTCATCTTGACCATTGGTTTGAGGATGGTAGGCAGTGGAAACCTTGTGAGAAATCCCATACTTAGACATGAGTGAAGAGAATGTTCGGTTGCAGAAATGGGTTCCATGATCACTAATTATAGCTCTATGAATTCCAAATCTAGAAAATATATACTCTTTCAGAAATAGAATCACAACTTGATGATCATTGAACTTAGTGGGAATGGACTCAACCCATTTTGATACATAATAAACAACTAAAATGATGTAGATATATCCCCTAGAGTTTGGGAAGGGTCTCATGAAATCAATTCCCCAACAATCAAAGATTTCAACAACCAGACTGGGAGTGAGGGGCATTTTATTCCTCTTGGTAATGGATTATAATTTTTGACACTGAGAACAACTTTTACAGAATTGGAAGGAATCCTTAGTTAGTTTAGGCTAGTAGAAACCACTTTGGAGGATCTTTGAAGTGTTTTTCTTTGTAGAAAAGTGTCCTCCACATGCCTCTCCATGACAAGATTTTAGAATGGACTCTTGCTCAGACTTGAGAACACATCTCCTAATGATTTGATCAGGATAGAACTTGAAGAGGTAAGGATCATCAAACACATAGTGTTTGACATTAAAAAGGAATTTACTATTAGCTTGGGTACCTAAGAATTTTGTAATGTCACCTATCACCAAATGGTTTGTTATGTCAGCATGCCATGGGCAATCACTCACAGAATAGAGGTGCTCATCAAGAAATGAATCAGATGCAGAATAGTGATGTGAGTTATCTTTGAATTTTACCCTAGAGAGTTGATCAGATACAACATTTTCAACACCATTTTTATCCTTAATAGTTAAATATAACTCTTGAAGAAGAAGTACCCACCTAATCAATCTATCCTTGGCATCTTGTTTTTGGAAAAGGTATTTCAGGGCTGAATGGTCGGTGAAGACAATGATGGGTGATCCTAATAGATAAGACCTGAATTCTTCTAAGGAAAAGACAACAGCAAGAAACTCTTTCTCAATGGCAGTGTAGTTGATTTGTGCATCATTTAGAGATTTTATTGCATAAGAAATGACACATGGATTTTTCTCACACCATTGTCCTAAGACTGCTCCTACAGCAAAGTCGCTCGCATCACACATGAGCTCAAAAGGAAGTTTCCAATTTGGAGATTGCATGATAGGTGGAGAGATAAGAGATGACTTGAGTGTAGTGAATGATTCCTCACAGCTTTCTATCCATAAAAATGGATCATCTTTCACCAATAGAGTACAAAGTGGTCAAGAAATAGAGCTGAAATTCCTAATGAACCTTCTATAGAAACCATCATGTCCTAATAAGGACCTCACTTCCTTAACAGTTTTAGGAGAGGGAAGGTGACGAATGATGTCAACCTTAGCTTTATCAACTTAAATCCCTCTACCAGATACCAGATGGCCTAGAACAAGTCCTTCATTTACAATGAAATGGCATTTCTTCCAATTTAGGATGATATTCTTATCCTCGCATCTTGAAAAACCCCTTTCAAAAATCAGAAGGCATCCCTAAAAAGTATCCCCAAATATGGATAAGTCATACATGAATACCTCTAAACAATCCCCCACCATGTTTGAGAAGATTCCCATCATGCACCGCTGGAAGGTACCAAGGGCATTACATAACCCAAAGGGCATGCGTTCGAAGGAAAAAGTGTTGAATGGAAAATTGAAGGTTCTTTTTTCCTAATCCTCTAAAGAGACCTCAATTTTATTATTCCCTAAGAATCCATCTATGAATCAATATAATTGATGACCTACCACTCGCTCGAGGACTTGATCAATAAAGGGCAAGGGGAAATGGTCTTTCTTGGTACAAGAGTTGAGCTTCCTATAGTCAATACATACTCTCCATCCACTACCAAGCCTTGTGGGGAGAAGGTCACCATCATCATTGGTGATCACAGTAATTCCATATTTATTTGGGACAACTTGAATTGGACTTACCCACTCACTCTCAGCTATAGGGTAGATGATACCTGCTTTCAATAACTTAAGAAGTTCTTTCCTTACCACATCCATAAGATTTGGATTGAGTCTCCACTGAGGTTGACGACATGGTTTGGATTCAGATTCAAGAACAATTTTATTAGTTCCAATGAGTGGGATAATTCTAGGAATATCAGAAAGGGTCCATCCAATTGCTTTCTTATGGTTTATTAGGACATCTATAAGCATAATCTCTTGATTGGATTCAAGAGAGGAATAAATGACAATAGGAAAGGATCGATTGTCCCCTAAGAATGCATACTTGAGAGATGAAGGTAATACCTTAAATTCAAGATCATATTGGTTATCACTTTCCAAGAAAGGATGATACTTTGTATTGAACTCAGTTTCTTTGTTCATATTTCTTGACAGAATTGGTTCTTTGTGAACAGAAGTTTCATCCACTAAATTAGCCAAAGCAGTGTCATGAATGGGTATGGACTCAATGTTATTGATTTCACCCATGGTATCATTGATTGGTGATTCTATAAAATCATCAATAGAGATATATGAAATAGATTCAAGCCAAGGAGACAAATTTCTCTCATGTGAACAAAGAAAATCAATCTCTTATTGACTTAAACATCCTTCAGTAATTCTTTGATGTTCTTCGAGTTCACTATCAACACTACCAATCCAATTAACCTCATGGATCTCTTCATCATCCCCAATTTGAAATTTTTCATTGTAGATGTTCAAGTCTAGACTCATGTTCCCAAAGTTTATTATCATGTTCCCATTTCGGACTCGGATGACTAAGTTGATTGTTGTTAAGAAGGGATGACCAAGGATGACAGGGGTTTTCTCCTTAGGACCTAATCTTGGGTGATTGTCAAGGAAAATGAAGTCAGCTGGGTAAATGAAATTTTAAACTTTCACCAAAACACCCTTTAATATTCCATTAGGAATTAGAACACTATGATCAGAAAGTTGAAGAGTGACAGATGTGGGTTAGAGTTCTTCAAGCCCTAACTGACAATACATGGCATAAGGAATGAGGATCACACTGGATCCCAGATCACAAAGGGCTTTGACAACTTTGTTCTCTCCTATCTCAACATTGATGTATGGACATCCTAGATCTTTCAACTTTGGAGGAATGGTCCCTTGAATGGTGGTACTCACATTAGCATCCAAAAGGACTTGGTTTTTATTTGAAATTTTCCTTTTAAAAGTGAAAAAGTCCTTAAGGTACTTTGAGTAGTCATGAATGGTTTGGATTGAATCTATAATGGGGATGTTCACTTAACCTGAGAGAATATTTCCCTCAAAGTTTCATTCATTTCTGGTTTAGTTTTTCCTCTCATGCATTGAGGGAAGGGAGAAGGTTGTTTAATTGTTTGGTGTGGTTTTAGTTCCTTCACATTCTCATTGGGGTTTTTAGAATTTGTGGGTTATTCTTCATCATTTTCATGCATTTTTTATGCTTTTAATGGTTTTGGAATGACTTGTTCAGGTTTCTCAGTGGATTTCCCACTTCTTAAAATAGTCACTGCTTTGAGTTATTCATGAGAGGTTTTTGTGTAACTATATTCTCCCCTTAAAGTTAAGGATGGTACCGCCTGAGTAGGCATGGGTTCCTTCCTAGTTTTAATGGTTTTTAGTTCATGTTTAAGTTATGATACTTTTGAGTTTATTTTCTCCATTTTTTTACACAACTGCTCAAGGATTGGAAGAGGGACATATTGAGTAGGGGCTTGTGTTGGTTTGTTTATCCCAGCAGGATACTTTGGTTGTTGGATTGGTTGTTGCATGGGTTGATGGATGGGTTGTTGGTATTATATAAGAGGGTATTGGTATTGGACTAGTTTTGGTTAGAACTGGTTATGGTTTTGAAAATTTTGTGGAGGGTAGGGGTTTGGTCCTTATGGTTGGCTAGGTTGTTGGTTGTGTTGTTGGTTATCTTTCCAATGGAATCTTTTATGGTCATTGTACCTAGGATTGAAATTGTTTTGGTACTGTGGCTTATGAAATTTCAGAGCATTGACCTACGCTGGTGGTCCTCCTAGAAGAACATATTTAATGTAAGGGATGGTTGAGCAGTTGTCAGTCTTGTGGTCATGTTTGTCACAAATTGTGAAAACGGGGTCAACATTTTGAATTTCATGGACCTTCCTAAGATCGATCTCCTCGACCTTCCTAGTGAGTGCAGCAAGTTTCGACCTAAGGCTTTCCTACTCCCTAAGTGTGTAAATTTCACCATATTTTGGTGGATTATCATAGTAAGGTGATGTTCCCCATGTTTGGTTTTGTTCGGAAAGTATTTCTAGATACTCATAAGCATCATTTGGGGCTTTGTTTTTTAAGGTCCCATTACACATCATGTCGATGAATTGTTTGTTTCCCAGGCCCAACCCTTCATAGAAAATTAGAACTTGTTCTGGGATTAAAAATCCATGGTGAGGTACCAAGTTGAGTGTTTATTTGAATCTTTCCCATGTTTCATAAAATGACTCTCCTTCTTTTTCAAAAAAAATTGGATGCTCTTTTTAAGTGCAATTGTTTTGTGATGGGGGAAGTATTTTTTTGTAAAATTCTCTTTGAAATTGGTCCTAAGAGTGGATTGATGTAGTTCTTAGATTGTTTAACCAATTATTTGATTGATCCTTTAGTGATAAAGGAAATGACCTTATCTTTGCTAACTCAAGTTGATGTGGTGGGCACATGATTTCAACAATGTCATTAAACTCTTTGACATGAAGGTATGGCATTTCTGACTCCATCCCATGGAAGGTTGGAAGCTGGTTTAGGACATGAGGTTTGAAAACATAGTGGTATTCTCCTAGGTCAGCATGCCTAATTCAAGAGGTTTCATTGGTCCAGGCAAGTGTGAGGTAGTCATTCATGGTTTGATCGACTGCATTCCCCAAGTTTGGGGCTGCCCCATTTGGATTTCCATTTTGGTTCCCACCCAGGTTTATGAGTTGCTTTATTTGATGACATTATATTTAAATGGGCTCAATTTTTTACTCTGTAGTATTAATAAGGTTATGATCTGATGTAAAGAGTTCCCTTGGTGTACTTGACTCCCCAACCTCAGGACTATCCACCCTAACTAGACGGTTTGATTGGTCACAAGTGTAGGCAGACATGCGCCAAAAGAAAAAAAATAAGAAAGGGAAAAGATAAGAGAATTTGGGTGAGAATAGAAGAAATGAGGGATAATAGAATGGGTGTTGATATTAATTACTTGGATCCCTAGAAATGGTTCCAAAATTTGGTCTCACCCAAATTTACCCAAGTTTTTAGGGTTAAGCGGTCAAATGTAGAGTAGCTTGGGTTGTCGATTCCTCAGAGACCTAAGAATAAACCTATAGACACGCACATTCTATGGACTTATTTTTGATATTAAGTGTCCAAATTTGGGTTGATTTTAGATATTTTTAAGAGAACACTATGTGACTTAAGTGAAATCAAATTATGATAAGGGTTGATCCTAGGTTATTACAAGGGGTGGATTGGATGAAATTCTTTTTTAACAATTTCAATTTCTTATATTCGAGATGGTTTTATTCAAGAAGATCAAAAAAATTCATCACTTACTAGTTTTATACCAACACACCATAATACTAATCACCTATACACTTGGAGGATCAAATTTATGAGCACTCCAAGGTAAAGGTTTGCATTATCACTTGAAGTATGTGGCCTTAAAATTCAGCAAGGATGAAGAATTTTTAAAATCATCAAATAAAAATCTCAATTAAAAGAAGTGATTAGAAATTAATGGGGTGATAAATAACATCAAATATATCCCCTTGATACTCCCTTGGATCAACCCATAAGTGGGTTATCCCTCCATTTATTCTATGGTTTCAATGGGAGCGGGAAGTAGAATCATGAGGGAGGAATTGAAGAAGTAAAAAAATAATAAAAAGAAAACAATCGCCCCACCGTTGTGTGAATAATTTCACAAGTTTTGGTATGAATAAATTCGCACCATAAAGAAACGGTATAAATTTGATAATAATAAGAACATAATAAGAGAATATGAATAATTTTTATTGAAAACTAAGTTGATTCGAACAACTTACAAATGAAGAATAACATTACAAAGGAAAAGTGGCAGCATAACACTGCAATGAAAGAAAGCATCAAAGATAATAAACTCCTAAACCACTATTTCCTTAAATAGGAATTTTAAGAGGATTGGGTCGAGATCCCAATAGTAAAAAGGATCCCACTTGAGTATGGTAGGCCTAGGGTGGTGGAAAGTAAGGGAGAGTGGACTTCTTTATCCTTGACCTGAAGTGGCATCCAGCTTTCATCTACCAAACATAGGTGCATAAATGTCCTTATAGATGGCATAATTTGAGTTGGAAATATATGAAAAACATTAATATCAGGATGTATCCTAGCTCTCTGTAAAATTTCAGCCCAAATTAATTTTTGGTTGTCGATATATGATTAAATTGGTGGGATATTTTTCTGGGCCGTAGAATCTTGCCCAAAATTTTATCTTCAACTTGGTCCGCCTGTAACTCTATTAAAAAATAAGAATTATCTTTGTCCACTGTTGAATTAAATTTTACCCATTATTTACTCTATCTTGATTTCAATTTTCAGAATTATTGGGCTTGGATATTGGCCTCTACAGTAGTTTTATTGGGCTACTGTCCAGTTCACTTCACCCAGAATGTTGTTTGTTCAAGGACAACTTTGGTGGAATTAAAATATGAATATTCAAGTACTCAAAAAGTATGAATTGTTACCAATGTAATTATAAACCTGAAAATTAAATATGAAAATAAAATCAAGATCATTGGTTACTTTAAATGATGTTTAAAAAAATCCATGTAATAGTGCATTTTAATAAGGAATTACAATTATAATATGAAATAATGTTCAAAGTGTAAAATGCACTAAAATGGTGTTTATGAATAATAAAGCGCATGAATATTATATATATTAACAATGAATATTATCCTCATTTAGTGTATAATCATCATTCGTGGGTCAGAGCACCTTTAGTGGGCTCCTACAAAAGAAACCTCATTTCCCACTATGGATGACCGACCATGTCAGTATTTGGTCCCTCTACTCTTCTATAAATAGACCTTGAGGGTAAACCAAGGAAAATAATAGGAAAGACAGAACAGGAAAAACAAAACCCAAGAGATCTTGAGAAAATGAGGCACCAGAAAAAATGGATCCCCTTCGAAGATTCCCAGCAGGTAGAAATCCGTTGTATAGTAGTAAGAAGGGAATAATAAATCAATTTGAATCTGTGAACTTAAAACCCCTTTGTGGACCATCCCACGGGACATAACGGATGGCCCCTTTTATAGATAAGCACCATGTGTGGAAAACATGTTGTGCGGGTAGAACCCTGCTCCGCGTATCAAAACTCTACGTGGGAGGAACTTGGCCCTGTATAGAAAAATTCTACATGGGTGGAACCTATCCTTATGAAGCAGCACACTACACTGATAGAACCCAGGTCTGTATAGCATAGAACTATTCGAAGGGTCTCATCACCCACATAGCACTATGCTACATGTAGGGAACCCCATACTATATAAAAACCTACTACACAAAATGGGTAATCCTGGGTTGTTCCACTCTCTGGTCTCATCACTTGCTTCTTTCATGTCATCAACCCCCATGTTGGCCCCTCTGTGAACCATCCTAATGATATCTGGCCAAGGACCCTCCTGAATCCACCTGACATGTATGAAAAAATCATAGGACACATTAGTGTGTCCCCTCATGTTTACATACCCGTGGTAAGTGAAGTATCATGGGTAATCTTCGCAGTAAGGTGGACCCTTGGAATATCCTTGTATTTACATTCCCATGGTAACCCGAGTTTCGAACTTGGGGTGATTGTGTGAACCTCATCATTATAGGGAGTGTGAGGATCATTCTTACCTTTTCCTTCGACGCAAAATGAGGTCCTTCTCCCCAAAACCAATTTTAGGGTACTCCTTCTAAGGTAATCTCCTAGCCTTTCTTGTAGGAGGTGCCACTTTTTATACTCTTTTCCTCTTCTCAGGACATATTCGGATAGATCACCAAATGTGATTATCCTGGATATCAAAACAGAAGAGGATATGGACACAAAAAAATCCCTCTTCATCTCCCTTTGGGTTCTAGCACCATACATTAGTGGACCGAATGGATCGTGTGATCTTCAGATCTACTGCTTTCTCTTATTTCTCACATCGAGCATGACTCACATGGGATTAGAGGTTAGTGGATATCATGACATCTACATGATCCCAAACCTTAAATGGGCCTCCTATATAGTATAAGACCTAATCATATCCCCTAAAATGGTCTTCCTATATGGTATAAGTCCCAATGATAAATGGGCCTTCTCTATAGATGTAAGTCCCAACTTCAAATGTCAAATGGGCCTCTTATAATGTATAATCCACAATCATATACCCTCAAATGGGCCTCCTATATAGTATAATCCCCAATCATATTTTCTCAAACGGGACTTCTCTATAGATTTAAGACCCAACTTCAAATGTCAAATGGGTCTCCTATATGGTGTAATCTCTAAAACCGTGACTCAACCTTCAAAGGTCCATATTCCCAATGAAGAAACACCATATGGGAAGCTTTCATGAATAAGCCCCAAAAAATAGAACTATGTGGGCTTTGATTCCCAACTAACTATGATATGTAGGAATCCCCCCTGAGGTCCAAACCCAACACCCAAATCCACCCTAAAAATATCTGGGTCACATCCCCCAGAGGTTCATATCTACCTAGAAGATAATATTTCTCCCGGGCTCCTTGGGTTGCCTCAATATAAGTCCCACACCATCCTTGACCAAGTACCTTTCACATGGATTTCCTCACTGCATGATGTTAAATTTCATGGTTGTGTCATTGTCACGTGACCTTAAAAGGTGATGTGTCTGATTAAGTGGCACCAAACTACATGGGTTCTAATTCCTCTCATGGGGATACATAGGAAGCCCACATCATGGGTTCAATCCCGACATCAAAACAACTATCATCCCCCTGGATGATAGTAAACTTCAAAGTGCCTCACCACATGTATTAAAATCGGAATCATCCTAATAAATGACTAAATAATCTCTGATCCATTCCTACAAAAAGGTACCATTTATGGAGAACCTTGGATACATACATATGATTCTGAACCCATACGTAATTATGACCAATAATTGCCTAGGGTTAATCTGTGTATGCATAATTGGGAATGAACCAAAGTTTCATGAACATATCTTAAATCTATAAGAGAGTCCCAAAATAGGCAATAGTTCCCCCTAAAAGGGTGTGATGAGTCCAACTTCTCATCCTCTTGACCAATGTGAGTTCTTAAGTGTCATTGGCCAAGTTACCCAATGAATTTATTCCTTTGGAAATCAGGTCCATGAATCGTGGATGTGAGATCCATTGGGAATTTTTGACTCAAAAAACAAACCCATTGGAGACTATTCAAATATGTTATACCCGACGTTAGTGATTGCACACAATTCAACCCCCTTCAATCCACCATCTAGGTGAAAACAATTTTTATCAGAAATAAAGTGAACCTGATATGAATGAATTAACAGTGAAACCTCCTTCATAAGATAAAAAGGATATATTGCCCAGTCCCCATCGGACCACCTTGTTCCTGACCCAAACACATCTTCATGGTAAACAATAAAATAGTTCTATACTCAATGGAATATATAATCAAATTGTACACAACAAGAACTATGGTCATTTTCCCTAAAGTACGTTAGTTTCTGGATATAGGATCCTCACACTTCTAAAATCAGTGATCATGGATAATCATGTGTATACACGTCCCTCATGCTCTAGCTGAATAGGACTCATTAACATCCCATTGGGGATAATCATGCCAAACTAGGTTTTTTTTTAAGTTTTAATCATCAATAAATTACTAGGGGATCAAGATTCTAACATGATTGTCCCAAATAACCCACTAACTACCTAGGATCACATGTTCTAAATAAATCAATAAATAATAGAAAAATCATCTCATTTCAAATCAATCATCATTTACAATTCAATTTTCCAAATTTTCAATTTTAGTATTCCAATTCAATTTCAAAACCAAAACATGGGTTTTTCATCATTTCATGCCTTTTAAATACAAAACCAATCATGGTTTTTCTTAATTTCAATTTAATCCATTTTATCAAAACAAATATAGAATCATTTTATCAATTCCATCCTTTTCAAAATTCATCCCATAATTCCAATTCCATTGGAATAGGGGGTTTTCATAAAAATCCATTCCATTTAAATTTTCATAATACAATAATTCCAAATAAAGGTTTTATAAATAAATTTAAATCTATTTAAAAAAAATCAAGAAAATTAAGGTTTCAATTACATTTCAAATCTTAAATGGAACCTCATACCTTTAAAATAAAGATCCAAAAATCAACACCCGCAACGGGACTCGCCAATAATGAATGAAGGTGAAAAAGATATAGTAAAACAACCTAGAATAAATATCCAATGAAAAGGAGTTTATATCCATACATTAAATTATGATCTATAAAACTCTAATGAGGATAGAAATATATATCAGAAGAAAACTCATAAGTGGAGATCCACCTACCGAAGAGGGATCAAATCTTCCATCGGTGCTTTGATTCTCCAAAGGAAGAGGTTAGAGGAGCCAAAATTGCTTCTTGAGAGCCTATAAGGAAGGATAAATCATATCAAGTCTAAATGGGGTGATTAGTCAATTGAATTGGGGGTCTATAATTTTAAAATAATTTTTTTAACTTTAAAATACCACGCGCATGGTTACCAGGATTGGGGTGCACGGTTAGGGGAGATTGTGTGCTAGTTGTGTGCCCCTACTACTTGGGGTGCACAATTTCCCCTAGGTGGGCACATAGTTTGGGAAAACATGCATAAAATTTGCATTACCCACTATCCATGGGGTTCACGGTGTGCACGGGGGGTGTATAGTTTGGTCAAATCATGCGCCAACCATGCACAACCCAATAAGACTCCAAAAAAATCCCAAGTTCTTCTGATATAAACCCAAACAAGACCCTACTCAAAGGATACCAAAAAAGGATCGAGTAATACCTAAAATAAGGTAATGGGGTGTTATATTATTTATATTCATGCTTTTATCAAACTCCCATTACCTTTAAGAAAGTACCATGGTGTTTCTTTCCACAATTATCACATCTGGGAAAATCCTTCTTTCTCTCCTTCCCTTTATCTATCTTTTTATCTATCATCATATTCTTCTATTAATTCCCTTTGAATACATAATACTTAGATAATTATTTCTCTATATTATTATCACATGATATTATTTCCTCATATAATGATAATTTTTGAGAGACTAGTTCCCTTCAAAATATTGGCTTAAGCTCATCAAAGAAACGATCATTCTTACTATTTGGACTACATGCATTGATGTGGTTCTCATTTATTCTAGTAGGCATCATTTATAAACAATGGAATACACTAGATTAGATCATATAATTATGAAACATAATGTATAATCCCAAAGATACTTTAAAATTTTATTCATAACTTATCTAATAATCATAAACATGGTTTCTTTGGGGATATATTTATTTTCAAATCCTTTATAATGGTTTGTAAATAAAATATGAATTATCCTAAACATATCCTTTGATATTGTCAAACCATGTGATCATTAAGGCCTATTTTCATGCACCATGTGATGATCGGGTCAAGCCCAATGTTCCCTTTTCAAATTTATTACCCCTAGGTACATCTGTTCCAGAACCATGTCCACTTGTAGTATCCAGACAGGGATATATTTTCTAGAAAAACTCATATAATCTATTCCTTACCAAACTATTAATTATTCTATAATTATCCTAAAATTATATCATAGGGTTATGTTTCCCTAATCTATATTTTCCTAAATCTAGTTCCCAAGGTTTCTACTAAAATTCCTATGATACCAACTATAGAAACTTCGACCTCAGTAGCCTAATGTCGATGTCTAATTTATTACATTAGAATAAGATATAAGGAATCACATCCAAAAGGATCAAATATTTTAGTAGTCTTGGTAAACTAGATACATACTTAAAATGAAAATTATATTTTAAAATATAAAATACAAAAATAATAATTTTCTTTGAGAATGCCAGTATTTCTCTTAGAGTGTCCCTACATATCAATCACAAAATACTTCCTCATATCTTGTAGAAAATAAAACATAAGAAATTGGTGAATTCGGATGCTCAGTAAGGGTAAGCATACTATGGAATCTATGAATAAATAAGGCATAAACAATATGAAAAGGTAAATAGCTGAAACACCTGTTATTTAATCAATAAATTGAGCATAATATGGAAGGAATAAATGATAATAGAATAATTTCATATAAATAATCACATGATCTTGAAACTTAACCATAGATGTTCTAACTAATTGAATAATCACATGGAATGTCAATAAATCAATTCATAATGATGGAATGCATAATATTGGACATCTAAATCATATTTTTGAGTACTTGTTCTAAGATATCTAATATCGTTGAGGCCTTGTACCAATACATATATACAAATGGGCAAGGCCACTACAAAAAAACCAATATAGTTTATCTTATGAGACTAATCTATGCATCAAGGGGCTATAACAGGCTTCGCCCATCACTTACTAAGTCAAATGCATTCTTCATATGAAGGGGTAAAACATAATGCACATAAACATTCATATTTAAACTAGAATACAAAATGTTAATATTTTCCCCAATCAATAAAAAAAATCATAAACCATTTAGAGTAAAATGAATGGTATCAACATAGTAAATCCTCGGTCAAACTGATCATAACCCACCCAACAAAATAATAAAGATGGTATCATTGGAATATATCCCTATTAAATCATAAGTAACATTGAAGGATTTATTCTTATATAGAAGATGATTTTGAAAGATTGCTTAGAACATTCCTTGAGGAAAATAACCTTTCTTTGAAAATCACTATTTTTATTTTAAAACTAGAAAATTCATAAAATATTATCAAAATCCTTTTCTTTGAAAATCACTTTTAAAAACTAAGAATTTATAGAATATTAGGAAAACTTTTTCTTTAAAGAGATACTTATAAACTTGTAAAGGTAATTTCAAATAAATGATTTTCATGATGGTGGATAATTTCATACTTGTTGTATAAGTTAAAAGGAACATTCATTTTGCACTGTAAAAAGGTTAGAAAAGTGCCTTGTTCGGAAAATGAAAAGAAGATTCCTTTCAAACCATTTTTTAAAAAGTAAAACATGGGTAAAAAAAGTTAATAAATCATTTGGATAATGTTAAAACATTTTTGAAAACATTTTTAGAAAACGTTATTTTGGAAGAGAAAGGATTTTTGATCGAAGAGAGAAATAAGTCAAATTTTCTTAAAAAAAATTCTTAATTATTTTAAGTACCAAAGAGAGGCAAAAGGGTACTATTAATTGAAAAGGTTCATGAATAACCTAATGAGAATAAAATATATTTATTTTAAGATATAAATATCAAATAATTCCCCCAAGTGATACTTAAACAAAAAAATCTCGAATAATGATGAGATTGTGAAATAAACTCTTACCACTTTGGTAATTTTTATATCATAAGCCCCATGAAAAATTAAATTTAAATGAAACATTAAATAACATGAATATAAATTAATTCATGATATAACATAAAAAAAATTCATTATATACACCATATAAAATAAATAAGTGGTGAATATGGTTTATGTCTCGCGGGAGTAAAAGTGAAATGAGAAACCCTTACCTTGAGTCTGACTCGTCACGTACATTCTTTGTCTTCCTGAATAATAAACTTATGTTAATTAATTACTAACTTAATAAAAAAATTCAATTTTATCATTCCTTTTATTTCAATTATTGCCATGTTATATATGATTACTTAATCAATTAATTTTACATCGTATGTTTTAATGATATTTGGCTTATGTGTCAAAAATGACTTTGGTAGGTTGACTATGGTCAAAGTGGTCATTATTTAAACATAATAAGAATAATAATAATGAAATAATTATAATATTCATACAAAAATTATACATTTAAAACCAATCATGAAATATGGTTATGAAAAATGAAATATGTTACAATCACGGAGACAGTAGGTCGTACATACGCATGAGTAGCGTTTCCATTTTCAATGATCATTATGGAAAGAAGTTGAGAAATATTTTATCTTTCCATAATTATCATGATATAATATATACAATATTATTTATTTAAATATACTTATATATATCATCTAGGTGGTGTGGTGATGAAAAGATATTCACATCGCTTCATGAAGGCGGTAGTCCACACATACACGAACAATGTTATCATTTTTTAGTGTAAGAAAGAAAATGATATATTATATTTTAAAAATGAAAAATATGTCATTAATATAATAATTATTTCATTTATATCACATATATTTATTAATTTTATCCTTATTACTTTCCATATAAAGTGTTAGTGAAAACGAATCACGTCGCTTCACGAGGCAGTAGTCCACCATACAGATGAGCGATATTATCCTATCCCCTGTGGAATGGAAAGTAAAAAAAGGTATATATTATATAGTGACTAAATAGGTATAATTATGTTATAAATATCATATATATACTTTATATAAATCATCATACCAAACCATAAGAGGTGGTAATGGGAAAATGAATGATACCTATTTGTGAGGCGGTAGTCCACTGTACGCATGAATGATGATTTCATAACCCATTTGATGGAAGTGGATATGGTTTTAGTTCATGACCTTAACATAAAATAATATCAGAATATATAAGATAATAAGGTTATTATAACATCCTGGTTTAATAATAATTTAAGGAGATAGAAGAAGAAATAAAATAAAAACGCTCATTGAAGAATGTTACCTCTTCTTTGGGTATCCTCCTTAGGTTAGCACCAAAATCATTCCTGGGTTGGATTTCTGCCCAAAATAAGGCTTATAGGATGAGAGGAAAAAATTTGGGAAGTGATTTTTATAGGTCTTATCCAAACCTAAAGGTTTTGAATGTGTAAATAAGAGAAGAGAAGGGTGGCCTTTTATAAGTGAGGTGAGTGACATACTTGTAATTTTTTAAAAGAAAAAGGTGTACCCACATTTTTCACATGACACAAGGGTACAAAATGGATTATTATAGAGACTTAGACATGATAAGGTCAAAATATGTCCATAAAATATGTTTTAGATGAGTTTTTAGGTCATTTTAACCCTTATATATTTAGTTTAACCCCCCAGTAAATTAGTTTTTACCTTAACCGTGATAAATAATTTTTACTATTTTCACTATTCATTTCGTTTAAAAATTAATTTGACCTTATTAGATAATATAAATTATTTTGATTCTGAATATGGAATCCATTTTAAAAAAATTCATCCATAGAAGTGGTAAAACTCAATTTAAAATTAATCACACGTACACAATGAGAAAGCGGGTTTTCAAAGAGAAAATATTCAAAAGTTTATAAAGTTTTTATATCAAAATTCAATATGAAAATGATTACAATGACCTAAAATGAAGAACAATTTTAGGGATCTGCTTCGGGTATCTCTGAACTGTCACTCGGTGCCTTCGGTAAGTGCTCTGGTACCGCATGTAACACCCCAGGTAAATAAAGAATATGTCATCTTTATATTTATCCATATTTGTGAATCAAATATTAATATTACTTTAAAGGGGATGCTATTCTCAATGGCGTACCCAACACGCAACAACGAGTTTCTTGGGAATCTTACGTTGCACACTAATAATAAAATAATATTATTTTAAATGGTAGTTAACATGTAGCCGTTGTATTGGCGGGAATGGATATAAATAACTAAAATATGATTATATATGTTTTTAAATGTTTTTACATTTATCAAATAAAAGATAAAGGCTTAAAATACAGAAAGAATTCAATTTTAGGCGTATATGCCCTAGTTTTCACTAAAGGTTCACTTATCACCTTTTGATGTTGAACCATCATTAAATATAGTTTTGTTCACTCTTAAAAATTCTTTTGGACCAAATAAAACTCTTATTAAGAATCGGGACATCAAAATTTACTTTGTGTAAATTTTTGGTATCTTTTCGATAAAGTTCATTTTTTTAATGAATAGTGTAAAATGTTGTATTTTAATTCAAAACCTCTTTTTAATCTAATTTATTTATATGATTAGATTATCTTTTGAGTTGGTTTTAAAGTGAAATTAGAATATATTTTTACCATTAAATCCAATAGTGGTCGTTGGAATTAATTTCACTTTGAAATCAGTCTTAAACCAGTGTCAATCTTTTGATACTTATTGTTTCATAAAAACACGCTATTTGCTCTGACAGCGGGAATTAATTATTAAATTAATTAATGTGACTTATATGTTTTGAATTTTGTAAAATAGACTTCATTTTTGAATTCGTAATATCAAATATAGCTTAGGGTGAATTTTTGGTAATTTTCTGAAAAACTTCAATTTTTGATGAATAGTGAAACCACTAAGTGGTACTTATAAAGACTGATTTTCCGTTTAAATGAAATTTTGCCATCATTGTGTTTTGAATTTCAAAAATCCGACATACATGGTTGTCATTAAGAAGTAAAATGTGGTTCAATGAGATTATAATAATTTTTTGGTGAATAGTAACTTATTAAGTTCTTAATCGCGATTAGAGGTAATTAATGTAATTTAAGGTAAAAATGATATTATAGGAATGTGAAAACACCATGACACTTGTCCTACACCTATTGGGTGATTCATGGCCGACCAAGACAAGCCATGGTCCAACTTGGGGACCCCATGGAGCCACTTTAGTTGGAAAATGACTATAATATATTTTTATTTAATGTTAAAATTAAATTGACACAAACATGAGTTGTTTTACTAAAACAGTTTTTAAGTGGGGTTACATAAGTCCAAATTTTTATTATAAATAATAATTGGAAATATAAAAATATTTCTTACATCATAGTAATTTTTTTATAATTTTTAGACATTAAATAAATTAAATTATTTATGACATCATAATGATGCAGTGATGACATCATTATTTAACGATTAAAATAAAATGGAAGGATAATGTAAAATCTATGAACTACACATGTCCAAAACTTATTGGATGGGTGGATTTAGAACCTTTATAACCTTATCCACGAATTATATCAATGTGGGACCTTTTAAAACCGAAACAGATTTTCAAATAAAGTAATATTTCTTTACTTTCCAAAAGTGCCCCTCCTCTCCTCTTATAAAAGGCATCCACCTCTACCTCATTTAACACACTCCTCAAGCCTTTGGCTCGGCCAACCCCTGCCCAATTACTCTCTCCACATCCCTCTCCTCATCCTAGAGGATTCTCTTTGGGAAGAATCCTTTCAAAGGAAGCCTTTAGGCTCAAATCAAAAGGAGTTACACTTTTAAAGGTAATTCATTCTCTCATGTTCATTTGTTTTATTTTGTTTCTACAACCCCCTAAACTCTTTTAATTTACTTATTTTGTAACAACACCAGTATCTTAAATATAAGAGGATGTCTTTATAAGATTTATTCGAGCTACACTCTCACACAACTACATCAAATGGTTAAAGAACATACGGTTTCCGTGGATGGCGAAATTCTGCCTCCCGAAACGATGATTGTTCAATACTCATTTAACACCTTCAAAGGTGGCCATTATGATGTAACTATTTTTATATATGATATATAATATGTTTATGTTTTCTTTAAGCTTTTGTATTTTTCATTTTGGGCATACCTTTATGGTTTCCATTGTGGGTAAACACGATATCTTCATTTAAGGAAGTGCGGACTACCGCCCCCTCAAAGTGATGTGATTCGTTAATGCCATATGTGGGACGTGTAAAGGATGGATTTAAAGTTATTATATATGATGTTATACTGGAATTATAATATAACTCTATATCATTATTATTTCTTTCCATTAAAGTATGAGATAGAAATGAAAGTAGCGTTCATGCGTACGTACGGCTTACCGTCTCCATGAACGGTGCATTTCATTTCTTATCCCCAAATGTAATGTACTATTAAAAGTAAATGTATATAATGGATATATGTAATTAATGATATATCTAAATTATGAATATAATTCTGGAATTAAAATATACATACCTCTCATTTAGTTTTAATTCCATTAATATGACAAAGAAATGAAAGTAGCGTTCATGCGTACGTACGGCTTACCGTCTCCATGAACGGTGCATTTCATTTCTTACCTATAAATGATTATGTAATATTATAAATACATGTATATTCTGGATATATATGATATATATGATATCCAAATCAGGAATTTCATTCTGGATATAAAGAACCTTTGACCACACGAACAACATGTAATTGTAAGAAGTCCACTTTCGACTCAAGAACCAAATATCGACAAAACAAACATTATTAACTTAAATGGTTACATAATGTTTATAACATGGCAATAAGTGATATAAAAGGAATAATGAACTTTAAAAAGGTTCTTAATCAAGTATGAATTAACTCAAGTTTATTATTCAGGACGTTAAAGAACGATCGAGTCAAGTCGGACCCAAGGTAAGGGAACTTCTTAACCCAATTTCGATTTCTTTGGGTTTGACATGTAGTTATTGAATATGTCATCCTTTGAATATGTGTGAATGACCTTTGATAATTTTACACTTAATATCCACTTATATTTGGTGTATTCATTTGTCACACATAATTATGTAATTGATTTATCCTTAAACCAAGGGTATCGTCTTTGTAAGGGATCCTACAACTCTCTTTCTTTTTAAGTACACTCTTTTATGTCATTTCTTTTAAGCTCATCTTTCTTATGATTGGGATTTTATTTTATATTAATCTTACTGTAATTTTTATGTTCATGTGATTAGAGACCCTATTCTCTCTCATCAATCCATTTTGGAAGTTTTGAGTGGCGCCGTTAGGCTGCCGAATTTTCGTAAGAGATCTAACCTCTCTCTTTCTTTTTAAGTACTCCCCTTTATGTCACTTATTTTAAGCTCCTATTTGTTATGATGGGGGATGTTCTTTCATATTCCTCTTTCTGTACATTTTTTTGTAATGTTATGAGATACCCTATTTGATCTCATCAATCCATTTTTGGAAGTTTTAAGTGGCACCGTTAGGCTGCCGAGTTTTTGTAAAGTGATTTTTCATCTCACTTTTATTCCCGTGAGATTTATGCTACATTTGCCACAATTTCCTTTGAGTGGTGTATGTACTGACCATTATTTTACTCATTGTGTAATATTCTTTCATTTATGAGTATTTACATCAATGATGTATTGTCCTTCTTTCACGGGGCGTATGTTTTGAAAGATACCCAAGTCGGTAAGGGAACCTTTCACCCTCCTTTTTTTAAAGACTTCTTTTGTTGGGTATTTTAATTTACATATTGATATGTTGGGATATGTTCACATATATCCTTATTGATGTAAATTTTATGTCCAAGTGATGAGATACACTTTTTATCTCTCATCAACTCATTTTGATGTGACGCCGTTAGGCTGTCAAGGGAACTTCTTAACCCAATTTCCATTCTTTGGGTTAATCTCCTACTTTAAAATTATGTCATGATATTATTATGTCCTATCTTGTATTTTTACTTTCATTATGTGTAATTATAGTGAATACAAATAATAGATCTATTTTATTTAAAAAAAATGATCTTTGTAAGGGACTTCGTCTCAATCTCCTTTCATTGAGGCATATTTCGTTTTATACACAACTTTCTTTTATACGGTGTATAAACCCCTTTGACTTTTACTTTTATACAAAAGGAATCTTTTTCTACGAAGCGTTTTACTAAACGAAAAAAAGGAATGTTTTTTTAATGTACGCGGTGACAACGACCTTTTCCGCCACCGCGAGTATTATTTGGTCTTTGGCTTCCTCAACAAGCCGTAATGTTTTTAAAATAAAATAAATACCATATACTCTTTTATGTATTTTGGTATTGAAAATGGTTTTAATAAAGGATTCTATTATGATATATTGTGATGTGGAAATGTTATCATTCCTTTATATTGGTTTTATGTTTTATGATTTTATATTGGTACTTGGACATTTTAACGGGTGGTTACGTTATAAACCATATGATGGGTGGTGCCGTGAATACCAGGACGGGTGGCTACGTTATAACCTCCAATGCATTGGGTATGGAAGTCGGCCGTATGGCTATTCCATTAAGTATGTATGTAAATTGGCCGTATGGCTATTCCATTAAGTGATATGTGTGGGAGTCGACCGTATGGTTATTCCACTTAAGTATGTTTATGTCCCAAGTTACCTTTATATATGTTATGTGTTCTTTATATGGGTTTTATGGTAATACTTTGGTTACAAAAAGGTAAGTAATGATATATAATTCATGAATAGTTTTTACTACTTCATAAAGGTGAAAAGTATTACCTTGATAAAGTATACATGGTTTACTTTTTGTTTTGATAAACTAACAGTTTTTATTCTTTGTGTATCCCTTACTGAGTTTTTATGCTCATCCCAAGTTTTTGAAATGTTTTTCACAGGACTTAGCATGGAATAGGGTCAAGGATGGGATCAAGGGAAAGTCATGCTACCTAAAACATGAAACTAGACATGTTTCTTTTTAAGAATTTTTATTTTATGGAAATTTAGTAGAAGAGACTACTTTGTAATCTGTTGAGATGTAACAGTTATGTCCTAATTCTCTAAAACTCTAAACCTGAAAAGATCCTCAATGTGAATTATTCATTTAATTCAATTTTAAGTAAGGTTTAAGGCATGGGGCCTTATAGTTGGTATCAAAGGTCGGTTTAGATAACTTTAGAGGTTAGGGTATTCTTTAAGCATAAGTGACATTACCATAATGGTTAGGATTTCAGATAGAGTACTAGTTTTAGATAAAGTGAATGAGTAAGAATATCTTAGTGTTTATCTTCCTCATTAGTACATGATGGTTTTGTTGTTATACTCACACTGACCCTTTTTGGTTTTAGTAAATGGCTGGATCTAGCAGGCACCAAGGTAACGGTGGATGTGAAGGAAACTGTGACAATTTTCTAAGCGAGCAACTAAATGATATGGGAGCTGTAATGAGAACTCTTGTGTTTATCCTCAACCAACTATCTGGAGTTATGATTGACCACCTAAACCTTGGTGATTTCTATAAGGCATCATGTATGCGAGAAACAAATCCCTACGGAACTACAGGTAATAATCATAAAGGTAAGTGTGTTCAAAAACGTATGTGTCAAAGATGTGGAAAGAAACACCTAGGAAAATGTTTCAAAGGGACAGAAATATGCTATAGATGTGGAAATGAAGGTCATAAAGCAAGAACCTGCCATGGAAAAAGGAAGCATCCAGTTGACTCGAGGAAAGGGAAAGAAGTTCTTTCTGAGGGATCAATTGAATTTTTTAAATGTGGTGTGCATGGTCATTATGCAAACACATGTCCTATGAAGAAGTTTCGTGAATGGGGTCACCAAGAACGTACAAATGTTTGTTTACCACTACCTAATGCCATTCCGATTGAGGATGAAGAAACTGACAATGACCAATCAAAGGTATGTATTATTTCATGACTATTGTTTTCCTATTTTGGAATCTTAGGATATGATTCATGATTTTGTTTGTAGGAAAGAGGTATTTCGGAATAAGTTGGAAAGGAATGGTTAATGGATCATGAAGAATGTTGAATAAGTAAGATGTCAACATATAAGGGCTTCAAGAGTTATGGTGAAATTCTTAAGAGTATTAAGTCTCTTTTGATGATGGGGTTACATTAGAAGACTTTTTATATTATGTGTAACCCTGATGTTTAATATATGAAATTTTATTCAAGGAATAGTTATCTCTTCTTTTGTGGACATAGTTATAAAGAACCATTTGGGTTTATGTGATCCTAACTTTTGAGGTAATTATGGGTTAATATATGTTATGATTGAAGTGAAAGGCATGAGATAAAATTGAGGATAAATTATGTTATGGTTATTTTTTATGATTTTATCCCTTTTTGGGGAATGATTTAAGAATTATATAGTTTTGAAAAAAGGACAACACGCAGACCGTGTGACAACCCGTCGCGTCGGACAAAGCTGCGGGAATCGAACCCACAACCAAAGTGCGACTGGTATTTATCGCCTACCACTGGACTACGTGAAGTCTCTGGTTAGTTTGACTGATTCTTTTTAGTTATATGATTTTATGAATTAAGATTAAGTTGATTTTGGGTTATTTATGAAAATGATTAACCAATCATGGAGGATATGTGATTAGGTTAATTACTTTTCAATACGGGACTTTAGGAGCAACTGATGTTGTTTGGAGATAAATGTTACGATTTAACTTGGGAGACTATGTGACTAAATCCTTAAAATGTTTGGGTTTCAATCTTAGATTGGTTTACTTTGAAGAATTTTATGGACAAATTTGTTTATAGAATGGTCCTCGTTGAACTTTGGGTTTTGTTGGACAAATTTTGGATATTAAGAATAGATTTTCTTTTTATAAAGGGTTATCCTTTTCTGGATTATCTGATCTTGTACTAGCCTTTTTGGTTTTAGTTTTGGTTAAGGTTTGAAGACATGTAAATTGTATAGTTCTCTTTTGTGGATTAGGCGATTCTCTAGAAGTTGATTATAGTACTCTTAATTTGAACAAGTCTTCCTAAATACTCGCCTTTTGGAGAAAATATGAGTTTGTGTAAGGAATCTAATAAAAGTTGAGAGTCAACATGATAAGTGATTATGTTTCCTTATGAATAAATTCCTCAATAAAAAGTAACTTAAAACAAAAATGTTGTCTATTAACTTTTCCTACTGGGGAATCGAATACAGTTTAACCCATCACAAGTTTGTGATTCTCTCATGGTTAACTTTCTCCTAAACATGTTTTATATCACTCTCCATCAGAACATGGCCCTAAGTTTTCTCCTCCATGTCCATGTTTTCAAACTTGGAATCCTAGTATGGGTTAACTTGGGTGACCTTTGTACTTATCATTCTTTATTTTAAAGTGATTGTTTTACCGATCCTTGTTCCGATGTGGGACTTTCAAGGATGTTTCCAAGCCCAATTTTAAAATTGCGAGGACGCAATTCCCAAAAGGGGGGAAGGATGTAACACACCAGGTAAATAAAGAATATGTCATCTTTATATTTATCCATATTTGTGAATCAAATATTAATATTGCTTTAAAGGGGATGCTATGTTCGATGGCGTACCCAACACGCAACAACGAGTTTCTTGGGAATCTTACGTTGCACTCTAATAATAAAATAATATTATTTTAAATGGTAGTTAACATATAGTCGTTGTATTGGCGGGAATGGATATAAATAACTAAAATATGATTATATATGTTTTTAAATGTTTTTAAATTTATCAAATAAAAGATAAAGGCTTAAAATACAGAAAGAATTCAATTTTAGGCGTATATGCCCTAGTTTTCACTAAAGGTTCACTTATCACCTTTTGATGTTGAACCATCATTAAATATAGTTTTTTTCACTCTTAAAAATTCTTTTGGACCAAATAAAACTATTATTAAGAATCGGGACATCAAAATTTACTTTGTGTAAATTTTTGGTATCTTTTCGATAAAGTTCATTTTTTTTAATGAATAGTGTAAAATGTTGTATTTTAATTCAAAACCTCTTTTTAATCTAATTTATTTATATGATTAGATTATCTTTTGAGTTGGTTTTAAAGTGAAATTAGAATATATTTTTACCATTAAATCCAATAGTGGTCGTTGGAATTAATTTCACTTTGAAATCAGTCTTAAACCAGTGTCAATCTTTTGATACTTATTGTTTCATAAAAACACGCTATTTGCTCTGACAGCGGGAATTAATTATTAAATTAATTAATGTGACTTATATGTTTTGAATTTTGTAAAATAGACTTCATTTTTGAATTCGTAATATCAAATATAGCTTAGGGTGAATTTTTGGTAATTTTCTGAAAAACTTCAATTTTTTATGAATAGTGAAACCACTAAGTGGTACTTATAAAGACTGATTTTCCGTTTAAATGAAATTTTTCCATCATTGTGTTTTGAATTTCAAAAATTCGACATACATGGTTGTCATTAAGAAGTAAAATGTGGTTCAATGAGATTATAATAATTTTTTGGTGAATAGTAACTTATTAAGTTCTTAATCGCGATTAGAGGTAATTAATGTAATTTAAGGTAAAAATGATATTATAGGAATGTGAAAACACCATGACACTTGTCCTACACCTATTGGGTGAGTCATGGCCGACCAATAAAAGCTATGGGCCAACTTGGGGACCCCATGGAGCCACTTTAGTTGGAAAATGACTATAATATATTTTTATTTAATGTTAAAATTAAATTGACACAAACATGAGTTGTTTTACTAAAACAGTTTTTAAGTGGGGTTACATAAGTCCAAATTTTGATTATAAATAATCATTGGAAAGATAAAAATATTTCCTACATCATAGTAATTTTTTTATAATTTTTAGACATTAAATAAATTAAATTATTTATGACATCATAATGATGCAGTGATGACATCATTATTTAACGATTAAAATAAAATGGAAAGATAATGTAAAATCTATGAACTACACATGTCCAAAACTTATTGGATGGGTGGATTTAGAACCTTTATAACCTTATCCACGAATTATATCAATGTGGGACCTTTTAAAACCGAAACACATTTTCAAATAAAGTAATATTTCTTTACTTTCCAAAAGTGCCCCTCCTCTCCTCTTATAAAAGGCCCCCACCTCTACCTCATTTCACACACTCTTCAAGCCTTTGGCTCGGCCAAACCCTGCCCAATTACTCTCTCCACATCCCTCTCCTCATCCTAGAGGATTCCCTTTGGGCAGAATCCTTTCAAAGGAAGCCTTTAGGCTCAAATCAAAAGAAGTTACACTTTTAAAGGTAATTCATTCTCTCATGTTCATTTGTTTTATTTTGTTTCTCCAACCCCCTAAAATCTTTTAATTTACTTATTTTGTAACAACACCAGTATATTAAATATACTAGGATGTTTTTATAAGATTTATTCGAGCTACACTCTCACACAACTACATCAAATGGTTAAAGAACATACGGTTTCTGTGGATGGCGAAATTCTGCCTCCCGAAACGATGATTGTTCAATACTCATTTAACACCTTCAAAGGTGGCCATTATGATGTCACTATTTTTATATATGATATATAATATGTTTATGTTTTCTTTAAGCTTTTGTATTTTTCATTTTGGGCATACCTTTATGGTTTCCATTGTGGGTAAACACGATATCTTCATTTAAGGAAGTGCGGACTACCGCCCCCTCAAAGTGATGTGATTCGTTAATGCCATATGTGGGACGTGTAAAGGATGGATTTAAATTTATTATATATGATGTTATACTGGAATTATAATATAACTCTATATCATTATTATTTCTTTCCATTAAAGTATGAGATAGAAATGAAAGTAGCGTTCATGCGTACGTACGGCTTACCGTCTCCATGAACGGTGCATTTCATTTCTTATCCCCAAATGTAATGTACTATTAAAAGTACATGTATATAATAGATATATGTAATTAATGATATATCTAAATTATTAATATAATTCTGGAATTAAAATATACATACCTCTCATTTAGTTTTAATTCCATTAATATGACAAAGAAATGAAAGTAGCGTTCATGCGTACGTACGGCTTACCGTCTCCATGAACGGTGCATTTCATTTCTTACCTCTAAATGATTATGTAATATTATAAATACATGTATATTCTGGATATATATGATATATATGATATCCAAATCAGGAATTTCATTCTGGATATAAAGAACCTTTGACCACACGAACAACATGTAATTGTAAGAAGTCCACTTTCGACTCAAGAACCAAATATCGACAAAACAAACATTATTAACTTAAATGGTTACATAATGTTTATAACATGGAAATAAGTGATATAAAAGGAATAATGAACTTTAAAAAGGTTCTTAATCAAGTATGAATTAACTCAAGTTTATTATTCAGGACGTTAAAGAACGATCGAGTCAAGTCAGACCCAAGGTAAGGGAACTTCTTAACCCAATTTCGATTTCTTTGGGTTTGACATGTAGTTATTGAATATGTCATCCTTTGAATATGTGTGAATGACCTTTGATTATGTTACACTTAATATCCACTTATATTTGGTGTATTCGTTTGTCACACATAATTATGTAATTGATTTATCCTTAAACCAAGGGTACCGTCTTTGTAAGGGATCTTACAACTCTCTTTCTTTTTAAGTACACTCTTTTATGTCATTTCTTTTAAGCTAATCTTTCTTATGATTGGGATGTTCTTTGATATTAATCTTACTGTAATTTTTATGTTCATGTGATGAGAGACCCTATTCTCTCTCATCAATCCATTTTGGAAGTGTTGAGTGGCGCTGTTAGGCTGCCGAATTTTCGTAAGAGATCTAACCTCTCTCTTTCTTTTTAAGTACTCCCCTTTATGTCACTTATTTTAAGCTCCTATTTGTTATGATGGGGGATGTTCTTTCATATTCCTCTTTCTGTACATTTTTTTGTAATGTGATGAGATACCCTATTTGATCTCATCAATCCATTTTTGGAAGTTTTAAGTGGCACCGTTAGGCTGCCGAGTTTTTGTAAAGTGATTTTTCATCTCACTTTTATTCCCGTGAGATTTATGCTACATTTGCCACAATTTCCTTTGATTGGTGTATGTACTGACCATTATTTTACTCATTGTGTAATATTCTTTCATTTATGAGTATTTACATCAATGATGTATTGTCCTTCTTTCACGGGGCGTATGTTTTGAAAGATACCCAAGTCGGTAAGGGAACCTTTCACCCTCCTTTTTTTAAAGACTTCTTTTGTTGGGTCTTTTAATTTACATATTGATATGTTGGGATATGTTCACATATATCCTTATTGATGTAAATTTTATGTCCAAGTGATGAGATACACTTTTTATCTCTCATCAACTCATTTTGATGTGACGCCGTTAGGCTGTCAAGGGAACTTCTTAACCCAATTTCCATTCTTTGGGTTAATCTCTTACTTTAAAATTACATCATGATATTATTATTTCCTATCTTGTATTTGTACTTTCATTATGTGTAATTATAGTGAATACAAATAATAGATCTATTTTATTTAAAAAAATGATCTTTGTAAGGGACTTAGTCTCAATCTCCTTTCATTGAGGCATATTTCGTTTTATACACAACTTTCTTTTATACGGTGTATAAACCCCTTTGACTTTTACTTTTATACAAAAGGAATCTTTTTCTACGAAGCGTTTTACTAAACGACAAAAAGGAATGTTTTTTTAATGTACGCGGTGACAACGACCTTTTCTGCCACCGCGAGTATTATTTGGTCTTTGGCTTCCTCAACAAGCCGTAATGTTTTTAAAATAAAATAAATACCATATACTCTTTTATGTATTTTGGTATTGAAAATGGTTTTGATAAAGGATTCTATTATGATATATTGTGATGTGGAAATGTTATCATTCCTTTATATTGGTTTTATGTTTTATGATTTTATATTGGTACTTGGACATTTTAACGGGTGGTTACGTTATAAACCATATGACGGGTGGTGCCGTGAATACCAGGACGGGTGGTTACGTTATAACCTCCAATGCATTGGGTATGGAAGTCAGCCGTATGGCTATTCCATTAAGTATGTATGGAAATTGGACGTATGGCTATTCCATTAAGTGATATGTGTGGGAGTCGACCGTATGGTTATTCCACTTAAGTATGTTTATGTCCCAAGTTACCTTTATATATGTTATGTGTTCTTTATATGGGTTTTATGGTAATACTTTGGTTACAAAAAGGTAAGTAATGATATATAATTCCTGAATAGTTTTTACTACTTCATAAAGGTGAAAAGTATTGCCTTGATAAAGTATACATGGTTTACTTTTTGTTTTGATAAACTAACAGTTTTTATTCTTTGTGTATCCCTTACTGAGTTTTTATGCTCATCCCAAGTTTTTGAAATGTTTTTCACAGGACTTAGCATGGAATAGGGTCAAGGATGGGATCAAGGGAAAGTCATGCTACCTAAAACATGAAACTAGACATGTTTCTTTTTAAGAATTTTTATTTTATGGAAATTTAGTAGAAGAGACTACTTTGTAATCTGTTGAGATGTAATAGTTATGTCCTAATTCTCTAAAACTCTAAACCTGAAAAGATCCTCAATGTGAATTATTCATTTAATTCAATTTTAAGTAAGGTTTAAGGCATGGGGCCTTATACCGCATATACCTACAGAACATCAATCGATTGGTGTAGGGCAGGGTCGGTGGGTTTGGTGGAGTCCTCCGAATGAAGGGATAAAATTAAAATCGGACGAGTCGCTACGCGGGGGGGGAGATGCATGGGGGTGGTGTCGTGAGAGAAAAAAACCGGGTCAGTGTGGGAGGATTTCTCTAGTTCTTTCAGGGAGGGTGATTCTCTTCAGGCGGAGGCCCTGGCTCTAGCCAAGGGTTTGGATATGTACTCCAGCAAGCAGATTCGAGTGTCCTTGGTGGAGACTGATTCCCTTCTTCTGTATCAAGTGTTTCTGGATATGGGAAGAATTACTTGGAGTATTGTTTATGATTTCAGGAGATGCAAAGAGCTAATGGAGTCTCACACGCTGATATTGCATACATGTCGGGAGGGTAATGCATTAGCGGATTTTCTGGCGTCAATGGATACATCTAATCACGGTATGCTTTCCTATTTTAATTTGGGATCATTTCCTAGAGAGGGGATGAAGTTTGTTGTCAATGATTCATTGGGGTTGCATTACTTTAGACCTCCTTGATGCTTTTATTTCTCGGTGTATTGCGATCTTCCAAAAATAAAAAATGTTAACTTTCAGTCAGCATTTTTCCCTATTCATCAAAAAATGAAATTTTCTGAAAAAAATATCAAAAATTCACCCTAATATAATTTTGATATGATGAATTCAAAAATGAATTTTATTTTTTCAAATAAATTTTATAAGTGGTAAAATTTAATTATAAATTATGTGTGCAAAGCGCGACTAAACCGCCTTTTAGAAAAATACATTTTTTTTCATAAAACATTTATTTTTCTTTTAAATGGTTCTAATTTTATCTCTAATAAATAGATATTCATTTAATTTATTTTATATATGTGTAAAACATATAATTTTTATAATTTAGTTATTATTATTCATACCCACCAATTTAATAGCTAGGTTATAATGGTAATGTTTAAATAATAATATTTCAGTAGAGTGTTGTGTTTTGTTCAAACCTAGTGTTGTGTGCATTGAAAGCTATCGAAGATATTGAATTTATTTAAATATATATATATAACTTAAATTCTAGGGATGTTATATTCCCGTCTACGCTTGGTGTGTGTATCATGCACACTATCAAATATGATGTTCATATTTTAAAGTATCAAGGTGTTACAAAATTGATAGGTATAAATAGTACTAACTAAATTATGAAAATTATGGTTATATATTGATTATAAATAAAATAATAATCATTTAAAAGAAAAAAAATGTTTTCTGAAAAACTATATTTTTTCTAAAAGATGGTTTAGTGACGCTTTACACACATAATTTAAAATAATTTTTTACCACTATTTGATAAAATAAAGTTCATTTTTTGAAATCAGAATATCGAAATTATCTTAAGGTGAATTTTTGGGATTTTTCTAAAATATTTCATTTTTGATGAATAGTGAAAAATATTGATTTTTATTGAAAACTGTCTTTTCGTTTAAATAATTCACAAGGTTAAATTAAATTATAAATTAGTTTTAAAGTAACATTAGTTCAATTATATTACAATTTAACTAATTTAGTTTTTTTTAATAAATTTCATATAGAATTTTGATATTAAAACCTTCTATGCTTATGAGAATTTTCTCTTTGGAAACTCGCTCTTTCATCGTGTCTGCGGGTATAACTTTAAATTGGATTATTTAAATTCTATGAATTGAATTTGGAAGAAATGTATTTCATATTTTAAATCGTAATATTTTATATTATCTAATAAGATCAACTTAATTTTTTACCATTAGGAATACTAAATCAAAAAAAATAATAATTATTGTGGTTAAGGTAAAAATTGATTTACCAGGGGGATAAACTAAAATGATAAGGGTTAAAATGAGCTAACAATTTTTCCAAAACCCATTGGATGGCCATGTTTCTACATTATCATCTCTAAGGGTCAATAATGAACCATTTTGAAGGTTTTTTACATGATAAAAACATGGGTGTGATTGAGTCTTTTCAAAAATTCCATGTGTGTCATCTCCCCCACTTATAAAAGTAAACCCTCTCTCCTCTCCTCTTCACACTTCCAAATCAATTTGGTTCGGCCAAACCCTACCCAAATCACTTCCTTAATCTATTTCCAACATCCGAGAATCCTTGGTTTGATCAAAAATACAACCTAATAAGGCTTTTGGTGCAAACTTAAAGAAGTTTTCTGAAAAAGAGGTAACATTCTTAAACGAGCATTTTTATTTTGTTTCTTCATCCAACACCTTAAAACCTTATTAAACCATTATTATATAATAACCTCAATATATTCCATATACTGAGATGTTATTATGTTAAGGGAATGATCTATATCTATATCATATTCCATCAAAATGGAAATGAAATCTTCAATCGTGTGTATGGATAACTATCACCTCATGAATCAATGTAATTCGTTTTCCATAACTCACTCAAAATTAACTTTTTATTATAAAACACTTTTATGGAAAAAGTGATAAACCGCACAAGGTCTAACTAGATAAAATCAAACATAATATGAGGTAACAATATTATTGAAAGAAAACTTGAACCTATTAGAATTGATCTCCTTAAAAAGTTTCCAGGAGAGTTTAGTTTCCTTTTTATTAGGTTCATCTTTGATAAGGTATTCAAAGTTATAATCCATCTTGTCCCAAGTTTGGATGAATTCCTTGACTGTTATCTTCTTTTTGTTGAAGCCTCTTATCAGAATAAGAAATTGCTTGTTTAACCAATATCTCTACTCCTTATTTGTTTTGTTTAGTTGTCATCCTGTCTGCATCCTCATAAGAAGCATGAATGATTGACTCCTCCTCCAACATACATTCCTCTGAATACAGGATAAGATCCCAAGAACCTTCCCCTACCTCCTCCCCTACTGCTTGCTATGAGCTAACCATGGGTTCCATCGATGCATCAACATTTGAAGCCTCATTGCTAGACTTCCCTAGAGGAACCCTCAGTTCATCCTCAATTATCATAGAGTCTCCTTAGGACCAAATGTCTTGGTTTACCTCCATCAGCTCAATGTTGTGTTCCTTACCCTTTCAATCATTAAGGAAATGATAACATTTCTCGTGTGTACGTATGACCTACCGTCTCCATGAAGCGATGTGATACATTCTCTATGTTCAATTTCAATAATGATTCTAAAAATGTATCTAATCAAAACAATGATATTTATAAAAATAATATAATTATGTATATGATGGAACTACGTAAAATGTATATGAATCAAAACATTCATGAGAAAACAAACATGAGAAAATAAGATAATTAACACTCATAACAATAAAAATAATAAAATATTATTAACAAACAGGTGCTAAAATATTATAATAGGATCATATATGATATTATAAATATAAATATGGTACTGTTATAAATTAATAACATGTTTAAAACCATTATACAAGATATTAAGGAGTGTTCAAGAAAAAAGAAACATGAGGTAAAGGAATTCATCTTAATTTCCCTTCATTGAGACGTATTGTAATGTTATGTACCTAATTTATTTTATATGGTTTATACACTACCCATTTTTCATATAATATCATGAATACTTCATAATTCATAGTATTTTAAGTTTTAATTTTAATTATTTCATCTAATGGGATTTGACTTGAAAATTGTTAAGTTGTAAAAAAATCATAACTCAATTTCTTTTCATTTGTTATATTGCTTCTCCATTGTCATTGACATTCTAAGATTATGTGCATAAAGTATTTTGACTATCTTATGTTTTATTTCCACTTGTTTTATGTGGATTTACATTTTACATGCATAATTGATTCATTGATTAATTATCACTTCAACATTATGATCTTTGTAAGGGTTTATTTCACAATATCATTTTAATCATAATTGTTTATACTTAAGTTTCCATTGAAGAAAAATATTTGATCATTGTCTAATAAACCACTTTTATTTTCTTCTCCTTTGGTTATTCATGAATTTTTCAAGTAATAATACTATTTTTCCACTCTTTGATACTTAAAATTATTGATAAAATGTTTTTAATAAAATATTACTTCATTTCTCACTTCAGTCAAAAATACTTTTCCTTTCAAACCCATGTTTTCAGAAAATATTTTCAAAAATGTTTGAACATTATCAAAATGATTTATTAAATACATTTTTACCCATGTTTGATTTTTAAAAAAATATTTTGGAAGGAATATTCATGTAATTTTCCAAAAAAGTCATGTTTTTCTTTTACTAAAAATGTGAAAAGAACCTTTGTTTTAATGTGTATGGCATATACAAAATTTCATGTCATCGTGACTAATCAATGTTTTAAGAATTCCTTTATAAGTTTCAAAGGTTATTTTTAAATAAAATTATTTTAAACAAATTTTGTGAACTTTTAGTTTTAAAGGGTTATTTTCAAAATGAAAAAAGGATATTTTCCTTAAGAATGTTTTTAAAAATATTTTTATGGTATTTCTATTCATCAACGACAAAAACCCTTTATTTTTCATATACTTCACCAGGGATATGTTGTATTGATATCATCCTTATTCTTTATCTGAATGTTTTATGATTTTTTTTGTAATGTCTTGACCCAGGATCCACTTAACCCGTGCCCCGAGCCAGTGGGGCACATGGCCTCAAGTGTGCCTCCCCGTATGCCAAAGGCTGCCAACTAGCAGCAAGGGTGTAAGGTGGTATAGTGGGGAGATTATACCCTCATATCAAATTGGAACAGTGGATAAGATAAATAAACAAACATCAGAAGCATATATAAGCAAACATTATGACAATTGGACTAGTAACCCATTGTAGTGGAAGTAGAGTATAAAAAGGTATAATAATAATAAACTATGGAAACATAAATAAGCAAGAAACTATAATAATATCAAAATCCAGCGGGCTGAGTCATATAAAAGATGATGTCATGGCATTCTGATATACAAAAAGTGGAAACAGGGGATAGACATATACAACATGTTATACCAAAAAAACAAAAGGGAAAAAGACTGCTCTACTAGAATCTTGAGCATATGCTTGAACCTCTGTTCTCATGCTCTATATTATAAGTGAAAAGAATCAAACATATGTAACAGGGTTTTTTCCCTTATCCATACCTGCAAACAGGTAATCTACTTAGGTACCAAAGGTGAGCAGAGTAGGGTGTGAGATAAAATCCCAGTAAGCTACCACCAATGGTGTCTGGAAATAATCCAACTAGTGTACATAACTAAGTAGTGTGTAGGTATAACTAAATAATAATAAATGTTGGATAGATAAATACCAGCGAGCTCAGGTTCCTATAGGAAACATGGCGGCTCTACCTGCTTCGACGTAGGCCGGAATGAGTTTGATTGGTCACCATATTATATATATATATATATATATATATATATATATTATAGTTATATACCGCATCCACCTATATGCACTAAGTATGTGCGGACGTAAGTAGGAATATACTTGGATACTAGGTGCTGGCTGGACCGGAGCGTAACTCGGGCATTTATAACCAGTCTAGATGAGTTATAGGCTCTAACAAAGGGTACATACCTTGAATCTCATAATGAATGTGAGACGTCATGATCATCACTCGAGATGGGTGGGGTGAGTCACCATGCCCAACACCCTAAATGGAGGAACATGGAACGTCATGTCCATAACCCAAATAACAGTATAACGATGAGAGACGTCATGCTCAACACACGATGTAAGGGAGTGTGAAACATCATGTTCAACAAAACCCTTAACCATCGTTCCAAAGCCAACATCAATGGAATAATCATAATAATAATAATATCTTGAGGGGTCACCTCTAATGAACCATAACCATCAATCCCAATATATAAAGGGGTGTCACAATTCATATAATCAACATAATAAAGTATGCATCAATAGGCGTGGCCTTTCCACCCATTATTATTTATTTCGATTAATCCATTTAACTTATTTAAGCAGAGCAAACCATCTTGAAGCTAATCCTTTCAATTATATGGTAATGAAATTTCATTCCATAATAAACCAAGCTATTAAGAGGTGCCTTCGTCAATTATACAATTATATAAGAGTGGGTAAATCCATTTACAATCCAAGTTGAACACTTAGAAGGTGTTCTGATCATTTAATCAATTAAATGTAAAAGGGGAATTTCAAGCTAACACACCCAAGGGGTGTCCATGATTGAGGCTGGCATCCTCTAATTACTTAACAACGAACCTCATGAGTATGTCAACATGCATATATCAATTTAAAGAAAAAGAACACATTTTAAGGCAATGCGCGACAAAGGTCGATGTGCGGCACAATGGCGGAGCTATGAAAAACACTAAAAATTTGGGAATAAATTCTAGACCACCTATCTTAGGGTCATGGATGACTCCTTATCCGATATCAACTTCATATTCGAAGTAGATTAGAAGAAAAATTAAGAATGGACCAATGCCCTGAAAATAGGGCATATGAGCTTGCACCCAAAGAGCGCAAGAGATATGAAGAGCAACCATGAAAGGAAGCAAGAGGATTTGAGTGCTTACCAATGTGGATCCAACATAACCAACGATACTTGATTTGGAGAACGGATGAAGAAGTTATCACATTACCTAGGAGAGGCTTGGAGGAGAGCTTACAAGAGAAGAGGAGAAGCTCATCAGTTGTAAATGGGAGGAGGAAAGAAGGGTTTAAGATTAAAAGATCATTAAGGGTAAAAAGGTAAATTCACCCTCAAACTAGGGGTGAATGGTTTGGCCACACAGTTTGGTCATACCGTGCGCAAATCATGCTCCCTTCACTGTCTAAGGAGGGACCCTGCACAGTTAAGGCGCACGGTTTCCCTAACCATGTGTAAATTGTGTGAAATGCCTTTGTTAAGATGTTAGTAGTTTTTGCATGGGTGTGCACCTCAGGTCGCACTGTTACAGACAAACTATGTGGGGACCTACTGCTCAAAAGGTTCCTGACATGGTTACCTTGCACGGTTAGTATTAATCGTGCGGTAACCGTGCGACCTACCCTATTTGCCCAATTCTTAGAGCTTCGGGCTCTAAACAAGCCTTGAACGCTCCTAAAACCTTCATGACTCCATTAGGTAACATTATAAGGGTCGTATTAAAGAATTTAATCCTAAAAAAACAATATGTATACCTTTGAGAAAAGTCAGGTCATTATAATTTTGACCAAGGATAATATTGACATTCACCTCCTTGATTCATTTTTGTAGTCATTAACTTTCTCTTGAATTATTCACTTTCCAGTGATCATTGGACATTAAATTTCCCCTAAATATCCATATTATTTATCATGGATATGCTTATTTCTTAAACTGTATCTCATTTCTACATATGATGTTTTACTTTGAAAGTTATTTAACTGACTGGGGAAATATTGATAATTTGTATTCTTTATTCAATATGGATATTTAATGGTAAGGCATATTCCCTGGTTTTTTGTTTCCCCGGTCGGCGATGGTGCTGGTTTTCTCCAGTGACGACAATGGTGTTGATGTTGGTGATGTTGTGTTCATGGTTCGGAATGGTTGACAGTGACGGGATAGTGATGATGGATGCACACGTTGCAGGATGGACGGTCAGTGGGATGGGTATCTTGAGGCAGTTGCGTGTCGGGATGGGTGATGGTTTTTGAATTTTGAATGTTGTTGATTTTTGGAAGGGGGTAATGGGGGTAATGGTGGTAATGGCGGTACTGGGATCTGCAGTGTGTTTGATTTTGAAATTTGAATTTTGTATGCTGTAATTTTCTTGATGGGTTGTTTCTCGTGACTTTTTGTTAGGGTTCACACTTACCCCTTAAAAGTGTTAGTAGAAAATACAAAAAATATGGATTGTAGGAATGGTAAGGCATATTGTTCATGAATTAAATCAATTAATTAATATATGAGGAATGTTTTGGACATGCAGATGCGGGTAGGGTTCGATTATAGATTGTCCCTCGATGCATCGGTAGTCTCATGAGACGAATCAGTTGGTTAGCCTTAGTTAAATGGGTTATTGGTGTATATATACCCATCAGTTTTAAACTATCTTGTGAAAGGTATTGACAATATAGGTATCATGATGTCTGAGATCATGTCATCCAATAATTAAACATTTTCTTCATCAAAAATTCAGTTATTATTATCCATGAGATTTTCACAATGATGTTATCTCTAGATGCATTTCATTTTCAATGTATTGATTAAATGGATTTTTTTCATTTATTTACCTTATCATATTGATTATGTCTTATTCGATTATGATAATCTAGTCAAATTATTTAAATGGCATGCGTGTTTAGTTATTTACCTTGTCATGTTGATTATGTTTATTGATTCATGATAACTTCTGTTGTACTTAACTCTTATTGAGCATTTGAGTTTGCCCTTATTTTGTTTCAATCCTTAGGAATCCATGAAGTGTATTATGAATGATATGCAAGGAAATGCTATAGGAAATAATGATATTCTCAGAAAAAAAAAATGTTATAATTTGTATTTTCAAATGTAATATGAAAAACATGTATATATCTAATTTATCAAGACTATTAAACTATTCGGTCCTTCAGCATGTGATTCCTTATATCTTATGTCAATGTACTAAAGTAAGACACCAGTTCTAGGCTACTGGAGTCGAGGTCGTTACACAAAACGAAGATCAATTTTCCAAGAGATGAACACGGGTTCAATCGGTGCTTTGATCCACCAAGGGAATTGAGTTGAGAGAGCCAAGAACATCCAAAGAGAGTCTACAAGTCGAATGGGGCGAATTAGGGTCGAAGAGGATTAATTTAGATTTAAAATGGGCATTTTAGGTGGTAGAAATTTGAAACTACCCTTCACTTTCCCAACCCAAAATACCACCACCAATGAGCCGATGGCTTCTACAAAAATGCAGAAGCTATTGGTTGGTAGTGCGGCCATAATGTCTCTACCTTTGGGCACCCCACCAACTGGCCGGTGGGATTCTTGTAGGTAATCCCCACTATCAGCCTTCCACCGACAGGTCAATGGCCCTCACCGGCTAGTTGGTGGACTACATATAGCCTTTTTCAGTTACAGGTTCAAGTCCACACCCATACCAATCATCTGAGACACCTTTAGAACTCCCAAACAAGAATCAAGACCTCACCCCGACCCTTTCATTCCGCCTAAAACTAACTGAAACATAAGGAAAGAAAAACATTAATTATTAAAACATTACAAAAAAACTGAGTAAAAGAAAGAAAGAAAGAAAAGCATTTATTATTAAAACATTACAAAATCATAAAGAATCACTTTTATGGGCATGTACATTTTATCAGCATGCTCACCGCCTTGAAAATTTACAAAGAAATCGAAGATGTCCCAATTCATTATATTATCATCATGGTTCACAGACTAATCATTAAAGGTGGGTTCAATATAATCCTTCTTTCCATTAATTGATTATTGATAAAGATCTACAAAATGTTTTGGCGTACGACTAGTATAGGGCCAGTGACTTTTAATACAGCATCGAAATCATTCATTTTCATCATTTTTTTAATTTTATTAAATGTGTTTGATCATCATTTGATCTCTTTTGGTGGTGCTCTTTCCTCTTTTCATCTAATGTGTCATTATGACCATATCGAGCATAAGATTTTTCTCAACCTAAACCATGTTGATTATCATTGTGATCTCAATTATATGCAATCACATTCACTTCAATGAATTGAGTTGTTCTAATAAGTCGGGTTTCATAATTCCTTATTAGCAGTTTATTATTTTGTTCTGTAATAAGAAGGCAATAAGACAGTTTAGAATATTTTGTAAAACCTTTTTCACGATGGTGTCGTTGTAAAAGAACATTTGAGACATAAAATGTAGAAAATGTCATTTCTCACATATCTATGTTTGTGATATATTCATCATATAATTTTAGTCATGGGGTGATTTTGAATATAACAAAATCGCTTGTCCGCGATTTTGAATATAACAAAATTATATTCACTTGTTAATTTAAAATACTAGAATCATAAATGACTTCATTCATAATGTGTTTTCAAAATACTAGAATCATAAATGACTTCATTCATAATGTGTTTTCAGTAAGATTTATGACATAAAGTGGTCATACATTTCTTTAAGATTTTGCCACAATATTTATTATATCGGTTAAGGGAGGGGAGTTAACAAACAAAACCCTGTCTAATTGGGCTTCACAATATTCATCATGAAAAAACAATAAGAAAATCAAGGTTAACAACATTCATCGTGAAAAATACTACTTATCTGATGAAATAAACATCTTCAAACAATAGGAGTTCACATCAATTGAAATCATGAAATATTTAGAGATAATAAGCACGTTGATGATGAAAGAAAGACAATATACATTAAAAAAAATAGAGCCCAATATCTCATTTAAGTATCAAATCATCTCATATTTATATGATTCAAAATACAAGATTAATTACCACCCATGAGAATTGTGACATCCGTTAATTACTAAAATAAATGGTTTGGTCCATGAGATTATAAAAGAGCCGACTTTGCGTTTAATTTCACAGTTATATATATCACCTATTATTTAAATAATATTCATTTCAATTAAAAAATACATGCACTTGAATTTTTGAAAAAAAAAATCACTTGCATACGAAATATTAATAAAATTTAAATAGTTAATTTTATAACGTATTTTATAAATGATAAATGCCATGACAACATGTTTTAGGTGTGATGGAAAACAGTCCATGGGGAAGCATAATAACACCAAAAAAACCTCGCGCCACCCATAATCAGTCTATGATCAATCCAATAAAAAAGAACTAGTTGGGACATTTTACTCCACTGAATTGAAAAAACAATATTTGTTTCCTTCTAAAAAAAATGCTTGCGCTTGAATTTATGAGAAATAAAATCACTTAAATGAGTGATATAAATAAGTGATAAAAAATCAGTTAAAATCACTTTACATCATGGGAAAGAGGGGAAGTGAAATAAGAGGGTTTGTACATCAGACAACCAAACAAGTACCCAAGACAAATACAAGCCATGATGCATAAAAATGGGGAAGCCAAAACAGCACTTCACTGAGCTCAGAGCAGTTAGTTTTGGGAAAACAAGATACAATTCAGTAATGGGGATCAGATTCTCCCTGCCTATCCCTAGCCATGATTCAGAACAGAAAAGAAGACCACATGGTTCAAATTACGATGAACTGGACCATCCCGGCACCGGAGATCGGTCCAACCCATGAAACAATGGTTTCTTCCTGTTTTAGGTCACCCCAATGAACAGATATGGGCACTAAGGGTCTGTTTGACAACAGAAAATTTCTCACAACAGCCAATATGAGTTATGATAATTAGTTGGTAAGCAATTTGCAAACACTTGCACAAAAGTGTAACAAGCAGTTGTTCTCTTTCAAAAAAAAACACTTGGCACTTAAATTCTAGAAGAAAGCCACTTATATAAGTGACACTTCCGCACTAAGCAATTTGGAAGAACTTACACAGAAGCACTTTTCAACTGTTATACCCACTTTTCAATAAGTGATGTCAAACGCGGTGCAAGTACTTTTTCAGAAACAAAACAAACAGCCCTTATTTATTCAAACAGCTTATCATAAGTGTAAATGTTATAAGCATTTTTCAAAAGGTGTTGTCAACAGACCTTGAGCAGCTCCTAAAAGTAGCTTTTAAGTAGAATGGAAAGCTGTGACATTTGAATAAGGTTGAGAAAGGCACACAGCACAGAACAATTTAGGCTCTGTTTGACAACACTAATTGAAAACTGCTTATAACACTCAACAATAATAATGCAATTTGAAAAAATAAGTGGTGTTGGTTCTATTTTTGAAAAAACATTAACGCTTAAATTTTAGAAGAAAACCACTCAAGTGATAGAAAAACATTTTTTCAATTAGCAATATGGAAACACCTATAAAGAAACACTTAGTGATAAGTGTTAAGTGCTATAAGCAACTTCCAAAAAGTGTAATCAAACAGAGCCTTATAAAGGTGGCCACTGGGGATTGAAAAAATCAAACAGCTATATGGTGCCCTGTTGTCTCAACAATATCCATTAGACCTAGAATCAGGTCATGGTTGGGTTCCAGGCATAATGAGATCACTATTAACACAACCCGTCTCGGCTGTTTGATTTCCATCAATCAAGCATGAGCTTCACAAGCAGAATGAGCACAAATAAATCACATGCCAGTTCACATCATTACAAAATTAGATCAAGCAAACTAGGCCTCCAGTATAAACAGCAAGTCTACGGTAGTCATCAACTTCACATCCCAAAACAAAACAGCAGGGCAACCAAAAGATAAAACACTCACTTTTGTCATCCCATATTTTGTCTACCCTCTTGCATCATCTCAAAGGCTAGTTTGTATTTTTCAAAAGAGGTCAAGCCTGAATGGATGTACTTGTCTGCTGCTTCTCTTAAGCTCCACAGCATCAGAGGCTTGAGATCTCGGGACAGGCCAATCGACTCAATGTCTCGTAAAAGGCCATACTTTGCATTTTTGGTCCATCGATGTAAGATGTACCGTGACGGAACTTCCCTCACACTCAACATGTTAAACACTTTCAGTATGTGTCTACAAAGAACTCCTTCAAATTCAAACATCAGACAGCTACAACTCACATCAAGGTTGGATCTGTTGAAGGAAACCATGTGCTTCACATTCTCATCCCCACACCTGCTTAACAAAAACCTGCTCAGGGTTCCGTCTTCATAAATCTTAACTCCAGCATAAGCATAGCTTTCAAGGAGCTCCTTTTGAAATACTTTAAAGATGATGTTTGTATAAAGTTTTCTGCACTGTTCTTCAATGGGGTCTTCAGTGTGTAAAATTGGCTGCAAATTGTAGGAATCAAAATCATCTTGACTTTCCTCCTCACGACTTTGATCAACACATCTTTGATACCGCAGAATAAACTCCGGGAGCGGTGTTTGGCAGTTTAACATCATACCAAAGCAGGACTTCATGCTCCCACTCAAGGGAATGCTAGCAAAAAAGGTACCCCTCAAGTACAGTGGAACCCAGCTTTCACGATTTTCATACATTTCTCTTAGCCAAGCATTATCCATCAATCCATATTTATTCAGAAGAGCACTCCATGCAGAATCAAATTCATCCGCTGCCGGACTCTGAAAAACGCATTTTTCATATTCAGATTTGAAATCATTGTCCATGGAAAGCAGGAGGCTCAGATTCTCCCACTCCTTTACTTTGATTTGCCATGCAGAAAAACGATGACGGGTCCTGGGAAAAACTTTTGCAATTGCTTCCCGAATGGCCTTGTCCTGATCTGCTATTATTGAAATTGGTTGGCACCCAGACATGGCTCTAAGCCATGCTTGGAAAATCCATGTGAAGGACCTTGTAGATTCATTAGCTATAAAAGCACACGCAAGAAGGACTGGTTGCTTGTGATGATTAACCCCAAGAAACGAAGCAAATGGAACCAAATGATTGCTTTTCTTGTATGATGTATCGAAAACAACAGTGTCCCCAAACTGACTGCAGGAAAATCTGGAGTGGCTATCAGCCCAGAAAACGCTCATGCATTTCCCATCCTCAACTTCGACTGCATAAAAGAATCCTGCATCCACTGCTTGCCTGGATTGAAAAAACTCAAGAAACGCGAGATACCAGTCATTCCTGACAGCACTTCCACAAGCTCCACCTGTTTGGTTGGTAACATCGGTATCAACTAAACCCAAATTTTCCAAAACACCACTGACGTCCTCCCTCAAGCCCTTTGGAGACAAAGAATCTTTATTCTCAGTTACTCCTTGCAAACCCGTATCATGATTATGCTCTTTTACAAGCCGGTCAACCACCCACCTCCCTGAATCATTTGTACAAACTCTTATGTGTGCCCTACAACCAACCCTTGAATGATTCTGATGCCCTTCCTTTGAGCACACAAATCTCCGGGAAGCAATTGCCCCGCTGTTTCTTGAACGGAACAACTGACCAATACGAATTCTGAATCCTGATTTAGCTGCATATGCGTAGTAATATCGGTATGCTTCATTTGCTGAATTAAACTCAAGGCCAATGTATGGTTCAATGTTTGGAAGTCCTTCCCACTCGTCCCTTTTAAGGCGTTTTGCATGGATGGCCCCAGATGGGCACGGACGTTCATGATTCTCTTCTTCTCTGAAATTCAGAGCACCCGTGCTGCGGTAAGCATCCGCTAATGATTTTGAAACAGTGCGAGCCCTTGCTGGTGATTTTGAAACAGTGCGAGCCCTTGCTGGTCCTCTAGACCGATGCACTGCCCCAGAAAGCCCAAATATATGATTATGATCCTTCCGAAAGTGATCAACGACCCACTTGCCAGATCCCTGCTTTACTACCCTGATAAAAGCCGGGCAACCAGTCCTTGAATTGAGTTGAAATCCCTCTTTGGAACACACAAATCTACGAGAAACTACAGACCCGTCAGCTTTTGATCTTTGCAGCTGACCAATCCTAGTTTTAAATCCCAGATGAAATGCATACAAACTGTAAAACTCTCGTGCTTCCTCTGCAGAATCAAACTCCATCCCAGCATGTGGCTCAGGCTTACACTCTCCTTCCTGCTCGAAACTGCTGTCATTTTGTACGGTAATCACGTTCAGCGGCTTCATTTTTAAATGCATGCTATTCCCACGCCGTCTGTCAATTAGAGAGAATTCTCAAACATGATTCGCGGGGAGGGGTGGGGGGGTTATAGTTTTATGAGTGAAACGGATCAGACAATATAAACAGAAGCGCCCACCACACAAATACTCAGAAGAATCGATGCTAACAGAATCCTCTAAACAAACCAAATGACGGCCGGCAATATTTAAAAATAAATAAATAAATACTGGTACGAGGGTTTTACCTTGTCATTCTCGTCGTCAGGGGATGCGAAACAGTCAGCGAAGAGAGTGAGGAGATGATTCGGGGACCATTCAGATCTAACAGAGGTGGAGAAGCTAAGGAAAATACGTGCTTGGACAGAGGTGACGTCAATTGGATAGCGGCGCCGGCGGATCCCACGAGAGATGAATTATCGCAACTTCACGTTTCAATGGGGAATCGGGGCTCAAAGTTTTCGTGCGGAGAAGAGAAGGAAACCGCAAGCAGGCATTCTAATGTTTTTTAAGAGAAAACCCTTTTAAAAACGGAGCCGTTTTATAGTATTATTATAAAATAATAATAATAATTTATATTAATAATCGGATGGTATTTTTAAAATTAGAACCCGAATTAATTATAAATTGGACGGATGCCTTGATTTACTGCAGGATCTCCTCTTCTTTGAATCTCATTTAAAGCTCAGTCAAGATTTATCTTTTCCAACCCTCAAAACTTGGAAGGTTTTTTTAAATAAATAGGTTTTAAAAAAATATTAAAAGGAGATCGAGTTTTCTATATTTGAAAAAAAAGTCTCGAAAAGCATGAACGGGGTTCACGATTCTATGACCTTCCGATAGGAAGCGAAAATTACATTTTCACCTCCTATTTGGAGTTTGTACATAAGGTGTGAACATGGTTCGTGTCTCTCTTCCTTTTTATTTTAATTTTTACTTTTGTTTTGTTTTGTCTTATATATATATAATAAAAAAATTAAACAATATTTAAAGTTCTCTTATTTTATTTGGAATCGACTCCATTAAATCAATGCTAAAATATAACCGAAAACTCACCCAAACCTTCTTTTCATAAGGGAGTGGAGTTGGGCACCCATAAGGATTTTCAATTGATATTTATTAATTATTATCTATTAATATAATATTTATTAATAACATCATCACTACTTGTTAATTAAGAATTTTTTAATATTAAATTAACTAACATTTTTTATTATTTTTAAATTAAATATTTATTGATATAATTAATAATAAATATTAATAATATTTCTTCATAGGTTAGAATAATAATAATAATAATAATATAATTAATATTTATTGATATAATTAATTTAAGGAATTATACAAACAATATTTAGTAATTTATTTTATACAATTAATTTTTTATTTATTAATGTAAGATCCCGTTTTTTCTAGGTACGTCCGTCTTTTAAGTTTTGATAAACCTCATTATACCGATTTGTTTTTTCTTTGAATTTTGATTGTCGAGCCTTAATCCAAACTGGTTTGTTCTCGGAGGAAGCAAGATTTGTAAAACCTTGAATCTTTTGTTTCTTAAATGGAAGTTTTGTCTCCTACTTGTCCTCTTTTGTTTCTGTGTTGAATCGTGTTTGGTTAAAGGTTGAGGGCTTCGAGAATTTTTTTGAGGCTCAAGGGGTGTTTTGGAAAGTGAGTGGATGCACTATAGCGCATAGGACCACACTGCAGAGGAGGCGCTTGTGCCGTTATGGGTTTGGCTATGTTGCAAGGAGGTTGTTTGTTGGAGGTTGCGCCGTGTGTGAAGGACCACGTCGTCGTAGCTGTTTCTGCGTCAGTTACAGACGTTAGTCCAACTTGTTGGTCTTCGGGGGTTATGGTCTTCAATAGGCCGTTTCAAAATTATGGGGATGAATTAAGAGGGGTTTCTCACACGAACTAGATTCCCGATGAATTCCCCTACAAATATCCTTTCCTCTCCATCGTTTCAGCATCGTACAAAACTCCGAATGGCTGCAAAGATAACTCCACGCTGCAGTGCTTGCCCTTATGCCACAACAGTGCATGCCCTAATTTGGTTATACGCTGCATTCTCCCTCACTACACTGTGGAGGTCATCTTTCCACACCGCATTGCCTTGTCCTGTGTCGTGGCAGTTCCTCCCAGCGCATCGTTGTGCCATGGTGCATAAGCTTGCATCGTGGAGGTCTTCTTCCAACACACTCTTGCGCCTTAGTGTCCCACCCTGTGTCCCACCCTGAGGGCAGGGACCATTTGTTCATGATACATTATGTGTGATTCATCCTCGATAGGAGAATCTGCCACCGACTTCTGTGATCCATCCTGATGCATGAGGATTCTCCCCTAGTCAGAGATATCCAGCATGGTGCCGAAACAGATTTGGCTTGTAATGTCTTGGAATTTCCGTGTTTTTTTAAATTATATGGAATTATTTCGAGACTGCACGCATTGACGACACGTGATTCCGAGGCTCGGAGTGCCCAAAATGTAATTTTGAACTTATTTTAAAGTACGTTCAGTAAACGCAGGAGCAGGTTTTTCTAAATTTTGAACTGGTGCTCGGATCGAAAATCTGAGGGCATCGTTGAACTCGGAACGCCGAGATTCACCTAACTTCGACCGACAAAGGTTGGACGAAAAAGTTATTTTTCGAACTTTTCAAAAAATAATAAAATAACTTTAAAAAGTTATTTTATTTCTTTTCTCAACCGTTAAGCGGCGGACGGTGGTATTGCGGTGCGGCGACGAGGTGATGATGAGGCGCATTAAAGGAAACCCCTTAATGGCTCGTTAAGTCGCAGCGTAACAGCTACGCTGTTTCGTAAATGAAACAGTGTAACGACGCAATGTCATAGCTTAACAGAAACGCTGCGACGTGTTCCCTTTTTAATTATCTAACGCGTTGGAGAGTTCAGAATTAAATCGTGAGCAATTCCTTGACGAACCTCCAACGAAGAACGATGAACGACAACACAACAGAATGTTATCGACTTCGATGTGCCTCGAATAATGAAACTGGGAAGCGACGAACGATGTCGACCACTTGAACCCTCGAGGACGGAATGCTACGACAACGAACATCAAACGAGGTAGGGGGTTTGTTTTGATTCATGATTTCCCCGTTCTTATTCTAAACGATTGACGCGGATTAACCCACGAACAGGTTAATCCGCAGATCGTGCGTTCTTGCGGGAGTGTGACTTCTTTTGAGATTTCTCTATCTGGGATTAAATTATCACTTGTATTGTTGCGGAATCGTTATAGTTTATAGAGATAAACACAAAGTAAACACAGCCGAGTATAAAATGTATTATTAACAAAGTCGAATAACAGAAAACGAAGGTTGAAGGAAAGTAAAATGGAAAACAGGATTTACATGGTTCAGACCTTATGGTCCTACTCCACGGAAAGAACACCACCACAGTTTCTTTATTATTATGCAAAATGAAACAACAGAGCACATACAAGCTGAGAAGCAGCAAAAACAGACCACTCACGCGGACCATGAAAACTATCCAAGAACGAAGACCTCTTCACCCCAAGAGCCAGTGATGAATCCTGGCTCGGAGTTAGCAAAGTTATCTTCCGAACTGGATGGACTCACGCACGCATCCCCGATTAAAAACAAACCAGAATAGAAACCAGGAACATACAACGCAAAGATCAGACAAGAAAATAAAGAACAGACTCACAAATACACAAGCACCGAGAAACATAGATCTTAGCCCTGGTTGCCTTCCTGATTTCTGAACAGTTATCGAGATGGCGGCGTACAGGTGGCGGGTCTCTGAACCATCAAGGGTTCCTCTTCTCACACAGCTCTCAGGAAAGGAATGCTGAAAACGAAGAACCACCCAAAAGAAAAATCAACGCGCCGTATAATAATGGTGGCTGGAAGAACGAAGCGACGCCACTGATAGGCGTAACAGACGAGGTCCACGCGACAACAACCCAGCGAACAGAAGAATCGCGAAGCAGCGACGGTTCAAACAAATCCCGCAAAGCTCGGGACACGTGGACGGCCAGAGACGCTCGGGCGGTGCTGATCAGATCACTGAAGAAGCACAAAGCAGCAAATCAAGACCACTGGATCGCGGAACATCAACGGCTAGGACGAATCGGAGCAGCAAGATCGCCACAGTGGCAATACACAGGTAAAACGGGCCAGCGGACAACAAGCCCACAAAACCAACAGGTCATAAACTAGAAGCCCAGAAAAATAGAAAACCAAAACACGGAGGCCCAGCCCAATTGCATAACAATATAAAAGAAATATGCATAATTCATGAAATTAATAAAACACAGGTTTTTTCATGGCATCCAATTTTTAATTTTGAAAACCCACTTTCACAAATCTCCACCTTTTCAATATTAAAAACAAAAAAACTACACTGATGGTGTTCTTGCAAACAACTAATCTACCCATAACACTTATCACTAGTGTGGGCAGATTCTCTATAACAGAAAAACCCAAGTCTTCAAATGTTCACCCAGTATGAACTTCACCTAGCATGTGTCGGTAGTGACACATGTCCTACCCACACTACCTTTCTACTGCTAAACAGATTAAACATGCTCATAAATTTAAACCAAGCAATCAGTTTTAACAAACTTACCCAGCATTTACCTTTGATTCAACCCAGAACAACTGGTCTCATACGCACCAACGACCTGAAATTCAAACAACCTTTCCCGGGGTAAAATGCAATGAAAAAACATGAAATCGAAACAAATCTTAAAAAACAATGCGTCATTAATCAAAACTGTAGAGAACTAAACATAGTAATCACAGAACATAAAACTGTCAGGGGAACAACTTCTCCACCTAAGCCCGAACGTCTTAGACCAGCCCACATAAAACCTTTTTCTTAACCGCGATTCTTCCACAAAGAAAAGTGGAGTCAGTCCTAGGAATGCAGGAAAAAACTACACAGAACCTATGTCAAGTTCTAACGAAGGGGCTGCGAGACTAAAGAACTTCGACAGACTCATAATCGGGACATACCACATGAGACTGAGCCATACTATCTTTTTCTTTCAGATTATGACAATAACGTTTAATGTGGTCGATATTACCGCACTCAAAACACCGAAAACCTTTAAACCGGTTCTTATCCTTCCTATCCTTATTTTTCATAAGAGATTTGGCATATAACATTTGAGGTTCACTCTTAACAGAACTCAACTCTTCCTTCAAACTATGCATTTGAAGATCACGAGATAGGACAACAGACTTAACCTCTTCCAGCGTAATGGAATCCCGACCATACGTCATAGAATCTCTTAATTAATTAAAAGAATCATAAAGAGAGGTTAACAAAATTAAATCTTGATCCTCATCCTTAACTTAAATGTCTATATTTTCTAAATCTAACAGAATTTTATTAAACTCGTCTATATGAACATGCACAGAAGAACCATGTGAAATTTTAAAATTATATAAACGCATTTTTTATACAAATTCCCAAGAAAGGATTTAGTCATATACAAATGCTCGAGTTTAACCCAAATCGATTTAGCAGTAGTTTCATGTGCTACTTCACACATCACCTTATCACCCAAAGTTAACAGTAGAGTACAGTGAGCCTTTTCCAATATACCAGGATCAACATCGACAAAGGTAGTGATGGACTGATCGTTGGCAGTGACAGTCACAACAGGTTTCTTGTTACCGTGCAAAGCATCGACAAGACCATTATGAACAAGTAAATCACGCATTTTAACTCTCCACAAATTAAAATCATTTTCTCTGTCAAATTTATCAATTTCAAACTTGACAGACATTATTAATAAAATGAGTAACAGGCTCTGATACCACTTTTTGCGGAATCGTTACAGTTTATAGAGATAAATGCAAAGTAAACATAGCCGATTATAAAACGTATTATTAACAAAGTCGGTTAATAGAAAACGAAGGTTGCAGGAAAGTAAAATGGACAAAAGGATTTACGTGGTTTGGACCTTATGGTCCTATTCCATGACAATGACACCACCACCGTTTCTTTATTATTATGCAAAATGAAACAACAGAGCACATACAAGCTGAGAAGCAGCAAAAATAGACCACGCACGCGAACCACAAAAACTATCCGAGAATGAAGACCTCTTTGCCCCAAGAGCCAGTGATGAATCCTGGATGAGAGTTAGTGAATTTCTCTTCTGAACTGGATGAACTCACGCATGCAACCCTAACTACAAATAGACCAGAATATAAACTAGGAACATACAACGCAAAGATCAGACAAGTTTATAAAGAACGAGCTCACAAATACATAAGCACCGAGAAGCACGGATCTTAGCCATGGTTGCCTTCTTGATTTCTGAAGGAGTCTCCACCAAAAAACCACCGGAATAGTCGTCGAGATGGCATTGTACAGGTGGTGGGTCTCTGAACCAGAAAGGGTTCCTCTTCTCACACAAATCTCAGGAAAGGAATGCTGAAGACGACGAACCACCCGAAAGAAAAACCAACGCGCCGTATAATAATGGTGGCTGAAAGAATGAAGCGACACCACTGATAGGCATAACACACGCGACAACAACCCAATGAACATAAGAATCACGAAACAACGACGGTTCAAACAAATCCCACAAAGCCCGGGACACGCGGAAAACCAGAGATGCTCGGGCGGCGCTGATCAGATCACCGAAGAAGCACAAAGTAGCAAATCAAGACCACCAGATTGTGGAAAATCAATGGATAGGACGAATCAGAGCAGAAGGATCACCATGGTGGCAATACACAGGTAAAACGGGCCAACGGACAACAAGCTCACAAAACCAGTGGGTTATAAACCAGAAGCCCAGAAAAATAGAAAACCAAAACACGAAGGCCAATCCCAATTGCATAACAATATAAAATAAATATGTATAATTCATGAAATTAATAAAACATGTGTTTTTGCATGGAATCCAATTTTTAATTTTGAAAACCCACTTTCACATGTATTGATTGAGCTACAATCCCCAGACCTCCCCATGCTTCTAAACTTCTAACACAGAGAGTGCGGACCGACATGAACAAAGCCTGAACCCCTTCGCATGTGCGTTCTTCATGGATGAATTCTAGAAATGGAAGCAAGGTGAGTTCGAGGCTGTCGCATTGAAGGTGGAAGCCTTACGATCCCGTAGGCATAGACAGATCGAGAAATGGACCACAGGAGAAACTCCAGTGGCCCGTAGAAGAAACTGCCAGCAGCGGTCACAGGCAGAGGGAGGTGGCGCGCCCGTCGGTGCATCATGAAGACATAGGGTCACAACCAGCGGCCACAGTGGTGTGGAGGTGCAGCGCTGAGTTGACCTGGTTAACCCGCATACTTGAACCGCGGGTGACATGGAGGGCATGACCAGTTTCACCGACCGTGTGTGCTGAAGACTGGATGCGGTTGTGCCATGTCTAGATGGAGGAGCCAGTCTGCTACGGTAGGCCGAACCGGACCTGGATCCAACTGGCCCCCGTTTCACTAAAACGCTCGTATCTCTCAAACCATACATCTGATTGACGTGTCGTCAATGACGTTGGGACCCTTACGACGAGGTGGTCCTTATAATATACTCTATGTGAGTTTTGGAGGATGTTGTTATATGACCAGGTTGGATCAGACTCGAATTCAACAGGTCCCTTTTTACAAAAATGTCCATATCTTACAGACCAACCGTCCGTTTAACGCGTCGTCTGTTGCTTTGGGACCCTTACGATGAGACTGTCCTTTGGGTTACTCTATGTGGAACTTTGTGGTGGTTGAGGTATGACCAATGGATTGAGGAGCAGATCCTATGGAAATCAAGCATGCTAAGTGCAGGAATCTAGTGGCTGGCTGTGATGTGAATCATAATAGCGACCCTTCATGGATCAACATACTAGCGACCCTTCATGGATCAGCATACTAGAAACCCTTTGTGGATCAGCATACTAGAGACCCTTTGTGGATCACCATACTAGCGACCCTTCATGGATCAGTATACTAACAACCCTTCATGGATCAAGATAATAGGGACCCTTCATGGATCAGCATACTAGCGACCCTTCATGGATCAACAAAGCCTCTCAAGAGAATAAGATGATCTAGATTTACAACTAATCATCTTTACTTTTGTACTTAAGTTATACTTGGTGTGAGATGTGTCTTTTTCTTCGTGCTTTATTTTTATATCTTGTTATGTGGTGTTTTCCTTTGTAGATTACTGTGATACTCGAGTTGGTCTTAGGGTCCCTACTGAGTATTGTTATACTCACCCATACACAGGCTTCACCCGCACCTGTTGTGTCTTGTACTAAAGACAGACAACATTGACTGGGAATTTGGGGATCCAAGGCTAGATGGTGCTCAGAGGTGGATTGATAGACGTGGTGTGATGTAGTGACATCCGATAGAGAGTTGTACCTACCCTTCAGGTAGGATCCTTGGCAGACGACCTTCAGAGATTGTACTTAATTTGTTGTACTTTCCTTTCAGTTGGGCTTATATTCTGGCCCCTTTACTTTCAGTTTACACGCTTTACTCTCAGTGGTGGTACTTTGTGGTGGTTGTACTATTTTTCTTTCCTTTGTGGTTTACTTTGTATAGTATGCTCTCTCTCTGTGTGTACAAGTTTAAAGGCAATGTCTTCCCTTCCTGGGATATGCCTTTTCGGTGTTAGTCACCTGCCCCTAGCTTATGGAAGGTGAGTTTGGGGTAGTCACAACACGGGCCCCGAGGGACGGGTCATGAAAAAGTGGTATCAGAGGCGGTCAATTCTACCAGAATAACTAAGAGTCTGTATTTTCAATGAGGGCAATAGTGTTAAGTGTCTTGAGTTCGGATTTCAGTCTGAGGAGTCCAGTGTTGGTGCAGCGACCGACATATACATACACCAGGACCCTGAATTATGTTTTCCTACTTGGTACACAAAAAACACTGGTTCAATGTGTTTTGGAAATGTTTTTCTCTTGATCTATTTTGAGTCAGCTCACTAGGTATAACTTATTGATCGTGATGCATTGTTTCCCTATAGGATGCCTCCATGAAGATAGCCATCCAGAATTCTAGTGAGATATCATGACAATGACTCACCAAGTGATGAGGCATCGGTGCAGGGACCACTTATAGTGATAACACCTTCGGGTGGTGTACCAACAACACCACCACCCATAGAGCAGCAGTTACTACCAACCCCACCAGCGGATAGTGCAAGCCGACTGAGCACGCTGCATGAGTTCCAGAGACAGTGGCCTCCAAGATTTTGAGGTGAGACAGATCCTCAGGCAGTTGAGGATTGGCTGAAGGTAGTTATGTGGGGTTTTCACCAGGTAGAGACATCTACAGACCAAATGGTAGTTCTAGCCGCTAGCCTTTTTAGGGAACAATAGGGAAATGATGGAGCTTGATGCTCTAGACACACGAAGAGGCGACCTTTTCCTGGTTGGACTTCGAGAGCCTTTTCAGGGCAGAGTTCGTACCAACGACACTACGCTCAATGCATATTCAGGAGATACTACACCTATAGTAGGGAAGCCTGACTGTGGCTCAGTACTCAGTGAGGTTTACAAACCTCTCCCACTACTACACTAACATGGTACAAGACTCTTTCTTTAGGGCCCATACCTTTGAGCAGGGAATCCGATGGGAGATCAGGTCATCGATGATCTTGCTCAGCATCTCGACGTAGGCTAGAGTGATAGAGAGAGATCTGCTAGTGGAGAGATTCCCATATGAGCAGGCACCAATGGTGAGAGCCACCACCAGATGATAGGTGGCTGAGTTATCTACAGCAGGTAGTAAGAAGAAAATGCAGAGGCCCAAGCGGGCCAAACCTTCTAGAGGACATGACCCCAGGATGCAGGGTCGGAGGTGCGGAGCTCGCAAGATAGAGGAGGTTATATGAGGTATAGAGTTTGTTACTCCTACAATAGACTGAGGTACATGGCTCGTGACTGTTCAAATCCCATCACAGATAACCAATAGGCGGTCGAGGGACCGCTGAGGCAGAGAAAGAGGTTCGAGTGAGGAGGTCCGTAGGGCAGCAGATGTGGCAGGGGAGCAGGCTGAGTGGTAGGAAATGGATGAAAATTCGAGGTACCACCACCACCACCCCCAGGTGGTCCACCACAAGCTCCAGGAGCAGGTGGACAGGGGTGGGGCCAACTTTAGGCGATGGAGGCCTATGACCACGATGCTCTAGAGATGATTAGAGGTACGATCTGTGTCTACTCTACCCTATATGTAGTTCTTATATACACAAGTTTCAATCACTATTTACTTTCCACAGGCCTCGTTCGAGGCTCAGAGATTCCGGTGGAGCCATTGGTTCGATCCTTACGATTAGAGACTCCTACGGGAGAGGATTTGACGATTACAAACTAGTGCTGACAATGTGAGATTACTCAAGGAGGCGAGAGCTTTGGTTAGGATTTTATAGTAGTAACATTGAGGCCTTACGGCTTCATCTTAGTTATAGACTGATTATCTATAGTCCATGCTCAAATCGACTGTTTTAGGTGCAAAGTGTGGTGTGTCCACAAGTATGGGACTGAGTTTTCTTTCACCAGTGAGAAGGGAACCTTTGTATAACATGATGGAATTTCTTGGAGAAGGGTATAGCCGATCACTCACTAGTTGGCTAGCCTCACCCTTGGTGTGGTGGACAAGAGGAGTCCAAGATTTCTTGTAGTGGTGGACAAGTATGAGGATGTATTTCCCAAATACATTCTGGGACTACCTCCTCACAGGGAGGTAGACTTCTACATCGATCTGTACTTAAGGACGACACCAATACCCACAACGACATATTGGATGGATCCTGCAGAGCTTCGCAAGATGAGGGTACAACTGGAGGACTTGCAGGAGAAGGGCTTCGTGAGACCCAGCGTTTCACCATGGGCAACCCCAGTGTTGTTTTCCAAGAAGGCAGATGAGAGCTTGAGGCTATGCATGGACTTCCAGAACTTGAACGAGGTGACCGTGAAGAATAAGTATCCACTACTAAGAACTAATGACCTCTTCGACCATCTGAAGGGAGCAAGGCGGTTCTAGAAGATAAACCTTAGATCAATCTATCATCAGCTTTAAGTATAGGATGAAGACGTACCGAAGTCAACCTTTAGATGTCGGTACGGCCACTATGTTTTATTGGTGATGAACTTCGATGTGAACAATGCCCCAAAAGTTTTCATGGGACTCATGAACATGATATTCTAGCCTTACCTCGATCGTTTCATGGTAGTCTTCATTGATGACATTTTGGGGTACTCAGCGTCGAAGTAGGAGCACGCTACACACCTACAGATAGTCCTAGATACACTCTGAGAGCACCAGCTTTATGGTAAGCTCTAAAAGTTCCAATTCTGGATTTGGGAGGTCCACTTTCTTAGACACATCATCTCGAGGACTGAATTTACAGTGGATCTGGTGAAGATAGAGGCAGTGCTTGCTTGAGATCCACCTCAAAGCGTGATTGAGGTGCGGAGTTTCCTGGGGTTGGCTGGGTACTACCGAAGGTTTGTACCTAACTTTTCCAGATTAGAAGCACCCTTTTTAGCTTTGAAAAAGAAGATAAAATCCTTTGTATAAACAGAGAGGTGCCAATAGAGTTTCTAGAAGCTGAGACAAAGACTGATTAGTGCCCCCATCTTGAGACTACCAGAAGAGGGTGTTGGGTATGTAGTCTTTTGTGATGCATTAGGGACCAGACTGGGTTATGTCCTGATGTAGGAGAGAGAAATGATTGCCTAAGACCCACAGTAGTTGAGGTATCATGAGAAGAACTATGCGACCCATGACCCGAGGTTAGCAGTAGTGTTATTTTCCTTGAAGATGTGGTAACACTACTTTATGGGTGAACGGTTTACCGTCTACTTCGACCAAAAAAGTCTCAGGTATATCTTCTCACAAAAGGAAATGAACTTAAGACATTGGTGATATATGGAGTTAATCCAGGAATATGACTTTGAGATATTATACACTCTTGGGAAGGGGAATGTGGTGGAAGACACACTCAGCAAGAGGTCTAGTTTACAGCTACTGAGTGAGGCAATGAAGCAGCTAGCCGAGATGCAGATATCCTTCATGGATGATGATGGAGCAGCTTACCTCTAGTCTATGACTATCACTCCCTCACTCTTTCAATGAGTTAGGGAGGCACAACTTGTGGATGTTGATTGTGAGACCCGGCGTGCTCAGATATCCTTAGGATAGGCTCTTGATGTATTTTTGATAGGTGGGGAGCATATTATCCTTTTCAGAGGGCGCACTGTAGTACCAGCGACGTTACAAGAGGAGGTGTTAAGGGAGTTCCATAAATCCCATTTGGCGGTATATCCTGGTGTGGAGAAGATGAACCAGGACCTCCGATGTTAGTACTGGTGGATAGGGATGAAGAAAGTGGTGGTAGAGTTTGTTTCGCAATACATCACTTGTCAACAGGTGAAGGCTGAGCATCAGGTCCCAGAAGTCTTGGCACAACCACTTGAGGTACCAGAATGGAAGTGGGATGGTATCTCTATGGAATTTGTGATGGGGTTACCATGCACGTCCAGGGGTCATGATTCTATCTGGGTGATTGTTTACTGACTCACCAAGTCATCCCACTTTCTACCCATCCGATAACAGAGATTGGTAGAGGGCTTGGGGCGCCTTTACATCCAGAAGATAGTGCAGCTTCACAGGGTTCCTTCGACGATCGTCTCAGACCGTGATGCACGTTTTACATCCTGGTTGTGGAAGGGATTATAAGAGACATTCAGGTTTCAGTTTCACTTGAGCACCGCCTTTCACCCTCAAACAGATGGTCAGACAGAGTGGACCATACAGACCTTAGAGGACAAGCTTTGTACTTGTGTCCTATATTTTGGTCATAGTTGGGAAGACCACCTGACACTAGTGGAGTTTGTGTAAAAAAATAGTTGTCACTCCACCATTGGAATGAAACTGTTTGAGGCCTTGTACGGGCGACCATGCAGATCACCTCTATGCTGGACAGACCCAGGGGAGTCAACACTCATGGGTCCAGAGTTGGTACAAGATACCACTGAGAAGGTGCAGATCATCCAGGAGTAGATGAGGACTACACAAATCAGAAATAAGTCATATGCCGATAGGATATGGAGACCCTTGGAGTTTGAGGAGGGAGACCATGTTTTCCTTTGGGTTTCACCCCGTCAGGGATTTCAGAGATTTGGCTAGGGAGGCAAGTTATCTCCGAGGTTCATTGGACCTTTCCATATTCTCAACAGAGATGGCGAGGTGGTGTACTGCTTAGATCTTCCCCCAAAGATGCACCAGGTGCATGATGTTTTTCACATGTTACAGTTGAGGAGGTACATTCATTATCTGTTGCACGTCATCAACTAGAGCGAGCTAAACATTGACAATGGGGCGATGTTTGCAGAGTTCCTGGTGGAGATAGAGGATCAAAAAGAGTGGGGCTTTTGTAGATAGTTGATTCCTCTGGTGCCCATTTGATGACAACATGAAAACCTCCAGGAGAGCACATGGGAGCGGGAGGCTCATATTCGTGCTCAATACTCCCATTTGTTTGATTAGCCTTTGTCTTGGCTTTCAAGGATGTAAATCCCTAAGGCGGGGAGAATGTAATACCCTAGAATTTCCATGTATTTTTTTTTAAATTATATGGAATTATTTCAAGAACTCATGCTTTGACAACACATGATTTCGAGGCCCGAAGTGCCCATAATGTAATTTTGAACTTATTTTAAAGTACGTTCAGTAAACGTGTGAGCATATTTTTTTAACTTTTGAACTAGTGATCAGATAAAAAATTCGAGGGAACTATTGAACTCAGAATGTCGAGATTTTCCTAGAAAAGACTTAATTCGACCGACAAGGGTTGGACATAAAAGTTATTTTTCGAACTTTTCAGAAAATAATAAAATAAGTTTAAAAAGTTATTTTATTTCTTTTCTCAACCATTGAGCGGTGGAAGATAGCGTTGTGGTACGACAACGAGGTGATGATGAGGTGCATTAAAGGAAGACCATTAATGGCTCATTAATTTGCAGCATAACAGCTACACTGTTTCATAAATGAAATAGTGTAACGATGCAACATCACAGTGTAATAGAAACGCTGCGACGTGTTCCTTTTTTAATTAGATAACGCATTGGAGAGTTGGAAATTAAATCATGGGAAATTCCCTAATGAACCTCTGGTGAGTTTCCTCTCCAACAAAGAATGAAAAATTCCAGTGGAATGTCATCGACTTCGACGTGCCTTGAAGAATGAAGCTGAGAAGTGACAGACGATGTCAACCTCTTGAACCCTCGAGGATGGAATGCTACAACAACGAATGTCAAATGAGGTAGGGGGTTTGTTTTGATTCATTATTTCCCCATTTTTATTCTAAACGATGAACGCAAATTAACCCACAAACAAGTCAATCTGCAGATCATGCATTCTTGCAGGAGAGTGACTTCTTTTGGGATTTCTCTATCCGGGATTAAATTATCACTTGTATTGATTTAACTACAATACCCAAACCTCCCCATGTTTTTAGACTTCTAACATGGAGAGCACGGGCTGACACGAATAAGGCCCGAGCCCCTACGCATGTGCATTATTTGTGGATGAATTCTCAAAATGGAGGTAAGGCGAGTTCGAGGCTGTCGCAGTGAAGGTGGCAGCCTTATGATCCCATAGGCACAGACAGATCGAGAAACAGATCATTGGACCAACTCTGGTGGCCTGCAAAAGAAACCGCCAGTGCCAGAAGCCACGGGAAGAGGGAGGAGGCACATTCATCGGCGCACCGCGATGGAAGAGGGTTGCGGCCACTGGCCGCAACGACATGGAGGTGCAGCGTTGACCGACGCTGTGTGGAGGCGACGACTCGTGTCTGAGTTTCTCGGGTGAGCGACAGAGATCGCGACCACCGCTTCCACGATGCTGGAGACCCGTGATGCCACAATTGTGCCACATTGACCTAGTCAACTCATGGGCTCAGTCTACGGGTGGCGTGGAGGGCACGACTGGTTTCACTGGCCGCGTGTGCTGAAGACCGGACGCGGCTGTGCCACGTCCGGATGGAGGAGCCGAACCGCTACAACTGGCCAGAAAAACTAGCGGGCCGAAACAGAGAACCAAAAGGCTGGGCCCAGGCTGGACCAAATCTAGGTTGGGTCATGTCGGTCTGATCGGGTCAAATCGAACCTGGACCCAACCGGGCCCTGTTTCACTAAAACACTCGTATCTCTCATACCGAGCGTCCGATTGATGCGCCGTTAGTGGCGTTGGGACACTTGTGATGAGGAGGTCCTTATGAGATACTATACATGAGTTTTGGAGGAGGTTGAAATATGACCGGGTTGGATCAGACTCAAATCCAACCGGGCCCTTTTTACAAAAATGCCCATATCTTACAGACCGAGCGTCCGTTCGACGCGCCGTCTGTTGTGTTGGGACCCTTAAAACGAGATGATCATTTGGGTTACTCTATGTGGGACTTAGTGTTGGTTGAGGTACAAATGATGGCTTTAGGAGCATATCCTATGGAAATCAAGCATGCTAAGTGCAAGAATCTAGTGGCTGGCTGTGACGTGAAGCATAATAGCGACCCTTCATGAATCAACATACTAGAGACCCTTCTTGGATCAACATACTAGACACCCTTCATGGATAAATATAGTAGAGACCCTTCATGGATTAGAATACTAGAGACCCTTCATGGATCAACATACTAGAGACCCTTCACGGATCATCATACTAGTGACCCTTCATGGATCAACAAAATAGCGACCCTTCGTGGATCAGTATACTAGCGACCCTTCATGAATCAGCACACTAGAAAACCTTTGTGGATCAGAATAATAGATACCCTTCATGGATAAGCATACTAGAGACCCTTTTTGAATCAGTATACTAGTGACCCTTCGTAGATTAGCAGCAGAGCCTCTCAACATAATAATATGATCTAGCTTTACAACTACTCATATTTACTTATGTACTTAAGTTATACCTGGTGTGAGATGTGTCTTTTTCTTTATTCTTTAGTTTTATATCTTTCTATGTGGTGTTTTCCTTTGTGGATTATTGTAAGACTCAAGTTGGTCTTGAGGTCCCTACTGAGTATTGTTATACTCACCCCTGCACAGGCTTCGCCCACACCTGTTGTGTCTTGTGCAGACAACGGACAACATTGACTGGGAATTTGGGGAGCCAGGTCTAGATGGTGCTCAGAGGTGGATTGATAGACATGGTGTGATGTAGTGACATCTGATAGATAGCTGTACCTACCTTTCAGGTAGGATCCTTGGTGGACAACCTCTATAGCTTGTACTTCCTTTGCTATACTTTGCTTTCAGCTGGGCTTGTATTTTGGCCACTTTACTTTCAATTTACATGATTTACTATTAGTAGTGGTAATTTTTGGTGGTTATACTATTTTTCTTTCCCTTTTGGTTTACTTTGTGTAGTATTCCCTATCTGTGTGTGTACAAGTTTAAAGGCAATGCCTTCCCTTCCTGGGATATGCCTTTCCGATGCTAGTCACCAGCCCCTAGCCTATAGAAGGCGGGCTTGGGGTAGTCATGAAACAGACCCCAGGGGATGGGTTGTGACATGTCTAACTTGGTTTTCAACCCAGAGCTTGGGGGTTAGTGGATTTATTTCACGTGCAGTATCAATTGTGAAATTGATACCCCTATTTAATCACTTTATTACATGCACTATATACATTCAGACTGGATTATTAAAGCATGGTGGTGTTGACTGATAGAGTTAATATTTTCATTATTATTTATATGTTTTTCAATGATTTAATCCCTCCCAATTATTCAATGTGAGTGTATTTGCATCATTTATGTGTTTTTGGTGTATTTTGGGCTTAAATGTGAAAATGGGGTAATTCTGTAAAATTGTCAGTTTTATATAGCTTCTGTTTTTCAGGCATAACTTTTATAATATGGGTCCAATTGAAGTGAATATTTTTTTAGGATTTATATGTTTGTGGGCTTCAAATGTTTCTTCTAGACCAAGACCATATTCGAAACCCAATGGTACAAAAAATTCAATCAAGTGGAGAAATCAGTTTGGCAGGCAGAATGGACCCCACTTCATTAAATATGGAATATCTCCTTCAGACGACCTTATAATGAGGTGATTCTAGCTGGTGTCGACATAGGACTTTCAAGGGACGGTTAATATTAAATTTCATAAAATATGAATCTCATTAAGGTATCTTTTGGTCGCGTCCAAGTGGAGTGGGTGAAACAGTGTTTGGCGGCCAAAAAAGTAATGGTCATTGATTTGGCCATATCTTTCTTTAAACCTGTCCAATGACTCTCATATTTTTAGGGTCGATAGAAAACTTCATTACAAACATTCTATAAGAAGGTACCTTAGTGAGTTTCGGCAGGATGGTGGGCATAACAGTGGAAAACTTCTGGAGGACAGATTCTGGAGGATCAAATTTCTGTTCTTTCTTTTCTTTGTTTTACACTTCTTAGTTTTGTAATGAATTATTCTTTCCCCTTAGTCATAATTACCCTTACCATGGTGGGGTAAACTTCTGTGTTATTGTGGAAGGAGAGGTTTTCCATGTTGTATTTCATGAGTTCCTTCTCTTAATGTTTTAAAATCCTCTTCTCTTTTATGAATCAGTTTCAATTTCCTATAACAGTTTTTATTATCATGTACGATTGTATCTGATTTTAGATCCTGTTGTTCATTTATATTTGGTCAATGATCAATATCTCCCTCCATTAGGTTCTGGTTTATAAACGATGGAATAGACTGGGACTTAGTGGTGAAGTACTCGGTGATCACCGGTACGTGTGCGAGGAGTAGTGAATGTTCTTGATTACTTGGGATAAACAAGACCCGATTGGGAATTGCCTAAGATAATTGGGAGTATTTGCTAAAACTCTATTACACATTGGAAGGAGAGTAGACCAACCTAAGATTTTAGTAAGGTTTATTCTCACATTTTTTAATTGACCAAGTGAGTGAGAAGAAACGATTTTGGATTCTCACTCTTAACGATTTAGTAGAGGAGAATTGGGTAAAATGAACAATGATAGAATTACAATTGGAAAACCGACCGTAACCTGATCACCATTTCATATCACTGATTTAAATCACATCATTTGTCAATTTGTTTCAAAAATTTCACTTAATTAATTTACTTTATTTAGTTTCTTTCTTATATTTTCCAAATCAAACAATTTCTAAAATCAACCTCACTTCTTTCTCTTATTTTAAGGTGACAGCTTAATTGTTGTGAACTCCTCTCTGGAGACAACCTAGGTAACCCACTATAATACATTTTAACTTAGGTAATATTTTTTTTTGTCACACCCCACGACATGAACGTGTCAAAACTTGGCGCCGTTGCTGGGGAGGTGGTGCCAACATTTCTTTTCTTTTCTTTTCTCTCTTTTCATCTTTTCTCTTCAAAATTGCATGACTCGAACCTCAAAAACTGAACCTTTACCCATAGATCCTGAGATTGAAAGAACCTTGTTAAATATACTTAGAAACATTAATTTGGAATCTGATTTTGTGGAAGTTCCCCTAGCAGACTCAAGTGAAACTTCAAGTGTTCATTCTGAGCCTGTCATCATGGCTGAAAATCAAAACCTAACTCTTAGAGACCTCTGTGCACCACAATTCCTTAATCAAAACAATCAACTTGCCATGCCAGTGTTACAAAATGGTTTTTAAATGAAACCTAACATGATTCCTTTGCTTCCAAAGTTTCATGGTTTGGCAGGTGAAGATCCAAACAAACACATTAAAGAGTTCACACATGTGTGCTCAACTTTCAGACCCCGTGGAATTACTGAGGAGCAGGTTAAGTGGAAGGTATTTCCATTTTCATTGGATGGAGCTGCTAAAGAATGGTTGTACGGCCTACAACCAGGAGACGTACATGACTGGAATGACCTGGTAAGATGTTTTATGCAAAGATTCTTCCCCACCTCTAGAAGCACAGCCATTCAGAAGGAAATCTATGCCATACGACAATCATCTAGAGAAACCCTTTATGAGTACTAGGAGAGATTTAAGAAGCTATGTGCCAGCTGTCCACATCAAGCCATTCAGGAACACCACTTTCTCGTCTTATTCTATCAAGGACTACTGGACAATGACAAAAACCTTCTTGATGCATCATCTGGAGGTGCACTGATTGACAAGTCACCAGAAGAAGCCAAGGGCTTGATTGAGAAGATTTCCCAAAACTCGCACTAATTTGGAACAAGAGGTATTGGAACAAGAGGTATTCATGAGGTACGCACTTCTCATACATCAACCTTATTAGAAACTAAGATTGAAGAGCTTACTAGTTTGGTGAGACAGATGGACTTGAAGCAAGTTAGTGACCAACAAGCACCAGCTAAGGTATGTGGTTTATGCTCATCTCCTGATCATTTCACTGACCAATGTTATGAAATACAGGGAATGGAAACATGTGAAACAACCTTTCAGCCAAGGCAGTTCTAGCAAAATCAAGGATGGAGAGAGCCTAACCAAGTCCAATATAGATTTGGAAATCAGCAGAATCAAGCTAGGCCCCCGTACCAAAATCAGTTTCAAAACCAACCCCCATTCCAGAATCAATTCCAGAACCCTCCACCATTTCAGCAAAAGCAATCTTACAACCAGCCTTCATACCAAAAACCAATCAATATCCAAAGACCCTATGAGAAACCATCCACTAGTGCCCAACCTCCAATTCAAAACCAACAAAAATCAGAGTTTGAAGGATTGAAAGACACTGTTAAAGATTTGTCTAACAAGTTTGAATGTCTCATGGACTTTCTAACCAAAAATCTAGGTAAACTCCCTTCCCAAATAGTCCCAAACCCAAAAGATAATGTTAGTATTATAACTACAAGAAGTGGAAAAGAACTCCAACCACCATCCACCATTGAACCTGAAACAAGAAAAACTGATCTGGGTGATAATAAAGTTAGAAATGATGAAAATTCTATGAAAATGCATCGGGAAGAAGATAAGAAATAGAAGGATGATAATGATAGGCCAAGAAGGAAGAAAAAAGAAACACCATTTCAAAGGCAACAAAGGGAGAAGAAAGATATACCACCACCATTTCCATCAAGGATTATTGAATCAAAGAGGTTACAAGAAGAAGCACTGTAAAAAGAAATTCTGGACACCTTCCAGAAAGTGGAAATCAACATACCTCTGCTTGAAGCACTCAAACAAATTACAAAGTATGCTAAATTTTTGAAGGATCTTTGCACCAATAAAAGGAGACTTCAAGGGAATGAGAGGATCAATTTGGGAAGAAGCATCTCAGCCCTTATCACACCACAATTGCCAACCAAATGTCAAGATCCAGGGACATTTTCTATTCCATGCACCATTGGTTCATTAAATTTCCCTAATGATTTGTGCGATTTAGGTGCATCAATTAATGTATTGCCTCACTCAGTATATACTTATTTGCAGATGGGAGACTTGAAGCCCACAAGAGTGGTGATCCAGCTTGCAAATAGATCCACAGTATTCCCAGTAGGAGTTCTGGAGGATGTCCTGGTAAAAGTCAAAGATCTTTTATTCCCTGCTGAATTTTATGTGTTGAATATGGAAGATGATAGGATCCCATCACACTCACCCATAATTTTGTGGAGACCATTCTTAAAGATAGCAAAAACCATCATCAATGTCCATGAAGGGACACTTACCATGGAGTTTAGAGATAGCACTGTCCACTTCAATATTTTTGAATCCATGAGGCACCCATCAGATGATAATTCACTCTTCGCACTCTCCCATGAAGATGACATAGAACCAATTGAAGAATCAGGTATGTTTCATGAATTTTTATCATTAGGAGGTAATTTTTCCATTAAAGATATCACTGAACATATGGATTCCCAAACTCTTGGAGGTTCTGATTTTCTGTTGGAAGAAGAGGTAAAATCTGATTTCTTTGATAATTTGTTAAATGATGATGAAGATGATATGATTTCTTGTGTGCAGGATGTCAAACCATTAGAAGTGGAGAACCTTAATTTAGTTTCATCTCTTGAGCATCTTCCTGATTTAGAATTAAAACCACTCCCCACTGATTTAAAATATGTTTACCTTATGGAGGGGGAGAAATTACCAGTAATAATTGCTAATAATCTATCTAAAACTCAAGAAAAATCATTGATTGAGATTTTGAGAGAGAATGTCCAAGAAATAGGGTGGATCTTAGGTGATATCCCAGGAATAAACCCAAAAATTTTCTCACATAGAATTTTTCTTGAGGGAGATTCCAAACCTGTCAGACAACCCCAAAGGAGGCTGAACCCTACCCTGATGGAGGTTGTGAAAAAAGAGATTGAGGAAGATATTAGAAGCTGGAATCATCTATCCCATATCAGATTCACAATGGGTTAGCCCCATCCATGTAGTCCCAAAGAAAACTGGCCTAACCATTGTGAGGAATGAAAAGAATGAATTAGTCCCTGTGAGAATTCAGAATAGCTGGAGAGTATGCATCGATTTTAGGAAGCTGAATCAGGTCACTCGAAAAGATCATTTCCCTATCCCGTTCATTGACCAGATGTTAGAGATATTGGTAGGGAGAACTCATTATTGCTTTTTGGATGAATTTTCGGGTTATTTTCAGGTACCCATTACTCCCGAAGATCAAGAGAAGACTACCTTTACTTGTCCTTTCAGCACTTTTGCATAAAAAAGGATGCCATTTGGATTGTGTAATGCTCCAGGTACATTTCAGAGGTGTATGGTAAGTATATTTTCTAATCACATTGAAGATTTCTTGGAAGTTTTCTTAGATGATTTCACAGTTTTTGGAAATTATTTTGACCATTGTTTGAAAAATCTGGAAAAAGTTTTGAAAACTTGCATTGAAAAAAACCTTGTTTTGAATTTTGAAAAGTGTCATTTTATGGTTGAGAGAGGAATTTTCCTTGGGCATGTCATTTCACAGAAAGGCATTGAGGTTGATAAATCAAAAATTGAAGTGATAAATTCTTTTCCTTACCCAACTTGTGTGAAACATGTTAGATCATTTTTAGGATATGCAGGATTCTACAGGAGGTTTATAAAAGATTTCAGTAAGATTTCTCTCCCTCTCTCTAGATTACTTTTGAAAGATGCTGATTTTGATTTCAACGGTTCATGTAGGGAAGCATTTGATGAGTTGAAGAAGAGATTGATTACACCACCAGTGATGCAGCCACCAAATTGGGAAGAACCATTCGAGCTACTTTGTGATGCTTCAAACCAAGCAGTTGGAGTAGTACTTTCTTAGAGAATTGAGGGCAGGCCACAAGTCATTGCATATGCCTCAAAAACCTTAGATGTAGCCCAATTCAACTACACAACAACAGAAAAAGAGTTTTTAGCAGTTGTTTTTGCTTTAGAAAGATTTAGATCGTATCTGCTTGGAACTAAAGTCATTGTGTATTCTGATCATGCAGATCTTAGGTACTTGATGAAGAAGGCTGAAGCAAAACCAAGGCTAGTGAGATGGATGTTACTACTACAGGAGTTCAATATAGAAATCAAAGATAAGAAGGGATCTGAGAACCAAGTGGCTGATCACTTAAGTAGACTACCCAACACCGCTGAAGTTGAAATTCCAGACACTGAACCACTAAATGATCGCCTTCCAGGAGAGCAGTTGTACTTGATTGAAGGATAAGTACCTTGGTATGCTGACATGGTCAATTATCTGGTAACATCTCAGGTCCCATCTCATTTAAATTCTCACCAAATTCACAAATTGAAATCTGAATCTAAATATTACATCTGGGATGATCCATTTATTTGGAAGATTTTCAATGACCAAATGATAAGAATATGTTTGCCTAAAAATGAAATTGAATCAGTCTTTAGGTTTTTTCACACATTATCTTGTGGAGGCCACTTTGGACCTCAAAGGATAGCGAGAAAGGTTTTAGAATCTGGACTTTATTGGCCAACACTTTTCAAAGATTCTCATGAATTTTGTAAACGGTGTGAAAAATGTCAATTTTCAGGAAATATTTCAAAGAGACAAGAAATTCCCCAAAAGCCACTTAATTTTTGTGAAATATTTGAAGTTTGGGGGATAGATTTTATGGGACCTTTCCCAATGTCATTTGGAAATTCTTATATTCTGCTTGCTGTTGATTATGTTTCCAAATGGGTGGAAGCAAAAGCCACCAGAACTAACGACGCTAAAGTTGTTTGTGATTTTGTCAGGGCTAACATATTTTGTAGGTTTGGAGTTCTTAGAGCCATAATTAGTGATCAAGGGACTCACTTTTGTAATTGGAGAATGGAGGCTTTGTTGAAAAGGTATGGGGTGCATCATAAAACATCAACTCTCTATCATCCACAGACTAATGGGAAAGTTGAAGTGTCCAATAGGGAAATAAAAGGAATTTTGGAAAATACTGTTAATCCAAATAGGAAGGATTGGAGCCAAAGGTTAGAAGACACATTATGGACTTATAGGACAGCCTACAAAACCCCAATTGGAATGAGTCCATATAGGCTTATTTATGGGAAAAGTTGTCACCTACCTGTGGAATTGGAACACAAGGCATACTGGGCTGTGAGGAAGATGAATTTGGATCTTGAAAGTGATGGGAAAGAGAGAAGATTGAAGTTACAAGAGCTGGAAGAAATTAGAAGGGAAGCATTTGAAAATTCCAGGATTTACAAAGAGAGAACAAGAGTTGCTCATGACAAACTGATCCAACCAAAAGAATTTCATCCTGGAGACAAGGTGTTGTTATTAAATTCAAGACTCAAGCTGATGTCAGGTAAACTTCGTTCCAGGTGGGAAGGTCCATTTATAGTTACTCATGTATATCCTTTTGGTGCTGTGCAGATTGTGAAGGATGGAGTGAAGGATCCATTCACTGTTAATGGGCACAGATTGAAGAAATTGCTTGGGACCATGCCATCAGAGCCAATGGAGGAGATCACACTCCTCCAACCTGTTTATCAATAAACTCCATCAGGTCGTACCCCTCCTTTATATTTTCATGATTTCTATGATTCAATTTCCAATATTCTTACATGTTAAATACATTTGAATGCATTGTGGACACTGCATCATTTAATTGTGGGGGAGGGAACCTTTATAGTGTAGGATTTTTATGTGTTGTTTGTTTTCCTAATTGTTTAAAAAAAACAACAACATGTGTGTGTTTAAAATTTTGTGTGTTTACTTTTCAATTTTTGTGTGTTTTTGAAACTTTTGATCTGAAATGATTATCATTGATATTTTTGAAAACCATCTCCATGAGTGAAATAATTTATTCCTTGAAACTGAGCTTAAATGAATGCTGAAAATGACATTGTTTCAAGTTCAATTCTTTGAGAATTTCATGAAAAATACTCTATTTTTTGAATCTCATGCCACATATCACTGTCTTTATATTTGAAATCACATTCCCGTGAGGCTTCTGAACCTATTATTTTCATATTCTTTACATTCACCTCACTTCTTGAGAGAACCAAATCATGCTTGATTTAACCAGAATTTGATTTATTCCTGTCAAAACTTGAGGGTTTGAGGTACTTGTGTTTTAAATGATTGAGGCATTTCTTTGGTTTGAAATCCCCATTTTCAATATAATCCCTTTCATAATGGCCTACCTTGAACATTTAATCCTTATAGCCCATAGAATCCATGAACATCCTGTTAGGTTAGCCACATTACAAGCCAATAATCCCTATCCAACCTGCTCTTGAAGTGAAATTGCATGATCTATTTGAACATAAGTGTGGGGGGAATATGTATTGTGTTGTACTACCTCATTTGGAGATACTTTGGGTGAAAAAAATGTTGAAGAGATGTTATTGCTGCTAAAAAAAAAATCATTCTGCTAAAAGCTGTGCCTTTTCTGGAGCTTTCATGATGAGAGAAGTTGTGCCCTTTTGGAGCTTCTAATGTAAAAAGAAAGCTGTGCCTTTTCTGGAGCTTTCAAGAAATATTATATTTGAGAAGATTGAAATGTTTGCTGCTGAAATGATGAACTATGGGAACATTCTTCGATATTCCATGGATAAGGATTTTATTTTCTACTAAGGGGAGTGAAGAGAAGACCATACTTTTGTGAAAATTAGAGTAATGCAATTTTACTTCAAAAAGAGCCAAGCCCTCTTCATTCAGCCTCAGAATTTTCACATACAAATCCTACCAACCTAAAGCCACAGAACAACCTTAACAAGTCCTCATGATAAACATATGTCTTTGACTCACATCGGGTGAAGATGTAGGAATTTATCAAGCCTATGGTGACCCTTGTATGAGTTTGGATGAGAAAGACATTGCTAAAAAATGAAATTTGTGTAATGAGAGATAATGAAAGTTAGGTAAGTGTTTTGTGTGCATGGGAGGAGAAATGAAGAGTAAATTTATTTAATGATCTTAAATTAAGATCATGAAATAATAGATTTTGAAGAGGCATGATATATTTTGTTTCTTGTTTTCAAATTGGTGGATCTCATGGATATGTGTTTTGAATTTACTTTGAATTTATTTTGATTCTGACTTGTCCAGGAGTCCAAGTGATAAGTGTGGGGGAATTGATAGAGTTAATATTTTCATTATTATTTATATGTTTTTCAATGATTTAATCCCTCTCAATTATTCAATGTGAGTGTATTTGCATCATTTATGTGTTTTTGGTGTATTTTGGGCTTAAATGTGAAAATGGGGTAATTCTGTAAAATTGTCAGTTTTATATAGCTTCTGTTTTTCAGGCATAACTTTTATAATATGGGTCCAATTGAAGTGAATCTTTTTTTAGGATTTCTATGTTTGTGGGCTTCAAATGTTCCTTCTATACCAAGACCATATTCGAAACCCAATGGTACATAAAATTCAATCAAGTGGAGAAATCAGTTTGGCAGGCAGAATGGACCCCACTTCATTAAATACGGAATATCTCCTTCATCCGACCTTATAATGAGGTTATTCCAGCTGGTGTCGACATAGAACTTTCAAGGTACGGTTCATATTAAATTTTATAAAATATGAATCTCATTAAGGCATCTTTTGGTCGTGTCCAAGTGGAGTGGGTGAAACAGTGTTTGGAGGCCAGAAAAGTAATGGTCATTGATTCGGATATATCTTTCTTTAAACCTGTACAATGACTCTAAAATTTTTAGGGTCGATAGAAAACTTCATTACCAATATTCTATAAGAAGGGACCTTAGTGAGTTTCGGTCGGATGGTGGGCATAACAGTGGAAAACTTCTGGAGGACAGATTCTGGAGGATCAAATTTCTGTTCTTTCTTTTCTTTGTTTTACACTTCTTAGTTTTGCAATGAATTCTTCTTTCCCCTTAGTCACAATTACCCTTACTATGGTGGGGTAAACTTCTGTGTGATTGGGGAAGGAGAGGTTTTCCATGTTGTATTTCATGAGTTCATTCTCTTAATGTTTTAAAATCCTCTTCTCTTCTATGAATCAGTTTCAATTTCCTATAACAGTTTTTATTATCATGTACGATTGTATCTGATTTTAGATTCTGTTGTTCATTTATATTTGGTCAATGATCAATATCTCCCTCCACTAGGTTCTGGTTTATAAATGATGGAATAGACTGGGACTTAGTGGTGAAGTACTTGGTGATCACCAGTACGTGTGCGAGGAGTAGTGAATGTTCTTGATTACTTGGGATAAACAAGACCCGATTGAGAATTGCCTAAGATAATTGGGAGTATTTTCTACAACTCTATTACACATTGGAAGGAGAGTAGACCAACCTAAGATTTTAGTAAGGTTTATTCTCACATTTTTTAATTGACCAAGTGAGTGAGAAGAAACGATTGTGGATTCTCACTCTTAACGATTTAGCAGAGGAGAATTGGGTAAAATGAACAATGATAGAATTACAATTGGAAAACCGACCCTAACCTGATCACCATTTCATATCACTGATATAAATCACATCATTTGTCAATTTGTTTCAAAACTTTCACTTAATTACTTTACTTTATTTAGTTTCTTTCTTATATTTTCCAAATCAAACAATTTCTAAAATCAACCTCACTTCTTTCTCTTATTTTAAGGTGACAGCTTAATTGTTGTGCACTCCTCTCTAGAGACAACCTAGGTAACCCAATATAATAAATTTTAACTTAGGTAATATTTGTTTTTGTCACACCCCACGATAGGAACATTTCATTGACCTACTAAGTTTTACTCACACCTTGTTCAAGCAACCATTTGGTACCTGATCAGATTTCATGGATACAGGTTTTGATACGGGCAAGGGTCCCAACTTTTATTGAGTGATTGCAGGATTGGTTGGTGTTTAGAGAGGAGACCAACATGGGACTCAGGAACAAGGATTTTGGAGTCTCTTATATTTTTAGTTTTATATTTTATTTGTATGACATACAACACATCATTTAGTTACATTTCAACCTAACAATACATGGTTCTACTATTATTGGATTGTTCGATTTGTCTTTTATTATGCTATATATGGATTCTTGTTTGATTATTCATGTTGTTTCCACTATTTCCACTACTCTTTATTATTTCTGCTGTTATAAAAACTCTATACAATAGGGTATAATCTCCCCACTATATTATTTTCACCCTCAATGCTAGTCATCAAACTCTAGAGTATGAGGAGGCACACTTGAGGTCACGTAGCCAACTCGACTCAGCCACATGAGGGAGTACCGAGTCGGGGGTGTTCAATGTGGTGTTAGAGCCCTGTGTTTCTTTTTTGTTGCTTTACTATTTATGAAAAAGTAGAAAGAAGACTAGGATTTGTTGGAGATTGGTAATGAGCTCATCCATGAGAGTAGCTAACCCATGTGTAAGGAAAAAATCCTAGTGTAGAGGGATGACATTGTTGTTCATTGGATATAATTGATGTTACTTCACCTTGAGTGATTCACTTGTTGTGTGATGTTACTATTTGTTGAGATTTTTACTCATGGGCCGGTATGACATAATATAACTATTAATGCATCATGATAGGTATATAAGGATATATGTTTACATTTATTGTTCATGCTAGGGACATATTTATTATATGTGGCATATTTTCCCATACAAAATGTGAAAATAAAACCCTTGATATACCTAATAAAAAGAAATGAAATAAAACATTGTGTTATGTCAAATAACATGTTAATACAATAATATAGGAACCTTGAGCTAGTGGTCCTTTGTTTTTTTCACCTGTTGAGGTGGATCTTGTTGTGTAACCCATGTTCTAAGGTGTGCGTTAAACCTTGTAGAGAAATGCCTCATTGTCATATTCAGATCGAGCGCCAAGAGATTGAAAAAAAACATGATCCTAATATAGTTGATCCATAACTTCATGTATCTCTAGATAATTAGATGGACGATCATCTCTGAGATAACCTCCTGAGGGTCATGCTGTAACACCCAAATGTTTTTATGAAATATTTTCTTTAAATAATTTTTATTCTTTAGTAGCTTACCTTGCACGCAATCGTGAGTTTAAACAAACCGCGAGATAGCCTTAATATAAAATTACCATCATATCCTAGTCGTTAGGTTAGAGGGAATAATTATAACTAACTTACGAAAATTCATTGGTTATTAATTACTTATGAAAAATATAAATTAATTAGATATTTGTATTTTTTTTGAGTAAATTACTTTTGGAAATGAAAATAATGAGATACATATGTGTTATATACTTAATGAAATATTTTTTATATTCATCCAATGGATATTTTAGTCATAGGGTATGATTAAAACCCTATTTTATGTATAAGAACCTTTTTTAAAAAGGTTAATTTTTACACCTTTGAATGAAGAATCCATTTTGAATTAAGATTTTGACACATTAATAATTTATATATGACAACATAAAAACGTTATTTTGAATAGGGATATAAAAATTTACTTTGGATAAATTTTTGATATTTTTCTGATAACTTTCATGTTTTGATGAATAGTAAAAATATGCTAAATTTTAATTAAAAACAAAGTTTTTCATCAAGATAATTTATATGGTTAAATTATAATATTGAATGGTTTTAAAGTATAAATAGAATATATTTTTACCATTTAATATAATTTATGTCATTATCATTAATTTTACATTGAATTCATAGGTAAAAACATTTCAATCTTTTGTAATATTTTAACTTTTAAAATCCGTTTTCTCATTTCAACAACGAGAATAATTTTAAATTAATTACTTCAACTTCTATGTTTTGAATTTGGAAAAATGGATTCAATATTTGGAATCATAAGGTCCAAATTGTGTGAATAGGTACCTTTTATTTTTGGACATTATGAATAGTAACTTCAGTAATTATTTTATTTACCATGGTTAAAGGGTAAATCTGATAAATAAGGGTAAAATAATAATAATTTAATAGTATAAAACTACCTTAAAACATGTCCTAATCCTATTAGATGAGATATTTACGACCATGGTAATACTTGAGTCGATTTTGGGACCCCATGGATTCACTTGGACATGAAAATAACATTTTATAAGAATTAATTTAAAGTAAAGATAATTATAACATTAACATATATCTTTTACTAAATTGATTTTAATATAGGGTTATATAACTGATCTCTATGTCTATAAATATTCATTATAAATCTAAAAAGATTTCCTACATCATGGTATTTTATGTATAATTTTATATATTAGATAAATATATTTATTTATGACATAATTATGATGTAGTAATTACATCATTAATGAAAGATTCAAATAAATGAATTTATAAATATTAAAATAAATTTAATTTGAACATTTTTGATTCCATCCATGATTTTTTTTGGATTAAATTAACATACTTGGGATGAGTTAATGCCTTTGGTTTGAAGGAATTAGGTTGTTATGAATTTTTTAAAAAGTCAAGTATGAATTATAACGACCCATACTTTACATACATTGTTATTGCTTCAAAATTTAAGTACAATTATTACAACATATAATAAAACCATGAAAGTACTGTATAGGTATAGTGTCTTTAGAAACTGGGAAACATAAACAACTGGTTCATAAATCATCTACATTGTCTCCCTTTTATTTTATCATATCTAGAGTCCCTTTTGGCATATCTTACTTATTACCCTTCTTCCTGACCTGGGGAAAAGAAAACATACAAAAGGGTGAGCTCAAATGCTCAGTAAGGGTAAACAAAAGAAATATCAGTCACATCATATTCATAAGAACATATCATTTTGGAAATCTTAACCTGCAAAAGAGATCATAATTTTATAACACGAGATAAATTATAGTAGTGAAATGTAATCCCAATAATCATAACATAAAACATGAAACTTTGTGGCATACACACATAATCTTAGAGAATCATTTCTTAGTAGTCAAGACTCATTACCAAGACTATCTTAGTGGACAAAGTCCATTTCTGAACCAAGTTCACTCCTCGTTTTAGTCCTGTATCACTGAACCAAATTAACCTTCCGTTCCAGCCATGTCTATCTCATGAGATATAAATATTTACCCAATGCATTAGAGGGAGATATAGGTCCCACCCATCTCATAATGATACCATTCTTATGTGTGCCACAAGATCATAAATCATACATCATAGCATAACCCATGTAATAAAAATGGGATTCTTAAACATCATGCCATCATAACATAATCCATATAAGATAAAAGGACATCATAAAAATAATTCCATCATAACATTATCAAATCAATGTAAAAATATGGATATAAACAGAACCTTATATTATCTTAGATGGAAAATAATTTTGATAAAACACTTGAACTTCATTCTTGAGGAAAATATCCTTTCTACTTCAAAAGCAATTTTCCTTTCTTAACATGTAATACAATTTTAAACTAAAAGAATTTGATTAAAAATAAACTTGAAAACTTATAAAGGAAGCTTCATGGAAATAATGTTCTATGAATCCATTCATTCCGTATAAGTTAAAAAAAACATTCTTCTCGTACTTTGGCCAGAAAAGTCAAAAAGTACCTAAAAACGACAAAAGATTCCTTTCATATCTAAAAACTAACCATTGAGTAATATTGGATTTAAACAATTGTAGGAGGATATAAATAATATTACATATTGACGAAACATTTATGTGGATGATAAATATTCCCCAGTAATTACCAAAGTATAAACAATCTTGGATAAAAATTGAGATTGCGAGATTTTCCCTTACCTTAGGTCCGATTTGCTTCGTACGTGTCTGAACCTACTGTATAATGATTTTAATAATGTTATTGAATTATTCCAGAATCGTACCCATTGTTATGATATCATATATGGTCATATTCTTAGTTTCGTATTAGTAATATTTCACTGCTACTTGTTATTCGGGTGTTTATTGCTTTTTGTTCTTATGCATGTTTTGTCGAATAAATTCTTATTCTTCTTTTTAGGTTATAGATACCTCATTTACAGAATGGTATTAGTGTAATATATATCATATTTATTCATTAAATTCATTTATATAGTCCTTATGCATTGAAGATCATGTAGAATGAGTCGCATCACATCGTGAAGACGGTAGGCCGTACGTACGCACGAGCGATGATATCGTTCCCATGATCGTGGAATTGTATTTAAGTGTATTTATAATATTTCAGAATCAATATCACTTTACAATAATCATATATAGTTATTCTTTACACCATTATACCCATCCAAGTAAGGTGGTGGTGGAAAATAGATTACACCACGGTGTGGAGACGGTATTCCGTACGTACGCACGCGCGGTGATTTCGTTTTCCTTAGGATGGATAGAAGGTAAAAGAGGGTTGTTTCATATTTATAATAATATATCACTATATTAGTGATACTTATGTTATTACTTCATGATGAAACAACTAAATAAGAGGAAGTAGAAGAAGAAATAAAGTTGAAAGAATTGAAAACGGACATTACCTCTTCTTTGAAGCACCTCTTCTTAACCTCCTCTTAGGGCACTAAAGATGGTCTTTGAAGAATACCAGGACCTCTAGGATGTTTCTAGGGAAGTGGATAAGAGAAATTGGTAGGGTTTGTCTGATCTTTAAGGCTCAAAGTGGTGTGAGGAGGAGAGGGAGGAGGTGCCCTTTTATAAGGGAGGAGAGGGGCACTTTAGGAAAAATTTAAAATATTATTTTATAATAAAGTCATATTCGGTTTTTAATAGCTCAAAATTGATTTATTTAGAAGATAAGGTGGGGATGGGTCTAAATAATCTCAAAAAATATATTTAAGACAAGTTTAGGTTACTATTTTAACCTTATCATTTAGATTTAACTTTAAGTTAAATAATTTTCCTTTTACCGTGTCTTCTTGTTTTCTTACACTATATGGTTAATAAACTTACTATAACAAGAAAAACGAACCCCAAGTGGTTAATTATTAATATATATAACCTTATCTAAGTCATTTGGCCGAACCTTAGATTTTTTAGGAATAAAATAACAATTAATAATATAATATTTGTTTTAAAAACTATTTTATGTCAATTTTGACACTATTTGGTAATTGATTTTTGTGAAAATCATAACAGCATGATTAGTTCGAAAAAAGTTAATTAAATCAATACTAATATGTCATATTAACCTATAAAATTAGTTTAATTTATGAAAAGTCTCAAATTACATTTATTTGGGTATTTATAATATCAATTATATTAATATTTCCTTAATAAGGTAATTACTGTATCATCATTGTGTCATAAATAAATTAAATTATTTAAAGTCTAAAAATTATAAATAAAATACCATTATGTAGGAAATATTTTTAGATTTCTATGTAATATTTATAGTCGAATTTATCTTATTTATAACCCTATATTAAAAATGTTTTAGTTATTAAACTTTGATTTTAAATATTTTAACTCTTCTTTAAATAAAATAATATTAAATGTCCTAATCTAATCCAAGTGGACCTAAATGGTCATATTTTATTCCTAAGGTTTTTTTGGTCGAATTAAACTTATCCAATAGAATTAGGACATGTGTTAGGGTAATAATAATACCATTTTTACCCTTATTACCCTATTTACTTTTAACCGTGGTAAATAAAAGTAAAAAGTTACTATTCACCAAAAATTATTTTTATCTTAATGAACCACATTTTACTCCTTGATTTTAACCATATCTCTCGGATTTTTTAAATTCTACTCACAGAAGAGGTAAAATTAAGTTTTATGTAAATTTTCAAACTCTCCTAGGAGGTGGGTAAAAGACGGTGAAAAGTTCAATAAAATTTTTATATATCTAAAATTATTATAAAATGACTCCAATGAATTAATTTGAACTTATATAGGTATTATGTATCAATTTTTACCTAAAATAAATTTAAATAAAATAAATAATTATTTAAACAAAAAGTCGGTTTTTAAATAGTAACTCAGTGTTTTCACTATTCATCAAGAATTGAAAGTTTTCAGAAAAATACCAAAAACTCACCCTAGACTAATTTTGATATTCCAAATCCAAAAATGAAGTCAATTTTGAAAGATAAAATTTATAAAATTTCAAAAAGTGGGTATTACTATTCATAACGGCTAGTTTTAATAATATTTTAGTAGCATATCGTTGTTTAGTGAAACTCGGTATTGCGTACAACGCAAACTATCGAGGAAGGTCGTGATTACGTGTAAAGAAAGCCAAGATAGTGTTGTGTGTAGTGAAATATTCCTTTGATGATAACATAAAAACAAAATATTTCTCATAAAAATCTCAGGTGTTACATGAATAGTGTCCAAAATTGACATAATTCATAACTTAAAACATAAAATAGCTTATTAAATGATATTAAATTCCAAAAAATATAATATTAGGCCAAATTTTTAATATAATTAGAAATATGTCATAAATAACTTTTTTTGGGTTGTTTGGAATGATATGGTAATTACATTAACCCACAATGTGTAAATAACATGATATCACAATAAGATTAAAAAGGGTAAAATAAGGGTTAAACAAAAAAGATAAGGATAAAAAAATATTCAAAACTTGTCTAAAAATTATTGGATGATGGGTATTCGAACCAAAATCATCTTATATTATAATTAAATAACTTTTGGCCCATTTTTAATTGAAATTTAATTTATAATAAATTTATATTTTGAGAGTTTCCTAAAGTGCCCATCTCCTCTCTTATAAAAGGGAACCTCCTCCCTATTCCCTTCACTCCATTTTGAGCCTTAAAGCTTGGAAAAAACCTACCCATTTCTTTTCTCAACTTTCCTAGTTACATTCTAGAGGTTTTGGTCTTCTCAAAAGACCAACTCTAGTGCCCTAAGAGTAATTTTAAAGGAGGCATGTTGAGGAAGAGGTAATCTCTTATATCGATTCTTTCAAATTTATTTCTTCTTCTATTTCCTCTCATTTATTTATTTCATTATAAATTAATAACATAAGTATCACTCATATACTGATGTGTTATTATAAATATGAAACAACCCTATTTCACCTTCTATCCATCCTACAAAAAACAAAATCATCACGTGTGCGTACGTACGACTTACCGTCTCCACGCCGTGGTGTAATCTGTTTTTCAAAAACACCTTAATTGTATGGGTATAATGGTGGAAATAATAACTATATATGATTATTGTAACATTATACTAATTCTAAGATACTATACACCATCCACTGCAATACCATTCAATAATTATGGGAACGATATCGTCGCTCAGGCATACGTATGGCTTACCATCTTTACAGTGCGATGTGATTCGTTCTACATAATCTTTATTAAACCATGATTATATAAATGAATTTAATGAATAAATATGACCTAAAAGAGGTATAATAACTTATCCGACAAAACATACATAAGAACATAAAGCACTTAATACCTGAATAACAAGTAACAATGAAATGTTACTAACAAACAGATGAAAATATGATCATAAATGTTATCATAAAAATGATTATGATTATAGAATAAATTAGTAACATTATTTAAATCATTATACAGGAGGTTCAGATACATATGATTCATATTAGACCTAAGGTAAGAGATAAATTTTCAAATCTCATTTTTATCTGAGATTGTTTATTCGTAAGTATTTACTGGGGTCTATTTATCATCCACATCCATGTTTCCTAAATATATATTTCAAAACATTCTTTATATCCTTATATAATTGTTTAAAGTCAATTTTACCCATTGGTGAATTTTTACTAAATGGTATTAATGGAATCTTTTGTCGTTCTTGGTACAAGGTACTTTTTGACCTTTCTGACAAAAGTACAAGAAGAATGTTTTTTTTAACTTATAGGATATGAATGGATTTTTATGGTTTCATGAAATCTTATTTCCATGAAGATTCCTCTACAATATTTAAATATTATTTTCAACTAAATTTTTTTCTTTTAAATTGCGTGGCATTTTGAGAAAAGAATACATTTTTAAAAAAAGAAAGGATATTTTCCTCAGGAATTAATTTCAAGTGTTTTCTCAAAATTATTTTCCATCTAAGATGTCACTCTTTAAATAGGGTTATATTTCTATCCCTACTATTACTATGAATTTATTTTTTTTATAAAGAAATGTTATTGAGGAAATTCGTTTTTTTTTATATAAATTATGATGGAATGATGTTTAAGAAACCTATTTTATTGCATGGGTTATGAAATAGTAAATGTTTTTCTGTTTTTGTAGCACATGTGAGAATGGTTTCATTATGAGATAGGTGATACCTATATCTCACTTCAATTCATTGGGTAAATATTTATATCCATTAGATAGACATGGCTGGAACAACAAGTAAATCCGGTTTAGTGATACAGGGCTGGAACGAGGAGTGAACTCAATCCAGTAATGGATTTTGTCCACTATGATGCTCTTGGAAATAAGCCTCAACTAATATAAAATGATTTTCTATGATTATGTGTGTATGAAACAAAGTTTCATGTCTTATGTTTTGACTATTGGTATTACATTTCACTTTTATGATTTATCCCATGACATGATATTGTGTTCTTTTATATGTAGGATAAGATTTTCAAATGTTACATTCTTATGAATATGTTATGATTAATATTTCCTTTGTTTACCCTTACTGAGAATTTTATCTTACCCTTTTATATGTTTCTTTTCCCCAGGTCACAAAGAAGGGTATTAAGTATGTTATTCCAAAAATGAGTTTAGTTATGATGAAATAAACGGGAGACAATGTAGATTTTTTATGAACTAGTTGTTTATGTTTCCCAGTTTCTAAAGACACTATACCTATATGGTCCTGTCATGGTTTTGTTATATGTTGTAATAAATATACTTCAATTTTGAAGTAATATCAATGTATGTAAATAATGGGTCTCTATAGTTGGTATCAGAGGAAAGGTATAGTTAACCTTTGGAAACTAGGATGAGAAATCCTTAAGGATATGTCTAAGTATAGGATACAATCCTAGTGTTTTAGAAATGACCATGAATAACCTAGGATAAAACCTAAAATCTCCTAAATTGAAATTTTATTCTTGATTATGTGGTTTTCCTATTATGATTAGTGTTGCTCAAACTCTGCTTCTTGGTTTTAGTTAATGGCTGGAACCCAAAGGAACCACGTTAATGCTAAATGCGATTGGAAATAAAATGATTGTACCCCTAAGAAACTAAATGTTATGGGAGATGGAATGAAAAATCCTGTAGCCATGATCATACAACTTTCTCAAGCTATGAATCATGCCGGCCTTCCAAATGAGAAAAGGAGGGAGAAACATTCTGTTGAATACTTCATGAGGCAGCGTGCACCTTCATTCAGTGGGTCTTTTGATCCATTAGTTGCTAAATAATGGACCAGTACCAATAAAAATATATTTTTAGTTCTACAATGTTCTGAACATGATAAATTCATCTTAGCAGTATATCTTTTGGAAGGTGAATCTGATCAATGGTGGAATCTTATCAAGAATATGAGGCAAAGAGATGAAATTAAGTCCCTGGAATGGGATGAGTTCAAGAACTTATTTTTCAATAAGCACTTTCCTTGTATTCTTTAAACAAAGATGGAGAAGGAGTTCCTTGAACTAAAAGGATGATGAATCCATTGGTACCTACGAAGAAAATTTTATAAGACTTGCAAGGTACGCTTCTGGAATTTTTATCCAACCTGAGAGTAAGATTGATTGATTCTTTAGTGGCTTAAAACCAAGTCTATGAAGGGTATTATACATAAGGGACTTCAATAGCTACGAGGAAATTATTCGATGTGCTCTTAAGGTTGAGATGGATTTTGGAGTAACCCACCAGTCATATGGGTTTGATAAGAAGAGGAAAATGGAATTCAAGGAAAAATCTAAAGACCACACTGAAAAGAAGATGAGTTTTCCCTTATGCTCAAAGTGTGTAAAGAAACATGGATGGAATTGTCTTAAAGGTACTAGTAAATTTTTTAAGTGTGGAAAATAAGGTCACCATGAAATTGAATGCTTAAGTGATGTGAAAAATATGTCTAATGATGTGAACAAAGAAAAGGATACACAGAATGCACCTCCTACACTTTAATGTTACAAGTGAAAGGAAATGAGTCATTATGCCAATCAATGTACTAATCCAAGGGTTATTGATGATGATCGAAATCAAAAAACTCTTAAGGCCAAAGACAAAGGAAAGTCACATGCAATTATTATCAGTGACATGGAGTATGATAATGAAGTGGTGAAAGGTACACTTACCATCCACTCTAAAGTATAAAATATTTTATTTTATTATGGATTCACCCACTCTTTTATTTATTAATAATTTTCTAAGGGTATCACCATATTACCTAAAAAATTAGATGCTAAGTTAGCTATGAAAACTCCTAATGGCACAATGGTCGCACCAAAATTTTATAATTCTTCTCCGATGGAAGTTTGTGGGAAAGTGCTTCCTGCAAATCTTGTGATCCTCCCTATAGTGGAAGTTGATGTGATTCTTGGCATAGATTAGCTTTCTTTATATGGATCTCATATCAATTTCCAAATAAGGTAAATCACATATCATATTCTAGATTAATCTATGATCATCTATCGATGCAAGGATGAATATAACCTTCTAGTAGAAATTTCTTCCATCTTATGAGTCTTGATTCCAATAAATGAAGGTTATTTATCTCAAATGGTTAGGGAGAAACTAACGATTAATAATATTCCCATTGTACGAAAGTTTGATGATGTATTTCTGGAGGAATTTCCAGGTCTTCCACCAAATCGCGAAGTTGAGTTTTCAATAAAACTCATACCGGGTGATATACCTATTTCAAAGACACCTTATAGAATGGACCCAATTGAGTTGTAGGAATTGAAGAAAAAAATCCAAGAGAATCTTGATAAGGGATTCATATGCCCTAGTGTGTCACCTTGGGGAGAACCTATTCTGTTTGTTAAGAAGAAATATGTATCAATGAGACTCTGCATTGATTATCAAGAACTTAACAAGATCACTATCAAGAAAAAATATCCTCTACCATGCATTCATTATTTATTTGACCTACTACACGGAGCTCAATACTTTTCCAAAATTGATCTTTATTTAGGATATCATCAATTAAGGGTCAAAAATGAGAATATACCAAAGACGTCATTTCGTACAAGGTATGGACACTATGAATTTATAGTGATGCCTTTTGGTCTTACTAATTCCCCTTCTATCTTCATGGATCTAATGAATAGAGTCTTTAGAGACTATCTTGATCAGTTTGTGGTAGTCTTTATAGATGATATTATTGTTTATTCAAAGAGAAAGGAATAACATAAAGATCACTTGAGAATTGTACTGAATACCCTAAGAAAGGAGAATCTTTATGCCAAATTTACCAAGTGTGAATTTTTTCTTAAAAAAGTTTCATTTTTGGGTCACATAATCTCAAGAGAGGGGATATATGTGGATCCAGCAAAAACAGAGGTTATTGAAAGATGGTCGAGACCAACAATAATAACTGAGATCTGATGTTTTCTTGGTTTGGCTGGATATTATTGACTTTTTGTGAAATATTTTTCATGATTATATAATCCACTCACCAAGTTGACTTGGAAAGGAGTTAAGTTCATTTGGATGGAGGAATGTGAAGAGAATTTCAAAGAGCTAAAAAGAAAGTTAACTAGTGCACCTGTGCTCACACTACCTTGTAGTAGAGAAAGGTTTTTGATATACAATGATGCATCCATGAAGGGTTTGGGGTGTGTTCTTATGCAAAACGATATGGTGATAGCTTATGCCTCAGTATAGTTGAAAATCCATGAGCAAAATTACCCAAATCATGATTTGGAGTTAGCTGCGGTAATCTTTTCATTAAAAATATGGAGGCATTATCTTTATGGTGAAAGGAGTGATATTTATACTGATCATAAAATTTTAAAGTATATTTTCACACAAAAGGATTTGAATATGTGCCAAAGAAGATGGTTGGAGTTGATTAAAGATTACGACTACTCAATACATTACCACTCTAAAAAAGCAAACAAGGTGGCAGATGCTTTGAGTCAAAAAGACCATGATAGCTTATCCATGATAAGGATCACAAAAGATCTAATATTTATGGATTTGAAAAGGATGGATCTTGAATTTTTAATGGAAGGGGTGAAATATTGTCTTTCTCAAATTAATGTTCAACCATCTATACAAGTGAAGATTAAAGAGGCATAAAAGGAAGATGTAGAGTTACAAAAGAAGGAGATAAATGTTTCTGAATTCAACCTTGATAGTGATGAAACAATAAGGTTCAAGAATTGAGTTTGTATTCCTCCCATACCAGAATTAAATAAGGATCTATTGGATGAGGCTCATAGTTCTTCATTCTCTATTCACCCTAGAAGCACAAAGATGTACAAGGACCTGAAAGAGTACTTCTGGTGGGATGTAATAAAAAGATATGTCGCCAAATATGTCTCTCGATGCTTGGTTTTTCAGCAAGTTAAGGATGATAGATAGAAGTCTAAGGGGATTTTACAAACATTACCCATACCAGAATGGAAATGGGAAAACATCACTATGTAATTTGTCATCAGACTTCCCAAAACACCCAAAGACAATAATGATATATGGGTTATAGTTGATCATTTTATGAAGTCGACACACTTCATTGCCATTAGAGAGGATTTATCTCTTGACCATATTGCTAGGATATATGAAAAAGAAGTGGTAAGATTTCATGGAGTACCACTTTCCATTATATCTGATCGGGATCTGAGGTTTACCTCGAAGTTCTGAATAAGTATTCAGCATTCTATGGATACAGAGTTAAGTTTCAGCATTACTTATCATCCTCAGATAGACGGTCAGTCTGAGAGGACAATTCAAACTCTGTAAGACATTTTGAGAGCTTGCTCTAAATATTTCAAAGGTGGTTGGGATCAACACCTACCATTGGTGGAATTTTCTTACAATAATATCTTTCACTCCAGTATTCAGATGGATTCTTATGAAGCCCTCTATGAAAATAAGTATATAACTCCAACTTTCTAGGATGAAGTTAGGGAAAGAAATCTATTAGGACCTGATCTTGTTGATGAAATAGCAGAAAATGTCAGATCTATTCAAAAACACATAAGAGCAGCTCAGAGTTGACAAAAAATTTATGCCGACAACTGAAGAAAAGAACTAGAGTTTAAAGTGGGTGATAAGGTGTTCTTATGAATATCTACCTGAAAAAGAGTAATGATATTTAGAAATAAGGGCAAGCTGAGCCCTAGGTATATCAGTCCTTTTGAAATACTAGATCACATTGGGAAGGTAGATTACCAATTGGAGCTTCCACCAAAGCTATTTCAAGTTCATTATGTGTTCCATGTATCTATCCTGAGAAATTACATACTCGATCCTTCACATGTACTAAGCTCATAATTTATACCGTTGGAGCAAGATATTTCTTATGAAGAACAACCGATAGAGATTCTATATCATAACGAAAATGTTCTACAAAACAAGACCACTCGCTTGGTTAAAGTTTTATAGAGGAACCAAAAATTTGAAGAAGCTACATGGGAACTTGAGGATAATGTGAGGGATAGGTATCCTCATCTTTTTTTTTCCAAGTGACAAATCTTGAGGGTGAAATTCAGTTTAAGGGGGGGTAGAATGTAACACCCAGATGTTTTATGAGATATTTTCTTTAAATAATTTTTATTCTTCAGTAGCTTGATTTGCACAAAATCATGAGTTTAAACAAAATGAGAGACGCCCTTAATATAAAATTACCATTATATCCTAGCTGTTAGGTTATCGGGAATAATTATAACTAACTTATGAAAATGCATTATGAATTCATTGGCTATTAATTACTTATAAAAAATATAAATCAATTAAATATTTGTATTTTTTTGAGTAAATTACTTTTGGTAATGAAATTAATGTGATAAATATGTGTTATATACTTAATAAAATATTTTTTATATTCATCCAATGGATATTTTAGTCATAGGGTATGAATAAACCCCATTTTATGTATAAGAACCTTTTTTTAAAAGGTTAATTTTTACACCTTTGAATGAAAAATTTATTTTTACTTAATATTTTGACACATTAATAATTTCTATATGACAACATAAACATTTTATTTTGAAATGGGATATGAAAATTTACATTGGATAAATTTATGATATTTTTCTGATAACTTTCATGTTTTGATGAATAATAAAAATACGCTAAATTTTAATTTAAAACAATCTTTTTTCATCGAGATAATTTATATGGTTAAATTATAATATCGAATGGTTTTAAAGTATAAATAGAATATATTTTTTACCATTTAATATAATTTATGTCATTATCATTAATTTTACATTGAATTCATAGGTAAAAACATTTCAATCTTTTGCAATGTTTTAACTTTTAAAACCTGTTTTCTCATTTCAACAATAGGAATAATTTTAAATTAATTACTGCAACTTATGTATTTTGAATTTGGAAAAATGGATTTCATATTTTGAATCAAGAAGTTCCAAATTGTGTGAATAGTTACCTTTTATTTTTGGATATTATGAATAGTAACTTCAGTAATTATTTTATTTATCATGGTTAAAGGGTAAATCTAGTAAATAAGGGTAAAAAAAAACAATTTAATAGTATAAAACTACCCTAAAACGTGTCCTAATCCTATTGGATGAGATATTTCTGACCATGGGTATCCTTGAGTCGATTATGGGACCCCATGAATTCACTTGGATGTGAAAATGACATTTTATAAGAATTAATTTAAAGTAAAGATAATTATAACATAAACATATATCTTTTACTAAATTGATTTTAATACAGGGTTATATAATTTATATCTATGTATATAAATAGTCATTATAAATATAAAAATATTTCCTACATCATGGTATTTTATTTATAATTTTTAGACATTAGATAAATATATTTATTTATGACACAATTATGATGTAGTGATTACATCATTAATGAAGGATTCAAATAAATGAATTTATAAATATTAAAATAAATTTAATTTGAAAATTTTTATGCCATACAAAATTTTTTTAGATTAAATTAACATAATTGGGATGATTTAATTCCTTTTTTTTGAAGGAATCATGTTTTTATAATTTTTTTAAAAATTCAAGTATGAATAGTGTCCAAAATTGATATAATTCATAACTTAAAACATAAAAAAATTTATTAAATGATATTAAATTCCTAAAAATATAAGATTATAAAAAATGGTTAATATTAGTCCAAATATGCCATAAATAAATTTTTTTGGATCTTTTGACATGATATGATAATTACATTAACCCACAATGTGTAAATAACATGATATCACAATAAGATTAAAAAGGGTAAAATAAGGGTTAAACAAAAAAGATAAGGATAAAAAAATATTTAAAACTTGTCTAAAAATTATTTGATGATGGGTATTCGAACCAACATAATATTTTTTTCGAATTAAATAAGTTTTGGACCATTTTTATTCGAAATTGAATTTATAATAAATTAATATTTTGAGAGTTTCCTAAAGTGACCCTCTCCTCTCTTATAAAAGGGAACCTCCCCCCTCTCCTCTTCAATCCATTTTGAGCCTTCAAGATCAGAAAAAACCTACCCATTTCTTTTCTCAACTTCTCTAGTTACATTCTATAGGTGATGGTCTTCTCAAAAGACCAACCCTAGTTCTCTAAAAGGATATTTAAAGGAGGCACGTCGAGGAAGAGGTAATCTCTTCTACCGATTCTTTCAAATTTATTTCTTCTTATACTTCCTCTTATTTATTTTTTTAATTATAAAGTAATATCATCAGTATCACTCATATACTGATATGTTATTATAAATATGAAACAACCCTATTTCACCTTCTATCCATCCTACGAAAAACAAAATCACCGGGCGTGCATACGTACGAATTACCGTCTCCACACGGTGGTGTAATATGTTTTTCACCACCACCTTAATTAGATGGGTATAATGGTGTAAATAATAACTATATATGATTATTGTAACATGAAACTAATTCTGAGATACTATACACCATCCACTTCAATACTATTCAACAATTATGTGAACGATATCATCGCTCGTGCGTACATATGGCTTACCGTCTCCATGATGCAATGTGATTCTTTCTACATAATATTTATTAAAAAATGATTATATAAATTAATTTAATGAATAAATATGACCTAAAAATAAGAATAAGAACTTATCCAACAAAACATACACAAGAACATAAAGCATTTAATACCCGAATAATGAGTAACAATGAAATGTTATTAACGGATGAAAATATGATCATAAATGTTATCATAAAATGATTATGATTTTGGAATAAATCAGTATAATTATTTAAATAATTATAAAGGAGGTTCAGATAAATATAAAGCATATCAGACCTAAGGTAAGGATAGCTTTGCAAATCTCATTTTTATTTGAGATTGTTTATTCGTAAGTATTTACTAGGGTATATTTATCATCCACATCTATGTTTTCTAAATATGTATTTCAAAAAATTCTTTATATCCTTCTATAATTTTTTAAATTCAATTTTACTCATTGGGTAATTTTTTCTAAATGGTATGAATGGAATCTTTTTTTGTTCTCGGTACGAGGTACTTTTTGACCTTTCCAGCAAAAGTAAGAGAAGAATGTTTTTTTAACTTATATGGCATGAATGGATTTTTACAGTTTCATGAAATCATATTTACATGAAGCTTTCTCTACATGATTTAAATATTATTTTCAACTAAATTATTTTCTTTTAAATTGTGTGACATTTAAAAAAAACATTTAAAAAAAAGAAAGGATATTTTCCTCAGGAATTAATTTCAAGTTTTTTCTCAAAATTATTTTCCATTTAAGATGTAAATATTTAAATAGGGTTATATTTCTATCCCTATTATTACCATGATTTTATTTTTTTGTGATGGAATATTATTTATGAAATCCATTTGTTTATATAAATTATGATGGAATGATGTTTAAGAAACCCATTTTATTGCATAGGTTATGCTATGGTAAATGTTTGTATTTTTTTTTGAAAACACGTAATAATGGTTTCATTATGAGATGGATGGGACATATATCTCTCTCCAATGAATTGGGTAAATATTTATATCTCATGAGATAGACATGGCTGGAATGACAAGTAAATCCAGTTCATTGATACAGGGCTGGAACGAGGAGTGAACTCGGTTCGGTAATTGATTTTGTATGCTATGATGGTCTTGGAAATGAGCCTTGATTAATATGAAATGATTTTATATTATTATGTGTGTATTCCACAAAGTTTCATGTCTTATGATTTGAGTATTGGGATTACATTGCACTTTTATGATTTATCCCATGACATGATATTGTGATCTTTTATATACAGGATAAGATTTTAAAATGTTACGTTCTTATGAATATGATATGATTGATATTTTCTTTGTTTAACCTTACTATGAATTTAATCTCACCCTTTTATATGTTTCTTTTCTCTAATTCATGAATAAGGGTATTAAGTATGATATGCCAAAAAGGAGTCTAGTTATGATGAAATAAATGGGAGACAATGTAGATGTTTTATGAAATAGTTGTTTATGTTTCCCAGTTTCTAAAGACACTATACCTATACAATCCTGTCATGGTTTTGTTATATTTTGTAATAAATATAATTCAATTATTAATTAATACCAATGTATGTAAATAATGGGTCGTTATATATGTGATGCATGGAAAGGGAGAATGTTCACACCATTCCATCGATGTCTAAGATAAAAAAAGAATTTCAGTTACAACATCCACCTATATTCACTGAGGAGGGAGGCCCCTAGGCACCTGAGTTCTAGACTAAGTTAGTTCATATGATCTTCAAGTACCTCAAGACACCCACAAATAGGAGGGTGAATCTTGTTGCTTATATGCTTTTAGGACTAGCCAAGTGCTGGTGGGACATTCTAAAGAAAGTTAGGAAGTAGGAGGAGTTATCCTGAAAGGAATTCATGGAGAAGTTCCTAAGACACTTTTATCTATAGACGTTGAGGGATGAGAGCTGATTTCACGGGAAGCCTAGCCGAACAGCCATGTGAAGGTGGAGATCTTATTTCATGATGAAGATACTAGGGAGGAGCAGTTCCAAGTAGTTAGTCTGGGTTGTATGTAATGTTTGAATCCTATGGGCAATGAATTCCTCTAAGGCCTATGGGGCATGCAATTCTTATGCCTACGAGCCTTGTAAGGGTTCCACCTCACCCCTTGAAAGGTGGATTATCAAAAATTAATAAAAAATGAAGGCCTTCGGGCCATTGGAGGAGAGGGATCTTGAGTTCATGCACTTGATGTAGGAGGTCATGTCTGTGATGGACTATTTTGGACACTTCACAGACCTATAACATTTTACTCCATCCTTAGAAGCTAATGAGATCATTAGGGTGAGATGTTTCCAGGATGGCCTTCAATACAAAATAAGGTTGTAGGTTAATTTCTTCCACATGAGAAACTTTGTAGATGTGATGAACCATAATCTCATCATGGAAGTAAATATGAGAGAAAATCCAAATGTCATCCATAAAGTTTCAAAATGGTGATATGAGAGTTCTTCTTCTAATAGTAAGAAGCACTGATATGAAAGTTACCATGGAAGTAGTAGGTAGAGAATCCATGGAACTGGTCATCCATCACAAATCCATGGTCTATTGTAGTTATTTTAGTAAGGCAATTTGGTCCACAACTGATCTCAATGTACTTACCCTATAGTAGAGTGACGTTCTTGCGGCAGGTTGAACAACCTACAAAAGTTCTATAGGATCTTTCCATAACAGAGCAATGACATGGGATCAGGACAAGAACTTGACTTAGGTAGGGACTCAATACCCCTCAATAGACTGGTAGCTAGAGTTCCACTGGATATTAGGGATGAGGTAGGGGACGTGGTACCCCGATATATGAATGATAGTATCATCCATCAAGAGCATCACATTCCTTTTTATCTTCTCAATTCAAATGGTTTGGGCTTATTTCTAGAGTTCTTGGATGGAATAATGACCATTGAAATTCCATTGGGGGTACAGTTAGAGAATATCAAGAACTAAAAGGAGTGTTCACTTAAAATTGGTGTCTACTATTCCATTTTGGAGCTTTTTGTTATGAAAATAATAGGTTTATATTTGATCCTTGATATGGATTGTCTAGTTCTATACTAGTATCATATCAACTATTATCAGAGTATAGTTACCTTTATATCTCCATAAGGGGGTATCTATACTCACCAGGGTGAGTGAGATCTTCAGGCTGGTCATGCATGAACAATTCAGTAAATATTGGTTTGTCTCATAACACAAATAACAAGCCTTAATTTGGATAATGGTGGAATTCAGCAGGATACTTTTCCTACAGTGGTGAACTATTTTCAGTATTTCTTTCCTAAAGAGTTCTTTGGATTACCACCTAAGTGGGAGATCGAGTTCATAATCGAGTTAGTTATGGGAGTTGATTTAGTTTCTATCCCACCTTACAAAGTGTCACTAGCAAAGCTTCATGAGTTGAAAGTTTAGTTGGAATATCTATAAGAAAAAGGATTTATATGGCCTAGTATATCTTTGTGGGGTTATCCCATGATTTTCACCGAGAAGTCAAATGATATTTTTCACTTATGTGTGGATTATTAGATATGGAACCAAATGACAGTCATGAATCGATATCTCCTTCCACGCATTAATGATCTCTTCGATCAACTAAGAGTTTCCAAGATATTTTCTTAGATTTAATTAAGTTCAAGGTATCATCAGTTGAGAGTGATTCCATCTTACATACCCCAGGATGATTTTAAGAGAAGGTAGGGCTTGTACAAGTTTGTAGTGATATCATTTGATCTGAAAAACACACTAGTTAGTATTCATGGATTTGATGAATCCGATCTTTCATCCATTCCTAGATCAATTTGTGGTGGTTTTCATCAATGATATATTGGTTTACTCCCAGTCTGTAGACAATCATTCCAAATATCATGAAATCATCTTGAGTACATTAAGTGAGAATAAAATTTATACTATGCTATCCAAATGAAAATTATGGATTGATAGAGTTCACTTATTAGGCCATGTTATCATAGATTATAGAGTGTAAATAGACCCAGAGAAGGTTGAAACCATGATGTATTGGGAGAAACCCAAGAATGTATTTGATATTTGAATTTTTCTTGGTCTAACAGGATATTATCGGTGTCTCATACATGACTTCTTCCATATGACAACACCGATATCTAGGTTGACCAATAAAGGGTGAGGTTTTTTTGGTTAGATTCTTATGGGAGAGATTTTCAGGAGATAACCTCAACAACAATCCTCACCTTACCTATTATAGGTAAGGAATATATAGTGTACTATGATGCATTCAGATTCAGACTCAAAGCAGTTCTAAAACAGGAGGATTGAGTGGTTTCTTATGTCTCCAAATAGTCGAGACCACATGAGAGTAATTATCCTACTCAAAATATGGAATTATTTTAGGTGGTAAATTTCCTAAGGTGTTGGTGAAACTATCTTTTGGGTGAGAATCTTGTGGTGTACACGGACCACAAGAGCCTTAAGTACATATTTTCTCAATGAGATCCAAACCATTGGTAGAGTAGGAGAGTCTATTATTTGTAGTCTTTTGACTTCGAGATGGCTTACACACTAATAAAAGGAAAAATTGTTACTAATGCCTTGATCTAGAAGATGTAGACAGAGGTAGTGCAAGATTCTTGCGATGGGAAGCAACTGATGGAACTCTTTGAAGATATGCATCTAGATGTTTAGGAGTCCTAGGAACAAGAATCTATGACTTTTACATCTATTATACCCATGATTTTGGACTGGATCAAGACAAAAAATTTATCTGATATGGAGGTATTATCTCTAAGGGACAAATTATATAGTGTGAATCCACTATTAGTATAGTCTCTTGGCAGTGGATATATTCTTCTTATCCATGGCTGTGCATGGTTTCTTATGGGATTTCACGAGGTGCTGATGACGGAGTTTAATAATTCTAAATGGGTGGTACATATTGGTCTTACAAATATATATCATGATCCCCATAGACAATACTGGTGTTTAGGTATGAAAAAGTATATAGCGGGCTTTGTGGTGATATGTTTCACCTATCAGTAGGTGAAGGCTTAGCACCAAAGTCCTGTTGGGATATTACAACCTTTACCCATTTTGGAATGTAAGTGAGATGATATAACTATGGAATTAATGGAAATATTACCCAAGAAACCCCACAATAATGATGCAGTATGAGTGATCATGGATCCAATAACAAAGGTATCCCACTTATCACCTTTTAGGGATACCTTGACCATTGATGATTTGAGTAGTCTCTATGTATGAGAAATAGTTTGATTGAATGATATTTTGAGGAGTATCATTTCATATTGAGATCCTCATTTAAAATCTCAGTTCTAGAAGGTTCCTCATAAGTCTTTGTGATCAAAATTTCTTCTAAGTACGACTTATCATCCTCAGTCTGACATCCAAATTGAGTGGACAATTCAGATTCTAGAGGATATGTTATAAGCATATGCTCTATACTTCGGTGGTTCTTATGAGAAACATTTAATACTTGTGGAGTTCACTTATAATAATATCTTCTAGGCATAGATCCAAATGGATCCTTTTGAGGATTTATATGGAAGGTCATTCTATTCGACTCTTTACTAGATAGAGGTAGGATAATTGACACTTATTGGACCTAGTCCATGTAGGATATGTATGAAAATTTTTAGTTAACCAGGAATCCATTTATGACTGGACAAATATGTTATAAATACCACAATGACAATTAGAGATGACCTCTAGATTTTGAGGTTAGTCATTGTGTATTTCTTTAGGTGTCACCTAGGTTGCGGTAACACCATGTTAGGATATAAGGGAAGCTAGCACCCTAATTTGTTGGGATATTTGAGATAGTTGAAAGGGTCGGCCTAGTGGAATACCATTTTCCCATTCCAAAATTCTAAATCTCTATGCATGATGTGTTTCACATGTCACAACTTTAGAGATATCACTCCACCCCTTATTATTTTATAGAAACTGAAGATGTAGATCTAGATGTTAATGCATCCTTTAAAGATAATCTGATTTAGATTATGGAACATAGTGAGAAGAATATTTTGGGGAAGAATATAAACCTAGTGCAAGTGAAGTGGAAGCATGAGTATGTGTAAGAGGAGACCTGGGATAGGGAATATGATATAAAGACACAATGAATAATTTTTTTTGTCAATACCCAATTAGATTCTATGAAGCATAGCTTTGGAAAAAGCTGTTATATGGTGGGGATGTTGTAAGATCCAATATTTTTTTAGGAATTCCCCTATTAAGTTTTGATAAATGTCTTTATACCATTATTTTTGTTTAAAATTTCGTTTTCAAGACTTAGTCTAGGTGAGTTTGTTCTGGGAGGAAGAAATATTTGTAAAACCCTGAATATTTTATTTCATAAATGGAATACCTGTTCCCAACTTTTCCTCCTTGTTTTTGTAATGGTTTGTGTTTGGTTAAAGGTCAAAGGGTTTTGTGAAGTTTTTTGAGGCTTAAGGGGTGTTTTGGAAATCCTACTTCCAAAACAAGGGTGGTTGTGCTGTAGCACATAGGACTATGCCACAGAGGAGGCGGGTGTGCTGTAATGGGTTTGGATACACAATAATGAGGCTGTTCATTAGAGGATATGTCATAGTGTAATAGAAAATGACACAATGGTTTTTTTCACACCAGTTATAGACACTGTTCTAACCTATTGGTCATCGGGGGTTATGAACTTTAATAGGCAGTTATAGTCTTCAATTGGGGAAGGCATTTCATATTTATGGGGAGGAATTAAGAGGGGTTTATCATGCTGACTGGATCCCCGATGAATTATCCTACAAATATCCCTTCCTATCCACTGTTTCAACATTGTAAAGAAGTCCAAATGGCTGTATAGATAACTCCACACCATAGTGAATACTCTTATTCCACAACAGTGCACACCCCATCTTGGTTCTACACCACATTCTCCCTAATTGTGCCATGAAGGTCATATATACATGTCTTATATCCTCATACTATTCTGTGGTAGTTCCTCCTAGTGAAAAATTGTTCCATGGTGCATAACCCCGCACTGTGGAGGCCTTATTCCAACACACTCCTATGATGTGGTGTCCAACCCTATACTGTGGTGGTGGTTTCCAGTACACCTATATGCTACAACCCCTACCTTGCACTATAGAACCTCCCAATTTTCCAAAACCTTATGGTTTTTCTTGAAGATCGATCTTAGGTAAGTTGGTTTGATCCCTTGAATTCATTCCTCATTTCCTTTCTCTAGAACACATAACATGTCAGATTGTAATGGTTCTTAGAGCACTTGGAAAGTGATCATATTCCAGTTGGTGTGTGATCATGGTTTGGGTGAAAAAATCTGAACACCACCTTCAAAATAAATGCAAAATCCATTAGATCTTGGTGTTCTAGGTTTAGAGTTTTAAGGATAGGAAGAAGGAACCAAACACTACCTTGGATGTTGGGATTTTTTCCACATCTTCTCCACTTTTGAGGTAGGTGGTCCAAAACAACTCCCTTTTTTATATTTTAATTTCTTCTATTATGTGTAAAAATGGAGATCACACTAAAACACCATGTGTTAAACCTATATAATTGGATAATTCACTGTTTTGATGGTGATATCTTTACTTAGACCACCCATGTATCCCATTGGGTCCATTGATGTTGATACTAGGCTTGAGGCCACCCGTGAGTTGAGCCTACCCTTGAAATCAATATGAATTGACATGCTTGGTAATGAGGATTGTGTCTTAAAAATGTGAGTTTAATGTTGGCTTAATATTATGAATTAGCATAACATGAGATTTATGGTGATTGCTTGAAATGGAATCACACAGACTAAAATCAGTTAATCAACATGTACTTGGCTTGGCGTGTTAACCTGATGAGATATAAATATATACTGGCATGTTAATGGATTTAGGATAAATTTATAGATGAAGCTAAAACTATTTCAATTGTTATGATAAATGGGAGCATGATTTTATGGAATGTATATGACTAGAGAAATGGTAATTCGATGAATTGACCAATATGGTTTATGATTACATGTCTGGTTTGATTGACACTTGGTTATGTGTTTTTCTTACTTAGTATTATATCTTGATATGAATATGTTTATGATTTATTCCTAAGGATAAGATGCATAATCATTGGATACCTAATGGCTAGATGATTGGATGCCCAAGGGAGATATTCTTATTATCACGAGGGAAAGGATTGTTTTCTTATGATATGTTATATACAATTCATCCTCAACAGAAGAATCTGCCACTGACTTTGGTGATTCGTCTTGATGTAGGAGGATTCACCCTTAGAAAGAGATATTTGGAATAGTTCCAAATAAGGTTTGTCTAGCCTTGGGTTCCAACCCAAATTTTAGGGGATAGTGGATTTATTTCATGTGAAATATTAATTATCAAATTAATACCCTTATTTAATCGCTTTATTTCATGCAATATATATATTTAGAGTGAATTGTTTAGGCACTCTGGTTTCAACTTATTGAGTTGTACTCACACCCTGTTCAGGCTACCATTTTGTACCTGAGAATATTTCATGGATGTAGATTTAGATATGGGAAAAGGTCCCAGCTTTGATTGAGTGCTTACTGGATGGGTTGGTGTTTAGAGATGAGACCAACATGGGACTTAGGACTGGGGCTTTTGGAGCCTCTTATCTTTTCACTTTTGTCTTCTATTTGTATGATATACATCACATCATTTATTTACATTTCATTGTGATAATACATGGTTATATTATTATTGGATTTTTTGATTCTTCATTTATTCCGATATGGATGCTTGTTTGATTATTCATGTTGTTTCTACTATTTCTGCTACTTTGTTATCATTTCCACTATTATAGGAACTCTGTACTAGAGGGTATAGTATCCCCACTATATTCCTTACACTCTCACTACTAGTTGGCAGCCTCTGGTGTATGGGGAGATGTGCCTAAGGTCACATAGCCAACCTAACTTTGTCACATGAGGGAGTAATGGGTCGGGGACGTTACAATTAATATTTATTAATATAATATTTATTAATATAACACTCATTAATATTTATATAATTAATAATTAATACTTACTAATATTTTTAATTAATATTTATTATTATTAAATAATTATAATAATTAATTATATTTTATTATTATTTATATTTTTAGTTATTGATATAATTAATTATATTAATGATATCATTAGTTATTAATACATATTAATTAATTGATTATTAATAATCATATTATCAATTACTAATATTATTAATTATATTGTTAGTTGTTAATCATTTTAACTGTATTATTGTTTACTTATTATATTATTAATAATTTATAATTAATTATATTTTTTATTAATAAAATATTAATATTCAAATATTGGAAAATGTGGAGCCAAAATCCCTCATTGAAAATCCTTAGGGGATGTCTAGCTCCACTCTTTTATAAAAAGGAGGTCTTAGTGAAGTTTTCAGTTATATTTTGGGATTGATTTAATGCATATGATTCTAAATAAAATAACATCATTTTAAATACCAGTATATATATATATAAAGAATTTAAAAAAGGGAGAGAGGTGCGAACCACATTCACACCTTTTGTACAAACTTCAAATAGGAGGCGTAAATGCAGTTTGTGCCTTATATTAGAAGGCCAGAGAAATGTGAACCCCATTCATACTTTTTTTCTTGAATTAGAAGCATGAATGGGGTTCACACTTCTTGGGGATTATTTTTCCAAATATGGGAAACCCTATCTCCTTTTAATAATTATTTAAAAAACCCATTTTAAAAAAACTCAAGACTTGGGATTAATTTTCTCTTTCATGCAATATTTAAATATCACACTCTCATTCAAAATACTTGGTCAAGTATTCTATTTAAATCTCTTTATATTTAGGATTAATTTCCTCATTTAAATATATTTATTTAATTCTATAGAAATATTCACATTCATGGTCACATGTATATTTTCTATATTGAACTTCCTTTAATATAAAAGCATCAAATTTGATTTGATTCTTTGATTCTTGGCATGAATCGTAGTCTACTTGTGATGTATGATTGATGACGAACAACACATAAAGCAACATTTGATTAAATTACATTAGAATATCCACATTCTGGAAACTCATATTTTCACCTAGCAGATCCACACAAAAATTCTCTAAGTATGTCATCAATAATGAGTCTGATTGACTATATCAAGTAATCTCACTACCTAGATAGACCACTTGAACAAAGAATCGATTATGGGGATCAAATGTGTGAATTGACTGTCTGGATTAACCATGAAAAGAAAAGATACCGTGTGTTTCAATCAACCACATGAGGAGTTCCAATCAATTGTTCCTTACAAATAAAATTGACCATACCTAATAAGAAACTATATGGATTGACCACATGAAAAAAGTATCGATTGCATCGATCGACCGTGAGAAGCAGACTAACTGCGTGTCTCAATCTGGAACAATTTCATGTATGTATTAACTATATGTCTCAGTCTAGACCGACCACACATTTGGATCAATTGTGTGGATAGAGTGAATGAACAAAATTCAGATCGACTTCAAGAACAAACTTCAGATCGATGATGTGAAGTAGAAAATAGACAGTAGCAATGGATCAAATATATTAAAAACTAATCGACCATGTCAATTGATCATGTTAATCGATTGTGTCTATCTCAGTTTGGAAATTCAAAACTTACTTCACTTCAAACTAATGCCTCCTCAAACCATCTCAAGCCTTCCTTAATCAACTCAAAACCACTTTCAAGATATTATAGACCATGTCTCTACATCCACCAACAATTTTCCTTGATTTCCTTAAGTAAAAACACATCAATCATCACATTTAAAAGTTTTAGATTTGATGTTTTCCAACCATAGTCTTCAAGTAGCAGCATAAAATCCCCCATTCCATTTATTATGACAGTAGATCACTCAACTTATGGACTTGGATGTATTATCAATAATGATATCCAATGACAACTCATAAATCTTTAAATCATCGCCACTTATTACACCAAAAACATATTGAAATATTAACAAAAAATACAGCCAAAAAATTTGGGAACAACATGTATGATATAAACTTGTCACATGTTTCAACATGTGGGAAGTTGAGGCATATTGTATGCCTTATTTTTGGGTATACCATAAGTCATGGTATAAGATAACATGTAATTACCTTAAACAATCATAATATGTGATTAGGATATATCATATGGTAGTATTGTGAGGATAATTATATGGTACATTTCACACTAACATCCTATGATTGAATGGAAACCAAATGATAAGAATTATCACTCAGGTATTATTCTACACTGGATGCTATAATTGTGAACATTTCATATAATAAAATTCATGGGATGATCAATGATGACTTCATGTGATAAATTCATGAAACTACTAAATCATTACTCATTCATTTTGTAATGTATGATCAAATGCATGAATGCTTAAGAGTATCCCAAGGGATTATATAATGAGGAAGTCACCTTGAGAATGGGTAATTGGTCCTTAAGAAATCCTCAACCAATTCTCCCTACCCAAAATCTCTCTCCTTATTCCTCTTTTACCAAGTGAAGTATTGACATATCATGGAGAGAAGGATTATACCACCCAAACATTTGGTGATTCATGTTATCATATGGATAAACCATGAGTATGGAGTCTGATGGATGCCTCTCAATGATCTCCATAAAAAAATCTTGAATACACTAGAAGATGCTCATCAGTGTAAGATATACACAATATTATTCATTTTATAGATCCATAGCTTTGGGTTTCATGCATGGTGATTTGGGAATTTATGGTTTTTAATTAATTTGGATGTGTTTCACAAGTTTTTTTCATACTTAGAAACCCATCATTGGTATCAGATCATTAGTATGTTGTTTGATACTCAAAATAATGTTGAAAAATTAAGAAAATAAAATATCATATTATATACCATTAAAAAATATTAGAATTTTGTCCCGTAACTTACTATAAAATATGAGATATTGTATACTATGATTTGGTCATGCCATATTATATGATATATTATAGGCAGAGTCACTGTTTAATACCTTTGGTTTTTCATTTTTCATAACATATGATAAAGGATATCGTATCAGGTGATAATACTGATCCATGTTACAAAAACAAAGCATTGTATTATCCATACAATATAAGTCTTATCATAAGATATGAAACCTAGGCATTAAAGGGTTACTATTACACATAACCCTATAGGATAATATGACATAGGAAAGTCATATAAGTTGATATGGTTGTGTCGTTGGGTTAATCCTATACAGGTCACCAGACATCGGGTTAATGTTACATAAAGTCCATATCATAAGTTGTGTTATTTCGTTAATGTTACATATGCCACCCCAATTTATCATAAGTCATATTATCAATCATAGTATACAATTGATAGTGGTTAAATGGATTTGAGAATTTTGAACTATCTATTACCTATTATGATATAATGAACACCATAAGGTATAATATAACATAAAAATTTGATCATTCTAAATTTCAATTATGAATTGATTTAAATAGTTTATATGCATTGTTAATGAATTATAGAAAAATGAATTTTGATATATTTAATTAATCTATAACATTTTTATAAATTAATTATTTATAACGTGTTTATAATTAATTAGTTAAATGTTTATGGAACATTTATTAAATAAATATCCCATAATATTAATAGTTAATATTAAAATATCTTCTTCAAGTTATATAGATTGAATTATAATTTGGATATAAATTATTTATATGGAAATTATAAGGGTGATTTACAAAAGTGTTTATAAATTACAAAATAAGGATTAATATAAAAGAGTTTATTTTAAATTATAAACTATTTATAATTATTAAATTTTAATTGTTCAAATTAAAAGGAAATATTTGAGAAATTATTTACACCATATCAAATAGATTTTTGATAATTAATCAAGGTTTAAATAACATTAAATATGTTATATTTTGATTATGTAAATTGTTTACATAATATAATTAGAATATAAAATTATTAAATTTACTTTAATATCATATATTTAAGAAATATTCCATATAAAATAATAATATGAAAGAGTTCATGTTGTGAATAAATATAAAATGATTATATTTATTTAATTATTAAATTTCCATAGTGCATGAAGAAATTATAAAGTGTTTATAATTATCTTTATTTATGAATTTTTTAAAATCATTTATCTCATGTTTAAATATATGAATTATTCATTTATTTAATTTATTTATTGATTTATTCATAGATACAAGTTGTTTATATTATGAATGTATGCTCTAGTTTAACATGTTAAAATTCTTCTGTAAATTGTTATACATGCATTTAAGAAGTTATATGCTAGGTATGATAATTGATTTAGTTTTATTTTACCTTGACATCGACTTATACTAGGTTATAAGATTGAATTAAGAAGTTAATTATGTTATATACATATTAAGTGTTATAATTATGATTGAATTGAGGAATATATCAAGTAAAGTATCCTTGGGTATAAGGGCTTTGGGTCATACTATTCACTAGCTTGGATAATTATGGGATTATCTGACGCTCCAAGCTTACTATTATGGGGATTGATTATTTAATATGATTACAATCCATTACATGAAATGGTTTCATGAAACTTATGCATAGGATGTAATTAGATATAAATTAATATAGTTATATTTTAATTTGAGTTACTAACACAAGCAATGAGTTGTGTAAAGAGTTACAAACCAATATTGTTTGAACATATTGATTTTGTAAATGGAATAAAATTTAAAACTAAAACAATAGAATCATGCATATATGTAGAGGGAATACATGAGATAATATACTGAGATTAAATCCCCTTTAAAAATACTAAGTATCAGATTCCCTCCAAAGTGAACACTTATTAAAACTTCAATCATCCAACTTAGTTAGTCATTCCAAACTTGAATGCCTTGGATTATCTTGTATATAGAAAGCAAGTAATAGGTGTCCCTAATTTCATAAGGTTCCCATTATTAGATTTTTTTCTATAATTATTTGGGAGACCCTAATAGGATTAGTTTTATAGAGTAATAGAGTTGAGTTTATCCATATGATGGATTGGGAAAGCAGTTATCCACTCAACTATCTGAGATCCATATATGATATGATTGGTATGATGGCCTACCTAAATAACTTTGTGATGATAAATTTTTTTAAATAACCTAAATCTTAGTAAAATATATTTATTGGACTACTAATGGATATGATGAATTTCAAAAGGGATCATCATTTAATGGGAGAGCATTTAATAAAATTCCTTATTAAATGTATGAAAAACATGATACTTATATAATAAAATCTTTTATTTTAGATAAAATAACATCATAATCTTTGAAATTAACTTTAATATCAATCCTATAGAGAAGATATTCTTAATGTACGAAACTTCTTAGATTGGTATAAATATTTAAAAATTTTCTTAAGAGAAAAAAATTCTATATGTTAGAGAAGTACCTTCCAGAGTAATCAAATATTGAACTTGTTAAACAAGTGAATCTATATGCTTATAAAAATAATAGAGGGATTAAAATGAGTTTTAAAAGATATTATATGTAAGATGATCAAAGGGGATCCAATATTCACTCATATATTCAATATGATTGAATATGTTAATTACTTAGAGATATTAGAAGTTTCCTTAAGTCTTATTTTGCCTATGGATTTTATTATGTTGTCATTGTTGGATATTTTTTGATAATGTGAATGTATTTAAGAAATTCTTACCCTATTTCCTCAAATTATTGAATATATTTGAGCAAGGAATAGGATATATGATCTTTAATGATGTGTTGAAAGTACATGTAGTTAAAGGTTTAATCTAGAATAATAATATTGGGTTTGTACCATAGTTAGTTATAGTCATTGAAACATGATTTTTTAAGGAGGATCAATGATTCCTTATGTAATGGAATTGTCCAGGATATTTGAAGAGATTTGGGAAACAAAATGAAAAGTCTAAGCTAAGTATCAATGTTATAGAAGTTTTTTCTTTGATTTTGAATGCTATATAAAACCAAGTGTATATATTAATTTTTTAAGTATATAGGAGTTCAAAATCAAGGAAATAATTAACAAATCTAGTAGTTTTCATTTAATTGATGAAGAAAAGGGTTATTAAAAAATGGAGTTAAATGCGAAGGAATTTATCAAGATTAGATGGATCTTACTAAAAGGTGTGTATAATTATCTATTTTATATTATATGATGAGATAAGTTGTTTATTTAAAATATTTTTTATGAAAAATATGATATGATGATTTAATACACATGTTTTATCATTTATTAGATTCCATAACATGTTTTGCGAATAATATAAGGATAAAAATGTTTTATCTAGGATAAAAGTGTTTATCACACTATTGGAAATCTAGTTTATACCAATACACCTATACCAATAGTTTGAAAAACCATTGGTATAGGATACTGATACCAATGGTTTTAAAAAAACATTGGTATAGGGGTTTTCCCTATACCAAGCATGCAACTACCCATTCCGATCTTGATTTTTTGTAACAACCCAGGTAATGATAGAATAAATCATTTTAATATTTATTAGTATTAATGAGAAAGATATTTATATTCATTATGAGAATATTAAGTAAATTTATCTTTTTTTTAAAAAATAAATAGTTTTATTAAACTCTTTCTTTTTTTATTTAAAAAAAAAATTTACTTAATTTTCTTATAATATTTTATTTAAAAGTATAATTTTAAATATAGAATTTTAATTTGAAAAAATTAATTTCATTTTTGAATTCATCATTTCAAAATTATCTTAATATTAATTTTTGATAATTTTCTAAAAAAATGATTTTTCAATGAATAGTGAAAAATACTTATTTTTATTGAAAATTGTATTTTCTTTTCGATTATTTATAAAGTAAAATTATATTTTGAATCAGTTTTAAAATTTAATTATTTCATTTTGATTTAAAATAATCCAATTATGGTTTTTTAAATTAACTTTATACTAGAATTTAGTATAAAAACACTTTATACTTAAAATAGATTTTTTTTTGAAAAACTATTATCCATCGCATTTTACCAGTATAATTTTAAATCAAATTATTACACTTATTTGTTTTGAATCTTTAAAAATGAATTAAATATTTTTAATCATTGGGTTCAAATTTTTTAAATAGGTCCCTTTTAATTTCGGTCAATATGAATAGTAACCACAGTAATTTTTGTTACCACAGTAAAGGGTAAATCAGGCAATTAAGGTTAAAAGTAAAATGATAATGACTAAATAATGACTCTAAAACTTTCATTAGTTTTATTTTATGAGTATATATCATCCATAATTATCCAAAATCTTAATATATGGCATTTTTTTCTCCATTTTCACATGATTATGACCTTTATAATATTTAAGTGAATATAAAGGCAAAAATGTCACACTCTAGTTTTTAATAATTATAATATTTTTAACATAGGTATAAGAAGAGGATATGTTCATTTATAAATATTAATTTTAAATATAAATGATTTATTTTCATCATGGTAATTTATTTTTAAATTTTAGTGAAGAAATAATTACATTAGAATACTACTCAATGCTGACATAGTAATTATTCAATTAGTAGAAAAAAATAAACGATTTTAAAAATATTAAAATTAAAATAATTTGAATGAATATTTGTGTTCTATGATTTTTTAGATAAAAATGAAATATTAGAAAAGTTTTAATTCATTGTATTAAAATTCCATTATTTTCTTATAGGTTTAAAAGTCAAATTAAATGAATATTTCCAAAATTTACATTAATGTTATTTTATAATAAAAATATTTTATTAAATGATTTAAATTTCATAAAAATATTATCTTAAACTAATTTAATTTTATATGGTTTATTAAATAAACCATGGTCAATTTATGGGCCTTTTTTCCTTTTATAGCAACTATATTAACCCCTTAAGAGTAAAAAATACTGATATCACCGTAATTGTTGAAAGGGTTAAAACAAAAATATAAGGGTAAAAATGTGATCTAAAATTTTATAAATTTTATTTTATTATAGGATTTAAAATCATATTCGTATTAAATTTTAATATTATGAATTTGGAGTCATTTGGACATCAAAATTAATTTATATAAATTCCAAGAATGCCCCTCTCTTCTCTTATAAAAGGGCACAAATTCTTTTCATTTATTCACACTTTAAAATACTTTTGGTTCATACAATACCAACCAAATAACTTATTTCCAACCCTCTCCACATACTAGATGCCTTATTTATGGTATAATACCTTTATTATAGGTCTTAAGGTGTAAATAAAAGGAGGTTGTCTGAAGAAGTGATATAGTTCTTAACCAAGTGTTTTTGTTTTATTTATTCTTCTACCATATACTAAGGTGTTTTTATATTAATAGAATAACCCATATCCATATAATATTCCATAAAACGGGAAAGGAATTCATCTTTAGTGTGTAAATTAGACTAACACCCCACGAACTGATGTAATTTTTTTTCTATCACCACCTCTCACTACTGGTTATAAAGTTAGATTCAATGTATATATATGATAATCATGATATATTTATCATTTGGAAAAGATAATATAACACCCATTTTATTACATTTTAATTCACTAAAAAATGATAATGTCATTTGTATGTACGTGTATACCACCACCTCCATGAAGCGATGCGATTCATTTTTCATCCCCACATAAAATGGAATATATATAAGTATATTTAAATAAATAACATGGTATTCATGATATTAGGATTATTTTGGAAAGATAAAATAATACCTACCTTATTTCCATAATGATTTTGAAAAATAGAATTGTTACTCATGTGTACATACGACCTACCATCTCCATGATTGTAATGTAGTTCATTTTTTCATAACCATCTCTCACGGTTGGTTTTAAAAATATAATTAATGTATAAAAATTATAATTATTACATGATTATTATTCTAGAGATGAATGAATAATTCCCTATTTGACCATAATCAATCTACCGAAGTCATTTTAGATATACAATCCGGATATCATCAAAACACATTACGTAAACTAAATTGATTAAGTAATTGTATATAACATGGTAACAAGTGAAATAAAAGTAATAATAAACTTGAAAAAGGTTCTCAAGAAAATAAATAATTTAAATAAGTATGTTATTCATGAAGGCAAGGAATGCACGTGATAGGTTAGGAACAAGGTAAGAGAATTTATTTTAAAAATCCTCTTTTAGTGTCTCCCTCCCAACTCTTTTTCTTCCATGTACATATTTTTAAAATTACCATATTAATGTTTTTAGATGGAAATAAATGAATTGTAAAGGAAATTTTATATTTCTTTTGACTTTATTTCTATTTTTAAAAGGAATATTTTTAAAGATTTTTTTTCATTCTTTAAAAATACAAAAGGAATGATTGATTTTAACATATATGGTGCAAATGACTTTTCCCACCACCACATACATTATTTTAAGTTTGTATTACTTTAAAAGATTTCATGTTTTATTTTGTAACACCCCAAGACTTTACAATATTTTAATTTCAGAATAAATTTAATTTTTTTGATTTCTTTCTTTTTATGAAACACCATGTTAAGTTTACGCTACACACATCAATTATTTGGATTGCGTTACACGCAAGACCCAGTTTTATCAAACAGTAATATATTAATAAAATATTATTATTTAATATAATATACAACATAGCCGTTAAATTAGCAGTTATGAATAATATTAAACCCATTTTGAATTTTATATATTCCATATAATTTTAAATTTCATCTTATGTATTTTATAGACATGATATAAGAAAAAATTTATTTTTTCAGATAAATGAAGTATTTTTAAAAAAATGTAGTTTTGCCGCCTTTTAATGGAAAACCCATTTTAAATCCAATATTTGACACTTTTATATATTAAATTTTACAAAATAAACTTATTAATTTAAATAATAATATTAAAATTTACTTTGGTTCAATTTTTGGTATTTTTCTGATAAGTTTCATGTTTTGATGAATAGTGAAAAATACTAAATTTTAACTGAACACAAAATTATTCATCAAAATAATTTATAGTGTTAAATTATACATTTAAATAGTTTTAAAGTAAAAATAGAATATTTTTTTTATAATTTAATATAATATTGGTCATTGGCATTAATTTTATTATAAATTTTGATGTAAAAACATTTCAATCTTTTGCAATGTTTTAACTTTTGAAATCCTGTTTTTGATTCTGACAACGAGATTAATTTTAAATTAATTACTAAAAATTAGGTGTTTTAAATTTTTAAAAATATATTCCATATTTGGAATAATAAGGTCAAAATTATATAAATAGTTCCATTTTATTTTTGGACATTATGAATAGTAACTTTAGTGATAAATTTTATTAGCATAGTTAAGGGTAAATCAGGTAATTAAAGATAAGTATTATATTATTAAAATTTAAAAAATATCCTAAAACTTACCCTAATTTAATTGGATTAGTTTATTTCGACCAATAGAATCCTTGGGTATAATTTAGGACCACTTAGAGACACTTGGATGACTTTAATACATTTATAATATTATATTAAATGAAAAGTCATTTTTGTTAAACTTTTTTTTAATAAGTAAATTATTTTTAATTTGGTGTTATACATGGGATCTATTAGAATATAAATATTATTTAGACATATAAAATAATAAAATACATCATGGTAATTTATTTATAATTTTTATGAAATAAATAATTAAATTAAATGGTGACAAAATGATGATGTAGTAATTGCATCATTAATGGAATAATCAAATAAATGATATTAAAAATATTAAAATAAATATAATATGACTTAATCAATGATGTACAAGAATTTTATAGATAACATAGATATGTTAATGACATATTGGAAGTATTGGTTTGATGTTTTAATGTTGGTTTTATATTTTAAAAAATGAAAATATTTAATAATATAAAAATTGAAATAAATGATACTTTAAAATAAATAATATTTTATTAAATGTTATAAAATTATTAAAAATATATAATTTATAAAAATAACTAGTATAATTTAAAATATATCATAATATTTTTTTTAATCATTTAATGGATACTTGTCCATGAAAATGATATAGATATTATTAAAATCAATGAATGTGACAAAATGCTACACTCTCATTTCTTATAAGTAAAATAATTTTAATATAGGGATAACCTAGATATAAATTAGATAATGAATAGTATATGGAAATATAAAAGAATTATCTACATCATAGTAATTTATTTATAATTTTTAGAGAATAAATAATTACCATAAATAATGACACAATAGTGAATAAATAATCATTTTATTAATAGAAATATCAAATAAAGGATTTTAAAAATATTAAAATAAATATAATTTGATATAATGAATCTTATCCACGAATTTTATAGATGAATATGATATGTTATAAGTATATTAAATAGTATTTTTGAAGTTATCTTTTTGTTTGGATTTTATTTAATGTCAAAGTAATGAATAGTGTCAAAATTGTCACTGTTAATATTTTATTAAAATATCATTTTATTAAATTATTTAAAAATCATAAAAATATTAAAAAACTAAAAAGTGATAATTATAAGATCTAAGATTTAATATAGGTTATATTTATGGACAATTTACACCACATAAGTGAATATTTATAACCTTTTAATATTTAGAATATTATTACCACAATTAAAATTAAATAGCTTAAATAAGGATAAATCAAAATGATAAGGTTTGAAAAAAAATAAAAACACGTATAAATTTTATTTTTTGAGTGTATTTTGACCCATACTCATATTATATTTGAAATAATTCACTTTTGATCATTTTTTAACTGAAAATTAATTTATATTAATTTAATACTTTGAGAGTTTCCTAAATTGCCCCTCACCTCTCTAATAAAAGGGCACATCTCCTTCTCTTTTATTCAGACCTCTAAATCCATTTTTCTCAGACAAAACATAACCAATTATCCTATATACTTCCCTAAATTCATCATAGAGGCTATACTTTGGATATAAAGCCAACTTATGAAGTCCTTTTGTTCAAATCAAAAGGACATACCTGGAAAAGAGGTAATTATTTTATCAACTCTTTCAATGTTCTTTTCTCCTTCTACTTCCCCTTACAATGTTGTTTCCATAATAAAGTAATAAATAAAATATAATATATATGCTTATATTTTATTATAATTATGGTACAACCATATTTCTCCTTTTATCCATCTTATGAATAACAATATCACCATGCATACGTACGTACAACTTACCGTCTCCACGTTGAGGGTGTAATTTGTTATTCAAAACTACTTTATTTGGATGGGTATAATTATGAGTATAATGCATATAAATAATTAATATAACATGATAATTATTCTTTATAATTTATATAACATCCAATTCCATACCATTTAACCATCAATGGAATGATACCGTCGCTCGTACGTACGTACGACCTACCGTCTCCATGATGCGATGAGATTCATTATCCATGTTAACCATTCAAGCATAATTATAAAAATATATATAATGAATTAGTATGAAATATATGACATAGTAATTATACTAGAATAATATATATATATACATATATGACATTTTCTTGCTTTCATTCAATATGATAAGAAAACAGAAACAACATTCATGCGTACGTACGACCTATTGTCTCCATGAACAACATATTCCATTCCATATATCTATCTATTATATATATTTATATATTTAATATATATGATATATATATAAATAACATTTTTATATTATTTAAGTAAGTAAATCATGATCTAAGTGATACGATCAAGAATAACAAGTCAAAACACGTACGATAAACAAAACGATTATTACCCAAAACGCTGCTTTAACTTAGAATTGTTAATAAAAGGGTAATATAAAGTCATAAATAAATCATATATGATATCATAAATATTATTATGATTCTGGTACAAGTTAATAATATGTTCAAAACCACTATATAAGAGTTTCAGACACGTACAAAAGGAATCAGACCTAAGGTAAAATTTCACAATCTCATTATCATCTGAGATTTTTTATGTGTAAGTATTTACTGGGACATATTTATCTTCCATGTACATGTTTCATAAAAATGATTTCAAAAGGAATATTTTTAAGGTTTTATATAAGATAAACTTTAACTAAAACATCATTTTAAATGTTTTAAAGATTTTTTTCTTTAAATCTTTCTCATTAATGTCCATGTTTTCAAAATGGGTTTAAGGATTTATTTATATAGACATGAATGTTTTAAAATTTTATTTATTTTAAAAAGTTTCAAAGTTGTATGGGACACTTTGATTCCAAAATATATTCTAAATTTCTTCTTTTATAATTTTTTTCACTTTTAATCTTTTCAAAGTAAAAGGGATATTTTTCTCTAAAGAGGTTTTTAACGATTTTATTAATTTATTTTAATCTCTGTCAACATAGTTTATTTGATTTTATGCTTAATTAAGGTTGATTTATTATGATAAAAGATTCCATATTATATTGAAGGTTTTATAATATGTTTGACTATGGATGTTCTATTTTGATACCATTCATGGTTTATGGTTCAATTATTAAAATTTAATATGATAGTTTTAATACGAATGTTTATGTTATGTTTTACCCCTTTCATAAGAGGAATACATTGGACTTTGTAAGTGATGGGAGGGGACCTCTATAGACCCTCGATGCATCAGTAGGTATCATGAGACAAACTAGTGTCTTGACATGAGGTCTTTATGGTATGGTTATGTATGGTCTTGGAACGAGGCCATGAAGATATAGTTATGATGTCCGGAATTATGTATTCCCTCATTATGAGATTAGTTATTGATATTACATGTGATTATTCGACTATTAGAATATCCATGTGAATGTTTAAATGAAATTATTCAATTTATTATTTCCATATTATGCTGAAGATTATGTTTAATAGGATTGAGTTTTAATTTTATAACTTGCCTTAAAATATTATGCTTATTTATGAAAGATCATGCTATATTTTTTTACCCTTACTGAGCATCTAATCTCACCCACTTCTTATGTTTAATTTTCCCAGGATGTCAAGAAGTGTTTTATGACTGATATTTAGGGTTAAGTTATTAGGATAATGGTGTTATAAAAGAATTATCTATGTTTACCATTATGTTTTACATTATAATGAAAAGTTCATATATGCAATCTATTTTCCAAGACTGCTAAACTGATTGGTCCTTCAGGATATGATTCCTTATAATAATACCAATATATTAAAATAATTCACAAGATCCAGGATTTTGGGGTCAGAAAATTACAGATTTAAATAAAAATATAACATACCTCCCCTACTCATTGTCTTGAGAAGGAGCTAAAAAGTTACTTATTCTTAAGAGACATCTCTAAGGTGCCAAAGGCTGGAAATAAATGTTGTGGGGTTCACTAAAAACTGGGGGATGATTTTCCCTTTGATTGAAAAACAACCAAAAATAAATATACCACAATCAAGACCACTAAATAATGCATGAAACAATACAAGACAACTCAAGTATAACAATTCAAACCAAACTATATCAGAGTACCAAGAAAAAAAATATCAACATCAACTACAAAGAGGAATATTAGGCCAATAAAACTCAAAGACTCCTAAGACACCAACTATATGACTCTCAACAAGATCCAAGATCCAAATCCATAATCCATGCACAAGTATCATGAAGAACCACTAAATAAGTGTTATAATTTACCTTTACCTATGTCTCAATAAACAATATATGTAAAAGCACTAAAGTGCCAAAGTAGGGGTGAGTAATGAAACTTAGTAGGCTTTTCCCAAATGACTTCCCTACTCACGCCAGTAGGATAGAACATGTTAGTACATTTATATAAAATAATTCATATAAAAAAAATTGAAATAGTTTATATCAAAATATAAAAAAAATTCAATACCAAAATATTTTCCAAGGAAATAAACCAAACAACTCCATAAACCATTTCATATCTCCTCTTTGGCATACCCATTCCTTGATTCACACACACATCCACACATGAATGCTTAATTGAAAATTCCATACTCATGAGTGGTTTCTCATCTATCCACTAAGTCATAAATAAGTGGAAAATCTCCTTATTCCCTAATGACACACACCCCTTATCCAGGGTCACATCCCTTTATGCCCCAACAATACATGCCCCTTTTTCAGGGCCACGTTGAAAGCATGAACTCACACCAAACCTTGTATGCCAAAAACCATGAAAAAACAACCATTTAAAGACATTTAAATAAAAAACCATTTTTATTGAAAACCTTTCCACAAAAACTTTTCCATAAATCAAGACAAATCCATATTTGAAAACATCATTTTAAAATCATTAAAACAAGCACTTTACAAAAATAAGAAATTTCCACGAAACTACAAACCATTACTAAAGAGGGTTTCTCCCATGCTTTGAACATCAATTTAATAACCAATTTCATGCAATTAAATCAATTTGAAACTAATAATTCATGTTCTAATAAGAGGAATCAATAGTGAATCCACATACCTCATAAGTTATGGTGAAAATGATGAACTGTACTAATTGTTTAACAAAACCAAGTTGAATATCCAAAAAACCACCTTAGATATATTTACCTAACATCATAATAGAAATATATCATCATTATTGGCATAAAAATCATATATATATATATATATATATCCCCAATGGACTAGGTCTATGATTTTGAGAGAGAGAAGAAAAGTAGTTCCAAGAAAAACCATCACAAACGAAGACTTACCAAGGGAATTGGGCTTCAACACACCAAGAATTACCTTCAGATTGCTTTCGGTTTGAAGGGGAGAGACTCCAAAACCTTTGGGAGGAATAAAAAACAAATTAGGGTCTAAATAGAGGAAAAAAGAGAGGTTTATAGGTAAAACCTAGTGAGATCCACTTTTTTGGGATCTCACTTTTAAACCGTGGATATTTAGTCACATAGTTAGGAAAACCATGTGCTAACCATGCAGAAAACTCTTCCTCAAGGAGAACCTCACATGGTTGGACCAAATGGTTAGAAAAACTGTGTTCCAACCATGAGAAATCCCTCTGTCCCACTTCACACAGTTACTCCTATGTGGCTACGTAGTTTGGATAAACTGTGCGCATAACCATGCACCTTCTTAGAAGCCCCTGTCTCACTATGCACAATTTCTTATAAGATTTACAAGGTTTCCAATAAACATGCTCAAAATGAGAACCTTTAAAAAATCCCTAGAAACATTCCAAAAGTCCTCCAAAATATCCCAATCTTCATCCAAACACTTTATATACTTAAAATACGTAAATAAAGGGTTACTTGAAACTGAGGGTGCTAAATTATTCCCACCATTGGACTTTACATCCCCAGAAAGTAGAAAACCAACATTTAATTGAAAGAGTTATGGCTATTTATTTATCATTTCCTTCTCCCATTCCTAAGTTTTTCCTGAATTCAACCATGTTTCCACAAAACCCACACTAGACCAATGCTTTTTACATACAAGACTTTCTTTTATCTATCCACAATCCTCACTGGCGCATGAACCAACAAAGAATATGGATATAGGTCAATGTGATCCCATAGAATCACATGGTCAGGATTAGGATGACATTTTTTCAACCGAGATACATGAAACACATTATGAACTGCACTAAACCATGTGGGAAAATACAACCGGTATTTCACCTCACCAACCCATTCAAGTATCTAAAAGGGGCCTATGTATCAAGAAGATAACTTTCCATGATTCCCAAAATGATGATTCCCAAGCCTTAGATATATTTTCAAGAATACATAATCACTCACCTCGAATGAAAACATCCATTGATTATGGTCTTCATATGAATTATGACGACTCTAAGCTATCTCTATTCTTTTCCTGATCAACTGAATCTTCTTTATTGTCTCTTGGACAAGGCTCAGTCCAACCAGTGAATTACCACCTATTTCCAAACAAAGAAGTGGTGAAATATAGGTACACCCATAAAATGCTTCAAAAGGATTCATATGTATTGTGGAATCACTACTACAAAATAGGACTTTAACAATGCTAAAAATGACCTTTATCAACACTAAAGAAGCGCTGACTACTAGAGTGAGATTAAAAGCCCAAGTCTTTTATCAGTGCTTTATCAAGCACTAATAAAGGACCATTTATCAGCACTTCTATAATCACTGATAAAAGACCCCTTTATCAGTTCCTTTTAAAATCCCTGATAAAGGACTCCTTTATCAGTACTTATAAAAGCACTGATAAAGGGGCATACTGTAGTGTGCTGCTATAACACACTACTCCACCAGTGTAGTGTGCTATAACAACACACCACATCATAAAAAACACCACGAAATCATAAAAATAAAGTATTAATATATAATTTAAATGATGAGAAAACAATCTAAGCTCATTTTCTTGGTTTTGGAGATGTTATGAGCATTTTAAACTAAAATGATTCTTATATATTGAAAAATGAACTTGAAGTCTTACCAGTCACACCATGCATCAAATTGAGGCAAGGACAATTCTTTCATGTCTCAAATGACTTATGGATCATTTTCTTAAAGTATCAAAACAATCCAAATGTGTTTACTTGGTTTTGAGTATGTCACTTGTCTTTTGTTCTAAAATGTCATTTTAAATTGGAAACACACACTTTGACTCATACCAGTCATATCATGTGTTAGTTTTACATGATACCTTTTCCTACTCATAAAAAATTACTTATGAATAATTTAACTAAATTATAAAGAAAATCCAAGCATGTTTGCTATGTTTTTAGTGAGTGAAACTTTTTGAACTAAAATGTTGATTTTAAAATGATAATAGACACATTGAGTCAAATTGGACACATCGTGTATCAGATTGAGGTGAAGATAATTCTCACATGTCAAAAATGAATTATGGATCGTTTTCTTAAAGTACCAAAATAATATGAATGTGTTTTCTTTATTTTGAGTAGGTGAGTTTTCCTTTTTACTAAAATTGATGTCAATTTTAAATAAAAAGATTCACTTTGAGTTTATCGATCACACTACGCATCTTATTGAGGTTAAGATAATTATTACACATCTCAAAGGGATTATAGATCATTTTCATAAAGTATCAAAACAATCTGAATGCGTTTACTCTATTTTGAGTATGTCACTTATTTTTTTACTAAAATTTCATTTTAAACTAGAAACACACACTACGAATCATGCCGATCACATTGTGTATCAGCTTGAAATTAGACCAATTCTTACACATCAAAAATTAATTAAGAATCAATGTCTTAAATTATTAATAAAATTTGAGTGCGTTTGCTCAGTTTTCAGCAAGTGACATTTTTTGAACTAAACTGTCGATTTTAAGCAGATAACAGACACATTGAGTCATACTGAACACACCATACATCATATTAAAGTGAAGATGATTCCTACACATAAAAAATGACTTATGTATTGTTTCTATAATGTATAAAATCAATATGGATGCATTTTCTAAATTTTGAGTAGGTAAGTTGTCCTTTTTATTAAAATTTATGTCATTTTTAAATAAAGATATACTTGTAGTCATACCAGTCACACCATTTTTTTGATTGAGGTACGGTTGATTCCTACACATCTCAAATGAATTATAGATCATTTTAATAAATTATAAAAACAATTCGAATGCATTTTCTCAGTTTTGAGTACGTCACTTCTTTTTTTACTAAAATTTCATTTTAAAACTGGAAACATGCACTTTGACCTATACCGATCACATCGTGTATTGGTTTGATGTGAAAGAGATTAATACACATCACAATGTTCTTATGAATCTATTTCATAAATTATTAAGAAAATATGAGCATGTTTTTTTTTGTTTTCAATGAGTGACATTTTTTGAACTAAACTGTCAATTTTAAATTGATAATGGACACATTGAGTCATAACGATCACACCATATATAAAATTGAGATTCATCTGATTCCTATACATATTAAATAACTTATGGATCATTTACCTAAAGTATCAAAGAAATAAAAATATATTTTCTTTGTTTTGAGTATGTCAGTTGTACTTTTTACTAAAATCAATGTCAATTTTAAATAAAATGAAGCACTTAGAGTCATAAAAGTCACACCATGTGTTAGATTAAGGTGTGACTAATTCCTACACATCCCAAAGTTTCAAAAAAATCATAACTGCCAATGTTACCATGATTACATTGTACTTATATGTTGAACTTCCAACATTGCATATTGATTTGATGTTCTTAGCAGAAAAACATTTCTCATTGTGGAAAGGCAGAAGATTAGAGGATTTTAACAATGAGAAAGGTTTTTCAGCGAAGAAAATCAACTCAATATGTAGTGTTGGAAGTTTAAAAAAAAACTCAATGAAAATAGAAATCATGAAAAAATTGGCAGAAAGAATAATTTTATCTCTTTTGTGTCTTGTTGTAGATTGTTGAAATAAAAATATAACTTCCTAAAAGATTTACAAAAAAACTAAATAAGTATTAGATAAAAATGATATGAAAATTGAATTACAAATAGTAGATAAAATTATGTCAAAATTAATTAAATAAGTAGTAGGAATTAACCTTTTCTTGATAGTTGTATGCATTCTTGATGCATTTTTTTTTATTGTCATTATCTCAGTTATGAGCTCAAATAGAAGAATCTAATTGTACACAAAAAAAATATTATATGTGTAATAACAAAAATAAATAAATTAAAAATAAATATGAAACAATACATTAATTCTATGAATAATGATTTTACTATGAAAACATTTTTGACCATAGGTATATGATGATGGTAAATAAAGAATGATAATAAAATAATGCAAATAGATCTCGCTAAAAAATCAATCAATAATTGAGGAGGATGAGGAGAATTTCTCCACTATGGTCAGTGCTATCCTATAAATTCATTCAAAGGTGAAATGTTCCATAATTCATTTCCTCTTGATAAGAATTCTATTAAAATAAAACAACACACTTCTGAGAAAATAATTTTTTAAGGAAAAACCCTTACAACAAAATATTAAAACAGAATTTAAATAAATAAATTTTCGTATACGAATTGCACAAAATTAGCTTGTGTTGCTACTTTGAACCATCATCAGATTGATAATTGGTTTTCTAAATAAATTTTCTCTTTAGTTTAATGTTTTTATATCCAGAACATCCACTATTTATACAATAGCATAAATATTTATTTAGTTGGTTTATTTGTAGACCATAGGTGATTCACTAAGATTTCAAAATAATGACAAAATTAAGCATGCAGAGAAATCTAGGGTATAAATGTATAAAAAAATAAAATTAATTCAAAACAACAATTTAAAAAGACCAAAACAGGATATCCAAAATAGTATTCAAGAAAACAATGGATCATAAACAAAAGAAAAACTGTATACAACAAATGAAGCACAAATACAGAAAGAAAATTGGAACCTATAAAGGAAAATCAGAAACCCTCAGATCCAAATCTCAAAATGAAAAATATAGAAAGAAAATCGGAACCTATAAAGTAAAACATGAGCCTAACTCACTGGGTTGAAGAAAATCCAAGACCCTCAGATCTAAATCTCGATGTTTTCTTCAAAAACCCTAACTGCAACCAAACACCAGATGTCGAATGATGTTCAATCAATTTGAGGTAGTGGGTTTGCGTGATTCGAGTGGGTTTGTGTGATTCGAGCTTCTATTCACTGAGGAGGAGCACCATCAATGGGTGGCTTCCAAAAAAATCTTCTAATATCGCGACGGGTTCACAAAAGGTTAGATTTTTTTAATTAGATTAGGACACTTTTATTAGTGCTTTTTTAGTGCTAATAAAGGGTACCCTTTATCAGTGCTAAAAATAAAGTGCTGATAAAGGGTACCCTTTATCAGTACTAAAAAAAAGCACTAATAAAGGGTTAAATTTATTAGTTATTTCTTTAGAACTGATAAAGATGACATTTATCAGTGTTTTTTTCTATCTCTGATAAATACTAGTGCTATTAAACATTAGTTTTTCAGTAGTTAATGATAGCATAAGATAACTCCACTAACAGTATGTGGTCCTCTCATGAGCCACAAAAATCCATTACACAAGCTTGCATCATGTATTCCAATGTTTTTATCATCCATTTGGATTTTATATCCTTCTGAGGATGATATTCCATACTCATTGTCAACTGAGTCCCAATGGATTACTGTAAGGATTTCTAGAAAGGAGACATAAACCTTAGATATCAATTAGATACTATCGAAACTAGTATTCCATGCCTCTTTACCACTTCTCGAATATAAATTTTTGAAAAGTCCTACACCATATGAGATTCATGAATAGGGATAAAATGAGCCAAATTTGTGATCCAATCCGCTATCACTCATATGGAATCATGTTTCCAAACCATTCTTGGGAGACATGTCACAAAATCCATAGCTATATGCTCCCATTTCTAAATAGGAATAGGTAAATACTGTAACATACCTGATGGTCCTTGATGCTTTGCTTTAACCTAATGACAAGTTAATCATCTCAAAATAAACTTAGCCACCTTTATTTTCATTCCAACCCACCAAACTATGATTTTAATTCCTTATACATCTTTTGTATTCCAGGATGAGTAACCCATCTTGAATGGTGGTAAGCATGAATAATTTGTTCCTGGAAAGCCATAGATAAAACCATCCTATCTTTGAACCAAGACACTAAATTATCATCCAGTTTTTATACCTCAATGGTCTCCCTCCCATTGAGTTTTGATCTCATAGAAACACATTCTGAATCAGGCATTTGTTCCTCTTTAACCATCTTTACCAAATAATGAAAAAATTAAATAGGAAAAAAACCGCAATATTACCTATGTATTCACATTCTAAGCATATGTCGGCTATGATTGACATCAACCTCCAATGATCTAAAGCCTGTTTTTCCAAATTAGCATATGGATTTCTACTTAATACATATTCCACCAAATTTCCTTTACCCGATGTATACATCATGTCAAAGTCAAACATTTAGAGATACTCCATCCATCTTATTTTTCATAGATTCAAGTCCCTTTGAGAAAAAATATATTTCAAGCTCTTATAATAAATAAACACTATAACTTTCTCACTAAAGAGGTAATAATTCCAAGTCTTTAAATAATGGAATATGACATATAACTCCAAATCATGTGTTGGATAGTTCTTCTATTGAAATTGTAACTAACTTGAGCCATAATCAACTATATGATCTCCCTCCATGAGAACACATCCTAACCTAGATCCTAAAGAATCACAATACACCATGTACCCCTGTCCTGATTCTGAAAATATCAAGATTAATGCTGATGTAGTGAAAACTTTAAGCTCTTGAAAAGACTCACGACATTCATCATTCCATTGGAATGGGACATTTTTCCTTGTCATAACTATCATTGGTGAATCTAGTCATGATAAATCATGAAAAAAACATCAGTAATAACTATCTAGACTAAGGAAACTACATATCTAGAAGACATTTGTTAGTTGTTTCCAAGAGATAACAACTTATATATTTTCTAGATCCACAAAAACACCCCTTTTAGAGATTATATGACCAAGGAAACATACCTCTTGTATCCAAAAACCATACTTTGATAATTTTTCATACATATGATTATCTTGAAATATTACCAACACTGTTGCTAAGTGTTTCTCATGCTCATCTATTGTCCTTGAATACACCAATATATCATCCACAAACACCACCACAAAAGAATATAAATACTTCTAAAATATATGGTTCATCAATGCCATAAATATTGGTGGTGTATTCTTAAGATAGAAATTCATGACCACATATTCATAATGGCCACATCTACTCTTGAAATGTTTCTTTGGAATATCCTCTTTCTGAACTTGCAATTGATGATATCCCGATCACAAGTTAATTTTAGAGAACCACTGGGATCCCCTAAATTGATCGAACATATCATAAATTCATGAAAGTGAATAATAATTCTTTGTTGTAACTTAGTTAATTTTATGATAATCGACACACAACCTTAGAGTTACATCTGCCTTTTTGATAAATAAGACCGATGCTGCCCATAGAGACATACTAGGCCGAATGAACCCTTTGCTTTCCAGCTCTTCCAACTACACTTTCAGTTCCCTCAATTTTTTTGGTTTCATATAGAAATATAGAATATAAATAGTACTGGTACCCATAAGGAGATCCATCGTAAACTCCACTTCTCTTATGAGTGTAAACCTTGGGAAATTCTCAATAAAGACATCTATAAATTGATCAACAACCATTGGAAAAATTGTTATTCATGATTTCTTCCATTGATGAAAAATTCAATGCTACCAAATAGTACAAGATCATTCCAACCACTAGTGCCAACAATCACATTTTACCTACCTTTACATACTAGTCTCCTCTAAAGAGATTCTTGACACCATAATCCATCATAAAAATAAGACTTTGGGTATAACAGTCAATGTGAGCCTTGAACATAGTCATCAAATCCATAACCAAGATTATTTCATAGACATATATCTCAATCATAGAGAAATTACATGTCAACTCAGCTTTATAAATCATTATAGAACATGATTTACACATAAAGGATCGACATTCTCTTTGACCAAGAAGAGTTTTTAGTTTCAAAATAGAAGGCATCATCTTAGAATTTAAACCCATAATATCAATAACATGAGAAGAAATAAACAAATAGGATGAAACCATATAAAAAAATCCTTAATAATGGTAGAATTCAAAAGAATCATACCTCTCACTATCGATGGTCTAGACCGATCATCCACAATAACTCACTCATCTCCATATAATTTCTTATTCACTACAATTTTTTTCTTTATTTCCCTGTTGATATTATCCCACCCAAGGATTCATGGTATTCCTAGAATCAACATGGCTAGCTTAGTTCTATTGATGAGAATTATTTTACTAAACTCACCCTATTGAAGCATATGATGTATACAACACATGAGAAGTGTCCCGAACACCTGACCTTGGAGCACTGTAATAATAACACTAAATATGCCCCATCTATTTGCAACTATGACATGATCTAGGTGATACCATACACTCTCACTTCATGTGGTCGAATGAACCACATTAGAAACATCCAGATTTACTCTTAGACCTTGGAGGAAGATTCACCAATCTAAATGTCTGATTCAGAGTCATCCTTGTACCTTGGAAATAGGTGTTCCTCTTTCAATTTCTCCCAATATTAGATTTACCACCATTTCCCATAGGCATCAACATGGTTTCTCAACCCATATATTTTGAGACGTCCCTTTCTACCACTATCACTCTATTAACCATCTCTTTATAATATGTTATACAGTGCACAATAATATTTGAGTTAATTTCTAGCCTCAACCCTGATTAATTTTTTTTTCTTCAAGGATGCACTTTCATAATTAAAGTTAAAAGAGGAATAAATTCATGAATTTAACTATGTAATATTTCACTGCGAGGCTCTCCTAATTTAAGCTAAAAAAGATGGCTACTCTTGCAATTCTGAACATGTGAGGATAGAATTATTTATTAAACAATTCTTCAAAATCCTCTCATGCAATGCGTTGGTCTAATTTATTCTAAACCACTAAATCCCACCATTAGCATGAAAAATCTTCCATCATAAACATCTCCAACTTGACTTTTAGCTCTGCTAGTGTGCCAAGGAAATTGAAGATTTGATTCATCCTGTTCAGCCACACCCATGCCTTCTCTGGTTTCAAATCACCCCAAAAGATAGGTGATTATGCTTCTAGAACTGGACTAAATGATCCACTTGTCTTCGTTCATCCCTTCGGTTACCTCTATCCACATCTTGAAAATCTTGTACTATACTCTGAACCAGCTATTGGTTCATATATGGCTCAGGTAAAGCCACATTCTCAATAGCCTCTTCTGGTTCATTTCTTCTACGCCTACTAGGCACCATTTTATAAAATAAAACAAATTCCATAAGTCTCACTCTCTAGAAACTAAAGTCTTAAAAATTTCAAATTCTACCACATCACAAAGATCACAATAAGGATTTCCAAAATTCAACACTTTTCTTTTCAAACCATTTTAAAAAATTCCACTATGATTTTGAAAATCGAACCATTTTCAAAATACTACTATCATGACTTTTTCAAAATATTACATTTGAAAAAAATATCAACACTTTTCAAAAATCAACACTTTTTTACAAAATCATAAATCATTACTCAAAATTAAATATACACTCATAGTGGGGAGTCATTTATATAATGCATTTCATGCTTTCCTCATTAGATAAAATCATGATAATAAGATTACAACACCTATAAGTATATCTAAAACACTCATGTACCCAACTCTATGGTAATTTTAAGTTCAACATAAAAAGGTTAGCTATGTATTTTTATTCAATAAATTTCAAGTCCATAAAATACTACTCCTTTCTAAGATCCCAACTCAAGAACCAACCCATAATGAATTTCAATTCCAAGAATGATAACTAATACCATTGTCCCAAAAAGAAAGATGGATTGACCAAAACTAATACCATTTGTAAGTTAAGGACCAAACAAGCTGATACCACTTATAACATCCCACCTCTCCTCATTGGATTGTAAAGGTGGTGGAATTTTACTTGGCCTTAAGTGAGACCCCCAAGGCACCAACGGCTGATAATAAATTTGGAGGTCTTAACTAACAATTGGGGGATGATTTTTCATCTGAATGTAAAAAAACCACAACTAAATATACCATAAATAAAACCATTGAATGATGTATGTCAATAATGTAAGAAAAATCAAGTATAATAATTCAAACCAAACTATATCAGAGTACCAAGAGGAAGCCACTATCAACATCAACTACAAAGTGGAAGACTAAGTCAAAAAAACTCAAAGACTCCAAAGACACCAACTGTGAGACTCTTAATAAGATCCAAGATCCAAATCCATCATCCACTCCGAAGTATTAATAAGAATCACTAAATAAGTGTGACATGTTACCTTTACCTATGTTATGATAAACAATATCTTCAAAATCACCAAATTTATAAAGTATGGATGAGTAATAAAACTCAGTATATTTTATCCAAATGAATTCCTAACTCACACCACTAGGATAGAACATGTTATAAAATTTATGTAAAACAATTCATATAAAAAAATTTGAAAATTTTTATATCACAATATAAAATAATTTCCATACCAAAATATTTTCCAAGGAAAGCAACCAAAAAACTCTTTAAACCATTTTATATCTCTTTTTGGCATACTCATTACATGATTTACACCCACACCCACACATGAATGCTTCATTGAAAGTTCCATAATCACGAGAAGTTTCTTATCCATCCAATAAGTCATCAGTAAGTGGCCAATATCCTTATGCCCCAATGACACACACCCCTTATCCAGGGTTATGTCCCTCTGTACCCCAATGGTACACGCCCTTATTTTAGGGTCACGTTGAAAGAATGAACTCACCCCAACCCATGTATGCCAAACACCATTCCAAAACCATCATTTCAATCCATTTCAATAAAACAAAATTTTTATTTTAAAACTTTACACAAAACCATTTCCATAAATCAATCCAAATCCATATTTTAAGACATCATTTTAAAATAATTAAAACAATCACTTTACACAATAACCAATTTCCATGAAATCACAAACCATCACTAAAGAGGGTTTCTCCCATGATATGCACATCAATTTCACAACTAATTTCATGAAATTAAATCAATTTGAAACTAATATTTCAAGTTATAATAAGAGGAGTCGAGATTGAATCCACCAACCTCAGAAGTTATGGTGAAAACGAAGAACGACACTAATTCTTCAATAAAACTGGGTTGAATCTCCAAAACCCCACCTTAGACCTATTTACCTCACATCAACACAACCATATATCATAATTTTTGGCATAAAAAATAATCTATATATATATATATCCCCAAAAGACTAGATCTAGTATTTCGATAGAGTAAAGGAAAGTATATCTAAGAAAAACTATTAAAAAACAAAGACTTACCATGGGAATCAGGCTTTAATACACCAATAATTGCCTTTATATTTCTTCTAGTTCAAAGGGGAGAGACTCCCATCCTTTGGGAGGAATAAAAAATGAATTAGGTTCAAAATGGAGGAAAAATGAGAGGCTTATAGGTAAAAAAGATTGAGATACACTTTTTTAGGATCTCACTTTTAAATCGTGTATGGTTAGTTTCATGGTTAGAAAAACTGTGCCCTAACCATGCACCAGCCTTTGCCTTAAGGTGGACCTCGCATGGTTGGACCACAAGGTTAGATAAAACATGCTCCAATCATGAATAATACCTCTGTCCCACTTCACACAATTACTCCTAGGTGGCTGCATGGTTTGAAAAAACCGCATGCCTTCCCAGAAGCCCCTGTTTCACAGTGCACAATTTCCTATAGGAGTTGCATGGTTTCCACTAACATGAACCTTTAAAAAAGACCCAAAAACATTCCAAAAGTACTTTAAACCCTCCCGATATTTATCCAAACACTTTACATACATAATATAAATAAATAAAGGGTTATTTACTTGAAACTGGGGGTGCTAAAAATAACCTATTTCCCTTTTCTTGGTATTTTGGTATTGAAAATGGTTTTAAAAAAGGATTATTTTGATATCTGAAAGTGTTTTTCATGAGTTTAAAATAGTTTCTCAAAGGTTTTATAATGAAAAGGTGCAATCATAAATTTTTTTATTCATGATATGATACTTGATAATTATATATGATAAATAATAGATACATAAGTCTTAACTAGTTATAGAGTTTCAAGTCTAAATGGGTGATAATATTATTAGAAAAAATTAAAATTAGTAAAATTGAATAACACCCAATTCACCCCCTCTTAGGTGTGAATGCACGATCCACTGGGAATCTCACTACTTTAAAATTTCTATGGTTAATCAGGTTATGAAGAATCTTATGAATAGTTTAACATGCCAATTTTTATTCCTTGTTCATGTTATGCCATCTTTTATGACTTGTTTACCTTTATAATTAGTATTCCTTGTTTACGGTATGTATCATCTTATTAATTGTTTGACTTTATTATTAGAATGACTTAATTATTTCATACCACTTATTATGACTTATTTTTATTTCCTATAAGTAGTGGATTTATAATAAAATTTACATTTTATTCCTATATAGAATATAAAAAATATTGAATAAATACATAGGAATAGATCATTTGAGAATGATCAATGAATGAAAGACATGGGATTGCATCCTATGGTACCCATAATGAGTATAATATTTCTAATATACATCAATTAAAATAATTTAAATTTCATTTTATTATTCATTTTTAAATTTAATTTAGGAATAACCATCAAGGAGAAAGATATTATCCAATCAGACTATTGACAGTGGTGTGCAACATGGATGATTTAGTGGGGGTGATACTAGAGCTACTCAAAGCATAAAACATACTCGATCACTCCCATACCCACCATCACATATCCCATCCAACACACTTTATCTCCCATTATTCCACTAAAGAAATTAGGGATGTTAAAACTACCTATGCTTTAGCCATTATTTCATACAAGATTTACTTCTTAGGTAAATTTTCCACATCCTATGATTGTTACTCTAAAGGATATATTCCCTAAAGCCTCTTTTCATATGATTCAATTTGGATATACCATATTTTATGATTGAGGGATATAATAAAACATAATTTTAAACCACTTACTTATTAAATAATAAGATATTATTAGATGATATCATATAGAATGGTTTTTTCATTGGCCATGCAAGTCATAGAGTACGACTGGCCATAGTTATAAGGCAATGCTTGGGTTACATGATACATCCTTAAATTGTTTGTGTGGACAGATAATAATTGTTATCATTCAAGAGATATTCAAAATTAGATATTATTAAATGAGTTTTTTCATAATATGAAATGCATGGGAGATGAATTAATGTAATGAATGCATGAACTTGATGTGACATTTACTTATGCATTATAATGCATGAATAAATTTTAGATCACCTGAGGAGCATCCTCAAGGGATATATAAAGGGTAATTTCTCATGATATGGTGTGTGTGAAACTTTTTCCAATATTTTTTTGAATCTCCCCTACCCAAAGGAATCCTCTTATACCACCTTTACACTACGAGGTGCTAGAAAACCATGGAGGGTGGAGAATCCCTCTTAATCACCAAGTGATTCAACAACCTGTAGAAAAATTTATAGGATTTAACTCTTTTGGATACCTCTCACATAATCTTCATCAACCATAGATAATGAAGATATTCAGTGGATAAATCATGTAAGGTATACATATTTACAGTTTATTCAATTCTAGTTTATGCATGGTCTCATCTTTTTAGCATGAAGATCTAGGGATGTGTTTCTTTAAGCATTACCACCATGTCTAATAATTGTTATTATATCCTTTAAAACCTATCTATGGTATCAAATCCTTACCATTCCTTTAAATTTTTGAAATCTTGTTGAGAAATTAAGTTTTCATAATCAAATATCATTTTGCAATCCATATCATAAAATATGATACATTATTTTATTCTACTCAATTGAATCATTTATTAGGATATAAGGATATCATGATCATTGATTCACTGTAAATACATTAATTTTTAATAATAATATCATATAATATTTCACTATTTCATTCAATTATAGCATTGCAATGTGTTTTCTAAAAATAGAGATTTATGTGGCCTTTAAGACATCAAAACTTACCATAAAATATAATATGATATCATAAGATATGACAGGGATACCAATCATAAAATATGATTGATATCACTTAAACCATTTAAGTGGTGCTACCTATCAGTCATAGCCTATGATATCCCATGAATCATAAAATAGGATTGGTATATAAAAATTTATTTTTTTTAAATTCAATTATGAATTTAATTATATTATTTATAAAAACAAAAGATGCTAGGTACAAAAACATAAGATTTAGTTTTCATCTACCAAGAACTTAGTTTGTAATTAAATTTATTAGCATGAAATTTGTTAATTAATTTAGTTTATGTATATTATGTTTTAGAGTTATGATGAATTGGATTCTATATTGAGTAAAGTATACCTAAGGAGAGGGAATTTGGGTGGGAATTCCCACTAACCCAGAGGCTTATGATTTGTTCTAGAAAGGTGTGGGTTTTTTCTATCTATCACTCCATGCTTACCTATACATAGATTATAAATTTCATATAATTCTAAACTTTAACATTAAATGTTAATATAACTTATGAATAGGATGTATTTGGATATGTGTAAATATGTTTCAATTATATTTTTTGGTGAGTAATACAAATTGAAGGTTGTGTAAAGAGTTACAGATTAATACAATTTAGAGATATTAATTTGGTGGATGGAATATGGATTCAAAAACTAAATTTTTATAAGCATGCATACATAAATGGAATAGCATGAGATAAGATGGTGAGATTAAATCCCCTTAAAAATACTAAGTGTTAGATTCCTTCTAAGGTGTCACATTTCAGGACTTTGATCATCCCTTTAGATAGTTTCATGGCATAACTAGATTCCCCTAGATTATATTGTATAAAGAAAGTAAGTAATGAGGTAACCCTAATGGTTAGGTGCCTTATTCTTGAAATTTTCTTTATGTTACACTTAGTTTGGAAAACCTAATAGTTAGGATACTAGAGGAATAGAGTTAAGTTTATTTATTTAGTGGACTAGGTAAAGAGTTACCCTCTCAACTATCTAAGAGTCATATATGATATTATTGGGATTATTCCCCACTTAAATAACTAAATGGTGAGAGAGAAACCATAATAGAATAATTTATTAATGAAATATAGATCTTAATAGAATAATAAATATGATTATTTTTAAAGGGGTAATCATTTTTAAGGGATTACAAATAAAAAAGTTCTTAAATATTATTAATACATGATATTCATCTGATAAAATATTTTGTTATAGATAAATAACATCATCATCAAACTTGGATTTGAGATTAATATTATAGGAATGAGAATATTTATGTAATAAAATCATAAGATTAGTAACATAATTAAAGTAAGAGAAATTATATGAGATAGCGAAATGATTTCATGAGTAACCAAGTGTAATTTTTTTTCAATAGGTGAATCTAGATGATTATGAGAAGCATAAAATGATTCACTTGAGGTTTCATAGGCATTAGATGAAAACTAACCTATGTAATTTTAATCTCATATACTCAATATGATTGGGTATCTGAATGGTATTCAATATGATTGAGTATGACAATGGTCTGGTGAGACTATAGGTTTCCTTAAGTCTTGTTTTGGTTTAGGAGTTCATACTATTTCCATTGATGGAAACAATCTGATAATTTTAATGAGTTCAAGTAAAGATTACTTGATATTCTCAAATTGTTAAGAATAGATGAACTAGGTATATGATGTATATGTTATGTTAAAATATTGATAGTAATAGTGGGTAGAGGTTCAAACCAGAAGAAGAAAATTTAGTTAGAGTCTAACAATGTTTCTTCAAGTAGCTAGTCAAGGTCAATGAAACATAAAGGTGAAATTAGGAAGGAAGGAGTAAATATTACATAGAATGGAATTGTTTAAGAGACCTGAAGGGGTTTAGAAAACTCCATGGAATTTCCATGTCATGTATCAGTGTTATAGAAATTTATTATTTGGTTATAAAAGGTATATAATAATAAATATATAATGTAAAAGTGTTATAAATATACAATAGTTAAAAAAAATTGAATAATGCATAGATGTTGTATTTTTCATTCAAGTTATGAAGAACATAGTTTCTAAATCAAAGGTTCAAATTTAAAGGAATAAATCAAGTTTATATGAGTATAAATAAAAGATGTGTATAATTATTTCATTTTTATTAAATAATAATAGGAGTTGTATGTTAACAAAGATTTTTTAGGGAAACTATGAGATAATTAATTAAATACACATGGTTTATGATTCATTTGATTATCTAACCTATTTTTAAAAAGGATAAATGGATATTTTTTTTATCCAGGATATTTTTTTATCCAAATTTTTGTTAAAATATGAGGGAATATGTTATGACCACCCATAAGTGGTATATTTTAAGGAATAATGTATTATTTTCATAGAAAAATAATCTAAACACATAAAATACTATATATAATATGGAAAATATACTTTATTTATTAAATATTCCTAGTAAAATGAAATAAGAGATATTTACTAGTCATAAATAAGTTTGTATATTTTAACATGATATTATGAATAAAATATAGTGTCTAAAAGGCTAGTGGGAGTATGTTTGAAATTAGAGAAGTTCAAATATAAAAAAAGGTTATAACGGTAAAAAAATTAAGTTATCTTTACTTTATATCCTAAAGAGTTTAGGATATCTGATTGTAAATAGAAATTTTAATATTTATATTTATTTATTGTGAGAAATCATGCTTAAAATGGAAATAAATAAATTATAAATATTTATACTTTAAACCATTGAGATATTGCACATATTCATCATATATAGTTGACTAATATCACATGAGAGGCATCCAAATGATGTCTCTACTCTAGAGGTATCCATGGGACACTAAATCACTCAATTCTAAAGTGGGATTATCCACCCTATAATGTGATAAATATAAAGAGTAACATTGCATTACCATAACATTGTGAATGAAACTTTATCTTGAACGAGTTTAAGATGTTCTATTAAGTAACAATATAAATAATTACACTAATTATCATAATATATCAAGGGATTTTTTTTATAGAATGCGTTCCAAGGATGATGATGTTAAACTTTGAAATAATTCCAAGTTGACAACAAAAGTTGACATTATAACACTTGATGTTGTGGAGTTAAAGAGTTTGAATATGTTTAAGGAGTTAAAAATTAGGAATATAATTCTTAAATATCATTATTATTCAAAATTAATTTTGTTAAAGATGTTACTCACTAAAATTTTTAATAGAATGGTTTTATCATATTATTAAATAGAGATGTAGATTTAATGAGTTAACAAAACCTTAGTAACCGTATCAAACATATGGATAATTTGGAAGTCTATCATATATGATATTATAAATAGGTTCTTATATAGGATATTGATAAGTATTACTAAAAGTTTTACGAATATAAAATATATAATATAAGATGAAATCTCTACTTTATCATTTTTTCACAATGGATACATATATGTATATATTGATATAAATTTCATGAATTGTAATGATATTTAACCTCTCAAAATATGAATTTGTGTTATCCAAAACCAATGTTCATCATAGAGTATTATAGTTTATGATGAAATGTTAAGGTTAACATGAATAAGATACTTGTATGGAGATATAAAATATTCTCATGAGGCAAAAAAAGCGTTTTTATACATTAAATATCCCCATAAGTATATCACATGGAGAGTCATACATTATGTATTTGGTTTAATAGTAGTGCATGGATCATATCTATATCCCCCACTACCCAAGGTTTGTGATATACCTAGAATGATAACCTTCATACTTCAATAAATTTCTTACACATGCCTTAAGGATTAGTTAATCAGGGGATGGTTGAGTGTGTTGCTGATCATTTGATTGGCTGAATCTCAACCAAGATAGAATTTATCTTCTTGTATGATGAGTATTCCATCTAGTATCTTTATTGAGATAGACCAAGGAAGTGTAAAATTTCAACAAGATAATACATATTATGTACCTATCTATTTAGGTGGGGGATATGAGATGTGCTCATTCATAAAGGTGAATGACATGTGATGTATTCATCGTCGACTTGGTCAATTTATATTCTAAGAGGCAAGAACATATGATTTGGACATATAGGATTGACATAATATATGTACCATGTTAACTCATTATCTTAGAAAAATTTAATGTATGTGAATCCACACTAGCATGTGATGCAACTGGTGGACACAAGTATAGAGATACATATGTTTGATAGGGATTATGCCATATCCCTTTATAGATTGAGTAGAATTTATTATTTTTTAGAGACTAATATTTTCTTACATTTATAGATCCATATATTTATATTTATTTTCAATGATACAAAGGATCACGAGGTCAAGTTTTTTTATTTACTAAATGGGAGTTGACAATTACTTTGAGATATGATCTAAAAGTGTTTTAAATTTTTTCCAAAATAGTTTTGGATGAGTATTCAAAATTTATTGCATATTATGCGATACAACACATGAGTAAATGGAAGATCACATAATGAGTATCCTAGAGGGATATATAAATAATAATTCATCATGTGATAGTGTTTGTACAACCTTTTGATCCTTGGATAAAGCTCCTCTATCCAAAGAACTCTTCTCCTATATCTTTTATACTAAGAAGTTCTAGCACACTATGGAGGGTGGAAAATACTGATCAAGCATTGAGTGATTCAACATCCCATGGATTTTTAAAAAGGAGGAAATTATTTTGTATTCCTCTTATATAATCTTCATCAACAATAGATGATGAAGATATAAAATAAATCAATGGTGTAAAGTATAAATATTTTCAATTACTTTATTTAGAATTTATGGATGATTTATATTTCTAACTTAGTGATCTTGGATTGGGTTTCTTTTGAAATGACCCAGACTCTAGTGAATAAGATCAAGTTAATAATTTATTATATTGGAATAGATACAGGGTGTCAAGTCCTGAAGGAAAAATTGGTTTAGTAATTTTGGAGAACCAGATACATACATGATTCCCATTTTATATAGGGAAGTAAAATAAAAATTATAGTAATGGAAAAAATTTGTAATCCTTGAACTCATTCTAGGAATTCGTCTTCATATCTTGGGGAAAAGAAACAAAATAAGGGTGAGATCAGATGATGATTAAGTGTTAAACAAAGCAGAATATATCATGAATCAATAAATTATAATCAATATGTGATGGTAAATAACTAAAAACACATTACATTTAATCAATAACTTGACTATCATAATTGGATAAGGCATAATTAATATGGTAAGGTAAATAAATGAAAATTCATGAAATTTAATTAATAAACTGAGAATGAAATGAATACAAAGATAATATCATAGAAAAAAAACTCATGGATAATAATAATAACTAAATTCTCAATGAAATAAATGCTTAATTATTGGATGTAATGATTCACTACTAAAAATATAGCTTTCATCAGAGCTAAAAATGGACTTTATCAGTTCTAGAAAAAGAGCTATAAATTCTAATGAAGATAAGGGGGGGGGGGTCCCCTTTATCATCACTTCAAAAAGTGCTGATAAAGACCCCTTTTATCAGCGCTTTTTTTAGCACTGATAAAAAAAAATTAAAAAAAATAAAAAAATACTGCCAATCTCGGGGGGGGGGGGGGATTTTTATAGTGCTTGAGCCCCCATTTATCAGTGCTTTCCCACACCCTCCAGTGCCCGCACACACCTCCTACACCCTTTATCATCGCTAGCCCCTCTAAATCACCCTTAATTATTTGATGTAATGATCCACTACTACAAATATGGCTTTTATCAGCGCTAAAAATGGCCTTTATCAGTGCTAGAAAAAGCGCTATAAATGCTGGTGAAGATAAAGGGTGGGGGGTCCTCTTTATTAGCGCTTCAAAAAGTGCTGATAAAGACCCCTTTTATCAGCGCTTTTTTTAGCGCTGATAAAAATAAAAAAATTTAAAAAAATTAAAAAATACTGCCAATCTCGGGGGGGTGGGGGGGGGGGGGGGGGGCTTTTTACAGTGCTTGAGCCCCCATTTATCAGCGCTTTCCCACACCCTCCAGTGCCCGTACGCACTGCCTACACCCTTTATCACCACTAGCCCCTCTAAATCACCCTTGCACGTGCACCCCTGCCTCCACCTGGATTTGATCTCAAGACCTCCCCCTGCGCACCTAAAGACTTTACCACTCCCCTATATTGATTTGTTCTCTTATTTATTATATATATATTTATTTATATATATATATATATTTAGTTATATTTATTCATATAGTAATATATATTTATATTAATATATATATAGTTATATTAATATATATATATAGTTATATTAATATATATATATAGTTATATTAATATATATATAGTTACATTAATATATATATATATAGTTATATTAATATATAGTTATATAAATATTCATATATTGGTATTTTAAATAAAATGGATATTAGTTATTATTTAGATAAATCTAATATATTTTATATGTAAATATGTTTAATTATTTATTTAAAAAAATTTAATTTTTAGGTGTGAATATATAAAAAATATGTACATATAGTTATATATTTGATTATAAATAGCAGTGCGTTATAAAAAACGATAAAATTTAAAAGAAATAATATCAATATGAATGTAATACCTTGGAATAAATTCAGTCCCCACCAAAAAAATCCAATAACACCCCCTTAAACGAGGCTGAAAATCCACAAAATGTTAAAAAATCGGGGTACCCCAACTAAGAACTCAGTTTTGGAGGCCTTCTGTGCCTCTTTTGGGCTTGAAAAAACCTTTACCGGGGTGATCCCTATTCATAATGACGTAGAGCTCATCGCAGGCTTCGATTTGATATGTGGTAGAGCTCAAACGGACACCCGGATCAAAAGTTATGGCCGTTTGAAGTTTGAGTTGCGTTTTCAAAATATTTTGGATCTTTTTTTTTAATTTTTTTTAATTTTTTTAGTCTTCAAATTGTTATTAAATGACTATTACTCCATAATAATTAGAAAATTATTAATTAAAAATATTTTTTTTTATTTTTTTTATAATCCATTTTCACTAAATATCTTATATATTAAGTATAATAAGTGTAAATGTATATTTATACTTATCTAAAATATATTTTAAAATTATATATTATATTTATATCAATATAACAATATTGTTATAATTATATATTAATATATTAATTTTAATTATTTTTTTTTGAAGTCGAACCCTTTAGCAGTGCTTTTTTTAAAAGCGTTGATAAAGGCCCCCCCTTTATCAGCGCTACTAAAAAAAGCGCTGATAAAGGGGTCCCCTTTATTAGTGCTAAAAAAATCACTGATAAAGGGGGGGGGGCTTTATCAGTGCTAAAAAAAAGCGCTGATAAAGGGGTGCTTTTATCAGCGCTTTTTTGAGCGCTGATAAAGGACCCTTTATCAGCGCTGATAAAGGCCCCCCCCATATCACTGCTTTTTCGTTAGTGCTGATAAAGGGGTGGCGCTGGCCTTGCCCAGTTTTGTGGTAGTGATCTCAGGCATCATGATACCTCTACTGTCAAGACCTTTCAAAAGATAGTTTAAAACTACTGGGTAAAAACCCATCCAATTCATCTCATGAGACCTGTTGATGCATCGAGGGGATATATATAACCAGTCTCCAACTATAAATTCATCCTCATATATCAAATAATCAATTTAATTCATGAATTAATATTCCATATTATCAAATATCTAAACAGAGTAAGGATATAGATTTATCAATAATTTTCCATTTAATAAAATAACTTTCAAAGTAAAAACTATATGTAAAAATGGTATGCTATTTAGGAAATATCATATCCATCATACAATCATTTGAATTTTTAAGAGAAATGTAATTTACAATGAAAAATTATCATAAGAAAGTGATTGTTTCAAGATAAAGTTAACAATCACAAATGAAAGTGAGATTATACAATAACTTTTACCTCTTTAGTAACTTTTAAATTATAAACCCTTGAAGAATAATCTTGAAATGAAACATTAATAATAATGAATAAATAGTTATTTATATTAAATACATCAAAGGGGTATTATATACATCATATAAAAGTGAATCAGTGCATATTAATAAATATGTCTCAATGAAATGGAAATTGAGATGAGATCCCTTACCACTTGGTAATTTCTATTTCAAATCTATTTGGATGAAATAATTAAAATTTAAACTTAAAATACCACAAATTATGAATTATTAATGATATTACATGTAAAATGGGAAGTATATACACCATATCAAATAAATTAGGTGCATGACATTACAATATTCCTTAATAAAGGGAAATTGAGACGAAGTCCCTTACCGCACGCTTTCTTTTGGATGAACATTATTTAACCTTCTATATAATGGTTTTAAGCATGTTATTAATATATAAAATAACTATATTAATATTTATAATATCATATATGACCCCCTTATAACATTTTAGCACCCATTTGTTAATAATATTTCATTATTTTCATTGTTTTGGGTGTTAATTACCTTGTTTTCTCATGTGTGTTTTGTTATGAAAGTTATAGTTATTATACATATTATATAGTTACATTATATAAATAATTATATTAATGTTATAAATATCATATTTACTCATTATATACATTTTTATAATCATTCGTTAAGGTTGTACATGGAAAATGAATCGCATCGCTTCGTGGAGATGTCATGCTGTACGTACGCACGAGCGACAATATAATTCCCTTAATGAGTGAAAGAGTATAGAAAAGTATGATATAATAATTTTCTAGAATTTATATCATTTCATATATATCACATATATTCATTAAATTTATCCATATTACCTTCCATTTAAATCATAAGTGAAAAACGATTTACATCACTTTGGGAGGCGGTAGTCTGCCGTACACACAAGCGACATTATCATATTTTAAACACAATGAAAAGTAATAAGTTATATGTGATATTATAATTAAATAAGTATAATAATATCATAAATATCAAATAAATTTGTTAAATTTTTAATTTTATTCAGCCTTAAAAGGTGGTGATGGAAAACAAATTATATCAGTTCGTAAGGCGGTAATCCATCGTACACATGATCAACAGTTTCATTTCCCATTTGATGGATGAGGAGATGGATATAGGTCATAAACCTAACATAATAAAATATAAGTATATTTAAGATATTTAGGTTATTATATAATCATGTTTTAATAATATTTGAACGATGTGTAAGAAGAAACAAAATTAAAATTCTCGTTTAAGAACATTACCTTTTCTTCGGACAACTTCTTTAGGTTTTCACCAAAATCCTTCCCAGGTTAGATTTATGATAAAAAGGGATCTAGTGTATTTATAGGGTATTAAGTAAGTGTTTTTAGGGGTTTTCTGATACAAATCGATTTTTAAGTGTGAATAAGGGAGGAGAGGGGGTGCCCTTTTATAAGTAGGGGAGAGGACACACATGGATTTTTTGAAAATATTCAATTACAACCATATTTTTATCATGAAAAAAGACTAAAAAATGGGTCATTATAGAACCTTAGATATTAAAAGGTCTGAATATGTCCAAAAATATGATTTTTAAAAGTTTTATGTCCTTTTAACCCTTATATTTTTAGTTTAGCTTCCTAGTAAATCGGTTTTTACCCTAACCGTGATAATTATTTTTTACTAATTTACTATTCATAATGGTAAAAAATTAAGTTTATATTATTATATAATATAAATTATTCTGATTCAAAATATGGAATCCATTTTTTACATATTCAATTCACTTAATTATTATAATCTAATTTAAAATTATTCCCGCAGATGTGATGAAAACACGGGTTTCCAAAGAGAAAATTCTCATATGTATAGACAGTTTTAATATCAAAATTCAGTGTGAAATTGATTCAAATGACCTAAATTGTATTTATTATAATATAATTTAACTAATTTTACTTTAAAAAAATTTAAAATATAATTTAACTTTGTAAATAATTTAAATTAAAAGGTAGTTTTTAAATAAAAATCTGTATTTTTTACTATTCATTGAAAAATGAAACTTTTCAGAAAAATATCAAAAAATTCACCCTAAGATAATTTTGATATTATGATTTAAAAAATAAATTTAATTTTATTAAATAAATTTTATAAAATTTTTGAAAATTAATTTTATCATAAGTTCTCAAGAAGCGATAAAACCATTTTCTTTGAAAATATATATTTTTTTTTCAGAAAACATTTCTTTTTTTCTTTCAAATGCTTATTATTTTATTTATAATCAATAGATATAAATTTATTTTATTTTATAAATTTACAAAATATATAATTTTAGTAATTTAGTTATTTCTATTCATGCTCACCAACTTAACGACTGGGTTATAATGGTCATGTTTAAATAATAGTTTAATAGAGTATTTCCATTTAAACTAGGTATTTCATGTATCAAATGCTATCAATGATATTTAATTTAATTAAAAGGAAATAAATCATAAAGTATCAGGGTGTCACATTCTTCCTTTCTACAAAAATTTCATCCTTTAAATTTCATGGGCATTACCTTCTAAATAGATGAGGGTAGTTTTTCTTCATAACATCCTATAGTTCCCATGTAACTTCCTCTATTTTGTGATTTATCCAAAGTAGATTTTCTAGATGAGTCATCTAATTTATAAATACTTTCTATCTAGTATAAATAATTTAGATAGGTTCTTCACAATAACATATTTTAGGTTCCAATTATATTTCATTAGAGGTGAGCACATGCATTGGGTATTGAATGTACTTCTTTAACAATGATATATGAAAAATATCATGTAATTTTGAGGGACTTGGTGAAATTGACAACCAGTAAGCCACAACTCCTATACTTTATAAAATTTCAAAGGGTCTGATATACCTAGGGCTTAGTTCCCATTTCTAACCAAACCTTATGACACCCTTCCATGGAGATACTCTCAAGAAACCATGATCCCCCACTTGGAATTCAAAATCCTTCCTCCAATTATCATCATAATTTGAGATGCTTTAATGTGAGTCTGAATAACCTTTACTTTTTTTATGTATTTTCAATAAGTTATAGGCTAAAAAGTTTCCTTTCACCAACTTCATCCCAACAAGTTAGAGTATGAAATCTCTTTCTATATAATGCTTCATATGTTGTTATTTGAAAACTTGAATGGAAAAATTGCTATAGGAAAACTCCACCAAAGGTAAATAATGATCCCACATACCTTGAAAGTCAGGTGAGCATGTCCTCAACATGTTTTCCATTATTTTATTATCCCTTTTAGACTATCTATCAATTTGAGGATGGTAGTAAGTGCTCAAATAAATCTCAATATCAAGAACCTTACGAAGACTCTTTCAAAATTTCTATGTAAAACAAGGATCATAATTAGAAATGATTGAAATAGGCATGAAATGAAGTCTTAAAACTTTATTAATATAGATCCTTACAAGGTGCACCAAAGGTAAATATTCTATTATAGAAAGGAAATGTGAAAATTTAGTTAAGTGATCAATGATAACCTATATTTCATCATTATTTCTAGGAGTATTTAGTAGTCTTGTTACAAATTCCATAGTAATTTCATCCCATTTCCACATAGTAATAGTAGTAGGTTACATGACTCCTCTAGGATGCTATCACATAACTCTCACTTATTGATAAACCAAACATCTGGACACATAATCAGCAATTTCCTACTTCATGTTATCCCACCAAAAATGCCCTCAAATCCCTATACATATTTATGATACCAAGGTGTATAGAGAAGTTAAAGATATGAACATCATCCAAAAATTACCTTTTTAGCTTAGGCATAGATGGAACACATAATCTCTTTCCAAATTTCAGAACAGCATCTTCACAAATGAAGTTTGCTAATTTCCCATCATTCACAACTTTAATTTTCTTCTAAAAGCTATCATTATCAAATTGACAACTTTTTATCTTTTATAATAATTATGGTTTTAAAAACATTTGAAAAATTTGTGATGTATGTCCTTTAAAAATTCCCATATCCATATTTACAATATCCACGAACATAGGATCCCTCTCAATCTTCATTTAGGTTATAACTCCATGATCTTTCATACTCAATTCACATTCACTACTACAAAAACGGGCAATAACAGTGCTAAAATCGGGATTTAACAGCGCTAGAAAAGCGCTGTAAAGATCAGCACTGATAAAGGGGGGGGGGGGGGTCCTTTAACAGCGCTTTTTTAGCGCTGTTAAATATCTCCTTTAACAGCGCTTTTTTAGCGCTGTTAAATGTCACCTTTAACAGCGCTAAAAAAGCGCTGTTAAATCCCTGCCTGCTGCTAAAAAAAAACCTGCACCAGTACAGCCAGCCGAGCAGACCTGCACAAAAACCAGTATATCAACCACAGACCTGCACAAAAACCAGTATATCAACCACAAGCATGTCATCAACCGATCACAACCCAACCAAACAGTGTTCTTACCATGAGTTAGATACCGTCTACCCAGAAACAAAAACTACCTCATTACATAGTATCACAAAATATTCCTACACAACTCAGAAGATAAATACTAGAACATTCCACTATGCATTGTTTCTCCTTGGATTGCCACTTGGTTTTGAAAAATCGTGCAGAGCCCGTGCTCCTTGAATCATTCTGCAATACATAAAAAGGATATACCAACTCTCCCAACCATCACCCTTAGTAATTATGTATATTAATACAAAAAAGGTAACATATCATAAACTGGGGGACTGTAATGAGACATCAAGATTAACATTCTATATATAGGATCGATGTCTAGTAGGATTGGTTGCGTTGATACATGACTCTACCTGGACCTCAAAAATAGATATATGATCTCACTCCAGGACTTTCAGAGAGACTCCAACTATGTCTAGGACGTCCTGCTGAAGCGATCGTACTACCGTAAGTAGGAAAAGATACCAAAACCATCCTAGGAAGGATCATGGGAGCCAACCCTAATTAAATATGTCCTTGATATAGTGTTCAAAGAGATCAATCATGGTACATAAAATTATGTGTCATTTAAAGGGTCACATGCCTTGTCCCTTTACCCTGGGTAACTCCAATGTTCAGCTGCCTGTGTGAATATACATGTCATATCAATAGGAAATTACATGGCATGTTAAAAAACATATACTTGTTACCCTTTGATCTTGTGTCCTCTTATGCACCCTTGCCCTATGTTAGTACATGACGTCGATCCCGTGTGATTCTTCCTGTGTATCTGTACAAGGGATAAACTGCGTAGCTGGCTCATTAAAGACGTGTAGTGGGATATATTCCATGTAGGAAAGCCATGTAATCCACCCCATGTTTGTGTATCTCAAAAATTCATGCCAAGTCTTGGGGGAGCTTCTACACTACATGTGAGGTGGATATCTCAGTTGTTGATTTCACTTAAAAATAAGTCCATTTTGAACAAAACAGAGGCACTTTGAGTGGTGTCGACCACACCGGGCCTCGGATTGAGTCGGGGTTGACTCATACACATCAAATTTGACCCATGGATTATTGTCCTTAAGTTTCAATAGAATCCGAATGCGTTTGGTCAGTTTACCGTATGTCAGTTGTTGATTTCTCACTTAAAATTAAGTCCATTTTTAACAAAAACAGAGGCACTTTCAGTGGTGTCGGCCACACTGGTCCTCGGATTGAGGTGGGGTTGACTTGTACATGTCACATTTGACCCATGTATCGTTGTTCTAAAGTTTCAACAGAATCCGAATGCGTTTGGTTGGTTTGTCGTATGTTAGTTGTTGATTTCACTTAAAATTAAGTCCATTTTTAACAAAAACAGAGGCACTTTGAGTGGTGTCGGCCACACCGGGCCTCGGATTGAGGCGGGGTTGACTCGTAAACGTCACATTTGACTCATGGATCGTTGTCCTTAAGTTTCAATAGAAACCGAATGTGTTTGGTCGGTTTGGTGTATGTATGTAAAATATTGTCCATTTTAAACAAAATACATACACTTGGAGTGATACCGGCCACACCGCGTCTCAGATTGAAGCAGGGTTGACTCGTACACATCACATATGACCCATGGATCATTGTACTAAAGTGTTAACATAATACTAAGGCGTTTGGTCGGTTTCCCGTATGTCAGTTGTTGATTTCACTTAAAAATAAATCCATTTTGAACAAAATAGAGGCACTTTGAGTGGTGTCGGCCACACCAGGCCTCGGATTGAGTCGGGGTTGACTCTTACACGTCAAATTTGACCCATGGATCATTTTCCTTAAGTTTCAACAGAATCCAAATGCGTTTGGTTGGTTTTCCGCATGTCAGTTGTTGATTTCACTTAAAAATAAGTCCATTTTGAACAAAAGAGAGGCACTGTGAGTGGTGTCGACCACACCAGGCCTCGGATTGATGCGGTGTTGAATCATACACGTCACACATGAGTCATTGATCGTTGTGAAAAAGTATCAACGCAATCAGAAGCCGTTAGATTGGTTTGGCGTATGTACGTAAAATATTGTCCATTTTAAACTAAATACATACACTTGGAGTGATACCGATCACACCGCGCCTCTGATTGAGGCGGGGTTGACTCGTACACGTCACATTTGACCCATGGATTGTTGTCCTTAAGTTTCAATAGAATCTCAATGCGTTTGGTCGGTTTTCCGTATGTCAGTTGTTGATTTCACTTAAAATTAAGTCCATTTTTAACAAAACAGTGACACTGTGAGTGGTATCGGCCACACCGGGCCTCGGATTGATGCGGTGTTGAATCGTACACGTCACATATGAGTCATTGATCGTTGTGAAAAAGTATCAATGCAATCAGAAGCCGTTAGATCGGTTTGGCGTATGTACGTAAAATATTGTCCATTTTAAACTAAATACATACACTTGGAGTGATACCGGTCACACCGCGCCTCTGATTGAGGAGGGGTTGACTCGTACACGTCACATTTGACCCATGGATCATTGTCCTTAAGTTTCAATAGAATCCCAATGCGTTTGGTCGGTTTGCCGTATGTCAGTTGTTGATTTCACTTAAAATTAAGTCCATTTTTAACAAAACAGTGACACTGTGAGTGGTGTCGGCCACACCGGGCCTCGGATTGATGCAGGGTTGACTCATACACATCACACATGAGTCATGGATCGTTGTGCAAAAGTATCAACACAATCAGAAGCCGTTAGATCGGTTTGGCGTATGTACGTAAAATATTGTCCATTTTAAACAAAATACATACACTTGGAGTGATACCGGTCACACCGCGTCTCGGATTGAGGCAGGGTTGAGTCGTACACGTCACATATAACCCATGAATCGTTGTCCTAAAGTTTCAACACAATCCGAAGGCGTTTGGTCGGTTTCCCGTATGTCAGTTGTTGATTTCTCACTTAAAAATAAGTCCATTTTGAACAAAACAGAGGCACTTGGAGTTGTGTCAGCCACAACAGGCCTCAGATTGAGGCGGGGTTGACTCGTACACGTCACATTTGAAGGTGAGTATGCATACACGATAGTTGACCTTCTTAGAGAAGAGTTTCTGGAAGAGTATAAAAGACATGAAGCAATGAAGATCATTAGAGTGTTGGAGCAAATGTGGTTGCTACAAACAATGTGGAAATCGGCTTGTGCAAAGCGACCTAAGTTACAACTTGCAGGTATTGTACTCTATTTTTTTCTGGAAGGTTTCAGTTTAAATGCATTTTGGAATGATCATTACTAGCCATTGTCTTTTAGGTTTTTTTGACAGCTGAGGGGAAAGGGTGGGGTCTGCAGACATTAGAGGATATGTCGAAGGGTGATTTTGTGTGTGAATATGTTGGAGAAATGTTAACTCCCGCAGTTCTGAAAAGAGTCACTATTTAAAAGAAAGTCACAAGTTTAGATACATCTCAAGATGGTCAGTTTAATGACATTTTGAGGGACACTACTAAAGACATGCTCAGATATGCACACATCCCCCACTTTTAGATCGTTGTCTACTACAATGATCTTCCAAACAAGATATGCATTAGAACGCTCACGATACATAGAGAAATTCACTAGCCACCTTCGAGAATGATCTGAAGCACAAACCATGACAGCATTATGATTTTCCTTGAAAATTCTCTTGGCGAACTGGAATGGAAACTCACTCTTGTTATTTTGCGTCTCTACTTGTCTCTTCATGTGTGCAGTTACTGCCATTCTAGTTCGCCAAGAGAATTTTCAAGGAAAAACATAATGCTGTCATTGTTTGGGCTTCAGATCATTCTCAAAGTTAGGCAGTGAATTGCTCTATGTATCATGAGCGTTCTAATGCATATCTTGGTTGAAAGATCATTGTAGTAGACAACGATCTAAAAGTGGGGGATGTGTGCATATCTGAGCATGCCTTTAGTAGTGTCCCTCAAAATGTCTTTAAACTGACCATCTTGAGATGTATCTAAACTTGTGACTTTCTTTTAAATAGTGACTCTTTTCAGAACTGCGGGAGTTAACATTTCTCCAACATATTCACACACAAAATCACCCTTCGACATATCCTCCAATGTCTGCAGACCCCACCCTTTCCCCTCGGCTGTCAAAAAAACCTAAAAGACAATGGCTAGCAATGATCATTCCAAAATGCATTTAAACTGAAACCTTCCAGAAAAAAATAGAGTACAATACCTGCAAGTTGTAACTTAGGTCGCTTTGCACAAGCCGATTTCCACATTGTTTGTAGCAACCACATTTGCTCCAACACTCTAATGATCTTCATTGCTTCATGTCTTTTATACTCTTCCAGAAACTCTTCTCTAAGAAGGTCAACTATCGTGTATGCATACTCACCTTCAAATGTGACGTGTACGAGTCAACCCCGCCTCAATCTGAGGCCTGTTGTGGCTGACACAACTCCAAGTGCCTCTGTTTTGTTCAAAATGGACTTATTTTTAAGTGAGAAATCAACAACTGACATACGGGAAACCGACCAAACGCCTTCGGATTGTGTTGAAACTTTAGGACAACGATTCATGGGTTATATGTGATGTGTACGACTCAACCCCGCCTCAATCCGAGATGCGGTGTGACCGGTATCACTCCAAGTGTATGTATTTTGTTTAAAATGGACTTATTTTTAAGTGAGAAATCAACAACTGACATACGGGAAACTGACCAAACGCCTTCGGATTGTGTTGAAATTTTAGGACAACGATTCATGGGTCATATGTGATGTGTACGAGTCAACCCCGCCTCAATCTGAGACGTGGTGTGACCGGTATCACTCCAAGTGTATGTAATTTGTTTAAAAGGGACAATATTTTACGTACACACGCCAAACCGATCTAACGACTTCTGATTGTGTTGATACTTTTGAAAAATGATCCATGACTCATGTGTGACGTGTACGAGTCAACCCCACATCAATCCGAGGCCCGATGTGGCCGACACCACTCATAGTTTCTATGTTTTGTTAAAAATGGACTTAATTTTAAGTGAAATCAAGAACTGACATACGGCAAACCGACCAAACGCATTCGGATTATGCTGAAACTTAAGGACAACCAATATATGCATTAGAACGATCATGATACATAGAGTAATTAACTGCCCACCTTTGAGAATGATCTAAATCCCAAACCATGACAACATTATGTTTTTCCTTGAAAATTCTCTTAGCAAAGTGGAATGGCAATAGCTGCACACATGAAGAGACAAGTAGAGACGCAAAATCACAAGAGTGAGTTGCCATTCCAGTTCGCCAAGAGAATTTTCAAGGAAAAACATAATGCTGTCATGGTTTGTGCTTCAGATCATTCTCGAAGGTGGCCAGTGAATTGCTCTATATATCATGAGCGTTCTAATGCATATCTTGTTTGGAAGATCATTGTAGTAGACAACGATCTAAAAGTGGGGAATGTGTGCATATCTGAGAATGTCTTTAGTAGTGTCCCTTAAAATGTCTTTAAACTGACCATCTCGAGATGTATCTAAACTTGTGACTTTCTTTTAAATAGTGACTCTTTTCAGAACTGCGTGATATGAAGGTATTTTGGAGATTTTACTGGTTCATGCATGATATGAAGGTATTTTGGAGATTTTACTGGTTTTTTTGTCCAAAGGCCAAAGAAATGTGGTCCATCATTCTTGCATGTTACTGGTGCATTTCATCTGTTAAAATGGAAAAATGACCCATTGGAGAAAGAATGTTTTATTTAATAATAATTACAATTTTTCTACAAACATTTACATACAAGAATGTTTCATCTTTTTATCCCCATGAACCCCTCTCAAAAATTTCCGCCAATTATACGCGTCTGCAACTCTTGCAATAAAAGTCAGATCTTCATGCTATATCTGGACAATCTTGCATCAGGTATGCGGCCCACTCGTTTCTGAACATATCTACATCGTCTTGTGAATATGACGCTTTTCAGCATTCATAATAGTACTGAAAAATATATAAATAAAGAATTAATAAATAATTTAAATGAAATAGTACTTGTTTTCGAAAATACCTCTTTAGGGATGCTAATTTGTCCATTGAAAATGATCTCTTTCATGAATCTACAAACATAATAACCGCAATATTTGTTGTTTGTTTGTTTTGGACACTGCAGAAACATTGATCATGAGGCGAGTAAGTAACTTGTGTTTCATATATGCTTGGATAGTGCAATTTTATTATATATACCCTGATATTTGTCCAGACATAGTACTTGCTCGGCTCCTTATGCTTAGCCCCTGTCCTCATACCATGATTTAGACGATATTGGTACACCGCCCTATCATAACAGAATCATCAGTAAAGGATAATATATATTATATAAATTAATGTTTAGACCTAAAACGTAGGATGTAGTGTCTTACAGATTGACAAACTGCATCACATGCGGTCGGTTTGTTGGATATCCGTGCTTTGAGTCCAGAAAATAAATCTTGGGAGTATCCAAATGCACCGCAATTAGCAGCCAATGTTGCCTAAATACACAAAAAGGAATAAGTAATGAAAGAAATGAAAATATAATTGATATGTTTTAATCGTAGAGTTTTACCCCTGCATGGTTGGTATGGGGAAGAGTCGTTCATCTGTTATCTTGCTGTCAAATGCTTTCAGCAAAGCAGTCGCTCTTTCCTTAATTTTTGATTCTGATAATTCTATTTCTTGTGTTGATGTGATATGAGGACTGACGAGTCCGAACTTTGGCTCATGAGGAAAACCCTTCAACTGATTTTCATATATACGTCTGCCAATAATATAAAATGTATTTAATCATAATTAGCACAATATATCATCTTTTGGAAAAGCGACGGGGTTGAAAACATACCTCATATACACATTTACACTTGTGATGCCGAGCCACTGATACTCAAGGATCTCATTTACATTTTCAGCAGCAACAAAATCTTGTATTTCCTCTCCATACATATTCTCTTCAAAAACAACTACATGGCTACTACCATTTGTCAACTTCGTATCCACATGAGTCTTCAATTCAATTAAATGTGGATAGAGAATAGGCGGTGTAATTCCACTTTCAGTAGATCTTTTGGATCGGTTGGTCGATCCTTTCGATGCTCCTTTCACTGCATCCCCTTTCTTCGTCTACAATAAAATTCATTGGTTCATACCTTTTTTATAAAGGTTTGGCTTAAAAAACTGTAAATAAATACCTCTTTTTCGGCATGTAGTCTCACAAGTTGTGATGGACATGCAATGAATGTCCCAATATCCTGTTCGACTGTACAAATATCATCATCATCAAGTGGAACAGGTAATTGTGCTGTTGGCTCATGAGCTACCGTAATTGTCACTTTCAGATGATCTTTTGGAAGTGCTCTATTGTGCAGCGTGTCCTCTGAGATGTTGAATACTGTAGCCCTCGCTACAAGGCGATAGGTGGGTGTTGAAAGATATAAATCACAATCATTATCACCCTACAGAAGATCAGTATAGGAAGAAATCAGTGTTTGTCTGATTCACATTTTATCAGAACAATTAATAGAATATTGATTACCACAACTAACACAGCTCTTTCAGGGGAATGGCTTGCCTCAAAGCTGGTGGGGTGTGGGGCAGGATCTTCAGGCGTTGGTTGTTCCTGAGTTGTCTCTTCTCTTGGCTTCTGACCCATTAAAGTTGCTAGAAACTCTCCCTGCCATTGAAACTGTTCTTCAAGAGTTGCTAGTATATTTTTCATTGCTGTCATTTCTTCATTTTTTTGATCCTATTGTTTTTTTTCTCATAATATACTCGGGGTGTCACCCCAAACCCCCCAGCTCTGACGCGACCGTATTGTTCTGGTCGCTTCAAAGCTGTCGCTAATATATCTGCACCAGCTGCAAGAGTACCTGACTCCTGTGACTGTCGGATATAAGAAAATAAGTAATTATTATTATGTAATAGCAATTTAAAAACAAAACATTTTATCGTGTCATACTTACACATATTTCCCACACTTTTTGTGTGTTTTCATCAACCAAATTCCCTTCCTTATCCACACGTGCCTCCTTCCATAGCACATGAAGAGGGATGGATGTGTGTTTGGTTTCAGAGGCATCAATCTACATATAAATAAAGAAAGATTTTTATAAAGTTGTTTCTTGACACATAACAATATCACTGTAAATTTAAAATACGCACCATTTTCTTTTCTAGTGAGGCGTACCCCATCCTTGCTTTACGATAGGGGTACGTCGGTTTTGATGCGCGTTCCTTGTTTTCAGTACTGAGTTGCTGTTTCATAAATGAAATATTGACAATCAAAGTGATGAATACATGTATATCCTCAAACAACATATTATCAGTCACAATTTACCTGAAACTTTTGATCCCCACGATGACTAACAAATGAATCCCATGATTCTTGGGATATCAAGTGATTGTAGACAATGGGTGGTTGCGGGTTTATTTTACCCTTGGAATCTTTCAGATGATATTTTGTAAGAAGAGTGCGAAAACCTCGATGACACTTTCCTGCAAGCCTTAGTACATAAGTCTTGTGTGAATCATCTACTATAAATGCACTCTACAATGGATTGTGAAGAATAAGACATTGTTTCATTATTTTATTTGCTAGTAAATTAAAGAAATGAAATCAAAATGTTACCGTAATTTCTTCCCACATCACAACCTTCAGGCCGGACGAAACATGGTGCCATGAAGCTATGTCAATCGGCACGCGTTGCCGAGTGACAATTCCAATGTAACTGCTAAACATTGCCTTGTTGGGGTTAACGTGTTGGCCCCGTGCATTCCACCCAACATCGAATTTGATTCCTTTGCTCTTTCCCTTCAAAACATTAGCCAACACTGTTAAACTACGATGCACCTGTTTTTTCTGCGATGTCGCTCCTTTATCCCCAACCATTTCGTCTATATCAGCATCATCAATGTTTTCATCTAAAATCCTAGCATCATCATGTTCAGATGGTTGTTGGACCTCAACAATAGGAGCACCAATAGCAGCAGCAGTACCAACAACAATATGTTGAGATTGAGAGGCTTGAGAGGCTTGAGAGGCTTGTTCAGTAGTAGCAGCAGCAGAAGCAGCAGCAGCAGAAGCAGAAGCAGCAGAAGCAGCAGCAGTAGAAGCAGAAGCAGCAGCAGCAGCTGCTTGAGAGGCTTGTTCAGCCTCGAGGTTAGGAGCACCAGAACGTGCAGAAGTCATTATCTGCAAAAAAAAAGGTTTAACACTTAAGTTGGATTACATAAATGCAATAATTATAAGATAATAACATGAGATAACAATATTTATATTACAAACAAAATATAACCTGTTTATTGAACTCTTTTTTTTTCAAAGGCTGAATGGATTTGACACCTCTATCAATAATCCAAATCCCTTCATTATGGTCTCCTCTAACATACAAAACGTCGTCTTCATTGGGACCGCTGCGAAATGATTGCGACGTCCCACTGAAAGGATCATCCTCAATTGAATTTTCATCGGACCCTTCAGTAGTTTTGGACGATAACAGAACAATCGACCACTTTCGGTTTGCGGGATCTGGAACATAAAATACTTGTACCGCTTGTGATGCCATTATAAATTGTTCGTCTTTGTACCCTTCTTTACTGAAATCAACTTTCACAATCCCAATTCATCTATTTTAACACCACTGTTGTTATCAACCCAGTTTCATTGAAAAATCGGCAATTGGAATGTCGTATAATCCAACTCCCATATTATTTTGATAATGCCAAAGTATGACATATTCGCGAAAATTGGATTTCTATCCTTACTACCAGAAACATGCATCGCTTCAGCCACAAGTGTTACTCCACTATTTTGCATGGTACTATCTTCATCATGTTTATCTGTATAGAATGTATAACCATTAATTACATAACCATTGTAAGATAATACATACACGCTTGGTCCGGCAGCTATCCATCGAAGTCGTTCTGAAATTGAATTCAGATTTTCATCTAACTCCTTAAAAAATATGGTCTCGAAACCATCCTATAAACTGGTGATTATGTGTATTTGCTATCCATTTTTTCAGCCCTTGATGGATTCAACTGCCTCAAAATTTCTTTGTGGGTTTTCAATATATGGAGTAACCTCCCAACTGTTATGCAAAACATAAAGGTGGGCCTGCTCCCGATCAGTAATATTGATTGTCACAACATCTCTTCCAGAAATTCCCTCACCCTCAATGCGTCCAGTGTGACGAGATTTCGGCAGACCAATGATTTCCACATCAGATAGGTATTCGGTACAGAATTCAATGGCTTCCTCAACAATATATCGCTCCACAATACAACCCTCTGGCCGACTTCGATTTTTGACATACCCTTTCAAAATCTTCATATACCGTTCAGCGGGGTACATCCATCTATAGTGCACAGGACCACAAAGTCGAACCTCTCTCTCACCAAATGAACCATCAAATGAACCATCATATCAAAGAATGTTGGGCGGGAAGAACATTTCTAATTCACATAATATGATGAAAATTTCTTTTTCCATAGCTGGCAATTTCGCCGGGTCTAAAACTTTGCTGCATATAGCTTTGAAGAAGAAACAAAGTTTGCTTAACGTATGACGAACATTTTTGGGAAAAATGCAACGTAAAGCTATAGGAATTAAATCTTGCATCAAAACATGGCAGTCATGTGATTTCAAACCTTTTAACTTCAAATCATTCATTGACACAATGTTTTTGATATTTGATGAATATCCCTATAGAACCTTTACATCATTGAAGAAGTTGCAAAACTGATATCTCTCATCCCTAGAAAGAGTGTACGCAGCTGGAGGAAGAAACGTTCGATTTTCACCCTTCACGGGAGCCAACTCTTCTCTTATTCCCATGTCAACCATGTCAAACCTTGCCTTAATTCCATCCTTTGTTTTGCCAGGAGCATTTAGCAATGTTCCTATAACACTGTCACATACATTTTTTTCCACATGCATCACATCAAGAAAATGTCTGACGTACAGACATTTCCAGTATGGTAATTCAAAAAAAATTGATCTCTTTTTCCAACCGATTTTCGTAAGGTTTTTCGAAAATGGTTTACCAAAAACAGTGTTCACGTCTTTTACTTTCTCAAACAGCTGATCACCTATTAGTGGAGATGGTGTTTTGCGTTGTTCTGAACTTCCATTGAATGATGTCGTCCAAGATCGGTACTTATGTCGACGGGGTAGAAATCTACGATGTCCTAGAAACACAAATTTGGATGAATTTTTCAACCTAATTGATTCTGTATCTTCTTCGCACACAGGACACCCTTGACTTCCTTTAATGCTATAGCCTGACAAATTTCCATAAGCAGGGAAATCATTTATCGTCCCATACAACAACGCTCTCAACGTGAAGTATTCTTTTTCATAAGAATCATACAACATAACACCTGAATCCCACAGTAACTTCAAATCATCGATCAAGGGAGCCAAATATACATCAATATCGTTACCTGGTTGTTTTGGTCCTGATATAAGCAAAGATAACATAATGAATTTCCGTTTCATGCATAACCAGGGTGGCAAGTTATAATTTACCAACATAACAGGCCAAGTACTATGAGTGTTGGTTTGAAAACCAAAAGGATTCACTCCATCGGTAGATAACGCAAGACGCAGGTTTCTCGACTCATTTCCAAATTCAGGATACTCATGATCAATTCTATTCCATTGAGGAGAGTCGGCCGGGTGACGTAATTTTCCATCTTTATTTCTTTTATTTGCATGCCACGACAATTGTCTTGCAGTTTCTTCACTTCCATATAGACGCCTAAACCTTGGAATGATTGGAAAGTACCATACAACTTTCGTAGGACTGCGTTCATCTTTCTTGTATCGAGAAGCACCACACTTTGGGCATTCTGTAAGTGATTTGTTCTCCTTGAGAAACCATATGCAGTCTTTCGGGCAGGCATGTATTCTTTCAGAAATCATACCCATCGAGTGTATCATTTGTTTAGCTTCATATGTCCGTCTTGGGAGCTCATTATCTTCTGGAAGCATGTCATTCAAAAGAGAAAGTAGTTCCATGAAACTGACATCACTCCATCTGTTTCCTGCTTTCAATTTATACAACTTCAGTACAGCTGACAATGCAGTATATTTAGTGCAACCAGCATACAATGGCGTCTTTGCACAACTCTTTAACTTCTCAAACAATTTTGGGCAATCACGGAGTTCATGTTCAACTGTCCTTGTCATTTCCTCAATACGATCTTCATCATCATTGATATCTGTAATCACATCCTTTATACGGTCTTCTTCATTATCCATATTTGTAATCATATCTGATGATCCATAAAATGCAGTTTTATTCCAGCCAATAGCTACATTCGCTTTTTCCCCGTGTTTATTCCAACATTTATAACTCCTATCTATTCCGTGACATATCAAATGTTCTTCCAACTCCTCTGGAGTAATTAGTCTAGAATAACAACAACGTAAACACGGACAAAGGAGTTGAGAAGGATCCTTTGCATGATACTGTGCAAACTTGATGAACTCTTTCACTCCGTTCTCATACTCTATTGTCAAACGATTAGCATCCATCCAATCTTTATTCATCGCCATTAATTCTGAATAAACAACATGGAACATCATGTCCATTAATTAAAAATGAACAATAACGAATGTCGTGTCCATTAATTCCATGTAAACCATAAGGAGCATATTGTTCATTAATTTTGAATAAGAAATATGGAACGTCATGTCCATTAATTCCAAATAAATAATAAGGAATTTCATGTCCATTAATTCTGAATAAGCAATACAGAACGCCATGTCCATTAATTCCAAACAAACAATATAGAATGTTAATTCCATTAATTTCGAATAAGCAATATGGAAGTTCATGTCTATTAATTCCAAATAATCAATATGAAACATCATATTCATTAAAGAAGGTAATAATGATGTAATCACATCCATATCATATTATGATCAAGTCTAAGGAATATCACCCTTGCATTTTATCAATTAATTTGATAAATTTAAGTCTTATAACTGATAATTAGTAAGATGGGGTCAAAGGTATATAATCAATAGCACTACATTGTTTAAAAATGGTTAAGGAACATGGCCTTACCATTCAACTTTTATTTAATTCATTTAAAAGTGATCAAGTAGTCCATGGGTATGTCCATTACACATAAATATCATTAATTCCCTTTAATAAACCCATGGGCATGGGATATATCAACACATGTCAAAGGTGGTTCAATTTCAAGCCAAAGATCAATAGGGGTCATGGGACTATAAGAAACACACCCTAAGGGGGTGATTCGAGTAAGGTATACAACCTCCAAAGAATAAGTTTGGTGCACAATGACTAACCAATTTAAGACATGATAATCTACTAAATTAATTTTACATTTTATAGTCAACATGCAGAAGGTTCACCACACGGCACAATAGCGCATCATATAAACTAGGGGTGTCCATGGGTCGGGTCGGGTCGGGTTGGAGGTGTTTCAAGGCCCGACCCGAACAAAAAAGTTCGGGTTGGGTCGGGTCGGGTCGGGTCACAAGCTTCCGGAGCAACCAACCTGACCCAACCCGACCCAGTGGGGTCGGGTTACCCGTCGCATGCCCGAAGGACCCAACCCAACCCAACCCATCGAGGGTCGGGTCAATTTGGGTCGGGTTATATGTGTAAACCCGACCCAACCCGACCCAAACCAATCCAACCCATCCCAACCCAACGGACCTGAACCATCCACTCAAACCCAACCCCCCTAGACCCAACCCGATGGACCCCCTGCACTGCACCAGCCTGCTGTACAAAAAAACCAGCCCCCCTGCACAAAAATTTCAGCCCCCTCCCCCAGGCACACCAGCCGCCCCCCCTCCTGTACCCTGTACAACACAACACCCCTCTCCCCCTGCCCCCTCCCCCCTGCACAGTCTCCCCCCTCCTACACCCCTGCACAAAAAACCCAGACCCCCCCCCCCCCCCCCCGCACAAAAATTTCAGCCCCCCTACACAAAAATTTCAGCCCCCTGCACCCTCTGTCCCCCTCCCCCAGGCACACCAGCCTCCCCCCTCCTGTACCCCGTACAACAAAACAACCCTCTCCCCCTGCACTCCCTGCCCCCCTCCCCTTGCACTCCCTGCCCCCTCCCCTCCCCCCTCCTGCACCCCCGCACAACACCCCTCCACCCCTGTATGGCACCCTTGCACCCCTACACCAGCCTGCAGCAGCCTTGCACCCCCGCACCCTCCCCCCTGCACACACACACCAGCCTCCCCCTCCCCCTGCAAACCAACCAGCCTGCCCCCCTCTCCCCCGTGCCTGCACACCAGACCCCCCCCTGCACCCCTGCACCACCAGCCTCCTTGCACCCCTGCGCCTGCCAGCCAACCTCCCCCCTGCACACTCACTCCCCCCTGCAAACCAGCCTGTCCCCTACAAACCAACCAGCCCCCCCCACCAGCACGCCAGACCCATCCCCCTCCAGCAACACCACCAACCGGCCTCCCTCCCCCCTCATGCCCCCTACCCACTCCCTCTTACAAACCATCTTGTCCCCTCTCCCCCTGCCTGCACACACTAAACCAACCCAGCCTATCTCTCCCCCCTGCCTGCACACACCAAACCCAGCCTCCCCCCTACACACGCCAACCCCCTCTCCCCCCTGCCTGCACACACCAAACCTACCCATCCCGTACCCCTGCACACACCAGCCCCCCCCTCACACCCCCTGCAAACCAGCCCCCCCTAATGTGACTCACTATCAACACCAGTAACAGAACCAATTGAAGTTAAAGTGGAGTAAATTCATGATGCAGTAGAAATAAACATTACTAACATAAGTAAAATCAAATCAAAAAAACACACAGTAGTAGCAGATTTGAAGAACGAATAAGCGAAAACATATGCAAAAAAAATCATCACCAGGAGTAGAGTGAATAACATTGATTCAGTCTGAAAAGAGGGAGGAGGGGAAGCAGAGGCGACAAATAAATGACAACCACATAAAAACCTACACTACAAAACAATATTTAGGGCATCCACATACCTTGGGTGAAGAAATCGGAAGTCCAAAGAGGTGAGGGAGCCTTCTGCGCTTCCTGGAAGACGCGACCGCCGGAGTAGGGGTGCACGGGAGGAGCCGCCAACCGTTGAAGAGGAGGAGTAGGGTTCGGAAGAAAGGAAGATCCGCGAAAGAGGGTCGAGAAGAAGGAGAAGGAGTACGGCGGAGGTCCGGCAAAGGGAAGATCGGGGGGAGGAAGCAGTCGCAAGGGTACAGTCCCGCGAGAGCTTGGGGCACGATAAAAAAGAGGAGACTGTCGGCCTCCTTTTAATAAAATCGGAGACAGGTTTTAACAGCGCTAGAAAAGCACTGATAAATCCCCCCTTTATCAGCGCTTAAATTTTAGCGCTGATAAAGGGTGGCTTTATCAGCGCTAAAATTTAAGCACTGATAAAGGGGGGATTTATCAGCGCTTTTCTAGCGCTGTTAAAAACTTTCCTTTATCAGTGCTAGAAAAGCGCTGATAAATCATCCCTTTATCAGCGCTTTTAAATAGTGCTGATAAAGATTATCCTTTATCAGCGCTTTTTGATTAGCGCTGATAAAGGTAGCGCTTTGCTTGCCCGTTTTTGTAGTAGTGATTACACCTTATTTGATTTTCCTTTGAGGTAGTTTATCTATAAATTATAATATTTGAGTAGCTAGAGCCACCTCTATTGTTTCATATTGAGCTATTTTTAGGAAAAGATTTATTTTAGGCTTTTATAATTCATGTATATCTTACGTCTTTTACTATAGAGATAATGTCTCTGTATCTTAAAAGAAAACATAATAGATTCTAACTCAAGATCATGGGTTCAAAAAGTTCTATTAAAAATTCTTCAATTTCTTTAATGTATATTAAATAACTTTATCATTTTTCATTAGGATGAAACCAATTACTTTCTTCGATGTATCACTATATATCACAAAACCATCATTTCTAGATGGTAGAATCAAAATTAGGGCACTGACCAATCACCTATTAAGTTCATCAAAATATTATTCACATTACTTTATCCAAATAAACTTAACCCCTTTACGTGTAATATTGGTTAACAGGTATGCCAATAAGGAAATTTTTTGAATGAATTGCTGATAGTAACCTACCAAACCAATGAAACTACATACCTCAGTTATTTTTATTGGTATAATTCATTATTTGACTAACTTTTTCTTCATATTATCAACTGAGATTCCATCATGGGATATAATATGGCCATGAAAATAAACTTCTTGACATCAAAAATCACACTTACTAAATTTCCCATATAACTCTTTCCTTCTTAGAGTCTCAAGAATGATACAAAATTGATTGTCACAATCCTCATAGTTTTTAGAATACACCTAGATATCATCAAGGAATACTACACCAAAATCATCAATATATTCCTTGAATACTCTTTTTATTAGATCCATAAAAATAGAGGGTTCATTAGTTAATCCAAATGGAATTACTATAAACTTGTAATGTTGATACCTCAATTGAAAAACTGTCTTTGGAATGTATTCCTTATATACTCACAATTTATGATACCTAGAATAAAGGCCTATATTTGAAAAATATTAGGATCCATAAATTTGATTAAATAAGTCATCAATGCGAGGAAGATGATTCTTTTTCTTTATTGAAATAAAATTGATTTCCCTATAATCAATTCACAATCTCATGGATCCATATTTATTCTTAATAAAGAGAACATGGGCTCCCAATAGTGAAACACTAGGGTTAATAAATACATTATCACACAAATCTTCTATTTTTTATTTAACTCCACTAATTCTATAGTGTCCATTCTATAGGAAGTCTTTGATATTGTCCTTACATCAGCCATTAAATCAATGGAAAACTCAAATTCATACTCTGGGTGGGTGTCCAAGTAATTCCTCAGGAAATACATCAATGTATTCCTATAAAATAGGTACATCCTCAATTTGAAGATTAACCTATTCATCCCTAGATTGTGTCTGATCTTATTCCCTAAGAATCTTATTTAGTAGAGCTACTGGGGGTGGATGTATAAATGTCTCAGATAATGATGTAACTACTATAAAGATAAGGAATTATACATATTCATCATAAATCACAATTTCCTTATTCTTGCAATAAATTTTTGCATAATATTTTGAAATACAATCCATACCAAGGGCTATATCATATTAAACCATTGGTATAATAACAAGGTTCAAAAATAAATCATGTTTATGAATTATAATGGGGACTTCTTGACACATCCTTACTGTAGAGAGACTTCCAATAGGAGTTTTAACAGAAAAGCACCTTCTTAAAGTGATAGGTAAATATATAATTTTCTTGGAAAACATGGAAGATAAAAAATAGTGTGAGGATCCAGAATCAAATAAATAATTAGCTAAATTTAAAGCTATGAATAAATTACCTTACAAAAAATCATTGGGTACTTAAAAATTAGCTTTAGTGATCCCATAATCTTGGAATTATCCCCTTAGACTCTTATATGGTAGATTACCTTGATGCTTGGGGAATTAGTTTTCATAGTGAACCATATGCCTATAGTTGAAACAAAAATAGAAGTGTTTTCTTTATTCCACTTTCATTATTTAGCCTAATGACCCTTATCTCTACACCTATAAAAAAATTCCAATCCCTTTAATAATTTTCCATGATGATTCTTTCCATGGTTATCCCAAGGTGGAAATTTATTCATTCTCTTCTTCTTCTTATTCAAAATATTTCCTTTTTCTTGGTGATCATTTGACCTCTTATTTTCTTGATTTACCTTGAACATGTAGGGTTTAGATAATTACTTATTTGTTTTGATTGAACTTAAAAAAATTAAATTATATGATGAAAAATATTGAGTGACCATCACCCTTTAGAGACTTGGACTAATCCCTTCAATGAAATGGTCAATCATTCACTCTGTGTTGCATGTGTAATCCATATTATACCTAGAAAACCTTATAAAGGTATCCTCATACTCATAAACACTTTATTATTCCTTTTGCATTAAGAAAAGTAAATTTATCTTCATTCCATTTTGTTTCTCACGAGGGATATATTTATCAAATAAGGTCTCCTTAAATTATTTCCATTCCATGAGTTCTATTTCCTCTTCCTTACACTACTACAAAAACAGGCTTTATCAGCGCTCAAAACGGGCTTTATCAGTGCGAAAAAGGCACTGTAAAGCTCAGCACAGATAAAGGGGGTCCCCTTTATCAGTGCTAAAAAAGCACTGATAAAATTTATATTTATTAGCGCTAAAAAAGAGATGATAAATTCTCTGTCTACTGCAAAAAAAAATTCTGCAGGATCACACCCAAACAACACCTGCAAATAATTTAGCATCTCAATAAGTATACCCATACAAAATTAACACATAAATAATAATCTAATTACACCAAGTATACCCATACACCATTAACACATAATTCATAAGTTAATTAAATACATAAAGAATTCTATTCAGAATTCAAGGGGTTGGGGGGTTGTTCAGGGGTTTCGGGTGGCTGTCCAAGGGGGTAGGGGTGTCTGGGTGGCTATCCAAGGAGGGGTAGGGGGTTTCCGGGGGATGGGGGTGTCCAGGTGGGGTGGGGGTGGTCCCGGAGGTTGGGGGGATGTCCAAGGAGGGTGGTGGTGTCCAGGGGGGTGGGGGTGTCTAGGTGGTGAGGTGGTGTCTAGGAGGGGGGGGTGTCCAGGTGGGGGGGGGGGGTGTCCAGGGGGGTGGGTTGGTGTCCAGGGTGTCGTGTGGGGGGGGGGGATTTCTAGGGGGTGGGTGGGGTGTCCGGGGGGTGGGGGCGATCTGGGGGGTTGGTGGGGCTATCCAAGGGGGGTGGGGTGGTGTTTAGGAGGGTGGGATGGGGGAGTCTGGGGGGATAGGGGTGTCCAGGGGGGTGGGGTGGTGTCCAAGGAGGGGGGTATCCAAATGGGGGGTGTACAGGTGGGGGGGGGGGCTGTCTATGGGGTGTCCATGGGGGTGAGCTAGTGTCCAGGGTGTCGTGGGGGATTTCTAGGGGGTGGGGGGTGTCCAAGGGGTTGGTGGGGCTATCCAAGGGGGTGGGATGGTGTCTGGGAGGGTGGGGGTGGCCGTCCATGGGTGGGGGGGGGGTGTCCAGGGGGGTTGGGGGTATGCAGGTGGTGGGGTGGTGTCAAGGAGGGGTGGGGGTGCCGTCCAGGGGTGGTGGTTGTCTAGGGGGTGGGAGGGTGTCTGGGTGGTGGAGGGTGTCCAGGGGGGTGTCTGAGGTGGGGGGGGGGGTGTCCATGGGCGTGTCTAGGGGGTGGGGGTGTCTAGGGGGTTGAGGGGGCTTTCCAGGGGTGGGGGGGTGTCCAGGGGGTGGGTTGGTGTCCAGGGGGGTGGGGGAGCGGTCCAGGGGGTTGGTGGGGTTGACTCTTAAATGTCACAAAGGACCCATGGATCATTCTCATAAAGGATCAAGACAATCTGAATGTGTTTGGTCGGATTTCGGTAGGCCAGTTGTTGTGTTACCTTAAAATTGTGTCCATTTTAAACAAAAGAGAGACCCTTTGAGAGATACCGGCCACACTGTGCCTCAGATTGAGGCGGGGATTAATCTTACATGTTACAAAGGACCCATGGATCCTTATCCTAAAGGATCAATACAATCTGAATGCATTTGGTTGGATTTCCGTAGGTCAGTTGTTGTTTTCACTTAAAACTGTGTCCATTTTAAACAAAAGAGAGACCCTTTGAGAGATACCAGCTACACTGTGCCTCAGATTGAGGCGGGGATGACTATTACATGTTACAAAGGACCCATGGATCATTCTACTAAAAGATCAATACAATCCAAATGTGTTTGGTTGGATTTCCGTAGGTCAGTTGTTGGTTTCACTTAAAATTGTGTCCATTTTAAACAAAAGAGAGACCCTTTGAGTGATACCGGCCCCACCGTGCCTCCGATTGAGGTGGGGATGACTCTTACATATTACAAAGTACCCGTGTATCATTCTCCTAAAGGATCAATACAATCCAAATGTGCTTGGTTCTATTTCCGTAGGTCAGTTGTTGTTTTCACTTAAAATTGTGTCCATTTTAAACAAAATAGAGATCCTTTGAGTGATACCGGACACACCGTGCCTCAGATTGAGGTGGAGATGACTTTTACATGTAAAAAAGTACAATGGGATCATTCTCCTAAAGGATAAATACAATCCGAATGCGTTTGGTCAGATTTCGGTAGGTCAGTTGTTGTTTTCACTTAAAATTGTATCCATTTTAAAAAAAGAGAGACCCTTTGAGTGATACCGGCCACACCGTGCCTCTGATTGAGGCGGGAATGACTCTTAAACGTAAAAAAGGACCCGTGGATAATTCTACTAAAGGATCTATACAATTATAATGCGTTTGGTTGGATTTCTATAGGTCAGTTTTTGTTTTCACTTAAAATTGTGTCCATTTTAAACAAAAGAGAGACCCTTTGAGTGATACTGGCCACACCGTGCCTTGGATTGAGGTGGGTATGACTTTTACATGTCACAAAGGAATTTTTTTATCATTATCCTAAATGATCAATACAATCTAAATGCATTTGGTTGGATTTCCGCAGGTCAGTTGTTGTTTTCACTTAAAATTGTGTCCATTTTAAACAAAAGAGAGACCATTGGAGTGGTACCAGCCATACCATGTCTCGAATTGAGGAAGGGTTGACTCATACACATCCCCATCACACCCATGGATTTTTATCTTAAAGTATCAACACAATCCTAATGCGTTTGGTCAGATTTTTGTAGGTTATTTGTTGTTTTCACTTAAAAATTTGTCTATTTTAAACAAAAGAGAGACTCTTTGAGTGGTACCAGACACACCATGCCTCATATTGAAGTGAGGATGACTCGTAAACATCAAAAAGGACCCATAGATCATTCTACTAAAGGATAAATACAATACAAATTCGTTTGGTCAGATTTCCGTAGGCCAGTTGTTGTTTTCACTTAAAATTGTGTCCATTTTAAACAAAAGAGAGACCCTTTGAGTGGTACCGGCCACACTGTTCCTCAGATTGAGGCGGGGATGACTTTTACACATCACAAAGGACCTGTGTATCATTATCCTAAAGGATCAATACAATATGAATGCGTTTGGTCAGATTTTCGTAGGTAAGTTGTTGTTTTCACTTAAAATTATGTCCATTTTAAACAAAAGAGAGACCCTTTGAGTGGTACTATGACACCCCTGCTTTTTATTACAACTTAAAAATGATTTATTACATAAAAATTCACTTGATACAACAAAGAAGATCGATAGGTTTAGTGTCTTTGGGGCTTAGGATCATTACATAAAAACTTAAAACATAAAATACAACATCTTTATTGAAAACTTTCTTTACATGACTACTACATTCCCTCGTACTTAGCATTGCATGGGATAACCTGAGGACATGCATAAAAAAGGGTGAGCTATAAAGCCCATTAAGGGAGTACACATGGAATACCATGAGGAGTACAATACATGTTAGGCAATAGGCATATCAATAGAGCATAAGAGAAACATGAACATAAAGGCATGATAAAACATGATAATCATAACATAGAAATGTGGCAACAACACTTAACATGGAATTAGCATGAGCCAAGGATCATTACACATAGAGCATGAGTAAATACTCATTGCACATAAAGCATGAGTAAAACCTCATTGCACTTGAATTATCACGAGTCAACACTCATTGCACATGACGTATCATGATACTATACTTTACCCAATGCATTGGAGCACTATAAGGGCACACCCTTCTTAAACATTTCATTTCATGCATAAGTGTGCCACATGGATCATAAAACATGGATTCATAAAACATAATAATTTATTCCACGATAAAGGAATGTGGAATTCATACATGAAACTTTATAATCAATAAGTAAATGTGCATAAAGTAGAATACCCTTGATGGAGAAATGAGCATGGTATTCACTACACAATGGCATTGGCTTATAAAATCGGTGCGATTTCGGCAGCATAACGGCGTGACATAAGAATTCATAAAAATGGTTTATGAGAGAGAAATGGGTTCCTCATAATATTTACATGTAATGGATAGTAAGGAGGTCATATAGATACATGTTCCAACAATTTTAATAGAATTTAGATTCATGATGCAAAAGTATTTCTTGAATGTAAATGAGGAGAGAGAAGTTCCTTTCGGAATTTCGACATAGTAACGGGTGTACATGGGAGGCGTCTAATGAGAGATAAAGGGGTCTCCCATCATTAAAAAATAAAGAGGGAATTATGAGGGAGGTTCGAAACCATACCTCAACATTCATAATTGAAATTAAATGGAAAAACAACTTAGAGAAAATTGGACAAAAATGAGAAAGGAAGAAAAACCCCTTACTTGGAAGTGTGCTTCCAAAGGCTAGAGAGAGGCTTGTGATAGGCTTCTTGGGAGCTTGGGGAACCTTGGGAGGATTATAGAGAGAGTAGGGCAGAGGTTGGAGGAACTCAAAAGGCTTTGAGTGAGGAGGAAGTGGGATCTTGGGTGGGTTTATATAGGAAAGGTGAGGGGATTATTTATTATTTAGGTTTGGGACCCCTTATATTAAATTAATCCAAAACACAAACCATCCCATGGTTTTTGCCCATGATTTTTGGAAAAGGGAAGAGGAAAAAAATATTTTATAAGGCCAAAGTCTGAACTTCTTAAAATAATAGGGTTGCTTATGTGGAGGTGAGTCATACTCCCATGAAAAACAATTTAAAAAGACAAGGTGTTTAATAAGTCTTGAGGGGTCCATTAATGCTTTTAAAATTAAGTCAAACAAACCCAAAATCACATTATTTTAATTTTAAAACAAATATTGACCGAACATAAATATTATAGTATTTTATTACATCACTATTGGGTCATTATGATGTCATAAAACACATTATATATTTAAATGGTATTTAATTTTTACCCAAAAATTTGACTGTCTCAGAAAATTATGAAAAATTCACTGTTGGATAATTTCGACATCCTAATTACAGAAATAACATTTATTTTATCTAAATAATTTTCTAAATATGTTAATTTTTACTTTTAAAATAAAAACTGATATTTGTCAAAAATTCATGGGTTTTGACAGAAATGGCTTTCAAACCTTAATAAAAATTATAATTGCATTCATAAAATTATAAGATCATTTATATTTAATAAAAATTAATTTAATAATAATAATAATATTTTATTAAAATATTATTTAATTCAAAAATCCCTTAATTTAATAAAATATATTTCTTAATTAAATAATAACTAAAAACACCATTTGTACTTTAAAAACTATTTACAATGTATCAATAATGACTAGAAATTATATTCATTATTATATAAAAAAATAATGTACATGAACATAGTACAATCAATTAGTTACAAAACCCCTTAAAACAGCCACATAAGACCTAAGGGTAAGATGTGCGATGGTGACAGACTCTTAGGGTGACTCAGATAACATCGCTCGAGTGCTAATTTCTATCAACTTCCACTTCTCCCATAGACAGTCCTGTTCGAGTTTGACATGATGAAGCTCAGCTTGGGCTTGGTCAATAGCGAAGCCCAAGGATGCCACCTCTTTTATGAGCTCCGACAAATGGGCTTCGTATGGGGCAATTCTACTGGATGAGGCCATCGCTTCCTTTGTCTAAGTAAATTTGGATTTGTTGAAGCCCTATATTTATATTAATCATGTGATCACTGTTCAACGACTATATTAGCAATGGTCAAAATTCTTAACATAAAACCAAAGAAGTTGACATTTTATATAAACATAAATAGACATTTAATTAGATCAAGAGGGATTTCCATTAATGAAACTTTGGGTCGTTACAATATTCCCCCCTTAAGAAATTTCACCCTTGAAATTTTCCTTTTCCCACACTAAAACAGATGTGGGTAAATCATCTTCATCATTTCCTCTGATTCCTAAGTCACTTATTCAAAATTTTGGTTTCTCCACAACACCTTGATGAGGGGCATTGACTTATTTCATAGAACTTTTTCTCTACGATCTAAGATCTTCACTGGTTCCTCCTCATAAGAAAGATCATCTTCCAATTGTACCACCTCAGAAGAGAGTACATGTGAAGGGTCCGGTATGTACTTACTTAAGAGGGATACATGAAAGAAATCATGTACTTTGTCCATAGTAGGTGGAAGTGCTAGTCAATAGGACACAACCCTGACACGATCAAGAATCTCGAAGGGGCCGATGTACCTTGGACTTAACTTCCCTTTCTTTCCAAACCTCATGACCTTCTTCCACGGAGATATGTGTAGAAAAACCATGTCTCCAACTTTAAACTCAAGGTCTCATCGACGATTATCTGCATAACTCTTTTGTCGACTCTGGGCTGCCTTGATATGCTGCTGAATGGTTTTCACCTTGTCCACCATTTCTTCGACCATTTCTGGTCCAAGCAGCTTACGTTCACTGACCTCATCCCAACATGTCGGTGTTCTACACCTTTTCCCATACAGGGCTTCATATGGTGCCATTTGGATGCTCGAGTGGAAATTATTGTTATAAGAGAACTCAACCAGAGGAAGATGTTGATCCCATCCTCCTTTAAAGTCCGTTGAGCATGCTCTCAACATGTCCTCAAGTGTTTGGATAGTCCACTCGGATTGGCCATCAGTTTAAGGATGATAGGCCGTAGTGAAGTTCAGTTCAGTATTCAGAGCATGTTGAAGACTCTTCCAAAACTTAGAGGTGAATCTTGGATCTCGGTTAGACACAATAGATAGTGGTACTCCATGCAGCCTTACCAATTCCCTGATATATATCTGTGCCAGTTGATCCAAAAAGAAATTCTCATAAATAGCAATGAAGTGTGCAGTCTTTGTAAGACGATCCACAATAATCCAGATTTCATTGTTGCCTTTGGATGTCCTCGGAAGTCCGGTGACAAAGTCCATAGTGATGTTCTCCCATTTCCATTCTGGTATGGGAAATGGTTGCATCATCCCCTTAGACTTCTGCCTCTCTACCTTCACTTGCTGACACACCATGCACTTTGATGTATATTCAGTGATCTCCTTCTTCATATTATCCCACCAAAAGTTTTCTCAGAGATCTCGATACATCTTTGTGCTCCCTGGGTGAATAGAGAAATTTGAACTATGTGCATCATCCAAAAGTTCCTTCTTCAGTTCCGGACTTGATGGAACACATAGTCTTTTCTGAAACCGCACAATTCCTTCTTCATTAACATTAAACTCTGAGGTTTTCCCTTTTTTGATAGCTTCCACTTTTTCTTGAATTCCCACATCATCCTTTTGATCATCCTTTAACCTTTCCAAAAGAGATGGTTGAGCAATAATTTGTGAAAGGATTGATGATGTTCCCTTATCTATGATTCCCATGTCCATCTTCATCAAGTCTAAGAAGATTGGATCCTTCTCAATTCTCATCATTGATAGAATCACATGATCCTTTCTACTTAGGGCATCTGCCACCTTGTTCGTTTTCCCAGGGTGGTAATGGATTGAACAGTCATAATCCTTGATGAGCTCTATCCATCTTCTCTGGCGCATATTAAGCTCTTTCGGTGTGAATATATATTTAAGACTCTTGTGGTCAGTATATATCTCACATTTCTCCCCATAGAGATAGTGCCACCAGATTTTCAAGGCAAAGATCACCACCGCTAACTCCAGATCATGCGTTGGATAGTTTCACTCATGGATTTTCAACTACCTTGAGGCATAGGATATCACTTTATCATTCTGCATCAGCATACAACCTAATCCCTTCTTTGAAGCATCACTGAATACCACAAAAATTTCCCCACTTGTGGGTAAAGTGAGCACGAGCACAGTGATAAGCCTCTTTTTTCAACTCCTTGAAGCTTTCTTCACATTCATCACTCCAAGAAAACTTTACTCCCTTCTGAGTTATCTTGGTAAGAGGGTTGGACAATCGTGAGAAATTCCTCACAAATCGTCGATAATATCCAGCTAACCCCAAGAAGCTATGGATATCCGTTACTGATGTTTGCCTCGACCATCCCTCAATTGCATCCGTTTTGGAGGGATCCACAGATATCCCTTTGCTTGTGATGACATGGCCCAAGAATGAGACTTACTTCAACCAAAACTCACACTTTCTGTAATTTTCCAAGAGCTTCTCCTTGTGAAAAGTCTCCAATACAGTTCTTAAATGCTCCTCATGATCCTCCTTGGTTTTGGAGTATATTAGAATATCATATATAAAGACTACCATAAATTTGTCTAGGTAATCTCTAAAGACTCTATTCATCAAGTCCATGAAGATTGTTGGAGCATTAGTGAGTCCGAAAGGCATTACCATGAATTCATAGTGCCTGTATCTTGTGTGAAAAGCAATCTTGGGGATATCTTCCTTCTTCACCCTTACTTGATAATATCCCGACCGGAAGTCCACCTTGGAGAAGTATTGTTCTCTACACAATTGATCAAACAAGTCATCAATTCTTGGGAGATGATACTTGTTCTTTATCATGATTTTGTTAAGTTCACGATAATCGATGCAAATCCGCATTGACCCATCCTTCTTCTTGACGAAGAGGATTGGTTCACCCCATGGTGAAGCACTTGGGCGTATAAACCCTTTATCCAGATTCTCCTGTAGTTATTTCTTCAGCTATTCAAGCTCTACAACAACCATTCTATATGGATTATTGGATATTGGTAAATCCACGGGTATAATTTCAATTGAGAATTCAACATCTCTTCTAGGAGGAAGACCAGGTAGTTCCTCTGGAAACACTTCCACGAATTCCCTCACAATAGGAATTTCTTCAAGGATGGTTTCTTCCTTGGAATCAATCATCTGAGCCAGATACGCATGCTCATAAGGAAATAATATCCATGCTTGAGATGATGGAGCTAAAAGAGATTCATCTTTCTCCTAACACTTGTAAAGAATCGGGGGTCGATTCTCTATATGAAGTGTGATTTCCCTCTCCTGACAATTTATGTTTGCTCTATATAAGGAAAGCCAATCCATGCTAAAAATTGCATCAAATTCCACTAGAGGGAGTATGATGAGGTTCACTGAAAAATTCAATCCACAGATTATAATAGGGGAGGATTTATATTCATGGGATGCAATGATTTCCCCATTTTCCGTACTCACCGACATCTTCACTTCCATGATTTGTGGTGGTGCTGGGATTGTTCTACTAAACTTTTGAGATATAAAAGAATGCGTAGAACCTGAATCAAAAAGTATGTTCACTATTCTTGAATGAATAAATAGCGTACCTATCACCACTTCGTTGTCGAGGTTCACTTCGACAGAAGTGATGGAAAAAACTCTTCCTTACTGCCTTGGAGGTTGTTGGTTGCCTCTGAAAACCCTTGGATTAGGACACTGATTTTCAAAATTACCCGGTTATTTTCATTTGTAGCATTGAACAACACGTTGAGGTTTGAACGGAGTGTTACTCTCCTCTGTCGCAGCCGCAGGTCTTTCTTGACGATAGTTAACAGCTAGGTGCCCTTCTCTTCCACACCTAAAGCATTTCCTCATCCCCTTAAGGCAATTTCCAGGGTGCTTCTTTCCGCACTTTTGGAAAGTGGGGTGCTGGATCTTCTTAGCATCGTTGGATTTATCCATCAGACCACCATCATTGAAGTCCACCTTACGCTTCTTATCCCCATGATACCCCTATGATTCTATGATCTCCATTTCGACCTTGAGGGCACATCAGACAATTTCCTCATAGCTGTTGAAGTCACGGATTACTAATGCTTTCCGTAGGCTAGGATTCAACCCACCAAAGAAGCAGTTAAATTTTTATTCGGGGGTAACGACAAAGCCGGAAGCGTATTGTGCAAGCCTTGTGAAGTTTTCCTCGTACACTCCAATAGATTCTTCGTCTTTCTGCTTGAGGGAAAGGAATTCCCTTTCCATCTTATGTCGGAGGGTGCATGAAAAATATTTATCAAAAAACATCTTCCGGAAATCCTTCCATTCCAACACCTCGATCTTCTCCTCAGGCTTCGTATTTTTGATCAACGTCCACCATTGATCAGATTCACCCTCCATACAATAAGCCTCCAGGAGAACCTTCTCTTGTTTATAACATTGAAGGATGGAGAAGATCTTTTCAATGGAGTTGATCCATTGTTCAGTGATCGTGGGATCAGATGATCCACTAAAAGTAGGAGGCCTTTGTCTCATGAAACTCTCGATAGAGACTTGTTCTTTCTTGGGGGGGGGGGGTTGAACCTTCCTATTGAACCATGTTTCTATTCAAAACTTGTGTTAGCTGAGATAGAAGCATGACAAATTTCGCGATTCCCGCTCCCATAGGATTGGGCATCTCATTAATAGAGTCATCGCACTGATCTTCACAACCGTTGTTAGCCTGAGTCCTCTTATTACCGGCCATTGGCTAGAATAAAAGGAAAGTTAGGGGTAACACATAAAGGGTAATCCAAAGACAAAAGTTGATGACTTATAAATAAACTTTTATTTCCTTAACTCATGAGTCTATAGGCTTCAATCTTGGATTTTCATGATCTACTTTCTAACATATACTCTTAGGGTTTTTTTTATTCCCTTAATAAGGGTTCATATTAAGCTTGTGAATTTACCAAAGCATATCCCCCAGGAGTGTCATAACCAAGAGTGAAGCAAGGCCCATTATCATTCACCAGTTCCCGTTCGAGTCTAGCTCAAAGCGGTGTTTTTGGGTTTTACCCCTAGGATACATCTGTGCCAGAGCCGCCTCTACCGGCTCGTATCCAGACAGGGATGTATTTGCTTGATAACCCACTTACTCAATACTCACCAAAACTTAGGGACGTTTTTATTGTACTTAGTCTTGTATCTAAGGCTTTACTAGGGTTTTCTAATCCCAATCCCAAAAATAACTAAACCTATCCTCTGATACCAACTATGACAACCCTACTTTTTATTACAACTTAAACATGATTTATTACATAAAACTTCACTTGATACAACAAAGAAGATCGAGCGGTTTAGTGTCTTTGGGGATTAGGATCATTACATAAAAACTTAAAACATGAAATACACCATCTTTATTGAAAACTTCCTTTACATGACCACTACATTCCCTCATACTTAGCATTGCATGGGATAACCTGAGGACATGCATAAAAAAGGGTGAGCTATAAAGCCCAGTAAGGGAGTACACATGGAATAACATGAGGAGTACAATACATGTTAGGCAATATACATATCAATAGAGCATAAGAGAAACATGAACATAAAGGAATGATAAAGCATGATAATCATAACATGGAAATGTGGCAACAAAACTTAAAATGGAATTAGCATGATCCAAGTCTCATTGCACATAGAGAATGAGTAAATCATCATTGCACTTAAAGCATGAGTAAAAACTTGTTTCAATTGAATTAGAATGAGTCAAAACTCATTGTACATGACGTATCGTGATACTATACTTTACCCAATGCATTGGAGCGCTATAAGGGCACACCCTTCTTAAACATTTCATTTCATGCATAAGTGTGCCACATGGATCATAAAACATGGATTCATAAAACATAATAATTTATTACATGATAAAGGAATGTGGAATTCATACATGAAACTTTATAATCAATAATTAAATGTGCATAAAGGTGAATACCCTTGATGGAGAAATGAGCATGGTATTCACTATACAATGGCATTGGCTTAGAAAATCGGTGCGATTTCGACAGCGTAACGGCGTGACATAAGAATTCATAAAAACGGTTTATGAGAGAGAAATGGTCTACTAATCATATTTACATGTAATGGAAAGTAATTAGGTCATATAGATACATGTCCCAACAATTGTAATGGAATTTAGATTCATGATACAAAAGTATTGCTTGAATGTAAATGAGGAGAGAGAAGTTCCTTTCAGAATTTCGGCATAGTAACGGGTGTACATGAGAGGCATCTAATGAGAGAGAAAGGGGTCTCCCATCATTAAAAAATAAATAGGGCAATATGAGGTAGGTGCAAAACCATACCCCAACATTCATAATTGAAATTAAATGGCAAAAAAACTTAAAGAAAATTGGACAAAAATGAGAAAGGAAGAAAAAACCCTTACTTGGAAGTGTGCTTCCAAAGGCTTGAGAGAGCCTTGTGAGAGGCTTCTTGGGAGCTTGGGGAACCTTGGGAGCATTCTATAGAGAGTAGGGAAGAGGTTGGACAAACTCCAAAGGCTTTGAGTGAGGAGGAAGTGGGAGCTTGGGTGGGTTTATATAGGAAAGGTGAGAGAATTCTTTATTATTTAGGTTTGAGACCCCTTATATTAAATTAATCCAAACCACAAACCATCCCATGGTTTTTGCACATGGTTTTTGGAAAAGGGAAGAGAAAAATAATATTTTATAAGGCCAAAGTCCGAAATTCTTAAAATAATAGGTTTTCTTATGTGGAGGTGAGTCACACTCCCATGAAAAACAATTTAAAAAGACAAGCTGTTTAATAAGTCTTGAGGGGTCCATTAATGCTTTTAAAAGTAAGTCAAACAAACCCAAAATCACATTATTTTAATGGTAAAGCATATATTGGCCGAACATAAAGATTATAGTATTTTATTACATCACTATTGGGTCATTATGATGTCATAAAACACATTATATATTTAAATGGTATTTAATTTTTGCCCAAAAATTTGACTGTCTCATAAAATTATAAAAAATTCACCGTTGGATAATTTCGACGTCATGATTCTAGAAATAACATTTATTTTATCTAAATAATTTTCTAAATATGTTAATTTTTACTTTTGAAATAAAAACTGATATTTATCGAAAATTCACGGGTTTTGACAGAAATGGCTTTCAAACCTTAATAAAAATTATAATTGCATTCATAAAATTATAAGATAATTTATATTTAATAAAAATTAATTTAATAATAATAATAATATTTTATTAAAATATTATTTAATTCAAAAATACCTTAATTTAATAAAATATATTTCTTAATTAAATAATAACTAAAACACCATTTGTACTTTAAAAACTATTTACAATGTATCAATAATGACTAGAAATTATATTAATTATTATATACAAAAATAATGTACATTAACATAGTACTATCGATTAGTTACATAACCCCTTAAAACAGCCGCATAAGACCTAATGGTAATGTGTGCGATGGTGATAAACTCTTGGGATGGCTCAGGTAACATCGCTCGAGTGCTAATTTCTATCAACTTCCACTTCTCCCGTAGACGATCCCGTTCGAGCTTGACATGATGAAGCTCATCTTGGGCTTGGTCAAGAGCGAAGCCCAAGGAAGCCACCTCTTTTTCGAGCTCCGACAAATGGGCTTCGTATGGGGAAATTCTACTGGATGAGGCCATCGCTTCCTTTTTCTGAGTAAATTTGGATTTGTTAAAGCCCTATATTTATACTAATCATGTGATCACTGTTCAACGAATATATTAGCAATGGTCAAAATTCTTAACATAAAACCAAAGAAGTTGAAATTTTATATAAACATAAAGAGACATTTAATTAGATCAAGAGGGATTTCCATTAATGAAACTTTGGGTCGTTATAGGTACCAACCACACCATATCTCGGATTGAGGTTGGGTTGACTCGTACATGTACCAAAATCACCCGTGGATCTTTCTCTTAAATAATCAACACAATCCGAATGTGTTTGGTCAGATTTCTATAGGTCAGTTGTGGTTTTCACTTAAAAATTTGTCCATTTTAAACAAAAGAGAGAATCTTTGAGTGGTACCAGCCACACCGTGCCTCATACTGAGGCGAGGATGACTCTTACACGTCACAAAGGACCCATGGATCATTCTAATAAAGGATCAATACAATACGAATGTGTTTGGTCAGATTTTCATAGGTCAGTTGTTGTTTTCATTTAAAATTATGTCCATTTTAAACAAAAGAGAGACCCTTTGAGTGGTATCGACCACACCATGTCTTGTATTGAGGTGGGGTTGACTCGTACATGTCCCCAATGCACCTATGGATCGTTATCTTAAAGGATCAACACAATACGAACATGTTTGTTTGGATTTCCGTAGGTCAGTTGTTGTTTTCACTTAAAAAATTTTCCATTTTAAACAAAAGAGAGACCCTTTGAGTGGTACCGGCCACACCGTGCCTCTGATTGAGGTGAGGATGACTCATAAACATCAAAAAGGACCTGTGGATCATTATCCTAAAGGATCAAGATAATCCAAATGCATTAGGTCAGATTTCTGTTGGTCAGTAAATTGTGTCCATTTTAAATAAAAGAGAGACCCTTTGAGTGGTACCGTACACACCGTGTCTCAGATTGAGGCGGGGTTGACTCATAAACATCCCCAACGCACCCTTGGATTTTTCTCATAAAGGATAAACATAATCCAAATGTGTTTGGTCAGATTTCCATAGGTCAGTTATTTTTTTCACTTAAAAATTTGTCCATTTTAAACAAAAGAGAGACCCTTTGAGTGGTATCGGCCACACCGTGCCTCGGATTGAGGCATGGATGACTCTTACATGTCAAAAAGGACTCGTGGATCGTTCTCCTAAAGTATTAATATAATCAAAATGCATTTGGTCAGATTTCCCTAGGTCAGTTTTTGTTTTCATTTAAAATTGTTTCCATTTTAAACAAAAGAGAGACCCTTTGAGTGGTACCGGCTACAAAGTGTCTTGGATTGAGATGAGGTTGACTTGTACACATCCCCAAGGAACTCATGAATCGTTCAATTAAATTATCAACACAATCTGAATGCATTTGGTCAGATTTCCGTTGGTCAGTTGTTGTTTTCACTTAAAAAATTTGTCCATTTTAAACAAAAGAGAGACCCTTTGAGTGATATCGGCCACAAAGTGCCTCATATTGAGGTGGGGATGACTTGTAAACGTCAAAAGGACCTGTAGATCATTATAATAAAGTATAAATACAATCCAAATGCATTTGGTCAGATTTCCGTAGGCCAGTTGTTGTTTTCACTTAAAATTGTGTCCATTTTAAACAAAAGAGAGACCCTTTGAGTGATACCGGCCACATCGTGTCTCAGATTGAGGTGGGGATGACTCGTAAATGTCAAAAAGGAACCTTGTATACTTATCCTAAAGGATAAATACAATATGAATGCGTTTGGTTAGATTTCCGCATGTCAGTTGTTGTTTTCACTTAAAATTGTGTCCATTTTAAACAAAAGAGAGACCCTTTGAGTGATACCGGCCACACTATTCATCAAATTGAGGCAGGGATGACTCATACATGTCAAAAACGGCCCTTTTATTGTTATCTTAAAGGATCAATACAATATTAATGTGTTTGGTCAGATTTCCGTAGGTCAGTTGTTGTTTTCACATAAAATTGTGTCCATTTTAAACAAAAGAGAGACCCTTTGAGTGATACCGGCCAAATAGTGCCTCAAATTGAGGCGATTATGACTAATACATGTCACAAAGGACCCTTGGATCTTTCCCATAAAGGATAAATACAATATGAATGTGTTTGGTCAGATTTCCATAGGTCAGTTGTTGTTTTCACTTAAAATTGTGTCCATTTTAAACAAAAGAGAGACCCTTTGAGTGATACCGGCCACACAATGCCTTAGATTGAGGAGGGAATGACTCATAAACGTCAAAAAGGACCCATGTATTTTTATAATAAAAGATAAACACAATCCAAATGTGTTTGGTCATATTTCCATGGGCCAATTGTTGTTTTCACTTAAAATTGTGTCCATTTTAAACAAAAGAGAGACCCTTTGAGTGATACCGGCCACACCGTGCCTTGTATTGAGGCGAGGATGACTCGTACACATCAAAAAGGACCCGTGGATCATTCTAATAAAGGATAAATAGAATCTTAATGCGTTTGGTTAGATTTCCGTAGGTCAGTTGTTGTTTTCACTTAAAATTATGTCCATTTTAAACAAAAGAGAGACCCTTTGAGTGATACCAGCCACAATGTGCCTCAGATTGAAGCAGGTATGACTCTTACACGTCACAAAGGACCCATGGATCATTCTACTAAGTGATCAAGATAATTCCAATGCGTTTGGTTGGATTTCAGTAGGCCAGTTGTTGTTTTCACTTAAAATTGTGTCCATTTTAAACAAAAGAGAGACCCTTTGAGTGATATCGGCCACACCGTGCCTAATATTGAGGTGAGGATGACTTTTAAACATCACAAAGGACCCTTGGATCATTCTCCTAGAGTATAAATACAATCCAAATGAGTTTGGTTGGATTTTCGTAGGTCAGTTGTTGTTTTCACTTAAAATTGTGTCCATTTTAAACAAAAGAGAGACCCTTTGAGTGACATTGGCCACACTGTGCCTCAGATTGAGGCGGGGAAAGCTCTTACATGTCAAAAAGGACCCGTGGATCGTTCTTCTAAAGGATCAATACAATCCGAATGAGTTTGGTTGGATTTCTGTAGGTCAGTTGTTGTTTTCACTTAAAATTGTGTCCATTTTAAACAAAAGAGATACCCTTTGAGTCGTACCGGACACACCATGTCTCAGATTGAGGTAGGGTTGACTTTTACACATCCCCAACACACCCATGGATAGTTATCTTAAAATATCAACAGAATACAAATGCGTTTGGTCAGATTTCCGTAGGTCATTTGTTGTTTTCACTTAAAAATTTGTCAATTTTAAACAAAAGAGAGACTCTTTGAGTGGTACCGGCCACACTGTGCCTAGGATTGAGGCAGGAATGACCCGTACACATCAAAAAGGACCCGTGAATCGTTCTCCTAAAGGATCAATACAATCTGAATGCGTTTAGTCAGATTTCCGTAGGTCAGTTGTTGTTTTCACTTAAAATTGTGTCCATTTTAAACAAAAGAGAGACCCTTTGAGTGGTACCGGCCACAACGTGCCTCGGATTGAGGTGGGGATGACTTATACCCATACAAAAGGACCCATGGATCGTTCTCCTAAAGGATAAATACAATCCGAATGCGTTTGGTCTGATTTCTGTAGGTCAGTTATTGTTTTCACTTAAAATTATGTCCATTTTAAACAAAACAGAGACCCTTTGAGTGGTACCGGCCACACCGTGTCTCAGATTGAGGTGGGGTTGACTTGTACACATTTCCAACGCACCCATGGATTATTCTCGTAAAGTATCAACACAATATGAATGATTTTGGTTAGATTTCCATAGGTCAGTTGTTGTTTTCACTTAAATATTTGTCCATTTTAAACAAAAGAGAGACCCTTTGAGTGGTACCGACCACACCATGCCTCATATTGAGGCAAGGATGACTCATACACATCCCCAACTCACCCTTGGATTGTTATAATAAAGGATAAAGACAATCCTAATGCGTTTGGTTGGATTTCCATAGGTCAGTTGTTGTTTTCACTTAAAATTGTGTCCATTTTAAACAAAAGAGAGACCCTTTGAGTGGTACCAGCCACACCATGGCTCAGATTGAGGTGGGGTTGACTCGTACATGTCTCCAAAACACCCATGGATCATTCTATTAAAGTATAAACACAATATGAATGTGTTTGGTCTGATTTCCGTAGGTCATTTGTTGTTTTCACTTAAAAATTTGTCCATTTTAAACAAAAGAGAGACCCTTTGAGTGGTACCGGCCACACCGTGCCTTGGATTGAGGCGGGGTTGACTCGTACACGTCCCCAACGCACCCGTGTATTGTTCTCTTAAATTATCAATACAATCCTAATACATTTGGTCAGATTTCCATAGTTCAGTTGTTGTTTTCACTTAAAATTTTGTCCATTTTAAACAAAAGAGAGACCCTTTGAGTGGTTTATCATTTTTGCATGTTGTTGGTACATATCATCTGTTAAAATGGAAAATTGATTCATTAGAGAAAGGATGTTTTATTTAATAAAAATTATAATATTCCTACAAACATTTACATACAACAATGTGTCATCTATTGATCACCTTAACCCCTCTCAAAAATGATCACCAATTGTATATGTCCCCAAGTCAGATCTTCATGTTATTTGTGTACAATATGCCATCAGGTATGCGGACCACTCATTTATGAACATATCTATATCATCTTGTGAGTATAAGGATTTTTGGCAGTCAGAGTAGTACTGCAAAATATAAAAATAAATAATTAATAAATTAATTAAACGAACTAGTGGTTGTTTTTGAAAATACCTCTTTAGGGATTCTTGTTTGTTGATGAAAAACGATCTTTTTCATAAATTTACAAACATAATAACCACAATAATTATCATTTGTTTGTTTTTGACACTACAAAAAAATTGATCATTAGGAGAATATGTAACTTGTGTTGAGATGTGTTTGGATAGTGAAATTTTATTATATATACCCTGATATTTGTTTAGACGTAGTACTTTCTTGCCTCCTTATGCTTAGCCCCTGTCCTCATTCATTTTTTTAGATGATAATTATACACCATCCTATCATAATAGAATCCTCAGTAAAAGATAATATAAATTATATTACTTTATGTTTAGACCTAAAACATAGGATGTAGTGTCTTACAGATTCACAAACTCCATCACGTGTGGTCGGTTTGATGGATATCCTTGCTTTGAATCCAGAAAATAAATATTTGGAGCATCTAAGTTAATCGCAACTAGCATCAAATGTTTCCTAAAAACAAAAAAAAATGAATAAGTAATAAAAGAAGTCAAAATATAATTGATATGCTTTAATCATAGAGTTTTACCCCTACATGGTTGGTATTAAGAAGAGTCTGTCATATGTAATCTTGCTTTAAAATGTTTTCAGTAAGCCGTTCACTATTTCTTTCTTTTTTGATGGCTATATTTTTGTTATATGTGATGATGTGGTGTGAGGAATAACGAGTCCAAATTTTGGATCATGGGAAAATCCCTTTAACTGTTTTTCATATATACATCTATCAAAAATATAAAATGCATTTAGTTATAATTTTCACATTAGATCAACTTTTAGAAAATCAATTCACAGAAACGTACCTCATATATATATTTACAACTGTGATGCCTAGCAAATCATTTTCAAGGATCTCATTTACATTTTCAGCAGCAACTAAATCTTGAATTTCCTCTCCGTATATATTCTCTTCGAAAACCACTATATGAATACTACCACCTCTTAGCTTCGTATCCACATGAGTCTTCAATGCTAGTAAATGTGGATAGAGAACATATGGTGTTATTGTGCTTTCAGTAGCTCCTTAGGATCGGTTGGTCGATCCTTTAGATGGTTTTGAGATGACGTTTTTCACCCCTTACCTTTCTCCGTCTATAATAAAATTCATTGGTTCAGACCATTTTTTCCTTAATTGTTAAAGGTTTTGCTTGAAAAAAAGGAAATATAAACCTCTTTGGCCACATGTACTCTTATAAGTTGTGATGACCATGCAATGAATGTACCAATATCCTTTTCGACCGTATGAGTATCATCTTTATCAAGTGGAATAGGTAGCTCTGCATTTGGCTCATGAGCTACAGTAATCGTCACTTTCAGATGATCTTTCGGAAGTGGTCTATTATGAAGTGTGTCATCTGGGATGTTGAACACTGTAGCCCTCACTACAAGGTGATAGGTGGGTCTTGACAGATATAAATCACAATCATTATCACCCTATAGAAGATCAGTATAGGAAAAGTATCAATGTTTGTCTGATTCACATTTCATGGGAACAATTATTAGAATATTGATTACCACAGCTAAGACATCTCTTTGAGGGGAATGGCTCACCTCAATGCTGGTGGGGGGTGGGGCGGGATCTTCACATGTTGGTTGTTCCTGAGTTGTGTCTTATTTTTACTTCCCACTCATAAAAGTTGATATCAACTCTCCCTACCATTGCAATTGTTCTTCAAGGGTTGCTAGTTTTTCGCTCATTTGTTTCGATGTTTCATCTCTATCATCTGTTTTTTTCTTCGCAAAATATACTCAGGGTGTCACCCCAAACCCCGCACCTCTGACACGATCATATTTTTATGGCTACTTCAAAGCCGTCTATAATAGGTCTGTATCTGTTGTAGGAGTATCTGATTCCTGTGACTGTCAGATATAGGAAAATAACTAATTATTTTTAGGTAATAGCAATTTAAAACAAATATTTTTATCTTCATGTCATACTTACACAAATTTCCCACACTTTTTGTGTGTTCTCATCTACTAGCTTCCCTTCCTTATTCACACGTGCCTCCTTCCAAAGAACATGATGTGGGATGGAAGTGTCTTTGGTTTTAGACTCATCAATCTATATATAAACATAGAAAGATAATTATGATGTTGTTTTTTGGCACCTAACAATATTACTGTAAATTTAAAATACGTACCATTTTCTTTTTTAGTGAAGCGTACCCCATACTTTCTTTATAATAGGGGTGTGTTGGTTTTGATTCACATTCCTTATTTTTATTACAGAGTTGCTGTTTAATAAATGAAATATTGACAATCAAAGTGATGAATACACATATCCTCAAACAACATATTATCACCCACAATGTACCTGAAACTTCTCATCCCCACGACGGATAATAAATGCATCCCATGCTTCTTGGGATATCAGGTGAGTGTAGACAATGGGTGGTTATGAGTTTATTTTACCTTTGGAATCTTTCAGGTGACATCTTGTTAAAATAGTGCGAAAACCTCAATGAATCCTTCCTACAAGCCTTAGTACATAATCCTTGTGTGAATCATCTACTATAAATGTACTCTACAAGAGATTAAGAAGAGTATGAAATTGTTTCATTATTTTATTTGCTAGTAAATTAAAGAAATAAATTCATAATGTTACCATAATTTCTTCCCAGATCACAGCCTTCAGCCCGGACACAACATGGTGCCATGAATCTATGTCAATCAGCACACATTGCTGAGTGACAACTCCAATGTAACTACTAAACATAGCCTTGTTGGGATTCACATGTTGGCCTTGGGAATTCCATCTGACATCAAATTTTAAGCCTTCAATTTTCACCTTAAGAACTTTGTCTAACACTGTCAAAATACGACACACCTATGTTTTCTGCGACATCAATCCTTCATTCCCAACCATTTCATCGATATCAACACAATCTATATGTTCATATGAAATGGAAGCAACGACATGTGATGATGGTTGTTGGAACTCAACACTAAGAGCAGTAGAAGCCACAATAGGAGAAGGAGCAGCAGTAGGAGCAGTAGGAGCAGGAGCAGGAGCAGCAGCAGCCGCAGCAGTAGCCGCAGTAGGAGCAGCAGTAGGAGCAGCAGCATCCGTAGCAGCAGCAGCTTGAGAGACTTGTTCAGCCTCAAGGTTAGGAGCACCAGAATGTGCAGAAGTCATTATCTGTAAAAGTGGCTGAACAGTTAATTTAGATTAAATAAATTCAGTAATGATAAGATAATAACATGAAATAACAAGATCTTTATTACAAATAAAATATAACATGTTTATTGAACTCTCTTTATTTTTTTCAAAGGCTGAAGGGATTTTACACCTCTATCGATTATCCAAATCCCTTCATTGTGGTCTCGTCTAACATACAAAATATCATCTACATTGGGACCACTCAGAAATGATTGCGACATACCACTGAAAGGATCATCCTCAATTGAATTTTCATCGGAACATTCAGTAGTTTTGGATGATAACAAAACAATCGACCACTTTTGGTTTGCAGGATCTGGAACATAAAAAACTTGTACCACTTGTGATGCCATTATAAACTATTTATCTTTGTACCCTTCTTTACTAAAATCAACTTTCACAAATCTCTATTCATCTATTTTAACACCAATGTTGTTATCAACCCATTTGCATTAAAAAATCGGCAATTGGAATGTCGTATAATCCAACTCTCATATTAGTTTGATAATGCCAAAGTATGACATATTTTCATAAATTGGATTTCTGTCCTTACTACCAGAAACATGCATCGCTTCAGCCACTAGTGTAACTCCACTATTTTTCATGGTACTATCTTCATCATGTTCATTTATATAGAATGTATAACCATTAATTACATAACCACTGTAAGATAATACATACACACTTGGTCTAGCGGCTAACCATCAAAGTCTTTATGAAATTGAATTCGTATTTTCATCCAACTGCTTAAAAATATGGTCCTGAAACCATCCTATAAACTGGTGATTATGTGTATTTGATAACCATTTTTCATCCCTTGATGGATTCAACTTCCTAATAATTTCTTTGTGAGTTTCAATATATGGAGCAACCTTCCAACTGTTATGAAAAACATAAAGGTGGGCCTGCTCCCAATCTATAATTCTGATTTTCACAACATCTATTCCAGAAATTCCATCACCCTCAATTCATCCAGTGGGATGATATTTCAGGAGACCAATGCTTTCCACATCAGATAGGTATTCGGTAAAAAATTCAATGTCTTCCTCAACAATATATCGCTCCACTATACAACCCTCTGGACGACTTTGATTTTTGACATACCCTTTCAAAATATTCATATAACGTTTAACAAGATACGTCCATCTATAGTGCATAGGACCACAAAGTCGAATCTCTCTCACCAAGTGAATCATCAAATAAACCATCATATAAAAGAATGTTGGTGGGAAGAACATTTCTAATTCACATAATATGATGAAAATTTCTTTTTCCATAGTTGTAAATTTCACTAGGTCTAAAACTTTGCTACATATATCTTTGAAAAAGAAACAAAGTTTGGTTAGAGTATGACAAACATTCTTGGGAAAAATGCAATGTAAAGCTATAGGAATTAGATCTTACATCAAAACATGGAAGTCATGCGATTTCAAAACTTTTAACTTCAAATCATTCATTGACACAATGTTCTTGATATTTGATGAATACCCCTCTGGACCTTTACATCATTGAAGAAGTTGCAAAACTAGTATCTCTCCTCCCTAGAAAGAGTATAAGCAGCTGGAAGAAGAAACATTTGATTTTCACCTTTCACGGGAGCCAACTCTTCTCGTATTCCCATGTAAACCATGTCCAACCTTTCCTTAATTAAATCCTTTGTTTTTCCAGGGTCATTTAGAAATGTTACGATAACAATATCACATACATTTTTTTCCATATGCATCACATCAAGAAAATTAATGACGTACAAACAATTCCAGTATGGTAATTCAAAAAAAAACTGATCTCTTTTCCCAACCGATTTTCATAAGGTTTTTCAAAAATGGTTTACCAAAAACAGTGTTCACATATTTTAATTTCTCAAATAGCTAATCACCTATTAGTGGAGACGGTGCTGCGCGTTGTTTTGAAATTCCATTGAATGATGTCATCCAAGATTGGTACTTATGCTGATGAGGTAGAAATCTACGATGTCCTAGAAACACATATTTTGATGAATGTTTCAACCTAATTGATTCTCTATCTTCTTTGCACACAGGACACCCTTGAGTTCCTTTAATGCTATAGCCTGAAAAATTCCCATAAGTAGGGAAATCATTTATTGTCCCATAAAACATCTCTATAAACGTGAAGTATTCACTTTTATAATCATTATACAACATAACACCTGAACCGCACAATAACTTCAAATCCTCGATCAAAGGAGCCAAATAAACATCAATATCGTTACCTGGTTGTTTTGGTCCTGATATAAGCATAGATAACATGATGAATTTCTGCTTAATGCATAACCAGGGTGGCAAGTTATAATTTACTAATATAACAAGCCATGTACTATGAGTACTGGTTTGAAAAACAAAAGGATTTACTCCATCTATAGATAACGCAAGATGAATGTTTCTTGGATCTTTTCCAAATTCAGGATACTCAAGATCAATTTTCTTCCATTGAGTAGAGTTGGCCAGATGATATAATTTCCCATCTTTATTTCTTTTATCTGCATGCCATGACAATTGTCTTGCAGTTTCTTCACTTCTATATAGATTCCTAAACCTTGGAATGATTGGAAAGTACCATACAACTTTCATAGGATTGGATTAATCTTTCTTGTATCGAGAAGCACCACACTTTGGGCATTTTATAAGTGATTTGTACTCCTTGCGAAACAATGTACAGTCTTTCGAGCAGACATATATTCTTTAAAAAATCATACCCATCGAGCGTAGCATTCTTTTAGATTCATATTTCCGGCTTGGGAGCTCATTATATTCAGGGAGCATGTTATTCAAGAGAGAAAGTAGTTTCGTAAAACTGACATCACTCCATCTGTTTCTTGCTTTCAATTTATACAACTTCAGTACAACTGACAATGTTGTATACTTGGTGCAACCAGCATACAATGACGTATTTTCACAACTCTTTAACTTCTTAAAAAATTTTGGGCAATCATGGAGTTCATCTTCAATTGTCTTTGTCATTTCCTAAATATGATCTTCATCATTATTGACATCTGTAATCACATCCTCCATACGGTCTTCTTCATTATCCATATTTTTATTCATATCTGATGATCCATAAAATGTAGTTTTATCCCAGCCAATAGCTACATTCACTTTTTCTCCATGTTTATTCCAACATTTATAACTCCGATCTATTCCATGACATATCAAATATTCTTCCTACTCCTCTGGAGTAAGTAGTCTAGAATAACAACAACGTAAACACAGAAAAATGATTTGAGAAGGATACTTTGGATGATCCTTTACAAACTTGATGAACTCTTTCACTCTGTTCTCGTACTCTATTGTCAAACGATTATCATCCATCTAATATTTATTCATCTTCATCCTATTTGAATCTCAAATATTAGTATTTATGGTTCAAGTACACAAAAAAATACATCCAAATACAGTAGAAGATAACCACTTCCTTATAAAAATAGAGATTAATAGAGCATAACCATTTCCAATAAAGATTTGGAAATCAACAAAACTAGGATAAACCCCACATCAAAATCAACACAATTTCCAAACACAAAGGGGTTTGCGGGGATAACCACTTGTGTCATAGATGGTAAAACTCACACGACATCATCCTCTATGGCTCATCCTCTTTTATTGGGTCAACCCTTCTATGGTCAAATAGTCCATCCTTTTATACCTCACCAACCTAAAATACATATGGATGAAAACCAGTAGCCAACTCTATAAGTAAAGAAAGGATTCTCATAATCTCTACAATATGGAATACATTAAATATAATTACTTTAGATTCATTATAGTTTCCTCAAATCACCCCAGTCCAAACACAAGAATAATCAAGAATGATACATCTACCACTCCTAGGTCTCTGCCCTATATTCAATATCATCATGCCTAAATACCCATATATCCACACATACACATGTCACAAACACATAAAAAACCATATCCACATCAGAACCAAAGTACCCATATGGATTTAAATCAGGTTACTCGACTCAAGTGGTTGTGTGTAAGAAATAATAAGAAAATATAATAAGTAAATTGTCACACATAAATCTCAAACTGGTGTTAATAATCCAATAAACCCAAGGTATCATTCCATCTATCAGAATACTCTGAAGGATCCTATATGCGATAGTAGTCCCAGGTGGTGAAGGTTCCTGAGGAGGAAGGGGAGAACACGCACCCATCGAGGTTCGAGGTCAGGAAACTGAGGTTGAAGGTGGCCCAATACTCCTATAATGGTTCATTCCATATTTCAAAAACCATGTCCTGGTACCCTAGGATGTTAACCCACTACTGGTGGAAGTGAAACCATTCCTGATGATCATGCCAAGAAGAAATGGAAACCAAGAGGGGGGAGTGGTTCGAAATACCTCAAGCAAGATGGAAAAAAATGGTATTTGAGAATAGGTTAGTGGATTTCATGTTGGATAGACACCTATCCAATATACTCCACAAGCGGTGATGACCCCTGTAGTTGTTGCACCAGGTGAAACTGTCACCTGAGAAGCTGAGATCAATAAGGCTCTTCCTAGCCATGAACTGAACAAACTCCATGATAGCCTTCCTTTGGAATGGGCTTCTACCTTTCCTTTCCTTTGGGTTGGAAATTACATTGAAGTCTCCCCCAACAAACTATGGATGGTGGCCAGGATCAAAGGTATTTTTTTCACTCCATAGAGATTCCCTTTGAAGAGGGTCATAACTTCCAAAAACAAAAGTCATAAGGAAGGAGGTGTCACCGTTGGAAACCTTGGTAGTGATGAATTTATTGCAATCTTGAACAATCTAAACAACATATTTATTATTCCAAAATACTCATTTGTGTCTATTGGAGGGGTCAGATTGTAGAAATCCATGCAACTTAATCTTCAAGGAGAATTCTATGATTATTATAGGGTTTTTTGTGTTATTTGACAACAACAAAAATGACATTATGCTTTTTGATTTCTATGGTGAGGAAGTCCAATTTAACATGGGCACTAAGACTATGAGAATTACATATAAAGATAATAATGATGGGTAGGATAGGGCTCTGGAATTGGATCTAGAGCTAGTAGCCTTATTGAAGTGGGAGGATGATCTCTCATTGAGGTCCCTTGATTTTGAACATGTTCATAATCCCTTCTGGTTGGTAAGCTTCATATGAGTGGGAGATGAAGATCCAAAGGGGAATGGGAAGGATGGGTAATGAAACTTGGGGGCTGTTGAGGGAGTTCTCTATGAATCCATAAGTATTTGGAGCTGGATGATAGGCTCAGAGCCAAGGGAGACAAAACAAACACTACTAGGAAGGGGCCTGACCACTTCAGAGAAGCAGTCAGTAACCTCAGCAAGGGAGAAGGACAGAGATGGAGGTAGGGGTGGCAAGGCTAGAAATCTTGGTGGTCTAGGCATCATTCCATACAAGTGCACTGCCAGAAAAAGTCACTTAGATAGAATGAAGAAAAGAAGGGGGGAACAATTGTGCAAAACCAGAAGGAAGGAAAATAATTTGGAATGGAGAGGACAAGGTCTTGGTAGATATACATGGAATCAACGAGAGAGGAGGGGGAAGACATCTCAAAGGATTGGGTGGGGTCTGAGGGGAAAACCATCACTAGAACACCTACTGACGTCGGGGAATCCATCTGGGAGACATTCGAGAGGGCGAGATAACCTATCCCTATTGATCAAGATCTTGGGGGGGGGGGGTGACATCGATCCCCTTGGTGTTACCTTCTACAAACTTGAAGAGAATTCATTTAGAGAATATCGTGGGAGAAAAACCTAGGGAAAATATGGTAGATGATCTCCTGAGTCCAGCAGAAGGCATCCTACACCCGAAGCATGATCTTGCAAGGCAGGGTAAGAGAGGTGTCCAGCTCTAAAAAGATTTAAAAATACAACACTAATAATAAGAAAATAATCAAGAAAAGATGAATAACTATCAAAATTTCCTCTCACTAATAGATATTTCATTTTGAATATAGAAATGTGAAATTACACATATTCCCATTTCTAATAGTTCAAAAAATCATGAGGGACCACAAACATAAAGGGTAATTCAATGATGTGGAAATATTGATTCTCATATATAACGACCTCAACAATAAATGAACACCTTGAAAAAAATGTCTAAAACAAAAAAACATGATGATAGATTCTAAAAAACTATCACTACATTTTGACCCTATGTGTTTGTAGGGGGAAAATCATAAAATAGGTTCCTAACTAAAAGATACTCCTCCGAATAAAAATGATGATACACACAAAATAATAAATTACTAACACAAAAAAAAACAAACAATAGTGGTTACCTAATATATTATAATTCCACTAAAAAAGTAATATTCTAATGAAAAATCTTAATCCAATATGTGAGCATGATTAACATCATAAAAATGAAGAGCACAACTCAAAAAAAATGTGAAAAAATGTCATTTATAGGGAAATATTATTATGAAATAACATTTATAAAAATCCATGTGTAACATAATAAGTAATTATCACTAAGACCAGAGATAACCCACTGTCTCAAAAAATAAAATCCATAATAAACCAATGAGGATGAAAAAAAATTATAGTTTTATCATATGATACTTTCATAAACAAGGATAACAGATGATAGCATTTTAATAGAGGTAGAATATGTAGTAGCATGGGGTTCCATTAAAAAAACACTAAATTCATAGTTAACCCATCCAAATATAAGAAGTTATAGCATGGGAATAAACTATGAAACTAATAAAGCATATCAAAATCATCTAATAATGTAAAAGCATTGAATCACTTACCACACACTTGGAAATTTCCAGAGGTGGAGGTGCACAGGAGGAGCCACCAACCAAAGAGAAATAGAGGAGTAGGGTTCGCAGGGAGTAGGGTCGAGCGAAGAGAAGGAGAAGTAGGGTTTGCGGGGAGGAGGATCCACCGAAGGGGTTCTAGGGGGAGGATTGGAAGAAGGGCTAGTGGCGGAGGTCCGACAACGCGAAGATCGGGGGCAGTGGAGGTCCAGTAATGCGAAGCATGGGGGGCAGCAGAGGGGAGTCACAGGTTTTCAGTGCCGTGAGAGCTTTAGGTTGCGATAAAACAAGGACAATGTGTGACCGATTTTATAAAATATGGGACTACGGTTTTATCAGCTCTTTTTTAGCACTGATAAAGGTCCTCTTTATTAGCACTAAAAAAGCACTGATAAATCCTTTTTGTATGAGCACTATTATTTTAGCACTGATACATGCCTTCTTTATCAGTGATTTTATAGCACTGATAAATGGTCTCTTTATCAGCGCTTTTTTAGCACCGACAAAGGTTACCCTGTATCAGTGCTAAAATTTTAGCACTGATACATGGTTTCTTTATCAGTGCTTTTTTAGGGCTGATAAAGGGATTGTTTATCAGCGCTAGAAAATCAATGATAAAGAATTACTGTATCAACACTAAAATTTTAGCGCTGAGACAGGGTATCTTTATCAGCGCTTTTCTAGCACAGATAAAGAATCCCTTTATCATTTCTAGAAAAGAACTGATAAAGAATACCTTTATCAGCGCTAAAATTTTAATGCTGATACAAGGTTTCTTTATCAGCACTATTTTCTTAGCACTGATATAAGGTGGCACTTCCCTTGCCCATTTTTGTAGTAATGTTAATAGTATTCTGGATCAATGACCACCAATGATCAGTATCACCTTTGTGATAATTCACTACATGTGTAACATTTTTCATTTCACCACATCAAAAGGCCATAATTATCTTCTCTAAAGACTTAATCCATTGCTCAGATACCATTATATTAGTAGTCCCACCAAATCATGGAGGATTTTGTCACATAAAGTGATACAGCATAGGAGAATCATGGTGTGGGATAAGTTGATGTATTCGAGCATGGTTATTTTTCATAACCTGATTAATATCCCTAATATATCCAAGATCTTATTCATTATAATACCAAATATATTGGAATTTACATCAGGTCAATATCTACATTGACTATGAGTATTGTTACCCTTCTTCATTCTAGGTTCCATTTATAAACAATAGAATATACTAGATTCGAGCATAAAATTATGAATTTTAAATCATAATTTATAATTATAAATATTGTGTAACATTTAACAGAAATTAAAATTTATGAATTTTTAATCTTATAATCATAAAATTGGTTTCTTTGGGGATATATTTATTTTCAAATCCTTCATACTGGTTTGTAAAGAAAATGTGAATTATGGTAAAAATATATCCTGGGATTGTCAAACTAGGTGCATAGTAAGGCTTGTTGTCATACACCAGGTGATGATTGGGTCAAGCCCAATGCACCCTTTTCAAATTTATTACCCCTAGGTATATCTATTCCAGAACCACATCCACTTATAATATCCATAAAGGGATGTATTTCTAGGAAAAACCATATAATATATTCCTTACCAAAACATTCAGATGTTCTTATATACTTATAATCAAATTCTATCATAGGGTTATGCTACCTGACATATGTTTTCCTTAATCTAGTTCCCAAGGATCATACTAAAATTTCTTTGATACCAATTGTAACGACTCAGACTCCAGTAACCTGGAACTAGTGCCTAATTTATTTAATTGGCATAAATATAAGGGGTCAAATCCTCAAGGACCAATTGATTTATCAATTTTAGATAACTAGATACATACATGATACATATTTTATATAGGGAAATAAAATAAAAATCATAGTAATGTAAAACATTTGACATCCTTGAACTCATTCTGAGAATTATTCTTTATAGAATGAGGAAATGAAACAAAATAAGGGTGATCATAGATTCTTAGTATGGTTTATATAAAATAGAAGATACCATGAATCAATAAAGCATAGTCAATATGGTAAGGAAAATAACTACAAAAATATTCTATTTAATAAATAACTTAACTATCATAATTGGATAATATATAATCAATATGGAAATACAAATAACTGAAAACACATTCCATTTAGTTAATAAAATGAGAATGAAATGCAACTAGAGATAATATCATATTTAAAATCTCATGGATAATAATAATAATTGAATTATATATGTAGAAAATTCTTAATTATTTGATGTTATGATCTCAAGCATCATTATAAATCTACTTTCAAGACCTTTCTCAAGATAGTTTAAAACTATTGGGTAAAAATCCATCTGATTTAGCCAACTAGATTGTCTCATGAGACTTATCAATGCATCAAGGGGATATATATATAACCAATACCCACCCATAACTACATGTATAAATAATTCATATATATTAAATAATTTATTTAATTCATGAATCAATATGCATTATCATCAAATATCCGCATTGCGTTAGGATTTGGATTTATCAATAATTCCCTAATTAATCAAATAAATGTCAAATTGAACACCGCATGTAAAATGGTATATGGTTTATGAAATAATAATATAAATCATAAATTAATATTAACATTTAATATAAATGTAATTTCCATTGAAAAATGATCATAATAAAGTGATTATTTCAAGATAAAGTTAACAATCACAAAAGAAAGTGAGTTTATACAATAAAGTTTACCTTTTTGGTAACTTTTAAATTGTAACCCATCAAAGAATAAAATTTAAATAAAACATTAATCATCATGAATAAATATTTATTCCTATTAAATGCATCAAATTAGTAGTATATAAACCACATAAAAGTAAAGGGGTGCATATTAACAAATATGTCTCAATGAAATGGAAATTGATATAAGATCCCTTACCACTTGGTAATTTTCAAGTCAAATCCCTTTGGATGAAATAATTCAAATTGAAAATTAAAATACCATGAATTATTAATTATTCATGATATTACATGAAAAATTGTAATTATATACACCATATAAAATAAATTAGGTGAATGACATTACAATATGCCTCAATGAAGGGAATTTGAGATAAAGTTCCTTACGCCACACTTCCTTTTGGTTGAATGTGATTTAACCTCCTATATAATAGTTTTAATCTTGTTACTAATTTATAATAGAACTATATTCATATTTATAATATCATATATGATCCCATTACAACATTTTACTAATTGTTTGTTAATATTATATCATTATTTTTATTATTTCGAGTGTTAATTACCTTGCTTTCTCATGTGTGTTTTGTTATTAAACTTATGGTTATTAGAAATATTATATAGTTAAATCATCTAAATAATGATATCAATGTTATAAATATAATATTTACTCATTATATAAATTTTTAAAATCATTCTTTAAGGTTGGACATGGAAAATAAATTGCATCGCTTCGTGGAGACGGTAGGCCGTACACATGCATGAGTGGTGATATCAGTCTCTTAACTAGTGAAAGGTTAAGGGAAAGTATGATATATTAATTTTAAAAAATTTATATATTTTCATATATATCACATATATTCATTAAATTTATCCTTATTACTTACCATTTAAATCATAAGTGAAAAACGAATCACATCGCATCGCATGGCGGTAGTCTACCGTACACACTAGCGATGTTATCGTATTTTAAAAGAAATGAAATATAAGATGGTATATGCGATATTAAAATTAAAAACATATAATAATATCATAAATATAATATAAATGTGTTAAATATATCATTATATCCATCCTTAAAAGGCGGTGATGGAAAATGATTAATATCTGTTCGCGAGGCGGTAGTCCGCTGTACACACGATCAATAGTTTTGTTTCCCATTTGATGGAAGAGGGGATCGATATAGGTTATTAAATTAAAATAATACCATATAAGTATATTTTAGTTACTTTTTTTTATTATATTATCATTATTAAATAAGATTTTATGGAGGCGAAATAAGAAATAAAATAAAAACACTTGTTTAAGAACATTACCTCTTTTTCAGGGAACTTCTTTTGGTTTGCATGAAAATCCTTCTTAGAATGGATTTATAATCAAACAAAGTGATATAGGATGTTATGATGGGATTAAGGAAGTTATTTGGGAAGTTAATTTAAAATCTAAATAGCTTTGGAAGTGTAAATAGGGGAAAATATGGGGTGATATTTTTTAAGTGGGGGAGATGACACACATGAAATTTTTGAAAAGAGTCAATTAAAACCAAATTTTTATCATGTAAAAAGCATCCAAAATAGGTCATTATAGACCATTATATGTTATAAGGTCTAAATATGTCCATAAAATTGGATTTTTACAAGTTTTTAGGTCATTTTTAACCCTTATATTCTTAGTTTAACCCATGGTAAATTAGTTTTTACCTAAACTGCGATAATTAAATTTTACTTATTTTACTATTTATAATAGTATAAAGTTAATTTTATATTATTATATAATATAAATTATTCTAATTAAAAATATTTAATACATTTTTCCAAATTCAATTAACAGAAGTACAAGAATCCAATTTAAAATTATACCTGCAGACGTGATGAAAATGCGGGCTTCCAAAGAGAAAATTCTCATAATAATAAAAGGTTTTAATATCAAAATTAAATATAAAATTGATTAAAATGAACTAAATTGTATTGATTATAATATATTATAAATAATTTTACTTTAAAAATAATTTAAAATATAATTTATCTTTGTAAATAATTTAAATGAAAAGGAAGTTTTCAAATAAAAATCATTATTTTTCACTATTCATCAAAAAATGAAACTTTTCAAAAAAATACCAAAAAATTACACTAAGATAATTTTGATATTATTATTTAAAAAATTAATGTAATTATATCAAATAAATTTTATAAAATTTTCAAAAATTAATTTTATTATAAGTGTACAAGAAGCGAAGAAACCGTTTTCTTTGAAAAAAATATAGTTTTTCAGAAAACATTTATTTTTATTTCAAACGATTCTTATTTTATTTATAACCAGTAGATTTAAATTTTTTTATACATTTATAAACCATATAATTTTCATAATTTAGTAATTAATATTCATATTCACTAAATTAACAACTAGGTTGTAATGGAAAAGTTTAAATAATATATTAATATAGTATTTTCATTTAAACCAGGTGTTGCATACATCAAAAGCCATCAAAGAGATTAGATTTAATTTAGTGAAAATAAATAATAAAGTATAGGGTTGTTACATATTTAATCCCTCACGTTTCATCAAATAAGTGTTGTTAGATCCCTTAAAACCCAAGATACTCATCCATTTTATCATTTTCCATCCACTTTTATGCCACCACAATTTCCCACTTCTCCAATCTATTTAAGACATCCTGATCATGATACTATGAATTCTACTTCAAAACATCCTAATAATCAAGAGAATACATTAAATACTACACATCCTTCATTGGATACCGATCCTTCACATCCTAACAATCCATTAGATCCCACTGATGATCCTGAATAAGGTATATGTTTAAAAGACCATTAAATTATGTCACACTAATTTTATTTCAGTTGTAATGTGAATAAATTTTAATTTTTTTCATTTTATTTTTCTTATAGATGCACTAATAGGTGGTTTGTACATACTTTCATGCATGATGTATAAAACTTTCAAATAAAATTAAGGGTATATTAAAATGAAGACAGTAAATTGAATAATAAACATGGTAGATAATATCGAAGATTTATGGAAATGTAAGAAAAATATAGCTATATTATTCTTGTTAAATCAATCACATGGAGATGCAATAGGGATTATATCAAAGATAATACATTTTTTGAGATATGGGTAGGAAAATATGTTAAGTTAAAATAAACATTATTGTTTTATTTTTATAATTTAATACTTTTCTTACAACCACACTTTAACTTTTATAATGGTAAAGCTATAAGGGTTTCATGATTAATAGAATTAAGATAACTATAGAGAGAAAATAAGCATGATTTATATGTTGTTTAGATAAGTAGACTTGATATAGAGTTTGAGGTTATACTAGCCCTTAAATTTTTCCCAGTTACACAATACCAAAAGATGATTTCCTATTAGAAGAGTAAGGAGTTTAAAATATTAATTAAATTAATGATTTTTTATTGAAAATTATTAGAATTTGTTTCAATAATTTCTTTCATATTATTGAATTTTCTTTTCTAGTATTCTTTAAAATGGAAAAAATAATGTTTCTATGATGTATGTTCAAATTTTTGGATGAATGATTATATAGGAATATGAGAGAAACCAAGTATTTTTTTTATATATAACTGAGTTTAATTAGGGTTTTAGGTGGTAGTTAAGAAGAAAAAATAATATCATGATACAAATATAATTGAAATTGATTACGTTTTGCTCAAAAATAAAATATTATTGAATATTATTTTCTTACATCCATTTTCATTTGCATTAGGTGCTGGTGAACATCAAAGGGGGTGTACCTTAAGAAAAATTGTTTTTCTCAAGTATAAAGAAGAAAAATGGGAGTGTTGTTAATACTAATACACAATAAAATATTATAAGTATTATTATAATCATTTAAAAATTTAATATCTCTTTTATAAAAAATATATCATTTATATTATCAACAACATACTCTAGAGGCCTTTGGTGAGAAAAAATTTGATAAATTTAGGTCAAACGGCCATTTATGATTGGTATTAGGTGAAGAGAACTAGGAGAGAGTCCAATTTTTACCTATAAATACTATTTATCCCTTTAGGTATTGGACCACTTTAAGCAATTAAAAAACCTCTACTAGCATTAGTTTAAATTGGATCATGCAGAATTAGGGAAGGTAAAAAAATTGTCAATGCAGAAGTATATAATAATTTAAAAATTCACTAAGAATTTCATGAAATATATGATATATTTATTTCCACTAATTAAATTAGAAACTTCTATGGGTTTTGATACGTTCATGTTGATTATGTTCTCCTTATATGATACTTAGGGTGATGGAAATGACAGTAATAGTGGTGGTTAGGAAAATAAACTTCTTGGTGGTGATGGTGATGAATTTGTTGAATATGATGATGCTAGTTATAATTTTCACAATGAAGGTGATGGTAGTGATGAAAATATGGTAGTAGTGATCATGGAAATTATTGTTTAGAGTAGGATATTGATCCACTGCACTTTTGAAATTATTTTTATAAAACTTTGATTTTAGAAAAAAGTTCCTTATGACTAAAAACATCATATATATAATCATTTAAATTTTAAGTTATTAGTTATTTGAATATACAATATATATTGTTTTTTTAGTTTTTCATGTTGTGATTGGAAATGATGTAATGATTATATTATACTTTGATTTTTTTAATTATTTTTTCAAGTGGATTGGTATAGAAGCTGCATATAAGATAGAATTTAGTACAACCCTATGCCAAAAATTTACAAACCCTTGGTATAAATTTATACTAATTGTTTGAGGAAACCATTGTTATAGGGTAATACTAATGGAAATTACCATTGAGATAGGCTACTATACTAATTGTTCCCTCAAATTTTTGGTATATCCCAATTCCTAATGTAAATACCCCAACCCCAGTAGCCCAAATCTAGTGGTTACTTTATTTCATTGAAACTATATACAATCAATCATATTACATAGGATGAAATAGTTTAGTAGTCTTGGAAAACCAAATACATACTTCAATTTCACTTTTTATTTGAAAAAAATAAAATACAACATAGTATTTTCATCAAGGAAATAATTATTTCCTCTATCATAGCCCTACATATAAATCATAAAACATTTCTTGGAATACTGGGGAAATGAAACGTATGGAAGGGGTGAGATCATATGCTAAATAAGGAAATTCATACTGTAAAATCTAACATGAATAAATAAGGAATAATCAATATGGCAAGGTAAATATCTGAAAATGCATTCCAATTAATTAATAATACAAGCATGAAGAATAATATGGAAAAACTAAATGATGATAAAATAATACCATATCAATAATCACATGATATTGAAACTTATCCACATATATTATAAATAATTGAATAATAACATGGAAATCAATAACTAATCTTATATTGAATGAATTCATAACTCCAAACATCTAAAATGTACCTTTTAGTCCTAGTGTTAATAAATCTGAATAAATGGGTAAGGCCTCAACCAAAACCCAATCTAGTCTTTCTCATGAGACCAACTGATACATTTAGGGGATATAGAGGTCCCTTAACATCACTTAATAAGTCCAATTACTTCCTTATATTAATAAACAATACAACATGATCAATGTGCCTTTAAAAATCAATAACTGTCTGTATTAAAAGAACTCATCATACGAAATATCAATACTTTTCCTAGCCAAACTGATCATAAACCATCCAAATAAATATGATGATTTATATCATTAAATTATATCCTAAACATAATATTTAATAAAGGATGTTGACATATATGAAAATTATTTAAAGATATTACTCGAATATTTATTAAAGAAAATACCCTATTTACTTTGAAAATCATTTTTTAAAAATCTAGGAACTACACAAATATTAAAGAAACCATTTTATTTAAAAAGAACTATTAATAATTATAAATTAATCTTCAAATAAATGATAAATAATTATAGTGGGAAAATCCGTTCATGTCATATAAGTTAAAAAACATTCATTTCACACTATTGTAAAAAGGGTAAAGAATACCTCGTTCGGAAAACGAAAAGAAGATTCCTTTAAAAACATTTTGTAAAAAGTAAAACATGGGTAAAAATATAATTAATAAATAATTGGATATTAATAGAAATATTATTTAATTTTTTTAATGAAAATATGGATATGGAAGAAAAATATCTCCCCAGTGGGGACTTAAACATAAATAATCCTGAATAGTGATGAGATTGTTAAATAAACCCTTACCTCAGGTTCAATTTCCTTTTTACATGTTCGAAAATTTGATATAAAAAATATATATTTATTATAAATATATTTTATAATTATACAAATATTTATCATACCATTAATGTCTTACTTATAATATTTTATCACCCATTTATTAACAATTATTTGTTAAAATCACGGTTTCGGGTAATAATTGCACCGTTTTTCATGTATGTTTTAGTTTGGTAGTTTTGGTATTTGTAATTTTATTATGGTTCCATCATATAATTTTTTTAATAATGATATTAATATAATATATATTCATTATATATGTATTTATAGTAACTCATAAAATTTATTGATAGAAAATGAATTACACTGTTCATGGAGATGATAGGCCGTATATATGCATGAATGTTGTTTTCACTTTTTGATGAATCGAAAAAAAGAACGGTAAATAATAATACACCTTTAAATAATAATTATTATATCATATAAATAATTTATATTCAATAAATCCATCCTTATTACCATCTAAGTAAAATAGAAACAAAAAATGAATCACATCGCTTCGTGGAGGTGGTAGTCCATACACACGCACATATAACATTATCATTTCCCAACGGATTGTATGGTAATAAGGTATATATTATATTATCATTAAATAAGTATAATTATGTTTTAAATATAATATATAAATATTAAATCCATTATAATTACCATCCATAAAATATGGTAATGAAAAATTAATTGTATCTCTATGTGGAGATGGTAAACTGTACGTATGCTCAAGCGATACATTCACTTCTCATTTAATGGGAAGGAGGGTGGATAATTGTGGTTTCATAATCCTGATAAAATTTTTGTATATTTATTATAATTATTTTACCATTTTGTTATAAATATAATATATTTATAGGATTTAAAAGAATAAGTAAAAAGAAAGTGATCGGTTAAGGCGATTACCTATTCTTTAGAAGAACTCCTTAGGATCTTCTCTTAAGGATCCTGGGTTTATCTTTTGAGGATACAATCACCTTAATAACTTGTATAATGATGTTTATAAGAGAAATAGTCATGTTTTGGTTGATATATATGGCTTAAATTGGTGAAAATAATTAGGATAAAGGCTGTCCTTTTAGAATTGAGGTGATGGGAACTTTTAGAATTTCTTAAAATATTAAATTAATATAAATTAATTTTGATGTAAAAAGAGTAAAAATTGATATGATTCAAACATAATATTAGGAAGAGTCTAAAAAATCTTATAAAATAAAATTTTTACTAGTTTTAGTTATGTTTCCCCCTTATCTTTTAGTTTTAACCCTTTTTACAATTACAAAAAAATATTAAAGTTTTTTGCAATTTATGTGTTAATAATGTTGCTATAAAATGATAAAAGACAAATAAATGGACCATGTTTGATATTTAAAACCATATAAAATTATTCTTTATGATTTTTTTATGTTTTATGAATTTTAAATCACTTAATAAAATATTATTTATTATAAAATATCATTAATGTCATTTTTAACACTATTAATCTAATTTGACTTCAAATACATAAATGAAAATTAATAATTTGAATATGAAGATTTAAAATCTACCTAAATTTTCATATATATCTAGAAAATTCATGGTACACATTAAATCATTCAAATTATATCACTTTAATATTTTTAAAATCATTTTTTTTGTTAATTAAATAAATACTGTATTAGCATTGTACAAGCATTTAAGGTCATTATATAATTTATAAAAATTATAAATAAATTTATATAATAAAAATAATTTCATTAAAATCAAAATTTATATTTATTTTCATTATATCTTTCTTTTTAATATATGTGGACACATAATAGATATTTAAAACTAAGAAAGTGACATTTTGTAAATTTCTTTGCTTTAAATATTATAAGGATAATTTTTATGAAAATGTGTCCTTTAAATAAGTATATTTAGAGAATAACATAATTAGGGTATAATTATATTCATAAAATAATAATTAAGATGAAAAATTAAGGCCTTATCACTTATTCTTAACCTACATTAACCTGATTTACCCTTCATTGAGATGATAAATTTTAGCACAATTACTATTCATATTGCCTATAAATAAAAAGGATCTATTTTTCAAATTTCAAAATTATAATTAAAAATATTGAATACATTTTTTAAAATTAAATTCTATAGTTTTAAGTGACTAATTTTCAAATAAGTGTGTAAAACGTGATGAAAACTGATTTTTAGAAAAAATAGTTTTTCTTAAAATGCATTTTTTTGTATAAAAATGTTTTTATACCAAATATAATAATAAAATTGATTAAAATAAACATAATTGGATTATTAATAATATAGTAGAACTAATTTTAATTTTAGACCATTTTAAAATAAAATGTAACTTTTAAAATGGTTGAAACAAAAATTCAATTCTCAATAAAAATCATTATTTTTCACTATACACTGGAAAATCAATCTTTTGAGAAAAAAACAAAATTTTAACCTATTAAAATTTTGGTATGATAATTTAAAAAATGATATTATTTTTATAAAATAATATTTATATATGTTTCATAAATTTACTATAATATTTTCTTACAAAAAGTATTAAAAATGATTTTTTTAAAGAATTGTATTTCCGAAGCATAAAATAACATTACTAAAAATTGAGCACTTATTTACTAAGAATTGGTAAATTAATTTTTATTGAGTAGCTAATTTATATATAATTCATAATTAAGATAATACTATTCATACCTTCTAATTTATTGATTAGTTTATAACTGTCATATTTAAATAGTAATATTTTGTGATTCATTTAAGATCGGTGTCACGTGTTGTATACCCTATCAAACATAGTGTTATTTTAAAATCTTAAGGTGTTAAATTATATGCCAATAAATAAATTATTCCATCCCAATTTTAACTCATGTCTGGTAATCAAGGTTTTTACATTTGAAAATACATTTGTGGAAAACCCACATTGTAAAAAGGGTTAATAAAACTTCCTCTTAAAAAGAGGGAAAGAGATGCCTGAAGGTCACCAAAAAATTAGGTTTCCAAATAGGATAACATTATTGGGAAGTGAAAATATGAAAATAGAAGAGAAAAAAATATCCAAGGATTAAAAAATAGTGATAGAGAATATTTCTATGAGAAATTTAACCATCACAAAACTATAAATCTTTAATAGGTTAAAAGACCATTGATTTCTATGTAATAAAGATAAATGGAAAACAATTTTTATTTCAAGATCATTTTCATAAAGCCAAGGTATTATTTTACTATCTAGGTAAATCACTCAAGAAAATAAACTTACTCGGTTTCTCTCCGTGTCATAAGCATAATCTCATCCTTTGGTTGTGCTTTAATTTATTTCTACTTCATCTCTTATGCGAGGAAATAGATATTTGAAATGATTTTTTTATGACTTCAGAAATTTTAATTAATAAAAAGATCCATAAATCATTCCTTCAGCCTTTAAAAATTTTACAAAATAAAAATGGTTATCATAGGTTATCCAAAATGATAAATTATACTTTAACCTCAAATAATAATATATAAAGTTCAACTTAATCTATAAGTATTTAACCTTAAGACTCATCTAAAATATGTTTGACCAAATTTTAAAATCCAAAAATTTCGGAATAAGGTCCCTAAAGTTCCAAAATAAACTTATTATTAATACCCTATAAAGTGAATCTTAATGTCACATGTAAATACCTTGATCACATGGTAATAACTTGAATCACTATAAAACCTTAATGAAAATATGCATGCTTTCATGAAATAAACATCTCCTTATTCCTTAAATAAAATCCCATATTATTGAATATATTTCATAAATCCAAAGAAATATGGTAAAATCCATCATGAATCAAATTATAAATTAGTTCCAAGGTCATCCATACTATCCCACTTACTTTATCAATAATTTATTTACCTAAAAAAATATTATTATTTCAACACTGAGCATATATAATGGGATATATTTCCCTCAATCATGTTTTTTCCATAAAATATAACCTTACCATTAAATTAATTTTATAGTTCATTGGTACTATTCAAAATATTATTGTAAATCCTTAAATAAAAACTATTTCAGCACAATCCTTTGATGTTTCACGATTCTTATAACTAGAATACCACTAATAAAAATACTTATATAGACTAATTCTTAAATTCAAAATACACAAGTACTTTAATCATTAAACTTTTTATATAGTAATATCATAAGATTAACCTTGATCCCTTATCTTATTCTGAGGTATATTTCCTTGATTCTCAGAGAATTCATTAGCATAGTGCTCCATATCTTTATAGTTGAAGCATTTCCCATCAGCAGCTTCTTTATTGTCCTTGTAATCTTGAGCCTAGTAGTCTTTAACTTTATATCTATAGAAAACTCCCATTTATTTCAATAAAGTATCAGAGTGTTTATTTCCACAATTATCACATGTGGGGAAATCCTTCTTTCCCTTCTTCCCCTTATCTATTTTTTACTTTTACGTCCTTTTATTCTCTTACTTTCTTTTGAGGAAATTAGACTTGGAGAATTCTTTTTCTGGATTGATAGCACATGATAATATATCCTCATATGGTGAGAATTTTTTGGGAGACTGTGCCCTTTGAAGGATTGGTTTTAATCTATCAAGGAAATAGTAAATATTACTTTTTGTACCACATATAAAGTCTGTGGAATTCCTTACTAAACTTTTAAAGTTAGCTTCATACTTAACAACATTTCCCTCTTCCTTTTGTCTTAGACATAAGAATTTTCTCTCCATATATACTAATTTTTCATGAGGAAAATATTTTTCCAAGAAAATTTATTTAAAATAATTCCACTCCATGCTCTATATTTCCTCCTCATCCTTAGTTTTTTTAAACAAGGACCACCATTGATCTTTATCCCTTAAGTGATGATAAGTTACCATGATAACCTTCTCATTTTCATTTCTTCCAAAAGAAATAAATATCTTATCTAAGGAACTTATCCATTTCTCATATAAAAATGGATTCATAGTTTCATTAAATGATATAGTTTTTTTATGTATAAAGTAGTTTAACATTGTTACACTACATTGTGGATTAACAAAATGCTCCATACAGGCGAGGTTATTGCTCATAACTTGATTTATCTTCCCTGAATTAGTTATAATTTGTTCATCTCTAGTTTTAAGTCTATATATTACTTCAATATATTTTATAGGAGGGTAATATCTACATGTATTATGTTCATTGATTAATTTTTCATTCCTTACACAAGGTTCCATTTCTAAATAATTAAATACACTAAATTAGATCATAAAATTATGAAGCATAATGTATAATTTCAGGAATAGTGAAAAGAATAACATAAATTGAAAATTTGTGTATAACTAATCTCAAAATAATAATATTGGTTCCTTTGGGAATATTCTCAAAGTCAGTTATAGGGTTAAGTCCCCTAATCTAGGTTTTCCTAAATCCAGTCCCCAAGGTTTCAACTAAACTTACTCTGACACCAACTCTTAAGATCTCGACCTTAGTAGCCTAGAGCCAATGGTAACTTTATTACATTTGAACTAGATATAGGCAATGACATCCCATATAGATGAATAGTTTATTAGTATTGGAAAACCAGATACATACTTCAATTTCACATTACATTAGAAAACATAAAATATAATATAATACTTTCTTCAAGGGAATCGTTATTTCCTCTAGCATAACCCTGCATATGAATCATAAAAAATTTCTTGTCATTCTAGAGAAAAGAAAAATAATAAAAGGGTGATATGATATTCACAATAAGGGTCTACATACAATGGATTATAATATTAATAAATAAGGCATAATCAATATATAAAGGTAAATATCTGAAAACACATGCCAATTAATCAATAACACAAGCATGAAGAATAATATTATAAGAATAAATAATGATAAAACAATTCCATATAAATATTCACATGATCATAAAAATTATCCATGTATATTTTAACTAATATAATAATCACATGGACATTAATAACTAATCTTATATTGAAGGATTGTATAATGCTGGACATCTAAAACTTACCGTTGAGGCTTTGTGCCAAGACATCTGAATAGATGGGTAAGGCCTTGACCATAACCCTATCTAGTTTATCTCATGAGGCATACTGATTCATCAAGGGAATATAGAGGGTACCTTCCATCACTTAATAAGTCTAATGTAATCCTCATACGAATAAACAATACAACATAATAAACATGTCTTACAAAATCAATAACTGTTCGTACTGGATGAACTAATTATATGGAATATCAAAAATTTCCCCAGTCAAACTAATCATAAACAATCCAAAGAAATATGATTAATGGTATAATTATAGTACATACTCTACATAAGACTAAAAAAATGATGTTTACATAGATGAAAATACTTTAAAGATATTACTAGAATATTTCTTGAGTAAAATACCTGTTTTTTACTATGAAAATCATTTTTTACAATGTAAAAACTTCACACATATGAAAAACAATTTTCTTTAAAAATAAACTTGTAAAATTATAAATTAATATTCAAATAAAATATTAGTCATGATAGTTTAAAAATTCATTCATTTCATATAAGTTAAAAAATATTCCTTTCACACTGTTGTAAAATGGTTAAATGTACCTCATTCATAAAATGACAAGATGATCACTTTAAAATCATTTTAAAAAAATTAAAACATGGATAAAAATTTCATTAATAAATATTTGGAGAGTAATATAAATATTATTTAAATTTTTGTAATTAAAATATCTATATTCAATAAAAATATCCCCCAGTGGGGATTGAGATTATGAAGTAAACCCTTACCTCAAGTCTGATTTCTGTTGTATGTGTTTGAAAATCATTTATAATAAATATATATTTATTATAAATATATTATAGAACCATTATCATATATATAATACCATATATGACTTACTTATAATCTTTTATCACCCGTTTATCAACAATTCTTTGTTAAAATCATTATTTTGGGAAATAACTGTTTTTTTCATGTATGTTTTAGTTTGGTAGTTCCAGTATTTGTATTTTGATTAAGGCTCCATTATATAAATAATTTTAATAATTAAATAAATATAATACATATTCATTAAATATTTATTTATAGTAATCCATAAAACATTGAGACAGGAAATGAATTTCACCATTTATGAAGATGGTAGGCCGTACATACACATGAATAAAATTATCACTTTTTGATTGATGGAATGAAAGAAATTTAAATAATAATTCACCTTTATAGAATCATTTTTATATCATATAAATCATTTATATTTATAAAATCCATCATCATTACCATATAAGTAAAATAGAAATGAAAAATGAATCATATCGCTTTGTGGATGTGGTAGTTTACACGTACGCTCAAGCGATATTATAGTTTCCCAATAGATTATAAGGTTATAAGGTAGATATGATATTATCAATAAATAATAATAATTATGTTTTTAATATCATATATAAATATTAAATCCACCATAATTACCATATATAAAATATGGTAATGAAAAATGAGTTTTATCACTACGTGGAGACGGTAATTTGTACGTACTCACAAGCGATACATTCACTTCCCATTTGATGGAAAATAGGCTGGATAATTGTGGTTTCATAATCACGATAACATTTAAATATATTTATTATAATTATTTTACAATTTTATGATAAATACCATAGATTTTGAGTAGGTAAAAGAAGATGTAAAAAATAAAGTGATTAATTAAGATGATTACCTCTTCTTTGGAAGAACTCCTTTGGATATCCTATTAAGGATACTAGGGTTACTGTTTTGAGGAGAAAAAAAACTTTATAACTTGTATAAGTATTATGATAAGAGAAATGGGTAAGGTTTGGTCGATCTATATGGCTGAAATTGGTGTGAACAATTGAGAGAAAATGTGTTCTTTTTTAATTGAGGTGAGAGGCACTTTTGGAATTTCTTAAAATATTAAATTCATATAAATTAATTTTGATGTCAAAATGGATAAAAATATATAATATTAGAATATAATTTTATTATTATCCTAAATACTCTCATATAATAAAATTTGGTCAAGTTTTGGGGTATGTTTTCACCCTTATATTTTAGTTTTAACCCCAATTAATAATTTTTACAATTATCGAAATATTAAAGTTTTCTACCCATTAAGTGTTAATAATAGTATGATAAAATGAAAAAAATACCTATAAATAGACCATGGTTTATGATTAAAACCCTATAAAAATCATTTTTCTGAATATAATATTTTTATGAATTTTAAATCATTTAATAAAATATTATTTATTATAAAATATCATTGATGTCATTTTTAACACTATTAATTTAATTTGACTTCAAACACATTAATAAAAAGGGATAATTTGAATATAATGCTTTAAAATATCCCTAATATTTCATATATATATATGAAATTCATGGTACACATTAAAAAATTCAAATTATATCACTTTTAATATTTTCAAAAATCATTTATTTTATTTTTCTATTAATTAAATAAATATTGTATTAGTGTTGCACACGAATTTAAGGAAATTAAATAATTTATAAAAAATTATAAATAAATTTATATTAGGTATATAATTTCATTAATATTTAAATTTGTAACACCTCAAGCTTCCATGGTATATTTCTCTTTGAATAATGCAATAGCTTGCGTTGTACGCAACTTCAAGTTCTAGCACCCCACAACCAATCAAACTAGCCGTTCTGAATATTAATACCAAATTTTTGAAAGGATTTGGAATATCAAAATTAGCTTAGGGGTATTTTTTTAGTATTTTTCTAAAAACGTTCATTTTTTGATGAATAGTGAAAAACACTGCGTTATTGTTTAAAACCAACTTTTTATTTAAATAATTAGTTATTTTATTTAAATTTATTTTAGGTCAAAATATATGCATAATACTTATATATGTTCAATGTAATTCGTTGGAGTCATTTTATAATAAGATTAGATATATAAAATTTTATTGAACTTTTAACGTCTTTTATCCACCTTCTAGGCACATTTGCAAATTTTCATAAAACGTAATTTTACCACTTCTGTGAATTAAATTTAAAAAATCTGAGAGACATGGTTGAAATCAGTAAGTAAAATGTGGTTCAATAGGATGAAAATAATATTTGGTGAATAGTAACTTTTGAATTTTATTTACCACGGTTAAAAGTAAATAGGATAATTAAAGGTAAAAATGATATTATAATTACCCTAACACATGTCCTAATTCTATTTGATTTTATTTGGAAAAAAATCAACCTTAGGAATAGAATATGATCCTTTTGGTCCACTTGTATTAGATTAGAACATTTATTATTATTTTATTTAAAGAAGAGTTAAAAGTGTTAAATTCAAATTTTAATAACTAAAACATTTTTAATATATGGGAATACATAAGATAAATTTGACTATAAATATTCATTAAAAATATAAAAATATTTCCTACATATTTGTATTTTATTTATAATTTTTAGAAATTAAATAATTAAATTTTTTTATGACACAACGATGATGCAGTAATTACCTTATTATTGAAAGATTAAAATAATTGATATTATAAATATTAAAATAACTATAAATTGAGACTTTTTATGCATTCCACAAATTTTATAGGTTAATATAAAATGTTAGGGTTGATTAAATATTTTTTTTTCGAACTGATAAAGTTGTTATGACTTTCACAAAAACCAAATACTAAAAGTTTTAAAATTGACATAAATGAGTTTTTAAAACAAATACTATATTATTAATTGATAAAATATTCCTAAAAAACATAAGGTTAGGAAAAATTACTTAGATAAGGTTAGATATACTAATAATGAACCACTTGGGGTTCTCTTGTCTTTTTATAGTAAGTTTATTAACCATTTATTATAATAATACAAGAATACATGGTAAAAATTAAACTATTTAACTAAGAGTTAAATCCAAAAGATAAGGTTAATAGGGTGACCTAAACCTATCTATAAACTATTGGTTGAGTGGTTTTATACTCATCCCCACCTTATCCTAGAAATAAATCTTTCTGGAGCCATTATAAACCAAATATTATTGTATAATAAAATAATATTTCAAGCTTTTCCTAAAGTGACCCTCACCTCTCTTATAAAAGGGTACTTCCCCTTCTCTTAATTTCACATCTCCAAATCCATTTGCCTCAACCAAAACCTTCTCAAATATCCTTCCAAGTACCCTAACTTCAACCTAGAATCCTTAATTTTATTAGAAGCCAACCTAATACACTGTTTTTATTAAATCAAAAGGAAGCACCCGAAGAAGAGGTAATAATTTCATCACCTCTTCTATAGTTCTTTTCTTCTTCCACTTCATATTTCTTCATTGTTTCCATACCAAAATAATAAATACTATTATTTATACTTACTATGATGTTATTATAAATATTTTATAACCATATTCATTATTCTGTCCATCCTATGAATGATAAATCACCATACGTGCGTATGTACGACTTACCGTCTCCACGTCGTAGTGTAGTTTGTTATTCAACACAATATTTGGATGGGTATAACAATGAGTATAATTGATGTAAATAATAAATATAACATTTTAATGATTTTTTATATATGATATACCATCCAATTACATACGATTTCACCATCAATAGAATTGTATTGTCGCTCGTGCGTACATACGAATTACCATCTCCACGAACACGATGAGATTCATTCCCCATCGTAACCATTGAAGAATAATTTTAATTTTATGAATAAAAATAATGTTTAAGAACCCAATATCATTATGTATATAAATCAAATACATCCTATTCATATCAAACATGACTTACATAACAAAACATATAAAGGAAAATGAATCAATTAACACCCGAAACAATGATACTACTAAAATATTATTAACAAAGAAATATTAGAAGATCATATATATTATCACATTTATGTATATGGTTATTGTATAATTTAATAAAAATGATTTAATTATTATATAGGAGGTTAACATACCCTCTACCAAGGAAAAGTACAAGGTAATGGTTAATTCTACAATCTCTTCATTATCCGAGGTTGTTTATACGTGAGTATCTTCTGGGACCTCTTTATCATCCACATCCGTGTTTCTTAAAAATGTATTTTAAAACATTTTTAACATTTCCTGGATTATGTTTTAAATTAATTTATTCCCCTATTTGACTTTTTATAAAATTTTTATAAAGGAATCTTTTTGTTATTTTCCAAATAAGGACATTATGACCTTTTCAACAAAATTAAGGAAAGAATGTTTTTTAACGTATATGGCGAGTGCAGCTGTTTTCCACTGTTATAACATATTAAAAGATTACCTTACAAGATTATAAGAATATTTTCAAAATAAATGTTTTATTTTATAATTATGTAACTTGTAAATGATTTCAAAATAAAGAGATATTTCTCTCAAATAGTTTTGATTTCATCGATGTCAATATCCTTTGATAGATTTTACACTTGTTTGAAGTTGATTTATTATGATAAAATCTTCCATATTGTATTGAAGGTTTTGTGATATGTTTTATTGTGGATGTTTTATTTTTATACCATTCATGGTTTATGGTTATAGTATTAACATTTTGTATGCTAGTTTTAATACGAATGTTTATGTTATGTTTCAACCTTTTCATATGAGGAATGCATTGAACTTAGTAAATGACGGGTGGATCCTGCTATAGCTCCTCAATGCATTGGTAAGTATCATAAGACAAACTAGTGTCTTGACATAAGGCCTTGAGAAAATCATATTTATAGTCTTGTCATGATACCTTGACTATGTGGTTATGATGTCCGGAATTATGCATTCCATCATTATGAAATTGGATATTGATATTACATGTGATTATTTAACTAGTAGAATATCCATGTGAATAAGTAAATGACAATATTTGATTTATATTTTACATATTATTCTAATGTTTAAGTTTAAAAGGTTTTTGTTTTAGTCTTATACATTGCCTTCAATATTTATGCTTATTTATGAAAGTTTCCGCTATATTGTTATCCTTACTGAGCACCTGAGCTCACCCCTTTTTATGTTTTATTTTTCCCAAGATGTGAAGAAGTATATTATGAATAAACATCAGGGATAGTTTAAGGTATATGAATGTGTTAAAAGGAGACACAATGTTGTTTTTTTTCATTTCATAATGTAATGTAAAAATTCTGTTTGTATCTAATACTTCCAAGGCTACTAAACTGATCAGTCTTTCGGGATTTGATCCCCTATGATCATGCCAATGTTATGTAATAATTCACTGACTATGGGTAACTAGGGTTGGGTCATTACAAAATTTACATTTAGTTTAGTTAATATCTTGTTTTTATCCCTATGAGGACACATAATAGATATTTAAAACAAAGAGAGTGACATTTTGTAAATTTCATTGCTTTAAATATTATTAGGGTCATTTTCATGGAAAAGTGTCTATTAAAAAAATAAATTTAAATCCTAATGTTATTAGGATTGAATTAAATTTATCCAATAATAACTATGATGATAAATTATGTCCTTATTACTTAGTTTTATCCTAGAATAACCTGATTTACCCTTTACCAAGGTGATAAATTTTACCACAATTACTATTCAAAATATCAATAAATAAAAGGGACCGGTTTACAAAATTTGAACCTCCTCATTCAAAATATATAATCCATTTTATAAAATTTAAACTCTATATTTTTTAGAAATATAAGTTCCCAAAACATGAGGAAAAATTCTTTTTATAAAAATATAAATTTTCATAAAAATGCCTTTTTTATATAAAAAATTTTCTTATACCAAATTAAATTATATAATTGATTATAATGAATATAAATGGATTATTCATAATATAATATAACTAATTTTACTTTTAAATAATTTTAAAATAAAATTTAACTTTTCAAATGGTTGAAACTAAAATATAGTTTTCAATAAAAATTTGTATTTTCACTATTAACTGGAAAATCAATATTTTTAGAAAAATCCAAAAATTTCACCCTAAGAAAATTTTGGTATACTGATTTAAAAAATTATGTTATTTTTATAAAATAAAATTTATACAATTTACATAAATCTAATCTAATATTTTCTCACAAAAAGCAATAAAAATCTTCTTTTTGAAGGAAATGTATTTATGAAGCATAAAATGACATTACTAAAAATTTAGTACTTATTTCCTAAGAATTAATAAATTAATTTTTATTGAGTAATTTATCTATAAATATTTAATAATTCAGTTAATACTATTTATACATACTAATTTAATAGCTAGGTTATAATAATCATATTTAAATAATAATATTTTGCGGTTCATTTAAGCTCAGTGTTGCGTGTTGTATGTGCTATCAACATAGTGTTATTTTAAAATATTATGATGTTACACCTACCATGAAAATAACTAAATTTCTATAGCATATACCAATGGTTTAAAGCTATTTTTTATAACCAATATTTCTAACAATTTTTAGATTTTTGTTAAAATATGAGTGATATAATCTCACCACCCTTTAATTGAATATTTTAATGAATAAAGTATTATTTATAGAATAATTATCCAAACACATAGAATACCATATAAAATATGATGAAAAATTATTTATTTTTTAAATATTTTTATTAAGAGTAATTAAGAGTATTTTTCTTAATAAAAAGGAGTTTTTGTTTCTTAGTAAGATATTTCAGAGAGAATATAGTGTTTAAGAGTCTAGTGGTGGTATGTTTGGGCTTATATAATTTTAATAAAATAAATAAAATATTATTCTAGTAAAAATTCAAATATTTTGTCACTTAATGTCCTAAAACAGTTTTAGGGTATATAAGTAAAGGAAAATGTAAAGATTTATGTGTATTTACCTCAACAAATAGAATATCACTTTATATCCTAAAGAAGTTTAAGATGTATTAGTAAAGAAAAATTTCAAAGTTACATATTGTTATAAAAACAATATCAAGGAAAACTTTTGATGAAATATGTTCCAATTATGATGATGAAGATGAACTAATAAAAGGTTATAAGTAGACAAAATAAGTTAACATCATAAAATTTGATGTGGCGAAGTTAAGGAGTTTAAATACTATGTTCAAAGAGTTGAACATTAGGAATATGATTCCTAAGTATCACCATTATTTAAACTTAATTACTTCATAGATGTTACTCATTAAATAATTTTATTGGGATATTTTTATGAGATGGTCACATAAATATGTGGTAGGAATTACATAGAGATGTAATGAGTTTAACAAAACCCTAAAAGTGCGACAAACATAAGAATGATTTAGAAGTATATCATATTTGATATTATTATATAAGAACTTATATATGGTTTTGTTAATATTCTTAAGGTAGTTTAAGAATATAAAATTTATCATATTATATGAAGGGAAGTCTCAATTTACCATTCTTTCATTTGGGCTACATCTACCCATGATGTGAAATAATAATTAATATCTCAAAGTGCGATTTTTAGTTATCCCTAAACAATGTTTTTCATAGAGTATTATATATTGTGATGATATGTTAAGTAAATCATGGATATGATTTCATATATAGATACAAAATATGATTCTGAGGCATAAAATGTGTTTTTGTTCACCGGATGACCAACCAAGTATACCACATGGAGTGTTATACACTATGTATTTGGTATACTAGGGGTGCATGTTTTATATTTTAATTTAATCATACATAAGGTTGATGTGATAGCTATAATAAGAACCTTTATACATTTATACCTTTCTTACGCAAGGCTTGGGTTTTAACATATTGGGGTGGTTGGGTATGTTGTCAATCATGTCATTGGTTGGACCTTAAACAAGATAGAATTTTTCCTCTTACATGATGAGTTCTGTGAGTTTCATAGTGTGGATCAATATTTATAAAAATATGTTTTCAGTTGAAGAGTTTGGTTTGATAGTAAGTGAAAAATGATGGGTATGGATAGTGGATGAAAGTAGTCAACCAATGTTATAATGAGTGAAACCTACTACATAGATAACACACTCTAGTGTGTGTGTGTGGGGGGATGGGGGCAAGGTAGTGAAATCAAACAATAATAAACTTGGGTTGAGGAATTAATTGGGGGATTTATGATCTTGGAACACCAATATAATAAGTATATTGATAAGGTAAGAATGTGTAAGATCAAAAATATATATAATATATCTCCTTATAGTTGAGAGGAAAAACCCATATAGTTTCACTAATGTAAACTTGAATGAGATACAAGTGCCATGGGGGTGACCATTTATAACTAAGGTGTGATTCAATAGTAAAGGGTTAAATACCATAAATTCATAAAGGATAAACCTACCTTGTCCCATTAAATTCAAAAGATAAAATCCAATTAAGAATTTTTAGAAAAGTCGAACATGATTTTCTACCAATAACCCACCAAACTTGACTTTGAGTGTATGGCCAACCAAATTTGACTTTATTCTCTAAGTATTACTTTCAATAATATCCATGTGTGAAAGGATTCCAAAATTCATGAAACATTTAGGATTGGGATTCATTAATAAAATTTGGATTGAATAAGAGTGATAATAGGCCCATTTACTCCATCTATTCAAGGTTAGATCCATTAGGCCTTTAATGAAGTGAGATGGGATCCTATTATATCATTAAACCTATTTAATCTCCCTCATATCATTATTACTTGAAAATAAAACTCCCCCATGTGGAAAATTTACCTAGTGACTTTGATTTGATTCTCATTATCCTCCCTCTCTTGAAAAAGAATCATCCTAAAATCTTCATCCTTTTCACCCAAATATGGATAAAGATTAAAAAAATCAAACATAGTACTAACACCATACTCACCTATGTGTAAGATCCCATCTTTTTCTAGCTACATCCCTCTTTGAGTTTTTCATTTGATCCATGGTGGAAAAGTCTTGTTCAGAGGAGGAGAGCCTTTGTTGGGGAAAATGACCTAAAGTTCAGGGATGCAAGTTCGTTTGAATTAATGGAGTCTAGATATAAACATGTTAAATCACTTTATGAGGGTTTTCCATGCTTTAAAGGTGGTTTAGGTCCTTTTGTGATTTTGGGATGAAAAACTGTCTACTGGGTGATTACACACCGTGTACATATTACACGATGTGTAACATCTTCTAGATACATGTAATGAAATAGTACATGGTTTACAATGGTTACACATTGTGTAAACCATTCATGTCATGTAATAAATAGAATGAGATAAATATTAACCCAAGGTGATAGGTTTTTCAGTGTATCCCTCTAAAAAGAAATACACGACATGTGAAATAGTTACACACCATGTATATCCCAAGAAATAAATTTTAATGGTGATGTGCATATTATTTTTCTTTCAATACATTGTATCCTTCATCCTCTCAACCTTAGGTCATCTCCAAGGTGATTTTTGAGTGCCATTATCCTTTATGGATGCCCCATTTGTGTGATAGATCCCTGGATCCTTCTTGTGATTATACACACCTTCGTTTTTATTAGTGAATCCTATTGGAAGCATTGTTTGATATCTAGTTAAAGGTAGGGGTTATAAACCATAACCCTATGGTATATTTAATTGCAAAGTATGTGAAATATTATAATTGATCCAACATAATGTGCACCTAAATTAGTTAAATGGTGAATTTTATTTATTTGTTGGAATCCATTTGGATCTAATTTTTTATGACTTGGCTTATGGACACTTTTCTAGTGAGTGAACTCTTGGTTATAAATGAATTGATTAATGGATTATTGTGTGTTTATCATGGAATGAGTCTTTGGTTATTTATTTATATATATTCACCCTATGTTGGATTGATTATTAAAATGAATGGAATGTTATTGGTTTATGAACAAATGATAAACGAAATGTGTTGTTGAAAGATAAATGTTAATTTTCATTATTAACCATTGGGATTTGTGATGTGATTGTGTAACATCCTTACTATTATGACTCGTTGTGATTAAATTTTGAAATTATTATATACCAGGCTTGGAATTGACATGTGTTGTAATGCTTATATATCAGGATCAACCCATATTAAATGCTAAAATGATTATATACCTATCTTGACCCTAATTAAATAATGAAATGATTATATACCGATCTTGGCTCTAATTCCTACTGAAATGATTATATACTGGTTTTTTCCCTGATATATTCTTTAATACTTATATATCGATCTTGGCCTTGATTTATTATTGAAATTCTCATATAGTGGGCTTGACCCATATTTGTGGATTTTTTTTACCATGGATATATGGTCATGATTGGCATGGTTGTGCTACATGCCCAGAGACATTCTGGTATGGTGTTGAAGCAAGTTGTTCTTTACCATGGATATATGGTTGTGATTGACATGGTTTTTATACATGATCAAAGATATTCCAATATGGTGCCAAAGTATGTTGATGTGGTATTAATTTAATTGTTTAATTAATTAATACACCTGTTTATTGCATTATTTCATGCACTTATTATCAGATTGGTTATGTTTAGACATGGTGGTGTTGACCTAATGAGTTATACTCATACCCTACCTGGGACCCTATTTCATACCCAAGAAGATTATATGGATATTGGATTGAAAAAGGGAAAGATACCTTGTTATTGATTATTTATTGCTGGATGGTCTGGAGTTTGGAGACGGGAATGATATAGGGTTTGGAACTGGGGTATTTTGATTTTATTTAGGTCAAATTATTCTTTTATTATGTTAATTTCAAATTGGAATTTAGTTACATATCATCCTATCATTACATCATTCCTTTACTATTTATTGGATTATTCATTTGGATTTTATTGTTGGTTCATTTTTTCCTCCTTTTATTTCATAGTGGTATGAGATATTGTTTCCTCTTGTAGAATACTCTGATTATGTTATTAATATTATTTATTTTCACTTTATTATAACTCCATACCAGGGGGTATAGTCTCCCCACTATACTAATCACACCCCCACTACTAGTCAGAAGCCTCTGGTATAAGAGGAGACACTCTTGAGGTCTCATAACTAACCCTTTCTATTTATGTGGGAGAGTTCTAGATTGGGGGATGTTATAAAGTGGTATCAGAGGGAGGTTGTTATTGTATGTTTATTTACTATTTAATAATGGTAAAAATGATACTAAAATGTGTCGAGACTTTGTAATGATCTTTTCTATGGGAGTATCTAACCCATGTATTAGGGAAAATATGAGTTCCCAAGGATGGGATTGTTGTTTATGCTATTTTCTTATTAAAGTTGATGTTATTTCACCTTGAGTGATTCACATGATGTGTGATGTTATTATTTCTTGATATTTATACTCATGGATCAATATTACATGAGATAAGTATGCATGAATCATGATAAACACATAGGGATATATGCATTGTTCATGATAGGGAAATATTTATTACATGTGTAATATACTTTCCTATATGAATTATGGTATAAGATACCTATTATATTTAATAAATTAAATGAACTAATAGGTCTTTCTAAAACACTTTAAATCCATTTTTAAAGAGACTAAGAGTAGTGGTTCTCTATTTTTTTCACCTATTGAGGTTGACCCAATTGTTATAGCCACTGTTCTAAGGAGTGTATTTTTATTATAGAGAAAATAAATCCTCATCATCTTTGAGTTAAGTATCAGGAGAGTGGAAATATTTAAAATCCTAATACAGTTGAGTAGGAGATTCCTATAGTTCATGAGGATCATATGGATGTTCAGCTTCATTATAGCTTCCTGAGGGTTATGCAATTCATGGAAAGGGAGACTGTTCGTACCCTACCTTTGATGTATGAGTTGAATAGAGAGTTCCAGCTGTATAATATGCCTATATTCACTAGGTAGGGAGGACCCAAGGAAGCTCAGTTCTAGATCGAGTCATTCCAAATGATATTTAAGCATATTAAGACACCCATATATAGAAGGGTGAAGATTACTACATATATAATTTGTAAAAAATCCAAGAGTTGGTGGGACATTATGAAGAAATCAGGGTAGTAAAAGGAGTTATATTAGAAGGTCTTAAAGATGAAGTTACTGATCCATTTCTATCTCAAGACCTTGAGGAATGATAAGGCTCATGAGTTAATTCATTTAACATAAAAGGGCATGTCAGTTCTGGACTACGCTAAATGTTTCACTGAATTGAAGTGCTTTTCACCATCTTTAGTTGTTGATGAGATCACTTGGGAGAGACATTTTTAGGATGATCTTCACTATGATATCATTCCATAGGTGAATTTGTTCTGTATGAATAGTTTTGCAGATGTGATGAATCAGGAACTCACCACAAAAGAGAATCTCAGAGAGGCCTCGAGAAGCGGCCATGATGTTTAAACAGGGAAAACTAGGAGTTCTTATTCTGATGGAAATAAGAATTTCTAAGTAAATTTTTACCAAGGTAATAGTGGTTAGTGTAGTCAGGGCAGTAGGAAGCCATCTCAGGATCATGTTCCATTACAGTGTTATCAGTGTGGCAATATGGGGCACAAATGGCCTCAGTTTCCATACCCCTTTTTGGAGTGACATGCTTACAGAATAATGGGCCACCTATAGAGGTTTATAGGGGCATACAGTAGTAAAGATTTAGAATTGGATCAAGACAGGTAGTGGAGTCTGGGAAGGACTTAACTATTCCTCAGAAGATAATTATATAGAGTTCCATAGGATGTAATAGTCAAGGTATAGGGTGTGGTACCCTAGGGTAGGAATGGAAGTACATGGAAGAGGGAATAGATCATGGGAGTAAGACTAGATCTAATGGTAGAGGGGCTAGTTAGTTACACATTATACAGATTACTTCAGCTATTGTGGATGCAGAACCATCTACCATTATAAGTATTATTCTTATATCATCTACCCTTGCTTGTGTTTTTGATACAAGAACATCACATTCCTTTTTATTTTCTCTTTTTTCAAATGGTTTGGGATTGAATGTGGAAATATTGAATGGTGCTTTATTCATTGACACAACATTGAGAGTGTAGTCAGAGAGTAAAAAATGATTAAATTCATGTTCTCTAGAGATTATTGGTTACCATTTCTTTTGGGAACCTTTGTGATGAAAATGATAATCTTTGATTTGATTCTTGGTATGTATTGGCTAGTTATATACTAGGATCATATTGATTATTTCTAGAGGATATTTACCTTTCTATCTACAGAAAGAGGTCACTATTCTCACTAGGGTGAGTGGGAACTTCAGGTTGGCCATGTAGGACCAATTCAGTGAAGATTGTATTGTCTCACATATAAGATAGCCAGTATTTCTCTAGATGATGGTGGAATATAACATGATTCTTTTCCTATAGTGGTATATCATTTTTGTGATGTATTTCCTAAGGATATATACAAATTACCACCTGAGCGAGATATCGAGTTTACAATTGATTTGGTGCTGGGAGAAGAGACAGTTTCTATCACACCATATAGGATGGAACCATTTGATCTTCGGGAGTTAAAAGTTCATTTGGAAGATTTGAAAGATAAAGATTTCATACAGACTAGTACATATCCATGGGGTTCTCTAGTTATTTTCACTAAGAAGGCTGATGGGTCTTTGATCTTATGTGTGGATTATTGGAGATTGAACCAAATAACAGTTAAGAACTACTATTCCCTTCTGTGTATCAATGAACTCTTTAATCAGTTTAGACGTGCTAAAATATTCTCCAAGATTGATTTGAGAGCAGGGTATCATCAACTGAGGGTGAGACCATAAAACATACCATGGACTATTTTTAGGAGCAATTATGGCTTATATGAGTTTGTAGTGATGATGTTTGGTTTGACTAATTCACCAGCGGTATTAATATCCTTGATGAATTTGATATTTCATGATTTTCTGGATCAGTTCATGGTGATTTTTTAAATGATATCTTAGTGTACTCCCAGTCAGCATAAAATCATGTTAAACATCTTGACATCATCTTGAGTACATTTAGAGAGCTTCAAATTTATGACAAGATAAACAAATGAAGTTTTTGGATTGATAAAGTGAAATTATTGGGCCATGTCATCTCAGAGGTAGGAGTGTCATTGGACCTATAGAAATTTGTACCCGTGGTATCTTGGGAGCATCCTAAGAACTTCTTTAAGATTCATAGTTTTATGGTTCTAGAAGGTTATTATTGGTTCTTTATCCAGAATTTTTCCCGTTTGGTAGTGCCGATGTCAGGGATGACTAAGAAGGGGGTAAAGTTTTTTTGGTCGAATTATTGTGAAGGATATTTTAAGAGATGAAATGCAGGTTGAATTTAGCACCTATCCTCACTTTACCTATGTCGGGTAAACCATATACCATGTACTGTGACATATCTGGAGTTGGACTCAGTGTAGTTTTGATATAAGAGGATCATGTGGTTGATTATAGCTCCATACAGATGAGACTTCATGAGTGGAATTACCCTACTCACTATCTAGAGTTTATAGTGATGGTATATTCCCTAATATACTGGAGGTATTATCCCATGGGTGAGAAATTTTTGGTATACACAGACCATAAGAGTCTTAGGTACATCTTTTCTCAATAGGACTTGAACCTTCGACAGAGGAGGTGGGTTGTGTGTCTATAGTCTTTATACTTTGAGTTGGATTATACATCAAGCAAGGGAAACATTGTTATTGATTTATTGATAGAAAAGACATTAACAGAGGTATTACAAGAGTCTTATGGCGAGCAGAAGATTATGGAACTCTTTATAGACATGCATCTAGATGTTCAGGAGTCTCAGGGACGAGTAGTATTGACTTCAACATCTATTATATATATGATTTTGGATCAGATCAAGACCAAGCAGTCATCATATCTAGAGGTATTAATCCCAAGAGATAGCTTATATTGTGGGGAGACACCATCAGGATGGTCTCTTGGTGGTGGAGATTCTCTTCTTTTATATAGCCTAGTATGGGTTCCTACAGGCTTGTGTGAGGAGATGATGAGAGAGTTTCATTCTTATAGATAGGCGGTACATACTAATTTGAAAAATATGTATTACAATATTCATAGAAAGTATTGGTGTCTTGGAATGAAGAAGGAGGTAACAAGCTTTGTGGAAAGATGTTTCAATTGTTAGTAGGTAAAAGCCGAGCATCGAAGGTCAGTTGGTCTTTTATAGCCTTTTCCTATTCCTGAGTAGAAATTAGATGATGTCACTATTGATTTTGTGATAAGATTACCCAAGAAAACCCATATGAATGATGCAGTATGGGAGATCATTGATCTACCGAAGAAGGTATAGCACTTCTTGCCTACTAGGGAAACCTTCACAATTGATTATATGGGTAGTCTTTATGTGTGCGTGTGGTTCAGCTACATGGTGTTTTGAGGAGTATCATTTTATATATATATATCCTCATTTCAAAATTAAATTTTGTAAGGTTTTTTAGAAGGCTCTGGGATCACAATTTATTTTGAGTATGCCTTATCATCCTTGGATTGATGGTCAATATGAGTGGACTATTTAGGTTCTAGAGGATATGTTATGAGCCTGTATTTTGGATTTTATTGGTTCATAGGAGAAACATATAACACTCATGGAATTTTCATATAATAATAGTTTCTAAGCATCAATCTAGATGGAACCTTTCTAGGATTTATATGTAATGTTTTGCCGTTAACCTATTTTCTAGTTGGAGGTAGGTGAGTTTGCACTTGTTGGGCCTAGTCTCGTGTAGGATACATCTGAGTAGGTTTATCTAGTCAAGAGGCGGTTGGTAACCATGAATAGTAGGATGAAATCATATGATAACTATCATAGATGAACTCTAGAGTTTGAGGCTGGTCATCGTGTTTTCCTTCAGGTGTCTCCAAGGTTGGGGAAATACTCTATTAGGAAACAGGGAAAGCTAGAACCTAGGTTTGTCAAGCCATTTGAGATAATGGAAAGGGTTGGAATAGTGATGTATCAATTAGACCTTCCACAATGCTATAGTTATATGGAAAAAATGTTTCATGCATTATAGATTTATATATATTATCCTGACCCTTCTCATGTATTGAATGTTGAGGATGTTGAGATTTATGATGATGCTTTCTTTGAGGATAATCCGATATAGATTGTGGACTGTAGTGAGAATTATCTCTGGGGTTGGGTGATTCCTTTTGTTTGAGTGTAGTGGCAGCATGGGTGTGTTTAAGAGGAGTCATGGGAGAGGGCATCTAATATGGGAACACAATGTCTAGACTTGTTCATTGAGACCCTATAGTGATACTTGGAGAAGTTCTGTGATGAGCTGTTATATGGCGGGGAGGTTGTAAGATCTCGTCTTTTTCAAGGAACTTATCTCTTTGAGTTTTTCATTTAATCCATGGTAGTTGAGTATTTTTCAAAGAAAAGAGCCTTTTTATAGGTAAAATGACCTAAAGTTCATGGATGTAAGTTTTTTAATTAATAAAGTTCAGATATAAACGCGTTAAATGGGTTCATGAGGGTTATCTATACTTTGGAAGGTTTTGGAGGTGGTTTGGGTCCTTTTGTGATTTTGGGCTAAAAAACTATCTGTTGGGTTATTAAACACATTGTATATGCTACATAATGTGAAACATTCACTAGATATATGTCTTGAACCAGTACAGGGTGTGAATTGGTTACATGTCATGTAATAAATTGACTGGGATAAATATTAACCCAAGGCAACAAGTTTTTCGGCGTATCCATCTAAAAAGAAATAAATGATGTGTAAAAGAGCCACACACCATGTAATATCCCAAGAAATTTTTTTAAAGGTGCTGTGTAGCTGATTTTTCTTTCAATCTGATGTATCCTTCCTCCTATCAACCCTATGGAATCACCCATACAATTTTGGATCTCCATCCTCCTTTCTGGACATCCCATTTGTGCGATCGATCCCTGTATCCTTTTTGTGATCATCTACACCTTCATTATTGTAGGTGAATCCCATTATAAGAATTATTTGATCACTAGTAAAATGTAGGGGGTCTAAACCATAACCCTATGGTCTATTTAATTGTAAAGTATGTGCAATATTACAATTGATCTAACATAAAATGAGCCTAAATTAATTAAATGATGGATTAGATTTATTCCTTGTAATCCATTTGGATCCAATTATTAATGACCTAGATTATAGATACCATTGCTATGAGAAAACTCTTGATTATAAATGAATTGATTAATGGATTAAAGTGTGTTTATCATGATCTGAGTTTTTATTGATTGCTTGATATAGATTCATGTTAGATTGACTTGAAATGACTGACATGTTATTGGTTTATGACCAAATGATAGACAAAATGTGTAGTTGAAAGATAAATAGTAATTTTCATAATTATCCATTTAGATTTATAATGTGTTATTGTGATATCCTTGTAGTTATGACTCACTATGATAAAATGATAAAATGATCATCTACCACGCTTGGCCTTGACATGTACTCTAATGATTATATATCAGGCTCAACCTTAGTTAAATTTTGAAATGCTTATATACTAGGCTCTACCCTGATTAAATGTTGAAATGATTGTATACCAAGATTGTCCCTGATTCATACTGAAATGATTATATACCAGGATTGGACCTGATACATGCTGTAATGATTATATACAAGGCTTGGACTTGATTCATTGCTGAAATTATTATATAGAGGTCTTGAACCATATTTGTAAATTTTTTACCATGGATATATGGTTGTGATTGGAATGGTTGTGCTACATGCCCATAGACATTTTGGCATGGAACCGAAGCAGGTTATGCTTTACCATGGATATATGGTTGTGCAACATACTCAGAGATATTCCAGCATGGTGCCAAATCTATTTGATGTGGTCACTACTACAACTTGGCCTTTTATCAGTGCTAAAAACCGACATTAAAAGCACTAGAAAAGCGCTGTTAATGCCGGTGTAGATAAGGGGGGGGGGGGGTCCCCTTTATCAGTGCTCCAAAAAGTGCTGATAAAGGACCCCCTTTATCAGCGTTTTTTTAGCGCTTATAAAGGTATCATATATCAGCGCTTTTAAGAGCGCTGATAAAGGGGGTCCTTTATCAGCGATCTTTTAGCGCTGTTAAAGGGGTCCTTTATTAGCAATCAAAAAAGCACTGATAAAGGCACCTTCCCCTACACTTGTAAAACAAAATCTAAACAAACCAGAATACCTGCACAAAATAGCACATGCACACTTGCACAAAATAGCACCCGCACACAATATTTTGACAGACAATGGTATATACATTTACTTAACATCATGAATACAAAAAAACACACTGCTATATACATTTCAAACATTGTTTTACATGGTTACAATTACAATTATTCAACAACAGTTATAAACATTCATGTTTCATCCTTTGATATCCGTGATTCGCTCTCAAAAATTGTTGTCCACGGTATTTGTTTCCGAACAAAGCGTCTGAACTCAAGGAAACAAATTCACCTATATAAGAAAACAAATATTATGTTAGTAATACAATAATGAAATTAATTAAAACATTAATATGAAATAATACATTAATATGGAAATTTGAAACTAGAATATGAAATTTTAAACTCAAATTTTTTCATTCGGATAACAATGAAATGGAATAATGTAAAATCAATATGTTTTTGGATGATTTATCTCATTTAATAAATACTAATTCTTTATCTAATGAAAAGATTTACCGGTCACACCATGCATTGGATTGAGGTGCGGTCAATTCGTACACATCAAAAATGACTCATTGATCATTGTCCTAAAGTATCAAAACAATCTGAACGCGTTTGCTCGGTTTTCCGTATGTCACTTGTGTTGTTTTCTAAAGTTTATGTCAATTTGAAACTAATATCAGACACTTTTAGCCATACCGATCACAACGTGCATTAGATCGAGGTGTGGTCAATTTTTACACATTAAAAATGACTCATAGATCGTTTTCCTAAAGTATCAAAACAATCTGAATGCGTTTGCTCAGTATTCCGTATGTCAGTAGTGTTGTTTTCTAAAGTTTATGTCAATTTCAAACTGATATCAGACACTTTTAGCCATACCGGTCACACCATGCATCAGATTGAGGTGAGATCAATTCTTACATGTCAAAAATGACTCATGGATCATTTTCCTAAAGTATAAAAACAATCCGAATGCTTTTTCTCGGTATTCCGTATGTCATTTGTGTTGTTTTCTAAAGTTAATGTCAATTTCAAACTGATATCAGACACTTTTATCCATGTCGGTCACACCGTGTGTCAGATTGAGGTGCGGTCAATTTGTACACATTAAAAATGACTAATGGATCATTTTCCTAAATTATCAAAACAATATAAACGCATTTTCTTGGTTTTCCGTATGTCACTTGTGTTGTTTTCTAAAGTTTATGTCAATTTGAAACTGATATCATACACTTTTATCCATACTGGTCACACTGTGCATCGGATTGAGGTGAGGTCAATTTGTACACATCACAAATGAATCTTGGACCATTTTCCTAAAGTATCAAAACAATCCGAACACGTTTTCTTGGTTTTCTGTATGTCACTTGTGTTGTTTTCTAAAGTTTATGTCAATTTGAAACTGATATCAGACACTTTTAGCCATACCGGTAACAATGTGCGTTGAATTGAGGTGCGGTCAATTATTACATGTAAAAAATGACTCATGGATCGTTTTCCTAAAGTATCAAAATAATCTGAATGCGTTTTATCATTTTTCTGTATGTCACTTGTGTTGTTTTCTAAAGTTTATGTCAATTTGAAACTGATATCAGACACTTTTAGACATACCGATCACACCGTGCATCAGATTGAGGTGTAGTCAATTAGTACACATCTCAAATGACTCATGGATCATTTTCCTAAAGTATCAAAACAATATGAATGCATTTGATCAGTATTCCATATGTCAGTAGTGTTATTTTCTAAAGTTTATGTCAATTTCAAACTGATATCCGACACTTTTAGCCATACCGGTCACACTGTGTATTGTATTGAGGTGCGGTCAATTCGTACACGTCAAAAATGACTCATGGATCGTTTTAATAAAGTATCAAAATAATCTGAACGTGTTTTCGTGGTTTTCCATATGTCACTTGTGTTGTTTTCTAAAGTTTATGTCAATTTGAAACTGATATCAGACACTTTTAGCCATACCGGTCACACCGTATGTCAGATTGAGGTGCGGTCAATTAGTCCACATTAAAAATGACTCATGGATCATTTTAATAAAGTATCAAAACAATCCGAATGTGTTTTCTTAGTATTCCTTATGTCAATAGTGTTGTTTTCTAAATATTATGTCAATTTCAAACTGATATCAGATACTTTTAGCCATACCGGTCACAACGTGTGTCGGATTGAGGTGCAGTCGATTCGTAAACATCAAAAATGACTCATGGATCATTCTACTAAAGTATAAAAACAATACGAACATGTTTTCTTGGTATTCCGTATGTCATTTGTGTTGTTTTCTAAAGTAAATGTCAATTTCGAACTGATATTAAAATTTTTTAGCCATGCCAGTCACACCATGCGTCGGATTGAGGTGAGGTTGATTTGTACATGTCAAAAATGACTCATGGATCGTTTTACTAAAGTATCAAAACAACCTGCACACATTTTTTTGGTTTTCTGTATGTCACTCGTGTTGTTTTCTAAAGTTTATGTCAATTTGAAACTGATATCAGACACTTTTATCCATACCGGTCACACCATGCATCGGATTGAGGTGCGGTTGATTCTTACATGTCAAAAATGACTCATAGATCATTTTACTAAAGTATCAAAACGACCCAAATGCATTTTATTGGTATTATGTATGTCATTTGTGTTGTTTTCTAAAGTTAATGTCAATTTCAAACTGATATCAGACACTTTTATCCATGCCGGTCACACTGTGTGTCGGATTGAGGTGAAGTCAATTCTTACACATCAAAAATGACTCATGAATCGTTTTACTAAATTATCAAAACAATCTGAATGCATTTTCTCAGTTTTCCATATGTAAATTGTGTTGTTTTCTAAAGTGTTTGTCAATTTGAAACTGATATCAGACACTTTTAGCCATACCGGTCACACCGTGCGTCTGATTGAGGTGATATCAATTCTTACATGTCACAAATGACTCATGAATCGTTTTCCTAAAGTATCAAAACAATCTGAATGCGTTTTCTTGGTTTTTCATATGTCACTTGTGTTGTTTTCTAAAGTTTATGTCAATTTGAAACTGATATCAGACACTTTTAGCCATACCGGTCACACCGTATGTCAGATTGAGGTGAGGTCGATTATTATACGTCAAAAATAACTCATGGATTGTTTTCTTAAAGTATAAAAAAATCCAAATGTGTTTGATCGGTATTCCGTATGTCATTTGTGTTGTTTTCTAAAGTTAATTTTAATTTCAAACTGATATCAGACACTTTTATCCATGCCGATCACACCGTGCATCAGATTGAGGTGCGATCGATTTGTAAACATCAAAAATGACTCATGGATCATTTTACTAAAGTATAAAAACAATCCGAATGTGTTTTCTCAGTATTCTGTATGTCAGTAGTGTTGTTTTCTAAAGTTTATGTCAATTTCAAACTGATAGCAGACACTTTTAGCCATACCGGTCACACCGTGTGTCAGATTGAGGTGTGGTCGATTCTTACATGTCACAAATGACTGATGGATCGTTTTACTAAAGTATCAAAACAATCCAAACGTGTTTTCTTAGTTTTCTGTATGTCACTTGTGTTTTTTTCTAAAGTTAAAGTCAATTTCAAACTGAGTATTATGAATTCACTAATCTAAAGATATGAAATACAAGAAAGGGTGATCATAGATGCTCAATAAGTGTAAAAAAATGAGATATCAATGACCATATAAAGATAACATAAGTATTAGGAATTCACATTCATTGTCCTATTTGTTTACATTCTTCCATCAGGTACGCTGCCCATTCATTTCTAAACACATTTATATCATCTTCTGAATCAGAGTTTTTTCGACAGTCATAGTAGTACTAAAAAAATATAAATACACAAAGGATTGATAATTATTTTAAATTAAGTAGTAATTATTTTAAAAAATACCTCTTCAAGGATCCTAGTTTGTTCATGAAATATGATCTCTTTCATAAATTTAAAAACATAATAACCGCAGTCCTTGTCGTTTGTTTGTTTTGGAAACTGCAGAAACATCGAGAAAAATAAGTAATTTATTTTTATATGTATTTGGATAGTGAAATATAATTATATATACACAAATACTTCTCCATTTGTAGATCATGTGCGCATTGTTGTCCTTAGGCCCTAGATTCATTCCAGCCTTTAGATGATATTCATACACCGCCCTATCATAATAGAATCCTCATTAAAAGATAATATAAATTATATAACTAGATATTTAGTTCTAAAATTTTGGATCTAGTGTATTACGAATTGACAATTGCCATCATGTGTGGTCAGTTTGTTGGATATCCATGAAGTGAATCCATATAATAAATATTTGGCATATCAAAATTGACTGCAATGAGCATCCAATATTCCCTAAAAACACAAAAAGGAATAAGTACTGATAGAAATGAAAATATAATTGATATGATTAAAATGTAGAGTTTTACCCCTGAAACATTGGTATTAAAAAGAGTCTATCAGTCATAATTCTTCTTTGAAACGTTCTGAGCAGATTTGACATTAATTCAGCCTGAAAATCAGAATCTATTTCTTCTCGTTGTGTAGAAATGGTGTGAGGACTAACGAGTCCAAATTTGTATTCATGGGAAAATCCCTTCAATTGTTTTTCATATATATGCCTATGAAAAATATGAAATGTATTTAGCTATAATTATCATAGTAGATCAGCTTCTATAAAATCAAATCATGAAAACATACCTCATGTATACATTTATAATTGAGGCGCCTAGCCAGTCGTATGTGATGATTTCAGTAACAACGTCAGCACTGACGAAATCTAATGTTTCCTCTCTGTACATATATTTTTCACAAACAATTGTGTGACTCTTTCCAGCTATCATTTTTGTATCCACATGAGCTTGCAATGATATTAAATGTGGATATAGAACAGGCGGGGTGAACACGCTCTTAGTAGATCGTTTTGCTCCGTTGGTTGATCCTTTTGAGCCACTCTTTCATTTTAGATCCTCCATTTTATCCTTCTATAATAACATTCATCGGTTCAGAAATTTTCTAATTTAATGTTAAAGATTATGCTTGAAAAATGAATTAGAAATGAATACCTCCTGGTCTACATGTTTTTTTACAAGATTTGACGGCCATGCAATGAATGTTCCAATAACTTTTTCCACCGTATGAATGTCGTCATCATCATTTGGCATGGGTATCTCGGCGCTTGGCTCATGAGCTATGTTAATCAACACTTTGACATGACTGGTTGAAAGTGGTCTGGATTGTAGCATGTCATTCTTCATATTGAACACCGTAGCCCTCGCTACAAGGCGATGGGTGGGAGTTGACAGATATAAATCACAGTCATTTTCACCATATAGAATATCATTACAAGAAAGTTATTAGTGTCTATGTGATTCACATTTCACAGAAATGAATATTAAAACATTTATTACCCCGGTTAAGTTAGGTATTTGAGGGGAATGACTCACCTCAAAGCTGGTGGGGGGTGGGGCATGATCTTCTCGCGTGGGTTGTTCTTGAGTTGTTTGTTCTCTTCGCCTCTCCTCTATCAAAGTTGTTAGTATCTCTCCATGACTTTGGAATTTTTCTTTAAGGTAATACAATCTATCTCTCATTAATTACAATTATTTAGTTTGTTCATCCTCTTGTTTTTTTTCTGAAAATATGCCTAGGGTGTCACCCCAAAACCCACACCTCTGACGCGGCCATACTATTTTGGCTATTTCAAGGCCGCTGAAAGTATGTCTGCATCCGGTGTGAGTGTTGTTGATTCCTGTGACTATGTCAAATAGAAAATATGGAAAAACAATTAATCATGGTTATGTAATAGTGAGCAAAACAAGTTTATATTTTGTCATACTTACACATGTTTCCCACACTTTTTGTGTGTTTTCATCTACAAGTTTCCCCTCTTTATTAACACGAGCCTCCTTCCATAGCACATGGCGTGGAATGGAAATGGCTTGGGATTTTGATTCATCAATCTACATATAAACAGAGAAACATGGTTACAGTGTTGTTTTATGTCACATTAAAGTATTACAGTACTTTTAAAATACATACCAATTGTTTTTCAATTGAAGCATACCCTAGCCTTGCTTTATGGTAGGGGTACGCTGGTTTTGCTGCCTATTCTTTATTTTCAACACTCAGTTGCTATTTCATAAATAAAAAACTGTCAATCAACATGATGAATACAAGCAACGTTAAACAACGTGTAACCAAACACAATGTACCTGAAAATTCTGCTCCGCATGACAGTTGAAAAATGCATCCCACACTCCTTGGGATATCAAGTGTGCATAAAAAGGAGGTGGGTGCGGCTTGATTTTCCCTTCAGCATATTTCAGATGATGTTTTGTTAAAATGGCGCGAAAGCCTCTATGAACCCTTCCTGTCAGTCTTAATACATATTCTTTGTGCGAAACATCTACTATAAATGCACTCTGCAAGAGATGATGAAGAGTTAGTCAATATTTTAGTATTTTATTTTATTTTATTTTAATAAATTAAATAAATGATATAATAATGTTACCATAATCTCTTCCCACATTAATGTTTTCAGCCCGCTGACAACATGGTGCCACGAATCTACATCAATCGTCACGCATTTCTGAATGACGATTCCAATGTAGCTACTAAACATGGCTTTGTTGGGGTTTACATGCTGGCCTCGTTTATTCTATCCCACCTCATATTTGATGCCTTTTGCTTTTGCCTTAAGGATTTTGGCTAAAACTGTCAAACTATAGCGCACCTGTTTTTTTGTGTCATTGGGGTTTCATCACCTACCATTTCCTCAGTTTCTGCGTCATCATTATGTTTCACCGAAGCACAAGCATCGACACTAGGACTAGTAACAACAGGTTGAGAAACCTATTGTACCTCAGTAGTGGGACCAACTGCAATAGGTTGAGAGACCTGTTGTGTCTCGGGATTGGGTGCATCAGCAGGTGTAGAAGTCATTATCTACAGAATTGGTTTAACATTTAATTTAGATCACATAAAAGCAGAAGCAAACAGATAATAACATAATGTAACACAATCTATATTACAATAAAAAAAATAACCTGATTATTGAACTCTCTCTTTTTTTAAAGGCTGAAGGGATTTGACCCCTGTATCAACTATCCATATCCCTTCATTGTGGTCTCCCATGACATACAAAACATCGTCTATATTGGGACCAATGTGAAATGATTGTGAAGTCCCAATGAAAGAGTCATCTTTCATTGAATTTTCATCTGACCCTTCAGCTGTTTTGGTCGATAACAGAATGATTGACCAGTTTTGGTTTGCGGGATCTAAAACATAAAATACTTACACTGCCTGTGATGCCATTATAAATGGTTCTTCTTTCTCCCATTTCTTACTGAAATCAACTTTCACGAATCCCAAATCATCTATTTTAACAGCACTCCTATTATCAACCCACTTGAATTGAAATATCGGAACTTGAAATTCCGTATAATCCAACTCCCATATTTGTTTCATGATGCCAAAGTATGACATATTCGCATAAATTGGATTTCTGTCCTTAGCATCGGAAACATGCATCGCTTCAGCCACAAGTATAACCCCACTATTCTGCATGGTACTATCTTCATCATGTTCATTAGTATAAAATTTATAACCATTAACTACATAAGCATTGTAAGATAATGCATACACACTTGGTCCTCCAGCTAGCCATCGAAGTTGTTCTGAAATTGACTTTGGATTTTCATCTGACTTCTTAAAAATATGATCTCAAAACCATCCTATAAACTGTCGATTATGTGTATCTGATATCCATTTTTCAGCCCTAGATGGATTCAAATTTCTAAGAATTTCTTTGTGGATTTCAACATATGGGTCAATGTCAAAACTGTTATGCAAAACATAAAGGTGGACCTGCTCCCGATCTGTAATATTGATTGTGACAACCTGTCTTCCAGAAATTCCTTCACCCTCAAGCTGCCCAATGTGACGAGATTTCAGTAGGCCAATGCTTTCCACACCATACAAGTATTCGGTACAGAATTAAATGGCTTCCTCAACAATATATCGATCTGGAATACAACCCTCTGGCTGACTTTGATTTTTGACATACCCTTTCAAAATCTTCATATACCTTTCAATGGGGTACATCCATCTGTAATGTATAGGACCACATAGTCAAATCTCTCTCACCAAGTGGACCAAAAAATGAACCATCATATCAAAAAATGAAGGTTGGAAGAACATTTTTAATTCACATAATATGACGGAAATTTCTCTTTCCATAGTTGGCAATTTCGCTGGGTCTATAACTTTGCTACATATAGCTTTGAAGAAGAAACACAGTTTCATTAATGTATGGCAGACATTCTTGGGAAAAATTCAACATAAAGAAATTATAATGAGATCTTGCATCAAAACATGACAGTTATGTGATTTCAGACCTTTTAACTTCAAGTCGCTCATTGACACGAGGTTACTGATATTTGACGAATACCCCTATGGAACCTTTATGTCATTCATGAAGTTGCAAAACTCATATCTTTCCTGCCTGGAAAGAGTGTAAGCAGCAGAAGGAAGAAATGTTCATTTTCACCCTTCATTGGTGCCAACTCTTCTCGTATTCCCATCTCAACGATGTCCAACCTAGCCTTAATTCCATATTTTGTTTTTCCAGATGTATTTAGCAACGTGCTGATGACACTATCAAATACATTTTTTCTATATGCATAACATCAAGAAAATGTCTGATATATAGACAATTTCAGTATTGTAATTAAAAAAAAACTGATCTCTTTTTCCAACCGATTTTCGTAAGGTTTTTCGAAGCCGGTTTACCAAAAGTAGTGTCCACATTTTTAACTTTCTCAAACAATTGATCGCCTATTAGTGGAGATTGTGCTATACATTCTTCTGAACTTCCATCGAATGATGTCGTCCAAGAACGGTACTTATGTCGTCGTGGTAGAAATCTGTGATGTCCTAGAAACACGGTTTTCGATGAATGTTTCAACCTAATTGATTGTGTACCTTGTTCGAAAACGGGACACCCTTGAGTTCCTTTAATGCTATATCCTGAAAAATTTCCATAAGCAGGGAAGTCATTTATCGTCCCGTACAACATGGATCTCAAAGTGAAATCTTCTTTTCTGTAAGCATCATACAATATAACACCTGAATCCCACAATAATTTCAAATCTTCGATCAATGGAGCTAAATAAACATCAATATCATTACCTAGTTGTTTTGGTCCTGATATAAGCATAAATAACATGATGTATTTTTGTTTCATGCATAACCACGGTGGTAAGTTATAATTTATCAACATAATCGGCCATGTACTATGGCTGTTGCTTTGAAAACCAAAAGGATTCACTCCATCTGTAGATAACGCAAGAGGAAGGTTTCTCGACTCATTTCTAAATTCAGGATACTCATGATCAATTATCTTCCATTGAGGAGAGTCTTCCAGGTGACGTAGTATCCCATCTTTAATTCTTGTATCTGCATGCCATGTTAATTGTTCTGCAGTCTCCTCACTTCCATATAGGCGCCTAAACCTTGGAATGATCGGAAAGTACTATAAAACTTTATTAGGACTGGATTCATCTTTCTTGTATCATGAAGAACTGCACTTTGGGCATTCTTTAAGTGATTTGTGGTCCTTGAGAAACAGTATACAGTCATTCAGGCAGGCGTGTATTCTTTCCGAGATCATAATTATCGAGCATAACATTCGTTTGGCATCGTATGTTCGGATCTGGAGCTCATTGTCTTCTGGGAGCATGTCATTCATGAGAGCAAGTAGTTTCATAAAACTAGCTTCACTCCACCCATTGTATGCTTTCAAATTATACAGCTTCAGTACAGCTGACAATGCTGTATATCTAGTGCAACCAACATACAATGGCGTCTTTGCACAACTTTTTAACTTCTCAAACAATTTTGGGCAATCACGAAGTTCATCTTTGATGGTCCTTATCATTTCCTCAATACAATCTTCATCATCATTCGCATCTATAGTCACATCCTCCATACGGTCATCTTCATTGTTCATGTTTGTAATCATATCAGATGATCCATGAAACACAGTGTCATCCCAGCCACTACCTACATTTGTCGTTTCCCCATGTTTATTCCAACATGTATAACTCTAATCTATTCCATGACAAATCAAGTGTTCTTGCAACTCCTCTGTACTAATTTGTTTTGAATAACAACAACGTAAACACAGACAAAGGATTTGAGAAGGGTCACATGCATGATCTTTTTCAAACTTGATAAACTATTTCACACCTTCTTCAAAATATTTTGTCAACCGATTAGCATTCATCCATTATTTATTTATATTCATCCTATTTGAAATCCATAGGATGGGTATATAGGTTAGGGGATAAGGAATATGAGTATAATTTAGATAAAAAACTAGATACTTCAAAAATGGTGGGGGGCGTTCTCATTAATAGAAAATCTTGGGTGGTTCTTTGGATTCATCCAATCTCTTCCATAGTAAACAACCAACATTGATGCTCCATTATAGTAGTATACTAGAGAATGAGGAGGCCATCACATGCATGGTATAAACCAATAACACATAGATGACTCTATGCATGTCTTTCTCAAGCTTCAACACCAACTATGTGGAAAACCTCGATCTCCACAGAGGGACAACCATAGAGGTTCCCATCACATATCAAGTCACACAAAAGTGCCAAACTGGCCTATACATCACATGAGTTTCAAAACCAATTTCCAAAACACCACAAAATACAAATAGATCTTTAAAATTTACAAATCAAATTCCATTTTCAAAACCAAGGGGAAACACCATGTAAGATCTGAAGATTCCAAACGGGCCTTTAGGCCATTTAGAAACCAAACCACACCTCAAGAATCCAAACATACCTAGATTTAGGGAACACATTTGAAACTAAATTTTAAATTTGGGAACCAAGGATCCATTTTTGAAACATTGGGGTTTTATAAGAACTGTTTGAAAGGAGGAGGGATAAGAAAAATAAGGAGGAAAGGAGGGAAATTGTTTCGAAATCCAGGGTTTAAAGTGAGAATCATTTTATAAAGCCATTATCATTTGTGTACCAATCCATATTTTCACCCTATGTACATATGAATATGCCTACATCCAATAGTTCACTAATGGAGGCCAAAATAATACAAAAAATTCTAATTAAATAAACACAAGGGGAATTATAATTAACCATAAGGGTTCACACAATGAACCAAAGCATAAAAGGCACCAAAACCCACTCAAAAATATCAATTCACAAGTAAACCAACAGTAAATGGGGAGATCTAATCAAGATCAAACAAGTAACCAACCACATATACATGTGTCATACACACAAGCATTACACACAAGAATCACGCCAAATCATAATTAATCTCAATATTTAAAATAAATGCAAACACAATTAATTCATAAAAATTCAATTTTACTCACCTTAAGGAGGAGGACCCAGTGGCGGAGGAGAAGGAGGCGTCGACAGCAGAGGTAGTGGAGGCAGCAGAGGCAATGCGGAGGTAGTGCAGAGGTAGCATAGAGGCAGCGTGGTGGCAGCACGGAGGCAACAGAGGCAGCGGAGTCATCTCAAAGGCAGTGGAGGCAGCAGAGGAGGAGGAGGAGGAGGAGGACGAGGAGGCCGCGGTGGAGGAGGAGGAGCAGGAGGAGCCGCAGTGGAGAGGAGGCAGCAGAGTAGGCGGAGGAGGAGGAGGAGGAGGAGGCGCCGGTGGAGGAGGAGGAGGAGGCCGCGGTGGAGGAGGAGGAGGAGGAGGAGAAGCGATAGAGAGGAGGCTGCGGCGCAGGAGGAGGAGGAAGAGGAGGAGCCGCGGTGGAGGAGGAGGAGGAGGAGGAGAAGTAGGCACCGGAGGAGGAGGATGAGGAGGCGGCCGCGACGGAGGAGGAGGAGTAGGAGACAGCGGTATCGGCAGAGAGGAGGCAGCGATGGAGAGGAGGCAGGGGCACAGAGGAGGGCTTCCGCGAAAGCTTGACAGGGTGCCGGGAGGAGGAGGATAACCTGGTGGATTTTATAAATCCCGTGTGGACCTTTATCAGTGCTAGTAAAAATAACTGATAAAGGGGGTATTTATCAGCGCTAAAATGAAAAGTTCTGATAAAGAGTGACTTTATCAGCACATTTGTAGCGCTGCTAAATACGTAGTTTATCAGTGTTAATAAAAGCCCTGATAAATGTATAAATTTAAGAATTTATTTATATTATTATATATTTATTTAACTCTAAATATATATATATCTCTATTTATACTTATAAAATTATTTAAAGGTATATTTATATATATATCATTGAAAATATAATAAAATATATATTTATTTTTTAAATATAATTTAATTTTAATTATAAGTGTAAAATTTTTATAAAATATATATTATATGGGTAACATAATGAATTATAATCTATACATGAACATTATTCAATATGCACATATATATACACGCATTTATGATATATTCATTGACCCCAATTCATTTGAAAACACATATATATACGCATGTATGATATATTCATTAACCCCAATTCATTGGAAAACACATATATATTCAATAATTTTAATTATACATATATATTAAAACGTATTATATATTTATAAATAAAACAAATACATTAAATATAATGAAATATAATAAATATATATATTAAATATAATGAATTAATAAATCTAATAAATATAATGAATTAATAAATCTAATAAATCTTATAAATCTAATAAATATATTTATTATTAATCTTATAATTAGTTAATTATATATATATATATATATATATATTTAGTTATAACATGTGTTTTTTATTTAATGTATCTAATAAATATTATCAGCGCTAAGCAAAGTGCTGATAAATGTAACATTTATAAGCGCTAAGAAAAGTACTGATAAAGGGATATTTAAAGCACTGATAAAGGGTACCTTTATCAGCGCTTTTTTTAGCGCTGAAAAAGGCATACCCCTTTATCAGTGCTTTTTCGTTAGCGTTGATAAAGGTAGGTGCCTTCCTTGCCCAGTTTTGTGGTAGTGGGTGTTAACTTAATTGTCTAATTAATTAATAAACCTATTTATTACATTATAACATACACTTTTTATCATACTGGTTGTGTTTAGACATGGTGGTGTCGACCTACAGAGTTATACTCACACCCCACTCGGGCTGCTATTTGGTACCCAAGTAGATTACATGGATGTATGATTAGACAAGGTAAAGGGACCTTACTATTGATTATTTCTTGTTGGATGAGATAGAGTTTGTAGATGGGACTGACATGGTGTTTGTAATTAGGGTTTTTGAGTTTATTTGGGTTAGTTGATTTTTTTATTGTGTTACTTTCAATTTGAATTTTAGTTACATCTCAGCCCGTTATTACATTATTACTTTATTGTTTATTGGATTATTCATTTGGATTTTATTGTTGGTTCATTTTTTCTTCCTTTTATTTCCCAATGGTATGATATATTGTTTCCTCTTGTCTATTACTCTAATTACATCATTTATGTTTTTCATTTCCACTGTGATATAACTTCATACTAGGGGGTATAGTATCCCTATTATACTCATCACACTCCACTGATAGTCAGTAGCCTCTGGTGTATGGGAAGGCATGCTTGAGGTCTCATAACAAATCCTTTTTTGGCCATGTGAGATAGTTCTAGATCAGGGGAAGTTACATATGAGTTTAATTTTATAAGCATTTATTTTATTTTCTCAAGAAATCAGAATATCCCATCTCCATATGGCACGAGTTTTTAATTTTTTTGAGGAAATTATTCCTTTCATAGGTGAAGACATACTAGGTCATGAGTCTCCAATATCACTTACCACCAACCTTTTTTTCCTCATTAAATTTATCTATGGGTCATTTTCTCAATATTCTTAGATTTTTCAAATAATTTCTTGCTAATTTTTACACACCTCCCACCATCCATGGTTTATATTTATTAAAAAGGTAAAGGGACTATATAAATAGGTGAAATGGGTTAAATAAATAAATAATCTCAAAAGTTGAAAATTGATTAGTAGATGTTTGAACCTGTTTTAGTAGAACTCCACATGAAGTAGACACTCCTAATTCTTGATATTTTTCTTAACAATAATCCACAGGAGAAATGATAGTGTCTAATTCAATGCCTTTATTTTCCCATCATTTTGAGGGTGATAAGTTGTGGAAAATAATTACATGGTACATAGTTTTACCCATAAATTATTACAAATTTAATTGGGTAAATTCCTATCTTGATCCAATGCAATTATCTCTAACATCACATGTATCCTCACAATAATAACACCCTTAGGTTTCAAAAATAATATCATGTTTGATAGTGTATATGACACACAAAACCAAGCCTAAAAGAATTATAAAATATTATTATTTAAATATTACTAATATAACCTAGATGTTAAATTTGTGGGTATGAATATTGTCACACCTCTACCTGAAAATATTCTATTATTTTATTTATTTTTGAGTCCCTATTTATTTCTCTTATCTTCAGGGTGTTTTTATAAGGACCAAGACTTATTCCTTACATAACATAGTAAATTAAATTTAGAATTAAATTTATTAAATTCACAAAATATTTTCAGTTTAGAGTTTTATAGAATTAGAATATAATTTTTACATAACAATAGATATATTACAAGGCAAACACTTTTACTCACTATCCATTTTTTCACAAAACAAAAAAAAAACTATTAGAATGAACCATGGTTTATTTTCATGTTCAATCATCGAAACTATTCCCATGATCACATCCTTATGTAACACCCCAAGCTTCCATAGTACGTTTCCCTTTGAATAATGCAATATCTTGCATTGTATGCAACTTTGAGATTCTAACACACCGCGACCAATCAAAGTTACCGATATGAATATTAATACCCACTTTTTGAAATTTTATAAATTTTATCTCTCAAAATGGACTTCATTTTTGTATTAAGAATATTGAAATTAGCCTAGGGTAAAATTTTGGTACTTTTCAGATAACTTTTATATTTTGATGAATAGTGAAAATTACTAACTTTTAATTAAAAACTTCTTTAATCAAAATAATTAATAGTGATAAATTAAGAATTTTAGTGGTCTTAAATTATATTTATAATATATTTCTACCATTTAATACAATTTTGATCATTGGATATAATTTCAAATTTAAACCGGACATAAACAACTGTAAATCTTTTGATAGTTATTATCTCTTAAAAACAAGCTTTTTGTTTTAACAATGGGAATTAATTTTAAATTAATTTCTGCAACTTATGTGTTTTGAATTTAGAAATATGGATTCCATATTTAGAATCAGGATTTCCAAATTGTGTAAAGAGTTAACTTTTATTTTTAGACATTTTGAATAATTACTTCGGTAAATATTTTATTTACCATGGTTAAAGGGTAAATCCGGTAAATAAGGGTAAAAAAATAATATTATAATAATATTAATTTATCTGAAAACGTGTCATAACTATATTTGTTGATACATGTACGACCATGGTCATCTTTGGATTGATTTTGGGACCCCATGGAGCCACTTGTAGGTGATAAGGACACTTTATATTAATTAAGTTAAAGTAAATACAAAAATGACATAAGCATATATCTTTTAGAAAAACAATTTTTACATAGGGTTATATATGTTATATTTTCGACTATAAATATTCATTAGAAATATAAAAATATTTCCTACATAATTTTATTTTATTTATAATTTTTATACATTGAATAATTAAATTTATTTATGACACAATAATGATGAAGTATTTTTTTTAATGAAAGAATCAAACAATTGGTATTATAACTGTTAAAATAAGTATAATTTGAAAGTTTTGATGACATAAAAGAATTTTATTGGTTAATATGACAAGTTATTATTTCTTAAAAGATTTTTTTTAGAATTAATAAAGTTTTTATGACTTTAACAAAAATAAATTATTGAATAGTGTGAAAATTGACATAAACGAGTTTTTAAAACAAATATTATATTATTAATTGATATTATATTCATAAAAATCTAATGTTCGGAAAAAGGACTTATATCATGATATGTGTATAATTAATTTACCACTTGGGGGTCTCTTTTATGTATATAGTATGTTTATTAACTATATAATATAATAATACAAAGTGAAATGGTAAATGTCAAACTAATTAACTAAGAGTTAAAACTAAAAGATAAGGTTAATATAATGACCCAAACCTGTCTAAAATCTATTTGTTGAAATGATTTCTACCCATAACCACCTTATAATTTTAATAATACACTTTTTAGCCATTCTAAACTGAATATGAATTTATTATAAATTAATACTTTAAGTTTTTTCTAAAGAGCCCCTCCTCCCCCTTATAAAAGGACACAACTTCTGACCAAATCTTCACACCTTCAAAGCCTTTTGGTTTGGAAAAAACATTCCCAAATACTCTATAAAATTTCATCACTTAAACATATAGGCCTTAGTTTGATCAGAAATCCAACCTAAGGATCCCTTTTGATCAAATCAAAAGGAAGAACCCGAAGAAGAGGTAATGTTTTCACCACCTTTTTTCAAGTACCTTTCTTCTTCAACTTCTTCTTTCTTTGTTATTTCATTTATAAAATAATAAATCCAGTATATTCTATATAATGTTATGTTATTATAAATATAGTACAACTATATTCAGTATTCTATCCATCCTTTGAATGACATGTCACCATACGTGCGTACGTACGGCTTACCGTCTCCACGTCGTGGTGTAATTGTTATTCAAAAACATTATTATTTGGATGGGTATGATAATGATATGTAATTGATGTAAATAATAAATATAACATGATAATTATTCTTTATATATGATATACCATACAATTATATATTATTTTAATATCAAAAGAATGATATTGTCGCTCGTGCGTACGTACGGACTACTGTCTCCACGAATGCGATGAGACTCATTCCCCATCGTATACATTCAAGTATAATTATCATTTGATGATTAAAAAAAATGTTTAATGACTTGATATCATTATGGATATTAATAAGATACAACTTATCCACAACAAACATGACTTATGTAACAAAACATATTAAATAAAACGAGTAAGTTAACACCGGAAACTACGATAATACTAAGATATTATTAAAAAAATCAATGTTAAAAGATCATATATGATATCATAATTATGTATATGGTTCTTGTATATTTTAATAACAATGTTTTAACTATTATATAGGAGGTTAACATACCATCGACTAAGGAAAATTACAAGGTAAGGGTTTATTTCACAATCTCTTCATTATCCGAGGTTGTTTATACATAATTATCTACTGGGACCTCTTTATCATCCACATCCATGTTTCTAAAAATGTATTTAAAAACATTTTTATTATTTACTATAAAATGGGTTAAAGTAATTTATACTCTTATGTGTTTTGAAAGGAATCTTTCCGTCGTTTTCCAAACAAGCTACTTTTTAACCTTTTTGACAAATTTAAGGTAAGAATGTCTTTTTAACTTATACGGAGGGTGCAGTTATTTTCCACCGTTATAAAATTTTTGAAGCTTCCCTTACAATATTATAAGAATATTTTCAAAGTAAATGTTTTATTTTATAATTATGTGACTTTTAAAATATTTAAAAATGAATATTTTAAGAATTTGTGAAAGGTACTCTTTATCAAGATCATAATTTTAAATGTTTTAAAGATCTATATTTCTAAATCTTTTTAATTAATGTCCATGTTTTCAAAATAATTTTAAGGATTTATTTATATGGACATGAATTTTTTTAAATGATATTTCTTTTCAAAAATTTCAAAGTGGTATGGGACACTTTGATTCAAAAATATCTTTTAAATTACTTCCTTTATAAATGTGTGACTTTTAAATGATTTCAAAAAAGAGATATTTCTCTCAAATAGTTTTGAATTCATCTATGTCAACATCCTTTGATGGATTTTAAGCTTATTGAAGTTTATTTATTATCATACAAAAATTCTATATTGTATTGAAGGTTTTGTGATATGTTTGATTATGGATGTGTTATTTTTATACCATTCATGGTTTATGGAGAAAGTATTGACATTTTGTATGCTAGTTTTAATATGAATGTTTTTGTTATGTTTAAACCTGTTCATATAAGGAATGAATTGGACTTAATAAGTGACGAGTGGATCCCACTATATCTCCTCGATGCATCGGTAGGTCTCATGAGACAAACTAGTGTCTTGGTACAAGGCCTTGACAAAATCTTATTTGTAGTCTTGGCACGAGGACTTGAATATGTGGTTATGATAGTCTGGAATTATGCATTCCGTCATTATGAAAGTGGTTATTGATATTGCATGTGATTATTCAACTAGTAGAATATCCACGTGAATAAATAAATGACATTATTTCAATTTATTTTTTCCATGTTATGCTGAAGTTGAAGTTTAAAAGTCTTTTGTTTTAGTTATGCATTGCCTTAAATGTTTATGTTTATTTAAGAAATTTTCTGCTATATTGTTATCCTTACTGAGCATCTGAGCTCACCCCTTTCAATGTTTTATTTTTCACAAGATGTGAAGAATTATTTTATGAATGACCTGTAGGGATAGTATGAGGGAATATGAAGACAAGATTTTGTTGTAGTTTTTCACTTTATTATGTAATGTAAGACTTATGAATGTATCTAGTGTTTCCAAGGCTACTAAACTAATTGGTCTTTCAAGACTTGATCTTTTGTGATCATGCCAATGTTATGTAATAATGCACCTACTCTGGGTAACTAGGGTCGGGGAGTTACAGTTGGTGTCAGAGGAAGTTTAGTACAAACCTTGGAAGCTAGATTTAGATAAAATCTGATTAGAGAACATAGCCCTAAGATAGACTTTGAGGATTAGTATAGAAAAACTTCCTAGAATTTTGGTATTGTAGAGATTTTGTGAGTTTTACGAGCAATAAATCCCTATCTGGATATGAGTAGGTAGAGGCGGCTCTGGCACAGATGTACCTAGAGGGTAAAACCTGAAAACACCACTTTGAGATTGACTTGAATGGGAACTGGTGCACGACAACGGGCCTTTCTGCACTCTTGGTTACGACACTCCCGAGGGATATGCTTAGGATAATTCTCATTTTCTTTACAAATAATTATTAAGGGTTTATGAGTATATACTTCCTCAAAGAAGACATTTTTATGATTATGGATTATATCCATAAACTATTTAATTTATGTTAAGTTTTTTACAAGTTTTGGATTAGGTATTACTATTCATAAACTAATATAGTGTATGCCATTGTTTATAAATGGTGCCCAGTAGAAGGAATGAGAACTCCATCAATACGCATGATCCAAAGAGTAAGAAGGATCATATCTTTCATGGTCTTAAGCTAGAATTTAGAAGGGAAATAGTCTCCTATGTATTATCATCATATGAAGAAATAGTATCATGTGTTGATAAGATAAGTAAAGAATTCTTAGAGTCCTATGGATTTTAAGGGAAGCCAGAGAAGGAAAGGATGGTAGAGAGAAGGACAGATAAAGGGAAGAAGGTAAAGAAGGATTTTCCCATATGTGATAACTATGGAAAGAATCAACTTGGAAAATTCTTGAAGGGAATGATAGTATGTTACAAGTGTGGAGAAAAAGGACACCAAGTATGTGACTGTAAGGGTAATAAAAAGGTTTCAAATGTACAATGCTTTATCTGAAAGGAGTTTGGACACTACACAAACTAATGTCCAAATCATTAGAGTATTCCCCAAATGATGATATTGGATAATAATCAAGTTATGATACTACCACAGATGAGGAGGAATGATTAGAGTTCTTATGTTGTAATTAGAGAATTATGTCATTTGAGTGTTGTATCAACAATGTACTGCCTATAATAATTATGGAGTATATAAGGATTGTACTAAAATACTATTTCATTAAGGATTTGAGATTGTGTGTAACCAAGAAAATTAACTCAATAGCAGGTTAAATTTTTGGAAAATATATGGTTGAGAGAAAGATAAACCATAATATGGTTCTGATACCGAGGTAGTGATTTTGGAATAATACATGATTGATTTGGATAAATTATATTGGATATTCTTGATTACCTTGAAACTGATTAATGATTTGTATATTCTATCATTGTTGGAGTTTACAACATTTTTGGATAGAAAGAGTATATCCATTATTCTATAAGGAATAAAGGATCATGAATGTAATCAATAAGGTTTTATGGTAATTCAGGTTATTGCAGTGTTTTAAAAGAATACATGATAAAGGTGTTCACATATTATTACATCTCAAAAAGGATCTTAATTATGTTTACCTACCTTATAAATTTTGTACTGTGTGTTTGGACAGAAGTATTTTGGATAATTATAGTTTGAGATTATTTTTGGATTGCCATAAATGGACAACCCGGAGGTCGGGTGGCAACCTGTCGCGTCTGGCAAGGCCGTGAGACTTGAACCCGCAACCGAAGGGAGAAAAGGGTGTATCACCTACCATTGGCCCACATGATATCTTGGATTGAATAATGTAGTCTTTTTAAAAAAAATCTGGTAGATGAATTATAAATTCATTTTTTTGAACCCTATATGGTTAGGATAAATAGAATATTTTTGAGTTCTATTACCTTTTGGAGTGAAAGATGGGTTTGTGGTAAACATTTATTAAAGAATAAAAGTCTACATGACAAGTAAGTATATTTCCATACGTTCTTAGTAAATATCATAAATAAATTCCTCAACTTTATGAAAGGTAACATAAAACAAAAATGTTGTCGGTTAACTTTTCCTACTAGGGAATCAAAGACCGTTTAACCAATCACAAGTTTGTGATTTTCTTGTAGTTAACTTTCTTCCAATCCTATTTTCTACAACTCTCCATCAGACCTTGATGGTTTGTTTCTCCTCCATATCCATGTTTTCATAGAATCCTAGTATGGGCTATCTCGGGTGACCTTTGTACTTCTCTTTCTTTCTTTTAAAGTTATATTTTTGTTAACCCTATTTTAGATATGGGTTTTCCACAAAGGTATTTTCTATTTTCAACCTTTTATTTTCGAAGAACATTTTCAAATTGCGAGGATGTAATTTATTGAAGGAGGGGAGAATGTAACACCCCAAGCTTCCATAGTACGTTTCCCTTTGAATAATGCAATAGCTTGCATTGTACACAACTTCGAGATTCTAACACACCGCGACCAATCAAAGTAGACGTTATGAATAGTAATAACCACTTTTTGAAATTTTATAAATTTTATCTCTCAAATTGGACTTCATTTTTGGATTCAGAATATTGAAATTAGCCTAGGGTAAAATTTTGGTACTTTTCGGATAACTTTTATATTTTGATGAATAGTGAAGATTACTAAATTTTAATTAAAAACAACTTTTTTAATCAAGATAATTAATAGTGATAAATTAAGAATTAGAGTGGTTTTAAAGTATATTTAGAATATATTTTTACCATTTAATACAATGTTGGTCATTATACATAATTTCACATTTAAACTGGACATAAACAACTGTCAATCTTTTGATAGTTATTATCTCTTAAAAACACGCTTTTTATTTTAACAACGAGAATTAATTTTAAATTAATTTCTACCACTTATGTGTTTTGAATTTAGAAATATGGATTCCATATTTATAATAATGATGTCCAAATTGTATAAATATGTAACTTTTATTTTTAGACATTTTGAATAATTACTTCGGTAAATATTTTATTTACCATGGTTAAAGGGTAAATCCGGTAAATAAGGATAAAAAATAATATTATAATAATATTAATTTACCCTAAAACATGTCATAACCCTATTTTTTGATACATGTACGATCATGGTCATCTTTGGGTCGATTTTGGGACCCCATGGAGCCACTTTTAGGTGATAAGGACACTTTATATTAATTAAGTTAAAGTAAATACAAAAATGACATAAGCATATATCTTTTAGAAAAACAATTTTTACATAAGGTTATATATGTTATATTTTCAAATATAAATATTAATTATAAATCCAAAAATATTTACTACATAATGGTATTTTATTTATAATTTTTAAACATTTAATAATTAAATTTATTTATGACACAATAATGATGCAGTATTTTCCTTATTAATGAAAGAATCAAACAATTGGTATTATAAATGTTAAAATAAATATAATTTGAAATTTTTGATTACATACACAAATTTTATTGGTAAATATGACATGTTAGTATTGATTAATTGAATTTTTTTAGAATTAATAAAGTTTTTATGACTTTGAAAAAAATCAATTATTGAATAGTGTCAAAATTGACATAAATGAGTTTTTAAAACAAATATTATATTATTAATTGATATTCTATTCTTAAAAATCTAAGGTTCTGACAAATGACTTATATCATGATAGGTGTATCATTATTGGACCACTTGGGGGTCTCTTGGATATATATAGTATGTTTATTAACTATATAATATAAAAATACAAAGTGACATGGTAAATGTCAAACTAATTAACTAAGAGTTAAAACTAAAAGATAAGGTTAATATAATGACCCAAACCTATCTAAAATCTATTTTTTGAAAGTATTTAGACCCATAACCAACTTATACTTTGAATAATCCACTTTGGAGCCATTATAAACTGAATATGAATTTATTATAAATTAATACTTTAAGTTTTTCCTAAAGAGCCCCTCCTCCCCCTTATAAAAGGACACAACTTCTAACCAAATATGCACACCTTCAAATCCTTTTGGTTCGGCCAAACCCTACCCAAATACTCTATGAAATTCCCTCACTTCAACCTAGAGGCCTTATTTTGATTAGAAAGCCAACCTAAGGAGCCCTTTTTATCAAATCATAAGGAAGAACCCAAAGAAGAGGTAATGTTTTCACCACCCTTTTTCATGTTCCTTTCTTCTTAAACTTATTCTTTCTTTGTTATTTCCTTTATAAAATAATAACTCCAGTATATTATATATAATTTTATGTTATTATAAATATGGTACAACCATATTCAGTATTATATCCATCCTTTTAATGACATGTCACCATACGTGCGTACGTACGGCTTACCGTCTCCACGTCGGGGTGTAATTGTTATTCAAAAACATTATTATTTGGATGGGCATGATAATGATATTTAATTGATGTAAATAATAAATATAAAATGATAATTATTCTTTATATATGATATACCATCAAATTATATATTATTTTAATATCAAAAGAATGATATTGTCGCTCGTGCGTACGTACGGACTACCGTCTCCACGAATGCGATGAGATTCATTCCCCATCGTATCCATTCAAGTCTAATTATCATTTTATGATTAACAATAATGTTTAAGGACTTGATATCATTCTTGATATGAATAAGATACAACCTATCCACAACAAACACGACTTATGTAACAAAACATATTAAAGAAAAGGAGTAAGTTAACACCCAAAACGATGATAATACTAAGATATTATTAAAAAAAGCAATGTTAAAAGATCATATATGATATCATAATTATGTATATGATTCTTGTATATTTTAATAACAATGTTTTAACTATTATATAGGAGGTTAACATACCATATACTAAGGAAAAGTACAAGGTAAGGGTTTATTTCACAATCTCTTCATTATCCGAGGTTGTTTATACGTAATTATCTACTGGGACCTCTTTATCATCCACATCCATGTTTCTAAAAAATGTATTTAAAAACAATTTTACTATTTACTAGAAAATGGGTTAAAGTCATTTATACCCTTATGTGTTTAGAAAGTAATCTTTCCGTCATTTTCCAAACAAGGTACTTTTTAACATTTTCGAAAAATTTAAGGTAAGAATGTCTTTTTAACTTATACCGTGGGTGCAGTTATTTTCCGCCGCTATAAAATTGTCGAAGATTTACTTACAAGATTATAAGAATATTTTCAAAGTAAATGTTTTATTTTATAATTATGAGACTTTTAAAAGATTTCAAAATGAATATTTTATGAATTTGTGAAAGGTACTCTTTATCAAGATCAGAATTTTAAATGTTTTAAAGATTTATCTTTCTAAATATTTTTAATTAATGTCCATGTTTTCAAAATGATTTTAAAGATTTATTTATATGAACATGAATCTTTTGAAATGATATTTCTTTTCAAAGGTTTCAAAGTGGTATGGGACACTTTGATTCAAAAATCTCTTTTAAATTACTTCCTTTATAAATGTGTGACTTTTAAATGATTTCAAAAAAGATATATTTCTCTCAAATAGTTTTGAATTCATCTATGTCAACATCCTTTGATGGTTTTTAAGCTTATTGAAGTTGATTTATTATGATACAAAACTTCTATATTTTATTGAAGGTTTTGTGATATGTTTGACTGTGGATGTGTTATTTTTATACCATTCATGATTTATGGAGAAAGTATTGACATTTCTTATGCTAGTTTTAATATGAATGTTTATGTTATGTTTAAACCTATTCATATGAGGAATGCATTGGACTTAATAAGTGACGGGTGGAGCCCGCTATAGCTCCTAGATGCATCGATAGGTCTCATGAGACAAACTAGTGTCTTGGCACAAGGTCTTGAAAAAATATTATTTGTAGTATTGGCACGAGGCCTTGACTATGTCATTATGATAGTCTGAAATTATGAATTCCATTATTATGAAAGTGGTTATTGATATTTCATGTGATTATTCGACTAGTAGAATATCCACGTGAATAATTAAATGGAATTATTTCAATTTATTTTTTCCATGTTATGATGAAGTTCAAGTTTAAAATAATTTTGTTTTAGTTATGCATTGCCTTAAATGTTTATGTTTATTTAAGAAAGTTTCCGCTATATTGTTATCCTTACTGAGAATCTGAGATTACCCCTTTCAATGTTTTATTTTTCCCAGGATGTGAAGAAGTATTTTATGAATGACCTGTAGGGATAGTATGAGGGAATATGAAGACAATATTTTGTTGTAGTTTTTCACTTTATTATGTAATGTAAGACTTATGAATGTATCTAGTGTTTCCAAGGCTACTAAACTAATCGGTCCTTCGAGACTTGATGTTTTGTGATCATGCCAATGTTATGTAATAATGCACCGACTCTAGGTAACTGGGATCAGGGCATTACACCTTATCTCTAATCTCCCTTAAATATCGTGAAAAACACTTTAAAACATGGCATGAGCATTAAAATCTCAGTAAGGGATATATAAAGAAGGACAACTATTAGTCTTTCAAAAACATATAAACATGAATACTTTATCATAATTTAAAACTTTTAACTTTTGAGAAGAAGTAAATATTTTCCTTTGAATATAAGCCCATTTCTTACCCTTTTTTGTAATCAAAATATTACAATTGAACCAATATAAATAACATATAACATATAAAGGTATCTTGGGACATAATCACACTTAAATGGAATAACCATGCAGTAAACTTCCATATTTGTCACTCTTACAAATGGAATAACCATATGGCTGACTTCCATACCCAATGAATTGGAGGTTATAATGTGACCAACCATATTTGGTTTATCACATAACCAACCTTCTTTGGTTTATCACATAACCAACTATCAAATATCCAAGTACCATGATATAATCATAACACATAAAAGATTGTAATTATCAATATTTCAATCATAAAATTTCATTTTCATTCACAAGAAATAATTTCAAGATACTAAAATAATCAATCCATTTACAAAACCATTTTCAATGTAAAAACACACAAAAAAGGATTTATTTATATACCTCATAAAATAAGGTGATGTATAACATCAAAATATGCCTCAATGAAATGGGATTGAGATGAAGTCTCTTACAAAGATCATTTTGTTAATAAAATATTTTGATTATGTGTTTTCACTATAAATCCACATAAACAAGTAGAAACAAAAGATAATATATTAAAAATTAATTTCACACATAATATTTGAATGAAATAATCATGAAGTAGAATTTTAACCCAAATAATGTAAATTGGGTTAAGAAATTATCTTACCTCAAGTCCATCTCTTCACGTACAATCTTTATATTCCTGAATAATAAACATAGGTTAATGTATAATTGTTTTAGAACATTTTTCAATTTTATTATTCCTTTTATATTACTTATTACCATGTTATAAAAATTACATAATTATTAAAGTTCATGTCATACACTTTGTTAATATCTGGTACTTGAGTTAAAAATGAACTTGATAAGATGTTAATAGTCCACGTGGTCATAAGTCCATAATATCTAGAATATAAAAAATGATATAAATATTGTATATATTCATAATTTAAGTATTTATAATAAAATTTAAAGACAAAATAAAAACATTTTTCACGGATATGGTAGACTGTACACACGCATGAATGATATTTTCATTTTTCCCGTCGTATTAAAAGAACAAAATTAAATGAAATATATGTAAATATGAATATATATATATATAATTAAATTATAATTAATATGTCATTTATATCACATATTTTTACTAAAAAATTCGTTAACACATTCCATGTGATGTGTGAACAAATCACATCATTTTGAGGAGGCGATAGTCCACACGTCCCCAAACGAAGTTATCATATAACCACAATATGGAAAGCATGAAGGTATGTTTAATATAAAATTTCCAGAATATTACACAAGTTATAATATAAATATTAAAATATTATTTGACTATAAAAATAGTTTTAAGATCATCCATGAAGGTGGTAATGGAAAAATAACACAAACATTATTCATGGTGGTGATTAACCAGTATAACTTGGACAACAATTTCGTTTATTTGAATGAGAGGAGGTGAGAAATGAAATGGATATGATATATTACATTAGAAACATAAAAGTTTAGTATATAAAAGATTATGTAGTTATAATTCATTGATGGATTAAGGAGGTGAGGATAAAGTATAAAAATAAAGTAAATTAAGAGAGGTACTTTGAGAAAATTACCTATTGAATTCCCTCCTTGAAAGACCCTTGAGAACCTTAGAATTGGTATTTTGGTGCGACCATAAGAAATAATATGCGGATAGAGTGAGGAGGATAGGTTTGGGAAGATATTTTATAATATAAAAGGCTTTTTGGGTTGAAAATGGGAGGTGATGGGTGGTATTTATACTTGAGGAGAGGTGGGTTCAAGTGATTAAATTATTGATTATTTTATATTTAAAGGTAATCATATTGAGGTGGCATTAATTTCAATGAACTATAATTTCATTTAATGTTTTGTAGGATGGTTAGGGTATATCAAAACCTCATAAAAACTTTAAATGTTGTAGTTTTTAGGTATTTTAATCCTTTACCCTTTTAACTTTAACATGTTTCATTTTTTACTTATATTGCAGTAAATAATTTTTTTACCATGGTAACATTTTTATACCAAAAAAATGAAATTGGATATACATCATAATTTAGACATTTTGATTCAAAATATGTAATATATTTTACCTAATTAAATTCACATTATTTTAAGAATTATATTTAAAATTAATTCCACAAAAAAAAACAAAAAAAAAAAAAGGTTTTTTAAAGTGAAATGTTCAAAAGTTTAAAATGTTTTTATATGTAATTTCAATTGTAAATTGATTACAATGACCATAATTAGATTAAATGATAAAAAAATATAAATATAATTTAAAACCTATTAAAAGGATATTATAACAATATAAATAAATTATATGAAATAATAGTTTTTAATTAAAATGAAGTATTTTTCTCTATTCATTAAATTATGAAAGTTATCAAAAAATACCAAGAATTTATCCAAAATAAATTTTGATTTCCAAATTCCAATTAATTAGTTTATTTTTTAAAATATAACTTATAAAGTATCAAAAACTATATTTAAAATGGTTTTTCTATTAAAAGGTGACAAAACATCATTTTTTTTAAAATACTTCTTTTATCTGAAAAAATTGAATTTGGTTTATGGAATGTATAAAAAACATATAAGTTGAATATTAACCATTAAATTTAAAATATTAGATATATATTTCATCAATAAAACAAAATAATATTGATTTTATTGCTTTATAAACTCACTTATTTTTATTTAAATTGTTTTTCAGAAAAACATTTTCTTTTATTTAAAAAGGGTTTTACATTAATTTATTATTAATTTTGCACCAAATAATTAATTATAAACATGTGTAAAAAATAATTTCATATTTCAATTAATAATGTTCATTCATTCCATTTTAACATCTAAGTTATTAAATAATAATATTCAGTTGTTCTCTAATTTTTGATGTGGCGTATCATGTACACTATCGAACATAATGTCCTTTTTTTTAAAACCCAAAATGTTACATCCTCCCACTTTAATAAATTTCATCCTCAAAATTTGAATTTGGGGTTGGTAACAAAGGTATGACTTTTTAAAATACCTTTATTACAATTCCACATCAGAAAAAGGATTAATAAAACTACCACTTTAAAACAAAGAAAGAGAAGTATGGAGATAAACTGATATAACAAATACTAGGGTTTTATATAAGAAAACATGGATATGGAAGAGAAAAATAACCATCAAGTTCTGATGGAGAGTGATAGAAATTTTTTTCAGAATAAAGTTAACAATCACAAAACCATAAATCTATGATTGGTTAAAAGGATCTTGATTTCCCATAATGTAAATAAATCAATAACGTTTTTGTTTTAGGATCTTTTTCATAGAATTGATGAATTATATTAATAACAATACTAATATCATAAATAATTATACTTACTTATAAAGTATAGTTTTATCCTTTAATAAATTTCCATCATGAATTAATATTTTTGTCCAAATGATGAGTTTTAAGATTAATTTTTCATGCCTGAAGCATTAGAATCAACTTCTAGATAATCAAATAATCCAAAAAATATGAACTATATATTTATCCTATCTTTATAAAGTATCCAAAAACAAAATGGTTATCATAAGAGAAGTTAATTTTAAAAACTAATAAACCATTGTATGATGAAAAACTATATTTAATCTCCAAAATTCAATAGTAATACCAAGTTATACATAGACCATTCAATAAACAATTGTCATTAAAATTATTTAAAATATTATAAACTAATATTGAAACCCAAAATAAAAAGTATTTGATAAATTTTCTTCCAAGAAAAATTTAGAAATTTATCTCCAAAAATTAATTACACTTGAAGTCTCAGAAAAAAATTGATTGTCCTAATAATCATCAAGATATGTTAATTGTTTCCATAAATAACTCAAATCACCATAATTACATCATAGATTATTCCAAAATATAATAAAATTCCATACTATTCTATTTATCTTGATCATATAGAGTTTCCAAAATAATGAACGTCCTCTGAAATAATATTATTCACTTAATTACTAATTCATTTTACAATACCAAGGATATCCATTTGATAGAACATAAGTTACAAAAATAAACTTATTATTATTAAATTAAATCATTTAACTAAAAATTATGAAGCAATACTTACTAGGGACTTCACGTAGGCCAATGGTAGGTGATTCACCAATTTATCCCTTCAGTTGTGAGATCAATTCCCACAACCTTGCCAGATTCGATGGGTTGTCACTCATCCTACATGTTTTCCTTTTTATAATATTATAAAATTCTTATAAAATTCTAGAAATATTGTAAAGTCCTCAAAAATAACCATAACATGTTTTATCCTTAATGTTTATCTCATACCTTTCATTTTGAAACCTAAAATATAATAACACATAATTATATCAAAATCATATGAACCCTAAAGTTTATCCAAACTTTATAATTATGTCCAGAAAAGTGAATTCTTCTTAAAATATTTTTTTTTTGAAAATATAACAATAAATAAAACTCAATTACAGTATCCAATAATTAATCACACTACCAAAAGAGTACAAGTACATTTAAACATTTCACCATACTTAAGTATACCATAACTCTTGAATCATTTATAAGTAGACATCTTATTTATTCAATGTTCTTCATAATCCATTAACTATGAATTTCCACCTTATTTATTAATACAAAATTTCTACATATAAAATATCATCATAATTTATAAATATCAATACAATAATGTTTCATAATTTATGGATGAGAAAATAAATCATGCTTTGAATTCCAAATATCAAGATCTTCTTGATGTTCCCTTTCTCTTTCAACATGTTATCCTACTTTAAAAAAGTAAATGTTCCCTCCACTTTTTTAATTTAACTTTTGGTAGAGTGAGACATATTGAGATCTTTAAATCATATAAAAAATATACCATGACCCAAAAAATTGTTTTATAAATGAGTAGGTGTTGGATAACTTAAACAATTTATTGTAGGTGATTTGAATACTCAAGAAGCTTTCAAAATCATTTGAACAAGATTTTATGATAATAGTGATAATCAAATCATCATGGAGGGATAAGAAGGTTGTTCAAGAGATCTTTCCTTCAATATTGAAAAATGATCCTTAATATTATATAAATAACATCACATAAACATAAAGAGAATTACTAAAAGAAGAATACTATTTAGAGTAAAGATAATAATCTAATCCATCAACCCCCTTACATCTCAGTTGATTTAGATTTTTATCCAATCTATCTAAATTACCATAATCCTCTAAAATTTCCATATGATAATAACCCTCTTGGTTATAAAGGATCTTTAACCTATACCCATATAACATTCCAACCTCTAAAGTTATCTAAACCATGCTATGATAAAAACTATAAGGAACCAACATTATTCATTACATAACATAGTAAATTCAATTTAGAATTAGATTTCTTATATTCCCAAAATAATTTTGGTTTAGAGTTTTAGAAAACTAGACCATAATTATTACATAACTATAAAGATATTACAAGGAAGACAATTCCACTCAATATCCATTTTTTCACAAAAAAAACTATTATAGTAAAACATGATTTCCTTTCATGTTCAGTCATCACAACTATTACCTTGATCACACAATTGTCTCTAATATACCTTAAATCCTATTAAAACATTTTAAAAATTAGGATGAGCATAAAAATATCAGTAAGGGATACATAAAGAAGGAAAATTAATAGCCTTGAAAAAAAATATAAACACGAATACTTTAACATAAAGTAATAATTTTTACCTTTAAGAATAATGAAATACTTTCTTTTTAATGTAATCCCATTTTTACCCTTTTTTTTAATCAAAATATTACCATATAACTCATATAAATAACATATAAATTTTAAAGGTAACTTGGGACATAATCATACTTAAATGGAATAACCGTGCAATAGAATTCTATATTTTTCACTCTTATAATTGGAATATCCATAAAGCCAACTTATATACCCAATTTATTAGATATTATAATGTAACAACCCATCCTTGGTTTATCACATGACCACCCATCTTTGGTTTATCACATAACTACCCATCAAATGTCCAAGTCCCATTATATAATCATAACACATAAAAGATTACAATTATCAAAATTTCACTCATAAAATATCATTTTAATTCAAAAGAAATCATTTTAAGATTTTGAAATAATAAATCAATTTCTAAAACCATTTTCAATTCCAAAATACACAGAAATAGATTTGTTTATACACCTCATAATAGAAGGTGGTGTATAACATCAAAATATACCTCAATGAAAAGAGATTGAGACGAAGTCCCTTACAAAGATTATTTTGTTAATAAAATAGTTAGATTATGTGTATTAACTATAAATTCACATAAAAAATTATAAAAAAAAGATAATATATTCAAAATTCATTTCACATATAAGAGTTTAATGATATGATCAAGAAGTATAAGTTTAACCAAATGAATGGAAATTGGGTTAAGAAATTCCCTTAACTTGAGTCCGACTCTTCATGTGAAATATTTATATTCATGAATAATAAACTTTGGTTATTTATAATTTATATAGAGCCTTTTTAAAGTTTATGTTTCCTTTTATATCACTTATTACCATTTTATAAAAATTACATAATTATTTAAGTTCATGTCGGACGCTTTTTTGATATTTGGTACTTGAGTTGAAAATGAACTTGATAAGATGTAAATAGTCCATGTGGTCATAATTACATCATATCAAGAATATAAAACATGATATAAATATCTTATATATTCATTATATAATTATTTATAATAATATTTAAATATAAACTAAAAACATCATTTAGGGAGACGGTAGGCTGTACATACGCATGAATGCTATTTTCATTTTTCCAATCGTATAGAAAGAACAAAATTAAATGAAATGTATATAAATATGTATATATATATATAAAATAATTACAGTATAATTAATATTTAATTTATATAATATAGGTTTACTAAAACAATCCTTAACACATTCCATGTGATGTGTGAATGAATCAAATCGTTTTGAGGAGATGATAGTCCATACGTTCCCAAATGAAGTTATTGTATAACCACAATATGGAAAGCATGAAGGTATGTTTAATATAAAATTTTAAGAATATTAAATAGGTTATAATATAAATTTTCAAATATTATTTGACCCTAAAAATAGTTTTAATATCATCCATGAAGGCGGTAATGGAAAAATGACAAAAACATTATTCACGACGGTGATTAACCGTCATAACTTGGACAAAAATTTTGTTTCCTTGAATAAGAGGAGGGGGGAAATGAAATGGTTATGATATATTCAATTAGAAACATAAAACCAAATTATATACATGATTATTTAGTTATCAATAATTAATGGATGAACTAGGTGTGGAGAAAGTAGAAAAAAAAAATAAATTAAGAGTGGTACTTTTAGAAAATTACCTCTTGAATATCCCCTCTTTGAAAGACCCTTGAGGACATTAGATTTAGTATTTTGGTGAGAAAAGAACAATTGAAAATGGTGAGAGTGAGTATGAGAGGTTTGGGAAGACACTTTAGAATCTACAAGGATTTTTAGGTCTAAAAAGGTAGGCGAGGGGTGATATTTATACTTGATGAGAGATGGGTTCATGTGATTAAATTATTGATTATTTTATATTTAAAACTAACCACATTGAGGTGGCATTAATTTAAACGAATTATTATTTCATTTAATGTTGTGATGGTTTATTATTGTTGAGTCACACCTCAAAAAACCTTTAAATTTTGTAGTTTTTAGGTATTTTAATCCTTTACCCTTTTAACTTTAACATGTTTCATTTTTTACCTATACCGCGGTAAATAATTTTTTTACCATGGTAAATTTTTTTACACAAAAAATGAAATTGAATATAAAAAATAATTTGGATATTCTGATTAAAAAAATTTAATATATTTTACCTAATTATATTTACTGAATTTTAATAATTATATTTAAAATTAATTCCACAAACAAAATGTAAAAGCAGGTTTTTTAAAGTGAAATATTCAAAAGTTTGAAATGGTTTTACATCTAATTTCAATTTGAAATTGATTCCAATGACAAAAATTGTATTAAATGATAAAAATAATAATATAAATATAATTTAAAACATATTAAAATAATATTATAACAATATAAACAAATTATATGAAAAAGAAGTTTTGAATTAAAATGTAGTCTTTTCACTATTCATTAAAGTATGAAAGTTATCAGAAAAATACCAAAAATTTATCCAAACTAAATTTTGATGTCATAATTCTAAATAAGAAGATTATTTTATAAAATATAACTTATAAATGTGTTAAAAACTATATTTAAAATGGGTTCTCCATTAAAAGGCGGAAATACTGCACTTTTTTTTTAAAATACGTCTTTTATCAAAAAAATGAATTTGTTCTTATTTAATGTCTAGAAAAAATATAATATGAATATTAAACATTAAATTGAATATATTAAATATATAATTCATTATTAAAACAAAAAAATTGTGATTTTATTACTTTATAAAATCACTTATTAGTATTTAAATAGTTTTTTCATAAAAACATTTCCTTTTATTTAAAAAGGCTTTTACATTCATTTATAATTAATTATGCACAAAATAATTAATTATAAACCCGTGTAAACCATATTTTCACAATTAAATTTATACTTTTCATTACCACCATTTTAAGAACTAGGTTATTAAATAATAATATTTAGTTGTTTGATTATGTTTGATGTGGCGTATCATGTACGCTATCGAAAATAATGTATTTTTTTAAAAAAACTTGGGATACTGTAGTTTTTACCTTGAAATTGGGAGTTTTTGGGAATGTAGAGAATGAAACATAGTTATGTTGCATATTTTTACAAACTGTGCGACAATTTTTTCAATTTTTGACAAATCAACCACATGATTGGTGCACAATTTTCCAAACTGTGCATCCAACCCATGTAGGGTGATCCATGAGACCTGTAGAGGGCATAAGTTTAGCACATGTTTTTCCAAACCATGCGACCCAAACCTTGATCCAAGAATTTATCTCAAAATAAAATTTTATTAATTAAAATTAAATTTAAAATTAAGAAGAAACAAAAAAAAAACATAATCAAACACCCCTCTCAACACCCTTTACTCGTACAACCACCACTACCCCTCTCACTACCACATGACACCCTTCCCTCCCTCCCTCCATAGCAGTGCACCACCCCATCTTGTGGGATCCTCTTCTCGTACTACTTTCTCCCAATTTATTTGGGTTTCTTGGATGAGACACCAAGTTATGGTCTCTGCTTATCTTATCCTTTCATTTTGGTCATTTTTCTTTTCTCCATGTGGCCCCATTCATTTGGCCAGACCCTAGATTAATTTGGTAACCCAATTTTTTGGATTTATTCCATTGTTAGGGTATAAAATGGGTCTCCTAATGCTTCTTCATGTGTGTTTCAGCATCCACTTCCAAAGGTGAATCATTTCGGTTCATTCTGGTTCACCCACTGCCATTTGAAGTAGGTTTCTTATACCCTCTTTATTTGTTCCAATTTTAATTAGGTTCTTTTAGTGTTTTTGGTTCCCTCTTGGTTAACTAGAAAATATTATGAATCCTTAAAGGCTTGAAAAAATATTTATAGGTACATATATATATATATATTAATATATTAAACTTATAATGAGGTTCATTCCTATTTAAATTTTGATTTAAATCCATTAAAGTTGGTTAATTGAATGTTTACTAGGTGTATGAGGATGCTCATGGGTGTCCTGGGGGTTCATGACATGAAAGAAGAGAATTTTTTTCCATCTTATACATGTTTCACAGTTGGCGCATGATTATTAGTAATCGTACGCCCAAACCATGCTAGCCTGGTAGAGGGTTGCACGGTTTAGTAAACCATGTAAGAGGGGAGGCCAAACTGTGGAGATTTGGATAGAGCCATTCCACCTGGATGGCACATGATTTGTTAAACCATGTGAGCTCCCTAGTTAACTGTGTGACTTGGAACCCTCTTGGATAGAGGCTGGTGTATGGTTAGATCACAGTTTGGAAAACCATGTGGCCAAACCATACATCCCATTAAAAGCAGAATTTTACTGTTTCCCCCTCAGGATTTTAAGGTTTCTCACCTAATTTATTCCCTCATTTCTCCTCTATAAATCCTAAGGATGAACCATTTTGACCAATACTTCCCAAGGATCAATCTAATTCATTTATAGTCTATTTGGAGTTATTTTGGGTGCATATCGAGGATCCAGGTAAGTCAAACAACCCTCTTGATTTTCTTTTCCAGAGTAGGGATTGTGGTTTCGTTTATCCTATTTTGAAGCCTTTAAACCCTCTTTTTCTAGTAGATCATAGGTTAAGGATTCAAGGGATGATTAAATACAGATATAAATCTAAGGTTAAGAGAGATTTTTTTTCTATGGATTCGAGGTAGGTGGTATACAAGTTATATCCCATAGTCTTGATGTTGATTTGTGTATATGTGGTTGTGCTAATGATTCTATCGTGTTGTGAAATTGATTCCTTTAGTGGTATTTGGTAAAATGGTTGGATAAATGATGAATTAAACCCCTTATTATCCCTATGGTATTAATTGAGATTGATTAGACATGTTTAGGTCCACCCATGGGGTGTACCAACATTTCCAAATATGGAAGACTGTAATGTTAAGCATAAAGTTGATTTTTGTTGAAATTGATCCCATGATAAATTTGTTTACATGTTATTTTAAATCATAAAGTGGAACTAATTTTAGAAGTGTCTAGTCATTTTAAATGGAATAGGGAATTGTTTGGTATAATTTGAAAGGGGTTAAATGAAATAAAGTGAATGTATCAAATGATTTATGAGTTTGTAATTGAATTGTGTAAATGGGCTAATGCCTATGAATTGGCGAATGTGTGAAATGGGTTAATTCAAGGAAAGTGTTGAATGTGTTAAATAGGTTACTATATGGTATTTTTTGATTATGATTAATGGGTTAAGTTATGAGAAAGGGAAATGGGTTAAATGTGATATTCTATGTAAATATCAAAAATGAAAATGGGTTAAGTCTTGATAATGATTTAAATGTTGAATGAATATAAATTGTGAATGTTATGAGGATTGATTGTGTATGGCTCATGATATGAAATATGTGTTAAATGGATAAAGAATCATGTGCACATGGCCTTTTAGTTTTGGGGTATTGGACTTGAGGATCTACACCCATGATTCAGGTTAGATTGAGGCTCTAAATCACACCCCTATAATGCATAGGTTAAGGAAGGGGACTAAGGCTCTATGACCCTAACTATTCCATTTGATGAGACTACCTGGACTATGGATCGAAGGTAAGTATGATGTATTTGTTTAAGAAATGATTATCCCTAGTGATATAGGGAACTTGACTTATTTCCGTATTCATAGTGATTGATCAGCATAGGCCATAGTGTAAAAGATGCAAATGCCTAACCCATGAAGCAAATGATAAAAATGGTTAAAGTGAATATTGTTAACAAATCAAACCTGAGTTGTATTTTTTTTAATCTAGTAATTTATTTAATACTTTCATGCACTATATATTTAGACTGAATATTTTGTAGACACTATTGGTGGTAACCTACTGAGTTGTACTCACACCCTGCTCAGGCCACCATTGGGTACCTGAGAAGATTTAATAGTTGCGGGTCCAGATAGGGGAAAAGGCCCTATTCTAGGGAGTTGATTTGGGAATGGGTTGTAAATGGATGAGGGATCCTAACATGGAGTTAGGACCCATTTTGGGGATGATTCTGTTGGTATTTATTTTAGGATTTTCTTTACTTTTGGCATTTTTATAATGACACATAATATTTTTTCTTTGGTTATGGTTTGTACCAAGTTTTGGGAAATATTTGGAATGCATGTTCAAGTTTATTGTTTAATGTTTCCATTATTCCATATATTATCTATTGTGTCTTACTCTAGTAAAGAGGGTATAGTCTCTATACACGATTTATTAGAACCTCACTATAGTGACCCTCTATTTTCATAAATTAAAAATACATCACTTTTTCAGAATACTTAATACACTACACAAACAAATTTTCAAAGAACAAATTAGTTCAGTGTCTTTGGAAACTTAGAACAAAAATCCTTTAGATCAATGAAATATATTAAATATTTCCAACCAAGATCACCCCACTTAATAATTCTAATTAAAAACCTTTCTTCATAAACCAGGGTAAGGAAACATAAGAATGAGGTGATCTTAAATGCTCATTAATGGTAAATAAAGGAAATAAGTATGCATATCATGAACATAAGAGTATAAGTACATGATCATGATAATTATAAGACCATACCATGAATATAAAATATCATAAACATGAATCATGGAATAAATATTTGCAGTTTATAAGAAAGGAATCATAAGGAAACCAAGATCATAAGTTGTAAAATCATAACATAGGAATAATACATGGAATAGTGGCATACACATCAATATATAACATATAGAACATGTATAAGTCGAAATAGGTTCACACATTAAGTTAAAAAAGGAAATTACGTCCTCTCATAGACTTATAGACATGAAACTAGGTCCGTACATGATGTTGTGAACATGCAATCAGGTTTATGGATAACACTTTGAACATGCAATCAGGTTCCCACATAACATTGTGAACATATAATAAGGTTCACTAATAAAATTATGAACATGTAATCATGTTTATTTATAAAATTATAAACATGAAACCAGGTCCATGCATAACATTGTGAATGTATAATTAGGTTCATGCATAACTGTTATACTCATGAGTCATTCATCATTACCCAATTCATTAGAGGGAGATATAGGTACCACCCACCTTATAATAAAATAATTCATACATGTGACACAAGATAATAAAACTTTCATCACATCATGACCCATAAAATGTGTTTTATAAACATCCTATCATAACCCATGAAATTAAATGGGTATCATTAACATTTTATCACATAATAACCTATAGAAATGTGATAGGTTTTATAATCATTTAATCAAATAATAACCCCTGAAAATAAGAGGTTTTAAAATCATATAACCCGTGGAATAGAAATTAGTCTCATAATAATCATTCCATAAAAAAAACCATTTAATAAAGAATATGAATGGAACCTTTGGATCATTTGCTAGAAAATAATGAGTAACATCAATGGAAGTCATCTTAGATAGAAAATAAATTGGAAATATATTTTGAAAAAATTTCTTAATGAAAATATTCTTTCTTATTTGATAAAGGCTATTTAAAACATAAAAACATTTTGAAAACCATTTTCATGAAAATAAACTTTAAAGATTATAAATAAATCTTTGAAAAAATTTTGGAAACCGTTTTATTTGAAAAAATATTAATAGAGTTTGAATTTTTTTTGAAAACCATTTTCCTTGAAAACTTATAAAAGAAGCTCGAAAATGTTTTGAAAACAATTTTCCTTCAAAACATATAAAAGAATCATAAAAAATTATTGAATTTTTTTTCTTAAAAAGCTTATAAAGTAAGTTTGAAATAATTTTTGAAAACGATTTTCTTTAAAAACTTATAAAATAATCTTAAAATTCTTTTTAAAAACAATTTCCTTGAAAAATAAATTGAAAAATTATGAATAAATACTGAAAATATTTTGAAAAAAATTTATTTAATTTTTTTTAAAAACATTTTATTAAAAATTAATCTTTTAAACATGTAAATGAATATTTATATAAATGAAACTGGGTAAATCTGTACATGCTGTATGAGGTAAAAAGAACATTGTTTTACATGGTAAAAGGTTAGAAAAATGCATTGTTTGGAAAGTGACAAGAATATTCCTTTGAAAAAACTGGTAAAATAAAAAATTAGAAAAAAATGCTTTTAATGATTATAGTAGAATAGTAAAATATTCTTGGAAACCCTTCTTAGAAAACATTTTTTTGAAGGAACATAGATTTCCGACCGAAGAGAGGGGAAATATGGGCTTTCTTAAAAACACCTTCTTAACTATATTATGTACCAAAGAGTTGATAAATGGTAAAAATACATGAATAAATCTTAAGTAACCAAATAAGAAGAAAAATCATGAATTTTCTTGAGATATAGATCATATGTGTTGACCTCACCTATTTTGATAATCCCAATTATGCTTTCACATACTTTGATAATCCCAAATAATGGGAATCTATATAATTAATTCTTTGAATCTATGATCAAGTTGATAATAATATTAAAATAAACTTTGAAATATGTTAATCAATATTTATCTATGTTTATATGACTTTTGAAATAATTCTAACTCAATCAAATATGTTTTGCATTTAGTCGTTGATATGTTTGTAGCTACTGATACAGATCTACCGGTACTTAGTCTACCGATAGACATAGTCACTGATATGCAAAGGTCACCGATACGCAGAGCTACTAGTTTGTATAAGTCCACCGGTAAGCGCATACCACTGTCAGATCAAGTCCACCGATACAGAAAACTACCGAGAGAAGCTGAGCTACCGATAAATACTGAGCTACCGATAGAAGAAATATACCGATATACACTTCACTGGTATAGAATTGAGCTACTGATATACACAAGATACCGATACAATAGCTACCGATACAGAGTCATTGAGACAAGAAAGCTACTGATAGACAAGCGAGCTACCGATATACCAAGAGCTACTGATAGAAGGAGTCACCAGTATATTGAGATACTGATGCATATAACAAAAACTACCGATACTAGGAGCTACCGGTATAAGATCAAAGAACTACCGATAGGAGCTCACTGCTATACAAAGTCCACCATTACACTTATACCGACAAAAGGCTACTAATGAAAGACTGACCAATCAAAATCTATACTCTCAATATTTGTTTATTTATTAAGCAACGACATACTTGATGTTTTTAATGGAATTAATGTTATTTAATGATAGTTGTTGGCATGTTAGGGAACTGTACCTAGTACCCATGAAAAGGTAATCATTCCCATTGCCGGAGTTGAAAGCTATAAAAGGAAGGATAAAGACCAGACAAAAAATACAGTAACAAAGCGAAGTGAAAAGAGTGTAGAAAAGTAGTTGCACGAAGAGTACATACAATAGGAAAAAGAATGCTGAAGAGTGGTGCATAAAAAAATCCTACTTCCATACTCGAAGATCACTGAACATACACAAATCCATTCCTCCTAAAGGAGAACACAAGCTACACCTTACTCAAGGAGTGAAGAACTACAATGAAAGCTCTTCATGCACTCAAGTTGTTCAAACTGAACTTGAAGAAAACAATCCTCTGTTTTTTCAGACAAAAATTAGAGAAGGACTCAGAGCTTCATTTACATCAACACAAGGAGTCCATACCTTCACTCACAACACATAGAGCACTCTAAACTTATCTCTATCTATTTAGATCTACTGTGTTTATTCATTTAATTCTTGATCAGTGTATTTACACACTGACTCCTGTACTGAACTGAAGGATACTCAATACTCACTCTAAACCTCATACACATTACTTTATCCCACTATGAATTGTAGAAGAGGTCAAATGTGACCTGGATAGCCAGTGTGCTATTTTTTTGTTCCTACGTATAACTGTGTTAGAGGTCTTAGTACCTGGACAGTCTCTATACTGTTTTTTACCCCGATCTAGGGTGTGGATCAAATTTATATAAATTGTTTGAGAGGACTAAGTCTTGGCTTGAGACTGAACCTCTTAGTTATATCTGTTGTGTATTTTATATTAAGTTTAAAGTATACTATATATTGTATATTCTGCTGCTAATTACTTTGAAATACAATTTGTTTTAAAGTTACTTTGATAGTTAAATTAGCAAGTGTTTATACTTATTGTGAACCAGTAAGTTAGTTCCAAAAGTTAATTTAATCTTCTGATTAAATTAACTGAGACCTGATGAATATTTGAGAAACTAATTGAACCTTTACAATCTGTATAAATTCACTACAATTTAACTTGTTTTTAAATTGGGGGATTTTAATATAAATAATTTTTAACAGAAATTTTAATTGGAAATCAATTCACCCCCCTTCTTGAGTGTCCACTCTGACCAACATTTGGTATCACAGGTTTGTTTTGTTTATCAAAGTTTTTCAAAATACTCTGTTTTTCAACTGTGATTTTAGTTGCATCTTAAAGATCTTAAATTTCTGTTAGTTCTAAATTTTATCTCTTTAAATATATTTTCTAAAATCTAGTTATGGACAATAGAATAGAAGGTGCTGCTACCAACATGCAACCTTTCTTCAATGGTACAAACTATGACCAATGGAAACTTAAGATGAAAATTCATTTAGAAAGTATGGGATTTGATATCTGGACTACTATAGAGACTCAATATAAAATTCTAGAAACTGAAAGAACTACTTGGGATGAACCTACTAAAATAGATTACAATAATAATTGTAAAGATATGAATGCCCTATATTGTGATTTAGGAGATGAAGAGTTTAATAGAATATTTTCTTGCAAAACTGCTTATGAAATTTGGGACACACTAGCTATTTACCATGAGGGAACAACCAATGTTAAAGAAATCGAGACTGAATACATATACTATTAAATATGATAATTTTAAAATAAAGCATGATGAACCCATTTCTGATATGTATCTCAGGTTCAATGATATTTTTAACACCATGAGCTCCCTTGGAAAAGCTGTTCTTGTAAAAGAACAGATCATGAGATATTAAGATGTTTACTAGAAAGATAGAGAGGCACATCTGTTTCAATTAGAGAATCCTGTGATATTGGTACTTTTCCTATTAAAGAATTAATTGGTAAGCTAATAATGTATGAGGAAGAACTCAAGGTGAATAAGGAAGAAGATGATGAACCAAGGAAGAAGTCAGTATCCTTCAAGATATCTTCTTAAAAGAGTAAAGACAAAGTAAAAATTCAAAGTGAAAGTGATAGTTCAAGCAGTAATGAGAGTGTATCTGATAGTGATACTGAGATGGCTCAAATAGCCAGGAGATTCGAGAAATTATTTAGGAAGAAGAAATTCTTCAGAAAATCAAAAAACAAAGGTAAATATGACAACAAAGGTCATTGGAAAAAGGATTGGAAGAAAGATGATAAGAGTGATGAGATTATCTGCTACGAATGAAAGAGGAAAGGACATGTAAAAGCAGACTGTCCAAAATTGAAGTTCAAAAATAAACATGACTATAAGGACAACAAGTATAAAAAAGCTATGAAAGATACCTGGAGTGCTTCAGAAGAAAACACAAGTGAATCTGAAGTTTCTGACTCTAAAAATAATTGTGCTAACATGTGTTTTATGACAAACACATTTGAGGTAACACTGGACCCTCCTGCTTTAAATTCATACTATTTTGGAGTTGATTCTGATTCTGATTCTGAATCCGAAAATATGTCTAGTGAAGAATTATTTGAATATTGTAATATGCTAGAAGAGACCTGTAATGAACTTAAGGACAAGTACAAAGCCTTAAAGAAACAACATGCTTTATATAGCACTATTAAATCTACCCTCGAGATTGAGAAGGAAAATAATGCTCAACTGTTAAAGGAAAATACTGAACTGAAAATTCTAATGAGAAACTGAGAAATGACTTATAAATGTTCACAAATGTAAAGAACAATCTAACTCAAATTCTAGGTAAAAAAGTGGCACCAAAGTATACTACTGGAATAGGATATCGGCCTGGACAGAGACAGTTCACTAAAACTAGAATTATTCCTAAATCTGGGCAGAATGCTGCTAATTCTCGTTCTAGAAATTCATATGCTTCAACTAGTTTTTTCATATGGTTATAGATCAAATAAATTTTATCTTTCAAAATCTATTGATTCTGTAAATTATATGAGACCCATAAGACAAATATAGGTACCTAAAGCTTTGATTGCTAACCTGTCTGGACCCAAGAAGATTTGGGTACCAAAATCATTCTCCATCTAAACCTGTTTTGTAGGAAACCTTCTTGAAGAGTTCTCATAAAAGGTATGGTGGACAGTGGATGTTCAAGGCACATGACTGTAGATTACTCATTCTTTAAAAGTTTAATCAAAGTTGATGGATGACATGTCACCTTTGGTGATAATTCTAAAGGAAAGATCATCGGCCTAGGCCAGATTGGTAACACTGACTCAGTTTTAATTTCTAAAGTTTTATTTGTTGATGGACTTAAATATAATCTGTTAAGTATTTCTCAGTTATGTGATGATGTTTTCAATGTTAAGTTTGAAAATGATTCTTGTAATGTTTTTTACTCTAAGAATATTTTATTATTTTCTGCCTTAAGAAATGAAAATGTTTATGCTGTTGATTTGAATTCTTTAGCTAAAAAAATGTTGCTTGTTTAAATGATTTTTATAAAGAATCTTGGTTATGAAATAGAAGATTAGGACAATACAACGTTCACTCACTTAGAAAATTGACTAGGAAGAACTTAGTTAGAGACCTACCCAAACTTGAATTTCCATCAGAAAAAGTTTGTAATCCCTATCAAAAAGGAAATCAACAAAAAGTTTCTTTTAAATCAAAGAAAGAAGTTTCAACTTCTCAACCTCTCGAGTTGGTTCATATGGATTTGTTTGGACCTTCTAGAGTTTCTAGTTTAAAAAGGAAGCACTATTTCTATGTCTTATTAGATGACTTTTCAAGATAAACTTGGGTATACTTCTAAGCTCACAAAAGTGAAGCCTGCTGTTACTTTATTAAATACTCCAATTCTGTAGAAAACCTTAGTGGAATTAAGATTAAAACTCTAAGAAGTGACCATTCTACCCTAGATACCCATAGTCAGTGCATTATTACACAACATTGGCATGATCACAAAGGATCAAGTCTCGAAAGACCGATTAGTTTAGTAGTCTTGGAAACACTAGATATATTCATAAGTCTTACATTACATCATAAGGTAAAAAAACTACAACAACATCTTGTCTTCATATCCCCTCATACTATCCCTACAGGTCATTCACAAATTATTTCTTCACATCCTAAGAAAAATAAAACATTGAAAGGGGTGAGCTTAGATGCTCAGTAAGGATAACAATATAGCAGAAGCTTTCATAGATAATCATATACACTTAAAGCAATTTATAACTAAAACAAAAGCCTTTTAAACATGAACTTCAGCATAATATGGCAAATATAAAATGAAATAATACCATTTACTTATTCACATGGATATTCTACTAGTCGAACAATCACATGCAATATCAATAACCACTTTCATAATGATGGAATGCATAATGCCAGACTATCATAACCACATAGCCTAGGCCTTGTGCCAAGACTACAAATAAGATTTTGCCAAGGCCTTGTGCCAAGACACTATTTTGTCTCATGAGACCTACCGATGCATCGAGGAGCTATAGCGGGCTCCACCCGTCACTTATTAAGTCCAATGCATTCCTCATATGAATAGGTTTAAACATAACATAAACATTCGTATTAAAACTAGCATACAAAATGTCAATACTTTAACCACAAACAATGAATGGTATAAGAATAACACATCCACAGTCAAACATAACTCATTCGATACAATATGGAAGATTGTATTGTATCACATTAACCTCAATCATGAATAATTAAGGATATTGACATAGATGAAAATAATCATCAAAACTATTTGAGAGAAATATCCCACTTTTTCTTGAAAACATTTAAGAGTCACACTATTTGTCAAGAAGCCATTTAAAAATAGATTTTTGAATCAAAGTGTCCCATACCACTTTGAAAATTTTAAAAGGAGTTTTAATTTTAAAACATTAATGTCTATATAAACAAATCCTTAAAACAATTTTTAAAACATGGACATTAATGAGCAAGATTTAGAAGAATAAGTCTTTAAAACATTTAAAAATGGTATTTTATTTAGAGTTTCTAACCAAAAGAGAGACACTTTTATACAAATAATTGTGGTAATAAAAACATTATAATATCATGAGAATAAAGGAATTCAAGATATACTATGTCAAAGTACATTATATACACCACATAAAAGTGATTTGGTGTATAACAACAAAGAAGTCTCAATGGAATGTAAATTGAGATAAAATCTCTTATAAAGGCCATATATGTAGGTTAAGGATAAATCAAGGACATAGTTATGTGTGAAAAATATAAATACACTAAATATGATTGGATACTTAGTGTAAAACAATCAAAATACATTCACACATAATCTTGTAAAAACAACACCAATGAATTGGATGTTTAACTCAACAAATGGATAATGAGTTAAAATTACTCTTAAAAAATTCATATCAATGACTTGAGAAATTATCAATAGAGTGATTATGTGCATAAAAAGTATATCCACAGTAAGGGGAGTGGAAATTATGACATAATAAAATTAATAGTGATTCCACACATAATCTTGGAGTAATATAATCAATGAAATATGCGTAAATCCAAATGAGTGGAAATTAAAATTTCAAATTCCCTTTTCGATTAGGTAACTTATGAAACATACACCCATGAAAGAAGTATCATACCATGAAGATGTAAATACCCATAATTTAAATTATATTACACAATGAATACAATCATGGGCCGTACACACTCCACATGCAATAAATAAGTGGTGAACAATGGAATTCTCACTGAATTAAAAGTGAGATAAGAAACCCCTTACCTTGTACTTTTCCTTGGTTGGGGGTAGTTTAACCTCCTGTATAATGTTGAAATAATTGTTATTAAATTATTCAAGAATCATATATATTAATATGATATCATATATGATCTTTTAACATTGCTTTGTTAATAATATCTTAGAATTATCATCGTTTCGGGTGTTAACTTACTCGTTTTCTTTTATATGTTTTGTTACTTAAGCCATGTTTGTTATGGATAGGTTGTATATTATTCATATCCAGAATTATATCAAGTCCTTAAACATTATTTTTAAATCATAAAATGATAATTATACTTGAATGGATACAATGGAGAATGAATCTCATCACGTTCGTGGAGACGGTAGTCCGTACGTACGCACGAGCGACAATATCATTCTTTTGATATTAAAATAATATATAATTGGATGGTATATTATATATAAAGAATCATTATCATGTTATATTTATTTTTTACATGAATTATACATCATTATTATACCCATCCAAATAATAATATATTGAATAACAATTACACCACGACCTGGAGACGGTAAGCCGTACGTACGCACGTATGGTGACATGTTATTCAAAGGGTGGATAGAATATTGAAAATGGTTGAACCATAATTATAATAACATCACAGTATATATAATATACTGGATTTATTATTTTAGAATGGTAATAACAAAGAAAGAAGAAATGGAAGAAGAAAGGAACTTGAAAAGGGGTGGTGAAAACATTACCTCTTCTTCGGGTTCTTCCTTTTGATTTGATCAAAAGGGCTCCATAGGTTGGCTTTATGATCAAAATAAGGCCTCTAGGTTGTAGTGAGGTACGTTTAGAGAGTATTTGGGCAGAGGTTGGGTGAACCAAAAGGCTTTAAAGGTGTGAAGAAATGATAAGGAGGAGTGCCCTTTTATAAGAGGGGTGAGGGGCACCTTTGGAAAATCTAGAAATATTAATTTATAATAAATTCATATTCGGTTTCTAATGGATCCAAAGTTGATTATTTAATGTTTAAGGTGAGGATAGGTCTAAATCCATTCAACCAATATAATTTAGACAGGTTTGGTTTATTATATTAACCTTATCGTTTAGTTTTAACTCTTAATTAATTAGTTTGACATTTACCATGTCACTTTGTATTTTTATATTATATAGTTAATAAACTTACTATATACATCCAAGAGACCCCCATGTGATCCATTAATGATACACCTATCGTGATATAAGTCTTTTGGACGAACCTTAGATTTTTTGGAATTTAATATCAATTAATAATATAATATTTGTTTTAAAAACCCTTTTATGTCAATTTTGACACTATTCAATAGTTGATTTTTTTGAAACTGATAACAGAATTATTACTTCTAAAAAAGTGAATTAAATCAATCCTAATATGTCATATTATCCTAGAAAATTAGTGTAATTCATTAAAAGTCTCAAATTATATTTATTTGAGTATTTATAATATCAATTATTTTAATTTTTCACTATTATGGTAATTACTGCATCATCATTGGGTCATAAATAAATTAAATTATTTAATGTCTAAAAATTATAAATAAAATATAATTATGTAGGAAATATTATTATCTTTCTAATTAATATTTACAATCGAATTTATCTTATGTATAACCTTATATTAAAAATGTTTTAGTAAATAAACTTTGATTTTAACTCTTTTAACTCTTCTTTGAATTAAATAATAATAAATGTCCTAATCTAATCCAAGTGGACCTAAATGTTAATATTTTATTCCTAATGTTGTTTTTGGTATATATGCACTTTTCCAATAGAATTAGGACATGTGTGAGGGTAATATTAATATCATTTGTACCCTTAATTACCCTATTTACTTTTAACCGTGGTAAATAAAAGTAAAAAGTTACTATTAACCAAAAATTATTTTCATCTCATTGAACCACATTTTACTTCTTGATATTAATCGTGTCTCTCGGATTTTTGAAATTCCATTCACAGAAGTGGTAAAATTAAGTTTTATGAAAAATTCATTTTTTTAACTACCACTTAGTAGTTTCACTATTCATAAAAAATTGAAGTTTTTTAGAACAATGTGAAAATTTAAACCTACGCTATAATTGATATTCTGAATTCAAAAATGATTTCTATTTTACTAAATTCCAAACATATAATTTTCATTAATTAATTTTATAATTAATTCCTGCTGTCATAACAAACAACGTGTTTTTAAGAAACAATATATATCAAAAGATTGACAATTGTTTAGGTCCAATTTCAAAGTGAAATTAATTCTAATGAACACCATTGGATAAAATGGTAAAAATATATTATAATTATACTTTAAAACCACTCAATAATATAATTTATCACTATCAATTATTTTGATTAAAAAATTTGTTTTTAAGTATTTTTCACTATTCATAAAAATTGGAAGTTCTCAGAAAAATACCAAAAATTCATCTTAGGATAATTTCAATATTCCGAAACCAAAAATGAAATCCATTTTGAAATATAAAATATATATAATTTCAAAAAGTATGTATTACTATTCATAACAGCTACTTTGATTGGTTGTGGTGTGTAAGAACTCGATGTTGCGTACAACACATGCTATCGCATTATTCAAAGAGAAGCGTACCGTAGAAGCTTGGGGTGTTACATTCTCCCCTCCTTCAATAAATTGCATCCTCGCAATTTTTAAAATTGTGTTTGGGAATATAATGGAAAGTCCCACATCGGAAAAAGAGTCAATAAAACTATCACTTTAAAAGAAAGAAAGAGAGGTATAAAGGTCAACCAAGATAACCCATACTCAGATTCCATGTAGGAAAACATGGATATGGATGATAAACTAAGTGTCAAGTTCTGATGGAGAGGGATAGAAATCATGATCAGGAGAAAGTTAACAATAAGAAAACCACAAACTTGTGTTGGGACAAACGACCATTAGTCTCCTAGTAGGAAAGTAAACAGACAACATTTTTTGTTTTAAGTTACCTTACATAAGGATGAGGAATTCATTTATGATATTAACTAAGAATATAAAGATATATACTTACATTTTAAGTAGAGTTTCATTCTTTAATAAATTTCCACCACTAACTCATTTTTTTTAAACGATGAGTATTCAAGAAGACTTGGTCACACTGGAAGAGCTAGAATAAACTTCTATTGAATCACATGATCCATACAGGATGAACTATATATTTACATTGTCTTTAGAGATTAATCAAAACCAAAATGGTTAGTACAAGATCTAATGATCCCCCAAAAGGATATTCCTTGAGATAAATAAACACTAATCTTAATTTCTAAAATTAAACCAACAATACCCCAAAGTTAAATAAATACCATTCAATAATCAGTTGTCCTTAAAATCCTTCAATATAATCAAAACTAATATTGAAAAGCAAAACTTATTAAGAATGTAGTCTTCCACATTAAATTATATCTCCAAATGATATTAATTACACTTAAAGTCACATACATAAAAGTAATTAACCTAATCATTTCTTTAAATAACCCAAATCATTATAAATCCACAATAAAAACATAGATAAAAATCCACCATTACTCCTCAAATGAAATCCCATACTATTCTATTTTCCTTGGGCATATAGTATTCACACCAAAGCGAACAACTTCCAAAATAACATTTATCACTTAATCACCAAATCATTTTCCTATACTAAGGGTATTCATTTGATAAGACATAAGATCCCAAATCAAATTATTATTGATCAATATAATCATTTAACTAAAAATAATAGTCACACTAACCAGAGACTTCGCGTAGTCCAGTGGTAGGCGATAAATCCCAATCACACTTTGGTTGTGGGTTCGATTCCCACAACTTTGTCTGATGCGACGGGTTGTCAAACGGTCTGCGTGTTGTCCTTTTTTAAAAACTATGTTTTATAACATTACCAAAATGAGATGAATTCTTCAAAATAACCATAACATAATTTATCCACAAATCTTATCTCATACCTTGCATTTTCATCCCAAATTATAATAACTTATAATTGCCTCAATCCCAATGATCATATAAAACCAAATGGTTATTTATAACTATATCCAAAAGAGAAAAGATAATTCTTCCTAAAATATCATTCTCACATGGAAAACTGCAGGGTTAAAAATACAAGAGAAAATTATTCCAAAGTAAAACCATCAACAAGGAGCACTAATACTTTTTAAACATTTCTCCAACCATTTATTTCCACATAGCTTCTTCTTTGACCAAGAAAATATCCTATAGAATAGGGAATTCACTCGGATAATGGCCAGGTACCCTACATTTACGACAAATGACTATAAATGGATTCTTGGGACCATTCTTATCTTCTTCTATAGTACTCTTCATTTTGCTTCGGCAATTCTTCACTTTATGTCCTTCCTTCCCACACATAAATCATTTCTTGGTCCCATTGAGACACTTTCCTGGGTGTCTCCTACCACATTTCTTGCATGCTGGAAATTGAGGGTTCTTTTCTCCATGGTCTCCATTGCTGGAGCTCTTATCATTCATCACCTTTCTCTTCCTTGTTGAGTCCGGGTGTTGGTTAATATATATGTTGTTGATCATATTTTTGGAAAACTGATTTGGCATAAAGACGATATCTTTTACGCCTATCAACATTCCATTTTGTTGCTCATTTCCACCACCGTTTCCACCTTGTACATCATTCTCAAAGTCACTATGACATCCTTGGAATCCAGCCATTGACTAAAACCAGAAATCATTGCGTGAGTAACAATAGTCATAAAATCATTTAGAGATTAACATGTCACCATATTCTCAATTTGAAACATATTAGGATTAACCAAGGTCATTTACATCTTATATATATAATACTTCAAATTGGTTTGTAAAGAAAATGTAAATTATCCTATGCATATCCCCCGGGAGTGTCGTAACCAAGAGTGCAGAAATGCCCGTTGTCATGCACCAGTTCCCGTTCGAGTCTAAATGAAAGCGGTGTTTTCAGGTTTTACCCCTAGGTACATCTGTGCCAGAGCCAGCTCTACCTGCTCGTATCCAGACAGGGATGTATTGCTCGGAAAACTCACAAAATCTCTACAATACCAAAATTCTAGGAAGTTCTTATATACTAATCCTCAAAGTTCATCTTAGGTCTACGTGCTCTAATCAGAGTTTATCTAAATCTAGCTTCCAAGGTTTGTACTAAACTTCCTCTGATACCAAATGTAACGCCCCGACCCTATATACCCAGAGTCAGTGCATTATTACTTAACATTGGCATGATCACAAAGGATCAAGTCTTGAAAGACCGATTAGTTTAGTAGTCTTGGAAACACTAGATATATTCATAAGTCTTACATTACATCATAAGGTAAAAAAACTACAACAACATCTTGTCTTCATATCCCCTCATACAATCCCTGCAGTTCATTCACAAATTACTTCTTCACATCCTGGAAAAAATAAAACATTGAAAGGGGTGAGCTCAGATGCTCAGTAAGAATAACAATATAGCAGAAGCTTTCATAGATAAGCATAAACACTTAAAGCAATTTATAACTAAAACAAAAGCCTTTTAAACATGAACTTTATCATAATATGGAAAAGATAAAATGAAATAATGCCATTTACTTATTCACATGGATATTCTAATAGTCGAACAATCACATACAATATCAATAACCACTTTCATAATGATGGAATGCATAATTCCAGACTATCATAACCACATAGCCAAGGCCTAGTGCCAAGACTACAAATAAGATTTTGCCAAGGCCTTGTGCCAAGACACTATTTTGTCTCATGAGACCTACCGATGCATCGAGGAGCTATAGCGGGCTCCACCCGTCACTTATTAAGTCCAATTCATTCCTCATATGAATAGGTTTAAACATAACATAAACATTCATATTAAAACTAGCATACGAAATGTCAATACTTTAACCACAAACAATGAATGGTATAAGAATAGCACATCCACAGTCAAACATAACTCATTCGATACAATATAGAAGATTTTATTGTATCACATTAACCTCAATCATGAATAATTAAGGATATTGACATAGATGAAAATAATCATCAAAACTATTTGAGAGAAATATCCCTCTTTTTCTTGAAAACATTTAAGAGTCACACTATTTGTCAAGAAGCCATTTAAAAATAGATTTTTGAATCAAAGTGTCCCATACCACTTTGTAAATTTTAAAAGGAGTTTTAATTTTAAAACATTAATGTCCATATAAATAAATCCTTAAAACAAATTTTAAAACATGGACATTAATGAGAAAGATTTAGAAGAATAAGTCTTTAAAACATTTTAAAATGGTATTTTAGTTAGAGTTTCTAAACAAAAGAGAGACAATTGAATACAAATAATTGAGGTAATCAAAACATTGTAATATCATGAGAATAAAGGAATTCATGATATACTATGTCAAAGAACATTATATACACCAAATAAAAGTGATTTGGTGTATAATAGCAAAGAAGTCTCAATGGAATGTAAATTGAGATGAAATCTCTTATAAAGGCCGTATCATTAGGTTAAGGATAAATCAATGACATATTTATGTGTGAAAAATATAAATACACTAAATATGATTGGATATTTAGTGTAAAACAATCAATGGACATTCACACATAATCTTGTAAAAACAACACCAATGAATTGGATGTTTAACTCAACAAATGGAGAATGAGTTAAAATTACTCTTATCAAATTCATATCGATGACTTGAGAAATTATCAATAGAGTGATTATGTGCATAAAAAGTATATCCACAGGAAGGGAAGTGGAAATTATGACATAATAAAATGAATAGTGATTCCACACATAATCTTGGAGTAATATAATCAATGAAATATGCGTAAAGCCAAATGAGTGGAAATTAAAATTTCAAATTCCCTTATTGATTAGGTAACTTAAGAAACATACACCCATGAAAGAAGGATCATAACATGATGATTTAAATACCCATAATTTAAAGTATATTACACAATTAATACAATCATGGGCAGTACACCCACCACATGCAATAAATAAGTGGTGAACAATGAAATTCTCACAGAATTAAAAGTGAGATAAGAAACCCCTTACCTTGTACTTTTCCTTGTTTGGGGGTATGTTATCTACTTTATAATGTTTAAATAATTGTTATTAAATTATTCAAGAATCATATACATTAATATGATATTATATATGATCTTTTAACATTGCTTTGTTAATAATATCTTAGAATTATCGTCGTTTCGGGTGTTAACTTACTAGTTTTCTTTTATATGTTTTGTTATGTAAGCCATGTTTGTTATGGATAGGTTGTATATTATTCATATAAAGAATGATATAAAGTCCTTAAAAATTATTTTTAAATCATTAAATGATAATTATACTTGAATGGATACGATGGAGAATGAATCTCATCGCGTTCGTGGAGACGGTAGTCCGTACGTATGCACGAGCGACAATATCATTCTTTTGATATTAAAATAATATATAATTGGATGGTATATTATATATATAGAATCATTATCATGTTATATTTATTGTTTACATGAATTATACATCATTATTATACCCATCCAAATAATAATATATTGAATAACAATTACACCACGACGTGGAGATGGTAAGCCGTATGTACGCACGTATGGTGACATGTTATTCAAAGGGTGGATAGAATACTGAAAATGTTTGTACCATAATTATAATAACATCACAGTATATATAATATACTGGAGTTATTATTTTAGAATGGTAATAACAAAGAAAGAAGAAGTGGAAGAAGAAAGGAACTTGAAAAGTGGTGGTGAAAACATTACCTCTTCTTCGGGTTCTTCCTTTTGATTTGATCAAAAGGGCTCCATAGGTTTGATTTCTGAACAAAATAAGGCCTCTAGGTTGTATTGAGGGAAGTTGAGAGAGTATTTGGTCAGAGTTTTGACGAACCAAAAGGCTTTTAAGGTGTGAAGAAATGAGAAGGAGGAGTGAACTTTTATAAGAGTGGTGAGGGACACCTTTGGAAAATCTAGAAATATTAATTTATAATAAATTCATATTCGGTTTCTAATGGCTCAAAAGTTGATTATATAAAGTTTATGGTGGGGATAGGTCGAAATACATTCAACCAATATAATTTATATAGGTTTGGGTCATTATATTAACCTTATCTTTTAGTTTTAACTCTTAGTTAATTAGTTTGACATTTACCATGTCACTTTGTATTTTTATATTATATAGTTAATAAACTTACTATATACATCCAAGCGGCCCCCAAGTGGTCCATTAATGATATAACTATCATGATATAAGTCTCTTGGCCGAACCTTATATTTTTTGGAATTTAATATCAATTAATAATATAATATTTGTTTTAAAAACTCTTTTATGTCAATTTTGACACTATTCAATAGTTGATTTTTTTGAAACTCATAACAAAATGATTACTTCAAAAAAAGTGAATTAAATCAATCCTAATATGTCATATTATCCTATAAAATTAATTTAATTCATTAAAAGTCTCAAATTATATTTATTTGGGTATTTATAATATCAATTATTTTAATTTTTCACTATTATGGTAATTACTGTATCATCATTGTGTCATAAATAAATTAAATTATTTAATGTCTTAAAATTATAAATAAAATTTAATTATGTAAAAAATATTATTATATTTCTAATGAATATTTACAATCGAATTTATCTTATGTATAACCTTATATTAAAAATGTTTTAGTAAATAAACTTTGATTTTAACTCTTTTAACTCTTCTTTGAATTAAATAATAATAAATGTCCTAATCTAATCCAAGTGGACCTAAATGATAATATTTTATTCCTAATGTTGTTTTTGGTCGAGATTCACTTGTCCAATAGAATTAGGACATGTGTTAGGGTAATATTAATATCATTTTTACCCTTAATTACCCTATTTACTTTTAACCGTGGTAAATAAAAGTAAAAAGTTACTATTCACCAAAAATTATTTTCATCTCATTAAACCACATTTTACTTCTTGATATTAACCGTGTCACTCGGATTTTTGAAATTCCATTTACAGAAGCGGTAAAATTAAGTTTTATGAAAAATTCAGTTTTTTAACTACCACTTAGTAGTTTCACTATTCATAAAAAATTGACGTTTTTCAGAACAATGCCAAAATTTCACCCTAAGCTATAATTGATATTCCGAATTCAAAAATGATTTCTATTTTACAAAATTCCAAACATATAAGTTGCATTTATTAATTTTATAATTAATTCCTGCTGTCACAACAAATAGCGTGTTTTTAAGAAACAATATTTTTCAAAAGATTGACAATTGTTTAGGTCCAATTTCAAAGTGAAATTAATTCTAATGAAAACCATTGGATAAAATGGTAAAAATATATTCTAATTATACTTTAAAACCACTCAATAATATAATTTATTACTATAAATTATTTTGATTAAAAAAGTTGTTTTTAAGTATTTTTCACTATTCATAAAAATTGGAAGTTCTCAGAAAAATACCAAAAATTCATCTTAGGATAATTTCAATATTCCAAAACCAAAAATGAAATCCATTTTGAAATATAAAATATATATAATTTCAAAAATTAGGTATTACTATTCATAACGGCTAGTTTGATTGGTTGTGGTGTGTAAGAACTCGATGTTGCATACAACACATGCTATCACATTATTCAAAGAGAAGCGTACCGTAGAAGCTTGGGGTGTTACAACCATGGTCGTGATTTTGAAAATCATGAGTTTGAATCTTACTTCTCAAACAATGGCTATAGTCACAACTTCTCTGCCCCTAGGACACCTCAGCAGAATGGTGTAGTAGAAAGGAGAAATAGAACCCTTCAAAAGATTGCAAGAACTATGCTTAATAAGTATAACCTGCCTATTTATTTTTGGGCTGAAGCTGTAAATACATCTTGTTATATTATCAATAGAGTCTTTATTAGACCCGTTCTCAAGAAGACCCCTTATGAGTTGTGGAATAATAGGAAACCTAAGGTTAGTTACTTCAGAGTCTTTGGTTGCAAAGTCTTTATTCTCAATACTATGGATAATCTTGACAAGTTTTCATCCAAAAGTGATGAAGGAATATTTTTAGGATATTATATAACTAGAAAAGCCTATAGAGTCTTTAATAAAATAACCAAATGTGTGGAAGAATCTGTTCATATCAAGTTTGATGAAACTGATCCACATGAACCTAAGTCTTCTCTTAAAAATCTTGAAGAAAATCTATCTATTCTGGACCTTAATGATAAAACCAATGAGCCTGTTGTAAAGACATCCAGTTCTGGACGTATTCCAGAATCTGCTTCTATAGAACCCGAACTTAGAGAAGAGCCTGAAATTTCTAGTCCTACCTTTACTAGATCAACTAGGATTCTAAAGAATCATCCTTTAGATACTGTTGTTGGTAATATTGATAGAGGGACACATACTAGAGCTTCACTAAGAAATCAGGTTGAACATCAAGCCTTTATTTCATAGTTAGAACCTAAAAATATCAATGATGCAATCAATGATGAATTTTGGGTAATGGCTATACAAGAATAACTTAATCAATTTGAAAGAAACCAAGTCTGGGAATTAGTTGACAGACCTAAGGACACCTTGACGATAGACACTAAATGGGTTTTTAGAAACAAGGTTGATGAGTTTGGAAATATAATTAGAAACAAATATAGGCTAGTTGCACACAGATATAGTCAAGAGGAAGGTATAGACTATGAGGAGACCTTTGCCCCTGTAGCTAGATTAGAAGCTATTAGGATCTTACTTGCCTATGCTGGTCATCTGAATTTCAAGTTATATCAAATGGATGTTAAAAGTTATTTTCTAAATGGTTTTATAATTGAAGATGTTTTTGTTGAAAAGCCACCTGGATTTACTAATCCTCATTTTCCAAATAAAGTTTTCAAACTATCTAAATCTTTATATGGTCTAAAACAAGCTCCAAGATCCTAGTATGATAGAATTAGTAATTTTCTTATTTCAAAAGGTTTTACTAAAGGGATTGCTGATCCAACTCTTTTTATTAAAATAATTTCAAAAGATATTTTGATAGTACAAATCTATGTTGATGATATTATTTTTGGATCTTCTAAACATTCTTTATGTACTGATTTGTCAAAGAGTATGAAAAATGAATTTGAGATGAGTTTAATGGGAGAACTCAAATATTTTCTTGGATTTCAAGTTTTTCAAAATGAAAATGGTATTGTATTGAATAAAACTAAATATACAAAGGATCTTTTAAAACGTTTTGTTTTGGATAGTATTAAGGAAAGTGATACACCTATGAGTACTGTCTGTAAATTGGATGCAGATGAAACTGGGAAACCAGTGGATGAAACCAATTATAGAGGTATGATTAGAAGCTTACTTTACCTTACTTCTAGTTGACTAGATATTATGTTTAGTGTGTGTATGTGTGCAAGATTTCAAGCTAATCCTAAAGAATCACATTTTCTTTCTCTTAAAATAATTTTTAAGTATCTTAAACATAATGAAAATTTGGGTTTGTTTTATCCAAAAGGACAATCTTTTGAATTAATGAGTTATTCAGATACTGACTTTGCTGGTTACAAGTTAGATAGAAAAAGCACATCTGGAACATGTCATTTATTGGGAAAATCCTTAGTATCATGGTGTAGTACGAAATATAATTCTATAGCTTTATCTACTGCCGTAGCAGAGTATATAGCTGTTGGTAGTTGCTGTGCACAAATTCTGTGGATGAAACACACTCTTTTGGACTATGGATATGACTTTAAGAATGTTTCTATTAACTATGATAACACCAATGCAATTAACATTTCAAAGAACTCTGTGTCTAACTCTAGGACCAAACACATTGATGTAAGGCACCATTTCTTGAGAGATCACTACCAAAAAGGTGATATTACTCTTGAATTTATAGGTACTGAACATCAATTGGCAGACATTTTTACTAAACCTTTAAGTTCGGATAGGTTAAGTTTCATTAGACATGAGTTAGGAATGATTAAACTTGACCGGTAGGTACCTCACCGCTGTGAAACCTCACCGCTGTGATACCTCACCGATGTGATACCTCACTGATGTACCTCACCGATGTGAAACCTCACCGATGTGAAACCTCACCGATGTGAAACCTCACCAATGTAAAACCTCACCGATGTGATACCTCACTGATGTACCTCACCGATGTGATACCTCAAAGATGTACCTCACTGATAGATAAACCTCACCGTTAGGAATTCTCACTGATATACAATAATGATGCGTTGTTTTAAACTTCTGTCTGCTGCCAAAATATGTATCATTTATACTTTACTTATTATATTTTAATTACTTATTTTATAATTCCTAAATGATAAAACTAAGCCTTAATCACTTATTGATCCACATAAAACCCTTTTCCCTCAAGCCTTAGCTCCCAAATCTCTCATGAAAACCCTAAGTTCCTCGAACCAGAAATGGAAAAAACCAAAATTCCCTCTGTCATAGATGATGTTGATAAGCCAAATGCGAAGAAGTAGAAGACAGATCAAGAAGGAAGTAGCAGTGTTGGTAGAACAAGGTCGGGAAGGTGACCAGTGAGCCCTCACTTACAAAATAGAGTTATTATGATCGAAAAAGATCTGTGTGTGAAATAGATGGTATCTAGTAAATATTTAGTTCTCGAGGTTCTGAAAGATCAGAAGTGGGTAGATTTATTTTCAAAAAACAATGGCCCCTACTATCTAAATCTAGTGAAACAGTTCGATGAGTTTGTAACCTTTGAGAAATCAAAAATGAGAACCTAATGATTTCCTTTGTGAATGGAAAGTAGATATCATTTTCATCTGTTGAATGGGTTGAATGCCTGAAGGTTCCACAAAAAGGTGTTATTGGATATTTCTCAAGATCAGTACCACCTACAAGCGAGATATTTGATTATGAGATTGCCTTAGAAGAACTCACCAGTAGTGGCAAGAAAAGGCAGGTGGTGGCTATTGAAATGTATGGAGAGAACAGATTTCTATTCAATTTTGTTCAGTATGTCTTAATTCCAAGAAGAGGGGACTTTGCAAATTTAATATATCAGGATATCTACTTGTTGCACCTTTTGAGACATGGTGTGAAAGTGAATCTATGCAGACTGCTGATGATTCAAATGGAGGATATGATTAGACCAAAGTCAAAAAAAATTCCTTATTCTTTGCCAAGTTGATCTCAATGATGATCAAAGTAAAAGGGGTAGCTGAGTCTCAGGATGAGACAGTGGTAGTAAATAATAATTTTTGTATCAAAAACACAGTTTGTAAATACATAAAGATAAACTGGAATCCATGGAGAAGAGGATGGGTTAATGATGACAAGAATCTATTTGATAAGTTCAATCCTGTGGATCATCCTTCAAGGCCTAACGATGTGAGGGATCCAGGTCTAGGACCTGATGAAGAAGAACCTGAGTACAGTGATGAGTCTGATGAAGAGGAGACTTCTATGGCTGATGGAAGGGATCCAAACTTGCCCCCAAGTCCTATTGCTGAAATTATATCTTCAGGAAAGGAAACTTTGTTAGGAAAGGAAACACCGATTGATGAGGAAGACCAGGTAGCTCTTGAGAATGAAGAAGAAAGAGAGAATGAATCTGAAGCCTCTGATTCTGTTTGCTTAAGTCTAAGCCCATTGATTGGAAGCTCAGTTGTGCTTGTTAAGGAAGTAGTGGGTGAGATGGAAGGACCTGTGCCCAATCCAGAGGAGCCTCTTGCTATTGCAGAGATGGAATTGATTGTAGAAGATTCTTCTAAGGAAGAAAGACTTGATTAGAATGCTGTTGCTGTACAAGAACATGCATCAGTTGAGGGGGAGCATCTAATCAGATTTGGAAGTGTTTTAGTAGCAGTTGAAATTGAGGATTGGACAGAAGACCCAGGTTTTGTGGTTTGTGGATTGGATTATCCAGATTCGGATAATGAGACATCCCCCAATAGACCAAAAACCAATTATGATATTTAGACTGAGTTTTTACCTGAAGATGTGGTCAGAATGCATGATCTAGATAAGCTCAAGTCTGATCTCAAAATCAGTTTTGTGGAAGAAATAAGGAAAATGGAAGCTTCACTGGTGTCATCTATTCAATCGATTATGAATGACTCAGTAACCAGTATAGTATCTGAAAGAGCACCTGTTGTGGTTGCACCTGCTGATATGATCACCAAGGATGATCTTGAATCCTTAAATAATGAGCTGAAAGAGTCTTTTAGTACTTCTGTTGCCAAATTGAAGCACTGTTTTGTTGAAGAGATGAGCAATTTGGAAAATTCTTTTGAACTCTCTCTTGGATGTAATGTCTCTACCTTTGTAGCAGAGATAGTGGATGAAGTTACAGCTTGCCAGACTCAAGTATCTAAACTGGAAGAAGATGTTGAAGTTCTAAATAAGTCTGTTATCTCTTTAGAATCTTATATGAGTTTTAGAGCTCAAGCAGACAAGGATTTAGCTTCTGTCAAAAGTGTTGTAAGCCAGATGGTATCAGTCTTTGAAGGATTTAAAACCTCTATGAAAGATCATGTTAGCACCCAGGATTCCCAAGTAAAAAATCTTATCAATGGGTTGACCAAAAATTTCAAGGAAATAGTAACCTTTTCTATTCGTTCTATTGCCTTCAGACCTTCAATGGATTTGGATCATATTAGAGCTGTGATGAAGGAGGATCTTGGTTATACATCAACCAGTGGCTTTGTGGACTCATCAGATATGACCAAAGTGGTGACTTCTACTAGAGATTCAGTTAAAGAGATAATGAAGATAGTCCAAGACTATATGAGAGAAGCTTCTTCTTCTCAGAAAGAGGTGAAAGACACGATAGAATACTATTTCCAAAGGGTTTATACCAAGAATCAGCTCAACAACCATTTCAAGCTTATGTTAGAAAATATGAAGCTACCTCCTGTCAATCAAGCCTTCAGGGAGCAAGTAAGAAAGCTAAGGGAACTGACTCCAGCCTTGGACAAATTTATAGAGAACAAGGATGATTTCATATCTGCTATAGAGAGAGGGGGAGGAATCATTATGGATTTCAGAAATCTTTTGTTTCCTTTCTTGCATGTCGATGCTAGCTAGTGATTATACCTCCAGCTTTACCTACCTCAGCCTCTACTACTTCTTCTGTTCAGATGACTCTAGCCCAATCCATCAGAAGCCTTACTCCGATGATCACTTAGAGAGTTACACAGTACAGACCAGGAATAGTTTCAGTAGCTCAGTCACCTCTAATCATCTCTGGAATTCCTAAGCCTGCACCTGCATCCACCTCACCTGAATATTCTTCTGATCCCAAAGGGAAATCTCATGCTGAGGATGTGGATTGATCAGTGGCTAGGATTTTTTGATAGGCATCACCTGCTTTTCTTTTTGTTCCATTTATATTTCTCTTTGTAATTTTTTTGCTCCAAGGGATATATATGATATTAATTTCTTTTACCATCTGTTACTTATCTTTTCATGTGTTTTTCCTTCTTGTCCCACTTTTTGATTATCATAAATGGGGAGAACTATTGTATAAGGGAAACCTATCTGGGAATAATAACTTTTATGATAAAGGGGAAGAAATGCTATCTTTTATGAGTTTAATTCATTTCTCTTTAATACATTTGTTTCCTATTTTATCTTTGATATATGTGTTTTATAATACATTGTTTTCTTTGATACTTTAATACACTATCCTCTGATACATTACTAATTATTTTGAGATTATAATATCATAATTTAATATCATAAGTTGTGATTATCAAAAAGGGGGAGATTGTTGACCTCACCTATTTTGATAATCCCAATTACGCTTTCACATACTTTGATAATCCCAAATAACGTGAATCTATATAATAAATTTTTTCAATCTATGATCAAGTTAAAAATCATATTAAAATAGACTTTAAAATATTTTAATCAATGTTTATCTATGTTTATATGACTTTTGAAATAATTCTAACTCAATCGGATATGTTTTGCATTTAGACATTGATATGCTTGTAGCTACTGATACAGATCTACCAGTACTTAGTCTACCAATAGACATAGTCACTGATATGCAAAGTTCACCAATACACAGAGCTATTGGTTTGTATAAGTCCACTGGTAAGCGCATACCACTGGAATATAAAGTCCACTGATACAGACAGCTACTGATAGAAGATGAGCTACCGATAAAAGCTGAGCTACCGATAGAAGAAGTCTACCGATATACACTTCACTGGTACAGAATGGAGATACCGATATGCACAAGCTACCGATACAATAGCTAGTGATACAGAGTCACTGAGATAAGCAAGCTACTGATTGACAAGCAAGCTACCGATAGACCAAGAGCTACCGATAGAAGGAGTCACTGGTATATAGAGCTACTGATGCACAGAGCAATAGCTACCGATACAAGGAGCTACTGGTACAAGATCAAAGAGCTACTGATAGGAGCTCACTACTATACAAAGTCCACCGTTACACTTATGCTGACAGAGGGCTACTAATGAAAGACTTACCAGTCAAACTCTATACTCTCAATATTATTTATTTATTAAGAAATGATAATACTTGATGTTTTTAATGCAATTAATGTTATTTAATGATAGTTTTTGGAATGTCAGGGAACCATACCTAGTACCCATGAAAAGGTAATCATTCCCATTGCCAGAGCTGAAAGCTATAAAAGGAAGGACAAAGACCAAACAAAAAATACAGTAACAAAGCGAAGCGAAAAGAGTGTAGAAAAGTAGTTTCATGAAGAGTACATACAACAGGAAAAAGAATGTTGAAGAGTAGTGCATACATAAATCCTACTTCCATACTCGAAGATTACTGAACATACACGAAGCCATTCAACCTAAAGGAGAACACAAGCTGCACCTTACTCAAGGAGTGAAGAACTACAACGAAAGATCTTCATGCACTCAAGCTGTTCAAACTGAACTTGAAGAAAATGATCCTCTGTTTTTTTAGACAAAAACTAGAGAAGGAATCAGTGCTTCATTTACATCAATCCAAGGAGTCCAGAGCTTCACTCACAATACATAAAGCACTCTAAACTCATCTCTATCTATTTAGATCTACTGTGTTTATTCATTTAATTTTTGAGCAGTGTATTTACACACTGACTCCTAGACTGAACTGGAGGATACTAAATCCTCACTCAAAACCTCGTACACATTACTTTATCCCACTGTGAATTGTGGAAGAGGTTAAGTGTGACCTGGATAGCCCGTGTGCTATTGTTTTTGTTCCCATGTATAACTGTGGTAGAGGTCTTAGTACCTAGACAGTCTCTGTACTGTTGTTTACCCCGATCTAGGGTGTGGATCAAATTTATATAAATGTTTTGAGAGGAATAAGTCACAGCTTGAGACTGAACCTCTTGGTTATATCTACTGGGTATTTTAGATTAAGTTTAAAGTATACTATATATTGTATATTCCACTGCTAATTACTTTGAAATAAATTTTTTTAAAGTTACTTTGATATTTAAATTAGCAAGTGTTTATACTTATTGCGAACCAGTAAGTTAGTTCCAAAAGTTAATTTAATCTTTTGATTAAAGTAACTGAGACCTAATGAATCTTTGAGAAACTAATTGAACTTTTACAATCTGTATAAATTCACTATAGTTTAACTTGTTTTTAAATTAGGGGATTTTAATATAAATAATTTTTAACATAAATATTAATTGGAACTCAATTAACCCCCCCTCTTGAGTTTCCACTCCGACCAATAATATGATTTCATTAAAGGAATCATAAACATAAACAAACTTGAAAAGTAATTAGATTGTTTTAATAAACTCTCACCACTTGGTAAATTTGAACCATACTCCAAATATAAGAAAATGAATTAAATGAAGCTTAAAATTTCATGAAAAGAATTATTTTTATAATATATCATTTCAAAGTAAGTATATTCACCTAATGAAAAAATATAGGTGTATAACATGTTACGTGTCTCAAAGAAGGAAAATTGAAACAAAATTACTTTACCGATTAAGTAAATTTTGAAACATAAATACCATTAAAGAAAGATCATAAAATTTATAATTAAATACCAATAATTTTCATTATAATAATCATATAATACATCCATTATCAATATAAAAACAATAGAAAAGAAATTGGTGGTAAATAAAGCATGTATCTCACCGAAATAAAAAGTGAGATGAAATTTCCTTACCATGTGTCTTGAATCTCATCGTACTCATACAAACATCTTGTATAATAAATATAAATTTATTACACATATATCAAAGAAATATATTATTATATCTAATACCATATATTAATTTATTATTACTTTATATTACACGATTGTTAATAATTCCATGTCAAGGTTATGCTTTGGGTAATATTCACATTTTTTTCACATGTGTCTTAATTTGTTATATATTTGGTCCTTATAATTATATCATGATTTAAATAATATAAAAATTGTTATAAATATAATTTATATTCATTAAACATGTATTATAATAATCTATATAATATATAATTATGAAAAGGAATACACTGTTCATGGAGACGGTAGACCATACGTATGCATGAATACTGTTTCTGTTTAATTGTTGTATTGAAAGAAAGAAGGTAAATGAAATATATGTATATATGTAATAATTATAGTAGAATTATTATATAATATATATCATATAAATTTACTAAAACCATCTTTAATACATTCTATGTAGTGTGTGAACGAATCAAATCACTTTGATGGGGCGATAGTCCACACTTCCTCAAACGAAATTATCGCATTTACACCAAATGGAAAGTATAAAAATATGTGTGGTCAAAGGATTAAAGAATATTAAAGAATATTAAATACATAATAAATATAATATATAACATATATAAATATATTTATTTATCATAATGTCCACTATGAGAGTTGGTAAAGAAAAAATTAACAATCATCGTTTAGTGAGGTGGTAGTTCACTGTACACATAAATAGTATGTTCGTTACCAATTTGATGGATGTGTGTGTAATTTTATATAGAACCCTTATCATAAAAAAATCATTTTATATTTAGGATACTGGGTTTTTTATACAATCATGCAACAAGATTAATTTAGGTTATGGAGAAAGAAAATGAATGAAAGGAGCTTGAGGGAGGGTGTTACCTCTTAATTAGGTAACTCCTTTTGGTTTGCACCAAAGAGATTACTTGGATGGATTTATGAAATAATGGAGGATTAAATGAGTAATGAAATATTTTTGGGAGAATATTTTGGTAGATATTTTCTAAACATAAGTGGTTTTAGAGGCGTGAAGAAGTGGGAGGAGAGGAGGCCATTTTATAGTGGAGGAGGAGTGACACTCTTGTAATATTTTGACAAAAGAATTGGATACACATTTTTCACATTTCAAGTGGATCCAATAAAAAAAAAAATTATATATAAGTGATTATAGGCTTTAAATATGGTCATAAAATGGATTTTTGACAGGTGTTTAGGTTATTTGGGCCCTTAAGTTTAAGGTTTAATCCTTAAGCATAATTTTACCTTAATCGATGTAATTAATTTTAATTACTTCCACTAATATTTTTGTAAAAAAACTAATTTAAACTTATTATAAAATATAAATTAGTATTATTCCAAATGTGGAATTAATTTTCCCAAATTCCAATCATAGATGTGGCATAAATTAATTTAAATTTAATCACGCAGTCGGGTCGACAATGCGGGTTTTAAAAGTAAAAACGTTCAAAATTTGGCTAGGTGTTTATATTTAATTTCAATCTGAAATCGGTTACAATAAACTAAATTGGGTTAATTTATAAAAATATTATCTAATTAATATTTTAAAATAATTTAAAATCTAATTTATCCTCATAAATAAATTATATGAAAAAGCAGTTTTGAACTAAAATTCAGTATTTTTCACTATTCATTAAAAAAATGAAACTTCATAGAAAATACCAAATATTTACCATAACTTAATTATTCTATTCCTATTTCAAATTTGAAGTTTATTTTTACATATTAAATCTATAAAAGTTCCAAAAATTTGATTTAAAATGAGTTTTCCTTTAAAAGGCGATAAAAATACCCTAATAAAAATATATGTTTTTAATCATAAAACTAGGTTTGTTCTTATCTTATGTATATAAAATCTATTGGATGAATATAAAAAATATTTGATTGAATATTGAACATATATATTTAATTAATATCACTCAATAATTATAATTAATTTAATTTATTAGGATAAAACATCTTTTTGTCCATAAAAATAATAATAATTCCCTTTACATTCAATCAGTTTTCATATTCTTTTCTAATTAATTAGTAACTTATGAATTCATATTATATTTTTAAACCATATTTTTCATAAATTAGTTAATTACATTTATAAACTCTAATTTAAAGTCTAGATTATATCTTATTATATCAAATAATAATATGCTAATGATATATTATTGTTTGGTAAAAATCATTCTTGCATGTTACACAATCTATCAAGGAAATTCATTGTTGTGTGATATGAAATCTAACCTTGGTATTCAGGGTAGAGCAAGATAAAATTTATATTGCGTGTAGTGCATGATTAACTTGGTTTTGTGTATAACACAAGCCAAACATAGTGCTTTAATATAAAATAAACTATTTTCAAAGTTTCGTGAACTGAAAAATATAAAAAAGGTTAAATAATTTTGAAAAAATAATTCACACTATATTGAGGTGTTATATTCTATCCCCTTTAAAATGAATTTCACCCTTGAAATTTTTCTGGTTTATCAAAGGTTGAATACTTGAAATTCTCATTCATAGAAACCCACATCGTAAAAATGAATAATAAAACTTACCTTAAAAAGGGAAAATTGGAACCATAAAGGTTACCCAAATTAATATATAAATAAGTTTACATATTGGATAACATAGGTGGGAAGTGAAAACATGGATATGGAAGAGAAGTATAACTATCATGTTCTGGTGGAGAGTGATAAAGAACTTGGTTTGGAGAAAGTTAACAATAAAAAATCCATAAATCTATGATTATCTAAGGGACCATTTGATTCATCAGAAATGAAGGTACTATGAATTTTTTTTGGTATCAAGATCCTTCTTCCTAAAGTTTAAGAATTTTTATGAAAAGATATACTTGAATTATTTTAGGAAAATATCACCCTTTGTTGTTCATTGATCCACTTCACCTCTTTCTCTAAAACGGAAGGTGGATTTTTTCATTCCTGAAGTACTAACAGATCATGAGATCCATAATATGCCATCCCTTTTGTCATTGGTTATCATGAACACAAATTAGTTTGAATAGGATATCTAATATTCATAAATCCTCATATGGAGAGATAACACTTTAATCTTACTGACTTCACCTAAAGTTTTACTTAAACTTTCCATAAATGGTTAACCTTATAACCCATACGAAAGATGAAAATTCAAATATTTAGAAATAAATTCATGATAGAATCTTAACATTGATACCTCATATATTAAAAATTACCAATTTTTTGTCACATTCCAAACATGTGAATACCCTTATTGTATATTTCCTTGAAATATGGTAATAACCTTAATTACCATTAATCCTTTTGGAAAAAATGCATTCTTACTTATTCCAATGATTACTAGATATATTATTTTAATACAAGAAGTTGTAAACTTCATCCTTGATGAAATATAACACATTTTCAATAATCAATTCCAGGATAATCCTTACTATCTAATTACTTATTCATATCCAACATATCATTAAGAAAACATCATTATATCAATTTCAGGCATTAATTAAGCGTTACCTTCCCTTAATCAAAATATTACCTTTCCATGAAATAACTTTTCTATTCCTTCATCACCATTCAACATGTAATTATCAATACTAAATAAAAACATATACAGAAAATACTTATATATTTCATGATTCATATAGAATAATCTTTGAATTCAAAAACACCAATAATTCACCCATCCGACCTTATTCTTAAACTATTACTCAAGCATCATCAAATTATTACTCAATACCTCTTTCCTAGAATATGAAATATGAATCATTTTTTAGGTTAATCAAACTCAATATAATCATTATTCATATGTTTAATGTAAATAATACTAGAAAAACGTCATATAAGTTTCAAATGTTGTTTTCAGTATCTTTAACTTCAGAAGTATAACCAATACTCATACCGCCTTCCTGATTATATTTATGAGATTTCTACTTGGGAAATAAATTTTCATAATTCCCATAATTTACACATCTGAAACATTAAATGTTAACCATATTCCTTATAGTTCTCTTTATTTACTAAAACCAAAAAGCATAGTGTGAGAAACATTTATCATATTAGGCTACTATATAATCATAAATTACTTATAGGGTACCTAAATCATGGATCCCACTTCTTTAATCTACGACACCTTAGGTTTATGCTAGATTATTCATATTTATACTCGATTTAAATCCTTCATGATGGTTTGTAAAGTGTTTGTGAATTCCCAAAGCATATCCCCCAGGAGTGTCAAACCATGTGTGTAGCAAGGACCATTGTTGTGTACCAGATTACCTTGATTCAGGCTCAAGACATCTTGTTAGAGTTGTTACCCCTAGAAATATATGTTCCAAGGATACATCTACTTGTAGTATCCATACATGGATGTAATTATTGGAAACCACTTACTCTATCCTTTACCAAAATTCTTGGACAATTTCCTAAACATTAATTCATCAATATGCTTATCCTTAGAGACATCCCTCTACATATACTTAGAAATATACCTAGGGATCTCACTAAAGTTTTCTCATCCTAATTTCTAAAGGCTGACTAAACCTTCACTCTAATACCAACTCTATATACCCTCTCTTTTCATACATTAACATTACATCACTTTTGAATAATACTTAATACATTACAAAAATAAATTCTCAAAGATCATATTAGTTTAGTGCCTTTGGAAACTTGGAACAAAAATATTCTATCTTAGTGAAATATATTCAATGTTTACCACAAAGATCTTGGCCTTAAGTAATCTAATTAAAAAATTTTATTCATAACCTAGGGAAAGGAAACATAAGAAAGGGGTGAGCTAAAATGACCAGTAAGGGTAAATAAAGGAAATGTGTATTCATATCATGAACATAAGGGTATAAGAATGCGATCATGATCATTAAAATACCCTACCCTACATATCAAATATCATAAACATGAATCAAAGAATAGATATTTTCAGTCCATAATACATGAATCATAATGAAATCAAGATCATCAGCTATGAAAACATAACATAGTAATAAGACATGGAATGGTGATATACACATCAATGTATAACATAGTGAACATGTATAAGTAGAAACAGGTTCACACATTAAGTTAAGGACATGAAATAAAGACCTATCATTGACTTATAGACATGAAACTATGTCCACACATAATGTTTTGAACATGAAATCAGGTTCACACATAACATTGTGAACATGCAGTTAGGTTTATGTATAACATTATGAACATATAATAAGGTTCACTTATAACATTGTGAACATGTAATCATGTTCATGCATAAACTTACGGACATGCAACCAAGTCCATTCATAACATTGTGAACATGTAATCAGGTTCATGCATAACATTTATACCCATGAGTCATCTATTGTTACCCAATGCATTGGAGGGATATATAGGTCCTACCAATCTCATAATAAAATCATTCATACATACGCCACAAGATAATAAAACATTCATCATATCACGACCCATAAAAAATGGTTTTTATAAACATCCTATCATAACCCATGAAATGAAATGGGAATCATTAAAATTTCATCACATCAAAACCTATGGAAAATATATAGATTTCATAATCATTTCATCAAATCATAACCCATGAAAAGAAGCAGTTTCAAAAGTATATAACCCATGGAATAGAAATGGGTGTTATAAGAATCATTACCTCGAAACAAAAATTATTCAAGAAATGATATGAATGGAGCCTTTGGATTATTTCTGATAAGTTAATGATTAACATCAAATAAGTTCATCTTAGATGTAAAATAACTTGGAATGATATTTCGAAAACATTTCTTGAGGAAAATATACTTTCTTCTTTGAAAAATGATTTTTTTAAAACATAGAAACCTTTTGAAAACCATTTTCTTGAAAATAAATTTGAAAGCTTATAAAGAATGATTTGAAAACCTTTTTATTTAAAAGCATATTAAGATATATTGAAAAAGTTCTGAAAACCATTTTACTTCAAAACTTATAAAAGAATATGGAAAACATTTTGAAAACAATTTTCCTTAAAAACTTATAAAAGAAGATTAAAAACATTTTGGAAATTTTTTCCTTAAAAAAATATAAAGGAAGTTTGAAAAAAAATTTGAAAAAAAAATTCTTTTAAAACTTATAAAATAATTTTAAAAACCTTTGAAAAACACTTTCCTTGAAAAATACTTTGAAAAATTATGAAGAAATATTGAAAACGTTTTGAAAACAATTTCTTTGAATTTTTTTTTAAAAATATTTTATTAAAATTTAACCTTTTAAACATGCATAGGAAGATTCACAGAAATGATGATGGGTAAATCCGTATTTTCTGTACAATGTAAGAACAACATTCCATTTGCATGGTAAAAGGTAAAAAAATGCCTTTTTTGGAAAGCAATAAGAATATTCATTTTAAAATTTTTACATTAATAAAAGTTAAAAATTACTTTTAATAATTATATTATAATAGTATAATATTCTTGGAAACCCTTTTTAGAAAATATGTTTTTGAAGTAACATAGATTTCTGATAGAAGAGAGAGTAAAGTCAGGTTTTCTTAAAAAAAGTTCTTAACTATATTACTTACCAAAGAGTTGTAAAATAGTACAAATACATAAATAAATCATTAATAAATAGAGGTGAATAAAATTCATGAATTTTCTTGAGATATGGATCATAATATTTCATCAAAGGAAGCATAAACATAAAGAAATCTCAAAAAGCGATGAGATTATTTCAATTAACACTTACCCCTTGGTAACTTTGAACTATAATCCCCATATAAGAAAATGAAATTAAATTAATCTTAAAATATCATTAAATGAATGAGATTCATGATACAACATTTAAAAGGAATTATATACACCTCATAGAAAAAATATAGGTCCATAACATGGCATGTGTCTCAAAGAAGGAAAATTGAGACAAAATTACTTTATTGATTTGGTAACTTTTGAAACATAAATTCCTTGATAGAAATATCATAAAACGGATATGTAAATTACCATAATTTTAATTATAAGAATAATAGAATACATTCATTGGTATTATACACACCACACGAAAGGAATGGGTGGTAGATAAAGCATGTATCTCACTAAAATAAAAAGTGAGATGAAATTCCCTTACCTTGTGTCTTGACTCACTTAAAACTCATACAAACCTCCTATATAATAAATATAATTTTATTATAAATATATAAAAGAACCATATTATTATATCTAATACCATATATGGTTTTATTATGACTTTATACTACCCTTTTGTTAATACTTTCATGTTATGGTTACACTTTAGGTAACATTTGCTTTGTTTTTTGCATGTGTCTTAATTTGTTATATCTTTGGTCCGTATACTTATATCTTTATTTAAAGAATATAAAGCATGATGTAAATATTATTTATATTCATCATATGTGTATTATAATAATCTATAGAATATAGAAGTATGAAATGGAATACACTATTAATGGAGATGATAGGCCGTACGTATGCATGAATGCTATTTCTGTTTAATTATCATATTGAAAGAAAGAAGGTAAATGACACACACACACACACACATATATATATATATCATTATTATTGTATAATTATTTTATCATATATATCATATAATTTCACTAAAACCATCCTTAATATATTAAATTTAGTGTGTGAATGAATCATATTGCTTTGAGGGGGCGGTAGTCCACACTTCCTCAAACGAAATTATCATATTTACACCAAAAGGAAAGTATAAATAAATTTTATTTAAAAAGATTAAATAAGTTTAAAGACTTAATAAATATAATATATAAAAAATATAAAGAGTTTTTCCATCACAATTTCCACCATTAGAGGTGGTAAATTAAAAATGAACAATCATCATTTAGTGAGGTGGTAGTTCGCTGTACACTTAAACAATATGTTCATTACCCATTAGATAGATGTATGTATAATTTTAGGTTGAAAAATTATCAGAAAAAAATCATAGTATATTTAGTATAATTTTTATTTTATATAATAATTTATTAAGATGAATTGATGTGGTGGAGAAAGAAAATAAATTAAAGGTGTTTGAGGGAGGGTGTTACCTCTTAATCTGGTAACTTCTTTTGGTTTGAACCTAAGGGATTACTTATAAGGATTTACGAACACAGGGAGGATTCAAGGAGGAATTTAGTATTTTTGGGACTATATTTGAGGAGATATTTTTTGAACCTAAGTGGTTTGAGAGGTGTGAAGTATTGGGAGGAGCAGAGGCCTTTTTATAGAGGAGGGGGAGTGGCACTCTTGTAATATTTTGACAAATGAATTCCATATATGTTTTTTACATGTTAAGTGGATACAATAATGAACCAAATTATATAAAAGTTATGATATAATCGAAATATGGACAAATAATGGATTTTGGACAAGTTTTTAGGCCATTTAGGCCCTTAAGTTTAAGGTTTAGCCCTTAGTTAAACATAATTTTACCTTAATTGGTGTAATTATTTTTAATTACTTCCACTAATATTTTGGTAAAAAAATAATTTGAACTTATTATAAAATATAAATTATTTTTATTCCAAATATGGAATCAATTTTTACAAATTCCAATCATATAAGTTAAATAAAGTAATTTAAATTTATTCCCGTAGTCGGGTCGACAATGCGAGTTTTAAAGTAAACATGTTCAATAGTTAGCTATGTGTTTATATCCAATTTCAATGTAAAATTGGTTCTAATGACCTAAATTGGATTAATTGATAAAAATATTATCTAATTAAACTTTTAAACCAATTAAAATTCTAATTTATACTTATAAATAGATTATATGAAAAAGCAGTTTTAAACAAAAATTAAGTATTGTTCACAATTCATTAAAAAATGAAACTTCATAGAAAAATAAAAAATATTTACCATAAAATAATTATTATGTTATTATTTAAAATGTAAAATTTATTTTAAAAAATTAAATCTAAAAAATTTCCAAAAAATTGATTTTTAATGGGTTCTCCATTAAAATGCGTTAAAAATGCCTTAATAAAAATATAGGGTTTTAAGAATAAAACTTAGTTTTTTCTTTTCTTATGTCTATAAAATCTATTGTATGAATATCAAAAAATATTCTATTGAATAAATAAAGTATATATTACATTAATATCACTCACTAATTATAATCAATTTAATTTATTAAGGTAAAATAACTTTGTGACCATAAAAATAATAATATTTCCCTTTACATTCAATCAGATTTCAAATTCATTTATAATTAATTAGTAACATATGAATTCATATTATATTTTTTAAACCATATATTTTATAAATTAGTTAATTCTATTCATAACCACTAATTTAACAGCTAGGTTATATCTTATTATATTAAATAATAACATTTTAATGATATATTATTGTTCTCTAAAACTCTGTCTTGAATGTTACACAAGCCATCAAGGAAAGTCATTGTTGCATGTAATGCAAGATAACCTCAGTGTTCCTTACAGATAAAGATAAAATTTATATTTCATTTAGTTCATGATTAACTTGGTGTTGTGTATAACACAAGCTAAACGTAGTGGTTTAATATAAAATAAACTATTTTTAGTGTTGCGTGAAATGAAAACTATCAAAAAGATTAAATTAATTCAAAAAAAATAATTCAAATCACTACTAATAAGAAACCTCTGATGTATGGGAAGGTGTGGTTGGGGTTATGTGGTGACCCAACTCAGGGCATTGGTTAGTGGTTGCCCATTTGGGGACACTACAAAGTGGTATCAAAGATGTTATTTTCAGTAAATTAATACTTGGTAATGGTAAAAAAGAGATTAGGAAGTTTCAATACTTGGAAATTAGATCGTACATGGGAGTAGCTAACCCATGTATGAGGGAAAACCTAAGTACCCTGGGTGGGAATTTCTGTTCTTGATGTGTGTTTTTACAGTTGAATGATATTTCACCACTGGATGATACACTTGTCATGTGATGTGACTGTTTATTGTATTTTTCTCATGGATGAGATGGAACGAGGTTGTTCATGTATACATCATTATAGTAATGTAGGGATTTATGTGGCATACATCATTATAGGCATGCATGGGGGAATAATCATGTAGGTTGTGGGAAAGTAAAATTATTTTAATCTTATTTATAGTTGTAAGAAGCTATGCCTAATGAAGATGATGAAAAAAAGTAAATAGGAAGAATATAAGAAATGGTTAAAGAGTTGTTCCTAATAGAGAGTAATAAATGGTTTAAAAATTTTATTAAGATAAGTTGAAAATATTAAAACATGATTATATAGGAATGATTTATGTTGAAATAGTTTAAGGGTTAAAAAGGGTGTCTGGTAAAATTTTTCATGTTTACGTGTGATTAGTTTACCCCATGTCATCCATAGACCATAATAGGTATGGTTGATGGTAGTGTCCAAAGTTTGGTGATAACTGTTGGGATAGCATACACGAAATGGGTTGTTTATGGCTGGAAGAGAGCCTCCTTTTGTGGAAACTATGGAAGTTTTATGTTATGTGGTTGAAATGTGTGATAGGTATTGTGGAGGGATGCCCCCATTAAATTTGAACCAATTGGGAGATGTGAGGATAATTTTTATAATTATCTTCCAATATTGAAGCAAGAAACCCCGTTGATCCATGGAAACCAAGGGGAGAATAAGTTCCGTTATAAATTTACTCATTTTATTCAAATGATGGAATGGGACCCTATGTAGGCCATGATGGTTATTTTTGATCTGACTAGAGTGTTTTGTTTGTATCACCCTATGATGTTTTCTAGAGAGAAAAGAATTGAGTTCCGAGCATACAACAAGTTGGAACATGAAGGGATATGAGATGGGGGTATCCCTAGTGTTGTGAATAGGTATGGGTGTTTGAGCAGTGGGAGTGTCTTATTTTGGAGATCTTGGTTAGTTTGGTGTACTTAAAATAAGGGTGTTCCTTGTTATAACTTTGGATAGGTCACAAACTTGAGATTGAGAGGTATCGTCTGATAACATGAATGTGGTAACCCTTATCGGTTGTGATCATGTGGGTTACATTAGGGTTTTGGAATGGATGTCTTGGTTTGTAGGGACGTTAGTGGTGGTTGTGTTGCTATGGGCATGGAACCTAGAGTAAATGTTTTCTTCGATACATTGAACATAGTGTTTTAGAATGGGGGAAGGAGTTACACTTGCGAGTGGCGACTTGTTAGAAGTTTGATGTGTGTGTCTTAGGGGAGAGTCTAGTGATCTGTTACCCCTAACCCTAGTTTTGGAAGTTGGTGTCATTTGACCTTTGAGGGAGGCCCATGTGAGGGGCCATCCATGTTGTGAGTGCTCTTGGGTGCGTAAGGTATAGGTGGAGATTTTGGATTTAGACAATGGTGCACATAGAGTGCTTTCGAGTGCGGGTATGACCTTGAGGGCTATGTGGGGAAGTTAATGGTTTTAGAGATGCAACTTGAGTCATGGATATGAGTGGAAAACCTAGTGAAAATTGAGGGTGACCTCATGGGAGGTTATCCTAGTGTTGCAGGTTCCTTGGGGGATAAAGCATGGGAGATGCTTTAGTGATGAAATTAATGCATGGTAAGTACCATCAAGTTTTGGTAAATGTTATGGTTGTGGATTGGTTTATTTTTCAGAGAAGCACTTTCATGCTTGTGGTTGGTTGTAAGGTTAAATTCAAAGGGTGGGATGGTTAGAGTACCTAACATGATAGTGTTGAAAATGTTTGATGAAGGAATTAGGTTTAATTTGGGTGGAAAATGCAAGGTGATCAAAGCATGGATGGGAATTTTGGTATGGAAGTAACGCCCAAGGTGAGGGGTTTCCATGTGTTTGGGCCTTTTCGTGTTAAAGGTTTGGGAGTTGGAAGGGAATGTTAAGAATTTCTCGAGTCAGAGGAGGCTGATAGACTATGAGGTACAGTTTGTTGTGTGAGTAACCGTTTGGGTCTAGATATGGTGATGCATATTTCATATAATCTTGAGTCAAGATCAGTGGGTGGTTATAGGAATGTGTGTGACCTCGAGGGTTCTAATGAGGATTTGTTGTTGGGCACGTTTTAGAGATACAAAACACTGTGGGGATATGTACACAGGTGATTCCAATGTAAATGCATGTTGTTTCCCATGGAGTCAAAGTGAGGAAGCATTGGCAATGCAAGAGACTGGATGGTTTTGGATTGATGTATTTCTACTATGGGTTACCAGGGCCATAATGGAAGAACTTAAGAGGTGTGGTGGCAGTAGTGCCATGTGAAGCGTTGGTTCATGGCTACTTGGTAGAGAGTTGAGAACTGGTGGTGAGTTTCTTTGGTAACCCAACTTGAGTTGTGGTCTCTGGGTGTTGATGAGGTATTTATGGGGGTAGGTAATCTATATACATTTAATAGGTCAAGGTATCCCATCAGTAGAAGGTGATATTAGTGAAGGATGGTTGTGGTTTTGTTTGTCGACAAATTCTCAGCGTACTTGTAGCTAGTAAGGATCACGCCCAATATCTTGACATTATCCTGGGTACGTTGAGAGAGCTTTGGATTTACACCTAGATACCTAGATGTATTTTTGTTATATATGGGGTCTCTTGGAGGTTATTCTCATGGAGAAGAGTATGTGGAGCTGAATGTGGGGAAGTACACCATTGATCATTTATGGGTGAGGTGCTTGCGATGGACCGAAGGTTGATGAATTTCATGTGTACCATTATCGGAATCCATAAATGAGGAATAGTTGATATCACTTTTGTTGTTTTGGTAGAATCTAGACAACCTCATCCAAGTTTTGGGGGTTCCTCTTGTGTTTGATGCATCAGTTGTGGTGGTTGGAATTACTTGAGGAGAGTAGTGGAAACGACACTCCTAACATGGGGAGAAGTAAGTCAGTCATGGAGGTGTGGTGAAAACCATGTAGTGGATGTGATAGAATCAGGATTCTAATGAGAAACCTATGAGGTGAACATTGTGTTTCCTATGTAAGTATTAGGTGGGCCTTGGATATGGTGGTTGGTTGATCCAAGAATTAGCTTTAGGCTTAGGGTGGTTCTAGGAAGAATCCAAGATGCCTATGTTAAAATCATTGATGGTCCTGGAAATGAAGGTTTGATGTTATAAATTCATCATAAATAGGGAATGTTCTAGATTATGTAGGTTTGGGTGACCTTGGAATGTCTTTAGTGGTAAAGGAATCTTAGTTATGTAAAGTAGTGTCGTGCCAATAGTGAAGCTGGTCATTTCCAGGACAAGTCGGTCAAGGATGGATCGAATCATCTAGCAAAAGGAATGAAGATGGTGGGGTGTAAAATGCCTTTGATGGATGTTTTATAATGATAAGTGAGTTTTGAATGTGAAAATGGGTTTTGGGTAGAACCACTTTGTTCTTAGTCTATGTATGAGTGGCGTAGGTACTTGTGTTGGGAAAATTGATCGGTGTAGTGGAGCGCGAGAATGGCCTGAAGAGTAGTGGATGCCATGATAGTGGAGTTTTATCATAATTTGGGAAAAAACTCTTGTAGGTGAGTAATATGATAGTGGTATTCCTTAAGTGAGTAGGCTCCATGGGAAGGTGAAGGGGGTAGCGTGTTAACAGTGGAAGATGGTGTTTTTGGAGAATCCAGTCGGGGTGGTCCAACATGATATTGTAAAAGGAATAGATGTGGTAAGTGATGAGCCACATCTATTTTGATGTTCTTAATGACAAGTGAATTTTTTAAATGAAGTCAGAATTTAGATAGGTCAAGTTTTTCTTTTTTAACAAATGGATGGTGTAGGTATGTCCATTCTAGGTGGGTTCAATGGCAAGGTTGAATGCCAATGATAGGTGGATCTCTCTGGAATGTTTGGGCACAAAGAGTTGGAAAAAACATTAGGCACGTTGTGAAAGTTGAGTTGAGGTTCTGGTGGTCTTTTTCAATAGTGTAGGTGCTAACAACCGGTAGATGGTGGTGGTGATCTAAAGTGTATTGTGGGGAGCACCATAGTGGAAAATTGGTCAGTTGATGATGTGACAAATGTTTCAGGTTGGAGGGACTCGAGTAAGTACCATTCTAGTGTTTTGGACTTGATAATGAGATTTTGCTCATATTTTGAATGGTTGTGTTCCCTAAGCATTTTGGTTGTGTTTTAGATGTTTGTTTAGGGAATGAAGCCATTGGTACCTGAGTTATGGACCGACGTAGGTTGAGATATGTGGTTGGAAAACCGTGCGTTTCTCTTCAGGTGATGCTGAATTTGGGTCACTTTTAGAGCTTTGAAAATAGGCCTAGATGGTGATAAAAAGTATGGGACATGATTTTTGGAGACCATCGGGCTGATGGAGTGTTGATTATATCTTCCATGAAGGTATAATTCTATGTGAAATGTTTCCTGGTGTCACGAGTTGGGAAGTGTTTCCTTATACACCTTATGAGGATCATGTGGTTGATGTATAGATAGAGGCTGATGTGTACTTTAAGAAGAATTGGGTTTGTATTGTGGATCGTAGTGAGAAATTTTTATAGGGAAATACCATGTCATTAGTTCAAGTGTTATGGAAGCATGGTGACATTCATGAAGAAACTTGGGAGAGGCAGACTAATATGAGGGCCCAGTGGCCTAATCTCTTTACCTCAGAGACTCAGTGATGCTTTTGAGCACAAATCATGGATGATCCACCGTAATTTGGAGATTTTATAAGATCCCATACATATTACAAGGTTTTTTCTTGTTTAAATCTTGGTTTAAATTCCTTAAATTTGGTTAATTGAATGTTTATCGGGTGTATGAGGAAGCTCGGGGGTGTCCCAGAGGTTTAGGACATGAAAGAAGGGAATCTTTTGGCCATCTGGTGCATGTTCTGTAGTTGGAACATGGTTAGTAGTAACCATGCACCCAAACCATGTCATCCTAGTGGAGGGGTGCATGGTTTAGTAAACCATGCAATAGGGGATGCCAAACTGTGCAAATTTGGGTAGATCCATCCCACATGGTTGGTGCATGGTTTGTCAAGCCATGTGAGATCCCTATGTAACCATGCGACTTGGACCCCTCTTGGATAGAGGATGATGCATGGTTAGTGCACAGTTTGACAAACCATGTGGCTAAACCATGAACCCCATTAAAATTAGTATTTTACTATTTCCCCCTTGGTATTTTAAGGTTTCTAACCTATTTTCTTCCCTCATTTATCCTCTATCAATCCTAGTGATGAACCATTTCGACCAAGAATTCCCAAGGATTTATCTTCTTCATTTATAGTATGTTTGGAGTGCTATTGGGTGTGGATCGAAGCTCTAGGTATGTCTAATACTACTCTCAATTCTCTTTTCCGGATTAGGGATTGTGGTTTCATTCATCCTCTTCCGAATCCCTAAAACTCACTTTTTCCACTGTATATTAGGTTTGGGCTTCAAGGGGTACTTGAATATGGTTCTAAGGATAAGATTAAGTGAGTGTTCATATACGGATTTGAGGTAGGTGTTCTACAAGTTATATCCCATAGTCTTTAAGTTTATTTGTGCATATGTGGTTGTGCTAATGATTCTCTCATGGCGTGATATTGATTAATTTAGTGGGATTTGGTAAAATGGTTTGCTAAATGATGAATTAAACCCATCATGATCCCTATGGGATGCATTGATATGGATTATACCAGTTTAGGTTCACCCATGGTATGTTCCAAAATTCCCAAACATGGAAGTTTGTAATGTTAAGCATTGAGTTGATTTGTGTTGAAATCGATCCCATGATACTTTTTTTATTATCTTAGTTTAAATCATAAAGAGGCACTAATGGTGGTTATGTCAAGTCATTGGAAAAGGAATAGGGCATTATTTGGTATAATGTGAAAGGGTTTAAATGATATAAATTGAATGTGTCAAATTATTTATGATTTTGTAATTGAAATTCATAAATGGGATAATGCATGTGAATTGGTAAATGTGTGAAATGGGTTAATGTAAGGAAAGTGTTGAATGTGTTAAACATGTTAATGTATGGAAATTTTAGATTATTCTTAATGGGTTAAGGTATGAGAAAGGTAAACGGGTTAAATGTAATATTCTAAGTAAATGGTAAATGTGATAATGGGTTAAGGCTTTATGATGATTTATATGTTGAACAAATATGAATTGTGAATGTTATGAGTATTGATTGTGTATTGTTCGTGATATGGTATATGTTGTAAATGGATAAAGAAGCATATGCACATGGATTGGTAGTTGTGGGGTATTGGACTTGAGGATCTATTTACATGTTTCAGGTTAGACTAAGGTTCTAAACCCCACTCCTATAATGCATGGGTTAGGAAAGGGGATTGAGGCTCTAGGCCCCTAATAGTTGCATTTGATGAGACTACCTGGACTGGGGCTCTAAGGTAAGTGTGATGTATTTTTTTATGAAATTTTTATACTTAGTGAGATAGGGAACTTGACTTCTTCCCATATGAATAATAATTTATTGGAGTAAACCATAGTGTAAATGATGAAAATACCTAGCCCATGGAGAAAACAATGAAAATGGTTAAAGTGAATATTGTTTACTAATGGACCCTAAGTTTTATTTTGTTTATATAATCATTTATTTAATACTTGCATACACTATCTATTTAAATTAGATATTTTATAGATACCATTGGTGGTGACATACTAAGTTTTACTCACACCCTGCTCGGGCCACCATTAGGAAATTGAGAAGATTTCATAGTTGCAAGTTTGGATAGAGGCAAAGGATCTATGCTTGGGAGTTGATTTGGGAATGGGTTATTCATGGATGAGGGATCAAAACATGGAGTTACGAATCATTTTGTGGATTCTTATGTTGGTCTTTATTTTTGGGTTTTTCTTTACTTTGGGAAATGTTAACATTACATGGAATATCTGTTATTTGGTTTTGGTCTGTACATAATTTTGGGGAATGGTTGGAATGCATGTTCTAGTTTATTGTTTAATGTTTCCGTTATTTCATATGTAATCTATTGTGTATTACTTTGGTAAAGAGGGTATAGTCTCCCTATATGATTTATTAGATACTATTTTCTAGTTAGTAACATCTTGATTATAGGGAGGTGCACTTGAGGTCATGTGGAGACCTGACTTGGGGAACCGGTTAGTGGCTCCCAGGTTGGGGACGTCACACACACACACACATCCTCCCCGTAAATGTTACCTTAGAGAGAGGAGAATATGAACATTGTACTAAGGGGTGTATATATAGGAGTGTATATATGTACCGGTGTGAAGTAGACTTCATCAAAGACGTTGAGTGTTGTGGTGTTTTAGCATGGTTGTCTCATTTTTTAGGTAGGTTTCCCTTTTCATTTGGCCTTTAAATTTAAGAAACACTGATTTATTAATGTTTTCACATTTTTATGATTCTAATTAGTAATATCTTATATTTATAATTATTATTCAGAATGAAATCAAGTGAATTTCTATTGATTTTAATTGTATGAAATTGTTTAATTGAGCTTTTTACACCAAGTGTTTGTTAAAATGTATGGTTGGATCTTGTAAATGTGTTTTGATTTCTAAATGGTGATTAGGTTCTATTAAATGAGGTTTTAAATGGATTTTTGGTTTTATAAGTTTTGTGTTTGGTTCTTTTAAAAATGGTTGTCACCCAAAGAATATGTGAGTCCTGGTTGGAACCTTTAAAAATGGGTTTATTTGAAAAAATATCCTTTGAATATATCTCTTTTACCGTGTTCATTGTTAAAGGAAATGAGAGGTACTTGGTATGGGAATTCCATTATGAATTGATGGTTGGAAGGAAAGAGGGATTATTCCTTGGGATGATTCAGGGGTTATGTTTGGATGTGTGATTGATGTGGTAGTTTGCATGTATTTTATGTGTATACGTGTTGATTTTTTTATTTCTATTTGGATCACCCCCATTTTATAAATAGCATGGGGACCTATAATATCTAGTGTATTATTCGATAATTGTTGATGCACTAGTTTAGGATTATGATCTAGCTAGTGTCCCTTTATTGTGGACACACTCTGCTTTGATGATGGTGCCCCTCGGTTAGGCCAAGTATGGTATGACCGAGCATTATGGCTATTTGATTGTATCCGGAGTGCCAATGGAATGGATCTGGTTATAGTATGTTCTATATTTTCCCCTAATCTCATAGGTATTACCGTATTCCCCAATACTTATTTATCTTCATCGGATAATCTATATTCCACATCTGGTTTGGTTACTTGAGTACTTCTTTCCCATTTCCCTCATTATGCTATTATTTATTCTATTACCTATTTATGGTATGTATCTTTGTTAAATATATATTTTTGGATTTTAAAAGTTTCATGAAAAATGTTTTGAAAAAATTTTCATACTCTTTTCCTATTTAAAAACACTCTTCTTCTTAAATTCCTTATCTTTCTCTAAAATGACCAAACCTCCCTTTTTTAGAAAGTACTATTTTAAATAAATTGGGAAATGGACTATGATTTGTTTTGAAATTTAATGGATGAAAAACCTATGTTTATATTATTTTATTTAAAACTTGTAGTAAATGAATATTCTATTTAAAGGAAATTCATAGGGAATATTTTTACTTAGGATCACCTAATAAGTTTAAATACCCACACTTATACTTCCATTATTATTTTTAGCTTCAGGTACATATCCTTCCGGGTTTTGATCACCATGGAGAAATATTAGGTTTTGGGTTCGATGAGTGTCTCATAGGGTCACACAAAGATCTCTTTGGTCATCATGTTTTGTTTAGTTTTTTCAGTTTATGTTTTGTTGTTCTTACTATTTATTTTATTTTATGTTAGGATTTTTATCCATCTTTCCACTAATTTTTATTTTTTTATTTTTGGTGAAATCATTCCCACTTACTCTATTTGATTCCCTTGGTGATTTCCATTACCTTGGGGTGATCGAGAATGCATCTTGGGGATTTCACGAGCCAGCTTGGGTGATTAGTGCATGGTTGACCTGGGTTGGTTCATGAAAAAATGGTATCAAAGTAATGTTATTTAGAGGAAATATCCTTAAAATTTCCCTTTTTATTTGGGTTTTCATTGTAGAAGTATTAATATTTTCAAGAATTGGGGTTTAGGTATGAGGAGCTGTCTGGCCAAAACTTCCAGTGCCAAACCTTGGGTTTCCATGGTAAGTTGGGTTTTGAGTTTTTTCCTTTCATTTTTTACAATTTTTTCTTGGTACTTCTTAGTTTTAGATGATGATTTTTGTCTTTATTAATTTTTGGGGATTTTATGGGTTTTTTTAGTGTTTGGGGAATGAAATAAGAGTTGGGAAAATAGTTTTTGGTGAGTTTGTAGGGTTTGGAAATCCATGTGATTCCTAAGGACATGGTGCTAAAATAATCTTTGTGGTAGTGTTGTGATTTGAATATGGCTATCAACCATATATACAAGCCACCCATTTACACTAGTTCCCCCATAAGAAATTTATTTTTTGTCTTTCTTAATTTTTTTGAAAACCTCATTTTGGATTATAAAATTGGGATTTCAAATGGTGATGTTTTGGTTTTACAAAAAGATAAATGAGATTTCAAATTTATTTATGAAAATCCTTAGAAAATGGGTTTTAAAAAAAATTAATTTTGGTAAAAAGGGATTTTTGAAAAATGAGTTTTAATCTTCATTTTTTATTTTGAAATTTAGTGTGTGATATTTTAAATGAATATTTAAATCTTGTTTTATAATGAGAAAGTTATTTACATGAGAGGGATTATATTTTTGGGTGGAACTCAAGGTATTTTTATGTAGGATAAAATGGATTAGATAGTAGAGTTTGAAAATGGCTTTCAAAGTGGAGTTTAGTAAGATTTTTAAATTTTATTTGTGTAATTTTGGGGTTATTTTCATTTTATGTTTGAAATTTAATCATGATGAGTTCTTAATGGTGAGTTGATTTTGATTGATCTTTTGATTCATTATTATATAGAGTATTCCCCACTAAAGTCTTTATGGATATTTGAGGTGTAGATATGGATGGATCACCATTATAGTACCCTCCATTAGATCAACCTAAATACTTCCTCCTTAAGTTTTGAATGTCGAAACCTCCTCTCTTTTATGGTACCATAGATCACTTTGAAGAAAAACAATATATATAAAAAACTAAAAGAATATTTGGTTTCCTTATGGATGGAGGTCCAAGTTTGAAGTGGTGAAAGTGGGTCCTTAGGATTAAGCCTTAGGAAAAAAAATCGTGGGAATTAATTAAGGCTTTGTTCATCTGAAAATACTTTTATGATTTTATGAACATGGTGGGAGAGATATAGATGTGATTCCTTCAGTAAGGAAACCAATCATTGTAATATTTTGTTTATCATTTTAAAGATTTAGTCCCATATATATTTGAGTTGGCTGAGGGAAATTTTCTAAAATCACTATATTTTGAGAATGGTTTTCATCCTGATCATCAGCCAATGGTGTCAAAATTCGGTGTAAACTCCTTTTCTAATGTGGTGAGGAAAGCTGGTTGGGTTGAGGTTGTGTTAGTGGGGGTGGTTGAGGTAGCCAATACTCCTTTAGTCTTTAGAAGTGGTGAAATGAATTCAAGTAAATATATGGGGAATCAGCCTGATGTTTTTTCTTATGGTGGTGGAATTAAGAGGCCTTCTGATCTTTCATCAACTTTATCTAGGCATAGGACCCTGGTGTTTCATTAATACAATAAGCAGGGTCACAAGAATCCATACTTATGGATGCTTGGGGAACTTGAAATGTTTTTAGGGTGTTTCTAGGAAGCGACATGGAGCTATGTACACCCCTTAAAAAGTCCCCTAACCATTTTTCATGATTAGGATACTAATCTAGTTTCAATTTAGAGTTTATTTTATTACAATTTGTTTCTTTTTAGGTGTGGTGTTTAGTGATGTTTTCTTTTTTTTAGGGATGTAGAATGAGGCTATGTACCCTTTTTTGGAATTCTATTCTTAATGTAAGTTCCTTTTTGGAAAAAATTTTAATCTTGTTTTTTGGGATGGTGGTATTCATCATTTTATGTATTGTTTCCCTTGATTTTTAGTTTTTGTCATGAATTGAGAGTTATCCCAGCTTGGGAAATCAATGCTTAACTGGATTCCTAATTTGATGGGGAATCCACCATAGGATAATATTGTGATGAAATTGACTTCCATTTTTTCATGACGGGGAAGTTTATTGTTTCCACCCCACCTGAACCTGATAATAGTATTTGGTTGGATTGGATAGTGAGTTTTGTAATAGATGCTCATGGATATCCCAAATATACTATGATTAGTTTATTTTATTATTTATATGTTAGGGGTCAGGGTGTTCTTTATTAGGCTGTTTTTGGAAAAGAGTGAGTCTCCTCTTCGTAATACCTTAATTGTTTGTTTGAGTTATTTGGCCTTGAGAGATGTCTCCCATGGTTTTTTGGATTATTTTGAGTATGGTCTCATAGTTTCTTTTGAGTTTTTTTCATTCTGGGTTTTGAGCTGAAGTGAGTGTTGTTTCTTCGGTCTTCAAGTTTTTCGGTCTTGCCTTGGGTCACAGTTCATCCTTGATTTGGTCTTGATCAACTAATTCTATTGGGACTTTATAGGGGAATAAATTTTCATAGTGGGGAGAATTATTGCACCCCAACTTGACACTATTATAAAATTTTATTTATTTTTGATTCCCTATTTATTTCTATTCTCTTTTGAGAGTTTTCCCTTTAAATTGAGAGTTTTTGGGCATGTAGAGAATGTAACATGGTTATGGTGCTCAAATTTCTAAACTATGTGGTAACCATATGACATCTTATACAATTTTTTTATAGTTTAAATCGAATGGTTGGACCATGTATTTACAAAACATGTATCTTGCCCATTCAGGGTGATCCTAGATCCTAGTATAGGGACAATTGTTGGCGTATGGTTTTCCAAACTATGCGACCCAAACCGTGCGTCGTGTCTTTTTATTAAAATTATTAATTAAAATTAAAATTAAAATTAAAATAAAATAAAAAAACTATATGACACCCCTCCCCACCCCTTTCTCATGTGACCCTATCCCCCTATCACTTCCATGTGACACCCACCCCTCCATTCCTCCATTGCTGTGCGCTGCCCCTCTTGGGGGCTCCTCTCATTACACCATTTTCTATTGATTTATTTGGGTTTCTTAGATCAGACACTAAGGTAAGGTATATTTTTCTCTTATAATTTCATTTTATGAATTTTTATTTTCTCCCCATTTCCTCGTTCATCTGGCTGAACCCTAGGTTAATTTTGTAACCATATTTTTCTGATTTCTTTCATTTTAGGGTGTGTGATGGGTCTCCTAGGACATCTTCATGCATGTTTCAATATCCACTACTAAATACAAAGTGTTTCGATCCATTCAAATTCACCCATCACTGTTTGATGTTGGTTTCTTCTACCCTCTTTGTTTGTTCCAATTTCAATTGGGTGGTTTTTGCTAATTTTTGGTTCCCTCTTGGTTATCTAGAATATCTTGTGGCTCCTTGAAGGCTTGATCACATATGCACATTTATGTATATATATATCCTCCTTGTACATATTATCTCATAAACAAGGGAATATGTAAATGGGATTAAATGGTGTATATATATAGGAGTGTACATGAATGTAAGTGTGAAATGTTCTTCATCAAAGGCATCGAGTTCTGAGGTGTTTCAGCTTGATTATCTCCTTTTTAATATAGGATACCCTTTTCATGTGGCCATTAAATTTACGAAACATTAGTTTATTAATCATATCACTTTATTCTGATGATAATTAGTGATATATATTATTTAGAATGATTATTCAAAATTAAATCAAGTGAATTTATCTTTAATTTAATTGCATGAAATTTTTTATTTTAGCTTCACAAACCAATTGTTTTCCAAAACACCTGATTGGACCTTGTAAAATTGTTTTGATTTTAAGTGGTGATTCAGTTCTCTCAAATGGGTTTATAAATGGTCTTTTGGTTTTATAAGTGTCTTGTTTGGTTATTTTAGAAATGATTTTCACCCAAATAATATGGGAGGCCCTGTTGGTAGCTTTGAAAATGTTTTTCTTCAGAAAAATCTTCTTGGTACATCTCTCTCTTGAATTATTTATTGTTCAATAAAATAGGAGGTCCTTGGTATAAGAATTCCATTAAGAATTTATGGTTGGAATGAAATGGGTATTATTCCTTGGGGTGATTCAGGGGTGATTCTTGGATGTGTGATACATGTGGTGGCTTGAGTTTATTCTTTGTGTATATATTTTGATTATTTGTTTCTATTTGAATCACCACCATTTTAGACATATCATGGAAACCTATCATAGTTAGTGGATTATTCTATAATTCTTGATACATTAGTTTAGGATTACGATCTGGCTAGTGAACCCTTTGTACAAACATGCTATGCTTTGCTGATAGTTCCCCTCAATTTGGCCAGGTAGGGTATGACCAAGCCTTAGGGATGTTTGATTGCATCATTCATGCCAATAGGATGGATTAGGTTACAATATGTTCTAGATTTTCCTTTGAGCTCCTATGTATTACCATGTTTCTTTACACTAGTTTATCTACGATGAATAATATAGGTGCCACATATGGTTATGTTACTTGAGTACTACTTTCCTATTTACTTAATTTTGTTGTTATTTCTTATACTACTTGTTTATGAATTTTATCTTTGGCAAAGATAAGTTTTTGGGTTTTAAATTTTTCATGAAAAATGTTTTTAAAATTTTTTTATAATCTTTTCACCTTTACAAAAAACACGTGTTTCTCACTTTCATTCTCTTTATTTAAAATGAAAAAGACTCCAATTTTATTTTTGAACTATTTTAAATAAATAGGGAAATGAACAATTATTTTTTTAAATTAAATGGATAAAAAACCTATGTTTATATTATTTTATTTCAAACTTGCAATAAATGAATCATTTATTTAAAGGAAATACATAAGGAATAGTTTTACTTGGGATCAACTATGGAGTTTTAATACCCACACTTATAATTCCATTCTTATTTTTATATTTAGGTGTAGGTAATACTTTTTTTTGATCTCCATGGGGCGATGTTGGGTTTTGGTTTGGTGAGCGACCCATAGGGTCACACAAAGATTTGTTTGGTTGTCAAGTTCAGATTGGTTTTATTTTTCGTTTATGTTTTGTTATGATTAATATTTATTTTATTTTATATTGGGATTATATTTCATATTTAAACTGATTTTTGTTTATTTATTCTTGGATAAATCATCCACACTCACTCTATTTTATCCCCTTAGTACTTATCGCTACCCCGAGGTGATTGGGAATGCACCATGGGGATGTTGCGGGCCGGATCAGGTGACCATTTCTTTGTTGACCGAGGTTGGTTCATGAAAAATATGATTAAATAATTAATTAAATATATATAAAGTCTCTACTCAATATAAATGTACTGATAAATTCTTAGTAAATAATTATTCAATTTGTTAGTATGTCATTTTATTCTTAAAAAATATGACTTATTGAAAAATAGGTTTTATTGTCTATTTTGAAAAAATATTATAATTAATTTTTAGAACTTTTAGAAAATTTATTTGATAAAAATTACGTCATTTTTAAAATTATCATGTAAAAATTATCTTATGGTTAAATTTTTATATTTTTATGAAAAGTTTGATTTTTTAATGAATATTGAAAAATACAGATTTTTAATGAAAATTTTATTTTCTTTTAAAGTATTTACAAATCAAAATTATATTTTTGATTATTTTTAAAATTAAATTAATTTTTTTTATTAAAAATAATCCGATTATGGTCTATTTAATTTATCATATACTTTAATTTGTAATAAAAACATTTTTTCTATGTAGAGAGACATTTTTTTCAGAAAAACTATTTTGTTGCTGAGTTTTAATCTTAAATTAAATTATGGAACTTATAGAAATTGAATCTTGAAAAATATATTCTATATTTTTAATTAAGAGTTCTAAATTTGGTAAATAGGTCCCTTTTATTTTTGGTCATTCTGAATAGTAACCATAGTAAATAATTATCACTACGGTAAGGGTAAATTAGGTAATTATGGTTAAAAATAATATGATAAGGACTAAAAAATGAACCTAAAGCTTGACTTTATCCAAATGGATTAATGTAGTTCAGTAATTTACATCGTATTCTTTTAAAATTTATAAACTTTGTGCTATATTTATTTTATTTATGACCTTTATATTATTTTATGTAAGGAGAAGTAAAAAATGTCATTCTCTTTTTTTATCATCTCTAAATATTTGACACAGGGATAAATAGAAGCTATATTTAGTTATAAAAGGATAATTTTAAATATAAATCATTTTTATCATGGAAATTTATATCTAATTTTAGTTAATAAATAATTACCTTAAATTCTTAGGTAATGCCAACACATTATTTATTCAATTAATATAAAAATAAACTAAATGGTTTAAAAAAAATGAAATACAATTGGAATGAATTATTGTGTTCCAAAATTTTTGTAGATAGATAAAAAAATTTAGTTATATGTGAAGGTATTATATTATAATTCCTTCACTTTCATTTTTTTTCAATGTCAAATTAATGAAATAGTGTAAAAAATTACATTAATGATAATTTATGTTAAATAATATTTTATTAAATTATTTAAAATTCATAAAAATATTACAAATGGAAAATTAGGATAATGTATGGTCTAAAATTTCATACATTCTCCATTAATGATCCAATTTTCACTCTATAAGTAAAATTAAAACCTATTAATATTGAAATAGTTTACCGCGATTAAGGTTAAAATTGGTTAACCAAGAGGTTGATCTAAATGTTATGGTTTAAAATGATATAAAAAGATATGAAAATTTTATTGAATGATTATATTAATACTATATATTCATTATATTTTATTAAATTTAATTTTGGAACCACTTTACCTAAGTTAGATAAATATAATGTTATAACATTTTATGTATTTCCAAAAATGATATAAATGATATTTTATAATAAGAAATATCTTATTAAATGATTTAAATTACTAAAAATACTATATTCGGACAAGTTATTGGGATATGGTTTAAAATATCAAACATGGTCCATTTATGGTCCAATTATCCTTTTATAGTAACTATGTTAACCCCTAAAGTGTAAATAAACTTTGTTATCTCTCTAATTGTCAAAAAAGTTAATGAGGGGTTAAAATAATAAGATAAGGGTAAAAGAATAATCTAAACCTATCAAATTTTTTAGGGAGTATTTTGACCCATGATTATATTAAATTCTAAATATATCATTTTTGAACTATTTTTACATGAAAATTAATTTATATGAATTTAATACTTTAAGCTATTTTAAGAGTGACCCTCCCCTCTCTTTTAAAATGACACCTCATCTCCTATTTTATTCAAACTTCAAAAGAATTTTATTTTATAAACTACTGGACCAAATAACTTCCTATAATTACTCCCATAATTCCTTCCATAATTCTATAGGTCTTGATTTAGGCATAATATCAACCATAGAGGGATTAAGATATAAAGTAAAGATATTGTCTAAAGAAGAGGTATAACTTTTAACCAAATTTTTTAGTTTTATTTCTTATTCCACATCCTAAAAATATTATTCAAACATGATTTCATAATAAAATAATTATATCACATTTTTTAGACTTTATTATTTTAATAGAATAACCTATATCTATATCCTTCATCTATTAAGTGGGAAGAAAAACCATTGATTATGTGTATGATGGACTACTACTTCGCAAATCAATGTAATTTGTTTTCCATAACTGCTTCTCATGGATGGTTATAATGATGGGTTTCATGTATATATATTATATTCATGAAATAATTATAATTCTTTAAATATAATATATAAATTAATTTCTTACCATCCCGTCCATTGAAGAATTATAACATCGTTTATGCGCACGTGTGGACTACAACCTCTACAAAGCGATGTGATTCATTTTTCATAAGAACATCACATGGATGGTATATATAAGTGTATTTGAAGAATTAATATGGTATTTATGATATAATTATAATTCATTAAAGATAAAATAATACTTACTTTTTTCCATCATGGTTGTTGAAAAATAGAAATGTTACTTACGCGTATGTACGACCTGTCATCTTCATGATTGTAACAGAGTTCATTTTTCATAAACACAATTAATAGTTGGTTTTAAAACTATAATTGATATATAAAAATGATAATTATTTCATGATAATTATTTTATTTATTATGTAATAATGACTACTTTAACTGTAATCAACCTACCAAATTCATTTAGGATATATGAGTCGAATATCATTAGAACAACTAACATAAGCATAATTGAATATTACATGGTATTAAATAAAATAAAATAAATAATGAACGTGAAAAAAGTTATTAGGAAATTAAATAATTAAAATAATTCTATTATTTAGGAATATAAATAACATACGTGATGATTCAGTCTCAAGGTAAGTCACACTTTATGTTAAAACCTCATTTTAAAATGTTTTAAAGATTTATTTTCTAAATATTTGTATTCCATATCCATATTGTTAAAATTATTTTATAGGTGTATTTATATGGATATAAATGAATTATAAAGGTAATTTTATATCACGTTTTAATTTCATTAAAAGGCTTTAAAAATGAATGTTTTTATGTTTTTTATAAGGAACATTTTGAATTTCTTCACAAAAGACAAAAGGAATGTTTCATTTTAACATATACAACATCAATGTTTTTTATATTTTCCACCAAAAATTTTATTTGATGTTGGGATTTATTTAAAATATATCATGTTTTCTTCAAATGAAAAACCTCTTTCATTTTTATGTGGTACACATAATCATGAACATATTATTATTGGTGCACAATGATAACACTCTGATGCATTGGGTAAAGCTTTTATCTCATTTTATGTTATATATAGGATTAATGAGTAAACCTAATCCACTACAATACGTTTTCCTACATATTATAATATCTTGAAAGTTATTCTTGAATTAGGATTATATCATATTTTTTATTACTACCACATTTCTTATGTTTTAATGATATTTATGTTATTCTCCCTTATTACCTACAAGAATTTTATATGCCTATTAATAAGTTTTCATGGAAATAATTTGATTTAAAGAGGTAAGATGATGGAATTTTATTTTAAATTAAATATTATACCCATTTAGGGTAAAAAGTTTTGTTTTTAGGAATTTTTTTCATGGGTTCTCATGTTTTCTAATAAATACTCATAACTATTATCTTGCCTTTTTGGTTTTTATAAAGTTTTTTTTGAAAATTTTTTTGTAGTGAAGCATATTTCATGTGTCAGTAAACAATTACTTGATCTCAAAGTTTATTATGTTAAAGGAGAACTCTCTTTTATGATTCCATGGTTTTTAAATGGGCAAACATGTTTTTTTCTTATTATATGTCCCTTATTGAGATTTTTTGTTATCATACTACATTTTAAAATGTTTTCATAGGTTTTTAAGGATTAGTAGTTAAAATGATGTGGTAAAGATGAAAATTGTAAAGATATTTCATGAAAATAAAACTTTTCAAATAATAAAAGTTTTGTTTTGTGGGAAAAATGGTTGATAAGTTGAAGAGTCTACTTTGTTATTTATGAGTTTATTATATAATAGTTATGAATTAATTATTTAAAACTATAAACCAAAATGATTCTCAAATGTAAAAGAATAAATTATTGAATGAAAAATCAAGATTATATAATGTTTAAGGTTGAGTCCTTATTGTCAGTATTGGAATAATAGTTTAGATAAATTTAGATATTAAGATGTTTTCATGTGAGATTAACTTAAGAGTTATGGATTCCATCATGTATTTATATGTTTAAGTTTTATCATAATTTAAATGTCTTATACACCCCTTTTTAGGTTTTAAGTGATGAGATTTTAAGGTGACTAATGACATGTTTTGTATGCATTTTATTAGGTTGAGTTATATGTAACACTTAGGGTTAACATGAAGGATTATTTTAAAATAATGGTATTAATGTTTTGAAGATGTTTATAACATTTTTTTTTGAAATTTATAAGAATTATATTAATTTTTCTTTAGTAAAATAGACAACACATAGGCTGGGTGACAACCCATCACATCCAGCAAGGTCACGAGGCTTGAACCCACAACCGAGTGGTGACAAGGGTGAAACTCCTACCACTGGCCTACATTATTTACTGTTTATTATGACATTGATTTTCTAATTAAATAATTTTAAAGATAATGATTAAGTTTATTTTGGAATCATATGTTTTATTATATAGATAACCATGGGATTAAAATGTGGTTTGGTGATTATGTGGTGAATTTAATTTTGGAAGAAGTTCACTATTTTGGGAACTTTATATGATTAAGCTAAACATCATATCATAAAATTTTATTTAAAGAATAAAGGTTGAATTAGATTTTGGAGGAATATATGATTTTAATGTGTCTTTATGCTGATACATGTTATTTATGGAAATGATTATCATAATTTAGAGATTATATGACTAGGGAATATGTATTTTTGGGTATATTACTTTATGAGTGACTAATTTTGATTGGAGATAAATGATAATTTAATATTGAAATAATATTTCATCAAATCCATCTGATTTTTGTGTTTTTAACTTGGTGTGGAATATTTTTAAGAAGTTTGAGTTTAGTTATTAGTCAAATGAACTAAGTTGAACTTTGAGTGTTATTGTTGAGGATTTGGAGATTAATTTTTTATTTATTCATATGAATATTTATTATTTTGGGGAATTATATTACCTTATACAAACTATTTTGGTTTTGATTAATGTTTAAATATAGGTAGAATATCTTTTTACACTTTTGTGGATTATATGATCCATTAGAAGTTGATTTTAGTACTTCAGGCATGAAAAATTCATCTTTAATACTCATTATTTTGAGAAAAATATAATATCATGGTGGAAATTGATTAATGGATGAAATCATACTTGTTAAGTAAGTTTAATTATTTATGTTATCAATAACTCTAGGAAAATGATCTTGAAACAAATTTTTTAACCTATTACCTTTATTTATGATGAATCAACGTTATTTTTCACATCTCTTTGGTTTATGGTTTGGTGTTAATTAATTTTCTCATGATCATTCAATTTATTTTGATCAATTATCTCAGTTACTCTCCATTATTTTTTGGATGTTACACTTTTCCCATGTTTATATTTTCACTTCCCACTATTGTTATCCTATTTTTAAATTAAGTTATGTGTTATTCTAGATGACCTTTGTATTTTTTTTCTATCCTTTTTTTAGAGGAAGTTTTATTAACCCTTTTTATAATATGGTATTTTAAAAATGGTAATTTAAGATGAAAAACCTTTGATTATTGAACTCAACTTCAAATTATGATAACATAATTTATTAAATGGGGGAGAATGTAATACCTTAATAATTTAAAAAGAAATTTATGTATGATATCATATACGACACACAACAACACACCTAAATGATCTATGAATATTATTATTTAAATATGACCTTCATACCCTAGTTTTTAAATTGGTGGGTATGAATAGGATTAACTAAATTATGAAATATATATAAATTTCCTACTCTATATAAATTAATCGATAAATTATTAGTAAATATTCACTATTTTTTTTAGTAATTTCATTTTATTATTAAAAAAACATTTTATTCTAAAATGGATTTTATTAACATTTGTAGAAAAATATTATAATTAATTTATGGATATTTTAGAAATTTTATTTGATAAAAATTATATAATTTTTAAAATATCCATATCAAAATTATCTTAGGGTAAAATATTAAGTTTTTTTGAAAAATTTGATTTTTCAATAAATAGTGAAAAATAATTTTTTATTGAAAATTGTATTTTCTTTTAAAGTATTTATAAAGTAAAATTCTATTTTGGATTAGTTTCAAAATTAAATTAGATATTTTTTATTAAACATCATCTTATTATATTATTTGAAATAAATTTAATACTTGAGTTTGGTATAAAATAGTTTTATACTTAAAAGGATTTTTTTCCTAAAAAACAGTTTTTTATTACATTTTGAATTTTAATATTAAATTAATTTCTAATAATTATAGAAATTTAATATTGAAAAATTGATTCTATATTTTTAATCAAAAGGCTAAAATTTGGTAAATAGGTCCCTTTTATTTTTGGTCATTATGAATAGTAACCATAGTAAATAATTGTCACTATGGTAAGGGTAAGTCAGGTAATTAAGGTTAAAAACCATATGATAAGGACTAAAAAATGACCCCAACAATTTAATTTATCCTATTGGATGATATTAATTCATCCATTTCTGTCCAATTTTCAAAAATATGGAAACTTGGTGACACATTCATTTGATTTTGACCTTTAAATTATTTTATATAAAGAAATAGTAAAAAATGTCATTATCTTTATTTTATCAACTCAAAATTTTTTACATAGTGATTAAAAATAAATATATTTAGTTATAAAAGTTTAATTTTTAATACAAATGAGTTTTTATTATGTTAATTTATTTTTAAATTTTAGTGATGAAATAATTACCTTAAATGCTTACGTAATGCTAATATAGTTTTTATTCAATTAATAGAAAAAAATAAAATTAGTGTTTTTAAAAATACTAAATGTAATATAATTGGAAATAATTTGTTGTGTTCCATGTATTTTTAAGAAAATACAACATATTATTTATGTGTTAAAGGATTATATTCAATTTCTTTTCCTGTCATGTTATTTTCAAATTCAAATTAAATTAATAATGTAAAAAATGACATTAATGATATTTTATGTTAAATAGTATTTTATTAAACTGTTTAAAATTCGTAAAAATATTGAAAAAGGAAAATTATAATGATAAATGGTCTGAAATTACATCCATTGGTAATTCATGAGCTAATTTTCACCTTATAAGTAAAGTTACAATCCCTTAATACTGAAAAAGTCATTACTGTGGTTAAGGTTAAAATTAGTGAACCAAGGGGTTGATCCAAAAGATAATATTTAAAATAATATATAAAACTATAATTTTTTTTTTATGATTATATTACTACCATATATTCCATATATTCAAATCCATGTCATGTTGGAACCATTTTACATGAGTTAGACACATATTATATTATAATATTTCATGTATTTCAAAAAAATACATTAATGATATTTTACAATAAACAATATTTTATTGAATAATTTAAAATTATTAAAAATTATATCATCTTACAAGTTATTTGAATATAGTTCAAAATATAAAACATGATCCATTTATGGTCCAATTTTCCTTTTATAGTAACTATCTTAACCCCTAAAGGGTAAAAAAACTTTATTATCACCATAAGTGTGAAAAAGATTAACAAGGGGTTAAAACAAAAAGATAAGGGTAAAAAAATAAATTAAAATAAATCAAATTTTATTATATGAGATTATTTTGATCCATAATCATCCTATATTTTAAATATTTAATTTTGGGTCTATTTTTCTATGAAAATTAATTTATATTAATTTAATACTTTAAGTAATTCCAAGAGTGCCCCTTCCCTCTCTTATAAAAATTCACCCCCTGTCCTCTTCTATTGAAACTTAAAAGATTTTATTTTAGTGAATAAATTCCCAAAAACCTTCCTAAAATCCATCACCTAATTATATAGGTATTTTTAGGCATAATATCAACCTTAGAGGGATTAATGCGTAAAGAAAAAGAGACTGTCTGAAGAAGAGGTATAGGTTTTAACCAAATGTTTTGGTTTTAGTTATTCTTACACCTCATTAAAATATTCTTCAAACATGATGATATAATAACATAAATATATCCTATATTCTGATACTTTTTTACTTTAATGGAATAACCTATATCTATATCCTTCTTCCATCAAGTGGGAAATGAAACCATCAATCGTGTGTATAGAGGACTACCACCTTATGTAATGATGTAATTCATTTTCCATGACCACCTATAAAGGATAGTTATAATGATGTATTTAATGTATATATATAAATTATATTAATAAAATAATTATAATTATGGAAACATAATATATCACATAATTTCTTACCATCCCATCCATTAAAAAATGATAACGTCGTTCGTGCACACGTTTGGACTACCACCTCCATAAAGCGATGTAATTCATTTTTCATAACCAAATCACATGGATGGTACATATAAGTGTTTAAAAAATGACATTTATGATATAATTATAATTATATAAAGATAAAATAATACTTACCTTCTTTCCATCATGATCATTCAAAAATGGAAACACTACTCATGCGTACGTATGACCTATAGTCTCTGATTGTAACATAGTTCATTTTTCATAACCAAAATTCATAGATTATTTTAAAAGTATAATTTATATATAAAAATGATAATTAGTTCATGATTATTATTCTTTATATGATTTAATAATGAAAATTTTGACCATAGTCAACCTACCGAAGTCATTTTGGACATATGAGTTGAATATTGTCAAAACATCTCACATGAAATTAATTGAATATAAGATGGTATTAAATAAAATAAAAGGAATCATAAACTTGAAAAAGGTTCATAATAAATTAAATAATTAACATAATTATATTATTAAGGAAGATAAATAGCTTATTTGATGATTCAGAATTGAGTACGTGATTCGGGATACACATCAATAATAATATAAAGTCTAAGGACTAATACACATTCACAAATTGGATAATAAAATAAAACAAAAAACATATGGAACTAATTTTGGTGGATCTTACCTCATGAATTCCCATCTTAGTGATCATAAAGTGAGAAATTAATAAAAATAAGTCACAATGTCTTATTATCCCCTAACACTTGATATTCAAACATCATCTACTTCTGATCAGATAAATGTAACTAGATTATATGACATATTTATTTAAGAATATTATCATGGAATCTACCGGTTATAATTACAGGAGGAAATTTAAATAATCTATTAATGGGATTAATATTCTAAGGATACTATCATAGTAATGTTTCATAGAATAAAAACTACCATATGATAAGAGTATATATAAGTATTTAGTTATCAAAATTACAAAGTCAGTTGGTTCTTGGGAACTAACTACAAAAACTCCCACTTTCACTAGATACAACTACTAATTTTTTTAACTATCTATGTATCACATAATTTTTATACTTTTTTTGAGTTATGGATTTATTTATTGGGTATACTAAACATTCCATGATATCTAATTTTCTAAATATGACTTAAACCCTTTGGGTAAAATAATTTAATAGGTAACACTTCCGTAGTATATACTTAATCTGTTGATGTGGCCTGAGATCTTTGTCTAGAACCACTACTATAGTATTATCACTATAAAAATTAATAGGATATTTAATTATTGGTATGATACAAAGATTCTATATGAAGTTTTATATCCACACTATTTATTTAGCTATATCTTCAGCCTCTATATACTCAGGATATAATTTAGAATCAATGACCACAAGCTTCTTAAAACTCTTCCAACTCATATATCCACCATTAATGAAAAAAAATATCTTGACTACAATATCATATCAATATGATATGTTTAGAAACTATTATCTATATATCTCTTAACAACTAATTTCTCATCTTCTCCATAGATTAATAATACATCCTTTATATGCCTAAGGTACTTTTGGATAGTCTCTATAGATGAACAATGTGGTTGTATTGGAAATTTTCTTGATATATTTATAAAATTTTCAAAGCATAGACAATATTAAGTCTTGTATATATCATTAAAAACATGATAAATAAAATCATAAAAGTGTAAGGTCTTATACTCATTAATTTTCCCTCTTATTTTGTTTGTGGATACATTTTATTGGAGAGATATATACCATGGGAAATAAGAAAAAAACCTCTCTTGGGATATTCCTATTGACACCAAGGTAATAAAAGCGAGTGATTGATATTTTTTTATTATCAATATATTAACTAGTTAGAGTTTTTGGTTAAATTAGAAGTTTTGGAGTTGGATAATTTTTTTTAACAAAATCATTATTTTTGAAAGTAAAATATAATGGTTGAATCTTATGTGAAAATCTAGAAATAAGGAGAATATTTTGTAGGAGACTAATTTCCTAATTTTTTTTCTAGATTTTAATGAAAACTAAAAAGGTTATAAATTTTTTAAAGGATTCAATAGATTTTTGTGAAATATTTAGTGTAAAGGAAATATTTCCTTATAATACTTATGCAACCACATAGGAAGTAAGTGGTATCTATTTTTTGAAAGAGATATTTGGTAGCTAGTTATCTAAGAGTTCATGTGGTTATGGAAAAATATTTTGAGGCATGTAATTTTTTATTAAATGATGAAAATGGTATGAAAACCATGTAGGAGGTCTCTACACAGATCTAGGGATGATTTCTATAATAGAAATTGTAAAAATTCAAAAATATCAGAAATGATATTTGTATAAACCATAAAAGAAATATTTCATAATGAGAGATTAGAATCACCATGTGAATATTAAAGGAGATCATATATGGATCATGTATAAAGAAATTGTTTTTTAAGTGGATCTACTTGAAGGGATGTTATGTAATGGGATTTTTTTATAATCTAGTTATTAGAGAGTTTTGTGGAGTGGTATACCATGAAGGACTTGCATGAACGGTATGGCATGAAGGAGTTGTATGAAAGAGTTTCAAAAAGTGGGTTACATAAATCACAATTTTTAGTGAAGGATTTTATGTTGTAAATAATATACCATAAAAAACTTACATGACCATTTATAGTGGTTATTATATAAATTAAAAATTGTATTGAAGAATTATATTCTATAATTAATGATTCAAAGCACCCAAAATAAGATTTATGGAATAAAATTTAACCACACATTGATAAAATTATAATATATCCATCTAAAGTATTTCACAAAGGAGGAGTCAGTGAAATTGTTCCATGGGAGACAATACACTATTCCTTGAACTAAATTGTAGAGGTAGTGATCTTGGAACTAAGTAACCATGAATGAACATTGTATTTCAAAAACTAGTGAAACATATTAGATTTTGGTACATTAGGAAATCACTTTGTGTATGCTCCTTGGATTAGCAATCAATGGTGAATTATGAAAAATTGGTGTTTCCTAAATTTAATTTCAGTTTTTTATTGGATGTAAAATTAACCGTGACAAGTTCAATTGGTTCCCACTAATGTGGTAATAAGATAAAAAATTACAAAAGAAAAAGTTTACAACCCAATTCACCACTATCTCATGGTATCCTGGGTTGGAATAGTTTCATATTGTATCATTTTAATAAATTATCAGTATATGTACCATGAATTAGTCTAATCATCCTCATAGATCAATATTTTTGGATCATTATCCTTAAAATATAGTTTGCTTCACCAAATGTTTTCATGGAGAAGTAATTATTCAACAATGTCTTAACTAACTGTAAAATTGTTATCTCATTTCACATCAATAATATATCATCATCATATATCACAAGGAAAACAATAATACTTCAACTAAACCTCTTATAGATAAATGGATCATATTTATTCTTAATAAAACCAAAATATCTTTTCGATTTATCAAAAATGAATATTCTGTGGCCTTGATACTTTCTTCAACTAATTAGTGGGTATCTGCGACTCTCACACCTTATTAATATCCTTTGGATCTAAAACACCTTCTAATTGTGCCATGTATGAATATTATATATGATTTAAATAAGGAAAATAGTTTTAAAATCTATTTTAAAATTTTTATAATCATGAAAATTCACTATATAAAGTATAATTCTAATGAAGTTTATCATAGAGACTGTAAAAAAGGTTTCATCATAGTCTACTCCATGAATTTTTTTGAAACATTTAGTTACTGAATATACCTTATAATTACTAAATTTACCATTCATGTATAATTATTCTTGAATAATCATTTAAACCCAACAAGATTTACATTAACAAGAGGATTTACTAAAACTTAAACATAATTTTCGAACATGAAATCTATTTCGTAATTTACTTCTTCATACCACTTTGTAACTTTTAATATTTTTTACTGACACCATAAAGGATAAAAGTTTATTATTTTTAAATAATAATGCATCATCTTACTCAGTGATAAGGAAAAAATATCAATTTAATTATTTTAACTCTCTTGTACTCTTATAAAGTACTTACCTATATATAATAACTTCTTCCACTGGGTCTTTTAGAATTTGTTCTTATGTTAAATATTTTAAATCATGAGCTCAAACTTCATAAAATTATAACTTTATACCACTATCTATCTTGGATTTGTGTTCCCTTTCAAGAAATGTGAAACATATTTCAACTATGACCTTTTTATATAAGGAATTATATAGGTAATATCCCTTAGTTTCTTTATGATATCTTATAAATATTCACTTCATGCCTTGTTATGCTAGTTTATTTCTAGAATTATTTTTAATAAACACAAAACATCCCCATACATGAATGTGTGATAAATAATATTTATTTATATATCATAAATATTATATTATTCCATTTACAATTTTAGTTGGAACCTAATTTAGTATATATAATGTAATTTATAATCCATTTCACCAAAAGGATAATGAAAGATCTATATGATTCATCATCAATATTAACATGTCTAACATGATTTTATTCTTCATTTCAAAAACACTATTACAATATGGTTTATAAGTATGATTGATTTTAGATAATATCCCAAAATATTTTAGATAATAGATGAATTATTGTTAAGATATTCCCTACCTCTATTTGATAAATTCTTCTTTATCTTCTAACAGAGCTGATTTTTTACTTCATTTGTGTATTCATTAAATTTCTCAAAGGAATCAAACTTATAACTCATTAAGTAAATATATTCATATATACTTAAATAAATTGAAAAAGTAATGAAGTAAGAGTATCCACCTCTGTATTCCACTATAAAAGGCATGCATACATATGTGTGAACTAATTATAAAATATCTATGGATCTATCAACTAATCCATATAAAAGAGATTATATCGTTTTCCTTACAAACAAGATGGTTATATATCTAAAGTTTTCAGTTCAAAAGAATCTAAATACCCTTATTTATATTATTCTCATAAAATTAGTGTAATTTATAGAACCAAATTGATAACACCACAACTGGGTCTTATATGAGTCATTTGAACTTGATTATTTATTAATTGCCAATAATTGATTTTCATACTCTAGTATGTAAACACCATTATTCAGGTTTTTCATACCATAACATATTCTATCTTTATAAAAGTAAAATATTTTATTTCTATACAAAAAAATAAATCCATCCAATTCTAAACTAGACATAGAAATAATTTTTTTGGTTACACTAGGCATATAATAATAGTTACTTAAAACTAAAATCAGTATAATCAACAATATGAGATGGTAGTCTCCTATATCTAGCACAACTAATATTACTCCTTTTCAAGCTCAAATATCCACCCATCCTTTTGTAATCATCCAAAATATACTTGGTTACTTTATTGGGATACAAATATGTAAACCACAAGCGGAATTTAATACCCAATATGTAGAAATATAAAAATTAAATTTGATAATGAATGTACATAAATCTAACCCTTTATTTTTCAATAAGGAACAATTCTTCTTTCCATAGACATTCATACCATATGAAAAAAATATCCTTCTCTTTGGCCTCCCTTTAGATCATTCACTTATTATTAGGGAATTGTAAAGGTTACTTTGTCTTAGAACCCACCCTAGACCTTTTTTTCACTACATATTATTTTTTCACCATAATGATTGAAGGATTATCTTGATTTATGACTTTATTGTCTTAGAGAATGAAAATACAAAGATCCAAGAGAGAATTATATATATATATATATATTCATGTAAAAATTAACAATAGAACTTGATAATCTTGGAGGAAGTGAGGAGATGATGAGTGATACCCATAAATATTTGATATGATTGAATCCTAAAATTAAAGAAGTTCAATTTAACTAATCATCTTGAATATATGAGGTTTAAAAAATAATATCTATCAAAACATTCATTTAAAGAGTGAATTATAGGTTTAAAACCTCTCTTATCTATTTTTCTCTTGATAGAGATCACAAATATGAGACAACATATAGTTAGAATCCATGACATCATGAGGATTCTAAAACTCACTAGTCATGGATGATAAAATAAGACATTGGATTCCTATGCAGAGTGTGAGTATAAACCTAGTAGGACACCACCAATGTGTCCTTAACATAGGTTAACAAGAATATATGATAATTTATATCATGATAAAGTAAATACATGGGACAAGTAAACATGAAATAACACATGTTCCAAGTCATCATGTGCGAACCAAGCCACCTTGAACCCCGACCCACCTGCTTCAACTCAATGCTGATAAGGATATCAATGTTGGTCACATTACATCACAGGACATTCCATAAGTCCATGCATAGGTTGGAACTCTATGCTTATTAATACAAGTTCTTACTTTAATGAAACATTTCACACCCCACCCTGATGGGGGTTGTTATCAAGAACACTATATACCGCACCCTAATGGTGGCCATTATCCTTAGATGATGTTAAATCCAAAATGAAATTTTTGACATAATTGGATAAAAACATCACCACTGTATGGAATTATCCCTCTTCAGCTTATAGCTAATATATTCTCAATTCCCATGAATAGTGTACTCCCACATCATTAGAAATGTCATGATCTGAGCCATACCATAAAACGATCTATAATCTGTAGACATATTCAAGTTATCACGCTCTCCCTCTAAGGATCCATCTAACCAAAACAAAGAAACCAAATCATCTTGATACCTAAAGCAAGGTTCCACAGGCTATGTAATACCATAGGAAATATGTATCATAGTAAGGAACAATAAGGAATATGAAGAATAATTCTCAAGAGGCTACACACAAATCACATGATCAGATATCAAGTATGTGTCTCAAAATCCATTCACTCACCCATATGCAAACATATATCAAGAATAAAAAAACATATCATGAAAACATCATATATAATGCCCTATATGGTAAGGAACATTCTACCTTAAGACTGTAGACATAAATTTCATATCTTAAGAAGAAGGTAGTCACCTAAATCAAGTTCACACCCAAGACCCTATGATCCATACCCAAAATCACACAAGAGTTAAATAATAGGAATTCCATAAGAGGAACACCAAAACAAGAATGTAAGGGACTCAAATTGAAGGAATTCACCAATAGGTTCACCCCCAAAATCCCAAATAAAACAAACTATCCTTGAGGAAAGTTGTTGTTTAATTATTATTGATAAACCCATTGTTACATTAAATGAAATATCATGGATATATCCATAAATTATAAGATCATTCAAGAGGGGATATGGAACTAATATATAACAAAAATAACTCACCATAACTCTCCACCGAAACATCTAAAATTGGAAGCAACAATATTGGAGGATAAACTGAGGCCTTAGATCAATCAAAGGGAAAGAAAGATTGATCCAAACAAGGAATAAATCCAAGATGGAAATAAGGCTACAGCAACACTAAAACTTATATTAAAAAACTCCCAAAAATCATTAATCATCAAAAGGGGAGAGGAGTTTAGAGATTTAATCGAGTGAAAATGAGTGAATATGGTATTAATGACTACCCCATAACGATTGAACATGGTTTGATGAAAAAATATGAAAAATTGATGGATATTTGAGGGAGAAGATGAGTTTTTCAGCCATTATAAGAAAAAACAACTATCTCCACACTGTACACCGTGGCCTGTTCTTTACCATGGTGTCTTTGAGTATACATCCCTAAATGGCTTCCCCTATGAAGTTTTACCCAATCCCATGCCATTTACCCTCACCATAACCTCTAAAAATGGGAATGGTTTGGATGACCAAGATTTAATGATAGTATTACCTCTCATACACCATATATTGGCAATGAATTGGCCAATTAGATTTCTCCCTTTCCTATTTTATACAAAGATAAAACAGGGAAAAAAGGATTTCACTAGGGCATGGTGTTGAACGTCTTGGATAATGTGATATCCAAAACCCAAATTAATCTTCCAAAAGCTTCAAAATCCTCACCCAAGAATTCCAAACCCAAGATTCAACCACCAAAAGTTAAAAAACACCACTTAATACACACTAAGTTTTACATAAGTATAACCACCCCAGAAGAGGGTCTTACGATCCCCCCCTCTAAGGAATTCTCATCCCCAAGAAGTATCTCTTTGTGTTGACCTAAAATAAATTAACCCATTACACCTAAAAATCAGACTACTGCTCCCAATTTTCCTCCTAGAAAATATGTGCCTCCATAATATTTGAAAAAGTGGAAATATCTTCCCCAATCAAACTTTCTTACTCCATTATATGATCTACACCGTGCACTCGATGGAATATGAATCTGGTTCCAACTCAATTTCCTCACAATCTATAACATGCATAGGATAAGGCATTTATATTCGAATATGAGGCATGTGAAACACACCATGTATAATTTGATAATGATGAAGAAGTCGCAAATATTAATCTACTATCCCTATATTCTTGATGATCTAAAATGGTCTAATAAAACATGGATACAACATTCCCTACTTCCAAAGATATCGATACCCCAACCAAGGATTCACTGAAAATAAAATGGAAGGACACCCACATTAAAATCTAAAGGTCTCCTCCTATGGTCATAATAATATTTTTGTCTAATTTGATCAGTGAAAAACTACTTCAATATTAGATGAAATATATCTAAAGTATCTTCACTAGGTTCGGTCTCACAATAGCTGGATCACCTGCCTTATGCTAGTATAGTGGTGAGCAATAAGGTTGACCATAGAGATCCTTATAGGTTTCCATTTGGATATAATCCTAATAGCTATTATTGTTATAAAAATCCACTAAGAATATATGTTCATACCAAAATCTTACAAAGTATAGTAGAATATATTTAAGCACATAATCAAGAATATGGATCATCCTCTTAGACTATCCATCCTTTTACAGTTGATATATCATGCTAAATATGTACTATGTCCCTAGATATTTCTAGAAGCCCTATTAGAACCATGAAATACATTGTGTGTCTATATATAATGTAATTATCAAGAAAACTGTTTGAAAATGTTCAATCTCAAAAAAAAAAAAATATTTTCCAACTCATCCACAAAAAGAGTCTCTTAGATTGGTAAGAAATTGGCCAATTTACTTAGCTGATCTACTTTCACCCATACACTACCACAAATCCTCAAGGTCCTAGGTAACTCCATCATGAAGTCCATCATGACATCCTCCCATTTAAACATAGGCACTAAAATTTATTGGAAAAAATAATAGGATATTTATGGTTATATTTTAATCTCTCATAGGTAAGACATCACCAAACAAAACCAATGATATCCCTCTATATACATGGCCGTCAAAACTGCCCTATGATGTCAAGGTATATCTTCATCAACCTTGTATGAACTTCCCGCATTGAAACATGAGAGTATCTAATTAGATATTCCCCTATGTAAGCTGAAACCACCAACCTATCATGAAAATAGATCATATATTCATCACATATGGACCATCGTAGAACAAATTTATCCCCCACCAAGCATTCCCACATCACCATACATGCGGTCTCTAACTCTCGACTCACTTTCAGAAGGAACTCCAAAGAAGACGTGATAACTTGGTGTGAAAATGTCATCATACCCTAATTCTCTAATGAATCCACAAGTCATTACACCATCAAACTCATTAGACACCACTTCCTTTATAAAGGCCACTCTCCAAGCTCTTGTATGTACAACATTTTCCTACTAAGAGAATCTTCACTAACATTACCCTTCCCTGGAGCATAATCTATCTGAAAGTCTAATGTTGTTAGATACTCCACCCAAAAAATATACCTCAGGTTGAGATCCTGATAAGATAAGATATATCATAGTATCAAATGTTCCATGTAGATAATAAACCTATCACCAAAGAGATAACATTGAAAACACTTTAGAGCATGGACTAGGTGTTCTAACTCTAATTCTTGCATTGAGTAGTTCCACTCAAGGTCTTATAGATGACATGACCCATATTAAACTAATTGATTTAAATAAATCAACACATAACCCAAACCAACTCCCAAGGCATCACAATACACCATGTATCCAATACTAGTCCCTATAAGGGTCAAAAATATGTCTATCATCAACCTTCTCTTTAGCTTAAGAAATTCTTCCTCACATTTCTCTGACCAATCGAACTTCAATCAATTCCTAGTCAAAGATATCATGGTGGATTCCAAACATGATAATTCCTATAATTGTTTTTGGTAGTACCTTATTAATATAAGGAAACTCATGATCTCGAATAAATTTTGAGGTAGAGTCCCAGATATCACCACTTCTACTATCTCTGAGTCCACATAAATAACAACCTATGACATTACATGCCCTAGAAAATGCACCTCCTAAATAAAAAAGTGACACTTCATCGTATTGGCATAAAATCGATGTGCTTGAAATGTAAAAATTAAATTTGATAAAAATGTGTATACCACAAGCCACATTTAATACCCAATATGTAGAAATATAAAAATTAAATTTGATAATGAATGAACATGAAGTTACCCATTTCTTTTTCACTAAGGAATAATTATTCTTTTCATGTACATTCATACCATAAGAAAAAAAAATATCCTTCTCTTTGGACTCTATTTGAATCATTCACTTCTTAGTAGGGAATTGTAAAGGTGCCCTTATTTTATAACCCACCTTTGAACTTTTTTCACTACCTATTATATTTTCACCATAATGATTGAAGGATTATCTTAATTTATGCCTGTATTATTTTAGATAATGAAAGTAAAAATATACAAGAGATAATTATATATTTTTTCTTGTTAAAATTAACAATAAAACTTGATAATCTTTGATGAAGTGAAGATAGGATGAGGGATACCCATACGTATTTGGTATACTTGAACCCTAAAATTATAGATGTTCAATTTAACTAATAATCTTGACTATATGAGGTTTAATAAGGAATATCTATCAAAACATGCATGTAAATAGTGAATTCTACATTTCAAACCTCTCTTATCTTTCTTTTACTTCATAGAGATCACAAATATGAGACAACATACAATGATAATCCATGACATCATGAAGATTCTAAAAAACACTAGTCATGGATGATAAAATAAGGCATTGGATTCCCATTAAGAGTGTGAGTATAAATCTATTATAACACCACCAACGTGTCCTTAACATAAGTTAACATGAATATATGATAATTTATTTCATGATAAAGTAAATGCATGAGACCCATAAACATACAAACACACATGTACCGATTTATCATGTGCGAACCGAGCCACCTTGAACCCCAACCCACCTGCTTAAACTCAATGTTTATAAGCATATCAATGTATATCACATCACATCATAATATGTTACACAAGTACTTGCATCAGTTGGAACCCTATGCTAATCAATTCATGTTCCACCTTTAAGGAAACAATGCACACCCCACCCTGATGGGGGTTATTATCAAGAACACCATATACCCCACCCCGATGGTGGTCATTATCCTTAGATGATGCTGATTCCCAAATAAATTTTTTGACATAATTGGATAATAACATCACCACTGTATGGAATTTTCCCACTTCAGCTTGTAGATAATATATTCTAAATTCCTATTCATAGTCTACTACTATATCAGTGGACATGTCATGATCTGAACCATACCATAAAACGCGCCATAGTTTGTAGACATCTTTAAGTCATCATGATCTACCTAAAGGAGATATATAACCCAAAAAATAAACCAGATCATATTGATACCTAAACCAAAGTTTCACAGGCTATGTAATACCACAAAAAATATGTATTATAGAAAGGAACAATATGGAATATGAAGAATTTTTTTGAAGATGCTATACAAAAATAACATGTTCTCATATCAAGTATTGGTCTCAAGGGCTATTCACTCACCCAAATGCAAACATATATCAATAATAAACAAACATATCATGAAAAAATCATATAAAAGGACATATAGGGTAAGGAACATCTTACCTTAAGATTGTAAACATCAATTTTAAGGCTTGTGAAAAAGGTATTCACCTGAATAAATCTCACACCCAAGACCCTAAAATCCATACCAAAAATCACATGAGAGTTAAAGAATAGGGATTCTGTAAGAGGAAAACCAAAATAAGAATGTAAGGGACTTACATCGGAGGAATTCACCAATAGGTTCACCACTAAAACGCCAAAGAAAACCAAATATCCTTTAGGAAAGTTTCTGTAGTATTATTATTGATAAAACCATTATTATATTAAATGAAATATCATGGATATATGTATAAATTATAAGGCCATTTAAGAGGGAAGATATAACTCACCCAGACCAAGAGTAACTCACCATAACTCTCCACAAAAACATCCAAAACTTGAAGCACTAATAAAGGAGGATAAACTGAGGCCCTAGATCGATCAAAGGGAAGGAAATATTGATCCAAAAAAGGAATAAATCCACAATTTAAATAAGTATACATAACCCATAAAAATTATATTAGAACAATCAAAAAAATAATTAATCATTGAAATGGGATAAGAATTGAGATATTTAATCGAGGTAAAATGAGTTAAAAGGTTATTAATCACTCCCCCATAACGATTGAACATGGTTTGATGAAAAAACATGACACATTAATGGATATTAAAAGGAGAAATGATTATTTTATCCATTATAAGGAAACAAAACCATGTACACACCCTACACCATGGAATAGTCTTTCCCATGGTGTCCTTGAGCATACATCCCTAAACAACTTCCCATATAGAGTTTTTTCTCAATCCCATGCCATTTTCCCCTCACCCTCAAAAAATGGGCACAGTTGGGTTTCCTAATATTGAATGATAGTATCTCCTATCACACACCATAGATTATCCATAACTTGACCAAGTATATTTATCCCTTTTCTATTTTATGAAGATATGAACAAAGGCCAAAAAGGATTACACTCGGAGTGTGGTGTTGATCGTCTTGGATAACGTGATCTCTAAATCCCAAATTAATCTTCCAAAAGATTCAAAAGCCTAATTTAAGCATTCCAAACCAAATATTAAACCACAAAAAAGTAAAAAACACCACTTAAGACACAATATTTTATTCCTAAACATAAACACCCAAGAAGATGGTGTTATAATTCTCTCCCTCCAAAGAATTATCATCCCTAAGAAGTATCTCTTAGTGTTGACCTCAAATAAATTAGTCCATAAAACCTAAACATCAGACTATTTCTCCCACGTTTACTTCTAGAACCATCTATGCCTCCACAAAATTTGAACAAATAGAACTATATTCCCCCATAAAACATTCTTACTCTAGTATAACATCTACATCATTCACTCCACGAAAGATGAATTTGGTTCCAAATAAATTTCATCACAATCTATAACATACGTAGGATCGGTAATGTATATTTGAAGATGATTCATGTGAAACACATCATGTATACCTCAATAATTATGAGGAATTTCAAAATGGTAAGACACTATCCCTGTACACTTGATGATCTAAAATGGTCAAATAAAACTTGGATACAACTTTACTTGCTTTCAAAGATGTCGATACCCCAACCAAGGAGTTACCAAAAAAAATGGAAGGCCACCCATAGTGAAATCTAAAGGTCTCATCCTATGGTAATAATATGATTGTTTTATGCTTTGAGTGGTGAAAAAATACTTCTATATTAGCAAGAATCTATCTGAAGTCACTTCACTAGGATCATTCTCACAATAGCAGGCTCACCTACCTTATTCCAGTATAGCGGTGAGTAACAAGGTTGATCATATAGATCCTTATAAGTTTCCATTTGGATAGAATCCTAATAAATATTATTATAATCAAACTCCACCAAGACTATATGATAATACAAAAATCCTCCAAAGTCTTATATACTATCTTGAAGCATATCCTTAAGAATATGTATCATCCTCTTAGACTATCCATCTTTTTACAGTTGAGATATCATGCTAAATATCAGCTGAGTCCCTAAAGCTTTCTACAAGCCCTATTATAACTACAACATAAAATGTGTGTCTATATATAATATAATTATCAATAGAACTCTTTGAAAATGTGAAATCTGAAAAAAAATATTTTCCAACTCATCTACAAAAAGAGTCTCTTAGATTGGTAAGAAATTGGCTAATTTAACTGATCCACTTTCACCTATACACTACCACGGCTCCTCGGGGTCCTGGGTAACTCCATCATGAAGTCTATCATGACATCCTCTCATTTCAACATAGGCACTGAAATTTCTTGGAGAAAACAACTAGGATATTTATTCTTATATTTTAATGTCTCATAGGTAAGACATCAAAAAACAAAACTAATGATATCCCTATTCATACATGGCCATCATAACTACCATATGATGTCAAGGTATATATTCATCAACCTTGGATGCACTGATCATATCGAAAAATGAGAGTATCTAATTAGAAATTATCCTATGGAAGCTGACACTACCAACCTATCATGAACATATATCATATTTTCATCACATATGGACTATCCTAGAACAAAATCATCCCCCACCAAGCATTCCCACATAACCATACACATGGTCTTTAACTCTTGGATCAGTTTCATAAGGTACACCAAAGAAGACATGATAACTAGGTGTGCACATGTCATCATAACTTGATTATCCGATGGATCCTCAAGTAATTCCACCATAAAAATCATTAGAAACAACTCCCTCTATAAAGGCCACTCTCCAAGATCCTGTATGTATAACATTTTCCTACTAATAACATCTGCACCAAAATTACCCTTCCTTGGAGCATAAGCAAACTCAAAGTAAAATGTTTTTAGATACTCGACCCAACAACTCTACCTCAAGTTGAGATCTTTCTATGATAAGATATATCATAGGCTCTTATGGTCCATGTAGACAACAAATCTCTCACCAAAGAGTTAATGTTTACAACACTTTAGAGCATGGAACATGTGTTCTAACTCCAGGTCTTGCATCAGGTAGTTCTAATCAAGGCTTCATAGATGACATGGCCCATATGAAACTATATTATTTCCCTACATCAACACATAACCCATCCCAACTCCCAATGAATCATAATACACCATGTATCCAATACCAAGGTCTAGAAGGGTCAACACTGGGTCTGTCATCAACCTCCTCTTTAGCTCAAGAAATGCTTCCTTACATTTCTATGACCACTCAAACTTCACTCAATTTTTAGTTAGAGCTATCATGGAGGATTAAAAACATGATAAGTCCTATAAAAAATTCTTGTAGTACCCTATTAATATAAGGAAACTCATGATCTGGAATACATTTTGAGGGAGAGTCTAGGATATCACTATGTACACCTCCTTAGAGTCCACATAAATACTAGCCTATGAAATTAAATTCCCTAGGAAACACAAATCATAAATACAAAAGTTACACTTAAATATATTTTCATAAAAAAAATTTGCACGAAATATAAAAATTAAATTTGATACCAATGAGTAAACCATGAGCCACATTTAATACCCAATATATAGAAATATAAAAATTAAATTTGATAATGAATGTACATGAATCTATCCCTATATTTTTTACTATGGTAAAATTCTTCTTTTCATGGACATTCACACCATAAGAAAAAATATAATATCCTTCTCTTTGGACTCCATTTAGATCATTCCAACAATGCATCCTTAACATAAGTGAACATGAATATATGATAATGTATATCATGATAAAATAAATTCACAAGACAAGTAAACATAAAAACCCACATGTGCTGAGTCATCATGTAATAACCGACCCCCCTTAAACCCCAACCCACCCACTTCAGCTCAATGCTGATAAGGATATCAATGTCTATCACATCGTGTCACAGGATGTTCCAAAATTTCATGCATCATTCAGAAACCTATTCTTATAAAATCATATTCCTCCTTTAAGGAAACACTGCACACCCAACCCTGATGGGGTTTGTTATCAAGAAAACCATATATCCTACCCTAATAGTGGTCATTATACTCAGATGATGATGAATCCCAAATGAAATTTTTGTATAACTCTATAAGAACATGACCACTATATGGAATTATACCACTTCATCTTGTAGCTAACAGATTCTCAATTACCATGCATAGTCTACTCCCACAACAGTAGACATGTCATGATATGATCCATAACATAAAATGAGCCATAGTCTATAGACATCTTCAAGTAATCATGCCCCCCTCTAAGGAGCCATCTAACCAAAACAAAGAATCCAAATCATCTTGATACCTAAAGAAAGGTTCCAAAAGCTATGTAATACCATAGGAAATATGTATCATAACAATAAAAAATAAGAAATATGAAGAAAAATTCTCAAGAGTCTATACACAAATCACATGATCACATATCATGTATGGGTCTCAAGGGATATTCACTCACCCAAATGTAACCATATGTCAAGAATAAATAAACATGTCATGAAAATATCATATATAAGGCCCTATATGTTAAGGAACATCCTACATTAAGATTCTAGACATCAATTTCATGGATTGAGAAGAAGGTAGTCACCTAAATCAAGCTCACACCCAAGACCCTAATATCCATACCCAAAATCACATGAGAGTTCAAGAATAGGGATTCTATAAGAGGAACACCAAAACAAGAATGTAAGGCACAAAAATAAGAGGAATTCACCAAGAGGTTCACCAAAAAAATTCCAAAGAAAACCAACTATCCTTGAAGATATTCTCTATAGAATTATTATTGATAAACCCATTTTTATATTAAATAAAATATCATGGATATATCCATAAATTATAAGATCATTCAATAGGTAAGATATAACTCATCCGAACCAAGAATAACTCACCATAACTCTCCACCTAAACATTTGAAACTAGAATCACCAATAAAGGAGGAAAAACTAAGGCTTGCACTAGGGCATGGAAATAAAGGCTTGCATTAGGGCATGGTGTTGATTGTCTTGGATAATGTGATCTAAAAAACCAAATTAATCTTCTCAAAAATTCGAAATCCTTACGCAAGCATTACAAACCGAAGTTTCAACCACAAAAAGGTAAAAAACACCACTTAAGACACACTAATTTTTACATAAACATAACCACCCAAGAAGAGGGTGTTACGATTATCCCCCTCCAATGAATTATCATCCCTGAGAAGTATCTCCTAGTGTTCATCTCAAATAAATTAGTCCGTTACACCTAAAAATCAGTCTACTGCTCTAAATTTTTCTTCTAGACCCATACATGACTCCATGAGATTTGAACAAGTGGAACTATCTTCTCCCATAAAACTTTATTACTATAGTCTATGATCTACATAATGTACTCCATGAAAGATGCATCTAGTTCCAACTCAATTTCTTCACAATCAATAACAGGCATAGGATCAGGCATGTATATTCAAAAATGAGGCATTTGTAACACATCATATATACCTAGATAATGATGAGGAAGTCCCAAATGGTAATCCAATATCCATATACACTTGATGATCTAAAATATTATAATAAAACTTGGATAAAACATTCCCTACTTCTAAAGATGTCGATACCCCAACCAAGGAGTCACCGAAAAGAAAATTAAAGGCCACCCACAGTGAAATATAATGGTCTCCTCCTATGGTCATAATATGATAGTTGTATTATTTGAGTGGTGAATAACTACTTCTATATTAGATGAAGTCTATCTGAAGTCTCTTCACCAGGCTCAGTCTCAACACAACTGGCTCACCCACCTTATGATAGTATATCAGTGAGAAACAAGGTTAACCATATAGATCCTTATAAGTTTCCATTTGGATATAAGCCTAATTAATGTTCTTATAATCAAACTCAACCAAGACTATATTCTCATACTAAAATCCTCCAAAGTCTAGTAGACTATCTTGAATCATATTCTCAAGAATATGGATTATCCTCTTAGACTATTCATCTTTTTATGGTTGATATATCATGATCAATCTCAACTGAGTCCCTTGAGACTTCTACAAGACATATTAGAACCATGAAATAAAATGTGTGTCTATATATAATACAATTATTAAGAGAACTATGTGAAAATGTAGAATCTCAAAAAAAATATTTTCCATCTCATCCACAAAAAGAGTCTCTTAGATTGGTAAGAAATGGGCCACATTACTGAGCTGATCCACTTTCACCCATACACTATCAAGACTCCCTAAGGTCCTGGGTAAATCCATCTAGAAGTCCAACATGACATCCTCTCATTTCAACATAGGCACTAGAAGTTCTTGGAGAAAACTAGTAGGATATTTATTCTTATATTTTACTCTCTAGTAGGCAAGACATCACGAAACAAAACCAATGATATCCCTCTTTATACATGGCCATCAGAACTTTTATATGACGTAACGGTATATCTTTATCAACCTTGGATGCACTACCCACATAAAAAAATGAGAGTGTCTAATTAGTTCTTCCCCTAATAAAGATGAAACTAACAACCTATCATGAACATAGATCATATATTCATTATATAAGGACCATCCTAGAACAAAATCACCCCACCAAGTATTCCCACATCACCATACACATGTCTCCAACTCTTGGCTCACTTTCACAAGGCACACCAAATAAGATATGATAACTAGGTGTGCACATGTCATACCTTGATTCTACAATGAATCCATAAGTCATTCCACCATCAAAATAATTAGACACCACTCCCCATATAATGGCCACTCTCTCAGCTTTTGTATGTAAAAAATTTTCCTACTAAGAGCATCTGCACCAAAATTACCCTTCTCTAAAGCATAAGCTATCTAAAAGTCAAATGTTTGTAGATAATCCACCCAAAAACTCTACCTCAAGTTGATATCCTAATAACATAAGATATATCATAGTATCTTATGGTCTATGTAGAAAAGAAACCTCTCATCAAATAGATAATGTTGTCCACACTTTAGATCACAGACCATGTGTTCAAACTCCAAGTCTTTCATCAAGTAGTTCCACTCAAGGTTTCATAGCTAACATGACCCATATGAAACTAACTGATTTCACTATATCAAAACATTACCCAACCCCACTCCCAAGGCATCACAATACACCATGTATCAAATACCAGGCTCTAGAAGGGTCAAAAATGGGTCTTCCATCAACCTTCTCTTTAGCTCAAGAAATGATTCCTCACATTTATCTAACCACTATAACTTCACTAAATTCTTATTCAGAGTTGTCATGGTGGATTCCAAATGTGATAAGTCCTATAAAAAATACTAGTAGTACCCTATTAATATAATGAAACTCATGATCTCAAAATTTTTCTGAGGGAGGTTCCAGGATATCACTACCTACACCTTCTCCGAGTCCACATAAATACCAGCCTATGACATTACATTCCCTAGGAAACACACCTCTTAAATACAAAAGGGGCACTTCACATCTTGGCATAAAACTGATGTGCTCGATGTGTACTCATGACTTAGATTCCAAGCACGTTGCATCAAGGTCCATGAAAAGATAAGGACGTAATCAATGAACACCATGATGAATTAGTCAAGAAATGGGTAAAATATTTTGTTCATGAGTCCCATGAACACCACTAGAGAATTTACAAAACCCAAAAAAATAACCATGAACTCATATATCCCATACCTACTCGTAATAACTATCTTTAGTTTTTCTTTCTTCTTGACCTAAAGCTGATGATAGAATGGAGATAGGTCAATCTTGGAAAATCAATGACCAACTCACAACTGATCTAACAGATCCTAAATCCTATGAAAAAGATACATGTTCTTCACCATCACATGGTTTAAATTTCTGTAATGCACACAAAGTTGAAGAGTACCATCCACCTTTTTAGTAAAAAATACTGAAGATCCCAAGATTGATGTAACCAGTTTGATAAAGACCTTCTATTTCAAGCCATCAAGATGAATGTTGAGTTTTGTTAACTTGGAAATTTCCATATGATATGGAGATATTGACCTAGATTATTCCCCTGACATGAGTTATATTTCAAACTCAACTGATCTATCAAGAAATATACCTAAAAATTATTATGAAAAAGAATTATTTGAAAAGATTAATAACTTGAGGGAAATATGACAAGTCTAACTTTTATCATTATGATCTTTTCCCCCTTAGGTGATGTAAATGATATCCATCTCTGATTCACCGGGTCTAAGCTAGAGTTTCACATGGCCTCATTTATGCCTCCTCATATACAAGAGGTTTCCGACTATTTGTGATGGTTTTAATTGTATTAGTAGGGAGACTATAACATCTTTATCAATTAAGATAATCATAAATAAAAAAAACACAGTAAAATAAATAATAAATTTTATAACATATAACATGGTAATATCTCAAGTAAATACTAAAAGATAACCATATATCCCGAAAGTGGCAGTTCAAACAAAAGTATGAGAAAGATAAGAAAGTAAATAAAACACAGTGGAATCCTTCCAGAGTCTTTATCAATACAGCCTTTGAACACCATGATCCATCTCATAGCATCATATGGCTGGGGACTTTCCCTTTCCTATATCCCTGATCATGAAGTCTACACATGCATCAATATTTCCATGTAGGGTGTTATTATATAACTAGTAAGACACCACCAATATGTACTTAACATAAGTACACATGAATATATGATAGTGTATATATTGATAAAGTAAATTCAAAAGACAAATAAACATACAAACACACATATCCCAATTAATCATGCCCTAACTAAGCCATAAAAAACCTTATCCCCAACAGCTTTGGATAGATATTGATAATGATGTAAATGTATGTCACATTACATCAGAAGAATTTCCACAAGTCCATGTGATGGATGTTACCCTACATCGATCAATCCAAGTTCTTATTTTAAATAAACACTACATGAACCACAATTATTTTTGGTCATTATCAGGAACACTACACCCCCCATTGATGGTGGTTTTTTATCTTTAATAGATGGCCAGTCCCACCTGACATGTTTGATAAAATTGGATAAACATATTCCCTATTCATGGAATTATGCCACTTAATCTTATAGATTATGTATTCTCAGTTCCCATGCATAGTTTACTCCCACCTCAGCAGACGTGTTCATGATCTGATCCTTACCATCAATTGAGACATAGTTTATAGCCATCATCAACTCTTCACTCTCCTTTTCTAAGGGGTTGTCTAACCAAAATAGAGCAACCCAATAATCATTATACCTGGAGTAAGTTTCTATATACAATGCAATAAAATAAGAAATATATATCATATAAAGGGATAATAAGGCATATCAAGAACAACTCTCAAGAAGCTACACAAAAATCACATGATCACATATCAAGCATGGTTCTCAAGGGACATTCACTCACCCATATGAAAAGATATACCAAGCATGAGTTATCAAGTATAAACAAACAGATCATAAAAATATAATATACAAGGCTCTATATGGTAAGTAAATTCCTACCTTAAGATCGTAGATGTAAACATCAAGGCACACAAAAAAGTTAGTCACCCAAAATAAGATCACAAAAAATACACTAAGAGCCATATCTAAAATGACATGTGAGTTAAAGAATGGGGTTTGTACAATAATAACACCAAAATTAGAATGTAAGTGACTCACATAGGAGTAATTCTCTTATAGGTTCACTACCAAGATACCAAATAACACCAATGATCCTAAATAAAATATATTTCCCCATTTTCATCGATAAACCTCTTATTATATTACATGAAATATCATGGTCATAACCATAATATCCCCATTCTAAGATTATTTAACATGGAAGAGAGAACTCAACAGGACTAAGAATAACTCACCATAACTCTCCAATGAAACACCCATAACTGGAATAACTGACAATGGAGGATAAATCATTGACTTATATTGATCAATGGGAAGAAAAGATAGTTTCAAATAAGGGAAAAAATCCAGTCACATAAGAAGGCTACAACACCACTCGGCCCTCTATCAAAACACTCATAGAAATCCTCAATCACCGAAAGGGAAGAAGAATCAAGAGGTTTAATTGTGGTAAAATTAATGAAAAGGGTATTAATCACTCACCCATGAAATTAAAAAACTGTTTAATGAACAAACAAGACATATTTATAGATATATAAGGAAGATGGTGAGAATTTATTTCATTATAAGGATACACAACCATAACTATTCCCTATACCATGACCTACTCTTGGTCATGGTTTCTTTCAAAAAACAGCTAAAAATGGATTCTCCTATGTCATACTACCTAATACCATTCCATTTCCCCCTTACCACACACTATAAAATGGGTGTGGTGGGGTTTATAGAGATGTGGATGACAATAAACCCTCACATGAACCATGAATTTTCCATCCATTGGCTAGGCCACTTCCCCCCTTATTCATTTACACAGAGACAAACCAGGGCCAAAACTGCTTACACCAGGGTGTGGTGTTGGCCTTTTTGGATAATTTTATCTCAAAAACCCAAACAAATATTCCCAAAGCTTCAAAATCTTCACCCAATCATTCCATACCCATGATTCAACCACCATAATATTCAAAACAAAACTAAATTCATTCCAGTTCCTATATAAACAAAACCACCCAAGGAAAGTGTGTTACAAAAGGCATTTAAAAGACTTAGTATTTTAATCAAGGGATTTTTGTTAACTTATGGATAAATATAATTTATTTTATTCCTCAAATTATTATCAATTTTATGTAAAACTTATATATATTATTAAACAAATATGTTAATTTCTTTTGTAAATATTAATTTTTCTTATATAAGATATCATATTTTATTCTTTGTATACTTGTTAATTACATTATATGAGAACTTATATAATCAACTAACTATATTAGATAATATATATATATAATACACTTTATTTTATTATATTAAAAAAATGTTTGTTAATTTATTTATATTATGTGATCTTATTTAATTAAGAAAATAAATAAACAATTCATTTCATAAATAAATAACCCTGCATAAAAAAAAGCATGATATGATCATGATATTTTATCCACTAGTCGGTGCATCGAGTGATGATAAACTAATATTTACCCCAGGGGAAATAACTCCTTAATAATTTTCTTAGGTAAAGTTGTAGTTTCCATCATTCTCCTATATATCTTTTTGTTTAGATTCATCTTAACTCATGTTTTTAATAGTATCCTTTGATTGAGAACTCCCATGTTTACAAATTATAATCAAATTCAAGTGAGGGGTACCAGGGTTTTAGGGTTACATAAAATAATCCTTGGAAACATAGGACCTTACATAATAATGGAAGGAATGATGATTCACAGATCATCATATTTAATTTAATAATAATTATCACATAAAACTATGAAATAAATAATTAAAGTAGATAAATAAATCTATCACATACATAGATTTTTCAATGATCATGATCGTTAAGAACATGGAATGATTACAACATATAGTTTTTCTAGCATTAATTTTCAATAATTCTATTTAAAATAAATTGAATTGAATTAATAAATTAGTAAACAAATTAATAAATTAATTCTTTATCATAAATTTCATCGAATAAATAGTTCTTGAGATATTCTTAAGAATCCTACCAATTATTATTAAATAAATTTAACAAGTTTAACTTTTAATTAAAAACTAATTAAAGTACATGGAATGTATATTGGAGGACACAAAATGTTTACTATTTATATTATATGAAATCCTATTTCAGGAAATTTAATATCTACTTGGCATGTACTATCACATGACATGTCAGTTGGCACATGATATGTATGATTTACGTCTTGTACTATATACTACATGACATGTATCTCCACATGGCTAGTCGTGATATACATAATGCATTTTTCTATGTGGTACCATGTACTATACAATATATATGGCTATACTACACTCCATAAATATATGTGGAATGTATATCTAAAAAAATGTGTATAGTACATAGTGTGAAAATTGACGGTTACATTTTGTGTGCTAGAATATCTTACAAAAAATTTATTGATATCACATGTTTCCCCACATGACATGTTGAAAATTACTCAGCATGGAACTTGTGTGAAATGACTTGTGTTAAATTATGTGTATAATTAGCCACACACCATGTAGTTTGTGTCTCTCCATGTTTATGGGATGACCATCAATACAAGAGGTGTAATAAAACTTCATAATAACCCATACGACTTACTTAAAATTATGTGGTGTGAAATATTTGTGTGGTTACATGATGTGTACATGTTATCTACAAACTCTATACCTTCACTCAACCTACATACCACATTGATATTAATACACATTGTGAAATTTCTATTTTTCTAGATATAGTAGCTTCAAGAGGGGGTGGGGGTGGGGGGTTGAATTGAAGTATAAATTGAACTTAAAATTTTCTCCTACTTAATAAAGTAAAATAATAAACCAATGTTGTGAAAATTAAATAACTCAAAATTTATGAACTATCGAAGTTAAAAAAATCAAATGGAATAAATTAAACATAGGATAAAAATAATACAAAACCTTTCTATATGGAAATATTTAAACTCATTTAAGATATATTATAAAGGATATAAACTATCTATAATCAAAGGAACTCTTTGATTTTAATCCAAAGTAGTTGGAGGATCAGCACCTAGATCCAAGGGATACAAGGTTTAATACTGTGGAATTTTATAAATTTGGATGATCAAAAGATACAAGTCCTATCCTCATATTAATTCAACACACATTGAAATAAACAAGATCTATTCATGTTCTTCTCTTTGATCAATATGATTGAAAGAAAGTCCTATCCTGAGAATTCATCAAACTAAAAGTTTATAAGCACAAATATTTATATCCTTGAAATCAAACAGATCTCACAAGAATAGAATAAAAAATTACAACTAAAATCTTTCATATTTAACAATTAATTCCTCACAAAAAAAGATGAAATAAACTCTCTATATAATAATAAAAATAAATCACTCAAAGAACAAAGGTTGTACAGATCTTAAAGAATATTTTCCATAAGTTTCAAATTCTATTCATCAAATTATTATTCTCTATTAATATGTATTGGGAGTTTTTTTTCAATGGTTAACATTGAGTTATTTAGGTATAATTTTCACATTTAACAGAATCATAATTTTAACTCTATATTTTATTGAAATGATTTGGGTGAATTTACAAAGCTCTGATAGTTTATAGTTTAAAAGTAGTTAACCTAAATTTGTGAACTATAATTTAAAATTTATATATAAAAATAAAAAAAATAAACATTATGTACATGTAATGAAATAGTGTGTTGTGATTGATAAAAAAACAGATTTGAAAGATATAATTTTAGGATAATGAATGAATATCACCCCCCATTTTAATAATCACAAAACATAAAAAATATAAAAAGTTTGAGAAAATAAAATTAAGTAGAAAATATCTATTCTTACACAAAACATAAAACCCATTAGATATAAAAGTAACATCCAAGAAACTTACTCCCCCTTCATCAACTTACCCCCTTATAAAATTAAATAAGCCTTTCTCTTTAGAAAATATTTTTTCCACATAAACTTTCTCTACATTTTCTTAAATAAAATTTATCCCCCATAACATTGAAAACCTTTATCCCCATTTTAAATTGAACATATTTACCCCCCTTTGGGATTATAAAAAAACAAACTACCAAAAGAAAACCAAAAGAGTTAAACAAGATAATAACCTCGGTAGAAACTATATAAGAATAAACTGTGTAAGGATAAATAATGGAAAGATAAAATCTCAATGGAACAGTTAGAGGTTATGTAAGAGAAATCCAGATTTGTATCAACTATATAAAATTAATCTAAAAAAAATATAATATTAATATCAATATTATTTACGAGTAAATTATAAAAAATATGCAATGTGTAAGAATAATTTTAAAATATTTTTTTTTGTAATAGAAAATCAAACCATAGTGAGGGGTATTCATGTGAATATACATAAGATAAAAACATAAAGTAAATGTTACTTTCTAAAATATAACTATCAATAATTATATAAAAAAACTTTCATAAGGTGAAATTAATTTTTTTAAAGGTAGATATAATAATTTCCATCCAAAATTCTTTTAGAAAAATATGAAATAGTTGCATAAAAATTTAGAATAGTTTTATATAATCAAGGAACATCTTAAACCTTAATCAAAGATTTTTTCAATGTTAATAGAATGTAAAATAAGAAACATATATTAATTAATTTATATTGACCCTAGACATATTTTTTTAAAATATTAAAAGCATTTAGAATGTAAAGGTTTTGTATATATATCATCAAGATGATGTCCAGTTCTAATAAATTGAAAAATAATTTACTATTTTTGAGGAAAATAAAATATTCATAAAAGTAAAAGGATATAGAATATATAAATATAGGAAAATATAACTTTAATTTTTTCGTTCTATAGAATAGTACTTTTTGGATCACAGAAAAGATTAAATAACTTCTAAAACGTAATTATGAGAAAAAAATTCTAAAAAAAGATCAATAACAGTATTTTTTTCTACCTGTACCCAATCAGAAACTTTTTAACCAAAATTTCTTGGTTATGAAAATGTTTTCAAATAATACCTTAGGAACTCAAATCTATCCAACCCTGAAGGGTTGAATAACTACTGGTTCATTTAGAATTTAATCTCTAATAGTTCTGAATGATTTAACATTATTTAAAGAGAAAATATTCTTCCACTGAACTGAAATTTGACATTTAGTATAAAAGGTTCATTTTTACAAATAAATAGTTAGACTGAAAATGTAACTTTCTAGAAGATGTATGTCCAATTATAGAAGAGGTTCTATAAGTTTTCAATTATCTAGGTATTTTATCAAAACTCTCCCTTTAAGAAGTAAAAATTAGAATGTAATTTCTTATGAATTTTAACCTTGGATTTTAAACTAGAAAACTCATTCCAATAATGAAAATTTGAAATAGAAAATAATTTAACAACCAAATTAGAAGTATGTTTAGGAATACTGTGATTATCATTAGGAGAATCATAGCCTTTCTTCAAATTTTCATATCTTTTCTCTAGGATAGTCATATATTCATCTATCTCTTCAAATGATGAACTATCATCTTCACCATATGAAGTAAAATAGTAACTTGAATATAAATTCAAATTCATAAGTGAATCAGTTGTTATATTATCCATAAAGCACAATTTGGCCTAAGGCACTTTAAAATAAAAACTAGTTATCTTCTAGTTATCATCACTTTTCAAATCATTTCCATCAGAAGATAAATCTTTAATAGAACTTTAAGTGTCAAAAGTTTCTATTAATACTTTCTCCCCTCTTCGAGTTTAATATATTCTAGATTCCTTATCCCTTTTATTCAATTTAGGACAATATGGTATGATATTCCATTATTTATTACATTTATAATAAATAATATCTAATGAATCCTCTATCCTTCTAGAGTTCTCATGTTTATTTTTTTTATTTAATTTTGAAAATTATTCTTGAAATTCTTATTCATTATAATCCTATTCATATGACTCATAATTTAATAAAATTCATCTTAATTAAGCTTCAAATTACTACTATATGAATAATAATTACAAATATTGTTTGAAGAATATGGATTATAATTAATGGATTCAGAATAAGTATAAGAAAAATAAATTAAAATTTCATTTCATTTCTTCCCCTATATATTTCATTCCAGTATATTATCATACTGTATAAAAGTCTCGATAAGTTCATCATGATTCGTCTTAGTAATATGTTTCATATCATCAATCACTATTCTCTTAGATTACCAATGCTTTGGAAGTATATCAATAATATTCTCTATAAGTTTTTCATTTTTAATCTCCCGCTCACTAAGAGATTTAAAATCATTAACCATAGCAATAAAACACTCATGAATTTGAGAAATAGATCCACCAGGTAGAAAATCATATTATTGATAACCAATTCTCAACTTTTATATTCTAGTATCAAATATTTTAGAATTATTATATTGAGTAATCTCAATTTCCCCTAATTACATTCATAATTTCACAAGAATATATCTAAATATATATATTTTGAGTCATTAAACAAAGTAAAGCATTTCATACCTTATATTTTTCATGATATTTCAAATTATCATCATGAAAAAATTAAAAAATTTCAAATATAAAATATTATAATTTCTGAACATGATATAAAAATGATCAACACCAGCTTTAATCACAAAAATATTCATCTGACCTCTCAAATACTCATAATCAACACCATCAAAAATATCTGGAAAACTTGGATTGATATTCTCTAAATTTTTGATATGTAAAACTTATATAAGAAAAAAATATTTTTTTATATTACACATTAGAGATAAGAAAAAGGTACTTTCTCAAAATTAGAATATAAGAGACAAGATATCAAATGTAGTGGTTTTCTTTGATATAAAATATTTTCCAATATATAGTGGCTTCAATAGGGGATGAATTGATGTATAAATAGAATTTAATTTTTTTCTCATACTTAAGAAAGTAAACAATCTAGATGTTATAAATCCAAAACTGATCAAAGTAAATTATTAAAAAAATGTAACACCAATTAAATAACTCATAAGTTATAAACTATTAAAGATAATAAAACCAAATAAAACAAGGTAAATATATGATAAAAACAATGTAATGGAGTTTCAGATGACAATATGTAATCTCCTTTAAAAATATTAAAAGGGATATGAACAAGTTCTAACAAAATTAACTCTTCACTTTTAATCCAAAGTAGTAGGAGGATCAATGCTCATATCTAAGAGATATAAGCTCTGATACCCTAAAAATTCACTGATATTTATGATCAGATGATATAAGTCCTACCCCTAGACATATTTGAAAAATGGAAGAATCAAAAAACTTTATCCTTGAACTCCTATTTGATTTGTAAGTGCAGAAATTTTTTTTAACATCACCATTTTTTACGTCGGTTATATATAACTGATGTGAAAATTTGTGATATGTGGTTTTTTACGTCGGTTATTTTATAACCGACGTAAAAAATACTGAGAGTAAATTTTTTACGTTGGTTATTAAAATAACCGAAGTAAAAAAAGGCATCTAATGAATTTTTTACATCAGTTATAGAATAACCAACGTAAAAAAGGCGGCATATGAGGCCTTTTTGACGTCGGTTATTTGATAACTGACGTAAAAACCCAACCCGCAGAATTTTTTACATCGGTTATATAATAACCGACATAAAAAACCAACACACGGAAGTTTTTACATCGGTTATTTTATAACCGACGTAAAAACTATGGTTTCTGATGTGTTTTTTTCATCGGTTATAGAATAACCGACGTAAAAAACTAACACACGGATTTTTTAACGTCAGTTATTTTATAACCGAGGTAAAAAATGTGGTATTTGATCCATTTATAAATTCGGATATTATAATAACCAACATTATAAAGGTAATAAAAATATTTTATAATGTTGGTCATTAAATAACTGACATTATAAAACATTTAAAAAATTTATCATGCCCCGTGGATCGTCATTTCTGATTTTTCGATCGATAGACCTTCGAATTGTCTCTCTCGCACGGAAAATCTAGAATTGAATCTTCGATATCATTTCGTTAAAATCGTTTTCCATCATCGTTTATCATCTTTACTCTCCTCGGATCTATCATCTCCACGCGCAACACTCTGGTAAGCCTCCCATGATTTTATTTCGTTTTTTTTCCTGGATAGTCTATATTTAAGTTTTGTGATTTTTTTTGTTTAAACTAGGTAAGTTTATTCGATTTCAAACACTCTTACCTCTTTTTTCCATCATCATCTTATTTATTATCACCAAATCTATTAGATCGACTCACAATATTCATGTAATCCTCACCTACTTCTATTTCATTTGTTTTTGTTTCGCGAATGCCCTACATTTATGGTAATATTTGTTGTTGTTGACAAATAATGATCTCAATCACCTATATTACTGCAATTTATATCTAAACCATTGTGATACACCCATTCTGTGTACCAGTGTAATTTATTTTATAAGTATATATGGGTTTTCATGGTGGAATGTTTGTTTTGGATCCTTGGTTGTTTCTATTTTGGGTATCACTTTTTGTTGTTCCATAAACTATTTACGTCGCTTATTTTCGTGGACTATTATAAGTCTTCATATGCTATTAAAACCCGATTCATTGAATAATAGAGCATTTTAGACTATTAGGAGATACAGTTCATGGTTCTCATTTTGAATAATGGTATGATACCGAAACTAGTAGTTTGAGGTTAAAATCCCTAGATATTCCAAAACTAGTAGCTTGAGGTTAAAATCCCAAGGTTCTGGAGGGATGTCCAGAGGGTTCGGGGCTGTCCAAGGGGTTGGGGGCTGTCTAGAGGGTTGGGGGCTGTCCAGGGTGTCCATGGAAGTGGGGGGGGGGGGGGGGGCAATCCAGGGGTGTGTGTTTGTGTGTGTGGGGGGGGGGGGGGTCCAAGGGGGTGGGGGGTGTCGAAGGGGGGTGGGGGTTGTCCAAGGGGGTGGGTGGGTGGGAGGGGGAGGGGTCTGTCCAAGGGGCTGGGGGAATATAGCATCATGCCTTTTTATAACATAAACTTTAATTACATTACACAAAACTGAGGATCTTTAAGGATTAGTGTCTTGGGAACCAGGAACATAATACATGAAAACAACAAAAACATTCTTCTTAAACACTTGAAAGGCTTCTACTTAAGTTCATCCTAGGTTCAATACTGCATCACATAACTTGGGGACATACATCAAAAGAAAGGGTGAGTAGAAGGCCCAGTAAGGGAAATAAGAGAAACATTTTACATGTGAACTTGAGATACTTCAATAAGTTCATGAAAAGAACTATAAGGCACGAGAAAGAAATCATGAGATATATCATAATAAAAATAACACTTTTCATAACTTGAAGATGTGGCTACAACATTTAATATTGAAAATAATTTCATTTCACCAAGGTCCATCCCCAAGGTGTCATTAAAATTACCAAGGTTATTCACCAAGGTATCAGTCTAAATGGTCATCTCTAGAGATTAAGTCTTTACCCAATGCATTGGAGCGTTATCAGGGCGCACCCTTAAATTTGTCTTTATCATCACGTGAGCCACATATATCATCATCAATCATTTCATGAACAACCCATATATCATAAAATAAATGGGTTTCATTTCATAATCATAACGTTTTAAAAACTGCTTTAAAGACATGATCTTTGTGTCACTTTAAACCCACGGAAAAAGGAAAGCGGGTTTCATGTATGTAAATCACAGAATTTAAAATAGAAAATTTTGATATATATGTGAATACCCATGTAAAAATATTAGCTTTGATTAATCACTTAATAACATAAAATAATTTTGAGAAAAAGAGAGAGATGCATTTTGAGACGAAAATTCTGCAGCATAACGGCTATGTTACAGGGTTTTAAAAAAACATTGAAAAGAGAGGGGACATGGGTCACCCAGTCATAAATGATCTATAAAAATAGTAGAGGGACATAATATAAAGGATATGAATCATGGTAATGAAATTTGAAGGACATAACATTTGAAATGAAAAACATGGAACTAAGACAAAAATAAGATTTCTCATATGAAAATTCAGCAGCCTAACAACGTCACTTAAACTTCAATAAAAATGAATTGATGAGGTAAAATAGGGTCTCTCATAATATGATCATACAATATCAGTATTATAGTTATATATATCACACCCCATCATATTAAAAAGGAACTTCAAAGACTTGACATGAAAATAGAACTTGAAAATGAGAAGGGTGAAAGAATCCCTTAAAAATTCAACAGCCTAACGACGTCACTTAAACTTTCATAAAACGAAATTATGAGAGTAAGATGGGGTCTCTCATCATATGAACATGAAAATGGAAGTAAGAGGAATATGAAATAATATCCTCTAACATAAAAACATGGATCATAAAAGTAATGACATAAAAGAGATTACTTGAAAAGAAAGAGAGAGGTCGGATCCCTTACCTTAAAATGTATCTCTTAATACTCAAAGGTTGGGACCTTGAGGGCTTGGGGGAACCTTGAGAGGACTACTTGGGAGGTAATGAGACTGGAGCTTCATTGGGGGAGAGTTGGGAGTGAAAACTAAAGGAGGAAAGGTTGGATATTTATAGGGAAAGTGAGGGGACAAGGCATTAATGGCCAAGGGACACCTCACAAGTGCTTTTCTCAAAACCATGTGCTCTCCCATGGAATTTACCATGGAGTTAGGCCACATGGGGCCCCCATTACAATAATTCATAACCTTTGGTCGGAAAACCATTAAAATATCTCATGACATCATCATGACACAGTTATGATGTCATTAAACATACAGAAACCCAAAAACTGCTTTTTTTACTATTCACTGAAAATTCATCTTTCTTAGAAAAATACCAAAATTTCACCTTAACCAAATATCGATGCTCTAATTAAAAATATGAACTCCATTTTATAAAAATAATTTTCTAAATATTTTTAATTTACTTTTTAAATAAAAACACTATTCACCGAGAATTCATTTTTCTCAGAAAAATCCCCAAAAATTACCATAACATAATATCAATGCTCTAAGTTCAAAAATAAAGTCCATTTTATAAAAATAATTTTCTAATAATTTTTAATTTAATTTTTAATTAAAAAACACTATTCACCTGAAATAACTAATACTTGACTAATAATTTATGAAACCGTTATTTACCCATTTTATCGAATCTCATTACTTAATCAAGGTGTCTAAATTATATTAAAACTTTATTTAAGTGAGATTACTAATCCATTTGGTCACATTACTAATCCTAAGCGTAAAAACACTATTTATAATTTACTATTCATCAAAAATTAAGTTGATCTTATTAGACTCCAAATTCCTTACTGAACACCTTTGTAGAAGACCATTTTTTGAAAATCATTACACATCATTAATTATTTAAGGTTTACATAAATATTTTAAAATATACTTTTTTTTCAAAATTCATCAATAAAATACATCATAAAATTATCCGGACATTTGAAATTTCATGAACATCACTAAAGGAAGAAATCTCAATTTATTCATCCCAAAGGATTAAACAAAAAAGCTAGTGTCTCGTCACATAGCCCCTTACAACACCAGCATATGACCTAAGTGTAAGGTGTGCTACGGTGAGAGAATCCGAGGGAGGCTCAGATAACATTGCCCTAGTAGTAATCTCTACTAACTTGAACTTCTCCCATAGGCATTTCCGTTCAAGCTTGACACGCTGGAGTTCGGCTTAGGATTGGTCAAAAGAAAAGCCCAAAGATGCCACCTCATTCCCAAGCTCTGATAAGTGGGCTTCATAAGGTTCGAGTCTACTGGATGAAGCCATCGACTCCTCTTTCTGCATTAACCATTAACATCACTATTAAATCGCTAAGAGTAAGTTAATATAAAATTCAAAAAGTTTGGGTCGTTACATTATTCTCCCCATTAAGAAATTTCGTCCCCAAAATTTATACTCGAGGCCTAGTAAAAAAAGTGAGGGTACTTTTGCTTCATCGTTTCCTCAGGCTCCCAAGTCGCTTCTTCATATTTATGATTCCTCCACAACACATTCACAAGGTGGGTAGTCTTGTTTCGTAGAACCTTGTCTCTATAGTCTAAGATCTCCACTGGCTGCTCCCCATAAGAGAGGTCATTTTCCAGTTGCACCACCTTTGGGTTCAGTACATGCGAAGGGTCGGGTATGTACTTCCTCAAGAGAGATACATGGAAGACATTGTGAACTTGAGCTAGGTTTGGTGGAAGTGCTAGACGATAGGCCACTGCTCCTATGCGATCAAGGATTTCATAGGGGCCAATGTACCTAGGGCTAAGCTTCCCTTTCTTCCCAAACTGCATGACTCTCTTTCATAGAGAAATTCGAAGGAAGACTTTGTCGCCAACACCAAACTCCAAGTCCCTTCGATGGTTGTCAGCATAGCTCTTCTGCCGACTCTGAGCAGCCTTTATGTGTTGTTGGATGGCATGAACCTGTTCTGTAATCTCTTGCACGAGATCAGGCCCAAGAAGCTTTCCCTCACCAATTTCATCCCAAAAAGTAGGAGTTCTACATTGCTTTCCATATAGAGCTTCATAGGGTTCCATCTGAATACTCGAATGGAAGCTGTTGTTATAGGAGAACTCAACTAATGGGAGGTGTTGATCCCATCCACCTTTAAATTCCATTGAGCATAATCTCAGCATGTCTTCGAGTGTCTGAATAGTCCTTTCAGATTGGCCATCAGTTTGAGGATGATAGGCCATACTAAAATTCAATTCAGTATTAAGAGCATGTTGAAGACTTCTCCAGAATTTTGTTGTGAATCTTGGATCACGATCAGACACGATGGATAGTGGTACCCCATGCAGCCTCACCACTTCCTTTACGTATATCTTGGAAAGTTTATCCAGAGAGAAATCTTCCCGAATAGAGATAAAATGGGCGATCTTGGTGAGACGGTCCACAATAACCCATATCACATTGTTTCCTTTGGATGTTTTCGGGAGACTAGTTACAAAGTCTATAGTGATATTATACCACTTCCATACTGGTATGGGTAGCGTTTGTAATACCCCCTTAGGAAGTTGTTGTTATGCCTTTACTTATTGACACACCAGGCACCTTGTAGTGTAATCAACAATCTCCCTCTTCATGTTATCCCACCAATAATAATCACGAAGGTCTCTATACATTTTAGTGCTTCCCGGATGTATAGAGAAAGTAGAGCTATGAGCTTCATCCATCAGTTCTTTCTTTACCTCTGGAATAGATGGAACACATAGTCTTGTATGAAGTTTCAATACACCTTCTTGATCAATTTTGAAATCAGGGAACTTCCCATCCTTTACAGCCTCAAAATTCTCTAGCAGCAAAGGATCTTCTTTTTGAGCCTTCTTGATCTTCTCTAGTAATGAAGGTTGAGAAATCATTTGGGATAAGGTTGATGATGTCCCTTCCCTTATAATTCCCATTTCCAGTTTTACTAGATCTTTAATCAAGGGATCTCCTAGGATCCTCATTGTTGCCAGAACAATAGGGTCTTTCCTATTTAACTCATCCGTGACTTTGTTTGCTCTTCTAGGGTGATGATGAATTGAAAAATCATAGTCTTTACTAAGATCCAAACATCTCCTTTGTCTCATGTTCAATTCTTTCTATGTGAAAATATACTTTAGACTTTGGTGGTCAGTGTATATATCACATTTCTCCCCATAAAGATAGTGCCACCATATCTTTAGAGCAAAAACAACTACCGCTATCTCTAGATCGTGCATAGGATAATTCTGCTCATGAATCTTCAACTGTAGAGATGCATAAGCAATTACCATGTCATTTTGCATCAGGACGCACCCAATCCCTTTCAGAGATGCATCGCTAAAAATAACGAATCCTTCTCCGATAGAGGTTAGTGTTAACACAGGTGCAGTAACCAATCTCTTCTTCAGCTCTTGGAAACTTTCCTCACATTCTTTTGTCCAGATGAACTTAACCCTTTTTCGAGTCAACTTGGTTAGTGGATTAGAAAGCCATGAAAAGTTTTTTAAAAACCTCCTATAATATCCTGCTAAACCAAGGAAACTACGAATCTCAGTTACTATTGTGGTTTGAGGCCACTCCTCCACAACCATTGTCTTTGCAGGGTCAACTGAGATTCCTTCATTGGTTACGATGTGCCCCAAGAAATCCACTTGTTGTAACCAAAACTCACACTTGCTGAACTTTCCAAAGAGCCTCTCCTTCCATAGAGTTTTTAAAATAACCCTCAGATGATCTTCATGCTCCTCACGACTTTTTGAATATATCAAAATATCATCAATAAAAACAACCACAAAGTTATCAATGTAGTCCTTAAAGACTATATTCATCAAATCTATGAAAATAGCAGGAGCATTAGTCAAGACGAAGGACATAATAGTAAACTCATAATGCCCATATCTTGATCGGAAGGCAGTCTTTGGAATATCTTCCTTCTCCACCCTCAGTTGATGATAACCAGATCGAAGGTCAATCTCAGAGAAGAATTGAGCCCCACAAAGTTGGTCAAATAAATCATCAATTCTTGGAAGAGGGTATCTGTTCTTCACTGTGATCCCATTCAGTTCTCTATAATCAATGCATAGCCTCATTGATCCATCCTTCTTCTTCACAAAGAGAACTGGTGCTCCCCAAGGAGACACACTCAGTTGGATAAACCCCTTCTCGAACAAGTCTTGGAGTTGTTTCTTTAACTCTTCTAGCTCCACATTTTCCATTCTATACGAGGTCTTTGATATCGGTTGAGATCTTGGTACGAGTTCAATGGAGAACTCTACCTCTCTTTCTGGGGGAGGTCCAGGTAACTCCTCAGGAAATACATCCATGTATTCCTGAACAATCGGAACATCTTCTATTTGTATGCTCCCTTTTCCTTCTTCATCATCACCAATTAACTCCATAAAGAAAGCTATAGGAGGTTCTTCTAGATAGGGATCAGTTCGGGAAATCTCTCCTTGGAAGATAACTGTAGGTCATTTATTCAAGACTACTGAGATTTCCTTACTTCTGCATTTGATCTTAGCATTATACTTTGAGAGCCAGTACATCCCTAGTATAACGTCGAATTCCAACATGGGAATGACTACTATATTTGCGATAAGATTTTGCTCACTAAAGTAAATACTAGAGTCTCTAAACACTGTTGATGCATGGATAATACCACTTGGATTATTGACGGAAAATTCTACCTCAAGAAGTTCAGGGATTGATTCTATATTCTTTGCAAACTTGGAAGAAATAAAGGAATGTGTAGAACCAGAATCAAACAAAGTACTTGCTAGCTTTTAGAGGACAACAAGAGTACCTGCTACCATGTCATTCAGAACTTCAACTTCAGTTGTCGTGATAGAAAAAGCACGACCTTGCTCCCTTGGCCTTTGCTGAGGTTGATGGTGATTCCCCTCCACTACCCTCAGATTTGGACAGTGATTAGAAAAGTGCCCAAGCTATCCACACTTGCAGAATTTGACATCAGGTAGGGCCAGAACCATCTTTCCTCTGTCGTTAGTGTTGGGAAGTTGAGGATTCACCTCACTATGACAATTCTGAGCAATATTACCTTCTCTTCCACACTTGTAGCACTTGCCACTTCCCATAAAGCATTGCCCCGGATGATTCATCCCACATTTATTGCATGTGGTAAGTTGCATTTGATTTCCACCTCTCCCTGATCAAAAGTCTTCCCTAGACTGGGCTCCAACGATCTCTTCTTGTCATTTGATTTATGAGACCACTGTGTCTCACCAAACTCTAGCTCGACTTTCATTGAACTCCGCATGATCTACTCATAGCTATCGTAGTCCCGGTTGGATTGATTCTTCCGCATATGAGGTCTCAGTCCACCAAAAAATCTGTCAACCTTCCCACTTGGATACATGACAAAGCTAGAGGTATATCGTGAAAGTCGAGTGAAGTTCATCTCATAGCTTCCGACAGATTTGTTCTCCTTTTGCTTCAGCTCGAGAAACTCTTTCTCCATTCTCGTTCTCATGGAATGAGGGAAATACTTATTAAAGAATATTCCCCGAAACTCTTCTCACTCCATAGATTCCATCACTCCTTGTGGCTTCATGTTTTTGATCAGTGACCACCACTGATCAGCTTCTCCCTCTAGGCGATAAACAGCAAGGGTGACTTTTTCTTGTTCCGAACAATGAAGTACATAAAAGATCTTTTCAATGGAGCTTATCCATTGTTCCGCAACCAATGGGTCAGTAGATCCACTGAATGTTTGTGGTCGTTAATGCATGAAGGAATCAACAAAATGTTGTTCCCTTCGTGGTGAGATTGGCCTCTCAGCTTGATTCAAGTTATTACTCATAACTTGAGTCAGTTGGTTCATCATTCACATGAATGTTTCCATTCCGGCTTCCATCGGAGGGCCGTCAGCACATGGTGCATTGCGGTCACCATCAGAACGGTTCCTCCTATTGCCTACTATTTTCTAAAAGAAAAAAAACCTTAGTGAGAAACTTATTTCATTTATGAATCTTTTAACTAAGACTTCATTCTTAGACAATTACATTTCTCTATAATTCCTTCATAATGATTCATAAAAAGCTTTTGATTAACCAAACATATCCCCCGGGAGTGTCGTAACCAAGAGTGCAGAAAGGCCTGTTATCGTGTACCAGTTCCTGTTCGAGTCTAGCTCAAAGTGGTGTTTTCGGGTTTTACCCCTATGTACATCTGTGCCAGAGCCGCCTCTACCTGCTCGTATCCATACGGGGATGTATTTGTTTGATAAACCACTTACTCAATACTTACCAAAATACTATGAAGTTTTCCTATATTTAAACTTTTCTATAGGGTTCTTACTAAAGTTTTTATATCCTAATTTCCACAAATAACTAAACTATCCTTTGATACCAACTATAGCATCATGACTTTTTATAACATAAATTTTCATTACATTACACAAAACTGAGGATCTTTAAGGTTTAGTGTCTTGGAAACCAGGAACATAATACATAAAAACAACACAAAAATTATTCTTAAACACTTGAAAGGCTTCTACTTAAGTTCATACTAGGTTCATTACTGAATCACATAACCTGGGGACATACATCAAAAGAAAGGGTGAGTAGAAGGCCCAGTAAGGGAAATAAGAGAAACATTTTACATGTGAACTTGAGATACTTCAATAAGGTCATGAAAAGAACTTTAAGGCATGAGAAAGAAATCATGAGATATATCATAATAAAAATAACAATTTTCATAACTTGAAGATGTGGCTACAACATTTAATTTTTACAATCATTTCGTTTCACCAAGGTCCATTCCCAAGGTGTCATTACAATTACCAAGGTTATTCATCAAGGTATCAGTCTAAATGGTCATCTCTAGAGATAAAGTCTTTACCCAATGCATTGGAGCGCTATCAGGGCACACCCTTAAATTTGTATTTATCATCATGTGAGTCACATATATCATCATCAATAATTTCATAAACAACCCATATATCATAAAAGAAATGGGTTTCATTTCATAATCATAACATTTTAAAAACTGCTTTAAAGACATGATCTTTGTGTCACTTTAAACCCATGGAAAAAGGAAAGCGGGTTTCATGTATGTAAATCACAGAATTTAAAATAGAAAATTTTGATATATATGTGAATACCCCTATAAAAATAAGATCTTTGAGTATTCAATTAATAACATAAAATAATTTTGAGAAAAAGAGAGAGATGCATTTTGAGACGAAAATTCTGCAGCATAACGACTATGTTACAGGGTTTTAAAAAAACATTGAAAAGAGAGGGGACATGGGTCACCCACTCATAAATGATCTATAAAAATAGTATAGGGACAGAATATAAAGGTTATGAATCATGGTAATTGAAGTACATACAATTTGAAATGAAAAACATGGAAGTAAGACAAAAATAAGATTTCTCTTATAAAAATTCGGCAGCTTAACGACGTCACTTAAACATCAATAAAAATGAATTGACAAGGTCAAATAGGGTATCTCATCATATGATCATAAAATATCAGTATGATAGGTATAGAGATCATACCCCAACATAATAAAAAGGAACTTCAAAGACTTGACATGAAAATAGAACTTGAAAATGAGAAGGGTGAAAGAATCCCTTAAAAATTCAGCAGCCTAACGACGTCACTTAAACATTCATAAAAAGAAATGATGAGAGTAAGAAGGGGTCTATCATCATATTAACATGAAAAGGGAAGTAATAGGTATATGAAATAACATCCTCCAACATAAGAACATGGAGCATAAAAGGAATGACATAAAAGAGATTACTTGAAAAGAAAGAGAGAGGTCGGATCCCTTACCTTAAAACGTATCTCTTAAAACTCAAAGGTTGGGACCTTGAGGGATTGGGGGCACCTTGAGAGGACTCCTTGGGAGGTAATGAGACCAGAGATTCGTTGGGGGAGAGTTGAGAGTGAAAACTATAGGAGGAAAGGGTGGGTATTTATAGGGAAAGTGAGGGGACAAGGCATTAATGTCCAAGGGACACCTCACAAGTGCTGTTCTCAAAACCATGTGATCTCCCATGGAATTTCACATGGAGTTAGGCCACATGGGGCACCCAATACAATAATTCATCACCTTTGGTCGGACAACCCTTAAAATATCTCATTACATCATCATGACACAGTTATGATGTCATTAAACATACCGAAACCCTAAAACTGTTTTTTTACTATTCACTGAAAATTCATCTTTCTCAGAAAAATCCCAAAATTTCACCTTAACCAAATATTGATGCTCTAATTAAAAATTTGAACTCCATTGTATAAAAATAATTTTCTAAATATTTTTAATTTACTTTTTAAATAAAAACACTATTCACCAAGAATTCATTTTTCTCAGAAAAATCCCCAAAAATTACCATAACATAATATCGAAGCTCTGAGTTAAAAAATAAAGTCCATTTTATAAAAATAATTTTCTAATTATTTTTAATTTAATTTTTAATTAAAAACACTATTCACCCGAAAAAACTAATACTTGACTAATAATTTATGAAACCGTTATTTACCCATTTTATTGAATCTCATTACTTAATCAAGGTGTCTAAATTATATTAAAAATTTCTTTAAGTGAGATTACTAATCCATTTAGTCACATTACTAATCCTAAGCGTAAAATCACTATTCATAATTTACTATTCATCAAAAATTAAGTTGATCTTATTAGACTCCAAATTCCTTACTGAACACCTTTGCAGAAGACCATTTTTTGAAAATCATTACACATCATTAATTATTTAAGGTTTACATAAATATTTTAAAATATCCTTTTTTTTCAAAATTCATCAATAAAATACATCCTAAAATTATCCGGACATTTTAAATTTCACGAACATCACTAAAGGAAGAAATATCAATTTATTCATCCCAAAGGATTACACAAATAATCTAGGGTTTTGTCACATAGCCCCTTACAACACCAGCATATGACCTAAGTGTAAGGTGTGCTATGGTGAGATAATCTGTGGGAGGCTCAGATAACATTTCCCTAGTAGTAATCTCTACTAACTTGAACTTCTCTTGTAGGCATTTCCATTCAAGCTTGACATGCTAGAGTTTGGCTTGGACTTGGTCCAAAGCGAATCCCAAAGATGCCACCTCCTTCTCAAGCTCTGATAAGTGGGCTTCATAAGGTTCGAGTCTACTGGATGAAGCCATCAACTCCACTTTCTGCATTAACCATTAACATCACTATTAAATCGCTAAGAGTAAGTTAATATACAACTCAAAAAGTTTAGGTCGTTACAGGGCCTATTCAGAGGGTTTGGGGGGTTGTTCGGGGGGGGGGGGGGGCTGTCCAGAGGGTTGGGGGGTGTCCAGGGTGGTGTCCAAGGGGGTAGGGGATAGGGGGTGGTGTCCAGGAGGGGTGGGGGGTGTCCAAGGGGGTGGGGGTGCTGTCTAGAGGGGTGGGGGGCTATCCAGGGGGTTGGGGTGGGGGTGGGGGGGCTGTCTAGAGGGGTGGGGGACTGCCCAAGGGTGTGGTGGTGTCTAGGGGTATCCAAGGGGGTAGGGGTGGTGTCCAGAGGGTTTGAGGGGCTGTCCATAGGGTTGGGGGTATCCAGGGTATCCATGGAGGTGGGGGGGGGGAGTCCAGGGGTGTGTGTGTGTGTGTGGGGGGGGGGGGGGGGTCCAAGGGGGTGTGGTGTCTAAGGGGGTGGGGGTGCTATACAAGGGAGTGGGGGCCTGTCTAGAGGGTTTGGGGGTTGTCCGTGGCGGGGGGGGGGGGGGGGGGGTCTGTCCAGAGGGTTGAGGGGTGTCCAGGGGGTAGGAGGTGGGTGGTGGTGTCCAGGAGGAAATGGGGTGTCCATGAGGGGTGGGGGTGTCCAAGGGGGTGGGGGGTGGTGTCCAGAGGGTTCACGGGGCTGTCCAGACGGTTGGGGGGGGGGGGTTTCCAGGGTGTCCATGGAGCTGGGGGGGGGGTCAAAGGGGGTGGGGGTGTCTAAGGGGGTGGGGGGGGGGTGTCCAAGGGGTTGGGGTTCTGTCTAGAGGGTTTGGGGGTTATCCAGGGGGGTGTCTAAGGGGGTAGGAGGTGGGTGGTGGTGTCCAAGTGGGGTGGGGGTGTCCAGGAGGTGTGGGGGGTGGTTTCCTGAGGGGTGGGGGATGTCCAAGGGTGTGGTGGTGTCCAGGGGGTGTCCAGGGGGATGGTGGGTGGTGTCCAGGGGGTGGTGGTGTCTAGGGGGTGTCCAATGGGGTTGGGGTGGTGTCCAGGGGGTGGGGGGGGGGGGTGTCCAAGGGGTGGTTGTGTCCAGGGGGTGTCCAAGGGGGTGGGGGGTGGTGTCCAGGGGGTGGGGGGGGGTGCTGTCTAAGGGGGAGGTGGTGTCCAGGGGGTGTCCAAGGGGGTGTGGGATAAGTGTCAGTTGGGATTGACTATTACATCGTGGTTTTTGAGATTATGACATAATGATTGTATTGTTTCATGGATATTAGTGTTGCAATATGATTCTATTTGGTTATATATATTTTGACCAGTCATCGACTATGAGAAAATTATGGGTTATGGGGGAGGCCATGTCGTGGTTTTCAAATATGCGTAGTTATCCTGACCCCATTGTGCCGTGATTATTGGATTTACATTATGATTTTCTCTATCTGAGCTTTTATTTTAAATTTGATTTGATTCTCAAGTTTACTCCATTTTCTCCAATTATCTTTTAACCATTGGAGGCCCCATGATTTTCTTTGATTCTATGGAATTTAAAACTATTATATCTAACTATAATTTCTTTTTAAAATCATATTAAAGCACATTTTTTTAAATACGCATAGATTTTTTTTTATATTTCAAAATTGTTTTATTTTCAAATTATCAGTTTATTCACATAAATATATATTTGTCTTATCCTAAAAAGATGTATAATTTTGATATTTTTTATAGGTAATAATGAGTTGAAGTTGGATTACAGCACATCGAATGAGCAATGAATATGAGGAATGTGTTGATGGCTTTTTAGAATTTTCTAAATGAAATGTTCGAAGTAGTGACATTTTTTTCTGTCCATGCCTGAAATGTTTTAATATGAAGAAGTTGAAAAATAGAGAGATAAAAGATCATATGATTTGTCATGGTTTTAATCCGAGTTACAGCCCTTGGATTTGGCATGGTGAAACTGGATGGAATATCACCGATGATGATGATTTTCAAGATGGTGACTCTGATGGAATTGATGAAATGATTTGTGATATTATAGTATAATAGATTGAGATAGAACCGACAGTTGCATGTCTATATGGTGATGCTGAAAAACCATTATATCCTGGTTGTACAGATTTTACGGTTCTGTCGGTGGTGTTAAGATTGATTAACCTAAAGGAAAAACATGGATGGAGTGAAATAAGTTTTACAGAGCTGCTACAATTGATGAAAGACATTATTCCAAAAGATAATGATATTCCAGATTCACATTATAAGGCCAAGAAAATATTATGCCCGATGGGATTGCGATATAAGAAAATACATGCCTGTCTAAATGACTGTATAATATATAGAAAGGAATATGAATTTTTGTCAGAGTGTCCTAAATGTGGGACATCACGGTATAAGGTGAAAGAAAAATCACAGGCTGATGTAGAGATTAAAAATTTCCCTTCAAAGGTATTTTGGTATCTTCCTATAATTCATCGTTTCAAACATTTATTTGATAATTCACATGATGCAAAAAATGTTAAGATGGAATGCTGATGAGTGGTTATTTGATGAAAAAATACGTCATCCAGCTGATTGTCTACAATAGAAGAAAATTGATGAGCAGTATCCTACATTTGGAAATGAAATTAGAAATCTCAGACTAGGGTTGTGCACAGATGGAATGAATCCAGACCGAACCCTCAGTAGCACACATAGTTCATGGCCTGTTTTATTGGTAATTTACAACCCCTCTCTTGAAGTTTGTATGAAGTGAAAATATGTCATGTTGAGTATAATGATCTCTGTTCTGAAGCAACCCGACAATGATATTGATGTTTTCTTGTCACCATTGATTGATGATTTGAAACTTTTATGGGAGGATAGTATTAGGGTGTATGATTCTTATAAAATGGAATATTTTCAACTGCGTGCAGTGCTTTTGTTCACTATAAATGAATTCCTAGCACATGAAAATTTGTCTAGATACATTGTTAAAGGGTATAAAGCATGTCCAATTTGCGAAAAATAGACGTCATATTATCAATTGCATCATGGGAGGAAAACAGTTTACATGGGTCATCGAAAGTTTTTGCCTATGGATCACTCTTATAGAAGACTAAAAAAGGCATTCAAAGGCTCACAAGAATTTGATATTTCTCTAAAACCTTTATCCCCTGATCTTTATTTTGAGAGGGTGAAAAACCTTGATGAGACATTGGGAAAGACACAAAAATTTGGTAATGATAGAAATATTTAGAAGAAAAGGTCAATATTTTTTGAGCTACCATATTGGAGATATCATGAAGTTAAACATAATATTTAAGTCATGCATGTGGAGAAGAATATCTATGATAGTTTGATTTAAACATTATTATATATTAAAGGAAAGGAAAAAAGATGGGTTGAATGCAAGATTAGACTTACTATCAATGAGAATACGTTTTGAGTTAGCTCCTACTCCTAATGGAAGATGAACATTTCTTCCCTCGGCTTGTCATACATTATTGAAGAGGGAGAAAATTATCTTTTTTCAGTGTCTTCATGATATCAAAGTGCCTCAAGGTTGTTCTTAAAATGTAAAAAAATTTGTCTCATTGAAGGACTTGAAGTTTATTGGTATGAAATCTCATGATTGTCATGTCATGATGCAACAAGTTCTACTAGTTGCATTGCGTGGAATATTTCCCATCTATTTCAGAAAGACTATAATGAAGTTGTGTTATTTTTTCAATTCAAGTTGTAATAAAGTGATTTATGTGAATGCTTTGAAAATTTTGGAAAAGGATGCAATTTTTATACCTTTTCAATTGGAAATGTATTTTCCTCAAAATATTTTTGATATAATGGTGCATTTAATGATTCATCTATTTCGAGAAATAAAGCTTTGTGGACCTATATATCTTCATTGGATGTATCCTTTTGAAAGGTATATGAAAATATTGAAGGGGTATGTTAAGAATCCATATTGTCCTGAAGCCTCCATTATTGAAAAGTATATTTCTGAGGAGGTTTCAGAGTTTTGAAAGAGTTACTTGGCTGCGACGCAACACATAAGTTTGCCTCTATCTCGCCATGAACGAGTTAATAATGAGGGAAAGGGGATTCATGGCTTGAAAGTCAAATTATAATCATCTGAACAGATAACAAAGTTAGAATGATACATCTTGAATAACATAGTTGATGCTCAACTGTATATCACATTGCATATTAATGAGTTGAAACAATGTCATCCAAAGAAGAAAGAAATGTGGATTTTGAATGAGCACAAAAAAACATTTTTTTCATGGTTTAAAAAGACCTTTCTTGGTAGATCAGATGTATCAGAGACATTAAAATGGATAGTGGGTGGTCCATGTTTAAATGTGATAACATGGTCTGATTATGAAATTAATGGCTATATATTTCATACAAAAGCTCAGGACAACAGAAGTGCAGTTCAGAATAGTGGTGTATTGGTGTTTTTAGAAGCAATTCATTTTTTGAGTGCTAAGGACAAAAATCCAATTTCTACATCCAGTGCATATTATGGAGTGATTGAAGGCATATGGGAGGTGGATCACTTTAAAATTAAAGTTCCTATTTTTAACTATAAATGGTTTATTAGTAAAAACAGTGTCAGACACGATGAATTCAGAATGACAGTAGTTAATCTGAATATATTGGAAGACACATCTGATTCTTTTATAATGGAAACACATGAAAACAATTTTTTCTGTGTAGTAGATCAATCAGATATGCTGTGGGCTGTTGTTTTAAAAGGGAAAAAATAATATGTTGGTGAGGATGAACTTTATGAAGATGCTGATTTATGTGATATCCCTACTTCCATGGAAAGATTAACAGAACATAATTATGAGCATGTTTAAGACATGGTTTGTGACATAAGGAATGATCACGATGAAGGAATTTGGGAAAACAATACATTTTTACATTCATAAAATTATAGGTAACATTTGTTTATTTCTTGTTTACATTTATTATTTTCATAAATGGTAGATATTTTAAGTTTCTACTTTTATTGAAACATGTATTAAAATAAAATAAGTATAATTTTTTGTTTGTTTTATTTTTGTTTAGTTTACTTTATCATGTTTACCATTACATTAATTATATATCTATTGTTTTTGTTTAGTGATAATTAGTTTACCATGTTTACCATGTTTTAATTTTTTTTAGTTTACTTTATCATGTTTACCATTACATAAATTATATATCTATTATTTTTTTAGTGACAATTACTTCACCATGTTTACCATGTTTACCATCTTGACTATCTTTACCATCTTTACCATTGTTTAACATGCTTACTATATTAACCATGTTTACTATTATGTAACTTAGTACAATTTTCTATTTTCTGATTACAGTAGTATTAAAATATTTGAATTTGTATATTTGTGAACTAATGTTTGTTTTTCTGATTTGAAGGATAATGAGAGATCAATCAGTTGATCAGCCACATGATTCTGGAGATGAGCATATTGGTCATACCTCTGGGGAGGAACATTCACATGCTCCTCTTGATGTTCCCCAATCTTCCTCATGTGCTCCCATTACTACAAAGAGTTCAAGAGTTGGTAAACGTGGGTACACACGTTTACCAAAATTATCACTTTCCCATATGCAGGATCAGAGGATACTCATTGAGTTTGATGAGGTTGATATTCCTATAGGTCTAAATGCAAAAGATTTTAAGAGTTTTGTATCTACTCAGGGTAAAAGAAAAGTAAGCATTTTGTATGATGACTGGAGAAGTGTGGACAAAGCGATAATCTCTCAGTCATGGGAGATGATTTTGGTAAGATCTTTTGCTATTGTTTGCATATTCCATAAATGTTTCTAGTATATATAATATGTTTAACCTCTTCTTTATCAGATGACATTTGATATTCCTGAAACTGGAGGAGTCAGGAAGAAATGCTTATCGATGGATGCTAGTAGATGGAGGGATTTCAAATATACCCTCACATATGATTTAATTTTTGGTTATAGGAGTCATGACAATCCATGTCGTATATATCCTTTAATATATAATGACACATGGAGACAGTTTGTTGAAAGTAGAAGAAGAGAATCATTTTTGGTAAGGGCAATGTAAACTTTTATAATATTTCTTATATAAATGATCTTGTTACTATTTTTTTAATGATTTCTTATTCTTAATTTATAGCAAACATGGAAATCTCATCAGGAGATCCAATCTAAAAATGTATACCCTCATAGTTTATCTCGGCAAGGGTATACATTATTAGAAGAACAAATGATGGCAGAAAAATTACAAAAACTAAGAGCTGAGTCTTCAAGCTCTGGAGAGGTGGCCCCTCCATCCCCTCCATCTAGACATGAAAAATGGAAGAGATCTCAAATGGGGAAAAAGGGCAATATCTTTCAGAAGATTTGAGAATCGTATCTGAGAGGATTGTAATATATCTATTTTATTTATTTAAGTTAACTATTTTATTCATATAATTTCAATCATTACGGAAATTTTCAATTAATTAATACAGGATTCTCTTAAGGAGCAGAGCTCACAAGGGGTATTTACAGCTGCTGGGAGGCAAGATATTTTATCTGCAGCATTGGGAAATCCCGAACATCCTGGTCATGTACGAGGATATCCAATAGGTGTATCAGTAAGAAAAGTGTTTCCACGTTCCTCAACTACATACGTTGAGGGTGTTTATAAAAAAATAGAATCCTAGGAGGCTGAAGTTCATAATATTAATGTGACGATGGAGGAAAAGATTAGAGCGTCAGTACAGTATATGTTTGTAGACATGCAAAGACAATTTCAGACTACAACTCCCACTCCTCCACCTCCCCTTACAGACCCCATTATTTATTCTCCACCTCTGCCAGTAGCTCTTACTCCCCCACCTCAGCCCGCGGACCCCATTTTTTATCCTACTCCTCTGACACAGCTTCCTACTTATTGCGAGCTGTATGTTGATGATCCTCAACATCATATAGTTTCATATGGGTTGGTATATTGTATAGGAGATACAGTTCATCATCAAAAATTAGAGGTAGAGAATCAGAGGGTCACTGTACAGAATATTATAGATAGATCAGCTCGAGTACCATTACCTACAGATGAGGTGATGACAGTTAGACATAATATCATCCATTTTTTAATTTGTCTATCCAGACTTCTTCGACTCATTACCATAGAGGTATGTATGTTATATCTTCTATTTTATTTTTTTTATTAAATTTATTTTATCATTTGAAAACTAATATATTTTTCTATTTATTTTTGTAGGAATACTTCAAAGGTAAAGAAATACACTATAGAAAACAACAAAGACAAATGGATATGACATCAGATACATATTCAAGTAGTCTTGACAGATTGTCATGATATTAAAATTTGTTGGTGGATCATTATGAGTTTCCAATGGAAGCTCATGTTTGTGGACATGCAATAACTGTGTGGATTATGAAAGCTGATATCATGGATCTTGTTACTAGAGATAAGTTGGGCATCAACGTGGTGCATATTTTTTTAGTGTAAGTCTTAACACCTTTTCCTTGTGTTATATTTATTAAAAATGTATACTTATGTCTTTTTTGTATTAGGTATCTTTATAACATTTGTGAGAATAATGAGCGGATAGATGTATATGGGTTCATGGACCCGCATTTGATTTCCCCTGAAGCATGTGAATTGGATGAGGAACAAAGAATGGTTTATATTATTGAAAGACTTGAATAGAATATGGTCACATAAGGTTGGATGATGTCTTTTTGTGAGAGGTATGAAACACATCTCTCTCAAAGATTTCATTATCTTTTAACATAAAAAACCACTAACCTTAATTTTTTTTTATCATTGATCATTGGATGTTAGGGGTTTTTTGCCCAAGGGAGAAGACACTTTATTGGATATGCTCTGTCCATGGTGATGTGTGGGAAATTTTTAAGAAAATGTTGGAAAAGTAAGTTTCAATTTCTAAATAGTTTAATATATTATAATGATTTTTAAATTTATCCCATTCGTATTATTTTCTAACATGGGATGGTTCTACATTCGAAAAAACTCAAAGAAAAGGAGTGCGAAGATAAAATATGTAAATGTAAAGGCAAATATCCATTTATAATTTGTACTATTTGATTTATTACATACAGAAAATATATTGAATTTAAACTCATTCAAACAGAATTTTCATGAACAATAAGGCCTCATCGAATGTAGATATTATATGTTAAGATTTTTGTATAAAGTAATAAAAACTGGGATAGTTGTAAACTTTGACCTGGTAAGATTTCCTTTTAAACTTTTCCATAATATTTCATTTGATTTATTCATTATACACATGAACTAATATCCTTTTAATTTGTAGCTATTTGATGACCCTCAACCCTATAGTGCTGAAGACGTGAAACACTTACAAGTGGAATGCTCAAATTATTTTACAAGTTTGATTGATTTTTAGTTGTTTGTAGTGTAAAATATAATTTTTAATACTATCATTGTAATTGTGTATTTGGTAGTAGTTCAGGTTGGATTTAGTTTTTTTAAGTTGACGTTGTAAGTTTTGAATGTTATATATGTGAATGTTTAATTTTTCTCTACTTCTTGTTTTGGTCTACTTATGATGGTTTTTCTGGTATGGATTCTGGTCTGGGGGGGAGGGGTTCTAAGGGTGTGTGTGTGTGGGGGGGGGGTGTGTTTAATGGGGTGGGGGGGGGTATCCAGGGGTGTGGGAGGGCTGTTTGGTTGGGTGGGTTGTATCCTGGGTGTCCGTGAGAGTGGGGGGGGGGGGGGGCAGTCCAGGGGGTGGGAGCGTTTCTAGGATGGTGGAAGGGCTGTCCAGGGGAGTGGGGGGCTATCCATGGGGTGTCCAGGGGTCTGGGGGTGTCCTGTGGGGTGAGGGGGGTTTCTAGGGGTGTGGGAAGGTTGTCTAGTGGGGGGGGGGGGTGTCCATGGCATCCATGGGGATGGGGGGGGGGAGGGAGTCCAGGGGGTGGGAGAGGAGGTGCTGCCATCCCTCGGGGGGCTGAATGCCGCTAGAAGGTACTCATCACTCCCACATGTGAAACATTTTGAGATCTCGAGCTTCATATGTGGGAGTGAAGAGTACCTTCCAGTGGCATGCCCCCCGAGGGATGGCGGCGCCTCCTCTCCCAACAACAGCTATCCAGGGGGTGAGTGGGGGGGGGGTAGTCTAGGGGTGTGGGGTGGTGTCCAGGGGATGGTGGGGTAGTCCAGGGGTGTGGGGGGGGGGGTGTCTAGGAGGGTGGGGGGGGGGGTTGTCCAGGCGTGTTGGGGGCTGTCCAGGGGGTGGGGGCAGTCCAGGGGTGTGTGTTTGTGGGGGGGGGGGTGGTGGGGGTTGTCCAGTGGGGTGAGGGGGTTCTTGTCTATTTTTGGTAACTTTTTGGTCTGTTTCAGGGGTGTGGGAGGGCTGTCCAGGGGTGTTGGAGTGCTTCCTAGGGGGTGGGGGGTATACAGAAGGGTGGGGGGATGTCCAGGGGGTGGTGGTGATGTCCAGGGGTGGGGGGGGGGGTGTCCAAGGGTGTGGTGGGGGTAGTCCAGTGGGGTGAGGGGGTTCTGGTCTATTTTTGGTAACTTTTTGGTCCTCTTTTAGGGGTGTGGGAGGGCTGTCCAGGGGTGTGGGAGTGCTGTCCAGGGGGTGGGGGTTGAGTATACATGAGGGTGGAGGGGGGGGGGGGTTGTCCAGGGGTGTGGTGTAACGCCCCAACCCCGGTTACCCAGAGTTGATGCATTATTACATAACATTGGTATGATCACAAAAGATCAAGTCTTGAAAGACCAATTAGTTTAGTAGTCTTGGAAACAATAGATATATTCATAAGTCTTACATTAAATCATAAAGTTAAAAAACTAAAAAAACTTCTTGTCTTAATATCCCCTCATACTATCCCTGCAGGTCATTCATAAATTACTTCTTCACACCCTAGTAAAAATAAAACATTGAAAGGGGTGAGCTCAGATGCTCAGTAAGGATAAAAATATAGCGGAAAATTTCATAAATAAGCACAAACATTTAGGGAAATATATAACTAAAACAAAATCCTTTTAAACTTGAAGTTCAGCATAATATGGAAAAGATAAAATGAAATAATTCCATTTACTTATTCACATGGATATTCTACTAGTTGAATAATCACAAGCAATATCAATAACCACTTTCATAATGATGAAATGCATAATGCCAGACTGTCATAACCACGTAGCCAAGGCCTCGTGCCAAGACTACAAATAAGATTTTGTCAAGGCATTGTGACAAGACACTAGTTTTTCTCATGAGACCTACTGATGCATCTAGGAGCTATAGTGGGCTCCACCCGTCACTTATTAAGTCCAATGCATTCCTAATATGAACAGGTTTAAACATAACATAAACATTCATATTAAAACTAGCATAAGAAATGTAAATACTTTCTCCATAAACCATGAATGGTATGAAAATAATACATCCACAGTCAAACATATCACAAAACCTTCAATACAATATGGAAGTTTTGTATCATAATAAATCAACTTCAAATAAGCTTAAAATCCATCAAAGGATATTGACATAGATGAAATCAAAACTATTTGAGAGAAATATCTCTTTTTATAAAATCATTTAAAAGTCACATAATTATAAAATAAAACATTTACTTTGAAAATATATTTATAAGCTTGTAAGGGAAGATTTGAAGATTTTATAACGGTGGAAAATAACTGCACTGCCGTATAAGTCAAAAAAGACATTCTTACCTTAATTCTGTTGAAAAGGTTAAAAAGGACCTTGTTTGGAAAACGACAGAAAGATTCCTTTATAAACTTCTTATAAAAATTCTAACAAGGGTATAAATGTCTTTAACCCATATTCTATAAAATAGTAAGAATGTTTTTAAATACATTTTTAAGAAACATGGATGTGGATGAGAAAGATGTCCCAGTAGATAATTACGTATAAACAACCTCGGATAATGAAGAGATTGTGAAATAAACCCTTACCTTGTACTTTTCCTTGGTTGGGAGTAGGTTAACCTCCTATATAATGGTGAAATAATTGTTAATAAATTATTCAAGAATCATATACATTAATATGATATCATATATGATCTTTTAACATTTCTTTGTTAATAATATCTTAGTATTATCGTCGTTTTGGGTGTTAACTTACTCATTTTCTTTTCTATGTTTTGTTACCTAAGCCATGTTTATTATTGATTGGTTGTATATTATTCATATACAGAATGATATCAAGTCCTTAAAAATTATTTTTAATCATCAAATGAGAATTATACTTTAATGGATACGATGGGGAATAAATCTCATCGTGTTCATGGAGACGGTAGTCCGTACATACGCACGAGCGATAATATCATTCTTTTGATATTAAAATAATATATAATTAGATGTTATATCATATATAAAGAATAATTATAATGTTATATTTATTATTTACATGAATTACACATCATTATTATACCCATCCAAATAATAATGTATTGAACAACAATTACACCATGATGTGGAGACGGTAGGCCGTACGTACACACATATGGCGACATGTCATTAAAAGCACTACTAAAAAAATGGGCTATACCCACGGTTTTGGGAACCGTGGGCTGGAACGATGTCGGTATAGGTCCCCATCCTATACCCACGGTTTTGCAAAACCGTGGGTATAGGTGTTCTGCCACCGTGTCAACAAAAAATTCCCAATTTCCATGGTGTCAATGGATTTTACCCACGGTTTCAAAACCGTGGGTATAGATCCTAAAATAATGCTTCAGGCGGGTTTTGATCCTGCGACCTCTTTGCTTCAAAGTACCGTGTCTAACCACTACCCTACCATTAATTATGTGTATATATATTTACATTTAGTTAAATATAGTTATATAAACCGTGGGTATAGAGGGAAGAACCGTGGGTATAGGACTCCCGCCAAAAAAAAATTCCTTCCCGTAGAAATTTTTTTTCCTGCGCACACATGGGAAACTTATACCCATGGTTTTTCAAAACCTTGGGTATAGGTTTTTTATCCCAGACCTATCCCCACGGTTTTCCCCAAAACCGTGGGGATAGGTACCCCTATACCCACGGTTTTTGAAAACCGTGGGTATATGTCAATTTTCAAGACTTATCCCCATGGTTTTGAAAAAACATGGGGATAGACCCCCCTATACCCACGGTTTTGGAAAACAATGGGTATAGGTCTTGAAAATTGACCTATACCCACGGTTTTCCAAAACCGTGGGTATATGGGGTACCTATCCCCACGGTTTTGAGGAAAACCGTGGGGATATGTCCATTTTCCAGTAGTGAAGGATGGATAGAATACTGAATATGGTTTTAACATTTATATAATAACATCACAGTATATATAAGATACTGAAGTTATTATTTTAGAATGAGAATAACAAAGAAATAAGAAGTTGAAGAAGAAAGGAACTTGAAAGAGGGTGGTGAAAACATTACCTCTTAATCAGGTTCTTCCTTTTGATTTGATAAAAAGGGCTCCTTAGGTTGGATTTATGATCAAACTAAGGCCTCTAGGTCGAAGTGAGGGATGTTGAGAGAATATTTGGGTAGGTTTGGTAGAGACAAAAGGATTTGATGGTGTGAAGAATTGGTTAGAAGTGGTGTCCTTTTATAAGGGGGAGGAGGGGCTCCTTAGAAAAAATTTAAAGTATTATTTTATAATAAATTCATATTCGGGTTCTAATGGCTCCAAAGTGGATTATTCAAATTATATTGTGGGTATGGGTCTAAATAATTTCAACCAATATATTTTAGATAGGTTTGGGTCATTATATTAACATTATCTTTTAGTTTTAACTCTTAGTTAATTAGTTTTACATTTACCATGTCACTTTGTATTTTTATATTATATAGTTAATAAACATACTATATACATTCAAGAAACCCCCAAGTAGTCCATTAATGATACACCTATTAGGATATAAGTCCTTCGGCCAAACCTTATATTTTTAGGAATAGAATATCAGTTAATAATATAATATTTGTTTTCAAAACTCATTTATGTCAATTTTGACACTATTAAAAAATTGATTTTTTTAAAGTATAAAAACTTTATTAAATCTGAATAAAATTAATTTAAGAAATCCTAACATGTAATATTAACCAATAAAATTATTGGATGTCATCAAAACTTTCAAATTAAATTTATTTTAACTTTTATAATACCAATTATTTGATTCTTTCATTAATAAGGAAAATACTGCATCATTATTGTGTCATAAATAAATTTAATTATTAAATGTTTAAAATTATAAATCAAATACCATTATGTAGGAAATATTTTTATATTTCTAATAAATATTTATAATTGAATTTATCTTATGTATAACCCTATATTAAAAATGTTTTAGTAATTAAACATTGATTTTATCTCTTTTAACTCTTCTTTGAATTAAATAATAATTAATGTCCTAATCTAATCCAAGTAGTCCAAATGATAATATTTTATTCATAAGGTTGTTTTTGGTAGAGGTAAACTTGTCCAATGGAATTATGAAATGTGTTATGGTAATATTAATATCATTTATACCCTTAATTGACCTATTTACTTTTAACCGTGGTAAATAAAAGTAAAAAGTTACTATTCACCAAAAATTATTTTCATCTCATTGAACCACATTTTACTTCTTGATATTAACCGTGTCTCTCGGATTTTCGAAATTCAACTCACAGAAGCAGTAAAATTAAGTTTTATGTGAATTTCCTAATTCGTCTAGGAGGTGGGTAAAAGACGGTGAAAAGTTCAATAAAATTTTTATATATCTAAAATTATTATGAACTAACTCCAATGAATTACATTGAACATATATAAGTATTATGTATCTATTTTGACCTTAATTAAATTAAAATAAAATAAATAATTATTTAAATAAAAATTCAGTTTTAAACTGTAACTCAGTGTTTTTTCACTATTCATAAAAAATTGAATGTTTTCAGAAAAATACCAAAAAATCACCCTAAGCTAATTTCGATATTCTGAATCAAAAAATGAAGTCCATTTTAAAAGATAAAATTTATAAAAATTTAAAAATTGGGTATTACTATTCATAACGTCTAGTTTGATTGGTTGTGGTGTGTGTTAGAACTCGAAGTTGCGTACAACACATGCTACTGTATTATTCAAATGGAAACGTACCGTGGATGCTTGGGGTGTTACATGTGGGGGGATGTCCAGGGGGTGGTGGGGATGTCCAAGGGTGTTTGGGGCTATCCAGGGGGTCGGGGGGTAATCCAGGGGTGTGGGGGGGTGTTCAGGGGTGTGGTGGGGGTTGTCTAGTGGGGTGAGGGGGGCTGTCCAGGGGGTGGTGGGGGGCTGTCCAGTGGGGTAAGCTTTAAATGTTATCAATGTAAATGCTTAATTTTTCTTTGGTTCTTGTTTTGGTTTACTTCTGTTTTTCTGGTATGAATTCTTGGTTTGGTTTCTGGTTGTTTCTGGGGAGAGCAGAGGACCGCTTTCTATTTTTTTTTAAAAAAAATGGGTTTTCAAGTCAGTTATTTAATAACCAACATGATAAACACCCCCACACTAGTTTATCTCATTGGTTATTTAATAACCGATGTGATAAACACGCCCCTCGCACTGGTTCATCATGTCGGTTATTAAATAACCGACATGACAAACCCTACCTCCCTGGTTTTTCATATCGGTTTTTAAATAACCGACGTGATAAACCATTTTACGTGAGTTTATAATGTCAGTTATTTAATAACCGACGTGATAGACACCCCTGCACTGGTTTATCATGTCGGTTATTAAATAACCGACGTGATAAACCCTCCCACCCTGGGTTTTCATGTCGATTATTAAATAACCGACGTGATAAAATCCTGGGAAATAGTTTATCACGCCAGTTATTTAATAACCGACATGATAAACACCGCGATGTTATGTTTTTTACGTCAGTTTTTAAATAACCGATGTAAAAAACAATATTTATAACATCGTCCGTATTAATGTCGGCTAAAAACCGACGTAAAAAATAAAAAATAACTGACATAAAAACCATTTTTTGCACTAGTGAGATTAGAAATAAGTCATATCCCTAGACTTAATCAAACTAAACGTTCAGAAAAATATATATTTCTATTATAACGACATAGAAAAACATCAATGGAATTGAATTTTTAATTTTATGATTACGTCATATTTAGTAATGTAGAATTATATAAATCACATAAACTATATCGTAGAACCAATAACATTTTATTATATTAATTTGATTATTACATTTAGATAATAAATATAGCCATATGAATTAAAAATATTATAATGGGATAAAAATATAAAATAAGATAACTACAATATGAATATTTGGATTTTCTTGACCCCTAGTAAAATTTCTCTCACAAACAATACTAAAGAAATGAAACAATATTTGTAATGAAATATTATTATTTAAAATGAAAATATATAACCATTAGATAAAATTAAATGAAATTAAGAATGAATGAAATATGATGTATTTATAGAAAGTATAGAACCTATATGATCGTTATAAACATGACCATTGGAATAATAATTTGACCATTAGAATAGTAATATGACCATTTTGAATAGTTACATGACCATTAGAATAATAACCAAACCTATGTAATTGAAAAAAATAATATTTATATTTCTTGTAAAATAAAAATATGATATATTTATGTCATGATAAAATTAAATAAATTCTAAAAAAATGGTAAAATAAGTGTTTGTATTCTTTTAAAACTTATGTGTTTTATTTTCATTTCTATAACAATTATAAAGTTTTGAATTAAAATTTAATTTCATTAAATCTGTTTATCACATAATATTATTTTGATTATAATAGTAATTTAATCTTATAAGACTGTAAATAAATTTTAAAAGGGCCTGAAAACTGGTCATAATATTAAAATTAGAATTTTTAAAATAAATACATATTTTATTTAATAATTAAAATTCCCATAATTAATTTTTTTTTTCAGAAAAATTATTTCATTTATATAATCATCATTTTAATAAATTATTATATGAATTTTTTGGTATTTTTCTAAAATAATTGAATTTTTGGCGAATAATGAAATACAAAAAAATTGATATTTAACATTATAAGATAAATACATGAATTTATGAGTCATAGATGATGTAAGAAACCATCAGTTCAAAGTATAATGCTCTAATTACCATATATAGTCACAATATCAACACTATTTATAGTCTTTATCCAAGATAATAATCTAATGAATATAATATTCAAAAAAGACCTCTCCCCACCCCATATAATTATCACCAATCACCACCCTTTATCCTCACTCATTATTGCATACATACCTAACTAAATATTTGAAATATTCTCTCCCCATGTCACTCCCATGTCCCTATAATCCTTTCTATCATTAAAATACTAGTACAAGGTGCCTTAAGGGGATGTCTATAAGGAGACATCCAAAGGAGAATATAATACCCTCAATCGAGCCTTTTAATTTTTATTTCTCATCACCTTCTAACAAAAATTACATCAAACATGAACTAATGACTACAATATCATATATTTACTGAAATTTTATTGTGTTAATTTAATACCCATCATCAAAACTCTTATCATTTCATTTTTAAATGAAAATGTTGTTCACAATATGGTTGGTTCACCACCTCAATAAACAACACACTTAAGTTTTCTCTATTTCCCTCATGGATGGTTATAGAAAGAAAACTTTGGTTAAATATGATGATAATAATTATATTATTACTTATTTAATGTTTATATAATGTATTAATAATCCTTGAATTAAATAAAATGAATCTAGTTCATGATAGTTGGTAACACCGGTTTAATGAACCAATCATATAACGATAACATTTTTAGTAAATGAATCATCCTTGTGTTAGAACACATATAGATGTTTGGGAGAATTTAAATTTATATAAGGAAATGAATTTCATTTAATTTTACTTCTATAGTTATAGTACCAATTGATAATAACTTCAATAATTATCCACAAACTAAAGAAACCTTAGAACTATGAAAGGAATGACATCGAAATAATAATTATAGACATAATATCTCAATTAAATGGATATGAAATAATATAAAATACTAAAATAAAATACAAAATATTTTAATAATGTTATAAATAATGTATTTAATAAATATAATTTAATTATTTAATAGTTTAATTGAAATTTCCAAATGAATCTAGATATGAGGTAAGGGAATTTTCAACACCACCCTCTATTTTGGGTATTTCCTTTTCCCTTTAAAACACACTTCATCACACTATTATTCTCATGTATTATTTTAATATTATATATATATATATATATTTACCACTCACATATATATCTAGTATCATGAACATTATTTATTGGGTATATTCATGTTTTAATGTTTCCCTCTCAATTTCATTCATTAACCAAACCCGATTGAAGGTAACTTGTCTGTTTCCTTCCCCATTTCAAGTACCACTCCACAAAATGTTTTAAAAATCCTTTGCTTAAATTTATAATTTTATTATGAAAAACTATTTTGTTTCATTTATGGTTTTATGGAAATTAATAATCCATTCCCCCTATTTAAAAACTCTTTACCCTTTTCCCCTAAAACCCCACTTAAGAGGTATATTTTCAAAGTTTTCAATCCAATTTTGTTCACATATTCACTTCATTTGAACATAATTTTTCATGGACTATGCCTATTTTCACCTATTATTTTCTAATAGTTTTTAATCCTTTATTTCATATAAAACATTATGATACACCACCTAGTTATGATATAAGATATGATTATACACCCCATTTCTTTCCATAGGTAATTCTTATGTTTATGATTTATGTTTGATTTCCATCTGTGACACACATATTCATGTACATGTTATGATGTTTTCATATAGATAGCACTACAAAGAATTGGGTAATGTTTATATCTCATGATATTATACGTATGGTATTATGGAGTAATCCTAATCCATGACATGACTCTGTCTACCTTATTATATTGTCTTGGAAGTGAGCCTTGAATTATGATTATTTAATTTTATGATGTTTACATATTATAATGATTTAAGTATTTTGTGATTTAATATTATTTATTTCATGATTACATATGATCATTTATGGTCCTTATCTTTATGATATCATGATATTTCATTTGACTCATATGCTATTCTCCTTTTTCATGCTTATTCCCTTACTAGGTTTTATAGCTCACCCATTTTTTATGTATTCCCTAGATTATCCTATTATATTTTAGAAGATCAATAGAATTTAGTAGATTATTTTATAGTTTTAAATAATGATGATATAATTTGTGATTGAGTTTTTATATCATGTTTCTAATCTTCTAAAGACACTAGACCTCTCGATCCTTGGGTTTTGTTTATTGGACATTTATGATAAAAATCATGTTATAATATCTGTAAGAGACTTGGGTCAGTATAAATCTCCAAATAATGTCATAAATATCATAGGATCATAATTAAAAAAATTAAAACTAAAAATATTAAAGAATTTATAAAAAAATTACTCACAAATAGATGCTCTAAGAAACACTTTGGAAGAAAATAAAAATGCATCTCTCAAAGCACTGAGGTAGTATAACTATAAAATAAACTTTTCTAAAAGTTTAACCATTTATTCCTCAAATAATCATTCACTATTTAAATTTTTTAGCATAAAAAAATTTCCAATGGTAGAATCTGAGTTCTTTAGGTATGGTTTTCACCTCTAAAAAAATTTGAGGTTCAAATCTATCTTCCATTGAAATGATTATGGTGAGTTCCAAAAGGTATAAAATTTAATGGTTTGAAATCAAATTAACATAATCTATGAATTAAAAGTTTAAATATCCATAAAATATAGAATAAAAAAAACTAAAAATTAAGTAAAACTAATAAAAAAATGTCTTTTGATTCATAAAAAAATTTAATCTAAAAGATTTTGTTTTAGGAAAATGACTCGACAATGACACCATAATTTATCCAAAAAGAAATGACACGATGAACAATATGTATACCTTGTGCATTGAAAAACATGTTACACTGTGTGTAATTTATCATTACACATCATGTAACTATCTCATGTAGATATATGAAATGCCAATACTTTCTCCATAAACCATGAATGATATAAAAATAACACATCCACAGTCAAAAATATCACAAAACCTTCAATACAATATGGAAGTTTTGTATCATAATAAATCAACTTCAAATAAGCTTAAAATCCATCAAAGGTTGTTGATATAAATGAAATCAAAACTATTTGAGAAAAATATATCTTTTTTTGAAATCATTAAGAAGTCACATAATTATAAAAAAAACAATTAATTTGAAAATATCCTTATAAGCTTGTAAGGGAATCTTTGAAGATTTTATAATGGCGGAAAATAGCCGCACCCACCGTATAAGTTAGAAAAAAGACATTCTTACCTTAATTCTGTCGAAATGGTTAAAAAGGACCTTGTTTGGAAAATGACAGAAAGATTATTTTATTAACATCTTATAAAAATTCAACAAGGGTATAAATGAATTTAATACGTAGTCCATAAAATAGTAATAATTATTAGAAATACATTTTTAGAAACATGGATGTGGTTGATAAAGAGTTCCCAGTAGATAATTACGTATAAACAACCTCGGATAATGAAGAGATTGTGAAATAAACCCTTACCTTGTACTTTTACTTGGTTTAGGGTAGGTTAAAATCCTTTATAATGGTGAAATAATTTTTATTAAATTATACAATAATCATATACATTAATATGATATCATATATGATCTTTTAACATTGTTTTGTTAATAATATGTTAGTATTATCGTCGTTTCGGGTGTTAACTTACTCATTTTCTTTTATATGTTTTGTTACATAAGTCATGTTTGTTATGAATAGGTTGTGAATTATTCATATAAATAATGATATCAAGTACTTAAACATTATTTTTAATCATCAAATGAGAATTATACTTGAATGGATATGATGGGGAATGAATCTCATCGCGTTCATGGAGACGGTAGTCCGTACGTACGCATGAGCAACAATATCATTCTTTTTATATTAAAATAATATATAATTGGATGGTATATCTTTTATAAAGAATAATTATCATGTTATATTTATTATTTACATGAATTACACATCATTATTATACCCATCCAAATAATAATGTATTGAATAACAATTACACCACAACGTGGAGACGGTAGGCCGTACGTACGCACGTATGGTGACATGTCATTCAAAGGATGGATAGAATTATGAATATGGTTGTACCATATTTATAATAAAATTAAAATATATATAATATACTGGAGTTATTATTTTAGAATGGAAATAACAAAGAAAGAAGAAGTTGAATAAGAAAGGAACTTGAAAGAGGGTGGTGAAAACATTACCTCTTTTTCGGGTTCTTACTTTTGATTTGATCAAAAGGGATCCTTAATTTGGATTTTTTTTCTAAAGGAAGGCCTTTAGGATTAATTGAGAGAAGTTGATAGGATATTTGGGCAGGTTTTGGCCGAACCAAAAGGCTTTGAATGTGTGAATTATAGATATGGGGGGGTGCCCTTTTATTAGAGGGGTGAGGGGCACCTTAGGAAAAGCTAGAAATATTATTTTATAAAAAATTCATATTCGGTTTCTAATGGCTTCAAAGTGAATTATTTAAAGTTTATGGTGGGGATAAATCTAAAATCACTCAACCAATAGATTTTATACAGGTTTGGGTCACTATATTAACCTTATCTTTTAGTTTTAACTCTTAGTTAAATAGTTTGACATTTACGATGACTGTTTGTATTTTTATATTATATAGTTAATAAACTTACTATAACCTTTAAAGAGACCCCCAAGTGGTCCATTAATAATAAAAATATCATTATATACGTCCTTTGGCCGAACATTAGTTTTTTTGGAATATAATATCAATTAATAATATAATATTAAAAAAAACTCATTTATGTCAATTTTGACACTATTTAAAAATTTATTTTTGTTAAAATCTTAACAACTTTATTAATTCGAATAAAATTCATTTTAGCAATACTAATATGTAATATTAACCAATAAAATTTTTGTATGTCATCAAAACTTTAAAATTATATTTATTTTAACTTTTATAATACCAATTATATGATTCTTTCATTAATAAGGAAAATATTGCATCATTATTGTGTCATAAATAAATTTAATTATTCAATGTCTAAAAATTATACATAAAATACCATTATGTAGGAAATATTTTTATCTTTATAATGAATATTTATAGTCGAAAATATAACATATATAACACTATGTAATAATTGTTTTGCTAAAAGATATATGCTTATGTCATTTTTGTATTTACTTTAACTTAATTAATATAAAGTGTCATTATCACTTACAAGTGGATCCATGGGGTCACTAAATCAACCCAAATAAGCCCATGGTCGGACATGTATCAACCAATAGGGTTAGAACACAATTTAGGGTAATTTATTATTATTATAATATTATTTTTTACCCTTATTTACTGGATTTACCCTTTAACCATGGTAAATAAAATATTTACCGAAGTAATTATTCAAAATGTTTAAAAAATAAAAGTTACCTATTTAAAAAATTTTTACCTCCTGATTCTAAATATGGAATTCATTTTTCTAAATTCAAAACACATAAGTGGAAGAAATTAATTTAAAATTAATTCCCACTGTCAAAACAAAAATCGTGTTTTTAAGAAATAATAACTATCAAAAGATTGACACTTGTTTATGTCTGGTTTAAATGTGTAATTACGTCCAATGACCAATATTGTATTGAATGGTAAAAATATATTCTAAATATTCTTTAAAAACACTCAAATTAATAATTTATCACTATTAATTATTTCGATTAAAAAAGTTGTTTTTAATTAAAATGTAGTAATTTTCACTATTCATCAAAATATGAAAGTTATCAGAAATGTACCAAAAATTCACCCTAAGATAATTTTGATATTCCAAATCCAAAAATAAATTCCATTTTGAACGATAAAATTTATAAAATTTTAAAAAGTGGGAATTACTATTCATAACGACTAGTTTGATTGGTTGTGGTGTGTGTTGGAACTCGAAGTTGCGTACAACACACACAACTGTATTATTCGAAGAGAAGAGTACTGTGGAATATTGGGGTGTTACATCCTATTTTGACCTAATTTGGAACTCTAACTTTTTCTTATAGAAGTGGTGGCACCACTTAAACCAGCTTTCTCTACCATATATATCTATGCTATATCTCAATATAATCAACATGTGTAACAGAAAAATTATCAATATAACCTATATTCTAAAACCCATATAAGATCATCAATATTTGAGATACTCATTTTTGATAAGATTAAGGGAAATATGGACTAAATCAAAAAGTTGAGTGGAATATTCCATTAATAAACGATTCCCTTTATCTAGATTCATGAACTCTCTATTCTTCATCACCATTAAAGTATGTGGATAAAACTATTTTTTAAACATCTATAAGAACTTAGAGAATGTGAGATCTTATATATCTTATTTTTAATGATATATTCCTACCATTTACCGCGTGGTCCCACCAACACATAAGTGAAACAATTTAACCATGGAAGTCTCAGTTTTCTGAAGAAAACTAAAGATGAATTCATTTATATTTATCCATTATTTTGGTTTCTGAGGCCCTTATAAACCATAGAATATTGTTGGATTATACCTAGTGAAATTATGATCATGATCCAACACTTGAGCTTGATTTCTATCGCCTTCTTGACCAAGATATTTAATAGTTAGAAATACCACTTGATAAGAATAGGGTATACAATAGGGTTATCCTACAATGTATTCTCCATAGCTACTACTCTATTACTCACTAAGGTCCTTATGTGGTGCATAATTTATACAACATTATACATAAAACTCAATTAACACCCAATTAAAATATAAATACAATCAAATAAACTAAAAATTCTACTCCACAAATCATAAAAAAGAAACATATATAATAATATCAATCTCAAATACCAAAGGGATAAAAACATAATTTTTTTACATTTATTAACTATGTAAAGTTTATCCACATAGTTTTAAAAACCACGTGATAACCATTAGAGATCCATTAAGAATGTTTCCATAACCAACCACATGATTTCCATAGAGTTTCATAGAACTTTCACCAAAACTATGTTCTTTTTTCCCTCCCCATATCCACCTTGAAACTTTAATTTCTCTAAATAACTCAAGAGATTCCCCTAAAAATTATAATAATAGTAAATCAAAACAAACCATACCCATATCACTAAGAACTAAGCTCAGATTAAAGAAACATTTTTTAACCATCCATGGAAGCTCAAGTTTTGGAATGAAGAAGTATTAGATAATAATTTCTCCAGACCCACCTCTCAAGTTATAATGGTCCCATATCCATACCACCATTAATCCCCCAAATAACAAGTGGTATTTGATTCCATTTTTTTAACCATCCCTATTCAACCCAACACATCACCTAGATCACTCCACCACAAGGTCTGAAGTGAATTTCCAATCACCATAGTCTAGTGGTAAGAGTTGAGGGTATAAAATAAAACCATTGGGAATGATTTCACCCTTGAAGTCACATAAACCACAACACATACTTTACCTAAAAATATTGGATTATTTACCCATACTATAGACATATATGCACATAAATAAGTAGTTTTATTAATAATAATTCACCAAGTATATAAAAAATGAAAACAACCAAACACCCTAAAAAAACATTATAAACCAAAAGAAATTTGAGTTGTGACATCATATATACATGAATTCAAAATAGATAGGAGGCCAAATTGACCAACATATAAACAAAAAAATCCCCACTATAGGATCCTAAAAATACATCACATGAGTGATTTCTTCATGACCCATGAATACCACTGATCATCATAACAAGAAGGGTGAATAGGCTTTAATAAAAATTATTAAATTATGTGACTACCTTAACTTTACCTACTTTATAAATAATCAAGATTATATACAACCAATGGATGTATATAGGCTATGAGGAACTAGTAAGACACTACTGTGAATCCATATTATATATTTTAAATTTCAAATCATTAGTACTTTTTTGGAAATAGGATTTAGAAAACACTATTTTTAGGAAAATACATTTTTTTCCTAAAACAAGAATTTAGAAATACATTTCAAATCCATTTGGTTTAAAATACAAAAACCATATCTTAGAAGTAAATGAGAACATGAAAGGTGTAAAAAATATCCAAGTAATATAATATAAATATGAAGTATCAATATGAATAATGAGATATCTTAATAATAAATCACATGGGATTTTAAATATGGGACTTATAAATAAAAGAATGTGGTAACCATGGACTACATTCACAGAACATTGGGATACTATGTGGAATTGATATAAACCTTTCCCCAACTTACCTTTACATCCTTTTGAAGTGAAATCACTTATATATGGCATGAAATCCACTAGGGGAACTAGCTATTTCAATAATCTATACCACTATAGAATTCATCAAAACTACCTAAAAACATACCCAAAGTTACCATGTCCAACTTATCAATGATAAATTATAATAACATAGTGAAAAACATTTAATCATCTCAATAAATAGATCAATTTAAAATAATAAAAAAATTGAAAAAATTCCACATAAATACAAGTCTTATAAATTAAAGAAACATAATTCATAAAAGAAATCCATTTAAAAACATATTTTAATTACCCATTTAGAATAAAAGCGATCTTTATATTTTTAATCAAACAAATTTTAGTAATAAATTTAGTTTTAGAACAAACAATACATGTATCCTAATGAAAATAATCAAATTATCCAATGTAAATCCTAGTGTCATAATGAATAAACACAAATCAATCTTTAATAATTAATTTCAAACATAATATTGTAGTAGAACCATATAAAATCTCAAGTAATAATTATATTACAATGTAAATATTCATTATATACTCCAAACTCTTTTCTTTTCATTTTCTAAATAAAAGATTTTTTTGTTTAGTGGGAACTGCACAAACAAAATTCAAACAAAGTAAACATGTCCCAAATGAAAATTCAAACTTCAATATGGAAACCAAGATTTTTTTAAAAAAAATTCATGCGAGATTCAAAAATCAAAATTCAATAATGACCAAATCCCATACAGAAACCCAAGGATATCTTGATCAGCATGTTAGAGAAATTCATGTCGCCAGCCTTCACGATTACCACCTATCGCCCTCTTCACCTAACACCACCAGACCTGATTTCTTAATAAAGATTTATGAGAAGAACAACTAGGACAAAACTCCACCCACTGTCATCAAGGACATCGTCTCCTTCATCTACGTCAAAACACCTTCGATGTCACCAAAAAAGATCCCCACCATACAATATGAACACATTCTTATAAAATTGAAACAAACCTAAAACAAACCATGGCCACTAATAAAGACTGATTAACAACACCAACGACCACCGCCAGCTAAAATTGAAAACACTAGGGACACCACCACCAATGTAATTGTCTAAAAACTGCCAGAGCTAATGACTAGATATCCAATCAAGGAATCACCACACCCAATATAAGGATCAACCCTGTGGAAAAAATGTTGATGAATCCACCATAAGAGATATCACCTGGATCGCCATCAAACACTCAAACTCACATCCCAAAACACCATGGAAACCACCACGTAGATCAAACTAAGTGAAGAGTGGTGGAATCCTAGAGTAGGATAAAAGTGAGGATCAAACAACTTTCATGATAGGGGGCACGTCTCCATGGTCACCCTACACCGAATTCCACCACCACATCTTGAAACAAACATCACAAAAACCAGACTCATAGATCAAAATCATGAGAAAAATCTAAAAATCTGAGCCGAATCTGGTAGCACCAAGAAAACCATCAGCTGCCGTACTGTAACCCAAAACTTATATATTGCTGCCTCTCCAACTCCGACCTGAGGATTTGTAGTGGAATAAGGGGTTATTGTATGGTATGAGCAGACCATGGATTCGATAACACAAACTTCATCAGAACCTATAAGGCCCCGACCTTAAACCTTACTTAATATTGAATTAAATGAATAATTCACATTGAGGATCTTTTCAGGTTTAGAGTTTTAGAGAATTAGGACATAACTATTACATCTCAAAAGATTACAAAGTAGAAACTTCTACTATGTTTCCATAAAATAAAAACTCTTAAAAAGAAACATGTCTAGTTCCATGTTTTAGATAGCCTGACTTTCCCTTGATCCTATCCTTGACCCTAATCCACATTAAGTCCTGTGAAAAACATTTCAAAAAAACGTGGGGTGAGCATAAAAAGCCCAGTAAGGGATACACAAATAATGAAAACTGTTAGTTTTTCAAACATCAAGTAAACCATGTATACTTTATCAAAGTAATACCTTCACCTTCATGAAGTAGTAAAAACTATTCACTAATAAAATATCATTACTTACCCTTTTGTAACCAAATGATTACCATAAAACCCATATAATGAACACATAACATATAAAGGTAACTTGGGACATAAACATACTTAAGTGGAATAACCATACGGTCGACTTCCACACATATCTCTTAATGTAATAGCCATACGACCAAATTCCATACATACATAATGGAATAGCCATACGGCCGACTTCCATACCCAATGAATTGGAGGTTATAACGTAACCACCCGTCCTAGTATTCACGACACCACCCATCATATGGTTTATCATGTAACCACACGTCAAATGTCCAAGTACCATTATAAAATCATAAGACATAAAATAAACATAATGGAAAGAAAACGTTTCCACATTCCGATCACAATATATCACATAAATATATTGACATAACAAATCCATTATAAAAACCATTTTCAATACTAAAAATACATAAAAGAGTATATGGTATTTATTTCATTTAAAAAAAACATTACGGCTTGTTCAGGAAGCCAAAGACCAAATAATACTCGCGGCGTCGGAAAAGGTCTTTGTCACCGCGTACGTTAAAAAAACATTCCTTTTTGTCGTTTTGTAAAACGCTTCGTAGAAAAATATTTCTTTTGTATAAAAGTAAAAGTAAAAGGGGTTTATACACCGTATAAAAGAAAGTTGTGTATAAAACGAAATATGCCTCAATGAAAGGAGATTGAGACGAAGTCCCTTACCTCGGGTCCGACTTGACTTGATCGTTCTTTAACCTCCTGAATAATAAACTTGATTTAATTTATATTTGTTTAAGAACCTTTTTCGAGTTCATTATTCCTTTTATATCACTTATTTCCATGTTATAAACATTATGTAATCATTTAAGTTAATAATGTTTGTTTCGTCGATATTTGGTCCTTAAGTCGAAAGTGGACTTCTTACAATTACATGTTGTTCGTGTGGTCAAAGGTTAATTATATACAAAATGACATTACTGATTTGGATATCATATATATCATATATATATATCATATACATGTATTTATAATATCACATAATCATTTAGAGGTAAGAAATGAAATGCACCGTTCATGGAGACGCTAAGCCGTACGTACGCATGAACGCTACTTTCATTTCTATCTCCTACATTAATGGAAAGAAATAATAATGATATAGAGGTATATTATAATTCCAGTATAAAATCATATATAATAACTTTAAATCCATCCTTTATACGTCCCACATATGGCATTAACGAATCACATCACTTTGAGGGGGCGGTAGTCCGCACTTCCTTAAATGAAGATATCACATTTTCCCATAATGGAAACCATAAAGGTATTCCCAAAATGAAAAATACAGAAGCTTAAAGAAAAAATAAACATATTATATATCATATATAAATATAGTGTCATCTTAATGGCCACTTGAAGGTGATAAAATAATGTTGAACAATCATCGTTTCGGGAGGCAGGAATTCGCCATCCACGGAAACAGTATGTTCTTTAACCATTAGATGTAGGTGTGTGTAAGTGTAGATCGAATAATTCTTATGACAACATCCTAGTATATTGAAGATACTAGAGTTATTACAAAATAAATGAATAAAAAGAGTTTAGGGGGTTGGAGAATCAAAATAAAACAAAACGACTCAAGTAAAGACATTACCTTAAAATCAGGTAACTCCCTTTGGTTTGAGCTCAAAGGCTTCCTTGGGAAGACTTATGACCAAAGTGAGGCTTCAAGGAGTAAGAGAGGGATGTGGAGAGACAAAATGGTCAGATATTGTCCGAACCAAAGGCTTGAGAGGTGTGGGTAAGGAGGTAGAGTTGGGAGCCTTTTATAAGAGGAGAGGAGGGGTACTCTTGGAAAGGTATAAAATGTAACTTTATTTTCAAATGAGTTTCGGATTTTAATGGTCCCAAATTGATGTGTTTAGAGGATAAGGTGATAAGGGTTCGAAATACACCCATCCAATAAGTTTTGGCCATGTTTAGGTCTTATATTTTACATTATCTTTCCATTTTATTTAAATCGTTAAATAATGAGGTCATCGCTGCATCATCATGATGTCATAAATAATTTAATACATTTAACGTCTAAAAATTATAAAAAAAATACTATGATGTATGAAATATTTTTATATTTCCAATGAATATTTATAGTCAAAAATCGGACTTGTATAACTCCATGTAAAATTTTTTTTAGTAAAACAACTCATGTTTGTGTCATTTTTACTTTAACATTAAATAAAAAGTTATTTATGTCATTTTCCAACCAAAGTGGCTTCATGGGGTCCCCAAGTTGACCCATGGATTGTCTTGGTCGGCCATGACACATCCAATGAGGTTAGTACAAGTGTCAAGTTCATTTCATATTATTACAACATTATTTTTACCTCAAATTACACTAATTAACTCTAATCGCGATTAAAAACTTAATAAGTTACTATTCACCAAAAAATTATTTTAATCCCATTGAACCACATTTTACTTATTAATGACAACCATGAATGTAAGATTTTTGAAATTCCAAACACAGAGGTGGTAAAATTTCATTTAAACAAAAAATTAGTTTTTATAAGTACCACTTAGTGGTTTCACTATTCATCAAAAATTGAAGTTTTTCAGAAAAATACCAAAAATTAACCCTAAGATATAATTGATATTCAGAATTCAAAAATTAAGTCTATTTTAAAAAATTCAAAACATATAAGTTTCATTAATTAATTTAATAATTAATTCCTGCTGTCCGAGCAAATAGCGTGTTTTTATGAAACAATAAGTATCAAAAGATTGACACTAGTTTAAGTCCGATTTCAACATGAAATTAATTCCAACGACCACTATTGGATTTAATGGTAAAAATATATTCTAATTTCACTTTAAAACCAATTAAAAAGATAATCTAATAATCTTAATAAATTATATTAAAAAGAGGTTTTGAATTAAAATACAACATTTTATACTATTCATTAAAAAAATGAACTTTATCGGAAAAATACCAAAAAATTACACAAAGTAAAATTTGATGTCCCGATTCTAAAGAAAAGTTTTATTTGGTCCCATAGAATGTATAAGAGTGAAAAAAAATATATTTAATGACGGTTCACCATCAAATGTTGATAAGTGGACCTTTCGTGAAAATTAGAGTATATAAGACTAAAATTGAATTCTTTTCGTATTTTAAGCCTTTAGCATTTATTAGATAAATGTAAAAACATTTAACAAACATATATAATCATATTTTAGTTATTTCTATCCATTCCCGCCAGTACAATAGCTACGTGTTAACTAACATTTAAAATAATATTATTTTATTACTAGTGTGCAACGTACGATTTCAAAGAAACTCTTTATTGCATATCAGGTACGCTATCGAACATAGCAACCCCTTTAAAGTAAAATTATTATTTAATTAGAAAATATTAATAAATATGAAAATGTATTATTCTTTATTTACCTGGGATGTTACATCCTTCCCCCCTTTTGGGAATTGCGTCCTCGCAATTTTATTCACTTGTCAAAATAAGTGGGGGTATTTATCCCTCATAGCATTTTCAGATTCCCACGTTGCCTCTTCAACAATATGGTTTTTCCACAAAACCTTTACCTGGTGGATTACCTTATTTCGCAACACTTTCTCTCTTCGGTCAAAAATCTGGACTGGTTGTTCTTCATAAGATAGGTTCTCCTCCAGCTGAACTACCTCTGGACTCAAAACATGAGATGGATTTGGCATATACTTCCTCAACATCGAAACATGAAAAACATTGTGTACCTGAGATAAACTCGGAGGTAAAGCCACTCGGTAAGCAACTGATCCAACTTTCTCTAGAATTTCATATGGTCCAATAAACCTTGGACTCAACTTTCCTTTCTTACAAAATCGCATCACACTTTTCCATGGTGAGACTTTGAGGAAAACATGATCACCTACCTCGAAAGATAGATCCTTCCTCCGGTTATCCGCATAACTCTTCTGTCTGCTCTGAGCTGTTTTCATGTGTTTCTGAATCAATTTAACTTTTTATGCCATCTCTCCTACCAATTCTGGTCCCATCAGCTTCCTTTCACCCACTTCATCCCAAAATTCTAGAGTTTGACACCTCTTCCCATATAATGCCTTAAATGGTGCCATCTGTATACTGGAATGAAAACTGTTATTATAAGAAAACTCAACCAAAGAAAGATGTTGGCCCCAACTTCCCTGATAATCCATCGAATAAGATCGTAGCATATCCTCCAAGGTATGAATTGTTCGTTCTGACTGCCCATCTGATTGAGGATGAAAAACTGTACTAAAATTTAATTCAGTACCCAACGACTTCTAAAGGCCTTTCCAAAAGTTTTTAGTAAACCTGGGATCACGATCAGATACAATGGAGAGAGGAAATCCATGTAACCTAACTATCTCTTTAAGATATAAATGGGAAAGTTGATCTAGGGAGAAATTATCTCGTATGGCAAGGAAATGAGCAGATTTAGTCAAGCGATCAACAATAACCCAGATTGCCTTATTACCTCAAGATGTCTTCAGTAATCCCACAACAAAGTCCATGGATATATTCTCCCATTTCCACTCTGGCACTGGTAGAGGCTGAAGCATCCCTTTCGGTAACTGCCGCTCTGCTTTAACCTGCTGACAAGTCAAACACTTCACAGTAAAATCAGCAATATCTCTTTTCATTCCATCCCACCAGTAATACTCCCGCAGATCTCTGTACATCTTAGTACTGCCAGGATGAACTAAAAACGGAGAAATATGATCTTTACATAACAACTCTCTCTTCAATTGTGAATCACAAGGCACACACAATCTCTTCCCAAATCTCAAAACACAATCACTATCAATGTTGAATTCATGCAACTTACCTTTCTAAACCAGCTCTACCTTTTTCTGCAACTCACTGTCTTGCTTCTGTGCTTGCTTGATTCTGTCTGATAGAGAAGATCTCACTGATACCTGAAACAAAAAAGAATGACATCCTGCACTAACAACTTCTATGCCAAAGTTCATCAAATCCTTAACCAAATGATCAAGTTCCAAACACAACATCGTTAATGAATCATTACTTTTTCGACTCAAATAATCAGCAACTTTATTGGCTTTTCTCGGATGGTAGTGAATTGTACAATCATAATCCTTGATTAATTCAAGCCATGTCCTCTGTCTCATGTTCAATTCTTTCTGAGTGAATATATACTTTAAACTTTTGTGATCAGTATATATTTCACACTTTACTCCATACAAATGATGCCTCGAAATTTTTAAAACAAAAACAACAGCAGCTAATTCCAAATCATGTGTAGGTAATTTACCTCATGAGTTTTCAACTGACGTGAAGGATAAGTAATTACCTGATCATTCTGCATAAGAACACAGCCAAGTACCTTCAACGAAGCATCACTGTATATAACAAACTCACCATTCCTGGAAGGAAGTGCCAAAACGGGAGCATTCATCAATCTTCTTTTCAACTCCTGAAAACAATCATCACATTCTTTTGTCTAGATGAACTTAACACCCTTACGAGTTAGCTTAGTCATTGGACTAGATAACCATGAAAAATTTTCAACAAACCTTCGGTAGTAACATTCCAAACCAAGAAAACTACGGATCTCGGTTACATTTGTGGGTCTTGGCCATTCTTCAACAACTTTTGTTTTAGAAGGATCAATAATTATGCCATCTTTTGAAACAATGTAACCCAGGAAAGAAATTTGTTGTAACCAAAACTCACACTTGCTGAATTTTCCATATAGTTTCTTTTCTTTTAAGGTTTGCAAGATAACCCTTAAATGACTTTCATGCTCCTCTTTACTTTTAGAAAACACCAAAATATCATCGATGAAAACAACCACAAACTTATCCAAGAACTCATGGAAAATTCTATTCATAAGGTCCATGAATACAACAGGTGCATTGGTTAACCCAAAAGTCATAACTAAAAATTCATAATGGACATATCTAGTACAGAACGCAGTCTTCGGAATGTCTGCTTCTTTTACTTTCAACTGATGGTACCCCGACCTCAAGTCAATCTTCGAAAAATACTGTGCTCCCTAGAGCTGATCAAACAAATCATCGATATGAGGCAAAGGATACTTGTTCTTAACAGTAATATTATTCAAGGATCTATAATCAATGCAAAGTCTCATTGAGCCATATTTATTTTTAAAAAACAAGATAGGAGCACCCCATGGTGATGTGCTAGGTCGAATGAAACCTTTATCTAATAACTCATGCAATTGTTTCTTTAACTCTAAAAGTTCAAATTGAGCCATTCGATAAGGGGGTTTTGAAGTTGGATTAGAATCAGGAACTAAGTCAACAGTAAATTCAACTTCCCGATCATGAATAATACCAGGCAACTCATCAGGAAAAACATCAAGATACTCATTTACCACTGGCACATCATTAATCTGAACAGTTCCTTTATTTTCAACAATATGTGCAAGGTAACATTCATTTCCATCTTTTACTAGTTTTTCAACTTCCTGATATGTTATCAAAAGAAAGGGTTCATTCCTGTACACAAACTGAAAATATTTCTGAAAAGAAACCATTTTAGCTCTGCATTCAATCTTAGCATGATAAACAGAAAGCCAATCCATGCCCAAAATAAAATCAAACTCTACTAGAGGCAAAACAATAAGGTTTGCTAGTAGATTCTTTCCACACACAAGGATAGGAAGGTTCTTATAATTCCTTTTTGTCTCAACGTTCCCTCTGGGTTTTTTTACCATAAGTTCAGGGTTCATATCTTGAGATGGAATTTCCAATTTACTAGAAAACTTCTCAAAAATGAAAGAATGTGTAGACCCTGAATCAAACAACACATTGGAATAATCTGCACAAACAAATAGTGTACCTGATACTACTTCATTCGATGGACCAACATCTACTGAAGTTGTTGCAAAGGATTTCACCACCCCTTTCTGCTTGTAGTATGGCTGCTTTCCCCCAGTCGAGTTCTTCATTAAACACTCATTTTCATAATGACCCATTTCATTACACTTAAAACATCTTACCACTGGCTTTTCATTGCCTGCTTGATCATCTTCCTTACAGTTACGAGCAATATGACCAGACTTACCACACCGAAAGAACTTACCAGACTTGGATAAACATTCTCCAGGATGCATTTTACCACACTTCTCACAGGATGGATATTTGGTTTTCTTACCTCCTTTCTTCTTTGATGAATTCTTCCCCTTTGCCTGCCAACTGGACCTCTTATTCCGCTGTTTTTCATAGAACACCTGATCATCGACAAACTCCATTTCCACATTCTCCGCACATCGAACAAGTTTTTCATAACTTTTAAACTCATGAGAAGCTAAATCCCTTTGATACTTTGGCTTTAACCCTGAGTAAAAACGGTTTATTTTACTATCATGATCTCGTATGAAGTTTGGAGCATACCTTGCCAATCGAGTGAACTTTGCTTCATAAGCATCCACAGAATCATCCTCCTGCCTCAATTCTAGGAACTGTTTTTCCATCCTAAGACGAACCAACTTAGGAAAATATTTCTCAAGAAACATACCTTTGAATTCGTCCCAGTGAAGATCCTCAATCTCATCACTATCCCTGATATTTTTTACCATCGACCACCACTGATCAGCTTCACCTTCAAAACGGTAAACAACAAGACTAACCTTTTGATGTTTTGAACACCCCATGACATCAAAAATCTTCTCCAGTGCTTTAATCCACCCTTCATCTTGTACGAGGTTAGATGATCCTCTCAATTATGGGGGATGTTGCCTCATGAAATGTTCCACCACTGACATGATCCTATGCGGTTGATCTGGCTGATCTCGTGCATGGATACCACCATCATTTATAACCTGAGTCAACTGTGCCATCACTGCAACAAACTGTTCAGTTCCAATTCCGACCATCTCAGGTTGCTGATTTGGAAGGTTGTCTTCCTCCTGATGTCGTCCCAACATAGCTGCTTTGTTTCCTCTGCGGAAAACCATTCTGAACACAGAAATATCTTAGGCGAAGCAACATGGTAATCTTTAAATGCTATATCATTTCCGTCATACCATAAATTAACTTATAATTTAACAATTTTATAACTCCTAAAGTTTTGTAAACCGACCTCTGATACCAACTATAAGGCCCTGGCCTTAAACCTTACTTAATATTGAATTAAATGAATAATTCACATTGAGGATCTTTTCAGGTTTAGAGTTTTAGAGAATTAGGACATAACTATTACATCTCAAAAGATTGCAAAGTAGACACTTCTACTATGTTTCCATAAAATAAAAACTCTTAAAAAGAAACATGTCTAGTTCCATGTTTTAGATAGCCTGACTTTCCCTTGATCCCATCCTTGACCCTAATCCACATTAATTCCTGTGAAAAACATTTCAAAAAAACTTGGGGTGAGCATAAAAAGATCAGTAAGGGATACACAAAGAATGAAAACTGTTAGTTTTTCAAACATCAAGTAAACCATGTATACTTTATCAAAGTAATACCTTCACCTTCATGAAGTAGTAAAAACTCTTCACTGAATACAATATCATTACTTACCCTTTTGTAACCAAAGGATTACCATAAAACCCATATAAAGAACACATAACATATAAAGGTAACTTGGGACATAAACATACTTAAGTGGAATAACAATACGGTCGACTTCCACACATATCTCTTAATTGAATATCCATACGGACAACTTCCATACATACTTAATGGAATAGCCATACGGCTGACTTCCATACCCAATGCATTGGAGGTTATAACGTAACCACCTGTCCTGGTATTCACGACACCACCCGTCACATGGTTTATCACGTAACCACTTGTCAAATGTCCAAGTACCATTATAAAATCATAAGACATAAAATAAACACAATGGAATGAAAAAACTTCCACATTCCGATCATAATATATCACATAAATATATTGACATAACAAATCCATTATAAAAACCATTTTCAATACTAAAAATTCATAAAAGAGTATATGGTATTTATTTCATTTAAAAAAAACATTACGGCTTGTTCAGGAAGCCAAAGACCAAATAATACTCGCGGCGTCGGAAAAGGTCGTTGTCATCGTGTACGTTAAAAAAAACATTCCTTTTTGTTGTTTTGTAAAACACTTCGTAGAAAAAGATTCCTTTTGTATAAAAGTAAAATTCAAAGGGGTTTATACACCTTATAAAAGAAAGTTGTGTATAAAATGAAATATGCATCAGTGAAAGGAGATTGAGACGAAGTCCCTTACCTCGGGTCCGACTTGACTTGATCGTTCTTTAACCTCCTGAATAATAAACTTGAGTTAATTTCTATTTGCTTAAGAACCTTTTTCGAGTTCATTATTCCTTTTATATCCCTTATTTTCATTTTATAAACATTATGTAATCATTTAAGTTAATAATGTTTGTTTCGTCGATATTTGGTCCTTAAGTCGAAAGTGGACTTCTTACAATTACATGTTGTTCGTGTGGTCAAATGTTCATTATATCCAGAATGACATTCCTGATTTTGATATCATATATATCATATATATCTAGCATATACATGTATTTATAATATCACATAATCATTTAGAGGTAAGAAATGAAATGCACCGTTCATGGAGACGGTAAGCCGTACGTACGCATGAACGCTACTTTCATTTCTATCTCATACATTAATGGAAAGAAATCATAATGATATAGAGGTATATTATGTCACGACCCGTCCTCGGGGCCCGTGCCGTGACTACCCCAAGCCCGCCTTCCGTAGGCCAGGGGCTGGCGACTAGCACCAAGGCATAAATCCCAACAAAAAGGGAAGGCATTGCCTTTGAAAAGTAAACAAACACCACAGAGTAAGCAAGAGGAAAAGTAAACACTAAGTAAAAACTGTACAAGCTGTGCTGAAAGAAAAAGGGGCCGGAAATACAAGCCCAACTGTAAAGTACAACTGAAAGGAAAAACAGTAACTGAAAAGGAAAAACTGCAGCATCGAGCCGTCCTTTGGAAGTCCCACCTGAAGGGTGGGTACAAATAGCCTCCACTGCTCCTCGGGTCCACCTGACCGCACCGAGTACGTCCCTCCCTGTGGTCCACCTCCAGGTACTGTCCTGCTCTGCACGCCTCCACCACGGTCAGCACTGTCCGTCGTCTGCAACCAACACAACGTAGTGCGGGCATAGCCCGTGCAGGGGTGAGTATAAGCTACTCAGTAGGGACCCCGAGACCCCCGAAGGTCTCCCGAAATCCACAAAGGATAATCCACAAAGGAAAGATACAATCACAAAGTAACATCTTACACGGCTTAGGTATATGACCATACATATACCTAAGTCTTCAATTCCCGTTTGGCTCCAACATCTGAGCCCAAGCACAACCCATTCCACACAGGAAAGCAAACGTATACCCACCCAGGATAGAACAACACAATCCACAAAGGAGAGTAAACAATAAATCCACACAGGATAGCTCAACACAATCCACAAGGAGAGGAAAAGTAGTCCACACAGGAAAACTCAACAGAATCCACAAAGGATAGCAAAACGTAATCCACACAGGAAATCTCAACAGATAACTCTCATAGGTATATGCCCATACATATATCGAAATTATCAGGTAACCCATCTCAATCAAGAGGAAACACAAGGATCATTGACTCAGCTCAAACCAGGATTTTCATTATCGAAACTGTAACTGCTGAAGAGCTCCGTCTCTAGAGTGTACAGTGGTCCTGTCACGACTCTGAGGTACTTCTCACTAACCTAAGACTGCTGAGGTACTCCTCCTATCGAGTACCGCGGGTCTGCTGCCAACTACCGGGCGCTCCGTCCGCTGAGGGTCTGCTGCCAAATACCGGGCGCTCACCCAAATAGCCTACAGAGGCACTCCTCCAGTCGAGTACCGCGGGTCTGCTGCCAACTACCGGCTCTCCGTCCGCCGTGGGTCTACCGCCGAATACCGGGCGCTCCGTCCACTGGGCTAGTCGACTCACACCAAGTCGAGTCGGTCGAGCAATCTTCAGGTCTCAGCCGGCTACACGGTCTCCGTACTCCGCACGCTCGTCTCCAGTATCACGGGTCTGCCGCTACAACCAAGCACACCACCTCTATCGAGTACCGCGGGTCTCCGCTACAACCGAGCGCTCCACTGCCAAGGATATGCTGCTACAACCAAGCGCTCCACCGCCAAAGGTATGCTGCTACAACCAAGCGCTCCACCACCAAGGGTATGCTGCTACAACCAAGCGCTCCACCGCCAAGGGTCTGCTGCTACTCCGCTAGCTCGTCACTGGGAGGGTCCTCTCCACGAGCCGAGAGTCTGATACATCAACTGACACAAGTCCGAAGTTGATGTATCCAAAAGTTCCGTATCGCCAACAGGAACTCAACGTCACAGAAAGTGCGTCAATCGGACGCCCGGTCTGAGAGTTATTGGCTTTTTCGTCCCAGGGGCCCGGTTGGTTTTTAAGGAAAAACCAACCCGACCGTACTCCACCTGCGTCCAAACCTCGAGCGGAGTGTGCCAAAAGATCCATCTCACAAAGAGGAATTCAACAAAGCTGACGGCACGTCAATCGGACGTCCGTAGCTCAAGATATGAGTGTTTCCGCTCCGAAGGCCCGGTTGGTTTCGTGTACGAACCAACCTGGCCGAACTCAAAGTATTTCGAAACCTTGAGTGAGATATACCGAAACGACCGTCTCGATCCAAGGATCGCGTTGCCACTAACGGCGGGTCGTTTGGAGGCCCGTAGCTCAAGATACAACCATTTGAACGAAGACCGTCCGAAGACGGGGGGTACGGGCCGACCCGGCCCGACCCCCCCCGGAAGTCGGCCGAACCGGGTCGATCCGACCCGGTCCGGTCCGGCCAGGGCGTGGCCCGACCGGTCGGACCGGCCTGGTCCGGTTCGGCCGAACGGCCGAACGGCCTGGCGCCGCGGGGCGCCACTCCCCGCGGCCTGGTGGTGCCGCGACCCCCCGCGTGGGGCCGCGCAGAATCATGGACGCGGCTTCAACCGCGTCCGAGGGCACTGGACCCGCGCGACCGCGGGTCCGCGGGGGCTGCCGCCGCCGCGGCTTCAGCCGCGATGGCCTGTCCGGCGGCGCGCCGGGGCGCCGCCGCTCCCGGCTGTCGGCGCCGCCGCGCCGGCGACCCGCGCCACAGGCGTGTTCCGTGGGCCACCGGGATCGCTCCGGTGGTCGGATTCTCTTCCCGTCTGCGCCATTGCTCCTCCCGGGACTCGTTCTTCACTGCGGGATCGTCAAACATCCGTTGCGGCACGTTCTGTCATCGCCCGTCAAATCCGCACAAAATGAAGAACGACGGAGGGTCGTCGGGCCGTGTTCGTTTGGCCCGCACCCCCCGCGTTAGAGATAAACAACGGGAGAATTTTGTTCAACACATGAACCGATAATTTTAATAAAATAAAATTGTTCGTTTGAAACCGGTTCTTTAACTTTTTAAATAAACACTTATGGGAATAATTAAAAAGGGGGGGGGGGTAAATCCCAAAATAAAATCCCTACCTCGCTGATCGTCGCGCGCGGGCGTTCTTCGCGGAAAGGCTCGTCGCGGGAGAGAGGGATCGTCGCGTCGTCGCGGGGAGGCGTCGTGTCGTCGCGGAATCCGGCGTTGAGTCGGCGAGCTCAACGGACCAAGAACAACAGATTTAAATTATAATTAATTAAATCTGTGTTTCGTTTAAAACCAAAAGAAAAGAACCTTGAGAGGGAAATCTGAAATCACTCACCTCAAACGGTTGGTGATCGGAGATCGGAGCGGGGAAGAATGTCTCGGACGGAAGCGTCGTCGATTTCCGGGTTCGGCATTCTTCGCGTTCTTCGCGTTCTTCATGTTCTTCACAAGGGAGAAGAAGATGCAAGGGTCCTCTCAAATCTTCTCAAAGCGCAAATAACCAGAGGCCGTGCGTTGGCCTTACTTTATTATTACGCCAACGAATTTTGAAAACTGGTTAAGAAACGATCCATCAATTCGTTGAATTAATTCAACGAAAGAAACAGCCCATTTAATTCAAGAAATAAACCACCCAATTAAATGGTCTGTTAAGATTTTAAGAAACGCGTCGGTTGACTTTCATTAAGACGGGTTTTCGCGGGTGCGTTTCTTAGCGGAAAGAAACGGCGGGGCTCATGTGGGCCCCACCTCACAAATATCCTACCAAGGGTGTAGGATATTTCTGGATAGCATCCTATCTGGTTCAACTCAGTTCAAGCCGCCTTTAAGTGGCTTCAAGTGGCTTCCAAGCGGCTTAAATGAAATAAATTAAAGTTGCCGCAAAATTATTTTATTTCTTAACTTTAAGCCTGAAAATTAAAAACCACACCCGAGAAAACGCAACTCCGGAAGAGGTGTTTTTAAGCGAATAATGGCGCTGCGATTTCATCAGAGCCCTCAGAATTCGATTCCGGGCACTGGTTCAAAAGTTAGAAAAACCCGCTCATCCGTTCACTGAACGTACCCGAGCCAAACTTCGGAAAATGATTCCGGGCACACCGGGCCTCGGAATCAGGTTCCGTCAGAGACTGCGCTCTTGTAAAATTCCAAATAAAATTAAGAAAAAAAAATTTCCTTGAAATTTACGGGTCTTTACATTACTCCCACATCAGGGATTTACGTCCCCGTAAAGATACATCAAAAACTAGGGAACAAATGTGGGTACTGAGCACGCATCTGAGCCTCCCGCTCCCAAGTGCTCTCCTGGAGGTTCCCGTGCTGCCATCTGATGCGCACAAGAGGAATCGATCACCCACGTAGGACCCGCTCCTGTCGATCCTCTATCTCAACTGGGACCTCCGCAAAAGTCGCCCCATCATCCACGTCTAGCTCCCCATAGTCAATGATGTGCGTCGGGTCGTGCACGTATCTCCTCAGCTGGGATACGTGGAAGACGTCGTGCACCCGGTGCAACTGAGGTGGCAGAGCCAGACAATAAGCCACCTCGCCAAATCTCCGCAAACCACGCCGAGGTGAGACTCGCAAGAAGACGTGGTCGCCATCCTCGAACTCTAGTGGTCTCCGCCTCCTGTCAGCATAAGGCTTCTGCCGGCTCTGAGCTGTACTCATCCGCCCCTGGATGACCTGGACCATCTCTGGACCCACAAAAGCTGCTAAGATTTCTTCTTTGCTGATAAGAGAAATCTGGTCCCATCCCCTGGATGAACCACATTCTTTGCCTAATACAGTCAATCCTAACATGGATGATACTAATCCATACCAAGAATGACGTCGTAAGGCCTCGACGATACTACCAAGAGATCCAACCGTTACTCTCGCCTCCAAGGGTTGAGTCACACTGTCGGCATCAGTGTGTGGTAACTGGGTCTCCTCCAGTAGATGTCTCACAAGTGAGGGTCAAGTCAACAGCCAAAACTGGAACCTCTTAGTAACATCACGAAAGAGGACAGGAATGAAAATATCACAAAGGTTTGCGTCTTTTATTATTGCAGCTCATAATACAAAGACGCTACCCAAAAGAAACAAGGAACTAGAAGTACAAAGGACGTATCCACTAGTTCTGCTCCTGTCCATATGCTCCCAGAGCTCCATGATTGAAGGCCTCGGCTGCCTGAAGTTGAGCTCTCACATGTTCACCTACTCCCTGTGGTCAAGGCGGACCTCCTGGTGGTGGTGGTGGCAGAGCCTCAAAGCGTCGCCCACCACCTGCTGCTCGGCCAGCTCCTCTGCCTCGTCCGCCTCCTCCCTACGGACCGCCACGGTCGAACCTTTGCCTCTGCCTGGGAGGTTCTTCACTTAGCTACTGATCATCAGCATGGTGGGTCGGACAGTCACGAGCCATGTGACCAATCCCGCCACAGGAGTAACACTGCCCACTCTCGGCACGCCTGGCTCTAACTCCACCCCGGCTCTCCCGCACAACTGAGCCTGAGTCGTGGAATCGGCCACCGGTAGGTCTGGTCTGCCTGGAACCCTGAGTCATCCATCGGCTACCTGCTGCCGAAGACTCCGCTATCTGCCGCCCTGCAGTAGGTCCCGCTGTGGACTCAGCCAGGAAGCTCTCGATCAGGAGGGCTCGCTCTAGCACTCCTGCCTGGGTCGGGATGCTGAGGGAGATCAGCGATGCCCTGATCTCGTGTCTCAATCCCTTCTCGAAGGTCCAGGCCCGGAAGAAGGGGTCTCGTACCATGTCTGTCGAGTAGCGAGAAAGGTCGGTGAACCTCGCCGCGTACTGAGCGACCGTCAAGCTGCCCTGCCGCTGCTGAAGAAGCTCCTGAATGTGCACCGCACGGAGGGTGGCCGAGACGAACTCTGAGTGGAAGAGGCTCTCGAAGTCCATCCAGATGAGGGAGGCCTCATCGTGTACCTGGAGCATCAGGCTCCACCATCGCCCTGCTGCTGCGTGCAGTAGGCTCGCCGCGAGGATCACCATGAGGTCTGCTGGTGTCCTCACTAGCCTGAAAACTCGGACGACCGCCTCCAGCCAGTCCTCGGCTGCCTGGGGGTCCGACTCCCCACGGAACCTAGGTGGTCGCTGGCACTGGAACTCGTGAAGAGCTCCGAGGTGTCGTGCGTCGTCATCTGCCAGTGCTGGAAGCATCGGGGGCTCGGCAGGTAAAGTTACCGCCGGTGCCTCTGCTGTCAACGGGCCCTGTACCGAGGCCTTGTCGCTCGGCGGGCTGTCGTCACGCACTACTCTAGGAACCCAAGCTGGCTGCTGTCGTCGTGCCATCCTGAAAAGGAAACAAGTGCACCACGGTCAGAATAGTATACCTGGTGAGCTGACACAAGTAATCACAAAGAAAACTTGAAACACAGATGCAATCAATGTTTTCATGCATTAAGTCGGAAATCAGAAGTCAGGGTCCTGGTGTATGGATACGTCGGCCGCCGCACCAACACTGGACTCCCTGGACTGATAACCACACTCAATATGCTAAACACTATTGCTTCACATAGAAGAAAGATCAGAGTCTGCGGTAGAACCGACCACCTCTGATACCAATTTGTCACGACCCGTCCTCGGGGCCCGTGTCGTGACTACCCCAAGCCCGCCTTCCGTAAGCCAGGGGCTGGCGACTAGCACCAAGGCATAAATCCCAACAAAAAGGGAAGGCATTTCCTTTGAAAAGTAAACAAACACCACAGAGTAAGCAAGCGGAAAAGTAAACACTAAGTAAAAACTGTACAAGCTGTGCTGAAAGAAAAAGGGGCTGGAAATACAAGCCCAACTGTAAAGTACAACTGAAAGGAAAAACAACAACTGAAAAGGAAAAACTGCAGCGTCGAGCCGTCCTCTGGAAGTCCCACCTGAAGGGTGGGTACAGATAGCCTCCACTACTCCTCGGGTCCACCTGACCACTCCGAGTACGTCCCGCCCAGTGGTCCACCTCCAGGTACTATCCTGCTCCGCACACCTCCACCACGGTCAGCGCTGTCCGTCGTCTGCAACCAACACAACGTAGTGCGGGCATAGCCCGTGCAGGGGTGAGTATAAGCTACTCAGTAGGGACCCCGAGACCCCCGAAGGTCTCCCGAAATCCACAAAGGATAATCCAAAAAGGATAGATACAATCACAAAGTAACATCTGACACGGCTTAGGTATATGCCCATACATATACCTAAGTCTTCAATTCCCGTTTGGCTCCAACATCTGAGCCCAAGCACAACCCAGTCCACACAGGAAAGCAAACGTATACCCACACAGGATAGAACAACACAATCCACAAAGGAGAGTAAATAGTAAATCCACACAGGATAGCTCAGCACAATCCACAAGGAGAGGAAAAGTAGTCCACACAGGAAAACTCAACAGAATCCACAAAGGATAGCAAAAAGTAATCCACACAGGAAATCTCAACAGATAACTCTCATAGGTATATTCCCATACATATATCGAAATTATCAGGTAACCCATCTCAATCAAGAGGAAACACAAGGATCATTGACTCAGCTCAAACCAGGATTTTCATTATCGAAACCGTAACTGCTAAAGAGCTCCGTCTCTAGAGTGTACAGTGGTCCTGTCAGGACTCCGAGGTACTTCTCAATAACCTAAGACTGCTGAGGTACTCCTCCTGTCGAGTACCGCGGGTCTGCTGCCAACTACCGGGTGCTCCGTCCGCTGAGGGTCTGCTGCCAAATACCGGGCGCTCACCCAAATAGCCTACAGAGGCACTCCTCCAGTCGAGTACCGCGGGTCTGCTGCCAACTACCAGGCGCTCCGTCCGCCGTGGGTCTGCCGCCGAATACCGGGCGCTCCGTCCACTGGGCTAGTCGACTCACTCCAAGTCGAGTCGGTCGAGCAGTCTTCAGGTCTCATCCGGCTACACGGTCTCCGTACTCCGCACGCTCGTCTCCAGTATCGCGGGTCTGCCGCTACAACCAAGCGCACCACCTCTATCGAGTACCACATGTCTCTGCTACAACCGAGCGCTCCACTGCCAAGGATATGCTACTACAACCAAGCGCTCCACCGCCAAAGGTATGCTGCTACAACCAAGCGCTCCACCACCAAGGGTATGCTGCTACAACCAAGCGCTCCACCGCCAAGGGTCTGCTGCTACTCCGCTAACTCGTCACTGGTAGGGTTCGCCCCACGAGCCGAGAGGCTGATACATCAACTGACACAAGTCTGAAGTTGATGTATCCAATAGTTCCGTATCGCCAACAGGAACTCAACGTCGCAGACAGCACGTCAATCGGACGCCCGGTCTGAGAGTTATTGGCTTTTTCGTCCTAGGGGCCCGGTTGGTTTTTAAGGCAAAAACAACCCGACCGTACTCCACCTGCGTCGAAACCTCGGGCGGAGTGTGCCAAAAGATCATTCTCACAAAGAGGAATTCAACAAAGCTGACGGCATGTCAATCGGACGTCCGTAGCTCAAGATATGAGCGTTTCCGCTCCGAAGGCCCGGTTGGTTTCGTGTACGAACCAACCCGGCCGAACTCAAAGTATTCCGAAACCTTGAGTGCAATATACCGAAACGACCGTCTCGATCCAAGGATCGCGTTGCCGCTGACGGTGGGTCGTTTGGAGGCCCGTAGCTCAAGATACGACCATTTGAACGAAGACCGTCCGAAGACGGGGGGTACGGGCCCGGGCCGACCCGGTCTGGTTCGGCCGAACGGCCGAACGGCCTGGCGCCGCGGGGTGCTGCTCCCCGCGGTCTGGTGGTGCCGCGGCCCCCCACGTGGGGCCGCGCAGAATCATGGACGCGGCTTCAGCCGCGTCCGAGGGCACCGGACCCGCGCGGCCGCGGGTGCTGCCGCCGCCGCGGCTTCAGCCGCGGCGGCCTGTCCGGCGGCGCGCCGGGGTGCCGCCGCTCCCGGCTGCCGGCGCCGCCCCGCCGGCGACCCGCGCCGCCGGCGTGTTCCGCGGGCCACCGGGATCGCTCCGGTGGTCCGATTCTTTTCCCGTCTGCGCCATTGCTCCTCCCGGGACTCGTTCTTCACTGCGGGATCGTCAAACATCCGTTGCGGCACATTCCGTCATCGCCCGTCAAATCTGCACAAAATGAAGAACGACGGAGGGTCGTCGGGCCGTGTTCGTTTGGCCCGCACCCTCCGCGTTAGAGATAAACAACGGGAGAATTTTGTTCAACACATGAACCGACAATTTTAATAAAATAAAATTGTTCGTTTGAAACCGGTTCTTTAACTTTTTAAAGAAACACTTACGGGAATAATTAAAAGGGGGGGGGGGGGGTAAATCCCAAAATAAAATCCCTACCTTGCTGATCGTCGCGCGCGGGCGTTCTTTGCGGAAAGGCTCTTCGCGGGAGAGAGGGATCGTCGCGTCGTCGCGGGGAGGCGTCACGTCGTCGCAGAATCCGGCGTTGAGTCGGCGAGCTCAACGGACCAAGAACAACAGATTTAAATTATAATTAATTAAATCTGTGTTTCGTTTAAAACCAAAAGAAAAGAACCTTGAGAGGGAAAACTGAAATCACTCACCTCAAACGGTTGGTGATCGGAGATCGGAGCGGGGAAGAACGTCTCGGACGGAAGCGTCGTCGATTTCCGGGTTCGGCGTTCTTCGCGTTCTTCGCGTTCTTCGCAAGGGAGAAGAAGATGCAAGGGTCCTCTCAAATCTTCTCAAAGCGCAAATAACCAGAGGTCGTGCGTTGGCCTTACTTTATTATTACGCCAACGAATTTTGAAAACTGGTTAAGAAACGATCCATCAATTCGTTGAATTAATTCAACGAAAGAAACAACCCATTTAATTCACGAAATAAACCGCCCAATTAAATGGTCTGTTAAGATTTTAAGAAACGCTTCAGTTGACTTTCATTAAGACGAGTTTTCGCGGGTGCGTTTCTTAGCGGAAAGAAACGGCGAGGCTCGTGTGGGCCCCACCTCACAAATATCCTACCAAGGGGGTAGGATATTTCTGGATAGCATCCTATCCGGTTCAACTCAGTTCAAGCCGCCTTTAAGTGGCTTCAAGTGGCTTCCAAGCGGCTTAAGTGAAATAAATTATAGTTGTCGCAAAATTATTTTTTTTCTTAACTTTAAGCCCAAAAATTAAAAACCACACCCGAGCAAACGCAACTCCGGAAGAGGCATTTCTAAGCGAATACCGGCGCTGCGATTTCATCGGAGCCCTCAGAATTCGATTCCGGGCAACGGTTCAAAAGTTAGAAAAACTCGCTCGTCTATTCACTGAACGTACCCGAGCCAAACTTCGGAAAATGATTCCGGGCACACCGGGCCTCGGAATCAGGTGCCGTCAGAGACTGCGCTCTTGTAAAATTCCAAAGAAAATTAAGAAAAAAAAATTTCCTTGAAATTTATGGGTCTTTACATATTATAATTCCAGTATAACATCATATATAATAACTTTAAATCCATCCTTTATACATCCCACATATGGCATTAACGAATCACATCACTTTGAGGGGGCGGTAGTCCACACTTCCTTAAATGAAGATATCGCATTTTCCCATAATGGAAACCATAAAGGTATTCCCAAAATGAAAAATTCAGAAGCTTAAAGAAAACATAAACATATTATATATCATATATAAATATACTGTCATCTTAATGGCCACTTGAAGGTGTTAAAAGAATGTTGAACAATCATCGTTTCGGGAGGCAGAAATTAGCCATCCACGGAAACAGTATGTTCTTTAACCATTAGATGTACGTGTGTGTAAGTGTAGCTCAAATACTTCTTATGACAACATCCTAGTATATTTAAGATACTTTAGTTGTTACAAAAGAAATGAATAAAAAGAGTTTAGGGGGTTGGAGAAGCAAAATAAAACAAAACGACTCAAGTGAAGACATTACCTTAAAATCAGGTAACTCCCTTTGGTTTGAGCTCAAAGGCTTCCTCGGGAAGACTTCTGCCCAAAGTGAGGCTTCAAGGAGTAATATAGGGATGTGGAGAGACAAAATGGTCATATCTTGGCCGAAATAAAGGCTTGAGAGTTGTGGGTAAGGAGGTAGAGTTGGGGGCCTTTTATAAGAGGAGAGGAGGGGCACTCTTGGAAATATATAAAATGTAACTTTATTTTCAAATGAGTTTCGGATTTTAATGGTCCCAAATTGATGTGTTTCGAGTATAAGGTGATAAGGGTTCTAAATCCACCCATCCAATAGGTTTTGGACATGCGTAGGTCTTAGATTTTACATTATCATTCCATTTTATTTAAATCGTTAAATAATGAGGTCATCGCTACATCATCATGATGTCATAAATAATTTAATAAATTTAATGTCCAAAAATTATAAAAAAATACTATGATGTAGGAGATCTTTTTAGCTTTCCAATTAATATTTATAGTCAAAAATATGACTTGTATAACCCCATGTAAAATTTGTTTTAGTAAAACAACTCATGTTTGTGTCATTTTTACTTTAACATTAAATAAAAAGTTATTTATGTCATTTTCCAACCAAAGTGGCTTCATGGGGTCCCCAAGTTGACCCATGGATTTTATTGGTAGTCCATGACACATCCAATAAGGTTAGGAAAAGTGTCTAGTTCATTTCATATTATTACAACATTATTTTTAAATTAAATTACACTAATTAACTCTAATCGCGATTAAAAACTTAATAAGTTACTATTCACCAAAAAATTATTTTAATCCCATTGAACCAAATTTTACTTCTTAATTACAACCATGTATGTCATATTTTTGAAATTCAAAACACAGAGGTGGTAAAATTTCATTTAAATGAAAAATCAGTTTTTATAAGTACCACTTAGTGGTTTCACTATTTATCAAAAATTGAAGTTTTTCAGAAAAATACCAAAAATTCACCCTAAGCTATAATTGATTTTCAGAATTCAAAAATGAAGTCTATTTTAAAAAATTCAAAACATATAAGTTGCATTAATTAATTTAATAATAAATTCCCGCTGTCAGAGCAAATAGCGTGTTTTTATGAAACAATAAGTATCAAAAGATTGACACTAGTTTAAGTCCGATTTCAACGTGAAATTAATTCCAATGACCACTATTGGATTTAATGGTAAAAATATATTCTAATTTCAATTTAAAACCAATTCAAAAGATAATCTAATCATATTAATAAATTATATTAAAAAGAGGTTTTGAATTAAAATACAACATTTTACACTATTCATTAAAAAAATGAACTTTATCGGAAAAATACCAAAAAATTACACAAAGTAAAATTTGATGTCCCGATTCTAAAGAAAAGTTTTATTTGGTCCCATATAATGTATAAGAGTGAACAAAACTATATTTAATGATGGTTCTCCATCAAATGTTGATAAGTGGACCTTTCGTGAAAATTAGAGTATATAAGCCTAAAATTGAATTCTTTTCGTATTTTAAGCCTTTATCCTTTATTAGATAAATGTAAAAACATTTAACAAACATATATAATCATATTTTAGTTATTTATATCCATTCTCGCCAGTACAATGGCTACAAGTTAACTAACATTTAAAATAATATTATTTTATTACTAGTGTGCAACGTACGATTTCAAAGAAACTCTTTGTTGCGTATCAGGTACGCTATCGAACATAACAACCCATTTAAAGTAAAATTATTATTTAATTCTCAAATATTAATAAATATGAAAATGTATTATTCTTTATTTACCTGGGATGTTACAGAACCACCAAAAACACTAAGGAGAACTGTCACCATGAGAAGACCGCCATCTTGAAAGAGACAATGTCATAATGTATGAAGCACATAGCATTATCGAGAAATAAAAATTGGAGAGAGAAGAAGTGGGAAATGAGAGGTAGAGGTGAGAGGAAAAGAGGGAGGGGGAGGAATTGGATAAGGCGCACCAAACCCCCCTCTAAATCTCCAATGAGGAAAACCCTAGGGTGAGAGAGAGGGGAGGACTATGCCACTCAAAGACTCTATAAATATCCATTATATAGATACACCAACTTTAAATTCATTGAAACCTTATTAACTTATTTAAATAAAAAAATAATTTAATTTTGGATCCTTACATCACATAAAATCTAAGATATTCAACTTTAAAACCATCCCTTTTCATAGACTTGGGCACCATATATAACTAGGGAAAAGAAAAATGAAGTAAATTAATGAAAATAAAATAGAATATTATAGGAGAAGAAATTTAAAATAATTCAACATTTACCGTGAAGAATTAACCACTAGAACCTAATAAAGTTTAGTAAGGAAGCTTAGAGGATGAAAGAACCACAACTGGGAGGTGTCCAGAACATTCAAATTGGGAGGAGAAGGATAAACATGGTTAAAACTAGACTACGGTAAAGAGGGGAATTTATAATTTTAAAAATATAGAAATCCCACATGGTTTTGGATGAATGGTTTGGGAAACCATGTTCTAACAATGTGAGTATCACTATATAGGAAATCCCACATGAAAGGGTATCTCACATGGTTAGTATTCATGGTTTCTATTAATTGTGTGCCAATCGTACAACCAAGCATGAAGTGAACTCATTACATAATGGTAGATCACATGGATTTTCTACATGATTTGGAGAACCTTATGCCCAAAAAAAACCCCACTAGAAAACTCCCTCGTCATATGTATGGTTTTAGTTCATGGTTGACACTAACTATTAATTGATTATGAAACCAAACTCGCTTCCCAATTTTTATTTCTATTAAAACTAAAACTCTAAAAAACATCTAAAATAAATAAATAAATAAATAAATCAAAATAAATACATACTTGTAACAAACCAAACTGAGTTAACTTGACCCGTTACCTGAGTTAACCCAACACACAGCTGAAAGTATGTTCCAGATCACCCATGGATATCGACAAGCACTGAGAATAACCAACTAGGACTTGGGAAAGGTTTTGAAACTGGTACCCAAGAATGATCCATTCATACAATAGGATTTCTATAATGAAATCAATAGATTCATTATTAGAAAATTAACAGAAACCATAAACAATGAAAAACATAAAATTCAAATCATGCCATAACATCAGAAATACATAGTATCTCAAAATAAACAAAACAAACTCAAAATAAATGGTATAATGAAAAAAGTATCAAGTACAACCTAATAGGTACAAAAAACAAAAAATTACTCCATAATATTTCATACCTATGAGCCCATGTCACCTTCACCAATCATCAAACGTTAGTAATATAGAAGATCCACAATAGAACATGGTTACGTTACCTTTACCCATGTCCTGTAAAACAAAATCTACATATTCCCAAGAAGGGCCCAAGTAGGGTGTGAGGAACAAAGACTATTACGAGACCACCATGAATCTATTTAATTATTTTACCCATCTAATATAATAAACTATTTTTAAAAAAAATTTCAAAACTAAAAAATGTGAAAACAAACCAATTTAAAGTAAAAATTTAAAATCCCATTAGTTTTCCTTAAAAAAAGGTCTTCTAAAACAATTTACAAACTTGGATCAAATAGATATTCAAGTACATAAGGCACTCCATGCTTAAACATAACCAAAAGGCATAATAAAGGTGAGTAGAAAATCAACATCATATAACCATATAAATGGAAAATGAAAAAATGGTCATAATACATATCATCACATCACATGGAACTAATCTAATTCATAAACAATATAAACCAATATAGTATGATTAATGTGAACTTAGGGGTTCTAACCATCTTTCCTACTGTAAGTGAGTAAAAAATTATTCTATCTAAGAAATAGAAGATCTCACAGTCTTCCTTTTTCCCAACTAAAAGATCTCACATAGTCTCTTGGAAAAAAAATGGAAGCTCACACTGTCTTCCTACCCAAAATCTTACTCAGTACCTTGGAAACAAATGAAGGATCACATGTTCCTCTTTATAAAGGATCACATGGCCCCTAGAACAACCTCTCACTCACACCTTAGTTAACCCATACACTACTGCATTCCAACACAATACAAAAATTATTATATCAAACAATCCATAATATAATTCATTTCATAAGAAAACATGCCCAATTTAATACAATACCTTTCCTATGGTAAAATAATTTCTAAAAACTCTTTATAAATCCATTTAAAATCATAAAACCTTTTTGATCCATTTCATCAAACATTTGGTTGGCATAAACGCCACACATATTTGTAAAAACCCACTTTAAACAAAAAATTTCCAAACCAACCCATTGAATACATCAATAATGGAATACACACCAAGAATAAATCATTTTAATGGAAATTTAAACAATACAAACAAAATGTGATTATAAATATAATGGCATGCCATGTAAAATTACCTTAAATAGAGACACCAACCTCATATTTGGTCTAAAGCTCATCACCCTTGATGAAGACCACCTAGAATATGTAGAACTAAGAATCACACACCTCATACACAAAAAATAAAACCAAAACCTCCATAAAATCCATAAATTTTTCTGACACCACCCCTAAGGATAAAAAAATCCATAAATATAGAAGTACAATGATTGAGGATGGGAAAATAAGAATAAATTAAGGAGAAATCAACTTACCTCAAGTAAAAACACCCAAAAACAAGAGGAAATCCTCCAAGGAAGGAGGGTAAGAGATCCATATCTTAGGGAGGAGGGTTGTTCACTTAGAGGAGGAAAAAATACCAAAAAATAAAAATCAAACAAGAGAAATTTTACAATTTTATTATTTTTAATGAGCTAGGTAGGGTTACACAATTTGGCTGCAAAGTTAGGAAAACCATGTTTCAACATTGTGAGCACCACTATCTACCCAAAATAAGCTTCATGGTTTTTTATAGTGTTTATTATGGTTTTAAAAAATATGCTCAAACAATTAAAAACCACACTATCAAAAAATATAATACCCCTCATATAGTTTCCAAATGTTCTAGAAAAACTGTACACTAACTGTGTACTATATTCTATCTTCTAAAAACTCCCAATTTCGACCCACAACACCCAGGAACTATAATAATGCACTCAAGGAAAAATAAATCTCAAAATTAGATATACTAGTGACTTAAAGGGTGTAAAACAATCCTCACCATGCCACTTTTCCCCTAGAAAGTCCTTAGGACTTTTTAGAATAAAATAAGTGAGGACACTGCTCCGTCACCCAACCTTTCTGATCCCATGTCTCATGGATATCAAAAATACACTTCTAAAGAACATAGAATAATGGGATCACATTCCCATGGTGCACCTTGTTCTGAACATACACAATATGTATAGGGTACTTCACATTAGTGGCATCATGATCTAACTCCAAATCATCCCACTCCAACACATGAGGTGGGTCTGGATGGTATCTCTTCAACTCAGAGATGTGGAAGGCATCATGAATTGAGGTCATCCATTATGGTAGCTCCAACTGGTAGTATACCTTCCCAAGACCCAGCACAATACAAAATTTCCCAACATAACATGATGCCAACTTACCCTACATTCCCAGATCACAATGATGCAACTATACAGATACCTGGTGAAACACTTAATGACCAACTAGAAACTCCAAAATATGATGATGAAGGTTAAAATATGACTTCTATAAACTCTGAGATGTCTCTATCCATTTCTAAATCATCTACACTATATTAGTAATCTCTTGGACGAGGCTCGGTCAAACCAAAGAACACTCACTTACCTTGGACCAACATGATAGGGATTGAAATGGTTACTTATATAATGCCTCAAAGGGGCCATCCTAATTTAGGTACTGTAGTTATTATAATATGAAAACTTGGCCAATGAAATTTCATTTCATATGAACCACCAAAATCAAGCACACACACCTATAACATATCCACGAGAGTCTGGATGGTATGCTTAGACTAGCCATATATGAGTAGGTGATATGCAGTGATCAACCTCAACTTAGTTCCCAAAGCCTCATAGAGTCCCTTCTAAAAGAGAGATGAAAAAAATACATCATATTATGACACTTTTTCCAAGGTAACTCCATGAATCCAAAAAAAATCCTGAACATACAAGCATATGAGGTCCTTCTTCCTCATCAAATCCCCAATGGGTAGAAAATGGGTTGATTTCATCAGGAGATTGAAAATCACCCATGTGGTATCTTTACAAATTAGAGTATGTGGTATCCTATTCATGTAATCCATAGAGATATCATGACACTTTCACACTAGATTGGGAAGTGGTTGAAATATCCCACCTAGTCTCTGATACTCAGCTTTGATCCTCTAGATTGTCAAGTTTCTAGAAATAAAGTCTGCCACCATAAATATCATCGAGAGCCACCAATACCAACCTTTTAAACATCTTGGTTATCTTGGGGTGAACAAAACAACTATAATGATGCACCTCCTACATCACTCCCTACCTCATGCTCAAAATAACAAATAACTACCTCTAAGAGAGAATATAACCATCAAGAAATATATACCAATCACCCAAGGTATCCCCACCATTTAAAGAACTACTAATCTACTTTTACTCATGCTCATACATATTCTTAGTCCTTACTAGATAGATGAGAAAGTCTCTAATATGCACACTAAACAAGAGTACCTAAACTCTATCCTCCTACATATCCAGTTTCAGATTAACAAACAAGCTCATCATACCACACTAATCTACTGATTACCTAATTTCATACATTGGAAGATTCCTTCTCAAAGAATCAATGACCAAATTTCCCATCCCAGGTTCATATGAAATATTGAAATCAAATTTCTGAAGGTACTCTTTGAAAAATCTTTGTCCGAGGTTTAGGTCCTACTGATTGAAAATGTAATTCAGGATCTTATGATCTAAATAAACTATAAAACGATCCCTGAAAAGGTAATGTCACCACTTATTTAGGGCAGGGATAATATCCACCAATTCTAGGTTGTGGGTGGGATAATTCCTCTCATGTGGGTATAACTATTGTGATCCATAGGCCATCACATAGTTACCGTGCATCAACATAGACCCCAAACCCACACAGAAATCATAAAAAAGCGCCACATAATCTCTCTTAGGCTTTGGTAGAATCAAAACACAAGAGAATTTCAAATGGGTCTATAAATGTTAAAAAGAACTATGGAACCTATAATGCCACTTAAACATCACCCATTTATTAGTAAAATCTATCAAGGGAGTATCTATCATGGAGAAGTCCCAGAAAAAATGTCTAAAATACCCAAAAAAATCTAGAAATATACATACCTCAATCAAATTCATGGATTGCTCCCAATAAATGACTACTCAGACCTTATTTGGATCCACTGAAACACCTACCTCAGAATTCACATGACCTAGAAACTTCACATCCTCAATCCAAAATTGGTACTTGTGAAATTTGGAATATAGTAAATTCTCTATAAAAAACCCAAAACAGCCTATAGATTGGAAACATGCACCTCCTACATCTTGGAATACACCAATATGTTGTATACTAACATGACCTAGAAGGAGTCCATGAAGAAATGAATGATCTGGTTAATTAGTGCCAAGAAAATAGCCAGAGCATTAGTAATCCCAAATGGTATAACCAAATACTCAAAATGTCCATACTTACTTTGGAATGTGGACTTTTGAATATCCTCTTCTCAGACCCTCAACTGGTGGTATCCCAATCTGAGGTCAATTTTAAAAAACCAACAAGTCTATCTAAACTAGTTTAAAAAATCATCAATTTTGTGAAATGAGTGTTTATTATTTATTGTCACCTGGTTAAGATTATAATAGTCTATTCAAATTCAATGGCTACCATATATATTTTTTGAAAATAGAACTGTAAAATCCCATAGTGACATTCTAGGGTGAATAAAACCCTTTCCCTCAAGTTCCTTTAGCTGAACATTCATCTCCCACTACATGGTCAGATCCATCTGATAAGATGGTAGGAAAATTGAGCTTGTTCTAGGTAGAAAATTGATAGTAAACTTGATCTCTCATTAGGGAAGGAATCATAAGAAATAATTTGGAAATAATTCTTGGTACCTTCTCATGATATCTGGAAGTTTACTAAAAGAATTATATTGAAATGCCTCAAGAAACAACCTGAAAAAATAGAATGAGATCATCCCCAATTTAGAAGTAACTGGTGCCACCCTCCATGACCGTAGATGCCACTCATCTTGAAAGATGCGAGTGTTCCCATTAGGAGTAAAGAATTGGACCCTACGCTGATAACATTTTACCAATTCCTTAAATTTGATCAACCAATCCATAATGATAATGTGGAAAAACACATCCATGTCCAAAACAAGGAAGAGAAAAATGATATCCACACTAACTACCCCAACACAACACTTAGGGAACATAAAACCTTACTCTTTTTTTCATACCCAATGGGTTAGAAATTCCATGAAATAGGGAATTAACTCAATGTAAATACTTAAGGAATCAATCAAATTAAGTGTAATTAAATAATGGGATGCACCTGCATCAAATAAAACTGATTCCATAGAAGAATAAATCAACATCGTAACTCAAATGGTGTCCAACCCAGAATCCGAGTCCTTATGAATGACCTACATAGTATGAAGTTTCCCTAGATCATACATCCTATGAGTCTTCTTCCCCTGGTGAGAATACCCATCTCCATAAGAACATGATCCTCCACCATTGGAATCCTTTGAATACACCAGATATCCCTTTAATAAAACAGATCCTACACCACTCCAAAGTGAATCAAATTGAAAAAATATATGGATATGCCTAGAATACCCACATAGTTTTCATGTCCTTAGAGTCCCTGGAAACTTCACCCTAATGTGTTCTACCTTCCTGCACTGATAATAGACAACTAGTCTATACTCTATAGAATCCAAAAAATAAGATCTTGAAGACTACCAGATTATCTTTTTACTACCTCTATGAGACTCATCCCGCTTCTTCTTCTGCCCTTAAGAAGAAATATGGATACTACCCATTTTAAAAACACCACTTAGATCTATCTTTCAAGTTAAATATTCTTATTCCACCATTTCCTTTTCAACCGGCTCTGAATAAGTATGCATACATAGATATGATCTCTAGCCTCAGTCCCATATCAAAATGTTGAGCCTTGAGATATTCATTCACGAGGAGATCTAGATATACATGGAACAACATAGTAAATCTAGCGGCATTCTCCATCATCGAACGATCACCCTTCTCTAGATTTAGAAACTCATAGTCCTTTGCATCTCTCAAGGTCTCTAGGTAGAACTGTGGATTAAACTCTACTTTGAAAGTGGTTCAGGTGAGATACTCATGCTTTCTTGAAAGAACCATTGAACTCCACCACTTACAAACAAATAATTCCATCACATATGTGTAAAATCATACTTTAGAGGTCTTAGGGGTCTTCAAAAACTCAAAGATCCACTCAATATGGTCCAAACACTCCTTAGGCTTATTGGGTATCTTATTGCCAAGGAACACCGATGGATTTTTGCTCAAACACTTCTGAGCATGGTCCATGGTTTGTGTTTTCTCACGACTACCCATTTGACCCATGTTTAGGATAATATCACTCACTGAATCCGCCAAATCCAGATCAATGAGAGTGCTCACCCTTGAGGTACTATCCACCACACCCTCTCTACACCTAGACAAGGTCCATTTAGGAGGAATTGTCTATAAGAAACAAAGAACAAGCTTTATCAGGTGAAATATAAAAACAAATAAAAAAAAGTTCCAAAAGAAAACCCCAAACATGGGAATCACAAGAAACATCAACAATAAGGAATAAAAACATTTAAAATTAACAACCTATAACCTGTTTGAAAACATATCCACAACCCTGAACCACCCATGGAAACTTTTCATTCTCCATGAAAAATATTTGGCTAAGAACTCCCCCATTCCCACCCCTCGAGTCTCGATTTTCCTAGCTCCAAACTACCACTAAATCCCAAATAAAATTACTATGATATCATTTTGTAATGATAAAAACCAGGTTGACCGAACCCATCATGAAAGTCATACCACCATATGGATTGAAGAGTGTTCCCCATCACCACAGGTTGGCGACAATCACCAGGCCTAACCAACTATAATTCAAGAATAGTTTTTCCACTGGTAAAAAAGCATGATCCATCCATAAAATAGGATAGAAACATATATATCATCATATTTAATAATATAAAATAATAAGATACCATAAAAAATGACATAAATAAAATTAAAAGCATTCCATAATAAGAAATATACATGGAATCTCCAAATAAACATCCCAAACTCAAAATAAAGGATGAAATTTCAATCAAGGACCAAGTACAACCCAATGATTAAAAAAAACAAAAAATCACTCCAAAAGAGTCCATACCTTTGAGACCATGTATCCTCCACTAAACTCCTAATGTCAGTAGTCAAGAAGATCTGCCATGAACAATGGTTACCTTGTATTTACCTATGTACTAAAAATAATATATAAATGACCAAAAATTTCCCAATCAAGGTGTGAGGAAAAAATGCTAGTAGGATACCACCATGAATATATTGAAGTATTTTACCCATGAAAACCAATAAAATAGTTTGAAAATAATTTCAAAACTAAATCACTTAAAAATAAATCAATTTCAAATAAACCATTAAAACCCCCTTGGTTTTCCTTTTCCTAATAAAACATGGTTTTCCAAAACAATTTTCAAACATGGATAAAATAGATAAATAAGTCCACAAGGAATAACATTCTCATATATAACCAAAAGGAATAATGAAGGTGATAATAACATCAATATCATATAACCATATAAATGGAAAATGAACAAATGGGCATAATATAAATCATCACATAACATGGAACTAATAAAATTAATAAATCATATTGACCAATCTAGAATGAGTAATGTGAACTTAGGGGATATAACCATTAGGACTATCATGAGAGAGTAAACAATTATGATATCTAAGAAATGGAAGCTCTCATAGTATTCCTCAAGACCAACTCCAAAATATCACATTCCCTCTTGGAAGCCAACATTGAAGATCATATGGTCTTCTTACCTAAAGGCTCAATAAGTCCCTTAGAAACAAATGGAGGCACACATAGTCCTCACTCTTAAAGATCACATGGCCCCTAAAATAATATATCTCTTACACCCCAATTAACCCATTTTTTACTTCATAGTAACACAATCTCAATGAAGTGACCATATCAAATAATCCATAATACAATTCATTTCATTAGAAAATATTTCCAATTTAACAAAATACCCTTTAAAATTTAAAATCATTTCTAAAACCACTTTATAAATCCATTTAAAACCAAAAATACTCTTTGAAACATTTTAACAAACACTTTCTAGCCATACAAGCCACACCCAACTATAAAACCACTCTTTAAATACCAAATCTCTAAACCAACCCATGAAATACATCAAACATGGAGTACACACCAAGTATATAAAATTTTAATTTTAATTTAAACAATACAACTGAATTCGATTATAAATTTAATGATATTCCATGGAAAACACCATTAAATATAGTCACTCACCTCATATTTGGTATAAGGATCATCACCCATGACAAATACCACCTAGAAGAGGTGGAACCAATAATCACAGGCATAAGACATAAGAAATCAAACAAAAACCTCCATCACAAACCCTAAATTTCTCTAACACCACCCCTAGGGATCCAAAAATCTATAAATATAGAATAATAAGGCTTGAATATGGGAAAATAAGAAAAAACCAAAGAGAAATCTACTCACCTAAAGAAAAACCACTAAGAAACCAAGATGAAATCTACCAAGGAAGGAGGGAAAGAGCTTTATGAATAAGGGATGAGGTCTGTGCACATTGGAGTAGAAAAAATAACCCTATAAAAAAAAGAAACATGGGAAACTTGGTAATTTTACCATTTTAATGATCTAGATAGGGTCATATGGTTTGGACACATTGTTAGGAAAATCATGCACTAACCTTATTGGCTCCACTATCCACCCAAAATAATCTAAACTATTTTTTCTAGGGGTTTTCATGGTTTTAAAAACCATGCGAAACCACACTATGAAAAACTACAGTACCCATTTCAAAATTTCTATACATATTAGATGAAGTATACACTAACCGTATGCCCAGTTCTGTCTCCTTGAAAACTATAGGTTTTGACCCCCGACACCCAAGAACTCTAAAAAATCAATTAAGGATAAATAAATCTCAAAAATAGATATACCATTGACTCTATAGGTGTCACTATACCAGTGAACTAGGTGTTTAATAAGTGGATCTATCCTCATGAACTCTATTATTAGATATTATCAAATATTAACTTTGTTAGATAAAGTTTCAATGGATTATAATCCCTTATAACTTGATAGTCAAACAACATTAGTGTAATGTCAGACATATATATCTACACTATAGAACATGTTTATTTATGAATTTGTAATGATATTTATAGGTTATCATTATAAATGGTAAATTTTATAACATATTAGTTCAATGAATATTCCAATGAAATTATCACATTATTTCTATTTAGAATAATGATCACAATGTGATAAGAGTATATATATATATATTCTGGTAATTAAAATTATAAATTCAATTGGTTCCAAGGAACCAACTATAACACTATTAGTAACCATTTTTTGTATTATTATGAACAATTTTCAATTATCAAAAGGTATTGTATTGATTCAAAATATTTTATCAAATTTTTTTATCACATGATCACTACCACAGAGTAATGATTTTGTATATTATAGTTATTTGACTTGGAACTCTTGAACTATAGTAAAATTTCATTATAAAACCTTGGATACTTATGAGGGTTCATAGGATAAGTTCCAAGCTATGTTAAGAGTCAACTCTCAATAGCTTGTGCCCTCTAAGTCATGATGATACTCTAACTTGGGTGGATAGTCATGACGAGACTTTGATTATTCCATCATGGGTGTCCCACTAGTCAAGGATTTCATTATCAATATATATTTACATACATTTGGATATATATTGTGATATGATTATGAATATGATAGTGATATGGATATTGATGATGGATTTTTTCAGCATTAGGATCTAAAGTTTCCCTGACCTAATCCTTATGTTCTTTCCCATTATGCTTTGGTGTGGTTTTATTATAAATTTTTTCCATTTATGTTAAAATTTATGATATAATTAATTTAATAATATATTTTGTATCACACATGAAACCTCCATTATACAAATAACTATTTCATTTTTTAAAAAATTTCAAAGTTTCCTATTTCACACTGCCTTATTTAAGTAAATGTGATTTACATTGATTCTTGTTTTTCTAGAAAACTAAAAAGGTATTTTCTTAAATTTTATTTCAATATAGCATGTGTATATTTTCGAGGAATGGAGAGGTATAAAATATTTGGTGTAATACTACTAGGAATTAACTCAAACCTTACTTGTACACCATGGTGTTAATATAGATTATCTTATCTTGATAAGTTTTATTGGTGTATACAATGTAGTACCCCTATCTTTGATTGTGTTCTCACAATAAAAAAGAATCATTTAAACTTCAAAAAATTTCATTCAGCGATTTTTAGTTATATATTTTAAACTTTAAGTCATATTATTGATGGTCCAAATGGAGATATTAAAGTTAATTCAATGGTGTCTTGTTGATTTTTTCGAAGACATATACATATCGTAATTCATGGTTTAAGATCATGAAATCAAGTTTAAAGATAAATAAAAGTATTTATAAGAATTATATGGTGTATATGAATGAAGATGAAGATATATAGGTAGCACTAGATAGCTAGTGTAGGGTATCGTCTAGATGGTTCTAATAGATAGTGGTCCTCATGAAGTAGAAGACCACTGATCAACTAGTGTAAGAGCACTAGCCATCTGGTGATAGATTCAGAGTAGAATAATTTTATTTTAAGGTCATAAGACAACTACTAGTTATTACAGGCTATCCAGTGTTGTTTTACCAAAATCCCCAAGCTATATGTTACCCACCAACCATCCTATGACTTACACCAGGTAGCCAGTGGTGTCAGGATAGCTAGTCCAAGTATGCATTTAGTGTGGTCAAATAGTACATTATTTTCATCTTCTCTAACTTCAATGAACCTTAATAATTAAAACTGTTTCTCAATACTTTTAGAGGTTATAAAAGGATTTCCTTGGAATCTTATAGGAGCTACCGGTTACCAACAATGCTTCTCCAATCCTTGATTCATGTTTAGATCTCCAATGATGAAACTCTAGTGGTTTTACTCTATCATCAAAGATCCAATCTATAATTCTCTATATTTATCTAAGGATATTCTCCAACATAATCTCCAAATATATATATCAAGTTGTAAAAACCCTTTAGATATATTATATAGTGGGTTTATAATAGGTTTTCCAAATAAAACCTAACTCTTCTCACCACCTTCTTCAATGGGTTCTCACTACCAAAAAAGTGATGGATAAATTCCATGGATATCAGTGAAACTCAAGAGGTTTCTCAAAAACCATAATTTTAAGTCAAGTGTTTCATGATATCCCCAAAGATAAAGGGTCTAATTATATAGACCTCTCAATTTTAGAGGTTAAGACATAGAGGCTCACATCGATCTATTACTGGACTCCTTACTAAACTGTGTTTACTCTCTATTTATTTTATGAATTACATCATTAATCATTGATAACCATAATTTCATAAATTTGATACAATAATTTACAATGTTATTAATCACTTAATCTATTTTTTTATAAAATTTATAATAAATGTAAAATTTATCAATAATTCACTTTATTGATTTATTTATTTATCAATTAATTTATTTATCACTTTATAATTTCTATATCATTTTGATTTGAGTTTATCTTTATCCATTGTTTTATTTTGAAAATTTAAATTCATCCTAATTAATTCCATATACTCTGAAATAAATTAGTATCAAATGGTTTATTCATATTCTTATTAAAAAAATAATTTATTTTAAAAATTGTGTTTTGATCTTATTTTCAATTTTTTAAAATATTAATTGATTTCAAAGTCAAATATTTTTTTTATGATGGAATCTAATTTTTATTTTTAGGATTCTATTTTTGATGGAATGGATTATTCCTATTGGAAAAATCATATTTCAATATTTCTTGTTAGTACTAGTTTCCCAACTTGGAAAATTGTCATACATGAATATATTCCATATAAAGAAAATGAAGATAAGTAGAATATTGATTATTTTCAAAACATTTAACTTGATAGAAAAGCTAGGAATTCCTTACATTATATTCATGATAAAATTAAATTTAATTATGTGTATACATTTAAAATAGCTTATGAAATGTGGAAATTTCTTTAATTCACACACAACAACACAAATAAAGTTAAAGACACTAGATTGGATATGTTTTTACAAGATTTTGAAATCTTTTATATACATCCAAATGAATCCATTACTAGTATTCTTACATGTTTCACCGACATTTATATTGGTTTAAAATCACTTGGTGATAATATTTCTATAAAAACCCTTTTGGAAAATATACTTTGGGTTCTTCAAAGTAATTGGGAACCCAAAGTCACTACAGTACATAAAACCAATGATGTGAATAAAATAGAAATCAAAGAACTAATCTGATTCCTAATGATATATGAATTAACTATGAAGAGACAAGTGGATAAGGAGTCCAATAAATCCAAAGTTGTAAATAAAATAATTTTCTTTAAACTACCAATTATTACTCATCTATAGGTAAAATTTAGAGCCTTTCTCAAATTTCTATGAATATGAAAAAAATTCTCCAAGAAGAAGAATATTTAAAATTGAACCAAGAAGGTAAGTCAAAAAACCGAACTTTAAGTGACATGCTTGGAATGTTAGAAAAAAGTTCAAATCATGATGGAATACCCAATCCAAAAAAATAATGTTGAAGAAAAAAACAAGTTAAGAAGGATTTCAAAGTTGCATCATGGAGTTCAATATTTGAATACATGGAATAAACTTCCTTAACCACTTCAAGAAACTCAATTCCTAAGTGCCTTATAGAATATGTTGATGAAGACATAGAGGTTAGTACCCCAATTCTTATTTATCCTCTTCCACTCCTTCTGATAATTATTCTCTCTCAGACTCTTCTTTAATTAAAATTAATTTTAAAGACCTAAAATAAAATCATGATCAACTAAAATATTGTTTTCCTAAAATTTATTCTTTATAAAAAGAACTTGATAAGAAATAAAAGAAGGATATTAATGAAAAAGATAAACAAAAAAAAGAAATGAGATTTATCTTTATTTAAAAATAAAAATTATACCTGAAATTTAAGAATCAACTGATTATTAACAAACTCAAATATTAAATTAAATACCACTAATGTTCCTTTTCCAAATTCACTCAAGGTTAAGATAATCTAAATAAAATTTTAGGCTCTCAAAGACATAGAAATGAATAGATTAGTCTTGGTTTCACAGATATTTAAAGAGCCATAAAAAACCCTTATAGAACTACCTTTATTAAAGGTTTCTCACATGATATGTTTTTTAATTATTGTAAAATAATTGGTCATTTAATTTATGAACGTGATTTCAATAATGCATGATATGGGATACCAATTCAATTTATTTTGTTTCTAATATTTACAAAATAAAAACTCATGCTATGAAAATATGGATTCCTAAATCATTTTTGGCTAACATTATTGTATACAAGTTTTTTTGGGTACCAAAACGTTTTGTCATTTATTTTTAAGGGAAATCATATTTTGAGAAAAACCCAAGAAGAACTATTATTCCTATATAGTTGTTTTTAAATACATATGTGTGGAGACCTCCCAAAATTTAATCAAAATAATAAACTAGAAGGTTTTCATGTCCTATTTAGTGATAAATCTAAGGCTTATATAATCAGTGAAGTTACTATCAGTTTTTATAATGAAACTATTATTAAATTTTTTTTTCTGAAAGGCTTGGAATGTTTTTTAATAATTAATAAATCGTGTGGTATCAATTTTAAAATTTATTTCAAAAATGATATTTTTTCAAATTATTTAACTTAAGAAGAAAAATTTTATATTATGTACCTCATTTTCAAAAATTTTGTACAATAAAGTTTATATATCTCACTCAAAAAAATATAAAATTATTGAGTGATCAAGTTAGTGAGTTTTGGATTTGGAATAGACTCCTCGGCCACTATAGCACACACTTACTTATAAAAATAAACCATTATCAACTTGTATGATATTTTACCAAACTGTATTTCAATGATTACATGGTTTTTGAAGCATGAAAATATAGTAAAAAAAATTCCAATTTTAAATTTAAAAAAGTTAATTATTCTTCAAAAACTCTTGAATTAATTAACCTTGACTTATTCGAACATTATAAAATTTAATGTCTAAGAGGTAAATACTATAATTTTTTTATTATTTATGTATTTAAAAGATTTATTAGGTATATGTTTTATTATATTATAAAAGTAAACTTGATAATACTTCACTAGGATTTCTAAAAAGTTTGAAAATGAAAAATGTTTTAAAATTATTTTAATTCAAAGTGATCATGGTAGGGAATTTAACAATAAAGAATTTTATGAGTTATATTTTTCTCAAGGATATAATAAATTTTTTTCTTCTCGTTAAACCCCTTAACAAAATAGGGTAGTAGAGAGGTGAAATCACATAAAATATTTTAAATGAATTTAATTTACCAAAATATTGTTGCGCTGAGACTATGAATATTGCATGTTTTATCATTAATCACATTATAATAAGAAATTTTCTAAAAAATAACCATTATTAATTTTAGAAAAATAAAAACCCAAAGTTAGATTTCTTTAATATCTGGCCAGAGATGTTTTCTTCTTAAAACCACATACAATATTGGGAATTTTGATACCAAATCTAATAAAGAAATCTTTCTTAGGTACTCTAACTCATTAAAGGAGTATTGAGTCTTTAATTAAAATAAAAAAATGTTGGAAGAATTAATACATGTTGTTTTTGATGAAAATTTTCCAAAATAGATTTCTCAAAATGTTTTTAAAAATGATGTTATAAATGGACATTTTAATTCTAAATAATATTAATTTAAATAAGAATAGCCTTCAAATTCTTTACCTAAATATTTTAAAAAATATAAAACCATCCAATTGAAAATATCCTTATATATTTGAAAGTGTGAAATCCTACAAATATATTGGTACTAAATGATATTAAACACCTAGCTTTTATCTCCATCTTAGAACCCCAAAATCTAAATGATTCCCTTAATTATGAAAATTGGGTTCCTTCCATATAAGAGGAACTAAATCAATTCACTAAAAATGATGTATAGAATATCATAGAAAGACCTAATGATCATCTTGTTATAGGCAATAAATTAGTTTTTACTAATAATCTAGATTATAATGGTCTAGAAATAAATCCCATTTAGTTGCTAAATGTTATAACTATGAAAAAGTCATCGACTATGGGGAAAACTTTTCTCTCTTTTTCCAGATAAAATAAATTTTTATCTTATTGGAACTCTCATATCACCTTAATTTCAAAATATTTCAAATGGATGTCAAAATAACTTTTTTAAATGGTTTTATAAAAAAAATGTTTTTGTTTAATAACAACATGGTTTTGAAAAACATATTTTCCCAAATAAAATATTTAAATTAACAAAATATCTTTATTTTTTAAAACAAGACCTATAAGCTTGGTATGAATGTTTATCTAATATATTTTATCAAATGGTTTTAAAATGGGAATATGTGATTTATATATTTTTATAAAACAAATATAAAATGATTTCTTACTCATTAAAATATACATTGATGAGTGATTTTCAACTCTACTAATGAAACAATTTATTTAGAATTTTCCAATTCAATGAAAAAAGAATTTGAAATGAGATTTATGGTTGAAATAAAATTCTTTCTTGGTTTTCAAATTTATCAAATAAATGATGATAGTTTTCAATATCAATGAAAATAAATTAATTAACTCTTAAAACAATTAAACATGGATCATGCTAAGAAAATTATTATTATAATGTGTACAACTTGTAAGATAAATTTGGATGAATTCAGTTTTCTAGTTGACAATAAGCTTTATAGAAGTATGTTTGGTAGTATATTTTATCTTATTGTGACCCAAGATGACATCATGTTGAATGTTTTTATTTCTTCTCATTTATAATCAAATCTATATGAATCTTATTTAAAATATATTAAAAGTATTTTTTTTATTTAAAACAAACTAAAAAACTTGGAATATTTTATCCAAATGTAACTTATTTGTAATTAAATTGTTTTTATGATGCTAATTTTAGAGGATTACAACTATATATGAAAATAACAAGTGTGACTTTATACTGAATTTAAAAATTCCTTGTCTCATGGAGTATTAAGAAGAAAAAGTCTCCTACTCTTTCTATAGAAAAAGAGGAATACATAGCCTCTAAGAGTTGTTGTTCCCAAATAATATGGATAAAACACACAATTATATATTTTGGGCTTACAAACAACACCATACCTATTAATTTTGATAAAATTGGGGCCATTAATATCTTTAAAAATCCAATATATCACTTCCTCACTAAACACATTGACCTTAGGAACAATTTCTTAAGATATAACATTCAAAAATGGTGATATCTTATGTGATTTTTTTTAATATGGTATATCAAATCACGGATATTTTCACTAATAACCTTGATCTTTATCATTTATATTTTATTAAAGGTGAGTTATGAGTGGTTTTACTATGATTCTCTTCATTTTATTATTGCTAACATGAGAAAATATTAAAAATGTTATTTTAAAATATTTCTTTATTTTTCTTATTATCTCTTATCTATGATCCCTTTATATTACTTATAATATCATTTTAGGGGGAGTATTATCTATTTAATTCTGAAAGTTTCCTCAAGATATATTTTTATTTTCAAATTACTTTTTAAATTTTATTTTTTTTGTCTTTTTCAAATCTTAATTTTTAAATTTTTTAAAAATACTATTTATCATATTTATACTATTCTAAATAAGTTTTGATTATTAATTTAAATTTTTTTTTAAATTAGTTTTTTAAATCTTATATGAGATCTTAGGTATATGATATAATTATTTTTCAATTGTTTTTCATTTATCTATCTTAAATAAATATTAATGATGAGTAATTTCTTTTCTATATATACTTATTTATCTAAATAATGTTCTTGATATTTCTTTAGTGAAACAAAGATCTAGATATGATATAGAGGTATACATACAATTAAAAAGGACCTATTTAAATTCAATTTATATGAAGAAATAAATCAATGGATGTAAAACCACTCCTTAAGGGAATGTGCTTCTTTTTAAGTTTTATACCAAGTAAATTTTATTCTTTCTTTTCTCTAATATTATTTTGATTATTTATCTTATATTTATCTTTTAATTCCATTTTATTTTTATTTTATAAATATTTTTATGTTTTTCTTAAGTATTATTTTAAACTGACCCACCTATCTATACTATTAAGTGGGAGTCTTGATGTTAAGAGGTGTTTTCAAAACCTTTTTCTCTTTTTGAATATTTATTTCCCCCTTGACCAATTTTTTGAAATATCTTTTAAATAACCCTTGAAATTTTAATTGTTTCCCTTCACTATTATTGTATTTTGATAATCATATAGGGGTATAAGTTTATTAATATTTATTAAAACATTTAGTTTTGTTTATTTTATTAGTAAGGGGGTTATTTTATTTCAACTTCAAATGTGTACAATTTCTTGAAATGTGTAATTTCTTAAATGTTTTTTCAAAGGTTGAGTTATTGAATTTTTTGACAAAATTTTTATTCTTAAATATGGGATGTTTGATTTATTTACTCTCTTGAGGATATTTAATATCTTTTAGTTTATCTAATGAGAATTATTGAATATCTTAATCTCTAAAATATTGAGTTACATTTCTATATATTTCACACTTTATTTACTTTTAATATATCATTTTTGTTAAGTGTTTATAAACATAAAATGGGGGAGAATATTGTACCTTTGTCTCTCCTGATAATTTATGACCATAAACACACCTTAATATTTCTATAAATTTATTTGAAATACTTTTAGTTATATCTTTTAAATATTCAATCATGTTATTAATGGTTTTATTAGAGATATTAAGGCTAATTCATACGCACATTTTTTATCTTACTAAATAATTGTATTATAAAACCTTGATATTTTAAAATAATAACATTATTTTTTATAGTGTACATTATTTAAAACATTGATCTTAAATAATCGACAAAATATATTATTTAAATATGACTATTATAACTCAATTGTTGAATTGGAAGGTATAAATAAGATTAACTACATTATAAAAAATATATATATATACATATATATAATGTTTATAATAAATAAAAATTTATCAATTAATTTTTAGTAAATAAGTAATTTTTTTAAATAAAGTCATTTTATACTTTAGAAATAAGTTTTCTTCAAAAAATTATTTTTACTACTTTCATACATGGATAATATAATCAATTTCATTAAATTTTAGAAAATGTATTTTTGAAAATGAACTTTATTTTTTAAATCATAACATGAAAATTATCTTAGGTTTATTTTTTGGGATTTTTTTAAAAAATTGTATTTTTAATGAATAGTGAAAAATAATTTTTTTTGTTGAAAAATATTTTAAATGCATAATTTCTTTCCATTTTTATTAATTAAAATAATTTTTAATAATGAAAATTTAAATAAAATTTATAGATTATATATACTATTATAGTAATTTAAATCCATTTAATGATGATCATTATTCGTATAGTTAATGCAAAATCATCTTTTACTTGAAAAATGTACTCCTTGAAAAAATAGTTTTATCGATACATTTAGTGAGTTTGTTTTTAAATTAAAATTTTCTTCATCTGCAAATTGAATTTTTTAAAATGGAATGAATATTTTGACTTATATTAATAAATATTATTAAATAATATTAACTTAATTTTTGGTCATAATGAATAGTAAAACTGGTAAAAAACTATTACAATGGTTGAGGGTAAAACTAGTTTACCAGGGGTTAAACTAAAGAGATAAGAGTTATAATGAAATAAAAACTTTCCTAATTTCTATTATATAGAAATATTTAAACCATATATCATCTAATTTTTGTAAATTCCCCATTTTTGAGCCATATGGATGCGATTATGACCTTTATAATAATTTAAGTAAAGAAGAGGGAAAATGTCGCCCTCTTACTTTTAAAATATATTATGTGTTCACATAGAGATAAAAAAGAGGTATGTTCGGTTGTAAATATAAGTTTTAAGGATAAATAATTTTTCTTTATCATCATAATTTATTTCTAATTTTATTGATGAAATAATTACCTTAAATTCTTACACAATGACAATATAATAATTATTTAACTAAATGAAAAATGAAATAAATGATATTAAAAATATTAAAATAAATATAATTTGAATAAATTATTATGTTACATATATTTTTTAGATAATTATAATGTTTTATAGATGTGTGGAAGGTATATATTCAAATTACATCTTTTTATTGATGTTTTTTAAGTTAGATTAATTGAATAAGATCAAAATTGACATTAATGATATTTGATAAAAAATAATGTTTTATTAAATGATTTAAAATTCCTAAAAATATTATATTCAAAATATTACATGATATATTTTTGATAATATCAGTCATGGTCCATTTATGGGATGTTATTCCTTTTATAGGAACCTTCTTGACCCCAAAAGAGTAAAATCTTTAATATATCGGTAATTATCGAAAAAGGTTAACATGGGTTAAAAAAATGATAAGGGTAAAACGTAATATAAACTGGAAAAAATTTTATTTTATGATATTTTTTCAACCCAAAATCATATTATATTTTAATATTATCAATTTTTATCCATTTTGATATGAAATTAAATTTATACAAATTTAATATTTTAATGAATTTCAAGTGTGCCCCTCCCCTCTCTTAAAACTGGGTACCTATTATTCACTTTTCCTCACACATAAAAAACATTTTTTATTGGCCAATACATTCCCAAATCCCATAATTAAATCAATACCCATATCCTTGAGGCCTTTCTTGATTATAAAACTAATCTAGGGAAGCTTTTTTCTGTAAACCATAAGAGGTTGACCGAAGAAGAGGTATATTTCTTAATAAAGCATTTTCTCTTTATTCTTCCACCTCATTCAAATATTATTCAACATTGATGATATAATAACATAATTGTCTCCCATATAATTATATGTTTTTTTAATGGCATTCCCTATATCCATCTCCACTTTCATCGAATAGGAAAGGACATCGTTATTGTTGTGTACGACAGACTACGGCCTCATAAACCTATGCAATTATTTTCCATCAAGTCCTATTATAGCTAGTCGTATTGATGGATTTAATTTATACACCTGATATTAATGAAATAATTTTCAATTTCAAAATATAATATATAATTTAATTTATTACAATCCAATTATTGAAAAATGATAACGTTGTTCGTGCATACATGTGGACTACCATCTCCATGAAGCGGTGCGATTCATTCTTCATCACAACATCACATGGATGATATATATAAGTGTAATATAAAAAATAATATTTTATTTATGATATAATGGAAATTATATAAAGATAAAATAATAATTACCTTATTTTTATAATGATCATTGAAAATGGAAATGTTACTCATGCGTAAATATGGATTACCATTTCCATGATTATAACATAGTTCAATTTTCATAACTATATTTCATAGTTGGTATAAAATGTATAATTTATGTATAAAAATTATAATTATTTCATTATTATTATTATTATTTGTATTCTTAAAAAATTACCTCTTTTACCAAATTCAAACTACCAAAGTCATTTTTGACATATGAGCAAAATATGGTCCAAGCATCTTCCACGAACTATTTTATTAGAAGGAAGAGAACATTCCTGAAACAATAAATATCCCTTATTGAATAATCTAAAAGTTAAATATAACTTGGTATTAAATTATATATATATATATATATATATGTATGAGGTGCGTAAGCATCATGATTTATGTGGGCATGCATATGTATTTATGATACAGGGTTATCTTTGGGAATCTGTTGAGATGTAGGTACTTGTGGGCATCTAAGAAGATGTGAGACTGGATGGGTGTCTTGTATGGAATGTGAATTATTTGAGAACCTAGTGGGGATATATATATAAGGTGCGTAAGTATCATGATTTATGTGGGAATGCATATATATTTATGATACAGTGTTATATTTGGGAATCTGTTGAGATGATGGTACTTGTGGGAATCTAAAGAGATGGGAGACTGGATGGGTTTCTTGTATGAAATGTCCATTATTTGAGATCCTAGTGAGGTGAAGGAATTATGATCCATCATGTGAGGACTTTTGAGTCCAGGGATGGTTAGTGGACCATCGAAAAATGTCATATGGGTCAAAAGTGACTGAGGATGTAACTCCTAAGGTGGAGAGTGCCTTGAGGGGATGTGAACTATTACTAATGGCTAGGGTATATTAGGGTGATGTAAATGTGATGGCTATGTTTGGAACCATAATTGAGTAAATATTGATAGCTTAGGGATGAGTTATTCTAAGTTGGGGATATTATAACATCATGGGTTTTTGAATGAGCCGTTTTTCGGGTAAAATTTGAACTTTTGAGTTTAGTGGTCTAGATAAAAGGAATTATTTGCTTTGAAACCTACTTAAGAGTGTTTTTTGACCCAATCATTTATTTTTGGGAAATTTCTATAGTTCATTGGAATTATTGGGTGTTTTAGTAAACCCCAGAGGAAGATAAGAGGGTCTAGGCTGTTGAAAATAGCTCTATCCAAAAATAAACATAGTGTAACTTTTACACGACATGTAATTCATTTTTATTAAGTGAAACATTGAATTAATTCTTGGGGGTCTACCCATGAAATTAATATCATGTAACTATTTTTTATGTCATGAACCTAATACAAGTCATGTACAAGTTAGGTGCCATGTAAGGTGTGGGTGGTACTATTTTTAAAGAGACATAAGTGGATTGACACCCATTATTTATTTTTCCTCTTCACATGTAGAAGAAGAATTTCCCAAGGGGTCCTGCATGGATCTCCCTTCCCCTCTCCTAGGATTCTTGAGATCTTCCCTACTTGGTGTCTGTTTCTCATATTGTTGGCCACGTTAGATCCCTCACGCTATTCTCTCTACTCCTCTTCCTTCTATTCATTGTTTAACTTTCCATCTGATATACTAAATTTGTGTAAGATATTTTCCCCTATTTTGAAGGTGTTAATATAAAATTATATTTTCTTTCAATTCAGCTTGAGTTAGAGGATGATATCAGAGGAGCGAGCGCATAATAGTACAAGGTTGGTGGTGCCTATATTTCTCCTCAATTTTGCGAGTGTTTAGGGGGTACATTTATATATGAAATGTGGGTTGTCCAAGTGAGATAATAATTAAATAAATAAATTAACATTTAATTATTATAATGATGATATGAGATGAATGTGGAAAAACTATTGATCCACTAAAAATTGTCAAGCCAAGTGAGAGACTTGGATCAAGTTAATTATTTTAGGTAGGGTGTATAAGTTGAATTAAATTGATTTTTTTATATTGAACACATGAGTTCAATGGAAATGTGATGGTCATGGAAAGAAGACTGAAGTGATATTGATCAAATGGATAGAGGAAATGTACTTCATTAGGTTGGGATTGACCCAAATTCTTGGGGTGATGATGATCCCCAGGTTGAGGTGACTTGGATATTGGGATTTGAGGAGATGATGTGGTTAGGATGAGGGTATATCTCTTGCGACTTTGGATGGTTTTGACCATCAGGATTTAGTGACATGGTTGTAGTGGAATGAGGTACTGTATAAAGTGTATTACGTTTTTTAGTTATTTCCACTGACAATTTTTTGGATTAATCACAATTGGTGTCACGTGAACATAGATAGGACTCAATTAAGGTGGTGTGGACAACTTGTTGTGGGTGGAGGCCCCTGTAGAATATGCGACTTAGGTGATGGAATTGACCATCAAATGTTTTTGGGGGTGCTCACCATAGAAAGACATGTGCATAGTGATGGACCATAGTTTTATTGTGTTGATACCATTAGTTGGGGGATCAGGCTATTGGGATAGGATATTGGGAGGATAGATATCCCTGTGCCTCAAGAAGTAGGTTGTTGAGCTATTGATGTTTATATATTGGGGGACTGGTATCACTGTGCCTTAGGACACCGGACTTTGAATCAATGATAATGTTTTGAGATGAGGTCTGAGGGACCAATGAATTGATTGGGAATACCATTGATGTTGGTTTCATGAATAATGGAATGAGGTGATGGGTGACATGATTATAGGTGGAACCTGAGGGTTTAGTGGGCATGAATTTCATGAGGGGATTCCATGGGTGTTGAGCCATGGATCATCCCCACTATAGTTATATATACACAAAAATGTTATGTATGGTATGTATATAATTGGAGGAATGTGTTCAGACTTATTATAGTGATGGTTTAAGTAGGTGATAAATTCTTTATGGTTGATGAGCATAAGGGAAGTAGGTTGTTTTATTAAATATACATGTGATTACTTTTTATATTTTACATATGCACACATAATTATGGATTTAATTCTAACACAAGTTGATGGTGGCATACTGATATGTATTCTTATACCCTAAAAGTTCCATTCGGGATGCATATAGATTTTATATCTCTACGATCAGATAATGGATAAGTCCTAGGATCCAGGCCTTAGTGATTGGGTTATTATACTTAGCATGAGATGGATTGAAAGGGACTATGGTGGTTCCTCTACATTATCTAGAATTTAATTTTAGTTTTCAACATTCATTATATGTACATATTGTTATTGTTGGCCATAGGAGACCAAGAATTCCTATTTTTTGTACAAACTGTTATTACTTGATATGTGTTTTCTATAAATGGTATTTTTCTTGGGCTTGTTTATTATTTTTATGCTACTTTATATATGATTATATTGAGTTGTTTTGTTTCTTCTGCTATATTATGGTTCTTATTTTGATACTATATTCATGTATGGACCATTAGTATTATCACCACTAGAGGTTTTAGTCTCCCCACAATCACCTCTCATAATCCCACTACCAGTCTTCATCCTTTGGTGTATGGGGAGGCATACCTAAGGCCTTGTGTCCAATTTAATTTGAGAACTATTTGCGTGGAAAACTGAGTCAATTTACTACACATAGCCATTGGGAGTTGTTGCACCAAATTTATATGGATAGAACATATTCTTTTAGACATTAGAATAAAATATAATTCCATCCCTATCAAGTGTTACAATAGTAGTATAATTAGTTTTTCTAAAAATCCTATTCAACACTTCAAAAAAAGCGCATTGACTTGAGGCACCATTTTTCATGAGATCACTTTTAGAAAGATGATATTGTTCTTGAGCTTATTTTCAAGAACTATGAACTTGATGATATATTCACTAAAACCATTTCTCCAGGTATATTTGACTTTTTCAAATGTGATTTGGGTACGATTAGCTTGTGATTTTTATCTATTAATATATTTTCAAGCTTAAGAAGATTTTCATTTTCAAAATTTTGTTTTTAAAATATTTATTTCAAAATGGATTTCATATGTGATTTTTTTTTTCCAAATGTTTTTATTAATTTTTTAAAAGTGAAGTGTGTATGATACTCTATGAAAAACATTCCTTTCTCGATAAATACAACTATATGTGGCTCATCCATATATGATCATAGGTATTTACTTTGAAAAGAGTTGATTGGGTTTGTTAAACCTTTCTCTTTCCCAGGCATGGTGAGTGAGACTTTACTATATACCTGGTTTGACACTCATGGGGAAGTTTTTATAGGTATTTAATAAAATGTTTACTAAACCTTAATAATGATTTCCTATGTATCTATTTGTTTATAAGTCTTTCATTACTTTATTTTGTCTTGGTAAACAGATATAATCCATTTAAACTCTCCCAATGCATTAATTAAGTAGGTGATCATCTTGTTTACACTAAAATGATCCTAGAGGAGACATTATTTTTATTTCAAAATCATTACCAAAACTCAAATTTTGTTTTTTTCAAACAAAGTTAATGAGATTTTTTTAAAAGTATTTTTATTAAAGTTCTATATTTTAAATCATTATTTATTAAAAAGATACATTTTCTCTTAAAATATTTATATTAAAATATTTTATAGTTTTCAATTTTTCTTTTTCAAAACATTATTTATTTTTCTATTTTAGAATATCATTAATGATGATAAACATAGATTTAATTTTTATCTTTTTTTTCTCTAACCAATTTTATGGATTTTTGACTAATTCAAAAAACGGAGAGAAATTTTGAAATTGATTTTTTGTAATTATTAAAAAGGGTTTGTTCTCTTACTGATTTAATTATTTTATGTTTTTATAATTATAATACTCTATATTTCATAATTTCATTTTTTTGGATAATTTTATTTTTAATGTTTTTTGAATATTATTGTTTTTTGTTTAATATTTTTTTTTCTATTCATGATTTATGTTTATTATTTTTATTATTATATATATATATTTCAATTTTTAATCTTAAAAAATTAATTTTATGATTATTTTATTTAGCTATATGTAGTATTTGTTATTTTTTCTTTACCCTTATGCTAGTTTTGTCTTTCTTGTTTGTTTGCTTTGTAATATCTATTTACTCTTATGCAACTCATTTTACCCTTATATAAGTTTTCATGTACTCTTATGTAGTGTATATGATGTAGGGTTTACCTTTACAATTTTTATTTCTACCTTTACACAACATAAGAATTCATTTTTACCTTTATGTAGCTTCTTTATACACTTACAAAACATTAGTTTAGCTGTACATAATATATAGAAAATTAAAGTTACCTTTACAAATTACATTCTATGACCCTTAATAGTGTGTATACATTATTTTTTATCCTTATTCATGCTATAAAATTTTCTTAATACCTTTAGTCATGCATGGAATTAACCTTATGCATGATATATATATTATTTCTTACCACGATTCATCATGTATAAAAACTAGTTCACCTTGAAACAACCTATGAAAACATAGTTTTAAATATACACACAAATGTAACATACCCTAACAAAAATTTGATTTTCTTTAGATTACTATTTTTCTTGTTTTTCATGATATATTGATTTTCTGTACATGTGAAATATATGTTTGATTTTTTAATGATTTTATAGTTTTTTATTTATGATATAGAATCTATGATAATTATTTCTACATTGTTTTAAATAAATTTTTATGAATATTAATTTTTCTCTTCATTTATGCATGAACATGACGTAAATGTTTCAATTTTTTTTTATTTTATTATTTTGAGTAGTTTTCTTTTTTTATTTATAAATTTAAGTTTAATATAAATGAAGTTATCCAATGTTGTTTTATATTTTTTAATGCAGTATATCTAATGTTTTATAATATATCATTTTTAAATATGGAAAGAAATTTGAAATTCAAATTTTGAATATTATAGTTTGAAAGTGTGTGAGATTTTAGGTGTTATCTTTTTCCTTTTTAATGCAATTTTTCTAAACTCCTTAAATGAGTGGTTTTTAATTAGTTTGAATTATTCTAATAGTTTTTTTTTCAAAAAATAGTATTATTGATAATATGTATCTTTCTCCTCGATAATTCTAGAAAATTATTATTTATATTTTGAATTTATGTTTCCTAAGGATTTCCCTAGCTTTGGTGTGTTAATTATTTTTAATGGATTCAAGGAGTCTTGAAAAAATGATGGTCAAGATTCATCAAACTTGGACTTCAATGAATTAAATCCCCCAATGATTCCAAAAAAATTTCAATGAATTTTATTGTTATAAAAAGTGTCTTGGGGTGGGTTATAAATTTATATTGAAACAACTTTCTCATCTAGTAACCAACATGAACAATTGCTCAATTTTTAAAATATTTATTCCTCCTAACCTAGTCTCTGATATCTAGAGTGTGTTAAAAAAATGTACATCTTTCTCACACTCTTTATTTTCTCAATATATCATAGTGTTTTTTCATATTATTTGTGATTTTAGAGACTAAGATACAATGACCCTATTCGTACCAATTCTTGTATTTTTTTGGTTATTACTACCATTCCAGTAAGGGAACATGGTTTTCTTTCCATTTCATTTAAAAAGGAAAGGGACTACTTTTCTTGTCATTTCAAGCTTCACCATTAAGGATCCAATTTCTACTATATCTAGTTTCCTATTATAACATAAAATTAAAGGTACAGTTTTGGTAGATTAGCTATTATTAACTCTAAGGGACTAGTAAATTAAATTATCAAGTGATTGAGGTGGTATAAATCAAGGTACCTTTAGGTACTATTGCTGAACTTCCTTAACACGTATTTTATCTTATTTACCTTCTACATTTTTAATTTATTTACCACTTTTAATCATTTATTTCATAAGTTTTCTAATAAATAAAACATGATTAACTGATTTATTCTCAAATCATGTTTTCTTATTTCTCCCACTTTTAATTTTATTTATTCAAAAGGATTTAATTTATTTAATCCTTTTAAAATAAATTTTTAAACTTGGATTGTTCTCCTTTAATTTTTTTAAAGGGAAATTCAACCTTCTCTTTCCTTTTTACCAATCTAAAACCAATATAATCCACTATTTGAGAGTAAAATTTAAACTAATAATATGATAAACTATGGATAAATCAATATAGTAAATATTATGAGGATCAATTACATTTCCATTTATTTATTTTTTTAATAATTTTACAATATTTTTTATGGCTCAAACTTCTATTTAATTAATTTATAATTTAAATTTCAAATTTAACATAACATTTTCCCCAATAAAGTGGAATAACCATGGTTTTTCTATAATGTGTTTTCTAATAAATTATATTATTTGTGGTAGTATCATGACAATCATATATTATAAAATTGACATAGTTTTGGATGAGGATAGTATTTTTCTTTAATTTTTAAATAGTGTAGTTTAATTTGAGTAGTTTTTATATAAAAATAAAATAAAGAATTCCGATACTATATGTATATTTTTTTATAGATTTAGGTTCATTTTTTTCATGTAAATATTAAACATTTAATTTAAGGTTTTGGATTTTTGAATGAGAGAATAATCTTATTGCTGAAACTTGTTTGAAAAAATATCTATAAATATGTAAGAATTCCTCGAAGAAACTAAAATATTTTGAAATTCACTTATGTGAGAGTATGAATTTAATGAAAATTTGGAACCCATGGAAAACCAAAGAAACCTTAAGGAGATGAAAACATTGATGTAGAATAACAACCAAGTTATTTTTAATTCCCAAAATTGACAAAATTATTTGAGTTAAAATAAGGTTTAATATATTTCTTACCCATGTTCCATGGATTACCTTGTGAGGTAAATTATAAAATTCTTAAGGAATATCACATATTCTATGACATAATGAATCCAAAAGGTGTCAAAAATTAAAAAATTAATATGAGATACTTTCCATTTTTATTAGATGGGGTAATTAAGGAGTGGTTTTTTATTACCAATCCAAAATCATAGAAACTTTTCAAAATTTAGAGAATTAGTTTATAGGAAAATTATTCTTAAAATAAAGTATAATATCTTTTAGGAATAAAATTTATTTAATTATAAAATCTTATGACTAAATATTATGCAAATACTAGGGATGATTTTATTGATAGTGTGTTAAAACCAATAAACCAAAGTATGATTGGAATTTATGTTTGAAGGGCCTTATTAAATAAAATACTATTGATATTAAGAACCTAAAATAAAAAATGGCCCAAAATTTTCAATAGTTTTCACCATGGGAGTGATTCTAGCTAAAAGAGTCTATAAGATATCCACTATGTCCCCAAAGATAAATCTCATAGTTATTCAACTTGGATACTTGATCACCATGGGAAGATAAATATTGTTATCCAAAAAACAATTTTAGGAATAAACTGAAGTTCAACCCAAACATATTCTTTCACCTTCTATGCATTATGGTATTCACTCTACACAAAATCACTTCACTAACCAATACCCTCAGTTACAAGACTCACCTAAGACTTGTATTGGTGTTTTTCTATAGATACTATTCCATTAAACATATCTTAGGTATAACCCACAATCACTAACTTGAAATTTAATATAGGTAGATCAACATAACCATGATTATGTAGGTAAAAAAACCCAAATCTACCACCAAGGATAAAATTGTAACAGATAACTCAAGTATTTCTAGGGGAATAATAGTCAATCAGAACCACCTCCAAAAATTGATCTTAATCTAGAAGAAATATGTAAATAAAAATTATGAAAACAATATACCATTTAGAAACATCAAAAATCATATATGAATTTTTTTAAACATAGATGGGTTAGTTATCTAGTGATATAAATAAATAAAATAATTTTAGATTAGAAGAGTTATATTCTTTTATACTATTCCACCATTGGGATAAAAGTAATGTAAATTCAATTATAATATGTAATGGTACATAAATTAGATTCTAAGAGGTTTCTAATCATGGTATTTTACTCTAAGATAGAAAACCATCAGGGCAACTCATTCATGATAAAAACACATCCTTATAGTTACCTTTATAAAAAATATAAGAACATCAATAAAGGGAAAGGAAAATTTGTGAGCGATGATAATTTCCTTAATAATTTCACACAAAATCTATGTCCTCAAAGATCATCCATGGTTAATAAAAATATTAACACTAATCTTAAAAATGAAATTCTAGATAATTTTAGTAATAATTAAGTTAATATTTATTTACTTAATGTGATGAAATAGATACCCAAATACATTTTTTTAAATTGATATGTATACATATAAATTGAATGAAAGGAAATGAGAGTTTTAACTAAGGGATGATTGTATAAACATTTATTTAGTTGGATATAACTTCCAAATTCAAATATCTAAGAACCATTATTTTACTATACACCATAAAAGAGTTTTTTACTAATTATATGCTTAATTTAAGTGAATTTATCAATTTTATGCCTCAATAAATATATAACTTTTTATAGGTTATATAATTAAACCCATAAAAATTTTTCATTCAGTTATATAACAAAATTATAACATGACCATTTAGAGTGATCAAATATGTATTATTATGGGTAAAAAATCTCATCCTTCCAACAATTTTTTTATGTAATTTATATAAAGGATAACATAATTAAAAGAAATTATTAGTTTATCTTAGGTAAAAATTTCTTCAAGACTATTAATAATAATTTTATTATTCATGAGAGTACCTTTTACCTGGAATTCAAGGGTGTGATAGTTCATTTCAACAATTTTGAATCCATGAAACATCCTATATAGGAGATTTAAATATTTATTCTTAAAACGATTGATTGGTTTTCTTATCATTAGACATGCCCAGACTTATCTATTAGTTTTATTGATGATGTTTCCCCTTCCTCATGCCTCTACGCACTGTGATTCTTTGGTATCTCTCCCATCAAAGGTTGGATTTGAGATTCTTATGTTACTCTTATATTTTTTGAAACCTCGATCAAACTATCAACCTAACCTCTAACTTCTAGGATTCCTTATTGAATGCGTTGTCATGACAAACCTAATTTATTATGATTTAAAGATGATTTTATAGTATAGGAAAGACCCTAGTTCATTTATCAAGGAGCATTGATAGGTTTAGATTATGCATTTTTAATAAAAATTACTAAAAAGTGGGGTGGTTTAGAAAATAGTTTTAAGAAAATAACATAATTTAAACAGTTTAATATTTGATAAATAAAGGAGTATTTTTAAGAATTTTGAGAGAAGGAGGTCATTTAATGTTCACTACACATCTTGGATAGTTCATTGTTTTAATTATTTTATATGGTTTAATGTAATTATTTGTTTTAGGCTTGTCAAGATCTTGATTCACCTTTTTCCTCTTAAAACAATGCACAAAGGAGAAACACTTGACACAACAATTGTGATGTAAAGGTTTGGAAATGAAGAATATAATAAGGGCTACCAAATAATATGAAAATATCATGATTGTGTGTGAGAAAAAAGGATTCCTGTGTTGTTTAATCAGAATAACCCAAGACTCCCACTTGAAATATCAAACCAATTAGTGTTGAGATAAAAATCAATTTACGTAATTATAAAAAAAATAAATGTATTTAGAGGAGAAGGGAATAAATATTAAAAATAAGTTAAATATTTATCACAGAAATTAACCAAAAAATAGTAGAATAACAAGTGCCACAAATCCCTCCCAAGTATGTGTATCTCCCTTGAAATGACCATCCACCGTTTAGCTCGCCATCGAGAGGAGGATGAGGCTTAAGTGGAACTTCACCTTCATCCTTGATCCCCATATTAAGATAAGGACCTCAAGAAATTATTGGATAAAAATAGGACTCCTTTGGATATCAAAAGTACCAGATATTTTACTCCTGGACAAAAATAAAAATGGGGAGCCCAAGGTATCATTTTATAAGAAAATTAGAAGGTGGTTTTGAGCCCCTAGATTTAGAGAAACCACTTGGCCCATGGTTTTAGATCTCCAGAAAGACTTATCTAAATTTGAAGAAAATTAAAATGTTGTCGCCCCATATTCTGAATATCTCCACTAAAAATTTGGCACAATTTGGACAACTACATCTTGAGATATATATAGAACATAATACACCACTTTTGAATTTGTGCATATTCAGTGTCTTGGACATATCAGTCCGAGTGGGCCACTAGATGGCATAATCGGACTTCAATTCATTCATAAAATTTGTATACCATTTAATTTTTTACGCATTCAAAAAATATCATTCAATTTAGATTCATAATTTAGTAGCAGTGTGCGGTTGAGTCCACTAGTTTTCTTGGATCCTGTATAGTTTGACCCATTTTTCTTGAACTCTATCATGAGCCCTCCAAATCACCTCAACCTAAAATTAAATTATAAGAAAAGAACATTTCAATTTTTAATAGTCTAAAAAAAATAATTGAAAAAAAATGATGTTAAATTTGTTATTATTTTTATAATTTTTAATTCAAAACTAGTTTAGCACAATGATGTAAGGGTGAAAATGAAATAGTGAATTGTGGTGTAATCACACCCCCAAACCTAAACATTTTTACTCCCAGGAAAATTCAAATTTCTAAAAATTTTGTATAGATATATTCTAAACTTCATGATGATTTAACATTCAGTGAAAATTTAATTCTTGATAGAAATGTGATCAAATAAAAAATCACACTGAGTTATTATCTGGGATAATGGAAAAAAACGTCTCAAAAATAGTTTTAGAATGAAATTACAAGAGATTAATGATAAAAATCAAATAAAATAATATAAAATTTAATAATGTCACTATTTCTTCACATGCGTGTGTGAAAACCATTTCATGATATTCTTTCCACTATATATCAAGCAAATATTGGTTATTTTAGATTTTTTCCGACATATATGATCCTTTCCACTGAACCTATCCTACATCCATTACAATAAAATTTCAAGACCCACTCATTTAAGCATTCCTAGAAGTCAAACCATAAGCTCTCAACCGAGACATTACCATATTTTATACATTTCATCACTCCCATAAATGTTTATTTTTTCATTGTTTTTTTTTCATTTTTGATATTTTTTTGAGGGCATACAACAGTCAGATAATATATAAACAAACATAGATCAATATGGTACAACTATGAAATAGATCAGATAAGGAACAAATGTATGGAAAAATAATTTTGGAAATTAGAGAAAATTAACCTAACTTATATTTAATTTATATTAATTAAGAAATTATCACACTTCATGGTTGGGTGAAAAGATGTGTGGAGAAAATAAATGACACAATTTTACCTTAAACTACCCACAAAAAGGGTACCTTTCTTCTCAATGGTTTAAAAATGATAAAACCATTTATATCATTAATAATAAAAATATTTTAAGATAAAGTCACCCCAAATTATTTAATTATTACTGAAATACACATTTCATCATATTTTTTATGAATGTTAAAACTACATGAAATACTGAAATTCCATATGCATTTTCAATAACTTCCATGATTAAGCAGACATTATTTTCCATGATAAACTGGGAATCAAAAATTAACATTCCAACACAAGAGTGAGGGGTGAAAAAGATGGTGGGGGGAGTGAAAATGCTATACAACAAGTGAAAAAGAGAAAAATAAAGAAATATGATGAAAATTTATAACTAACCTAAGAATGTACCCATCCCCACAAACCTAGATCTTGAAATTTCCTCACTGTAATAAAAGAGAATGTGGGAAGGAAGGATAAAACATGATGGGTGTCATTCATATATTGATTCTTGAACATGGAGTTCCTACACTAGGGACTCTAGAATGGTTTCATGAAAGTTATTGAACTGCTACCCATTAACAGTGAAGGTTTTTTGCGTTTCTTCATTTTGAACCTAAAGAACACCAAATTGATAAACATTAGTAATAGTGTATGGTAAAAAATAGTAGGAATGAAGCTTACCTTGATGTATCTTCAGCATTAAATTTTAAAGGATGTCCTTCTTCCCAATGTGGAATTGACGATGAAGGATGAGACGATCATGGGCAGCCATGGTTTGATCCTTATAAATCTGGGAGTTCTCATATGAATCACATCTCATTTCCTATAGTTTCGGAATATACAAATTCATTTGAGAACCTACACCAGAAAGATTAAAATTTCATTGTTTGATGGCCCAGTAGGGATGGTGCTCTATCTTAATTGGGAGGTGACAACTCTTTCCAAACACTAGATGATATGGTGACATGCCAATGGGAGTTTTGAAAGATGTATGGAAATCCCATAATGAATCATTAACTCTAGGACTCCAATCTTTTTGGCTGGGTTGAAATGTTTTTTAGGAATCTATTTTACCTCTCTACTCAAAACCTCATCATGAACATTGGATTGTGGGTGATAAGTTTTAGAAACTCGATGGTTAAACCCATACCGATGCAAAAGTGATTTCATTGTGTGGTTTCCAAAATGAGAACCTTGGTCACTAACGATAAACCGAGGTAATCCAAAGCTATAAAAAATTTGGGTTTTCAAAAATTGAAAAATAGTCTTGGAATCATCAATCCATGTGGCATTTGGTTCTACCCATTTTGACACATAATCCATTGCTAAAAAAATTTACAAGTTGTAAAATGAATTGGGGAATGGACCCATAAATTCAACACCCCAAACATAAAAAATGTCATGAAAGAGAAAAGTTTTTGGTGGTATTTCATTTCTTTTAGAGACATTCCAAATTATTTGAAAATGTGGACAAGATTTATAGAAATCATGGGAATTCTCAAATATTTTTGGCTAAAAGCGACCAGAATCGAGGAACATACAAGTATTTCATTGCGGACCAAAGTGGTATCCACAAGCAAGAGTGTGGAATAACCATAAGATAGACTGAAACTCACTGTCGGGAACAAAATGATTAATGACTTGATCACTAAATGTGCGCCAATGGTAGGTGTTATCCCAAATGTACCAACGAGACTCATGTTTTAGATGATAAACTTGGTTTTTATTGAAATCAGTAAGAATAAAAGATGTTACAAAATAATTTACAATTTCAGCATACCAATGTATATCATATTGAACTCGGTATAATTTATCATCAAGAAGCATGTAATTTATATTAATACAGGGGGATGATTAAATTCCCTAGTATGGGAGGATCCAACTGATTTGGTCAGCCACCACATTCTCTGCTTATTTTTTATCTCTAATTTATGGATTGAATTCCTAAAGGAGGAGCATCCAACTAATGAGTGGTGGTTTGGCTTCATTTTTTTGAGGAGATACCAGAGGGATTCATGGTCTAAGAACACATAGACTTTGGACCCTAAAAGTTATGACTGAAATTTATCCAAGGTAAACATAATTAAAAAGAAATATTTATCAGTATTGGTGTAGTTTTCTTGGGCAAGGTCCAATGTACATGAGGCATAAGAAATGACATGTGGATCTCAATTAACCTGTTATGATATGATAGCCCCAAATGCATATTTAGTGGCATCACACATGATCTCAAATTGAAAATCTCCCTGAGTTGGTTGGATTATTGGGGTGATGCGAGACTCCATTTTAGTTTATTAAAATATTCCTTACATTCTTTATCAAAAACAAATTTCTTTTCTTTTTAGATCAATTGGGAGAAGAGGTATGTAATCTTACTAAAGTCATGAATGAAACGATGGTAAAATATAGCATGACCTAAGAAAGACCACACATCCCACACATTTTTAGGTAATGGTAGTGAATAAATGAAATTAACTTTTGATTTATCAACTTGGATACCATCCCAAGAAATGACATGCCCTAGTACTATACCTTGTCAAACAATGAAATGAAATTTCTCATAATTTAATACAAGATTTTTTTCAATACAACAGCTTATGAAAAAACCTAAACTACTCAAACACTCATCAATGGAGGACCCATACACAATGAAATCTTCCATAAACATTACCACGAAATTCTCTAGGTAATCCAAAAAATACTAACCATGCATCACTGGAAATTACCCAGAGCATTACATAGACCAAATGAAATCCTTATATATGAAAATGTGCCAAAGGGGTAAGTAAAGGTTGTCTTTTTCTGATCCTCTGGGGAAATATGGATATGAAAGTATCCAGAATACCCATCAAGAAAACAGTAATGAGACTTCCCTACCACCCTCTCAAGCATTTTCTCAATGAACAATAATGGGAAATGGTCCTTTCCTGTTTTTTGGTTTAGTTGGGAATACTCTATAAAGAAACACCAATTATTCTACACATGAGTTTTAACCAATTAATTGTTTTAATTTTTAATTACCATTAGAAAAGTTTCTTTAGGAACTAATTGAAATGGATTGACCCATTGAATGTAAAATATTTGGTACAAGATTCCAGTTGCCTATAATTTTTTTATCTCCTTTTTAACAACATCTTGTAGGTTTGGGTTCAGTCAACGTTGTGATTTCCTCACTAGTTTATCCTCATCATTTTACAATATATGATGTGTGAAAATTGATGGTCTAATACTAGGAATTTCTGCAAGTGTCTATAAAAAATCTTGTTTATACTCCCTCAAAAGTTCAATCAGTCACAATTCATGCTCAAGAGGAAGAGAACTAGCAATGATGGTAAGAAACTTGTTTATTTTCTCAATATAGGAATATTTTAAATCTTGAGGTAGTTTTTAAAGTTCCAATTCTGGTGGATTTTGTATTGATAAGAGTGATTGTGAAAGTGAGTGGTCACTAATCTCATCTAACTACTCAATAGTAACATCCTCAGATGAAGAATGAGCTTTTACAAGCTTAGTAGTCTCATAGATGGTCATGGGATCCTTAGTGTTCAAGAAATCATCAACTAACAAACATGCATGGCATTTTTCTAGAGCAGTAAAACATTCTATGCATGTTTCATTCCATAGAATTTCAATCAATGACGAAAAATCAGCAAGGGGATCAGTGGAATGAAAATAATTTTTTATGGGAAGGGAGTACATCTATAGAGTAAACAGAGTGAGGAATGTTCTTCTGAGGGGTGCTTCATGGAATCAAGGATGTTGAAGTGGAAAATGTCACCAAAAAAACTCCATAGATAATGTATCATTGTAGAAATTAATTATTTTTTTAGCATTTTTCAGGAAAGGTCTCCCTAATATAATCGAGGCATGTCTATTCATCCTATCATTTTCTATTTTAACCACATAAAAATAAGTTGAAAAAATTAAAAATTTCACCCACAAAAGAACATCCACTAACATACCAAAAGGGCATGGTGTACTCTAATATGCTAATTGAGCAACAATTTGAGTGCAATTCAGTTCCCCAACCAACAATGAAGAGTAAATAGCATGGGGCATCACATTTATATATGTTCCTAAAACAAGCATAACATTGGAAAATGAATACTCCCCTATGGTGAAGGAGATTGTGAATTTTCCAAGATCATTTCATTTAGTGGGAGGAGATGTATCTATAAATGTTAATATGTTCCTCCCAAAGATCGCCTTTTCATTACCTCAATATCTCTTTCGCTGTATACACATATCTTTCTGAAACTTGAGGTATCTTGGCATTTGCTTCACGACATTGAAGAAGGGGATGTTAACCTATAATTTTTTGAAAGTTTCCAAGATTGGTTTATCAAGTTCAATTTATTTTTGTTTTCTTGGTTGAGTGGCCCTTTGGGGAAATGGAAGATAAATGGTTGGGCTAGGTGACTCATCAGTAGAGACACTCTTTCCTTTAAAAGGGATTCTCTCAGGATATTATTTTTCAACATTTGGACTAATTTCAAGGGTTGAGATCGTGTTTTCCTCATGAGGGGATGAATATAAAGGAGGGGTCATTTGGATTTTAAGTTGAGTTCCACTCCTAAGGGTTATGAAACTAACATTTCTTTAATCCCTTAGGTTGACTACTAGTTGAGAGGGTAGTTTAACTGACCCATGACTTTGGATTTTGCCCATCAAGTTGGATAGTTGGGATTACTGGGTTTTTAGGTCTTAAATGGCATCTTGGGTAGTTTATTGGAATTGGTGATTGTTGACAACTGTTTTTTTAGGATTTATTCTATGCTAGGCTCATGTTTTTGAGGGGTTTTTGGAAGGTCCTTTATTGTGGTTGAGGATTTCTGGGTGGTGGTGGATGACTACTCTGCCCTGGTTAGTTACATTTTTGTTGAGGTTGGTTTGAATACCCACATTTTCTGTAATCTTAGTTTTCCTTCCACCCCGGGTTGTATGGATAGTAAGGTTCTTGCCTTAAGGGTTGTTTATTGGAGTGTCTTGGAAAGATTGCATCACAACTCTCAAAATTTTCTCTCAGTTGGAGGAATTGGTCAGAATAGTAGGTGTCAGAAGAACATGTACCACAATGGGTGGGAGGGGGAGATTGGGATTTCCCTTGGGAAAGAGAATGTTTTTGAATAAGGGTACTTACCTCTTCAAAATTTTTGTCCACCTTCTTTTAGAACTCAATTCCTTTTCACCTGATGGACACCTCAAATGGGTACACTAACCAAATTGTTGAGTGTTTTGTGACATGTTATCAATTAGGGTCCTTATAGAAATTGGGGTTTTATAAACTAGTGCACCACCTGTATCTGCATCAATTATATTTCTACCAATAGAGATTAAACCTTCATAAAAACAAGGAATTAAAAGTTCATCACTTATTTGGTTGTGTGGATAGATTGAACACAACCTATTAAATCTTTCCTAATATTCATAAAGTGTTTACCCTTGTGATTTTCTTTTCCCACAAATTTCATTCCTTATTGTTTCGGTTTGAGAGGATGAGAAATATTTTTTAAGAAAAAGGTGTTTCATGTCCACCTAACCTCTAATTGGTGAATTAACATAACATAACCAATCTTTCACAGTGTCTTATAATGAAAATGGGAATGATCTAAGATTTACTTGTTCTTCATCCAAATTAGTAGGTTTTAATTTAGAACAAATAAGTATGAAATTATTTTAAGAAATTACGTGAAACTTCTCCCATGAATCCATGTAATCTTTGTAATAAATTAATTAAACCATATTTAAGTTCAAAATCGGGTGCCTCACCTTGTAATTGAATATAGTTGGGTTAGATATAAACATTAGTCGAGGTTAGTTTTTTGAAGGTTCAGTTGATTTTAGATATATTATGCATGTTTAATTCAGTTTTAATTTTGGTTCCAGAAGAAGAATAAGGATCATGAAGAGGTTCAAGATGTGATGTATCCTCCTTTAAAGGGTTATCTTGTGGGTCATGGTGTCGCTGACATAGGATGCTCTTAGTTTTGGGTGCAAAAGGCCATTAATATCTCATAGTAGAACACGTCATGAAAAAAACCTACACAAAGAAATATTTTAGAAATAAAATACAAGATTAATTAAGTAAAGATGAAAATAAATAGTTACAAAATTAACAATATTTTTATAAAAAACTCACACTAAAAATAAAATAACTCCCCCAAAATGATGCCAAAGTTTTAACATGTTGTCAATAAATGTCAAAATGATTATGATTTTAAGATGATTTTATAGTATAGGGAAGACCCTAGGTCATCTCTCAAGGAGTGTTGATAGGTTTAGAGTATGAAATTTTAATAAAATGTTTAAAAGGTGGTGGTTTAAAAAATATTTTTAAGAAAATAACATAACTTAAAGAGTCTAATAGATGAAAAATAAAGGTGGTGTTTTAGGAATTATGAGGGAAGAAGTGAATTTAAAGTTAACTACACATTTGTATAGTTCATTATTCTGAAAATTTTATATAGTTTAATGTAATTCTTTGGTTTAGGGTTTCAATATCTTGATTCTACACTTGCCTCTTAAAACTATGCACAAAGAAGCAACCCTTGATACAAAAATCACGATGAAAAGGTTTGGAACTCAATAATATAATAAGGGCTGCCAAAGTATAATAAAATATCATGATTCTGTGTGAGAAAAACATGATTCTTGTATTTTCCAATCAGAAGAACCTATGATACCCACTTAAAATCTCAACCTAATAGGTGTTGAGATAAAACGTGTTTCACTTAATTATAACAAAATAAATGTATTCAAAGGAGAAGAGAATAAATATTAAACATAATTGAAATATTTAAAACACAAATTACACAAACCTTGTGTAATAACAAGTTCCATAACTCCCTCCCAATTATGTTTACCTCCCATAAGATTTCCATCCACTATTTAGCTCGACATCGAGAGGAGGATGAGGCTAGGGTGGAACTTTACCTTCATCCATAATCCCCTATGAAGATAGTAACCTCTAGAAATTCTTGGATGAGGAGAGGAATCATTTGTGTCTAAAAAATACCATATCTTTTTCTCCTTTCGAAAGATTCAAATGGGTATCCCAAGGTATCATTTTATAATAAAATTGAAAGGTGGTTTTGAGCATCCGGATTTTGAGAAACCACTTGGACCATTGTTTTTGAACTCCATAAAGTCTTATCTCGCTTTGAAGAAAATTTTAAAGTTGTATCTCTATCTTCTGAAAATCTATATAAAAAATTTGGCACCATTTGGAAAACTATAGCATGATATATTGAAAGAACATAACACACCACTTATAACTTCTTGCATATTTGGTGTCTTGGACAGATCAGTCGGGATGGGCAACTAGATGACCTAATTGGTCTTGGGTTCATTCATAAAAGTTGTATAATATGGAATTTTGGACCATTCCCCAAATTATAATCCCATTTGGATGCATTTTTTTTTATTATAAGTGTGTTTTTGAGTCCATTAGTGTGCTTAGATCCTAAGCAGTTTGGCCAATTTTTCTTGAACTTCGTCATAGGACCTCCAAATCAACTCTACCTACAATAAAATTATCAAAACAAGTAATATTTACATTTTTAATAGTGATAAAAACATAATTATTAAATAAAACATGAAGTAAAATTTTCTATTATTTTTATAATTTTCAATAAAAAACTAGTTTAGCATAGTGGTGTAAGTGTGGAAATGAAACACTAAATCACAGTGCAATCACTTATTCAATTCTGGACAAGGTGTTAGAATACATTAAGGAATGTTTTCACCTTGATCCTTAAAAATATCTACCTTATATTTTCCCTTATATCTTACGTATTCCCCTTTCACCCTATGTTCAAGAGATTATGGACATAAATCCGCCTTTCTGCTTATTTAATAGTGAGTTTTGTGATGTCACATATTATCAATCTTAGTCACTTATCACCAATTTTTGGCCTGATTGGACATATATTTTAATTTTCAAATTATTTTTCAACTTCTGGAATCTATCTTCTCTATTAGCCATTTTAGTGCTCAACCAAAACAAATTATAGTTTTACCTCTTCTCTTGATATGATTTCATAGTGTCTTGGTTGGAGAATTGCTGGTCTTGAAGTAACCATTAGTTTTTTTTCTGTAAATGGTCTACGTATATCTATACAAGCCATAAATACTAGTTTTATTAGTTTAGATATTCCTTCGAGGGCTACCTCTCTCATTTCACAGACCCTTATATCTCATGGGGATCAATGATGCTTTTTGGAATTTACTATGTGCATATGATTCCATATTTCTCAATACTATTGTAGTGAGGATTTGTGTTGAAATGGATCTCTATCATCCTTTCCCTTAACACATGCTATTTTGATATGGATATGATATTTCTTTTTAAAAATTTATTTTTTACCTCTCAGGTGATTTTTTTCATGGTTGTAGTCTCTACATTCATTCTGTTTCCTATTAAATAAAATTATTCCCCACTCATTAGGTTTCTTGGCCTCCTAGGATCTCTAACCCCACTTAGTATTTATAACCTTGATCTTTGGTAACTCTATGCAATGATCCTTTAATTCCTCTATATTCATTACTAGTGGTGGATTTTCAGTTAAAATACTTAGTTCAAGTGGATTCTAAATCATATTCCTATGAAATGTTTACCTATAATATTATCTATCATTGGATTTTGGAAGGTTAGGCAGTATATTTTGATGAGAATGAAGGAGATAATCATTTTTTTAGTATTTTTATATTTATCTTAGGTTGTATTTTCTTATATTTTTTCAAATTATTGGGTCATTCTAGTTATTATTAGATCTATTTCCCCAGTTTCTAGAGTTCGAAGCACCTCATCCCTAGAACTTGCTTCAATGCTTGGTTCTCTATTATATTCCCATTTTGTACTTTTTTAAGATGTTTATATAAGGTCGAACACTTTGGCTCTCTTCTTAGACATCCCCAAGTCCCTACCTATTGTCTCCTCTACTGATCATGCCTTCTCTATCCTTGAAACCCTTATTTGCACTACTTCCAACTCCTTTTAATCCCGATATGGGTTGGATGTGAAACCTCATGCTACTCCTTTTACCAAGAACAAGTGGTAGAATAGATCCGCAGATACTCCCATATGTGCTAGTGGAGTAATAAATGAGCTTAAGGACAACTCTATCTTAGAAGGAATGCTCCCCCCCACAAAGGCTAGTCAATAAGGTCTCTAAGACCTACACCCTATCATAATTTTGTTATCTATTTTCATGTTGAATGTAAGGGGATAAAGGTAACTAGTGAAGTTTGAATACTTCCTAAAGGATTATAAATAATCCAACCTCTTAGTAATGAAAATTATAGACACTAGGAAAAATTATAATAACACAAAAACCTTCACATCCAAACTTTAGGTTAGGGAATTGTTGCATGATAGTCCAATTAATGAAAATATTTGGAACTTATATAGAAATAATGTAATTATGGATCTTGTCTATTTATCATCATAATTAATTACTATTAAGTGATACCTTTACAATAAATATATGTTCTCTACCTTTGTTTATGCCAAATGTAAAGCAAGGGATCAAGAAATGATATGAGATTATCTTTATACATTCAAACTAGGATCACACTCTTGGTTAATTGGTGAGGACTTCAACATGATCCAGTATATCTTTGAGAAACGAGGTTGGTACTACTATTCTCAGTAGTACATGATTTATTTTAATAACTTCTTGGACTTTAATAATTTGTTGGTCCTATAATTATATAGAGATAAGTATAGATGGTGTAATAATTAGTAAGGTAACTATACGATCCAGTGTATTCTTGATATGTGTTTTTCCATTATTTATGGCATATTATGTTTCCCAAATTCTTCAGCCACCCACCTAGATAAAAAAATCTCCAAAAAATCCTCACTATTACTCTCTTTGGAAGGGTATGATGTCCATTCTTTGAAATTTTCCTTCACCATGTAATAGAGCCAAAAAGTGGATTTCTTATTGGTGGTGAAAAAATCAAAGGATATCCCCATGCATAGAAAACATTGAGATATCATGAAATGAAAACACAAGAATATAGAAGTCTCCCTTAAAGAGTGACCATATCTTCATCATAATAATATTATGAGAATCTATAATTTGGAAAAGAATATTATTTCATGGGATAATAGTTTATAAGACACATAGAGTGAAGATACTTTAATCTCCTTTAAGAAAAAAAATAAAAAGTATTATCTACTATATTATTGAAAGAATAAAGGGATTATCAATAAATATCCCATGTCCACTCAATGATAAAGGGATTCTCAATAAATATCCCAAGTCTATTCAATAAATATCCCAAGACCCTTTATTGAAAGAATAAAGGGATGATCAAAGTAGACAACATGAACTCTTCCTAATTCCATGATTTCATTAAAAAATGATTATCTAGTAATCTAAATTTGTAAATGGAAGATGGATCCTTCAACAATGATATCAATGTATACAGACCAAAGCAAGTTAATGATTTAAAAAATCATCTTTATAAGATAGTTCCAGTAAACTAAAGAGGTTATCCCATAGAGGAATCCACTGAGCCTTACTTCAGAAATATACATAACTCCATTGATGAAAATATATATGCCTATCTTGTAACCCACATAAATATTGGTGATATTTTTAAGATATCAAGAGATTAAATACAAATAGGACCCCATCCCAAATGGTTTTATCTTTATTTATGGAATCATGGTATATTATCAAAGTGGTCCTAAATTGATTTATCCAAAATTATTTTTCAAGTGGTCATTTTTCTAGAGAAACTTTTTACACCTATCTCCGATTTATTCCAAATGTGAAGAACCACAAAATATTTGTCTAATTATTCCCTATAATTTAATGAAACTTTTCTAATTATGTTTTTGTGAAAAATTATCAACAACGAACTCACCAAACTCTTAACATATTTGGTTTTATAGGAATAACATGGACTTGTTAAGAACAACAACATATAAAGAGATTTTTCTTAGGTGTACGAAGTTATTCATGATATTAAGAGAAGGTGGTTGGATCTAATATCATAGAAAATATTGAAATTAAAAATTCCTATAATGTTCTCCAATGAAGTTTCATAAATAAGATTATATGCCCCCAGATCTTTTTGGAGAAGATTTTTTATCTTGGTTTCTATATTTTCTTATATCTATAGTTATTGATATATATAGTGGGAAATAGATTTAACTTATTCAAATATACAATAGGGATTCAACAAGGATATATTATCTATCCTCTATTATTTATTGTGGTTTAAGGATCTCTTGTTAAAAACATGGCCAATGTGACTAATTTATGTTTGATCCTCCCCTTAAAAGGTAGGTTTGAAAAATTTGGTATCTCTAATTTTATTACTGATGATATACTTTATTTTATATATATACGACTAAAATATATAAGGTTATTCAATGATATTATTTAATAATATGAGAAATATTGTGGGAAACACGTAATCCATAGAAAGAACAATGTGAATATATCTAATAATTATACTACTATCTGAAGTGTTGATTTTAAAGAAAATTTGAGAATTAATAAAAGCTCCGTTCCCATATATTATCTTAGATCTAGCCTCTATCTTCTAGAAAGATCGAAATTATCCATTTTTTATAATAATTTCAAATTAAATATGGGAATAATTAAAAATTAGACAAGAAAATTTATTTAATTTAGTGAGAACATCAGGATTATCAATTTGGTCCTCATGTCCATTCCCACACATGTTATATCTATCATCAGATTACCCAAATGTGTTCACCACCACATATAAAATACTATCAATACATTTATCTCTGACTTCTAACTCAAAGATAAAATACACTAGGCTAGATATTTTCATTTTTCTAATCCTATAAAAAAGGTGGTATTGGGAGAGGAGGCTCGGATGAAACCATGAAATCCATGCAATTGAAACTTTCATGGGACATAATTGTGGGGAACTCTTTGTGGGATAGTTAAACGGGGAATAATTATGGGGTAGCATTGAATATAACTCATTATATTTTAACATCATCTTCCACAATTTAGAAAATTTTATAAACCCCACTCTATACTCTTCTAGAACACTTGCAATGGGTGATAGGTTATGGAGATATTTTATTATGAAAGGGCTATTCGGATGGGAGTATCTCTTCTTCCCATACTACTCTACGACAAACATCAACTTTTATATGGACGAAAACTTCCCCGCACATCCTGCAATTCACCATATATATCCTCTCATGTGAATAATGAAATATCTTTGATAACATTATGTTTTTTGATGAATATGATTGATTTCTCTTCTCTCTATCGATAACTGTTATCTTTAATGCTAAAGTCTACCCAACAATTTTGCATGTTTTGAATAAAGATGATCCATGGGGTAAAATATTTTAGAACTCAACCATTTTTTCATAACTCAAAAACATAATATAGAATTATTAAAACTATTATATATCCATAGAAATTATTTTCTATTATAAAAGTGTCTAGCTAGATTCAAAATTATATTACTGCTCAATCCCACAATCTGAAATGAATGAGCACCTATTTATGAATAGTGAGAAGGCTACCTTTTTTTATATTCTATAGGGGTCATCTAGGAATTAATAAAACTCTAGGATCTTTATACATTCTCTATTATTTATGGTTTTTATGTGCTATTATTAACTTAGATCTATGTATTGGCCGTAAGGTGGAATTAGAAGTCAACTTTTGGTCAATTTTGGAAGCTCAAAATGATTACAAATTCAATAATAGGCCTTAAAACTTCTAACATATAAAGATAAAGGTTCTTTATATTATTATTAATATTTATATTCTTATCAATGGTTCCATTAAGTGGGTTAAATTTATTGGTATTAATAATGTATCTCTAAATATTAATATTAATTCTTTCCATTCGGTCTCACAAACTCCACCAATCTTAAGTATGAAACTGAAAATATATGAATATTATTCTAATCGCACTACAAAAGGTGGGATAATATTTTGTGATCATAATGGTTATAAGGTTCTATACTATAGTTATTTTTTATGTCATAGGTAACCCCCTTATAGAATAATCCAAATCATTACCCAGTGGTATTTTTATTTGTAGATAATTGAGTATCTCTCTTTTAGAGATATAATCATGTTCTTATTTGATTTTTAAATTCATACAAGGATCCATACCCACCTACTAGTCCATATATTATATTATTTAAAAACGTGTAAATATTTTTCTTCATTGTGAAAGGATTCATCATAACCAATATAAAGGTAAAAAAGTAACAGATATTCTGGATACCAATGGAGATGAAACCTATATGATCACTATTTTCTAACTTTAGGCTCTTTTATATACGATTACAATATTTTTTTGTTGAGTACGTGCAATACCCACATCCTTTTTGCCCCCCTTGACTTTTCCTTATTTTTCCTTAAATTATATTCTATTAAAAATTTATCTTTTATTTAGTCAACATGACTTTGTTGAATTTCCATATGACCATATTGTACTTGACCACACTCAAACTAATTATTCATGTATATATGAGAGTGATGAAAAAATTTCTTTTATATATTCATCTTAAGATTCTTCTAAATATGTAAATGATGAAGGTAATATTTATTTTTTTGATACTGTAATATTTTCTAATAATATTTTCAAACATCTTTTTTTCACTTTCAATGATATTTAAATCATCCACTAAAAACAATCCATTGAAAACATATATGTTTTAGAATATTCTTTAAATGAGTATATTTTTAGTCCAATAGACTAAATGTCTGCCATGTCACCAAATGCTAGCATCTTACGAAATATAGATCTAAAACCTCTATATAAAAATATAAAATTTCAAATATAAAAAATTAATTAAAGTTTTGTATGATAATTTATGACATTTATTACATGAAAAAGAGGCTAGTATTCTTGAATTACATTGAGTTCATACAAAATCTATAGGATAGATTTCATATGATATCCTAGACACTAGACCATATTTATTCATGTACAAGATTCTCTTAGAGGATTAGGTTTTTTTTCTAAAAAAAGGACAAAGGGGGATGGATACCACCTTACTCGATGTAGTTAATAATCAAGTGACTTCATTATTAGATACATGATTCATTTCCCCTATAATTAATAATAAATGGGTCAACCTATTCCAAATATTTTATAAGAAAAGTGGACTTATAGAGATATAAAATAAAATTGGATAGTTTTTTTAGAACTATAACATATAAAGATTTTATGAAATATTATTTAAAAAAAATAATTTCTTCTATAGCTCATGTTACAGGAAAAATTGAGTTTTAATGATCCGTGACAAACTATAAATATTATTATTTAAAAAAACTATTATTACCAATATTTGAGCATGTATGAATTATTATTAATAAATAAATTCTAAATATAATGTATAATTATATTATATAAAGAAAAAATAGTAACAAAAAGTTTTTAATTTCTTGAAAAGTCTTTATATGTTTCAAAAGTATTATTTTCTCAAAAAATGAATTTATTATTTGTTGACCAAATAATAGAAGTAATTTTTGAATATTTTATCAAATTTATATGAAAAAATAAAATTAATTTTTTAAATCAACATGAAAAAAATAACTTTGGGTGAATTTTTGGGATTTTTCTAAAAATATTATTTTTTCAGTGAATAGTGAAAAATAATTGCTTTTATAAAAAAATAGCCATTTCATTCAAATAATTTACAATATAAATTTTATATTAATATGGTATTAAAATTAAAATTAGTTTAATTATATATCTATTAATCCAATTTAGTTCATTTGAATCAATTCCATTTTTAATTTTGATATAATACTTTTTAAACTTTTGAACATTTTCTCTCTGAAAAAATGCTTTCTCATAATGTATGTGGGTTTAATTTTAATTTAAAAATTTGCAATTATGTTAATGGAATTTGGAAAAATGGATTACATATTTTGAATTATTATAATTTATATTATGTAGTAATTTCAACTTAGTTTTTGGTCAAAATGAGTAGTAAAAATATTAAAAAATTAATTAACATGGTTAAGGTTAAAATGAGTTTACCAGGGGTTAAAATAAAAATAAATGTAGTAAGATTACCTAGAAACTTCTATCAAACAAATTGGATAATAATATTTCAAACATATCACATCTAAGGTTCAATAATGACCCATTTTAGAGCCTCTCAACATGAGAAAAATGTGGGTACACTTTATTCTTAATAATGATTCCATCTGTATATTCTCCTACACTTATATGAGGCCATCAAATCTAATCTCATTTAAAACATAAAAAAACTTTTGGTTCAACCATGTACTAAAAATATTTCTTACTTTCATCCCTCCTTACATCCTAGAGATGTCAGTGAGATCATAAAACTAATATATGAAGGATTTTTGTTAAACATAAAGAGTTAGTATGAAGAAGAGGTAATGTTTTTAACTATTCATATTTGTTTTACTTATTATTATAAATACTTCAAATATCATTCATATGTTTTCACAAACAAGACCAAGATTCCCTCTTACCCAACACCTGACCTATTTTGTGGCATGGCCAGAAGGGCATTCCCGATCCCCACAGTCTGAAAACTAGTGTCCGGAATCAAATGTAAACGGAGTGGGAAGGATTGCAACCCAAAGAATAACCAAGATCAAATAAATAAAATAGAACAAGTGGAATAACCAAACAAAACTGAATCTCACATAAATATGTAAAATTTATTAAGTTAAAATAGCTGAACAAAATAAAAACAAAATAAAAAATGAGAACAAATACTAAAACTGATCCAGTCTACCATGATTTTTATGTGACCCTAATATCACCACCATCCAAAAACCAACAAGATCCAACAATTAGAACACAAACTGAGAACCTAAATAAGAAAGTGTACCTACAAAATAGTTCAGGTCTATCGACATCGAATTATACAAGTTGGGTGTTATCTTCACAGATCATTAGGCAATAACCAAAGAACCCATACATTTCCATTAACCAAAATAGTACATAAACACTAGTTTGAAATATAGATATGAAATTTTTTTTTCAAAATTTTAAAAATACAACTACAAATTCACATTTTCCAAAAAAACACACTCTATATTCCCATTTTTAAAATAGGTTCAACATTTTAGAAACCAAATCTCAAAACTGAAATCCATCAAGGCGTTACCAAGAATGGATAAAAATAAAGAGATAAATATTAAAAGAAACCAAGTACAATGTAAATTAGATAAAAAAATAAAGATAGTAACCAAAAGATTTACTAAACATCCCTAGAGAAATAAATAGACTTATTGGGTTTGAAACTACCTACTAGTATATGGTGAAACTCCCAAATCTATAATCAAGTGTCTTCCCTAAATTGACCAATCCTATAGCACATCCCACTTGGCCTTTTAGCCAATCTAGGGGGTACTAACCCATATAATCGGGGTTGATCAATAACCATCAATCAACCCACTAAAATATTTCCAGGAAACCCATGGTAAAGGTATACTATGGATGTAGGAGGCCCTCACACGTGTGACTCACCTTACCTTCCATCACCGCACTTGCCAACCCCAAACATGTACACCACCTATACGATAACCCATATATGGAAATCCCTCTATAGTAGTTACCATCATACGATAAGTTATTCAAGGTTCCAAACATACACTCACATGACATGGTCATATAAAACATTATTCAAAACATTGAAATATGCCAACAGGGCATTTAAACTTTCAAAATCACTTTTCATTTCCGATATGAAATTAGGTGCCAAACAGGCCTTATATCACATCCATCTCAAAAACACTTTCAAAACATTTCTCAACCACTTTAAAAATTAACACAAACAACCACTTTAAATAGAAAAATTCCAAACATACTTTTATTCCAAAAAAATATTTATTTGAAGACCAAGATGAAAACACACAACACACTTAAAGATTCCAAACATGATTCCATATAATTTAGAAACCAATTGAATTTTATAAAATACCAAATGGAATATAATTTTAAACATAATCTTTAAAAACATACTTGGGTCATTTGGAAACAAATGTATTTTGGTTAAACACCAAGAGTTGTAAAGCGACACCATAGTGTTTTGAAAACCGACTTTATGCTAAAACAATTCCATCATCATTTGTGTTCCCATCCACGTGTTCACTCTGGAAAAACTTGGATAGTCCCAAATCCAATGGAATGCCACAAGTAGATTTTCCCTAAAACTATTTTCAAATTACAACACATGCTTTCCAAATATCACAAAAACTACACTATAAAAGTTCATCACTTTCCACCAACCAAGCCCAAATATAATCCAATCAATTTAATAAAACGTTTCTAAGGGCATACACCACTCAAATCATCCAATTTTACCTTTAAAGATTCAATAAAAATTTATCAAACACATTTGGAATATATAAACATAGTCATAAATAAAGAGTTTCTTCAAAACCCATTTTTAACAATTTCTATCGACCAGAAAACACCTCGATAAACAAGCCATGTGCATTATAAAGAAGTGAATCATGTTTAAAAAATAATTTTAAACAACCAAGAATTATATGGATTTCATTAGAAAAGGAATGGATAAAAACACTTACATCAACAATTTGTGAATGTGATGAAACTCTCAAAGAAGGGAGAGTAGGGCCCCATGGATGATACACACACCCTAGATCCAAAGAAACATAATCCACACATAAAACCTATCCATTTGGGTTGGTCCAAGAGAGAAAACCCCAAAGTAAAAACAAAGGATCAAGAGAGGAGAATAGAAAGGTGAGACAATAGACAAAAACCCTCAAAAAATACTTTGTAATAGAAGGATAGGCACTAAGGAGGGAGGATATCCAAAGGAAGAGGGGTCTTGGGACCCCTTTGTGTGCCAAAGTTGACCATGTGGGAGGGGTAAATTTGGGTTAATAGGGGGAGAGTGTTGAATAGGATTTTTAATATTTTAAAGATATGGGATGATCACATAGTTTAGCTGTAGGGTTTACTAAACCTTATGCCAATCTTGCAGTAGCCACTGCCCAAGAAGGAACCTAATATATGACCAACCTACACAGTTTAACCTACTGTGTGCAAATCGTGTGGTAGCTTCTTCTTAGGATTGGAATGACTGCATGATGAGACAACATTATTTGACAAACTATGAACAAACTATGTGGTAGCTTCCTTCCAACTACATTACCTAGCAGACGGGTACCTGGGATAGGCTGCACAATTCCACTAACCTTGTGCTGCTCATGCACATGCCAAAAATCATCCGAACATCCAAAATTTGAAAATTTTAACCAAGGATCATCTCTAACCTCAACCAAAAAGATCCAAGATCAAGAAAATAAGGAAATGGAAGTGTTTCCAAGGTCTAGGTGTGACAATTATCCCCACCAAAAATAATTTCTTCTCCCAAAAAGTCACTAAGTTGAAAGATAACTGAAGCTCAAATCCAGTCCCAATCAAAGTCAAGTGAAACCATGAACCTCAGAGTGACTATTCACTCCACAAGTCACACTCAACCGATCAATAGGAAACCATAGCATACGAGTGAAGGTAGAACGCAAGAGGGTTCTCCATAACATAAGAGCTCGACTAAATTATCCAAGAAAATCAGGAACTCACAACACAAGCTAACCAAAACTAGTACATGTCAACCGTTCACCACCCACATCAAGACCGAGAACTCTCAGCACAACTATCCTAAACTCCTTCACATGGGAGAAAAAAAACCATCATCATAACAAGAAACTTACCACACAACCCAAACCCCCAACACTAGAGGAAGCCCACAAAATAAACCCAAGACAAATAGTGAACAAAAACCATTATCCAATAACTCCACAATATACAAGAATCACCAAAAAAGCATTGCTAAAACTAAAACCACCCCACATAATATCTAAACACACTCATCAAAGATAAAATAATTTTAAGGAGACAATTTTAGATAAACACCACTACTCAGATTACAAAAGAACAAGTTCATCACACTTTTACAACAAAATATGAAATTAAAATAGTAGGGAAACAAGAATAATAAATATTTAAATGTATCCATACAAACATGAAAAAAATTGGGCCAAGGTTTCACAAACCTCTGGAAACTCTTGACTGTTTGAGAGCTTTACACCGAGGCCTATGGACGGAGCCCTGATGAATGAAAAATTTCCTACCTCATAGTTAGGCACTGAAATCCTCCAATAAAAAAATATTTTTTGGGATATATTTTCTACAAAACATCTCCATATGACCCTAGTATCAACAATGATGGAAGGTCTTTGGAGGGATGCAATAAGATGACTTCAAATTTCCGAAACATTCATACTGGTGGAACACAAGTGAACAATATAACAAATTGGAATCTATAACCAATTAAGGAGACTAATTAGCGATAAGTTCCTCCGGTATGTACTCATTTACAGATGGTTAACCTTTGAAAACAATGAGATACACCCAATTTACAAATTCCTGCACTCTAGAAACCAACTTGTATAGAAATGCTTCCTCCACCAACTTCTTAAAACAAACATCCTTAGAGGAGAGGACTCTATCATTTATCTCTATATGAAGACCCCCAATGAAAAGATAATCCTTCAACATCTTATACAATGCCACCTCCTAGGAATAGGAAACCAGCTCTTTGAAATGGTCAAAATAATCTTTCACCATCTGCTGGCCTTGCTGAATACTCAAGAGATCTTCCCTTGTATCCATCTTCACCTCCTCAAGTATAAAACATCAGATGAAGATATACTTAAACAATAACCACGTCATCCCAACTTTTATTGATGGTGGGGAAAACATCTCCCATCCATCCAAAGGAGCCTTAAATAGACCCAGAATAGATCTAACTCACAACTTTGGGAGTTCCCAAAAATCTAAAGATACACTCCACATCTTCAATGCACTCCACTACCTCTAGCGATCCTCAATCACCATAAAGAATAGAAAAAAACTAAGAAGAATCAATAAATTTGCATGAATCCCTAAAAATTTTGGGGCCTTTTTGGGTGACATATTCTAAAAAAAATTAGAAACACAATACCAAAATCAATATCAAACCAAAATACAATAAAAAAGAACATATCATGCCAAAATGAAAGGCTCACAAGCCAAATACATACAAGCACAACCCAAAACCCAATTTTTAAAAATTCCATTTCCATTTCAATTTTAAAAACTTTCTTATTACGAGGAAACTTTTCACAAAAAAATTCCACATTTTAAAATAAAAACCAATTTCTGAAATCTTTTCCCATTCAAAACCCTTTGAAGAAAACAAACCAACCCTTAATTTTAAATACTACCCCATGAAACCCTATGAACAATAACCTATGTTTCCATACAATTCTTCTTGAATCATCCATGAAAAAGTTCCAACAAACACTTTCCAAAAACACCCACATATATATGAACGTTCACTAAGAGTACCAATAGACACACATTTCTTTTCCTCATCCAAACCTAATAATTTATATATATTTTTCAAAATTAATAACCAATTACTTTTTTTTCCAAAAACCCATTTCACTTTTCAATTTAAAATAACATGAAGAAATAATTTTTTTTCATTTTCATAAACCAGTTTCATTTTCAAAAACCTACTCACGCCAACTTGAACCAAAATGAAACCCAAGTTACACCAAACTACTAAAATGAGTGACAATTAGCCATGACTAACCTGGTGACATTGTAGTGGGCCATGCCGCACGTAAGAAATAAAAACTAAGAGGACCTTGAACCATGAACATAGACTTCACATGGGTTACTAATCCATGTGTGATCACAAAATGAAACCAGATCACCTCTATTTTCATTCTTCAATCCAAAAAAAAGATATAAGACACAAATCCCAGACTACTCATTTTAACTCGAGGTTCAAAATGTGCAAGGGTTTACGAAATCCTTTCCGTACCTACCTCTTGAGTCCTGAAAGTCCTAATAACCAACTACCAAACACCCCAAATAAAAATAACCTTCTGTAATACATTTTTTGTCATGAACCAGGCTAAGATGCCCTCCATCTGGGCACGTGACCCAGTATGTGGCATGGCCCTAAGGGTGTTACTGATCTGCACAGGTTGACAAATAGTTTCTAGAATCAAATATAAACAGACTGGGAATGATTTAAGTCCAAATAATAACTAGAATCAAATAAATAAAACTGAACAAGAGGAATAACCAACGACAAATTAATATCAAATAAATATATAAAACCAATTCCGTTACAACATTAAAACAAGATAAAAACTAAATACAAACTGAAAATAAAACCTAAAACTGAGACACTCTACCATGATCTCCATGTGACCCATAGGTCACCAACATCCACCATCAAACATTCTCTAATAACGAGCACACAAAAAAAGAACCTAAAAAAAGGATCTATAAAATAGATTGGGTCTACCAATACTAAATGGACAAAGTATGGTGTGAGATTAAACCTCAGAAGGCAATCACCAAATAATCCATACATTTCCTTTCCCTAAAATATTCCATAAACACTAGTTTTAAATATAGATATAAAAATAGGGTTTCAACAATTTAAAAATACTACCACAACTTTACCTATTTACAAAAAACACACGCCATATTCCCATTTTTAAAATCGGCTCACCATTTTAGAAACCAAATCCCAAAAATTGAAAACCCAGAAGGTGTTACAAAGCGAGGCTAAAAATAAATAGATAAAAAGTAAAATCAACCAAGTGAAATACAAATTAAACAAGAAAATATAGATATTAACCACTTGGCTTTCCTAAACATCCCTAGAGAAATCCATGGATGTACTTGGTTCAGAACCACACGCTGGTGTATAGTGATGCTCCCTAGTCAATAACCAACTGGCTACCCTAAGCTGACCAATCTAGTGGAACATCACACCCGAACTCTCAATTAATCTAGGGATACAAAACCATCAAATCAGGGATAATTATAAACCATCACTCGACCCTCTAATAGATGACCAGGAAAACCATGGTAAAGGTATACTGTGTAAGTAGGGGCCCTCACAAACGTGACTCACCTTACCTGCTGTCACTGAACTTTCCTACCCCAAACCCAAAAACTACCTATATGATAACCCATATAGGAAAATACCTCTATAGGAGTTACCATAACAAAATAAGTCTTTGAAGGTTCCAACTTGGCCAAAAAATCACATGGTATTACAAAACATTGTTCAAAACTTTCAAAGATACCAACCGAGCATTTACACTTTAATAATCACATTTCATTTCTGAGATGAAATAAGGTTCCAACCAGTCCTTATATAATGTCCATCTCAAATTCACTTTCAAAATATTTCTCAACCATTTTCTAAATTAACATAGACAGCCACTTTAAAGAGCAAATTTCCAAATAGACCTTTCTTCCAAATCCAAATTTTATCTAAAGATCAAGATGAAAACACACAACACACTTAAAGATTCCAAATGGGCTTCCATATCATTTAGAAACCAAATTCATTTTATAAAATACTGAATGGTATATAATATTAAACATAACCTTTATAAAAATCTTGGGGTTATTTGGAAACTAAGGGAGTTTGGTTAAGCACCAAGATTTGTAAAGAGACACTAAAATGTTTTTAAAATCAGCTCTATGTTAAGACAAGGCCACCATAATTTGTCTTCCTATCCATGTCTGAACTCTAAGAACACATGGATGTTCCCAAATAAAATGGTATTACAAAAGTATATTTTCCTCAAAACCATTTTCGAAGAACAATTCATGCTTTCCTACCAGCACAACAAAACACATTATAAAAGTTTACCACATTCCACAAACCTAGCCCAAAACATAATATAATAAATTTAATAAAACGTTTCTAAGGGAGAACACCACTCAAATCATCCAATTTTACCTTTAAAGGTTCAATTATCATTTTATTAGACACATTTGGAGTATATACATGTTTTAATGAATAAATAGTTACTTAAAAACCCATTTCAACAATTTATATTGACATGAAAACTCCATAATAAATAAACCATGTACATTATAAAGATGAAAATCATGTTTAAAAATTAATTTCAAACCCCCAAGAATCATATGGATTGCATCAGGAAGGAAATGTATGGAAAAACTACCTCAACAGTGTAGGAAGGTGATGAATCTCTCAAAGAAGTGAGATTAGTGCCCCAAAGATGATCCACACACTCTAGATCTAAATAAACACAACCCACACATAAACCCTAGCCATTAGGGATCAACCAAGAGAGAAAACCCTAATGGAAAACTAAAGGATCAAAGATGGAGAAGAGAAAGGGGAGAAAAATGACTAAAAATCCTAAAAACATACCTTGGAAACGAAGGAGTGGAACCAAGGTGGGAGGAGAGACAAAGGAAGGGGGTCTTGGGACCCTTAATATGCCAAATTTGACTAATAAGGAGGGTGGAGTATTTTGGGTAAATAGGGAGAGAGTAGAATAGGGTTTTTAATATTTTAAATATTTGGGCCGATCGTACAGTTTGGCCGCATAGTTTAATAAACTATGAACCAACTGTGAGGTAACCACTACCCTAGAAGGAACTGACCACACGACCAACCCATACTGTTTACCCTACTATACAAAAACCATGTAGCAGATTCTTCTTAGGATATGACCAATCACATGACCAGACCATATAGTTTGTCCGACCATGCTCAAACTGTGAAGTAGCTTATATACAACATTAGGAATTGACACATAGGTACCTATGATAGGCCGAACGGTTTTCACTAACCGGTAACTAACCATGAATTAGATAAAAATCATCAAGACTTCAACAATTTGAAAATTTTAACCAGGGATCCTCTTGAACCTAAAAAAAAGACCCAAGATTAAGAAAAGAAGTAAATGGAAGTGTTTCCAAGGTCTGGGTGTAAAAAATAAACTAATATAATAACACTAGTATCTACCATATACATATATGTTATTATGTTAATTGAATAACCTAGATCTATATCCTCTTCCATCAAATGGGAAACGAAATTGTCAATCATGTGTATGGAGGATGACCGCCTCATGAACTGATATGATGTGATTTTCATTTCTATTTTACTTAGATGATAATAAGGATAGATTAAATGAATATATATTATATAAATAACTTAAATATACTTCTATATTTATCATATCACATCCTTCTTACTTTCTATTCTATGGGGGATATGATAGCATCTTTTGTGTGTACGGAGGACTACCACCTCACGAAGCGATGTGATTCATTTCTCACTAATTATTTGAATGTAAGGTCATTAGGATAAATTTAATGAATATATGTGATATATATGAAATAAAAATAATTTTAGAATGGTAATATATTATTTTCATTTCTTTTGTTTCATCTGTTGAGAAAATGGAAACACCATTCATGCGTACGTACCACCTACAGTCTCCATGACTGTTATATTTAATTTTATATCTATATATTTTATGGATTACTCTAAATTGAAAAATAATGAATATATATGATATTTATTTCATGGTTAGAATTTTCTATATTATGGAACCATTATCCAAGTAAGATGAATGGAAATAAAAAATAAAAACATACATGAAGAATAAAGTAGCTATTACCCAAAACGTGAATTTAATAGGGAATTATTAATAAATGGGTAACAAAAGATCATAAGTAAATCATATAATGTATATTATATATAAGTATGGTTCTTTTATATATTTATGATAAACTTATATTTATTATAAAATAGGTTTGAATGTGTACAAAGGAAGTTGATAATTAAGGTAATAGATTTCCATATCAATTTTTACTTTTCTGAGACACATGCCATATTAACCACATATTCCTTTTACATGGTGTATATACTACCTATGAATTTTTTTATGATACTTATCCTAAAGATAATTTTTATTTAAATATTCATTTTATTATATCTCTTTTATAATGTTTACATTTCAAAAGTTGCAAAATCAGCAAGGGATATTTTTTCTAAATTTATCTTCTTTGGGACATACGTTGTTTTATAAACTTGTCTACTTTTATGAGGTGTATATACATCAAATTTATAATATAATATAAGGATTTTGTTTATTATCATAATATTTTATGTTTCATTTAATTTCATTCCTTCATGAGGCTTATGATTCAAAGTTACCAAAGTGGTAAGAGTTTTATGATACAATCTCATTGTTTATTAGGATTGTTTATCTTTATGGTCCCAATGATGAAATCATATGATATATGTCTCAAGAAACCCATTAATTTTATTATCTTATTGTTATTTATTGATAATTTTTTTTATATTCATTTTACTCTCTTTATGTACTCATGATTCAAAAATAATTCTTTTAAATAAAGCAAACTTTATTTTTCTCTTCGGTCAAAAACCTTTTTTTATTCCATACCCATGTTTTTTAAAAATGTTTTAATTTTTTTAAAATTTTAAAAAGTATTTATTAAATAAAATTTAAACCATGTTTGAAATTTTACAAAGTGTTTGAAAAGTAATATTTGTTTCTTTTTCCAAACATGGCATGTTTGGATTTTATTGAAAATGTGAAAGGAATGTTTATTTTAACATGTGTTGTATGATTTTTTTCTTCCATAATGAACATTATTTTCTATTAATATTATTTTATAATTTTGAAAGATTATTTTCATAGAAAAGTATTTCCATAATATTTTATGAATTTTAAATTAAAAAAATTTTATTTTCAAAGAATGGTTATTTTCCCCAAGAAATGTTTCAAATGATCTTTAAAGATTTCTTTATAAGTTTCCAAGGGTATTTTCAAAGAAAATAATTTTGAAAATTTTTTATGTCTTAAAAATTATTTTTCAAAGTGTAAAGGATATTTTCCCCAAGAAATATTCCAAGTGATTTTAATTTCAAGATAATTTTCCAACTAATATAAAATCCTTTGAGGTTTCTTATGATTTAATAGAGATATGATCCAAGGATAACATTTTTTTTCAATTCTATGAATGGTTTATGTCTATAATGAAAATATTTTTATGAAACCCTTTCCTTTTACATGACCTATTCCATGATGAATTAATGAAATGAATATTAAACCCATATATTTTCTAATGGTTTTTCTATGATGAAATGTTTATAAAACCCATTTATTTTTGATCAGATTTGATATGAAAAATGTTTTATGATATCATGTTACACATATGTTTGTGTATAATTATTTGATAGGTAAGACCAATATCTCCCTCAAATATATTAGTTAATGAATAATGTTATATGCGCTCAAAGGGTAAATGAGAGGTTATCACAAGCCCAAAAGATGGTACATGGGTGGTTATCCCAATCCTGAAGGACGGTATATAAGAGGTTATCCCAATCCAAAATAAGGTACATGGGTGGTTAGCCTAATCCTAACATGTTATGAATATCTTGGTGGATAACCTTGACATAAGATTTTTTAGGCTTATGTGTATACCACACAATTTTGTCTTATGATAATGTTATACTCTCATGAATCATGTTATTTGATTATATTATGATTCATGTCTTATGAACTACCAAGATTTATTCTATGACTCACATTTATGATCTATGATATATAGGGTATATTTTTAAAATGCTATTCTTAGGTTATCATACCCTAATGCTCATGTTATATTATTATATCCATTTTTTATCCTTACTATGAATCTTCGATCACCCTTTTTATATGTCCTTTCCCCTATATATAAAGAAATTTATTATGTATAATATGCCTAAGAAGGATTATTTTTATGAAGAACTTATTGGGAGATGATGTAACTTGCTTATGGACCAATTTTTTATGTGTCCAGGTTTCCAAAGGCACTAGACCTAAATAGTTTTAGCATGGATCATTATGACATGTAATGAATATGCATATATTATGGTATAATATTTATATATGAGAAGTTTGGGTCTCTATAGTTGGTATCATATAAAGTTTTACTTCAACCTATGGAAACTAGAATGGGAAAAATTTAGTGAGAACCATAAGGATATGTCTAAGTATTGAAAAATATCTTGGAATTTTTTTGAAGGATAGAGAGATTGGTTTCCACGAAATTACATCCATATCTAGAAACTATAATTGGATTTGGTTTTGTAACATATCTACCAAGGTGTAATAACTCTTAAAAAGGCCTATCAGGCTTGACTCGAGCATTACCTAGTACACGAAAATGGGCTTTACCACACACTTAGTTTGAAACTCTCAGGGGACATGTTTTGGAAACTGGCAAAATATTTACAAAATTTCATGAAGAATTTGAATAATGATCAGGAGTAACCTATTTAAACCTAAGGTTTTATAGATTAAAAAAAGGTTTCATTATTTTTACATCCTTTTAGTGGTTTTATTACGATGTGGATTTATACTATGATTAGTGTTTCCAAAACTATGTTTTTTTGTTTTATTCAATAATTTGAGCTAGAAGAAACCATGATAATGCTGATTCAGCAAAATGATGCTGATCTTCTAAATGAGAAAAGGAGGGAACAACATTATGTTGATTCATTTATGAGGAAACATCAACATTATTTTAGTGTTTCTTTGGATCAAATAGTTTCTAAGAAATTGATCAGTACCATTGAAAATATGTTTTCCATTCTCCAGTGTTTGGAGCATGAAAAAGTCATTTTTTCTGTCTATTTTTTAGAAGGATAGGTAGATCACTAGTGGACTCTTATCAAGAATATGAGGCATAAAGATGAAATTTACTCCATGGAGTGGGATGAGATTAAGATCTTAATTTTCAATAAGTAATTCTCTTGTATTATTTAAACAAAAATGGTGAATGAATTACTTGAGATAAAGCTGAAGGATGATGAATCCATTATTACCTATGAGGAATATTTTACAATACTTTCTAAATATGATATCAGTATTATCACTAATCCTAAAAGTAAGGTTGATTGATTCTTCAGTGGCTTGAAACCAAATATTTGAATGGATTTTTCCATAAGGTACTTTAGTAGTTATGAATAAATCATTATATGTGCTATCAAGGAGAAAATTAATATTATAGTAACCCATTGGTCACATTTTTTTGATAATAAAAGGAATTATGAATAAAGGGAAACTCTAAAAATCATGGGGAGAAGAAGATGAGATTTTTTAATGCAAAAAGTGTGAAAGTAAACATGGTGGAAATTGTCTCAAAGGGACTACTAAATGTTTTAAGTGTGGAAAGGAAGGTCATCCTGTGACTAAATGTTGAAGTAATGTGAATAAGTTAGCTAATGATATGAATAAATATAAATCTCTACAAAAATCACATTCCACACTCAAGGGTTACAATTGTAAGAAAATTTTGAATTATGTGAATCAATGTACCAATACAAGGGTTAATGAGGATGATAATCCACAAAAACTACTCAAGGTAAGGGATAAATGGGAATCTTTTGAAATCAGAATGGATATAGTTAATTATGATAATTAGGACACACTTATGCTCCACTCCTTAGTTTATAATTTCAACTTTGATTTTGTATGAAGTAGTCCTATGGAAATCATATTGTTCATCCTTTATTGGAACTGTACTTGATTCTAAGAATTAATCATCTATCTTTATAAGGATTATAGAATAATGAAACCACATTTTATACTTTATCAGTTCAAGGATGAACCCTAGCTTCTAATATAAATATTTTTGAATAAGATAAAAGCTTATTTAAATAATATAGGGTGAATTATCTTTTGGGAGCATATATTTCTCATTGTAAGATTAACATAACAGTTATGGATACTATAATGGGTTTATGAGTTTAAGGTTGAACATTAGTTCAATATCTTTGAAACCCCTTTTGATGTTTTATGAGATAGTTTTTTTTCAAGATTAAGGATATTTTGGGATACATTTACCGATATATAACCCATTGGTTTTTTATATGTTTTATAGATTTTAAGCATAATGCCTTTGCATTTTAAAAAAAATAAGATTAAAGATATTGGTAACCTTTATGGATTTACTTATCTAGGATGATGAGGTAGTTATGGGTTATTTTAATTTTGGGATGTAACATGGGTTATATTAATAATGTTTTGGGAAAAGATGATCCACATTCTGGGTGAAAACCTATCGCATTCGACAAGGCCACCAAACCTGAACCCACAATCGAATGGTGACAAGGGTATATTTCCTACTATTGACCTACATGGAAGATAATTTATAGTGGGATAAAATGAGGAGAGATATTAATGAGTATGTATCTTGGTGCTTAGTCTTTTATTAAGTTAATTCTTAGATACAATGGTCTATAAGGATTATATAACAATCATACACACTAGAATAGAAATTGAAAAACAACACCATGGATTTTGTCATTCGACTCCCTAAAATGTCAAGAGATTAATTATACATTGGTTATAATCAATTTCATTAAAAAGTCATCACACATATTCGATATAAGAGAATAATACCCTCTTGGATAGATTTCCATAATATACATTAAGGAAGTGGTAAATTAAAATGGAGTACAACATTCTATTTTTTCCTATCTTTATTTTTGGTTTACCTCAATGTTCTTGAAATTTTTTAGCATGATCTTGATACAAAGTTGATTTTTAGTATTGCATATCATCATTAGAAAAATGTTTAGCTTGAGATAACAATTCAAACCCTATAGGATATATTGTGATCCTGTTCTATAGATTTCAAGGATGTTTGATATTATCATCATTCTCAAGATGAGTTTTATTATAATAATTTATTTCAATCAAGTATTTAGATTGATATTTATTAAGACCTATATGGAAGGAAACATGATAGAATGAAGTTGTAGATGGAAATATTTTGGGACCTGAGATAGCTAATGAAACGAAAAAAAGGTTAGATCTATTCAGAAGCACATAAGAGAGGTAAAAATTAGACAATAAATTTATGCTAATAATTGTTAATGAAATATGGAATAAGAATTTTGTGAGAAGTTGATTATATGAATTTCCCCTTGGATGGAAGAAGGAAAAAATAATCCCTAGGTATATTAGTCCCTTTGTAACTCTTGATCACATTGGGAAAGTGGATTATCGATTGGTGATTCCACTGAACCTCTCTCAAGATCAAGATGTTTTCAATGTGTCTCTTCTAAGGAAGAACAAACCTAACCATTTATGTTGTGTCCTAGTTTTTTCCATGTAAGACATTAGACTATTCCTAGGAATATTTTCAGCATTAAGTGATGAGACAACACATGATTTCGAGGCCTGGTGAGCACATAGTTTTTCAAAAATAATGAAATATATCCTAAAAGGAGTCATTGATTATAAATATGATGTAAAATTTGAATTCAGAGCATTGGATTTCCCCTTGGTGTGACCTAAAGTTAGTCAGCATGGGATTCCCAGATAAGACTTTTGTTGGTGGGTGCATTGGATAAATTAATTAAATCAATTTTTTTATTTAATAACCCTAACCCAAATAACCCATAAATAGTGAATTAGATGGGAAATCTGAGACCACCATTGAGTTTAGCACACTAGGTTTTCCTTAGGCACTATATAATATTTGTCCACATTAGAAGTTTGTGAAAAAGTCATCATGGACATAATTATGAAAATAATTAAATAAATTAATTTTTATTATATGACGATTCAATGACTTATTAAAATTCTATATGAACCTTGTTATGATTAAATTTCAAGGTTTTACTCATAACCTTGGTGTTTTATAAAGGATATAGTGGAGAAGATTTGGTGGATGGACATCGACTGATTGATATTTGGCAATCAGTGTGCCGATGGAAATAGAGGATCTCACTAATGACAATGACGTGAATTCATTATTCATTAGATATTGATCTAAATTTAATGAGGATTTTGTTTTGTGTGGATTTATTCCAGATTGATTTTCCCATTATGGATGAGAATTAATCAACCAACTAATTAATTCACTGATCGATTATTTAATTCGGGTAATTGCATTATCTTCTTACATTATAGGAATTGATATTTTTTTTGGTTTATTTATTTATCTTTGTTCATCACCCTATGATAGCGAATCAAGGCTAACATGAACATTGTTTGAGGTCCATTACTAATGATTGTGTTTTGTGAATTTTATCTCCCCATTTTAGTTGAGTTCATCATTGGTATTTTTATTTGTCCTATGATTCAATGAATATCCGATGAATGATTATTTCAAATTCAGTATTTGGTGCAACAGATTTCTATGACATGACTGGGATGGAAATATGATGTTATGTTTTTGGTATATGTTGAAAAACGTCGATCCAAAAATGGATCTATAGTTTGTGTTCATGATTTTGTAGTACTATGACACTAACAATGACATGTTCAGTCAAGTACATATCTAGGTGAGACTATGCATGATCACATAAAACTAGGGAAGATTATACCACTTAAAAACTTGAATAATATTAATAATATAATAATAATTATGATAATAATAATAATATTTTAGATGAATACGAAGAGTGGAGAGACCTCCTGTGCGAGCAGTGTCTAATGGAGAGGCATCTCCTTTGATCTGTAGCCTTAAGCATGATGAGTCCACAACCCCAGGTGTGAGTATAGCCCCCCTACATGTGATAGTTTATAAGGGGGAGATATTATTATTATTTATAATAATAATATTCAGGTTAAAAAAGGGTGGAAATCATGAAGGTCGGGTTAACCGTAGTACGCATGAAGAGAGTTGGGGTGTGCGTACTTCCTGAACAAATTGTATAAATTATTGATAATAATATAAAATATTATTATTATTTTCTTTTGGTTATGAATTTTTTTGATCATAATTTATTCATGGAATCCTTGATTGAAGATTCGTCTGCAACATCGTGACCTTGATTTTGAGGAGTAAATTTAAAGACCAATATTGAGTACTTAATTTATGCTCGTGGGTGGGTCCCATGAATCAATATTCGTTTGTTATATGGTGAAATGTGAATTTTTCACTGGGTTTCCATTTAGGGAATGTGAATAGCCTATCTTTAGATTTTTTAATCAAGGATCAAAATGAAATGATCCATTGTTTCATCCATGGAAATTTTTGGTAACATGTAAGTGCATTTATATTTTTATCCCATCGGATTGATGATGATTCCTACACATTTGTCGATATTTTAACAGACCCAGACATAGGAAATACCAAAATTGGTGAGACACATTATGTACCACAGGGAAATGTTATTCACTTCTTTTAGGAAAATATAGATTCCACTTGCTTCTCATCTCAACTTGTGTGGGCTTCTTTGGACCAATATCAGTTGAGTGTATTCCCTTGGTCCATTCCTATGAGGGTTTGATGTGACAAAAAGTTCCCATCATTGAGGGTGAATCCTCTAAAACTTTCTATTTATAAGTATAGTATAGGAGAGTTCCCTCATTTTGGAGTGAGTTTCATCAATCCACTTCAACTATACACTCAGCATCTTGGAGCATGTATCCCTTCGAGAGGGCTATAACAATCCTCATTTCCATTATGTTACCTTAGGTGGGGTTTTTGGAATTATATTGGCTAATATATACATGATATCTAATAACCTATATATAAGTATGTTTCCCGTTGGGTTTGGTGTCCCCCTAGTGATCCATGGGCATTTACCACCCATCTGTGTATTGAGATATGATCTTTCTGATGAGGTGTAGTCCAATTGAGTGTGTATCTTGGATGAATCCTCTTAGTTTCCTTTATGTTGAGACTCCATGAGCATGACCTCTATGATGAGCATCATCATTGGGGCTGTAGATCATGTAGTTTATTCTCCTGGATGAGCGTTACCTTGGAACCATCAAGCAGGAATCTTAGGCTAGCTTCGTAGTTGTGACCTCACCTTTAGATTGTGTGTCTACTATGGGTATATCTGGATATTTTTGTTGTATGTATCGCTTTATGATTGACATATCTATTGGTGATATGACTACTCTTGATTCTTTTTTTGGTTATTTTAGGGTGTCTAACTGGGCATTTTTATACTCACCCCTACATGGACTTTTCCCACATGTGTCATGTCTTATGCATATGACCACCTTTTTGCAGAGTCCTTGGTGGATAAAGACCTTGTGGAGCTTTTTTAGGTTATAAAGACTAAGGTGTATACCATTGTTTCATTTAAAATATTACCATTCCTTATAATTAGGCCAGAAATTACTTTCCAGTTTTGGTTGGGATTATATTTGGCCCCTTTTTATGCTTTCTAGTACTTTTTGTAACACTTTGGTTGTGGGATTATAGATGTATTCAAGAATTTTTTTCCAGTTATTTTAAATTTATACATGGTATAGGAATGGATATGTGTGTGTGATTACATGAAATAAAGGATAATTCCTTGCATATGTGTGATATTTATTCATCGAGCTAGTCACCAACCCCTAACCTATTGGAGGCTAGCTTGGTGTTGTGGCATCTCAATCCCCATCAGGTCAGGCCATGATAGAATTGTATCATAGGTGTACCCAACCTAAAGTGTTATGATACTAATTGGGTTTAGGATTGGATTTTGGAGTTTCTATTTTCTAGCTGTGAGGATTTAATTTGGGAACTAGGGAATTAGTGTTAAGGTTTTTCAAGTTTGGATCTCAGGAAAGGGTATTCAGTATTGGTGGGGCTGCCAACATATCCATTCAGTTAGACCTTGATTATCTTGTTATTGACATGGTATATGTAGAAAATGGTTACATGAAAAAATATTGGTACATTTATCATATAGTAATGGGTTGTGGTTTCTATTTTTGTCTTGAGTAAGCTACCCAAATATAATTCTTAACCATGGTACATCTTGATAATGTTCAAGATGCCCCTATGATAACAACCAACATAGATTCTGAGATAGTTTCATGTTGAAAACTAGTTGAGTGAGGATGTTTTGATTTAGGGACCCACTTTTGAGGTGTTTCTTTCTCAGTGGAAACTAAGAAGTGCTACCCTTTGTTGAGTATCACTTGAATCCTTTTGTAGATCAATAAAACGATCTTTCACATTTTACATGGTCGATCAATCAAGAAGAACATGATTATGGTACATGCAGGCTTGGTGTGTTACATGAGTTCCAATGATGGGGATCACTGAGCTTCCATGATGTGGTATAATGGTATAGTTTCTAATTGAGGTAGTGGTCTGAGTTTCTGGCATGTGTAGATCGCAGCAGATTAGATGGTTTCACTTGAGACCCATTTTTCACCACAGAGCATCAATTTACTGTAGTGGTACTAGAAAATGACACAACTATACTGAGTTTGAATCATGATTTCCAGAGTTAGATATTATCTAGGTTTCATGGTGGGATAGACCCCCTTCTTGGGTGGTGGACTGAAGTGAGCCCATAGCATGAATGTATTGCTTAGATGAGACACCTCTCTGATAGTGGTCAAGGTAGTGATACCTCTCTAGGGTGATGTGGGAATTGATAAATCCCCATGTTGGTAATGTTTTATTTGACTTTGGAAATTAAAGGAATATGGAAAATTCCCCCACAGAGATGAGTTCTTGTGATGCGATCCAAAATTGTGTGGGTGTGTCAGTGCCACCCAAAGTAGATAGTGTTGAGTCATGGTGGATGAGTTTATCTAATGTGTTAGTATGAGTTTTTTTATTGTGATAAGGTGTCCAATAAATTCCCAATTGTGGTAAATAAGCCATAAAGGGTAAAGATGAGTTCCAAGAAGCAGGAGCTCATGAAGGCTTAATGTACAGATTTAAGAACGGTGTGGGTCCTCACTACCCTAGTTTCCCTTACCACATGGTTTCTTGCGAAACTTATCCCTAATCATATACTCTATTCAAAAAATAGTAATAATAGTGGATCCATTTTTTCTTAAACCTTATGTTGGAGGCTTCTATAGATAGGACCAATAATTACACACTTCTACCAATAGTGTGACCTGACTTAGGGAGGTGAGAGAAATCCTTGTATTAAATCATTTCATAGGGGTAGTGAGACCCTATTATTTATTTCCTATCATAGACTAGTTACCTACCATCCATGATCATATGTTTTCTACCGGTTAGTGTAGTAGAGCTTCTAGTTTGTTATGATGTATATTTACTCCTTTGATAATGAGTGATTCTCAGACTGGGTAGGATGAGATCATTTGTAGGAGGTTAAAACTATTCCCCTCTATATTTGATAGTATTACCCTTAGAGTAGTGGATGCTATGAGATTTTAGTTCTTGTGATGGTGGAGGAGTTTTAGGGAGCACTTTTTATGGAAGTGTGAGGTTTACTTCACCAACAAGAGTTTTTTTCAGTATGGTATTGAACTAGGAACGACCTGATATCTATTATAAAATATAATATGACTGCAATTGATGTAATAGATGAAGGTGAAATCAAGAGTTTGTAGAGAAATGAGATTTTTAAGACCCAATGTGTTTTCTTGGTCAAACCTATAATGTTTTCTTAAGAGGCAGATGAGAGATTGATGTTGGATATATATTTGTGTTACATAGATTAGGTGACATGAGGGAAATTATCCACTCTTAAAAATTGATTACTTCTTCATCCCATAGATATTGGAAAGCTAGATCTTATAGTTTGACCTCAGAATGTCTTATCAGCAGCTCTAGATTTGAGAGGTTGATGTACAGAGTGTGGCTTGCTAGAGCCACTATAGTTTCATTGAGTCCTTGGTGATACCCTTTGGAATGTTGAAATCCGCACTATATTTCATGAGACTTATGAGCTAGATCCTTAACATTTCCTAGATCGGTTAATGGTAGTCCTCTATAATGGTACCCTTATGTCCTCGTTTTAGAGTTAGAGCATGCGATACATAGAAGGATACTGCTAGACATGATTTAGGAGTGCTAGTCGTATGAAAAATCTCATGGATTCTGTTCTCAAAATATGTCTTATTAAAAATGGGAGTGATATTAGGCCCTAAAGAGTTTAAGGCATCATGAGCTTGAGGGACACCCAGGGTGTAGACATTGTAATGAATACTCATAGTAAGTTTTCCTATTTACTATTGTTGAGTGAGGTGATGAAGTAGGGGACCTATTTACAGTTGACCCCATGTGAGTGGAGCTGGTATAGTGTACCTCCAGTAGATAATTGTTACACTTAAATTATTATAATATATAGGGAGGTACAACTTTGAGATATAAATTGAGATGTTGTGTGACCAGATATCCATTAGATACATTTCCAATGTAAATTCCCTGAAGGAGGCAATCATGTCATCCTTTTTATACGGATGAATGGTGATTCTGGTCGTGATGTATGAAGAGGTGCTAAAGATGTATGTACATGACTCATTTTATGATATCGAACTAGATAATATGGGCCGCGAGAGTGGATTTTCCTTTTCAAGGAGAAATAAATGTTGGGAATTTGAAGAGAAAGACCCTTTATGGGATTTTTATTTTCCTTGGGTGAAAGTTTTTTGATAGCACAGGAAACAATTGGGGATCTCATGGGATTGGGATACCTAGTTGATATCTCACTATCCCAATATTTTTATTTAGTTTTTGATTTTCTGAGGCAAAAAACCTTTAAGAGTATAATAATTTAGTTTCACAATTTTTCCTATGTAATACTTTGAAATATTCTTAGGAATATTTTCAGGTCTAGACACTGAGACAACATGCGATTTTGAGGCCCGATGATCCTAAAATTAATTTTATAAAAATATTAAAAATATTTTATATAATGCATGATTTTTTTTAAAAAAAGTTTAATATTTCTTAAAAGGATTCTCTGATTAGAAATGTGAGGCCACACTTGAATGCACAACATATGATTTACCCCAGGTGCGACCTAATGTTGGTCGGTGCGGGATGTCTGGATAAGGCAGCCATTGGTGGGCATGTTGGATAAATTAATTAATTAAATTAATTTATTTAATACCCCTAACCCAAATAACCCAAAAATGGAGACTTAGATGGGAAATATGATACTGCCATTGAGTTCATAATGTGAGGTTTTCCCTATGCATGAAATAATCTTTGTTGTCATTGGATGTTTTTGAAAAATTCATCACGAACATAAATAATAAATTAATAATTTAATTAAATTTATTTTTATTTGATGATGCAAAAACATAATAAAAATATAAATAAACCTAGTTATAACCAAATTTCATGGTTATACTCATAACCTTGGTGTTTGATAGAGGAGCCAACACATTAGCTTCTACGGATGAACATCAAGAGATCAAGATTTGGTAGTCGGTGTGCCAACAGAAATTGAGGATCTCACAAAAAATAACGACATGAATTTTTTATTCATTAGAGATTAATATAAATTGAGGTAGGATATTATTTTGTGTAGATTTATTCCATATTTATTTACCCCTAAAAAATGTGAATTGATCATCAAACTAATTAATTCACAGATTGATTATTTAGTTTGGGTAATTTCTTTATCTTCTTGCGGTATATGAATTGATATTGTTTTGGTATATTTATTTCTCTTATTTTTTCCCCATGAAAACAAATAGATTCCAACCCAAACATTGGAAAATATATTTTACTAACATTTTTTATTTTTTCATTTTATCTCCCCATTCTTCATGAGTTCATCATTGTAATTTTCATTTGGCCTACGATTTGACGAATACCCATTTAACGATCATTTAGTAATTTGTATTTGTCACAATGGATCACTAACACAGTTTTGGGATGGATATCTGATATTACATTTTCAGTACATGATGATGGAATTAGATCCATGGGTAGATCAATAGTTTTTTTTGTGGATTTGGCATGCGATGACACCGACGATGGCATGTTCAGTAAAGGTAAAATTCAGACATGATTACAACTTATCACTTGAAACCTGGGATGATTAGTCTACTTCAAAGAGTGAATAATAATAATAATAATAATAATAATAATAATAATAATAATAATAATAATACTTTAGGAGTACGAAGAGTGGCGTGAATGTTCATGTGAGCGGCGACCAACAGTGAGGCTTCTCATTCGATCTATAGCCTGAGGAATGATGAGCCAGCATCCCTAGGCATGAATTTATCCCCCCTGAATGTGATAGGAGAGTGGGGGGATATATTATTATTATTTATCATAATAATATTTTTGTTAAAAAATGGTGGAAATAATGGAGGTGAGTTTAGTTGTGGTGGGCATGAAGAGAGCCGAACTGTGCGTGCTTGTTGAAAAAACAAATAGGCCTGAATTTCCCGGAGGACTTATTTTTATTTCATTATGGATAATACCATTTTAAGGGTTTATGGGGAACCCTTACATGACCCATAGGACCAAGGAACAAGGACCAACATGACTTGAAGGCCAATACATGACCCGAAGGCCCCGAGGCATACTATGCCCATTACGTGACCCGTAGGCCCAAACCACGAGAACTACCCATCCCCAGATTCTGCATCATTAATCGCCTAGATCTCTATCTGGAATTGATGATTGGATATCATTTCAACATACAAAGCTACATGGTGCCTGGTCCCAATGGCGGTTTCCATACCCTCTCATTCTTCCAATCTGGTTAGCTCTGCATCTAGAGACTTATACTTTTACTCTGATCCTCCTCTAAGCCCTGCTCTATGTGAACTGGTATACTCAATGGTCTCTTCAGTATCCGGAACTGTTCACCCAATTTGGGACTTTGGGCCACTGGTTTGGTCCTACAGGTCACAGGGCCTTCAGGTCATCAAAGGCCCAAAATATTATTATCATTTTCCTTTATTTATAATTTTTTTGATAGTAATTTCTTCATGTGATGTCTGATTGATGAGTAATATGTGGAATCAAAACCATGATATTGATGTTTAAATTGAAAGACCAATATCGGGTACTTAATTCAAGCTTGTGGGCGGGTCCCATGAAGAACCATTCGAGCATTATATGGTGAAATGTGAATTTTCCACCAGGTGCCCATTTAGGGAAAGTGAGTAGCCTATCTTGAGTGTTTTTCCACAAGGATCATAATGGAATGATTTTTTTAATTCATGTCAGTTTGTGGTGTCATTTAATTAGATTTATGTTTTTAGATCTTCAAATCTATGATGATTCCCATGCGTTCATGAATCTTATTATAGACCCAGACACGATTAATACAAGACATGGTGAGACATATCGTATAACCTAGGGATATGTCATTTAATCCTTTTAGAACAATATTTATTCCTCTTTTTTCTTAGCTTAACTTGTGTGAGATTCCCCACACCAGTATCAATTGAGTGTGTTCCCTTGGTACATTACTATGAGGGTTCGGTGCAACATCACATTCACATCAAAGAGAGTGAAACCATTATAGCTTCCTATTGATCAGTGTAGTGTGGGTGAGTTTCTTCATTATATGGTGATTTTTACCAATCCAATTTGATTATACCCTTAGTGTCTTGGAGGATGTATCCCTCTAAGAGGCCCAAAGTGATCCTCATTTCCTTCATGTTACCTTATATGGGGTTGTTGGAATTGATGTGACCAATATTTACATGATAAATGATGCTCTATCTAGGAGGATGTTTCCAGTAGGGTTTGGTGTCCCCCTAGTTAGCACTCGGTGGTGACCCCCTATTTGTGTATCAATATATGATCTTTCTAATAAGGAATAGTCTGATTGAGTGTAAATTTCTAAGAACCCTCTCAATTTCCGTTGAATCAAGACCTAACAGGTGTTAATTCTAGGATGAGTGTTGTAAGTGGTGGTATAGATATTGGATTGTGTTCTCCCAGATAATCATTACCTTGCAACTATCGAGTAGGAATCATAGGCTAGCTTTATAGTTGTGACCTCACATTGAGACTGTGTGTCTTCTATGATTATATTCTAATGTTTTGTTATATGTATCACTTTATAATTGAAATTTCATGCATTTAAATGGCTAATATTGATTATTTTGTTTGGTTATTTCTAGGTTCCCTACTAGGTATTGTTAAACTCACACATGTATGGGCTCATCCCACACGTGTCATGTCTTATGCCAATAATGGACCTTTTTTGCGGGGTACTTGGTGGACTAAGAGAAGGTGGAGATAGTTTGGGATAGACATACCCTGGTGTATACCTATGTTTCATTTGACAGTAGACCCTTCCTTATGAGTACATAATACTTTACTTTCTAGTGTTGGTTGGGCTTGTATTTAGACCCTTTTTATGCTTTCTATTACTTTTTGTTTCATACTCTGGTTGTGGGATTATAGATTCATGCATTCATTATTATATGTTATTATAAATTTAAGCATTATTTAGGATTAGAGATGTGTGTGTGTATAACACCCCAGGTAAATAAAGAGTATGACATTTTCACATTTATCCATATTTGTGAATAAAATATTAATATAACTTTAAAGGGGATGCTATGCTCGATGGTGTACCCAACACGCAACAACGAGTTTCTTAGGAATCTTACGTTGCACTCTAATAATAAAATAATATTATTTTAAATGGTAGTTAACGCCTAGCTGTTATGATGGAGGTAATGAATAGAACTAACTACAATGTGATTATATATGTTTGTCAAATATTTTTACTTTTTACAATAAATGTTAGAGGATTAAAAATGCGAATGAATCCAATTTTAAGCGTAAACATTCTAATATTCCTTAAATGGTCGATTAACCGCCTTTTGATGGCGAACCTCTTTTAAATCCACTTTTTGAAAATTTTATGTGTTATATTTGACAAAATAAAATATTCTTTAGAATCGGGACATCAAAATTTGCTTTGTGTAAATTTTTGGTATTTTTCCGATAAAGTTCGTTTTTTAATGAATAGTGAAAAATGTTGTATTTTAATTCAAAACCACTTTTTAATATAATTTATTTATATGATTAGATTATCTTTTTAATTGGATTTAAAGTGAAATTAGAATATATTTTTACCATTTAATCCAATAGTGGTCATTGGAATTAATTTCACTTTGAAATCGGACTTAAACTAGTGTCAATCTTTTAATATATATTATTTCATAAAAACACGCTATTTGACTTGATAGCGGGAATTAACTATTAAATTAATTAATGTAACTAATATGTTTTTAATTTTGTAAAATAGACATCATTTTTGAATTCAGAATATCAAATATAGCTTTGGGTGAAGTTTTGGGATTTTTCTGAAAAACTTCAATTTTTGATGAATAGTGAAACCACTAAGTGGTACTTATAAAAACTGATTTTCCGTTTAAATGAAATTTTACCACCTTTGTGTTTTTAATTTCAAAAATCCGATATACATGGTTGTCATTAAGAAGTAAAAGGTGGTTCAATGGGATTAAAATATTTTTTTGGTGAATAGCAACTTATTAAGTTTTTAATCACGATTAGAGGTAATTAGTGTAGTTTAAGGTAAAAATAATGTTTTAATAATATGAGATGAGCTTGAAACATGTCCTACCATCATTGGATGTGTCATGTCCGACAAAGAAAACCCATGAATCACCTTGGGGACCCCATGGAGCCACTTTGGTTGGGAAATGACATAAATAACGTTTTATTTAATGTTAAAGTAAAAATGACACAAACATGAGATGTTTTAATAAAACAATTTTCTCATGGAGTTATACAAGTCAGATTTTTGACTATAAATATTCATTAGAAATCTAAAACGATTTCCTACATCAAAGAATTTTTTGTATAATTTTTAGACATTAAATAAATTAAATTATATATGACATCATGATGATGCAGCGATGACCTCATTATTGAACGATTTAAATAAAATGAAAAGATAATGTAAAATCTATGACCTACACATGTCTAAAACCTATTTTATGGGTATATTTCGAACCCTTAACACATTACCCTCTAAAAACAGCAATTTTGGACCTTTAAAATCCGAAAATCATTTGAAAATAAAGTAACCTTTTATCACTTTCCAAGAGTGCCCCTCCTCTCCCCTTATAAAAGGCCCCCACCTCTACCTCTTTACCCACACCTCCAAAGCCTTTGTCTCAGACAAACCCTGCCCATTTAGCCTCTAACAATACCTCTATTACTCCTAGAATCCTCAATTTGGGCATAAGTCTTCCCAAGGAATCCTTTCAGCTCAAATCAAAAAGAGTTACCCGATTTTTAGGTAATGTCTTCACTTGAGTTCTTTTGTTTTATTTTGCTTCTCCAACCACCTAAACTCTTTTTATTAAATTCTTTTGTAACAACTCCAGTATCGTAAATATACTAGGATGTTTTTATAAAAAGGATTCGAGATACACTTACACACACCATCATCTAATGGTTAAAGAACATACTGTTTCTGTGGATGGCGAATTTCCGCCTCATGTAACGATGATTGTTCAACACTCATATAACACCTTCAAAGGTGGACATTAAGATGTCACTATATTTATATATGATATATAATATGTTTATGTTTTCCTTAAGCTTATGTATTTTTCATTTATGGCATACCTTTATGGCTCCCATTATGGGTATACGTGATATCTTCATTTTAGGAAGTGCGGACTACCGCTCCCTCAAAGTGATTTGATTCGTTAATACCATATGTGGTACGTATAAAGGATATATTTAATGATATTATATATGATACCATACTGGAATTAAAATACTATTATGTATCATTATGTTTTAATTCCATTAAATATGAAATATAAATGGAAGTAGCGTTCATGCGTACGTACGGCTTACCGTCTCCATGAACGGTGCATTTCATTTCTTAACTCTATATGTTATGTAATATTATAAATACATGAATATATGGGATATATATGATATATATGATATATACATCATGAATACAATTCTGGATATAATGGATATTTTACCACATGAACAACTTGTAATTATAAATAGTTTATTTTTGACTCAATTACCAATGATCGTTAAAACGACCGTTATTAACTTAAATAATTACATAGTGTTCATAACATGGTAATAAGTAATATAAAAGGAATAATGAAATTGAAATTTTTTCTTAAGAAAGTATAAATTAACTCAAGTCTATTATTCAGGACATTAAAGAACGATCGAGTCAAGTCGGACCCGAGGTAAGGGATCCTACGCCTCTCTTTCTTTTTAAGTACTCCCTTTTATGTCATTTCTTTTAAGCTCATATTTATTATGTTTGGGGATGTTATTTTATATTCCTCACACTGTAATTTTTATTGTCAAATTATTAGAGAACCTATTTGATCTCATAAATCCATTTTTGGAGGTCTTAAGTGCCGCCGTTAGGCTGCTGAGTTTTCGTAAGGGATTTTTCATCTCACTTTTATTCCCGTGAGATTTATGCTAAATTTGCAACCATTTCCTTTCAGTGGTATATGTACTGCCCATTATTCTACTCTTTTTGTAATATAAATTTGTTTGTGAGTATTTACATCAATTTTGTATGACCCATCTTCCATGGGGTATGCGTTTCAAAAGTTACCCAACTCAGTAAGGGGACCTTTCACCCTCCTCTTTTTAAAAGACTTCCTTTGTTATGTCTTTTTAATTTACATCTTATTATGTTGGGATATGTTCTTCTATATCCTTAATGAGGTAAAGTTTATGTCAAAGTGATGAGATACCATTCACTCTCTCATCGACTAATTTTATGAATTTTGAAGTGACGCTGTAAGGCTGTTGAATTTTTAGAAGGGAACATCTTAACCCAATTTTGATTTCTTTGGGTTCAACATGTACTTCTTGAAAATGTCATCCTATGAATATGTGTGAATGACCTATGATTGTTGCACACTTAATATCTACTTATATTGGGTGTATTTGTATTTCTCACACATAATTATGTGATAGATTTATCCTTAACTTAAGGATACCATCTTTATAATGGATTCCATCTCAATTTACATTTCCATTGAGACTTAATTGTTGTTTTGCACCAATTCACTCTTATAGGGTGTGTATACTATCCTTTGAAATATTATATCTTGAATCCCTTTATTCTTATGATATTATAATGTTCGGATTAAAAGTTATTCTGTAATTATTTGTATTCAAGAGTATCTCATTTTGTTTTATACACAACTTTCTTTTATACGGTGTATAAACCCCTTTGACTTTTACGCTTATTCAAAAGGAATATTTTTTATACGTAGCGTTTTACTAAACGACAAAAGGGAATGTTTTTCTTGTCATACGTATGCGGCGACAACGACTTCTCCGCCACCGTGACCATTATTTGAGTTTCGGCTTCCTCTACAAGCCATACCTTCTTTTTAAAAGAAAAATAAATACCATGTTTTACTTTTATTTTATTTTGGTATTGAAAATGGTTTTCATAATGTTTTTATATCAATGTGTTGTATTGATATCTTGTGATTGAAGGGTGGAAATTTTATGTTTCCGTTATGCATGTTTTATGTGATAAGATTATGTTATGGTTCTTGGGCATTGTTATGAATACGGGTGGTTCCATGATAAACTAAGGGCGGGTGAGCCCGATATAGCTCTCCAATGCATTGGGTAACGTGAAGGAGTGAAACGTTAAGGTTTCTCCGAAGAGATTTAGGGAATATACAGTGGTGGGTATTCTAAACGTAACCAAGAGGGTTACTCCCTATGTAAGAATGTTATGAATGCCTCAAGTTACCTTTTATGTCTTATGATTTCCATGATTTATTCATGATTTGATGAGGTATGTTAAAGTTCCTATGTTTTATGTGTAAAGTATGATTTCACACTTATGTATACATGTACTCATGTTTCCTTTCCATACTTTTTATAACCCTTACTGAGCTTTTTATGCTCATCCCAAGTTTTTGAAATGTTTTTTCACAGGTCAAGGGAAAGGTACGTGATGTGATGATAGTGTCAAGGAAGTGTCAAGAAAGAATCCATGTTTTATTTTAAATACGTTTCTGTTTATGGGAAAATGAATACTGTCTTTTATGTAACCACTTTGTTTAAATGTTTAATGTAATGCAAGTTTCATGATCTAATTCTCTAAAACTCTAAACCTGAAATGATCCTCAATGTGTAATCTTGTAATAACTCAAGATTAAGTAAGGTTTAAGGCTGGGGCCTTATAGTTGGCATCAGAGGTCGGTTTAGATAACATTAGAGGTTACGGTATTCTCTAAGCATAAGTGACATTACCATAATGTTTAGGATTTCAGAAAGAGTCCTAGTTTTAGATAAAGTGAATGAGTAAGTATATCTTAGTGTTTATCTTCCTCATTAGTACATGATGGTTTTATTAATATACTCACACTGACCTTTTTGGTTTTAGTAAATGGCTGGATCTAGCAGGCACCAAAGTAACAGTGGATGTGAAGGAAACTGTGACAGTTTTTTTGAGCAAGCAACTGAATGATATGGGAGCTGCAATGAGAACTCTTGTGTTTATCCTCAACCAACTATCTGGAGTCATGATTGACTACCTAAACCTTGGTGATTTCTATAATTCATCATATAAGTGAGAAACAAATCCCTACGGAACTACGGGTAATAATCAAAAAGGTAAGTGTCTTCAAAAACCTATGTGTCAAAGATGTGGAATGAAACACCTAGGAAAATGTTTCAAAGGGACAGAAATATGCTATAGATGTGGAAATGAAGGTCATAATGCAAGAACCTGCCATGGAAAAAGGAAGCATCCAGTTGACTCGAGGAAATGGAAAGAAGTTCTTTCTGAGGGAACAATTGAATGTTTTAAATGTGGTGTGCATGGTCATTATGAAATCACATGTCCTATGAAGAAGTTTCGTGAATGAGATCACCAAGATCGTACAAATAATCGTTTACCAATACCTAATGCCATTCTGATTGAGGATAAAGAAACTGACAATGACCAATCAAAGGTATGGATTATTTCATAACTTTTGTTTTCCTATTTTGGAATCTTAGGATATGATTCATGATTTTGTTTGTAGGAAAGAAGTATTTCAAAATAAGTTGGAAAGGAATGGTTAATGGATCATGAAGAATGTTGAATGAGTAAAAAGTCAACATATAAGGGCTTCAAGAGTTATGGTGAAATTCTTAAGAGTATTAAGTCTCTTTTGACGATGGGGTTACATTAGAAGACTTTTTATAGTATGTGTAACCCTGATGTTTGATATATGAAAATTTTATTCAAAGAATAGTAATCAGTTCTTTTGTGGACATTGTTATAAAGAACCATTTGGGTTTATATGATCCTTACTTTTGAGGTAATTATGGTTTACTATATGTTATGATGGAAGTGAAAGGCACGAGATAAAATTGAGGTTAAATTATGTTTTGGTTATTTTTGATGATTTTATCTCTTTTTGGGAATGATTTGAGAATTATAGAGTTTTGGAAAAAGGACAACACACAGACCGTGTGACAACTCGTCGCGTCGGACAAAGCTGTGGGAATCGAACCCACAACCAAAGTGCAACTGATATTTATCGCCTACCACTGGACTACGTGAATTCCCTGGTTAGTTTGACTGATTCTTTTTAGTTAGATGATTTTATGAATTAAGAGTAAGTTTATTTTGGGTTATCTATGGAAATTTATTAACCTATCATGGAGGATATGTGATTAGGTTAATTACTTTTCAATACGGGACATTAAGAGAAACTAATGTTGTTTGGAGATAAATGTTACGATATAACAAGGAAGAATATGCGACTAAATCCTTCAAATGTTTGCGTTTCAATCTTAGTTTGGTTTACTTTGAAGAATTTTAAGGAAATATTTTTTATCGAATGGTCCTTGTTGAACTTTGGGTTTTGTTTGACAAATTTTGGAGATTAAGAATATATTTTCTTTTTATAAAGGGTTATCCTTTTCTGGATTATCTGATCTTGTACTAACCTTTTTGGTTTTGGTTAGAGTCTAAAGACATGGGAAGTATATATTTCTCTTTTTTGGATTAGGTGATTCTCAAGAAGTTGATTATAGTACTCTTAATGTGAACAAGACTTCCTAAAAACTCGTCTTTTAGAGAAAATATGAGTTTGATTAAGGAATCTAGTAAAAGTTGAAAGTCTACATGACAAGTAAGTATGTTTCATTATGATTTATTTAAGCTCAAAAATAAATTCCTCAATGAAAAGTAACTTAAAACAAAAATGTTGTCTGTTAACTTTTCCTACAAGGGAATCAAATACCGTTTAACCCATCACAAGTTTGTGATTTTCTTATTGTTAACTTTCTCCTAAACATGTTTACTATCACTCTCCATCAGAACATGACCCTTTGTTTTTTCCTCCATGTCCATATTTTCATACTTGGAATCCTAGTATGGGTTAACTCGGGTGACCTTTGTACTTATCTTTCTTTATTTTAAAGTGATTGTTTCACTGACTCTTGTTCCGATGTGGGATTTTCAATGAAGATTCCAAGGCCAATTTTAAAATTGTGAGGATGCAATTCCCAAAAGGGGGGAAGGATGTAACACCCCAGGTAAATAAAGAGTATCAAATTTTCACATTTATCCATATTTGTGAATAAAATATTAATATAACTTTAAAGGGGACGCTATGCTCGATGGCGTACCCAACATGCAACAACGAGTTTCTTAGGAATCTTACGTTGCACTCTAATAATAAAATAATATTATTTTAAATGGTAGTTAACGACTAACTAATGTGATGGCAGTAATGAATAGATCTAACTACAAAATGATTATATATGTTTGTCAAATATTTTTACTTTTTACAATAAATGTTAGAGGATTAAAAATGCGAATGAATCCAATTTTAAGCGTAAACATTCTAATATTCCTTAAATGGTCGATTTACCGCCTTTTGATGGAGAACCTCTTTTAAATCCACTTTTTGACAATTTTATGTGTTATATTTGACAAAATAAAATTATTCTTTAGAATCGGGACATCAAAATTTGCTTTGTGTAAATTTTTGGTATTTTTCCGATAAAGTGCGTTTTTTAATGAATAGTGAAAAATGTTGTATTTTAATTCAAAACCACTTTCTAATCTAATTTATTTATATGATTAGATTATCATTTTAATTGGTTTTAAAGTTAAATTAGAATATATTTTTACCATTTAAACCAATAGTGTTCGTTGGAATTAATTTCACTTTGAAATCAGACTTAAACTAGTGTCAATCTTTTGATATATATTATTTCATAAAAACACGCTATTTGACTTGACAACAGGAATTAATTATTAAATTAATTAATGTAACTAATATGTTTTGAATTTTTTAAAATAGACATCATTTTTGAATTCGGAATATCAAATATAGATTTGTGTGAAGTTTTGGGATTTTTCTGAAAAACTTCAATTTTTGATGAATAGTGAAACCACTAAGTGGTACTTATAAAAACAGATTTTCTGTTTAAATGAAATTTTACCACCTTTGTGTTTTGAATTTAAAAAATCCGACATACATGGTTGTCATTAAGAAGTAAAATGTGGTTCAATGGGATCAAAATAAATTTTTGGTGAATAGTAACTTATTAAGTTTTTAATCGCGATTAGAGGTAATTAGTGTAGTTTAAGATAAAAATAGTGTTTCAATAATATGAGATGAGATTGAAACATGTCCTACCCTCATTGGATGTGTCATGGACGACCAAAAAACCCATGGGTCAACTTGGGGACCCCATGGAGCCACTTTGGTTGGGAAATGACATAAATAACTTTTTATTTAATGTTAAAGTAAAAATGACACAAACATGATATATTTTAATAAAACAATTTTTTCATGGGGTTATACAAGTCAGATTTTTGACTATAAATATTCATTAGAAATAGAAAATGATTTCCTAAATCATAGTATTTTTTTTATAATTTTTAGAAATTAAATAAATTAAATTATTTATGACATCATGATGATGCAGCGATGACCTCATTATTTAACGATTTAAATAAAATAAAAAGATAATGTAAAATCTATGACCTACACATGTCCAAAACCTATTTTATGGGTATATTTCGAACCCTTATCACCTTATACTAGAAACAAATCAATGTGCAACCTTTAAAATCCGAAAATCATTTGAAAATAAAGTAACCTTTTATCACTTTCCAAGAGTGCCCCTCTTCTCCCCTTATAAAAGGCCCCCACCTCTACCTCTTTACCCACACCTCAAAAGCCTTTGTCTCGGCCAAACCCTATCCATTTTGCCTCTAAATGTCCCTCTCTTAATCATAGAAGCCTCACTTTGGGCAGAAGTCTTCCCAAGGAAGCCTTTGAGCTCAAATCAAAAAGAGTTACCCGATTTTAAGGTAATGTCTTCACTTGAGTTCTTTTGTTTTATTTTGCTTCTCCAACCCCTAAACTCTTTTTATTAAATTCTTTTGTAACAACACCAGTATCCTAAATATAATAGGATGTTTTTATAAAAAGGATTCGAGATACACTTACACACACCATCATCTAATGGTTAAAGAACATACTGTTTCTGTGGATGGAAAATTTCTGCCTCACGAAACGATGATTGTTCAACACTCATATAACACCTTCAAAGGTGGCCATTAAGATGTCACTATATTCATATATGATATATAATATGTTTATTTTTTCCTTAAGATTCTGTATTTTTCATTTATGTCATACCTTTATGGCTTCCATTATGGGTATACACGATATCTTCATTTTAGGAAGTGCGGACTACCGCCCCCTCAAAGTGATTTGATTCGTTAATACCATATGTGGTACGTATAAAGGATATATTTAATGATATTATATATGATACCAAACTGGAATTAAAATACTATTATGTATCATTATGTTTTAATTCCATTAAATATTAAATAGAAATGGAAGTAGCGTTCATGCGTACGTACGACTTACCGTCTCCATGAACGGTGCATTTCATTTCTTAACTCTATATGTGATGTAATATTATAAATACATGAATATAATGGATATATATGATATATATGATATATATGATATATAAATCATGAATACAATTCTTTATATAATGGATATTTTACCACATGAACAACTTGTAATTATAAAGAGTTTATTTTTGACTCAAGTACCAATGATCGTTAAAATGACCGTTATTAACTTAAATAATTACATAGTGTTCATAACATGTTAATAAGTGATATAAAAGGATTAATGAACTTGAAAAAGGTTATTAAGAAAGTATAAATTAACTCAAGTCTATTATTCAGGACATTAAAGAACGATCGAGTCAAGTCGGACCTGAGGTAAGGGATCCTACGCCTCTCTTTCTTTTTAAGTACTCTCTTTTATGTCATTTCTTTTAAGCTAATATTTATTATGTTTGGGGATGTTATTTTATATTCCTCATACTGTAATTTTTATGGTCATATTATGAGAGAACCTATTTGATCTCATGAATCCATTTTTGGAGGTCTTAAGTGGCACCGTTAGGCTGCTGAGTTTTCGTAAGGGATTTTTCATCTCACTTTTATTCCCGTGAGATTTATGCTACATTTGCCACCATTTCCTTTCAGTGGTATATGTACTACCCATTATTCTACCCTTTCTGTAATATACATTATTTTGTGAGTATTTACATCAATGTTTTATGACCCATCTTCCATAGGGTATGTGTTTCAAAAGTTACCCAACTCAGTAAGGGGACCTTTCACCATCCTCTTTTTAAAAGACTTCCTTTGTTATGTCTTTTAATTTACATCTTATTATGTTGGGATATGTTATTATATATCCTTACTGAGGTAATGTTTATGTCAAAGTGATGAGATACCATTCACTCTCTCATCGACTAATTTTCTGAATTTTGAAGTGATGCCATAAGGCTGTCGAATTTTTACAAGGGAACATCTTAACCCAATTTCGATTTCTTTGGGTTCAACATGTACTTCTTGAACATGTCATCCTATGAATATGTGTGAATGAACTCTGATTGTTTCACACTTAATATCCACTTATATTGGGTGTATTTGTATTTCTCACACATAATTATGTGATAGATTTATCCTTAATTTAAGGATACCATCTTTATAATGGATTCCATCTCAATTTACATTTCCATTGAGACTTCATTGTTGTTATGCACCAATTCACTCTTATAGGGTGTGTATACTATCCTTTGAAATATTATATCATGAATCCCTTTATTCTCATGATATTATAAAGTTCGGATTAAAAGTTATTCCGCAATTATTTGTATTCAAGAGTCTCTCATTTTGTTTTATACACAACTTTCTTTTATACGGTGTATAAACCCCTTTGACTTTTACACTTATTCAAAATGAATCTTTTTTATACGAAGCGTTTTACTAAATGACAAAAGGGAATGTTTTTCTTGTCGTACATATGCAGCGAAAAAGACTTCTCCCCCACCGTGACCATTATTTGAGTTTCGGCTTCCTCTACAAGCCATACCTTCTTTTTAAATGAAAAATAAATACCATGTCTTACTTTTCTTTTATTTTGGTATTGAAAATGGTTTTCATAATGTTTTTATATCAATGTGTTGTATTGATATCTTGTGATTGAAGGGTGGAAATGTTATGTTTCCTTTATGCATGTTTTATGTGATAATATTATGTTATGGTTCTTGGGCATTGTTATGAATATGGGTGGTTCCGTGATAAACTATGGGCGGGTGAGCCCGATATAGCTCTCCAATGCATTTGGTAACGTGAAGGAGTGAAATGTTAAGTTTTCTCCGAAGAGATTTAGGGAATATACAGTGGTGGGTATTCCAAACGTAACCAAGAGGGTTACTCCCTATGTAAGAATGTTATGAATGCCTCAAGTTACCTTTTTATGTCTTATGATTTCCATGATTTATTCATGATTTGATGAGGTATGTTAAAGTGCCTATGTTTTATGGGTAAAGTATGATTTCACTCTTATGTATATATGTACTCATGTTTCCTTTCCATACTTTTTATAACCCTTACTGAGCTTTTTATGCTCATCCCAAGTTTTTGAAATGTTTTTCACAGGTCAAGGTAATGGTACGTGATGTGATGATAGTGTCAAGGAAGTGTTAAGAAAGAATCCATGTTTTATTTTGAATACGTTTCCGTTGATGGGAAAAATGAATACTGTCTTTTATGTAACCACTTTGTTTAAATGTGGAATGTAATGCAAGTTTCATGATCTAATTCTCTAAAACTCTAAACCTGAAAAGATCCTCAATGTGTAATCTTGTAATAACTCAATATTAAGTAAGGTTTAAGGCCGGGGCCTTATAGTTGGCATCAGAGGTCGGTTTAGATAACTTTAGAGGTTAGGGTATTCTCTAAGTATAAGTGACATTACCATAATGGTTAGGATATCAGAAAGAGTCCTAGTTTTAGATAAAGTGAATGAGTAAGTATATCTTAGTGTTTATCTTCCTCATTAGTACATGATGGTTTTATTAATATACTCACACTAACCTTTTTGGTTTTAGTAAATGGCTGGATCTAGCAGGCACCAAAGTAACAGTGGATGTGAAGGAAACTGTGACAGTTTTTTTGAGCGATCAACTGAATGATATGGGATCTGCAATGAGAACTCTTGTGTTTATCCTCAAGAAACTATCTGGAGTCATTATTGACCACCTAAACCTTGGTGATTTCTATAAGGCATCATATAGGCGAGAAACAAATCCCTACGGAACTACGTGTAATAATCATAAATTTAAGTGTCTTCAAAAACCTATGTGTCAAAGATGTGGAATGAAACACATAGGAAAATGTTTCAAAGGGATAGAAATATGCTATAGATGTGGAAATGAAGGTCATAAAGCAAGAACCTGCCATAGAAAAAGGAAGCATCCAGTTGAATCGAGGAAAGGGAAAGAAGTTCTTTCTGAGGGATCAATTGAATGTTTTAAATGTGGTGTGCATGGTCATTATGAAAACACATGTCCTATGAAGAAGTTTTGTGAATGGGATCACCAATATCGTACAAATACTCGTTTACCAATACCTAATGCCATTTCGATTGAGGATGAAGAAACTGACAATGACCAATCAAAGGTATGAATTATTTCATAATTTTTGTTTTCCTATTTTGGAATCTTAGGATATGATTCATGATTTTGTTTGTAGGAAAGAAGTATTTCAAAATAAGTTGGAAAGGAATGGTTAATGGATCATGAAGAATGTTGAATGAGTAAGAAGTCAACATATAAGGGCTTCAAGAGTTATGGTGAAATTCTTAAGAGTATTAAGTCTCTTTTGATGATGGGGTTACATTAGAAGACTTTTTATAGTATGTGTAACCCTGATGTTTGATATATGAAAATTTTATTCAAAGAATAGTAATCTGTTCTTTTGTGGACATAGTTAAAAGGAACCATTTGGGTTTATATGATCCTTACTTTTGAGGTAATTATGGGTTACTATATGTTATGATGGAAGTGAAAGGCATGATATAAAATTGAGGTTAAATTATGTTATGGTTATTTTTGACGATTTTATCTCTTTTTGGGAATGATTTGAGAATTATATAGTTTTGGAAAAAGGACAACACGCAGACCGTGTGACAACCCGTCACGTCGGACAAAGCTGTGGGAATTGAACCCACAACTAAAGTGCAACTGGTATTTATCGCCTACCACTGGACTACGTGAAGTCCCTGGTTAGTTTGACTGATTCTTTTTAGTTAGATGATTTTATGAATTAAGAGTAAGTTTATTTTGGGTTATCTTTAGAAATTTATTAACCTATCATGGAGGATATGTGATTAGGTTAATTACTTTTCAATACGGGACATTAAGAGAAACCGATGTTGTTTGGAGATAAATGTTACGATTTAACATGGAAGACTATGTGACTAAATCCTTCAAATATTTGGGTTTCAATCTTAGTTTGGTTTACTTTGAATAATTTTATGGAAAAATTGTTTATCGAATGGTCCTTGTTGAACTTTGGATTTTGTTTGACAAATTTTGGAGATTAAGAATAGATTTTCTTTTTATAAAGGGTTATCCTTTTCTGGATTATCTGATCTTGTACTAACCTTTTTGGTTTTGGTTAGAGTCTAAAGACATGGGAAGTATATAGTTCTCTTTTGTAGATTAGGTGATTCTCAAGAAGTTGATTATAGTACTCTTAATGTGAACAAGACTTCCTAAAAACTCGTCTTTTGGAGAAAATATGAGTTTGATTAAGGAATCTAGTAAAAGTTGAATGTCTACATGAAAAGTAAGTATGTTTCATTACGATTTAGTTAAGCTCAAAAATAAATTCCTCAATGAAAAGTAACTTAAAACAAAAATGTTGTCTGTTAACTTTTCCTATAAGGGAATCAAATACCGTTTAACCCATCACAAGTTTGGGATTTTCTTATTGTTAACTTTCTTCTAAACATGTTTACTATCACTCTCCATCAGAACATGACCCTTTGTTTTTTACTCCAAGTCCATATTTTCATACTTGGAATCCTAGTATGGGTTAACTCGGGTGACCTTTGTATTTATCTTTCTTTATTTTAATGTGATTGTTTCACTGACTCTTGTTCCGATGTGGGATTTTCAATGAAGATCCCAAGGCCAATTTTAAAATTGCGAGGACGCAATTCCCAAAAGGGGGAAGGATGTAACACCCCAGGTAAATTAAGAGTATGACATTTTCACATTTATCCATATTTGTAAATACAATATTAATATAACTTTAAAGGGGACGCTATGCTCGATGGCGTACCCAACACGCAACAACGAGTTTCTTAGGAATCTTACGTTGCACTCTAATAATAAAATAATATAATTTTAAATGGTAGTCAACTCCTAGCTATTGTGATGGCGGTAATGAATAGAACTAACTACAAAATGATTATATATGTTTGTCAAATATTTTTACTTTTTACAATAAATGTTAGAGGATTAAAAATGCGAATGAATCCAATTTTAAGCGTAAACATTCTAATATTCCTTAAATGGTCGATTAACCACCTTTTTATGGAAAACCTCTTTTAAATCCACTTTTTGACAATTTTATGTGTTATATTTGACAAAATAAAATTCTTCTTTAGAATCGGGACATCAAAATTTGCTTTGTGTAAATTTTTGGTATTTTTCCGATAAAGTTCGTTTTTAATGAATAGTGAAAAATGTTGTATTTTAATTCAAAACCACTTTTTAATATAATTTATTTAAATGATTAGATTATCTTTTGAATTGGTTTTAAGGTGAAATTAGAATATATTTTTACCATTTAATCCAATAGTGGTCGTTGGAATTAATTTCACTTTGAAATCGGACTTAAACTAGTGTCAATCTTTTGATATATATTGTTTCATAAAAACACGTTATTTGACTTGACAATGGGAATTAATTATTAAATTAATTAATGTAACTAATATTTTTTGAATTTTGTAAAATAGACATCATTTTTGAATTCGGAATATCAAATATAGCATTGGGTGAAGTTTTGGGATTTTTCTGAAAAACTTCAATTTTTGATGAATAGTGAAACCACTAAGTGGTACTTATAAAAACTGATTTTCCGTTTAAATGAAATTTTAAGACCTTTGTGTTTTGAATTTCAAAAATCCGACATACATGGTTGTAATTAAGAAGTAAAATGTGGTTCAATGGGATTAATTTTTTTTGGTGAATAGTAACTTATTAAGTTTTTAATCACGATTAGAGGTAATTAGTGTAGTTTAAGGTAAAAATAATATTTTAATAATATGAGATGAGCTTGAAACATGTCCTACCCTCATTTGATGTGTCATGGCCGACCAATACAACCCATGGGTCAACTTGGGGACCCCATGGAGACACTTTGGTTGGGAAATGACATAAATAACTTTTTATTTAATGTTAAAGTAAAAATGACACAAACATGAGATGTTTTAATAAAACAATTTTTTTCATGGGTTTATACAAGTCATATTTTTGACTATAAATATTACTTAAAAAGCTAAAGAGATTTCCTACATCATAGTACTTTTTTTTATAATTTTTAGACATTAAATATATTAAATTATTTATGACATCATGATGATGCAGCGATGACCTCATTATTTGATGATTTAAATAAAATGAAAAGATAATGTAACATCTATGACCTAAACATGTCAAAAACCTATTGTATGGGTATATTTCGAACCCTTATCACCTTATCCTCAAAACAAATCAATTTGGGACCTTTAAAATCCGAAAATCATTTGAAAATAAAGTAACCTTTTATCACTTTCCAAGAGTGCCCCTCCTCTCCCCTTATAAAAGGCCCCCACCTCTACCTCTTTACCCACACCTCCAAAGCCTTTGGAATGGCCAACCCCTGCCCATTTTGCCTCTCCAAATCCCTCTTTTACTCCTAGAAGCCTAACATTGGGAAAAAGTCTTCCCAAGGAAGCCTTTGAGCTCAAATAAAAAAGAGTTACCCGATTTTTAGGTAATGTCTTCACTTGAGTTCTTTTGTTTTATTTTGCTTCTCCAACCCCCTAAACTCCTTTTATTCATTTATTTTGTAAAAAATACAGTATCTTAAATATACTAGGATGTTTTTATAAAAAGGATTCGAGATACACTTACACACAACATCATCTAATGGTTAAAGAACATACTGTTTCTGTGGATGGCGAATTTCTGTCTCACGAAACGATGATTGTTCAACACTCATATAACACCTTCAAAGGTGGCCATTAATATGTAACTATATTAATATATGATATATATTATGTTTATGTTTTCCTTAAGCTTCTGTATTTTTCATTTATGGAATACCTTTATGGCTTCCATTATGGGTATACACGATATCTTCATTTTAGGAAGTGTGGACTACCGCCCCCTCAAAGTGATTTGATTCGTTAATACCACATGTGGTATGTATAAAGGATATATTTAATGATATTATATATGATACCATACTGGAATTAAAATACTATTATGTATAATTATGTTTTAATTCCATTAAATATGAAATATAAATGGAAGTACCGTTCATGCGTATGTACGGCTTACCGTCTCCATGAACGGTGCACTTCATTTCTTAACTCTATATGTCATGTAATATTATAAATACATGAATATACTGGATATATATGATATATATGATATCTACATCATGAATAAAATTCTTTATATAATGGATATTTTACCACATGAACAACTTGTAATTATAAAGAGTTTATTTTTGACTCAAGTACCAATGATCGTTAAAACGACCGTTATTAACTTAAATAATTACATAGTGTTCATAACATAGTAATAAGTGATATAAAAGGAATAATGAACTTGAAAAAGGTTCTTAAGAAAGTATAAATTAACTCAAGTATATTATTCAGGACATTAAAGAACGATCGAGTCAAGTCGGACCCGAGGTAAGGGATCCAACGCCTCTCTTTCTTTTTAAGTACTCTCTTTTATGTCATTTCTTTTAAGCTCATCTTTATTATGTTTGGGGATGTTATTTTATATTCCTAATACTGTAATTTTTATGGTCATATTATGAGAGAACCTATTTGATCTCATATATCCATTTTTGGAGGTCTTAAGTGGCGCCGTTAGGCTGCTGAGTTTTCGTAAGGGATTCTTCATCTCACTTTTATTCTCGTGAGATTTATGCTACATTTTCCACCATTTCCTTTCAGTGGTATATGTACTACCCATTATTCTACTCTTTTTGTAATATACATTCGTTTGTGAGTATTTACATCAATGTTGTATGACCCATCTTCCATGGGGTATGCGTTTCAAAAGTTACCCAACTCAGTAAGGGGACCTTTCACCCTCCTCTTTTTAAAAGACTTCCTTTGTTATGTCTTTTAATTTACATCTTATTATGTTGGGATATGTTCTTCTATATCCTTACTGAGGTAAAGTTTATGTCAATGTGATTAGATACCATTCAATCTCTCATCAACTAATATTCTGAATTTTGAAGTGACGTCGTAAGGCTGTCGAATTTTTACAAGGGAACATCTTAACCCAATTTCGATTTCTTTGGGTTCAACATGTACTTCTTGAAAATGTCATCCTATGAATATGTGTGAATGAAATATGATTGTTTCACACTTAATATCCACTTATATTGGGTGTATTTTTATTTCTCACACATAATTATGTGATAGATTTATCCTTAATTAAGGATACCATCTTTATAATGGATTCCATCTCAATTTCCATTTCTATTGAGACTTCATTGTTGTTATGCACCAATTCACTCTTATAGGATGTGTATACTATCCTTTTAAATATTATATCATGAATCCCTTTATTCTCATGATATTATAAATTTCGGATTAAAATTTATTCCACAATTATTTGTATTCAAGAGTCTCTCATTTTGTTTTATACACAACTTTCTTTTTTACAGTGTATAAACCCCTTTGACTTTTATGCTTATTAAAAAGGAATATTTTTTATATGAAGCATTTTTCTAAACGAAAAAAGGGAATGTTTTTCTTGTCGTACGTATGCGGTGACAATGACTTTTCCGCCGTCGTGACCATTATTTGAGTTTCGGCTTCCTCTACAATCCATACCTTCTTTTTAAAAGAAAAATAAATACCATGTTTTACTTTTCTTTTATTTTGGTATTGAAAATGGTTTTCATAATGTTTTTATATCAATGTGTTGTATTGATATCTTGTGATTGAAAGGTGGAAATGTTATGTTTATTTTATGCATGTTTTATGTGATAAGATTATGTTATGGTTCTTGGGCATTGTTATAAATACGGGTGGTTCCGTGATAAACTAAGGGCGGGTGAGCCCGATATAGCTCTCCAATGCATTGGATAACATGAAGGAGTGAAACGTTATGGTTTCTCCGAAGCGATTTTGGGAATATACTGTGGTGGGTATTCCAAACATAACCAAGAGGGTTACTCCCTATGTAAGAATGTTATGAATGCCTCAAGTTACCTTTTATGTCTTATGATTTCCATGATTTATTCATGATTTGATGAGGTATGTTGAAGTGCTTATGTTTTATGGGTAAAGTATGATTTCACTCTTATGTATATATGTACTCATGTTTCCTTTCCATACTTTTTATAACCCTTACTGAGCTTTTTATGCTCATCCCAAGTTTTTGAAATGTTTTTCACAGGTCAAGGGAAAGGTACGTGATGTGATGATAGTATCAAGGAAGTGTCAAGAAAGAATCCATGTTTTATTTTAAATACCTTTCCATTTATGGGAAAAATGAATACTGTCTTTTATGTAACCACTTTGTTTAAATGTGGAATGTAATGCAAGTTTCATGATCTAATTCTCTAAAACTCTAAACATGAAAAGATCCTCAATGTGTAATCTTGTAATAACTCAAGATTAAGTAAGGTTTAAGGCTGGGGCCTTATAGTGTGTGTGTGTGTGTATAGGTACTTAAGTATAATTCCTCCCACGTGTGTGATTTTCCTTTTTAGCACTAGTCTCTATTCCATGACCTATTGGAGGTGAGCTTAGGGTAGTTGCGTCTTGGGCCCCGTCAGGTCAGGTTGTGACAATTCACATATAATAAACTTAGAGGTTTTTACACTAGATCATGATATTTCTTATAAGTAAGAATAAATAGATATTCTATATTGTACATATAAATTTCTATTAAAAAAGATCACTCACTGGTCAATTTTTTATGGTGAAACCACCAGCTTAAGGAAGCTACATGGGAACATGAGGATTTAATGAGGCAGAAGCATCCTCAATTGTTTGTACCAAAGTGATGAATTTAAATTTTGATATTCATTTTAATGGGGTTATAATGTAACACCCATATGTTTTATGAAATATTTTTTTCAAAAAAAAATTAATTTCTTCGGTAGTTTACATTACACACAACACTGAGTTTTAACAAACCACACCAAACTATTAATATTATTATTTTAAAAAGAACATTATTGCATAGATGTTAAAATTGATGTATTGAATAGTAATAAACGAATTTTAGATATTATATATAATTTTTTAATATAAATAAAACAAATTAACAAATAATTATTTAATTCTTGGTAATGCCATACTATGTTTTGAAAATACTATTTAAACAAACGTTTTTATTGATTTTTGTGAACAAATAATAAATTTAATTTTTGAAAATTATAGAAATATTATTTTTAAAAATAAAATAAATTTATTAAATCTAAATTTTATAATTAACTGAGGGTGAATTTTTGGTATTTTTCTGAAAAAATTATTTTTTTAGAAAATGGTGAAAAATATTGGTTTTTATAAAAAACTGCATTTTCACTCAAAGAACTTACAAGATAAATTATATTTTAATATGGGTTTAAAAGTAAAATTAGATCATTTATATATCTATTAATCCAATTTAGGTCATTCGAATAAATTTCATATTTAATTTTAATATTAAAGTTTTTAATGTTTTTAACATTAACTCTTTGAAAACTTCTTTCTCATTGCATCCGCAGGTTTAATTTTAAATTAAAAATTTCCACTTATTTGAATAGGATTTAATAAAATGTATTAAATATTTTTAATCATTATAATTTATAATATTTAATAAGGTAAACTTATTTTTTGGTCTAAATTAATAGTAAAAATAGTAAAATATTAATTATTGTTGTTAAGGTTAAAATGGGTTTACCAGGGGTTAAACTAAAAAGATAAGGAGTCAAATGATATAGAAACTTTTAAAAGACCCATTTTATGGATATATTTATACCTTATCACCTATAAGGTTCTATAATCACCTATTTTGGATACCTTTTTCATGTGTAAAACATGGCTACATTTTATTCTTTGTAAAAATTCCATGTGTATCCTCTTCCCCACTTATTAAATCCCACCACTTTCCTCTCATATTCATGATTCAAAAACCTTTTAGTTATATAAATATATGAAACTATATCATTAATATCACCCTATACACATCCTATATTCCTTGGTGAGTCCATAAATTTAATCTTGGGGGTCTTTAGGTTAAACCAAAAGAGGTTTTCCGAAGAAGAGGTTATGTTTTTAACTTTGTTTCTTTGTTTTATGTTTTCTTTGACTTAATCAAATATATTTAAAATATATTTAAATAATAAAAACATTATCTAACATATACTGAGATTTTATTATTTTAATTCTGTATCCTATATTCGTCTTCTCTTCCATCAAATGGAAAACAAAACTATCGATTGTGTATACAACGAACTAACGCCTCACAAAACGATATAGTGCATTTTTCATTTCAGTTTTACTTGGATGGTATTTAGTATATATTAAATGAATATATATATTATATTTATCGCATAATTATAATTTTTAACTATTATATCACATATAACTTCTTACTTTCCATTCATTGGGGGATACGATAATCCCGTTCATATGTACGATGAACTACTGCCTCGCAAAGTGACGCGATTCGTTTTTAACTAACGCTTTGAATGGATGGTAATTTGGGTAAATTTAATTAATAGATGTGATATATATGAAATAAAAATTATTCTATAATGTTAATATTTTATTTATCTATCTTTCATTTCATCCATCAAGAAAATGGAAACAACATTTATGTGTATATACGACCTATTGTCTCCATGAACGATGTACTTCATTTTGTATATCTAAATTTTATGGATTAATATAAATAAATATATAATGAATATTTATGATATTTATATAATTTCTAAAATTATAGATATTATGGAATCCTTATCAAAGTAAGAGTAAGAAAAATAACAAATCCAAACATACATGAAAAACAATGCAGTTATTACCCGAAACGTGATTTTAACAAGGAATTGTTAATAAAAGGTAATGAGTAAATCATATAAGGTTATATCTATCTAATTATTTTTCTATAGTATATTTATAATATAACAATATTTATTATACAGTAGGTTATAATGTTAATGAAGGAAGTTGATACTTAAGGTAAGGGATTTCCGTCTAACTTTTTACTTATACGAGACACATGCCATATTCACCAATTATTTCTTTTATGTGGTGTATATGCTAACCATAGATGTATTTTATGATTATTATACATAAAATTATTGATATTTTAATATCCATTTTATTATATCTCTTTTATGTGGTTTATAATTAAAAATTTAACAACGCGGTAAGAGATTTTTGTTCTAATTTGTCTTTTTTGGGGAATATGTTATTTTATTCACCTATTTTCTTTTTATGAGCTATATTTAAATCCCCTTTGAAATTTAATAAAATGAATTAAACTATTATCATGATATTTTTATGTTTTATTTAATTTTATTCCTTCATGGGGCTTATAATTCAAAGTTACCAAGGTGTTAAGGGTTTTACGATTCAATCTAATCATTTATCATAATTTTTTATATTTATGCTTTTTATAATGACATATTTTGATATATCTTTCAAAAAACTCATTAAAATTATTATCATTTAGTTATTTATTGATAATAAATGTTTTAAATTCATTTTTTTCAATTTATAAACTCATGATTCCAAAATAATGTTTTTAAAGAAAATAAAATTTATTTATCTCATTGGTCGAAAACTGTTTTTTTCTTCAATATTCATATTTTCTAAAAAGGTTTTCAAAAATGGATTAAAAATATAAAAAGGATTTATTAAATAATTTTTTACCACATTTAAATTTTTAAAAAGTTTTTTTATAAAGAATCATTATGTTTTTTTTTCAGAAAAGGTCCATTTGTATTTTTCTGAAAATATAAATGGTTATCTTTATTTTAATTTGTACGACATGAAAACATTTCCAACTATCATGACCATTATTTTAATTTAAGATTCCTTTACAAATTTTCAAGGTTATTTTCAAAGAAAAGGGTTTTCCATAATATTTTATGAATTTATAATATTTTAAAAGGTGATTTCAAAGAAAGGATATTTTCATTAAGAAATGTTTTAAATGATCTTTAAAGATAACTTTATAAGATTCTTAGTTTATTTTCATAGAAAAGGATTTTTATTTTTTTAATGTTTTATTTTTTTTTCAAAGTGGAAATGCTATTTTCTTGAATAAATGCTCCAAGTAATTCTTATTTAAAAATCAGTTTTTATCTAAGATGACATCCTTTGATGTTACTTATACTCTACTGGGGATATGATCCAAGGACACCATTATTATTCTTTTCATGAATGGTTGATGTCTATGATGAAAATATTTTCAAGAAACCCATTGATTTTCCATGTGTTAATCAAATATAAATTAACTAAATTATTATGAAACCCATATATTTTTCATGGGTTATGTTATGATAAAATGTTTATGAAACCCATTTCTTTTCATGGGTTTTCAAAAGATGAATGTTTTATGATATTATGGCACATATTTGTATGATTTTAATTATGTGAAGGGTGGTACCTATATATCCCTCCACTGAATTTTCTAATGATTAATGTTGTATGAGATCAAAGGGTATATGAGAGGTTATCCCAAGCCCAAAAACGGTATCTGGGTGGTTATCCCAAGCCTGAATGAGGGTACATGAGAGATTATCCCAATACCAAAGCAGGTACAAGGGGTGTTAGCCCAAGCCTAACATGTTGTGAATGTATTGGTGGATATCCTTGAAATAATATTTTCTATTCTTATGTGTATGCCACAAATCTATGTCTTATTCTAATGGTATACTATATTGTCCCATGTTCTTTGATTTCATTATGATTTATGTCTTATAAACTACAAATATTTTTTCTTTGAATCAAAATTATGATTTATGATATACAGGGTATGGTTTTAAAATTTTATTCCCTTTTTCTCATACACATATGATCATGTTATATTAATATCTCCCTTTTTACCCAGACTAAATATTGAAGTTCAATCTTTCTTATGTTTCCTATCCCCCGGATATGAAGAAATTTATTATGAATGATATTTCTAATAAGGGTTCTAGTTATGAAGAACCTAGTGGGAGATGATGTATCTCACTTATGAATTAGTTTTTTATGTGTCCATGTTTCCAAAGGTACTAGAACTAAATGATTCTGGCATGAATCTTTATGATATGTAATGAATATTCACCTATTAAGATGTAATATTTATCTATGAAAAGTTTTACTCTCTACATGAAAAGTTTAAAACATATTTCTAGGGTTTGTATATACTATATTATAGTCAATGAATTCAATATAATATAAATTCTTTTGATACCATTTCATGAACAAATGATCAAGAGCCTAACAAGAAATTCACACTACTATTTATTAAAAGGCTACTCAAGATAATTCATGATTCCCATATCCCATGAGGATTATGAGAATTGTAACGACCCAAAGTTTTTTAATGGAATTTACCTTCTTAAAAATATGTCATAAAATTCACATGAATACACAACATAATGAACTACTATGTGCTAAGTTACCTTTAAACATAATTTAGTCACTTCTGTGTTGGGAATTTTGAAAATCCGACATACACGGTTGTGTTCAAGATGATTTTTGGAATCTAATGAAACAAAAATAATTTTTGGTGAATAATAACGTACCCTTGTGAATAGTAACCTACCCTTATGAATAGTAATATGACCCTTATGAATATTAAATCATCCAACATAAGAGTAACCTTACCCATGAATAATTAACTAAAATTTAGACATCTTAGAAAGTGACAGTTTGACCTTAGAAAACATTTTGGTATTTTGTAAGTTATAAATAATTAATTTTAATTAATTAATTAATTTAAAAGAAAATTTATTTTCTTAAAATGTTTTCATTAATTATCAAATCAATGTCTTATAGTTTTTAGATAATTTTATAAGACCCTATGTAATTTTTGAAAGCACTATAATATCAGTTTTAATTTTAAAAACTGTTTTTTAAGTAAATTATGAATTTAATTAAATATTAAATTAATAATATTTATAAAATTATTTTTGAAAAATGGAATTTATTTTTGGATTCTAAATGTCAAAAAATGTTTAGGGTGATTTTTTGGGAATTTTCTAAAACACTTGAGTTTTTAGTGAATAGTAAAATACATTAATTTACCGTATAAATACATTATAATTAAAACCCACTATTCCTTAAATCACAAGTAATGTAAGAAACCAAATACAGAACTCACATTCCTTATATACTATTATTCTTCATGGATGACTCACAATTATTTGTCTGAGGGGAAATTAATAAACTAATGAATTTTATATTAAGGAAACCCCTCTCCCCTCCACTATAAAAACCACCCCGCACACCCTCATTCCCCTCACACCACTCAAGCTCCAATCCTTATATAAAATGTGCCCAAAACTCCTCCCTATCCCCTCTCCCACACCCGAGAGATTCTGGTCTCATCAAAAGACCAATCCTAGCTTCCTTAAGGAGGATCTCAAGAAGAGGATTTAAGAGGTAATTTCTCTCCCTCTTCTCCTTTAATTTCCTTTCAATTTCAAGTTCATTTCTTGATCTCTCCACACCCATATCCATACAAATGGTATTGTAACTAAAGTATTATAAATTTACTAGGATTTTATGATGCTAATGGGATATTATATCTTCGAACCCCCTTTCCCTCTTTCTTTTATTTTATTAAATGGAACGTTGTTCGTGAGGTGTTAATTTATCACCTTCAAAAACGATACGTTTTCTTCTTCCATTTCTACATTCAGATCTAGTAATGAAACCATTTTTATGATTGAAACAGAATATTTTATATGTATTATATCCTATTTAAAGTTCTGGAACTAACATATGGCCATATTTCTAGTGATAAAATAAAACAAGTTCATTATGATCAAAAAATCGCTCAAATTAACCCAAAAAATCATCATTTAATTCTTATCTAATGATTCATCCACATGGATATAATATAATTCATTATAATATCATTCAAACTCCTGTTATATAATTAATAACATGTAATATCAGTTTTGGATGTTTACCCATGTTCTACTTAAACTTCAATTTAATAATACAAGTGACCCACTCAGGAAAAACATAAAAACAAACATTCCCGAACAATGTTTTTAAACTCTATAACTCATCCAAAGGCACATAAAATCACTTAATGAAACCATAATGAACCATATTAATGTACACAAGGTTCTGGATTTATAATTAAATAATTTAATGTAATTATAAGATACATTAAATAGAAGGAAGCATTCAGATACAAGGTAAGGGGAAAATCTCGAACTAAATTTTCTTTCCTCAGGTTCTCCCTCTTTCAATCCAATTTGGTATGGTCACTTCTTAAAAATTATTTTTAATCATTGTAATTCTATTTATAGGATATAAATGTTCACCACTATTTTTTATGTCAAACAAAATGTTTTCCAAAAGAACTATTCTTCTAAGAACTCACCTTTCACTTCACATTCAAGGTTGATGGTTCTTGTATCAAGTATGTTATTCCCTCTTTGTTTTAGGAACCCAATGTTTATGAATGTGTTCTTATGAGATTAAAACCGTTAATTTACATGGGTTATTTATGTTCATCATTGATTTATTTTCTATGTGGCATGTATGATAATGATAATATTATGATGTGATGAGTGCGCCTGGAATTATATAGTGCAATATGAATGTTTGAATGGGACAGGTGCACCCAGAATTATACAACGCTCCAATGCATTGGGTAAAGTGATGAATATCATGATTAAATGTGAAATGATGTGTGAAAAAGATGCTATCTTGGTTAAAAATTACATGTGGTAGTTAACAACTAAGACATGATGTTTTATTTTTATGTATTGCCACATTTCAAGTCTTTTATTTATGCTCCTCTCATGTTCATGATCATTTTCCTATGTCATGATTATGATCACCCCATGCTATATTATTCTTATCTATCCTCTTACTGGGCTTCTAGATCACCCCTTTTGGTGTATATCCTCAGGTGGATACATATAATAAGGAGAGTACAAGTTCCAATAAGAATCTATAGAAGAAGAAATTAAATAAATGTTTATGCTTGATGTTGTAATTGTTATGTGTGGTCCTAGTTTTCCCAAGACACTAATCATTTGGATCCTATATGTGTAATAATATTTTTTTTATCTATATAACATTTTAATAGTAATGTAATAAAATGTTGGGTCTCTATAGTTGGTATTAGAGGCAAGGTTTAGGTAATTTGGGAATTAGGATTAGTGAACCCTTGAGAAAACCTCTAGCATGAGACTAGGTACAAATATGTACACAAGAATATTTACATAAGGATCCCATATGGTATTCTTTTAGTATAAATTGTGAAAATAAATAAGTTATTTATTCATGAATTTTTGACTTATGTTTTTTTCTAACCTTTTCTATTTTAGAAAATGGTGGGAACCTGGAGAAACCAGGCCAACAACTCATGCGAGGGCCAATGCAATGATTTCCCAAACAACATCCCCAATGATTTGGGAGGTGCAGTTCAAAAATTCATGGTAATTATTACCCAATTATCTCAATTTATGAACAATTACCATAATAATGGGGAACATACACCTTTACCAAAGAAGGAGCAATTGGCTATCAAATGTTTTATGCAGCAACGACCACCGACGTTTAATGGATCTTCTGATCCACTAGTTGCAGAATAGTGGTTCAACTCCATGGAGAAGAACTTTTCCATTCTTCATTGTTCTGAGATGGAAAAGGTGAATCTAGTGATTTATCATCTAGATGGAGAAGCCGATTAATGGTGTGCTTTGATTAAGAACCCCAAGCCAGGGGAATTGAAGAGATGGAATGGGAAGACTTTATGATAATGTTTATTAACAAGTATTTCTCAAGAAATCTTCACAAAAAGATAGGGTGAGAATTTATAGAGCTCAAGAAAAAAGAAGGATAATATGTCACAACCTATGAAGAAAATTTCACAAGGCTTACAAGGTATGATTTGGGTTTTGATATCAACAATGATAGAAAAATTGATAGATTATTTAGTGGAATAAAACCACACCTTCGAAAGGCTCTTGCAATTCGAGACATTGGGAGTTATGAAGAAGTTATTCGATGTGCTCTCAAAGTGGAGATGGAGTTTGGAGAACGGTATCGTAGCTATGGTGATAAGAAATGAAATATGGATCTTCAAGCTGGAGGATCTAATGATAAAAGTGGGAAGAAAACACAACAACCCACATGCCAAAAATGTGGAAAGTTTCACCATGGGAACTTCCTCAAAGGGATGGAGAAATGCTTCAAGTGTGGTAAAGAAGGACACTATGCTCAAGAGTGTTGAAAAGACATGAAAAGGAAGGAGAATGTAACTGATGAAAGGAGAGAACCACTCATGGTTCAATGCTACAACTATAGGGAGATAGGGCCCTATGAAAACCAATGCACTAAACCTTGAGTTCTTGAGGGTAATCAGCATCAGTAGCCACCAAAGCCAAAGGACCAAGGGAAGGCTTATGCCATCACTACTGTGGATGTGGAGCAAGATAATGAAGTCATAAAAGGTACACTTCCTATTTAGTCAATAATGACAAAAGTCTTATTTGATTCTAGTTCTACGCATTCCTTTATATCTTGCAAGTTTTCTAGAACTATATAATCAAAGCCCCGAAACCTTGAAGTAGAGATATCTGTAAAAACACCAAGTGGTGTGATCATTGCAACCCAAGTGTTTGACTCTTCTCCTATTGGCGTATGTGGGAAGATACTTCCAGTGAATCTTATAATAACTCCTTTTGTGGAATTCAATGCTATAATGGGAATGGATTGGTTCTCGTTATATAGAGCACATATCAGCTTTCATGAAAAGGAAATATCTTTTCATAATCCAAACCATCCCATGCTCCTCTAAAAATGCAAGGAAGATCATGAATCTATTTTGAAAAATCCTTCAATTGTGTGGGTGTTGATTCCCTATAAAGAAGCATACCTCACCCAAATGTTTGATTCAAAGGAAAGTGCCAACCTTGAGGAAATGACCATTGTGAGGGAATATGGCGATGTATTTCCCAAAGAGTTACCTGGAATTTTCCCGGATCGTGAGGTAGAGTTCTCAATTTAAATCATAATCAGAGCTACTCCTATCTTGAAGTGTCCCTATAAGATGGATCCTATCGAACTGGAGGAGTGAAAGAAGCAGCTGCAATAGAATATGGACAAAGGGTTCATATGCCCTAGTGCATCACCTTGGGGTGCACCAGTGCTCTTTGTGAAGAAGAAGGATGGAACAATGCGGTTGTGTATCGATTATAGGGAACTCAACAAGATCACCATAAAGAACAAGAATCCTCAAAAAAGGTTTGATGACTTGTTCGATTAGTTAGGAGGTGCTCAATACTTCTCAAAGGTGGATCTTCATTTTGGATATCATCAGGTAAAGGTGAAGAAGGAAGATATTCAAAAGACTGCCTTCAGAACAAGGTTTGGGCACTATGAGTTTTTGGTGATGCCCTTTGGACTTACTAATTCCCCTGGAATATTCATTGATTTGATGAATAGAGTCTTTAGACATTACCTCAAAAAATTTGTGGTAGTGTTTATCAATGATATTCTCATCTACTCCAAGAGAAAGGAGGAACATGAAGAAAATCTAAGACTTGTTTTGGTGACATTAAGAATGGATAAGTTGTACGCAAAGTTCAGTAAGTGTGAATTTTGGATAAAGAAAGTCATGTTCTTGGGACATGTGATCCCAAGTGAGGGAATTTGTGTGGATCCATAAAAAACAAAGGCGATTGAGAAATGGCCCAGGCCCTCTAGTGTCACAGAAATCCATAGTTTTCTCAGATTAGCGAGGTACTACGAACGTTTTGTGAGAAACTTCTCACGATTATCAAGCCTGCTAACTAAGTTAACAGGGAAAGGGGTAAAGTATGTCTGGACGGAAGAATGTGAGGGAAGCTTCAAGGAGCTAAAGAGAAGGCTAATCACTGCACCTGTACTCTCACTACCGCAAAGCAGAGAAAGTTTTGTGATATACAATGATGCTTTAAAGAAAGTATTGGGTTGCGTACTCCTGAAAAATGATAATTTGATAGCCTACACCTCATGAAAGTTGAATATCCATGAGCAGAACTACCTGATGCATGATCTTGAGTTGGAAGCCGTGATTTTTTCCTTGAAAATCTAGAGGTACTACCTTTATGGTGAGAAGTGTGATATATACACTGAACACAAGAGCCTAAAGTATATATTCACACAAAAGGAGATAAATATGCATCAAAGGGGATGGTTAGAGCTAATCAAGGATTATGATTGCTCTATTCACTACCATTCTAGAAAGGTGAACAAGGTAGCTGATGCACTAAGTAGAGAAGAACCTACTACTCTATCCATGCTATGGATTGAGAAAGACCCTATCTTCTTGGATATGCAAATAATGGATTTGGAAATCATAAGGGTAGGGGATACATCCATCCTTGCCTAAATGATTGTGTAATCATCCATCTAGGAGAAGATTAAGGAACCACAAAGGGATGATGTGGAGATAAAAAAGAGGGTGAATGCAGTGAAGGGAGGGAAGATGAAGAAGTTCCATATCAATAATGTTGGTGTGATTTGGTTTAGAACGTGGCTTTGTGTGACTTCATCACCCGAGATAAAGAAGAAGCTATTGGAAAATACACATAACTCAATATTCTTTATCCATCCTGGGAGTACCAAGATGTTTCGTGATCTCCGAGAACACTTCTGGTGGGATAACATGAAGAAGGATATTGGGGAATATATATCAAGGTGCTTGGTATGTCATCAAGTTAATGCTGAGAAACAAAAGTCCAAAGGTAGGATGCATCCATTGCCTATACCCATGTGGAAATTGGAAAATGTTACTACGGACTTTGTCACGGGTCTCCCAAAGACATCAAAGGGAAATAATACGTTATGGGTTGTGGTTGATCGACTCACCAAGACTACCCATTTTATCGCTATTCAGGAAGATCTCTCTCTTGAAAAACTTGAAATGATATATGTTAAGGTAGTGGTGAGACTGAACGGTGTTCCACTATTAATTTTCTCTGACCGTGATCCAATGTTCACATCTAAATTTTGGTGGATCCTTCAACATGCTTTGAGTACTGAATTAAATTTCAGCATGACCTATCACCCCCAAACTGATGGCCAGTCTGAAAGGACTATTAAGACACTTGATGATATGATAAGAGCCAGATCTCTAGAATTTAATGGTGGATGGGATCATCATCTCCAATTGGTTGATTTCTCATATAATAATAGCTTCCACTCGAGTATTCAGATGGCTCCATATGAAGCTCTGTATGGAAAGCGATGTAGAACTCCAACCTATTGGGATGAAGTTGGAGAAACAAAGATAATTTGACCTGATCTTGTTCAAGAGATGACAGAGAGGGCTCAAGTCATCCAGAAACACATAAATGCTAATCAGAGTCGACAAAAGAGATATGCTGACAACTGTATAAGGAACTTGGAGTTTGACGTTGGAGATAAAGTCTTCCTAGTAATATCTCCATTGAAGAGAGTCATGTCATTTGGGAAGAAAGGGAAGCTAAGCCCAAGGTACATTGGACCCTTTGAGATCCTTGACCGCATAGGAGCCTTGGCCTATCGACTTCCACTTCCACCAAATATGGCTCACATTCATGACGTGTTTCACATATCACTCTTGAGGAAGTACATACCGGACCCCTCACATGTACTAAACTCATAGGTGGTACAGCTGGAAGATGATCTCTCTTATGAGGAGCAGCCAGAATAGATTTTATATTGGAGAGATATGGTTCTACACAACAAGACAACACATCTTGTTAAAGTGTTGTGGAGGAACCATAAGTTTGAGGAAGCAACTTGGGAACTAGAAAGGCGATGAAGGAGAACTACCCTCACCTGTTTATATAAAACAAAATTTCGAGGGCGAAATTTTATAAGGGGGAAGAATGTAACAGCCCAAAGTTTTTCAATGGAATTTACCTTCTTATAAACATGCCATTAAATCACATGAATACACAACATAATGAACTACTAAGTGATAAGTGACTTTTAAACATAAGTTTGTCACTTCTGTGTTGGGAATTTTGAAAATCTGACATACAAAGTTGTGTTCAAGATGATTTTTGGAGTCTAATGAATGAAACATAATTTTCGGTGAATAGTAACGTACCCTTGTGAATAGTAACCTATCCTTATGAATAGTAATATGAACCTTATGAGTAGTAAATCATCCAATATAATAGTAACCTTACCAATAAATAATTAAATAAAATTTAGACATCATAGAAAGTGACAATTTGACCTTAGCAAACGTTTTGGTATTTTGTAAGTCATAAATAATTAATTATAATTAATTAATTAATTTAAAAGAAAATTTATTTTCTTAAAATGTGTTCATTAATTATCAAATCAATTTCTTATAGTTTTAGATAATTTTATAAGACCCTATGTAATTTTTAAAAGCACTATAAAATCAGTTTTAATTTTAAAAACTGTTTTTAAGTAAATTATGATTTTAATTAAATATTAAATTAATAATATTTATAAAATTATTTTTGAAAAATTTACTTTATTTTTGGATTCTAAACGTCAAAAAATGGATGGGCTGAATTTTTGAGATTTTTATAAAATACTAGAATTTTTGGGGAATAGTAAAATACATCAATTTACTTTATAAATACATTATAATTAAAACACACTATTCCTGACATCACAAGTGATGTAAGAAACCAAATAAAGAAGTCACATTCCTTATTTACTATTATTGGTCATGGATGACTCACTATTCTTTGTCTTAGGGGAAATTAATAAACTAATGATTTTTATATTAAGGAAACCCAACTCCCCTCCACTATAAAAACCACCCTTCACACCCTCTTTCCCTTACACCTCTCAAGCCCCAAGACTTCTCTAAACTATGTCCAAACATCCTACCTAGAACCTCTCCCACTTCCAAGATATTTTGGTCTCATCAAAAGACTAATTATAGCTTCTTTAAGGAGGATCTCAATAGGAGGATTTAAGAGGTAATTTCTCTCCCTCTTCTCCTTTAATTTCCTTTCAATTTCAAGTTCATTTCTTGATCTATCCCCAAAAATCTCCATAAAAATGTTATTTTAACTCCATTATTATACATGTAATGTAATTTTATTACGATAATGGGATATTATATCATCCAACCCCTTTCCATCTTCCTTTTATTTCATTAAAGGGAATGTTGTTCGTGAGGTGTTAATTTATCACCTTAAAAAACAACATGTTTTATTCTTCCATTCCTACCTTTAGATAGGGTCATGAAACCATTTTTATGGTTGAACCAGAATATGTTATATTTATTATCTCCTATTTATAGTTCTGGAACTAACTTATGAACATATTTCTAGTGATAAAATTAAACAAGTTCATTATGATCGAAAAATTGCTCAAATTAACCCAAACAATCATCATTTAATTATTATCTAATGATTCATCCACATGGATCTAATATAATTCATTATAAGATCATTAAAACTCTTGTAATATCATTAATAACATGTAATATCAGTTATGGATGTTTACCCATGTTCTACCCGAACTTAAATTTAAGAATACAAGTGAACCACTCAAGAAAACCAAAAAAACAAACATTCTTGAACAATGTTTTTAAACTCTATAACTCATCCAAAGGCACATAAAATCACTTAATGAAACCATAATGAACCATATTAATGTACAAAAAGTTATTTATTTATAATTAATGAATATAATTTTATTATATAGGAAATTAAAGAGAAGGAAGCATTCATATACAAAGTAAGAGGAAAATCTCGATCCCAATTTTCTTTCCTCGGGTTCTCCCTCTTTCAGTCCAATTTGGTATGGTCACTTATTAAAAATCATTTTTTCATAATTTTTTATGCTTTTCTAGGATCTAATTGTTCACCAATATTGTTTATGACAAACAAAATGTTTTTCAAAAGAACTCTTCTTCTAAGAACTCACCTTTTACTTCTCATTCAAGGTTGATGGTTCTTGTTTCAAGTATGTTATTACCTCTTTGTTTTGGGAACCCAATGTTTATGAATGTGTTATTATGAGATTAAAACCTTTCCTTTACATGGGTTAGTTATGTTCATCCTTGATTTATGTTCTATGAGGCATGCATGGTGATGATAATATTATGATGTGACGGGTGCACCTGGAATTATATAGCGCAATATGAGTGTTTGAATGTGACGGGTGCACCCAGAATTATACAAAACTCCAATGAATTGGGTAAAGTGATGAATCTCATGAGTAAATGTGAAATGATGTGTGAAAAAGATTCTATCTTGGTTCAAAATTATGTGTGGTAGTTAAAAACTAAGACATGATGTTTCATTTTTATGCATTTCCACATTTCAAGTCTTTTATTTATGCTCCACTCATGTTCCTGATATTTTGCCTATGTCATGATTATGCTCACCCCATTATATATTATTCTTATCTATCCTCTTACTGGGATTATAGATCAACCCTTTGGGTGTATATCCTCAGGTGGCTACATGTACTAAGGAGAGGAAAAGTTCCAATAAGAAGCTGGAGAAGAAGAAATTAAATAAATGTTTATGCTTGATGTTGTAATTGTTATGTATGGTCCTAGTTTTCCCAAGACACTAAACCTTTGGATCCTCTATGTGTAATACTATTATGTTGTTTATCTTTAAAATGATGTAATAGTAATGTAAGAAAAGGCTGGGTCGCTATAAGAATCTTACATTCTCTTACCCATCTAGGACATCCTTATAGTATAATTCCTTTCAATCAATGTAATTACCCTGGAACTTTTTAATATTGTATGATGGGTATTTTTTAGATCATTGAAGAACCTTAGTAATATATTTTTTTAAAAAAGTTTTATATTATTTGACAACTATCCTTTTTGTAAAAGAATGTTTTTTGTTATTCAAGATTAGATCCAATCGATCATAATGTGTTTTTAAAAGAAAGTTGAAAGTTTCTGAAATTTTGAATCCAAACATAAACGGGGAGAAGAGTTATTTTCTGGAATTAGGTTTTCATACTGAGAAATACCATACGTAGAAGCTGTAAGAAACATGGGAGATAGAAATTCAATATAGTTGTTGATTGGATGAAAAATTAGATTTAGGTCCATATATTTGAAGTTAAATATTCACCCAAATCAGTATTTTTTAGAAAGTTAGAAGTATTTGAGTGAAGAATTCATTGTGTTACTTAATATGTTGTTTTATTAAAGTGAAGTTAGGAGTTAATTTTTTTTCATAATTTCTAATCGAAAGTCAAATGATGATTTACCAATATTTAAGTTCTCATAAATCATGAAAACTATCATGATAAAATATTTTTAAGAAATTAAGGAATTTTAAATAACGTATTGGTTCCAAAAACCTAGACATAGAAGATCAATTCAAGAAGTAACAAACATAGAATTTGTCAGAAGCCAAAATGTGTAAAGCTAATGATGTTTTAATAATTTCAATATTAATGAGTAGAGTCCCCATCCGATGAATAAAACCATGATTATAATTCTATCATAATGATAATTACTTCATTTTGTGTATTTTAACCTAACTAAATCTGAGGAGGAAGAGAAATTAGAACAAGAACAATAACTGTTTCATTAAATGAATTCCTCACATTGATAACACACCAAATGCAGAACATAAGAGGAATCAGAGTTGCTAATACTGATCCCTAAAAGAAACAACAGCTATGAAAAGAAGTGAATATTATAAAATTGTTTAATTTTCTTGAGAATAAACAAAGGAAAAGTTAATTTTTTCAATAAAATAAGATTGTGACACCACTAACCCATCTGTTGAGGAAATTCATCATAATGGGCTGAGGAAGAAAGTTAGATCATAATGAGCAGTGCAAGAAAGTCAGATCATAATGAGGTAAGAAAGAAAGGAAGATCAGAATGAGCAGAGGAAGATAAATATGAGGACCTTATATCAGATAAGAAAATTTATAAATTTTGAGAAGGATGATTATGGAGAAGACTCAAGAAGATCCTAGAAGGATTATGAAGAGCTGAAGTTGGTAAACATAAAATTATAATATTCATAGATCTCAATGTTTTTGTATTTGATAGTGTGGGTAATATTTTCATGTTTCCCATATTTTTTATTATGGGATTTCTATCAATAGTTTCTTAGACCATTGTTAGTTTTTTAATTTTTAATGAGTGTGGAAAAGGTGGGGAACTACATATTTCTTTCCAAGTTTTTCTTTCCAGAATGAGATATCAAAAGAAGGTAAAACTACTGAATGTTTTTTTAATATACTGTGGAATATCGTATTGATAATTTGATCATAGTTCGAGTTTTTCATATTGATAATGGGATCATCATACTGAGTCCATCAGATTGAGGAAGTTCAGATTGAGTTTTTAGTAGTTTTTGAGTAGAGAATGTTTTGTTATCCAGACAAAACTAAAAGATTATTTAGGAATAGAATGAGGAAGGGAGAATCATATTGATTCAATCAAACTAAGTCTATCAGAATGGTCTCATCAGACAGAAGGATATTAGTCTTAGGGTCATTAGAACCAAGAAATATTTTATAGTAGATTGAATAAAGTATTTATTTTTTCTAGTTCAATTGTTTTGTAAGAAAATTTGTAAACTAATGGGAGTTAATATAATCATTCCTATTGGGATATAGAAGGTGAATAATATGAGTTATCCCAAGTGATATTCACTTTTATATAATATTGAATTTCCTTAGACCCATAAGAGTGTCTATGGTAAGTATGTAGGTTCTCACATTGAGGCCTAACATTTTAAATCTCATATTCTTTACTTACTTTCCTGCTTTTTCATGCATGTGTATTTACTAAAATATGATAAGGATATAAACTTTTACTTTTTGTAGGGGTTAAGTTTCAAAAATATTAAAATATACAAAAATTGAATAACTGATTCAACCCCCTCCTATGTTTTTATTCGATCCTTTAGAACTTCAATTGGTATCAGTGTTAAGGGTCCCTTGTTGAATCCTTATCATAGATAATTTTAATTCTATCAATAGTAGAATAATTCCTAAATTTTAGGGAAAAAATTATTATTTATGAAAAAATAGGATGATTTCTTATCTCATATTTCTTGGTATGAAAGTAGTTTATGCTACTACAATAGGGTTCTCACCAATTGATAAAGATGACCGATGACTTTTTCTGATAAGAGAAATATCAAAGTTGATGGAAAAACTAGAAATTATATCTTTTTATCTTTATAAAAAATGTTTATATGATGGTGATGGGTCTCAAAACATAAAATAATATGTGGGAAAAGGTGGAAAGTATTTATTTAAGGGAATACTAAAGTGAAGGAATCAAAGCTACAAATGTGGTATAATTAGTGTAAAGAAATAAGAATGATGGATGAATAAACTATTCATGAATACTTCTATAGTGTAAATGAAATAGTTTTCAAAATAATAGAATTTAGTGAGGTCTTGGAATATTTTACAATTGTGAAGAAACTTATAAGAAACTTTTAAGATTTGTTTAATTCAAAAATTTCTTATTTAGAAGATATAGATGATTTATCTCTTATTAAATTTCATAACTTTATTATTTCTTATGAAATGATGAAATCCCCAATGTTAAAACAGAATATGAAAGATAAAATTTATTTTGAATCCATGATAACAATTAAAATACAAGATGTTTATTATGTTGATCCATATGACTACAAATATAAATAGGATGATGAGTTGAATGAAAAATATCAAATATTTTATATCTAATAACTATCAAATAGGGAAGGGAAAGTATGGAGGTAAACTTCCTGTATTTTTTTTAATTGTGGTGGAATCAGAAACAATTTAATTAGTTTCCCCAAGAATAAATTTGGAGAATATCTAGATGATTCTAATGAAAAACCTTGATGGAAGTAGTGTAAAAAAAATTTAAAGAAGAAATGTCATCCTAAAAATATAATAATAATATCACTTGAGAAAAAGGAGTACGTTGAGTAAGGAAGCTAAATTAGACTCAACTAAAAACAATTAATTAGGGATTGAAAGTTCAAAACATTCCTTGAAAATTTTGAGAAAGTTGAAGACTCCTCAAATAATGAAGAATGAGGTGGTGAAGAATCTTACAATGAGTATTATCTCATAACAGAACTTCTTGTATGTCTTGAGAAAAAAAATATCTCAAGAAAGAAATCAGAACGATAAACAATGACAGTGAATAATTTTATGAAGGAAGAAAATATTTCATCAAGAAGGAGGAAGAATAAATTTAGGAGATCTTATGTTATAAAATTAGGATTGATGAATATGGAAAGATGATTTAAGATAATAATAAGATGTTGGAATATAAGGAATAGGAAGTTAAAATGTTTTAATAAAAACTTATTGAGTTTTATATTACCTTGAGGAATATGAATGAAAACTTCAAAAAAATTTGGAAGTAAAAACCGAGACTTCTAAAGTTGCTGAGAGAGTTGGAATCCAGAATCTTGTAAAATCATCACCCAAAAAAATAATGTTTCATTTGATTTTTCTAACATTTTAGATTCTGAAAAAATTATTTGGAAAGATTGTGAAAAAAATGGTGTGAGAAACCTATTTTATCTAGAAATGATAACATCTCATTTATATGGAATGATGGTCCATTTCGAAATATCATTATAGAAAGAAGAAGTTATCAACATCAACTAAGTTTCGATATAGAAAGATCTTACTTCAATAGAAACTAAAAATTTGATGGCAATTTCGGGTGTTGTGGAATATATGGGAATTGGGATTATAATTTTTAGAATAACTGTTCACTTCCCAGAAGAAGGATTGAACAAATTGAAATAAATGTTGGAAGAAGGATGAGAAACATTCCTAACCCACAAGATATTAGAAAAGAAAAATCTCTAGATGTTAGAAACCTTCCAATAGAAAATTAATTTGAAGGTCTGAAAGAAGTTTTTGAAAGATGTGATGAGGCTAGACATCATGTAGAAATATTTATGAAACTCATTTCAGAACAAGTTTCTTTTTGTAGTAAATAAAAGGATGATGTAAAGAACAAGTTTGAAGGAATATCTATTATTGTTGAGATTAATTTAACAGAAAGTAAACATAACAAACCATGGATAATTGATTGTGGTTGTTCTTTAAATATAATAGGTAATGTAAGTATCTTGAAAAATGTTGAAATTCATGACTGGGGAGTAGTTACCTTTGGTAATGATAGTTCCATAAAAATCACAGGAATCAGAATGGCTGATATTGAAGCAGAAAACATGAAATCTAAGGCTGTTTTACTTATTGATGGGATAAAATATAACTTACATTGTGTAAGCCAAAATTTGGGATAATGAAAAAGAATTTTTGTTTAGAAAATATTATTGAATCATTATATGTGTGAAAGATGGAAAAGTTAACACAAAATTAGAAAGAAATAGTAGAAATCTTTTCCAATTTGGAGAGTTTAATGATTCCTATTACATGAGTGCTGAAGATGAAAAAAATTGTAGAACTGAAGACTTGGGAACCATGGGTATAAAAACCTAAAAAAACTTTCTAAATTTGATGTTGTTCATTATTTTATAGAATTGAAATAAACAAATGAAGATGTTTGGACTACTTGGTAGAAAAGGGAAGATGACGAACAAGATTTATAAGATACTTGAGATTTAGTTTACCATATCTCTTGAAATTATTCTGTCTTATTTATGTGGGTTGATGGGACATCAATAAATAAAATAATATTTATAAATTATCAATTTTATTAATAACTTTACTAAGATGAAAAACATCATTTTTATAAAACAAAAGTCATAGAATGTGGAAAATTTTCAGGTTTTTACGAAAAGAAGTTGAGAAAGAAATAAGGGATTATATAAAAAAATTTGATAATAGATTATGGTACTAAATTCATAAGAAACACTTTGGAAACTTATGTAAGAAATCATGGTTTTAAAAAATTAGTATAATTCTCCTTATAGTTCATAAAAATATGGAGTAGGAGAAAGAAAGAATAGATGTTTGGTGGAAATGTGAAGAAGCATTTCAGTAGAATACAAACGTTCGATTTTCTACTGAAGAGAATTTATTTGTACTATTGTACATATTTAGAAAAGATGTGTCTTGATAATGGAATCCAACATGACTACTAATGAATTTTTTTATAACAAAAATACTTTATTAAGATACTTTAATTTTTTTGGAAGTCTATGTTTACTTAAAATAATAAATATGGATATGGGAAAGTTTGATGAGAAAGATGAAGAAAGAACTTTTATGGGTTATTACTAAATAAAAGAAGTCAAAAATTTTGTAACAAACATTTAAAATTTTTTGTTGACTAATATGATGTAAAATTTATTAGAAAACAAAATTACTTAACAAAATTTATTGAGAATGCAAAGGAGGATAAACCGAAGGTCTCTAATAAAAGTAATAATGACACAAAAAAACTTATCAAGAATAAGAAGGATCATGTGATGAGGAAATAATATATGGGAAAGAAACATTGAAATTTAATACCTTTTAAAAACATGTTGGGACCAAAAATATTCTTGGGAATGAGAAGGATCCATTTTAGACAAGAAGTAAGTTGATATTAGAAAATTAGAATTCACTGACCTTAGAAGTTGAATCAAAATCAGTTTTAGAATCTATTTAAACCCAAGAATGGGTGGATTATATGAATGAAGAGTTGTATTAGATTGAAAAAAATGAATCATTGGAACATTTTCCATGAAAAAAAAAATAAAAATTATATGGAAACAAAGTGGGTTCATATAAACAAGTTGAATGATTATGGATATGTTTCAAGAAAAATATACAAAATTATTTGTAAAGGCTCAGAACAGGTGGAAGGTGTGGATTTTGATGAAGCCTTTCCCCAATTGCAAGGTTAGAGACAATTCAAATGTTTCTAGTAGTGTCTACTCATCTAAATAACAAATTATATCAGATGGATGTAAAGTCAACATTTTGAAATGGATAAATTGAAGAAGTTTACATTAAATAACCTCATAGGTTTGTACTTGATGAGGATTAAAAAAGTTTTCAAACTAAAGAATTATTTTTATGGGATGAAATAAGCTCCACACGCTTGGTATTCAAAAACTTTAGAATTTTTTGAAATTTTTTATTTTTTCAAGAGAAAAATTTGATAGAAACATATATGTGAATGTTGTTTACTTCAGAAATATAACTAAAGTTGTTTATGTGGATGATATAATTTTTTCTAGTGACCAAGAAAATGTTTGTAAATAATTTTATAAGAAAATGAAGGAGAATTTTGAAATTTCAATATTGGGAGACATAACATTTTTCTTTGGATTACAAGTTCAAGAAAAAGAAAAATAAATTTTCATATCTCAAGAAAATTATGCCATATAATTGTTAAAGATGTTTGGGATGGAAGAATACAAATAAATTTCTACTCTTATATCTGTGAGAAGAAAGTTGAGTAAATTTGACTCCAAAAATTGTGTGAATCATAAATAATTTTAAAAGCTCAAAATAAGTATACTTTACCTTACAAACTCAAGGACTGATATTGTTTATATTGTAACTTTGTGTTTTAGGTTTCAAAGTAATTCAAAAAAATCATGTTGATAGCAAAGGGAATTTTGAGATATGTTAAAACAAAAATTTCAAAAGGGTTTTTATACAAAATATATTATGATATGAAGTTTTAAGGTTATAATAATTCTAATTGGGATGGATATTTTAATGATATAAAATCAACCCCCAGAGGAACATTTTTCTTAGGTCAATGTTGTGTGGGTTAGTATAGTAACAAATACAGTTTAGTAACTTTGAGTACCATATAATTAGAATATATTGTGGATACTTAGAACTATATTCAAATTTTTTGGATGAAATTTCAACTATAAGATCTGAAAGTAAAAGTTTCTAAACCATTTAAGATACTTTGTGAAAAAAAGTGTGCAATTGATCTTTGTAAAAATACAATATGATATTCAACATCAAAATAAATTGATAAAAAGTTGTAATTTATAAAAGAGAAACTTTCTTCTGGAGAATTTATTCTGGAATATAACTCAACAAAGTATCAAATTGTTGATATCTTCTAAAAATATATGCTGAAAGAGAGATTTTTGGAATTGAGTATACAACTTCATGTTAAACATCCACCCATGAATTCATAAACCTTATAAGGAACTCCCCCATGATGCTTTGTATTATGTTGAATAAGGGAGAGAAAATTTAACAACTTTATTGAGACGTTTTTTCTTTTTATATTTTATGAATCTAAATCTATGGTTATCAGATAATGGAGGAAATAAAAATAAAGGGGGAGATACAAAATAAAATTATGAAAATAATAAAATTGAGGGGGAGTTTATCTTTATATAGCTACAAATTTTTCTTGTCACTGAGGGATGAAATTCATTAAAAAAAATTACTTTATCTAGTAGTGTAGTTTCATGATACTCTATTTAGAGAAAGGATGTGTTTTGAAAAAAGTAAAAAAACATTTCTTGTTTAAAAAATTTGATTTGCGAAAAATTTATAAGAGTTAAAAAAGATTTCAATAAGTGTTATAAAAAAAATCTAAAGGGGGATATTGATGAAACTCTGTGATGTTTTGTTTTTCAAAAAAGTTTAGTATTTTTTGAAAACTAACATTTTTGAGAAAGAATGTTTTTTATTTAGGATCAAACCCAGTATATCGTAATAAGTTTTCCTAATAAATAATAATGTTTCTGAATGTTTGAATCCAAACATAAAGCAGGAGAAAATTTTTATTCTAGAAACTAGTTTTTAGACTGAGTAGTACCTAATGAAAAAGTTATAAGAAAGATGGAAGCTCAAAGTTCTATAGAGTTGTTGATCATATTCACAATTGGATTTAGATTCATCAACATGAAGTTAAATATTCCTTATAATTAGTATTTTTTAAAAATTCATAAGTTTTTGAATGAATATGTCATAATTTTACTAAATAAGATGTTTAAAGAAAGTGAATTCAAGAGTTAGAAAGTGTTCATAATTTTTAACAAAAATTATGAGGATTCTTTACCAATATTTAAGTTATAATAAATCATAAAAAATATCATGATAAATAAGTTTGAATAAATGGAGGAATCATAAATATTATACTGGTTCTTAAAACCTGGACACAAAGGATTGGTTCCGAAATTACCGCACATAGAAGTTGTTCGAAGCCATAATGTGTAAAGATGATGAAGTTTAAATAATTTCAATGTTTATGAGCCTAGTAATCATTGGATGAAGAATATATTAATGACAATTCAATCATTATGAGGATTTTAACTACAACGACTCTGATGAGGAAGAGAAATTGAATCAGGAACATGCATTGATTCATCAAATGAATGACTCACACTGATAACACATCAGATGCAGAACATCAGAGTAATCATAGTAGTTGATGTCGATCCATAGAAGAGATATCAATGATGAAAATAATTGAAAATTCTAAAAGTGTTGTGTTTTCTTGAGAAAAACAAAGGGAGAGTTCAATTTTGAAATTGAATAAGATTATGACACAAATAAGTCATTTGATGAGGAAGTTCATCATAATGGGATGTGAAAGAAATTTAGATAGTAATGAGCAATGAAATAAAGTTACATCATAATGAGCTAAGAAATAAAGGTAGATCATAATGAGTATAGAAAGATGAAGCTGAAGAAGTTATACCGCACTGAAGAAAAGTTAGAAAGTTCAAGAAGGTTGATTACAGAGAAAACTCCAGAAGATACTAGAATGTTTATGCTGAGTTGAAGTGGTCAAACTTGAAATTAAAATATTCATAGGTTGAAAAGTTTTTTTAATTTTAGAGTCCATGGAATGTTTTCAAGTTTTCTATCTTTTTTATTCTGGAATTCCAATAAATAGTTGCTTAGATAATTCATACGTTGTAATTTTTTCATGTGTGAGGAAAAGGGGGAGTGAGTCATATTTCTTAATATGTTTTTCATTTTGAACTAAGATCTCAGAAAAAGGCCAGAATACTAAAAGTTTTGTTTACTAGACTGGGGAATATTTTATTGAGCATTTGATTAGAGTTTGAGTTTTATATATTGAGAATGGGTTCATCATACTGAGTCCATTAGACTGAATCCATCAGACAGAGGAAGTTCAGATTGTGTTTTGAGTAGTTTCTGGTAAGTGAACATTTTGTTATACAAATATAATAGAAAGTTTCTTTAGGAATAGAATGATAAATAGAGCATCATATTGAGTCGATAATACTGATTCAATCAAACTAGGTTCATCAGACTTAAGGCCATCAGAACTAGAAATATTTTTAGAGAAGATTAGAAAAAGTCTATTATTTTTTTGGATCAATTTTTTTTGTAAGAAAATTTTTAAACTAATGAGAATTAGTATAATAATTCCTACATGGAGATTTAAGGTGTCTGATTTGAGTTAGAACAAGTTGTATTCACTTATTCATAATCATGAATTTCCATAGACCCACAAGAGTGGATATGAAAGGATGTAGGTTCTTACACTAAGGCCAAACCTTGTAAATCTCTTTTGATTTACTTATAGTCCTATTTTATCATGAATCAGTATTTAATAAAATATGATAAAGATATAAACTTAAAAGTTTGTATGGGATATGTTTTAAAAGTATTAAAACTCACAAAATGTGAACAACTGATTCAACCCCCTTCTTAGTTTTTATTCGATCCTTTGGAACTTCGATCACATATAATAGTGCAAAAAATAATTTATAGATAACTTCACTATTTAGAAATCTTATTTTGATGCTTATATTTATTTTTTAGGAACTCTTATTCAAATATATGTATAAAAGAACCTAAATTTTATCAATGAGAAGTGTCAATTCATGCTTGATAGGGGATATAATTTTTCCATGTTATTTATAGCGAGATTATCGAGGTAGAAAAAACATGTTAAAAATCATTTTATCCCTACTTTAGCCTAAGAATATTTTAGAAGTGAGATATTTTTTGTTGCTTACTATATTTTTTTGTAGATTCATTAAGTGAGTTAGTTAAATTTATCATCCATTGTTTTAATATTTACATAAATTCCAAAATTATATTTTAATTGAGAACTGTAGGTATTCAACTATTAAATAAAGGAGAAATTCATATCTCAACCTATCATTAAAATCCCAAAGTGGGAAATCCATTTTTTAACAAATATTCAATATATTTAATAAATCATTAGGAGTAGTTATAACCCAAAGAAAAAATAAAAACTCCATTATCATTTCATATTCTTTAAATATCATAGATATATCCCAGATAAATTATATTCCACTTAGAAAGAGTTTTTAGCTATAATCCCTACCCTTATTTTGTTTAGATAATACTTGTTAGGTTCAAAAGTGATAGTATTCATTGATTATTATACCTTTATATAACTCCTACAAAATTTTGAGGTTAAACTAAGACTTATCCAATGGGTCTTATTTCTCTATAAATTTGATACTTAGATGAAATATAGAGAAGGAACAAAATATTAAGAATATCATCAAATTTGTAGAATTCCTCAAGATAGTGAAACAAACCCATTGAATATAAATGATATTAGACAAACCTTCCTAGTTGAGTAATTTTATTAGTTAAGGGGTTTAATAAAATGGTATATAATCATTATTAATTTTTTATTACCTATGAAATCTAAATTGGTTTAATAAACACAAGGATGTTGGTCCAAATAATGATTGAGGGGGGGGGGGGGGTGAATTCCATTTTAAAAACTATTTCAAAATTTAAAACTATTTTTTTTGGAATGAAAACAATTAATGTTATAAAAAAGTTGAATTATTTAATCATAATGAAATAATGAATATTAAAATATAAATCATAAGAAATTGGTAAACTGGTTTGATAATAATCAATAAGGGACCCCTACATATGATCCCCTCAAGTAACCTTCAGAGGCTTCGATTTAAAATTTTATTTTCAATGGTTATACAAAGAAACCTGAAATTTTTTAATGGTTATAGTATTAAACCTATTAAAATATGTAATGAAATTTGGTTTTTAGTGGTTGTACTAGGAAAAACCAAACACAAATGGTAATTTAATGGTTGTGGATAAGAACCCAATATCTCCTTGTTTTAAGGCCAGAAAAGAACCAAATTTACAATTTCTTTGAAAAATAAGAAAGAAAAAAATAAAAATAAAAGATAATTGTTATACACAATCCCAATGAATCACAATATCTCTCCCATAATAATATTAAAATAAGAAAATAATGAGTAAAATAGAGACAATAGAGTAAGAGATCATGGAAATGAAAAATGAAGTACAATGAGATCAAAAATTATTCTCCAAGAAACTATAGAATTCAAGAACCCTTTAGGGTGTATTTATAGACTCTAAGTGGTCTAGTAGTTTTAGAGAGATTGGGATGGTCTAATGAATCCTTTTGGATGAAAATTAAGGCATGTTGTCCCCAACTCCAATAGATATTTTTTGAATTTATAGGGGTGTTTTTGACCAGCTGGTATAACCCACTGGGTATACATTGGTACCTGGGGGTGAAAGACTCCAAAAATGATATCATTTCTTCTATTAAGGCCTCAAAATGGTTCAGAAACTTCCTAAATTTTTTCTAGAATTTAAATAATTAAATTCATAAAAATAACTGTCAGAAATACAAAAATGTGTTTGTAATAATTAAAAAAATACCTAGGAGAGTGAAATACACAACATTATCCCATTTTTTTGTAATAACAATCAATTATGTATTAAATTATACAAATGTTGGAATAATAAAATTTTCATAAATATAACTAAGAGGAATTTTGATATTTCAAATTAAAATTAATCTAATATTTTTAAAATAATTTTCAATTTTTAAAGAAAAAATAAATGGTATCATTTGAAAATTTTCTCCCACTTTACTTTTAAATATCAAAAGGAATTTTTAATTCCAATATCATGATTTTACCCCCTTTGTGATTATCAAAATTATGAAAATGATTCTAACAATATTTTTTAGATTAGTTTGAAAATTAATATACATTTTGAGTCTAAAAATAATTAAAATCATACCTTTAACGTGATCAATGAATTACCCCCGTTTAATGTTATAATAATAAAAATATTTTAATTATATTCCAACTTCTCTATCAAAATCATTTATTAAATTTGAGAATATTAATAAACTCATGTAAAAAGGTTAGCGAAATATATTCCAATGTAATCATACAATTATACTTGAGGGAAAAAATAATTTTTTAGATTTTTTAAGGTCTTTACTAATGTTATTTTGAGAGAGATAAAATCATCATTTCCTTATAAATATAAAAATAATATTTTTATAAAAACAAATATTTAAAAAAAATTATAAAAAATAAGGATTTAAAAAATTTAAAATTGTCCTTTGAAAATGAAAAACTACATAACAAAAATTTATTAGCTTAAAGATTGATTTTTTAGTTTGAAATATAATTTTGGAAATGATTCCTTCTCTTAGAATATTTTAGTTTTCGAAGGATTAGATTCCCAAAAAATGATGTATAATTTTAAAAGTATAAGGGATCTAAAAAATCATGTAAATCAAGAGTCAAATGAATAAAATAAATAAAAACTTTACCTAAGAGATTTAAATAGGATAATCAATAAATTCAAGAGATAAACAATAGAAATAATTTAAATAATATTTGTGACAAAAATAAAGATCATAAAATAATAAAAATTAAAGTAAAAACAAAGAATATTTTAAGGAAAGAATTAACTCAATATAATCATAAATAGTAAATTACAAGAATACCATTCTTAAATCCCCCTTAATAAAATAAAAACATCCAAGCTCAAGGGGTTTAATAAAGATATTTCCTAATTGAAGATTAGTGAAAACAAAATCTAGCACAATATCACATTTTTTGAAGTATACTCTAAGGAAATGGTGCCTAAGTTAAAAATGATTATTGGGAGAGTGTTGAATTGTATTTTTAGATATAGAAACCGCACTTTTTTTGTTACACTTAATTTTCACATGATTATAACTTAATCAAAAATCAAGAAGGGCAGGTTTCATCTAAATGATTTGGGCACAACAACCTCCCAAGAAAATGTATTCCACTTTATCTATAGAGTGTTTAACTAAAATTTTCTTCTTATTATATGAAATAAGGTATTTTTCATGTTAGTGAGAACTACCACTTGTATTCGTCCTATCTATTTGGAACCAACCAAAATCTATATAAAAAATCTTATAAGTCCAAAATCATAATTGTTTATATAAAACAAGATAGGTTTTTGTTCCTTTTAAAAATATAAAAACTATTTTGAGGCCTTTTAAATGAGACTCATTGGGATTCTCTTGAAAACATGAACAAAGGAATACACTAAACATGATATCCGACTGGGTCATTATAAGATAGATATAACTCATAATCGTACCATTATAAAGCTTATTATTTACCTATTTACTGGCTTCATCCTAATTAATGCTTCCGAAAGTACTCCCCTAAATATTATTAGTGTATTTTATTTGGTTAATAGACCGTCTATCCAAATTTTAAAAAATTTGAAAACCAATAAAAAATTTTAGTCATCCAAAAAATTCACTTCAAATTTCTTACTCATTAAATCAGAAAATTCATTGTTCAGAGACTCTCTAATTGAAATAAATAACATCATATACATAAATTTTAACTATAAAAAGATCCTTTGAAACTTTCTTTAAAAATAAGGTGGAATCCACATAAACCATTTCAAAACTTTTTTCTAATATAAATTTGGTTAACCTTTCATACCAATACTGAGGGGATTGTTTTAATTTATAAAGTGCTTTAGTAAAAATGAAAAAATGATTACTGGGTGGTTATTTCACAATCTTTTTTAGAAATGAAACCATTTAAAAATTAACTGTTAAAATCCATTTGAAAAATCACAAAACTTAAATTAGATCCAAATTACAATAATATACTTATGGATTCTATCCTAGAAAATGGGTAAAAAGGCTCACTATAATCAATATATTCCTCTTTTTTATAGAATTTATGTATAAGTTTGGATTTTTTATGGAGGATATTACCTTGATCGTCCAATTTATTTACGAAGAACCATTTTGTACCAATAATCAGATGACAATTGGTCCTTTCCCAAAGTGTCCAGACATTCTTCTAGGTAATGTTTTTTAAATCCTATTATAGGGAAATGACTCAATTTTCATCATTAATGGAATCATTAAAATTTGGAAGCTTTAGGTGTGTCAAAATAGCACAATGTTCTTCTTTATTTAAAACAAATCTCATAGTAAAAGTATTAGATATCAAATCAACAATTATATTTTCAAGAGTACGGTCTTTATATTTAACCCATTCATTGAGAAAAGGTCTAGGTTCTTTTTCAAATTCAATATCTTTACCTAAATAGCATCAATTTGAGGTTGAGGTTTGAGAAAATGATCATCTAATTTATCGTGAATTGATTATTCAATGACTTTTTTACTCTTATTAAACATATAATAAGCTTTAATTGAGTTATAGTACCCAAGAAAGATACCTTCATGTGATTTAGGGTCAAATTTACCTAGATTATCTTTGGCATTGATAATAAAACATTTACAAAACAATGCATTAAAATAACCTATTTTAGGTAATTCCCTTTCCAATGCTCAAAAGGGGTGTTTTTAAGAATGGTACTTAAAAGTACATGGATAATATTATAACATTCAATACTGATCTCATCAACCAAAAAATACCAAGGGAGTTAAAATTAATTGTGGAGATTTTTATAAATTTATTTCAAAGTTATATTCCCTCTTTTGACAACCCCATTTTTGGGGGAGTTTTAGGAGAAAAAAGTAATTATTATATCTTTGTGAAAGACAAAAAGCATCCAAATAATTATTTTTGAACACTCCCCATTGAACACTTTTAAAGTAAATGATCTTATACCCTTTTTCATTTTTGACCATATAGGTATATTTAATTAAGTATTTATAATCCTCACTTTTTTTCTAAGAAAAAAACCCAATTAAATATTTTATAGTCATCAAAAAATTACAAATGAGTGATATTTTACTCCAATACTAGCCACTTGTAATGACTAGTGTTGTTTACCAAGTTGGGATGGTTCACACATAATGTGATTTTCAAAATTCAATTTCAGTAAATATTATATTAGTTGTTTCAAGTTGAGTTTTATAAGTGAGTGTTTATTACAATGAAAATGTAATCTATTCTATATCCATGACTCACTTTATTTCACATTGAAGCATTTAACATTTTAACTTGAAATGAATTTCCAGTCTATAACCTAGAAATTTTGAAATCTTGAAGCCAAAAATAAATGCATTACATGCGATTCATAATCACTGAAAACATCATTTTCAAATTAAAATCTAAAACCAGTGTCCCATAATTTACTAATTATAATTAAATTAATCATAAAACAATTAACATATAATATTTATTTAATAAAATAAGTGTTTGAAAATCCAATGGTACCAATATCTATGATCTTACTTTTTGAGTATTTCTAAAGGTGACATGCCGACCATCATGATCCTCAAGGTGGCTAAACTTGATGTCGTCAACATGTATATGACTTGAGTTCCCACTATCCATATACCTTGGTACTCCATAGGAATTTTTCTTGGAGAATTTTTCCTACAAGATAATTTAAGAGACTAATGATTTTGGTACCCAAAATTTGGTTATATAAATGTCACCCAAAAGAAATTTTGGTACCCATAATTGATTTGGATTTTTTTTCATAGAATAAATATTTAATTAAAGATTAATGGTTTCATGAATTCCATATCAGGCATTTTTTTTAATCAGATTGATAATGAGATCCTCAATTTTTTTAGAATATTTTTAAAATTTATATTTTGTTCAGACTTTTACAAAAGTGTTAAATTTTAATGAGGTGAAAATATTATTTAAAAAAAGACTATAAGTACCTTTCCCATGTTTTTGTGAACCCAAAATTAAATTTTACCCTTTTTATACTTGATTTATTTGTTTAATATGATGTTTGAACTATATAATCGTATTTTACAATTATTCAATATTGCGTTGATATTTTATAAAACACTCTTTTTATTTAGATTTATCAAAATCCTTTTTAGATATTAATTTTCTTTCACAAAACATAAAATCCTTTATTTTGATCTCTATAATTCGTTGAGAGAAATTCTTTTGGATTTTTATTTTCCTCTTTAAATTTCTCATTTTCTTTCTATAGATAATTCTCCTCATTAATCATAAGGTCACATATATTTTTATGCTCTTTAAACTTCGATACAAGTTCATAAAATAATTCTTATTGTTGATCTGTTGAATATATAAAATATTTATAATTTAAGTTATAGAAGATCAAGAAGAAGTAGAAGATTTCACCTCTTTTCTTATCTCAATATCGGCCAAGTGACACTTGAGGATTCTTTAAATTGAGTCTGATGAAGAGAGGGAGAAATCACTTTTAATCAAAGTTGAAAACTTGAAGGAATTTTTATTTTCCTTCATCCCATTATTCTTTTTGATATTGGGACACTTTATATCAAGAACCAAGATAGGGTTCTATCCAACCCGACAACTGACTTGACCCGAGATATAACCCAAAGGGAATTCTTGATCCCCACGGGCTAGAAACTAGTTTATGGGTATTGAAAATGATCTTTTGGGAATGATTTAATCCATGAATTAAAAATAAATAACCAACTTGAATAATCCATCATCACATAATGATATCCATAAAAAAAATGGATACAACAATTTTCATATTCAACATTTTATAATTTTAAACAAAACCAAAACACCACAAAAAGTGAGACAACTAAACCACAACTCAAAAATCCATATGAAACAAGTGGGATATCAACCTAAATCCACCACCACCAACACTTACAGAAAGTGGAACAATAGTAACCTGATCCACCATCGCTACCACAAAACATATTTCCTTTACCTTGGTCATACATAACCAAGTCTACATACACCTAAGGGTTTATATAGGGTTTGAGCCAAATCTAAGAAGGATACCACCCAAATATAGATTCCATGCTATAACAATAGAAGATAAATCACCATTCAGTATTTAAGAAAGATCATGGAATCATTTTTAATTAAAAAAATTAAAGGAAAACATTTCTAAGAAAAACTTTCTCAAAAGAAGCAAGCTTTGAAATTAAAACGTACACAATTCCCACCGCATACTAATAGTTAGCACCAAATTAAAAAATGATAATGTCACAAGAGAGAACTATTGGAAATCCCTATAGGTAACTAGAACTAGTGAGGCCCAATAAACCTTGAACCATGGTGATAATATCCTTTAACCAAAATCCACAACTTCCTCATGCACTAATCACTGGAGGGGAACACATCCCAAGGTCTAGTAGTCTCTAAATATAAGCCAAAACCCACAATATCATCATCCATGATCCAATATATGGGAACACATCCCATGATCTAGTGGTCTCTGATCATATCACATGTTTTTTTAGTGTTGTATCGTTAATACTGATAGAAGAATTCGAGCCTTGACCCCAGCGATCCAACTAACATACTAGTTCTAGTTCTCCCACCTAGATACCCATGACTACCTTTGTGATCAGTTTCCATTTCACATGTCACATAAAAAAAACATCTATATACACAATCCAAGTATCATGAAGGCACATGAAAAACCATTTCTTTCACAAGCATGTTCATCCCTCAATCAAAGCACACACAGAAACCACAATTTTCCATAATCAAAACCAATTTCAAATTCACACGCAAAAAAAATCTATTTATAAACACATTCTTCACCACATGAACAATTTATAAAACCTATTTGAAAACATAATGAGATGATAACACATGAAATACAACCATTTACATAGGAAACTCCCCTTTCAAATCCATAAGCACACCAAATCCATTTTAAAATGTGCTTTACACCACTTACGAAATTCCCAACATAGATTTAATAAATATAATAAATAATATCACGTGAAAATACCCATTTACTTAAGAAAACCAAATTTTATCAAATAGGTACCATAAAAAAGATTTAACGTATGTTTCACACCTTTCACACAATCCATTTAGCACATTTCTTAAAGAACAAAAAAGTTTCACACACATGAAAAACCATAAAATTATTTTATAAAACCATACTAAAAACCATAGACACTAAAAATAACTTTGAAAACACATTTTTAACCGAAAAAGTAATCCATATAACATATTTATAAAACTAAGAAAGAACACCAAATTCATTCAATAATGAAAAAACTTGGAACCACCTACCTCAAGATTGGAAACTTCTGGAATCTGATGGAAAACCAAAATGACACCTCAAGGGAACCCTATTAAAGTAATATTGAACCAAACAAATCAATATTTCACCCAAAAACTCAAAAAAGAATGCTTAATGGGTCAAATAAACCTTTGGAAAAGAATAAAATATAGAGGGAGGGAGAGAAACCCTAGAGGAAGGAAGAAACCAAGTAAGAAGAGCTTACTTGATAATTATTTGATGTTCGCACGCCCAATCCACCAAAGAGAGGAGATTCAAGGGATCCAAGAGGGGTGGGGAGAGGTTTCTATCACTAAAAATCTCAAATGGGGAGAGAAAGGGTGGATTTGGGGTTAAAATTTAAGGGGGTAAAGTGTAATTTCTAGATTTTCAATGACCTAGATAGGTCACATGGTTAGCCCACACTATTTTCCAAACCATGCGTCTCTTATGCCGTCTCTTATATCCAAGAGGGAACTAACCACATAGTTTCCTAGGGGAGGGTGCATGACCATGTATCCTGCACAGCGCCACTGTCCAGGGTGCATAATTTATTCTCGGTTGGTGCATAATGTCCCCTAACTATGCGCCACCCATTCACCACCTACTGTTGAGCCCAAAACTATATTTTCCACCAAAAACTCCTAAGGAAACCAAGTAAAAATATAGGACCAAATATAAAAAATGAATACCTCAAAATTAAATCACATATGTCAAAATTATCCCTAACATTAAAACCTTTTCCCCTAGAAAGTCATTCCAAAGTCTAATCAGAGAAAAAAATGAAAACTCCATCTCAACCCAATAATTATACTCCCTTGTCTCATGATCATCACCAACATGATTCCAAAGAACTATGAATAATGGTATGGACTTACCAAAAATAAAATTCTCCTAATAATTCACATTTTTCACTTGCTCTTCGAATAATGATAGATCAAGTTACACTCTAACTCCTCCCAATTCATCACATGAGACGGATCCAGATTATAATTTTTCAACTGAGATACATATAATACATCATGAATTAACATAAAATGGGATGGAAAGCCAAGTGGTAATCCAAATTACTAATCCTCTTGGTGATCGTAAAATGTCTGACATACGTTGGTGTTAGCTTCCCTTGCTCACCCAAACGACGATTACCCAAATGAGGAGACACTTGAAAAAAAGTGGGTCACCAACAAAGAACTCCAAAGCTCACACTTCTAATCAAGGAAATATTTATGGAGACTCTTCACTAGCAACAAACATTTCCTGATCAACATAAAATTGTCAGACATTTCCTACAAAAGGCTTAACCCAAAAAATGAGGTCTCACCCACCTAATCCCGACACAAAGGGGATCAACATGGATGACCATTAAGTTCCTAAAAAAACCATTTTTATTGAACATTGGTAACTATTATTGTATGAAAATTCAAAAAACCCCAAATGGATATACCATGAGCCTCCAAAATACAACACACATTCCCGAAGCATGTATTCCATGATCTGATTCTCCTGCTCCATCTGACCATCCGTTTACAGGTATTATATCGTGCTCAACTTAACCTATAACCTCATTGCCTTCTGAAGGCCTTCCAAAAACTGAGAGGTAAAACAATGGTCTCTATCTGAAAAAATTTCCAATGGAAAACCATGAAGCCTCACTATTTCTTGATTCTACAACCATCCCAACTCATCCACATTGGATGATTCCATGATTATAATGAAATGGGATGATTTATTTAGATAATACATCATTACCCAAATATAATTCCATCTCCAGTGTCTATAAGGTAATCCAATAATAAATTCCATGGTGATCACTTTCCACTTCTATGTAGGAATTGGTAGTGGATAAAGCAAACCAGAGGGCTCTTGGTGCTCAGCTTTCACCTGATGACAGGTATAACAACAATATACAATGTCAGCTATGTCCCACGTTATACCTGGCCACAAAAACTTCCAAATAACATCATTAAACATTTTGGTAGTACTTGGATGAATGAAACACTGATACTGGGGACTATCCAGCATCACTACCTTTCACAATTAAAACTTCACCACAAAGTGATCATTAAAGTACTAAACTCCACCAGGAGACATCAACCACTCACAAGGAAATTCCCCACCATTTAGGTACTGTATAAAGTGCTAAAATAACTCATCACTAGGCTACCCTTGTCGAATAAACTCTAGAAGGGAAGGTTTCAGCTGAACAATGGCTAAGAACACACCCCACTATGTTTCTTGGTCTCTAGATGCATTTGATAAAAAAGGCCCATCAAATTTTTCCAATCACTAGAATCTTTAAAATCTTTCACTAACACTTTTCTACTCATAGAATATGAAACCACATTAACTTTTCCTAGGGTGTACATAATATAAAAATAAAACCCCTAAAAGTAATCAACCTAATGATGCTGCCTTAGATTCATATTTTTTGGGGAGAAATTATAGGTTAGGCTCTTATGATCAGAATAAACTACATTCTTTCCCTTGAAAAGAAAATGATAGAATATATTTAAGGATTGCATCAGAACCACTAAATATAGGTCATGGGTTAGATAACTCTTTTCATGTGGTTGTAGTTGGCCTAAACCATATTCCACCACATGGTCATCCTGCATTAACACACACCCAAGACCCATACCTGAGTTAATATAGTATACTATGTATCCCTTTCTAGATTCCGGAATGATCAAAATAGGTGCTATGTCCAACTGCCATGTAATCTCCTCAAAGGATTCATGACACTATAGGATCCACTAAAACCTTACTCCCTTTCATGTAAGCACCTTCATGGGTAAATTAAGATGATATAAATTATGAAAAAACAACCTGTAATACCTAGCCAGGCCCAAAAGGATCCTGATCTCAAAAACATTCTTCTGGTATTCCTATGACATCACGAAACTGATCTTTTTAGGGTCCATTAAAACCCCTCATTATGAGATCACATGTCCTAGAAATTTCACCTCCTTGATCTAGAATGTTTACTTGGAAATATTTTCATAAAGATGATGATCCAGAGGAGATCCCAATAAAATCCTCAAATTTTGTTATTGATCCTCCTCAGTCCCAAAATAAACCAGAATGTCATCTATAACTACCATAATGATATAGTCGAGGTACCAATGGAACACCCTATTCATGAGAACCATAAAGACCATTGGATCATTATTCAACCTGAAAGGCATGAAAAAATACACAAAATGGCCATACCAGATTTGGAAATCTATTTTCAGAACATCCACTTCTCTAACTCTCACTTGGTGATACTCAAAACACAAATTAGTCTTTTAAAACATTCATTCACCCCTTAATATAATCTAAATGTTCATCAATATGGGTAAAATACTACTTGTTCTTGATCTTCAACTTATTTAGCTTTCAATAATCGATACATAACTAGAGTTATCCATCGAAATTTTTAGAAAATTGTACTGGTGTGGCCCAAGGTGGGATTCTCAGGTGAATGAATCATTTAGATTCCAAATTTTCCTACTATAACTTTAATTCCCATAGTTCATTGAGGGACATATGGTATAAGGGAAAAAATACTAGTTATTTTCTTGGTTCCAAATCTGTGGTGAAATCCATATCCCACTATAGGGGTAGATCAATGAAATCTTATAGAAACACCTCTGGGAACTCATCCACCATTGGAAGTAATCTAGATTCCTAACTGCTATCACCATCCTCTAGTATGAGTGATGATATCTGACAAATGATATTTCTTAATTAATGAATTGGAGGTTCAACATGACTTGACTAAGGTTCTCATTCACCTAGAAAAATCTGGGTACTTCCATCAGGTTTCACAAAACTTACTTTCCTCCAATAGTAGTATATGTGCTCCTAGAAACATACCATCCAATCCATACAGAGGATCTGGTCAAAGAGGTCCATTTCCAAAACCTGGAAAACCCATTCCAATTTGACCCCTGACGTGGTGATTGTGTAAGGACACCTGAAACCCTACACTTGCTTCTTACCATGAGAAATCACTAACTCCATCACATATGGAATATGATCGATTGAAAAATTTAACACATTGAAGATATGGGAGGAAATAAAAGAAATTTAAGAACATGTATCAAAAATAAAAAAAGATAAAAATATTGCAATAAGAATGGAACCCCGAACCATTGCAAGCCCTGCATCAAATTCCATTGGCACTCAATCCACAACATAAAGATGCCACATCTCAGCCTAACCCTGAGAACGACCACTAATCTACAGCTTTGACCTGAACTAAATCTGCCTAGAAGAATATCCAACCCTACCTCCAGGACCACCAAAATGATAACCCACTATATTGGATAGTTTTGATAGGGATGAAATATATTTGAAAGCTATAGATCTTACGCCACTCTGATATGGGAGTGTCACCTTGAAAAAATATGGTAAGTGTCCCATATTTCTAAACTAATGAAAAGGTCAGGGTGAAGCTAAACACACTGGTCATATATACCCCACTTTCCCACATTTATAACACATAAAGGATTCAACATTAGAATCCATGGACAAAGATAACTAGGAAGGATGGCCTAAACTACCACCTCCTCTCTTCTCATGCTTATCCCACTTCTTTTTATCCTCAGATGAGCTGCTACTACCTTGTCCCATTGTTGGATTTGATCCAATGAAACCATACATTACACTATGATCAATCTCTACCATCAAATGATATTCAACCAACTCAGTATAAGTTCTTAATTTGAACAAGAATACTTGGGATCATATCTCTGGTTATAGCCATATTTCAAATGTTTGAGCCTTTAGCTACTCAGTAGAAACTACATTGGGTGTGAAATAATCCAACTCTATAAGGTGTTTAGCATACTCCATCATGGTCTGGTCTCCCTAATGAATATCTATAAACTCCATGGACTTCTTGAAGGCCAAGGTCTTATAGAAACACTACTCGTTAAAGAAGACCTTGAAATCCTTCCACCCCATATAGTCATGCTTTCCAGCTTGCACCATTGAGTCCCACCACTTTTGACTGGGACCTTCCAACATGGATAAAGAACACATCAACCCGAATTCTTTAAGAGTGTTAAAAAACTCAAACATAATATTAATATTCTTAATCCAATACTCAACTTCCTTAGGATCCATGCTACCTAATAAAGAAGGAGGTTTATTCTTGATGAAGTCCTGAGATTTTTCATTTCTAGGGCCTGGTTCAGTTTCCCTAACATGAGAAGGATGAGTGCCTGCTCTATGACCCAATGTTTGGACAAACCAAACCATGAATTCCACTAGTCATTGATCAATTAGTGAGGGAGAACTCTCTCTAACATCTCCCCATGGATTCACACAAGGTCTCTTGGGAGGAATCTTTCTACATCAAGAATCAACCATAGTGAGAACCATAAATACATCATTTTGAAAAATTTTATCAATAAAACAAAATGCTCCAAAAAATTCCATAAATCATAAAAAAACCAATTTCATCATAATAACAGGGAAAACCAATCTACTCCACCCTAACTTGGTGTCCATATATAGTCTCCACCCTATATGTCTCACTTTGAGGAAAATTAAAACAAATTCCCAACATCCCATGGTGACTCAAGGCATATTACAAGGTGTGTTGGATAGACACCCCACTCACAACCCAACCTCAAGCCCTGTAAATCCTATATCCTATCAATCCAAAATCCTTCCAAATAGAATGACCCAAGGAAAGGGTAAAAACCATGCTTTGATACTATTTTGTCACAAACCAAGTTGGGGTTCCATCTAACCTGACACCAAACCTAGCCCGAGACATGGCCCGAAAGGTTTTCCCTATCCCAACAGGCTACAAACTAGTTCATGGGTATCAAAAATTCTATTTTGGGAATAATTTCACCTATGAATTTAACAATAAACAACCAATAATTATAATACATCATCACATAAAGATATCCATAACCACGAAGGAATACAAAATTTCCAGATTCAACATTTTTTAACTTTAACCAAAACTAGAACACTACATTGGAAAGGTAGAAACCATGAATCAAAAATCACCATGCAATGAGAGGTCCACCACCCTCATTCAACCACCAACAACACCTAAAAGAAGTGGAACACAAGCAACTAGATCCACCATCACCACCACTGACCATATTTTCTTTACTCGAGTCATTACTTACAAAGTCTACATACACCCAAGGGTTTATGTATGGTGTGAGCCAAAGCCCAGTAAAATAACCCCAAAATAATTATTCCATTCTATGAAATTAAAAGACAAATCACCTTGTAGATTTTAAGAATGTTATTTGAAACATTTTTAAATAAATAATTTTATGGAAAATTTTATATGAAAAATTTTCTCAAAATAAGATTTATTTGAAATTAAAATGTATGCAAGGTCCACCATATTCTAATGGTTATCATTACATCACAAAATAATCAAGTCACAATAGATCAATATAGGAAATCTCTATAAGTAACTAGACCCTATGAACCTTGTACCTCGGTGATAATATCCTCCAACCAAAACCCACATCATCCTTATCCATGAGAAACTAGAGGGGAACACATCCCATGGTATAGTGATCTCCAAATATAGGCCAAAACCCACTGTGTCCTCATTCATGAGCAACTAGATGGTAACACATACAAAGGTACAGTTGTCTCCAATCATATTACATGTTTAGTTTGTGTTGTATCATCAATCCTTCTAGAATAATCTAGGCCTCAGCCCCACCAATATAGTTAATATACTTGTTCTAATTCACCCACATAAATACCTAATATTCCATTTGGGCTCAATTTCCATTTCACATGTCCCACAAAACATCACTTCCACATGCACATGCCAAGCATCATGAACACACATGAAAATGTATTTATTTCAAAAACATGTTCATCCCACAATCAAAGTTCATATAAAAACCACTATTTTACATAATCAAAACCACATTCGAATTCACATGCACACCAAATCCATTTGGAAACACATTTCACACCACATACACAATTTATAAAATATTTTTGGAAACACAATAATAAGAGAACACATGAAATACAACCATTTCCAAACAAAAATTCCCCTTCAAATCCATACACACAACAAATCCATTTTGAAATGGGCTTCCCACCAGGTACATAATTCACAACACAAATTTAAGAAACCTAAAAAATAATCTCACAAGAAAGGAAACAAATTTACTTTATAATACAATATTTCACCACCTAGTTACCTAAAAATCTCTTTTAAAACATGTATCAAAATTTTACACAATCTAATCGACACATTTATAAAGAAAAAAATAGGCACACACATGAAACACTATGAAATTATTTTATAAAACCGTTATCCATCCCATAAACACTACAAATAACTTCAAAAACACATTTTAATCACACACATAATCTATAGAATATATTTATGAAATTAAGAAAGCACACCAAATTCATACAATAATGTAAAATCATGTAACCAGCTACCTCAATCTTGGAAACTTTCAGAATCTGATTGAAAACCACAATAACACCTAAATAGAACCATATAGAGGAATGATTAAACCAAAAATATCAATATTTCACCCAACAACTCAATATTGAACCCTTAATAGGTTAAACAACCTACAAAAATAATAATAACTAAAGATGGAAGTAGAGAAACCCTAGTAGAAGGAATAAACCAAGGATAAAAGGACTTACATTATGATTTATTGAAGTTTCCACACCAAATCCACCAAAGGGAGGTGGTCCAGGATAACCAAAAGGTAGAGATGGAGGCACCTCGGGATGAAAATCCAGAATAGGGTGAGAAAAGGTGGATTTTAGGTTAAAATTAAAGGGGTAGAAAGTTTAATATTTAGATTTTTAATGACCTAGATTGGTCACATGGTTAGCCTGCATGGTTTTCAAAATTGTGTGGAAACCATGCAGTCATCTTTTTTTAAGAGGGAACCAACCACATGGTTTCTTGGGGGATGGTGAACACCCATATAGAAGGCCATGTGGTGTGAACAATGCCATTTTCTAGGGTGATTAGTTTTACCTGAGCTGGTGTATGGTTACCCCTAACTATGTGCCAACCACTCAACACCTTCTAACAAGACCAAAAACTGATTTTTTTTCCAATAATATCCTAGGAAATCTAAGGTATAAATACAAGACCAAATACAAACAAGAATACCTCAAAATGAAATCATAGATGTGACACTCTAGCTTTATGTAACCCTTTTTATTTCATTCATAACATCTTAACTCTGGATTACTTTGTTGTGTATCCTTCTATTCATGGTGGTAATCCTTATTTATCTTGAATAAATTTTTTATATTATTTCCAAGATGAGAAATATCATTTTCACATCTAGAATATTCATCAATTTTAGCTGTTAATTCAATGGTCATATTCTCTATGACTTACATGGATTCCTTATACAATTTTATTTTTATTGTAATTTCATTGATCATGATTAACCCTATGAGTTCTTCAATCGACAAGTATTTAATATTCTTCACTTCTTATATTTCCATCACTTTGGGTTCCCAAGTATTAGGGAAGACACAAAGTGTCTTATTCCTAATCATCTCTATTGAAATCTCATCACCTAAGGAATTCCATGAATTATCAACATCAATGAAACGAGTAAAAATTTTAGTTATATAATCATTTACATGTATATAAATCTTTCAAAATATTGTTGGTACATATAATGACAAGTATATTTTACTTTATTGGTGCAATTTTGGGTAACTTCACATAAATTCCCAGTTTGACAATCTATTTACACATGGATACTATATTAAATTCATTTCTATATAACCTTTAATATTATGCATTCAATAATTTTTAACCAAGATTGAATTAATTTATATCAATGAGGGTCAATTTATCTTATAAATCTTTGGATAGGGTATATCAATGCATTACCATTCCCTAAATTAGATAACCTATACTTATAATAAAAGTAGACATATGAATTTTCCCAAAACCATAGTCAGCTCTATTAAAATAAGGGTCACTTCCCATAGAGTTTCCTATAGAGAACCATAGAAATTATAGGTTTATTATATCCTTAATTGATCATTCCATTAAATAATTAAGGTTTAAAAAATAAATCTTGGATCTGATACTAATTGTAGGTCTAAGTAAAAATTGAAGAGGGAGGGGGTGAATTTCATTTTAAAAACTAATTATAAATTAAAAACTATATTTTATGGAATAAAAACAATAAAATTCATAAAAAATTTATGATATTTAAGAAAAATGAAATAATAAATCCAAAAATTTAAACCATAATAAATTGGTAAATTGGTTATATAATAATCCACAAGGGATCCTTACATCAACTCCCCTTAGATAACCTTGAGGGTTTTTGGTTTAAACCTTGATTTTAAATAGTTATATCAAGAAACATAAACCTTTATTTTTAGAAGTTGTAAGAGAAAACCAATTTAATATGCAAGAAACATGGTTTTTAGTGATTGTAAAAAAGAAAAATCAAACACACATAGCCTTTTAATGGTTATAAATAGGAACCCGATCTCTTTTTTATTTAAGGGAAAGAAAGAACCAAATCTTGAAATTATTTGTGGAGAAAGAAAGAAAAAAATAAAAATAGAAAGAAATTCTTATTTGTAAGTCAAATAAAGCACAATGTATTCCCCATAACAAGATTACAATAAGAAAATAATGGGTTAAAGAGAGAAAATATATTAAAAGAGATTGAAAATGAGAAAATGAAGCACAATGAACTCAAGAATGATTCCCAAAGTAAAAAAATTCTTTAAATCACCATTAAAGGGTGTATTTATAGTCTCCAATGGGACTAAAAGGGTTTTAAATCCTTTGATAGTTAAATAGATCCATTTGGAGGAGAATTAAGGCATATAGGGTCATCTCTAATGGATAATTTATGAATGTGTATGGGTGCCACCAAGTAGCCTCTAAAACCCGCTGGTGGAAGAATAAAAATAGATATACTTTCTCATCTTGAGTCCTCAGAGTGGTTTGGAACCTTGATAACTATTTAACTAATGTATAAATAAAATAATTTATCAAAATAAACTCTTGTAAACAAATAAGTGTGTTTCTCATCATTCAAAACTACTAATAGAGTGAACTTCACAATAGTGGATGAAAAATTTCATAGTGAATCTAGAAAATTGGTATATGATAATCCCAACCTTTAGAATATATAATGTGAATAGGTAATTAAGATACATGTTATATATCATGGGAACCATTGATTACTTAATTTTTTTTTATAATCATTAGCAATGAGAGACATTTTAGTTCACAAAAATAAAACTAGAAAATTTTTAGAATATGGTTTTTATTTGAAAATAACCTTTCAAGATTCACATGAATTCTTCAAAACATTCTCTCATATCTAGTTCACTAGAATGTTTTCCAAGATAAATGAAATTATAAAATAATATTTTCTCTTTTGTGAAATATTCAATTAATGAGGTAAGGAATTCATATGGACTTTACCTAATTAATTTGAATTTCTCAACATACATTTAGTATTGGATGACATTTACAAGTGGGTAAAAACTATTCACACTATGACTAGTAATACCTATATTATTTGAAAAAAAAAATTAGTGAGTATATTTTTTATATATTCTGACTTCACAATTTTTTAATTAGAAACCAGTTAACTTATTTCTATATCCAAACAATATATGTTTTGTTTAGGAAACATGAGTTTAGTCATAAATATTATACACTATATCACCCTAAACTAATACTCAAGAACAATTTCTAATATAGAGATTAAACAAATCATAGAACAAATATTAAAAACATAAAATAATAACTAGAGTTAGAAATTATAAGAAACTTTATTGATAAATTTTAAAACTCGTCTAAAAATTTATCCTTATTGACTTGTGTTTGGTAATACATGTCACCGAGTACTTAGTCAAGAACATTTTTCTTTTATGGTAATTAATAAATTATCAATGTTTATTAAAAATAAATGAATTCAAAGGAATTTTAGTATTTTAAATATCATGGATAATTGAATAAAATATTTTCGAAATTATTTTCTCTATAATATAAAGAAAAATTTAGTACATGATCATTTGATTCCTTATAAGGAGAATCATTTTAGAGAAAAATTTCTCCTGTACCAGTCTAGACTCCGGGTTTTTCATTATAAACTTTATTTGTATTTGGTTAGAACCTTTATAGATATCCATTATTTCATTTGTTTTTTAAAAGTTAAATATAAAGCCAAAAAACATACATTGACTATGAATATAAAGTTATTTAAAAAATTTATAGTGACCACTTTTGGAGTAGTTCATAATTATGATATACATGCATGTTTGTTTATTTTAATATTATCTTTTGTGTGTTGTGTTATTATTTTTGTTTTTTTCTAAATGTAATAAAATAAAATAAATAAATGAATAAAAAAAAATATGTTGAATAGAATATATAACTTCATTCATAGATAATAATTCATAAAGGAAGAAACTAATTGATTTTAAAATTTACAATTTTGATGATTAAAATATATTTTCAATCCATAATTTTTATTTTTACACATATATATTATCTATAAATAATTATACATGTATAGATCCATGAGAAACTATCAAATAACAATTTTATATACCTGAGACACATTCTAAATCCATTTAACATACTCTTAAATTAACATACTTTACTTTATAAAGTTTTAGTTGTGTAATATATTATAGAACATGATATGATACTCTTTCAATTCCTTTTTAGTTTTTAAGTTGTGTTAATGTGACTAAGGGACTTATTTTAGATCCTTTTTAGTCCATTGATACCATCTCTACATTTTACCCCTTTTTAGCCCTTAGAAAGTATGAATTTCATGTTTAGTGAGTCTAGTTACAAGAAAAATTTCCATACCTTCCCACCTATTATGTATTATGTATAGTTAGGATTCAATATAAGTATGGGGAAGGGTTTTTTTCACAAATTATTTAAGTAGAATAATAAATTTTTAGGGTGATTTTGAGGCATGGAAAACTGATTTGGGTAATGAAAGGCTCATAATCAATTATCCACTATAACTCCTTTATTCCAATTATTCTCCAAGAAAATAAACGTGCATACAAAAATATAGAAGTAAGGAATAATAATTTAATTTTTTAAAATATTTTACATGTAAATAATAAAGATAAAATAGGGAAAGCGATTCTGAATAGTTGATACACTCTATAAGGGGTTGAATGAGGAAAATTTCATTCAACTGTGAATGTTAGCCATGAATTATAATATAATAGATAACTTATTCATGGAGTATTAAAATGTTTTTCACATTATTACTCACCTAAAATTTTACCTTAGAAAAACTTTAAATACCTTATGATTGAAACATTTTATTTTATATGGGATTGGAGAAATTATATTCAAAAAATCTTATAGTATGAATTTATAACATTAAGATTGATAAAATAGTTTCATATAAGTTTCCATTGAGTGAAAAGTGAAAATTTTCTTGTATGATAAGTTGAAAGAGGTCCACATATCGAAATAAGGGGCCAAAACAAGTTTATATTGGAAATAATATAGGATTATTTAAATGAATAAATATATAATACATGAATTATTGCTAGTTAAAAAAGTTATTCTCATTTTAGCTGGGTTGCTTGAATTGATGGAAAATAAATCCTCCTTAGGGAATTCATTGATGATATTTTCATAGGAGTGAAAACTTCATGTGTGGGGAACTAAAAGAGTTAAAATTAGAAACATTTTACCAGTAATGCATGATATGAAAATCATCCATAATTCATATAAAAGAAGAATTAATCACATTTTATTTATTTTTGGTACATTTTGGACTAATTGATGAAATTAGTTAATTTTTTTAATGAATTAGATATTATTTTAAGGTTTTATTAAAAATATATAATCTCATATATTTTATTTGTATATTTATATGTGAAGTATTGGAAGGCTTAAAATATCAATAAAATGTAACTATAGGGTCAAATATTTAGTTCATTGTGAGGTAATAAAAAATCTATAAATTTAAATTCCATGGTCGATTATGAAAAAGAGAGTAGTTTACCGTGAAAAATAATAATTGTGATAATGAATTAATTATTTGACTATATAGCTCATTAATTTTACTATGTATAAGGAATTAAATCCCCTACAGTACCATATATATCAAAATCAATATAAGAAACTGAGATATTATAAAATCTGACTAAGGGACATCATAATGATTCCCTATAAAATTTAGAAGAAAAAATTAGATACCTTATGTATTGATATTAGAATATAATTAGAAAAACATTATGATATGTTTTTCAGATATAATTATATGAATAAATGAAACTAATAATAATTAGAATATTTATATTATGATATAATAGATTAGTGGGCCTTATCTATAGAAAATGAGCAAGTCACCACTTACGACTTCCCCTACCAGTGAATAAATATCAAACTGATGAACTAAACTAGATCAATGTGACCAATATGATTCCATTAATTGTAAAAAATAATAATTCAATAATAAAATCATCACATCATTTCATAAATCTGGAATATAATGGTCCTAGTGCATCTTGAAGAATTCAAAGATATCAAAGATGATTTTATCTAAGATATAGATGAGATTAAAATGAAACTAGCTAAACATGAATTATCTTGAAGGAGGTAAAATACACCCTTTAGGAGTCAATATAAAAAAATCAATAAATTTTAAAATGAATTAGATTGAAACCTAGGGGAGTCAAGTGAAGAATAAATGTGTGTGGGATTAAATGAATGTGATGTAATAGATCTAGGAACCCAAACTTGAAAATGAAGAGGATATTGAATTTTTATAATCCATGTGGATGAAACAATGATACTATAAAATCTTTATAGATTATCCCCACTGATAAAGAGTTATATTATTATACCATTTATGGACTTAAAAATAAAGGAATAGATAGATGTAAATGATATTTACAATTTTATTTTATGGTGTTGAAGTCACTATTTCAACACGTTTTCACTAAAACCCCACTCTATAGAGATCTAAACCAATTTTTTTAAACCTAAAGGGGAATAATTTTTTTTTCATTATGTTTTTTATATATAATTTCCCATTCATATTTTTTAACTTTGAGATATATAGTATTCTAATTTCGAATAGAATTTTTTCATTCATAGATTCTTCATCCAGAATTCATTATGATATTTCTTTTTATACTATAATATTTAATTTCACATTCAATCTCCATTATTTTATTCAAATATGATGGAGTGAATTGAACTAATAAGTTAAGTAACTTTGATTATATTTATGTGTTATTGGGAATTTTTTTAGATTTGATATACTTGACATTTTATTCTCTAAATTGATAGTTGGTTGAATAATTTAAAACATAAAAAATTTACTTACTCTACACCGTAAATAAAAGAATCTATTCATTTCAATTTATATGTTTTAATGATTAACCTGAATATTATTAAAAGGAGATTAAAATAAATGGTTATGAATATCGGTAACTCGGTGGGAGTAAAATGAAAATTAATCACTTCATTAGCTATAAAATAATTAATATAGCAAATCTGCATAAGATCAATTACAACTTTTTTACATTAATTTTATAATCATTTTAAAATATTTATATTCAAATATCTAACTCCCCATTTATATTTTTTACTTTTACATGGTTTTTTCTTGAGAGAGACATAGCCTTATTTTTGGTCTTAGGGTCTCAAGACCTCCCCATGGGTAAACTGGTAGTTTAACCTAGAAGAAGACCTCAAAAAAATTATCTGATGGTTCCACTAATGTTGAGGTGTGGTTTTTACCCCTAGTATATTCTATAGTGGTATTTCATGCTTTATGGGGACTTGATAAAAATATCATTTTTGTCCCACTCATTATCATTATAGAGAATTATACATCTCCTTCTAAATAGAGTCTAAAATTGGATAACTAACACATTGGTTGTGTCTAACATGTAGGTCTTACCCTAAATATTGTATTACTTATTTTTATATAAGGGACCCCCATGGGAAGGAGAATTGGATGTCACTAACAAATTCAATTATTATTTGAAATGGGAAATTATTAAAATATTTATTATTAATTGAATTATAATTAAAGTATCATACACCATGGATGTATCTATTTAATATTATTTATATCAACTACTAGGGTTATATTCTTAACCCATGGAATGGAGATTAATAATTAAGAGGATTTATTGAAGGGGATAAAATAGTATCTCCTCATAATAAAAATTTTAGTGGTCTCAAACAAAACTTTCATCAAATAATGATCCTTTCTTGAGGTCTGATTTTTTATTATTTTGAATATTCCTTGTTATTTTATTCATTTACATGGCTGAATTTATTTTATTAATTTGTGGTTATGAATATGAAAAATTGAATTAATTTTTTTTCAATCATTATATATTTAGTTACATTGAATCTAGAGTGATAAGACATTGTGTTATTAGATCGGTGTAAGATGTAATTGACCATTTAATATTCCATATAAAGAGATTAATTTAATGTTAATGGTTTATGATCACAATTATGAATAATATATTATTATAAATAATTCACATTTAGTATCCAAATATTTGATTCCATGATTAATATTATTTCATAGGTTATTGGATAATAAATTTTGATCATAGTGTATGTGGTATCTATTTATATATTATCATCCTTAACGTTGTTCTTGAATTTTGATTATGATTTCATTAATTATCATTGAAAAATGTCACAAAAGGATTATATATATATATATATCTTCCTCCCCCTCTCCATTTCAACCATCCCACTTATTACTTCCCTCTCATGTATGGATAACAACCCATTGACCCTAACGGTGGCTAGTGGTAATAAAGGGAAGTGATAGTGCTCTACAAGAGAGGAAGCATTGGTATCACTCTATGAAATGAGGAGAAATATGGGTCATCTTAGTGGGATGGAGGAGGTTTCCCTAGGTTGGGGAGGTTCATAGTTATATATAAGGATGGTATGGTGACCCCCCAGTAGAGGATAAATGCCAGCCATGATAGCCATCTATGAAGTGGGTGCAATGTGGTGGTACCATCTGCATAATGTGGGAGTGGATTTATCCCCTCCCTCAATCCTAGTTTTCCAATAATTATGGGATTGGATAATTTCCCTAATTCTACATTAAAGGAGAGTGAGCTGAGCAAACTGAACCAACTGATCCATGTCGATCCCAACCCAACTTGATCTAGGATGGGTGATGCACATGTGTCAGATACACGATGTGTGTGGGTACCTTCCTCCACACACCCACATTACATGACACTATTGAGGTTCCATGTGCCTAGATAGGCATGATCAGTTACGCCAACATGTCACATGATGCACTTGGGGCCCAACATGTGGCTTGATTACACCATGATGGGTGTTTTTGGTAAAATATCTTAGAGTAGTTCATTTTGAGAAAATAAATGTCTTTTCCTTAGTATTTTACCTCACTGGTCAAAATATTTTGGTTTTATTATTCATCCAATGCTATTTGTGAGTTCAAATAAAAAGATTTTTATAGTTGGATTTGTAGAGCCTATAATATAATTCATGTGTAATAATCAAAGAAATTCCTTTCCTTAGACAGGGTTAGGCTTTCCCCTCATATACATAGGGTCTGAGATCCTATATCTATTTATTAATTTATAGATAGTATTAGGTATTCACCATATATACTTGGAGTGTAGGATCATCTATATTATCTAATTGGTAGGGTTTTTCATTCCCCCAAATACCCCAAGTGTGCGATCCTTTACCCGTGGGTCAGTTTAGTGAAAGGTTTAGGTATTCCCCCTATATACTAGGGGCATAAAATAATATTTCTCATCATATAGTAGGTTTTAAATTACTCCCATCTAAGGAGGTAATGGAATCTTTTATATTTGGGTCATACTCCCTCAACTACGTGTTTTCAAACAAGTAATATATTCATATTTTTTGATTCTAGAAATATGACTTGGTTTTTCCATTGTTCAGTGGTTATGATTGCAGGGGATAGAATTCCCTTAACCGAGGCCTATTGTTAGAAAATGATAAATTTTCCCAATGGTATTTTAAATTAGTGACATATATATGATAGGGAAAATAATGTTATTTCCACAACTAATATTCTTTCTTTAGTTAGGAGTGAGTAACTCTCTTAAAATTCCCACTATCTATGTGAGAAGTTAGAGATGTGGTGATGTTTGGATACATTGAGATTTGTTAATCCTTTAGTACCTCCTTGGTTGTATTCAATGTGGTGTATGGATGGTTATAAACTTATGATTATATAGAATTCTAGGTACTTTAAGCATCCATATTTGATCATGATATTTAGACCCTTATGGGTTGGGGATAAGATATTTGAGAACTCTTCATGTTCTTGAAAAATCTAGTAATAGAGAATTACTTGATTATCTTTTCTTGTATTCCCCTTAGTCAATATCTCATTCAATGTTTTTATGCTGATGGTTTTCTTTAGGTTTTTTACTTTGTGGTTTTTAGGTGACTTACTGTGTACGTGTATCTCCCAGTAGACCAATGCAGATAAACTTGAGGGGGGGGGGGATCAGGTGTGACCAATTTTTACTATTTTTTTTCCTTATTTGATGTTATTTATACTTTTTTGGTCTCATAAAACTATTTTTTAGTTAATAAAAAAATGGATTTTTTATTTATTACAAAAAAATGCACAACTACATGAAATATATAATGTAAAGAAGAGATCAGTATATTGTTTTTTATAGGGTTTGGCCCTGATGTGGGAAACCTACTCCATGGCATGTTCAACACCTTTTGATATATTGTTTCTCTACTATAATATTTTGATCAATTATAATGGGTGTCCATTTATTATCCGAAATCTATGTTCACTATATTATATAAGTGAAATTAATTCACAATATTACACAAAATAAGGGATATTTATATGATATCCCATAGTATAGAAGATGGAATCACACTATTTAGCCTTCTCAGCCTCATTATTCCTTTTAAGTAAATCAACAAGGTATCCAATGATGTATCTAAATCCAAAAAATATGTTTTTTTTCTTTGTAAAAAGTGAATTTTATTTCTTTTATGTATTTTAATACAATTCATGAAACTAAGCCTCTACTTCTATACACAGCTGCTAGATTCTTTATAGAAAACTACTTATTGGATTTCTCAACTCAAAACTTCTAATGAATGTAGATGAAGAATATATCTTACCTATAGAATATAAAATGTTATGTAAATCACCGAAAAATAATCATTGGTGATATTAAAAATTAAAAGATTGGGAATTCACTTGTTCCTCTATATGTAGATCCATTTTAGTTTATAAATTCTTTATTATTCTTCTTAATTCTTTGAGAGTTAAAACTATCAACTCACTCTAGTAACTCTTTTTCTTCTTTGAAACCCAGAATGGTTTTCTATTTAGTACTAGCTTAGCTTTTCCATTTTTCTTCACTACATCACAAAGTGGATTCTAGTTCTTATTCTCCTTATTCGATAAATATTTTTATTCCTCTCAACTAACTCAGACTCACACTTTTTCTATATCAAGATCCTCACATTTTTGTTTTGAGTGCCTCTCTAATTTTCTCATACAGTCATAAATCATTTATTATGGAGTCTTTTTAATTTTACCCAAATTATAAATGAATATAAAATAATTAATCCTCTCACACACACAATATTAATTTTTCAATGTTGCGCATGGTAAGTTATAAAATTTTATTTTTCAAATTAATGTATTTAGTAAATTAAAACATTTACCTTTACTTTATTTTCTATCGCATTTCTGAAACTCATACAAATATTTTTTTATTTCATCTCTAGTAGGATATTTTTCAAATGTCTTAAAACATTCTTCCAATATATTTAAATAAGAAAATTTTATACGGAATGAGAGCTTTCAAAAGAAACCTGCACTAATTTAGCATAAATTTATACACTCCAATCATCAACTTAGATTTAACATCTTTATCTCATTTTTCTTCAATAAAAAATAAATCATTGATATTAAATAACACTTTAGTATGGTCTATGAAATATTTGTTTTTTTAATTTACTTATTTATGATATCTGGAAGTCCAGTCATTTTAAGCTTGGATAAATTCCCAGACATCCATCTCATATTGATATCTTTTATTTAAATCATAGAGATCTGCATCTCACACATTCAAATAGATTTTATTTCAATAATTTATACTTTGATATACATATAAATTCTAAATATAACTTCATATGAATTATTCTAAAAAACATGAAGTTTATTGTTCTTTATCATATAATCATAGATCATGGAAATTTAAGGATTTTTTATTATTTGATCATGATTTCACGACTTTAGATTTATCAAATGTGATTTTCACAAGAATAAAAAATTTTGGGAACAAAATTTTAGACTTTAAAAAGTAACTCATTTTTCTTATGTTTTGATATTCTATTTTTCATCTTGAATATTATTTTCTCAAAATTTTCAATCCTAAATCTGAAAAGAAATTTGGAATTTAAAATGTCTATATAATTGAGGAACAACTTTTTCATCATCATAATTCATTTTCATTTTTAGATTCTTAATTTAGAAACATTTTGAAAATTTCAAAAATTTTGAAAGGTGGAAACGAACCTTAGGGAATGATAATATGTATAGTGATAATCTTATAAATTCATAATGTTCCTTATATCCTTTCATGCTTATGTGAATGAACCTTGCAGGGAAACTCAAATTAACCTTTAGGGAATCATGTTTATAGTATACTCATATTTATGCATAATGATGAATGAAACTTATGATAAAATTCATTCTTATGAACCTTCATGTTTAATCACAACTCAAATTTATATATAAGGTTGAATAGACCTTATTGTCTACTAATCTATATTGAAACCATCCTTATAACATTACCCCTATAGTTTGAATAACCCTTACCACAATAATATATTCCATCAAATAACCACAAAACCATTCTAAATTTATGTTTTTCCTTACAAAACACATTCATATAACTTAATAATTACTTTAAATGATAAAATGGATTATAAAAATAATTATAAACCTTTTATAGATTATCCAAAATATAAATGAAATAACCCAAATACTCAATATAGAGTATTTAAATAAACTTCATTGACCTAAAATTTCTATCTCCAATCTCATTCACAACCAACCTTTATATAATTTATATTTATCATTGTTATAGTATCCATTAAGCTCTGTAATAGAAGTAAAGATTCTCCATAGCTTTAGAAAAATTTCTTCCTAAAATAAGTATACATCAGGCGTACCAATAATGAGTTTTTTCCACATAACTTACCAAATGTTGTAGAAATTACTCCTCAACCTTAGAACTTCTATTTAACGTTAAGATCATTTCTCTAATCATCACAAGCATGGGATACCATTTACTTATTATATTTTAAAAAAGATAAATATTATCATTTTTATATATAATGGAATCCAAATATTCACTCTCTAACACACATCAACTGACTTTACTTTGATAATGAATAAAACTAAATATTTCTAAATCAAAGGTCTCCTTCTTATTGAACAGAAATAAAAATGATGTAAAAATGGTCTCTTTCTTATTGAAATTATCAGGATAGATTAAAAAATTATTCTCCACTTTTTTGATATCATAACTCCAAGGTAAGGTTTTATTATTTCAAACTAAAAATTCTAAATTTAAGAAAATAAACTTCTCCCCATGTGTTTATATACTTTCTTTGTTTTAAATTATTTTCATCAGAGAATGGTGAGACAATATTGTACTCATAAAAGTTCCAATAATAAACCAAATTAAAGTTTAATTGGGATAAAATGGTGTAGAAATAAAGTGTTGTTATTTTAGACAAAAACAATCCATTAACCAACATAAATGTGATGCCGCATTTGGATTTTTTTTCCTTATGGGGCTACTCAAACATTTTCCAAGTAGTTTTAATAAACTATAACCATTTTAATACACAAATAAAAAACATTCACATGTAATTTATTTATTCCCATTTTTTTAATATCTTCATTCCCCTTGATAATCATAGTAAATGTAAGTGAAAAAAGTTATGCTTGAATGAAAATGATAACTTAACCTTCAAATTCATTAAATATATCCATAAATTATCGATATATTTTAAGAGATTAATTTATTCTATATTATACTTATTTGGTTTCTCTCCCATATGGTACACCTTCACTTCATAAGCACAGTAGTTTCTAGGAATCTATGATACCAATTGAGATGTACTATATAAATTGAGATATTAATTACAATTTAAATACGATATGATGGTAAGTCCCTCAAGATATCTAAAAATTAACAATTTTATCAATTCTTCCCTTTTCAAGATTCACCTTCAATTAACACTTCTATGATACATAACCATAAAATATAGGAATATGGTGTGTCTTCCATAAACACTTCAATGCAAGCCATAGGGGTGAGAACTATTTCCTATCCTGGAGACTCCCTTCCTTGATTATTTAAAAGGAATTGTCATCTTTATGCATTCAATTTCGTTGCATTTATATATTTTAGTTTCTTTTGGAAGTGTAGAATCTTTCTTTACATTAAATTTATCATTAGATGGAATAGGAATATTTACTTGGGATATCAAGGCACATCCATATTTCTTATCTTTATATATTTTCATATCATATTTTAACTATTCTGACCATATTTTAAAAGAATATTTCTTAAAAAACAACCTTATTTTTAATTGTATTCTCCTTCCTTATAGAAACAATTTTAGAACTTGAATCCACTGGTGATTTTTCTTTTCATTAATTTTTCAATAAAAAATAATCTTATAGGTTATAGACTTTTTTTACATACTATTAGAACTTTTCACACACTTATTTAAACACTTTTGAACTACCCATTCTGGGTATCCTATACACCTACTTATTAAGAGTTTCAATCACTAATATAATCATAGAGTCTCTATGTTGGATGTATTTTTTATTGATTACATATTTATAAAAGTTTCATTAAGATTCATGGACATCCGAAAATGGTCCATGATGATGCTTATCTTTCCAAAAAACAGAATCACTTTTTTACTTGTGGGCTTTATACCCTAATCAACTTTCTTAATTAATTTATTAGGAGTAGTTTGTTTAAAATACTTATTCTTATATTTATATCCCATGTTAAAATTGCTTGATCTCTTCTATTTCTTCATCTAATGGAGTGTCATTTAACTTTAATCATCATAAGAAACATTTTGAATTTGAATATACCACCATTAAATATATAAATGGACACATGTGTTGATAAAATCACATATTTAAAATATGTTTTTCTATGAAATAAAATCAACGACCTAGGAAATATTCTTATACAAAGAATATTTAATTCTTAGTTTACACTTGTTACACTATATTTTGGGATTCAAATAGTATTACACATTTACAAATTGTTCTAGTAATCTAAATATCTATACCCAAACCTCCAACAATACCGATATCTACAAATTAATCTGATTATTTTATTTATAACAATATTATATCCAAATTTTCTAGATTGTACCCCTTTCTATTTTTTGGGTGTTACACAAATTTTATGGGCTTGTTTTGGGGATATATTTTACTTGGAATTTACTTGATTGACCCTTGTTGATGTGGTGAAATTTTCATCAGTTTTTCTTATATATTTAGATATATTTTAATCTTTTTCTTACATTTCCTAAAAAACAGATTGAATACTAAATAAATTTTTTGTGGAATCATTCCTTTTTTCATATTTATGGGAAGTTAACAATTTAGATTTTCTATATTTTGTAATTTGATATTATTCTCCAGAAATTTCATGTTGAGAATATTTTAATCATCTTTAGATGATATTCACCTTAATTCCCATTCAATTTTAAACTTTCTAAATTAATTCTTACAGTTCTTAATTATTTATTATAATGATATATTATAATCCTTAACTATATTTTTATTCTCTTATAGATATGCGTCCTTGAAATTTATAGACACTTGGTGCAGATTATCTAATGCTTATATCACTTCCTTGAAATTTTTTTCAGACAACACATTATTAAATAGATATCTTGGAAATTAGTAATCGACTAAATAATTCCATTTATGAAAAATTAGGGTATAATCTTCCTTGACTATTAATATATTTGTTATAGTGTTGTAAAAACTCATTTTATTTACCAATACATCTTATATTGAACCATCTCCTGCTTACAACTATGAATTATGATCACAAAGTCCCTTGATATTTGTGAATATGTGTGTTAAAACCTCTATGGGGACTTTTTTCAAGTAATTATTCACTTTAAATTAAAAAAATAGTTATTCATTGAATTAATCTCTATCATAGATTAAATTTTTATAACTATATGACTCATGATCAATAGATTTATCAATGAACATACCAATATAAATACCTTCAACTAGTGGTTGTTCCTCTTTTATTTTTAAGGATTTTAATTTTTTTTGTCTCATTTTTCATTAAATTTTGTTGTGTCTTAAATATAACCTTTGAATTTGTATGGAGAGGTATGTGATCTATATTCTCTATTTGAGGAACTTCCAAAGGCTCTTCAAACATGTACTTCAAGAATTCTTGAAAAAAGAGTTGGGAAAAAAGAAATTATTTACAATAAATGTAAATTTTTTTTATCTAATTAAACTACTATATATATCTAGACCTAATTAGAGGGAACCTAAATCTAATACAAATTTATAGTCCCAATGGACTGGTGAAGATGTACCTATGAGGGGGTGTAAATCAGGTTTGATAAAATTTTCTTCCAAAAACCAATTTCTTTTTTTTTATTTCCACCCCTTCAGTATTTTGAACCTCTATGAATAGTTAATAAATAAATGTATATTTTTATATTTTACCCAAAAATCCACAAAAACATAAAATATATAATATAAATAAGTGATTTTCATTGTAACGTCATGAATCTGGGTGCCACCCAAAGGTTCCCCAAACCCAGTTGGTCACATGACCTCAAAAACACTTCTCTAAATGCCCGAGGCTGCTGACTAGTAGCGAGGGCCAAAGCATGATATTGAAAAAACTATGACCTCATTGGAAGAGTATACACAACATGATCTAAATAGAAAAAAATGTGGAAGTAATAATAACAAACATAAATAAATAGTGGAAGACTGAAAGTAAATCCAACAGAAGCCACAACATATATAAATGATGCATGGCATATGTATCTTAGAAAACAAAAAAATAAGGCACAATACTAGATAGTGATAATGAAACCAAAGTATAAAAGAAACAAGTAAACTCTAGCAGCATCACAAGCCTCAGATTGGTCCCATGCTCCAAAGCTCCAACAACAATTAAGTACCTGATGAAGAAGGGAGCTTTCGCTTATATATACTTGCAATCATATAATCTGTTTGTGTCCAAAAGCATAACCCAAACAGGGTTTGAGAAGAATCCCAGTAGGCAACCTCCAAAATATTTGTGCCTAACTATCAGTGAATATATATAGAAGGTAATATGAAAAAGTGAAGTAATAAAATAGGAAGTACACAAAGGTAACCAATCCTATAGTTTTCAATTACATTCATTTAATATTTATTATTCATCCATTGAATCATGTAACCCTAGGATCTAGCCTAATCTCTATATCCCTCATATAAAGTAACCAAAACTGACATATCATATGACCATATAAACAATAAAGTAAGATAGAATACAAGCTTATGCTTTGGCTTGGATGACTTGTCACAATCATTCAATTATCCCCAAATGACCCTTTGGGAAGCTCTCATGGTCTAACCCATTTGGTCCAACATAGAATCAATTAATTATAAACGACCACATGGACAAGCTCTCATGGTCTAAACCCTTAGGTAAAACATTCATTTAATCAAATATTAATGAACACCTGTGTAGCTCTCATGGTCAATACCCATGGGACAAACATTCTAGTAAAACAGACATAAATGATCCCTTTGGGAAGATCTCATAGTCCAATTCCCCTTGGTTAAAAATTCCTTAAATTAATTATAAATGACCACCTGGGCTGCTCTCATTGTCAATACCCCTGGGAAAAAATTCAAAATGCATATCATAGGCATTTCATATAATCAAAAACTCCATCCTAACAAAACATGGCATGAAAAACCATGCATGGAAAACAAGGAAAGCCTAGCAGACATCCTAGAAAAATTATCCATAAACAATCAATCAAGGTAAACACACCCAAGGGGTTTCCCTTATAAAAGTTATCTAACCTTTCACACAGAAAACAACCCTTTATTAATCAATAAAACCATTTTAGGTAATAATAAGTGTTTAATTCCAAATCACAAAATACCCAAAATGTGGGTATGTAGAACATTTAGAATATATAATCCAAATACAAACAAATAAAGGAACAAAACACCAACCTCAGTGTCATACAATCAATATAATTGAATTTAGACCTTTGAATCAGCATAAAACGGCGTATATATACAAAAAATGTGAAAAATGCTCAACCCTTGATAATTTAAGCAAGAGAAGGATACAGGAAGAAATGCCCAAGATAATTCAAGAACTCAGCTGGGGGATTCCAACTCACTCGATAGTGTATCAATTAGATATCAGATGGATAATTGGGGGTTCTGGTTTCATCTGTCATTCTAGAGAACTCTAGTATGAAATACGGGATGAGGAAGATGGTTCCAGACATGAGATGCAAACCCCTTCAGATATATCAAATAAAAAGAAAACTAAATGACATGTTTTTTAAAATTACATTCCATGTATTTGCCCTAATAGCCCCCAAATTAAGAAGGTTTGTCAGGTCACCACACAACCATGTACTCGGCTGCCACACAGTCAGCACGTGGCTGTACGCGACAACTGGGTACATGACGTGTACATGGGAATACATGGAGTGTACTCCAAAAATTATCTTTCCTTCTATTTTCCTATTAAACAACCTGAAATCAAGATCCATACCTGAAATGAAGATCCGGGTTCCTACAAACTTCACCCCTTAAAGAAATTCATCCATGAATTTCCCTTCCATGGGTGGTGAAGTTGAATCTACAAACAACTCCATCCACTGTGATCACACATCAGCCTCCCTCTCCCAAGTCTCATCCTGCAATCACCCGTGATGTGATAGTATATGTACCACAAGAATAGACTGACCACAGAGAACCTTCATGCTGAAATACATAATCCTAATAGGGTTCTCCATGAAGGATGCATCCACCACCAACTCAACCACCTCAGGATGAAAAACATGAGACGAGTCTGAAAAGCAACGTCGTAGTTGAGAAACATAAAGGAAGTCATGCATAGCCTGATAGCTTTAAGTTAATTAAAAATGATAGAAAACTATCTTGAATTTCTCCAAAACTTCAAACAACCCCCATATCTTGGTGAAGGCTTCCCCTATATCCTAATCCTTTTATGTCATAACCTTAGTGTGACATGGAGGAAAACATGATCTCTGACCTCAAAATCTAGAGTATGTCTCCATCGATCAAGATAATATTTCTAGGGAGATTGTGCACTAGTCCTTTTTTTCTAAATCAAATAAAACTAATTAATGGTCTCTTGGATAAGACAAGGCCCCAACATAGCTGCCTCTCCCACCTCGAACCAACATATGGTTGATCGGTATGGTCTACCGTACAAGGCCTCATAAGTTTCCATCTGGATCGTTGCCTAAAAACTATTATTGTATGAAAAATCCACCAGGGGTATGTGTCTCTCCAAAAAGCCCCCAAAATCCAAGATTTATGATCGAATAATGTCCTTTAAAACCTTAATTGTTTCCTCAGGCTGACCATCTATTTGGGGATGATAAGATGTACTTAGAAGTACATATGTTCCTAAAGCCCTCTATAGTCCCTACCAGACATGAGATGTAAACCAGGAATCCCTATCTGAAAAAATAGAGCGTTGAACCCCATACAAATTTACTATCTCTAGAATGTATAACTTTTCAAGATCATCATCAATAAAGGTTTCCTTGATCAAAAAGAAATGTTCAACCTTCATGAGCCTGTCGATAACAACCCAAAACACATCATTCCCTCGAGGCGACCTCGGTAAACCTGTCACAAAATCCATTGTGACATCATTCCACTTACACTCAAGAATGGGTAAATGATTTAATATCCCTATCAGTTACTGATGCTCCTCCTCCACCTACTAAAAGGTAGATCATACCATAACAAAACAAACTACACCTCTCTTCATGCCTGACAAATAATACTGATGATGTTGATCTCGATACATCTTATTAACATTTGAATGAACTGCCCATATGAAGGAATGAAAACCTCACAAAAACTCTTCACATATGTATGATATCACCCATGAACACCCATGAAAATGCAAAACTTCATCCTCACCTATGGTCTACCTAAGATTTGGTTCCTCACCTGACACACTCTCCCGTAGAACTAGGTCTTCAGAATATGATACATGTCTCATTCTTTCTCGATCCAGTAGAGTAGAGGTAACAACTATATAAGAAAGAAACTTCATCCCCTATTTGTTTCTAACCTCCAAATGCATCTTAGATAATAGATCCAAAAGCTTCCACTCACTTCTGGCCTCTTAAACTTCATGTATTTGGTCTCTTCTACTCAATGATTCAGCCATAGTGTTGCCTTTCCCAGGTGTGTACGCAAGCTCAAATTTGAAAGACTGAAGGTACTCGACCCACATTTTTTTGTCTCAAATTTATATATCACTGTGAAAATATATACTTGATTATTTGTGGTCAATTTATACCAAAAAATGTTATCCCAAAAGATAATGTCTCCAATAGAACAAAGTATAAAAAACTGTAGCCAACATGAGATCATGCATCGGGTAATTCTTGTCATATAACCTCAACTAAAGAGACCCATATGCAATGAATCCTTTCCCCTACACACGTACTACTCCGAACCCAATACCTTATGCATCATAGTAAATAGTTTAACTCTTTCCTACCTTCATCAAAATTAGTATCGGTGCTAAAGTCAACCTCCCTTTCATCTCCTAAAAGGCTGAATCTCTTGAATCTATCCACAAGTCCTTCACACACTGCGTAGTCAGGCTCATCAGTGGTGCTGCTAAGCATAAAAAGTCCTAAATAAAGAATATGCAGTAACCAGCCAGCCCCAAATCACTATATACCTAAAATACTTTCTTCAACTGATCTCAGAAAACTACTCCTCTCACCTTCTATGGGTGTACTGATACTTTTTTCTCTAAGATGACATGACTCAAGAAATGAATCTGGTCCATCCAAAAGTGGCACATTGAAATCATAGAATATAACTAATGATCTCTCATTGTACTCAATACAATCTCAATATGGATGGAATGGTCATGTTGAGTGTGTGAGTACACCAAGATATCGTCCACTAAGACTACAACAAAAGAATCCAAGTAAGGGTGGAACACTCCGTTCATTTATTCCATGAATACTTATAGTGCATTCATGATGCTGAATGGAATAACCAAATATTCATATAGACCATACCTACTCCAAAAATCTGTAAGAGGTATATCTGATGGTCTAACACGCAACTGATGATAACCAGATCTCAAGTAAATCTTCAAGAACACCTGGGCTCCTCAAAGCTGATCAAAGAGATCATCATTCCTCAACAAGGGATATCAATTCTTGACCATTCACTTGTTAATCTTCTAATAATCCACACAAAGATAGAGGGTACCATCTTCCTTCTTCAAAACAAATATGTGAACCCCAAGGAGAAGTACTGGGTTAGATGAATCCATCTACCTAAAAATCCCCTAACTACATATTGAGCTCCAGTAACCCAAGTGTAGACATCCTATATGAAGGAATGGACATCAGTGTTGCACCTAGAAGAAGTTCAATAGAGAAATCAACCTCTCACTCTAGAGGTAAACCTGGAAAGTCAACTGGAAATACATCTCTGAAATGATCCACCACTAGAGGAAAGTCCATCTGTGAAGTCCCCTGGTCATCTAGATATAAACTAGCAATATGGGATGTAATTCCTCCCAAGCCATGATGTTTGAGTCCCTCTCTGCTCGCTTGGACATCCCATTCACCCTTATATAGAAAATATCAACCCTTTGGTGACATGAAACTCACCCTATAGGGATAATAGCAAAAAAAGGAATGAAAAGAGACCAACCATACCATTCTAAGAATGACATTGAAACCTATCATCTCTAAGTCATAGATGTCCTATAAGAAGTGACACCCACCAACCTCAAAGGGGAAATCCTTGAGCTGAAAAACACTAGCCTTCCTAATCTCCAATGGAGTTTCTAGCATCATAACATAGTCAGATGTAGAGATACACAACCCAAGGATCTCTACAACAACAATAGATATAAAAATATGGGAAGGCCATGTATCAAAAACATCATAAGCTAAAACCGAGTCCACTAGAATAGTACCTCTAACCATAGAGGGTTTGTGATAATACTTCTACTGGGTCTGTTCCATTGCAAAAGTATGACCCGTAACATAGCCCTACGATCCAACCTGGATACCCTGAGTTGAACGACCATACTGTTGCTGAAAATTTATTTTCCAGCTACCACGGCCATGAACACCTCCTCCATCTGAACAGCCTGATGGACTCTTGTTCTCTGACTGATAAGAAACTAGTGTCCCCACTCTTATTTGTGGAGTCATAATAGATCCCCTCTCAACCGCTGTGAGTGACAACATCCATCAAAAATTCTGAATATGAACCATCTTGAAGCAAGATTGGCAGTCAACTAGATCTCTCGGGCAATGCAATCTCATGTGGCCACTCTTTCATCACTGACAGCACCTCACCTAGCTATCTAAAGTAACAGAGCTTGAAAGATCCCTACAATACATCCAGCTATTGATCAAAAGATTACCAACCCTGGATGTTAACCACCATGTCTCACAGCTCTAAACTCCCTCAGATTGCACTCAATAACTAGCACCTGATTTACTATAGTAGTCAACGAAGTCAAACTAAAAACATTCACCTATGATCAGATGACTTACCTAAGGCCATCCTCAAATCTCCTAGACAGTGATAACTCGTCACCTCCCAAAATAGGTGTGAAGTGCTGATGCTCTATAAAGAAAGAAGAATAATCCATCACTGAAATGGAACCCTACTCCAAATTCATGAACTCCTGAGCTTAATCGGCCCTCAACGTCTTAGGGTAGAAGCAATCATAGAATGTCATCTAAAACTCTTCCCAATCCATATCCTGATGACATCCCGCCCATGAGATAGAATCCCACCATCTCTTGGAAGAATCACGTATCATGTAAGTTGTGAGCTCCACCCACCTATCCGGAGGTGTCTCTAGATGTTCGAAGATAGAAAGATGGCCTCAAACCATGACTCTATAGCCTGTGTCCCTCCATCCCCTAAAAAAGTAATAGGATGCTACTACTGGAACACTCACATCAGCTTTACCATCATTGGGGTAGGATGTGGGGATCCCTGAAAGGTCTGCATCATCCTTATAAATCCTTCACATAACTGTGTATATGCACCTGCATTCGGTATCATAGCCCGTGATAAGATGATCATGATGAGAGGAACATCTTGTTAGTCCCTAATCTACCATTTCTAGTGCCTAATCATTTCCCTGCACCTGGCATACAACCGAATGATGACTTGGTGGAATGACTCCGCAAGGTCAAGCACACACCTCAGTACTAGATTAATAGAACTACAACTCAAAAGTGAAAGTACAGAAAAGGTGAAGGAAGACATTCATGTTTTCTAAAATATGGTTACAACCACTACACGATGTGTTCCCTTAAGCTTTAACATGAGTGCGTAACTCTACCAACCTGCTCGTGTAACACCCCATACACATGATATATTGCTAATAAGACATGATGTGTACTTGAATATCCCATCTTTACTAGGTACTTCTACATGGATTGAATTACATTGTCTTTCTGGTGTAACACTACATGGTGTGTTCACCCTAGACACGATGTGTACTCAAAAGTTCTATCCACCTGTGTCTTTATTCATAGGGATGGACACACGGTCAACTATAACATGACATGTACTCCCAATAAACGATGTGTTCTACCAAAAGTTTACCAACCCCATGTATCTTCTCACACAGTCAGTCACATGGTCAATAACTTCATAGAGTGTACATATGGTACACAATGTGTACTAAATAAAAGTGATTTCTTCTAGAAAATAAGAAAACATGGTGTGTTTTCATAACATCATACACTGTGTTTTCTGAACATTAAGACTCCAAAACTTGTCAGGAACCCACAAAATCATAAAATTTGGCCATGTCACGCCATGTTCCAATCCGTGAGATCCCTTACTCCTTGTGAATCAATGTTTTGAATCCTTATTCATGTCATATCTTAATATAATTCAATTAAAGTTCAAACATGATCCACAAAATTCTGATACAAGAGGGCCTATAAAAACTCATGGACCAAAGATTGGAGTCCATCCAAATCAAAATTTATATGTACCAATACCCCATAAAAATAACCTGTATTTTTATCACAACATCTATCACAACAACATGCATATTTAGCACAATATCTATCTCAACAACATGCAATCAGTAATGCATCCTAAATGGCATGACAAGAATGCGTGACATGAGATCTTTAGAAAGTGCCTATATAATGCATGATATGGAATACCCTCATCTCATTGGGTTGTAACAAAAATAGATCCAAAATGATATTAATCATAACAACACAAAATAAGTAAATCATTCAAATGTGAAATGGAATCAACTGTAACAATTGAAAAAACATGAAAAATTGAAATATTCATGGTAACTTGGATTTTCCCTATACACAGGTCAGCTACTCCTAAGAAAAAATTATTAAAAACAACATATCTCTTTCTACCTCAGTATATTGGCTCCAAATAGTAAGGAAAAGTAGAGAAGAAACCCTATAATACCACTTTGTAACATCCCAGATCTGGGTGCCTCCCAAAGGTTCCCTAAACCAAGTTAGTCACATGACCTAAAATACATATCCCCAAATGCCAAAATATTCCGAATAGTAGTGAGGAACAAGGTATGATATTATGGAAACTAGGCCCTCATTGGAAGTGTATACACATCGAAATCTAAATAGTAAACCATAGTGGAAGCAGCAATACCAAATAGAAATAAACAGCGGAAGACTGAAAGTAAATCCAACAAAAGCCACAATATATATATATATATATATGATGCATAGAATATGTATCTAATAAAATAGACAAACAAGTCACAATTCTGGAAAGAAATACTGAAACCAAATTACAAAAGAAACAAGTAAACTCCAGCAGCATCACAAGCCTCAACTTGGTCCCATGCTCTCCAACTCTAATAACCATCAAGTACCTAATGAAGAAGAGAGTTTTCCCTTATCTATACCTACTATCATATAATCCATTTGGGTCTGAAAGCATGACCCAAATAGGGTGTGAGATGAATACCAGTAGGAAACCACCAAAATATATATTCCTAACTATTATTGAATATATATAATAGGTAATATGAAAAATTGAAGTAATAAACTAAGAAGTACACAAAGTTAACCATTCCTACAGTTTTCAATTAAATTCATTAAACATTTATTATTCATCCATTGAATCATGTAACCCTAAAATCTATCCTAATCTCTGTATCTCCCATGTAAAGTGACCAAAACATACAACTCATAAGACCACATAAATATTCATTTAAGATGGAATCCAAGATTTTTCTTTGGCTTGGAAGACTAGTCACAATCATTCAATTATCCACAAATGACCCTTTGGGTAGCTCTCATGATCTAACCCCTTCAGTCCAACATAAAAACAATTAATTATAAACAACCACCTTGGAAATATCTCATGGTCTAAACCCTTGGGTCAATAATTAATTTATTTAAATATTAACAACCACCTGGGAAGCTCTCATGGTCAATACCCCTGGGTCAAACATTCCAATAAAACATATATAAATGACCCCTTTGTAAAGATCTCATAGTCAAATTCCCCTTGGTTAAACATTTTGTAAATTAATTATAAATGAATACCTAGGTAGATCTCATATTCAATAACCCTAGGTCCAACATTCACAAGGAATATCGTAGAAATTTCATATAATCAACAACTCCATCATAAAAAAAGGCATGGAAAAAAGGAAATCCTAGAAGGCGTCCAAGACCATTCGTCCACAAACAATCAATCAAGGGAAACACACCAATGGTGTGTCCCATAGACAAGGTATCTAAGCTTTCACATAATCAGAAACCCTTTATCAATTAGTCAAGCCATAACAGGTAATAAAAATAGTTTAATTTTAAATCATGTAATACCCAAAACATGGGTATGTGACACTTTTAGTATATATAATCCAAAGACAAACAAGTAAAGGCACAAACCACCTACCTTGATGTCGTACTATCGATATAATGGAACATTGGACTTTGAATCAGTCTAAAATGGTTTATATCTACAAAAAGGTAAAAAAGGATCAACCATTGACAACTGAAGAGAGAGAAGGAATTAGGACAAAAGGATCAAGAGGATTTGAGAACTCACCGGTGGGATTCCAATGCACCCAACATTGTCCCAATTAGTGCTTGGATATATAATTGGGGGTTTAGGTTTCATCCTTAATTAAAAATCACTCCTATAAAAAATATGGGAAGAAGAAGATGATTCAAGACATGAGATGCGACCCCCTTTCGATATATCAAATAAAAAGAAAACTGCACAACATGTTCTTTAAAACTATATGCTATGTAGTTGCCTTAATTGGCCCCCAACTTAAGAAGGTATTCCAGGTCACCACACGTCCATGTACTCAGCCGCCACATGGTCAACATGCAGTTGTACATGGAAACTGGGTACATGACATATACATTGGAATACACGGCGCGTACTCAGAAAATTCTATTTCGTTCATTTTTCCTAAAAAACAACCTGAAATCAAGATCCAAAACTGAAATGAAGATATAGGTTCTTACATGCATTTGATATTTTTAAAATTTTCATCCCTGATGTTGGAAACCAATATATTTCCATATTAAAATCAAATCGAGACATGGAATATACAATATAATATTTTAATCAAATATGATGAATGGAAAGGGATTTTTATGAAACCATGTTATCCATATTATATGGGTGAAATTCCATCACTATATTACATAAAATAAGTGATCTTTATTGTTACAACCCATATTCTTCAAGATGAGGGAAGGGACAGAAAACTACCAGACCCTCCCTTATTCAAGATGAAGGAGAGATAATGACCCCTGAGTCCCACCTTCAATTGGCCCCGATGTGGTGACTAGGACCAAGGGTATAGAATATGACAAAAAAAATGGAAGGTGTTACCCATTTTATTGAACAATATCAAGAGATAAGATAGTAAATCCCAAGAAAATCCAAATACTAAACGAAAAAAAATACACAATCCATTCCCACATGCATGTTAAAAAGTAAGACTCATACAAGGTACAATGAAAATTCCAAAGTAAAGTACCAAAAGAAAAGAGTCCAAGTGGCAACAAAAAAACCCTGACACATGAGCTATTAAGGTCCCATGCGGTCCTCAATGTCCTCCTTGAAACCTAAAAACAATTTATGTACATAGGGTGAGCATACAAGTATACTCATTAGAAAAACTAAAACTACCCATGCACACTTGGGGGAACATACTAATGTTCCTGTGAGAAAAAAATTAGAACCTCAAGAACCTACCAAGGAGTACTAAACATCCCAACCTCACCATGGCACACTTGTCATGTAACACAAATCAAGTAAAGTAAAAGTATAGGAACATCTATAACTAATTGTCCCTAATAGCTAATGTCTTGATTCTACCACTCTTCCCATCCGCAGTCCCACTGCCACAATCCGTCCCAACCCACCTGGGTCTCAACCACACACATGCCCACCTGCATACACCTAGCCCACAACAACCACACCACTCACCCGAAGACACTTGGGCCACAACAACCACACCACTCACCTGAAGACACTTGAGGCTCATTCATAAGACACTTGGTAAAGAAAACCCAGGTCAAAAAACCTAGGCCCCTCATCCAAAACAAACCTTTCCCAAATAATATTGGACTATGGTAAGCCTCAAGCCATTACAGTCAGCCCAGATATGCCTGAGTGGCATGATTCGGAAGAGGGCGCGAGGAAGAAAGTCAGTAACCACCCATCCATCCTCCCACTAGGATGTTGGGAAATACACCCTCTCCCATTAAGTGGAGGTTTTCGGGACATAGAAATCAACAAGGGTGTGGTGTCTATAAAAATCAAAAGAAAATACAAGTATATATATAGTTAAGAAAACACATATCCCAACCCACAATTTTTTGAATAATAACCAACCCACACAAACACCTTTGATTCCACCCCTAAATGCACCACTAGCCACAATAAAACAAGAACCTGGACCATTTTTATTTAACCAATTTACATTTATTAAGTAATGGGGGTTCACTGTAATCTATTCCAGCACTACCGAGAAACTACCAACCATAACCATATCAAAATATAGATCAAAACCAGACCTATATTCCCTCTACCGAAACCATTCCCCAATTTAGTCCCACTACAAAACAGTTCCATAACCACATCACAGTCCCAATGCTCAACATCACTTCATTACCAAAATACAATAAAAATGCAGTTCATATGCCTACAAGATCATCAATTCCACAATTAATAAATACCTCAGACTGAGATACCAACACACCTCTCCTATACCACACCAAACACAAAGGCCAATGTAAATATCATTTCAGCCACAACCCCACTACATACCCATACCACTCCCTTCTCAAAAAACCAACTCCTCTTTCCAACCTTGTACCTATAACCATGCTCCCAATAGAAGCACCAAACAACTCACAGAAGGTTACCAAAACTCAACAGAACACAACACTCAGCCACACCTATCAATATGATGCATATACATTTATATTTAACCATCATGGGTCCTTTGATTTCACTTAATTTTAATTGGGGTGATCACATAACAAGCTTGATCATGGGGAATTCATTTGTTTAACCAAATATACATGATTATGTAGATTTAGTGTTACCTTCATTGTTCAAGCATCTATACAAAACAAAACATCACTAGTACGAAAAAAAGGTCCCCAATGGACATGATTTTCAGAAGGCATATAGCCATGAAAAACATAATAGAATCAAAGATAACAAATAATATAGGTGATCAACATCAAACTACTCCCTACCCATTATATTATTTAATTGCATTATCTTTTAATCAAATCCAATTCTTATCTATTTCTTATTTTTAAGAAAGTTCCCAACCATTCTGTACAAGGGTTCATTATCATGCCCCCCACACATGATACACAAAAATAAAGAAAATTAATAGAAATCCCTACTTGGATGATCAAAGGATTGATGTTCCTCCTTGCGCCAAGAGAAAGGGATCGTGCGATTCGCAGGAAGGATCTTCAAGAAAACCAAGATGGAGAGATCTAATATAGGTGTACGACTTGTTTAGGGAGGAAGGCTCTAGGAAAACTATGAGAAATGAAAAAAGAAGAAGGAAATAAGTGACCTCAGTTTACGAAAGGGAGAGATCATAAAAATTAGGGAGGCAATTTCAAATTACTTGAAAATCAGATCGTGGTGTGACCACGGGGCTATGTGGTTATAAGGTTGGTGGAGAGTTACACGATATGGGGAAATTTATAATTCCATTTGAAAATGGGGAGTATAGACCAACACATATATGTGAGTTGATAATTTACCATTTCACTGAGATAAATGAGCAATAGGGGAAAAACTGGAAAAGCTAGGAAAACTAGAAAACTGGAAATGAGTCACCATTGGGTGAGTCACTGATGCTGATCCACCGACGGGTGAGCTACCAAAGTGATGACCTACCGACGCTGAAGCCCCTGACTCATTGACGTATCATCCTACAGACTCCCTGAACTACCAACGCCCTGACCTACTGATGTCATGACCTACCGATACTGATGCCTTCAACTCACTGAAACTGACGCCCTTGATATACCAATGCTGACGCCCCTTGAATCATCCATGTCAATACCCATCAAATTCCTGATGCTGATGCCCATCGACTCACTGATGCCAATTCCCCTTGACTCACTGATGCCGATGTACTAACATTCCAACAAAATGACATGCCGACGTACTGACATGTTAATAGAAAATTGGAAATTTGGAAGTCTTGAAATGAGCCACTATTGCCTCCCAGAACACCATAAACATTGGATTTTTACAAAGGAAAAGGTTATGAAGAAATCTGGGTTATTACATCATATAGATCTCAAACTATTCTCATCCTCAATAATTTATAACTAACCTAGAATAAAAGAGGTCCAAACAACCATCCCTTAAGATACCTCTCAGGGGTAAACCATACTATGTTGTTCTAAAGATGGAATGAAGACCTCGACTTCCATGGACATCTACTTGAAATATATCTCCTGAACAACTGAATAACACTAAGGCCCCACACTACCCCAAACAATCACACATACACCAAGGTCATAGTGTCCAGACATATGGATTAGGGAGATACTTCCTCCATGTCAAGATATTATAAACTTTGGGTGGCACTGACTCGCCCGCACGGGTTTAATCGCATCCAAATTAATGTGTCTTGATTAGGGACCAGGTTCTACCCTACACATAGTCAGGAATTTTCATACGAAAATCAGAGAACAAGGAAAAAAATTATTATACAACAAGAAGGGTCAAACATTACATCATAAGCAAGGCACAAAGAAAACACAAGAGAAAAACTCAAAACAACTATGGGTACTTGGAACACATCTGTGATTCTCATTCCTAGGTACTATCCTCAGGACCATTATGCCTCCTAACACATGAACCAAAGGAATGTTTCTCCCATACAACACCTTCTCTTAACGACCCTTGATTCTTACCGATCACTCCACAAACGTCGCATTGTCCTCGATATCCAACTATCCCCAGTCAAGGATGTGGGAGTCATCATGTATATGCCGAAGAAGCTGAGATATATGAATGAAATCATGAATCTTCTCCAACTGTGGTGGCAATGCTAGCTAAAGAGACACCTTTATAACTCGTCCCAACACTTTGAAAGGTCCGATGAACCTGGGATAATGCTTGCTCCCTATTCCAAAACTCCACTGTCCACGCCAAGGGTAGACCATTAAGAACACATGGTCCCCAACATAGAACTCCAAAGGACTCCTACTATGATCGACATACGACTCCTGCCGATCCTGAGTCACATTTATCCTCTCACACACAAGCTAAACCTTATCTATTGTGCTCTGCACTACCTCTGGTCTGAGAAGGGATACTTTCCTTACCTCTATCTAACTTACTAGTGAATGACACAGTCTTCCATATAAGGCCTCAAACGGTGCCATGAAAATTGTATAGTGATAACTATTATTGTAGGAAAACTCCACCAGAGGAAAGTTTCATACCCACAATCCTCTAAAGGCTAAGACCCATGCCCTCAACATGTACTCCAACATATGGATGATCCTCTCTATCATCCCACCTATTTGAGGGTGGAAAGTAGTTCTAAGATGTAACTGGGTGCCAAAAGCATGCCGCAATCCCCTCTATACTTGGGAGGTAAACCATGTGTCTCAATATAAGACAAGGGATCTTGGAACTCTCTAGATTCTCACCACCTCATCCACATACCTCTTTTCCAAGGCATCCACGACACTTGACTCCTTGATCACTAGGAATTGATAATATTTCATCAATCAATCCACAACTACCCATAGTGCATCATTTATATAGTGAACCATTCTTTACATAAATTAATATTACGTCAGAATTAAAGTATATTTATTACAATATATACCAAAACCATGGAAATACCATATATGTATAGTATCTTTAGAAACTAGGAAACATAAATAACTGGTTCATAAAACATCTACATTTTATCCTATTTATTTCATCAAAACTACACTCCTTTTTGGAATATCATAATTAATACCCTTTTTTCATGTCCTGGGGAAAATAAAAATATATAATGGTGAGCTAAAATAATCAGTAAGTGTAAAAAAATGAAATATAAATCATATCATATTCATAAGAACGTAACATTTTAAAATCTTATCCTACATATAAAAGATCACAATATCATGTAATGGTATAAATCATAAAAGTGAAATGTAATCTGAATAGTCAATACATAAGACATGAAACTTTATGAAATACACACATAATCATATAAAATCATTTCATATTAGTAGAGGCTCATTTCCAATACCATTATAATAGACAAAATTCATTACTAAACCAAGTTAACTACTCGTTCCAACCCTTTATCACTGATTCAGATTTACATGTCGTTCCAACCATGTCTATCTAATGAGATATAAATCATTAACCAATGAATTATAGGGATATATAGATCCCACCGATCTCATAATAAAACCATTATTACATGTTCTACAAAAACATAAAAACATTTACCATAGCTTAACACATGCAATAAAATGGGTTTCTTAAAAGTTGTTCCATCATAATTTATATAAAACAAATGGATTTCATAAATAAAATTATATCATAAAAAAATAATGGTAAGAACAGGGATAAAAATATAACCCTATTTATAGAGTGACATCTTATATAGAAAATAATTTTGATAAAACACTTGAAATTAATTCTTGAAGAAAATATCCTTTCTTTTTTCAAAAAAGTTTTCTTTTCTCAAAATGACACAAAATTTAAAAGAAAAGAATTAATTTTAAAATAATATTTAAATCATGTCGATAAAGATTCATGGAAATAAAATTTCAAGAAACCATAAAAATACATTCATGCTGTATAAGTTAAACAAAACATTCTTCTCATACTTTTGCCAGAAAGGTCAAAAAGTACCTCATACTGAGAACAACAAAAGATTTCATTAATACCATTTAGTAAAAATTAATAAATGGGTAAAACTAAATTTAAAAAATTATAAAAGGATATAAATTATATTTTAAAATACATATTTAGGAATCATGGATGTGGATGATAAATATAACCCAGTAAATACTTACGAATAAACAATCCTGGATATAAACAAGATTTGAAAATTTATCCCTTACCTTAGGTTTGATATGCTTTGTATGTATCCAAACCTCCAGTATAATGATTTAAATAATGTTAATGATTTATTATAAAATCAGAATTATTTTTATGATAACATTTATGATCAAATTTTCATCCGTTTTTTAGTAACATTTTATTGTTACTCGTTATTCGGGTATTAACTGCTTTGTGTTCTTATTTATGTTTTGTTAGATAAGTTCTTATTCATAATTTTAGGTTATAGTTTTATAATTTAAATCATGGTATTATTATAATATATATCATATTTATTCATTAAATTCATTTATATAATACTGTTTCAATAATGATTATGTAGAACAAATCACATCGCATCGTGGAGACGGTAAGCCGTACGTACGCACGAACGGTGATATAATTCCCATAATTGTTGAATGCTATTTAAGTGGATGGTGTATAGTATCTAAGAATTATTATTATTCTAAAATAATAATATATAGTTATTATTTATACCATTATACCCATCCAAGTATGGTGGTGGTGAAACATAGATTACACAATGACGTGGAGACAGGAAGCCATACATACGCACGCGTGGTGATTTTGTTTTTTGTAGGATGAATAAAATGTGAAATAGGGTTATTTCATATTTATAATAACATATAAGTATATTATTTATACATATGTTATTACTTTATTATGAAAAAATAAATCAATAGGAAGTAGAAGAAGAAATAAATTTGAAAGAATCAGTAGAAGAGATTACGTCTTCCTCAATGTGCCACCTTTAAATTTACTCTTAGGGTACTAGAGTTGGTCTTTTGAGAAGACCAAAACATCTAGAATGTAACTATGGAAGTTTATAAATGAACTGGGTAGGGTTTATCCAAGTTTGAAGGATGAAAATGGAGTGAAGAAGAGAGGGATGAGGTTCCCTTTTATAAGATAGGAGAGGGGCACTTTAGGAAACTCTCAAAATATTAATTTATTATAAATTAAATTTCGATAAAAAATGGTCAAAAACTTATTTAATTAAAATATCATATGATTTTGGTTTTAATACCCATTATCAAATAATTTTTAGATAAGTTTTGAATATAATTTTATCCTTATATTTTTTGTTAAACCCAATTTTTACCCTTTTAAATCTTACAATGATATCATGTTACTTACACATTGTGGGTTAATGTAATTACTATATCATGAAAAATGACCCACAAAAAAGTTATTTATGACATATTTTGACTTATAGTAACCATTTTTATGTATCTTAGATATTTATGAATTTAATATCATTTAATAAACTATTTTATGTTTTAAGTTATGAATTATGTGAATTGTGGACACTATTCATACTTGAATTTTTAAAAAATTCATAACAAGCTGATTACTTTTAACCAAAGGCATTAACTAATACCAAGTAGGTTAATGTTATTCAAAAAATTTGTGGATGACATCAAAATGTTGGAATTAAATTTATTTTTATATTTATAAATTCATCTATTTGAATCTTTCATTAATGAGGTAATCACTACATCATAATTATGTCTTAAATAAATATATTTATCTAATTTATAAAAATTATAAATAAAATACCATGATATAGGATATATTTTTAGATTTATAATGAATAGTTATTGACATAGATATCAGTTATATAACCCTATATTAAAATCAATTTAGTAAAAAATATATCTTTATGTCATAATATTCTTTATTTTAAATTAATTCTTGTAAAATGTCATTTTCACATCCAAGTGAATCCATGGGGTTTCCAAATCGACCCAAGGATGTCCATGGTTGGAAATATCTCATAAAATAGGATTAGGATACGTTTTAGGGTAGTTTTATACTATTAAATTATTATTTTGTTACCTTTATTTACCAAATTTACCCTTTAACCATGGTAAACAAAATAATTACTGAAGTTACTATTCATAATGTCCAAAAGTTAAAGGTACCTATTGACATAATTAGGAACTTATGATTCCAAATATGGAATACATTTTTCCAAATTCAAAATACAGAAGTTTCAATAATTTATTTAAAATTATTCCCGTTGTTGAAAGGAGAAAATGAGTTTTAAAAGTTAAAATATTGCAAAAGATTGAAATGTTTTTACCTATGAATTCATTGTAAAATCAATGATAATGACATAAATTATATTAAATGGTAAAAAAATTATATTTATACTTTAAAACCATTAAATATTATAATTTATCCATATAAATTATCTCGATGAAAAAAAAGTTGTTTTTAATTAAAATTTAGCATATTTTTACTATTTATCAAAACATGAAAGTTATCAAAAAATATAAAAAATTTATCCAAAGTAAATTTCTATATCACACTTAAAAATAAAATTTTAATTTTTTTATATAGAAATTATTTGTGTCAAAATATAAATTTAAAATGGGTTCACCATTCAAAGGTGTAAAAATTATCCTTAAAAATGTTCTTATAAATAAAATAGGGTTTTATTCATACCCTATGACTAAAATACCAATTAAATGAATATCAAAAATATTTTTTAAATATAACACAAATAAATCTCATTAATTTCATTACCAAAAGCAATTTACTCAAAAAATAAAAATATCTAATTGATTTATATTTTTTTATAAGTAATTAATAACCAATGAATTCATAACGCATTTTCATAAGTTAGTTATAATTTTTACTTTTGACCTAATGGCTAGGATATACCTATAATTTTGTATTATGGGAATCTTACAGTTCATTTAAACCCACGATTTCATGCAAATAAAGCTACTGAAGAATAATAATTATTTAAAGAAAATATTAAATAAAAACATCCGGGTGGTACATTCTACCCCCCTTAAAACTAAATTTCTCCCTCAAAATTCATCACATGAAAATGAAATAGAAGAGGATTACTCTCCCTCATGATATCCTCAAGTTCACATGTAACTTATTCAAATTGGTGGTTGCTCTATAAATCTTTAACCAAGCGAGTGGTATTGTTTTGTAGAAATTTTTCATTACGATCCATAATCTCTATCTGTTGTTCTTCATAAGAAAGATCTAGATCTAGCGGTACAACTTCTGAGCTTAATACATGTAAAGGATCAGGTATGTAATTTATCAAGGGATATACATGGAACATATCATGTACTTGAGAGAGATTCGGTGGAAGCACCAATCGGTAAGCTACCTTCCCAACATGATCTAGTATTTAAAAAGGACCGATATACCTAGGGCTCAACTTTCCCTTCCTTATAAGTATTATTACTCTATTCTAGAAAGATATTCATAAGAACACCTTATCACCCACTTCAAACTCTAGGTCCTTTCATTGGTTGTCAACATAACTTTTTTGTTGACTCTGAGATGCTATTATGTGTTGTTGAATAGATCTGAACTTTTCTTCCATTTCATCAACAAGATTAGGTGCTAATATGTTTCTTTCCCCAACTTCATCCCAACAAGTTGGAGTTCTGTACTTCTTTCCATATAGGGCTTCATAATGAGCCATTTGAATACTAGAGTGAAATTTATTATTGTAGGAAAATTCCACCAATGGTAGGTGTTGATCCTAACCACCTTTGAAATCTATATAGAAATCTCTCAACATGTCTTCCAAAGTTTGAATTGTCTTCTTAGACTGACTATCTGTCCGAGGATGATATTTAGTGCTGAACATAACTCTGTATCTCGAGCATACTGAAGAATTCACCAGAACTTTGAGGTAAACCCCAGATCCTGATCAGATATAATGGAAAGTGATACTCCATGAAATCTTACCACTTCCTTTACATATATCCTAGCAATCTGATCAAGAGAGAAATCCTCTCTAATAGAAATGAAGTGTGCCGACTTCGTAATATGATCAAATATAACACAAATATCATTATTTCTTTTCGATGTTTTTGGAAATCTGATGACAAATCCCATAGTGATGTTTTTTTCATTTCCATTTTGTTTTGGGCAATGGTTGTGACATCCATTTAGACTTTTGTCTCTCAGCCTTAACTTGCTGACAAACCAAGCATTGAGAGACATATTTGATGACATCCCTTTTCATGACATCCCACCAGAAGTACTCTTTCAGGTCCTTGTACATCTATGCGCTTCCAGGGTGAATAGATATTGAAGAACTATGAGCCTCATAAAATAGAACCTTATTTAAATATGGTATGGGAGGAATAAAAACTCTATTCTTGAACCTTATTATTTCATCACCATCAAGGTTGAATTCAGAAACATTTCTCACCTTCTTTTGTAACTCTACATCTTTCTTCTATGCTTATTTAATCTTCACTCGTATAAATAGTTGAACATTAATTTGAGAAAGATAATATTTCTCCCCTTCCATTAAATATTAAAGATCTATCCTTTGAAAATCCAAAGAATATTGGATCTTTCAGGATCCACATCATGGATAAGCTAGCATGGTATTTTCAACTCAAAGCATCTGCCACCTTGTTCGCTTTCCCAGGGTGGTAATGTATTGAGCGGTGGTAATCTTTAATCAACTCCAACCATACTCTTAGGCGCATATTCAAATCCTTTTATGTGAAAAAATAATTTTAAAATTTTATGATCATTATAAATATCACACCTTTCACCATAACGATAAAGCCTCCATATTTTAAATGCAAAGACTACCGTAGCTAACTATAAATCATGATTTGGGTAATTTTTCTCATAAATTTTCAACTGTCATGAGGAACAAGCTATCACCATATCATTTTTTATTATAACACACCCCAATACCTTCTTGGATGCATCATTCAATATCAAAAACCTTTCTACACTACAAAGCAATGTGAGTACATGTGCACTGGCTAAACTTATTTTTAGATCTTTTAAAGTCTCTTCACATTCCTCCGTCCAAATGAACTTAACTCCATTCCGAGTCAACTTGGTGAGTGAATTAGATAATTGTGAAAAATATTTCATGAAATTTCAATAATAGACATCCAAACTAAGAAAAATTCGGATCTTAGTTTTTGTTGTTGGTCTCGAACATATTTAAATAACCTATACATTTGTTGGGTCCACAAATATTCCCTCTCTTGATATTATGCGACCAAAAAATGAAACGTTTTTATGAAGCCAAAATTTTCCCTTAGTAAATTTGGCATAAATATTATCCTTTCAAAGGGTCTTCAGTACAATTCTCAAGTTATCTACATGTTCTTCCTTGCTCTTTTAATAGATAATAATTTCATCAATAAAGACAACCAAAAACTAATCAAGATAGTCTCTAAAGACTCTATTCATTAGATCCATGAAGATAGCAGGGGAATTAGAAAGACCAAACAACATCACTATAAATTCATAGGGTCTATTCCATGCACGGAATGAAATATTTGGTATATCCTCCTTCTTGACCCTTAAGTGATGATATCCTGAATGAAGATCAATCTTGGAAAAATTACTGAGCTCTACATAGTTGGTCAAATAAATCACCATGGCATGGGAGAGGATATTTTTTCCTGATTATGATCTTGTTAAGTTCTCGATAATCAATTAAGAGTCTTATTGATCCATTTTTATTCTTTACAAACTGAATAGGTTCTCCCCAAGGTGATGTACTAGGGTGTTTGAATCCCTTATCAAGATTCTCATGGATTTTCTTCTTCATTTTATGCATCTCAATTGGGTCCATTTTATAAGGTGTCTTTGAAATAGGCATAGCACCCGGTATGAGTTCCACTAAAAACACAACTTCAATATTTGGTGGAAGACCTGGAAATTCCTCTAGAAAGAAATCATCAAACTCCCATACAATGGGCATATTCTTAATCGTAAGTTTCTTCCAAACCATTTGAGATAAGTAACCTTCATTTATTAGAATAAAGACCCATAAGATGAAAGAAATTTATACCGGAAGGTTATATTCATCCTTGCATCGTTAGATGATCATATATTGATCTGGAATATGAAATGTGACTTCCCTTATTTGAAAACTGATATGAGATCCGTATAAAGAAATTAAATCCATGCCAAGAATCATATAAAATTCCACTATTTAAAGGATCACAAGATTTGCAGGAATCACTCTCCCATAAACTTCAATCAGAGAAGAATTATAAACTTATGATGTGACTATTGTACCATTGTGAGTGGTCACAACTAACTCAAAATCTAATTGTTGAGGTAATATAATGATACCCTTAAAAAATTCATCAAAAATAAAAGAGTGGGTGGATGCAGAATAAAAAAAACATTTTCTACTTTAGAGTGGATGGTAAGTGTACCTTTAACCACTTCATTATCATACTCCACATCACTGATAATAATTTCATGTGACTTTCCTTTGTATTTGGACTTAAGATTTTTTATGTCAATCATAATCAATAACCCTTGGATTAGGGATTTTATTGGAATAATTTCCCATTTCCTTTCACTTTTAACATTGAAATGTAGGAGGTGCATTTTGTGTAGCCTTTGGTTTGTTCACATAATTAGACATCTTTTTCTCATTAATTTGGAATTCAATTGACTGGTGACATTATTTTACACACTTAAAACATTTACTATTCCCTTTAAGAAAATTCCCTCTATGTTTCTTTCCACAATTTGAGCATAAGGGAAAACACATCTTCTTTTTTGTGTGGTATTTATATTTTCCCTTGAATTCCATTTTACTAATATTATCAAACCCTTATGAATGATGGGTTACTCTAATATCCATCTCAACCTTGAGAGCACATCGAACAATTTCCTTGTAGAGATTGAAGTCACTTATGGCTAATGCCCTTTAGAGACTTGGTTTTAAGCCACTAAAGAATCGATAAATCTTACTCTCAGGTGGGATAATAATTCAGGAAATATACCTTACAAGTCTTGAAAAATTTTCTTCATAGGTACCAACAGATTCATCATCCATTTTTTTTAAGTTCAAGGAACTCCTTCTCCATATTTGTTCGAAGAAAATGAGGAAAGTACTTATTGAAAAATAAGTTCTTGAACTCATCCCATTCCATGGACTCAATTTCACCTCCTTGCCTCGTATTGTTGATAATATTCCACCATTGATCAGCTTCACATTCCAAAAAATATAATACTAAGATGAATTTATCATGTTTATAAAATTGTAGAACTAAAAATATATTTTCAGTGGTACTGATACATTGTTCAGCTACTAATGGATCAAAAGATCCACTGAATGAAGGTAGACACTACCTCCTGAAGGATTAAACAGAATGTTACTCCCTCCTTTACTCATTTGGAAGGATGAAATGATTCAAATCTTGAGAAGTTGTGTGAGCATGGATACAAGATTTTCATTCTATATTCCATAACATTTGGTCTTTCAGGGGGACAATCATTGCATTGCCCATCACATTCAACATTAACGCAATTTATTCAGGTTCCATCCATTGACTAAAACCAAGAAGCATAGTGTGAGAGACACTAATAATAATAGGAAAACCACACAATCAAAAATAAAATTTCACTCTAGGACACTTTAGGTTTTATCCTAGGTTATTCATGGTCATTTCTAAAACACTAGGACTGCATCCTATACTTAGACATATCCTTAAGTCTTTCTCATCCTACTTTCCAAAGGTTATCTATAACTTTCATCTAATACCAACTATAGTGAACCATTATTTACATACATTGATATTACTTTATAATTGAAGTATATTTATTTTAGCATATAAAAAAACCATGATATGACTGTATAGGTACAGTGTCTTTAGAAACTAGGAAACATAAACATCTATTTTATAAAACATCTATATTGTCTCCCATCTATTTCACCATAATTGGACTCATTACATAATACCCTTCTTTAGGACCCGTGGAAAAGAAACATATAAAAGGGTGATCACAAATCCTCAGTAAGGGTAAAAAAATTAAATATCAATCATATCATATTCATCAGAACATAACATTTGAAAATATTATCCTGCATATAAAAGATCACTATATCATTTCATGGGATAAATCATAAATGTGAAATGTAATCCCAATAGTCAAAAAATAAGACATGAAAATTTGTGTCATACACACATAAGCATAGAAAATCATTTCATATTAGTCAAGGGTCATTTCAAAGACCATTATTGTGGAAAAAATCCATTACTAAATCAAGTTCACTCCTCGTTCCAACCCTGTATCACTAGACTGAATTTACTTTCCATTCCATCCATGTCAATATCATGAGATATAAATATTTACCCAATGCATTGGATGGAGATATAGGTCCCAAATATCTCATAATGAAACTATTATTACATTTTCCACAAAAACATAAAAACAGTTAACAAAGTATAACCCATGCAATAAAATGGCATTCTTAAAACATCATTCCATCATAATTTATATAAAACAAATTGATTTAATAAATATAATTACATCATAAACAAAAAAATAATGCTAATAATGGGGATATAAATATAACGCAATTTAAAGTGTGACATATTATATGGAAAATAATTTTTGAGAAAACACTTGAAGTTAATTCCTAAGGATAATATCTTTTCTTTTTTTTAAAACATTTTCTTTTCTCAAAATTCCACACAATATAAAATAAAATAATTTAGATTAAAATAATCTTGAAATCTTGTGGAGGAAGCTTCATGGAAATAATATGTCATGAAATCATAAAAATACATTCATTTTGTCTAAGTTAAAAAAACAGTCTTCTTGTACTTTTTCCAGAAAGGTTAAAAAGTACCTCGTACCGAGAACGAAAAAATATTCCATTCAAACCATTTAGTAAAAATTCATTAATCTTTAAAATTGAATTTAAAAAATTATATAAGGATATAAATTATATTTTGAAACACATAATTAAAAAAAATGGATGGGGATAACAAATATACACCAGTAAATACTTACAAATAAACAATCTCGAATAAAAATGAGATTTGCAATGTTATCTCTTACCTTAGGTCCGATATGATTTGTATGTATCCAAAATCCGGTATAATGATTTAAATATGGTTATCGATTTATTCCATAATCATAATTATTTTTATAATAACATTTATGATCATATTTACATTCTTTTTTAGTAACATTTCATTGTTTCTCGTTATTCGGGTATTAACTGCTTTATGTTCTTATGTATGTTTTGTAAGATAAGTTCCTATTCCTATTTTTAGGTAATAGTTATATCCTTTGAAGCATGTTATTAGTATAAAACAAATCATATTTATTCATTAAATTCATTTATATAATCATGTTTTAATAAATATTTTGTAGAACGAATCACATCACATTGTGGAGATGCTAAGCCATCCGTACGCACGAGCGCTGATATCGTTCCCATAATTGTTGAATGGTATTGAAGTGGATGGTGTATAGTATCTTAAAATTAATATAATGTTACAATAATAATATATAGTTATTATTTATACTATTATACCCCTCCAAGTAAGGTGGTGGTGAAAAACAGATTATACCATGGCGTGGAGATGGTAAGTCGTATGTATGCACGTGCGGTGATTTCATTTTTCTTTGGATGGATAGAAGGTGAAATAGGTTTGTTTTATATTTATAATAACATATAAGTATATGAGTGATACATATGTTATTACTTTATAATTAAATATCAAAATAAGAGGAAGTTAAAGAAGAAATAAATTTGGAATAATTAGTAGAAGAGATTACCTCTTTATCGACTTGCCTCCTTTAAATTTCCTCTTAGGGAACTAGATTTGGTCTTTTGATAAGACTCGAACCTCTATAATGTGACTAAGGAAGTTTGAAAAATAAATGGAAGGGGTTTACTGAGCATGAAGGCTCAAAATAGAGTGAATAGTAGAGGGAGAAAGATCCCTTTTATAAGAGAGGAGAGGGGCATTTTAGGAAACTCTCAAAATATTAATTTATTATAAATTAAATATCTTTTAAAAAAAGATAATAACATATTTAATTAAAATATAAGATGATTTAAGTTCTGATTATCCACTAAATGAGGCTAATATTCATTGGTAATATATATAATATTCATGTTCTTTATTATTCATAAACACCATTTTAGTGCATTTTACACTTTGAACATCATTTCACATTGTGATTGTAAAACCTTCTTAAAATGCACTATTATGTGGTACATTTTTGAACATCATTTAAAGTACCAAATGATTCATCTGATTGTACATATTTTAATTTGATAATTTATCTACACTCCAATATGAACATGTTTCATTCAGGGATCAATGGAGAATTCATGGAGGATGATGGAGATATTTGGCAATGAAAGGAAGCAATTCTGGAGAAGGCAGATTGGACACCAGCCCACTGATGAGACTTTGGGGCCCCAAATACAGGCCCAATTAATCCCAAATTTAGTGAGATGCTAGAAGACATGTATAGGAACAAATCACTCTTCAGGAGTTAATGCTAATTCGGCCTCCATGGTGGTCATTTAGGCGGCCCAAGTTAGAGATACAATTATGGGCCAGATTCTGCGTCCAGAAAAACAGCCCACTATTTTTGATCATATTTAGGAATAAACACCTCCAAATGGGCCCCAATTTTACAGGCGATTATAATAAATCTGGAGCTACATTTTCGTCTTCTATGGACCACTCTGATTCGGCCTTCTAGAAGGTCTTCCAGACGCGTCTGTTCGGTGGATGAAAACTGGCTGCCACCTCGGGTCAAACGTAGAAAAGTCCAAATTCCACAAGCTTTCCACCACCTATAGCCTACCAAAATTAATTAAGATGCTTTGTACTGTTGGTGGCTCGACCCAAGGCTCCCAAAATGCCTATTTAAGGCAGTGGTGGTGAAGGAGTTGAGGATATTGGATGCTTTGTTCAATTGTAATGTTATGCTGCATTTTTGTTGCCTCAATTTTGTCTTTCACATGTAAGTTGTTCAATTCACTTTAGTTTCTTAATAAAAGTTGTTCTTCTACTCTTATTATTTTGTTCTTAATATCAATTTGATACCGTTGGATCAAGGTGTGAATTTATTCACACCAAACCTTGTAAAATTATTCACACAACGGTGGAGTGATCATTTTATTTTTGTTGTTTTCTTTACTTCTCCATTTCCTCCCTCATGAGTCTACTTTCTGCTTCCATTGAAACCAAGGGATCAATGGAGGGATAACCCACTTATGGGTTGATCCAAGGGAGTAAAAAGGGGCTGGATTGGATGTTATTTATCACCTAATTAATGTATAATCACTTCTTTAATTGGGATTTTTATTTGATGATTTTTAAACTCCATCGTCCTTGTTGAATTTAAGGCCACACACTTCAAGTACTAATACGATCCATTACCTTGAAGTGATCAAAAATTTGATCCTTCAAGTGTATAGGTGATTAGTATTAGAGGGCGTATGCATTAAACCAGTAAGTGATGATGTTGTTTTATCTCCTTAAATGAACCTATCTCAAATTTAAGAAATTGAAATCATTAAAAAGAAAATACGTCCAATCCACCCCGAGCGATAACCTAGGATCAACTCATTCTTTTAAATTGAATCCACTTAAATCTATTAGATATCTTTAAAACCCATCCAAAATCAATCCAAGTTGGCCACTTCATAGCCAAAAATCCATCCCTTAGGTTGTGTATCTTAGGTATCTTCTTAGGTCTCTGTGGAATCGACAACCCAAGCTACACTACAAGGACCGTTCTACCCTTCTTCTCTTGGGTAAATTTGGGTGTGAACCAAATTTTGGCGCCATTTCCGGGGACCAAGTAAGTACATTATATCCAAAAAAACCTTCTTTCCTCACCTCCATTCTTCTACTCTCACCCAAGATCTCTTATCTTGTCCCTTTCTCGCTTTTTTTTGGCGCATGTCCGCCTACACCCGCGATTTCTCAAACAGACTAGTTAGGGTTGAAAGTCCTAGGATAGAGGAGTCAAGTTCACCTAAGGGATTGTTTAAATCAGATTCAAATATTCTTGAAACCCCAAAGTCAGAACTTGAAACAAGTCCAATGGAGGGTCATCCACAAAATCAAATTGTAAACCCTGGGGGGAATCAAATGGGAAACCAAAACCAAGAAGCTCCAAACTTAGGGAATGTAGTTGATCAAACCATGAACGACTACCTCACTCTAGCTTGGAAAAATGCCCCCTCAGGCATTATACACAATTTCATAGGAGACACCAACTACATATTCAAACCCCATGTCCTCAACCACCTTCCAACCTTTCATGGGATGGAGTCAGAAATGCCATACCTTCATGTCAAAGAGTTCAACGACATTGTTGAAACCATGTGTCCCCCACATCAACTAGAATCCGCTAAGATGAGGCTATTTACTTTTTCATTAAAGGATCGAGCTAAAAATTGGCTAAACAACTTGAGACCAGCATCAATCCACTCTTGGGACCAACTGCAAAGAGAATTCTACAAAAAATACTTCCCTCATCACAAAACAATCGCACTTAAAAAGAGCATCCAAAACTTTTTTGAAAAAGAGGGAGAGTCATTTTATGAAACATGGGAGAGGTTCAAAGACACCCTAAACATGGTTCCACACCATGGGTTTTCCATACCTGAACAAGTGATAATTTTCTATGAAGGGTTGGGTCTGGGAAATAAACAATTCATTGACATGATGTGTAATGGAACTTTTAAAAACAAGGCCCCAAATGATGCTTACGAGTATCTAGAAAGTCTGGCTGAACAAAACCAAACTTGGGTAACTTCACCTTATTCTGAAAAGCCACCAGGAACCACTGGAATTCATACACTTAGAGAAGAGGAAAGCCTTAGGGCTAAACTCGTAGCACTCTCTAGGAAGGTTGAAGAGATATACCTTAGGAAAGTCCATGAAATCCAAAATGTAGACCTTGTTTGCACAATTTGTGACAAAAATGACCATAAAACAGACAACTGCCCAACCATTCCATCCATCAAGGATGTTCTTCTAGGAGGACCCCCAGCAGAAGTCCATGCCCTAAACTTTCAAAAGCCCCAATACCAAAACACCTTCAATCCAAGGTACAATGACCACCCATGCTTCTGATGGAAGGATAACCAACAACATAGCCAACCACAAGGGCAAAATCCTTATCCTCAACAGAACTACCAAACCCATAACCAGTTCCAAACCCAACCTATCCAATACCAACAGCCACCGGTCAATTTTCAACAAACCATCCCACCTCCAAAATATCCCCCTGGGATAAACCAACCTACTCAAGCACCAACCCAAATTGTTCCACAAAGCCTACTAGAACAACTATGAAAACAAATGGAGAGGATGAACTCAGAAGTCTCTTCCCTAAAACAAGAACTTCAAACCATCAAAACAGGAAAGTCACCCATGCCTACTCAGGCGGTGACATCCTCAACTTCAAGGGGAGAGTCAAGTTGTGCTCAAACAACTCATGAACAACTAAAGGCTGTGACTATTTTAAGAAGTGGGAAATCAATTGAGAAACCTGAACAACTAATTCAGAACCCACCTGACGATTCAAACTTGGATGAAAATTTAAATGAACCACAAGATAAAACTGAGGAAACTGATAACAATGTTAAAGAAACAACTCTTCAACAAACAACCCCACAACCTGCACCATTTCCCCAACGCATGAGGGGGAAATCCAAGCCTGAACTGAGTGAAACGTTGAGGGAAATATTTTCACAAGTCAAGTTGAACATACCCCTTCTCGATGCCATCCAAACTATACCTGCCTACTCAAAGTACCTTAAGGACTTGTGCACTTTTAAAAGAAAATTTTCACATAGAAACGAAGTCCTTTTGGCTGATAATGTGAGTACCACCATTCAAGGGACCATTCCTCCTAAGTTAAAAGACCCAAGTTGCCCTTACATCAATGTTGAACTAGGAGAAAGCAAAGTTGTCAAGGACTTGTGTGACCTAGGTGCTAGTGTCAATCTCATCCCATATGCTGTGTACTGCCAGTTAGGCCTAGAAGAGCTCCAACCCACATCTGTCACACTTCAGCTTGCTGATCGTAGCATTAGGGTTCCAAAGGGGATTTTAAAGGACGTTCTGGTAAAGGTTGAAAACTTCATCTACCCTGCTGATTTCATTGTCCTTGACAACCATCCAAATTTAGTAAATAAGGAACAAACCCCAATCATCCTTGGTCGTCCTTTCCTTGCAACAATCAACTCTGTTATCCGAGTCCGAAATGGGAACATGACCATCACCTTTGGGAACATGAGTCTAGACTTGAACATCTATAATGCAAGCTCACAAATAGTGGATGACGAGGATATTCATGAAGTAATCATTATAGGAAGAATTGATAATGAATCCATGGAACATCAAGGAATATTTGATGAATGTTTAAGTCAGAATGAGATTGATTTCCTTTGTTCATATGAAGGAAGTTTATCTCCTTGGCTTGAATCATTTTCAAATTGCTCTTATGATGAAGTCTTAGGTCCAACAATCAGTGAAACCTTTCCAGAAACCAATTTCATAGAGACCCCTCTAAATTCCTTCCCTAAATTTGATCAAGCCAATCTAGTAGCTGAAACTTATACATGTGAGGAATCAATCCAATCTGAACCTCTAAAAAAAGAAATTGATCTTGATCCAATGTCCCAATCTTCTGCTGAAATTCTAAACCAACCTGATCTTGAATTGAAGGAACTTCCTGCTGCACTAATGTATGCCTTCCTAGGGGAAAATCAAACACATCCTATTGTCATTTCTTCTTCTCTTGAAGCCAATCATGAGAGGATGCTTCTAGATGTCCTTAAGAAGCATAAGAAAGCGATTGGTTGGACCCTTTCTGATATTAATGGGATTATCCCACTTATCGGGACTCATAGGATTGTTCTGGAATCTGATTCAAAGCCATGTCGTCAACCTCAACGGCGACTCAATACTAATCTCATGGAGGTAGAAAGGAAGGAACTTCTGAAATTGTTGAAAGCAGGTATCATATATCCCATAGCTAAGAGTGAATGGGTGAGCCCAATCCAAGTGGTTCCAAAAAAGGCTGGAATCACAGTGATAACCAATGAGGATGGAGAGATTTTTCCAAAAAGGGTGAGTAGTGGATGGAGGGTCTGCATTGACTATAGGAAACTAAACTCATTCACCAAGAAGGATCATTTCCCCTTACCATTCATTGACCAAGTCCTTGAGAGAGTGGAAGGTCATGCCTTCTACTGTTTCTTAGATGGGTACTTGGGGTACAATCAAATTGAGGTCTCCCTAGAGGATCAAGGGAAGACTACATTCACATGTCCTTTCGGTACCTTTGCCTTCAAACGCATGCCCGTCGGGTTATGCAATGCCCCTGGAACCTTCCAGCGGTGCATGATGGGAATCTTCTCAGACATGGTAGGGGATTTTCTTGAGGTCTTCATGGATGACTTCTCTGTGTTTGGGGATACTTTTGAGGGATGTCTGCAGAATGTGGAGAGAGTCTTGTCAAGATGTGAAGAAAAAAATCTGGTCCTAAACTGGGAAAAATGCCATTTCATGGTTAAAGAGGGACTTGTTCTAGGCCATCTGGTCTCGAGTAGGGGGATTGAAGTTGATAAAGGAAAGGTTGACATCATTCGTCACCTTACATCACCCAAAACTGTCAAGGAAGTGAGGTCTTTCTTAGGACATGCTGGTTTCTATAGAAGATTCATCAAGGACTTTAGTTCAATATCCCGTCCCCTTTGTGCTCTCTTAGTAAAGGATGCTCCATTTGTTTGGACAGAAAGCTGTGAGGGTTCATTCTCAACCCTCAAATCCTCTCTCACCTCTCCTCCCATTATGAAATCTCCAAATTGGAACCTTCCTTTTGAACTTATGTGTGATGCCAGTGACTTTGCTGTTGGAGATGTGTTAGGACAACATTGTGATAAAACTCCTTATGTCATTGCTTATGCAAGAAAATCCTTAAATGATGCCCAAATCAACTACACCACCACTGAAAAGGAGTTACTTGCTATTGTGTTTGCCTTAGAGAAGTTTAGGTCCAACCTCTTAGGATCACCCATCACTGTGTTCACTGACCATTCTGCACTAAAATACCTCTTCCAAAAACAAGATGCTAAGGCTAGACTGATTAGGTGGATCCTTATCTTACAATAATTTGACCTCACAATCAAGGATAAAAAGGGAGTTGAAAATGTTGTAGCTGATCACCTATCTAGGATTGAATTCAAAGACAACTCAAATCACCTTTCTGTGTCTGATTTGTTTCCTGATGAACACTTATACTATATGAGTGACTGCCCTTGGTATGCTGACATAGCAAATTTCTTAGTGACAGGAGTCATTCCAAAATTCTTAGGGACTCAAGCTCGAAGGAAATTCCTTTCTGATGTTAGACACTATGTGTTTGATGATCCATACCTCTATAAGTTCTGCCCTGACCAAGTCATTAGGAGGTGTGTTCTAGAATCTGAACAAGAGTCCATCCTTAAATTCTGTCATAGTGAGGCATGTGGAGGTCACTTTTCCTCTAAGAAAACATCTAATAAGATTCTTCAATGTGGTCTTTTCTGGCCCACCCTTTCAAGGGACTCCTACACATTTTGTCAAAGCTGTCCTAGGTGTCAACAAGTAGGGTCCATCACAAAAAGGAATCAAATGCCACTCACTCCCATCTTAGTGGTTGAAATCTTTGACTGTTGGGGAATTGATTTCATGGGTCCCTTCCCAAACTCTCGGGGATACCTCTACATACTCTTATCTGTTGATTATGTCTCAAAATGGGTTGAGGCCATTCCCACAAAATCCAATGATCATCAAACTGTGATTAGATTCCTAAAAGAAAACATATTCTCTAGATTTGGAATTCCTAGGGCTATCATAAGTGACCGTGGAACTCATTTTTGCAATCGTCTATTCTCATCACTCATGGAAAAATATGGAATTTCTCACAAAGTGTCCACTTCTTACCACCCACAGACCAATGGTCAAGCTGAGTTAGCCAATCGTGAAATTAATCAAATTCTTGAAAAAACTGTCAACCCCTCTAGGAAAGATTGGTCTGAGAAACTCTTAGATGCTCTTTGGGCCTATAGAACTGCATATAAAACCATTTTAGGAATGTCCCCATATAGGTTGGTTTATGGTAAAACATGCCATTTTCCAGTGGAGATTGAACATAAGGCCTTTTGGGCAATTAAGAAAATGGATTATGACCTCTCATTGGCCAGAACAAAAAGGAAATTAGATCTCAATGAACTGGAGGAATTAAGGATGGAGGCTTATGAAAATTCAAGGATCAATAAAGCTAGAGTTCAAGCCTACCAATCTAGGAATATCAAGGTCAAACATTTTGAACTGGGAAAACTTGTGCTCTTGTATAGTTCAAAACTTCATTTACATCCGGGAAAGTTAAGGTCTAGATGGTCAGGACCTTTCATAGTGCATCATGTATTCCCCCATGGGGCAGTAGAGATTCAAGATCCCACAAGTGGTTACATTTTCAAGGTCAATGGTAAAAGGTTAAAAGCATTCGTTGAATCATTCAATAAACAGGAAATAGATGTTGAGTTAATTGATCCAATATATGAACTAGGAAAAAATTGATAAATTTGGGATCTATGTCGGGCTAACGACGTTAAACAAAGCGTTGCACGGGAGGCAACCCATGGTTTTTATGTTTCTAATCTTTCTGAATTATCTTTTAAAATAAGATTACTTAATCATTTTTATAAAAAAAATAAAAAAAATAGACTTTTGACCTGTTCTTCTATTATGAGTATGGATGGGTACGAAAGAGGAGCACCATATTCATCCGTGTCACGTGGTGTGATCCTTGAGTAACACCTTACCCAGAAATTTAAAAAGAAGACAATGTATCATCAATTTATTTCGTTTTTATTATTCAATAGGTTAAGAAAAAAATAAAATAAAAATATAATAATACAAAGAAAAGTCCACGCCATAGGCCGTAGGGCAAACCCAGTCACAACCGGCGAAGCCGCGGGGACTCGAACCCGGGACCAAAGGGAGATAGGGGCGCGCGCTTACCACTGACCTGCGGCTTCTTGTGCTACCTTATTCAATAATTTTTATATATATTCTTATATTTTACTTCCTTTATTATATATATATATATATTGTTTGTTTTTGTTTGTTTTGTTTGTTTTGTTTTTTCCTTTTTCCACTAGGGAACCTTGCAAGCGACATGGATATCAAAGGAATAAATTCGAGCAGCAAGAACTTCAAACTTCAACCACTAGGTGACTTCATTCCATAATCCTCATTTTCAATTTCCTTTTAAAATTTTTATTCCCTGCCTCTACTCCTAATTTTTCATTTCTTCAAACACTTGGGACAGTGTTGTTTTAAGTTGGGGGGGGAGATAAAATAAAAAAAAATGCTTTTGTGTCAAAAAGAAAAATTGAATGATTTGAAAAAAAAAAGTAAATGGAAGGAAAAATTCCTTTAACTTTGAACATGGTAATACACATTGCACACTTTGAAACTGAATATCAAATAATTTAGCATGCCCTGATTCTGATTTTAATCCTTGTATAATTTCATGAGCATAGATTTTGGAAAGTGTGGCTATCCAATGTGATATTTCATCATTTATATTTTCATCCAAATAAAAAAATTGCCACAATGCACGTCCTCTAGACTATGGGGTACTAATTTGAATTTTTGGGGTCCCATAATAAATAGCATAGGATGGTTTTATTTTTATGAATAATATGAGTATTCAAAAAAAATTTAAAAAAAAATTTATTAAAAAATAAAAAAAAATAAAAAAATAAAAAAAAAAATTGCGTGTAGAGCAATGGATTGATAAAATGTGAGGCTTTCGGCACTTGGGGATCGTGACTCCAGAGTTGTCTAGCCCTGAGTTTTTCAATCTATCTCTATTTATGGTAATATGACTTTGTTTTTGATTAAGTTAACTCGAGACGATGCCCGAGTATGTGGGTTTCACTTGGTGCCCTAAGGCCTTTGAGTCTGGGAGTCATCGGCAAAGTCTTGCTACATGGGTTAATTTGATTAATTGCAATCTCAATTACTATAACAATATTGCAAAAAAAATAAAATAAAAAAAAGAGAGGGATGAAGAATACTCATATTAGGATTAAATGTGATTCCACCTAGCGCTTCCATGATTTTCCCCTTGAATGAAAATGAACCCCCATATCTATTGTGATTCACAACACATCATTACACCTAATTGAGTTGGATGAAGTATGATGATGGATTTGATCAAAGGAATGGGCTTGGGATTGGGATCTTCTTATGAAACTAACTCGTATTAAAATATTTTGATGGGTTTCATGATTGTTTGGTATAAGGTTTTTTGGTGATCATTGTGTATTAAAATGTTTTTGGAAAAGGGAATTCGAATTTCATTTTTGATGAGATATATTTTGCTCGGGACTAGCAAAACTCAAGCTGGGGGGTGTGATTAGCCACTAAATGAGGCTAATATTCATTGGTAATATATATAATATTCATATTCTTTATTATTCAAAAACACCATTTTAGTGCATTTTACACTTTGAACATCATTTCACATTATGATTGTAATACCTTCTTAAAATGCACTATTATGTGGTACATTTTTGAATATCATTTAAAGTAACAAATGATTCATCTGATTATACATATTTTAATTTGATAATTGATCTACACTCCAATATGAAAATGTTTCATTCAGGGATCAATGGAGAATTCATGGAGGATGATGGAGATATTTGGCAATGAAAGGAAGCAATTCTGGAGAAGGCAGATTGGACACCAGCCCACTGATGAGACTTTGGGGCCCAACATACAGGCCCAATTAATCCCAAATTTCGTGGGATGCTAGAAGACATATATAGGAACAAATCCCTCTTCAGGAGTTAATGCTAATTCGGCCTCCATGGTGGTCATTTAGGCGGCCCATGTTAGAGATAAAATTCTGGGCCAGATTCTGCGGCCCAGAAAAACAGCCCACTAATTTGATCATATTTAGGAATAAAAAACTCCAAATGGGCCCAACTTTTACAGGCGGTTAGAAGACATCCGGAGATACATTGTCTTCATCTATGGACCACTCTGATTCGGCCTTATTGAAGGTCTTCCAGATCTGTCTGTTCGGTGGATGAAAACTGGCTGCCACCTCGGGTCAAACGTAGAAAAGTCCAAATTCCACAAGCTTTCCACCACCTATAGCCTACCAAAATTAATTAAGATGCTTTGTACTGTTGGTGGATCGACCCAAGGCTCCCAAAATGCCTATTTAAGGTAGTGGTGGTGAAGGAGTTGAGGATCTTGGATGATTTGTTCAATTGTAATGTTATGCTGCATTTTTGTTGCCTCAATTTTGTCTTTCACATGTAAGTTGTTCAATTCACTTTAGTTTCTTAATAAAAGTTCTTCTTCTACTCTTATTATGTTTTTCTTAATATCACTATGATACCTTTGGATCAAGGTGTGAATTTATTCACACCAACCCTTTTGAAATTATTCACACAACGGTGGAATGATCATTTTATTTTTGTTGTTTTCTTTACTTCTCTATTTCCTCCCTCATGAGTCTACTTTCCGCTTCCATTGAAACCATGGGATCAATGGAGGGCTAACCCACTAATGGGTTGATCCAAGGGAGTGGCAAGGGGATGGATTGGATGTTATTTATCACCTAATTAATGTATAATCACTTCTTTAATTGGGATTTTTATTTGATGATTTTTAAACTCCATCGTCCTTGTTGAATTTTAGGCCACACACTTCAAGTACTAATACGATCCATTACCTTGAAGTGCTCAAAACTTTGATCATTCAAGTGTATAAGTGATTAGTATTAGAGGGTGTAGGAATTAAACCAGTAAGTGATGATGTTGTTTTATCTCCTTAAATGAACCCATCTCAAATTTAAGAAATTGAAATCATTAAAAAGAAAATACGTCCAATCCACCCCGAGCGATAACCTAGGATCAACTCATTCTTTTAAATTGAATCCACTTAAATCTATTAGATATCTTTAAAACCCATCCAAAATCAATCCAAGTTGGCCACTTCATAGCCAAAAATCCATCCCTTAGGTTGTGTATCTTAGGTATCTTCTTAGGTCTCTGTGGAATCGACAACCCAAGCTACACTACAAGGACCGTTCTACCCTTCTTCTCTTGGGTAAATTTGGGCGTGAACCAAGTTCGAATAAAAATCATCCAATAATTTTTATGCAAGTTTTTAAATTTTTTTTATCCTCATCATTTTGGTTTAACCCTTATTTTATCCTTTTTAATTTTACTTTGATATAATGTTATTTACACATTGTGGGTTAATGTAATTACCATATAATGTCAAACGACAAAAAAAAGTCATTTATGACATATTTGGACTTATATTAATCATTTTTATGAATCTTAGTGTTTTTTTGAATTCAATATCATTTAATAAATTATTTTATGTTTTAAGTTAAGAATTATGTAAATTTTAGACACTATTCATTCTTGAAATTTTAAAAAATTCATAATAACCTAATTACTTCAAAAAAATTAACTCATCCCAAGTAGGTTAATGTAATCCAAAAAATCGTATATGGCCTCAAAATTTTCAAATTAAATTTATTTTAATATTTATAAATTCATTTATTTGAATCTTTCATTTATGAGATAATCACTACATCATAAATTTGTCTTCAATAAATATATTTATAAAATGTATAAAATTATAAATAAAATTCCATGATATAGGAAATATTTTTAGATTTCTAATGTCTATTTACATACATAGATATCAGTTATACAACCCTATATTAAAATCAATTTAGTAAAATATATATGTTTATGTTATAATTATCTTTAATTTAAATTAAATCTTATAAAATGTAATTTTTACATAATAGTGAATCCATGAAGTCTCAAAATCGACCCAAGGATAACCATGGTCAAAAATATCTCATCCAATAGGATTAGGACATGTTTTAGGGTAATTTTATACTATTAAATGGTTTATTTTTTTACCCTTATTTACCAGATTTACCCTTTAACCATGGTAAATAATATAATTATTGAAGTTACTATTCATAGTGTACAAAAATAAAAGGTTAAAATTCACACAATTGGGAAATTTTGATTCTAAATATGGAATCAATTTTTCTAAATTCAAAACATAGAAGTTCCAGTAATAAATTTAAAATTATTCCTTTTGTTTAAATGAGAAAATGAGTTTTAAAAGTTAAAACATTGCCAAAGATGGAAAGTTTTTAACTATTAATTTAATGTAAAATTAATGATAAAGACATCAATTATATTAAAGGTTAAAAATATATTCTATTTATAATTTAAAACCATTCAATATGATAATTTTACTGTATAAATTATCTCGATGATAAATGTTTTTTGAATTAAAATTTATTATATTTTTACTATTCATGAAAACATGAATGTTGTTAAAAAAATACCAGAAATTTATCCAAAGTAATTATTTCTATCTTGATTCAAATTAAAATGTTTATGTTTTCATATATAAATTATTAATGTGTCAAAATCTTAATTTAAAATGGGTTCTCCATTCAAAGGTGTAAAAATTAACCTTTAAAAAAAAGTTATTATATATAAAATTAAGTTTTATTCATACCGTAGGACTTATATATCTATTGGATGAATATCAAATATATTTTATTAATTATATAAAACATATTTATCTCATTAATTTCTTTACAAAAAGTAATTTACTCAAAAAAATACAATTATCTAATTGATTTATATTTTTCATTAGTAATTAAAAGCCAATGAATTCATAATGCATTTCCATAAGTTAGTTATAATTATTCCAGCTAACCAGAAACTAGAATAAAACAGTAATTTTATATTAAGGGCATTGTTCATTTAAACTCATGATTTCATTCAAAAAAAGCTACTGAAGAATAAAAATTATTTAAAGAAAATATTTCTCAAAAATATCTAGGTGTTAAAATATCCTCCCTAAGCTCTAGAAAATCCTGTGCTGAAATCCATCGAGATGTGTTCCCACTTCCACTAGAGAACATGTAAGGGCTACTACAGACCACCAAGAATAGGGTACTTGACCTTCACCTGCTGATACAGTAGGCATCTTACCACAAACTCTTCCACATCCCGCTTCACACCGGGCCACTAAAACTATTCCCTCAGGCCTTAGTACATTTTAGAGACTCTTGGATTCCCCAAGAGGGGTGAACTATGGAACTCATGGAGAAATACATTGTGTATTGCCACTAGGTCAAACAGATTCCCACAGAACATCATCCGATTCTGGATATCCTCTGACCATCCCTCCAGAGCATCACCCTGGACAATGCGATCACACATCACCTCAGTCTCTATGTTTCCCCACCAAGATTCTTATACCTACTACACCAAGGGGGATTGCACTATTTGTTGAAAAAAATATCCCATGCCAATGTCCTCCCCAGCGTCTAGGTGCAAATTAGCCAACTCCTCCATTTCCTTCCAAGAAATTGTGGATTCTTGAACTGAATCTCTTTGTGAATTCCTACTCAAGTAATCAGTGACTATGTTCCCCTTTACTGAGATGTAGGGGATCTTAAATTCATAATCCTAAAGAAACTTCATCCACCTTCACTGTCGCAAGTTTAGGTCTCACTGGGAAAAGATATACCTTAGGATCTTGTGATCCGTGAAGACTACAAAGTGCTCCCTGATGAGGTAATTCCGCCATAAATTTCTTGAAAACATGACTGCTGAAAGCTCTAGTTCATGGGTGTCATAATTACATTCGTGATGTTATAACTTCTTAGACCCATAAGAGATTACTCCTTACTACTACATCAGCACACATCCCAATCCTAGGATAAAAGCATCACAAAACACCTCAAATAACACCCCTTCCTCTGAAAACCTAAGAATTGAGGCACTTACCAGCTTCCCTTTCAGATAGTTGAAAGTGTTCTGGCATTTCTCACTCCATACAAAAGCCTGGTCTTTTCTTGTCAAAGATGTCAATAGAGTTGTAACTCGAGATAAGTCAGTTACGACTCTCTGGTAATAGCCTACCAGACCCAGAAAATTATGAACCTCCTCCAAATTCTTGTGTGCTACCCAAGAAACAAATTCTTTGAAATTTGAATGGTCCACTGCTATCCTTTTTCAAGACACCACATGTCCAAGGAAGTGCACATATTACATCTATAAGTTTCACTTTGATAACTTTCCGTAGATATGGTGGTGTTGTAGGACCTCCAAGATAGTCCTCAGATGATCTATGTTCTCCTCCTCTGACCTTGAGTAGATCAAGATGTCATCAATGAACATGATTAAGAAATAGTCCTGGTACTCTTGAAAAAATAGAGTTCATGAGACCCATTAACAGAGATTCTTCATTCATGACACTGAAGGGAATGGCCATGAAATCTATGTTCCCATACCTACACCTAAAAATAGTATTTGGGATGTCACCCTATTTTACCCTTAACTGGTGATATCTAGACTGTAGGTCAATCATGGAGAACAAACCTTCCCCCTTTAACAGTTCGAAAAGATCTTCAATCCTTGGTAGGGGGTAATGGTTCTTGACCGTCACCTGATTCAGCCTCCGGTATTCTATGCACAGTCTTATGCGACAATTTTCCTTCTTTATGAAAAATAGTGGAGAACTCTGCGGTGAAATAATTTTCAAGATAAAAACCTTCTTCATCATGTCATCAATCTCAATCCGTAACTTCCACAACTCCAAAGGCACCATTTGATAGGGTGTCATCAAAATCCAATGGGTACCGGGTTGAAAGTCTATCTCGAACTCAACATCATGTTGAGGTGTTAGAGTCACAACCTATTCATGTAAGACATCCAGATTCTCATTAACAACTCCTAGAACTTCCACCATCTTTGTATCTCTTGATTCCACCAATAGCTTGGCTTGTAAGGAAGGAAGAGCCTCAACATGCTGGCTTCTCTCCTGAAAACTCTAATCGCTAGCGAATGCTATGGGCTAACCGCCCATATCTAAGAACGTGACTCTCATATGGAATTAGTCGATAACAGAATGCACAAAAAACAGCCAGTTAGCACCTAGGATGACATAGTATGGATTCATATGTAGAAGAAGAAGATCCCCACTAGATTGATGCGGCCCCAACATCAGTCTACATCCTCGACAAACATCAAACAGACTGATCTGACCTACAACTAGCATACTAAACACCAGGGATATGGGAAGTCTCTCTACGTCCAGTCAGAGATCATGGCATAGATTGGGTGAAACAGAGTTCGAGGCTCTTGAATAAAAAAAAGAACACAAAATAGTACGAAATAGACTGATTGTACCTCAAACAACCTCTAGACCTACTGAAACTTCTACCTCTACGGTGTGAAACTGCCAACACCCAGCTCCTCTACCTCTATTCTATCGACTGCCTCCCCAACCACGCCCTGGTTGAGTTCCATGAGGAGCACCATGGGGTCAGCCTCCGCCAACAATGTTTACCCTCAGTGGAGTAGGATCTCACTGCTCTTGCTACTGGAAGGGCCTAACCAGTAACTTCTACTACTAAGGTGGGCGCTGAGCCTGGAAAACCCACTGTACGATGCTTGAAATGGGAACTGGTACCGAATATTACCATGACCTCCATAAGAAAATAACATTAGTACCGATCCCATGAGTAAAGGGCACAAATCCGAAGATCAGAACTGGAAATATTGAGGCCTACTGCCCACTGGCCGAAACCAAGATGACCCTGGAGGTAGAGACCTGCTGCTGATAGCATTTCCCCTTGAAAAACTCAGCTGGATCCCCTCTCATGACACACCTCTCAGTGTGTGCATCCTCTACACTACTTCAGCCTTATTTTTAACCTCTAGGTACATTGGTAGAGTAAAGGGAGTAACAACATACTGAAGAGAAGGTCAGAGTGCCTCCCCTAAGCATCTTGCTCAGGTCTCCTCATCCGGGAAGTGATCCAGTGTATAACGCATGAGATCTTTGAATTTGATCCCCAGTTCCTTCACTAACATACCTTCCTACTAGAGGGAGAGTATCTACTACCTCTTCTCAGCCTTTATCGTGGAAGAAAGGAATTCTTCCCAAAAATCCATCTCAAACTCAACCCATAAAATCTCATTTTCCTTCCTCTCTCCGAGGTAATGCATCCACCACTGACGCAATTCTCCATGTATCTGGATCACTATCTGAGGATCCTAGTACTCTTTTAAAGCCCAGATCAAGCTGAAAGTGATCACCAGCTCCTCGAGCCAACTCTCCATCTCCATGTTTGAGATGCTACTCTAATAATTTTTCAGAGTCTGATGCTGGGAGGAACGAAGCATCTTATGCCAGTGGTCATCCTCCTCCTTCTGATCGGACCTCAGCTGATCAATTAGGTCAACCTGTTATGACTCGACTACTCGTATCAAACAGGGATGACGTCCAAGTGCTGTAGCTGAAAAAGGGGAAAACAAGGAACTCCAAAGCCTGAGTAGTGTGTGATTTTTTTGAAATTTTTTTAACACTTTATTTATTTTAAATTCCCAAAACACCAAAGACACACAAGAACACATGTCATTACGATTCATGTACCTTTCCTTGTGTCTCTACCCTGTAATCAGTGTAGCCTCACTTCATCATTTAGTTTTCCAGAGTCCTTACATTAGATCATGGGGGCCCTTAAAATCCCATGACATAGTCAGTCCTCGCCTATCTCACGCTCCAATGTTTCCTAACACCATTTCCCAACCATCCCATGCAATACTCACCATGCCTATCTCCGAAATCCATCCTATCTCTAAAACTCCCAAAACATCATCCCTATGATACTATTTTGTCATGACCTACCTTCTTCAAGATGAGGGAAGGGATAGAAAACTACGAGACCCTCTATTCATTAAGATGAAGGAGATATAATGACCCCCGAGTCCCACCTTCAATAGTCCCTGGTGTGGTGACTAGAACCAATGGTATAAAATCTCACACAAAAATTGAAGGAATTACCCTTTTTTGAACAAGATCAAGAGATATGATGGTAAATCCCAAGAAACTCAAAATACTAAAAGAAAAAGAAAATCCAAAATCCATTCCCACATGTATGTTCAAAAGTAAGAATAATACAGGGTACAATGAAAATACAAAAGTAAAGTACCAAAAGAAAAGAGTGTAAGAAGAAACAATAACAAACCCTGACACCTGAGCTTGTAAGGTCTAGTGCGGCCCTGAAAGTCCTCCTGGAAACCTGAAAACAATTTATATACGTAGGGTGAGCATACGAGCATACTCAATAGGAAAACTAAATCTACCCAAGAACAAGTGGGGGAACATACTAATGTTCCTATTAGAAAATAGTAGAACCTCAAGAACCTACCAATGAGTACTAACCAGTGAATCCTCACCAAGGAATACTCACCATATAACGTAAGTAAAGTAAAGTAAAACTATAAGAACATCGATATTTGGGCACCCCACACCACTTTCACAGTGGTTAAATGCTTGTCACTAACTACTAATGTCTTGATGCTACCACTCTTCCCATCTGCAGTCCCACTACCATAACTTTCTCACACACACCTGGGCCTTAACCACACACAATCCCGCCCATATACACATGGGACACAACAACCAAACCACTCACTTGAAGATACCTAGTTCAAAACAACTACACTACTCACTCAAAGACACCTGGGACTGATCCCGATGACACATGGGAAAACAAACCCAGCCCGCAAACACCTAGGCCCCTCATACAAAACAAACTATTTCCCATATAATCTTGGAATATGGTATGCCTCAATCCATTACAGCCTTCCCAGATAAGCCCGAGAGACAAGATCCAGAAGAGGGTGCAAGGAAGAAAGTCAGTAACCAACCATCCATCCTCCCACAAGGATGCTGGGAAAGACACCATCCCCCATGAAGTGCAGGTGTTCAGAACATAGTTCTCAATAAGGGTGGGGTTCATATAGAAATCAGAAGAAACTAAAAGTGTATATTTATATAGGTAAGAAAACACTCATCCCATCCTACGGGTTTCCAAACAACAACCAACCCACACCAAACACCTTTTCTTCCACCCTTAAATGCATAACCATCCACAACATAACATGAAAATAACCCCTTTTTATTTAACAACATTCCATTTATTAAGTAATAGGGGTTTACTATAATCTATTCCAATACTACCGAGCAACTACCAACCATAACCAAATAAAAAAAGAGATCAAAACAAAACCTACAGTCCCACTGGACAAATAATTCCCCAATGGAGTCCCACTGCATAACGAGTCCATAGCCTCACAGCAGTCCCACTGCTCGATGTCACTTCGAAACCAAAACACAACAAAATGGAAGTTCATCTGCCTATATGTTCATCCATTTCACAATCAATCAATCTCTCTAATTGAGATACCAACCCACCTCTCCTATACCACTGCACTTGAAAATCCCAATGTAACTACCATTTCAACCACAACCCCACTACATACCCATACCACTCCCATATCACAAAACCTACTAACCTATCCAACCCTATACCTACAACCATGCTCCCAACAACAATACCACACAACTCACACAATGTTTCCAAAACTCAACAAAACACATCACTCAGCCACAACTATCAATAGGATTCACATACATTCAGATTTAACCAGCATTGGCCCTTGAATTGCACTTAATTATAACTTGGGTGATCACAGAACATGATTGATCCTTGGGCATTCACTTATTTAACCAAATATATTTGATTAAACAGATTTAGTGTTGCCTTTGTTGTTCAAGAATATCTATAAAATAGAACATCACTAGTGCATACAAAAAGTTCACCAATGACCATGATTTTCAGAGGAAATATATCCATGACAAACATAATAGAATCCAAGAAAACAAATAAAATAGGAAATCGACATCAAAATATTCCCTTCCCATTATATTATTTACCTGCGTTATCTTTTATTCAAATCCAATTATTATCTATTTATTTTTTTAAGAACATTCCAAAACATTCCTTACAATGGTTTATTAGAATACTTACTTTGAATGATGCATAAAAATAAAGAGAATTAATAGAAATCCATACTTGGATGATCAAAGGATCGACGTTCCTCTTTACACCAAGAATGGGGGATCGTGAGAGTCCCAGGAAGGATATTTAAGAAAATAAAGTGGGAGAGATCTGGTACAAGTGCATGAATCGTTTAGAGAGGAAAGATCTAGGTGCACCATGAAAAAAAGGAATAAGGAAAGAAGATATCTTGGTTTATGCAAGGGAGAGATCCTAAAAATCAGGTAGTTGGTTTCAGAGTACTTGAAAATAGGATCGTGGTTTGACCACGCGGCTGGGTGGTTACAAGGATGGTGGGACATTACAAGATAGGGAGAAATTTATAATTACTATTGGAAGCGGTGGATACAGACCAACACATGACTGTGACTTGATAAGTTACCATTTCATAGAGATAAAAACATAACATGGGAAAAAATGGAAAAACTGGGAATACTGGAAAATTGGAAATGAGTCCCTAATGGGTGAGTCATTGACACTGAGCCAACAACAGGTGAGATACCAATGTGATGACCTACTGACGATGATGCCCATAACTCACCGACCTCTCGACCTTCTAATGCCATAACCTACTGACACCTTGACCTACCGACGCCCTAACCCACCGACTCTCAGGCCTATTGACAACGATGCCTTCGAATCACCGACACCGACACCCTTGATCTACCAATGCTTACTCCCCTTGAATCACCAATGCTGACACCCCTCAACTCACCAATACTGATACCCCTTGACTCAATATTTACGATGCCCCTTGACTCGCTGTTGCCGATGCACTGACTTGCCGACACAAAACTTGAAATTTAGAAAACTCTTGAAATTAGCCACCTTGACTCCTAGAACACCCTAAACACTAGATTTTACAAAAGTAAATGGTATTTGGGAAATCTATGTTAATACATTTATATTGTATCCCATAGTCAGCAAACCAGAATCACAACCATTGGTAATTAATTCTTCCTTAATTTTTTGAGTAGATAAAAAATCTATCAAGTGATGTATCTGAATCCAAAAAATTTATCTTCTCCCTACGTAAAGAGGGTCATAGATCACCTTTTTTTTATTAAAACATTTCTCATTCAACTGACCTATTTTATTCTTCACAACTCCCAGAGTATTTATTGAAAAATGATTGATGAATTTCTCAAATTAGAGCTTCTAAAGAGTGAATACCCAGGATACTTCTTATATATTGAGTTTAGAAAGTAATGAATGACCCCTAAAAATATTTCCCCGCAATATAAAACCACTTGAGCTTTGTTTTTATCTATATCAAAACATATAAATTTATTTTAGTTTGTTTCATCATTAATAGTCTACTTCATTTTTCAAGACTCGATTACTATCGACTCACTAACAATAACTATTATTATTATTAGAAAACCAAAATGGTTTTATATTCAATAATATATCCACATCTATATTTTTCATTAATATATCAAAAACCATATTATAGTTATTATTATTTTATAGAAAAATTCTTCTTTACCTTGGATAACTCACATTTACATTATTCCCCTCTTGGGATCCTCAAAATTTTGTATTGATAGATTCTCTAATTTTATGTATTTCCCATAACTCACTTCTTCTAGAGTCCTTTTATTATTATAGAAAATGGAAATTAATGTAAAATAATATCTCTATAAAAATAAACAATCTTCATTTTCCAAAAATACACTTGGTATGTTCCCATTTTTTATTTTTCAAATATATGTTTTAGTAAATGAAACCATTTACCTTTATTTTATTTTCCTAATAATTTCTCATTCTTGAATGAATAAGTATACTAGGATAATATTAATGTTTCTAAAAATATCCACTAATAGATTCCAATAAGCATCTTCACAGTTTTATAATATACATAATAAATAAATATCTTATAACATTGAGTTATCATTATAATATTATATAATTCATAATACACCTCTATAGATTTAACTTAAATATGATCACACTAGTCAATAAGTCATGTTTAACCTGTTCAACTCATTTTTTTGAAACATAATTAAAAATAATATATTAAAGAACACTAAATTCTAAGCATTTAAGTAAGTAATTTTGTTTTTTCATTTCCATATATATGTTATCTGAAAGTCTTCTCATCTTAGTATTGGATGAATTCCTCACCTTATATCATATATTTCTATCCCTTAATTCTATCATAAATATCTATATATCACAAATTAAAATAGCTTAGATAATAAAAATTTAAACTCTAATGAAAAACTCAATACTCGGCACAAATTCATCATCATTATTCATGAAACCCCATGTAGTTTATTAATTTTTTCTCATATAAGCTTTGATCTTGTAACTTTAAGGTTTCATTATGTTTTGATAATGATTACTGAACTTTAGTATTATAAAATGTGATATTCATTACAGTATATAATTTTAGAACTTTGTTAATTAATAATTCTCTCAATTTTTTTCATTATTTGATATTTTTATTCACTATTGAATATCATGTTTTAAGAATTTTCTAGCTAGAATTACAAAAGAATTTGAGATTTTTTGATGTTATAACATTGAAGAAATAATTTGGTATAATAAAAATTAATTTCCTTCATCAAATTTTAAATCTGGAAGCATTTTGAAAATTTAATAATTCTCATAAGGATAAAATAATCCTTACAGGCTATTCATCCATACATCGATGACCCTTATATATTCATGATGATCCTTATATATCTTTATGTTTGTGTGAATAAACCTTTTGGGGAAACTCAAATAACTCTTTTAGGAATTATGATTATAATTTAATCATCTTTACACACAATTATAGTGGAATTATTAATTGATTACCTTCATGTAAAAAACATTCTCCTCCTTACACATAAGGGTGAATAAACCTTATGATTTTCTCATCGATATGATAGTAATTCATATGGATTTTCCCCTATGGTCTTAATATGGAATAAATTTATATTCAATTGAACAAGCATATGAACATTATTAATTCGTCTTCAGACTTTTTATAAACCTTAAAATCACTTAGAAAAAAATAAAATATTCTTAGGGATTATTAGAATAATTTCAATATTTTTATAAATTATTCTTGAGATAAACTGAATCACTTAAATACTAAAGAGTGAGTAATTTAATATACTTCAACAACTGAAAAATACTATCTCCAATCTCATTCACTATCAACATTTATCCAATAGATATTTTCATTATAAAAAATGTTCAAGATCATTAAAACAGAGGTAAATTCTAAAAAACTACTACTAGATTATTTTCTTAAATAAGTACACATCAATCTCTCTAATAACTAGATTCTTCCACATCACATAAAAACTATTGTAGGTAGTACTCCCTTACCTTGGTACTTGTATTTGAGATTTGAATAATCTCTACAATCATCACATGTATGGGTTTACCTTTACATCTTCTATATTCAATATGAGATAGATTCTCATTTTCATAAACAATTGCATACAACTCTTCATTCATTAAAACACATTTACTTATATCATATTTTCAAAAAATATAACTTAAGATTATCCAAATTCAAGGGAACCTCAGTATGTTTATACTCACCTATATATAGGACTTATTCCCACACATGCTATGTTTATGAAAATGATGCACAAGATTAGAGATGGTATTTGTAGATGTTGAGATATAATATCCCCTTTAGAGGTAATTATTAGTGATACTTAAACATGATTTATAGAGGATGGTGGTCCTTGAATATGGAGATGATCATTGTGAATAGAGACCATTTTATAATTATTTGTAGTTGGGAGAAGAATTATAGTGTATTGTATCTATCATATTTAGAGGTCTTTTGGATATAAAACTCATTTGGCCTCATGTATTCATGATATTTTACTTGTATTTATTTTCACATGCTTGTGTTTTATAAAGTTAATTTATTTATATGTATTCTTTTAGTGATACTATTTTTTATCATGAATTTAACATATATGTATGTTGCATGTTGATATATTATCTGTCTATCAATATTGATTAATTTTCCTAATAAATTGTAATAAAAATCCATTGGCCTATTAAAGATCGGTTTGGGGAGGTAATCTTGGCTTACTTCTATCCTAAGTGGGACCTAGTGGATCAAGTTTTGTTAGAGTGGAATCAAAGAAGTATTATCCTAGAGATGAAATCTAGAGTAAATAGTTACATGAGAGAAAGTCTGTGAACATTAGTTAAATGATGGTAATGTGGTCTTGAGCTTGGTTATCAGACAAGGGAGTATAGTGTGGGTGTGGTAGCTGACTTATACATTTACTAAGAGCCTAAAAACCTATTAATCAACCCATAGATCTAAAACCTTGGCTATGGGGTACAACAAGTTATTACATGCATCATATAAAGTCATTTATGATATTTCATATATTTTATGTGTTATCTTACTCAAATATACTCGAATACTTACAGTTTTACTCTATTTAATGATTTTTTCTATAACTGATAGTTGTGCCTTTGTTAAGTAAGAGTCATAATGTTATCATGCCTATAGTTGGGCCTCTCACCACTAGTTGATAAATGATGATGTGTTTTTTCCAGATACATAGTTGAGTGACTTTATTTATCCATGATATGAGGTAGGTTTTATCTCTTTTATAACTGCTAAAAACATTCTATAGTGGATGGTATTTCACATTGATTTATATGTGACTACATATAGATCAAGTAGATGCATGCCTTATGATAAAAGATACCTCATAGATTTATTAGGTTAACCTAAATCTTAGAAGATAGAGGTTTTGATAGAGTGTAGGGATCATATTTCTATAAATTTCATACATTCACTAATAAAAAAAATTCTTTGTTTGAGATCTCTATAGGGAATAGTGTGTTTTTAGTTGATGGTTTTTTCTCAAACTCATGATGAGGCTGCATTATTATAGTTGTATCCTGAGAAGTTGTTTAGGATGGAGTTTTATTTGCGAATGTTAGGCCATACTCATGGTAGTATGACCATGTGTAGAAACATGTTGAGGCCCATAAATCCCATATAGTGATCCTTGTATATGTTTTGTAGTGTAATTGTTCAATATTAAGATTGAGAAAAGACTCTAATAGAGTAGTTTTCTGAGTTGTGGTTGTGTTTCCATAAAGAACAATCAATGCTATAGTTCCTTAAGAGATAATTTATAGATAAAGTATTTTTGTAAGAGATTTATTCTTGTTATGAAAGTAGTTAAATATTTATCAATAGATATAAAAATCAGTGCACTATGTAGATATCCAAATTAATGATGGGTTTGATTTTATATATTTTCATTTTTAAGACATTGGCCTAGAACAGAGCTATTTTATTTTGGTAGAGGGTAGTAAAAGAGTGGATGGGGGTACAAAATGCTATAATACTTCCTATAAATCAACATCCTTGGTTATATCCTATCATTCATAGAATGAATATGGTTATATATATGGGAATATGTGAACAAGGTAAGGATACTACTGGGAATGAATGAATGAAGTTCAGAGTATGATTCAGGTCATTTTTGGGGACCCTCATGCTATATGGTACCAATATTATTTTTCCTTCTAAATTAAATATTTAGAAGTTGTAGAATCTCATAGATACCCTATCCAAACCATTTACATCAAGAGAGTTTCCATAGATATAGACCATCATTCACTCCACTTTTTCCAGTAAAGAAAAGTGATTATATTCATGGATGAGGTTAGCGAGTAAGAATTTAGTTTATTTTTTAATATTAAACTTGATCGAATCATAGAGGCCTACATTTTACTTGGTGTAGATTGGTCCTCGATGCTTTGGTGAGAATTATCACCCCGTATGTTTTTTGAGTAGATTCAACCCCCAAGAATATAAAGAAAAGTATCTATCATATGGTTTGGATAGCTCAGTGTCTATGTTCATGGGTGAGAGATTCACATACCATGAATGTTGTAGAGTTCATGGATGCATCTAAAGGGTTACCAAAGGATGAACCTTAATGAGCGGCTGATGTGGTTATCACATTGAAATCCCAAAGATAACATTTTGGTGTTACTGAGTGGAATTATTATAAACCCTATGGAATATATAGGCATGTGGAATGAATCCTACTAGAAATTGGTTTATAGTGGATCATATTGAGAATTTTAGGAATTTTCCATTATCTAACTATAATAGTTCCATCTATATAGTAAACTCTCATAACATGAAATTTGAATTAATGGGTTAACATTGGCCTTTATTATGTTCTAACTGTAGTCATTGATGATATCTCTGTGGAGTAGTAGTGGCATGGTAGTTTATTATTCTAGAAAATGACTCTACATTAAGATAATCAAAGTGTCATGTGATCATCTATTTTGTGAATAGTAATTCTTTCATAAAAATAGGGATATATGATCACCTTTGATTGATAGTTGTGGACCCACCCACATTCCTTATGTGAGAGTCCCATAATGGTGATTTCCATTTAGTTTTCCTATGTGACTAGACATTCAATGTGATAAACCCAAAGGGTTTTATTAAAGGTGGGGAGAACACCACCTAATTTTCTAGGTGGATAGTGTTATTGCCTTGGTGTTTATATTAAATATGATAATAGATATATAGAGTATAGATCTCCCTAGTAGATCATGACCCTTAGTGTGGGATGTCTAGTGTATATTTTTGGGTGAACCCTTTTCAAAAAATATATTTCCATATGGTTATTATAGAGGTTTCTCAGGAGGATGTAGATTCTAGTCACTCAGGTAGGCATTATCATGGGGTTTGGAGTTGAAATAGTAGGTTCATCAAAATAATCAAGATTTTCTAATTTATATTATGAATGATTGGGACACCTTATGAGTATTAATGTGTTATTATGTAGTTTTTTGAGGCTTATATTGTTCCTAAAATTCTTGTCAATGTCTTTTATGAAGGATAATGTCAAAAAAAACAAAAACTCTTTGATTGTGGGTGTGATCCTATTAGAGATCATGTTGTGGATGAATGATTCCTATGAATGCTTATGAAGAGGTTGGTGTGATAAGGAAAACGTTTCTCTTATTTCATGAGATACCCTCATTTCTTCCCATTTCCTTATTAAATAGAGATTATAGTGAATCTGACAAAGGCTTGAGTAAAATGTTTCTTTTGAACTCTTATGGTAACAATATATAATCTTTAATAGGAACATGATGTTGAAGTGTGACAAATATGAGTTTATGTAAGGAAAATACCATCTTTAACAATATATAAAGGTGGCGAGAATAGTGTTAACACCATAGATGGATTTGTTAATAAAATATTACAAGATTGATGTCAGTGGTTCATTGATCTATCTTATACCATATTGTAAGACTACCATGGTCATGGAAATTGTTTGAGAATAGACATTGGAAATACTCACATAGATAGGATTCATTTTTCTACTAAAATCATATTTTGTGATGAGATGGAATGAAATAATTCAATGATAAATGATGATGTTACCATATCAAGAGGTCATATACTAAGTTACCTTTGAGCTCAAACATCTAAAGATAGGGGAAGTACTTCTGAGGTGGGATTCTTAACTACACTAAGTTGTTTCATGAGATTACATTTTAAAGAAGCCTTTTTATTTCATTTTCAATGAAGAAAATTTCTAAAGGTGGGGAGGAGAGTGTGACCCAGGATATTCCTAAGTGATATTTGGATATATTTTAGGCTTTAGATACATAGGACCATTACATGGGTAAAATGATTATTTACCCTACCATATGACCAACAAAAATTATCTAATGGTAACATTGATTCTGGGTTATGGTTTTTACTGATTGGAAAAGATGATATGGAATTATGGGTGGGGAGGGGTCCTGAAAAAAACACATGAAGTATAAAATATTTTTTAACCCACATGTGTTCATTCTCAATAATTATTCTTTCCTTATAAATAGAGTGATAGATGGAAAAACCGGCACAGTGATTATGTCTGGAATGTGGGTTTTACCCTAGGGGTAATATAAAATCTATTCACATTAGGGACCATCCACCATATTCCACCACCCTTAGCCTATATATATCATTCTTATCCATTTTCCACTACTCTATTTTTTTGTTTCCTACATCACATATTATTTTTTTTCTATTATTTTTTTAATATAGTTAACTTTCACTAGTTCTTGTGGAAAAAATGTGTGGTTACTAGGGTTTTTGCTATAGTAAATTTTCTTTATCTTATTTTAAATATTTTAATTTAATTTTTTATTTGAGATTTTCTTCTATTTTTTACATTTTCTCACTCAAGTAATTATAATTGTTTTAGAATGATGTTACTAGCACCACACGATATATATTATAAATTTTGTACGCTCTAATTGTGACTATAATTTCTCCAGGTTAAATTTTACCTTTATTTTATTTTCAATATGTGAAAATTATTTATATTATAATTTATGTTTGTTTATTATATTCTAAAAATTATATTTTTTAACAATAAAAAAATTTTATGGTGAAATTTTTTATATTTTATCAAATGAAAATTATTTAATAAAGGACACATGTTATATGTTTATTGATTTTTTTTCTTTTTAATTAATAACTAGTAAATTTATTTCTTGTTTATAGTTCTATTAAATAATAAATAAATTGATTTCATATATAACATTATTATTTATAAATTATGTTTTGATAAAAACATAAAATATTTCTTCTCTTTTTTGAAAATTCAATATATTTATTTCTTATGTTACATTATGCAATTTTTAATATTTTTTATTTGTTTTTAAATTTTTATTTTATAATATTATTTATAAAAGTAAATTTAAATTTAAATTTCAAAATATAAAAATTTATATTCCATAAATTAAATTTATTATAGGTGATAATGAAATATAGTTGTATTTCTGCATAATGAACATCTGATAAATATTTTGAAGGGGATGATATTTTTATTTAAATTTTCAAAATGAAATATTCAAAACTAAGACATATATTTCTATCCTTGTATAAAATGATTAAATATTTTGAAGTTGAGAACTATATAAATAAAATATACTTTAATTTTCAAAGGTTTTAATCCAAGTTTACATCCTTATATTGGGGATGGTAAAATTTTATAGAATTCATGATCTAATGATGATGAACATTTTTAAGATGATAGTTATGATCAAATTAAATAAATGTTTCATTATTTTTATGTTAATGTAATTGAGGTAAAACTGATGATCGAGCACTTCTATGGTGATAATATAAAATAAATATATCCATGATATTTTAAATTCATGGTTTTATTAACTCTATAGATATTACTTAACTTGAAAAATAAGAATTGATAAAGTGAAAATATTTTTGTAGAGTTTCTGTATCTTTTGGAAGACATACTTCTTTAATATAATGATCTATTATATTGGAATTATAATTTTTAAAAAATATTTTTCTTCATAGGATTGGGGTAAAAGTAGATACATGCTTTCCCTAATGTCGATGTGATATATAGGAAGGAATACAAAGGTTATTTAGAGTGTCCAGAAAGTAAGAAATCATGGTATAATTTAAAAGAATTTCACAACTTTATTTATCATTTATATCAGTACTAGGACTGCTATAAAGTAAATTTGGTATCATCCTATAATTACATGTTTTAAATGTTTATTTTAAAATTCAAAAAAATATAAAAAGGATAATATGATAAGAAAATGAATATATATATGATGGGAATTCATGTCAAATATCTGATTGTATATAATGGAAGAATATTAGTAAATAATTTATATATTAGGAAATAAATTCAGAAATACTGGACATGGAATTTTAATAGACTGAATGAAAACATATGAGTGATTTAGTAGAAAACATAGTTCATGACTTATATTTTTTTTGGTAATTTACAACTTATGTTCTTAACATTGTATGAAGTAGAAAGATATAATGTTGAGTTTAATGATTTCTAAAACAAAATATCCTGAAAATAATACTGATGTTCACTTATCACCATTAATTGATGATTTGAAAATACTATGGAAGGAAGGTATCTGAGTGTATTATTTTGATAAAATTTAATATTTTAAATCACATGAAATGATTATGTTCACTATAAATTAATTTTGATTTTATGAAATTTTTTCTAGATACAGTGTTAAGGGGTATAATGATTATCTAATTTGTGAATAAGGGACTCCATGTTATTAGTGATAAAGTGGGGAAAATAGTGTACATGGTCCATTAAAGGGGTTTTCTATGAATAAAAATTATCAAGGATTAAAAAAGGCATTTAATGGCTCATATAAATTTTATATCACCCATTTCTAAAAACCAATTAATATTTTAAGAGGGTTGAAAGCATTGGTGTCATACTTTGAAATAAATAAATATCTTATAATTACAAATATATATTAATTAAACAATCAATATTTTTTTGCATCCATATTGAATATATCATGATGTCAAACTTAACATTGATTTTATATACGATGAAAATAATATATATGACGTTTTGATTAGAACATTATTACATATTAAAGGAATGATTAAGGATTATTTGAAAGAAATATTTGTCTTAATTTCAATGGGAATATGTTATGTGTTACCTCACACCACTAAATAAAAAAGGAACATACATACCTATGATTTTTCATACATTATAAAAGAGTTAGAAAACCAAAATTTTCCAATTCCCCCATGGTATCAAAGTGCCTCATAACTATTCTTAAAATGTATATAAATTTTATCACTAAAATATTTGAAGTTCATTGGCATGAAATCTCATGATTATCATGTTATGTTGCAAAATAAATGTGTTAATCTCCAAAAAATGTTCATGTTGGCATAACAGGACCATCCAACATACGCTTGGAATGAGTAGGCTGCATCTTCTGAGGACTTATCTTGGAGATCCTATCTAAAATGGTTAGATTAAATAGTATCTTTTTGAGAAATTATATGTTGTATCACCAAAAAGATTTTTAGTTGGAAGAATAGATTCCTTTCATTAATAGCCAAGATTACTTTAATCAACTATGTTCTTACATAAATTCTAATGCATGTGATGTCTATTATCAATGCTCTATAATGTACTATTAAAAGGCTAGAAAAAAATGCTAAATCACTACGGGAAAAAATGATACTTGCGACGGGTTATTTGCGACGAGTCTTATTCTCGTTGCAACAACTCCAATGAAAAGGGTTTTTGCGACAGGAATATATTCCCGTCGTAAATGGTTAGTTATTTGCGACGGAAATACAGGGCCCGTCACAATTACATTGGCATGGTTTACGCGCCAAAACGCGGGAAGGATATTTGCGACGGGTAGAAGGCCACCCGTCGCAAGTACCCGACGGTGGTAAATAGTATTTGCAAAGGGGAAATGTCCCCGTCGCAAAAAATTATTCACCCGATATTATTAGCGACGGGCCCCTTTGCCAATACTGGTCACTGTAAATCCTATTTGCGATGGCCACCTACAACCCGTCGCAACTACCCTGCGGTGGTAAATACGGTTTTGCGACGAGTCTATGTACCCGTCGCAACAGATAATCCAAGGGGAGGTATTTGCGATGGGTCCTGTCGCAAATACTGGCGGTGGTAAATATGAATTTGCGACGGGGATATCCTCCCATCGCAAATACCGGCGGTGGAACATAGTAAGTTGCGACAGGGATATCCGCCCGTCGCTAATGGTGTGACATTAGCGACATGCCCGTCGCAACAACCCTTTTACCCGCCGCCCGTAATTAATGCGGGCGAAGGTATTGGCGACGGGTCCCGTCACGAATACCGGCGGCGGTAAATAGATATTTGCGATGGGGATAGCCGCCGTCGCTAAAGGTGTCTATTTGCGACGGGCCCGTCGCAAAAGGCTATTTACCCACTACCTCTATTTAATACGGGCGAAGTCATTTGCGACGGTAGCCCGTCGCAAATGCAACCGTCGCAAATAATCTAACCTATATATACACCCCATCCATTTTTTCCATAACATTTAGATCTCCATTCTTCTTCTCTCTCTCTCGTTTTCATATCTGAGAAGAAATTTTTTTTGTTTTAATTTTTTCTTTTGAGAAGTGGAAGGAAGGAAGGAGTTGGTGCAGATTAAGGAATTTATATTTTTTGTAATATTTTTTTAATTGTTAAATTATTTTTAATTGTTAATTTTATTTTTTTAATAGAATGTTTAGCTATATAGTATAATTAGTTTATGTGTTTCTACCAAATAATCCTTGTCTGGATACGAACAAGTAGAGGCGACTCTGGCACAGATGTACCTAGGAGTGAAAACTCTGACAAGGTGTTTCGAGCTTGACTCGGGGTAACCTGGTACACGACAACGGGCCTTGTTGCACTCTTAGTTTGACACTCCCAGGGGGTGTTTTGGTAATAATTAGAAATAAATATATGATTATCAAATAATTAAGAAATAATTAAATTTAATTGAAATAATTATCAAATAATTAGGAAATAATTAGATTTAATTGATTAAAAATAATTAGGGAATAATTAAAATAATTAGAAAACAATTAATAAGAAATAATTAGATTTAATTAAAATAATTATCAAATAATTAGGCAATAATTAGATTTAATTGATTAGAAATAATTAGAAAACAATTACAACAATTAGGAAACAATTATATTTAATTAGGAAACAATCAGAATAATTAAGAAACAATCAGTATAATTAGGAAACAATCAGTATAATTAGGAAACAATCAGTATAATTAGGAAAAAATCAGTATAATTAGGAAACAATCAGTATAATTAGGAAATAATCAGTATAATTAGGAAATAATTAGTATAATGAGGAAATAATTAGTATAATTAGGAAATGTGATTAACCGCTCATGTACCTCAATTTTCTTTTCATTTGTGTGTTGAGGCTTACAGGAAACTTCTGCCTCCACATGTAATATCTGCTTTTACTGTCAAAATTATCAACCTCATCGCCAATATAGAGGTGAGGAGGTTTATAATTTTGACAGTAAAAGAACATATTACATGTGGAGGCAAATGTGTTAAAAATGGTCATATTACTGTGGGGGGAATTGAAAAATTTTGATACCATGGGGGAATTGGAAATGGTTATATTACCAGATTAAAAATGGTCATATTAAATTTTCCAATTCCCCCATGGTATCAAAGTGCCTCATAACAATTGGGCAGATGTGTTAAAAATGGTCATATTACCGGATTAAAAAGTCATGACTGTCATGTTATAATGGAAAGGCTTATGCCTATTGGATTAAGAGGTTTGTTGAATTCTAAGATTTGGGATTCGATAACAGATATATCATATTTTTTCCGAGACATGTGTGCGGCGACAACAGACTACGATACACTAAGCAAACTGGAAGAATCTATTGTTGTAATTATATGCAAATTGGAAAAAATCTTTCCGCCGGCTTTCTTTGACTCGATGGAACATTTGATATTACATTTTCCACATGAAGCAAAATGTGGAGGTCCGGTTCAGTTTCGATGGATGTACCCATTTGAGAGATTCATGCAGAAATTGAAAAAAAAGTCCGTAACAAAGCATCAGTTGAAGGCTCAATTACTGAAAGCTTATTTAAAAGAAGAAATTGCTTTATTCTGCTCTCAAAATTTTGAATCTGAATATCCCTCAAAATTTAACCGCATGGTCTGGAATGAGGGGAATGTTGATGATGATATGAACAATCAATTATCAGTTTTCAATCTGCCTGAACTTGGCTTTGGTGGAGTTCATGATAGATAGCTTTCAGATGATGAACATCATAGAGGTCATACATATGTTCTATTCAACTGTGAAGAAATGTCACCAATTGTACAGTGAGTGATATTATCATTTATTCTATAGATTCTGTTACAGTAAATTAATCATATTGTATTTGTAGGTTATATGATGATCATATCAAGAAACAATTTCCACAAATTATAGCAGCTAGCTTAGAAGAACGTCGGGAAAAAAATTTTCCTACTGGTTTCAAAAACTGGTAACATACATTCTTTTTTGGTTTTACATATAAAATAAATTTATTACTTGTAATAGTGATAAATGTTTTACAAATTTTCAGGTATCTGTACATGCTGATATGATTGATAGTCGATTGCATATTTTGAGTAGCCCACCATCCAAAATGGTTAAATCTTATAATGAATATGTGGTGAATGGTTATCGATTTCATACACGTGCATATGGGGAATCAAAGAAAACAATGAATAGTGGTGTTTTTTTGAAGGGATCACATCATAGAGATATTGAAGTTGACATTTACGGCATGCTTGAAGAAATTATTGAACTGTGTCATTTGGGACAGAATTATGTAACAATGTTTAAATGTCGATGGCTGGATACTGAGAGAGGCCTGTGTATTCATCTAACTCATGGAATTGTTGATTTTAAACATAAAAGTCTTCTTAAAGTAAATAAACCATTTTTATTGGATCATCAGGTACATCAAATTTATTATGCAAAATATTGTGCTACTACAAAAGAGTTGGATGATTGGTGGAGTACAATAAAAGTTAAATCTCGAGAAAATCAGTTTACTCAAACTGAATGTGGTTCCACTGAAGTGCAAGGAAATGAAATTTTTCAGGACACACCTCAAAACACATCTTTTTCACAAAGAGACATGAATATTGAGGATGACACCCCACAGTTAAGGGTTGATGGTGATGATGTTGTCAATGATGCTACAACTGAATTTGAAATGACAAGAGATGATGATAGTGAAACTAATATGGAAATTGATGTTGTTGATGAGGAAGATGAAGAAATTGACATTGACAACTATGAAGATGATGATGAAGATGAACATTGACATAGTAAAATACTGGTTTGAATCATCACAAATATATATCTATACATAATAGTTATTTTCAACTGTTTTCTAATAACAAGCATTTCATGTTTTAGATGGACTCAGAAACGTTTCGCCAGTTGCTGGAGGCTGATCTACCTATGGATGATGAGGTTCTTGAGTCATCTGACCCTCAGGCTGTTGGCACTACAGGGAGCACTCGGAGGGTGCGTGGTCTTGCCAGACTGATGATTCCATATCCTATCCTGGAGCGACGTCCACCTCTTGGATTTGATGCGCACACGCGGTGGTATAGTAACCTGTGTATTTTAGTTATCTTTCATTATAATTTATTAATATTCTAATTGTTTGATTATTTGTTCTTTTTCCACAGTTTTATGCATATAGCTATTGGACAGGGGAGCGCTATCTTGTGCAATTATTTTTCTTAGCCCTGGCTCACATGGGATCAGATTCCCACTGATGTGCAGGCCGCTATGTTCGATCATTGGATGGTATGTAATTAAATATCATTTATTTTGAAATTTAATTCATTAATAAATTTATATTAGGGTTTATGGTATCCCATCGATGAGAGCATGCATGCCACTATCCACACGACATGGGTGGTGTCTATGCGTGATCGTTTTTGTCAGTTTTTGCATAATTTGAGAAAGACGGCTGCGAAGAAATCCGGAGTGACAGAATTTGATGAGTCCTATAGAGCCCACTGACCAGAGTAAATTTCATCTCATGTTTGGGATGGATTATGTACACACTGGTTGGGTGGTGGGTTTAAGAGGAGATCTGCATTGGGTCGACAGAATCGGGGGAGACAAGAGGTGACGCATCGAGCCGGTAGTCGTACATTCAGTGCGCATAGAGAGCATCTGGTAAGTACTTTTTTTTTAATATTTTACAAAACTTTAAATATAAACAGTTTATTTTATATTCATATAGGAAGCCGAGCGGCCCGGTATTTTAGCGTACGACGTTTATCGGAGGATGTACACTGACCAGGCTACTGGAGAGATTAGAGGTGACCGCCAGCGTCAGATTGTGGTCAGTATTATTTTCTTTTCAGTTTGCAAATTAAATACATATAATCTTTTCATTATTTTAATTTCTAATTGAAACTTAAGGAGTCATATGAGGTCGCGACCTCTCAAACACAGGCTGAGAGTCAAGATGAGACGGGTGATCAGACTAGTGCCCACCATTTTGATGAGACGACATGGATACATGTGACCCAATATGGCTTTGAAAAGGGCCGAGTAGTTGGTATCGACTCTCATTTGACTCCTGCAGCTTATTATGGTACTGCTGTGATGTCGGCGTCCAGCTCGAGAGGAGCTCGTGAAGAGACATCATTTTCTGCCTCACAGTATCAGGAGCAACTGCATGCTCAGAGTCAACTTATAGAGGATTTGCGTCAGGGGCAGGAGCAGATGCGTCAGCAGCACGATGAGGAGATGCGTCGATGGCAGGAGTAGATGCGTCAGCAGCAGGATAAGGAGAGACGTCAATATGAGGAGCAACATCAGGATTATATGGAGTATATGCGTCGTCTGACTCATAATTTAGGGATGAAGTTTCCTCCACCACCTCCTCCAGGTCCTCCAGATTATCCACCCCCAATGATTTTTTTAGATGTAATAAACATTTGAGTTTGTAATTTATTGTCATATTGACTATTTACAATTCCTCTTTCATATTGGTACGAATATTATGTGATTTAATTTGTTTTTTTAATATATTATTACTTATTAGTATTATTTTTAATGTCTGCTTATTTTAGTAATATTACTTTTAATATTTTATATTTATTGTTAATATTGAGTAGTTTATAATTTTATAATTTTATTTTTAGTAATATTAATATTATTTTTTCATAAATATGTATGTTTATTTTAATAATAATATTATTATATTAATTTTTTATATTATAAATATTATTATTATTATTTTTTTTGATATTAATATTTCACAATATATATTATAATATTATTTATATTTATATTATTATTATTTTTTGATTTATATTAATAATATTAGTATTATTATTATTATTTTTTGAGGTTAATATTTCATAATATATAATATAATATTATTTATATTCATATTATTATTATTTTTTGATATTAATATTTTATAATTATATTATATATATTTTATTATTAATATTATAATAATATAATTTATTTATATTATTAATATTAATATTATTATTATATAGATAGTTTAATAATAATAATAATATATTAATTTTTTATATTATTAATATTAGTATTATTATATTATATTATATTATTAATATTCATATTATTATTATTTTATATTAATATTTCATAATTATATTTTATATATTTTTTATTTATATTATAATAATATAATTTTTTTATATTATTAATATTATTATTATTTTTATATAATATTATACGATTTGTATTAATTATTTTATTTTTTTTATTTTTTTAATATTTGCGATGGGAACATTTGCGACGAGATTTCCCTTCGTAAATGTTTTTTACTATACCATTTGTGATGGGACGAATACCCGTCGGTAAAATATTTCTGCGACGGTCCGTCGCAAATACCTTCGTCGTAAGTATTTTTTAAATTTCGCATTTGCGACGGGATTCTGACCCGTCGCAACTAATATATCTGCGACGACCCGTCGCAAATAGCTTTTTTATATATAAATGAAAACTTATTTGCGACGGGGGGAAAATACCGTCGCAAATACTCTTTTTACAACGAGACCGCCGCAAAAACACCTATTTGCGACGGAGCCCCGTTGCAAATCGCCCGTCGCAAATATTCAGTTTTCCTGTAGTGAATGTGTTTTTATGGGATTCTAACCAAAAGGGTTATTATTAATGGGTATCATGAGAGAGACCGACCTATCCAATCAATATTGGTGGCATTGCTCTATGCGGCGAGATAGATTCCATGCGGCCATGTATGTGATGTTGGCATAGGAAATAATTATGGGAAACAATGTGTGGGATAGATTTATGAAAAAGAGGTATGAACATGACTGGATGGAATGGAACAATCATTTTTTGCATGCAACTAGTCTTATGAGGTGCATGCTGGACTACATAGAGAAGCTATCATCAGAGTCAGGATGGATTTTGGGTTGGTGGAACATTAGATTTTGGAAGGATAATTGGGTGGGGACCCTAGAGTTCTTCCTAGGATGCCTAGTCCCTAACATCCTGTAGAGAGAGTCTTTCTCTTTTCTAGTGTTTCTGGGTGCTATATTAAATCAGGTTCAGCTGGTGTTCCAACCCAATATATGTTTACCAGATGAAGTAGATAGGTTCATATATTTGGGGGCATCGTCTGGTATCCTGAGCATTAGGTATTCTAGAACCAAAGATAGGAATCTAGCGGTAATGATGCATAAGAGATCTTACTATGTTGAAAATCAATCCCAGTGAGGATGAATTTTCTAATATTGAGGCTGAGGAACTAGGTCGTCTTGATTGATGATAACTTACAAATGAGGTGGGTGGGTGGGTGGGGGGGGGGGGGGGTCATGAATTCTAAATGCCATTGCTTCTCTCTGGCACATCGAGAGATGGCGTGGAACCTTTTTTTTTCTAAAGTGAGTGGGCCAATGAAATTTAGAGGCACATTTCAAGAATCATGGGTATCTGGGTGGGATGAGTGTGTTGGGTGATCTGGTAGACAAGGAACAAGGCACGTGAAGGTAGGAAACTGTCAGTTATTTTCTTATAGGTTTGGGTAAAAGCCTTAGTGGAGGAACATGGTGTTCTTATCAAAGGTGAGGATTCACTAGTTTCATTTAGGGGGATTGTTCTAAGGTTCAATGTGCGGAAGAACAAAGAAGGAAGATATAACATGGGAAAATGAGTAAAATGGTATGCTCCAACCTCCAGTTTTAATCTCCATGTAGACAGCTCGTGTAATTCTAGTGTCATGCATGGAGGAGGCCTATTCAGGGACAATATGGGTTAGTCGTGCTGGGGTTCAACTCCTTTTTTGGGGATGAAATCACTATTGAGGCTGAAACCAGAGCATTGGTCATGGGTCTTTCACATTGTTATAGGTTCAACATCCAAATTGTTGAGGCTGAATCAGACTCAAGTTTTCTTGTTTTGTTTCTCTAAAGGAGGCTAAATTCCCCTTGGGAAGTAGCGTATCTTATCAGGATATAAATTGGGACTCTCAATCTCTCTGTTAGTGTGGGTTATACTTAGAGAGAGGGGAACACAACGAAAGATGTGTTGGCTAGAAAAGGATGACCAGATGAGTTCCTAATTTTATATACTTGTATGGGGTCCCTCCCTAGTTTTTGTAAGATTATTATCAAAGGTGATGCCCTTGGCCTTCACCACTTCCTCCCTCCTTGACAGGGGTAGTCTGGTGGCTAGTCTGATTTTCCATTGTCCAATAAAAATTCACCTTTTAGTCAATTGTGTTAGGTTTATTATCTTCAAGGTGTGTTATTTTTTCCAATTCCATTTTCAACAAAGTGATGGATCTAAATTCATAGAACACATTAGAGAATAATGGAGTATATATACTTTTCAACTATAAATATACTTCCCAACATATTTTTTTGACATCACGGTATATTTAATTTCTTATTTGGTGTGAAAAATAATGAATTTTTTCATATATATATATATATAATGGATTTATCCTTTTAAAATATATATGTTGATTTTAAAATGGTATGTTAAGAATCCATATTGACCAAAAACCTCTATTATTGAGAAGTATATTTTTGAGATAGTGATAGAGTTTTTTATAGGCTAATTATCTATAGTAAATAATATTGGTTTTCCTATATCTCACTATGAATGATTTAATTTTGGGGGAAAGATAATCTGTGGCTATAATAAATATTATTTATATGTGAATAGATAATTAAGGTATATTTATATATCTTTAATAATGAAAATAGTTCTAAAAATATATAAAATCACATATTTACATGTTAAAACAATGTTATCGAAAGAAGAATGATATATGGGAATAGAATAAGCATTTATTTTTTTTACCATTGTTTGAAGAGATTATGTGTGGTAGATGTGATGTGTTAGAAACATTGAAATGGTTAGAGAGACTCCCAAGTTTAAATGTGATAACATGGTTTTTGTGCGACATTAATGGTTAAATATTTTATACCGAAGGCCTTACCAATATAATTGTAGTTCAAAATAGTAGTATAAAATTTTTCACTAATGTAATTCATTTTTTGAGTGAAAATAGAAAAATATAATATGCACATAAGTTTTATATTATAGAGTTATTAAAGAAAAATTGGATATTGATTATATTAAATTTTGAGTTCATGTGTTCAACTGAAAATGGGTTTTGAATAATAATAGTGTCAAACATAATGATTTCAGCATGACAATAGTAGATCTAAATAGATTGAAATACATTGATGACCATTTTATCATGTAAACACATGTAAAATATTTTTCATATCTCCTTGATCCATAAAATGTATAGCGGACTATCATTTTTCTTGAAATTTTTTATTTTTGTAATGAAAAAGATAGTAATGATGTTGAATTACATAATATCCATGCTTTTATGGAAAAATTATTGGAGGATGTTGATGATTACTATATAGACATTGTGTGTTCAATAAAGAATAACCATTAAGAAAGAGCATGAGAATACAATCCTTTGTCAATATATTAATATTACATGTACGATATATTAAATTTATATTTATCTTTTAAAATTAAAAAGAGAGATATAGTATTTATAATAATATTTTTTAAGTCCCTTATTATAACAGATATAATAAAATGTTTTTTTAGTAATCTAAAGTGAATTTAAAAATTTGTTAAATTTTTATAATATTTTACCATTTCAAATGTAACTTAAGTGTTTTTTTCTTCTATCTATATTATTTCATGTCTCACAAGTAATTTCATGATTTTTTAGAACTTTAGTTTACTACTTTCAAAAATATGATAAAAACGGTATTTATTTTAGTTTAGTATTTTTTTTTCATTATTTTACCATTATAATTTTTTTATTTTTCAATTTCAATCTAATAAACAATCACTTATTATTTATTTTCTTATATCTATATCTTTTAATGTCTCACAAATACTTTCATTATTTGTTTTAATTATAGACATATACTATAATTAATATGATAAATATATTATTTAATTTGGTTTTTTTAATATTATTTTCCAATTATCATTTAATTTTATATATAACATTTATATTTTTGTTATATTTTACTTTAGTTTTTTCTTATGTCTATATCATTTCATATCTTATAAATGTTGTTGACATTTTTAGCCTCTTATTTAACTAATCTAATTAATACGATAATAAGTGTGTTTAGATTAGTTTTGGTTGTATCATTTTTTAATTTCTATTTAATTTTCTATATAATAGTTAAAGTTTCATAATAGTTTAATAATTTCTTTTAATTTTATTTATATGATAACATTATATCAAATAGCTATGTCACCTCATTCCTCTATAGATAACCATTTACATACACTTGTCGAGGGGCCTCCTCATTCCTTTGCATATGACCCTTATATAGGGAAAGGTACGACTTCTGATAGATAACACATGTTTAATTATATGATTACTTACTTATAGAAAGGTCTAGAAGACATTTATTGAGTTTATGATAATAGTAATATAGAGGGTCTATATTTTTAATAATTTTTATGTGTTGTGGCTATAAAATCATGATAAAAATAAGAATTTTGTTTTTTTATTAGAGAATTATTGACCAAAAAAGTTTCTAAACTATGGAGGACAATTTTGGTAAGATGATTTATTATTTTTTTTAATAATATTGGTTATTTTTCCCCTTTTCATTAGTTTACATATGATTTAAGTGATACTAATGAAGTCATGAGGATATATTTATCTTTTACTGTAAGGATATAGATAGATTTCAATTCAAAACTAACTTTAAACTTATTTTATTAGTGAATACAAATAGAAAATCCATTTAATATATATATTTTTATAGATAAAGATACAAAGAATATGTATGTTGAAAGTTTATTGTAGGAATAGTTTTAGCAAGTGTAGTGTATGATGTTTGATTTTTTTGTATAGTCATTATAAATATTCATATTAGTTATTTGGTTAATTCAAACTAATAATATTTGGGGATATATCATCAATATTTACAATTAAAAAAATTATAACCTTATACATAATCTCTTGGATGGTAAGTGTTATTGAAATAAAAATGATGGTTTTAAATTTGGAAACAAAATTAGAGTTATGCTTTCAAGATCTATAAAGGATACCCCTCCTCCCCCTAACTAGACTTAAAAAATATAAAAGGGTCTTGATGGGAAAAAATAGATAATATATTATACAAGAGTAAAATTTTATAGCTGAAAATATTTTAATAAGTTATCATCGTTATTTATAAATTATTTATATTTTTTATTCATAAATAAAATTTCCAAATATTTTTTATAGTAAGACTTTAAGGATTTTAACCCACAAGGTAACTTTATACCAGAGGTTATGAAGAATATTTGGGCTAATTTTTTTTTGAAAACAAGAACACTGGGGTTCCATATAGGGATATGAGGTCGACGTATCTATTAAAATTTTTGGCCATTTTGGAACATATTTTAGGGATGATTTATATAAAAGAAAACTAGATTCTTAAAAAAAATAAAGTTCAAGAGATGTGTAAGATGATGATGGATAATATTAGATTTTCGGTACATTCAATGTTTGTAGACATGGAAAGAAAATGCTAGGCTGTATATCCTACACCTACTCCGCAGCCTCCATATCCCACCCCTACACCTATGTCTTTATAAACCCTCCTTCTCCTCCCCCTCTATAGTTTCTCATATACTATGAGTCATATGTAGGGGGACCCTAGTATCATATTAAATTGTATAGAATTATAAAAAATATTTGGGGTAATGTACATCATTAGTGGATAGAGATGAATAAATTTAGGTTACCAATACCATATATTATAAATTCCTCATCTAGAGTATCATTACCCACTAATGAGGTTTCTACAGTTGGACAATGTGTTAGAAATTTTCTACTTTGGCCATCTAGACTTATACTAAAACATACCTATAACAACATGTTACTTTAGCAACCAATAAATATGTGTTTAATAGAATATATTTCAATTTTTTAAATTCCCATGTTCTTTTAGGTTTAGTGTTTTATAGGATTATAAAAAAAATTCATAATAAAGTGGACACTTCTACACAGTGTACAATTTTTCCACAAAAATTAAGATTTCTGTTTTACAACCCTCTTTCATTAAAGAAACTTTTAATTATTTTAACTTTTGGTCAGAGTAGGAATCTTGACATTTCTATAGAAATTAATCATCCTTAGATCATGAGAATAACATTTACAAATTTAGAATAAGAACAAAAAATTTATTACAGGATACAAAAATAAAGGACACCCATTATTCCAATGAAAAATGAGAAAACCCATGCATATGATCATATTTTTTACAATATAACAACGTGAACTTAAATAAAACCTACCCACATGATAAAATCAATGAAATCTAAATTAAAACCTTCATAACCCATTATTAATAATAGAAAATCTATGAAGACATCAAGAAGAACATAATTACTATATGAGTAAGAATGAAATGGGTATATTAGTGCAGTATATTCATAACATGTGTTCACTCTTGCTTAACTCATTTAAAAATAACTGAATCATATTTAATTATATAAGATTAAACTATATATTTATCTCCCATTATTTGTTCATATCCATAATTCTTATCTTTGAAGATTAAATTAGTACCCAATGCATTATAGAGCTATACCAGGCTCACCCATCACCATGAGTTACATTGAGCTCACCCGTCACCATATACAATTCTCAAGTACTATATCATGAATTAAATATTTAAAAGTTTACAATTTTTTTTCATAAATGCTATAACATATCATTTCAACCCAGAATAAAAATCACATTCTATTTTTACAAAAAAATAAGGTAAAAAATCCTTTTATTTTAAAAACTCTTAAATATTAAAAATCTCAAAATAACAAGAATAAGATATTATTAGAAAAACCAAGAAAAATTTTATAGTTATCTTCATAATTATTAATTAATATGATATAAGGAATAGACAATCAATTCATATATATTAAAAAAATATTATTTATTCACTTTAATAAAAAATACAAAAATAAACTGTATGGAAAATTTTGAAAAGAACCCATTTTAAAACATTGTAAATAAATTAAAAAATCTTTTATAATAAACATTAAAAATATATTAATTATAAAAAATAACATTCTTAGTATATTTAAAATGACATGGATTTTGAGGTAAAATATTTGAATAGATTACTTTAAAAAAAGGTTTTAAAGAAAAATTCTTTACCTCAAGTCTCATCTAGATTAATACATTATCTAACTCTTAAATAAAAAAAATATATTTGTTATTTACTTACTTAATAAAATTTTTTATATTCATTGAACTCTTATTATTCCTTTTCTTTCATTTATTACATATTTTTTTAATTTTTAAATCTATTTATTTTATTTTGGAAGCTTGGAGGTCGTTCGATCATTAATTTTTAAAACTGCCATTATAGGTTGACCATAGTCAAGGGTACAAGGTCAAATTTCCTACATAATATAATTTTTTTATTACTAGGATGTTTATATATTTAATATAATTTTATAACTATCCATGTAAAGAAATGATGAAAAATTAATCACAACATTTCATGGAGAAGGTTGTCTGTATGTACGCATGAAGGATGATTTCATTTTTATAATGGGTGGAAAAGAAATAAATTAGTTAATAGTATATTTTATAGAATCATAAATATGTTATAAATTTATTATTTATTCATTATTTCCATCATTATGTTCATCCATGTGATGAGGTAATGAAAAAACATTACATCACTTCATAGAGGTGGTAGTACGCACGTATACTTGAGAAACACAATCATTTTACATAAGATGGGAGAGTAAGATGTTAAGTAACATATAATCTTTCCATAATCATAATTATATAATAAATATAACATATATATATATATATATCTTTTCATTTTATCTATCATTTTAAGAATCCATGTGAGGTGATGATGAAAAATAAAATACACCACTTCAAGGAGACAATTGTGTATTCATATAAACAAACAGTGCTTTAATTTCTAATTGGATGAAAAAATATGAAAAAAGTAACAACATAAAAATAATAAAATTTAAATATATTATAGATAAATAGGTTAATATTAAATAATTTTTATTATAGTTTTAATGGAGGAATAAGAAGAAATAAAAATGAAAGAACTTGGTTAAGAGTTATACATCATATTTGGAATACCTCTTTTCCTTAAAACTTAAGACTTTTTAGATTGGTATATTTTTTATACCAAGACTTCTAGAAAATTTAAAGCAACTGATTAATTGATTTGGTCAGGTATTGGATAAGCTAGAGTGTTCAAAGATTAGAAATAAGTGAAGAAAGGAGGTGCCCTTTTATAACTAAGGAGAGTGGAATACTTATAAAAATCCTCAACTTTTAATTATTAAAAATGTATTACTCATGTAAAATTGGAATTAAATATATAATAATTTTAATAAGATGTGATAAGAATCTAAATAATCTCATCCAATAAGAATTAAGATCAGATTTTGTGACCATATCAAGTAGTTTATAGCTTAATTAACCAGTTTTATGTAACGCCATGAAATTATAAAAGAAGAAAATTTAATTTGAAAGAATATTAAACATGAAACACTAATATTAAGAAACCCATGAAATATATTTATTTAAATTCAATATATTTTATAGCTTGTGGAACACGCAACCTTGAGTCTAAATGAAACATAATATAATATAATGATATAACCTTGCCATTAAATTAGCAAGTATAAATTGTAACAAAAAAATAATGAAATTTATGTGGTTTAAACATTTATAAAATAAATTAATTAGATATATATTTATTATAAATAAAATAAGAATCATTTGAAAGAAAAAGAAAATGGCTTCTAAAAAACTATATTTTCCCAAGAAAACAATTTTTTTCTTTTCCAGACTTTTATTAAAATTAATATTATCAACTTTTAGGAAATTTATTTGAAAAAATAAACTTTTTTTTGAAAATAATCATTACCTAGGAGTGGAGTTTTTATAATTTAATGAAAAGATAAATTTCTCAGTGAATAGTGAAAATTACTGGGTATTATTAAAAAAATTCATTTATTTTGGAGCATGTAAAAACATCAAAATTGTTTTAATATGGTTTTAAATGAAAAATATGTTCAATTATATATCAATTAATACAATTTTGGCCATTGTAATCAATTTTATGTTAAATTTTTATATAAATTGTTTTTAAACATTTGAACATTTTCTCTTTGAAAACCTACATTCTTGTCACATCTATGTGTAATTTAAATTAAAATTTTCACTTATATGTGTTTAATTTTTAAAAATATATTCCATATTTTTAATCATAATAATATATATTATCTAATAATTTAAATTTAATTTTTAACCATAATGAATATTAAAAGCAACATCTGTTTATGACAGTTAAGGTAATAATGGGTTCAACTGTAACACCCCAAGATTTCATATTGTGTTATTTCTTCAAAATAATTCAATAACTTACACTACACGCAACACCGAGTTCAAGCGCACCATGACTTACCAAAAAAACCATTCAAAAGAGGTTATGAATAGTATTAACTAAATTTTAAAACTTTATATAATCCTTATAATTTTAGAATCCATATTATGAGTTTCTAAGACATGATTGATGAAGAAATTCATTTTTTTCAGATAAAAGAAGTATTTTTCAAAAAATGAAATTTTACCGCCTTTTAATGGCGAAGCCATTTTAAATACAATATTTGAAACTTTTATATATTCAATTTGAAAAAATAAACTTCTTCTTTAGAATCGGGACATACGAAATTATTTTCAATAATGTTTTGGTGTTTTTCTGATAACTTTCATATTTGTGTGAATAGTGAAAAATAATATATTTTAACTAAAAATGACTTTTTTAATCAAAATAATTTATATTGTTAAATTATAAATTTTAATGGTTTGGAAGTATAAATAGATTATAGTTTTCACTATTTAACCCAATGATGGTCATTTTAAGTAATTTCACCTTGAAATTGGACATAAACAAGTGTCAAACTTTTGATAGTTACTATTTGTTAAAAATACACCTTTTGGTTTCGAAAGTAGGAATCAATTTTAAATTAATAAATGAAACTTTTATGTTTTGAATTTGGTTAAGTATACTTCATTTTTGGATTCAGAATAACGAAATTATCCTAGGGAGAAATTTTGGTACTTTTCGGATAACTTTTATATTTTGATGAATAGTGAAAATTACTAAATTTTAATTAAAAAAAACTTTTTAATCGAAATAATTAATAGTGATAAATTATGAATTTGATTGGTTTTAAATTATATTTAGAATATATTTTTACCATGTAATACAATGTGGTTAATTGAACAAAATTTCACATTTAAACCGAACATAAACAACTGTCAATCTTTTGATAGTTATTATTTCTTAAAAACACGCTTTTTGTTTTAACAACGGGAATTAATTTTAAATTAATTTCTGACACTTATGTAAATTGAATTTGGAAAAATGGATTCCATATTTGGAATCAGGATGCCCAAATTGTGTAAATTGGTAACTTTTATTTTTAGACATTTTGAATAATTACTTCGGTAAATATTTTATTTACCATGGTTAAAGGGTAAATCCGGTAAATAAGGGTAAATAAATAATATTATAATAATATTAAATTACCCTGAAACGTGTCTTTATCTTATTGGTTGATACATGGCCGACCATGGGCATCTTTGGGTCGATTTTGGGACCCCATGGATCCACTTGTAAGTGATAATGACAATTTATATTAATTAAGTTAATGTAACTACAAAAATGACATAAGCATATATCTTTTAGAAATTTTTTTTTACATAAGGTTAATATGTTGGAATTTAAAGTATAAATATTCATTATAAAGATAAAAATATTTCCTACATAATTATATTTTATTTATAATTTTTAGACATTAAATAAGTTTATTTATTTATGACACATTGATGATACAATAATTACCATAATAGAGGCAAATTAAAATAATTTATATTATAAATACACAAACAAATATAATTGGAGACTTTTATTGAATTAAACTAATTTTATAGGTTAATATGACATATTAGGATTGATTAAATTGAATTTTTTTGAAGTAATCATTCTTATATGAGTTTCACAAAAATCAACTATTGAATAGTGTGAAAATTGACATAAAAGAGTTTTTAAAACAAATATTATATTATTAATTGATATTAAATTTCTAAAAAGATAATTTTTGGCCAAGAGACTTATATCATGATAGGTGTATCATTAATGGACCACTTGGGGGTCGCTTTGATGTATATAGTAAGTTTATTAACCATATAATATAAAAATACAAAGAGACATTGTAAAAGTGAAACTAATTAACATAGAGTTAATACTTAAAGATAAGGTTAATATAGTGACCCAAACCTGTCTAAATTCTATTGGATGAGTTTTTTTGACCCATAACCACCATAATATTTAAATAATACACTTTTGAGCCATTAGAAACTGAATATGAATTTATTATAAATTAATATTTCTAGCTTTTTCAAAGGTGCCCCTCACCCCTCTTAAAAAAGGGCACTCCTACTTATCATTACTTCACAACTTCAAATCCTTTTGGTTCAGACAACCACTAAATAAATACTCTCCCAAATTCCCTAAATACAACCTAGAGGCCTTAGTTGGATCAGAAAGCCAACCTAAGGAGCCCTTTTGATCAAATCAAATAGAAGAACCCGAAGAAGAGGTAATGTTTCCACCACCCTTTTTCAAATTCATTTCTTCTTCAACTTCTTATTTCTTTGTTATTACTATTATAAATATGGTATAACCATATTCAATATTCTATCCACCCTTTGAATAACATGTCACCATACGTGCGTACATACGGCTTACCGTCTCCACGTCGTGGTGTAATTTTTATTCAATAAATTATTATTTGGATGGGTATAATAATGATGTGTAATTCATGTAAATAATAAATATAACATGATAATGATTCTGTATATATGATATAAGATCCAATTATATATTATTTTAATAACAAAAGAATGATATTGTCGCTCGTGCGTACGTACGGACTACCGTCTCCCCAAACACGATGAGATTCATTCTCCATCGTATCCATTAAAGTATAATTATCATTTGATGATTAATAAAAGGATTTAAGAACTTTATATCATTCTGGATATGAATAAGATAAAACCTATCCGTAACAAACACAGATTATGTAACAAAACATATATAAAAATGAGTATGTTAACACCCGAAACGACTATAATTCTAAGATATTATTAACAAAGCAATGTTAAAAGATTATATATGATATCATATTATTGTATATGATTCTTGTATAATTTAATAACAATTATTTCACCATTATAAAGGAGGTTAACCTACCCTTAACCAAGGAAAAGTTCAAGGTAAGGGTTTATTTCGCAATCTCTCCATTATCTGAGGTTGTTTATACGTAATAATTTACTGGTATTTCTTTATCATCCACATCCATTTTTCATCAAAATGTATTTAAAAACATTTTCACCATTTAAAGGAATATGGGTTGAAGTCATTTATACCCTTGTTTGACTCTTATAAGAGGTTTATAAAGGAATCTTTTCATCGTTTTCCAAACAAGTTGATTTTTAACCTTTTCGACAGGATTAAAGTAAGAATGTTTTTTTATCTTATATGGAAAGTGCGGCTATTTACTCCCATTATAAAATCGTCAAAGCTTCTATTACAGGCTTATAAGAATATTTTCAAAGTAAATGTTTTATTTTATAATTATGTGACTTTTAAATGATTTCAAAATAAATATTTTAATAATTTGTGAAAGGTACTCTTTATCAAGATCATAATTTTAAATGTTTTAAAGATTTATCTTTCTAAGTCTTTTTAATTAATGTCCATGTTTTCAAAATGATTTTAAGGATTTATTTATATGGACATGAAGTTTTTGAAATGATATTTCTTTTCAAAAGTTTCAAAGTGGTATGGGACACTTTGATTCAAAAATCTATTTTAAATTACTTCCTTTATAAATGTGTGACTTTTCAATGATTTCGAGAAAAGAGATATTTCTCTCAAATAGTTTTGATTTCATCTATGTCAACATCCTTTGATAGAACTTATGATTATTTGAAGTTGATTTATTATGATACAAAACTTTTGTATTCTATTGATGGTTTTGTGATATGTTTTACTGTGGATGTGTTATTTTTATACCATTCATGGTTTATGGAAAAAGTATTTACATTTCGTATGCTAGTTTTAATACGAATGTTTATGTTATGTTTAAACCTTTTCATATGGGAATGCATTGGACTTAGTAAGTGACAGGTAGAGCCCGCTATAGCTCCTCGATGTATTGGTAGGTCTCATGAGACAAACTAGTGTCTTGGCACAAGGCCTTGACAGAATCTTATTTGTAGTCTTGGAACAAGGCCTTGGCTATGCGGTTATGATAGTCTGGTATTATGCATTCCATCATTATGCAAGTGGTTATTTATATTGCATGTGATTATTCGACTAGTAGAATATCCATGTGAATAAGTAAATGGAATTATTTCATTTTATTTTTGCCATACTATGTTTAAGTTCAAGTTTTAAAGGCTTTTGTGTTAGTTATACATTGCCTCAAGTATTTATGCTTATTTATGAAAGTTTCTGCTGTATTGCTTACCCTTACTGAGCATTTGAGCTCATCCCTTTCTATGTTTTATTTTGCCCAGGATTCCAAGATGTGTATTGTGATTGATATGAAGGGTTAAGACAAGGGAATAATGGAATTAATAAAGGATTATTTATGTTGTTTTGTATGTTATGAAGTGTAATGTAACATTCATGTATGTAATCTATTTTTCAAGACTGCTAAACAGATCGGTTCTTCGGGACTTGATTTCTTTTAATCATGCCAATGTATTAAAATAATGAACCGACTCTGGGTCACTGGGGTCAGGACGTTACAGTTGGTATCAAAGGAAGTTTAGCAATAAACTTGGAATCTAGATTTAGAAAAACTCTGGTTAGAGCACATAGATTTAAGATGTAATTTGAGGATTACTATAGAAGAACTTCCTAGAATTTTGGTATTGTAAAGATTTTGTGAGTTTTCTGAGCAATACATCCCTATCTGGATACGAGCAGGTAGAGGTGGCTCTGGCACAGATGTACCTAGGGGTAAAACTCGAAAACACCACTTTGAGCTAGACTCGAATGGGAACTGGTGCACGACAAAGGGTCTTGCTGCACTGTTCGTTACGACACTCCCAGGGGATATGCTTAGGATAACTCTCATTTTCTTTACAAACCATTATGATGGGTTTATGAGTATATACTTTCTAAAAGGAGACATTTTTAAAATTGGATTGTTCAATTTGCGTTAGATATTTTAAAAGTTTGGAATTATTCACTGTAATTCATAAACTAACCTAGTTTATGTTATTATATAGAAATGGCTCCCAATAGAAGGAATGCAAACTCCAGTAATACATATGATCCAAAGAATAAGAAGGATCATATATTTCATGGTATTTAGCCATCATTTAGAAGGGAAATAGTCTCCCACATATTTTCATCATATGAAGAAATAGTATCATGTGTTGATAAGATAAGTAAATAGTTCTCTGAGTCCTATGGATTTGAAGGGAAGAAAGAGAATAAAAGGATGGAAGAGAGAAAGATGGATAAAGGGAAGAGGGAAAAGAAGAATTTTCCCATATGTGATAACTGTGGGAAGAAACACCCTAGAACTTGCCCGAAGGGAATGTGAGTTTGTTATAAGTGTGGAGAAAAAGGACACCAAGTACATGACTGCAAGGGTAAGAAAATGGTTTCAAATTTACAATGCTTCATTTTCAAGGAGTTTGGACACTACGCGAACCTCTGTCCCAGTCATCAGACTATGCCACAAATGATGCTATTGGATAATAATCAAGTTATGATACTAACACAGATTAAGAGGAATGATTTGAGTTCTTGTGTTGATTATGTCATTTGAGTGTTGTATCAACAATGTACTTGTTATAATAATTATGGAATATATAAGGACTGTACTGCCATACTATTTCATTAAGGACTTGAGATTGTGTGGAACAAAGAAAAGTGACTCAATAGCAGGTTAAATTTTTGGAAAATATATGGTTGAGAGAATGATAAACCATAATATAGTTCTGATACCAAGTTAGTGATTTTGGAATAAGAGATGGTTGATTTTGGAAATTCAGGATGTTACGGTGTTGTAAAAGAATATATGAGGAAGGCGTTCACATGTTATTACCTGGAAAAAAGGATCCTCATTATGTTTAACTTCCTTGTAAATTTTGGACTGTGAGTTTGGATAATAGTATTTTGGATAAGTATAAAGGTTGGAATGGATTAAGTTTGAAATGTTATTTTTGGATTTTTATAAAAGGACAACACACAGACCATGTGATGACCCATCATGTCAGACAAAGCTGCGGGAATCGAACCCAAAACCATAGTGCAATTGGGATTTATCACGTACCATTGTGCTATATGATGTTCCTGGATAGTATAATGTAGTTTCTTTTCATAAAGGATTTGATATGTGAATTATAAATTCATTATATTTGGAACCCTATACACTTAGGATAAACAGAGTATTATTTATTTTTATTATGTTTTGGAGTGAAAGATGAGTTTGTGGTAGAAATTTATTAATGGATAAAACTCTAATTATAAAGTAAGTATATCTCCTTATGATCTAAGCCAATCTCATAAATAATTTTCTCAACATTAAGAAAAGGAACTTAGAATAAAAATGTTGTCCTAGATGGTACCTTAGATCATCACTAATTTATGGCTTTGGGATTGTTGGCCTTTTCATAGCCATGTTCTCTACCACTCTCCATCAGATAATTGATGGTTAGATTTCTCTTCCATATCCATATTTTCCTACATGGAACCCTAGTATGTGTTATTTTCAGTAATATTCATACTTACCACTCTTTATGTTAAATATAGGCCTCATTAATTCATTTTTCGATGTGGGATTTCAACTAAGGTATTTTGAAATGTCAAAAATGTATTATCTTAATACCTTATGTTTTGTTGAACCGATGGTTTTTTAAATCATCATAAATTGATGAATTTAAGGACCTCAATTTTACAATTGTTTGTGATTGATGACCTCAATCACTACCTATAAATATTTACGTTTTTCCTCCAATTATTTGTCTCTAATTGCCACCATATTTCTTCGAATAGAGATCAAAATTTGGTGGCGACCCTTTCATTTCTATTTTCCTCTTATTAAGACTAAATTTTATTAACCCAATTTCCGATGTGGGTTTTCCCACAAAGATATTTTATATTTTCAAACTTTTATTTTTTGAGAAAAATTTCAAATTGTGAGGACGCAATTTATTTAAGGAGGAAAGAATGTTACACCCCAAGATTTCATAGTGTGTTATTTCTTCAAAATAATTCAATAACTTACACTACACGCAACACCGAGTTCAAGCGCACCATAACTTAACAAACAAACCATTCAAAAGAGGTTATGAATAGTATTAACTAAATTTTAAAACTTTATATAATCCTTATATTTTAAGAATCCATATTATGAGTTTTTAAGACATGATTGATGAACAAATTCATTTTTTTAAGATAAAATAAGTATTTTTCAAAAAATAAAATTTTACCGCCTTTTAATGGCGAAGCATTTTTAAATCCAATATTTGAAACTTTTATATATTATATTTGTAAAAATGACCTTCTTATTTAGAATTGGGACATAATAATTTATTTTCAATAATGTTTTGGTGTTTTTCTGATAACTTTCATATTTGTGTGAATAGTGAAAAAACTATATTTTAACTGAAAATGACTTTTTTAATCAAAATAATTTATATTGTTAAATTATAAATTTTAATGGTTTGGAAGTATAAATAGATTATATTTTTACTATTTATCCCAATGATGGTCATTTTATGTAATTTCACCTTGAAATTGTACATAAACAAGTGTCAAATTTTTTATAGTTATTATTTCTTAAAAATACGCCTTTTGGATTCGAAAGCGGGAATCAATTTTAAATTAATAAATGAAAATTATATGTTTTGAATTTGGTAAAATATAATTCATTTTTGGATTCAAAATAACGAAATTATCCTAGGGTGAAATTTTGGTACTTTTCAGATAACGTTTATATTTTGATGAACAATGAAAATTACTAAATTTTAATTAAAAACAACTTTTTTAATTGAAATAATTAATAGTGAAAAATTATGAATTTGATTGTTTTTAAATTATATTTAGAATATATTTTTACCATGTAATAAAATATGGGTCATTAAACATAATTTCACAATTAAACCGAACATAAACAACTGTCAATCTTTTGATAGTTATTATTTCTTAAAAACACGCTTTTTGTTTTAACAACGGGAATTAATTTTAAATTAATTTCTGACACTTATGTAAATTGAATTTGGAAAAATGGATTCCATATTTGGAATCAGGATGCCCAAATTGTGTAAATTGGTAACTTTTATTTTTAGACATTTTGAATAATTACTTCGGTAAATATTTTATTTACCATGGTTAAAGGGTAAATCCGGTAAATAAGGGTCAATAAATAATATTATAATAATATTAAATTACCCTAAAACGTGTCTTAACCCTATTGGTTGATAAATGTCCGACCATTGGCATCTTTGGGTCGATTTTGGGACCCCATGGATCCACTTGTAAGTTATAATGACACTTTATATTAATTAAGTTAAAGTAACTACAAAAATAACATAAGCATATATCTTTTAGCAAAACAATTTTTACAAAGGGTTATATATGTTGGAGTTTAGACTATAAATATTCATTATAAATATAAAAATATATCCTAAATAATGATATCTTATTTATAATTTTTAGACATTAAATAAGTTAATTTATTTATGACACATTGATGATGCAGTAATTACCATAATAGAGAAACATTAAAATAATCGATATTATAAATACCCAAATAAATATAATTGGATACTTTTATTGAATTAAACTAATTTTATAGGTTAATATGACATATTAGGATTGATTCAATTGAATATTTTTATGTAATCATTCTGTTATGAGTTTCACAAAAATAAACTATTGAATAGTGTCAAGATTGACATAAAAGAGTTTTTAAAACAAATATTATATTATTTATTGATATTAAATTCTTAAAAATATAAGGTTCGGCCAAAAGACTTATATCATGATAGGTGTATCATTAATGGACCACTTTGGGGTCTCTTGGATATATAGTAAGTTTATTAACCATATAATATAAAAATACAAAGAGACATTGTAAAAGTGAAACTAATTAACTTAGAGTTAATACTTAAAGATAAGGTTAATATAGTGACCCAAACCTATCCAAATTCTATTGGTTGAGTGGTTTTCAACCTATACCCAGCTTAAAATTTAAATAATACACTTTGGAGCCATTAGAAACCGAATGTGAATTTATTATAAATTAATATTTCTAGCTTTTCCAAAGGTGCCGCTCACCCCTCTTCAAAAAGGGCACTCCTACTTCTCATTACTTCACACCTTCAATGCCTTTTGATTCGGCCAAAAACTACCCAAATACTCTCCCAACTTCCCTCAATACAACCTAGAGGCCTTAGTTTGATCATAAATCTAACCTAAGGAGCCCTTTTGATCAAATCAAAAGGAAGAACCTGAAGAAGATGTAATGTTTCCACCACCCTGTTTCAAATTCATTTCTTCTTCAACTTCTTATTTCTTTGTTATTACTATTCTAAAATGATAAATCCAGTATCTTATATATAATAGGATGTTATTATAAATATGGTACAACCATATTCAGTATTCTATCCACCCTTTGAATAACATGTCACCATACGTGCGTACGTACGACTTACCTTCTCCACGTCGTGGTGTAATTGCTATTCAATAAATTATTATTTGGATGGGTATAATAATGATGTGTAATTCATTTAAATAATAAATATAACATGATAATTATTCTGTATATATGATATAACATCCAATTATATTTTATTTTAATAACAAAAGAATGATATTGTCGCTCATGCGTACGTACGGACTACCGTCTCCCCAAACGCGATGAGATTCATTCTCCATCGTATCCATTAAAGTATAATTACCATTTGATGATTAATAATAGTATTTAAGGACTTTATATCATTCTGGATATGAATAAGATACAACCTATCCATAAAAATCATGACTTATGTAACAAAACATATAAATAAAAACGAGTAAGTTAACACCCGAAACGACGATAATTCTAAGATATTATTAACAAAGCAATGTTAAAAGATCATATATGATATAATATTAATGTATATGATTCTTGTATAATTTAATAACAATTATTTCACCATTATACAGGAGTTTAACCTACCCCCTACCAAGGAAAAGTACAAGATAAGGGTTTATTTCGCAATCTCTCCATTATTCGAGGTTGTTTATACGTAATAATCTACAGGGATTTCTTTATCATCCACATACATGTTTCTTCAAAATGTATTTCAAAAAATTTTCACCATTTACAAGAATATGGGTTAAAGTCATTTATACCCTTGATTGACTGTTATAAGAGGTTTATAAAGGAATCTTTCCGTCCTTTTCCATATAAGGTGCTTTTTAACTTTTTTGACAGGATTAAGGTAAGAATGTTTTTTTAACTTATACGGAGAGTGCGGCTATTTACTGCCATTATAAAATTGTAAAAGCTTCCCTTAAAGGTTTATAAGAATATTTTCAAATTAAATGTTTTATTTTATAATTATGTGACTTTTAAATAATTTCAAAATAAATATTTTAAGAATTTGTGAAAGGCACTCTTTATCAAGATCATAATTTTAAATGTTTTAAAGATTTTTTCTTTCTAAGTCTTTTTAATTAATGTTCATGTTTTCAAAATGATTTTAAGGATTTATTTATATGCACATGAAGTTTTTGAAATGATATTTCTTTTCAAATGTTTCAAAGTGGTATGGGACACTTTGATTCAAAAATCTCTTTAAAATTACTTCCTTTATAAATGTGTGACTTTTAAATGATTTCGAGAAAAGAGATATTTCTCTCAAATAGTTTTGATTTCATCTATGTCAACATCCTTTGATGGAATTTATGCTTATTTGAAGTTGATTTATTATCATACAAAACTTTTGTATTGTATTTAAGGTTTTGTGAAATGTTTTACTGTGAATGTGTTATTTTTATACCATTCATGGTTTATGGAAAAAGTACTGACATTTCTTATGCTAGTTTTAATACGAATGTTTATGTTATGTTTAAACCTTTTCATATGGGAATGCATTAGACTTAGTAAGTGACCGGTGGATCCCGCTATAGCTCCTCGATGCATCGGTAGGTCTCATGAGACAAAATAGTGTCTTGGCACAAGGCCGTGACAAAATCTTATTTGTAGTCTTGGCACGAGGCCTTGGCTATGTGGTTATGATAGTCTGGTATTATGCATTCCATCATTATGAAATTGGTTATTAATATTGAATGTGATTATTCGACTAGTAGAATATCCATGTGAATAAGTAAATGGCATTATTTCATTTTATTTTTGCCATACTATGTTTAAGTTCAAGTTTTAAAGTCTTTTGTGTTAGTTATACATTGCCTCAAGTATTTATGCCTATTTCTGAAAGTTTCTACTGTATTTCTTACCCTTACTAAGCATTTGAGCTCACCCCTTTCTATGTTTTCTTTTTCCCAGGATTCCAAGAAGTGTATTGTGATTGATATGCAGGGTTAAGATAAGGGAATAATGACATTCATAAAGGATTATTTATGTTTTTTTTGTATGTTATGAAGTGTAATGTAACATTCATGTATGTAATCTATTTTCCAAGATTGCTAAACTGATAGGTTATTCGAGACTTGATTTCTTCTAATCATGCCAATGTATTAAAATAATGCACTGACTCTGGGTCACTGGGATCAGGGCGTTACATCAACGGGGGGGGGGGGGGGAGGGGGGTTTAAAACTAAAATGATAAGGGTTACAAAAAAAACCAACATGAAAAAAACTATTTTATTGACATATTTAAACATTATCACCACTATGGGTTGATAATTATTCATTTTGGAGTCTTTTTTCATGATAAAAACATGGGTGTACTTGAGTATTTTAAAAAATTTCATGTGTATCATTTTCCCCATTTATAAAAAGTATCCCCTATCCCCCCATTTTCAAAATTAAAAATAAAATGGGTTTATAAAATAACTAACGAAATAAATTAATTATCCTCTCAAAACATCATATATATCTTGGTTTTATCATAAATCCATCCTACAAAGTATTTTGATGCAAACCTAAAGAAGTTGTCCAAAGAAGAGGTAGTAATCTTAAATGAGAAATTTTATTTTCTTTATTGTTTCACCACTATAATTTTTTATTAAAAAATTAATATATAATAAATTCATTATCTTAAAAATAATTTTATGTTATTATGTTAAAGTCATGATCTATATCCATCTCCACTACTATAAAATGGAAAACTAAACTGTCGATCGTGTGTATGGAGGAATACCGCCTCATGAACCGATGTGATTTATTTTCTATCACCACCTTTAATACATGGATATAAAGATGAATTTAATTAATTTATATTATATTCATGATATTATTATACTTATGTAATTTTCATATCACATATACCTTTTTATATTCCATTTTATTAAAATTACGATAACGTCACTCATTGTGCGATATACTACCACCTCATAAAGTGATGTGATTAATTTTTCACTTTTTATTTACATTGAATGTCATAAGCATAAATTTAATAATTATATATGATATCTATTCCATGATATTTATTTTGATAAATTTATATATAATATACTTTTATACCCTTTCACTCATTAGAGAAATGATAACATATCTCGTGTGTAAGTATGACCAAATGTCTCTATGAAGCTATGTGATCCATTATCCATGTTCAATTTCAATAATGATTCTAAAAATTTATATAATGAAAAAAATTATATTTTAAAATTAATATTTTTTTTAGATTACGGACATATATAATAAGAATAATAATTGAAACATTCATGATAAAACACGTATGAGAAAACAAGGCAATTAACACTGAGAAGAATGAAAATAATGAAATACTATTAACAAAAAAGTGGTAAAATGTTACAAGAGGATCATATATGATATTATAAATATTAATATGGGTATATTATAGGTTAATATCTTGATCAAAACCATTATTTGGGATGTTAAATTAAGTTCATCCAAAAGGAATTATGGGGTAATGGAATTCATTTCAATTTCACTTTATTGAAAAATAATGTAATGCTAAGCACCTAATTTATTTTATATGGTGTATATACAAACCATTTTAATATAATATCATGAATAATTCATAATTAATTGTATTTTGATTTTCAATTTTAATTATTTCATCTAAGGGGATTTGATTTGAAAATTACCAACTGGAAAAACATTTCATCACTAAATTTATTTTCATTGGGTTATATTACTTCTCCATTTCCATTGGAATTATTAGATTATGTGTGTGGATAATGTTGAAATATTATGTTTTATTTCTATATGTTTTATTTATATTAATATTTGACACACACAATTGATAAATTGATTAATTCTAACTTCAATTTTGTGATCTTTGTAAGGTTTTATTTAACAATTTCATTTTAATGGATATTATTTATACTTTAGTTTTATTTTAAGGAAAATTATTTAATAATGTGATAACAATACCCTTTAATTTTATTATTCTCAAATAATTGATTAGGTTTTCCTGAAATATTACCATTTCCCATTCTTTGGTATTTAAAATAATTGAGAAAAATGTTTTTAATAAAATACTTCTTCATTTATCTTTTTGGTCAAAAATAAATTTCTTTCCAAACCCAAGATTTCATAAAATGATTTAAAGATGTTTTAAAATTCCCTATATTATTTATTAATGACATTTTTACCCACTTTTAACATTTTTAAATTTTTTTAAAGGAATCCACATGTATTTTTCTAAATAAGGCCCATTTAGATTAAACAAAAAATATGAAAAGAATATTTATTTTAAAATGTAAAACATTTACATAATTTAACACCATCATGACCACTCCATGTCTTAATGCATCCTTTATAATATTCAAGGTATATTTTCAAAGAAAATTATTTTCAAAATGTTTTGTAAAGTTTTCATTTTAAAAAGGTGAATTTTAAAATGAAAAGGATAAATTCCTTAAGAATATTTATAAATATATTTTATGGTATTTATGTTCGTCAATGAAAAAAAGCATTTTTTACAAATAATATATTGGTTATATGTCTTATTAATACCATACGTAATACTCCAATAAATGGTTTAGGATTATTTTTACAAATGATATCATTGAAATTAACTTCTTTGATTCATTTTTATATTCATTTAATTTTCCTTGAATTATTCACTTTATTGTGATCATTGGAATTAAATTTAAATGATATAAAAATATTATTTATCATAGATATTGTTATTTATTAAACTGTATCTCATTTCTACATATAGGGTTTCACCTTGAAATTTATTTGAATTACTAAGGAAATATTTATAATCTATATTATTTTTTCAATATAGATATTTAATTGTGAGGCATATTATTTATGTGTTAAATAAATTATTTGATTTATGAGGAATGATTTGGAAATGACGATATAGGTTGGTCCTGGTTACAAATGAATCCTCAATGCATCAGTAGTCTAATGATATTAATTAGTTAGATAACCTTAGTAAAATGGGTTTTTGATATATACATACTGATCAATATTAAAATTGCTTTTGAAAGGACGTTATAGTAGAGGTATCATGATGCATGAGATCCTAACATCCAATAATTCACCATTTACTTTATCACAAAAATATTTATTATTATCCATGATATTTTTGAAAGGTAATTTTTTCTTGATGCATTTAATTCTCAATTTATTGATTAAATGGAATGTGTTTTTAGTTAATTAACTTCCATATTTATTATTCCTTATCTATTTATAATAATCATGTTATTGATTCAAAGGGAATGTGTTTTCAATAATTTATCTTTATATATTTATTATGATAGTAAATTGATTTAAATGGAATGTGTCCTGATTTATTTAATTTTTTAGGTTGATTATTCTTATTGATTTGGGATAGATTTTTCTGTACTTGAAACTTAATGATCCTTTGATATCACCCTTATTTATTTCTATTTTTAGGGATACACAATGTGTACCATGAATGATATTTGAGGATATTATAGAGGGAATAATGACATTTAAAAAAATTCTGATGTAATTTGTCTTTTCAAATTTAATATGGGAATAATGTATGCACCTAGTTTACCAAGACTACTGAACCATTGAGTCCTTCAGGATGTGTTTCCCTGTATCTTATACCAATTAATGAAAACATAATCTAGATTTGGGTTAATAGAGTTAGGGTTATTATAGTTGGAATCAAAAGAAGTTTCCGATAAACCTTGGGAACTATATTTTGGAAAAAATTGACTAGGGAACATAACCATATGATGGAATTTGAGAATAAGTATAAAAGAGAAACCTAAAATATGACAAGGTAGAGATTATGTGGGTTTTATAAGAAATACATCTATGTATGGACACTAAAATTAGATGTGGTTCTAAAAAAATTATACCAAGGGATAGTAACTCCGAAAAAGTAGTGTTGTGCTTGACATGGGTGTTACCTAGGAGAAAAAAATGGGCCTTACTATACAGCTAGCTTGATACTCCCATGGGATATTGTTTGGATAATTCAAATTTTTCTTGCAATCCATTATTAAGGATTTGAATAGATGATGAAAATGATTGACCTAGGTTAAACCTAATGTTCTTAGATTGAAAATGTGTTATGATTTAAACTAAATAATATTGATTAATCATGTTTATATAGTTTTCCCAATACAATTATTGTTTCTCGCATTACGCATTTTGGTTTTAGTCAATGTTTGGAAACTAAAGGAATCATGTTAACATTGAATATGAAATCCAATGTGGTGATATTAATTAACCAAATGGGATAATGATAAGAGTAAAAGATATTGTGATTAAGCCAAATTAGATATATCAAAATATGATTAACAACCTATAAATTATCAAACACCCAGACTCACCAAATAAGATAAGAATGGAGTCCCCAATAGATGAAGTGGTGGAGACCATAGAGGAATAAATGATCTATTTCCTTCATGCATGAAACATGGAAAGTGACACCTAATGAAGTGTCTCAACGGATTAAGAAAATGTTTTATTTTTTTTAAATAAAGGGGGTGAATCAATGAATATCCAATGAAAAATTAATAGTCTGATGGAAGGAAACAAATTTCATCATATTGTACCATTTATAGTTAATTTTCATAAATATGGGGAACCTGAGAATTATTCGAGTCAATGAACTATTCAAAATGTTAACCCCTAGACCGAGTAACAATTTTAAAATAAAATGGTTGAAGTATTTATGTATTGGTATTAAAGAATTAAATTTTAGAAGTATTTTAACCAATGGTATTTTGGTAAAAAGAATCATGAAACATATAATGATTGTGTTAAACTTTTAAAACATGTATTGCTTTATTAATTTAGGAGTTATGGATACAATCATGGGATTATGATTTTATGTTTGATCATAAGTTAAAAGTCTTAAACACCCCTATTGAGAATTTGTGTGGTTTGAATATAGAATGATTAAATATATTTTTTGGAAACATTTATTGGAATAAAACTTATTGTTTTAGTATATTAAGGAGTTATTTTAGGAAGAATTACTTTATATTATTTTGGAATTAATATTAAAGGTATTGGTACATTTTAGTTCTATATTATCTTCAATATCATAGTAATTATGGGTCATCAAAAATTGGGAATGTTAAAGGAATTATATTAATATAATCTTAGAGATAGGAAAACCCACATTCCGGGTGACAAGACGTCGTATCCATCAACGCCATGGGGGTTGAACCCACAAATGAAGGATGATAAGGGTGTTGTTCCTACCAATGGACTACATGATGTTCCAGTTAATGTGTCTTTGTTTTTACTTATATGACATGATGGATAAACATTAATACTGAACAAGTGGTTTTATAGTTGAAGTTTATAATTTAATGTTTTATATTGGATAACTTGTACTAAAAATATTGGTTTTGGAAAATATTGTGAGATAAATAGAAATACTTGTCAATATTTTAAGGAACTTATGATTTGTTAAAAGTGAATTTTCGTGATTCAGACATATAAAATTCATTTTTTATATTCATTTCTTGGAGTATGCGATAAATTGGAAATTGATTGAAGTGAGACTAAAGAATGAAATTGTGCTTATGAAATAGAAATTTATCAACTATATATATTTACTTATATTCATAACATTAAGATAATTCCTTAACTTTTGGAAAAAGATATTGATGGAAAAGATGTTATCCTATTACATTTATATCTGATGAATCAAATGGTCTTTTAAATCATCACATATTTACGATTTTGATGTATTTAAATTTCCATTGATAATTCTATTTCTTGTGATAGTTGATTTCCATCATAATCACAATTATTTATTTTTTCTTCTACGTCCATATTTTCACATGAAACTAATATTCTCTTAAATAGAAACATATTTATGTGTTATTACCTAAGAATTTTTTTATTTCCCTTTATCTATTATTTATTAAGTTTTTTAATTACTGTTTTACAATTTGGGTTTTTTGAAAAGGAATTTTCAAATATCAAACACTTTATTTCTTAGCATGAGATAAATTGGGAGGTTGAAAATTATTTAAGGTGGGGAGAATGTAGCACCCCAAAATTATAAAATAAAAGCATTGTATAATATGGTATTTGTGAAACACAACAAAAAACTTAAAAACACCATTAAATATATTTCTTTACATTTAATCTCTTCAATAGTTTTCTCAACACACAACCCCGAGTCTAAATGAACAATAACATAGTATGCCATTATAGCCTAGAAATTAATTTGGTAGGTATGAATAGTTATAAATAAATTATGAAATTATATTTTTAAAACAATTATAAAATAAATTCAATGGATATCTATTGATTATAAAGAAAATAAGAACCATTTGAATAAAAAAGAAAATATTTTCTGGAAAACAGTATTTTTCAAAGAAAATAGATTTTTCACCTTTTGGGAATTTAATTTAAAATTAAATTTTGTCAATTTTATAAAATTTATTTGATAATATAAACTTAATTTTTGAAAGTCATCATTATCTGGTAGTGAATTTTTGAGAATTTTCTACAAAAATAAATTTTCAATGTATAGAAAAAATACTGGTTTTAATTAATCATTGTCATTTATTATAAATAATTTAAAATCATAAAAATTATTTTAATATGGATTTAAAATTAAAATTAGTGAAATTATATATCTGTTAATACAAATGAGGTCATTATAATCAACTTCAAATTGAATTTTGATATAAAAAATTTTAACTTTTGAACATTTTCACTTTGAAAACCCACTTTCTCATCGTATCTGTGAGTTTAAAGTTAAATTAAATCTTGTGAGTTTCATTTTTTGAATTTAGAAAATTAAATAAAAATTTTAAATTAGAATAATTGTTTTTATCTAATAATTTCAAAATTTTTTGATCGTAATTAATAGTAAAAAAGTTAAAATCATTTCCCATTGTTAAGGTAAAAATGAGTTTACTGGGGTTATTCTAAAAAGATAAGGATTTAAAATGACCTAAAAACTTAACCAAAACTATTTCTATTGACATATTTGGACCTTAAATCTTATAAGGGTTGAAAAGTATCCATTTTAGAGTCTATTTTAATGAAAAAACATATGTTTAATTAAATCTTTTCAAATATTCCAGGTGTGTACTCTCCCCCTCTTATAAAATACCACCACCTATCCCCCCTATTTACACTTCCAAACAATTTAATTCAACCAATAAATTCCTAGATTACTTTATTATCCCCTAAAAAAATCCTATATCCATTTATTTTATCATAAAACCATTCTATAAAAGATTTTGGTGAAAACCTAAGGAAGTTTTCTGAGGTTGTGGTAGTCTTCTTAAACATATGTTTTTATTTTTATATTTATTCTTATTACACATTCTTAAATTATTATTAAACCATGATTATTTAATAATATCATTATATTACAAGTATTTATATGTTATTTTGTTATTTTCATGACCCATATACATCTCATCTTTCATCAAATGGGAAATAAAACGGTCGATCATGTGTACGAAGGACTACTACCCCAAAAATTGATATAATTCATTTTCCATCACCATTATTAAAGGATGGATATAATGATCAATTTAAAAAAAGAATATTATATTTAAATTATTATTATACATATGGAATTTTAAATTCAAATTTACTTTATTATGTTCCATTTTGTTTAAATTATGATAACATCACTCATGTGTATGCTACACTACCTCCCCAGGAAGAGATATGATTTTTTTAACTTTCAATTTACATGGAATGTAATAAAGAAAAATTTAATAAATATATGTGATATATATGAAATTATATTGATTATTTAAAATTAATATATCACTTAATTCCTTACCCTTTCACTCGTTAGGGAAATGATAACATCACTCGTGCATACGTACGACCTATCGTCTCTATAAAGTGATGCAATCCATTCTAAATGTTCAATTTAAATAATTATTATAAAAATATATATTATGGAAAAACTTATATTTATAACATGAAATTAATTATTGATATTATTGGACTATATAATATGGGTAAGAACCAAAACATCAATTAAAAAATAAGCTTGAGAAAAGGAGACAGTAAAAACTTGAGATAATAAAAATACTAAATATTATTAACAAACGAGTGGTAAAATATTATGAGTTGATATTATTTGATATTATAAATATGAATATGGTTATGGTATAAATTAATAACATGATAAATCCATTATTAAGGAGGTTAAATCATGTTCAACGAAAAGGAAGTTTAAGGTAACAGACTTCTTCTCGATTTCCATTCATTGAGGTATATTGTGATGTTATACACCTAATTTATTTTATATGGTGTATATACTACCCAATTTTAATTGAATATAATTCATAATTCATAATTCATTTTATTTTATGTTTTAATTGGAATTATTTAACCTAAGTGGATTTGAATTGAAAATTACCAAGTGGTAAAAAGTTTAGTAACTCTATTTATTTTCATTGGGCTATATTACTTCTCCATTATAGTTGAAATTATATGATTATGTGTGTAAATACTTATGAATATATTACAATTTTGTTTAACTTATTTTATGTGGATTTACATTTTACACACATAATTGATTCATTGATTAATTATCAATTCAACATTATGATCTCTATAAGGATTTACTTCACACTCCCATTTTAATTGAGATTGTTTATACTGGAATTTCCATTGTAGGAAATTATTTGATCATTGTCTAATAAAAGCCTTTAATTTTATTATCCTATGGTAATTCATGATTTTTTAAGTAATAGTACCATTTTAAATTATTTTTTACTTGAAATTATTGATGATATTTTTTTTATAAAATCTTACATAATTTCTCTATTTGGTCAAAAATCCATTTTCTTCTATACCAATATTTTCCGAAAATGTTTTACCTTTATCCAATTTATTTATTAAATACATTTTTAAACATTTTTTTAATTTTAACAAAATATTTTGAAAGCATTCTTTATGTCAGTTTATAAACAAGGAACCTTGGGATTTTATTGAAAATTTGAATAGAATATTTGTTTTAATGTGTATGAAATGCACATAATTTCCCACCATTATTTTCACTAAATGTTTTAATGTTTACTTTATAAGTTTCAAAAGTTCTTTTCAAAGAAAAATATTTCCAAAATGTTTTTTGATCTTTTAGTTTCAAAATATGATTTTTAAACTGAAAAATATATTTTTCTTAAAAATGTTTTTAAATATATTTTTATTGTATTTATATTTATAAACCAAAAAAACATTTATTGTATATATTATAAACTAGAGATATTTTATATTTATACCATTCATATTCTTCCACCAAATTGTTTATGATTATTTTGACCAAGATTAGTATTGCAATTCATTTTCGTGATTCATTTTTGTGATCATTAACTTTCCCTTGAATTATTCACTTTCCAATGATCATTAGACATTAATATTTCCATAAATATCCATATAATTTATCATGGATATTCTTATTAATTAAACAATATCTCATTTCTACATATAGTGTTTTACATTGAATTTTATTTGAGTGACTTGGAAAATATTTAAAATTTGAATTATTTGTTTAATACAAATATTTAATGGTAGGGAATATTATTAAGAAAATAAATAAATTATTCAATATATGAGAAATGATTAAGATATGGAGATACAAGTGGGGCTAGATTATAAATAACCCACTGATATATCAATTGTCTGATGAGAAAAATCAATTGGTTAAAATTTGTTAATTAGGATTCTCATGTATACATTCCCATCAGATTTAAGATATCTTGTGAAATATATTGACAGTACCGGTATCATAATTCATGAGATAATGACATACACTAATTACGTATTTGCTTCATTGAAAATTTAGTTATTATTTTCCATGATATTTTCATATTGATATTATCTCTAGATGCATTTAATTCTCATTTTATTGATTAAATGGAATAGGTTTTCAGTGATTTACCATTAAATATTTATTATTCCTTATCCAGTTATAATATTCATGTTATTTATTAAATTTAATTTATTTTTAGTTACATAACCTTCCATAAAGATTATACTAGTCAAATTATTTAAATTAAATGTGTGTTAAACTATTTACATTTCCATGTTGATTATGATAATTGGTTATTGATTGATTATGTTGTACTTAAAACATACTGATTATTTTATCTCAACATTATTTTTTAATTTCCCAGGAATCCATGATGTGTAATATGAATGATATTCAAGGATATAGTTGAGGGAATAAAAATATTTGAGAGAAAAATTATGCTTTCATTTGTGTTTTCAAATATAATATAAGAATCTTGTATGTATCTAGTTTACCAAGACTAATAAACTATTTATTCCTTCGAGATGTGATTCCATTTATATTGTTCTAATTTAGTAAATCAAACAGTAACTCTAAGTTACTAGATTCATGGTCGTTATATTTTACCATTTACTATGGTAAAAAATATTTATCATAATAACTATTCATTATGACCAAACATGAATTTGAACTCACTAAAAAATTTTAATCTACTAATTACAAAAATAAAATCCATTTTTTAAGACTCAATTTGTAAAAGTATAAAAAATTATTTTTGTTATAAAAATGAAAAATGCAGTAATTGTTTCAGAAAAATGTGTTTTTAAGCTTAAACATTAATTTGTTCCAAAGAAATATATAGTTAAGTTTCCTTTACAATTTATTGAATTTTGATATGTAATATGAGACTAATTTTATTTTATCACCATTTAAAAATATAATGATACTTTTTGAATACATGAAAAGAAATGTCAATTTTTATCAAAATCGACATATTTCACTATTCACCTAAAAATCAATCTTTTTTGAAAAATATAAAAAATTCACCAGAATAAAAATTCTATACAATGAATTCTAAAAATAATTTTATTTTATAAAATATAATTTCAATTATTTTTAGAAGATAATTCAAATATTAATGCAGAAAAAGAGTAATTATTTTTTCAGAAAAGTGTTTTTACAAAAAATAAAATGAATTTATTCTCATTCCTTTCCTAGTAAAAACAATTATATGATTATCAATTTATTTTATTAAATATATATTTGATTAATACCATGAAAATTATTATTAAATATTTACTAATTTAATTTTTTAATATAAAAATTTAGTAGGTGCTTAAATTTTTTTTCTAAAAACTTGATCTTTAACATTAATTTTTTTATCTCTATTTATAAAAAATTGATAATTATTTTTCAATTATTTTTCATTATATCTCATGTATAAAAAATATTTTTTCTATAAAATTAATAATCTCAATAAGAGAAATCCATCTCTATAATGAATGAAATAAAATAAAAATAGAACATTATTTTATAAAAAAATAAACCTTTTAAACTTTAACTTTTCATAAGGATGTATGGTTTTATTACTATAATTTAAAATAGATTACATATTTCCTATTAATTAATAAATAAAATTTTATTAGAATGAGTTTTATATATATATGACATAATTTGGTTACTCTTATTCATACTGACCAATCCAACTATTATGTTAAAAAATATATATTTAAATAATAATATCATGGTTCATTTAAGCTATGTGATTCATGCGGTATATGATATTAAAATAATATTTGTTAAAAATAACTCTTTTTCACTTGTCTAAAAATGTAAAAAATAATCCGTATAAGAAAAAATAAAAAAATACTTTTTAGAACTATTTAAATAACATAAAAAATATTTTAGAATAAACTTTAAAAATATTTTAATTAAAAACAATAATTAAAATTTATTTATTGGAAAGAATATGGATATGGTGGGAAAATATTTTAAATGATTACTTTAAAACATTATTTTAAGGAAAAATGCCTTACCTTAAGTCCATTCTAGATTTATACATTCCATAAATTATGAATAAAAAATGTATATTAGTTATTTAATTAAATAATAAAATTATTTTTATTCATTCGATTATAATTATTCTATTTGGGTAATTTATTACCATGTCTTATTTAATTACTAAATATGTTATGTTTACGTCAGATATTTTGATGTTATTCAGTCTTTAATTTTTAAAAAACATTATTGGTTGACCATGATCAATGGATACTGTTTCCATTTCCAAAATAATCTAATTTTTTTATAATTATGATGTTTATAAATTTAATATACTTTTAGAACTATATATGTAAGGCTATCTTGAAAAATAGATCACATCATTTCATAAAGACGATAGTCTACACGTATGCATGAATAATGTTTTAATTTTTCTTCTAGGTAAAAAAGAAAAAAAGTATATAATTATATAATTTTTTATAACGATTAATATGTTATAAATTTTATTTTTTTCATCATTCCCATCCATATGACCATCGATGTGAGGGAATAATGAAGAACAAATCACATCACTTTGTGAAGGTGGTAGTCCACACATACACATAAGTGATGTTATAATTTTACAATGGATATGAGGGTAATAAGATAAGTAATAGTTCATCTTTAAAAAATCATAATTATGTCATTAGTATCATATATATATATTTGATCTATTAGTTTTACCATTCATTTGATATAGTGGCGGAAGATGAAATAAATCACTTTGTGGAGCCAATAGTCTATACATATTCACGAGTGTTGCTTTAATTTTTCATTGGATGGAAAAGAAGATGAAAAAGGGTTATAAAACCAACATAATAAAATTTAATTATATTATAGGAAATTATTTTATTATATAAGAATTATTATGATAGGTTTAAAGGAGGTATAAGAAAACATAAACACGAAAGAAATTTGTTAAGAGTTATACATGTTCTTTGTTAAATCACCTTTTATGTACAAATTAAAGACTTATTATATTGGCATTTTGCTGATATTAGGATATATATATGTGGTAAAGTAATCTAGGTAGGTATTTGGTTAGGTATTAGCTGAGGTAAAGTGTTAAAAGTTTGTGAATATATGAATAGAGGAGGTTCCCTTTTATAAGTGAGAGGAATGACACACTTTTAAATATTCTTAACATTTAAATATCGTAAATTTAATACTCATGGTCAAGTGGAAGAAAAAAAATTTAAGTTATATTGTGATAATTATTTAAAAACTATAATCCAATGATAATTAAGATAATATTTTCAAACCATATCACATCATTTTAGTTCAATTATCTGATTTTTTTAATTATGAGGGAAACTAATTTTTTACTATGGTAACTATTATTTATGACCAAAAATGAAAATGAAATATATAAAAAATTTAAACATACTGATTATAAATATTATATACAATTCCAAGGATTAAATTTCTACAAATTTTAGAAAGTAATTTTTATATATGAACACAAAACACAATGAAAAACATTTTTTAAAATGAATTTTAAGCCTAATATATATTTATACAAAAATAGAGTATAATAATGATTAAAATGGAGTTTATTTAATTTTTTATTCAACATTTAATAATTTTACTTTAAAACCAATAAAGAAATTATAATTTTTAAATACTTGTAAAGAAATGTCATTTTTTATAAAAATCTTTATTTTTTAATATTCACCGAAAAAAATATTCTCATAAAAATTTAAAAAATACAGATGAAGATAAATTAGATAATATTAAAAAACATAAAGTTTATTTTCTCAAATAAAACTTCTAAAAGGGGTAGTTAATAATTTTAACATCCGCATGAAAAACATGAGAAAATAATTTTTTTAAAAATTTATTTTTGGTTCATATAATGAGTTCATTCTCATATATTGACTAGTGAAAACCATTAGAAGATTGTTAATTTATTTGACTAAATAAATCATTTTAAAATTTAATAAAAATAATTAATAAATAATTATTAATTTATTTTTTTTGGTATAAAAATACATTTCACACTTAGAAATAGTTTTCATAAAAATATATCTATTTACCATTAAATGAATTTATATTTATTTAAAAAAAATTATTAATAAATATATGGATTATTATTAATTAGATTTAATTTATAAAAATAATTTTCAAATAAATTCAATACTTTAAATATGATTTGTTGTTCTTTAAAATGATTATATAAAATATAAAGAATATATGCTTTTAAGAAAAAAACCCTTTTGAACTTTAACGGTTCTTATGCTCATATGATTTCATTATTATAATTAAAAATTTAACAATTTATTCCAAAAAACTAATAAATAATTTTTATTACAATAACTAGTTTTTATATATTTCACAATTTATTTCTCTTATTCATTCTCTTAAATCATATTACTAGGTTATAATGATAATATTTAAATAATGATATTGTGGTTTGTTTAAGATTTAGGTTTCATGTGGTGCATGATATAAAAAATAGTTTTAATTTAAAGGTATATTCAATATAAAATTTTATGGTGTCAGATTACCCCATTTGTTTTATGATTTTTTTAATTTTTTTAAATTTTAATATATATATATATAGAATACATTAAAAGGAAAATCATGTTGTATAGAAAGAAAAAACATGTTAAGGCCCGTTAAACTTTTATCACAAATTTCTATAAATGAATTTCTAAATTATAATCAAATGAATTTTTTTAATACTATGATTTCATGTTTCCAATGATCACTGAAAAATTTGGGTGTGATTATATGGTGATGCTTTGTGAGATATATATCTCAAATCTTATAACGAAAAATATTTTTGTTTTCATATTGATCCATGTTTTTTAATGTAAGTCGATTGTCATATTTCACTCAATTAAATCAATTTGATATAATGTAATAACTATATTGTTTTATTAGGTATCTCTGTAAACCTTATGTTCAATATGATACAATATTAGTGTATGGATTCATGGAAACACAATTTATTTCTCTAATAATTAATATATTGAAGGATGAAAAAAAAATATCTGAAAGATTTCAGAATGATAAAATTATGTGTTGTATGTTTCCTTATCTAAACAAGAATGGAACATATATTTCATAAAATTTTATTATTAATTAAATTAGAACTCAAAATATATTTTTATATATTAGTACCTATGGAAGTTGTATATTTTTTGTCCACAAAAAAGGGAGATTACTAGTTATGATTTGTACATGGTAACATGTGGGAAAATATTGAGGAAGTATTAGATATATATGTTTGATTATTTTAATACTTATATATTACAATAATTTTTTATTTTAATCCAAAATTAACATTTTCCAATATGGAATAAAATAACTATATTAGGTCAATAGGAAAGATGGGAAAATGATCAACAATGTGTTCACAATCGCGACTTTATTAAAATCTACTAAAATTTACAATATAATTAAAAAATTTATTTTGAGTTGATAAATACTTTTTAGATAGAAATTTCATCATCAAGAAGATGAAAAAAATTATTATTATTAGGTTCTAATATTTATGTTTGAAATAATTACAACTTGGACTATTATAGATTTCAATAGGGTTTGATTTTATTATAACTTTTTATCTTCAATGTATTATACTTATATTGAGTATAAATATTGAATACTATATTTTTAATTTATATTTTTTGATGACACCATGTCTTATAATTTAAATATTCTAAATCTAATTCAGGGAAAATGGGATTATTATTTTTTAGATTTTATTCACTTTTTTTTATCTCTTCCTATTTTAATTTTCGATTTTAAAATCTAAATTTCAAAATATAATGCCATTATAATTTTAAAAACGGTGTAATATAAATTATTATCATAGAATATTATTGGATTTTTCTTATTTTTATACCATTTTAAATATGTTTTTATTTCCTTTTTTGTTTTATTGCATGTTTTGGATAATACATTTTTATTTAATTTATGAATTTTTTTAGGCTGGTTATTGTAATAACTAAAGTAAAAAAGTATTATTTACATCAGTTATTTAATATAAATGATGTACAAAACATTATTCCACATTTTTTATTTTATAACTAGTGTGGAATGTACCATTTTTTTTGATTTTTTTTCGAGGGCTTTCTAGTTCAGTTAGTCTATAATCGATGTGAAAATTCCTTCAATTTTCCATTTTGGGAGGATTTTCAAAGTTGGTTTTTATCATCACTATTGTGGATGTAAATTTTCCATTGGTTAAAATAATATAAATTAAATAATTATTTACAAAGTCACTTACAATGAGTTCACTGATTAACCAACATTAAAAATACAAAAAATTATTTGAAAATAGTTTTCTCTATTAGTGTTTGTAATTATTCCTATACAGGACTTGTGTCTACACATGTTATATCCTTATAGAAAATTCACATGTTTAAAGATGGAATTTGAATACATGGATATAATGTGTCTCTTTCAAAGTTGATGCTTGGTGATTCTTAAAAAAACATGATAGAGCATGGTGTTCCTTGATGGTGGTAGTGTCCATTGTGGATAGAGATAGTTACAGAAGTATACATGGGAAGGAGGGGTATTTAAATAAAATATATCAATTGTATTTAGTGGATTTTTTGGATGTGCAATTTTTTTTGTTTTCCAATTTATAGAATTTTACTTATATTTTTTTGTCACATTATTAGTATATATGTTGCTCAATTGTTTATATATATTTTCTTTAAGTGATTTTGGTTATTATCAAGATATGGATATATGTTTCTATTGAAGGGTGATATAGGACAAGGCCTACCACATTGAATGATTTTCCTATTTGATTCTAGTCACCATCCACTGGATTACTGGATGCGAACTTTGGATGACACACTTAAATTTATTATGGCCCAAGCAAAGACTCAGTGTGCCAGGTTATGTGAGTTTAATATTTTAAATTTTCAATGAAAAATAAAATTTACCTCATTTAAGTGAAATAACTATGGGTTTTTATACTTAATTTAATTAGAACATATACTATGGGTTATCGGATCCTGAAAAGATTATTTAATTAATGATGTAGTGTCATTCACTATGCACCTCAGGAGAGGAGGATAGGTGTTACCTGATATTTAAGTAGTGTGTGGCCTACCTGACAACCAATCGAGTTGACCGTTATCTCCACCAAACTATTAGTTACAAATGGATGGTTAGGGAATGTTATGGTTATGAAATGATAGTACTAGTAGTTAGTGGTGGTATGAAACATGATAATGTTATTATACTACTAGTTTAGTGTTATATGATTTACAAGAGCTTGTTCTTTTGATAAATTAGTAGTGGTATATATGTATGTATATGTGTATGTATGTGTGGATGAATGGATTTATATAAATCATTTTATACAGGGAGTGTGTTTTTGTATATATATATGTATGTAAATATTTTTATTTGGGTAGTGTGATTTTATTGAGATACATGGAAGCCATAAAGTTTGTGGATATTACCTAGGAATGGATAATTTTTTTAGTTTATATTTTTGCACTCTTAGGATGCATTATTATTCTTTAATCACACTAGTATAATTAGAGGCTTGATGATAAACCAATTCAGTAATTTTATAGTCACCACTACTTATTATATATCTTTATATATTTTAGGTAATGTTGGTGGCTATGACAAGATAAGTTATCTTTGATGTCAATGGATAATTGGTGTTAGAGGTCAGATAATGTATACCATTACAGAGGTATTATGAGTAACATCTTAGATTTCTTCTGTTTAGGGGTTTTATGATTATATTTACTAATTAATTTAATTTCATACTCATATGCACTATCTAAAATTAACTTATTATTATACATGATATTTTCAGTTGAGTGTTAATTTAATTTTATTAAAATACCATGTTATCTAGTAAATGTTCCCAATAGGAGCAAGAGAGGTGGAGATAGAGTTTAATACCCTCGGTTTTTATTTTTATCACTTTTGTTATTAGACATGGGATTGGTATGTTAGCCCTAATATTTATGATCACCAAAGGAAGGGTGATAATGTGTTTATTACATGGGGCATTTCAATAATATAACACTTATTTGTTTCAATAAACTAGCTTGTAACAGATGATAAAACTTTACATGATCATAGGCAATACATTTCACTATAAACATAAATATATACCTCTTCATTACTAACTACCAAAATTACCCTTTTAAAGAACTATATATTATTACTATACATGAATTCACTGTAATAGATGAGTTATTAAAGTAACATGGAATACCCTTATAACTCCCTTATATTTTTTGAAATATTTTTTTAAATATGTTTAATTTATTCAATAGCATACATTATGTGCGACACCAAGTTTTAACAGACCCAAATATACTGTTAATATCAATATATAAACATGAAAACTATTACCATGACCATAAACTTGCCAGTATGAATAGTAATAACCAAATTTTAATAATTAATTATAGCTGTATTAGATAAATAAAATATATTGATTAATAAGTTCTTAATTTTCTTCAAGAATACATTTCTTCTCAAAAAATGTTCTTCATTTCTTTTTGTGAAAACATAATAACATTTTAGTTTTTACACTTTTAGAAAATTAATTTGAAAAGAATATCTTCATTTATGTTATCAAAAATAATAAATTATCTTATCATTAATTTTTGAGAATTTTTTGAAAATATTACTTTTTTGATGAATAGTTAAAAATACAGATTTTTATTAAAAACTACCTTTTCATTTAAAGGATTTTAAAAATTAATTTTTTTTTAAAATTGTATTAACATAAAATTAGTTCAATTATATTATTATTAATACAATTTATTTAATCATAATCAATTTTATGTTGAAATTTTATATCAAATTTTTTTTAGCTTATGAAAACTTTTCACTTGGAAAATCCTTTTTTTAATCGCGTCTGCTAGATTAATTTTAAGTTAAATTATTCTATATCTATGCATTGAATTTTTTGAAATAGGTTGAATATTTATTATAATAATAATTAATATTATTTAATATGTTCAACTAATTTTTTGTCATAATGAATACTAAAAAATAGTAAAAAACCAATTACTACCGTTAAGGTTTAAACGAGGTTTTTCTTATTACATGAACAGGTGTTAAATTTAATTTTAAACAAACATATTATAATTATTTATAAAATTATATTTTTATATTTATAAACTACGGTTATAAATTATATTATTTGTTTAGTTATATTTTTTAGCTTAAAGGGAAAATTACTTAGGTAAATAAAAAGAGGCTTTTTAACATGGTGGAAAATCAAATGGTAAAAGTTTGTAAACATAGAGGATATATAAATTACATGTTTAAAACTTTTTTTGGGTAAATATTTTTGATCAACCATATATTTACACCAATCAACTATTTATAAATTTTTGAGGCACTTGGATTGAGAGTGACTCCCCATTATTGAATTGTATTGAGTATTTACAAAAACTCCACACAATAATTACAAAAGGTAACTTCTTCCCCTCACTTATTCATACATAATAATTGATTTGGATTAACCAAAAAATGAAAAAATATATCTAAGAAATCATTATACAAGTAATAAATCTACTTCTCTTCCCCAAATTCCAACCTTAAAGTCCTTAATAAGAGATCCAAAGGAGGCTATTTTAGGCGAAGGTAATTATCTGAATTTGCTCTTTATTTCTACTATTTATGTTACCAACTTCATTAATTTATTAATAATTACAATATAATAATAAAATTATATAAAAAATACTTATATGTTATTATGTTGATGAAATAACCTATATCCATCTCCTCTTCCCTCAAATGGGTGACAAAATCGTCGATCATGTGAACAGTGGACTATTGTCTCATGAACCAATGTAATCCATTTTCCATAAAAACCACTCATGGATATATATAATGATGTAGTTTCCATATTTATATGATATATATGATATAATTGTACTTATTAAATTATAATATCAAATATACCTTCTTATCTTCTAATCTGTTGAAAAATGATAACATTGCTCGTGCGTACATGTGGACTACCACATATGCCAAGTGATGTGACAAACTACTCAGTTTATTTTGAAAAGGATCATAATTATGGTATATTTAATTAATATATATTGTATAAAATTATTATATAATGGTGATTTAATATTTACCTTTCTTTCATTATATCAATCGGGAAAATGGAAACAACATTCATGCATTTGTATGACCCACAATCTCTATAAACGATGTATTTAAATTTCTATATCTAACATTTATAAATCAACATAAATACATATATAATTAATATATATGATATCTATATAATTTTTAACATTATATATATTATTGAACCATGATAAAAATAAAAGGACCAAAAATACCAAACCAAACTTACATGAAAAATGATACAGTTATTACCTGAAATCTGATTTTAAAAAGGAATTATTAAAAAAAGGGTAATAAAAGGTGATAAGTAAATCATATATGGTATGAAATATATGAGTTTTTTTAAGTAATATATTTATAATGAACATATATTTATTATACATGATCTATAAACATGTATGGATAAATTTGATACTTGAGGTAAAGAATTTTCGTCTCACTTTTATTTTTGTGAGAAAAATGACATATTTAATGCTTGTTTTTTCTGTGGTGTATATAATGCCCATGAATTTATTTTACGGTGATTATTATGATTTTTTTTGGGATTTACATATTTATATATCTTTATTTCTTTCACAAGGATTACAATTAAAAATTTACCAAAGTGAAATCTCATTGTTTATCAGGATTGTTTATGATTAGGTTTCTGGTGGTGGAATGTTACAATTAAACCCACAATAAAATAATGTATTTTATTCTACTGTATTCATTTACAGATAAAAAATTTCTTTATTTCATTTTACTCTTTTTAAAAACTTTATATACCAAAATAATATTTTAAATAAAAAGATATTATTTCTCTCCTCAATCAAAATTTATTTTTCTTCCATGTCCATGATTTATAAAAAAATTAAAGGAAGTTTTTTACATTTCTCAGATGATTGTTTAAAGAAAATTTTACCCTTTTTTTATTTTTTTATAAATAATTTTTTGGTAATCTTTATATCATTGACCAAATGAGGGAATTTTTAGTTTTTACCAAAAAATGTGAATAGAATACTTGTTTTAACATGTACGACTTTAACAATGTTTTACACCATTATGACCAATCAATTTTCTTTACAAAATTTCAAGGTTATTTTCATAAAATGTATATATTTAATTTTTGGGAAACGTTTATAATTTAAATAAATGGTTTCAAAATTAAAATTTTATTTTCTTCAAGAATGTTTTAGGGATATTTTTATTGTATTTCTATTAATCAATGACAAACAAAATTTATTGTTGCTTATGTTTTTTGGGAATATGATCCTATGATACCACACTTATTATTTATGGAAATATTTTATGTTTATGATTATGATTAATAAATTATTATGAAACTCATTTCTTACTATAGATTATACTATGAATAATGGTTTATGAAACCAGTTTCCTTTCCACTTGTTATGATATGATAAATATTTTATGTTCTTGTGGAACAAATATGTATGATTTTTAATATGTGATGGGTGTTAACGATATCTACCTCCAATAAAATTGGTAAATATTTATATCTTATGATATAATTATGTGGAATAAGTTGATTTACTTGATACAGTATTGGAAAAATTCTAATGTGTTTGGTCCACTCTGATAAATAAGTTAACAAGCTTGATCTACTATGGGAAATAGGTGATGATGCCTGATCTGTTATGTTATGGGAGATAGGTTGGGATGCTTGATCCAATATTATCTGATGGTATCAATATTTAACCATTAAATGTAAAATAATTTCTATACTTATTATTGTTATACACTTATATGACACGAACTTATGATTAATGATTGATTTATAATGATTTCTCACTCTTATGATGCATGCCTTTCCAATGATAATGTTTTATGTCATGACTAATGTTTATTATATTTTATAGATTTTTTATGAACGTTGTAAGTTATTTTCATGATCTCATACCTTTATTATTATCTTATTATTTCTTATTATCATCGATTGATATCTCACTTGTTTTCCCTAACTAAGCTTTTAAACTCACCCTTTCTTATGTTTTGTTTCCATAGGTTATATAGAATGGTTTAAGTAGGGAATATATATAATGTGTACTAATTGGGAATATCTTCATGTGATATGTTGAATATATTTCAGGAAATATGAAGATTGTTTATACAATATCTAAATACTCTAAAACTTTACAATCCTTGGGAATGTATTTATGGAATATATTGGATACTAATCTAAAAAATAAAATATTTATGTATAAAAATCTTAGTTCTCTATATTTGGAATTGTAGAAATGGTTTGGAAAATATTTTGATATTAGGGTTAGATAAATTTTTGTAAAAACTATTGGGATAAGTCTATGTATAAGGTAACAACCTAATGTTTTGGTAATAAAGAAATTATATGGGTTTCATAGAAATAAACACCAGTATAGATAATAAAAGTAGATGTGGATTTGGAACAGTTTTACATAGGTGTAATAACTCTTATGAGGGTGCATTGAGATTAACATGATTTTCATATGGTGAAAAAAATTAGCCTTTCTACACCCATAATTTGACACTCATGGGGGGATATTCTTAGGTTAATTCAAAATTTTATTTATGAACTTTTATAAAGTATTTGAATAGATGATAATAAAAAATGTCCTAATTTCAACCTAAGATGTCATAGGTTGAAAAGAGAGTGTCATTATTTAGAAATCCTAAAAATTATTTTTCAAGATTATGTGGTTTTCTACTCTGATCAGTGTTGATCGAACTATGATTTTGGTTGTAGTCAATGAATGAAACATGAATGAAATATGTTAATGTTTATTGTGATGGAAAATGCAATTATTATCCGCCTAATAAACCAAATTATATAGGATATGGAATTAAAAACCTTGTTTCTATGCTCACACAACTTTCTCAAGCCATGAATCTTGTTGAGTATTCAAAAGATCAAATAAGGGAGTAACATTTTACTAAATCATTCATAAAGAAACATCCAGTTTATTTTAGTGGGTAAAAAGATCCAATAGTTTTTGAGTAATAGATTAGTACCTCTAAATAGATATTTTACATTCCCTATTATTTAGAATGTTAAAAGGTTATTTTGGTCATTTATTATTTAGAAGGAAAAGCAGATCAATGGTGGACTCTTATTAAGAATATATGGAAACATGAAAACATTGACTCCCTGGCGTGGGATGAGTTTAAGTGATTACTTTTCAATAAGAAAGCATCATATTCTTTGAAAATGTAGAAAATTAATTCCAAGATCTTAAGAAGAAGGATGATAAATCTATTGGTTCCAATGAAGAAAATTTGACAAGACTAGGGATATACAGTTATGGTATTATCATCCAATCTTAAAGTAATATTGATGGATTTTTCAGAAATTAAGGACGATGTATCTAAAGAGCATTATACATAATCAAATTTGGAATCTATGAAGAAATCAATTGATGTACACTCAATGTTGAAATTGAAATGGAAACCGGAAAACCACATGTTTCCTGTGATAAGAAATGGAAGACGGGGTTTTGTGTGATTTCCAATGATATGTCATAAGGAGGGAAGAGAATGTTTTAACCTCCTACATACCAAAAATGTATGAAGGAGAACTCAGGTGAGTGCCTGAGAAAAAGAAGATGGTGTTTCTAGTGTGGGAAGCTTTACCATTGTGAAAACAATGTAGAATTTATATGATGATGTCAATCAATGAAATTTATAGAAAGAGTTATCAAGAGAATGAACCTCCCACACTCTAGTGTTTCCAATGTATAAGGATTGAGCATTATGAAAATAAATTACCCAGTTTAAGGGATAATTAAGAAAATAAGTCACAAAAACTTATATAAAAAATGGAAGAGGGAAATATTATGATATCATTATAGTTGAATTATATCATGATAATTAGGGAACAATTATCCTCAACATTAGAGTTTTGAATTTTTTGTTGGAGTTTATATGAATAATCCATATGAAAATATTATTTTTAACCCTTTAGTAAAATTTGATGCACTTATTAGTATTGATTATCTCCCTCTATATAGATTCTGGAATAAAGAAATAATAATTGATATTTTAAGTCATCCTATGATCGTCTATTAGTGCATTGTATATCAGTAAGTTAATGTTGGGAGACAAAATTATATGGGGGTGTTTCGACCATAAACCATACTAATAATGACTTGTATTTTTCTCTCGTTTATTTTTATAAATTAATTGGGAAAATTCTAAGACCAGGAATTGAGATGGTGTGTGATTCTAAGGCCTGATGTGCCTGAAATGGTTCGAAAAAAATTATTAAGTTTTATTAGCATGCATAAATGTCTTTCCTGAAGAAGAGGAATAACTTCTAAAAGGTTTTCCGGATTAGAAATATGAGGGTTCTATTCTATTAATAATGTCACATTTACCCTAGGCGCAACTTAACTTTAGTCGGCATGGGTATTCTGTGAGAAAAACTGAAAAGGACGTAACCATAAATAAAATAATTAAAAAAAAATTTATATTAAAATCCTAAAAGATCATGAACAGTGACTTAGATCGGAAATATGAGACCACTCTTGAGTTCGTAATGTGGCATTATACTTAGTCAAGGCCTAACATAGACATGAACAAGTTGATTATGAAAGATAATTTTTGGATATTTTAAAGGAGAATAAACTAAACTTAAAAATTTTATTTTATTTGTTTTTAACATTTCATAGTGACACGACAAACCTATTTCATTTCTTAATAGAATCGTGTGGCGACACTGTAACATAGTGACATGGTGATGTGTTTTCTATTATCCTAAATTAAAAATGAATTAATGGATAATTCATAACCCTCAAATTTCCTGTAACCTATGGAGAAAAGATGTTAGCAGAACCCTTCTGTTGGTGGATGATGAATGATTAAGAATGATGGATCACTAATGATAACAAGCCATCCTATTAGAAGGATGTTTCACATGAAGATGACATAATGATCGATCTTTTTCATCATGTAATACAAACCTAAGTAGTTGTTGTATTTTGAATTCCTTCACCGTTCTTGTTTTGAATGATGAATGGGGACCGACCCAAGGAAAATTTGATCTGCAATTTGGTCATTATTATAAGATGGTTATACTACGGGAATTTAAGGGATTAAACCTTAGTGATAATCCTTTTCGTTTCATCCCCTTTTCTAACATGATGAGAGAAGGCTGAAACAAACATGGACAATGTTCATTCTTTATCTATTCTTGGTGTTTCCTCCTTCCCAATTCTTGAGGTCTTCACCGATGGAGCCCTATGGCCACATCATGATATTTCGGGAGGTTCCAAACTTGGACGAACCCCGAAAGTAATGAAAAGATGTTTTAGAGCCTGTGTTATTCAAGATGAAGATGTGAGGATATAAAGTGTGTCTCCGTTTCAAAAAATGGGGCACCAGAGAAGATGAGGCAGTCTGTGGAGTAGATCCCACTAATGGTGGTGCATGGAATCTCAGATTACCCGCCAGTTGGTGGCAATGGAATGGTCCAGCAGGACCGCATCGGTAGAAGGGGCCCATGGCGTACGATTGCGGGCAGTGACTATGATGGATCCATAAGACACTATCCAGAAGGACCCGGCAGAAACCACCGTGGGGTGGGTCACACGGTGGCTGACCTTGTTAAATACGGTGAATAGAAACATTTACTAGGTAGGGAGGCAGCAACGGCTGCGTTTTGGTGGACCGAATCGACCCACTCAAGCGGGCAAGGCTGGAGCAGCCGAGTCAGGCCAATAGTGGGCTCAGTCAGTGGTGTAAGGGCCGATAGAATGGGCCAAGCCCATTGGGATGGGTCGACCTGGTAGGTTGAGTAATAGTTCCGCAGCTCGGGTCTGGTTAGTTTGACCCGGTCGGACTGGAACCAGACTCAACATACCCCTTTTCAAAAAAAGTCCCATAATGTTCAAACCGTATGTCCATTTGATGATTTGTTTATAGTGTTGGGACTCTCATGATGAGGCTTTCCTTTTAAGATAATATATAGGAGTTTTTGTGGAGGTCGACATATGAACCTCTTGTCACGAGGAGTAGGTGCTCCTGGAACTATCACACTAAGAGAGAAATTTAATGGATGACTGTGACGTACACATAGTGTGTCTTCTACAGAGTGTGTCTCATGCCCCAACACGAATTGTGTCTCATGAACCTACACATTGTGTGTCTCCTGTGCCTACATAGAGTGTCTCTTCTATGCCAATTCTGAGTGTGTCTCCGATGAGAACACATAGTGTTTCTCCTTGAGTTTGAATTTTTTTTACTATCTTCATATATGTATGTAATATACATATACTGGTGTGATATGACTCTAATGACTCCCTTGACTATACTTATTAGAGGATACACTTTGTGAACCTATTTGGTAGTCTTTTTTTTGTATTTGTTTGTGGTAAACCTTTGATGTTTTCGGTCCCTAATGAGTATTGTTTTACTCACCCTGAATGGGGTTCTCCCACATGTGTCATGTCTTCTGCAGATGACCAATAGCTTTGATGGGAGCCTTTGTGGGCCAGACATAGGTGGTACACAGATGGAGGCCCGATAGAAGAGGTGCACTTTAGTAACTTCTGAGAGCTTATGTACTGTAGAGACCAGAAGCTTGACGTATATGGACATTACATTAATTTAGCGGAATACTTAATATATAACAAAAACAGACACACAAGGACTGTAATAGTTTAGTGTCTTTGGAAACTTGGAACGTAATCTTCTAATCGTGGTGAAATATCTTCAACATCTCCCATAAAGATCTTCCCCGTTTTTTCTTACCTAAAACCTTTCTTTATATCCTGGGGAAAAGAAAACATAAAAAGGGTGAGCTCAAATGCTCAGTAAGGGTAAGCATGGATAAAATAAAACATACCATATACATTTGAACTTAAAAACATGAACATAATGTTTAAACGTCAAAAGCTTGAAAAATGACATAAAACATGGAAGTACGTAAGGAATAGATCATAAAGAAACATTAATAATGATAAAATAGCATGGGAATAAAACATGTAATTGTGGCAACCATTAAGTACATGATATGATTTCCATAGTATCCAAAGCATTGCTGCCAAGACCATCTTAGTGGACAAAGTCCCTTTCTGAATCGAGTTCACTCCTCGTTCCAGTCCTGTATTACTGAACTAGTTTAACATTCCATTCCAGCCATGTCTATCTCATGAGATATAAATATTTACCCAATTCATTGGAGGGAGATATAGGTCCCACCCATCTCATAGTGAAATCATTCTTACTTGTGCGACAAAATAAACATAAAACATTCATCATAACCCAAAGAATAAAATGGGTTTCATAAAAATCATCCCATCATCACATAATCCATATAAAACAAATGGATATTTCATCATATGAAAATTGAAACCATGTAAATCATAGAGACATTATACTTGAAACATAAACATCTGAAATAATTTCATCTTAGATGGAAAATGGTTTTGATAAAATACCTGAAATGAATTCATGAGGAAAATATCCTTTCTTCTTCAAAATAAATTTCTTTTCACAAAACGTCATGCAATTTTAAAAGAAAGAGATTTTGTTGAAAATATTCATGAAATATTTTGGAGGTAGCTTCATGAAAATAGGGCTTTATAAAACCGTAAAAATTCGTTCGTGCCGTATAAGTTAAAAAACCATTCTTTTCGTAATTTTGTCGGAAAAGTCAATAAGTACCTCATAACGTAAACAAAAGAAAGATTCCTTACATACCATGTAGTAAAAGTAAAAAATGGGTAAAAAGGAATTTAAACATACATGAAAACAATTTTATAAAATATGGACATGGATGATTGAAATAACCCCATCAAATACTTACAAATATGCAATCTCGGATAAAAACGAGATTTGCAAAATTATCCCTTACCTTAGGTCCGATATGCTTCATACGTATCCGAACCTCCTGTATAATGATTTTAATAATGTTACAGACTTATTAAATAATCATATTAATTGTTATGATATCATATATGGTTCACTTATGACTTTATATTACCCATTCTTTGGTAAATTCCATGCTAAAGAGCGTTTTGAGTAAAATAATTTCATTTGTCGTCCGTGTTTTGACTTGTAATTATTCATATGATTACTTAGATAATGATTACTTACATCCAGAATGTAAAACATGATTTATATATAATATATATTCAGAATATATATATATATATATAATATCAACAAATGGAAATAAATACACCGTTCATGGAGACGGTAGGCCGTAAGTACGCATGAATGCTGTTTTCATTTACTTATTGAGTTGAATGGAATTAGGTAGATGATATACATATATATATATATAAATAAATAAAGTAGCTTTATAATGTCATATATTTCATTATTCTTACTTATATATACTTTATAATCGTTCTTTAATGGTTAACATGGAGAATGAATCTCATCGCGTCGTGGAGACGGTAGTCCGTACGTACGCACGAGCGATGATATAATTCTCATGATCGTGGAATTGTATTGTAGTGTATGTATACTATTTTAGAATCAATATCACTTTACAATAATCATACATAGTTATTATGTACACCATTATACCCATCCAAGTAATGTGGTGGTGGAAAATAGATTACACCACGGCGTGGAGACGGTATTCCGTACGTACGCACGCGCGGTTATTTCATTTTCCATAGGATGGATAGATGGTGAAATAGGGTTGTTTCATACTTATAATAACATATCAGTATATGAGTGATAATTTTGTTATTACTTCATAATGAAAAAACCTAAGAAGAAGAAGTTGAAGAAGAAAGAAGTTTGAAAGAATCGGTAGAAGAAATTACCTCTTATTCGATACGCCTCTTTTCAACCTCCTCTTAGGGCACTATGATTGGTCTTTGAAGAAGAACAGAACCTCTAAGATGTTTCTAGGGAAATGTAGAAGAGAATTTTTCAGGGGTTGTCCGATCTTGAAGGCTCAAAGTGGTGTGAGGAAGAGAGGGAGGAGGTGCCCTTTTATAAGGGAGGAGAGGGGCACCTTTGGAAAAACTAAAAATATTATTTTATTATAAAGTCATATTCGGTTTTAAATAGCTCCAAATTGATATATTTAGAAGATAGGGTGGGTATGGGTCTAAATCCTCTCATCCAATAGAATTTAGACAAGATTATGTCATTATACTAACCTTATCTTTTAGTTTTAACTCTTAGTTAATTAGATTGACATTTACCATGTCACTTTGTATTTTTATATTATATAGTTAATAAACTTACCATATTCATCCAAGAGACCCCCAAGTGGTCCATTAATGATACACCTATCATGATATAAGTATCTTGGCCGAACCTTAGATTTTTAGGAATAAAATAACAATTAATAATATAATATTTAAAAAAAAAACTATTTTATGTCAATTTTGACACTATTTAGTAATTGATTTTTGTGAAAATCATAAAAGAATGATTAGTTCGAAAAAAGTTAATAACCTCACTAATAACATATCATATTAACCTATAAAATTAGTGTAATTTATAAAAAGTATCAAATTATATTTATTTGGGCATTTATAACATCAATTATGTCAATATTTCATTAATAATATAATTACTGCATCATCATTGTGTCATAAATAAATTAAATTATTTAAAGTCTAAAAATTACAAATAAACTACCATTATGTAGGAAATCTTATTATCTTTATAATTAATATTTATAGTCGAATTTATCTTATGTATAACCCTATATTAAAAATATTTTACTTATTAAACATTGATTTTAACTATTTTAACCCTCTTTAAATAAATTAATATTAAATGTCCTAATCCAATCCAAGTGGGCCTAAACGGTCATATTTTATTCCTAGGGTTGTTTTGGTCGAATTACACTTATCCAATAGAATTAGGACATGTGTTAGGGTAATAATAATATCATTTTACCCTTAATTACCCTATTTACTTTTAACCGTGGTAAAAAAAGTAAAAAGTTACTATTCACCAAAAATTATTTTTATCTCATTAAACAAAATTTTACTTTATGACATCAACTGTGTCTCTCATATTTTTGAAATTTCATTCACAGAAGCGGTAAAATTATGTTTTATGAAAAATTCATTTTTCTTAACTACCACTTAGTGGTTTCACTATTCATCAAAATAATGAAAGATTCCAGAAAAATACCAAAAATTTGGCCTAAGCTATATTTGATATTATGAATTAAAAAATGATGTCTATTTTACCAAATTCAAAAAATATCAGTTGCATTAATTAATTTAAAAATTAAATCCCGTTGTCAAAACAAATAGCGTGTTTTTAAGAGATAATAACTATCAAAAGATTGACATTTGTTTATGTCTGGTTTAAATGTGAAATTACATCCAATGACCAACATTGTATTAAATTGTAAAAATATATTCTAAATATACTTTAAAACCACTGAAATTAATAATTTATTACTATTAATTATTTCTATTAAAAAGGTTGTTTTTAATTAAAATTTAGTAATTTTCACTATTCATCAGAAAATGAAAGTTATCTGAAAAGTACCAAAATTTCACCCTAACCTAATTTCAATATTCCAAATCCAAAAATGAAGTCCATTTTGAAAACTAAAATTTACAAAATTTCAAAAAGTTGTTATTACTATTCATAACGGCTAGTTTTAATAATATTTTAATAGCATATCGTTGTTTAGTGAAACTCGGTATTGCGTACTACACACACTATCGAGGAAGGTCGTGATTGCGTGTAATTCAAGGCAAGTCAATGATGTGTTTTGTGCAATCTAATTTTGGTGTAGCGTACAACACAAGACATTAATGAAATTAAATAGAATATTTTTCATAAAATCTCGGGGTGTTACATTCTACCCCCCTTGAAATGAATTTCGCCCTCGAAATTCATCAGGGTTATAAATGGTTTACTACTCGAAAGTTTCTTTAATAGAAACCCAGATTGTAAAAGGAATACCAAAACCAATCTTTAAAAACAAAATTTTGAAACGTAACGGTTACCCAAATAAACTAATCACTGGGTTCCCACATAGGTGAAAATATGGATATGGAAGAGAAATCTAACCATCATGTTCTGATGGAGAGTGGTAGAGAACATGGCTATGGAAAATCCAGCAATCACAAAGCCATAAATTTGTGATGATCTAAGGTACCATATGATTCATCAGATATAAGAGCACTAGAACAACATTTTTGGTTTTCAAGATCATTTCCCTAAAGTTGATGAAATTGGAATTAGAAGAAATACTTTCGTGATTTTGGTATAGTCTCACCATTGGTCATTCTTTGGACAATTTCCACTTCATCTCATAAAGAAATGAAGTTGAATTTGTCATTCGTGATGTGTTAGCAGATCATGTGATAGAATGATGGGTCATTCTATCTGTCTCAAACAAAAGGTTAGAAAAGTTATCAAAAAAATATATACATAAGTCCATCTATAGTGAGATTAATCATATATGGTTCCTAAAATGGACTTATACTTCATATATCATACTACTTAATATAATAAAACTAATTTCTAATAAACAGGGACTTCCTGTAGGCCAGTGGTAGGCGATAATGGCCAGTCGCACTTCGGTTGTGGGTTCTATTCCCACAGCCTTGTCCGACGCGATGGGCTGTCGCCCATCCTGCGGGTTGTCCTTTTTCTAAAACTATATTACTATAACATTCCATCAATAATATCGAAAAAACTTCTATACTTAAACAATACTATATTATGTCCAACATAATCCATTCCAATCTTTATCTAAAATACTTCGGTCCAAGCTCATTGTATAAAGAAAATGATTACTTGAAATGTCATCAACCAGGCATGTTAATACCATCATTTATCCCCCATATATCTTGTTGGTCACATTCCAATCATGTGAATACCTTAATCATGTATTCTCTTGAAAAATGAATATCCATTAAGCCTTAGTGAAAACATGAATGCTGTCAAAAGTTAACTCTTTCCTCATACCAAAATCCAAAAATTCTATATACTCAAACCATGATATAACCTTCTTCTTATATCAGTCTTGAGCTCATGAATACAATCAAACATCTCATTATATTCTTATCCCTTCATTATGCACATATCATCTAATTTCCAAAAATATCTGAATAACCTTCCATGGTTACTAATACCATTAATCATACAATTTCAGAACATAGGAAATACAATAGTGTAACAATCCTTAGATGTCTCTTTTTTCCATAGTACCATGAGATTACTTATACAACATTACACTTGATAAACATGTAATCATTCCACTACCTTATTAAACAATTAACTGAGCTTCAACAATTCATTCATCTCACATATCATTTGTAGTCTCTTCATCATCATCAACATAAATACTACCCATACGACCATACTGATTCTCTTCATGAGACTTTCCCTTAGGGCATTGGTTTCAATAATGCCCGTACATTCCACATTTAAAACATTTAACCATTGTTGATGTCGTAGCAATACCATTATCCTCATCCATGGTGTTAACTGAACCCTTTCCTTTGCACTTACTGGCTTTGTGTCCTTCTTTTCCACACCCAAAGAATCTTCCAGTTCCCTTGAAACAATATCCCCGATGCCTCTTCCCACATGATTTACATGAGGGAAATTGAACTTTCTTTCCCCCATGATCATCATGAAACTCCATATTTCTCTTATTATCTGAGTCGGGAAACTTACCAAAGTTGAGATTATTGATCATATTATGAGATTGCTGATTAGGCATAATAATGATGTTTGGACTTCCAAATCCCGTTTCATTTGGTTTCTCATGAAGAATATCATTCCATTGCCCGTCATATCCTCCATTATCATGAATCTCCCTGTTTCCAGCCATTTTCTAAAACCCAAAAAGAATAGTTTGAGAGGCAAAAATCATGCTAGGGAAAACAACATAATAAAGGGGGAGTACCCTCAATATCTAACATCTTAGGTTAAATTCTAATATCGTTACCGTAGTTCTAGGACTATATCCTATACGTATACTTATCGTTAGGGACATCCCTAGACATACCTTAGAAGTATCTCTAGGGATCTCAATAACGTTTTCGCATCCTAGTTTCCAAAGGTTGACTAAACCTTTCCTCTGATACCAACTATAGAGACCAGAATCTTGACAAACATGGACATTACATTACTTTAGTGGAATACTTAATACATTATAAAATCAGACACACAAGGACCGTAATAGTTTAGTGTCTTTGGAAACTTGGAACGTAATCTTCTAATCGTGGTGAAAGATCTTCAACATCTCCCATAAAGATCTTACACTTTTTTTTCTTACCTAAAACCTTTCTTTATATCCTAGGGAAAAGAAAACATAAAAAGGGTGTGCTCAAATGCTCAGTAAGGGTAAGCATGGATAAAATAAAACATACCATATACATTTGAACTTAAAAACATGAACATAATGTTTAAACATCAAAAGCTTGAAAAATGACATAAAACATGGAAGTACGTAAGGCATAGATCATAAAGCAACATTAAGAATGATAAAATAGCATCGGAATAAAACATGTAATTGTGGAAACCATTAAGTACATGATATGATTTCCATAGTAGCCAAAGCATTGCTGCCAAGACCATCTTAGTGGACAAAGTCCCTTTCTGAATCGAGTTCACTCCTCGTTCCAGTCCTGTATTACAGAACTGGTTTAACTTGCCATTCCAGCCATGTCTCTCTCATGAGATATAAATCTTTACCCAATGCATTGGAGGGAGATATAGGTCCCACCCATCTCATAGTGAAATCATTCTTACTTGTGCCACAAAATAAACTGAAAACATTCATCATAACCCAAAGAATAAAATGGGTTTCATAAACATCATCCCATCATCACATAATCCATATAAAACAAATGGATATTTCATCATAAGAAAATTGAAACCATGTAAATCATAGAGACATTATACTTGAAACATACACATATGAAATAATTTCATCTTATATGGAAAATGGTTTTGATAAAACACTTGAAATGAATTCCGGAGGAAAATATCCTTTCTTCTTCAAAATCAATTTATTTTCACAAAACATCATGCAATTTTAAAAGAAAGAGATTTTGTTGAAAATAGTCATGAAATCTTTTGGAGGAAGCTTCATGAAAATAAGGCTTTATAAAACCGTAAAAATTCGTTCGTGCCGTATAAGTTCAAAAAACATTATTTTCTTACTTTTGCCGGAAAAGTCAAAAAGTACCTCGTAACGTAAAAAAAAGAAAGATTCCTTACATACCATGTAGTAAAAGTAAAAAATGGGTAAAAAAGACTTTAAACATACATGAAAACACTTTTATAAAACATGGACATGGATGATAGAAATAACCCTAGTAAATACTTACAAATATGCAATCTCGGATAAAAATGAGATTTGCAAAATTATCTCTTTACTTAGGTCTGATATGCTTCGTATGTATCCGAGCCTCCTGTATAATGATTTAAATAATTTTATTGACTTATTAGAGAATCATATTAATTGTTATGATATCATATATGGTTCACTTATGACTTTATATTACCCGTTCTTTTGTAAATTCCATGTTAAAGAGCGTTTTGGGTAAAATCGTTTCATTTGTCGTCCTTGTTTTGACTTGTAATTATTCATATGATTACTTAGATCATGATTACTTACATCCAGAATGTAAAACATGATTTATATATAATATATATTCAGAATATACATATATATAATAGATCGATAAATGGAAAGAAATACACCGTTCATGGAGACGGTAGGCCGTACGTACGCATGAATGCTGTTTTCGTTTCCTTATTGAGTTGAATGGAATTAAGTAGATGAAATACATATATATATACATTAATCCAGTAGCTTTATAATTTCATATATTTTATTATTATTACTTATATATACTTTATAATCATTCTTTAATGGTTAACATGGGGAATGAATCTCATCGCGTCGTGGAGATGGTAGTCCGTATGTACGCACGAGCGATGATATCGTTCTCATGATCATGGAATTGTATTGGAGTGTATTTATACTATTTCATAATCAATATCACTTTACAATAATCATATATAGTTATTATGTACACCATTATACCCATCCAAGTAAGGTGGTGGTGGAAAATAGATTACACCACGGCGTGGAGACGGTATTCCGTACGTACGCACGCGCGGTGATTTCATTTTCCGTAGGATGGATAGATGGTGAAATAAGGTTGTTTCATACTTATAATAACATATCAGTATATGAGTGATACTGATTTTATTAGTTCATAATGACACAACCTAAGAAGAAGAAGTTGAATAAGAAAGAAGCTTGAAAGAATCCGTAGAAGAAATTACCTCTTCTTCGATACGCCTCTTTGAAACCTCCTCTTAGGGCACTATGATTGGTCTTTGAAGAAGACCAGAACCTCTAGGATGTTTCTAGGGAAGTGGAGAAGAGAATTTGACAGGGGTTGGCAGAGATTGAAGGCTCAAAGTGGTGTGAGGAAGAGAGGGAGGATGTGCCCTTTTATAAGGGAGGAGAGGGGCACCTTTGGAAAAACAAAAAATATTATTTTATTATAAAGTCATATTCAGTTTTAAATAGCTCCAAATTGATATATTTCGAAGCTAGGGTGGGTATGGGTCGACATCCTATCATCCAATAGAATTTAGACAAGTTTAGGTCATTATATTAACCTTATCTCTTAGTTTTAACTCTTAGTTAATTAGATTGACATTTACCATGTCACGTTGTATTTTTATATTATATAGCTAATAAACATACAATATACATCGAAGAAACCCCCAAGTGGTCCACTAATGATACACCTATCATGATATAAGTATCTTGGCAGAACCATAGATTTTTAAAAATAAAATAAAAATTAATAATATAATATTTCTTTTAAAAACTATTTTATGTCAATTTTGACACTATTTAGTAATTGAATTTTTTGAAAATCATAACAGAATTATTAGTTCGAAAAAAGTTAATAAAATTAATATTAATATATCATATTAACCTATAGAATTAGTGTAATTCATAAAAAGTCTCAAATTATATTTATTTGGGCATTTATAACATCAATTATGTCAATATTTCATCAATAAGATAATTACTGCATCATCATTGTGTCATAAATAAATTAAATTATTTAAAGTCTAAAAATTACAGATAAAATACCATTATGTAGGAAATCTTTTTAGATTTCTAATTAATATTTATATTCGAATTTATCTTATGTATAACCCTATATTAAAAATGTTTTACTTATTAAACATTGATTTTAACTATTCTAACCCTTCGTTAAATAAATTAATATTAAATGTCCTAATCTAATCCAAGTGGGCCTAAATGGTCATATTTTATTCCTAGGGTTGTTTTTGCTGAATTACACTTATCCATTAGAATTAGGACATGTGTTAGAGTAATAATAATATCATTTTTACCCTTAATTACTCTATTTACTTTTAACCGTGGTAAAAAAAAGTAAAAAGTTACTATTCACCAAAAATTATTTTCATCTCATTGAACCACATTTTACTTACTGACATCAACCGTGTCTCTCAGATTTTTGAAATTCCATTCACAGAAGCGGTAAAATTAAGTTTTATGAAAAATTCATTTTTCTTAACTACCACTTAATGGTTTCACTATTCATCAAATAAATGAAAGTTTCCAGAAAAATACCCAAAATTAGGCCTAAGCTATATTTGATATTATGAATTCAAAAATGATGTCTATTTTACCAAATTCAAAAAATATCAGTTGCATTAATTAATTTAAAAATTAAATCCTGTTGTCAAAACAAATAGCGTGTTTTTAAGAGATAATAACTATAAAAAGATTGACATTTGTTTATGTCTGGTTTAAATGTGAAATTACATCCAATGACCAACATTGTATTAAATTGTAAAAATATATTCTAAATATACTTTAAAACCACTCAAATTAATAATTTATCACTATGAATTATTTCTATTAAAAAGGTTGTTTTTAATTAAAATTTAGTAATTTTCACTATTCATCAGAAAATGAAAGTTATCCAAAAAGTACCAAAATTTCACCCTAATCTAATTTTGATATTCCGAATCCAAAAATGATGTCCATTTTGAAAACTAAAATTTAAAAAATTTTAAAAAGTGGTTATTACTATTCATAACAGCTACTTTTAATAATATTTTAATAGCATATCGTCGTTTAGTGAAACTCGGTATTGCGTACTACACACGCTATCGAGGAAGGTCGCGATTGCGTGTAATGAAAGGAAAGTCATTGATGCATGTTGTGAAATATCCTTTTGGTGTAGCGTACAACACAAGACATTAATGAAATTAAAAAGAATATTTTTCATAAAATCTCGGGGTGTTACATGTACCTACCCTTTCGGTATGGGTTTTTAGAAGATTAGTTCATGGAGCTTGTAATTTTCCTTTGTTGGGATTTTATACCGTCCCCCTTTACTATCTATTTGTAATATTTTCTATGTTTGGGTTTTCATATTATTATACATGCTTTTATGCTCAGTGTTTTGGTTTCAACACTTTTTCTTGGAGAAGGGTGTGTGTGTATAGGTACTTGAGAAAATGCCTCCCACTTGTGGGATATCCTTATTTGGCACTAGTCTCTAGCCCCTGGCCTTTGGGAGGCCAATTTGAGGTTGTCAAAACAAGGGCCCCAGGGGAAAGGTCGTGGTAGAGTGGTATCAGAGGAGGTAAGTTCCATATTGGGGTCAGGAGTCTGTGAGATTGATTTGGGGAAACAATGTTAAGTGTTTCCAGTTTAGATTTCTGGACTGGGTGTCTAATATTGGTGTGGTGGATGATGTATCTATACACCAGGACCCTGAATTCTGATTTTTGACTTGGTACTTGAAAACACTGGTTGCATGCATCATATTGGAAATGAGTGTGTTCTCCTGTCCATATTGAGTTAGAGTAAGCTCACCAGGTATATGCTATTGAATGTGGTATATCTTGTTCATTTTCAGGATGCTTCCACGTAGGCAGCTTTCTAGGGTTTTGGGGTGGGACCATAAGGATGGTCCGATGAGTGATGATGCATTCATATAGGGATAGTTGTTAGAGATAGAACCTCCTGGTGGTGTACTAGAGATATCACCACACATAGAGCACTAGTTCCTACCTGTGTCATTGGAGTAGGATGCACACATGCTTAATTCATTGCTTGTGTTTTAGGGATAGCGACCTATTAGTTTCCAAGGTAAGACTAATCCTCAGGTAGCTGAGGATTGGATAGATGAAGTTATGTGAGTTTCTTGCCTAGTGGGATGCCCCTTGACCAGATGGTGGTCTTATCCATGAGCCTTCTTTAGGGCTCACTAGGGAGATGGTGGAGCTTGATGATCCAGAAGAATGAAGAGGAAACCCTCTCTTAGATATAATTTGAGAACCTCTTCAAGGGGGAGTTATTTTTGATGATGTTATGTTCTTTTTGCATATACGGGAGCTACTACACCTACAACAGGGTAGCCAAGAAGTAACATAGTACTCAACAAGATTCATGGGTCTTTTGATCTTATCTATAGACCTAGTATGAGACCCGTTCATCAGGTACCACACCTTCGTGTAGGGGCTACGCTGGGAGATCAGGGCATCGATAGTATCCCTTTGCATTCTGAAACCTGATGGGGTGCTGGAGTGCGGTCTTCTTGTAGAGAGATTTCTAACTGAGTAGGAACCAGCAGTGTGAGCTACCACTGGGATCTAGGTAGCTGATTCATTGGCATCAGGTAGCTGAAAGCTGATGTAGGGATCCTAGAGGACCAAATAGTCTAGCAGATGAACCTAGGATTTAGGATCAGTGGTGCGAGGCTTCCAGGGTAAAACATGTTAGCCCCAGGAGAGGTTGTGATACTCTTGCGGAGGTCAAGGACACATGTCTAGAGATTGTCTAACCAGCTATATGACCAATCAACAGGTGATCAAGGGACTACCAAGGTAGCGACAAAGTTAGGAACTGGACAGTTCACCAGGTGGAAGATGTGGAGGAGGAGGAAGATGAGTGGTAGGAGATGGGAAAATGTTTGAGGTACTACCGCCACCACCCCCAGGTGGTCCACCATGGGATCCGAGAGCTAGTGGATAGAGGTGAGGCCAACTGCATGTGATGAAGGCTTCAACCCCAATTCTCCAGAGATGATTAGAGGTATTATCTATGTCTTCTCCACCCTAGAGGTAGTTCTTATAGACATAGGTGGTAGTAACTCCTTCTTTTCTACATATCTTGTTCTGAGCTCTGTGAATTCGGTAGAGTCATTGGCTCGATCCTTATGTTTAGAGACTCTTATAAGAGGAGATTAGATGATCACACACTGGTGATGGTAGTGTGAGCTTACTCTTGGAGGTGAGAGCACTGGATGGAGTCTCCTAGCAGCGGCAGAGCGGCCGTATGGCATCATTCTAGGTATGTATTGGTTATCTACACACCAAGATCAGATTAACTATTTTAAGTGAAAAGTGCAGTGTATACGTGAATATGGGACTAATTTTTCCTTTGTTAGTGAAAAGAAAACAAACATAGCATAAGAAAAACTTTATCAGATGAGGGTGTAGCCAATTACTCACAAGTTGGCTACCCTCACCCTCGGTGAAGTAGATGATGAGATTCCTTAGTTTCCTACAGTGGTGGAGGAGTATAAGGATGTCTTTTCTGAGGATGTCCCCAGATTACCTCCCCATATAGAGGTAGACTTATTCATTGATATATACCCTGGGATTACCGCAGTATCTACAACTGCATATTATATTTCTCCTGTGTAGCTTTGTGAGTTGGGGGAACAAATAGAAGATTTTCAGAGGAAGGGGTTCATGAGGCCCAGTGTTTCACCCTGGGAAACCCCAATTTTGTTTTCTAAGAAGGAATATGGAAACTTAAGGATATGTGTGGAATTCCAGGTGCTGAACCATGTAACCGTGAAGAATAAATATCCACTAATGAGAATTTAAAACCTCTTTAATCATCTGAAGGGAGATATGTGGTTTTTGAAGATAGACCTATGATCTGGCTATGAAGAAATTCGTGTATGGATGCAGACATTCCAAAGACAACTTTCAGAAGTTTTTACAAACTCTATGAATACTTAGTGATGCCATTTGAAATTACCAATGCCCCAACAATGTTCATGGGACTCATTAATTGGATCTTCCATCCTTATCTACACCAGTTCATGGTGGTCTTCATTGATGAAATCCTGATGTATTAGGTATCCAAGGAGGAGCATACGATACACTTGAGGATGGTCCTAGACTTACTCTAAGAGAAACAACATTATAAGAAGATCTCAAAGTTTCAGTTCTCGAAATGAGAGGTCCAATTTCTGGGACACGTCATCTCACAGACTAGAGTTGAAGTGGATCTAGTGAAGATAGTGTAGGGTTTTTCTTGGGATCCACCTAAGAGCGTTACAGAGGTACAAAGTTTCATTTGGTTGGATGGGTACTATCATAGGTTCGTACCTAACTTTTCCAGAGTATAATCACCCCATGAAGTCTTTGAAATGAAAGAGGAAACTATTTTTGTGAATGGAGAATTGCTATGAAATATTTTAATAGATGAAGAAGAGTTTTATGAGCACTTCTATCCAGAGATTTACATAGGAGGATATCGAGTACATAGTTTACTGCGATGCATCAGGATCTGGTTTTGGCTGTGTCTAGATGTAGAGGTAGGTGGTGATTTCATATGATTCACTTTATTTGGGACCACATGAGAAAAACTATGCGACCCATGATCTGATGTTGGCAGCGATAATATTCACATTGAAGATGTGGAGACTTATGGGTGATCATTTTATCATCTACTCAGACGAAAAGTGTCTCAAGTATATCTTCTCTTAGAAATATTTAAACTCGAGATAGAGGTGTGGGATAGAGTTCCTCCAAGAATATGTCTTCAAGATAGTCTATAGTCTTGTTAAGGGGATCATGACGGTAGATTCTCTCAACAGTAGATCGAGTTTGAAGCGACTGAACGAGGCCTCAGAGTAGTTGGATTAATTGCAGATATCCTTTTTGAATGGAGATGGATTAGCTCATATCTAGTAATGGGTAGTTAACCATCCACTCTTACAGTGAGTCAGGGAGGCACAACTTGGAGATATCAACTATGAGGTTTTAGGTGCTCAGATGTCCACCAGGCATGCCCCTAATGGTTTTTCAAAAGGTGGGGAGCATGCCATCCTTTTAAGAAGAAAAAACCTTATACCAGTGGTGTTATGGGAGGAGGTGTTGAGGGAGTTCCATAAACTCCCTTTTGCATTACATTAATGTGTGGTGAAGATGTACCTGGACATTTGACTTTAGTTCTGGTGGTTGGGTATTAAGAAGGTAGTGACATAGTTTTTTCCAAATGCCTCACTTGTTTGTAAGTGAAAGTAGTGCACCGATTTTTAATAGGCTTGGCCCAGCCACTCAAGGTGCTAGAATGGAAGTGGAATGGGATATCGATGGAATTCATGATGGGGTTACCAAACACGTACATGGGACACAGTACCATCTGGGTGATTGTTGACAACTCACCAAGTCATCCCACTTCTTACCAATCCAAAAGCAGAGTCCTGTAGAGATCTTAGGATTCCTTTATGTGAAGGAGGTAGTCAAACTCAAAAGAGTACCCTCAATGATCATTTCAGTCCATGATTCTCTATTTACATCTCGATAGTGGAGAGGATTAAAGGAGGTGTTTGGGACTCAGTTGCACTTGAGCCCAACATTTCATCTCTAAATGGAGGGCTAGACAGACATGACCATCTAGGTGCTAGAGGACATGATACATTCTTGAAAACTATACTTTGAATTTATTTGAGATGATCACCTACCTCTAGTGGAGTTTTTTTTACAATAATAGATACCACTCCACCATTGGAATGATTCTATTTAAGTCCCTATATTTGCGACCATGAAAGTCACCGCTACGCTGGAAAGACCCAGGGGAGTAAACACTCATTGGTCCAGAGTTGGTATGGGTTACCACTTAGAAGGTGTAGATCATCTAGGAGTGGATGTGGATTACACATGACTATCATAAGTCCTATGCTGATAGGTGACAAATACCCTTGGATTTCTAGGAGGGATACCATTTGTTCCTTCAAGTCTCTCCTCGATGAGGGATACATAGATTTGTATGGGGTGGAAAGTTATCTCTGAGGTACATTGACCCTTTTCAAATTATGAGAATAGTTGGTGAGGTGGTGTACCACCTAGCTATACCCCCAAAGATTCATCATTTGCATGATGTATTTCTTGTGTCACAACTGAGGAGGTACATGCATGATCCATCACATGTTAATGAATGGGGAGAGGTAGAAATTGGCAATGAGGCAACATTTGCAGAGTATCCAGTGGATATAGAGGATCAAAAGGATCAGATCTTTTATAGGTGGTCAATTCCTCTAGTGCGCATTCAATGGAAGCATGGGAATCTCTAGAAGAGAAATTGGGAGCAGGAGGCTCAGATTCATTCTAAGTACCCCCAAAATTTTATTAAGTATCCCGTATTTTAGATTTCAGGGACTTAAATACCTAAGGTGGGGAGAATTTAATGCCTCAAATTTTTCTTTGGTTTATTTTTATAAATTAATTATAAAACATCTGAGACTAGGAACTGAGATAGTGAGTGATTCTGAGGCCTGGTGTGCCTGGATCATTTTGATGAAAAATTTAATGTTTCAATAGTGCACATAAGTGGTTTTCCTAAAAATGTGGAATAACATCTAAACAGGTTCCCATATTAGAAATCCGAGGGCATCATTGTGTTTAGAATGTCAAGTTTAGCCTAGGTGCGGAATATCTTTAGGCGGCCTGAGTATTTTGTGATAAAACCTAAAATGGAAGTAACTATAAATGAAATAACTAAAATAAATATTTTATTTGAAAATCCTAATAACACCAGAACTGTGACTCAGATTGGAAATATGAAACCACCAATGAGTTTTTATTGTGGTATTTTACTTCGGCTGATCCTAACATTGACCGGTGTGGGTCAACTGTGAAAGATAATTTTTGAATGTTTTCAAAAAGAATAAAATAAACTCAAAAAATTTATTTTATATCTTTTTAATGTTTCTTAGTGACGTGACAAACTGTTTCATTTCACAATGAAGTAGCGTGGCGATGCGGCAACACAATGATGGGGAGAAACATTTTCTGTTCTCTTAAATTAAATAGGAATTCCGGGCTAACACTTCACCCGGGAATTACCTGTATCCTCAGGAGAAATGATATTGGTGGAACACTCTAATTGGGGAATGAAGAATGGCGATGAATGATAGATCGCCAATGACAACAACCCCTCCTCTTTGAATGATCTCACCAACGATGAGGACATAATGATCAATCTTCATCAACAAGTGATCCAAATCCATGTAGGGTTTATCTTTTGAAATAATTTCCCATTCTTGTCTTCAATGAAAAACATAGACCAACCCATGAATAGGATGATGCCTGGTTCGATCGTTCTTATGGGATTGTTAGACTGTGAGATTTAAAGAGATTAACCCCTAGTGATTATACTTTTCTTTCATCCCCCTTTTCTAATGAGATGAACTAAGGCCAGGATGAACAAGGCTAACATTCATTCTTCGGGTGTTCATGGTGTTTTCTCCTACCCCGTTCTTCAATTATTCACCGATGGTCCCTCGTGGTCGCATTAGGCTTTTCCAGGAGGTTCTGAATTTGGCTAGACCACCAGAGTGACGACAAGACATTTTGGATCCTGTGTCAGTGAAGTTGACGACATGAGGATGACAAGGGTGTCCTTGTTTCCAAAAACAGGGCATCTGAGGAGATGAGGTGGTCCACATAGTAGGTCCCACCTATTGTTGGTGGCAGTGGCGGTACACAACTAGCTGGCTGGGCGATTGTGATGGGAACATTCTAGTGGTACCATGCCGGTGGAAGAAGCCCATGAAGCACGATTGTGGGGGGTGACCAAATCCACCAAAGGTAAGAGGTCTCGTCAAAATTCCAGAAGATGTGGTCTAGTAGGACCATGATGGGACCCTATGTAAACCATAATAGGGAAGGTCAAGCGGCATCCAACCACATTAATAGTGGTGGCTGTCCATGTTTACCGGGCAATGTTGCGACATCAGCAACATCTGGGTGGACCAAACCGGCCTGCTCGAGCAGGCCGGGCTGGAGCACACGGTCCGGGCCGACCCGGCAGGTCTGGTCTACCTGACGGTTTAGGTTGGTCAGCCCCAAGCTAGGTTAGGTTAGTTTGACCAAACCCTGACCCAATCGACCCCTTTTAAAAAAAATCCCATAACATTCAAACAATATGTTTGTTTGATGATCCATTTTTGGAATTGGGATCTTCATTACTCAACAATCCTATTGAGATACTCTATGGGAGTTTTCATTGAGGTCGGTGTATGAACCCTTTGGCTCGGGGAGTAGGTGATACCTGAACAAGTGCCCTAAGAGAAGAATCCAGTGGCTGGCTGTTACCATCATGAAGTGTGTCTCCTGTGCCTACATATAGTGTGTCTCCTGTATCTACATAGAGTGTGTCTCATATAGAGTGTGTCTCTTATGCCTACACAAAGTTTTTATCTTATAGATTGTGTCTCCTATGCCTATACAGAGCGTGTCTCCTACTTAGACCCGGAGTGTGTCTCCTTGGATTTGAATGTTATTAGGCATTCTTCCTATATGTATGTCATATACATATATAGGTGCGGGCTGACTCTAATGAATAACTTGACTGTACTTCTTAGAGGATACACTTCCTATACCTATTTGGTAGTCTGATTTTTGTATTGCTTTGTGGTATACATTTATGGTTTGGGGTCCCTACTAAGTGTTGTTTTACTGAACCCTACATGGGCTTCACCCACATGTGTCATGTCTTGTGAATATGACCAAGACATTGAAATGAGCCTTTGTGGGCCATGAATATGTGGTACTTAGAGGGAGGGCTGACATACAAGGTTCACTTAAGTGACTTGTAACAGCTTCTGTACCTACCCTTTTGGCATGGTTTTCAATAGATGGGTTCCAGGAGCTTGTACTTTTCTTTTGTTGGGCTTATGTACCGGAAACCTTTACATTTAGTTTGTACTATTTACTCTCTGTGGGTTTTCTTAGTAGTATACATGAATTTCTACTCAGTGTTTTGGTTCCAACACTTTTTCTTGGAGATGGGTGTGTGTTTACAGGGCCAAGGGAAAATGTCCCCCACTTGTGGGATATTCCTACTCAGTGCTAGTCGCTAGATCCTAGCCTACGGGAGGTGGGCATGAGGTAGTGATGGAACATTCCTCATGGGATGGGTTATGACAATACTAGAATAGAAATGGGAAAGAATCAACTTGTATATTTTCATCAAACTTCCCAAAACATATAAAGGTAACACTACTATATGGGTTGTAGTAAATCACCTTATGAAATCAGCATAGTTCATTTCCATTAGAAAACATTTTCTTATCTCTTTAGGAGATTGATTTTTTATACATTAATGAAGTTGTAGGATTTCATGGGGACCAATATCAATCATATCTATTCTAGATCTGAGGTTTAACTCAAATTTTTGGATAAGCGTTTAATAGGATTTGGATATAATGTTGAGTTTTAGTACTAAATATTATCCTCATACAAATGGTTAGTCTAAGAGATTCATAAAAACCTTAGAGGATATGATGAGATATTTTTCTTTAGATTTCAAAGTATGTTTGGATCACAACCTTCCTATAGTTGAGTTTTCATAAAATAATATCTTTCAATATTGAATTAATGTGGTTATTTATCAATCCCTCTATAAGAATAAGTATAAAATTCCAACATGTTGGGATGATGGTGGATAAAGAAACCAATTAGGACCTAATTTAGATGAATAAATGACAGAGAAGGTTCAATCCATTCAGCAACACATAAGGACAGTAAAAAGTAAACCAAAAAGTTATACTGATAGTTGTTGTAGTGATCTAAGATTATAATTTTGGGAGAATGCGTTTCAATGATTTTTTTTCTATGGGATAAGGTTATAATATTTGAAAATAAAGGAATGAAAGCCATAGGTATATTGGAACTTTAAATATTGTTGATCTTGTAGGGAAACTTTCTTATCATTTGGTGATTCCACCAAACCACTCTCAAGTTCACGATGTGTTCCATGTATCCCTAACGAGGATGTAAAAACCCAATCCTTCGCATTTACTAAAATCATAATTCCTATCACTGGATCATGATATTTCGAATGTAGAACAACCAATAGAGATTCTAGATTATAGAGATAAGGTTATATTAAAAAATACCACTCACCTGGTCATTTTTTTTGAAACCATCAACTTTATGAATCTTTGTGAAAAAATGAGGATGGTATGAGGCAGATGTATCCTCACTTGTTTATATTAAAGTGATAAAATATCAAGAGAGAATTTTTTTTGAAGTTATAATGTAGCATGAAGAGAATTTTTGAAATATTTTGTTTAAATAAATCTAATTTCTTCCACAACCCACATTATGTGTAACACCGAGTTTTATTGAACTTCAAAATACTATTAATATTACTATTGAATCAGGTCCATTATGATATAGTTGTTAAACATGGTTGTATGAATTGGAATAGACCCATTTCGAAAATTAATTATAATGTTTTGAGAAAAGTAATATATATATATAAATAAGTACTTAATTTTTGTTAATGTATTTATATACATCGAAAATAAATTTCTCCTCCTCCCCCAAGCTAGAAGGCCTTTATATTTTTAATAATTTTTTGTGTAAAAACCCTTTTTAAACTGGGTTGAGAGGGAAACCTATATGACCCATAAAACAAGTGGCACAAGGACTTAGTACATGACCTAAGGGCCTGAGAACAATATAGACAAACTAGAACAACCCAGACACATTTTCATACGATTCTCCAATGTCTCCACCCTACATACCTATGTGTATAGAATTTAAATATGCAAAATTGTATGGTTCCTAGTACAAATGGTTAAATACGTACCCTCTCATCACTTATAATCTAGATAGACCTTCTTGGTGGTTTAAAAATACTCTAATTCATAACTTATGAGCCTTCAAAATTTTTATCTGGATAAATATTTTATCCACCAATGCGCCCCATGCATTTCCATCATATGCACAACTAGTCCATGACTGATTTTGTTGCCTCATTATGTATTTCCAATCTCATTGCATCTTCACCAATGTTCTGCATCAACCTATAGTGTCGTCTCATACATTCCTTGATCAACATGATTCACTATAGAGTTTCCAACTGCTAAAATAATTGATCACTTCATCCCATCACCCTTCCATGACTGAGAAACCATCAACACTATCCTGACATCATCGAGGACTAGCCCAGCCCCAACCACTAAATACACCCTCCATCAAGAAACATGTACCAAATCATCTAGAAATAATGAAAACCCAAATATTTTGGTCTACTGATATTTGACCATGGGATTAATGTAGGATCATGAGGTGTCTTTACCACTAGGATATACCCCAACTGCAAAATATATTTCTTCTCAAAAAATGATTTCAATTTATTTTGTTAAAAAAATATATAAATTATATTTTTCAAATTATAAAAATTTTATTTGAAAAAATTAACTTCATTTTTTGTTTCAAAATTTCAACATTAACTTAGGGTTTAATTTTTATGACTTTCTTAGAAGATTATTTTTTGGATGAATAGTGCAAAATAATGATTTTCATTAGAAACTACCTTTTCATTTAAAGCATTTAAAAAATTCAATTTTTCTGTAAAATTGCTTTAAATGTAAAATTAGAAAAATTATAATATTATTAGTACATATTAGGACATTAAAATAAATTTTTATTTAGATTTTAAATAAAAATATTCACACTTATGAAAAATGTTTCCTTTAAAATATTTTTTTTCATCAAGTCTAAGTGATTGATTTTAAATTAAACTCTTCCAATTATGTGAATTGAATTTGGTGAAATGGGTAAAATATTTGGAACCATAATAATTAATCTTAGGTAATAATTTCAACTTAATTTTTGGTCATATTGAATAGTAAAAATTTAAAAAAAATTAATTAACACGGTTAAGGTTAAAACGGGGTTTTGCGCATTACATGGGAATGAGTTAAAATTAATTTTCCGCACACATTGGATTTTGATTTAGTAAATTATATTTCATATTTATAAAAAATGGATTCAAATTATCTAATAATTATCAATTAATTTATATTCTTAATTGAAAATTATCCATGAAAATAAAAAAAACTAGTTACCGCGGTGAAAACTCAAATGGTAAAAGTGAGCAAACTTATGGATAACAAAATAACAAAATTAAAACATGTGTTTTTTGTGTGAGAGGTTTTTATAAAAAATTATTTATATAAAATAAATTATATATCAATTTTTTATACACATTACTTGAGAGTGACAACCCATTATAAATTTTTTTTTGTGTATTTACAAAAATTCCACTCCTCTTGAATTATAAAAGGGAACCTGCTACCCTCACTTCATCACATCTCATTATACATTTGGATCAAAAATTAAATTAAAAAATATATCCCCAACATATTTATATATCTTCCAGTTCTACTGGTCATCCCAAAAGGCCAACCTTAGGGTTCTTAATAAGAGATCCAAAGGTGATTGTTCTAAGTGAAGGTAATTGTATTTTCAAAGATATTTCTTTTACTCCTTCTATTACCACCTTAGTTCACATATTAATAATTATAATATAATAGAAATATATATAATATAATTATATGTTATTATGTTTATTTTATAACATATATTGATCTCATATTCCATTAAATGGGAATCAAAACCGTTTATCATGTGTATGGTGGATTACCGCCTCATGAACCAATGTAATTTGTTTTCTCTCACCACCTCTGAAAAAAGAATATAATGTTGTATTTATCATATTTATATGATATTTATAACATAATTATACTTATGAAATTATAATATCACATCTACCTTCTTAACTTTCAATCCTTTGGAAAATGATAACGCCACTCATGCGTACATATGGACTACCGCCTCCAAGAAGCGATGTGACACATTTTTCATTTTATATTAACAAGGATATTAATGATGGTATATTTAATGAATATATATTATTTATATGATATCTAATTGATTCTGGAAAGTATAATTAATATTCACTTTTATTTCATTCCATCTATTAAAAAAATGGAAACAACGTTCATAGGTACGTACGACCAACCATTTTCATGAGCGGTGTAATTAAATTTCTATATATAACCTTTAGGGATTATACTAAATAATTATACAATGAATATATATTATATTTATATCATTTTTAAAATTTAATATATTATGGAACCATGATCAAATTAAAAGGATCGAAAATATCAAACCAAAATATACATGCAAAATGAAGTAGTTATTACCTAAAACATGATTTTAATAAGGAATCATTAATAAATGGGTAATAAAAAGTTATAAGTAAATCATATATTGTATTATATATATGATTATGTTTATGTAATATAATTATTATAAAAATAAATTTATTATACATGTGGTCTGAACATGTATTAAGAATGTAAAGACTTGAGGTAATAGATTTTTGTCTAACTTTGGTTTATATGAGACACTTTCCATATTCAACATTGATTTCATTTATGATGTGTATATTCTTCCAATGAATGTATTTTATTATTATTATTATGAAAATTATGGGGATTTACATAACTATCTATGGTTATTTCCTTCAGGGGGATTAATATTCAAAATATACAAAAGTGTTAAATATTTTATGTTAGAATCTCATTTTTTATCAGGATTGTTTATGATTAAGTTTTAGATGTAGAAATATTATGGTATACATTTCAACAAACTCATTTATTTTATTATAATCTAGCTATTTATGGATAATACATGTTTTCCTTTCATTTTACTCACTTTTAGAAGAAAAGAGACTAATATAATGTTTTTAAGAATAAATAATTTCTTTCTCTCTTCAGTTAAAGAACTTTTTTATTCCATGTCCTGGTTTTCTAATTTTTTTAATGTAAGTTTTTAATACTAAAAAAATATTGTTATAAATTTTTTTAACCATATTTTAATTTTTAATAAAATATTTTTAATAAAATATTTTTAATGGAATCCAATGAATAAGGATTTTTCACGGATCCCCGGTCAATAGGCTATTTACCTAAATATTCAATATGTGCACACCTAGAGCCAGTCCTGAGTAGGAATCTCAGACAACACAAATTTATATTATCACTATTTATAATTTATCTAATAATAAATATATAATATAAATATGTGGGTTTGAAATATTCATTTAATTATATAGTGATAATATAAATTCGTTGTTGTACAAGTTTTCTACTCGAGAAAGTGAAGCCTCAGGTGGAAAGTAGAGACAAAAAGGGACCTTAACCACTAATATTCTCCATAGAAAAAGAAAAATTAAAACATAATGCACAAATACTTTGGTTCGACACTGTATTCCCACCTTGAAAACCTCCTTGGGCTAGTTACTCATGATTATGATTATTAGAGATCATAATGGAGAAGAATGCGGTCAATAAAAGATAGAAATGAAGGAATGGGAGGAATAATAATAATAATAATATATATTAAAAATGAATAATACTATTATAAAGGTAATGAAAATAAAAAATACAAAAAAATTTCAAAAAAAATGCTTCAAACTATTTGAAAAGGATAGAAGATACATTTTTAATTGCATAATTAGTGAAAGTTTTAACTTTAGAATTTTTATATGAGAGATTACACATGGAATACACAGTAAATTGATGAATTCATAAATGTGATATTATTTAAATTAATTAATATATATCTCCTATGTTAATGCATGAAATTTCTGGTTTACTTGAAATGTAATGAATGCATTATATTTATTTTACTCTGGAAAATTAATTTTGTTTGGATCAATATTTGTATTCCAAATCTCTGGATTCCAATGAATTTCTGAACATGAAAATGCAAGAATCATGTGAATCCACAGTTGTAAAAGTTTTTTTAGGAATGATATTTATGCCCATGTATAATTCCATCTATATTAGGATATATATTTTTGAAATATAGGCCAAACATCCTAACATTATATATATGGGCATAGATTTTGATGCTGTACTTGTGAGTTTCTATTTGGCCTCAAATATTTTGATTCAGATCTTTGTCAAATTTAATTTAATGTATAATAATGAACATATAAAACAAAAAATTAATAATATTTCAATTTGGATCAGTGTAGATAATTTTTTCACCCAAATACAAAATTGACTGAAAATCATTAAAATTCCAAAATAGGCCATTTTCCAAATTGATCTCAAAATGGTTAAAAACCATAAAACATGATAATTTCCTTTAAAATAACACTATGATGAGATTAAAAAAATAAAATAAAAAATAACAAAATAGAATATATTGGAATTGTAAATTCCCCTACACTTAAACATTGCACTCTTGGGAAATCAACTTATACCATAGTAAAAGAAACATCCCAAACCATAAATTAAAACACAACCTAATTATCATATAAATTAAATACTATACCACCTACATTGGTCAAAATTATGAAATCCTAAAAATTCTCAATAAACCTCTCAATTTCATGTTAGTCACCATGTTCATGTGGTACCTAACTCCCCTGAAAAATATTTCTGTCTTCACTCAAGTATTTTTTGTGGGGTTTTTTTATTATCAAGAGAATGTATGCTACTAATATGATTAATATACTCCTATTATATCCAATTTATAGTGTAATTTTTTTTCAATCATGATATCATTTTCATGGGTTGTTCTAAGGATGAGGGTTGGATGATTTTAAATGCAAAAATATCTGAGGTAGAATAAGGAGGGTTAGGCTCTAAAGTGAAGTAAATGCATGGAAGTAGTTTTTTATTAATAATGGTGTGCTACTCAATTATATTGAAAATAAATCACCTATAAACACCTATTGATCTCCTCAATAAGTTCACATTTGTAATTTCAACATCAATGATAAATGTATTCCCTATTTCCCCCAATTTTTAGCATTATTTTAGCTTGAATTTATATTTAGATTTTTATTCAGAATCATGTTTTTGAAGAAAAAGAGGAAGATTTTGATATTTATGTATTGGTGAAAACCCAAACCATTTTTTAATGATATTTTGGCCACCCATCCATTGTTCCGTCATGAAATTTATTACACTAAAGCATCAATAAATATGGAAACACTTTCAATTATACTTAAATAATTTTTATAGGAAAGAAAAATATAGAACATCTTCTCCCTCCACCATACTTGAGTTCAACAATAACAATGAATTTAAATTCAATATTACACTAAAATTGTTTATATTTTTTGTAATTTGGATTACTAAAAAATCATTTCATGGTTACCTAGGGATTATTAATGTTTAAATAAAATTTTTGGAAAAAATTAGAGTTCAATATAAAAAGGGAATTTAAAGTGATGCCTCAATCCTACTTGACACATTAAATGAACTTTAATAGATTTTAAAAAGATGAAAATAGTATATTATGTATAAAAAATAACTTCTCAATAATTCCAATAAAAATAAAAATTTAAATAATATGTCAAAATATTTTATAAAGCTCTCGAGTTGGAAATGATTTTCAATTCGGACAGTACACGTACACATTAGTTTCACAATCAATCAAACATCATCAAATGAAAATATCATAAATGAAAAAATAAATTAAAAAATCATTTAAATCATAAAAGAATATAATAAAGAAATTATCTAAAAACAATAAGAGGATTTGAATTTTCTAAAGTATTCTATTTAACTCAATAATCCTAAAAACACACAAAAATTGAAAAAGAAAAAAATGAAAAATTCAGAAAAAGATAATAGAAATGAAGTATAAGCACAAACAAAATTCAAAGAACAGATTGAGATCCTTAAATATCACTTATTCATTTTACTACCCTCTTTTTTCTGCAAATTATATCCTAAATTATTTTCATAAATAATTTTAATTGGGTATAAAATAAAATAATTAAATGGAAAGACACAACCTGATTTATTTTCAGTTGTAGTATTAAGTTAAGATTCTAGTTTCTACCAATTTAAAACTAAAAAATAAAAGAAAAAATAATAATAAAAAATAAACTAAATATAAAGGGGAAAAGGGATATTTTTTTTGTTTATACCCCTAATAGGGTTAACGTTTTTTACCACCCCTATTCAAGAATATGTAGAATTTTATCCCTAATCAGACAGTGGGTGTGGTTTCTTTGAGATGAACCACCACATTTCATTTTTTTGGTATCCATAAGTTGAGCCTGGGAATGGAGACCCCCAAATAAGATAATAAAAGTCCCAACCCAAAATAAAGAATAAAGTAAGAATTTAAGGTCTCTAGTGGCAGGGAGAAGAAGATATAGGTTCTACCTATTGACTTTTATGGTGTACTCCTCTGTATGTTGTACATGTAATTATACAGAATGTAGTCACATCACCACATGATTCTCCAAAAATTATAATTTATCCACTACCTGTATTAATTCTTCCATAACATCCAAGGACTACTGTATTTGTGTTGTGTTAGAAATTTCAAAAAAATACAATGTAAAAAATAATTTATCTTTAATAATATTAAAACATGAAGAATCAAAAAATACATCTTCCATTTTAGGTAAGTCATCTTGGAAATTGATCTATTTTGGTAGGAAAATTGGAAACTCAAAATCAATAGGTTAATCTTCATCATCATATTATAATATAAAAGAAATGTAGATATCTGATTATTTTTCAATATAAATTTTGAGAATATCAAGATTCAGTTTATCTATAACAAATCTATTATAAGATTTATCAAAAAATATTGATCTCCCATAAGTATGAAAAATAACATGTATTATTTAGGTTTAACCTCAATAATTTTTTGAGTTTTGGATAATGTTAGTAATTATTTTAGTATATCTTTATCAATTTCACCAGGTTTATTAACATAAAAATTGATTGATGAAATATCATCCACAACTCTATCTGGTTCTGGTTCTGTTAGCTCTTTAAAAGAATCCGCATAATAATCTATCCAATCTATTTTAATCTATAGTTTTTAATTGAATTTCTAATCCTTTCCGACCAGGTTTTAAGATCATTTTGAACTTCTTCTTGAACATGTGAGTGGTCAGTCCAAGTTGAATAATTTGAATTGAAATATATAGTGAATATTTTTTTTTGAAATTTATGATATTTTATGTATTAAAAAAAACAGGTTGTAGTAGCTTTTTGAAACCATGAAAATGATTCCAAATTTATGTTCATGGATTTTTCATGGATACCTATTCAATAGTTTTTTACTTGAGTAGGAAAAATAGTGACCAACTAGGTTTAGTCTCAAGGAGGCCGCTCACACAACACTAAATTTCTATTGTCACTATTTATATTCTAACTAATATAAAACTAAATAATATAAAGACATGGTTTTGAAATATTCATGTAATATTAATATATATAAATATATATCAACTCAAAGAAAATATAATGAATTTTGATAGAATGATGTTAGAAAAAGGAGATCCTCCCAGTAAAACACCCATATTGAACCTTCACCATCTTGTTAATAGATTAAATTTAGTTAATGAGAAAAATCTATCATATAAATGGACATTATTTTCTTCCCATGTTTTTAATATATAGTTTACTCAAAAATTGATAAGAGACCACACATCCATCTCCTCAATCAGGGAATAATATTGCAGAACAAAAATCAAATCCTTGGCTGACAAGTGGAGATACAAAAGAAACTTACCCACTAAGATCCCCTCATCCTAAATCTATGAAAATAAGAAAAATTAAGAAGGAATTAATAAATACTTAAGTTTCACACTGGTTTTATTCCCTAGTAACTTCCTTGGATCAGTTACTCATGATCACGAGTATTAGAGATCAGAGTGGTAAAAAACAGGGTGGAAAACATATGGTAAAATTAAAAGAATGAGAGGAAGAATAAGTCTAATATTTAATAAAAAAGAAAAAAATATTATTTCATTAAATAAACTAAAATAGTACAAATGATTTTTTGAAATAAATTTTCCAACCCTTTGAAAAATAGAAGAGACACATTTCAATAAGAAAAAGAGGTGAAAATTTTGGATCCCTAATTTTCATATTAAATTTGACACATATAATATAAGTTAAATGGTAGAATTAGGAAAAGTGGTATTCTATAAAGTTGTTCCCCTATATATAATTTATCAACCCAAGAAGTTTCAGTCTTATTTTCAAAGTAATGAATGCATTTTTTATATTATACTATATAATGTTTCTCTATATGAATCTTCATATTCCACATCTATAGTTGCCAATGCATTTATAACCATGAAAAAAATAAGAAGAACACACGAAAATAGTATTAATAGATATTTCTTTGCATGTTATAAATACAAATATTGATCTTCATCTCTACTGGGTTGTACATTTTCAAAATATAGGCCTAATAACAAAAATTTCAATATTTATATATAGATTTTGAGGCCTGAAATGTGAGATTATTCTAGGCCTAAAATACTTGGATTCAAAACTTGGTCGAGATGAATGAAATGTATCCCAGTGAATATAGAATCCAAAAAATAATTAATTTTGAAATTTTGATTATTTTATATATTGGTATTGGTAGAAAAACCAAACCAACATAAAATTATTAAAATTTCAAAAATAAGAAATTTTCACAATTAAACTAAAAATAATTCTAAAACCATAAAATGTGATAATCTACCTTAAAGTAAAAATATTTAGGGATTAAAAAATTAAATATAAAATTAATTTAAAATATTATCTCTTTAAAAATATTTGTTTCATTTTCTTAATTATGTAGTTTTGACTTTAAAAAATGTGAATGGAATTTTTGTTTTACGTGTATGATGTGAACATATTTTTTCCATCATGACCACTTCATTATTTGAATATTAATTTGAATATTTTCAATGTTATTTTCAAAGAAATATTTTCCTTTAATAATTTATAAATTTTTAGATTTTAAATAAGTGATTTCAAAAGGAAAAGGTTACTTTCAACAAGAATGTTTTAATGATCTTTTTATGGAATTTCTATTTATTATCAACAAAAACCTTTAGCATTGATTATATTTTAATGAGTATATGATCCAAAAATTACTATACATATTCTATCTCTAGATGGTTTATGTTTATAATCATGATGATGAGATTATTATCAAATCTATTTCTTTCCAATGGGTTATACTATGATAAAATGTTTTATAAAACCTATTTCATTTTTATATATAATGATATGATGAATGTTTTATAATATTATGGAACAAATATATATTATTTTAATTATATAATGTGTGATACCTATATCAGCATTCAATTTATTGGGTAGTGATTTATATATCATGAGATAATTATGAGAAAAGAATGACATGCTTGATCTAATATGGTGAATTGACTGACGTGCAAGATCCACTATATGAAACAAATCTTGATCTTCGATGTCATAGGAAATAAATACGTATCCCCGATCTATTATGATTTAATGGTTTTTTTGGTTAACCTTGACATATGAAATGTTATATATAATTATGATGGTTCTATACTTATATGACCTGAACTTATGGTTTATGATTGATTTACAATGGTTTATCACTCTTATGATGCATGCATTTCAAATGATAATGTTTTACTTCATGACTATTGTTTATAATCTTTGTTAGATTTGGTATAAACCTTGAATCTTATGTTCATCATCTCATACCCTTATTCTTATCTTATGACTTATTATGATCATTAATTAATATATTCTGTGTTTACCACTATTGAGTATCTGAGCTCACCCTTTCATATATTTCCTTTCCCTAGATTATAAATAAATGTTTATGATGGGTATGTTTATGTTGTGTACTAAATGGGAAGATAATTATGTGATATTTTAGTATCATTCATGAAATAAGAATATTTTTTATCTATTATCCAAACATAATAGACCTTTATGGTACTTGAGTATGCATTTATGGAATATATTGTATATTAATCTAAAAATATATAATATTTATGTATGAAAATCATTTGTTTCTATACTCACCACATGTATTCTAAGAGAAAAATAATATCCTTGAAATATGATTTGATACTCTATACATTCTATCCATCCATAAGGAGTATATTTAATAATAATAAAATATATAAATACATTAGTCTATTTATCCATCAACTAAGGTTTAACCTCCTATTTAACTAAGGAATATATAATTGTCACATGATGTTGATAAGATTCAACATTTACATATTTCATATCAAGATAAAGAATTGTAAATTTCTTTTATAATCATACATTTTTTACTCACCTATAAATCCATATTACTCTATGATTTCATTATAAAATTAAAAATTAAAAATTTCCTTAACTCAAAGTATAAGTAATTAGAAAATCATAATCCTAGAAAAACTCCACCAAAATTCCATGTCATAAATTTAAGTCCCTTTGAGAAAAGTGGTTGATATATTAATCCTATAATTGTTTTAATTACCAGAAGAAAAAATTCATTTCTATTGTTTTAGTTGATTTTTATTTCAAATTTTTCATTAAATGTTGATATTGGTGGTTACCTATGGAATCAATACATTCAAAGGGAATTGTAATGGGAAAAACATGGGACCCATAATGGATGAAAAAACCAATCACATGATGATATACCATTGAGTATACATTGAAGAGGATAGAGAGAAATAATTCTATATGTTTCATTTACTAATTACTCAGTATATATTAAATGAGTACCTATTAGAAACATAGAACTCATTTGGTGGTTATGAGTTTTTATCATCTTTTTTATAAGAACATCCTAAAATTCAACACAATTCTTTTCTTGTCTTCTACAAGATATAGCTTATTCGCATTAACTATCTATGACCTTCAATAGACCTAGAATGTAATTTGAAACATGAGTGCTAATAAATAATCCTCTAATAAGGCTTAACTCTCACCAGATTCATTTTTTATGTTTTTTTGTTTTATATAAAAAATCCACAATAGTGGAAATAATATAGGGACAAGAAGGGTAATAGGGGAAAGGTTAAAATTTTTCAAGGTGACATTTATCACACAAACAGACATACCACCTACCCAAAACTACCATTTCACAATTGGATAGTCCTAATAACATATATCCAAACATTCCATTATAGAAAGATCAATCCATTATTTTCTTTGGGCCCCATAGATCCCATTAATTTAAATTACATTTAAAAACCCATGAAATGAAATAATATTAACTCTAATACTGGTGACAATGAAATGGAACCACCCATTGATTCTATATCACCACCTTCGAAAATAGAAGTAAATTTAAAGTCATTACCACTAAGGATGAAGGATGGACTCCCACAACCTAGTTAGAATATTATCAGTGAAGGTATAATGAAAAAATTTATTAAAACTGGATATGGGCCGTTGAGACACTCATGTTGTACAACACTTCGTTACGAAGTTTCCTAATCAGGATTCATGTATCACAGAGAGTGAGAAGGGGTGAATCAGTGATATATTTTTCTTTTATGTTTCTTTACTTCTGAAAAAACCTTTGCCTCCTATTAAAGAGTTCTTTCCATACTGAACAAAATTCAAACACACATCCAAAGGAACACAAGAATTTACAAGGATCACTACTCAATAAGAGTATCTACATCCTTGATGTGGTATGGAAACAATGCCATAACACACAATACAATAGAAAATAATTCGTTTCTATGGAGTAGAATGCGTAGGATATGCCCTGACACTCATGTAGAACTTTATAAACAACCCAATAGTTCATGTTCCCCATCTTAACACAAATAGGGTAAAAAATGTTTCAATTTTTCTTAATGATCTTTCATAAATCTAATCTCTCAAAACAAATATTCACTTTCTTACCTAGAAGCTGGTAATAAATTCCTTTCACAAAACAAACTACATGTGTGAAACTCCAATATTTCACACAACATTTTTCATGTCTTGTGTTCAACTTTAATTCCTTGCATTAAACATTTAGATTTTGTCGCATAAATATCTTGCGCACAATTTTTTCTTATGAAAAACTCATTTCACATGATCAACTCCCTTTCTTGCGCACAAATCCCTTCTTACTCACTTTAGAGAAAACAAATATCTCTAAGTGTTATTATAAAAATTAGGGGGGTTCACCTATTATTTATCGGAATTAGTTACCCCTTTATAGAAGATCCTGAAGATTCATAGAAGATCTTCTTCAAGTGCACAAAACCATATTCGACATTTCATTGGGCATACAAGTCCCTTTCGTGCAACCTCATATTTCGAACACATCATGAATCTTTCACAAACTTCATGCCTTATCAATATTTTGATGTTATAATCATAAAACTTGTCATGCATGAAACATTCCTAACCATATTGAATATTGTGCAAAACTTCTTTTTTCAAAACCACCTTTCTCCATTTTCCATATTTTGAGGCCCAAGCTATTTGAATACACTAGAAAATAGTACAACCTTGTATTAGATCTTTTTGTATCATTTCTAAAGCATCCATTCCTTTTTATTGGTTCCTTGTAAATAATATCTCTTGATCTCCACAACTTATCATGGAAACCCTCCACCACTCTTCTACTTTCACCACAAACTCCACTATCATGATATAGATCCATTTATTGGTCAGATTTAGCATTGTTATATTTTTTGAGGAAAGTATTGAAACTTACCTATAATCCAACAGCATATTTCTTTCTAATCAAAAATAAATATTATTGGAAGAACCTTTTCTCCCCTTTCCATTCTTAATCCTTGCATCATAAGTTTTCTAAACAATTTATTATATTTGTAAAATAAAAATCAATAAAGAATCATAATATCATTCAAGAGATTTTACAAAATTACTTGATTTACCATTTTTGACAAAAAAAGACAAAAATATACAAAAGAAAACTCTTCTTACTTCTTTATCCATCCAATATAGTCCCAAACACATTATGTTTCTGTAGTTGGGACAAACAACTTTATATATTTCCATGCGTTGTGCTCCGTATTGCATAAGGAATTTGTATAAGTTTCTTATACTGAGTCTCACATGGGGTGTGGGGGTATATTAAATGTTATTGACAAGAAAATTATATTTCCCAACCAATCATGAGGCCTTTTATATACGAGTATGACTACAAAAAAACGATCCAGTTGGAACACCAATGGAGATAATATTATAGTTGTATGTCCAGGTGCTTGTCTTAGTATGGAATTAGAGAATAATAAGTATATATGGATACCCTCAAGTAATTAAAAGGGGGATTTTATTATACCTAGGATTATACAATACTCCCTTGTGTGTTGATGATGGGGACTAACCTCCCTATTTTTTATTGGGTTTCATTATCTATCCTATATAAGGTAGTATAATAGGTACCACATGTTGAGTCCCACATGTGGTGAAGAGGTACTTAAAATGTGTTTAATAATCCTAGTCAATTTCTCTAACAATCATATGGACTTTTCCCAATGGTTGGGACTCTCAGTATGACAAATACATGCTTTGGGAACAGTAAAGTTGGAAGAATCATGCAGATAAAAATGATATATAGTCATGAATATTAACTTCCCAAAAGTAGTGTTTGACTGATTAATTTTCAAATAAGTCTTACAATATTATAATTCAATGTTTAGGTCTTAACTGAAATAGTATGAATCCAACTAAGTAATACGAGTTTGTTACATGAGGAATGAACTTCCCATAAAAGGTCCCTATTATTGATAGTTATAAAAATTCATTTGAACCTGAAGTCAGATAACCCATCCATGGAGTAATGAGTACGTTGTGTACATAGACTAGTGTTTACTGGTGTTTATACACACTTTGATGAAGTTTTAAGTGAATATATGTTGCTTAATATTGATTCAAAAGGATCCACACTCTATTTAGTAGAGGAACTTGGGGAGATAATCTTTTTTGAGTATTCTATATGATAAGACACATTAAAAGTGCATTTTAATGAGTTTTTAATTATTATAATAATTATAACAATCATTTCATGTAGTTATGAGACGATTTGATGTGTTTGGATAAGACCTAGATAACGAAGAAGTATGTTCAAAGGTATATGTAGAAGTATTCATTTTGGAGTATGTGTAAAATAGTAAATTATTTAGAATATGTCTTCAAATACAATAATCATAAATCTTCTATTTAATGTAAAAATTATGGTGATGAGCAGAATAATTAGAGGAAATTATAAGTCTTTGTGAATCATAATACGACATTGCCACTCATAAAACTTTTCCAACCATGTGGATTCATATTATAACTTTGGATTTTGTTAAATATTTATAAAGGGATGATCATATGAATTTACCAACAATACAAAACATTATCATAATACTTCACTATACATCTCTGAAACTATCGTATATGTTTATTCAAATATATGTCTTAGAGATAATGCATAAAAATAACAAATTCCAGAGTGTAATAATTATGGAGATAAACATAAGACTTATTATTTTGAGAACAATATCTTGAAAGGAAATATTTTATGAATATAATTATTTTAAGTACCCATCATAAGAATTCAACAAATAATAAATTTTGGAAGTTATACTAGGTGAAAAATAAAGAGTTTATGTATTTTATAATTTATAGGAGAAATTAAAATATATAGATGATGATGATGTGATTTTGGATTTTAGAAAATCTTAATGCTTTGAGAGGCCATGATTTAAGACCTAGTTGCTAATATTATAGTTAAGAGTTAATAATATATAATTATAGAATAACAACTGCATATATTCTTTGATGCTAAAAATTAGTTTTATTAGTATTCAGGAATAATCTAGAGGATTAAACAATGAATATTGAGCTTCAGTTTATCATTTTATATATTTTTTGATCCGAGGATGGTTGAGTGTTTGAGAGGAATTGAGATGGATGTCTGAGAACTCTCCCAGGATTGAAAGATGAAGAGATAAGACTCAGTAACTGTGTATATATTCAAGAAGAAAGACTACATTGTTTTTCTTGAAGAGTATCACAGTCCAATGAAATTAGTTTATCACCACAAATTTATTTTATATATATTTATATATAACTGTGAATATTTTTTGTATATAATTTGTGGATAAATTATAGGAAGAATAGTTTATGCCTACTGTGTGTGTTTATTTGAAGATAATAGTCAGATGAGCTAATAAAAATGAGAAAAAAAGAGTTAAAGAGGAATATGTTCTTATATTAGATATATTGTGAAGATATTTTGGGTTAAGTTTTAATAATGATAATAATTAAATGAGGTTATTCTTAGAATATCCATTGAGTTCTAAAATTAGTTTATAAGTTAATGTGGGAACCTAAAATGGGTATTCAATGATGGTTCTTTATGGCTGGTAGTGAGAATCTCCCATAAATATTTCATTTAAGGTTTCTAATTTTGATGGAAGAAATTTAATTCACATAAATGATGCTAGATGTGCATGAGAAGATCGAGGAGGAAGATATATAAAAATAACAAGTTGATGATACTACTGAAAAGTAATTTTTTGTGGTGCAGAGAGCTTATCATCCAAGATCTCTCTCAAAGAAGGACCCACTGCATGCTGCAGTGAATAATAAGAGGAATAAAATATTATTATAGATTTGTATATTTTTTTGTGTTGAATAGAAAATATTTTAGGGAAGAATTGAGATATCTAGATGATAAGATTCAGTTGAATCATGTAAATTCGAGCTGGGTAGTGGCTGAGTTACTAGGTATTCTATTGAGGAGTTTTGATATTCAAAGTCACTATTGTGGGAGGAATGAGATTTAATATTATGAGTTTTGAAGTATCTTGTACCAAATTGGTGATCTACTTAAATGTATGATGTTTAAATATAACACTTTTATATACACAGTGGGATGCTATGAAAGTAATGTGAGTCAAGGTATTCTTGGTTAACATAGTGTGAAGCTTTAAATTTTGTGTGATTCTTGTGGTGGATGTTCTATAGGAAACAGACAACTAAACGTCCAGTGATAAAGAGGAAAGTGTATACACAATGAGACTCTATGTAGGTATTGGAAACATAAAACCACTATATTTATAAATTGATCATTATAGTGGAGAATCCATGTTGGGCACGTAATGAACATGGAAAAATGTAGGTGTTTGTTCTGAAGTGTGTAAAAATATCACATTCCTTCTATTTCATTTAGATTAATTCACAAGTATTATGATTCTTAGTTGATCTAAAATTTATCCATATAATAAAACCTACATTATGTTTTAAATTCCAAAATGGTTTATAAGATAGTTTAAAATTTGATAAAAAGAAAGAAAAGCCTCATTCACCCATATCTCAGGTATCTTTATTGGTCTAATAGGTATATAAATTGGTATATAATAATGGTTCCCTATTATTTAATATTACTATTATCTGACCTAAATTAGAAGTATAAGGTTCACTCAGACAAGGACTTCAAACTTTTATCCTAGTTGATCTATATGATATATATATTAATTAAAAATTTAAAATGTTTGATGATGTTATTTAAATGAAAGTGTTAATTTGCATCTCTAAAAAATCTAAACACGAGGTTTCGACCATAAGTGAGCTGTTAGTGAGCCATCTGCTAGCTGATGGCTAGCCAAATCCACCCGCGTGCTGCAGTTGGCCACTGGATAGTCGGTGGTCTAATATGAGTAGCAGGTGGGATTTTAAGGGGAAAACCACATACCACCCGTCAAATTATAAACAAGGGAATCCCCAAATATCCCCTCCATTTATCACTCGCATCCAAGGGTTCCTTCCCACTTATCCTTCCTTCTTATCAATTAGTTTTGGGGACCACTTGATGATTTTTTCTAGTGATTTATGGTTTATCTTTGAATCCACTATTCTCTATTGATCTCATCCTCCATTGTTATAATTATATTATTTTTATTCTAGTCCTAATATGTTGATTTCAATAGAAGATGGTAAAATCATCCATTTCATATGGGGATTTCACCCATCCCTTATAGTGGTCATCTTATAAGCCTACCATCATTTGTTGACTTGATTAAGGTTTTATATGCTATGAATTTTTCTATGGTTTTTCAAAAATTAAATAATTTTAATAATTAAAATTATAGTGTTGATTGGGGATTTTCCATAGTGTAGGGTTGGAAGTGTTGCAAGTATGGTAGGCACCCTGTTACCCTATGATACAGAGATCAATTGATATTTGATGAGTTTTTAGTGATTATGTCTAGTTTAAATTAAATTTATTAAATAATTATAAATGATATAATCAATTGTAATAGATTTTTCAAAACAAGTTAGGGTATCACCTGGGTTAGTAGAGACCTGATGATATGAGATGATCTTAGTTGATATTATACAGGTTTGGTGAGACTAGATGAGCATAAAAACCATAATATTAAAAAGGGGAAAAGAATCATGACAGAGGTTGGTGGTCCTTGGTACTTGAAATATTATATAAGGAATATTTGTATATTTGGAATGGACATGTGGTTTCTCATCTAAATAATGTACCATAAGAAAAATAATGATTGATTTTTTTAATTTTAATTAAAAATATTAATCTAAAATATAATTCCAAAAAATGAAGAACTTTTCCAAGGCCACGATGGACCTTGGGAACTAGCTGGATTTCCATGAACATCGATGGATGATACCTTGATTATATTATCATGCCTTGGGATACATTTAGACCTGTGAGGGGTTTCATTTGTTTATGTAATCATAGAATACATTATAATAGATTTTTTATAGACCTATGAGTATTGGAAAGCAATGGGATGTAAATGAGTTGCCTCAATATTCGTTAGTGAATAATGATAACCTTATGATACCTTAGAGCCTCAAGTTAGGTGGGGTGGCCAAGTGGTGAGTTCTTATTCCCTATTTTTTTTGCGATTTCCCTGGTATGTAGACTACAATAATATGATATGGGAGGTCAGGGCTTTGAACTAACCTTTGATAATTTAGAAATGGAATATACATAGGACTATCTCCCTTAAGAGACTTTCCTAAGAGTCCAGTCAGACTATGATGTGACCTTGATGATGTCATAGGACACTATGCTCCTACAGTGACTAGTGTTGATAGGAGAGCTAAGTTAGAGATAATAGAACCCATATAGTGTGTTCATGTGTGGTGAGACCTAGGGAACTTGAGTAGGTGTCCTATGATATATTAACCCTGATGTGGGTGTGCAGATAAATTGGTAGTGATGATTACAGGTTTTACCTTAGGACTTCCATTGACCTATCAATGTCCTTGAGGCCCCATTATCTTTATGATGTTGATTATGATAATGAACTATTATAAGTATCAGGTGATGAAAAAAGGGACTAAATTGAGACCAAGGACCCCATATAGGGTTTCATATTATGATATGACCTAGAGGACCCACAAAAGGTTCCTGAATGACTAATCAACTTTTGAGGGTTTGTACCTTGATGGTTGGAGATAACTGAATGTGTCATATTAAATCATGAGACTATATTATCCCGATAAAGAAACAATGATATCATTTTTTGGGAACTATTTAAAATGATCTAAAGTTATGGTATGATGATACTAGATGAGATAACCGAGATTTGGAGATAAAAATTTTCAGGATCCATCCATGTGATATTCATTGGGGACTATGTTTGGAGGCCTAGTGGGTAACCTTCTATCTTTCAGTGTCATTGGTATGATTGTTTATGGTTATTATAATACATGATTTTATTCACAAAATATTACAGTGGGTGGGGTGGGGGGTAGTTGGGTACCTAATAACTACTAGATATATGGGTGTCAGTGTGAGTGGTTCTATATACTGGTGTGATTTTTTCCATCCATGTAATTAATGTTGTACACTAAAGTGGATTAGGCCGCTAGGTTGTTATCATAGACAAAATTGTGGATCATCATGTGGTATCCCAGTAGGGGTCTTACAATGGGGGCTAATGGTATGTAATATTCTGGTGGTCTATTATCGGCCAAGCTGTGTCTAATCATGAATACTAGTGTGGATCATCATGTGTTGTCATGGTGGGGGTCTTACGATGGGGGATCATGGATTTTCATCAACTGGTAGAAAACTGTATATCATGGTATGTCTAGTCTAGTACACCTTGGTGATTTTACTAGTCATTATCCCTACATATTATGGTAGATCATCATGTGATTTCATGGAGGTGGACTTATAGTAGGGCCTCATGGCCTGATATATGCTAGGGCATGGTTGGCTCAATATACTGGGGTGGGTTTATCAATGAGGTCACTATCACTATATACATGGGTGGATTAGGTCCCCAAGTCTTATAGAAGATAGTGTAGTCCGAAATATTTTCTTAAATATATTCCAAAACATTCCAAATGGGGCATGGTAAATTAGGTATTTAGTCCCAAGGATTGGAAATGTTTATTTTTTACATTTCTATAATATTTTTTTTATTCAATTGAGCATATCATGTGCACACAAAACTGCATTTATTGTATATTTATTAGAATATATTAATGATTCACTACTAAGTTATGTAATAAAAACCTATTTGGTCGATCATTTCTCTTGGGTACCAAAGAATGCCTCACTTATTATAGGTTTAGTTTAGGTTGAGGCCTAGTATTGCATGATCAAGCTAGAGAATATTGAGCGGTATATTATAATTAGATGTCGTATGGCTTAATGATGTAGTAGAGCCTCATTTTTATTTTATTTATCTTATTTATTCTATATATTTTATCTACCTTGGAGGATATTGGTCTTATATCATTGTATATATACATCCCATTTTGTAATTCTTGTTTATGCTTTTACAATATCGTGTACTCTAATGTGATGAATGTGCATGATATTTAGTTATTTTTTCCACTCTTTATACTCTGATACATCAAGTATAGTCTTTTTATAGTATGACCCTAGACCCCTGTACCAGTTGGAGGCCTCTGGAATACAAGGAGGTACAACTTAGGCCACATAGCACTACCAATCTACTTATTATTCATAGTGATTTAGGTCGAGATATAGAGAAACAGTGAGAGATGCTTTTTAATTGTATTACTTTTTGGGATATATTAGATATGTGATATGGTATTTTCGGGAATTTTTATATACCTTAGATAGGTGCATCATGAACACCATTTCTGATGGAAAATCTTTGTTACTAGGGATTTTGTTGATGTTCTTGATTTTTGATGTCGTTTTAGGCTAATTGCACCTTATGTGATGTACATAATGTTTAGATTTATGAAGATTATTTATTATAGATTTTTCTCATAGCCTTAGAGGTATGAGAAATATCATGAATCATGATTAGAGACATGGGATTATTATGAAATGTATAAGACTACTAATGTAATGATTATCACTGATGATAGAGGTTTAGATTTTTAAAGTTTCAGCAAAAGCTCTTATAAAATTTTCCCACATAATTTTTTGATATCATTTTACTTAGATAGACCAAAATTTATATATTTACTCTTAATGAACATTCATGTGGATCTCTAGGGTGACACTTGATAACGAGGATAATGATTCAGTCCAATTTTCACAATGGTTTAGGGAACCTCACATGTTTATATAGGCACTTGATGAATTAATTATGACCCATGTAGGCTGACATAGGTATTAGATGAATCAAAGTTATACTCCTTATTTTTGAATAATAAATATTTTTATCTATTTAATATGTTATAAGAAACCTATATGGTGTTTTAACATATAGATTAGAATTAAATTACACTTAACCGAACTATGTTATTATGATTAACTAGGTACAGATCATCTTAGGGGGATGGTGGGTGTATGTATTTCTATGGATATGTGACTTGGTCCTCTGGGGACCAGTGTGATGAGTATATTATTAGAGAGGCCGGGTTCCCTAAGAGTGTGTGGAGATCTTGGTATATGATTCCTGAGATGTATATGAATATAAAACCTAATAATGGGTAGTGAGGAACATGAGATGTGTTGGGATGTTTGATACATGCGCGATTGTTGTCCCATGAGCCATGATATTCTTGGAAATATAATATATAAGACTAGGTGGTAGGACTAGTGAAAAAATGGATATGAATGTAGATTTATCTAGTTGGGGAAAAGTGATATGAAAGGGAGACCCATGACAGGGCTTATCCATAGTTGTGGGTGTCCATAGAAATGAAGAGCATAGGTAAATTCATATGTTGAGATTACTGCACACAAATTGATTCTGAGTATGTGGTATGGGAATGGACAATCATGGTATTTCTAAGGTAGTTCACTTTTATTACTTCTTCATTTTGTTTGATGTTTTTTTCATGGGAAAAAATAATTCAAATTCCGAGCCCTATTATTTTGGGATATGCTCTGAGCATGGATGGAGAATGGGTAGATGTTCAGGATCTAGAACATTTTCTAGGTGATAGTGTGTTGCACCTTGGCACTAGTTATGTTCCTAATATTGGAGAAGAGTTCCTAAGGAGATCATAGATAGAAAAATCTGACATGCATAAAGGCATTGTTAGTGGTCTTGGGTGGTAATCCTTGGTATATGTGAGAAGTTAGGACAATATTGATGAAGCATTTAAGATACCTCATTCTTGATGATATTGAAAATACATGGATCTTTGTAATCCTTTTTTACTGATTTTAAACTCATAGAGTCATGTGATAATATGAATTGGTCATAAGAGAGCATATGACCCTTGAGTGTCAATGATGTTGAGGTAAAAACTAATTATAAAAGAGAACAACTGAGCTATGAATAAATGATTTCCATGAGTAGGTTAAAAATCAATGAATATGATGAGTTTATTATTTCCTGGTAGTTATGAATTTTAATTTGGATATCAATTTTTCCCTTGAAATGAAAATAATTTTGTGAATTGAATGATGTCGGTGGGATGCTACTAATGTGAAAGGATCGAGATGAGTGGTAAAAATATGATTATAGTAAGAAGTTTTGAGGTTGTGATCAAGGATTGGTGTAAGTGGAAGGTATATTATGGGGAGTAAACTATCATCCATTAAAGTGAATGAACCTCATTATTTTTGGGTTTTTTATAGATTTCGTGGAAGGTGTTCCCGTGATCTAAGAACATGTTATTTAATTGGAAATTCACGAGTGATACTCAAAAAGAGTGTAGAGAATATGTTCAGTATTTCAAATTAGGGATGGAGGAGGAATGGTCCATGATGATTTGTATTTTGATCTTGTGAAACAATTATGAGAACAACTATATATTACGGAGTATTAAATAGATCTCAATCTATTGGCCCTTATATTGGAAGGGTCATAGAGATGTAAGACCGGTCTATGGATGGTGGTGATGACACCATATTACATTGTGTTTATAAATTTATTTAATCTAGATTACTTATATAATAATATATATAGCTATGTTTATGATACTGTATAGAATCCAAGAATCAGTTTTGGGATTGTGATTAATATTAGTGATATAGGAATAATTGTATTGATGGTGAATCTATTCTCATGGTGCAACATGATTATAGAATTTTTAGTTCATGATCTAACCATTGAATTTAACTATGGGTCATTTTTATATTTTTGTCTGCAATTTTGGTTGCTAACAACTTTTCTTTTATATTTAGGGAATCATGATTGGGTAAATGGATACCACGTTGGGGGATGAAGTTGAGCATTTTATAACAAAATTAAAAGAGGAAGTTCATCCATCATTTTCCCATGTAATAGTATATGGTGTGTAGGAAACAACATATGGTATTTTTTGGGTATGGTGGGATGTAAATCCACACAGATTGGGTTAATGGATAACAATAAATTTTTTCAGTTGATGATTTTGATGGTGGGGAACATAGTGATGTAAAAACAGTTATTAAAATATATGACTTATGATGAAGAGAACCATGAGACTCATAGTTAAGTTAAAGATAACACTTGGGTTTCATGGAATATATGTACCCTTTAAATTGATGATTCAGTGTTTCAATAATGGGTTTGAGTGACAACTCATGATTTGGTGGTTTTATCTCCTAATAATGGCCTTGTGCTATGAAAGCTTATTTGGAATTCAAGGTGGGTTAAGGTTGTTCCACATTGTGTAAATGAATGATATAGGTTGGGTGATGTGGTCACATGACCACCGAGGATCCTCAAGGATGATAATTATAATGGTGGAGTGTTTTTTAGATCACATTCTTATATAAATTTTGAGTTTTAGAAACAATTTAAATGTTTAGGTTATAGGAAGGTTGAATTTTGTGTTGGAATTAAAAATGAGATTATGAGGGTATTAACCTCTTAAATATGTGTAATTGGGCTTGAAAATAAGTTTTTTATGTGTCAATAAGGCTCATGAGTAAGATGGAGTTGAATCAGGGTGGCTGGGCTGTCAGTAGTTAGCATCTTGTTACCACAGGGTTGACACTGGCAAGTCAATTACATGTTATAGGTGGCCATTGGCTAGAAAATGTTCCTATAATAGATATATATTATGGTTTTAAGGGGTAAAAATTATGTTTCTACCCTAAATTTTAAGACGGGGTATCCCATCTTATCCCCTTGGTTTCTATCACTTGACTAGGGGTTCTTTCCCCTAATCCTTCCCCATTTTCAATTGGTTTGTGGTGCTTCTTAGGGATGTTTTCTCATGATTCGAGGTATGTATTCTTCCCTAGTAGTCTCTGTTGGTCCTCTAAACAATTTTTATAATTATATTATTTTTTTATTTAGGTATAATATAAAAATTTCACATGAATATGGTGAAATAGTTCATTTCTCAAGGGTATTTCACCTATCCCTCATAGAGGACATCACATAATGCGGTCTCTCTACTATCTAAAACTGATTATATGATGGTATGACAAAACATGGATTTTTCTATGGGATTAAATTAAATTAAATTAATTTATAGATGAAAATGGTTATTTTTAGGCCTTTGGATATGTGAAGGTTTAGGGGTGTTCCAAGGATGCACGACACCCCATTTCTCGAAGACATTACAGTTGTTGGACTCATAGTGAGTTTTGTTGTGAATACTAGTAGTTTTAAAAAAAGTAATAAATAATTCTAAATTATATAATAAATTATTATTGATTTTTTGAGTGAGTTATAACCTTGTTTGGGTTGTTGGTGGACAGATGAGTTGAGACAAGATTGCCTGGACATATATGGGCCTAGAAGGCCTAGGTGGAGCTACTAGATGATGTGGATAAAAAGGGGAATATATTTTTAAATAAATTAGGTAGTCATTTTAACTATCTGCATGGTATTATGCATTTTTAGATATGATAAATGGACATGTGGTATTTCCTATGAGGTATTTACCCTATTAGAAATTTTGATTCCATAGTCAAATTAAAATTAAAATATTTAATATAAAATGAAATCACATAAAATGATAGATAAAAAGTTCCAATTCCACAATAGACCTTGGTAACTAGTTGGACTTCCTAGGCCACTAATGGCCATGGAATTGATTATATCTACATTTTTTGTAATACATAGACACCAATGACAGGTTTAATTGGTTTATTTTAGTAGATTTTATCTTAGAATAAGGGCCTTATATACCTTCAAGTAGATGAATGCGACATGATGGAAATGAGTGGATCTAATAGGAATTATTGAAAAATTATAGCCCTTGTAGGAAATAGATCCTTGAGCTAGGTGGGATGCCTGTAGAGACCCGAAGCCTGACTTATATTGACATTAAATTACATTTGCGGAATACTTAGTACATAAAAAAACACACACACACAAGGACCGTAATAGTTTAGTGCCTTTGGAAACTCGGAATATAATCTTCTAATCGTTGTGAAAGATCTTCAAAATCTCCCATAAAGATCTTCCTTTTTTTTACCTAAAACCTTTCTTTATATCCTGGGGAAAATAAAACATAAAAGGGTGAGCTCAAATACTCAGTAAGGGTAAACAAAAAAAATATCAATCACATCATATACATAAGCACATAACTTTTGGAAATCTTAACCTGTGAAAGAGATCATAATTTCATAACATGGGATAAATCATGGCAATGAAATGTAATCACAATAATAATAACTTAAAACATGAAACATTGTGTCATACACACATAATCATAGAAAATAATTTCTTGTTAGTCAAGACTCATTACCAAGACTATCTTAGTGGACAAAGTCCCTTTCTGAACCGAGTCACCCTCGTTTCAGTCCTGTTTCACTGAACCGGTATAACCTACCGTTCCAGCCATGTCTATCTCATGAGATATAAAATCTTTACCCAATTCATTGGAGGGAGATATAGGTCCCACCCATCTCATAATGATACCATTCTTATGTGTGCCACAAAATCATAAATCATACATCATTGCATAACCCATGTAATACAAATGGGAATCTTAAACATCATGACATCATAAAACAATTAATATAAGATAAAGGAATTCATAAAAATAATTCCATCACAACATAATCAAATAAATGTAATAATAAAGATAAAAACAGAACCCTTTATTATCTTAGATGGAAAATAATTTTGATAAAACACTTGAACTCCATTCTTGAGGAAAATATCCTTTCTTCATCAAAAACACTTTTCCTTTCTTAACATGTCGTACAAAAAGAAGTTGATTAAAAATATACTTGAAAACTTGTAAAGGAATCTTCTTGGAAATAATGTTTTAAAAATCCATTCAAGCTGTATAAGTTAAAAAAAACATTCTTCGTACTTTTTTCGGAAAAGTCAAAAAGTACCTCATACGAAAAACGACAAAAGATTCCTTTCATATTCTTTACTAAAAACTCACCGAAGGGTAAAATTGGATTTAAACTATTGTAAGTGGATGGAAACAATATTACATATTGAGGGAACATGGATGTGGATGATAAAATTCACCCCAGCAAATTCCAAAGTAAAAACAATCTCGGATAAAAATGAGATTGTGATATTTCCCTTACCTTTGGTCCGATTTGCTTCGTAAGTGTCCGAACCTCCTCTTTTTCACGCGCCTTCACTTAACCTCCACTTAAAGAACTAAGGATGGTCTTTGAAGAAGATCAGGACCTCTAGAATGATACTAGGGAAGTTGGGAAGAGATTTTTGCAGGGTTTGGCCGAGCTTGAATGCTCAAATTGGTGTGAGGAGGAGAGGGAGGAGGTTCCCTTTTATAAGGGAGGAGAGGGGCATCTTAGGAAAATATCAAAATATTATTTTATATTAAGGTCAAATTCGGTTTATAATTGTTCCAAATGGTCTTATTTAGAAGATAAAGTGGGGATGGGTCGAAATCCTCTCATCCAATAGGATTTAGACAAGTTTAGGTTATTAATTTAACCTTATCAATTAGATTTAACTCTAAGTTAAATAATTTAACTTTTACCGTGTCTTTTTGTTTTCTTACACTATATGGTTAATAAACTTACTATATCAAGCCAAACGAACCCCAAGTTGTTTATTATTAATATATCGATCCTTATCTAAGTCATTTGGCCGAGCCTTAGATTTTTAGGAACTAAATAACAATTAATAATATAATATTTGTTTTAAAAACTAATTTATGTCAATTTTGACACTATTTGGTACATGATTTTTATGAAATTTCTAACAGAATGATAAGTTCGAACAAAGTTACTTAAATCAACAATAACATGTCATATTAACCTATAAAATTAGTTTAAGTCATAAAAAGTCTCAAATTACATTTATTTGGGAATTTATAACATCAATTATGTTAATATTTTCTTAAAAAGGTAATTACTGCATCATCGTTGTGTCATAAATAAATTAAAATATTTAAAGTATAAAAATTACAAATAAAATACCATTATGTAGGAAAACGTTTTATCTTTATAATGAATATTTATAGTCGAAATTATATTTTGTATAACCCTATATTAAAAATGTTTTAGTAAATAAACTTTGATTTTAACTCTTTCAACTCTTCTTTGAATTAAATAATAATAAATGTCCTAATCTAATCCAAGTGGGCCTAAATGATAATATTTTACACTTAAGGTTGTTTTTGGTCGAGATACACTAGTCCAATAGGATTAGTACATGTGTTAGGGTAATGTTAATATCATTTTTACCCTTAATTACCCTATTTACTTTTAACCGTGGTAAATAAAAGTAAAAAGTTACTATTCACCAAAAATTATTTTCATCTCATTGAACCACATTTTACTTACTGACATTAACCGTGTCTCTCGGATTTTTGAAATTCCATTCACAGAAGCGGTAATATTAAGATTTATGAAAAAATTAATTTTTTTAACTACCACTTTGTAGTTTCACTATTCATAAAAAATTGAAGTTTTTCAGAAAAATGCCAAAATTTCACCCTAAGCTATAATTGATATTCCGAATTCAAAAATGATTTCTATTTTACATAATTCCCAACATATAAGTTTCATTAATTAATTTCCGATGTCATAACAAATAGCGTGTTTTTAAGAGATAATAACTATCAAAAGATTATCACTTGTTTATGTCTAGTGTAAATGTGAAATTACATCCAATGCCCAACATTGTATTGAATTGTAAAAATATATTCTAAATATACTTTAAAACCACTCAAATTAATAATTTATCACTATTAATTATTTCGGTTAAAAAAATTTTTTAATTAAAATTTAGTAATTTTTACTATTCATCAGAAAATGATAGTTATCCAAAAAGTACCAAAATTTCACCCTAAGCTAATTTCGATATTACGAATCCAAAAATAAAGTCCATTTTGAAAAAATAAAATTTACAAAATTTCAGAAAGTGGTTATTACTATTCATAACGGCTTGTTTTAATAATATTTTAATAGCATATTGCTATTTAGTGAAACTCATTATTGCGTACTACACACGCTATCGAGGAAGGTCGTGATTGCGTGTAATGGAAGGCAAGTCAAGGATGCGTGTTGTGAAATATTCTTTTGGTGTAGCGTACAACACAAGATATTAATGAAATTAAAAAGAATATTTTTCATAAAATATCGGGGTGTTACATTCTACCCCCCTTAAAATGAATTTCGCCCTCAAAATTCGTCGGGGTTATAAATGGTTTACTGTTCGAATGTTTCTTTAATATAAACCCACATCGTAAAAAGGAATACCAAAAAAAATCCTTAAAAACAAAATTATGAAACGTAATGGTTACCCAAATAAACTAATCACTAGGTTTCCACATAGGTGAAAATATGGATATGGAAGAGAAATCTAACCATCATATATGGTTCCTAAAATGGACTTATACTTCATATATCATACTGCTTAATATAATAAAACTAGTTTCTACTAAACAGGGACTTCCTGTAGGCCAGTGGTAGGCGATAAAGGCCAGTCGCACTTCGGTTGTGGGTTCGATTCCCACAGCCTTGTCCGACGCGATGGGCTGTCGCCCATCCTGCAGGTTATCCTTTTTCTAAAGCTATATTACTATAACATCCCATCAATAATATTGAAAAATGTATTATCCTAACTTATGTCCAACATAATCCATTCTAATCTTTAGGCTTATCTAAAATACTTCGGTCCAAGCACATAGTATAAAGAAAATGATTACTTGAAATGTCACAGAACAATCACGTGAATGCCATCATTTATCCCCCATATATCATAAGATATATCTTGTTGGTCAAATTACAAACATGTGAATACCTTAATCATGTATTCTCTTGAAGAATTAATACCCATTGAACCTTAGTGAAAACATGAATGCAGTTAAAAAGTAACACTTTCCACATACCAAAATCCTCAAAATTCAATATACTCAAACCATGATATCACTTAGTCCTTATATCAATCATGAGCTCATGAATAATGTTAAACATTTCATTTTCTCGTTTTCCCTTTATTATGCGCATATCATCTTATTAAAAATATCTCAATCACTTTGAATACCACATTAGACCAATACGTAAATATTCCAATACTCCATGATACAACATCATTTTGGAATCCCATTACATAAACACTTAATCATTCCACCACATCGTTGTCATATTCAACATCACCAATGGTGATCGCATGTGACTTCCCCTTGTCCTTTTCCTTAAGTGGTTTCTCATGTCGATCATCACTAACCCTTGTATTAGGGCATTTATTATCATAATGCCTCATTTCCTTACACTTGAAGCATTGAAGTGTTGGTGGTGCGTTCTCTGCAGTGTTTGCTTTATTCACATCATTAGAAACCCTTTTTCCATTACTTCGACACTCAGCTGCTCGATGACCTTCTTTTCCACACTTAAAACATTTTCTAGTCCCTTTAAGACAATCTCCACCATGCTTCTTTCCACACTTTGAGCATAAGGAAACATTCATATTCTTTTCACCATTATTCTGAGATTTCTCCTTGAACTCCATATTTCGTTTCTTGTCAAAACCATGAGATGGATATGTAACACCAACTTCCATTTCTACCTTGATAGCACAACGCACAATTTCTTCACAGCTACTGAAGTCTCTTATAGCTAATGCCCTTCGAAGACTTGGTTTTAAGCCACTGAAAAATCGATCAACTTTACTTTCAGGTTGGATGATAATGCGAGATGCATACCTTGCAAGTCTTGTAAAATTCGCTTCGTATATACCAACAAGATTCATCATCCTTCTGCTTCAGCTCAAGAAACTCCTTTTCCATCAGTGTTCGAAGAATACGAGGGAAGTAATTACTGAAAAACAAGTTTTTGAACTCATCCCATTCCATGGACTCAATTTCATCTCTTGGCCTCGTATTCTTGATAAGATTCCACCATTGATCAGCTTCACCTTCCAAACGATATACTGCTAAGATGACTTTATCATGTTCAGAACATTGATGAACTGAAAATATCTTTTCAGTGGTACTGATCCATTGTTCAGCAACAAGTGGATCGGAAGTCCCACTGAAAGAAGGTGGACGTTGCCTCATGAAGGAATCAATAGAATATTGTTCCCTTCTCAGCTCATTTGGAAGTACATAATGATTCATAGCTTGTGTAAGTATAGCAATAAGATTTTGCACTCCATCTCCCATAACATTTGTTTGTTCTGGAGGACAATCATTGCATTGTACATTGCATTGATCAACACGGTTCCTTCGGGTTCCAGCCATCGTCTAAAACCCAAAAAGAATAGTGTGAGAGGCAAAAATCATGCTACGGAAACAACAATATAAAGGAGGAGTATCCTCAATATCTAACTTCTTAGGTTAAATTCTATGATCGTTACCGTAGTTCTAGGACTGTATCTTATACGTATACATATCCTTAGGGACATCCCTAGACATACCTTAGAAATATATCTAGGGATCTCACTAACGCTTTCGCATCCTAGTATCCAAAGGTTGACTAAACCTTTCCTCTGATACCAACTGTAGAGACCCGAAGCCTCACGTACATTGACATTACATTAAATTTGCGGAATACTTAGTGCATAACAAAAACACACACAGACAAGGACCGTAATAGTTTAGTGTCTTTGGAAACTCGGAATATAATCTTCTAATCATGGTGAAGAACTTCAAAATCTCCCATAAAGATCTTCTTTTTTTACCTAAAACCTTTCTTTATATCTTGGGGAAAAGAAAAAATAAAAGGGTGAGCTCAAATACTCAGTAAGGGTAAACAAAAGAAATATCAATCACATCATATACATAAGCACATAACTTTTGGAAATCTTAACCTGTAAAAGAGATCATAATTTCATAACAAGGGATAAACCATGGCAGTAAAATGTAATCACAATAATCATAACTTAAAACATGAAACTTTGTGGCATACACACATAATCATAGAAAATCATTTCTTGTTAGTCAAGACTCATTTCCAAGACTATCTTAGTGGACAAAGTCACTTTCTGAACCGAGTCACCCTCGTTTCAGTCCTGTTTCACTAAACCGGTATAACCTAACGTTCCAACCATGTCTATCTCATGAGATATAAAATCTTTACCCAATGCATTTGAGGGAGATATAGGTCCCACCCATCTCATAATGATACCATTATTATGTGTGCCACAAAATCATAAATCATACATCATTGCATAACCCATGTAATACAAATGGGAATCTTAAACATCATGACATCATAAAACAATTCATATAAGATAAAGGAATTCATAAAAATAATTCCATCACAACATAATCAAATCAATGTAATAATAGGGATAAAAACAGAACCCTTTATTATCTTAGATGGAAAATAATTTTGATAAAACACTTGAACTCCATTCTTGAGGAAAATATCATTTCTTCTTCAAAAACACTTTTCCTTTCTTAACATGTCGTACAAAAAGAAGTTGATTAAAAATAAACTTGAAAACTTGTAAAGGAATATTCTTGGAAATAATGTTTTAAAAATCCATTCATGCCGTATAATTTAAAAAAACATTCTTCGTACTTTTGTCGGAAAATTCAAAAAGTACCTCGTACGAAAAACGACAAAAGATTCCTTTCATATTCTTTACTAAAAACTCACCGAAGGGTAAAATTGGATTTAAACTATTGTAAGTGGATGGAAACAATATTACATATTGAGGTAACATGGATGTGGATGATAAAATTCACCCCAGTAAATGCCAAAGTAAAAACAATCTCGGATAAAAATGAGATTGTGATATTTCCCTTACCTTAGGTCCAATTTTCTTCGTAAGTGTCTGAACCTCCTATTTTTGACGCGCCTTCACTTAACCTCCACTTAAAGAACTAAGGATGGTATTTGAAGAAGACCAGGACCTCTAGGATGATACTAGGAAAGTGGGGAAGAGATTTTTGCAGGGTTTGGCCGAGCATGAATGCTCAAATTGGTGTGAGGAGGAGAGGGAGGAGGTGCCCTTTTATAAGGGAGGAGAGGGGCATCTTAGGAAAATCTCAAAATATTATTTTATATTAAAGTCAAATTCGGTTTATAATGGTTCCAAATGGTCTTATTTCAAGAATAAAGTGGGTATGGGTCGAAATCCTCTCATACAATAGTATTTAGACAAGTTTAGGTTATTATTTTAACCTTATCAATTAGATTTAACTCTAAGTTAAATAATTTAACTTTTACCGTGTCTTTTTGTTTTCTTACACTATATGGTTAATAAACTTACTATATCAAGCCAAAAGAACCCAAAGTTGTTTATTATTAATATATCTATCCTTATCTAAGTCATTTGACCGAACCTTAGATTTTTAGGAATTAAATAACAATTAATAATATAATATTTTTTTTAAAAACTAATTTATGTCAATTTTGACACTATTTGGTACATGATTTTTATGAAATTTCTAACAGAATTATAAGTTCGAAAAAAGTTACTTAAATCAACAATAACATGTCATATTAACCTATAAAATTATTTTAAGTCATAAAAAGTCTCATATTACATTTATTTGGGCATTTATAACATCAATTATGTTAATATTTTCTTAAAAAGGTAATTACTGCATCATCGTTGTGTCATAAATAAATTAAAGTATTTAAAGTATAAAAATTACAAATAAAATACCATTATGTAGGAAATAGTTTTGAACTTTCTAATGAATATTTATAGTCGAAATTATATTATGTATAACCCTATATTAAAAATGTTTTAGTAAATAAACTTTGATTTTAACTCTTTTAACTCTTCTTTGAATTAAATAATAATAAATGTCCTAATCTAATCCAAGTGGGACTAAATGATAATATTTTACACTTAAGGTTGTTTTTGGTCGAGATACACTTGTCCAATAGGATTAGGACATGTGTTAGGGTAATATTAATATCATTTTTACCCTTAATTACCCTATTTACTTTTAACCGTGGTAAATAAAAGAATATTTTTCATAAAATATCGGGGTGTTACATTCTACCCCCCTTAAAATGAATTTCGCCCTCGAAATTCGTCGGGGTTATAAATGGTTTACTATTCAAAAGTTTCTTTAATAGAAACCCACATCGTAAAAAGGAATACCAAAACCAATATTTAAAAACAAAAGTATGAAACGTAATGGTGACCCAAATAAACTAATCACTGGGTTTCCACATAGGTGAAAATATGGATATGGAAGAGAAATCTAACCATCATGTTCTGATGGAGAGTGGTAGAGAACATGGCTACGGAAAAGCCAGCAATCAAAAATCCATAAATTTCTGACGATCTAAGGTACCATCTGATTAATCAGATATAAGAGCACTAGGACAACATTTTTGGTTTTCAAGATCGTTTCCCTAAAGTTAAAGAATTTGAATTAGAATAAATACTTACTTTATTTTGGTACAATCTCACTGTTGTTCGTGCCTTGAACAATTTCTACTTCATCTCTTAAATAAATGAAGTTGAATTTGTTATTTGTGATGTGTTAGCAGATAATGTGATAGAATGACGGGTCATTCCATCTGTCTCAAACCAAAGGGTTAGAAAAAGATATTAAATATACATAAGTCATTCTATAGTGAGATTAATCATATATGGTTCCTAAAATGGACTTATACTTCATATATCATACTGCTTAATATAATAAAACTGGTTTCTACTAAACAGGGACTTCCTGTAGGCCAGTGGTAGGCGATAAAGGCCAGTCGCACTTCGGTTGTGGGTTCGATTCCCACAGCCTTGTCCGACGCGATGGGCTGTCGCCCGTCCTGCAGGTTTTCCTTTTTCTAAATCTATATTACTATAACATCCCATCAATAATATCGAAAAACGTATTATCCTAACTTATGTCCAACATAATCCATTCTAATCTTTAGGCTTATCTAAAATACTTCGGTCCAAGCTCATAGTATAAAGAAAATGATTACTTGAAATGTCACAGAACAATCACGTGAATGCCATCATTTATCCCCCATATATCATAAGATATATCTTGTTGGTCAAATTATAAACATGTGAATACCTAAATTATGTATTCTCTTGAAGAATGAATACCCATTGAACCTTAGTGAAAACATGAATGCAGTTAAAAGGTAACACTTTCCACATACCAAAATCCTCAAAATTCTATATACTCAAACCATGATATCACTTAGTCCTTATATCAATCATGAGCTCATGAATAATGTTAAACATTTCATTTTCTTGTTTTCCCTTTATTATGCGCATATCATCTTATTAAAAATATCTCAATCACTTTGAATACCATATTAGACCAATACATAAATATTCCAATACTCCATGATACAACATCATTTTGGAATCCCATTACATAAACACTTAATCATTCCACCAGATCGTTGTCATATTCAACATCACCAATGGTGATCGCATGTGACTTCCCCTTGTCCTTTTCCTTAAGTGGTTGCTCATGTCGATCATCACTAACCCTTGTATTAGGGTATTTATTATCATAATGCCTCATTTCCGTGCACTTGAAGCATTGAAGTGTTGGTGGTGAGTTCTCTGCAGTGTTTGCTTTATTCACATCATTAGAAACCCTTTTTCCATTACTTCGACACTCAGCTACTCGATGACCTTCTTTTCCACACTTAAAACATTTGCTAGTCCCTTTAAGACAATCTACACCATGCTTCTTTCCACACTTTGAGCATAAGGAAACATTCATCTTCTTTTCACCATTATTATGAGATTTCTCCTTGAACTCCATCTTTCGTTTCTTGTCAAAACCATGAGATGGATATGTCACACCAACTCCCATTTCTACCTTGATAGCACAACACACAATTTCTTCATAGCTACTGAAGTCTTTTATAGCTAATGCCCTTCGAATACTTGGTTTTAAGCCACTGAAAAATCGATCAACTTTACTTTCAGGTTGGATGATAATGCCAGATTCATACCTTGCAAGTCTTGTAAAATTCGCTTCGTATATACCAACAGATTCATCATCCTTATGCTTCAGCTCAAGAAACTCCTTTTCCATCAGTGTTCGAAGAATACGAGGGAAGTACTTACTGAAAAACAAGTTCTTGAACTCATCCCATTCCATGGACTCAATTTCATCTCTTGGCCTCGTATTCTTGATAAGATTCCACCATTGATCAGCTTCACCTTCCAAACGATATACTGCTAAGATGACTTTATCATGTTCAGAACATTGAAGAACTGAAAATATCTTTTCAGTGGTACTGATCCATTGTTCAGCAACAAGTGGATCAGAAGTCCCACTGAAAGAAGGTGGACGTTGCCTCATGAAGGACTCAATAGAATATTGTTCCCTTCTCAGCTCATTTGGAAGTCCATAATGATTCATAGCTTGTGTAAGTATAGAAATAAGATTTTGCACTCCATCTCCCATAACATTTGTTTGTTCTGGAGGACAATCATTGCATTGTCCATTGCATTGATCAACACGGTTCGTTCGGGTTCCAGCCATCGTCTAAAACCCAAAAAGAATAGTGTGAGAGGAAAAAATCATGCTAGGGAAAACAACATTATAAAGGAGGAGTATCCTCAATATCTAACTTCTTAGGTTAAATTCTATGATCGTTACCGTAGTTCTAGGACTGTATCTTATACGTATACTTATCCTTAGGGACATCCCTAGACATACCTTAGAAATATCTCTAGGGATCTCACTAACACTTTTGCATCCTAGTATCCAAAGGTTGACTAAACCTTTCCTCTGATACCAAATGTAGAGACCCGAAGCCTGACGTACATTGACATTACATTACATTTGCGAAATAATTAGTACATAACAAAAATACACCCACACAAGGACCGTAATAGTTTAGTGTCTTTGGAAACTCGGAATATAATCTTCTAATCGTGGTGAAAGATCTTCAAAATCTCTCATAAAGATCTTCCTTTTTTTTTACCTAAAACCATTCTTAATATCCTGGGGAAAAGAAAACATAAAAGGGTGAGCTCAAATACTCAGTAAGGGTAAAAAAAAGAAAAATCAATCACATCATATACATAAGCACATAACTTTTGGAAATATTAACCTGTAAAAGAGATCATAATTTCATAACATGGGATAAATCATGGCAGTGAAATGTAATCACAATAATCATAACATAAAACATGAAACTTTGTGGCATACACACATAATCATAGAAAATCATTTCTTGTTAGTCAAGACTCATTTCCAAGACTATCTTAGTGGACAAAGTCACTTTCTGAACCGAGTCACCCTCGTTTCAGTCCTGTTTCACTAAACCGGTATAACCTACCGTTCCAACCATGTATATCTCATGAGATATTAAATCTTTACCCAATGCATTGGAGGGAGATATAGGTCCCACTCATATCATAATGATACCATTCTTATGTGTTCCACAAAATCATAAATCATACATCATTGCATAACCCATGTAATACAAATGGGAATCTTAAACATCATGACATCATAAAAAAATTCATATAAGATAATGGAATTCATAAAAATAATTCCATCACAACATCATCAAATCAATGTAATAATAGGGATAAAAACAGAACCCTTTATTATCTTAGATGGAAAATAATTTTGATAAAACACTTGAACTCCATTCTTGAGGAAAATATCCTTTCTTCTTCAAAAACACTTTTCCTTTCTTAACATGTCGTACAAAAAGAAGTTGGTTAAAAATAAACTTGAAAACTTGTAAAGTAATCTTCTTGAAATAATGTTTTAAAAATCCATTCATTCCTTATATGTAAAAAAACATTCTTCATACTTTTGTCGGAAAATTCTAAAAGTACCTCGTACTAAAAACGACAAAAGATTCCTTTAATATTCTTTACTAAAAACTCACCGAAGGGTAAAATTGGATTTAAACTACTGTAAGTGGATAGAAACAATATTAAATATTGAGGGAACATGGATGTGGATGATAAAATTCACCCCAGAAAATGCCAAAGTAAAAACAATCTCGGATAAAAATGAGATTTTGATATTTCCCTTACCTTAGGTCCGATTTGCTTCGTAAGTGTCCGAACCTCCTCTTTTTGACGCGCCTTCACTTAACCTCCACTTAAAGAACTAAGGATGGTATTTGAAGAAGACCAAGACCTCTAGGATGATACTAGGGAAGTGGGGAAGAGATTTTGGCAGGGTTTGGCCGAGCTTGAATGCTCAAATTGGTGTGAGGAGGAGAGGGAGGAGGTGCCCTTTTATAATGGAGGAGAGGGGCATCTTAGGAAAATCTCAAAATATTATTTTATATTAAGGTCAAATTCGGTTTATAATGGTTCCAAATGGTATTATTTCGAAGATAAAGTGGGTATGGGTCTAAATCCTCTCATCCAATAGGATTTAGACAAGTTTAGGTTATTATTTTAACCTTTTCAATTAGATTTAACTCTAAGTTAAATAATTTAACTTTTACCGTGTCTTTTTGTTTTCTTACACTATATGGTTAATAAACTTACTATATCAAGCCAAACGAACCCAAAGTTGTTTATTATTAATATATCTATCCTTATATAAGTCATCTGGCCGAAACTTAGATTTTTAGGAATTAAATAACAATTAATAATATAATATTTATTTTAAAAACTAATTTATGTCAATTTTGACACTATTTGGTACATGATTTTTATGAAATTTCTAAAAGAATGATAAGTTCGAACCAAGTTACTTAAATCATCAATAACATGTCATATTAACCTAGAAAATTAGTGTAAGTCACAAAAAGTCACATATTACATTTATTTGGGCATTTATAACATCAATTATGTTAATATTTTCTTAAAAGGTAATTACTGCATCATCGTTGTGTCATAAATAAATTAAATTATTTAAAGTATAAAAATTACAAATAAAATACCATTATGTAGGCCATCTTTTTATCTTTCTAATGAATATTTATAGTAGAAATTATATTATGTATAACCCTATATTAATAATGTTTTAGTAAATAAACTTCGATTTTAACTCTTTTAACTCTTCTTTGAATTAAATAATAATAAATGTCCTAATCTAATCCAAGTGGGCCTAAATGATAATATTTTACACTTAAGGTTGTTTTTGGTCGAGATACACTTGTCCAATAGGATTATGACATGTGTTAGGGTAATATTAATATCATTTTTACCCTTAATTACCCTATTTACTTTTAACCGTGGTAAATAAAAGTAAAAAGTTACTATTCACCAAAAAATTATTTTCATCTCATTGAACCACATTTTACTTACTGACATTAACCGTGTCTCTCGGATTTTTGAAATTCCATTCACAGAAGCGGTAAAATTAAGATTTATGAAAAAATTAATTTTTTTAACTACAACTTAGTAGTTTCACTATTCATCAAAAATTGATGTTTTTCAGAAAAATGCCAACATTTCACCCTAAGCTATAATTGATATTCCGAATTCAAAAATGATTTCTATTTTACATAATTCCCAACATATAAGTTTCATTAATTAATTTACGCTGTCACAACAAATAGCGTGTTTTTAAGAGATAATAACTATCAAAAGATTAACACTTGTTTATGTCTAGTGTAAATGTGAAATTACATCCAATGACCAACATTGTATTGAATTGTAAAAATATATTCTAAATATACTTTAAAACCACTCAAATTAATAATTTATCACTATTAATTATTTCGATTAAAAAAGTTGTTTTCAATTAAAATTTAGTAATTTTCACTATTCATCAGAAAATGAAAGTTATCCGAAAAGTACCAAAATTTCACCCTAAGCTAATTTCGATATTACGAATCCAAAAATAAAGTCTATTTTGAAAAAATAAAATTTACAAAATTTCAAAAAGTGGTTATTACTATTCATAACGGCTAGTTTTAATAATATTTTAATAGCATATTGCTGTTTAGTGAAACTCGTTATTGCGTACTACACACGCTATCGAGGAAGTTCGTGATTGCATGTAATGGAAGTCAAGTCAAGGATTTGTGTTGTGAAAGCTTCTTTTGGTGTAGCGTACAACACACGACATTAATGAAATTAAAAAGAATATTTTTCATAAAATTTCAGGGTGTTACAATGCCTTTGGAGAGAGTTCTTCTTCACCATTATGATGTTATTACCTAGGCTAGTATACCCTAATAATATTGGTGGAGAGGTTGGGTGTTGAAAATGACCTATGATGACTTGAAAATTGAATAGAATTATGCCCATTTTCCTTGTTAGACATTACTAGGAGGAATGTGATACCTTGATGTGACATTGTAGATGTTAAGGTATGGTATTGGCTTAGAATGATTGATGTTGACCTAATAGTAGAGTTGGAGAAAATAGATCCCGCATGGAGTGTTTTTGTGTGGTGAGGCATAGGGAACTCAAGTAGGTGCCACATAAAATTTTGACCATGATGTGCGTATATAGGTAAATGGATAGACATGGTTTTGTGGTAACCTTTGAAATCTAAAAAATCAAGTAAGGCCATGAGGCCTAGTTATATTTAATATTCTATAAGGAGAAGGATAAAATTTGAGTATTGGGTGATTATCCAGGGGATCATGTTGAGACTGGGGACCTTATATGGGGTGTCATGTTATAAAAAGTCATAAGAGACCTATCGAAGGTTTTCCAATGTTTTAATGACCTCGTGAGGGTGTGTTATGTGACTGTTTGAGATAACTGTTGGTGCCATATTATATCCTAAAAATGATATGTGACCCTAACAAGGAAAAATTACATAACATGATGGGATCTCCTAAAATGATCCAAGGTTTTGACATAATGTTACTAGTGGTGATGTGATAGATTTAGAGTAGGAACTATAATGGCCTGATGTTTTATAAATGAAATTTCATTTAAAATGAAAAAAATTCCTTATTAAGTAATTATGTTTCAGAAAACATATGTAACACTTCAGTTATTTTGGACGATTATAATTTATATATTGTTGGATTTAAAAGATCTTTAAGCATCATAATAACGGATAATAAAAAAATTATATAATGTTTTTTAAGATTAGTATATATTAATGGTTATGATATAATATAATTGACATTGAAAAAATAAGCGACGATCTATAATATTAGGATAACTTCCAACAAAGACCATTTATCAGAGTATCTAAGGGAGAGGGAATCATTGGTATTTTACATTGAACAATCCCAATGTAATATTAAATAACAAAATCATGATCAAAACCATTTATAAGAGAAGTTCAAGCTTATCAATATCATTACCCAAACCATGTTTTTCGAACAACCATAAGAAGGTGTCGTTATCACATATATTACCCTTAGGGAATACACCTGTGTAATGAAGTGTTATGTATCAAGAACCTAATAGTATGAATTTTAATACAATTATTTTCAACAAAATAATGGTTATTTTTATCCTTTTTGTTTTTATATATTAAATTAGTAAATCATGAGTTTGATAAAAATTATATTTTGATATGATGAAACTCAAATTTTATTTTGGGGAAATATATAGTTTCAATAAAAAAATATTTTTAATAAATTTAAGAATTTTTTAAATAAATATAATTTTAATAAAATATTATTATTAAATAATATTTATTTAAATATAAATGTTATTATTTTTTTAATGTTAAATATAATTTTTATAAGGTTCAAAAACTATTATCGTTGTAAAAAAACTTATTTTTCAATAAATAGGATTTTTGATTTAAAAGTGTGAATTTTATTATTTAGAGAACTATCTTAATAAAATATTTATTATTTTTCAAATCTGCTTGTTGAAATTATTCAATGGTGATTTCATTGTAATTTTATTAAATAGTTGAATTTTTGGTTAAAAATTAAATATGTTAAAAATAAATTGAATTTATTATGACATAATAAAATCCAAAAGTGATGTAATATATACTATAAATATTACAAAAAATAAAAATTTTGTTTCCCCTTTTAAATAATGTGTTTTTATGTTGTTTTAAAAAATTTATAAACCCTTAAATAATCCTCCAATACCCGTATAATATTTATGGGTTTAAAATTAATTCACTGTGGACATGAATCAATTACACATCACCAAAGATATTATTCTAATGAGTTAGATTCTTAGAATGATAAAATATTTAAAAAAATCCTCTTTTTGAGAAACCATGGGACAAAGTATGGAATTTTTTTGGTTTTGATTTTTTTATTATATAGAATCCAGAACACAAGTTTAGAAAATATTAAAAAATTTACCTCTCTTGATATAAAAACACACCAAATATCTTATTTCTCTTCACTAAAAATCCTTTTATACGGATTTTACTTTCCATTTCCATTTGTAGAAACCACCCAAGGATCCCCCATGCTATTAATAAGCTCCTCCCAATCTTTTAGAACTTCCCTCTCAACGTAAGGGATCCTCTAATCCTATTTATTCAAAAACATTATTTATATTATTACTTTTTATTTCTAATTGTTCATGTTGGGATAAGTTTTCACACATACATCATATTTAACTTATTATCTCTATGTGATGAGAGATCCATTTCGCTCTCATTCATCCCGTCCAGGAATCTTTATATACATCAATTATGTTGATGAAATTATCCTACAATTTTCCATGCCAAACATTTTTGAAGTGAATACCCATCCCCATCTACACTCAAATGTATTCACCAAGATTCAAATATTATTAATTGATTGGGGTCTTCAATGTGTGAAACCCACCTTATTAGTGGTATTAAAAGTTATGAAAGACGTCCTTACATTGTGTGATTAACCTGGCACACTTATGCCTATACATGATATGAATGTGATGTGTTGGACCAAAATTATATGGTTATCCAATTCATTACATAATGTTTTATCACATTATACACCAAGTATTTTTCATGGTGGGTTATCGTAAGAACTCTATGTTTTGATTTAATGGTATTTATCTTTGACTTATGTTATTTATGACATTTTAAGTAGTTTTCACATTCCCATATTGTCTTTGTGTTATTTCACGATGAAGATGCTGGGGAGGAGCAATTCCATGTAGTTAGTCTGGGTTGTATGTAATGATTGAAGCCTATAGACATTGAATTCCTCTAAGGCCTATGAGCCATGTAATACTTATGCCTACGGGATTTGTAAGGGTTCCACATCACCCCTCGAAAGGTGGATTATCAAAATCAATAAAAAATGAAGGCCTTCTGGCCATTGAGGGTCTTTGTGTTATTATACTATATCATGATTTGATGTTCAGGTTTATGATTATAACCCCTCTTATATTACCATTATACACCTATTGAATCATATCTACTTTATTACCATATATTATTATTTTATTACTAACTTACTAGGCAATATAGATCACCCATTTCTTATGTACCTCACCAAGTTATCCAATACAGTTTTATAAGAGCAATGTAATTTTAATAGAAAGTTAAGAAGATTTAAATAATGTTGTTGTACCAAGTCCCATTCTATTTTGTTATATAACTAATTTTGAAAATACACTAGGCATCATGATATGTTGGGATTGTATTATGTTTACCTTTATGTAATATATCATGAATTAAATTGTATTAAAATATTGGTATTCAATGTTGGTATCAGAGGAAAGTCTAGTTATTTTAATGCATTAGGATTAGAAAACAATTTTCAACACCTTAGGGATAAGACTAAAAATTGGTGAAAATATCTAAATTTTGGTAAATTATAGAGTATGAGGTTTCCAAGTAAATAAATACTTGTTTGGATACTATAAGCACATGTGGCCCTAGTATAACTATACCAAGGGGAAATAACCCTAATAAGGGGGAATTGGGCTTGCCTTGATCATCACATGCTGTAAGAAAAAGAGACCTTACTAAAACTCTTGTTTGATACACTTAGGGTATATGCTTTGGTAAATTCAAAAGCTCTTTATGATCATATATTAGGGGAACAAAATAGCCATAATATTTTAGGTTAGGAAATAGATCACGAATAATTTATATTGAAACCTATAAATTCATAGGATAAAGAATATAGGTCATTAATGAGGTACAAATTTAATGTTCATGGGTTCCATTTATGTGTTTATAAGTTTAATAATTCTTATCTCTTACTTTCCATTGATTTAAGACAATGGTTGAAAATAAGAGGAACCAATTCAATAGCCATTGAGAGGGGTAACATGATGAATTCCCAAATGAGATACCCAATCCTATGGGAGTATAATTCAGGAATTTATGATAATAAATTCTTTATTGATTCATGTTTTTTAAAAAAATTGAATAAAGAGGAACATACAAACCCCCATAAAAAATTTCATGATTAAATTAAGACCATTATGAATCAAAGGCCTCTGAATTTCTGTGCATCTTTTGATACCTTAATCATTGAAAAATGGATCAAATCCGCTGAAAATTTCTTTTATGTCATTCAATACTCTAAAAAAGTGATGGTTGTTTTGGTTGTTTATCATATTGAGGGAGAATCTGATCAATGGTAGAAATTGATAAAAAAATATGAAGCCTAATGAGAAGATCAAAATTAATAGAGTGGAAATTATTCTATAAAATATTTTTTTTGATAAATATTTTCCTCACACTATCTAACTTAAAATAGAGAGGGATTCTCTTAGCCTCATGAAAAAGGACAATGAATCCATCAGGGCATATGAGGTGGACTTCATAATAATATCATGATACATATTTTTATTTTTCATTGAACCCTAATGTAAATTTTACCACATCATTGTTGGGATAAAGATATGTGTATGAAAATATTTGATGATTCAAGAGTTTGAATTCTATGGAGAAATTTTTTGATGTGCCCTCAAATTCAAAATGGATATTAGTGATTCTCAACTATCTTATGGGTATAGTGATAGGAAGTGGAGGATATATTTTAGTTATAATGGTATGATCTACTGATATCATTGGAGATATAAAGAAAATGATCCCACTTGTAAAAAGTGTAGGAAGAATAATCCAAGAAATTTCTAGATGGGGAAAAGGAAACTATTTAGCTACTAAAAGGAAGTGAACCTAACTAGAAAATGAAAATAAGAGAAACCCACCAATTTGATGGAAAAAAATTATACTCCATTCAAAAACTAGTATATTTTCCAATGATTCAAATTTGAGGAACAAGGACATTATATGAATCAATGTACTAAGACAATGGTTGTCAATGATAACTCGCAACAACAACCTCCAATTCCTAGATAGAAAGAGAGAGCTTATTCCATCACAACAACTAAGGTGGATCTCAACATAAATGTGGTGATATGTATGATAGTTATTTGTTTAAGGATAATAATTTACTATTTGATTTAGGTTCAATGAATTCTTTCATATCACACAAATGTTGTAGAACTATTCAAAAACCACCTCAAAGCATAGAAGTCGAGTTATCAGTGAAGATGAAAGAGGCAAATATTATTTCATATAAATAATATAACTAACTCCTATCAAAATTTGTGTAATTAATTTGTCATAAAACCTTTTGAAACTATCTTTATAAAAAATTAATTTTACTCCTGGCGTGGATTAACATTCCTTTTATAGATCCATCATAAATTGCTGAGAGAATGAAATCCCCCTCTATTTAGAAAATGTCCCTTTGATTCTATACAAATACAAGGGAGAGGATTAATATACTCTATAATCATAATATATAACATGGATATTATTGTATTTTGATAAAGATTATATAAATATAATGATTAAGACTAAGGAGAAGAGAAACCATGATGACATTCCCATTACAAGGGAATTCACTGATGCATTTCTTAAAAAGTTGGCTGGTCTTCCTCATAGAAAAGAGTTTGAGTTCTCAAAGGAACTTATACCTAATGATTTAACAATATCCAAAACTCTATATATAATGGAAACTTTTTAATCTGAATATATAAAGAATATTATATTAATTTTTTTGGATAAAGTGTTTATACAACCGTGTTCTTTAAAAAGGGGCACACCGGTCCTTTTTGTTAAGAAGAAAGATGAGTCAATGCTCATCTACATTGATTTTCGTGAGCTAAAAAAGGTCAAAATAAAGAAAAAGTATCCTCTACCATGGATTTATTACTTATCCAGTATGCTACATAGATCCCAATATTTATCCAATGTGGATCTTCAATCAGGATATTATCAAGTGAAGGCGAAGAATGAGAATATACCTAAGACTACTTTTTATTCAATGTACAATCACTTAGAGTTAATAGTGATGAAATTTGGACTCAATAATGATATAAAAATATTCATATACTTTATTAGTATTATATTTACGTATTACCTTGAAAAGTTTTTAGATTATATTCTTATATACTCTAAAATCAAGGTTGAACATGAGGAGTATTTCAATTATGTAATGAGGGAATTTCAAAATGAAAAGTTGTTTACAAACTATAGTAAAGGTGAGTTTTGGATGGAGAAATTAACATTAATGGGGAATGATATCTACATTAAATGAATATATGTTATTCCTTAAAAAATAGATACAATTTTATGATGGATCTGACCAACATCGCTGATATAATTCAATATATTCCTTAGATTAGTTGGGTACTATTTTAAATCTCTGAGGAACTTATCATGATTTTAAGACCACGAAGCCACCATGAGGGATGGATTTGGGATATATAGAGATGAATTTTAAATTTTCATGGGATTTGTACTATTAAAATATGAGAAAGGGATAACATATTCCTTGATTCAATTAATGATCCATGAGTAGAACTACCCAACACATGATCTAGAATTGGTTGTGGCGATGTTTGTATTGAAGATTTTGTGACATTGTCTATAAAAGGAGAAGTGTGACATATATTTGGATAAAAAAATCATCAATTATTTATTCACACAAAAGGAGATAAATATGAACCCACATTTGTGGTTAGATATGATTAAGGGTTATGATTTTTCAATCCATTACCATCATGGGAAGGGGAAAAAGTGGAAGATGCTCTGAGTAAAAAGGATCCTAAAAGCCTGTCCATGATAAGTATCGCAAGGGATATAACATTATTTGACATGAAAATAATGTAAATGGGAATAATAAATGTATATTCATCCTAAATTTCTCATATAACAACTCAACGATCCATTCTTAAGAGGATGAAGGAAGCCCAAAAGGATGATGAAGTGATACAAAAAGGTATCAAATATTTGAGAGTTCAACATTTATAATGATAGAGTTACAAGGTTTAGAAATTGGATATGTGTTCCATGAAAACCATAAATGAAAAGTGAAATTATAAATGATATGTTTATCTCAACTTTAACTACTAGTTTGGGAAGCACACAAATGTATAATGATTTAAAACAAAACCTATAATGGGATTACATAAAGAGGGAGATTATATAATTCGTATCTCGACGCACTATATGTCTACAATTCAAGTATAAATGATATAAGTATTATGGTATAATGAAACAATTTCCCAAAATAGTATGTAAATAGGAAAACATAATCATGTATTTCATCTTAGCACTCCTAGTGACATCTAAATGCAGTAATTTTCTATGGGTGGTAATCGATCGCCATAAAATGTTAACAAAATTAATTACTATTAAGGAATACTTTTATCCTGAACAAATAACTAGGATATACACATGAGAAGTGGTAAGACTGAATGGAGTCCCACTCTACACTGTATCTGATCAAGATTTGAGGTTTAAACAATGGTTATGGAGAAGTCTTAAACATATACTTTATAGAGAGTTGAGTTTTAGTATTGCTTATCAACCTAAGATGGATGGTCAGTTCAAGAGAACCATTCAAACTCTAGAGTATATAGTGAGATCATGTACAATGGATTATTTAGTATATTGGGATCAATAAATTTCCCTAGAGAAGTTTATATAACAACATTTTCCATTATAGTGTTCAAATGGAACCTTATGATGTTCAGTATGGGATGCAGTGTTAGAATACAAAAATCTTGTATAAAATTGGAGAGTGGAAGAAGATGGTACCTAATCTTTTCCAAGAGATGATAGAAAAAGTTCCAACCATTCAATGTTGTATAAAATTTATACAAAGTTGATAGAATATCTATAGAGAAACTTTTCATTGTGATCTAGAGATTTAGGTCATAGATAAAGTGATTATTTATATATCACCAAAGAAGAATGTCATGAGGTGTGGGAGGAAGGGAACAAGTTATACAAGATATATCGACGACTTTAAGATCCTTAATTTCATCAGAGATATTGCGTATAGTCTAAAAATCCCACCGAACCTATCTAAGTACATGATGTGCTATATGTATCCTCTTGAAGATGTAAATACCAAAACCGTCACATGTAATAGATTTAGAGGTGGAACCATTGGAGAATAATATTTCTTATGAGGAGAAGCTAGAGATGATCTTAGATCATAAAAAAAAATTTATATGAAACAATATAACCATCCTAGTCAATTCCCTATGGAAAAATCCAAGGTTTGAGGAAGAATCTTAGGGACCAAAAGATTTTATGAAATAAAAGTTGTCTCATATTTTTTAGTGGATGAAATGAGATTTTGAAGGAGAAATTATCGAGTGGTGTAAGAGTGTAATAACCTTTTTTATGAATTAAATTCCATTTTCATATGAACAAATGCCTTATTATGTGACGATGTTTTAGAAAACACATGCACTAATTTGATTATTTTGGACTATTATAAGATATATACAATCAGATTTAAAATAACATTATGAATCATAACCATTGATAATATATTTTTTTGTATAGTAACTATAAATATTAGTATATATTAAGGGTTATGAGAAAGTCCAATTGACATAGATGGAAAAAGTGATTACCTAGACCAGTAAGATCATACCTTATAAAGACAATTTATTAGAGATTCTAAGGGAGATCACATCACTAGCATTTTCCCTTGAAAAAAACAAATCCACGATTCAATAACTAAAACATGAGTGTAACCATTTATGGGATATGTTCAACCTTATTGAGATCATGACCAAAACCATTTTTTCCAAACCACCCAGAGAAAGTGTCACCATCGCACAACTTACCCCTAGGGCATGTACTGGTTTAATAATGGGTTATGTATCTTAACCTTAATAATGTGTTTTTTATACTTTTATTTTTGTGAAAATAATTTTTTATCTTTATTCCTTGTGTTTTTTTTACTTTATAAATTGTTAAATAATGAGTTTTATAAAAATTCAATTTTAATATACTAATACTAAAATTTTATTTTTGGGAAATATATAATTTCAATGAAGTAACTATTTTTGACGAATTATATAATTTTTAAAATAAATTTCATTTTAATAAAATACTCTATTTAAATATTATTTATTTAAATATAAATGAAAATATAATTTTATTAAGACAAATGTTATTTTTATATGGGTCGGAAACTTTTACCATTTTAAAAAACCATATTTTTCAATAAATGTGGATTTCTTTTGAAATCGTAAATTTTTATAATTATAGAATTATTATTTTTAAAATAAATATTACTTTTGAAATAAGTATATCTAAATTTTCAAGTTGTGAATTGTTTCATAATTTTTAGAGAGTGTCGAGTTTTTGTGTAAAGTTAAATACGTTATAAATATATGGTATGTATTATGAAATCATAAAATCCAAAAAGTGTTGTAAACAGTACTCTAAAGAGTATCTAAGAAAATAAATTTGTACCCCTTTAAAATAATGTGTTTTTAAAGTTGTCTTATTAGTTTCGCAAACCCTTAATGAATCATCTGAAACCTATATTATATTTTAAGGTTTTAAAATTAATTCTTTATAAACATGACTTAGTTACACATCACCAAGGGTTTTATTTAAATGAGTTCAACTATTATCCTTAAAAAATATTTAAAAACCCTACTTAAGAGATACCAATGGAAAAAACATGGTAAGGTTTGTGGTTCTGATTATTTTAGCGTATAGACTCAAAAACATATTTTTTGAAATTAATAATGAATTCCCCTCTCTTTCGCTATAAAAACACACATAACCTCCCATTAATATTCACTAAAAACCTTAGATGATGAATTTATACTACGTTTTCATCTATAAATCACTCCTAAGACTCCCCCAATCTATTACGAAACTCATCCCATGATTTTGGAAGTGACAACTAAAGTTAATGGATCATCTCCTTCTCCTATTTATTTAAAAACTTTCTTTATATTATGTATTTTGGTTTCTAATTATTCATGTTTGGATGTTTTTTAAAATCCCTATTACTGTCCTTATTATTTTTAAGTGATGATATACCCCTTTTACTCTCATTAAACCCATAAATGAATATTTATACACCCTCTTTATGTTGCTGAAATTGTCCTATGATTTTACATTCCAAACATTTGTGTAGTGAATACCCATCCACATTCCCACTCAAGGGTATATAACTAGATATGCATATCCTTCAATGATTTATTTATTACATTTATGTAACCCACACTACTTAATCGTGGGATTAAAAATGATGAAATATATCCTTTTGTTGTATGATCTATGTGGCACACTTAAGCATGTACATGTTATGAATGGGATCAGTGGTCTCATAATTATATAGCCATATAATGAATTGGGTTACACTTTTATCTCATGAGATACCATGTATGGTGCTTGGAAGGTTATCCTAATATTATTTTGTTATGATGTCTTGGTGGTTATTCTTAACTTATGTTTTTGATGTCATGTTTTATGTTGTTTCTATATTCCCATGTTGCCTTTATATTATCATATTTTATCATGTTTTGATGAACATGATTATGATTCTCACCCATTTGATGTTACCTTGACTTAAATATTTACTAACATGTATTACATTCATTATGTTATGCTTGAATTTTTACCATGCTAGGATTTTTAACTCCCACCTTTCTTATGTACATCCCCAGGTTATCCCATGTAGTTTCAGAAGAGAAAATAATTTTAAGGGAATGTTAAAGAGATATAAATAATGTTATTATAAATATGTACCAAGTTATTGTATAATGTACCTAATTTCCCAAAAATACTAGGCCTCGTGATATTCTGGTATTGTATTTTTTTACCTTTAGTTAAAAAATCATTAATTAAGTTATATGGAAACATGAGTTATCATAAGAACATTTCAATATCATACTAAGTAATATTTTAATGGTCTAATGAGTGAGGGAATTGGGATTCAAAATATCTAATGGATTCGGGGGTGATAGAATATATGATTTATATAATACATTAGGTCATCCACTAGGTCTTGTAGTGGGGGACCATTAGGGCACCTCTTCTCTAATGAATCCCTAGGAGTGAGTGTGATAGATAACTTATAATGGGATGATTTTAGCCCTATGTTAAATATTAGTGTATGCTAGAGTCGATCAGGACCACGGGTCATTATCATAGATACCATGGTGGATCATCACAAGCTATTTAAGTGGGGGTATTATGGTTGGGGTTTATGGACTACTATATGTCAGGGGCCTGTTATCTATTGAGGCATGGCCAGTAATGTATACTAGTGTGGATCATCACCTGTTATCTGGATGTGAGTCTTATAGTGGGGCTCCTAGACTAATATATATTAGGATATTTCTATCTATTTATTCAAGGTTTTTCTGGAATATCATGGTTTTTAATCCCCTAATTCATTATCACTGCATACCTAGGTAGATTGTCCCATGCAATCCAAATAGGGTACTTATAGAGGGGGCTCCAGGCCTACTATCTACTAGGGGCCTACTATCTACTAGGGGCCTACTATTTTTAGAGGCATGGATAGTACTGTATACCCATGTGAGTTTATCTGCCAAGTTATTATCAATGTATACTAGGGTGGGTCTATCCTTTAAATCATTATAATGGTTGAATTTTTCAATAAAACATTCTTAGAGATATTTCTATACAATTTGAATTATGTATGGTTGATCAGAGATTTGGTTCTAAGGATTTACCTTGGTTATTTTGTTATATCATTTTATTTATTTATTTATTTATCTCATAATGTCATATAAACATATCATTTAATTTATTGGATATATAGAAGATTTATTGGTGGTTCCCTACCAAGTTATGTGCTCACTCCCGGATTAATAGGTCATTGTGCATGGGTACATATGACTTCCTCACTTATATAAGGCAATGGTTAGGCTAAGGCCCAAGGGTACATGATTGAACTGGAGTAGCTAAAGTGGGATAGGATAATAGGATGTGGTATGGATTAGTTATTTAGTAGGGTCTTATTTCTATTTAATCTCACTTGTTTATTAAGTATATGTGATCTACTTAGCAGGCAATCAGTATTTTATGCTTGTATGACTACGGTTGGTCCTTTATAAATGAATATACCTTGCGAAGTTGGGGGGGGGGGGTAAATTAGTGTATTATAGTATGGTCCATTATTTTTTTTTCTTTTTTTCTCAACTAGATAAACACATCAATATGTCCCTTAATTTATCTCTAGAGTGGATAATGTAGTAAATGACATATATTATTTTACTTGGTTAACTCGCTTTGGGATTTTCTAAATAGCATGTATGATAATATTCCTATAAAGCAAACAAAATAAAAGATCACTAATTAAATGTTTACAATTTTGTAGTGATCTCACTGCCCACCCTGATTCACTACCACAAGTGGTTGGAAAGCTCACTACTTTTCTACACCAAGGAACTCACTAACCCTAATAATGTTTTCTTCCTATTATTAATAAAACAATGATTGAAATATACACCATATGTATTGTTTCTATTCATAAAAAATTTATCAAACATATAGGAAAAAATGGAACTCCTATAAAACCTATATCTATAAAATTATCTCTCCAAAGTATATTTTGAATCACCCTCTAATTTTCCAATGATAACAATAATTTTCCATCACTCTACATTTGTTTTCTATATATCTCCTTCAACCATAAACCTGATCCCTTTTAAATCAAATATTAAATATGTATTCACTCCTTTATATTAAATTCACTAAATTAATTCCTTAAAAAAACCATTACATTCAAAAATAATTGTTTAAAACTTTTGTGGAAAACCCAATAACTATATAGAGTAAATCACATCATTTACCCACTCGATATCCAAGATGGCTTGCAACACACAAAAATATTTTTCACTATGATGTGGTGGTATTAAAATTTTTATTTAATTAAAACCCACCACAACTTTATCCAAATTTCTAGTGAGCACCCCATGTTTCAAAGGTGGATTTCAAAGACACCACACCCAACAACACGATGTGGTCCACACCATGTTTCTGTAGTAATTTAACATATTTTATTGATGTTATACCATAGGAAATAAAACACCCTCAATTTTTATACAATTAAATAGGGGATTTCAACACTTTTTTTATTAGGTATACTATGGTCTCTTTCATATTTATAGTGGGGAACCCTATGTTTCATAAGAAGATGACTAATCCACCATGGTCACCAATATTCCCATGGAGGGCTTGGCCATTTTACACAGGTGACATCCCATATAAAAAAATCCACTACTACTAGCATGTTTAACAAATATAAAAATAATCATATTCAACATAGATATAATTTATTCACCAAAACATGCTCAAATCCATCGTGATCACATACTAACCTAATTCTAAAAAAATTCTCAAGTCATCACTTGTTTAAATAACTTCATATTCGGGGAAAACATATTCTACTAGGTTTTTCAAAAAACACTACCAAAAAATTACTAATAGGGGATTTTTACTAAAAATACCCCCCTTTAAGTTTTTGAACAATCCCAAACAAAAAAAATCTCTAATACTTCAATAAAGTAAAACATCTTAAACATTCAACATTTAGAGTCATGATTTAGTGATTCAATAATCACAAAATCTAAGCCCACATGATCCATGATCTACTTGAGAAGCAAGATTTGAATAAAATGACTCTCATGAGCACATAAATTGATTATGTGATAATCAATAATCCATCCATATAAATTCTTCCCCTAATTAAATAAGAATTAATCTCCATGTTCTAACATACTTGTATAAATTAATCTTGATCAAATGATTTCTATCCCATGTTTTCAATAAACCGAAAGAGATCACTTCATTAGAAGGTTTCCTGACTGGGTTATAAATATAATAATGAAAATTTAAATAGTTCCATAGCTTTATATTGAGAGAAAATCCTAGAGAGGTATAAGAGTTACTTAATAATACATCTTGGTAGTTTTATCCAGTTAGACTCCATGATCCCACCGATGCTTCTCAAATTCCACCTTGGGTATTGCATTTGTTATAATATCTGCAAAATTATCTTATGTTTACACATAATAAAATTCTATAAATGTTTCTCAACCTTACCCTTTATTAAATTGTACATAATCTCAATTATCTTTTTCATTAAAGGGTGTATTTTATTTTTCTAATGTTTATAACACTTGAGTTGTCATAGTTGATCATTAGTGGATATTAAACATCAATTTCAACGTCTTAAAGCTCTTGTTTCATCCAAATAAAAGGGATTTATGTTTATTAGACACAATATACTCCACATAAATAATTATTAATGATATAAATCCCCATTTATTTCTGATTCATTAAATGAAAGAACTCCCAAGATAGATAAAACCACAAGAATTTTATTTTTTATTTTCAAATAAACCTTCCAAATCTGCATTGAAATATCCCAACAACTAATCATGTGAATTTATATGGTAAAATAGCCCATATTTCACCATATTATAGATAATGATAAGTATACCTTTTTATATCTATCTTGAGAATTTAGTTGAGAAAACTTTGTTATTTTTCATTTTAACATGTGGAAAACATAATATCTGGTTGAGTGGTAGTTTGGTAGAGTAAACTAGTTATAATTTTTATATAATTGTGATTTTGTACCCTTTTCCTTCTTCATATTTTGATAATTTTATCCATATTTATGATAATGTTTCCACCAGAGTAAAAATTATCTATCTGAATTTTTTTTCCGCACCTCCTTGGCATATTTTTTGGGAAAATGGAGATACCATCCTTTCTATAAATTACACATAAGACAAGGATAAATGAAAATTAACAAATAAGAGATATATCAAACTTATACCAAATAATATTGGAAAATATATTATAATGGGTTTCATTTTAACCTCTGAATATAAAATAATCCACATATACAAGCACTATCATCTACTACTATTTTCATTATTGATATAGAGGTTGTGATCAACCCCACCCATTTGATATCTAAGATTCTACAGATATTGGTATAACCTTGAGTAATATTATCTTGATTCATTATTTATCCCATATAAGAACTTATTTAATATAAATAAATTATTTCAATCATCATTATTGATAATTTTATCCCACTGCTTGATATAGACCTCCTATTGAAGAAACCCTTTAAGAAAAGATAATTTGGAATTTATTTGGAAGACCTTAAATACTTTCTTGACTGCCATGGACAAGAATTATCTTATTATTTCATGTTATTACACTATTGAGAATGTTTCACCCAAATTAATCAATTTAATTTGATTAGAATATTTTCACACATGTAATCCTTTTTTACATTCAAACTTTCCATATTTTTTGAAATTTATATCTAAATACCCATTTTTCTGGATGATATTCTTGCCATGTGACTTTGGAAAGAATTCCATGTCTTATTATATTATATTTGGTCAATATCATTCTGTATATATATGAAAAAATGTTTATCTATAATAGATTCTTCAAAACATTTTGGTTCTATAGAAGATAATATAGGCACATACTACTAAGCCTTCATCCTTATTATTTAAATGGGGGTTAATTTATCTCCAATAATGTTTTTTATATGGATTTAATCATGGTTCGATCTTCTTCTTGAAGCCTATATTATGGATATGTTTTCTTAATAATTATATCTAGTATTAGAATTATCTATAGCCCTTGAAGATCCTCTTAATTCATATACTTCTTTATCAATTCCAAATTCAAAAACAATATAATTTTCAAATAAAACATGCTCCCTAAAATTTTAACTTTATTCAAGTGTTATTGTTATCTACAAATTATCAACTTGAAAACATAAATACATTCAATAAATTTTAAAATCATTTTAATAATGAATTTATAGGCTTTAATCTTTGATGAGAACCTAATAAAAATTTATTCATCACCATTATCTTCGAACATTCTATCACTTTCTTTACAGAGAACTAAGAACATACATCTAAACACCCGAAAGTGTTTATATGTAGGATTCTTTCCATAAAAAATTTAATATAGAGTTTTATATTTGTTTTAATATAATTAGTATCTAATAGAGATGTATAGTACGTATTGAATGTCCTTTTCCCAATATTTCTTTGGTAAGACTATGTCAATGAGTATAGTTCTTGACATATTTTTGATGATTTGATTCACTCTTTTGATAAATCCATTCCATTTTCAAGTTCTAACCTCAAAAACTCAATGATTAATTACATTATTTTGTAGTTATTCATCCACTTTGATGATTTTAAATTTTGTACCATTTTTTTTGAAACATTTGAATTTTTTCACCCATAATATTTTTTTCTAGACTCAAATATCATTTGATATACATAAATAAATCATATTTTGGGAGCTATTAACCTGATCCACTATATTTTTTTGAAATCAAAAAATAAAATTTTGTACGTTTTTTCATTTATGGATTTGGGTGTAATTTTCCCACATATATCCATATGAATGAGTTTGAGTAGTCTTTATGACTCCCACTTCATTGGTTTATATGACTTGAATAATATTTCCATTTTTATATGAATCTCATGTGTGAGTGTGATCACAAATTATATTTCAGACTTATTGATATCTATTAAACTACATAAAATTTTCCACGTATTGTTTGCTTAAATAGACGAGTCATTTGTGTAAGAATTTTTCTTGTCTTCCAGGGGCATTATACTCCAATTAGCATTTCTAAAAAAGTAATGATTCCATTTTTTCAACTTCTATATAGTATGAATAGACCATTTATTTATATTGTAACACCCCAAGATTTCATAGTGTGTTATTTCTTCAAAATAATTCAATAACTTGCACTACACGTAACACCGAGTTCAAGCTCACCATGACTTACCAAACAAGCTATTCAAAAGAGGTTATGAATAGTATTAACTAAGTTTTAAACTTTATATAGTCCTTATAATTTTAGAATCCATATTATGAGCTTCTTAGACATAATGTGAGAACAAATTCATTTTCAGTATTGCACTTTTACCAACTTTTAATAGCGAACCCTTTTTAAATCCAATATTTTAAAATTTTTGACTAAATGGGGACATTAACAATTTACAATGAAACATCCCATGATTCTGCGATACGCTTTCCTTTGAATAATACAGTAGCGTGTGTTGTACGCAACTTCGAGTCCCAACACACACCACAACCAATCAAACTAGCTATTATGAATATTAATACCTACTTTTTTTAGAATTTTATAAATTTTAACTCTCAAAATGAACATCATTTTTGGATTCGGAATATCGAATTTAGCCTAGGGTAAAATTTTTGTGCTTTTCGGATAAATTTTATATTTTGATGAATAGTGAAAATTACTAAATTTTAATTAAAAACAACATTTTAAATCAAAATAATCAGTAGTGATAGATTATGAATTTGAGTGGTTTTAAAGTATATTTAGAATATATTTTACCATTTAATACACGTTTGTTCATTGGACATAACTTCACAATTAAACTGGATATAAACAGGTGTCAATCTTTTGATAGTTATTATCTCTTAAAAACACGCTTTTTGTTTTAACAACGGGAATTAATTTTAAATTAATTTCTGACACTTCTATGTTTTGAATTTGGAAAAATGGATTCCATATTTAGAATCCGGATGTTCAAATTGTGTAAATAGTTAACTTTTAGTTTTAGACATTTTGAATAATTACTTCGGTAAATATTTTATTTACCATGGTTAAAGGGTAAATCCGGTAAATAAGGGTTAAAAATAATATTTTAATAATGAAAAAATTACCCTAAAATATGTCCTAACCTTATTGGTTGATACATGTCCAACCATGGACATCTTTGGGTCGATTTTGGGATCCAATGGAGCCACTTGTAAGTGATAGGGACACTTTATTTTAATTAAGTTAAAATGAATACAAAAATGATACAAGCATATATCTTTTAGAAAAATAATTTTTACATAGGGTTATATATGTTGGAATTTTGACTATATATATTAATTAGAACTCTAAAATGATTTTCTACATAATGATAGTTTTTATTTATTTTTTAGACATTAAATAATTTAATTTATTTCTGACATAATGATGATGCAGTAATTACCATAATAGTGAAAAATTGAAATAATTTATATTATAAATACCCAAATAAATATAATTTGAAACTTTTTATGAATTACACTAATTTTCTAGGTTATTATGACATGTTAGGATTGATTTAATTAACTTTTTTTGAAGTAATCATTCCGTTATGATTTTTACAAAAATCAACTATTGAATAGTGTCAAAATTGACATAAAAGAGTTTTTAAAACAAATATTATATTATTAATTGATATTAAATTCCTAAAAATCTAAGGTTCAGCCAAGATACTTATATCATGATAGGTGAATCATTATTGGATTACTTGGGGGTCGTTTGGATGTATATAGTAAGTTTATTAACTATATAATATAAAAATATAAAGTGACATGGTAAGTGTCAAACAAATTAACTAAGAGTTAATACTTAAAGATAGGGTTAATATAGTAACCCAAAACTGTCTAAATCATATTGGTTGAGTGTTTTTCAACCTATCCAAACCTTAAACTTTAAATAATCCACTTTTGAGCCATTAGAAACCGAATATTAATTTATTATAAAATAATATTTCTATCTTTTCCAAAGGTGCCCCTCACCCCTCTTATAAAAGGGAACTCCCCCTTCTCACTAATTCACACATTCAAAGCCTTTTGGTTCGGAAAAACCCTGCCCAAATACTCTCTCAACTTCCCTCAATACAATCTATAGGCCTTAGTTTGAACAGAAATCCAACCTAAGGAGCCCTTTTGATGAAATCAAAAGGAAGAACCCAAAGAAGAGGTAATGTTTTCACCACCCTTTTTCAAATTCATTTCTTCTTCAACTTCTTCTTTCTTTGTTATTACCATTATAAAATAATGAATCCAGTATCTCCTATATAATGTAATATTATTATAAATATGGTACAACCATATTCAGTATTCTATCCATCCTTTGAATGACATGTCACCATACGTGTGTACGTATGGCTTACCGTCTCCACGTCGTGGTGTAATTGTTATTCAAAATATTATTATTTGGATGGCTATAATAATGGTTTATAATTCATGTAAATAAAAAATATAACATGATAATGATTCTGTATATATGATATACCATCCAATTATATATTATCTTAATATCAAAAGAATGATATTATCGCTCGTGCGTAAGTACGGACTACCGTCTCCACGAACGCGATGCGATTCATTCTCCATCGTATCCATTCAAGTATAATTATCATTTTATGATTTAAAAATAATGTTCAAGGACATAATATCATTATGGATATGAATAATATACAACCTATCCATGACAACCATGACTTACATAACAAAACATATAAAAGAAAATGAGTAAGTTAACACCCGAAACGACGATAATACTAAGATATTATTAACAAAGAAATGTTAAAAGGTAATATATGATATCATATTAATGTATATGATTCTTTTATAATTTAATAACAATTATTTCACCATTATACAGTAGGTTAAACTACCCCCGTCCAAGGAAAAGTACAAGGTAAGGGTTAATTTTACAATCTCTTTATTATTCGAGGTTGTTTATACGTAATTATCTACTGGGATATCTTTATCATCAACATCCATGTTCCTTAAAAATGTATTCAAAAACATTTTTACTATTTACTATAAAATGGGTTAAAGTCATTTATACACTTATGTATTTTGAAAGGAATCTTTCCATCATTTTCCAAACAAGGAACTTTTAACCTTTTTGACAAATTTAAGGTAAGAATGTCTTTTTTTAACTTATATGAAGGGTGAGGCTATTTAACACCGTTATAAAATCTTCAAAGCTTCCCTTACAATATTATAAGAATATTTTCAATGTAAATATTTTATTTTATAATTATGTGACTTTTAAATGATTTCAAAATGAATATTTTAAGAATTTGTGAAAGGTACTCTTTATGAAGAACATAATTATAAATGTTTTAAAGATTTATCTTTCTAAATATTTTTAATAAATGTACATGTTTTCAAAATGATATTAAGGATTTATTTATATGGACATGAATGTTTTTAAATGAATTTTTTTTTAAAAAGTTTCAAAGTTGTATGGGACCCTTTGATTCAAAAATCTCTGTTAAATTACTTCCTTTATAAATGTGTGACTTTTCAATGATTTTGAGAAAAGAGATATTTCTCTCAAATTGTTTTTATTTCTTCTATGTCAACATCCTTTGATGGATTTTATTCTTATTTGAAGTTGATTTATTATTTTACAAAAATTTTGTATTGTATTGAAGGTTTTGTGATATGTTTTACAGTGGATGTGTAATTTTTATACCATTCATGGTTTATGGAGAAAGTATTGACATTTCGTATGATAGTTTTAATACGAATATTTATGTTATGTTTAAACCTTTCCATATGGGAATTCATTGGACTTAGTAAGTGATGGGTGGATCCCGCTATAGCTCCTCGATGCATCGGTAGGTCTCATGAGACAAACTAGTGTCTTGGTACAAGGCCTTGACAAAATCTTATTTGTAGACTTGGCATGAGGCCTTGGCTATGTTGTTAGATAGTCTGGCATTATGCATTCCATCATTATGAAAGAGGTTATTGATGTTGCACGTGATTATTCGATTAGTAGAATATCCATGTGAATAAGTAAATGGTATTATTTCATTTTATTTTTGCCATACTATGTTGATGTTCAAGTTTAAATGGCTTTTGTTTTAGTTATACATTGCCTTAAATGTTTATTCTTACTTATGAAAGTTTCCGCTATATTGTTATCCTTACTGGGCATTTGAGCTCACCCCTTTTCTATGTTTAATTTTTCCTAGGATGTGAAGAAGTGAATTATGAATGACCTGCATGGATAGTATGAGGGGATAAGAGTGTAAAATATGAAGACAATATATTGTTGTAGATTTTCAATTATTGATGTAATGTAAACTTTATAAATATATCTAGTGTTTCTAAGACTAACAAACTAATCTGTCTTTTGAGATTTTATCTTTCTCATGATCATGCCAATGTTATGTAATAATGCACCGACTCTGGGTAACTGGGGTCGGGGCATTACAGTTGGTATCAGAGGAAGTTTAGTACAAACCGTGGAAGCTAGATTTAGATAAACTATGATTAGAGAACATAGATTTAAGATGGACTTTGAGGATTAGTAGATAAGAACTTCCTATAATTTTGGTATCATAGAGATTTTGTGAGTTTTCTGAGCAATACATCCCTATCTGGATACGAGTAGGTAGAGGCGGCTCTGGCACAAATGTACCTAGGGGTAAAACGTGAAAACACCGCTTTGAGCTGGACTCGAACGGGAACTGGTGCACGACAACGGGACTTGCTGCACTCTTGGTTACCACACCCCCGGGGGATATTCTTAGGATAATTCTCATTTTCTTTACAAACCATTATGAAGGGTTTATGAGTATATACTTTCTCAAATGATACATTTATATGATTATGGATTATATCCACAAACTATTTAATTTTTGTTATGTGTTTTACAAGTTTGGGATTAGGTATTGTTATTCATAAGCTAATCTAGTGTATGCCATTGTTTAGAAATGACGCCCAGTATAAGGAATGAGAACTCCAGAAATGCACATGATCCAAAGAGAAAGAAGGATCATATCTTTCATGGTCTTAAGCTAGAATTTATAAGAGAAATAGTCTCCCATGTATTATGATCATATGAAGAAATAATATCATGTGCTGATAAGATAATTAAAGAGTTTACTGAGTCCTATGGCTTTGAAGGGAAGCAAGAAAAGAAAAGTATGGAAGAGAGAAAGATGGATAAAGTGAAGAGGGAAAAGAAGAATTTTCCCATATGTGATAATTGTGGGAAGAAACACCCTGGAACTTTCCTGAAAAGAATGGGAGTTTGTTATAAGTGTGGATAAAAAGGGCACAATGTACGTGACTACAAGGGTAAGAAAATGGTTTTAAATGTACAATGCTTCATTTGTAAGGTGTTTGGACACTACACGTACCTATGTCCCAGTCGTCAGACAATGCCGCAAATGTTGCTATTGGATAATAATCAAGTTATGATACTACCACAGATGAAGAGGAATAATTAGAGTTCTTATTTTGATTATGTCATTTGAGTGTTGTATCAATAATGTAGTTCTTATAATAATTATGGAGTGTATAGGGATTGTACTGCAGTACTATTTTATTAAGGACTTGAGATTGTATGGAACAAAGAAAAGTGACTCAATAACAGGTTAAATTTTTGGAAAATATATGGTTGAGAGAAAGATAAACCATAATATGGTTCTGAAACTGAGGTAGTGATTTTAGAATAATACATGATTGATTTGGATAAATTATATTGGATATTATTGATTACCTTGAAACTGATTAATGATTTGTATATTCCATCATTGTTGGGGTTTAAAACATTTTTGGATTGAAGGAGTATATCTATTATTCTTTAAAGAATAAGGGATTATGAATGTAATAAATAAGGTTTTATGGTAATTCAGGATGTTGCAGTGTTTTAAAAGAATACATGATGAAGGTGTTCACATGTTATTATGCGGAAAAAAGCATCTTCATTGTGTTCACCTTCCTTATAAATTTTGGACTAAAGTATTTTGGATAGTTCTAGTTTGTATTATTTTGGATTTCCATAAAAGGACAACATGGAGGTCGGGCGGCAACCCGTCGCGTCCGGTAATGCCGCGAGACTTGAACCCACAACCGAAGGGCGACAAGGGTGTATCACCTACCACTGACCCACGTGATGTCCTGGATTGAATAATGTCATTTTTAATGGTTCTTCTAGATGAATTATAAATTCATTTTTTTAACCCTATACGAATAGGATAAATAGACTATTATTTATAAGTTCTATTATCTTTTAGAGTGAAAGATGAGTTTGTGGTAGAACATAGTTAAAGGATTAGACTCTACTTGTCAAGTATATATTTTTCTTCTTCTCTTATTCAATGATTAAATTAATTCTTATACTTTAGTGAAGGGTTCTTAAAACAAAAAAATGTGTTATCCTAATACCATATGTCTTACTGAACCGATAGTATTTTAAATCATCATAGATTGATGAATTTAAGGCCCTAAATTTTACATTTTTTTGTGATTGATGACCTAAATCACTACCTATAAATATTTATGTTTTCCCTCCAATTATATGTCTCTAATTGCCACCAATGTTCTCTGAATAGAGATCATAATTTGGTGGTGACCCTTTCATTTCTCTTTTCTTCTTATTAAGATTAAATTTTACTAACCAAATTTCTGATGTGGGTTTTCCCAAAAAGATATTTTCTATATTCAACCGTTTATTTTCGAAGAACATTTTCAAATTGTGAGGATGCAATTTATTGAAGGAGGGGATAATGTAACACCCCAAGATTTCATAGTGTATTATTTCTTCAAAATAATTCAATAACTTGCACTACACGCAACACCGAGTTCAAGCACACCATGACTTACCATACAATCCATTCAAAAGAGTTTATGAATAGTATTAACTAAATTTTAAACTTTATATAATCCTTATAATTTTAGAATCCATATTATGAGTTTCTTAGACATAATGTAAGAACAAATTAATTTTTAGTATTACACTTTTACCAACTTTTAATAGCGTACCCTTTTTAAATACAATATTTTAAACTTTTTGACTAAATGGGGACATCAAAAATTTACAATGAAACATCCCAAGCTTCCTCAGTATGCTTTCCTTTGAATAATACATTAGTGTGTGTTGTACGCAACTTCGAGTCCTAACACACACCACAACCAATCAAACTAGCCATTATGAATAGTAATACCTACTTTCTGAAATTTATAAATTTTATCTCTCAAAATGGACATCATGTTTGGATTTTGAATATCAAATTTAGCCTAGGGTAAAATATTTGTACTTTTCGGATAACTTTTATATTTTGATGAATAGTGAGAATTACTAAATTTTAATTAAAAACAACTTTTTTAATCAAAATAATTAGTAGTGATAAATTATAAATTTGAGTGGTTTTATAGTATATTTAGAATATATTTTTACCATTTAATACAATGTTTTTCGTTGGAAAAAAACTGCACAATTAAACCGGATATAAACAGTTGTCAATCTTTTGATAGTTATTATCTCTTAAAAACACGCTTTTTGTTTTAACAATAGGAATTAATTTTAAATTAATTTCTGCCACTTCTGTGTTTTGAATTTGGAAAAATGGATTCCATATTTGGAATCAGGATGTTCAAATTGTGTAAATAGGTAACTTTTATTTTTAGACATTTTGAATAATTACTTCGACAAATATTTTATTTACCATGGTTAAAGGGAAAATCCGGTAAATAAGGGTTACAAATAATATTATAATAATAAAACAATTACCCTAAAATGTGTCATAACATTATTTGTTGATACATGTCCAACCATGGGCATCTTTGGGTCGATTTTGGGACCCCATGGAGCCACTTGTAAGTGATAGGGACACTTTATTTTAATTAAGTGAAAATGAATACAAAAATGACAAAATCATATATATTTTAGAAAAACAATTTTTACATAGGCTTATATATGTTGTATTTTATACTATAAATATTCATTATAAAGATAAAAAGATTTTCTACATAATGAAATTATATTCATAATTTTTAGACATTAAATAATTTAATTTATTTATGACACAATTATGAAGCAGTAATTACCATAATAGTGAAAAATTAAAATAATTGATATTATAAATACCCAAATAAATATAAAATGAGACTTTTTACGAATTAAACTAATTTTCTAGGTTAATATAAAATGTTAGGATTTATTTAATTAAAATTTTTAGAATTAATAATTCTGTTTTAATTTTTACAAAAATCAACTATTGAATAGTGTCAAAATTGACATAAAAGAGTTTTTAAAACAAAGATTATATTATTAATTGATATTAAATTCCTAAAAATCTAAGGTTCGTCAAAGATACTTATATAATTATAGGTGTATCATTAATGGACCACTTTTGGGTCTCTTGGATGTATATAGTAAGTTTATTAACTATATAATATAAAAATACTAAGTGACATGGTAAGTGTCAAACTAATTAACTAAGAGTTAATACTTAAAGATAAGGTTAATATACTAACCCAAACCTGTCTAAATCCTATTGGTTGAGTTTTTTGCGACCTATCCCCACCTTAACTTTTAAATAATCTACTTTTGAGCCATTAGAAACCGAATATGAATGTATTATAAAATAATATTTCTAGCTTTTCCAAAGGTGCCCCTCAACCCTCTTACAAAAGGGGACTCCCCGTTCTCACTAATTCACACATTCAAAGCCTTTTGGTTTGGCAAAAACCTGCCCAAATACTCTATCAAATTCCCTAAATACAACTTATAGGCCTTATTTTGATCATAAATCAAATCTAAGGAGCCCTTTTGAACAAATCAAAAGGAAGAACCTGAAGAAGAGGTAATGTTTTCACCACCATTTTCAAATTCATTTCTTCTTCAACTTATTCTTTATTTGTTATTCACATTCTAAAATAATGAATCCAGTATCTATTATATACTGTAATATTATTATAAATATGGTACAAACATATTCAGTATTCTATGCATCCTTTGAATGACATGTCACCATACGTGCGTACGTACGACTTACCGTCTCCACGTCGTGGTGTAATTGTTATTCAATATATTATTATTTGGATGGGTATAATAATGGTTTATAATTCATATAAATAATAAATATAACATGATAATGATTCTGTATATATGATATACCATCCAATTATATATTATTTTAATATCAAAAGAATTATGTTGTCGCTCGTGCGTACGTACGGAATACCGTCTCCATGAACGCGATGAGATTCATTCTCCATCATATCCATTCAAGTATAATTATCATTTGATGATTTAAAAATAATGTTTAAGGACTTGATATTATTTTTGATATGAATAATATAGAACCTATCCATGACAACGAATACTTACGTAACAAAACATATAAAAGAAAATGAGTAAGTTAACTCCCAAAACGATGATAATACTAAGATATTATTAACAAAGAAATGTTAAAAGATCATATATGATATCATATTAATGTATATGATTCTTGTATAATTTAATAACAATTATTTCACCATTATACAGGAGGCTAACCTACCCCCGTCCAAGGAAAAGTACAAGGTAAGGGTTAATTTTACAATCTCTTTATTATCTAAGGTTGTTTATACGTAATTATCTACTGGGATCTCTTTATCATCCACATCTATGTTCCTTAAAAATGTAATTAAAAACATTTTTACTATTTACTAGACAATGGATTAAATTCATTTATACCCTTATGTGTTTTGAAAGGAATCTTTCCGTCATTTTCCAAATGGGGCACTTTTAACCTTTTCGACAAATTTAAGGTAAGAATGTCTTTTTTAACTTATACAGCAGGTGAGGCAATTTACCGCCGTTATAAAATCGTCAAAATTTACCTTACAAGATTATAAGAATATTTTCAAAGTAAATATTTTATTTTATAATTATGTGACTTTTAAATGATTTCAAAATGAATATTTTAATAATTTGTGAAAGGTACTCTTTATCAAGAACATAATTTTAAATGTTTTAAAGATTTATCTTTCTAAATCATTTTAATTAATGTCCATGTTTTCCAAATGATTTTAAGGATTTATTTATATGGACATGAATGTTTTGAAATTACATTTCTTTTCAAAAGTTTCAAAGTGGTATGGGACACTTTGATTAAAAAATCTCTTTTAAATTACTTCCTTTATAAATGTGTGACTTTTCAATGATTTCGAGAAAAGAGATATTTCTCTCAAATTGATTTGAATTCATTTATGTCAACATCCTTTGATGTATTTTAATCTTATTTGAAGTTGATTTATCATGATACAAAACTTTTGTATCATATTGAAGGTTTTGTGATATGTTTTACTATGGATGTGTAATTTTTATACCATTCATGGTTTATGGAGAAATTATTGAAATTTCGTATGCTAGTTTTAATATGAATGTTTATGTTATGTTTAAACCTTTTCATATGGGAATGCATTGGACTTAGTAAGTGATGGGTGGAGCCCGCTATATCTTTTCGATGCATCGGTTGGTCTCATGAGATAAACTAGTGTCTTGGCACAAGGCCTTGACAAAATCTTATTTGTAGACTTGGCACGAGGCCTTGGATATGTGGTTATGATAGTCTGGCATTATGCATTCCATCATTATGAAAGAGGTTATTGATATTGCATGTGATTATTCGATTTGTAGAATATCCATGTGAATAAGTAAATGGCATTATTTCATTTTATTTTTGCCATATTATGTTGAAGTTCAAGTTTAAAAGGCTTTTGTTTTAGTTATACAATGCCTTAAATGTTTATTCTTATTTATGAATGTTTCCGATATATTGTTATCCTTACTGGGCGTTTGAGCTCACCACTTTGCTATGTTTTATTTTTCCCAGGATGTGAAGAAGTAAATTATGAATGACCTACAGGGATAATATGAGGGGATAAGAGTGTGTAATATGAAGACAATATATTGTTGTAGCTTTTCACTTATTGATGTAATGTAAACTTTATGAATATATCTAGTGTTTCCAAGAATACTAAACTAATTGATCTTTCGAGATTTGATCTTTCTCGTGATCATGCCAATGTTATGTAATAATGCACCGACTCTGGATAACTGGGGTCGGGGCGTTACATATATTACTATGAAAACTTTATTATTCAACTCAAAAACGTACCCTGAGTCACATAATTGATGGACACTTAGAGGATTATGATGATGACCTTCAAGAAATATCCCATTTGTTCACCTGAGATCTATACTGCCAACTTTAGCTTTCCTAGATCAAATGAGCTTGAGACCCTCATGGTTTACCAAATGAATAACTCCATATTTCTTGTATATGATCCCCATAATGATGTATTATTTTTTTATCAATATGAGAGTCAAATTTTCTATTCAAAATCCATAAACATGATTTCTCCACTGATCTCAAGGAAATGTCAACCATATTAGCATTCTCAAGCTTTATTTTATTCACCCAATATTTTTGGTCCACCTCTATTAATTATGGATGAAATTTCATTTCTTATTTCTCTAGAAAGTAATATTCATCATAAAATATAAAATATTGTTTGATGTTTTAGATTTTTTATAAAGATTCAAACAATTGTTTTTTACCCATCTAGGATTGTCTTTGAACCATATGTTTAAATCTGGATGCACCCAAATCATTCAGAATAGAAACAATATCCATTAATAGAATATAAAAAATAAAACTTTTACGTTCATGTTGTTATGAATCTTATTCTAGGAGATATATATTAGCAACAGAATACACATAATGGGTTTTTTCTATCTTTCCATAATAAAAAATATATAATTTTTAAAAACTTATTCTCATCATCTTCATCTCTAAAAGTACATTGTTGAGTACTATGAAGATCCACGTTCTTTCAAGGTGTTGATTCTTGATGTTTTTTATAAACTACATCTATATTATTCATGAAATCAGGCTTCAAAATAGATTTCCATTTTTCATTAAATATTTGTACTTGTATAATAGGAATACATTACTCAGAAAATGCCTTATAATACTGTCTATAAATTTCATGAGAATCATTATTTGAGATACTTAGTGTCATACTGACTATGATAATCCTCTATTGATCCTCACACTTATGTTTCCATTTAATTAATTCTTCCTCAAGCTCTTTAATTGTATAGTATTTTTCTTTCATTGATTTATACTTTCCACAAATGATTTGTGCTTGCTTCTCATCATTTAGTTTCAAATCAATTTATTTCATTGAGATTTGTAAATTTCTAGAATTAATATTTTCAATTTCAAATTTTAATTATGACATTTCTTACTCTTGTTGTTATATATATAGTTTATTATCATTAAAAAAGCCATATACATCTTTTTCTTGGCCATCCATACATTAATTATTTTAAGGGATACATTGATTTTAACATAAAGATCAACAATTACATCTATGTGGTTTTAAAAATCATTATTATTTCTTTGGGTAACTGCTAGTAGTTCATATTAATTTATATACATAAAATGTTGGACCTATTTAACTTCACATTTATCAGTCTTTAAATATTCTTATGAGAAAATTTTTTTCCATTTGAAAACCATTTTCTTTCCCCTCAAATCTTCCTCATCATACTTTTGAAATTTATTAGGGAATTTATGTACAAGATGTTATAATATTTTATATTTGAGACAAGAAAGTGGAATAATAACTTTAAAATTTTTATTTTCTCTTCCAAGGCCATCAGAATGAAAGGATGCCATCTTGTAAATTTCATCTTCTTTTCAGACTTCCTTTACCATGATTTTATTCGTAGCTTTAAATAAACTTCATAAGATTTTTCCAATACCCTAGAATCATTGTATTAATTCCACATCTCATATGTGATAAGAGTTTCATAAAAGATATATGTAGAAATTTCCTTCAAATAACTATACTCTAGAATAAAAATATTTGAATTGAAATGAGGTGGAATCATTATCATTACTATATTCATATTCATTTCATATTTGAGATACTCAATAAGACCACACATATCTTCAAAAAGGGAATTTAATCAATCTAAAAAATCAGTGACCATCTCATTCAGAGTCTTTCTCAAATGCTCATATTTAGTCCCCAAATTATATAACTTGGCATTAAAAAAACTTATAATTTTATTCCTAGATATTTAAAAGATTTTCCCATATAACTTGAGAAAATTTTCAATATATTACGTTTGTATAAATGGGATTGACCGGAGAAATTCTTATGGTAATAATGGACTTTGAATCCATATCCAATTGTCTATGATCATTCTATATTAAAAATCCATTATCAATTCTTATAGAAAAAACATACATGGAATCCATATAATAATTCATTCCCAATAATAAAAATTATTGTATCATATGAATCATTCAATGATTAAAATTATTACGTTTGAAGATAAGAATATTGTAGTTTTTAATAGTCACCATGATTTTCAGTGAGATAACATCACACAATGAAAACAAACCCTCTGCTACCACTTGTTTGTCCCTTATCAAGGAATATTCCCTTTGGGGGGGGGGGGTAAATTAGCGTATTTTAGTATGATAGTTGAATATTTATCTTTTTCTCTCAACTTAATGAAAAAATATATTTTTCCCTTTCTTTATCTTGAGAGTGAATAAAGAAGTAAATGACCTATATGATTTTACTTGGTTCACACAAAATGGGATAGTTTGAGGACCATGCATGGTAATTTTTTTATAAAACAAACATAATAAACACTAACTAATTCAATGTTTAAAAGTTTATAGTGGTCCCACTAACCCCCCTAGTTCATTACCATAAACATTTAGAAAGATCACTATTCCCCAGCTCTAGGGAACTCACTAACACTCATGATGCTGTCTTCAACTTCTTATTTAAAAAAAGGGGATATATATATATGTTATATTTATCTTAATAATTAGTTTTTCAAACTTATAATGAGAAATGGAACTCATGGAGCACCGCTATCTTTGAATTTATCCTTCTATTGGAGATTTGAATTCACCATATAACTTTCTACTTTGATCTAAAATTTCCCTTTACTCTACCTCAATTTTATACATATCACCTTTGGCCCTAAATAAGATCCATTTTAAAATAAACTATTACATATAAATTAACTCTTTTAGTTTAATGTAAAAATGTAAGGCCTTAAAAACACAAAATAACTGTTAAAAAATGATAGTATAACTTCCTTGGGAACTCCAACAACAGTGTCAAGTAACCTCTTTCTTCTGCTAACTTGAACCCCAAGATGACATGTAATAAGCATTAATATCATTCATCATGTGGTATTATTATAGATTTTATTAAATTAAACACCACCATAAATTTATCTATAGTTATTTAGAGACTCCTCATGTTTCATAGGTGGAATTCCAAGACACCATGACCAACGATATGAAATAGTCCACACCGTGTTTCCTTAGTAATTTAACATCCTTCACCCAAGTTCCTTCATGGGGAAAAACACAACCTAAACTTTTATACCACAATGTTGGGGAATTTAGTATTTTTTTCAACTGGGTTAACCTTGGTATCTTCCTAGTTTGTAGTTGGTGACCCTCTGTTGTACATGTAGATGCCTAAGACACCATATTCACCAACACACTCATAAAGGGATTGAATATTTAACACATGTGATTTATCAGATCAAAAAACCCTTGACTACAGATGTGGTCACTAAATCTAGGAATAATAATCATTGAAATTTCATGAATGAATTCACCATAGTGTTGTTTAAGCTATGGTAAATACTCCACTCACCAATTTGACCAAAAATATCAAATGATCATTTTTAATACAACTTCAAAATTTGGGAAAACGCTATCTATCATATTTTTTAACAAAAAAACCCAAAAATTATTTAAAGGATTTTTACTAACAACTACATCTAATTCCATTATCCAATGTAACCACTTTCACTATCTTTCACACTATATTGTGAAGGATGTGCATGATATTTTTTAATTTAGGCTAATATTTATACTCAAATACATGGGGAATAATCTATTATTAAATCCAATATAAACCCATACTACTTGTTGGAAGCCCCTATTATACAAATATGTGTTTCTAATGACCTAAAAAAACTCTAATACTATCACTATTCATAGTGAGATAGGTTGATATGTTAGAAAAGATATTGATAATTATATTGTAAACCAAGTAATGTGAATGAAGTTTAAATTAAGAAATTAATGAATTATTGGGATGAAATGTGGAGATCAAGGGAATCAGATATGTAAAATCTCAACTAGAAATAATTATAATAGAAAATTAAACTAAAGAATATGGAATAAGAAAAATATGGACCTTCCCAAAAATAATAGGATAAGAGTTTTGACACACAAGAATAAGAGGTGATTCCTTTAGCAAAGAATGCTCACATTAGTAGCTCAAAGAGTGTGAGACCATTTGAAGAATCATTTAACTCATTATCTTAGAAAAAATACACCATTTTCTAGATAAAGTAGAATGCATCAAATATGGAATTTATGTGATTGTTGGAAAAAATTAAAAGTTATACAAATATGGAAGGTAAAAATTATTTGGAAATCCAATAACATATGAATGATAGTAATATACCTAATAATTTAGAAATATTTTATATTTATTTAAATGAATATATCCCCATTAATTTTTATTTTTAATAAAAATTAAATCATTTTTGGTTTTTTGGAGAATATTTAGCTAAATTGTTAAAATGTAATAAATATAGATTTTAATAGTTTTTTGAAACTATTATGTTTCAACCATTACATTGTTAAAAATAATTGATTTTTTGAAATTATTTTACTTGGGTATTATGGTTTATTGGAATCATTTTATTCAACTAAATAAAGTGTATATTTGAACACTAAGAGGTCCAAACATGTCACTCAAAATTGAATGATGAATGTATAGATAGAATTTAAACACCCGCATTAAATGATACATAACCTCAGATAAAAATATAAAATTAGGTGTTTCCTAGTGGTTATTAAATAATAACAGAATTATGAATTTGTAGTTAAATTTCATGGGGAAATTCACTCATCAATGTATCTAATGAATGCTCAATGTGGAGAAATATGAAGAGACTATTTGGATAGAAAAACTGGACTTTTTTTATAAGAGGATAACATTTCAAAAACATGTCAAAATGTATTTAAATATTAAAGGATGGAAGGAAATTTGAAAGATAATTTTTTTTAAGAATATAGTATGTTACAGTTATACAGTTTTCTTTCAAAAAATACTCAATATTTGATGTATAGATTGAAGAGGTAAATATACTAGACCATTTTGTTATAAATTTATGTCCCCACTTCCATTTAAAAGGATGGTTAATTATGGAGTTCATTAATATAAAATAGTATATTTATAGAGGAGATATGAGTTCAAATATAGTAATATAGACATAAATAGATAAACTCCTAGTGGTGATGGTAACAGAGATCCAATTATTCTCCCCTTTTGAATTTTGTACTCCAATGTATCATTATTTTATTTTTATATAAAGTAATTCATGATTTAAGTATGTAAATTTTCTATCTTGAATTAAATATTATTCATTTTATTCTCGATTATTTACCATCTTAAAACCACAAAATAATTCTATTATTGTTTAAACTTCTTTGGGCGGGGTCTCCTAATTGAGCACAACAAGTTCAATTAGATTTGTTTGATTAAATTTATTTAGGAAATCAAATCACTTATATAAGGAGATAAAAACCCATATTTGTGTTTTCAATGTGGTTTTTATTAAATATTTATGTTCACTTAGAGTTATTTTATTGAGAAATGGGAAATAAAGAATGACAATTTAATTAAACAAGACTGAAGGGATTATCTAAGTATCAAAGCTTGTCTATTGATCCTCTCTCTGGTTAGTTATATCATTTTTTAGTCTATCCTATTTATAACTTCTAACATTACATTTTAACTTATTTTTTATTTTTAATAACTATTTTGATACCTATAATCCCAACTTTTATCTCTAAAATAAAAAAACAAATTAATAAAGTGATAATTATTAACTCCTCTTATAACCTCTATATGAGACAACCCCATAATCTCCACTATACATAATTTTAAATGGGAAATTATTGATTGATATAATACAATAAAAACCTCTCAATCATTTGGTTCTATTTATAAGGAGAGTTCTTAATTTGTTTTTAATTTTTTTATATCACTAGGATTTTGACCACTAATTTAGAACTTAAAAATGGATTATATGGTTATTACTGATATCATTGACTTGTTCTAGAAATATTTCATGAGTTTAATAGGGATAATTCATTAGAGAAACTAATGAAATTTGGTGAAATATTTTTTTAACACATTTATAGAAAAATGGAACATATTATTACACCCATGATATAATTGGAAAAAAAACCAAAGAAAAATAAAAATTTTACCACCCATTCTTTATGTTAAATAACATTTTTTGGAATTGCTAAAATATTATCTAAACATTATTTTTTTGAAATCAAATATAGAAATTATCCCTAATTTTCCAATTTTTTTTGTCTCTATAAAATCATATCACATTGTAATTTTTTTGGTCTATCATTCTTTAAAATAAAATTTCATTTGAAAATATAATAATTTAAGATGAAAAATGAAATCCTTTGTACCAAGCTATTTAAAAGGAGGAATATAAAATGGAGCCATTGATTTTTTAAGAAAATTTTGAGGGGCCTAAGTTTTTAAACATATTAAATATTGTAGATGAGAGTATTTGGTGGATTTTTGGAAGAAACGATAACGACCTCTTGATTAAGGATAGAAAACTACAACTACTTGGATATGGGTGGAAAAATCTTGAATCCCACTTGGTATATTCAAACTAGGATTCTATTCCTTTATCTTTACCTTTAACTCTTTTATTTATTCACATTCAATTTTTTTAATATTTTATTTATTTTGTTTTTATAGGTTTTCAAATTATATATTTTAATAGGCTTGTTTAATGATAATACCACTCAATAAGAACTAGGTGGTGTCTTTTATTTAAATTTTTTTTCATGTATAAACTTCTTTATTCTAGTTTCTCAAATAAACTATTCAACTTGAGAACACTGTAAAAGATAATTTTGGGAGAGAAACATCCAAGTTAGATTAAAATTTTGTGTTTTTTATTTTTAAAATTCCATTTTCAGTTTTTATTTTGAATTTTAAATTATTTAATTTTAAATTTTATATATTTTTTAAATTTTTATCTGAAAATGAATATCTTTGAAATTTTGTAAACGGATTTAAATTAGATAAAATAAATTCCCTATGAAACCATGTAAAAAGGAATGCTTAATTGACATTGTTTCAAGTGAAATAATTGGAAAATTTCATAAAAACACTATTGAATTTTGAATCCCACAAACAAAACACCAAATTTATTTCTAAAAACACATTCCTAGAACTATTTGATACATTTTTTATATATCCTTAACATTCAACTAATTATTTTTTAAAAAAACTACATGATGAGCCAAAATTTGATAGATTTAATTAAAAAACTAAGGGCTTTTGGTACTTTTGTTTTAAATTATTGAGTAATTTCATTGGTTTTAAAAGATCATTTTAAAGAAAATATTTTTTATTCATGCATAACATTAAATTTTATCCTTATAATACTATAAAAATCCATGAATTACCTTTTTATGGTGCTACATTATAACACACTTTTCCCTAACAAACCTACTCTAGATGTAAAAATGGCACAATCTAGTGAAACTTAATTGTGGGGGGAGCTATCTTGTGATGTAATAGAAATTTTAGAGCTACATTGGGATGAAAATTAAAGGCTTAATTAAAGTATTTTTTTGATAAAAATGGCATGGTTTTAAATATTGTGCTTTACTGAATCTTTTTTTGGTAGATATTTGAAAAAGTGTTGAAAAAATAATTTTTGCCAAAGATGCTAAAAAATATACCTTTTTATTGATTAAAAATAATTATTATAATTTTTATTAAGGGACAGAAGCCAACCCATGGATTGGAACCTCAAATAACCCACAATAAATTCAAACATCAATTTATGATGAATTTTAAATATCAATGAAAAATTAGATTATGTTGTTGGTAGTTAAGAAAATATCATTCATGCTGTTGAAAAGAGGAATAATGTTAACATTACATAATTTTTAACATATGTTTAGATCTGATTTTCTACTAAGGGAATTTTTAAGAGAACATTCATGAGTATAACATAGATTCATGAATTTTTATTCTAATCTATTCAAACCATACTTATTCTAAGGTATAATTTTTTTCATTTAAATTATACCATCCATAAGACTCTGAATAAACCCTAATTTTTTTTCATGATAAATAAAATTATTTAACTCATATTAGATGGATATAGTTGAATTTATGATTCTTATGGTGACATTTTCTTGTGTTTTTAGGAGAAATTATCTGTTAAATATATGTTCTTATATGATGTATAAAAAATCATGTGTGGTAATAGTTTTATGTGCATGGAAGGATAAATTTGGTAGAATGAATTGAAGTCATTTAATGGAGAATTTAAAATAAGGTTTTTTTATGAGGCATGATTATTTTCTTATTTAGTGCTAAAGTTGTAGTTCTTAATGGTATATTGTTTTAAATTTACTTGTATATGATTTTTTATGTTTACCTGTCCAGGAAGACATGTGTTATGTGTGGTGAATTTTATAGAAATGATATATCAATTATTTTCTGATGTATTTAATTGAATATATAGATAAAAATATTTCTTTATATCTAAAATGAAATCATTTTCAGATTTTTGATGAATTTTTATATGACTAATGAAAATTATATATTTTTTAATTTTTAACCACTTTTTTTATTAATTTGATGTTTCTTCTGAAAAAATTTTAAACAAATGATTAAAACTTTATTTTTTAGGGTAATATATTTATGGGATTCATTTTCTTCAATTGGACTAACTGAAAATTCAATCACTAAGAGGTTAAAAAAATCATTCAAAATTTTAAGATGAATGGTTAGATAGAATTGAACTACACTCATTAAATATGGTATAACACAAGACACAAAAACCCAAATGAGCCAATTCTAGGTGGATAAGAGAGAATTATCTATGTCATAAGTAAAAGTTAAATTAAATTTAGTAATTTACTAAACAATTAAACTTATTAATTCATCAATGTAGGGAAATATGAAGATCCCGTTCTGCTAGAAAAAGTGAACATCAATAATTTGAGAATATATCTTAATAAACAATCCCAATTAGCCTAAATTTTGATTGAATAAATCCAAATAGAAGTCAACCATCTTTTAAGAATGAACCTTATGAAAAATCATAGGTTTTGGGGAAAATTATACTCAATTGTTTAAATTACATATTCTAGAAGAAAATCCACCACTACCATTTCCTATAAATTTAAGTAACCACATCTATTTAAAAGGAGAGTTAGAGAGGGAGACCCTGACTATGAGAGAGGAAATTAATTTATGAGAGAGGAGTTTAAATATATTAATCAATCCAGGAAGGTATAAACTCCAAGGGAAAGTGGTTTTGTAGATCAAAGGATTATTCTATTTTTAGTTTTATACTCTAATGTATTACTATTTTGTATTTCTAGAAAATATTTTAATTATAAAAGAAGATCACATTTATCTATTAATTAACATTTCTCTCTTTTCTTTCTGGATTGTTACCAACTTATGAATGTAAAATAAGTTTCTTACTATTTAAAATAATTTGGGTGAGGTCTCCCAATTTTTATCAAAAAGTTCAATAAGATTAAATATCTTAGTGGTCTTTGGGTAATATAATTCCTTTAATAAGGAGATAAACACCCATATTATTGTTTTTATACGGTTTCTATGAAATCTATATGATCCCTTAGAGATCTTTGAGTGATAATTGAGTAATATAATTTCAAAAATCGGTTAAATAGGTATAAATTTAGTATCTAAAAATCAAACCTTGTATTTTGATGATATCTCAATTCTAGCATCTCATATGTTGTTTAGTCCGTTCTGTCTATAACATATAATTTTATTTTGTAACTTATTTTTAGTTTTCATATTTTTTTAAAACTATAAATCTCCCTTTTAACTTTAGCATAATTGTTTTAACAAAGTTATAGTTGTTCACTTATCCTATAGCATCCCCATGAGAAAAATCAATGGTCAACACTTTACATCATTTTAATTGGTAAATTATTCATTGAGATAATGTAAGATAATCCTCACAAATATATAGAGTTTCTTATATCTAAGAAAAGCTTCCCCCTAAATGGAGATTTAAAATTTAGGGCTCCAACCCAAAATCAACATGCATTCCAATATGGATAGATTTAATTAACAAGTAAAAGGTCAAGGTTAATTATAAGGTGTTAGTGTTTCTAGATGTTTTAGAATAGGTTGGTTGATTTTTGGTATAACATGTCATTATGTGAAAATATGAAAAGTCCCAAATTAATGGGGAGTAAGATTGATGAAAGGAAATAAGATTCTATAATAAAAAATATAGAAAAAATAAATAATAATATATCCATAATGAATAAATTTTAATCAATAAAAATCTTCAATGAAATATATTACATAGGTGGTGATATTTATAGATAATTTTAGTACTACCCTATAAGGTATCACTAATCGGATGAAGAGAAGAGAGGTCTAATATATGATGAGGAGCATGTTAAGAATTGAAGTTCTTTTATCTTGGAATAAAATTACATAAAAGTTAATTCAACCAAGAATTAAGTGAATAAAAGGAACCAATAAATTCCACCTATTGGAAAGAAATGGTTATACTATTGAATGATAAGGTACACCATATTTTTTTAATGTTCCCATGAATTCATGAAATATAATATTGACATGAAAAAAGGAACCAATTCATGATATAAATTTTCTAATTGATATAGTCATTGACACTCCATGTGAAGAGTTTGAGAGGCTTTATAAAGTCAAAGTTGATGAATGTATGTGTGGATGATGAAAAAAGGTAGGCCATAGTTTATTCAAATGTATGAATTGGATACCCCATTAAGAATATATGATGAAACAATAAGGGTAAGAATATATGGGATAAAATTCTACACCTACAACTATAAAGAAAGAAACTAATCCCAAGAACATGTCTATGCATATTCCTAAATGTTGTATTACAATATGTATAGGAAATAAAAATGGGCCCAAAATCTAGAGCATGATAAAAATAAAGCTATTGAAATATGTTCTATTTTTGATGAATCTGTTTTCGAAATAAAAAAGTTTTTATAATTTTAATAACATAATTCTTCCCAAATGTGTAAAAGTCATAAAACAAAGGGTGAATTAATAAAGTAGAAATAAAATTATTTCAAAACAATAAAAAAAGGTTTTTTTGGGATGAGAAACATGTATCATCCCTATTGATCATAATATAGATCTTCTAGAAGATCCAAAATTGACCAATATTTAATTTAGGGTGATAAAATGATGGTTGGTAAAGTTTATGAATGTTGGAGAGTTTATCTAAGAGGGGGATCTTTAAAATGTAAGAATATATAAGAATCTATCAAATATTCATAAATATAGACATATAAATTTAACATTCACAATTTGAAGAAAAAGTTATGATTTCATTATCTGATATATTTTCTAACATGCATATATAATTCTTACAAGGGGGTTTATCAAACATATGGGGAAGACATAATACTTTAAATATTTTTAAATATTTTATTATGGGAGTTTCAATTCCTAAAATTTTATTGAAAATCTATATGGGCACCCTCAATGAAAGAGGAACAAAATTGATATCACATATAAAAAAATAGATATCATTTTTGTCTAAAATTATGACTATTTTTCCTATAAAACATTAACCCATGAATACTTAGAGTTGATATGATTAGGAAACATTTTGAAAAGAAATTTCATGCCAAGTCAATTTTTGTAAATTATTTTTTGTTCTAATAATCACTTGTAATCAGTTAGTAGTGATTCTCCCAAAAATTATTCTTAGTGATATCTTAAAGGATAGATGAATTTTAAGAAGTTACATCCATTATATTTCATGTGGTATGAATCTAAAGTGATATAAAAAAGGGGGATAATATGTTAAAGGATGACCACGCTGTTAAAAGTAACGAGGGGACAATCTTACCCTTATCATTTATTAACAATTTGGGAGATTCTTTTAACAATGTCCATTGATGTATAAGAGTCTTTATTATAATTGAAAACATATTAAAAGGTAGATATTAATGTTAGTAGAGGTTGTTTTTTATTGTATTTTTCATCAAATAGGTCTTTTAGTGTGAAAATATAAAGATAACATCTTGAGTAAAGATGTAAGAAAACCCCCATGTAATTGGGGTTCCTTCCATGAGGATTGAATTTCCAAAAAGGAACATGAAATATCAAGTTGTAAATATTAAATGGAACCTTAATTTAGAGAACCCATTGAAGGGGTAATAAGTATGTTGGATACTAAAATAAGTGTTTATCACTATTTATAAAATCTTAGATGAAGGCTAAAATAAATAAATATTGATCAGGATTGATTGAAGAGGATTAGTACTTGAGTTGGAATATAAACTCAAAGCCATACTCTTATTTGTGTATTATATATGATGCAACTCCTTGTAAATTATTTTTAAGTAGTTATTTTTTTTCTAATTATTCTATCAATTATTTGAAGTAGCGTTGAGATGATTTGAGGAGTTTGGAGAACCCCTAGAGTAAGAATAAGTTCATCAGAATCCGCATTCCTATGTTTTCATTTTAGAGTTAATGACAATTGGATAAATCCTAAGAATATGTATTTTATTACAATGATTGTAAAGAGTCTATCAAACATAAAACTCAAGGTGTTATGGAATACATTGATTTGATTATAAGACTGTGAGCATCATTGCATGACTCTTTATATCATAAGCTTTTATCGACTATGTAAATTAATTGTCATACTTTGGAGATTACTAAAAATTGATAAAATAATGATGACATAACTTAATTTTTTTTTACTTTTTTATCTTAATACTTCACCAGAAGTCATTTATCCCACCATATAACTTCACTAGAACCTATGTCTTTGTGTTGATATACAATAATAGAAAAGAAAAGATTTTAAGAACTGATGAGTTAGAAGTATGATGAGTTAGAAGTATAACTTCTAACACTGAGTATAAGACTCTAAAAATTAATATTGTCTAAAAAAATAATTTTTAGTCCCTAGCTTTGGACTTCAAGTCTTAATAAATTTTATTAGTTCTTCCTGGTAAAAATTTTAGAGCTTCCATAATTTATAATTGAAAATATAAATTTAAATTAGTTGATCCTAAAGTTGTGATTTTGAGTTCATATACTTTCTAAAAAGAGAAATATCCTTTCCAAATCTAGAATATTCATTATTTTTGGATTTTAATTCAACGATCATATTCTCCACGACTTACATGGATTCATTATCCAATTTTATTTTCCTTTTAATCTCATCTATCATTATTAACCTGATGAGTTCTTCAACCGACATGTTTTTGATATCCTTCACTTCTTATATTTACATCACTTTGGGTGCCCAAGAATTAGGGATGACTCAAAGTATTTTATTCCCGAGAAAATTTATATTAATCTTATCATCTAAAGACTTATTTGAATTATCAATATCAATGAAATGAGTAAAAATTTTATTTATAGACTGATTTACATGTATATAAATCTTTAAAAATCTTTATGGAACATATAACGCCAAGTATATTTTACTTTTTTGGAAGAGTTATGGGTAACTTCAAATAACTTCCTAATTTGAAGATTTTTTTACACATGGATACTATATTAAATTCATTTCTATATAACATATAATATAGTAAATTCAATAATTTTTAGTCAATATTGAATTCCATTATATAATTAGGGGTAAATTTATCTTTTGAATATTTGTATAGGGTACATGCATACATTATCATTCTCCAAATCAGATAACCTTTACTTATAATAAAAGTAGACATATGAATTTTCCCATAACCATAGTTAGTTTCATTAAAATAAGGGTCACTTCCCATAGAGTGTCTTCCAGAGAGCCATATATATTATAGGTTGAGTATGACTTTAATTTATCATTCCATTAACTAATTAATGTTTAAAAAATACAACTTGGATCTGATAATAATTTTTGGTCTATGTAAATGTTGGAGAGGGAAGGGGTGAATTTCTTTTTAATAACTAATTATAAATTAAAAACTATATTTTATTGAATGAAAACAATTGCATTCATAAAAAAATGTTATAATATTTAAGCACAATGAAATAATAAATCTAAAAATTTAAACCATAATAAATTGGTAGATCACTTTTGTAATAATTAACAAGGTATCCTTACGTCCACCCCCTTAGGTAACTATGAGGTGTTTTGGTTAAATTTTTGACTTTAAATAGTTATATCAAGAAGCACAAACCTTTATTTTTAGAGGATGGACTAGAAACATTTTTTAATATGCAAGAAACTTGGTTATTAGTGATTGTACCATGAAAACCCAAACACATATATCCTTTTAATGGTTATAGATAGGAACCCGATCTCTCTTTTATTTAAGTCTAAGAAAAAAACAAATCCAGCCTTTATTTTCATATAATGTAAAAAAAATAAAAACAAAAGGTAATTCCTATATGTAAGGAAAATGAAGCACAATTTATACCCTATTACAAGATTATAATAAGAAAAGAATGGGTGAAATATAAAAAAAGAATAAGAGAGCTTGAAATGTGATCATGAAGTACAATTAACTCAAGAATGATTCTCGAAGAATTTGTTTTTTCCAATCACCTTTAGGTGTTGTATTTACTGTATCTAATGGGATTATGAGGGTTCTAGTTCCTCTAATGGTTGAATAGAGCCATTTGAAGGAGAATTAAGGCATATATGGTCATCTCTAATAGATAATTTATGAATGTGTCTGGTTTCCACCAGGTAGCTTCTAGAACCTACTGGTGGAAGACTAAAAAAATAAAATATCACTTTTCTCATCTTAAGGCCATAGAGTGGATTTTATTCTTAATTAATATTTAACTAAAATATAAATACAATAATTAATCAAAATAAGTTCTTATAAACACATAAGTGTGATTATGATCATTCAAAACTACTAATAGAGTTAAATTCACATTAGCGGATGATAAATTTCATTGCGAATCTAGAAAATTTGTATATGATAATATAGACATTTAGAATATATTATGTCAATAGGTAATTAAGATACATGTTATATATCATGAGAACCATAGATTACTTAATAGTTTTTCCAATCTTTCCCATGGGAGACATTTTGGTTCAAAAATAACAACTAGAAACTTTTTAGAACACAGTTTTTATTTGAAAATAACCATTCAATATTCACATTAATTCTTTAAAAACATCAATTACATCTAGTTAACTTGGATGTTTTTGAAGAGAAATGAAATTATACAATAATATTTTCACTTTTGTGAAATATTCAATAAATATGGTATGGAATTCAAAAATCATTTTCCAAATTAATTTGACTTTGTCTACATAAAATTAGTATTGGATTAAATTTCTAAATGGGTAAAAACTATTCACTCAATAACTTGTAATACTTATATTATTTTAATTTTTTTTAGTGAGTATATTTTTTTATATATTTTTACTACCCTATTTTTTAATTAGAAACCAAGAAACTTATTTATATAACCATACAATAGATGTGTTTTTTAGGAAACATGGGGTTAGTCATAAATACTAAACATTGTATCACCCCTAAACTAATACTCAAGAAAAAATATCTAATATAGAGATTAAACAAATCATAGAACAAATTTTAAAAAATGGAAAGAATAACTAGAGTTAAAAATTATAAGAAACTTTGTGGTTTTAATATATAAATTTTAAAACTCATCTCAAAATTTCTGCCTATCGACCTGTGTTTGGTAATCCATGTCACCTGGTAATTGGTCCAGAAAATTGTTCTTTTATGGTGATTAATAAATGAATCATGGTTTTTAAAGATACATGTATTCAAAAGAAGTTAAATATTTTAAATCTCATAGATAATTCAATATAATATTATAATTTTTTTGGCTCTATAATAAAAATAAAAACGTATTTCATGATCATTTGATTCCTTATAAAGAGAATAATTTAAGAGAAAACTTCCTCATGTACCGTTCTAGACTTTATATTTTTCAATATAAACATTATTCTGAATTGGTTAGACCCTTTATATATATATATATATTCATTAGTTCATTTGGTTTTTAAAAAATTTAAATATAAATCCACCAAACATACATTAACTATGAATACAAAGTAGATTAAACAATTTATAGTGACCACCATGGAGTAGTTCATAATTATGATATACATTAATGTTTGTTTATTTTAATATTATCTTGGTATGGTTTTTTCTTATTATTTCGTGTTTTTTTAAAATTCAATAAAATAAAATAAATAAATGAATAAATAAAAAATATGTTGAATAAAATATATAACTTCATTATTAGATAATTATTCAAAATGGAGGAAACTAATTGATATTAAAATTCACATTATTGATGATTTATAATATATTTTCAATCCCTAATTTTTATTTTCAAACATATATATAATCAATCAATAATTATAGATGTGTAGATCCATGAGAAGCTATAAAATATCAATTTTATATACCTAAGACACATTCTAAACCCATTTAACATACTCTTAAAATAACATCCTTTACTTTATAGAGTTTTAGTTGTGTAAAATATTATAGAACAAGATATTATACCTTTTCAATGCCTTTATAGTTTATATGTTATGTTAGGTTACTAAGGACCTTATACTATATCCTTTTTAATCCATTTATACCACCTCCACATTTACCCCTTTTGAACCCTTAGAAAGTATGAATTTCATTTTTAGTTAGTCAAGTTAAAAAACAAATTTCTATACCATCCCACTTATTAGGTATTAATTATTATTTTGAGGTTTTATTAAACATTTATAATCTCATATATTTTATTTTTTATATTTATAAGTGATGTTTTGAGAGGATTGAAATAATAATAAAACTTACCTATAGGGTCAAACATTTCGTTCATTAAGAGGCATAAAAAAATATTGAAATTTAAATTCGGTGTTCGATCATGTAAAGAGAGTAGTTTTCAATGAAAAATATTTTTTGTGATAATTAATTAGTTTATTTGACTATATTGCTCATTTATTTGACTATGTAGAAGAAAATAAATCCTTTATTATACCATATATATCAAAATCAATCAAAGAAACTGAGATATCATAAAATCTGACTAAGGGACATCATAAAGATTCCCTAGAAAATTTAGAAGGAAAAATTAAATACCTCTGGTAATGATCTTAACATATAATTAAAAAAGTATTATGTTATGTTTTTCAGGTATAATTATATACATACATGAAACTAATCATAATTATAATATCGATAAAATTATGTAATATATTAGTGGGCCTTAACTATAGAAAATGATCAAGTCACTATTTAAGACTTCCCTTACCAGGGAAGAAATCTCAGATTGATGAAATAAACTGGATCATTGTGACCAATGTGATTCCATATATTATAAAAAATTATAATTCAATAATAAAATAGTCATATACTTTTATAAATCTAGAAGATAATGTTCCCATTGCATCTTGAAGAATTCAATGAGTTCAAAGATAATTTTATCTAAGATATTGATTAGATTAAAATGAAACAAGATAAACATGAAATATCATTAAGGTGGAAAATACACCATTTATGAGTCTATCTAACAAAATTAATAAATTTCAAAATGAATCAAATTGATACCTAGGGGATTCAAGAGAAGAATAAAAGTGTGTTGGATTAAATGAGTGCGATTTAATAGATTTAAGAATCAAAACTAGAAAATTTAGAGGATATTGAATTTTTATAATCCATGTGGCTGAATCAAAGATACTAAAAATCCTTATATATTATCCCCACTGATAAAGATTTTTTTGAGTATACCATTGATGGACTTAAAAAATAAAGGAATATATTGTGATAAATGATATTTAAAATTTTATTCTATAGTGTCCAAGTCTTTATTTCAACACATTTTCACTAATGATCCACTCTATGTAGAAATAAACAGATTTTGTTTAATCGAAAGGGGAATATTTTTTTCATTATTTTATTTATTTATCATTTCCCATTCAAATTTTTTATCTTTGAGATATATCGTATGATCATTTCAAATATAATTTTTTTTCATTCATGGATTCTTCATCCAGAATTCATTATTTCATTTCTTCTTATACTGTAATATTTAATTTAATATTCCCTCTCTATTATTTTATTCAAAAATGGTGAATTGGATTGAACTTTTATGTTATGTTCCTTTGGTAATCTTCATGTGTTAATTGGGATTTTTTTTTGATTTGATCTACTGGATGTTTACTTCCTTAAATTTATATTTGGTTGAATAATTTAAAAAATAAAAAATTCCCTTAGTTCACAATATAAATAAAAGAATATATTCATTTAAATTTATATGTCTAAATACTTAACATGTATATTAGTAAAAGGGGATTAAAATAAATGGTTATAAGTCTTTGTAACTCAGTGGGAGTAAAAAAGAAAATTAATCACTTGATTAGCTATAAAATAATTAATATGGTAAATCTACAAAACATTAATTAAATCTTTGTATATTAATCTGTTAATTATGTTAATATATTTATATTCAAAATTAAAACTACCCACATATAGTTTTTAGATTCACATGGGTTTTTATTGAGATGGAAATGGCCTTATTTTTGGTTTTAGGGTCTCAAGATCTCCCATTGGGTAAACTGGTAGTTTATCCTGGATGGAAAACTCAAAAAAATTATCTGATGGTTCCAATAATTCTGAGGTGTGGTTTTTACCCTTGTGCTAAGCTGGCATGGAATTTGATGATTGATGGGGAATTTATAAAAATATTGTTTTTATCCTGCTAATGATCATTATAGAGAATTATACGTATCCTACTAAATAGAGCATAAAATAGGAAAACAAACACATTGGTTGTGTCTAACATGTAGGTTTTACCCTAAATATTGTATAACATATTTTCATATAATGTACCCCCAAGGTAAGGGGAACTGTATTTCACTAAAAATTCAACTATTATTTGAAATGGTAAATTATTAAAGTATCGATTATTAATTTAATTATAATTAAATTATCAAATACCATTTATGTATCTATTTAATCTCATTTATATCAATTACTTGGGTTATTCTTTTAATCCATGAAATTGATATTTATAATTAAGATAATTTATAGAATGGGATCAAAGAATATATTCTCTGGATATCAATTATTGTGGAATCAAACATAACTTTCATCAACTAGTGATCCTTTCTTGAGGTTGGAATTTTTTTTATTTTTAATATTTCTTGTTATTTGAATCATATACAGGACTAAATTTATTTACATAATAAAGTTTGATGAAGTTGATATGTTGGATTAATAATTTGGAATCATTAGATATTTAGTTACATTAAAACTAGAATGATCAAACATGGTGTTATTAGATGGGTGTAAGATGCTATTCACCATTTAATATTCCATATAAAAAGACAATTTAAATGGTAATTATTTATGATCAAAATGATAAATAATATATTATTGTAAATAATTCACATTTAGTATCAAAATATTTGATTCAATGAATAATATTTATTATTAGGTTATTGGATAATGAATTTTGATCATAGTGTGTGTGATATGTATTCATATATTATCATCCTTAATGTTGTTCTTTAATTTTTATTGTGATTTCATTAATGATTGTTGAATTATGTCACAAACAAATTATTATCTATCTCTCTATCTCTCTCTGCCCCTCTCAATATCAACCATCCCATGAATTACTTCCCTCTCATGTATGGATGACAAATCACTGACCCTAATGGTGGCTGGTGGAAATAAATGGAAGTGACAATGATTAGTGTTAGAGGAAGCATTGGTATCACTCTAAAAAATGGGTAGAAATTTGGATCATCTGGGTGTGAGGCAGGAGGTTTCCCTAGTTTAGGGAGGTGCATAGTTCTATATATGGATGAGTTGGTGACCCTTGGTGGAGGATAACAACCATCCTATATCTATTTATCAATTTATTAATAGTATTAGGTATTCACCCAATATACCTAGAGTGTAGGATCCTCAATCTTATCTTATTAGTAGGATTTTCTATTCCACAAAATACCCTATATGTGTGATCCTTTACCTGTGGTTCATTTTATATACAGGTTTATGTATTCCCTTATATACTAGACATAAGATACTCTATCTCATCATATGGTATGGTTATGAATTCCCCCCATTTAACTAGGGCATGGGTTATCCTCTCTCTAGGTCTTACACCTTCAACTATGTGTTTTCAAATAAGGAATACATTCCTATTTATGATTCTAGAAAGATGACATGGTTTTCACATATTTTGGCGTTTATGATAGAATGAGCTTGTATTCCCTTGACCGAAGCCTATTATTAGAAAATGATACATTTTTTTCAATGGGGGGTTAAATTAGTGACATAGATATAGTGGGAAAAATATTTTTATTCTCCCTGACTAATATTCTTTCCTTAGCGAGGGGCGAGTACCTCTCTTAGGATTCCCATTAGCTATGCGAGAAGTTAGAGATGTAGAGATGTTTGGATTCATTGTGAGATTTTAATCCTTAGGTACCCCCTTAGTTGTATTCAATATGTGGTGTATGGTTGGTTATTAACTTATTACTATATATAATTTTATGTACTTCAAGCATCCCTAGTTGATCATGATATTTACACCCTTATGTATTGGGGATAAGATATTGGAGAACTCTTCATGTTCATGAAAAATATTGTAATAGAGAATATCTGGATTAAATTTTATTGTATTCCCCTTATTTAATCTCTCATTCAATGTTTTTATGCTGTTGATTTTCTGTATATTTTCTTTCTTCTTGGGTTATTAGGTGACTTACTAAGTATATGAATCTTCCAGTAGACTGGTGCATATAAACATAAGGGGGGGGGGGAATCAGGTGTGACCAATTTTTACTAAAAACTAATTTCTTATTTAAAGTTCTTTACACTCCATTGGACTTATAGTCCTCTGTTTTTAGTTAATAATTTTTTTTATTTCTAACCATAAAAGTCACAACCACATGAAATATTTAATGTAAACAAGAGAATAGAATATTGTTTTTTACATGGTTCGACCCTGAGGTGGGAAACCTAATCTATGGAATGTTCAACACCTTTTGATATATAGTTTCTATACTATAATATATTTATCAATTATAATGTGATTCCAAGGATCATCTAAAATCAATGTTCACCATATTACGCATGTGAAATTCATTCACTATATTACTCAAGAGTAGGGATCTTTATATGATATCCCACAATATCCAAGATTGAGTTACACTATTTGGTCTTCTTAACCTCATTAGTACTTTTAAGTAGATCAAAAAGCTATCCAAGGATGTCTCTAAATCCAAAAATTATGATTTTATTCCATATTAAATGGTGCATTTGATTTACTTTATCTCTTCGAGTACAACAGATGAAACCGAGCCTCTACTCCTCTATGATTCTCCAAAATTCTTTATAGAAAACTACTTGTTGGGTTTCTCAACTCAAAACATCTAAAGAATGTAGCTTAAGAATATATATTAACTAGAAAATATAAAAAGTATTGTAAAGCTCATAAAAATATTCACTGGTGATATAACACATTAAATTATTGGGTATGCCTTTGTCCCTTAATATTAAGATCCATTTCAGTGTACTAATTCTTTATTATTCTTCTTAATTATTTGAAAGTTAAAACCATCGACTCACTCATAGTAACTCTTATTTTTCTTTGAAACCCAGAATGGTTTTCTATTTATCACTCCCTTAGCTTCACCATTTTTATTCACTGCATCACAATATAGATTATATTTCTTCTTCTTCTTGTTCGATAAATATTTTTATTCCTCTCAACTAACTCAGACTCACACTTTTTCTCTTTCAAGATCCTCACATTTTTTTTTGTAGAGCCTCTCCATTTTTCTGATAAAGTCATAAATAACTTATTATGGAGTCTTTTTAATGATATTAAAATTTTAAATACATATAGATAATAACTACTCTCACACACAAAATATTAATTTTTCAATGTTTCGCATGGGAATTTCTAACATTTTATTTTTGAAATGAATGTATTTAGTAAAAGAAAACATTTCCCTTTTTTTTAATATTCTATCACATTTTTGAAACACATAATAATATGTTTTTTTCTTTAATCTCTTGTATGATCTTCATTAAATTCCTAAAAACCTTCTACCAATAACTCTAAATAAAAATTTTCACTACAATATAAGATATACTATAAATTAATTTCTTACAATAAAGAAATTTTATATGGAACGAGATCTTTCACAAGAAACCTACATTGATTTAGAAAGATCTATACACTCTAATAATCAACATAGCTTCAACCTCTTCATCTTATTCTTCTTAATTAACAAATAAAAAATTGATATTAAATAACACCTAATTACATCCAATGATTTATTTTTTAATTTTAATATTTTTAAAATAATTATGTCCTGTCATTTCAGGCTTAGATAAATTCCCAAAAATCCTTCTCATATTAATCTCTTTTATTTCAATCATGAATATCTACATATTAAACATTAAAATATATTTTATTCCAATAATTTATTCTTTGATATAAAAATAAATCCTCAAAATGACTTTATATTAATTATTCTAGAAAAACATGAAGTTTATTGTTATTTCTCGTCTAATCATAGATCATAGAACTTTAAGGATTTATTATTCTTTGATCACGATTTAAAAACTACAACTTTATCAAATGTGGTTTTTACAAGAATAAAAAATATTGGGAATATAATTTTATACATTAATAAGTAACTCATCTTTCTTATGTTTTGATATTCTCTTTTGGATCTTGAATATTATTTTCTAAAAAATTTCAATCCTGAATGAGAAATCCATTTGGGAATTTATAATGTCTATAGAATTTAGGATCAACTTTTTCATCATCATAATTCATTTTAATTTTCCATATTTTTAATTTTGAAACATTTTAAATATTTCAAATTTTTTGTAAGGTGGAAAAGACCCTTATAGGATGATAATCTATACAGTGATAACCCTATGAGTTCATGATGTTCTTTACATACCTTCATGCTTATGTGAATGACCCTTATGGGTAAACAGAAATGAACCTTAAGGGTATCATGTTTATAATATACTCATCTTTTTTAACAATGATGAATGAACCTTATGATAAAATTAATTCTTATGAACCTTAATATTTTTTCACAACACATATTTATATATAAGGTTTAATGGAACTTATAGTCCACTAATCTATATGGAAACCATATTTATAATTTTTTCCCTATGATTTGAATAACCCTTACTACAATAATCTAGATTTCATCAAATAACCACACCACCATTATTAATTTATATTTTTCCTTCTTAAACACATTCATATAACTTATTAATTACATTAAATGATCAAATGAATTATAAATCTAATTATTAATATTTTATATATTATTAAAAATATAAAAAAAACAACATAAATTCTCATTATAGAGTATTTCAATATAATTCATTGGCCAAAAAATTCTAGCACCAATCTCATTCACTAAAAAACTTTATCTAATTGATTTTTATCATGGAAAATATCATCCATTAAGCTCATTAACACAAGGAAATATTTTCCATAGATTTAGATAAGCTTCTTCATTTAATAGGTATACTTAAATCTTCCCACTAGCTAGTTTTTTTCACATAACTTACCAAATGTTGTAGAAAATAATCCACAACCTTGGTACTTATCTTTTACGTTAAGATCATTTCTCTAATCATCACATGAATGGAATACCATTTTCTTCTTCTATTTACTACAAGAGATAGATTCTCCCTTTCATATATGATGGAATCAAAATCTTAATTCTTTAATACACATCATCTTAACTTATATTGGAAATGAATTAAACTAAATATTTTTAAATCAAAGGGAACAACTTCCCCCTTTTGTATTTTTTATCAATAGTATTTACTTTAAAATTATATGTCATTACTCTCTAAAAAAAATTTAAAAAAATAAAAAGGATGTAAAAATGCTATCATTCTTATTGAAATCATAAGGAAGGATTAAAAAAATTATTCTTCACTTTCTTAATATCATAAGTCCAAGGTAAGTTTTTATTATTTCAAACTAAATAATCTAAATTTGAGAAACTAAACTTCTCTACATGTGTTCATATACATTATATATTTTTAAATTATTATCATCAATGAATGGTCATACCATATTATACATGAAACTTTCCAATAATCAACCAAATTAAATTTTAATTGGGATAAACTGGTGTAGAAAAAAAGTGATTATCTTAGGAAAAAATAATCAATTAACCAGCATAAATGTGACACCACATTAGGATTTTTTTCTCAAGGGGATATCCAAAAACATTCCCATGTAGTTATAATAACCTATACTCATATTAATACACAAATAAAAAACATTAACATGTAATACATTTATTCAAATTTTTATTAGATAATCATTCCCCTTGATAAACATTGTAAATGTATGTAAAAAAGTGATGCTAGAATAAAAATGATAACTTAACCATAAACTTCATCAAATCTATCCATAAACTAGAGATAAATATTAAGAGATTAATTTAATATATATTAGACTTATTTTATTTCTATCCCATAAGGTATAAGTTCATTTCTTAACCATAGTAGTTTCTAAGAATGTATGATACCAATTGAGATATATTATAAAAATTGAGAGATGAATACCAATTTAAATACGATGTCATGGAAAGTCCTTCACAATATCTAAAAATTAAACATTTTATCAATTATTTCCTTTTAAAGTTTCACCTTCAATTACAACTTCCATGATGCATAACCACATAATATGGGAATAGGGTGTTTTTTATAAACACTTCAATGCGATCCATAAGGGTGAAAACTTTTTCCCACCTTAGAGACTCTCTTATTTGATTATTTAAAACAAATTTTATTCTTCATTCATTCAATTTCTTTTTATTTATAGATTTTAGTTTCTTTTGGTAGTATATAATGTGTCTTTACTTTACCTTTATCATTATATGGAATAGGTTTATTTACTTGGGCTATCAAGGTACATCCATATTTCTTATCTTTATGTATTTTCATATCCTCTTCTAACTATGCTGACCATATTTTCAATGAATCTTTCTTAATATGAACAAAATTATAATTATGTGTATTCTCCATCCTCAAGGAAACATTTATAGATCTTTAATCCATTGCGGAATTCCATTTTCTCTTGATTTTTCAATAAAAAATAATCTAATACATTGTATAATTTCTTTACATCCTATTGGAAATTTACACACACTTATTTAAACACCTTTGAACTACCCATTCTGGGTATCCCATACACCTCTTTATAAGGCGTTTCAATCACTAATCTAATCCTAGAGTATCTCTCTTGATGTATTATTTTATTGATTCCATATTTCTACAATATTCATTAAGATTCATGGACATCCTTAAATGGTCCATGATGTGTCATATCGTTCCACAATAGAATCACTTTTTAACTATATGTTTTATACACTGATCAAATTTCATAATTAATTTCTTAGGAGTAGATTGCTTAACAACATTATTCTAATATTTATATCCCATGTTAAACTAACTTGATCTCATTTTTTATTCATCTAATAGTGTGTAATTTACATTTCATCAATATAAGAATCATATTGAATTCAAATATACCACCATTCAATATAGAGATGGACACATGTATTGATAGGATCACATATTTCAAATATGTTTTTCAAAGAAATTTTCTTTATTACCTCAGAAATATTCTTATGAAATGAATATTGGCTTCTTTTTTTATATTTGTTACACTATATTTAGAGATTATAAAAGTATTACACATTTACATATTGTTCTAGTAATCCAAATACCTATACCCAAACCTCTAACAATACCTATATCTACCGATTAATCTACTTATTTTATCTACAACAACAATCTATCCAAATTTTCTATACTTTACCCCTTTTTATCTATGGGGTGTTACACCAATATTATGGGCTTGTTTTGGGGATATAATTTTACATGGAATTCCTTGATTGACACTTGTTGATGTGGTGAAATTTTCATCATTTTTTCTTCCCTGTTTAGATATATTTTAATCTTTTTCCTATATTTCATAAAAATATATTCAATAATAAATTATGTTTGTTTATAATCATTCCTTTTTTTTCATATTTTTTGGAAGTTCTAGATTTATATTTTCTTGATTTTTTAATTTGATCTTATTCTCAAGATATTTCAGATTGAGAATATTTTAATCATATTTTGATGATATTCACCTTACTTCCCATTCAATTTTAAATATCCTAACATAATTATTATGCTTCTAACTTATTTATTATAATGATATTTTATAATCTTTCATTCTCTTTTCATTCTAATCTAGCTATGAATAATTGAAATATATTGACACATGGTGCAGATTATCTAATGCTTATATCACTTCTGTGAAATTTTTTAAAACACCATGTTATTAAATAAATATCTTTGTAACTATTAATAAACTAAATAAGTAATTTCATGGAAAATTAGGGTATAATATTCATTGATAATTACTATATTTGTTAGATTGTTGTAAAAACTCATTTTATTTACCAATGCATCGTATATAGAACCATCTTCCTCTTACAGTTGTGTACTATGATCACAAAGTCCCTTGGTGTAGGTAAATATGTTTTTTAAAACCTATATGTGGATTTTTTTCATGTAATTATTCACTTTAAATTAAATATTACATAGTTATTCATTGAATTGATCTCTATCATAGATTGAACTTGAATAACTAGAGGACTCATGATTAATAAAATTATCAATGAACATACCAATCTAAATACCTTCAAATAGTGGTCGTTCCTGTTTTATTTTTGAGGATTTTATATTTTTTGGTCTCCTTTTTCTTTATTTTTTGTTGAGACTTTAATGGAACCTCCTAATCATTATTTATATGAATGTGATCTAGATTTTATATATGAGGTACTTCCAAAGGCTATTCAAATATGTACTTCAAGAATTCTTGAAAAAAGAGTTGGGTAAAAATAAATTATTTACAACAAATGTAGATATTTCATATCTAATTATGTTGTGATATAAATCTAGATCTTATTAGAGGGAACCTCAATCTAATAAAAATTTATAGTTTTAATGGACTAGTGAAAATGTATTTATGAGGGGGAGTAAATTAGGATTGATAAAATTTTCTTCCAAAAAACAATTTATTTTTTTAATTTATTTCACCCCCTATGGTCTTTTAAACCTCTATGAATATTTAATAAATAAATGGATATTTTTAGATTTTACCAAAAAATCCAAAAACACATACAATATAAAATATAAACAAGTGATCTACATTGTAACATCCTGAATCCAGGTGCTGCCTGATGGTGCCCCAAACAGATTTGGTCAGATGACCTCAAGAGAATTTCCCCAAAATCCGGAGGCTTCTGAGTAGAAGAAAGGGCCAAGGTGTTATATTGGCGAAACGATTCCCTCATTGGAAGAGTATACACAACATTATCTAAATAGTAAACAATAGATGAAGAAATAATACAAAATAGAAAGAAATAGTGGAAGGCTGAAAGTAAATCCATCAGAATCCACAATATATATATATATATATATATATATATATATGATGCATGGAATATGTATATAATAAAACAAGTAAATAAGTCACAATGTAGGAAAGTAACATAGAAAGAAAAGTACGAAATAAAATAGTAATCTCCACCAGCATCGCAAGCCTCAGCTTGGTCCCATACTCTCCACCTCCAACAACAATCTAGTACCTCACGAAGAAGTGAGATTTACCTTATCTATACCTACAATCATATAATCTGTTTGGATCCAAAATCTTGACCCAAATAGGGTGTGAGAAAAATACCATTAGGCATCCACCCAAATATCTATGCCTAACTATACAGACTCGACCTTAAACCTTACATAATATTGAATTAAATGAATAATTCACATTGAGGATCTTTTTAGGTTTATAGTTTTAGAGAATTAGGACATAAATATTACATCTAAAAATATTACAAAGTAGACACTTCTACCCAGTATCCATTTTTTTCATAATATAAAATCTCTTGAAAAAAATATTCATGTCTAATTCCATATTTATGACAGCATGACTTTTCCTTGATCCCATCCTTGACCCTATTCCACATTATGTCCTGTGAAAAACATTTCAAAAACTTGGGATGAGTATAAAAAGCTCAGTAAAAGATACACAAAGAAGGAAAACTATTAGTGTCTCAAAAAAACAAGTAAACCATGAATACTTTTATATAAGTAATACTTTTCACATTTATGAAGTAGGAAATACTCTTCACTGAATAAAAGATCACTACATACCCTTTTCTAACAAAAAGGTTACCATAAAACACATATAAAGAACACATAACATATAAAGGTAACTTGGGACATAATCATACTTAAAAGGAATAACCATACGGTCGACTTCCACACATATCACTAAATGGAATAGCCATATGACTGAATTCCATACCCAATTCATTGGAGGTTTTAACGTAACCACCCATCCTGGTTTATCACGGCACCACCCATCATATGATTTATCACGTAAACAACGGTAAATTGTACACGTACCATTCTAACACATAAAATATTTCAAATAAAAACTTTTCACTAATAACATTTCATTTTCAATAATAATAAGTAATTTCAAGATATTGAAATAATCAATCCATTTTCATAAACCATTTAAAAAGATATTTTTGAATCATAGTGTCCCATACCACTTTGAAGCTTTTAAATCCATTATCATTTGAAAACATTAATGTCCATATAAATAAATCCTAAAACCCATTTTGAAAACATGGACATTAATGAGAAATATTTATAAGAATAAATCTTTAAAACATTTAAAACGATATTTTAGTAAAAGAGTTTTTCAAACAAAAACAGAGACACTTGAATACAAAAAATTGAGGAATAACATTTAATAAGAACTTTATAATATCATGAGAATAAAGGGATTCATGATATAATATTTCAAAGGATATTATATACACTATATAAGAGTGAATTGGTGTATGAAAGCAATGAAGTTTCAGTGGATATGTAAATTGAGATGAAATCCCTTATAATGATGGTATCCATAAATTAAGGATAAATCAATAAAATAATTATGTGTGAAAAATATAAATACACCCAATATAAGTGTATATTAAGTGTAAAACAATTAGTGGTCATTCACACATATTAATAGGATGACATATTCAAGATGTACAAGTTGAACCCAAAGAATTGAATTTGGGTTAAGAAGTTCCCTTGTAAAAATACGACAGCCTAACGACATCACTATAAAATTTAGAAAATGCGTTGATGAGATAAAAATGGTATAACATCACTTGCACATAAATTTTACATCATTATGGATATTTAATAACATACCCCAATGCAATAAGATGTAAATTAAAATACATAACAAAAGAAGTCTTTTAAAAAAGGGGGGGGGGTGAAAGGTTCCCTTTACAAATTTGGTAACTTACAAAACATACGCCACATGAAAGAAGGATCATAAAATGACGATGAAAAAACTCATAAATGAAATTATATTACACAAAGAGTACAATAATGGGTAGTACATACACCACACGAATAGAAATCATGGCAAATATAGCAGGAATCTCATGGGAATAAAAAGTGAGATGAAAACATTTACCATGTTGTAATCAACTGAGTCATATGAAAAAAAGTTAATAAATACCAAATGAATCACATAATACCATAAATATAATGATAATCATGATAATATATATCAAATGGAAGTACAAAATACACCACATGCAATTAATAAGTGGTGAACAATGGAAATCTCATAGAATTAAAAGTGAGATAAGAAAATCCCTTACCTCATTGTCCGACTTGACCCGTTCATTCTTTATTCTCTCGAATAATAAACTAATGTTAATTTATACTTGCTTAAGAAACTTTTTAAAAGTCTATTATTCCTTTCAAATTCCTAATTACCATGTTATAAACATTATGTAATTATTTAAGTTAATAACAATCATTTTTTCGATATTTGGTACTTGAGTAAAAAATGAACACCTTATAATTACAAGTTGTTCATGTGGTAAGATATAAATTATATTAATAATGATATTAATTATTTATATATCATATATATCATATATATCCAGTATATACATGTATTTATAATAGTACATAACGTTTAGAGGTAAGAAATGACATGTACCGTTCATGGAGACGGTAAGCCGTACGTACGCATAAACATTACTTCCATTTCTATTTATTATTTTAATGGAATTAAAAACATAATGATGAATAGTTATATTATAATTCTAGTATAATATCATATACACTATTATTAATTTCTTTTTTATACATCCCACTTAAGGCATTAACGATTCATATCACTTTGAGGGGGCGGTAGTCCGTACTTCCTCTAATGAGATTATTGTATTTACCCACTATGGAAAATATAAAGTATTTATATAGATGGAAAAATACATAAGAATAAAGAAAAAAAATATATATCATATATAAATACAGTGCCATAATAATGGCCACTATGAGAGCCGGTTGGAGATATTTGAACAATCATTGTTTCATGAGGCGTTTGTTTGCCGTCCATATAAACATTATTTTCTTCACCCATTAGATGGAAGTGTGTGTAAGTTTAGTTCAAATTCTTCTCATAAAAACATCCTAGTATATTGATGATTCTTGTGTTGTTACAAAAGAAAGGATTAAAATGAGTTTAGGGTTTGGAAAAGTAAAATAAAAGAAAACAATTTAAGCGAAACCGTTACCTTTAATTTGGGTAACTCTATTTGGTTAGCACCAAAGGACTTCATGAAGTGCCTTCTCACTAAGGTAAGGATTCTAGGTGGATGAGAGGGATGTAGGGAGCTTAATTGGGAAGAGTTTGGATGAGGCAAAAGTATTGAGAGGTGTGAGGAATTGGTTATAATTGGTCTCCTTTTATAAGGGGGAGGAGGGGCTCTTTAGGAAAGTGTGATAATATTATTTTATTATATAATGATATTTGGATTATAAAAGTCAAATAATCATTAAAGTTAAATATACGATGACTCATAGTCGAAATAATATCATCCAATAAGAATTGGATAGGTTTTGGATGTTATTTCAATATTTATAATCTTATCTATTTAAATCATTTATTAATTAGGTAAACACTGCATCATTATTGTGTCATAAGTAATTTAATTTATTTGATGTCTAGAAATTATAAAAAAACTACCATGATGTAGGAAATATTTTTCTATTTCCAATTAATATTTATAGTATAAAATAAAACTTATATAAACCCATGTAAAAATTAATTTACCAAAACATATTTGTTTGTGTCATTTTTGCCTTCACATTAAATTAATTAAGCTAAAGTGTTATTATCATTCATAAGTGTCTCCATGGGGTCCCAAAATCGACCCAAATCTTCCCATGGCCGGACATTACTCATCCAATAAGGTTAGTACAAGTGTTAAGGTAATTTTAAATTATTATAAAAATTTTTAACCTTGAATTACCCTATTTACCTTTAACCGCGGTAAATAAAAGTCAAAAGATACTATTCACCAAAAATTGTTTTCAACTTATTGAACCATATTTTACTTCTTGATAACAACCATGTATGTTATATTTTTGAAATTAAATCCACAGAAGCTATATAATTTCATTTAAATGAAAAAGTTGGTTTTTTTAACTATTACTAAGTGGTTTCACTATTAATCAAAAATTGAAGTTTTTCAGAAAAATACCAAAAATTCAGCCTAACATATATTTGATATTATGAATTAAAAAATGATGTCTGTTTTACCAAATTCTAAACATAGAAGTGGCATTAATTAATTTGAAAAATAATTCCTGTTATCAAAACAAATAGCATGTTTTTAAGAAACAACAACTATCAAAAGACTAATACTTGTTTATGTGAAATTTCAAAGTGAAGTTAATTCCAATGACAAAAATTGGATTAAATGGTAAAAATATATTCTAATAACACTTTAAACCCAATTAAGAAGATAATAGAACTATATAGATAAATTATATTAAAATGGACTTTTGAATTAAAATACAATACTTTTCACTATTCATTAAAAAAATGAACTTTATCAGAAAAATACCAAACAATTACCCAAAGTAAAATTTGATGTCCCCATTCTAAAGAAGGATTTAATTTATTCAATTAAAATGGAGTAAAATGACCAAAAATATATTTAAAGAGGTTATGCCATTAAAAGGTTGTAAATCGACCTCTTAATGTAAATTATGCTTAAAATTATATACATTCACATTTTGAGTCTCCAAATTTTATTGGATAAATGAAAATACATTTAACAAAAATGTATAATCATATTGTAGTTAATTTTGTTTATTCCCGCCAATAAAATGACTAGGAGTTTACTACCATTGAAAATAATAATATTATATTATTAGTGTGCAACGTAAGATTTCAATGAAACCCGTTGTTGCGTACTAGGTACGCTATCAAACATAGCAACCCCTTTAATGTAAAATTAATATTTAATTAAAAATTATTAATAAATATGAAAATGTCATATTATTCATTTATCTTAGATGTTATATCCTTCCCCACTTTTGGGAATAGCATCCTCGAAGTATTAAAATTTGGCTTGAGAACTTCATTGAAAGCCCTACATTGAAAAAAGAGTCAACAAATCTGTCACTTTAAAATAAAGGAAGAGAATTACAAAGGTTACCCGAGATAATAGATACTAGAATTCCATGAAAACATGGATATGGAGGAGAAAAAACACCATCATGTTCCGATGGAGAGTGATAGAAAACATGTTTAGAAGAATGTTAACCACCGGAAAATCACAAACTTGTGATGGGTTAAACAGTCATTGATTCCCCAATAGGAAAAGTTAACAGACAAGGTTTTTTGTTTTAAGTTACTTTTTAATGAGGTATTTATTTATGAGAATAACTAAAAAAAAGGAAATATACTTACTTGTCAAGTAGAAATTCATCTTTTAATAGATTTCTAACACAAACTCATATTTTCTCCAAATGATGAGTATTTAGAATGATTTTTTTTTCACATTAAGAGCACTATAATCAACTTCGATAGAATCACATAATCCAAAAAATATGAAATATATATTTCTCATGTCTTTAGACCTTAACCAAAACCAATATGGTTAGCACCAGATCAGATAATCCCCAAAAAGGATAATCTTTTACAAAAAGAAAAACTACTCTTAATCTCCATAATTTGTCAAACAAAACTCAAAGTTCAACAAAGACCACTCAATAAACAGCTATCCATAAAATTCTTCAAAGTAATCCAAACTAAGATTGAAACCCAAATCTCAAAAGGATCTAATCACATAGTCTTCCAAGATAAATCTTAATATTTATCTCCAAATAAAATCAGTTACTCTTAAAGTCTCATATTTAAAAGTAATTAACCTAATCACATATCCAGCATGATAGGTTAATAATTTTCATAGATAACCCAAAATCAACTTATTCTTGATTTATAAAATCATCTAACTAAAAAGAATAAGTTATACAAACCAGGGGCTTCATGTAGTCTAGTGATAGGCGATAAATACCAGTCGCACTTAGGTTGTGGGTTAGATTCCCACAACTTTGTACGACGCAATGGGTTGTCACACGGTCCGCATGTTGTCCATTTTTAAAAAACTATTTACCTTTATAGCATTCCCAAAAAGAGATAAATTTATCAAAAATAACCATAACATATTTTAACCATGAAGGTTTTCTAATAACTTTTAATTTGCATCCCAATGATTTATTAACCGATAATTTCCTCAAATTGAAGGATCATATAAACCCAAATTGTTCTTTATAACTATATCCACAAAAGAAAAGATAATTATTCCTTGAATAAAATTTTCATATATCAAACTTCAGGGTTACACATACTATAAAAATTTTTCTAATGTAATTCCAATCTTCAAAAGATCCTTAATACTTTTAAGCATTTCACCATCCTAAAATCTACCATAACTCTTGAATCCCTTATATGTTGACTTCTTACTCATTCAACATTCTTCATGATCCATTAACCATTACTTTTCAACTTATTCTCAAATACTTCTTTCCTACAAAACGAATCAAGAATAATATCCTGAGATTCAATAATATCAAAAAATATGTTAAGAAATAATCCATACCTTTCATTGGTCATTGTTTGTTTCTTCATTCTCAATTAGAATGACATTAGATATTGGTAAAAAAATATTTTTATGATCCTGGTGATCCCATTCCCAAAAATTCTTCATAGGACATGTGTTTTTACAATGACCATGCACACCACATTTAAAACATTCAATTGATCCCTCAAAAAGACCTTTTTCCCCTTTTCTAGAGTCAACTGGATGCTTCCTTTTTCCATTGCAGGTTATTGCTTTATGACCTTCATTTAAAAATCTATAGCATCTTCTGGTCCCTTTGAAACATTTTCCTAGGTGTTTCTTTACATATCCTTGACACATATGTTTTTGAACATACATACCTTTATGATTATTACCTGAACTTCTGTGGGTATTTGTTTCTCGTATATATGATTCCATATAAAAATCAACAAGTTTCAAGTGGTCAATAATGACTCCAGATAGTTGGTTGAGAATAATAACAAGAGTTATCATTGCAGCTCCCATTTCATTCAAATTTTCATTCAGAAAACCTTAATAGTTTTCATCACATCCATTTTTACTTTGATGTCTGCTAGATCCAACCATTGATTAAAACTAGAAATATAAGTGTGAGTATATCAGTAAAATCATCATATAATATCTTACGAATAGGGTAAATACTAAGATATAATTATTCATGTTATCTTAAACACATTCACATTATCTAAAGAAAACAATTAATCTTACTGAAATCCTAAGAATTATGGTAATTTCACTTATGCTTAAAGAATACCCTATCCTCTAAATTTATCTAAACCGACCTCTGATACCAACTATAAGGACACGAACATAAACCTTAAATAATATTGAATTAAATAAATAATTCACATTGAGGATCTTTACAAGTTTAGTATTTTTGAGAATTAGGACATAACTATTACATCTCAAAATATTACAATGTAGAAACTTCTACCCAGTATCCATTTTTTTAATAAAATAAAAACCCCTCAAAAAAAGAGATATGTCTAGTTCTATATTTAAGACAACATGACTTTTCCTTGATCCCATCCTTGACCCTATTCCACATTATGTCCTATGAAAAACATTTCAAACACTTGGGATGAGCATAAAACACTCAGTAAGGGATACACAAAGAAGGAAAACTGTTAGTTTTTCAAAAGAACAAGTAAACCATGAATAATTTAACATAAGTAATACTTTTCACTTTTATGAAGTAGCAAATACTCTTCACTGAATAAAAGATCACTACTTACCCTTTTGTAACCAAAAGGTTACCATAAAACCCATATAAAGAACACATAACATATAAAGGTAACTTGGGACACAAACATACTTAAATGAAATAACCATACGGTCGACTTCCACTGTCACGACCCCCTCCCCACAAAGTGTACCCCTCCTGGGCCGGCAATGTGAAAAGGGAGATAATGACCCCCGAGTCCCGCCTCCAGTAGGCCCCGGGTTGGCGACTAGCACCGAGGGTATAATACACACACAAATGGGAGGCATTACCCTCTAAGAGAACACATGCAGAAGAGAGAGATAGAATAGAATCCAACCAACTCCAACTCATAACTGAAATGTAAAAGAAACCCAAGTACATATATGAAATGTCATGCAAAAGTACTACAACTGAAAGGGGAAACTAAAAGTACCCAAAAGAAAGTAAAACGGCAGCGACCACAAGCCCGAACAGCTCCTCCTCCAACCGCAAGCTAGTAGTAACCAGCTTGATCTCCAACCTGCACCAAGTGACCTGAAAAACAGTTTATATGTACATAGGGTGAGTATAACAGTATACTCAGTAGGATCCTCCCCAAGCCTCTCGTGCAAAAGTAAAGAAAGCATGCTAAAGCCCAGTGAACAACAAGTGAAACTAACTCGTCACCTAAACAGGTATACTATGTTCCCAACCTCACCAAGGCTACTCTCACCAAGTAACGCATACAAGAGTATAGCATGTAGTAAAGAATATCAAGGGTACCCCGCTACCACTTCCCCACTGGTTTGCCGCTTTGCCCCAACGACATACGTCCTGTGCATCTCTCTCCAAAGGCTTGCCCGTATCAACATGGGTCAAGCTCCACAATCTGCACCACGTGCACCACATAGGCTTGCCCGCAGACACCTGGGCTAAGCTCCACACAATCCTCACAACCAAAAGTAACTAGGTAGTTTCCGGAAGCCACCACAGCTCGAATAACGTGTATCATACGTCGGGTATTATACCTGAAGCCATTACAGCCCATACACCGAGTAAGGATCCTCAATCCATCACAGCCTATACACGTTACACCTATAGTAGTCCATAAGATACTATATCTAGAATATATGTGTGTGAAAAAACCACAAGCCATTACAGCCCTCTACACACATATATGGGTAAAACTAACCACTGTGCCTACCAGCACTAAGATCTACCAAGAGAAGAGAGCGGGGCCAAAGGGGGTAGTCAGCCATTCAACCTCCCATCAGAATGTTGGGGAAAACACCCCCCCAGGGCTCAGAATCCCCGGGGTGTCAGTTGCCCTTACCGACAGGGTGGAGTAGCGTATAGAAACACAAAAAGTACAGAGTATATAAGTAACTCACATCCACACTATGGGCATTACCTAGTCTTAGATACAACTGCAGCTAACGTCTCTCAGACTCCAGGCTGCTACTTCTAAGACTAGGTATCCTATAAGCACACAACCAATTGAAGAGCTTTATTAGATTACTCCATTCTTATTTATCAGTTCCACTGTACATTAGTTAATTCTTTAAGCATTAATTAAGATTGAACAATTCCTCATTTAACTGAAATGGCGTCACTTTCAAAAACAACTGCTCCTTTTTAAGATTCACATCACCTTTAAATTCCAGCATCTCCATCCCCGTGGATTTTCACCCTTTAATAAAACATTCATTACAGAAATACTTTTCCACATTCCCAGGCATTCTAGGAAAACATCCTATGCTTCTAAACACAAAGGAGGCTCAACACGGTGAGTAGATATACTACCCGTCGAGTCGTTGCCGCCTATAGAAAGAGCATAGACCCATCCTCCATCGAGAGGCTAAACACGGAAAGCACGTGGCATACCCCGCGTGTCTTCGCCTCCTTCGGAAAGAGGGTAAGCAAGACCAGCTGCCTTGAGCAGTGGGGAAAAGTAAAGAAGATAAACAATCAAACCAACCACCAACATCAAACCATCACATTCATCTCATACCATCACCCTTGGTGTCCTCCCCGACACCCATATGCATAAACCGATGCATCTCGCCACACTAGGCATCATCCGCTGCCACAACTATAAGGCCTCCATGCCTCCACATATCACAACAACCATCCAGGCTCACATCACAGCACAAGCAGCAGGAAAACAAACATCACAAAATGGGCTCTCGGCCCTTTAACAAACAAGAGGGTAACTCAGAACCCTTTTTGAAATTCCAACATAATCTGTTCTCTAAACCATATTGAATTAACAGATTTGTTATTCGTAGGTTCCAATCATGGATACCTAATCAGTAAGCTATCACAATTAAATAACCATGCTTACTTCCCTAATTTGATTATCCTCAAATTAGAACAACTACAACAACGACAACAACCATATTAATTTACATGCCTCTTTATCTTTAGCCAATTAATCAACAATTAATTCCGGCTTTACGTTCATTATCAATTTAAATCATGAAGGAACGACAAAACAAAGAAACATAGATATCACTATATCTAGGAAAACATGAGGCAAACCGTCATTACGGTATAAAGCAACAGCATGCGATCTACCAATTCTTTTAATCCGGTTCAAGTATTTAATTAGGTCAATTTCATTGTGATCCAAAGGAATAAATCATGCTAACTCTACGATTGCACATATATAATTAGAGAAGCCATGAATCCCCTACCTCGAAGAGTTCTTGACGTCCTTTATCCACACAGCAGGTCACGATCCTCCCCTCGCGACAACTTATGTGGAAGAATGATCGACACGGCTTGGTTGCATCCAACAGAGCGGGACTGATCCTAGGAGTAAGGGTTGTTTGTGCAACACCTACGGGAAGTATTGAAAGGTTCTAGTGCCTCTTAATCGAGAACAAAGGGAAAGAACCAGGAAGAATGATATCTCGTCCCTTTTTAAGATTTAACGAGGTGATGGTTTAAGATCCGGTTAATTCTCCATTAAAAACGGATCGCATTAACCCACGCGGTTTGACCACGTAAAACATTCCAAGACTTAGGAATAATTAATATAGGACTTATGGCATTTGAAACGGCCTTAAGAGCCCTTAAAATAAGGCTTTAAATGTATTTTACGTCAAAGGAAACGTCAAAAGGGGCAAAACTGTAGGAGTCTGGAAACACTGTTCACCCACCGTTACTGTACATGAAACTGATCTGTGAAACTGATCTGTCACACCGATCTGTGAAACTGATCTGTGAAACTGATCTGTCACACCGATCTGTGAAACTGATCAGTGAAACTGATCTGTCACACCGATCTGTCTCACCGATCAGTCTCACCGATCTGTCTCACCGATCTGTCTCACCGATCTGTGTCACCGATCTGTGAAACTGATCTGTCTCACCGATCTGTGAAACTGATCTGTCTCACCGATCTGTGAAACTGATCTGTCTCACCGATCTGTGAAACTGATCTGTCTCACCGATCTGTGACACTGATCTGTCTCACCGATCTGTGAAACTGATCTGTCTCACCGATCTGTGAAACTGATCTGTCTCACCGATCTGTGAAACTGATCTGTCTCACCGATCTGTGAAACTGATCTGTCTCACCGATCTGTGAAACTGATCTGTCTCACCGATCTGTGAAACTGATCTGTCTCACCGATCTGTGAAACTGATCTGTCTCACCGATCTGTGAAACTGATCTGTCTCACCGATCTGTGAAACTGATCTGTCTCACCGATCTGTGAAACTGATCTGTCTCACTGATCTGTGAAACTGATCTGTCTCACCGATCCGTGAAACTGATCTGTCTCACTGATCTGTTACTGTTCAAAAAAAACTGGAAACACTGTTCACAGAACTAGAAAATTGGCAAAGTGTTGGGGATAAGTCCCCTTGACCTCCCGGAACACCTCCAACACCAACATTTCACAAAGTAATGGACCAGAGAGGTCCGGGCCATTACATTAGATACCTCTCAAAACATTCTCGTCCTCGAGAATTAAAAACCAACCCAGAAGAAAAGAGGGGTCCGAACAACCACCCCATAAGATACCTCTCAGGGGAAAACCACCATGAGTTGTTCGAAAGATGGAACAAAACTATGACATCTGGGAACAAACAATCCATACCCAAACAATTCATTCACAACATCACATCAAAGGTACATAAACAAAACATGAAAGGTCCAACCACAGAGAAAACATCATTACATGAAAGGAGTTAAACATTAAACAACTCTGGGTACTGAGCACGTATCTGTGACTCACGCTCCCAGGTACTCTCCTCCATGCCACCGTGTCGCCACAAGACACGAACTAAAGGAATAGAACGCCCACGCAACACCTTCTCCTTGTGGTCTTGGATCTCCACAGGTCGCTCCTCGAAGGTTGCATCATCATCAATATCGATCTCTCCCCAATCGATAATATGAGATTCATCATGAAGATAATGACGGAGCTGCGATACATGAAAAACATCATGTATCCGACTCATCCGAGGGGGAAGTGCTACTCGATATGCCACAGCTCCAACACGAGCTAACACCTCGAAAGGCCCAACAAAACGGGGAGAAAGCTTACTTCCGCGACCAAACCTTCGCTGCCCACGACGGGGAGTCACCTTCAGAAACACATGATCCCCAACATTAAACTCTAAGGGTCTCCTTCTTTGATCCGCATAAGATTTCTGACGATCTTGTGCTGTCTTTATCCTCTCACGAATCACTTGAACCATCTCCGTCGTATTCTGCACTAGTTCTGGTCTGAGAATTGCTGACTCTCCGACCCCAGTCCAGCACAACGGAGAACGGCATGGCCGGCCATACAAGGCTTCAAACGGCGCCATGCCGATGGTAGAGTGAAAACTATTATTGTAAGCGAACTATACCAAAGGTAAGTGCTTCACCCATGAACCTCCAAAATCAAGAACACAAGAGCGCAACATGTCTTCAAGAGTTTGGATGGTTCGCTCTGTCTGACCATCCGTTTGAGGATGAAAAGCAGTGCTAAGGCATAGTTGAGAGCCAAAAGCATGCTGGAGACCTCTCCACACCCTCGAGGTAAAACGAGGGTCTCGATCAGAAATGATCATCTTAGGAACTCCGTGAAGCCTCACCACCTCCTCCAGATACTGCCTCGACAAAACCTCCACTGAGCTCGACTCCTTGATTGCTATGAAGTGGGCCGATTTAGTTAAACGATCCACTACCACCCATATAGCATCATTTCCTCCCGGAGCTCGAGGTAAACCTGTAACAAAGTCCATTGAGATGTCCTCCCACTTCCACTGAGGAATCTCTAAGTGCTGGAGAAGACCACCAGGAACACGGTGTTCGGCCTTCACCTTCTGGCAGACTAAACATCGAGACACACATTCTGCAACTGAACGCTTCAGCCCAGGCCACCAAAACTGACTCCTCAAGGATCGATACATCTTCGTCACACCAGGATGTACAGCTAAGGGCGAGCTATGGAACTCTCGGAGAACCGTCTCGCGCATCGCTAGGGGAACAAAAAGCCTGTCATGATACAACACTCGGTGTTGTTCATCCTCTGACCAACCATCAGGGGCCTCCCCACAAACAACTCTGTCTCTCAAAACTTCCACCTCTAGATCACCCAACTGAGACTCTTCCACCTTTTGCATCAGGGATGACTGCACCATCATCTGGAAAAGACAACCTCTTCCTCCAACTTCTCCCATATCAAGATGCAAAGCTGCTAGCTCTTCCATCCCTCTCCAGGAATCACCAGATTCACGCACAACATCATTACGTGACTTTCGGCTCAGTGCATCAGCAACAACATTTCCCTTACCAGGCGTATACGATATTTCGAAGTCGTATTCCTGCAAGAACTCCATCCACCGACGCTGCCGCAAGTTCAAATCCCGCTGAGAGAAAACATACCTCAAACTCTTATGATCGGTGAAAACCAAAAAGTGCTCTCCAATGAGGTAATGTCTCCACAACTTCAGCGCAAACACCACGACTGCCAACTCAAGATCATGGGTGGCATAGTTGCGTTCATGGGGACGCAACTGCCGAGACCCATAAGAAACAACTGACCTCTGCTGCATGAGAACACAGCCTAGCCCCAGATGTGAAGCATCACAGAAAACATCAAACTGGACTCCCTCCGTTGGAAGACAAAGGACTGGAGCACTTACCAACTTCCCCTTTAGATACTCGAAAGCTGTCTGACACTGATCAGTCCATATGAACGCTTGATCCTTCCTGGTCAAGGCTGTCACAGGAGTCGCAACTCGGGAGAAATTAGCCACAAACCTCCTATAATATCCTGCGAGACCAAGGAAACTTCGCACCTCTGACACGGTCTTGGGAGCTGGCCAAGACACCACTGCTTCTATCTTCGAAGGATCCACAGCTACTCCCTGTTGGGACACAACATGTCCCAAGAAACGAACTTCTCGAGCCCAGAACTCACACTTGGACAACTTCCCAAACAACCGATGTTGACGAAGAACTCCCAAAACAGCTCGTAGATGTTCTGCATGCTCTTCTTCAGATGTGGAGTACACAAGGATGTCGTCAATGAAAACCACAACAAACTTGTCCAAGAATTCATGGAACACAGCATTCATCAACCCCATGAAAACAGCTGGAGCATTTGTCACGCCGAATGGCATTACAACAAACTCATAATGCCCATGACGACAGCGGAAAGCAGTCTTCGGGATATCCTCATCCTTTACACGCATCTGATGATATCCTGACCGCAAGTCGATCTTTGAAAACCAACTTGCACCCTTCAGTTGATCGAATAGGTCATCAATCCGCGGGAGAGGATAACGGTTCTTTATTGTCACTTTGTTTAAGCGACGATAATCGACGCACAACCGCAAACTGCCATCAGCCTTTTTCACGAACAAGACTGGTGCACCCCACGGTGACACACTTGGCCGAACAAAACCACACTTCAATAGACCATCGAGCTGAATACGTAGCTCTCGTAACTCAGAAGGGGCCATCCTATATGGAGACATAGAGATGGGAGACGCCCCTGGCTGTAGCTCGATCCCAAACTCGATCTTCCGTCGAGGGGGTAAGGATACAACCTCTTCTGGAAAGACATCAGGGTACTCTTCTACGACCCTAGGAAACGCCAGCTGTTGAACCTTTGAAGAACTCAGCATCATCCCAGCCATCATGGATGATAAGGATGAAACTCGTCTATGACTCATCCGAGGATCTCTCTCACCAACAAACACTACTTCCTCTCCATCTTCATCAAAGAAAACGACCTTCTTCCTGTAGCAATCCACAATAGCCTGCACCGAATACAACCAATCCATGCCGAGGATGACATCATATGGTTGTATTCGTAAACATAAGAAATCTCCCCAAGAGCGGTGCTGCCCCAACACTAGCTCACAGCCTCTACATACTTCAAACAAGCTAGCTCGACCTCCAACTGGCGTAGTCAACGCCAAGGGCACTGGAAGCCTCTCTACCTCAAGTCCCAAAGCGTGGACAAGGGTAGGGGATATAAAGGAGTGTGTCGCTCCGGAATCAAACAAGGCATACACCAAGGTAGAAAACAAGCAAAGGGTACCTCGGACGACGTCTGGCTCGCCTGGAGCTGGCAACGCTAGAGCATGAAGCTGACCACGACCACCTCCACGGCCTCTCTGACCCTGATGACGACCACCACCACGGCCGCGCTCTGCTCTCTGAGGACGGGGAGCGTCATGGGGCTGTCCTCTGCCTGCTCCATCTACCCTCTGGTGATCTAAAGCTGGTGCAACCTGCTGCTGTTGCCTCGGCTGGAACTGCCTCAACGGAGGAACCTGGAGTGGAGCGCCTGGTGCACGATGACTGCTCTGAAAAGTTGGGCACTCCCGCTGCTGATGACCACGTCCACCACAAGAAAAACAAGCGCCTGATCCCTTGGCATAGGTCTGAGAGTTGCTACCTCCGGAGAAATGAGATGGGAAGGGCCGGGACCTACCCCCAGGTGAACGGAAACTCTTCTGTCCTGAAAACCGGGAACCCCGGACCACAACTCTGCTTCTTGAGGAATCATGACGATTCCCCTCTCGTGACGATCCGGTCCTAGCCAAAGTCCTCTCAACAACCTCTGCCCTCGCCAGCACCTCAAGATATGTCTTCAGCATAAATGGGGTGACCTGACGCTGGATCTCTGGACGCAAAGCCTCCTCGAAATGCCTCGCCCTGGCCTCATCATCTGGTAACAAGTCTGAAGCATATCGTAGAAGGTTCCTGAAACGGATTCCAAACTCCCGAACACTGGAGCTCCCCTGTCGAAGGGTAAGAAGCTCCTGGCGACTGGATGCCTTCGCAGTCGAAGAAAGAAACTCGACTCTAAACCTCTCTCGAAACTCCTCCCATGAGATCGCCGACTCCTCACGATCCCCGAGGAACAAGAACCACCACTGTCTCGCTGCTCCACGCAACATCGTCACAACCAAGGACACCCAGTGTTCCTTCCGAGCACGAATCGAACTGAAGCCTATCTCGACCTCCTCTAACCAGTCTTCTGTGACTGCATCTGAAACGGAGCCCTCGTACTTCTGTAGACTCTGGCGCTGAAACTCTCGGAGTGTCTTCCTCCAAGTGTCATCGTCGTCAACCTCTAACCGGCGGCGATCTGCTGGAACAGCCTGCTGGGCACCTTCTGCGCAAACCTGACGGGGACGCCGACCTGGAGCCATACCTGTAAAATAACAATCGTTAGAGCTCCTAAGCCTGGAATATGGAAGACTCAACATTAATTAATTAATTATTTTGTTTTATTAATTTTAGGTTACCTGTCCCAAGGTCTACCCATTCAAACACAGGCGCAAAGAATAATGATGCATGATCCTTTCCTAGGTCTCTACCCTGCAACCAGTATCACTTTGTTTAGTAGCCATCGTAAACTTAAAGGTCCGTGCAACAGATCATAGGGGGCCCTGAACGCCTATGTCTCTGCCGGTCTCCAGTGTTTACCCCACTTGCTAAACATGAATGACACCGTTGCCCTACCATCCCATGCATCCTCACCTATGCCTAACTCCAAACTCCATCCTATCCCTCGACCAGACCTCTGATACCACTCTGTCACGACCCCCTCCCCACAAAGTGTACCCCTCCTAGGCCGGCAATGTGAAAAGGGAGATAATGACCCCCGAGTCCCGCCTCCAGTAGGCCCCGGGTTGGCGACTAGCACCGAGGGTATAATACACACACAAATGGGAGGCATTACCCTCTAAGAGAACACATGCAGAAGAGAGAGATAGAATAGAATCCAACCAACTCCAACTCATAACTGAAATGTAAAAGAAACCCAAGTACATATATGAAATGTCATGCAAAAGTACTACAACTGAAAGGGGAAACTAAAAGTTCCCAAAAGAAAGTAAAACGGCAGCGACCACAAGCCCGAACAGCTCCTCCTCCAACCGCAAGCTAGTAGTAACCAGCTTGATCTCCAACCTGCACCAAGTGACCTGAAAAACAGTTTATATGTACATAGGGTGAGTATAACAGTATACTCAGTAGGATCCTCCCCAAGCCTCTCGTGCAAAAGTAAAGAAAGCATGCTAAAGCCCAGTGAACAACAAGTGAAACTAACTCGTCACCTAAACAGGTATACTATGTTCCCAACCTCACCAAGGCTACTCTCACCAAGTAACGCATACAAGAGTATAGCATGTAGTAAAGAATATCAAGGGTACCCCGCTACCACTTCCCCACTGGTTTGCCGCTTTGCCCCAACGACATACGTCCTGTGCATCTCTCTCCAAAGGCTTTCCCGTATCAACATGGGTCAAGCTCCACAATCTGCACCACGTGCACCACATAGGCTTGCCCGCAGACACCTGGGCTAAGCTCCACACAATCCTCACAACCAAAAGTAACTAGGTAGTTTCCGGAAGCCACCACAGCTCGAATAACGTGTATCATACGTCGGGTATTATACCTGAAGCCATTACAGCCCATACACCGAGTAAGGATCCTCAAGCCATCACAGCCTATACACGTTACACCTATAGTAGTCCATAAGATACTATATCCAGAATATATGTGTGTGAAATAACCACAAGCCATTACATCCCTCTACACACATATATGGGTAAAACTAACCACTGTGCCTACCAGCACTAAGATCTACCAAGAGAAGAGAGCGGGGCCAAAGGGGGTAGTCAGCCATTCAACCTCCCATCAGAATGTTGGGGAAAACACCCCCCCAGGGCTCAGAATCCCCGGGGTGTCAGTTGCCCTTACCGACAGGGTGGAGTAGCGTATAGAAACACAAAAAGTACAGAGTATATAAGTAACTCACATCCACACTATGGGCATTACCTAGTCTTTGATACAACTGCAGCTAACGTCTCTCAGACTCCAGGCTGCTACTTCTAAGACTAGGTATCCTATAAGCACACAACCAATTGAAGAGCTTTATTAGATTACTCCATTCTTATTTATCAGTTCCACTGTACATTAGTTAATTCTTTAAGCATTAATTAAGATTGAACAATTCCTCATTTAACTGAAATGGCGTCACTTTCAAAAACAACTGCTCCTTTTTAAGATTCACATCACCTTTAAATTCCAGCATCTCCATCCCCGTGGATTTTCACCCTTTAATAAAACATTCATTACAGAAATACTTTTCCACATTCCCAGGCATTCTAGGAAAACATCCTATGCTTCTAAACACAAAGGAGGCTCAACACGGTGAGTAGATATACTACCCGTCGAGTCTTTGCCGCCTATAGAAAGAGCATAGACCCATCCTCCATCGAGAGGCTAAACACGGAAAGCACGTGGCATACCCCGCGTGTCTTCGCCTCCTTCGGAAAGAGGGTAAGCAAGACCAGCTGCCTTGAGCAGTGGGGAAAAGTAAAGAAGATAAACAATCAAACCAACCACCAACATCAAACCATCACATTCATCTCATACCATCACCCTTGGTGTCCTCCCCGACACCCATATGCATAAACCGATGCATCTCGCCACACTAGGCATCATCCGCTACCACAACTATAAGGCCTCCATGCCTCCACATATCACAACAACCATCCAGGCTCACATCACAGCACAAGCAGCAGGAAAACAAACATCACAAAATGGGCTCTCGGCCCTTTAACAAACAAGAGGGTAACTCAGAACCCTTTTTGAAATTCCAACATAATCTGTTCTCTAAACCATATTGAATTAACAGATTTGTTATTCGTAGGTTCCAATCATGGATACCTAATCAGTAAGCTATCACAATTAAATAACCATGCTTACTTCCCTAATTTGATTATCCTCAAATTAGAACAACTACAACAACGACAACAACCAGATTAATTTACATGCCTCTTTATCTTTAGCCAATTAATCAACAATTAATTCCGGCTTTACGTTCATTATCAATTTCTATCATGAAGGAACGACAAAACAAAGAAACATAGATATCACTATATCTAGGAAAACATGAGGCAAACCGTCATTACGGTATAAAGCAACAGCATGCGATCTACCAATTCTTTTAATCCGGTTCAAGTATTTAATTAGGTCAATTTCATTGTGATCCAAAGGAATAAATCATGCTAACTCTACGATTGCACATATATAATTAGAGAAGCCATGAATCCCCTACCTCGAAGAGTTCTTGACGTCCTTTATCCACACAGCAGGTCACGATCCTCCCCTCGCGACAACTTATGTGGAAGAATGATCGACACGGCTTGGTTGCATCCAACAGAGCGGGACTGATCCTAGGAGTAAGGGTTGTTTGTGCAACTCCTACGGGAAGTATTGAAAGGTTCTAGTGCCTCTTAATCGAGAACAAAGGGAAAGAACCAGGAAGAATGATATCTCGTCCCTTTTTAAGATTTAACGAGGTGATGGTTTAAGATCCGGTTAATTCTCCATTAAAAACGGATCGCATTAACCCACGCGGTTTGACCACGTAAAACATTCCAAGACTTAGGAATAATTAATATAGGACTTATGGCATTTGAAACGGCCTTAAGAGCCCTTAAAATAAGGCTTTAAATGTATTTTACGTCAAAGGAAACGTCAAAAGGGGAAAAACTGTAGGAGTCTGGAAACACTGTTCACCCACCGTTACTGTACATGAAACTGATCTGTGAAACTGATCTGTCACACCGATCTGTGAAACTGATCTGTGAAACTGATCTGTCACACCGATCTGTGAAACTGATCTGTGAAACTGATCTGTCACACCGATCTGCCTCACCGATCTGTCTCACCGATCTGTCTCACCGATCTGTCTCACCGATCTGTTTCACCGATCTGTGACACTGATCTGTCTCACCGATCTGTGAAACTGATCTGTCTCACCGATCTGTGAAACTGATCTGTCTCACCGATCTGTGAAACTGATCTGTCTCACCGATCTGTGACACTGATCTGTCTCACCGATCTGTGAAACTGATCTGTCTCACCGATCTGTGAAACTGATCTGTCTCACCGATCTGTGAAACTGATCTGTCTCACCGATATGTGAAACTGATCTGTCTCACCGATCTGTGAAACTGATCTGTCTCACCGATCTGTGAAACTGATCTGTCTCACCGATCTGTGACACTGATCTGTCTCACCGATCTGTGAAACTGATCTGTCTCACCGATCTGTGAAACTGATCTGTCTCACCGATCTGTGAAACTGATCTGTCTCACCGATCTGTGAAACTGATCTGTCTCACTGATCTGTGAAACTGATCTGTCTCACCGATCCGTGAAACTGATCTGTCTCACTGATCTGTTACTGTTCAAAAAAAACTGGAAACACTGTTCACAGAACTAGAAAATTGGCAAAGTGTTGGGGATAAGTCCCCTTGACCTCCCGGAACACCTCCAACACCAACATTTCACAAAGTAATGGACCAGAGAGGTCCGGGCCATTACATCCACACATATTACTAAATGGAATATCCATATGACCGACTTCCATACGCAATGCATTGGAGGTTTTAACGTAACCACCCGTCCTGGTTTATCATGGAACCACCCGTCATATGGTTTATCACGTATCCACCCATAAAATTTCCATGTACCATTATAACACATAATGTATTTCAAATATAAACATTTCACTAATAATATTCCATTTTCAATCACAAGATGTAATTTCAAGATATTGAAATAATCAATCCATTTTCATAAACCATTTAAAAAGAGACTTTTGAATCAAAGTGTACCATACCACTTTGAAGATTTTAAATGAATTATCATTTCAAAACATTAATGTCCATATAAATAAATCCTAAAACCCATTTTGAAAAATTGGACATTAAGGAGAAATATTTAGAAGAATAAATATTTAAAACATTTAAAACAATATTTTAGTTAAAGAGTGTTTATAACAAAAAGAGAGACGCCTGAATACAAATAATTCAGGAATAAAATTTAACCATAACATTATAATATCATACGAAAAAAGGGATTAATGATATAATATATCAAAGGATAGTATATCCACTATATAAGAGTGAATTGGTGCATAACAACAATGAAGTCTCAGTGGAAATGTAATTTGAGATGAAATCCATTATAATGATTGTATCCTTAAATTAACTATAAATAAATAAAATAATTATGTGTGGAAAATATAAATACACCCAATATAGGTTAATATTAAGTGTAAAACAGTCAGAGGTCATTTAAACATATTTATAGGATGACATATTCAATAAGTACAAGTTGAACCCAAAGAATTGAAATTGGGTTAAGAAGTTCCCTTGTAAAAATACGACAGCCTAACAAAATCACTTTAAAATTAAGAAAATGAGTTGATGAGATAGAAATGGTAACTCATAACTTGGAAATAAAGTTTAAATAATTATGGATATGGAAGAACATATCACAACATAATTAGATGTAAATTAAAAGACATAATAAAAGAAGTATTTTAAAAAGAGGATGGTGAAAGGTTCCCATTCCAATTTGGTAACTTAGAAAACATATGCCACATGAAAGTAGGATCATAAAATGAAGATTTAAATACTCATAAATAAAATTATATTAGACAAAGAGTACAATCATGGGAAGTACATACACCACACAAAAGTAAATAGTGGCAAATATAGCATGAATCTCACGGGAATAAAAAGCGAGATGAAACCATTTACCATGTTGTAGTTAACTAAATCGTATGACCAAAAGTTAATAACCACAAAATTAATGACAGAATACCATGAATATAATTAGAATCATGATAATAAATATCCAATGGTTGTACACAATACACCACATGCAATTAATAAGTGGCGAACAATGGAAATCTCACAGAATTAAAAGTGAGATAAGAAAATCCATTACCTCGTTGTCCGACTTGACCCATTTGTTATGTAATCTCCTGAATAATAAACTAATGTTAATTTATACATGCTTAAGAACATTTTTTAAAGTTTATTATTCCTTTCAAATTATTATTACCATTTTGTAAACATTATGAAATCATTTAAGTTAATAATGGTCATTTTATCTATATTTGGTACTTGAGTAAAAAAATGAACACCTTATAATTATAAGTTGTTCATGTGGTAAGATATAAATTATCTTAAGAATGATATTATTGATTTATAAATCATATATATCATATATATACAGTATATACATGCATTTATAATAGTACATAACGTTTAGAGGAAAGAAGTGAAATGCACCGTTCATGGAGAGGGTAAACCGTACGTACGCATGAACACTACTTCCATTTCTATTTCTTATTTTAATGGAAGTAAAAACAAAATGATACATAGTTATATTATAATTCCAGTATAATATCATATACAATATTATTAACTTAATCCTTTATATGTCCCACATAAGGCATTAACGAGTAATATCACTTTGAGGGGGTGGTAGTCCGCACTTCCTCTAATGAGATTATCGTATTTACCCACTATGAAAACCATAAAGTATTTACATAAATGTAAAAATACATAGTAATAAAGAAAAAATAAACATAATATATATCATATATAAATATAGTGCCATCATAATGGACACCATGAGAGGTGGTTGGAGATATTTGAACAATCATCGTTTCGTGAGGCATTAGTTTACTATCCACAGAAACATTATGTTCTGCACCCATTAGATGGAGGTGTTTGTAAGTGTAGTTGAAATACATCTCATAACAACATACTCGTATACTGAGGATAATGGTGTTGTTACAAAATAAAGTAATAAATAGAGTTTCTGGGTTGGAGAAGTAAAATAAAAGAAAACGATTTAAGAGAAACTGTTGCCTTCAATTTGGGTAACTCTCTTTGGTTTGAACCAAGGGACTTGTTGAAGTGCCTTTTGCCTAAGGTAAGTTTCCTAGGAGGAGTAGAGGGATGTAGGGAGATCAATTGAGAAGAGGTTGGATGATCCAAAAGGCTTGAGAGGTTTGAGGTATTGGTTAGGATTGGACTCCTTTTATAAGGGGGAGGAGGGGCACTTTAGGAAAGTGTGATAATATTAATTTATTATATAATGATATTCAGTTTCTAAAGGTCCAAAAATCATTAAAGTTGAATATAAGATGACTCATATTCTAAATAACATCATAAAATATGAATTGGACGTATTTTATATGTAATTATAATATTTATAATTATATTTATTTAAATCATTTATTAATGAGGTAAACACTGCATCTTTATTGTGTCATAAGTAATTTAATTTATTTGATGTCTAAAAATTATAAAAATTTACCATGATATAGGAAATATTTTTAGATTTCCAATTAATATTTATAGTCTAAAATACAACTTACATAACCAAAATGTAAAAATTAATTTACCAAAAGATATTTGTTTGTGTCATTTTTTCCTTTACATTAAATTAATTAATCTAAAGTTTCATTATCATTCATAAGTGGATCCATGGGGTCCCAAAATCGACCCAAAGATGAACATGGTTGGCCATTACTCATAAAATAAGGTTAGGAAAGGTTTTAATGAAATTTATATTGTTATAACAATTTTTTAAACTTGAATTACCCTATTTACCTTTAACCACGATAAATAAAAGTCAAAAGTTACCATTTACCAAAAACTATTTTCATCTTATTGAACCACATTTTACTTCTTGATAACAACCATGTCTGTCGGATTTTCTAAATGAAATTCACAGAAGCGGTAAAATTTCATTTAAATGAAAAAGTCAGTTTTTTTAACTACTACTAAGTGGTTTCACTATTCATAAAAAATTGATGTTTTTCAGAAAAATACCAAAAATTCAGCCTAAGATATATTTGATATTCTGAATTCAAAAATGATATATATTTTACCAAATTATAAACATAGAAGTGTCATTAATTAATTTTAAAATTAATTCCCCTTGTCAAAACAAATAGCGTGTTTTTAAGAAACAATAACTATCAAAAGATTGATACTTGTTTATGTCAAATTTCAAAGTAAAATTAATTCCAATGACCAACATTGGATTAAATGGTAAAAATATATTCTAATTAAACTTTAAAACCAATTAAAAATATAATCTAACCATATAAATAAATTATATTAAAAGGGACTTTTGAATTAAAATACAATATTTTTCACTATTCATTAAAAAATGAACTTTATCAGAAAAATACCAAAAAATTACCCAAAGTAAAATTTGATGTCCCCATTATAAAGAAGGATTTTATTTGGTTAATTAAAATGAATTAAAGTGACTGAAACTATATTTAATGAGGGTTCTCCATTAAAAGGTGGTAAATCTACCTTTTAATGTAAATTATGCTTAAAATTAGATTCATTCACATTTTAAGCCATTAAATTTTATTAGATAAATGTAAATACATTTAGAAAACATGTATAATCATATTATAGTTAGTTTTTTTCATTCCCACTGATACAACTTCTAGGAGTTAAATACCATTTAAAATAATAATATTATATTATTATTGTGCAATGTAAGATTTCAAAGAAACACATTGTTGCGTATCAGGTACGCTATCGAACATAGAAACCCCTTTAAAGTAAAATTAATATTTGATTCACAAATATTAATAAATATGAAAATGCCATATTCTTCATTTATCTGGGATGTTACACTAATTGTCATTAAATATATATAGTATGTGATATGAAATAGTGAAGAAATAAACTAGGAAGTACACAAAAGTAACCAATCCTATAGTATTCAATTATATTCATTTACAATTTATTATTCATCTGTTGAATCATGTAACCCTAGGATCTAGCCAAATTTATATATCCCCCAGGTAAATTAACCAAAATATATGTCTCATAAGACCATAAAAACAATCAAGTAAGATAGAATCCAAGATTGTGATTTGGCTTGGAAGAGTCGTCCCAATCATTCAATTATCCACAGATAAACCTTTGGGAAGATCCCATGGTCTAACCCCTTCGACCCAATAGAGATTAAATTAATTATAAATGACCACCTGGGAAAGCTCTCACAGTCTAAACCGTTGGGTTAAACATTAATTTAATCTAATATTAATGGCCACCTAGGAAGATCTCACGTTCAATACCTCTGGGTAAAACATTATAGTAAAACATACCTAAATGACCCTTTTGGGATGCTCTCACAGTCTAATTCCCCTTGGTGAAACATTCTATAAATTAATTATAAAAGGCCACCTAGGAAAATCATAGGGTCAATACCTCTAGGTCAAACATTTACAATGTATATCACAAATATTTCATATAATCTAAAACTCCATCCAAACAAAACAAGACATGGAAAAAAGGCATGAATAGTAGGATTCCTAGAACAATTGACCATAAAAAATAAATCAAGTGAAGAAAACCCATGGAGTGTCTCTTAGACATGGTATCTAACTTTACAGACAAGAAAAAACCATTTATCAATCAATGAAACCATACTAGGTAAGAAACATGGTTTAATTCCAAATCACACAATACCCAAAACATGGATATGCCGCACTTTTAGCATATATAATCCAAATAAAAACAAATAAAGGAACAAACCTCATACCTCAGTGTCGTATGACTAATATACTTCAACGTCAGCCATTAAATCGGCCTCAAATGGCATATATCTACAAAAAGGTAAAACGATCAAACCTTGATAACTCAAGTTAGAGATGGAATCAGGAAGAAAGGCCCAAGAGAATTTGAGAACTCACTGGTGGGATTCCAATGCACTCAATGGTGTTTAAATCAGATCTTGTATAGAGAATCAGGGGTTTGGGTTTCATTTTTTATTCTAGAGCACTCCTGTAAAAAATATGGGAAGTTTAATATTGTTGCATACATGATACATGAACCCCTTTCGATATATCAAAAAAAAACACAACGTGTTCTTTAAAAATACACGCCATGTAGTATCCTTAACCAGCCCTGACTTATGTGGATCTTCCAGGTCACCACACGTCCATGTACTCAGCCACCACATTGTCAGCACATGGCTGTACGCGACAACTGGTTACATGCTGTGTACATGGGAATACACGACTTGTACTAAAAAAATTCTCTTTCATTATTTTCTCCTCAAAATAACCTGAAATCAAGATCTATACTTATAATATAGATCTGAGTTCTTAAAAACATACCCCTTAAAGCAATTCATACCATAATTGACCTTCCAGGGGTGGTGGGGAAGAATCCGCCAACTACTCTGGCCAATGTGATCGCACATCGGCCTCCCTCTCCCATGTCACATCTTACACTCTCCCATTATGTAATAACACTAATACCATTAGAACATACAAACTTTAGGGAGGCTTCATTCTATGATTCAAAATCCAAATAGGTTACTCCTAGAAGGATTCATCCACCTATAACTCAATCTAATTAGGTTGAAAAACCCGAGACAAGTCAGAAAAATAACACCATATCTGAGAAACAAGAATGATGTCAGGCATATCTTGGTACGTCTGGGGTAATTTCAACTGATAGGTAACTGGACCGACTCTCTCAAAAACCACAATCACCCCCACATATCTCGGGGAAATCATTCCATATATCTAAATTTTTATGTGTCCTCACCTCTGTGGGACATGGAGGAAAACTTGATTTCTGACCTCGAACTCCAGAGGTTGTCTCCATCGATCAACATCTGATTTATGGAGAGATTTTGTAGTTTCTTTCCTCTTCCGAATCAACTCCACCAACTCAGTGGTCTCTTGGATAAGACAAGGTACCAACACAGCTACCTCTCCTGCCTCCTACCAACATAAGGGTGATTGGCATGGCCTACCATACAAAACCTCATAAGGTTCCATTATAATTGTTTCTTGAAAACTATTATTAAAGGTAAAATCCACCCGGGATATGTGTCTTACCCAAGATACCTTGAAATCCAAGATGAATTCTCGAAGAATTTCCTCTAAAACCTGAGTCATGCACTCAGACAGGCCATCTATCTGGGGATGATAAGATGTATTCATAAGTACCTATATTCCCAAAGCCCTCTGTAGTCTATTCCAGACATGATAAGTAAACCAAGCATCTCTTTCTGAACTGATAGAGTGCATAACCACATAAAAATGTACAATCTGTTGGATGTACAAATTTCCAAGATCACTAACATGAAAGGTTTCCTTAATTGTCAATAAATATGAAACCTTCATGAGCCTATCAATAACAGTCCAAACTACATCATTCCCTCAAGGAAACCTTGGTAAAAATGTCGCAAAATACATTGAAACATCATTCCACCTCCACTTAGTAATGTGTAACTGATTTAATAGTCCTATCGGTTGCTGATGAACCACCTTCACCTACTGACTGGTGGAACATATTTTAACAAAACCAGTTACATCTGCCTTCATTCCTGGACACCAATACTGACGATGTAGATCTTGATAAATCATAGTGAAACTAGGATGAACTGCCCATACAAAGGTATAAAAAACTCACAACACCTCTTCGTGTGTATCTATTGACTCCCATACACACCCATTGAAATAAAAAACCACATCCTCACCTATGATCCTCCCATGAGTAGGGTACTCATCTGACACACTCTCCCATAGGAATAGGGCTTCATAATATGATAGATACCTCATTAAAAATCAATCCAGTAGAGTACAAGTAACTGATATAGAAGAAAGAAATTTCTTCCCTTATTTTTCGTACACCTACAAATTCATCTTAGATAATTGACCCATAAGCTTACACTCTCTACTATCCTCATGAACTGCCTATATGTGAGCTCTCCTACCCAACATATCAGCCACGGCTTTTCCTTTCTTAGGCATGTAAGCAAACTCAATGTCAAAAGACTGAAGGTACTCAACCCATGTTCACTATCTCAAATTCCTAAATCATTGAGTAATGATATACTTGATGATTTTTTGGTTAGTATATAATAAAAAATTCACTCCCAAAAGATTATATCACTAACAGCGCAAGGCATGGAAAATTGCAGCCAACTCGAGATCATGCATTGGGTAATTCCACTCATGCAGCCTCAACTGACGAGACCCGTATGTAGAGACTCCTTACCACTACATAATTACTACTCCCAGCCTGATACATTATGCATCACAGAAAATAGTGTAACTCTTTACCTGCTTCAGAAAAATCAGTATTGGTGCTATTGTCAAAATCCCTTTTACCTCCTTAAAGGCTGAATTGTAGGAATCTATCCCCAAGTACTTCACAACCTTCTTAATCAGGATCGTCAGTGGTGCTTCTAATCATGAAAAGTCTTGATTAATGTGAATATAGTAACCAACCTACCACAAAAATCTTTATACCTCAGAGACATTCTTTGAATCTTCTCATGAAATTACTAGTCTCTCCTTTTCTGGGCCCACTGATACTCTTGTATCTCAGATGAGATGACCCAAGAAATGAATCTCGTCCATCCAAAAGTGGATCATTGAATGCTTCTAATATAATTGCTGCTCTCTTAGTGTACTCAATATGATCTCAAGATGGATGGAATGGTCTTGTTGAGGGTGTGAGTACACCAAGATATCGTCCATGAAGACTACAATAAAAGAATCCAATTAATGGTGGAACACTCGGGTCATCAAGGCCATGAAAACATCCATTGCATTCTTGAGACCGAACGACATAACCAAATACTCGTATAGAACATAACTACTCTGAAATGCTGTAAGAGGTATATTTGATGGTCTAACGTGCAACTGATGATAAATGAATCTCATGTCAATCTTAGAGAACACCTTTCGTCCTCAAATATGATGAAAACGTTCATCAATCCTCAGCAAGGGATATTAGTTCTTGAACATAAACCAGTTCATCTTACAATAATCCACACAAAGTCTGAGGGTATTTTCCTCCTTCTTTACAAAAAGAATAGGGGTACCCCTAGGAGAAGTACTAGGTAGAATGAATCAATCTTCTCACAACTCCTCTAACTACTTCTTGAGCTTTTGTATCTCTAGTGTAGCCATCCTATATTGATTAATGGAGATCAGTTCCACACATGGAACATGATAAATAGATAAATCCACCTCTCACTCTAGAGGTAGACCTGAAAAGTCGACTAGAAAGGAATCCTAGGAATGATCCACCATTTGAGGAAATTCTATATGTAAAGTCTCCTGGTCATCTAGATATAAACTAGAAATATGGGCTGTAATTTCTCCTAACCCATGTGGCTTGAGTACTAATCTGCTCTTATGGACTTCCCATTCTCCATTATATAGAAACGATCCGCCCTCTGGTGATGTAAAACTCACCCTGTGGTGATAGTAGTAAAAAAAGGCTTGAAAAGAGACCAACTGCTCCATTCCGAGAATGAAATAGAAACTTGTCATATCTAATACCTAGAGGTCCCATTAGAAGTGACACCCACCAACCACAAGAGATAACCCGTTGAACAAACATACACTCGCCATCTAAATTCCCAACGGAGTGTCTAGCATCATAACAACATCCGAAGTAATGATGTAGATCCCAAGGATCTCTAAAATGAAAAATGATATAAAAATATGGGAAGCACATTTTTCAAAAAAAATTAGATGTTAAAAGTGACAAAACTAGAATCATACCTCTAATTGTAGAGGGTCTGGGATCCGACTAATTCTGTGTCTATTCCATCGAAAAAGTCTTACCTGCACTGCAACCCTGCGACCTTGCCTCACTACCTTGATCTTACCCACCCTACTTTTACTAAAAACATGTTGTTTTGATTCCATAGCCACGACCACCTCCTTGGCCTGAATGGCCTGAGGAACTCTAGTTCTCTAACTGATGAGAAATTGGTGTCCCCACTCTTGAATGTGTAGTCATAACAGATCCCCTATCACTCACTTCTAGGGAGACCTTTCTACATAGATGATGAATATGACCCATCTTTCCGCAAGATCATCACTCATCTAGGTCTCTTGGGCTTTACAACTTCATTTTCCCACTATTACCACACTGGTAGCACCTCACTTGGATACCTGAAGAAACATTGCATGAAATCTTTTTTTGGCACTTCCTACTATTTTTCAAAGGAGTACCAACCCTGAATGTTGAACCTCCTTAGATCACAAATACAAACTCCCTCAGATTGTGCTTGGTAATTAGCACTTGGTTGACTATAGTCGTCACCGAAGTCAACCTAAAAACATTTATCTACAATAATATGTTTTACCTGAGGCCATACTAAAATCTACTAGCCAGTGATAAATCGTCACCTCCCAAAATAGTTATGAAGTGCTGATGCTTTGTAAATATATAAGAATAATCCATCACTGAAAGAGCACCCTTCTCTAAATGCATAAAATACTAGGCTCAGTTGTCCCTCAATGTCTCAGGGTAGAAGTAATAATAGAAGGTCCTCTTAAATTCTTCCTAGCCATATCCCAAAGACATCTGGACTCTGACATAACATCCAAACATCTCTTGGTTGAATTGCATAGCATGTAAGTTGTGAGATTCAACCTCCTCTCAGGCAGTGTCTCAAGATGCTCAAAGATAAAAAGCATGGCCTCCAACCATGACTCTGTAGCCTATGGTCCTCCATCACCTAAAAAAGTGGTAGGATGGTGCTGTTAGAACACCCATGATAGCTTTTCCATTGGTGGGGATTGATGTGGGGGTCCCTGAAAGGTCTTCATCATCTTAATAAAGCCTACAAAGAACTGTGTATCATCATATGTGTTCGGTATCATAGGTGGTTCCCAGATGGTCATGGTGGGAGGATCTACTGGTAGTCCCTAATATACCATTTCTGATGTTTGATCATCGCCCTGCACATGGTGTACAATAAGAGGATGCCTTTGTGGCATGATTCTAAAAGATGAAGTGCACACATCATTATGAGATTAACAAAACTATAAATCAGTAGTGAAATTATGGAACATGTGAAATAAGGCATTCAAGTTTTCTAAAAGATGGTTAAACAGTATGTAGAAACACAATACAACATGTTACCTTAAGCTTAAACAAGGGTGTGTACCTATTCCAACCTAGTCGTGTAACACCCCACACACACAGCGTGTTCCTTAGGAGACATGACATGTACTTGAATATCCCCTCCTTACTAGGAACTTATACATGTCTAGAACTACATGGTCCTTCTAGTGTAACACTACACAACGTGTTCACCTGAGACACAATGTGTAATCAAATGTTCTATCCACCCATGTCCTTAGTCACACAACGAGATACACATTAGACTATTACATGATGTGTACTCCCAACACATAGTGTGTTCTACCAAAAGTTTACCAACCCCATGTCTCTTCTAACACAGTTAGTCACATAGTCAACAACTACATGGAGTGAATATATGGTACACAATGTGTAATTAATAAAATTCATTTCATTCTTAACATAAGAACACATGGTGTATTTTCATAACGCGACACATCATATTTTAAGTGTTTTCCGGATAGAAAGCCTCTGAAACTTCTCTGAAACCCCAAAAATCTTATAATTTATCAAAGGTATTCTAGGTTTTAATCCATGAGAGCCCATACTCCCAATTAATAGAATTTTTTCATCCTTATTCATGACATATCTTAATAGAATTCAATTAATGTTCAAACATGATCCACCAAATTCTTATCCAAGAGGGCCCATAACACCTCATAGAACAAACCTTGGCATCCATCCAAATGAAAAATTACATGTACCAATAACCCATCAAAATAGAAGGTATTTCTATCACAACATCTACCACAACAGCATGCATATTTATCACATCATTTATCACCACAACAAGAAATCAGTAATACACCCTAAATGGAATGACAAGAGCGCATGACATGTGATCTCTAGCAAGTGCCAATATGATTCATGATATGGAATAACCATATCTTATCGGGTGACAAAATAAATAGAACCACAATGATATAAAACATAATAGCATAATATAAGTGGATCACCAAACGGAGAAATCAAATCAACTATAACAATTGAAAAACCAAAAAATTTGCAATATTCAAGGCAACATGGGTTTTCCATATATATGTGTTAGCTACTCCTGGGAACATTCTATTACCAACTACACATTCCTTCCAATCATAATATATAGTATCCAAATAGTAAGGTGATGTAGAAAAGAAACCCTCTAATACAACTTTGTAACATCCCGAATCCGGGTGCCTCCCAAAGGTGCGACAAACCTGGTTGGTCACATGAACTCAAACATATTTCCACCAACGCTAGAGGATATTGACTAGAAGTGATGGCCAATGTATGATATTGGGGAAACCATTCCCTCATTGGCAGAGTATACACATTAGAATCTAAATAGTAAATAATAGTGGAAGCAATAATATGCAACAAAAATAAACAGAGGAAGACTGAAAGTAAATCCAATAGAGGCCACAATATATATATATATATAATGCATGTAATATGTATATATGAAAAAATCCAAACAAGATACAATGTTGGAAAGAAAAACAGAAACCAATGTACAAAAGAAACAAGTATACTCCAATAACATCACAAACCTCTGCTTGGTCCCAAGATCTTATGCTCCAATAGCAATCATGTACCTGATGAAAAAGGGAGATTTCCATTATCTATACCTACAATCATATAATCCATTTGGATCCAAAACTATGAACCAAATAGGGTGTGAGACGAATCCTAGAAGGATACATCCAAAAGATCTGTGCCTAACTGTTAGTGAATATATATATGAGGTAATATGAAAAAGTGAAGCAATAAACTAGGAATTACACAAAGGTAACAAATCCTAACATTTTCAATTAAATTCATTTATCATTTATTATTCATCATCTCAATCATGTAACCCTAGGATCTAGCTTAAAATCTGTATTCCCCATGTAAATTTACCAAAAAAGATGTCACATAAGACCACATAACCAATCAAGTTAGATAAAATCAAATCTTGTGATTTGTCTTGGAAAACTCATCACAATCATTCAATTATCCACAATTGAACCTCTGAGAATCTCTCATGGTCAAAACCCTTCAGTTCAACATAGAAACAATTAGTTATAAACGACCACCTAGGAAATCTCTCACAATCTAAACTTTGGGATCAAACATTCATTTAATCTAATATTAATGACCACTTGGTCAGAACTCATGGTCAATACCCCAGGGTCAAAAATATCAGTGAAACATACATAAATGAACCCTTTAGAAAGATCTCATAGTCCAATTCCCCTTGGTCGAACATTCCATAAATTAATTATAAATGACCACCTAGGTAGCTCTCACAACCAATACCCCTGGGTTAAACATTCACAATTTATATGATAGACATTTCATATAATCAGCAGCTCTATCCTAATAAAACATGTCATGACCCATCCCTCAAGGCCTGTGCCGTGACTACCCCAAGACCGCCTTCTATAGGCCATGAGCTGGTGATGAGCACCAAAAGGCGTATTCCCTTAAAACGAGAAGGGATTGCATTTATAACTTGTAAACTCACAAAAATAAACACAAGAAGGATACAATCACAATGTAAAACTATATGTAGTAAACAGGGGGTGTACAGAAAGTAAAAAGGGGCCACAATACAAGCTTAACTGTAAAGTACAAGTAAACTAAAAAGTACAATAAAAATGAAAACAACTCTTGTGAACACCTGGCAAGGATTTTACCTGAATGGTAGGTACAGATTTCGAACGATCATCTTGGAGGTACGACTTGTCTAAAGTACACCTCTGAGCTACCTCCAGTCCTGGTACCCTTGTCCTTAGTCAACTCTATCCTTCATCTACACCAAACACAACTAGGTGTGGGAACATCTTGTGTAGGGGTGAGTATAACGATACTCATTAGGGACCCTGAGACCCTCAAAGGTCTCACAAAATGCAAAAAGGTTAAACCACTAAGCATGAAAACACCTGTCAACCCTACTTAGGTATATGCCCATAGATATACCTAAGTTGTTGAGTAAACCCATCTCAATCATGAGGAAACATGAGGCCCAACTCAAAATCCCAAATTCCAACTATTCCATGAAGGAAATAATACCACAATGATAAGACTCATCTCACACCAGGTATACAACTCTGAGAAACAAAATTATGGAGCTGACCCACATAGGATCACAATGGAAGCTGATATCCAGCCACATGATTCTCTGGCGATTGTAACAAGTAACATTCTGAACACCTCGTCTACTATAGAGCTCCTCCTCTATCGAGTACAGTGGGCCTACCATGTCACATAGAGGATATTCCCACTAACATTGGACTGTTGAGGTACGTCTCCTGTCGAGTACCCTGGGTCTGCCGCGTCACATAGAGGCGCTCCCCACTGTGGGTCTACCGCCTCACACAAAGGCGCTCCCCTTTGTGGCCTTCTAAGGTACTCCTCCTATCGAGTACTATGGGTCTGCCACATCACACAAAGGCGCTCCCCACTAGGCCGATCGAGTCACTCCGAGTCAAAACGGTCAGCAGTCGTCAAGTCTCAGCTAGTCGTAGGGTTTCATACGTATCATGCTTGGGAGAACCGCTCCCCAAGACACAGGTCATACCTCAACCACCCCGAAGATAAATGAAAAGTAACCCAATGGTCTGTCATGTCAAAAGGGACCCAATATAATAGATGGTTCATCAATTGGACGCCCGGTCTATAAGTTATTAGTGTTTCTGCTCCGAGGGCCCGGTTGGATTCGGGGTCCGTTCCAACCCGGTCATACTCAAACCTTATCCAAAACTCAAGTGAAGTATATTAAAAGAACTGTCTCGATCCAAGGATTCTGGTGCTGCAGACGGTTCTTGAAACGAACTCTCGATTCTCAAGTTATTGAAAAAAGGTAATACTAGGCCCATATGGGCCCGGGTCTGGTCCGACCCAGCTTGGGTCGACCCGACCTGGTCCGGATCAACAAAACCCAGTCTGGGTCTGTCCCAGATGGCCTGGGTGTCGTCGGACCCAGCCCATGAAGGGAACAAACCATTTGTGCGGCCCACTGAGCGGCTCATAGTGCGGCTCGCGGGGCGGCCCACGGTGCTGCCTACGGTGCAGCGCTACAGTGCGACCCATAGTGTGGCTCGCGGTTAGGCCTGTGGTGCGGCTCATGGTGCGGTCTGCAGTGTGGAGTGTGGTTCAGTGTCTATATGCGGGTCGCGGTGCGGCCCAGATGGCACAAAGTCTTCCTTCTAGCGGCACGATAGTGCCGCTCTCCAGCTGCAGCCGATTGGGTGCCCGTCGCCATCCACCTCTGTCACAGCCTCTTGCCCCTCTGGTAGCGCGAACATACAACACCGCTATGCCACATGGAAGGATGGTTTCCAGCTGCCATGCTACACTGTCATGACCGATGGGCCGCGACCTCCTCTTCAACCTGTAGTGCGGATATGCGCCACCCTTCCTTCCTTACGACTGGCTGGGTGCCGGCCATCACCTTCTTCCATGAGCCTATGCAGCTTCATTCCAATCCCGAAAAATTATACGATCGCATATTCACGATCCTCGTGTTAAGGGATTCTCATCCACATATCATGCTTAGAGAAACTCCATGTTTCCAGTGTTAATAAATATTAGGTGTTGAAGAATGCACGAAGAACGCATGAAGAAAAAATAAAGAGGATCAAGGTTTATGTGATGGATGATGGACATGTTCATTTGGCCATAATTGTTGTGAATTTAGGATATGAATAATTAATAAAATAAATTCCAATATAAATAAATCCCTTACATCAATTGTTCGTTGGAGGTGGCATGAAGAAGAAAGACGCAGAAGATGAAGGACGTTGGTATTTGTTGCTTTTGCAAGACACTTCTGATCTAGGATCGGGGTTGGTTCCTCGTTCTTAGTTGGGGGGATGGTTATTTGTTGGAGAAAGTTCTTCCCAGTTCTTGAAGGTTCTCCTGAATCTCCTTTTCCAATGATTTCCAACAAGGAAATGAGGAGCCAAGATATATTAAAATAGGTTTATCAAATTAATTAAAGTTAGCACAATTAATTTGGTTATGTTGTCACATTAATGTTGGCACAATTAAATGGCACATTAAATTGAATTACGTTGGCACAATTGAATGACACATTAAATTGAATTCACATTAGCACAATTGAATGATAGGATACCAATGAATTTCCCCACATAAAAGAAAAGTTCATGTGGTCCCCACTACTAAAATTCAAAAGGGATGTTTCAAACTCGGGTGGTCGCCACATCCATAACTCAAATGGATATTTCAAAAAAAAATAAAAATAAATATGTTTTATTTTATTTTCATTCATTTAACACACACACAAAAGTCTAAAAACTAGTATTCACTCTTTACCTACAATGGTCGAGGTGAAGGTGTCCTTAAGCGAATACCAGTGCTACGAGTTCAAAGGTGTCCCCAGATATCAATTCCGAGCAACGGTTCAAAATTTACCAAAACTCGCATGCACGTTTACTGAACATACCCAAAAAAGGTCAAAAATTCATTCTGGGCACTATGGGCCTCATAATCATGCACCATCAATTTTCACAGACTCAAAATATTCCCATATAAATAAAAAAATTAAATGGAAGAATTCGGGTGTTTACAAAACAAGGCATGGAGAACAATGGAAACTTAGTAGGCGTCCCAGACCAATCATCCATTAATAATCAATCAATGGAAACACACCCATGGGGTGTCCCTTAGTCAAGGTATCTAACCTTAAAAACAAGAAATAACCCTTGATCAAATAGTAAAACTATAGAAGGTAATAAACAAAGTTAAATTCGAAATCACGCAATACCCAAAATTTTGGTATGCAGAACATTTAGCATATATAATCCATATAAAAAACGAAAGGCAAAAAACACCTACCTCAATGTTGTACTATCGATATACATTAAAATCAACCTTCGAATCAGCCTTAAATGGAATACATCTACAAAAAGGTGAAAAATATTAACCCTTGATAACTTAAGTGAGAGAATGAATTAGTAAGAATGGCCCAAGAGGATTAGAGAACTCACCAGTAGAAATCCAATGCACCCAATAGCGTCTCAACCAGATCTTGGATGGAGAATTAGGGGTTTAGGTTTCATCAGTCATTCTGAAGCACTCTTATAAAAAATATGGGAAGAAGAAGATGGTTCTTGACATGAGATGTTACCCCATTAAGATATATCAAATCAAATGATAATTACACGGTGTGTTCTTTAAAACTACACGCTATGTAGTAGCCTTAATTAGCCCTCAAATTATGCGGGTCTGCCAGGTTATCACACAACCATGTACTCAACTTCCACATGGTCAGCACGCAGTTATACACAAGAACTGGTTACACAACATGTACATGGGAATACCCAGTGTGTATTAAAAAAATTAACTCAATTTAGTTTTTCCTAAAAAAAACCCGAAATCAAGATCCATACCTGAAATGAAGATCTGGGTTCTTACAAGCTTGTGGTATTTTTTATAAGGTTCATCCCTGATGTTGGAAACCAACATATTTCCATATTAAAATCCTATCGATATATAGAATATACACTATAATATTTTTATTAAATATAATTGATTGAAATGGATTTTACTGAAACAATTTTCTCTATATTATATTGGTGAAATTCCTTCACTATATTACATAAAAGAAGTGATATTTATATTGTATCCCTCAGTCATAAAACTATAATCACAACCACAAGTCATTAATGCTTTTATCCTCATTTGAGTATATCAAAAAGCTCTCTAGTGATGTATCTGAAACCAAAAAATTATCCTCTCACTCAATAAAGAGTGTAATAGATCACCATTTTTATTCGATCATATCACATTCAACTAACTTCTTCTTATCTTCAAAAATCCTTGAATATATATTGAAAAATGATTGATGAATTTATTAAATAAAAAATTCTCAAGAGTGAAGTCCCATAAAATTTCTTACCTAATGGATATAGAATGTAATGAATGACTCCTCAAAAATATTTCCCAACAACATAACACAACATGAGATTTATTTTTCTCTATATCCCAACGTATAGATACATTTTAGTTTGTTTTATCATTAATATTCCACTTCATTTTTCAAGACTCTATTACTATCATCTAACAAAAAAATAACACTTATTATTATTTGAAAACAAAAAATGGTTTTATATTCAATAGTAGTTTAGCTTCTATATTTTTCGTTACTATATTACACAACATATTATAGTTATTATTCTTCTAGAGAAAGCTTCTTCTTCTCATTGGATAACTCACGATTAAAATATTTCCCTTTTGGGATCCTTACAATATTGTTTTTAGAGAATATACAATTTTATGTATTTCCATAACCCACTAGTTTAGGAGTTTTTTATTATTACAAAAATGTAAATTCATGTAAAATAATATCCTTATAAACACAAACAATCTCCATTTTCCAAAAATACACATGGGATGTTCCAATTTATTATTTTTCAAATTAATGTTTTAGTAAATGAAATCATTTCCTTTAATTTTATTTTCCTATTCATTTTTTAATATTGAATGAATAAATATACTAGTATAAGATTAATGTTCCTAAAAAACATCCACCCATAGCTTCCAAAAAACTTTTTTACTGTTTTATAAGATATAAAATAAATAAAAATATTGCAGCATGGAGATCTCATTATCAAATGAGATATTTCATAATACACCTCTATATATTTTACTTAAATATGGTCACAATATCCAATAACTCATATTTAACCTATTCAAATAATTTTTTTGTATCATAATTTAATACAATAGATTAAATAATACATAATTCTTGGCATTTAAATAATAAATTTGGTTTTTTCACTTCCATATTTATAAAATATGAAAGTCTTATCATCTAAGGATCAAGAAAATTCTTCACATTCTATCATAGCTTGATATCCTTTATTTCTATCATAAAGGTATAAATCTCACAAAATCAAATAGCTCAGATAATAATAATTTAAACTCAAATGCACAACTCAAGGCTGGTCACAACTTCATCTTTGTTATTCAGGAAAACCCATGCATTTTATTCATTTTTTTCATAAAAGATTTTATCTTTAAACTTCAATGATACATTATGTTTTAATAATGATTACACAACTCTAGTGTTATAAAATGTTATTTTCATTATAATATATAATTTTGTAACTTTCTTCATTAATAACTCTCTCAATTTTTCCATTATTTGATATTTTTCTTCACCAATTGAAGATCAGTTTCATAGAATTTTATGGCTTGAATCACCAACCTATTTAAGATTTTTTGATGTTATGACATTGAAGAAATACTTTAGTATAATAAAAATTATTTTCTTACTTCAAATTTTAAATCCGAAGGAATTTTGAAAATTAAATAATTCTCATAAGGATTAAATAATAATTATATGTTATTCATCCTTACATAAATGACCATTACATGTTCATGCTGATCCTTATACCCCATTATACTTTTGTAAATACCCCTTATGGGGAAACCCAAATAACTTTTTTAGGAATTATTCTTATAATTATATCATCTTTACAGAAACCTAAATTGGAATTATTAATTACTTACCTTCATGTATAAAAAATTCTCCTCTTTACACATAAGAGTGAATAACCCTTATAATTTTCTCATAGATATTATTGTCATTCATATGGATTTACCCCTATGGTCTTAATACAGAAGAAATCCATATTCCTTTAAATAATCATATGACTATTTTTAATTCATCTTCAGCCTTTTTATAGACCTTCAAATAACATGGAAAAAACATCAAATATTCTCAAGGATTATAAGAGTAATTCGAATATTTTTATAACTTATTCTAAAGATTAACTGAATCACTTAAATACTAAAGAGTGAATATTTCAATACACCCCGAAAACTAAAAAACAGAATCTGCAATCTCATTCACTATCAACCTTTATCCAATTTATATTTATCAAAATAAAAAATATTCAATATCATTAAAACATGGATAAATTCTATACAACTTCAAATAGATTATTTCCTTAATCAAGTACACTTCTATCTCTCTACTAGCTATCTTCTCCCACATCACATAACAACTGTTGTATACAGTACTCCCAAGCCTTAGTACTTGTCTTTGATATTAGAATCATCTCTTCAATCAACACATGTATGGGTTTCCCTTTATATATTCCATATCCAATATGATATAGATTCTAATTTTCATATACAATGGAACACAACTATTCAATCCTTAAAACACATTTACTTACATCATATTGTCAAAAAATATAACTTAAGATTCTCCAAATTCAAGGGATCCTTAGTATGTTTATATTCACCCCTATGTGGGACTTATTCCCACACATGATATATCTATGAAAATGATGCAGAAGTTTGGAGATGGTATTAGTAGATGAGGTGCTAGAATATCATCTTTAGAACTAATTCCCGGTGATACTTAGACATGCTTGATAAGGGATGGTGTTTCTTGAATATGGAGACGATGCTTGCTAGTAGAGATAATTTTATAAGTATATTTAGTGGGGATAAAAATTCTAGTTTCTTGTATCTATAATATTTTTATGTTTGTTGGATATGAAATTCCTTTGGCCTAATGTATTCAGGATATTTTACTTGTATTTATTTCCATATGCTAGTCTTATACAATATTCATTTATTTATATGTATTCTATTGGTGCTACTAGTTTTTATCATTCATTGGATATATATGTATGTTGCAAGTTGATATATTATAATTCTTTATATATAGATTAATATTCCTAGTCAATTGTAGTAAACATCCCACGTCCTATTAATGATTAGTATGGGGTGGTACTCTTGGCATACTTCTATCATTGGTGGGCCATAATGGACCTTGTTTTATTAGAGTGGTATCAAAGAAGGCTTATCATAAGGATGAAATATAGAATAAATAGTTAGGTGAGGACTAGTTTATAAACATTAGGTAAATTATGTTAATGGGGTCTTGAGTTTTGTTTTCAGACTAGGGAGTCTAGTATAGGTGTGGAAATTTACTTATACATTCACTAAGACCCTACAAACCTATTAATCAACCCATAGATCTAAAACTTTGGGTATGTGGTACAAAAAAGTTGTTACATGCATCATATATATTCATTTATGATATTTCATCTCTTCTATGTTTTATATTAACCAAATATACTCGAATACTTATGGGTTTACTCTATTTAATGATTTTTCTATAATAAATGGTTTTCTATGTGTTAAGGTAGGGTCATGATGAGATCTTGTCTATAGTTGGGCCTCTCACCACTAGTTGGTGAATTATGATGTGGTTTTTCATATACATAGTTTTTTGATATCATTTATCTATTATTTGAGGTAGTTTCTATCTCCTTTATTCCTAGTAAAAATATTATTTAATAGATGGTACTTCCCATTAAGTTACATATGACTACATGTAGATCGAGTTTGCTGCATTCCTTGTGATGAAAGAGACCTCATGGATTTATGAGTTGAACCAAAATCTTTGGTGATAGAGGTTTTGATAGAGTCTAGGAATATTTTTTCAATCCATTGTTAACATTCAATAATATGGTGGAAATTCTATGTAAGAGATCTCTATATGGAATAGTGTGTTTCTAGTGGATGGTTTTTTCTCAAACTCAAGATGAGGCTATATTATTATAGTTGTATGTTGATTAATTATTTCAGATGGAGTTTTATTTGAGGATATTAGGCTATACTCATAGAAGTATGACCATTTTTAGATACACTTTGAGGCCCATAAATCACATGTAGTGTTCCTTGGATATGTTTTTTTTGTTTTATTGTCCAAGATAAGGATTGAGAAATGACTCTAATAGAGTTGTTTTTTGAGTTCTGGTTGTGTTTACATAATGAACCATCAATTCCATAGTTCCCTTGGAGGTAATTGAAAGATCACGTATTTTTTAAGATATTTGTGCTTGTTATGGAAGTAAGTTTGTATTTATCTATAGATATAAAAATCAGTGCTTTGCGTAGATATCCAAATTAATGATGGATTTGAGATAATATATTTTTATGTTGGAGACAGTGGCCTAGAAGTGAGATATTTTATTTTGGAAGTGGGAAGTACAAAAGTGGATTAAGATACACTATTCTGTAATTTCTCCCATAAATCAATATCCTTGGTTAGCTCCTATCAAGCTTAGAGTGAAGATAGATAGAGATATGGGAAGATGTTAACTTGGGAAGGATATTTCTAGGCATGAATGAATTAATTTCAGAGTATGATTCATGTTAATTTTAGGGACCCTCATTCTAGATGGTACTGATATGATTTTTTCTTTATAAATTAAATATTTTGAAGTTGGAGACACTGATAGATCCCCTATCCAAACTATTTCTAACTAGAGTGTTTTCACGGATATAGGTTGCCATTCACTCACCCTCTTCCAGCGAATAAAGGTCATTATATTCATATATGGGGTTAGCAAGTCAAAACTTTGTCTACTTTTTAACTTTTAATTTGATCAAATCATAGAGGCCTACATTTTTCTTGGTGTATATTGGACCATAATGTTTTGGTGAGAATTATCTCTCCATGTGTTTTTTGAGTAGATTCAACCCCATTAAATATGACGACCACTATACTTGAGATGGTTTGGATAGCTTAGGATCTATGTTCAAGGGTGAGAGATTCAAATCACATGAATACTGAAGAGTTCTTGGATGATTATAAAGGGTTACCAAAGGATGACCCATATTGAGAGGTTGATGTGGTTACCATATTTAATTCCCAAAGATAGAATTCAAGTATTTCAAAGTGAAATTATGATAACCCCTATGGAATTTATGTGCATTTGAAATTAAGTGTTATAGAAATTGGTTTATAAAAGATCATATTGGGAATGTGAGAAATTTTCCATTATCTAACTATAATAGTTATAGATATATAGTAAACACTTATACTATGAAATTTTAATTAATGGTGCAACATTGGCCTTAATGAAGTTATGACTATGGTGATGGATGAGATCTTAGTGGAGTAGTAGTGTCATGGTAGTCAATTATTCTATAAAAGGTCTCTATATCAAGATAATAAAGGAGGCATGTGAGAATTTATTTTGGGAGTAGTAATTCTTTCATAAAAATAGGAATATATCATCACATTTGATCAATGGTTGTGGACCCACACACATTCCTTGTATGAGAGTTCCTTAATGGTGATGTCAATTTAGTTTTCCTTTGTGAATATACATTCACAGATGAAAACCTATAGGGTTTTATTAGAGTTTGGGATAACGCCACATAATTTTCTAGGTGGATAGTGTTCTTCCCTTGGTGTTTATATTAAATATCATAATGGAAATCCAGAGTTGTGATCCCCCTAGTAGATCACATCCCTTAGCATGGGATGTCTAGTGTATCTTTTTGGGTGCACCCTTTATATAGAAAATCATTCCATATGGTTATTGCAGAGGGTTATCAAGAGTATGTGAATTCTAGTCACTCAAAAAGGCATTATCCTGGGGTTTGGAGCTGAAAGAATAGGTTCATCAAAAATAATCTAGATTGTCTACTTTATATTATGAATGATTGGGGAACCTGATGTAAATTAGTGTGTTATTATGTAGTTTTTTAGGGTTTTTTTGTTCCTAATATTCTATTCAATATCATTCATGATAGGGGATGCAAACAAAACAAAAAATATTTGATAGTGGGTGTGATCCTATTGAAGATCATGTTGTTGATGAATGATTAATATGACAACTTTTAAAGAGGCTATGGTTAGAAGGAACATGTTTCTATTTTTTCCTGAGATACCATAGTTTCTTCCCATTTCTTTAATAGAAGGATATTGTAGTGATGTTCACATAGGTTTTGAGTAAAATACTTCTTTTCAACTCTTTTGGTAACAATACGGAATCTTTTTGAAGACCATGATGTTGAAGTGTGAAAAATATGTGTTTATGTAAGAAAAATACCATCTTGAACACTCTATAAAGGTGGAGAGAAAAACTTTAACACCATGTATGGATTTGTTAACAAAATATTCCAAGATTGATGTTGTTATTTAATAGATCTATCTTATCCCATATTGTAGGAATACCATGCTAATGGAAATGGTTTGATAATAGATATTAGAAATACTTACTTATATAGGAATCATTTTTCTATTAAAATCATACTTTGTGATCAGATGTAATAAAATAATTCAATAATAAATGATTATGTTCTCTTTTAAAGAGGTGATATACAATGTTATATTTTATCTTAGACCTCTAAAGATAGGGAAGTAATTATGAGGTAGGATGTTTAACTACACTATGTCATTTCATGAACATACATTTTAAAGAGGCCTGCTTATTTCATTTTCATTGAAAAAGTTTCTAAAGGTGAGGAGAAGGGTGTGGCCCAAGCTATTATTGAGTGATACTTGGATCTATTTTAGGATTTATAGACCTAGGACCTCTACATGGGTAAAATTATAATTTACGCTACCATATGAACTCTAAAAATTATCCAATGGTAACATTGATTCTAGGGTGTGGTTTTTAATCATTGGAAAAGAAGATATAGAATTATGGGTGGAGAGGGGCCTCGATAAAAATGTGTTAATTTGAAAATATTTGTTATCCCACATGTGTTCATTCTCAATAATTATTCTTTCATTGTAAATAGAGTGATAGATGGGAAAACTGGTATTGTGATTATGTATTGAATGTGGGTTTTAGCTAAGGGTTAGTATAAATTCTATTAACATTGGTAACCATCCACCATATTCCACCACCATTGGAATATCTATATCATTATTATCCCTCCTCAACTACTCTATTTTGTTATTTACCACATCAAATATTATTTATTTTCTATAATGTTTTTGAATTTTTTTTACCTTTCAACAATTATTGTGAAAAAATTGTGCGGTACTAGGGTTTTTATAGTAAAACTTCATTATCTTGTTTTCAAGATTTTAATTTAATTTATTATTTTAGAGTTTCTTATATTTTTTTAAATTTTTTCACTCAAGTAATAATAGCAATTTTAGAATGATGTAACTATCACCACTAGATATCTATTATAAATTTTATATGATCTAATTGAGAGTATAATTTACCCAAGATAAATTTTACCTTTATTTAATTTACAATATGTGAAAATTATTTATATAATAATTTATGTTTGTTTATTATATTATAAAAAGTTTAGTTTTTAAAAATAAAAAAAATTTATTATAAAATGTTTTAAATTTTCTCAAATAAAAATTGTTTAATAAAGGAAACATGTTATATATTGATTAAAAATTAAGTTTTTTAATTAATAACTATTAAATTTTATATTTATAATAGTTCTATTAAATAACAAATAAATTTATTTCATATAAACATTATTATATATAAATCATGATTTGATAAAATCTTAAAAAAGTTATTCTCTATTTTGAAAGTAAAATATATTTATTACTTATGTTACATTATGTAGTTTTTTAAGATTTTTTACTTTACTTTATTTTATTTTATGTTATTATTTAGAAAATAAAAATAAAAATAAAAAATAAAAATATAGAAATTTATATATTATAAATTTAAATTTTAGAGGTGATAATGAATCATCGTTGAAATACTGCATAATGAACATGTGATAAATATTTTTAAGGGGTTAATGTTTTTATTTAAATTTTACAAATGAAATGTTCCAAGAAGAGACCTATTTTTCTATCCATATAGGTAATGATTAAATATATGGAAGTTGAAAAGTATGTAAGTCAATGATAATTTAATTGGAAATGGTTTTAATCAATGTTTTTATACATATATTTGGAATGGTAAAATTTGACAGACTTCATGATCTAATGATGGTGAATATTTCTATGATGATAATTATAATCAAATTAAAGAAATGATTCATTATTTTTATGTTAAATAAATTAATGGAAAACTGATGATCGAGAACTTATATGGTTATACTAGAAAATAAATATATCTAAGTTATTTTAAATTCATGGTTTTATTAACTATGTAGATATTACTTAACTTAAAAAATAGGAATAGATAAAGTGATTAGAGTTTTGTAGAGTTTCTATAGATTTTGGAAGGCACAATTCATTAATACGGTGCTCTATTAGATTGGGATTATAATGTGAAAAAAATATTTTGCCTCATTGGATTGGGGTATAAGGAGATACATGCTTTACCTAATGACAATGTGATATATAGGAAGGAATACCGAGGTATTACAGAGTGTACTAAAAGTGATAGATCATGGTATACTTTAAAAGAATATCACAAATTTTTTTATCATTTATATCAGTACCATGACTGCTATAATATAATTCTGGTATCTTCCTAAAATTCCATTTTGAAATGTTTTTTTAAAATTAAAAAATAAAATAAAGCGGTTAATATGATAAGAAAATAATAAATATATGAGGGAATGTCCTGTCAAACAGGTGATTTTCTACAATGTATGATAATTAATCAATAATTTATATGTTAGGAAATAAAGTGTGAAATACCAGACTTGGAATTTTCATAGACAGAATGAATATATTCGATATATTTAATAGAATACATAGTTCTTGACCAATTATTTTGGTAATTTACAACTTATGTTCTTAAATTTGTATGAAGTAGAAATGTAAAATGTTGATTTAATGATTTCTAGAACAAAATATCCCGAAATCAATATTTATGTTCACTTATCACCATTAATTGATAATTTGAAAATATTAAGGGAGGAAGGAATCATATTTTATTAGTTTGATAAAAATTAATTCATTAAATCACATGAAATGATTACTTTAACAACAAATAAATTTTGATCATATGAAATTTTTAATAGATATAGTGTTAAGGGGTATAAATCTTATAGAATTTTTTAATAAGTGACTCCATGTTATCATTGATAAAGAGGGAAAAAATAGTGTACATGGGTTATTAAAAGGGGTTTTTTAAGAATTAATCTTATCAAAGATTAAAAAAGAAATTCAAGGGCTCATATAAATTTTATATTACCCAATTTTTTATAACCAATTAATATTTTAAGATGGCAGAAAGCATTGGTGTCATATTTTGAACAACATAAATATCTTATAATTAAAGAAATATTTGGAATAAACTATCAATATTTTTTGATTATCCATATTGAAGATATCATGTAGTCAACATAACATTTATTTGATATATGACGAAAAGAATATATGCGACGATTTGATTTGATCATGGATAAATATTAAAGGAATGAATAAGGATGTTTTGTATGAAATATTGGTCTTAATTTCAATGGGAATATGTTATGAGTTACCTCCCCCTCCAAAATAAAACTAAACATACTCAGGAACAGTTTTTCACACATTAACAAAGATAGAGAAAACAAATTTTTTCCAATTCCCCCCATGGAATCAAAGTACCTCTAAACATTTCATAAAATGTAAATAATTTTTATCACTAAAATATTTGAATTTTATTTTCATGAAATCTCATGATTATCTTGTAATGTTTCAAAATTAGTGTATTCATCTCTAACACATATTAATGTTTTCAAAGATGGGCCATCCAACATATGCTTATAATGGAGAGGTAACATCTTCTGATGACCTATCTTGGAGATCCTATCTAAAATTGTCGGATTAAATTATATCTTTTTGATAATATTATCTGAAATATCACCATGAAGATTTAATATTCGAATAAAAGATTCCTTTTATTTGGCAACATGATTAATTTAATCAACTATGTTCTTACCTTAATTATGATGAATGTGATATCTATTATCAATGCGAAAAAAGTTGCTATTGAAAGGCTAAAAAAAAGTTAAATGGTATTTTATGGGATACTAACCCAAAGGGTCATTATCACATAGAATTGTGGGAGAGACTGGCTCTTCCGATCAATAAAGGTGGAATTTATATACAAGGAGTGATAGAGTTCATGCTGGCCATGCATCCAAAATCAGCCTGGGAAATCATGGCCTGGAACTCTCTGTGGGATAGATTTATGAGAAACAGGTACAGATATGAGTGGATGGATTAAAAAAATTACATTGGGCGGGAAACTAGTATTATCAGATGCATGTTGGACCACCTGGAAGAGCTATCATCAGAGTCTATATGGATTTTGGGTCGGGGAACATTAGATTCTGGAAGGATAATTAGGTGGGGACCCCACTATTATTCCTAGGTTGTCCGGTCTCTAACATCATGTACATAGAGAGTTGATCCTTTTTAAAGTTTCTGGGTGCTTTCTTGAATTAAGACTAGATGTAGTTCCAATGCAATATATGTTTATCAGATGAAGCTAAAAGGTGAATCTATTTGGTGACATCATCGGGCAGCTTCAACACTAGGGAGTTCTTAAACCGAAGACAAGAATCCAGCTGAAAAAATGTCTTAGAGAGAATACTATGGGGAAATATATCCCAGTGAGGATGAATTTTATAGTATAAAGGCTAATGAAACCATGCCATATCGTCTGACGATAACGTGGAAAGGAGGGGGGAGTCATGGATTCTAAATTCCATTGCTGCTCTCAGGCACAAAAAGAGATGACGTGACACATTTTTTCCAAATCAAGTGGGAAAAGGAAATATGGAGGAACATTGAATAATGTATGGGAATCTGGGTGGGATGAGTTTTTTTTGGTGATTTGGGAGGTGAGGAACAAGTTGCATGAAGGCAGGAATCCGTTCTCTCTTTTCTTTCAGGTTCCAGAAAAATCCTTAGTGGCGGAACGTTTTGTTTTCATCAAAGGTGGGGATTCACTGGTTTCTTTTAGGGGTATTCTCCTAAGGATTAATGTGTGAAGGAATAGAGAAGGCAGATCTAATATGGTACGATTAGTTAAATTTAAGGATCCATCCATAGGTCAGAAGGTCAATATGGACGAATCATTTAATGCTGGGGTCATGCAGGGAGGTGGCCTTATCAGGGACAACATGGAGTTGGACGTGCTAGGGTTCTTCTCCTTCTTCAGGGATAAGACATCTATTGTGGTTGAAACTAGAGAATTGTCAATGGGTCTCTATATTTGTAACATCTTCAACATCCATATTGTGGAGAATGAGTTGGAATCAAGTTTGTTGGTTGGGTTTCTCCAAGGGAGACTAAATTGCCATTGGGAGCAAGCTTATCTTTTCAGGAAATACAGGAGGACACTCAATCATTTTTTTAGTGTGGGTAATTCCTGGAGAGAGGGAAACACAATGACATATGTGTTGGCCAAAAAAGGAAGACTAGATGAGTGCCTGATTTTATATACTTGTATGGGTTACCTTTCTAATGATTGTAATGTTATTGTCAAAGGTGATGACCTTTGACATCACCACTTTTTACCTTTTTGAGGGGGGTAGTTTGGTGGCATGTCTGATTTTCCATTTTCCAATAAAAAATCACCTTTCAGTCGGTCGTTTTATATTTATTATCATCAAGGTGTTTTATTTTTTACAATTCAATTTTCAACAAAGCGATGGACTTAAATTCTAGAACTGTATAGACAATAATTGAGTTGATTTAATTATTCAACTATAAATATAATTACCGACATCTTTTTTTAACATCATTACAAATTTAATTTCTTATTTAGTGTGAGAAATAATGTATTTTTATCATATATATATATATATAAAATGGATGTATCCTTTTAAAATATATATGAATATTTTAAAAGGGTATGTTAAGAATCCATATTGACTAGAAACCTCTGTTGTTGAAATGTTGATTTTTGACATGGTGATAGAGTTTTTTATATACCTATTATCTATAGTAAAGAATATTAGGATTCCTATATCTCACCATGAATGATTTGGTTTTGGGGGGAAAATGATCAGTGGATTGAATAAATGTTGTTTATAGGTGAATCAATAATTAAGTTACATTTACATATCTTTAATAACAATAATAGTTTAAATAAATATATAACATCTCATATTTATGTGTTGAAACAATGTTATATAATGAAGAATGACATATGGGAACTAAATAAGCATTTTATTTTTTTTATCATGGTTTGAAGAGACAGTGTGTGGTAGATGTGATGTGTTGGAAACATTGAAATGATTAGAGAGATACTGAATATTTAATGTGATAACATGGTCCGTTTGTGAGATTAATGGTCACAATTTATATAATGAAATCCTTAAAAATATAATTTTCATTCAAAATGGAAGTATAATGTTTTTTACTAATGTAATTTATTTTTCAAGTGAAAATAGAAAAATCCAGTACGTACATTAGTTATATATTATATATTTATTACAGAAATATGGTAGATTGATTATATTATATTTTGAGTTCATTTATACAACTGGAAATGGGTTTTGAATAATAACAGAGTTAAAAATGATAATTTCAGCATGAAAATAGTAGATCTGAATAGATTGAAATACATCAATGTCCACTTTATCATGTAAACACATGTGAAATATTTTTTCAATGTTCTTGATCCATCAAATGTACAATAGCCTATAATTTTTCTTTATTTTTTAAATTTTTTTAATGAGAAATATAGTGATGATGTTGGAATACATAATATCCCTACATCTATGGAGAAATTACTAGAGGATGTTGATGATTACTACATAGACATTGTTTGTACAATAAAGAATAATCATTAAGAAGGAACATGAGAATACAATCATTTTCCAATATACTAATATTAATTTTATTGTATATTAAATTTATATTTAAAGCTTAAAATTTTAAAAAATATGACATATATTTCGTATAATTATATTTTCTAAGTCCCATATTTTAATAGAAAAAATAAAATGTTTTTTTGGTAATCAAAAATGAATTACATAAACATGTTAAATTTTTATGATATTTTACCATTTCAAATGTAACTTAAGTGTTCTTCTCTTCTATCTATATTATTTTATGTCTCACAAATGATTTCATAATTTTTTATCACATTAGTTTAATACTTGGAAAAAATATTATAAATACTCTGGTTATTTTAGTTTAGTATTGTTTGCATTATTTTCCCATTATAATTTTTTTATTTTACAATTTCAATTGAATAAACAGTCACTTAATTTTTATTTTCATCTATAAATATCATTTCATGTATCATAAATATTGTCACTATTTGTTAGCATTGTAGCTATGTACTATAATGAATATGATAAAGTTATTATTTAATTTTGTTTTGTTTGTTATATTATTTTCTAATTATCATTTAATTTTATATTTAACATTTATATTTGTGTGATATTTTACTCTATTTTTTTCATATATATATATCATTTCATGTGTCATAAATGTTCTTTACATTTTTCACCATATTATTTAACTAATCTAATTAATATGATAAAATGTATGTTTAGTTTCGTTTAGGTTGTATCATTTTTCAATTTCTATTTAATTATATTTTTAACAGCTGGATTTTCATAATATTTTACTAATTTGTGTTAATTTAATTTGTAAGATAACTTCATATCAAGTAGCTATGTCACCTAAATACTCTATGGTTGAGCCTTTACATACTTCTGCTGAGGGACCTCCTCAATCATCTGCACATGAACCTTATACTTCTATAGGGAATGGTATGACTTCCAAAGGTAGTAAATAAGATAACAAATGTTTACTTAAATATTAACTTAATTGTAGAATGGTCTACAAGGAAATTATTGAGTTAATGATAATAGTAATCTTAAGGGTCTAAATTATTAATAATTTATAATTATTATGGCTATAAAATCTTGAGAAAAAATAATAATTTTTTTATCACAGAAATATTGACAAAAAGTTGCTAAAAATGGTAGACTATTTTGGAAAGATGTTTTATTATTATTTTATTTATTGTGAATTTTTTTAAATAATATATGATATTTTATCCCTTTTCATTAGATTACATATGGTTTAGGTGATACTAATGAAGTCATAATGACATAATTATCTTTTACTGTGAGTAGATGGATGGATTTCAATTCAAAAATAACTTTAGATTTAATTTATGGGTGAAAAAAATATAAAATAAAAAAATACATATATATTATAGTTAAAGATACATGGTAGATGTATCTTGAATGTTGATAGTAGGAATAAATTTAGTAAGTTCATTTTAAGTAGTTTGATGTTTTTTGTATAATCATTATAAATATTCATTTTCGTGATTTTATAGGCTTAATTAATAATATATGAGGATATATCAATAAGATTTCCCATTGAAAAACATATAACATCATACTTAATTTGATGGATGATAGTTTTTTTGGAAGAAACAATGATGGTGGTAAATTTTGTAAAAATTCTAGTCGAGCCTTCAAGCTCTGTAAGGACTAACCCTCATCCACCTAATTAGACATAAAAAATGTAAAAGGGTCTAGAAAACAAAAAAGAACAAAAAAATTACAGAAGAGTAAAATTTTATTACTGAAAATATTTTCATAATTTATTATAGTTATTGTTAAATTATTTATATTTTTTAATTTAGAAATAAAATTTTCAAATATTATACATAGTAAGACTTTATGGATTTGAACACACAAGGTACCTTTATACCTGAGGTTTGGAAGGATATTTGGGCAAATTTGTTTTGAAAATAACAACATTGTGGTAGAATATAAGGATATGTGGTCGATGTATCTATCAAAAATATTTCAGTCATTTTGGAACATCTTTGAAGGAGGATGTAGTTAATGGAAGACAAGATGCTTTATAAAATAATGTTCAAGAGATGCGTAAGATGATGGAGAATAATATTATATTGTCAGTACATTAGATGTTTGTAGATATGGAAAGAAAATTGTAGGCTATATATCCTACTCCTCCTACCCAGTCTTCATATCCCACACATATACCTATGTCTTCATATCCCCTCCTCCTCCTCCTCCCCCTCTATAGTTTCCCATCTACTATGAGTTATATATTGGGAGACGATAGTATCATACCAAAATTTATAGAATTATAAAAAATATTGGGGATACCGTACATCATTAGTGGATAAGGATGAATCAATTTAGATTACAAATACCATATATTATAAATTCACCATCTAGAGTATCATTCAACACTGACGAGGTTTCTACCGTTGGACAATGTGTTAGAGATTTTCTACTTTGTCCATATATACTTTTCCAAAAACTTACATATAAAAACTTGTTACTTTAGTAACTAATAAATATGATTTCAATAGAATTTATTTCCATTTTATAAATTCCTATGATCTTTTAGGTGTAGATTTTCATATGAATTGGAAAATAATTACATAATAAAGTAAACACTTCTACACAGTGTACAATTTTTCCAAAAAAAATATAATTTATTTTTTACACCCCACTTTTATTAAATAAAATTTAAATTATTTTAAATTGTGGCTATATTAAATTTTTTGACATTTCTATAGTAATTACACATCCTTAGTTCATGAGAAGAACATTTAAAAATGTGGAATAAGAAAAATAAGTTATTATGGGATACAAAAATAAAGGAAACCCTGTATTCCAATGTAAGATGATAAAACCCAAGATTGTGTTCATATTTTTCACAATATAACATCTAGAACATAAACAAAACCTACAAACATAATAAAATCAACCAAATCTAAATGAAATCCTTCATAAACCATTAGTAAGAATAGAAAAACTATAAATATATCATGAAGAACATAATTACTATAGGAGTAAGAATTAAATAGGTATCTTGGTGAATCATATTCAAAACTTGGTGTCACTAATGTTTAACTCATTTTAAAATAATTGAATCATAATTAATTATACAGGATTAACATATAAATTTATCTCCCATTTTTGTTCATATCTATAATTCTTTCCATTCAATATTAAATCAGTACCCAATGCATTAGAGAGTTATACCAGGATCACCCATAATCATGAGTTACATCGAGCTCACCAATCACCATATATAATTCTCAAGTACTGTATCATGAATTAAATATTTACATGTTTACAATTTTTTCATTATGAACCCTATAATATATCATATGAACCCATAAGAAAAATAAAATTCCATTTTCACAGAAAATAAGGAAAAAAATACATTTTTTTGAAAACACTTAAAAAATCCCCAAATAACAAGAGTAAGATATTATTAAAAAAACTAGGTAATATTTTACAATAATCTTAATAATGAATAATTACTATAATAGAGGGAAAAGGAGGTAAATCCATATATGTTGACAAAAACATTATTTTTTCACATTAATAAAAAACTCAAAAATAACCTATATGGAAAATGCTGAAAAGACTCATTTTAAAAACATTTTAAATGAAGTAATTTTTTTAGAAAAAACAATAAATATATAAGAAATAAAAAAATATTATTCTTAATATATTTAAGATAACATGGAAATGGAGGTAAAAGATTTAAAAAGATTACATTAAAACACAGTTTGAAAGAAAAATTTCTTACCTTAAGTCTCATCTAGATTCATACATCATATAACTCATAAATAAAAAAATTATATTAGTTATTTACATACTTAAAAATGGTTTTGATGTCCATTTCACTATTATAATTCCTTTTATTTCATTTATTTCATATTTTTTTAATTGTTAAATATGTTAATTTTATTTTGGATGTTTGGAGGTCATTCGATCATTAATTTTTAAAACAGAAATTATAGGTTGACCATGGTCAAATATACAAGGTTAAATTATCTACATAATATTAAATATTTTATTACTGTGATGTTTGTATATTTAATATAATTTTATAAGTATTAATGTAAGTAAATAATGAAAAATTAATCAGAATACTTCATAGAGATGGTTGCCTGTAAGCACGCATGAATGGCAATTTCATTTTTCTAATGGATGGAAAAGCAATAAATTAGTTTATAGTGTATTTTATAGAATCATAATTATGTTATAAATGTATTATTTATTCATTATTTCCATCCTTATGACCATCCATGTGAATAGGTAATGAAAATAAAATTACATAACTTCATATAAGTGGTAGTCCACACGTATACATGAGAAACACTATCATTTTAACCAATATGGGAGGGTTAGATGTTATGTAACATACAATATTTCTATAATATTAATTATATCACAAATAACACACAAACACACACACACACACATTCATTTTATACATCATTTTTAGAATCCATGTGAGGTGATGATGAAAAATAAAATACATCACTTCGTGAAGACAGTTGTATATACATATAAACAAACAATTATTTAATTTCCCAGTGGATTGAGAAAATATTAAAACAAGTAATAACATAAAAATAATATAATTTAAATATATTAAAGATAATTAGCTTTATATTTAGTAATTTTTTTATAGTTTTGTAGGAGGTATAATAATAAATATACATGAAATAACTTGGTTAAGAGTTATACATCATATTTGAAAAAACATGTTTTTTACAACTTAGGACTTTTGAGGTTGGTATATTAGTGATACCAAGACCTATAAGAAATTTAAAATAAGTTATTAATGGATTTGGTCCAAGCTTTTCTGAGCTTGAGTGATCAAAGTTAATGAATACGTGAAGATGGGAGGTACCCTTTTATAATTGAGGGGAGTGGAATTCTTATAAAAAGCCTAAAATTATAATTATTATAAATATATTACGCATGTTTAATCGATATGTAATAAATAAAATTTAAAATATAATGCGATAAGAATCTAAATAATATCATCCAATAATAATTAAAAAAAGATTTTGTGACCTTATCACATAGTTTATACCTTAATTATCTAGTTTTATGTAACACCATGATATTATTAAAGAATAAATTTTAATTTTGTAAAATATGAAACATGAAACAATAATATTAAAAAAACAATGAAATATATTTCATTGAATTAAACCTCTTCTATATCTAGTGGAACACATAAACTATATTTTGAATGAACTATAATATAGTAGAATGATATTAACAAGCCATTAAATTAGCATGTATGAATAACAATAACTAAATTATGAAATTTATATGGTTTACAACTTTATAAAATAATTTAACTGGATATGTATTTATTATAAATTAAATAAGAATCATTTGAATAAAAAAGAAAATGTTTTCTGAAAAACTATATTTTCTAAACAAAATAGCTTTTCCTTATTCCACACTTATATTAAAAATAATATTTCCCACTTTTATATAATTTAATTGAAAAAATAAACTTAATTTTTGAAAATAATCATTACCTAAGAGTAAATTTTTGATAATTGTACGTAAATATATATTTTTAAATGAATAGTAAAAAATACCTGGTATTATTAAAAATTATCATTTATTTTGAAGAATGTAAAAACATAAAAATTGTTTAATTATGGTTTTAAATATAAAATATGTTCAAATATATATCTATTAATCCAATTTAGGTTATTTTAAGCAATTTTATTTTAAATTATTATATAAAAACATTTAAAACCTTTGAATATTTTCTCATTGAAAGCACACTTTTTCATCAAATTGATGAGTAATTTTAAATTTAATTTGTCACTTATGTCTGTTTAATTTTTAAGAATATAATCCATATTTTTAATAATAATAATTTATATTATCTAATAAGTTAAATTTAATTTTTGACCACCATGAATAACAAAAACAATAATTTTTTATGATGATTAATGTAATAATAGGTTTAAAATGGGGGTCAGACTAAAAAGTTAAGGGTTACAAATGATAAAGAAACATGAAAAAAAATTATTTTATTGATATATTTAGACCGTATCACCACTATGGGTTAATAATTACCCATTTTGAGGCTTTTTTTCATGATAAAAAAATTGGTGTACATGAATCTTCTTAAAAATTCCATATGTATCATTTCCCCCACTTATAAATGGTCACCCATATCCTCCCATATTAAAAATTTAAAATCTATTTGGTTGAGCCAATAACTAACCAAATAACTTAATTACTCCCCTAAAAACAATATATATCTCTTAATTTTTTCATAAATCCATCCTAGAAATTATTCATATGCAAACCTAAAGATGTTTTCTGTAGAAGAGGTAACGTTCTTAAACGAGAAATTTTATTTTGTTTCTTATTTCTCATCCATATCATTTTATTAATAAATTATTATATAATAAATTAATTATACTACCTATAATTTTATATTATTAAGTTAATAAATTATTTATACCTATATCCACTTCTGTAAAATGGAAAAATAAACCACAGATCGTGTGTATGGAGGACTACTGCCTCACGAACCAATGTACATTTTTTTCCATCAGCACCTTTGAACATTGGATATAAAGACAAAATTAATGAATTTATATAATATTTATGATATTATTATACCTATTTAATTTTCATATCACACATACCTTTTTATGTTCTGTTTTCTTTAATTCATGATAACGTTGCTCATGTGTGCGGTAGAATACCACCTTACAAAGTGATTTGATTCATTTTTTACTTTTTCTTTACATTGAATGTAATAAAGAGAAATTGAATTTTAACATGAGATATCTATGAAATTTTATTTATTTTGGTAAATTTATATTTCATATACTTCTATACACTTTGACTCTTTAATGAAATAATCACATCACTCATGTGTAAGTATGACCAATTGTCTCTATGAAGCTATGTGATCTATTCTCCATGTTCAATTTCAATAATGATTCTAAAAATGTATAGAACAAAAAATTTATATTTTTAAAATTAATATCTTTTTTATATTATTGAGATATATAATATTAATAATAATTAAAACATTAATGACAAAACACACATGAGAAAATAAGGGAATTAACAATAAGAACAACGAAAATAATGATATATTATTAATAAAAAAGTTGTAAAATGTTACAATACGATCATATATTATATTATTAATATGAACATGGTTATATTATAGGTTTATATCATTATTAAAACCATTATTTAGGATGTTAAATTTTGTTCAATGAAAAGGAAGTGTGAGGTAAGGGAATTCATCTTAATTTCCTTTTATTGAGGAATAATGTAATGTTATGGGACCAATTTATTTTATATGGTGTATATACTACCCATTTTTTATCTAATATCATGAATAATTCAAAATTAATTATATTTTATTTTTCCATAGGAATATTTTCATTTAAGGTTATTTTATTTGAAAATTTCCATTTGTCAAAAAATTTCATAACAGAAATTCCTTTTATTGGGTTATATTACTTCTCCATTTCCATTAGCAGTCTATGATTATGTGCTCAAATAATTTTGAATATATTATGCTTTAATTCTGTATTTTTTATTAAGATTATCATTTAACACACAAAATTGAATAATTGATTAATTATCACATCAGTGTTATGAAATTTGTAAGGGTTTATTTCACAATCTCATTTTAAGAGAGATTATTTATACATTAAATTCTATTGAACAAATTTATTTGATAATTTTCTAAAAAAACCATTTCATTTTATTATTCTCTAATAATTCATTTTCCTTCTAGAAATATTATTGTTTCCCACTCTTTGGTACCTGAAATGATTGTGAAAAATGTTTTTAGTAAAATCCTTCTCAATTACTATTTTCAGTCAAAAATCATTTTCTTTCCAAAACCAAATTATCATAAAATTATTTAAAGATGTTTTAACATTTTCCAAATGATTTATTAATGATATTTTTATCCATTTTAAACTTTAATTTTTTTTAAATGGAATCATCATGTCTTTTTTCTAAATAAGGCCTGTTGGATTTTACTAAAAATGTAAAAAGAATACTTATTTTAACATGAAAAACATATAAAAAATTTCACACCATCATGACCAACCAATGTATTGAAGAATACTTTATAATGTTCGGGGGATATTTTAAGAGAAAATTATCTTAAAAATGTTTTGTAAACTTCTTGTTTTAAAATGTGATTTTTAAAATTACAAGGATATTTTCTTCAAGAATATTTATAAATATATTTTATGGTATTTATATTATTTAATGAATGTTTTTCACATTTAATCTATTGGGTATATGTTTTATTGATACAAAACTTATTACTCCACTATATGGTTTATGATTATTTTTACCAAGGATAGTATTGAAATTCACTTCCATGATTCAATTTTATATTCGTTAACTTTACCTTGAACTACTCAATTTATTGTGATCATTGACATTAAATTTACATTAAATATCTATTTTTTTATATTGAATATTCTTATTGATTAAATTGTATCTCATTTCAACATACGGTGTTTTACATTGAAATTTATTTTAATGTCTAAGGAAATTTTTATAATCTATATTATTTTATTCAATATACATTTTTAATGGTGAGTAATATAATTTATAAATTAATTAGATTATTTTATATATAAGGAATGACTTGGAGATGACGATATATGTGGGGCCAGATTATGAATAAACCCTCAATGAACTTGTTATCTCATAATATGAAATAGTTGGACAACCTTAGTTAAATGGGTTTCTTATGTATACCTACCAATCAATTTAAACCGTTTTATGAAAGGTCTTGATTGTAGAGGTATCATGATGCATGCGAATATAACATCCAATAATTAAGCATTTACTTTATCAATAATTTATTTATTATTTTCCATGATATTCTCGTGGATATATTCTAATGATGCATTCAATTCTTAGTTTATTGATTAAATTAAATGTGGTTTTAGTTAATTAACTTCCATATTTATTATGACTTATCTAGTTATGATATTTATTTTATTTATTAAACGAGAATGTGTTTTTAGTTTTTTAGATTCCTATATTGATTATGATGGTAAAGTGATTCAAATGGAATTTGTGCCTAGTTATTTAACTTTTCATGTTAACTGTTCTTATTGATTATTGATATCTTTGGTGTACTTAATCCTTATTCAGAATTTGATATCACCCTTAGTTCTTTCCTTTGTTAGGGATCTACAAAGTGTACTATGAATGATATTCAAGGATATTCCAGAGGGAATAATGATACTGTTAAAAAAATTATGATGTAATTTGTGTTTTTAAATTTAATATGGGAATCATGTATTCACCTAGTTTACTAAGTCTACCAAACTATTGTGTCCTTCAGGATGTGATTCCATGTATCTTATGACAAGGTAAGAAGAATAAAATAGCTCCAGGTTACTAGATCCACATTCATTATAGTCGGTATGAGAGTAAGTTTTCTATAATCCATGGAAACTAGATTTCGGAAAATATTGATTAGGTAACATAGCCCTATGATAGAATTTGAGGATACATATAGAAGAGCATCTTAATGTTTTATAAGGAAGATATTATGTGGTTTTTACTAGTAATACATCCATGTCTGGATAATACAAGTATATTTGGTTCTCAAATAGTTATACCAAAGGATAGTAACTTTGAAAAGGAGTGTTGTGATCGACTTTAGTGTTACCTAAAGAACGATAATGGGCCTCATTGTGAACCTAGTTTGATAATTCCATTCTATTTACAAACAATTATTAAGGATTTGAATAGATGATGAAAATGAATAACCCAGGTTAAAACTAATGTTTCTAGATTGAAAATGTGTTATTATTTAAAAAGACTCAAAAATTTTCCACAAGATTATCTGTTTTTTCTAATACAATTATTGTTTCTCACATTTTGCGTTTTCATCTTAGGAAATGTTTGGAAATTTAAGAAATCATGTCAATAATGAATATGAATCCCAATGTGGTGAAATTTAGTAACCAAATGGGATGATGACATGAATAAAAGATATTGTGATTATTCCAAATTAGATTTCTTGAAATATGATTAACAACCTATACCTTATAAAACACCCAGATTCACCAAAAAATATAAGGATGGAGTTGGAAAGAAAGGAATTGGTGGAGAACATGGAGGAAAGAATTATAGATTTCATTCATGTAAGAAACATGGAAAGTGACACCTAAGGAAGTGTATCAAAGGATTGAGAAAATGTTTTATGTGTGGAAATGAAGGGAATGAATCAATTAATCACTAGTGAAAAATTAATAGTATTATCGAAGGAAATAAGTTTCATCATATTAACCCATTTATAGTTCATTTTATAAAATGTAGGAAAAATGAGAATTATCCAAGTAAATTAACTATTCTAAAAGTTTACCCCTAGACCAAGTAAGTACATTTTTTAAAATAAAATGGTTGAAGTATTTATATATTAGGATTAAAGAATTAAATTGTATAAGTATTTTTACCAATAGTATTTTGGTAATAATAATCATGAAACATGTAAGGATTACATCAAATTTTAGAAGAATATATGTCTTCATTAACATAATAGTTATGGATACCATCTTGGGTTTATGAGTTTTAGTTTTCTCATAAGTTAAATGTCTTAAACACCCCATTTGATTTTTTTTGGTTTTAATATAGCATGATTATGATATTTTTGGAAAACATTTATGGGAATAAAAGCTATTGTTTTAGTATAGGAAAGAGTTATTTTAAGAACATTTACTTTATGTTATTTTGGACTAAATATTATAGGTATTGTTAACCTTTTAGTTCTATAATATCATTAATATAATAGTAATTATGTGCCATCAAAATTTGGGAATGTTAAAGGAATTATATTTATATAATTTTAGAGAAAGGAAAACCCACATGTTGGGTGGCAAGCCATCATATCCATCAATTCCATAGGGTTTGAACCCAAAAACAATGGATGATAGTGGTGTTTTTACTACTAATGGACTGCATGATGTTCTAGTTAATATTTCATTGTTCTTAAATAAAATACTTGATGAATAAATATTAACACTGAGTTAGCGGTTATTTTATTGAGATTTAGAGATTAATGTTCTATATTGGCTAACTTGTGATAACCATATTGGTTTTGGAAAATAATTAGAGATAAATGGAAAGATTTGTTAGTATTTTAGGGATATCGTGATTTGTTAAAATGAAATTTTAGTAATTCATACCTATAAAATTCATTTTTTATATTCATTTCTTGTAGTATGTGATAAATTGGAAATTGATTGAAGTGAAACCAAAGGTTGAAATTTTTCTTATGAAATAGAAATCTTTAAGGTAACCATATTTACATATATTCTTTCCAATAAGATAATTACTCAAAATTAGGAAAAATATATTGAAGAAAATAATGTTATCCTACTAAATTTATATCTGATGAATCAAATGATGTTTTAAATCATTATAGATTTATGTTTTTTATGTCTTTAGATTTCTGTTGATAATTCAATTTCTTGTGATCATTGATTATCATCACAATCCTAATTATTTATTTTTTTCATCCTTTTCCATATTGTTACTTGAAACTAAAACTTAATTTCATACAAACTTATTTATAAATTATTACATATAAACCTTTTTACTTCCCTTTATCTATTATTTAGTGAATGTTTTATTAACATTGTTTACAATATGGGTTTTCAGAAAAAGAATTCTCAAATTTCAAACCCTGGATTTATAATCATGAGATAAAATTTGGAGGGTAAAATTTATTTAAGGTGGGGAGAAATTAACACCCCAAACTTATAAAATAAGAACATTTCATAAGATAGTATATGTGAAATGCAGCATAAAACTGAAAAAAACGACTAAATATATTTCTTTACGTTTAATCTCTTAGATTATTTTCTCAACACACAACCCCAAGTCTAAATGAACTGTAATATATTATACCATTTTAAACTAACCATTACATTGGTAGGTAAGAATGTTAATAAATTAATTATAAAATGCATATGGTTAAAATATTTAAAAAATAAATTAACTAAATACCACTGATTATAAATAAAATAAGAATCATTTAATGAAAAAGAAAATGTTTTCTAAAAATCTATATTTTTCAAATAAGATAGTTTTTTCACCTTTTGGTAATTTATTTTAAAATAATATTTTCTCAATTTTAGAAAATTTATTTTATAAAATAAACTTCATTTTTAAAAATTAGCATTATCTAGGAGTGAATTTTTGAAAATATTCAAAAAATTTAATTTCAATGTATAGTGAACATACAAGATTTAATTAATCATTTTCATTTATTTTAAAGAATATAAAAACCTAAAAATTATTTTAATATGGATATTAAATTAAAATGTTTATAATTATATATATTAATACAAATGAGTTAATTGGATTATACTTCATATTGATTTTTTATATAAAAACGTTTTAAACTTTTGATCATTTTCACTTTGAAAACCCACTTTCTCATCGTATCTGGGAGTTTAATTTTAAATTAAATTCTCTAAACTTTATTTTTTGAATTATTAAAATGAAATCAATATTTAAAATTAGAATAATTGTTTTTATAGAATAATATCAACATTTTTTTGATCTTAATGAATAGTAAAACCAATAAAAATTATTTCATGTTGTTAAGGTAAAAATAAGATTACCTAGGGTTAAACTAAATATATTAGGATTAAAACTGACCTAAAAACATAACCAAAACAATTTTTATGGACTTATTTATACAATATATCTTTTGAGGGTGGAAAATTGTCCATTTTGGAGGCTTTTTTCTTGATAAAAATGTATGTGTAATTGAATCTTCTCAAATATTCCATGCATGTCCTCTCCCCCACATATGAAATGCCACCACCTATCCTCCCCTATTCACACTTACAAAGCATTTTTTTCAGCCAATACATGCCCAAATGACTTCCTTATCCATTCAAAAAAATCCTATATCACTTTATTTTATCATAGATCTAGGCTATAAAGGATTTTGGTGAAAACCTATGGAATTTATCTAAGGAAGAGGTAGTGTTCTTAAACATATGTTTCTATTTTGATTCTTTTTAAACCTTCTTAAATCATTATTAAACCATTATTATTTAATAAAATGAGTTTATTACAAGTATTTAGAGGTTATTTTGTTTTTAAATGACCTATATACATCTCATCTTTAATAAACTGGGAAATAAAACTATCAATTGTGTTTACGGAGGACTACCGCCCAGCGAATCGATATAAGTCATTTTCCATAACCACTATTCAAGGATTGATATAAATGCGAATTCAACAAAAGTTTATTATATTTATGTTACTATGATAATTATTGAATTTAATATCTAATATACCATATTATGTTCTAATTTGATTAAATTATGATAACATCACTCGTGTGTACGCCAGACTACCTCTTCAAGAAGCAATGTGATTTGTTTTTTTACATTCAATTTACATGGAATTTAATAAGAATTTTTTTATTAATATATATGATATATATGAAATTATGTTTATTATTTAAAATTAATATATCACCAACTTCCTTACCCTTTCACTCATTAAGAAAATTATAACACTCCTAGCATATACATACGACCTACTATCTCCACGAAGTGATGCGATCCATTCTCAATGTTCAATTTATATAATCATTATAAAAAGGTATATTATGTAAAAACTGATATTTATAACATTAAATTAATTATTTAGATTATTGGAATATATAATACGTGTAAGAACCAAAACATTCATTAAAAACCAATCTTCAGAAAATGTAGCAATTAACAACCGAGATAATAAACATAATGAAATATTATTAACAAACATGCGATAAAATGTTATGAGTCGGTCATATTTGATATTATAAATTGAAATATGGTTCGGGTATAAATTAATAACATGATTTAAACCATTATGAAGGTGGCTAAATTATGTTTAACTAAAAGGAAGTGTGAGGTAAGGCACATCCACTCTATTTCCCTTCATTGATTCTTATTGTGATGTTATGAACCTATTTTATTTTATACAGCGTATCTATTATGTTTCGAATCTTACTTTATAATTTTAAAAGTTTATTTTCAAAGAAATATATTTTCAAAAAGTTTTGTGAACTTTAGTTTCATAAGGTGATTTTTGATAATGAAAAACTTATTTTCCTTAAGAAATATTTTAAAGATATTTTTATGGTATTTATATTCATAAACCACAAAACCATTTATTTTATATATACTAAAATGGTGATATGTTATATTTATACCATTCTTATTTTATTGAAAATATGGTATACTATTATTTTGACAAAGATCAGTATTGAGATTCATTACCTTGATTAATTTTTCTGGTCATTAACTTTCCCTTTAATTAATCACTTTCATGTGATCATTAAATATTACAATTTACCTAAATATCCATATAATTTATCATAGATATTATTATTTCTTAAACTATATCTCATTTCAACATATGGTGTTTTACATTGAATGTTATTTGACTGACTAGAAAAATATTGAAAATTTGCATTCTTTTTTTAATAAATATATTTAATGGTAGAGAATATTATTCAAGAAATAAATAGATTATTCAGTATATGAGAAATGTTTAGGGCATGAAGATATAGCTGGGGTATGATTATAGATAGCCTGTTGATGAATTGATAGCCATATGAGACAAATTAGTTGGCTAAAATTAGTTAAATGGGGTTCTTAAGTATATATACCCATCCGTTTTAAGTTATCTTGTGAAATATATTCACAATAGTGGAAAAATTATTCATGAGATAATTACATTCAATTATTAAGTATTTACTTCATGAGAATTTTGTTATTATTATAAATGATATTTTTATAGTGATATTATCTCTAGTTTAATTTAAGCATCAATTTATTGATTAAATGGAATGTGTTTTCAGTTATTTACCTTGAGATATTTATTATTCCCTATCTATTTATGATAGCCATGTTACTAATTAAATAGAATGTGTTTTAAGTTATTTACCTTTCTATATAGATTAAACTAGTCAAATTTTTTAAATAGAATGTGTGTTAAATTATTTACATGTCCCTGTTGATTACACTTATTGATTATTAATTGATTCTTTTGTAATTAAATATTATTCATTATTTGATTTAACCCTTATTTCTTCTTTTCTTTAGAATCCATAAAGTGTAATATGAATGATATGGATGGATATACTTGAGGGATTAATGATATTTGAGAAAACAATTATGTTTTAAATTTTCTTTTCAAATATAATATAGGAATCATGTATATATCTAGTTTACCAATACAACTAAACTATTTATTCCTTTGAGATGTGATTCCTTTTTTCTTGTTCTAATTTAATTAAGAAAACACCAGCTCTAGGTTACTAGATTCCGGGTCATTACATTTTACCCTTTACAAATGGTAACTAATACTTATCTTGTTAATTACTCATTATGACCAACCATTAAGTTGAACACATTAACAAATATGAAGCTAATAATTCCAAATATAAAATCCATATTTTAAGACTACATTTATAAAACAATAATAAACTAATTTTAGTATAAGATTGAAAATGAAATATTTTTTTTGAAAAATGTATTTTCAAGACTAAAATTTAATTTATGCCAACATTTAATATAATTATATTTCCTATAAAATTTATTGTATTACATTTAGTAATATTATACTAGTTTTATTTAAACACCATTCAAAAATATATGGAGACTTTTCAAATACTTGAAAAGAAATGTCAATTTTTATAAAAATCGATATTTTTAACTATTCACCCATAAATGATTCTTGTCTAAAAAATATAAAAACTTCTCCCTCAAAAAAATTCAATATGATGAATCCTAAAATTAATTTTATTTTATAAAATATAATTTCAATAATTTTTTGAATATAATTCAAATATCGATGTAAAAAACAGGTAAAATCCATCTTTTAGAAAAGAGAATTTTCAAATAATAAAATGAATTTATTGTCATTCCTTTCTTAGTAAAAAACCATTATATGATTATAAATTTATTTTATTAAATATATTATCAATTAATATCCTCAAAATCATTAATAAATATCTACTAATTCTATTTTTTAAGATTAAAATTCAGTGCACACTTAAAAATAGTTTTATAAAAAATAGATTTTAATCATTAAATTGTTTCTCTCCATTTATAAAAAAAGTTATAATCAAAGTATGAATTATTTTTCATTATATTTCATGTATAAAAAATAATTTTACAACAAAATTAATACTCTAAATAATATAAATCTATCTCAATAATGAAATATATAAAATATAAATAAAACTTTATTTTATTGAATGATTACCCTCTTAAAAATTAACTATTCATAACCATATATGGTTTCATTAGTATCATTTAAAATGTATTACATATTTCTTATGAATTAATAAATTAAATTTTATTAGAAAAAATTATATACATATATATATATATTACATAATTTGTTTACTCTTATTTATACTAGACGATCCAGCTCTTAGGTTAAAAAATCATATTTAAATAATAATACCATGGTTCATTTAAGCTCTTTGTTGAGTGTGGTATATGCTATAGATTATGGTATTCATTTTAATAAATTTAAATTCTAATCTATTAGGGTGTTTTATTTTATGCCCCTTATAAATTTTATGATATTATTTTTATCTTGTATCTGATAAAAATGTTTAAAACAATTTTTATAATTCGTTCTGAGTGGTGGAAGATAAATATATATTAGTATAAATAAATTCATTTTTAATGAAAATTAAAATAATTAAATTTCTATAGTAAAAATAAATTCTATTTCAATACTTTTAAATTTATCATTTCTAAAATACTTCTTAAACCATAAATTTATCATAATGATACTCATTATAGGGAAAGAGTTTCATAAAACAAACCTTTACGACAGAGCAATATTTTTAATATAAAATGAGTTAGATTTATCATTATCTTACTTAAGTTGAGGAATTATTTTATAATCAAGATATAACATATTAGATAACATACCTTCTTTATTTCTTTCTATTCCATAAGCATAATTTTGTCCTTTCTGCGTGCTTTGAGCAGTTTTTTATCTCTTCTTCCTATCATATTATACATGATAAATAATCATAATCATTTATTTCATTCATGAAGTAAAAAAATTAACTTTTAATAGGTCATAAGATCTATAAAAGTGATTTCATGTAATTATTATTTTCTCTAGAAATTTAATAAATCCAAAAGTGGTTATCATAAGATAAGTTTATATCCAATATGAATAAACCTTTATATAAATAAATACTACATTTATATATAATGTCTCAAAAATAACTCCCAATTTTCAACTTAATTCATTTCAGAAATCATTGAACTTAAACTCTTTAAAATATGTCAAACTAAATTTTATGCCAAAAAATTATAAGTATTTGCTCCCATACTTCTCTATGATTAACTTAACATTTATCACCAAACATTTTCAATCACTCCTAAAGTAATATTTCAATTAGCTATATTCTATATCTATATATTATTTGAAATATTATAACATTTTCCATAAATAAAATAAATCCCCATAAATCAATTTGAAAATCATATAAGCTTCTAAAAGATAAAACTATTATTATTCTTTAATAAATGTCAACCACATTGATATAAAATCTCAAACAAGTAAGAAATATCCCATTTACCTTAGTTCATATAATGTTACCAAAATTAATGAACCATTTATCCCAATTAACCATAATTAATTTAGCATTAAATATCATACTAATTTATAATGTTATATACACTTCAATCATGTATTTCTCTTAAAATCCTATAAAAAACTCCAATAATTGTATTAAAAACCATTCAATAAATTCACATAAGTTCTAAAATGGAATATATAATTTTAAACTTATAATAATTTATTAGAAATTATTTATCCCTAAAAAAATATCACAATATCAAAACTCATGAATCTCCATATGCTGGAAGATGGAAAATTTTACTTCCATTATAAACCTCTAGACATGTTTTATTTCCATATTCCTTAATACTTCCCATAGTAAAAAACCTAAATAATATCCCAATATTCAAAAATCACAATCTAATCAAGTTTTTTTACTTTAAACATAATAAAATATATAATTAATTAATTTTATATATCATTTCATAGTTTATTTATCTTTATATGACTTTTCTAAACCTTTATTAATATGTTCTTGTTGATCCCCATCTGGAAATTTGCTCTTTGGGAATCGATTTATTGATTCCCGTACTTATCATATTTAAAATATCGAGTTAATAACATATGAAAAAAATTATTTCCTTTATTGTGATAACCGAACACTTTATTTTCTTCAATAGTTTATTTCTCTATGTTCTACTTTACCACATATAAAAAATTATTCTGCTTCATTTTTATATTTCTCTGGATTATTCTTCCCACATTCTTACACCTGGAATTGAAAATTTTACCTTCATGATCCCTCCACTTTTAATTCCATAAAACTTTATTTACTCTTGTTTAATATATAAAGATACTAACCCTATTTTAAGTGGTTAATCATCACTCAAGATGTATGGTTAGTCATAAACATAAGAGTTTTCACTCCACATCCTATCCCATTTAGTTTCATGATCGAAAAACCCACACATTATAATTCACGCACATTGTGAACTTAGTTCTTGATTTTTCCATCTATTTACTAAAACAAAAAATGGGTTGTGTGAGTATATCAAATAAAATAACAGCAAACAATCTTATGAAGATGATAAAAAATAGAATATCCTTAACTATGTGACCTTCTATTCACCTATTTTTATATATCCTTTAACTCCAAAAATAAAAATATTTATCCTAATTTGCTAACCTTTAATGTTATAGATGAATTATAACTAATCTATAAATAATATTCGAACCTTTATAGTTATTTAAACCCTTTCTAGAATAGAAAAATTAAAATAACATTACTTTATAAACCTATAAATATGATTTTAATAACAAGTACTTAACATTTTTACATTCCCATGAACTTTTAGGTTTAGAGATTTATAGATCTATAAAAAAAATTTCATAAAAAGTATACACATATACACAAAACACTTATTTTTTAAAAAATAGGCCTTTAATTTTACACCCATGTTTCATTCAAAAAACTTTTTTCATCTATTAAAATGAGTCCAAAGTGAAATTCTTGACTTTTTTTATAGTTCCTAAACATCCATATATCCTATAGATAACTCTTGAAAAAATGAGGGATGATCAAAAAATATTTGTATGGGATATAAAAATATTGGAAACTAATTATTCTATTGAAAAACATGAAAATCCATTAATACATTTTCTATTTTCACAATAAATCTTTAAGAAAATACATATAACATATCCATGTCAGAAAATATACCATTTATCAGGGAATACATTTGAAATATATTAATATGTATAGGAAAATCTATAATGAATCACGAGTCACATGATAAACCTTGAAAAAATTTCTGTTTAAAAACTTTCCTTTCACCATTAAATGATCATAAAATTTTGACACCTCATGAAAAAAAATATTTCCATAAAAACCCTTAGAAATCGAGAAACTTTTTTCCCAAACCATCATATTCCTTTCTCATGTTATCATATATTTAACCTGTGTCAGAATAATGAATCCGAGTTAATTGCATTGTACTAAACAACATGGTTATTTGGTATATTTTTTCCCTAAAGACTAAATCATTGTCTAATGCGTTAGATAGTAATACAGTGTTCACCAATATTCATGATCTATATGGGGATCACCTTAAACAATTTATAATTCTCAAGTATTATATCATGGTGGTAAAATTTATCATATTTCACATTTTCATTGTAAAACCCTTGAAAAACTCATTTGGACCCATAAAAAATATTTTTATAATTTTGTGCAAAATAGACGAGAAATGTCATTTTCTTTTGAAAAAGAATGAAAATTAAATATCCCTAGAAGAGGGTTAATGATAAATTATTTTAATAACTATGTAAACTTATAAATTAATCTTGATAAATAACAACAACTATGATGGTGAGAAAAGGTTGTCAAGTAATATAAGTTAAAAGGAACTCTTTTCACTTTTTTAAAAATGTAAAAAATAATCCATATGAAAAAATATAAAAGTATTAATTTTTAGAACCTTATAAATAACATAAAAGATATTTCAGAATAACCTTTAAAAATAATTTATGTATAATAAATAATAAATATTTATTCATTGAAAAGAATATAGATATGGTGAGAAAAGATTTTAAATGATTACTTTAAAATATGATTCTATTGAAAAAAACCTAACCTTAAGTCCTATCTAGATTCGTACAATCCATAAATTATGAATCAAAAATTATAATATTTATTTAATTACATAAGAAAATTATTTTTATTTATTATATTATCATTATTTATTTTGTTTTTTTATTACCAAGTCATATTTAATTACAAAATTATTTATGTTTATGTCAGAAGTTTTGAGGTCATTTAGTCATTAATTTTAGAAAACATTTATTGGTTGACCATTATAAATGCAATTGTTTCCATTAACAAAATAATATTATAATATTTATAGTTAGATATTTATGAATTTAATATACTTTTAGATCTATGGATGTAAGGATCTCTTGAAAAATTGTGCACATCATTTCATAAAGAGAGTTATCCATACTTACGCATGAATGATGTTTTAATTTTTCTTCTAGGTAGAAAATAAATACATTATATAATGTTAAATTTTTTCATAATCATTAAGTCTCTTTATAAATTTCATGTTTATTCATTATTTCCATCCATATGGCTATCTATGTGTTGATGTAAAGATGAAGAAATTACATCACTTCATAAAGGTGGTAGTCCACACATACGTATGAGCGATGTTATCATTTTTCAATGGATATGAGGGTAAGAATGAAATTAGTATTTAATATTTAAATAATAATAGTTATGTAAAAACTATCATATATACTTATTATATCTATTTTTCTAAAATTCATTTGATGCAGCGATGGGAAACGAAATAAACCTCTTTGGGGAGCCGATAGTCTGTACATATTCATGAGTGATGCTATAATTTTTCATTAGATAAAAAAGAAGATTAAAAAGGGTTATAACCCAAACATAATAAAATTTAATTATATTATTGGAAATTATATTTTTTATAATAATGATTATGATAGGTTTAAAGGAGGTATAACCGAAATAAACATGAAAGAACTCGGTTAAGAGTTATACCTCTTCTTTGGAAAATCTATTTTCAAGTAAAAATTAAAGACATCTTATGTTTGTGTTTTGGTGATACTAGGACATATAATATGTGTTAATGTAATATAAGTATGTATTTGGGTAGGTATTGGATGATATAAAGTGTTATATGTTTGTTAATATGTGAATAGAGGAGGATCCCTTTTATAAGTGAGAGGAGTGGCACACTTATAAATATCTTTAACTATTAAAAATTTTAAATATATTACTCATGGTAAAGTGGAATAAATAGAATAAATTTAAATTAAATTGTGATAATTATTTAAATCCTATAATAAAATAATAATTAATATAATATTTTCAGACCTTATCACTTTATTTAAATTTATTATCCCATTTTTTCTTTTATTAGGGAAACTAATTTTTAATATGGTAAATATTATTTATGACCAAAAATGGAAATGAAATATTTAAAAAATTTAAACATACAGATCATAAATATTATATAAAATTCAAAATATTATATTTTATAAATTTTAGAAAGTAATATTAATATATGAACACAAATCACAATGAATTTTTCTTAAAGTACATTTTAATCATAAAAATGAATTTATTCCAAAATAAAGTATAATGATGATTAAAAGGGAATTTATTTTGTTTATTTAATAAAAAGAAAATAATTTTACTTTAAAACAAATCCAAAACAATATTATAATTTTTAAATACATTTAAAAAAATATCAGTTTTTATGAAAATCATTTTTTTCAAAATTCACCCAGAAAATAATCTTCTCATAAAAATATAAAAAATATACCCAAATAAAAAAAATATAAAATTAAAACAAAAATAATGTTTATCTTCTCAAATAAAACTCCTAAAACTGGATGATAATAATTCTAATATACGCATGAAAAACATGTAAAAATAATTTTTTAAAATTTTGTTAGTTCATATTATGAATTAATTCTAATTTATTGACTTTTGACAACCATTAGATGAAATCTAATTTATATGACTGAATACATCATTTTTATATTTAATAAAAATAATTTATAAATAATTTTTAATTTAATTTTTTGATATAAAAATTCATTTCACACTTTGAAATAGTTTTCATAAAAATATTTCTATTTATCATCAAATGATTTTTTATTTATTTATAAAAAAATGATAATAAATATTTGAATGATTTTTAATGATTTTTAATTTATAAAAATACTTTACAAATAAATTTAATACATTAAATATGATAATTTTTCAATAATTTGAAAATATATAATATAAAGAAAACATACGTTTGAGTAAAAATACCCCATTTTAAGCATTGACTGTTCTTATCCTCATATGATTTCTTTATTATCGTTGATAATTAAATATTTAATTCCAAAAAACTAATAATTAAATCTTTATTAGAATAAATATTTTATTTATATTTCACTATTTGATTACTCTTATTCATTCTCTCTAATATAATTACTAAGTTATAACGAAAATATTTAAATAATGATGTTGTGGTCTATCTAAGATTTATGTTTCATGTGGTGAATGATATAAAACATAGTTATAATTTAATGTAATATTTATTATAAAAAATTTGGGTTTTACATTACCACTTGTGTTTCATGATTTTATTAATTTTGTTTATATTATAATATATTTAAGAATACATTAAAAGGAAAATAATGTCGTAAAGAAATAAAAAACATGTCAAGGAACATTCAATTTTTCATACATATTTTCTATAAATGAATTTCTATAATATAATCAAATGAATTTATATTATAATATGTTTATGAGTTTTTAATGAGCATTGAAATCTTTGGATGTTATTATATGACGATGTTTTGTGAGATAGATATCTCAAATCACGTAACCACAAATATTAAGGGTTTTGCATTTGTCAAAGTTTTTCCAGTGTAAGTAGATTATCATATTTCACTTAATTAAATCAATTTTATACAACTTAATAACAATTTTGTTTTATTAGGTAACTCTATACAATTTATGTTTAGTATGATACAATATCATTTTATGTATTCCTGGGCACACAATTTATTTTAATTATAATGAATATAATGAAGGATGAAGAATGAAAAAAATATCTCTGAAATATTTCAGAATGATGAAATTTTGTGTTTAATGTTTCCTTATCTTAACAAGAATGGAAAATATATTTTGTAAAATGTTATTATTAATTAAATAAGAACTCAAATTATATTTTTATATATTAGTGACCATTAGATGTTTATATTTATTTTCTATAAGAAAATGTAGAGTACTAGTTATTCTTGGTACATGGATACATGTGAGAAAACATTAAAGAATTATTAAATACACATGTTTGATTATTTTAATACTTATATATTGCAATAATTTTTTTATTCCAAAATTATCATTTTGAAATAGGTAACTAAATCACTATAAAAGGTCAACAGGAAAGATGAAAAAAGGATCAACAATGTGTTCACGATTGTGAATTTATTTAAAAGTACTAAAATTTAAAAGATACTTACAAAATTATATTGTAAGTTGATAAAAAATTTTATGTTGGAATATCTTCATCATGAATAAGTAATAAAATATTCTTATTTGGTTATAATATTTTTGTATGAAATAATTAAAACTAGAACTCTTATATATTTTAATAAGGTTTTATTTTATTATAAATTTTTATTTTCTATGTCTTAAAATTATATTTCATATAAATATTGAATAAATTATTTTTAATTTATATTTTTTGATGAACGAATCTCTTATAATTGAAATATATGAAATCTAATTCTGAGAGAATGGGATGATTATTTTTCAAGTTTGATTCACTTTTAGTTCATCTATTTTAGATTTATTGTAGATTTTGGAATCAAAATTTCAAAATGTAACGTCATTATAATTTTACAAAATGTGTAATATAAATTATTATTATATAATTGTATTGTGTTTTTCTTATTTTTTCCAATATTTTATTCTGGTGTTTATTTCATTTTTTTTGTTTTATTACAGGTTTTTTATAGTATATTTTTCTTTAATTTATTGAAAAATTTCTGTTATAGGATGGTTATTATAATAACCGATGTAAAAAAATATTTTATACATCGGTTATTTAATTTAAATGATAATAAAAATGATTCAATATTAGTTATTTTATAACTAGTTTGGAAAGTCCCTCTTTTTTTTGATATTTTCCTTGGGCTTTCTAGTTCAGTTACACTATATTTGATGTCCAAATTCTAGCAATTTTCCATTTTGGGAGGATTTTCAATGTTGCTTTTTATTATAAATATTGTGGATGTAACTTTTACATTGGAGAAAATACTATAAATTAAAGACTTATTTACAATTCCACTTACAAAGATTTCACTTATTAACCAATAATAAAAATTGAAAAAATGAGTTGAAAACAGTTTTCTCTACTTTTGTTTGTACTTATTACAACACAGGACTTGTGTCTACACATGTTACATCTATATAGAAAATTCATATGTTTAAATATTCTGCTAGTATACATGGATATAGTGTGTCTTGTTCAATTTTGATGCTCAGTGATTCTTGGAAACACTTGATAGAGTATAGTGATCCTAGATGGTGGTAGTGTCCATTGTGGATAAAGATAGTTATTTAAGTATACATGAAAATGAGGAGTATTTAAATAACCTTTATATATCAAATTCAATGGATTTATGGATGTACAATTATATTGGTTTTTCAATTTATAGCATTGTACTTATATTTTTTGTAACATTATTAGAATATACACTGGTCAATTATATATATATATATATTCTCTTAGTGTTACTACTTATTATCATGATATGGAGATACATTTCTACTATAGGTCGATATAGGACATGACCTACCATATTGAATAGATTTCCTACTCGATTCCTTTCACCAGCCACTGGACTACTACATTCGATATTTGGATGACACTCTTAACTTTCTTCTGGTCTGAGAAGAGACTCAGTGTACTAGGTTATGTGATTTTAATAAATTAATTTTTCAATAGAAAATAAAATTTACCCTTTTTAAGTTAAATCACCATGGTTTTGTTATACTTAATTTTATAAGAACATATACTATGGGTAATGGGATCATGAAAAAATTATTTCATCAATGATGTAGCCTCATTCACTAACAACCTAAGGAGAGGAGGATAAGTATGACCAGATATCTATGTAGTGTGTGGCCTACCAGCCATCCAATCGAGTGTTCCATTATCCGCACCACACTATTAGTTACAAATGGATGGTTATGGAATGTTATGGTTATGAAATTATTATACAAGTAGTGGGTGGTGGCATAAAACATGACACTATTATTATAATACTAGTGTAGTGTTATATGATTTAAAAGGGCCTGTTCTTTTAATAAATTTTAAGTTATATATATTTATGTATGTATGTATGTATGGATGAATAGATGTATATAAATCATTTTATTTGGGGAGTGTGTTTCCGTATATATGTATTTAAATAAATATTTAAATATGGGTTGTGTGATTTTAGCGAGCTATATATAATCTCTAGAGTTTGTGGATATTATATTGGAATGGATAGTTTTTTTGTTTATATTTTACACTAATAGAATGCATTAGTATTCTTTAATCACACTAGTATAATTAGAGGTTGGAGGAGAAACCTACTGATTATGTTTTTACTCACCACTACTTATTATATATGTTTATATATTTTAGGTAATGTTGGTGGCTATAAAAAGATTAGTTATCTTGGAAGCTGATGGATAATTTGTGTTAAGGTTAAGTGATGTATACCATTATAGATGTATTCTGAGAAACATCTTTGATTTCTTTTTTAGCGGGTTTATAATTATATTTTCCAATTAATGTTGTTTCATACACCTATATACTATTTAAAATTAACTTATGATTATACATTACATTTACATTTTCTTTTAAATTTAATTTTGTAAAGATCCTACGTTATCTGGAAAATGTACCCTATAAGGGGGAGAGAGGTGGAGAGAGAGAGAGAGAGTTTTATACCCTCGATTTTTATTTCTAACACTTTTTTATTGGAGATGGGATTGGTATGTCATCGATGATATTTATGATCACCTAAGGAAGTGTGATAATGTGTCTATTCCTTGATACATTTGAACAAAATAATAATTATTAGTTTCAACAAACTAGCACATATCTAATGATAAAACATTACATGATCATAGGTAATATAGTTCACTATAAACAGGGCTATCTATATCTTCATAAATAACTACCAAAATTACCCCTTTAGGAATTATATATTATTAATATACATGAATACAACATTATAGGTGAATTATTTAAATCACATGGAATCCCCTTGTAACACCCTTATATTTTCTTAAATATATTTTTTCAAATAATTTTAATTTATTCAATAGCTTGTGTTTTGTGCAACACTAAGTTTTAATGAACCAGAATATACGAATAATATCACTATTTAAACATGACCATTATTACCTCAACAATAAACCTGGGGACATGAATACGAATAAACAAACATTGAAAATTAATTATAAAGGTTTTATATAAATAAAATATATTGATAAATAAGTCCATAATTTTCATTGAAAAAACATTTCTTCACAGACAAATGTTTTACATTCTTTTTTTGAAAAAATAATAAAATTTAATTTTTTACACTTTTAGGAAATTAGTTTGAAAAAATTAACTTCATTTATGGAATCAAAATTAATCCATTATCTTATCATGAATTTCTTAAATTTTTTTGAAAATATTACTCTTTTGATGAATAGTATAAAATATTATTTTTACTAAAAAATGCATTTTCGTTTAATGTATATAAAAAATTATATTTTAAAAATTTTTTTAACATAAAAGTATTTCAATTATATTTTTATTAATATAATTTAGTTCATTAGAATAAATTTTATGTTGAAATTTTATATCACAACTTTTTTAACTTATGAAAACTTTTCCCTTGGAAAATCATTTTTTATCACATCTGCAGGTTTAATTTTAAAATAAATTATTCCACTTTCATGAATTGAATTTTTATAAATATATTAAACATTTATAATAATAATAATAATTAATATTATTTTATAATTTTAACTAAATTTTTGTTCAAAATTAATAGTAGATAATAGTAAAAAACTAATTACCGCAGTTAAGGTTTAAATGAGGTTATTCTTATTACATGAACATGTGTTAAAATTAATTTTCCACACACATAATATTTTTATTTTCTAATTTATATTTTATATTTAGAACTGGTGGTTATAAATTATATAATATGTTTTGTTTTAGTTTTTATCCTAAAGGATAAATTACTTTGGTAAATAAAAAGAGACTTGTTAACATAGTGAAGAAATCAAATGGTAAAAGTGTGTAAACTTAGAGGACATAAAAATTGAATGTTTAAAACTTTTTTTTTATGGTAGAAGTTTTTATCAACAAGATATTACATTGTGTCAACTATTTATAAATTTCGGAGCCACATGGATTGAGAGTGAATCCCCATTATTGAATTGTATTGGGTATTTAAAATATTCCCATCATCAATTTTCAAAGGTAACCACCTCCCCTAACTTACTCACACATCATAACGAATTTGGATTAACAAAAAAAAGAAAAAATATCTCCACAACATTATTATACAAGTTATAGATCTACTTCTCTTCAAAAAGGCAAACCTTAAGATCCTTAATAAGAGATCCAAAAAGGCTGTTTTTGGAGAAAGTAATTTTCTGAATTTTCTCTTTCTTTTTAATGATTCTTTTTACTATTAATATTACTACATTCATTCATGTATCAATAATTCCATTATAATAACATTAATATATAAAAATAATACTTATATGATATAATGTTAATGGAATAACCTATATCCATCTCCTCTTCCCCCAAATGGGTAACAAAACCGTCGACCATGTGTATGGTGAACTATTGTCTCATGAACCAATGTAATAGATTTTCCCTAACTATCTATCATGGATGGATATAATGATTTAGTTTCCCTATTTATATGATATATATGATAATGTTATACTTATTAAATTATAATATCACATCTACCTTCTTATCTTCTAATTCGTTGAAAAATGATAACATCCCCCGTGCGTATGTGTGGACTAACACCTATGCAAAGTGTTGCGACATGTTACTAATTTAATTTTAAAACGGATCATAATAATAGTATATTTAATTAATATATATATCATATATAAATTATTATTTAATGGTGATTTAACATTTACCCTTCTTTCATTATATACATCGAGAAAATGGAAACAACATTTATGCGTTTGTATAACCCACCAATTTTATAAATGATTTAATTAATTTTATATATATAACATTTATGGATTAAAATAAATATATATATAATGAATATATATGATATTTATATCATTATTAACATTATAGAGATTATAAAACCATGATCAAGTTAAAAGAACCAAAAATACCAAACCAAACATACATGAAAAATTATGCAATTATTATCCAAAATGAGGTTTTAAAAGGGAATTATTAATAAAAGGGTAATAAAAGGTCATAAGTAAATCATATATGGTATAAAATATATTATTTTGGTTAGGGAACATATGTATAATAAAAATATATTTATTATAAAGGATATTTGAACATGTATAGACACATTTTTTACTTGAGGAAAAGAATTTTTGTCTCACTTTTAATTTTTGGGAGACACATGCCATATTTAATTATTGTTTTTTAGGTGGTGTATATAATTCCCATGAATTTATGTTATGTTGTTTCATATGAAAATTTTGTGGATTTATATATTTATATAAGTTTATAAAATTCATGGGGATTATAATTTAAAAGCTACAAAAGTGGTAACAATTTTTTATAACAATCTCATTGTTTATTAGGATTGTTTATTATTAAGTTTTTTGTGATGAAATGTTATTTTTTACCTCTTGATAAAATAATTTATTTTACTCTAATCTATTCATTTATAGATAATACATTTCTTCATTTCGTTTTACTCTCTTTCATAACTTCATATACAAAAATAATATTTTTCATAAAAAGACTTTATTTTTCTCCTCAATACAAAATTATTTTTCTTCAATGTCAATGAATTCTAGAAAAAAAATAGATGAAGTGTTTGATTTTCTAAAATGATAGTTTAAATAAATTGTTATCCATATTTTATTTTTTGTAAAAATTGGTTTTTGGGAATCTCTATATCATTGACCAAATATTGAAGTTTTTACATTTTACAAAAAAATGGGAATGGAATATTTGTTTTAACATGTACGACTTTAACAAAATTTTACACCATTATGCCCACTCAATTTCTATTAAATAACTTTAAGGTTATTTTCAAAGAAAATTTTTTCATTAATATCTTGGAAACATTTATATATTAAATAAGTTGTTTTAAAATGAAAATGATATTTTCTTCAAGAATGTTTTAGTGAAAGTTTTATGGTATTTCTATTAATCAATGACAAAAAAAATTAGGGATTCATATGTTTTTCTTGGGAATATGATTCAATGGTATCATCCTTATTATTTAGTTCAATGTTATATTTTTAGGATTATGATTAATAAATGATTATGAAACTCATTTCATTCCCATGAGTTATACTATGAATTTTTTTTATCAAACTAGTTTCCTTTTCACTAGTTATGATATGAGGAATATTTTATATTCTTATCGAAAAATATGTATGATTTTCAATATTTTATGGGAGGTAAATAAATATCCCTCTAATTAAATGGGTAAATATTTATATATTATTGTATAATTATGGGTAACAATTTGATTTAGTTGATACACTATAGAAAAAAGGTCTATGTGTTTGATACACCATGATAAATAAGTTAAGGTTCCTGATCTACTATGGGAAACAAGTGGTGCTACCTAATCTGTTATGTTATGGGAGACATGTATGAATTTATGTTCCACTATTATTTTATAGTATCAATATTTAACCATGAAAAATAAAATGGTTTTAGTACTTATTATTTTTCTACACTTATATGACATGAAATTATGATTCATGATTGATTTATAATGATTTATCACTCTTACTATTCATGTATTTAAAATGATAATGTTTTATGTCATGACTTATGTTTATGATCTTCTATATATTTCTTATGAACTCGGTATGTTATTTTTACAATCTCATACCCATATTCGTATCTTATTATTTCTTACTATCATTGATTGATATATCCCATGTTTAACCTTACTGATAAATTAAAATCACCCTTTATTATGTTTCCCTCTCTTAGGTTATGAAGAAATAATTAATTAGGTAATGGCTATAATGTGTACTAAATGGAAATATTTTTATCGGATATGTTGAATATCATTCAATAAATAAGAATATTGTGCATGTAGTCTCTAAATACACTAAAAAATTATGATCATTGGACATGTATTTATGTAATTGAATGGAAATTCATCAAAAAAGATAAAATATTTATGTATAAAAATCCAATTTCTCAGAAGTTTGAATCAGATTAATGGTTTAGATAATATTTGGAGATTAGTGTCAGATAAAGTTTTGTAAAAACCATGGGAATAAGTTTAGGAATAGGGTAATATCCTATTGTTTTTGGTAATGAAGAAATTATATTTGTTTTCAATAAATAAACCCTAGTATGGATACTACAAGTAGATATGGATCTGGGACACTTATACATAGTGTTAATAAATCTGATAAGGGTTCATTGGGATTAACTTCAATGCCATATAATTCAAAAAATGGCCCTTTCTAAACACCTAAGTTGACACTCAAGTGGGATATTCTTAGGTTAATTCACATTTTATTTATGATCTTTTATGATGGATTTGAATAGATGATAATAAAAATTGACCTATATTCAACCTAATATGTAATAGATTGAAAATAGGGTGTCCTTATTTAGAAATCCTGAAAATTATTTTTCATGATTATGTGGTTTCCTACCATGATCAGTGTTGATCATACAATTACTTTTAGTCATAGTCAATGGATGAAACCTAATAAAACCATATTAATGTTTATTTTTATTGAAAATTAAATGATTATCCACCTAAGAAACCAAATTATGTAGGATATGGAATAAAAAACCTTGTTTTTATGCTCACACAACTTTCTCAAACCATGAATCTTGAGGAGTATTCAAAATATCAAAGGAGGGAGTAACATTTTATTGAATAATTAATAAGAAAACATCACTTTATTTTAGTGGGTCTACTAATCCAATAGTTTCTTAGTAATGGATCAGTACCTCTGAATAGATTGTTTACACTCCCTATTATTTAGAATGTGAAAATTTTATTTTGATTGTTTATCCTTTGGAAGGAAAAGTGGATCAATGGTGGACTATAATTAAGAATACAAGGAAATTTGATAAAATTGACACCATGGTGTGGGATGAGTTTAAGTGATTAATTTTTGATAATATAGCCTCATATTCATTTAAAAAAATATATAATGAATACCAAAATCTTAATAAATGATGATAAATCTATTAGTACAAATGAGGAAAATTTTACAAGACTTGTGAGGTACTCTTATGGAATCATCATCCTATATGAAAGTAAGGTTGATGGAATTTTCAGAAGCTTAGGAGCATGTCTCTGAAAAGGATTATCTATAATGAAATTTGGAATCTATGAAGAAATCATTTGATGTACACTCAAATTATAAATGGAAATAGAATTTAGAAACCCACCTGTTTCTATTGATATGAAATGGAATATGGGGTTTCGTGGGATTTCCAATGGTATGTCATAAAGAGGGAGGAGAATGTTTTTACCATCTACATATGAAAAATTTAAGAAAGAGAAATCAGGTGAATTCTTAAAAGAAAAAAATGTCTTTCAAGTGTGAAAAGCTTGACCATTGAGAAAAGATTGTAGAAGTGATATGAAGTGGCCAATCAATGAAATTAATGGACATAGTGATCAATATAATGCACCAACCACAATTCAGTGTTTCCAATGTATGATGATTGAGAATTATGGGAGTCAATTCCCTAGTATAAGGGATAATGAGGGAAATAATTCCAAAAAACCTATAAATATAATGGAAGAGGGAAATATTTCGAAATCATAATAGTTGAATAATATCATGATAATTAGAAAAAAATTATCCTCTACAATATAGTTTAGAATTTTATGTTAAAGTTTTTATGAATGATCAATATAAAAATAGTATTGTTAACCTCTTAGTAAAATTTGATGTAATTAATAGTATTGATTACCTCCCTCTATGTAGATTATGGAATAATGAAATAACAATTGATATTCTAAATCATCCTATGATTGTATATCAGTTCCATGTATATTAGTAAGTTAATTCTAGGACACAAAATTATAAGGGGGTGTTTCAACAATCAACCATATTTATAATGAATTTTATTTTTTTCTGGTATATTTTTATAAATTAATTGGCAAAATTCGGAGACCAGGAGTTGAGATGGAGTGTGACTTTGAGGCCAGATGTACACAAAATAGTTTGAAGAAAACTGTTATGTTTAATTTGTGTGCGTTTGTGGTTCTCTTAAAAAAGAGGAATAACTTTTAAACGGGTTTTTGAATTAGATATATGAGGGTTCTGTTGTGTTCATAATGGCAAGTTTACTCCAGCCACATCTTAAATTTAGTCGGTGTGGGTCTTTAGTGAGAAAACCTGAAAAGTACATAACAATAAATAAAATAATTAAATAAAAATTTTTATATATTAAAATTCTAAAAACTCATCAACAATGACTTGGAAAGGAAATCTGAGACCAGCATTTTGTTTGTAATGTGGAGTTTTGCATAGGCAGTGCCCAAAATTGACCAACGTGGGTTGAATGTGAAAGGTAAATTTAGAATGTTTTAAAAGAAAAAAATAAATATAAAAAAAATATTTTATTTGTTTTTTAACAATTCACAGTGATGCGGGAACCCATTTTATTTCATAATGGAATTGTGTGGGGAAGTGGTAACACACCACCAGGGAGACATATTTTCCATTATCCTAAATTAAATAGGAATTCATGGTTAATGCATAACCCGAAAATTCCATGTATCCTATGGAAAAAAAGATATTGGAGGAACCCTCCTGTTGGAGGATAATGAAAGATGAAAAAGGATAGATCAACAATGAAAACATGCCATCCTCTTCAAAAGATCTCACCAATGAATATGTCACAAAGATTGATTGTTTTCAGCAAGTGACCTAAACCTAGGTAGAAGTTATCTTTTGAATTCCTTCCTCGTTCTTATTTTCAACAACGAATGTGGACCAATCCACAAACAAGTTGATCTGCAAGTTAATAATTCTTTCATAATGGTTCGAAAACAAAATTTAAAGAGATTAATCCTTAATTATTATCCTTTTTGTTTAGTCACCCTTTTCTAATAGGATGAATGAAGGACGAAATGATTAGGAACGTTTTTTATTCTTTGGGTGTTCTTGGTGCTTTCTCCTACCCCAATCTTTCTGTTTTTCCATCATACACCTATGGTCACATAGGGATTTAATGGGAGGTTTTAAATGTGGATGAACCCCCAAAGCAATGAAAAGGAATTTTGGAGCCTTTGTTAATAAATACAACGACCTTTAGGATCGCAAGGGTGTCACTATTTCAAAAAATAGGGTAGTAGAGAAGAAGATGCATTCCACAGAGAAGATCCTGCTGGCAGTGGTGCATGGTGTCTTGGCTCGCCCATAGGGCGATTGAAATGGGCACAGTCTAGAGGGGCCATGCTGGTGAAAGGGGTCTGCAGCACACGACTGTGTGTAGTGATCGAGACATGGTAAGAATCCGCTATCAACCAGGACCCCACAAGAACCGCCATGGGGCTGGTCACGTGGCAGCCAACCACGTTGAAAATGGGAGCTGGACATGGTGACCAAGAAGGGATATGCCAATGATCGTGTCTAGGTGGACTGATCCAGCCATCTCGAGTAGGCTGAGATGGAGCAGCTGGGTTAGGCCTATAGTGGGTCGGGTCGGTGGTAGGGAGGGCTGACAGAACAAACCGAGACTAGCAGGTTGGGTTGACCTAGCAGGTCGAGTCACCGTTCCCCGGGTTAGGTCGGGTCAGGTCTGTCTAACTGGGTCGGACCTAACCTGGAACCAACATGCCCCTTTTCAAAAAATTGGCTAGTAACTTTCAAACCAAATGTCCATTTGACAAGATCATTGCAGTGTTGGTACCCTTACAATGAGGCAGTCATTTTGAGATACTCTATGAGTGTTTTCATGGAGGTTGATGTGTGAAAAATTTGGCTCTAGGAGTAGGTGCTCTCGGAATGATCATGCCAAGATTGGAATCTAGTGGCTGGTTGTGATGTCCACATAATGTGTCTCTTACGAATTGTGTCTCATACACCTACACGAAGTGTGTCTCCTATTCATACACTCAGTGTGTCTTCTACAGCTACAGAGAGTGTCTCTCTTATGGCTATGTGGAGTGTGTCTCCTATAAATACCCAAGGTGTTTATCGTTGGATTTGAATATTCCTTGACTTTTTTCGTATATGTATTATATATATATATATATATACACTGGTGTGATTTGTCTCTAATGAATCTCTTGACTATAATTTTTAGAGGCTACACTTCTAATACCACCTTGGTAGTCTACTTTGTGTATTGGTTTGTGGTATACCTTTGTGGTTTGTAGTCCCTACTATGTATTGCTTTACTCTCCATTCCACATGATTTTCCCACTTGTGTCATGTCTTGTGATGATTACCAATAGCTAGGACGAGAGCCCTGTTGGGATGAACAATGGTTGTAATTAGAGGGAGGCCTGATAGAGGATGTGAACTTCAGTGACTTCTAACAGCTTATGTACCTACCCTTCACGTATTTTTTTCGGTATATGGGTTCTAAGAGATTATACTTTTCCTTCGGTGGGATTCTATACATACCCCCTTTAATTTTAGTTTGTACTATTTAGTTTTTGTGTTTTTTCATACTATTATACATGCTTGTCTTCTCAGTATTTCATTTTCACCACTTTTTCTTGGAGATGAGTGTGTGTGTGTATAGGTACTTGGAAAAATGCCTCTCACTTATGGTATATGCCTACTTTGCGCTGGTCTCTAGACCATGGCTTATGGGAGGAAGGCTCAGGGTAGTCATGACATAGGCTCCAGGGGACAGGTTGTGATAGAGTGGTATCAGTGGAGGTGAATTCTACATTGGGACCAAGAGTCTGTGAGATTGGTTTGTGGATATAGTGTCAAATTTTTCAAGTTTGGATTTTAGGATAGGGAGTCTAGTGTTGGTGCAGTGGCCGATGTATCCAAACACAAGGACCCTGAATTATACTTTTCAACTCGGTACATGAAAACACTGGTTACATTCATCATATAAGAATTGAGTGTGTTCTCATGTCCTTCTTGAGTCAGAGTCAGCTCAGGAGATATACTTAATTGACCATAGTATATATTGTTCTATTTTAGGATGCTTCCACATTGGCAGCCAACTAGGATTCTGGGGAAGGACCACAAGGATGGTCCGCTGAGTGATGAGGCATCAGTACATGTACTATTGAGGGAGATAGAACCTCCTGGTGGTGTACAAATGATACCACCACACAGAGATACCTAGTTTCTACCGATGTTACTAGTGTAGTATGAATGCATTCTCAATGAATTTCAAGAGTTTTAGAGATAGAGACCTCCCAAGTTATGAGGTGAGATAGATCCTCAATTAAGTGAGGATTGGATAAGAGAAGTTATTTGAGTTTTCCAACTAGTGAGGATGGCTATTGACTAGATGAAAGTCTTAGCCCCGATCCTTCCTTATGTCATGTTGGGGAGATGGTGGAGCTTGATGATGCAGACACATGAATAAGTGAACCTTTCCTAGATAGACAATGAGCACCTCTTCAGGGAAGAGTTATTTCTGTTGATGTTACTCATTGCGTGTATACGAGAGAAACTACACCTACAACAGGGTAGTCAGATAGTTGTAGAGTACTCAAAAAGATTCATGGATCTTTCAAGCTTCTCTACAGACATGGTACGAGACTTGTTCTTCAAGGAATAGACCTTAATGCTGGGGATATTCTAAGAGATCAGGGAATCATTGATATCCCTTATCATTCCAACACATGATTTGGTGCTGGAGAGATCTATTCTTGTAGAGAGCTTTCTAGTTGAGTATGAACTGGTGGTGGGAGCTACCATCGGGTGCCAGGTTGTTGATTAATCAGCATAAGGTATCCAAAAGCTGGTGGAGGGATCCAAGAAAATGGGACAGTCTAGGTGATGACCCCAAGATTTAGGATCCGTGGTTCGGGACTTCCCATATAGAATAGGTTATCCAAGGATAGGTCGGGCTACTCATCAGCAGTCAGGGTCACATTGCTAGGGATTGTCCGACCAGCCATATGACAGATCCAAAAATGGTCGGGGGACTACCAAGGTAGTGATAGAGGTAGGAATAGGCTGGTCTTCTAGATGGAAGACATATTTTTAGAGGATGAATATCAATATGACGTGGGGAGAGTTTTAAGGTACTACCGCCAACACCCTAGGTGGTCCACTGTGGGCTCTGTGAGCTTGTGGAAAGGGGTGAGGCCAACAGCAGGTGATGAAAGCATACAACCCCAATACTCCAAAGATGATTAGAGGTGTGACCTGTGTCTTCTCCACCATAGATAAAATTCTTATAGACATAGGTATCAATCGATAATTCCTTGGAACATACCTTATTCAGATCTCATATATTTCAGAAGAGACGTTGGCTTGATCCTTAATTTTAGAGACTCCTACACGAGGGGATTAGGCGATCAGACACTAATTCGGGAAGTGTGAGCTTAATCTTTGAGGTGAGAGAATTAGATGGAATCTCTTAGTAGTGGCATTGAGGCCCTATGACATCATTTTTGTTATGTATTGGTTATCCACAGTCCATGCTCAAATTAACTGCTTTAGGCATAGAGTGCTGTGTGTCCATAAAGATGGGACCAGGTTTTCCTTTTTCAATGAATAGGAAACACAAACAGTGTAGGATGGACTTTCTTAGGGGAGGATGTACCCAATTACTCACCAGTTGGCTTGCCTCACCCTTAGTGTAGTAGATAAAGAGAGGTATCAATTTCCTACTATGGTGGAGGAGTATGAGGATGTGTTTCCCAAGGATGTCCTTGGATTACCTCCCTATAGGGAGATAGATTTATTCATTGATCTATACCCCAAGATGACACCGATATATAAACCTTCATGTTAGAAGGCTACCCTAGATCTTTGGGAGTTGAGGGAACAACTAGAGGATTTGTAGAGGAAGGGTTTCGTGAGGCCTCGTGTTTCACCCTAGGTGGCCCCAGTTTTGTTTTCCAAGATGGAAGATGAAAATTTGATGCTATATATGGCCTTACAGTGCCTGAACCATGTGAGTGTGTAGAATAAATATCCACTGCCAAGAATTTACAACTTCTTTGATCATCTGAAGAGAGAGAGAGGCGATTTTTGATGATATTTCTGAGATCTGACTATCAACAGCTTTATTTACGAGATGAGGACATCCCAAAGATGGCTTTCAGATGTTTTTATGAACACTAGAAATACTTAGTGATGCCATTTTACATCACCAATTACCCAAAAGTGTTCATGGGACTCATAAATAATGTCATCCATGTAACACCCCAAGCTTCTACGGTACGTTTCCTTTCGAATAATGCGATAGCGTGTGTTGTACGCAACCTCGAGTTCAAACACACACCACAACTAATTAAACTAGCCGTTGTAAATAGTAATACCTACTTTTTGAAATCATATATATTTTATATTTCAAAATGGACTTCATTTTTGGATTCGGAATATCGAAATTATCCTAGGGTGAAATTTTGGTACTTTTCGGATAACTTTTATATTTTGATGAATAGTGAAAATTACTAAATTTTAATTAAAAACAACTTTTTTAATCAAAATAAGTAATAGTGATAAATTATGAATTTGAGTGGTTTTAAAGTATATTTAGAATATAGTTTTACCATTTAATATAATGTTGGTCATTGGACATAATTTTACAATTAAACCGAACATAAACAAGTGTCAATCTTTTGATAGTTATTATCTCTTAAAAACACGCTTTTTGTTTTGACAGCGGGATTTAATTTTAAATTAATTTCTGCCACTTCTGTGTTTTGAATTTAGGAAAATGGATTCCATATTTGGAATCAGGATGTTCAAATTTTGTAAATAGGTAACTTTTATTTTTAGACATTTTGAATAATTACTGCGGTAAATATTTTATTTACCATGGTTAAAGGGTAAATCTGGTAAATAAGGGTTAAAAAATAATATTATAATAATACAAAATTACCCTAAAACGTGTCCTAACCTTATTGGTGGACACATACCCGACCATGGGAATCCTTGGGTCAATTTGGGGACCCCTTGGAGCCACTTGTATGTGGTAGGGACACATTATATTAATAAAGTTAAAATAAAAATAAAAATGGCATAAGCTTACATCTTTTATAAGAACAATTTTTACATAGGGTTATACATGTTGGATTTTCGATTATAAATATTCATTAGAAAGCTAAAAAGATTTCCTACATAATAATATTTTATTTATAATTTTTAGACATTAAATAATTTATTTAATTTATGACACAATGATGATGCAGTAATTACTATAATAGTGAAAAATTAAAATAATTGATATTATAAATACCCAAATAAATATAATATGAAACTTTTAATGAATTAAACTAATTTTCTAGGATAATATGATATATTAGAATTGATTTAATTGACTTTTTTCGAAGTAATCAATCTTTTATGAGTTTCACAAAAATCAACTATTGAATAGTGTCAAAATTGACATAAAAGAGTTCTTAAAACAAATATTATATTATTAATTGATATTAAATTCCTAAAAAACTAAGGTTCGGCCAAGAGACTTATATTATGATAGGTTAATCATTAATAGACCACTTGGGGGTCGCTTGTATGTATATAGTAAGTTTATTAACCATATTATATAAAACTACAAAGAGACATTGTAAAAGTGAAACTAATTAACTTAGAGTTAATACTTAAAGATAAGGTTAATATAAGTACCCAAACCTGTCTAAATTCTATTGGTTGAGTGGTTTTCGACCTATCCCCACCTTAAACTTTGAATAATAAGATTTGGAGCCATTAGAAACCGAATATGAATTTATTATAAATTAATATTTCTAGCTTTTCCAAAGGTGCCCCTCACCCCTCTTATAAAAGGGCACTCCTCCTTCTCATTTCTTCACACCTTCAAAGCCTTTTGGTTCGGCCAAACTCTGCCCAAATACTCTCCCAACATCCCTCACTACAACCTAGAGGCCTTAGTTTGATCAGAAAGCCAACCTAAGGAGCCCTTTTGATCAAATCAAAAGGAAGAACCCGAAGAAGAGGTAATGATTTCACCACCCTTTTCTAAGTTCATTTCTTCTTCCACTTCTTCTTCCTTTGTTCTTACCATTCTAAAATAATAACTCCAGTATCTCACATATACTGTGATGTTATTATAAGTATGGTACAACTATATTCAGTATTCTATCCACCCTTTGAATAACATGTCACCATACATGCGTACGTACGGCTTACCGTCTCCACGTCGTGGTGTAATTGTTATTCAATATAATATTATTTGGATGGGTATAATAATGATGTGTAACTCATGTAAATAATAAATATAACATGTTAATGATTCTGTATATATGATATACCATTCATTTATATATTATTTTAATATCAAAAGAATGATATTGTCGCTCGTGCGTACGTACGGACTACCGTCTCCACGAACGCGATGAGATTCATTCTCCATCGTATCCATTCAAGTATAATTATCATTTTATGATTTAAAAATGATGTTTAAGGACTTGATATCATTCTGTATATGAATAAGATACAACAAACATGGCTTATGTAACAAAACAAATAAAAGAAATTGAGTAAGTTAACACCCGAAACGATGATAATTCTAAGATATTATTAATAAATCAATGTTAAAAGATCATATATGATATCATATTAATATATATGATTCTTGTATAATTTAATAACAATTATTTCACCATTATACAGGATGTTAACCTACCCCAACCAAGGAAAAGTACAAGGTAAGGGTTATTTCACAATCTCTTCATTATCCGAGGTTGTTTATATGTAATAATCTATTGGGATCTCTTTATCATCCACATCCATGTTTCTTAAAAATGTATTTCAAAACATTTTTACTATTTACAAGAATATGGGTTAAAGTCATTTATACCTTTTTTTGACTTTTTATAAGAGGTTTATAAAGGAATCTTTCCGTCGTTTTCAAAACAAGGTCCTTTTTAACCTTTTCGACAGAATTGAGGTAAGAATGTTTTTTTTAACTTATACGGCGGGTGCGGTTATTTTACGCCGTTATAAAATCTTCAAAGCTTTCCTTACAAGCTTATAAGAATATTTTCAAAGAAACTGTTTTATTTTATATGGATCTTAAATGATTTCAAAATAAAAGGAGATATTTCTTTAAAAAGAATTTTGATTTCATCTATGTCAACATCCTTTGATGGATTTTAAGATTATTTGAAGTTGATTTATTATGATACAAAACTTCTATATTGTATTGAAGGTTTTGTGATATGTTTGACTGTGGATGTGCTATTTTTATACCATTCATAGTTTATTGTGAAAGTATTGACATTTCGTATGCTAGTTTTAATACGAATGTTTATGTTATGTTTAAACCTTTTCATATGGGAATGCATTGGACTTAATAAGTGACGGGTGGAGCCCGCTATAGCTCCTCGATGCATCGGTAGGTCTCATGAGACAAACTAGTGTCTTGGCACAAGGCCTTGACAAAATCTTATTTGTAGTCTTGGCACGAGGCCTTGGCTATGTGGTTAAGATAGTCTGGCATTATGCATTCCAATATTATGAAAGTGGTTATTGATATTGCATGTGATTATTCGATTAGTAGAATATCCATGTGAACAAGTAAATGGAATTATTTCATTTTACTTTTGCCATACTATGTTGAAGTTAAATTTTAAAAGGCTTTTGTTTTAGTAATTCATTGCCTTAAATGTTTATGCTTATTTTGAATGTTCCGCTATATTGTTATCCTTACTGGGCATTTGAGCTCACCCCTTTTCTATGTTTTATTTTTCCCAGGTAGTGAAGAAGTAAATTATGAATGACTTGCAGGGATATTATGAGGGGTTAATAGTGTGGATATGAAGACTTTGTTGTTGTAGTAGTTTTTCACTTTGAAATGTAATGTAAAACTTTATGATTATATCTAGTGTTTCCAAGGCTACTAAACCAATCGGTCTTTCGAGATTTGATCTTTCTTGTGATCATGCCAATGTTATGTAATAATGCACCGACTCTGGGTAGCTGGGGTCGGGGCGTTACAGTTGGTATCAGAGGAAGTTTAGTACAAACCTTGGAAGCTAGATTTAGATAAACTCTGATTAGAGCACGTAGACCTAAGATGAACTTTGAGGATTAGTATAGAAGAACTTCCTAGAATTTTGGTATTGTAGAGATTTTGTGAGTTTTCCGAGCAATACATCCCTGTCTGGATACGAGCAGGTAGAGGCGGCTCTGGCACAGATGTACCTAGGGGTAAAACCCGAAAACACCGCTTTGAGCTAGACTCGAACGGGAACTGGTGCACGACAACGGGCCTTGCTGCACTCTTGGTTACGACACTCCCGGGGGATATGCTTAGGATAACTCTCATTTTCTTTACAAATCATTTTGAAGGGATTATGAGTATATACTTTCTCAAAGAAAACATTTTTATGATTATGGATTATATCCATAAATAGTTCAATTTATGTTAAGTGTTTTATAAGTATGGGATTATGTATTTTGATTCATAAACTGATCTAGTTTATGCCATTGTTTAGAAATGGCGCCTAGTGGAAGAAATGGAAACCGTATCAATGCACACACTCCATGTAGGGATTGCCCTCCTGCTCAAGATAATTATAGTGGGGCTGGTGATGCAACTGGTGCTGATCAGCTAATCACCGTACTGGGACAACTTACTCAGGTTATGAATAATAACCTTACCCGTATGGAGCACCCTGATCCGCAGTGTGGAGGATCAATGTTAGATCGATTCATGAGGCAACAACCACCAACGTTCAATGGGAATACAAATCCCTTAGTAGCTGAGCAATGGATATTTTCCCTAGAGAAAATATTTCAGGCTTTGGGGAGCAGTGAAAGGGAAAAAGTTATCATGGCAGTTTACCGCCTCACTGGAGATGCTGATCAATGGTGGTCATTGATTCAAAACATGAAGGAAGATGATGAAGTATCAAATATGGAATGGAGGGAGTTCAAAGAGCTGTTTTTAGAAAAATACTTCCCTCGCGACCATCGAGCAGATATGGAAAGGCAATTTCTGAGTCTGAGACAAAAGGAGGATGAGAATGTCACAAAGTATGAGGCTAACTTTACAAGGTTAGCGAGGTACACTGGTGATTATATTCGCAACCCAAGAAGTAAGATTGATCGTTTCTTTGATGGGTTAAAACCATTTCTCCGTCGAGCATTAGTCTCACAATCCTTTTCATCGTACGAAGACATTGTCTCATGTGCTATCAAGACCGAAAAGTAATTCTCTAAGTCTTATGACTTTAAAGCAAAGCAAGAGAAGAAGAGACCTGCTGATCAATCTGGGAATGGAAATAAGGGGAAGAAGGGAAAGGTTGAATATCCATCTTGTGGTAAGTGCGGGAAGAAACACCCCGGTGCTTGCCTGAAGGGAATGGGAGTCTGTTACAAGTGTGGTGAAAAAGGCCACCAAGCTCATGATTGCAATGGGAAGAAGGAAGCTACCAACGTTCAGTGCTACAATTGCAGGGAGATGGGGCATTATGCAAATGCATGTCCTAAGCGTCAGGAGAACTTACCTCAGAAAAGGCCAAGGGATCAAGGCCAGGCTTATGCTATCACTACTGCTGAGGTAGAAGCTCCGAAAGACGTGGTGGCAGGTAATTTAATGGTTTCCTCAAGTTTATCAAATGCATTATTTGATTCTGGATCATCGCATTGTTTCATATCTTCCCAGTTTGCTAAGAAAATTAGATATTTCCAATTTGATTTAATAAGGGAGTTGTCAGTTAAAACTCCTAAGGGAAGTATCGTTGCAACAAAGTTTTGTGAATCAGTCCCCATTAGAGCACATAAATTTTCTTTATCTGCTGATTTCATCGTCATACCTATGATTGAGTTTGATATAATCCTCAGTATGGACTGGATTTCGGACTATGATGCGAAGATTTATTGTAAGAAGAAAGAGGTTACGATTCTTTATGATAATGATAAGGATCACCTTATTTTTAGAGCAGAATCGTCACCACCTAATTCTTATTTAGATCCACCCCATGTAGCTCAACTTAATTCAATTATCGGGGAGGAAGAGAATGAAATAACTTTCGGTGAGGAAAGGAATGTTCAAATAGAGGATGTACCTGTTGTGAAAGAATTTGTAGATGTATTTCCGGAAGATTTACCTGGACATCCTCCAGAACGAGAAGTTGAGTTTTCCATTGATTTGATTCCTGGATCAAGGCCTATATCGAAGACCCCTTATAGAATGGCCACTGTAGAGTTAGTCGAACTAAAGAAACAACTAGAGGAATTGAGTAATAAGGGATTTATTCGCCCTAGTGTTTCTCCATGGGGAGCCCCTATTCTTTTTGTTAAAAAGAAAGATGGATCTATGAGGTTATGTATCGACTACAGGGAGATCAATGCTATAACAATAAAGAACAAGTATCCCCTACCTCGTATTGATGATTTATTTGACCAACTGCATGGAGCTCAATACTTTTCAAAGATTGACCTTCGATCTGGATACCATCAGTTGTGTGTGAAGAAGGAAGACATTCCGAAAACAGCATTTCGAACCAAGTATGGGCATTACGAGTTTACTGTAATGCCGTTTGGATTGACTAATGCACCATCTGTATTCATGGATCTGATGAATAGAGTTTTCAAGGAGTATCTCGATGAATTTGTGGTAGTATTTATTGATGATATATTGGTATACTCCAAAACCTATGAAGATCATGAAAATCACTTGCGCATTATCTTGAGGACTCTGAGGAGGCATGAATTATATGGAAAGTTTAGCAAGTGTGAATTCTGGCTTCAGGAGATTTCTTTTCTTGGCCATATTGTCTCTAAAGATGGAATCTCTGTTGATCCTTCTAAGACCAAGGCAATCCAAGAATGGCCAGCACCTACGAGTATAACTGAGGTACGTAGTTTTATTGGTTTGGCAGGTTATTATCGACGTTTCGTCCGGAATTTTGCCCGATTGGCTAACCCATTAACGAAGCTCACACATAAAGGGGTTAAATTTGTTTGGAAAAAAGAGTGTGAAGAATGTTTCAAAGAACTGAAGAGAAGATTAGTCAGTGCTCCTATATTGACTCTACCATCGGGGAATGATGGGTTCGTTATTTATAGTGATGCATCAAAGAAAGGACTTGGTTGTGTCCTTATGCAGAATGATAGAGTTATTGCCTATGCATCACGACAGTTGAAAATTCATGAACAAAACTATCCTACTCATGATCTTGAGTTAGCAGCTGTGATCTTTTCTTTGAAGATATGGAGGCACTACCTCTATGGTGAAAAATGTGAGATTTATACTGATCACAAGAGTTTGAAGTATATTTTCTCACAAAAAGAACTCAACATGAGGCAAAGGAGATGGCTTGAATTACTCAAGGATTATGATTGCACGATACACTACCACCCGGGGAAAGCAAACAAAGTAGCAGATGCTTTGAGCAGAAAAGACCATGGAGTTCTGAACATGATGAGAATTGAAAGGGACCCAATTTTCATGGATCTAGGGAAGATGGACATGGGAATAACCAGGGAAGGTGAAACATCAATGCTTTTTCAAATGGTTGCCAAACCATCTTTAGTAGAAAGGATTAAGAGTTCTCAGACCGATGATGAAGAATTCCAAAAGAAGATTAAAGCTGTGAATGATGGGAGATTGAGAGACTTTGTGTATGAATATGGAATTTTGAAATTCGGGAAGAGACTTTGTGTTCCCGATTTACCTGATCTGAAAAGGGAATTACTGGATGATGCTCATAGTTCCAATTTCTCTATACACCCTGGGAGCACCAAAATGTATAGAGATTTGAAGGAACATTTTTGGTGGGACAATATGAAGAGGGAGATTGCTGATTTTGTGTCAAGATGTATGGTTTGTCAACAAGTGAAAGCTGGAAGGCAACAGCCTGGAGGAGTCATGCAACCGCTTCCCATACCGGAGTGGAAATGGGACAATATTACAATGGAATTTGTCATGGGGCTACCAAAGACTCCTAGAAGGAACGATGCAATATGGGTTATTGTTGATCGTCTTACCAAGTCAGCACATTTTCTTGCTATAAGAGAAGATCTACCCCTGGAACGTCTAGCAAGACTATACATTAATGAAGTTGTGAGACTTCATGGAGTACCCCTATCAATTGTTTCGGATCGTGATCCCCGTTTTACTTCAAGGTTTTGGAAAAGTCTTCAGAAATCCCTGGATACTGAACTTCATTTGAGCACTGCTTACCACCCTCAGACAGACGGACAATCAGAACGGACTATTCAAACCTTAGAAGACATGTTGAGATCTTGCTCACTTGACTTTCAGGGTATGTGGGATCAATATTTACCTCTGGTAGAATTTTCCTATAACAATAGCTTCCATTCGAGTATTCAGATGGCACCATATGAAGCGTTATACGGAAAGAGATGTCGTACACCAACCTATTGGGATGACGTCGGTGAAAGAAAACTTGTAGGTCTAGAACTGGTGGAGGAAACGATGGAAAAGGTAAAGGTAATCCAAAATCACATCAAAGCAGCTCAAAGTAGGTAGAAGAGCTATGCTGATAATCGAAGGAAGGATTTGGAATTTCAAGTCGGTGATCATGTTTTCCTAAAGGTATCTCCGTGGAAGGGAGTCATACGTTTTGGTAAGAAAGGTAAATTGAGTCCCAGGTACATCGGACCTTTCGAAATTCTAGAACGAATTGGGGCTGTAGCTTACCGATTGGCAATGCCGCCAAGTCTCTCCAAAGTTCACGATGTGTTCCACGTATCTCTGTTGAGAAAATACATGCCTGACCCAACGCATGTACTCACCTATGAGGAATTAGAACTGGAACCCGATCTGTCTTATTGCGAAGAGCCCGTCAGGATTCTTGATACAAGAGAACAAGTGATGAGAAACCGGACGACGCGTCTGGTAAAAGTTTTGTGGAGGAATCATAAGATGGAAGAGGCAACGTGGGAACCCGAGGAACTTATGATGAAGAACCACCCGAGTCTTTTTATGCAGTAATACCCTAGAAATTGCGAGGACGCAATTATTTGAAGGAGGGGAGAATGTAACACCCCAAGCTTCTACGGTATGTTTCCCTTCGAATAATGCGATAGCGTGTGTTGTACGCAACCTCGAGTTCTAACACACATCACAACTAATTAAACTAGCCGTTGTAAATAGTAATACCTACTTTTTGAAATCATATATATTTTATATTTAAAAATGGACTTCATTTTTGGATTTTGAATATCGAAATTATCCTAGGGTGAAATTTTGGTACTTTTCGGATAACTTTTATATTTTGATGAATAGTGAAAATTACTAAATTTTAATTAAAAACAACTTTTTTAATCAAAATAAGTAATAGTGATAAATTATGAATTTGAGTGGTTTTAAAGTATATTTAGAATATATTTTTACCATTTAATATAATGTTGGTCATTGGACATAAGTTTACAATTAAACCGAACATAAACAAGTGTCAATCTTTTGATAGTTATTATCTCTTAAAAACACGCTTTTTGTTTTGACAGCGGGATTTAATTTTAAATTAATTTCTGCCACTTCTGTGTTTTGAATTTAGGAAAATGGATTCCATATTTGGAATCAGGATGTTCAAATTGTGTAAATAGGTAACTTTTATTTTTAGACATTTTGAATAATTACTGCGGTAAATATTTTATTTACCATGGTTAAAGGGTAAATCCGGTAAATAAGGGTTAAAAAATAATATTATAATAATACAAAATTACCCTAAAACGTGTCCTAACCTTATTGGTGGACACATACCCGACCATGGGCATCCTTGGGTCAATTTGGGGACCCCTTGGAGCCACTTGTATGTGGTAGGGACACATTATATTAATAAAGTTAAAATAAAAATAAAAATTGCATAAGCTTACATCTTTTATAAGAACAATTTTTACATAGGGTTATTCATGTTGGATTTTCGATTATAAATATTCATTAGAAAGCTAAAAAGATTTCCTACATAATAATATTTTATTTATAATTTTTAGACATTAAATAATTTATTTAATTTATGACACAATGATGATGCAGTAATTACTATAATAGTGAAAAATTAAAATAATTGATATTATAAATACCCAAATAAATATAATATGAAACTTTTAATGAATTAAACTAATTTTCTAGGATAATATGATATATTAGGATTGATTTAAGTGACTTTTTTCGAAGTAATCAATCTGTTATGAGTTTCACAAAAATCAACTATTGAATAGTGTCAAAATTGACATAAAAGAGTTCTTAAAACAAATATTATATTATTAATTGATATTAAATTCCTAAAAATCTAAGGTTCGGCCAAGAGACTTATATTATGATAGGTTAATCATTAATGGACCACTTGGGGGTCGCTTGGATGTATATAGTAAGTTTATTAACCATATTATATAAAACTACAAAGAGACATTGTAAAAGTGAAACTAATTAACTTAGAGTTAATACTTAAAGATAAGGTTAATATAAGTACCCAAACCTGTCTAAATTCTATTGGTTGAGTGGTTTTCGACCTATCCCCACCTTAACCTTTGAATAATAATATTTGGAGCCATTAGAAACCGAATATGAATTTATTATAAATTAATATTTCTAGCTTTTCCAAAGGTGCCCCTCACCCCTCTTATAAAAGGGCACTCCTCCTTCTCATTTCTTCACACCTTCAAAGCCTTTTGGTTCGTCCAAACTCTGCCCAAATACTCTCCCAACATCCCTCACTACAACCTAGAGGCCTTAGTTTGATCAGAAAGCCAACCTAAGGAGCCCTTTTGATCAAATCAAAAGGAAGAACCCGAAGAAGAGGTAATGATTTCACCACCCTTTTCTAAGTTCATTTCTTCTTCCACTTCTTCTTCCTTTGTTCTTACCATTCTAAAATAATAACTCCAGTATCTCACATATACTGTGATGTTATTATAAGTATGGTACAACTATATTCAGTATTCTATCCACCCTTTGAATAACATGTCACCATACGTGCGTACGTACGGCTTACCGTCTCCACGTCGTGGTGTAATTGTTATTCAATATAATATTATTTGGATGGGTATAATAATGATGTGTAACTCATGTAAATAATAAATATAACATGTTAATGATTCTGTATATATGATATACCATTCATTTATATATTATTTTAATATCAAAAGAATGATATTGTCGCTCGTGCGTACGTACGGACTACCGTCTCCACGAACGCGATGAGATTCATTCTCCATCGTATCCATTCAAGTATAATTATCATTTTATGATTTAAAAATGATGTTTAAGGACTTGATATCATTCTGGATATGAATAAGATACAACAAACATGGCTTATGTAACAAAACATATAAAAGAAATTGAGTAAGTTAACACCCGAAACGATGATAATTCTAAGATATTATTAATAAATCAATGTTAAAAGATCATATATGATATCATATTAATATATATGATTCTTGTATAATTTAATAACAATTATTTCACCATTATACAGGAGGTTAACCTACCCCAACCAAGGAAAAGTACAAGGTAAGGGTTATTTCACAATCTCTTCATTATCCGAGGTTGTTTATATGTAATAATCTACTGGGATCTCTTTATCATCCACATCCATGTTTCTTAAAAATGTATTTCAAAACATTTTTACTATTTACAAGAATATGGGTTAAAGTCATTTATACCTTTTTTTGACTTTTTATAAGAGGTTTATAAAGGAATCTTTCCGTCGTTTTCAAAACAAGGTCCTTTTTAACCTTTTCGACAGAATTGAGGTAAGAATGTTTTTTTAACTTATACGGCGGGTGCGGTTATTTTACGCCGTTATAAAATCTTCAAAGCTTTCCTTACAAGCTTATAAGAATATTTTCAAAGAAAATGTTTTATTTTATATGGATCTTAAATGATTTCAAAATAAAAGGAGATATTTCTTTAAAAAGAATTTTGATTTCATCTATGTCAACATCTTTTGATGGATTTTAAGATTATTTGAAGTTGATTTATTATGATACAAAACTTCTATATTGTATTGAAGGTTTTGTGATATGTTTGACTGTGGATGTGCTATTTTTATACCATTCATAGTTTATTGTGAAAGTATTGACATTTCGTATGCTAGTTTTAATACGAATGTTTATGTTATGTTTAAACCTTTTCATATGGGAATGCATTGGACTTAATAAGTGACGGGTGGAGCCCGCTATAGCTCCTCGATGCATCGGTAGGTCTCATGAGACAAACTAGTGTCTTGGCACAAGGCCTTGACAAAATCTTATTTGTAGTCTTGGCACGAGGCCTTGGCTATGTGGTTAAGATAGTCTGGCATTATGCATTCCAACATTATGAAAGTGGTTATTGATTTTGCATGTGATTATTCGATTAGTAGAATATCCATGTGAACAAGTAAATGGCATTATTTCATTTTACTTTTGCCATACTATGTTGAAGTTCAATTTTAAAAGGCTTTTGTTTTAGTAATTCATTGCCTTAAATGTTTATGCTTATTTTGAATGTTCCTCTATATTGTTATCCTTACTGGGCATTTGAGCTCACCCCTTTTCTATGTTTTATTTTTCCCAGGTAGTGAAGAAGTAAATTATGAATGACTTGCAGGGATATTATGAGGGGTTAATAGTGTGGATATGAAGACTTTGTTGTTGTAGTAGTTTTTCACTTTAAAATGTAATGTAAAACTTTATGATTATATCTAGTGTTTCCAAGGCTACTAAAACAATCGGTCTTTCGAGATTTGATCTTTCTTGTGATCATGCCAATGTTATGTAATAATGCACCGACTCTGGGTAGCTGGGGTCGGGGCGTTACAATCCATCCCTATCTACACCGGTTCATGGTGGTCTTCATTTATGACATCCTGGTGTACTAGGCATCCAAGGAGGAGCACACGATACACTTGAAGACAGTCTTGAACATACAATGAGAGCACCAGCTTTACCAGAATCTCTATAAGTGTATGTTCTGGATACGAGAGGTACACTTTCTAGGACACATAATTCTAGTGGTTAGATTTGAAGTGGATCCAGTGAAGATATATGAGGTGCTTTCTTGTGAGCCCCCCAATTGAGTTTCATATGTACAATGTTTCCTTTGGATGTATGGGTACTATCAGAGGTCTGTACTTGACTTTTCTTAAGTAGAATCACCCATGAATGATTTGAAACAAAAGGGGAAAATATTTGTGTGGATGGAGAATTTCTAGGAAGTATTTCATTATCTAAAGAAGAGTTTGAAGAGTTCTCCTATACAGAGATTTCCAGAGGAGGTTGGTGGGTATGAAGTCTACTGTGATGAATCAAGAACCGGGCTTGGTTGTGTCCTGATACAGAGGTAGGTGGTGATTTCCTATGGTTCAATATTTTTGATACAACATGATAAATACTATGTGACCCATGATTTGGATCTGGCGTTGACAATGTTAGCATCGGAGATGTTGTGACACTACCTTATTGGAAATCGGTTTATCCTATACTCAAACCACAAGAGTACCAAGTATATATTCTCTTAGAAATATTTTAACTTGATAAAGAGTCATTGAATAGAGTTCCTCTAGGACTATGTCTTTGAGATAGCATATACTCTTGGGAACGGGATCGTAGTGGCATATGCTCTCTGCTATAAATAGACTTCCCTACTTTTGAATGAGGCCTCAGAGAAGTTGGACTCATTGTAGATATCCTTAGTGGATGGAGATGGAGTAGCTAATCTTTACTCAAGTGTAGTTACCCATACAGTCTTATAGTGAGTCAGGGAGACACAACTTGGAGATATCTAAAGTGAGGTTTCATGTGCTCAGATGTCCACCGGGCATGGCCCATATGGGTTTTCAAAAGGTGGGAAGCATGTCTTCCTTTTTAGAGGCAAAACCATTGTACCAATAGTGTTATGGGAGGAGGTGTTTAGGGACTCACATACACCCCATTTGGCAGTACATCCAGATGTAGTGATGAAGTTCTAGGACATTTGACATTAGTTCTGGAGGACAGGGATGAAGAAGGTAGTTGGAGAGTTTTGTTTTTCAAATTCCACACTTATCAATATATGAAGGCATAACACCAAGTTCTAACAGGCTTGACCAAACCACTCGAGGTGATTGAATGGAAGTGGGATGGGATATCTATGGACTTTGTGATGGGGTTACCACACACGTATAGTGGACACGATACCATCTGGGTGATTGTTGACCAACTCACCAAGTCATCCCACTTCTTACCTATTTAAAAGAAGAGTTCTCTAAAGAGATTAGGATTCCTCTTTGTGCATAAGGTAGTCAGAATCCCTAGAGTAACCTTGATAATTGTTTCATACAAAAATGCTCTCTTCACATCCTGACAGTGGAAGGGATTGTAGGAGGTGTTTTGGACTCAGTTTCACTTGATCATGGTGTTTCTTCCACATATGGATGCCCAGACATAGAGGACCATCCAGGTGCTTGAGGATATTCTATGTTCTTTGATATTGGATATTAGACGTAGTTGAGAGGATCACCATCCTCTGGTGGAGTTTGTGTACACAAATAGCTACCACTCCATCATTGTCATGACACCATTCGAGGCACTATATTGAAGACCATACATGCACCACTATGCTGGATAGTCCGCAGAAAGACAAAAATCATTGGTCAAGAGTTGGTATGAGTTACCACTGAGAAGGTGTTGATAATGTAAGAGAGGATGAGGAATACATAGATCCGTCATAAGTCCTATTATGACATGAAACCGATAACCTTGGAGTTCAGGGAGGGAGACTATGTATTCCTTCCAGTCTCTCCTCAATGAGGGATGTAGAGATTTTTTTAGGGTGAAGAGTTATCTATGAGGTATATCATCCTATTTCAGATTTTGAGCAGAGCTCGTGAGGTTGTGTACAACTTAAATCTACCCCCATAGATGCATTAGGTGCATGATATATTTCACGAGTCACAGTTGAGGAGGTACATGCATGATCTGTCACAAGTTATCAACTGAGGTGAGGTGGATGTTGATGATGGGGTGACATTTGTGGAGTAATTGGTGGAGATAGAGGATCGATAGGAGAATATCCTTCAGGGGTGGTCAATTCCCCTGGTGTGTGTTCAATGTCACCATTGGAATCTCTATGATAGAACGTAGGATTGAGAGGCTCATATTCAGGCTCAGTACTCCCAAATTTTTGTTGAGTAACCTTTTTTTATGTTAGGAACGTAAATACCAATGATGGGGAGAATGTAATGACTCAGATTTTTTTGGATTATTTTAATAAACTAATTGTAAAAATTCAGAGTCCAGGAACATAGATAGTGTGCAATTATGAGGCCTAGTGATCCTGAAATGGTTTGATGAAAACAGTTATGTTTTAATAGTGAAAATAAGTGGCTTTCCTAAAAATATATAATAACATCTAAAAATTATACCAGATTAGAAATCTGAGGGCACCATTGCATTTAGAATGGTGGGTTTGCCCTGGTCAAGACTTATCTTTAGTCAGCGTGAGTCCTAAATGGAAAAACCTGAAAAAAATGTAACCTTAATTAAAATAATAAAATAATTTTTTTCTATTTTACAATCATAATAAGTCACAAATGGTGACTTAGATTGGAAAACTTACACCACTTTCGAGTTTTTATTGTGGAATTTTACATAGGTGGGGCCCAACATTTACCAGTTCGGGTCGACTGTGAAAGGTAATTTTTAGATGTTTTAAAGAAGAATAAAATAAACCTAAAAAGATTATTTTATTTCTTTTTAATCCGTATTATTGATGTGAAAACCTATTTAATTTATTAATGTAAGAACATGATGATTCTGCAACACAATTATGGGGCGACACATTTCCCATTCTCCTAAATTAAATAGGAATTAATGGTTAATGCTTAACCCTAGAATTCCCTATAATCTCTGGAGAAAATATTTTGGTTGAACCATCCCATTTTGGGATGACGAATGATGATTAACTATAGATCACCACCACTAAAAACACCTCATATTCAAATGATCTCACCAATGATGATTACACAATGATTGATCTTTGTTAGTGAGGGATCCAGATTTAGGTAGGGGTTGTGTTTTGAATTCTTCCCCCGTTCTTGTTTTCAACAATGAACGTGGACTAACCCATTAATAGGATGATCTACGATTCAATGATTCTTATGGGATGGTTAGAATATGGGATTTAAAGGGATTAAACCTAAGTGACTATGCATGCTTTTTCTTCCCCCTTTTTGAATGGGACGAGCAATGGACAAAACCGACAAGGCCAACATTCATTCTTCGGGTGTACTTGGTGTTTTCACCTACCCCGTTCTGGCACTCTTCACTGACGGACCCCAGTGGTCACATATATATTATTTTGGGTGGTTCCAAACATAGACATAACCCCAGAGTGACTACAAGATGTTTTTAATCCTGTGCCAGTGAAGTCGGAAAACTGTGAATCGAAAGGGTGTCCCCGTATAGGAAAATTGGGCACTAGAGGAGATGAGGTGGTCTGCGTAGCAAAGACCACCTCTGGTCGATGCCAGTGGCGACACACAGCTATCTAGCAGGATGAACGCGATGGGATAAGCCTACTAGGACCACAATGATGGAAGGGTCCCACAACAAACAACTTTGGGAGGTGACTAGGGCCACCAGAGGTGGGAGGCCACATCACATGGACAGAAGCCATGGTCAAGGAGGACCATGACAGGGCCCTATGGAAACCATTGTTGGGAGGGTCAAGTGGGGACCGAACTGATTACAAATGGTGGATAGACATGTTTACAATTTCGGGACACAGTAGTGGCCACATATGGGTAGAACGAACTAGCTCGACGGGTCCGATCGTCCCGACTGGTCGGGTTGGCCGACCCCGGGTCTGGTCAGGTTAGTCCGACCAAACCCAGACCCAATCACCACCTTTTTAAAAAAATACTGAGAACATTCAAAATGTATGTCTATTTGATGAGCTTTTTTTACCATTGGGACCCTCAGGATGAGGTAATCCATTGTGATACTCTAGGAGAGTTTTAAATTAAGGTAGGCCTATGAACATTTTGGATTGAGGAGTAGGTGCTCCCAGAACGACCGCGCTAAGAGTGGAATCCAGTGGATTTCTGTGACCCACATGGAGTGTGTCTCCTATTGCGTGTGTATCCTATGAATATATGTATATTTTATCCCACTCTTACATAGAGTGTGTATCCTCCAAAATGTGTCTCCAATGCCTACATGGAGTGTGGCTTCTATAGATTGTGTCTCCTACACCTATGCAGAGTGTGTATCCTACTATGACCCAGAGTGTGTCTTATTATATTTGAATATTCATGGAGATTATTCTTATATGGTTGTTATATACTTATACTGGTGTAATATTAATCTAATGAATCTCTTGTTTTTACGTATTAGAGGCTACACTTCGTGTACCTCTTTGGTAGTCTTCATTGAGTATTGCTTTGTTTTATACCTTTGTGGTTTGGGGTTACTACTGAGTATTGTTTTATTAACCCCTGCAAGGGATTCAGCCACACATGTAATTTATTTTAAAGACAACCAAAAACTTTTATATGAGCCTTCGTGGGCCGGATATTGGTGGTACATAGAGGGAGGCCCGACAGAAGAGATGCACTTCAGCGTCTACAGAAATAAATCTTCTATACCTATCCTTCAGGTAGGGTTTTCAGTAGATGGGTTCCAAAATCTTGTAATTTTCTTTTTTTTGGGCATGTATAATGGCCCCATATTCTTTTAATTTTTAATATATAATTTAATGTGGGTTTTCTTAGTAGTATACATGCATGGATTCTATGTGTTTCAGTTTCATCAGTTTTTCTTGGAGACTAGTGCGTGTGTACATGTACTTGGAAAAATGCCTCCCACTTCTAGGATATTCCTTCTTGGTTCTAGTCACTAGCCTTGGCCTATAGGAGGTGAGATTTGGGTATTCCTGGCACATGCCTTTTGGGATGGGTTGTGCCAATACGAGAATGAAAATGGGAAAGAATCAGTGAGGATTTTTTTCTCAGACTCTGGAAAGCATCTAAAGGTGATAATGCTATATGGGTTTTAGTCAATCACCTTATGAAGTCAGACTAGTTCATTTTCATTAGAAATCAAATTTATCCCCTTTACAAGATTTATTTTTTATGAATTAATGAAATGGAATAATTTCATGGAAAATCAATAACAATAATATCTATTCTAGATATGAGGTTTAACCCATATTTTTTGAGAAAACTTCAGTAGGATTTGGATATGAAGTTTATTTTTAGTACTAAATATCATCCTCAGAGAGATGGTCAATATAATAGATCCATTAAAACCTTAGAGTATATGGTGAGATATTTTTTTATAGATTTCAAAGGTGTTCGTGGTAAAAAATTCTTATAATTGATTTTTCATACAATAACCGAAACATTTTTTTCCATTTTCAGAAGCCGGTTTTGGGGTTCCCGGTACCCGTACAGACGGACCCAACAAGCAGATTTCAAATTTCAAATACAAACCCATCTTTCCATCAAAAGTCGCGTTCCACACCTCGAACGCCATCATATCCTCGAGCCGCACGCCTGACACCACGAGCCACGAGCCTGCACTGACTGACGTGCCATGATTGTATCAACACCAGATCGCTGGAGAGATTCACCGACGTCTGTCGTCGTCGTCACCATCACCACCATCGACCACGAGAACATCCCCCGCACCACAGACAATCACCGAACCAGAAAATCAAACGCAACGGATGCGCATCACGAGCCCAAATCAGCGGCGCACACCAGATCATCGGTGGAGGCCAAAGAAATCACAATAGACGGAAACTTCCACTCACACAAAAACATCATCCTCGAAACAAAGAGGAACAGAATCAACCCATGCTCGCGAAGACGCATGAACATCAAAAACTATGGCAAAACCGGAAAATGACCCAGTAAAAACCAGATCTAGTACCGAAACCCAGCGCCGCCGACCTTCAGACCCCCAGAAGCCACGCCCCTCACCAGATGCCTGCGACCACGAACGGTAAGACTCCGTCAACCCGTGGACTCTGGGACTCGGTCGTTCGACGCCTGCACCACCGTGAAAGAAGGCTGAATCAAGTGCATCTTCATGGCGACCGAGCCAAGGAAGTCCCCGCCGTGAACCACAAACAAAATAGTGGATAAAGGAATGAAAGACTTATATATATTAGAACTGTCAATATTATTGATCAAGTAGGGAATGTTTCTTACGATTTGGTGCTTCCACCAAACCAATCCCAAGTTCATGATGTGTTCCATGTATTCCTAATGTGGATGTAAAAAACCTATCCTTCACACTTACTAAAATCAGAAGTCATATTGTTGGATCATGATATTTCCAATGTCAAACAAAATATAGAGATTATAGATCATAGATAGAATGTTCTATGAAACAATTCCCCTAACCAGGTCATTTTTTTGAAACCATGAACATTAAGAATCTATATAGAAACATGAGTATGGTTTGAGATATAAGTATCCTCAGTTTTTTATATCAATGTGATAGAATTGTGATGGAGAAAATCATTTTTGTAGTTGTAATGTAATATCATTGGAATTCGTGGATTTTTTTTAAATAAATATAATTTCTTCGATAGGTCGTGTTATTTGTTACAACAAGTTTTAAAAAATTTAAAAATACTACTATATTACTATTGTAGTAGGTCCATAATGACATAGTTGTCAAACATGGTAGTATGAATAGGAATAGAAACATTTTGAAAACTAATTATAATTATTTTAGGATAATAAAATATATTGATAAATATGTAAATAATTTTTGTTAATGTATTTATATACTTTGAAAATATATTTCTCCTCCTCCCCCAAGATAGAGAGCCTTTATATTTTTATTAAATTTTTTGTAAACAACCCTTTTAAACTGGATTGAGAGGGAACCCTACATGACCCATAGGAAAAGTGGAAAAAAGACTAAGTACAAGACCCAAGGAACTAAGGACTATATGGACGGACTAGAGCATCCGAGACACATTATTATATCATGCTTCAATTTCCCCAGCCCACATACATATTTGTACAGAATTTCAACATACAAAATTTCATGGTGCCTGGTAGAAATGGCGAAATACATACACTATCATCATTTCCAATCTAGATATGAATTCATGGTGGCTTCCACCTACTATAATTTACTACTCATGGGCCTTGAAATTTTTTATCTGGATTGATATTTTTTTCACTGATGTTCTCCATTTACTTCCATCTCATGCACAACTGGTCCATGATTGATGTTGTTGCCTCAACGTGAATCGTCAACCCCACCACATCATCACCAAAGTTATCCATAACCTATAGTGCTGCCTAACACATTCGTCTATAAAGATGATTCACCATAGAGTTTATAACTTATTATATAATAAATCATGTCATCCCATCTAATTTCAACACACTTCCGGGACTAAGACACCATCAATGTAATCCTGACATCATCAAGGACTTGCCCTGCCCCATCCACTAAATACCCCCACCATCAAGAAAATTGTACCAAATCATATAGATATAATGAAACACCATATATTTTTGGTCTACTGATATTTGACCATGATATTGATGTTGGATCATGAGGTGTCTTTACCACTTGGCCATATGCTAACTGCAAAATATATTTCTTCTCAAAAATTGACTTTCGTTTATTTTTGTGAAAAAAAATAAAATTATATTTTTAAAATTATAGATATTTTGATTGAAAAAATTATCTTCATTTTTTGGTTTCATAAATTAAACTTTAAATTGGGTTTAATTTTTTATAGCTTTCTAAAAAAGAATAATTGTTTTCATGAATAATTCTAAATAATGATTTTCATTAGAAACTATCTTTACACTTAAAGCATTTAAAATTTCAATTTTTATTTAAAATTGTTTTAAATGTAATATTAGTAAAATATATTATTATTAATACAATTTAGGACTATATAATAAATTTATTATATAGTTTTTATATAAAAACATTTCACACTTAGGAAAACTTTATATTTGGAAATATATTTTTCATCGTGTTTGAGTGTTTGATTTTAAATTAAAATCTTCAAATTATGTGAATTTAAGTAGATAAAATAGATAAAATATTTGGAATCATAATAATTAATATTATGTAATAATTTCAACTTAATTTTTGGTCATACTTAATAGAAAAAAAATTTAAAAAATATTGAACACAGTTAATGTTAAAACATGGTTTTGCGCATTACATGGGAATGAGTTAAAATTAATTTTCCACACATAAAAGATTTTTATTTAATAAAATTTATTTTATATTTATATATAATGGATCCGAATTATCTAATATTTCTCAATTAATTTTTATTCTAAAAGGACAAATTATCCAGGAAAATAAAAAGAAAGTTGTTATCGTGTTGAAAACCGAAATGATAAAAGTGAGTAAAATTAATGCTATGGAAATAACATAATTAAAACATGTGTTTTTTGTGTGATAGGTTTTGATAAAAAATTATTTATTTTTAATAAATATTATATCAATTTTTTATATGCATGACTTTAGAGTGACTACCCATTATTTAATTGTTTTGTGTATTTACAAAAATTCTACTCCTCCTCAATTATAAAGGGGAACCTCCTACACTCACTTAATCACACCTCATAATCCATTTGAATAAAAAAATACTTGAAAAAATATCTCCCCACCATACTTATATATCTTCTAGTGCTACTGGTCATCCCAAAATACCAACCTTAGGGTGCTTAATAAGAGATCCAGAAGAGTTTGTTCTAAGTGAATGTAACTGTCATAAAAAATATCATTCTTTTTACTCCTTCTATTACAACCTTTGTTCACATATTAATAATTATAATGTAACAAAAAATATCTATAATATAAATACATTTTATTGTCATTATTTTATAACCTATATCCATATCATCTTCGATAAAACGAGATACAAAAAAGTCTAGCGTGTGTGTGGTGGATTACCGCATCGTGAACCAATGTAATTCATTTCAATCACCACCTCTAAAAATAGGATATACTGATATATTTATCATATTTATATGTTATTTATAATAAAATTATACCCCTTAAATTATAATATCACATCTACCTTCTTACCTTTCAATCTGTTGGAAAACAAGTATGCCACTCATGCCTACGTATGGACTACCACCCCAAGTAGCGACGTGACACATTTTTTATTTTATTTGGAAATGGATAGTAATGATTGTATATTTAATGAATATATATTATTTATATGATATATAAATGATTTTGGGTCAAATAATTAATATTTACCTTAATTTCATTCAATCAATTAATAAAATGGAAACAACGTTCAAAGGTACGTACGACCAACCTTTTCCATGAGTAGTGTAATTCATTTTATATATCTAACCTTTATGGATTATACTAAATAATTATATAATTAATATATATTATATCTATATCACTACTAAAATTTAATATATTATGGAACCATGATCAAATTAAAAGGATGGAAAATATGATATCAAAATATACATGAAAAATGTAGCACTTATTACCCGACACTTGATTTTAATAAGGAATAATTAATAAATTGGTAATAAAAAGTTATAAGTAAATTATATATCATATTATATACATGAATATGTATATGGAATATATTTATAATAAAAATATATTTATTATACATGTGGTCTGAACATTTATGAAGAATGTAAATACTTGAGGTACTAGATTTTTGTCTAACTTTTGTTTCTATTAGGCACTTTCCATATTCAACATTTATTTCATTTATGATGTTTATATAATTCCCATGAATGTATTTTATTATTAATATTTTGAAATTTATCATGATTTACATATCTATATATGTTTATTTTCTTTATGGGGATTAATACCAAAAAGTTACCAAAGTGTAAAAGTTTTATGTTTGAATCTCATTTTTATCAGGATTGTTTATTATTATGTATCTGATGTAGAAATATTATTGTATAACATTCAAGAAACTCATTTATTTTATTATACTCTAGTTATTTAGGGATAATACATTTTTTTATTTCATTTTACTCACTTATCTAAGCAAAGGGACTAAAATAATGTTTTTAATAAAAAGTGTACATTTCTCTCTATAGTTTTAACTCATTTTATTCCATGTCTATGTTTTCTATAAATGTTTTAAAGTAACTTATTACTATTAAATAAATATTTTTTTTAATAATTTTAAACCCATATTTTAATTTTTAAAACATAGTCTTAATTGAATATGATGATTAGGGAATTTTCATGGATCACCAATCAATAAGATATTTACATAAATATGTAATATATGCACACCCCAAGCTGGCCTTGAGTTGGTAGCTCACACAACACAAAATTTATATTAGCACTATTTATATTTTAAATAATATAAAACTAAATAAGATAAATATGTGGGTTTAAAATAATCATGTAAATATATAGTGGTAATATAAATTCATTATTGTATGAGCTTCTTACTTGAGAGAGCAAAGCCTCAGGTGGAAAGTAGAGACACAGAGGTTCTTTACCCCTTAAGATCACCCTCATAATAAGGAATATTAAAACTAAATGCACAAATACTTGGGTTAAAATATTTAGTTCCCCCTTGGAAACTTCCTTGGGTTAGTTCAACAAGGTTAAGAGTGTTAGAGATCGTAGTAGAGAAGAACGAGGTAAAAAAATAAAAAAAGATAAAAATGAAAGATTGAGAGGAATAACAAGACTAATATATACTAAAAATTAATAATACTATTATATAAGTTAATAAAATAAAAACAATAAAAAAATTCTAAAAAAATGTTTTAAATCATTTGAAAAAGAGAGAAGATACATTTTTAATTGTATAATGGGTGGATGTTTTAACCTTAGAATTTGTATATGAAAAATTACACATGGAAGGAATAGTAAATGGTTGAATTCAAAAAGGTGATCTTTTGGAAATTATTTAATATATCTCTCATATGTTTATGCATTATATTTTTGGTTTATTTAAAATGTATTTAATGTGTTATATTTTTTTACTATGGAAACTTAATTTTGTTTGAATCACTATTTGTATTCTAAAACATGGGATGCCAATGCATTTATGACCTTGAAAATGCAAGTATATTGTGAATCCACAGTTGTAAAAGTTGTTTCTATAAATTATATCTATGACCATGTCTTATTTTAGTGACATTAGAATATCTATTTTCAATATACATGCCAAAATTCAATACATTACATATTATGTCTTAGATTTTGAGGCATGATTGTGAGTTTCTATTTGGTCACAAATATTGGGATTTAGATCTTCGTACTATTTAATAAAATATATAATAATGAACATAAAAACATAAAAATTAAAAATTCGTGAATTTGGATTATTGTTGAATTTTTTTTACCCGAAATAAAAAACTGACTTAAAAAAAATAAAATTCCAAAATAGGCCATTTTCATAATTGAGCTACAAATTATTCCAAAACCATAAAATATGACAAATTTATTTTAAAACAACACTATTATGAGATTAAAGAAATAAAATTAAAAATTATACAATAGAATACATTGTCACTTTAAATTCCCTCAACTTAAACATTTCACTCTTGGGAAATCATCTTATACCTTGGTAAGAAAAACATCCCAAAGAATAAATGAAAATACAACTCAATTATCATATAAAATAAAATATCGTACCTTCTACATGGGTAAATTTTTTGTAAATCTAAAAAAATAATAAAAAACTATTCAATATCAAGTGTATAACCACGTTCATGTTTTACCTAACTCCCCTGAATAATATTTTTCTCTTCACTCAATGATTTTTTTGTAGAGTTTTCCTTGTTTTCAAGAGCATGTATGATCTTAATAGAATTATTATTATCATATTATATCTACTTTATAGAGTAAAAAATGTTTTAATAATGATATATATTTTTCATGGGTTTTTGTAAGGATCAGGGTTGGATGGTTTTAAATGTAAAAATATCCGAGTTAGAATGAGGAGGGTTACGATCTAAAGTGAAGTAAATTAATGAAAGTATTTTTTTATCCAAAATAGTGTTCCATTCAGTTATATTGAAAATGAAGAACCTATAAACACATCTTGATCTCTTTATGGAGTTAACATTTGGAATTTCAACATCAATGATAAATTTATTCACTCTTTTCCCCCATTTTTAACATTGTTTCAACTGGAATTTAGATCTAGATTTTTATTCAGAATCTTGTTTTTGGGGGAAAAGAGGTAGGTTTTGATATTTAAGTATTATTGAATAGCCAAACCACATTTTTAATGATATTTTGGCCACCCATCCATTATTACATCATGAAATTTATTACACTGAAGAATCCATAAATATGGAAACACTTTCAATTCTTCTTAAAAAAAATTTCAAGAAAGAAAAATACAGCTCATCTTCTCCCTCCCCCAAACTTATGTTCAACAATAATAATGAATTTAAGTTATATATTACATTGAAATGGGATTAATTTTATTTAATTTCTATTCCTAAAAATTCATTTCCTGGTTACCCGGTGACTAAAAATGTTTAGATGAAATTGTTGGACAAAATTAGAGTTCAATGTAAAAAGGGAATTTAATGTGATGCCTCAATCACAGTTGTAACTTTACCTGACCTCTAATATCTTTGAAAAAGAGGAAAATATTATGTCATGTATCAAAAACCATGTCTCAAGAATTCCAAGAAAAATAAAAATTTAAATAATATTTCATCATGTTTTATAAACCTCTGGGGTTGGTAATGACTTTCAAATTGAACAGTACTGATACACATTAGTTTCACAATAAATAAAACATAATCAAATAATAAGATCATAAGTGATGAAAAAAATTTCATTCCATAGTAATTTAAATCCTTAAAAATTATAATCACGAAATTATCTAAAAAAATAATAGGAATTTAATTTTCCAAAGTATACAATTTAGCTCCAGAATCCTAAAATCAAACAAAAAATGAAAAAGAAAAACCAGAAAAATGTAAAAAAAGATAATATAAATAAAATGGATGAACACACAAAATTCTAAAGAAATTATTAAGATCCATAAATATCACTTATTAGTTTTCTACCCTCTTTTTAGTCAAAATCATATGATGAATTATTTTCATAGAGAATATTAATTTGGTAGAAAATAAAATAATGGAAATGAAAGACACAAATTGATTTATTTTTTAGTGGTAGTATAGAGTTGATCTTATAGTTTCTACCAATTAAAAAATAAAAAAAGAGATTAAAAACATAATAATAATAATAAATAAAATAAATATAAAGGAAAAAATAGATATTTTTGGTTTAGACGCAGGAGGGTGACAAGTTTTTTCTTCCCTAGGTCAAGAAGTTACAAAATTTTAACCCTAATCAGATAGTGGGTGTGGTTTATTTGAGATGAATAACCCCATTTAATTTTATTGGTATCCATATGTGGATCTTGAGAATAGAGACCCCCAAATAAAGTAATACAACTCCCAACCCTCAATAATTAATAAAGTGAGAATTTAAGGTCTCTAGTTGGAGAGAGATGTAGACAAGGGTTCTCTGTATTGACTTTTGGGGTGTCCTCCCCTATATGGTGTACATGTTATTGTAGCAGAGGTAGTCGCATCCCTACATGCTTCTCCAACAATTATTATTCAGCCACTACTTTTTTTAAATCTTCCATAACATCCATGTACTACTCTATTTGTGTTGTGATTAAAATTTCAAAAAAATAAAATGTAGAAAATAATTTATTTTGAAAAATATTAAGATATGAAGAATCAAAAAATATCTCATTTATTTCAAGAAAGTAATTTTGGAAATTGATATATTTTTTAAGGACAGTCAGAAACTCAATATAAATAGGTTCATATTCATCATCATCTTATAATATAAAAGAAATGAATATATGTTCTTATTTTTTATTATAAATTTTGAGAATATCAATATTTGGGATATCTATAATAATTATACTATAGGATTTATCAAAAAATGTTTATCTCCTATAAGTATGACAACTGACATGTTTTCTTTAGGTATAAACTCGAGAAATTTTTGATTTTTGGATGATTTAAATAATTCTTTTAGTATCTCCCTCATTATTGCCTTACGTACATTAACTTAAAAAATGATTGGTGAAATATATTCTACAACTCTATCTAGTTCTGGTTCTCATATCTCTTGAAAAGAGTTCACATATTCATCTATCCACTCTACTTTAATCTCTAGTTTTTTCATTTAATTTGTAATCATTTACAACCAGGATTTAAGATCATCGTGAACTTATTCTTTCACATGTGAGTGGTCAGTCCAAGTAGAATAATTTGAATTTAAATATATCTTGAACACTGAAGATTATTTTTTGTTTTTGAAATTTATGATTATTTATTTATTTTTTTAAAAATGGGTTGTATATGTGTCGTGACACAATGAAAATTATTCCAAAATGATGTTCAATTATTTTTCATGGATCCCTAGCCAATAGTCTATTTACCTAAGTATCAAACATAGTGAACAACCATGTTCATCCTCAAAAAGTCATGTCACACAATAACCAATTTTTATTGTCACTATTTATATACTAACTAATATAATAATAAATTATTTAAAGAGGTGGTATTGAAATATGAATGTAATATTAATATATATAAACATATATAAATATAATGAAAATAGAATTCATGTAGATAGAATGATGTTAGACCAAAAGGAGATCCTCCCCGTAAAACACCCAGAGTGGACCTTCACCATCTCATTATTAGTTTAAATTTATATAATGAAAACACTCTATCATATATGTGGACATGATATTATACACAGTATTTTAATGTATGGTGTACTCAACAATCACTGAGAGACAACACATCTATCTCCTCAATCAAGGAAGAATATTGAAAAATAGAAAGCCAAGCCTTGGGTGACAAGTGTAGACACAAAGTAACCCTACCCACTAAGATCCCCCTCATCCTAAATCTATGAAAATAAGAAAAAATAAGAAGGAATTAAAAAATTATTAAGTCTAACATGGTTTTTATCCCCTATGAACTTCCTTGGATTAGTTACTCATGATCATGAGTATTAGAGATCACAGTGGAGAAGAACTTGAGAGAAATACATAAGGTAAAAATTAAGGAATGAGAGAAATAATAAGTCTAAAATTTAATAAAAAAGAATAATAACATTATTTAATTAGATAAACTAAACAAATACAAAAGAGTTTTCCAGTAAATTTTCCAACCCTTTGAAAAGGCGAGGAGATACATTTTTATAAGAAAAAGGGGTGAAAATTTTGGATCTTTAATTTTCATATGATATTTTACACATATAAGACACCTTTAATGGTTGAATTAGGGAAAGTGTAATTATATAATGTTGTTCCACTATATCTTCTCTATGAACACAAGAAAGTTTATCCTTATTGTCCATGTAATGAATGCATTAAGTTGATTTTTCTGTATAAATTGTTTCTGGATTAATATTTATATTCCACATCTATTATTTCCAATGCATTTATAACTTTGAAAAAACTAGAATAACACACGGAAATAGTATTAAAATATCTTCTTGAGCATTTTTTCTATGAGAATATTGATTTTAATCCCTATTGGGTTGTACATTTCAACATAAGGCCCAATATCAAAACTCACCATATTTGGAAATAGATTTTGAGGCTTGAATTGTATGTTTCTTTTGGGATTCAAATATTTGGATTTATCTCTTTTTCCAGTTGAATGAAATGTATCCCAATGAATATAGAAGCCAAAAAATAATTAATTGAGAAATTTGGATTAGTGTATATATTGTTTTGAAGAAAAACCATACTGGCCTAAAATTATTAAAGTTTCCAAAATAGTCAATTTTCCCCATTAAACTCATAGTACTTATAAAAATGTGAAATGTGATAATTTACCTTAAAATAAAACTAAGTTGGGATTAAAATATTTATTTTAAAAGTAAAATAATTTAAAATATTATCACTTTCAGAATCTTCATTTCAGTTTCCAAATAATATAGTTTTGAATTTTTATAAAAAATGTGAAAGGAACCTTTGTTTTAACATGTATGAGGGGAACATATTTTTTCCCATCATGAAAAATAAATTATATCAATTTTTTTTATTTTTCCATGTTATCTTCAATGAAATTTTTTTCATTAAAATTTTATAAATCTTTAGATATAAAATAAGGGATTTTAAAATGAAAAGGGTATTTTCATCAAGAATGTTTTAATGATCTTTTTTTTGGAATTTCTATTCATTATCAACAAAAGCATTTAACATTTATTATGTTTTAATGATGATATGATCCAAATTTTCAATCCATATTCTTTATCTATATGGTTGATGTTTATGATCATGATGATGAGATGATTATCAAAACCATTTCTCTCCCTTGGGTTATACTATGATAAAATGTCTTATGAAGCCCATTTTATTTCCATATATAATGATATGATGAATGTTTTATAATATTACAGAACAAATATATGTCATTTTAATTATAGAATGGGTGAGACCTATATCGCCATAAAATTCATTGGGCAGTAATTTATATCTCTTGTTGTAATTATGGGAAACAAAATGACGTGATTGATCTGATATGGTGAACCAAATGACGTGCATGATCCACTATAGGAAATAAATACTGATCTTATATTTTATATGAAACTAATATGTATCCCTGATCCATTTTTATTTAATGGTTTTGGTGGTTAACCATGACATAGTCAATGTTTTCTATACTTATAATGGTTCCACACTTATATGACATGTACTTATGGTTCATGATTGATTTATGATTATTTATCACTCTTATGATGCATGCATTTCAAATGATAATGTTTTGAATTATGAGAATTGTTTATAATTATTGTTAGATTGGGTATAAACCTTGAATGTTATGCTGATGATGTCATACCATTATGATTATTGTTTGACTTGTTATGATCATTAATTAATATCTTCCATGTTTACCCTTACTTAGTATCTAAGCTCACCATTTATTATATTTCCTTTCACAAGATTATAAATAATGCTTTATGTTTGGTATGTTTATGAAGTGTACTAAATTGGAATATCATTATGTGAAATTTTTAATAACTTTTCTTAAATAAGAAGATTGAGTAACTATTATCAAAATATAATAGACATTTACGGTACTTGAGCATGTATTTAAGGAATGTATTGGATGTTAATATAATAATATATAATATTTATGTATGAAAATAATTGGTTCCAATACTCCTCACATGAACTCTTAGGAAAAATAATATCCTTGAAATATTATTTGATACTATAAACATTGTATCCATCCATAATGAGTATATTCATTAATGATAAAATCTATATATACATTATTCTATTTATCCTTAAAATAAAGTTTAACCACCTATTTCTCTAATGCATAGATAATAACCATATGATATTGATAAGATTCACCATTTACATATTTCATATCATCGTAAAAAATTGTAATTTTCTTTTCTCATCCTTATTTTTTTACTCTCCTATAAAGCAATATTACTCTATAATTTTATTATCAAATAATAAACTATCACATTTCCTTTCCTCAATTTAGAAGTAATTTATAAATCATATTCCTAGAAAAACTCCGACCAAATTCCACGTCTTAAATGTAATTACCTTTGAGAAAAGTTTTTGATATTTCTCTCTTATAACTGTTTTCATGATCAAAAACACAAATTCATTTCTAATATCTTAGTTGTGTTTTATTTCATAGTTTTTATTCAATGTTGATATTGGAGGTTACCTATAGAATAAGTACTTTGAAAGGTGTTTTAATGGAATAAATTTAGACCCATAATTGTGGACACTATAAATCACATGATGATATATCATGGAGTATACATTAAAGAAGATACAACAAAATAATTCTCTATGTTTAATTTATTAATTACATAGTATATATTCAATGAGTACATGGTAGACAAAAAGAACTCATAGGGTGGTTGGTGAGTTTTTATCAGGTTCCTTTTAGAAACATCTAAAAATTCAACACCCATGTTTTCATCTCTCCCAAGAGATATAATTTCATCATATTAACTACCTATGACCTTTAACAGAACCAGAATGTAATTTGAAACATGAGAGACAATAAATATTACTCTAAAATGCTTAACTCTCACCAGTTTCCATTCTTTATGTTTTTTGTTTTATAAAAAAATTCCACAATAGTGGAAATTATATAGGGACAATAAGGATCTTACCGGAAAGTGGGACATTGTGAAAGGGACATTTCTCAAAAAACACACATACCCCCTACCCACAACTACCCTTTCACAATTGAATAGTCTTAAGAGCCTATATCCAAACAATCCATTATAAAACGATCAATCCATTATTTCCTTTTGGCCTTGAAGATCCTATTAAATGAAATCAATTTTATAAGCCCCAAGAAATGAAATAATATTAAATTGAATATTAGGGAAAATGAAATAGAACTACCCATAGATTCTATATCACCACCTTAAAAAATATAAGTACATTGAGAGTCATTACCAATATGGATGAAATATGGACTCCAAAAACCTAGTTAGAAACATTATTGGAGAAGGTATAATGAAAAAAATTATTAAAACATGATCTAGGAAATTGATACACTCTAGTTTTACAATAATCTATTATGTAGTTTCCCATTCAGTATTCAAGTATCACTGAGAGTGGGAGGGGTGAATCAGCGATATATTTTTATTTTATGTTTCCGTACTTATGAAAGAACATTTTCCTCCCATTAAAGAGTTATTTCCCTACTAAACACAATTTAAACATACTTCCAAAGGAACATAATAATTTACAAGGTTCACTACTCAACAAGTGTATCTATGTCCTTATATGGTATGAAAACAATCCAATACCACAGAATTCAATATAAAATAATCCATTGCTATGGAATACAATGAGTAAGATATACCCTTACACTGGTGTAACATGTTGAAAACAATAAAATAGTTCTTGTGCTACATCTTAGCACAAATATGGTAAAATAATATTTCAATTATTCATAGATTACTTTCAAAAATCTAATTTCTCAAAATAATTTTTCACTTTCTTACCCAGAAGATGGTAATGACTTCCATGCGCACAACTTACTACCTGTTTGGAACTCCAATCTTTTGCACAAACTTTTGCATGCCATTCATTCCAAATTAATTCCTTGCACGAAACAAATATTATTTTTGTAGAAAATATCTTCTTCACAACTTTTTCTTATGCACAACTCCTTTATTATGCACACCTCCATTTCTTGCACACAACTCCCTTCTTACTCACTTCATATCCTGAAATATCTCTAAGGGTTTTTCTACAAATGAGGGGGGTTTGACTCTTATTGATAGTCATTTCCAACCCCTGTACAGAAGATCTTGAAGTTTCTCACTTGATCTTATTCAATTGTGAAAAACCACATTTGACATTTAATTGAGCATATAAGTCTCTTTCAAAGAACCCCATATTTCTCACATATCATGAATATTTCGCACCCTTCATGCCATTTCCATATTTTTATATTCTTATCCAAAAACATTTCTTGGATGAAACATTCGTAACAATCATGAATATTTTGTGAAACTTGTTTTTTGAAAACCAACTTTCAATATTTTCCAAATTTTGAGGTCCAATTTTTTTGAAAACACTATAAAATGGTGCCACATTTTATAAGATCATGTTGTACCACATCCAGAGAATCCATTCATTTGTTTTGGATATTTTTCAAAAATATCTCTTGAACTCCACAACTTATCATGAAAACCCTCTTCTACTCTCCTGATTTCACCAAAAACTCCACTATCATGATATATATAATTTTAATGATCTGATTTAGCAATGTCAGATTTTCTAATGAACTTATTGAAACCTACCTATCTTCTAGAAACATCATTCTTTCCAATCAGAACGAAATATAACTTGAAGTACCTATTCTCCACCTTTCCTTTAAAAGGCTTGCATTGAAATTTCTCCAAAAAACTTATGATATTTGTGAAATACAAATAAACAATTAATAATCTTATTCTTCATGATATTTTTCATAATGACTTGATTAAACCTTTCTAACAAAAAAATAATACACTCTATAAAAAAAATATTCTTACTTCCTTTTCAATCAACTTGGTCCCAACACATTAGGTTTCTGTAGTAGGGACTAAAAACTATATATATTTCTAGGTTTTGTGCTCCATATTGCAAAAGGGATTAGTATAGGAGCCTTATCCTGAGTCTCACAAGTTGTGTGGTGGTATATTAAATGTGGTTGACAAGAAAAATCAATTTTCCAAATAATCATTTGGGATTTTCTAGATGGGTGGGAGAACCAAGAAACAAAAAACCATGCATTTGGAACACCAATGGAGAAAATATTGTAGTTTTGTGTCTAGGTGCTGGTCCTAATATAGAATATGAGCACAACAAGTAGATATGGATACCCTCAAGTAATTATTTGGGGGCATTTATTGTACCCTGGGTTATACGATACTCCCTTATGTGTCTGTGATAGGGAATAACCTCTTTATTTTTTATAGGGTTTCATTATATATCCTATATAAGGTAGTGGAATAGGTACCACATGTCAATTACCACATGTGGTGAGGGGGTACTTTAGCTGTGCTTAATAAGTCGAGTCAGTTTTCCTAACAATCATATGGCCTTTTCTTAATGGGTGGGACTCTGAGGAAGGAAAATCTATGCTTTAGGAATAGAAAAGTTGGATGAATCATGTAGATGGGGATGGTATGATGTAGAAGGATTTAAAATCAGCCTCAAGCATAATGATATTTTCCATAATCATGTAAAAAAAATTTGATCTCTGATAAATTGATTGATAAAGCATCTAATATCTCTAATAAATACTTAGAAATCGAGTAATTTTATCAACCAATTTCTTTAGAGATTAAACTATAAAATCATGACCCGTGGAGGAAGATTCTGAATCAGATTCTCTTGTTGGTGAGGATTATCTCTCTATCCTAGTTGCCTTTCATTTCGAAGATCCACCAACATCATTATTATCCACAATATCATTCTTAGGTGTATCAACTACCAACTTCATTCATTTATTAGCACTTTGAATGATCTCAGTAGCCTTTGGTGATTATTTTTCACTATTTTATAGTTGGACTATATTATCTTCCTCAAATTTTTCTAGTTCAGTATCTACCACCAGGTCCTCTGGTAGAACAAAATTATGATTGCTAGTCTCTTCATCTGAAGGATTGTTTGCTTCTTCCTGACCGTCATTACCTTTTTCTAGGGTATAAAGTTTAGATTATTCATCCTGTGAGGTTCAAATTGACAATTTATTCAAAGGAATTAACTTTTAATGATATTCTTCAACTTTTCTAATCATATCATCAGTTTCATCACTTCCTTATTCTTCTTATCCTTCCACTTCCTCTTCTTGCACAATCTATTCCTCTTCATCAGGTTCCAAAATGACCATTTACTTTCCTAGAGTCTCTATTGGTATTGATTATTTGTTAAAAGTTTCTAGTATATGAATCTGATCAGAATTTTTCTTAGTATCTTTGAAAAGAACTTGAATTATTTCAGCATCAAACAACTTTATCTTTTGCTTCTTCGCTTTTTCTTGTTTCTTAAACTCATCAACAACCTCAATCATTAAAACTTTTGCCTCAACAGGATCAAATCCAACACTATTCTCCCCTTCTTTCCTATTAATCTTATCTTCTCTCCATATACAAGAACATCTACATATATTCTTTGATCCTAAAAAAGAGTTTAATTATTAATCCAGAATAGTGTATAGGATTAATCAATGAATCTCAAACTACAGTTTATCATTTTCTATATTTTTTGATATGAGGCTACATGAGTTTTTGAGAGGAACTAAGAAGGAATTATCAGAACTCTCACAAGATTGAATGATGAAGAGATAAGATTCAGTAACTCTATACGTATTCAAGAAGAAAGACTAAATTGTTTTTCATGGAGAGTCTCACACTCCAATGAAATTAGTTTCATACCACAAATTTATTATATATATATATAACTGTGAATTTTTTTTTCTATTATATTTGGATTGATTATAGTAAGAATAGTTTAATCCTGGTGTGTGCATTTATTTAAATATAATAGTCAAATAAACTATGAAATATGAGAAAAAATAGATAAAAAAGAATATGTTCCTATATTAGATAACTTCTGATGATATTTTGGGTCATGTTTTATGAATTATAATTATAAAATGAGGGAATTCTTGGAATATCTATTGAGTTCTAAAATAAGTTTATAAAGTAATGTGGGAACCTAAAAAGGGTATTCTATGATGGTTCTTCATGGTTGGTAGTGATAATCTTCAATATATATTTCATTTAAGAATTATAATTTTTATGGAATAAACTTAAGGGACTCAAATGATGCTATATGTGCATGATAAGACCGAGGAGGGAGATATTTAAAAATAAAAATTAGCTGATATGAATGAAAATTAATTTTTTGAGGTGTAGAGAGCCTATCATCCAAGATCTCTCTCAAATAAGGACACACTGGATGTTGTTGTTAATAATAAGAGGAATCAAATAATATTCTAGAGTTTCAGATTCTTTTTGTGTTGAAAAGAAAATATTTTATTCAGGAATTTTTAGATACATATGATAAGAATCAGTTGAATCATGTAAATTTTAGCTATGTAGAGACTGAGTTACTAGAGCTTCTATTGAAAGGTTTTTGACATTCAAAGTCTCTATTGGGAGAGTAATGAGATTTAATATTATGGGTTTAGAATTATCTTATAAAAAACTGGTGATCTACATCAATGTATGATTTTTAAAGACAACAATTTTATATACATAGTGGGATGCTATGAAAGTTATGTGAGTCAAGGTATGATTAGATAACACAATGTGAGGCTGTGAATTTAGTGTGATGCTTGTGGTGTATGTTCTATAGGAAACAAACATCTAAAATTCCACTGATAATGAGGAAAGTTTATACACAGTGAGACACTATGTAGGTGTGGGAAACATAAAACCACTATATTGAAATATTGATCATTATAGTTGATAATCCATGTTGGGGAACATAATGAACATGAAAAAAGTAGGTGTTTGTTCCGAAGCTTGTAAAAAAATGTTCTTTTTTATTTCCTTTCGTTTAATGCACATGTTTTATAATTTCTTAATTTTACTAAAATTTATCCATATAAACAATCCTTCATTTGGTGTAAAATTCCAAATGGTTTTATAAGATAGTTTGGAATTTGATAAAAAGAAACCAACACCTGGTTAACCCCCATCTCAAGTATCTATACTAGTCTACTAGGTATATCAATTGGTATAAAATATTGGTTCCCTATAATTTAATTTTATTATTATCTTAACTAAATTAGAAGTATATGGTTCACTTAGAAAAGGACTTTAAATTTCATTCCTAGATGTTCCATATGATATAAATATTAATTAAAAATTTCAAATGTTTGATAATGTGATTTAAATGGAAGAGTTAATTTACATCTCTAACTATTCCAAATATGTGGTTTCATCGAAGAATGTCATGAAGAAGAAGAAGAAAGATTCAAATTTGAAATAAAACATAAAAATTAAGTTAAATAAAATTTCAACATCTATAAATGATCAAGATGGTAAGGATATTATTACTAAATCTATTAATTGTCATTCCATTAGTGAATGTAGCTTAGGGCATGGTGATTATTACATTAAAATGTATGGAGAAATATACTTTATTTTTAAGGATTATTTGAATAATTTCCAAATGTTTGTATTGATATATATCTTCATATTCATCAAGGAACTTCTAAATTAAAATTCACAGCTAGAAAAAGATGATGATATAGTGGAAGATGTTTTGGGAGAGAATATAAGATCCTTCAATACACTCACTAAGCTAGTAAAATATAATAAAGAATATGTATTTATTTGTAATGAAATTATTTATTTAGTTAATGAAGCCTTAATTAGGGATAAATATGAGAAATAGAGTTTTAAGACTGTTGTGTAGGAAGTAGACCATGATAAGAGGATCCTCATAAAGTATCCATTGCTTTAAATCTTGAGAAATTAAATAAAAAGTAGTGAAAGATGTTAGATTCAATTTCATTATTTTTTTGGAGTTTTATAATGAATTTTAATTTTTATTTCTATAGAAGGTCCATTTTTTAGTTGGATATCAGAATGTTATTTTGAAAGTGGGAACATATTAAATTTGTTTAATTTCGAATAAAATAAACTATGTCATGTATTAGGGAATCTTGAGTGATCACTTGATCTAGTATATGGTGTCTAGGATACTATTATTTAGTAGCCTATAGCCATAAGTGAGCTGCAGGTGAGCCACCCGCTAGCCAGTGGCCAACTATATCCTACCATGTACTACAGTTGGCCACTAGACAACTAGTGGTCTAGTATGGGTATCAAGTGGATTTTTATGTGGAAGATCACATACCTCCCTTATATTATAAATGGGGTAATCCCCTACTATCCCCTCCATTTCTATCTCTCATCCATGGGTTCCTTCCCACTTCTCATCCCTTCTTATCTATTGGTCAGGGGGGACCACTTGATGATGTTATCTTGTGATTTATGGTTTGTCATTGAATCCACCATTCTCTATTGATAAACTTATCTGTTGTTATAATTCTATTATTTCTTGTTTAGGAATAATATATTGATTTCAATAGAAGATAGTACAACCATCAATTTCCCATGGAGATTTCACCCACCCCCATAGTGTTCATCATATAATGACATAATCCTACTATCAGATTTTGACTTTGTTAAGGTTTTCTAACATTAAATTAATTTAATAATGAAAATTACAGTGCTTATATTTGTTTTTTCATAGTGTGGGTTTTGTAGTGTGCTGAGAATGTCGAACACCCTATTTTCCAAAGATGCAACTATCATTTGATGCTTGATGAGTTTTAGTGATTATGTCTACTTTAAATTAAATGTATTAATTAATTATAAATGATATAATCCATTATTACAGATTTTTCAGCATGAGTTAGGGTATCACATGGGTTAGCGGGAACCTGTTGAGATGATACAAGCTTAGTTGATATTGAATAGGCTTGGTTAGACTGGAGGAGCTACCAAACCATATGATTAAAAACAGTAAAAGAATTATGAATGAGGTAAGCGGTCCTTGTTACATGAAATATTATATTATGAATTTATATATATTAAGAATTGAAATTTGGTTTCTCATAAAATGAATAGAACTTAGGAAAAATAATTATTGAATTTTCTAATTTTAATTAAAATTGTAAATCTAAAATATAATTCTGTAAAATGAAAAACTTGTCCTAGGCCATAATAGACCTTGGGCAGTAGCTGGATTTCCTTGAACATTGATGGTTGAGACCTGGATTATATCTTCATTCCTTGGGATACATTGACCTTTATAATGGGTTTAATTTGTTTATGCAATCCTATACTACCTTACAATATCTTCCATATAGACATATGAGTTGAGGAATGTGATGGGATGTAAATGAATGGCCTCAATATGCCTTAGTGAATAGTGATAACCTTATGATACCTTAGAGCTTTGGGCAAGGTGGGGTAGCCAAGTGTTGAGTGCTTATTTCCTATTTTTATGTGATTTCACTAGTAAGTAGACCCTAGTAATATTATAAGAGAGGTCATGGCTTCGAACTAACCTATGATGATTTAGAAATTGAATATACCTAGGACTATATCCCTTGTGAGACTTTCCTAAGATGCGAGTCAAACCATGATGTGACCTTGATGATGACATAGAAAACTATTCTCTTAGAGAGACTGGTGTTGATATGATAATTGAGTTGGATATCATATAACCCATATAGTGTGATACTTGTGTGGTGAGACCAAGGGAACCTGAGTAGGTATCCTATGATATATTAACCATGATTTTGGTGTGCAGATAAATGGGTAAAGATGATTGCAGGTTTCACCTTAGTACTTCAACTAAACAATTAAGGTCCTTGAGGCCCCATTATCTTTATTATGTTTCCAAGGATCATGATTTATTCTAAATATCAGGTGACGAAATAAGGGACCACATTGAGACCAAGAACCCCACGTAGGGTGTCATATTATGACGTGACCTAGGGGACCCAAAAAAGGTTCCTCAATGAATAGTCATCTTAATGAGGGTGTGTACCGTGATGGTTGGAGATTAATGAATGTGAAATATTAAATCCTGATATTATGTTATCCTGATAAGGAAACAATGATATCATTTCTTGGGACCTCTTGGAAATGATCTATAGTTATAGTATAATGATAGTAAATTGGATAACCGAGATTTGGAGCTAATTTTTTTGGATCCTTCCATGTGATATTCATTGGGTATTATGTTGGGAGGCCTAGTGGGATTCATTATATCTTTAAAATTAATGGGTATGATCATGGATGGTTCTTATAATACATGAGTTTATCCAAAAAAATTAGGGGATGTAGTTGGGTACCAATTCTCTACTAGATCTATGGGTTTGAGTGTGAATGGTTCTATATACTAGTGTGATTTTATCCCCCATGTCATTAATACTATATTATATAGTAAATAAGTCCCATCGGTTGTTATCTTAGACACCATGGTGGATCATCATGCGGTATAATGGTAGAGGGATTATAGTGGGGGATCATGGTATGCAATTTTTTCTTGTTATGTTATCTGTCGAGCTATGTCCAATCATGCATACTAGTGTGGATCATCATTTGTTGTCATGGTGCGGGTCTTACGGTGGGGGAGCATATATTTTTATCTACTCATGGACAACTATTTATCTTGGTATGGGTAATCTAGTATACCGGGGTGATTTTACATGTCATTATACCTACATACCAGGGTAGATCGTCATGTGATTTCATGGCCGTCGACTTATGGTGGGGCCTCATGGCCTGCTATATGTTGGGGCATGTCTAGTCTAATATGTTTGGGAGAGTTTACCAACCAGGCCATTATCACTATATAAATGGATAAATTAGGTCCCCAGGTCATATACAAGTTATGACTGTCACCAAGATGATTTTGATGACAATACAAAACATTCCAAAGGAGGAATGGTCAATTATGGATTTAGTCCCAAGGATCAGAAATGTTTATTTTTTTACATTTCGGTAATTTTTTTATTCAACTGAATATTTCATGTGCATAAAACATTAAATTTATTATATATGTATAATACTATATGGGTGATTCCCTACTAAGTTATGTACTCAAAACCTATTTGGTCAACCATTTCTCTTGGGTACCCAATAATCCCTCACTAATTACAGGTTTATTTTAGGTCGAGGCTACTTATTGCAAGATCAAGCTAGAGAATCATGAGTGGTATATGATATTGATATGTGTTATGACTTAGTGATGTAGTAGAGCTTATTTTTTATTTTATTTATCTTTTTTATTCTACATATCTGATCTACCTTGTGTGATATTGGTCCTATATTCTTATATATATATACATCCCATTTTGTAATGCATGTTTAAGATTTTACTATCTTTTGTGCTGTAATGTGATGAATGTGGATGATATTTGGTTATTTTTGCAACTATTTATTCTCTGATATATTGTGTATAGTCTCTTCATAGTACGAACCTAAACCACCACTGCCAGTTAGAAGCCCCTGGAGTACAAGAAGGTACAACTAAGGCCACATATCATCACATATTTACTTACTATTCATAGTGATTTGTGTAGATACATTGAGAAGTGTTTTGAGATATTGTTTTAATTATATTACTATTTAGGATATATTAGATAGGTGATATGGTATTTTGGGGATTCTGATGTACCTCATATATGTTCATCAAGAAGAACATTTCCTATTGATAATCTTCGTTACCAGGGATTGGATTGATGTTCTTGATTTTTGATGTTATGATAGCTAATTTCACCTTATTTTAAATACAAAATGCCTGTATTTATTATTATGATTTATTATGGGTTTTTCTCATAGCTTTATAGGAAAGATACATATCATGCATCATGATTAGAATTATTGGATTCTCATAACCTGTAGAAGACTGCTTGTGTAAATATTATCAGTCATGATAAAGGTTCACTTTTTTTAAGTTTCACAATAGATTATATAAAATGTTTCCCATATAATTTTGTGATATTGTTTAACTCAGATACAAAAAAATTTATATATTTCCTCTTAATAAACATTTATGTGGATCTCTGGGGTAATTCTTGATAACGAGGAAAAAGATTTAGTCCAATGATCATAGAGGTGTAGTGATCCTCACAAGTTGATATAGGCACATGATGACTTAATTATGACCAATGTAGGTTAACATAAGTATTTGATGCCTCAATTTTATACTCAATATGCTTGAATACTACATAATTTTAGCTATTTAATGTGTTATAAAAAAATAAATATGGTGTTTTACCATATAGATTAGAAAAAAATTACACTTAACCGAACGATGTTACCATGATTAACTAGTTATAGATCATCATAAGGTTTTGGTGGGTGTTTGTATGCCAATGGATATGTGAATTGGTCCTCCAGGGACTATTCTGATGAGTAGATTATTAGAGATGATAGCTTTCCGAGGATTGGGTGGATATCTTGGCATGTTATTACTCAGATGTATATGAATATGAAACCTAACAGTGGGTAGTTAGGCAGGCGCGATGTGTTGGGATGTTTGAAACATTAGCAATTTTTCCCCTATAATCCATGATATTCCATGAATGATAATTTATAGGACTAGGTGGGAGGCCTAGTGACCCTTTGGACATGACTCTATATTTATCCAGTTGAGCCTAGTGATATGCAAGGGTGACCCATGGGAGGGATTATCCAGAGTTGTGGGTGTCCTTAGAAATTAAGAGCATGGTTAAATTATTATTTTGAGATTGTTCCTCACAAAGTTATTCTGAGTATGTGGTATGGGGATGGAATGATTGACATTTCTAAGGAAGTACACCTAGAGTAATTTTTCTTTTTTGGTTGAGGTTTTTTTCATGGGGAAAAACAATTCATACTCCCAACCCTATTATTTTAGGATATGCTCTGAGCATGGATAGATAAAGGGTAGATGTAAGGGATCTAGAACATTTCCTAGGAGACATGTGAGATTGTGTTGTTCTATCTAACTAGTGAAGATCCTAATATTGGATAAGAGTGCAAAGCTAGATCATATGTAGACAAATTTGACACACATAAAGGCATTATCTATGGTATTAGGATATATGACTTGGTATATATGAGATGTTAGGAATTTATGGATGAAGAATTGAGGATTCCTTATTCCGGATGATATTGACAATCCATGGAGCATGGTAATCCTTGTTTTAATTATATTCGACTCATAGAGTCATGTGATAATATTAATTTTTCATAGGAGAGCATATGACCCTTGAGTGTTAATGAATCTGTGGTAAGAAACCGATTATGAAAGAGGTCAATTGAGCTATAAATCATTGATTTCCATGATTAGGTTGAAGATCAATGAATATGATGAGTTTAGTTTTGACTGGTAGCCTATGAATGTGAATAATGATATCAATTTTCCCTTAAAATGAAAATAATTATGTGAATGGCATGATGTCAGGGGATGTCACTAATAGGCATTGATCATGATGAGTGGCACAAATATGATCATATTAAGACCTTTTGAGGTGGTGTTCAAGGAGTAGTGTAAGTGGAATATATATTATGAGGAGGAAACCAACAACCATCATAGGGAATGAACCTCATTATATATGGTATTTTTTATAGATTTCATGGAAGGTGATCATGTGATCTTGGAACATGTTATTTAATAGGAACATTACAAGTGATACTCAATAACAGTGTAGAGACTATGTTCAATTTTTATAATTAGGTATGAATGGGGAATGATCCATGATGATTGGGATTTTTATCTTGACAAGAAATTATGAGAACACCTCTATATTATGTAGTATTATATAGATCATAATCATTTAGCCCTTATATTAGAAGGGTCAAAGAGATGTAGAACCATTCTATGAACAGTTGTTATGACACCATATTCTATTGTGTGTATAATATTATTTAATATACATTCCTTATATAATAATATATATATAATAGTGTTTATGAAACAGGATGGAATCCAAGAATCAATTTCAAGATTGAGTTGAATTTTGGTGATATGGGCATAATCGTATTGGTGGTGCATCTGTAGTCATAGTAAAACATGAATATACAAGTTTTAGTTCATGATCTAACCATTTAATTACACCATGGGTCATTTTTAGAACATGGTTTCCATTTTTGTATGATAATAAGTTTTCTTTGAATTTTAGGGAATCATGATTTGGTTAATGGATACCATGTTTGGAAATGAAACTTGGCATTTTTAAAAACAAATTTCAAGAGGAGGTTCATCTATAATTTCCACATGTGATATTATCTGGTGTTTGGGAGACCACATTTGGTACTTATTTGGGTATGGTGAGATGTAAATCTACACTGAGTGGGTCAATGTTTTGCTAGAATTTTATTTTAGTTGACAATTCTGATGGTGGGGAGCACTGCGGCATAGAATCATTTGTTAAAATAGATTACTTATGATGGGGAGACCCATGATACTCATGGTTAAGTGAAATATAACACCTGGGTGTATTGGAATACATGGAATCTTTAAATTTATATTTCAGTGATTCAATAATGTGTTTGAGTGATGACTCATTATTTGGTTGTTTGAGCTCCTAATATTGGTCTTGTGATATGGAAGCTTGTTTGGAATTCAAGGTGGGTTAAGTTTTTTTGAAATTGAGTCAATGAAAAAAATTGGTTAGGTGATGTGGTTGGTTGACCACTGAGGCTTCTCAAGTATGATAATTATAATAGTGGAGAGTTTTTATGATCACATTCCTGTAATAATTTATAGTTTTTGAAAAAAGATTATATTTTCATCTTTTTGGAAGGAAAAAATTGTGTTGGAATTAAAAATGGGATTATTAATATATGAAACTATTAAATATGTTTAATTTGACCTTAAAATAAGTCATTTATGTGTCAATAACGCTCAAGAGTGAGATGGACATGGCTCAGGGTGGCTGGGCTATTGGTAGCCCGTATCCTGTTTCCACCAGCTTGACACTGACGAGCCACCTACAAGCTATAAGTGGCCATTTTCTAGACAACAGTCCTATAATAGATATATTTTATAGTATTTAAGGGGTAAAATTATGTTTCTCTCCTAAATTTTAATATGGGTGTTTCCCCTCCTATCCCCTTTGTTTCTCCCACCTGGCTAGGGGTTGTTCCCCTAATCCTTCCCCATTTCCACTTGGTTTGGGGTGCTGCATGGGGATCTATTCTCATGACTCAAGGTATGTATTATACTCCACTAGTGTTTTTTCACCCCCTAATCTAGTTTTATAGTTATATTATTTTTTATTTAGGTATAATATAATTATTTCACCTGAATATGGTGAAATATTTTATTTCACAATAGTATTTCACCTATCCCTCCTAGAGGACATCACAAAATGAAGTATGCCTATGATCCGTCAATTATTCAATGATGATATGACACAACATGGATTTTTTCAATGTAATTTAATTAAATTAAATTAATTTAATGATGAAAATAGTGATTTTTAGGTATTTGGATATTCTTAGGTTCAGGGGTGTTCCAAGGATGCACGACAACCCATTTCTCAAAGATGTTATAGTTTTTGGACACATAGTGAGTTTTTTTAATACTACTAGTTTTAACTAAAATTTTTAATTAATTATAAATTATATAATAATTTATTATTTTTTTGAAGTGATTTATGACTTTTTTGGGTGGTTTGTAGCTAAATGATCTGAGACAATATTGGTTTGAACTATACGGGCTTGTAAGGCCTAGGTGAAGCTACCAGATAACATGGATAGAAAGGGGAAAAACTTTTTAAATGATGTATATAGTCATTGGTACTCTCCCTACGGTATTATGCATGTTTAGATATGATAATGGGACATGTGTTATTTCCAACGAGTTGTTTACCTGAATAAAAGTTTTTATTTCATAGTTAAATTAAAATTAAAATGATTAATATAAAATTAAATGACATAAAATGATAGGCAAAAAGTTCTATGTCCACAGTAGACCTTGTGAACTAGTTGGACTGCCTAGGCCCCCGATGGCCAATTCCTTGATTATATATAATTTTTTTTGTAATACATGGACACTAATGATGGGTGTAATTAGTTTATTTAAGTTGAATGTTCCTTAGAATAACTACCTTATATACCATCTTATAGATAAATGTGACATTATGGAAATGAGTGGATCTAATAGGGCTTATTTAACTATGATAACCTTTAGATGTCTTATATACCTAATATAGGTGTGATTTACTTGGAGATAGTGATTCTCTGCCATTATGATGTGATTACCTGGGTTGGTATATCCTAATATGATTCAAGGAGAGGTAGGGTGTTTGGAACGACCTGTGGTGACTTGGAAATTGAATAGGATTGTGCCCTTTTTCCTTGAGATACATTACTTGGAGGAAAATGACACCTTTATGTGACATTATAAATGATATTTTATGGTATTACCTTATAATGATATGTTTTGACCTAATAGTTGATTTGGAGATAATACAACCCGCATGGAGTGTTTTTGTTTGTTGAGACCAGGGGAACTCGAGTAGGTGCCACATAAAATTTTAACCATGATGTGCATATATTTGTAAATGGATTGAGATGGTTTTGCGGTAACCTTTGAACTCCTAAAAAGATATTAAGGCCTATGAGGCCTAGTTATATTAACAATTCTCTCAGAATCATGATGTAGTTTGTGTATTGGGTGATTATACATGGAACCATATTGAGACTGAGGACATTATATGGGGTTTCATGTTATACCATGACCTAATAGACAAATAGAAGGTGACTCAATGATTGAATTACCTAGTAAGGCTGCATTATGTGAACTGTTTGAGATGACTATAGGTGTCATATTATAAGCTAATATTTCTATGTGACCCAAACAAGAAAAAATTCCATAACATGATGGGACATCCTAAAATTATCCAAGGTTTTGGAATAATGGTACTAGTGGTGCTTTGTTAGATTTTGAGTAAGAACTATAATGAACTGATGTTTTATTAGTGAAATTTCCATTCAAATGAAAAAAAACCGTGTTAAGTAATAATGTTACACAAAACATATATAATAATTTAGTTATTTTGGACTATTATAATTTATATATTGTTGGATTTAAAAGATCATTAAGAATCATAACAGTGGATAATAAGAAAATCATATAGTGTTATTTATGATTATTATGTATTAATTGTTATGATACAATCCTATTAACATTGATTAAAGAAGTGATGATCCTTAATAGTAGGATCATATGCTACAAATCCCATTTATTAGAGAAAATAAAGGAGAGGGAAACATTGGTATTTTTTGTTGAAAAATACCATGATTATATTAAATAACTAAAGAACGATAAAAAACATTTATAAGAGAAGTTAATGATTATCAAGATCACAAACAGAACCATGTTTTCCCAACAACCCTAAGAACTTGTCACCATGTCACACTTTACCCTTAGGGAATACTCTAGAATAATGAAGTTTTACGTATCTAAAACCTAATAGTATGAATTTTAATACCTTTTTCATTAAAATTATGGTAATATTTATCCTTTTTATTTTCATATGAAAAATTCATAAAATTGTGTTTGATAAACCTTATATTTTAATATGATGAAACTCAAATTTTATTCTTTGGAAAATATATTGTTTTAATCAAGAAAATATTTTAAATTAATTTTATAATTTTTTAAATAAATAAAATTTTATAAAAATATTATTATTATGTAATATTTAATTAAATAGAAATGGTAAATTTTTTTTAAGTAAAATATAATATTATAAGGTTTAGAAACTGTTATCATTTCAAAAACACATATTTTTCAATAAATAGGATTTTTTATTTAAAAGTGTGAGTTTAATTATTTAGATAATTATTTTGATATAATATATATTATTTTTAAATCATCTTGTTAAAAATATGAAATGGTGATTTCTTCATAATTATTTCCAGATAGTTGTATTTTTGGTTAAAAATTAAATACAATATAAATAAATGGTATTTATTATGACATAATAAATTCTAAAATGTGATGAAATAAATACTATAAATATTATCCAAAATGAAATTTTTTCCCCATTTTAAATAATGTATTTTTATGTTATTTTAATAATTTTATAAACCTTTAATTAATCCTCCAAAACCTGTATAATATTTATGGTTTTAAAATTAATTCACTATAAAAACTAATAAATTACACCTCTCCATGGGTATTATTCTAATGAGTTCGATTCTTAGAATTGTAAAATATTTAAAACAACTCCTATTTTGAGAAACCATGGGAAAAATATTGAATTTTTTTTGGGTTTTTATTATTTTATCATAAAGAATCCCAAACATAAATTTACATGTTAATAAAAATTTCCCTCTCCTAATGTAAAAACACATCCAATATCTTATTTCTCTTCACTAAAAAAAATGTATGATGAATTTAATTTCACATTCAATATTAAGAAACATCCCAAGGTCCCCCATGCTATTAATAATCTCCTCCCAATCTTTTAGAACTTCTCTATCAAGTTAAGGGATCCTCTCATCCTCTTTATTTAAGAACCTTCTTTATTTTATTCCTATTGATTTCCAATTGTTCATGTTTGGATTATTTTTCACACATACATGATATCTAAGTTATTATCTTCATTTGATGAGGGATCCATTTCAATCTCATTCAACCCATCTATGAATCTTTATATGTCACCATTATGTTGTTGAAATTATCCTACAATTTTCTGTACCAATCATTTATATAATGAATAACCATCCCCATTTACACTCAAAGGAATTATCCTAGATTAGAATGTCATTAATTCATTTGTGGTCTTCAATGTATGTAACCCACCTTATTAGTGCGATTAAAAGTGATAAAAGATGTCCTCATGTTGTTTGTTTAACATAGCACACTCATGCATATCCATGATATGAATGTGATGTGTGGGACCAAAATTATATATCAATCTGATTAATTATATAATGTTTTTATCACATGATATACCATGTATTTTTCATGGTAGGTTAGCCTCATAACACTATATTATTATTTCATGGTGGTTATCCTCGACTTATATTATTTATGTCATGTTTTATATTGTTTCTAAATTCCCATATTGTCTTTGTGTTATCATACTATATCATGATTTGATGTTCAAGTTTATGATTATAACCCCTCTTATATTACCATTATACTCCTATTGAATCACATGTACTTTATTACATTATTTTATTATCTTATTATTAACTTACTAGGCTTTAGAGCTCACTGATTTCTCATGTACCTCACCAGGTTATCCAATATAGTTTTGTAAGAGAAATGGAATTTTAAGAGAATGTTAAAAAGATATAAATAATTTTGTTGTACCCCATGTTCCATTCTATTTTTTTATATAGATAATTTTTAAAATAAACTAGGCATCAAAATATACTGGGATTGTAATATGTTTACCTTTATGTAATAAAACATGAATATAATTGTATTAAAATATGGATTTTCAATGTCGGTATCAGAGGAAAGTCTAGTTATTTTTTCATATAAGTATTATAAAACCCTAGTCAAAACCTTAAGTATAAGTCTAATAATAGGATAAAATCCCTAAATGTTGTCAAATTTTAGAGTATGAGGTTTCCAAGAAAATAAATCCATTTCTAGATATTATATGTGCTTGTGGCTCTAGTACAACTATACCAATAGGGAAATAACTGTGAGAGTGGGAATTGGTCTTAACACGATCGTCACCTGGTGCATTAAAAAAGAAATTAATACACACATGGTTTGATACTCTTAGGGTATATGCTTTAGTAAATTTACAAGCTTCTTTTGAAAAGTTATTATGGGAACAAAACACCCATTATATTATAAGTTAGGAAATAGATCATGGATAATTTAGATTGAAAACATTAAATTCATAGGTTAAGGATTATATTTCATTTATGAGTTACACCTTTAATGATTAGGGGTTCCAATTATGTGTTTAATATTTTAAAATTTTATATCCCTTGATTTCCATTTATTTTAGAAAATGTTAGGAAGTAAGTGGAACTGATTCAAAAACCAATGAGATAGGTAATATAATGAATTGCCAAATGAGATACCTAATCCGATGTGAGTAGGGTTCAGGAACATTATGATAGTACGTTCTCAATTGATTCATGTTTTGAATTAAATATTGAATAAGGCCGAAAATCCAAATCCCCCTACGAAATTTCATGTTTAAATCGAGACCAATATGAATAATAGGCCTCTGAATTTCAGTTCATCTTACGATCCCTTAATCATTGAACAATGGACTAAATCCATTGAAAATTTCTTTTCTATCATTCAATACGCTAAAAAAGTTATGGTTATTTAGGTTGTTTATCATATGGAGAGAGAATCTTATAAATGGTGGAAATTGATAAAAAATATGAAACCTGAGGAGAATATATAAATTAATAGAGTGAAAATTATTCTAGAAAATATTTTTTTGATAAATATTTTCCACAGACTCTGTAACAAAAAAGAGAGATGGATTACCTTAGACTCATGAAAAATAGTAATGAATCCATCAGGGTATAGGAGGTGGACTTCAGGATAATTTCATGATACAAATTTGGCATTATCACTGGCCCCTAATGTAATATTTACCACTTCTATAGTGGGATAAATATAAGTGTATGAAAATGATTAATGATTCAAGAGTTTGAATTATATGATTAAATTTATTGATGTGCCCTAAAAGTTTAAATGGCTATTAGTCAATATCTACAGTCCCATTGGTATAGAGATATAAAGTAGAGGATGGGTTTTAATTTTGATGGTATGATGAATTACTATGATAGGATTTTGAACATACAAGATCCAACTTGTAAAAAGTGTAGGAAGAAGAATCATAGAAATTCCATTATGGGGATAACGAAATAATTTAGGTACTAAAAGGAAGGGAACCTAGCTTGTGAATTCGGATGGGAGAAACCCAGCTATTTGATAGAAAAAATTATAATCCATTAAAAACCCAGTTTATTTTCCATTGTTTCAACTTTAGGTAAAAGAGACACTATATTAATCAATTCACTAATCCAATGGTTGTAAATGAAAATGGACATCAACAACCTCTGGGGTCTAGACATAAAAAGGGAGTTTATTCGGTCACAAAGACTAAGTGGATCTCAACTAGAATGTGGTTATATATATTCTTGTTATTTATTTAAGTCTAGAGAATTTACTATTTGATTTAAGCTCTATGAATTCTTTAATATCACAAAAATGTTTTAAAACTATTCAAAAACCACCTCAAAACATAGAAGTTGTGTTAGCAGTGATGATAAAATATGCACATATTATTGTATATAAAGAATATAACTAATACCATATCAAAATTTGCATAATTAATTTCTTATAAATCCTTTTGATACTCTCTTTATAAATATATAATTCTATTATTGGCATATATTGATATTCCTTGTATAGAGGCAACATAAATTTCTGAGAGAAGGAAATCACCCTCAGTATTGAAAATGTCCCTATTATTCTATACAAATAAAAGGGGGATGATTTATATCCTCTCATATCATCATCTATAACATGAATATTATTGTCTTTTGATCAAGATTATCTAGATAAAATGATTAATATTGAGGAAAAGAGAAACCTTGAAGACATTCCCATTATACGGGAATTCACTGATGCGTTTCATAAAAAAATTATATGGTCTTCCTCAGAGACAAGAGTTTGAGTTATCAATGGATCTTGTACCCAATTATTTACTAATATCCTATAATATATATATAATGTACACTTGTGAATTTAATGATATGAAGAATAAGGTATAAGATAATTTGGGTAAAGTGTTTATTCAACCACGTGCTTTATAAATGAGCACACCAGTCCTTTTTATTAAGAAGAATGATGTGTCAATGATACTCTACATTGATTATCCTGAACTCAAAAAGGTCACAATAAAGAAAAAGTATCATCAAACATGTATTTATTACTTATTCAGTATTCTATGTGGAATTTAATATTTACCCAATGTGTATCATCAATTAGGATATTATGAAGTTACGATGAAGGAGGATATACCCAAAACTATTTTTTATGCAAGGTATGGGCACAGTGAGTTCATAGTGATGACATTTGGGCTCACTAATGATAAAAATATATTCATGGAATTTATTAGTATAGTATTTTGGTATTACCTTGAAATTTTTTAGATATATTCTTATATAATCTCAAAGAATGATGGAACACGAGGAGTATTTTAATTATGTACTAAAGAACTTCCAAAATTAAAAGTTGTTTACAAATTATAGCAGAAGTGAGTTTTTGATGGAGAAAAAGTAAAATTCATCGGGAATTATATCTATAAAAAATGGATATCTATAAATCCTTAAAAAATATATACAATTTTAGGATGAATTTGACCTACATCGGTGATATAAATCCATATATTTCTTAGATTATATGGGTAATATTGTCAATATGTGAGAAAATTGTCAGGATTTTGAAAACCAGTATGCAACCATGAGGGATGGATTTGTGATCTATAGAGTTGAATTTAAAATTTTCATGGGTTTTTTACTCTTGAAATATGAGAATGTTATAGCTTACTCCTCGATCCAATTAATTATCCATGGGTAGAGCTACCCAAAAAATGATCTTGAATTGGTTGTAGTGATCTTCATATTTAAGATTTGGTGACATGATCAATAAAGTGATAAGTTTGACATATATATGTATCATAAAATCATCAATTATATATTCACATAAAAGGATATAAATATGCATCAACTGATGTTGTCAGAGTTGATGAAATATTATGATTTTTCAATCCATTACCATCATGGGAAGGTGAAAAAGTGGAAAATGCTCTGAGTAGAAAGGATCCAATAACCCTATCCATGATAAGGATAGGAAGGGAAGTAATTTTATTGGACATGAAAATTATGTAAATAGGAATAATAAAAGTTTATTCATCCTGAATTTCTCATATAACTTCTCAAACATACATTCTTGATAGGATGAAGGAAGCCTAAAAGGATGATGAAGTGATAAAAAAAGATATCAAGTATTCTAGAGTTCAACATTGATAAAGATTGAGTTAAAAGGTATGGAAATTGGATATTTGTTCTATGAAAACCATAGATGAAAAGGGAACATCTAAATGATGTTTTTATCTCAAATTTTTTTATTAGTTTGGGAATCCCTATGATGTGTAATGATTTAATATAAAATTTATTATAGGATGACAAAAATAGGGAGATTTCAGATGTTGTATCTCGATGCTTGGTATGTCTACAAGTAAAGAATAAATAATAGAAGTCTAATGGTATAATTCAAACAGTTCTCAAAATATTATGGAAAAGGGAAAATATAACCATGGATTTCATATTAGGACTCCCAGTGACATCTAAATGCCATAATTTTTTATGGGTGGTAATCAATCGCCATACATAGTCAACAAAATTAATTAATATTAAGGAATATTTTTTCTCTTGACCAACTTTATAAGATATAAACAATAGAAGTTGTAAGACTTCATGGAGTGCCACTATAAACTGTATATGATCTAGATTTGAGATTTAACAAATGTTTATGGAGAAGTATTCAACAAGCACTTGATACATTGTTGATTTTTAGTAATGCTTATCACCCTTAGATTGATGGTTAGTTCGAGAGAACTATTGATACTCTATAGTATATAGTGAGATCATGTACAATGGATTTTCTAGTATGTTGGGTTCAATAAATTTCCCTAGAAAAGTTTATATAATAATAGTTCCCATTACAGTATTCAAATAGAACCTTATAAGGTTCAATATGAAAAGCAGTGTTAGAATATAACATGTTTGGATAAAATTAGAGAGTGGAAGCTGATGGTACCTGATCTTTTCAAATATATGATAGAAATTTTTTGAATCATTTAATTTAATTTGAAATATAAAAATTTGGAAAAAAGATATATAGATAATGTCGTCAATATGATCTATAGTTTTGGGTCATTTATAATGTGATTATTTATATATCACCAATGAAGAAATTCATTAGGTTTGGGATGAAGGGAAAACATAATAAAAGATACTTCAACCACTTTGAGATCCTTAATCACATCAAAGCTAGTGTGTATCAACTAAAATTCTCACCGAGCCTATCTCAAGTACTTGATGTGTTCCATGTATCGCTCTTGAGGATATACATATAAAAACCATCACATGTAATAGATTTTGAGGTGGAACTTTTGGAGAAAAATCTTTAATATGTGGAGAAACTGAAGAAGATCTTACATAATAGAGATAATGTTCTAGGAATTAATACAACCCTATTGTCAATATACTATGGAAGAAGAAGAAGTTTGATGAAGAAAAATGGGGACTGAAAGAGTTTATGAAACGAAAGTTGTCTCATATTTTGTAGTGGAAGAAATGAGATTTTAGAGAAACTTTTTATGGGTGTAAGAGTATAACAACCTTTTCTTAGGAATGAAATTATATTTTCTAATGAATAAATATATTAATAAGTGATGATTTTATAGAAAACACATGCACCAATTTTATTATTTTTGACCCTTAAATGTTTTATTCAATTATATTTAAATTAAAAATAAGAATCATATCCATGGATAATATACATTTTTATATAGTGACCGTAAATATTAGAATATATTAAGGGTTATGATACAGTCCAATTGAAATAGATGGAAGAAGTGATGTCCTAGACCAGTAAGATCAAACTTTATAATGGCTATTTATTTGAGATTCCAACGAAGATCACATCAATAGTATTTTACCTTGAAAAAAACCAATACAGTATTCATCAACTAAAGCATGAGTGAAACCATTTATAGGATATGTTCAAGCTTATTGAGATCATGACCCAAACCATGTTTGCCGAACCACCCCAAGAAAGCGTCACCTTCTCACACCATACCCCTAGGGAATGCGTGGTTGTAATAATGTGTTATGTATCTAGACATTAGAAATCTGATTTTTATTCTTTTATTTTTAACATAATAATGATTATATTTATTCATTCTATTTTTTTATTTAAAAATGTTTAAATAGTGAGTTTGATTAAAATTTAATTTAAATATATTGAAACTCAAATTTTATATTTGGGAAATATATAATTTCAATGAAGTAACTATTTTTGATTAATTGTATAATTTTTAAAATAAATTTTATTTTAATAAAATATTATTATAAAATATTATTTATTTAAATATAAATGAAAATATAATTTTAGGAAGACAAATGTAATTTTTATAATGGTTATAAACTTGTATCATTGTAAAAAATAATATTTTTCAACAAATGGGGATGTTTTCATGAAAGTGAGAATTTTCATATTTGTAGAACTATTTTTTAAGATAAATATTATTTTTAAATAAGTATATATAAATTATCCACTCATTAATTATTTCATAATATTTCAAGGCTGTTGAGTTTTTCTGTAATGTTTAATACAATATAAATATATGGTTTGTATTATGAAATCATAAAATCAAAAAAGTGACGTAAATAATAATATAAAGAGTATCTAAGAAAAATGTTTTGTACCCCCTTTAAAATGAAGTTTTTTGGATGTTTTCATATTAGTTTCACAAACCCTTAATGAGTCCTCCAAAACCTGTATTATATTTTAATGTTTTAAAATTATTTATTTATGAACATGAATCACTTTAACATCACCAAGGGTATTATTTTAATGAGTTCAGTAATTATCCATATAAAATATTTAAAAAAATTAATTAAAAGAAACCAATGTAAATTACAATGGTAATGATTGTGGTTATGATTAATTTATAGTATAGACTCAAAAACCTATGTTTAAAAATTAATAACGAATTCCCCTTCAGTCGCTATAAAAACAAACCCAACCACCCATTAATCTTCACTCAAACCCTTATATCATGAATTTGTACTACCTTTTACTATATAAATCAATCCCAAGGATCCCCCATGCTCAGAATATGCTGATCGCATGTTTTTGGAAGTGACCACTCAATGTAATGGATCATCTTCTTATCCTCTTAATTCAAGAACCTTATTTATATTATGCCTTTTGATTTCCAATTTTTCTTTTTTGGATTTTTTAAACATCCCTATTACTATCCTCATTATTTCAAAGTGATGATATACCCATTTCTCTATCATTTAACCATTACATGAATCTTTATATACCTTTGTTTTTTTTGAAATTATCCTATGAATTTCTGTTCCAGACATTTATGTAGTGAATACCTATACCCATTTCTACTCAAGGGTACACAAATAGATATTCACATCCTTCATTGATTTATTTATTACATGTATGTAACCCACACTAATTAATCATGGTATTAACAATGATAAAATACATCCTTTTTTATATGACATATGTGGAACACTTATACATGTACATGATATGAATCTGATAGGTGGCCTCAAAATTATATATCCCTATAAATAATTGGGAAACACTTTTATCTCATGAGATAGCATGTATTATGTTTGAAAGGTTATCATAATTATAATATTTTTTGATTTCTTGGTGGTTATCCTTAACATGTGTTTTTGATGTCATGTTTTATTCTTTTTACATATTCCCTTGTCACATTTATATTATCATATTTTATCATGTTTTGACGAATATGTTTACGATTGTCACACCTTTTATGTCACATTGATTTAACTCTTTACTAACACGTATTAAATTCATCATTTTAAGCTTTTATTATTCCCATACTAGGATTTATACCTCCACCATTTCTTATGTACCTCCCTAGGTTATCCCATGTAGTTTCAGAAGAGAAAATGAATTTTAAGAGAATTTTAAGGAAATATAAATAATGTTGTTGTACCCATGTTACATGTTATTGTGTTATGTACCTAATTTTCCAAAAAAAAACTGGGCCTCGTGATCTTTTAAATTGTATTTTTTTTACCTTTATGTAAAAAACCATGAATTGAGTTATATTTAAATATGGGTTATCATAGGAACATTTTAATATTGTACTATGTAATATTTGAATGGTCTCAGGAACAAGAGAAGTGGGAAAAATATTATATAATGGATTCATGGGTGAGAGAATAGATGATTCTTATAATACATTAGGTCATCAAATAGGGCTTGTAGTGGGGGACCACTAAGGAACCTGTTATATAAAAAATCCCTAGGAGTTGTGTGACTGGTTATTTATAATTGGATGAGTTTATCATTAGGGTTATTATTACTACATACTAAAGTGGATCAGGACCCCATGTCATTATCATAGATCCGATGGTGGATTATCACATGCATTTTCAGTGGGGGTATTATGCTGGGGGTTTATGGATTACTATTTTTCAGGGGCCAATCATCTACTAAAGCATTGCCAGACATATATACCAGGGTGGATCATCACATGTTATCATGATGGGGGTATTATAGTGGGGCTCATTGCCGAATATATATCATGTTATTTCTGTCTATTTAGACATGGTTGTTCTAGAATATCACAGTTAATTTATCCCCTAATTCATTACCACTACAAACCAATGTGGAATATCACACGCAATCTAAATTGGGTTCTTTTGGAGGGGCTCTGGGCCAACTATCTATCATGGGACATCTATTGTGGAGGCACATATGGTATTGTATAACCAGGTGAGTTTATCCCCCAGGTTATTATCAATGTATATTGGGGTGGGTATATCCCTTAAATCATTATAATGGTTGAATTTTTTATAAAATCATCCTTAGAAAAATTTCTATACAAGCTAAATTTGGTATGGTTGATTAAGGATTATGTTCCAAGGATTTACCTTGGTTATTTTTTATATAATTTTATTTTATATTATATAATTTTATTTTCTTATCTAATAATTTCATTTGAACATTTTGTTTCATTTATTAGATATATAAATGATTTATTGGTGGTTCCCTATCAAGTTAGTTTCTCACTCCCAACTTAAGAGGTTATTGTGCTTGCATACCTAAGAACCCCTCACTTATTTGGGGTTTTGGTTAGGCTAAGGTCCAAGGGTTCTTCATCAATCGAGAGTAGATAAAGTGGGATATGATACCAGGATGTGGTATGGATTAGTGATTTTGTTGGTCCTTATTTGTATTTAATCTCCCTTGTTTTTTAAGTAGATGTGTTCTACTCAACATGAGATCATTCGTGTATGCTTATATGACTAATGTTTATCCTTTATCCATTAATATACCTTGTGAGGTTCGGGGGGGGGGGGTGGGTGGGTAAATTAATTTATAGTTGTATGGTCCATTATTTATGATCTTGTTCTCTCAACTTTAAGAAAACTTCAATATCTCCCTTAGTTTCTCTCTAGAGTGAATAAAGTAGTACATGACATATAAGATTTTAATTGGTTCACTCTCTTTGGAATAGTCTAAATAAAAAGTATGATAATGTTACTATAAACTAAACACAATAAACAATCAATACTTTAATGATTACAAGTTTTTAGTGATCTCAATTACCCACATAGTTTACGACCATGGATGGTTGGAAAGAACACTGTTCTTCTACACCTGGAAACCCACTAATCTTTATGATGTTTTCATCCTCTTATTAAGAAAATAGTGATGGAAGTATACACAATATGTGATGTTTCTATAAATAATAATTTTATCAGACATATAGAGAGAAATGGAACTCTAATAAAACCTTCGTCTTTAACATTATATCTCGAATATGGATGTGGAATCACCCTTTAATTTTATAATGAGATCAATAATTTTACTTCACCCTATATTTTTTTCAACATATCTCCATCAAACCTAAAACTGATAGCTTTGAAATAAAATATTCCATTTGTATTCACTCATTTCTATTGAATTAAAATAACTAATTCCTTAAAAAACTCTTACCATTCAAAAAAAAAAACGGTTTACAACTTTTTTGGAAAACCCAAAAACTACTCTGACTAAATCACATCATTTTCCTACTTGATATATGAGATGGCTTATAACACACCAAAATATTTTAAACTGTTATGTCATGGTATTATAAATTGTATTTAATTAAATCCAACCATTACTTTATCCAAAGCTATAGTGAACTCCCCATGTTTCACAGGCAGATTTCCAAGACACCACACCCAACGACATGAAGTGTTCCACACCATGTTTCTGTAGTAATTTAATACCATTCATTCATGTTACATAATAGGGAATAAAAAACCCTCAACTTTTATACCATGACATTGGCGATTTCAACACTTTTTGTATTAGTTCCACTATGGTTTATTTCACATTTATAATTGGGGACCCTATGTTGCATAAGTAGGTGACTGATCCACCATGGTCACTAACATTCCCATGGATTGCTTGACCATTTTACATAGGTGACATCCTAGATCAAAAAACCCACTAATACTAGCATGTTTAAAAACTATAGAAATAATAATTTTCAACATATATATAATTAATTCACCACAGCATTGTAAAATACATGGTCAACAATTACTACACTAATTCTTAAAAAACTGTTAAGTGCTCATTTGTTAATATAAATTTATATTTGGGAAAACAATCCTCCATCACGTTTGTCAACAAACACAAAAAAAATTACTAATAAGAGATTTTCCTAAAACTATCCCCTTTAAAGTTTTTGAAAAATCCTAAACCCAACAAATATCTAATTCACTAATAAAATAAAACACATTAATCATTCAACATTTAGAGTCATGAGTTAATGATCCCCTAATCCCCAAATCAATGCCCACATGACCCATTCTCTTTGTGAGAAATAAGAATTGAATAAAATGATTCTCATGAGCACATAACTTGATTCCATGATAATCAATACTCCATCCATATAAGTTCTTACCGTAATTCAATATGAATTTATCTCTATTTTTCAAATATATTTGTAAAAATTTTTCATGATCAAATGTTTTCTATCCCATTTTTTCAACAGAACGAAAGTGATTAATTATTTAAAAGGTTTCATGACTGGGTTATAAATATAATAATGAAATGTAAAATAGTACCATAACTTTCAATTGAGAGAAAAACCAAGAAAGGGAATGGAGTGCCTTCATAATCCATCAAGTTAGATTTGTCAAGTTGGACTCCATGATCCAACTGATGCATGTCAAATTTCACCTTGGGTATTGTATTTGTTATAATACCTACAAATCTAACCTATCTTTTAACATATTTTAATTCTATTAATGTTTCTTAACCATACCCTTTATGAAATGATACTTAAACTCAGGGTAATTTTTTTCCCCGAAGGGTGTATTTTATTTTTATAATTTTTATAAAACTAGAGTTGTCATAAATGATCAATATAAGAGATTAAACATCAATTCCAATGTCTTAAAGATTTTTTTTCATCCCATTTAAATGAGTTTATACTTTATTAGACACAAATTTACTCAACAAACAGGGTGATTAATGATATAAAGTACCATTTATTTCTTATCCATGAAATGAAAGAACTCCCAAGACAGATAAAACCACAAGAAGTTTATTTTTGGTTATAAAATAAACCTTCCAAATATACATTGAAATATCCCAACAACTACTAAGATGATCTTATATTGTAAAATATCCCATATTTAACCTTATGATATATATAATGAAGTATCCTTTTTCACATCTATCATGAGAATTTAGTTGGTAGAAAATTTTTATTTTTCATCTTAACAAGTGGAAAACATAATATATAGTCGACTGGTAGTTAGGTAGAGTAAACTACAAAAAAAATTCTATAAAGTGTTTAGGTTAAATATTTTTCTTTTTCATATTTTAATAATTTTATCCATATTTTAGATGAAGTTTCCATTTTTCTAAAAATTATTTATCCTAATTTTTTCCCCACCTCAATTGCATATTTTATTGGAAACATGGAGATCCCAAACAATCTTTGAATTACACAAAGGACAAGGATAAATAAAAATTAACCAATAATAGATATAAAAAAAATACCACATAAGATATGAAAATATATTATAATGGATTTCATTTGAACCTACAAAGATAATATCATTCACATATACAAGCACTTTCATCTACTACTCCTTTTCATTCTTGATATAGAGTTTGTGATCAACCCAACCCATTTGACAACTATGCTTCCTCAGATATTGGTCAAGCCTTGAGTACTATGATCTTTATGCTTTATTTATCCCATATAGGATATTATTTAATTTAAATACATTATTTTAATAATCATTATTGATAACTTCATTCCACTGCTGGATGTAGACCCCCTATTAAAGAAACCCATTATGAAAGGATAACTGGGAATCTATTTAGAAGACCTTGAATAATTTGTTGACCTACATGGATATGGATTATCTTATTACTTCATTTTATTCCAATGGTGAGGATGTTTCATCCAAATAAATCCATTTAATTTGATAAGAAACTATTCACACATTTAGCCATTTTTTCCTTTCAAACATTCAATATTTTAGAAATTTATTTATGAATACCCATTTATTTGGATGATATTCCTACCATGGGGCCTTGGTAAAAAATCCCATGTCTTATTCTGTTCTATTTGGTCAATATCATTATGTATATATTTGGCATAATGTTCATCCACAATAGATTCTTCAAAATATTTTGGTTCCATAATAGATAAGAGGGAGGCCTATAACTAATCCTTCATCCTTCTTGATCAAATATGGACTTATTGATCTCTAATAATGTTGTTTATTGGGATTTCATCTTGGGTTAGTATTCTTATTGAAACATATATTTTGGATATGTTTTCTTTATAATTATATATTTTAAGAGAATTATCTATACCCCTTAAAAACACTCTTAATTCATTCACATATTCATCAAATCCAAATTGAAAAAATATTTAATTTTCAAATGAAACCTGCTCACTAAAATTTGATCTTTATTAAAGTGTAATTTTTATCTACTCATTATAAACTTAAAAAAGATAAATACTTTCAATAAATTTTAAAATAATGATATTATAGAACTTATAGTCTTTAATATTTGATGAGTACCTAATAAAAATTCATTCACCACCATGATATTCAAACTATATATCCCTCTCTTTATTGAGAATTAAGAACTTACTTCCAAACACCCAAAAGTATTTAACTATAGGATTGTTTCCTTACCAAATTTCATATGTAGTTTTATATTTATTTTAACATAATAAGGCTCTAATATAGATGCATACTTCTTATTGAATTTCCATTTCCCAATATTTATTTAGTAAGATGGTGCCAATGAGCATAGTTGAACAAATATTATTGATGACCTGATTCAATCTTATGATAACTCAATTCCATTTTTGAGTGATAACCTCCAAAACACGATGGTAAATTACAATATTTTTTACTTATTCCTCCTCTTGTATGATTTTAAATTTTGAACCATTTTTAGTTTGAATCATTGGAATTTAACGACAATAATATTTTTTTCCAGACTTAAATATCATTTGATATACATAAATACATCATATTTCAGAGCTATTAACATTATCCACACCATTATATTGAAATGAAAAAAACTTTTTGTACCTTTTAATTTATGGATTTTGGTGTAAATGTCCCACATACATCCATATGAATGAGCTTGAGCAGTTTGGATGACTCCCACTTCTGTGGTTTCTATGTCTTGAATAATATTTTCCTTTTCATATGAATCATATGTGTGAGTGTGATCACAAATAATCATTATGACTTCATGATATCCATTAAACTACATCGAATTTTACAAGTATTTTTTGGCTTAAATAGATGATTCATTTGTGTAAGAGTTTTTTCTTTTCTTCCCCATACATCATACAGAAATTATCTTTTCTAAAAAATTAACGATTCCAATTTTTTCAACATTAATGTTCTATTACTAGACAATTTATATATCTTACTATGAAAAAATTGTTATTGAAATCAAAAACATACCATGAGTCACATAATTGACTGACACTTAGAATATTATCATGAAGGCCTTCATGAAATGTCACATTTGTTCACCTGATATGTATACTACCAACTTTAGTTTTCCCACATCTAATGAACTTGAGACCCTCATAGTTTAAAAAGTGAATAAAAAAATATTTATAATATTTGATTTCAATGATTGTGTATTCTTTTTTATCCATATTAGATTTACATTTTCTACCCAAAATCCATAAACATGACTTCTCCACTGATCTCAAGGATATATCAACCACATTATAATTCTAAGAATTTATTTTATTCACACAATATTTTTAGCTAAAATCTATTTATAATGGATGAAATTTCATTTATTATTTCTAATGAAAGTATTATTCATCATAAAATATAGATTTTTTTTGAAGTTTCAGTCTTTTTGATTAATATTCCAACTATTTCTTTTACCCTTCTGGGATTGTCTTGGAACGATTTTCTTAAATCATTATGCACCCAAATACATCAAAATAGAAACCGTAACCATTAAAAGAATAAGAAAAAATATAAATTATCCTTTATTATTTTGTGAATCTTATTCTTGGAGATATATATTAGCAAGAGAATACTCATATTGGGTGTTTTTTATATTTCTATAATAAAATCACATAATTCATGAAAACTTCATCTCATCAGTTTCATCTCCAAATGTACCTTGTAGAGTTGTATAATGATCCAGATTCCTTCAAGGTGTTGATTCTTAATGTTTTTTATAAAATATATCTATCTTATTCATGAAATCATGCTTCAAAATAGATGTCCATTTTTCATTAAATATTTGTACTTGTATAATTGGAATATATTCCTTAGTAAATTCATTATAAAACTCTCTAGACTTTTCATGAGAATCATTATTTTAATGACTTAGTGTCAAATCGAGTATGAGAATCCTCCATTGATCCTCACAGTTATGTTACCATTTAATAAAATATTCTTTAAGATCTTTAATTGTATAGTATTTTTATTTTACTATTTTATACATTCCATAAATAATTTTTTCTTTCTCCTCATCTTTGTGTTTCAACTCAATTTATATCTTTGAGCATTGTAAATTTCTAGAATTAATATTTTCAATTTTAGATTTTAATTATGACACATCTTACTCTTTTTGTTATATATAGAGTTTAGATTCATGAAAAACTTTCCTACCCTTCTTTTTATTGGACCTCCAAACATAAAGTATTTTAAGGGATACATCGATTTGAACATAATGATCAAAACTTCTATCGATATTTATTTCATAATCACTATTTTTTCCTTGTGTAACTGCTAATAGTCCATATTAATTGAGATCTGTAAAATATTGGGAATATTTAACTTCAACTTTATAAAACATTAAATCTTACAATGAGATAATTTTCTTTTATTTTTAAAACCTTTTTTCCCTTTACATATTCCTCATTATCCTTTCAAATTTTATTGAATAATTTATGCATAATATGTTATAAATTGCTTATAATTTAATGAATAAAGTGGTATACTACCTCTAAACTTCCCATTTTCTCTTCTAAAGTCATATGAATAAAAGAATGTCATCTTGTAAATTTCTTCTTCTTTTGAGACTTCCTTTACCATTATTTTATTAATAAATTTGTATACACTTCATGAGAATTTTCCTTGACCCTAGAATCATTACCTTCATTAAAAATCTCATATGTGATGAGAGTGCCATGAAATATATATGTAGAAATTTCATTCATATCACTGTATTCAAGAATAAAAATAATTTAATTGAAATGAGGAGTAATCTTTATCATTATTCTCTTCATATTAATTTCTTCTTTGAGATCCTCAATAATCTCACACATATCTTAAACAATAGAATTTAATCGATTTATAAAGTTGTGACAATCTCATTTTGAGTCATTCTCAAATGCCCATATTTATTACTTAGAAAATGTAATATGGAATCACAAAAATTTTAATTTTATTCATAGATATTCTATAACACCCCAAGATTCCATGGTTTGTTTCCCTTTGAAAAATGTAGTAGCTTGTGTTTTACGTAACTTGGAGTTTAAACACACCACAACCAATCAAAATAGCCATTATAAATAGTAATAACCACTTTTTGAAATTTTGTAATTTTTTTTTTCAAAATGGACTTAATTTTTGTATTTGGAATATCGAAATTTTATTAGGGTGAATTTTTGGTACTTTTATAAAAACATTCAGTTTATGATGAATAATGAAAACTAATAAATCATAATAAAAAACAAATTTTAAATCAAAATAATTTATCATGTTAAATTATACATTTGAGTGATTTTAAAGTATCAGTAGATTTTATTTTTATCACTTAATATAATTTAGTTCATTTTATGTAATTTCACATTTAAATAGATCATAAACAAGTGTCAATATTTTTATAGTTATTATTTCTTAAAATAACACTTTTTTGTTTCGACAACGAGAATTAAGAATAAATTAACTTCTACCACTTATGTGTTCTGAATTTGGAAAAATATATTCCATATTTGCAATCAAGAGGTATAAATTGTGTAAATAGGTAACTTTTATTTTTAGACATTATGAATAATTAGATCGGTAAATATTTTATTTACCATGGTTAAAAGGTAAATCCGGTAAAATAGGATAAAAAAATATTATAATAATATTAAATTACCCTAACATGTGTCCTATTACTATTGGTTGAAACATTTCAAACCATGGGAATCCTTGGGTCTATTTTTGACCCCATGGGGCACTTAATAGTGATAATGACATTTTATATTAATTAATTTAAAGTAAATACAAAAATGACATAAACATATATCCTTTTAGTAATTTTTTTAAATAATGTTATATAAGTTATCATTTAGAGTATAAATACTCATTAGAAATATAAACATATTTTCAATATAAATTTATTTTATTTATAATTTTTAGACATTAAATAATTAAATTCATCTATGACACAATAGTGATGTAGTAATTACCTTATTAATGAAAGAATAAAATAAATGGTATTATAAATATTAAAATAAAAATAAATTCAATGATTTTATGACATACATTAATTTTCTAGGTTAATATGAAAATTTAAGGATGATTTAATGTATTTGGTTCTAAGTAATCAAGTTTTGATGATTTTCACAAAAAACAAATACTAAATAGTGTCAAAATTGACATAAATGAGTTTTTAAAACAAATATTATATTATTAAATTATATAATAGTCCAAAAAATATAAGGTTCTGACAATGAACGTATATAATGATAGGTATATCATTAATGAACCATTTTAGGTTTATTAGGTGTTTTATAGTATGTTTTTTAACCAGTTATTCTAATAATATAAGAATACATGGTAATAGTTAAACTATATAACTAAGAGTTAAATCTAAAAGATAAGGTTAATATGGTGAACAAGACCTGTATATAACCTATTGGTTGCGAGTTTTTACACCCAAACCAACCTTATACTTGAAATAAATAATTTTGGAGCAATTATAACCCAAAAATTATTTTATTATAAAATAATTTTTCAATATTTTTCTAAGGTTCCAATCACCTCTCTTATAAAAGGGAACTGCCCCTTCTCTCCAAATCACACCTCCAAATCCATTTGACTCAGCCAAAACCTGCCCAAATATACTCTCCATTTCCCACACTTCAACCCAGGTGCCTTATTTTGATCAGAAATACAACCTATAGAGCCCTTTTGATCAACTCAAATGGAAACACCCGAAGAAGAGGTAATAATTTCCCCACCCTCTTTCAAGTTATTTTCTTCTTCCAATTCCTCTTTATTGGTTGTTTCCATTCTAAAATAACAAATCCAGTATCTTATATATACATTTATGTTATTATAAAAATGGTATAACCATATTCACTATTCTACCCATCATATGAATGACAAAGTCAACATACATGCGTACGTACGGCTTTCCGTCTTCACGTCGTGGTGTAATTTGTTATTCAAACACATCATTACTTTGATGGGTATAATAATGAGTATAAATGATCTAAATAATAAATATAACATGTTAATGATTTTTTATATATGATATACCATCAATTACATATGATTTTACCATCAATATAATGATATTTTTGCTCGTACGTATCGACAGATTACCGTCTCCAAGAACAAGATGAGATTATGTCCCCATTGTAATCATTCAAGAATATTTTTTATTTTATGATTAAAAATAATTTTTATGAACTTAATATCATTCTGTATATGAATAAAGTATATCCTATCTATAACAAACATGGCTTACATACCTGAGCATATAATGGAAAATAGATCAGTTAACACCCGGAACAATGATACTACTGAAATATTTTTAACAATGCAATATTAGAGGATCATATATGATATCATATTTATGTATAAATTTATTTTATAATTTAATAATTTTTTTACTATTATATATGATATTAACATACAATCTACTAATTAAAAGTACAAGGTAACGGTTAATTTCCCAATCTCTTTATTATCTGAGGTCGTTTTTACGTAAGTATCTACTGGGACTTCTTTATCATCCACATCCGTGTTTTATTAAAATGAAATTCAAAACTTTTTTACTATTTACTATACTATGGGTTTAAGTTATTTATACCCTTATTTTACCATATATGTTTTGAAAGGAATCTTTCGGTCCTTTTCCAAACAAGGTACTTTATGACCTTTTCCACAAAATTAAGGTATGATTGTCTTTTTTTTAACTTATACGGCGGGTGTAGGTAATTTCTGCCATTATATCATTATCTAAGCTTCCCATAAAATCTTATATGAATATTTTCAAAATAAATGTTTTCTTTTATAATTAAATGACTTTTAAATGATTTCAAAATAGAAATTGATATTTATCTAAAAAAAGTTTGGATTTCATCTCTGTCAACATCCTTTGATTGATTTTAAGATTAATTGAAGTTGACTTATTATGATACAAAACTTCCATATTTTATTGAAGGTTTTGTGATATGTTTGACTATGGATGTGTTATTTTTACACCATTCATGGTGTATGGATAACGTATTGACATTTCATATGCTAGTATTTATACGAATGTTTATGTTATGCATAAACCTTTTCATATGAGGAATGCATTGGACATCGTAAGTGACAGGTGGAGCCCACTATAGCTCCTCGATGCATTGGTAGGTATCATAAGACAAACTAGTGTCTTGGAACAAGGCCTTGAAAAAATTTATTTGTTTTCATGGCACAAGGCTTTGACAATGTGGTTATGTAGTCTGGAATTATGAATTCCATCATTATGAAAGTCTCTATTGATATTTCAAGGGATTATTCATCTAATAGAATATCCTTGTGATTAAGTAAATTAAATTATTTGATTTTATATTTGGCATATTATTCTGATTTTTCTGTTTAAAAGGATTTTGTTTTCGTCTTATACATTTCTTTAAATGTTTATGCTTATATATGAAATTTTCCGCTGTATTGTTATCCTTACTCAGCATCTGAGCTCACCCCTTTCTTTGTTTTATTTTTCCCAGGATGTGAAGATGTATTTTCTAGTTTACCTTCATGGATAAGTTAAGGATATAAGTGTGTTAAAAAGGGGAAAAAATATTTTTGATGTTTTTATTTCATGATGTAATGTAAAACAAATGAATGTATCTAGCACTTCCAAGGCTACTAAACAAATCAGTCTTTTAGGAAATGATTCATTGTATCATTGAAATGTTATGTAATAATGCACCGACTCTGGGGAACTGGGTTCAGGGCGTTATAGTTGGTATCAGAGGAAGTTTAGCACAAACCTTGGTAGCTAGATTTAGAAAAACTCTGATTAGAGAAAATTACACTAAGATAGACATTGAGGATTAGTATAGAAGAACTTCATAGAATTTGGTAATGTAGTGAATTTGTGTGTTTTCCAAGCAATAAATACATGTTTGGATACAATCAGGTAGAGGAAGTTCTAGCACAGATGTACCTAGGGGTAAAACCTAAAAACACAACTTTGAGATAGACTCGAACGAGAACTGGTGCACGACAACAGACCTTTCTGGACTCTTGGTTACGACACTCCCTGGGGATTTTTTTTAGGATAATTCTGATTTTCATTAAAAACTATTATAAATGGTTTATGATTATATAATTTTTCAAAGAAAATATTTTTATTATTATGGATTATATCCCTAAAATATTCAATTTATGTTAACTATTTTACAAGTTTTGTATTATGTATTGTGATTCATAAACTAATCAAGTGTATTACATTGTTTAGAAATGGAGCCTAGTGGAAGGAATGGAAACCGTGTCAACCCACATAATCAAGGTATGGATTTCCCTCCTACTGAAGATAATTATTGTGGGGCTGGTGATGCAACTGGTGCTGATCAGATTATCACAATATTTGGACAACTCACTCAGTTTAGGAATAATAACCTTACACATATGGAGACCCCTGATCCACAAAGTGGAGGATCAATGTTAGACCGCTTCATAAGGCAACAACCACAAACATTCAATGGGAGTAAAAATCTATTAGTAGCTGAGAAATGTATAAGTTCTTTAGAGAAAATATTTTATACATTGGGGAGTAGCGAAAGGGAAAAAGTTGTCATGGCAGTTTATCACCTCACGGGAGATGCAGATCAATGGTGGTCATTAATCAAAAACACAAAGGAAGATTAAAAAGTGTGAAACATGTAATAAATGGAGTTTAATGAGATTTTCTTAAAAAAATAATATCCTTGTGACTGTCGAGCAGACAGGGAAAGGTAATTTCTAAGTTTGAGGCAAAAGGAGAATAAGAATGTTGCAAATTATGAGGCTAACATTACAAGGGTAAAAAGGCATGAAACAGATTATATATGTAACCTAATGAGTAATATTGATCGATTCATTGATGGGTTAAATCCATTTTGCTATATAGGATTAGCCTAAAAATCATTCTCACTGTACGATGATATTTTCTCATGCGCTAACAATACAGAAAAAGAATTTTCTAAGTCTTACGACTTCAATGAAATGAAAGAGAAGGAGTGATCTCTTAAACACATAGGAAATGGAAATAAGGGGAAAAGGGGAAAAGTTGAATATCTATCTTTTGGTAAATGTGGGAAGAATCACCCTGGTACTTTCCTGAAGGTAATGTGAGTCTATTATAAGTGTGGTGAAAAAGGCCACCATGCATGTGATTGCAAGGGGTTGAAAGGGGCTGTCAATGTTAAATGATATAATTTTATAGAAAAGGGGATTTATTGAAATGAATATCTTAAGCGCCAAGGGAAATTATCTCTGAAAAGGCCAAGGGAGCATGGCCAAGCTTATATGATTACTAGTGTTGTGGTAGATAATCCAAAAGATGTGGTGGCGAATAATTTAATGTTTTCTTCAAGTTTATCCAATAATTTTATTTGATTCTGGATCATCGAATTATTTTATATCTTCCCAGTTTTCTAAGAAAATTAGATATTTTCTATTTGACTTAACAAGGGAGTTGTTAGTTAAAACACCTAAGGGAATTATCCTCGCAAGAATGTTTTGTGAATCAGTTCCCAGAAGGGCATAAAAATGTTCTTTATATACAGATCTCATAGTCATAACCATGATTTAATTTGATACAATCCTCAGTTTGGATTGGCTTTCAGACCATGATGTGAAAATTTATTGTAAGAATTAGGAGGTTACAATTTTCTATGATGATAAGAAGTACCTTATCATTAGAGTAGAAATGTCACCACCGGATTCTTATCTAGATCCACCCCCAGTATCTCTACTAAATTCAATTATTGTGGAGGAAGAAAATGAAATAACTATGGTTCAGAAAAAGAATGTTCAAATATATGATGTACCTATTGTGTAAGAATATCTTTATGTGTTTTCAAAGGATTAACCTGGATATCCTCCAGAGTGATAAATTGAGTTTTCCATTGATTAAATTCCGGATTCATGGCCCATATTGAAGACCCCTTATAGAATGGACACAATGGAATTAGTGGAACTAAAGAAACAACTAGAGGAATTGGGTCATAAGGGATTTATTCACCCTAATGTTTCTCCATGGAGATCCAATGTTATTTATTTTAAAATAAAGATGGATCTATGAGCTTGTGCATTGACTAAAAGGAGATCAATGCTATAATAATAAAGAACAAGTATCCCCTACCACACAATAATGATTTATTCGACCAACTTCATGGAGCTCAATATTATTCAAAGAATGAACTTCGATTTGTATATCATCTGTTGTGTGTAAAGAAGGAATAAATTCTGAAAATAACATTTCGAACAAGGTACAAGCATTACACATTTATAGTAATGCATTTTGGATTGACTAATGCACCCTATGTCTTTATGGATCTAATGAATATAGTTTTCAAGGAATATATTGTTGATTTGTAGTGGTATTTATTGATGATATTTTGGTATACTAAAAAAGATATGAAGATTATGAAAATCATTTTGTGCATTATCCTATGAACTCTTAGAAGAAATGAATTATATGAAAAATTTAGGTAGTGTGAATTCTGGCTTCAGAAGATTTCTTTTATAGGCCATATTATCTCTAAGGATAGAATATCTATTGATATTTCAAAGACCCAGGTAATCCAAGAATGGATAGAACCAACGAGTATAATTGAGGTACGCAATTTTCTTGGTTTAGTATGTTATTAACGGAGTTTTGTCCATAATTATGCCCAATTGGCCAACCCATTATCCATGCTCACTCATAAATGGGTAAATTTTTTTTGAACAAAAGAGTGTGAAGAATGTTTTCATGAACTAATGTAAAGATTAGTTAATGAACCTATCTAATCTGTACCATCTAGGAATGATGGGCTTGTTATTTTTTGTGATTCTTCAAAGAAAGGACTTCGTTCTGTCCTTATGCAGAATGAGAGAGTTATTGCCTATGCATCATGACAGCTAAAAATTAATGAGTAAAACTATGCTACTCGTGATCTTGAGTTAGTAGCTATAATATTTTCTATGAAAATATGGATACACTATCTCTAGGGTGAGAAATGTGGGATTTATATAGATCATAAGAGTTTGGAGTATATTTTCTCATAGAAAGAACTCAACATGAGACAAATATGATGGATTGAACTACTCAAGGATTATGATTGCACTATAAACTACCACCCGAGGAAGGAAAATACGGTGGACGATGCTTTGAGTAGAAAGGGTCACGGAGTTTTGAACAAGATGCGAGTTTAAAGGGATTCTATTTTCATGGATCGAGTAAGGATGGATATGGGATTAACCGTGGATGGTAAAACATCAATACTTTTTCAAATAGTTTCCAAAACATCATTACTAGAAAGGATAAAGAGTTATTAGACTAATGATGAGGAGTTTCTAAAAGAAGATTAAAGTTGTGAATGATGGTAGATTGAGTGACTTCATATATTAAGATGGATGTTTGAAATTTGGGAGGAGTCATTGTATTCCTAACATAACTGATCTAAAAAAGTAATTATTGGATGATGCTCATATCTATGATTTCTTTATACACCCTGGGAGCACGAAGATGTATAGACATTTGAAAAATCATTTTTTGTGGGACAAAATGGAGAGGGATATTGCTTATTTTGTGTCAATATGTATGATTTGTCAACAAGTCAAAGTTGGAAGGAAAAATCCCAGAGGAGTCATGCAACCTCTTCCCATACCTGAGTCAAAATAGGATAATATTATGATGGACTTTTTCATGGGGCTATGAAATTCTCTTAGAAGGAATAATGAAATATGGGTTATTATTGATCGTCTTACCAAGTCATCAAATTTTCTTGATATAAGAGAAGATTTAACACATGAATGTATGGAATGAATATATATTAATTATGTTATAAGACTTCGTGAAGTCCCCCTATTGATTGTTTCTTATCGTGATCCCCGTTTTACATCAAGATGCTGGAAAATTCATCAGAAATCCCAAGATACTGAACTTCGTTTGAGCACTATCTACCACCCTCAAACCGATGGACAATCAGAATAGACTATTCAAACTATTGAAGACATTTTACAATCTTTCTCACTTGACTTTAAAGGTATGCGGGATCAATATTTAACTCTGGTCAGATTTTCCTATAACAATAGCCTCCATTCAAGTTTTCAGATGGCACCATATGATGCATTATACAGAAAGAGATGTCACACACCAACTTTTTGAGAAGATGTTGATGAAAGAAAACTCTTAGGCATAGAACTTATTGTGGAAACAATATAAAAAGTGAAAATTATCCAAACCCACATCAAAGGAGCTCAAAGTAGGAAAAAGAACTATGTCGATAACTGAAGGAAGGATTTGGAATTTCAAGAAGAAGATCATGTTCTCTTGAAGGTATCTCCATGGAAGGGTGTTATACGTTACAGTAAGAAAGGTAAATTTAGTCCCAGGTACATTGGACTTTTTGAAATTCTCGCATGATTTGGAGTTGTAGCTTATCGTTTGGCGATGCCTCCAAGTCTCTCCAAAGTTCAAGATGTGTTCCATGTATCACTGTTGAGAAAATTCATACTTGACCCAAAGCATGTACTCACCTATGTGGATATTGAACTAGAACCTAATCTATCTTATTGTGAAGAACCTGTAAAAATTCTTGATACCAGAGAACAAGTGATGAGAAACCGGACGACTCATCTGGTAAAAGTTCTATGGAGAAACCGTAAGATGTAAGAGGCAATGTGGGAACATGAGGAACATAGGATGAAGAACCACCCAAATTTTTTTTATGCAGTAATATTCTAGAAATTTTGTGAATGAAATTATTTTAAATATGGGAGAATGTAACACCCAAAGCTTCCACAACACATTTCCCTTTGAATAATGCAGTATCTTGCATTGCACACTACTTGGAGTTTTAACACATGACGACCAATCAAACTAGACGTTATAAATAGTAATAACCACTATTTGAAATTTTATAAATTTTATTTTCCAAAATGGAATTCATTTTTGGATTCAAAATATCAAAATTATCTTAGGGTGAATTTTTTGTACATTTCGGAAAACATTCAATTTTTGATGAATAATGAAAAATACTAGATTTTAATTAAAAAAACATTTTTAATAAAAATCATTTATAGTGTTAAATTTTACATTTTAGTGGTTTTAATTTATCATTATATTATATTTTTATCATTTAATATAATTTAGGTCATTATATGTAATTTCACATTTAAACTAGACATAGGCAATTGTCAATCTTTTGATAGTTATTATTTCTTAAAAACACGTTTTTGTTTTGACAATGAGAATTAATTTCAAATTAATATATGCCACTTCTATGTTTTGAATTTGAAAAAATGGATTCTATATTTGGACTTAGGAGGTCAAAATTTTGTAAATATGTAACTTTTATTTTTAGACATTATGAATAATTATTTCGGTAAATATTTTATTTTCCATGGTTTAAGGGTAAATCCGGTAAATAAGGGTAAAAAATAATAAGATAATAATATTAAATTTCAATAACATGTGTCTAATTCCAATTTATTGATACCGTTATGACAATGGGAATCCTTGAGCCGATTTTGGGACACCATGGATCCACATGAGGGTGATAATGACACTTTATATTAATTAATTTAAAGTAAATACAAAAATGATATAAACATATATCTTTTAGTAAAACAAATTTTAAATGGGGATATATAAGTTATATTTTCGACTATAAATTCTAATAAGAAATAATAAATTATTTCTTACATAATTTTATTTTATTTATAATTTTTATACATTAAATAATTAAATTTATTTATGATACAATGGTGCTGCAGTAAATACCTTTTTAATGAAAGAATCAAATGAATGGTATTATAAATATTAAAATAAATATAATTTCAATGTTTTTATGACATCCACGAATTTTATAGGTGAATATTAAATTTTATGGTTGATTCAATGTATTTGATTCTATGTAATAAAGTTTTTATGACTTTCGAAAAAACCAAATACTAAATAGTGTCAAAATTGACATAAATGAGTTTTTAAAACAAATATTATATTATTAAATTCTATAATAGTCTTAAATATCTAAGGTTCTTCCAAAGAACTTAAATAATGATAGGTATTTTATTAATGGACCACTTTATGTTTTCTAGGAATTTTATTGTATATTTATTAACAAGTTATTAAAATAATACAAGATTACATGGTAAAAGTAAAACTATTTGACTAAGAGTTAAATCTAAAATATAAGGTTAATAAGGTGACCAAAACCTATCTAAAACTTATTTGACGAGATGTTTTCAACCCATAACCACCTTATCCCCTAAATAAGTCATTTTGGAGCCATTAGAATCAAAATATTATTTTATTATAAAATAATATTTCAATCCTTTCCAAAGGTGCCCCTCACCTCTCTTATAAAAGGGCACTTTCCCTTCTCTCAAAATCACTCATCCAAAGCCATTTGGATCAGACAACCCCTGCCCAAATATCCTCCCAATTTCCCTCAATTAATCCTAGAATCCTTATTTTGAACTAAAATCCAACCTATGGAGCCCTTTTGATCAACTCAAAATGAAACTCCTGAAGAAGAAGTAATAATTTCATCACCATCTTTCAAGTTATTTTCTTCTTCCATGTCTTATTTATTTGTTGTTTCCATTCTAAAATAATAAATCCAATATATTATATATATTTTGATTTTATTATACAAATGGTACAACCACATTCATTATTCTATCCATCATATGAATGAAAATGTCACCATACGTGCGTACGTACAGCTTACCATCTTCACGTCCAGGTGTAGTTTTTTATTCTAACAATTCATTAATTGGATGGGTGTAATAATGAGTATATCTGATTTAAATAATAAATATAAAATATTAATGATTATTTATATATGATATACCATCCAATTACATATGATTTCACCATCAATATATTGATATTTTCGCTCGGGCGTACGTACGGATTATCGTCTCCACGAACGTGATGAGATTCATTCTTCATTGTAAACATTCAAGAATAATTTATATTTTATGATTGAAAATAATGTTTAAGAACATAATATAATTCTGGATGTGAATAAAATACATCTTATCCATAACAAATATTTCTTACATAACCGAGCATATAAAGGAATGTGGATCAGTTAACAGCTAAGACGACGATACTACTGAAATATTATTAACAAGGAAATATTAGAGGATCATATATGATATCATATTTATGTATATGGTTATTGTATAATTTAATAACAATATTTTAACTATTATACATGAGTTTAACATACCATAGAATATTGAAAAGTAAAAGGTAAGGGTTAATTTCACAATCTCTTTATTATCCGAGGTTGTTTTTACGTAAGTATCTATTGGGACCTCTTTATCATCCACATCTGTGTTTTCCTAAAAATGTAATTCAAAATTTTTTTAGTATTTACTATACTGTGGGTTAAAGTCATTTATACCATTATTTGACCAAATATTTTTTGAATGGAATGTTTTCATCCTTTTCCAAACAAGGTGCTTTATGACCTTTTCGAAAAATTTATTGTAAGATTGTCTTTTTTAACTTATATGGTAGGTGTGGCTATTTTCCACTATTACATCATCATAGAAGCTTCCCATTCTAGATTATAAGAATATTTTCAAAATAAATGTCTTATTTTATTATTATATAACTTCTAAATTATTTCAAAATAGAAAGATATACTTACCTTAAAAAAGTTTTGACTTCATTTATGTCAACATCGTTTGATTGTATTTAAGCGTGTTTGAAGTTGATTTATTATGATACCAAAATTCCATATTGTATTGAAGGTTTTGTAATATGTTTGATTGTGGATATCTTATTTTTACACCCTTCGTGGTTTATGGATAATATATTGAAAATTTGTATTATTTTTTTAATATGAATGTTTATGTTATGTTTAAACCTTTTCATATGATGAATGAATTGGAATTAGAAAGTGATGTGTGGAGCCCGCTATAGCTCCTTGATGCATCAGTAGGTCTCATGAGACAAACTAGTGTCTTGGCACAAGGCATTGAAAAATCCTTATTTTTATTCTTGGTACAAGGCCTTGACTATGTGGTTATGAAGTCTGTCATTATGCATTCCATCATTATGAAAGAGGTTATTGATATTTCATTTGATTAATCGACTAGTAAAATATGCACGTGATTAATTGAATGGTATTATTTGATTTTATCTTTGCCATATTATGATGAAGTTTATGTTTAAAATTATTTTTTTTCTTATACATTGCCTTAAATGTTTATACTTATGTATAAATGTTTCCGCTATATTTTTATCCTTACAAAGCATCTGAGCTCACCCCTTTCTATGTTTTATTTTTCCAAGGATGTGAAGAAGTATTTTATGGTTGACCTGTGAGGATAGGACAAGGATATAATTGCGTTCAGAAGGGGACAAAATGTTTTGTTGTTTTTATTTCACGATGTAATGTAAAACTTAGGAATGTATTTAGTACATCCAAGGATACTAAACTGATCGGCTTTTCAAGACACGATTCCTTGTATCATGCCAATGTTTTGTAATAATGCACTGAATCTGGGTAACTAGTTTCAGGGTGATAAATATTCAGCATACATACCATAAAACATGAGATATTTTACAAGACATTACATTTGTATAAATAGGATTTACTAGAGAAATTATTATGGTAATATTTACTTTTGAATCCATATCCAATTGTTTATGATCATTCTCCATTAAAAATCCACTATCCATTCTTGTAGAAAAAAATATGGAATCTAGATAATCATTCATTCCCAATGATAAAAATTATTATTTCATATGAATCTTTCATAAATTAAAATAATTATCTTCAAATATAATAAAGTAATTGTAGTTTACAATAGTCACCATGATTTTGAGTGAGATAACATAACCCAAAAAACCAACCCTATGGCCCCCATGTTTCTCCCTTATAAAGAGATATACCCTAGAGGTAAATTAGGGTATTATAGTATGATACTTTAATATTGATCTTCTTCACTCAAACTAATGAAAAAAAAATATATGTCCCTTTTTTCTCTCCAGAGAAAATAATTAAGTAAATGAAACAGAGGATTTTACTTGGTTCACCAACAATGGGCTAGTCCTAGGACCATGCATGGTAATATTTCAATAAACCAAACATAATAAACAATATGTAATTCAATTTTTGAAAAGTTATAGTGGTCCCACTAACCCTACTAGTCTATTACCATAAATATTTAGAAAGGTCACTGTTCCCCTACACTAGGAAACTCATTACCAATCATGATGTTGTCAACTTCTTCTTATCTATAAAATGATGATAAATATATACAACTATGTGATATTTACCTTAATTATAGTTTTTTCAAATGTATAAAGATAAATGGAACTCCTAGAGAACCTCTATCATTGACTTTATCATTCGATGGGAGATTTGGATTCACTATATAACTTTCTAGTTTGATATAGAATTTCCCTTCACTCTACCACAATTTTATACATATCACCTTTATCCGTAAATCAGTACTATTTAAAAATTTACTATTAAATATAAATTAACTATTTTACATTAAATGTAAAAATGTGAGGCCTTAAAAACACAAAATAAAATAAACATATTATAGTTACAACTTCCTTTGAAACTACAAAAAAAGTGTCAAGTAACCTCAATCTTATACTAACTCAACATCCGAGATGAAATGCAACAAGAATAAATATTATTCATCATGTGGTAGTCTTCTAGATGTTATTAAATTCAACAACACCATATATTTCCCTATATTTATAGATAACATCTTCTTGTTTGATGGTTGGACTTCCCGAACACCATTCTCAACGATGTGGCATGGTCCAAACTATGTTTCCTTAGTAATTTAACATCCTTATTTCAAGTTACTTCATTAAAAAACACAACCTAAATTTTTTTACTATAAAGTAGGGAATGGTTAGAAATTTTTTTCAACTTAGTTAACCATGGTCTCTTCCATGTTTTTAGTGGGTGACCTTATATTTTACATCCAGATGCCTAATCCACCATAGTCACTGACACACTCATAGAGGGATAATCTATTTCACATAAGAGATTTCCTAGATCAAAACATCCTTGAATACAGATGTGGTCACAAAATCAATGAATAATCATCTTTGAAGTTTCATGAATGAATTCACAATAGTGTGGTTGATGCTATGACAAAGACCCACTTCACCAATTTGATCAAATATCTCAAATGATCATTTGTTAAAACAAATTCAAATCTTGGGAAAACACCCTCTATCATATTTTACAACAAAAAATCCCAAAAATTCTTGAAAGGGGGGTTTTACTAACAACAAAAACTATTTCCATTATCACATGTCATCCATTTTACTATCCTTCATAATTTATTTTGAATGATTTGAATTATATTTTGTTATTTAGGCTAATATTGATACTCAAATATATAGGGTATAAACTCCTATTAAAACCAATATAAACCCATAATACTTGTTAGAAGCCTATATTATACAAATATGTGTTCCTGATGACATAAAACACTATAAATCCTATCACTATTTATAGTGAGATGGGTTGAGATGTTACCAAATAGATTGATAATTATTTTTTAGAGCCAAGGGAAGTACATAAGTTTTAAATTAAGAAAATAATGAATTATTCAGAAGACATGTTGAGATCAATACTCTCAACTAAAAATGTTTATAATATTAATATCAAATAAAAAATATGGAAGAATAAAAATATAGATCATCCCAAAAAAAGAGAAAAAGAGTTTTGACACACAAGAATTGGAGTTGAGTCCTTCAGGAAAAAGGCTTAGATTAGTGTTTCAAATAGTGTGAGATAATGAGAATAACTATCCACATCATTCTATTAAAAAAATGTTACACCAGAGTGTAGATAATGTAGAATGAATAAAATATGTAATTTACATGAGTGTTGAATAAAAATTAAATGTTATACAAATATATAATGGTAAAATTATATGGGCATCAAATAACATGTAATGGATAGTTACATAACTAATAATTTTGATATATTTTAAATTTATTTAAATGATTATATCCCCACTAATTATTATTTTTAATTGAAATAAAATTATTTTTTGGATTTTTGAACAATTTTTTGATAAACTTTTAAAATTCCATAAATCTAGAATTTAATAGTTTTATTTCATTTTTATGTTTCAGCCATTAAATTCTTAAAAATAATTTAAATTTTGAATTTATTTGGTTAGGGTAATATGGTTTTTAAGAATCATTTTATTCAAATAAATCAAGTGTATTTTTAAACACTTAGAGTTTCAAAAAAATCATTCAAAATTAGAAGATGAATGCCCAGATAGAATTTACAGACCCTCATTAAATGATCCATAACCTCAGATAATTAACTATAATTAGGTGTTTCTGAGTGTATAATAAAGAATAACCTAATTATAAAGTATTAGTTAAATTTCATGGAGTAATTCACTCATCAAGGTATCTAATGAATGTATCAATGTGTAGAAATATAAAGGGACTATTTAGATAGAAAATTTATACTTTTTTATTAGAGGAAATCATTTAAAAAACATGTAAAAATGTCTTTAAATTTTAAATGAAATAAGGAAACTTGAAAATGAATATTTTTAAGAAGATAATATGTTATAATTATAACGTTTTCATGACAAAAAATACTCAATACCTTGAAGTACAGATTCAAGATAGAAATCTACAAGACCCTTTTCATATAAATTTATGTCTCCACTTCCATTTCAAATGAGAGTTATATACTGAGTTAATTAATATAAAATATGATCTTTCTAGAGGATAGATAAGTTTAAATATTGTACTATAGTCATAAAGAGCGAGACTCTAGGTGGTGATAGCTATAGTGATCCAAAGATTCTTCTATTTTGTATTTTTATCTCTAATGTATTATTATTATATTTTTATAGAAAATAATTCATTATTTAAGGATGTATAATTTTTATAATTAATTAAATACTATTCATTTTATTCTTGATTATTTACCAACTAAAAGCTAGAAAATTATTCTATTGTTGTTTAAACTTCTTTCGATGAGGTCTTCTAATTGAGCACAATGTGTTCAATTAGTTTTGGTTGATTACATTTATTTAGGAAATACAATCACATTTATACAAATATAAACACAAATATTTGTGTTTTAAATATGGTTTTTATTATATATAGGTGTTCACTTAGTGGTATTTGATTGATAATTGAGAAATATAAAATGATAATTAAATTAAAGAGGAGTTAAGGGAGTATCTAAGGATAAAATCTTGTATATTGATCATATCTCAAGTGAAGTACCTCATATATTTTTCAGTGCATACTATCTCTAACTTATATATTTATTTTTAACGTATTTTTTCTTTTAAAATGAAAAATCAGAGCCTTTATAACAAAATTTGGTCAAGGAGGAATATATAATTTAGCCATTAATTTACGAAGAACATTTAGATGAGCCCATGATACTTCCAACATTCAATATAATTCTTGTCCACTCTAAGATATCGTTGGATCCCAAAAATGTATAGGGATAAGTCTAAATTTTTTATTCATTTTTGTTATATTATTTTGATAATAAATTGTTAACTACTTTTTCCAAATGATAAATTTATACTTATTGATTTTTAATGGACTGATTTTTTAAATTAATCGAAAGTGACAGGTGGAGTAGATGAAAAATGGTTTTACTAGATGCGCAGAACACTACTTCATTGGAGGATGGTAGTACAATGATGATTTTTAGGTAAGAATCTATATTTAAAGAATATAATAAAGATTAACCAAATCCAACAATTATTTTTCATCAAACAATGGTTTTCCTTTTTTATGATCAGGTGGTGGGAAGTTTCCCTTATATTATGATCCATCTAAGATTACTTCCTAAATACTATAAATAAATGGAAGTTAATATAAATAGATATATCTATTTGAACTTCTATAAGTGTTTCAAGATATAAAAGTTTGTAGATGGGAATATTTAGTGGTTTTTTTGAAGTAATCATACCCACCTCTTTATTGGGTATAGTAAACTACAACAACTTGGCTGGGGGTAGTAAAATCTTGACTTCCACTGGGGGGTTAGACTAGGAATCTATTCCTTTATCTTTTCCTTTTTATTTTTTGTATTCATATTCAATAATTTTTCAATTTTTTATTTATTCTTTTTTAGGTTTTCAATTTACATCATTTAATAGGATTTTTTTATTATACTACAACTCAATAAAAACCAGGTTGTGTGATTTATTTAATTTTTTTTCATGTATAATCTTTTTGATTCTCACTTCTCATATAAACGATCCAAATTGAGGAAATTGTATAAAATAATATTGGGAGAGGAATGTACTTGTTAGATTATAATTTTTTTTCTTTTTAAATTTCCATTTTATCTTTTTATTTTGAATTTTAAATTATTTCATTTCAAATTATATGTATTTTTGAAATTTTTATATGAAAATTAATATCATTGAATTTTTTTAAACTGATTTCCAATAGGTAATTTTTTTGAAGAACTATGAAAAAATTAATGCTGAATTGACATTGTTTCAAGTGAAATACATGGAAAATTTCCTGATAATACTTTTGAATTTTAAATCCCATAAATAAATAACCAATTTAATCTTTAAAAACACTATATTATGAGGATTGTAAACATTTTTATATATCCTTTAGATTTTACCAAATTATTTTTGAAATCAAACTTCTTGATAAATTGAAATTTTATGGTTTCATTCAAAAACTATGGGTTTGTGGTACTTGTGTTTTAATTGATTAAGTAATTTATTTAATTTTAAAAGACCCTTTTCACTAAAATATTTTTTATTCAAGCATACCATTACATTTTTTTCTTCAAAGAATATAAAAATCCACGAATCATTTTATTAGGGTGTTATATTATATGAAATGTTTCCCTATCAAACCTACTCTAGATATAAAAATGGAATGATCTAGATAAAATAAAGTGTGGGGGAGATATCATATAATGTGATGGAAATGTTAAATCAACATTGGGATGAAAATTAATGGCTTAACTATTGTGTTTTTTGATGAAAATGTTATATTTTAGAAAATTGTGCCTTACTGAATCCTTTTTTTGGAAGATATATGAAAAAACGTTTAAAAATTATATTGTGCCAAAGATGCTAGAAAAAATAATTTTTTTATTGATTATAAAGAAGAATTTTCATTTTTAATTAAGGGATGGAATCCAAAACACTATTTGGAACCTCAAATGACCCTCAATAGATTTGAACATCAATCTATGAATAATTTTAAATAATAATGTAAAATTCGATTATGTTGAAGGTAGTTTATAAAATACCATTCATACTATTGAAATGATGAATAGTTTTCACATTACATATGTTTTATAATATGTTTATATCTTATTTTCACCTAAGGGGATTTTGTAGGAGAACATATAAGAGTATAAATTGGATTCATGAATTTATATTCTAAACTATTCAAACCATCCTTATATTAAGGTATAATTTTTATCATTTAAATCATACCAGTCCTAATATTATGAATAAACTATAAAATTTATTCATGATTAAAAAAAGTATTTAACTCATATCAGATAGAGATACTAGAATTTATCAAGATTATGGTTAACTTTTTATGTTTTTTAGGACAAATGATTTTTTGAATATCTGTACTTTTGTAATGTGGAAAAATTCAAGTGTGGTAAGATTTTATGTTAATGGGAGGCTAAATGTGGTAGAATGAATTGAAGGAATTTAGTGGATAATCTGAAATAATGTTTTTTGATATGGCGTGATAATTTTATATTTTAGTGTTAAAGTGGTGGTTCTCATGTGTATGTTGTTTTAAATATACTTGGATATGATTTTTTTGTTTACATATCATGGATGACTTGTGTTATATGTGGGGAATTCTCTAGAAATGATATATTAATTATTTTCTGGTGTATTTAAATGAATATATCCTCAGTAATTTTTTTGTATGTAAAATTACATCATTTTTTGATTTTTGATGAATTTTTAGACAACTTATAAAAAATAATTAAATTTTAATTTTAAATAGTTTTTTATCAATTTGATATTTCTTCCAAAAGAATTTAAAAGAATGATTTAAGTTTTAATTTTTTTTGTTAAAATATTTTTGCGTTTCATTATCTTTAATTGGACAAATTAAAAATTCAATCACAGAGATGTGGGAAAAAATCATTCAAAATTTGAAGATGAATGGACATACAAAATTGATCTACACTCATTTAATATGGTATAACCCAAGCTATAGAACCCAAAATGAGTAGATTCATGGTGGAGAATATATTATTATCTATGTTATAAATAAAATCTAAATTACATCGAGTAATTTACTAAAAAAATAAAACTTATTAATTCATGAATGTTGGGGGATATGAATATACCATTCTACTAGAAAAAGTGAGCACACTTAATTTGGGAATGTATTTTCATAAACATTCCCAAATTGGCTAAATTTTTAATTAACAGATCAAAATAAAAGTCAAACAACTTTTAAGAATATACCCTATTAAAGTTCATAGGTTTTGGGAAAAAATATACGCAATTTTTAAAAGTACATATACTGAAGGGAAATCCACCACTCCCTCTTCCAATAATTTTAAGTCACCACTTTCATTTAAAAGATGAGTTAGAGGGGAGACCATGACTATGAAATATGAACTTACTTGCGGGGAGAGGAGTTTAAATGTAGAAATCAGTCCATGAAAGTATAAACTCCAAGAGATTGTGGTATTCTAGATCCAAGGATTCTTCCATTTTTACTTTTTTACTGTAATGAATTCTTACTATGTTTTTATAGAATCTATCTTCATTATCAAAGCTATTAAATTGTGTCTATTAAATTTACATTGTTCATTTTTTTTCTAGATTCTTTCCAACTTATGAATGTAAAATAATTTTATTACTATTTAAACTTATTTGGGGGAGGTCTCCCAATTATGCTCAGCAAGTTCAATTATGTTAAATTTATTAGTGGAATTTGGGAAATAAAATAAATTTAATAAGGGGATAAACACCCATATTTGTGTTTTTATATGGTTTCTATGCATTCTAGATGTTCACTTGGAGTTCTTGGAGTGATAATTGAGAAATATAATTTTATAATTCAGTTAAACAAGGCGTTAGTGTAGTGTATAATAATAGAACCTTCTATATTGATGATATCTCAATTATAGAATCTCATCAAAATTGTAGTCCACTCTATATCTGAAATATAATTTTAGTTTTTTACTTATTTTTAGTGTTCTTATTTTTTTGAAACTGTCAATCTCCACTATTAACTCTATCATAATTTATTTAAAAAAGTGATGGTTGTTAACTTATCCTATAGCATACCCATGATATATCCTAATGGTCACCACTTTACTTCATTTTAAATTGTAAATAATTTATTCAGATAATGTAATAGAATCCTTAAAATTAGATAGAGTTTCTTAAGTATAAAAAGGATCCCCCTTGAATTAATCTCTAAAATTTAGGGTTCCAACCAAAAAACAACAAGCACTCCAATCTAGATATATTAAATTCACTAGTAAAAGGTCGAGATTAATTGGAAGGTGTCTGTGTATCTAGATTTTTCAAAATAGGTTGGTTGATTATTGGTATAATATCATAGCATGTGAAAATATGATAAGTACAAAATTAAGGGGGAGTAAGACTATTGAAATGAAACAAGAAGTTGTAGTATAGAATATTGAACAAATAAATATGAATCTATCTATAAGGAATAAATTTAAATCACTAAGATTGTTCAATGAAATATACACCATATGTGGTTATATTTGTAATGAATTATCTTACTTCCCTACAAGGTATCACTGATGAGATGAAGTGACAATAGGGATATATTATGATGAGGAACATGTAATAAATTGATGTGCTTTTATCTTTGGTTAAAATTCTATAAAGGTGAATTCACTTTATAAGGATGTGAGTAAAGGAATCAAAGAGCTTCAAATGATAGAAAATAAATTATTTTACTATGAAATGATAAGGCACACCATATTTGTTTTGAAATGTTCCAACGAATTCATGGAATATAATATTAACATGAAAAAAGAACCAATTCATGATATATATTTTCTAACATGTATAGTTATTAACATTCCATGTGAAGAGTTTGGGTGGATTTCTAAAAGTGGAAAAGTGAGAGTTAATAATGGTGTGTGTGGATGATGAACTAAGGTAGGCCATAGCTCTTTAAAATGTATGAATTGGATAACCTAACAAGAAGAGATAATGAAACAATAAGGGTAAGAATCTATGGTATCAGGTTCCACACCTACAAATTTAAATAAGGAATCAAATCCTATGAATATGTCTATGCATATTCCTAAAGGTTGTCTTACAATATGTATAGTCCATAAAATTTTTCTCAAAATCTAGGGCATGATAAAAATAAAACTATTCCTCTATGTGCTATGTGTGAAGAGTCTCTTTTATCAATAAAAAGTGTTTATAATTTGAATAATACTATTCTTCCTAAATGCAAAAAAGTCATAAAATAAAGGGATAATTTAGAAAGAAGCAATATAGATATTTTATAACAATAAAAAAGTTGTTTTTAGGATGAGAAACATGTCTAATCCCTATTTAAAATATTAAGCTGCTATAAAATCTAAATGTGACCCCTATTTAATTTATTATATTCAATTTTTGTGTTGTAAATGTTATGAATGTTGGAGATTTTATCTCCTATGGGGATATTTAAAATGTAATAATCTATAAGAATCTATCAAATATTCTTAATTATGGACATATAGATTTATCATTCCTAATTTGAAGAATAAGGTATGATTTCATTATCAGATATCCTTTTTAACAAGAATATATAATGATTTAAAGGGGGAGTCTATCTAACATATGATGATGACCAAAAACTATAAATATTACTATATATTTTTTATGTGAGTGTAATTTATTAAATTTTATTGAATATCTATATGGGCTACCTTAATGCATGAGGGAAAAAATGACATCACATATAAAAAATTAGATAACATTTTTTTTCAAAAATTTTAATTTTGTTTCTATAAAACATTAACCCATGTAGAATTAGAGTGGATTTTATAAGGGAACTTTTCTAAAAGAAATGTGATTCCAATTCAATATCAGAAAATTCTATGTTTTTTTCACAATCACTTGAAATCGGTAAGAAGTTACTCTCCAAAAAGGTTTTCTTAGTGATATCTTAAAGGATAAATGAATTTGGAGAATTTCCCCCCATTTTATTTCAAGTGGTATGAATCTCAAGTGATATAAGATAATAAAGGGGGATAATATGTTAAAGGTTAACTAAATTACATTTAATGTGGGGGGGACTCTCATACCTTGGGCATTTATTATTAATTTGAGAGATTCTTATCACATTGACCGTTGATGTATAAGTTACTTTATTATAATTGAAAACATATTCAAAGGGGGAGATTCAAGTTATCAGAGGTTGTGTTTGATGTTAGTTTTCATGAACAAGGTCTTTTAGTATGACAATGTAAAGATAACATCTCGAGTAAAGATGCAAGAAAACACCCATGTAATTGGAACTCCATCTATGAGGAATAAATGTCAAAATGAAACATGGAATAGCTAGTCGGATATTACATAGAACCTAAATTTAGGGAACCCATCCAAGGAGTAATAATTATGTTGGCTACTAAAATCAGTGTTTATCACTATTTATAAAATATTAGATTATAGAAGAAATAAATAAAGATTAATCAGGATTGATTGAGCAGTACTTGAGTTGGCATATAAAATCTAATACACACTCTAATTTGAGTATTATATATGATGAAATACCTTGTAAATAATTTTTAATTAGTTATAAAATTTCTTAATAAATCTAACAATTATTTTAGGTATATTGGTTATTATTTAATGAGTTTGGAGAACCCCCTGAGCAAGAATATGTTCATCTAAATCAACCTTCCTATGTTTTTATTTTAGAGTTAATGTTAATTGGCTAAATCCTATGATATGACTTTACATACAATGATTGTAAATATTGTATGAAACATGATACTTATGATGTTAGGGAATACTTTGGTATGATTCTAAGACTTTGAGCATCATAATATGACTATTACTATAGTAAGTGTTTATTGACAATGTAACTTCATAGGTTAAACATTGAATATTACTAAAAATTGATAAAATAATGGTCATATGACTTCAAAAATATTGTATTATTTATCTTAATACTTCACTACATGTCTTTGATCCTACCATATGACTTTACTAGAACCTATGACTTCATGTTGATATATAATAATATAAAGTTAAGATTTTATGAATTGTGGTGATAAACATAAATCTTATACCACTGAGCATAAGACCCTAAAACTTAATATTTTCTAAACATAATAATTTGATGCCCTAGAATTTAGACATTAACACATAATATTTTTTATTAGTTCTTCTAGGTAAAATTTTTGGAGCATCCATAATTTATAGTTCGATGGAGAAATTTAAATTAGTTGATACAGAAGTTGTGATTTTGAGTTTAGAACATCATGAAGATTAGAGAAACCATGATTTAAGACCGAGTTACTAATCGTCAATATAGGAGTTAATAATATCAAAGTATAGAAGAACCAATACATATATTTTTTTATGTTGAAAATTAGTTCCCGATGATTTTAATAATAATGCAGATTATGCACCGATGAAGCTTGATATGATATTTATTTTGGTCTATACCTTTTCATTGATTGTTGTTATAGTGTTTGAGAGGAATATAGATGGATGTCTATGAAATTTACCAGGATTTAATGATAATGATCTAAGATGGTGTGGTTGTGTACAAGTCTAAGAGAAAAGGACAATTTTTTTTTGAGAGTCTCGTGTTGTAGGTAAAGGAGTTATACACTATACATATATATTTTTATAAATTTTTGTATAACTATGACTATTTTTAGTGAAAAGTTTATGGATTGTTTTGATGAATTGGAGGCCATGATTTTTGTTCTTTTTCAGAAGTCAATAGTCATCTAAAAGAAAACAATTAGACAGAATGAGATGAAGAAGAAGTCATACCAACTATGGATTTATTGTTAAGATATTTTGGGATGAGTTTCCTGAATTAAAAGCATTAAATGAGTATATTATTGTAAAATCCATTGATTTTACAAATTGAACATAAATTAATGTTGGAAACCCAATTTTGTATTACATGATAGTTCTTTATAGATATAAGTGATAAAATTCCCTCGAGATTTCATTATTGGATGCTAATTTTGATATAAATAATTTAATATACATAAATGATTCCAAATGTGCATGAGAATTTTGAGGAGGAAGAAATTAAAAAATAATAAGGAGCTCCCACTGCTGAAAAAGTTTTTTTTAGGTTTCAAGAGATCACTATCCAAGGTTTCTATCAATTAAAGACCCACTTCACACTTTATTAAAGATGATGGAGAAGTCGATACTATTCTGGTGTTGTAGAATCGTAATGTGTTGAATTGTTAATATTTTTCACAATGACTGACTGAGCCACTTGATCATATTTAATTGATGTTTGTGAAGCTGATCTGGGTAGTGACTAAGTTGAAAGAGATTCTATTATAGAGCTATTTTCATTTGCAACTAAAACCCCATTTGTGTTGAAATATGGGGAAATAAAAAAATAAGGGGAGATGGGAGCTGAATTAGGGTAAAGGAAATAAATCATTTGAAAATAAAAATGGATGAATGAATAGGATACCAATTGGATTATCACTGCCTAAAATATGATGGCTTTTGGGAATATATAGGTCAATGAAACTACCTTATGTTATTTAGATCAAATCCATGTAGAGATAATTAACGAGGAGGAAAATTCTTGAGATGGTAAGAGTTATATTAGTAACCAAAGAGTACATAACATGGTATATCTATTGTAATAATAAAATCAATCAAGTTTACCCCAAAATTCATAAAAATCATGATTTTAGAGGCCACCACTCAAAAATGCATCCACAAACAAACTCCCCTGATAGTATGTGCTTCAACATTAATTAATGTCATTAAATCCCACAAACATGTACTTCATATTGATATGGATAAATAACGAACTCCAAATACATAAGGAATAATATAGGATAAGGGGAAGTGGAAGTGTATTCCATTATAACTTCTCAAGTAAAAGGAGAATCATGACCATAATCCTTCTACAGTGTAATGATCCCTAGAGAGAAACCCCTATTAGACATGAGATTAAACTATAATAATACATATGTTATTTTTTTTGAAGAAAATAAATTAAATAATTTAATTATTAATTATTAAAATGTATATCAATTAATGAATAGGGATTACATAAAAAAGCCTCAGAAAGAAAACAAATTTACTAAAATGTGATTTTTCATATTTTAGATTCCAAATAAATTATTTTGAAAGAGAAAATTATTTTTTTAATAATTAAACTTTACATGTATAGATAATTATTTGATTAATAAGTACATTGAATTTGGTATCATCACATAAAAATCATCTAATTTGAAATTTATCATAAATTTAAAAGACAATCATTTTTCAGGATAAAAAGTAAAATGTGATATTTATCACGAACTAGCCCAAGTACCTTGGTAACCTGATAACCGAGCCATCCCTAACATAGACCAAATGACGTTCTTGATCCCCTTTGGTCATCTACTAGAACTTGACATCATACAACATGCTAGTGGGATCAATTTTCAACTAATAATATGGAAGAAAAATAAACAAGATAGTATGAATAATAAAAGAAAATCCACTAGGAGTAACCTACTAGAAGTCAACATGGAATAAACAAGCCCAATGTACAAATACAAAGGAAAAAACACCCCAATTACTTAAGGAAACAACTCACCATCTCTAAAGTTCAATAGTTGGATCCACCTTCGAGTGATCCTTTCCCCTTGCTCAAACCTGAAAGAAGATATTCGACAACCACCTGAAAGAACAAGTTGGGTGTAAACTAAGAAGCCCAGTAGGGTCTCACCAAGGATTCCATAACAATTTACAAATATATAATAATCAAAATAATTCTTCCAATATTAAATAAATAGGTTTGGTATTTTAAATAATTTTTAATCAAATTAGGATATACAATTAAAATGATGGAAATCAATTTATGAAGTGTCTTTAAAATTGAAAGAATATATTTAAGTAAAACTTATAAATAAAATAGTTTAATGTAATTTTTGATGGCATGTAAAGAAATTTTACTACATTTTCATACATTTATATCTCACATAAAATAATAAGTGAGAAACATGGTCATCTGTAATATAGGCATTACAATATTTGAATCTATAGAAATATGCACTATCTAAGTGATATTAGAAATATGTGTATACAAAAATCCCCTAACACTAGACAAAAGAAACTTGTCAACATCCCATCAGGCATGTGACCCACTGCATGTATGTTATAGAACCTTTTAATTGCATATAGTTTGTCCAAATAACACACCAATTACCCAAGGATTGCATGTGATATTACACAATCGATGATGGGAAATTTATTTTTAGACATATTGAAATACAATTAAATCCCATTCTTTAATTTCAATTCCAATTTTCCATTTAAAAGTAAAACATGTTTTAATAAAATACATTCTTATTCTCAAGATAGAACCACTGAGTTTCAATAAAAATATTTTAAGCCATTTTCACACATTGAAATTCATTAAAAACCAATCACATTATTTCACAATTCATTTCAACAATTAAATTAAAAAATTTAATCGAAATAATTTCCATAAAAAAGAAAATTTAAATAAAGAAAATTAAATAATGAAATTTACATATACACAACCCAATTCAATATAATTGGGGTATTTTATAATTTTCTGGGAAAATCCATTTTAAAACTCCCCATTTGATGGAATTTGGTTTTATCAAATAAATTGAAAGAATTTTTGAGAAATTTAATTTAAATCAATAGTTGAAATAAATCATGAAATTGAAAGATAATAAATTTGTCTAATTGAGATGGAATCATCTACCATTTTACTAGAACTTGAGACTCTCAATGGCACCCGTTAATGACAACAAAGGTGCAAAGGGCCTCGAAAATAATCCTAGAAATGATATACAACATCATGGAGAATATATCCATCAACTTCGAGATGATCTATTGAAATTCCAAAGTAGAAGAAAGAGATAAATACGATTAATGAAAAATATTGCATTCTGAGGAATAACACCACAAGAACAATGATGATCAAACAACAAATGAGAGGATCCATATGGGTTTTAAAACTTTAATACTGTGTGGGTAAGGATTTGGGTAGGGAGAAAGGAAATTGGAGTAGAGGAGAAAATAGAAACTCAACCGCAATACCTATTTGAAAACCATAGTCTTCGTATTATAATATGTGTAATCCCAATACACATCATGAAATAGTTAATTTTTGTAACACCTAAAAAATGTATCAAAAAAATTAAAAACCATTCATTAAATAACTCACTTTTTGTAAAGGAAAGTCACAATATGCAACCATCAAAATAGAAATCCTTTCATGACTTCCCTTCTGAAACAATCACATATCCTGTAACATAGTTAAATGGTGTGTAACCATCTAATAGCCTATAGAAAATTCTATTTAAAGATAAGAGTCCAAAAAATATCGTACTTCACTGTTATAGGTATCCTTCCAATTCATTCTCATCCCTACCCATTCCATGAAAAGAAACCATCTTGACAAGGATAATGATATACCAATCAGATCGGTAACAGGATGTTAAAAAATCTTCCCTATAAAATCATTATATCCCTAGAAATCCTATAAAAAAGATTACATGCAAAAAATATAATACCGCTGCTCTCTCATTAGTTCCTCATGATCCCATGTATCATGATTAATGGAACCATTCTATTATAGCACACGAACCAAATGAATAGTCCTCCCATGAAATACCTTGGTCTGAGAATCATCTATCCTGACTGGCCACTCAGTCAACGATAAATCAGGATCAATCTCAATATCACTCTAGTTCAAAACATTATATGGATCAGATAAAATCTTTTTTTAGCTGTGATAGTTGGATTAAATAATGTATCAACATCAGCTACGGTGGAAGTGCTAAATGTTATGCAACTTTCCCTACATGTTCAACAACCTAGAAAGGTCCCAAACAACAAGGAGAAAGTTTACCTTTCCTCCTAAGACATTGATAACCCAAATGGGGTGAAACTTTCAAGAACACCTAGTCACCTAATAATAATTTCAAAGGTCTATAGTGATGTTTAGTATAAGATTTTGTAGCTCAATGATATCAAAATTCATTGACGAATCAACAGAATATTTTCTATTATATCATTCCCCAATATTGGTCCAACCAAGTGATTTTCAACAATCTATGACCAAAACTATAGTGATTTACAAGTATACTCATAGAAAGCCTCAAAATGTTCCATTATGATCATGGACAGGTAACTATTATTATAAGAAAACCAAACCGTCCCCAAATGATCATCCCAAGCCCAACAAAGTTGAGAACAGAAGCACGAAGCAGGTCCTCCAGATTCTGTATGGGTCTCTCTATTTTTATATACAACTATGGAAGATTGGCCCAGCTCAAATGGACCTAAGATCCCAGTGCCTCTTTATGGTCACTCCAAAAGTGATAAGTAAACCTAGGATCCCTTTTATAGACTATAACTGATGGAACTCAATGAAAACGAATAATGTCATTCATGTAGATATTTCCCAACTCCTTAGCTTTGGCTATATCATGAAGTGGAATGAAGTGAGATGAATTGGTTAGCATGTTAATCACAACACAGATCAAATTATTATTTCTAAGGGAATGATACATCCTAACCAAAAATTCAATTGATATTTCATCCCACTTACATGTTGGGAATGGAAGAGTTTGCAATAAAACCAAAGGCTTTTGGTGGTCGACTTTCACCTGTTGGCATGTATAACAGTGAGAATAAACATTGTATTGCCCATATAATACATAGACACAAGAAATATCAAAACATATCATAGAACATATCAGTGGTTCTGGGGAGAACTACCTATTGGGAACTAGGAAAATCCCCCATCACAAATTTCCTTCCCGCTAAAGGCACAACAAAAGTGATCCTGATATCATATAACACCATCTTTGTAGAACAACAACAGGGAAAATATATCCCCACCATAAAGAGATTATCTAATTCTATGAAATTATTCATAAATATCTTGATCAAGAAGAATAATCTCACAAAGAGAGGATGAAAACTGAAGTATAGCTAAAAAACTTCATCCCCATTAACCTGAACACCATTATGCAAATGTGCAATGAGAGCAATAAAATTACACTCTTCCCATGATTCTTTCACTGCATGGGTGGGAAGTTTCTATCTCATTCCATGTACAATGACATTCCCATTCCATAGGTTATAGAAGATGTCATAGTCGAAAGACTTCTGTTACTCCACCCAATTCATCTAGTGGAGATTCAAATATTTTTGAGAGAAGATAAAACTATTGATTTTTTGGTCTGAATACATAGTAAAAACTTCTCAGAAAAGGTAGCACCACAAACTCTAAATCAGGTTCATGAAAGCCAAAAGTTCAAGGTCATGGGTTGGATATTTCTTCTCATGTGGCATAAGAAAATGAGATCCATAAAAAACTACATGATCACTATGTATAAGAATGAAACAAAAGCCTAAACCTGATCCATCACAGAAGACCACATAGCCCTACCTAGCCTCTGTAAGGGTCAACACCAGTTATATATTCAAAGGATGTTTAATCACTACAACAGAACTCTGGCAGTAATCATTCAAATGAAAATTCACCACCTTATGAGTTATAGTAGACATCATAGAAGATAAATTTGATAATTCCTTTAAAAAACGATGATAATATCTGGAAAAGGATACAAAACTCTAAATCTCAAAGACATTTCTTGGTTTCTCTCAAGTCATTACACCCTTTACTTTCCAAGAAAAAATGATATTCCTTGTTCATACACCATGTGTCCTATGAAATTAATTTTCCAAATCAGTAAAACACACTTTTAATTATTGACCTCAAGATGATGATTTCTTAGTAGAAATAAAATCTTCTCCTATGATGCACATGCTCCTCCAATGATTTAGAGTAATCGAGGATTTCATCAACAAAGACTACAAAAAAGGTATCAAAATACTCATGGAATATCCTTTTCATTAGATCCATGAAATCTTCAGGAGAATTATTAATTACAATTGAAATTATAAAAGTACTCAAAATGGCCATACTAGATTTGAAAAGTAGTTTTCTGTATGTCAGATTCTTTTTTCATTAACTGATGGTATTCAAGTCAAAGGTCGATCTTTGTATACCACTTCACTCCTTTCAACTGTTCAAATAGATAAACAATATTTGGATTTAGATACTTGATCTTCCCCAAAACTTGATAGTTATTTTCTTAATACACACATCTGTGAAGGGAACCATCATCCTTCTTAGTGAAGAGAATTAGTTCCACCAAAGGTGATGCACTTTGATGTATAATTCCCTTTTCAAAAAGATCATCCAACTAAAAATTTAGCACATAGATTTCTACTGAATCCATATGGTATGTGGGAATAGAAACTGGTTGAGTATGAGTTATCACACCAATAGATAACTCAAACTCCCTTACTGGTGGAGAACAAGAGATGTTATAAGGAAGCACATCAGAAAACACAATGAAAAATTGAGGGATATAACTACTTGATGATTCCCACTCAAGATAAAAATCAAACACTGATATTACATTCCCTATATCAAGATAATATTGTCTTCCCTTGCTCAACCTTGGGTCCCATTCTCTATGAAATACAAGAGGGACACCAATGGGTATAGTTACATAGTCTCTTCGAAGGTAACAATCAATTCCAGATTTATTGTCAATGATACAACCCATTCCGAAAATGAAAATATTAGGTTTCATTTTGAGGACTAGAAAAATACAAGAGAACTCAGCATCAGCCAAAGAGAAAGTACGAGAGGGACTATAAAGACTCTTATCTATATTTGATCTATGGTGTTTAGTAATATCCATTTCCCTAGATAAAATCTCCATAGGGAGATTATGAATATTAACAATACAGGATGAAATAAATTAATGAGATTCATTAGTATCAAATAGAGAACTCACCAATGATGAATCTAATGTAACGGTACCTCTCATAGTTGATGGACCTATTTCTGCTTCCTCTAGAGACTCTTCCATTGTGTGAAGAATCTTAATTATAGATGTCTATGGCTGGACCCATTTTTTAGGTGAAGAATAAATGTTCCCCATATTTTTAGGATGAAATGATGAATCCATTCCTCTATGAGGAGTAGAAAATTTGTGGAAGAATCTCCATAAGTTCACTGAACGTTCAAAGAAACCACATTTATTGGGTTCCTTAGTCAACACCCTGTTAGAATGTCCTATCATTCCACACTGATAGAAAAAAAAGAATTACTACTGGTGTTGTAGGAGGTTCTGAATGACTCTTCTACAAAGATATACCATTTGAATCATCATGCTTCTATTTTCAATTGAAGTAAATCATGTTACCATTGGGAGAGAAAGAAATTTCCGATAACCTTGACTTTCAAGCCTAGTCCATCTCTACCAAAATCTCCCTATCCTACACATCAGCATAAGTGGGAATCTTGAGTTTGAAAATATGAGAATGAATATCCGATATAAGTACCTACTCGAACCATTGATCCATTATCCTCTAATTAGATAAAATCTTAGTTAAAAGATACACCAGATCAGCAAAGAGATTTCAATATTCCATCATGGTTCTATCAACTTGCTGATGCTTAAAAAACACAACAGACATGGGCAGCAATTAAGACTCTAGATAGAATTGGTTAGTGAAAATAACCTTGATGTATTTCGACTCTACACCCTCATGTTTCATTTTCATCAACACTATGTCCAATTATCCCCAACTTGGTCCCTCAAACATAAAGGTGGTACACTTTATCTCGATCACATCTGGTGTCTCCAATAATTCATAAAAACATTCAATATTTCCCAACCATTCCTTAGCATGTTGTGGATTAGTGGAGTCTTTGAAAACTAGTGGCTTATGGTGAAGGAACTCTTGAGAATGATTTCAAAGAACATCCCCTAAAGATCCATAACTAGAGACTGAATGTGAACTAGAGGTGGTTCCTAGGCCAGATCTTGGATAGTGTACATAATCACATTGACCAAATTTAGATCTATAATAAGATTTTCTTAGATAGGAATAACAAAACCTCTTCTTAGATCTGATTCACATGTCCTCTCAAATGCATGATGCTACACCACATCAACTATTAATAGAGAAGTCTTTAGAAAATGCTCAAAAAGAGAAACAAGGGGAAACAAGATCCCAACCAATAGAATAAACAAGAATTGGATTTCACTCTAACCAAATAAAAATTGAAAAAATAATAGAACTAATACACAAGACATATTTCCTTTACCACCCATGGAGAGTTAAGGTTTATTGTGGTGATACATGTCCATGCACTCAATCGCAACTACCACCTATGTCCTGAAAAAATTTCACAAATGCATACTGATATCAAGAAAAAATAATAATAGCCTCATCTGAAACAACTTTAACATGAACTAGCCTGGGTACCCTGGTAACCAAATAATCAAGCAGACCCTGACATAGCCCAAAGGGAATTCCTAATCCCCACTGGTCGATGAATATAATTTAGAATCATATAACATACAATGGAAAATATTTTAAACTTATAATGCGGAAGAAAAAGAAACAAGGTAATATGTAAAACAAATGAAACTCCACTAAGATTAATGTACTAGAAGTCAACAAGGCATAAACAAGCCCAAAGTATTAAAATAGATGAAAACACCCCATGTACATAAGGAAACAACTCACCATGTCTAAATTTCAACATCTGGATCCACATCAACGTGATCATTTCCCCTTTCTAAAACTTGTAATGAGATAATCTACAACCAGCAGAATACATGTGTAGGGCGTGAGATAAAATGTCCAACAAAGTCTCACTAAAGACTTTATAATAGTAACTAAAGATATATTAACCAAAATAATTCAAGTAGTTTTAAATAAATAGGCTTGTCATTTTAAAGAAAATTTAAAAAAACATTCTATACACTAAAAATGTTGAAAATCTATTTCATAAAAGGTTTTAAAAGTGATGAAATATTTAAAAAACAATGGATTAAAAAAAATAGTTTCATAAAACAATTTATGTAACTTAAGAAGGCATGTAAAGCACTTCTACGACATTGGAATGAATTTTAATCTCAATTATAAATAAAAAGCGAGCAACATATTCATATACCGAATAGGTATGATTTTATTTATAGAAATAAGACTTCAAAATCTATAATTGATATCATCCACATGTGTGTAAACATTTCCTATTAACACTACCTAAAGGAAACTCATCACCATCCCATTAGGGATGTGACCTACAACATGTATGTTTTAGAACATTGTAACAATATACAGTGTGTCTGAGTAACTCAACAACTACCTAAGGATTTCATGTGATCTTACACAATCAATTATGTGAAATTTATTTTAAGACTTCTTAAAATAAAATTAAATCCCATTCATCAATTTCAAATTCAATTTTCCATTTAAAACAAAAAATATTTTTAATAAATAACATGCATCTTCTCTAGATAACACCACTAGGTTTCTATCAAATCATTTTAAATCTTTTTTCACAAATTTGAAATCAATTTAAAACTGATTCCATATTTATATAATTTATTTACCCAATTAAGTCCCACAATTTTATTGAAATTGTTTCTATTAAAATGCTAATTTAAATTAAATAGTGTAAATCAAACTGTAACACCCCGAGATTTTATGAAAAATATTCTTTTTAATTTTATTGATGTCATGTGTTATAAGCTACAACAAAAGGATCTTGCACTACATAGAACCCTGACTTGGCTTTCATTACATGCAATCAAGACCTTCTTCGATAGTGTGTGTAGTACGCAATACCGAGTTTCACTAAACAACGATATGTTATATAAACTAGCCATTATGAATATTAATACCCAATTTTTAAAATTTTATAAATTTTATCTTTCAAAATGGACTTCATATTTGGATTCAGAATATCAAAATTAGCTTAGGATGAATTTTCTGTATTTTTCTGAAAACATTCAATTTTTGATGAACAGTGAACGCATTGGGTTACTATTTAAAAACCGACATTTTATTTAAATAATTATTTTTTTATTTAAATTTATTTTAGGTAACAATTGATACATAATACCTATATAAGTTCAATTTAATTCATTGGAGTCATTTTATAATAATTTTAGATAAATAAAAATTTTATAAAACTTTTCACCGTCTTTTACCCACCTCATAGGAGAATTTGCAAATTTACATAAAACATAATTTTACCACTTCTGTGAGTGGAATTTCGAAAATATGAGAGACACGGGTAATTTCAAGGAGTAAAATGTGGTTCAATGAGATGAAAATAATTTTTTGGTGAATAGTAACTGTTTACTTTTATTTACCACAGTTAAAAGTAAATAGGGTAATTAAGGGTAAAAATGATATTATTGTTACCCTAACATATGTCCTAATTCTATTGGATAAGTTTAATTCGACCCAAAACAACCTTAGGAATAAAATATGACCATTTAGGTCCACTTGGATTAGATTTGGATATTTATTATTATTTTATTTAATGAATAGTTAAAATAGTTAAAATCAAAGTTTAATAACTAAAACATTTTTAATATAGGGTTATACATAAGATGATTTCGACTATAAATATTCATTTAAAATATAAAAATATTTCCTGCATAATGGTATTTTATTTATAATTTTTAGACGTTAAATAATTTATTTTATTTATTACACAATGATGATGGAGTAATTTACACATTAATGAAATATTAACATAATTGATATTATAAATACCCAAATAAATGTAATTTGAGACTTTTTATGATTTACACAAATTTATTGGTTAATATTACATATTATTGTTGATCTAATTAACCTTTTTTGAACTAATCATTCTGTTATAATTTTCATAAAAATCAATTACCAAATAGTGTCAAAATTGACATAAAATAGTTTTTAAAACAAATATTATATTATTAATTGTTATTTTATTATTAAAAATATAAGGCTCGGCCAAATGACCTAGATAAGGTTATATATATTAATAATAAACAACTTGGGGTTCTTTTTTCTTGTTATAGTATGTTTAATAACCATATAGTGTAAGAAAATCAGAAAACATGGTAAAAGTTAAATTATTTAACTTAGAGTTAAATATAAATGATATGTTTAAAATAGTAACCTAAACTTGTCAAAATTCTATTGTATGAGATGATTTAGACCCATACCCACCTTAGATTCGAAATAAATCAATTTTTAGCTATTAAAAACTGAATATAAATTTATAATAAAATAATATTTTTAGTTTTTCCACAGGTGTCCCTCTCCTCCCTTATAAAAGGGCACCTCCTCCCTCTCATCCTCACACAACTTTGAGCCATCAATATCGGCCCAAACCTGCTCATATCACTTCTACACTTCCCTAGTAACATTCTGGATGTTTTTTTCTCCTCAAAAGACCAACTCTAGTCCCTTAAGAGCAAGCTTAAAGAAGGTTCGTCGAAGAAGAGGTAATCTCTTCTACCGATTCTTTCAATTTTCTTTCTCCTTCAACTTCTTATTATTTAGTTGTTTCATTATAAAGTAATAACATAAGTATCTCTAATATACTTATATTTTATTATAAATATTAAACAACCCCATTTCACCTGCTATCCATCCAACGGAAAACAAAATCACCGCGCGTGCGTACGTACGGAATACCGTCTCCACGCCGTGGTGTAATATGCTTTCGACCACCACCTTACTTGGATGGGTATAATGGTGTAAAAAATAACTATATATGATTATTATAAAGTGATATTGATTCTGAAATATTATACATATGCTTTAATACAATTCCACGATCATGGGAATGATATCATCGCTCGTGCGTACGTACGGACTACCGTCTCCACGACGCGATGAGATTCATTCTCCATGTAAACCATTCATGAATGATTATAAAGTATATATAATGAATAATAATGAGATATATGACACAATAATGATACTAGATTTATTTATATATATATATTTATGTCATATACTTAATTTCAATCAATTCAACAAGGAAAGAAAAACAACATTCATGCGTACGTACGGCCTACCGTCTCCATGAATGGTGTATTTCATTTCATTTATCTATCTATTATATATATATATTGAATATATATGATATATAAATCATGATTTACATTCTAGAAGTAATTAAATCATGATATAATTAATAATAATATCAAGAACAACAAGTCCAATCAAGTATGATAAATAAAACAATTTTACCCAAAACGCTGCTTTAACATATAATTTACAAAAGAATGGGTAATATAAAGTCATAAGTGAACCATATATGATATCATAACAATGAATATGATTCTATAATAAGTCAATTAAATTATTTAAATCATTATACAAGAGGTTCGGATACATATGAAGCATATCAGACATAAGGTAAGGAATAATTATTCCAGTATCATTCTTATCTGAGATTGTTTATTCGTAAGTATTTACTGCGGTTATGTTTATCATCCATGTCCATGTTTTCTAAAAATGTTTTCATAAAATTTTTAGTATTCTTCCATGTATGTTTAAAGTCATTTTTAACATTTTATGACTTTTACTATAAGGTTTGGATGTAATCTTTCTTTTGTTTACCATACGAGGAACTTTTTGACTTTTCTGACAAAAGTATGAGGAGAATGTTTTTTTAACATATACGGCATAAAAGGATTTTTACAGTTTTATAAAGCCTTATTTTCATTGAATCTTCCTCCAAAATATTTCATGACTATTTTCAACAAAATCCTTTTCTTTTAATATCGCATGCCATTTTGTGAAAAGAAAATGATTTTAAAAAAAGGAAGGATATTTTTCTCAAGAATTCTTTTCAAGTGTTTTATCAAAACCATTTTCCATCTAAGATGACATTATTTCATATGTGTATGATTCAAGTATAATTTCTCTATGATTTACATGGTTTCACTTTTCTTGTTATGAAATGATATCCATTTCTTTTATATGTATTATGTAATGATGGGATGATGTTTATAAAACCCATTTTATTCTTTGGGTTATGATGAATTATTTATGTCTATGTTGTGGCACAAGTAATAATGATTACATTATGAGATGGATGAGACCTATATCTCTTTCTAATGAATTGGGTAAAGATTTATATCTCATGAGATAGACATGAATGGAACGGTAAATTAATCCGATTCAGTGTTACAGGACTAGAACGAGTAGTGAACTCGATTCAGAAAGGGACTTTGTACATTAAGATGGCCTTGGCAGCAATGCCCTGGCTACTATGGAAATCATAACATGTTCTGAATTGGTGCCACAATTACATTATTTATTCCCATGCTATTTTATCATTATTTATTTCCCATTATGATCTATTCCATATGTACTGCCATGTTTTATTTCATTGCTCAAGATTTTGTTATTTAAACATTATGTTCATGTTTTTAAGTTAAAATGTATATGGTTTGTTTTATTTTCTCCACGCTTACCCTTACTGAGAATTTGGGCTCACCCATTATATGTTTTCTTTTCCCCAGGATATAAAGAAAGGTTTTATGTAAGAAAAAAAAGGGAAAGATCTTAATGGGAGATGTTGAAGATCTTTCACCATGATTAGAAGATTTTCTTCCGAGTTTCCAAAGACACTAAAATATTACGGTCCTTCAGTGTCTGTTTTTTTACGTATTAAGTATTCTGAAAAAGAAATTTAATGTCTATGCACATCAAGATTTGGGTCTCTACAATTGGTATCAGAGGAATGGTTTAGTTAACCCTTGGAAACTAGGATGTGAAAACTTTAGTGAAATCCCTATTGATATTTCTAAGGTATTTCTAGGGATGTCTCTATGGATAAGTATACGTATAGGTTATAGTCCTAGAATTACGGTAATGATCTTACAATTAAACATAAGGTGTTATATATTGAAGGTAATCCCCCTTGATTATGAATTTTTCCTCTCACACTATTCTTTTTGGGTTTTAGAAAATGGCTGTAAACAGGAAGATTCATGATAATGGAGGATATGATGGACAATGGAATGATATTCTTCATGAGCAACAAATTGAAATTCGATCTGGAAGTCCACATATAATTATTATGCCTAATCAGCAATCTCATAATATGATCAATAATCTCAACTTTGGTAAGTTTCCCGACTCAGATAATAATAGAAATATGGAGTTTCATGATGATCATAGAGGAAAGAAAGTTTAATTTCCCTCATGAAAATAATGTGGGAAGAGGCATCATGGAGATTGTTTCAAAGGAACAGGAAGATGCTTTGGGTGTGGAAAAGAAGGACACAAATCCAGTAAGTGAAAAGGAAAAGGTTTAGTAACACCATGGACAAGGATATTGGTATTATCTACGACATCAACAATGATTAAATGTTTTCAATGTGGAATGTATGGGCATTATGGAAATCAATTCCCTAAGGGAAAGTATCATGAAGAGAATCAACATGGTCGTATGGGTAGTATTTATTTTGATGATGATGAAGAGACTAATAATGATATGTGAGATAAAAGAATTGTTGATGCTCGGTCAATGTTTTAAGATGGTAGTGGAATGATTGTATGTTTATCAAGAATAATCTACGGTACTATGGAATAAAAAAACTAACGATTATTACACTATAGTCTTTCCTTGAGTTTTTGAAAGTATATGATGAATGGTATGGATAACCATGAAAGATTATTCAATTTTTTTTTGAAGGTATATGATATGTTCATAATGAAAGGATAAGGAGATAATGAAATGTTTAATTGTATTCATGAGCTCATTAATGATATAAGGACAAAGTGATATCATGGTTTGAGTATATAGAATTGTTTAGATTTTGGTATGTAGAAAGAGTTAACTTTTGATAGAATTCAAGTTTTCACTAAGGTTCTATTGTAATTCATGTTTCAAAAGAATACATGATTATGGTATTCATATGTATGGAATGTGACCAACAAGATATATCTTATGATATATGGGGGACAAATAATGGTATTCATGTGCTTGTTATATGACAGTTCTAGTAATTGTTTTCATTATACTATAAGATTAGACAAATGTATTTTGGATGATTTTAAATATTGGAATGCATTAGATTGGACATCAGATAGTATTGTTTAAGGCTAGAAATTTTTTATATTATTTCTGGAATTTTGTAATAGTATAGTTTTGAAAAAAGGACAACCTTTAGGACGGACGACTACCCATCGTGTCAGACAAGGATATGGGAATCGAACCCACAACCGAAGTGCGAAAGGCCTTTATATACCACCACTGGCCTATAGAAAGTCCCTGGTTAAAATAAAGTAGTTTTATTATATTAAGCGGTATGATATATGTAGTATAAGTCCATTATTGGAGCCATATACGATTAGTATCACCATATATGGACTTATGTATATTGAATACCTTTTTCTAACCTTTCATTTGAGAAAGCTAGAATGACCTGTCATTCAATCACATGATCTGCTAACACTTCACGAAAGACAAATTCAACTTCATTTCTTTAACAGATGAAGTGGAAATTGTTCAAGGCACAAACAACGATAAGATTGTTCCAAAATCAAATAAGTATTTCTTTTAATTCAAAAATTATTCAACTTTAGGGAAATGATCTTGAGAACCAAAAAATGGTGTCCTAGTGCCCTTATATCCAATGGATCAGATGGTACCTGAGATCATCACAAATTTACGGCTTTGTGATAGTTGTATTTTTCATAGCCATGTTCTCTATCACTCTCTATCAGAACATGATGGTTAGATTTCTCTTCCATATCCATATTTTCACCGATGTTATCCTATGTGGAATCCCTGTGATTAGTTATTTTGGGTTACAGTTACGTTTCGTACCTTAGTTTTTAATTATAAGTTTTGGTATCCTTTTTATGATGTGGGTTTCTATTAAAACTTTTGAGTAGTAAACCATTTTTAACCCCAATGAATTTCGAGGGCGAAATTCATTTTAATGGGGGTAGAATGTAACACTCCGAGATTTTATGAAAAATATTCTTTTTAATATTATTGATGTCATGTGTTGTATGCTACACCAAAAGGAGCTTCCACTACAAGCAGCCCTGACATGGCTTGCATTACACGCAATCAAGAACCTCTTCGATAGCATGTGTAGTACGCAATACTGAGTTTCACTAAACAACGATATGTTATATAAACTAGCCATTATGAATAGTAATACCCACTTTTTTAAATATTATAAATTTTTTTCTTTCGAAATGGACTTAATTTTTGGATTTGGAATATCAAAATTAGCCTAGGGTGAATTTTTGGTATTTTTCTGAAAACTTTCAATTTTTGATGAATAGTGAACACACTAGGTTACTATTTAAAAACCTACTTTTTATTTAAATAGTTATTTATTTTATTTAAATTTATTTTAGGTCAAAATTGATACATAATACCTATATAAGTTAAATGTAATTCATTGGAGTCATTTTATAATAATATTAGATATATAAAAATTTTATTGAACTTTTCACCGTCTTTTACCCACCTCCTAGGAGAATTTGCAAATTTATATAAAACATAATTTTACCGCTTCTGTGAGTGGAATTTCAAAAATCCGAGAGACTCGGTTAATATCAAGGAGTAAAATGTGGTTCAATGAGATGAAAATAATTTTTTTGGTGAATAGTAACCATTTACTTTTATTTACCACGGTTAAAAGTAGATAGGGTAATTAAGGGTAAAAATGATATTATTATTACATGAACACATGTCCTAATTCTATTCGATAAGTTTAATTCGACCAAAAACAACCTTAGGAATAAAATAGGACCATTTAGGTCCACTTGGATTAGATTAGGAGATTTATTATTATTTTATTTAATGAATAGTTAAAATAGTTAAAATGAATGTTTAATAACTAAAACATTTTTAATATAGGGTTATACATAAGATCATTTCGAATATAATTATTCATTAGAAATATAATAGTTTTTCCTACATAATGGTATTTTATTTATAATTTTTAGACATTAAATAATTTTATTTATTTATGACACAATGATGATGCAGTAATTTACTTATTAATGAAATATTAACATAATTGATATTATAAATACCCAAAGAAATGTAATTTTAGACTTTTTATGAATTAAACTAATTTTATTGGTTAATATGACATATTAGAATTGATTTAATTAATTTTTTTTGAACTAATCATGATGTTATAAGTTTCACAAAAATAAATTACCAAATAGTTTCAAAATTAACATAAAATAGTTTTTAAAACAAATATTATATTATTAATTTTTATTTTGTTCCTAAAAATCTAAGAATTGGAAAAATGACTTAGATAAGGTTATATATATTAATAATAAACAACTTAAGGTTCGTTTGGCTTGTTATAGTATGTTTAATAACCATATAGTGTAAGAAGACCAGAAGATAAAGTAACAGTTAAATTATTTAACTTAGAGTTAAATCTAAATGATAAGGTTAAAATAATATCCTAAAATTGTCAAAATTATATTAGATGAGAATATTTGGACCCATCACCACCTTAGATTCGAAATAAATCAATTTGGATCTATTAAAAACCGAATATGACTTTATAATAAAATAATAGTTTTAGTTTTTCCAAAGGTGCCCTTTTCCTCTCTTATAAAAGGGAACCTCCTCCCTCTCCTCCTCACACCACTTTGAGCCATCAAGCTCGGCCAAAACCTGACCATTTATCTTCTACACTTCTCTAGAAACATTCTGGAGGTTTTGGTCTTCTCAAAAGTCCAACTCTAGTCCCTTAAGAGCAAGCTTAATGAAGGTGCGTCTAAGAAGAGGTAATCTCTTCTACCGAATCTTTCAAGTTTCATTCTTCTTCAATTTCTTATTCTTTGGTTGTTTAATCATAAATTAATAACATCAGTATCTATAATATACATATATGTTATTATAAATGTGAAACAACCCCATTTAACCTTCTATCCATCCTACGGATAACGAAATCACCGTGCGTGCGTACGTATGGAATATCGTCTCCACACTGTGGTGTAATCTTTTTTCGACCACCACCTTACTTGGATGGGTATAATGGTGTAAATAATAACTATATATGATTATTGTAAAGTGATATTGATTCTGAAATATTATACATATGCTTCAATACAATTCCATGATCATGGGAATGTTATAATCGCTCGTGCGTACGTATGGACTACCGTCTCCACGACGCGATGAGATTCATTCTCCATGTTAACCATTCATTAATGATTATAAAGTATATATAATGAATCATAATGATATATATGACAAAATAATCATACTGGATTTATGTATATATATATATATATTTTTATTTGATATACTTAATTCTATTCAATTTAATAAGGAAAGGAAAACATCGTTAATGCGTACGTACGACCTACCGTCTCCATGCACGGTGTATTTCATTTCATTTTTCTATATAGTATATATATATATACTGAATATATATGATATATAAATCATGATTTAAATTATAGAAGTAATTAAATCGTGATATAATTAATAATAATATCAATAACAACAAGTCCAAACAAGTACGATAAATAAAACGATTTTACCCAAAACGCTGCTTTAACATATAATTTACAAAAGAACAGGTAATATAAAGTCATAAGTGAACCATATATGATATCATAACAATGAATATGATTCTGTAATAAGTCAATGACATTATTTAAATCATTATACTGGAGGTTCAGATACATACGAAGCATATCAGACATAAGGTAAGGAATAATTATTCCAATCTCATTCTTATCCGAGATTGTTTATTCGTAAGTATTTACTGGGGTTATGTTTATTATCCATGTCCATGTTTTCTAAAAATGCTTTCATATAATGGTTAGTATTATTAAATGTATGTTTAAAGTCATTTTTACCCTTTTAAGACTTTTACTACAAGGTTTGGAAGGAAAAATTCTTTTGTTAACCATATGAGGTAATTTTTGACTTTTCTGACAAAAGTACGAGGAGAATGTTTTTTTAACTTATACGGCATAAAATGATTTTTACGGTTTTATAAAGCCTTATTTTCAATGAAGCTTCCTCCAAAAGATTTCATGAATATTTTCAAAAAAATACTTTTCTTTTAAAATCCTATGACATCTTTTGTAAAGAAAATGATTTAAAAAAAGGAAGGATATTTTCCTCAAAAATTCATTTCAAGTGTTTTATCAAAACAATATTCCATCTAAGATGAAATTATTTAATATCTGTATGTTTCAAGTATATTATCTCTATGATTTACATGGTTTCACTTTTCTTGTTATGAAATGATATCGATTTCTTTTATATGGATTATGTGATGATGAGATGATGTTTATGAAACCCATTTTATTCTTTGGGTTATGATGAATGATTTATGTTTATCTTGTGGCACAAGTAAGAATGATTCCATTATGAGATTGATGGGACCTATATATCCCTCCAATGCATTGGGTAAATATTTATATCTCATGAGATAGACATGGATGGAATGGTAAGTTAATACAGTTCAATGTTACAGGGCCAGAACAAGGAATGAACTCGATTCAGAAAGGGACTTTGTCCACTAAGTTGGCTTTGGCAGCAATGCCCTGGCTACTATCGAAATCGTAACATGTGCTGAATGGTTGCCATAATTAAATGTTTTATACCCATGCTATTTTATCATGATTTATGTCCCATTATGATCTATGCCTTATGTACTGCCATGTTTTATTTCATTGCTCAAGATTTTTTTGTTTAAACATTATGTTCATGTTTTATGTTCAAATGTATATAGTTTGTTTTATTTTATCCATGCTTACCCTTACCGAGCATTTGAGCTCACCCTTTATATGTTTTCTTTTCCCCAAGATATTAAGAAAGGTTATATGTAAGAAAACAAAAGGGGAAGATCTTTATGGGAGTTGTTGAAGATCTTTCACCACGATTAGAAGATTTTCTTCGGAGTTTCCAAAGACACTATACTATTACGGTCCGTTGGTGTCTGTTTTTGTTACATATTAAGTATTCTGCAAAAGTAATTTAATGTCTATGTACATAAAGATTTGGGTCTATACATTTGGTATTAGAGGAAAGGATTAGTTAACCTTTGGAAACGAGCATTACAGGAAAAATGGATAATAGCAACGAGTTATTTGCGATGGGAATTAATCCTGTCGTAAATACCATACACAAAGGCTTATTTGTGACAGATTTTTTACCCGTCGCAAATGGTTTGGCGCAAAATGCACGCCAAACCACGCGAAGTGTATGTGCGACGGGGTTTTGACCCCCTCAAAAATAACCGGTGGCGGTTAAAGACTATTTGCGACAGGACTGCAGTCCCGTCGCAAAACTTTCGGCGGCAAGGGTTATTTGCGACGGGACCCATCACAAATAACCATTTTAATGCCGCCCATAATTAAATGCGGCCGGGGTTATTTGCGACAGGACCCGTCACAAATATCTTTATTTGCAACTGGAATCCCGTCGTAAATAAGCCCGTCGCAATTAATCTAACCTATAAATACTGCTAACCGTTACAGTTTTTCAACTCTGAACTTCTTACGACGATCAGTTATAAATTTTTTTTTCCGACTTTGAGGAGTCAGTTGGTGGTGTCCTACAACTATAACGGCTCAACATTGACATCAATTTTATGTTTTTTATCTGAATTTTTAATTTAATATTTATTTTATTTATTTATTTTAAATTTTTATTTTTTTTTCTGATTCCTAATTAGAAATAATTATGAATAACAATCAATGGTTAAAAGTAATTAGAGACAATTAACCACTAATTAATTTAAAATAGTTAGTTGTAATTACATTTAATTAGCAGTAATTATGAAAAATTAAAATTGTTTTGAATTAATTAATAATAATTAGAAATAATTAACATTAATTTGTAATAATTAAAAATAATTACCAATAATTACCAATAATTAGTAATAATTAACAATAATTACCTATAATAAGTAATAATTAGTAATAATTAGTAATAATTATCAATAATTATCAATATTTACCAATAATTGCCAAGAATTGCCAATATTTTCAAATAATTACCAATATTTACCAATAATTGCCAATAATTGTCAATATTTACGAAATATTAGGAATAATTACCAATAATTGGGAATAATTACCAATAATTAGGAATAATTACCAATAATTAGGAATAATTACCAATAATTAGTAATAATTACTAATAATTACCAATAATTACCAATAATTACCAATAATTACCAAGAATTACCAATAATAAGTAATAATTTACAATAATTACTACTAATTAGTAATAATTAACAATAATTAGTAATAATTAGTAATAATTACCAATATTTACCAATATTTACCAATAATTGCCAATAGTTGTCAATATTTACCAATAATTTCCAATAATTGTCAATATTTACCAATAATTAGGAATAATTAAAAATAATTATAAATAATTACCAATAATTGGGAATAATTACCAATAATTAGGAATAATTACCTATAATTACCAATAATTAGTAATAATTACCAATAATTAACAATAATTACCAACAATTACCAATAATTACCAATAATTACCAATAATTACCAATATTTACAAACAATTGTCAATATTTACCAATAATTAGTAATAATTACCATTAATTAGGAATAATTACCAATAATTAGGAATAATTACCAATTATTAGGAATAATTACCAATAAGTAGAAATAATTACCAATAATTAGGAATAATTACCAATAATAAAAATAATTAGTAATACTTAATAATAATTACCAATAATTAGTAATAATTACCAATAATTACCAATAATTAGTAATAATTAACAATAATTACCAATAAATTGTAATAATTAACAATAATTACCAATAATTACCAATAATTAGTAATAATTACCAATAATTAGCAATAATTTGAAATAATTACCAATAATTATGAATAAATAGTAATAATTAATAATAATTATCAATAATTACCAAAAATTAGTAATAATTACCAATAATTAGTAATAATTACTAATAATTAGGAATAATTAGTAATAATTAATAATAATTACCAATAATTAGAAATAATTACCAATAATTAGTAATAATTACCAATAATTACAAATAATTACCAATAATTACCAATAATTACCAATAATTACCAATAACTACCCATAATTAGGAACAATTAGTAATAATTACAAATAATTAGTAATAATTTACATTAATTACCAATAATTAGTAATAATTACCAATAATTACAAATATTTACCAATAATTGCCAATAGTTGTCAATATTTAATAATACTTGCCAATAGTTGTCAATATTTACTAATAATTAGGAATAATTACCAATAATTAGGAATAATTACCAATAATTAGGAATAATACCAATAATTAGGAATAATTACCAATAATTAAGAATAATTACCAATAATTAGGAATAAATAGTAATAATTAGATAATTGGAAAAAACTAGCGAGATCATTATCTTTCTCAATTATCTTTTCATCTCTGTATTGGTTTTATGAAAACTTCTGTCTCCACATGTAATATTTGCATTCTTTTTCAAAATTATCAACCTACTCACCAATAGAGAGGTGAATATGAATGCAAATATTACATGTGGAGACAGAATGTTAAACACACAGATGAAAGGAGAATTGTATATAATAGAGAAAATTATATTATTTTAATATTAGTAATAAAAAATACTAATAATGTAATAATGTTATTATTATATAATTAATATTTATTAAAAAATAATATTAGTATTATTAAAATAATAAAAAATTTATATAATATTAAAATTATCAATATTTGTAACAGGTTTTTCTTTATTCTTAACATGTTCAATTCTTAAAGGGTCAATTTTTAGGTCTATCCCAATAAAAAGTTTGCGTCAGTCTTGTCTGATGTAAACTTTATAATTATCCTTGCTTGAGTGTTTTTTCTGAAAAATTATTCAAAACCAGTAATGATTTTATATTTTATAGAAAAATATGGAAAAATGAGGTCATCAACAGTCATTATTAGATGACCGCATATGGATAAATCAACATAGAAATCCAAACGGTTCTGGTTTAAAGACACTATATATAGAGGGTGTGGAGTATTTTTTATCATTTGCAGCATCAAATCCAGAATTTGTTTCAGAAAGAAAAATAAAATTCCCTTATAGAAAATGTGCATTGAGAACGTTTGACATGTTTAAAAAAGTGGGGGGACAACTCTTGCATTTCGGTTTTCAACCAGATTATGTTTTTTGGTATCACCACAGTGAACGCAGTTCCAGAGTAGGTGATACCAACTTGATTCAGGATCCATCTCGGTTTCAAGATTTAGTACATGATGTTGGAGGTTCATCTGTTCAACATACAGAAACTCCGACTGATATAACTTCAAATCCTATGTTGGCACTGTCTGAATTTTATGATTTGTTGAGGTCTACTGAGGATTCATTATATCCTGGCTACAAGATGAGAAAATTAGACGCAGTTGCAAAATTTATGGCTATCAAATCAGATAACGGAATGTCAAACACCTGTTTTGACCAGCTTTTTTCTTTTCTTAAAACACTGTTACCCGAAGGAAATGTTTTTCTACAAATTACTATGTGAGTAAGAGGCTGGTTCGAAATTTGGGACTTACTTGTCAGAAGATTCATGCATGTTCAAATGACTGCATTTTATATTATGGTGAAAATGGGTCGTTGGATAGTTGTTCCACATGTGGGCAACCGAGATATAAATAATGGCAACATGAGAAGTCTGGTTTGATTCCTGTAAAACAGTTGAGATATTCTTCGCTTACATCCAGACTTCAGCGTTTATTCATGTCTAAGAATACAACGACAATGATGTCATGGCATAATGTGAACATTTCAACTGGTAAAAGATTGAATCATCCAGTTGATGGTGATTCAAGGAAACATTTTGATAGAGTGCATCCATCCTTTGCTTTAGAAGCTAGAAATGTTCAACTCGGCCTTTACATTGATGGTTTTTGTCCATTCGGATCTTATGGTAGTCAGTATTCATGATGACCTGTTTTTTTAACTTCGTATAATTTACCTCCATGGTTGTTGATGAAGGAGCCCTATATCTTTTTGACTTTACTAATTCCAAGACATCCGATGAAGAATATTGATATGTATTTGAAACCATTGATTGATGAATTAAGTTTATTGTAGAGTACTAGTGTCAGTACATATGATGTTTCTACGAAACAGAATTTCATACTGAGAGCAGCAGTGATGTGGAAAATTAGTGACTTCCAAACTTATGGGAAGTTATCTGGCTGGAGTACACATGGTCAGAAATCATGTCCTTACTATATGGGAGAGAAAAAATCATTTATGCTCATTCATGGAAAGAAACCTTTTTATTTTGACTGTCATCGCATATTTCTTCCAGCTGATCATCCTTTTCACAGAAACAGATCTCATTTCAGAAAAAGAACAGTTGAAAGGGATGGAACTCCAAAAATTCTATCAGGTTCGGAGTTAAAATTAGTTTTATTTTCATTAACTCCCATCACTTTTGGTCCCACAATAAACCGACAGAAAATTTCTGGTTTGGGGAAAGAACACAATTGGATTAAACATATCATATTTTGGGATTTTCCATATTGGTCTGATTTGTTGGTCTACCACATGTTGGATGTCATGCATATTGAGAAGAACTGTTTTGATAATTGGTTTCATACAGTTTTGGATACGCCAAAAAATAACAAAGGCAATGTAAATGCACGTTTAGATATTGCCCAATTTTGCAGGCGTCCAGAATTAGAACTGTTTGAGAATGTCAGAACAGAAAGGTTACTGAAACCAAAATCATCTTATACACTTTCTAAAGAAAACTATTTATTATTTTTTCAGTGGATTGCAGATTTGAGACTTCTAGATGGCTGTGCTTCTAATTTGGTTAGATGTGTAAAGAATGGTCATATTACTAGATTAAAAATTCATGACTGTCATGTTATAATGGAAAGACTTATAGCCATTATATTAAGATTTCTGTTGAATTCTATAATTTGAGATTCCATAACAGACATGTCCTATTTTTTTCGGGACATTTGTACGACTACAGCAGATTATGATGCTATATGAAAACTTGAAGAAGATTTTGATGTAATTATATGTAAACTGGAAAAAATATTTATGTCATCTTTCTTCGACTCAATGGAACATTTGATATTACATTTTCCATATGAAGCCAAATGTGGAGGTCTAGTATAGTTTCGATGGATTTACCCATTCGAAATATGCATGCAAAAATTAAAAAGAAAAGTACGTAACAAAGCATCTGTTGAAGAATTTATTGCAGAATCTTATTTACAAGAGGAAATATCTTTTTTCTACTCCCATTATTTTGAATCTGAGTATCCTTCAAAACACAACCGAATGGGACAAAACAAGAGGAATATTGATGAAATAGACAATCAATTATCTGTTTTCAACCAGCCAGAGCTTGGTTTTGGAGGAGTTCATGAACGCCGGCTTTCAGATGATGAACATCACAGAGCTCATACGTATGTTCTGCTCAAATGTGAAATGATGACATTAGTTGTACTGTAAGTGTTTATATCACCTATTCTATCATTTATGTTATAGTAAATAACGTGGTTTTTGATAGGTTGTATGATAATCATATCAAGGAAAAATTCCACAAATTACAGCAGCTTCTCTCGAAGAACGCCAATAGAAAATTTTTTCTCTCAGTGGTTTCCAAAACTGGTAACATAAATTCTTTATCTTTTAGCAACTCATTCAATGTATAGTTTACATTATTGATAATTATTTCACAAATTTTCAGGTGTCTCGACATGCTGATAAAATTGACAAACGGTTGTGTATATTGAGTAACCCACCTTCCAAACTTGTTAAAACTTATAATGCATATGTTTTGAATGGATTTTGATTTCTTACACATGCATATAGGGAATCAAAAATAAAACAATGAACAGTGGAGTTAGCATGAGGGGATCTCATCATCGAGAAAATGAAGTTGACTTTTATGGCATGCTTGATGAAATCACTGAACTCTGTTATCTTGGACAACATTACATAACCATGTTCAAATGTCGGTGGTTGGATACAGAGAGAGGCTTGTGTGTTCATCTGACTCATAGAATCATCGATATTTAATGTAAAAGTGTTCTTGCCGTAAATGAACCATTCTTATTGGATCAACAGGCACATAAAGATTATTACACAAATTATTGTGCTACATCAAGAGACTTGACTGATTGGTGGAGTATAATAAAAATTAAAATTTGAGATAATCATTCTAGTTAAAGTGAATTTGCTTTCACTGATGTGCAAGGAATTGATGTTTTTCAAGAGATTACTCAAAATAAATATTTTTTACAAAGAGACATGAGTATCAATGATGAAACCCCACATTTAAGAGTTGGTGATGATGACGATGTTAATGATGTCACATACAAATTTTAAATGGTAAGAGATGAATCAACTGGAACTCGAATGGATATCGATGATGTTGAGGAGGAATATGATGATGACATTGACATATATGAAGATTGTGATGAAGATGAACAGTGATAGAATTCCATGGTAGTTATATATAATCATAACTAATATATATGTATATATATTAGTAATTATCAATTATTTTCTAACAACATTAACATTTTCTGTTTCAGATGGACGACGACGCATTTTGTGAGTTGACAGATGCTGACCTGTCTTTCGAAGCGGATGAGTTGCTGGCAGATGACCCTCAGCCTACAGACGCTTCAGGGAGTATGTGGAGGGGGCGCAGTCTTGCATGATTGATGATTCTTGACCCCGTCTTCGAGCGACGTCTACATCTTGGGTTTGATCCACGCACACGGAGGTGTGATAACCTGTGTGATAACCTGTGGATTTGACTAAGATTTCATTAATATATTCTCATAATAAATGTTTATTATTTCTACAGTTTTCCACATATAGCAGTCAGATAGTGCAGCGCTATTTTGCACAACTATTTCTCTCAGCCTTGGACCACATGGGAGCAGATTCCCATTGATGTGCTGCAGGCCATGTTTGGCCATTGGTTGGTATGTACGTAAATAAATAATTTTTATTTTGAAAATTATTTCATTTCTAAATTGATATTTTGATTTATTTGTAGGGTTTATGGTATCCGATTGAGGATACCGTGCATGGCTCCATCTACGAGGCATGGGAGGTGGTCATGCGTGATCGTTTTCGTCAGTTTTTGAACAATTTTAGGAGAGCGGCCATGAAGAAAGAAGGAGTATCCGTTTTTGATGACTCCTATAGAGCGCACTGACCACATGACATTTTATCCCACACATGGGATGGATTATGTGTGCACTGGTTGAGTGATTCCTTTCAGAGGAGATCATCGGTGGGGAGGCAGAATCGGGGGAGACAGGAGGTGACTAATCGAGTTGGGAGTCGTATATTCAGTACTCATAGACATCATTTGGTACGTACATTATTTATAAATTATATGATATTTTTAAATAACAATATTAATATGAATAATAATATTATTTATATTTTATAATATTAAATTATATATATATATATATGAAAATTTTATAATATTATAATTTAATTATGTTTTTTTGTAATATTGGAATTATTTTAATATTTGAATGTATTATAATTTTATTATTATTATAATAATGAAAATAACTTATTAATATTTTTTTATCTATAGATTATAATTATAATATTATTATATTAATTAAAATCATTTATTAATATTTTATTATTTTTTATTTTGGAATTATAATTCTATTATTATTATATTAACTAAAATAATTTATTTATAATTTATTATTTTTATTTGTGAATTATAATTCTATTATTATATTAATTAAAATCATTTATTAATATTTTTTTTATTTTTTTATATTCGAATTATAATTGGTTTATTATTATATTAATTAGTCACAAATAGTAATTGTGACGGGTGCGTCGCATATATTTTTTAAAATGTTTTTTTTAAATATAACGACTAATATTTGTGACAGGAATAATTCCCGTCTCAAATAATAATTTTAGCGATGGGCCCATCCAAAATAATTGTTGTTGCGATGTCGTTATCTGCTATAGGCTATTTGTGACAGACCCCCGTCGCAAAAGCACATTAGCGACAGGATCCCGACGCAAATGGCCCGTCGCAAATGCCCTTATTTCTAGTAGTGTAGGATGCGAAAACTTTAGTGAAATCCCTATTGAAATTTCTAAGGAATGTCTAGGGATGTCTCTAATGATAAGTACACGTTTAGGATATAGTCCTAGAATTACAGTAATGATCATACAATTAAACTTAAGCTGTTATATATTGAAGGTACCCCCCCCCCCTTGATTATGATTTTTTCTACTCACAATATTCTTTTTCGGTTTTAGAAAATGGCTAGAAACAGGAAGATTCAAGATAATGGAGGATATGATGGACAATGGAGTGATATTCTTCATGAGCAACCAATTGAAATTGGATCTAGAAGTCCACATATCATTATTATGCCTAATCAGAAATCTCATAATATGATAAAAAATCTCAACTTTGGTAAGTTTCCCAACTCAGATAATAAGAGAAAGATGGAGTTTCATGATGATCATAGAGGAAAGAAAGTTCAATTTCCCTCATGTAAATCATGTGGGAAGAGGCATTAGGGAGATTGTTTCAAAGGAACTAGAAGATGCTTTGGGTGTGGAAATGAAGGACACAAAGCCAGTAAGTGCAAAGGAAAAGGTTCAGTTAACACCATGGACATGGATAATGGTATTGCTAATACATCAACAATGATTAAATGTTTTCAATGTGGAATGTATGGGAATTATGCAAACCAATACGCTAAGGGAAAGTCTCATGAAGAGAATCAACATGGTCGTATGGGTAGTATTTATGATGATGATGATGAAGAGACTAAAAATGATATGTGAGATGAAAGAATTGTTAAAGCTCAGTCAATGGTTTAAGAAGGTAGTGGAATGATTGTATTTTTATCAAGAATAATGTATGGTACTATGGAATAAAGAAAAAACTAAGGATTGTTACACTGTAGTCTTTCATTGAGTTTTTGAAAGTATATGATGAATGGTACTGGTAACCATGAAAGATTATTCAAAAAAATTTGGAAGGTATATGATATGTGCATAATGAAAGTATAAGGAGATAATGAAATGTTTAATAGTATTCATGTGCTCATGACTGATATAAGGACAAAGTGATATCATGGTTTGAGTAGATATAATTTTTTAGATTTTGGTATGTGGAAAGAGTTAACATTTGATAGCATTCTTGTTTTCACTAAGGTTCTATGGCAATTCATGTTTCAAAATAATACATGATTAAGGTATTCATATGTATGTAATGTGACCAACATGATATATCTTATGATATATGGGGGATAAATAATGGTATTCATGTTCTTGTTATGTGATATTTCTAGAAATAGTTTTCTTTATACTATAAGATTGGATAGATGTATTTTGGATGATTCTAAAGATTGGAATGCATTAGGTTGGACATCAGATAGTATTGTTTAAGGGTATAAATTTTTGATATTATTTCTAGAATACTGTAATAGTTTAGTTTTAAAAAAAGGACTACCTGTAGGATGGACGACTACCCGTCGTGTCGGACAAGGCTATGGGAATCGAATCCACAACCAAAGTGCGATAAGCCTTTATTTCCCACCACTGTCCTACAAAAAGTCCCTGGTTAAATGAAAGTAGTTTTTTTATATTAAGCGGTATGATATATGAAGTATAAGTCCATTCTTGGAGCCATATATGTTTAATATCACCATATACGGACTTATGTATATTGAATAACTTTTTCTAACCTTTCGTTTGAGAAAGATGAAATGACCTATCATTCAATCACATGATCTGCTAACACTTCACAGAAGACAGATTCAACTTCATTTCTTTAATAGATGAAGTGGAAATTGTTGAAGGCACAAAAAATGGTAAGATTGTTCCAAAATCAAGTAAGTATTTCTTTTAATTCAACATTTCTTCAACTTTATGGAAATGATCTTGAAAACCAAAAATGTTGTCCTAGTGCCCTTATATCCGATGGATCATATGGTACCTTAGATCATCACAAATTTATGGCTTCGTGATAGTTGTCTTTTTCATAGCCATGTTCTCTATCACTCTCTATCAGAACATGATGGTTATATTTCTCTTCCATATCCATATTTTCACCTATGTTATCCTATGTGGAAACCCGGTGATTAGTTATTTTGGGTAACAGTTACATTTCATACTTTAGTTTTTAAAGATAAGTTTTGGTATTCCTTTTTATGATGTGGGTTTCTATTAAAACTCTTTAGTAGTAAACCATTTATAACCCCAATGAATTTCGAGGGCAAAATTCATTTTAAGGGGGGTAGAATCTAACACCCTGAGATTTTATGAAAAATATTCCTTTTAATTTTATTGATGTATTGTGTTGTACGCTACAGAAAAAGGAGCTTCCACTACACTCAACCCTGACTTGGCTTGCATTACACGCAATCAAGACCTTCTTCGATAGCGTGTGTAGTACGTAATACCGAGTTTCACTAAACAACGATATGTTATATAAACTAGCCATAATGAATAGTAATATCCTTTTTTTAAAATTTTATATATTTTATCTTTCGAAATGGACTTCATTTTTGGATTCAGAATATCGAAATTAGCCTAGGGTGAATTTTTGGTATTTTTCTGAAAACGTTCAATTTTTGATGAATAGTGAACACACTGGGTTACTATTTAAAAACTGGCTTTTTATTTAAATAATTATTTATTTTATTTAAATTTATTTTAGGTCAAAATTGATAGATAATACCTATATATGTTTAATGTAATTCATTGGAGTAATTTTATAATAATTTTAGATATATAAAAATTTTATTCAACTTTTCACCGTCTTTTACCCACCTCCTAGGAGAATTTTCAAATTTACATAAAACATAATTTTACTGCTTCTGTGAGTGGAATTTCGAAAATACGAGAGACATGGTTAATATCATGGAGTAAAATTTGGTTCAATGAGATGAAAATAATTTTTTTGTGAATAGTGACTTTTTACTTTTATTTACCACAGTTAAAAGTAAATATGGTAATTAAGGGTAAAAATGATATTATTATTACCCTAAAACATGTCCTAATTCTATTGGATAAGTTTAATTCGACCTAAAACAACCTTATGAATAAAATATTACTATTTAGGTTTAATTGGATTAGATTAGGATAGTTATTATTATTTTATTTAAAGAATAGTTAAAATAGTTAAAATCAAAGTTTAATAAATAAAACATTTTTAATATAGGGCTACACATAAGATAATTTGGACTATAAATATTAATTATAAAGTTAAAAGTATTTCATACATAATGGTATTTTATTTATAATTTTTAGACATTAAATAATATAATTTATTAATGACACAATGATGATGTAGTAATTTAGTTATTAATGAAATATTAACATAATTTATATTATAAATACCCAAATAAATGTAATTTGAGACTTTTTATGACTTAAAATAATATTATTGGTTAATATGACATATTATTATATATTTAATCAACTTTTTTCGAACTAATCATACTGTTATAAGTTTTAAAAAAATCAATTACCAAATAGTGTCAAAATTGACATAAAATAGTTTTTAAAACAAATATTATATTATTAATTGTTATTTTGTTTCTAAAAATCTAAGGAATGGCCAAATAACTTATATAATGTTATATATTATAATAATAAACAACTTGGGGTTCGTTTGACTTGTTATAGTATGTTTAATAACCATATAGTGTAAGAAAACCAAAAGACACAGTAAAAGTTAAATTATTTAACTTAGAGTTAAATCTAAATGAAAAGGTTACAATAGTAACCTAAACTTTCCCAAATTATATTGTATGAGAGTATTTCGACCCATCACCACCTTATCTTCGAAATTAATGAATTTGGAGCTATTAAAAACCGAATATGACTTTATAATAAAATAATATTTTTAGTTTTTCGAAAGGTGCCACTCTCCTCCCTTATAAAAGGGCACCTCATCCCTCCCCTCCTCACACCACTTTGAGCCTTCAAAATTGGCCAAACTTTACCAATTTCTCTTCTCCACTTACCTAGAAACATTCTGGAGGTTTTGGTATTCTCAAAAGACCAAATCTAGTTCCTTAAGAGCAAACTTAAAGAAGGTGCATCGAAGAAGAGGTAATCTCTTCTACCAATTCTTTCATGTTTCTTTCTTCTTCAACTTTTTCTTCTTTAGTTGTTTCATTATAAATTAATAACATCAGTATCTATAATATACTTATACGTTATTATAAATATGAAACAACCCCATTTCACCATCTATCCATCCTACGGAAAATGAAATCAACGTGCGTGCGTACGTACGAAATACCGTCTCCACGCCGTGGTGTAATCTGTTTTCGACCACCACCTTACTTGGATGGGTATAATGATGTAAATAATAACTATATATGATTATTATAAAGTGATATTTATTCTGAAATATTATACATATGCTTCAATACAATTCCACGATCATGGAAACGATATCATCGCACGTGCATACGTACGGACTACCGTCTTCACACTGCGATGAGATTCATTCTCCATGTTAACCATTCTTGAATGATTATAAAGTATATATAATGAATAATAATGAGATATATGACATAATAATGATACTAGATTTATTTATATATATATATTTATGTCATATACTTAATTACATTCAATTCTATAAGGAAAGGAAAACACAATTCATGCGTACGTATGACCTACCATCTTCATGAACGGTGTATTTCATTTCATTTATCTATATGTTATATATATATATATCCCAAATATATATGATATATAAATCATGATTTACATTATGTAAGTAATTAAATCATTATATAAGTAATAATAAAATCAAGAACAACAATTCCAAACAAGTACGATAAATAAAACGATTTTACCCAAAACGCTGCTTTAACATATATTTTATAAAAGAAGGGGTAATATAAAGTCATAATTAAACCATATATGATATCATAACAATGAATATGATTATTTAAAAAGCCAATTACATTACTTAAATCATTACACAGGAGGTTCGAATACATACGAAGCATATCAGACATAAGGTAGGGAATAATTATTCCAATCTCATTCTTATCCAAGATTGTTTATTCGTAAGTATTTATAGGGGTAATGTTTATCATCCATGTCCATGTTTTATAAAAATGTTTTCATAAAAAGTTTATTATTCTTCTATGTATGTTTAAAGTCATTTTTACCCTTTTATGACTTTTAGGACAAGGTTTGGAAGGAATCTTTCTTTTGTTTACCATACGAGGTACTTTTTGACTTTTCCGACAAATGTATGAGGAGAATGTTTTTTAACTTATACGGCATAAAAGGATTTTTACAGTATTATAAAGCCTTATTTTCATTGAATATTCATCTATAAGATTTCATGACTATTTTCAACAAAATACTTTTCTTTTAAAATCGCATGACATTTTGTGAAAAGAAAATGATTAAAAAAAATGAAGGATATTTTCCTCAAGAATTCATTTCAAGTGTTTTATCAAAACCATTTTCCATATAAGATGACATTACTTCATATGTGTATGTTTCAAGTATAATCTCTCTATTATTTACATGGTTTCAATTTTCTTGTTATGAAATGATATCCATTTCTTTTATATGAATTATGTGATGATGGGATGATGTTTATGAAACACATTTTATTCTTTGGGTTATGATGAATGATTTATCTTTATGTTATGCCATAAGTAAGAATGATTCCATTATGAGATGTATGAGACCTATATCTCAATCCAAATCATTGGGTAAAGATTTATATCTCATGAGATAGACATGGCTGGAATGGTAAGTAAATCTGGTTCAGTGTTACAGGACTGGAACGAGGAGTGAACTCGATTCAGAAAGAGATTTTGTCCACTAAGATGGCCTTAGAAGCAATGCCCTGGCTACTATGGAAATCATAGCATATGATGAATGGTTGACACAATTACATGTTTTATTCCCATTCTATTTTATCATGATTTATGTCCCATTATGATCTATGCCTTATGTACTGCCATGTTTTATTTCATTGCTCAAGATTTTGTTGTTTAAACGTTATGTTCATGTTTTTTAGTTCAAATGTATATGGTTTGTTTTATTTTCTACATGCTTACCCTTACTGAGAATTTGAGCTCACCCTTTATATGTTTTCTATTCCCCAGGATATAAAGAAAGGTTTTATGTAAGAAAACAAAAGGGGAAGCTCTTTATGGGAGATGTTGAAGATATTTCACCACGATTAGAATATTTTCTTCCGTGTTTCCAAAGACACTAAACTATTACGGTCCTTAGGTGTTTGTTTTTGTTATATATTAAGTATTCCGCAAAAGTAATTAAATGTCTATGTACATCAAGCTTTGGGTCTCTACATTTGGTATTAGAGGAGAGGTTTAGTTAACCTTTGGAAACCAGGATGCGAAAACTTTAGTGAAATCTCTATTGATATTTCTAAGGTATGTCTAGGGATGTCTCTAAGGATAAGTATACGTTTAGGTTACAGTCCTAGAATTATGGTAATGATTTTACAATTAATCTTAAGGTGTTATATATTGAAGTTACTCCCCCTTGATTATCATTTTTTCCTCACACACTATTCTTTTTGGGTTTTAGAAAATGGATGGAAACAAAAAGATTCATGATAATGGAGGATATGATGGACAATGGAATGATATTTTTCATGAGGAACCAATTGAAATTGGATCTGGAAGTCCACATATCATTATTATGCCTAATGAGCAATCTCATAATATGATCAATAATCTTAACATTGGTACGTTTCTCGACTCAGATAATAAGAGAAAGATGGAGTTTCATGATGATCATAGAGGAAAGAAAGTTCAATTTCCCTCATGTAAATCATGTGGGAAGAGGCTTCGGGGAGATTGTTTCAAAGGAACTAGAAGATGATTTGGGTGTGGAAAATAAGGAAACAAAGCCCGCAAGTGCAAAGGAAAAGGTTCAGTTAACACCATGGAAATGGATAATGCTATTCCTACGATATCAACAATGATTAAATGTTTTCAATGTGGAATGTATGTGCATTATAAAAATCAATGCCCTAAGGGAATGTCTCATGAAGAGAATCAGTATGGTTATATGGGTAGTATTTATGATGATGATGATGAAGAGACTACAAATGATATGCGAGAGGAAATAATTTTTCAAGCTCGGTAAATGGTTTAAGAAGATAGTGGAATGATTGTATATTTATCAAGAATAATGTATGGTACTATGGAATAAAGAAAAAACTAAGTATTGTTACACTGTAGTCTTTCCATGAGTTTTTTAAAGTATATGATGAATGGTACCGGTAACCATGAAAGATTATTCAAATTTTTTTGGAAGGTATATGATATGTGAATAATGAAAGGATAAGGAGAAAATGGAATGTTTAATAGTATTCATGAGCTCGTGACTGATATAAGGACAAAGTGATATCACAGTTTGAGTATATAGAATTTTTTAGATTTTGGTATGTGGAAAGAGTTAACTTTTGATAGCATTCATGTTTTCACTAAGGTTCTATGGTAATTCATGTTTCAAAAGAATACATGATTAAGTTATTCATATGTATGGAATGTGACTAACAAGATATATCTTATGATATATGGGGGACAAATAATGGTATTCATGTGCTTTTTATGTGACATTTCCAGTAATCGTTTTCTTTATACTATAAGATTGGATAGATGTATTTTAGATGATTCTAAAGATTGGAATGCATTAGGTTGGACATCAGATAGTATTGTTTAAGGCTAGAAAATTTTGATATTATTTTTGGATTGATGTAATAGTATAGTTTAAAAAAAAGAACAACCTGTAGGACGGAAGACTACCCGTCACGTTGGACAAGGCTATGGGAATCGAACCGACAACCGAAGTGCGACAGTCCTTTATTTCCCACCACTGGGCTACATAAAGTCCCTAGTTAAAATAAAGTAGTTTTATTATTTTAAGCGGTATGATATATGAAGTATAAGTCCATTATTGGGGCCATATATGTTTAATATCACTATATATGGACTTATGTATATTGAATAACTTTTTATAACCATTCGTTTGAGAAAGATGTAATGAGTTGTCATTCAATCACATGATCTGCTAAGAATTCACGGTAGACAAATTCAACTTTATTTCATTAATAGATGAAGTGGATATTGTTCAAGGCACAAACAACGATAATATTGTTCCAAAATCAAGTAAGTATTTCTCTTAATTAAAAAATTCTTCAACTTTTGAGAAATGATCTTGAAAACCAAAAATCTTGTCCTAGTGCCCTTATATCCGATGGATCAGATGGTACCTTAGATCATCAAAAATTTATGGCATTGTGAAATTTTTCTTTTTAAAAGCCATGTTCTCTATCACTCTCTATTAGAACAAGATGGTTAGATTTCTCTTCTATATCCATATTTTCACCTATGTTCTCTTATATGGAAACCCGGTGATTAGTTATTTTGGGTAGCAATTACGTTTCATACATTAGTTTTTAAAGATAAGTTTTGTTATCCCTTTTTATGATGAGGGTTTCTTTTAAAAATTTGGAGTAGTAAACAATTTATAACCCCAACGAATTTCAAGGGCGAAATTCATTTTAAGGGGGGTAGAATGTAACACCCCGAGATTTTTTAAAAAATATTCTTTTTAATTTTATTGATATCTTGTGTTGTGTGCTACACCAAAAGGAGCTTGCACTATATACAGCCCTGAATTTTCTTACATTACACGCATTCAAGACCTTCTTCAATAGCGTGTGTAGTACGCAATACCAAGTTTCACTAAATAATGATATGTTATATAAACTAGCCATTATGAATAGTAATAATCACTTTTTAAAATTTTGTAAATTTTATCTTTCGAAATTGACTTCATTTTTGGATTCGGAATATCGAAATTATCCTAGGGTGAATATTTGGTATTTTTCTAAAAACTTTCAATTTTTTGATGAATAGTGAACACACTGGGTTACTATTTAAAAACCGAATTTTTATTTAAATATTTATTTATTTTATTTAGATTTATTTTACATCATAATTGATAAATAATACCTATATAAGTTCAATGAAATTATTTGGAGTCATTTTATAATAATTTTAGATATATAAAAATTTTATTGAAGTTTGCACCGTCTTTTACCCACCTCCTAGGAGAATTTGCAATTTTACATAAAAGATAATTTTACCGCTTCTGTGAGTGGAATTTCAAAAATCCAAGAGACACAATTAATATCAAGGAGTAAAATTTGGTTTAATGAGATGAAGATAATTTTTGGTGAATAGAAACTTTTTACTTTTATTTACCACGGTTAAAAGTAAATAGGGTAATTAAGGGTAAAAATGATATTATTATTACCCTAACACATGTCCTAATTAAATTGGATAAGTTTAATTTGACCAAAAACAACCTTAGGAATAAAATATTACCATTTAGGTCCACTTAGATTAGATTAGGACATTTATTATTATTTTACTTAAAGAATAGTTAAAATAGTTAAAATCAAAGTTTAATAACGAAAACATTTTTAATATAGGGTTATACATAAGATAATTTCGACTATAAATATTAATTAGAAAGATAAAAATATTTCCTACATAATTTTAATTTATTTATAATTTTTAGACATTAAATAATTTAATTTATTTATGACATAATGATTATGCAGTAATTTAATTATTAATGAAATATTAACATAATTGATATTATAAGTACCCAAATAAATTTAATTTGAGACTTTTTATGAAGTAAACTAATTTTATAGGTTAATATGACATATTAGTATTGATTTAATTAAATTTTTCGTACTAATCATACTGTGATAATTTTCACAAAAATCAATCACCAAATAGTGTCAAAATTGACATAAAATAGTTTTTAAAACAAATATTATATTATTAATTGTTCTTTTATTCCTAAAAATCTATGTTTCGAAAACATGACATAGGTAAGGTTATATATATTAATAATAAACAACTTGGGGTTCATTTGGATTGTTATAAAATGTTTAATAACAATATAGTGTAAGAAAACAAGAAGACACAATAAAAGTTAAATTATTTAACTTAGAGTTAAATCCAAATGATAAGGTTAAAATAGTAACCTAAACTTGTCCAAATTCTATTGGATGAGAGTATTTATACCAATACCCAGCTTAGCATCGAAATAAATTAATTTAGAGCTATTAAAAACTGAATATGACTTTATAATAAAATAATATTATTCATTTTCCAAAGGTGCCCCTCTCCTCACTTATAAAAGAGCACCTCCTACCTCTCCTCCTCACACCACATTTAGCCATCAAGCTCGGATAAACCCTTAAAATTTCACTTCTCCACTTCTTTAGCAACATTTTGGAGGTTCTGGTCTTCTCAAAAGACAAACTCTAGTGCCTTAAGAGCAATATTAAAGAAGGTGCGTCGAAGAAGAGGTAATCTCTTCTACCGATTCTTTCAAGTTTCTTTCTTCTTCTTTAGTTGTTTCATTATAAAGTATTAACATCAGTATCTCTAATATAATTATATGTTATTATAAATATGAAACAACCCCATTTCACTTTCTATACATCCTACAGAAAATGATATCACCGCGTGTGTGTACGTATGGAATACCATCTCCACGTCGTAGTGTAATCTGTTTTCGACCACCACCTTACTTGGATGGGTATAATATTGTAAATAATAAATATATATGATTATTGTAATGTGATATTGATTCTAAAATATTATACATACGCTTCAATACAATTCCACAATCATGGGAATATATCATCGCTCGTGCGTACATATGGACTACCATCTCCACAATGCGATGAGATTCATTCTCCATATTAACCATTCATGAATGATTATAAAGTATATATAATGAATAATAATGAGTTATATGACATAATAATGATACTGGATGTATTTATATATATATATGTATGTCATAAACTTAATTCCATTCAATTCAATAAGGAAAGGAAAACATCGTTCATGCGTACGTACGGCCTACCGTCTCCATGAACGGTGTATTTCATTTCATTTATCTATCTATTATATATATATATACTGAATATATATGATATATAAATCATGATTTACATTCTGGAAGTAATTAAATCATGATATAATTAATAATAATATCAAGAACAACAAGTCCAAACAAGTATGATAAATAAAACAATTTTACCCAAAATGCAGCTTTAACATATAATTTACAAAAGAAAGGGTAATATAAAGTCATAAGTGAACCATATATGATATCATAAAAATTAATATGATTATGTAATAAGTAAATGACATTATTAAAATCATTATAATGGAAGTTAAGATACATTCAAATCATATCAGATAGAAGGTAAGGAATAATTATTCCAATCTCATTCTTATCTGAGATTGTTTGTTTGTAAGAATTTACTGGGGTTATGTTTATCATCCATGTCCATGTTTTCTAAAAATGTTTTCATAAAATGTTTAGTATTCTTCCATCTATTTATAAAGTCATTTTTACCCTTTTATGACTTTTACTTCAAGGTTTGGAAGGAATCTTTCTTTTGTTTACCGTACAAGGTACTTTTTGACTTTTTCGACAAAAGTACGAGGAGAATGTGTTTTTAACATATACGCCATGAAAGGATTTTTACAGTTTTATAATGCCTTATTTTCATTGAATCTTCCTCCGAAGGATTTCATGACTATTTTCAGAAAAATCCTTTTCTTTTAAAATTGCATGACATTTTGTGAAAAGAAAATGATTTAAAAAAGGATATTTTCTTAAAGAATTCATTTCAAGTGTTTTATCAAAACCATTTTCCATATAAGATGACATTATCTAATATTTGTATGTTTCAGGTATAATGTCTCTATTATTTACATCATTTCACTTTTCTTGTTATGAAATAATATCCATTTATTTTATATGGATTATGTGATGACGGGATTATGTTTATGAAACCCATTTTATTCTTTGGGTTATGATGAATGATTTATGTTTATGTTGTGGCACAAGTAAGAATGATTCCATTATGAGATGGGTGGGACCTATATCTCCCACCAATGCATTGGGTAAATATTTATATCTCAGGAGATAGGCATAGATGGAATGGTAAGTTAATCCAGTTCAGTGTTACAGGACTAGAACGAGGAGTGAACTCGATTCAGAAAGGGTCGTTGTCCACTAAGATGGCCTTAGCAGTAATGCCCTGGCTACTATGGAAATCATAACATGTGCTGAATGGTTTCCACAATTAAATGTTTTATTCCGATGCTATTTTATAATGATTGATGTCCCATTAGGATATATGCCTTACGTACTGCCATGTTTTATTTCATTGCTCAAGATTTTGTTGTTTAAAAATTATGTTCATGTTTTTAAGTTCAAATGTATATGGTTTATTTTATTTTCTCCATGCATACCCTTAATGAGTATTTGAGCTCACCCTTTAAATGTTTTCTTTTCCCCAGGATATAAAGAAAGGTTTTAGGTAACAATACAAAAGGGGAAGATCTTTATTGGAGATGTTGAAGATCTTTCACCACAATTAAAAAATTTTCTTATGAGTTTCCAAAGACACTAAACTATTACGGTTCTTCGGTGTCTGTTTTTGTTACGTATTAAGTATTCCACAAAAGTAATGTAATGTCTATGTACGTCAAGCTTTGGGTCTCTACACAAACACTTTCCTTAAACACCCCCAATTCAATGGAATTGGGGTTTTTCTCTAGTCAAAACCATTTATAAACTCCCAATTTATTGGAAATTGTTTTTATCAAATCAATTGAAAGAATGTTTGAGGAATTTAATTTGAATCAACAATTGAAATAAATCAAAAAATTAAAAGTTAATCAATTTGGTTAATCGGGATATAATCACCTAAATATTTCTAAAACTCAACACTTTCAATGAAACCCATCAACAATAATGATGGTGTAAAAGACAACACACCTCAACATAGAAACAAGATCCAACATCTTGTAGCATAGATCCATAATGTTCAGGATGATTGATTGAAATTCTAAGGGAGTATAATTAAATAAAGAAGAAGTACAAAGGAGAAAGATCATCTGGGAATCACACTATAAGCACAACGATGCTCAAATGTCAAAAAAGAGGATTCAGAAGGGTTGGAATGCTTTAATACCATCTGGGGAAGTTTTTGGGTCTAGAGAAAGGAAAATGGAGTATAAGAGAAATGAGAAACTCATCCATAATGCATGTTTGAAAACTGTAGTTAGGGCATTAATTTACTTGAAATCCTAATACACATCACGAAATAGTTAATTTCTACAGCCACATAAAAACACGTTGCCTCAAATTAAAAATAATTCATTAAATAACACACGACATGCAATGAATATTCAGGATGTGTAACCTTCACAGTGTGATTACTTTTATGAGTTGCCTTAGGAAACCATTACATGTCATGTAACCCTCTGAAAACCTGGAGAAAACAATGATTAAATCTAAGAGTCCAATAAATATCATATTTCACCTTTATAGGTATCCTCCCAATTCATTCTCAACCCTACCTGGTCAATGAAAATTAAAAACCCATGACAAGTGTAAAGATTTACCTATCAAATCAGCAATAGGATTATACAATATTAATATAGGTTATGTATCATGAAACTAAAATTACTTAAATATAATTTAATAAGTAATATATATGTTTTTTGAGAAAAATGGGTTTATTAATTAAAATAAAATATTTTAAATTTATATAATTAATTTTCAAAATCTATAATGAATATTCCAACACATTTAGTATATTTAAATATATTTAAATAAATCATTTATGGAAAGGTATATTTTTGACATCCAAAATAATATTTTAAATTGAGTTTGGCTCTTAATTAACTATAATCCCAAAATAAATCCCTACATATTAGATTTTATAAGATAAAAACATGGAAAAGAAAATGGCTTTCCATTTTTTAGAATCTATATTATAAGGCCCATGATTTGAAAATAATAAACAATTCCCATCACTTTTATAAATACCCACCCATTATCCCATTCCTATATGAAAAAAATAAATTGAGATAAAATTCTTTCCCATTTCCCCTCTTAGGAACCCCCTCCCCCCCCCCCCGATGATATTTTACAGTTTTAAGGTGTTTTCTCATGTTTAATAAGATAATTTTCATGGTAAACATTACTAACCTCTTATGTAGCTTTATTTTTTTCATACCTTCCATTTACTTATATTATCAAGGATAAATGCTATTATAATTTTTTTATAAATATATTATTATATTATCAATTATAGGTTACTATTATAACTAATTGTAAAACCTTCATAAGAAATTATAATGAAAAAACACTCCCATAGACATAAAGAATCCTAAAAGTTTGGTAAAGTAAAGATTACACAGTTTCCTAACAATGACGTTCTTATCTGGATATAAAAAATTCAATGTAATATTTTTATCAAATACACCTAGGGGGATGAGCCCTAAAAAATGTGTGTTATGTATTAACTCAATATTCACTTGTTGAAAAACAAATTACCCTAATGAACACATGGTTTACCACTCAAGGGGTTTATTATTTGAATTATTCAAGAGATCTTTACAAATCATACTAAAGGATTATTTTCCATTGATATCCCTACACTATAAAAGTTCTCTTCACTACTACCAGTTCATCATTACTTTTATAATGGTACATTCTATTACAATATTAATATCCTATTATATCTATGTTAACTATGGGATATTCACCTAGATAGATATATTATTCCATTTAATATTAAAATATTGATATTCCATATCTTTATTCTGTACATGGAAAATAATTTTTTACTTTTCAATGGATATATATAAGGTTCTTTTGTAAACATTATGATATGTACTTTTATCCATTGTCATCATACGATGGATTCATTAGACTTATTATGAGATGTATGAAGCTTAAAAATTTATATCCCCTCAATGCATTGTCAGGTCAAATGAGATGATCTAACATGGGTGTTTGGTATAATCCTTAACTATTTATATATGATTTATTATAATGAGTCTATAATGGTATGTTTACAAATTTATAAATTATGAAACGTATCTCTATGAAATTAGTTATTATTATCCATAAATTTACTTATTATTATATAATCTATGGATATATTATTATAATAGTTCCATTTTTTGTGGTATTTATTTATTATTCTCAAATATTTATTCCGACCTCATGTATGAAGATTTAAACATTACACTACCCCTTATTGAGTATCCTATCTCATACCTTTATGTTTTCATCAATTTTACTAAGAAACCATGAAGATTACCATAATTTAAATATGGATTTTAAAGGGATAATAATAAATTTTCATGTATTAAATTGTTGTATAATATATTTTTAATGTAATTTAATGTCCAATATGTTTATAGTTTTCATATATGGATAAAACAATACATCATATATATTTATATCCATGTTTTCTATACCATTTCAATACTATAACCATAATCTCTAGGGTACTGTAGTTGGGATGTTACAACTAGTATGAGGGAATGTTTAGTAGAAACCTCATAAACTAGATATAGAAGAAAACTTATAGAAGAAAAAATTATATAAAAATAAATAGAAACTTATAGTAATATTTTATTTTTCCTGACATATATTTTTGAGAAATGAAGATAAATTATACACTATGATTTATAATGCGTAGTTTTATTTATGAAATAATTAAGTACATTCCATTGTTTAGAAATAGCCCCCAATGTAAGTAATATAATCCATGTCAACACCCCTAATAAATATATGTATTTATATCTATATAAATTAACTGATTTTGGTGTTAGAAAGGATTATAATATCACTATATTATGAAATTTTCCTCATGTAATAACTAATAAGAATTTCTATATTGAACAACCTTTTTCACCACAACATAGTATAATAATTATGGACTACTTCATGAATCATAAATCTCCATCCATCAATTGAATTATTAATCCATTAGTAAGTAAAAAATGGGTCAGGTTATTAGATAATATATTCCATTCTTTTGGATGAAATGAGAATGATATGGTTTTCACGGAAGTATAGCATCTATAGGGTGATACAGATCAATGGTGGTATTTGATTCAAAACACTAATATGGAAGTGAAGATAGAGAATATTGAATGCAATTCTTTTATGGTGTTATTCTTTGAACAATACTTTCCTCATGAATAAAGAGGTGAAATGGAAAATAAATTACAAAATTTAAGTAAAAAGTGAGTGGAATCTGTTGTTTTGTAGGTGGCTATATTTACAAGGTTAGTAAGAAATGTTGTGGATTATATAAACCTCCATAAAAAATATCAATCACTTTTTTTGATGTGTTAAAGAAAAAAAATTCTATGATGATGTTTCTCTCAACCATTCTGCTATTATGAGATGATTGGGACAAGTTCATGAAACATCAAGATTTTTTTTGAAATATCATGGGTTTTCTCATAAGGTAATGATATTTTTTTCCTTTTAAATTATTTTTCCTATCCTAATGTGAGTACGTAATGAGATCATTGGGGTATCAAGTGTGTACAGAGCTTATTAATATCCTAGAACCCATATTTTTTAAAAAATATAGTCTGCATGGTTAGGAGAAGTGATGACGAACATGTCACATGGTTACCCCTTACCATGAGGGGAATAAAAGTTGGGTGCATGAGGTTGCATAGTTTGAGGAATGCATGAGACATTAGGAGAATGTCTATGTAGTTTTCTTAAGACTTTGGAAAGATGATAATACATGGTTTTCACATGGTTAGGCAAAGCATGAACATGGAATTGTGTGAGGTGCCTCTTTATATAGTGAAGGGAGAAAGGTTGCACACAGTTTGGACAACCATGTGGCCAAAACGTGTGACCTAGTGTTTCTTTGAGAATTTACCTTTCTTCCATTAAAAACTCTTATAAATTAAAATTTATTTTCTTTTTCCTCTATTAGATAGAACTGTGGTCTTGGGAGCTCCTCTTCAAATCCAATGTTTATGAGTTTCTACCGATTCTCAATCCCAACTCAGCTTCGAATGCAATCAGTGTCATTAGATTCACATTTTTAATTTCTTTAATCATCTTATATTGTTATTCATTTGAATTGGTATCAACAGAGTTATTTTGGTGCATCATAAATTTCAATATTTTTAGGATTTTCTTCCGTTCTTCCTTTTTTTCCAATCTGGATATAATCCAAAGATGATACCAGAAGAGTTATCTAATACAAGAATATGATCAGGTCTATACCATTACCTTCTGATTTAGTGTTTTATAAACATAGTTTCCATTCTTCCGCACACATAAATTTCTCATGGTTCCCCTATAATTAATTAAATTGTTGAAATTAATGATTTTGAATCTATTAGGTATGTGCACTAGTTTCTTTAAGGTTGATGTTGGTTTTCCCATCCTAGGTCACCCATGGGGTGTGGATTTTTATTTTATCTTTGTTATACCACCAATGGGGTGTGTGTGGGCGTTTTTAGTTATAAGAGGAATTTATAAATTAATGATAATTTAATTGATATATTAGGGGAATGTTTTTATTTAGTTCCATGTTATAACATGATTTGAATTCATTTGTTTCTTTAAATGGAATTTTAATATGTGTTGGATGAACTCACAGAATGTAATTGAATATAAAATGATGATTGAAATGAGATGATGTTTTGAAATTATAGTTTATTCATTAGGTGTAATACATTGGATATGAATTCAATTATATTACGTGGATGATTCTCCCATGAATATTGATTGCGTAGTTGATGACTCAGACTTGTTTACTCCCTGGATCATGATTCCATAGGATGATTTTGGTCTTGATACCCCTTGGATATAAATTTATTTGTATCTTAGGGTAAATGGTATGTTGACATACTCTTTGGACCCCACCAAAGTTTTTAATAACTTTCCATTGAAATGCTCAAAGGAATCGGTGAGGATGCCTTGGTATTCTCTACTTTTGATTCGGCCCTTCATGGTTTACCGCTTTTGAATACACGATGAGGCCATTATGGATGGCTTAATTATATATCAAGGTCATGATGAATGTTACAAACTAGATTATATGGCCTGATCATAGTAGTGGTTTTATATGTGGTTGAATAGTGTGTCTTTAGTGGATGTTTTTTTCTATATATAGATCACCCTAGTATGGGTATTTTTTCTCCATTTGGTAGAGTGAATAGTATATCTAGTTTATTTTTGTTTTACTACTTCCATTAATATTGGAGGTTTACTATTGTTTATAGGGAGACTAGTTTGGATAGAAAGATTAACTGTAATTATATCACATATTCCTAGAGACCTTGTATTCATTTTTTATACATATGATATACATTTCCCACCACTTCAGCATATATTTTAGAGTAAGGATTTTTTATAGACATGGTTGGTAGTGTCCTCATATGTGTTATCTCACACCTTGTTTGGTCCACCATTGGGAACCCAGAAAAAAATTCATGGATTCATGTAGGGATTAAAAAAGAACCCATAATACGATTCTTGATTTGTGTAATTCTTAAGAGAGGGAGAGCACAAGACCAAGATAGGATCGTGATTCAAGATGGGGTATTCCTTTTTGGTATTTTTTTTATTTTGATACATTTATTATTCTAGATAATATCGTACCTATTATTTATCTTTTTAGATATATGACATGACACATCATTTTATTTATGAGATTACCTTTACCATTATTTAAAAATTTCTATCTTGGATATTTATCTTTTGTCAGATTGATTTAATACTTCCACTATCGAATGATATGTTGACTACCACTGTTCTACACTCTAAAATGAGTTCATAGTTTCCCAACATACACACACTAGTCCCTCACTACTAGTGAGAAGCCTCTAGTGTATGAGGAGGCATTCTTGAGGCCATGCGACCCTTTAGCTCGAGGAACCGTTTAGTGGAATTCGGGCCATGATGTTACAAAGTTTTATCATAAGGTTTTACTTTGTGTATCAATATTTTATGATAATATATAAGAGATTAGGATTGTTTTTTAATTTGTAAATGATCTATTCTGGGGAGGAGATAACACATGTGTAGAGAAAAGACAAATTTCTATCGATGAAAGTTGAGGTCTTCAGGAATTTCGCTATTACAGTTGATTTGATTCAACCATTAGGTGATGAAATTGAATTGTGATGTTATTATTGATATGGTTGAAGATATATATTTTTCATTTCCCAATGAAACTGGGGCATTCATTCATGCATCATCTTAGACACTTTATAGGTTTCACATCCACAAATTATTCTGTTCAATATAAGATGCTTTTTTTTACTATATGTATTTGTGATATGTACCTTGTGAGATATGTTTTTATTATTCTAGTGTTTTTATAGGTAAATGAGAAAGAAGGTTGGTACATAGAGTGCAAATTTTAACCTAAGAAGTGTTTTTTCAGATTAGGATATAAAATGAACCCTAAGCATCAAACTATGGCACATTGAGTCATGTACATTAAATGCATAGACCAGAATGTGTTATAGTGTGGATAAAGTGGAAAAAAATTTGTTCATGAGGTGTATGGACCCTTATGGACCAGAAGTGTTGAAATATGTGGTTCAACCATCTAAAGAGAAATTTTATATAAATTATAATCCAAATTAAAATGAAACTATGGAAATAGAGAAATTGACCATACCTGAATTTAGAGTGGGAAATAGGCATTGTATCAAGTAACATTTTTGATTGTTTCTTTTTACCCAATCATGGATTTAGGGGCATATAGAGGTGTGCACCTAGTTTATCAGAATGTTTTAACCTATCACATATTTTTGAATTTTGATCTTATGGTTTTAAAAATTCTTTGAGGAGTGTGTTTGGAATTATAGAGACATTCTACCATGAAAACATTTAATCGTTCTCTAGGATTGTGGAAACAACCATGATCAAGAGGTGGTGGGCCATGGGATACCAATATTCCACCATTAGTTCCTCCTAAGTAACTATTAGTTTATCCAAACATAGGTGTTGTGTCATAGATGAGAGGGGGTTCTCTACACTATATGAATACTTTTTAGGGATCACTGTAGATTACCTTGTCCATGGAAGAGCTAAAATATGTGTCCATTAGCATCATCCTCCAACTTTTCCATGGGATTGAGGTCCACTTTCTAATGGGAAATGGCTAGAGATGAACATTTCTATTTCTAAGAATCTAGAGACACCTATTAAGAGGAGAGTGAAGTTTAGGACTTGTATGTTTCACGAAATAGAAAATATATACTAGGATGTTATGATCTGGGTTGAAAGACTCTGAGATATGGGTGGGGTAATTTCCAAACAATATTTTATGACTATTTGTTTATTCAGACCCTTAGAGATAGAAGGGACAGTGAGTTTATGGATCTGGATTAGGGAACAATGAATATTATGAAGTACTCAATGTGATTTATAGAGCTTCGAAATTTTGTGTCGATATACATTTCTAATGAGATATTGAGGGAGAGACGCTTCGAGGAAGGTCTCAGGCAAGTTTTTCGATCATAGGTCATTGTGTTCAAGTTGGAGACTATTACTAAAATAGTGAATTATGTGATAATCATAGAGTGGAACCTAAGGAACATTGGGGGATAGATGAGAGTGTTATATACTCTATAACTATTGGTTTATCTTCGTATGGTTAGATGTGACATTTTAAGGCTTCCCATGAGATGATTACCTACTAGGGTTCTAGTGATAGTTTCTCTATTTTCAATAATCATTGTGGTATACGGGGAAATATGTGGAATTAGTGTGATCGAGTCCTAGTAGATTTTTGATCATGCAAAAGGGTGGTCTATTCACATAATTTGTATATGACCTTCCATCCAGATGTTAGAATAATTGGGTCAAATACAAATATAGGTTCAAGAGTGGGTTTTACAGATCCATGTCAGGCTAGGATATAGAGTTGGAATAATCATTCATGTTGAGGTGGTGGGCGTGTATGAGTATCCAGGAACCAGTTTCACCTAGATTGCAGAGTTGACATACTCAAGGTAGTGAGGTTATTTCAAAGGGCCATGGTTTAGGCCAGATATATTCTACACAACAAACACTCGAGGAGAAAAGATGCAACACATATATGGTGAGAGGTATGATTTTAGTAGTCTCTATTTTAGTATATTCTCTTTTCGATATATGTTCATCTCATTGTTTTATATCTTACCTGTGGTGGAGAGACATGGGATTGTTGTTTAGTATTCTGATGATGTTATGACTCTTGATACTCAACTAGGGATCAGAATGGAGGGTGTACACTAGTGCAGGGAGTTTCCCCTTAATATTAGTGGGTGTCACTTTATATGGAATACTTTTTTCATTCAGATGATAGGGTTTTTCATCATACTCAGGATATAATAACAATTTTCTTATCAAGACTGTATTGATTGGTATCATAAAAAGGTGACATTCACATCCCCAAATGGAAGAGTTCATATTCATAAGGTTGAGATGGGATGTCCATGAGAGATAAGATGGACCATATAATCATGGTCTTGGAAGGATGGTAACCTATGTTTGTAGTTTATATCTAGATGATCAGGGATCAGGATAGGAAGATTTCCCTCCAATGAATGATCATTTTAGGTATGTTTTCCTTGATGAATTTTCTAGTTAACATCATGATAGGGTGGTGGATTTATCTATCAATCTAGTTCCATGATCTTCACCAATATGAATTCCTCTTTATAGGATGGATACTAAGTAGTTATAGGTGATCAAGGGGCACCTAGAAGACATAGAGTAAAAGGGGTTCTTATGACCCAATACTTCTCTATGGGTTTCACTAATCATTTTTAGTAAAAATTAGGATGGTAACCCTAGGAAATGTGTGGATTATTTGAAATAAAACAAATTGATAGTTACAAGATGTTATTCCTTTCCACAATTAAATGACTATTTTCACTAGCTCCACATAGCTTGGGTTTTATGAATGATTTATTTAAGATCGCGTTATCACAAGGTGTGTGTTCAACCTGTAGACATACCTCATAAAACATTTCATATTTGGTATGGTATATATGAGTATTTGGTTATTCCATTCAGTCTCATGATCATACCAATAGTTATTATGGAATTGATGAACCATGTTTTCCATACCTATATGGATTCGTTTGTGGTGGTTTTCATGGATGTTATCTTAATGCAATATCAAAATTTACACGACCATACCAAACATCATTATATAATTTTAAATAAAACAGGAGAGAATTAGTTATATGTAAATCTGAAAAATGAAACTTATAGAGAGATAAGATTCACTTTATGGGTAATATTACCTTAGAGAAATGTGTATTAGATGACATTGATATGGTGAGACCTGTAGTTTTTGGAGATAATCCCATGAACATCTTTGACATACATAGTTTCTTAGTGCTAGATAAATATTATAGGAAATTTATACAACACTTATCATGCTTATAAGCATGATTGATGGGATTTACTGAGAAGGGTGTGAAGTTTCCATGGTCAAATACCTATGAGATTACCTTTCAAGAGTTGAAAGGGATAATTACATCAACACACGTATTGATTATTCTAGACATGGGAAGGAGCTACACTGTTTATTATTATACATCAGGTATCATGCTAAGAGAAATTATGATATTGGAGGAGTGAGTCATGGCATATAGGTATCAACAGTTGATTTAACATAATTGGAATTATCAGACATATGATCATGAGTTAGATAAAATTGTTCAATCTGTGTAATTTTAGAGACACTATTTACATTGAAATCATTTTTAGTGTACACAAACCAAAAAGGCATAAAGTATTTATTTACACAATATGATATCAATCTGATGTAGTGAATGTGGGTTGAGTACCTATAGTATTTGTTCTATAATATAGATTATACACCTAGAAAAGGCAATGTAGTGGATGATGAAATGAACAAGAGGACATAGATATTGTTTTTTTCAAGTGGAAAGTAGTGACTGACAACTTATGGCTTCATTTTCTAAGATACACTTGGAGGTGCATGAAATTCGTGGCTAGAATTTTAGTTCTTCTTTATATATGAACTCAATAATTTTTGATAGATTAAGGATGAGAAAAATATCAAATTATTTGGGGCTAGTCCTATAGAAGAGCATGGATGGTGAGGACCAACCTCCTAGTTGAACTTTTCTAAGAATGAAACTCTATATGTATTAATGGTCATGTTTCGGTTCTGGTGGATATAAGTAGGGAGCTAATGAAAGAGTTTCATTCCTCAGTTTGGGTAGAGAATCCCTGTGTTACCAAGGTGTATCATTATTTGCATCACCAGTATTTGTGGCCAGGGATTAAATGGGAGGTATCTGGTTTATTCACACTATATTCCACCTGCAAGTAGGTGAAATAGGAACATCAGTGAACAAATAAGATTTTATATTAGTTACCCATTCATAAGGTGAATTGAGAAGATGTCATGATGGTTTTTGGATCGGTTTTATGATTCCACCTTGATAGTGATCCTATTTGGGTTATTGTAGATATTCTCATTAAATATTCTCATTTCATTCTAATTAGGGAGACATTCTCAGTGGATGAGCTTGGCTTGTTGTATAGCTGTGAGGTAGTGTGACTTCATGGGGTCCCTGAGACCATTGTATCAGATAGGGATGCCTAATTTATGTCCTATTTCTAGTAATGTTCATAGAGGGTGTTTAGAATATAGGTCATTCTAAGCAAAACATACCACCCTCAGACTGATGGCCAGTTATAGTGCATGATTCAAGTGTTTGAGGACATGATGAGCCCATGACTTCTAGAATTTAGTTGCTCCAGATAGGAAAATATTCTCCATGTTGATTATTACTACAACAATAGTTAACTGGTAACTATAAATGATGAGCCTTATGAGCATTTTTATGGTAGGCCATAAACATCACCCCTGTGTTGGTTAGAGGTAGGTGATGAAACTTTATTAGGACCACATATTGGGCAGGAGACTTATGATCATGTCCAGTTGTTGAAGAAGTGGATGGATACTTCATATCTGGGAAATAAATATTATGATTATCACCATAAATGAACTTTATAGTTTGAGTTCATGGATTGAGTATTTTTATTTATTTCATCGAGGCGGTGACATAGATGAATTAAAATAATGATAAAATTTCAACATGATATATTGAGCCATTTGAGATTCAGGAGAGAGTCGGGACTGTAGAATATCGTGTTTAGTTACCTCATATGTACTAGGAAATGCACAATTTCATCCATGTATCTTAGTTGTGATGCCATCACTTAGACCCTTCTAACACTCTACATTCAGATAATCTAGAGTTATAGGTAGATGTGTCCAATGAGGATTATCCTATATGTTTTGTTTACAGGAGTATGAATACTCTTCAAGGCTGGTTAGTTCTTCTAGTATGGGTTCTATAGTAGTATGACCATTTAATGACAAGAATTGGGAGTGAGAATCCGACTTATGTGCTCCATGGTCGGAGTTATTTTCATTCAATTCTTGACTACCCTTGAGAGGGAAATTCTTGGATGAATTTCTTTAAGTGGGGAATATTTAAAGATCTCTCATTTTCCTATGAGGTGCATATATTCTGTTTCTTACTTTAAATGATTTTTATTGACTAAAGTGATTGTCCTCTGAGATTATAGATGTATTAGGGGTCTTTGAGTCTTTTTCAGAGCCCGGAATCTGACACTTAGTTAAAAATATATAGGCTTCATGGTTAAGATAAATCTTATGGAATATGTTTCATGGTTATCCCAAAAGGTTTTGGATCTGACAGTGTGGTTTTGGAGGACACATAGTTTGAGGAGTCCATGAAAAATTAGGTGAACACAATCGTGTCTTACTAAAGACCTTGGATAGAGGTTGGTAAATTTTTTTCATAGGATTTTGAAAACCGTGTGAATGAAACTATGTGTTTTTTCCTTTACACGGTGAAGGGCATATAGTTGGTGCATGATTTGGCTGACCGTGTCACATAACATTGGAACCCATTGTTTCTTAGAAAAATACCATTTCTCATTAAATACTATTATAACATAAAATCTCTTTTATTTGACCTTATTTGGAAAAAATTGTGTCCTTGTGAGCTCATCTTTGAAGAAAAAGTGTAGGTTTGGCCACCGATTATCTGTATGAACATGGATTGAAACACTATCGGTCTCATTGGATTTATGCTGGAATGTTCTCCAAGAATTTTATGTTTTCATTCATTTTAATTAGTATCTATAGATGTATTTTTGTTCAAGATAATATGCCTAATTATCAAGTTTTTTAATTTTTTTCTTTTTACCTAGATATAATCTGAAGATAATATAGGATGGGTTCTCTACTACGGACCTACTATCTGTGGTCTATACCTTTCCCTTGTGGTTTGACGTTTTATTAGTATAGTTTTCATTATTCTTCCCAACTAAAATTTATGTGGCACCCATTTAATTAATTAAATTTATGAATTGAATGATTTGAAACCTATTAGGTATTTCCACTAGTTTCTTTGATTTTATTAGAGGTTGGTTCCCCAACCTAGTGTTACCCTGGCATCTGCCTTCATTATTTTCACTCTATTATACAACCTATGGGGTTCATGTGGGATTTTATAGTTAGATGAATCCTTTATAAAATTTTGGTGATTGAATTTAGATATTAGGATAAGGTTTTGCTCTTTTTCCATGTTATAATATGACATGACATGAATTGATTTATTTATTTAAGAAGAATTATTATATATATTGGATGAACACATATAATGTAATTGAATTTGAAATGATGATTTAAATAAGAAGATTATTTGAAATGGTAGTGGATTGCTTGGTTGGTATATTTTTGATCATGATTCCATTAGATTCCATGGATGTTACTCACATAGATCACGATTGCAGTAGTGGAGGCCTTAGATATGTTTAATCCTTAGATCTTGTTTCTTTATGAATAATTGGGCCTTTATACCCCTTATATCTAGTTTACATAGGATCATAGTGGACATGGTATATTTACATGCACCTTGGAACCCACCTATTTATTTATTGACATTCCAATTAGTTTCTTCTTGGACTCGACGAGGATGCCTTAGTCTAATATACCTTGGGTCCAACCCTTCGCATCCAGAAACTTGTGATTACACTGTGAGGAAATTATGGATGAGTTGATTATATGAAAAGGTAGTGATTAATGTTATATAATATATTATATGGAATGTAATTGGTAGTGGTTTTACACTTGGTTGAATGATGTTTCATTGAAGGATGTTTTTTCTATGTTTACAGATAGTCTTGGTATGGGTATTTGACTCTAGTGGGTAGAATGGAGAGTATCACTAGTTTATTTTTGTTTTACCATAACCCTTTATATGGGAGTCTGAAAGTTGTTTTAAGGGAGCCTTTATTGGATAGATAGTTTAACATTAATTGTATCACATATTACTTGGGAAAATTTCTTTCATTTCTATTGTACCTTTGATATATATTACATAATTCTTTAGCTTGTATTATATAGCCTGGATTATTTTACGACATCATTGGTGGTGGCATACTTAGTGTTATCTCACATCCTATTTGGGTCAATTTTGGGTACCTGAAGAGACTTGATGGTTTCAAGTAGAGATTGGGGAAAACACCCATTTTACGATGCTTTATTTAGTCCATGATTAAAAGTAGTAGAGCAATATACTGAGTGAGGATCGTGATACAATCTGGGATATTACTTTTTCATATTTTTGGTATTTTGATACATATATTATACTGGATGCTTATATAATAGTTTTAAATCTTTGTAGAGACATGACACATCATTTTGTATATGAGATTAGCATTGGAGTTGTATATATATTCCAATCATGGATATTTATGTTCTTTCTGATTGATTTACCACTTCCACTATCGAGTGATATGTTTACTATTTCAATGATACACTCTTACAATAGGGCATAGTCTCCACATAGACACACCCTAGTCCCTTTCTTCTATTCATATGACTCTAGAATTTAGGGAGGCATTCCTAAGGCCATGTGACCAACCTACTCAGGGCACTATTTTGTGGCATCTCAAATGGGATGTTATAGAATTATCCAATTATTATACTTTCACAAGAGAGATTAAGAAAAATAGGGCTACCAAGTTACATGGTGAAATAAATTTGGTAGATAAAATGAAAATAAATGAGGAATTCAAAAAATTAAATAAAAATGAGAAGAAACAGCATGAGGAATTCATGAAGGGAATTGGAGTTTTCTAAAATAGTATAGACAAGGGTCATGAAAATCATGAGTGTGTGGGGAATAATGATGACCAGAATTTGTTATTATTAAATTATATAGAGATAGAAAACTATTCAAATCAAATACCCATGTTTCAAGTGAATTTATGTTTGAATAATACAAGGGATAAAGGATAGGATTATTCAATTACAATAGTGGAAATTGTGGTTACAAATGACGTTATAGAAGATACATTGATCATAAAATTAATTTCATTTTACACATTATTTGATTTTATATGTATTAATTCATTCGTATCTTATATATTTTCCAAAAACACTGGATCATCTACTTATTCAATTAAAAAGTAATTATTAGTTATAACTGATTTTATAAATATTATAGAAGTGAATGTATATTGAAAAGTATATCTAAATATAATAGAGGTTCCTTAATTGAAAACATGGTTGTTATACCTATAGTTGATTTTGAAAAATTTATTGGGATAGATTGGATCTCAAAATATAATATAAGAAATTATTTTCATGATAAAGAGATTATAATCATTAAGACTAGAATAGAATTACTTATTTTTAGAGCAGAGAATTATTTTCCTATTTATTATTTAGAACCACCTCCTGTGGCTCATTTTATTGAAATTATTAGAGAGTATGAGTCAATTAATTGTAAGGATATCCTTTGATTAGAATATGTTTCTATTTTGAGGGATTACATATATTTATTTCTAAAATAAATACCTAGCTACCCCCTAAGCACTATGTTTAATTAATTGTTGTCCTTTTCCTTTATTTAAAACCCACATCTAAGCCTCTCTATTGAACAGAACTAGTGGAATTGGTGGAATTTATGAAAAAACATCAATATAAGTGTGTAAGATTTAATATGACATATTGTTTTACATTGGGGACAACCTATCTTATTTTCAAAAAATAAGCAAGCGTCTTTGGGCCTGTGAATCAATTAAATCTAATTTAAATTAATTAATATAAAGAACTAATATCTGTTACCTTACATCAAGGATCTATTTCACAAAATTTTGGGACATACATACTTCACAAATATTGATATATATTAAGAGTATAATTAATTAAAAATCAAGAAGTATTTTATACAAAATATTATTTTTCACACAAGGTATGTGATTTATTAATTCAGAGTAATTTCCTTTGGTTTAACAAATGAACCAACCATGTTTATGAATACAATGTATAGATTATTCAAGAATTATCTTGATAAATTTATTATGGATTATATTAATGATATTTTGATACTCTGTAAGTTATATTAAGATCATAGAGACCATTTTAAAATTTCCCCTGAGACCCAATGGGAGAATGATATCTATGATAAAATTAGTAAGTGTAATGGCCCATAATTCTTAAAAAATTTCTCTTCTTATAATTATTTATTATAGTATAAATCACACAAAATAAATTACATAAAAGAATATAAATCATTATAAATTATGAATTAATAAAATAAGTGGCATTTATAGAAATTAAGGATCCTAAACCAATGGAATCGTAACTTGACATTTGGAATAATAATACAAACCTTATGAATAGTAAAATGTCCAATAGTATAGTAAACTCACCAGGGAAGGTATAAAAAAATTTAAGTATCCTATAAATTCAAATATTATATATTTATATATTTTGATAAGTAAATAAGTATCTAATAATGATAAATTATTTGTTGGTATTTTTGTGAAACATAAATGTTTATTAACAATTTGATAATTAATATAATAATTTAATTGAGAATTTGTTTTCATAAAATAAATACAAAAATTAATATTTATTTCTTATGATTATCATAATTTTTTATGAGACCCTAATATATTTTTCAATGTGTTATAAAAAGAGTTATAATTTTAAATAAGAATTTGTTAAATAAATTTTGTTTTTAAGTAAATCTAAATTTATCATATTTAGAATTTTTTTGATAAAATTTAATTAATTTTGGAATTATACATGTTGAAAAATTGTTAGGATGATTTTTTAATATTTTTCTAAAAATGATAAATTTTTGACGAATATTGAAATACAATAATTTATGGTATAAGCTGAATACATGAATTATTGAGTCATGGATGGTGTAAGACTAAAGTAAGAACATTTGGTTCAAGCCCACATGAACTAGTTATTGTAATTAGTCATAATAATATACATTATTTCTTGTCTTGATCAAAAATAATAAACTAATGAGTAAAATAATAAAAGACACCCCTCTCCTCCACTATAAATACCACCATCACCACCTTTTATCTTCACAAATTTGATGACATTAATCTTTTAAAATTTATGAATAATACTCTAACCAAATATTCTATCCATGGATATTATGTTTTGGGCTAAAAAAATTCCTTCTCCAATTTCCCTAAGGATGTTCTCATGGAGAAGAATTTAGGAAGTAAAATCTGCTTCCACATTCTTTATTTTGTTTCCTTACACTCTCCTCACACACAATATCAAAAAATAAATGATTACTCTAGTATATCAAATACAATTCAATTTTATTATCCTAAAAGAAAATTCAACATCATGTCTTTTTGCCTCTTTATTTTATTTGAAAAATGAAAATATCATCTGGGACGTGTTGATTTATTGCCTGAAAAGATGACATGATTTGATTTTCCTTTACCACCTTCAAGGATTAAAATAAAAACATTATAATAGTTTTTATATATTTTAAAAAAATTTATAACCCTTTTATGTTTTTAAACTATATTTTATACGCAATAATGAATAATGAAACAAAACTAGGCTGTGATGATTGAAAAACTTCCAAAATAATCTTAACGATTATCACTAACGTCTTATCTAATGATTCTTCCAGGCCTTAAACAACCAAATTAATTATATAACCATTTAATATTAGGTATGTTAATTAATAACTTATAACTTCACATCTAGATATCTATTCTCATTTTTAATGATCTTTCATACATATATTAAAGTGAACCAATCAAGAAAAACAAGGAAATGAACACTCCTAAATGATGAAATTGAATCCTATAACTCATAAAAAGGTCTTAAATGAACATAATAAAATCAAAATAAATGAAATAAATGTATAGATTTCTATTAGTTAATTAATTAATGGATTGAAATTTATTATCTAGGTCATTAAGATCAAGTGGAGATCACTTTCAGACATAAGGTACATGATTCTTCCAAAACCTCTATTGTTTTCTTCTAGTTAATATTTCTCTCTCCTTACCCATTTTAATGCTTCTTTATTTTTTTAGAATTCTCTTATATTCTATATATAAGCTCTAAAATTAATTATCCTGATCAGTTCATCCTTCATTAATGGGTAAATACATGTTTTAAAAAGCTTCTCTTCTTAAATCTTCTCGAAAAGAAAGCCTGATTAAAGGAAACTTCCCTGTTTCATACAAATTTTCAAGTTCAGTCCATAATAAATTTAAATCCATTGTTAGTTTTATAAAATTATAATATTTATCTTGAAAAAATATAATTTTTTATTTATAGGTTTATGAAACAATTATTCATTTTTCACTATAATGCCCTTTAATATTTTCCATAGACCTCAAAAAAATGTTTCATTTTTTTGTCTCTTAAACATACTTTTTATGTGTTTTCACTTAATTTTGACATAAATTGTTATGTTACATGATTATTTTAACTTATGAATATCCATTTATAATTTAAAATTATTCTTCCATGGACACTATTATGATATTCACTTTTTCTATGGCTTATGTGATTATTACTACATCTAATGCATTCGACAGATAACCCTTATGAATGATTCTTCATGTGGAAAACATACGCCTGAACATGTTATGATGGGTGCACCAAGATATCTCTACAATTCATTGGGTAATGTATAGTATAATTAATCTTCATGTTTGGTGTGGGAGTGAACATGATTCCATTATGGGACTTTGTCCGCTATGTACAATGGTCTTGGCAGTTATCCTTAACTCATACTTATTTCTTGCTATGTGTAGTTCCCACATTCCTATGACACTATTTTTACATGTACCATTACTCTAAACATTATTATTCTATATGTATATTCATGTTCCATGCCTTTTTTATGTCATCATTTTATGCCTTCTTTCCCATGTTCATTTCTTTCTCATCCGTCTAGTTAATTTATTGCCCAGGTTATCCTATGGATATATAAGAGCTCAAGAGATTTTAGGATATCTTTATAGATGTTAAAATAAATCTTTTTAACTATATTTCCATCTTTTTAGTTTCATTTACCCAATCATCCAGGGCTACCGTACTTTATGATCCTTATCATGTAACTTGATGTGTAATTATGCTTAAAATCATGTCATAATGTATGTAAAAGGCTTGGGAATCTATAGTTGGTATCAGGTATATGTCTAGTAATTTATGGATATTAGGACTGTTTAACTTTAGTAAGAACCCTAGTAATAATTATATCACCATGGACAACGTAGATTGAAACTTTGGGTTACGCATGTTAGGATATTAGTTTTATTTACAAGTTTACCCTTCTGTTTTCGATGTTTTCTTTTTATATTTTTATTATCTGAGTATTGAAACCCTCTATTTTTAATTTATTTTTCTTTGTTAATCGATGGAAGTTTGATAACCTTTCCAAGAATCAATGTGATATTAAATGTGAGAATTTCCCAAATGATATTCAAAATATAATGGGAATAGTTTCTCAAAACATCAGGACAATACTTGCTATGCTGGTTCAAGTTATGGACAATAACATGAATCATGTAGAACATGATCCTTATCCTAAGAGAGTTGATGTTTTGGTCAAATCCTTCATGCATCAATGGTCTTCTATCCATATTGAATCTGCTGATCCCCTCTTCAAATAACTATAGATTAATTCAATTGAAAAGATATTCATTATAGTCCAGAGCACAGAAGAAGAGGAAGTTATGCTGGAAGTATATTGTTTTGATGGGAAAGATTGTCAATGATGGACACTGATCAATAACATAAATTCTATGGAGGAAATTTATTCCATTGAATAGAAAAATTTGAAGAATTTTTTTAATAAATATTTTCCATCAACCCTCCATATTAAGATAGAAAGTGATTTCCTTGGATTGATACAAAAGGAAGATGATTTTGTTTTATCGTACAAGGAAAACATCAAAAGGCTTAAACAATAAACCTCTCAATTATTAATGAACAACAAGAGAATGATGGATCAATTTTTATTATAATAAATCCTATTTTATATAATGTTTTGGTGATTCAATACATCGAATGTTATTAAGAGATAGTCTGATGTTCCCTTAAGGATGAAACGGTTGTTGGATACTCTCAGTGGTCCCATGGTCTCGATGAAAAAAAGAGAAAAATGGAGTTTAATATGGGTGGATGAAAAGATAAATACTATGATCAAAATAAGACCCAACATCTCGTGTGTCAAAAGTTTGGGAACTAGAATCCTGGAAAATATATAAAGGGAACCCAAAGATTCTTCAAATACTGAAGATAGGGGCATATGGATAATAACTTCCAAAGGAACACGAAGAATCCCAAATATGGGGTAGACAAAATGATTCTTTAGATAAATACTCAGCCTATAGTGCATTTTTTCATCTTCACCGAACATGGGAATTATTATATCAATTTCCTTAATCGAAGGGTTGTTAGTGTCAATCAACAACAAAGACCTCTAAGGAAACAAAGAAAGTCATATGATATTACTACTTCTATGGTGGAACTCAACAATAATGTGGTGAAATCTATGCAAGTTATTCATTCAAGGACAGTTAATATATTATTTTATTCTAGCTCTACACATTATTTTATATCAAGCAAGTTTAGTAGATCTATTCATACACAACATCAAAATATTGAGGTTAAATTATCTACGAGAATAGAAAATGGAGAAATAATGGCATAAAAAGTATATAACTCTTCTCTGGTTAATGTTTTGGGATTGAACCTCCAATGTTTTCTTTGTTTACTTCCTTTAGTAGAGTTAGATTCTATATTGTGTATAAATTAACTATATTTATTAAAATCCAACAAAAAATTTGGGGAAAAACAGATAACACTTCACATCTCGAAGCATCCTACAGTTCTATAGAATTATAAGGAGGAGGATGAATCTATTTCAAAATCATCATCACAATTGTGGATATTGTTCCCTTATGGGCAATCATATCTATCACAAATGAATTATACAAAGGATATAATCATGCTAAAAGGCATGTACATTGTGGGGGACAACACTAACATGTTCTGTTAATAATTTCCAAGTGTTCCTCCTGTTTGATATGTTGAGTTTTTAACTGAAATTATTCTTGGATATTTTCCCATATCAATAAACCTTATAGAATACCGACTATCTAGTTATAAGAACTAGAGAAAGACTTACAAGAGAATCCAAATAAGGTTTTTATATGCCTGAGTACTTCACCATGGGGTGTGACATTCCTCTTATTCAAGAAGAAGGATGGATCAATGCACATATGTATTTATTATCATGAGATCAAAAAAAAAGTGGTAAAGAATAGGTATCCCCTTCTATAGAATGATGAGTTGTTCGATCAAATATGTGGGGCTAGGTATCTTTCAATGGTGGACCTTCAATTGATATATCAGCAATTGATGGTGAAGAAGGAAGATATTCTTAAGAATTCCTTTCAAAAGAGGTATATAAACGATGAGTTCATAGTGATTCCCTTTGAAATCACTAATGCTACAACAATATTCATAAACGTAATGAATCAAGTATTTATAGATTACTTCAACAAATTTGTGATAGACTTTATTTATAATATCCTAATATACTCCATGAGCAAGGAGAAACATGAGGATAATTAAATAATGTAATTAAGACATTTCATGGGGATAAAATATAAAAAAAGTATACAAAATGAGAGTTTTATATTGAGGTAGTATCATTATTGGAGAATGTTATCTCAAATAATGATATATATTTGTACCCTAACAAGAAAAAGAAAATTGAGGAGTGGCCCAGAATCACATTTGTAATGAATTTCTGTAGTTTTATTCCTCTAGATGTGCATTACTGAAGATTTTTGAAGAACATATCGTGATATTGAAACACACTAACAAAGCAGACTCAGAAGGGAGTAATGTTTATCTGGACTAGTGAATTTGAAGAATACATTAAGGAGTTCAAAAAGAGGTTTATCACTATACAAGTACTTACTCCGTCGACAAGTGGGGAACTCTTTTTGGTGTACTAATATTCTTCAAAGAAGGTATTTGGATATGTAGTACTAAAAAATAATAAAGTGACAACCTATACCTCAAAGAAGTTGAACATTCATGTGAAATCCTATTCCACACAAGATTTGAAGTTGGCATCTTTAATCTTCATATTCATAATCAGGAAGAATTATATCTTTGGGGAGAAGTGTGAAATAAATATTGATTATAAGAGACTCAAATGTATATATTCACACAAAAATAGCTTAATCCACACTAGTGAACATGGTTAGAGCTTATCAAGGACTATGAAGAATCAATCCATGAACATCCTGGTAAAAATACCCTTCTCTAAAATATCATGGATATTCTTCTTTAATTACTCCAACAAAACATATTCAATTCTATATAGGGTCTTCTATATTGTGTTGGATATAGGTATTATCATAATAGATAATTGTTCTTCTCCATCTGGTGGAGGTCTATGTAACTCTTTAGAAAATATGTCAATGTATTCCTGAATAATGGGATCATTTTCTATCTTTATGTAACACCATGATATTTTATGTATTATTATTTTTAAATAAATTAAATTTATTAGATAAATTTAATTACATGAAACAGTATTTTATGATTTCCATACAGGTAATACCAATTTAATCACACGTTACATGTAACAGTCAGTTAACTTGCGTTATACACGACATCTAGTTTTAACAAAACCATGATATATTATTAGTATTATTAAAAAAACAACCCTTATAACATGGCTCTTAAAAATAAAAATAAAAATATGAATAATTAATTTTTAAATTTCATGTATATTGTTTTATATAAAGAAAAATTTTTGATAAAATATTACTTAATTTTTTGATAGTCGTTATATATTTCAAACATACTATTTCCCCAAAAAATTAATTTTATTTAATTTTGTGAATACTAATAAAATTAATATTTGAAACATTAATAAAATTATTTCAATAAAATAAAACTCATTTTTATATAATAATTTCAAATTTATCTTAGGAATAATTTGATATAATTTTTTAAAATAATTAATTTCTTTATGATTACTAAAAAATATTGAATTTTAATTAAAAACTACAGTTTAATTAAAAATATTTATAAATTAAAATTAAATTTTAAATAGAATATAAATTAATATTAGTTTAATTATATATATATATTAATCTAATTTAGTACAATTTAATCATTCCCATGTAGAAATTGGATATAAACAATTGTTAAAATTTCAACATTTCTCCATGAATAATCGCATTCTCATCGCGTTCATAAGATTAATTTTAAATTAAATTTGGCCTATTATATTAATTTAATTTTAAAAAATAAATTAGATATTTGTAATTATAAAATATTATTTAATCTAATATGTGTATATTATTTTTTTTCAAAAATGAAATGTGAAAAAACTTAAAAATAATTACCCGATTATTGTAAAAATGGGTTTAACGGGTGTTAAGCTAAAAGGATAATGGTAAAAATGAACTCAAAACCTATCTAAAATATATTTTCTACAAATATTTATAAATTATAATTTTCAAGTAACTAGAATTATAAATTTTTGCCACTTTTTTCATGTGACAAATGTTGTTATATTTTTTTATTTTCAAAAAATTACAAGTGTATCGCTCACCTCACTTATAAAAGACTACCCCTTCTTTTCTTAACACCTTCAAAAAAAATTTCTTGGAAAACAACAAAAAACTCCTTCATAAATTCCATCCTCTAATATATGAATCCTTATTTATTTAATAATTCCAACCTAGGAAGTATTTTGCAGCAAACATAAGGAAAATACATGAAGAAGAGTTAACGTTCTTCAATTGGCATTTTTAATTTATTTCATCCTAAAAATCATTAAATTAAAATTATACAAGGGTAATATAATATAAAAAAGATATTATATATAATTATATTTTCTTCTGTTAATTTAATGACCTACAACGATCTCCACTTGAAACAAATGTGTTATGAAACCATCATTTGTGTGTACAACAGACTACCACTTCGTAAATGGATGTCATTCATTTTTAAATTAAAACCACTAATGGTTGGGTATGATGATTGATATAAAATATATATATAATATTTAAAAAATAATTTTAAATATTGAGGCACTATATCATATATAAATTTTTTACTTTCAATTCCATAGGGTATTTGATGACATCAATCATGTGTACAACATATTACTGCCTAGCGAAGCGACACGTTTCGTTTTATAATATATTTTTAATGGAAAATATTATGGAAAAATTTAATGAATGAATTAAATATAAATTTCATAATTATTATTATAATTTCCTATTTAACATTTGTATATGATAATAGATAATTCTCATTCTTACATTTTCACTCACTGAAAGACGATAATATCATTCGTGTATGTGTAGGCTGTTGCCTTCATGAAATGATCTGACTCTCTCTTTTCATCAGCACACTAGATGGATGATATGAATATTATGTTTTAATAAATAATATATTAATTGTTATTTAATAAATATAATTTAATTATAAAATATTTCTTACATCTTTTCCAGAGCAATCATTGAAAAATTGAAATGTTTCACATGTGTTTGTATGCCCTACCATCTCCATGATCATAACATACATCATTTCTCAATACTATAATTCATGATTGGTATTAAAAGTATTATTTATTTATATGTATGATAATTATTTCATTTTTATAATTATATATATTATGGAACCATGATCAAAGTAACTGGATTGAAAATAATAAATCAAAACAAATACAAACAATGAAGCAATTATTAAACGAAATATAATTTTAACAAGGAATTGACTATAAATTAATAATAAATGGTCTAATGTAAATAATATATGGTATTATATATATGAATATGTTTTTTAATAGTTTTATAATAAACTAATATTTATAATAGATGAGGTTCAAATGTGTATGAAGTAACTCGAGACTTTTGAAATTGATTTCTAGTCACTCTTTTATTTTAGGGATATATATGAAAATTCACCACCTATATATTTTTTATGGTATATATAATACCTATTTGACATGATAAAATCATTAATATAAATAATTTAATGATATTTTAATTTAAATGATATATTATGTTTTATTGGGGTTTACTATTATAAATATTACTTAAGATGTAAGAGATTTATGTCTCAATTTTCACTTCTATGAGGCACATGCTATATTCACAAAATATTTATCTTATATGGTATATATATTATATATAAATGTATTTTATAATGCTTATCTAAATAATTATTGGGTTTTAAATATCGATTTTAAGATCTCTATTTCATGAGGATTATGTTTCAAATGGTACAAATGTGGTAATGGTTTTTTGTTACAATCTCATAATTTATCGGGATTGATTATGGTTATGTATCTAATGATGAAATATTATAATATACCAATCAATAAGTTTCCCTAATTTAGACCACATTATTTAATTCATGAATTTTTTTTAATAGTATCATTTAACTACTTTATTACTTAAAATAATTGAGATTAAATTTTTAAGAAAAATATCTTTTATTTATCTTTTTGGATGAAAAACCTCTTTTTCTTTCAAATAAACAGTTTCTATAAATTAATTCTAATTTTTTTTATAATTATTTAAATGATATATTAATGTAATGTTTACAAATGTTTTAGTTCTTAAAAATTGTTTTGAAAGGAATTTTCATTTCAATTTCCAAACAATTCTAATGTTTCTTTTATCAAAAATGTTAAAAGAATCTTTGTTTTTAAATTTCACTACATGAATAGTATTTATCACTATCAGGGATGCTAAAATATTTAAATATTAGATTAAATTTTTTCATTTTTATTTTAGACAGAAATAATTTTTAAAACCATTCAATTTTTTATGAAATTATTTTTTGAAATAATGGTTATTTTCAACAAGAAATGTTACAAGTGATATTTAAAAACCATTATTCATCTAAGATAAAATACTTGGATTTAAATTATGATTTTTTTAGTAAATTAACCCAAGATACAATTATTATTCTTTATATGAATGGTTTATCAAGAAAATATAATTATTAAACCCTTTTATTTATATGGGTTATATCGTGAATTTTTTATGAAACCTGCTTCTTTTTCCATGGGTTAGCTATGATTAAATGATTATGAAACATTTATCTTTTCTAAATGTTATGATATGATGAAATATTTATAAGAATCATTTATTTAATTTTTATGATAGGGTTAATTGTTTATGATTTTATGGCACATATTTTTATGATTTTTATTTATTAGATTAGTGGGACTTATATCTTCATCTAATGAATTGGGTAATGATTAATGTTATATGAGATTAAAGGGAAAATGAGACTAAATGTGGGTACACTAGAGGTCATCCCAAGATTGAATGATGGTAAATGGGAGGTAATCCCAAGAATTAAGTTGGTACATGGGTGGTAATCAAAATCCTAATAGGTTATGAATTTCTTGGTGTGTATCCATGATATAATATTTTCTATGCTTATGTGTATGCTAAAAAGATATGTCTTATAACAATATTATGACCACATGGATCACGTTATTTTATTCCCTTTTGATTCATGTCTTATGAACTACCAATATTTATAACATGTGTCAATATTATGTTCTTTAATATGCATGGTATGTTTTTAAAATGTAATGCTCATGTTCTCATACCCTTATGTTTTCATTATGCTTAAATATCTCCCTTGTTTACCCTTACTAAGGATTAGAGATCAGGATTTCTTATTTTTTATTTACAAATATTATGAAGAAATTTATTACATATTATAGGCCTAATTTGGGTTCTGGTTATCAGGATCATAGTGGGATATGTTGAAGATTACTTATGACCCATTTGTTTTTTTCAAATTTCTAATGTCACAATCACTTTATATTCATTAAGCTTGTGTTGGTGTAGTTCATTAAATATTAATCAAAATTATGTAAAATATTAATATAAAAATACAAGGTTTCTATAGTTGGTATCAGGGGATATGTTTAGTTAAACATTGTAAACTAGGATCAGATGAATTTACTGAGATCCCTAAGGCCATGTATAAGAATTAATATAATGATAAGTCAAAGTATAGAAAGATTTTATTGAATTTTGTTAAAGGATCGAGTGTGTGGTTTCAATGAAATTACATCATTGTGGACATACTAAAAGTTGAGGTAGATTTGGAATATAGGTACCTATAGGTATAAATCCAAATGGGTTCATTGAGATAGACTCAATCACCACTTCGTACATGACAATGGGTCTGGATGTACACCGGGTTTTACCCTCCTGGGGGATATAATTTGGAAGTTCATGAAAAATCTATGAAGAACATAAAGGATTAAAATAGATTATGATATTTAATGATCTGGGATAAAACTATGGTTTCATAGATTAAAAAACTATGTGCCATGATTTAGGCATAATAAAAGTAATTCTTGATGAATATGTGGTTCTCCACTATGATTATTATTTCTTACACTATAAATTTTGGTTTTAGTCAATGGATATATCCCAAATGAACCATAATAAATATGCATATGAAAAAAATTAAACAATTATCCTCTTTGGAATCCAGACATTATGGGGACTGGAATAAAAAATATCATTGCTCTGCTCACAAAAATTTCTCATTCTATAAATCATGATGGACTTCCTAATGAACAAAGGATGTAATAACATTTTGTTGAGACCTTGATGAGGCCACATAGAACTAATCTCAATTTATATTTTGATCCATTATTTTTTGAATAATGGATTCACAACACTGAAATGATATATTCCATTTTCTTTTGTCCAGTACATGAAAAATCCATTTTTGTTGTCTAATAATAGTTAGGTGAAGAGGATCAGTGGTCAAATATTACCAAGAATATTAGGCAATAAGACGAAATTGACTCCATGGATTTAGATGAGTTCAAAAACATATTTTTCAATAAGTAATTTCCTCATATTCTCTATACAATGATAATGAAGGTGTTCTTTAAGATAAAGGAAAAGGATGATAAATCCTTTTGTACTTATGATGAAAATTTTACAATACTTGTGAGGTACACTTCTAGTATTATCATGAAAATTAAATGAAAGTCAGATAATTTCCTCATTGGATTAAAACCAAGTCTCATAATTGTATTATCCATAGGAGAGTTCAGTATCTATGAATAGAATGTTTGATGTTCTATCATGATGGAAATATAGGTTAGAGTTACATATCAGTCGAATGGTTTTATTAAGAAGGGATAATGGAATTAAAATGAATATATGTAAACCATGGAGAGAAGAAGAAGATATTTTTTTTATCCTCAATGTGAGGGAAGAATAATTAAGGTAATTGGCTTATGTGGATGAATAAATGTTTTAATTGAGGAAAGTAAGGTCATCGAGTGATTGAATGAAAATGTGATTGGAAGACCTTAGTTAAATGTGGAAATATTGAGAAATAACCACAAAATAAACCTCATACACTTATGTTTTTGAATTTAAATTAGTCTGGGAAATATTCTAACAATTTCCCAAATTCATAGGATAATATTTTTATCAATTATAGAATCTTATTAAGATAGGAGGATATGGAAATCCACTAAAATCACTATTTTGGAGGAGTGGTTTAATGAAGACATTGTGAATGAAAGACTTACCATCTACTCTATAACTAATAATATCTTATTTGATTGTGGATCAACCCATTCATTCATATAAGAATATTTTTTAGGGTGTCAAGATACCACCAAAATGATTAGATATAGAATTATTAGTGAATACCCAAATGGAATTATGATCACATCCCAAGTCTATCATTCTTCCCTGACTGATTTTTTTAGAATATGCTTCATGTAAACCTTCCCATTTTTCATATGGTTGAACTTGATGTTATCTTATAGATGGATTGGATTTATCTATATAAATACCTCATAAATTCTTAATGAAGGTAATTCAGATTTTATATTACAAACTAAAATATGATTGTATATATGTGAGATGACAAATATGAAATTCCCATGGAAATCACATCCATTATATGATTTTTGATACTTATTCAGTAAGGGAATGTATCTCAGATAATTATGAAGAAAATCAACAATGATGATATAACTATTGTGTGGGAATTTATTGATACATTTCTTCAAGATTTTCTTATCCTTCCACCAAATAATGAAGTTGAGTTCTCAATAGAACTCACACAAATTGGAAAATAAATTCTGAAGACTCCCTATTGAATGGCCCCAATAAAGATGTAAGAATTAGAGAAGAAATTCTAGGAAAACCATGACAAGGGATTCATTTCACAAACTATGTTACCTTGGAGGGAACCTGTTATTTTTTATAAATCAATGATGGATCACTATTAATGTGAATTGTTTATTGGGATATGAAGAAGATCATAATCATGAATAAATATCCTCTTCCCTATATTAATTTCTTGTTTGATCAATTTTGCATAGCTGAAAACATTCAAAAGATTATCCTTTTATTATGGATGTCATAAATTAATAGTCAAGAAAGAGGATATACCTAAGAAAAAATTCCACACATGGTAAAAAAAATATGAATATCTAGTGATTCTATTTGGATTAATAATTCCATTTTAATGTTCATGCATTTAATGATTAAATTATTTAGATATTACCTTAATTAGATTGTGGTAGTCTTTATAGATGATATTATTATCTATGCAAAGAGAAAGAAAGGCCATGAAGATTATGTGATAATTGTACTAAAGGACCTAAGGAAGGAATACATAAAAGAATTGTTTTATATGTTTTAATTTTGGATACAAAATGTATCATTGTTCTATCATATAATCTAAATATAGGTTATATTAATAATACCATAAAAGAAGAAGGCTGTTGAATGTTATCATAGACCAACCATGGAAATTTAGATTAAAAGTTTTCTTAGTTTAGTTGGATATTATCAAAAGAATGTGGAGAATTTCTCATGACTATAAAATAAACTCAAAAAGTTAAATTAGAAGGGAATTATGTTCCTCTAAAAAGTTGAATATGTGGAAAATTTCAAGAAACTAAAGAGAAGATTAGTCAACGTTGCTAACCTTTCATTACCCTGTAGTGGAGAAGGGTTTGAAATCTATAGTGATGCATGTATTAAGAGATCTGGATGTGTTATTTTATATAATGATATATTTATAGTTTTTTCCTTACTACAATTTAAGATTAATGTGAAAAATTACCCAACCGATGATTTGGAGTATGCGGTGATAATTTTTTCCATAAAAATATGGAGAAATTAACTTTCTGATTTTTTTGATATATATACCAATCATAAAACTTTAAAGTGTAGGACCCCGGGACACCCTGAGAGGGCAGGGGTGAATTAGGGTGTCAAATTTTTCTTTTAAAGTTATGGATCTCGGTCCCACATTGGTAGGAACTTATTAAACATGTATGATGGATATGAACATAAAGAAAGAATTAAAAAGTAGAGAGATGACACAACACTTTTTACATGGTTCACCACTAAGGGCTACATCCAAGAAGCATACACTGACAGCTTGTTGGTCATACCAAATACCACTAAACTTCACCAGCTGTGGATTAAAAAGGTTCGAGAACAGTCACTTTGTCCCAGTCTCACTGCCTTAATAAAAGATTCAGGGAAAGATCACAGCGTCCCTCGGGTCACTCCCATTGACCCCCCTGGCTCACTAATCTTGTTGAAGTCACACTCAGTTTATAGACGTGAAGGTATCTTCAATAGATTTGCATTGAAGTCTTTGTCTCTGCTTAGCACGAGACTCTCCTTGCATCAAAGTCAAGATTTGATGCACTAGAACACACAAAATCACTGAACTAGATAACCATAACGTGCAGACAAGCATCACTGACAATTGTGTGCAACACCAACCCTTTTCGTGCAAAACCTTCCTATTGCGCGCAAAATTTTCTTTTCGCACGTAATAATATTTCACGGAACCACACCCTTTTTTGCACAGATGAATATTTTACGTGCAACCCCAATTTTTACGCGCAACTTATCCTTTTCCGCGCATCCTAGAATTTTCCGTGCAATCCAGAATATTTCACACAAGCCCCTTTTCGTGACCCTTTTTCACACATCAAACCTCGGATCTTCTCTAATTCTTTAACTATATGGAATGAGGGGGGTCAACTCTTATTTATAGGAGCCTGAGACCCCCGTGCGCAAAACCCCCCTTTGGCGTGAAAACCTCTCATCTGGCGCGTAATTTTTCACGCAGGTATCTTTTTTGGCGCACATCTCCAGATATTTCGTCCAACCCATGCCTTTGGAATTTTTTGATGTTTTGATTCTGAAACACTATTTGTGCGAAAAACCTTGTTCTCCAATTTCGCGCACTACGCTGTTCTTCGCGCAAACCCGCAGTTTTTCGCACCCAGCTCAGATATTTCATCCAAAGCCCCCCTTTTTCACGCCCAACTCCCTCTTTTCCCGAAGCTCCTTTTACCAACAATCCATGTCTTCATTTTCAGATTTTGAGGCCCAAATATTTGGCAAACACTGGAAAATAGTGCCACCTTCAATACTATTGTCTACTGGAACTATATGATCAATTTGCTGGCACACATTCTGAACTCCCTCAGAGGATTGACAGCAAACACAAACCATTATTCAATTCATTCATAGATGACCATGGTTCCAAAAATTGTTCCCTTTGGGTTTGTTGGCAATCAGAAAATAAATTTAACAGATCCCCATCCATATGCAAACCAAAATATGCAAGAGTAAACTCACCCAACACTCTATGTCTATGAGAGCAATGCTCGATGTAGAAAACAAGAGTGAAAGAGTGAATTGGGTTCCCATGTTTTGGAATTCTCAATGATTCCCATGAATCTTTACTAATGGAATTTCTTCCTTTCTCTCCCATTGACAAATAACCCCAAGTCTGGTAAATTGTTATTTCGTCAGCCCAATCCATACTCCCCCTAGATAGTATCTCCCGCACAAACATACATCACATCTATAAACATATAAAAATAGTTATCATAAATGGGGAGAGGGGTATTTTGTAACCTTATTATGCACTGGGAGGTGGCTGAACACCGAGGTTCAACAGATGCATCTCAAACACAGCCACAGACAGTGGCTTGGTCAATATATCATCCACTTGCTCATCAGTTCCCACATGATCCATTCTACTCACCCCTTGTTCAACTTTTTCTTTGATAAAGTGATACCTGATTTGAATATCTTTTGTACAATAATGATGAACAAGATTCTTTGTAAGATCAATTGCACTCTTATTATCACAGTAAATCACAATTGGTTGCTTTACCACATCACCAATATCTATTAATTGGTGCTTCATCCATAAAAGTTGAGTACATGCCTTTGTGGACGATATATACTCTACTTCAGTAGTACTAAGAGAAGTACTTTCTTGTTCCATTCTCAACCAACCAACACATTTCTTGCCAATGTAAAAGGCTCCACCACCGGTGGATTTTCTTTCAACGACATCACCAGCCCAGTCATTGTTAGAAAACACTGATAATTTATTGTCCCCTCCTGAAGCAAAAAATAACCCAAAGTTATGTGTATCTTTAATGTACCTCATGATTCTTTTGACTGCCGCCATATGTTCCTCCTTTTGATTTCTGAAAGTGGGCCATAAGACATGTGGAAAAGAAAATATATGGCCATGTCGCTGTGAGGTACAGTAGGCTCCCTATGATCCTCCTGTGCATGGTGGGATCTACAAAGGTCCGATCCTCATGCTTTCCAAGTTTAGTTCCAACTGCAATCAGACTTGACATTGGTTTGGAGTCTTTCATATTAAACTTCTTCAACAGCTCTCTTGCATACTTTTCCTGAGAAATGAAAGTGTAATCCTTCTTTTGAATCACCTGTATCCCCAAGAAATATGTGAGCTCTCCAATCATAGACATTTCAAATTCTGATTTCATGTGATTGGAAAATTCATCCACAGATTTCTGCCTACTGCCACCAAATATTATATCATCAACATTGACAAGAACCATAAATTGATCTTTTAGAGAATTTTTCACATATAGATTGTGATCCACTCCTCTTTTGAACTCTAGTTTCTTGATATATGCATCCAAACAGGAATACCATGTTCGTGGTTCCTACTTTAAACCATATAGGGCTTTCTTCAGTTTACAGACCTTTGTCTCATTAGTACCAAGAACAAATCCCACTGGTTGTTCAATGTAGACCTTTTCATCAAGTACACCATTCATGAATGTTGTCTGGACATACATTTGATATAAATTATATCCTCTTTGGAGCGCCATGGAAAGGAAAAGTCTGATTGACTCCATTCTAGCCACTGGAGCAAAGGTTTCTTCACCATCAATACCTTCAATCTGGGAATATCCCTTACATACCAGTCAAGCCTTTTTTCAAATAACCCTTCCATGCTCATAAAAATTGTTCTGGAAGATCCATTTCGTACCAATCACATTGTGACCTTTAGGTCTCTAGACAAGATCCCATGTTTGATTCTTGTCAATCCGATCTAGCTCTTCATTCATGGATTTCACCCAAGATTCATCCTTTGTAGATTTTTCGAATAAGATTGGTTCCACAACTGATAGAAATGAATATTGCATGTTATTCCTCATCCTTATTGTTTGAATGGGTTCACTTCTATCCCGAATTATGTTAGATTGATAAATCCTAGCTCTACGATTTCTCCTGTGCGGTTCAGTTGCATTCTCTCCAGCCACAGTTTCTTATTTAGATTCTTCTTCTAAGTCAACATCATGATGTGACTACTGAGTGTTTTGTACAGCTTCCTCTATTTCTGTATTTGTATTTTCTCCATGTTCACGTTCTTCTTCACTTTCTGTCACATCAGTATATGACGTCCTTGAAGAATTTTTGGTTTTCTCTTCAATTATCTTAACATCGCAGCTTACCACAACCCTTCCTAATCGCTTGTTGAAACACTTGTAGGCTTTACTGTTCATTAGATACCCAAGAAAAATTCCTTCATCAGCATTATCATCAAACTTACCTTGATTTACCTCTTTGTTCATGATGAAACATTTTCTTCCGAAAACATGAAAGTATTTCAACAAAGGATTCCTTCCATGAAAAAATTCATATGGTGTCTTTATTTCTCCCATATAAATCCATGTTCGATTCTAAATGTGAACTACAGCTTCAACAGCTTCCTTCCAGTAATGGCGAGAGATACAACTTTCAATCAGCATAGTCATTGCCATGTTGTTGACCTGTCGATTTCGGCGCTCAACTACTCCATTTTGTTGTGGAGTTCATATAGCGGCAACCTCATGTTGTATTCTATGTTTTTGAAGGTAATTGTCAAACTCAATGGACGTGTATTCCCCTACATTATCAGATCACAAAACTTTGATTGTTCATCTAGTTTCATTCTTGGCGATTCACCGATATGTTTTCATGCAGTCAAGCACTTTTTGTTTCCTATGGTTGACCATAACATATTCCATTCTACTATAAACCTCAACAAAATAGAAAAAGTACCTTTTTCCATGAGTTCCTGCAACATTTATCAGGACTCATACATCTGAATGAATTAGATCAAGAAAATGAGATTCCCTTTTCTTCTTTAGCCGATATGAACTGCAGACCATCTTTCCACGAATGCAAGCATCAAAAGATTTCTCACGCTCACGATTCATGTTAGGAATGTCCATGACAATCCTAAATTTTTATATTTTTTCTATGTATTTTTTATTGATGTGACCCAGTCTCCTATGCCACCGATTGTTTTCTTATTCAACAATCATGTAGAAAAAATATTCTTTACTATCAACCTGATACAGGTTGCCTTCTATTCTACATCCTTTCATAAGTGAATATCCATTCATTCCCTTGATAGTGAAACCTTTCTGATTTAAAGTAAAAATAAGTCCTGAGTCATATAGTTGACTCAGACTGAGTAGATTATGACATAGTCCATCTACGTAAAGGACTTCAGTCTTCTTTAGCTATCCATTAGAAAATTTAGTACTTCCACTGCCGTTGATTTTCAGAGCTCCATTAATAACAAATCAAACCATTCCATCATCCTTCCTTTTGATAAATGTTAATAGGCCAGCATTACCTGTCATATGGGATGAAAAACTGCTATCTAGAATCCAGGTGTTGTTGCTTTTTGTAGTTTTGAGGGCCACCTTTGCAAGGTTTAATTTCACAATTTTTTCCATTCTCTCCATGAGACATTGGAATGAGTATAGATTACTAATGACCTATCAATTATCTCATCTGTGTACATTGGTTCTTCATAGTTGATTTCTTCTTCGAGATGAGAAAATGGGTTTGAAAGGGAAACACTATCATGTCACCGAGATTTGACTTGTCTTGAATTCTGGTATTAGGTGTCCATGTCCCTTATCTGCCTGCAATTAACAGCCTCATGACCAAAGTTAGAGCAATGATAATAGTATCCATAGAATGTATTTCTTCCATAATGTAGAGGATATGAATTCTGTTTCCTTTGTTGATGTACCAGATCTTCCCCATTTAGGTAGCTCTTTTCCTCTTCGCAATATGACATGGTATGCCCCATATATCCACATAGCTGACACTTCATGAGAGGAAATGTGTTCTCAAGTGAATTTATCCTCATACATTATTCCTTGGGATAATAGTTTCACTGCCTGTCATTTTTAAATGTTTGATGATAATTTTTAGTTCTCCGTTTATTTTGGATTAGGGGTTTCTTTATCAGAACATCAGACAATGGTTCAACATGTCCAAATTTCATCATGTCTTTCTTTTGGCTATCATTACTTCCAGCAAATGATGTCTCAGCTTCATAGCCAATTCCACTCTTTCCTATGAAAGCGGGTATTTGGTCACTCAAGATTTTTTTAACCCCATCTGAACCACTCTTGGCTCTTTCTAGTAATTCTGCATCAGAGAATCTTCCAATCTATATTTTCTTCCTTGGTTCTTTTCAAATTGATTCAGTCTCAAGTTTCCTCTTAAGAGTAATAACTTCCTCCTCAAGACCCTCAACAATCATGGATTTTTCTTCTAGTCTAGAGGTGAGCTCAATGATGACCTTTTCCTGCTCTTTAATTCTCAGCTTCAGATCCACTATATCATCATTGCTCTTAAGAAATTTTTACAGTACTTCTGAAAATTGTTCCAGTCGTTCAATATCAGCTTCAAGTTTGTCAACATATTCAGTTGATTATAATACCATTTATTTCCACTTATTTCAACTCTTACATTTAATCATATGCTTGCTAACAGTATCCTTAAGATGCAACTTGGGATCTGCACTAGTTTTTAACTAATTTTCTCCACCAGTATCTTCTATCTTTTCAACAGTGGCCATCATGGAAGCATGTTTCCCAGTTTTGAATTCAGGTTCTTCTTCATCATAGAATTAATTATCATCTTCTTCCTCTTCACAAACAAAACTCTTCTTCAGAACTTTCTTTCTAGATTTGAAGTATTTTTTCTTGAAAAACTTTTTCTAAGGCTTCTCAATGTTTTCAGCATCTCTATCATCATCATCGATATTTCTTAAGCACTGAGATGCAATGTGCCTGACTTTGCCACAATGAAAGAAAGCTACAGGTAAATTCCCATTGAATTTACCTTTTCCCTTCAAGAGATTTTTTGAAATGATAGAAAGAATTTCTTTTTCCTCATCATCTTCACCACTATAATCTCTTGAGACTTTCAGTTTATATATGAATTTGAATTCCATCTCCTTGCTTAGACGTGTAGAAGCATCTTCTCATTTGAATATCATTTAATATGCCACTGAGATTCTCAACAGATCATCCAAAGATAGTTTGGAAAGATCTCTTTACTCGAAGGCTGACACCTTTACATTGTACATGGGTGGTAGTCTTCTCAGTATTCTCTTCACAATGTTAAAGTATCTGATTTATTCTCCAAGGCCCCGAATTGATCTAACCACTTCAGTAATTTGATTGAATAAGGAGTCTGCATTCTCATCAGGATGCATCTTCAAATCATCAAATCTATTGTGTAGCACATGTAGTTTCACCTCCTTCACTTTACTATCTCCTTCATAAATATTTTCATGTTTATCCTACATGGACTTTGCTGAGTTACAACTCATCACTTTTAGATAGATCTGATTAGAAAGTGATGCGGTGAGAGAATTATGTGCTTTAGCATCTACATCCACAGTTTTCCTATCTGTATCAAATATAGCCAGCCCTGTAGGATCAGAAACAATAATACCTTGTAGAGTGGAAAACAGAACTTCCATTCCAAGGGATCTAAAATGATATATCATTCTATTCTTCCAGATCTAGAAATTACTTCCATTGAAGAGAGGGTCTCCCCTGACATTGACTGCATTATCCATGAAAACAAAGGATAGATTCAACACCAGTAACCTTCCTCTGATACCACTTATAGGACCCCGGTACACCCTAAGAGTAGAGTGGTGAATTAGGGTTTCAAAATTTTATTTTAAAGTTTTGGATCTTTTTCTCATGTGGGTAGGAACTTGTTAAACCTGTATGATGGATATGAACAGAAAGAAAGCATTCACATGCAGAGAGACGACACAACAGTTTTTTACTTGGTTCACCAAAAAGGGCTATTTCTAAGGAGCATATGCCAACTGGTTGTCGGTCGTACCAAATTCCAGTAAACTTTACTAGTTGTGAATTAAAAAGGTTCGAGCACAGTCACTCTATCCCAGGCTCACTGCCTTTACAAAAGATTCAGGGAAAGCTCAAAGCGTCCTTCGGGTCACTCTTGTTGACTCCCCATGGCTCACTGCTCTTGGTGAAGTCACACTCAGTTTATAGATGTGATGGTATCTTCAATAGTTTTGAATTAAAGTCGTTGTCTCTGATCAGCATGAGACTCTGCTTGCATCAATGTTTGGAATTGATGCACTAGAATGCACAGAATCACTGAACCAGATAACCAGAATGTGAAGACAAGCTTCACTTACAATTGTGCGCAACACCAACCCTTTTCACAAAAAACCTTCCTATTGCGCGCAAAATTTTCTTTTCACGCGTAAAATATTTCACGCAACCACACCCTTTTTCATGCAGCTGAATCTTTTACATGAAACCCCAATTATTACACGTAGCATATCCTTTTCCGTGCATCCAAGAATTTTCTACGCAATCTAGAATATTTCGCGCAAGCCCCTTTTCACGACCCTTTTTCACTAATCAGAACTAAGATCTTCTCTAAGTCTTTAACTGTACGGAATGAGGGGGGTCACATCTTATTTAAAGGAGTCTGAGACCCCCGCGCGCAAAAACCACCTTTGGCGCAAAAACCTCTCATCTAGCACGTAATTTTTCGCGCATGTATCGTTTTTGTCACACATCATCAGATATTTCCCAAACCCATGTCTTTGCCATTTTTGACATTTTCATTCCAATCCACTATTTGTGCGAAAAACCTTGTTCTCCAATTTCGCGCACCACGCTGTTTTTCACGTAAAGCCGCAGTTTTTCGCACCCAGATCAGATATTTTGTGCAAAGCTCTTGTTTTTTGCACCCCACTCCCTCTTTTCCCACACCTCCTTTTACCAATAATCCATTTCTTCATTTTCAGATTTTGAGGCCCAAAAAATATGGAAAACACTACGAAACGGTGCCACATTCAATACTGTTGTCTGCTGGAACTATATGATCACTTTGCTGGCACACATTTTGAACTCCCACAGAGGATTGACAACAAACACACACCATAATTCAATTCATGCATAGATGACCGTGGTTCCAACAGAAAGTATATATTATAAAATGAAGAGTTTAATATAAACCAAATAATATGGCTAAATTTTATAAGATATTATGACAACTCAGAACACTACCGCCTTAGGAAATAGAAAAATGAGGCACTGCCTTGAGTCGAAAGGATCATCGTAGCTTATCCTTGTTGGGGATCAAAAAATATAAAGTAAATTTTTATTTGAAAAGGATGGATATGAAAATAAAGATGGAAGGGGACAAATATTATCTTTCTTAATTGAATGTTCAACCATCTATCCTTGTAAATATTAAAGAGGCATAGATGGAAGATGTAGATTTACAAAATAAGGTTAGAAAGGATACTACGTTTTACCGCAATCATGATGGAATGATAAGGTATAGAAACCGTGTATAAATTCCAAAAATACCATATTTTATAAAATAGTTATTAGATAAATCTCAAAGTTATCAAATCTATATTCATCAAAGAAATAAAAATGTGAATAAATATTGGAAATAGTACTTTTGGTTGGATGGAATAAATGGAGATATCATAGAGTTTGTATCATGGTTCTTGATATGTTAACAAGTTATGTGTGAGAGAAAAAATTATAAGGGGATGTTACATCCATTACCCAAACCCTAATGTAAATAAAAGAGCATCATCATGGATTTTTCTGTGGACTCATCAATATTTTTAAATGGAATAATTCAATATGGGTTGTAGTCGATCACCTTATTAAGTAAACACACTTCATCACTATCCATGCATACTTATCCCTGATATACTTTCTAGGATATATAGTAAGGAAGTGGTAAGATTACATGGAGTATAATATTCAATTATTTTAGATCATGAAGTGAGGTTTACCAAAATTTTATGGTGATGTATTCAATAAGATCTTAATATGGAGTTTAGTTTTAGCATTATTTATCATCCTTAAACAGATGTTCAGTTTGAGTGAACAATTAAAAATTTAGAGGTTGTGTTGTGATCTTGTTGTTTAGATCTCCAGGGTGGCTAGTATTAACAACTTTATATAGTTTAGTTTTCTTAAAATAATATATTTCAGTCATGAAATCTAATGGATCATTACAAATCCCTATTTCGTAGGAAATATAGATCTATAATGTGCTAGAATGAAGTTGGAGAAATAAATTAATAGGGACCTGGGATAACTAATAAAATGGAAGAGAAGGTTAGATCCATTAAACAAAAATTCAAGGAATCTCAGATTTGGTAGATAATTTATGTTAAAAATTACTGATGTGATCTAGAGTTTGAATTTTGTGATAATTGTTTTCTAATAATTTCTCTATTAAAGAATTTTGTGAGATTTGGGAAGAATGTGAATCTATGACCTAGGTATATTGGTCCCTTTGAAATTATTGACCATATCGATACTATAGATTAATAGTTGGTGATTCCACCAATCTAATCTCAAGTCTATCAAGTGTACTAGATATCTCTCATTATTAATTATACCCCTAAACCTCTATATGTACTAAAATCATAGTTCATAAAACTAGAGTAAGATATTTGTCATAAGTAAAAACATGTAGAGATTCTATATCATAAAAAGAATTTTCAATGAAAAAATACACTCACATTGTTAATGTTTTATGGTAAAACCACTAGTTTGAGTATGTTACATGGGAACCTGAGGAAATGTTGAGGCATAAGTATCTTCATATTTGTTTTATCATAGTTATGAATTTTGAGGGAGAAATTCATTTTAAGGGGGGTAGAATTTAATACCCCATGTTTTTAAGGGTTTTTTAAATAAATTAAATTTCATTTATATAATGAATTATAGAAAACACCATGTTAGTCATTAATTAATTGAAACACTAGTTTGTCTTTCGTTACATGCAACATTGGGTTAGATGTTTTTACAAACGACACTCAATTTTAACAAAACTGTGAAATATTATTAATATTATTCAAACACAACAATTATAAAATAAAATTTAAACATAGAGACATGTGTATTAAAAATTACTTTTCAATTATTAAGTATATTTTTTTTATTTAAAGGAAACTATTAATAAAAATTTACATTGTTTTTCAATAAAGTCTGTATATTTTCATAAAATACTATTTTATCAAAAATATATTAATTTTTGCGAACAATAATTATTTTTTCCACACTTTTTGAAAATAAATTTGATAAAATAAACTTATATTTTTAAACAATCATGTCAAAATTATCATAGGGTGATTTATTGAAATTATTCTCAGAAGATTAATTCAATAATGAATACTGAAATATATTTAATTTCAATTTTAAAATGTGTTTTAATTTAAATTATTTATAAAGTGGAATTATATTTTAAAGCTATTTTGAATAAAATTATAATAATTATGTATATATATATATATTAATTCAATTTATGAAATTTTAATCTATTTTATATTGAAATTTGATATAAAAACATTGTAAACTTTTGAACATTTTCTCTTTGAAAAACTTCTTTCTCATCATGTCCATATGATTAATTTTAAATTAAAATTTGAAAATTTTGTAATTTTTTTTGGAAAAAATAGATTAAATATTTTTAATAAGAATAATCTATGTTATTTAATTCTTTTAAAATAATGCATTACCATAACCACTAGTTAAAATATTATAAATTAATCATAGTGGTTAAGGTAAAAATGAGTTTACTATGGTGTTAAAATAAAACGGCTAGTGTCATAATGACATTAAAAATTCTATAAAATTTATTTTACAGATATAATTATACCCTTTCATGTATAATTATCTAGGATAATTTATTTTGGGCCATTTTTATTTATTATGAACATGGGTACACTTTTGCCTTTTAAATAATTACATGTGTGCCACTCACCTCACTTATAAAAGGAAACCTCATCTCTTCTCCCATGTACACCTTCAAACCATTTTGGCCAATACCAACTAAACTACCATAACTAATTCGCTCTTTTCATCCTATAACCATTATTTTTTGAGTAAATATAAAATTTTAAGGCTTTCGGTGCAAACAAAAGGTGGATACCCGAAGAATAGGTGGCATTCTTTAACGATCATTTTCATTTTATTCTTCCTAAACCCCCATTAATTATTATTATACCATTATGATATAATAGAATAATTATCATACATATACTAATATATTTTTATTATAAAATAATGACCTAAAACCATATCCACTTCCATAAAATTGGTGATGAATTTGTCGATTGTGTGTACAACAGACTACCGCCTCGATGTAATGTGTTTTTCATTACAAAATCTCATAGTTGGGATTGATGATGGATATAAAGTATATATAGGATATTTATTACATAATTATAAATATAAAATCATTATATGATATATAATTTTTTTAATTTCCATTTCATATGGTATATGATAACATCACTCGTGTCTATGATGGTCTACCACCACGCGAAGCGATGTGTTTTATTTTTCACTAACAATTTACATGAGAAATAATATGGAAACATTTAAATAAATATATGTGATATACATGAAATTATTATGATATCAATGACATATTTATAATTATGTAATGGTAATATATCATTTTCTTTATAATATTTTCACTCACTAATATATGATAGCGTCATTTGTTCATGTGTGGAATACCACTTTCACGAAGCGATGTGACTCTATATATTCATCACTACACCAAATTAATGATATGGATATGTATATTTAAATACATAATATGGTATTTAATATATTATATTCATTATATAAAGATAAAATATTATCTTTATTATTTCCACAATGAACATTAATAAATAGAAATGGTACTAATGTGTACATATAGCCTACCATCTCCAAGATCGGAACATGCACCATTTCACAAAAAACATAATTAATGATTGGTATTAAATTTATAATTGATGTATAATTAAGAGAATTATTCCATGATTATTATGTTGGATATGATGTAACCATGATCAAAGTTAATGGAATGAAAACCAAAAATCAAAACATATATAAAAAAATTGGTTATTACTCGAAACATGAATTTAAAAATGAATTGTTTATAAATGGGCATTATATGGACATAAGTAAATAATATATGTTATAATATATATTATTATTTTTCATTAAATTTATTATAATAAAATTATATTTATTAAACAGGAGGTTAAAATGTGTATGGAATAAGTTCAAACATTTGGTAAGAGATTTCATGTCTCTCTTTTATTGGAGACATATGAAAATTAACCACTTATTTATTTTTGTGTTATATATAATTCCCCTAATAATTTTATATCATGAACATAATAATTATTTGTATTAAATATCAATTTTATTATCTATATTTTATGTAGATTTTGTTTCAAATGTTACCAAAATGGTAATTGTTTTATTTTCCAATCTCATTGTTTATGAATATAAGTTTATGATTAAGTCACAAATGTTGACACATTATGATCTAAATCTTAATAATTAGAATGAATTTTTTTTCTAGTATAGTTACTAAAACTATTATAATGTTAAAATACCATTTTAATACTTATTTGTACTTAAAATAATTGATATAATGTTTTTATAAAAAAGTTTCATTATTTCTCTCATTGGTCTTAAAATCCTTTTTCTTTAAAAAAAATTTCTTAATAAAATGTTTTCAATTTTTTTTTTAAATTATTAAAATGATATATGTATTTCCTTGAGAAGTTTAGACACTCGAAAAGTGCTTTGGTTTGAGTTCTATTTGGCCTTAAGGATGCCTCCCCAAATGTGAAATGCTGCCGACTGGCAGGAAGAGTCCAAAAATGTATTTTTGTTGATAATATAACCCTTATAGATGATATAATAGTGGTCTAATACATATATATGAATTAGAAAATAAAGACCAACATATTGTACCAGTAACCCACCCATGGAGGGAGAACAAGAAATAAGTGACAATAATGGAAACAGAAGAATCAACATCAGCTGAATAAATAAAAAAGTCAAACATACCATATATAGATAAGCAAGCATATCAAAACATATCATACAATACAATAAGAAGAAGGGCCTCTAATTTTCAACCTCAGTATGTACATAAAATTTCATAATGATATTGAAGAAAACAAAATAGAACTCTAGAAAAGGATATAAATAATGGCCCTATACCTTCTATCCCATTATAAATAGCCCAATGGTATGGTCTAACTCCTAAGCACGAACCATTACCTAAACAGAAGGATATGAAGTCTGCACATGTTTCGAAGGCCCAATGTAGGGTGTGAGAAATAATCATAGAAGGCCACCACCAATGTGTTCTTATATTACATATATGATTAAGCATGTGTGTAAAAAATAAATAAAGGCATCAAATTCACCTAATAAAAACATGCTTACCTTGTGCCCAACTGCAACCGAGAAGCAATCACCTACTTCAGCCAATTCCAGAATATTATAGAGGAGAGGATCTTTAGCCTACGACCAAGGCATATGTTAATGGAAATTATCCAAACTAAACTCTGAGGTTCCACCTCAAATAAATTCACCTAAAAGCTTGTTCAAACCAAAACATTAGATGAAAATAAAGCAATTAAAATAACTAAAGTAAACCCTAATCACATACCTATTCCCTCAGACCTTAGATTTGAAATAAATCTGTTATCTTGAAGACCATTATCCAAGGCAGAGTGATACATTCCATATAAATAAAATCACCTTCATCTCAACACTCAATGTCCATAGATATGACAATATCTATCTTCCAAAATTTGTCCTACTGTATCAGCGTCATGTCAAACAAGCCTTATCCCCTGACTGATAACCTCAGCACTGTCATCCTATGGATCCTTTCCATCCCCATGGCTTTTTTTAGAAGTCCTATCCAAAAAATTCTAGAATCTTCAACTACTTGAGTCCCCTAGCCACATGAGCATACAAAACCAACTCAACATCCATGTAATACTATGTGCACATGAATCAAAATTGTGAATTTCCCATCACGGGTGAGGGAATATCACTAAATAATAATATAATCAAAATTACCATACACCTAACCCCCCTATGATAAATTTTCACAATATTATGTTTAGACCCATCCATCATCACATGGGCCTTTCCCATAACATGGGGACATTTCTAACTCACTTTGATAACTAATTCATCCAACCTTTGATCAACAACCTAAAAAATTATATATACCGGGCCACACCTAGAATGATGAATGCCTCGCCTCAATTCTTATACATAATGATATCTTAATCCTCATGTCAAGATCATCTAGTTCCCGTGGAACTAAATAATCAACATATTTTATTTAAAAAAACAATTTAACATAATGAACACACCCGAGCTTAACTGCTCAATGTCAAAATCCCCTCACATTTCTAGAACCATTCATAGAGATGGGTAAGAATTCCTATAGGCATCCCAAATGGTCAATTTAATTAATTTAATGAACCCAATTAAATTCCAAGGGTCTTTCTCAAGAAACATAATGGAGCGCTCAAATAATTACCTCTAAAACTACTGAAAAATCACAAAGAAAGATAATCACCACCTACATCATGTTGGTAGACTATGAAATTTCTAATATTAGCCTCTAAAATGGACATATTTGGATAAAATTTTGATTTTATATGAACATAATAAAAAAATGGTAAAAGCACTGACATTGATTTAGCAAACCACATGGATAGTAAAAAGAAAAATAGAATCGAAAATATTAAAATCCATCCTGATACAGATCCAACACCAGAGAAAAATTGAATACTGGAGGTAAGATGTCAATTCTAGAAAAAAATATAGAGGAGTATGTAAAGAGGAAGATCCCTCTACTATGCATGACCCATGGATAAGAAAGGAAGAAGAATTGATGAAAAATAGGTTGAGGGAAAAATCGTTATTTAACAACTTCAATGGGATGCATGGTTAGCTTTCAAGGTTTTCCAAACCATTTAGAAATCATAAAATTTATATTTCTTAAGATCCGAAATATGAATGGTTCGCTATCATGATTATAAATGACCATGCTGAGCCTGTGCAAAGCCACTGGTTATGTGAAAATAAGAGAACAACATACACATGGTTTTCCCAAACTGTTCACAGGCTATGTGGATCCCTCTCCTAAAACCAACATAGATCCTCACATGACCATGACCCTCTACATACAAGGTTTACAAACCGTCTCTAGTGCACCTAAAGGGCTGCACAGTTTCTCATAGGAGGCCACACGGTTTGTCCAAACTTTTCACCCTAGCTTGTGAACATAGAAATAATGGGGTTTTAACCTCTGATAGACCCTAAACCAAACCGAAACAAAACCTAATGAAACATTTCAAGCTTCAAACCAAGACAAAGACCAAATCTGAAGTTAAATAAAAACTCATAATTATGTTCTATCAAAGTAGAAATAATATGATCTACACACCAAAATACTAAAAATCTAAAGAGTTGAGGAATTCATCCAACTAATAAAACTCAAGATGTAACAATCTCCTCACCTTAATATATCTTTTCACCGTACTACCGAACATGATGCTATGATATAACTAAAAATACCCATATCATTAAAATTTACCCTAACTACCCCAGTCAAAAGGGAATCGATCAAGTACCTTAAAGAGATTCTATCTTTAGGAGTTACCTACCTTGGTCACATACCAACCCAAAAAAATGAATCCAATGGTCTATAAACCATCCATAGACTCAAAAGTCCTGCAATGACATATTTTCACTCCTACACCACATAATGTGCTCCCTTATCCTACATGAAACCCCTCAAATACCACATATCTGAAGATTCCCACATCATGTACATGTCTCACATGAAAATAACAAGCACCTTCATCTCATCAGATTCTGAAATTAGTCTCAATGAGTCAAATGTCAAGAAAGACCCACATCACACTAATTCCCAGATGTCTACGCACCTCAAGAGCCAAAAACCCAATAGTGATCATATATAAATCATGGTTCCATGTGCCTCTTATATATATAACCCATCCAAGATGATTATAATCTACCAAAACGTGTCTAGTTAGTCCATAGATACATCCTATGCACCTCATTCACAAAAAATGGACTAGACTTTAAAACAAACATTCCAAATTAAAATATAACAAAAGACTACTACACCCATGAAATAACATGAACTATAACTATCTCACCATATTTCATTAAACCTAGAAGCTCCATGGCATGAACCTTACCTGATGCACAAATTATTAAAGCCTTGCCTCAGAGAGCTGATGAACCAACCACTAGACACTGGCCCCACTATTGGATCCCACTGTCTCTTCCAAGACCGCCTAGTGCATTTGAAAATATGTTACCATCACCTAGTACTGCTTTGGGTCCAATCTCAACAACCTATGTATGTCTAAGTCCCTGACTACTAGATATTGTATACAGAGTCTTGCACAACCTCCTGAGATGTCCCACCTATCCATATGTTCCTTACAGCTTTAGAGGGAAGTCACACTGTGTTAAAACATGTCATGGCTTCCCACACTTGAATAATGCCATCAAAGATCCGCTCTAAGGTTGTTTTCTTGTTTCCTTGGAATGATCACCCTATTGGAACTCCTCTCATCCTCACTTACTGCTATATGAATCATCAGGAATGAAATCAGCTAAAGCTATCACCCATCTATAATATGTCTTGTTCATCAAATTTCACTCATCTATGACATATTTATTCACCCCCTCTAAGAATGAGGCCTACCTGAAGATGTTTACCTACCCCCTAATGGTGTTCAATATGTTATCTTAAAGATGCCTCACCCTCAAGGTGTCATCTCTCACCATACCAGGTGTGAAGTGAGAAAATTTGACGAGTGTCACATTATAGTCCATGAAGGACATGCCACCCTGTTATAGGATCAATAAATCCAAAGCTATCTCTTCCCTTAGTGTCTTTGATAAAATGCTCTGAAAGAACCTACCCTCAAAATCCTTCCAATACAGTCCCTCATGTCTGCTCTACTAAACCTGCATGTCCCACCAACACTTAGCTGGTCCTCTACGAATTTATATTTCCACATTCACCCTCTAGCATGGATTGTCTCATGATGTTATTAGAATGTTTTCATTGATTCGCTCTAATTATTACATACCTGTGGACCACCCTCACTTTTAAATTGAGGCAACTGCTGTGACTAGAACTGTTAGGTTAGGTATGTCATAGAAGGATCTAATCCCTATGCTCCCCTATTGACCCCATAGATGACACATACTAGACTCTCTTTGAGATTATTATCAATCCATGAACCAAAATATACCAAATCTAGCAGATTCCATGCCTAAATTATATCTTGTACCGGAGCATACAGTCGTGTCCCATGATCTTCCTGATCCTACGGGGTTTCATTCTTACCCTCAAGGGTTACTACTTTTTCATTCTCCTAACAACCCAAATCAACACTCACCTGACACTCCTTTGGATCAAGTCAAGGTTGAATTTCTTTCAATATAAATACAAGTTCATACATCACTTAAAAAATAAATGTAACACAAATAGGGAAAGTATTAATATGCATCAAAATCTCACAACCATAACCCTTCCCCATCAAAAACATATATTATGAAATACATTATCATGGCCCATTACCCTACCATATCATATCCAAGTATCACATATGCCTTATGTCATGTTCGCCTTGATGAACCGTGTCGCCTAAATATGATAACCACATCACCGAACATAGTGATCAACATCAGCCCATATCATCATCCTTGCCTGCACCTATAAGATCCAGGCCCATACATATGTATATAAAAAATATCAATATATATTTTATCGTTGGAATATGAATATATATATGTATAACATCTTATTTTCCTATCAAATGAGAAAGACCCTTTCTATCCTGGTCCAAGGTTCTGAATCTTATTCCTTTCCATATCGGTCCAAGGACTACAAGTCACATTTTATTATAGATAAACAGTCATATCAAAGAGTACCAATCGAGGTGGAAATCCAATCAATTATAAAAAAGGGTATCATAACCATAAATCCCAACCTGTGCAACTTGGCATGTATCCCATGTTTGGGGCTGTAGGAACCCATGAAAAAGCTATAAACCTACTTCCCACAACAACCTAATGTTCAATATACCATAGTACAAATAGTAAGACAAATAAATATGTAATATACACTCCTCTAATACAATTTGTATTTCCTAGACCCATTTAGCCTCCGAACATTGCTTCGTGCTGAGTTCCACCGGGACTTAATCACCCCACCCAAAATGCTAATGGTTGCCAACTAGCAGCGAGGGTTTAAAGGGGTGATAGCGGGGAGAGAATAATCTCTATTCATGATATAATATTGTTCTTATACATATATAAGAAGAAGAAAAAACCAACAAACAATACTAGTTTCCCTTTCATAGAAAAAAGTGTAATAAGTATCAAAAAATAGAAGAAACATAAGAAACAACAACTTTGAAACAAATAAACAAGCCATATATATGATTTTCAGGTAATCCAACATATAAAAATAGGTCATATAGTAAAATAGGCAGAAGAGTTTCCAATGACTAACCTCAGTATGTACATTTTATTGCACACTAATACAAATGATAACAAAATAGTACCCCAGATGAAGCTACAACCAACGGTCCCTTGTCTTCTATCCCATAATAAATTCCCTAACTCTATTGTCTATCTCATGATCACAAACTTTTACTTTATCAAAAAGACATGAAGTATACATGTGTCCTAATGTGGCCTTGTATGGTGTGAGAAATAATCCAAGTAGCCTCCCAATAACTTGTTCCTATCTTATATTTGAGATTAAGAAAGTGTCACAAAATTAACGAATCACATCAACTTAATAAACAAAAAATTCCCTAGTTCTCAACATCCCATAGGAATATATCACTTTTTTAATCCAATTCCTGAATACTGTAAAGGAGGGTATCCATATCCATGGGCCAAGGCATCCCATTAATGAAATCAGCCTTGGTCAACTCCCAAGTTCAATCTTTAATAAATTCACCTAGTACCTCATTCCAACTAGCACCTTGTGTTCAAATCTAGCATCTAAATTCCTTAAGGAACACACCCATAATATGTATGGTCCCTCAGAACTTATCTAATATTTAACTCTATCAGTTTATCTTGAAGTATGAGGCATGATGATACCTACCCACTAAAAAATCACTATAGGATCAATAGTCGACGTCCCAAGGAATGACGATGTGTATCCTCCCAAATAAGTCCCGAACCATCTGCCTCACGTATGTTGATCCTCACCCCAAAATAACAACCTCATTTCTAGCATCGTATTTATCCTCACCATCCCCATTATTTTCTATGACATGCACCTTGAAACTATTCAATAAGACACAATTAATGGAGGCCTATACCCACTTGAGCGGTCAAAACCATCTCAACATTCGAGTGATACTATGTGCACACGACTCTAAATGGTGCATTAGCCAACATGGGTGAGTGGAAATCACAAAATAATAACTTAATACACATCATATAGCACCTCATTCCCCTATTAATGTATCACTCAAACTTATGTTCAACACCATAAAACATCTCACAGTCCTTGGCCGTAAACTGATTGCCTTGCTACCTCAACCTGATGACTGAGTCATACAACCTATGATAAGCATCAGCAAATTGAATATATTTATATATGTTCAATCCCAGTAGTATAGTCACCTATCCTCAAATCATATCGCCAACTCTCTCTCAATCCACAGTTCAAGCCCTTCCAGTACCCATGGAACTCAAAAAGCAATAAAATTTATTAAAAAATAAACTTAATGCAAGGAGGACACCCTAGGATAACTACCCACGGTACAAATCCCCTTGTAGGGATCAAAGTATTCATAGAGTAGGTTGGGAATTCCCTTAGGAATCCCATATGGTTAATTTAATTAATTTAATGAAATCAATTAAATTAATAGGGTGTTTCTTGGGAAACTCAACAACATGCTCAAATATAATCCTTAGAAATAACCAAAAAACCAAAAAGAAAGATGATCACCACCAACCTTGTGTTGGTATATGTGTACACATCCATTAATAACCTCCAACACATACTAATTTGGAAGAAATGTAAATTTAATAAAATCACCCTAATAGTAGGGTAAGTCCACTCGCATGGAATTAACACATCGTATAGTGAGGGAAAAGAAAAATAAAAAAAATAAATAAAATCCATACCAATATAGATCGAACTCTATAAATGGATCAATGAATTAAGGTTAGAAAAATATTCTAGCTCAAAATATATAAGAGCAAGAAAAGAGGGAGATTCTTTAGCTGTGTGAGACCCAAAAATGAAAAATGAGAAAGAAAATAAAAAAACAGGGGGGGGATATAATTTCACACCTTTAATTGTTTGTACTATTTGGATGCATAGTTTTCCAAAATGTATGAAAATTTTGTGTCTCATGCAACTTAAGGGACATACCTCAAATGGTTAGCTTGAATATTTAGGAAAAAGCGCACTGATCCCATGCATATCCATTGGTATAGTGGAACTAAGAGAGGAACATACAAACAATTTTTCCAAACCATACTGAAGTTGTAAAATCCATCTTCTAAAAACTAAAAAGGTCCTCACATGGCTATGCACCCCCTCCAGCAATGTTTTGAAAACCATGTTCAGTACACCTGAAGGGCTACACAGTTTGACCTGGGACGTAACATTAATTATCTAAACCTTACACCTGAGTCTGTGAACATAAAAAAACAATGTTTCATCATTTGAAGGACGTAAAACACAATTGATCCCCCATGTCATTGTAAATCCTAAAACTATGAAAAATAAACATGGTCTTGTGTAAATGGATAACTCATAATTAAGATTCCTTATTCAAGAAAGAAGATGTTATACCTACCAAACTCCAAAAAATTAAAAATGGTTGAGGAACTCAACTTTCTTCAAAACCCCGAGATGTTAAAATATATTAATGGAAGTTTTACAAATGTCTTAATTTTTAAATTTTTTTTAGAGAATCTTAATGTATTTTTACACAAAAATTCCATTGGAATTTTATGTTAATTTTGACACTAATATTTGGTTTTAAGGTGCATAATATAAATTTTATTTCTCACTGTCATGACCTATAAATAATTTCAATATTAACTTATAATTTCTCATTGAAATTTTAAAAGTATATGCTTTTAAAAATTATTTAATTTTATAAGAAATTTATTTTTAAATAATAGTTATTTTCCTCAAGAAATGTTTTATGTGATCTTTCAAAATAATTCTCCATCTTAGACGACATCCATCGATGTAACATATTATTTTATAGGGATATGAACCATGGATACCATTTTTGTTATTTAATTCAATGATTTATGATGATAAGATGTTTATAAACCAATTTACCTTCCCTAGGGTATACTATGATAAAATTCTTATCAAACCCACTTATTTTTCAATGGGTTATTCTATAATGAAATCATTAAATGATAATGAAACCTTTCACTTTTCTAAAATATATAATATGATGATTTTTTTATGAAACCCATTTCATTTCATGGGTTGTGATATGATGATTTTTTAATTATATTATTTGATAAATATGTAATTCTTTCACTATCATATGGGTGGGACCTAAATCTCCCTTTAATGAATTGGTTAATGATTAATGTTATATTTGATTAGAGGATCATGATAGTTTATCTCAATATATGAATAAAGTACATTAGTGGTTATCAAAAGACAGATATAGGGTACATGGGAGGTCATACCATTTCTAAAGAAGGTATATGGGCGATTATCTCAAGTCTATCTTTTTGTAAAAGTTATGTTGTGTAGCATTGAAATAAGATTTTGAATGCTTATTAGTATGTCGTATAACAATGTCTTATGCCGTTGTTATTCTCTAATGGATCATTTTATCTAATTCCCTTATTATACATGTCTTATGAACTACCAATATTTATACTATTAATCGTGATTTTTGATCTTTGATATGTGTTGTATGGTTATAAAATGTTATTCTCATGTTATCATACACTTTTTTCATTTTTTTCTTATGTATTACTATTCTTTACCCTTAATGAGCATATGAGAACACCTTTTGTAATGTTTCATTTCACCATTTAATCCAAAAATTTATTATGTATAATATGTCTATGAATGGAGATAGTTATGATGAATATAATTGGAGATTATGTAGTTTACCTAGTAACTTTTTTTTTTGTGTTTCTATATTTCAAATGGAAATATACCATTATTGTTCTTGAGAGTGTGTTTGGTTAATAGATTGAACATTCATCAATGTGATGGAATATCTATGTATGATAACCCAGCTTCATTATACTATATATTTTCACTTTCTAGTTTTTCTTCACCAATATGTTCCATAAAGATAGCTATAGGGGGTTATTCTAGAAACAATTCTAGTTGGGTAAAATCTCCATTGAGAATAAATCTTTGTATTCCAATCCATTCTATTGAAATTTACTTACTTCATAATCTTATCATTATATTTTGAGTTCCATTCTGACCCTATTATAGTTTTAAATTTCACCATTGAAATGACTACTAGATTTTCAATGAGATTTTACTCTCCAAAGTTCATACTATAGTTTCTATATGCCATTAAAGATCAAAAAATTATTCAAGGAGTTTTAAATAATAACTATACATATATTTGTTCCAGGTTTGATTATATATTCTTTGAAAAATTGGATAAAACAATTAAATTCAAATCACTAGAGTAAAAAAATTTACTTGGTGTATTTGAGAGAATAAAGAGTGCACTTTTCACCACATAGTTTGGAGCCTCTACTTCATCTATTGTGAAAAATTATTATAAAGTAACCATTGTAACATTCAAGTTATTATGTATATGTTATCACTTAATTCTATAAATATCTAAACATGAAAAGATCCTAAATGTGAATTACTAACTTAATTAAAGATTTTGTATTTTTTAAGACAGGGTCTTTACAGTTGGTATCAGAGGCCGGTTTAGGAATCTTTAGGAGTTAAGATATTGTTAAATCAATGACCATAAATTAATTTATGGTAATATTGAGATGATATCGAATTTGAATATTACCATGTTTCTTCACCTAATATATTTTTGTGTTCATAGTTTTTTTCCTTAGGGGAAACAAGGCAGCTATGAGGGGATGGCATCAAGAGGAAAACAACCTTCCAAATTAGAAACGTAAGATGGAAAAAATCAGAACTAAAAAGTATGTTGTAGTTAATGAATAGTATAATTAGGCTATAAATGGTGGTGTTATCCATGAATGATATCAACCATATCAACCACAATTATACATGTTGGTAGTGGAGTATTTCATGAGGTAATATCCCCTATCATTCAGAGGATCAATTAGACCTATTCTAGATAATGGGTGGATTACAACATGGAAAATGAATTTAGATATCTTGGGGTATTCAAAAAATATAAAGGTTATTCTTTATTTTTACTATTTTGAAGGTGAATCGTATCAGTGGTCATCAATGGTTAAAAATATTAGGGATAGTGTGGGGATTGATTCTCTTAATAGGGATGAATTCAAAGGTATGTTTCTTGAGAAATATTTTCCTAAAGATTTTTGAATTAGGATGGAAAAAATATTCATGGAATTTAGGTAGGAGGATGAATTAGTGGATTCTAATGAAGAAAAATTCTCTTGAATGGCATGGTATGCTCCAAATTTCAAATGACATCTTTATAGAAAAATAAATAATTTTTACTTAGGATTAAAGACAACGTGTCAAATGGGATTAATATTCTAGTGGGGTCAAAAGATATGAAAAGCATGTTCAATGTGAGAAGATGATGGAAATGTAGTTTTCAAATGAAAAGGTGTTGTTTTAAAAACAATATAATAAGTGGTCAAGGTGGAAAATGAAAGGGAAGAACTCATCAAAAAATTCGAATGGTAAGAAACTAAAGTTTACAGTTTGTGAAAATTATGGTAAAAAGAATGATGGAGAATGTTGATTGAATTCTGGTAAGTTATTTTTAAGTGGTAAAATGTTATATAGAGCTCAAAATTTCCCTGAAAAAGATTAAAGCAATGGTAATAAAGAATCTGATTTAGAGTCTGTAAAATGTTTTAATTACAATGAAATGGGTCATTATAAAAATGACTATCCAACAAAGAACTCAAATTAAGGAATGTTGAAAGACTACAGGTAGAAAAGGGTGGTTAAATCATTTGAAACTAATTTAGTAGACTTTTTTCCATTAATTGAATTAAGATCAAGTACATTGTTTGTTTATTTAAATTATTCCAATGTGTTGTTTGATTTAGGGTTTACACATTCATTCATTTCTGAGAAATTTTCTAGTAAATTGGGAAGACCATCGCATGATATGAATCTTGTACATGTGGTAAAAATACCTAGAGGAAATTTTGAGACAAAAATAATATATAAGAATCTTCATATCTTTATATTTGGAAATAAAATACTTGGAAACCTCATCGTTTTACCTGTATTAGAGTTTGATGTTATTTTGGGAATGAATTGGCTTTATATTTCTCATGCTATGATTGAATATATATGTGAAGAGGTTTATTTTCAGAAACAATATCAATTTGTGTAAAATAATGAATTCTTAAATCTAATAACATATCAGGAAGATAAAAAACTAGTGAAAGATGAAAATTAATTTTACCTTGCACATATTTCTGAAAACAAAGGAATTATTCAGATTAATGATGTGCTAGTAGTAAATGAGTATTGTGAGGTTTTTATTAATGAATTTCTTGGTATTATTATTGATTGAGAAGTTTATTTTATAGTTCAATTAGTTCGTGATTCTATGAAAATTTCAAAAACCCCTTATCGAATGGATAAAATTGAACTTTAGAGTTAAAGAAACAATTATAGGAGTTGTTTGATAAAGGTTTCATTCAAACTAGCACATCATATCGGGGCACTCTAGTTTTATTTGGGATATAGAAATATGGTTATATGATACTATGTATTGATTATATATCCTTGAATAACATCACTATTAACAACATTTATCGTTTTCCTCAGATTGATGATTTGTTCGATCAACCCTAGGGAGCTCAGTATTTTTTGAAGAATGAATTGAGGTCTAGGTACCATCATCTGAAGTTGGTGGAGGATGATAATCAAAAGAAAGCTTTCCAAATGAGGTATGAATGTTATGAGTTTTTATTTATTCCCTTTATTTTATCTAATTCACATAATGTATTTATGAATCTCATGAATAGTTTCTTTCATTAGCTTCTGGATTAGTTTCTATTTGTTTTTATAGATCATATCCAGGTATATTCTAAAAAATAAGAGGAATACTATGTCACATAAGGATAGTTTTGAAAACCATTAAATAAAAAAATTAATTGAAATGTTTTGTAAGAGTGAATTTTAGTTGCAAAAAATTTCATTCATTGGTCATATTGTTTCTAATGATCACTCAACTAGTGACCCTTTAAAAACAAAATTTGATGAAGAGTGGACAAATAATACCAATACCACATACATTATTTGTTTTTTGGTTATGAGGGTTATTAAGAAAGGTTTGTAAAAAAATTTCTTAGTTAGATATCCCCCCTAACTGAGATAACATGAAAGAGAGTTAGGTTTATCTAGAAAAAATAATATGAGGATTGTTTTCAGGGACTGAAAATAAGATTGGAAAATGCTCCAGTTTTGGAATTTCCTACCAAAATGGTGAATTTGTTATCTATAGTGATGTTTCATTTAAAGGAATAGGATGTGTCCTAATGATGAATTATCAGGTAATTTATTATGCTTCATGATAGTTGAATTTTCATGATTTAAATTACCCTACACATGATTTGGAATTAACTACTGTTATTTTTCCATTAAAAATTTAGAGGCAAAATTTGTATAGAGTAATGTATGAAATATATACTGATCACAAAAGTTTGAAGTATATATTCACTCAGAAATAAATAACCATGAGACAGAGGTGGTCACTAAAATCAATCAAGGAATATGATTTCACGATCCACTATCATCCTGGAAAGTAAAATAAAGTTGTTGATGCCTTGAGTCTAAAGAGTAATGATACATTAACCATGATACGATTGGAACGAGATCCTTTGGTTTCTAATTTGATGGATTTTGTATTGTATATTGTTGGTGTTGAGAATTGATATATTTTGTTTCAGGTGGTAGCGAAATTATATCTATCAGATATAATTAATTATATGGCCCCGACCTTAAACCTAACTTAATATTGAATTAAATGAATAATTCACATTGAGGATCTTCTCAGGTTTAGAGTTTTAGAGAATTACGACATAACTATTACATCTCAAAATATCACAAAGTAGAAACTTCTTCTAAGTTTCCATAATATAAAAACTCTTAAAAAGAAACATGTCTAGTTCCATGTTTTAGACAGCCTGACACTTCCTTGATCCGATCCTTGACCCTATTGCACATTAATTCCTATGAAAACCAATTAAATTAAACTTGGGAAGAGCATAAAAAGATCAGTAATTGATACAAAAAGAAGGTAAACTGTTAGTTTTTCAAAACAACAAGTAAACCAGGAATACTTTATCAAAGTAGTACTTTTCACCTTTATGAAGTATTATAAACTCTTCAATGACTAAAATATCATTACATACCCTTTTTTAACCAAAATAATACCATAAAACCCATATACATAACATATAATGGTAACTTGGGACATAAACATATTTAAATGGAATAACCACACGGTTGACTTCCACACATATGACTTAATGGAATAGTAATACGGATGACTTCCACACCCAATGCATCGAAGGTTATAATGTAACCACCCATCCTGGTATTCACAACACCACCCATCATATGGTTTATCACGTAACCAACCATCAAATGTCCATGTAACATTATAAAATCAGAAGACATAAAACAAATATAATGGAAGGAAAACATTTCCACATTTAGATCATAATATATCACTAAAATATATTGATATAAAAAATCCATTATAAAAACCATTATCAATACCAAAATACATATAAGATTATATGGCATTTATTTACTTTTAAAAACATTATGGCTTGTTGAGGAAGCCAAAGTCCAAATAATACTCGCGGCGGTGGAAAAGGTCATTGTCACCGCGTACGTTAAAAGAAACATTCCTTTTTGTCGTTTTGTAAAGTGATTTGTAGAAAATGATTCCTTTTGTATAAAATTAAAAGTCAAAGGGGTTTATACACCGTATAAAATAAAGTATTGTATTAGAAAAATATATTCCTCGATGAAAGGAGATTGAGATGATGTCCCTCACAAAGACGGTATCCATGGATTAAGGATAAATCAATTACATAATTATGTGTGACAAACTAATACTAAAAACATATATTAAGTGTAAAACAATCAAAGTTCATTCAAACATATTAATAGAACTAAATATTCAAGGAGGACAAGTTTATCTGAAAGAATCAAAATTGGGTTAAGAAGTTCCCTTTCAAAAATTCGGCAGCCTAACGGCATAACTTCATAATTCAGAAAATGAGTTGTTGAGAGATAAAAAGGGTATCTCATCACTTGTACATTAAATTTAAAGCAATAAGGATATATAAGAACATGTCCCAATATATGAAATTTAATTTATGAGACGTAACAAAAGAAGTCTTTTTAAAGAAGAGGAGGGTGAAAGGTCCCTTTACCGATTTGGGAAACTTTTGAAATGTACACCTCATGAAAGAATGGTCATAGAATGAAGATTTAAATACCCATAAATGAGAGTATATTATAAAAATATAGCAAAATAATGGGCAGTAAATACACCACACAAAATGGAATAGTGTCCAATGTAGCATGAATCTCACAGGAATAAAAAGTGAGATGAAAATCCCCTTATGAGAATCCGACAGCCTAATGGAGCCACATAAAACATGGAAAAATGGATTGATGAGATAAAATATGGTCTCTAATCATATTAACATAATATTTAATGCAAGATGAATATAAAATATCATCCCCAAACATAATAAAGATGTGCTTAAAAGACATGACATAAAAGAGAGTACTTAAAAATAAGAGAGATGTAGGATCCCTTACCTCAAGTCCGAATTATCTTGTTTTTTTCTTTATATTCCTGAATAATATACATTGGTCAATTTATAATTTCTTGAGGACCTACATTGAAGATTATTATTCATTTCATATCACATATTATATTGTTATAATAATTGGTTAATAATGTGAGTTAATATCAGACGTTTTTGCCGATGTTTGGTACATGAGTCAAAAAATGAACTTGTTTGAAAATTATTGTCCATTTAGTTATAAGTAATTCATTTCAAAAATATTATTAATGATTCAAATATCATACATATAAAGTAAATATTAATTTTATACTATTCCATAACATTTGGAGATAAAAAATTAAAAGCACCGTTCATGGAGACGGTATGCCGTACGTACGCATGTACGCCACTTTCATTTTTTTGCCATATTAATGGAATTAAAAATAAATGAGATATATATATATATATATATATAATATAATTCCAGTAAAATATATATGTTATATAGGTAACATATTTTCATTAATTTCATTCTTTATACACTACAAGTATTGCATGAACGAGTCACATCACTTGAGGGGGCGGTAGTCCACACTTCCTCAAATGAAATTATCGCATTTGCACAACATGAAAAGAATAAAGGTATGTTTTAAATATAAAATATAGAAGCATATAGAAAACCTAAATACCATATATATCAAATATAAAATACAGTTACTTCATAATGGCCACCTTAAAAGGTGTTAAATGAATATTGAACAATCATTGTTTCGTGAGGTAGTAATTCGTCATCCACAGAAACCGTATGTTATTTAACCATTAGACGATGATGTGTGTATGTTTAGCTCATATAATTCACATAAAAACACCCTAGTATATTTAATATACTATTTTTGTTACAAAATAAAGGAATAAAAAGAGTTTAGGGGGTTGGAGAAGAAAAATAAAACAAAAGAACACTAGGGAAGAATTTACGTTTAAATCGGGTAACTCTTTTTGATTTGAGCTAAAAGGATTCCTTGGAAAGACTTATACCCAAAGTGAGGCTTCTAAGAGTAATAGAGGGATGAGGAGGGACAAAATGGGTAGGGTTTTGCTGAGCCAATGGACTGATAGGTGTGGATAAGTTGGTAGAGGTGGGGGCTTTTTATAAGAGGAGAGGAGGGGCACTCTTGGAAAGTTATAAATGGTTACTTTATTATGAAATGATTTTCAGATTTTAAAGGTCCCAAAATTATATATTTCTAGGATAAGGTGATAATAGTTTGAAATACATGAATCAAATAGGTTTTTGACAAGTTTAGGTCTTAGATGTTACATTATCTTTTCATTTTATTTAAATCGTTAAATAATGAGGTAATCGCTGCATCATCATGGTGTCATAAATACATTAATTTATTTAATGTCTAAAAATTAAAAAAAACTATCATGTTTTAGTAAATATTTTTATCTTTCTAATTAATATTTATATTAAAAAATATGACTTGTATAACCCCATATAATTTTTTTTTAGTAAAACAACACATGTTTGTGACATTTTAATTCTAACTTTAAATAAAAAGTTATTAATGTCATTTTCCTACCAAAGTGGCTGTATGGGGTCCTCAAGTTGACCCATGGATTGTCTTGAATGGACATAAATCATTCAATAAGGGTAGGACATGTGTCAAGGTCATTTCATATTATTATAACATTATCTTTACCTTATATTACACTAATTACCTTTAATCACGATTAATAAAACTTAAAAGTTACTATTCATCAAAAAATTATTATAATCTCATTGAGCCAAATTTTACATCTTAATGACAACCATTTATGTTTGATTTTTGAAAATAAAATCACAAAAGTAGTAATGTTTCATTTAAACGAAAAATTATTTTCTTTAACTACTACTTAGTGGTTTCAGTATTCATCAAAAATTGATGTTTTTCAGAAAAATACCAAAAATTCACCCTAATCTATATTTGATATTCCGAATTCAAAAATGATGTCTATTTTACAAAATTCAAAACATATAAGTTTCATTAATTAATTTAATAATTAATTACCACTCTCAAAACAAATAGCATGTTTTTAAGAAACAAAATCTATTAAAAGATTGACACTAGTTTAAGTCCAATTTCAAATTGAAATTAATTCCAATGACCACCATTGGATTAAATGGTAAAAATATATTCTAATTTCACATTAAAATAAATTAAAAAGACGATCCTATCATATAAATAAATTATATTAAAAATAGGTTTTGAATAAAAAACAACATTTTTTACTTTTTCATTAAAAATGAACTTTATCGTAAAAATACCAAAAAATTTCACAATGTAAATTTTGATGTCTCGATTCTAAAAAGAATTTTATTTTGTCAAATATAACACATAAAATTTTCAAAAAGTGGATTTAAAGAGGTTCTCTATCAAGACATTGTTAATCATCCTTTTAAAGAATATTAGATTGTTTACGCTTAAAATTGGATTCATTCGCATTTTTAATACTCTAACATTTATTGTAAAAAATAAAAATATTTGAAAAACATATATAATCATTTTGTAGTTAGTTCTGTTCATTCATTCCATTACAATGGCTAGGTGTTAACTACCATTTAAAATAAAATTATTTTATTATTAGAGGGAAACGTAAGATTTCAAAGAAACTAGTTGTTGCGTATTGGGTATGCCATAGGGAATAGCGTTCCCTTTAATATAATATTAATATTTTATTCACAAATATTAATAAGTATGAAAAAGTAATATTCTTTATTTACCTGGGATGTTACATCCTTCCCCCCTTTTGGGAATTGCATCCTCGCAATTTTAAAATTGGGCTTGGAAACTTCATTTAAAGCCCCACATCAGAAAAGGAGTAAATTAAACTGTCACTTTAAAAGAAAGAAATGGAAATACAATGGTCACCCGAGTTAACTCATACTCGGATTCCATGTCGGAAAACATGGATATGGAAGAAAAAACAAAGGTTCATGTTCTAAAGGAGAGTGATAGAAAACATGTTTAGGAGATAGTTAACCACCCGAAAATCACAAACATGTGATGGGTTAAACGGTATTGGATTCCCCAGTAGGAAACATTAACGAACAACATTTTTGTTTTAAGTTACTTTTCATTGAGAAATTTATTTTTGAGATTAAATAAATCATAATGAAACATACTTACATATCATGTAGACTTTCATATTTTACCATATTTCTAACAGAAACTCATACTTTCTCCAAATGATGAGTATTTAGGATGAGTTGTTCACATAAAGAGTGCTATAATCCACTTCTAGAGAATCACCTAACACACAAAAGAGAACTATATATTTCCCATGTCTTTAGACAAAATCCAAAACCAAAATTGTTAGTATGAGATCAGATAATACCCAAAAAGGGAAATCCTTTATAAAAAGAAAATCTATTCTTAATCTCCAAAAATTTTCCAACAAAACCCAAAGTTCAATGAAGACCATTCGATAAAAAATTGTCCATAAAATTCCTCAAAGTAAACCAAACTAAGATTGAAACCCAAATATTTGAAGGATTTAATCACATAGTCTTCCAAGGTTCAAATTAACACTTATCTCCAAATAACATCAGTTGCTCTTACAGTCTCATATTGAAAAGTAATTAACCTAATCACATATCCCCCATGACAGTTTAATAATTTCCATAGATAACCCAAAATAAACTTACTCACAATTCATAAAATCATATAACTAAAAAGAATAAGTCATACTAACCAGGGAATTCATGTAGACCAGTGGTTAGCGATAAATATCAGTTGCAATTTGGTTGTGGGTTCGATTCCCGCAGCTTTGTCCAATGTGACGGGTTGTCAAACGGTCTGCATGTTGTCCTTTTTATAAAACTCCAAAAATAACCCTAACATGTTTTAAGCTCAATAGTTTCCTTAGTCCTCTCATTTTCATCCAAATTCATTATAATCTCAACATCTTAATTCTTGAAGTCATATTTCACCACCATAAGATAAAATAAAACGATTCCCAAAATCAATAAAAGCATACCTTGATCATGTAGTCCACTCGGTTTCATTGTTATCTTGTTCACGTAGGTAGAAGTCCCATGCATTACATCAATGATTTAGGGATCCTTCAAAATCATTTTCTTCCTCCATCCAAATACACCTTGCACACATGGGTCATATGGGTGTTCACAAAAAAACAGTTTTGGAAAATAATCATGTATGACATATAATTCCAAAAACATCTGATAAAACATGATTTCTATAAAATAGTCAGACAGAATTTGAGTTGAAACTTTCCATTATTTTTCCTTTTAAAATACCATAAGTATATGATGAGAGACTATATTTTAAAAGAAAATATAAATAGTTTTCTCAAGGGTCTCCTTCTTCAGCACCATTTTTAAAATCATAATATGCTTCAAAATCTTGTGATAAGGTAAAATATTTGAAAATACAATGATAATATTTTCCATTCTTGAAAATATGAGAATATTGTGAAAATAGTATTTGTCTAAATAAAACCCATGATCCACGATGATAATGAGGTATAGTGGAGTTGTTTGATATCTCAAACAACTACTTGCAAGTGATTTTTATGCTATAAAAAGTTTCAGAATCATCTGAACATGACTTTTCAATAATTATTGCAAGCATGCCATCGGAAAGAGATAGGAATGTTGTTTGAGATCCTCCCCCTTCCATTTGTAACTGACTTTACTTGATCTGAAAAAAAGTTATAAAACAAGAATTTAACTGAAATAATAAATATAGGGACTAACCATGTGTCTAACAAAAACTCATAATCCCTAAAGTTATCTAAACCGACCTTTGATACCAACTATAAGGTCATAGCTTTAAACCTTACTTAATATTGAATTAAATGATTAATTCTAATTGAGGATCTTTTAAGTTTTAGAGTTCTAGATAATTTAGACGTAAATATTACATCTCAAAAGATTACAAATTAGACACTTCTACTAAGTTTACATAAAATAAAAAACTCTTAAAAAAACATGTCTAGTTCCATGTTTTAGACAAACTACCATTTCCTTGATCCCATCCTTGACCCTATTCCACATTATTTCCTATGAATAACATTTCAATAAAATTTGGGATGATCATAAAAATCTCATTAAGGGATACACAAAGAAGGAAAACTGTTAGTTTATCAAAACAACAAGTAAACCATGAATTCTTTATCAAAGTAATAATTTTCACCTTTATGAAGTAGTATAAACTCATCAATGAATAAAAGATCATTACTTACCCTTTTTTAACCAAAATATTACTATAAAACCCATATACATAACATATAAAGGTAACTTGGGACATAAACATACGTAAATGGTATAACCATATGGTCGACTTCCACACATATCACTTAATGGAATAACCATACGGCCAACTTCCATACCGAATGCATTGGAGGTTATAATGTAACCACCCATCATGGAATTCACGACACCACCCGTCATATGGTTTATCAAGTAACCACCCGTCAAATGTTCAAGTACCATTATAAAATCATAAGACATAAAACAAATATAATGGAAAGAAAACATTTCAACATTTTGATCACAATATATCACTAAAATATATTGACATAACAAATACATTATAAAAACCATTTTCAATACCCAAATACATAAAAGAGTATATGGTATTTATTTATTTTTAAAAGCATTATGGCTTTTTAAGGAAGCCAAAGTCCAAATAATAATCCTGGCGATGGAAAAGGTCGTTGTCACCGCGTACGTTAAAAGAAACATTCGTTTTTTTCATTTAGTAAAACACTTAGTATAAAAATATTCCTTTTGTATAAAATTAAAAGTGAAAGGGGATTATACACCGTATAAAAGAATGTCTTTTATTAGAACAATATATTCCTCAATGAAAGGAGATTGAGACGAAGTCCCTTACAAAGACGGTACCCTAGGATTAAGGATAAAGCAGTTACATAATTATGCGTGACAAAAGAATACACCAAATATAAGTGGATATTAAGTGTAAAACAATCAAATGTCATTAACCCATATTCATAGAATGACATATTCAATGAGTACAAGTTTATCCCAAAGAATTAAAATAGGTTTAAGAAGTTCCCCTGTAAAAATTCGACAGCCTAACGGCGTCACTTCAAAATTCAGAAAATGAGTTGATGATAGATAAAAATGGTATCTCATCACTTTTACATTAAATATACAGCAATAAGGATATATAAGAACATATCCCAACATAAGAAGATGTAATTTAAAAGACATAACAAAAGAAGTCTTTTTAAAGAAGAGGAGGGTGAAAGGTCCCCTTATCGATTTGGGAAACTTTCGAAATGTGAACCCCATGAAAGAAGGGTCATACAATGAAGATGTAAATACCCATAAATGATTGTATATTATACAAATAGTAAAATAATGAGCAGTAAATACACCAAACAGATTAAATAGTGGCTAATGTAGCATGAATCTCACAGGAATAAAAAGTGAGATGAAAATCCCCTTATGAGAATTCGGCAGCATAATTGCGGCACATAAAATATAAAAAAACGGATTTATGAGATAAAATAGGTTCTCTCATCATATTAAAATAAAATTTACAGAAAGCGGAATATAAAATAACATCCCCAAAAATAATAAATATGAGCTTAAAATAAATGACATAAAAGAGAGTACTTAAAAACAAAGAAGATGAAGGATCCCTTACCTCACGTCCGACTTGTCTTGTTCGTTTCTTTATATTCCTAAATAATAAACTTTGGTAAATTTATAATTTCTTATGGACCTCATTTTATGATTATTATTCATTTCATATAGCATATTATTGTGTTATAATAATTGGTTAATAATGTGAGTTCATATCAGACGTTTTTGCCGATGTTTGGTACATGAGTCAAAAAATGAACTTGTTTGAAAATGATTGTCCATGTAGTTATAAGAAAATCATTTCCAGAATGGTATTAATGATTTTAATATCATATATATCCTGTACATATACATTTTATACTATTCCATAACATTTCGAGATTAAAAATGAAAAGAACCGTTCATGGAGACGGTAGGCCGTACGTACGCATGAACGCTACTTTTATTTTTTTGTCATATTAATGGAATTAAAAATAAATGAGATATATATATATATATTATAATTATAGTATAATATATATGTTATATAGGTCACATATGTTCATTAATTTCATTCTTTATACACTCCATGTATTGAATGAACGAGTCACATCACTTGAGGTGGCGGTAGTCCACACTTCCTCATATGAAATTATCGCATTTGCACAACATGCAATGAATAAAGGTATGTTTTAAATATAAAATACAGAAGAATATATAAAACATAAATACCATATATATCATATATAAAATACAGTGACACCATAATGGGCACCTTAAAATGTGTTAAAAGATTATTGAACAATCATAGTTTCGTGAGGCAGCAATTCGCCATCCACATAAATAGTATGTTCTTTAACCATTAAATGAAGGTGTGTGTAAGTGTATCTCGAATAACTCAAATAAAAACATCCTAGTATATTGAAGATACTATTTTTTTTAGACAATAAAGGAATAAAACGAGTTTAGGGGGTTGGAGAAGCAAAATAAAACAAAAGATCACTAGGGAAGATTTTACCTTTAAATCGGGTAACTATTTTTGATTTGAGCTCAAAGGCTTCCTTTGAAAGACTTATTCCCAAACTGAGGGTCCTAAAAGTAATTGAAGGATGTGGAGAGACAAAATGGGTAGTTTTTTTCTGAGCCAAAGCCCTGAGATGTGTGGGTAAGGTGGTATAGGTGGGGGCCTTTTATAATTGGAGAGGAGGGGCACTCTTGGAAAGTTATAAAAGGTTACAATATTATAAAATGATTTTCAGATTTTAAAGGTCCCAAAATAGTATATTTCTAGGATAAGGTGATAATAGTTATAAAGAAACACATCCATTAGGTTTTTTACAAGTGTAGGTCTTATCGTTTACATTATCTTTTCATTTTATTTAAATCGTTACATAATTAGGTAATCGCTGCATCATCATGGTGTCATAAATAATTTGATTTATTTAATGTCTAAAAAATATAAAAAAATATCATGATGTAGGAAATATTTTTAGATTTATAATAAATATTTATAGTTAAAAATATGACTTATATAACCCCATGTAAAAACAATTTTAGTAAAACAACAAATGTTTGTGACATTTTAATTTTAACTTTAAATAAAAAGTTATTAATGTCATTTTCCTACCAATGTGGCTACATGGGGTCCCCAAGTTGACCCATGGATTGTATTGGTCGTCCATGACTCATCCAATAAGGGTAGGACATGTTTGAAGGTCATTTCATATTATTATAACATTATCATTACCTTAAATTACACTAATTACCTTTAATCAAGACCAATAAAACATAAAAGTTACTATTCACCAAAAAATTATTATAATCTCATTGAAACACATATTACATAATAATGGAAACCATGTATATCTGATTTTTGAAAATCAAATCACAGTAGTGGTAATGTTTCATTTAAATGAAAAATCAGTTTCTTTAACTACTACTTAGTGGTTTTACTATTCATCAAAAATTGAAGTTTTTCAGAAAAATACCAAAAATTCACCCTAAGCTATATTTGATATTCCAAATTCAAAAATGATTTCTATTTTAAAAAATTCAGAACATATAAGTTGCATTAATTAATTTAATAATTAATTCCCGCTGTCAAAACAAATAGCATGTTTTTATGAAATAAAATATATTAAAATATTGACACTAGTTTAAGTCCAATTTCAAATTGAAATTAATTTCAATGACCACCATTGGATTAAATGGTAAAAATATATTTTAATTTCACTTTAATACCAATTCAAAATTTGATCCAATCATATAAATAAATTAGATTAAAAATAGGTTTTGAATAAAAATACAATATTTTTCACCTTTTCATTAAAAATGAACTTTATCGTAAAAATACCAAAAATTTACACAAAGTAAATTTTGATGTCCTGATTCTAAAAAGAATTTTATTTTGTCAAATATAACTCATAAAATTGTCAAAATGTGTATTTAAAAGAGGTTCTCCCTCAAAAGGTGGTTAATCATCCTTTTAAAGAATATTAGATTCTTTACGCTTAAAATTGGATTCATTCGAATATTTAATCCTCTAACATTTATTGCAAAAAGTAAAAATATTTGAGAAACATATATAATCATTTTGTAGTTAGTTCTATTCATTCCCCCCATTAAAATGGCTAGGTGTTAACTACCATTTAAATTAAAAATATTTTATTATTAGAGTGCACCACAAGATTTCAAAGAAACTTATTGTTGCGTATTGGGTACGCCATCGAGCATAGCCTTCCATTTAATGTAATATTAATATTTTATTAACAAATATTAATAAGTATGAAAAAGTAATAATCTTTATTTACCTGGGATGTTACATTAATAAAGCGTAGAAAGAAGACATTATGTTGCAAAAAATGGTAGAATTGGTTTATAAGGGAAATTTTCCGAAATTTATCATTGATACATATTGTGTTTTGATGTTTGGAAAGATATTATATGTTCATTGTGATTAAAAGTCAAATAAAGTGTATTTTTAGGTGATGCTAATAATTCTCCATTTTCAGTTCATCCTGGTAGTGCTATGAAGTACAGAGATCTTCAAGAGTATTTATGGTGGGATGGAATGAAAAGAGATATTGCTGACTTTTCTACGAAGTGTTTGATTTGTCAGCATGTTAAATCAAAGCAAAAGTTACCAAAAGGGATGAATCATCATTTTATACTACCAGAGTGGAAATGGGAAAATATATGTGTGGAATTCATTGTGAGATTACCAAAGACATCTTTAGGTAATGATGAAATCTTGATTATTGTTGATCAAATCACTAATTAAGCGCATTTCCATCATATTCTAGATACTTTGTCACTAGATCAACTTTCTCAATTTTATGTTAAGAATATATTCAGGTTTCATGGAGGTCACCTCTCCATTTTATCTGATCATTATCCTATGTTAGATTCTAACTTTTGAAATGGCCTTCAAAAGTCATTGGGAACTGAACTATGTTTTAGTGCATCTTTTCATTCGCAATCAGATTAGAAGTCAGAATGAAGAATTAAAAATTGGAATATATGATAAATGCTTTTTCAATGGATTAATAGGGATGTTGGGACCAACATCATTCATTGATTGATTTTTCTTATAATAACAATTTTCAATCTGGTATACATATCATACCGTTTTAGGAATTATATACAAAGCGGTGTCGAACTCTATTTTTTTTTGGATTAAGTGGGTGAATGGAAGTATATGGGAAAAAAATAGGTAGAAGAGATGAAAAAAATGTTTAGTTGACTTAAAATCACATAATAACAGCTTAGACTCGGAATAAAAGTTATGCAAATAACTGAAGGAAGGATCTTTCTTTTGAGGTTGGTGATCATGTCTTTCTCAAAGTTTCCACATGGAAAAGTGTAACGTGTTTTGGTAAGAAGGGAAAACCGAGTCCGAGGCTCATTAGACCCTATGAAATCTTAGAGAAAGTGGGATAAATTGCATAAAGATTTGATTTACCCCAAATATTAATCCAGGTACACAATTGTTTTCATGATTAATTGCTGATAAACTATATGCTAGATTGATCTCATGTTTGAGTCCCAAGGTATTTTAGTTGCAAGTGAATATTTATTATGAGGAAGAACCAGTATAGATTCTTGACTGAACAGACAAAGTGTTTTGGAATAAGTTAATTCATCAGGTAAAGGTTTTTTTTGGAATAACCATATAGTTATTGTAGCAATATTAGAATCATAGAATGATATGAGGGATAAATACCCCCCCATATTTGATAAGTGAATAGAATCATGTTGACAAAATTCTCAAAAGGGGGGAATGATGTAACAACCCAAGAATTTATAGAATAATAAATATTCATTTATATTAATATTTTTGAATAATATAATTTTTTTTACATTAAAGGGGTTTTTTTGATATCATATTCAACATGCAATAATGGTGTCTTTGAAATTTAATGTTGCACGCAACTTTGAGTAATACCAAAAAATAATATAATAATATTATTATTTTAAATAGTAGTTTATGCCTTGATGTTCTAATGGCTGGAATGACCAGAATTAAATATATTATGATGAAATATTTTAACATTTACCCAATTAATATTAGAGTCCACAAATAAGAATGAATCTGATTTTAGGCATGAAATACTCTAATATTTTTAAAAGGACATTTTACCACCTTTTGATGGATAAACCATTTTAAATATAGTTTTTTCACATTTATATGTTCTATTTGAAAAAATAAACTTCTTCTATCGAATTGGGACAACAAAATTTACTTAAGATAAATTGCTGTTAATTTTCAGATAAATATTTTTTTCAGGAATCGTGAAAAATACCACATTTTATGTCAAAACTACTTTTTTATATAATTTATTTATATAGTTAATTTTTACATTCAATTAGTTTTAAAGTTTAATTGGAATATATATTTATTTTTTAATCTAATTTTGGTCATCGGAAGTAATTTCACATTGAAATTGGACATAAACACATATCAATGTTTTGGTTGTTTTTTTCTTAAAATCACATTTTTTTTGGTTTTTACAAGGGGAATTAATTTAAAAATATTTTCTGAAAATTATATGTTCTGAATTGGAAAAAATGGATTCCAAATTTGAAATCAGGATATACCAATAATTTAAATATGTACATTTAATTTTTAGACATTATGAAGAATAACTTTTGTAATTATTTTACTTACCATGATTAAAGGGTAAATCTTGTAAATAAGGGTTTATAATAATGCTAAACTACCTTAAAACGTGTACTATTCCTAATGTATAAGTTATATACGACCATGGGAATCCTTGGGTTTATTTTGGAACATTATAGAGCCTCATGGATGTGAAAATAACATTTTATAAGAATTAACTTAAAGTAAAGTAAAATGTAACATAATCGTGTGTATTTTAGTACAATTTTTTACAGGGTTATATAAGTGATATTTTTTTACTATAAACAATACATGGTAATATAAAATGATTTCATACATCATGGTATTTTATTTATAATTTCTAGACATCAAATTAATAAATTTATTTATGACACAAAGATGATGTAGTGATTACCTTATTAATGAATGATTAAATTAAAAGAGATTATAAATATTAAAATAAATTTATTTCCAAACTTGTTATTCCATAAAATAATTTTATGGTTTATTATGACTTTTTATATTTTAATTAATGAAGTTTTTTTCAAATGAATCATGTTTTTATGGATTTTAAAAAATTTAGTTATGCACAGTATAAAAAGTTACCTAAATGAGATTTTAAAATAAATACTATTTCATTAAATGATATAACATTCCAAATAATCTATGATTCAGAAAAATGAAATATATAATGTTTCAAATGTCATTAATGAACTACATGAGGTTATATTGGCATTTTATAGTATATATATTATCCATATAGTTTGAATATACATGAAGACATGGTAAATGTCAAATTAGTTAAGTAAGAGCTAAAACTAAACGATAAGGTTATATTTGTGCTCCAGAATTTTATAAAACCTATTGGATGAGAGTTTTTAGACCCAAAAGAATATTATATTTTAAAAAAATTTATTTTTAACCCTTTTAAACCAGAATTCATCTTATAATAAAATAATATTTCAATGTTTTCCTAAAGTGCCCCTCCTCCCTCTTATAAAAGGGCATCATCTCTACCCATTTAGTCACACCAATAAAGCCCCTAAGCTCATACAAAAGTTTCAAAAATACTCTCCCAAAATCCCTATATTCCTTTTATAAGCCTCACCTTGGTCATAAGGCAATTAAAGAAAGCCATTTGGCTCAAATCAAAAGGGGTTACACGTTTTAGAGCTAACGTCTTCTATAATCTTCATTTCATTTATCTTCCTTCTCCACTTCCTATTGTCTTCTTAGTCATTGATTACATTACAAACTAAGTATCTTATATATACTAGGATATTTTTATGTGAATGATTCTACCTAAAATCACACACACCTTCATCTAATGGCTACAAACACAATGTTTATGTGTACGACGAACTACTGCCTCATGGAACGATGATTGTTTGATTTTCCCCTACCACCTGTCATGGTGAATATTTTGATGTAAATGTATTTATATATGATATATATTATATTTATATTGTCTCTATGATACTTTATTTTTTATTTAAAAACAGTCCATTATGATTTTCATGATGTGTAAATACGTTAATTCCAATTGATGAAGTACAGACTACCACACCCTGAATGTGATATGAATTGTTCATTCCATATATGGAATGTATAAAGTATGAATTTAATGAAAATATGTAACATATATATAATATAATATTATAATAATATTATAATATTTCTATGTATCATTTAGTTTTCATTTTGTTAACATGAAAAATAAATGAAAGTAAGGGTCATGCGTACACACGACTTACTGTCTCCATGAACGGTGCATTTCATTTCTTATCTACGAGGGCTATAAACTATTATAAATACATATACATTCGATATATACTATATTTAAATCTTGAATAATATTATAGATATAATTTAATTTTGACCACATGGACAATTTTTAATTATAATAAGATCATTTTTTCACTCAAGTACCGAATATCGACAAAATGACCGAAATTAACTTAAATAATTATGTAGTTTTTTTAAAGTGTTAATAAGTGATATAAAAAGAAAAATAAAATTGAAAAATTTCCTAATTAAGTATAAATTAACTTATGTTTATTATTTTTTAAAAATAAGGAACATAAGTGATGAATCAGTCTCAATGTAAGGGACTTCATCGAAATGTCCTTTCATTGGGGCATACTTCAAAAATAGACACCTCCTTATATTATACAGTGTATAATAATCCTCTTTGACTTTTAATTTCATTAAATGGTAATTTTTCTTCTATGAAATCATTTTACTAAATTAAAAAAGCCATGTTTTTATCATATGTGGAACCATGGACCTTTCCCCCACTGCGAGAATTATTTGTTTTATGGATTATTTAACAGGCCGTAATGTTTTTTGAAAAGGAAAATAAATACCATATACCTTTTTATGTATTTTGGTATTGAAAATGATTTTTGAAAAGAATACAGTATTTCAATATCTTTTAAAGATTACTTGTGATTTCGAATGAAATGTTATTAATGAAGTGTTGATATTTGCAATATTTTATTTGTTATTTATTTATAATGGTTCTTGGACATTTCATGGGTTATTACATGGTAAAGCAATGATGGGTGGTTACGTGATAGACCAAATGATTGGTGGTTCAATGATAAACCAAGGACATATGGTAACATCCTAATTTCCAATGCATTGGGTATGGAAGTCGGCCGTATGGCTATTACATTTAGTGATATGTGTGTAATTCGACCATATGGTTATTCCATTTATGTATGTTTATATCCCATCGTACCATTATATGTTATATATTTCTTTCTATGGGATTTATTATAACCTTTTAGTTAAAAAATTGGTAAGCAATGAGTTAATATTTAGTGAAGTGTTCTTCTACTTCATTAAGGTGAAAATCAATACTTAACAATAAAGTATTCATGGTTTAAATTATGTTTTGAAAAACTAATAGTTTTCCTTCATTATGTATCTCTTATTGAGCTTTCTATGCTCATACCATGTTTTGAAATATTTTTTACAAGACGTAAAGATGAAATGGGTTCATGTATGGGACTATGTAAAAGTCCTGAAACTAAACATATTCCCTTTTTAAGAGTGTTTGTTTAATGAAAATAGGATAGTGACTTGAAGTGTCTACTTGTAATATTCTTGTAGGTATTTATAGATTATGACCTAATTATCTAAATATCTAAACATGAAAAGATCCTCAAAGTAAATTATTATCTGAATTTATGATTATGTAATTTTTAATGCTATGACTTTATAATGAAACCCAACATCTTCTTCTTCAACTCAGAAATTTATTGACAACTAATCAGGTTTCTTCTCCTTCAAAACAACTTATTTCAACTTTAGAAAAGCCTTTCTCAATAACTATTTTAATAAAAGTGTTCTCTTTAGAAGAATTTATAAATTATTCAACATCATTATTATTAGACAAAAGCTTATCTCTTTGTATTTAAAGAACTTATTATCTTTATCGAAAGAAGAGAATTCTTCCTTATCACCTTATGTCATCCAATATCATCTTTTACTTCTTTCTTCTTTAACACTTTATTCTTCAGCACCTCTATAAGGAAAATTTGAAACATAGTTACTAATGCCTCCACATAAAAAACTTTAATGTATATTTCCTCTTGTACTTCATTGTACCTATTTATACATTTCTTAGAAAATGAAGATAAAATTTCTCCAAGACATTAACAAACCCCATTTTCAAAATTAAAATATCTAACTTCTTCTTCTTCCGAAATCTTCTTAGTCATTAATTTCTTAGATGTTTTGAGTGAAATTTTTCTATAATGTATTTTTTTCATTCATAACATTCTGTATTATCATTTAATAATTAATGAGAGTACTATGAAAATCATCCAGTGATGATGTAGATGGATCTCTATCATACAATGAGGAAACATTGGAATGAAATTTTTTAGGAGTAATTCTCCAGATCATTCCAACAATAACGGAATCTTCCGAAATTTCACAAAGAAATGTAATAGTGCTTAAAATGTCATTAACCATATAAAAGAATTCATTAAGAGATTAATACTTACCCATATTTAAATCTTCACAATTCTATCACAAAATTTGTAACTATGTCTCCTTTACTAATGTATTTCCTTTATAAATAATTTTCTTGTTATCCAAGATACCTTTGGTAGTGTAAACTACCTTTACCCAGATAAAGCCAATTTTAGATAATAATGAGACTAAATAATTTTTATCCCTTCCATCATTCTCATGATTTTTCATACCAGCAGCTGAAAAAGGAAAATTCTCAATATGTGTGGGATACCAATAACAACTTTTGAAACGTCAATCCCAAGATAAATAAGATATGGTATCATTTTATATTTCCATATATGATACTTTATATCATTTAATATTGGAATCCCTTTACTATTCATACAACTCATATGTTCCATGAAAAATTATTCTTTAACCACTTTAGCAAAGAGATTATTAAGGGAACCTTCACTCTGATACCACTTGTAATTTACCATCCAAGATCAATTTTCAGTGATAGGGGGAGAGATTAAATATGTGATATCTTTTATTTAAAGTTTCATTTATTTTTTAATAACCTTCACATATTTTTAAATAATTTTCACTTTTCTAAAAATAAAACAATCACACATCTACATGAAAACTAGTATTTACAAGATTCACTACTTAACAAGAGTATTTATATACTTGGTATGTTTTGGAATCAATCCAATACTTCAAAATTCACTATAAAACAATCCTTTTTTGCTTAAAATAATGAGTATATACACTTTCACTTGTTCATCAGTATCTTCAACACAATAGTGTGTTCTCTCATACTATCACAAATGATTTCAAATAAATTTTTTAAAAAAGTTATGAACCATTCACTATTGGTTCCAAAGATGTTTCCACACTACCTTGTATACATTCACAAATATAACCTCCAAAAAATTATTCACCTTCCTACCTAGAAGTATGTATGAACTTATCTATACTTTGTAATCATACTCAGTCTATTTCCCTCGTCAGGTTTCTCAGTCTGATAATATAAATTTTCTAGCATACCGATTAAACTATTTGGAACTACTCTTCCTCAGATTGGAAATATCAATATGATTTTCCCTACCCAATGATCCATCCCAATATGATAATTTCCTAAATAAAAGATTCTTCTTCTTACTCTTTCTAAAAAATTCATTAGGAAAGCATGATCTAGAAATTCCTTCTCTCTAGAAACATGCAATGCTCTACCTTCTATCTTGAACAATATTTTGATTTCAGAATATAGAAATTACTTATTATATTTATAGGTGTGCCAAATGAGGTATAGTTAGGAATTTAAAAATCATTCCCTCTCATCAAAACTTCCCAGAACATAATGTTTCCATGGATTTTAGATACATATTTTACTTCTTCAATGCTTCTCATCTCTTCTTGTTTCATCTCAAAGATTCTCAAATATTCACCTAACTTTATCTTGGTTCATACTTTCAGAAAAATCTTCAATATGATTTTGATTTCCATTATGATTTTCCTAATGTGATGGAAGCAAGTTTTCGATATAAAAATCATCATTACATTTCTATGAAACTATTAGTAAATAATAAGAAGAAAATATTTCTTCTTATTATAATGCATGGAACCATCTTTCTTATTCCATAAACATATTGGAATCTTCTAATGTTGTCAATATATATTCATAACACCTTAGTATCATTAGGTAACTCCCTTAACAAAAATTTTCATCAAACTATTCAAATTGTGATCTCCCATTGACAAAAAATTTATAAGTTCATTATGAATTTCTTCTTTTCATATTTTTCTAAGACCGATTGTCATGAATCTGGTGGTGTCTATCATCTTATAAGGTATGTCAATGACAGTCAGTGCCTGATGGGCTAGTTTTGCATTCACTCTGATAAATGATATCAGATTCAGTATGATAGTCATGAAACGGTTTTTAAATACATATTAGAGTTTTCTTCTTTTCGACATTACCACTTTATAAATAAATAATCCCAATGAATATATTCAACAACATTATTGATCATTTTATGGTACCATTTTTCATTAGTCCTAATAGCGTCTAATCTTCCTTTCTTTTATTTATTCCCAAAAGTTCTTTATAGAAGAAATATTCTTCCAATATATTCTTTTATCAATATTCATCTGACTCTTTTTTGAAATCATCACTACATCTGATGATTGGCATTTGGGTTACTTTGATGATTGGTGGCACACCACTTCTGATGGGCCACTTCCAGAAGTTTAAACATCAAAAACTACATTAAGTTTATGATTATTATATACACCATGTTATTTCTCTAAAGATTTGTTTCTTATGTCCAATTAGTCTGACTAAAAATGAACACCTTTAGTTTCTGACTTGTTTTGATCTTCCTTCCCAACCTTCACACAAATTGGCATTCTTTGGTGTCACATCAAATAAATGAGACCCAAAATCATTGACTATAATTTCTTCCTTATAAAAAATATTTCTTATAATAATGAATTACTGACAACTTATTATATAATTAGGATCAATATAGAATCATATGAAATTCATTGGAATGTATTATAACATCCCATACTTCCTACAACATCTTTATTTCCAACTAGACCTAAAAAACAACATGCATTATCTTCTCTCCCACGTTCCTATATAAGGCTTGGAGAATAAGTTTACAAAAAACCTATAAATTTTGTAAAATAAAATTATTTAATCATTATTAGGTATAATACATGGATGTTCTACTAATTATCAACCTTTCTCTCTCACTCAACATCTTCTGAGGCCAGTTATTAATAGATTGATTCCCAGTAGTCTCTGACTTCTCATTAAGATAAAAGAATTCTTTTATAACTCAATATGGTTTCCAAAATCTTCTATCTTTCTTTCAACATTTCAATATGATGGATCATATTGACTCATGAAAATGTGTTAGATCTAATTCTCAAAATAATTTTCTAGATCTGATTGAAAACTTCACACACACACACACACACCCTTCTTTAATAGGGATTTCCATCACATTCTCAACAAACTTTCTTTCTTAAAAAAGTCAACATAATGATCTATTGATAATAAATATAACCAAAACAAAACATGGTTGAAATAAATATTGTATTCCAAAACATCCATGATAATTTTTCAATGACTATATTACTATTCCAACAGTCATATTACCTCCAATAAATCATTCTTAATTATTTTATTAAGCATTAAATACAATATCCCCAAAATTTCAATTTTTTTATTATCTAAGATAGAAATTGGTTTATTAGTGTTTTTTTATTTTCTATAGTACTATTCCTTGGAGAAATAAATTTGGAAGATTGTGTCAATCCATGTATTCCCATAATAGTTTTTTTATATTTTCCCCCAATGTGATGTTTGGAATTTTAGGGTTTTAGTTACTAACTAATATAATTTTATTTATAAATGAAATAATTTTTTTCTATGACTTTATGATTTTATTTTTTAATAATATATAATATAATATGAGAGACATTTATTATGGAATCATATATTACTAATAAATTATCGGTTTTTATGTTGTACCCCATTTTTAAATTTTGTCCTTTAAAATTAAACTCTTATTATCAGTTAGGAAAAGGTGAGCCTATTTTTATTTCCTTGTTTTCTATGGTTCTTATATCTCCTCTTCATACTTTTGGTTTCTCTTTAAAATATTGACAAGGTGTTTTTTATTATTTCATTGAACATTTTCTCTATACTATAAGATAATTGTTGGATACTCCACATAAGAGGGGCCTTTATCATGTTATTTTACGTCTAAATTCAAAACATGTGATGGATCTGGTATGTACTTACTCAGGACCGATACGTGGAACACATCATGAACATGATCCATGTTTAGTGGAAGTGATGCATTAGAGGTCACCTCACCAATCAAATCAAGAAATAAAAAATGGACAATGTTCATAGAGATATGATTTAATTTCATTGAAAACCTCATAAATATTATCCATTGTGATATTTTAATGAAGACATAATCTCCAACATCAAAATCCAAGTCCATTAAATGGTTGTTAGAAAATCAAATCATTTGAATATGGCACCATTTATATGTTGTCAGATGGAGTGAACCTTTTTATCATTTCTTAAAAAAATCAATTATAAGTATCTTTTTTTCACCAAATTAATCTCAATAAGATAGAGTAATACATCACTTCCAATATAGTTTCTCATATAGATCAATTTGGAAAATGGAGTGAATGTTTTTTTTCTTAAAACTTGAATAAAGGTTGATGTTTATCTATTTTACCATTAAACACCTTTGAGAATGTTTTGAAAATCTATTCAAGTGATTAAATATTTCTTTTATAATTACAATCAATTTGGGGGGGGGGGATAAGTTTCAGTAAAATTTAAATCAGTGGTCAAACAATAATGAAGACTTCTCTAGACCTTAAAAATGATCATTGGATCACAATAATAAATTATTAAAAAATATTACCCATGAAACATCAAAACATCCATTACATGTATCATAGAAATTTGTCAAAGGGAGAAACTATCCCAATTAGTGATAAAGTGGGAAATCAATCCACCAAAAACCATATCACATTATTTCCTTTGGGTCACTTTTGGAGACCGATGAGAGTTTCTATGATTGTGTTCACCAATTTAAATATCTGTATTGTAAATGATTGCCTCATACCCATTTACTTTTTCAACTATTCTTGTATATTTCTAACTTATCAATAACTTTGAGGTATACTTAGTTATCACATTCTGTATGTTGTCCCACCAAATGTGCTCTTGGTACATCTTTGTACTTATATTATGGATGGAGAAAGATGAACTGTGTGTATTAACTAATAGATCCTTCTTTATCTAATGTTATTAAGGAATAAGAAATATAGTTCAAAATCAAATGCCTCCATTTTAATATATTTTGAACTCATGAATATTACCCTCCATTACTACTTCCACCTTCTTCTGAAGCACTAGATCATCGCTATGATCCTCAACAATCCTCTCTTTGATAGATAGTTCAAAAACAATTATGGAAAGGTAGGATATATTTCATTCCATTTTTATTTCCACGTCCATCCTATTTTTATCTAATAATATAGGGTCTTTCTTGATCAACCTAATCTATATACTAGGAGGTTCATTTCTACAAAGAGAATAATATACCTTATTATTAATTCCACGATTTTAATGAAAAGAGAAATTTTAGTCCTTGATTAGTTATTTCCATATTATCTAACACATTTGAGATCCTTATGTGTGAATACATATAATTAAAACATTTGTGATCTGTGTACATATCATATTTCCCCCCATAAATATTGTCTCTACATATCATCAGAGAAAATATGACTACTACTAACTAAAAGTCTTGAGTAGGATAGTTCTCTTCCTTAGGTTTTACCGATCACGTTGTATAATAAATTATCTTTTCATTTTGAATCAGTATACATCCATTTGATTTTAAGGATGAATCAATATAAATGAAATAATCATCCCTCTTAGATGGAATTGTTATCATAGGTTCACTAACCAATTTTTACTTCAGTTCATGGAAACTTTCTTCCCAATCATTTATCTATAAAAACATAACTCCCATTTGAATTAATTAGTTTCTTATATTACGAATCTATGAAATGTTTTTAAAAACCTTATATATTATCCTAATAGAACATGGAAACTATGAATATCAGTTAATTTTGTAGGCTAGGGCCACTTCACTATGAAATTTTTCCCCGATTGATAAATTGATATTCCTTCGCTGGTCACGATGTGCCCCATGTCAGAAACTTGTTATAGCCAAAACTCACATTTCATGATTTACCCAAAAACACAGCCTTCCTATGAGATTTAAAAATCACCCATATTTGATCCTCATTCTCATTGAAAGTATTGTAATATACAATTATTTCATCGGTAAATACCTCCACAAATTTAATAAGGTATCATTATATAATATATTAATCAAATCTAAAAATATGACACGAGCATTAGTTCAGATGTTTTGAATAAAAAAATATGCATAATACCAATATAATATTCAGAAGGTTGTCTTTGGGATTTCTTATTTATTCACCCTTAAATAATTATACATTGATCAGAGGTCAATCATGTGTATGAATTGAGTCCTGTGATGATTGTTGAAAAAATAATTAGTCCATGGAAGAGTTTGTTTTTTCTTTACTATGATCTCATTAAGTTACCTATAATTAAATTATATCAGCATTGATCCATCCCTCTTCTTCAAAAATAGAATAGGTGATCCCAAGGATACACAAATGGTTGAACAAAACCGTTATCTAGAAGATATTACAGTGTTTCTTGAATTCTTTGAACTCCACATATTCCATTCTATATGGGTTCATTGATATTGGATTCGATCCAGGTCTGAGTTTAATATAAAACTCTACCACTCTTTCTAGAAGTGTTTTAGGTACTTATCTAGGAAAAAAATCAATTTATTCATGAATAATGGGGACAATTTCTATCTTTAATGATTCTCTATCTTCTCTTTCCTAACCAATCATATATATAAAGAAGGATATATGTTATTATTCTAGATATATGCAAGGATATGATATCTCTCCTTAGAAAATAAATATATATTTTCTATTCAAGACCACTTAAAGTCTCTTTCTTTTGTAGTTGATTTTAGAATTATACTTTAGGAGATAGTATTTACCTAGTATATTGTTCAGTTCTTCCATGGTAATGAATACTAGATTTTTGAGGATATTTTTCAAGAAAAATTTGATAATATAATTTCTATATAGTATTGATCCTCATATAATTCTTATAGGGGTTTTAATTGATAACTCTTCTTATAGTTGTTTTGGGATTCATTCTATATCAATTGAAAACATGGATGATGTAAAAAAATGTGTAAAACCAAGGTAAAACATCATAATTTATATCATTGAAAGCATAATGATTGTACCTTCAAACATATCATTCAGAGCCTCTAAATTTACTGTTCTGATTAAAAAAACAACATTTCTCCCTTATCCTATTATGATTTTGATGGTTTTTTTCATCAATTATATTCAAATTTGGACATTAATTTTCAATTTTTCTAATCATTAATTACATGAATAACATAACATAATGATTTTATTGGACCATATTCCCTTTGTTTCTTTCATTGATATGGTGAGGATTCACCTCAATAACATTGTTCCAAGATATATGACCATATCTTATTTAATAGTAAAACTTTCAACAACCAATAAAGTAGCCACCAGATTGTTTCATCCCATGTTTTTTTGTACAAGGTTATTTTTAGTTTCATTACTTCTACTACATGATCAAAATTATTCTCGGAGTTTGGCTATGTTTCTCTCTTCTTTTCATTCAGCATATGTGACCACTATATCTCTCCAAACTCTATATCAACCTTAAATGAACTCCACAGTATCTCCTCATATATTTAATAAACAAGAATATCTATATTCATTCATATATAAGGTCTCATAACGTGAAAATTCTCATCAAACCTTACCTTAGGATCCATAAGAATACTAAAGGTGGATCGTGTAATTATCATAGAGTTTGTTTCATAGCTTCCCACCAATTAATTTTCTTTCTGAATCAATTATCATAATATCGTATCCATTTTTGTTATTATAAAATGGGGAGTATATTAATTTAAAGAGAATCTATCGAACTCCTTCCATTGTATATCGTCAATCCTATATCTTGGATTTACATTCTTAATTGGTGTACACTACTGATCAAATTCTTTTTTAAGTGGTATACTGTGATGGTTAATTTCCCCATATTGGAATAACATAGAAACAAAAATTATTTTTCTGTAGAGGGAATTAGTTCTTGGGGAATTAATGGATCAAAATATCCACTAAAGAGGGAGGTTTATAATACATAACGGATCAACAAAAATTGTTCCTTTCAAGGTTAATCAAGATGCTCAATAAGATTTATTTTATTATTTATAATCTATGATAGTTGGTTCATTTGTTGCAATTTAGTTTCCAATCCAGAATTCTTCATGATAGGAAGGCCATCAGAACATCATCTATTTCACACATCATTTATTTATTTTTTCATATTTCTAACCTTTTTTTTCTAAAATAATAAAAAATTAGTAATAATTTTGTTACTTTCAGGAATACTATAATTCAAAATAGAGTTTAAATATAATAACAACATTATTAATGATTTTATTGATTAATCTCCTGTGAAAAAATTATAATTACAATATATCCTGTATAATGGTTTATAAAAATAATTATATTAGTGTGACATATCACCCATGAGTGTCAAACTAGGTGTGTAGAAAGGCCCACTTTTTTGAACAAGGCAATGATCGAGTAAAACACCAACACACCCTCTTCAGGTTTATTACACCTAGGTAAAACTATGATAGAGATAGGTCCTCCAGTAGTATCGAAAAAGTTATTTATTTTCATATAAACCTCTCACTTACTACTTCACCAAAAATTACAATATGTTTTATTATATTTTTAAATATCCACATGGTTTTTACTAATTATTTCTATTATATAATTCCGTAAATAACTGAACTGTACTCTGATACCAACTATGGAATCCCACTCTTTTCTAATATCAATAACTTTCATTACATGGTATAACACTTAGTAATGAACATTATATTTTAAGGCTTCATTCCATGGAAATTAGAAACACAATACATGAAAAATATAAATTTAATTCTAACAATATTTAAACTCTTCTTCATATGTTTATCTTAAGTTATATTTAATGCATGTCATATCCTAGGGACATATATCAAATTAATTGTGTGAACATATATAAAATTATGGGAATTCACAAAGGTAATGAACGATCATCGTGTATAATAAATGAATCATAAAATAATTAAAATTTGTACATTACACAAAATATAAAAATGTCGAAAAAATGTGAAAATGATACATTCATAAGCATACTAGTACGATTTACATGGTGTTGCAAATTATAATTACACAATTTATTCAACAAAGTATCATAAAAACTGACATATATAGAATTATCTATCAATGTTCACCCTAACTCATGTGATCCACGTTTATAATAATAAATACTTTCATCAATAACCCAAGGGAAATAATGAAGGGGTTTCATATAAAATCATTATGAATATATGTTATTAATTTATTGAAAATTACTTCATTTTTTAGCCAAAAAATGGAATGCTAGTTTCATAACCATAAACCACAAAAACAATAAATCATAATTACATATTTTTTAATAATCATGGAAAAGAAAATAGTTTGGGTATTCACAATATAATGAATTTTAATGTGAAGAAGTGAATAATTGTATAAAAGAATGATTAAGGAAGTAGAATAATGGGAAGGGATAATGGTATCCCATTGATAGACTAATATTATGTATGTAATGTATAAAATAAAATTTTATTGAAAGAATGTAATCCAATATTTATAAGGCATACTACAAACTGGGTTCTTGAATTTACTAGAAGAGGAAAAGTCCATTACCTTAGATCCCGATTTATTTTTTCACTTTTCTACCTGCTAAATAATAATGTTTTGTTTAATAAACCAAGGGATGGAAAGTTAATTATGTTCATTTACATCACTATTTATCAATTATAATGAATTTATTATATTTCTTAACTCCCATCATCAGTGGGTAGTTTTTTTTATATCACATTTTCTATAACAATTTTTTGTTATGCTTCGATTTCATTATTTTTTTCCACGTCAATTATACATAAGTAGCTAAAATCACAAAATATTAAGACATATATATTTGTAAAATTATATATCATAAATAATTTTTTATAACTACCCAAATGTTTTTTAAGATGTTAATAGTTTGAAACATCCTCGTTGGTGGTTAACCAACCATTAACGAGAGATTCTCCAATTTGGAGGAAGATAATTACATGAAATGAATATGCTGTAGATGGGATAAGTTCACTATATTATTACAATTGATATAATAATAATACAATTCTTAAATAATTTTAGAATATTCGAGTTTGATAGGTATGGAGATGAAGATGAAGAGAAGAAGATAATGAATGAAGAGTTGATAAAAACATATTCTTTTCATGGTGTTGCTTCTCTTGCATGACACTAAACTCCCCTGATGCATGGATTTGATTTTCATAAAAATAGAAATTTTTATTATAAGGGTCTTGAGAAAGAGGATTTTGGTATATGTTTTGGCTCTATTATGTTATTTAGGTGTAGTTTTCCAAGGGGAGGGAGAGGGGTTATTTATACGAGAGAAGGGGGTATTTTTAGAATAAAAAATCAAATAAAATATTATATCCAAGAAAAACATTTTAATGGTGATTTTTTGATATTAAGTATCATAAATCAATAATATAGAATAATTTTATAGATTTTAAATCCTTTATAAATTGAATTATTTTTTTATTTAAATGGAATGTTGATGAATTATAAATTGTTATTTTAAGGGGGAATTTTGACATTTGACTTAGGAAAATGATTTTTTTGTTTAGAAATTAAATTATATGTTTTTAAATGATATATTTAACATATTAAATTAATTTTGGGGTTAAATAAATATTTAAACATTTATTATGTCATTATTGTAGCAACCCGATATTTTATGATAAGCATAATTTTTAATTTATTTTATGTCATGTGTTTTATGCTACAACAAGATTATCTTGTGCTATACGCAACACCATATTAGCTTGTTGTATACGCAACACTAATCTTGGATCGTGTTACACACAATTTCATATTTGTTTGACAGTTGTTATTCTATGCAACATTGAGTATATATATATATATATATATATTCAATGTATAAATGAAATATGGTTGGATTTTGTTATACGCAACAACAGAGGAGTCTTGCACTACACACAACCCTAACCTGGCTTGCATTACACACAATCACGACCTTCCTCGATAGAGTGTGTTGTACGCAATTCTGGGTTTCAGTAAACAATGATATATGGTTATATTATTATTATAAACTATCAGTTATGAATTAGAGTAAATACATTTTTAATTTAATGACACTATAATTCATCTTATAGAACATGGTATGAGAGAAAAATAAATTTTTCGGGTAAAATAAGTATTTTTCAAAAAATGTAGTTTTACTGCCTTTTGATGGCGCACCCACTTTTAATCTATTTTTGGACATGTTTATAAGTTCAATTTATCAAAATAAAATTATTATTTTGAATCAAGATATAAAATATTACATTGGATAAAATTTTCATATTATTCTGATAACTTTCATATTTTAATGAATAGTAAAAACACGCTATATTTTAATTAAAAAGAACTTTTTTCATTTTAATAAATTATGTAGATAAATTATAATATTGAATGGTTTTAAAGTATTAATAGAATATATTTTTACTATTTAATATAGTTTATGCCATTAGCATTGATTTTACATTTAATTCGTAGGTTAAATAAATTCAATCTTTTGCAATGTTTTAAACAAAAACCTGTTTTCTTTCGACAACGGGATTAATTCTAATTTAATTTCTGCAACTTCTGTGTATTGAATTTTGAAAAATGGATTCCATATTTAGAACCAGTGGGTCCAAATTATATTAATAGACTACTTTTTATTTTTGGGCTTTATGAATAGTAACAACAGAAAATTTTATTTACCATAGTAAAAGGTAAAATGGGTAATTAATGGTAAATATAATATTATAAAATTATCTTAATACTTGTCTTAATACAATTATATGATTTTAATTTGACCTAAGTCATATTAGGGTCGAAATGGAATAAATTATAAACCACTTGGATGTGATTAAGACCTTTAGTTTATTTTATTTAAAAGAAAGTGAAATATGTCTCACTCAACTTTAATAATTAAAGTATTTTTAATATAAGTTTATACAGAATATAAATTTGGTTATAAATACTAATTTGAAAGAAAAAATTTTTTTGTTTATCATGGTAATTTATTTGTAATTTTTAAGAGTTATTTAATTACCTTATTATATTATAAATTAATGATGCAGAAATTATTTATTTAGTGAAAAACCAATAATATAGTTTTTATTGAAATAGTAATACATATCAAAAGACCCATAAATCTAAAAAAAACTTATTATTAGTGTATATATAAACCCTAATCATTCACTGGCCTAATTGTTGACCATTTGGATCCTTATTAAGGCGATTATAACACTTATATTATTTTATTTTAAATGATGCCAAAGTTTTCACCTTCATAATTTAATAAATTTAACAATTTAAATATTGTTATTTTAAGATAATAAATTAGAGTAAAAGTATTATTGTGAGAGTTAATAGATTTATCTTCATCATAGGATTTTATTTGTAATTTTTATGCAACAAAAAAGTATATTAAATAATTATACAAAAATGTTGTAGTAATTATTTTATTTAGAGATAAACCAAATAAATGGTTTTAAAAATAATAAAATAAATATTTTATGTACTATTTAATGTGATCCACTAATTTTAATGATACATATGACCTTTTATGAAAATATTACACATTTTAGTTCGAACATATCTTCTGTATATATTTTATTTAAATTAAAAAAAATGAATAGCGTCGAAATTGACACTATTGTTATAACATATTATAAAATTGTTTAAAAATAACAAAAATATTTAAAAATTATAATTTTAAATTTATATGGTCTCAAAGGTTATGAATTATCCAATTATGAAAAATTCACAACAAATAATTAATTATTTTTTATAATTTAAAATTTAGAATATAATTACCAGAAATTAAATTAAATTTATTAAATAAGGGAAATCAAGTTGATAATGTTTAAAATAAATTCCTAACATGTCTAAATTTTATTAGTTGATGATATTACAACCCTATATCATATAATATTATAATATGAGTTATTTTTGGTGGTTTTATGTGGGGTTATATTTATTATAAATTAATATTTTTAATATTTCTAAAACTGCCCCTCTCCTCCCTTATAAAAGGGAATCTCCTCCCTCTCCTCCTCACACCAATTTGAGCCTTCAATATCGGACAACCCCTGACCATTTCTCTTCCACACTTCCCTAGAAACATCCTAGAGGTCATGGTATTCTTCAAAGACCAATTTTATTGCCCTAAAAGGAGGTCTCAAAGAGGCGCTTCAAAGAAGAGGTAATGTCCGTTACCGATTATTTCAACTTTATTTCTTCTTCTACTTATTCTTCTTTAGTTGTTTCATTATGAAGTAATAATATAAGTATCACTCATATACTGATATGTTATTATATGTATGAAACAACCCTATTTCACCATCTATTCATCCTTTGGAAAATGAAATCACCACGCGTGCCTACGTACGGAATACCGTCTCCACGCCGTGGTGTAATCTATTTTCCACCACCACCTTACATGGATGAGTATAATGGTGTAAATAATGACTATATATGATTATTTAAAAGTGATATTGATTCTGAAATATTATACATACACTTCAATAAAATTCCACGATCATGGGAATGATATCCTTGCTCGTGCGTACGTATGGACTACTGTCTCCACGACGTGATGAGATTCATTTTCAATGATTAACCATTCACAAATGATTATAAAGTATATATAATAAGTAATCATGGAATATATGACATAATAATCATACTGTATGTATTTATATATATATATATATATTTATGTCATCTACTTAATTCTATTCAATTCAATAGGGAAGAAAAAACAGCGTTCATGCGTACGTACGGCCTACCGTCTCCATGAACGGTGTATTTCTTTCCATTTATAGATCTATTATATATATGTATATTATGAATATATATTATATATAAATTTTGATTTACATTCTGTATGTATGTAACCATGATCTATGTAATCATATGAATAATTACAAGTTAAAACACGAACGACAAATGAAACGATTTTACCCAAAATGTTACTTTAACATTAATTTACAAAAGAATGGGAAATATAAAGTCATAAGTGAACCATATATGATATCATAACAATGAATATGATTCTGTAATAAGTCAATGACATTATTTAAATCATTATATAGGAGGTTCGGATACATACGAAGCATATCAGATGTATGGTATGGGATAATTATTCCAATCTCATTCTTATATGAGATTGTTTATTCGTAAGTATTTACTAGGGTTATGATTATTATCCATGTCCATATGTTCTCAAAATGTTTTCATAAAATGTTTACTTTTCTTCCATGTATGTTTAAATCATTCTTACCCTTTCCTACATTTACCACAACGTATGGAAGGAATCTTTCTTTTAAGAGGTACTTTTTTGACTTTTCCGACAAAAGTACAAGAAAAATGTTATTTTTAACTTATACGGCATGAACGGATTTTTACGGTTTTATAAAGCCTTATTTTCATAAAGCTTCTTCCAAAATATTTCATGACTATTTTTAACAAATTACTTTTCATTTAAAGTTTCGTGGAATTTTTTGAAACGAAAATGATTTTGAAGAATAAAGGATATTTTCCTCAAGAATTCATTTGGAGTGTTTTATCAAAACCATTTTCCATCTCAGATGACATTATTTCAACCTTTGGAAACTAGGATGCAAAAACGTTAGTGAGATCCCTAGAGATATTTCTAAGGTATGTATAGGGATGTCCCTAAGGATAAGTATACGTATCGAATATAGTCCGAGAACTATGGTAATGATCTTAGAATTTAAACAAAGATGTTAGATATTGAGGTTACTCCCCCTTTACTATGTTGTTTTCCCTAGCATGATTTTTGCCTCTCACAAAATTCTATTTGTGTTTTAGTCAATGGAGGGAACCAGAAGGAATTTGGTTAACATTGAATCCAATGGACAAATTGGTGACTATGAGAAACAAAATTGTGTAATGCCTAGAGAGAACGATATTGTGATTATGCCGAATCATTCATCGTGATATATGATTAACAAGGTGAAATTTAGTGGTATGCATAATTCATCAAATAAGAGGAAGATAGACTTTTATGCATGTTCGCATGTTGAGGAGCATAAAGAAAGGAAGATTGAGATTTCTAAAGAAGGGAAGAAGAAACTTGAGGAATACCTCAAATGAAGGGACATATGTTATCTATGTGGAGAAAAGGGTCATAGAGTGACAGACTATTATGGAGTTCAATGTATTATTTGTGGAGAACATGGGAATTACCCAACTCAATGACCTAACCCAAAAAAGTTACTTCTAAATCAAGGAAGGACTTATTCCAGGTCAATCATTGAAGATGATGAATTGAATTGTTTATGTATTTGTATTCAAGAATAATGTTGTTGAGCTACTTTTATGGTGTATTAGAATATTTTTGTATTAGACTATTGTGGTTTTCAATAATTTTTTGGTACCCGTAATCATGAAAAGTGATTCAAAGCAGATGATATGCACATAATGAAGGGATAAGAAGTTAATGAGATGTTTGATTGTATTCATGAGCTCATGATTGATATAAGGAATAAGTGATATCATGGTTTGACTATATAGAATATTTAGTATTTTGGTATGTGGAAAGAGTTACCTTTTGACAGTATTCATGTTTTCACTAAGGTTATATGGTAATTTATGTTTCAAGATAATATATTACCAAGGTATTCATGTGTTTGGAATACAACCAACAAGATATATCTTATGATATATGTGGGATAAATGCTTGTATTCACATTCTTGGTAGAGAACCTTTCTAGTAATAGTTTTCTTTATACTATGAGCTTGGACCGAAGTATTTTAGATAATCCTAAAGATTGGAATGGATTATGTTGGATATAAGTTATTATTGTTTATGGATAGAACTTTTTTTGGATATTATTGATGGGATGTTATAGTAATGTTGTTTTAGAAAAAGGACAACCTGTAGGACGGGCGACAACCCATCACGTCAGACAAGGCTGTGGGAATCAAAAACACAACTGAAGTGTGACCAGCCTTTATCTTCTACCACTGGCCTACAGGAAGTCCTTGGTTAGTGGAAAGTAGTTTTATTTTATTAAGCAGTATGATAAATAAAGTCTATGTTTATTTTTAGAACCATATACGATTAACCTCACCATAAGATGGACTTAAAACTTTTGCTAACCTTTTGAAACAGATGCAATGATCCATCATTCTATCACATGATCTGCTAACGCTTCACGAATAACAAATTCAACTTCATTTCTTTAAGAGATGAAGTGGAAATTGTTCAATTCAATAACAATAGGGAGATTATACCAAAATCAGGTAAGTATGTCTTTTAATTCATCAACTTTAGGGAAATGATCTTGAAAACCAAAAAATGTTGTCCTAGTGCCCTTATATATGATGAATTCGATGGTATCTTAGATAATCACAAATTTATGGCTTTGTGATTGTTGGATTTTTCATAGCCATGTTCTCTACCACTCTACATCAAAATATGATGTTTAAGTTTCTCTTCCATATCCATATTTTCACTTATGTTCTCCTATATGGAAACCCAATGATGAGTTACTCTGGGTAATCTTTACGTTTCATACTTTAGTTTTTAAAGTTATGTTTTGGAATTTCATTTTACGATGTGGGTTTCAACTAAAGAAACTTTCAAGTAGAAAATCATGTATATCCCCGAAGAATTTCGAGGGAGAAATTCATTTTAAGGGGGGTAGAATGTAACAACCCGATATTTTATGATAAGCATTCTTTTTACTTTATTTGATTTCATGTGTTTTATGCTACAACAAGATTATTTTGTGCTATATGCAATGCCATATTAGCTTGTAGTATACACAACACTAATCTTGGATCGTGTTACACACAATTTTATATTTTTTTGATAGTAATTATTCTATGAAACATTCAGTGTGTATATATATATATTCAATTTATAAATGAAATATGGTTGGATTTTGTTATATGCAACAACAAATGAGTCTTGCACTACACACAACCCTAACCTGGCTTGCATTACACGCAATCGCGACCTTCCTCGATAGCGTGTGTTGTACGCAATAACGGGTTCACTAAACAATGATATATAGTTATAATATTACTATAAACTAGCCGTTATGAATATTAGTAAATACATATTAAATTTTATGACATTATAAATCATCTTATAGAACATGGTATGAGAGCAAAATAATTTTTTCGGGAAAAATAAGTATTTTTCAAAAAATGCAGTTTTACCGCCTTTTGATGGCGCACCAACTTTAAATCTAGTTTTGACATGTTTATAAGTTCAATTTCACAAAATAAAATTATTCTTTGGAATCAGGATATAAAATTTTACCTTGGATAAAATTTTCATTTTATTCTGATAACTATCATATTTTAATGAATAGTAAAAACACGCTATATTTTAATTAAAAACAACTTTTTTCATTGTAATAACTTATCTGGATAAATTATAATATTGAATGGTTTTAAAGTATAAATAGAATATATTTTTACCATTTAATATAATTTATGTCATTAGCATTGATTTTACATTGAATTCGTAGATTAAATAAATTCAATCTTTTGCAATGTTTTAAACAAAAACCCATTTTCTTTCGGCAACATGATTAATTTTAATTTAATTTCAGCAACTTCTATGTATTGAATTTGGAAAAATGGATTCAATATTTGGAATCCGTGGGTCCATATTATATTAATAGATTACTTTTTATTTTTGGGCTTTATGAATAGTAACAATGGTAAATTTTATTTACTATAGTAAAAGGTAAATTGGGTAATTAAGGGTAAATATAATATTATAAAATTATCCTAATACGTGTCTCAATACAATTGGATGATTATAATTTGTCCTAAGTCATATTTGGGTCGAAATGGAATCCATTAGAACCCACTTGGATGTGATTAAGACTTTTAGTTTATTTTATTTAAAGGAAAGTGAAATATGTCTCACTCAACTTTAATAATTAACGTATTTTTAATATAAGTTTATCCAGAATATAAATTCGGTTATAAATACTCATTTGAAAGATGAAATGTTTTTATTTATCATAGTAATTTATTTGTAATTTTTAAAAGTTATTTAATTACCTTATTATCTTATAAATTAATGATGCAGAAATTATTTATTTAGTGAAAAATCAATAATATAGTTTTTATTGAAATATTAATACATATCAAAAGACCCAAAAATATACACAAAACATATTATTAGTGTAAATATATACTATAATCATCCACCGGCCGAATTGTTGACCATTGTGATCCTTATTATGCTGATTATGACACTTATATTATTTTATTTTAAATGATGCCAAAGTTGTCACCATCATAATTTAATAAATATAAAAATTTAAATATTGTGATTTTAAGATAATAAATTCGATTAAAATAATTATTGTGAAAGGTAATAGATTTATATTCATCATAGGATTTTATTTTTAATTTTTATGAAAAAAAGAATTATATTAAATAGTTATACGAAAATGTTGTAGTAATTATTTTATTAAGAGATAAACCAAATAAATGGTTTTAAAATTAATAAAATAAATATTATATTTACTATTTAATGTGATACACAGATTTTATAGATAAATATGACCTTTTATTAATATATTTAGGATTTTATTTCGAACATATCTACTGTATATAGTTTATTTAAATTCAAATAAATGAATAGTGTCAAAATTGACACTACCGTTATAACATATTATAAAATTGTTTAAAAATCAAATTTTTTTAAAAAATTATAAATTTAAATTTATATGGTATAGAATGTTATAAATTATCCAATTATGTAAAATTCAAAACAAATAATTAATTATTTGTTATAATTTAAAATTTAGAATATTATTACCACAAATAAAATTAAATTGATTAAATAAGGGAAATCAAGTTGATAATGATTAAAATAAATTCCTAACATGACTAAATTTTATTGGTTGATGAGATTACAACCCTATATCATCTAATATTCGAATATGAGTCATTTTTAGAGGTTTTTAAGTGGGGTTAGATTCATTATAAATTAATATTTTTAAGATTTCCAAAAGTGCCCCTCTCCTCCCTTATAAAAGGGCACCTCCTCCCTCTCCTCCTCACACCAATTTGAGCCTTCAAGCTCGGCCAAACCATTCCCATTTCACTTCCCCACTTCCCTAGAAACATCTTATAGGTCCTGGTCTTCTTCAAAGACAAATTTTAGTGCCCTAAAAGGAGGTCTCAAGGTAATGTCCGTTAACGATTCTTTCAACTTTATTTCTTCTTCTAATTCTTATTATTTAGTTGTTTCATTATGAAGTAATAACATAAGACTCACTCATATACTGATATTTTATTATAGGTATTAAACAACCCTATTTCACCATCTATCCATCCTACAGAAAAAGAAATCACCGCATGTGAGTACGTACGAAATACCGTCTCCACACCGTGGTGCAATCTATTTTCCACCACCACCTTACTTGGATGGGTATAATGGTGTAAATAATAACTATATATGATTATTTAAAAGTGATATTTATTTTGAAATATTATACATACACTTCAATACAATTCCAAGATCCGGGGAATGATATCATCACTCGTGCGTACGTACGGACTACCGTCTCCACGACGCGATGAGATTCATTCTCAATGATTAACCATTCACGAATGATTATAAAGTATATATTATAAGTAATCATGAAATATATGAAATAATAATTATACAGTATCTATGTATATATATATTTATGTCATCTACTTAATTATATTCTATTCAATAAGAAAACGAAAACAGCGTTCATGCGTACGTACGGCCTACCGTCTCCATGAACGGTGTATTTCTTTCCATTTATAGATCTATTATATATATGTATATTATGAATATATATTATATATATATTTTGTTTTACATTATGTATGTATGTAACCATGATCTATGTAATCATATGAATAATTACAAGTTAAAACACGAACGACAAATGAAACGATTTTACCCAAAATGTTACTTTAACATTAATTTACAAAAGAATGGGAAATATAAAGTCATAAGTGAACCATATATGATATCATAACAATGAATATGATTCTATAATAAGTCAATGAAATTATTTAAATCATTATACAGGAGGTTCGTATACATACGAAGCATATCAGATGTAAGGTAAGGGATAATTATTCCAATCTCGTTCTTATATGAGATTGTTTATTAGTAAGTATTTACTAGGGTTATGATTATTATCCATGTCCATATGTTATAAAAAATTTTTCATAAAATGTTTACTTTTCTTCCATGTATGTTTAAATCATTCTTACCCTTTCATACTTTTACCACAACGTATGGAAGGAATCTTTCTTTTACAAGGTACTTTTTTGACTTTTTTGACAAAAGTACAAGAAAAATGTTATTTTTAACTTATACGGTATGAACATATTTTTACAATTTTATAAAGCCTTATTTTCATAAAGCTTCTTCCAAAAGATTTAATGAATATGTTTAACAAATTAATTTTCATTTAATGTATCATGTAATTTTTTGAAACAAAAATGATTTTGAAGAATAAAGGATATTTTCCTCAAGAATTCATTTCGAGTGTTTTATCAAAACCATTTTCAATCTAAGATGACATTATTTCATATGTGTATGTTTTAAGTATAATTTCCATATGATTTATGTGGTTTCAATTTTCTTATTATGAAATGATATCCATTTTTTTATATGGATTATGTGATGATGGGATGATTTTTATGAAACCGATTTTATTTATTGGGTTATTATAAATGATGTATGTTTATTTTGTGGCACAAGTAAGAATGATTTCATTATGAGATGGGTGGGACCTATATCTCCCTCCAATGCATTGGGTAAAGATTTATATATCATGATATAGACATGGATGGAATGGTATGTTAATCTGGTTCAGTGTTACAGGACTGAAACGAGGAGTGAACTCGATTTAGAAAGGGACTTTTTCCACTAAATTTCATGTTCAAGTTTTTGCTTCCAAATGTTTATGGATTGTTTTATGTTATCTATGTTTGACATTACGGTGCATTTGAGCTCACCATTTTAATGTTTTATTTTCCCCAGGAAATAATGAAAGGTTTTAGGTAAGGAAACAAAAAGGGGAAGATCATTATGGGAGTTGTTGAAGACGTTTTAAAAATGATTAGAAGTTTATATTCCGAGTTTCCAAAGACACTAAACTATTACGATCCTTGTGTGTCTTTTTTTATGTATTAAGTATTCCGAAAAAGTAATGTAATTTCCATGTACGTCAAGCTTCAGGTCTCTACAATTATTGTATTATCATTATGACATATAACATGTTGTATTTCAAAAATAGTATTTTTATGCTTCATGTAAAAATTGATGTATTTTTGAAAATTAGGAAAAAGTAAACCTTGTAGAATCTTAATTTTCTGATTCCAAATATGATATTAAATTTATATCAAATGTTATTTTATTTTTTAATGGAGTTATTTGGATATTTAAGAAATAGATTAAAATATAGTTCATTAAAAAGAATGATTATATTTTTAGTCTGGATATTTATTTTATAGAGTAATAATATTACTATTTTATTAAATTAATTATTATAAAAAATATTTATAAAATTATTTCTTATTTTTAATTTAAATTACTATTTCAACGATCATGATACTATTTCCAATGGTTATGTTACTATTCTCAATTGACATGTTTCAATTATTACAATCATATTAATAATCAAATAGTTATATTACCATAAAAAAATACATATTGATTCATTTATTAAACATTAACAATGATTCCTCCAATGGTTTTATATTTTAATTTTTAGAAATGGTTATTGGTTTTCTAAAATTCAATTTCATTTTTATAGTGATGTTCATGTGAGGAATAATTCCTGAAGATTTTGGAGATATATATTTTTTCCATTTTTTGGTTTCTATTTTCTATTTTTTGTTCCATTTTAATGTATTGGAATTTTCATGGGAGTATTTGTGCACTAATTAAATTATTTTTATTAATGAAATAATGTTTTCTTAATTTCACTATGTTTTGTTATTGTAGAATACTATATAATATAATATAATAGACATTTACACATGAAACATATATTACTAACAATTTCGGGGTAATGATATTTATATCTTCATATATCACTCCAGGAGTGTCTCCCATAGACATCTTTTCTATTTTTATGAATTTTATAAGATATAATGGTGGGATCTAGGAAAAAAATCTCAATTGGTCTAAGTGTTCCTATTTGTCTCTCTTAATATCCAATTATGATTATTTTTTGTAATATGTTTTAAATTCCATTTAATATAATAATATTTTTATCTCCATAGTATATCATTATATTTTTTATATTTCCTACAAAATATTTTAATAATTAACCCTCATTATGTCCTTTTTCATAAGAAGTTACAATGTTATAGAATGGGTGTTTCCATATCTTTTTTCAATTATTATTTCTATTTCCATTGTTATATACATTTAAAATTATTATTTTTTACTATAATACTATTTTAATATCATTTTAATTATTATTTTTATAATATCATAATCTTTTGAGACCACCTTTCACACATAGTTTACTTCTTTCATAAGACATTGATATTTTGAAAATATTCTATGACGAATGGAAGGTTAAATTATTCAATGTTCAAAAATCCAAATATATTTCATTTATTTTTGGTATTGTGGATAAATTATTTCTAATATGGTGCATTTTTTCTAAATAATAGTGATGGATATGACGATAATGAAGTCTATATTGGATCCCAACTTGAGTAGACTTTATTTTTTCACTAGTTCACCTTTCATACTAAATTATACACACATGAATTTTCCAATTTAATGAAATTTTATATGTCTAATTCATATATAATATATTTTATTACATACTAATAATTTTAGAGGGTGATTATCTATAATTTATTTATCATCCTAAAATTTCAAATACATGTATTCAATTGTAAAATTAAAGAGTATCTTATTACTTATTAGCACAAAATAACTACAACTCCATATTGTTCACTTGATAAGGGTATTATTTTAACATTTTCAGACCCTTATTGTTTCTTATATGATTCAATAGAATTATCTTAGACATTTTTATTAATTTATTATCTTGGGATATATATTTAAATACCTTTGAAACCCTTTTTTATATTTTGGGAAATCAATTAAGAGAACTTCTTTGAGAAATTATGTTAAGTATTTATTAATTTCTCATTCCTAAAAATTATTCTATGCATTGTATATGAAAGTTTAGTATGATGGAATATATTGAAAATTTATTTTACTTGATGGATCCAAATCTATATATCAACTTAGTTCACTCGTAGGTCTCTTCAAACCATAAAGATATTTAAATCGGGAGTATCCATATGTTTAATGTTTGTTGTATTGGTATAAGGCCTTGATAGCATGTTTATGTTGTTTGGTATTATAAAATCACATATTATCCATCATTGTGATATAGTTGACCTTTATCAATGAAATTATTAATTTATATTCCTATCCATAGGTTAGGTTATACCTATTGATGAAATTTTTTGGATCTATCCTTTCTCTATTTCTCATTCCATTATTATTCCATAATAGCATTATATATATGCTATCCATTAAAGAGAATTTCACCTCACCCATTTTATAATATCACATTTCCCCAGGTAATTAAGTGTAATATTAGGTTTGGTTTTATCTACGGATATCATTAAAGAAATTTATTTATAATAAAATGATGTAATATATTATGATGTAATGTAATGTTTATGTATTTATTCTCTTAAGGATTAATAAATCTTGATCATTAGTGTTTAATCTCCTATAATTTTATTAACATGTAATAAAAAACCAACTAAATTTGGGTTTCTGAGTTTGGGGTTGTTACAATTAGTTTCTTAATAATTTTTATCATAAAATTTATGAACCATATTTATTAGAACACTTATATAGATAATATATTTGACCTCTAGAAATTTATAAGGAATTGGATTGATAGGTATCCTTTTCATATGTACTAATTTATTGAAAAAATGATTTATAAGTAATGTTTAATAAACAAACAGTATATAATATTTCTAATTAAGAGGTTCTATTTCATCGACAATGATTCCTTCTTTAGTTAATAGAAAATATGGACACATTTGAATATAATGCAGGGCTTTTCTGAAGAATTAGGATAATGTAATGGACGCTGGGGTTGAAAAAATTATTAGTAATTTATGGAAATAAATTTCTAATATGAAAAATAAACTTATAGGTACAGATAAATTATTTTTTTATAAAAAAGGATCACCCATTTTAGATGTTTTTATGAGGCAACAACAGCCATCTCTTGGAGGTCCCTGAATTCCATGGTAGTAGAGCAAGTAAATGAATTTTATAGAGAATATCATTATAGAATTTAGGTGCAATGAGAAATAAAATGTTATTATTTTTGAATATTAATTAATGTATGATGTTTACCAATGGTGTTTGGAGATTAAAAATAGTGAAAAATGAGGAGGAGATAAAAAATGGTTTGAAATGAATTTAAGGTGTTTTTTATTGAAATAAATTTCCCTTATGAGACATGTTCCAAGATAGAAATGAAATTCTTAAATTTATGTAAAAAAGATGATATGTTGGATGAGAATGAGTATAATTTCACAATGTTATAAATGTATATTGTGGATTATGTATGCAACAAATAATGAAATATTTATCACTTCATTGATTATATAAATCGATGAATTTCAAGATCATTAACATCCTAATCAATTTTAAAATTCGATGTGATAATGATGAGTACTCTCTATACCAAGAATATTAAAGTGATGGTTGATATACACGTGGAAATCAGTATTTGAAAGTATGATATGGTAATAGAGGAGTTCCCTATAAGTAATAAAAATGTGAAAAACCCATTGAAGATTTCTTAGGTGGATTTTTTGTATTATATAAATATTGAGAAATTATTCATCAATCTCATAACTATAAGACATATGTGATAATAGTTTCATTCATCTATGTTTTTCATCATAGATATCACTTGTTATTTTTTATATATAAGGATGGTTAAATGTTTATATTATTTGATTATTAATAAATAATTGGAATTAATATAATGGAAATTTAACCATTACTATGTTTTGATGACCTTATTGATCAACTTAACATGTGTCAATAATTAATAATGATTGATCTTTTTTATATTTAGCAAAAGTTAAACTTTGATATGGTTGATATATAATGGAAATCCATTCGAATCTTGTAAATTCATTATGTGTTCACTATAATGAAATTTCAGTTAATAAATGAACCCTCTATTTTTATGGATATGGTTAATAAATCCTTAAATTATTATCGTTATAACTTTTTTTTGTGAAATTTATTGCTTATAATATTGTATACTCTTAAAATTATAAATATTAACAAACTAAATTGAAAATTGTGTCTTAATGTTATGTGGAAAAATGATTTATATGGTATATTCAGTTAATGTAAATTTTCACTTCAACAAGGTTCATTACTTGGGTTTATTGTATCCCAGGATGGTATAACTATTGGACCTTTTAAAAGAATGATTTTTATGGAATTTACAGAACCCATAAACATAATGTAAATATACAATTTACTTGTTTAACTAGATACAATTAATGTTTTTTTAAAAATTTATTCAATTAGTTAATCCATTAACCATGTTAAAATGTAAGGGTGTGTAATTCACATGAAAAATGTAATTATAAGATATCTTTGTGGAATTAAAGAGGATATTGGTAAATAATCTTGTATAGAATATTTTATCTGGTAAATAAAAGATTTTTATTTGTATTGATACATAATGAAATGGTCATGGGTGTGTTGTAATGAAAAATGATAGGGTGGTTCCTTATTTATATCAACAATTAAGAACCTATAAAATTTATGATCCAAATAATTATATATAGTCATTGGTGTGTTTTTACACTAAATGTATTGAAAAAATAACTCTATATATACATAAATTAGATATACAATGACTACAAGGGTTTTAAATATATCATTACTCATAAATATATTAATATGAGGAGAAAGGGATGATTATATTTACACAATGATTATTATTTTCCTGTACATTATCATCTTAGGAAAAAATAAGGTAAAATATAAATTGATTTGAAATGATCATAGAATCTTATCCTTGATAAGGGTTGGGAATGATCCAATTCTCTTGTATTTAGTAAGTATAGAGTGGTGTTTTATAATGGAATGAGATATATCTTACTTATTCATTGTAATGAAATAATTTTATTTTATTATAGTGGATTATGAAATCATAACATGATGATGAGTACCTATAGATGAATATGGGTGAAGTGAGAAATGGAAAATTACCAGAATTTAGTATCACTAAAGATAGAGGATTATGGTTTAGTAAGGGGTTATTTATTCCATTAATTCAATCTCTAACGCATGATCTATTATATAAATAACATAGCTCCAAAATATTTATATATAATTGAATTACCACATTGTATATGGATATATAAGACAATTTATGGTGGGATAATACAATTTTATTTATTGTACATTTATTTTAGAATCATGTAAACACATAATAAAAACATCCCAAATGAGTTATGAAACATTTAACTATACAAGAGTGCAAAAGGGATAATATAATAATTAATTTCAACACTAGGATTCCGAGTTTGATTTAATGGAAGACTAAAATATTGGTTATTTTATATCATCTAAAAAATCCATTCTATTTCCTAGACATTGGAGAATGTTTTTATTTTTATTGTCTTACATTGATGTATATATAGGAATTTAAGAGATTACATGGTACTCCCTTACTAAATATTCACATTAAAAAATTAAAATAGGATTTATGAAGCTTTAAATTTAGAGGTTAAACTTAGAAAATCCTTTCACCCTCAAATAGATGAAAATTATGATAAGGGTATCTAAATATTGGAGAAAATGGTATGGTCTCTCTATTTTGAATCCCAGTGAATTTGGGATTAATATTTAAATTTTGTGGAGTTTTCATACAATAATACATTCCACCTCAACCTTCAAATGGAAAAAATAAGAATAATTGTATGGAAATAGATGTCAGATTGTGATATTTTGGGATGAAGTGATAAAAAGTGAAATATTAAAACAAAACATGTAAATGAAATATCAGAGAAGGTAACATTTATTTAGAATAACATAGTGTGGTATAAAGCTCATTAAAAGTTATGACAAAAACTATATGAAGTAATACTAATTACATTTATGGGTCCACATAATCCAAAATATATCTCTATGAAATGGGTTTATGAGATTTTAAAAAATATGGATGATATGTATGAGATACATTAGTCTATTTAAAATATTTGACCAAATAGGATCTACAATATAACTTTCTTAAAATGCCACACAGAAATTTTTACGTATATAAATTCTTTCACATATTACACTTATGGAACTATATGCTGGACTATTTTCATATTGTAATGGTTGATCAAGCTTTGTTAGTTCTTGACTTATCATGACATAAAGATTTAATTCATATTCTTGATATAGGAGAGAATTTTCTATGAAATCAGAAAAATCAACAGGTGACAGTTCTTTAAAAGATTCACCCACCAGTGTAGCAAACATGGGGACTCAAGGATATGATGATATGGATTTATCATCTTTTCTCATGGATTAATTTTCTTGTTTTTTTAAAATATTATTATAATAGGGGATACAGTACTAAAACAATTAGTAATAAATAAAAATATTTTAGTACAGAATGTTGCATTTAAAATGAAATATAGATACTTTTTAGGATATATATATTTATGTAAAATAAAAATAAATAAATAATTCATTTATAATATAGATGTATCCTATGAAATATTCTCTAATAAATATCACAACTATAGTAATTAACATTAACAAATAATATAACACAAGACGCATAATTTATATATCGAATGAACTAAATAAGATAGGTATTATTTTCTATACTGGAATGAATTGATTTCTATTATTTTGGTGTAAATATAGACTTATGTGAACATTGAAAATATTTATATTATAAAATAACCAATAAAATTTATGTATATTATGGATAATAGTGAGTTATAATTAGAATATAAGGGATAAAAAATTACATAGGCCAATATAAACATTCCTTATAATGTAAATTTATTAGATATTAGAAATGAAGTGAAAAAATTAGTGTTTTCTCTTGACCAAGTAGAAAAAAGACATTATTAATAGAGGTTTAAGAAAAATTATCTTTAGAATAAGTTCAAGTTAGTATAAATTAATACTGGATCAATTTTTTCTAAAACACCCTCTAAAATTACCACATTTTCCCACCTTACCCTTCTATATTATTCTTGTATAGTAAAGGTTTATGTATCCTTGGGTTTGGAGTTATTAATATGAATGTCCTTTCAGCAATGAAATTGTGTTCACTCTAATAACATGTTTTTTATAAATATGTAATCCTTTTTGAAAAGTTATTTTCCTCAAACATATATAATTAACTTAATAATGTGGATTTATTATTTGGAATGAAAATTTCAAATTTCATTAAGGGGTGAAATTTTTTAATTTGAGGTAATAATGTTAAAATATGGTTAAAAATGGATAAATACAATGAAATATGGTAAATAAGACATTATATATATGTAATAATTAATAAATTCATCCAAGGAAGTTATATTTAACTAATTTTATCACAATCAATTATATTTCATCATTAATAGAGTTAACAAGGCACCTTGGGGGGGGAGCGTAACTCATGACACAACAAAAAAAAACGATCAAAATTTTAATCCATGTAATTCATCTCAACAATCCTATATATTCCCACCCTATATTCTCATTTATTCTATAAAAAATCCAAATATATCTTTTCATATCACTCAACATGAGTCTCTCCCATATGTATCTTTCAATCTTGGTGGGTTTTGTTGGATCTAAGGGTGGGTTGTAGACTAAACATCCAATGAGATATAAGGGTTCTTATATATCATTACTAATATAAAATTATTATTTAATTATTTTAATATATTTTGAAAATAATTTAATATAATAATATAATTTTTTATATTTCATATTATCAATATTTTTTTATCACAGTCATTCAACACTATTTTTAATTTTCATTTTCATGTCCTAGAAAGTGTCCTTTCTTTCAACCATATCAATTCCTATTTCCTTTTCCATAGTAAAATCCATTAATATCTATAAGTTATTACTCAAATTGTAACACCCCAATCTTCCACGGTACACTTCTCTTTGAATAATACAATAGTGTGTGTTGTACGAAACACTGAGTTCAAGCGCACCATGACTTACCAAACTAGCCGATCAACAGAAGTTATGAATAGTATTAACTGAATTTTAAATATTATATTATCATTATAATTTTAATCCATATTATGAGTTTCTATGATATGATTTATGAACAAATTCATTTTTTCAGATAAAAGAAGTATTTTTTAAAAAATGAAATTTTACCGCCTTTTAATGGGGAAGCCTATTTAAATCCAATATTTAATACTTTTATATATTCAATTTGACAAAATGAAATTAATCTTTAGTATCGAGACATAAGAATTTAGTTTCAATAATGTTTTGGTGTCTTTTTGATAACTTTCATATTTGGGTTAATAGTGAAAAATACTATATTTTATCTGAAAACAACTTTTTTTAATCAAAATAATTTATATTGTTAAATTATACATTTTAATGGTTTGGAAGTATAAATAGATTATATTTTTACTATTTAATCCAATTATGGTCATTTTAAGTAATTTCACCTTGAAATTGGACATAAACAAGTGTCAAACTTTTGATAGTTATTATTTCTTAAAAATACCCCTTTTGGTTTCAAAAGCAGGAATCAAATTTAAATTAATAAATGAAACATTTATGATTTGAATTTGGTAAAATATACTTCATTTTTTGATTCTGAATAACGAAATTATCCTAGGGTGAAATTTTGTTACTTTTAGGATAACTTTTATATTTTGATGAATAGTGAAAATTAATAAATTTTAATTAAAAACAACTTTTTTAATCGAAATAATTAATAGTGATAAATTATGAATTTGAGTTGTTTTAAATTATATTTAGAATATATTTTTTCCATGTAATACAATGTGGGTCATTGTACATAATTTTACAATTAAACCGGACATAAACCAGTGTCAATCTTTTGATAGTTTTTATCTATTAAAAACACACTTTTTGTTTTAACAACGGGAATTAATATTAAATTAATTTCTGCCACTTCTGTGTTTTGAATTTGGAAAAATGGATTCCATATTTGGAATCATGATGTTCAAATTGTGTAGATAGGTATCTTTTATTTTTAGACATTTTGAATAATTACGTTGGTAAATATTTTATTTACCATGGATAAAGGGTAAGTCCGGTAAATAATGGTACAAAAATAATATTATAATAATATTAAATTACCCTAAAACGTGTCTTAACCCTATTGGTTGATACATGTCCGACCATGGGCATATTTGGGTCGATTTTGGGACCCCATGGATCCACTTGTAAGTGATAATGACACTTTATATTAATTAAGTTAAAGTAATTACAAAAATTACATAAGCATATATCTTTTAGAAAAACAATATTTACATAGGGTTATATATGTTGGATTTTAGACTATAAATATTAATTAGAAATATCTAAATAATTTCTACATAATTATATTTTATTTATAATTTTTATACATTAAATAATTTATTTTATTTATGACACAATGATGATGGAGTTATTACCATAATAGTAAAAAATTAAAATAATTGATATTATAAATACCCAAATAAAAATAATTTCATTATTTTTATGAATTACACTAATTTTCTAGGATAATATGATATGTTATGATCTATTTAAGTTACTTTTTTTGAAGTAATCATTCTGTTATGAGATTTACAAAAATCAATTATTGAATAGTATTATAATTTACATAAAAGAATTTTTAAAATAAATATTATATTATTAATTGATATTAAATTCTTAAAAAACTAAGGTTAGGACAAGAGACTTATATCATGATATATGTATCATTAATGGACCACTTGGGGGTCTCTTGTATGTATATAGTATGTTTATTAACTATATAATATAAAAATACAAAGTGACATGGTAAATGTCAAACTAATTAACTAAGAGTTAAAAATAAAAGATAAGGTTAATATAATGACCCAAACCTGTCTAAATTATATTGGTTAAATAGATTCAGACCTATACCCACCTTAACCTTTAAATAATCAACTTTTGAGCCATTAGAAACCGAAAATGAATTTACTATAAATTATTATTTCTTGCTTTTCCAAAGGTGCCCCTCACCCCTCTTATAAAAAGGCACTCCTCCTTCTCATTTCATCACACCTTAAAATCCTTTTGGTTCGGACAACCCCTACCCACATACTCTCTCAACTTCCCTAACTACAACCTAGAGGCCTTATTTTGATCAGAAAGCCACCCTAAGGAGCCGTTTTGATCAAATCAAAAGGAAGAACCCGAAGAAGAGGTAATGTTTTTACCACCCTTTTTCAAATTCTTTTCTTCTTCAACATATTCTTTATTTGTTATTACCATTATAAAATAATGAATCTAGTATCTATTATATACTGTAATATTATTATAAATATGGTACAACCATATTCAGTATTCTATCCACCCTTTGAATAACATGTCACCATACGTGCGTACGTACGGCTTACCGTCTCCACGTCGTGGTGTAATTGTTATTCATTAAATTATTATTTGGATGGGTATAATAATGATGTATAATTCATGTAAACAATAAATATAACATGATAATTATTCCGTATATATGATATACCATCAAATTATATATTATCTTAATAACAAAATAATGATATTGTCGCTCGTGCGTACGTACGGACTACCGTCTCCACGAACGCGATGAGATTCATTCTACATTGTATCCATTCAAGTATAATTATCATTTCATGATTAAGAATAGTATTTATGTAGTTAATATCATTATTTATATAAATAAGATACAACCTATCCATAAAACACATGGCTTATGTAACAAAACATATAAAAGAAAACGAGTATGTTAACAGCCGAAACGACAATAATTCTAAGATATTATTAACAAAGAAATGTTAAAAGATCATATATGATATCATATTAATGTATATGATTCTTGAATAATTTAATAAAAATTATTTAAAAATTATACACGAGGTTAACCTACCCCAAACCAAGGAAAAGTACAATGTAAGAGATTTTCTTATCTCATGTTTAATTCCGTGAGATTTCCATTGTTCGCCACTAAATTATTGAAAGTGGTGTATTGTATACTGCCATTTGATATATATTAGCATGATTCTCTTTATATTCATGTTATTCTATAAATAATTTGGTGGTTATTATCTTTTGGTCATACGACTCAGTTGATTACAATGTGGTAAGGGGTTTCTTATCTCACTCTTAATTTCGTGAGAATTCCATTGTTCACCACTTATTTATTGCATGTGGTGTATGTGTACTACCCATAATTGTATTCATTGTCTATTTTAATTTAATTTATGGGTATTTAAATAATCATTTTATGATCCTTCTTTCATGGGTGTATGTTTCAGAAGTTACCTAATCAATAAGGGAATTTGAAATTTCAATTTCCATTTATTCAACTTTATGTAAACTTCATTGATTATTTTACTCTGAGATTATGTGGGGAATCACTATTCATTTTCTTATGTCGTAATTTCCACTGCCCTTTTCTGTGGATATACTTTTGATACACATAATCACTCCATTGATAATTTCTCAAGTCATCGATATGAATTTGATAAGAGTAATTTTAACTCATTCTCCATTTGTTGAGTTAAACATCCAATTCATTGGTGTTGTTTTTACAAGATTATGTGAGAATTTCCTTTGATTATTTTACACTAAATATCCAATAATATTTAGTGTATTTATATTTTTCACACATAACTATGTCGTTGATTTATCCTTAACCTAAGGATACAACCTTTACGAGAGATTTCATCTCAATTTACATTCCATTGAGGCTTATTTGTTGTTATAAACCAAATCACTTTTATGTGGTGTATATAATGTACTTTGACATAGTATATCATGAATTACATTATTCTCATGATATTATAATGTTTTAATTACCTCAATTATTTGTATTCAAGTCTCTCTCTTTTGGATAGAAACTATAACTAAAATACCATTTTTAAATGTTTTAAAGACTTATTCTTCTAAATCATGCTCATTAATGTCCATGTTTTAAAAATGGTTTTAAAGATTTATTTATATGGACATTAATGTTTTAAAATTAAAACTCCTTTTAAACGTTTCAAAGTGGTATGGGACACTTTGATTCAAAAATCTATTTTTAAATGGCTTCTTGTCAAATAGTGTGACTTTTAAATGATTTCAAGAAAAAGGGGGATATTTCTCTCAAATTGTTTTGATGATTATTTTCATCTATATCAATATCCTTCGTTATTCTTGATTGAGGTTAATGTGATACAACACAATCTTCCATATTGTATCGAATGAGTTATGTTTGACTGTGTATGTGCTATTTTTATACCATTCATGGTTTGTGGTTAAAGTATTGACATTTCGTATGCTAGTTTTAATATGAATGTTTATGTTATGTTTAAACCTCTTCATACAAGGAATGCATTTGACTTAATAAGTTACGGGTGGAGCCCTCTATAGATCCTCGATGCATCGTTAGGTCTCATGTGACAAACTAGTGTTTTGGCACAAGGCCTTGGAAAAATCTTATTTGCAGTCTTGGCATGAGGCCTTGGCTATGTGGTTATGATAGTCTGGAATTATGCATTCCATCATTATGAAAGTGGTTATTGATATTTCATGTGATCATTCTACTAGTAGAATATCCATGTGAATATGTAAATGGCATTATTTTATTTTATCTTTTCCATTTTATACTGAAGTTCAAGTTTAAAAGGCTTTTGTTTTAGTTATAAATTGCCTTAAGTGTTTATGTTATCTATGAAAGCTTCTGCTATAATGTTATCCTTAATGAGCATCTGAGCTCACCCCTTTCAATGTTTTATTTTTTCCAGGATTATGAAGAAGTAATTTATGAATGACCTGCAGGGATAGTATGAGGGGATATGAAGACAAGATGTTTTTTATGATGTAATGTAAATCTTTATGAATGTATCTAGTGTTTCCAAGGCTACTAAACTAATCGGTCTTTCGAGACTTGATCTTTCTTGTGATCATTCCAATGTTATGTAATAATGCACCGAATTTGGGTAACTAGAGTTGGGGTGTTACGGTTGGTATCATAGGATGTTTAGTAAAAACATTGGAAGCTATATTTAGATAAACTCCAATTAGAGCACGTAGACCTAAGATGAACTTTGAGGATTAGTATAGAATAACTTCCAAGAATTTTGGTATTGTTGAGATTTTGTGAGTTTTCCAAGCAATACATCCATGGCTTGATACGAGCAGGTAGTGGCGGCTATGGCACAGATCTACCTAGGGGTAAAACTCGAAAACACCTCTTTGAGCTAGACTCGAACGGGAACTGGTGCACGAAAATGGGTCTTGCTGCACTCTTGGTTACGAAACTCTCGGGGGATATACTTAGCATAATTTACATTTTCTTTACAAACCAATTTAAAGTATTATATATATAATATGAGAGTAAACGACCTTGGTTAATCATAATTTGTTTCAAATTGAGAATATGGTGACATGTTAATCTCTAAATGATTGTATGACTACTATTACTCACACAATGCATTATGGTTTTAGTCAATGGATGGATTCCAAGGAAGCCATAGTGACATTGAGAATGATGTACAAGGTGGGAACGGTGGTGGCAATAAGCAACAAAATGGAATGTTGATAGGCGTAAAAGACATCGTCTTTTTGCTAAATCAATTTGCCAAAAATATGATCAACAATATATATATTAACCAATTCTCACACTCAAAAAAGAAGAGAATGTTGATGAATAATAAGAGCTCCAGCAGTGGAGACCATGGAGAACAAAATCCTCAATTTCCACTATGAAGGAAATGTGGAAGGAGACACCCAGGAAAGTGTCTCAATGGGACAATTCAATGCTTTACGTGTGGGAAGGAAGGACATAAAGTGAATAATTGCCGAAGGAAAATGAAGAGTACTATGGAAGAAGATAAAAATGGTCCCTAGAAACCATTTACAGTCATTTGCCGTAAATGTAGGGGACCTGGCCATTACCTGAGTGAATTCCCTATTCTATAGGATATTTTCTTGGTCAAAGAAGAAGATATGTGGAAATAAATGGTTGGAGAAATGTTAGTGCTCCCTATTGATGAGTTTACCTTGGAATAAATTTCTCTTGTATTTTTTAACCCTGCAGTTTTCCATTGAGAATGATATTTCAGGAAGAATTATCTTTTCTCTTGTGTATATAGTTATAAATAACCATTTGGTTTTATATGATCATTGGGATTGAGGCAATTATAAGTTATTATAATTTGGGATGAAAATGCATGGTATGAGATAATATTTGTGGTTAAATTATGTTATGGTTATTTTGAGGAATTTATCCCATTTTGGTAATTTTATAAAACATAGTTTTTGAAAAAGGACAACATAAAGACCGTGTGACAACCCATCGCGTCGGACAAAGCTGTGGGAATCGAACCCACAACCAAAGTGTGATTGGGATTTATCATCTACCACTGGACTACGTTAAGTCCCTGGTTAGTGTGACTATTATTTTTAGTTAAATGATTTTATTGATAAATAAAAATTTGATTTGGGATCTTATGTCTTATCAAATGAATACCCTTAGTATAGGAAAATGATTTTGTGATTAAGTGATAAATGTTATTTTGGAAGTTGTTCGCTTTGGTGTGAACAATATATGCCCAAGGAAAATAGAATAGTATGGGATTTAATTTGAGGAGTAATGGTGGATTTTTATCTATGTTTTTATTGTGGATTTATAATTATTTGGGTTATTTATGGAAATGATTAGGTTAATTACATTTAAGTATGTAACTTTAAGAGTAATTAATGTCATTTGGAGATACAATTTAACATGGAAGACTACATTCGTAATAATTTTTGGGTTTCAATAATATTTTGGATTATATTGAAGGATTTTATGGACAATTGATTATTGAATGGTATTTATTTAACATTGGGGTATTGTTGGTTTAATATTAGAAATTAAGATTAGAGTTTATTTCTCTCGAGGAATAGCCTTTTGGGGGATCATTAGATCTTGTACTAACCATTTTATTTTTGATTAATCTCTAAAGACAATGAAAATATATAGTTCATCCTGATTGGATCATGTGATTCTATAGAAGTTTATTCTAGATCTTCCAGTGTGACCAATTCTTCTCGAATACTCATCGTTTAAAAAAATTGAGTTAGTGGTGGAAATTTATTAAAGAGTGAAACTCTACATAAAAAGTAAGTATATATCTTTATATTCTTATTCAATATCATAAATTAATTCCTCATCCTTATGTAATGTAACTTAAAACAAAAAATGTTGTCTATTTACTTTCCTACTAGGAGACTAATGACCATTTGTCCCAAGACAAGTTTGTGGTTTTCTTATTATTATCTTTCTCCTGATCACGATTTCTATCCCTCTCCATCAGAACATGACACTTAGTTTATCGTCCATATCCATGTATTCCTATATTGAATCCCAGTATGGGTTATCGTGGTTGACCTTTATACCTATCTTTCTTTCTTTTAAAGTGATAGTTTTATTGACTCTTTTTTCTGATTTGGGACGTTCCATTATATTCCCAAGCATAATTTTACAAATTGCGAGGCCACAATTTATTGAAGAAGGGGAGAATGTAACACCCCAATCTTCCACGGTACACTTCTCTTTTAATAATACAATAGCGCGTGTTGTACGCAACACTTAGTTTAAGCGCACCACGACTTACCAAACTAGCCGATCAAAAGAGTTTATGAATAGTATTAAATGAATTTTAAATATTATATTATCCTTATAATTTTAATCCATATTATGAGTTTCTAAGACATGATTTATGAACAAATTCAATTTTTCAGATAAAAGAAGTATTTTTCAAGAAAATAAATTTTACCGCCTTTTAATGGAAAAGCCTATTTAAATCCAATATTTGAAACATTTATATATTCAATTTGACAAATTGAAATTCTTCTTTAGAATCAGGACATAAGAATCTAGTTTCAATAATGTTTTTGTGTCTTTATGATAACTTTTTTATTTGGGTGAATAGTGAAAAATACTATATTTTATCTAAGAAATTTTTTTTTTTAATCACAATAATTTATATTGTTAGATTATAAATTTTAATGGTTTGGAAGTATAAATAGATTATATTTTTACTATTTAATCCAGTGATGGTCATTTTAAGTAATTTCACCTTGAAATTTGACATAAACAAGTGTCAAACTTTTGTTAGTTATTATTTCTTAAAAATACACCTTTTGGTTTCAAAAGAGGGAATTAATTTTAAATTAATAAATGAAAATTTGATGATTTTAATTTCGTAAAATAGAATTCATTTTTGGATTCAGAATAACGAAATTATCCTCTGGTGAAATTTTGTTACTTTTAGGATAACTTTTATATTTTGATGAATAGTGAAATTTACTAAATTTTAATTAAAAAATAACTTTTTTAATCGAAATAATTAATAGTGATAAATTATGAATTTGAGTGGTTTTAAATTATATTTAGAATATATTTTTACCATGTAATACAATGTGGGTCATTGTAAATAATTTTACAATTAAACTAGACATAAACCAATGTCAATCTTTTGATAGTTTTTATCTCTTAAAAACACACTTTTTGTTTTAACAACGGGAATTAATATTAAATTAATTTCTGCCACTTCAATGTTTTGAATTTGAAAAAATGGATTCCATATTTGGAATCATGATGTTCAAATTGTGTATATAGGTAACTTTTATTTTTATACATTTTGAATAATTACTTTGGTAAATATTTTATTTACCATGGATAAAGGGTAAATCTGGTAAATAATGGTACAAAAATAATATTATAATAATATTAAATTACCCTAAAACGTGTCTTAACCCTATTTGTTGATACATGGCCGACCATGGGCATCTTTGGGTAGATTTTGGGACCCCATGGATCCACCTGTAAGTGACAATGACACATTATATGAATTAAGTTAAAGTAATTACAAAAATGACATAAGCATATATATTTTAGAAAAACAATTTTTAAATAAGGTTATATATGTTGAATTTTAGTCTATAAATATTAATTATAAAGATAAAACGATTTACTACATAATGATATTTTATTTATAATTTTATACATTAAATAATTTATTTTTTTTATGTCACAATGATGATGCAGTAATTACCATAATAGTGAAAAATTAAAATAATTGATATTATAAATACCCAAATAAATATAATTTCAGACTTTTTATGAATTAAACTAATTTTCTAGGATAATAAGACATGTTAGGATTTATTTAATTAACTTTTTTATAAGTAATCATTCTTTTATTATTTTTTAAAAAATCAATTATTGAATAGTGTCAAAATTGACATAAAAGAATTTTTGAAACAAATATTATATTATTAGTTGATATTAAATTACTAAAAATCTAATGTTCGGCCAAGAGACTTATATCATGATAGTTGTATCATTAAAGGACCACTTGGGTGTCTATTGGATGTATATACTATGTTTATTCACTATATAATATAAAAATAAAAAGTGACATGGTAAATGTCAAACTAATTAACTAAGAGTTAAAACTAAAAGATAATGTTAATATAATGCTCCAAACCTGTCTAAATTCTATTGGTTGAATGTATTGAGTACAATCCCCACCTTAAATTTTATATAAACAACTTTAGATCCATTATAAAGCGAAAATGAATTTATTATAAATTAATATTTCTAGCTTTTCCAAAGGTGCCCTTTACCCCTCTTATAAAAGGGAACTTCTCCTTCTCATTTATTCACACCATAAAAGCATTTTGGATTGGCAAAACCCTAATCAAATACTCTCTCAACTTCTCTCACTACAACCTAGAGGCCTTAGTTTTATCCAAAAGCCAACCTAAGGAGCCCTTTTGATCAAATCAAAAGGAAGAACCCGAAGAAGAGGTAATGTTTTTACCACCCTTTTTCAAATTTTTTCCTTCTTCAACTTCTTCTTTCTTTGTTATTACCATTATAAAATAATTAATACAGTATCTTCTATATAATGTAATATTATTTTAAATATGGTACAACCATATTCAGTATTCTATCCACCCTTTGAATAACATGTCACCATACGTGCGTACGTACGGCTTACCGTCTCCACGGCATGGTGTAATTGTTATTCATTAAATTATTATTTGGATGGGTATAACAATGATGTATAATTCATGTAAAAAAATTAATATAACATGATAATGATTATGTATATATGATATACCATCCAATTATATATTATTTTAATAACAAAAGAATGATATTGTCGCTCGTGTGTACGTACAGACTACCGTCTCCACGAACGCGATGAGATTCATTCTCCATCGTATCCATTCATGTATAATTATCATTTCATGATTAATAATAGTATTTAATTACTTAATATCATTCTGGATATGAATAAGATACAACCTATCCATAAAAAACATGGCTTATGTAACAAAATATATAAATGAAAATGAGTATGTTAACACCCGAAACGACGATAATTCTAAGATATTATTAACAAAGCAATGTTAAAAGATCATATATGATATCATATTAATGTATATGATTATTTAATAATTTAATAACAATTATTTCAACATTATACAGGAGGTTAACCTACCCCCAACCAAGGAAAAGTACAATGTAAGGGATTTTCTTATCTCACTTTAAATTCTGTGAGATTTCCATTGGTCGCCACTAAATTATTGAAAGTGGTGTATTTTGTACTTCCATTTGATATATATTATCATTATTCTCTTTATATTCATTTTATTCTGTAAATAATTTGGTGGTTATTAACTTATGGTCATACAACTCAGTTTATTACAATGTGGTAAGGGGTTTCTTATCTCACTCTTAATTTCGTGAGAATTCCATTATTCACAACTTATTTATTGCATGTGGTGTATGTGTACTACCCATAATTGTATTCATTGTGTATTATACTTTAATTTATGGGTATTTACATCATCATTGTATGATCCTTCTTTCATTGGTGTATGTTTCATAAGTTTCCTAATTGATAAGAGAATTTGAAAATTCAATTTCCATTTATTCGGCTTTATGCAAACTTCATTGATTATTTTACCCTGAGATTATGTGTGGAATCACTATTCATTTTCTTATGTAGTAATTTACACTCCCATTTTCTATTGATATAATTTTTGATACACATAATCACTCCATTGATAATTTCTCAAGTCATCGATATGAATTTGATAAGAGTAGTTTTAACTCATTCTCCATTTGTTGAGTTAAACATTCAATTCATTAGTGTTGTTTTTACAAGATTATGTGTGAATGTCCTTTGATAATTTTACACTTAATATCAAATAATATTTAGTGTATTTATATTTTTCACACATAACTATGTCGTTGATTTATGCTTAACCTAATGATACGTCCTTTATGAGAGATTTCATCTCAATTTACATTCCATTAAGACTTCTTTGTTGTTATACACCAAATCACTTTTATGTGGAGTATATAATGTACTTTGACATAGTATATCATGAATTCCATTATTCTAATGATATTAAAATGTTTTTATTACCTCAATTATTTATATTCAAGTCTCTCTCTTTTGGTTAGAAACTCTAACGAAAATACCATTTTTAAATGTTTTAAAGACTTATTCTTCTAAATCTTGCTCATTAATGTCCATGTTTTAAAAATGGTATTAAGGATTTATTTATAAGGCCATTAATATTTCAAAATTAAAACTCATTTTAAAAGTTTCAAAGTGGTATGTGACACTTTGATTCAAAAATCTATTTTTAATTGGCTTCTTGACAAATATTGTGACTTTTAAATGATTTCAAGAAAAATGGGGATATTTCTCTCAAATAGTTTTGATGATTATTTTCATCTATGTCAAAATCCTTCATTATTCATGATTGAAGTTAATGTGATACAATACAATCTTCCATAATTTATCGAATGAGTTATGTTTGACTATGGATGTGCTATTTTTATACCATTCATGGTTTGTGGTTAAAGTATTGATATTTCATATGCTAGTTTTAATACGAATGTTTATGTTATGTTTAATCCTGTTCATATGAGGAATTCATTGGACTTAATAAGTGATGTGTGGAGCCCACTATAGCTCCTCGATGAATTATTAGGTATCATGAGACAAACTAGTGTTTTCGCATAAGGCCTTGGAAAAATCTTATTTGTAGTCTTGGCATGTGTACTTGGATATGTGGTTATGATAGTCTGGCATTATACATTCCATCATTATGAAAGTGGTTATTGATATTGCATGTGATCATTCGACTAGAAGAATATCCATGTGAATAAGTAAATGGCATTATTTTATTTTATCTTTCCCATTTTATGCTGAAGTTCAAATTTAAAAGGATTTTGTTTTAGTTATAAATTGCCTTAAGTGTTTATGCTTATCTATGAAAGATTATGCTATAATTTTATCCTTACTGAGCATCTGAGCTCACCCCTTTCAATGTTTTATTTTTCCCAGGATTATGAAGAAGTAATTTATGAATGACCTGTAGGGATAATATGAGGGGATACAAAGACAATATGTTTTTTTTATGATGTAATGTAAAACATTATGAATGTATCTAGTGTTTCCAAGGCTACTAAACTAATCAGTCTTTCGAGACTTGATATTTCTTATGATCATGCCAATGTTATGTAATAATGCACCGACTCTGGGTAACTGGAGTCTGGGCGTTACACAAATATTATTTTCATATCAGTTTATGTACATTCCCTATAATATACTATGAATGTGATACCCTATTTCATAGACATCATACTTCATTTATAATTCATTATAAAGCTTAAAATGATCTAAATTCATTAAATTATGAATTCTATTATGAAAGAAAATCATTATGTATTCCATGTATTAGTGGTATTGCTAATATGTTATTTATAACAAGGAACTTTTTAAAATGGAATATGATGGTGATGTAGCTAGTGGTATGAGTTCATATGTAGATTAAACTAAATTTTGGTATAGCATTACCTTTTCCATAGAATCACATCAACCTAGAAGTATCGAGTTAATTTCAGTTAATATAACAAATTCTTATAAAATAAATATGATCACATTTTCCTAATTTTAAAGGGTAATATTCTATTATTTCTTTTTTTACTACCATTTATTTTTTTTCAATTTTCTAAAAACATTTTTTATCTTATTTATTAAAAATATATGATGTCTAGAAATATCTATTATTAAATTTATATGGGTACTTATTTTAACATTGTAAAAACTATTTTTATGTATATTATATAAGATAATTTACATATAAACATTTTTTAATTCTTTTACTAGGGAAATATATTATCATTCCTAGGTATTTCTTTTTTATATGGGGTAATATTATCAGATAAGATTTACTTATAAATTATAAAAAGTTTTTTATGTTTATCATTCTTAAAAATCATTCCATGTATTACATATGATCTTTTATAGTTAATAAGATGTATTATAATATTATCTGATAGGTGGGGCCGAGATTTATATATCCCCTCATAGAACTGGTAGGCCTCATGAGACAATTAATGGAGGGAAGTTAGAGAATCCTTACCTTTTATGTATAATTTATTAGTCAAATTCCTTTATTGTATATTTATGTTGTATGTTATCATACATTCCCATAATATCTATCATTCTGAGATCATTTTTTATTCACGTGATTATGTATTTATTTTTCCATTTATATATTGTTTTATTCTTATGTATATGATGTCATTTTTACATATTTTCTTCCTGATTTTCTTATTCCACAATTATTATTTTTATAATTATTTGTATTCTATCACATACTGAGCCTCAATTTTTACCCATTTATTCATTTTCCATTTTAAAAAGTATGAAATTGTAATATTTTGTTTTTAAGATCTATTTATATCATTAATGAATAATTATTTATACTATAAATGATATAATATACGATGTTATAAGGTAATGTGTATGTACGTAATCACTTATGTACAATTAAAACATTATATTGTATTTTTAATATAATGTTATATTATTAAAATGTAATAAATAATCCACAAGATCTTGGAAACCAGGGTCTAGGTAGTGATGAAGGTAGTGAAATTGTAGAGATAATTGTGTCACCTATGATGTCATTAGTATATATTTATTTTTTTCGATATTTTTTCTCAATATTTATAATGTTAGAGTTAATTTATTGATATATTTAAAAATTTCCTAGAATTCAAAGTTAGGGGTTCCATGCATTGTTAAAGTACATGAGTAATGGGGGCCCTATAGTGGAGAATTAATGGTTAAATAGAAGGTTAGTTATATAATGTAGGTGGTCTGAAAACTATTAAGAATTTAGGTATTTTTCATTTTTGAAACAGTATTTCTAGTGGTTTCTCTACTTTTTTCCATCTAGAGACACAATTTATCATCTTAATGGATTTATATAGTTTCTTCTAATTCATACCTCCCCTTGATTAGGATTATTAGTAGTTTTTAGTAACTTATATGGAGTATATTTTTTAGGTATTCTATTTTATTTTCTTAGTCTTCTTTCACATATTTTTTATTTCATTATACTATGCGGCCCTAGTGGGATAGTTTAGCTATTTGGGAGTAGATAAATATTTGGAATTTTGGTTAATATGATTTAGAAACCATCTTTCCAACCAGGATCAAATTGGATTTAGTATAATTTTTATTTTTTCATTAGTATATGGTAGTGATTCAATAATTTTTTTCTTCTTTGAAAAATCATACCTTATATGGAATTTTTAATATCTTTCCCATTCAAATTATATAAAAAATTTATATAATAGTTTCTCCATTATTTTGAAAATAATTTTTTATCAATTAATTCAATTATTGTTTTTATAAGTTTTTATGCCATATGATATTTTGTGTTATTATGTTTACATTAAAATGGTCTTCACTTAGATTATGGTTTTTTTAGAATCAAATAAATGTGTTTTTGTTTAACTAATTATTTTTAAATATTTTTTGCACTATTTTAATTTTAATTTTTTAATTTAAAATTTTTAGGATATAAAGAAGAATTTCATGATTTTGGTTAATTGAGTTTGGAAGGAGTTACTCTAGAACCTATGTTCTAAATAAGGGTTCCTAATTGCGATAAGAAAGACCAATGGTGGTATGATTTTCAAAATTGGGGCATATGGCATCAATATAAAGACTTTTTGAATCTAACTATAGCTAGAAATAATAATAATTCAATTTTGGAAAGGTATTTTTATGATTATTTAGGGGCTATGTTTGTTAAAAAATTATTTTTAATTGGATTAAATTATGGAGAATGAATTATTAACTAGATGATATATTTGATGAGGTAGAATTCAACACAGTCCTTGTTTATATGGTTGGATGATCATATTTTTTAAAAGAAACTAAAAACTCGACAAGTTTCTTGGACTAGTTCTAAATAGATGTATCAACTCTCTAGTTGTGATACCATGTATCTTTGTGAGTATTATATGGAGTAATTTCATATTTTAATTATTCTATTTATTCTCTATGATTATGATAACAATGTTAAAATATAGAGTAGGAATAAGTTCAAAACCATTTAATATCTTTTTGGTTATTCATTTAGTGTGTGTATTTTCATTTGGGGATTTTTTTATGAAAGGCATGTTCATATTGAGTGTTTGAGAGTGATAATTTTTTTTCATTTATTTGGTACATAGTGTTCCAAGATTTGAATAAACAACTTTCCAAAATTCAAACAATTTTCAATAGTCCCAAAAAAAATTTCGTAGCTTATATGGTGATTCCTGATTAATTGTTCAAGATCCAACAAGGTGTATTAGTGATTTTTGTTCATTATGGTTTTGTAAAAATGGTATTAAAACATTTTAAAAGGGACCTAAAAATTTGTGAGAATTCACTTAGGGGTAGAGTGGGGTAGTGAATTATTAAATTCACACATTTGTTTTTCCCATTTAACGTGTATCTTCTATTATGGTTTATGGTGACATCACTATATACAATTTACAGACACTCAAAGTCAAAAAACAACAAACACAATGAATTTAGTCAAGGTTCACTACTCAAAATAGTTCAGTATATATTTGGAAAGATTTATTAAAATTTTTCACTACACATTCTACTAGAATCACCATGTTGGTTACAAATGATTTTGTATTTTTCATTAAATCATGATAAAAAATATATCTAATGACATTTTTAATGTTCACCCATAAAAAGAAATATATAAAATATATAATTTTACATTAATAGTTTTTTCAATAGAGTTATAATTTTATAGAGTTTTCATTTTCCTCATCTTCCGCATTACTCTTCTACATGCATAGTTAGAGGAAGACTTATATACTTTTGTTCTTAAATTTATGCATATTTACAAACACGAATCTTCTTTCATCCACATAAGTAACTCTATCTTTGAAATTTTTGTTGGTATATACAAATTAAAAGATGAAAATTCATTCAACTACTCTTAATTCTTCATCAAAATTTTGATTTATATAGTCCTTCAATATACCCATTAATATAGTTAGAATACATGATGATTTGATTTGGAGTAGCTCATGATTCACCAAATGATCATTATTTTCAATACATCAACTCCTAGACTCCATCCTTAATTATGATTTGATTTTATATAATTTTGGTGTGAAAAAATATGGTTTCCTCTAACTCTCATGAAACTTCTTGAGTTTTCCCTCTATCAGACACCCACGAAGGTTTGAGATACGTCCCAATGGAGTTCCTAATCCTTAAATACTCGATAAAGTTTCTGAGAATCAAGGAACCACTATTTGGGAATTATTTGGACCAAGAACTTGTGTCGGCCCTTGGGTATTGGGAATTCACTTTGGGCATTGTTGCTCGATGTCTTGGGCATTGAACATATGGATAACTCAGGCTGGTTCCAAAAAAATTGGTATCAGAACATCCTTATATTATTTATAGTGTTATGTATATTAGTGATAATATAGTTGGAACTTAATATTCAATGGTATGAAGAGTGTTGCAAGACCTTACTTATCAGGATCCTTGAGCTGCAATGGGAATTCAGGCTTCAAGTCCTTTTTTTGTTGGTTGTTTATTTTTTTAAATTATTTTGGAATAAAAAACAGGATTGAACTAGGTGTATTTAGTGAGCTCTTAGGGACAACAAATCTTTATGGATCCGAAGTTTGTGTTTCATGACGAATCTGAGTGCTCATTTTGTATTTATTATATGGCCTACCAGGACATGTGGCAAATATACACACTAAAACAAGTCCCCTAATATAAATTTTCCTTGGACTCATTTTGTTTTATTTTGATTTATTTAGGGTATATTTTTTTGAGAAAAATCTAGAAATTAGTTATAAAAAATGGATTTAAAAATAATTTTTTTTATTTTGAAAGAATATTTTATGGTGTTTTGATGAAAATTATTCTAAATTTAAATGGATTATGAAAATTGAGTTTGGTTTCAAAGTGGAAATAATGTGGTATTTTAAATTAATGATTTGTTTCATAATTGATATATCCAATTTTTAACTTTGATGGTTTTCATAGAAATTAAAAACCCCTCTAAATTAATCCCCTTGATTTTTGGATTGAGGTTTCTATTTAATGAAAATAACTTATGATGTATGCCTGGTAATGGGTATTTTGTGTAAATATTAATCAATGAAATGGAAAAGGAGGTACACTTAAAAATAGAGTTCGAGTTTAAGGACCTATGAATTTTTTGAGTGAAAATATTTTGTAATTTTAAAATGGAAATAAGTGAGGAATCTATTTTCAAAGAAAAATATATAATTTATCATCTTTTAAATATTTGTAATTTAAATTTATAAATTTTTAAAAGTGAAATGTGATGTTTTAAATAATTATAATTGATAATATTTATAAATTTAGTTTCGTTGATTTACTTTTTGTGACTATTTCTTTTAGTTGATATTTAATTCTCTTGGTTGGGATTTATATTGAGGTTTTAGTTTATGTAGATTTTTTATTATTTTATTATTTATAGTATTACACACAAAAAAGTTAGGAGGGTTCATAACCCTTTTAATGTGGATTTGTCAGTTTATGAGACCACACAGACTAACCATAGAGTGGAGGGACTTGATTCTTTAAAGGGTTTTCCTATATTTCAAGCTGATCTGGGTTTTAGAGTGCTGACATAGTGTATTGAGAATGTTGAGAAAGTATTCCAAAACTTCGAAACTCCTAATGTTATTAATTTTTAATCTATTCTTGTTTCATTTTAATGGAATAGTTTGCATTAGAAGACAATCATAATCCTATATTAGTTTCACACTTAGATTCTATGGGAGCTCTTAAAAACAATTATTACTCAGTTTTTACTTCCTGAATAATTTATGGCCAAGAAGGTGGTTAAACGTACTGGCCTCAATCAAGTTCAATAAAAATTTAATGAGTACATAAAACATTTTAATTATCAATATCCCTATTATCTAAAGGTTGTGATGAGTGAGTCCAAAAATCCTCATCTATTCAAGAATGTACTAAACCCATAGTTCTTTTCTTGATTCCTTTCATATAGGCATGTCATCTTTTAAGAGTTGGTAAATGAGGACTATCTATGTAATTTGGATTTCTTAGAGAAATGATTATTGAGTTATTTTTTTGTTTCTCTAATAATTTCTAAACACTTTTGAACTACTAATCAGTACAGAATAGAAGATCATGTCTTGCATGAACCCTCTAAGATTATTACTTTTTCAAAAAATGAAGACTCAAATTTTATACTTATAATGAAGTTATTTTGAGAAATCTAATCCCACATGTTTGGGAATTATAAATTCCTATCACTACTCTGGTCAGTTGTCACTCCTCTAGTTTTTTTTATCTAAAATGTATTTTGGGAAAGCGATCCACTCCAATTTCAGGATCATTGTTGTAGTTTACACAATTTTGAGGAATTATTGATTTTTGATTATCCTTATCATATTTTTCAATCAATTTCTTCCTAATCATTTATTATGTGAATGTTTGTTTTCAGTAATATATTTATGTGATACTGTTTGGTTTCATTTCATAAGTCATTATATATAGAACTTCTTGTAGCAGACTTTGAGGGTTTTCTTCCTCTGGTTGAGCCACCATATTTAGTAAACATCTAAATGATGGGTAAATCCACCTTGGATATCCATATTTCGATAATATGGTGTTTTTTGTGACTTTTAGTGGTAGAATATACACTAGGGTTGGCAGTTTTCATTTAGTTTATAAATATTGTTATGTGGATTCTTTATCATGGGTTGAAGGTTTTAGTTTTTTTATATTTTTAGAAATGTTACTTTCTAGAGAATGAATTTTTTTATAGTGGGGAGGATTGTATAACCACATTTTTAATTCTATTTATTATTTTATTAATTTCTCTATGGTTAATTTTTTCATTAATGCTTGGTTTGGGTTATAGGTTATTTTTTTATGTTCTGAGTGGTTTCGATCATTTTTTGGTTGTGTGTGGCTAATGCACACAATTTGAGGGGAACCATGAAACTACCCTATGCAATGGGAAATTTTAGTTCATTTTCATCTTGCACGGTTTTTCTATGATGGGTAGATAATGGTTGATAATAGACCATGTGTGTTTTTGGAGAACCTATTTGGGGGATTGGTGGTCTCTAAGAGCTAGTTCATGACCTGTTTCTGGTTTGAAGAACCATGAAGAATGAATGTAGTGGTGTATTGTTTTTAATGGATTTTTTTCACTATTGTTACATAGATTCCAGAATTTTCTAGCTATTTGTGAAAGGTATGCATGCCATTCCATTGGTGGATGCATGGTTTCGTAAACCATGTGATGTAACCTTGTGATTTACCAAAAGTAATGAAATTAATTTGATTAGAATAATAATAAAAAAACATATTTATTATACCCTTCCCCTTCCTAATTCGTGTCACACTATCACCAACACCTCCCTCATGAGCTCAACATATTTTCCTTTCCCTACTTCCTTTCTTAGTCGATCTTCCCTAGTTTCATTATTGTTTAGTTCAAATTCTCTAAGGTATGATCATACAATCAATTTTTTTCCTTATTTCATCATTTCTTCCCCATTTCATTAATATGTATTTCTATTTGATGAACCCTAGAGGTTTCTTATAGTCTAATTCATATTTTCCTACTTGCAAAAATATTTTATATTGTTATCATGAGGTTCTTTAGACGTTATTGCTAAGGGACTAGGTCTCACACATCGAAGGTGCCAGGTTCATCTTCGATTTCAAGTAGGCTATCCTATATATGACTCTTTGAACATAAAACCAGATTCAATTTTTTATTGGGGTTTTTCATTGTATTATGAATTAATTAAAATAGAAAAAATAATTGTGATGGATCGAAAAAGCCTATTTCATGTATTCCATGTTTTTCTATACATTACCCAAGGGTTTTTATCTAATGAAAAATGTTTCTAAAATTTATATTGAATATTTAATCTACCCAAGAAATTTTTTTACCTAAAAAGTTGTTTTATTTAAATGTTATATAGAACTCAATGATGTCTTCCCATATAGATCATTCTCTATAAAGGCTTAATGAATCATTTTATTTATAAAGAGCATCAAGATGGATTATAAATTCTTCATCATTTTTAAATATATATATATATATATATATGTTACTAAAACTTATTCACCCATAGTGGTGGGAATAGATGAATTGAGACACAATATATATATACAAAGGTGAATATGTGTATAAGGTTAAAGTGTTACTTTAGATAAATAAAAGGCTTTGGATCAAAAAAATATTTTTTAATCGGTAATGGTCGGTGTTAAAAATTAAAGGATTGATTTTTAATTTTGAGTGATTCCTAGAATAATGGATATCACCATGGATACTAAACACTCTAGAGAGAATTCCCAAGGATGGGGTCTAGAGGTTGTCTTGACTTGTATAATGGAAATTCATGGTTGAAATGTTTTATTCATGGTTTCTTCCCCACCTCCAAAATTTTATAAATCCATGGATTTCTGGATATCATAGTGAGATTAAAGATAAAGTTTATATAAAGTAAAAAGTATTTGGACTTGATCCCTATTGAATAAGAAGGCCATGTATGCTATGTCATTGGTCAGGCTAGTCGAGATAATCCATATTGGTTATTTTCTGTAGTCCACATTGATTGGCTGATATATGGTTTTAAACAAAGTATACCTGGACCTCTTCACTTGATGTCAATGTATATCCCATGATAACCATTTTATTGGTATTATAATATACTTTTTATTGATATTACTATAAAGTCATTTCAAATGATACTCTTTAATCAGTAACTATGACATTGTGATCTATTTATATGTATTATATTTCCCCATATTTTGCAGCATCATGTGACATGTCTTTTATATTTCACTTTTATGAAAAATGGTTCTTTCATCCTATATTTCATAATGTAAATTATTTTATAGTATATTTTTTCAATATTTAGAAACTATTATGAAATTAATTAGGACCATATTTTTTAGAAGAATTTTATTATTACTTATTTTAAAATGAAAATAAATTCATGTTATATATTTATTCAATAATGAATTAAATGAGTTTCAATTTATTAGTAAGGAAAAGGGTATTTTTTTGTTTTGGAATCTGTTTTGAGATTATTTATCACAATTATATCATTTTCATTTTTCAACTGCAGGTATAGATTAACATTTATTCTCACCAAACGGGCATTGTAGTACTCATTGGTTGGTTGGTGTCTTGTATAGTCTTAAAGAGATTGTTATATTTTCTGTTTAGTTTTATTTGAAATATTTATTCTATATAGGACACTTAGGTTTTTAGTTATTTATATGGATGGTGGGTAGCCATATATTCTGGTGGGAGAATAAAATCCATTGCAGGTGGGAATCCTTGTCTTGCCGGAGAGGGTTTTTGTATGGAGAGGGAGGTTTTTGGGGCCCAATATGGTTTATTTCATTCATAGATTTTATATTTGGATGATTCATTGTTTATATGTCTCTAGTGTGGATATATAATATCAAGATGGGTCATGGAATAATTTTATTTAATTTATAGTGTTTTTTTAATGAATATTTATTACGTGAAGTTGTTTCCAAATATTGATTCCTTTATGCCTATATACACATGCAAGCTCATTGCAATCAAGAATACCCTTCCTTCCCAATAACTACCCGACTACAGAATCTGATGATGATAGAGCTCAGGATAGTTTGTGACAGTATCAATTTATCGTAATACATATCCTTTTATGGAGTGATAAACTACTTCACTATATTGGAATTTTCTTTCCTAACTATCTTTCTGCGTGGTTCCACTCTTCACAGCTCAATCTATTATTTACTAAAAATTGAAATAATATAAAATCTCATGGATTTAAAACATGAATTTTATTTTTGGTCATAATAGATCAATTCAAAAAAATCTTAAAATTTAATTCTTGAATAACATTGTTATCTGTTGGGATATACTATTATTTATTAATTCACTAGAAAATTTACTCCATATATGGAATTCAATCTTGCAAAACTCTTTCATTCATAGATCCTATTACAACATGATTAGAAAACTCACAACATAGTAGATTTATCCTAAATTTATATTAATTATATAGTATTAGTGTTAATATTATATATAATAATTTAAAATTTAAATAAATCATACACAACAATCATCATGGCTTTTTTATAGACAACACAAACAGATTTAGTTAGCAATTCATGAACCTCTTCCAAACATCAAAATCTCAACTCCAAAAATCGTCTATCCATCTCTTAAATTCTAAAATTATTCCAAATCACATGAATATTTATTTAACATGAGTTTTAAAATGATTAATGAATGAAAAAACTCATCAAAAAAACATATCCACATAATCTCTTCTCTAATTCATTTTTCCTTTGAAAAAAATTCACAATGCTAGGGAATTATTATTTAACACATAATCTCTATACCCCCCTACATCACAATATTTATACAAGGGTCAAAATAGATCCATATATCAATATGTTATTTAATATAGTCATAGTATCAAAGATATCAACCTTTAAATTTGGAAATCAACCATGGAACATAAATTACATTTCATACTGAAGAAACATAATAATGAATCATAATTAAATAATTATAATACTATACAAGAAAAATTAATGTTATAATTGAGAAAAAAAATTAATATTCTCTTTTAATCATTTAATATGACTTATATCCACCTCTTTATATCACTAAATATCAATTACATGAAAAACGACTTCTTCGACTTGAAAAAACTGTTCTAAAAAACTCCAATTTTTTTTACATGCATGCGCAAAAATCCGGTTATCACTATTCACATATTTGAAAAAAATATAAATAATAACTTCATATCTTTCTCCTTTAAGAAAAATACCAATACATACATTCTACCCTTTAATCAGATTTCTCTCCACAGTTAGATTAAACAAATATCTTTGGATTCACCTTTATGTAAATACAGTAAGGTATATGAATTTTAAGATGTATTTTTTATTTTTCACCCTTGGAGTTTATCTCTAAAGATAAAAAATAGGACAAAATTGAATTTCAGTAAATTATATTTGATTGGAGTAAGGGTAAAACCCATTTTCAACCATAAATTTGAAAAACAATCACCTAATAGTGACTTAGTGAACACATCAATAGTATTATTATTAGTAGAAGTGAACTCAATATTAATTTTTACCTACTTCAATAACTATTTAATGAAGTAACATTTTATATTAATGTTATTTAATATTTAACTTTAAATAAAATATATAAAAATATTTATAGAACTATTATTTTATATCCCATTCGTAATAGAAACATTACATCTTCTTTATGATCCTCTAATTTGGAATTCATCCACATAAATTTGGTTATTTATAATGTTTTATAATTATAATGTGACAAGCTATTACTCATATTCACTAAAATTTACTTATTATTATTCCATGTGACACACTTTTTTCTTTAAAAGTTACACTAGATCTTGATTTTTTATCATACACATTTCTAGAACAATACACATATGTATATCCAAGTATATAAATTTTTAATTAACAATGAAATTTCAAACAACAATTATCCATTATTTTGATGAATCTAATAGTATTATTTTCATCCTTAAGATGTGATTTGTTAAGAAAACATTAAAATTTTCCACACTTTTTTAAACTATAGACTAAATATTTTCTTTAAGATGTGATAAAGAGAAAACTCTTAATAGTTATTGTGAACTCACATGAATGAAAATCTTATCCATATTAAACTTTTTTTAGTCCTTTTCTCCATATTTGTTTTATAAAACAGGTTTTATTCAATCAACATAATCTTATTTGAATTATTTCATCCATACATTTTTTGTGATAAGAAAATATGATGACTTTCATGAGAATTGTGTAAACAAAATAAATAATAAATCACTCTATGCATGGAGACTTAAAGATCTACTTCATTTATAAATACAATTCCAAAAAATAAATTCTTCATTTTCAAGAAAAATTAATATCATTGAAATAAGTGATAACAAGAAATGGTGCATCATTATCTTTTTTTATGTAGATGATATTATCCACTATTCCCATTCTAAAATTAAATTCCATCAAGAATGAATAAATATTTTCCTACCAGTACTCTAGATCTTTTTTAAACAACAATATTCTATTTTCAAATTAAATAAATATCCATCATTTTTTAATGTTTGAATATATCTAGTTTTTCAATTTACACTACTTATTCCAATTATTGATTTTAGAGATCTAATTTTACATCCATTTTAAAAGACCTTGTGTAAAAATTATGATGCCATATTATGAAATTTTCCAATGGCCAAAATAATAGAAGACTATGTGAAAATATCATTTAAATCAATTCCTCCCATCTATGAATAACCTTTATAGATTAATGTTGACTTGATTCTCACCATATATACTTTTCATTCAACTTTCTATAGAACTACAACATTATTACTATGAAACTTTTATTTCCAGGCTTGGGTACCAATATTAGTGTGCCATTGTTTTAAATATTATCAAATACCTTAATCATGGGATAAATACACTTATAATGCTCCAAATAATATTTAACATCCTTTAGTTTAACCTGAGAATAAATGAGGTGTACAATGTTCAAACACCATCTCATTAAAACTGTATATAATCATCCATATATTTTTATTGTTAAATTATATCCTATTTTGTATTTATAATATCTAATGGTGATTATAATTACCCTGAATTTACATATATAAATATATATATTAGATCTCAAAAGATTAAAATTCATTTCATTATACCAAAACACATGTGATAACTATAAGGGATTAGTGTCAATGGAAAACCAGATACATAAACTTATAGTTCATAAGTGAACTACATCATATCCCTCGTGGTTCTTCATATCTAGTACCGTTTTTTAACATATCAAAGATACCACCATTATAGCAGACATGGGGAATGGATACTTAAAGAATGGATAGCCTAGATGCTTTGTAAGGTCTAACAAGGGGAATACAACATAACATGAGTATAATGGTATGATAACCTGAGAATAACTTTTAAAAAACATATCCTGCATATCATAGATCATAAAAATGAGTTAAGGAATAAATATAGGATTTTCATGAGACATTAATCATAAATTTATTAAAGAACATAATTTATGAGAGCATAATAGTGGCATAAGAAATAGATGTTTGACATTCACATAATAATAGAAAATAATATTTCAAGGCTACCCAACAAGACATCCATAACTTGTTAGTCTTAATCTAAACAATCATGTTCTATCATAGGGCTTCAGATGATCTCTCAGGTACCCTATGTTGGTCTTGGGATAACCTGAAGTGTACCCACATGTTTAGGGATTATGATAACCTCCCATATAACCTCTTTTTTTAGGATTGATATAACCTCCTATGCACCCTCTTGTTTTGGTCTTGGGATAACTTCCCATGTACCCTCATATTTAAAGATTGGGATAACCTCCCATATAGCCTTTGAGATCATAGAACAATAATCTTGTCCTAATTCATTGGAGGGAGATGTAGGTCTTACCTATCGTATAATGAATACATTTTTTTCAAAAATATCATAAAACATTCATCATGTCATAATGAATAGAAAAGAAATAAGTATCATATAAATTTCATCATAGAATAGTCCATAGAAAAGAATTTTTTTTTCATAAAACATTCAACATATCGTAACCATTAAATGAAAATTGGTTTCATAAACATATCTTCATCATATTCAAAAACATAAACCTTTCATAGAAAGGAAATGGATGGTACCATTAGATCAAATACTCAGATATTACTTCCATTTTAGAATCTTCTCTTCAAAAAAATCACAAACATTAAGGAATGTTTTTTGAAAATATCCTTGAAATCATGTAATATAATATTAAAATAATTGAGATATCAGAATGGAGGAAAATTCTGTTCATACCATACACGTTAAAATTAATATTCTATTCACATTTTGGGTAAAAAGTCAAATTTTCATATTTTAGAAATCCATAATAAGATTCATTTTAAAAAAATATTGTGATAAATTTAAACATGGGTAAAAATATCAATAAAAATTAATTATAGTGTACTAAAAATTCCATCAATTTTTTTTAGAAAACATGGACATGGAAGAAAAATGATTTTGTACTAAGGAGAGAAAAAAAATTTAAATAATTTTGGACTCTTTAAATAATAAAGAGATGAAAATTAAAGGCAAACTTTACTTTATAAATTGAAATTGAGGATAATATAGTAAATTATTTTCATGAGATAATGATCATAATATTTTATCATTGGAAGTATATTTGTAAACTATCCGAAAAAACAATGAGACTATAACATAAAACCTTTACCAATTACGTAATGTTTGAATCATAAAAAACATTTAATAAATTAGAATATTTTTATATGTATATCACATTATATTAAAGTGAATAATAATAAAATAAATTCATGTGTAGTATATATATTCCATAAAAAATAAAAAGTGGTGTATAATGCTTGTGTCCCCTAGAAATAAATGTGAGACAAGATTACCTTACCTCAAGTCCAGAATTTCGTCAAACACATTAGAACCACTTGTATAATAACTATAGGTTTAATAAAAAACAACTTTCTAACTAAAATAATATATATCATATCATATATGATTTATTTTTTACCTTTTTGTACCCATGATTCGATAATTCTTTGTTAAAATCAATTTTTGGCAATACTTGCTTCATTTTACATGTATATTTTTGTTTGGATTATTTGGAAATTTAAATTTTATCCATGTAAAATATTATATATAATTTTAAACATACTAGAAAAATAATATATATAATCATTATATATTTATTTAGAGTAATCCAGTTATTTTAGACAAAGAAAATGAATTACATCTCTCATGAAGACGACATGTCATACATAAACATGAACGATGCTTCGATTTTATTAAATATTGGAAGATAAGAGAGGTAAATGATATGTTAAATTTTATGAACCATTTTATATCATATATATAACAAATTTTCATTAAAAATATATATTTCCTTCCATGTAAATTAATAGTTAATAAAGAATAACATTGCATCGTGAGGCACCAGTCCACCTTACACACAAGAGATTGATGTAGTTTATTCCATAAAAATAATATAATCTTATTATTTTTTATACTATGGTGTTGTTATATTTTAATCACTATTAAATTAATTAATATTTTAAGAGAATAATTAAAATGAAATAGTTTTGTGAGGAAAATTAACTTCTCTTAGAAAAACCTCTTTTAGTTTTCATGTTAAGGGAAGCAGGATTGGTATTTTTGGAAGAAAAAAAAGAATAGTAACATGTATATGTATTTTAGTGAATTATTTTCATTTGTTTTTTTATCCTAGAAGATTTTTTGTTGTGAATAATTGAGGTTAGTAGGTCCCCTTTTATAATTGTGGAGGATTTTCATTTTTGTAAATACTTATAACAATTCAATAAAGGGAAGTCACTCTCATTAAATGTGCATAAAATTTTCATAAACCAATTATTTTATGGATTATATGGTCAATAAACACCTTCAACATGAAAATACACAATTTTTAAACATTTTGTTCCCTAATAATTATGTTTACTCACTTTTACCCTTTATTTCATCACAATAGCAATACCTTTTATTTATCTCCATAATTAATCCATTTAGTGTAAAATAAAAATGAATTTTATTTTATAATTTGGACCCAATTATTCTAAATATTAAATTAAATTATTAAAAAAGGATCCTATGTGTGTTGAAAATTAATCTTATCAAATATATTTGTAATGCGTAAAACCCATTTTAATCATAACATTAGTAAATATTATTGATTATTTTAAATAATATTTATGAATAAGAAATAATCTAAACATAATATTTATTATATATTATTCTAATTGAAAATATTAAATCCATTATATCAAATTCAATTCCATGATGTTGAATAATTTAATTAAAAAACCCACATACACAACGAAAAGTGGTTTTACTAAGAAACTTTTTTCATATGTATAGAAAGTTATAATATAAAAATTCAATATAAAATTTATTAAAATTAACATAATTGGATTAATAAATATATAATTGAACTACATTTAAATTTAAAACCATTTTAAAAAATGGATCTTGAAAATGATTTAAATGAATGGATGTTTTCAAAAAAACGAGTATTTTACTATTTATCCAAAAATTAATATTTTTAAACATTTCACAAAATCCGGTAAATGGTATTTTTGACATGTACATTTATAAAATTAACATTAATTTTCAAAATACAAATTATATGCGTGGAAAATATCAATTATATTATTTCGTTATTAAAATCATTTTTATGATAAAAATATATTTTTGAAATATATGAATACCTTACTAAAAAATGAATTACTTTTTAATAAAAATGATTTATTTATATAAAACCACTATAAATAACATCTTAGAAGATGTTATTTCAATTAATACTACCAAATTTAATGGATAATTTATAACGTTAATGAGTAAATAATAACATTAATTGTATATTTCGGTTTAATAAAACATGGTGGTTTGTGTAACACAAGCTATCTATGAAATTAAATTTAATCAAAAAATAAATGTGTTACATTTCCCCCCCTTAAAATGTACATACACATAAATATTCAGAACTATGGTTCAAATAAATGAGGATACATCTATCTCATCATATCCTTAGTTTTCTATATAGCTGCAACAAATAGGGGTTTCTCCATAAAACGTTGCCCATGTGAGTGGTCTTGTTTCATATAACCTTCCACCTATAGTTCAGAATCTCAAATAATTTTTATTCATAAGAAAGATCATTTTCCAATACCATGAATTCGGATTTTATTACATGTGAAGGATCAGGTATGCAGTTCATAAGGAGAGACACATAGAGTAAATCAAGGACTTGAGAGAGTTTCAGTGGAAGAAAGAGTTAATTGGACACCATCATGACACAGTGAAATTTTTTAAAAAGAATAACATAATTAAGGATTAATTTTACCATTTCTATAAATCTCATTAACATCTTCCATCAATAAATATTTAGGAATAACTTAACACAAAAATTAAATTATAGATCACTCCAGCGATTGTCAGCACAACCTTTCTTATGACTTTGTACTTCCCTTATGTTTTTATGAATGAATCTAACCTTATATACCCTTTCATTATCTATATTAGGTCCCAATATCATCCATCTCTAAATTCACACCATTACAATGGATTTATATACTTATTTCCATATAGGTCATTATAAGGATCCTTCTAGGTGATTGAGTGAATGATATTGTTCTATGAATACTGTACCATAAGGCGGTTTTAATCCACACCACATTTTAAATCCACACATTAATATCTCAACATACCCTATAGGGTTTGAATTTTTTATTAGAAAAAATTTATTTCTATGGATGATACACTGTACTAAAAATCAGCTCTGTATGGAGAGCCTTATGAAGACTTCGCCAGAATATTGAGTGAAACATCGAATCCTAAAGAGACACAATATAATATGGTACTCCATGAAACCTTACCACTTCCATAATTTATATCATTGAAAGATGATCATGAGAAAAATATAATATTATATAAATGAAATGTGAAAAATTCATAAGGAGATCGAATAATTACCATAAAACATTATTCCATTTAGATATATTTAGGAATCCAACAACAGAATCCAAGATGATGTTTTCCTATTTCAAATTATGGTATGGTAATTTTTTGATACATCCCCTTTGAATTGTTTTACATAGTATTAACCTATTTATATAAAAATCACAGAGATACAAAATAAATGATATATATCTTTATTCAAACAAACCAGAAATACTATTTCAAATCTAAATATATCTTTTTTACTTATATGATTAATTGATAATGGAGAAATATGAACATATTATAGGAGATTCTTCTTCAAATACTATATTGATAGAACACATAAATGTTTCATGAACTATTTCATACCATAAAAATAAAGGATGAACTTTGGAATATTTGTAATCTAATTTTATACTTTCAAATATTCATTTTTCTCCTCTTTTTTCCACACATGGATAGATGGTTGAACTCATATTTGAGAAAGATATTATTTCTATTATTCCTTTAATATTTCAAGATCCATCCTTTCCAAATCCAAAAATATTAGATCTTTTGTGATTATTATCATGAATAAGGTAACATGATAAATTCAATGTGAAGTTTCTACCACCTTTTTTGATATCCCAGGGTGGTAGTGTATTGTGCATTCATAATATTTAATCATATAAAAAAATATTCTCTATCACATATTAAACTCATACTTTAAGAATATATTCTTAAAATTTACATTATAATTGTATATATCACAATTTTATCTATAAATGTAATGCCTCTAAATTTTTTATGAAAAAATTACCACAGCTAAATATAAATCATTAATTGAGTAATGTTTTCCATTAAATATTATTTTTTGTCTGGAATATGATATCACCATAATATTCTTTATAAAAATATATCTCAAACCCCTATTATATATATTACTATATTTTACATACCTTTATATACTTTAGGGTAATTTAATCACTTGTGCACTGACTAATATCCTCTTCAGTTCCAAGAAACATTCTTCAAATTTATATGTCTAGATGAAATTGGATCATATCCGAGTTAACTTGGTGACTATATTAGATAATCATGAAAAGTTCTCTATAATGTTTCAATAATATCCATCAAATACAATAAGCCTATGGATATCAACCACCAAAACTATTCTGGTCCAATGTTCAATAGCCTCCATCTTTGATGGATCCATAGATATACACTCCCGCTAAGATTATTTGAACCAGAAATGAATTTTTTTATCCAAAATTCATTCTTGTTAATTTTTTGATATAACCTATCCTTCCTTAGGGATTTCAATAAAATAATCAGTTGGTATCATGCTCTTCCATTATCTTTGAATATATAATAATAATATAATCTATATATACAATGATGAATTCATTGAGGTAGTTTTTAAAGACTTCGATTGTTAAATATACGGTTATATTAGAAGAATTATGAAGAAAAATAAATGGAATGACTATATACTCATATTTTCCACACCTTTTATGGAATTTTATATTGGGTATACCATTCTTCTAGACCATTAATTGATGATATCAAAAAATTTGTTCAGTCCTAGAAAATTATTAAGCTCCATGAATTTGATCAAACAAGTCATCAATACGAGGTAGGGGATTCATGTTCTTGAATGTGATATTATTTTAGCTCCCTATATTTATGGAAAATTTTCACAACAAATTCTACTAGAATCACCATGTTAGTTACAAATGATTTGGTATTTTTCTTGAAATCATGATAAACAATATATCTAATGACATTTGTAATGTTCACCTATAGAAATAAATAAATAAAATCCGAAATTTTACTATAATAGATTTTTTAATTGAGTTATACTTTTATAGAGTTTTCATTTTCCTCATCATCCTCATTACTCTTCTACATGAATAGTTAGAGGAATACTTATATACTCTTGTTCTTAAATTTATGCATATTTACATACAAGAATCCATTTTATTCCTTATAAGTAACTCTATCATTGAAATTTTTATTATTATATTAAAATTTAAAGATGCAACTTCTTTTAACTACTCTTAATTCTTCATCAAGATTTCGATTTATATATTCCTTCAATATACCCATTAATATAGTTAGAATACATGATTATTTGATTTAGAGTAGCTCATGATGCACCAAATGATCTTCATTTTCAATACCTCAACTCCTAGACTTCATCCTAAATTATGATTTGATTTTATATAATTGTTGTGTGACAGAAAATGGTTTCCTATAACACTCATGAAACTACTTGAGTTGTCCCTCTATTAGACACCCACAAAGGTTTGAGATAAGTTCCAAATGAGTTCCTAATCCCCATATACTCGATCAAGTTTTTGAGAATCAAGGAACCACTATTTGGGAATTATTTTAACCAAGAACTTGTGTGGGCCCTTAGGGATTGGGAATTCACTTTGGGCATTGTTGCTGGATGTCTTGGGCATTGACCATATGGAAAAATTAGGATGGTCCCTAAGAAATTGGTATAAGAACATCCCTATATTATTTTGTGTGTTAGGTACATTAGTGATAATATAGTTGGAAATTAATATTTAATGGTAGGAAGAGTGTTGAAAGCTCTTAGTTATCATAATCCTTGAGATGTAATGGGAAGTCAGGCATCAAGTCATTTTTCTATTGGTTGTTTAATTTTTTTTTCTTATTTTGGAATGAAAATGGAGATTGAACTATGTATATTTAGTGAGCTCTTAGAGGCAATAAATCTTTATCGATCCCAAGTATGTGGTCCTTTATGACTTCTAGTGATAGTTTTGTAATTATTACAAGGTCTACCAGGACATGTGTCCAATATGCACAAAAAAACAAGTACCCTGTTATGAATTTTCCTATACTCATTTGGGATTACTTCGATTTAGTTATGGTATATTTTTTTGTCTGAGATAAAATCTTGAAATTATTTATAAAAAATGGATTTCAAAATTATCTTTTTATTTTGAAAGAATATTTTATGGTGTTTTGATGAAATTTTTTCTAAATTTAAATGGATTATGAAATTTGAGTTTGGTTTCAAAGTGGAAATAATGTGGTATTTTAAATAAATGATTTTTTATCAGATTTGATATATCCCATTTTTCACTATGATGGTTTTCAAAGAATATAAAAACCCCTCCAAATTAATCCCCTTGATTTTTGTATTGAGTGTGTTGTTTAATGGAAATAAATTATAATTTATGCTTGGTAAGGGGGATTGTGTGTAAATATTAATCAGTGAAATGGAGAAAGTGGTGCACTTAAAAAGGATGTTCAAGGTTTAGGACCTATGTACTTTTTGAGCTAAAATATTTTTTAATTTTAAAATGGAAATAAGTGGGGAAACTATTTTAATATTAATATACATAATATATTGTCTTTTAAATATTTGAAATTAAAATTTATAAATTTTTAAAAGTGAAATGTGATGTTTTAAATAATTATAAATGATGATATTTATAAATTTAGTTTGTTTGATTTACTTTTTGTGACTATTTCTTTTAGTTGATATTTAATTCTCTGGGTTGGGATTTAAATTGAGGTTTTAGTTCATCTAGATTTGTTATTATTTTATTATTAATAGTATTACCCCCAAAAAAGTTATGTGGGTTTATAACCCTTTATATGTGGCTTGGTAAGTTGAAGACACCACACAGACTAATGATAGAGAGAAGGGACTTGATTCTAAACAATTTTTTCCTATATTTCGAGTTGATCTGGGTTCTAGAGTGCTGACATAGTGTATTGAGAATGTTGAGAAAGTATTCTATAACTTATGAACTCTTAATGATATTAATTTTTAATCTATTCTGAGGTCATTTAAATGGAATATATTGGATTAGAAGATAATCATCATCCTATTTTAGTTTCACACTTAGATTCCATGAGAGCACTTAAAAACAATTTTTACTCAGTTGTTCCTTCATAAATAATTTATTTCCAAGAAGGTGGTCGAACTTACCAACCTCAATCAAGTTCAATAAAAATTTAATGAGTACATAAACCATGTTAATTATATAGATCCCTTTTATCTGAAGGTTGTGTTGAGTGAGTCCAAAAAGCCTCATCTATTACAGAATGTTCTCAACCCATAGTTCTGTTCTCGATTCCTTCCATACAGGAATGTCATCTTTGTGGAGTTGGTAAATGAGGATTGTCTAGCTAGGTTGGATTTCATAGGGAAATGATTATCGAGTTGTTTTTTTGTTCCTCCAATAATTTCTAAACACTTTCAAACTACTTATAAGTTAAGAATAGAAGATCTTGTCTTGCAAGAACCATCTACAATTATTACTTCTTCAAAAATGAAGACTCATCTTTCATACTTATAATAAAGTTACTTTGAGAAATATAATCCCTCATGTTTGGAAATTATAAATGCCTATCACTACTCTGGTTAGATGTCACTCATCTATATATTTTTTATTATAATTGTGTTTTGGGAAATATATCCACTTCAATTTCAGGATCATAGTAGTAGTTTGCACAATTTTGAGGGATTTTTTATTTTTGATTTCCATTCTCATATTTTTTAATCAATTTTATCCTGATCATTTTTTAGAATGTTTGTTTTGAGTAATATATATGTGATATTCTTTGGTTTCATTTCATAAGCCTTTATATTTAAAACTTTTAGAAGTGGACTTTCAGGGTTTTCTTCCTCTGGTTGAGCCACCATATTTTGTAAACATTGAAAAGATGGGGAAATCCTCCTTGGATATACATATTTGGATCACTTGGTGTTATTTTTTTGGGAATTTTAGTTGTAGAATATACACTAGAGTTGGTAGTTTTCATTCAGTTTAGAAATATTGTTATGTGGGTTCTTTGTCATGGGCCGATGGTTTTAGTTTTTTTATATTTTTAGAAATATTAATTTCTAGAGAAATAATGTTTGTATAGTGGAGAGGATTTTATCACCAAATTTTTAATTTTCATTATTATTTTATTTATTTCTCGATAGTTAATTTTTTCATTAATGTTTGGGTTGGGTTCTAGGTTATTTTTTTATGTTCTGATCAGTTTTGATCGTTTTTAGATTGTGTGTGGCTAATGCACACAATTTGAGGGGAACCGTGAAAATACCCTAAGCAAGGGAAATTTTTAGATAATTTTCTTCTAGAATGATTTGTCTCTGATGGGTAGATAATGGTTTATAATAAACCATGTGTGTTTTATGAGAACCTATTTGGGGGATTGGTTGACTCTAAGAGCTGGTTCATGACCTATTTCTGGTTTGAGAAATCCATGTGGAAAGCATGTAGTGGTGTATTGTTTTTAATGGATTTTTTACACTATTGGCGCATAGTTTCAAAAAATTTCTACCATTTCATGAAAGGTATGTGAGCCATTCCTATGGTGGATGCATAGTCGATGCATGGTTTGGTAAACCATGTGACGTAACCATGTGATTTTACCCGAACTAATGAAATTAATTTGATTCGAAAAAAATAATAATAATAATAACTATTTATAATACCCTTCCCCTTCCTAATTCGTGTCACACTATCACCCACACCTCCCTCACGAGCTCAATAGATTTTCATTTCCCAACTTCCTTTCTCGGTTGATCTTCCCTGGTTTCATTATTGTTTAGTTTCAATTCTCTAAGGTATGATCTTACATTCCCTTTATTTCTTATTTCATCACTTCTTCCCCTTTTCAATAATATGTAATTCTATTTGATGAACCCTAGGGGGTTTATATAGTCTAATTCATATGTTCCTTCTTACAAAAATATTTTATATTGATCTAATGAGGTTCTTTAGACTTGATTGAAAAGGGAGTAGGTCTCACACATCAAAGGTGTCAGGTTCTTCTTCGATTTAAGGAAGTCTATCCTATTCACGACTCTTTCAAATGAAAACTAGATTCTATTTTTTATTGGGGTTTTTTCATTGTATAATGAATTAATTAAAATAAAAAAAATGGTGATGGATGGGAAAATCCTATTTCACGTTTTTCATGTTTTTCTATACTTTACCCTAGGGTTTTTATCTAATGAAACATGTTTATAAAATTTATATTGAATGTTTAATCTTCCTAATAAATTTTTTCACCTACAAAATTGTTTTATTTAAATGATATATATAACTAAATTATGTTTGTCCATATAGATCATTTTCTATAATGGCCTAATGGAACATTTTATTTCTAGAGAGCATCAAAATGGATTCTAAATTATTCCTCATTTTCAAATATGTATTATACATGTATATATATATATATCTTACTACAACATATTCACTCATAGTGGTGGGAATAAAGGAATTGAGACAGAATATATATATATATATATACATATATATATATATAGTGGTGAATATGTGTATAAGGTTAAAGTGTTACTTTAGATAAGTAAAAGTCTTTGGTTCAAAAAATATTTTTTAATCGGTAATGGTTGGTGTTAAAAATAACTGGAATGATTTTTACTTATGATTTATTCCTTGAAGAATGGAAAACTCTATTTATACTAACTACTCTAGAGAGAATTCCCAAGGATGGGGTCTCGAGGTTGTCTTGAATGTATAATGGAAATTCATGATTGATATGTTTTATTCATGGTTTCTTCCCCACCTCCCTAATTTTATAAATCCATGGATTCCTAGATATTATAGTGAGAGTAAAGATAAAGTCTATATTAAGTAAAATGTATTTGGACTGGATACCTATGGTATAGAAAGGACATGTAGGCTATTCCATTTGTCAATCTAGTTGAAATCATTCATATTGGTTATTTTCTGTAGACCGCATCGATTGGATGATATATGGTTTTAAACCGAGTATAGCTGGACCTCTTCACATGATGTCAATGTATATCCCATGATAACCATTTTATTGGTATTATACTAACGCTTTTTATTGATATTCTTATAGAGTCATTTTAAATGTTACTCCTTAATCAGTAACTGTTACATCATTAGCTATTTATATGTATCATATTTCCCCCTATTTTGCACCATCATGTGACATGTCTTCTATTTTTCACTTATATTAAAAATGTTTCTTTCATCACATATTTCATCTTGTAAATGATTTTATTGTATCTTTTTTCAATATTTAGAAACTATTACGAAATTAATAAGGACCATATTTTTGAGAATAATTTTATTATTACTTATTTTAAAATGAAAATAAATTCAGGTTATATATATATTCAATAAATAATTAAATGAGTTTCTATTTATAGGTAAGGCATAGGGTGTTTTTTGGTTTGGAATCCATAATGAGATTATTTATCACAATTATATTATTTTTATTTTTAAACTGCATGTATAGATTAAAATTTATTCTCACCCAAAAGGCATTGTAGTACTCATTGGTTGGTTGGTGTCTTGTATAGTCTTAAATTGATAGTTATATTTTTAGTTTAGTTTTATTTGAGATCTTTTTTCTATATAGGAAACATAGGCTTTTAGTTATTTCTATGGATGGTGGTAAACCATATCTTCTTGTGGGAGAATAAAATCCATTGCAGGTGGGAATCATTGTCTTACAGTAGAGGGTTTCTGTATGAAGGGGGAGGTTTTTGGGGCCCAATATGTTTTATTTCATTCCTTGATTTGATATTGTGATGATTCATTGTTTATATGTCTCTGGTGTGGACATATAATATATAGATGGGTCATGGAATAATTTTATTTGATTTAAATTTTTTATTTAATGAATATTTATTACATGACTTTGTTTCCAAATATTGATTCCTTTATGCCAATATACATGTGCTGGCCCATTGTAATAAAAAAAACCCTTCTTTCCCAATAACTGGCCGACTCAGGAATCTGATGATGATAGAGCTTAGGATTGTTTGTGACACTAAAAATTTATCATACTACATATCCTTTTATGGAGTGATAAACTACTTCACGATGTTGTAATTCTCTTTTATAACTATCTTGATGTGTGGTTCGACTCTTCATAACACAAACTATTCTTTATTAAAAATTGAAATAATATAAAATCTCAGAGATTTAAAACATGAAGTGTCTTTTTAGTCATCATAGATCAATTAAAAAATAAATCTTAAAATATAGATCTTGAATAACATTGTTATTTTTTGGGCTATACTATGATTTATTCATTCACTAGAAAATTTACTCCATATATGGAATTTAATCTTGTAAAGATATTTCATTCCTAGATCCTATTACAACATGATTAGAAAACATAAAATTCTCGTAGATTCTTCTTAAATTTATATTAATTAGATTTTAGTAGTGTTAATATTATATTTAATAAATTAACATCTAAATAAATCATAAAAAACAATTATCATGGCTTTTTTATAGACAACAAAAACTGATTTAGTTAGCTATTCTAGAACCTCTTCCAAACATCAAAATCTCAACTCCAAACTTCTTCTATCCATCTCTTAAATTATAAAATTAACCCAAATCACATCAATATTTAATTAACATGAGTTTTAAAATGATTAATGAATGAATAAAATTCAACACAAATGAATATCCACTTAATCTCTTCTCTAATTCATTTTCACTTTGAAAAAACTTCACAATGATAGAGAATTATTATTTAACACATAATCTCTATACCCCCTACACCAAAATATTTATCCAAGTGTCAAAATAGATCCATATATCAATATATTATTTAATATGGTAATGGTATCAATGATATCCACCTTTAAATTTTGTAATCAACCATGGAACATAAATGACTTCTCATACTAAAGAAAAATAATAATGAATCATAATTAAATAATTATAATAATATACAAGAAAAATCAATGTTATAATTGTGAAAAACAATTAATATTCTCATTTAATCCTTTAATATGTATTGTACCCACTTCTTTATATCACTAAATATCAATTACATGAAAAAGGACTTCTTCGACTTGAAAAAACTGTTCTAAAAAACACCATATAAAATTTTTTACATGCATGCGCAAAAAACCAGGTTATCACAATTCACATATTTGTAATACATATAAATAATAACATCATATCATTCTCCCTTAAACAAAATATTGATACATACATTCTACCCATTAATTCAATATCTCTCTACAATTAGGTTAAAGAAATATCTTTGGATTCAACTCTCTGTAAATACAATAAAAGATATGAATTTTAGGATGTTATTTTTTATTTTTTACCCTTTGAGTTTTTATCTAAAGATAAAAAATGGGACAAAATTGAATTTCCCTAAATTATATTTGAGTGAAGTAAGGTTAAAACCCATTTTCAACCACAAATTCTAAAATTACTCATCTAATAGTGACTTAGTAAACACATCAACAATATTCTTCTTAGTCTAAGTGAACTCAATATTAATTTTTTGCTACTTCAATAACTATTTAATGAACTAATATTTTATATTAATGTTCTCTAAAATTTAATTTTAAATAAAATATATATAAATATTTACAGAACTATCATTTTCATATCCCATTAGTAATAGAAACATTACATCTTCCTTTTGATCCTCTAATTTGGAATTCACCCACATTAATTTGGTTATTTAGAAAGTTTTATAACTATAGTCTGACATGCTATTGTTCATATTCAGTGAAATTTACTTATTATTATTCCATGTGACACAATGTTTTCTATAAAAATTACAGTATATCTTTATTTTTCATCATACACAATTCTAGAACAATACACATATGTATTTCCAAGAATATCAATTTTTCATTAACAATAAAATTTCAAACAATAATTATCCATTTTTTGATGAATCTAATAATATTATTTTCATCCATAAGATGTGATTTGGTAAGAAAACATTTAAATATGCCACAAATTTTAAAAATATAGACTAAATATTTTCATGAAGATGTGATAAATAGAAAAACTCCCAATAGTTTTTCTGAATTTAGATGAATGAAAATATTATCTATATTAATCTTTTTGTAGACCTCTTCTCCATAATTTTTTTATAAACAAAATTTTATTCAGTCAACATAATATTCATTTAATTCTTTCATCAATAAATTTTTTGTGATAAGAAAATATGATCACTTTCATGATAATTGTGTAATAAAAATAAATAATAAATCTCTCTATGCATGGAGACTTAAATTTCTTCCTCATTTACAAATACAATTCATAAATAATAAATTCTTCATTTTCATAAAATCTAATATCATTCAAATAAATGATAATAAGAAATGGTGTATCATTATCTTTTTTTATGTAGATGATATTATCCATTATTCACCTTCTAAAATTAAATTCCATCAAGAATGAATAAATATTTTCCTACCTTTAATCTAGAGGTTTCTGTAAACAATAATCTTCTATTTTCAAATAAAAAAAATATCCATCATTTTTTCATGTTTGAATATATCCAGTTTCTCAATGTACACTACTTATTCGAATTATTGAATTTAGATATCTAATTTGACATCCATTTGAAAAGGCCTTGTGTTAAAATTATGATGAAATATTAAGAAATGTTCCACTGGACACAATAATAGATGCCAATGTGAAAATATAATTTAAATCAATTCCTTCCATCTATGAATAACATTTACAGATTAAAGTTGACTTGATTCTCATCACATATCTTTTTCATTAAACTTTCTATAGAACTACATCATTATTAATATGAAATTTTTATTTCCTATCTTGGGTACCAATATTAGTATTCCATTGTTTTAAATATTATCAAATACCATAATCATGGGATACATACACTCATAATTCTATAAATAATATTTAACATCCTTTAGTTTAACCTGAGAATAAATGAGGTGTATAGTGTTCAAACACCATTACATTAAAACTGTATATAATCATCCATATATTCTTGTTGTTGTAATTATACCCTATTTTGTTTTTATAATATCCAATGGTGATTATAATTACACTAAATTTACACACACACACACACATATATATTAGATCTCAAATGATTAATATTCATTTCAATATACCGAAACACACATGAGAACTATAAGGGATTAGTGTCAATGGAAAACCAGATACATAAACTTATAGTTCATAAGTGAACTACATCATATCCTACAAGGATCTCCGTAACTAGTATCCTTGTTTAACATATCAGTGATACAACATTTCTACCAGACATGGGGAATGGAGACTTAAAAAAGGGAGAGCTTAGATGCTCTGTAAGGTCTAATAAGGGGAATAAAACATAACATGGGCATAATGGTATGATAATATGAGAATAACTTAGAAAAAACATACCTTGCATATCATAGATCATAAACATGAGTCATAGAATAAATATCAGAATTTCATAAGACATTAATAATAAATTAATAAAAGAAAATAATTTATGAGAGAATAATAGTGTCATAAGAAATAGATGTTTGACATTCACATAAGAATAGAAAGTAAAATGTCAAGGCTACCCACCAATACATCCATAACATGTTATTCTTGATCTATCCCATCATGTTCCGACTTAGGGATTTAGATAACCTCTGAGGTACATATCAGATACCCTATGTTGGTCTTGGGATAACCTAAAGTGTACCCAATTGTTTAGGGATTTTGATAACCTCCCATTTACAATATTTTTTTAGGATTGTTATAACCTCTTATTCACCCTCTTGTTTTGGGAATGGGATAACCTCCCATGTACCCTCGTATTTAATGATTAGGATAACCACCCTTACAGTCTTTGAGATCATATAACATTAGTCTTGTCCCAATTCATTGGAGGGAGATATAGGTCTTACCTATCGCATAATGAATACAATTTTTTTAAAAATATAATAAAAAATTAATCATATCAGAAAGAATAGGAAAGAAATAAGTATCATATATATTTTATCATAGTATTGTACATAGAAAGGAAATGTGTTTCGTAAACCCTTCAACATTGCCTAAACATTGAATTTAAATTGGTTTTATAAACATATCTTAATCTTATTCAAAAACATAAACCATTTAGATAATGGATAAATATGGTACCATTGGATCATATCCTCAGATATGCTTTCCATTTTTTAGTCTCTTCTTAAAAAAATAACAAATATTATAGAATTTTTTTTGAAAATATCTTTGAAATAATGTAATATAATATTCAAATAATTTATAGATCATGATGGTGGGAAATTCTGTTTATACCATACACATTAAAAAGAATATTCCATTCACATTTTTGGTAAATGGTCAAATATGCATCATTTTGATAACAAAAATAAGATTCATTTTAAAAAATATTGTGAAATATTAAAAATTGGTAAATATATCATTAAAAATTTATTTTAGTTTATTAAAAATTCATTTAAAACATTTTTAGAAAACATAGACCTGGATTGAAAATGATTTTTCACTGAACAGAGAAATTATTTTTTATTGAAAAAATTATTATGGACTCTTTAAATCATAAAGAGATGAAAATTAATAGAAAAATTTATTTTATGGATTGAAATTGAGGATAAGAAAGTAAATTATTTTCATGATATAATGATCATAATATTTTTTCATTGTAATCATATTTGTAAAATATCCTAAAAAATAATGAGACTATAACATAATACCTTTACCAATTTGGTAATGTTTGTATCATAAAAACCATTAAATAAATTAGCATATTTCTATATATATATTACATTATATTAAAGTAAATAATCATAAAATAAATTCAAGTGTAGTATATATATTCCACAAAAAATAAACAAGTGGTTTATAATGCATGTGTCCCGTAGAAATTAAAGTAAGACAAGATTACCTTACCTCAAGTATAGAATTTCATCAAACCCATTAGAAAAACTCCTATAATAACTATAGGTTTATTAAAAAACAATTTTATAACCATGAAAATATATATCATATAATATATGATTTATTTTTTACCTATTAGTACCCATGAATCGATAATTCTTTGTTAAAATCATTTTTTGGTAATAATTGCTTCATGTTACATGTAATTTTTTTTATTCTGTAATTTAAATTTTATCCATGTAAAATATTATATATAATGTTAAATATAATATAAAAATAATATTTATAATCGTTATATATGTATTTAGAGTAATCCATTAATTTTAGATAAACAAAATGAATTACATTGCTCAAGAAGACGGAAGGCCATATGTACACATGAACGATGTTTCCATTTTATTGACTAATGGAACATAAAAGAGGTAAATGATATATTAAATTTTAAGAACCATTTTATATCATATATATATAAAAATTTAATTAAAATTATATATTACCTTCCATGTTAATTAAAAGTTAATAAAGAAAAACATTGCTTCGCGAGGAACTGGTCCACCTTACACACAAGAGATTAATTATGTTTATTCTATACAAATAATATAATCTTATTATTTTTTATACTGTGGTGTTGTTATATTTTAATCATTATTAAATTAATTAATGTGTTAAGAGAATAATTAAAAAGAAAGTGTTTTTTGATGAAAATTAACTTCTCTTAGAAAAACCACCTTTAGTTTTCTTGTTAAGGGAATCAGGATTGGTATTTTTGGATGAAAAAAGATAGGTAACATGTATAAGTCTTTTAGTGAAATTTTTTCATTGGTTTTCTATCCCAAAATCTTTTGTGGTGTGAATATGTGAGGTAGTAGGTCTCCATTTATAATTGTGGATGAGTTTTATTTTTATAAATACTTATAACTATTAAATAATGGGAAGTCACCCTCATGAAATGTGAATAGAATTTTTCTAAACCAATTATTTTACAGATTATATGGTCAACAAACACCTTCCACATGAAAAATACACATTTTTAATCATTTTGTTCCTAATAATTATGTTTACTCACTTTTACCATTTTTTTCATCACAGTAGCAATACCTTTTATTTATCTAGGTAATTATTATTAGATAATTTGGACCCAATGATTCTAAATATTAAAATAAATTATTAAAAAAATATCATACGTGTGTGGAAAATTAATCTTATCAAATATATTTGTAACGTATAAAACCCCATTTTAATCTTAAAATTAGTAGATATAATTGATTATTTTAACTAATATTTATGAATAAGAATTAATCTAAATATAATATTTATTATATATTATTCTAATTGAAAATATTCAATCCATTTAATCAAATTGAATTCCATGATGTGGAATAATTTAATTTAAAAACCTACATACGCAACGAAAAGTGGTTGTCCTAAGAGAAAATTTTAATAAGTATAGAATGTTGTAATATAAAAATTCAACATAAAATTGATTAAAATTGACATAATTGGATTAATAAATATATAACTGATCTACATTTAAATTTAAAACCATATTAAAAATGGATCTTGAAAATGATTTAAATAAATAGAAGATTTCAAAAAAATGAGTATTTTACTATTTATCCAAAAATTAATATTTTTAAACATTTCTAAAAAAACCACTAAAAGGTAATTTTGACATGTACATTTAAAAAATTAATTTTAATTTTCCAAACAAAAATTATATATGTGTAAAATATTAATTATATTATTTCTTTATTAAAAAATTTTTTATTATAAAAATATATTTTTGAAATATATCAAGACTTTACTAAAAAATGAATTACTTTTTTATAAAAATTATTTATTTATATTAAACCTTTATAAATAATAATTTAAAAGATGTTATTTCAATTCATACTATGAATATTGATGGATAAGTAACATTAATGATTAAATAATAACATTAATTGTATATTTCAGTTTATTAAAACATGGTGTTTTGTGTAACATAAGCTATCTAAGAAATTAAATTTATTCAAATAATAATAATAAAAAATAAATGTGTTACATTATACCCCCTTAAAATGTATTCCTCCATAAATATTCAGAACTATGGTTCAAATAAATGAGGATTCATCTAGCTCATCATATCCATAGGTATCCATATAGCTGCAACAAATAGGGGGTTTCGCCATAAAACGTTTCCCATGTGAGTGGTCTTGTTTCATAGAACTTTCTATCTATGGTTTGGAATCTCATATGATTATTCTTCATAATAAATATCATTTTCCAGAACCATGAATTCTTATTTTATTAGATGTGAAGGATCAGGTATGTAGTTCGTAAGGAGAGACAAATGGAGTACATCAATGACTTGAGAGAGTTTCAGTGGAAGAATGAGCTAATTAGACCCCATCCGGATACAATGACATATTTGACCAAGAATAATATAATTAGGGATTAATTATACCATTTCTCTAAATCTGATTAACATATTCCATCCTTAAAAATTAAGGAATAACTTAACACAAACATTAAATTATAGATCCCTCCAGCGATTGTTAGCACAACCTTTCTTCTGACATTGTGTTTCCCTTATGTTTTTCTAAATGAATATAACATTATATACCCTTTCATTAGCTAAATTAGTTCCCAATATCTTCCATCTCCAAATTCACCCCATTACAATGGATTTATATACTTATTTCCATATAGGTCATCATAAGGATCGATCTAGGTGATTGAGTGAATGAAATTTTTGGATGAATACTCAACCATGGTGAGGTTTTGATCCAAACAACTTTTTAAATCCATACATTAATATATCAACATATCCTGTAGGGTTTGAATTTTTTTATTAAAAGAAATTTATTTCTATAGATGATACACTGAACTAAAAATCAGCTCTGTATCAAGAGCCATATAAAGACTTCCCTAGAACATTGAGTGAAACATCGAATCCTAATGAGACACAATTTAATATAGTACTCCCTGAAACCTTACCATTTCAATAATGTATATCCTTAAAATATGATCATGAGAAAATATAATATTATAGAAATGAAATGTGAAAAATTCATAAGGAGATTGAATTATTACCATATAACATTATTCCATTTAGATATTTTGGGGAGTCCAACAACAGAATCCAAGACGATGTTTTCCTATTTCAAATTATGGTATAGTAATTTTTTGTTACATCCCCTAATAATTTTATTACTTATTATTAACTTGTTTGTATAGAAATCATAGAAATACAAAATAAGTGATATTTATCTCCATTCCAACAAACCAGAAATACTATTTCAAATCTAAATATATCTTTTTTACTTCAATGATGAATAGATAATGGAGAAATATGAACATATTATAGGAGATTCTTCTTCAAATCTAGTATGGATAGAACACATAAATGTTTCATGAACTATATCATCAGATAAAAATAAAGGATGAACTTAGGAATATTTTTAATCTTCTTTTATACATCCAAATATTCTTTTTTCTCCTCTTTTTTCCACACATGGATACATGGTTGAACTCATATTTGAGAAAGATATGATTTCTATTATTACTTAAATATTTCAAGATCCATCGATTCCAAATCCAAAAATATTCGATCTTTTTTATCCTTATCATTAATAATGTAAAATGATTAATTCGATGTGAATCTTCTACCACCTTTTTTGATTACCCAGGGAGGTAGTGTATTGAGAATTCATAATATTAAATCATCTTTAAAAATATTCTCTGTCACATATTAAACTCATCATTTAGGAATATATTCTTAAAATTTACATTATAATTTTATATATCACAATTTTATCTATAAACTTAATGCCTCTAAATATTATATGAAAAAATTACCATAACTAAATATAAATCATTAATTGAGTAATTTTTCCCACTAAACATTAATTTTTTTGTGGAATAAGATATCACCATATAATTATTTATAAAAATATATCTCAAACCTTTATTCTATGCATCACTATATTTTACATACCTTTATCTACTTTAGGGTAATTTAATCACATTTGCAGTGACTAATATTCTCTTCCATTCCAAGAAACATTCCTATAATTTATATGTCGAGAGGAAATTGGATCATATCCGAGTTAACTAGGTGGATATATTAGATAATCATGAGAAGTTATATAGAATTTTTTTATAATATCCATCAAACACAATAATACTATGGATATTAACCACCAAAACTATTCTGGACCAATGTTCAATAGCCTCCATCTTTGATGGATCCAAATATATACACTCTCCCTGAGATTATTTGGACCAAAAATGAAATTTTCTTTATCCAAAATTCATTCTTGTTAATTTTTTCGTATAAATTATCCTTCCTTAGACACAATAATAAAATAATTATTTTATATTTATGATCTTCCTTTATCTTTGAATAGATAATAATATAATCTATATATACTACCATGAATTCATCAAGGTAGTTTTTAAAGACTTTGATTGTTCAATATATTGATATGTTAGAGAAATTATGAAAAAATAAATGCAATGACTATATACTCATATTATCCATACCTTTTTTTGGAATGTTATATTTGGTATACCATCCTTCTAGACCATCTATTGATGATATCCAAAAATAAGATCAGTCCTAGAATATTATTAAGCTCTATGAATTTGATCAAACAATTCATCAATACAAGGTAGGGGAATCTGGTTCTTGAATGTGATATTTTTTTAGTTCCCTACAATTAAGGAAAATTTTCATGGATCCATATTAATTATTTTAAAAAATGAATAGGTGGACCCCATTGAAAAAACATGGCTGAATGAACCCCTATTCATGATTATTTTATTATTTATTCTTCGATTTTTACAACTCAATATGTGTAATCTTATAGGGTGTATTAGAAATAGGTGAGGCAATAGGTATGATTTATATTGATAACTAAACATCATTATTTTATCGAGGAACATGTAGTTATTATAAAAATACAATAAAAACACCCACATAATGTGTATATTATTGAGGATTATTTTCTCCATAACCATTTGAGATAAAAAAACTATTTTAATGTGAATTATGACACATTAAATAGATGTTATCTCTATTTTATTTTCATGTTTTTTAATGCACTCGTTGATGATCATTGGTTTGATTTGAATATCAAACATTCCTTCTCTTTTTAAACAATTAATGTGGGATTTATTTAGAGAATTCCAATATACACCAAAGATAACATGAAATTCAACTAGAGAGAGAATAAAAATATTTATAAGAAGATCATTAAATAAATTCAACTTGAGAAGAATCATATACTATAAGTTCCCTGATTAGTTTGAGATCAGTGATTGAAGGAGTGAATCAATGGTCCCTTTATTTTTAAAAATTGATTCTTTTTCAATTCAATCCATGTGTTTGGATAAATACTTGATCCAATCTTCTTAGGACTCTCTACCTTTACTCAAATAATGTTGTGAATACAATGTTTTAGAAGAGAAGGATTTATATGATTCAATACAAATACCTAGTCATTTTTTAGTTGGTCATCCCCCTAATATAGATTCACCTCTATAACGTTATCCATGATTACAATGGCTTTGGTGGCAACTTGTTATACAACCTAGTATTTTTTCCTCAAGTTAATCATGGTTATACCCACAATAATCAAACTCTTATACCTCATTCAGTTGTACCACCCATCCATATTATTCTTCTTGAATAGTTATACTCTAAACCCTCATGCCTTTATAGAAACTGGTTATAAGCCCTCGTAACAAGATCCTTCTTTTCTTCTATTTTTATAAACTATAATATAATATCTTGATCTTTTACCTTCAGCTCTCTATATCAAAATTGATGGTATAGTATTCAAGATCCATTTTAATTCTGTTGGATGTTTTAATTATTCTGGTCAGCTATATTTCATTATATTCCACAATTAAGCAATGATCGGAAAATTAGTCATGTCTTCCGAAGTCATAGACTGAATAAAATGTATAAAAGTAATGCACACAACTTCATCAATAATATTATAAGAATGGAAGATCATGAACTATTTCATCTCAGACCACATTTTTTAACTATCACACTTTATTTAGGAATGCATGTAATAATTTATAGCAGCAGACAATACACAATAAACATTATCATTAAAATTTTCATTCTTCATTTAAATATTTAATCTCAAAAATTTTAAGGATGAATTTTCAATATTCTTGAGTATTATTATTTAAAACACTTGGTAATTATTAATGAAGGTATATGAGTTTCATGGTAAACTTGTCTTCTTCTATCATGTGATGGGTTCTCATGAAGTATCCTACATCAATATGAAAACTTCAGATAATCTATGTTAGGATCACCTCATGCCTTCATGTAAGTGATTTGTATAGCCAAGGAACTATTCATAGATTCATTCACTAGAAAATATGTTTTTATATTGGTTATTCCATGTAACAAGTGACTATATATAGTCTTTCTCAAACGATTCGAATAACGCCCTGTATGTTAGGATGAAAAATCTTGTGTGTGGGAAATACTTCACTCATAGGATTTGGATGAATGATCACGTGAAAATTCATTATTTTTTTCATGAATGTGTATTTTTTTCAATAGTTTATCCAATTTTCATTAAGTAAATAAAGTGGATCATGATTTATATTTCAATGAAGATCCTCGCCTGGGATTACTCCTTTAATGTGACTCAATCGTGCAACACGATTCTTCCATCATGCGAATGAATCAAGCGATCTCATCTGTTTTGAGAACATTTAATTATATATCAAAGTGTAGATACATATCACATCATCTATTACTCTATTTATATAGATAGTGTTGAGAAACTTAAACTCTAATTATTATGACATCCCAAATACTTATTAGGTGACTATAGATCTCGGTGTATCTTGTTCATTTTTATTGGTCGAATGTCTTGGCCACATCATGATGTATTGAGGTTATCATGTGATGGAATGATCACTTATCTTGATCAATCAAAAACATTGTGATTCACATGATCCTTTATTATTATTGCAATGTCATCTAGATAGAATATTGATAAACTCCAGAAAATCATGAATTGTTCTCTTGAAAATGATGTAAAAGACTATATGTTTTTGAGATCCAAGATACATTTTTTTTCACATGCAGGAATAACTCAATCATAAGAAAGCTTCACTTAATCCAAATAGAATCATTTGATGGCTCAGTGAAAATCATAAATTATTTTCTTGATCGAGCCTATTTAGTCGACGGGTTCAAAAGAAACTTGATTATCCTTATAAAAATAAACTTATTCAAAACATCAATAGTATGCAAAATAATGTTCCATGAATTGATTCAATTAAATAGACCAGTCTCATTCCTTTGGTTTTTTAATAATTAATGTCAAATTTACGTCATTAATATGGGTAGAAGAATCATTGTAGATGGGTGAATTCAAATATGTATGGTGGAAGATATTGGACAATGGAGATATACACAATCAGAAGACCATATCACTATTGATCATTTAGTGATAGAGAAATGGTGCACTACGCTCAGGAGTTCCACATCGAATATTCCATTTTGCGCCACTATTTATTAGATAACCATTCGTATCATCACTTTGAGATGATGAAGGGGGTTCAATATCCACACACACACAAGAACTAAATAGGTATCATTGACACTATCATTGGTCAACAAATCGTATCCCAAAACCATTCATGCCTTATTGAATGTTACCATCCAATCTTTAAACATAGCCTTAGACTCACCATCAACTATTAAACCTCTTTGGTAAGGCTCTCCTATGAATTTGACTATCACGTCCCTCATGTGTGGTCAAAGATATACCTTAATGGCCTGGGTAGTTAGACCTATTTTTTATGTAAGACAAACATATAAATAATACTTAATCTATATTATAAGTATATCATATAATTCTAAGACATAATTATTCTTCCAAACCACTTTGATCTACTTCTACCATAATAAATAATTCTTCATGATTTTTTAATGTTTCATGACCATTAAATGATTTACAATTATCAAAATTCCTAAATGTATAAAAATACATTAATCCTCATTATTTTTGGTAATCTTCATGAAAAAACCCAATATAACATGTACTTGACATTAATGATAATTTATTTCAATCATCACATTTGAAACATGGGTAATTGATAAAACATGACATCAAATGTTATAAAATGAGTACATAATAATTCTACAACAATCACCACATCATCCACCAACACAAATTTACATGTTGATATAAAATTATATCTGATATTAAGAGTCTCCCCTTATTTTTTTTTACAATATGAAAACCTATCATCCAACTCAATATGTGGTGAAATCTGTCTCCCACTTATTTAAAATCTATTGAAAAGGACGTGAATAGTCTAATAATAAAAAATTTATTCTAAAATACATGTTATCCTCCCATTAAGGATTAGTTATTGAGTACTTCTTGGAGAGAGAGATGATATCACAAGGTTTTTCTAAGAAATGAGCCTTTAGTTAATTATCACTATGTGTACATAGGCTAACCCAATTTAGAAGAAAATAGAGATATGCACAAGGTTTTATATGCTATGCCTAAACTAATATGCTTGTGAAATAATTTTTATAAAGTCTAAAATATCATTTAATTATTATAAAATAATCAAATTTATTTATGTAATGATAAATTATTCACACAATTCAAAAAAACACATAATAATTTTAAAGTAAAAAAGATACAAATAACCTTTATTCTGATATATGAATCAACAATTCTGTCCCCCATAATTAATGTGATTAATACAATTAAGAATAAGGAAAGAAAGTGTGTTAAAAAAATCTCATTTACCAAATCCAGAAGTTGTTATTAATTTCCACATTATCTAAGAAGTGAATATTTAATAGCATCATCCCATAAATTCTCCCTATAAAGGGATGCATCTATATCCTTCAATTATTATCATGTTTGCACAAAAGCATTTATTTATAAGTGAATATGGAGGGAAATTTTTTTATCAAAAATATAATTCATACTATGTGTTTCCTATCAATTTATACTTTTTATTCATCTTATATTCATCATGAGATATGTCACATTTTTTGTTTTTGACTAAGTGTGTGACTGATTTTTTCTCATCAGTAGACACTTCTAATTTGGTTCTTTCTTCCTATATAGAATTTGTAGCTGTACATTGAGGTTTCCACATCTTATTCGTGGTTTATTCTTGGTCAAGTTGAATAGTCATAAAAACATTATGACATGACTTGTCTATTAACACCTTTTGCATTTATGTATTTTCAACTAATAATGTGTAGATGTCTACTTATATTATTTATATTCGTTAACTATCACCAACGGCTTTTATTTTTCCACAACATGGTTTTTCTCTTTCTCTGTTTTGTTACCCTTGGCTAATTGATCAGAATAAATAAAAGAAAAAATATTTATTTATGTTCTCAGAGATTTTTAGCTTCACATATACTACATTGTTGACTTTATATTTATTTACAAAGTAATTTAAATTTACATTCACATTTTGAAAGATCTCACCTACAGAGCTCAGTTTTCATTTCCCTTCATTATGACTTTATTAACCACATCTTCCATAGACTTCATTATAGAATCTAAATATTTTGTTCGATGATAGTTTTGATGATGTGTTGATAAAATTCATATCTTTTATTAAATTTGATCTCATTTGTTTTGTATTTATCTCCCTTGATTCGTTACTCATTCTATGTAGTGATATATAATGCCATCATGAATTATATCTATGACCAAACACTCTATAAAACTAGTAGTAGAATATGATACATGATCTTACAAACCAATAATAGTTTTGATTTGAAGATTATTCTTTACATATTTTCATAGATTATGGATGTTTCTACATAGGAGTAAACCATCTAGAGGAATTAAACGACTCATTATTTGTGAAATATGTTTTCTCATTTTAACATTTGGTCTATCTAGATTCATTCTAATATCTTAGGCCTGCATAGTTATAAATAAGAAATCTACATTGATAATCTATTAGTAATGTTATTTAACTTTCCTATGAATCGTTATTCTCAATAGGTTTAAAATATTCACCCTTATGCACAAAAATACATGTGAAGTCTTATATCATATTTTTAACTCATATTAAACAATAAATATCATAGACTATAACTAAGATAATTTTTACTATTTATTAGTAATATTTTCACTTATCTCAAATACCATTTTCTCTAAATTACCTTACAAAGATCTGTTTTTTTATTTTGATCAAAAAGTGACGATTCATCCTATATTAGATCTTCCTTTCCAGTTGTTTTTCTTCAAATTTTGTCATCTTACAAACATAATCATCAATCTACATCTTATTTTCTCTTATTCCTTTATAACGTGTCTCTTATATATTTGAAATTTATTCATTATCAAAGGTTAACATATCTATTTCTTTCTTTAACCATTTATTTTCTTTATTGAGTTGTATAATTTTTCAAGATAATATTTTATTTTATATTCTAATGTCCATTGTAGTTCAGTTCTATAATCTTATTTATCACCTTCCAATTATTCGTTATATTTCTAAACATTTCCAATAAAACACTTTGGATTCTTAAAATATCTCATATCATCAAAAATACTTCTAGTTGATGGAATACATATATTTTTTTAACTTATCATATTTTTCTAATTTTATGTAAACCTATCCTTATAATTAATATATTTCCTTTATTACATTTTTTATCATCTACATCTGAGTTAGTGTTAATAACTTTTTTCATTGAATGTTTAATAGAAAAATGACCATTATTATAATTCCATTATTTCATTGATTTATTTTTTCCTTTTCATTTGCACTTTCTTATTTTAAGAGCTCTCTAGAATGAGGCTATCATTTTATTGAATTCCTCTTCATCTTAGTCATCTTTAGAATTGCTTGATTTTGGTTATTCATCAACTATGTTTTTTTTATGATATCATCAAATGCCACATCATCTTTTTTATGAATTCATAAATTAATGTATTTTTTCTTTACATATTCTTTTAGAATATTGTGAATTTCATCAATAGATAGATCTTTTTGGTAATCCAGTAAAACAAATTTTGGATCAAATCAATCTTGAATGATTCCCATTAACTTCATCATAATTTTTGAGTCATATAACTTCTCACCTAAACCTATAATGATACTATTTTTTTAATATTTCTATGTATTGATAAAAAATAAATTATCCACTCTTTTTATAACATTAAATCTATTTTCCCAGATTTGGAACTTAGCTTCATTGAAATTGATATTACCTTACTAATTTCTTTTCAGTTTATCTAAGATAACATTAGCTATTTGGAGACCCATAACCTTAGTGTATACCTTTTATGACAGAGTGATCAAGATTTTATTTTTTTCCTTTGAATCCATCAAAAAAGTTCTATAATATTTAATATTAATATGAATAATCTCATCGTAGAGTGGAAATCCCACTTTAACTATATGTCTCACTTCTACCCCAGGTGATAAAAGACATGGTATCATTTGGTTTTTTTCCATGATAGTTATAACAATTAAAAATGGGAACACCCATTCTATTTTCAGAATTTATGTTCTCTATATTTAGTATTATATAAGATATTTTAGATGGGACATTCCATATGATAGCACATATAGTTCCTACATTAGTGTGAGGTCCCGAAGAGGGTGAGTGGTGAATCAGTTATCTACTTTGTTTTTTTGAAATTTTTCTATTATACTAATCCTCTCATGATGGTTAAATACATGATCTAATATTCTTGTGTCTACCAAAATTACCTAGAATAGTTTTATAATTAAAAATCAATAGAACATAAGTATTTATTATGTTTAGTAAAAATTCATACTCCATTCTGTGTTGGTCCCTTCTTAAAACATGAATTTTTCACTGTAATATTTTTAATGATTAATATTTTTTGGCAAGAAATTAGTTATCCAACCTAATATTTGTTTCTTGAGAAGATACTAGTTAAACTCACTAGTAAACTTAATCTTCTTCCATAGTTTGTTATGCACCCAAATAATCTTATTCACTTAGACTGGTTATAATGCACAACCTAATGCCTCTTCAGTAATTGGTTATACACCATATTAATAATCTCTTTATTTTATAATATATTGATCAATTATATGATGTTCTATTTATCTTCCTCCAAGATATTTCTAGATCAAAATTTACCATAAACTCTTTAATATTCTTTATAGAGCTACTGGTATTGCTCAATTTTCCTGATCACCTATATTTGATCAGTTAGCTCAGTACAAAAATGCTTGAAAAAATCTTCCTTCACTCTAATGAAGTCACGAACTTAATTAAATGTGTGAAATTGAAGCACAAAACATGTTCTAGAATATTTTGTGAATGAAATATATTTCATAATTGCAGTCATGTGACTTTATTGAATTATCAAACATTATTCTCACACACATGTAATAATGCATAGAGAGGAATAATTAATATAACTCATTATCAATATCAATATTTTATCAAATATTAATATCAAATATTTCAAGAACTATTATTTATCATATTATTATATACACCGTTCAGAAACTTGATAAAAATTAATTATAATTAATGCGTTTCATGGAATGTATGGATATCATGTATGACTTTTCTTCTTCATTCACATGAAGGTTTCATGTTAACTATCCTTCTTAAATATATATCCTTATAAAAAAACATTTTATAACATGTTTATAACTTTTTAAAACATATATGAATTACCAAGACACTCTCAAATGGTTTTTTAACATAAAATGGAAATTTTCTAGGGGGCCATTAATAATACAAGAGTCTATCCATGAGTTCTTTCAAACCCACTATGTAATGAACTATATCTCAGTATGAAAAATAGAATTTGTGGGATATCCTTCACATCTGGGTTCATGTGAATGATAAAACAAAAATTATGTGTCTTCTTTGTGTGACCTAATGTATTTTCAGTAATGTCACATCCTTTCCTTTACATGACCTAGTTGGTTTAGAAGTCTTCCTTCTCAAAAAGAGGTTAATGTGAGCTGACATAATTTCCATGAATAACCCAAGATATATGTTTCTTCCTTCATGTCAATGAATCACATTAGATAATATTTTTCATGAGATTATATTGGTATCTCAATGCACAATAACATCTTAACACATCTATTTCTTTTTTTATATTTGTAGTGTTGAACTTCCTATCCTTTATTTTATCTATCGTGTTGATGAAATATTTATCACCTTGAGATATTTTAGTATATTTATCATTTAAATGGGTGATTATAGCAGTATTATCATGAATTTTTTAGATAATCATATAATGGAATGATCACTTTGTATGATCACGCATCACCTCAGTGCTACATGTGATTCTCTATTGTTATTATGATTTTATATGGTCAGTATCTTGAAAAACTCATGATAATCAGGAATTTTTATGTATAAAAAGCATTTAAAATGATATGTTCTTGTGATCTAGGTTACATTATTCTCATGTGATGGCATCACGCGATCGAAATAATGATTCACATAATTTTAACATTATCGTGACAAGTCTCAATGGCAGTAGTTTTGTATTTTATTGATCAAGACTATTCAAAAGATGAATTCACACACAACATAATTATTCTCATCCAAATCATGTTGTTTGGACTATGGAATGCATATATGATGACGTTTCATACATAACTTCAGTTCAATTGACAGGTTTCATTCCTTTAGTATGATAACATGTGATGGATTTTTTTCCTTCACTAATTTTGGTAAAATCCTTATTGTATAGAGGTTGAAAAAGATGAGTGAATTTGAATATTTATAGCGTAAGATATCGGATTGTGGATATTTTTAGGATCAGAAAACAAATGTATTGTATGCCGTTTTAAAGATGGATAAATTGTGAACTAAGCTTGATAATCCCAATTTGATTCATCCAATTTTCTAGTACATGGTATATTAGATAATTTTTCCCATTACCACATCAGCTGGAAATGGTTGATCAACACGCACACACACATGCACTGCACATGCCTCATAAGATGGTTCCAATCTACTCTAGCCCACTAGCACTAGCCTAGAACCATGCGCACCTTCTAACACATGGTCTTATGGGCCTTATATAGGCCCCCACTATCCTAAAACCCTGAAGATTCCTTGGGTATACTCTCACACAAGGTTAACCCTTTGGTCCCTTAGGTGTTTTTGGGGTCTAACCCATGGGGTATTATGTGTTTGGACCTATTTTTTATATAGGGACAACATAAAAATAATAATATTCATATATTATATGTCAATAATGTTATTCTAAGACTCAATAATTAATGTCAAACCACATCAAACACCATGAAATAGAAATAATTCTTCTTGGAAAGTAATTTTTTCATGGATTCATGGACTTAATATGATTTAATACTTCTTCTAATCTATAAAAGGAAGATACATTAATCACTCAAATTTTTATTGAGAATGTGCTTTCACCAAACACCAAAATAACATTTTCATAACAACGGAGATCATTCCAATAAATCATCACTTTTGAAACATATATAATTTTTTGAATCATGATGTCAAATATCATCAAATATGTCCATAAAAATTATCCAAGCATCACCACATTATCTACCGTAACATATTGACTTAATTGAAAAAAAATAAAATATGAGATCAATAGAACCTAGATAGGATTATGACACCATAAGGAGTTTTCATTGAGAATTCATCATTTAATCATTAAGGTGGCGTGTGATATCCTTAGAAAATTATTTTTGATATAAATGAGTGGGTAGATATTGAATTGAATAAGACATTATTAATTCATGAGTATATTATTAGTGTACCATTCACCATGTAATTATCATACACCTCATTAAGAATAGTGATTTCATAAAATATCTCTTTGTCTCTCATATGAAATGGTTTTTGTTTTCAATTTTCATCATTAAACATTGGATTTCGGCATAGGTTATCATAATTTCCATACTCTATGAACTTAGAACACAAGAGTGTGGTTGGTGTATTCTGTAGAGATCTCATTCTATTCACATCATTAGAAAACCTTAACCCATCAATTCATAACATAACTACTCATTGAACCTATTCTATATACTTCAAAAATATATTAATCCATGTAATATAGTTTCTCGTAGGCTTCTTTACTTGCTTAGAGAATGAATTAATGTTAAACTTCTTATCTATATATTTTATAGAGTTTCCCTTTAATTCACTCTCTATTTTCCAATCAAACCCAAGTAAATTATGGGGATATCTTATCACTATTTCCACGATTATAGGAAATCAAATGATTTCATGATGGATACTAAATTAGCATATGGATAACATGCTTTGGTGACTTGGTTGTAATCCACTGAATAATTAATCAACCGTACTTTAAGGATGGATGATAATACCAAAATAATACATCACATATCTTGTAAAATATTCCAAATAAGTACCAATAAATTCTCTATAATTCTATTTTAGCTCAAGTAAATCCATCTCTATTTTAATAAAAAGAATAAGAAGAACTTAAATATTGACTAATAATATATTAATATCATTACACTCCATGGAGTAGATTTCTTCTTGTTTCCTCATTATTTCTCATAATCCAACATATTGAGTCCTAGGTCAAAACTCCCAAAGCCTACTTCCAATAGGCCACGAGCTAACGACTAGTACAATGTACACAAATGACATAGAGGGGAGGCATTTTCCTAAGGTACCTATATGATTTCATGCAAAATAACATAGATGAAATAGTGTAGAGAAATAAAAAAATAGAAACTAAAAATTACTTCATAAAACAATACCAAAACAATGTATAATAGAATTAGTGAAAGTGTAAAAAAGGTAAAACCACCCAACCACCAAAATAAAATTATAAAAGGGTCCAATCTACTCAAAATAAAGGGATCACATTCAACTGAAAAAAACCATAAATCCCATTGGCCCAACATCAGTAAACAACTATGGTGGAATAGCTCACTAATCTCCATCTGCTTTGGGTACTCTGGGCTTCCATCAAAATGACTATAGTCTTCAAAAGACACAATACATACAGGAAAATCTATAAAGGGGTGAGAGTTAAAATACACAGTAGGTGCCCGAAAATCTGAAAAGAAAATGAAAAAACATACATGAAACAATCCTCTCAACCAAGCCATAGGGAACCCAATTTAGAGAGAAACTCCATTTAGAAACAACCTCGACTAAAAATAACGAGTCGGCTCAGTCTATAAGGGGTTCCATCCTAGAAAAATGAAATAATACAAGGACTCTAAAAAATAACCAAGATATACATGTCTTAAACTCGAAGTCTCATGAGGTTCTGACCTCATAGCTAGTGACATGTTTATACTCAAGGCTCTAAATGTTATAGAAAACCATTAGAACAAACTCCTTGAGCCCAACCATCCCTAATAGAAATATTTTGAGAGATACACTCCATCGTAAAATAATCACTAGGTCTAACTCTAGTACCTAACACTAAAGGTACTTACATCGCTAACCTTCACCATGAAAATGGTTTTAAGAACCCAATTAGATCAGGCTTCCCCTCACCACTTCACAAAGTTGAGGGATCACTTCTCCATACTATGAAACACGTGCATCCTCTCTAATGAGAGAAAATAGAGGGACCTACAAACTAACCACTTTCATTTAGATGATGTAGAACTCGATCTTATCTAAAATTTGAAACATTTTTCTCTCATGTATGGTGTGTCATTCACCTAAGTACATCAAGGAAAAAATATCCCCTAACATGGTACAACATTTATAAAGTGAAGTGTCCCACTCCACATAACTATACTCAACAGTCAAGGTAGAACTGAATAAAATAGAGTACACAAACACTATTACGATAAGGGAGTATAGCTCCATATATGATGACCCAAACCCCAGTCCCATAGGGGAGTACTACTAAATTGTTAGAGGACCCACTCCATAGTACGACATGGGAGTACCAACTCTGTCAGAAAAATTTTATGGAGGACTAAAACACTATAATGTTAGGGGTGTTATAACTCCAAGGATAGAGGAACCATACCCTAAAATGATATGGGATTACCCACTATTTTTATATATCACATCTTACAGATCCACACCCTGACACAATAGCGGAATCCTAACTCCATGGATAAAGGAACCACACCCTAGTCCAGTAGGGGAGTAACTTCCCTATTTGGAAAATGAGTATGGAGGTCCCACACCATGGATTGATAGTGGAACAATGTCAAAAAACATGAATGATATGGGAAACCCACACCTTGGTATGATAGTGGATTACCAACCCAAAATAATGAACACACTGGTATAGAACATTCACCCATGATGTGAATAGTCCCATCTCCACCAATGAAGGGATGTAAGGGAAACCTACAACTTGATTTCACAAAGGAGTACAGGTCTGAACATCTCTCTTTATGAACCACACCAATCGACAACATCAGTCAAGAGACACTGAATGAAGAATACCTCTTATCATAGATCACATCGCAACATTTCCACAAGCAGGGGACTAGTGCATTATACAACATGGGAACACCGCTCTACCAGCCTAAAGAGTCCAAGGGACCCACATCCTAAGGCGAAAGGGAAGGGTACCACCCCCGACATCGACCTAGTGATATTCCCTAATCACTTACCAAGGTTATGAAGAATTAAAAAATACTTATTCTTGAAACAGATCACACCGTATCTCATAAGATGAAAAACATTCCACCATCACATTCAATATGGAATACTGCTCAGGATATGTTATTGAAAAGCCTAAATCTAAGTCCCAATAAAGGTGATAAGTAAGCCATATGTCTTTAAGAATATCTCCCAAAAATTATTCCGCATGAACTTTATCACATAGATAATTTAGAATCACCCCTGACTAGGATATGTCTCCCATTAACATATAATGAATTGGAAATATAGGTGTACAGTACATGTAAATCAGATACATGATGTGTTTTTCCTCACCTGGTCGTTGGCCTTGTTCTTATTCCATAGGTCTTATAAAGCCTTGCCCCTTACACATGGGGTATCTGATACTACACAATGGGTTTATGCTAAATAGACACATGGATGTGGAGTATAACCATTCCCATGTCTAGAACGCCATCTCCATGTAATTTTTCAATGTACTTATACATGGATATATGTTGTTACACAACTATCGTAAGAATTTCCTTTAGCCGTACGCCATTAAATAACTGAACGGTGTGTATCCTTGGTACATGGAGTGTAGTCACCAAAATTAACATTATCTGAATATAATGAGATATATGACATGTCTCACTAGACTACACTACATGTAGATGGTAATTCTCGATGGTAATTAGCTTGATATTTTCCTGATTCACACAATTTTACCCAAAAACTAAAATATTGACACATAAGGGATAAATAGAATTTTCAATAGGTTTCAATAACCATTAATCATTTAAAAAAAATGGGGTCATGAAAAAAATAAAAACCAAATATGTAGAAGGTTCAAATCTAATGCTTTTGGTGAAGAATTATGCCTAGAATGTGATGCTAATTGATCTGATGACAATCGACATGAGGAATAGAGATCAGTAATTATTCATCTCATTAAATCAATATTTTTTTTTCATTTCTAAAGGGAGAGAGGGGAGGGATTCAATCCTCTTGGTTTTTTGCACCAACATGAGGGGGGTGGGGGAGATTATGTTAAATTATTTAATTAAACTTTCCTTCAAATAATAATATCGCCATTCAATTCTCCTCTAACTCACCATTGCTCACATAAGGAGAGGAAATATTTATATTTTACCTTGAGTAAACATAATGTTTTGAACTCAACCAAAAAATCCAATAAGAGACCCTCACCAAAAGTTATTCCATGTTTTAGAAGAAACTGTGTGTGTGTGAAAAAAATATTTTATATTATTAATATCACCACACCAAGGATCTTCGGGCACTAGAATCCTGCAGTGACTCAGTTCTTGACTTCAAACATATTATTTGAAATATTCTAAAGACAAATAGGTCAAACCTTGAGTCACTAAATCCTCACAACCATAAGGAACTTTGTACCCAAAATATGAAATCTTAGGCATAGGGGAAGCAAACTGATATCTCCATGAGAACTCCCACACCAGAAAGCTCACCAAGAGTTCCTATTCTGCTTACAAACATGCACTGAGGGAGACCACCATGGCCAAAATACAACCATATATAGCTTTAAACTAGTTTAACATCTCGAAAAAGTGGTCTCATGTCTTCTCAGCTGCAACTGGTGGAAAAAACCACACACCAAAATTAATCTGCATTCATGAGGTCTACTGGTACATCACATTGCTAACTTGACATAGATATCGACATAACCCCATAGTTTACATCCACCCCTGGATAAACTGAACCTCATCTTGATCAAGTGTCTTACATCCATGGTTGATGCTAAGAATACATGCCTGCCAATGAACAAAACAAGGCTTCCCGAGTGTAAAAATTGGGACTTACAAGGAATTTTATTTATGCACTTCTTGCTATAACACAACTTTCCAGAACATAAACACTACTACACCCACTAGTAGCATCCCAACTGATTATGGATGATAGTATATGAATCCAAATTATAAAATCATTTTGGGTTCTAACTATTCCACAATAGAATAGTGATAAGAAAGGATATCCCTCCACTTTTGTTTCCAAGAACTATGTTGTCAAGTAGAAGCACACCACTGAATATTCTAGGACCTTCTCTGACACTCAACCACATAACCTCACCTTGAACAAAGAGGTCTATGGAATAATTCCACCACAACATGACACTATCTTCAAGTGGATGAACTGAATCATCAACATGTTTTTGGTCACATCACAAAAACATGTCTTAGTGGGGAAAGTGTCCCTCTTTCTTAGGAGGTCAAATCTTTGTAAAACCGGACTACACCCTCCTTGAGTGTATCCCTTGAAAAATTGATGCCAAGAGAATTATGGAAGTAATTTGAAATAAAGGGATTACCTAACATTGACACTATGTCTTACTAAAACAAATATCTGTAACCTGAAACATGTTACCAAGCCCCAAATACAGAAACCAGAGGTAATCATACACCACACTAAGATACTATCTTCTTTGGGTACAACTGAACTTCCCTCATGGATTTAATCATGTTTAAAAAATCCATCTTGGTGGGGGGAGGTCCCATATTCCTATTGAATTAAAATATACATCAATAAATAAAACACAAGTTTCTACAAATGACCCATTCCATCCTTTTTTATACCTTGAGTAATAAGCCTAACGAAAAGTGTACATAACAATAGTGTTTAAGAATTTAGTATTGGAGAATGTAGAAAGAACATAGAGTGTACCACTATTTATCCTTAGATAATCTAGGTCAACTGATTCTATGTTCTACATCTGTCCTATCACCCCAGAATTATTGTTTTCATCCATTTATCTTGTTTACTTTTGGATCTCATTTTTTCACTCAACTTCTGAGTTTTATGGCTTTAAATTTTTAAAGATTATATTTATTAATTTTCAATATATTGATCTTCCACGAGTTTCCCCCTTGATTTTTTATGTGAAATGGAGACTTGAACCCCTTGGGAATCATTCCATGGGATGGTTTGACCTTGGTTCTACAAGGAGTCATCAAGTCAGTGTCTCATCTCTTGTTTCATCCATCTTTCTAGGGTTATCCTACTGTTTTTATTGATTTATGAATTTACAATAGGTATAATGACCTAATTTAGTTCTAATCACGTGTTTTTTATTAATATATTGATGTTTCATGTTGAATATTTCCATAATTGGGTATTGCAGTAGAGTGGTTATTATTTTACACTAATTTTAGGAAGTTTTTATGTTTGAGGTGGGTGGTTCCATAGATTGTCTTTTTTAGAAGATTTGATATGATTTCTTGGTTAATTATATGTTCTCTCAGTTTATTTTTATGGTGTGAAAAATGTATTAGAAGGGTTATAAATTAATCTATGATGGAAATGTATTTTATAAAAGAAATTGGTCAAGATTTTATGTTGGATTTATTGAGGTTCTCCATGTAAATTATTTATGGTTCAGTCTCAAGGTGAGAATTGGGTTTTCAAAGGCACATGAGGTGAGCATGTGTTTAAAAGTGGGTTTTCAAAAGAAATTGGATTATTTTGGTAGGTAGAATTTTTTGTGCACTTTTAAATGTGATTTTTTAAATAAATAAGTTAAGTGAAACATATTGTGAATAAGACATGATTTTTGGGTCAATTTTAAAGTGTATTTCCCTTAAAAATGGATGGAATATTTGTGTAATATTATTATAATGTTGAAAAATTGTTTTCATGGACTGTGAATGTAGTGTGAAATGTGTTTATAAATATTTTTGGTTTGTGTAAAATGAAAATATGGTTTTTTGTGAAAAAGGATGGTTTCCATGTATTGGTTTGTGAAAGCGGTGGTCTCCTACTTTGTATTAAATGATTGGATTTTTAGTGTTTAAAAGTGATGTTCTATGTGATATGCACTATGGAAATTTAGAACAATGAGATTTTAATGTGAATATATGGGAATACTAGGACTAGTATGCTAGCAAGATCGGCTAGGTCGATGCCTAATCATTTATTGTGAGATTGACTATACACGAAAAACAAACAAAAATGATTGTATACCACTAGAATTTTGGATTGATTCCCCTATAGTATCTCGTGTATGAGGATTTCAATATGTGTCGTTTCTATACCACATTTCAATGTGAGAAGAGGTACCTAGTGTCCTAATTTTTCTTGTGGGAATAAGGATTTTTAGTGAGATAGTTCTCTCTTATGATATTTTCCATACCGTTTGTATATGGGGAACCATGTTTGTCTTTATTTTTGAATAATGTTTGTTGTTAAGTGGTTTTCTTGAAAGTGTTTCCTTGATAATGATTTTTTTGAAAAAAATTATTAATTTTTTTCTATGATTTTACAAAAAAAGTCCATTTTAAATTTTAATCTAATTTGGTACCTTAAGAATCCTTTATTTTGGTTTGAATCATAATGGGATTTGGATAAAACAATCCATACACCTTTGGGTGTATGTGTACTTTATTATGTATAACCCAGGTATAGGAAAGATGTCTCAGGGTGATTATGGTGGATTCAGTTGCTACTGTTCTACTAGTTGTAGGTGTTGGTGGTGGTGGGTTGAGGGTGTTTCTCTTAGGTACATAATGGTTTTTGGGATTTTTTGTGGTTTCCATCTAATACAACAAGTTGAGTATTGTTTAAATTTGTAAAAATTGTATCTAAAAATGGTAATTTATCATTTGGTTATCATATGGTTATCACGGTTATTGTTATTGATTATAAATGGGTGAAATCAATCCCAAAGTATATTGTTGATACCCATGAACTAGTTTCTAGCTCATTATGATTGGGAATTACATTTTATTAATTCACATACTGGGTTTTGTGTCTGGTTGTATGGAACCCTTACTTGGTTCATGAAAAAAATGGTATAATGGGAGTTTACACTCTTTAGGGTCATGTTATTTGGGAAAATGTCTGGATAGGCTAGAGAAATATATTTTGGGGCTTCATGTTCTGGTTTATAGAATGTTTTATAGGTATCACACCTCATGATAGACCTCGTGTTTCCATGGTAAGTCAGGTATCTTTTTGTTACTTTGATTCTTACAATTTGTTTTTTGATTGAGAATTGAAAAGAGAGTTGATTCAAAGGTATTAGTGTTAATGAAGGGACTATAAATCCATTTGGATCAAGGGAACCTGTATTATAATACTCTCTATAATGGTGGGTTGATTGGCATATGGTCTCCAACCATATGGTGAGGTCACACATCAACAATATTTTCCCTTTAGAAAATTGTTCGTGTCTTTATGGGTTCTGAAAAAAAGTTTTGAAATCCATTATTTTGTAAGTGTGAAAGATATATTTGAAGTGTTAATACTTTGGTTTTGGGAAGACTTAATGTATGTTATCATGTTTGTTTTAAAGGGAACTTTGGAAAAGTGTATTTTTGAATAATGGTTTTTAGGTAAAGTGAGAATGTGTTTTTCAAAAATGATGTCTTTGTAATAGAAACTAGTGGTTTATTAGAATTAGTCAGTTGGAAAGAAGAATTTTTTCTCTAGGGGGTTAGGAAATTTGTTTCAAATAAGAATAAATGAGTTCAAATCAGATGGTTTTTTTGGTATATCATTTGATGTGCTGATAAAAATGTTTTAAATGTGATTTTATTTTGATAATGATGAACCAAATTGATGTGTGGAGTTTGAAAATTATTTTTATTTGGTTGTTAGTGATCATTTGAAATATTTTTTAAATTTCTAAAATTGGAATTTTATTGACAAGTCAAAATCTTGAACCTGATATTTTTTATTCAAAAATGGAAAAGTTTTATTTAGACCTACAGTATTTCCATGACAGGCCACATGCATGGATATGTGTTGAAATTTTTATGGTTGAAGGAATGGGTGGGTTAGTGCCTAGTTTAGTATGATAATATTCATGTTTGAGGATTCATGGAATACCATTTCTTATTATGCAAACCAGTAAGCTTGTTTTTCTAAAAAATTTCATTTAATAGAAGATGTGATTTTTTGATTACCGGTTGCTCTGTGGTGTGTCCCCATATGATATGCGAATGTTTCTTGTGAGGTGATTTTCATTTGAGAACTATTATTTTTGGAATGATATTTAATTTTAGAATTCTATTTTATGAGTTCGTTTTGATATAAGGGTTAGTGGTTTCTTTTTAAAAAAATTTGGGAAGCCTTTGAGTTGGTCCCCTTTGTGTGTTTGGTGTTTGTTTTTGGTGCGTCTTGGCCAATGGACTAGTTAGATTGGGTTCTTTATTTTCCTGTTGGCTATTGTATTCCCCCACAATATTTTACGTGTATTAAAAGTGTAGGAATAAGTGGTTTACAAATAGAAATCCCTCCAGTTGATTAACGTGTGGACTTTCTTATTGAGTTTCATAAGTCGAATCCTCATTTATTGTATGGTCATGTAGATCCTCTCGATGTGGAAGAGTGGATGAAATAACCTGAAAGAAATCATAGTTTTTATGAGTTCCCTATGTTATCAAATGTGATGTTTTCTAACTTTATAATTCAACGTTAGCCCTGGAAATAGTGAACGAAATTCCAATAATATAAGTGGCATGATGCTGTTGGTGCTAGCCATGGTATTAAATACCGTTGTAACCTTCATCGGTTTCTTTTGGGAACATGATCATGCTATGTCGTTAGTGTATCATGTGTGGCCATAATAAGTGGTTATGTTGGAAATATTTAAAGAGCTTCTATGCATATGGATGCCTAGGTCACTTGCAATGTTTCAATCAGAGTGTTTACTAGAATCATCATAGTGTCAGGTCCACCACTTCAAAAGAGACACCCCTACCCATTTTTAGGATTAATACACTAGTTGGGACTTTGTTTAAAGTCACTTCTTTTAATTGATTCAATCATTTTTTATGGTGGTGTATGGTAGTGTTTTGTGGTAGATAGTTTCATTAAAATAATAAAGTGGAAGTTTGGGAATATATTTAGAACTTTAATTTTAATGGGAGTGTGGTTTTATTTAAAAAATACCAAATTTCCCTATTCTAAATTAAGGTGTATTCCATGTGTCCTTTGTTTGTATTTTTATCGTTTTTTGAAATAGAATGATGCATGTGCATATTATATGTACTTGTCTTGGTTGGAGTTCCATGTTGGAGGAAAGTGAGTCTCGTTGGGTGTTGTGTTATTCTGGATCAGTATGTGGTGTTATATGGTGTTATGTGGTTGCTCATGAAACCAAGAGAAGAATTCATGTTTGGGAATCATTAACCTCTGACTATAAGGATAGAGATTCTCAAAACATCAGGGCTCCAGAAAAAGTCATCAGAGTGGAGATCACATGCAGTTAGAAACCCCAGTGAAGAATGTGACCATGGTCTAGCTTTTGTGTTTGGTGTGATAAATAGAGATAGTTTAAGATTATTATGTAGTTGTTTTATCATGGTTGGTCCCACATTGTTAAAAGATATATAGAGGACTCATTTCTTTATTATAGACCACATGGTTTGAAATCGAATCTGTTGTTGTGGAGTGACATGGTAGTCTCCTTCTATTGAGATTCCATGGGTTGAGATTTATGGATGAAGTTATCTATTTTGTTTTCCTTATATAGTTTCCCTTTATAGATTAGGCTTGGTTCTAGATGTTTCTCATCTAGAGTTTGTGTAGTCCCATGGGGATGGTAAATTGTGTAGTTCTTTCCACTTTGTTTGGAGTTTCTTTTGTTGGGCCCCTTGGGGTGGGGGTTTGGTGTTTTCTAGGTTTTCCTTGGGCTGGATCAGTCTAGTAGGCGTCATAAGGTTGTTGTATTAAAATGTGAGAAGTCCCAACATTGATCTCATTGTGGTTCAATCCTACGTTGGTCAATTTTAGTTAGGATTTCATATTGTGGATTCAATTCCTTCCACCCATTTTGATAAACTCATTTAGTCTTTAGTGTAACATGGAATTTAGATACTTCTCTTGGGAAGGTTGGCTCTAGGTTTCCCATCCATGTAAATGTGGGGATTTTTTCTGAAATCAATCATCATCATTTAATAGAGGATTAAAATTGTCTTGTTTCCGGTTTTTTGACATTTTTCCAGAGTGTTCTGTGTCCGTTTTTTCATTTTAGAAATGTTTTTGTGTTCTATTTGTTTAATTCCATAGTGTTCTTGGGTTTAGAGGTTGGATAATGCTATTGTAAGAAATTGAATTCTTTATGATCGATCAAATTGAGGTATTTTGGACTTTTGGGGGTAAAATACATATAGTGGGGAGCCTATTCTAGCCTCACAAGTTAAATATTATGAATCCCTATTTCTATTTGTGGTGTTCTTGATTTCAACTAATTTTATGTTTGTTTGTAATTTTCTTTTCCTTTTGAGGATTATTTTATTTAGGTCAAAACATGTAATTAATTTCCAATTGGGGAATGTTTTCATAGTGGGGAGAATTTCCACACCTAGATTATTGTTTTCATCCTTTTCTCCAATTCACTTTTGGATCTAGGTTTTTATTTCGAGTTCATTTATTTATTTTTAGAGCCCTGGTGGATGGATATTTTGGATGTAGCACCAACACTAAAACCTATGGTCTGAGAGACAAAATAAAAACATCCTAACTTTATCACTTTGCAACCCAAACCAAGCTCACAATAATGTGGTCCCAAAGTAGAAGTTGCTCTGATAAGACTCTATCACAACCTATCCTGGTAGGCCTTGACCCATAAATCCGAAAGCGTGCCTCCAATATGCTTGGAGACGCTGACCTGTTTCATGTAGACATATCACACAGATGGGAGGCATTTCCTTATGGTACATATAAGCTCAAACCTAAAAACAACTCGATGAAAATGTGAATAAATAAAAAAGAATGGAAACAAAAAATAAATTCATATGACTATACCAAAGCAGAGTACAACTGCAGTACTAAAAGCATACAAAAATTGAAAATTACCCTCCCACAAAAAAGAAACTATAAAAATGTCCAACCTACGTAGAAGGAACTGATCACTATCAAATGAAATGGTCAGTAAGATCCTCAACCGAAATATGGTAAACACATCTGTCAATATATCTCACTATGCTCTACCTATGTCGGGTCCTCTATATACTCCATTGAAATGCCTTTGGTCTACAAATGACACACCATATACATGAAAAAATTGTTCATGGGTGAGTGTAAAAATACTCAGTAGGCACCCCAAAAATCCAAAAAAAGGGAAAAATAAAATGAAACAATCCAATAAACCAACCCATATGGATACCAATTGAGAGATAAGCTCCTTATAAGACTATTATATACTATACATTAGTAGTTATCTAATTATATAAGGGGTTTCAACCCATACACATGACTACATTGCCAATAATACAAGAAATCACCCTGATTAACTCATCTCAGACTCCATGTATCATAAGGTTCCATTCTAAAAGTAAGAGATTTGATTTTACTCAAGGATCAAATGGTAACATAAATCTAGAAAAACAAATTCCATGAGCTTATCCATACAATATGGCACTCAACTGAGAGATACACTGCATCTGGAACAACTCAGTAAGTCCAGATCTAGTTCCCAACACTAGAGATCCTACCCTCGCTATCCTATACCCTGCATAAGGTCATAATATCCCAAGTAGAATGGCTTTTGAATCACCACTTCACAAATTTGTGATATAAAGTCTCTAGACTATGCACAATGTGAATCACCTATAATGAGACATTATGAATGGAACCAAACCATTCCACTACCTGGCAGTCGATAGAGCTCTATCTGATAACAAACCCACGACACCTCTTTCATTCCTATATAGAGTGGAACGAACCTCTGTCCATTGAGGAAGCACTAAATCCTTACTTGGTACAACACATTACTAGTGGAGGGGCCCTATCATCATAAATATACTCAACAACAAAGGGATCACTAACTATAATAGAGGACATGAACCCGGATATGATAGGGGAGTAAAACTCCAATGATGAGGACCCCAACCTTGGTCCAATAGGGAAGGAATAGTCAAAAGTAATAGGACCCACTCCCTAGTATGATAGTGGAGTACCGAATCTTTTTAAAAAATACATATTAAGGACCCCTACCCTGGATCGTTAGGAGAGTTATGACTATAAGGATAGTGGACCAAAATCCTAACATGATAGGAAAGTACACACTCTATATAAAATTATCTCTATAGATTATATTACTATAAATGATATGACAATTCCAATATATAGATAGAGTATCCACACCCTAGTCTAATAGGAGTGTAACTAATCTATCTGGCCAATGAGTATGTAGGGCTCGCACTATGGTTCGATAGAGGGGCATTATCAAACTATATAAAAATACACGGATCATACACCATGGTTATCATAGTTGTTTCCCAACATAACAAAAAACCCCAATGGTATAGAATATTCTCCCAAGAAGTGTGCATTCCCATCTCTACCAATGTAGAGAGGTAAGGGAAACACATACCTTGATTACTTAGGGCCATCCCCAACATATCTATTTTTGAACCACATGGATATACAACATCGGTAAACCCATATTTATAAGATAAATACACATATCATACATTGAATCACAACAATTTCATAGGTAGGGGACCGACACCATGTTACAACTGGGGAGCCCTGCTCTACCAGTTGAATGAGTCTAGATTCCATACATCCTAAGGGGAAAGAGAAGGGTACTAACACCAATGTCAACCCATCAACACTTCCATGATAAATGCCCTTGGTTAAGCACTCTTATACAAGATTCATTATCTAAAAAACCACACCATATATCAAATGTTGAATCAAATTCCAACATTAAATTTTATGTGAAAAACATCTCTGGATAGTCCACTCGCAAGCCTGTATATGTGTTCAAGAGAAGGATAAGCATAAGGAAGATGATTGAATGATGATATAAAAATGTACATGATGTACACTGGAGCCCATACAGTGTGTGGAATCACCTGTGAACCTTTCCATCTCTCACATCGATGTGGAATAAAATTTCCATGTTGGGATACACATCATCTAAAACACGTACACGATGTGTTTTACCTCACCTGACCCGTATCCATGTTTTTATTACGCATGTCCTGGGGAGACATATCCCTCTAAAATTGTGTATACCATAATACAGAGTGTCTTCTGGATAAATGACCACTTGTATATGTGGTGTACCCCCTCCTCTGTCCCACACCCAATGTTTTTTTATTTTGGCCCTGTAATTTTAGATGGCGATTGACTATTACACAAATATTGCATGTCATGTCCAATTTCCACACGACATGGGTTCAACACACTTTGTGTAACCTCAATGAATTAAATATAGTCCCTGAAAGTCATCTTCACTAAAAAGGATGGGATACACAGGGTGTCCCAATGGACTATACATTGTGTATATGATAATTCGTGACTAGAATTACCCTGAGATTCATCTGATTCACCCCAGGATACCCTAAAACCAAGGGATTGAACTAGATGGGGTCACTATAAATTTTAATAGGGATCTACTACCTTAATATAATTAAAAATTAAGGGTATTGAAACTAAAATCAAAACCACCTACCTTGAGGGTGAAACACCGAAGCTTCAGGTGTAGAATGATTCCCAGATTGTCTTTCTCCTCGATCAGACAATGATTAACACCAAGAATAGAGATAACCAATAAGTTATTACTTTGATTCTGGCTTGTTTTTTTCGATATCTTATTGGGGGAATATAGGGATTCAGTTATCTTTTTTTTCTAGAACCAACATGAGATGGGTGGGGGATATTAGATAAAATTATTTAAAAAAATCATTTAATTAATAATATCGCCATTCAATGCCCCGCCAACTCACCCTTTCTCATACGATAGTCATGAACAACTTTGTATAGTGGATAAGGTAAAACTAATGTTCCAAACTCAACCAAATCCTCATATTTATGATTTGAGACTTTTCTTGGGTGTTATTACATGTTTCAAGAGAAACTGCACACATGTGACAAAATATAATTTATATCACCACACAACAGCTCTTCAGAACCAAAAATATCATGCCGACTTAACGCGTAGCTTCAGAAAGATTAATATAAATACTCCAAAGTATTATGACTCATTTATTGAGTTACTACATTATTAATATGTGTAAAACAATGATCCATGTAACATTTAAAATGATGTAAAAAAACAATTAACATTTCCTTCTCCAAACAATATATAAGAGAAAATATATTTTCAATAGTACTGATCAATTTCTCAAAAAATAGTGGATTTGTAGAAACACCAAAAGAATGTGGAAACATCCTTAGGAAGTACTCAAAAAAACATTGTTCCATAATTCTCTCATTTTAAATTACTACATAATTCATGGCACACATAAACTATGTGAGAAAAAAATAATTTTCATTCCATATCTGATAACTTTTGGTTTCTCAGGAGTAAAATATTTTCATTTTTCATTACATTCAACATTAACATATTTCTTTCAATTTCAAAACATTCTCTAAAACAAAAAATAATTGTTTAAGAAACAATAATCAATATATAAAAACAATTAACAATGAATAACCACTTATCAGATGTCTAAATCATGGAAACTTGTTTTCAATATATAGAAATTAAGGGTAACCTATGTCATTCGTGGTCAATATTCGAAACCATTAGGATGGTTTAAAAATATTTTTTAAATTTAAAAAATATATCCCAAATGAGTTTCATACTAAGTGTGCAAAAAGGCCAATTATCATGCACCAGGTTATTACAGAGTCCAATAAAATGAACCATTTTCAGATTTGTTACCCCTTGGTATGAATATACTAGAGCCAAATCTACTTGCTGTATGCAGATTGATATGTAATTTCATAGAAATGAATTTCTCTATCCATTACTAAAATTAAATGATATTTTCATATAATTAGACTTATCTATAGACATAACCCTAGGGATCTTAGTAATGTTTTCTCATCCTAGTCCCCCAATGGTTAACCAAACCTTTCCTTTGATACCAACTTTAATGGCCTAGGATTTACATACATAGATATTAAAACATAAAATATGAATATTAATTTTATTATAAAAATCACTTTTGAGGACTACAATGGTTTAGTGTCTTTGGAAACTCCAAAAACACAAACAACATATTCATAACTGTAAAACATTATCTCAAACTATGTTATTTAAAAATATCACCTTTGTTAGAATTATCATAAAAAATACCATTATTCATGGCATTGGGAAAGGAAACTTAAGAAAGGGTGATATTAGAATTCTAATATGGAAAACATGGGATATATCAACATAACATGAGCATATAGCTATCATAACATGATAATAAAATTTTAAAACAACACCCTTCACATCATTACTAAATAATACGAGTCATGGAAAAAATAATGGTAGTTTATAAGACATGAAACAAAATAGAAAAAAAAATGTATTACACAAGATTATAACATTGGAATAATACATATATTTGTTGAAAAAAAATAATCAATGAAATATTATTTATATTATACCCACGAAGACAATTACAATATGTTAGGATGGGGTAAACACCAATGTTCCTACTTCGAGATTAGGATAACCTCTAGTGTAAACTCATCTTGAGTAGAGATAAAATCTTGTGCAACCATTTCTTTTAGTGTTAGGATAACCTCATGAGTAACCTCTGTGTTTGGGCTTGGGATAATATGAAAACCTTGGTTTTTATTACTCAATTAAACATAATTTATTACAAAAACATCACTAGATACAACCTATAAGATAGAGAGGTCTAGTTTCTTTCGGGCTTAGGATCATTAAATAACTAATTAAAAAATTAAATACAAGACCTTTATTGAAAAATTCCTTTACATGGCCACTACATTCTCTCGTACTTAGCATTGCATGGGATAACTTGAGGACAAGCATAAGAAATGGGTGATCATTAAACCCCAGTAAGAGAATTATCATGGAATAACATGAAAAATACAATACATGTTAGACAATATGAATCTAAATATAGATCAATAGAAGCATAAACATAAAGGCATGATAAAGCATGATAATAATAACATGGAAATGTGGCACCAACACTAAACATGTAATTAGCATGAGCCAAGGCTCATTGCACATGCAGCATGAGTAAACCCTCATTATATGTGAAGAATGGGTAAAAACTCATTTCACATGAATTATAATGAGTAAACACCCAATTCCTATGATTTATCATGATACTATACTTACCCAATCCATTGGAGTGCTATCAGAGAGCACCCTTTTAAACATTTCATTTCATGCATAAATGTTTCACATGGATCTTAAACATTGAATCATTAAACATAATATTTTACTCCATGATAAAAGATTTAGAATAAATACATGAAACCCTTTAAACAATAAGTAAATGTGTATAAAGGTGAATACCCTTGATAGAGAAATGGGCATGGTATTCACTACACAATGACTTTGGCTTGGAAAAAAACGGTGCAATTTCAGCAGCATAACGACATGACATAAGAACATATAAAAATGGTTGATGAGGGAGAAAGGTGTGTCTCGTAAAATTACATGACATGGAAAGTAAGGGGGTTATATAGATACATTTCCGATAAAATTTAATGGAATTTAGATTCATGATACAAAGGAATTGCTTGAATGTAAATGAGGGGAGAGAAATTCCTTTCGGTATTTCGGCATAGTAACTGGGGTACATGGGGGCATTTAATGAGAGAGAAAGGGGTCTACCATCATTAAAACAAAAACAGGGAAGTATGGGAGAGGTTTTAAACAATACCCCAACATTTATAATTGAAATTAAAAGGGCATAACAACTTAAAGATTATTGGTCAAAATGAGAAAAAAAGAAAAACCCTTAAATGGGAGTGTTCTTCCAAAGGCTTCAAAGAGGCTTGAGAGAGGATTCATGGGCGGTTGGGGAACCTATGGAGGATTCTAGAGAGGGGAGGGAAGAGGATTGACGAACTCAAAAGGATTTTAGTGAGCATGAAGTTGGGACTTGGGTGGGTTTATATAGGAAAGGTGAGGGAATTCTTAATTATTGAGGTTTGGGACACCTCACGTTAAACTAATCCAAACACAATCCAGTCCATGGTTTTTGCCCTTGGTTTTTGGAAGAGGGAATTTAAAAACAATATTTTATAAGAAAAAGTCAGAACATCTAAAAATAATGGGGTTCCTTATGTGGAGATGAGTCACACTCCCAAGGAAAACAATTTAAAAAGAAAAAATGTTTAATAAGTCTTGAAGTGTGCACTAAAGCTTTGTGAAATAAATCAAACTAACCCAAAATCACATTATTTTAATGGTAAAACATATATTGGCCAAAAAAATTTCATAGTGTTTTATTACATCAATATTGGGTCATTATGATGTCCTAAAACACATTATATATTTAAATGGTATTTAATTTTATAAAAAAATTTTACTATCTCATAAAATTATGAAAAATTTACCATTAGATAATTTTGAAATCCGAATTCCAGATATAATATTCATTTTATCTAAATAATTATTTAAATTTGAAAAATTTCACTTTTAAAATAAAAACCAACTTTTATCGAAAAATTCATGGGTTTTGACAAAAATGGCTTTCAAACCATAATAATAATTACAATTGCATTCAAAAAATTATATAATAATTTATATTTAATTAATTTAATAATAATTATATTTTTTAAAAATATTATTTAATTCAAAAATCCATTAATTCATCAAAATAAATGTTTTTGTTGAACATTAACTAAAAATATAGATGGTGCGTTAAAAACTATTTACAAGGTAACAATAATAACATAAATGTATATTCATTATTATATAAAAAAATAATGTACATAACCGTAGTACTATGGTCTTGTTACATAACCCATTATAACACCAGCTTATGACCAAAGAGTAAGGTGTGCAATGGTGATAGACCCTTGGGGTGGCTCGAATAACATTTCTCGGGAGGTAATCTCTATCAACATCCACTTATCTCATAGGTAGTCCCGCTCGAGCTTAAAATATTGAAGCTCAGATTGGGCTTGGTCATGAGTGAAGCTCAAAGACACAACCTCATTTCCGAGCTCTATCAAATGGTCTTTTATGGGGCATATCTGCTGGATGAGGCCATCACTTCCTTTGTCTGAGTAAATAGTATTTGTCGAAACCCTATATTTTTAAAAATCACGTGATCACTATTCAATGAATATATTAGCAACTGTCACAATTCATAATAGTATTTTAAAATCCAAAAACATAAAACCAAAGAAGTTGGGATTTTATATAAACATTTTACATAAAATGACTTTTAATTAGATCAATAGGGATTTCCATTAATGAATGTTTGGGTCATTACAATCTTCCCCCCATATGAAATTTTTCCCCCAAAATTTCCTTTTTATACACTAAAACAGATGTGGGTTACTATAATTCATTATTTCCTCTAATTTCCATGTTGCTTCTTCAAACTTTTAGTTTTTTCACAACACCTTAATTAGGGGCATTGCCTTATTTCATAGAAATTTTTTCTATGACATAAGATCTTCACTTTTTGGTCCTTATAAGAGAGATCATCATCTAGCCATACCACCTCTGAAGAGAGTACATGTGAAGGATTTCGTATGTAGTTTTTTAAGAAGGATACATGAATGCCATCAATTACTTTGGCCATGGTAGGTGGAAGTGATAGTCAATAGGCCACAACCTCGACTAGATCAAGAATCTCAATGGGGCCGATGTACCTTGGACATAACATCCATTTCATTCAAAACCTCATGTCATTATTACAAGGAGATATGCATAGAAATACCATGTCTCCAAATTTAATCTCAAGGTCTCATCGATGGTAATCTACATAACTCTTCTATCGACTCTGGAATGCCTTGATATACTGCTGAATGGTTTTCACCTTCTCCACCATCTCTTCTACCATTTCTAGCCCAAGCAGCTTACACTCACCGACCTCATTCCAACACGCTGGTGTTATGCATCTTTTCACATAATGGGATTCATATGGTGCCATTTGGATTCTCGAGTGGAAACGGCTATTATAAGATAACTCAACCAGAGGAAGATGTTGATACCATACTCTTTTAAAGCCCATTGAGCACGCTCTCAACATGTCCTCAAGTGTTTGGATAGTCCGCTCAGATTAGCCATCATTTTGAGGATGATAGGCCATACTAAAGTTCAGTTTAGTATTCAAAACATGTTGAAGACTCTTTCAAAACTTAAAGGTGAATCTTGGATCTTGATTAGTTGCAATAGATAGTGTTACTCCATAAAGCCTTACGACTTCCCTGATATATATTCTTGCCAGTTGATCCAATGATAAATCCTCCCAAATATCAATGAAGTGTACAGACTTTGTTAGACGATCCACAAAAACCTAGATTTCATTGTTACCTTTGGATGTCTTTGAATGTCCGGTGACAAAGTCCACGATGATGTTCTCCCATTTCCATTCTGGTATGGGAAATGGTTTCGTCATCCACTTAGACTTATTCTTCTCTACCTTCACTTTCTGACACACCATGAACTTTGATGTATATTCAGAAATCTTATTCTTCATATTATCCCACCAATAATGCTCTCGGAGACCTCGATACATCGTTGTGTTTCCTGGGTGAATAGAGAAATTTGAACTATGTGCATCATCCAAATGTTCCTTCTTCAGCACCAAACTTGATGGAACAAAGAGTCTTTTCCCAAATATCACAATTCTTTCTATATTAACATTAAAATCTGAGGAATTCCCATTTCCAATAGCTTTCACTTTTTTATGAATTCTCACATCATCTTTTTAGAATCCTATAAACATTACAAAATTTACGGTTGAGCAATCATTTATGAATGGATTAATGATGTTCCCTTATTTATGATTCCCATTTCCATATTCATGAAATCTAAGAATATTTGATCCTTTTTAATTCTCATAAATGATAGAATCACTAGGTCCTTTCTACACAAGGCATCCTCCTCCTTGTCCGCTTTCCCAGGGTGGTAATGGATTGAGCAGTCATAGTCTTTGATCAGCTCTAACCATCTTCATTGGCTCATGTTCTACACTTTCTGTATGAATATATCGATCAGGATTTTGTGGTGCATATATATTTCACACTTCTCCCCAAAGATATAATGTCGCCAAATTTTCAATGTGAATATCACTGCAGCCAACTCGAGGTCATGTGATGGATAGTTATGTTCATGAACATTAAATTTCCATGAAGCATAGTCAATGACATTGTCTTTTTGCATAAACATACATCCCATGCCCTTCTTCGAAGCATCAGTGAATACAATAAAAAGTTCTCCACTTATTGGTAAAGTGAGAACAGGTGCAGTGATAAGCCTCTTTTTCAACTCCTTTAAGCCTTCTTCGCATTCATCACTCCAAGAAAACATTAATCCCTTCCGAGTTATCTTGGTAAGAGGGTTGGAAAATCGTGAGAAATTTCTCAGAAATCGTCGATAATTTCTAGATAACCACAAGAAGATAGGATATCCATTACCTATGTTGTCCTTGACTATCACTAAATTGCATATTTTTTGGAGGGATCCATAGATATCCCATTGATTGTGATGATATGGCCCAAGAATGAGATCTAATTTAACCAGAACTCACACTTTATCAACTTTTTCATAGAGCTTCTCCTTCTGCAAGGTCTCTTGTATAGTTATTATATGCTCATCATGATCCTCATAAGTTTTGGCGTATATCAGAATATCATCTATAATGAGTAAAAAAATATGTCGAGGTATTTTATACAGACTCTATTCATCAATCCATAAAGTTTGTTGGAGCATTAGTGAGTCTGAAAGACATTGCTATGAATTGATAGTTCCCGTATCTTGTAAGAAAAGAAGTATTTGGGTTATCTACCTTCTTTACCCTTACATGATAATATCCTGACCGCAAATCCACCTTGGAGAAGTTTTGTGCTTCACGCAGCTGATCGAACAAGTCATCAATTTGTGAGAGAGGATACTTGTTCTTTATCATCATTTTGTTAAGCTCACGATAATTGATGCAAAGGCGCATTGACAGATACTTCTTCTTGATGAAGAGGACTAGTGCACCCCATGGTGAAGCACTTGGGCGTATAAACACATTTTCCAGATTCTCCTATAGTTGTTTCTTCAGCTCCTAATGCTCCACAACAGCCATTCTATACAGAGTCTTCAATATTGGAAATGCCCCAGGTATAAGATCAATTGAGAATTCAACATCTCTTCTCAGAGGAAGACCATGCAATTGCATGGGAAACACTTCAATGATTTCCCTCACAATAGGCATGTATTCTATGATGGTTTCCTTCTAAGGCTCAATCATCTAAGCCAGATACGCGTTCTTATAAGGATGTAATATCCACACTTGAGATTATGGATATAAAGAAGGTTCATCTTCCTCCTTGTACATGGAAATAATTGAGGGTTGGTTATCCACATGTTGAGTGATTTCCCTATCACATCAATTTACGTTGGATATATATAAAGAAAGCCCATCCATTCTAATAATTACATAAAATTCCACCAGAGGGAGTATGATAAGGTTCTCCACGAAGTTTAATACATATATTAGGATAGGGGAGGAGTTATATTCATGGGATGAAATGATTTCCCCATTTTCTATACTCACCGACATCTTCACTTCCATGATTTGTGGTGGTGCTGGGATTTTTCAACTAATCATTCAAGATATAAAATAATGTGTAAAACCTAAATCAAAAAGTACATTCTCTATTCGTGAATTAATTACTAATGTACCTATCATTACTTCATTTTCGGGGTTCATGTTAGAAGTAGTGAAGGAAAATTCTCTCCCTTGCTGCCTTGGCGGTTGTCGGTTGCCTCTGAAAACCCTTTACTTAGGGGGCTGATTTGCAAGATGCCCTAGTTCTTTTCCTTTTTTGCAATGAACCAGGGATTGAGGTTCGAATATAGAGTTCCTATCCTATGTCACAGTCAAGGGTATTTCATTCCAATAGTTAATATCCATGTTCCCTTATCTTCCACACCTAAAGCATTTCCTTGTCCCCTTTAGGCAGTTTCTGGTGTGCTTTTTTCCACACATTTGGCAATTGGGGTGCTAGATCTTCTTAGCACCATTGGATTTATCCATTGGACAGCCAACATTGAATTCCACCTTACACTTTTTATCCCAATGATACCCTTGAGATTTTCCTATCTCCATTTCGACCATGAGGGCACATCAGACAATTTCTACATAGCTGTCGAAGTCACTGATCACCAGTGCTTTCCGCATGCTATGTTTCAACCCACCAAAGAAGCAGTCAACCTTGCATTCCGGGGTAACGAAAAAGCTAGATGCATATCGTGAAAGCCTTGTGAAGTTTTCCTTCTATTCTTTGACAGATTCATTGCCTTTTTTCATAAGGGCATGGAAGACCCTTTCCATTATTAAGACAGAGGGTGTGCGAAAAATATTTATCGAAAAAAATATTCCAGAAATCCTTCCATTCCAACACCTTGATATCGTCCTCAGGCTTAGTATTGTTGATAAACATCCACCATAGATCAACATCACCATCCATATGATAAGCATCCAGGAGTACCTACTCTTGTTCATATGATTGAAGGATGGAGAAGATATTTCTAATGGAGTTGATCCATTTTTAGTGACTGAGGGATCAGATGATCAACTAAAAGTAGGAGGCCTTTGTCTCATGAGTCTCTCGATAGCGACTTGTTCTATTTAGGGGGGGGGGGTGAACATTTCTCTTGACCGATGCTTCTATTGAAATCTTGATTTATCTGAGAGAGAAGCATGACTAAGTTTGTGATTCCCTCTCCCATTGGATTGGGAATCTCATTAATACAGTCATCACATTGATCATCACATCGTTTGTTATCCTGAGTCCTCAAATTACGGGCCATTGGCTGGAAATAAAAGGAATGTTAGGGGGTAACACATAATAAGTAATACAGAAACTAATGACTTATAAATAAATTTTATTTCCTTAACAAATGAATCTATTGGATTCAGTCTATGTTATCCATGATTTACTTTCTAACATATATTCTTAGGGAAATTTTTGGCCTTTAATAATGGTTCATACTAAGATTGTGAATTTACCAAAGAATATCCCCTTGGAGTTTCCTAACGAAGAGTGTAGCAATGCCCATTTTTTTGCACTAGTTCCCGTTCGAGTCTAGCTCAAAGTGGTGTTTTCAGGTTTTACCCCTATGACGCATCTGTGCCAGAGCCTCCTCTACCTTCCCATATCCAGACATGGATGTATTTTCTTGATAAACCAATTACTCAATAATCACCAAAAAAATAGGGATGTTTTATTATACATAGTCTTGTATCTAAGGAATTACTAGGGTTTTCTAATCCAAATCCCAAAAATATCTAAACCTGTCCTCTGATACCAACTATGACAACCCTTCTTTTTATTACATAATTAAAATTAATTTATTACATAAAAATCACTTCATACAACATATAAGATCGATAGTTCTAGTTTATTTTGGGCTTAGGATAATTACATAACTACCTAAAACATTAAATACAACATCTTTATTGAAAACATCTTTTACAAGACCACTACATTCCCTCGTACTTAGCATTGCATGGGATAACCTGAGGATATGCATAAGAAAAGGATGTTCTATAAAGCCCAGTACGGGTATAATCATGGAATAACATGAAGAATACAATACATGATAGACCATAGGAATATCAATAGAGCATAAGAGAAGCATAAACATAAATGCATGATAAATCTTGATAATCATAACATGAAAATGTGGCAACAACACTTAACTTGGATTTAGAATGAGTGAAGGATCATTGCAGATGGAGCGTGAGTAAACCCCGATTGCACATAAAGCATGAGTAAACCCTAATATCACTTGAATTATCATGAGAAAAAACCCATTTCACATTACGTATCATGATACTATACTTTACCCAATGCATTGGACTGCTATTAGGGTGCACCCTTCTTAAACATTTAATTTCATGCATATGTGTGCCACACAGATAATAAAACATTGAATCATTCAACATAATATTTTATTCCGCGATAAAATAATATGGAATAAATAGATGAAAATATTTTAACAATAAGTAAATATGCATAAAGTTGAATACCCTTGATAGAGAAATGGGCATGGTATTCACAATGCAGTGACTTTGTCTTGGAAAATCACGGTGCAATTTTGGCAGTATAACGACGTTACATAAGAACTAATAAAAATGTTTTATGAGAGATAAAAATGTGTCTCATCATATTTACATGACATGGATAATTAGGGGGTCATATAGATACATGTCCCAACAAATGTAATGGTATTTAGATTCAAGGTAAAAAAGAATTGCTTGAATGTAAAGGGGAAGAGAGAAATTAATTTCAGAATTATGGCATAGTAACAGGTGTACATGGGGGTTATTTAATGAGAGAGAAAGTGTAACGCCCTGACCCCAGCTACCCAGAGCCGGTGCATTACTTCGTAACATTGGCATGATCACAAAAGATCAAGTCTCGAAAGACCGATTAGTTTAGTAGCCTTGGAAACACTAGATACATTCGTAATCGTTACATTACATCATAAAGTGAAAAACTACAATAACAAAGTCTCCATAGTCCACACTCATATCCTCTTCCGACTATCCCTGCAGGTCATTCATAAAATACTTCTTCACATCCTGGAAAATATTAAAACATTGAAAGGGGTGAGCTCAGATGCTCAGTAAGGATAACAATAATGCGGAAGCTTTCATAAATAAACATTAACATTTAAGGCAATGTATAACTAAAACAAAAGCCTTTTAAACATGAACTTCAACATAATATGGCAAAAGTAAAATGAGATAATTCCATTTACTTATTCACATGGATATTCTACTGGTCGAAAAATACATCTAATATCAATAACCACTTTCATAATGATGGAATGCATAATGCCAGAATATCATAACCACGTAGTCAAGGCCTCGTGCCAAGACCACAAATAAGATTTTGTCAAGGCCTCGTGCCAAGACACTAGTTTGTCTCATGAGACCTGCCGATGCATCGAGGAGCTATAGCGGGCTCCACCCGTCACTTATTAAGTCCAATACATTCCTCATATGAATAGGTTTAAACATATCATAAACCATAACATAATCGTATCACATAAAACATGCATAAAGAAAACATGACATTACCACATTTCAATCTCAAGGTATCAATACAACACATTGATATAATAAAAACGCTTTCAAAACCATTTTCAATACCAAAATAAAAGAAAGTTAAAACATTGTATTTATTTTTCTTTTTTAAAAAAGTATGGCTTGTAGAGGAAGCCGAAACTCAAATAATGGTCACGGCGGCGGAGAAGTCGTTGTCGCCGCATAAGTACGGAAAGAAAAACATTCCCTTTTGTCATTTATCAAAATGCTTCTTGTAAAAAAAGATTCCTTTTGAATAAACGTAAAAGTCAAAGGGGTTTATACACCGTATAAAAGAAAATTGTGTATAAAACCAAATATGCCTCAATGAAAGGAGATTGAGACGAAGTCCATAAAAAGATCATTTTTAAAATAAAATAGATCGATTATGTGTATTCACTATAGGTACACATGAAGAAAGTAAAAATACAAAATATGACATAATAATATCGACATAATTTGAAAGTAGGAGATTAACCCAAAGAATGGAAATTGGGTTAAGAAGTTCCCTTACCTTGCGTCTTGTCCTGACTTGACCGTTCTTTAAACTCCTGAATAATAAACTAGAGTTAATTTCTATTTACTTAAGAACCTTTTTCATGTTCATTATACCTTTTATATCACTTATTACCATGTTATGAACATTATGTAATTATTTAATTTAATAACGGTCGTTTTGTCGATCTTTGGTTCTTGAGTCAACAATAAACATCTTATAATTACAAGTTGTTTATGTGGTAGAATATCCATTATCTCCAGAATTATATTTATGATTTAGATGTCATATATATCTTATAAATCCAGTATATACATTCATTTATAATATTACGTAACATTTAGAGGTAAGAAATGAAATGCACCGTTCATGGAGACGGTAAGCCGTACGTACGCATGAACGCTAATTTAATTTCAATTTCATATTTAATGGAATGAAATCATAATGATATAAATGTATAATATAACTCCAGTATAATATCATATATAATATCATTTACTCCATCCTTTATACATCCCACATATGGAATTAACGATTCATATCACTTTGAGGGGGCGGTAGTCCGCACTTCCTAAAATGAAATTATCGCGTTTACCCATAATGGAAATCATAAAGTATGCCATAAATGAGAAATACAGAATCATAAGGAAAACATAAACATAATATATATATCATATATGAAAATAGTGTCATCAAAATGGCCACCATTATAGGTGTTAAAAGAATTTGAACAATCATCGTTTCGTGAGGCAGTATTTCGCCACCCACAGAAACAGTATGTTCTTTAACCATTAGACGGAGGTGTGTGTAAGTGTAAAACAAATAATTATAATAAAAACATCCTAGTATATTTTAGATACTAGTGTTGTTACAAAATAATGGAATGAAAAGAGTTTAAGGGGTTGGAGAAGCAAAATAAAACAAAACAACATTAGAGAAGACAATACCTTAAAAATCGGGTAACTCTTTTTGATTTGAGCCAAAGGCTTCATGGGGAAGAGTTCTTCCCAAAGTGAGGCTTCTATTAGTAAGAGGGGGAAGTTGGGAGAGTATTTGGGCAGAGGTTGGCCGAGCCAAATGGCTTGAAGGTGTGAATAAGGTGGGAGTGGTGGGGGCCTTTTATAAGTGGAGAGGAGGGGCACTTTTGGAAAGTAATGAAATGTTACATTATTATACAATGCTTTTCGGATTCTAAAGGTCCCACAATTATATAATACGTGGATAAAGTGATAAGGGTTCGAAATATACCCATAAAATAGTCTTTGGACAAGTGTAATCCTTGTATTTTACATTATCTTTTCATTTTATTAAAATCGTTAAATAATGAGGTCATCGCTGCATCATAATGATGTCATAAATAATTTAATTTATTTAATGTCTAAAAATTATAAAAAAAATACTATGATGTAGGAAATCTTTTTAGATTTCTAATTAATATTTATAGTCAAAATGTGGACTTGTTTAACCCCACTTAAAAACTGTTTTAGTAAAACAACTCATGTTTGTGTCAATTTAATTTTAACATTAAATATATATATATTAATGTCATTTTCCAACCAAAGTGGATCCATGGGGACCCCAAGTTGACCCATGGGTTGTCTTGGTCGGCCATGACTCATCCAATAGGAGTAGGACAAGTGTCAAGCTCATCTCATATTATTAAAACATTATTTTTACCTTAAACTACACTAATTTCCTCTAATCGCGATTAAGAACTTAAAAGTTACTATTCACCAAAAAATTATTTTGATCTCATTGAACCACATTTTACTTCTTAATGAAAACCATGTATGTAGGATTTTTGAAAATCAAATCACAGAAGTGGTAATATTTCATTTAAACGAAAAATCAGTTATTTAACTACCACTTAGTGGTTTCACTATTCATCAAAAATTGAAGTTTTTCAGAACAATGCCAAAAATTTACCCTAAGCTATAATTGATATTCCGAATTCAAAAATGATGCCTATTTTATAAAATTCCAATCATATAAGTTGCATTAATTAATTTTATAATTAATTCCCACTGTCACAACAAATAGCGTGTTTTAAGAAACAATTTATATCAAAAGATTGGCAATTGTTTATGTCCAATTTCAATGGTAAATTAATTCTAATGACCACCATTGGATAAAATGGTAAAAATATATTCTAATTATACTTTAAAACCACTAAATAGTATAATTTATCACTATAAATTATTTTGATTAAAAAATTTGTTTTTATGTAATTTTCACTATTCATAAAAAATTGGAAGTTCTCAGAAAATTACAAAAAATTCATCTTTGGATAATTTCGATATTACGAATACAAAAATGAAGTCCATTTTGAAATATAAAATTTCTATAATTTTAAAAAGTGTTTATTACTATTCATAATGGCTACTTTAATTAGTCGCGGTGTTTTAGAACTCGAAGTTGCGTACAATGCAAGCTATTGCATTATTGAATGAGAAACGTATCGTGGAAGCTCGGGGTGTTACATTCTCCCCTCCTTCAATAAATTGAGTTCACGCAATTTGAATTTTTTTCTTTGAAAATAAAAGGTTGAAAATAGAAAATACCTTTGTGGAAAACCCACCTCGTAAATAAGGTTAATAAAAATATAACATTAAAAGAACGAAAGATAAGTACAAAGGTCACCCGAGATTTCCCATTCTAGGATTCTTTGAAAATATGGATATGGAGGAGAAACAAACCATCAAGTTCTGGTGGAGAGTTATAGAAAACAGGATTAGGAGAAATTTTAACTACAAGAAAATCCCAAACTTGTGATTGGTTAAACGATCATTGATTCCCCAGTAGGAAAAGTTAATCGACAACATTTTTGTTTTGAGTTACCTTTTATAAAGTTTAGGAATTTATTTTGGTGATTTACTAAGAACGTAAGGGAATATACATACTTGTTATGTATACTTTCATTCTTTAATAAATTTTTACCACAAACCCATCTTTCACTCTTAAAGGTAATACAACTAAAAAATATTCTATTTTGTATAAGGTTCAAAATATTAACACATACCATTTAGATGAGTAAAACTATTTTGTAATAACCAGGGACTTCCTATATGCTAGTGGTAGGAAATAAAGGTCTGTCGCACTATGATTGTGGGTTCGATTCCTGCAGCTTTGTCCGATGCGACGGGTTATGCCCCACCCTGCAGGTTGTCCTTTTCCAAAAACTATAGTATCATAATATTCCAAAAATAATCTTCATAAATTTTTTGACTTTGAACAATACTATCCAAAGATCAACTTAATCCACTCCATCCTTTATAGTTATCCAAAATACCTCCGTCCAGACTTTCTCTAAAAGGTCTCTAAATTCCAAAATCAATTGTAACCTCAGATTCCCCAAACAAAGAAAAGTTTCTATTATTGTCACATACTAAAAATATTATTACCTTAATCATATTAAAACCTTACTGAAATCAAAAAGTACTGCAGTACAATCTTTATATATATCACATTATTCTTATAACCAGAATATAATCCATGAGTCCAAAATCACCAATACATTAGTTATTCTGCTTCAACTGTAGTAACAGCATAAGATTGTCCTTGATCCCTTGGCCTTTTCAGAGGTAAGTTTCCTTGATGCTTAGGACATTAATTTGAATAATGCCCCATTTCCCTACAATTGTAGCATTCAACATTGATAGCCTCTTTCTTTCCCTTGCAATCACGAGCCTGGTGACCCTTTTCTCCAGATTTATAACAAACTCCCATTCCTTTTAGGCAATTACCAGGGTGATTCTTCCCACAATTATCACATAATGGAAAATACTTCTTTCCTTTTTTCCCTTTATCTGTCTCTTGTTCCGTCGTTCTCTTCTTCTCTTGCTTTACTTTGTTGTCATAAGACTTAGATAATTCCTTTTCTGTCTTGATAGCACATGAGACAATATCTTCGTATGATGAGAAGGATTGTGATACTAAAGCTCGACGGAGAAATGGTTTTAACCCATCAAAGAAATGATCAATCTTACTCCTTGGGTTACGTATATAATCGGCAGCATGTCTCGCTAACCTTGTAAAGTTAGCCTCATACTTTGCGACATTCTCATCCTCCTTCTGCGTCAGACTCAGAAATTGCCTTTCCATATCTGCTCGATGGTCAAGAGGAAAGTATTTTTCTAAGAAAAGATCTTTGAACTCCCTCCATTCCATATTTGATACATCATCATCTTCCTTTGTATTTTGAATCAGCGACCACCACTGATCGGCATCTCCAGTGAGGCGGTAAACTGCCATGAAAACCTTCTCCCTTTCACTACTCCCCAAGGCATGGAATATTTTCTCTAAGGAATTTATCCATTTCTCAGCTACTATAGGATTTGTACTCCCATTGAAGGTTGGTGGTTGTTGCCTCATGAAACGGTCTAGCATTGATCCTCCACGTTGCGGATCAGGGTGCTCCATACGAGTAAGGTTATTATTCATAACCTGCGTGAGTTGTCCCAGTACGGTGAGAAGCTGATCAGCACCAGTTGTATCACTAGCTCCACCATAATTATCTTAAGCAGGAGGGCAATCCCTACACGGAGTGCATGCATTGATACGGTTTCCATTTCTTCCACTAGCCGCCATTTCTAAATAATGGCATAAACTAGATTAGTTTATGAATCAAAATACATAATTCCATACTTGTAAAACACATTACATAAATTGAACTATTTGTGGATATAATCCATAATCCTAAAAATAAATTTTTTCTTTGAGGAAGTATATACTCATAACCCTTCATAGTGGTTTGTAAATAAAATGAGAATTATACTAAGCATATCCCCCGGGAGTGTCTTAACCAAGAGTGCAGCAAGACCCGTTGTCGTGCACCAGTTCCCGTTCGAGTCTAGCTCAAAGCGGTGTTTTCAGGTTTTACCCCTAGGTACATCTGTGCCAGAGCTGCCTCTACCTGCTCGTATCCAGACATGGATGTATTGCTCAGAAAACACACAAAATCTCTACAATAACAAAATTCTAGGAAGTTCTTCTATACTAATCCTCAAAGTCTATCTTTGGGCTATGTGATCTAATCAGAGTTTGTTTAAATCTAGCTTCCAAGGTTTGTACTAAACTGCCTCTGATACCAACTGTAACGCCCTGACCCCAGCTACCCAGAGCCAGTGCATTACTTCGTAACATTGGCATGATCACAAAAGATCAGGTCTCGAAAGACCGATTAGTTTAGTAGCCTTGGAGACACTAGATACATTCGTAAACGTTACATTACATCATAAAGTGAAATACTACAATAACAAAGTATCCATAGTCCACACTCATATCCTCTTATGACTATCCCTGCAGGTCATTCATAAAATACTTCATCACATCCTGGAAAATATTAAAACATTGAAAGGGGTGAGCTCAGATGCTCAGTAAGGATAACAATAATGCGGAAGCTTTCATAAATAAACATTAACATTTAAGACAATGTTTAACTAAAACAAAATCCTTTTAAACATGAACTTCAACATAATATGGAAAAAGTAAAATGAGATAATTCCATTTACTTATTCACATGGATATTCTACTGGTCGAATAATCACATGTAATATCAATAACCACTTTCATAATGATGGAATGCATAATGCCAGACTATCATAACCACGTAGTCAAGGCCTCATGCGAAGACCACAAATAAGATTTTGTCAAGGCCTCATGCCAAGACACTAGTTTGTCTCATGAGACCTTCCGATGCATCGAGGAGCTATAGCAGGCTCCACCCGTCACTTATTAAGTCCAATACATTCCTCATATGAATAGGTTTAAACATATCATAAACCATAACATAATCGTATCACATAAAACATGCATAAAGAAAACATGATATTACCAAATTTCAATCTCAAGATATCAATACAACACATTTATATAATAAAAACGCTTTCAAAACCATTTTCAATTCCAAAATAAAAGAAAGTTAAAACTTTGTATTTATTTTTCTTTTTTAAAAAAAGTATGGCTTGTAGAGGAAGCCGAAACTCAAATAATGGTCACGGCGGCGGAGAAGTCGTTGTCTCCGCATAAGTATGGAAAGAAAAACATTCCCTTTTGTCATTTATCAAAACTCTTCGTATAAAAAATATTCCTTTTGAATAAACGTAAAAGTCAAAGGGGTTTATACACCGTATAAAAGAAAATTGTGTATAAAACCAAATATGCCTCAATGAAAGGAGATTGAGACGAAGTCCATAAAAAGATCATTGTTAAAATAAAATAGATCGATTATGTGTATTAACTATAGGTACACATGAAGAAAGTAAAAATACAAAATATGACATAATAATATCGACATAATTTGAAAGCAGGAGATTAACCCAAAGAATGGAAATTGGGTTAAGATGTTCCCTTACCTTGCGTCTTGTCCTGACTCGACCGTTCTTTAAACTCCTGAATAATAAACTAGAGTTAATTTATATTTACTTAAGAACCTTTTTCATGTTCATTATACCTTTTATATCACTTATTACCTTGTTATGAACATTATGTAATTATTTAATTTAATAACGGTCGTTTTGTCGATCTTTGGTTCTTGAGTTAACAATAAACTTCTTATAATTACAAGTTGTTTATGTGGTAGAATATCCATTATCTCCAGAATTATATTCATGATTTAGATGTCATATATATCTTATATATACAGTATATACATTCATTTATAATATTACGTAACATTTAGAGGTAAGAAATGAAATGCACCGTTCATGGAGACGGTAAGCCGTACGTACGCATGAACACTACTTTCATTTCAATATCATATTTAATGGAATGAAATCATAATGATATAAATGTATAATATAATTCCAGTATAATATCATATATAATATCATTTACTCCATCCTTTATACATCCCACATATGGCATTAACGATTCACATCACTTTGAGGGGGCGGTAGTCCGCACTTCCTAAAATGAAATTATCGCGTTTACCCATAATGGAAATCATAAAGTATGCCATAAATGAGAAATACAGAAGCATAAGGAAAACATAAACATAATATATATATCATATATGAAAATAGTGTCATAAAAATGGCCACCATTATAGGTGTTAAAAGAATTTGAACAGTCATCGTTTCGTGAGGCAGTATTTCGCCACCCACAGAAACAGTATGTTCGTTAACCATTAGACGGAGGTGTGTGTAAGTGTAAACCAAATAAATATCATAAAAACATCCTAGTATATTGTATATACTGGTGTTCTTACAAAATAAAGTAATGAAAAGAGTTTAAGGGGCTGGAGAAGCAAAATAAAACAAAACAACATTAGAGAAGACATTACCTTAAAAATCGGGTAACTCTTTTTGATTTGAGCCAAAGGCTTCCTTGGGAAGAGTTCTGCCCAAAGTGAGGCTTCTAGGATTAAGAGGGGGAAGTTTGGAGAGTATTTGGGTAGAGGTTGGCCGAGCCAAATGGCTTGAAGGTGTGAATAAGGTGGGAGTGGTGGGGGCCTTTTATAAGTGGAGAGGAGGGGCACTTTTGGAAAGTAATGAAATGTTACATTATTATACAATGATTTTCAGATTATCAAGGACCCACACTTATATAATTCGTGGATAAGGTGATACGGGTTCAAAATCTACCCATCCAATAGTCTTTGGACAAGGGTAGGCCTTGGATTTTACATTATCTTTTCATTTTATTAAAATCGTTAAATAATGAGGTCATCGCTGCATCATAATGATGTCATAAATAATTTAATTTATTTAATGTCTAAAAATTATAAAAAAAATACTATGATGTAGGAAATATTTTTATATTTCTAATGAATATTTATAGTCAAAATTTGGACTTGTGTAACCCCACTTAAAAACTGTTTTAGTAAAACAACTCATGTTTGTGTCAATTTAATTTTAACATTAAATATATATATATTAATGTCATTTTCCAACCAAAGTGGATCCATGGGGTCCCCAAGTTGACCCATGGGTTTTATTGGTCGGCCATGACTCATCCAATAGGAGTAGGACAAGTTTCAAGATCATCTCATATTATTAAAACATTATTTTTACCTTAAACTACACTAATTACCTCTAATCGCGATTAAGAACTTAAAAGTTACAATTCACCAAAAAATTATTTTGATCTCAATGAACCACATTTTACTTCTTAATGACAACCATGTCTGTCGGATTTTTGAAAATCAAATCACAGAAGTGGTAATATTTCATTTAAACGAAAAATCAGTTTTTTAACTACCACTTAGTGGTTTCACTATTCATCAAAAATTGATGTTTTTCAGAACAATGCCAAAATTTCACCCTAAGCTATAATTGATATTCCGAATTCAAAAATGATGCCTATTTTATAAAATTCTAATCATATAAGTTGCATTAATTAATTTTATAATTAATTCCCACGGTCACAACAAATAGCGTGTTTTAAGAAACAATTTATATCAAAAGATTGGCAATTGTTTATGTCCAATTTCAATGTTAAATTAATTCTAATGACCACCATTGGATAAAATGGTAAAAATATATTCTAATTATACTTTAAACCCACTAAATAGTATAATTTATCACTATAAATTATTTTGATTAAAAAAGTTGTTTTTATGTAATTTTAACTATTCATAAAAAATTGGAAGTTCTCAGAAAATTACAAAAAATTCAACTTTAGATAATTTCGATATTACGAATACAAAAATGAAGGCCATTTTGAAATATAAAATTTCTATAATTTTAAAAAGTGGTTATTACTATTCATAACGGCTACTTTGATTAGTCGCGGTGTTTTAGAACTCGAAGTTGCGTACAATGCAAGCTATTGCATTATTGAATGAGAAACGTATTGTGGAAGCTCGGGGTGTTACATTCTCCCCTCCTTCAATAAATTGCATCCTCGCAATTTGAAATTTTTTCTTTGAAAATAAAAGGTTGAAAATAGAAAATACCTTTGTGGAAAACCCACATCGGAAATAAGGTTAATAAAAATATAACATTAAAAGAACGAAAGATAAGTACAAAGGTCACCCGAGATTTCCCATTCTAGGATTCTTTGAAAATATGGATATGGAGGAGGAACAAACCATCAAGGTCTGGTGAAGAGTTATAGAAAACAGGATTAGGAGAAGGTTTAACTACAAGAAAATCCCAAACTTGTGATTGGTAAAACGATCATTGATTCCCCAGTAGGAAAAGTTAACCGACAACATTTTTGTTTTGAGTTACCTTTTATAAAGTTTAGGAATTTATTTAGGTGATTTACTAAGAACGTAAGGGAATATACATACTTGTTATGTATACTTTCATTCTTTAATAAATTTTTACCACAAACCCATCTTTCACTCTTAAAGGTAATAAAACTAAAAAATATTCTATTTTGTATAAGCTTCAAAATATTAACACATACCATTTAGATTAGTAAAACTATTTTTTAATAACCAGGGACTTCCTATAGGCTAGTGGTAGGAAATAAAGGTCTGTCGCACTATGACTGTGGGTTCGATTCCTGCAGCTTTGTCCGACGCGACGGGTTATGCCCCACCCTGCTGGTTGTCCTTTTCCTAAAACTATAGTATCATAATATTCCAAAAATAATCTTCATAAATTTTTCAACTTTGAAAAATACTATCTAAATATCAACTTAATCCACTCCAACCTTTATAGTTATCCAAAATACCTCTGTCCAGACTTTCTCTAAAAGGTCTCTAAATTCCAAAATCAATTGTAACCTCAGATTCCCCAAACAAAGAAAAGTTTCTCTTATTGTCACAAACTAAAAATATGATTACCTTAATCATATTAAAACCTTACTAAAATCAAAAAGTACTGGAGTACAATCTTTATATATATCACATTATTCTTATAACCAGAATATAATCCATGAGTCCAAAAGCACCAATACATTAGTTATTCTGCTTCAACTGTAGTAACATCATAAGATTTTACTTGATCCCTTGGCCTTTTCTGAGGTAAGTTTCCTTGATGCTTAGGACATTCATTTGCATAATGCCCCATTTCCCTACAATTGTAGCATTCAGCATTGATAGCCTCTTTCTTTCCCTTGCAATCACGAGCCTGGTGACCCTTTTCTCCACATTTATAACAAACTCCCATTCCTTTTAGGCAAGTACCAGGGTGATTCTTCCCACAATTATCACATAATGGAAAATCCTTCATTCCCTTTTTCCCTTTATCTGTCTCTTGTTCCGCCGTTCTCTTCTTCTCTTGCTTTACTTTGTTGTCATAAGACTTAGAGAATTCCTTTTCTGTCTTGATAGCACACGAGACAATATCTTCATATGATGAGAAGGATTGTGATACTAAATCTCGACGGAGAAATGGTTTTAACCCATCAAAGAAACGATCAATCTTACTCCTTGGGTTACGTATATAATCGGCAGCATGCCTCGTTAACCTTGTAAAGTTAGCCTCATACTTTGCGACATTCTCATCCTCCTTCTGCCTCAGAATTAGAAATTGCCTTTCCATATCTGCTCGATGGTCACGAGGAAAGTATTTTTCTAAGAAAAGATATTTGAACTCCCTCCATTCCATATTCGATACGTCATCATCTTCCTTTGTGTTTTGAATCAGCGACCACCACTGATTGGCATCTTCAGTGAGGCGGTAAACTTCCATGACAACCTTCTCCCTTACACTACTCCCCAAGGCATGGAATATTTTCTCTAAGGAATTTATCCATTGCTCAGCTACTATAGGATTTGTACTCCCATTGAAGGTTGGTGGTTGTTGCCTCATGAAACGGTCTAGCATTGATCCTCCACGTTGCGGATCAGGGTGCTCCATACGAGTAAGGTTATTATTCATAACCTGCGTGAGTTGTCCCAGTACGGTGAGAAGCTGATCAGCACTAGTTGTATCACTAGCTCCACCATAATTATCTTGAGCGGGAGGGCAATCCCTACACGGAGTGCGTGCATTGATACGGTTTCCATTCCTTCCACTAGGCGTCATTTCTAAATAATGGCATAAACTAGATTAGTTTATGAATCAAAATACATAATTCCATACTTGTAAAACACTTTACATAAATTGAACTATTTATGGATATAATCCATAATCATAAAAATAAATGTTTTCATTGAGGAAGTATATACTCATAACCCTTCATAGTGGTTTGTAAATAAAATGAGAATTATCCTAAGCATATCCCCCGGGAGTGTCGTAACCAAGAGTGCAGCAAGGCCCGTTGTCGTGCACCAGTTCCCGTTCGAGTCTAGCTCAAAGCGGTGTTTTCAGGTTTTACCCCTAGGTACATCTGTGCCAGAGCTGCCTCTACCTGCTCGTATCCAGACAGGGATGTATTTCTCAGAAAACTCACAAAATCTCTACAATAACAAAATTCTAGGAAGTTCTTCTATACTAATCCTCAAAGTCTATATTTGGGCTATGTGCTCTAATCAGAGTTTGTCTAAATCTAGCTTCCATGGTTTGTACTAAACTGCCACTGATACCAACTGTAACGCCCTGACCCCAGCTACCCAGAGCCGGTGCATTACTTCGTAACATTGGCATGATCATAAAAGATCAAGTCTCGAAAGACCGATTAGTTTAGTAGCCTTGGAAACGCTAGATACATTCGTAAACGTTACATTACATCATAAAGTGAAAAACTACAATAACAAAGTCTCCATAGTCCACACTCATATCCTCTTCTGACTATCCCTGTAGGTCATTCATAAAATACTTCTTCACATCCTGGAAAATATTAAAACATTGAAAGGGGTGAGCTCAGATGCTCAGTAAGGATAACAATAATGCGGAAGCTTTCATAAATAAACATTAACATTTAAGGTAATGTATAACTAAAACAAAAGCCTTTTAAACATGAACTTAAACATAATATGGCAAAAGTAAAATGAGATAATGCCATTTACTTATTCACATGGATATTCTACTGGTCGAATACTCACATGTAATATCAATAACCACTTTCATAATGATGGAATGCATAATGCCAGACTATCATAACCACGTAGTCAAGGCCTCGTGCCAAGACCACAAATAAGATTTTGTCAAGGCCTCATGCCAAGACACTAGTATGTCTCATGAGACCTGCCGATGCATCGAGGAGCTATAGCGGGCTCCACCCGTCACTTATTAAGTCCAATACATTCCTCATATGAATAGGTTTAAACATATCATAAACCATAACATAATCGTATCACATAAAACATGCATAAAGAAAACATGAAATTACCACATTTCGATCTCAAGATATCAATACAACACATTGATATAATAAAAACGCTTTCAAAACCACTTTCAATACCAAAATAAAAGAAAGTTAAAACTTTGTATTTATTTTTCTTTTTTAAAAAAAGTATGGCTTGTAGATGAAGCCAAAACTCAAATAGTGGTCACGGCGGCGGAGAAGTCGTTGTCGCCACATAACTACGGAAAGAAAAACATTCCCTTTTGTCGTTTAGCAAAACAATTCGTATAAAAAAAGATTCCTTTTGAATAAACGTAAATGTCAAAGGGGTTTATACACCGTATAAAAGAAAATTGTGTATAAAACCAAATATGCCTCAATGAAAGGAGATTGAGGCGAAGTCCATAAAAAGATCATTTTTAAAATAAAATAGATCAATTATGTGTATTCACTATAGGTACACATGAAGAAAGTAAAAATACAAAATATGACATAATAATATTGACATAATTTGAAAGTAGGAGATTAACCCAAAGAATGGAAATTGGGTTAAGAAGTTCCCTTACCTTGCGTCTTGTCCTGACTCGACCGTTCTTTAATCTCCTGAATAATAAACTAGAGTTAATTTCTATTTACTTAAGAACCTTTTTCATGTTCATTATACCTTTTATATCACTTATTACCATGTTATGAACATTATGTAATTATTTAATTTAATAACGGTCGTTTTGTCGATCTTTGGTTATTGAGTCAACAATAAACTTCTTATAATTACAAGTTGTTTATGTGGTAGAATATCCATTATCTCCAGAATTATATTAATGATTTAGATGTCATATATATCTTATATATCCAGTATATACATTCATTTATAATATTACGTAACATTTAGAGGTAAGAAATGAAATGCACCGTTCATGGAGACGGTAAGCCGTACGTACGCATGAACGCTACTTTCATTTCAATTTCATATTTAATGGAATGAAATCATAATGATATAAATGTATAATATAATTCCAGTATAATATCATATATAATATCATTTACTCTATCCTTTATACATCCCACATATGGCATTAACGATTCACATCACTTTGAGGGGGCGGTAGTCCGCACTTCCTAAAATGAAATTATCGCGTTTACCCATAATGGAAATCATAAAGTATGCCATAAATGAGAAATACAGAAGCATAAGGAAAACATAAACATAATATATATATCATATATGAAAATAGTGTCATCAAAATGGCCACCATTATAGGTGTTAAAAGAATTTGAACAATCATCGTTTCATGAGGCAGTATTTCGCCACCCACAGAAACAGTATGTTCTTTAACCATTAGACGGAGGTGTGTGTAAGTGTAAACCAAATACTTATCATAACAACATCCTAGTATATTGTAGATACTGGTGTTGTTACAAATGAAAGGAATTAAAAGAGTTTAAGGGGTTGGAGAAGCAAAATAAAACAAAACAACATTAGAGAAGACATTACCTTAAAAATCGGGTAACTCTTTTTGATTTGAGCCAAAGGCTTCCTTGGGAAGAGTTCTGCCCAAAGTGAGGCTTCTAGGAGTAAGAGGGGGAAGTTGGGAGAGTATTTGGGTAGAGGTTGGCCGAGCCAAATGGCTTGAAGGTGTGAATAAGGTGGGAGTGGTGGGGGCCTTTTATAAGTGGAGAGGAGGGGCACTTTTGGAACGTAATGAAATGTTACATTATTATACAATTCTTTTCGGATTATAAAGGTCCCAAACTTATATAATTCGTGGCTAAGGTGATAAGGGTTCGAAATATACCCATCCAATAGTCTTTTGACATGTGTAAGCCTTGGATTTTACATTATCTTTTCGTTTTATTAAAATCGTTAAATAATGAGGTCATCGCTGCATCATAATGATGTCATAAATAATTTAATTTATTTAATGTCTAAAAATTATAAAAAAAATACTATGATGTAGGAAATCTTTTTAGATTTCTAATGAATATTTATAGTCAAAATTTGGACTTGTGTAACCCCACTTAAAAACTATTTTAGTAAAACAACTCATGTTTGTGTCAATTTAATTTTAACATTAAATATATATATATTAATGTCATTTTCCAACCAAAGTGGCTCCATGGGGTCCCCAAGCTGACCCATGGGTTGTCTTGGTCGGCCATGACTTATCAAATAGGAGTAGGATAAGTTTCAAGCTCATCTCATATTATTAAAACGTTATTTTTACCTTAAACTACACTAATTACCTCTAATCGCGATTAAGAACTTAAAAGGTACTATTCACCAAAAAAATTATTTTGATCTCATTGAACCAAATTTTACTTCTTAATGACAACCATGTATGTAGGATTTTTGAAAATCAAATCACAGAAGTGGTAATATTTCATTTAAACGAAAAATCAGTTATTTAACTACCACTTAGTGGTTTCACTATTCATCAAAAATTGAAGTTTTTCAGAACAATGCCAAAATTTCACCCTAAGCTATAATTGATATTCCTAATTCAAAAATGATGTCTATTTTATAAAATTCCAATAATATAAGTTTCATTAATTAATTTTATAATTAATTCCCATTGTCACAACAAATAGCATGTTTTAAGAAACAATTTATATCAAAAGATTGGCAATTGTTTATGTCCAATTTCAATGTTAAATTAATTCTAATGACCACCATTGGATAAAATGGTAAAAATAAATTCTAATTATACATTAAAACCACTAAATAGTATAATTTATCAGTATAAATTATTTTGATTAAAAAAGATGTTTTTATGTAATTTTAACTATTCATAAAAAATTGGAAGTTCTCAGAAAATTACAAAAAATTCAACTTTGGATAATTTCGATATTACGAATACAAAAATGAAGTCCATTTTGAAATATAAAATTTCTATATTTTTAAAAAGTGGTTATTACTATTCATAACGGCTACTTTGATTAGTCGTGGTGTTTTAGAACTCGAAGTTGCGTACAATGCAAGCTATTGCATTATTGAATGAGAAACGTATCGTGGAAGCTCAGGGTGTTACAAAAAGGGGAATACAATTATTAAAACATAAATATGGTAGTATTGGAGAGGTTAGAAACCATACCCCAATATTTATAATTTAAATTAAAAGGTCATAAAAACATAAAGATTATTGGACAAAAATGAGAAAGGAAAAACCCCTTACTTGGAAGTGTGCTTACAAAGGCTTGAGAGAGGCGTGAGAGAGGCTTCTTGGGGTCTTGGGGAACCTTGGGAGGATTCTAGAGAGAGGAGGGAGGAGGATGGACGAACTCTAAAGGCATTGAGTGAGGAGGATGTGGGAGCTTGGGTGGGTTTATATAGGAAAGGTGGGGGAATTCTTTATTATTTAGGTTTGGGACACCTCACATAAAACTAATCCAAACTACAAACCAGCCATTGGTTTTTACCATGGTTTTTTGAAAAGAGAATTTGAAAAAATATTTTATAAGGCGAAAGCTAGAACATGTTTAAATAACGGGGTTGCTTAGGTAGAGGTGAGTCACACTCCCAAGGGAAAAAATTTTAAAAGACAAAATGTTTAATAAGTATTGAAGGGTCCACAAAAGCTTTGTAAAATAAATCAATAAAACCCAAAATCACATTATTTTAATGGTAAAACATATATTGGAAGAACATAAAGTTTATAATATTTTATTACAATAGTATTGGGTCATTATGATGTCATAAAACACATTATATGTTTAAATGGTATTTAATTTTTACCCAAAAAACTGACTATCAAAAAATTATGAAAAATTCCCCATTGGATAATTTTGAAATCCTGATTCCAGAAATAATATTAATTTTATCTAAATAATTTTATAAATATGTCAATTTTCACTTTTATTATAAAAACCTATATTTATCTAAAATTCATGGGTTTTGACAAAAATGGCTTTCAAACCTTAATAAAAATTACAATTTCATTCATTAAATTATAGGATCATTTATATATAATAAATTTAATAATAATAATAATCATTTATTAAAATATTATTTAATTAAAAAATCCATTAATATATAAAAATAAAGTTCTTTGATGAACATTAACTAAAAATATTATTTGTTCTTTAAAAACTATTTACAAGGTAACAATATTAAAATGAAATTATATTCATTATTATATACAAAAATAATGTATGTAACCATAGTACTAGGGTCTTGTAACATAAACCCTTATAACACCTGAATAAGACTGAAGAGTATGGTGTGCGATGGGGACAGACTCTTGGGGTGGCTCGGATAACATTGTTTGGGTGGTAATCTCTATCAACTTCCACTTCTCTCATAGGTGGTCCGGATCGAGGTTAACATATTTAATCTCATCTTGGGCTTGGTCTAGAGCGAATCCCAAAGAAACAACTTCATTTCTATTCTATGAAAAATGGGATTTTTATGGGGAACATATACTGGATGAGGCCATCTCTTCCTTTTTCTATGTAAATTGGATTGGATAAAGCCCTATATTTATACTAATCATGTGATCACCATTCACCATCTATATTAGAAACAATCACAATTCATAATAGTATTTTAAGATTCAAACACATAAAAACAAAGAAGTTTACATTTTAAATAAAAAATATTACATAAAGATAAATTTAATTAGATCATGAGGGATTTCCAGTAATGAATGTTTTGGTCGTTACAGAAAACCTTTCATGAAACCTCTTGTTTATGTCTTGGGATAACCTCTGATGTACCATTTGATCTCATAGAACATAAAAATTTACCCAAATAATTAGAGGGATTTATATGACTCACATATGATAATATATATTCATATTAATCCAAAATAACATAAAACATTAATCATATCTTAACCCATATAATGAAAATTTGTTTTATAAACATTTCATTATAGTATAACATATAGAAAGGAAATGGGTTTCATAAAAAGTCCATAATAGCATAACACAGTGAATGGAAATCTATTTCATAAACACGCTATCATTATAATAATAAACATTAACCATATATAGAGAGGATAATTATGGTTCCATTTCATCATATCCTCTTTAAAACATATTCAACAAAAATGGCGATTCTTGTTGCTAAATAATGATTCCTTAAAATGACCATTAAAATATTATCGAGAAAAATATAATTTCTATTTTGAAAGAAATTATAAAAACGTTTTTCCAAAATATTAAGGGAAACATTTTATTTTAAAATAACCTAGAAAAAATATAGAATAAGATTCAAATAATGTGTTGTTTATAAAGCTAGAATATTCCACTCATGTTGTACACATTAACATAAATACTCCTTTTACATTTTATGTAAAAAGTCACAAGTTCTACATTTAAAAAATGAAAATAAGATTCTTTTTAAAATAATTTGTTACAAATTAAATCATTTTTAATTTAATTTTAGTAATTAATTATTGTTTTATAAAAACTTCATTTAAACTATTTTTAGAAAACCAAGAAATGGATGAAAATGGATTTTCAACTAATGAGAAAAATAATGTATTTTCTCTTAAAATAATATTTTGTTATATATAGTTTATATATAGAGGATAATTAATGTAATAAATAGAAATATAATGTGGATAAGAAAATAAATGAGTTTATTGAGTGAGAGATCAAAATATTTCATCATCATAAACATTTTTATTAGCAATCTGAATAAATAATGAGATTTTATTATAAAACATTTAACCCTTTTATAATGTTTTCATCATATCCCACATGAAATAAATAACCATATTTTGATATGTAAATACTATAATTTTAATGATATGAATCATAAAATACATTCATGTTTAGTATATGTACACCACTTGAAATAAATAAGTGGTTCATAATACATGTGTCCCACGGAAATAAAAGCCAGACAAAATTCCCATCCTCAAATGGAGAATTTCTTCATACAAGTTCAAACCTATATTATAATAAATATATAAATATTATAAATATTTTATATAACTATATATACATATATGAAAACATATATTACTTAATGACTCCCTTTTATTATTCATTAATTAACAAAATGTTTTTATAATCACATTTTGGGTAATAACTGCTTCATTAGTCATATATGTTTTAGTTTTGTATTTTCGGTTAATTTAATTTTATCATGGTTAAATCATATAAATAATGATAATAGTGATAAAAATATCAAATATATTCTTATATAAATATTTATTGTAATATATAAATGCTATAGATTGAAAATGATTTACATTATTCATAGAGATGGTAGGTTGTATGTATGCATTATGCTTTTTCCATTTTATCAATGGATGGAATTAAAGAAAGTTGTATAATATATTAAAATTAAAGATTCATTTTTATTTTATATATATATATATATTTTTGTTAAATATATCTTATTTTCCTTACTTTTATGGTGTAAGTGAATAAAAAACCACATCGCTTAATGAGTCGATAGTCCGCTGTACAGACAAGCAATATTATCATATTCCTAAGGAAAAGTATGAATGTGTACGTGATATTATAATTGTAGAAGTATAATTATTTCATAAATATCATATTAATATATAAAATATATTATTATATCCATCCATGAGAGTTTTAATGGAAAATGAATTACATTTGTTCATGAGGTAGTAGTATTCCACACAAAAAATTGAGGGTTTCGTATCCAACATGATGGAAAGGGATATGGAAATATATTATTACATAAAATTAATAAAATATCACTATGTGGTAGACACCACTATTATTATATTTTAATTATTTTCATGTGAATGAAGGTGGTAAGTGAATAAATAAAAAGAATGTGTTTTGTTAATATAATTGCCTTCTCTTAGAAAACCTCATTTGGATCTCTTATTAAAGACCAAAGGATTGGTATTTTTGGAATAGAATCTAATTTATAACATGGACATGGATATTAGGGTGAGATGTTTTTCATTGTTCTGTTGCTCCAAATGGAATTTGGGGTGTGAACAGGTCATGATAGGAGGTCTACTTTTATAAATGATGATGAGTGGCATTTATATAAAAAACCAATACTATTCAATAAAGGGAAGTCAAATCAATTCCATGTGCCTCCAATGTAGATAAATTAATTATTTTATGGATTTTATGGTGGATAAAAAACATTAAAATAATTAAGACACAATTTTTAAATATTTTGGTCCAAAATATCAAAGTTTACCCACTTTTACCATTTTAAAACATACTAACTAGTCTCTGTTTATTTATATTAATAATTTATCATTTATGATTATAAATAAAATGAGCCTTGTAGATAATTTGAAATAAATTATTATAATTATAAAATTAATTATATATAACCATGATCTTATATGTGTGGACGATTAACATTAACACATGCATATATAACATATAAAACCTCATTTTAACTTTAACAACAATCTTTATTTTTTATGATTTTTAACAATATTTATGAAGATAAATAAATTTTAACATATTTTATAACATAAATTATTCTTATTCTAAATATGTAACCCATTTTATCAAATTCAATTAAAATAATTTGAAATATTTAATTTTTAATAGAGCCCATAAATCGTGATGAAAAAGTGGGTTTCCATGGAGAGAAGTTTCGAATGTATAGAAAATTTTAATATCCAAATTCAATATGAACTTGATTAAAATTTATTTAATTAGATTAATAAAATCATAAATTTACTATTTTTACTTTTAAAATCATAATAATATATGTTTAATAATGTAAATTTATCATATGAAGATTCATTTTTAGTAAAAATCAGTATTATTTACTAATCATCGAAAAAAATTATGATTATAAAAGTCTAAAAAACTCACAAAATGAATATTTTTCATGTAGATTTCAAAAATTCAGTTTATTTGTTTCAAATTAATTTGATAAAATTTCATCAAATTACTTTTTTAAAATTAAATCATTTTTTTGAGAACATTTTATTTACGAAACACATAAAGACATTAGTAAAAAATTATATAATTTTTTCAACAATACATTTTATTAATATTAAATTATTATAAATTATATTTCAATATTTTTTACTATAATTAATAATTCCATGATTAACTTCTAGGTTATAAATATTTTTTTTAAATAATAATATTAATAGTATATCACAGTTTGTTAAATCTTGGGGTTACGTGCAACACAAACTATCAATTAAATTAATTTTATTCTAATTATTTTCCAAAAAAAAAACTCCATGTGTGATAGAGATACATTTAAATACTCTTATTATAATAAATCCTATATGGTTTCATGTCTAATTTGGATGGGATGAAATAATTTTTAAAAAAATATACAACTATACTGATTGCATGCCTCTATAAAATGAAGTTGTATTATGATACAACCACATAGAGAGTACCATTTCACCCAAATATAAATTATTTCTATAATATACCACAATTAAATTTTATTTATATTGTATAAATTATATTGGAAAAATACTGTTCTTTACAAGGAATGTTTCAGAAATTTCACCTGTTCATTCAAATCTACTATCTATCCATTAATTCTTCTATGTGAATTCACAATATATTTATGAACATATTATTAAATTATCAACGAACTTCAAGGGCTCTGAATTTTGTTTCATTAAAATGACACAAGAAATCTGGATAAAGTATCCAATACAGGAAATAACATATAAATCATGGTTTTCTGATTGCTTCTTCACATGGGCATAAATATAGTAATGAATAATCTCCAATGGATGATATGGTTGGATCGTTAATTTATTATGTGAAAAATTAACAATCTTCACCTTATTCTTTATATGAATCCTCTAATTTTCCCCCCATCATAATTGGAATACAATTTATACTCATTTTATATAAGATTAATTTTTTTCTTTGGATAATATGTCCCCGTATTCATTGGAACATCAAATATTCATGTTTCTAGCTGAATAACATGAAATATTATTATCATAGGCCATAAATAATGTTTTTCATGCTTAGTGTCCACTCATAAATTAATTCCAACCTTCCAAATCCTTATAAAACATTAATATTTTAAAAATACCACATCATTTCCCTCATCACATAGTTGATATACACCCATTTTTTTGTGATTCAACCCATCAACCAATAAAGAATTATTTACCTTTAACATGAATCCTAAAGTGAATTTAAAACTAAATCCTTTTATTTTAAGAGACCCATCCTTGAAAAAGGTCATCAACCCTTACTATTTACTTTTCAAAATCTCTAAAGAATTTGAAATCTATGTCATATTTGAGAAAAATCCACTATCAAATATCCATGAACATTCATTTTGAGAAGATTTGAGTGATACTTCAACAAATAACATTGTCTACTTCAGTTTTTCATTATTCTTTGAGATTTCTGAGTATTAAAACTAACACTAAACTGATCTTGTAGTATGGTGTGACAATCTTCTACAATGTAATGTTATTTTTTTAAACATCCTCATACTTCATCAAATTATTGAAGATTATTTTGAAGTACTAGTCATGATTTTTTAATTCTTTAAAATATTTGATGAAATTATTTGGAATAAATACCCTAAATAACATCCCCAAAGATATTTATACTCATAGGAATACTAATAACTAGACCAAAATCTCTTTACTTTCTTCTAATTCCACCAAATTAGTATCATTAAAAAAATTTCATTACATTAAATGAATCATTCTCCATAGAAGTACTGGTATTCCCTTACATTAACATTTGAACATCCACCTTGGTCCCTTTTTTCTAAAAAAATTATTTTAGGAATCTAACACCCCGTTATTCTATCAAGAGTTTTTTATCCATTTTTGAATCATTATATTATTAATTTTCTCCCAAAAGTTTTCTTTTAATTTTTTTAGAGTTTTCAAAAATCTATTGTTTTTCGATGATTTAGTATGTTTCAATATGAAAATTCAAATGAACCACTTCAATAAAACTATTCTTTATGATTTCGATAAATTTTTTGATTGAGTTATAGAAGGCAGATTTGAATTTTTTAAATTCTTTTACATTATTTATCTTTTTTTGGTAGACAATCTAAATCTATTTATACTTTTTAGCCTTATAATATATTAAAACATTCTATTGATTATATTTAGCGAGTTTCATATTATCATTATTAATTTTATTCACAAAATTTCACTCCTTTCAGCTGGTAAGTAATTTTTGCATCAATATTATTTACTTACTTTATTTTGATTATCATGTTCCTTCTTGAGCATTGAAATATTTGAATTAAATTCATAGGGTTATTTCATTAACAGGAACCCCATACGAGTTTCTCCCTTGTTTCAATCAATTATAATTTCATATTCCTTTACCTTTTTTGAATTATAATCTTTTCAATAGATTTAAATGAAATATATACTTTATTATCATCTTCAATACTATCATTGTCTTCATTCTACGATAATAATTTATCCTTTTTGAATTGAGAAAAATTATTAAATTTCAACTTTCATGAAATATTTTATTGATTTGATCATAATGATTTTTTCATTATATAACCCCTTGCCTTCTCATTATCATCATCAAACACTTCAAATTTTTCCAACCATGGATAGTTGGATGTAAGGTATCAAATTATTTTTCAGTAAAAAAAATTAGTGTTGAATATATATTATAATTTCAATTGAATCTTTTGATTTTTTTTGAAAAAAAATAACATAAGTATGTATAATTTCATTTTAACATCAAATTATTCATAAAAACATTATTCTTCAACAGTAATAATTTTCTTGAAATTATCATAATTCTAGTTATTAAATGACATTTCACAATCATCTTTTATATTATTATTGAAATCAATACCTTTTATAATTTCATAAGAAATTATAATTCCCTAAAAAACATATAATGGAACCATGTTGAGATCAAATACTTCTAGGACTATGACCTTGGATTTAATCCTGTTTTCAAAAATACATTGTATCTTATTGATTTTTATAGAAGCCTATATCTTCTAACCCATAAAAATGATAATTATCACCACTTAATTAACTCTAGTAAAGTTTTTATACACTGTTTCACCATCATTAATCCAGAATTCATCAAATTTTAATATCATAATTTATAGTTTATTTTTTTAATTTCTAATTTACAGCAAAAATATTTTACTATTATTCCAAAAATACCATATCTATTTTCTTCCCATTAACATTATGGAATATATTTTTTGAATGACATTAAAAAATAACATTTTGAGCATGAAAATCAATCTAAAAATTATCTCTATCTACTTTCTTCGTCACAACACATTCATCATTATGAAAATAATATATTATTGTATCCTAAAGTAAATCAAGACATGTTGATATTTTGAATTAATACATATAATCATTAAAAATATAAATATTAATCTCATCTAATATGGTAATCAACTTATTATTCACTAAATTAATGTTTTTATGATCACAATAGAAATTAAAATACTAAATAATTATACAAAAAGGAACACTTTCTCTTAAAAAAAATATATGATAATATTTAAAGGGATAATATAAGCTATAATACAAGATAAAATGTCCCTCACTGAAATTGATAATTCGTTGGGGGAAGGGTGTATTAGTATATTCGATCCTTTTTATATTAATCCTTCAAATTCTGTTACTCCTATTAGGTGCATGATATGATTATTTCAGACAAGATACTGACATTGTAAAAAAAATAGTTGGAACCAGATATTTTCATAAGATTAAATACTCATAATGATATTCTTTATCATTAAATTTATCCAGTAAAATTCCTAAACACACATTCAACTATAATCAGTATGTTTGGTAAAAATTAACCTGGAATAACCACGAAGTCATGAAACACAATGTGTCTCCTATCATTTTAAATATTATAGACTATAAGAAATATATTTAAATTTATGTTTAACTATATAATAGTCATCAACTGGGTTAGGATTCTATCATGTTTTCATTACCCATTTTCCACTTATCACATTTCCTCTTCTAATTTTATGGTGGAAAAAACATCCCTAATTCATATTTTAACATTTTTTCATTGTAGAAATATTTTTCATTATTAGTCCTCAACATAGAAGACACCCTTGAATTTTTTAATTTCAAATTCAATAAAAAATAATAATCTTCTTTTTTACAAATCATACATCTTCTCATACTTTCAGATCTATCCTAGAATTCTATCCAACTTTTCATATATTTAGAATACATAACTATTTTAGTTCTAGTATACCTTGATGCTATAAATGATCCACATCATCAATAACATAAATTATAGACTCTGAAATAAATCATGGTGTGATTTAAAATAATATTTTTGTGATAACTTTTATTATCCAAAAAATTCTCAAAATATTTCTCATTTAGTGATATTAAAAACATGTTTATGGTTCTAGGATTCTATTGACTAACTTTCTTATTGCTTCATTATATTCAAAACAAAATAACTATTTCATTCCTAAAAATAGAGAGAACATTTAAACTCAGTGCATTACATCACCTCGTGGCTTTCATTTGATGTATTGATAGAATCCAAACCCAGTTGAAGAGTCTAATTTTGTAAAACATCAATTTATATGAGAATCCAAAAGTATTAAATTGATTTAAAAAAACATATAAATGTTATAATATCAATTTAGGGATATGATATTGTTAGACATTAATTTATATATTATTTCAACATAAATTTATGAGATTAATATAATTAGGCAATTAAAAATAAATATAAAAACTAATATTTAAAATTAATTCATAAATTTTCAAACATCAATTTAAGGGGTGAAAATTAATATGTAGTTGATGAAAGATTATAATGATATATATGAGATTCTAAAACTATTATAAAATATTTCTAGGATGAAAAATCTATTCAACATGAGAATTTTATAAGTAAGTATCATGATTGATCATGTCAATGAATTTAATATGATTTAGTGTCAATTGGAATCAGTAGTAATGTTGTTTGTGTATTTAGTGTGGGTATTTAAGATACTTTCTTTAATTTTATAATCATAGGACATGATGTTTTACACTGTTAGTAATATATTTTTTAAAACCAATATTTTATTTAAAATCATTATTTATCTATTATAAAGGGAATAGATTATTAAGATGAATGTCTTGAAACATTATAGAATTGAAATCATTTAACCTAAAAGAGGATTTTATGTTTCATGGAATGTTTGGATGAATAATATGTTAAAGAGGGATATACGTAAAAGTATATCAACTGGTCCAAGGTCCATATGTTGGAATTTTGGGAAGAAAGGGAACATATATAATGATTATAAGGATTATATATTTAATTAAAGAATGAGAGTTTTAGGAAGATTAACAACCAAAAAATATAAGTTGGAGTTAATTTATTATAATGCTTTTACATTTCATTGGAATCATGAATAATTAATTCTTGGGATTCATCAAAATATATACATGAGAGGGGATACACGATAAATTATAATTTTGGAAGGTTTAGAATGGTACATCCTTCTTAGGTTGAAGCTAAAGAGATTAAAGATAAGGATGACATTGATGTCTAAAATTTAAATGTATTCCTTCTAAAATTATTTGGAGTTCAACAAATACTGGGTTGTGAAAGAATATTATTTTTATAGGTTATAATAATGATGAAAATTTCTTAACAAAATTTTGGAAAGGATACTGGAACATTTCAAAAAAATATTTGATAGTATTCAAATGTTTAAAAATTTGAATTTTTTAATAGTGTATAAGATCAAATGGAATAATTATTTTTCATAATAGTATCTTTTCATTGTTTACGATTTTGTAATTGTTATATTGGTCAATAGAGTAGGAAAAACGTGAATCATAGATGCTAAAGGGATACTCATGCTTGGTCACACAATTTTTAAATCTTATGGGATTAGTATCATGGTAAATTATAGAATAATATCATTTTTCATAGATGGAATGAATCCTAATTATCAAAAATTCGAATTCAATATATATATATACATGGGGCATGCTTCAATCTATTTTCACAATCGGTCCCTAGACATTATAACCATGAATGAGGATGAAATAAGGAAGTTATGTGTATGATTAATTAAGAATAAATAAAGGTATCCATAGTATTTTATTATTGTTATTTATGGTGGAGAAATAGGGTGAAAAATTATTTTGTTATTATAGTCCAAAAATGTTGGAAATATAATAACATTTAATTGCATATGTTTTACAAGAGTAAATGAATTAATTTTAAGAAGACTATTCTAGGGAAACTAAAATTGAATGGTGTATTCAAGTGGATGATTCAGACATTAGATAAAAAGGGTCATAGTACGATGTTTCATTCAGGTTTCTGTAAGATATACATGGATGATGTTGTTAACTATTACACTTATCATAGGAATATAATTCCAAGTCATTTGGATCAAGAGATTATGGAAAATTTGTGGTCTATAAAAAAAGATAATTATAAGTTAAATGTATTTGGATGGGTCTCATATTTCGATTTTATTATAATGAAAGAGAAATGATTTATGATAATTTAAAATTATATTTATTTATAAGGTATGGTGAAAAAATATTTGGTTTTTTTTGGATAATAGAAAAATTTAATTCATTAAAAGATTATATTATTTAATTGATGATAATATATTTTGGAAATATTGGAAGTTTTGGAAGATTTTGTTGAGTGTTATGAATCAATGGAATGCTTCCAATTATTTTGAATGGAAGCCTAGAAGTTTTTCAAATTTCAAGTCACATGAATGGTCTAGAAGAGGCAGTAATTATAGATGATGTACCAAAAATATTAAAGGATATGGATGAAAAAAGCATTATTTTGAAAGATGTAGTTTCAGAAGGGTCTGAGAAATATGTGGAATTATATAGGTCTATGAGGATCAAATGACCATTTCAATATTTTAAATATTATAATAAATTGTTTCATATTATCTATAGAGGATAACTTGAGAGCTCATAAGAATTTATAAAACTCAATAATTCATGAGTACTAGACTCATCTATGATTTCCTAAATGGATGCATTTAATGCAATGAAATTCGATTAGTGAAAAAAAATTATCACAAGGGAAAAAGAATCTACAGAATAATTGGTTATATTTGTTAATGGAGTTTCAATATTTTATAATGATGTATAAGGTAGATTGGTTTGAAAAATATTTGATAATAATTATGTAATGTATTTTTATGAATTATATTTTCTTTATGAGAAACATTTGATAAATCAAAATAGTGTTAAGTCTAATATTATTGTAAGGTTTAGTTATCGAATAGTTATATAAAATGATGGTGATCCTATATGAAAACATAGAAGAGGATATCTATATAATGTAGCTATAGTATTTCCAAGAAAATGAAATGATATCATGGTGTTAAAGATGAACATGTGTATTTATGTTTCGAAGAAACTAGAAAGGGATTTGTAAAAAGCATTTTATAATTTTGTGGTTAAGAATGGTTTTTATTGAGAATATCAAAACATTGTTTCTATTATAATATTTTCATGAAAGAAATTTAAATCATCATTATATTTTATAGAGATAGGATTCTCCTAATGGGTCTTGATAAGGATTAGATTAAAGTGTTAAAACTTGATTCGACTAAAAGAATTCAGATGAAATATCTAAGGGAATCCTACCATTGTTTTTGAATTTACAAAAAAAGATATAGAATTAATTGAACATAGTTTCCATCTTTGTGGGAGTACATCTACATTATCTTTATATGGATTTGAGTGAGTGGATGTAACCCTATGTCTACCTTTGTATCCAGAAAATTGATTGTAACTAAAGTTAAATAACCAAAATATAAAATATGTGGCTAAGTATATAGTGAATTTTATGTTTTAATAAACATTTTTTGGTTGATTCTCATCATGATTTATATTAGGACTTTCATAACTTAAGTAGTGGGAGTAATTTTTAGTTTTATAAGGAATAACATAAAGGATCACAAAGATGTTGTGAAGGTGTTATTTCTACGAATCAATGTTTCATAAAAACTAAAATTATGTTTCAAAACCTATGATACATTATATGGGTTTGTAGGTTTTTAATTTGGTGGTGATATTGAAGCATGGAAACATACTATATGTCTTGAATTAACCTTTACCGTAATGATAGTGTTGTTAATATTGATATTAAAATAGATAGATCCACCATCTACCAAGGAATCAAAGATTATAGCCATTATAAAATCATAGAAAAGGTTTTTCTATTTGTTGTTCTTGGGATTAACCATGAAGAGGATAATATAATAGGGTTTTATTATACGATATTAAAATTGTAATTTAGTTATCTAAATATTAAGATATTTACATAAAAACAAATAATATTGAGTTAAAGAAACACTTCATCAAGAAAATACTAAAGAATTGGGTGATGGAACATTGTAATATATATTAATGTTAGAATCTAAATAAAATGATTACCATGTTTATAGTCTATAAATTAATAAGCTGTAATTTTTATCCCGTGGGATTTGGTTTACCAAAATGGAGATGTTAAAGATTATCTTTATTTTCATGAGGATAAAAGAATTATGTAAATGTTATTTATTGGTTTTTGGAGGTATAAATTCTCTAAATTAGACTTCATGTATAAGATTATAAGGAATACAGAGACTCCATTCCTTATTATTCTTCATTAAGTATAGAAGGAGTGACTATAGAACTTCGGTTTTTCACAAGGTTTTGTTGTCAGAAAAAATACTGAAAAATGTGTGTTTTCTAGAACTAAGAAAGATGATAGTAAAAAATGGACTTGTAGAAGATTACTTATGGCGGAATTTAAGAGAAAAATTATGACAGAGAATAACATATAAGGTTCTTTTGGGTGACATAATATGATTTTTTGGGGTTTTTGAGAGTTACTTAAGGAGCTTGAAATTTTATGTAGTTGATTGGTTGTGGTCATGGCATTCCATCAGTGACCATTTTTTGGATGGTAGAAAAAACTAAAAAACTGTATCAGAAATACTATAAATTATAGTTTGGGTGGTTATTTATGATGATAAGTTGTATCTTTCTGGTTATATAATTTTGAATACATTTATTTTTAGTTATTATAATATTTCATATAATTAATACAGATGTTGTGTTTTTCTATAGATTAGGACTGATATTAAAACAATATAATATCATCTTAAAATTAATCAGGCTTGGGAATTGTTTGGGTTTTTTTGTTTCTAAATTTTTTTTCTTTTTGAGCATGTTTAGGTGGTGATTTTTGGTATGGATTTGGTAAAATTTATTCTTAGTTATTGATAACACTATATTATTGGTCCCATTAATTATCAGATGTTTCAGAATTTGTTTCTTAGATGAAGTTATAAAGGATTATTTTGGATCTATTGTTTAATACCCACCAAATTCATTACTAACATGATATAATATTGAAAATAATTTTATAATACCTCATTGAGTGGCCCCTTATATTGGTAAATGTAATTATCGGGTTCATTAATGTTGATCAAGTGGATATTGATGATTAATTTTAATTGTTTTTTGCCTTTAATGTTTTTTTTGAAATATCATTGGTATACGTGGATATATAACATGGAATTATAGGGAAAACTGTTATTTGAGTTATGATCAAGCTATGGGTAGTACAATAAGTTATTGTTTGGATCCAACTTGTTTGTGGTCCTTGATTAGGGATGTGTATGCAAGTTAGGGTTCCATAAGATTAAATAGAATTTGAGTGGGATGGTTTTATGAGATTAATGTCCAATATCGTCTTCTTTAGAACCTATAGATTTGATCCATGATGGATTGAAATCCCTAAAATAATTATGTTTCATATTGATTTGGAATTGAAGTTGAAAATATTAATTATTTTAGTATAAAATAAATAATCATGTTTTGACATTATTTTTTAGGATTATGTATTTAAAAGAAAACTATTTATTACATTAAACTAGAATATATGGTATTTTTATGAAAATAAATTAATAGAATCTTTTTAGGTATCCTTTTTGATTTATAATCACTCCCTACATACATATATATTTTTCATATAGATTTAATTTTATGTGACACATGTAAAGGTAATATGACCCACTACCTTATTGAGGAGTCATAGTTTTTTTCATAGAGTAATTGAGGTTGTGACATGTTATTGTTGATCTTCTTTCATGAGTGTATTGGATTTATTATGTGTTCTCTCTCTATTTTTTACTCATTACGAGGATATGACCTAAAATACATTGAGAACATTCCAACCCTTAAATTATTTTGGCTTTGTTATATAAATTTTTATTAACGTTTATATAATATTTTATTCATATTAAAGTAGTTTTTCTTAATTATATGTATTTTTTATTTTCCATGAAAAATAAAATATATGAATACACTGTGATCAATTTTCTATAAAAATAGGATTTATATTTTTATAGTATTTTAAATAGTGAAATTATATATATATAAATAAATACATTTGAGTTAGAGTTTTATATCATTTTAAATGGTAAACATTTCATATAAAATATTCAGTATACATGGAATTTTTTCCATCATAATGTCTTTGGGAACACACTTTAATCCTATATTTTACCAACATAGTTGTTAAGATATAATTCTAGGGTTGATATCATACATGGTGCATTAAAAAATCGTTTTGAGGCCTTTAATATACACACATACTATATATTTACATAAAATTCATTGAAATGATTGTTATAATTATCACAATGTATTCCCCTTTAGAGTAACTATTAATGATATTTCCTACAGATGAACATGCTTTATGTTTTAGTGTATTTGATTTTTTAAAATTTTTATACAAATTTCCAATATCATTTTCATATTTTTGTTGTTTTTAATTTGAAAATACACTTGAAAATATATTTTTATTCATTTTTTTATTTTCATGCTAGGTTGATTGTTTTTTGTTTATTTTTATTAAATTATTAATATATTATAGAGTTTTAGGGATATTTGAAAAAATTTAATATTTAGTAATGTTTTTTTGACCTATATGGGGTAAAATAATGCCTAATGATATAAACCCCACAATAAATTGTAAATATATTTAGTATAAATACAAATTCTATCTCACATATGTGATATAATTTCACATGAGGGTAGTGTGCATCTCATGTTTTCTCAATACATATCATTAAAATGAAGAAATACATTTGATGTGTCCTACTAAATGATTTTGTGGCTATATAATTATTTAATATAAGTAATATCATTAAAAATCATCTTTAAAAGTACATTATACAAAGGTCAACATAAAACAATTACTAAACTCAAATCCTAAAAATATCTCATATTGGTGGGGAAGATTCAATTATACTCAATAATAATATAATTTTATCATAAATATATAATTGAGAAATTATATTTATCATACACAATATTTAAGTAATATTATATTAGTGAAAAAATATAATATATGTTTAGGTTTTACCATTGGTTGAATATTTCTACTCAACATATCCCACTTATATGAGATAAATGGAAAAATTATACCACTAAAATCTAATTCACGATTGAAATACCATTTTTACTCAATATAAAAACATACAAATAAGATTTTATAATATACCTATGTATAATTATGTTTTAATTATATTAAAATAAAAAATAGAAATCAAAGTGGAGTTCATACAAACGTACGACTTACCATCTCCCTAAATGGTGCATTTCATTTCTTATCTCTAAATGTTATTTAATATTATAAATACATACATATACTGGATATATATGATATATATGATATATAAATCATGAATAGAATTCTGTATATAATGGATATTGGACCACATGAACAAATTTTAATTATAAGAAGTTCATTTTTGACTCAAGTAACAAATATCTACCAAACAACCATTATTAACATAAATGATTACATAATGTTTATAACATTGTAATAAGTGATATAAAAGGAATAATAAACATGAAAAAGGTTATTAAGAAAGTAGAAATTAACAATAGTTTATTATTTAGGAGATTAAAGAACGAACAGGTTAAATCAGATACGAGGTAAGGGACAATGTCTCAATCACCTTTCATGGAGGCATATTTTGTTTCAATTCACAACATTATTTTATAAAATGTATAAACACTTTTGAATTTTCATTTCATTCAGTGGGAATATTTTTCTACTAGCGTTTTACTAAACAACAAAAAAATGATTCTTTTAACATAAGTGGTGACAACGGCCTTTTCAGCTGCCATGAGTATTATTTGATCTATGTCTTCCATAACAAGTTGTAACGTTTTTAAAAGGAAAATAAATACCATATAACTTTTATGTATTTTGGTAATGAAAATGGTTTTTTATGTCAATATATTTAAATGATAAATTTTGATTGCAATGTGGATATGTTATCTTTCCATTAAGATTGTTTTATGTGCAATTAATATGTAAGAGTTATTGGGAATTGTTTATGTATGCGAGTGCTTCCATGATAAACTGCGGGCGGGTGAGCCCGAGATAGCTCTCCAATGCATTGGGTAACGTGACAGAGGTAAACGTGAAAGTTTCTCCTAATAGATTTAGGAAATATACTATGATGGGTATTCCAAATGTAAATCCCTACATAGATGTGGTAGGTATAATGTAAGTATGATATGGATGCCACAAGTTACCTTTATGATTTATTATTTCAATGTTTTATTCATAAATCTTATGATTTCATGTGGTATGTTAAAGATCATATGTTATGTATGTAATGTTGAAATAATTTTTTCTTTCTTTGTTTTATAACCCTTATTGAACTTTTTATGCTCATCCCATGTTTTGAAATATTTTTCACAAGACTTAAAGATGAATAGGGTCAAGGATGAGATCAAGGAAAAGTCATGCTATCTAAAACATGGAACAAGACTGGACATTTTATTTTCATGAGTTTTTGTGTGTGAAAAATATAGAAACTGAATAGAAGTGTCTTCTTTGTAATACTTGAGATGTAATGTAATAGTTATGACCTAATTCTCTAAAACTCCAAACATGAAAAGATCATCAATGTGAATTATTCATTTTCTTCAATATTTTGTAATTTTTTAACCCTGGTTCATTATAGTTGGAATCAAGGGTCAGTTTAGAAGACATTAGAAGTTATGGTTTTTTAAATTAATATCCAAAAATTAATTTATGTTAATATTGAAATGACAGAATTTACATACTACCATGTTTCTTCAACAAAAATATTTCTATGTTCAAAATAGTTTTTGGCAGAGGAAATAGGGCCGCTTTGTTGGGACGAAATCAGGAGGAAGAAAACCTTCTAAATCAGCAACCAGAGATTGTTAGAATCAGAACTGAACTATTTCTTGTAGTGATGAAAAAGTTTAATTAGGCTATAAATGTTGGTGGTATCCATGCACCAGATCAGCAAAATCAACCACAGAGAAACTTGTTATTCATGGAGCATTTCATGAGGAAACACCCCCATCATTATGAGCATCATTTGACCCTGTGCTACTAGAAGTGTGGATTAAAGCACTGGAGATGATTGTCGATGTTATTGGGTGTTCATAACATCATTAGTTTAGTCTCACTGTTTACCATTTTGAAGGTGAAGCAAATCAGTGGTGGTCGATGGTGAAAAATATCAGGGATAATGAGAAGATAGATGCTCTTGATTGGTATGAATTTAAAGTTATGTTTCCTGAAAAATATTTTCCTAAGGTGGTTCATCTTAGGATGGAAAATAAATTCCTATAATTGAGGCAAGAGGATGGCTCGGTGGTTTCTTATGAAGCAAAATTCACTCGACTGGAACGGTATGCTTTAAATTTCATACAAGATTTTGATAGTAAAATCAACGATTTTTTCTCAAGATTAATGACAATGTATCAATGGGCTTTAGCTTCTCGTGAGTCCAAAAGTTATGAAAAACATGTTCGATGTGTATAGAAGTTGGAAATGGAGTTTTTTGATGATCATGTGTTCTTTGAAAAACCAAAAAAAATTAGAGGTCAAGGTTGCAGGAGAAAGAGAAAAACTCTTTAAAAAATTCTGAGGGTAAGAAACATAAGTTCACAGTTTGTGAAAATTGTGCTTAAAATCATGCTGTGGAATGTCTTTTAAATTTTGGTATGTGCTATCAATGTGGTAAAATGGGACATAAAGCTCATAATTGCACTGAAATTGATCATGGCAATGGTAAGAAAAAAAATGAAATCCAATCCAAAAAATGTTTTAAGTGTAATGAAATGGGAAATTTTGAAAATGAGTGTCCAATGAAGAACACAATTCAGGAAAAAAAATAATACTACAAGTAGAAAAGGTTGGTGAAGTCCTTGGTAACTATTTCAATAGATGTAGGGCCATCAAATTAAGTAGTTTCAGGTACACTGTTTGTTGGTTCAGATTCTGCCAATTTGTTTTTTGATTCAGGTTCAACACATTCGTTTATTTTTTAGATGTTTTCTAGTAAATTGGGAATTCCATCTCAAGATATGAATCCAGAACATATGGTAAAAACATCGGGAGGAAATTTTGAAACAAAAAAAATTATAAGAACCTTCTTGTACTCGTGTATAGAAAGAATATTCCTGCAAACCATATTGTTTTGTCTCTAGTAGAGTTTGATGTTATTTTGGGTATGGATTGGGTTTATTTATCATTCTAAGATTGACTATAGAGCTAAAGAGGTTTATTTTTAGAAATATTTTCAGTTTGTATACAAGAATGAACCCTTACTTTTGATAAAACATCAGGAAGCAGAGAAAATAGTAAAATATGGAATTGAATGTTACCTAACACAACTTGTTGAAAACAAAGGAACTTTTCCGATTAATGTTATGCTAGTGGTAAATGAGTACCTTGATGTTTTTTCTGATGAGTTTCTTGGTATTATAACTAATCAAGTTGAATTTACTGTTGACTTAGTTCGTGATGCTAAGACAATCTCAACACCCCCTTATCGAATGGATCATAATGAACATTTAGAGTTAAAGAAGGAATTGCATGAGTTATTTGATAAAGGATTAATTCGACCTAACACATCACCATGGGGTGCTCCTGTCTTTTATGTTAAAAAAGATAGTTCAATAAGACTTTTCATTGATTATAGAGCATTGAATAATACCAATGTTAAGAACAAGTATCCTTTGACTCATATCGATGAATTGATTGATCAGATCTAGAGAGCTCAGTATTTTTTGAAGATTGATTTGAGGTAGGGGTACTATAATCTGAAAGAAAAGGAAGCAGACATTCCAAAGATCGTGTTTCACACTAGATATGGCCATTATGAATTTATAGTTATTCATTTTCATTTAACCAATGCACATGCAATATTCATGGATCTTATGAATTTAAATTTTCATGAGTTCTTGGAAAATATTGTCGTTGTGTTCATTGTTGATATTTTCGATTATTCAAAAAGTAAATAGGAGCAAAAAAGTCATTTAAGGGTTTTTTTTCAAACCTTAATTGAATGGAAACTATTTGGGAAATTCAGAATGTGTGAGTTTTGGTTATAGAAAATTTATTTCCTTGTTAACATTATTTAAAAAATGGGAGAACAATTAATCCTGCTAAAACAAAAGTTGTTGAATAAATTCTAAAACCCAAAAATATAACTAAGATCTATTGTTTTATTGGTTTTTCAAGTTATTACCAGAGGTTTGTTGAAAAGTTTTCATGGTTATCTAGCCCAATTACTATGTTAACTTGAAATTTTTTTATGTTCCTTAGGACAAAATAATATGGTGATTGTTTTCAAGAATTGAAAAGAAGTTTGGTGAATTCTCCAATTTTAGCACTACCTTATAGAAACGTTGAGTTTGTTACTTATAGGTATGCTTTGTTGAAAGGACATGTTTGTTTCATTATGATGAATGACGAGGTAATCGATTATGCTTCATGTCAGTTGAAACCCCATGAGTTAAATTACCCTACATATGATTTGGAATTAAGTGATGTTGTTTTTAATTTAAAAATTTTGAGAAATCATTTGTATGGAGTAACAAGTGAAATATATACTGGCCAAGAATGTTTGAAGTATATATTCTCTGTGAAAGAATGGAACATGGGACAAAGGAGATGGATGGAATTAATCAATGATTATGATTGCACAATCCTTTACCATATCAGAAAAGCAAATAATGTGGCTGATGTTTTGAGTTGAAAAAGTAACTATTCATTAACCATGCAACATTTGGAAAGAGATCGTTTGGTTTTTGATTTGATGAACTTTGGAATTGAAGTTGTTGTTGCATGAAATTATTTTGTTTTGTTTCATGTGTCAGTGAAATCATCTCCATCAGACTGAATTGATCAAGTGCAGAAGCAAGACAGTGAGTTGTAGAAAAATGTGGGGTTGATTCAGAAGGGTAATTTGCCTGAATTTAACATTGATAATTATTGTGTTATGAGGTTTTGGAAAATATTATGTGTGACTTGTGATTTATAGTTAAATAATTTGTAGTTAAGTGAAGCTCATAGTTCCCTATTTTTAGATCATCCTCATAGTACTAAGATGTACAGAGATCTTCAGGAGTATTATAGGTGGGATGGAACAAAAAGAGATATTACATAATTTACTGTGAAGTGTATGAACTGTCAATAGGTTAAAGCAGAGTGGCAGTTACTGAAAGGGATGCTTCTGCCTTTACTAGTGCCAGAGTGGAAATGGGAAAATATATCCACAGACAAAATTATTGGATTATCAAAGACATCTCAAGGTAATAATGCATTCTTGGTTATTTTCTATCGATTGACTAAATCTACTCATTTCCTTCCTATTTCGGATACTATGTCTCTAGACCAACTAACATTGTTGTATGATAAAGAGAAAGCCAGGTTTCATGGTGTTACCCTCTCCATTTTATCTGATTGTGATCCCAGGTTTATTTCCAACTTTTGGAAAGTCTTCATATGTCGTTGGGTACTAAATTAAATTTTTGTATAGATTTTTATCCTCAGTCAGATAGGCTATCAAAATGATCAATTCAGACCTTGGAGGATATGCTACTTGCTTGTTCACTAGATTACAATGGAAGGTGGGACTAATATCTTTATTTGGTTGAACATTCTTATAATAATAGTTTTCATTCTTGTATACCGATGGCTCCATTTGAGGAATTATATGAGAAGCAGTGTCGAACTGAAATTTTTTGGGATGAAGTAGGTGAAAGGAAGCTGATGGGACCCGAATTGGTAGAAGAGATGGCAGAAAAAGTTCTGTCTATTCAGAATCACATGAGAACTACTCAAAGTGGTCATCAAAGTTATGCGGATAACCAAAGGAAGGATTTTTCTTTTGACCTATGTGATCATATCTTTCTCAAAGTTTATCAATGAGAATGTGTGATGCATTTTGGTAAGAAGGGAAAGTTGTGTCCCAGGTTTGTTAGACCTTATGAAATCTTTCAGAATGTTTGATTAGTTGCTTACATAGTGGATTTACATCCAATTTTGTCCCATTCACACAAGGTTTTTAATGTTTCAATGTTGAGAAAGTATATTCTAGATCCATCTCATGTTTTAAGTCTAGAGGTAGTTTAGTTGGAAGAGAATCTCTCCTATGAGGAACAAGCAGACAAGATTTTTCACTAAAGAGATCATGTATTATGGAATAAAGTAATTCCCCAGGTAAAGGTTTTGTGTAAAAACATATGGTTGAATAGGAAACTTGGAAATCTTAAAAATCTACGGGGGTTAAATACCCCCATTTATTTGAAATGGGAATAAAATTGAGAGGACACAATTTCCAAAAGGGTGGAAGGATGAAACATCCTAGGTAAATAAAGAAATAATAAATTTTATTTTTAATTAATATTTTGTGAATTAAATATTAATTTTACCTTAAAGGGTTTCTTTGTTTGATGGCATACCCGATACGCAACAATGAGTTTCTTTTATATATCACATTGCATAATAACAATATAATATTATTATTTTATATGGTAGTTAACACCCAGCCATTGAATTGGCGAGAATAACCAAAACTAACTATAATATGATTATACATGTTTTTTAAATGTTTTTACATTTATACAATAAATTTTGGAGGCATAATTGTGAATGAATCCAATTTTAAGCACAAATACTCTAATATTCTTTAAAAGGCCAATTTATCAACTTTTAACGGGGAACCCTTTTTAAATATAGTTTTTTTCATTTATATGTTTTATTTGTCAAAAAAATATTATTCTTTAGAATCAGGATATCAAATATAATAGATATGGAATTTTTGTATTTTCCTAATAAAGTTCATTTTTTTATGAATAGTGAAAAATGATGTATTTTAATTTAAAACTGCCTTTTAATCTAATTTATTTATATAGATAGATTATCTTATTAATTGGTTTTAATGTGTAATTATATTATGTTTTTACCCATTAATCCAATTTTGGTCATTGAAAGTTATTTCATATTGAAATTGGTCATAAAAAAGTGTCAATCTTTTGATAGATAATATTTCTTAAGAGCACGCTTTATGTTTTTACAGTTGGAATTAATTTTAAATTAATTTCATTCACTTCTGTGTTTTTAATTTTGTAAAATATATTCCATATTTGAAATCATGAGGTCCTAATTCTGTGAATAGATAAATATATTTTAGAAATTATGTATATTTACTTCAGTAAATATTTTATTTTTTATGGTTGAAGGGTAAATCTGGTAAATAAGGGTAAATAAATATTACTATAACTATATAAAATTACCCTAATATGAGCCCCAATCCTATTTTATGATACATATCCAACCATGGGTACCCTTGGGACAATTTGGGACCCCATGGGGCCACTTGGGAGTGATAATGACACATTATTTTAATTAACTTAAAGTAAAGAAAAAAATGACATAAACAAATATCTTTTAATAAATTAATTTTTTCAAAGGGTTATATATGGTATTTTTTTGACTATAAATATTTTTTAGATAGATATAATGATTTACTACATTTTCGTATTTTTTTTATAATTTATAGACATGATATATGTTAAAAAATTTATGACACAGTAATGATGTAGTGTTTACCTCATTGATAAATGATTTAAATAAATAAGACTATAAACGATTAAAATAATATCCCAAACCTGTCCAAATATAATTGGATATTTTATTTCTATGATTAATAATCTAATATTTTACTTTAATAAGGTTTGGAAATTTAGAAATCGAATACCATTATGTAATAAATTAATATTTTCACACTTTTCGAAAGAGCCCCTCCTCCCACTTATAAAAATATCACACCACTAACCCCTTTTTCACACCTCTCAATCTCCTTGGATAGTCCAAAATCTACCCAACTAATCTCCCTACATCCCTTTACACCTCCAATAAGCCTTAAATTATGCATAAGGAACTTCAACAAACCATTTTGGTTACAACCAAAGAGAGTTCCCCGATTTAAAGGTAACATCTTCTCTAATGTTCTTTTGTTTTATTTTACTTCTCCAACCCCCTAAACTCATTTGATTACTTTAATTTAAAACAAAACCAGTGTCCCCTATATACTAAGATATTTTTATGAGAATTATTTTAACTACAATTAAACACACCTCCATCTAATGGGTAATGAACATACTGTTTCTATGGAGGGAAAACTAATGCCTCGCGAAACGATGATTGTTCAATTATCTCCTACTGCCTATCATTGTTTCTATTATGATGGAACTATATTTTTATATGATATATATTATCTTTATGTTTTCTTTATGATAATGTAATTTCCATTTATATTATTACATTATGGTATCCATTATAGGTAAATGTGATAATTTCATATTAAGATTTGTGGACTACCACCCCCTCAAAGTGATCTGACTCGTTAATGCAATATGTGGGACATATAAAGGACGAGGTTAATGATATTAAATATGATATTTTACTAGAATTATAATATAACTATGTTCCATTATGTTTTAATTCCATTAAATTAATAAATAGAAATGAAAGTAGCTTTCTTCGTACGTACGGTTTACCGACTCGATGAACGGTGCATTTCATTTCATTTTCTAAATATTATGTACTATTATAGATAAATACATATACTGGATATATAAGATATATATGAAATCTAAATTATGAATATAATTTCGGATATATTGGATATCTGACAACATGAAAAAATTGTAATTATAAGAAATTCATTTTTGACTGAAGTACCAAATATCGACAAAATGACTGTTATTAAATTAAATGATTACATAATGTTTATAACATTGTAATAAGTGATATAAAACAAATAATAAAATTGAAAAATGATATTAATCAAGTAGAAATTATCTTTATTTTACTATTCATGATGTTAAAAAATGAACCGGTCATATCAGACACGAGGTAAGGGACTTCGTCTCAATCTCCTTTCATTGAGGGATATTTCGGGTTAATACATGGCTTTCTTTTATACGATGTATAAAAACCTTTCATATTTCATTTCATTCAAAGGGAATATTTTTATATGATGCGTTTTAGTAAATGAAAAGAAACATTTTCTTTTAATATAAGTGGTCACAATAACATTTTCCGCCGCTGCGAGTATTATTTGATCTATAGATTCCTTAACAATCCGTAATGTTTTTAAAAGGAAAATAAATACCATATATTCTTTTATGTATTTTGGTGTTGAAAATAGTTATTTTAATGGTTACGTTATTTCAATATATTTAAATTAAATATTGCGATTGCAGTGTGGAAATGTTATCTTTCCTTTTTGTTTGCTTTATGTGATATGAATATGTTATGGTTTTTTGGAAATGTTTATGTATACGGGTTTCCCTATGATAATCCTAGGGTAGGTGAGCCCGAGATAGCTCTCCAATGCATTGGGTAATGTGATAGAGGTAAACATGAATGTTTCTCTTAAGTATGATATGGATGCAAAAAATAACCTTTATGATTTATGATTTAAATGTATTATTAAAAAATATCATGATTTCATGAGGTATATTAAATAGTATATGTTATGTATGTAATGATGAAATAATTTAATCTTTCATTGATTTATAATCCTTGCTGTTCTTTTTATGCTCATCCCATGTTTTGAAATGTTTTTCAGAGGACTTAAAGAAGAATAGGGTCCGGGATGGGAACAAGGAAAAGTGATGTTGTCCAAAACATGTAACAAGACATGACTCTTTTCTTTCAAGAGTTTTTATTTTTTGATTAAAATGGAAATTGAGTAGAAGTGTCTACATTATAATACTTGAGATGTAATGTTATATTTTTGTCTTAATTCTCTAAAATTGTGAACCTAAAAAGATAGTCAATGAGAATTATTCATTTAATTAAATATTATGTGATTTTTTAAGGTTGGGTCCTTATACCAGAAGCTATCACCTTATTTACAAGATCCACTTCAAATAATGGTTAAACTCATGTGACCAAAACATCATAGTGGAGAACATGATATCTACCTAAAGGGTTATGGATCAATATTCATCTATAAACGATTCATAAATAACCTCACCAAAATACATGCTCACTAATTCATGTTAATGTATATGAGTGTTTATGACGAAATCATTGAATTTGGGTTATTTCACATGTTAGTATGATAGATAGATTTACCTAATTGAAAAATGCATTTTCATTCACTAGGGAGCCATAATAAGTATATCATCCCCAAGAATCCTCTGATCCTTCTTCCTTGTATGCACTAGGTTCCTTGTAGATTATTGGAATACTCAATGGAGAAGGCCTATCCATAATCACCTTTACCAATTTCATAATGGGATGCAAAATTTTATAAGAGTAGATAAATTCTTCTAGATATACCATGTAATGTATATCATCAATATAGGAAACATGGAATCCTTACCTCATGTGACCCAACATAGTGATGAATGCTTAATCGTAGTGAAGATTCTATTATATGTCATGAATAAGGGTGAACTATTTTAAGATACCCTATCTCTCATAGGCATCAAGAAAAACAACATCACTTGGGACATCTAGGTAACATATTCACTTCCCCAAACCATGGACGTATGCACCCAAAACACCCATATTGGCTCTAAAATCATTCCAAATCTCATTAATTGGAGCATTTGGCCTATAGTTTCGCCCCTCATAGTATTCTCCATCATTTTAGGATTAGAAATTACCATCACTATAGCTACTTCTCCACCCACTGGACCAAACCTTCCTCGAAAACATTCCATGAATACCACTCCCTCTTGATGCCATGGTTGTGGGACAACTCTTTCCTCTTATGCCTATGTGCGGCCCCACCTCATCACACCCCCGGTGCCTTCTATCCCATCTTAGTGCATAATCATGGGTTATCCCATAAGATGTAATGGGTAGTGGAAGCTCATTTAGGCCACAAGTATATTCACATGAAAACATGAACCATATCTATTATAGTATCGAGGGTTGGTGACCACTACTCAAACCCCATGTATATCTACATGGTGAGCCACTGGAGGCATCAAAAGTACCCCGAAAACTGATTATGGGCACATGATGTGCAAATCACCTTTCTGTGGACTCTGGTCCCCAATATCGAAACTCAAAATTCCAAGAGGTATGGTAATTGTTCGATAGTCGCTCTTTTTTCACCAACCACTATCCCTTTGAGAAGGGGAAAAGTTGAAAATGAATCGATCTTTAAGACCAATTGTTTGTAGAATTTAAACTGTGCCTTGGATGAGGGGGCAACTCCCTTTGATGTTGAGGACTGATAGATGTAATTTTTTAATGGGAGGGGAGATGTGGTTCAGGTATTTATATCCACCAATGTGTTTAGTAACTCAACTATACAAGAAATAATAGTGGACACACACACAGATGGGGTTTTCCATTAATGGTGTGACCAAACACCTTATATAGATTTTCCAGCACCAAAAGTGCTAGGTTTATCCACTAACCCATTTATAAAAAAATTTCCCAGATAAATTTTCATTGATTTAACCCCATAAACACATCCTGAATTGGGATCATCCACTAATAGATTAGTGTAAAAACGAATCATTCCCGTATAACCTTGAGATCCTTATAATTCACACGATAGCACCACAACTACCACTAGAACACCACCAGGATTATCCAATATGAGTATTCCTTACCACTATCAGTTGTATTTGATAATTAACACAACTTACCATGCAATCTGTCTCGTGGTTCATTAATAAAATACACGAACCATTTCATGAAAAATATATCCGTCAAACACAGCTTTTAGTCATTCCTCGATACACCTAGGTCAGGAAAACCATTCTAAAAAATGAAATCTTCTCATGTTACACCCTAAAATACACTATGGTGAGGAATTTTTCATACATGCACCCTTGGATTTGGACCCCAACAATATAGTAGAGATCCCACAACCTGAAGTTTACCTCCCAATGGTGTAGTTGTAATTTGTCTGTCCCAAGTGATCACCTTCACAATAAGTATAAAATTATTTCCTGGTGATGGTAGAAGATGAATTGTGGGGAAAATTCCACCACATAAATCCAAACCTACTTTAGATCCACCTCAGAATAAATGAATGACTAGAATGAATAGAATTCCTAGGCCAATTTATCTATGATGTAACTTCCTTGGCATATGTCCCAATATTTGTTCAACCCATTTGAGAGGGTTCCTTAATCCCACCTTGCGAATATTCTCATCATAAGAATTGATGCATCTTTTTCTAACACATCCAAATTGATGTTTTTAAATGATCCCATAGGTTTTAATATGTATGGGGTGCATGATCCATAATAATGTGGCCTCCAAGATCCCTCTAGCACTAGTACTATCCTAGAATCCTCCAAACTAAGTATGACGGATCATATCAACCAACAATTGGGATTTAAACACCATCACTCATCCCATAACTATAAAGAGGCATCCTTTTATAGAATTTGTTTTAATTTTGAGCATTCATCGGTAATGTAGTGAGTGTCTTTTTATTTGACTTGGTTTGAAATCCATCCCTAATCACGAGGATTCCAACCATCTCCCTTTGTTGGTCAATGGAGCTCTAGAAAATTCATATTCCATTTTATTAAATATATAGATATGTTTTGAGACTGTTTCTTGATGTTTTTTATGATGTATGAGTTTATGAATGTTTGTAGGCTTGTAAAATTCTTCTCATAGAGGTGTGGTGCACGGAAAAGGGTAGTTTTATGAGAGCTGATGATCAAGATCAAAAAACACTTGAGAAAGTTTTTACTTTCAGGAAAATAGATAAGTTGACAATATTCTGTAAAAATTTAATGGTCCCCTTAGGAACCCTCACCCATATTTTTAGGTGTAGTTTTAAAATAGGTTTTGTGAGTGGGGATAACTGATCACTACTTTTTTATGATTTTACCTCATTATCCAAACCTCCTTTCCATTTTCATATACAATTCTTAGGGGGGGTGGCAGTTGATAACATATAGATACACATTTCACAGGAATAATTGAGGAAGGCATGGTTGGATCAAAGAAAATTTGAACTCATAATATCCATAATCCACTTAAGTGGAAAAATTCATGAAGGTTTGGAACACCAAAAATGGCCATAGCTCATGAATTTACTCAATAGTGTGATGATTGATGAGGTAGCTTAAATGGAGTGTAACACTAGTTCATGAATGTTTATGTCTATTTGTAGCTAGAAGCGGTATCCTATATGTATCATAACTCCATTTCACATATCTCTAATGTTTTGCAAGACATGAGGTGAAAGCCTCCATATTGCATATTTCACAATTATGTCCCATTTAGGAAGCTCATAATATTCCATAAAAGACTCAATATATTGTGAAAACATTTCCATTTCCTTTACTATCCGGATAAATACTTTCCAAGTATTAATTTTACTAGGATTCTACCTTTTAGATTCAATGTAAATCTCTTAATTCACAAAACTCATACGATTTATGATATAGAGAGGAGACAAACATTCAAAGGATTCAATATTTCATGAAACCACATCCCAAGGTTATTTAGGAACTCAACCCATGGTGGATATTTATTTTTTAAAGTTACATGGCCTTCAGAAAAGAAGAAATTCCTTTATGTCTATGTGGATTTCATGAGATAATCACCCTTTATGAAAAAAACTTCATGGGAACCAATACATCTGTCTAATGTAGGGAAACCCTATCTCATGAAATCTATTCTTATGTGAGACCATTGATATTTATAAAACACTTGAAATTTATTAAATCCCTAAATTCTATGAAACCTATATGTTTGTGAAACCCATGCGATAAGAATCACCACAACTCCCCCTTTTAGCTAATATAGTTTTGTGAAATTTGAGTGCCTAGAGGCCTTATAACCATCCAAAACTGACTAAAATGAAACCCAAAATATCCATAAAAATGATACAATAAAACCTTGTGTCCACTAACATATCATAAACTTTGTCCTGGGTAATAAACCTAAATTTTCATATTAAGATTATGTACCATAATGACTCTTTCTATTATGACATGGAACAGTAATGTCAATCCTCTTGATTAAATCTACTCAATGATAGTTTCTACTATATTCCCTCCTTAGAGGTTCATGAGCAGTGGACATGTATGTCCTACAAGTGGCATCATCAATGAAAATGACTTACCTATCTTTGTTGAGGGACTTTTTAATGGATAATATGCTCACCTTGACATGGCCCCCCTCGGGGTGTAGACCTAACCATGTCTGATATTTATAATGTAAAATTGTGTAGCCCCATATCTTAGACATATGAAGTTAAACTGATTGAAAACATTGTAAAAAACTGATGTTAATCTACAACCATACCTCATGTGATGAGAATGGGATTACAAATGTACAATCACCATTGGTTTCAACTCATATTGTTCTTTGGGATGTCACTATTTTGCTAGAACCCTTGAGAATTATTCAAAGGTAATCCCCACAACATCCCTCATTGATTATACTCTAATGACGGGAGCATCCTTATAGCATGATGTTGAACTTCATTTTCCAGTGTTTTATATGACCTTAAACTATGGATTTGAACTATATGGTTCTTAATCTTTATCTGAAAAAGGGTACATAGGACACCTCTTTAAGGATTAATCTTGACACCCCAACATCACCACCAAAGACCAAATGTGAAATCATCCTACATGGGGACACACATTACCAAACCCTGAGAGTGAAATCATCCCTCCATGGGGCACACTTATCCAAACCCTTAAATGTGACCATGATTTCCACCTAGGGGACACACTTGATAACCCATATATCCTCATAATACTTTTAACTTAAGACTCATATTTCTTCTTTAGATGTTAAACATGAAACCCATCTATCCGCGTAAGACGTTAATCCTATAACCCATCTATTCAGATAATAAATTAAAAATGAAACCCATCTATCCCCATAATATGATAAACTCAGGTCCCATTATTGGCCAAAATACATTAATCCTATGACCCATCTTTCCATAGAATATATTAAACATGTGACCCATCCATCTCCAAATGATGTTAAACTATTAAACTGATTCATAATGTTTACCATAAATAATTAATGTGGAATGTATGAGGTAAAAATATTCGGATGAAATAATCACATGGAGTTATCTAACCATGAATTTCATAGGATGATTTAAGTTCCACACTTAATTTTCCTCATATGGTTAGCATACTAATTCAAAATGGGGAGCTTTTATATATTCCCAAACATCCCAATGTTCAAAATGACCAATCATTCAAAACATTACATTCTAAAATGACTGAAGTATAAATCCTTATCAAGGCATAGGTAGTGTAAATATATATCTTCCACCTCAATATGGAACCTAGAATGTGTTTCAGAAACATAACATAAATAACAAGGGAGACCAAAACTAGGGGACAAGGTCTAATAATGAATCCAAGAAAGGAGAGACCAAAATCCCATAATCCTATTTTGATCAAGGATCCAAATTCAAAAATAAATGTCTTGGATTCCTCAATCCTATGTAATGTGGGAATATGTGGAAATGAGAAAGCACATCCCCACTAGTTAGAGAGATGACGCACCTCCCTGAATGAAAGCATAGAAACAACAATCTGAGTCAAATAATATTATATATATAAACGTTATATTACTTAGCAATATTTCCTAATCTTTATAATATTATCTTATATATATATCAAAAGATATTATGCACCAATACATGGTTTAATTATTTGTTCCTTAAATTCTATACTTGGTTTTTTATTTTTCATATTTATTTATGTGCTAGAAAACATATGTTTGATCAAAAAACATAAAAATATATCACATAAGGTTTTACAAATTTAAATTTATCTACAATTATATAAATAATTAATACACACTACATCAAATATTAAATATACCAATTGGATAATGCCTTTGTAATATTTATACATGCATTGTGAAAAAATATCTTATGTATTCCATGATGATATTCTTCACATAAATGTTTATTCTATCCTTATGTGAATTTCAATAAACTCATTTATTAAATATGATATGTATTCACTACAAGTTTAAAAATTTCCCTTTTTCAGACTGCTTAAATACAATAAATAACTCATGAAACCAAGACTTATACATATCAATTCCTTTATTAGTTTAAACACTTCTATATATCAAAAACCATAGGTATCATACGGAAGTATATATATTTTTGTCAAATCATTTATTCAATGAAATATGACACATCTAATGAACATTCCATATTTTGACACAAAAACCAATTTTATATAGGTAAATTGATTTTTTTTGTATTTTTTATCACTAATAAAAAAATATTAAATATGAATTGAAATTGATAAATTTTAACACATTATATTATAAAATATATATATATTTAGGGAGAAACTCCTATCATAAGAAAAGGGTAGACATAAATTTATTTAAAATAATGATAAATGAAATTTAGAGTATATAAACACTTCATTGAGTGTTTCTATATAGTTATTATAGACCTATAATGCCATATTTAATATCATCCAACATCCTTAGAAATCAAAGTTAAATTTTCACTATATTATGTAGCAATCATGATGAAAAATCCATGAATGTGTTCTTCAATAAAATAATGATCCTATAGAGTTTCAATATATTATTTGTAATTTGTTAAATAGATAACATCCCCACTCCCAAAATATGCCTTTTTATAGTGATCTCAACAATTTTCATTATGTTTTTACGAAACAACTATATTATTATTGATATAATTATTCTATATTTAGTTGTTTATAAAAATAACATTAGGCGACATTTATCCATTTTCTATGGAAAATGGAACTACCTTCACTCATCGTTATTGAGATATTCGTCCATTTCCCAAAACAAACATTATCACAATTATTAAAAAACAACCATATCTCATTAGTCTTTCTACATTGAACAATCTTGATTTTATGTGGTCTTATAATAAATGTTCTCTAATACCTTTTCATATCTTATTATATCTAGGGTTCATGAAAAAATATGAGTTGTGTGAATCATCCCAAGACTCATTCTGTATCTCTTGTGTTGACAGAATAATGGAACTTATTATAAACAAAATGACTAAATATTTATCAATGTTATATTCATGAGTGATAATTTACTTTTTTGATCACAAAATATTTTAAATTATTAAATAATTCTTATTCGCTTCTTGATATTCTCATATATAGGTAGTTTGGAAATAATTTAGGAAGGTTAGGATATCTTCCATGCCTTTATGATTTCAAAATACATACAATTAATTTCAATGAAGAGAGGGTATTTCTCCATCCTCATGGTAGATAGGGATGTATGGTACTTTCCACTATGGTCCTAAGCTACCTTTTTTTATTTTCTATGATAGGAATGTATTCGTAACAGCCATATGTTATTATGAAATATTATCTTTAAATAATTTATATTCTTCAGTTTATTTCTTTGAAAGAGATTGTGAGTTTAAAAGAACCCAGAGATGCCCTAAATATAAAATTATCCTTATATACTACCTGTTAGGTTAATAGGAATAATTATATCTAACTTATGAAAATGCATTATTAAGTTATTGGCTGTTAATTACATAATCAAAATATAAATCAATTAGATATTTGTATTTTTGTTTAGTAAATTATATTTTTTAATGAAATTAATGAGATAAATATGTGTTATATACTTAATAAAATATTTTTGATATTAATCCAGAGGATTTTTTAGCCAAAGGGTATGAATAATACACTTTTTATGTATAAAAACCTTTTTTAAAATGTTAATTTTTACATTTTTTAATGGAAAACAAATTTTAAATTATGATTTTGACACATTAATAATTTATATATGAAAGAATAAACATGTTATTTTGAATCAAAATATAAAAATTTATTTTTTGAAAATTTTGTTATATTTTCTAATAAACTTAATGTTTTTATTAATAGTAAAAATATGACAAATTTTAATTAAAAACAACTTTTTTCATCGAGATAATTTATATGGTTAAATTATAATATTGAATAGTTTTAAATTAAAAATATAATACATTTTTAACATTTAATATAATATATTCCATTATCATTAATTTTAAATTGAATTCATAGGTAAAAACATATCATTCTTTTGCAAAGTATTAACTTTTAAAACCAATTTTTACATTTCAACAACCTGAATAATTTTAAATTAATTACTGAATATTCTATGTTTTTATTTTGGAAAAATGGATTCAATATTTGGAATCAAAAAGACTAAATTTATTTAATATAAACCATTTATTTTTTAACATTTTATATAGTATCTTCCGTAATTATATTATTTACCATGGTTAAAGGGTAAATCTGGTAAATAACGGTAAAAAATAATAATTTAACTATAGAAAACATCCCTAAAATGAGTTTTAATCAAATTGGATGATATATTTCAAACCATGGCCATCCTTGGGTTGATTTTGGGAGCCCATGGATTCACATGGATTTGAAAATGACATTTTATAAAAATTAATTTAATGTAAAGTTAACTAAAATAAAACATATAAGTTTTAATAAATTGATTTTAATATAAGGTTATATAGACGATATCGATTTATATAAATAGAAATTAAAAATCAGAAAATATTTCTTAAATCATGGTATTTTATTTTTATTTTTTAGATTTAGAAAAATATATTTTATTTATGAGACAATTAGGTTGTTGTGATTACCTCATTAATGAAAGATTTAAATTAATGAATTTATAAATATTAAAATACATTTAATATGAAAATTTTGATTCCATACACTAATTTTTTGGATTATTTTGTCATACATGGGATGATTTAATACCTCTGGTTTGAAGGAATATGGTTGTTATGAATTTGTTAAGAAGTCAACTATGAATAGTGTCCAAAATTGACACAATTCGAAACATAAAACATAAAAAAGTTGATTAGAAGATATTAAATTCTGAAATATCTAATATTCATCAAAATGGTTAATATATGTCCCAATATGTACTATATAATGTTTTTTGGTAATTTGACATAATATGGTAATTACATTAACCAACAATGTGTAAATAACATGATATCACAATAATATTAAAAATGGTAAAATAAGGGTTAAACAAAAATGACTAGGATAAAAAAACAAATCAAACTTGTACAAAAATTATTTGATGATAGTTATTCAAACCAAAATCATTTTTATCATTGAATTAAATAAGTTTTGGCTATTTTTTATCAAAATTTAAATTATAATAAATTAATATTTTGAGAGTTTCTTAAAGTGACCCTCTCTTCTCTTAAAAAAGGGAAGCTCCTCCCGCTCCTCTTAAATCCATTTTGAGCATTCATCCTCTACCAAACCCAACAAATTTATTTTCTCAACTTCCCTAGTTACATTATAGTGGTTTTATTCTTCTCAAATGACCAACTCTTATGCCCTAATAAGAAATTTAATGGTGGCACATCGAAGAAGTGGTAATCTCTTCTACCGATTATTTCCAATTTATTTCATATTATTATTTCTCTTATTTATTTGTTTCATTATAAATTAATAAATAAGTATCAATCATATACTGATATGACATTATAAATAGGAAACATCCTATTTCACTTTCTATCCATCCTACGAAAAATGAAATCACAGTATGTGCGTACGTATGTCTTACCGTCTCCACACCGTGGTGTAATTTGTTTTTCACCACTACATTACCTAGATGGTTATAATGGTAGAAATAATATCTATATATTATTATTGTAACATGATACAGATTCTGGGATATTATACAACATTCAACAATTATGGGAATGATATCATCGCTCATGTGTACGTAAGACTTAGAGTCTCCACAATGCGATGTGTTTTGTAAAACATAATATTTATTAAACCATGATTATTTAAATGAATTGTTAAAATAAATATGATTTAAATTATAAAAAACCATTCTGTAAGTTATATAACTATAATCTAAAAAATGGAATTAGAAATCTTCTGCAAAAACATACAGATGTACATAAAGCAGTTAATACCCGAATAACAAGTAACAATGAAATGTTACTAAAAGATGAATGAAAATATGATCATTAAGGTTATCATAAAAATTATTACAATTCTTGAATAAATCATTAACATTATATAAAGAATTATTTTGGAGTTCTGGTTACATATGAAGCATATCAGACCTCAGGTAAGGGATAATTTATCAAATCTCCTTTTTATCTCAAATTGTTAATTCATAAGTTTTTATGAGGTTATATATATCATATGCATCCATGTTTCCTAGATATGTATTTCAAAATATTATTTATATCCGTCTATAATTTTTAAAGTAAATTTTACCCATTTTTGATTTTTTACTAAATGGTATGAATGGAATACTTTGTCGTTCATGGTACGAGGTACTTTTTAACATTTCTAGAAAAAGTTTGAGAATAATGTTTTTTAACTTATAAGGCATGAATGGATTTTTTTGGTTTCCTGACGTCTTATATACCTGAGGCTTCCTCTACAAGATTAAATGATTATTTTCAATTAAATTATATTCTTATAAATTGCGTGTAATTTTGATAGAATAAAATGTTTAAAAAAAGAAATGATATTTTCCTCAGGAATTAATTTCAAGTGTTTTCTCAAAATAATATTCTATATAATACATCACTCTTTAAATAGGTATATATTTAAATCCCTATTATTATCATTATTATTTTAATTATTTAATGTCTTATAGTAAATCCATTTGTTTTATATTTTTTATGATGGAATGATGTTTAAGAAACCCATTTTATTGCATGGGTTATGCTATGGTAAATGTTGTTAAGTGGAACACATAAAAATGGTTTCATTATATAATGGGTGGGGCCTATATCTCCCTCTAATTACGTGGGTAAAAATTTATATCTCATTATATATACATGACTGGAACAATAAGTAAATCTAGTTTAGTAATACAGGGCTGGAATGAGGTGTGAACTTGGTTCAGTAATGGAAATTATCTGATATAATGGTATAAGAAATGATCCTTGACTAATTTAAAATGATTTTCTATGTTTATGTGTGTATGTAACAAAATATAATGTCTGATTTATGACTATTGGGATTACATTTAACTATTATGATTTATCCTGTGACATGATATTGTAATCTTTTATATAAAGCATAAGATTTTCAAATGTAATGATTTTATGAATATGATATGATTGATATTTCCATTGATTACCCTTATTGATAATTTTTATCACCTTTTTATATATTTCTTTTCCCAGGGACATGAAGAAGGGTTTTTTGTATGATATTCCAAAAAGGAGTCGAGTTATGATGAAATAAACATGGGACAATATAGATGTTTTATGGACCAGTTGTTTATGATTCCCCATTTTTTAAGAAACTATACCTATACGGTTCTTTCATAGTTTTTTATATGTTGCAATAATATACATCAATTATAAATTAATATCATTGTGTGTAAATAATGGGTTTTAATAGTTTGTATTAGAGGAAAGGTCTAGTTATCATTTTGAAATGAGGATGATAATTCCTTACGGATATGTCTAAGTATAGGATGCATTGATAGTGTTTTAGAAATAACCATGGATAACCGAAGATAAAACCTAATGTTTCCTAAATGTAAATTTTATTCTTGAGTATGTGTTTTCCCTATTATGATTATCATTGTTCACACTATGCTTATTGGTATAAGTTAATCGATTGAACCTCAAAGAACCACGTTAATACTGAATGATATGGGAAATGAAATGATTGTCCCCCTGAGAAACCAAATGTAATGGGGGTTAGAATGAAAAATATTGTATCCATTATCACACAACATGCATAATATATGAATCATTCTAGCATTCCAAATTTGAAAAAGAGGGAGAAAAATTCCGTTGAATCATTCACGAGGTAGCTTTCACCTTCCTCAAGCAGGTCTTCTAATCTATTAATGGATAAAAACGGATCAGTACCACTAAAAAGATATTTTTAGTTCTATATTGTTCTGAACATGATAATGTAATCTTATCAGTATTTCGTTTAGAAGGTGAATTTGATCAATGGTGTAATGTTATCAAGAATATGAAGAAAAGAGATAAAATTTAGTCCATTGAATGATACCAGTTTAAGAAATTATTTTTTAATAATTACATTCCTTATATTCTTTGAACAAAGATGGATAAGGAGTTCCCTGAACATAAGAAAAAGTGTGATGAATCTATTGTTATCTACAAAGAAATTTTTTACAATAATTGATAGGTATGTTTCTGGAATTATTATCCAACTGAGAGTAAGATTGATCGATTCATTAGTGCCTTAAAACAAAGTCTCCAAAGTGACATAGTCAAAAGAAACATCAATAGATACGAATAAATTGTTCAATGTGCTCTCTAGGTTGAGATGGATATTGGGGTAACCCCTCCATCATATAGGTTTGATAAGAAGAGGAAAATTGAATTCAAGGGAAAATCTAAAGACCACACAGAAAAGAATATGAGTTTTCCCTTATGCTCAAAGTGTGGAAATATTCACGGAGGGAATTATATTAAAGGGACCAATAAATGTTTTAATTGTGGAAAAGAAGGTCACCGGGAAATTGAATGCATATGTGATGTAAAAAAGATGTCTAATGATGCGAAACAATGAAAAGGCTACACAGAATGAACCTCATACACTTCAATGATACATGTGTTAGGAAATGGGGCATTATTCCAATCAATTCCCTAATCCAAGGGTTGTTGATGATGATCAACATCAATAAAATCTTATGTCCAAAGACAATGGAAAGTCACAAGAAATTACTAATGACGACATGGAGTACGATTATGAAGTGGTGAAAGGTACACATACCATCCACTCAAAATTAGAAAATGTTCTATTTTATTCTCGATCAGTCCTATCTTTTATTTTAAAAAAATTTTCTAAGGATATCATTATACTACCTCAATAATTTGATGTTGAGTTATCTATGAGAACTCTTAATGGAAGAACAGTTGCATCAAAAGTTTATAATTATTTTCAATTTGAAGTGTGTGGAAAGGTGATTCATGTAAATCTTGTGATCCTTCCTATAGTTGAAATTGATGTGATTCATGGCATGGATCTGATATCTTTATATTGAGATCAAATCAATGTCCAATGAAGGGAAGTCACATTTTATATTCCATATCAATATATGGTCATCTATCGATGTAAGGATGAATAAAACCTTCCAATATAAATTTATTCCATATAATGGGTCTTGTTTCCAATAAATGAAGGTTATTTATAACATCTATGTTTGGAGAAAATAACTATTAATAATACACCCATTGTATAGGAGTTTGATGATGCTTTCTATAAGAATTGGCAGGTCTTCCACCGAATCACGGATTTGAGTTTTCAATATAACTTATACCAGGTGCTCTGTCGATTTCCGAGAAACCTTATAGAATGGCCCCATTTGAGTTGTAGGATTTGAAGAAGAAACTCCAATAGAATCTTGATAAAGGATTCATATTCCATAGTGTGTCTCCTTTGGGAGCACCTGTTCTGTTTTTTAAGAAGAAAGATAAATCAATGAGAATCTACATTGATTATCAAGAACATAAAAAAATCACTATCAAGAAAACATATCCTCTACCATGAATTGATGACTTATTTTACAAACTACTCGGAGCTGAAATAATTTTACAAAATTGGTATTTATTTAGGATTTCATCAATTAAGGGTTTAAAAACAAGAATATACCAAATACGACATTCCATACAAGGTATGGACACCATGAATTTATAGTGATGCTTTCTAGTCTTACTAATGACCCTGCTATCTTCATGGATATAATTAATAGAGTCTTTAGAGAACATATTGATCATTTTTTGGTAGTCTTTATAGATGATATTCTTGTCTATTGAAATAGAATGGGAGAACCTGAAGAATAGTTGTGAATTGTACTGAACACCATGAGAAAAGAGAATATTTATTCCAAATTTACCAAGTGTGAATTTTGGTTTCAAAAAGATTATTTTTTGGTAACATAATCACAAGAGAGTGGATATATATGGACCCAACAAAAATAGAGGTTATTGAATGATGGTGGAGACCAAAAACAATAACTGAGATCTCAAGTTTTCATGGTTTGTCTGGATATTATCAACGATTTGTGGAAAATTTTTCATGATTGTCTAATCCAATCACCAAGTTGACTTGGGAAAGAGTTAAGTTCATTTGGACAGAGGAATGGGCTGACAATTCCAAAGAGATAAAAACAAAGTTATCCAATACACCTATGCTCACACTGTCTTATAGTGGAAAATGGTTTGTGATATATAGCAATGCATCCAAGATGGGGCTGGGGTGTGTTCTCATGCAATATGATATGGTGATAGCTTATATCACATGATTTTGGAAAATCCATGAGCAAAAATACCCAACTCATGATTTGGAGTTAGCTATGGTAATCATTGCATTAAAAATATGGAGGCATTATCATTATGGTGAAAGGTGTGATATTTATACTAATCAAAAAAAGTTTAATTTATATTTTCACACAAAAAGGTTATTAATATACACTAAATAATATGGTTGGATTTGATTAATCATTAACACTAATCAATACATTACCACCATGGGAAACCAAACAAGGTGTTATATGCTTTGAATCAAAAAGACCATGATTCTTTATCCATGATGAGGATCACAAAATATCCATTATTTATTGATTTTCAATGGATGGGTATTTAATTTTTAATGGAAGGGGATAAATATTATATTTCTCAAATAAATTTTCATCCATATATACAAGTGTAGATTAAAGAAGAAAAATTGAATATTTAAAGTTAGAAAAGAAGGTTAGAAATGATCTGGAATTCAACGTTTATTGTGATAAAATAATAAGGTTCCAGAACTGGGTTTTTATTACTCCCATACTAGATTTAAATAAGGATACATTGGATGAGGCTCATAGTTTTTCATTATCTATTCACCCTGGAAGCACAATGATATAAGAAGACCAAAAAGAGTACATCTGGTGTAATGGCATGAAAAGGGATGTTACCGAATATGTATTTTGACTCCTGGTTTTTCAGATTTTTAAGGTTGAGAGATAGACGTCTAAGAGAATGTTACAACAATTACTCATACAAGAATGGAAATGGTAAAAAATCATTGTGGACTTTTTCATCGTACTTCTCAAACTATCCAAAAGAAAATTATGATATATAGATTATAGTTCACCATCTTATAAAGTCACTAAAATTCATTGCTACTAGACAGGGTTTAACTTCTGATTAGCTCGCAAGGATATATGTAAAGAAAGTGGTAAGATTTCATGGAGTACCACTTTTCATTATATATTATTGGAATCCATGTTCTACATTGATGTTCTGGCGATGTCTTCTTTATGATCTAGATACAGTGTTATGTTTTATAAATTCATATCATCCATAGACAGACAGTCAGTTAGAGAGGAAAATTCAATATCATGAAGACATGTTGAGAGATTTGTCTATGGATTTCAATGGTGGTGGGTATCAACAACTACCATTGGTGAAATTTTCTACAATAAAAATTTTCACTCCAGTATTTAGATATCTTTTTATGAAGACCTATTTGGAATGAAGCGAAGAACTAAAACTTGCTGGGATGAATTTGTGGAAAGAAAGAGAGTATAACCTGATCTTGTGGATGAAATGGATGAAATGGTCAGATGTATTCAATAACACATAATTTTATCTTGGAGTCGACAAAAAATTTATACTAGAAACTGAAGAAAATAACTAGAGTTTGAAGTGGGTGATAGGTTTTCTAACCAATATCACACTTGAAGAGAGTAATGAGATTTAAAAAGAAAGGAAAGCTGAGCACTAAGTGTATCAGTCCTTTTGAAATACTGGATCGTGTTGGGAAGGTAGCTTATCAATTGGCGCTTCCACCGAATATATCTCATGATCATGATGTTTTTTATGTATCTTTCCAGAGAATATATGTAACCAATCTTTCACATGTACCATACTCATAAGTCGTACCCTTGGATAACGATCTTTCTTGTGAAGAACAACCAATAGAGATTTTGGATCATAAAAAAACTGTTCTAGGAAACAAGACTTGTCCCTTGGTTAAATTTTTATAGAAGAACCACCATTTTCAACAAGATACAAGAGAACTTGAAGATACGATTAGGGGGAGGTATCCTTATCTGTTTGTTTTGAAGTGATGAATTTCGAGGGGAAATTCAGTTTAAGGGGAGTAGAATGTTACACCCAGATTAAATATTTTTTATTCTTTAGTATCTTGGTTTTAAATAAATCATGAATTTAAATGAACAAAGAGATTCCATTAATATAAAATTACCTTTATATCATAGCCATTAGGTTAGCAGGAATAATTTTAATTATCTTATGAAAATTCATTATGAATTTACTAACTATTAATTACTTATGAAAAATATAAATCAGTTTGATATTTGTATTTTTTGAGTTAATTACTTTAGTAATTAAATTAATGAGATAAATATGTGATATATACTTAATAAAACATTTTTGATATTCATCCAATGGATATTTTAGTCATAGGGTAATGAATAAAACCGTATTTTATGTATAAGAACACTTTTTTAAAAGTTTAATTTTTACACATTTGAATGGAGAACCCAATTTTATTTAATATTTTGACACATTAATAATATCTATATGTCAACATAAAAATTTTATTTTGAATTAGGATAGAAAAAATTACATTGTATAAATTTCTGATATTTTTCTAATAATTTTTATGTTTTGATGAATAGTAAAAGTACACAAAATTTTAATTAAAAAAGTTATTTCATCAGGATAATTTATATGGTTAAATTATAACATTGAATATTTTTGATTTATAAAAAAAATATTTTTTTCATTTAATATAATTTATGACATTTTCATTAATTTTACATGGGATTCATAGATAAATCATTTATATCTTTTGCAAAGTTTTAACTTTTAAAAGTTGTTTTCTATTTTCAACAACTAGTATAATTTTAAAATAATTTGGAAAATTATTTGTTATGTATTTTGAAAAATTGATTCCATATTTGGAATCATAATTTACCAATTTTTTAAATAGGTACCTTTTTGGATATGATGAATAATAACTTCAGAAATTATTTTTATTTCCATGGTTAAAGGGAAAATCAGTTTAATAAATGTAGAAATAATAATTTAATTGTATAAAACTACCCTAAAATGTGTCCTAATCCAATTGGATAAGATATTTCCAGCCCTTATTATCCTTGAGTCGATTTTGGGACCCCATGTATTCAAATGGATGTGAAAATGACATTTTATAAGAATTATTTTAAAGTAAAGATAATTAAAACATAAACTTATATATTTTACTAAATATATTTTAATATAGGGTTATATAACTGATACCAATTTCTATAAATATTCATTATAAATATAAGAAACATTTCCCACATAATTGTATTTTATTTATAATTTTTAGACATTAGATAAATATATTTATTTATGAAGCAATTATGATGTAGTGATAATTTCATCAATGAAAGATTCAAATAAATGGATTTATTAATATTAAAATAAATTTAATTTTTAATATTTTATGCAATTCATGAATTTTTTGTATTAGATTAAATGAAATGGGATGCGTTAATGCCATTGTTTTTAATGAATCGAGTTGTTAAAAACATTTAACAAGTCAAGTATGAATAGTGTCTAAAATTGACATAATTCATAACATAAAACATAAAATATTTTATTAAATGATATTAAATTCCAAAAAACTAAAAATTCGTCCAAATGGTTATTATAAGTCCAAATATTTCATAAATTACTTTTCATGGGTTGTTTGACATGATATGGTAATTACATTAACCAACAATGTATAAATAACATTATATCACGGTAAGATTTAAAATGGTAAAATAATGGTTAACCAAAACAACAAGGGTAAACAAATATTCAATAATTGTCTAAAAATAAAGGTATGATGGGTATTAAAAACTAAATCATCTTATCTCTGAATTAAATAATTTTTTTACATTTTTTAATCAGAATTGAATTTATAATAAATTAATAGTTTGAGAGTTTTCTAAAGTTCCCCTCTCTTCTATTATAAAAGAGAACCTCCTCCCTCTCTTATTCACAAAATTTTTAGCCTTCATGCTCAGCCAAAACTGGCTGATTTCTTTTCTCAACATCCCTAGTAACATTCAAGAGGTGATGGTACACTTAAAATGCTAAATCTATATCCCTAAGGGAAAATTTAAAGGAGTCCCACTGAGGAAGAGGTAATCACTTCTTCCAATTTGTTCAAATTTATTTATTCTAATAGTTATTATTTTTTAGTTGTTTCATTATAAAGTAATTAAATAATTATCAATAAAATAATTTTATGTAATTATAAATATTAAAAAACTCTATTTCACTTTCTATCCATCCTATGGAAAAAAATCACCGCGTGTGCGTACGCACGACTTACCGTCTCCACGCCGCGGTGTAATTTGTTTTCTCCACCACCTTACATGGATGGGTATAATGGTGGAAATTATATATATATATATATATGATTATTTTAACATGATACTAATTCTGAGATACTATAAACCATCAACTTCGATACCATTCAACAATTATGAGAATGATATCGTCACTCGTGCGTATGTACGACATACCATCTCCATGGCATAATGTGATTTGTTCTAAATAATATTTATTAATACATGATTATATAAATGAATTTAATGAATAAATATGATATATATTATACTAATACCATTATTTAAATGATATAACTATAACATAAAATTATGAATAATAACTTATCCGGCAAAACATACATAAGAACATAAAACAATTAATACCCGAATAACGAGTAAGGATGAAATGTTACTAACAAACAGATGAAAATATTATCATAAATGTTATCATAAAAACGATAATGATTCTAGGATAAATCCATAACATTATTTAAATAATTATATAGAAAGCTTGGATACATATGAATCATATCAGACAAAAGGTAATGAATAACTTTTCAAATCTAGTTTTTATCTGAGATTGTTTATTCGTAAGTATTTAGCTTCGTATATTTTTCATCTACCTACATGTTTCCTAAATATGTATTTTATAATATTCTTTATATAATTATATAATTTTTTAAATTCAATTTTACCCGCTAGTGAATTTTTACTAAATGGTATGAATGAAATCTTTTTTTGTTCTCGGTACGTTGTAATTTTTGTCATTTTTAGAAAATGTACAAGAATAATTTTTTAACTTATACAGCATGAATGGATTTTTAGGGTTTCATGAAATCTTTTTCCATGAATCTTCCTTTACATGATTTCAAGATTTATTTCAACTAAATTATTTTTCTTTTATATATCTTGGAATTTTGAGATAATAAAATATTTCTTAAAAAATAACATATATTTTTTCCTCAAGAATTAATTTCAAGTTTTTTATCAATATTAATTATCATCTAATATGTCAATTTTTAAATAGGGTAAAAAATATATCCCTATGATTAAAATGATTTTAATTTTTATATTTTGGAATGCTATTTATGAAATCCATTTGTTTTATATAAATAAAAATGAAAAGCTATTAAAAAAACATTTTATTTCATAGGTTATTCTATGGTAAATGGTTTTATGTTTTTGTGGCACACGTAAGAATAGTTTTGTAATGAGATTTGTGGGACATATATCTCCCTCCAATTCATTGGGTAAAGATTTATATCTCATGATATCGACATGACTTTAAAAACAAGTAACTCTAGTTCAATAATATAGGTCTAGAATAAGGAGTAAACATGGAGCAATAATGGAATTTGTCTGCTATGATGGCCTTGAAAATGAGGATAGACTAATATTAAAGGGATTCCTAAGATTATGTGTGTATTACAAAAAATTTCATGCCTTATTTATGACTATTGGGATTAAAATTCACTTTTAGGATTTATCCCATGACATAATATTGTGATCATTTGTATGTAGGATAAGATTTTCAAATGTTATGTTCTTATGAATATAATATGATTGATATTTCTTTTTTTACCATTACTGATCATTTGAGCTCACCATTTTATATGTTTCTTTTACCCATGTCATGAAGATGGGTATTATGTATGATATTGTAAAAAGGAGTCTTGTTATGATGAAAAATACATGAATCAATTTAGATGATTTATGAACTAGTTATTTATGTTTTCCAGTTTATAAAGACACTATACCTATACGGTCCTATCATGGTTTTGTTATATATTGAAATAAATAAACATAAATTCTGAATTAATAACAATATATGTATAGAATGGCTTGTTATAGTATTCACTAGTAATATTCTTTGATTAAATCTTACCATCTTAATTGATTAATGTTCATATCATATTTTGTAAATATATACATTAAACTCTTAAGATCAGCATTTTTGAAAAAAAGTATTTTAAATGATAATTCCACCAAATCATCAAATCAATGATCAAAATGGCTAACTATAGAAAATACGTTATGTATTTAATTTAGTGTAACTTCAATCATTACATGAATATTTTTCCAATATATCATTTTATAGGAGTACACAAGAGAAAACCTTTATATAATAATTATTTTATACAAATAACCATTCAAAATGATCAGGGTAATTTTAGTAATATTATATTTTATATCCTCCTCCAATGTTCCATAATGATCTGTTCATATTCATACATCTTAAAATACTATACACCCTTCAATGTTATCTTAGTTTGTGTAATATACATTCATGATACATTTCTCCCACTGTTTTAGTATTACCATACTAAAATTGAAAAAACTATGAATATCACATATGCCTATTGTTATAGAGCATTTTTTATTTATATTTATTGATTAATCCAAGAAAATTAATCCATGAATAATCACACGAAAAACTGGTATGATCTTTTACATCCAAAATTCTCAGGTACTAAAAAAATAATATTACTTCTTCTTACTTCAAGTAAATATTAAAATCCTTAGATATTCATCTTGTTCTCCCTTTGTCATTAATTATCTCTGAATATTATTATTAAATACCATATAAACTTCTCCAGTTTTTCTATAATTACCATATTAATAAAATATGTTAATATTTCAAGGGAAATTATAATCCCTAATTGAATACTTATATATAAATAGTATTAATATATTGTATGTTTTATATTGAATATCCTCTCTTTTTCCCACTAGTTTACGACATTTAGAATGAAGACCATCTTTTGTTAATTATTGGGATCATTGACCTTGAATTAATAATTATTCAATCCAGTAACGAGGATGCTTATTTTTTTAATAAAATTGTTGAGATCTATGAAATTAATGAAAAAATTTATCGAATAATTATTTTTCTTGAAAAAGGGAACTAGTACGCTCGAAGGGCATTCAATATGAAATATAAACCATATTTCTAAATTCTCTTATAGTTTCTTCTCTAAATAATTTTATTATATCATGTACATTTTATATTGGAATTGGGATATATCCATCACAATAAGTATATATCCAATTAAAAACATTAAATCACAATACGAGGGATATCCAAGAATATCGACGAGATTAAATTTAATTTCAATCCCATGTAATATGAAACATACATGAATATTTGATAAATTAAAAATGATATTGAAAAAATATTTAAATTTTTTTATTCAAAAAATATTAAATGAAAATATAGTTAATTACACACATATATATAAGAAGTCTCATTTCATTCTAATATGCAGAAGAATTTTTCTTTTATTGATTTCTCTAAATTTATGGAAAAATTCTAGATCACTACGTAATAGCTATTAAATCATTTTGTTTCTATATACTATAAAAACAAATATCCATTTGAAAAATGAATCATACCAATGAAATTATTAGTGGGGTAATATCTTTGATGAACAAATTTTTGGAATATGATGAGGTAAATATTATTATTGTCTATATTCAGTAACAAAACATTCTATAAAAATAACATTGTATTAAAATATTATGAATAATTAAACTACATTTTTTAAATATCTAACACTTATAACTCTTCGAAAAATTTTATGTATAACAAAATACATGTAGGTATTTTATAATAATAAATTGCATAACCCTTATATAATTATTTTCCACTTTAAAAAGATATGTCTCATATTAATCTCGAATGATAAGGATATTTTCATAGTTACTTTTACTTGGATTAAACTAAAAAATCATGAATAAACTTTTTTTCAATACATTTATTTTCTAATTTTGAAATCTGAAAGTTCAATACATACCACCATTGGTTTCAAGGAAAACTATATTTCTTAAATATATTATTTGAAAAAAATAATGCACTCAAATACTATCATATATTATATAATTTATTCACATTAATGTAAAAAAATTATAAATAATATGTCATATGATAAACAAGAATTTACATATGAAATTTTAAGACATTTTAATTTGTGGGTAATATATTTTATTTCAATTTCATTGAAAAAATCATAATTATTTTATCCATATCTTATTTTAATTAATAATCTACTGAAATTATAATAAAAATATAAACTCTAAGTTTCTAATTCAAATATATTTAATTAATAAAACCTTTTCACTAAATTTTTTTCTATTTACAAATAAGAGAATAAAATAAAATTATAAAATTAATTAATTCGGAAAAAAACTATAAATATAAGTCCAGTATATCTTCCATTTAATCTAATACCCCAAATTTATATCTAGATATAACCCTCAGACGTTTTCATCATACATTTAATTTTATATTTTAACTAATATATTATATGTCATTGAAGTTATATAACCTTTCAAATATAAGAATTGATTTATATAAAAAAATACATAATGAAGAATCTCTATGAAATTTTTAATGATATTCTACTTATTACATATAATATGAATTCCAATATTACATATTAATATAGTGGAAACATTTTCGCTTCTTTTAAAAAAACTATTTCGGTTTTAAAAAATTCAGTGTGGACTCTCTATGAGCATTCATGATTTTCTTATGAAAAAAAATTTTACACTTATTATTTTGAGCCATCATCATGATACTCGATGTTGGACCTCATACAACCTTATCAATTACCCTAAAAGTATTTACTATAATAGTTTAATTTATTTTAAACATATTAATGTCACAATTAATGATAAATTAGTGTATTCAATTAGATAAAAATGGAGAGATTAATACAAATTTAAATTATAGTGTGTGTAGTGACACTAGTATATCCATGTTATTTACATACCCAATCATGTTGATAACATGAGTTTAGTAGAAGTAACATATATCATTTTATAAAAAAATTAATATTTTTTAAACGTCCTAAATATCAGATATTTTTTACCATTAGTAGGGGACATTTGGATTTCTATTATACCAATAGTATGATTATTCTCTTGTTGTATCCATAAATCGAGATATATAGAAAAAATAATCAATGAATATGTGATAAGAGAATGTTTTTATGCCTATTATAATAACATTTATCTAATTTACAGTATTGTTTTATTGATGTCCTAAGAAATAGTTTCTATTAATTATAAGAATTTTCCACTTCATTGAGAAAAATAATTAAATTCAAATACTAGTCTTAGAAATTGATGAATTTTGAATTTATTTTTGCCAAGTAGATTTATAATATAATTTTATTAATATGTAACTCTATTTAATTTATAAATGAACCATTTTTAAAATTATTGCAATAATTTATAGAATTTAGAAATTAATTTTTTTGAATATCCCCACCTAAAATAATAAACCAATATTTTTATTAAAATTATTCATAGTCAAAGATACTTTTTCACACTTATTTGGTTTAGATTAAGATTGTATCCCATTGTATTGATATTTGAGTAGAACATCGTGAAAATTATATCATATATATATTTCACTAATAGATGGTCAAATAATACCATGACCTAATCCATTATATGGATTATCTCAACTTTGTTCTTATGTATACATAACATTTTGGGTTACACATACAAGTGTAACCTAAGTTACATCTCAGTTATAGGATCTTAATCATATAATATCAACCTATATTACTCTATCTTAATAAAAGATAATCCATGAGAGCATAATCATATTACAGAAACCTAAACAGATGAATCATGGTCTTGTTTAGTTTTTACCTTGATAATAATCTAATATCTAGTATTTTAATGATTTTGATAAAACTTAACTATTTATTTTCATAAAAATATAATATATATCAATATTTATATCCATATAGTCTCATTATATAAATATATGTATGTATTATTTAATTTTATTTTCTTCATCAATATTATATTACTTCACAAAATTAATATGTTCCAATCATTTTAATTTATACTTATTTATATAATCATCGATTCATATTATTCATGTGTGGTAACAATTTAATTTTATCTTTCAAAAAATATTCATTTGAATATAAATTAAATCTATGATGGAACTCTTTCTTGTTAATTATTATAATAATAATATACTTAAATTCTAATCTCGAACATGTATGGTGCTACAGGATGCCAACCCAACCTTTCTAGAAAAAACTACAATACATAGTATAGTGTAAATTTTATACAATGTACCACAATACATTGAACAATACACAATAATGAATCATAGTTTTAATTTTATTTCAACATCCAATATATAATAATAATTATTATATTAACATATTTACTTAGAAATTAAATAAATTAACAAATAAAAATTGTTGAAATAAATGGAATCTTATGGAATACCTTTCCTTAAATCTCTTTGAAAATATGGTATGAAAAAACATATAAGTAATATAATTTTTTCAAAACAAATCAAACAATTATTAATAATATAAGAAATTCATATTAGTCAATAATTAAATATGTATATATTTAAATAAATAACTATTTCTTAAATTTATACATGAAATATAATGAATATTTAATACCTTATGATTATTATAAAATTTCTAATCAAAATAATAGATCATGGATTTTCCATATAATATAAATAAAAGACCATATAATTATATTAAAATTATGATCACTTCATATTTCATATTTATATGGTATACAAGTAAAATCCATCATAATAACAAGTTTGTTTTATAAAACATATCAATTTCATAATTGAAATCTGTATTAACCTTTCAAATTGTAAATGTAAACAATTTATGATAATGAAATTTCATATTTTATATTCATTAAAACCTTGATCTCATCCTCAAACACAATGTTCGTATGGTTTAACAAAATTTATTATTTATGAAATTAATGTAAATATTACATATTATAATATATATAACTATTAATAAATGATTGTAAACAATTTATATTTTACCATATTTAATATTCTAAATAATATTATAAATAGTTTAATTGTTATAAAAAATATATTTTATATAATTTTTTCAAACATTATAGAATGTATATAATGTTATTTGGTATTTAAACATAAATTATAAATATTAGTCATAAATACTACATAAATTCTCAGTATTTAATTACAACCAATTAATAATTATAAACCTAATTTATGAACCATTCAAAAATTAAAATAAATGTTTTAAATTCCATTTTTTATAAAATTTAAATAAAATGATAAATTAAAATATCAATTTCCAAAAGAAAAAAATGAAAATTGAATTCAACATAAATAATAAATAGTGATATAAAGCATATTATTATTTATAACATGGGGAATGCATGGTGATTATCACATAGTGCACTGTGATAACCCATTTCATTTTCATCATATGATTATATACCCAAACTGTGATATTACATGTAGTACATTGTTCCATAGTATTTAGAAACTATAATATAGTTATAAGAAGTCATTTTTTGAATCATACAAGATGATACACATTAATGTTATCGATATTTCTATAATAGATTTGGATATTCCTACCTATATTTTCATTCTTCCTTGAAAACATCCAATTTCTATTATAAAATTAATGATGATAATTTGTATCATGTTTTTATTATTATTATTTATTATTATAATAGACACAACCACATTATCTTGAATAAGGATGTCCTATAATTTTATGTGCAATACATATACCAATGATTGCATGTCCAAAACGTCAATATAGCCTATACCGTGAACTAAAATATCAAATTGACAATTTATGGGATATCCCTACTTTTGTATTTTTTACTATTTTTAAATCAAATTTATATTTTTATCTACAAAATCCTAGATGAAACCTGAATACAAATATTATATTTTCATAGATAACCAATTCCCAATACATATCAAAAGAACTTTATAAAACGCAATGAAAAAATATTTATTCAATGGATGTATTAACAGAATTAAATAAAATAAAAAATATACCTTTTATTATATCGAATCTTATTGTTTATATGTGTAATGATAACCCCATACAAGAGACCAGTAATTTTTTATATTTATAAGCATCTATAGAGTGTGTGAATCACAAAACTCTTTTAGAGGGGTCTTCGATATCTAATTATATTATAGAATCCTCTTGTAAAAGGTATTCTAGAATGATAAGATCATTAAATTTTGATAACATAGATTGTTTGATAGGGTGTAATCACTTATTTTGAGATTATTTTTTCATAAGTCTTAATCATATGATTTTAGGGTTGATTAATATCATAAATTTTTTTTAAAATTTTGACATAATAATTTCATTATATCATATGAAACATTTATGATTTATACCATTTCAAAACACAATTATTGTTTTTATCATTTAAAAAATGAATTTTATAAATTATCTTTTTATAAAAGATAAAATGATGTGATATTCATATTTATAATAAAATAAGTTTAAAAAAAATAAAATTCATGTGACATACAATAAATATAATAATAGATTTGTTTCACCATATTGCAATAACTATTATCACATATCTAAAATCAAAAAAAAATCACGTATATCTATCCAGGTGATATATATAACGAATATATCAAACATAATAATTAGACTATTTGTTTACCTATGATATATCTTTTTACAGATAATATATCTTTTAAGACCTAAAATTTTTAATTTCATATAAATATACATTAAAATAAGGACTTGTTTAATTTACACACCATTATCAATAAATAACATTCCACTATGTAATTCAAATAATATTCTATTTTATTTGAGCCTAATTAAATATTACCATAAATTTATCAAGTATTTTTATAAAAAAAACCTTCATAATAATGAAAATCCATTCATCTTCAGGTAGTAATTAATGAACCGTTTTTTATATTATTTCAATATTACATTATATTATTTATCACTGTGTTCCTCACGTCTCCACGTTATAATATTTTACAAATTATTTTTTGAAAAATAAATTCCTTATGCACTTATAGAAATTAAAATATTTATCATTTAATTCCACCTACCTCAAACTCCTAAACAATTCACTATCTCTTTCCCAAAATTCATTATTTACAACCCTTAACTCATCACACAGTGGATAACTCATATAACTTTTCTAATTAGATCAAAATATAGAATTTTTTAAGATATATAATGAATGATATGATGAAATGTTATTTTAATACATGGAAATTCTACACCAAAATTTAATTCCTCCAACATAATTAACCCTATTAATCATGTTACTCTATCCATTCAATGACCCTAACTAAACTATTGAATTAAAATAAAATTTCACATTATAATTTAATGAATTAACCTCATATCACATATAATAAAATCCATAAACCATAGAGAACGTGAAATTAGGTTGTTAATAATTTATACCAAATTTAAAATGAAATATATAGTAATATTAATATATATAAAAATTAATTTATAAGATTAATTAGTGAATTAATCCCATATTATGTAACTAAAAATTCATAATTATTTAACAAAAACGTCACCATAGATTAAAAAACAAATTTCAAAATATATTAGGAAAATAGATATTAATTTTGTGACCCTTTTCAAAGTCAAAATTTCCATTTTATCCCTATATGTACTGAATGTGTTAAATACAATCAAAAAAATTTACTAACTATATTAAATAAATATTTGGGTCTATAATGACTCAAAATAGTTAACTATTATTTTTTGAAAAAACTATATCAATTTTTTTATAAAATAAATCAAGATATATCAATCATTTAATTCTAAAGGAATAGTCTACTACTCGTTGTGTTGTCTTGAAGATTTTAATTTTCCCAAATGATACCATGTTATTGGGAAAGATAAAAAATCCTAGTTCACTTTGAGATGGAATGAATATTTCATTTCTTATCTTACATGGATATAGAAACTCTTATATATTTGATAACAAGTCAAAATTTGTCTATAATGCATTTTTTATCTATTTTACATGCATTAAAATTGATGACACATAACCATGATTTTGTGTAAATAAATTAATAATACAGTAATATATAATATTATTTATATATAAAAATATGATTTTCCTCGAAAAGATGTCAAAATAGGAATATATAAAATATATTTTCTTGATGATGAAGAAAGAATATTTTATTGAAATTAAACAAATAAAAAAACAGTTTTATATAACTATATGACATGTTTTCCAATCAGAATTTCAATGGATGAGAATGTTCATCTAAAAAATAACCTGTTAATGTTATAATCATTAATATATTATTTAGGGAAGTTATTTTAATGGAAATGATCTTTTCTTTTATAAGGAATGTACTCACAGAGAGTATTTTTAACCCAATGGGATAATGATTATTTTTTGTTTAAAAAGTAATCATGTGATTTATAGTTATTCATGTAATAAGACGATTGATACTTTATAGATCATTTGATTAATCCACATATTTGTTTTGAACCAAATAATTGATTAGTGGTTTTATGTAATTTTATTACATTCATGTAATAATATTTATTTCTAGATTATAATATTCTATATATGTATATAAAAAATTATTGTAGATAATGAAAATAAAATTTAACTGATATTATAAAATTCACCCTACTATTATTTATTTAATGTAGAACTGATAAAAATCAACCAAAAAACACACAAAACACCTCTCTGGTTTTCACATAATGTATTATCAAATAATGTTATAGTTTTTGAATGTTTTAATAAAATGTTCTTCACCTAATGTATAGAATATTATAACTATAATGAATAATAAAATTGTTTATATTCCGTTATTTTTATTTAAATTATTAAAGATCATATATATATATATATTATAATCACTTATTTTGGAATTTTATTTCTTTATTATATATTGAATGAATCTTAATTAGATAGTTTTAGTCTCTTTTATTGATTGCTACCATATTTTTTGAATGAAAATTATAAATATGTTTAAACCATAGGGGAAAAACTTGTAATAGAACAGAAATTAAATTTATAACATTTAAATTCTCAATGGGGAGATATTGGAAATTATAAAACATATATTACATGATTCAATATTTTACAAGATGAAAATTAAGGTAATCCAAAAAATTGTTATGATCTCAATATATTTATTTTTAATCCAATGATATACTAATTAACAAGGTTATTGGTGAGATTTATGAAATGTGAGACATAGGTGAGGTTATTGATCATATAAGAAAAATCAAATGGATTCCAATAATAATCCACTCTTACATCAATCCAAATATAGTAATCATTAAATAATTGGATAAAAAATTCACACTGATTATCAATAAATAAATACCCTGAAATTTGACAATATATATTATTAAAATGGAACTTTACTATAAAATAAGAAATATTAAATGCAATTAAAGTGAATTAATATTCTATATAAAGAAGATAAACTATGTGATTCAAAATTTAACATGGTAATGGCTTTATCGTCCTCTAATATCAAAATATCTAATAGAAAATGCCAATGTTGACATCAACATATATGTTTATGATGTGTTGAATTATAAATATAACAACCAAGTAACCAATTAAGTTTCAAGAGTAGGAATACGAATAAAATGATATAATTACACTCTTAATAAGAATTATTATTAGAGTAATTTTTTAAAGAGGAATTATTTTTTAAAATAATTGTGAATGGATCTTTTGATATGTAATAAATTTAATACATTAATTGTAGTAGAGATTCGAAAAATATATTTTGGTTATTATTTTTAATAAATATAATTACTAAGAAGATTATAAAGATATAATCGATGAACAAGGAGTTATATACATGAATATCTTGCAGAATAAAACATTAAAAGAGTTAAACATTCAGAAAAAAATCATAAAATTATAGAAAAAAATAATATTAAAGGATTACACCCACATATATAAATAAAATAAGAAGAAATTCATGTATAATAGGAGCTTATATAATCCTCTAAACTTTTTAGAAAATAAAATGTTACAGAAAAGATCATTTGTTGGAATATAAAATTTAGGGAGGAAGTTGGAATCATTAATAGCCTACTTTTAAACATAAAGTAATAACGTTAGAGTATTGTGTATCTTGAAAAAATGGTTTAATAAATAACAAATCCTTAGAGCATTATAAAATCTACAAACCACAATAAATAATTCATTAAAAAACATTTATACCATATATGTATCCTAAATGTGAAATCAAAGAATATATTAAAAGTGTCCTCCAGAACATTTTATATTTATAGAAACCAATAACGATTACATTTTTATATAAAATTTTTATTTAGTTTTGTTGGAGTGAAGATAATAATAATACCAAGGAAAAATAGATTTATTAAAAAACAAACAAGATTAAATTTGGTTTATCCAAATACATAATATTTTTAAAAAAGAATATTCATCACATTAAGATTTTTTATGGTTTTAATTATATAAATGTTTTAACTAGTCATGGAAGATAAAGTACATTGTGGAAAGGATTAATTTATATGATATGACATAAAGTAAACACAACAATATTTATAGAAGTAATTTTTATCAATGGAACATTATTTTTTAGGTACTTTTATTTTTATTAGTGCCACAAATAATATAGTATATTCTTCATAATTACAACTTAGTGATATACACAAGAGAAGAATTGATATACCTCATATGATATGTTTTTAATTAAAATAAATTAATGGACAATGATTAATAAAAAAATTTTATGAATTAGAGTTAGATATACTATTATATTATTTTATATATTATGAAGTTAAAATGACATCACAAATTTGTTTGGACAATTGGGTGTATAATTCATATATATAAATGATGTGGGTTATCATTCTTTATAATGAGAAACCATAGAATTAGAAAAAATATAAAAAAAAGCTGATTGTACTACACATTTTTAATATTATAGATCAATTCAAATTAAAATATTCGGAAAGGATAAGGTAGGTTGAATAGATATAGATTTTTGAAATTATACATATTTAAAAATTAAGGAAGTAAATATTATGTTTGAATAAATTATGTGATTTTAAACATATAATTTTCTTTTTATAAGAAAAGTATTAATTATAATTTTTTACAACAAAACAATTGTTTCTCAAAATGGAATACGAAAACAATTATGAAATCAACATCATGGATATATAAAATAGAAATATATGATAGAAATTTAAAACTATGATCCACTAAAATACTTATTGAATTATTTCAAATATCCATAATAAAAGGATTATAGGAAATATACCAATATAAAAATAATAAATTAATTTAATTACTCGGAATCATTCAATGTTAATTTGTGTTGATTTGTTGATAATAAATATTATATTAGTTCTAGTTTTTATATGATATTTGTGGATTACTAGATTGAAATAGTCTTGGTAACTATGATATGATACAATAAACATTTCTATATTATGTAAATAGATATTATAGAATCACTTAGAATATATTGGATCATAATATTACCACATTGGGATATGGTATAAATTCTGAATTCTAAAATAAAAAGTTAGAGGGACATCATATGATAGATTTGAAAATTTCTAAATGCACAACTATATGTATTCTGTAACAATATAATGTCTTTGAATGAATAAATTGAGCAATTTAAAATATGGGGAGAATGATACTATTAGAAAAGGGGTAACTACATAAATGTCAGAAACATTTTATCATAGACCTTATTAATATGATAAACTGCAAATTACTAAAAAATTGAAAATAATCACCATCAAAATATAATTCTGAAGGTATATTGTTTTCTTTGAGAGTAGAAGTTATATCTTGAATCAATATATAAGTATAGGATGATTTAAAAGAAATTAAAATTAAAAATTCATATTTTTGAGGCCAGTACATAAAATGATTTAATAAGTGTTTTTAAAGATGAATAAATTTAATGATTTTGTTATTATTAAGTGAGGAAAAATGAAATAAAGAATTTTTAAATTAATGAAAACCTTGATAATGAAGACTTTTTTAGTAAAATTCCATTCCATAAAAGATTATTATATAGAAAATTTGGAATGTGAGGAAAATATTGATGAAGCTATAGTGCCTAAAACTATGATAATACTTAAGAGTAAACCATAAATTAATAGAAGAAATATTATTGGAGACATATTTGATGTAGTGAGAGGAATTATAATGAAAATTTCTTAACAAAATTATTTTATGTCCCCTTTTTAGAATTTTTATTTTGAAGAAATAGTAGAGGAAAAAGGTTGAGTTTGAATGATTAATTAATCTATTGAAATAATTTAAATAAATTTCACATGGGATATTATTTTAATAAAAATATTTAAAAATATTAAACAAACCAAATTTATTTTATAAAATAAATTGAATATAAATATATAGGTGAATCATAATAAATAATGTTCAGTTTTAAAGAAAAATTTATAATTTTATGGCATACATAGGGATGAAAATATGTACATTGTTGAATGATTCAAAACAATAAAATTTTTGTTTGTTCTTTTTCCAATTAGGCTATTTAAAAATTTTCAAATGGGTTTATAAAAAACCATTCTCAAAGAGGATGTAAAAATTTATAAACTTAATGGTTTTGTGATCAATTATATTGAAATGATGGTATATAATTTATAAGTACATGACCATAAACAATATATATAATTTATTATTTATATTATAATTTAATTTATTGCCTTTCTAAAGATATTTTATGATTAAGGCTTGGGATAATAATATTATTAGTATTATAAAATAAAATATTACATCACAGTGTGGGAAATTCCACCTAGTGTCTATTTTCCCATAATAAAAAACTTATAATATATAAACAATAACCTTTGTCTATAATATTTTGAAAATTATCATCTTAACCTCATCATTGACCCTACCAATACTTATAACCTAATTAATGAAATTTTAAAATATGTTATAACAACAAAGAGCTCATCAAGGTATGTATAACATGAAAAATAAAACACATTAGTCCATTAATACTCATACATATTTTCATTTTTCAAAATATTATTTAAGTTCAAAATAAAAAAAATCATACCCAATAAATCAACTTCCCCACCCAATGTTTATAATCAAAAAGATTACAACAAATGTTAATGTTAAAATAAAATTGATAATTTTTTTTATTTTTAATCTTGAAAATATGCAATATTTTTCAAAATGTTATACATTTCACCATATGAATTTTTTTCAAAATGTTATACATGTCCCCATTAAAACATAGCATAAACATCCCATTAATCTTAATCTTATTATCTAAGATTTTGAATGAATAATATGTCTATAAAAACCCATAGAATGTGTAGATAAATAATATATATAAATTAGGAAATCATTTCCATATAAACAATTATAATGAATTTACATATGGATTTACCTAATAAGTAATTTCAAAGAACATATTAGGAGAAACTAAACTGTTTAATTCCATCCCTTTGAAAAATTCATTGGAAAGCTATATCTATCCCACCAAAAATAATGAGATTTATTAGACTCATACATAATCATAAAAAATTACAATGAACAATAACATAATAATAACTAAATATTTCTTGAAAGTCTATCTTTATATACATAAAATTACTCATTTCACTAATAAGGAAAAAATTCAGATATAATTATAACCATTCCATTTACTTTTTTTGAAAATAACTAGAATAAATTTATGGACTATATATATATTTATAAGACATGAAATTGGGTAATGGAATCCAACCATCATGTAACAATTATTATTATAGGAAAAAGTATTGACCCCATATACATTAAAATAGAATATTATTTAACATTTTTCCATATTTTTCCAAAAAAAATTTATAAAAACATTCATTTTAAAAAACATTAAAATAATGTATACATTAAAAAAATAAGTCCTCTATAATTATTTTTTTTATAAATATATATGTAAAATAATTTGAAGAAAATTATCAAGGAATAATAATGTTAAGAAAAAAATATTGGAAACATTCAATCTAATATTTTTATGGTAAAGTGTCCCTTTGCACAAGTCCGACTCATCATGTAAATTTTCTGTCTACAATATAAAAAAAAATTATGAAATTTAAAAATTATTAAGAAAATATTATTGTTTTAATATATTTTTGTTAAAAAATTATTTCTTTTATTTCAATGATATATTTAATTACATAATTGGTTATGTCCATGTCAAATATTTTGAGGATTTTTAGTTACTAAAAAATTAATTCGTTATCTTTACAATGGATAGTGGGATATTTATTCCATCATTTATAGAAAAAAAAAATCAGGAAAAAATTATCATTTGTATATATTAATCATTGTTTAAAAACCATGTTTTATGGATATGAAGAATGATTTACCTTAAAATTAAGGGGAGAGTTGGTTGTGCATACACAAGAATAACATTTTCGTTTTTCAAAGAGAAATAGAGAAAAAATTAATGTATTATTTAATCTTTACATAATTTTGATTATATCTTAAATATAAGATTTTATCTTTAAATACTTTTATATATACCATCCACGTGGTGTAGTGAGGAATAGATTTACATTACATTGTGTTGGTAGAAATTCAGACATATCAAGGAACAACATCATCCATTTTCAATGTATTTAATGTTAATAAGATACATGATACAGTAAATTTAATAAAATAAAATTAAATCATAAATATAATTTTAATTTATTAAATCCATCAGTATAACTAGTCTAGAGAGGCAGTGTTGGAAAGAAATTAAAATTGTTCCTGAGGTGTTAGTCTGCCTTAATCATGCAAGATTGTTTCATTTCATATTTTATATAAGTAGAGATGGATATAGGTTATAAAATTTATATAAATATATATATATCTAAGAGAAGATTATTATTTTATTATTTCATTTTGTTTTAAGAATTTATTAAGGTTCTAGAACAAGAAAAAACAAATATGATTGGGTAAGAAGTATTACTCTTCTTCAAAAACACTCTTTAGGATTACAAATAAAGCATTCTTTTGTTTTTTTATAAAATAAGGGACTCTAGAAAATGGGGAAGGATGTTATTATATTATTTGGATATTTATTAGGTGGACTAATTATCTCTTGAATTCTAGAGAGTAGAAGAGAGGGGTGTCCTTTTATAAGTGGGGGAGGAGCACTTTTGGAAATAAATAAAAAGTTCAAAATAAAATGATTCTAACTATTTTAAAATGGTTAAAAATGATTTAAATCCTAGTAGATGAATAATAATATCTCTATAAAATCATAAAATGAAGTTTTCAAATTATTTAAAATAATTAAAATCATTTCCTTTTGGATTAACTGTTCATCTCATGACTTTTAACCTTAATCATGGTAACACATTTTTCAATATAAAAGACAGAAAAATTATTTATGAGATAAATATTTGGTATAAATGATGAATAGATGAAAATTATGACACTTTCTCATCTTCAATTTTATTTGTATGATTTTTATTGTTTTTAAATAATTTTTAAAAATATAATTAATTAAAAATAATGTTAATGTTATTTTATAAAATATTGAAATAATTTTAATTTGAAAAAAAGGACTGTAATGAAATTATAATATAATATATTTAATAAAAAATCATGTGTTTTTATTAACAATTAAAATAATTTTACCCTCTAAGTCATCCAAAAATTATTTCTTTTTAATTTTTTGGAAATCATATGATTGAAAATTTTATTGCTTGTAGAAGCACTTTGTCATCGTTACATAATAATTTATGGTATTTAATTTATAATAATTTTTTTAAATGAACTACCATATTTCAATTAATTTCATTATTACCAAAACAATGTTTATTGTTATTTGAAAAAAATATTACACCTATGTGAACATATAATTTATATTTAAAAATGACTGTTTGACATTTTGTTTCTTAGTTACATAAAATATTATTTTTTTAATTTTTAAATAATGTTGTAATAAATTAAGAAAACATATAATATTGGATGAGGATGATTGATAAAAAATCATAAAAAATATGTTGAGAAATTTAATGTGTCATTTTGTATCCTAATCGTATTATTTTTAACATTAATTTCCTTATTTACCAATACCAAGGTGAGAAATGTTTACTACGACTACAATTCATTATTAAAAATATTAAAAGTTCCTTATTTATAAAATTAGAACATAAAAATTAAAAATACAAGATGAATTTTTCAAGATTAAATTATAATAATTAGAGTAAATATATATTAATATAAATGTTTGAAACACAATAAAAAACAATTTTTAACAAAAAAAATTTATGAATAAAATGATGTTATAAAAAAATGATGTAAAATGATACTTACTAAAAAACTAATAAATATATATATAATTAAATAATTCTTTTTTCACGTCAATATATATTTAAAATCATAATGAAACTTTGAAGTGAATATAAAATAAAATTTAAAATTTAGCATTTCCACCATTCAATTAAAAATCAATATTTTCAAAAAAATCCAAAAATTTCACTATAACCTTATATATATATATATTTATTTAAAAATGATATCAATTTCATAAAATAAAATTTATAAAATTTTGAGAAATTAATTATAAAGTTAACCTAAAAAATATAATAAAACCCATTTTTGACAAAAATGTATTTTTCATGCATAAAATGACATTACATGAAATTTACTACATGTTTACTATGAATTAATAAATAGATTTTAGTTATATAAAATATGTAAACATATTTTGGATAATATGTTTGTAACAATTAATAAATAGAAATTTATCATCTATAATGGTTTTTGTGAAGGTTGGAGACCCATACATCTGGATTTATTGCCAAGACCATAAAATATATATATTTTTTATAAATTGTCACTAAAAAAATATACAGTTCTTTACTCAACCAATGAAATTTCTGGTGTAGGTTTTTCGAGTATTATGAAAACCTACACAATTTATAAATGTTTTAAAAAAATCTATAGAGAAATAAATTAATTAACGCGAGTAGTCTCCAAAAACAATGCCAAAATACATTGGAACCTCATGTAATCCTATGAAATTATCTTAAAACATATAATGTCAATAAAATTTCATTATAATATATTTAATACAAGGGTTAAAATGATTTTATAAATATTGTTTGGAATATATTTTAAAATTATTATTTTTCTATATTAAATTAAAAAAATTATATAATAATTAATTTTGAAAAAACATACACCTAGTGTATTCATGAAATATCCATAAGATATACTTATCAAACACATTTAAAAATATATAGAATTTTGAAAAACCATTTAATTTATAAATATTCTAACGTAGGTAATATGTTCTTCAATTTCATTGAAATATTTTAAAACATTCTAATGAAAATAAAAACATTTAATATAAAATAACGATACTATGAATCCCTTATGAAACCCATGAGGCTAGTAGAAGTATAACCATTACAAAAATCCCCCAAGAGGTAGTTTGTTCAATTCACATTCCTCATCATTACATTTTACACCCATTTTTCATGTTCTATATAAAAGAATCACTGTTGGGTTTTATTTTCTCATTTAATTTCCATTTAAACAACCTTCAAAAAAACATAAATTATCATCAATTGAATATAATTTTATACCACATACTATTTTCAAAAATATTCCATTAAGAACAAAACATTATTTCAGTTTTTAAATTCTTAATTTACATCAATATATTGTAAATAATACTTATAAATGAATAATTGTAATTATATAAATGGTCATAAAAAAATTCTTGATATTTTCATAGGATTTCTAGTGTATCGACACACCTATGATCATGTATGACAATCATAAATATTAAATAAGATTATATGTATATATATAATTATTATTTTAAAACACAATTCAATATAATAACAATAATTCATAAAATAATACCTTTTTGAGAATGTATATTAAAATAATAGCTTCATGAAAAAATAAGAAAAAATACCATTTATAATATATAAAAATTTCCTATCAATAAGTGTTTGTAGGAAAAATGGGATATGGGTTTTTCAAAAAGTGTAACACTATTAACATAATTTAGAAAATAATTTATCAATTTTTATCTATATAAAAATATTAACTAGGATTCTCCCTTTTCCAATGTCACGACCTGCCCCTGGGGCTCGTGTCGTGACCACCACTAGATCACCTTCCAAAGGCTAGGGGTTGGCGACTGGCACCAGAAAGTCATGTCCCTAAAATGGAAGGACATTTCCTTTTAACTTGTACTGACACATAGTCCAAGAACACAACTAGAATAAACTATGAAGTAAACTGATGTATTAAAAGTGTGCTGAAACTAAAGGGGGCAGAATACAAGCCCCACTCAAAAGTAAAATTACAACTGAAAAGTAAAAATGCAACTGCAAAGGGGTAAACAACTGTTGGATCATTTTCTGAGGATCCTACTTGAAGGTTAAGTCTAGCTCATGAATTGTAGTCCCTACATCAGGTCACACCAAATGGTCCACCTCAGGCACTATCCAGTCCTGACTCCACCAGCCTCATTCAATGTTGTTCGTCATCTTCACAAGAAACAATAAGGTGTGGGTGTAGCTCGTGCATGTTTGAGTATAATGATACTTAGTAGGGACCCCGAGACTCCTGTAGGTCTCTTAGATTTCAACAAAGGAAAAACCACAAAGCAAGACATGAACTCTTCTTCGGCATATTCCCATAAATATACCTATGTTATCAAGATCTACTCATCTCATATATGTGGTATGAATAACCCAAAGGTAACACCACAATGGTAGAAGTACCACACATGTAACACCCCGAAGACAACACCAGAAAGGCAGAAGTACAACATAGGTAACACCACGAAGGTAGAAGTTCCACATAGGTAACACCACGAAGGTTGAAGTACCACATAGGTAACACCATGAAGACAAAACCACGAAGGTAGAAGTACAAAACTGGTAACACCACAAAGATATAAGTACCACATAGTTAAAAGAACCAGCTCACAATCAGGTATAAGTCATGTATAGAAGTACATATGATTAGTCATAATGCTAGATTATCTTATTCTATTAAGAAGCACTCTTGCTGACCCACATAGGATTGATAGGTATTAATCCCCACTAACCCACACAAGATCTGAACTGTAACATCCCAGGTAAATAAAGAATAAGACATGTTTCATATTTATTAATATTTGTGAATTAAATATTAATTTTACATTAAAGTGGTCGTTATGTTCGATAGTAACCCTATATGCAAAAATGAGTTTCTTTGAAATCTTTCGTTGCACACTAATAATATATTATTATTTTAAATGGTAGCTAACTCTTAGCAGCTATATTTTCGGGAATGAAAGAAACTAACTACAATATTAATATACATGATTGTTAAATTTAATTACATTTTTCTAATAAAATTTAGAGTCTTAAAATGTGAATGAATCTAATTTTAAGCATAATTTACATTAAAAGGATGATTTATCACCTTTTAATGGAGAACCCTTTTTAAATCTAGTTTTTGTCACTTTAATACATTCTATACGACCAAATAAAATCACTGCTTAGAATGGTGACATCAAAATTTACTTTTTGTAAATATTTGGAATTTTTCCGATAAAGTTCATTTTTAATGAAGAGTGAAAAATTTTGTATTTTAATTCAAAAGTGCCTTTTAATCTAATTTATTTATAGGGTTAGATTATCTTTTTAATTGGTTTTGAAGTTAAATTAAAATATATTTTTACCATTTAATCCAATGTTGGTCATTTGACTTAATTTCACTTTGAAATTGGACATAACCAAATATTAATATTTTGATAGTTATTGTTTCTTAAAAACACACTACTATTTTTGATAATGGGAATTAATTTTAAAATTAACAAATTCCACTTCTATGTTTTGAATTTGGAAAAATAGACATCATTTTTTAATTCAGAATATAAAATATATCTTAGGCTGAATTTTTGGTATTTTTCTGAAGAACATCAATTTTGGATGCATAGTGAAACCATTTAGTGGTAGTTAAAAAAACCAACCTTTTCCTTTAATTTAAATTTTACCACTTCTGTGAATTTTATTTAGAAAATATGATATACATGGTTGTTATCAAGAATTAAAATTTGGTTCAATAAGATAAAAAAAATATTTAGGGAATAGTAACTTTTGACTTTTATTTACCCCAGTTAAAGGTAAATAAAGAAATTCAATGTAAAAATAATATTATAATAATTCAAAATTACCATAAAACTTGTAAAAACCTTTTTTGATGAGTCATTTACGACCATGGGAATCTTTGGGTCGATATTTGGACCTCATTGAGCCAATTTGTAGTGATTATGACAATTTAGATTAATTAACTTAAAGTAATGGCAAAAATAACAAAAAAAATATCTTTGAGTAAATTAATTTTTATATGGTGTTATATAAGTCATATATTAGACTATAAATATTATTTATAAATCTAAAAAAATTTCCAACATGATAATAAATTTTTATAATTTTTAGACATCAAATAAATTAAATTATTTATGACAAAAAAATGATGCAGTGTTTACCTCATTAATAAATTATTTAAATATATAAGATTAAAATGATTAAAATATTATCCAAAACATGTCCAATTATGATTGGATGACTTTATTTCGACCATGAGTCATCTTATATTCATCTTTAATGATTTTTGGACCATTAGAAACCGAATATAGTTATATAATAAAATAATAGTTTCTCACTTTCCTAAAGAGCCCCTCCTCCCCCTTGTAAAAAGAGACAAATTATAACCAATTACTCACACCTCTCAAGCCAATTGGATCATCAAAAATCTACCCAATTAATCTCCCTATATCCCTATAATCCCCTTAAAAGCCTTACCTTAGGCAGAAGGCGCTTCAAGAAGTCCTTTGATTCAAACTAATGGGAGTTACCCAAATTAAAGGTAACAGTTTCTCTTGAATTGTTTTCTTTTATTTTATTTCTCCATCCCCTAAACTCTTTTTTATTACTTTCTTTTGTAACAACACCAGTATCCTAAATATAATAGGATTTTGTTATGATAATTATCCTAACTCCACATACACTCACCTCCATCAAATGGATGAAGAACTTAATGTTTCTGTGGATTGAAAAAAAAAACACCTCACGAAATGATGATTGTTCGATTATCTTCTACCGCCTCTCATGGTGTCCATTATGATGGAACTGTATTTATATATGATATATATTATGTTCAGGTTTTTTTTATGCTTCTATATTTTCCATTTATAACACACCTTTATGGTTTCCATAGCTCATTTGAGGAAGTGCGGACTACCGCCCCCTCAAAGTGATGTGACCTATTAATTCCATATGTGGGATGTATAAAAAATGGAGTTAATGATATTATATATGATATTATACTATAATTAAAACATAAATATGAATCATTCGGCTTTAATTACATAAAAATAAAAAATGTAAATGAAAGTAGACTTCATGCTTACGTACGACTTACCTTCTCCAAGAATGGTGCATTTCATTTCTTACCTCTAAATGTTATGTACTATTATAAATACATGTATATACATGATATATATGATATATATGATATATAAATCATGAATATAATTTTGGATATAATGAACCTTTGACTATATGAACAACATGTAATTATAAGAAGTCCATTTTTCACTCAAGTACCAAATATCGACAAAAAAAATATTATTAACTTAAATGATTACATAATGTTTATAACATGGTAATAAGTGATATAAAAGGAATAAAAAACTTTAAAAAGGTTCTTAAGCAAGTATAAAATAAGATTAGTTTATTATTCAGGATATTAAAGAATGATCGAGTCATGTGGGACACGAGGTAAGGGATTCCATATCTCACATTCAATTCCGTGAGATTTATATTATTTGCCACTTATTCATTTCATGTGCTGTATTTTGTATTTCAATTTGATATATATATATATTATAATGATTATATTTCTATTTATTCTATTCTATTATTCACTTTGTGGTTATTAACTTTTGGTCACACGACTCAGTTGATTACAACACGTTAAAGGGTTTCATCTCAATTTTATTCCTGTGAGATTCATGCTATATTTGCCACTATTTCCTTTTGTGTGGTGTATGTACTGCCCATTATTGTACTATTTGTGTAATATAATTTAATTTATGATTATTCACATCTTCATTGTATGATCCTTCAACATGCGGTGCATGTTTTTTACGTTAGCAAATCTGTAAGTGAACCTTTTACCCTCCACTATTTAAAAGACTTCTTTTTATTACGTCTTTTAATTTACATATTATTATTTTGGGATATGTTATTTTATATCCCCATCGATGTAAAATTTATTTCCAAGTTATGAGATACCCTTTTTATCTTATCATCTCATTTTATGAATTTTAAAGTGATGTCGTTAGGTTGTCAAATTTTTACAAGGGAACTTCTTAACCCAACTCCAATTCTTTGGGTTCAAATTGTACATATTGAATATGTCATCCAATGAATATGTGTGAATGATATATGCTTGTTTTAAAAATAATATTCACTTATATTGGGTGTATTTATTTTTTTCACACATAATTATTTGATTGATTTATCTTTAATTTAAGGATACCATCTCTATAAGGGATTTCATCTCAATTTACATTTCCATTGAGACATATTTGTTGTTTTGAACCAATTCACTCTTATGTGGTGTATATACTATAGATTGACATATTATATCATGAATGCCTTTATTATCATGATATTATAAAGTTCTTATTAAATGTTATTCCTCAATTATTCGTATTCAAGTGTCACTCTTTTTGTTTAAAAAAGCACTTTAACTAAAATATAATTTTAAATGTTTTAACGATTTATTCTTATAAATATTTATCATTAATGTACATGTTTTAAAAATGGGTTTAAGGTTTTATTTATATGGACATTAATGTTTTCAAATGATAATTTAATTAAAATCTTCAAAGTTGTTTGGGATACTTTGATTAAAAAATCTATTTTTAAAAGGTTTTGAAAATGATTTGATAAAACATTGTTTATTTCAATATATTGATTTGATATATTGGAATGTGGGAATGTTATCTTTATTTTATACATGTGTTATATGTTATGATTCTGTTAGGTTTATTGGGAATTGTCTACGTATATGGGTGGTTCAGTGATAAACCTAGGGCGGGAGATCCCGAGATAACTCTTCAATGCATTAGGTAACGTGACAGAGTTAAATGTGATGTTTCTCCTAAGAGATTTAGGGAATATACTTTGATGGGTATTCCATGTGTAACTCCCTACGTAGATGTGATAGCTATAATGTAAGTTTGATATGGATTCCATAAGTAACCTTCATGATTTATGATTTGTGTGTGTTATTCATAAATCATATGATTTCATAAGGTATGTTATGATTAAAAAGTACGGTTTCATGGTTTGTATTTATTTTTTGGGCTAATGTTTTCCTTCCTTATTTTATATCCCTTACTATGATTTTTATGGTCATCCCATGTTTTTGAAATTTTTTCCACAGGACATAAAGATAAATAGGTTCAAGGATGGGATCAAGGAAAAGTCATGCAGTCTAAAACATGGAACTAGACATGTCTATTTTTAAGAGTTTTTATTTTATTTAAAAATGGATACTGAGTAGTAGTGTCTATTTTTAATATTCATGTTGTTATGTAATAGTTACGGCCTAATTTTCTAAAACCGTAAACCTGAAAAGATCCCCAATATGAATTATTAATTTAATTCAAGATTATGTAATGTTTAAGGCTGGGTCCTTATAGTTGTTATCAGAGGTCAGTTTAGAGAACTTTAGATGTTATGGAATTTTTTAAGCATAAGTGACATTACGATAATGGTTAGGATTTCAGAAAGAGTCATAGTTTTTTAGATAATGTTATTGAGTATAAGATAACATGAATAAGTATATGTTAGTATTTACCCTACTCATAAGATATTATATGATGATTTTACTGATATACTCACACTTACCTTTCTAGTTTTAGTTAATGGTTAGATGTAGGCAAAATCAATGTAACAATGGATGTGAAGAAAACTATGATGATTTTATGAATGAGCAATTGAATGAAATGGGAGCTTCAATGAGAACTTTTGTAGTTATTCTTAACCAACTATCTGGAGTCATGGTTGACCACTTGACCCTTGGTGATTTTTATAAGGCATCGTATATGTGAGAAACAAATCCCCACACAAGTTCAGGTAATAATAATAAAGGTATGTAGGTTCAAAAACCCATGTGTAAAGGATGTGGAAAGAAACAAAAAGGAAATTTTTTCAAAGGGACATGAAGATGCTATAGATGTGGAAATAAAGGTCATAAAGCAAGAACCATCCAAGGAAAACGGAAGCATCTGGTTTACTCTAGGAAAGATAAATAAGTTCTTTCCGAGGGATTAATTGAATGTTTTAAATGTGGTCTGCATGTTCATTATACAAACACATGTCCAATGAAGAAGTTTCGTGAATGGGATCACCACGATTGTACAAATATTTTTTTACCAATACCAAATTCCATTCCGATTGAGGATGATGAAACTGACAATGAACAATGAAAGGTATGGATTATATCCTAACTTATGTTTTGACATAGTTGAAATCATAGGATATATTTCATGATTTTGTTTGTATGAAAGAAGTATTTTAAAATTATTTGGAAAGGAATGTTTAATAGATCATGAAGAATGTTTAATGAGTAAGAATTCAACATATAAGGGATTCAAGAGTTATGGTATATATTAGGATGGTAAAATTTTTAAAATTATTAAGGCTCTTTTGATGATGGGATTACATTAGAAGACATTTTATAGTATGTCAAACCCTGATGTTTGATATATGAAAATTTTATTCAAGGAATATTTATATTTTCTTTTATTGATATAGTTATTAAGAAAAATTTGGGTTTATATGATCCTTGAATTTGAGGCTATTACCATTTAATAAAATTTGGGATTCAAAATGAAAGTAATTAGATAACCTTCATGGTTAAGTTATGTTATGGTTTTTTTTGATGAATTTATCACTTTTTGGGGAATTTCATTAAATTATATAGTTTTTCAAAAGGGACAACACGTAGACTGTGTGACAACCCATCACGTCGGACGAAGATGATGGAATCAATCCCACTACCAAAGTGTGACTAGTATTTATCACCTACCTATGGGATATGTGAAGTCCCTAGTTAGTTTGACTAAATATTTTTAGTTAGATGATTTTATCAATTAAGAATAAGTTTATTTTGTGTTATATATTTAAATTATTAACCTATCAGGGATGATATGTGATTAGGTTAATTATTTTTCAATATGAGACATTAAGAGTAAATGATGTTATTTGGAGATAATTGTTAAGATTCATCTTGGAAGACAATGCGATTAAGTCCTTCGGAGATGTGGGTTTAAATCATAGTTTGGATTACATTGAGGAATTTTATGGACAACTGTTTATTGAATGGTATTTGATGAACCTTGGGTTTTATTGGACAAATTTTGGAGATTAAGAGTAGTTTTTATTTTTGTAAAAGAATATCCTTTTTGGGGATTATATGATCTTGTACTAGCCATTTTGGTTTTGATTATGGTCTAAAGACATAGGTAATATATAGTTCATATTTTTTGGATTAGGTGATTCTCATGATGTTGATTATAGCACTCTTAATGTGATCAAGTCATCCTAAATTCTCATCTTTTGGAGAAAATATGAGTTTGTGTTAGAAATCTAGTTAGAGATGAAAGTATACATGACAAGTACATATGTTTCCTTATGTTTTAGTTATGCTCATAAATAATGTCCAGAATGAAATTTATCTTAACACAAATACGTTGTATGTTAACTTTTCCTATTGTGGAATCAAATACCATTTAACCCATCACATGTTTGTGATTTTATGATGGTGAACATTCTCCTAAACATGTTTTCTATCACTCTCCATCAGAACTATACCCTTTTCTTTCTCTTCCATATCCATGTTTTCCTACATGGAATCATAGTATGGGTTATCTTGGGTGACCTTTTGGCTTCCCTTTCTTTGTTTTAAAGTGATATTTTTACTGACTGTTTTTCCGATGTAGGACTTTGAATGAAGTTTTCAAGCCCATTTTTTTAAATTGTGAGGACACAATTCCCAAATGGGGGAAGGATGTAACATATCAGGTTAATAAAGAATAAGACATATTTCATATTTATTAATATTTTTTAATTAAATATTAATTTTACTTTAAATTGGTTGCTATGTTCGATAGCGTACCCGATATGCAAAAATGGGTTTCCTTGAAATCATACATTCCACACTAATAATATATTATTATTTTAAACGGTAGTTAAATCCTAGCCATTTTATTGGCAAGAATGAAAGAAACTAGCTAAAATATGATTATACATGTTTCTTAAATGTATTTACATTTATCTAATAAAAGTTAGAGACTTAAAATGTGAATGAATCTAATTTAAGCATAATTTACATTAAAAGGCCAATTTAATGCCTTTTAATGGAAAACCCCTTTTAAATATAGTTTTGGTCACTTCAATACATTCTATGTGACCACATAAAATGATTTTTTAGATTGGGGACAACAAAATTTAATTTGTGTAAATTTTTGAAATCTGTCCGATAAAGTTCATTTTTAATGAATAGTGAAAAATATTGTATTTTAATTCAAAAGTTACATTTAATATAATTTATTTACATGGATAGATTATCCTTTTAATTGTTTTTAAAGTGAAATTAAAATATATTTTAACCATTTAATCCAATTATGGTCATTGGAATTAATTTCACTTTGAAATTGGACATAAATAAGTATCAATCTTTTGATAGTTATTATTTCATAAAAACACGATATTTGTTTAAATAATGGGAATTAATTTTAAAATTAATTAATTCCACTTCTATTTTTTGAATTTGGAAAAATAGACATCATTTTTGAAATTGGAATATCCAATATATCTTAGGCTTAATTTTTGGTATTTTTCTGAAAAAAATCAATTTTTGATGAATAGTGAAACCACTTAGTTGTAGTTAAAAAAACTGAATTTTTCATTTAAATTAAAATTTACCAATTATATGAATTGAATTTCAGAAATCCAACTTTCATTATTGTTATCAAGAAGTAAAATTTGGTTCAATAAGATGAAAATAATTTTTGATGAATAATAACTTTTGACTTTTATTTACACCGGTTATAGGTTAGCAAGGTAATTCAAGGTAAAAAGAATATTATAATAATTCAAAATTACTTCAACACTTGTAAAAAACCTTATTTTTTGAGTCATTTACGACCATGGGCATCTTTGGGTAGATTTTGGGACCCCATTGAGCCACTTGGCAGTTATAATGACAATTTAGATTAATTAACTTAAAGTAAAGGAAAAAATATCAAAAAGAAAAACTATGTTAGTAAATTAATTTTTATATGGTGTTATATAAGTCATATTTTTTACTATAAATTTTATTTTCAAAATAAAAGTATTTACTACATGATTGTATTTTTTTTATAATTTTTACACATCAAATAAATTAAATTATTTATGAGACAATAATGATGCAGTGTTTATCTAATTAATAAATAATTTAAATAAATATGATTATAATGATTAAAATATTATCCAAAACATGTCAAATTATGATTGGATGATTTTATTTAGACCATGAGTCATCTTATAATCATATTTAATGATTTTTGGACTATTAGAAACCGAATATAATTATATAATAAATTAATAGTTTCACACTTTCCAAAAGAGCCCCTCCTCCCCCTTATAAAAGGAGACCACTTATAACCAATTTATCACACCTCTAAAGCCATTTGGATCATCCAAACTCTGACCAATTAATCTCCCTACATCCATATAATCCCTTTCAAAGCCTTACCTTAGGAATAAGGCACTTCAATATGTCCATTGATTCAAACCAAAGAGAGTTACCCAAATTAAAGGTAACAGTTTCTCATAAATTGTTTTCTTTTATTTTACTTCTCCAACCCCTAAAATTTTTTTTATTACATTATTTTGTAACAAAAACAGTATCCTCAATATACTAGGATGTTTTTATAAGAAGGACCCTAACTAAAGATACACACACCCCCATCAAATGGATGAAGAACATAATGTTTTTGTGGATGGAAAACTAACGCCTCAAGAAACGATGATTGTTCAATTATCTTCTACCTCCCCTCATGGTGGCCATTATGATAGAATTTTATTTATATATGATATATATTATGTCTATGTTTTCTTTATTCTTTTGTATTTTCCATTTATAACACGCCTTTATGGTTTCCATAGTGAGAAATTAAGATAATCTCATTTGAGGAAGTAGGGACTACCGCCCCCTCAAAGTGATGTGACTCATTAATGACTTATGTGGGATGTATAAAGGATAGATTTAATGATATTATATATGAAATTATAATTTAATTATAATATACCTATTTATTATTATTATTTAATTCCATAAAAATAAGAAATTGAAATGAAATTAGCGTTCATGCGTACGTACGGCATACTGTCTCCATGAACGATGCATTTCATCTCTTACCTCTAAATGTTATGTACTATTATAAATACATGTATATACTGGATATATATGATATAAATGATATCTAAATAATGCATATCATTTTGGATATAATGATCCTTTGACCACTTGAACAACATGTAATTATAAGAATTCCATTTTTGACTCAAGTACCAAATATCGATAAAACAAACATTATTAACTTAAATGATTACATAATGTTTATAACATGGTAATAAGTGATATAAAAGGAATAATAGGCTTTAAAAATGTTCTTAAGAATGTATAAATTAACTTTAGTTTATTATTCAAGAGATTAAATAACGATCGAGTCAAGTCGGACATGAGGTAAGGGATTTCATATCTCACTTTCAATTCCGTGAGATTTCCATTGTTTGCCACTTATTCATTGCATGTGGTGTATTGTGTAATTCCATTTGACATATATATATTATCATGATTCTCTTTATATTTATTTTATCATTTAATTCACTTGTTTGTTATTAACTTTTGGTCATACGACTCAGTTGATTACAACATGGTAAATTGTTTCATCTCACTTTTATTCCTATGAGATTCATGCTATATTTGCCACTATTTCCATTTGTGTGGTGTATGTACTTCCCATGATTGTAATCTTTGTGTAATATACTTTCATTTATGATTATTTAAATCATCATTGTATGATCCTTCTACATGTGTCTTATGTTTTGTAAGTTACCAAATCGGTAAGGGAACCTTTCAACCTTTTCTATCTAGAAGACTTCTTTTTATTATGTCTTTTAATTTACATCTTATTTTGTTGGGATATGTTCTTTTATATCCCCATATATGTAAACATTAAGTCTAAGTTATGAGATACCATTTTTATCTTATCAACTCATTTTCTGAATTTTAAAGTGACGCCAATAGGCTGTCAAATTTTTACAAGGGAACTTCTTAACCCAATTTCAATTATTTGGGTTCAAATTGTACTTATTGAATATATCATCCAATGAATATATGTGAATAAAATTTGATTATTTTACACAAAATATCCACTTATATTGGGTGTTTTTATATTTTTCAAACATAATTATGTGATTTATTTATCCTTAATTTAAGGATACCATCTTTATAATGGATTTCATCTCAGTTTACATTTCCATCGAGACTTCATTGTTGTTATGCACCAATTCACTCTTATATGGTGTATATACTGTACATTGACATATTATATCATGAATCCCTTTATTCTAAAGATATTATAATGTTCTGATTAAATTTTATTCCTCAATTTTTTGTATTCAAGTCTCTATTTTTGTAAAAAAAAACTCTTTAACTAAAATATCGATTTAAATGTTTTAAATATTTAGTAATCTAAATATTTATCATTAATGTCCATGTTTTAAAAATGGGGTTTAGGATTTATTTATATAAACATTAATGTTTTCAAATGATAATTTATTTAAATGCTTCAAAGTTGTTTGGGACACTTTGATTCAAAAATATTTTTTTAAAAGGTTTTGAAAATGATTTGATAAAACATTGTTTATTTCAATATCTTGATTTGATATATTGGAAAGTGGGAATGTTATATTTCTTTAATACATGTGTTATATGTTATGATTATTTTATGGTTATTGAGCATTTTTTACATATACGGGTTGTTCCATGATAATCCTAAGGCGGGTGAGCCCCAGATAGCTCTCCAATGAAATGGGTAACATGACGGAGATAAACATGATGTTTCTCCTAAGAAATTTAGGGAATATACTATGATGGGTAATCCAAGTGTAACTCCCTACGAAGCTGTGATACCTATAATGTATGTTTGATATGGATTTCATGTGTGAACTTCATGATTTATGATTTTTGTGTGGTATTCATAAATCTTATGATTTTATAAGGTATGTTATGATTGAAAAGTATGGATTCATAGATTTGTATTTATTGTTGGGATAATGTTTTCCTTACTTATTTTATAACCCTTACTGAGAAATTTATGATCATCCCATGTTGTTGAAATTTTTTCGACAGGACTTAAAGATGAATAGGTTTATGGATGGGATTAAGGAAACTCCATGCTGTCTAAAACATTGAACTAGACATGTGTTATTTTTAGCATTTTTATTTTATGAAAAAAATGGATACTGAGTATTAGTGTTTACTTGTAATATTCAAGTTTTTATGCAATAGTTATGGCCTAATTCTCAAAAACACTAAACCTAAAACGATCCCCAATGTGAATTATTCATTTAATTCATGATTATGTAATGTTTAAAGCTGGGTCCTTATAGTTGGTATCAGTGGTCAGTTTAGATAACTTTTGAGGTTAGGGAATTCTTTAAGCATAATTGACATTACTATAATGGTTAGGATTTCAGAAATAGTCATTGTTTTTTTAGATAAAGTGAATGAGTATAAGATAACATGAATAAGTATATGTTATCACTTACCCTCCTCATATGATATTATATGATGATTTTACTGATATTCTCACACTTACCTTTCTATTTTTAGTCAATGGTTTGATCTAGCAGGCATCAAAGTAACAATAGATGTGAAGATAACTGTGATAGTTTTCTGAATGAGAAGTTGAATGAAATGGGATCCGTAATGAGAGCCCTAGTGGGTTTTCTTAACCAACTATCTGGAGTCATGGCTGACCACTTTAACCTGGGTGGTTTTTATAAGGCATCGTATATTCAAGAAACAAATCCCCACGAATTTTCAGGTAATAATCATAATGGTATGTATGTTCAAAAACCAATGTGTCAAGGATGTGGAAAGAAAAACCTAGGAAAATTTTTCATAGGGACAAGAAGATGCTATAGATGTGGAAATAAAGGTCATAAAGCAAGAACCTGCCATGGAAAAAGGAAGCATCCAGTTGACTCTAGGAAAGGGAAAGAAGTTATTTCTGAGGGATCAATTGAATGTTTTAAATGTTGTGTGCATGGTCATTATACAAACACATGTCCTACAAAGAAGTTTCGTGAATGGGATCACCAGGATCGTACAAATATTTCTTTACCAATACCTAATTCCATTCTTATTGAGGATGAAGTAAGTGAAAATAGTCAATGAAAAGTATGGATTATTTCTTAAATAATGTCTTGACATTATTGAAATCTTAGGATATGATTCATGATTTTGTTTGTAGGAAAGAATTATTTCAGAATTATTTGGAATGGAATTTTTAATGGAGCATGAAGAATGTTGAATGAGTAAGAAGTAATTATATAAGGGATTCAAGAGTTACGGTATATTTTAGGATGGTGAAATTCTTAAAAGTATTAAGGCTCTTTTGATGATGGGATTACATTAGAAGACATTTTATTGGGTGTGTAACCCTGATTTTTGATATATGAAAATTTTATTCAAGGAATAAATATATTTTCCTTTGTGGATATAGTTATTATGAACCATTTGGGTTTATATGATCCTTGAATTTGTGGAAATTACCGATTAATACACTTTGGGATGAAAAATGAATGTTATTAGATAAACTTCATGGTTAAGTTATGTTATTGTTATTTTTGATGAATTTATCTCTTTTTGAGGAATGATATAAAATTATCTAGTTTTTTAAAAGGGACAACATGGAGATCGTGTGAAAACCCATTTTGTTGGACGAAGCTACAAGAATCGAACCCACAACCAATGTGGGACTAGTATTTATCGCCTACCACTAGGCTATTTGAATTCCCTGGTTAGTTTGACTAAATCATTTTATTTAGATGATTTTATGAATTAATAATAAGTTTATTTTGGGTTATATTTGGAAATTATTAACCTATCAGGGTGGATATGTGATTAGGTTAATTACTTTTCAATATGAGACATTAAGAGTAACTGATGTTATTTAGAGAAAAATGTTAATATTTATCTTGTAAGACTATGAGATTAAATACTTCGGAGATTTGGGTTTAAATCATATTTTGGATTACTTTGAGGAATTTTATGGAGAACTATTTATTGAATAGTCTTTGATTAACATTTGGTTTTATTGGACAAATTTTGAAGATTAAGAAGAGTTTTTCTTCTTGTAGAAGATTATCCTTTTTGTGGATTATCTGATCTTGTACGAACTATTTTGGTTTTGGTTAAGGTCTAAAAACATAGGAAATATATAGTTCATCTTTTGTGGATTTGGTGATTCTCAAGAAGTTGATTATATCACTCTTAATGTGAACATGTCATCCTAAATACTCATCTTTTGGAGAAAATATGAGTTTGTGTTAGAAATCTAGTAAGAGATGAAAGTCTACATGACTAGTACGTATGTTTACTTATGTTTTAGTTAAGATCATAAATATAATCCTCAATGAAAAGTAACTTAAAACAAAAATATTGTATGTTAACGTTTCCTATTGGGGAATCAAACACCGTTTAACCCATCACATGTTTGGGATTTTCTGATGGTTAACTTTCTCCTAAACATGTTTTCTATCGCTCTCCATCAGAACTTGAACCTTTGTTTTCTCATCCATATCCTTGTTTTCCTACATGGAATCCGAGTATGGGTTATCTCTGGTGACCTTTTTTCTTTACGTTCTTTATTTTAAAGTGATAGTTTTATTGAATATTTTTCTGATGTGGGACTTTGAATGGAGTTTCCGAGCCCATTTTTTTAAAATTGTGAGGACGCAATTCTCAAAAGGGGGGAAGGATGTAGCATCCCAGGTAAAAAAATAATAAGAAATATTATATATATATTATTATTTGTGAATTAAATATTAAGTTTACTTTAAAGGTGTTTCTATGTTCAATAGCGTACCCGATACACAAAAACAGGTTTCTTTGAAATCTTATGTTGCGCAATAATAATATATTAATATTTTAAACGGTAGTTAACTCCTAGTTATTATATTGTCAGGAATGAAGAAAACTAAATAAAATATGATTATACATGTTTGTTAAATGTATTTACATTTATCCAATAAGATTTAGAGGCTTAAAATGTGAATGAATCTAATTTTAAGCATAATTTATATTAAAAGGCCGATTTATATCCTTTTAATGGAGAACCATTTTTAAATATAGTTTTGGTCACTTTAATACATTCTATATGATGAAATAATATCATTTTTTAGAATGGGGACATCAAAATTTACTTTGTGTAATGTTTTGGATTTTTTTCGATAAAGTTCATTTTTAATTAATAGTGAAAAATATTGTATTTTAATTCAAAAGTGCCTTTTAATATAATTTATTTAAATGGATAAATTATCTTTTTAATTAGTTTTAAAGTTAAAATAAAATATATTTTTACCATTTAATACAAAATTGGTCATTGGAATTAATTTCACTATGAAATTTGATATAAACAAGTATCAGTCTTTTGATAGTTATTGTTTCTTAAAAAAAGCTAATTGTTTTGATAATGGGAATTAATTTTAAAATTAATTAATTCCACTTCAATTTTCTGAATTTGGAATGATAGAAACCATTTTTTAATTCAGAATATAAAATATAGCTTTGGCTGAATTTTTGCTATTTTCTGAAAAATTTCAATTTTTGATGAATAGTGAAACCACATAGTCATAGTTAAAAAAACCGACTTTTTCATTTAAATGAGATTTTAACACTTCTGTGAATTGAATTTTAAAAATCCTACATACATGGTTGTTAACAAGAAGTAAAATTTTCTTTAATAAGATGAAAATAATTTTTTTTGAACCGTAAATATTAAGTTTTATTTACTACATTTAGAGGTAAATAAGGTAATTCAATGTAAAAGGAATATTATAATAATTTAAAATTACCTTAACACTTGTCCAAACCTTATTGGTTGAGTCATTTAAGACCATGGGAATCTTTGGGTAGATTTTGGGACCCCATTGAGCCACTTGGGAGTGATAATGACAATATAGATTAATTAACTTAAAGTAAAGGCAAAAATAACATAAAGCAAATATCTTTTAGTAAATTATATTTTATATGGTGTTATATAAGTCATATTTTCGACTATAAATATGTTTTATAAAGATAAAAATATTTCTTACATGACAGTTTTTTTTATAATTCTTAGACATCATATAAATTAAATTATTTATGATACAATAATGATGCAATGTTTATCTCATTAATAAATGATTTAAATAAATAAGATTATAATGATTAAAATATTATCCAAAACATGTCCAATTATGATTGGATGATTTAATTTCGATAATTAGTAATCTTATATTCATCTTTATCATTTTTGGACCATTATAAATGGAATATAAATATATAATAAAATAATAGTTTCTCACTTTCCTAAGGAGCCCCTCCTCTCCCTTATAAAAGGAGACCACTTATAACCAATTCCTCTCACCTCTCAAGCCATTTCGATCATCCAACCTCTTTTTAATTAATAACCCTACATCTCACTAATCCACTTAGAAGCCTTACCTTAGGCAGAATGCACTTCAAGAATTCCTTTGATTCAAACCAAAGGGAGTAACCCAAATTAAAGGTAACAGTTTCTCTTAAAAAAAATTTCTTTTATTTTACTTCTCCAACCCCTAAAATCCTTTTTATTACTTTTTTTTGTAACAACACAAGTATCATAAATATAGTAGGATGTTATTATGATAAGGATACTAATTACACATACACACACCTCCATCAAATGTATGAAGAACATAATGTTTCTATGGATGGAAAACTAACACCTCACGAAACAATGATTGTTCGATTATAACCTACCGCCTTCAAGGTGGCCATTATGATGGAACTATATTTATATATGATATATATTATGTTTATTATTCCTTTATTCTTCTGTATTTTCCATTTATAACATGACTTTATGGTTTCCATAGCGGGTAAGTACGATAATCTCATTTGAGGAAGTGCGGACTACCACCCTCTCAAAGTGATGTGACTCGTTAATGCATTTTGTGGGATGAATAAAGAATGGAGTTAATGATATTATATATTATATTATACTATAATTATAATATAACTATGTATAATTAATCTTTAATTCCATAAAAATAATAAATATAAATGAATGTAGCATTCATGCATACGTACAACTTACCGTCTCCATGAACTGTGCATTTCAATTCTTACCTCTAAATGTTATGTATTTTTATAAATACATGTATATACTGGATATATATGATATATATGATATCTAAATCATGAATATCATTCTGGATATAATGAACCTTTGACTAGATGAACAACATGTAATTATAAGAAGTCCATTTTTGGCTCAAGTACCAAATATCAAAAAAAACAAACATTATTAACTTAAATGATTAAATAATGTTTATAACATGGTAATAAGTGATATAAAAGGAATAATAAATTATAAAAAAGATCTTATGCAAGTAGAAATTAACTTTATTCTATTATTAATGAGATTAATGAACGATCGAGTCAAGTCGGACACGAGGTAAGTGATTTCTTATCTCACATTAAATTTTGTGAGACATCCATTGTCTTCCACTTATTCATTTCATGTGGTGTATTGTGTACTGCCATTTGGAATATATATATTTTCATGATTCCCTTTATATTTATGGTATTCTGTTATTTACTTGGTGGTTATTATCTTTTGGTCATACGACTCAGTTGATTACAACACAGTAATGTTTTTAATCTCACTTTTATTCCAGTGAAATTCATGCTATATTTGCCACTATTTACTTTTGGGTGGTGTAGGTACCACCCATGATTGTAATTTTTGTGTAATATACCTTCATATATGAGTATTTACATCTTCATATTATGATCCTTCAACATGTGGTGTATGTTTTGTACGTTACCAAATTGGTAAGGGAAACTTTCACCCTCCTCTATTTAAAAGACATCTTTTTATTATGTCTTTTTATTTACATCTTATTCCGTTAGGATATGTTCATTTATATCCCCATAGATGTAAACATTATGTCCAAGTGATGAGATACCCTTTTTATCTTATCATCCCATTTTTTGAATTTTAAAGTGACGTCATTATGCTGTCAATTTTTTACAAGGGACCTTCTTAACCGAATTTCAATTCTTTGGGTTCAAATTGCACTTATTGAATATGTCATCAAATGAATATATGTGAATGTACTATGATTTTTTTAAACATAATATCCACTTATATTCAGTATATTTATATTTTTCACACATAATTATTTGATTGATTTATCCATAATTTAAGGATACCATCTTTATAAGGGATTTCATCTCAATTTATATTTCCACTGAGACTTCATTGTTTTCATGAACCAATTCACTATTATATGGTGTATATACTGTAAATTGACATATTATATCATAAATCCCTTTATTATAATGATATAATAAACCTCTTATTAAATGTTATTCCTCAATTATTTGCATTCAAGTGTCTCTATTTTTGTTAAAAAAAACTATTTAACAAAAATATCATTTTAAATGTTTTAAAGATTTATTCTTCTACATATTTCTGATTAATGTCCATTTTTTCAAAATGGGTTTTAGAATTTATTTATATGGACATTAATATTTTCAAATGATAATTTATTTAAAATCTTCAAAGTGGTATGGGACACTTTGATTCAAAATTCACTTTTTAAAAGTTTTTGAAAATGATTTGGTAAAAAATTGTTTATTTCAATATCTTGATTTGATATATTGGAATGTGGTAATGTTATCTTTCTTTTATACATGTTTTATATATTATGATTATGTTATGGTTATTGGTCATTGTTTACGTATATGGGTGGTTTCGTGATAATCCTAGAGCGGGTGACCCCGAGATAGCTCTCCAATGCACTGGGTAACGTGACGAAGTGAAACGTGATGTGTCTCCTAAGAGATTTAGGGAATATACTATGATGATTTTTCCAAGTGTAACTACCTACATAGCAGTTATAGAAACAATGTAAGTTTGATATGGATTCCATAAGTAACCATCATGATTTATGATTTGTGTGTGTTATTCATAAATCTTATGATTTCATAAGGTATGTTAGGATTGAAAAGTATGGTTTCATGGATTTGTATTTATTATTGGGATAATATTTTCCTTTATTATTTTATAACCCTTACTGAGCTTTTTATGCTCATCCCATGTTTTTGAAATTTTTTCCACATGACTTAAAGATAAATAGGTTCAAGGATGGGATCAAGGAAAAGTCATGTCGTCTAAAACATGGAACTAGACATGTGTATTTTTAAGATTTTTTATTTTATGAAAAAAGGGATACTGATTAGTAGTGTGTACTAGTATTATTCAAGTTCTTATGTAATAGTTATGGCCTATTTCTCTAAAACTCTAAAACTGAAAAGATCCCCAATGTGAATTATTCATTTAATTCAAGATTATGTAATTTTTAAGGATGGATCCTTATATGACCCACACAAGATCGGTACGCACTGACCCACACAGAATCATTGAGCACTGACCCACACAAGATCTGATAGAAGATGACCCACACAATATTGATAGTTGTTGACCCACCTAAGATCATTGTTCTTTCTTCACATTAGAGCTTTCCACACGATTCCCCACACCTGGTGCACTCGAGTTCAATAGAATTGTCCCCTCGAGATATCGGCCAAACCTCGACCGCCACTAAGCTCCACAAAAGAGTAACTAAAAGGAAATCCATGTCGTAATGGTTCCAACATGAGTTATAGTGCATCAATCAGACATCTGGTCTATGAGTTTTAAGCTTTTTATATCCGAGGGCCTAGTTGGATTCGAGTTTGATCCAAACCAGCCATACTCCTAATGTCTCCAAAACATAAGTGGAGTATAACAAAAGGAATATAACACTCCAAAGGGTCTCAGTGCCATAGATGGTTTGTAAAACACAAGCTTGGATTTCATGTTATGGCCCTTTATGTGTTTCTGGGTCTGGTTGGGCCTGGGTCCAGTCTGATCCAGTTGGACGAACATGTCTAGACTTGGTTCGGGTCTACCCTACCTAACTCGGTTTAGGTCGAACCGACATGGTTTAGGTCCAACCCGGTGGGGCTAGGCCATGGTGGGTGCAAAATGGTGGGCCACAGTCTGACCCAAACCGCAAAGGAGCGCGGCTCGACCCACAAAGAGGGGCGCGGCCCGACACACATGGGGCACAACGCTGGGCTTGTGTAGCCCAGCCCGTGGTGGGGTGTGGCCGCTGGCCTTCGTTGCTCGGCTCGCAGAAAAGCACGGGACGCTGGGCAGGGTCCGCTCAAGCTGGTACAGGAGGGGAGCGCCCCCACCACCCAGTTTGGGGCATGAGGTGGAAGCACTATTAGGCGCTGCCATGTAACTGTGAAACCCATTGTGGGTCCCACAGCCATGGCTCCTCTGGTGGGGCACTGGTCGTGCCTTCCTCTGCTTCTGCGGTCGACCGGTGTGTCAGCCTCATCTTCCGACCGCCATAAAAGATGAGCCAGGGCCTGTTCCTCCGGCGGTGTGGGTGTTCCGCCTCCTCCCTCACAGCCGGCCAGTTTCCAAGCCACTGTATTCATCTGCAGCAACTTCAGCCACACACCCTAGATCTCGGGAAATGCGTGACAATGTTCCACGCCTCTTCTACGGCTGGTCAGTAATGTCCACTCTGCTAACCACTGTGGCTTAGCACTGTTACCTCCTTTTGCGGCGCCCGATGGCGTGCTGCCTCCATCGTAGCCAGTCGGTGCTTCTGTGATGGCGGTATTCCATGTAGAATGCATGGGTAGCAAGATAGCAGAGGGTCCAGGATGGGTTCATTAGGCCAGCACCCTCTGCATTATCTTATAATCATGAGGGTTGATTAAAGGATTCAATAACTCTTGAAAAAATTAACAAGATTAAACACTATATCAAGACTGATGGAGGACGCCCGTGATTGAGGAAGCATCGGTGTTCGTATTTCCCTCAACAAGCTTCCAATGACACCGCTCATACATCACCCTTTGGTTTGTGGTTCAGTGTCACCCGTCACCTCGCATGGAAACTTTATCCATTCTCCAAGGGCTTGGAATCTCGAAACATTGTTATCACTTTGTTGCTTGGTGAAGCAGTATTGATACGTCTCCCCAAGCTCCATATAAATAAGAGAGGGGAGGGTATCTGACACTCATTGGATTTATGAGGGTTCATTAATTTGGAACCATCCACATTCAAAATGATGTTGTTACATATGATTGAAGGGTCAATCCAATTAATGTATTGACACATCGGTGGTCCCATGATACCACTTGTCCGTTGGTGGAAAAGAAATAATTAAATCAAATAAGAAAGTTATTTTATTATGTCTTTTAAAAAGTCTCATAATCCATCATCTTTTCTTAGCCTACTACGGTTGATGTGAAGCCTCACTTTTGTGAATCCTGGCACTGCGGATTCAACGGTTCCCTTGGATTTTTTATCTGAGCACCACTTCAAAATTTAGAAAATGTCTCTCACATGTTTACTGAATGTACCTTAATTTTTTTTAGAAATTCATTCTGGACACACTGGGCCTCAGAATCACATGCCATCAATTTTTGTAGATTTATAATAATTCCATATAATTAAAAAAATTACATGGAAAATCCTGGTCTTTACATTCCCCCATCCTTAGGGCTTTTTGTCCCAAAATCCCACAACATAGAATATGAAAAAAATGGGGGTTCTCAGAATTAATCTGAGCCTCCCTCTCCCAAATACTCTCCTAGATGCTTCCGTGTAGCTAGTGAACAGGCACCAAAGGTACCGTCTGCAAATAAAGGACTCGCTCCTCATGATCCTAAATCTCTACTTGAACGGTCATAAATGTTAACCAATAATCAATGTCCATCATGTCATGGTCGATGATGTGAGATGGATCATGAATGTATCTCCATAGCTTGGATACGTGGAAGAAGTTTTGCACCCTTTCTAACTAATGTGGAAGTGCCAAGCAGTATGCCACCTTGACAATCCTCCAAAGTACCAGAAATGGTCTGATAAACCTTGCCGATAACATGGCACCCTAGCCAAATATCCATTAACCATGTTGAGTGAGACCTGTTGGAAGACATGGTCTCTCTAATCGAACTCCAAAGGTCATTTCCTCCAATCAGCATAAGAATTTTGTCTAATCTGTGTAGTCTTCATCTGATACTAGATGATATACACCTTCTCAGTGGTAGCTCGTACCATATATGGACCCATAAGTGCTAACTCCCCTGGGCCCATCCAGCATAGAGGTGATCTACAATTTCAACCGTACAAGGCCTCTAATGGTGCCATACTGATGCTGGAGTGATACCTATTTTTGTATGATAACTCCACTAAGGGAATGTTTTCCTCTTAAATATTGCCTAAATCATGGAAGCAAGCACGTAGCGTGTCCTCGAGCATCTGAATGGTCTGCTCCGTTTGATCATCTGTCTGTGGATGAAAGGTGGTCCTCAACCACAGCTGAGTCTAGAATGAATACAATAATCCTATCCACAACCGAGATGTAAAAGTGCATCAAGGTTAGAGATAATAGTCTATGGTACCCCATTATGTTTCAAAATCTCTTGTACGTAAAGGCATCCAAATCCCACCACTAATTCCATGGTACGTTCACTTGCTGACAAGTGGGATGACTTGGAGAGTCGGAAAATGATCAGCCAAATAGAATCATGACTTTTAGACGTACTTGGAAGCGCTATCACAATGTCCATGGATATTCCATCCCACTTCCACTTCGACACCTCTAGTGGATGCGTTATGATTGCTAGAACCTGATGCTCGGCCTTCACTTGCTGACAAGTGAGGCATCGAGAAACAAACTCCACCACTGCTTTCATTATCCCTGTCTAAAAGTGTTGACTTTGAAGGTCCTAGTTTTCTTCTCCACAACAGGATATACATCCAGAGGGGATGTATAGAATTCCCTCAACACCTCCACTCATCGAGCCACTAGTTCCATTGTACGTTCTATGAAGAGAATGAAATGCTCCGCACCTTTAGAAAATCCAGCTAGTGCATGTCCTAAGAATATATGAAAACATCGAGCCGCATAGTGAATGTTCCCAAGCCGTGCCTCCCTAGCTCGTTGATGGAGTGGGGGAGTGATTGTCATAGACTAGAGGTATGTTTCTCTATATATATCTATGAAGGATATCTATAACATGGCTTACAGCTTTGTCACCTCACTCAGTGACTGCTGACCAGACCTCTTACTGAGTGAATCTAATACCATTTTCCCCTTCCCAGGATTATAGACTATCTCAAAGTCATAATCATGGAAAACTCTAGCCATCGCCTCTGTCTTATGTTTAGGTCCTTCTGAGAGAAGATACACCTATGACTCTTGTGATCATAGTGGACTATAAAACATTCACCCATCATGTAATGTCACCACATCTTTAAGGTGATTACCACTACTCCTATCTCGATGTCATAGGCAGCGTTGTTCTCCTCATGTTGCCTCAGTTGTTGTGAGCCGTAGGAGATCACTGCTCACTCCTGCATCAGGACTGACCTATGTATGGTCCTTGATATTTTTTAGTAGACTACCTACCCAATTCCCTCTTATGGCATCCTCATTATGGGGGCACTCATTTGTCTCTTCCTCAGATCTAGAAAACTCTTCCAGCATCTCTCTGTCCATATGATGGGTTCAACCTTCTTCTTCAATGCTAACAAGGGTTCCACAAATCTGGAAAAGTCATGAACAGATCTACGGTAGTATCCAGCCAACCCCCAGAAACTCCGTATCTCGGTTACACTCCTGGGTGGTTCCCAAGAAAGTAAAACCGCTATCTTCATTAGATCCACTCCAAATCCAGCTTCTGAGATTACATGTCCTAGAAAATTGAATTCCCTTATATATAACTGTTACTTCGTGACATTACCCTAAAGATGGTGCTCTAAGAGTGTATCCAAAACTATCTGTAGATGATATGCATGCTCATCCACCGACGGTGGGTAAATAAAGATGACTTTAATAAAGACCACCATAAAGCAATCAAGGTATGGCTGGAAGATCCTATTCATGAGTCCCATGAACACTGAAGGATCATCGTTCATGCCAGATGGAATAACCAAGAAGTCATAGTGGCCATTCAGACATCTAAATTCCATCATCTACACATCCTCATCTTTTACTCTGAGCTGATGATAGCATGATCTGAGGTCTATCTTCGAAAACCAACAAGCTCACTTCAGCTGATCGAAAAAATAATCAATCCTCGGAAGTGGATACATTTTCTTCCCGGTCACCTAGTTCAGGAACCGATAGTCAACATAGAGTCTCAAACTCACATCATCCTTCTTGGAAAAAAACCCAGGGAAGCCCATGGAGAAACACTGGGCCTTACGAACCCCTTTCTCTACAAGTCCCCCAACTATACCTATAACTCACGAAGCTCTGCCAGAGAAATTCGATATGCTGGTGTTCATATCAGTGCCATCATGAGGTATATGTCGATTGAAAATTCTACCTCTCTGTGTGGAGTTAGTCTCAGAACATCATTTGTAAAGACATCGACATACCGGTCCATCACTAAAGGGTAGCTCAGAATATCAACATCCAATGCTCTGAGGGTACGGCTAGCCAACTGTTGTGTGATTAGCTACACCCTTTTCCAGGTAAGTCCATACCATGCTTCAAAGATCTCCTCCTCTCCAATGAAGCAAAACCTAGCCCATGCAGGCAGACACACCGCACATTGCACAAAATACAGTCAATCTGGGCAAGGACAATGGATAACCAGTCTATACCCAAGATGAGGACATAAGGTCTTCACACTGCTACTAGAATGTCCCAGTGGAAGATCTCACCACCTAGAGTTATCTCACACCACTGGCACCAGTGTGTTATCACTGAATCACATCCTGTAGAAGTATCTAGCTGTAAGGATAGAGTCAATGTCTCCACCGAAATCTTCGATCTTCAAACAAGGGTCATGGAAATAAAAGAGTGACTAGAAATTATGTTTATATGTACCACAACTAAGGTGGATTAGACACATATCCTTCCTCTAATCATCTATGAAGCACTGTGGTCTGAGGCCTCAGCTACGTGGAGTTGAGCTCATCTCTGAACACCTCCTCCCAATGGTCGGAGTGGACAACCTGGAGGTGGTGGTGGTAGAATCTAAAATTGCTTCCCATCACATGCTACACGACCAACACCTCTGCCACGTCCCCCTGCTGCATGCAGACATCCTTAATAAAATCTATTCTTCTTCCTCAGTAGTCCCTAGATCATTTGTTTGTCATCCGTATGGTGGTTCGGGTAGTTGTGAGCGATGTGACCCTAACCGCTGCACGAGTAGCACTGCCTTCACCTCAGATGCCATCCTCTATCCCGCGATCCTTGCACCACTGACCCTTTATCCTTAGGTCGTCCACTATAATGTCATGTAACCTTGTGTCCCTGCGTCATCCTCCTACTACTGGATGTTGATTACTCTGCTACCTGACAACTAGTGGTGGCTCTCGTCTTCAGTACTTGCTATGTTAGGAAGCTCTCCAACCAAATTGATCACTCTAGCACCCTGACCTATATTATAATGTTAAATGATATCATCGATACACTGATCTCTTGTTGGAGACCCTACTAAAAGGTTCATGCCTTGAATAAAGGGTCTCTTTCTATGTCAGTGGAGTAGTGGGAGAGATCAGTTAACCTCACCGAGTACTAGGCCACTGTCATGATACCCTATTGTAAGTGCAACAACTCTTGTGTAGGAACATAACATAAGGTTGTTGGGATGAACTATACCTAGAAAAGGCTCTTGAAGTTTTCACAGATGAGGGTTACGTAATCTTGTATCTGGAGCATCATGCTCCAACATCTCCCTACTGCTGCCTGAAAAATACTGGCAGCTAGGATCACCATAAGGTCAACTGGTGTCCCAACCTGGTGGAAAACTTTGACTACACCTCCATCCAGTCCTTAGCTGCCTGTGGGTCCGTCTCACCTTGGATCCTTGAAGGACTCTACCGCTGAAACACATGCAACGCACTAAGTCGGTATGCATCCTTTACTGGTGGGGCTGGTGGCAACAAATACCCAACGAGTAGTGTTGCTACTGGTACACCACCTGAAGGTGCTTATGCCGTAAATGGGCCCTGATCCGAGGCCCCATCACTCAGTAGTCCATCATCATGAACTCCCTCAGGAATCCTAGCTTATTGTCTACATAGTGGCATCCTGAAAGAAGACAAGTGTTCCAAGGTCAATAAGTTATACATGGTGAGGTGACTCGAGGAGATTAGAAAACAAAATTTTCAAAAAACACATGCAATTAGTGTTTTTGTGAACTAAGATGGAAATCAGATGTCAGGGTCTTGGTGTATGGATACTTTGGACACCACCCCAACACTGGATTCCCCAAACCAAAAACCGCACTCATAACACTTAACACTATTTCAACATAGAAAAGACCAGAATCCTAGTTCTTTGGTAGAACCGACTCCTTTAATACAAACTTATAACAACCCATCCCTTGGGGACCATGTCGTGACTACCCCGATCCGACCTTCCATAGGCTAGGGCTGGTGAATAGCACCAGAAAGGCATATCCCTAAAATGAGAAGGAATTTCTTTTTAACCTGTACAAACACACATTCCAAGAACAAAACTAGAAGCAACTAAAATGTAAACTGCTGAAGTAAAAGTGTGCTTAAAGTAAAGGGTCCAGAATACAATCCCAAATGAAATGTACAAGTAAAACTGAAAAGTAAAAATACAACTGAAAAAAGGGAAAAAAAGCTCTTGAAACGTCCACTGAGGATCCTACCTGATGGGAGGAAGAACTCTTAATTAGAAGTCCCTGCCTCACATCACACCAAATGGTCCAACTCTAGCAACATCTAATCCTGGCTCCCTCAACCTTGATTAGTGTGGTCTGTTGTCTGCACAAGACACAACATGTTGCGGGCATAGCCTATGCAGGGGTGAGTATAATAGTACTCAATACGGACCCCGAGACCCCCATAGGTCCCCTAGAGTTCCACAAAGGAGAAACCACAAATCAAGACATCAAATATACTTAAGTATATGCCCATATATATACCAAAGTTACCAAGATCTACTCATCTCATACATGAGGTAAGAATACCACAATTATAACACAACGAAGGTATAAGTAACACACTGGTAACACCATGTAGATATAAGTACCTCCAAGGTAACACCACAAAGAGTACACCACGATGGTAGAAGTACCACACTGGTAGCACTATGAAGATAGATGTAATGCATATGTAAAAAACTCATATCGAAATCAGGTATAACTCAATATAGAATTACAAATGATTATTCGTAAGGATGGATCATTTTATTCTATTAATAATCACTACAACGGACCCACACAGGTTTGATAGGTACTAAACGTTGCTGAACCATGCAGGATCAAACCCAAAAAGGATTTGAATGTGTTGTCCCACATAGGACTGTTGAGCACTAACGCACACATGATCTGATAGAAGCTGAACCACACAAGATCGATAGATGTTGACCCACACCGGATTGATGTTCATTATTAACGTTATAGCATACCACATGATTCGTCACACCTGGTGCACTTGAGTTCCATATAACCTTCCCATCATGATATTTTTTGTACCTCAAATGCCACTAAGCTCCACAAAGGAGTAACCCAAAGGACCACCAGATCACAGGGGTTCCAACATGACAGACTGTGCGTCAATTAGACACCCAGTTTGTGATTTATAATCATTTTACTTCCGAGGGCCCGGTTGGACTCAGGTTTGATCCAACTCGGCTGTACTCCAGTTGTCACCATAACCCAAGTGGAGTGTAAAAAAAGAACCACCTCTCTCCATGGGTCCCAGCACTGAATACAGTTCATCAAACAGATCCCCAGATTTGATGTTATGGCTCTCTAAGTGTTTCTGGGTCTGGTTGGGTCTGGGTCCTGTTAGACCCGACCTGACCCACCCTAGGACGACCTGACTCGGTTTGGATCAACCTGGTGGGGTGGGGCCCTAGAGGGCTCGTCCCGCTGGGCTGGGTCTTTCCCGGCCCATGGAAGCATGGCCCGCTGGGCTTGCGCGGCCCGACCTATAGTGGTGGGCGGTCCGCTAGCCTGCGTGGCCCGACTCGTAGCATAGGATGCCACACTAGCACACATGTCCTTCTAGGCGAGGTATGCTCGAGCATGCACCGGAGGGGAGTGCCCCACCCCTAGTTTGGAACACAAATTAGAAATGCACTTAGGAGATCCCTAGTGAATGCGGGACCCACTGCAGGTCCAACCACCACGACATCAAAACTGTGGCTCTTCGGTGGCATGCTGGTCGGGCCGACGTCCACTTCTGTGGCTAGCCGGTGTGCCAACCAGCTCTTCTGACCACTGTACCTAATGATTCGCGGCCGGTTCATCCGGCAGTGCGGGAGCGCCACCCCCTCCCTCACTGCCGACTAGTGTGCCGGTCACCACTTTCATCCGCTGCGGATTCGGCCGGGTCCCCATTCTCACAAGTAGCGTGTCGTACCTCCTCCGCTACCAGCTATTGCTGTCCACCCTGCTAACCATTGTGGCCTAGTGTCATAACCTCCTCTTATGACGCACGATGGTGTGCCGCCTCCACCAGAGCCGGTTGGTGCTACTATACTGGCAGTCTTCCACGGAGAACGCCAAGGTAGCAAGATAGTATAGGGTCCAAGACGGGTTCGTTAGGCCCATGCTCTCCGCATTCACTTTTAATTTTGTTGGAGGATTAAAAGAATCAATAACTCCAGAATTACTAAACAAGATTAATACCTACCTCAAGAATGATGGAGGATTCCAGTGATCGAGGAAGCATCAGAGATCATAATTCCCTCAACAAGCTTCCAACAACACCACTCATATGTCATTATTCTATTCGTGGTTCACTGTCACCAATCACCTCCCACTGGAACCTGCTCCGTTCTCCAAGGGTTTGGTGTCTCGGCACTTTATTAGCACTTTTTTTCTTAGTGAAGCAGTGTCGATACCTTTCCCCATGCTCCATATAAATTGGAGAGGAGGAGGGTGTCTAACGCTCGTGGGATTTATGAGGGTTCATTAACTTGGAACCTTCTTCAATCCCAATGAAACTGTTACATAGGATTTAAGTTTCATGCCATTTATTAGATTGACACATCGTTGGTCCCACGTTGCCGCTTGTCTGTTATAGGGAAACAAAGGATTAAACCAAATAAAAAGTTTTTTTACTTATTATTTTAAAAATTCCCAAAACCTTTCTTTTTTTTGATCTACAATGGTTGATTTGAATCCTCCATCAAGAAAACCTTGACACTATGGATTCAATGGTTCCCTCAGATTTTTAATCTGAGCACCAGTTCAAAAGTTAGAACACACCGCTTGTCCGTTTACTGAATATACCCTAAAGAAATAGAAATTCATTCCAAGAACATTGGCCCTCCAAATCACATGCTGTCAATTTTCACAGACTTGTAATAATTCCATAAAATTAAAAAAAAATTACATTTAAAATCCGGTTCATTACAAATCACACCCCACAATTGAAACTGAAAACTGGGTTTTCTATGTGAGTAACCCTCAAATGAAAAATCCTCATGTAATTAAAACCCTAATTTTTATTATTATATAAAACAATAGGGAAATTTTATCATATAATTATTCCATATATATATATATATGGTCATATGTAACAACTAGAAAATCAATAAAGGTCACAATTTTTCATAAAATTCAAAAATATAAGGCTTAAGTTCATATCCATATGTGAAATATGAAAATGAAAATTATTATTAAATGATAATATATATAAATATATTCTCATGTTATTTTTGTATAACCATGGAGTTTGAGATCCTTATAACATGTAAACAAAGATGAGGATGTGGACAGTCATCTTTAATATTTCCTAGAGAATATATAATTATTATTTATATATCTATAGGTGAATTGTTTGTTAGTGAATGTTTGATTCAGTGAAGAAAATATATTTCTACCTCATCATCACAACTTGTGTAACATGATGGATATAGAAATAACTGTGAGATCTCAAATGAACAACAAATGATATTTGGTTTTCATACACTTTTTTCATTCAGTTTTATTTATTTATTTAAAATTTTATATGAACTTAAAAGGATATTTGGAATATATATTTTATAATTAATTTTAAAAATCCTTGAAGAACATGATGTCACCTTTTGAAGGACTAAGCATGTAACACCCCAAGATTTTATGAAAAATATTTCTTTTAATTTCATTAATGTATTGTGTTGTACGCTACACCAAAAGGATCTTACACAACACACATCCTTGACTTGCCTTGCATTACATGCAATCACGACATTTCCTCAATAGCGTGTGTAGTACGCAATACCGAGTTTTACTAAACAACGATATGCTATTAAAATATTATTAAAACTAGCCGTTATGAATAGTAATAACCACTTTTTTAAATTTTGTAAATTTTATTTTTCAAAATGGACTTAATTTTTGGATTCGGAATATCGAAATTAGCTTAGTGTGAAATTTTGGTACTTTTCGGATAACTTTCATATTATGATGAATAGTGAAAATTACTAAATTTTAATTAAAAAAAACCTTTTTAATCGAAATAATTAATAGTGATAAATTATTAATTTTAGTGGTTTTAAAGTATATTTAGAATATATTTTTACAATATAATACAATGTTGGTCATTGTATGTAATTTCACATTTAAACCAGATATAAACAAGTGTCAATCTTTTGATAGTATTTATCTCTTAAGAACTCGATATTTGTTTTGACGACGAAAATTAATTTTTAAATTAATTAATGCAACTGATTTGTTTTGAATTTGGTAAAATAGACATCATTTTGAGTTCATAATATCAAATATAGCTTAGGCCTAATTTTTGGTATTTTTCAGGAAACTTCCATTTTTTGATGAATAGTGAAACCACTATGTGGTAGTTAAAAAAATGAATTTTTCCTAAAACTTAATTTTACCACTTCTATGAGTGGAATTTCAAAAATCAGAGAGACACGGTTGATTTCAGTTAGTAAAATGTGGTTCAATGAGATGAAACTAATGTTTGGTGAATAGTAACTTTTTACTTTTTTTTACCACAGTTAAAAGTAAATAGGGTAATTAAGGGTAAAAATGATATTATTATTACCCTAAAACATGTCATAATTATAGTAGATAATTGTAATTCGACCAAAGGCAACCTTAGGAATAAAATATTACTATTTAGGCACACATGGATTAGATTAGGACATTTATTATTATTTAATTCAAAGAAGAGATAAAAGAGTTAAAATCAAAGTTAATTTTCTAAAACATTTTAATATAGGGTTATACATATGATAAATTTGATGGTAAATATTCATTAGAAATATAATACTATTTCCTAAACAATTATATTTTATTTTTAAATTTTAGACATTAAAAATATTAATTTAGTTATGACACAATGATGATGCAGTAATTACCATTATAGTGAAAAATTAGAATAATTGATATTATAAACACCTAAATAAATATAATTTGATACTTTTTATGAATTACACTAATTTTCTAGGTTAATATGACATGTTAGGAGTGATTTAATTAACTTTGTTTGATGTAATCATTCTTTTATGAGTTTTACAAAAATCCACTATTGAATAGTGTCAAAATTGACAAAAAATAGTTTCTAAAACAAATATTATATTATTAATTGTTATTTTATTCCTAAAAATCTAAGCTTCGGACAAATGACTTAGATAAGGATATATATATTAATAAAACACAACATGGGTGTCTCTTGGATGTATATGGTAATTTTATTAACTATATAATATAAAAATACAAAGTGACATGGTAAATGTCAATCTAATTAACTAAGAGTTAAAACTAAAAGATATGGTTAATATAATGACCTAAAATTGTCTAAATTCTATTGGATTAGATAATTTTGACCCATCCCAACCTTATCTTCTAAATAACTTAATTTGGAGAAATTAAAAACCGAATATGACTTTATAATAAAATAATATTTTTTGTTATTTCAAAGGTGCCCCTCTCCTCCCTTATAAAAGGGAACCTCCTCCCCCTCTTCCTCACACCACTTTGAGCCTTCAAGCACGGAAAAACCCGGCCAAATTCTCCTATAAACTTCTCTATAGACATCCTAGAGGTCCTGGTCTTCTTCAAAGACCAATTTTAGTGCCCTAAAAGGAGGTCTCAAAGAAGCACTTCAAAGAAGAGGTAATGTCCGTTACCGATTCTTTCATTTTATTTCTTCTTCCACTTCTTCTTATTTATTTGTTTCATTGTGAAGTAATAACATCAGTATCACTCATATACTGATATGTTATTATAAGTATGAAACAACCATATTTCACCATCTATCCATCCTATGAAAAATGAAATCACCGCGCGTGCGCACATGTGGAATATCGTCTCCAGCCGTGGTGTAATCTGTTTTTCCAATACAACCTTACTTGGATGGGTAAAATGGTGTAAATAATAACTATAAATAGTTATTATAACATCATACTGATTCTGATATATTGTATAATCCACTCCAATTCAATTCAATAATTATGGAAACGATATCATCGCTCGTGCGTACGTACGGACTACCATCTCCACGACGCGATGAGATTCATTTTCCATGTTAACCATTAAATAATGATTATAAAGTATATATAAGCTATAATAATGAAATATATGACATTATAAAGCTACTGGATTTATGTATATATATATGTATGTCATCTACTTAATTCTATTATACTCAATAAGGAAACGAAAACAGCGTTCATGCGTACGTACGGCCTACCGTCTCCATGAATGGTGTATTTATTTCCATTTATTGATCTATTATATATATGTATATTCTGACTATATATTATATATAAATCATGTTTTATATTCTGGAATTAAGTAATCATGATCTATGTAATCATATGAATAATTACAAGTCAAAACACGGAAGACAAATGAAACGATTTTACCCAAAACGCTCTTTAACATGGAATTTACAAAAGAACAGGTAATATAAAGTCATAAGTGAACCATATATGATATCATAACAATGAGTATGATTCTGGAATAAGTAAATAACATTATTTAAATCCTTATACAGGAGGTTTGGACACTTACGAAGCAAATCAGACCCAAGGTAAGGGAAATATCACAATCTTATTTTTATCCGAGATTGTTTATACATTGGTATTTAATGGGGGTATTTTATCATCCGCATACATGTTTCCTCGATATGTAGTATTATTTCCGTCTACCTAAAATTTTTTAAATCCAATTTTACCCTTCGGTGAGTTTTTAGTAAAAGATATGAAAGGAATATTTTGTCGTTTTTCGTATGAGGTACTTTTTGACTTTTCCGACAAAAGTACGAGAAGAATGTTTTTTTAACTTATATGGCATGAATGGATTTTTAAAAAATTATTTCCAAGAAGATTCATTTAAAAGCTTTCAAGTTTGTTTTTAGTCAACTTCTTTTAGTTTATAATTGCATGACATGTTAGGAAAGGAAAAGTGTTTATTTTGAAGTAGAAAGGATATTTTCCTCAAGAATGGAGTTCAAGTGTTTTATCAAAATTATTTTCCATCTAAGATAATACAGGGTTCTATTTCTATACCTATTATTACATTGATTTGAATATGTTGTGATGGAATTATTTTTATGAATTTCTTTATCTTATATGAATTGTTTTATGATGTCACGATGTTTAAGATTACCATTTTTATTACATGGGTTATGCAATGATATATGATTTATGATTTTTTGGCACACATAAGAATGGTATAATTATGAGATGGGTGGGACCTATATCTCCCTCCAATTCATTAGGTAATGATTTTATATCTCATGAGATAGACATGGCTGGAATGGTAAGTTAATCCGGTTCAGTGTTACAGGACTAAAACGAGGAGTGAACTCGATTCAGAAAGGGAGTTTTTCCATTAAGATGGTCTTGGCAGCAATGCCTTGGCTACTATGGAAATCATGACATGTGACGAATGGTTGCCACAATTACATTTTTTAATCCCATGCTATTTTATCATGATTAATGTTTCTTTATGATATATTCCTTACATACTTCCATGTTTTATGTCATTTCTCAAGCTTTTGATGTTTAAACATTATGTTCATGTTTTTAAGTTCAAATGTATATGGTATGTTTTATTTTATCCATGCTTATCCTTACTGAGCATTTGAGCTCACCGTTTTTATGTTTTCTTTTCACTAGGATATAAAGAAAGGTTTTAGGTAAGCACAAAAGGGGAAGATCTTTATGGGAGATGTTGAAGATCTTTCACCATGATTAGAAGAATACGTTCCTAGTTTCCAAAGACACTAAACTATTACGGTCCTTGTGTGTCTGTTTTTGTTATGTACTAAGTATTCCGAAAAAGTAATGTGATGTCCATGTACGTTAAGCTTTGGGTCTCTACAGTTGGTATCAGAGGAATGGTTTAGTCAACCTTTGGAAACTAGGATGCGAGAACTTTAGTGAGATCCCTAGAGATATTTATAAGGTATGTCTAGGGATGTCCCTATGGTTACGTATAAGTATAGGTTATAGTCCTAGAATTATGGTAACGATATTAGAATTAAACCTAAGATGTTAGATATTGAAGGTACTCCCCCTTTATTATGTTGTTTTCCCTAGCATGAGTTTTTCCTCTCACACTATTCTTTTTGGGTTTTAGAAGATGGCTGGAACCCGAAGGAACCGTGTTGATCAATGCAATGGACAATGCAATGATTTTCCTCCTGAACAAACAAATCTTATTGCTATACTTACACAAGCTATGAATCATTCTGGACTTCCAATTGAGAAGAGAAGGGAACAATATTCTATTGAGTCCTTCATGAGGCAACGTCCACCTTCTTTCAGTGGGTCTTCTGATCCACTTGTTACTGAACAATGGATCATTACCACTGAAAAGATATTTTCAGTTCTTCAATGTTTTGAACATGATAAAGTCATCTTAGCAGTGTATCGTTTGGAAGGTGATGTAGATCAATGGTGGAATCTTATCAAGAATATGAGGCCAAGAGATGAAATTGAGTCCATGGAATGGGACGAGTTCAAGAACTTATTTTTCAATACGTACTTTCCTCGTATTATCCGAAAAAAGATAGAGAAGGAGTTTCTTGAACTAAATCAAAAGGATGATGAATCTGTTGGTATATACGAAGCGAATTTTAAAAGGCTTGCAAGGTATGCATCTGGATTTATTATTCAACCTGAAAGTAAAGTTGATCGATTCTTCAGTGGCTTAAAACCAAATCTTCGAAGGGCATTAGCTATAAGAGACTTCAGTAGCTATGAAGAAATTGTGTGTTGTGCTATCAAGGTAGAAATGGATGTTGGTGTTACTTATCCATCTCATAGTTTTGACAAGAAACGAAAGATGGAGTTCAAGGAGAAATCTCAGAATAATAGTGAAAAGACGATGAATGTTTCCTTATGCTCAAATTGTGGAAAGAAGCATGGTGGAGATTGTATTAAAGGGACTAGAAAATGTTTTAAGTGTGGAAAAAAGGTCATCGAGCAGATGAGTGTCGAAGTAATGGAAAAAGGGTTTCTAGTGATGTGAATAAAGAAAATACTACAGAGAACGCACCACCAACACTTCAATGCTTCAAGTGCAAGGAAATGAGGCATTATTCTAATAAATTCCCTAATCCAAGGGTTAGTGATGATCGACATGAGCAACCACTTAAGGCAATGGACAAAGGGAAGTCACATGCGATAACTATTGGCGATGTTGAATATGACAATGATGTGGTGGAATGATTAAGTGTTTATGTAATGGGATTTCAAAATAATGTTGTATATAGTATCGTGGAATATTGGAATATTTATGTATTGGTCTATTGTATTTTTCAATAATTTTATGGTACTGGTAACCATGGAAAGTGATTGAGATATTTTTTGGAAAAAAAGATGATATGCGCATAATGAAGGGAAAATGAGAAAATGAAATGTTTGATAGTATTCATGAGCTCATGATTGATATATGGACTAAGTGATATCATGGTTTGAGTATATAAAATTTTGAGGATTTTGGTATGTGGAAAGAGTTCACTTTTAACTGCATTAATGTTTTCACTAAGGTTAAATGGGTATTAATTCTTCATCAGAATACTTGATTAAGGTATTCACATGTTTGTAATTTGACCAACAACATATATCTTATGATATATGAGGGATAAATGATGGCATTCATGTTATTGTTATATGCCATTTCAAGTAATCATTTTCTTTATACTATGAGCTTGGACCGAAGTATTTTAGATAACCCTAAAGATTGGAATGGATTATTTTGGACATAAGTTAGTATTGTTTAAGGACAGAACTAGTTTCGATATTATTGATTGGATGTTATAGTAATATAGTTTTAGAAAAGAGACAACCTGTAGGATGGGCGACAGCCCATCGCGTCAGACAAAGCTATGGGAATCAAACCCACAACGGAAGTGCGACTGGCCTTTATCGCCTACCACTGGCCTACAGGAAGTCCATAGTTAGTAGAAACTAGTTTTATTTTATTACGTGGTATGGTATATGAAGTATAAGTTCATTTTTGGAATCGTATATGATTAACCTCACCATAGATGGACTTATGTATATTTTATAACTTTTTCTAACCTTTTGTTTAAAACAAATGGAATGACCATAATTCTATCACATGATCTTCTAACACTTCCTGAATAAAAAATTCAAATTAATTTCTTTAAGATATGAAGTGGAAATTGTCCAATGAATGATTAATGGTGAGACTGTACCAAAATCACGAAATTATTTCTTCTAATTCCAATTTAATCAACTTTAGGGAAACAATCTTGAAAACAAAAAATGTTGTCCTAGTGCTCTTATATCTAATGAATCAGATAGTACCTTAGATCGTCACAAATTTATGGCTTTGTGATTGCTGGCTTTTCCATAGCCATGTTCTCTACCACTCTCCATTCGAACATGATGGTTAGATTTCTCTTCCATATCCATATTTTCACCTATGTGGAAACACAGTGATTAGTTTATTTGGGTAACCATTACGTTTCATACTTTTGTTTTTAAAGATTGGTTTTGGTATTCCTTTTAACAATGTGGATTTCTATTAAAGAAACTTTCGAGTAGTAAACAATTTATAACCCCAACGAATTTCGAGGGCGAAATTTATTTTAAGGGGGGTAGAATGTAACACCCCAAGATTTAATGAAAAATATTCCTTTAAATTTAATTAATGTATTGTGTTGTACGCTACACCAAAAGGAGCTTGCACAACACACATCCTTGACTTGCCTTGCATTACACGCAATCACGACCTTTCCTCGATAGCGTGTGTAGTACGCAATACCAAGTTTCACTAAACAACGATATGCTATTAAAATATTATTAAAACTAGCCGTTATAAATAGTAATAACCACTTTTGGAAATTTTGTAAATTTTATTTTTCAAAATGGACATAATTTTTGGATTTGGAATATCGAAATTAGCTTAGGGTGAAATTTTGGTACTTTTCGGATAACTTTCATATTCTGATGAATAGTGAAAATTACTAAATTTTAATTAAAAACAACCTATTTAATCGAAATAATTAATAGTGATAAATTATTAATTTTAGTGGATTTAAAGTATATTTAGAATATATTTTTATAATTTAATACAATGTTGGTCATTGGATGTAATTTCACATTTAAACCAGACATAAACAAATGTCAATCTTTTGATAGTTATTATCTCTTAAGAACATGCTATTTGTTTTGACGATGGAAATTAATTTTAAAATTAATTAATGCAACTGATATGTTTTAAATTTGGTAAAATAGACATCATTTTTGAGTTCATAATATCAAATATAGCTTAAGCCTAATATTATATTTTTCTGGAAACTTTCATTTTTTGATGAATAGTGAAACCACTAAGTGGTAGTTAAAAAAATGAATTTTTCATAAAACATAATTTTACCGATTCTGTGAGTGGAATTTCAAAAATCTGAGAGACAAGGTTGATGTCAGTTAGTAAAATGTGGTTCAATGAGCTGAAAATAAATTTTGGTGAATAATAACTTATTACTTTTTTTACCACGGTTAAAAGTAAATAGGGTAATTAAGGGTAAAAATGATATTATTATTACCCTACCACATGTCATAATTATATTGGATAAGTCTAATTCGACCAAAAACAACCTTAGTAATAAAATATGACCATTTAGGCCAACATGGATTAGATTAGGACATTTATTATAATTTAATTCAAATAAGAGATAAAAGAGTTAAAATCAAAGTTTATTTACTAAAACATTTTAATATAGGGTTATACATTAGATAAATTCGATTTAAAATATTAATTAGAAAGATAATAAGATTTACTACATAATTATATTTTATTTGTAATTTTTAGACATTAAATAATTTAATTTATTTATGACACAATGATTATGCAGTAATTACCATAATAGTGAAAATTTTGAATAATTGATATTATAAATACCCAAATAAATATAATTTGAGGCTTTTTATGAATTCCACTAATTTTATAGGTTAATATGACATGTTAGGATTGATTTAGTTAACTTTTTTTGAAGTAATCATTCTGTTATGAGTTTCACAAAAATCAACTATTGAATAGTGTCAAAATTGACATAAAATAGTTTTTAAAACACATATTATATTATTAATTGTTATTTTATTCTTAAAAATCTAAGGTTCGGCCAAATGACATAGATATGGTTATATATATTAATTAAACACAACTTTGGGGTCGCTTGGATGTATATGGTAAGTTTATTAACTATATAATATAAAAATTCAAAGTGACATGGTAAATGTCAATCTAATTAACTAAGAGTTAAAACTAAACGATAAGGTTAATATAATGACCTAAACTTGTCTAAATTCTATTAGATGAGAGGATTTCGACCCATACCCACCTTATATTCGAAATAACTCAATTTGGAGATATTAAAAAACGAATATTACTTTATAATAAAATAATATTTTTAGTTATTCCAAAGGTGCCCCTCTCCTCCCTTCTAAAAGGGAACCTCCTCCCCCTCTTCCTCACACCACTTTGAGCCTTCAAGCTCGGTCAACCCCTGCCACTTTATCCTCTATACTTACCTAGAGACATCCTAGAGGTACTGGTCTTCTTCAAAGACCAATTTTAGTGCCCTAAAAGGAGGTCTCAAAGAAGCACTTCAAAGAAGAGGTAATGTCAGTTACCAATTCTTTCATCTTTATTTCTTCTTCTAATTCATCTTATTTAGTTGTTTCATTATGAAGTAATAACATCAGTATCAATAATATACTGATATGTTATTATAAGTATGAAAAAACCCTATTTCACCATCTATCCATCCTACAGAAAATGAAATCACCACGCGTGCGTACATACGGAATACCGTCTACATGCCGTGGTGTAATCTGTTTTTCCAATACAACCTTACGAGGATGGGTAAAATGGTGTAAAAGAATAACTATACATAGTTATTATAACATAATATGGATTCGGATATATTGTATCATCCACTCCAATTTAATTCAATAATTATGGAAACGATATCATCGCTCGTGCGTACGTACGGACTACCGTCTCCACAAAGCGATGAGATTCATCTTCCATGTTAACCATTAAAGAATGATTATAAAGTATATATAAGCTATAAAAATGAAATATATGACATTATAAATATACTGGATTTATATATATATATATATATGTATGTCATCTACTTAATTCGATTATACTCAATAAGCAAACAAAAACAGCATTCATTCATACGTATAGCCTACCGTCTCCATGAATGGTGTATTTCTTTCCATTTACTGATCTACTATATATATGTATATTCTGAATATATATTATATATAAATCATGTTTTATATTCTTAAATTAAGTAATCATGATCTAATTAATCATATGAATAATTACAAGTCAAAACACAGACGACAAATGAAACGATTTTACCCAAAATGCCCTTTAACATGGAATTTACAAAAGTACGGGTAATATAATGTCATAAGTGAACCATATATGATATCATAACAATGATTATGATTATGGAATTTGTAAATGACATTATTTAAATAATTATACAGAAGTTTCAGATACTTACGAAGCAAATCAGACCTAAGGTAAGGGAAATATCACAATCTCATTTTTATCCGAGATTGTTTATACTTTGGTATTTACTGGGGGTATTTTATCATCCACATCCATGTTTTCTCAATATTTAATATTATTTCCATCCACCTACAATTGTTTAAATTCAATTTTAACCTTCTGTGAGTTTTTAGTAAAAGATATGAAAGGAATCTTTTGTCGTTTTTCGTACGAGGTACTTTTTGACTTTTCTGACAAAAGTACGAGAAGAATGTTTTTTTAACTTATACGGCATGAATGGATTTTTAAAACATTATTTTCAAGAATCTTACTTTACAAGTTTTCATGTTTATTTTTAATCAACTTATTTTAGTTTAGAATTGACTGACATGTTAAGAAAGGAAAAGTGTTTATTTTAAAGTAGAAAGGATATTTTCCTCAAGAATGGAGTTCAAGTGTTTTATCAAAATTATTTTCCATATAAAATAATATAGGGTTCTGATTCTACCCCTATTATTACATTGATTTGAATATGTTGTGATGGAATTATTTTTATTAATTCTTTTATCTTATATGAATTGTTTTATGATGTCACGATGTTTATGATTCCCATTTTTTATATGGGTTATGCAATGCTGTATGATTTATGATTTTGTGGCACATGTAAGAATGGTATCATTATGAGAAGGGTGGGACATATATCTCCCTCCAATGCATTTGGTAAAGATTTTATATCTCATGAGATAGACATGTCTGGAATGGTATGTTAATCCGATTCAGTGTTACAGGATAGAAATGAGGAGTGAACTCGATTCTGAAAGGGACTTTGTCCATTAAGATAGTCTTGGCAGCAATGCCTTGTCTACTATGGAAATCATGACATGGGCCGAATGGTTTCCACAATTACATGTTTTAATTCCATGCCATTTTATCATGATTAATGTTTCTTTATGATTTATGCCTTACGTACTTCCATGTTTTATGTCATTGCTCAATCTTTTGATGTTTAAACATTATGTTCATGTTTTTAAGTTCAAATGTATATGGTATGTTTTATTTTATCCATGCTTATCCTTACTGAGCATTTGAGCTCACCCTTTTAATGTTTTATTTTCCCTAGGATATAAATAAAGGTTTTAGGTAAGAAAAAAAAGGTGAAGATCTTTATGGGAGATGTTGAAGATCTTTCACCATGATTAGAAGATTACGTTCCATGTTTCCAAAGACACTAAACTATTACGGTCCTTGTGTGTCTGTTTTTGTTATGTACTAAGTATTCTGAAAAATTAATGTGATTTCCATGTACCTTAAGCTTCGGGTCTCTACTAAGCATCAAAATAGGCTATATAAATGTGGCTTGGGGTGATTCCAACATTAAACAGAGAGGTAGAATATGACATCAGAATCTATTAGGTTAGTTATGAAGTTGAAGACAACCCATAATGAGATTATATTTTTAACATAAATTATATAAGTTGAATGATGATATATTTAAGTGTTTTAAATAGATGAACAATGTATCTTTTACACTATCTGACATTTATCAATTAGTCATTTAGTTCATTAAATTAATAAAAATCACTCCAAAATAGTAGATATTACAGAGAATTGGTGGATCTAAATCTATAACACACTAAAAAACTATCCCCAACATACATTCATCACCTACATTTCCAACTTGAAGAACCCTATTCTCCATATGCGTGGTACCTATACATGTGTAACTTCTAAGCCCGACTCACCACTATGTTAGTTGTTATGCTAGTGGGTTATAATAATTCATGTTCGTCTCCCTATATACTAAAGGTTTATGACTTGAAAAGAAGGTATAAGAGGTGATATATGGGTGGATATATCCTCATCTCATAGTATCACAATAGTATAATATAAATATACAACATAAAATAGAGGGAAACCTAATAATAAATGGAAAAGAAGGATAAGAAAAACATTATAAAAACTAATGATTAGATGGACAATGCCGATTTAAAAGAATGATTATTTGATAGATGATTCTAAAAGTTCAAGTAGTATGAATTAGAATAAAAACATAAGGTAAAAAAAATAAAACCACACAAAAAATTGAATAAGGAGCATCTCATGCTCCTTCTTGGTCTTGTTCTCTTAAATCGTAGTTACAAGCTAGATATCCTAAGAAATCACCCAGGGTCCTGTAAATATAATGTCTACATGGGTACCCTAGTGAAATGGAAGCCTAAATAGGGTGTGAGATAATAATATTAGTTTGATATAATCCACAATGTCTATGTGATTACATTACATGATATGTAGTGTAAATTAGTTATAATGAATAAGCAAAAAAAACCAGAAATGATGAATAAATAAACAAAATCCTTCCCATGTTCTTAAGGGGCACCTAGAGGCTAGACCTGCTTTAGCGTCCTTTTAGGTATCTATGTTTGTGGGTATATCCTACTAAATTAGGGTGGATCACCAAAAATGATGGATTATTTTCCTGTCGATTATGAATAGCTATTAACACGTCTTAAAAAATTTTCCTCAGCCTGTATGTCTTTAATAATATCACACTGGAGAGTCCAATGATTTTGAATCTTGTCATTAGACATCCCATATAATCAAATTCACTACCTCTGGAATAAAGTACCTATGCTCCATTCCATCAGGAGGTATGGGAGATCTTCCACACATCCATCATGCATCCATAATAAACATGACTTATATCGATACAACCTCAATATGAAATCAACAACAAATTCTTATGTATCAATTAAACTAATATAATAGAAACTCAAAATCTATGATTGAAAAAATCCCAAGTCAAGTATCAATCATAAAAATATATAATCATAATATAAAATAATTAATTAACTAAATTATCATATGTCTAAGAAAATTAATTTCATTAAAAAGGGTTCTAAATCTTCATCATAATTATATAAAACCCATTTAAATTGTAATATTACCCTAAGATATTTAATATATATATATATTGACCAAAATTATCCCAGATGATTAATCTATTGTTAATCATATAAATTTATTATTATGATATTTTAAATGTATAAGACTAGAATCAAACAAATTATCCAATTTACTATAGGGCTCACAAGTCAAAGAGAATATGTAACAATTAAATCCAAGCCTAGCACAACAATCAATACCATAGGTATCAGTCTCCATTACTATAGAACTGAAGGGATTCAATGGAGGTTTAAAAATAAAATATTTTTGTTTAATAGGTATTATCCAATTTATCAGGTCATACCTGTGGAATGTAAGCATGATCACACATATCACAATTACCATAATAATTTTATGAGATAATATAGACTTGGTTTTGACAACCCAAATAAATTCAATTTAATTTATTTAATTTAAAAAATTCAACTCATTATAAGATGGGAAACCCATAATTAATTATGAATTTCATTTAAATAAATTTCTTTTAACTAAATAGAAAATTACAATTCAATTATAAGATGAATGTGTTGCTTAAAATGTTCTCTAATTTTTTAGGTAGGAACCAATATGGTAGTTCCCTTTATGATTAATGGAATGTAATACACTGGGAATTATATTGGTCCAAATAACACTTTTAAGGAAATGGGAAATGTCATTTAAGAATAAAAAAGGGGCCATGTAATAACATGCCAATTATTAATCTCTAACATGAATCCATAACAAAATAGTCAATGAAATAATCCAATATTTATACAAAATACTAATCATTAGTTTTTAACATAGAATACAGAACACCCCTATCAAGAGGATTTAATATAAAAATATTTCATTTTTATTCAAACAAATCATTTATCGTATTAAAAATTATTTCAAGATGCATCCTCATTTCACAATAAATAACTATTTAAACAAATTAATCTAAGAGGAGATCTCGTCAAATCAAATAAATAATTTACGATAAAAATCATTCATCACTAGTTAATATAAAAAAAATTTTCTAATGGAATTAAATTATTACATTCATTATTTTAAAGGGGTAAAAGAAAGGGACCCTACCTCTAGAGGAAGAAAAATAATATTAACACTTATGAACCTAATGTTTTAATTGGAAGACACTCAAATATTCACTTTCCCACCCCGGGCATATGCACCTTAACATATATATAAAGACACATTCCCCTATGTAAATGATCTCATGGACATGAAAATGTAAAATGGGCTCTATACATATTTAATTATATACCCGTATATCCATTTCCACTTACACCCATATTAATTTTTCATCTTATATGCAAGAACACTTAGCCCCCTCACACGCATATATATATATATATATATATATATATATTCACCTACAAGGGTGATTATGAATATAATAGTTGAAATTATATATATATATATATATATTCTTTTTTATGAATATATGTGTTAGTATAACCTGATAATAGAAACCCAATACCTACATTGAAAGATCAAAAGTACTAAAAAATATCGGTATCTAAAGAACCACAAACTCCCAAATTAAACTGGTATTGATAAGGAAGTGGGTGAATAAAGATATATATATTAGTGATGGAAAATAAAAAATTAATGAAGGACTTACACTTTGGTAAAAGATGCTGAAAAAATCACAAATAGGTATTAGGAGATGCACTTCACACCCCAAAGAATGGAAAAAAATAAGAAATATCGGTTACCCTAATCTAAGGGTTTGACCTTAGATGAGGGGTGTTTGGAGAAGAGAAAAACTCCTAATCAAGGGAGGAGGTAGGAAAGAGAGTCTTACCTCCATTAGTCAATGGGGAAATAACGAATAAAAAAAGATTGAAATCATCGAATGAAGATGATATGAGAGAGGGGTGCATCACGCATGGCTAAGAAAAGGCCTAGGGGAGGGGGTGTTGCATGATGGGGGTAAGAGAGAGACCTCTTAGGGTTTCATAAAACCTATGTTAATAATAATAATAATAACAATAATATTAACAATAACAACAACAACAATATTATTATTAATAAATAATTAATATAATTTTTTATTCTAAAAATTAATTTATTATTTTAATTTAATTTATTATTGAAAAACACACTGTATAGTTTGGTTCGAATAGTTAGCCAAAAAATTTACCAACTGTATGTTGAACGTAGGATATGCATTTCCTTAGTTGCAATAACTTTAAGAGATAAACACAATGTTTAGGGAGATAATTTATAGACTATGCACTTGACATTTTCAAATCTTTACAAGGCATATAGTTTTCTGTTGGGGGCCGCTTGGTTTTAGACTCACCGTTCACCCATCCTTGCTCTCCTCGACTTGAGATTTTAGAGCCTAACTCTTCCAAAAATTTTCAGAACAACCAGGGCACCTCTTTAGCCATGAAACACATCTAAAAACAACACATTTTTGTGCTAAAACTCTCAGAGTTATGATTTAATGCTTAGTTTTAAAAACAGACCATCCAATAATTACTAAAAAAATAAAATTCCCTTATAACATTCCTTGGATTAAATAATAATTTATTTAGATGTATCCAACATTAGAACTTCTAATATGTGATATTCCTTTGGGAACAATGAAAACATTACCTCATAAATAAGGATCATAATGTTTTATTCAAATTGTCAAATTGTGTTTCCAAATGCCCAACACACCTCTAAGCATTCATTTGAGCACACAACAGTTAAGACATAATTATGAGATCCAACACTCTTTCCCCAAATGAAACACCAAAAATACAAATTCAAAATAACATTTAGATAGAGACATGCTCACTTCATCATATTTTCAAACATTTAACTGTAGATAGTCCCCACATTAGGCATTAACAATAGAACAGAGCCAATTCTGAGCCATGATGAATCCACCATTATAATTACCTCAAATATCATGCCTCTAACCATTATATAAATCTCCCACGCATGATACCGATGTGTTTAGGCAGTTGGTTTAACACCAAACTCTTTTATCCAGGTCGAGGCAGCTCCTCCTGATAATCCCAAGATGACACAAATTGCACACATCTCCACCTGACAACATGCTAGAAATGGTTACCCACCAACCGTTTGCATTGATAATGATGGCCAATGAGTTGATCCACCATCGACTGACCTATTCTAGGAAACTCTCAATGTAGGTGGCCAAAATATTTTATGTAGAACTATAGTTCCTTCTTACTTGGAATTTAGGGTTTAGCACAAACATGCTCACTGAAACTCATACCTGATATCTGATGATATTCCCTTGGTATAAACATTTTTCAACCGTTTTAAAATTCTATTCCCCGACATGAACAAAGTTGTAACCCTAACCTATCCCACTAAATTCACAATATACATTTTAAACATCAACTTTTAGCCTAAAAAAGTATGGGGTATTCTCATTTTTAAATTATTGGAATATAGGAACCAACCCACAGTTTTGCATACTCCATGTTTATAAGAGATACATCAGTACAAAGCCAATACATCCATTTTAGATCACTGACTAATCTTAGATCTGAATCCACTTTGTAGTTGAGTCGTAAGAAATGACTAGTATACAAGAGTCTATAAATGACAATCCTACACTAGAACCCTTTCGTAACTCAATACTAACCATTCATTGATAAGAACCACACATTTTCTTGCATCCATGATAAGACCACACATACATGCCTAAAAAAATTTAAAGATTTTTATCTGCATAAGACCAATGATATCTTAGTGAATCAAGGATGAAATCACGATAAGGGACATGCTCATATCTTAAGCTAGAGTAAAATCTGATGTTTTTGACGAGTTCTAGTCAATCACATCAAACTACTACAAATAAGAGTAGTAAAACCAAAATTGGATGACTTCCTTAGAAAGAAAACCACACTCACCTGTTGATGCACCTACATTAACTGATCACAAGCCCTTACCTCCCTTGAAATATTGTGATCATTCAATGTTTAACCACCAAAGTAATAGTGACACCAATTGTGTTTACCAAATTTTTCATACATATCCAACCCATTAAACATAATGATACCGAGAATGAAACAATATGATTAAAATATGCAGGCTATAATTCACTCAATAAAGACCGACCATTTCCCAATGGTCTAAATTGGGTTTGATCCTTCTACGAAAATGAAAAAATTTAACGGAATTGAGGTTATCCTACCCACCATAGAAGTATCGTTTTCTTCGAAACAAAAGGAAAACCAACAACTTACAAGTGAACATGATTGAAAACCACCTTAAACATAAGTGCAAAGAATTTATCATGAAAGCCAAACCAAATTTACTTGCATGTAAAAATACCAGATTCACTTGAAAATCCATCCCAAGCATTGGGATGAACATGATTAAAAAATCCCAAGCCACTCTACAATGAATATGACCCAAGTATCTACTCAACATCGCAAAGATCAAAAATTATACCAACCACAACTAGTTTGTTACATCGTTTATAAATCGATGGGAACCACATACATGAACACATACTACCCTGTGGTTCCATGAGAAGAAGTCACATCCTCTATACCATCCTTAGGCTTTCATCCCTATGTAATAAACTTCCAAGTGTCCTTCAACAAATACTTAACCCAACATCATATTTCCTCATATGATGATTAACCTGGACGATGATATACCATGTCATCCATTACTATGGAAGAAGAAAACGGGTCAAACATCCAATTAAGTAGCCGATAATGCCCTAGGAATGACTAACCGACTAAAAATGAGCATTTCTTGATGCTCAATCATGTATCTAAAATCAATGAATATGTGAAGACCCATATGAATAAGGGTGTCATTGTAAATTTAAGAGTCCTACTAGGGACAATGGTACCTGAACATCATCAAATGTCATATAAATCACAACATTAGAAAGTAACTGAAACAATAAGTGAGATAACTACCACGTGACATCCCCCTATGAATAAAAAGTGTTGAAAATATCATTAGGTCTCTGCAAAAAAATTCACTAGGCTCAAGAACTGATCATCTAAGTAATTTTCCAAAAGTATATGGCCTAAAAAAATGCACACAGTTCTATTCCAAGGAAACTTAAAGAAAAGTGTAAAATAACCTTACATGAGGTTTTAACCCAAAGACACCACATAAAGTTCAATTTTCATGTTTCTCCAAGGATTATATTTTAATATTTAAGAATTTGAAGGATAAAAATAGAACATCATGTAAAAATAAATAAACACATGGATCTTGATTTAGAAAACACGCTATGGGTAAAATAGGGAAGCCTCATCAACATAAATTTCAAAACATTTATCATTTGTTGAAGTCAACAATAATTAGAAAATTTATCATCAAAATTCTTTTCTAAATGATATGAAGACTTAAAAGGGAACCTCTAATACAACTTAGGTTATTTTAAAAAACAACTTACGAGATGATTCTTTGTAATTAATTTTATAAACCTTAAAATGGGTTATATCATTAAAAACATGCCCCAACTGACCTACCTAGGTCAAATTTAGACTTTAATTATTTAACCAATTAATTTAGATTAAAAATAATAAAATTTTATTTCCACAAATACAAAAATAGCATTACTATTAAAAAGCATCATTGAATGGGTTTCTACCACCCCAATCCATAAAGTACCCAAACACTTTGTTCACTAAAGTATAGATAAAATTTAATCAAGACCAATCTTTCATTTCAAATTATAACATGATCACATAAATAGGTGTCCATTCATATGGGTTTCTATTTACCAATCATTAAATTTCACATACATTTTAAATTTTTCGGAATTTAGATCCCATTAATTGAAATTATTCCATTTTAAAATTTATCCTTTAGAATCCTTTAAAATTTTATGATTTTTATTCACATTTAGATTGATCAAAATATGGTTCAAATATAAAGGAATGATTTTACAAATTATATAGCACCCATACAACATATATTTGAAATCTGGCGTCTATTTAACCACAACCAAAGAATTTAGACCACGAAACTATACAGACATATAAAAATAACACTAACAAGTCATTACAAACATTAAACACAAATAAAAATTCTATAAAATAAAAATCATGGAATATAGACAAGGAATTATAAATAAATCAAGTGGAATGGAAAATAATCTTGAAGGGAATGCTATGAAAATAACATGAATGTTGATCAACATTCTAATTAAATAACTAAAGACTGTTTTCTAACACTTATTCTACAAAACACAATGGAATAGGAAATAGTTAAGGATTACAATTAAAATCAAAAGAAAAACATAAATGAAACTAAATGGCTTGGCACATGGATGATATGTTAATACTTATATTCTTATAATGATATATGAAAAGCTTCATCTTTCCCATAGCAGAAAAAGGATAAAATTATATAAAATTTCAAAAATAATCAATATCAAAAAATAAACTATTCAATGAAAGTGTAATAATGATAATATATAATTCAAACAAAAGAAAAAATAATCCTAGACCTGGAAAATTGACAATTTCCATTTAGTGGGTTGATTAGTACAAAGAATGGATATTTAATAAGAAAAAAAACATTCTTGGACTCTTATATAACAACCAAAAAAAAAAGAAAAAAAAAAGTACCCTCTAACACAACTTTGTAATGTACTAACCCGACTCAACACTCATAAAGTGGTTGGACTAATGGGGCCCAAGGCCTCAATAACATCTCTCGATACACAAAAGCCTACTAACTAGTAGTGAGGGTCTGAGAGATGATAGTGGGGAGACTATACCCTTATTTCATTGTAGCACATCGATATAATATAAACAAATAAAATGAAAAAATGGAGGAATCAATAAAAAAATGGAAAATGATAGGATGTCATATATTATAATAAATGAGTATAAAATGGATAACACCAATTTACAAGAATGTATGTATGACAAATGATTCTACAAGTAAATGTAGTATGAATTATAATACAAATAAAATGTAATAAAATAATACTAACCAATGACTAGATCCACCAACATCTTGATCTCTAGATTAGTCATATTCTTATATATCTCACGTACAAGCTATGCAATAAAACCAATCAACTATGTTCCTACAAATATAAGGTCAACTCGGGTATCCAGGTAAAATTATGGCCCATGAAGTGTGTGAGATTATAATCATATTATGCTCTCACCCATGGTATCTAGTCTAATACCTTACTTGTTATGTAATGTAAATTACCAAGTAGGTATAAATAGAAAAATATACTAGTAGTGTTGAATTAAAAAACAAAAAATTGATCCATTTTCCTTAGCGGCAACTAGAATCTAGACCCACTTCTGCACCCTGCTAGGTATCTATTTCTATGGGTAGATCCTATCGTATCATAATGAATCACCTAAATTAGTGAAAATTTATTACAATGAGGTTGAATCACTTATTAAATTTCATAAAAAATGGCCACATCTTGAATGATTTCTGGAATCACTCCCTCAGGCATTAGTAGACTATGCATCTAGTCCTTAGAAATACAATATAATCATAGACTTTCCCCTCAGGCATCATGTACCAGTTTCATTTCACTCATGTAGTTTGAATGATATCAAATATCCCTTATGTTTCAATAATAAAAATGAGTGGTATCTTGAAAAAAACAACATGCCATTGGGATCAAACACTCAAGTGTCAATTACATCGATATAATATAAGCCCAAAATCAAAGAAAGAAAAAAATAAATAGGAAATTATTAAACAGACTTGAAGTATTATCATAGGACACAATAATCAATCTGTAAAATTATCATTTTGATAACCAAATTAATTTCATTAATAGGGGTTCCAAATCATTATCATAATTATATCAACCCCATTTAAATTATAATAAAATCCAAAGGTCATTAATATACTATTTAACCAAAATTATGAAAGGTGATTATTCCACATTAAAAAATCTAATTTATTATTATTCCAACTCAAATGTGTATACGAACTATCAATAAAATTGTCTAAATATTTGTATGGATAAATATTGAAATAGACTAAGTCAAAATTAAATCCATGGATAGAACACTTATCAGGTGGCTACAGGTCTCAACCTCCATGCCTATAGACCCAGTGGGATTCAATGGTAGTTTAAAAATAAAATAGAATAGTTTTATAGTGATTATCTAATTTAGTTGGTGGTGCTTGGGGTATGCCGACACGATCACACATATCCCAATTACTATAAAATTTGAATCAGATAATAATGGATTTTGTTTAGACCACCCAAATCAATTTCATATAAATTAATTCATTTAAAACACTCTACTCGTTATACTTAGGCCAATCCATCGTGCATTATCCATTACATTTAAATATAGGTCATTTAACTAAATAGAATATGGAAATTTAATTACAAGCATAATGAGTAACCTATAAGGTGTTATTATTATTTAGGAAAGCACCTACATGGGTAGTTCCCCATGAATGTTTATTAAATTCATACACAGAGAAGTTCATTGGTCAAAACAACACTTATAATGTATTGAAGAACATCATTTAAGTATAAAACATTATTCAATGTACTTGCAAGACACTTTCTATTCTCGAATATAAAGGTATATGAAATCACTCTATGAAATAAAAAAAATGATATAAATAAATAATTATTTGTTTTTATCTTAAAAAACAGTAAACCTTCATCAAGTGTTTTTACTATAATAACATGGAATTAGTCTTCAAATAATCCACATAGAATATTAATCATTATTTATAGAGGCATCCTCAATTCCAATTAAATAATAATTTCAACTAATTAAAATATTATATGATCTCTTCAATTGACATCAACCATTTATTATATATATCATTAAGCACTAATTAATATAAAAGGGAATTGGAAAGGTGATAAATTAAGGAATTCATTAATTTAATGGTGGAATGGAAAGCGATCCTACACTAAGAGTAGGAAGAAAAAAATAAATACTTAGGCACAAGATGTTTTCATTAGATACAATCTGATGTTTCTCTTTCCTTCCCTGAGAACATGTTCTTTGACATATATATATGTACACCTAGACCCTATGTATATATTTTCATGTATATAAATATGTATTAGGGGATCCTTATATCTATTCTTATACTTGCATACTCCCATTTCCACTTACACCCATATACATTTTATTGTATTATACTTTAGAACACCTAACCCAATATATATATATATATATATATAAATATATCTTCAATAGAGTCTATGAATATACATAAAATGTGGAAAATAAGTAAACATATATATTTCTACTTATGTATACATGTGTAAGTCTCATTTGAAAATGGAAACTAAAAACCAATGCCGCAAGGTCTAACATACTAAAAAAATACTGTAAATTCAAAAAACAAAAAAAAATTAAATAGGTCTAGAATAGGAATCAAAATAAAAACAATTCCTCATGTGGTGATGAAAAAAATAAAGAACATAACCTTTAGCAGTAACTTCTGAAACACACACGAATAGGTCCTAGGAGATACATCACAAGCCCTAATAATGTATAAAAAACAAGAAATATATATAACCCTAACCCTAGGCTCTGACCACACAATAGGAGAAATGGGAAAAAACAAAAACTCCCAAAATAGGGAGGAGTAAGGAAGGAGAGGCTGAACATGATGAATCAAAAGAGAAACTAGGAAAAAAGGACTGAAATTGTCAAATGAAGAGAATACAGGAGTAGGGTGATTCATGTGCAGCCAAGGAGAGGCAGATGAGGAAGGGGTTTCGTGGGATGTGTTCAAGGGGGATTCCCCTTAGGGTTTCTTCAAACCATTAATTATAATGATAATAATAAACAATTTTATCATCGTCTTCATAAAAATATTATCAAAGATGTTTTTATTTATTAGTTCATTAATTCCTTTTCATATTTTAAATTTTAATTTAATTTTTTAATTCATTTTCTTCAAGAAAATCACACCACATGGTTCTAATTAGATGGTTAGCCAAACTATGGAACAACGATGTTGTGAGAAGTTCCTAGGTACAACCTATGTGAAACTAACTCTATGGAATAAGTACATATTTGAGGGAGATAATGGGTTGACAAGGAACATATCATTTTCACCTCTTTTCAAGGAAAATAGATTACTACAAGGGGTTTCACTATTTCCAAATAACCATGCACCCCATCCATCTTTTTTATACATGAGGTTTTAGATCCCTACACTCCTGAAACATGATGGAACACTCAACCCCCCCCCCCCTCGGGCCATGAACCACATCCAAGAAGATACATATATGCGATACAACTCTCAAAATTACATTTGAAATATCTGTTTTAAAAAAAACCATCCACTAATTTCAAAAAATTAAAATTCCAATCGAATTTACCTTGGATCAAAAACCATAGTCATTACAACATGCATCCGCATACTCTATTGGAGCTATTTAAATCTAAATTCACACCTTACTACTAAGAGGCTATGACAATTAACTACCTCCCATGTGGTTAACCATTGGGGTCCCTCATGTATTGTTGAGGATTTCCTAGGATATCAAATTACCTAAATTTTTTGTATAGAACTAAAATTTAAATATCATAGTAGAAGTAAAAGACAAATTATATTATTTCATTTTATCCTTACTTTATACTAACATATAATTACTTAAACATAATATTTATCTTCAAAATTCTAAAAAATGTACTGAGAATCAATTTTTATAAACCCATGTTATAAAAATATAATATCAATTGTAAAAATATTATCATAGATGATTAATAATATTATACATAATGTGAATAACACTTTAAAATATTAACATTTTTATCAAGGACTGTAACAATTGTAAATAACATTTCATTGAAAATTAATAACCAACATAAAAATTATATTTTGAAGATAATAAATTTTAATAAATAAAGTAAATTTATTCTAAATAATCACATATTCTATTTATAAAAACTATTTTAATGTATGAAATATTTTTAAAAGGGCATATTGGGTAAAAATAACATATTTAATAATATTATTTCATAATAATGGGTTAAAATATATTTTATCTATTTTAAATTATGAAATTGACTTAAATGATATAAATATGTCAAAAGGTTAATATATTATCATTAAAATAAAATTTATAAAAATATTATCCCATGAAAAATATTACAATAGTAACATTTTTTATTTTAACATTTCACCTAAATTATTGTTATAGTTTAATATAAAAACTTTTAATTTATAGGTTAAATTATGATATAATGTCATGAACCTCATTGTTCAATAAGAGAAAAGGGATGGAAAAGTTCCATGACCTTCCTTTTTCAAGATGAAAAAGGGATAATGACCCATGAGTCCCACCTCTAGTAAGCCCTGAGGGGCGGGGGGGGGGGGGGGGCACTAGCACTAAGGGTATTCAAATATCACCAAATGGATGATATTACCATTTTTATTGTAACCATGATTGGGAGATTAGACATATCAACCACAAAAAAACTCCATGACATGTATATAAAAGAAGACGAAATACATCCCACATGCATGTTTAAAGTAAAAATGCAAGAAACACAATGAAAATATCTAATTTAAATACTAAAAGAACTATGCTAAAGAATAAACACAATAACAATCTCAACACTCGAGCTACTAGGGTCCAAAATGGTCCATGTAATCTCCATAGAAACATGAAAACAATTATATATATAGGGTGAGAATACTAGTATACTAGATATCCAAAAAAGTCTTTATTTCACAAGTGAGATAAGGATACTGATTCCCCTATGAGAAAAATAGTAGAAACTCAAAAGAACCTAACAAGCTATACTATCCACCCCAACCTCAGAAATGCATCCTCACACAAATAATACAAGTCAAGTAAAGTAGTAATCACATCTATGATAGGGTACCCCACACAACATCCCATTGGTTAACTGCTCCTCACTAGTGGTAAATATCCTGACGCTACCACATACTTCCATAAGCCCCAATGTAAAAACCTGTCCACACACACCAAGGATAAATACAACATCCCATACACAACCAAATGGTCCACAACCATATCACATACCACCCACAGAAACCTAGGCCACAAACCCCCAACCTCATTCCGATGACACCTGGGAAAGTACAAGGTATCTCATCCAGACAAAAAATGGGAAACACACATCACCTGTAGACACCTGGTCCTCACAACCACACCATAATCGTCCAAGATTGTCTTGTGCTAAGAATTCCTAGAATAGGGTAAAAGGAAGAGACAATAACTAGCCATCCACCCCCCGAGATGTTGGGAAAGGACACCCTCCACCATAACAATGGAGGTGTTCAATACATAGTACTCAAAATGGGTGGGGTGAATATAGATATCAAAAGGAACTACATGTATATATATTGGTACAAAACCCTCTTCCCAAACAAGATATTTTCAAAAGAATTATCTATCCCACACAAAACTACCCTTTCTCTCACCTATAATTCATAACCACATAACCAACCATAGATTTATTTCATATCCCTAGCCAATTCATTCATCCAATTATCACTCTACATTAAAAAATTCATTTAATTATTTATTCAATCCCTACCTAAGAAACTACCAAACATGGCACACCACAAGTGAAATCATAAACCACACACACTTCTCAAATGTCCAATGAAAATCTAAGAAAAACGGTGACCCAAGGTAACACAATACATCTTCAAAATTATCCATCCAAAACAATCCTAATAAGGCACATTCTCAAAGAGAACCATATCGAACAAAACAACATAACTCAACAAGATTAAAATCCCACTTCATAACAAGTACATCCATTCTAAAATCAACCTATCTCTCGAATTATGATTCCATTACACAAACCATACCACCCCATACACTCAACCACACTATCTACTATAAAACCACACAACCAGCAAAAAATACATGTTCAAAAAACCCATACACAGCACACAACCACACCAAATAATAAGGTGCATTTAGATTTAACACACTCATTCATTAATTCTACTTGGGTAAATTAGGGGTTATAATAGAAATATGTTTAATCCTACAATGTCCATTTATTTAACCCAATATATGTGATTAATCAAGTTTTCATATTCCCGACCATTCAATAGAAGCTAATCGACAAAAAATCACGAGTTGGGTGGGAAAAAAGAGACTGCAAATATCCTTGATTCTATAAAGGCACATGAACAACACAATTCACAACATGGATAAAAGATAACTAATAAAACAGATGCAATAATTATCAACATCTTACTCGCACATCATTTATCATTGGGAAATTGATTTCAACTATAACCTCAAGAAGAAATAGTTACAAAACCACCAAATGATACACATTTTAAAAGAGAGATAAAATAATTTCATCCTTGAAAAACAGACGATGAACACCTCTTCCTTGCGCCAAAAATAAGGCTTGAACGAGCAGTTGGAAGGACTTCCAAGTAAAACCAGACCTTAAGGCCACACAAAAACACACATGAACCCACAGGGAAGAAAGTATTTAGACACACCATGAGAAAATAGAAACACACTAGGAATAGAAGATCTTAGCTTAGAAGATCCATAACCTATAACAATGGAAGGAAATAGTTTCAAGGGCCATTAAAGTCGGATCATGGTCAATATTATGCCGTCTGACTATTTTAAAGTCCTATGAGTATTTGGATTTTAAATATATAATTAATATCCTTTGAAATTCATTTGTAAATACTTAAACATGAAAGGTTCATCATTTTACATCAATTAAAATGTAAAGCGGGGAAACATGAAAAACTAGAAAAGAATCACTGATGGTTGAGTCCCTGATATGATACATTGACAACAAGTCACTAATATCTGACTCATCGAAGTGAGTCACCAACATGACTCGCTGACATTATTCACTGATGTGACCCACCGATAGTGGGTTGATGACAACACTCATTGATGCCCAAAATACCGATTCTCAAACCTATTGATGCCCAGACCTACTGATTCCTTGACCAACCAACACCCATACCTACAGATGCCCCGAACTACCCATGCCCTAGCATATCGACGACCTGACCTACTAACACCCCAACCTACCGATTCCCAACATAAAAATGCATGACCTACCGATGCTGAGTCACTGATGATGAGATACCTATAAGGAGTCACTGACATTACCTAAAGATAAAAAAAATTGGATTTTTTGAAAACTCTTGAAATGAGTAAGAAATTCCTCTTAAAACACCCCAATGACTAGATTTTGAAAAATAAATAGATTGGGATGGTCCGGTATATTACATAAGATACCTATATAACTATTCTCCACCCCATTTAATTCAAAACCACGCCCAGAAGAAAGAGGGGTCTGAACAACCACCCCATAAGATACCAATTAAGGAAAAACCACCGTATGCTGTTCTAAAGCTGTAGAGAAACCTCAACATCCAAGAACACCTCCACCCATATGTAGTAACCCAAAAATCCTAAAGATACCCCACACAATCACCAACCTTCTGGACAAATGAATTAGGGAATTTTTTATTCCATGTCACTATACTATCCACTCTGGGTGGAATGACTTGCCCGAACAAGTTTAATCGCATATCAATTAATGTGCCTCAATTAAGAATATGTTCCTACCATCTCTACACGTCCGGACATCATCACGCATTACAAAATAAGGAACCCACCCATCATATAGTAAACAAGGATAATGAACTACATCATAAGAAAATAAAACTAGTAAAACTCAAAACAACCCTTTGTACTGGGCACATAAATATTCTTCTTACTCCTAAATACTCTCCTCAAGTCACCCTGCCACCAGAACATGTGAACCAACATAATGGCCCATCCATTAATAACCTTATACCGATGATCATGGAACTCCACATGTCACTCCAAAATTGTTGTATCATCCTTAATATCTGACTATCCCGAGTCCCTGAAATGGGAGTCATTGTGATGATATTGATGAATATGGGAGACATGAAAGAAGTCATTTATCCTCTCCAATTGTATTTGAAACACCAACTTGTTTTACACCTCACCAACTCACCCCACCACCATTAAGGGTTTAATTAACCTAGGAGAAAGCATAATCATATAGTTGAACCTCTGTTACCCATGTCAAGGGGAAACCTTCAAGAATAAATGGTATCCAACCTTGAACTCCATGGTCATCCTCCAAAAATCGACATATGACTTTTTCCGGTCCTGTACAGCTTTCTTCCTCTCCTAGAAAAGTTGTGCCTTCTTAGTTGTACTTCACACCACGCCCAAACAAAGAATAGAAACCACCCCAACACATTTCCATCACAAAGGTGGATGAGACAGTCTTCCTTATAAGGCTTCAAACAGAGCCATACCAAGGGTATAATGATTGATATTATTGTATGTAAATTTTACCTATGGATAATTTCTCACCCAAGACACAAAAAAAATCTATGATGCATGCCCACAACATGTCCCCCAATATCTGGATGGTCTACTATATCTACCCATTTTTCTGAGGCTAGAAATCAGTGATGAGGCAAAACTATATACCAAAAGTATGCTAAAATCCATCTATAATTGAATGTTCTAATGTGTATCGCAATCCAAGATAATGGATCAAGGAACTCCATGTTGTTGCACCACCGAATCCATATATTTAAGTGGTAGGGCATCCAATGTGTCTGAATCTATAATTGCTTAGAGGTGTGCTGATTTCATCATCCAATCCACTATTAACCAGATATAATTTCATCTTCCCTGAGCACAGGGTAATGTTGTGATGGAATCCATTGAGTCGTCATCTGAAATCCACATGGGGAAAACTAGGGGATGTAATAAGCTACCAAGAACATGGTGTCCATCCTTCACCCACTGGCATACTAGGCACATTCCACAAACACTGCCACTACCCGATTCACCCCTGGCCACCAATACTATTCCCTCATGACACAATAATCTTGGAAACTCCCAAGTGCAGTATTGGGGGTGATCTATGAAACTCAGGGATAACTCCCTTGCACGTTGCCACTGGAAGAACCAATTTCTCACAGAATATCATCTGATTCTAGTTTTCCTTCATCAAACCCTACAGAGCGTCACCTTTGTCAACATGATCACAAATCACGTCCACCTATGAGTCTCTCCACTAAAACTTCTCCAATCTCTACCATATAGATGAATTCACTATTATCTAAAATAGTCAGCCTATACTGCCATTCATTCCTACATCGTATTGAGAGGTATCCAACTCCTCCATTTCCCTCTAAGTGTCCGAAAATTATCTAAAAACATACATCTGCAACATCCTACTTAAGGAAGTATCCACCACATTCCCCTTTCCTGAGTTATAAGAGATCGTGATGTAATAGTCCTGGGGAATCATCATCCACCTCCATTGTTGCATGTTCAGGTCACATTGGGATAAGATATACATCAATATCTTATGATTTTAATGGACCAAAAAGCACTTTTCAATAAGTTAATTTCAGCACAACTTCAAGGAAAAAATGAGTTCCACTATATCCAGATCATGGGTGGAATATTTAAACTAATGGGGAAATAACATCATATAACCATAATAGATTAGTACCCATTACATCCCCAACTAATACCCCAATCCTAGATATGAATCATCACAAAAAAACCTCAAAAATCACCCCTTTTTTTAGAAACCAGACCACCAGAGCACTGACCAACTACCCCTTTAGATAGTTGAATTCTGAAAGGCATTTCTCACTATATACAAAATATTGGTCTTTTCCAGTAAGATCCATCAGTGAGGATGCAACACGAAAGATAACCGAAATAGATATTGAGTAATAAAACTATAGTCCCAAAAACTATGAACTTATACCATATTATTGGGTTCTACCTAAGAAACAATTGCCTTGAACTTTGACAGGTCCACAACTATCCTCTAATGAGACACGACATGTCAAAGGAAGTTGACCTCCGATGTCCAATACATACACATGGAACACTCTCTATAGGGATGGCTGTGTTGAAGGACCATCAGAAAAGTCATATGATCCTCAGTATACTACTACTATGACATTGAGTAGATTAGGACTTCATCGATGAATATGATGATGAACTAGTCCAAGAACTCATGAAGGAAATATTTAATAAGTCCCCTGAACACGGATGGTGTTTTCATAACACCGAACGAACTTACAAAGAACTCGAAGTTCCCATACCTACATATGAAAACAGTCCTCAAGATTTCATGCTCCATCACCCCCAACTCATGAAACCTGAACCATAGATCAATCTTAGAAAAATAACATTCCCCCATAAATAGTTGAAAATGATCATATATCCTTTGGAGAGGGTAATGTTTCTTGAGATTCACATGATTCAACCTTCGATTGTCTATGTAGAACCTCATACCACCGTCTACATTATTTGAAAACATGAATGAAACACCCCCCGAAGACACCCTGGGTCATATAAAGGTGATATTTATCATATTATCAATCTGAATCCTTAGTTTCCATTTATAAGAAGGTTTCATCCAATAATATACCCTTAAAATGAATGAATCACCTTGATGCAAGTCTATCCTGAACACAATGTCATGTTGAGGGGGTAGAGTCACAACCTCCTCATTAAAAAAACATCCACAAACTCACCAAAAACTATGGGGAACCCCACCATCTCAGCATCCACCAATTCCACTGATCACATAGCTAACAAAGAAAGAGGAGGCTCTACGTGTTGGCTAACCACCTAACAAGTCTACTCACCAATGAAATCTAAAGGATGAAAATCAATGTTTCCAAACATGAATATCCTATTAAAGAAGTCAATGAAAGCATGCACAAGAAATAACTAGTTGATTCCAAGGATGCAATCACATGACTGAATCTATAGAAAAAAAGAGGACACCACTAGATTGATGTGGCTGAAACAGCATACTATATCCTCGAAATATATCAAACAAGTTTCCTGACCTCTGAATGGTGTACTCAAAAAAAGTTAATATAATGTCTATATACGACTTGTTCTAGAAAATGGGCTAGATCAGGTGAAATAATGTAGTGTGAACCTCCAGAATCAAACTAAGAAAAAGAAATAGTACGGAACACACTTATCATACCTCAAATGATCTCTGGACACACTGGAATTGTTGCATATGTGGTATGAAACTGACCATCCCTAGCTTATTTTCCCCTCCACAATACACTTCCTCCTCAACCACATCTGGGTTGATGTCCCTATGAAATTCCCTAAGGTCATCCTCTACATGCCCTATCTCCCTGTGGAGGAGGATGAGTGTACTGTTCATTTTTCTAAAATGACTTTGTTGGCAACATCTACCTGGGAGGAAACTGAACCTTCCCACCTCCACTATAATGAGATAGAATTGGGAATTGACTATAAAGTTAACCATATCCTTCTCGAGAAAAACTCCTCGGTACTTAGCCTATGGGAAAATAATGAACAGTAGAAGGTCGAAATTGAAACTGCTATGGTTGAATCCCCACTGGCCGAATCCTTAAAGGCCATGGCGCTTGATCCCTACTGCCAATAGTCATTCCCTTCTTAGGACTCTCCAGGCTCCCCTCTTGCAGTATACCTCGTCATGAGTGCATCCTCTCAACTACTTCCTCCTAATTCTGTACCTCTAAGTATGTTGTCAAGGTGAAGGGAGTAATTGAATACTTTAGGGAAGGATTGAATGCAACCTCTAAGCATTTCAGCTGAGACTCATCATCCAGAAATGATCAGGGGAAAAGAAAAAGAAATCCTTGAACTTGATCACTATCTCCCAAACAGACATAATCTGATACTGGAGAGAGAGTAACTATTTCCTCTTCTCTTCTTATATTACCAAAGGAATGAATAATTCCCCAGAACTCTTTTTGACAATCGACCCACACAACATCTGTCTCCTTCCCCTCCCAAAGATAGAGTGTCCATCAATAAGATGTAGTACCCCCCATCTGGATCAAAACCAGAGGTACCAAGTAATACATTAGATCCCAGATCAAGCGGAAAGTGATCACCATCTCCACAAGCCAACTCTCAATATATGTATCTGAAATGATGCCTTTGTATATTCCCAGTGTCTGTCACAAGAAATCACATAACGTTATCTTCCACTAGTTGTCCTCCCGATATGGATAAACCATCTAACAATCAGCCAGATTCTTCTGCTGAGCCTCCACTACTAGAGCCACTCATGGATGATGGTCATGTTCTATAACTAAAAATTAAACAAAGAACTCCTATACCAGAGTATTCTGGAATTTATTTAATGTTCAATTTAACTTTTTTTATTTAATTTTGGTGAAATTCCCAACTCAAACAAGAACACTAGTCATCTTGATTCATGTACCTTTTCTATGGAATCAACTCCACAAATGATGTATCCTCAATTGGTCATTCAGTAATTTGAGGGTCATTTCATTGGATCCTTGGGGGGGGGGGATGAAAACTTGTTTCATAGCTAGTGTTTCCTAACCTATGTCATGCACCAATATCACCAAACATTGTTCTCATACGATCCCATTCAATCCCCACTGTGTCTACTCCAAACCCCTTCTTATCTCTCCACCATCATCTATGATACCATTCTATCACGAACCTCCTTCTTTATGATGAGGTAAGGGATGGAAAAGTGCCAAAACCATCATTCTTCAAGATGAAAATGGTATAATAACTCTCAATACCACATCCAATTATCCCAGGGGTGGAGACCAACACCAAGGGTATTCAAATATCATAAAATATGAGACATTAACCCATTTATGGTGACCATGATTTCGAGATTCAATGTAACAAACTAAAAAAACTCAAAGAAAAATTTATGAAAGAAGGCAAAATCCATCCCACATGACTTTTTAAATAAAAAATACTAGAAATAAACTGATAATACTTAATGTAAATACCAAAAGAAAAAGGATAAGTAGTAACACAATGAATATCGTGATGCCAGAGCTAGTAGGGCCAAACAGAGTTTGCATAATCTCCCTAGAAACCCGAAAATAGAATTATATACATAGGGTGATCAAACAAGTATACTCAGTAGGAAAATAAAAAGTCTCTTGTGCATAAGTGGGAGAAGCATAACAATGCACCTTTGAAAAAAACAACAAAAAATCAAAATCACCAAACAAGGTATACTATCCACCCCGACCTGACAAAGGCTTACTCCCCCAGTTAATACAAATAAAGTAACCTAACATTGTAAGAACATCAATGATAAGGTACCCCACACCACTTCCCACTAGTTAATTACCTATCCCTAATGGATAACTTTGTAACACTAGTATGCTGTAGTACAAGCCCCATTATCATACCTTCCCTCATACACGTAGGACACATACCACATCCCGCCTGCAAACAATTGGGCCACAACCACATCACATCTCGCCTGCAAACACATTAGACACAAAACCACAACATTATCCTGAAGAAACATGGAAATGTACAATGTATCTCATCTTGAAGACACCTAGGAAGCACACCTGACCTACAAACACATGGGCCTCACAACATCAGCACAACCTTCTTGAAGAGTCTACGGATACTAATACCTAGAAGAGGGAGCATAGAAAAAACCATTAAGTAGTCATTGATCTTTCAATTGGGATATTGGGAAAGGACACCATCCCCCAAAACAATGGGGGTGTTCGACATGTTGTTCTCAACAATGATTCGATGCGTATAAAAATAACAGAGAAATAAATGAATATATATAGGTACAAAACACTCATCCCAACATGTGGGTTTCAAATAAATAACAAGCCCAGACAAAACAACCCTCACTTCCACCCCTAATGCAAAACTACAGAACTGACCATAGAATTAATTCATAACCCAATCCAAATAATTTAACCAATTATCCATCTACATTAAACAATTTTTTAACTATTTATTCCATCCTATCCTAGGAAACTATAAAAAATGACACACCGCAAGTAACATTATATTCCACACACACTACGAAATAGTCTCTGGAATCTTCAGGTGAATCACACATGAAAAGTAACTCCATCCTTATTCAAAATATCCCTCCCAAACCATCCTCAGAATCCCCTTCCGAAAGAACACCCCATGCATAAAAACAAAAAAACATAACCAAATTGCAGTCCTACAGCAAAAAAAGTTAATCACTTCTATAATCAACCAATCAATCAACCATGGATTCTATCACAAAACCCGTACAACCCCATACACATAACCACACTACCAACCAAAACACCACAAAACCTGTAAATAATGGTTCAAAAATAACTATACATAGCACACAACCACACTAAACATATAGGTGTATTTAGATTTAACATACTTGTTCATTAATTCATCTTTGATAAATTAGGGGTTATGAAAAAATCAATTTCAATCCTAAAGAATCCATTTAATTAAGAAAATATACATGATTAATCAAGTTTTCTTGTGCATGGTAATTAAAAAAATTCAACTTACAAGTAATCATAAGTAGTTTGTGCAAACTGAGACCACTAACGACCATGATTTTTAGTAGGAATATGACCAACACAATTCACTACGTGGATCAATGATAAAAGATAAAAAAATTGAAGAATTATTATAATCTTCCTCTCCTATAATTTACCATTTTTAAATTGGATTCAAAAATACCCACATGAATACATTAGTATAACCACCTCACATGAGACACAATTTAACAGAGAGTCAATGGAATTCCTACCTCAAAAGACAGATGATTAATAACCCCTCTTGTTGAAAAAAACTTGGGGTGCGTGAGAAGCAGGACGACATCCAATGGAAGACCAGATATGATGTCCAAAAAAAACATGCACAAATCAATAGGAATAAAAAAATTGTGCATAATAAGATAAAATTAAAACACACTGGGAAGAGTAGAACTCAGATTATAAGAGACTGATCATATATCAATAAAGGTAAATAGTTTCACGAGCCATTAATGTCGGATCGTGGTCCATATTATATGGTCCGACAAGTTCAATGTCTCGGGAGCATTATGATATTAATCATATAATTAATAACCATTGAAATGACTTTGTAAAATATCATACAATATAGGTAACAATTTTAATATCAAATAAAACATAAATGGGAGAAACTGAAAAAAAATTGGGAAAAACATTAAATGACTCACCGATGGGTGAGTCACCAACAGTGAGTAACTGATGCCTAACTCACTAATGCAAGTCATTGATGTGAATCACTAACATGAGACACTGACATGAACCACAGACAATGAGTCACAAACATTACTCATCAATGCCACTCACCGATGCCCGACCAACTGATGCCCTAACCTACCGACACCCTGACCTATCGACGACCTATTCTATAGATGCCCGAACATACTGATTCACCGATATATTAACAACCATTCCTAACAAACCTGAGCAACTGATGGAGAGCTACCACCATTGAGTCACCGATACAACATATTGATAAAAAAACTATAATTTTGGAAGACTCATGAAATGAGCTTCCGTTTCCTACTAGAACACCAAAAAACTAGATTTTGAGAAAGTAATGGACTGGGGATGTCCATTATGTTACAGAAAACTATTTCATAATAATTTAACTGAAATAATGTTATTTATCAAATTCTTGTGAGGTTATAGATTTATGAAATTATAAAATTTATATCATATACAGGAATTCGATTAACAATTTTTTGTTGTACGTTAAGAAAGATATTGAACATAATATTCATTTAATATTAATTTCATTGGCTGTTACATAATATAATTAACACCTTTTATGGATTAAAATAAGACCCAATGGAATGTTAGGTATTGTTGGATCCCTTATTGAATAATAAGTGGATAATTTGATCAAAATTTATATAAGAATAGGGGATGCAAAGAATAATGTACTACATTATTAAACTTTTATTTCATCATATTTATCAAAGAAAAGAGAAAAGTTAGAAGGATTTAAAAGAGAAATAAATAATGAATTAAAAAATTTTATTAGTGTGGAAAACATATTTTTCCATATCTTATAAGTTATTTAATTGATTATTAAGACATTTATTACATAAAATATAATTATCAAGGAGGCATGTAATATTTTTTTAATGAAATAAAGAAAAATTCTATAACAAAAAAAAACATGGTGAAAATTTTAAAAGGATGATAGTTTTTAATTGTTTAATATTATTATGTTTTTAAACGACATTTTAATTCCACATGATGCAAACCTGATAACATATTTAAGCAAAAAAATTCCACAAAATAATACACCAAAAATTCCATAATAAAATCCTATTATTGGTTGTGAATATAAAATTTTGACACGTCAATGATATGATAGATTCTCTGTATTATTATATTCTACAAAACTATCATGAGTTTATACACATTAACAACAAATAATAGGATTGTATGACAGATGGTCAAAAAACTAGAAAAGATTTAAATTTAGGAAACATGTATATTTCATTGATATGAAAGATATTATGTTTCATAATATTAATTATATTGGGATAGAAATATGTAATGGATGTAATGTAAAATAAAAATTTATAGGAAAAAAATATTGATATTGGGTAATATGTTTTTTTTCTATTTATATTATTTCTAATAATATATATTTTATTAATCTTATCAAATATTGCGAATATATAAACAAAAATAAATTGAGATATTGTATCATTTTATCAATGTAATATTCAATAATGGATTTTTAATATTGAAGAATTTATCCATAAATAATGGTTTAATGAATATAAAAGATCAAATTTATCCCTAGAGAGGTGTTTGATAATCATACGTTGATCCTTAAAGGTCAAAATTCTCCCTTTGATCAAATGTATGAAGCAAAACCCTATCCACATATTGCAATATTTGGACAAATAGTATTTGAAATTTGAACATTAATTTGATGACATAAATCCTATAAGATTATTTCATAATTAAATTTAATATCCAAAAGGTTGAAAATTAAACATCAATTACACTAATAGGTGGAGGAAAGAAATGGGAGAATATTCCAAGTGAGAGGTGGAGATTATGGATTGTTATTTTTGGTGGATTTCAAACAAATGGAGTGTTATTATTAAATTTGAACTCTTTAAAAAATTTATAAATAGACAATATAGTTTTTTTAAGATGTGATAAATTTTATTATCATGTAATAATCTACAAAAATACATTATTATGATATATTAATCATAATTAATGTTTTACTTTTATTGGAATAAATTAAATATATTTTATTTTTATTCAATTTATCTAATTTAACTATTTGAATTATATTATTATATAATGTCATGGTGATGCTCAAGGAAGTAATAATGTTGATTTTTATTGGGTTTACAAAAAATATACATACATGATTTCTGATCCTATAATTTTATATTTAAAAATTGTTTAATGAATATTGAAAATATGATGAAACTGTACAATTATTATCAATGAATAATTTTAATGAAGTTTTTAGGTATTAGGAATATAATAGAAGTTAATTTGAACATTAGAAAAATATATTTGTTTTTGGGTTTCATAAATTTAAGTATTGGATATAATAATGGTGTTTCAATAAAGAATAAACTATCAAAAAATATAAACTAAAGTATAAACTAAGAAATTTTACCCTCAGTAATCCTTAGTTTCTAATATTTAATCATTATTGGTTTTTATCGTGTTGTCTATGATGAATGATACTGCATATCATTAGATTGAAAATCCTACATTGAATATAATATTTTATTATATTTTCAAAAATAAAATTATAATTTTTACATTATGTAAATATTAAAACGAATTTTAACAAGTAACATAATTGATGAAGTTTAAATTTTAAATCCTTAAAAAGTGGACGATAACATTTTCCATATTCCAAAGAATTTGAAATTTTAATACACCTATTAGGTCAATCATTCAATAAAAAAATTCTATTTAAAATAATTCATTTAATTACTTTTATATAGATTATAAACTACACTTAATGTCAATGTCATCTAATTCAATGTTTTAAAAATAGAATTTTTGGGGAGTTACAATAATATTTTTGAAGGATAATGGTTCGTTGTTTAGTTTCAAGTTATTATAGTGGCCATTGGACACTTTTAAAGATCATAAAATATTGTTTTTAGTTGATGAATACCAATCAATCTCTTTTTTAGGGGTTCAACATTGATAGTGTGGTATACATTACTTTATTTTTTTGATTAGTTTTTTTAATTAATCTAAATGTAGTTCATGTAAATGAGTTTTTGGTTTTATGATAATCTATTTATGTTTAATAATGTCCCCTGAAACCCTTTAGTTGCATCAAATTTAGAGATGATGATAAATTGATAATATGAAGATCCATAAGATGGAATATAGTTCCTAATTTTCCTAAAAACATGGGTTCAATTTTAAAAACATATCATGGTTTATAATTTTTTTAAAAAAATTTATATAATAGAACTATGATTTTCTAATTGTTGAAAATAATTTTAATTTTTTATACTTTTATGTCGTGGGTTTTAGATTGAAATTAACATAATTTATTGGAAAATCAAAATTTATGATAAAAAATAATGATTTGACATATTTAAATAAGTTATAGTTTTTAATATTACTATAGGATAAAAAAATTATACTTGAAATATATTTTAGGGTAAATGGAATTTTATTTTAGGAATTATTTATCTGATATATCATGGGAAAAACCCTATTCTAGTTTTTGTTTATGATTATGTTATTTTTTTAAATAACTATAATTGTTCTTATAAATAGTTGGGCTTCATATGTCTCAATGAGTTTTTATAAATTAGTTTTACATACATTGTACATTATATAAATTTTAACATTATTATATATAATTATATTTTATTTTTGGGTAAGTAACAAAAATCATGTGTTATAAATGGTGTTGTTCATCAATTTTTTTAGAGAATATTAATATGTTTGAAGTAATGGAATTCAGTGAATAGTTTACAATAAGAAATAATACACATATGAATATGGTATGTGTTATAATAATTTTTTAAATTCAATATTTATGTATCATATGTGTATGAAACTTATGAAAATGGGGAGATAAATTATATTATGAGAATAAAATCTTTGATATTTCATCCAATTGGAACTTATGTGAAGAACTCGATCATCCAATGGTTAGGTTAGATCGAATTTTGGTATACATGGATGATCATAGTAAAACTATGTTGGAAATGAGTGAGAATAAAAGTAGGATTTTCACATATTCAATATTATTATTTTGGTTACACATTGCAGGGAGGAAATAATAGGATTATGCTCCAATAATAATGATGTAATGATAATATATATAATGAAATTGGAAATGAGTTATTTACATAACTATCCAATACACATATATGATATGGATATCCTAATAGAAAACCTACAGATAAAAAATTGAATATAAATCAGAAAAAAGATCAATATTTCAAAATATATTGATAATAACACAATATTATATATAATTAATGGGGTTGTTTTTTATGGGATTACGTTAAATAAATATTATCATTGAAAATATATAAAAATGATACTCTCTTAAATATTTTTATTATTATAGAATATGGATTTCATTATTAATATCATTTCGAGTTCTCTTGTTTTTAATAAAAATAGTTTAAATGATTAGTATATAAGTTGGAGAAATATTCTCATGGAGAGGTATTTGAAGCCTAATGATGAGAATTTTATTAAAATCAATCTCTATTAATTTAAATCATAAGCATTGGATAGTAGTAGTGCAACAAATTTTTTTTTCTAATAAAAAATCAATTTATAATAAAAATGTAATTTTTGAAAGGATAAGTAGATATATGTGTTGTTAATGGGGAAATATTTTTATAATTAACGTTATCACATATGATCTAATATAACATAGAGGAATAGTTATTTAATATTAAACTTTTCAACATAAATAATCTATAAAGTTAAATTATAACTAAATATTTTATCTAGATAAATAGTGTTTTTATTACCAAAAGGAGCTATACTTTATGTATGGATGAAATGTTTTGTGGAATTTGTAATGTAGTGATTTTTTGTACATATTTGGAACATATAATCTAGTCTAAAACATTCATGAAATTAATGACAATGTTGATTCTAAAACAACACATTATTGTAATTGGTTACCTTGGGAAATAAATATAAAACACCTTTAAAGGATAAGAGAGATGTATTATTGAATTAATTTAATTATGAACCACTTAAAAATATTAATATATTTATCAGGAAAAGGGGAAAAATAAAACCATAATGAAAAATGTGAGATGAATAATTGACTATTTGAATTAATACATAGAGATGTATTTACACTAATGAGTATAGAAGTATGGCATGGTTATTTGTTAGTCATCATCTTCAATTATTACATTATTAAGCATGGTTATATAATTATTATAGGGAAAATGATTTAAACAATGAAAAGTTAAAAGATAATGTAAATAAAGTTGAATATCACTTATGATTGGATAGATTAAAGAGAAATCCATCTAAAAATTACTAATTGGTAATGTTTTTGTAATATTATTGTTAAGAAATGGTTAATATAGGTTTTTTATTTACAATGTGTAATATATATATCTTATAAAAATCAACCAATTTAGTGTTTTGGAATTTTTATTACTCTCACAAAGGGAGTGTATAAATAATTTTTTATGGGTTGATCAATTGATGAGTTATTATAACGGTTTCATGTTTTATTTATATAAAACATGCTCATGGTTGATTTTAATGTCAATTGAAGTTGATTTTTAAGCATATCCATGTTTAATTGTTTTAATATTATAAAACCATGACATTGACCACGGTTTAATAAATTACCATGATATGACAATTGGGAATCTACACTAATTAGAGAATCAAGCTATAATATATATGAGACATGCCTTATTGAGTTTATAATATTTATGACTGTATCTTATATAAGTATCAAACTATTGTGTAGTATTTCATTTTTTCAGTTTGTAACTCATAGATTTTTGTGCATTATTGGAATTTAATCTCACAATATAATCATTTAAGTAACACAATAATTTTATTTTTTATATTTCAAAAAAAATTTCGATAAAAAATATTAAATCATAATGTAATAAATTACACTATAATAAATGCTTAGATGATATTAAATTTATAGATCTCAATTATTATTTGATGATATAAACTAGGAAACATAATCAATGACCTCTATATATCAAGTTGGTTATAGATCACCCCTTTTTGAACCACTTCTATGCCATGGGTTCTGTGTGGTCCTTAAATAGAAAGGGTTTTATTAGGAAAACATTGATAAAACTTAATATCTAAAAAATTCTTCATAGGGTCATCGTGAGAGATATTTTGAGGTGATCAACAAAAATAATGAATGTGTATACTTGATCTAACATATAGAGTTACATTAAGTGTCTATCAGTGATTGATTAACGTATTGATTATTGTTTAGGAAATTTATGTAATAGGATTTAATGTTTATAATCCTACACTTAAACAGATAACCATTTCAATAATTAATAATAATGTGGAAAACAATATTATAATTTCATATTCCAAGTATTATCCAATTTGTAAATAGAGTACATAGACCATGAATATATATTCTATTGTATGAATTATATCGATTTATTTTTCTAATCACTAAAATTGGGTTTTATTCATTAAACCAATAAAATAAATAGTGATAGTAAACCAAAATCCAAAATTTTGAGTTTTTTGTGAGAACTAATTAACTCCCTCTAAGTGGTTATGCCTCACTCACTGAAACATATCATATCTTATCAAAACATGGTTATCCTTCAACACATAATTTTTTTGTTCATAAATTGGTATAAAAATATATTTTGAATAAGATGTTTAATGTATGTTTTTTTAAATATTTTAGTTTTTTCATTATGTCTAATATAGTTTGGATAAAGAGAGCTATGGAAAATATAAATCCAACCAAAAAATGGGTTTTTCAATGTTTGATGGAAAAATAATTGTTCTATATAAATATAATATGATTCCATATTGTCTATCCATTATACTGGAAATTAATTACATCATAAAGAATAGAATTCATTTTATAATACATGGGATTAAATATAATTTACAAGAAAAGAAGAAAGTTGATGTATATTAGAGAGCTCCTAATTTTATACTCATATATATCTCTATGAAACTTTTAACACGGATCATTAAAGATAAAAATATTAAATTTAGAGAATGATATATAAAATCTATATAGTATACAAGGATGTAAAGGATTGGTGCTTATAAACATATGGTATTCAATTTCATTATATTATAATGGGGGAAGATGAATCATTGGATAAGGTTATTATACGAATTATTAAAATTGAGATGTTTGTACAGAGATATAGAGAATTTCTTATGAACTATACTATAGAAAAAAAATTAGGATAATTTCTCAAAAAAATATTGATTCCAAAACCTCAATGTTAGAGGATCATAGATCATATGATTGAAACATAGATAATAAAAAAATTTATTTATGTCCAATGAGATGTGGAGGGGGAAGTCACAAAATAATAGAATAAAAATATTAAAAAATAAATTCTAATACATTTAATCTAATTGTTTTTCTATGGAAGAAATGAATACTGAAGATGAATGCAAAAATTTAAGTAAGTTTAAATTATTTTATTCTGAAGGAATGAAGTTTGGGAAATTTAATATTAAATTCAAAGTGCCTTTTATATGTTTCAATTATTGATATTGGAATGTTTTTATCTAGTTTCTTGGAGAATAAATAAGGTGATGGTGAGTGAAAAAACCATTCCTGTAGACCTTATTAATATTGATAAAAAACCATTTTCTATCTAAGGAAGTAGATAATATAAAATGATATGTTTAAGAATAATATCTTTCAATATTTTATGCTGATAGTAGAGAAACAATGATGACACATTCACATCGAAAAGATACCGAATGGTGTTAGTCATAAGATATAGCTCAAAAAGCTACCCACTAATAATTTGATGGTAGAGTGTAGATAGAGAAATGGTTTTAATATGTAGTCTATATGATAGATATGGAAGTAATTTATGTAGTGGTTTTGTGGAAAAGGGAATACATTAGAATCATCCTAAGTATATATAGGAGTTTTTTAGATCTTCGAAACGGATTCCCTATCTACAAAAAGATAATGTTGAGGTAGTTAGAGAATTTTACCAACCAAAGCGATATCCATGGATGTCAGTGCTGTGTGAAATTTTACCCTTGATGATCTAAAGATAGTTCTTTTATATTATAGTAACTAGATTATATTATTTACATAATATGAAATCACATGTGTTTTTATTTATAACTTATGAAATGTAACCATCCTTTTATTTTATAAAAAACAACATTTCTCACATGGAAAGTGGCTCATGTCCTAACCATATCAATTTTTTCCTATACAATTTTTAATAATTTTCAATTTTTGTTCTTTTCTAGGTTGTTTTTAAGTTTCATATTATTTTTGGTGACTTGGGTATAATTATCTTGTATGTTTTGGTTCATCGATTTCATTGGTTCATTTTGGTAAATTAATCCGGGTGTATGTTCTTGAGTAGTAAAATCTAATGGTTAATCATAATTTTCCTAAAATCAAAAATGTTAAATAAAATAATGAGTTGGAATAAATCAATCAACTAGAACATAGTGAAGGTGATTGAGAACTCAATTTATCAGTATCCTTTTATAAATTTCATTTTAGGAAAATTCTATAAAGTAGTTCTTAATAACTCTTATAGTTTTGAGAAATTATTGGGAGATAACTATGTTTAAATTTTTTGGAACATGATGTGGTTATAGTTTGAATGGTGAAGTTTTAAAGGAATAATATTGGACTTTGAATGGTAAAGAGATATGATTATCTAATTTCAAAGCATCTTGTTCTTTATTTATAGGAGCCGACACAAAAGATAAGAAGAAGGAATAATTATAGTGTATAGAAAAAATAACTCTCAATGATCCAAATTTCATCCACCTAGAATTATGTTTATAACATTCACTATGTGAAAATATCTTTAAAAAATATGAAGATTATTTCTAATATATGTGAAAATAAAATAAAAATGAGCAAGGAGTTCTTATTACATATTATATGTGTCTTTATATATTCTAACTCAAATCTATTAGATGGACATAAAAAAATTCAATATGATTATATTTTTATTATAATTAGTCATGATTAACTTTTTATATCTAAAGTGGTTTATTATGTTACCCTCATCAAACATAGAATATTGGAATATGATTGTTACTATAGTGAGTGCCTCAAACTTTAAGATAATTTTTATGAATGTAATGGATAAGATTCTAAATAAAGAACTCAAGGAAAATAGGTATAGGATTATTTTAGAAATGATTATAGTAAAGAAGGAAGGTTACAACATGAAAAGGTAAAAATAAGGGAAAATGAAGGAGTTTTTTATGTACAAGAAGTTTAGTAGAAAGTATTCCAATGTGTTTTACTTTTATAAAGAAATGCCACCTCAAGAATGATTGAAATGATACTCAAGATAAAATTAAACAATTTTCATCCAAAATAATATTCATGAATCATATTTAAAAAAATGAAATGGGTCCATTGTTATTTACTTCTAGTTCAATTGCTTCAGGGTTAATAGAAGATTGATATTTTTTCACTCAACATCCATGATATAGAGTGTGAGAAATTATACATTTATATCTTTCAATTAGGTACATTTTTCATTAGATAAAGATATCAAAATAGTAATAAGGTTTACGTTTCCATTCAAAGAAGGAAAAATGTTTTTTAAATTTAAAATTAGTGTGTGGCATACCTGGATTAAGGAGTAACTTAATTTTTTTGATTTTTATATTATTTAATTTTATATAAAATATTCTTCAATGATGATTTAATAATTAAATGTGGTTTTATGGTGGTGGATAAATTATTAAAGGATGGAACCTTGTACTGACTGGTGTATTGGATTGTGAAATTTATAATGGAAAAATAACATCTAATTTTTTTATCCTGATCGTATCTGTCACAAAAGTTATATAAGGATGAAAATATTAGATATTAAAGGATCAGTGAAGATCAAAATCATGGAGTATAGAACATTAAATTTTTATGTCATTGGTAATTAAGGTAATAGTGCATTTTAAATATAATTTATATGACTAAATAATTATATGATGTTGTTGGATAATATATATTATTAGGATCCATCACCAGTTCATTCTAAAAACATTGGCAACAATATTATATTACCTTCATCGTTAATGAGGCAAAGATTGTGTGGTTTTTCATTATCATGGATTAGTATAAAGTATTTTAAACCATCATTTATTGATAATAAATGGTGTAAAATTAAAATGATGGATAGATGATGTATATTATGTCCATTAATGATGAGATGTTTATAATGAGGCAGTATTGAATATGCTTCTTATAGAAAGGTATAAAGTCTAAGAAGACCGCATAAAGTACTATTGAACTCAATAGAGTCACATAGATAATGAATAATATGGTAGTTGAGAAAGCGATAGTTATGATAATTCACATATCATTTTCAATGGGTTTTGGGTGGAAATTGTGAATTATGTAGCCTTATTATAAATTAATGACTTTCTTCTCTATCTGTTTAAGAAATTTTGGATTCCTTTTGGTTGATAAGGAAAATATAAATAACCCATGTCAATTACATTGATTAAATTTCATAATTAAAAACTTTCTCCAATGATAGGTAAATGTTAGTAGATATGTCTGGTGCATGATTATTTATAGGATATGTCAATGAAGAGATATTTTTAATATTTGGATATTTTTTGGATGGCATTATGATTTTGATGTTTCTACTTCATTGAAGAGATCCTATATAAGAGTGGAACCTAGTAGAGTTCACCAATGAGAAAAATTCATTATTAAATTATATTCTTTGGATAATTGTATATTCAAATGATACATATGTTTTTATGTATTTAAGGATTATATCAATTCAATAAATATAATACTATTTGATGTTTTTTCAAGAAGGAGGACATGCTTCAATGGTATTTCCCATGATGGAAGTACCATTTTGTTTGTCAACTATGGATGATAGAGAAAGATATATAGAATGTGAATCTCTAGAATGTGTAGTTCCAGAATTATACTATATATAGTTAAAACTATATATATTTATCGGCATTAGGCTCCATGGGTATCGATAAATAACTGATTTGTATTACCTATTTCTCATAGATTATAGATATTTTGAGAGCACAATAGAGGGTATGAATTTGAAATAATATAATATATGGTAGTTATAATTAAATGATGATATTGATTTATTACATGTGTTTGGAGGTGTATTGCTAATGGAAAGAAATTCTAGGAAGAATGTTCTTCAAAATAATTGGGTTAATTAGATGAAAGAAGAATATGATGGTTCATAGAGGTATAAGAAGAGGGTAGTTATGAATGGGTTTAAAAAATGTAATGGTTGGGTTTTTATTCAATTTTTTATTTTAGTTAAACAAAAGGCTATACAAATACATATAAAATGTTTTATAACTAAAATATTTCATATGGAGCAATTAGATGTGAAATAATTTTTCACAGGGGTATAGATGAATAAATTTACATTGAGTTATAGAAAAGTTTCATGATTCAATGGATATTAAATAATTGATTAAAATTTATGTGAAATGATTTCAGTTTTAGAGAATAAATATGGTAGTGAAATCATAAGATATAAACATTTTTGGTCGAGAAAAATTTCATCCAGAATAATAATAATCATTGATGTTATTAGATGTTGTATAATAATTTGATCATTATCATTATTCATATCTGTATCTATTATGTACATATTTATAGTATGATGATGTAAAAGATAAATGATACAAAATATAAATTTTATATATGTTTTGAAATGATTGATATTAGTCCATCTAAATTCATTTTAGCGATGTGGGTTTTAATTGAAATGAGTTTTAAAACAATGTTTTAGATTAAATATAACTATATCTAGTAGTTAGTGGAACATTTTATCTTTAGTAATAAAAAATATTTTCCACTCATTTGACATGAAATTTTATTTTTATAAAATTCAAGACACCATTAGTGGATTTTTAGGTAGATTTCGTACGGAAATTTCCCTATGCATTAATAGAAATATCATTGATTTATACAATGGTATTTAGTTGAACAAATATTGTGTAAGTAGTTTGAGTATCTAGAAGGTTCATGAAAAATCCTACATGATTGAAATGAAATATAATAATATTGATACCATAGTATTTTATGGATTCTATTTGTTTTTCTATTTGTTTTAGAATAGTAAATTCTAAGGTTATTTAATATTGGAAACTGGAGGTGGTTATGATACATTGAATGGATCCATGAGATTTGTGATCACTTTAAGAGTGGAAACAATGCTTTGGATGTAAAATATTCAACTACTAGTTTCACATATAATAATATATGTGGAGTATATTAATTTAATAGAATTTGGGATGGAGTTGATCTTATTGAAGGGGCTATTGGACAATCTCAAAAGAATGTTTAAAATTGGAATGTAGTTTTAGGATTCATTGAGTGAGATCCAAATAGAAAATAATAAGAATTTTGATTATAGTAGGAATCATATTCTGATGATGTATCAATCCATACACTAATTTTATTAAGGATAAATATATGAATATATGGAAGATTCATGGAGCCCAAAATCTGGGGAATATGATAACAAATGTTGTATTCTGGATTTGTTGAGATGGATGTGTGCCTTAGTTTGGTTGGGATAACTAAAAACCTGGTGATGGAATCAAGTAATTGTGATGGATGCTTTAGGAATTAAAGGTGTTCTGCCTATACTATTAGGGGCATAGTGGAAAATACTGAAAATGATTCTCATGTGTGGGATTATAAGGATCCGCAATGAATGAAATTAACTATTTTTGTAAATATGTATTTTTCGTGTGGGAGTTTTGAATGTGTAAATATCTATATTGGATTGTGGAAGAATATTTAAAAATATTAAATATATAAACTTAATAGGTTATGAGTAAGAAGGTGTCTTTTAGAATTTGTTAATAATAAATATATTCATTTTTATTTTGAATGAGTATTGTAGTTAAAAAGTGGACTTGCATAGGTTTTATATTTTAAGGATGTGTAAGAAAGTATCCTAATATTTTTGAAGAAAAGGGAGTATAGTCAAATTTCAATGGAGAAAATGTATTCATTTCCAGATTCTACAATATGGAAGGGTGTCTTAGAATATATGGTTGAGTATGTTGGAATCTTTCACCAAAATTATTGATATATATATAAATAGATCATTTTTTTGAGTACTTTTTCTTAGACACAATTATTATGTTATAATATAATCAAATATTTCATCTGTTTTAATGATAAAAAATCCCTATTTTTAGTTATAAATTTATATTTTATAATTTAATCATCATTATTTTATTATTATTTAAATGGAAATTCATTTTAAAGCGATTTAGTTTTCAAATTATTTATTCAATTTTATAAAAATATTCTTTATTGATTTATCAGATGAAACTATCAAGTATGAGAAATTATTCCTACATAGTAAATGTATTATCTTACATTCAATGGAATTAATTTTGTAACAAAATTATATTATCATGATGGTCAAAATTTTTTGTCAAGTTAGAATTAATTTCTTGATAAGGTAAACTCTCTTGAAAGAGTCTATATAAACAAATATAATTGTTTTTGAGGTAAATTCTTTTATGATGAATAAAATTATCTTAATATGAAACTTATTAAATAATTTTTCCTATGAAGCTCAAAATACATATACAAATGATATTTTTCATGGTAACTTATCCCATAGTCTTAGAAAATCATTACATAGATATTTTAAATTTTAATTTTTCAGAAGAGATTCATAATAAATAATTTGTGTAATTTGATTATATTATTCACTCTTGATTTATGCTATTGTATAATAATAATCCAACATAAAAAATTTTCAAGAAGATTTTTTCATACCCAAAAAGAACTATTAGACAACATGTTTAAATATAACTCTTAGATTGGTATATCTAGGAAAACATATATATTTTAGTAGAACTTTCATTAATAAATGATTTATAATGTCCTTCATTTAAAGGACATAAAAAATTAAGTCATTAAAATAATTACAAAAAAATTATGAATATTATTTTAATTTTTTAATTTCATTTATGTGGGTTATGTTACTATTGTAGAATTATTAGAAATTTCTAATAAAAATTTAATATTATTTTAAATAGAGGCATCTAAATAATTAAAAAATAATTTTAATTATGTGACAATTTTAAAGAATATATTTATACTTCCATGAAATGCCATAGCTACTATCAATGTATACAATTTTAATTTTTTTGGAGAATATAATCACCCAAAATATCCGATATTCTCTTTTAATAATACTTTATTCACTCATCCATTAATATATATATATATATACAAGAATTCAATTTCATAAATTATTGTTTTGTAAATAATAATGGTTTTACTATGTACATTGAAAAACATGAACTACATAGTATACTTTTCGTGATTATTCATGGTATATTATTGTAAAAATAATATCTACTATAATGGTGTATTGAGAATTAATTCATGTATCCAAAGAACTTTTGGAGACACAAACTGATGTTATATTCATTTTAAAGAAGCGTTTTTCATCATATATAAATTTATTCATGAAAGTTATCACAAAACTGTTATCTTTTTTTATAAATATATACTTTTACTATAAGTGGGAACTCCTTGTACTCTGTTTGGCTAGAGGCAATGTATATTTCTTTTAAATAAGAACTTGATTAAATCCCTTGAGCATTATACCTAGTGAAATCTACTAATACATCGCAAGGAATACCATATGAAAGCTAATGTTATAGTGAAAATAATAAATCTCACATAGACATTTTTGATATATTTGTCTATGTTATATTTATAACAGAAATGAATATTAATATCATTCTATTAACCAATTTTCTTTTTTTAGGTTTCTATTTTATATTAGAATGAGAAGAGTGTGATTAAATTGAAATATTTTACGAGAGTAATTTTTTTGGAGAGATATTTTTGGAAACATGATTCATTAAACACTATAGTATCTGTGAAATTATATAGGAAAACAATTGGTATCAAAAAAATAACATTTATGTTCAAAAACATTATGTGTTAAATTATAAACACCAATTTATAAATACCCAATAATTAACAACCTGAAAAAAGAATATATATAAGAATAAATATCATTTTCAATGGATAAAACTATGGAAACTAGAAGGATATAATGATAATATAATTAGAAAACCATTTTATAAAAGAATATCTAATGATTGTAATATTTAAAAAATATCTATAAATGATCTAGAGTAATGGTCTAATGCTGAAGAAGATGTATAAAATATGAATTTATTAGTGATAAAGAGTAATATTATTTTTGAATTTTTCTTGATGAGTTCAATCATGTATCACAAGACCCTAATACAAATGAAATTTGGGAATATATTATTATCGAAAATGAAAGAAAAAAATGTATGATAACAATGGTAAAAAATAGCTAAGATTATATTTAACACATTTAAAATGAATGAGGGTTAAATAATTACAAAAATGAATTGTCGAATATTTGATGGTTTTAGAAAAATAATTATCATTAGAATGGAGAAATAATTGATGGTTTTAGAGTTTTACCATAAAAATGGATTGAAATATTTATTGTCATTAGATAATCTACATCTACAGAGAAAATGAAGATAAATAATCTAATCGACACTCTCACAATGTATATATTAAAGAACAAACTAAGGGTTTATAATGACAATTTGATAAAAAATAAAATAATTATTTAAAGGATACTAATTTAATGGATTATAAGAAACTAAAATAAATATTATTACCAGACCCATTCAATGAATAAGGATAAATCTTCTTATATGTTGATGATGTGTAAGATCAGTTTCCCCAAAAAATTAAAAAGTTTAATAATATGAGAAGATGATATAAGAAATATTTAAACAATTAGATTGTATGAATTAAAAATACAAGGGATGTATGATTTTATGAATACATTAATATCTGTCACATATTGATTTTTCCCTTAGTTTAAAGATAATATGTAACTCAGAATTAAATTTAAATGAAAATCTATTTATAAATAGTTAAATAAAAAGGGAATGAAGGCTGCCTGGAATTCCTCTAAAGAATCTAGAAGTGATTCAAATTCTTATTTTAGGACTGAGAATACTAATTATATGTCTAATATGTGCCTCATTTCTCAGATTCAAGTGGAACAAACTATTTATTACTCTTCCTTGAAATATGAATTTGAAACTGAAAGCTATTCATATGAAAAAACAAATGAGTATTCTTCCATTTGAGAATACCACTATAAACCATTGAAGAAAAAGAAGATGGTTATTAAGATAATTTATGATGGTATATTAATTAAAACACATATGAAATATAAAATTATATATTATATTTGAAATATAATTTGTATAAATCCAATTCTAGTCATGTTTTTTCTCATTGATAAATTAATGAATTAATGTAAAAAATTGAGCATTTAAATGATATTATAGGGTACTCAATAAGAGTTATTTCCTCAGAAATATCCTTAGTAATAACAAGAATAATAAATGTAAAAAAGATAATATATAGTATTGGATAAAAAACTAATCCAGATCAATAATATTTCATTCCTAGTTCCAAAACAAGATAAATGTTCAATATTACATTTTTTCTTATTTCTAAAAATAGAGATATAGAAAAAAATTCAGTGGATCATTTAACTAATTTAAGTTTTGATAAATAAAATAATTTATTTCATCTTTCATTATGTCTTAAAATAATTTCATTCTATATAATTGTATTGATTCTTTATAATGTGGTTTACACATACCATGAATAGTATTAATGTAAAATATGTCTTTTGGAACCTTATAATTTAAATTATTCATGTTTTTTATAAAAAAAATATATAATTTTTAGATTTAGTTTATGTAACAACCTGACCCAAGTTACCCAGATTTGGTGCATTATTACGTATCATTGTCATGATCACAAAAGATCAAGTCTCGGAAGACCGATTAGTTTAGTAGCCTTGGAAGTACTAGATACATTCATAAGGTTTACATTACATCATAAAATGGAAAACTACCCCAACATTGTTTCTAGAGACAACACTGAGATCCTAGAGACCATCTCTGTAGGTCAGTTATAATATTCTTGTTCACATCCAGGGAAAAATAAAACATAGAAATGGGTGAGCTCTGATGCTTCGTAAGCCTAAAAATATAGCGGATTCTTTCATAAATAAGCATAAACATTTAAGGCAATGTATAAAACTAAAAAATACTTTTCAACATAAAATTCATCATAACATGCCAACTATAAATCAAAGTAATGCAATTTACTTACTCACATGGATATTCTACTAGTCGAATAATCACATGAAATATCAGTAGCTACTTTCATAATGATGGAATGCATAATGACAGACATTCATAACCACGTAGTCAAGGCCTTATGCTAAGACTACAAATAAGATTTTTTCAAGGCCTTATTCCAAGACACTAGCCCGTCTCGTGAGACCTACTGATGCATCGAGGAGCTATAGCAGGCTCCACCTGTCACTTACTAAGTCTAATGCATTCCTCGTATAAAAAAGTTTAAAAATAACATTAAATTTTTTATTAAAACTGTAATATGAAATGTCAATACATTATCCATGAACCATGAATGGGATGAAATAAAACATCCACATTCAAACATATCACAAAACCATCAATACAATATGGAAGTATTTTATCATAATAAATCAACTTCAAATAAACTTAAAATCCATCAAAGGATGTTGACATAGATGAATACAAAACCTTTTTAGATAAATATCAATTTCTATATTGATATCATTTAAAAGACATGTAATTATAATGGAAAACATTTATATTCTAATATATTTTTATAAGTTTTTAAGGGAAGATTCGATGATGTTATAATGGCAAAAAATAGCATCACCCTCCGTATAAGTTAAAAAAATACATTCTTACCTTAATTTTGTCAAAAAGGTTATAAAGGAACATGTTTGGAAAACGTAGGAAATATTTCTTTATAGGCAACTTATAAAATTAAAACAAGGGTAGAAATGAATTTAAATCATACTCTAGTAAATAGTAATTTTTTTTTGAAATTCATTTTTACGAAACATGGATGTGGATGACAAAAATGTCCCAGTAGATAATTACGTATAAACAACATCAGATAATGAATTGATTGTAGAATTAACCATTACCTTGTACTTTTTCTTGGTTGAGGGTAGTTTGAACTCTTGTATAATGGTGAAATAATTATTATTAAATTATACAAGAATCATATACATTAATATGATATCATGTATGAACTTTTAGCATTGCATTGTTAATAATATCTTAGTATTATCGTCGTTTTGGGTGTTAAAAGACTAGTTTTCCATTATATTATTTGTTATGTGAGTCATATTTTTTATGTATGGGATGTATCTTATTCATATCCTGAATGATGTTAAGTCTTTAAACATTATTTTCAATCATCAAATGAAAATTATTCTTTAATGGAATTGATGAAGAATGAATCTCTTCGCGATCATGGAGACGGTAATCCGTACGTACGCACGAGTGACAATATCATTTTTTGATATTAAAATAATATATAATTAGATACTATATCATATATACAGAATAATTATCATTTTATTTTATTTATTTACATCAATTACACATCTTTTTTATATCCATCCAAATAATAATGTATTGAATAACAATTACACCATGACGTGGAGACGGTTAGCCGTACGTACACACGTATAGAGACATGTCATTCAAAGGATGGATAGAATAATGAATTTGGTTGTACCATATTTATAATAACATGACAGTATATTGAAGATACTAGAGTGATTATATTATAATGGAAACAACATTGAAAAAAGAAGTGGAAGAAGAATGAAACTTTAAAGAGGTGATGAAATATTTACCTCTTCTTCGGGTTCTTCATTTTAATTTGATCAAAAGGGCTCTTTATGATGGATTTTTGACTAAATCAAGGCCACTAGGATAAAGGGGGGTCTACTGAGAGATTATTTGGATAGAAGTTGGCCGATCCAAATGGCTTTGAAGGTGTGAATTAGAGATAATGGGGAGTGCCCTTTTTATAAGAGAGGTGAGGGGCACCTTAGGAAAAGCTAGAAATATTATTTTATAATAAAATAATTTTCTATTTATAATGGATAAAAAATAGATTATTTAAAGGATAATGTGGGGATTAGTCTAAAACCACGCTACTAATAGTTTTTAGATAGGTTTGGGTCACTATATTGACATTATATTTTAGATTTAACTCTTAGTTAAATAGTTTAACATATACAATGTCTCTTGTTATTTTTATATTATATGGTCAATAAATAGAAATTATAATCCAAGAGAACCCCTAGTGGTTAATCAATGATACACCTATAATTATATAAGTCCTTTTTCCAAACATTGGATTTTTAGGAATAGAATATCAATTAATAATATTAATTTTTTTAAAAAACTCTTTTGCGCCAGTTTAGACACTATTTGGTATATTGTTTTTTCTAAATTCATAACAGTATTATTACTTCAAAAACAATTTATCTACCCAACCCTAATATGTCATATGTACCTTGAAAATTAGTGTAATTCATAAAATGTCAAAAAATACATTTATTTGGATATTTATAATATCAATTATTTTATTATTTCATTAATTAGGTAATTTCTTCATCATTATTGTATCATAAATAAATTAAATTATTTAATGTATAAAAAATAGACATAAAATAAAATTATTTAGGAAATATTGTTAGATTTATATTTAATATTTATAGTCTAATTTATCTTATGAATAATCCAATATTAAAAATGTTTTAGTTATTAAACATTGATTTTAACTCTTTTAACTCTTCTTTAAATAAAATAATAATAAGTATCCTAATCTAATCCAAGTGGACCAAAGAGGTTCATATATTATTCCTATGGTTGTTTTTGGTTGAACTATACTAATCCAATAGAATTATTACATGTTTTAGGGTAATAATAATATCATTTTTACCCTTAAATAACCTATTTACTTTTAAGTGTGGTAAATAGAAGTAAAAAAGTTACTATTCACCAAAAATTATTTTCATCTTATTGAACCACATTTTTCTTACTGATATCAAATATACTTTCGGATTTTTGAAATTCCACTAACAGAAGTGGTAAAATTATGTTTTATATGAATTTTCAAATTCTCCTAGTATGTGGGCAAAAGATGGTGAAAAGTTCAATAAAATTTTTATATATCTAAAACAATTATAAACTGAATCCAATGAATAAAATTGAACTTATATAGGTATTATGTATCTATGTTGACCTAAAATAAATTTTAAGAAAATATTTATGTAAATAAAAATTCTGTTTTAAACTAATAGTCAATGTTTTTTCACTATTTATAAAAAATTGAATGTTTTCAGAAAAAGACCAAAAATTCACTCAAATCTAATTTCGATATTCCGAATCCAAAAAATGAAGTCCATTTTGAATGTCAAAATTTATAAAATTTCAAAAAGTGGGTATTACTATTCATAATAGCTAGTTTGATTGGTTTTAGTGTGTTAGAACTCAAAGTTGCATACAACACACACAACATTATTATTCAAGGAGAAGCGTACCAAGGATGCTTGGGGTGTTAAATTCTCCACTACTTCAAATAATTTCTTCCTCGAAATTTTTAGAGTATTAATTTGTAAAAAGACTCAGGTGGTTGTTCATCATAAGTTCCTCGGGTTCCCACATTGCCTCTTCCATCTTATGAATTCTCCATAGAACTTTTACTAGACGAGTCGTCCGGTTTCTCAGCACTAGTTCTCTTGTATCAAGAACCTTGAAAAAATCTTCATAAAAAGACAGATCAAGTTCCAATTCTAATTTGTCATAGGTGAGTACATGCGTGGGGTCATACATGTATTTTCTCAACATTAATATGTGGAACACATGGTGGACTTCGGAGAGACTCGGTGGAATTGCCAACCGGTATGTTACAACCCCAATTTGTTCTAGAATTTCAAAAGGTCCGATGTACCTGGGACTCAATTTTCCCTTCTTACTGAAACTTATAACACCCTTTCATGGAGTTACCTTCAAGAAAACATGATATCATAGATAAAATTCCAATTCATTCCTTTGATTATCGGCACAACTCTTCTGCCTACTTTGAGATACTTTGATGTGTTTTTGGATTACCTTCACCTTTTCTGTCATTTCCTCCACCAGTTCTGGGCCTATGAGTTTTCTTTCACCAACATCATCCCAACAGGTTGGTGTGCGACATCTCTTTCAATATAATGCTTCATATGGTGCCATCTGAATACTTGAATGGAAGCTATTGTTAAAGGAAAATTCTACCAGAGGTAAATATTGATCCCACATACTTCGAAAGTCAATTGAGCATGATATCAACATGTATTCTAAGGTTTTAATTGTCCATTTTTATTGTCCATCAGTTTGGGCATGGTAGGTAGTGCTCAAACGAAGTTTGAGTATCCAGGGCCTTCTGAAGACTTTTCCCAAATCTTGATGTAAAATGTGTATTACGATCAGAAACAATCGATAGGGGTACTCCATGATGTCTTAAAACTTCATTAATATATATTATTTATAATCAATCAAGTGGAAACTCGTATATTATAGCAAGAAAATGTGCTGACTTGGTAAGGCGATCAAAAATGAACCATATTGCATCATTCCTTATTAGAGTCATTGGTAGTCCCATGAAAATTTCCATCATAATATTATCCCATTTCCAATTAGGTATGGGTAGAGATTTTGCGAGTTATCCAAGATATTCCCTTCCAACGTTCACTTGTTGACAAACCATACATCTTGACAAAATCAGAAATCTCCCTCTTCATGTTGTCCCACCAAAAATGTTCCATTAAATATCTAGACATTTTGGTGCTACCATGGTGTATAGAGAAATTGGAACTGTGAGCATCATCCAATAATTCCCTTTTTAGTTCAGGTATATCAGTAACACAATGGCTATTCCAAAATTTCAAAATTCCATCTTCATACACAAAGTCACTCAATCTCCCATCATTCATAGATTTAATCTTCTTTTGAAACTCTTCATCATCGGTCTGAGAACTCTTTATCCTTTCTAGTAAAGATGATTTGGGAACCATTTGAAAAATTATTGATGTTTTACCTTCCATGTTTATTCAATATCCATCTTTACTAGATCCATGTTTATAGGATCCTTTTCAACTCTCATCTTGTTCAAAACACCATGACATTTTCCACTCAAAGCATCTTCCACCTTATTTACCTTCCCCGGGTGGTAGTGTATAGTGAAATCATAATCCTTGAGTAGTTCATGGCATCATGTTGGCCTAATGATGAGTTATTTTTTGTGAGGAAATATACTTCAATATTTTATGATCAGTATAAATCTCACATTTTTCACCATAGTGATAGTGTCTCCAAATCATCGAAGCCAAGATTACAACTGCTAACTCAAGATCATGAGTAGGATAGTTTTTCTCATTAATTTTCAGTTGTCGCGATGCATAGGAAATAACTCTATAATTTTTCATAAGGACACAACTATGTCCTTTCTTCGATGCATCACTATAAATAACAAACCAATCATTCTCCGATGGTAGAGTCAAGATAGGATAATTGAATAATCTTCTCATTAATTCTTCAAAAAAAATTTCAAACAATTTTTTCCAAACAAATTTAACCCCTTTACGCATAAGCTATGTTAATGGGTTAGTCAATGGAGCAAAATTTTGGATAGAACACCGATAATAACCTACTAAACCAATAAAACTACGTACCTCAGTTATACTCATTGGTGCTAGCCATTCTTGGATTGCCTTGGTCTTTGAAGGATCATCATAGATTCCATTATTGGAGACAATATGGCCAAGAAAAGAAATCTCTGGAAGCCATAATTCACACATACTAAACTTCCCATATAATTCATGTCTTCTCAGAGACTCCAGGATAATGCACAAGTGATTTTCCTGATCTTCGTAGATTTTGGAGTATACCAAGATATCATCAATAAATACCACTACAAATTCATCAAGATATTCATTGATAACTCTATTCACTAGATCCATGAAGACAGAAGGTGCTTTAGTCAATCCAAAAGGCATTTCTGTAAACTCGTAATTCTCGTACCTGGTTCGAAATTCTATTTTCAGAATGTCTTCCTTCTTCATATAGAACTGATGATATGTAAATCGAAGGTCAATCTTTGAAATGTTTTATGATCCATGATGATGGTCAAATAAATCAACAATTCAAGGTAGGGGATACTTGTTATTTATTGTTATAGCATTGATCTCCCTATAGTTAGTGCACATCCTTATAGATCCATCGTTCTTCTTAACAAAATGTATAAGAGAACCCCATGGAGAAACACTTGGGAGAATAAATCCCTTATTACTCAATTTCTCTAGTTGTTTATTTAGTTACACTAATTCCACTATGTCCATTCTATATGGGTTCCTTGATATGGGTCTTGATGCAAGAATTTAATCAATAGAAAACTCAATTTCTCATTCTGGAGGATGTCCTGGTAAATCTTCTAGAAACATATCAACATATTATTTCACAATAGGTACATCCTCTATTTGAACATTATTTTCATCACCCACATTTATTTCATACTATTCTTCCCAAAAAAATTGAATTTATTTTATATACTATGGGTGGATCTAGATAATATTTAGGTGGTGGTGATTCTTCTCTAAAGATAAGGTGTTATTTATCATCGTCATCAAAAACAGTAACCTCCTTCTTCTTACAATAAATTTTTGTCTCATTGTCTGAAAGCCAATCTATACCGAGGATTATATCAAATTCAATAATGTGTATGCTGATGAGATCAGTAGATAAAGAAGATTTATATGCCCTAATAGGGGCAGATTCACAAAACATTAATATAATGATACTTACCTTAGGTGTTTTGATAGAAAACTCCCTTCATAAATAAAATTAGAAATATCTAATTTTCTTAGAAAACAGGGAAGATATGAAATAATGCGATTATCCAGAATCAAATAAAACATTTTCTAAACATGAAGAAACCATTAAATTACCGACCACTACATCATTCGGATCTTCAACCTCATCAGTAGTGATAGAAAAAGCTATTTCATGATCCCTTGTCCTTTTCTGAGGCAAGTTCCCTTGGCGCTTAAGAAATTCATTTTCATAATGATCCCTTTCTGTACAATTGTAGAATTCAACATCGACAACCTCTTTCCTCCCCTTGCAATCACGAGCTTGGTTGCCTTTTTCACCACACTTGTAACAGACACTCATTCCCTTCAGGAAAGTACTAGGCTGTTTCTTCCTACATTTACCACATGATGGATATTCAACATTTCCCTTCGGCCCCTTATTTCCATTTCCATAGTGTTCAAAAGATATCTTCTTCTCTAGCTTTTCTTTAGGGTCGTAACAGTTTGAGAATTCTTTTTCTATCTTGATAGCACAGGAGACAATATCTTTGTATGACGAGAAAGATTGGGAGACTAATGCTCAATGGATAAATGGTTTTAACCCATCAATGAAACAATAAATATTACTTCTTGGGTTATGTATATAATCTACAATATGCCTCTCTAACCTTGTAAAGTTAGCTTCATACTTCACGACATTCCCATCCTCCTTTTCCCTCAGACTGTGAAATTACCTTTCCATATCTGCTTGATGTTGACAATGAAAGTATTTTTATAAAAAAATATCTTTAAACTCCCTCCATTCCATATTTGATACATCATCATCTTCCTTTGTGTTTTGAATCAATGACCACCATTGATCAGCATCTCCAGTGAGGCGGTAAACTCCCATGACAACTTTTTCCCTTCCACTACTCTTCAAGGCATTGAATATTTTATCTATGGAATTTATCCATTGCTCAGCTACTAATGGATTTTTAAACCCATTTAATGTCGGTGGTTGTTTCCTCATGAAGCGATCTAACATTGATCCTCCACGCTGTGGATCAAGGTTCTCTATATAGGTAAGGTTATTATTCATAACTTGAGTGAGTTGTCCCAGTATGGTGATTAGCTGATCAGCACCAGTTTCATCACCAGCTCCACTATAATTATGTTGAGTAGGATGGAAATCCCTACATGGAGTGTGTGCATTGATACAGTTTCCATTCTTTCTAATAGGAACCATTTCTATACAATGTATTAAACTAGATTAGTTTATAAATTGAAATGTATAATTAAAAACTTGTAAAACACATTACATAAATTGAACTGTTTATGGATATAATCCATAATCGTAAAAAAATGTTTTCTTTGAGAAAGTATATACTCATAAACTCTTCATAATGGTTTGTAATGAAAATGAGAATTGTCCTAATCATATCCCCCAGTAGTGTCGTGACCAAGAGTGTAGCAAGGCCCATTGTTGTGCACCAGTTCCTATTCGAGTCCAGCTCAAAGCAGTGTTTTTGAGTTTTATCCCTCAGTACAACTGTGCCAGAGCTGCCTCTACCTGCTCATATCGAAACAGGTATGTATTTCTTAAAAAACTCAAAAAATATCTACAATACGTAAATTCTAGTATGTCTTTCTATACTAACCCTCAATTTATATCTTAGGGTAATGTGCTATAATTAGAGTTTATCTAAATCTAGATTACAAGGTTTGTAATAAACTCCTCTGATACCAACCATAACACCCCAACCCTAGTTACCTAGAGTCAGTTCATTATTATGTATCATTGGCTTGATCACAAAAGACCAAGTCTCAAAATATTTATTAGTTTAGTAGCCTTATAAGTACAAGATACATTCATAAGGTTTACATTACATCATAAAATGGAAAAATACATCAACATTGTTTCCATAGAGAACACGGAGATCCCACAGACTTTTCTAGCAGGTCAATCATAATATACTTCTTCGCATCCTGGGAAAAATAAAACATAGAAAGGGGTGAGCTCATATTCTTAGTAAGGATAAAAATATAGCGAATGCTTTCGTAAATAAGCATAAACATTTATGGAAATGTATAAATGAAAACAAAATCCATTTCAACATAAACATAATCACAATATGGAAAATATAAATCAGAATAATTCCATTTCCTTACTCACATGGATATTCTACTCGTTGAATAATCACATGCAACATCAACAGCCACTTTCATAATGTTGGAATACGTAATTCTAGATTTTCATAACTATATATTCAAGGCCTTGTGCCAAGACTACAAATAATATTTCTTAAAGGCCATGTGATAAGACACTAGTTTGTCTCATGGGATCTACTGATGCATTGAGGAGCAACAGCGAGCTCCACCCGTCACTTACTAAGTCCTATGCATTCCTCATATAAAAAGATTTAAACATAACATAAACATTCATATTAAAAATGGAATATGAAATTTCAATACATTATCCACAAACCATGAATGGTATGAAATAACACATCCAAATTCAAACATATCACAAAAACTTCAATACAATATGTAAGTTTTGTATTGTAATAAATCAACTTCAAATATACTAAAAATCCATCAATGGATGCTGACATGGATGAATTCAAAACCTTTTTAGACAAATAAATCTTTCTATTTTGAAATCATTTAAATGTAAGTTAATTATAAAGGAAAACATTTATATTGGAAAATATTCTGATTAGTTTGTAAGGGAAGCTTCAGCAATGTTATAATGGCACAAAAAATGCCGCACCTGCCGTATAAGTTAAAAAAAGACATTCTTACCATAATTTTGTCTAAAAGGATATAAATGACCTTGATTGGAAAACAACAGAAATATTCTCTTATAAACATATTATAAAATTCAAACAAGGGTATAAATTACTTAACCCATAGTCTAGTAAATATATTTAATGTTTTGAAATACATTTTTATTAAATATGGATGTGGATGATAAAGTGTTCTAATAGATAATTATGTATAAATAACCTTGGATAATTAAGTGATTCTCGAATTAACCCTAACCTTGTACTTTTCCTTGATCAGTGGAAGGTTAAAATCCTATATAATGGTGAAATAATTGTATTTCAATTATACAAGAATCATATATATTAATATGATATCATATATGACCTTTTAACATTTCTTTGATAATAATATCTTAGTATTATCGTTGTTTTAGGTGTTAACAGATTCCTTTTCCTTTATATTATTTGTTATGTGAGTCATATTTGTAATGTATGGGATGTATCTTATTCATATCTGGAATGATATAATGTTTTTAAAAATTATTTTTAATCTTCAAATGAAAATTTATCTTGAATGGATAGAATGGGGAATGAATATCATCGCGTTCGTGAAGACGGTAATCCGTACGTACGTACGAGCGACAATAACATTCTTTTGATATTAAAATAACATATAATTGGATTTTATATCATATATACATAATCATTATCATGTTATTTTTATATTTACATAAATTACACATCATTATTATACCCATCCAAATAATAATGTATTGAATAACAATTACAGCACAACGTGGAGACGGTATGTCGTACGTACGCACGTATGGTGAAATGTCATTAAAAGGATGGATAAAATAATGAATTTGGTTATAAAATATTTATAATAACATATTATTATATATAATATATTGTAGTTATTATTTTATAATGGAAACAATAATGGAAAAGGATGTGAAAGAAGAAAGGAACATAAAAGAGGTGATGAAATATTTACCTCGTTTTCAAGTTCTTCCATTTGATTTGACCAAAAAAGCTCTTTAGGATGGATTTTTGACTAAAGGATGGCCTCTAGGTTGAAGGGAGAACAGTTGACAGGGTATTTGCGTAGATTTTGGCCAAACCAAATGGATTTTAAGGTGTGAATTAGAGAGAAGGGGAAGTGCCCTTTTTATAAGAGGGGTGAGGGGCACCTTTGGAATAGATAGAAATATTATTTTATAATATAATCAATTTCAGTTTATAATGGATCTGAAATAGATAATTTAAAGGATAATGTGGGGATGGGACTAAAAACACTCAACCAATTGGTTTTATACGGGTTTTGGTCACTATATCAACTTTTTCTTTTAGATTTAACTCTTAGTTAAATAGTTTGACATTTAGCATGTCTCTTTATATTTTTATATTATATGGTAAATAAATATACTATATATATTTAAGTGAACCCCAAATGGTTCATTAATGATAAAACTATCATTATATATGTCATTTGGATTAACCTTATATTTATAGGAATATAATATCAATTAATAATATAATATTTCTTTTAAATACTGTTTTATGTCAATTTTGACACTATTTGGTATTTTGTTTTTGCTAAATTCATAACCTCATTATTACTTAAAAGAATAATCATATAATGAACCATAATATGTCATATTAACCTATAAAATTATTTTAATTCATAAAAACTATCGAATTACATTGATTTAGATATTTATAATATCAAATATTTTAATATTTCATTAATTAGTTAATTACTGCATCATTATTGTGTCATAATTAAATTAAATTATTTAATGTCTAAAAAATATAAATAAAATACCATTATTTTGGAAATATTTTAATATTTCTAATGAATATTAATAGTCGAATTTATCTTATGTATAACTCTATATTAAAAAAAATGTTTTAGTTATTAAACAATAATTTTAACTCTTTTAACTATTCATTATATACAATAATAATAAGGGTCCTAATCTAATCCAAGTGGACCAAAGAGGTTCATATTTTCTTCCTATGGTTGTTTTGGATAAAACTATACTTATCCAATAGAATTAATACATGTATAAGAGTAATAATAATATCATTTTTAACCATAAATACACTATTTACTTTTAACCGTGGTAAATAGAAGTAAAAAAGTAACTTTTCACCAAAAATAATTTTCATCTTATTAAACCACATTTTTCTTACTGATATCAACTATGTCTCTTTAATTTTTGAAATTCCACTAATAGAAGTGGTAAATTAATATTTATGTGAATTTTCAAATTCTCCTAGGAGGTTGGTAAAAGACTGTGAAAAGTTCAATAAATTTTTTATATTTCAAAAATTATTATAAACTGAATCCAATGAATTAAATTGAAATTATATTTTTATTATGTATCTATTTTGACCTAAAGAAAATTTAAATAAAATAAAAAATTATTTAAATAGAAATATGGTTTTAAACTATAACAGTGTGCCTTTCAATATTTATGAAAAATTAAAAATTTGAAGAAAAATACAAAAAATTTACGCTAAGCTAACTTCGATATTCTGAATCCAAAAATGAAGTCCATTTTGAATGATAAAATTTATAAAATTTAAAAATTTGGGTGTTACTATTCATAACCACTAGTTTGATTGATTGCGGTGTGTTAGAACTCGAAGTTGTGTACAACACATGCTACTGTATTATTCAAAAAGAAGCAAACTGTGGAAGCTTGGGGTGTTAAAATTTATTATAGTATTATGATTATAATATAGTTTATGTAATTCATAATTATAAGAGTCTTTTTTTAAATAATTATATAAGTATGTTATCTACATTTAATTTTACTATAATAAAATGTTAATCTATCGTTATCATATCTAGTATTTGATGTTATGTCACTGTTTCCATAATTTTATATTATGCTGTTTTTAAATTTGTTTTTCTATTATATTTTAATCATAACATATTATATAGAACACATATTTTAATGATGTATTTCCATTTTGAAATATATTAATATTATCCATGATTTATTAAACAATAAGGAAATTCTAATATATTATTAACATGTCCAAAATTAATCATGAATTCATTGTATATTTTATGCCACAATTATGATATTTTTATATTTATTTTGTCAATATATTTTTGGAATGTATTGAACAATATTAATTTTTATAAAGTTATCTTTACTATATCAAAAAAAGTATAATATTTTATAATTTTATGTGAACTGTAATAGAAGAGGAGCCAGTTGTTTAGATGATTAATTTTTAGTTCAATGTTTAAGTAGTCAACTCATATTGATATATTTTATTCCATTAATGAAAACATGGAAATTTATTTTTATTGTAATTTCCCAGAAATTTTGTATAATATATTTAATTATGTGGAATTATTTGGAGACTACGAAATCTGACACCATGTGATTCTGAGGCCCCAAGTGCCCAAAATGGTACGTCGATGTTTCGTTAAACATTAAATTGCACATGTAAGCAATTTTCTAGAAAAAGTGGAATAACTCTTAAATGGTATCTAGGTTAAAAAACGTAGGGCATTGTAGCATTCACGAAAGCAGGTTTACCCTATGAGTGACTTATGTTTAGTCGGCACAGACATCCTATGAGGAAACCCAAAAATGGCATAACCATAAAAAAATAATTAAATAAATTATATTATTTTTCAAATGCTTAAAACTCACAAAGGGTAACTCAGATTAAAATTATGATACCACCATTGTACTCATGAGTTTGTTATTTCTTAAGGTAGATACTAACATATGATGGTGCATGCCAATAGTGAATTTTAGTTTTTGGTCATAAATAAAATAATTAAGGGACAACTACTTTACTATAAAATACATAACTTTTAAATGGGATCTCAGATTGAAAATCTGGGAGTACCGTTGGGTTCGTTGGGGAATGTTTCACTTAGGCAGAGCATAACCTTGACTAGAACAGGTTGAGGGTGACTGTTATTATGTTTTCGATCCTTTTTTTTACGTTCATTAAATGCATGTGTGGCTTCTACAAAGATTGGAACTGGTGCTCGGATTAAAAATCTGAAGGCATCATTGAATTCACAGTGCCAAGATTCACTTAAGAGTAGATTTACATTGACCGTAGTAGGTCTGGAGAAGAAGGTTTTTTTGACTTTTAAAATGAAATGAAATAAAATAATCTCGCTATTTTTTTTCCACCAACGGACAAGCTGTAGTGTGAGACCAGCGACGAGTCAAGTTATTAAATGGATTGACTCTTCAAATACTAAATAATAGTGTCATTGGAATTTAGGAAGGTTTCTTTTAAATGAGCCTTAAAAAATTCCACGATCGTTAGTTACCCTCCCCATATCCTATTTATATAGATCATGGGGGGAGGAATTGGTGTGACAACATCATGTGACGATGCTCTGGTAAAGTGATGTGATGTCCAACAATTGGAGGATGGAGCCGGTTCCAGCGGGCTGTGACGAGTTACCCGAAACCATGAACCTAAGAAGAATGATCGAGCGTCATCATTGGAGGCTTGTTGCGGGATTGGCGAAAGCCAACACTTCCTCAAACACAAATGCTCTCCAACAAACATGAGGTATGGGGTTTATTCGTTTATACATTTAATTTATTTCCTCTTCCCCATTTTTGATGAACATGAAGATTGTGGGTCAACCGACTAACTGGATGACCCAAAATCCATTCGTCTTTCTGGGAGGTCATTGTGGGGAATCTTGTGAGGTTTATCTGGTCGATTAATACAATTGTTATTAAACCCTTAACCCCATCGTGTTATGAGTTAACGAGAGGGGTGCAAGCCTAATGATCCCAACCCGAACCCTTCGCTATATTTTTCACATCCTTTTGCATCCATGGAATACTGAAAGTGCGATGACACTTACCAGGTACATTGTGGATAGCACGTCAAAACACACTGCAAGAGGAGGCTGCAACACAAATCGACGGCAGTCATCAGAGCGACCGGAACCGGACGACAGTGGAGGAGGCACATCGCGCCATTATGCACTGTAGATGAACATGGAGGGTTGTGGCTTGTTAGGAACAACAATTGGAGGAGAGGTCGGCTGGCTATAATGGAGCCGATAGAGCGAAGGTGGGGAATACACCCAGTGGCACGCCCATGCGGTAGCAAGGTCACGTCCCATGTTGGCTGTGGTAAGAGCAAGGGGGCGCCAGATTGACCAGCAGCCAGTGGACGGGGCACACGGCAGCAGCCCGCCCGGTGGAAAAGCCATGGCCCGTCGGCCGCGGTGCCCCATGGTGCTATATTGGGGTCAACCCATACTGTTTTACACATTTACATGACTCTACACCACATCATCCCTACTCAGATGCACCATTTCTGGTTATCCATGGCGTCTCGCGTCGTCAGGAAGGTGGCACAACCTGGTTGGCCTAGCGGACCGACCCGCATATCAGCGGGCTGGCCTGCGGCCTGACCAGTGGACCAGCTAGGTCGGGCTGGGCCCAGCAGGCCATGTTGACTTGAGTAGGGTTGGGTTGACCCTAGTCAACTTGGTCCTGCCCATGCCGAACCAAGTAGGCCCGGTCCGAGCGAGGCGGACCATACCCGGACCAAGTACTGCCTAGGAACCCAAAAAGGACCTTAACGTGAGAACCGAGCATTCGTTTAATGAACCATTCGCAACATTGGGATCCTTGGATCAAGACAATCCTTTTTATTTACACCATGTTTTTTTTTAAAAAAAATTGTAGTACGGCCGGGTTGGATCGCACCCGAAACTAATCGGGGCCTCGACAATGAAATACCTAAAACACACAGACCGTGCATCCAATTGACAAGACTCCAGTCGCTTTGGAACCCTTATGACATGGAGAAATATTGGGTTACTTCCGTTTGAGATATTGTACCAGTTTTAAAATGACTGATGGCTTGAGGAGCCATTCTTCCATGTGCGCTACATACTGAACCCTATAGCTAACTGAGATCTGATGACTTCTTGAGCATGGCCCAGTGGGAAGCGACTTTATGTGACCCAATAGACCCATAGTGGGAAGCATCTTTATGTGACCTGGCATGACTACCTTACCATTTAGGGAAGTGTACAAGAACAGTTCAAGGTTATTGGGAAGTGGCTCTGTGTGACCCAGCATACCCACTATACACGATAGAGGAGGAGTTCTCCAGTAGCTGAGGAGTTCGAGGTTTGTGACTGGAGATTCTACAAATTCTACCCCAGAATATCCCTTTTGTTGACTTACATGGTTATCAAGATGATTCGAGTGGCTTGAGGAGTGGTTCTCCCATGTAGAATACATTTGGATCCTTACAGTTGGCTGAGACCTGAAGACTTCTCGACAATTGGTCCAATGTGAAGCGGATCTGTGTTACCTTTCAAGTCCACGGTAGGGAGCCGCTCTGTGGGATCTAGAAGACCCATGGTGCTTGACAGGATATGTACCTCAGTTTAGCCAAGGTGGGAAGCGACTCTGTGTGTCCCGGCATGCCCATAGTGGGAAGTGACTCTGTGTGAACCAGCATTCCCATGGCACCGATCAGAGATGGGTACCACATTAGTTCAATGTTAGTGTGAAGCAGCTATGTGTGACTTGGAAAGCACATTGTACTTGATAAAGAAGGATTTTTCTAGCTGATGAGGAGTTCTATGTTTTGATAACCCTTCCATCCTTGACCTAAAGCAATACATAGTGTGAGATGACATGTGTTGTGTACTTTTACCTTCATGGTGTACCAATGTGGTACTTCTACCTATATGTTGTTACCTGTGTTGTAATTATACCTTCATGGTGTTACCATTGTTTTATTCATTCCTCATGTATGAGATGAGTATATCTTGATAACATAGGTATGTGGAAGGGCATATACCAAAGTATAATTGATTTCGTTCTTTGTGGTATTTCTTTTGTGGAACTCTAGGAGACCTATGGGGTCTCGAGATATCTACTGAGTATCATCATACTCACCCCTAAACGAGCTTTACCCACCCATTGATGTGTCTTGTGTAGAAGATGGGCATCAAAGATGAGTCTAGAGGGAGCCATGACAAGGCGGTACACAGAGGAGACGAGCTAACGTGGAGTGATGTGGATATGATCTGTACCTACGATTTATGTAGGTTCCTGTAGAGACCCGAAGCTTGACGTACATGGACATTACATTACATTTGCGGAATACTTTGTACATAACAAAAACACACACACAAGGATCGTAATAGTTTAGTGTCTTTGGAAACTCGGAACGTAATCTTTTAATCGTGGTGAAAGATCCTCAATATCTCCCATAAAGATCTTCCCTTTTTTACCTAAAACCATTCTTTATATCCTGGGGAAAAGAAAACATAAAAGAGTGAGCTCAAATGCTCAGTAAGGGTAAACAAAAGAAAATCAATCACATCATATTCATAAGAACGTAACTTTTGGAAATCTTAACCTGCAAAAGAGAGCATAATTTCATAACATGGGATAAATAATAGTAGTGAAATGAAATCCCAATAAGCATAACTTTAAACATGAAACTTTTTGGAATACACACATAATCATAGAGAATCATTTCTTGTTAGTCATGACTCATTTCCAAGACTATCTTAGTGGACAAAGTCCCTTTCTGAATCGAGTCACCCTCGTTTCAGACCTGTTTCACTGAAACGGTATAACCTACCATTCCAGCCATGTCTATCTCATGAGATATGAAATCTTTACCCAATGCATTGGAGGGAGATATAGGTCCCACCCATCTTATAATGAATCCTTTCTTATGTGTGGCACATAATCATAAACCATACATCATAGCGTAACCCATGTAATAAAAATGGAATTCTTAAACAACATGACATCATAAAACAATTCATATAAGATAAAGGAATTCATAAAAATATTTCCATCACAACATAATCAAATCCATGTAATAATAGGGATAAAAACAGAACCCTTTTATTATCTTAGATGGAAAATAATTTTGATAAAATACTTGAACTCCATTCTTGAGGAAAATATCCTTTCTTCTTCAAAAACATTTTTCCTTTCATAACATGTGATACGACTTTAAAATAAAAGAAGTTGATTAAAAATAAACTTGAAAACTTTTAAAGGAAGCTTCTTGGAAATAATGTTTTAAAAATCCATTCATGCCGTATAAGTTAAAAAAAGAACATTCTTCGTACTTTTGTCGGAAAAGTCAAAAAGCACCTTGTACGAAAAACGACAAAAGATTCCTTTCATATCTTTTACTAAAAACTCACCGATGGGTAAAATTGGATTTAAAAAATTGTAGGTGGATGTAAATAATATTACATATTGAGGAAACATGTATGTGGATGATAAAATACACCCCAGTAAATACCAAAGTATAAATAATCTCGGATAAAAATGAGATTGTGATATTTTCCCTTACCTTAGGTCCGATTTGCTTCGTATGTGTCCGAAAATCCTGTATAATGATTTAAATAATGTCATTGACTTATTACAGAATCATATTCACTGTTATGATATCATATATGGTTCACTTATGACTTTATATTACCCGTTCTTTTGTAAATTCTATGTTAAAGTAGCGTTTTGGGTAAAATCGTCTCATTTGCCGTTCGTGTTTTTAACTTGTAATTATTAATATGATTACTTGGATCATGATTAATTATATCCAGAATGTAAAACATGATTTATATATAATATATATTCAGAATATATATATATAATATATCGATAAATGGAATGAAATACACCGTTCATGGAGACGGGCGTCCGTACGTACGCATGAACGCTGTTTTCGTTTCCTTATTGAATTGAATGGAATTAAGTAGATGAAATACATATAAATATACATAAATCCAGTATCATTATTATGTCATATATTGCATTAGTACTTATTATATATACTTTATAATCATTCATGAATGGTTAATCATTGAGAATGAATCTCATCACGTCTTGGAGACGGTAATCCGTACGTACGCACGAGCGATGATATCGTTCCCATGGTCGTGGAATTGTGTTGAAGTGTATGTATACTATTTCAGTATCAATATCACTTTATAATAATCATGTATAGTTACTCATTACACCATTATACCCATCCAATTAAGGTGGTGATGGAAAATAGATTACACCACGGCGTGGAGACGGTATTCCGTACGTATGCACGCGCGGTGATTTCCTTTCTCCGTAGGATGGATAGAAGGTTAATTAGAGTTGTTTCATATTTATAATAACATATCAGTATATAAGAAATACTGATGTTATTACTTTATCATGAAACAACTAATGAAGAAGAAGTTGAAGAAGAAAGAAATTGAAAAGATCGGTAATGGATATTACCTCTTCTTTGGAACACCTCTTTGAATCCTCCACTTAGGGAACTAATATTGGTCTTTGAAGAAGAGAAGGACCTATAGGATTATTCTAGGGAAGTGGAGAAGGGATTTGGCAGGGTTTGTCCGAGCTTGAGTGCTCAAATTGGTGTTAGGAGGAGGGGGAGGAGGTGCCTTTTTATAAGGGAGGAGAGGGGCACTTTAGGAATCTTTCAAAATATTATTTTATATTAAAGTCAAAATCGGTTTATAATGGTTCCAAAGGGTCTTATTTCGAAGCTAAAGTGGGGATGGGTCGTAATCCTATCAACCAATAGGATTTTGACAAGTTTAGGTTATTATTTTAACCTTATCAATTAGATTTAACTCTAAGTTAAATAATTTAACTTTTACCGTGTCTTTTTGTTTTCTTACACTATATGGTTAATAAACTTACTATATCAAGCCAAAAGAACCCCAAGTTGTTTACTACTAATATATATAATCTTATCTAAGTCATTTTGCCGAACCTTATATTTTTAGGAATAAAATAACAATTAATAATATAATATTTGTTTTAAAAACTATTTTATGTCAATTTTGACACTATTTGGTACATAATTTTTATGAAATTCATAACAGAATGATAAGTTCTAATTAAGTTACTTAAATCAACAATAACATGTCATATTAACCTCAAAAATTAGTTTAAGTCATAAAAAGTCTCAAATTACATTTATTTAGGCATTTATAACATCAATTATGTCAATATTTCATTAATAAGACAATTACTGCATCATCTTTCTGTCATAATAAATGATAATTTTTTAATCCCTAAAAATTCTAAATAAATTTCTATGATGTAGATAATTATATTAGCTTTCTGGATACTATAAATGTTTGAAGTTTACTGAATTTTATCACTAGATTAAAATTATTATACTTATAAGATTTAAGAAAGTGACATGTTGTCACATTCTTTGGTTTTAATAATAATTAAATTATTTTCATTGAAAAAATTTAATTAAATTAATCTAATCCGACCCTTAGGTGATATGGGTCGTTTTTTAGTCATCCAATAGGATTTTGACATTTTTTAGGGTAATTTTAAAATATTATATTTACCCTTAATTACCCGATTTACCTTTAACTATGGTAAATAAAATTTACCGTAGTTACTATTCATAATTCCCAAAAATAAAAAGTATCCTATTAACATAAATTGGACCCACTGATTCCAAATATGGAATCCATTTTTTAAAATTCAAAACACAGAAGTTGCAGAAATTAAATTAAAATTAATCCCGTTGTCGAATAAAAATGGGTTTTTGTTTAAAACATTGCAAAAGATTTAATTGATTTAACCTACGAATTCAAGGTAAAATCAATTCTAATGACATACATTATATTAAATGGTAAAAATATATTATATTTATACTTTGAAACCATTAAATATTATAATTTAACCACATAATATATTACGATGAAAAAAGTTGTTTTTAATTAAAATATAGCGTGTTTTTACTATTCATTAAAATGTGAAAGTTACCAGAATAATATGAAAAATTTATCCGAAGTAAATTTTTATTTCATGATTCCGAAGAATTTTATTTTGTCAAATTGAACTTATAAACATGTCAAAAACCAGATTTAAAGTGGGTGCGCCATCAAAAGGCGGCAAAACTGTATTTTTTGAAAAATACTTATTTTACCCGAAAAATTTATTTTGTTCTTATACCATGTTCTAGAAATGTGTAAGATAAATAATAATGTTATAAAATTCAAAATTTAGTTAATACTATTCATAACGGCTAGTTCATGACAATATTATAATAATATAACATTGTTTATTAAAACCCGGTATTGCGTACAACACACGCTATCGAGGAAGGTCGCGATTGCGTGTAATGCAAGCCATGTCAGGGTTGCGTATTGTGAAAAAATCCTTTGTTGTTTCATATAACAGAATCCAAACATATTTCATTTATACATTTAATATATATATATATATATATATATATATATACTCAATGTTGCGTAGAATAACTATTATCAAAATTGTGTGTAACGCGGTCCAAGTATAGTGTTGCGTATACTGCAAGCTAATACGGTGTTGTGTATAGCGCAAGGTAATATTGGTGTAGAATACAACATACAACATTAATGAAATTAAAATAATATTTTTCATAAAATCTCGGGGTGTTACATTCTACCCCCCTTAAAATGAATTTCGCCCTCGAAATTCATTGGGGTTATAAATGGTTTACTATTTGAAAGTTTCTTTGATAGAAACCCACATCGTAAAAAGGAATACCAAAACTTATCTTTAAAAACAAAAGTATAAAACTTAACAGTTACACAAATAAACTAATCACTGGGTTTCCACATAGGTGAAAATATGGATATGGAAGAGAAATATAACCATCATGTTCTGATGGAGAGTGGTAGGGAACATGGCTATGGAAAAGCTAACAATCACAAAGCCATAAATTTGTGATGATCTAAGGTACCATCTGATTCATCAGATATAAGAGCACTAAGACAACATTTTTGGTTTTCAAGATCATTTCCCTAAAGTTGATGAAATTGGAATTAGAAGAAATACTTTCATGATTTTGGTATAGTCTCACCGTTTGTCATTCTTTGGACAATTTCCACTTCATCTCTTAAGGAAATGAAGTTGAATTTTTCATTCGTGATGTGTTAGCAGATCATGTGATAGAATGATGGGTCATTCCATCTGTCTCAAACAAAAGGTTAGAATAGTTATAAAAAATACATAAGTCCATCTATAGTGATATTAATCATATATGGTTCCTAAAATGAACTTAGACTTCACATATCATACTGCTTAATATAATAAAACTAGTTTCTACTAAACAGGGACTTCCTGTAGGTCAGTGGTAGGTGATAAAGGCCAGTCGCACTTCGGTTGTGGTTTCGATTCCCACAGCCTTGTCCGAAGCGATGGGCTGTCGCCCGTCCTGCAGGTTGTCCTTTTTCTAAAACTTCATTACTATAACATCACATAAATAATATCAAAAAAAAGTTCTATACTTAAACAATACTAACTTATGGTTAACATAATCCATTACAATCTTTAGGATTATCTAAAATACTTCGGTCCAAGCTCATAGTATAAAGAAAATGATTACTTGAAATGTCGCCAACCAAGCATGTGAATACCATCATTTATCCCCCATATATCTTGTTGGTCACATTCCAATCATGTGAATACCTTAATGATGTATTCTCTTGAAAAAAATGAATACCCATTAAACCTTAGTGAAAACATGAATGTTGTCAAAAGTTAACTCTTTCCACATACCAAAATCCAAAAATTCTATATACTCAAACCATGATATAACCTTATCCTTATATCAGTCATGAGCTCATGAATACTATCAAACATTTAGTTTTCTCCTTATCCCTTCATTATGCGCATATCATTTACATTCCAAAAATATCTGAATAACCTTTCATGGATACTAGTAACATTAATCAGACAACAGTGTAACAATCCTTACATATCTCTTTATTCCATAGTACCATGAGATTACTTATACAACATTACACATGATAAACATGTAATCATTCCACTACATTCTTAAACCATTGACCGACCTTCAACAATTCTTTCATCTCACATATCATTTGTAGTCTATTCATCATCATCCCCATAAATACTTCCCATAAGACCATACTGATTATCTTCATGATACTTTCCCTTAGGGAATTGGTTTGCATAATGCCCGTACATTCCACATTTAAAACATTTAACCATTGTTGATGTCGTAGCAATACCATTATCCTCATCCATGGTGTTAACTGAACCTTTTCCTTTTCACTTACTTGCTTTGTGTCCTTCTTTTCCACACCCAAAGCATCTTCCACTTCCTTTGAAACATTTTCCTTGATGCCTCTTCCCACATAATTTACATAGGGGAAATTGAACTTTCTTTCCTCTATGATCATCATGAAACTCCATCTTTCTCTTATTAGCCGAGTCAGGAAACTTAACCAAATTTTACTTATTGATCATATTATGAGATTGCTGATTTGGCATAATAATGATTTTTGGACTTCCAAATCCCATTTAATTAGGAATAATATCATTCCATTGTCCATCATATCCTCCATTATCGTGAATCATCTTGTTTCCATCCATTTTCTAAAACCCAAAAAAAAGAATAGTGTGAGAGGCAAAAATCATGCTAGGGAAAAAAACATTATAAAGGGGGAGTATCCTCAATATCTAACTTCTTAGGTTTAATTCTATGATCTTTAGAGTAATTCTAGTACTATAACCTATACGTATACTTATCCTTAGGGACATCCCTAGACATACCTTAGAAATATCTCTAGGGATCTCACTAAAGTTCTCGCATCCTAGTTTCCAAAGGTTGACTAAACCTTTCCTCTGATACCAACTGTAGAGACCCGAAGCTTGATGTACATGGACATTACATTACATTTGCGGAATACTTAGTACATAACAAAAACACACACACAAGGATCGTAATAGTTTAGTGTATTTGGAAACTCGGAACGTAATCTTCTAATCGTGGTGAAAGATCCTCAATATCTCCTATAAAGATCTTCCCTTTTTTTACCTAAAACCATTCTTTATATCCTGGGGAAAAGAAAACATAAAAGGGTGAGCTCAAATGCTCAGTAAGGGTAAACAAAAGAAAATCAATCACATCATATTCATAAGAACGTAACTTTTGGAAATCTTAACCTGCAAAAGAGAGCATAATTTCATAACATGGGATAAATAATAGTAGTGAAATGAAATCCCAATAAGCATAACTTTAAACATGAAACTTTTTGGCATACACACATAATCATAGAGAATCATTTCTTGTTAGTCATGACTCATTGCCAAGACTATCTTAGTGGACAAAGTCCCTTTCTGAATCGAGTCACCCTTGTTTCAGTCCTGTTTCACTAAAACGGTATAACCTACCATTCCAGCCATGTCTATCTCATGAGATATAATATCTTTACCCAATGCATTGGAGGGAGATATAGGTCCCACCCATCTTATAATGAATCCTTTCTTATGTGTGCCACATAATCATAAACCATACATCATAGCGTAACCCATGTAATAAAAATGGAATTCTTAAACAACATGGCATCATAAAACAATTCATATAAGATAAAGGAATTCATAAAAATATTTCCATCACAACATAATCAAATCCATGTAATAATAGGGATAAAAACAGAACCCTTTTATTATCTTAGATGGAAAATAATTTTTATAAAATACTTGAACTCCATTCTTGAGGAAAATATCCTTTCTTCTTCAAAAACATTTTTCCTTTCATAACTTGTCATACGAATTTAAAATAAAAGAAGGTGATTAAAAATAAACTTGAAAACTTGTAAAGGAAGCTTCTTGGAAATAATGTTTTAAAAATCCATTCATGCCGTATAAGTTAAAAAAAAGAACATTCTTCGTACTTTTGTCGGAAAAGTCAAAAACCACCTTGTACGAAAAACGAAAAAAGATTCCTTTCATATCTTTTACTAAAAACTCACCGAAGGGTAAAATTGGATTTAAAAAAATGCAGGTGGATGGAAATAATATTACATATTGAGGAAACATGTATGTGGATGATAAAATACACCCCAGTAAATACCAAAGTATAAACAATCTCGGATAAAAATGAGATTGTGATATTTTCCCTTACCTTAGGTCCGATTTTCTTCGTATGTGTCCGAAACTCCTTTATAATTATTTAAATAATTTCATTGAATTATTACAGAATCATATTCACTTTTATTATATCATATATGGTTCACTTATGACTTTATATTACCCGTTCTTTTGTAAATTCTATGTTAAAGTAGCGTTTTGGGTAAAATTGTCTCATTTTTCGTTCGTGTTTATAACTTGTAATTATTAATATGATTACTTGGATCATGATTACTTATATCCAGAATGTAAAACATGATTTATATATAATATATATTCAGAATATATATATATATAATATATCGATAAATGGAATGAAATACACCGTTCATGGAGACGGTAGTCCGTACGTACGCATGAACGCTGTTTTCGTTTCCTTATTGAATTGAATGGAATTAAGTAGATGACATACATATAAATATACATAAATCCAGTATCATTATTATGTCATATATTTCATTAGTACTTATTATATATACTTTATAATCATTCATGAATGGTTAATCATTGAGAATGAATCTCATCGCGTCGTGGAGACGGTAGTCCGTACGTATGCACGAGCGATGATATCGTTCCCATGGTCGTGGAATTGTGTTGAAGTGTATGTATACTATTTCAGTATCAATATCACTTTATAATAATCATGTATAGTTACTCATTACACCATTATACCCATCCAATTAAGGTGGTGACGGAAAATAGATTACACCACGGCGTGGAGATGGTATTTCGTACGTACGCACGCGCGGTGATTTCCTTTCTCCGTAGGATGGATAGAAGGTTAATTAGAGTTGTTTCATATTTATAATAACATATCAGTATATAATAAATACTGATGTTATTACTTTATCATGAAACAACTAAAGAAGAAGAAGTTGAAGAAAAAAGAAATTGAAAAGATCGGTAATGGATATTACCTCTTCTTTGGAACACCTCTTTGAATCCTCCACTTAGGGAACTAATATTGGTCTTTGAAGAAGAGAAGGACCTCTAGGATTATTCTAGGAAAGTGGAGAAGGTATTTTGGCAGGGTTTTTCCGAGCATGAGTGCTCAAATTGGTGTGAGGAGGAGGGGGAGGAGGTGCCCTTTTATAAGGGAGGAGAGGGGCACTTTAGGAATATCTCAAAATATTATTTTATATTAAAGTCAAAATCGGTTTATAATGGTTCCAAAGGGTATTATTTCGAAGCTAAAGTGGGGATGGGTCGAAATCCTATCAACCAATAGGATTTAGACAAGTTTAGGTTATTATTTTAACCTTATCAATTAGATTTAACTCTAAGTTAAATAATTTACCTTTTACCGTGTCTTTTTGTTTTCTTACACTATATGGTTAATAAACTTACTATATCAAGCCAAAAGAACCACAAGTTGTTTACTATTAATATATATAATCTTATCTAAGTCATTTGGATGAACCTTATATTTTTAGGAATAAAATAACAATTAATAATATAATATTTGTTTTAAAAACTATTTTATGTCATTTTTGACACTATTTGGTACATGATTTTTATGAAATTCATAACAGAATTATAAGTTCTAATTAAGTTACTTAAATCAACAATAACATGTCATATTAACCTCAAAAATTAGTGTAAGTCATAAAAAGTCTCAAATTACATTTATTTGGGCATTTATAACATCAATTATGTCAATATTTCATTAATAAGACAATTACTGCATCATCTTTCTGTCATAATAAATGATAATTATTTAATCCCTAAAAATTATAAATAAATTCTTATTATGTAGATAATTATATTAGATTTCTGGAGACTATTCATGTTTGATGTTTCATGAAGTTTATCACTAGATTAAAATTATTATACTTATAAGATTTAAGAAAGTGGCATGTTGTCACATTCTTTGGTTTTAATAATAATTAAATTATTTTCATTTACAAAATTTAATTAAATTAATCTAATCCGACCCTTAGGTGATATGAGTCGTTTTTTAGTCATCCAATAGGATTTTGACATTTGTTAGGGTAATTTTAAAATATTATATTTACCCTTAATTACCCGATTTACCTTTAACTATGGTAAATAAAATTTACCGTAGTTACTATTCATAATTCCCAAAAATAAAAAGTATCCTATTAACATAATTTGGACCCACTGATTCCAAATATGGAATCCATTTTTTAAAATTCAAAACACAGAAGTTGCAGAAATTACATTAAAATTAATCCCGTTGTCGAATAAAAATGGGTTTTTGTTTAAAATATTGCAAAAGATTTAATTGATTTAACCTACGAATTCAAGGTAAAATCAATTCTAATGATATACATTATATTAAATGGTAAAAATATATTATATTTATACTTTGAAACCATTAAATATTATAATTTAACCACATAAGATATTACGATGAAAAAAGTTGTTTTTAATTAAAATATAGCGCGTTTTTACTATTCATTAAAATGTGAAAGTTACCAGAATAATATGAAAAATTTATCCAAAGTAAATTTTTATTTCTTGATTCCGAAGAATTTTATTTTGTCAAATTGAACTTATAAAGATGTCAAAAACCAGATTTAAAGTGGGTGCGCCATCAAAAGGCGGCAAAACTGTATTTTTTGAAAAATACTTATTTTACCCGAAAAATTTATTTTGTTCTTATACCATGTTCTAGAAATGTGTAAGATGAATAATAATGTTATAAAATTCAAAATTTAGTTAATACTATTCATAACGGCTAGTTCATGACAATATTATAATGATATAACATTGTTTATTAAAACCCGGTATTGCGTACAACACAGGCTCTCGAGGAAGGTCGCGATTGCGTGTAATGTAAGCCAAGTCAGGGTTGCGTATTGTGAAAAAACCCTTCGTTGTTTCGTATAACAGAATCAAACCATATTTCATTTATACATTTAATATACATATATATATATACTCAATGTTGCGTAGAATAACTATTATCAAAATTGTGTGTAACACGGTCCAAGAATAGTGTTGCGTATACTGCAAGCTAATACGGTGTTGTGTATAGCGCAAGGTAATATTGGTGTAGAATACAACATACGACATTAATGAAATTAAAATAATATTTTTCATAAAATCTCGGGGTGTTACAGTTCCTCAGCAGACGATGCAAGAGATGCTTGTACTTTTATTTGTATCTGTACTTTCACATTACAGTTGGGCTTGTATTTCCAGTGCCTTTACATTCAGCGCTGTTTTTTCTATAGCAGTTTACATCATTGTTGCACCGTATTTATTTTTGGGTTTTGTGTTTGTATAGTTTTAAAGGAAATACCTTCCCGTTTTAGGGATATGCATTTCCGATGCTAGTTTCCAACCCCTAGCCTGTGGAAGGAGGTCATAGTGTAGTCACGGCCTAGACCCTGGGGGAATGGTCGTGACATTTATTCCATGCGAAAATTTCATGATAAAATATTTTCATCTATGAGTGTTCTCACATTATTATAAATTTTATTCTATAAGAAGCATCAATGATGGTAAATGTTCGATAATGTGGGTAAATTTTGTTCTATGAGCTTAAATTTTATCCTTTGAGTGTGGTTTTGTGAGTATAATTTATCTTCCATGAATGTTCTTCAATGTGTGTAAATTATCAATGATGACAATCTTATTTTAGTGTAAATTATTTCCCCAAACAGCTTCCATGTGTGATCATCCTCGAGTAAAAATTTAATAACCTTGTTTTTTCATTATAATTAATGAAACTTATGTTTCTATGAGTGATTTTTTTTCAATAAGTAGTAAAAAAACTTCTATGAATGATCTTCAATGAGTCTAATTTATCTTTATTACATTGTTATTTTTTATTTTATAACATGTTATATATCACATATAATTTTATATTTTGAATTATTTAATTTTAATTTAGCATATTTCTCTTCATTTATTTATTAATTCATTATTATTTCATTATTTTCAATCAAAAATTTTTATTAGATATATTTTTTCCCACAATTATGTAGAATTATGGTTTGAAATGTTTTTAATAAAAAATACATAATATTTTTGAAACATGAACTATTTCAATTTTAAATGTATTTTTATGAAGTGGTTAACTCATACACTATGGGAGAAAACTCTTAAGTTATATAATGTGGAATATCAAGGATATTTAGTGCTGAAATAAATTTTATAATATAGTGTTTTGAACATCATTTTTTAAATAATTTCATAAAAACCCCTTTGTGAACATGTTTTTAATGTTAAATATATAGAGATAAATCAATATCTAAATACTATGAAGTATTTCCATATAAATTAAATAGAATAGTATGGATTCATCTGAAAATAACTTTTTAATGTCTATATATGATGATACTATTTATATTAAAATTATATAGATAAAATTTTGTTTTAGTGATTGAAAATTATTATAAGATCATTATTGTGAGATTAATTTGTGATTATAATAAAATATGAAATTGACATCATGGTTCAACTCCCATCTATCCGAGTAATCAATATTACCCAAAACTTCACTTTAATCCATGTGCACCTTGATTTTGTAGTGTTATAATTATTTATATTTCATTTCTATTAATAAACATTTTTGGGTTACACTAGCCATAAAAGTAAAAGGTATCATTATACCTCCACATTAAATGGATATGTGTATGATTTGGCTAATCTATAAAAGGGACGTGGTTCAATTATTGCCTTGGCCAGCTTGAAGGATGTATGGTTTATTACACAACCATTATATAAATCTAGTATGTCAGGAATCTTGGAGAAAGACGATCAGTCTTTGTTTGTTCATACAGGGTTTAATAAAATGATATAGAGGATTGTGAATGCCTTCAGAATTCAGATATCCCATTGTTATTTATTTTAGTCTCCCTCTGAATTTAAGGGGGGTGTGACATATAGAGTATGATCATTTAGATCTGAACAAATATATATATAATTATTAAAATTTCATTTTATTTCCACTTATTTATTCATATATCTAAAAAATAATTATCTATCAAAATTTGAGAAATCTTAATCACCCCTATATTTTAAATTTTTCTATCACATATTCTATGATAAAAAATTTGTATTTGGTGGAGACCCATATCTACAGTATATATATTTGTATTTTTTAATTTCTATTTCTCGGCATAACATTATAAGAGAGAAGAATCTTTTCGAGATGACATGAATGAGTTCAAATAATGGATTTATATGTCAAATACCTACTTATTTTGATGTAATTTTATATGGATATTGGTATTAATGCATTGATGAATTTAAAAATAATACTAGAATAAGTCACACAATAATCATAGAAAACCCAGATAAATCCCTTACAGGTAATCAAATAAAATTTACTATTAATGATGATGTAATGAATGAGTTGTGTGTCAAATTGAAAAATATTTTAGATTTTTCAATTAATTCAAATCTCTATATGCATTTATTTAAATGTAAAAATGAAGATGATATTTGGGAAGTTATATAGGGTACACATCCTAGGTCTAATAATTTAATATGAACTCATTTAGGAATATTAAGTTATAATTACCAATAATTCAAAATGGATAAAGGTAATCCTAAAAAAAATGATATATATATTTTCTTGTATTATAAATGATGAGAGTTCTTTAGGATAATAAATATAATTTTTAATTTGAGTTGAATGATTTAAAACAATAATACCAATGAAATGTCATAATAAAAATGTTGAAATGTATGAGATTAAAAACAATAAATAATATACCCTTGATGATCTCATTAGAACACTATTAAAATATATGTTAGAATATAAAATTATAGATGATTATTAGTCTCCTAAAAATAACGTGTTTGTTTTAAATCAAATAATTACACATAATTTTTTGATAATGACTTACAGAGTAGTGACATGATAGTACTACTCATTTTAGAAAATGAAGATATATAATTAATTAAGAATAATCAAGAAGATTCATAATATATTTTCCTAGAGATGATTTCATCTTGAAAATAGAAGGTAAAATAACTTCTAGGGATAGTAAAGTTATAATGTATTTTTATCTAAAAAATAGGCCATATCAAACCTGATTAACCATGATTAGAAAATTAATCAAATAAGGGAAATTATTATCGAAAATAAAATAAATCTATGCTGGTCGTATGGAGTTTCATAGAGGATTAATGTTTCACCAAGGAATCTGAATATAAAAAAGATGTTGAAATCCTATGTTTTATGGATTCATTGAGGAATTTGAATTAATCATTTTATTACCTTTTAACATAATATGAATAAAAAAGCCATCTAATGATTGGGTATATAAATAAATTTAATGACACAATAATAAAATATAAAAAATTATGGTTATATATATAATTTTTAAAGGAAAATATATTTAAATTATTATGAAAAATAAAGTGGTAGGGAAACCTAATTAAACCGAAATTGAAATAGTACATGTATATTTGGTTTATACACAGAAAAAATTAAAGTGTGATTTTTTAAAAAATAAAAAACGTAAGGAAAAAATTATATAAAATTTCATTTCATGTAAATGATTTATATATTACATAAAAATAAATTTAAATAATATTCTTCTAGAGAATGAATAAAATATCATTAAAATTAAATATTGAAAAATGATCCTTTAATGTTCTCCTCGACTTATATAACAATTTGTTAAAATGAATAGTTTCAAAAAAATTTAAACAATAAAATTTGTCATAGTTATGAAAAACAATTACTAAATATGTAAAATAATTTATTTCAAAATAGTACAAAATTATATAGGTTAACTCCAATATGTTTTATATTTGAAATGAAAGGTCATTATGAAAATCATTATTTAATGATGTTTCCACAATCACTTGAATATACCAGATCTTATGGTTTTAAATATATCTATTCTAGATTTCCATTAAAATAATTATTTGAAATCAGTTTGGGTTCCCCTGAATTTATATACTAATCCTATTGGAACCAATCATTCATGGGTACGAGGGAATTCTTAAATATTTTTTTTGTAGGAATTATGAAATGGAAGAGTCAAAAATTACACATGGTACATGGATAATGGATATTCTCAAAACATGACTGGTGATATCTCTAAATAATTATCATTTAATTAGCATGATGGATGTAGTGTTACATTTGGTGATAATTGAAAAGTAAAAGTTAATGTTTTTAGTGAGGGTTGAATTTTTTTATCTTATTATTTAAAATATTTAATATATTGAAGGATTGAAAATAAATTAAGTATGTATTTATAAACTAAGTGATAAAAAAATGTTAAAAATACAAAAAATGTATATGTATTGTTTTTAAGGATGTTTTCCCAACATTATTCAATCCAGAATGACAATATCTATTCAATTAATTTTTTAGAACACTGTGATCCGAATTTTATGTGCTTCAATATTGTACAATATCATAATATTTTTTTGGAACATAAGATTAATACATGATATTTGCATGTTACTAAAAAGTTTTCCAAAAAAACAATTTTGGATACACCTAAAACAAATCAGAACAATACCTTTTTGAAAGTCGCTTATATTTTTTTAAAAAAAGATGTTGTTTTGAATTGGTTAATGAGATAAATATTATATGTTATCTTTATCACATTTTTTAGATAATTTTGGTCATATTAAACTTGTTAGTTTGAGTATAAATAAATATTGTGTTTTATTATTATTGATTTTTCTTTATATATAAGGATTTATTTTATTAAAAATAATTCTATAACATTGTCTATGTTTATCATTTATTATAAATTGGTTGAAAATGATAGTGTAAAATTACTAAAATTAATTTAAGGTGAACATGGTGTTGAATTTTGGTGGTTAGAATTTATCCCTTTTTTGGAAAAAAAATGGTTACATTAACATACTTTCTGATCCTACATCACTGTAACGCCCCGACCCCAGCTACCCAGAGTCGGTGCATTACTTCGTAACATTGGCATGATCACAAGAAAGATCAAATCTCGAAAGACCGATTGGTTTAGTAGCCTTGGAAACACTAGATATATTCATAAGTTTTACATTACATCATAAAATGAAAAACTAATACAACAACATAATATTTCCACAATCCACATTATTAACCCCTCATAAAATCCCTGCAGGACATTCATAACTTACTTCTTCACATCCTGGGAAAAATAAAACATAAAAAAAAGGGGTGAGCTCAAATGCCCAGTAAGGATAACAATAAAGTGGAAACTTTCATAAATAAGAATAAACATTTAAGGCAATGTATAACTAAAACAAAAGCCTTTTAAATACGAACTTTCAACATGGTATGGCATAAATAAAATGAAATAATTCCATTTACTTATTCACATGGATATTCTACTAAATGAATAATCACATGCAAAAATCAATAACCACTTTCATAATGTTGGAATGCATAATGCCAGACTATCATAACCACATAGCCAAGGCCTCGTGCCAAGACTACAAATAAGATTTTGTCAAGGCCTTGTGCCAAGACACTAGTTTGTCTCATGAGACCTACCGATGCATCGAGGAGCTATAGTGGGCTCCACCCGTCACTTATTAAGTCCAATGCATTCCCATATGAAAAGGTTTAAACATAACATAAACATACGTATTAAAACTAGCATACGAAATGTCAATAATTTCACCATAAACTATGAATGGTATAAAAATAGCACATCCACAGTCAAACATATCACAAAACCTTCAATACAATATAGAAGTTTTGTATCATAATAAATCAACTTCAAATAATCTTAAAATCCATCAAAGGATGTTGACATAGATGAAATCAAAATTCCTTTTAAAGAAGTATCTCCTTTTATTTTAAAATCATTTAAGATCCATATAAAATAAAACATTTTCTTTGAAAATATTCTTATAAGCTTGTATGGAAAGATTCAACGATTTTATAACGGCGGAAAATAACCGCAACCCGCCGTATAAGTTAAAAAAAACATTCTTACCTCAATTCTGTCGAAAAGGTTAAAAGGGACCTTGTTTTGAAAACGACGGAAAGATTCCTTTATAAACCTCTTATAAAAAGTCAAAAAGGGTATAAATGACTTTAACCCATATTCTTGTAAATAGTAAAAATGTTTTGAAATACATTTTTAAGAAACATGGATGTGGATGATAAAGAGATCCCAGTAGATTATTACATATAATACAACCTCGGATAATGAAGAGATTGTGAAATAACCCTTACCTTGAACTTTTTCTTGGTTGGGGTAGGTTAACCTCCTGTATAATGGTGAAATAATTGTTATTAAATTGTACAAGAATCATATACATTAATATGATATCATATATGATCTTTTAACATTGCTTTATTAATAATATCGTAGTATTATCGTTGTTTCGGTGATAATCGATTCGTTCTTCTTAAATGTTTGGTTACGTAAGACATGTTTGTAATGGATAGATTATATCTTATTCATAATCAGAATGATATTAACATTATTTTTAACCCTAAAATGATAATAATACTTGAATGGATATGATGGAGAACGAATCTTATCGCGTTCGTGGAGACGGTAGTCCGTACGTACGCACGAACGCTACTTCTATTTAATTTTTATTTTAAAAGAATAAAATCCAAATGATACATAGGTATATTACTATTCCAGTATAATATAATATTTTATATATGTTACTTAAGTTCATTAACACCATCCTTTATACGTTCCATGTGTGGTATGAACGAGTCATATCATTTTAAGGGGGCGGTAGTCCGCACTTCCTCAAATGAAATTATCGTATGTATATACAACATGAAACGAATAATGGAATGAAATAAAATGGAATTACAGAAGCTTATATATAAAATATATATCATTAATATCAAATTTAATTACAGTGCCATCATAATGGCCACCATGAGATGTGGTAAGATGTATTTGAACAATCATCGTTTCGTGAGGCGTTAGTTTGCCATCCACAGAAACATTATGTTCATCATCCATTAGATGGAGTTGTGTGTATGTGTAGTTTGAATCCTTCTTATAACAACATCCTAGTATATTTAGGATACTGGTGTTGTTACAAAAGAAAGGAAATAAAAAGATTTTGGGGGTTGGAGAAGCAAAATAAATGAAAATACTGTAAGAGAAATTGTTACCTTTAATTTAGGTAACTCACTTTGGTTGGAACCAAAGGACTTCTTCAAATGCTTTCTGCCTAAGGGGAAGCTTCAAGGAGGAGGAGAGGGATGTGGGGAGCTTAGTTGGGCAGAGTTTGGACGAGCCAAGTGGCTTGAGAGGTGTGAGGAAAAGAGAAGGAGGAGTGCCCTTTTCTAAGAGGGGTGAGGGGCACCTTTGGAAAAGCTAGAAATATTAATTTATAATAAATTCATATTCGGTTTCTAATGGCTCCAAAGTTGACTATTCAAAGGTTAAGGTGGGGATAGGTCGAAAACCACTCAACCAATAGAATTTAGACAGGTTTGGGTACTTATATTAACCTTATCTTTAAGTATTAACTCTAAGTTAATTAGTTTCACTTTTACAATGTCTCTTTGTATTTTTATATAATATGGTTAATAAACTTACTATATACATCCAAGCGACCCCCAAGTGGTCCATTAATGATTAACCTATCATAATATAAGTCTCTTGGCCGAACCTTAGATTTTTAGGAATTTAATATCAATTAATAATATAATATTTGTTTTAAGAACTCTTTTATGTCAATTTTGACACTATTCAATAGTTGATTTTTGTGAAACTCATAACAGATTGATTACTTCGAACAAAGTCAATTAAATCAATCCTAATATATCATATTATCCTAGAAAATTAGTTTAATTCATTAAAAGTTTCATATTATATTTATTTGGGTATTTATAATATCAATTATGTTAATTTTTTACTATTTTAGTAATTACTGCATCATCATTGTGTCATAAATAAAATAAATTATTTAATGTCTAAAAATTATAAATAAAACATCATTATGTAGGAAATCTTTTTATCTTTCTAATGAATATTTATAATCGAAAATCCAACATGTATAACCCTATGTAAAAATTGTTCTTATAAAAGATGTAAGCTTATGCCATTTTTATTTTTATTTTAACTTTATTAATATAATGTGTCCCTACCACATACAAGTGGCTCCAAGGGGTCCCCAAATTGACCCAAGGATGCCCATGGTCGGGTATGTGTCCACAAATAAGGTTAGGACACGTTTTAGGGTAATTTTGTATTATTATAATATTATTTTTTAACCCTTATTTACCGGATTTACCCTTTAACCATGGTAAATAAAATATTTACCGCAGTAATTATTCAAAATGTCTAAAAATAAAAGTTAACTATTTACACAATTTGAACATCCTGATTCCAAATATGGAATCCATTTTCCTAAATTCTAAACACAGAAGTGGCAGAAATTAATTTAAAATTAATTCCCGCTGTCAAAACAAAAAGCGTGTTTTTTAAGAGATAATAACTATCAAAAGATTGACACTTGTTTATGTTCGGTTTAATTGTAAAATTATGTCCAATGACCAACATTATATTAAATAGTAAAAATATATTCTAAATATACTTTAAAACCACTCAAATTCATAATTTATCACTATTAATTATTTTGATTAAAAAAGTTGTTTTTAATTAAAATTTAGTAATTTTCACTATTCATCAAAATATGAAAGTTATCCGAAAAGTACCAAAATTTCACCTTAGGCTAAATTTGATATTACGAATCCAAAAATGAAGTCCATTTTAAAATAAAAAATATATATAACTTCAAAAAGTAAGTATTACTATTCATAACAGCTAGTTTGATTGGTTACGGTATGTTAGAACTCGAAGTTGCGTACAACACACGCTACTGTTTTATTCAAAGGAAAGCGTACCGTGGAAGCTTGTGATGTTTCATTTTAAATTTTTTGATGTCTCCATTTAGTAAAAAAGTTTAAAATATTGTATTTAAAAAGGTTTCACTATCAAAAGTTGATAAAAGTGCAATACTGAAAATGAATCTGTTCTTGCATTATGACTAAGAAACTCATAATATGGATTCTAAAATTATAAGGATTATATAAAGTTTAAAATTTAGTTAATACTATTCATGACCTCTTTTAATGGATTTTTTTTGGTAAGTCATGGTGCAATTGAACTCGGTGTTGCGTTTAGTGCAAGTTATTAAATTATTTTGAAGAAATAACACACTATGAAATCTTGGGGTGTTACATTCTCCCCTCCTTCAATAAATTGCGTCCTCGCAATTTGAAATTGTTCTTCGAAAATAAAAGGTTGAAAGTAGAAAATATATTTGTGGGAAAACCCAAATCGGAAATTGGGTTACTAAAATTTAGTCTTAATATGAGGAAAAGAGAAATCAAAGGGTCACCACCAAATTATGATCTCGATTAGGAGAACATTGGTGGAAATTGGAGACATATAATCGGAGGAAAAACGTAAATATTTATAGGTAGTGATTGAGGTCATCAATCGCAAACAAGTATAAAATTGAGGTCCTTAAATTCATCAATCTATGATGAATTGAAATACCATTGGTTCAACAAAACATAGGGTATTAGGATAACACATTTTTGACGTTTCAAAGTATCCTAGTTGAAATCCCACATCGAAAAATGAATTAATGAGGCCTCTATTTAAAATAAAGAGTCGAAAGTATGAAGATTACCGAAAATAACACATACTAGGGTTCCATGTAGGAAAATATGGATATGGAAGAAAAATCTAACCATCAATTATCTGATGGAGAGTGGTAGAGAACATGGCTATAAAAAGGCCAACAATCCCAAAGCCAAAAATTAGTGATGATTTAAGGTACCATCTAGGAAAAAAATTTTGTTCAAAGTTTCTTTTCTTAATATTGAGGAATTTATTTATGAGATTGGATAAGATCATAAGGAGATATACTTACTTTATAATTAGAGTTTTATCCATTAATAAATTTCTACCACAAACTCATCTTTCACTCTAAAAGATAATAGAATGTAAAAAAAATTCTATTTACACTATTCGTATAGGGTTCTAAAATAAACGAATTTATAATTCATCTACATGATCTTTTAATAAAAACTACATTATTTAATCCAGGACATATCATGGTCCAGTGGTAGGTGATACACCCTTATCGCCCTTCGGTTGCGGGTTCAAGTCTCGCAGCCTTGCCGGACGCGACGGGTTGCCGCCCGACCTCCGGGTTGTCCTTTTATGGCAATCCAAAATAATCCAAACTAGAACTATCCAAAATACTTCTGTCCAAACTCACAGTCTAACATTTATAAGGAAGGTAAACATAATATAGATCCTTTTTACCCCGTAATAGCATATGAATACCTTCATCATGTATTACCATATTCCTTATTGATTACATTCATGCTCCCTTATTCCATATAGAATACTGGATATACTTCATCAATCCAAAAATGTTTTAAACCCCAAAAATGATGGAATATACAAATCATTAATCAGTTCCAAGGTAGTCAAGAATATCCAATATATTTTTTTTCCAAAATAATCATGTATTATTCGAAAATCACTACCTCGGTATCAGAACTATATTATGGTTTATCATTCTCTCAACCATATATTTTCCAAAAATCTATCCTGCTAATGAGTCACTTTTCTTTGTTCCACACAATCTCAAGTCCTTAATGAAATAGTACTGCAGTACAATCCTTATATACTCCATAATTATTATAACAAGTACATTGTTGATACAACACTCAATTGACATAATCAACATAAGAACTCTAATCATTCCTCTTCATCTGTGGTAGTATCATAACTTGATTATTATCCAATAGCATCATTTGCGTCATAGTCTGATAACTGGGACATAGGTTCGCGTAGTGTCCAAACTCCTTGCAAATGAAGCATTGTACATTTGAAACCATTTTCTTACCCTTGCAGTCATGTACTTTGTGCCCTTTTTCTCCACACTTATAACAAACTCCCATTCCTTTCAGGCAAGTTCCAGGGTGTTTCTTTCCACAGTTACCACATATGGGAAAATTCTTCTTTTCCCTCTTCCCTTTATCCATCTTTCTCTCTTCTATCCTTTTCTTCTCTTGCTTCCCTTCAAAGCCATAGGACTTAGTAATCTCTTTACTTATCTTATCAATACATGATATTATTTCTTCATATGATGATAATACATGGGATACTATTTCTCTTATAAATTCTAGCTTAATACCATGAAAGATATGATCCTTCCTTCTCTTTGTATCATGTGCATTTCTGGAGTTCTCATTCCTTCTACTGGGCGCCATTTCTAAACAATGGCATAAACTAGATCAGTTTATGAATCAAAATACATAATCCCATACTTATAAAACACTTAACATAAATTGAACTATTTATGGATATAATCCATAATCATAAGAATGTCTCCTTTGAGGATGTATATACACATAAACCCTTCATAATGATTTGTAAAGAAAATGAGAGTTATCTTAAGCATATCCCCCGGGAGTGTCGTAACCAAGAGTGCAGCAAGGCCCGTTGTCGTGCACCAGTTCCCGTTCGAGTCTAGCTCAAAGCGGTGTTTTCGGGTTTTACCCCTAGGTACATCTGTGCCAGAGCCGCCTCTACCTGCTCGTATCCAGACAGGGATGTATTGCTTGGAAAACTCACAAAATCTCTACAATACCAAAATTCTAGGAAGTTCTTCTATACTAATCCTCAAAGTTCATCTTAGGTCTACGTGCTCTAATCAGAGTTTATCTAAATCTAGCTTCCAAGGTTTGTACTAAACTTCCTCTGATACCAACTGTAACGCCCCGACCCCAGCTACCCAGAGTCGGTGCATTACTTCGTAACATTGGCATGATCACAAAAAGATCAAATCTCGAAAGACCGATTGGTTTAGTAGCCTTGGAAACACTAGATATATTCATAAGTTTTACATTACATCATAAAATGAAAAACTAATACAACAACATAATATTTCCACAATCCACATTATTAACCCCTCATAAAATCCCTGCAGGACATTCATAACTTACTTCTTCACATCCTGGGAAAAATAAAACATAAAAAAAGGGGTGAGCTCAAATGCCCAGTAAGGATAACAATAAAGTGGAAACTTTCATAAATAAGAATAAACATTTAAGGCAATGTATAACTAAAACAAAAGCCTTTTAAATACAAACTTTCAACATGGTATGGCATAAATAAAATGAAATAATTCCATTTACTTATTCACATGGATATTCTACTAAATGAATAATCACATGCAAAAATCAATAACCACTTTCATAATGTTGGAATGCATAATGCCAGACTATCATAACCACATAGCCAAGGCCTCGTGCCAAGACTACAAATAAGATTTTGTCAAGGCCTTGTGCCAAGACACTAGTTTGTCTCATGAGACCTACCGATGCATCGAGGAGCTATAGCGGGCTCCACCCGTCACTTATTAAGTCCAATGCATTCCCATATGAAAAGGTTTAAACATAACATAAACATTCGTATTAAAACTAGCATACGAAATGTCAATAATTTCACCATAAACTATGAATGGTATAAAAATAGCACATCCACAGTCAAACATATCACAAAACCTTCAATACAATATAGAAGTTTTGTATCATAATAAATCAACTTCAAATAATCTTAAAATCCATCAAAGGATGTTGACATAGATGAAATCAAAATTCTTTTTAAAGAAGTATCTCCTTTTATTTTAAAATCATTTAAGATCCATATAAAATAAAACATTTTCTTTGAAAATATTCTTATAAGCTTGTATGGAAAGATTCAACGATTTTATAACGGCGGAAAATAACCGCAACCCGCCGTATAAGTTAAAAAAACATTCTTACCTCAATTCTGTCGAAAAGGTTAAAAGGGACCTTGTTTTGAAAACGACGGAAAGATTCCTTTATAAACCTCTTATAAAAAGTCAAAAAGGGTATAAATGACTTTAACCCATATTCTTGTAAATAGTAAAAATGTTTTGAAATACATTTTTAAGAAACATGGATGTGGATGATAAAGAGATCCCAGTAGATTATTACATATAATACAACCTCGGATAATGAAGAGATTGTGAAATAACCCTTACCTTGAACTTTTTCTTGGTTGGGGTAGGTTAAACTCCTGTATAATGGTGAAATAATTGTTATTAAATTGTACAAGAATCATATACATTAATATGATATCATATATGATCTTTTAACATTGCTTTATTAATAATATCTTAGTATTATCGTTGTTTCGGTGATAATCGATTCGTTCTTCTTAAATGTTTGGTTACGTAAGACATGTTTGTAATGGATAGATTATATCTTATTCATAATCAGAATGATATTAACATTATTTTTAACCCTAAAATGATAATAATACTTGAATGGATATGATGGAGAACGAATCTTATCGCGTTCGTGGAGACGGTAGTCCGTACGTACGCACGAACGCTACTTCCATTTAATTTTTATTTTAAAAGAATCAAATCCAAATGATACATAGGTATATTACTATTCCAGTATAATATAATATTTTATATATGTTACTTAAGTTCATTAACACCATCCTTTATACGTTTCATGTGTGGTATGAACGAGTCATATCATTTTAAGGGGGCGGTAGTCCGCACTTCCTCAAATGAAATTATCGTATGTATATACAACATGAAACGAATAATGGAATGAAATAAAATGGAATTACAGAAGCTTATATATAAAATATGTATCATTAATATCATATTTAATTACAGTGCCATCATAATGGCCACCATGAGAGGTGGTAAGATGTATTTGAACAATCATCGTTTCGTGAGGCGTTAGTTTGCCATCCACAGAAACATTATGTTCATCATCCATTAGATGGAGTTGTGTGTATGTGTAGTTTGAATCCTTCTTATAACAACATCCTAGTATATTTAGGATACTGGTGTTGTTACAAAATAAAGGAAATAAAAAGATTTTGGGGGTTGGAGAAGCAAAATAAATGAAAATACTGTAAGAGAAATTGTTACCTTTAATTTCGGTAACTCACTTTGGTTGGAACCAAAGGACTTCTTCAAATGCTTTCTGCATAAGGGGAAGTTTCAAGGAGGAGGAGAGGGATGTGGGGAGCTTAGTTGGGCAGAGTTTGGACGAGCCAAGTGGCTTGAGAGGTGTGAGGAATAGAGAAGGAGGAGTGCCCTTTTATAACAGGGGTGAGGGGCACCTTTGGAAAAGCTAGAAATATTAATTTATAATAAATTCATATTCGGTTTCTAATGGCTACAAAGTTGACTATTCAAAGGTTAAGGTGGGGATAGGTCGAAAACCACTCAACCAATAGAATTTAGACAGGTTTGGGTACTTATATTAACCTTATCTTTAAGTATTAACTCTAAGTTAATTAGTTTCACTTTTACAATGTCTCTTTGTATTTTTATATAATATGGTTAATAAACTTACTATATACATCCAAGAGACCTCCAAGTGGTCCATTAATGATTAACCTATCATAATATAAGTCTCTTGGCCGAACCTTAGATTTTTAGGAATTTAATATCAATTAATAATATAATATTTGTTTTAAGAACTCTTTTATGTCAATTTTGACACTATTCAATAGTTGATTTTTGTGAAACTCATAACAGATTGATTACTTCGAACAAAGTCAATTAAATCAATCCTAATATATCATATTATCCTAGAAAATTAGTTTAATTCATTAAAAGTTTCATATTATATTTATTTGGGTATTTATAATATCAATTATGTTAATTTTTTACTATTTTAGTAATTACTGCATCATCATTGTGTCATAAATAAAATAAATTATTTAATGTCTAAAAATTATAAATAAAACATCATTATGTAGGAAATCTTTTTATCTTTCTAATGAATATTTATAATCGAAAATCCAACATGTATAACCCTATGTAAAAATTGTTCTTAGAAAAGATGTAAGCTTATGCCATTTTTATTTTTATTTTAACTTTATTAATATAATGTGTCCCTACCACATACAAGTGGCTCCAAGGGGTCCCCAAATTGACCCAAGGATGCCCATGGTCGGGTATGTGTCCACCAATAAGGTTAGGACACGTTTTAGGGTAATTTTGTATTATTATAATATTATTTTTTAACCCTTATTTACCGGATTTACCCTTTAACCATGGTAAATAAAATATTTACCGCAGTAATTATTCAAAATGTCTAAAAATAAAAGTTAACTATTTACACAATTTGAACATCCTGATTCCAAATATGGAATCCATTTTCCTAAATTCTAAACACAGAAGTGGCAGAAATTAATTTAAAATTAATTCCCGCTGTCAAAACAAAAAGCGTGTTTTTTAAGAGATAATAACTATCAAAAGATTGACACTTGTTTATGTTCGGTTTAATTGTAAAATTATGTCCAATGACCAACATTATATTAAATAGTAAAAATATATTCTAAATATACTTTAAAACCACTCAAATTCATAATTTATCACTATTAATTATTTTGATTAAAAAAGTTGTTTTTAATTAAAATTTAGTAATTTTCACTATTCATCAAAATATGAAAGTTATCCGAAAAGTACCAAAATTTCACCTTAGGCTAAATTTGATATTCCGAATCCAAAAATGAAGTCCATTTTAAAATAAAAAATATATATAACTTCAAAAAGTAAGTATTACTATTCATAACAGCTAGTTTGATTGGTTACGGTATGTTAGAACTCGAAGTTGCGTACAACACACGCTACTGTTTTATTCAAAGGAAAGCGTACCGTGGAAGCTTGTGATGTTTCATTTTAAATTTTTTGATGTCTCCATTTAGTAAAAAAGTTTAAAATATTGTATTTAAAAAGGTTTCACTATCAAGAGTTGATAAAAGTGCAATACTGAAAATGAATCTGTTCTTGCATTATGACTAAGAAATTCATAATATGGATTCTAAAATTATAAGGATTATATAAAGTTTAAAATTTAGTTAATACTATTCATGACCTCTTTTAATGGATTTTTTTGGTAAGTCATGGTGCAATTGAACTCGGTGTTGCGTGTAGTGCAAGTTATTAAATTATTTTGAAGAAATAACACACTATGAAATCTTGGGGTGTTACAATCACCACAACCTAATGGTATGATGTAATGGATAAAATTTAACACTTCTTAATTTGATAATAACTATGTTAAATGATTTTAATGTACCAAAATATTTTTTGAGATCATTTGTAACTATATATTTTTATGTTTCTAATAATGTTATCTTAAAAAATATCTTGAAAAGACACCTTATTAACTTTTGAATGTTAGGAAATAAAAAAATCGATATTTTAGAGATTTTGGGTATAAGGGTTTTTGAAAACCTTATATTTTATATCTAAATAAATTGAAATATTATTGAATTATTCAATATTCTTGTTGAAATACAGTCACACATAAGAATAACATTAATATATATATATACCTTTATGACATATCATGTTGATAATTAAAAAATAATATGATTAAAAAAATTACTAAATATATATAAATGTTTTTCAAACTGAAATTTATATTCCTATAAAATAAACCTTAAATTTTTTAAAATATAATTTAATGATTAAAAGAAATTTTTTTGAGCATAAATATTTTTATTATGAGAAAAAATATGTTCAAATTTAAAATGGGATTTAATTAATTGAAATGGTATTTATAATGAACAACAATACATTAGTTATCTTAATGATAGTAATGATGATAAAATAATTTAAATATAAAAATTTATTTTTCATAAGACTATTTTTTTATTTGCAATGTGGTTTTCTATAACATGTTAAATAAATAATTATTGATTAATGGTTTTAAATAAATTTAAATACATCATTTTCCATTGTGTATTTTGACATCGAATTTATATTATTTACTACGTATTGAATTAATAAAAATCTACTTTTAAACATAAAATTGAATTTATAAAAAATGTGTTTTTATTTCACTTCCAATGATTAGTTTAATATTAATTTCATCCATTTTAAGAAAATAAATTTGATAAAATAGATTACATATTTTTAATCATCAAGTTAAAATTTCTAATAAGAATAATATCATTTTGGGCATACTGAATCGTGACAACTATAAATCGTTATTCCATGGGGGGGGGGGGGGGGGTTAACCGAACGAGAAGGGTAACATATAAACATAAAAAAATTGAAATTTTTTGATAGAATTTTGACCCTGTTATATCATAAAAGTTTAATATGTGAACATTTTGAATCATTGTACTTGATAAAGACATTAAATATATATTAAAATTTCAAGTAATTCAATGTTTATCATCTCTCTAAATAATAAAAGGAAACCAAAACTCTACCCTTATTTATGAATTCTTATCCTTTTAGGTATTAAAATCCTAACCCAAAAACTTATTAGATCTATTTAAATAAACTTATATACCATCTTATTTATTAAAGAACGATATTTCATATGTAATGTTGTATGATAATAGATGTCTATCAAATATAATTATAAATTTTAACAATGATATTTCAAATTTAATTCTTATTAGATACCCTATAATCATATTATATCGATAATTAAATGATTCATCCCATAATATAAATATATAAATATATTAATGTGATGATATAACAACAATCTTCCACCTATTTTCTATCAAATGAGAAATGAAAGTATCACTCAAGCATATGTTCAGACTACCACCTCCACATGGTGACATGTTTCATTCTCTATCACCATATTTCATGGTTATATTTTATAATGGATCTAATATTTAAATATAATATTTAAAAATTATCTAGACTTATTATTGATAAAATATTATTTTTCATTATTTCATTCATTTCGTTAGAATAAGAAGACAACATTTTTTCATTTTTATAGAGTGACATCACCATAAATGGTTCCACAATTTTTAAATAAAAACAATTTGTTGAAGGTTTTAACTATTTTGTAATAAATATTTATGATATTTATATGATTATTATAATTCTTGATTTAATGAATCCTTGATAAATTTTCAAGGACCAGAATTATAGAAAAGAAACATTCATGAATCATAAAGTAGTTAACACTAAGAAATGACAATTTTGATAAACAATTTCTAATAAATAGGTGTTGAAATATTATAAGTGGATTTTTCAGGGGTTTATAATATTTTTTTTGTTATAATATATAATTATAAAAAAACTAAAATTATTAAAACTGATTTTGATAAAATTCATATTATGTTAGACTTAATGTAGGGGTCCTATGTTACCATCTCATTTTTATGAGTTTGATTCTGCTTAAAATTATTATGATGAAATTATATGATATATGTCTAATAAATAATATTTATTTTCTTATAATATTTTAATTTTCTAAAATTATAATTTTGAATTTCATTATCCGCTCTCTATCTATTTAAATTCTTCTAAGAATGTTTTTAATGAAAATAAATATTTTATTTTTTCTATTGATCTGAGAAATTTTTTCTCCCATTTATAAATATTCATTAAAAAAATGAGGAATTGTTTTTCATTATACTATTAATTTTAAAATGATTTTTTAATTGTGTCAAAAACTTGATAATTTATTTTTTAAAATAATCTACTTATTGTTTTCCATATGAGCTACATTAATCTAACGTTTAAAAAAAATCATCATTTTAATGTACACAAAAATAATGGGATTTCAAAAAATGATGAATAATATTTTATTTTATGCTTCCATTAATGGTTTATATGGTTCTTTTAAAATAAAAAATCATCCTTAATATATTGAAAACTTTTTGATTTAAATTAAAATTAAAACGGAAAATGATATTTTCCTCATGAAATAATCTAGTTATATTTGGAAAAAATATTTCTTCAATAATCACATCCTATGATGTTACGTACTATTCAATAGTTATATAATTATAACACCCAATACTTATTCACTATATATATAGATTATTATTATGGAAATGAAATATTGGTGAAACTAATATTTATTTCCCATTATTTAAGTGATGATGATATGATAAATGTTTCCATGATCTCATGGAATACATATCAATCAATAATGATTATGTAACATGTTATCTTATTATATCCTGCTAATTACCTATGTATATAATAATATTTTATGAGAAAAAATGTACTACAAGAGGTTTGACAAATAATAAAATAGTGTAAAAATGGTGTTCTAATAATCCCAAAAGAACTACATGGGAGGTTAGATGATGCATAATATATGATAGATGTCTTAGTGGGTATTCTTAACCTAATATTTTAATTATTACATCTATTCCACACATTATTCCACACTTTTATGAAATTTTAATATTTCAATTTTATATTCTAATACCTGATGTTTTTGATTCATTTAAAATTCATATCTAATGGACTTATATTATTTATACAATTACTCTTTATTACGATCTATGAATTTATAGATGTGGTTTTGAAATGATATGATCATATTCTCATACCCTTGTGCTTAATGTATGAAATCATTATGATTGATATCACACTTATTTACCCTAATTGATCATATGAGATCACATTTTATTATGATTCCTTTTTCTTAGGAAATGAAGAAATTTTTTAAGTATGATATGACTAATAAGAATACTAATTATGAATAACATTATGTTAGAGGATATAGATATTTTATAAAGGAGTTGTTTATTTATCCACGTTTATAATGAAATAAAAAATTTATAGTTATTCCTTGGATCTTAATGATATGAAATGGATATTTTCTAATAAGTGTCAATATTTATGTATGAAATGTTCCAGTCACATAAATTGAAATAATAGTATAGTTTAATTATTTTTTAAAACTATGATTACAAAACATTACAGATAACCATTATGATAAGAAAATATATAGAAGACAATAATTTGTTTTTTTAAAGAATGGTGTGTGATTTTATAATAAAATACAGCATTGTATTGATATTAGAATGTGGATGTGGTTTTGACATATAAGCATTACAATGACCCAAGCATAAACATTATATAACCATTAGTTAAGTCAAGAAATTAATTTCATTCAAATTGAGGATATTTTCAGGATTATAGTTTTGGATTATTAGTACAAACTCTTAGAATGTGAACCACACATTTCATGTCAGCAGTTATACTAAGTATCCAGTTTTTCTACTAAAGTTAAACCTTTAATAAAAAAATATAAATTTTTATCTCGATACATCTCCAATTATTTCATAATGACATCATAATTTTACATATTAATCCTAATACCTATGAATTTTTTTTAAAAAAGGGCATGGGAATAAAAAGCTTAGTAAGTGACTTAAAACAAATAAAGATAATTTTAGTCCATTAATACTTACAAACCTTTGATTTTTTTGATAAATTTATACTTTTCACCCATAAAATAAAAATTCATTAAATGAACTCATGGATAATAAGATTCCTACAAAACTACATTGAAAAAATAATTCATAAACGTAACTTTATGATTCCATATCATTATTACACTGCATATTTCACAGAAACATAGGGCGTAACCTTCATGGTAACATTTGGAATACCCACCTTTGTATATTCCCTAAATCTCTTAAGTGAAACTCTACCATTTAACTCTATCTCATTAGACAATTAATTATAGAACTATCACCATATCACCTTCATTTGGATTATCATAGAAACTACTATGTTCATAAACAATTTCCAAGAACCATAACATAATCATAACACATAAAAAAGGCATAAATGAAAAATAAAATTTCCAATTTGAAATCATTTATAAAAAGCCACACAATCAATAATGAGTATAAATTAATTTAAAATAAAAGTGTAAACCTATTCAAGAAGCCTCAAAACAATATATGGACATAAACTTGTTAAAATATATTTATTTCTTATAATTTTGAATACATTATTTTTTGACTATGTTAAAATTTAAAAACGAATTACTTTTAAAATGGTTTTTTAAAATAATGAATTTTAAAAAACCCATTTAAAAGAAATATTAAAAAGGAAAAAATAGTTAGTTTTCCTTTAAAAAAATTATTTCTTTTAGATGAACCCAAATATCAAATAATTTTCCTAATGGTGGTGAAGTTATTGTCACCATATTAACTAAAAACATTCCTTTCTTCCTTTTACAGAAACGTTCTATATATATCACATAAAAATATTTATTTTCAATACCATTGAATTATATAAATATATATTTCTTTTTGAAATAATTTTACATCAATAAAATAAATAATAAACATTATATCAAATATATTGACATAGGGAAAATGATTTGACAATTAAATCGTTAAACATTCAAAGAGTCCCATAATTTTTTGAAAATTTAATTCATGGCCTAATGAAAGAATAACATTTAAAAAAACATTAAATAACACGGGGATGGATATAATATGGATATGAAATGTAAATGGGGATTTATATACACCTTATAAAAGTATAAATGTCTATGTCTTCATGAAATGCCTCATTGAAAAGAGAGTGAGACAAAATCCTTTACCTTGAGTCTGATTAGTCAAATACATTATTGGTCTTCATAAATAATAAAATTAGGATAATTATTTACTTTCTTGATATCCTTTTAGACATTATTATTCATTTTATTTCACTTCGTGTCATGTTTTAGCATTTACTTTATTACAAAATTTCTTTTTGGACGTTTTGAGTATATTTGATACATGAGTCCAAAATGACAATGGAAATGTGTCTACAGTAAAAATGTTCATAATTAAATAATAATTATAATAATATTCATGAAATAATAACCAAATTTATACAATAATTAATCTTTTAAATCAAATCATTTATATATGATTATGAAAACTGAATAATGTTATAATCATTGAGATGGTAGGTCGTACAAACACATGAATAACGTATCAATTTTTAAATGATCATTATAAAAAAGAGGTGACTATACTTATACCATTAAATGATGATAATAATATAGTTAATAACATATTTATCATTTAAATATACTTTTATATATCATCCATGTGATGTGGTGATGAGAAAACATATCACATCGCTTCATGGGGGTGATAGTTTACCCAAACACACAATGTTATCATTTTATATGCATGGAAAGGTATGAAAATATATGATATATTATTATTTATTAATGTTAAATGGGACAATAATATCATAAAAAATATTTATTCCATCATTATAACCAGTCTTGGGAGATGGTGAGGAAAAAGTATTTATATTGGTTAAAAGATGAGATAATTCCCACAAACACATGAGAAATTAATTCTTCTCTAATTTTTGGAAGTGATGAAGGAATTTTGTAATGATGTTAAAATAATTACATATTGGTATATTGATTATATTAGAGTTATTATTTAATCATGGTTGAATAATATTTTATGGAATTGGAAGTAGAAATACATAAAAAACACTTAAAAACGATACCTTTCATTCAGAAAATCATCAATGATTAACACACTACCACATATAAAGAGGAAGTTATAAACAAAATAAGGGATCTAGAATGTGTTTAGGCATTCAAGTAAGGTATTTGGGTAGATATTGGTCAAAACAAGTAGATTTTGATGTAGTTATATAAGAGAACAATGATTTCCCCTTTATTTGAGTGATGAGGGGAAATCCTAGAATTATTCAAAGTATTAAATTAATATAAATTTATTTTCTAATAAAAATGTTCAAAAATGGATTTATTTATAATATATATTAATTTTTAGTATAATTTAATTAATCCAGTGAAAATTATATAACTTTCGACTATTTTTATTACATATTTTTTTGTTACAACCCTTATTAATTTTTACTGTGATATCATGTAACATACAATTTAATAGTTATTTTAATTAATATAAAATACAAAAATAGTAGTGAAATATTCATTTATGAAATATTATGACCTATAAAAAATCTGTTGCCTAATGTGTGATTTTTTTTAAATTTATAAATTTTAATGAAATATTTTAATATTAAATAACTATTATTGTCTTTTTTGAAACTATTCATTTATTTAATTTTTAAAAATTATATAAGAATAACATATGTCCAAGGTAACTCTCTTAAATCATAAATAACATGTCAAAGTCACCCATAAAATTCTTTTATGACATTTTTAATCTCAAAAAATATATATTGTAATATTTATAATATCATGTATTTGATTCATTCATTAATTATGAGATTACCCGATCATCATTATTTCGCCATTTGAATAAATTATTTATTTCATAAAAATGGTAAATAAATTACCATGATATAAGAAAAACATTTTTGTTTTTAAATAATATTTATATTAGAATATATCTCATATACCAACCATTATTAAGAGTACTTTAGTTGTTAAAATCAAAAGGTTAAAAAAGGACTTTTGATTGAATATAATATTATAAATTCATTAGATTCATTAAAGTGACACAATGTGGTCCTAAAATAGACCCAAGTATTTTTATTCATCATAAAATACTAATAAAATACAATTAGTACAACTTTTTAGGTAATTTTATAATCTTTTTAATATAATATTTACCATTAATTACATGATTTATGTATAATAGTGGTAATAAATATTATTATTAAGGTTATTATTCATAATGTTCAAATACAAAAAGAAACTTTTAATTAAATTAACTTTTGAATTAAAATATTTTATAAATTTTTAAATATTCTAAATAAAAAATTGGAATAAATTAATTGAAAAATAATCTCATCGACGAATCATGAAAAAATTGTTTTTAAAGAAAAAATGTTCAATAGATCACAATGTTTTTATATCAAATTTCAATGTTAAAATTATCCCAATGACATAAATTGTATGAAATTATAAAAATATGATTTAATATTTCTCTAAAAATAATTAAAATGATAATATTACTATTTAAATAAATTACATGAAAATGAAATTTTGAAGTAAAATACATTATTTTTCACTATTCATTAAAACAATGAATATTTTCAAAAAAATATGAAAATTTTATCCAAATTAAAATTTTATCTACCACATATAAATAAGAAGTTTATCTTTTCAAATATTATTTATTAAAGTGACAAAAATTATATTTAAAATGTTTTATCTATCAAAAGGTAGTAATAATGCCATTTTTTTAAATGACCCATTTATAAATAAAACTGAACATGTTATTATGTAATATATATAGAAAATATATGAAAATTTTAAACATTTTAATTAATATTATATATATATATATCATTAATATAACCCAAAAATAGTGATTTTATTATTTTACTGGAAATGAAACAAACTTATGCACATTTAAAATATTTTTGAGAAAAACATTACCATTTATATTAAAATGGGTTTCACATTCATATAAAATTAATTGATCACTATAAAATTAATTATATATACATATGTAAACCATATATTATTTATTCATTTATCATTTTTATTTCTTACTATTCTAATGGCTATGTTGTAATGGAAACATTAAAATAAAAATATTTAGTTGTTTGTTTATGCTCATGGTGGCATATCCTATATAATATCAAAAATAGCATTTCTTTATTAAAAAATAGAGATGTTACATTATTACACCCTTTCATAATTTTATTCCATATAATTTATACTCAGGATAAAAAACTAGGGGTTTTAATTTTCAAAATACCAATATAGAAATCCCACATCAAAAAATGAATTAATGAAACTTCCACTTTAAAATAAAGAAAGGGAAGTACGAAGGTCTCCTTGGATAAAAAATACTTGTTTTCCATGTTGGAAAACATAGAAATAGATTATAAAACAAAACATAATGTTATGATGGATAGTGGTAGAAAACATGGTTATAAGAATGATAACAATCACAAAAACGTAAATATGGGAGGTGTTAAAAAGCCATAGATCCCTTATTAAAAAATTAAAATGGATTACTATTTTGGTTAAATATCATTTTGATGGAGTTATTTAATTATTTTACTACTTATAATAATAACATAAGGAAAAATACATAATTGAAATGTAGAATTTCACCGATTTTTAAAATTATCCAAAAAATAATTTTTTTTCTCCAAATGATGAGAAGTTAAGATGAAATGTTCACATCTAAATAAACTTCTTGAGAAGCAAATAAACCAAAAAAAATATTTACTATAAATTTAACCTATCATGATATATTAACCAAAACATAAATGGATATGATAATATAATATAATATAATTTTGTGAAATGAATATCATTTATAATATGAAAAACTACTTTAATCTTCAAAATTCAACAGTGATACCCAACGTTAAACATAGTACATTTGAAAAATAACTATCTGTAAATTCGTCAAAGAAACTGAATAAAATATTTACCCCAAAAAATTATTTGATTACATAATATTCCATGATATTTTTTAATAATAATCTCTAAAATAAAACCAATTAATCGAGAAGTCTTACACTAAAAGACTATTCACCCTAATAATATTCAGGTATTCTTTCAATTTCCATAAATAACCTGAATAACCATTAGTCCACTCTAAAATAATATATTTTTCCAAAGTATTATTCATCTTTTATTAAATAATTAAAACCCCATATTATTATAATTACCATTAACATAACAAGTTACCCTAATAGAGAACATATTTAAAAATTACATTTATCACTTAATCACTAAATAGTATTTCAATCCTTAGGTTACTTATTTGATAATATATTTGTTATAGAAATAATCTTATTATTAATAAATAAAATAATTTATCTTAAAATAATAAGTCATACTAACTAGGATATCACATAGGCCAGTGGTAGGTGATGCACCCATGTCAACTTTCGGTTGTGGGTTTAATTCCCACAACCTTGCCGAATGTGATTTATCATCACCCATCCTGTGGGTTATCGCCTTTTATAACGATTATTATAAATTTACCAAAATATTATGAAGTACAAAACAATATTCATAACATTTTTAACCTCAATTATTATCTCAACCCATTTATTTTGCATTCCAAAAATTAATAACCCATAATTACTTCAAAAATAAAAAGCTCCAAAAATTCCATTAATCACCTTATAATTTTAGATCATAAAGCATAAAAATATGTTCAAAATATATTTAACAAAATATCAACCTTAAAATTATAATCCCATGATGATATCCATAACTCATATTAATACATCATAATATCCAATGTTTTTTAATCTATACTTTGATTCCAACTATATGGCCCTGACCATAAACATTACCTAATGTTCACTTAAGTCATGAATCTAATTTCATTAACATCTATGAAATTTAATGTTTATAGTTTTATATAATTATTAAAATATCTTAGAGAGGAGAGCAATACATTACATGGGGATAATTATACTCTTTATCTAATTTTTCAACTAAAGGAAACCCATTTTAAAATTAAACAAGAATTATTTTCGAGACACATCTTAAATTCCTTCATCATGACATACTCTTTGTTAGAAAAAATATGATGACCCGTGAAAATTATTTTATAACCTGGTATTATCACATAAAACTTTTTATGGGGCACAAAATAAACAAAGAAAATTTTAGTCCATTAATAATTACACAACTATGAAAACATTTTAAAAAGGATTTACATTTCAACCGTTAAACATTAAATCTTATTTATAACACATGAAATAAAAATATTCCTATAAAAATCCCTATAATTCATAAGTCATACATGTAAATTATTGCATCTATATCATTATTACATTGTATATTTCATGGATTGATAGGGAGTAACCTTCATGGTTACATTTGGGGTACCCACCACAGTATATTCCGTAAATATCATAGGTGAAAACCTAACGCTTAACTCTATCTCATTACCAAATGCATTAGAGAGCTGTCATGGGCTCACACTACCCAGGTTTATCATGGAAGCAACCATATTCATTTGTAATTCCGTAGAATCATAACATAATCATTACACAAAAAACACAAATTAAAGAAATATACCTTTTCCAATTTGAAATTATTTTTACAAAGCCACACACTAAAAAAATTAAAACTCATTATTTGAAAATAAGAGATTAAAATTTTAAAAGAGGCATTAAAACATTAAATAAACATAAAGTATTAAAAATTTATTAATTCCATATATTTTAAACAACATTTTTTTGGTTTCTTTAAAAATAGTTGAATGATAAAATTTTAAAGATGGATTTTAAAAGAATGCCCCTTACCCAAACCCTTTCCAAAAAACAAAATTCGAAGAAAAAACAAGATTTTACTATTATCCTAAAATAATATAATGTTGTATAAGAACCCAAAAATAAAATAATGGTCATGGTAGTATTGATTTTATTATACCAATATATGTTTCAAAGAATATTCCTTTTGACGTTTGTCAAAATTTCCTGCATAAATCAAATAAAAATATTCCTTTTGAGAACCATTGAACTAAATTAAATATATATATATAATATTTAATATAAAATAAATTTATATTGTTAAAATAATTTTATAAAATAATATCAAAAATATTCTCATCGAGTTAAATATGGCACAGGTAAATCTTTAATCATTCAAAGTGTCCATATCACGTTGAACATTTAAATACTAAGCCATATGAATGAATAAAATATTAATAACAATTAAATATAATGTTGGTGGATAAATATGGATATAGAATATAAAATGGTTTATTTATACACCTTTTAAAAAAATAAAGGTTCATATCATCAAGATATTCCTCAGTGAAAGGTTATTGAGGCAAAAATACATTACCTTAACTCTGATTTGTCACCTACACTCATTATCTCCATGAATAATATACTTAGGTTAATTATTTTCATTATTGAGAACATTTTAATTGTATATGATTATTTTTATATCACTTATTACCTTTTTAAAAAAATTACTGAATTACTTTAGTACATGTTGTACATTTTTATGATATTTGATAGTTGAGTCCAAAATGACTTTGAAATGGTTTATATAGTCAAAATGGTAATAAATACATCATCTAAAGAAAAATATTCATGAAATAATAATAACAATCATACATCAATTATACTTTTAAATCATGTCATATATTCAAGGTTATGAAAAATGAATAACGTTATACTCATGGAGATGATAAGCCGTACGTACGCATGTGTAACGTTTCCATCTTTCAGTGATCACTATGAAAAGGAGGTAAATATAATTTTATCATTACATAATGATCATAGTATCAATAATATCATATTAATAATTTAAATATAATAATAATAAATATCAAAAAAATCTGTGATGTTATCTAAACTAACATCTGTCCCAGTCGAGAAATGGCTCGAAGGGCCTTCTCGATCCCAACAGGACAGAAACTTGTGACGAGCAGCAAATTAATCACTTTGGGAATGATTTCACCCAATAAAATAGGATCAAATATGATTAAATGAGAAAATTGAAGATTCAATTGTTTTTAAATATCAAATATATATTCAAACTGATCTAGTTACAACAAAAGCTAATGAAAAATAAAGCTGAAAACCAATTACCAAACTAATATTGAATCACACTACCAAAATATATATTTGACCTCATGGTCACCACTAAACATAATACCCAAAAACATCAACACTGATCACATGATCCAGGAACCTGATCCATCATAATTGCCCGGGTCTATAGATACAAAATAGTACAAGTAGTGGTTTATCATAACAACTCAGTCAGTAACCACCATAGAATGCATACATTTCCATTCTAGAAAACTGTTAATAAACAATAGATTGAAAATAAATGTTTAAAATATTTTTTTATCATTTTACTATTTAATAATAGCTTTCACTTTTTCAAAACACTACATTCCATATCAGTATTTTTCAAAAGAATTACTATTTTAAAAACCAAATCCTGAACCAGAGTCAATGAAAAACAATACCATGATATGATGAAAAAAGAGGAATAGTAAACAAGAAAACAAATGTAGTGAAAATAAAATAAGAAAATATTGACTGTAATATTGGTCATTTTCTAAAAATCTATAGAGAAATCCATGGACGAACTGAAATCGGGCTCACCCACCGGCGTATGAAAAAACTCAATAGTGTATAACCAACTAGCCTCTCTAAACAAGCCATGCCAATGAAACACCCCAACAAGTCCTATATAATTATTGGGTTACAAACTCTTCAAATAAGGTTCAATAATTTACCAACACTCAAGACTCTAAAATATTCCTAAGAAAACCATGGTAATAGTATTCTATTTTTTTGGAGGCCCTCACTTGTATGGCTCACCTAAGATACCGTCTCCACACTTGCCTGCCCCAAACATTAACAACACCAATATGATAACCCATATAGTTAAATCCTATATAGTTTTGTATTTCATACATTAAGTCATTACTCAGTGAAAACTGGGTCATCACACCATATAGTATTATAAATATTTTCTCAAAAACATTAAAAGTTTCAAAATGGGCATTTACACTTTCAAAATAACCTTTCACCTGAAAAAAATTAACATTCCATCTAGGAATTTACAATTTCAAAACAATATTTCGTCACCAAAAAATAATAAAGTTCTAAATATGCCTTTAAACCTTCAAAAAAACTATTCAACTTAAAAAAATAATGTTCCAACTGAGCATTTAATATTACCAATCCAAATAGATTAAAAAAGTTCCCTAAACCATTTATAAAACAACATAGAACACAACATTTATTTTTTCAATTCAAAATGTATCATCAAACATTTTAGAAATCATTACACACCAAAAAATTCAAAATTATATATAAGATCAATTTCCCTTTTAAAAAAATTTTTTTATTCATTTTGAGAAGAAGGAGCATTTAGAGAACCAAAAAGGGATTTAATGAAAAATTTTGAAAAGAGATTTTTGAGGAAGGAAAGGAAATAGATGCTCAATATCCAGGTTCATGAGTTGAGAAATTTATTCTAAGGCCATTATTCTTTGTGTTATCATCCATATGTAGAGTTTGTGCACATATCATTGTGCCCACATCCAATGGAACTTTTATTTAAATCCAAAAAACATACAATGACCATTTTGTAAAATACAAATTCACAAAAACCCTCACCAAAACCCTATACCATGAAGACATCATTTATAACACAAAACATCCAATTTCACAATAAACCAATCCATAAGTAAATAAACAAAAGAAAATGAATTAAAAACACACAATTTTATTCTTAAAGTTAAAATATAATTTACTCAAACAACTTCGTTTCATATATATATATATGTTCATGAATACCACAGTAAAAATTAACTGATATTTTATTGAGCATATTATGTGCCCAAATTAACAAGTATAACGAAAAAAGCTCTTCAAATAATTTTTTTACCAAATTTTACTAAAAAGAAAGAATCATAAAAAGTTAACCAAATATATCATAAGAATCAAAAATATATTTATAGATATATTGAAAGTAACTAAGCATCAATGGAATGCATCCAAAAGGATAATTACGAGGAAACCTACCTCAATGGATTTAGGATACAATGAAACAATTGGATATGAATAAAACACATTCAAGAACAATCCACACACCCTAAAAATTCAGAAAATTTATCCACACATCATCCTAATCATCTAGGGTTCAGACAAAGGGAAGCCCCCCCAATAGGACCCATGAAATAAAGGGATGAGTTAGAGGATAAGAGGAAATCAACTATGAATTTGAACAAAACTCACATAAGAACCATAAAAGCCAAGAAATGGTGGAAAGAGTGAAAGGGAGAGATTTTTGGTGATATCCCATGGTGTTTCTAGGTCGAACAAGGGCGAAAATTCCATATTTGGGGATAAAATAATAGAGGGTAAAAGATGTAATTTACACATTTTAATGAACTAGGAAACTCCCATAGTTTTTCCACACAATTTTGTAAACTGTGCACAAATTGTGTGCCTTATACTGGATGGATGGTCACCTCGTATATTCTGGTCACACAGTTTCCCAACCAAGCACCAATTGTCCATAATTACACTCTCTGGTTACAAATACAAAATAATAAATTCCCGCACGGTTTCCCAAAAAATAATGCTACCCTTACGCATCAAAACTAGACATAAAACATAGGATACACATTTACCTAGGATATGTCTAATAGTTTCCCTTATCCATGATCAAACCATTAACCCCTTGTAGTTATTCCCAAAACATCAATTCCACAACCAAAAAACCCAAAATTGAAAATAGGACTAAACCAGAACCTCAAAAAAATTCCAATGCCATGAAAACAATAAAATAAAATTATTTCTAAGGTCATTCTTTAACAAACCCCCACCCCCTAGGAAATATTTCTTCCACCAGAATGTCACCCAACCTAGAGATAATCAAAAATTGAATCCATTCAAATTCAAAAAAATAAAGAATTCATGAAGCTAATGGTAACCATTCAGTCCACTGGTCACACCCAATCGTTTAAAAAGAAATCATATAACAAGAAATATAAGATAACATGAGAGGGTTATCCCCACTATAAGAACTCAACTACCAGTATGGGACAACCTAAGATAAGTATAATAAGTGAACTAAAGGCTTAACTAACCCAAACATCTTCGCACGATTTGGAGAAAACCATCAAAAATTAAATTTTTTCACACCAAGAAAACCTCCAACAAAAGTGGATATAACAACAAAAAAATAGTAATAGAAAAAATTCCTAAATATTGGCTATAATAATCGATTTCCACAAAAATAGATATCTATGGAGAATCATAACAAAAAGTTGGAACCAACCAACACAAAGGCTAAGCAATCACAGACTGGAAAACAATCACAAGACATGAATTAAAAACAATATTATTGAAATCCAAAGATAGAAAACAACCAAGCTCCTTGAAAATGATGAATATCTTATAAGAAATTGGAAAAGATGAAAAAACCTCTTCTATATCCACTCCAACATTGGAGTGAAATCCCGATCTAAGGCTTTCTCATATCTTTGTGATTCATAACTCTGTGCGAGCATAACTATGACACATGTGGCTAGAGCCCATTTTTCTGAAGCACATCCTTCTTAAAATTCATGATCAAGAATTATCTAGTCAAAACCTCTTCTCTATGAAATTATTCATTAAAAATATCACTATATGAACCAGATGGGCAGAATAAATACAAGTGTTTGGAGCATTATAGCCCAATAACTTCAAATGCCTGAAACGACCACACTGAAATCACATAAGAAAATGGTATGATGAAATGGAATATGGAAGAAAAGAAATTTTATTTTAATAAATAGGCTCCTATATCAAACACCTTTCACAAGATGGGGAACCCTCACAAGTGGTAGAAGATACTAGATTTCCAACAATTATCAATCAAAAACCAATTTGGTTTAAAAAAACATCATCCAACAACATCTTAAATAGAAGAACCCTAGAGGAGAGGGACCACTATTTAATATCATAATGGTGAAGCATGATAAAAATAGAGTCATTTATTGAATCTTTTGATGCCAGCTTTAATGATATTGGAATAATCTCCTCTAAATGTTCAACATGGGCCTTCACAATATGTTGGCCTTACTGAACACTCATAAGAACTTCTAGTTTCTTTTTACACATAATTAGGTATAAACCATCATATATATATGGATTAAAAAACATTCCATGTCCTCTCAACTTGAGTTGATTATGGAGAAGACATCTCCCTCTTGTCCAAGGTTTGACCCCTGTAGAAACATAGAACAACCCACAATCTCACAACTTTGGGAGGTACAAACCATATGAAAACACACTATACATTCTCAAGCCACTCCACTAACTCTAAAATACCTTTATCACCATGATACATAGGAAACAATCTAGAAGAAATGAAAATTGAGAATGCCTCATTATAATAAATGTGGATTTTTTTGGGTAATTTTATTAATAACATATGGAGAACCAACTCCAAACCAATATCAATCCAAAGCCCAATTGAAAACAAAATCCTAATACAAAACAATAGACTCACAAACCAAACACATTCAAACACAATAAATTTAAAATCACCACTTCTATTTTAATTTCAAAACCTCCTCCTTCTAAGGCCACTTCTTATAAAAAATATATATTTTTATAGCATAAAAGACCATTTTTTAAGGAAAACTAAAACCCAAATCATTAAATTCAAATACGCACCCATTTCATTTCATAAACCATCACAAATGGGTCTATAAATTCTCACTTACATCATCCACACTCATCTTCCATCATTAACATACCATAAAAACCCTCACGCATGTGAACTTGGATAAGGTGTAACTAGGGTGACACATTTCATTTTCACATTAAAACCCACACATTATACAAATTTTCATTAATTTGTTTCCCATAAATCATATACTTCCCAATATCAAATACAATTTAAATAAATAATTTCTGTTTAAAAAATCATTTTCTTATTAAAATCTTACTCACATCATGACAAACCAAAACTATACATAACTCATGAAAAACTACTATAATAAGGAACTAGTTGTCATGCCTAACTGGTGGCATTGTAATGTTATATATGGAAAGTATGAAATAAAAACTACGAGGACCTTTAATAAAATAATTGGACCACACATGGGTCACTACTCCATGTGATATCACAACATGACATTGACTTGCCTCCAATTTCGTTCCCCAACCAAATACCAAGGCAAAATGCTCAAATCTCGGACTATCCCAGAAACTAAAGGGTCAGAATAAGGAATATTTTTCATTGATCTTCCTAGAATTAACTCCCGAGTCTCAATAGTCCTAATCCATTATCTACCTAAAAGCCAAAATAAAACTGTGCCTACTAAGATTCCATTTTTTCATTAACCATTCCAGAATACTATCCAACCCAACATTCAACCCAGTCCATGACATGACCTAAAGAAATTTTCCAATCCCTGTGGGCTCATAACTAGTGTCGGGCATCAAATTCATCACAATGAGAAAGATTTGGCCCAAAATCCAAGATCAATTAAAAATCATTAAAAAGATGTTATATTCAACAATTAATTAATCTCAAATGAATATAAAAACTGATATGGTTACAACAAAGGCTTAACAAAATAGAAAATTAGAATCAAATTAGGAAACCAAGATTCAACCATACTGCCATGATCTCTATGAGACATCTTGGTCCCCACCAATCACAAGACCATGTAAAGAAAAGAAATTCTCCATGTATTTTTTAATTATGTGGAACTATTATGAGTCTATAAAAATTAAATGCGAGTGATTATGAGGCCCGATGTGCCCAGAATGAATTTTTTATCTTTTTTTAGGTACGTTCAGTAAATGCATGAGCAGAATTTTCTATCTATTGAACTGGTGATCTGAATAAAAATCCGAGGACACTGTTGAAAATGTAGCACCGACATTCGATTAAAGAGAACTTCACCTCGACCACAGTAGATCGATAGTTGAAGTGTGATTTTTTGTTTTTCACAGGAGAGTAAAAAATACTAAAAAAAATAAATCAAACAGCTTTTATTTTATTTATTTGAAACCTCTCATTGGACTTTTAGTGGTGGGGACCCCGTGATCATGAAAGCTTTGTAACTATTGGAATCACCCAATTGATGTTCCAACAATAATTGGTCAAGTAATTAATTCTTAAAAACAATTTAGTTGGCTCCTCACCTCTTGTGGTGGGGAATTGTTTGCAAAGAGCAGATTTAGGGGAGGAGAGAACTTGGGAGAAATTTTGGTGGAAGAACGTACTCCAATGAAGAACAAACCCCAGATCAAGAATGAGGAACTGATGACCAAGCACAGAGTTATGGAAGTGACGAGCGCTGACATCTCCATCGTCATCTTCATCATTTTCCTCACATCGTATCCAACGAAAAAAATGAGGAAGGGTTTGTTTATGATAGTTCTTCTTTTTTTTTACGTTCAATATATCTTCTTGATCTGCATGCTATCGGTCTAATAGAGAGGGTGCGGGCCAAAAAAACATGACATGATCCCACCACAACCTCGTGTATAGATGATTTCTTCGAGGGCAGATCGACGAGTTGAGCGGAGCTAGAACACATCAATGGAGACCGATGTTAGTAGGGTATAAGAGGCGGCCGACATACCGGTTGGTAAAAATGGTGGGGGTGGAAAAAATGCTCCACCGGAGGAGTCCGTGGCCCGTTGGCCGCAGTGGTGGACGATGGCGGTTGGCACGCTGACTAGCCGCATGGAACTGGGGAGACACATGTCGGCGCTGCCGTTAATGGAGGAGGCCACAAATACTGAGCTGCGGTGGTGTAATTGGAGGGCGGCCGACACTTGGCCAATTGCGGTTTGAGCTGGAAGCACACCCCAAGGTAGGTCGGCACCTTATCGGCCGTGGTTCACATAGGCGGCACACACAGAGGGTGGCTAGCACCCAGCCAACAGCGGATTGAGTAGAAGGTGAACATGGAGGCGGTCGGCACCTGGCTAGCCTTGGAGGTAGCCGCGGCACATGCCGACGCCACATAGAGGAGGAGCCGACCAGATTTCTAGTCGTCCATGTCACACCGAGCGAGACCACTCTTGTGGGTCCCACGTGCCAGTAGGGGGTGCCCCGTGGTGCCACCGGGTTGTCCAAAACTTAATTTTCCTTGTCCCATTTACGAATCTAGGGGGTGCCGCCTCCCAGGAGGCAGCTCGGGCAGGCCCCACCATGGTGGACCACAACCAGTCGGGCTGACCACACCCATCTGAGTGGGATGCACCGAGAGCGCGGCGCACAATTGGTCAGTCCACCCCATTGTGGCCCGGGTCATCCCAACCTGGTCGGGTCGGTCTAACTGGGTCGGACCGGACCCTAGCCCATCAAGATCCAGATACGCCTTTTTGGCCATATCTTGAGAAACGGGAATCCGTTTGATGAACCATCTATGGCACTAGATTCCTTGGATTGTGATGATCAACTTTGTATAATCGACATGAGTTTTGGATAACGTTGGAGTAAAATCATGTAGGATCGAACGCATATCCATCTGAGCCCTCAGAACAGAAACACAAAGAACTTACAGACTGAGTGTCCGATTGATGTGCCATAAATTTCATTGGGACCTTTATGGCATGGCAGTTCATTGATATAATTGTTAGTGAGACTTAGTGGATGTTGACATATAGGCTGATGGTGTGAGTAGAATATCATCCGGAAATGAGGAACATTTTTTGCTGGAACCCCATAGGTGGCTGTACTAGAAGAGTCTACATATATTATGTGGTTCATTGCTAGATCCTGTGTGGTTCATCTTCAGGTCCTTTGTGGGTCATATTCAGATCATATGTGGTTCAACATCATCTTATCCTATTTGGGTCATATGTAGAATCTGTGTGACCCAACAATAGGTCTTCCCGATGATTTAAGATGATCTAGTGACACAACTAATCATCTATACTTCTGTACTTAAGTTATACCTAGTGTGAGCTGAGTCTTTAATATTGTGGTACACTCTTGTGTGGTGATACCTTCGTGGTATTCTTCTATGTGGAATTACCTTTTTGGTACTTACCTTTGTGGTATTACCTATGTGGTACTTTTATCTTTATGGTGTAACCCGGGTGGTACATCTACCTTTGTGGTGTTACCTTTGTTGTATTCTCCCCCCATGTGTGAGATGAATATATATATTGATAACTTAGGTATACGTATGGGAAAAAACTAATTAGTGATGATGTTTATTGCTTTGTGCTTTGAGATTGAGGTATTTATTTGTGGTTTATACTTTGTGGATTTTAAGAGACCTTCGGGGGTCTCAGGGTCCCTACTGAGTATTGTTTTACTCACCCCTGCATGGGCTACGCCCACACCATGATGTGTTGGGTGGAGACGATGGAAAACATTGATCGAGGATAAGGGTTCCAAGACTAGAGTGTTTTTAGTGGAGGACCATTACATGAGATGTACCACTGAGACAACAGTTCGAGAGTTGTAACTCCCCTTTAAGTAGGATCCTTGGTAGGTTTTCACGGGCGCTGTTTTAAATTTTACTTGTACATTCCTGTTGGGCTTGTATTCTGTCCCCTTTACTAACTTCACTCACCATATTTAGTATTTATTTTACTTTGTACTTGTATCTTCTTGTGTGTATGGATAGTGTGGGTATGCAGGTTAAAAGGAAATTCCTTCTCAGTTATAGGTATATGCCTTCCCGATGCTAGTCGCCAGCCCGTGACCTATGGATGGCAAGCTTGGGGTAGTCACGACACGGGCCTCGGGGGATGGGTCGTGACAGACCAAACCAATAATAAATTTGATAAAACTATATAGGAATTTAAAACTACAATATATCATGGGTTTATAGGGATAGAATTCAAGCAGTTAGGTGTAATTTTAAGAGCTCAATTGGCAATCACCATATAATCCAATCATATAAATTCTCGAAAATAGTCCATAAAATCTAGTTTGGATATACATATATATTTTTTTCATTTTATTAGTTAAAAACTAAATTCCATTTTTGAAATACTAAAATCAAAATCAATAGTTTTTAAAAGGATTTACATTTTAAAGACCAAATCCCAAATTAGAGTTCAAGAAAAAGTACATGAAGCTATGATGAAAAATATATAGGCATAGAAAATGAGAAAAAAATGCAGAAAAAGATAAACAAGAAGCTACAGATAGTAACCATTGTCATTTACTATACATCCATAGAGTGATCCATGTGTGAATTTGAATCATACTCGCCTTCTAGGGAATGGTGAAGCTCAAAATTATATAACCAACTAGACACACTATACTATCTAATACAATGGAATGACCCATGAAGCCCGATACAACCAATAGGGTACCATCCCATCTAATCAAGTATGATAAGATTCCATCACTCAATTCCCTAAAATATTCCTATAAAATCCATAGTAATAATATACTATGTTCGTAGGAGGCCCTCTAAAGTGTGACTCACTTACTCTTCATCACAACACATACATACCCAAAACACTAACAAATCAAATATGATAACCCATATAAGGAAATCATCTATTGGGGTTACCTTTATAAAACATGTCATCTGTAGGTAACAACTAGGCCATTACCTCAAATGGAATTATAAGACAATTTCAAACAAACATTCAAATTTACAAACAAGGCCTTCAAACATTAAAAACCAAATTTCATATCCAATAAAACACAATGTTCTAACTATGAATTTACACTTTCAATACAACATTTAATATCCAAAATACATAAAGTTCCAAATAGGCTTTAACACACTAAAAACCACATTTCATCTCTAAAATAACATATTATGCTAATCGTGTGACAATCGGGCCCTGGGGACATCACCGACACCCCGCCTCAATATGGATGTCGGGTCCTGGCCCACTAGGTACCACCAGTTACCCCGTCAACATGTGGTCCCCACCATTGGGCCCACCCCCATTCCTGAGTAGGTCATATAACTAATGAAAGTCCCCATAGGTCAACACATGTATTTTCAATTGTGATTTTTCCTCACTCACACACACCCTGAGAAACTTTCCAGAAGGACACCATCCTGATTAGTACTCCAATCCAAACATACAGTGGAGTTATAATGAGATGGGCTCCAGAAAAGGAAGGTGCACCTTATTGACATGAGTCATATAATTTAGTCATTTAGCCATTTATTCATTCTGGGGTGTTACATTCACCCCCACCAATTAGGGCACGACACCCTCTTTGTGTGCCCTACATCTCAACCAAGATAGTGCACTGCAGTTAAGGTTATGTGCCACCTCTGTTACCAATTATGACAACTAGGCCTTGGTGAAAACACATACAGCATGCCTTAACATGGATGTCATGTCTTGGACCACCAAGTACTACCATTTTCCCCATAGACATGTGGTCCCCACCTTGGGGCCCACCCATGTGCCTAAACGGTCCATCTAACTAATGATAGTCCCCACAGGCCAACACATGTTCTTTCCAGTGTTCTTTTAACTCACTCACAAAAACCCTAAGAAACACCCCAGAAGGTCATCCATCAATGTCATTAATACATGCCAAGAATGCTTAACTGTGGAGTTCTGATCAGATCTGCTCTTGAAAATGATGGAACACCTTGATGACAAGTGTCATATCATTTAGTCATTTAACCCATTATAATTCTGGGGTGTTAAAAACTGAGCCATCAATATTGTCAATCAAAATAGATTTGAAACATTATCTTAAAAATTTACAAAAAAACATGTAACACCAATTTCATGTTTGAAATTGAAAATGGATCTATCAACATTTCACAAATCAATCAACACCACAAAGGGTTAAAGGTTCTATAACTACTAGTTCCTTTAAAAAAATTCTATTTATTTTTGACCACATAGAATTTATAGAAAAACCCAGGGCATATAAAAAAAATTCGGAAATGAAATGCTTGAGGAAGGATAGAATAAAATTAATTTTTTAAATCTAGATTCTTATGTTGCTCAAATTTTTCCATGTTCATTTTTTTTGTGCTCATCTATATGTGCAGTCTTTGCACATATGGATGTAACCACATCCAATGGAAGTTTTATTTAAAACTGTAAAATCATTCAAGGAAAATATTGGTGAAGCCTCCATTCACAACAACCCTTACGTAAAAATCATACCCTGAGGTCACCATTTAGAATAGGGAACATCTAATTTCACAATAAACCGAGCCTCTAGGACCTAAAAAACCAAATTCAAAACACCAAATTTTATTAATAAACACAAAATTTAATTTCCATAAACACATTACATGAATATTCAAATAGATATTATCATGATAACCCATTCAAATATCAATTGACATTTCATCAATCACATTATGTTGAAATATTTACAAGAATATTGAAATAATCTCTTTAAATACAGATTTTACTAAATTTTAACAACATGAAAATTTCAAAATAAATTATCCAAATACATCAACAGCATATAAAATATATTTATTAATTTATTAAAATAACCCAAGAATTAATGGAATGAATCATAAATGAAAATTGTGAAGAGAACAACCTCAATAGAGTGTAGATGCAATGAAACCCTTGGGGAAGGACAAAAATTCCTCGAAGAACAATCTACACACACTAAACTTCATGAAAATCGAACCACGTGTCAATCCTAACATCTAGGGTTTGGCCAAAGTGAAGCTACACCAAGAGAACCCAAGAAATAATGATATATGGAGGAGGAGAAGAGGGAACCAACTATGAATCTGAATAAAACTCCACTATAAACCATCAAGGAACTCTAATGGTTGTATGATAGAAATGTATATGGATTTTGTGAATCCCCATGGTGTGCCTAGGTCAAAAATGAATTAAAATTTTAAGTTAGGGAAAAAATAACAGAGGGGGAAAAGGCCATTTACAATTTATAATGAAATGGGAAACTCACACAGTTTTTCCATATCATTTGGTAAGTCGTGCACCCTTTACTGTATGAAAGGGGAACCTCAAACGATTTACACGCATTGTTTTTCAAACCATACACCAACCGTGGTGATTGCCAATATCTGGTTACAAAACCAAATCACACAGTTTCCATATGGTTTATAAAACCACTAACAACCCATTTTCCTTACTAATAGATACCTAAAAGTGGCCACTTGTTTACCTAGCCAATGACAAATGGTTTCCCATAACCATTATAAAATCGTGCACCCCTTGTTGTTAATCCAAAAACATCAATTACTCAACCAAAACCCAAAAAAAAAGAATCTGGAACTCGAACAAAATGTAAAATAATATATCCAATTATAAGAAAATAATAATGTAAAATAATTTCCATATAAAGGGATTCACATATATCCTCCATGTGATCTGGTGAAAAAATAAAACAAATCACATCGCTTGGTGGAGGAGATAATTCAGACATACGCACAAACAACATTATTATATTTTTGTGACTGGAAAGGTAAGAACCTAAATGATATTTTATTACTTCATAATTATAAATGTGTCCTTACTATCATTTATACATATTAATTCAATCAATGTAACTAGTCTTGAGGGATGGTTATGGAAAACAAATTATATCGGTTCTGGGGGAGATAATTCACATGTACACACGAAAGATTAATTATTTTCACATTTTCTGGATGTGGAGATTGATTTAGGTTATGATATTAAAAGAATAATATATAAGTATTTTTAATTCACTAGAGTTATTATTTCATAATGTTTTAATATTATTTGAAGGGAGTGGAAGAAGAAACAAAATAAAAACACATAAAAACAAAAGAATTCCTTAAGAAAATATCCTTTTTTTCTTTTTTCTAAAAATTTTATCATAGAGTCTTCGATATAGTTTTTATAACCCCAATATAAATTTACATTACATATTAAAATCAAAAGTGTGACAAAAAATGAATTTTCATCTAATATAAAATTTTAATTGCATAAAGACTTCTATGTTGCTCTGGGTGATCTTAAATCGACCCATGGATGATCGTGGTTAGAATAAATTCATCCAGTTAACCCATGACATATTCTAGGAAAATTTTAAATAATTTTAATTTATTTTTTTACATTTAATTACATGATTAACCCATAACCACTGTTATAAAAATTATTACTAAAGAAACTATTTATAATGTAAAAAAGAAAAATATTTAACTACATTGGAACATGTGATTCAAAATAATGTTACAAATTTTCTAAATTAATAACATTTAATTGTAAGAAATTAATTTTAAATTAATCACATTGACGAATTGAAAAAATGTGTTTTTAAAATAAAATTTTTCAAATTTTCAAAAAGTTTTGATATCTTATTTCAATGAGAAATTTATTCCAATGAATTATATTAAATTAATTGATAAAAACGTGGTTTAATTATTCTATTAAAACAATTAAATAATAATGTAACATCATAAATAAATAAAATAAAAATGTAATTTTGAATATAAATGAAATATTTTTCACTGTTCATAAAAAATGATTATTATCCAAAAATACAAAAAAAAAACAAACAAAATTAAAACATGAAATAAAAATTTTAATTTATATGTTTATTTTCTATATATAATATATAAATGTGGCAAAAATAGATTTAATATGGGTTCTCTGTCAAAAAGTGGTAATAATTCCTTTTTTTAAATACACTTTTTCTACCTAAAATTGAATATTTCCATATATGGTGTATTGAAAACATATTAGATTAATTTTAATTAATTTAATGATTATGATATATAATTATAATTAGTATAACCTAATATTAGTTATTTTATTATTAATTAGTACTAAAACACACTTTTGTACATTGAAATAGTTTTTTAGAAAAACATTTCCACTAATTTTAAAAAGGGAATTACATTTATTAATAATTAAATAATCTCTCAAAAATTAATTATTTATACATGTGTAAACAATATTTTCATAATTTAGATTATACTATTCATTCCCTCCATAACAACTATAAAAACCTAAATGGATAAAGGGTTAAATCACTAAATGATATGAATATTGTCAACAAGGTGCACCTTCATTTTTAGGAACTACCATTTAGAACTCCATATTTTTGTTGGCTTAGACTAGAGAGTGATTAGGTTGGGTGACCTTCTGGGTTGTTTTTTAGGATATGTGTGATTGATGAAAAAGTATATTGAAAAGGACAAGAGCTAACATTTGGGTATGATCATTAGTCAGGTGACCTGTTTGGGATTGTGGGTGCGCCCTAAGTTGGGGACATATAGGTTTCGGGGATATTGGTGGTACCTTCATGTCTTCGACATGAAAACTAGGTTAAGGCAGGGTGTTTGTGCTAATAGTGGGGCCTAGTTGTTACACTAATGTCTAGGTTATAATCCTAACTTGGAAATAATAATATTGACTAGTTCGTTTAAGATTAATGTGGCATATCATATATGCTATCAAACATAGTATTTCCTTTTTCAATGCCCGAGATGTTACATGAATCTTATGGGAACATAGTTAAAAGGGTGGATTTAGTATTTACTTGATCATCACTAGTGCTTCATGTGGGGGTTTGAGATTCCACACCTGGTTAGAAACTCCCAATGATATCTAAGGTTTAATTCAAATTTTTTTTGTAAACCATTATGATAGATTATAAATGATGATGACCATAGATGACATTGTTTAAACCAAATATTACATATATTGAAAATAATAAATCATGTTTTTGAAATCATATAAAAAATATTCATGATTATATTGTTTCCCACTAGATTATCATTTCTCAAATTATGTTTTTTAGTAAATTTATGAAACTATAAAGAACCATGTTAATATAAATGTGATGAAGAATCAAATGAATCTCCCCATGAGAAACCAAATGTTAAGGTTATTGGAATGAAAATTTTCCTTTCTATAAATACATAACATACTAACATTATGAATCACTCTGAGCATCTAAATGAGAAAATGGGGTCAAAATATTCCTCTGGGTTCTTCATGAGGTAATATTTACATTATTTTAATAGATCCACAAAGCCGCATATTTTTTAGCAACATATTGATACCACTAAAATGATATACTCTATTTTGTAGTTCACAAATCATGAATAATTTATTTTTTCACTTTATTGTTTAGATATTGAAGTAGATAATTTATGGAATCTTATCAAGAACAAGAGTATATATAGTGAAAGTTACAATATAGATTGGGATGAGATTAAAATGTAATTTTTCATTAAGTAATTTCCAAGTATACTTCATTTAGAAATGGATAAGTAAATTATTATTACAAATTAAGACTATTAATTTACTATTATATATTAGGGAAATTTTATTATACTTGAATGGTATTTTTTTGGCAGTATCATCCAACCTAAGATAAATATTAATCTATTAATTATATAATTAAAATTAAGACAACGTTGGGAAATTGAAATAAGGTACTTCAACAACTTTGAATAAATACTTCAATGTTCTCTAAAATTAAAAACAATGAGAATATTTTCCCCTCAATCTGTTGGTTTTGATAATAAACATTGGAATTTAACAATAATTATAAAATTATAATCCATTAAGAGAAGAAGATGAGTCTTCCTTTACACTAGACGTGTTGAGTTAAACATGGTTGGAATTATACGAAAAGTAACAGTAAATGTATTATGTGTGTAAAGGATGCTAATCAATAAATATTATATTTTATTGATCCGAATATTTTTGAAAATTATTAAAATAGTGAAAAAAATATGAAATACACTACATACACTCCATTTTTTCACATGTAAAGAGTATGGGTTTTATGAAAACCATTGCAACAATCCAAAGGTTAATGATGATGACATACTTTAGAAACATATTAGGCCTAAATTAAATGGAAAATATTATATGATCAAAAGTTACATATATGGGGTATGATAATTAAGTTGTAGATGGTACAATTACAATCTACTCAAAAACTACAAACATATTATTTGAAAGGAGATCTATCCAAAATATTTTATCAATGAAATGTTATATGTGCGTCACATTATGAGAAAAAATAGATATTTCATTAGAACTGGAAAAATATAATGATGTAATTATCAAATCACATGTTTTTAATCATCTATATATTAATTTTTTTGGAATGTGACTCCAAAATATTTCATTATTCTTCATTTAGTTGAATTTTATTTCATTTTGATAATTTACCAGATTTATTTAAAAAAGTACCATATGAATTACTAGTAATGGGAAGTCAAATTTTATTTTCTTATTTAACTTATGATTTTATATCACTTTGAGGATAAATATGAACTTTTATTGGGAATTACAACCATTTTGTGGGTCTTGATACAAATTTAATGGGTTCATTTTCAACAATTCTTGGGAAAAAATCAACATCAATGATACGCCTATTGTAATGAATTTTTATGATATACTTATAGAATGTTTTATTTTTGTAATTTTAAATTTTGATGATTAGTTTTCAATAAAAATAATAGATAGTGCTACACCTATTTAAAATACTTCATATTTAATGGACCTGGTTAAATTTTCAAAGTTATAGAAGAAACACCCAGAGAATCATGAAAAGTGATTTAATCTTCAAAGTAAATCGCCATGTGATACACATTTACTTCTGTTAAGTATAAATATGTATCATTGTGAAGCTGAATTGAGTTTAATTAAATAATTATGATCAAAATCAATAATATTTACCATCTTCCATTCATTAATGTTTTTTATCAAATGAGATGAACTAAATACTTTTCAAATATAGAACTTCACTCTAGATAATACAAATTTAGTGTAAAAAGAGAAGGCCTACTCAAGAAAACCTTCCATATATGATTTTTAAAATATGAATTTATAGTGATTCAACTTGGTCTTAATTATCCCCCCACTATTATCATGGATTTAATCAATATAGTCTTTATAAATCAACTTAATAAATTTGGATACATATTTATAGAAATCATTTTTATAATTTAAAACTCCAAGTAAAGCTATAAATATCCCATCAGGATTATATTGAAGTCCACAAAGAAAGATAAAATGTATGATCTATAAATTTTGGAAATAAAAATTTACATTTTTTGAGTCAAATAATCTCAAGAGAGGGGATATTAGTTGATATATCAAAGATAGAAGTTATTCAACATTGGTATAGACCAGAGTCTATGAATGATACATGTATATTCCATGGATTGGTTGGATAATATCAGATAATTATGAATAATTTTTCATAGGGATACAATCCACCCATAGTGAAAATTAATAAGTGATTCATTTTCATTTGGACAGATAAATGTGAAGAATATTTAAAGGAATAGGAGAGATAGTTGGTTAGTGAACCTATACTCACACTAAACTATTTTGAAGATGGATTTTTTATATAATATGACGCATCTAACAATAATTAGGGATTTTTTCTTATGTAAAATTATATAGTTAGATATTATAACAAATGAAAATTTATGGTTCAAGAAAATTATACGACACATGATTTTTCATTAGCTACTCTAATTTTATTTATTAATGATGTAATGGAATTATATTTATATGGAAAGGTGTAACATATATGTATTTGTATATATATAAATTGATAAAAAATGTTTAATTTATTTATTAAAACATAAATATTTTAATATGTTATAAGTAATATGGTTGGAGATAATTAAATACCAAGGTAAATCAGTATGTTACCACTAAGGGAAAACAAAAAGGCTGGATAATGATTTGAGTTTAAAAAATCATACAACATTATAAATAATATGGATAAAAATAATCTAATATTTTTTCAACTAAAAAGGACATACCATGAAATATTTATGTGAAGGGAGTAATCATATCTTACTCCAATAACCTATCCATGTGAGTATTAAAGAGGCACAATATAAGGTTTTTGAACAAGAGAAGATGGTGAAAGAGTTTCAGCAGATAAACTGTGATTCTGATGGAATGGTAAGGTTTATGTAACATGTATATTTCAACTCAATTATATACCTAAAAAATAAAATATTTCATGATTCATATTTGGAATCATTATCTATTCATCCTTGAAGTATAAAAATATATAGGGATTTTAAAGAGTATATTTTGTGGTATAACGTAAAGAGGGATATTGTGGAATATTTATCTTAGTACATATTATGTATCCATGTTGGGGAAAAGAGACATAAGTCTATGTTGTTTTTATAACCACTAACCATACCATATTGAAAATGTGAAAACATTAACACATATATTTTCATCAATCTCCCTAAATATTATAATGTCCATAATTCTACTTTTGTTTCAGTTGGTCTATATACAATATTATCACACTTCCTTAATATCCAATAATACTTATCTCTTCATCAAATTTCTATCTTATACATTAATTATGTGGTAGTTTTTCATATAGTAACACATTTTTCGGCATCTTTTTGGGATCTATGGTTTACATCAAAGTTCTAGTGAAATTTTTAGTAAATTCTATTTATAGAGTTATATATCAATACTACCTATCAACATGATGACCCGACTATAGATATTAAAATTTCATGTGACATTATAATAAAATTATCATTATTTTACTAAAGAGAATTTTGTATTAGATATTTTTATAATTTCATCATAATTATTAGATTTTAATCATATATATTTTAATGTGGACACTTCCTATCTATTTCCATTTTTTTCATAATATAAAACATTTGAAAAAAAACAACAATTTCTTTTCACAAAAAAATTCATGACACTCAACATGAATTATTATTTTCCTTTACCCATTATTAAACCCTATAAAAAATATTTTACAAAACATGGGATGAACACAATATACATTGCAAGGGATATAAAAATAAGAAATCAATTAGTCTAGTGAAAACATGAAAACCCAAAAAAATGTTTTATCTAAAACATAACCTTATACCTTGGAATAAAATCAAATATATTTTAAGAAAATACAATTATCATACCTTATAAAAAATAAATGTTTGACATAAAAACTTACTGTATATAATTGAAATGTAATATAGGGTTCCTATGATCCCATATTTATAGACCATTTTTAAATTGTAATAATTATAAAACATACGAATAATATAATTCCCCAATGAACATAACCATTTTCTAATGAATTATAGATAAAAAATAGGGAACACAAGTTTTATAATTAGATATAATTGGGGTCAAACCAACATATAATGAGATATATTGTGGTATTCATGTTTTATATGTTGTATCGGGCGCAGAAGTTATCATACACAATTTAGAATGAACGTGACATTATTAAATAATTTTAATACTACACCTTTTAATCACAAAACACTTCAAAACATATTTTTAACCCTTATGAAAAAATCATTTGAATATTAAAATATCGTATTCTTTAAAATAAATTCAAATACCAAAATAGCAAAAAACAAAAAAAGTTTTTCATTTGAAGAAAAAACTAAATCTTTTAATGGATTAAAAACTATAGATAATTTTTATAGTGGTTGGGAAATTATTTTTCTCAATATATTAAAATATATCATTCCATTTTACTTTGTTAAAGAATGTATAACATTATATATAAATTATATTCATTAAAACATTTGAAATAATGTCAAAAATAGAAAACTATGTTTCCTTTATAATTTTTTTATGTATATTATAATTTATTTATAAAATAATTTTGAAAACATGTAAATGGAAGAGAAAGATTTAGTATGTTAACCTTTATAAAAATAAGAACAATATTTTATGTTTATGTATCCCTTGACATGAGTATAAGTTGCCATGTGTATTCATTAAATCACCAAATAAAATAATTATGTCAATTATTTACATTTTTAAGAACAAAATTCATTATTATTATTATTCATTATTATCTTATTCATTTTCACATTATACTAAATTGCTTAATCAATTAAGCTCACATCTATCATTTTGATGATATTCAACTCATATGTCTGAAATGACTTCGTTATATTGATTAAGATCCAATTGGTAATTATTAAATCATTTAAAGAATATGAATCATTAAATAATTATTTTTTTATACATAAATTATACTTTTAAAACCAATCATGAATTATTTTTTTGAAAATTGTACTGTGTTTCAATCCTGGAGACAATGGACAGTACATATGCATGAGTAATGTAACTATTTTTTCAATGATCATTTTGGAAAACAGGTAAGTAATATTTTAACATAAAAGAATAATTATCATAGAATAAGTACAATATTATTTATATAAATACACATGTGTACATATATATTTAATCCATGTGATGTGGTGATGGAAAAAGAATCACATCACCTCTTGGAGGAAGTTGTCCCCATCTCTACATGAAAGACTTTATCATTTTCTAGTGAGTGGAGAGATAAAAAAGAAAATTAAATATTATTATTTAATAATTATTAATATGAAATTATTATCTTATAAAATCATTAATTATATCATTATAAACATTCATTATAAGTGATGATTAAAATTTATTTTCATCGACTCACGAGGCGGTAGTCCTCCATACACACAAATGATAGTTTTATTTACCATTAGATAGTAGAGAATATTTGTTATGTTTATGATAAAAAAAAAAAATATCCTTATATTTAATATAATGGTTTTATTATATCAAAATTTATGAAAAATATTTTTAGGAGGAAGAATAACAATAAAAAACACCCAATTAATAATGATACTTCTTCTTCAAAATACCCTTTTAGAATTATACCTAAATCCTTGTTTGATTGAACTTATGATGAAAAATGGCCACTAATAAGTGGGTAAGTAAGGAATGGTTTTTTTGTATTTTCAAATTTTGATGGCATTTATGGTTTGATTAAAATAGTATAATGGGTTTTCTTTAATATGTCGGGGAGCAGACAAACTTGAATTTTTTGAAAAAAATTCACACCCACCTTTCTCACATGTCAAAAAGATAAAAAATAGAAAATTATAAACAATTATATTATATAAGGCTTATTTGTTACCATAAAATAGTATTTATACACATTATTATGTCATTTAATTTTTTCTAACTTAACCCACTATAAACACTTTTTAAACTTAATTGTGAAAAACATATTTTTTACTATTTCCATTGTTTGTTATGGAAAAAATTAGTTGATGTTATTATATAATATAAATTATTGTTATTACTAATATTAAATCCATTTTGAGAATTAAATATATATATTTTGTATAATGAAAGTTAAAAGTAATATTACAGACATGATTTAGAATAGATTTTCATGAAATGTATCTCTCAAGCCTAAGATGATTTTATATTTACCCAAAGATTGGTAATAATTATTATATGTATGAAAATTAATATATTAATTTATATTATATATAAATTCAATAAAACTAATTTGTCACTATATGTTTTTATATTAATTAAAATAGATACTCATTAGGCATAATAGAACTATTTTTAGAAAAATTATTTCTTAAACCAAAAAAATTAAAATAATATATAAATAATATTAAAATAAAATAAATTAAATTAAATATTACAAAAAAAATATTCTCCATTTAATAAAATTAAAATATGAATTTTACATTTACATTACTTAATATACCAAAAACAAATAACTTCACAAAAATCAGTACTTTCTACATTCACAGAAAAGTAAATATTTATTAAAAGTCCCTATATTTCAAGATAAATTAATTTTTATATTTTTCTTTGTAAGATGAAATTAATTATATTCAATATTTTTTTTAATATATATAATTTAATTATAATATTTCACAAAAATATAAATAAAATACATTTTTGAAGAAACCATATTTTTGAAGGGTACAATTACTTACATATTTGTTTGAATTATTTAAAAAGAATTTATCAATAAATTTATATTTTGTGGTAAATTTAAATATATACATAAGAAATAGTATATAATATTCATTACAACTAATTTAACACCTATGTTATATTGATTATAGATAGAAAAAAATATTTTTTGGTTTTTTATGGTTGGTGTTGTATATCTTGAAAGCAATCTAACATAATGTTTTTCATTTAAAATATTTGGGTGTTACATTATTAGCCACCTTAATATATTTATTAATTGAAATTTTTTACATGATATTTATTACTAAAGCCTTGTCATTTGAAAATACATTTCCAAAAATCCGACATCATAAATAGAGATAATAAATATTATTTTTGAAAGAGGAAAATTAAAATATAATGTTTATCTATAACGATGCTTAACTATGTTTCAAAAGAAGTGAAAATTAGTGGGGTGTTAATATAAGACATTTAATATAATAATAATTCTCAATTAATAATGGATATTTATGTATATCTTAGGTCAAAATAATGTGAATTATCGTGAAAAAGAAACTAATATAAAAACCAAAACTACAGTGGGGTGGAAAAGAACAAACACTTTCATCCAAAATGATTGTTATATGAAAACATGTTTTAAGTATCCTCTTTATAGTGTTTATGAATTCCATTTCTGTCATTAAGAATAAAATAAGGATATATATATATATTATGGGTGGTGTTTCATCCTTTAATAAATTTCCACAACAATTTTATTTTTTTCTAAAAAATAATGAGTATTAAAGAAATTTTTTTCATTTCTAAATAAAAAAATAAACTTTTAATGGTTAATATAACACTCAAAATGATAAAATATTATTCCCTTTATCATTATACATTTTAAAAAACCAAACTTTTTTGAAAATTATATGATATTTCCTAAAATGAGTAAATAATCATATCACTAGTAACCAACATTTAACAATCATTCCCAATGTTCTAATTAAATTATCCAATAAATTACATTCCTAAAAATTCTATAAAATATTCTTGAATAATATTGAAACCCACTTTTTGGAAGGTTTTGATCAGATATTCATCCTAAAATTATTTATTATTTACATCAAATAACACTACATTTTTTTAAAGTATCAATACAAAAATGTACATACTATAATCATATAATATCAATGATATTCTAATAATTTCTATAAATAAATTAAATAACCAAAATTCCATTTAAAATCATATATGATTTCCAAATACAATTCGATGATTAATCATCAAATAAATTCACATAATATTATATGTTCATTATTCCTAAAATATTATAAAAGATAATAAACTTCTTCAATAGTCTCATAGTCACCAAATATATTTTTATCCCCTTGGTTAGCCATATCATGTATTTAAAATTTATAGTAACCAATAATTACCTGAAAATTAATGATATGAAATTCATAATGGTCACCAATAACATAGATGTTATATCCAAAAATGTAATGGTATTCTTTATAAAATAATACTTCATAATAATCCCAAGAGTTATAAGTTCTTGAAACCAATAAAACGACTTCCAAAAACTCATTATTCAGTTCAAAATGTAATTATAGAAAACCAAAAAAATACTATAATATGATTTGGAAAATATTATATTTATTAAAGAAATAAATCCATAAAGGTAAACACAACTATTAAATATTAATTCACATTAAAAAATTATTATCTCTATAGTTATCTATGCCTTGATCTAATACCATGTATAAGGACGTGGCCTTAAAAATAACTTCTTCTAGTGTATTTAGAATAAAATTCTGATTATTTCTACCCATGATTTTTTAGGATGAAATTTTTAGATAATTAGTTCATAAATATATAATTAAAAATATATATATAAAAAATTGAACACTTATATTCATCTTCCATTTGTCTTATAATATAAAACAACTAAAATAAAACAAATTTTCCTCTCATGAAAAATATTCACAACTTCCAAATAGAATTCTTCTTTTCATTCAACAAAAATTAATCCCAATAAAAGATATCTTAATAAAATGGATGAGCACAAAATATCAATATGGGAATTAAAAATGGAATATTACTTATACTAATGAAAAAAATGAAAAACTATAAAAAAAATTTCATGAAAACATAAATTATAACCTATAAAGTGAATCATATTTTTTAGAATATTATTTATCATATCATTTCGAAACAAAACATTTCCTTAATAACTCATTTGAATGTATTGAAATGTAATGTTGGTTCCTAGGGATATAATCTTCACAAAACAATTTATATTAGAATGACCATATAACTGAATTCCAATATAATTTTTTGGAGAACATAACCAGTACCCAATGTGTTAGGGAGGTATAATGACGCTCACCAATCATATCATGATTTATAATAGGGGATCCCCACGTCATTTATTGAGATATAATGGGGTTCAACAAATCATATAATCTATATTTCTCACACCCATTGTCATAAGTAATTTACAAGGACTATAACATGGATAAATCAATTTAGGGAACCAATTTTTCATCACAAGACCCTTTAAAACTATATTTTCAACTCCTACGAAAAACTCTTTTGGATATAAAAATAAAATTTTGTTTTTAAATACTATTTTAAATAAAAAATAAACAAAATAATGGTAAAATATGGTTTTCAGAAAATAAAACATGAATTATTTTAATTGAATATAAACATCAAATAATGGTTATAGGAGTGGAAATTCTTTATTTCACCGTATATGTTTAAAAAGAACATTCACTTTCTTCTTTTCTTAATGAAATTAAAACAATCTATAAATGGATTACTTTTTGAAAATAATTGAATAAAATTCAAAGGATATACAAAAAATTCCATTTATAGTTATTTTATTCCAAAAAATATGTATTCATAAAATAATTTTACAAACATGGATATGGGAGATATTGTTTTAGAAAATAAATCATTAAAGAATTTAAGACATGGTTTTGAGATAAAATGTCTCTTACATTGAATATGTGTTATAACAACTGTTCTCTATTATCATTTATAATAAACGTAAGTTAAATATTTAATTTTTTAGTAACTTTTTCATGTTTATTATTACATTTAATATTATTTAAAAAAATGTTACAATCAATTAAATTGTCAATTAAGAACACATTAAGCATTTTAATGATATTCATATCTTATATTGAAAATTAACTCGATTGGTTGAAATTGGTAAAGGTGTTCATTATTCAATAATATATTGAACAATATTCAGAACATAATTATAATTTTTTATAAAAAAATTATATGTTAACAAAACTCAAGAATGATTGTTATGAGAAATGAACTATGATATGACCATTGAGATTGTATATCATACATATTCATTTGTAGTAGTTCAATTTTTTCAATGATCATCAAGGAAATAAGGTTAAGAATATTTAATTTTTAAATAATTATACTCTTATCAAAAATAATATTTTATTTATTTAAATATATTTATATATGTCATCTGTGTCATGTAGTGTTGAAAAAATAATCTCATCCCTTCGTGGAGGTAGTAGTCCATACGTACGCATCAACGATGTTATAAATTTTCTGTGAGTGGAAAGCTATGAAATTAATTGTATGTTATCATTTATGAATGATTAATATATCAAAAATATCATATATATTCATTAATTCTATAATTATATCAATATAAGAGTGGTGATGATTAAAATAAAATTACATCACATCACGAGGATGGAGTCCACGTTACATTCGAATAATGGTTTTGTTCCCCATTTAATGGAAGAGGATATGGACTAAGGTTCTTATATTAATATATTAAAATATAATTATTTGGTAGATACATATATTATAACGTCTACATAGTTGAACATTATTTTTTGGATGTGGAGAAAGAAAAAAAAAATCGATTAAGAATTATACATCTTCTTCAGACCTCCTATTTGGGTTTATACCTAATCCTTTATGAGATTATATTTATGACTAAATTTAAGTCTATAGAATTTTGGTTGAGAAGTGTGATGAAATAATTCACAATTACATAATTTCCAGATTAATAATCATTATATAATTATAATTATTATATAAAAATTATATTTTCAATACCAATTTTGATAGAGGGTTTTGAAAAATAAATTATGATATAATAGTGGCGATGGTAGGCCATATGTACTCAGGAGTTACCTTTCTATTTCTCAATGATAAATATGGAATTGAGTTAATTTTTATAATATAATCCAATATTTTTCATTATATTATGAAACCCATTTTATTTCATCAGATATATATAATTATATAATCCATGTGATCTGGTTATGAAAAAGAATAATATTGATTCATGAATGTGGTAGTCTACATGTACACATGAAGGACATTATCATTTATCAGTGAATAAAATGGTATGAAATTAAATGATATATTATCTATATATATTGATAAATGTTTCATGAATATGTTATATAAACATTAAATACATCATTACAAATAAAAGTATGGGTAGGTGATGGAAGATGAATTACATCAGTTCACGTTGTGGTTGTATATCATACACACTAATCATGGTCTAATTTTCAATTTCATGGAAGAGGATATTGATAATTTTTATTCCATAAACATAATGACATATTAGTATATAGAATATAACTATGTTATTACTATATCATGGTTTAATATTATTAAAAGTTGTTTGAAATATAAAGAAGAAAAATGCTTGATAATGAACTATACCTCTTATTTGAAAAAACTCTAAAGGTTTAAACACAAATATTTCCTTGTATACTTTTATTATTAAAACAAGGCCTCTAAGATAGATGGAGGGATGAATGGGAATCATTTCTATAGATATGAAATGATATTTTTTAAAAAACAATTAAGCAAAAGAAGAGGGGTGTTACCCTTTTATAAGAGGAGGGAGAGCCTTTCATGGAATTTTTTAATGTATTAAATTAATTTAAATTAGTTTAAAATTAATATGAAAAAAATCAAGAATACTCTAAGAAAATATGGGTTTAAATCTGAATACTCTCTTACAATATTTTTTTCTACATTTTTTGTACATTTTTCAACATTATGTTTTTTCTTAACCCTTGATAACCAATATTGACAATTATCATAGAATTATTGTTTTTACACATTATGGATCATCAAAGTCACTATAAAATGAAAAACACATAAATGATCCATGGGTTATAATAACAACCATTTTCCATTAAATTTTCTTTATGAAAATTTAATAATAATTTTAATTAATTAAATTATACATAATTTATTATAAAATACTATTAATGTCAATTTAGACACTATTCCTTCAATCTGACCATAAAAACATTATTAAAAGGATGAAATTCTAATTTTAAACTTCCAAAAAAAAATTTTATAATTATATAATATATTAATTTCAAACTATAACTCAGCAAAATTGTTTTGTTCTAGTATTATAGAAATAATTTATCTTATTTTTCTATTAACCAAATAAATATGATGTCGACATTGTGTAAGCATTTAAGAAAATCATTTAATCAATAATAATTAGAAATAACATTCCATAATAAAAAGATTATTTATTTTTAAAATGAAAAATTATGAATAAAAAATACAACTTTTCATTAAATATTCAATAATTTAACTATAAGAAACAATGAAAATGACATTTTTGATTTTCTATACATAAACTACCTTAGTGGTCACAATATTGGCCATATGGACACTAATTTTTATATACTCAAATTTTTATGATTATGGTTGAATTATATTAATCCAATAAATTTAATTCTTCAATTAGAGTTACTATTTTGTGCTTCTGAAATTTTTTGTTCCCTTTATTAAAAAATTTTACCTTAATGATGGTAACAAATATATATTGCGATTAATATTTATAACGATAAAAAATAAACTAAATTACAAATGAAATTTATAAACTTTTTAAAAAATATTGAATCCATTTTTAAATATTAAAAACACAGTAGTGGAGGAATTTAATTTGTAATTTAACAATAAAATATGGTGAAAAGAGTTTTTCAGAAAATTTATTTTTATTTATAAATTTTATTAAAAAATTTCATGTATTAATTTTATTAAAAATAATATAAATGTATTATATTTAATTAAAATTCATTTAATGAAATATTAAGAAAAATAGAACTTGAATTTTTTTAAAAAATAATATTCTATACAATTGTTATTAAAAATAATTGATTTTTCACTATTAATTGAAAACCCAATCATGTTATAAAAATATCAAAATTCTAACATATGATATTTTTTATATTACTGTTTTATAAACTATATAATTTATATATAATTAAATTTCTATGTGATTAAAAAATTAATTTTAATATGTTCTAATGTATGAAATAAAATTCATTTGTGAAGAAAGCGTATATTTTGTTATGAATAATACGACATTACTAATAATTGAGTGATAGTATATTAAAAATTTATCAATATAGATATTTTTAGTTGGAATGTAATATATAATTAAAAAATAATTTAATCATATTTATAATAATTAATTTAATATATTTGTTAAAATGGTGATATTTATATAAAAAAATTCATGGTTCATTTAGGCTCCTTGTTTCATATTGAACATGTTACCAAATATATTTTTATTTTTAATATGATTTGGTGTTACGGAGGTTACATATGAAACCAAAAAATTTCATGGAATATATTAGTTTTCATGATCTCTTGGGAACAAAAAATATATTTGGTATCATATATTGAAGATGATTATATTAAAACAAGTAGTTTTTTAGCATAATTATTGCTGAAGAAATACCCTTTAATGGGTTTTTATTTAGTTTTTTCCATATAGAAACAAAATTAGAAAGACAATTTTAAATAAATATTAAAAATATATGATAATCTATTTGAGGACCAAGTATATGTCTCTATGGAATCAACTTTTAAGTTACTGATAATAAAAGGTTACATTTATTTAATGTTTATTTATAATCAACATAAAAAAGTAGAAATTTTTACTAATCTATTTAATTATAAACGATTAAATTTTTTTAATCATTATATGAGTTCATTTGACATTGAATAAAATTATGATTGCATATTATTTTTTTATCTTACTATATATTCTAAATTTTATTATTTTTAAATTATCTATTTTTTATATTGAAATAATAGATATGATTTATCCAGTATGTCAATTTTGATTTTTCTAAATAAAGTGTATTCCAATAAATATTAATATGAAGACCTATTTATATTTTTAATTTCATTTTCATTATAGTTTTCTTGTCACCCACATTGAATCATTATTCTCTTTGAAAGAGAATATATTAATTAAAAATCATTTGCCGTGAACACTTGAAAAAAATATGCTATTTTTATTCTCAAATAGATCCCCTCTCTCTTTTAACATATTCCTTCGATATAAAAAACAAAATATTTCTCACTCATGATGGGTGTGGTGAGGAGTATATAAAATAATACTTCAGAATTATTGAATAGATATACAATATTGTGAAAAATGCTGAGTAGAAAATCTATGTATTTTAGAATGTTGGATTTGATAGATACGTTGGTTATGAAGGCTTTAAATGTATATGAATGTTAATTCACCTTTGATTAGAAAAGTACTATGTTTTGTAATGAAAATGATGGTATATAGTTTTAAAAAAATATAGTGTTTATTTTTGATGAGGTTGAATCCATAGTAGTTCCAAAATAGAATTTTAAGAACATATCAATCACGCCTATTTAGATTGTTAATGTTTTTTACACTCATTAATTGTGTTTTGAGTTAAAAACCTATATTTATATTATATATAGGGTTATACATATAAAAATAATTATTTAACTCTTTAGAAACATTTTGGATATAAAGAAGGTTATATAGAGTATCAAACCAAAGATGACATTCATGATGAATTTAAATTAAACTATAATTTCTTAGTGCATAGGAGAGCTAAAAAAAATTAGGTATCCAAATTTATAAATTCTTTCAATTTAATTAATAAAAAAAATAATGTCCTGAGGTACAGTTTTTTATTATGCATACAATATTAAAAATAGATAATGAATATTATTGAAATTTGGATGAATTTTAACAGATGTATTTGAGAGAGTTGAAATGAGGATTAGTGAAGTGATAAATACTAACTACCAATATATGAATAGTGTTTGTGATGGAATCCATTGAAGGAGTGTGTATTTTTGGAAGCCTAAATTTAGAAATATGATGGTATTTTTTACCAAATAAGTAGAAATTCACTCTTCTCGTACAATGGGGGATACTTTTTTCGATGCTAAAACCATTGATAGCAGTATGGTAGTTAGAACTTATGATGTTCCAATAGATGATAAAATATAAAATATAATGGATAATGCACCTCTTATACTAAAAAAATAAGAAGGAAAATAATTTTGAGTGATATTTATTCCCCTTCTGTTGCTGATACATATGTTTACGATGAACCTATTTTTGAAGTTAGAGTCATAAAAGGGGAAGAGGTTTTTGTAATAGAGATAACACTAATTTCTCAATATGATATTTAAGTTTATATTAATATAATTCAATCCCCTAAAATACTTAATGATGTTTTTTAAAATCATGTTGAAGCTCAAGGATATACATCTATAGATGACTAGAGTACTATCATAAGGATATTTGTTACCATTTAAGGTGATGGTACTATGGATCTAAAATTTCCCAATAATTCTTCATATTATGTTTAAGTAACTATAATAAAAAGAACGATATATATTTTCTAAGCCCATATAAAATGTTGAATTTCAAAAAATGAATCTTTTTACACATTAATTTTTTTGGTTCTGGTAAACATGTATTCAAATTAAATCATATAGTTCTCAAATTATAAATAAGAAGAGACTCAACCACTTCCTTTTAAAGAAAGAGAAATAATAGAATACTCTATATTGGACTAAGAATAATAATGAACTGAATTAGAAAATTATATTTAGACACAATGTATTAATTTTTCAATCAAATTATTAGATGTATAAATTCTGTAATTTGTAATACCAAGTTTCACACATGAATGACCACTCATTTAATAACATAATTTTTTATGGGATAAAATAAATTCTAAGGGATAAATTTGAAATATTTAAAAAGAATCATATTTTGTAATATGATGTTTCCACATTATTCCATATCGAGACTAAGTCAAAAAAATCTTATATGAAATCAGGCATTATTTTTCTAAATAAATATATAATATCAAATTTTCAAAATATAAAGAAGATAAAATTTTATTGTCCAAATTTTTTATCTTATGTTAAAAAATTACATAACTCTATTTCATTTCAGATGAAAAAAATTCATCTAATTTAAATATTTTAGAGGGAAGGATTCAAGAGTTGAAATGTAATTTTTATTCACTAAAATCTATTCAAAAATTAAAATAGATATCATTCTCTATCAATATTATATTAATGATGATCCCAAATTGGTAATAAAAAGAATTGATTAAGATATTTTTAATCTGAATTTCTGTACTGAATATTGCTAATATTTCTTTATAGAATACCTCCTTAAACAATCTAAATTCTTTTTAGATCACTATCTTCTTGAATAATAATTCATGTAAATCTGTCTAAGAAAAATTCTGTATTATTTTCAATATGATAATGTAAAATTAATAAAAATTGAAAATTAATATACTTTAGCATTATAAGAATATGATAAATAGGATACGGAGAATGTATTCATTATGTTAAGGGAGAGTTTTATCACATGAGAAGTGGTTATTCAGAAGGAATGTAATTTTGATCCTCTAACTTATGTGGCTACTTCATGTTCTTTTTGGATATTAGTTTTAAATTTTTAAATCCTGATCATATAGATTACTCAATTTTAAAAAAATCATATTTGTAGGATTATGGTACAATAATTTTTCTAGAACTATGATAAAGAAATTCAGTTATCTTAGATTATTTAAATGATTTCATTATTAAATGGATTTATCAATTTGATGATAGACTTATCATATTCAAGGATATTGATCTTCACATCCTTCTATTCTTGATAGATATCAAGCTTCTCAAGAAAAAATCTATTCTACCATTGATACCTCATCTTCTAATCCGAATTCTACTCCTAGACCACCTCCTATATCACACAATTAATGAATTAATGTGTATTGTTTTCTAGTTGTTTAAAATAATTAATTATAAATTTTAATATATAAAATTCTATGGTTATAAATTAAAACATATGCCTTATATGTATTTGGATGATTCACATTACATTGAAATTTTTTCTGAATTTTTTGATTTGGACATTTTCCTTACGAGACAAAACTAGATCCTTTTATTCAGTTCAATAGCTCATAATATTACATGTTTACTTATATCAATGTAATATATAGTGTGTTATTTATCACAATAAATTTTCATTATTTATGATATTAAAAAGTATGAGGAAATTTATGAAAATAAAAAATTTTACAATCATGAAAATGATAACAAATTAAAGAAGAAAAATGAATGTACAATAAATTATTTAAATCTAAATAATACCTCATATAATAGATTATCTATTTTACACATGGGTATGTATTCAATATTTTTAAACTTGTAGCTAAATTTTAACTATAATTTTTATCATGATATGGAGGGAATGTTGGAAATAGTCATCTGCTTCTGACATATCCCAATATATCATGTGTTATAAAGCAAAAAAATCACCATTTTTAATGATAATATTATTTTTAGAAACTTTTAATCATTTATATTAACACAAATGGTATTTCCATTACAATCGTTTAATTTCTAATATTTATTATTTAGGTTAAAATAAATTTTCATAATGGATTTTCCATTGGTGGATATCATGTTTGTTAAATTTATCATATGTGGCTAAGGAATTTTGATTCAATCTCTATATTATATTTTTATGAATGCATATTTTTTTATAGGCATATGATGTAAATCATAATAAAAGAAATTATTTGATAAGGGAATTTATCTAATGGGATTCTTGGAGAATATATATTCTTGGGATGTATTTAATTCAACTTATGATGGAATAATATCCTCAATGAGGTGACATTGAAATTAAATTATCTGATGATGGCAAAAATTACTCAATGAAAAATATTTTGCAATTTAATTTTCCCTGTAACTACAAATTTGAAGAATTCTTAATTGAAAAATTAAATTTTTATTACATGATATATAATCAGCCTTACAAATATGTTAATTATAATATGTGCGCATGATTTATCCAATGGTTGAAGATATATATTACATGAAAAATTTTCTAGAACATATTAGTATTGTAATACAACTGTAACAAAATGACATTAAATATCACATTCAGATCTATATATTCATAGAGAAGAACACATTTATAAGGAGAAGAAGTATCCATTTATTATTAGTACTTTTAATCATTCAATGGAATTTATAAATAATTTTATATAATGATTAAGTCTTAAAAATTAATAAGACTTTAAATATTTAATATATTTCTACAGAGATTATTCTGGATATATTATTCCCTGAAAAGTGACTCATAATTTTATTTTATTGGAAATATTTATAATATATTTATATTATAAGCATTTAAATACAACACCCATTTTTGAGAACATATATACAACCATGAAATACCATAATTACAATAAACTTCTACATATGTAATTTATTTTTCTATAGGAGATACAATTTATATTGAATAACCCAAACAAATTACACTATTTTTTAGGATCATTTTATTTATTTGACTTTGTGATGAATATATACCTATAATATGAATATAATATGATTTTTTAACACCCAATAATATTTGGATATAAACATAAATGTTATATTATTTTTATAGAATCAATCTAATCAACCATAATTTTATTCTTACAACAATGCACTGATGCCAACAGGTTTTCTAAAAATATTTTATTTGTAATGTAACTATGAACTCCATAAACTATTTTTTGTTGTAGGTCGAATATAATATTTTTAAATAGGATCCTAGAAAAATATCTTAACAATTTTATCATGAGAAAACTACTTGCACTCAACTAGGTAGGCCCTAAAAAAGTCTTGGTATTGTGAAAATCAAAAAACTGACTAGGAGTGTATTGGTGGAGTATAAAAAGGTATTTCAATGCCTTGAATCACTATAAATACCCCATTCATAATTATTGTATTTTCATTAGGTTTCCAATAAATATAAATAAAATAATGTGTTACTATTTCAGACTATTTTTAAGAGGGTGGTTTTATATTTATTAAATCTTATTAAGAATCCAATACAATCCACACTTGTGTATTTTTTCAACATTATAGGACAAATATATTCCTTATGAGGATCAAAAGGTGTTGTTTAATAGATTCACTCATTAGACAACAATAATTTAGATGGGGGAAATTTCTGTTTATTTTACAACTGACATGTAAATTGTAATCATCGCTCGATTCATTAATTAAAATATCACCCATCGTATGGAATAGTTTTCATTTCTAAATCCTCTAAAAACTATAATGTTAGTTTTCCACTATTATCTACATCTATTATCCTTAAGAGTACTTGTCATGGTTTTCCAGAGGTTGGTGATTTTGGGTACGGACTTTGGGGAAATTTTCTTATAAGCTCTAGTATATTGATTTTACTGTTTCATTCCTACACTTTATTATTCCTTGTATATTTTAGAGAAGTAAATTCACATGGTTAAAAATAATGATTCATCATAAACAAAACCGCTCTGATTAATGGTAATCCGATTTTTTTTCTCTATAAGAATACAATTAATTTTCCAGTGGTTCAATAATTTCATTATGAAATCCCACCATACATGAGAGGCCTTAGACAATAAAAAACTATAATAGATATAAAACTCAAATACATGATGTAATAAGTGATCATCAACAATGTATATATAAAACCATCTATAAAATAGATTCAAACATGAGAGAAATTTTTTATAAAAAAATAACTCTAACTAAACCCCAAATTATAATTCATATATATAATACAACATTATTGGGTATATTAGATACCAGAATAAGAAAAAAATATTTTTCCTAGATGTTTAGGATAATCCTTCAACTACAACCAACTCTATTATAGACCTCTAAATATTACCATGTATTCATCTTTGACAAGCTACAAAAAAATGATTTCTATAAGGTCAATATATTCATACTACTTCATTTCCATTGAAAAACTATGTTGGTTTATGGATAACATGAATGAGTGAGTATAAAACTAATAAAAAGGACAATAAAAACACAAAAATGAGATAAAAATACTAGTCCTGAAAATCTCACAACTAATAGATAAATAATAAATAAGGATGGTACATAGAAATTATCTATTTCTATAAGTTGTAATAATATAATATAATCTCTATAAAGGATAACATATCATAAGATGCTGGGGATTTATATAAAATAATAATAAACCTTAGGTTATATGTTGATAGTCTAATTGTTATTCATATCTTAATGGAATGAAAAAAACCATGAGGAGTTATATGAACCAAACTATTTGAACTGCCCTACCTACCCTTGATTCCACCCTATACTATTATATTTGGCACAAAAATTGATGAATTACATACATCATTCAAGGGGGTATCATACCATATCACCTATAACTACGAAATAATAATTTTAAATTATATTCGGTGTCTCATTCTAATAACGAAATTGTTTTTGGATATGTGAGTGATGAACCAAATATTAGACTCAATCTTCCTCAGGGTAAAGAGTCAGCCAATTTTGTGTTAAAAAATTGGTTTAAGGACAAGCAATATCCAAACAAAAATCATCCACAAATACATAATATCTCAAAACCAAACATCATCTAATTTTTTTAGTGCAGTCGCCACACCTCATTAATATATGAATGTTGGTCAAGATATAATAAAAATTCAATAGAGTATCCATGACTTATTGAGTAGTGCAAGTAAAATGTGATAAAACCTAATAGTAGTGAAGGACAAAAAGACTATTAGTGGAGGATTTCAAACATCAAAAGCCATATAGGGGTCCCACAACATGATGGAATAAGAGATCCGAGAGCCCATGACCAACAAGAAGGACTCACGCCTAGATAATTTGAGTGAGTTCTAAAATTTAGGAATAATGTTGAGGAGTCATTCCTTATCGTCATTCCATATTTATTAGAGTATCAAATTCAGGGAAATTACATATGTTACCATCTCCTTTTCCTCAAAACACTAATTGGGGAGTTAGGGACCATGATTCTTCTCTCATCATCTCATTGAAACTGAATAATCAACCCTATAGAGGTAATCATTGAATCATACCTAAAAATTAATATAAATTTCATTTTTTGGTCAAATGATTTAGTATTAATGTTTTACGGGAAACAACTCTTAGTATAATAGATTTCCCCCCCAAAAATATCACATAATAAATAATGTTTCAAAAATATGGAAATACTCTTAGTAGAGATAATGTGTATAGAGATACATACCATATATACCATAAGAATCTTCCATGAATGAATGGATATTATCATTCCACATGATGTTACACCTACATTACATGTTTAAGAAGGTAGAATAGTGTTTGGGATCCATGAGTTTCTTAACATGTACTTATGATAACCTAATACATGTAGGGGATAATATATATAGATTAAGTAAGACTGGTAAATAGAATTTCATACTTACATCTCAATTGATCATGTACTAAAATAGATTGATTCTTGTGATAAATTTCTACAAATTATATTCCTTATACGATAAGTTGTGTGTGGTAAATGTGTTAATCGAGTCATTTAGTCTGATATATTTGGAGTCGTGTAACCTAGATATACACATCATTTGTACTGTGGAACATATAACATGATACTTAATGTAGTCATGAAACTCAATCAACGGTTTGAGTGAGATAAAAACAACTTTTTCAAATATCACATGTTCTATTTTTGGAAAACCTAAATACATTGATTGTAAATTCTATAAATTCAATCAATAACAATTTTTATAACCCAGAATAGTGACCGAATAATTCTGACCATGCTCCTCCCTGGTGATTATGGATAACATTTCCCATTCTATCATCCTTAAAATTATTTTTATTCTTACCATTTTTAAATAACTCCCAAAAATATATATTCATAGAACCTCTTAAATAATAGTCACTGAAACTAATTGTTCCCAAATTCTAGATGGTTTCACCATCTACTATGCCTCTAGTATAATGAATCAACCACTTCATAATTAAATTCATGTCCTTTTTACATTAAACACATTATCTTGTTTTCCTAGATTCCACCCAATCCTCAATATCAACTATCAGTATCATACTATTGTCCATGGAAGAGGACAATGGTGAACATTATGATTTGAAAATTATAGCACAAAGAATATGTTGATGTAATCCTTGACACCATACATTTTAAGATTCATTAATAATCATAATATTGATAAAAATTATGAATCAAAATTTTATAATGATAACTAAAAAACAAATCTAAATCATGACACAATAAGTGAAAAAAACCATTACATTTGATTCTAAAAATTTTACTAAGAATAATTTCTTTTTTCTAATATAGTTATGATAGAAGAATTATTTTCCATGAGAATCCACGTAAATTTTAATAATGTGAATTTCATGATCAATGGTAAATTTTTATATAGTAAACCCATATATCATTGTGGGATCATTGATTCATTATATTTTGATCACAATCAATTCATGGTTTATTGAATTTGGTTCATGAACAAATATATGTTTCCTCAATTTGTTATAATACCATTAAATATTGATATTTCCTCTAAAAAACATATCAAGGTCTCTAGATTTTCATATCTATATTTAGAAATTTACATTCATGAAGACTAAAATTTTATAATTCTATCATATAATTAGGGTAATGGTATTTTTAGTAAAATTGCGGAAATTGGATATCCACATAGACTTACACCAAAGAAAAAAAACACACCATTCATAGCCAAAACTTTCCATTAATAACTCAACCATGTTGTCAAAATATCTATCCCAAGCATTATATAGATGGTTCTATTTCTTTTTCTTCCACAATAAATATTTTTTTAATAAATGTTAAACATACCTTAAAAATTTACAATCTTATAATTTCACCAAATTTTATCATGAGGATAGAAACTACATGGAATGATTAAAAAACCATGAAATAATTTTGTAGTCATATAGATGATTGAATTTACTATTTTACCCATTTTATGGATCTAGAAATTAAGAACAGAAAAACAAGCTATATCTTATTTGGGTAAATAGGAATGTCATGACATCCTAAAAACCATAATACTATTTTAACATAAAATATATATATATAAATATAGTAAACAATAAAAATAAAAACAATAATTACATGTGAAAACCCATACTCGCACAGAGATAATATGACTCTAAATATTATAAGTCCTTAAGAAATTTGGACAAAATCACATTTGGGAAAACATATTTTTTTCTATAACATTTATTCCCTGATCCACATTTGGATTTCTACATCCACAATAAATTGTGTTATATAAGGATATTAAGTGATATAAAAAAGGGGGTCTGATTGAGCCATAAGTATTTAGTTCCCCCTTTGATATGATAAATAGACCTTATTCTTTACTAATCCATCTATGTGACGTGATACTAGATGCAGGGTTTGGATATATGTATAGACCAGAAGTCATTTTGGATTGCTACTATGATTAAATGTTATAGGCCTTATAGGATTGTTTAAAATTAATTATTTAGTCTTAAAAATTTTATATCATAGTTTTAGGAATCATTAGAAATATTTTCTATTCCATGAATGGATCCAGAATGTTGTCCATTTTAGGTTCAGGATGAATATGTTCAATAGGATGTGGCAGCAGAGCACCCAAAATTTGATCTCAACAATAATGTTATTTTAAAAGATGAAACTATATTTGAATCAATTTGATACTCTATAGATGTATGTGATATCCATTATAGAATTAGAGATAGGATAATGGTTAGTGGTTTTGGATAGAGACTTCTATGTAATTCATTTTTTGAAGGAGTGATTGGTTTTGATGGCAGTAATGATTCTTCATGGAGAAGCCAAGTAGTGGTGGTTCTATACCCTTATTTACCGTGATTATTTGCCACTTTTTTTGGATAAATTATTAAATCAGTCCCATTTCACATTCCCTTCTTCAAATTCCATATATTTTAACTTCCAAAAGCTTCTAACCATTGGAAAGTGGAGCTCCAGCATGTGGGAGATCATGATGTATTTTTGTTGCCTTATCTTATATTATTCAAAACTTTTAATATATGAAGAGACTATGGTTAATAAATGTTTTGACCTTTTTTTTCAAGGGAAAAGGGAGCAGGTTACCCCATTTATTGGATCAAGAAATATCATGGTTTTTGTAAGAGAAGTGGTTTTTGAGATGATGATCTCTAGGACCAGATCCTCATGAGAGGGGTGCCGTTTAGATTCTCAACATAGAAAAAATGTGTCCCTGGGTTCCCAATGTTATAGATAAGAAGGGTTTTGGAAATCTAGGGGGTATATACAATAAATAATTATTTCATTTCAAATGGGATGGTTTCTCTCATTTACAAATCAAGGGATCATACATTTTTTTTCATTTTGATTATATTGATATTAGAGAAAAGTGTTTCCAACCCATATGAGTAGACAATGTAAAGACAGTGTTACACTTCAGGATCCCATATGTCAATAAAATTACCTATGGAAGTAGTAGAATGGTACTCTATCCAATAATCAGTAAAGTAGAGATGAGTTATTTTTTGGATATCTATGTGTTTTTCCTTGAACATAGAGAGCATAGCCCAACTGTGGTGGTGGTCATCAATAGTTTTAAATAATTTTGTAAAGTTAATCATGTTCTGAGGTGTACTCTTGTGTTTATATCGATAGGTGTTCCAAAAAACATCTATGTCACTCTTTTTTTTCTTATGCTTGGTTGAATTCCTTGTTTGATTCAATATTCGCACAATAATTCATTTCACCTTACCTGATCCATGATTTGAGACAAGAGGTGGAGAGATTTATCTTTCCCATGATGTTGACTATACTAGTTGGATTTCAATATGAAATTTCATTAGAATTTTGGTATATTCATATGATTCTTGGAAAACACAACTCTTAGGAAGACTTCCTATATTTTTGGATACAACCACACAACATCATCATCAACATAGACTAGATATATTTTTAAAGGCCACAATAGATTTATTCAAGGAGAATATTATGTTCTATGATGTCTATAGAGAGTCTACCATAATCATTGGTGAGTGATATCATCAGTTGTTTTCGATTCAAATTCCACTATTTCCTTCATTAATGGATCCATTGATATTGGGGAATTTGGAGGTATATCCAGCATTGTATCATGGGGTTCAAAACGAATAATCTATTGTATTACCTAAATCGGTATTTTCATTAAAATTTAAATAATAGTATGATTTTTGAAGGTTATTTTGTTTTAAAATTCCCTAATTTTTATGTATCCAAGATTCATATTGATATGGTTGAGGTGGGGTGAAGTGTGTTAATTTTTTAAATGACGGTGTATTTATATTTAGAGTAGTAAGTGGAGTAGTCCCATTAGGGGTATCATTATGTATATGTTTTGGGAGATATTTTTTTGGTATTCATATGATCAATGGGTTGAGGATGCGCACCACTATATATTATTTATATGAACATTTCTTATGCTATAGTGTTTGATGAAGTTGTTATCCATGAGTTACATATCTCACACTTAGTGGTTCATACTTGTGTGAAAAATTTTTACCTTACTCTAAGAGTCCATTTTCTATGGCCTTGGTTTATGTTTTCACTTGCAGATTTCATTTACTAAATTATAGTACACCAAAAGGTAAAGGCTGAAATCATGTTCCCAGTGGATATCTCTAGTTGTTAAATGTTCTTTAGTGGAAGTGGGGAAAAAATTTTATATAATTATTCACTAGTTTACCTAAATATTAAGTAGGTTATGATTATATATGGGTTATTATAGAAATTTATAAAAAAATTACTCACTTATTAGTGATCATAGAGTCGATCATAGTAGAGGTTTTGTTGAGTAATTATCTCTAGGTGTTGATGAGGCTTCATAGAGTTCTGAAGATGATAATCTGTAATCATGACACTTGTTTCACCTCTAGGGTAGGGATATGTGTTAATAATTATTTTAGATCCCATTTATTTGTTAAAAAAAATTTCATCCAAAGATTGATAGCCAGAGAGAGGATACCATCTAGAATCATGAAGAAAAGTATTGTGATATTATCTTGTATTTTAGAGTATAGGAAATGGTGTACTGACCAATTTATGATTTTTCATAAAAAATAGTTTTCCCTCAATCATTTGTAAAGAAAATTTTGACACTTATTCTGGAAAAGATTCCATGTTTCATTGGGCTAGAATGGGTTTGTATAGTGATCAATATGTAGGCTGAAAAGAGTGTGAGGAACAAAATAGATAGTGTGGATGACACACAAGAGGATGTAGGTGGAATTCTATCATTATAGGTCATACACAGAAAGTAGGTTGAGAACATTATATATTTATATTTGAGATAAAATGTTTTCTATGGTGATTCATCTTCATGGGAATTGATGTATTAGTTGTGAGAGAATTCTTTCTCCCCAATTTATTCAGACCTTTCGGTTGCTGGAATGTAATAAAGTGGTTATATACTAGTTAACAGTACACCTCATAATTGAGCTAGATTCATGATTTCATTGAAGTACCATTGAATTTTAATTATCTTCATGATCATTATCACATCTATGATTAGGTAATTATCAATGAATATAGTGCTGTGAAATTTATGGAGTGACCCATACAGATCAAGGATAGTGAGGAGAATGAGTTGTGTGGGAATGTAATTTCCTAGTTTTTGAACCATGGGGAATAATGGTGTATTCATGATATCTTTGGAATATTACTATTATAAATACACTCAACAATAAATGATTTTTGGAGCATTATTTTTATTTTCCATTCATGTTCTGGTGAGAATGAAACTTATGCATCTTATGGGATAGTTATCCCTCATCCACTCGTTATTTCCTTGAATCTATTTAAGAGGTATCTCTATATATTGATTCTCTCCATGTTATTTACCTTTTTCAAAGTGAGTCACATGATTTCTTGTTGTGGAGAGATTCTTAACATGTATCTATTAGGGTGTTCATTTGAATGAACCCTATATTTAATTCCTTTCCGTTTTATGTTGCTTTTAATTCTAAAGGGAGATAAATATGTGGTAAGTATCAGATGTAAGTTGTATAATCCATCTATCTTGATAAATTAGGATATTAAAAAGTTTGGGAGGTGTTCTAGAGGTGAGTGATATTTTGAATATTTTATTTTCTGGGTGTGTGGTTTTGGGTGCACCATGACAAATTAAATGAATTTATAATCCATTTTGAAGGATATCTATTTAGATACAATTATATGAGAAACTAGAAGATTAGATAGTAATTTTTAAGGGTGTTTTGAACATAGTTTTAGTGTGTGATGTGACACAATAAATAAATAATTTTTCTAGAAATTTTCATTCTATTTTAGTTAGGTGTTCCACATAGGAAAAACGTGTATGGTGGACAAGAATTTAATGATATTTTGAGGACGGTTAACTAGTAATGGTTCTTGGTGTCCCATTATTTTATAAAAATGTGGTGTAGAGGTCACTATGACAAGATGTTTGACATAGGGGGTCAAAATAACTATAGATTTTAAAACATTACATGGTGCAAGTGATGTCGATGATCAAAATTTCTTGATCTTGTTATCAATGGAGATTTATTTTGGAGGATTTTAATGAAATATAATCTGAATCTCTTAGGATAATTAACTAATATTATATCTTAATCCTTATCAACCACTTTACCATACACCTTCTTCCTATGATGACCCTTGAGATCCAAACCATTGATTTATTATGTCACATATATTAGATTAAGGTATAATCCATTTCTTATCAACTTTCTTCTTTTTACCATTCATTTTTTATATGTTTTGAACATGGAATACTGGGTTTTGTTGATGAAATGTTTTAGAAAATATAGCTTCTTTTTTTGTGGTGGTTGATCCTTGATCATGTGTTTCTTTCTCAGAGAACATGGACATTCTCGATCATGTATGGGAGTTAATTATATCCCTTATATTAAGAGAAATTTTTCTATAATCATGATTTATCTAACAGGGTAACAAAGAAAATAACCATAATTAATAATAAATTAGAATTAAGTAATGAATTAGGTTTGGGTTTGGGGGATCATATTTTTTTATATCATATTCATGGTCTTCATATCAATTTAATAGAATAATGATATCTATTGTTTTTTTATGATTTATAATCTTCATTATGGTTTGAAATTGTAAAAATGATGTAAATATGGAAATTATAAACAGATAAATAATAATAAACATTTTTAACTATGAACCTTCATCCTTATATTTGATTAAAGTGTAACTTATTCAATGAAATTAAATTATTACATAGTTTTTGGTAGATGATGAAATAGGTTTCCTGTCATTTTAACCTAGGATAAATCAATCATTTAATTCATGATAGAAAAATTGTTAATTTTTTAAATGATAAAATTATTTTTATATGAGATACTTATTGATTTTGATGTTTATAGGACATAGTTTTTAGTACCTATATGTCAATTATCGTCTTTATGTTTTATTGCTACTTTTTGTGGCTTCCAAAGATGAGAATATTTTTGTGTGATGGGATGTGAGATTGGTCTGGAAAATGGTGTGGTATTACCCATGTGAGGATGCTCTAGTTTTTGACCGAAGATGTTACTTATGATTGCAGGATGGATGAGGATATTTATAGTGGTGTACAGTATGACATGGAGACTTGTATAGATGGTTAAATATATTATTTAACATTTTGTGTGATTCTAAAATATTGTTTTATAATTTTTTATGAATCCATTTGTTGGTGGAATTACTGAGATTTTTTTTCTGTTTTTATTTTTACATTGTGTAACCCTGTTGGATGTGCACGACCTATAAATATTTTATGGTATTTTATCATGAGTCATGGTATACCTGGAATTATAGAATATTGATGTTGAATAATTTTTCCATTGTGGTAATGGTCATAATAGAATGATTAAATGATCACGACTCATATAAAAACATTGAATATATTAGATTTTGGTTGGAGGGAATATAATTTTATATATATTTATGTAAAATGAAATTAAAATATTTTGAATTGACTAAAAATCTACTAAAATCTTTTTGTTATTATGGGATACTATATCCATAATAGTGGCAGCTAGGTTCTCTAGAGATTATAGGTGTTGTCAGGGTAATGTATATGTAGTTATTATTAATCTCTCTGTGAGATATACATTCCTTATGTAGTTGGATTGAGTATGAAACCCCATCCATATTGGTAGGGAGAATGATACCAATATAATTTATAGAGAATTACCCCAACATCTAGATTAGTAGGGATAGATGGATTAACCCCTTTCCCTTACTCTTTTTTCCTATTATTGTTATGATCTAGGATGAATAGTTATTACCTTTACCATACATGCATGTAGTGGGCTATAATTAATTCATGTTATTCACACACATGTAACTCTAGACATAGTATCCTAAAGATTATTATAGGTTTTTTATCTTTGGGTTGTTATTACATGAGTTATAATATTTGATATATGGGGTGTTGTGGCTAATGGAAAATTCTTTTTTCCTATATAAATATATTTATGTTGATGATGATATTTTATAATTATTGGTTTGTGGGTTTTTTGAATGTTTCCTTTGATAAATGAAAATTAATTGGAGAGAGATTACTAAAGATGTGTGATGTTTGGGTGAGAGTGGAAGACTAATGTGGAATTGGTAGTAGGATACCTTAAATAATTATATTATATCAGATAATTTATGATTACATATATTTTATACTTGTTAATTGATCTACGGTGAGGATAAGAACTAAGCGTACTTGATTAGGCAGCCAGTTTGTTTAATTGCTTCTCCACTATGATTTAGTACACTTTACATTTTCATGAGACACTTTGAGGAGGTTCTTTATAAGTATACTTATATTCTCACACATATATTTATAAATTGTTTCGCAAGTATGTAGAAGCTGATTGGTGATCCGGAGGCGCATTACTTTCTCATGGAGTTATTGAAGATAAATTTGGGCATCAATATCATTGATGTGAGTTTTCTTTTGGAACATGTATTTATCCTTGGATTTATTTCAATTGTTTTGAATTACATGTTTTCTTGGGATATATTCTTTTATTATTATATGAATTTGTTTTTTGGTTTAATATTTTCTTCTGTACTCAAATTCTCATATATTATAGCCCCCCATTTGTATATATGTTTACCCTTGGCGATAATTTCTAACCCGTGGACTATTAGAGGTGGGCTTTGAGCTTCATTACCCCTCCACCTTCATTATCATCTCAAGTAATATACCTTTGTTTGGAGGTGATTAGTTCACTAGTATAGATTTATCGTAGAACAAAGACTTTGTACTGGGTGGAGAAAATTGGTTCACGTGAGCTCTAGTTATATGTAATGAAAATACAACTATTTTTAATAATAATTGATTTTCAATGTTTTCATAACTATAATAAAGCATTAGTTGTTCGAAATTTATAAAATAATGATTTTGGGGTGATATATGGTTTAGAAATCCACTATTATTCATTTTAAAATATTTTTTAAACGTGTTTTATACATTTACCACAATGTTTTTCAATTTTTTATGATTTTGGTTATTATCTATGAAAATTATTTTTAAACATAAATTTTTTCTTGTTTCAAAAATATAGTGTAATCCTACTAAAAATATGTTATTTTTGGAACATTATTTCAGATATTTATTTGATAATTCTATAAATAATTAAATTAATATTATTATATAATATTTAAAATTAGATATAGAGAAAAACATTAATTATATAAAAATTATATTTTACTATAAATTATTCTTAATACAATTTATTATTGATTTCTAATTGAATGATTGATAATATATTTATATATTTAATTAAAAAATATATTAGATAAATTTATTTTTAAGGGAATGATATACATATCTGGTTAAAAATCATACAATGTTTATAAATTAATTCATGTAAAATAATTATTTTACCATTGGCAAGTTAATCAACATTATTCCTTCTGAATAGAAATAATATAATTAAACCTACTATTGAGTGTTTTTTATTACATGAAGATGCTGATGTAAAATATAAACTCTATCTTTTGAGATTTAATTTCTTCAATTGATGAAAACTAATTTTTAAACCATGAAAATAAAAACATATTTTAATGTAAAATATTCTCTATGTTTTGAAAACATTAACCAAGTGTTTTAGGAATTCAACAAAGTATTAATAAATGTTTTATATTTATATATACATATATATATTAAAATAGATTCAACAACTATTTTTTCATTAATTTATTATGATAATGTTATAACCTTATTAATATTTTGAAAACTAGTATTTTCTTATAACTCAACTAAAAAAACTATTTTATAAAAATATGAATATTTCATATTTGGGTAATATTAAAATAATGAATCTAAGAAATAATGATATGAGAAGGAGGAGGAGATAGAACCAACAATGAATCTGAATAAAACTCCCTAGAAACCTTTATGGACCTCCAATGGTGGTATGAGAGAAAAGTATATGGGTTTTGTGAAGCCCCATGGTGTGCCTAGGTCAAAAAAGGATTAAAATTCTATGGTGGGGATAAAATAATGGAGGTGGAGAGAGGTAATTTACACTTTATAATGTAATGGGAAACTCAAATGGTTTGTCCATATCGTTTGGTAAGTTGTGCACCCTCAACAGTATGAAAGGGGAACCTTGAATAGGCTAGATGCATGGTTTCCAATCCATATTACAACCATGGTGAACGCCACTATCTGGTTACAGAACCACATCACATATTTTCCACATGGTTTATAAAACCATTAAAATCCCATTTTTCTCACTAATAGATACCCAAAAAAGGCCAAATGGTTACCTGGTCTATGCCACATGGTTTCTATTAACCATTGAAAAATTGTGCACCCCTTGTTTTTAACCCCAAAACATCAATTACTCAACTAAAACCAAAACAAATGGAACTGGAACTCAATAAAAATTTAAAATAATATATCCAATTATAGGAAAATAATATGGTAATATAATTTCCATATACAGTGTGTGACATATATCCACCATGTGATCTAGAGAAAAAAACAAATCACATTGCTTCATAGAGGTGATAATTCACACAAATTCACGAACAACATTATTATTTTTATGTGAATAGAAAGGTTGGAACCTAAATGATATATTATTACATCATAATTATAAATAATTCCTTAATATCATATATACGTATTAATTCAATCATTGTAACCAATCTTGGGATATGGTAATGGAAAAAAAATTATATATGTTTTGGGGGAGATAATTCACATGTACGCACGAATTATTAATTATTTTCACATTTGATGGATGCGGAGATGGATTTAGGTGATGGTATTAAAATAAAAGTATCTAAGTATATTGAATTATCTAAAGTTATTATTTTGTTAGTTTTTAGTATTATTTTAAGTTAGTAGATGAAGAAACAAAATAAAAACACATTAAAATGAAACATTCTTTCAGAAAATATCCTATGATGGACACCTTAACACCTATAATGAGGATTTTATGCCTAAAATAAGGGATCCAAATTGTGTTGATGGATTATAGTAAGTTATTTTTGAATATGTTAGTCAAAACAAAAATGTTTTTATATAATAATAAAAGAGAATAAGGGGTTTTAATTTATAGGAGAGTAGAGGGGCACTCTTGGAATTCATCAAAAGGTTAATTTAATTTAAATTAAATTTATAATAAAAATGGTCCCAATTTAATTTATTTAAATATGTGATGATATTGGGTAAAATTAATTTCATCCAGTACAATTTTGATAATCTTGGAATTATTTTTTCTTTATAATCTTGTTTTAAACAATATTAATTATTTTCATAATATAATGTACTTTACAATTTAAGGGTTAATATATTTACTATAATCTACCTAAAGTGTACTAAATGAGTTATTTAGGACATTTTCTAACTTAAAAAATTTATTTGGATTAATTTCTGTTCTTTATAAATTTTATATCATTTAATAAAATATTTTATATTTTAAAATACCATTAGTGTTATGTTTTTCATAATTCATTTATTGAATTGTTTAAAATATATTAACAATAAGATAAATCTGAATGAAGTTCTTAATTAAACAAATAATTTAAAATTAATCTAAAAAATTATTTTAGGGAATTTATAATATCAAATTATATTCATTTTAGTATATATAATATCATTTATTTCTTTTATTCATTAATTAAAAAATTGCTGCATCATTTTTGTGTTACCATTTAAATTTATTATTTTTTTCGTAAAAATCATATATAATTTAACATGATATATGTAATATATTAATATTTAAAATAATATTTATAGTATATCATATACTTTCTATAACCGCATAATAAACTTACATTATATGTTTAAATGAAAAGTGTGACAAAAAATGACTTTTCATGAAATATAATATTTTAAATTCAATAAAGATATCCAAGTAGATCCAAGTGATCCGAAAATTGACCAAAGGATGATCTTGGTCAGGAAAAATTCATCTAGTTTAATCAGGAAAAATTATCGGAAAATTTTAAAGTAATTTAATATAATTTTTACCTTTAATTACATGATTTTCCCTTAACTATGGTCATAAAAATTGTTAATAAACATACCATTCATAATGTAAAAAAGTGGAAACTTTAAATAAATTGTAAAATATGATTGGAAATAATGATTCAAATTTCCTTAATATTAAAATTTATTTGGAGGAAATTAATTTAAAATTAATGACATTGACGAATCGAGAAAATGTGTTTTGAAAATAAAAATGTTCAAATTTTCATACTTCTTTGATGTCTAATTTCAATTAGAAATTTATTCCAATGAAATATATTGGATTAAATTATTAAAACATGATTTAATTATTTTATGAAACCAATTAAATGATAACATATCTTGATTAATAAATATAATAAAAATGTAATTTTGAATTTAAATGAATTATTTTTTACTATTCATTAAAAAATCTATATAACCTAAAAAATAGAGAAAATATAACAAATTTAAAAAATTAAATCCAAATTCCAATCTATAAGTTTATTTTTAAAATATAATTTATAAATGTGACAAAAAATAGATTTAAAATGCGTTCTCTATCAAAAGGAGATAATAATTCCTTTTTAAAAAAATACTCTTTTTCTGCATAAAATTGAATTTTTCCAAATATAGTGTATAGAAAACAGATAAGATGAATTGTAAACATTTTAATGACTATTATATATTTTTATAATTAATATAACCCAATATTAGTGATTTTATTATTAATTTGTACTAAAAAACACTTGTGCACATTGAAATAGTTTTTTAGAAAAGCATTTCCTATAATTTTAAAAAGGGATTTACATTTATTAATAAATAACTAATCTCTCAGAAATTAATTATATATACCTATGAAAACCATATTTTTAAAATTTATTTAATACATTTCATTTTTTTCATTACAACTATAACAACTTAGAATGATAAAGGGTTAAATGACTAAATGATACGACTCTTCACAAAAAGGTGCACCATCATTTTCAAGAAATACCTGATTTGAAGTCCATAGTTGAGTGGGATTGGACTAGAGTAGTGATCAGGATGGGTTACCATCTAGAAAATTTCCTAGGGTATGTGTGAGTTATTAAAAAGGACACTGGAAAAAACATGAGTTTGTATTTGGGGACAGTCATTAGTCAGTTGACCCATTTGGGCACGTGGGTGGGCCCCAAGAGGGGGACCAAGAGTTTTCGGGGAAATTGGCGGTACCTGCGGGGCCAGGACATGAAGACCAGGTTATGGAAGGGTGTGTGTGCAATCAGTGAGTCCTAGTTTTTATAATAACAACAATTTTATTATTATAAAATGAAAATAATAATATTTGGTGGTCCGATTAAGATCAATGTGGAATATCATATATGCTATCAAACATAGTATTTCTTTTTTCAATTCTTGATATATTACATGCATCTCATAGGAAAATAGTTAAAAGGGTGGATTGGGTATTAACATGATCATATCCAGTGACTGATGTGGTGTTTGAGATTTCACACCCATTTAGAAACTCCCAATGATATCTGAGGGCTAATTTACATTTTCATTGTAAACCATTATGGTATATTTTGAATGATGATGACTATAAATGACATATATTAAACCAAATATTTCATATAATGAAAATAATACATCATGTTTTTAACATTACATAAAAGATATTAATGATTATACTATTCCTCACTAGATTATTATTTCTCAAATTAAGTTTTTTAGTAAATTTTTGAAACTATAAGGAACCATGTTAATATAAATTTGATGATGAATGAAATAAATCTCCTCATGAGAAACCAAATGTTAAGGGTATTGGAATGAAAATTATCCTTTCTATACATACAAAATATACTAACATTAAGAATCCTTATGAGCTTCTAAATGAAAAAAAGAGGTAAAAATATTCTATTGGTTTCCTCATGAGGTAATATTCACATTCATTTAATGTATCCATAGAGCCACTTATTTTTTATCAAGATGTTGATACTACTAAAATGATATAGTCTATTTTGTAGTGGACAAAGCATGAAAAATTGAACTGTTTCACTTTATTTTTTAGAAATTGAAGTATACTAATTCTGGCATCTTATCAAGAATAAGAATATTTATAATCAAATTTACTATATAGATTGGGAAGGGTTTAAAATGTTATTTTTCATTACATAATTTCCTAGTATTATTTATTTTGAAATTGATAAGTAATTTATTTTTCTAAAGTAGGAATATTAATAATTTATTATATTTGAGGGAAATTGTATTATACTTGAAAGGTATTATTTTTGTAGTTTCATCCAAGCTAAGATAAAAATATTTCTATTCATTAGTTAATTAAAATAATGTCAATATATGGAGATAGAAATAAGAGACTTCAATAACTATGAATAAATACTTCAATTTTTTCTAAAGTTATAAACAATAATAATATTTAACCATCAATCTACTGTTTTTGATAATAAAAATCTGAATTCAATGAAAATTATAAATTTATAATCCATTAAGAGAAGAATATGAGTCTTCTTTTATATTAGATGTGTTGAGTTAAACATAGTGGGAATTATCAGAAGTAGAATAGTAAATTTATTATGTGTGTAAAGGATGTTCAACAATAAATATTATATTTTAGTGATGGGAATAATTTAAAAAATTATTATAATGGTGAATAATATGAATGAAATACACTACATACACTCTATTGTTTCACATGTATAGAGTATGTGAATTATGATAACCAGTACATAACTCCAAGGGTTAATGATAACAACTTAAATTAGAAAGATATTTGGCCCAAATTAAATGAGAAATATTATATGATCATTGTTACTGATATGGGGTGTGATAATTAAGTGGTACATGGTACAATTACAATCTACTCAATAACTAAAAACATTTTATTTTAATGTAGATCTATCAAAAATATTATATCATAGAAATTTTCAATCGGCATCACATTATGTTAAAAAATTATATATTTAATTAGAATAAAAAAACCATAACGGTATAATGATCAAATCACATGACTTTTATTCATCTATATATTAATTTTTTTTTGGATGTGATTTTTAAATATTTCTTTATTCTTCATTTAGTTGAATTTTATGTCATTTTGATAATATATCATATTTATTTATAAAAATACCATATGAATCACAAGTAATGGGAAGTCAGATTTTATATTTTATTAAACATTGATTATATAACACTTTTAGGATAAATATGAACTTTTAGTTGAAATTACATCCATTTTTTTGGTCTTGATACGAATTTAAAGGGGTTATTTTCAACAATTCATGGGGAGAAATCAAAATTGAGGATATGACTACTGTATTGAATTTTTATGAAATAAATATTGAATGTTTTATTTTTCTACATTTAAATTTGGATGTTTAACTTTCAATAAAACTAATAGATAGTGGTACACATATTTAAAATACTTCATATTTAATTGACCTAATTAAATTTTCAGATTTAGAGAAGAAACACCTAGAGAATCATGATAAGAGATTCATTCATTTAAGTGAATCACCATGGGATAAAAGTTTTATTTTTTTTTAAGTATAAAAATGTATCATTGTGAATATGAATTGAGTATCATTTAAAAAGTTTGATTAAAGTAAATAATATGCACCATCTTCCTTTTCTTGATAATATTTTAACATATAAGATGAACTCAATAATTTTTAAATATTTAACTTCATTCTAGATAATACAAATATAGTGTAAAAAGATAAGGAATACTAAAGAAAACCTTCCATATATGGTGTGTAAAATATGAATTTATATTGATTCTATTTGGTCTTAATTATTCCCCCACTATTGTCATGGATTTAATCAATATAGTCTTTATGGATCAACTTGATCAATTTGATATATATTTATAGACAACATTTTTATAAATTAAAACTCTAAGTAAGAGTATAAATATCACTTCATGATTATACTGAAGACCACACATAAGGATATAATTTATGATCTATAAATTTGGGAAATAAAAATTTACATTTTTTGAGTCAAATAATCTCAAGAGAAAGGATATTAGTGGATATATCAAAGATGGAAGTTATTTAAAATTGGTATAGACCAGGATCTATGAATGATACATTTATTTTCCAGGGATTCGTTAGATAATATCAAATAATTATGCTTAATTTTCTATAGGTATAAAATCCAACCTTAGTGTTAATTAAAAAGGGATTCCAGTTCATTTTGACAGATAAATGTGAAGAAAATTTGATGAAATATGAGAGATAGTTTGTTAGTGAACTTATACTCAAACTAAACTATTTTGAAGATAGATTTAAGATTTTCTAGGATGAATATTATAAATAAGTAGGGATTTTATCTTATGTATAATTATATAGTTAGATCTTATTCTACACAAGAATTGAAGGTTCAAGACAATTATATGACACATGATTTGGCATTTTCTACTCTAATTTTCTCCATTAAATATATATACGCATAATATTTATATGTAATGGTGTGACATATATGTATATATATATTTATTGATCACAATTTTTTATTTGGTTTATTAACCCATAAATATTTTAATATGTTATAAATATTGTGGTTGGACCTGATTAAAGACCATGACAACTCAATATATTATCACTTAGGGAAATCGAAAAATGTGGATAATGATTTGAGTTGAAGAAATCATACTAGATTATCAATAATTTGGAAAAAACTTAATCTAATATTTAAACAATTAAAAAGGTCATACCATGAAAAATTTATTTAAGGGGAGTAATCAAATCTTAATCATGTAAGCATTCAATAACCTATCCATGTAAGGATTAAAGAGGCACATAATGAGGATGTTGAACTAGAGATGATTGTATGAAATTTTTATGAGTTCAACCATGATTCTGATGGAAAGATAAGGTTCATGTAACAAGTACATTTCTACTAAATTATATACATAAATAATAAGATATTTTATGATTCATATTTTTCATCATTATCTATTCATTATAGAAATACAAAGATGTTTTGGGATTTTAATGAGTATATATTGTGTTATACTATAAAGAGGGATATTGTGGAATATTTATCTTCGTACCTATTATGTATCTATGTTGAGGCTAAGAGACTGAAGTCTAAGTTATTTTATAACCATTATACATACTAGATTAGAAATGTAAATACATTACCATATATTTTTTCATCAATATCCACAAAAATTAAAATGCCCATAATTCTATTTTTTTTGAGTTTATCTCTATATAATTTATCACAATTCATTAATATCCATTAAGACTTATATCATGATCAAATTTCTATCTTATTCATTAATGAAGTGGTAGTTTTTCATATAGTAATACATTTTTTGTGTCTTATGGTGATCTATGGTTTACATCTATGTTTTAGTGATTTTTTTGGAAGCTCTATTTATTGAGTTGTGTATCAATACTGCCTATCAACATGAGGACCTGACTATAGAAATTACAATTTCTTGTGACATTATATAAAAATTCTGATCCTTTTCCCAAATTGAATTTAGTATTATATATTTTTATAATTTGGTCATAACTATTAGATAATAATCCCATATATTAAAAAGTGGACACTTTTTATTACTTTCTATTTTTTCCATAATATAAATCATTTGAAATAAACAACAATTTATTTTCACAAAAAATATTAACGACCATCAACATGAATTACTATGTTCTTTTACCCTTTATTAATTCCTATGAAAAATATTTTAAAAAACTTGGGATGAAAACAATATACTTTGAAAGGGACATAAAAACAAGAAATCTGTTAGTCATGTGAATACATGAAAACCAGGGAAATTTTTTTATCTAAAACATAACCATTTACATCGAAATAGAATCATATTTTATAAAAAGTCTAATTATCTTACCTTTTTGAAAATAAATTTTTTCATTCAAAACTAATTTTATATCATTGGAAAGTAATATAGGGTCCCTATGACCACATATTTATACACCATTTTCAAATTTTAATAACTATAAAACTTACATATAATATAATTCCCCAATAAAAATTACAATTTTATAATTCATAGAGATATAAAATAGGGATCACTAGTCATATAAAGAGATATAATTGGGATCAAACCAACATATCATGAGTTAAATTTTTGTATTCATGTTGTATAAGTTGTATCGGGCTCACTAGTTATCATAAAAAATGTAAAAGGACCATAACATTAATAAATCATTTTAATACTACACGTTTGCATCAAAAAATCATTTAAAACAACTTTTTAGCCCTTATTCAAAAATCTTTTGAATATTAAAATATCCCATTTTTTTAAAAACATATTTCAAATACCAAACTAAAAAAACGAAAAAAAGGATATTCATTTGAAGAAAAAACTAAATATTTTAATTAATTAAAAATATCAGATAATTTTTATGGTTGTTGATAAAGTCTTTGTTTCCATATACATTAAAATATAACATTCTATTTTAATTTATTAAATAAAGTAGAACATTATATTTAAAAGTTTTTTTATATTTTTTGATATAATGTCAAATTAGGAATCTAAGTTTCCTTTATAATTGTTTTATGTGCATTAAATTGTATTTATAAAATAATTTTAAAAACATGTATGAAAGATAAATATTTAGTAGGTTAAACTTTCTAAAAATAAGAACAATATTTAACGTTTATGTTCCCCTTGACGAGATTCTAACATGTCATGTGTGTTTATTAAATCACCACATAAAATAATTATGTTAATTATTTTCTTTTTTAAGAACCAATTTCATTATTATTATTAATCCTTATTATCTTATTCATTATCACATTATACTAAATTACAAAATAAATTAAGTTCACATTTACCGTTTTGATGATATTAATCACATATGTCTGTAATGACTTCATTACATTGTATATGATCTAATAGGTAATTATTAAATAATTTAATGAAGATTAATAATTCATTAATTATTATTTTTATACATAAATTATACTTTTAAAATTAATCATGAATTATTGTTTTGAAAATTTTACTCTGTTACAATCTTGGAGACAATGGACAATACATATGCATGAGTAACATCACCATTTTTTAAACGATCATTTAAGAAATAAGGAATGTAATATTTTATCATAACAGAAAAATTATCATATAAAAAGTACCATATTATTTATATAAATACACATGTGTGTATAAATATATATCATCTATGTGATTTGGTGTTGGAAAAATAATCACATCAATTCATTGAGGCAGTATTACGCATCTTTGAATGAAAGACGTTATCATTTTCCACTGAGTAGAGAGATAAATAAGTAAAGGATATATTATAATTTAATAATGATTAATATGAAATTATTTTCATATAAAATAAATAATTCTATCATTATAAACATTCATTATAAGTGATGATTAAAATTTATTTACATCGATTCGTGAGGCGGTATTCCGCCATACACACAAATAATAGTTTCATTTACCATTGATTGGAAGAGAATATTTATTTAGGTTATGAATTAAAAAAATATCATTATATTTAATATAATGGGTTTATTATATCAAAATTTATGAATAATATTTTAAGGAGGTAGAATAAGAATGAAAACAAAAACACCCAATTAATAAAAATACTACTTCTTCAAACTACCTATTTAGAATTATACTTAAATCCTTCCTTGATTGACCTTATGATCAAAGAAATGCCTATAATAAGTGGTTAAATAAGTAAGGAATTTTTTTTAGGAATTTTTAAATTTTATTGGCATTTAAATGTTTGATTAAGAGAGTCTAAGGGGGTTTCTTTTATAAGTGGGGGAGAGGACACACATAATTGTTTTTTAAAAGAAGTCATACCCACCTATCACACTTGTAAAAAGGATGAAAAATGGAAAATTATAAAAACTTATATTATATAAGGATTATATATGACAATAAAATAGTATTTAAATACATTATCAAGTCATTTAATGAAATATTTTTTATCTAAACCCCTTATAAACCCGTTTTCCCCTTAATCGCAATAACCATTTTTTTACTATTTTCATTGATTGTTATGGAAATAATATGTTGAAGTTATTATGTAATATAAATTATTATTATTCCTAATATTTAATCCATTTTTATAATTAAATAAAAATATTTTGTTTAATTAAATTTCAAATTAATCATACAGACAGGATTTAGATATGATTTTAATGAAATGTATCTTTCAAGAATAAGATTATTCTATATTTACCCTAAGATTGGTATAACTGTTATATGTATATAAATTAATATATTAAGTTATATTATATATAAATTCAACAAAAATAATTCTTCACTATATGTTTTTAAATTAATTAATATGGAGACACATTAGGCATAATTGAACTATATTTGGAAAAATGATTTCTCATTCCAAAAAAAACTAAAATCATATGTAGAGACTATTAAAATGTTATTAATTGAAATTAATATTACAAAAGAAATAATATTTTAAATTTAATCACATTAAAATATTAATTTTATGTTTAAATTACATAATATACCAAAAATAATTAACTTTACAAAAATCATTATTTTTTAAAGTCACGGAAAATAAATTATTTTTAAAGAAATCCCAAAATTTAAAGATAAAATAATTTTGATATTTTTATTTATAAAATTTAATTAATTATATTTTTTATATATATAAATAAATTAATTATAATATTTTTCATAAAAATAAATAAGAAACATTTCGTAAGAAATCATATTTTTGAAGGGTACAATTACATACATATTTTTTTAATTATTTACAAATAATTTATCAATTTATTTATATTTTGGGGGAAATTTAAATATATACTTAATAATGTAGTCAATACTATTCATTAGAACAAATTTAACACCTAGGTTATAATGAGCATAGATAGAAAAAAATATTTTCCAGTTCTTTTATGGTTGGGTTTGCATATATTGTAAGCTGTCTTACATAATGTTTATCCTTTAAAATATTGGGGTGTAACATTATAATCCACATTAATATATTTAATAATTGAAAATTTTTACTTGATATTGATAACTAAAGCCTTAGAGTTTGATAATACATTTCCAGAAATCCCCCATCGTAAAAAGGATTAATAAATATCCCTTTTGAATAGAGGGAAACTATAATATGTTGGTCATTTATAAAATAACTTTACTAGGTTTCAGAAGAAGAGAACATTGGTGAGACGTTAATATAAGACATTTAATAAAATAATAATAATCAATTAATTATAGATATTTACATAGATCATTATTCGAACGAAAATAAATTATCATGAAAATATCAATAAAAAGACCAATGTGGATGAAAAAGAACCAAAAATTTCATCCTAAATGATGGTTCTAAGGAAACATGTTTTAAGAATCCTTTTAATATTGTTTAAAAATTAATTTACCATCATTAAGAATAAAATAAGAATATATATTTACTTGATGAGTGGTATTTCATTCATTAATAAATTTCCACAACAATTTCATCTTTTTCTCCAAATAATTAGTATTGAAGATGTTTCTTCCATTTCAGAATCAAACAAATAATCTTTCAATGGACAATATAACACTTAATTGGAAAAAATATTATTCCCCCTATCTTAAAACATTTTAAAAAAACATAATGCTTTGAAAATGATATGATATTTCCTAAAATTAGTAAACCTTCATATCATTAGTCACCAAAATTCAACAATCATTCCCAATGTTCAAACATAATCATCCCATAAATTACAATCATAAAAATTATATAAAATATTCTTGAATAATATTGAAACCCACTTTTTTGGAAGGTTTTGATCACATATTCATCCTATTGTTATTTTTTATTTAAATCAAATAACACTATTCATATTTAAAGTATCATTCCAAAAATTTCCATACTATAATCATATAATATGAAAGATATTATAATAACTTCCGAAAAAAATTTCATCACCATAGTTCCATTTAAAATCATATATGTAACACCCTGAGATTTTATGAAAAATATTCTTTTTAATTTCATTAATGTCTTGTGTTATACGCTACACCAAAAGGAGCTTTCACAACACACATCTCTGACCTGGTTTGAATTACACGCAATCGCGACCTTCCACGATAGCGTGTGTTGTACGCAACACCAAGATTCACTAAACAACGATATGCTATTTAAATATTATTAAAACTATCCATTATGAATAGTAATAAACTCTTTTTGAAATTTTGTATATTTTATTTTTCAAAATTGATTTCATTTTTGGATTCGGAATATCGAAATTAGCTTAGGGTGAAATTTTGGTACTTTTCGGATAACTTTCATATTCCGATGAATAGTGAAAATTACTAAATTTTAATTAAAAACAACTTTTTTAATAGAAATAATTAATAGTAATAAATTATTAATTTGAGTGGTTTTAAAGTATATTTAGAATATATTTTTACAATTTAATACAATGTTGGTCATTGGATGTAATTTCACATTTAAACCAGTTATAAACTAGTGTCAATCTTTTGATAGTTATTATCTCTTAAAAACATGCTATTTGTTTTGACGAAGAGAATTAATTTTTAAATTAGTTAATGCAACTTATATGTTTTGAATTTGGTAAAATAGACCTCATTTTTGAGTTCATAATATCAAATATAGCTTAGGCCTATTTTTTTTGTATTTTTCGGAAAACTTTCAATTTTTGATGAATAGTGAAACCACTAAGTGGTAGTTAAAAAAACTAAATTGTTCATAAAACTTAATTTTACCGCTTCTTTGAGTGTAATTTAGAAAATCCGAGAGACACGGTTAATATCAAGGACTAAAATGTGGTTCAATGAGATGAAAATAAGTTTTGGTGAGTAGTAACTTATTACTTTTTTTTACCACGGTTAAAAGTAAATAGGGTAATTAAGGGTAAAGATGATATTATTATTACCCTAACACATGTCCTAATTCTATTGGATAAGTTTAATTCGACCAAAAACAAACTTAGGAATAAAATATGACCATTTAGGCCCACATGGATTAGATTAGGACATTTATTATTAATTTATTTAAAGAAGGGTTAAAAGAGTTAAAATCAAAGTTTATTTACTAAATCATTTTTAATATGGGGTTATACATAAGATAAATTCGACTATAAATATTCATTAGAAATATAAAAATATTTCCTACATAATGGTATTTTATTTGTAATTTTTAGACATTAAATAATTTAATTTATTTATGACACAATGATGATGCAGTAATTATCTTATTAATGAAATATTGACATAATTGATGTTATAAACACCAAAATAAATGTAATTTGAGACTTTTTATGAATTCCACTAATTTTCTAGGTTACTATGATATATTAGTGTTGATTTAAGCAACTTGGTTTGAACATATAATTATGTTATGACTTTCACAAAAATCATATATCAAATAGTGCCAAAAATTGACACAAAATAGTTTTTAAATCAAATATTATATTATTAATTGTTATTTTATTTCTAAAAATCTAAGGTTATGCCAAATGACTTAGATAAGGATATATATATTAATAATAAATAATTTGGTGTTCGTTTGGCATGTTATAGTAAGTGTATTAACCATATAGTGTAAGAAAACCAAAAGACACGGTAAAAGTTAAATTATTTAACATAGAGTTAAATCTAATGGATAACGTTAAAATAATAACCTCAACTTTTCTAAATCCTACTGGTTGATAGGGTTTCGACCCATACCCACTTTAGCTTCGAAATAAGACCCTTTGGAACCATTATAAACAAATTTTGACTTTAATATAATATAATATTTTGAGATATTCCTAAGGTGCCCCTCTCCTCCCTTATAAAAGGACACCTCCTCCCCCTCCTCCTCACACCAATTTGAGCACTCAAGCTCGGCCAAAACCGGCCAAAATACCTTATCCACTTCCCTAGAATAATCCTAGAGGTCCTGGTCTTCTTCAAATACCAATCTTAGTTCCCTAAGTGGAGGATACAAAGAGACGTTTCAAAGAAGAGGTAACATCCATTACCGATCTTTTCAATTTCATTCTCCTTCAACTTCTTCTTCTTTAGTTGTTTCATGATAAAGTAATAACATAAGTATTACTTACATACTGATATGTTATTATAAATATGAAACAACCCTAATTAACCTTCTATCCATCCTACGGAAAAATGAAATCACCGCGCGAGCGTACGTACGGAATACCGTCTCCACGTCGTGGTGTAATCTATTTTCCATCATCACCTTACAAGGATGGGTATAATGGTGTAATTATTAACTATATATGATTATTATAAAGTGATATTGATACTGAAATAGTATAAATACACTTAAATACAATTCCACGATCATGGGAACAATATCATCGCTCGTGCGTACGTACGGAATACCGTCTCCACGATGTGATGCGACTCGTTCTACATGATCATCATTACATAGTAATTATATAAATGATTTGAATGTATAAATATGATATATGTTACACTAATACCATTCTGGATATAAGGTATCTATATCCTTAAAAGAAGAATAAAAATTTATTCGGCAAAACACGCATAAGAACAAAAGGCAATAAAGACCCGAGTAACAAGTAACAATGAAATATTACTAATAAGAAGCTAAGAATATGACCATATATGATATCATATCAATATGTATGATTCTGGAATAAGTCAATAACATTATTTAAACAATTATACAGGAGCTTCGGACACGTAGAAAGCAAATCGGACCTAATGTAAGGGAAATATCACAATCTCACTTTTATCCGAGATTGTTTTTACTTTGGTAATTACTGGGGTGTATTTTATCATCCACATCAATGTTCCCTCAATATGTAATATTATTTCAATCCTTCTACAATATTTTATATCCAATTTTACCCTTCAGTGAGTTTTTTGTAAAAGATATGAAAGGAATCTTTTGTCGTTTTCGTACGAGGTACTTTTTGACTTTTCCGACAAAAGTACGAGAAGAATGTTTTTTTTAACTTATACGGCACGAACGGATTTTTACGGTTTTATAAAGCCTTATTTTCATGAAGATTCCTCCAAAAGATTTCATACCTATTTTCAAAAAAATCTCTTTCTTTTAAAATTGCATGACATTTTGTGAAAAAAAAATTGATTTTTTAGAAGAAAGGATATTTTCCTCAAGAATTCATTTCAAGTGTTTTATCAAAATTATTTTCCATATAAGATAACAAAGGGTTCTATTTTTATCCCTATTATTACATTGATTTGATTATGTTGTGATGGAATTATTTTTATGAATTCCTTTATCTTATATGAATTGTTTTATGATGTCATGATGTTTAAGAATCCCATTTTTATTACATGGGTTATGAAATGATTTATGGTTTATGATTTTGTGGCACACATAAGAATGGTATCATTAAGAGATGGGTGGGACCTATATCTCCCTCCAATTCATTGGGTAAAGATTTTATATCTCATGAGATAGACATGGCTGGAATGGTAGGTTATACCGGTTCAGTGAAATAGGACTGAATCGAGGGTTACTCGATTCAGAAAGGGACTTTGTCCACTAAGATAGTCTTGGCAATGAGTCTTGACTAATAAGAAATGATTCTCTATGATAATGTGTGAATGCCACAAAGTTTCATGTTTTATGTTATGATTATTGTGATTACATTTCACTGCCATGATTTATCCCATGTTATGAAATTATGCTCTCTTTTTCAGGTTAAGATTTCCAAAATATTATGTTCTTTTGAATATGATGTGATTGATATTTCTGTTGTTTACCCTTACTGAGCATTTGAGATCACCCTTTTATGTTTTCTTTTCCCCAGGATATAAAGAAAGGTTTTAGGTAAAAAAAAGGAAGATCTATATGGGAGATGTTGAAGATCTTTCACCACGATTAGAAGATTACGTTCCGAGTTTCCAAAGACACTAAACTATTACGATCCTTGTGTGTGTGTTTTTGTTATGTACTAAGTATTCCGCAAAAGTAATTTAATGTATATGTACGTCAGGCTTCGGGTCTCTACAGTTGGTATCAGAGGCAAAGGAGGTAGGAATGTATCTGATCCTTGGGAACTCTCACATGTGAGCGTTGGACGAAGCATGGCTCTCCGCCCAAGGGCTTCATGAGGAAATGGCTGCCACTGGGGATGGTGGTGTGTCCTGCCCAGGGGGTGTAGCCGCCCATGGAGTGCCCTGATAGGTATCAATTATATTCCAATGGAAGTAATTCCAGACCGCTATAGTTGGTATCAGAGGAATGGTTTAGTCAACCTTTGGAAACTAGGATGCGAGAACTTTAGTGATATCCCTAGAGATATTTCTAAGGTGTGTCTAGGGATGTCTCTAAGGTTAAGTATATGTATAGGTTATAGTACTATAATTACGCTAACGATCATAGAATTAAACCTAAGATGTTAGATATTGAAGGTACTCCCCCTTTATTATGTTGTTTTCCCTAACATGATTTTTGCCTCTCACACTATTCTTTTTGGGTTTTAGACGATGGATGGAACCCGAATGAACCGTGTTGATCAATGCAATGAACAATGAAATGATTGCCCTCCTGAACAAACAAATGTTATGGGAGATGGAGTGAAAAATCTTATTGCTATACTTACACAAGCTATGAATCATTATGGACTTCCAAATGAACATAGAAGGGAACAATATTCTATTGAGTTCTTCATGAGGCAACGTCCACTTTATTTCAATGGGTCTTCCGATCCACTTGTTCCTGAACAATGGATCAAAACCACTGAAAATATATTTTCATTTCTTCAATGTTCTGAACATGATAAAGTCATCTTAGCAGTATATCGTTTGGAAGGTGAAGCTGATCAATGGTGGAATCTTATCAAGAATACGAGGCCAAGAGATGAAATTGAGTCCATGGAATGGGATGAGTTCAAGAACTTGTTTTTCAGTAAGTAATTCCCTCGTATTATTCGAACAAAGATGGAAAAGGAGTTTCTTGAGCTGAAGAAGAAGGATGATGAATCTGTTGGTATATACGAAGCGAATTTTACAAGACTTGCAAGGTATGCATCTCGCATTATCATCCAACCTGAAAGTAAAGTTGATCGATTTTTCAGTGGCTTAAAACCAAGTATTCGAAGGGCATTACCCATAAGAGACTTCAGTAGCTATGAAGAAATTGTGTGTTGTGCTATCAAGGTAGAAATGGAAGTTGGTGTTACATATCTATCTCATGGTTTTGACAAGAAACGAAATATGGATTTCAAGGTGAAATCTCAGAATAATGGTGAAAGGAAGATGAATGTTTCCTTATGCACAAAGTGTGGAAACAAGCATGGTGGAGATTGTCTTAAAGGGACTAGAAAATGTTTTAAGTGTGGAAAAGAAGGTCATCGAGCAGCTGAGTGCCGAAGTAATGGAAAAAGGGTTTCTAATGATGTGAATAAAGCAAACACTGCAGAGAACGCACCACCAACACTTCAATGCATCATGTGCAAGGAAATAGGGCATTATGCTAATAAATGCCCTAATCCAAGGGTTAGTGATGATCGACATGAGCAACCGCTTAAGGAAAAGGATAAAGGGAAGTCACATGCGATCACTATTGGCGATGTTGAATATGACAACGATGTGGTGGAATGATTAAGTGTTTATGTAATGGGATTCCAAAATAATTTTGTATCATGGAGTATTGGAATATTTATGTATTGGTCTAATATGGTATTCAAAGTGATTGAGATATTTTTGGAAATAAGACGATATGCGCATAATGAAGGGAAAATGAGAAAATGAAATGTTTAACATTATTCATGAGCTCATGATTGATATAAGGACTAAGTGATATCATGGTTTGATTATAAAGAATTATGAGGATTTTGGTATGTGGAAAGTGTTAACGTTTAACTGCATTCATGTTTTCACTAAGGTTCAATGGGTATTAATTCTTCACGAAAATACATTATTAAGGTGTTCACATGTTTGTAATTTTACCAACAAAGATATATCTTATAATAAATGGGGATCAATGATGGTATTAAATCTCTGGTAATCGTTTTCACTATATTATGAGAATGGACTACAGTATTATGGATAAGCCTAAATATTGGAATGGATTATGTTGGACATAAGTTAGTATTGTTTAAGGATATAAGTTTTTTTTCGATATTATTGATGGGATGTTATAGTAATATAGTTTAAGAAAAAGGATAACCTGCAGGACGGGCGACAACCCATCGCATCGGACAAGGCTGTGGGAATCGAACCCACAACCGAAGTGCGACTGGCCTTTATCGCCTACCACTGGCCTACAAGAAGTCCCTGTTTAGTAGAAACTAGTTTTATTATATTATGCAGTATGATATATAAAGTATAAGTCCATTTTAGGAACCATATATGATTAATCTCACTATAGAATGACTTATGTATATTTAATAACTTTTTGCTAACCTTTTGTTTGAGACAGATGGAATGACCCGTCATTCTATCACAAGATCTGATAACACTTCACGAATAACAAGTTCAACTTCATTTATTTAAGAGATGAAGTGGAAATTGTTCAAGGCACGAACAACAGTGAGATTGTACCAAAATAAAGTAAGTATTTATTCTAATTCAAATTCTTCAACATTAGGGAAATGATCTTGAAAAACAAAAATGTTGTCCTAGTGCCCTTATATCCGATGAATCAGATGGTACCCTAGATCGTCACAAATTTATGGCTTTGTGATTGCTGGCTTTTCCATAGCCATGTTCTCCACCACTCTCCATCAGAACATGATGGTTAGATTTCTCTTCCATATCCATATTTTCACCTATGTGGAAACCCAGTGATTAGTTTATTTGGGTAACCGTTACGTTTCATACTTTCGTTTTTAAAGATTGGTTTTTCTATTCCTTTTTACGATGTGGGTTTCGATTAAAGAAACTTTCGAATAGTAAACCATTTATAACCCCGATGAATTTCGAGGGCGAAATTCATTTTAAGGGGGGTAGAATGTAACACCCTGAGATTTTATGAAAAATATTCTTTTTAATTTCATTAATGTCTTGTGTTATACGCTACACCAAAAAGAGCTTTCACAACACACATCTCTGACCTGGCTTGAATTACACGCAATCGCGACCTTCCACGATAGCGTGTGTTGTACGCAACACCAAGTTTCACTAAACAACGATATGCTATTAAAATATTATTAAAACTAGCAATTATGAATAGTAATAAACACTTTTTGAAATTTTGTAAATTTTATTTTTCAAAATGGATTTCATTTTTAGATTTGGAATATCGAAATTAGCTTAGGGTGAAATTTTGGTACTTTTCGGATAACTTTCATATTCCAATGAATAGTGAAAATTACTAAATTTTAATTAAAAAAAACTTTTTTAATAGAAATAATTAGTAGTAATAAATTATTAATTTGACTGGTTTTAAAGTATATTTAGAATATATTTTTACAATTTAATACAATTTTGGTCATTGGATGTAATTTCACATTTAAACCAGTTATAAACTAGTGTCAATCTTTTGATAGTTATTATCTCTTAAAAACACGCTATTTGTTTTGATGACGAGAATTAATTTTTAAATTAGTTAATTCAACTGATATGTTTTGAATTTGGTAAAATAGACATAATTTTTGAGTTTATAATATCAAATATAGCTTAGGCCTAATTTTTTGTATTTTTCTGAAAACTTTCAATTTTTGATGAATAGTGAAACCACTAAGTGGTAGTTAAAAAAACTAAATTGTTCATAAAACTTAATTTTACCGCTTCTATGAGTGGAATTTCGAAAATCCGAGAGACACGGTTAATATCAAGGACTAAAATGTGGTTCAATGAGATGAAAATAATTTTTGGTGAATAGTAACTTTTTACTTTTTTTTACCATGGTTAAAAGTAAATAGGGTAATTAAGGGTAAAGATGATATTATTATTACCCTAAAACATGTCCTAATTCTATTGGATAAGTGTAATTTGACCAAAAACAAACTTAGGAATAACATATGACCATTTAGGCCCACTTGGATTAGATTAGGACATTTATTATGAATTTATTTAAAGAAGGGTTAAAAGAGTTAAAATCAAAGTTTATTTACTAAAACATTTTTTATATGTTGTTATACATAAGATAAATTCGAATATAAATATTCATTAGAAAGATAAAAAGATTTCCTACATAATGGTATTTTATTTGTAATTTTTAGACATTAAATAGATTAATTTATTTATGACACAATGATGATGCAGTAATTATCTTATTAATGAAATATTGACATAATTGATGTTATAAACACAAAAATAAATGTAATTTGAGACTTTTTATGAATTCCAATAATTTTATAGGATAATATGATATATTATTGTTGATTTAAGAAACTTGGTTTGAACATATAATTCTGTTATGACTTTCACAAAAATCATATATCAAATAGTGTCAAAATTGACACAAAATAGTTTTTAAATCAAATATTATATTATTAATTGTTATTTTATTCCTAAAAATCTAAGGTTCGGCCAAATGACTTAGATAAAGATATATATATTAATAATAAATAATTTGGGGTTCGTTTTGCAAGTTATAGTATGTGTATTAACCATATAGTGTAAGAAAACAAAAAGACACGGTAAAAGTTAAATTATTTAACTTAGAGTTAAATCTAATTGATATGGTTAAAATAATAACCTAAACTTGTCTAAATCCTATTGGTTGATAGGATTGCGACCCATCCCCACTTTAGCTTCGAAATAAGACCATTTGGAACCATTATAAACCGATTTTGACTTTAATATAAAATAATATTTTCAGATATTTCTAAGGTGCCCCTCTCCTCCCTTATAAAAGGACACCTCCTCCCCCTCCTCCTCACACCAATTTGAGCACTCAAGCTCGGACAAACCCTGAAAAAATCCCTTCTCCACTTCCCTAGAATAATCCTATAGGTCCTGGTCTTCTTCAAAGACCAATCTTAGTTCCCTAAGTGGAGGATTCAAAGAGGCGTTTCAAAGAAGAGGTAATATCCATTACCGATCTTTTCAATTTCTTTCTCCTTCAACATCTTCTTCTTTAGTTTTTTCATGATAAAGTAATAACATCAGTATTACTTACATACTGATATGTAATTATAAATATTAAACAACCCTAATTCACCTTCTATCCATCCTACGGAAAAATGAAATCACCGCGCGTGCGTACGTACGGAATACCGTCTCCACGCCGTGGTGTAATCTATTTTCCATCATCACCTTCCAAGGATGGGTATAATGGTGTAATGAGTAACTATATATGATTATTATAAAGTGATATTGATACTGAAATATTATAAATACACTTAAATAAAATTCCACGATCATGGGAACAATATCATCGCTCGTGCGTACGTACGGAATACCGTCTCCACGATGTGATGCGACTCGTTCTACATGATCATCATTACATAGTAATTATATAAATGAATTGAATGAATAAATATGATATATGTTACACTAATACCATTATGGATATAAGGTATCTATAACCTTAAAAGAAGAATAATAATTTATTCGACAAAACACGCATAAGAACAAAAGGCAATAAAGACCCGAGTAACAAGTAACAATGAAATATTACTAATAAAAAGCTAAGAATATGACCATATATTATATCATATCAATATGTATGATTCTGGAATAAGTCAATAAAATTATTTAAAACATTATAAAGGAGATTCGGACACGTACAAAGCAAATCAGACCTAAGGTAAGGGAAATATCACAATCTCACTTTTATCCGAGATTGTTTTTACTTTGGTAAGTACTGGGGTGTATTTTATCATCCACATCCATGTTCCCTCAATATGTAATATAATTTCCATCCTTCTACAATAGTTTATATCCAATTTTACCCTTCGGTGAGTTTTTTGTAAAATATATGAAAGGAATCTTTTGTCGTTTTCGTACGAGGTACTTTTTGACTTTTCCGGCAAAAGTACGAGAAGAATGTTTTTTTAACTTATACGGCACGAACAGATTTTTACGGTTTTATAAATCCTTATTTTCATGATGCTTCCTCCAAAAGATTTCATGACTATTTTCAATAAAATATCTTTCTTTTAAAATTGCATGACATTTTGTGAAAAGAAATTGATTTTGAAGAAGAAATGATATTTTCCTCAAGAATTCATTTCAAGCGTTTTATCAAAATTATTTTCCATCTAAGATAATAAAGGGTTATGTTTTATCCCTATTATTACATTGATTTGATTATTTTGTGATGGAATTATTTTTATGAATTCCTTTATCTTATATGAATTGTTTTATGATGTCATGATGTTTAAGAATCCCATTTTTTTTACATGGGTTATGAAATGATTTATGGTTTATGATTTTGTGGCACACATAAGAATGGTATCATTAAGAGATGGGCGGGACCTATATCTCCCTCCAATGCATTGTGTATAGATTTTATATCTCATGAGATAGACATGGCTGGAATGGTAGGTTATACCGGTTCAGTGAAACAGGACTGAAACGAGGGTTTCTCGATTCAGAAAGGGACTTTGTCCACTAAGATAGTCTTGGCAATGAGTCTTGACTAACAAGAAATGATTCGCTATGATTATGTGTGAATGCCACAAAGTTTCATGTTTTAAGTTAAGATTATTGTGATTACATTTCACTTCCATGATTTATCCCATGTTATGAAATTATGCTCTCTTTTGCAGGTTAAGATTTCCAAAATGTTATGTTCTTTTGAATATGATGTGATTGATATTTCTGTTGTTTACCCTTACTGAGCATTTGAGCTCACCCTTTTATGTTTTCTTTTCCCCAGGATATAAAGAAAGGTTTTAGGTAAAAAAAGGAAGATCTTTATGGGAGATGTTGAAGATCTTTCACCACGATTATAAGATTACGTTCCGAGTTTCCAAAGACACTAAACTATTACGATCCTTGTGTGTGTGTTTTTGTTATGTACTAAGTATTCCGCAAAAGTAATGTAATGTACATGTACCTCAAGTTTCGGGTCTCTACAATATATGATTTTATAATTCTATTAGATGATTAATCCTCAAATAAATTCACAAAATATTATATGTTCCTTATTCATAAAATTTTATAAAAATATCAAACATCTTGAATTGTCACAACGTCACCAAATGTATTTTCATCCCCAAGGTTAGAAATATCATGTATTTAAAATTTATAGTAATCCATAATTACCTCAACATTAAATATATTTAATTCATAAAGGTCACCAATAACATTGAAGTTATACTAAAAAATGTAATGGTATTCTTTCTAAAATAATACTTCACAATAATCGTAAGAGTTATATGTTAATAAAACTAATAAAATTCCTTCCAAAAACTCATTATTCAGTTAAAAAATTAATTATAGGAAAACAAAAAATACTATTATAAGATATGGAAGATATTTATTTTATCAAAAATATAAATCCATAATGGTATCCACAACTATTGAATATTAATTCACGTGAAACCATTATAATCTTTGTAGATATATATGCCTTGCTCCAATACAATGTATAAGGAATTGTCATTAAAAATAACTTTTTCTAGTGTATTTAGAGTAAAATTTTGACTATTCCACCACATGATTTTTAGGTAGAAATTTTTAAAGAATTAGTTCTGAAATATTTAATAAAAATTAAATATATATTATAAATTGAACACTTCTGTTTAGTTTCCATTTATATCATAATATAAAACTTCTAAAATAAAACACATTTTCCTTTCATGAATAATATTCACAACTTCTTACTAGAATTCTTCTTTTATTTTACCCAAAATTAATCCTAATGAATAATATTTTAAAATAATGGACGAGAAAAAAATATTAATATTGAAAATAAAAATGGTATATTAGTTATACTAGTGAAAAAAATGAAAAATTATAAAAAAAAATTCATGAATACATAAATTTTTACATAGAAAGTGAATCATATTTTTTAAAATATTATTTATCATACCTTTTAGAATCCAATAATTTCCTAGAAAACTCCTTTGAAAGTATAGAAATGTAATGTTGGTTCCTTGGGATATAAATTTCAAATAACAATTTACATTAGAATGAACATATAACTAAATACTAATAGAATTTTTGGGGGAATATAATCGTTACCCAATGTGTTGGAGAGATATAATGTGGCTCACCAATCATATCATGCTTTATAATAGGGGATCAACACATCATTTATTTTGATATAATGGGGTTCAAAAAATCATATAAGCTATATTTCTCACACCCATTGTCATAAATAATATACAATGACTATAACATAGATAAATCAATTTAGGGACTCAATTTTCCTCACATGGCCCTTTAAAACAATCTTTTCAACTCATATAAAAAACTATTGTGGATTTCTAAATATAATTTTGTTTTTTAAAAAATAAAATATAAAAATAAAAAGATAATGGTAAATTATGGTTTTCATAAAAAACAATATGAATTACCTTAAAAGAATATAAGCATCAAATAATGGTTATAGTAGATGAAATTATTTATTTCACCCTATATGTAAAAAATGAACTTTTACTTTTTTCTTTTGTTAAAGAATGTAAAACATTTTATAAATCGAAAACGTTTTGAAAACAATTGAATTTAATTGAAAGATATAAAAAAATTTCCTTTAGAATTATTATATTCCCATAAAATATATTCATAAAATAATTTTATAAACATGGATATGGTAGATATTGATTTAGAAAATAAATCATTTAATCATTTAAGACTTGGTTTTAAGATAAAATTTCCCTTTCATTGAGTCTGTGTTATAACATGTGTTCAATATAATCATTTATAAAACAATTAAGAAAAATATTTATTTATTTAAGTAACTTTATCATGATTATTATTACAATTAATTTTATTTAAAATAATTTTATAATCTATTACTTAGTCATTTAAGAACACATCAGGCATTTTGATGATACTCATATCGTATATTGAAAATTACCTCGGTTGGTTGAAAATGGTAAAAGTGTTTATTATTCCATAATATATAGAAAAATATTCAGGATAAAACTATAATTTTTATAAATAAATTATAAATTAACAAAACTCATGAATTATTTTTATGAGAAATTAACTACGTTAGGAAAATGGAAATGGTATATCATACATGTCAATTTTTAGTAGTTCCATTTTTCAATTACCATTAAGGAAATAAGGTTAAGAAAATTTAATTTTAAATTTATTATTATCATATCAAAAATATAATTTTATTTATTTAAATATATTTATATATATAATTTGTTTTATTCGGTTATGAAAAAATAATCGCATCCCTTTGTGGGGTTAGTAGTCCATATGTATGCATCAATGATGTTTTAAATTTTCAGTGAGTGGAAAGGTATGAAATTAAATTTATGTTAACATTTATAAATGATTAATATTTCATCAATATAATATATATTCATTAATTTAATAATTATATCCATCTAAGAGTGGTGATGGTAAAAATAAAATTACATTACTTTAGGAGGTTGTATTCTATCGTATATACGAATAATGGTTTTGTTTCCCATTTAATGGAAGATGATATGGACTAAGGTTCTTAAATTAACCTAATAAAATATCATTATATGGTAGATACATATATTATTACATCTACAAAGTTGAAAAATTATTTTTAGTCTGTTGAAGAAGAATCCAAAAAAAGTTCAATTAAGAACAATATATCTTCTTCAGACCTCCTATTTGGTATTATACATAATCTATTATGAGATTAAATTTAAGATTAAATTTAGGTCTATAGAAAGTTTGTAGGGAAGTATGGTGAAATATTTCATTAATCCACAATGTCTAGATTAATAATCATTATATAATTTCAATTATTATATAACAATAATACTTTCAATACCAAATTTGATAGATGGTTCTGAAAAATAAATTATGATACAATCTTTGAGATGGTAGGCCATATGTAATCATGAGTTACCTTTACCTTTCTCAATGATAATTTGGTAATTGAGTTAATTATTATATTATAATCCTATATTTTTCATTATATCGAAAAAACATTTTATTTCATCAAATATACATAATTTTATAATCCATTTGATCTGGTGATGAGAAAGAATCACATGGATTCGTGGATGTGGTAGTCAACACATACACATGAATGACATTAACATTTCTCAATGAATAGAATGGTGTGAGATTAAAGGATATATTATCTATAGATATTGATAAATTTTTCATGAATATGTTATACATATATTAAATACATTATTACAACAAAAAGTATGAGTATGTTATGGAAGATGAATTATATCAGTTCACGATCTGGTTGTCTATCATACACAGAAATCATGGTTTCATTTTCATTTTCTTGGAAGATAATATTGATATATTTTATTCCATAAACATAATTACATATTATTATATAGAATATAACTGTTTAATTATTTTATTGTTATTTAATATGATTGGAAGTTGTTCAAAAAATAAAGAAAATAAAAATGCTTGGTAAAGAACTATAACACTTATTTGAAAAAACTCCTAAGGTTTAAACAAAAATATTCCTTGGATGGTTTTGTGATTAAAACAAGTCCTCTAAGATCAAGGTATGGATGAATGGAAATAATTTCTATAGATATAAAGTGATATGTTTTAAAAAATTTATGCAAAATAATAGGGGAGGTACCATTTTATAAGAGAAGGGAGATAATTTCAGGGAATTTCTTAATTTTTTTTTAATTTAAATTAATTTTAAAATTAAAATTGAAACAAATTGAGAATAATCTATTATAATATGGGTTTGAATATATATAATCTCATCCAATAAATTTTGTACATTTTTAGTACTTTTTTCAACCTTCTTTTTTATCTAAACCCATGTTAACAAATATTGACAATTATCTCGGAATTACTATTTTTACACATTATAGATCATCAAAATTACTAAAAAAAATTAAAAACACATAAATATTCCTTGTATTATAATATCAACAATTTTCCATTAAATTTTCTTTATGAAAATATATATAGTAATTTTAAATCATTTAATAATACATACTTTATTGTAAAAATCCATTCATGTCAATTTTGACACTATTCTTTCAATTTGGCCATTAAAATATAACTAAAAGAAGGAAATTAAAATATAAACTTCTAAAAACAAAATGATTATAAAATTATATAATATATTAATTTTAAACTATAACTCACCAAATTGTTTTTTCTGAAAATTTTGAAATCATTTATCTTATTTTTCTGTTAACTGAATAAATATGATGTCTACATTGTGTAATAATTTAATCAAATGAATTAATAAATAAAAATTAGATATAAATTTCCATTATAAAAAGATTATTTATCATTAAAATGATAATTTATGACTATTCAATAAAACTTTTCATTAAATTTTTGAATAATTTAATGATAAAAAACAAATAAAATGATATTTATGACTTTTCTATAGATAAATTACATTATTGGTCACAATATTGTCCATTTGGACACAAAATTTCATATACTAAAAGTTTTTATGTTTATGGTTGAATTATATTAATCATATAAATTTATTTCTACTATTATAGTTACTTTTTAGTTCATAGGAATTTTTCCGCTTTATTAAGCAATTTTACCTTAATGATGGTAATAAATATATATTACGATTAATATATATTTTGATAAAAATAAATTGCAATATTTTTCAAATTTTTAAATTTTTTTAAAAATATTTAATCCATTTATAAATATTCAATACACAGAAGTGGAGGAATTTAAATTAGAATTTAACAGAAAATACGATGAAAATAGTTTTCCAGAATATTAATTTTTATGTATAAATATGTTCTTATACCAAATTCCTGGATTAGATTTAATAAAAATAATAAAATTTTTATGTATTTAATTAAAATTTAAATAACTAAATATTAAAATAATAGAACATGTCTTAGAAGAAAATATAATACAACTATTAACAAAAATATGTGTTTTTTTTGCTATTCATTGAAAAACAAATCATTTTAGAAATAACTCGAAATTCCAAAAATATGATGATTTTCATATGAATATTTCATACACTATATAATTTAGATATAAATAAATTTATAAATGATTAAAAACTAGTATTTATATGTTCTAGTGAATGAAATAAAATTCATTTTTGAAGAAAGCGTATATTTTTTGAAGAATAACACGACTTTTATAATAATTGAGTCATATTATACTAAGCATTTATCAATATAGATATTTTTAGTTGGAAGTTAATATATATTTCCAAAATAATTTAATAATATTTATACTCAATAATTTAAGATATTGGCTAAAATGGTGATATTTATATAAAAATACCTCATGGTTTATTTAGGTTCTATGTTTTCTATTGTATTTGTTACCAAATATAAAAATATTTCTAATATGATTGGGTGTTACTGAGGGAACATATAAAACCTAAATATTTCTTGGAATATATTTTGTTTCATGATCTATTTTGAAATAAATTAGTTTTGTTATCATATATTGATGTTGAGTACATTATAATAGGTTGATTTTTTTAATAGTTATTGGTGAAGAAATACTCTTTGAAGAATTTTTATTAAATTTTTTTCATGTGGAAACGAAAATAGAAAAAAAAATTCTATACAAATTAAAATTATATGATAATATATTTATTTAAAAAATTTATTTTCTATGAAATCATTTTTTAGTTACTGCTAAAAAATGGTAACATTTATTTAATATTTATTTATACTCAGCATAAAAAAGAAAAAATTCTTACTAATATATTTAATTATAAATGATTTTAATTTCCTTAAATATTAGATGATTTCAGATGACATTGAATGAAATTATGATAAGATATTATTTTTTTCATCATAATATATATTGTATATTTTATTATTTTTCAATTAGTTATTTTTTATATTGAAATAATTGAGAATATTTTTCCAATATGAAAATTTTGAATTTTTACATAAGGTGTTTTCAAATAAATATTAATATAAAAAAATATTTATATTTATAATTTTATTCTCATTATTTTTATCATGTCACCCATAGTGAATAATTATAATCATTTTAAGAGAATATAATAATTAAAAATTATTAATCTTGAAAGCATTCAAAACATAGAGTATTTTCTTTCTCAAATAGATCCCCTATCTCTTTAAGAAAATTCTCCTGATATAAAAACAAAATATTTCTCACTCATAATGAGGGTGATGAGGAGAGTATAAGATGCTACTTCAGAAAGTTTGAATAGATATACAATGTTGTGAAAGGTTGTAAATAGAAAAACTATGTATTTCTTAAGGTTAGATATGATAGATACGTTGTTGAAGAAGGCTTTCAATGTATATGGATGTGAATTCCCCTCTGATGAGAAAAGTACTGAGTTATTTAAGGAAAATAATGTTATAGAGTTCAATAAAAATATAGTGTTTATTTTTATGAGGTTGAATCCTAAGTAGTTCCAAAATATAATTGTAAGAACATATAAATCACTCCAATTGAGATTGGTAATGTTTTTTTGCACTCATGAATGGTGTTTTGAGTTAAAAACATATATTTAGATTATATATGGGGTTATAAATATAAAAATAATTAGGTATCTCTTTAGAAACCATGTGGTTGGGAGGAAGGATATATAGAATATGAAACTAAAGATGATGTTCTTGATGAATTTCTTTTAAACTATTATTTCATAGTGCATTGAGGGTTCAAAAAAAATTAGTTATCCAAATTTATAATTTCATTCAATTTCATTGATAAAAAAACTAATGTCCTGAGGTACAATTTGAGTTATGAATACAGTATTAAAAATATATCATTGAGATTATAGAAATTTGGATGAATTTTAACTTGTGTATTTGAAAAGATGAAATGAGGATTAATGATGTGATAACTACTATCTACCGAAAAATGAATTGTCTTTCTGATGGAATCCATAGATAGAGTTGGTTTTTAAAGAAGCCTAAATTAAGGAATATTATGGTAGTTTTTACCAAATATATAGAATTTTACACTTCTCGTATAGTGGGGGATACTTTATTGGCAGCTAAAACCATTGATGGAGGTGCGACAGTTGAACTTATGATGTTCCAACTGATGATAACTTATAAGATATAATGTATAATGCACCTCTTACACTAAAAATGGATGGAATAAAATATCTAGTGATATTTATTCCCCTTCTATTGCTCATACATCAGTTTATGATTAACCTGCTTTTGAAGCTAGAGTCATTGAAGGTGAAGACGTTTCTGTAAAAGAGATAATAGTTATTTCTCAATAAGATATATAAGTTCTTACTAATATCATTGATTCCCCTAAAATACTTAAATATATTTTTTCAAATCTTGTTGTAGCTCAAGGATCTACTTCTAAAGTTGACTTGAATACTATCATAAGGATATTATTTACCATTGAAGGTGATGGGTCTATGGATTTGAAATTTCCCAATAATTCATCGAATTTTATTGAAATACTCATAGACAAAAGAACAATAGATATTTTTCAAGCCCATATGGGAGGTTGAATTTCAAAAGATGATTGTTTTTACACATTAATATTTTTGGTTCTGTTAGATAAGTATTCCAATTAACTCATATAGTTGTGAAATTATAAATAAGAATAGAATCAACCCACTCCATTCGAGGAAAGAGAAATAATAGAACACTCTATATTGGACTAATAGTAAGAATGAACTAAATCATACAATTAGATTTAGACCACATCGTATCACTTTTTTAATCCAATTATTAGAATGCTAAATTCATTAATTTAAAATACCAACTTTCACACATGAAAGGGCACTCATTTACTTACACAATGTCTGATGGGATAAAATAAATTCTAAGGGATAAATTTCAATTGATTAAAAAGAATCATATTATGTAATATGATTTTTCCACATTAGTTTATGTAGAGCCTAATTCAGCTAATTCTTATATGAAATCAGACATTATTTATCTAAATAAATTTGTAATATCACATTTTGAGAATATAAAGAAGGAAAAATTTTCTCATCCAAAAATTTTATATTGTGTTCAAAAATTAACTTACTCTATTTCATTTCAGATGAAAAAAATTCAACTAACTTAAATATTTTATAGGGAATGATTCAAGTGTCAAAATTAGATTTATGTTCACTAAAATCTATTAAAAAATTAATAATAAATATCATTTTCTATCACTATTATATTAATGATGATCCCAAATTGATAATAAAAATACGTTATTAAGATATTTCTAATTCTTATTTCTTTATTGATGATTGCCAATATTTAATTATAGAATACCTCCTTAAACTATCTAAATTATTTTTATATCACTGTGGTCTTGAAAAATAATTCATGTAAATGTATCTAAGAAAAATTCTCTATTATTTTCAATATGATAATTTAAAATTTAATATAAAATTAAAATTACATAACTTTATCCTTAAAAGAATATGATAAAATGGATGTCGAGAATGTATTCCTTATGTTAATGAAAACTTTCATCACATGATAAGTAGTTATTTAAAAGGAATTTAATGTGGATCCTATTTTTTATGTGTATCCTTCTTGTTCTTTTGGGATATTAGTTCTAAATTTAGAGATTCTGATAATGTAGATTACTCAATTTTAAAAAAAATCATATTTTTAGAATTATGATAGAGTATTTAGTATGAAACTATAATAAGGAAATTCAATAATCTTATATTATTTAAATGACTCCAATTTTAAATGGATTCATTATTTTGATGATACACTATATCATATTCAAATATGTTGAACTGCATTTCATTCTGTTCTTGATATATATCACGATTCTCAAGAAAAGATCTATTCCACCATTGATACCTCGCCTTCTAATCCGAATTCTTCTCATATACAACCTCTTATGCCACACAATTAATGAATTAATGTGTAAATTAGGCTAGTGGTTAAAACCGTTTAAATATAAATTTTAATTTATACAATTCTATGGTATAAATTATATCATATTCTCCATATTTAATTGGGATGATTTAAGTTACATTCAATTTTTTTCTGAAATTTTTGATTTTGATATTTTCGTTTCGAGACACAACTAGATCCATTATTCAGTTCAATAGCTCATAATATTACATGTTTACTTATATAAAGGTACTATATTGTCAGTTTTTTATCTCAACCATTTTTCATTAATTATGATATAAAAAAGGGGGAGGAACTCTATGTAGACCCAAAATTTTTCCATTATGAAATTGATAACATATTGTAGAAGAAAAATGAAGGTACAATCAATTATTTAAATCTAAATGATACCTTAGATTATAGATTATGTATTTTATACATGGGTATGTACTTGAAATATTTATATTTCTAGCTAAATTTGAATTATAATTTTTATCATGAAAAGGGTGGAATGTTGGAAATAATCATCTGCTTCAGAAATATCCCAATATTGAATATGTTATAAATCAAAAAAATCACCATTTTTAAAGATTAGATAATGATTAGTAATTTTTTAATGATTTATATTTAAAAAAATGGCATTTCCATTACAATCCTTCTATTTTTGACATGTATTATTTAGGTTAAAATAATTCTTCCTATTGGATTTATCTTTAGTGTATATCATGTATGTTAAATTAATCATATGTGATAAAGGAATTTTCATTCAATCACTAAATTATTTTTTTATGAATGTTTATTTTTTATATTCTTAAGATGTGCTTCATAATTGAAGAAATTATTTGATAAGTGAATTTATATTATGGGATTATCGAAAAATAAATATTCTTGGGATGTATTTAAATCAGCTTATGATGGAATAAAATCATCTATGAGGTGACTTTGTAATTAAATTATCTGATGATGGCTAAAAGTACTCAATAAAAAATATTTTCCAATTTAGTTTTCCCTATAACATTGAATTTGAAGAATTATTACATGAAAAATTAACATTTTATTACATGTTATATAATCAGTCCTACGAATATGTTAATTATCATATGTGTGCTTGATTTATCCTACAGTTGAAGATATATGTTACATAAAAATTTTTCTAGAACATATTAGTATTGTAATACAACTATCAAAAAAACATTAGATATCACTGTCAGATTAGTATAATCATAGAGAAGAACTAATTTATTAGGAGAAGAAGTATACATTGATTATCAGTAATTTTAATCATTCAATGGAACTAATAAATAATTTCTTTCAATAATGAAGTCTTAAAAAAGAACAAGGCTTCAAATATTTAATATATTTCAACAGAGATTATTCGTGATATATTATTCCATGAAAATTAACTAATAAATTTATTTTTCTGGAATTATTGATAATATATTTATATTAGAACCTTTTGAATACAACACCCATTTTCATGAATATATATACAACCATGGAATAAAATAATTACAATCAACATCTAACAATGCAATTTATTTTTCTATAGGAGTCGCTATGTATATTGGATAACCCAAACCAAATACACTATTTTTTGAATCATTTTATTTATTTGACATTGTGATGAAAATCTACCTCTAATATGAATATAATATAATTTTTTAATACCCAAGAGCATTTGGATATACACAACAATGTTATACTATTTTTCTAGAATCATTCTCTATCAACTGTAATTTTATTCCTACAACAATGCACGAATGCCATTAGGTTATCTAAAAAAAATTTATTTCTAATGTAACTATCTACTATTTAAACAATCTGTTATTGGAGATCACATATTAAAATTGTAAATAGGATCCTAGAAAAATATCTTCAGCATTGTATCATGTGACAACTACTTGCACTCAACTAGACGGGCCCATGAAAAAGGGTTGGTATTGTGAAAATCCAAAAACAGACTAGGTGTGTATTGATAGAGTATAAAAAGTGATTTTTATGCCATGAATCACTATAAATATCCCATTACTACTTCTTGTATTTTAATTAGGTTTCCAAATAATATAATGAAAATAATGTGTTACTATACCGGACTATTTTTAAAAGGGTGGTTTTATATTTGTGAAATCTTATTAAGAATCCAATACAATCACCACTTGTGTATTTTTTCAACATTATTGGACAAAAATATTCCTTATGAATATAAAAAGGTATTGTTGAATAGTTTCACTCAACAGAGAACCTTATTTTAGATGGGAGAAATTACTTTTGATTTTACAACTAAACTGTAAATTTTAATCGTCTCTTGATTCATTAATAAAAATATCACTCCTCATGTGGAATAGTATTCATTTCTAAATCATCTAAAAACTATGAAGTATGATTTCCACTATTTTCTACAACTATTATAAATAAGAGTTCTTTTCTAGGTTTTTCAAAGGTTGGTGATTTTGTGTACTAAATTTGGTGAATTTTTTTTATAAGCTATAATATATTGAGTTTACAATTTCATTCCTATACATTACTATTCCTCATATATTTCAGAGAAGTAAATTCACATGGTTTAAAATAATGATTCATCATAACCAACACCCCTGTGATTAATGGTAATTCAATTTTATCACTACAATCATTCCATTAAGATTCTAGTGGTTGTATAATTTCACTATCAAATCTTACAATACAAGAGAGGCCTTAGACAATAAAAAACTATAATAGAAATAAAACTCCAATACATTATGTAATAATTAATCATCAACAATGTATTTATAAAACCATATATAAAATAGATTCAAACAAGAGAGAAAAAGTGTATAAAAAATAACTCAAACTAAAACCCCAATTAAAATACATATATATATTACAAAACTACTTGGTATATTAAATACCAGAATAAGAAAAAAATATTGTTCCCAGAAGTTTAGGATAATCCTTCAACTACAACCAACTCCATCATTGACCTCTAAATATTACAATGTATTCATCTTTAATAGGATACTCAAAAACAATTTTTATAAAGTTAATATATTGATACTACATCATTTCCAATGAAAAAATATGTCGGTTGATGGATAACAAGAGAGAGTGAGTATAAACATAATAAAAAAGACAATAAAAACACAAACATGAGATAAAAAACGAGTCTTCAAAATCTCAAAAACAATAGATAAATAATAAATAAGTAAACTACATAGGAATTAACTATTTCTAGAAGCCTTAATAATATTATATAATATATATAAAGGATCACATATAATAAGAAACTGGGAATTTATAGAAAATAATAATGAACCTTAGGTTATATGTTTATATTCTAGTAGTTAATCATACATTAATGGAATGAAAAAAACACAAGGGGTCATATTACCCAAAATATTTGAACTAATCTACCGACTCTTGATTCCACCCTATACCATTATAGTTGGCGCACAAATTGATGAATTGAATACTTCTTTAAAGGGGGTATTATACCATATCACCTATAACAACCAAATAATCTCTCTAAAAATATATATTGGTGGTTCCATTCATACAAAGGAATAGTGTTTGGGTAAGTGATTGATGAACCAAATATTGGACTCACTCTTCATCAGGGTGATGAGTTGGTCAATTTAGTGATAAATAAATAGGTTGAATAACTCGTAATATCCAAACTAAAATTCGCCACAAAAAATCTATATCAGGAAACCAAAAATAATCTAATTTTTTTAGTGAAGCTGGCACACCTTATTAATATATTAATTTTTGTCATGGTATAATAAAAAATCAATAGAGGACTGAGTAGTGAAAGTTAAATGTGATAATACCTAATAGTAGTGAAGGACTAAAAGACCATTAATGGAGGAGTTCCAAAACATGAAGCCATATAGGGGATCCATAATGTAACATCCCAGGTAAATAAAGAATAAGAAATATTTCATATTTATTAATATTTGTGAATTAAATATTACTTTTACATTAAAGGGGTTTCTATGTTCGATAGGGTACCCGATACGCAAAAAAGGGTTTCTCTGAAATCTTACTTTGCACACTAATAATATATTATTATTTTCAATGGTAGTTAACTCTTTGCTGTTTTATTGGTGAGAATGAAGGAACCTAACTACAATATGATTATAAATGATTGTTAAATGTATTTACATTTATCCATTAAAATTTAGGTGCTTAAAATGTGAATGAATCTAATTTTAAGCATAATTTACATTAAAAGGCTGATTTATCGCCTTTTAATAGAGAACCATTTTGAAATCTATTTTTCGTCACTTTAATACATTATATATGACCAAATAAAATCATTTTTTATAATTGGGACATCAAGATTTACTTTGTGTAAATTTTTGGAATTTTTCCGATAAAGTTCATTTTTAATGAATAATGAAATATATTGTATTTTAATTCAAAAATGCCTTTTAATCTAATTAATTTATATGAATAGATTATATTTTTAATTGGTTTTGAAGAGAAATTAAATTATATTTTAAAAATTTAATCCAATTTTGGTCATTTGAATTAATCTCACTATGGAATTGGACATAAACAGGTATAAAACTTTTGATAGTTATTATTTTTTAAAAGAGGCTACTTTTTTTGATAACAAGAATTAATTTTAAAATTAATTAATTCGAATTCTATGTTTTCAATTTGAAATAATATACATCATTTTTTAATTCGGAATATCAAATAAAGGATTGGCTTAATTTTTGGTATTTTTCTGAAAAAATACAATTTTTTATGAATAGTGAAACCGTTTAGTGGTAGTTAAAAAACATGAATTTTTCAATTAAATGAAATTTTACCACTTCTATTAATTGAATTTATAAAATCCTACATACATGGTTGTTACCAATAAGCAAAATTTGGTACAATAAGAAGAAATTTTTTTTGGTGAATGGTAACTTTTAGCTTTTATTTACTGCGGTTAAAGGTAAATAAGGTAATTCAAGGTAAAAAGAATATTATAATAGTTTAAAATTACCTTAACAATTGTCCAAAACTTATTGGTTGAGTCATTTACAATAATGGAAATATTTGGGTCGATATTTGAACCCCATTGAGCTACTTGGGAGTGATAATTTCAATTTAGATTAATTAACATCAAGTAAAGGAAAAAAATAACAAATAGGAAATATCTTTTAGTAAATTAATTATTATACTGTGTTATATAAGTCATATTTTCGACTATAAATATTATTTATAAAGATAAAATAATTTCATACATGATAGAATATGTTTTTTAATTTTGATACATCAAATAAATTTAATTATTTATGACACAATAATGCTGCAGTGTTTACATCATTAATAAATGATTTAAATAAAAAAGATTATAATGATTAAAATATTATCCAAAACATGTCAAATTCTGATTGGATGATTTTATTTCGATGATGAGACATCTTATATTCATATTTAATGATTTCTGGACCATTAGAAACCGAATATAATTATATAACAAAATAATATTTTCACACTTTCCTAAAGAGCCCCTCCTCACCCTTAAAAAAGGAGACTACTTCTAACCAATTCCTCACACCTCTCAAGCCATTTGGCACATCCAAAATCTGCACAATTAATCTTCAAACATCCCTCTCTTCCCATTATATTTCTTGCCTTAGGAAGAAGGCACTTCAAGAAGTCTTTTGATTCAAACCAAAGGGAGTCACCAAAATTAAAGGTTACAGTTTCTCTTAAATTGTTTTCTTTTATTTTATTTATCCAACCCCTAAATTACATTTTATTACTTTATCTTGTAACAAAAATAGTATCCTAAATATATAATGATTTTTTATGAGAAAAATACTAACTACACATACACACACCTCCATCAAATGGATGAGTAATATAATGTTTCTCTGGATTGAAAACTAACACCTCACGGAACAATGATTGTTCGATTATTACCCACCGCATCTCATGGTGGCCATTATGAGGGAACTGAATTTATATATGATATATATTATGTTTATTTTTTTTATGCTTCTATAATTTCCATTTATATCATGCCTTTATGGGTTCTATAGTGGGTAAGTACGATAATCTCATTTGAGGATGTGCGGACTACCGCCCCCTCAAAGTGATGTGACTCCATAATGACTTACATGGGATGTATAAAGGATGGAGTTAATGATATAATATATTATATTATAATTTAATTATAATATAACTATGTATCATTATTCTTTAATTCCATAAAAAATAGAAATAGAAATGAAAGTAGCGTTTAAGCATACATACAACTTACCTACTCCATGAACGGTGTATTTCATTTCTTACCTCTAAATGTTATGTACTATTATAAATACATGTATATACTTGATATATATGATATATATATCTAAATAATGAATATAATTATTAATATAATGATCCTTTGACCACATAAAAAACATGTAATTATAAGAAGTCTATTTTTGACTCAAGTACCAAATATAGACAAAATAAACATTATTAACTTAAATGATTACATAATGTTTATAACATGGTAATAAGTTATATAAAAGGAATAATAAACATTAAAAAGGTTCTTAATAAAGTAGAAATTAACTTTAGTTTATTATTCAAGAGATTAAAGAACTATCGAGTCAAGTCGGACACGAGGTATAGGATTTCCTATCTTGCTTTCAATTTGAAGAGATTTCCATTGCTTGCCACTTATTCATTGCATGTGGTGTATTGTGTACTAACATTTGACATATATATATATATATATATTATCATGATTCTCTTTATATTTATGGTATTCCATTATTCACTTGGTGGTTATTAACCTTTGGTCATACGACTCAGTTGATTACAACACAGTAAAGGGTTTCATCTCACTTTTATTCCTGTGAGATTCATGCTAAATTTGCCACTATTTTTTTGTGGTGTATGTACTGCCAATGATTGTACTATTTGTGTAATATAATTTCATTTATGATTATTTATATCTTCATTGTATGATACTTCTACATGTGGTGTATGTTTTGTATGTTACCAAATCAGTAAGGGAGCCTTTCAGCCTCCTATATTTAAAAGACTTCTTTTTACTATGTCTTTTAATTTACAAATTTTTATAATGGGATATGTTCTTTTATATACCCATATATGTAAATTTTAAGTTCAATTGATGAGATACCATTTTTATCGTATCACCTCATTTTTGGAATTTTAAAGTGACGCCTTTAGGCTATCAAGTTTTTAAAAGGGAACATCTTAACCCAATTTCAATTCTTTGGGTTCAAATTGTACTTATTGAATATTTCATCAAATGAATATCTATGAATTAACCCTGATTTTTTAACACTTAATATAAACTTATATTCGGTATATTTATATTTTTCACACATAATTATGTGATTGATTTATCCCCAATTTTAGGATACCATCTTTATAAGGGATTTCATCTCAATTTACATTTCCATTGAGACTTCATTGTTGTTATGCACCAATTCACTCTTATATAGTGTATATAATATACATAGACATATTATATCATGATTCCATTTATTCTCAGGATATTATAATGTTCTGATTAAATTTTATTCCTCAATTATTTGTATTCAAGTGTCTCTCTTTTTTTTATAAAAAACTCTTTAACTAAAATATCGTTTTAAATGTTTTAAACATTTATTATTATAAATATTTCTCATTAATGTCCATGTTTTCAAAATGGGTTTTAGGATTTATTTATATGGACATTAACGTTTTCAAATGATAATTTATTTAAAATCTCCAAATAGGTATGGGACACTTTGATTCAAAAATATCTTTTTAAAAGGTTTTGAAAATGTTTTGATAAAACATTGTTTATTTCAATATCTTGATTTGATATATTAGAATGTGGGAAAGTTATACTCCTTTTATACATGTGTTATATGTTATGATTATGTTATAGTTATTGTGCATTCTTTATGTATACTGGTGGTTCCATGATAAACCTAGAGAGGGTGAGCTCGAGATAGCTCTCCAATGCATTGGGTAATATGATGGAGTGAAACGTGATGTTTCTCCTAAGAGATTTAGGGAATATACTATGATTGGTATTCCAAATGTAACTCCCTAGGTAGCTGTGATAGCCACAATGTATGTTTCATATGGATTCTATAAGTAACCTTCATGATTTATGATTTGTTCGTGTTATTCATAAATCTTATGATTTCATAAGGTATGTTATGATTGAAAAGTATGGTTTCATGGATTTGTATTTATTGTTGGGATATTGTTTTCCATCCTGTTTTTATAACCCTTACTGAGCTTTTTATGCTTATCCCATGTTTTTGAAAAAATTTCCACAGGACATAAATATGAATAGGTTCAAGGATGGGATCAAGTAAAAGTCATGTTGTCTAAAACATGGAACTAGACATGTGTCTTTTTGAGAGTTTTTATTTTATGAAAAAAAAATGGATACTGTGTAGTAGTGTATACTTGTAATATTCAGGTTATTATGTAATAATTATGGCCTAATTCTCTAAAACTCTAAACCTGAAAAGATCCCCAATGGAAATTATTCATATAATTCAATATTATGTAATATTTAAGGCGGGGTCCTTTTACATAACATTATGGAACAAGAGATTAGGGAGCCCATTACCAATTAGAAGTACTCAAACCTAGATAATTTGAGTGAGTTCCAAAATTTAGGAATAGTATTGAGGAGTCATTCATTATCGTTATTACCTATTTAAGGTAGTATCAAATTTAGGGAAATTAGATACATCACTATTTCCTTTTCCTCAAAACACTACTTGGGGTGTTATGGACCATGATTCTTCCCTCATCATCTCATTAGAACTAAATAATCAACCCTATATAGTAAATGAATGTATCATACCTAAAACATAATGTAAATATCATTTTTTGGTAAAAGGATTTAGTAGTAATGTTTAATTGGAGAAAATTCATTGTATACTATATTTGTTCCCCCAAAAATAACACATAATTAATAAATTTTCCAAAATATGGAAATACACTCTGAACACATCATGTATATAGAGGTACAGACCATATATACCATAATAATTCACTGATCATGGATGGATATTATCCTTCCACATGAATCTCTACCTATATGGCATGTGTTAGAAGGTATAATAGTGTTTCAGACCCATCAGTTACCTAAAATGTATTTATGATAACCTAATACATGTAGAGGATAGTATATATTGATTAATTGATAGTGGTAAATATAATTTCATACATGAATCTCAATTGAGCTTGTAATATAGATTGATTGATTCATGTGATCAATTACTACACATTGTATTCCTTATACCATAAGTTGTGTGTGGACAAAGTGTTAATAGAGTCATTTAGTCTGATACATTTTGAGCTATGAAACTTAGATATACAAACCATTTGTACCATGAAACATATAAAATTATATTTAGTGTAGTCACGAAACACTATCAACCTTTGGAGTGAGATAAAAAAAACTTTTTCAAATATCACATGTTCTATTCTTGGTAAATCAAAATTCATTATCTCTAAATTCTATAAATTCAATCCATAACCATTTTTTTACCGAGAATCAGGACTGAATAATTCTGTCCATTCTCCGCCCTGTTGATTATGGATAATGTTTCCCATTCCATCATCAATTAAATTATTTTTGAATTTAAATTTTCATTAATAACTCGCAAAAACATATATTTATAGAACCTCCTCACTGATGGTCAATGAAACTAGTTCTTCCCGAATTCTAGATGGTTTCACCACCTACTATGCCTCTAGTCCAATGAATCAACCACTTAATATTTCTATTCATGTATGTGTTACATTAAAAACATTATCTTTTTTTCCAAGTATCCACCCAATAATAAATCTCAACTATCAATATCAAACTATTGTCCATGGAAAAGGATAATAGTGAATATTATGATATAAAAATTCTAGCAAGAAGAATGTGTTGATGTAATGCATGACACCATACATTGAATGCTTCATTAATAATCATAATATTTAAGGGAATGATGAATATAAATTTTAGAATGATAACAAAGAAACAAATCTTGATCATGAGACAATAAGTCAATAAAACCATTACATTTGATTATAAAAAATTTACTAAGAATATTTTATTTTGTATAATATACTGTTGATAGATAAATAATTATCCAAGGAGAATCCGAGTAATTTTCAATAAAATGAATTTTACAATCAATGGTAAAATTTTACATAGTAAATACATATATCATTGTGGGATCGTTGATTCATTATATTTTGATCATAATCAAATCATGGTCCATTGCATTTGGTTTGTGAAACAATATATGTTTCCTCAATTTTTTATAATACTATTAAAGATTGAGATTTCCTATAAAAAATCAAGATCTATAGATTTTAATAACTATTGTTAGAAATTCACTATCATGAAGAATAAACGTTTATAATTTTATCATAGAATTAGGTTAATGGAATTTTTAATAAAATATATTAAATTGGATTTCCATATAGACAGACACCAAAGAACGAAAAACACATCATTCATAGCCAAACAATTATATTATTAACTCAACCATGATGTCAAAATTTCTATCCCAAGCTCCATATAGATGGTTCTATTTCTATTTCTTCCACAATAAATATTTTGTTTTTAATAAATATTAAACATCACTTAAAAAATAACATTCATATAATTTCACCAAATTTAATCCTGAGGATAGAAACTACAGGGAATGATCAAATAAACCATCAATTTTTTTAGTCACATAGAAGTGTGAATTTACTATTTTACAGATTTATGGATATAGAAATTAAGAACACAAAAACAATATATATCCTGTTTGGGTAAATAGAAATTTTATGACATCCTAAAAACCATGAAACTAATTTAACATAAAAAATATAATAACAAATATAATAAACAATAAATCCAAAAATTATAATTACATGTGAAAATCCCATACTCAAACAGAGATAATCTGCCTCTAAATATTAGAGGTCCTTACGAATTATGGGCAAAATAACATTGAGGAAAACATATTTTTTCTATAACCTTAATGACATGATCCACATTTGGATTTCTACCTCCTCAATAAATGGTGTTATATGAGGATAGTATGTTATATAAAAAATGGGGTCTAACTAAGCCATGTGTATTTATTCCCCCATGAGATATGATAAATGGACCTTATTATTTACTGATCCCACTATGTGAAGTGATACTAGTTGAAGGGTTTAGAAACATTTATGGACTAGGAAACATTTGGGGTTTCACCAATGATTAAATTTTATAGAAATTAAATGTTTATTTAAAATTAATTAGTTAATATTAAATATTTTATATTGTAGGTTTAGGAGTCCTTAATTTTTTTCTATTCCAAGAATGGCTCCAGAATGACATATATTTTAGTTTTAGGATGAATATGTTCAATAAGATGTGGTAGTAGAGCACCCAAAATTTGATCTCAAAAATAATGTTTTTAAAGGATTAAAATATAATTGTTTCAGTTTGTTAATCTATAGATGTATGAGAGATACACTATAGATTTAGATATCTGATAGTGGTTAGTGTTTGTGGATAGAGTATTGTATGTAATTCATTCATTGAAGGATTAATTGGTTTTGATGGCGGTAATAAGGCTTCATGGTGAATCCAAGTAGTGGTGGTTCTTTATCCCCATTTATCGTGATTAGTTCCATCTTTTTTTAGATAAATTATTAAATCAATCCAATTTCACAATTTTTCTTTTAATTCCATGGATTCCAACTATCGAAAGCTTCTATATATTGGAAAGGGGAGCTCTAGTATGTGGGAGTTGATGATCTATTTTAGTTATCTTCTCTTATATTCCTCGAACCTTCTACTATATGATGAGACCATGGTTTCTAATTTTATTATTATTTTTTTCATTAGAAAATACAATAGGTTTCCATTTTTATAGAATCAAGAAATATCATGGTTTTTATGAGAGAAGTGGTTGTTAATATGATGATATATATGACCAATTCCTTATGAAAGGTGTGTCGTCCAGATTCTCAACATAGAAGAACTATGGCCCTGGGTTCCCAAGGATTTAGATTGGTAGCTTTTTGGATATATAGGGGCTATATCCCATAAATATTCATGTAATTTCATATGGGATGGTTACTCTCATGTACCAATAAGGGATCATACATTTTTTCATTTTGATTCTATTGATATTTGGGAAAAGTCTTTCCAACTCATCTGAGTATACAATGTATAGATAGTGTTCCACTTCGGGCTCCATTGTTTCAATAATATTAGCTAAGGATGTGGTAGAATGGTACTCCACCCAATAATTAGTTTAGTGGAGTGAGGTATTATATGGATATATATGTGTTTTTCCTTCAACATAGAGATTGTAGCACAACTGTGGTGGTGGTCAATAATAGTTTTAAAGATTTTTTAAAGTAAGTCATGTTATGATGCGTACTTTTGTGTTTATATATAAAGGTGGTCCTAAAAACATCTATGTCACCATTTTCTTTTTTTATTATTGGGTTAATTCCTTGTTTGATTCAATATTAGTAGAATAATTCATTTCACCATAGCTGATCCATGGATTGAGACATGAGGTGGAGATATTTCTATTTCCCTTGGTGTTAACTATACTAGTTGGATTTCATTATGATATATGTTTAGAATTTAGGGACATTCATTTGATTATTGGAAAAAATAACACTTAGTAAGACTTCCTACATTTTTGGATACAACCATACAACATCATCCTCAACGTATACTAGATATATATTATAAATGCTACCAAGGATTTATTCAAGAGTAATATTGTGTTCTATGATGTCAATGAAGGGTTTACTATAATATTAGGCAAGTGATATTGTCACGACCCCATACTTACAAAGCATGTTTTTCATGTTACGATTACAAAAATGTGAACCCTGATCACTAATGATGAATCTTGCTAGACCAAACCTACTGAAAATCTAGGACCTCACAAAATCAACAACAAATCGAGATTCATCGGTCCTAGTACCATTTACTTCCACACATTTAGAAACATAGTAAACAGCTAGTAAGATGTACACATTTCCAAATGAATTTGGAAAAGGCCCCATGAAGTCAATTCCCCATGCATCGAAGATTTCGTAGAATTACATGGGCTGTTGGGTAATTTCATTCTTCTTGGAGATATTCCCTTGGAATTGACATCGAGTACATGATTTACAAAACCTATGGGCATATCTATAAAATTTTAGACAATATAATCCAGAGTCAAGGACCTTTTGAGCAGTATGTTGAGAGCCAAAGTGGCCCCCACAAGACAATGTGTGGAAGAAGCTCAAAACTGAGGTGAACTCATTGTCAGGGACACACCTACAAACAACCTGGTCACTACATATCCTCCACTAATATGGGTCATCCCAAATGTACCATAAAGAATCACGTTTAAGTCTCTGAGATTATGAAGTGATAAAATCAGTGGGGACCCTAGATGTTGCTAGAAAATTCATAATGTCAACATACCCGGGGGTAAGGTCCACAACATCACAAAGGTTCTCATGAGGGAAGAATTCTCCAATGGTGAGAGGTGAGTCAACATGATGGTCCAGTGGTGGAAAAATATTACTAATGTGGTCAGCTACAACATTTTCCTCTACTCTCTTATATCTAATCTTAAGGTCAAACTTCTGGAGGAGGAGGATCTGCTGAATGAGGTGGGCTTTGGCTTCAGGTTTCTTTAAGAGGAAACGAAGGGCAGCATGATCAGAGAAGATGACGATTGTTGACCTGAGAATATATGAATGAAATTTTTTCAAGGCAAACACAATAGAAATGAGTTCTTTTTCAGTGGTTGTGTAGTTTACCTGGGTAAGGTCAAGGGTACGTGAGGCATACACAATGACATGGGGAGCCTTCTCAACCCTTTATGATAAAACTGCCACAACTGCAAAGTTCGAGGCATCACACATAAATTCGAAGGGGAGATCCCACCTTGGTAGTTGAATGATGGGAGGTGATGTGAGACTCTTTTTTTTAATAGAATTCATCCCCAAAATTGTTATCAAACACAAACTCAAAATATTTTTGCAATAACCAGGACAATGGAAGTGCAATCTTACTAAAGACTTTAATGAGTCGGCGTTAAAAACCAGCATGACCCAAGAAAGATCTCACCTCATGAACACATTTTGGATATATAAGGGTTGATATTACTTCAATTTTAGATTTATCAACTTGAATTCCTTTATTTGAAATGACATTTCCAAGAAGTATCCCCCGCTCAACAATAAAATGACATTTCTCATAATTTAAAACAAGATCTTTTTCAATGCAGCGGTGGAGGACAGAACCTAGGTGTTCCAAACAATCATCAAAAGAAGATCCATATACCATGAAATCATCCATAAATACTTTCATACAACACACAAGGTACTCAGATAAAATACTCAAAAGACATCGCTGAAAAGTACCAGGAGTATTACATAGGACAAAAGGCATTCTTCTGTATGCAAATGTGTTGAATGGACAGGTAAATGCTGTCTTTTCTTGATCTTCAGGGGCTATATATATTTGGAAATAACCTGAATAGTCATCCAGGAAAAAATATTGGGACTTACTAGTGATTCATTTTTACATTTTGTCAATAAAAGGTAAATGAAAGTGGTCCTTCTGCGTGGCTTGATTCAGTCGACGAAAGTCAATACAGACTCACCAACTGTTTTTCACACGCATTAGAACCAATTCATTCCTTTCATTTGACACAACTATTATTCTTGTTTTTATGCACAATTTGAACTGGGATAACCCATTTACTATCAGATATAAGTTAAATGATCCCAGTAGTAAGTAATTTAATGACTTCGAATTTTACCACTTCAAGGAGAGTGGGATTCAATCGGCGTTGAGCCTGCCTTATGGGCTCAGCCTCATTATCCAAAATTATATGGTGCATACAAATATATGGTCTAATACCATAAATATCATCCAATGTCCATCCTATTTCCTTTTTACACTCTCTCAAAAGATCAAGAAGTTTTGATTCCTGCTGTTGGGAGAGGTTATTTGCAATAATGATGGTCAATTGATCAATACCCTCAAGATAGGCATATTTTAAATTTTATGTAAGTGGTTTTAATTCCAACATCAGGGGTTTTTGGATTGAGGGATTGGATTTAGGGGGAGTGAGGTCTGTGAAACTATCTATCTACTCATGTTTTTTCATAAAGAAAAGGAATATATTGAAATGAGATTTGCAGAATCATAGATAGTCATGGGTACCTCAGAATAAACACACACATCAATTAAAGAAAAAAATTTACATTTTTCTGAACCCACAAAACATTAAAAATAAGAACCAAAAATAAAATCATCCATGGCTGAATAAGAGGAAAATAAATCAATGGATGGGTTGAGGATATAATTTTGTGTGTGTTTTTCGTTAGAGAGCAATTCTATTGAATAGATAGGAAGAGTGGAGTTATCTTCAATAGGGTGTTTCATAGCCTCAAGGATGTTGAAACTTACCTTTTCTCTACCAAAATCCATGGACAATGTACCATTTTGAACCTTGATTATCGTCTTTGTTGTTTTGAGGAATGGCCTCCCAAGTATGAGAGGGGCATGTCTTTGGGTTCGGGTATCTTCCATCTCAAAAATGTAAAAGTCTGCAGGGAAGATAAGATTGTTCACTCGGACAAGGACATCCTAAATCACTCCTTTTGGATGCGTTATACTCCGGTTGCCATGTTTCATGACAATGCCAGTTGGTTTAAGGTCTCCAACCTATAGAGAAGCATACACGGAGTGAGGAATTACATTAATGGATGCACCTAAATCTTTCATAGCATCAGAAAAGAAAATCTCCCCTATGGTACATAGTATCGTGAATATTCCTGGATCCTTGCATTTGGTTGGAATTTCTAGTTGAATCAAGGCAGAGACATTCCTCCCCATGTTGACTCTCTCATTCCCCTTCAACCTTCATCGTTGGGTGCAAAGCTCTTTAAGAAATTTGGCATAACGGGGAATTTTCTTGACTGAATCCAACAATAGAATATTAACCTGAACTTTTTTAATGTATCCATTATTTCATTGTCAATCTCATTATCAAAGTTTTTCATAGATTTAGATTGTCTTTGAGGGAAAGGAAGAAGAATTTAGTGTTCATTTGAATCATCAATGATAATTTGATTTCCCTTTTTATTTTGTTTTTCATTATATGAAATTTTTGAGGGTTGGGAAGGATTGTTTTCAAGAGAGATACATTCATGTTTAGAAGAATCAGTAGAATGAGAAGCTACTTTACCACTAATAAGTGTAATTGCACATACATTACCTTTATCCTTTGGATTGGGAATGGGTTTAGATGGTAGTTGTCTAGATCCTTGCATCTTATGTTCACTGATGGTGTTCGCCAATTGTCACACTTGAGTTCATAAATCTTGAATTGCCGATTGTGTGGTCTGTTGGAATTGGAGGTTCTGGGTTGCCATTTTCATCACCATATCCTTAAGGCTTAGTTTAGATTCGGGAGGAGGAGGATGATTGTTTTGAGACGTTGAAGGATAAGAAGGTTGCATACCTTGCTTTTTTTTATACCAATTCTGCTTGGGGTAGCTTGAGTTTCCTCCTTGTCGGTACTGGGGTTGTGCTTGCCATCCTGGATTAGGATTTGGCCTGAATTGTTCTTGCTTGAAGGGAGTTTCTTATTGGAATGGACGCCCTGGGAACACAGCTGCACATGACTCAGATGAATCTTGAAGTTGTGGGCACTGGTCAGAAAAATGAGTGTTATCAGAACAAATACCACAATGTGATGGAATAGAAGTAGAGTGAGAGTTACCTTGTGGTTGAGATAATTGCCTTAGAAGGGTTTGCTTCTCATCAAGTTTAGTATCTACCCTTTTTTCTAGGTATGAATGACTTACCTCATGAACTCTTCAGGTTGGTGCAATTGCTCATGTAGTAAATTTTTTGTGCATTTTGATCCATGTTGGCTATTAAGTCACGAGTGACGGAAGGAGTTTTATCAACTAGGGCACCACCAGATGCAGCATGAATCGTTCCAAGATCCATGGAGATAAGTCCCTAATTGAAGTATTGAATTAAAATTTGTCCACTAATCTGGTGATGGGGGAAACTTGAACATAGTCTTTTGAATCTCTCCCAGTATTCATGAAGGGTTTCCCCTTGTAACTACATAATGCCATGAATTTCTTTCCTAATTGATGCGTTTCGGGAGGTAGGGAAGAACTTCGCTAGAAATGGTCTTTTTAGGTCATTCCAGCCCCCCAATTGTGGAATGAAAATAGTATATTCAATCTTTGGCTACACCATCAAGGGAGGAAGGGAATGACCTAAACTTAATTAAGTCCTCAGACACATTTTGGGGTTTCATGGTGGAGCACACTATGTGAAATTCCATAAGGTGTTTATGAGGGTCCTCACTGGGAAGACCATGGAATTTAGGAAGAAGGTGTATGAGACCTGATCTAAGCTCAAATTTGGATGCTTCCTCGGGATATTGGATGTACGCAGTTTGGTACTCCATATCAGGGGTGGTTAGTTCTTTTAAAGATCGGTTATTTGAATCCATGTTTTCTTGGTTTTGATTTGGTTCAATTTTGGATTGGTTTAGGAACACTTGAGGTTCCACAGGGGGTTCCTCAATGTTACTTTATTGACCTTATCTATGTGCCTTTATTTGTGTGTGAAGTGACTTTTCAATTTAAGGATCAAATTTAAGTAGTGTTTCTTTACAAGAACTAGTCATGAAACAATGATGTCCAGTTTGATTGATTGATTTTTTTGTTGTGTTTTTTTTATATGAGATGGATTAAAAAACTTAAGAAGGGTCAAAGAAGAATATAATGTCATAGTATAGAAGTAGATAGGGAGATGGAGAAGAAGAGAGAGAGAGATAATGAACACACCAAAAAACAACCAAAAAATAAAGACAAAAGCCAAAACAAAAACAATCAAATGGGGGTGGGGTATTTAAAGGAGTACTAATTAAGAAGTAAAGTAAATAAATAAAAGGAAATAAATAAAGAAAATGATCTTGGTCCCCAAAAATGGTGCCAAAATTTGATCGTGTTGTCGAGCGTGTCAAATTAGTTGTTTAATTTTGACTAGAATTTCTATAGAATTGCAGAAAACCTAGGTCATCTCTAGATGGAGATTTTGATCATTAATTTAAAAATATGGTTTTGATTTTGAAATTACAAGGTGAATGACATTTTTTAATACTTGAGGGTTTGATGATTAATGATGAAAATAGAAAATGAATGTGATAAAACAATGTAGAGATTAACAGAATTAATTATGCATGATCAACCCGTGGTACTTTCATGATATTTATCCTCCATCGCTTCATGATATAGGGTTATGATCATTTAATCCCTGGTTTTTAACACCTAGAAATAGAATGTTACTGAGTTTATACTAGCATACCTCATAGGGATCAGTCAAAAACACACAATGATTCACCGGACACCGCTGATGATTGGGTGAATTGTGTTTGCCATCATAACCAAAACTCATCAAGGAAACACACTAGAAACATGATGTGTTGTCCAGGTTCGTATTTTATTTCTTTGTGATACCATGAAATAAATTTACATGGCCTTGATAGTTATTGTGTAAGTTTTATTTATCAATATGAACCACACAAACACTGCAATTGAAAGGGGGAAAAGAAAGTGGTGAACGGTGTGTGAAACATCACATGAATGGGTACCCCCAAACAAGATCATATGAGTTGAGCATGACATACCAGTGCATAATTCAATAAAATAAGAATATATAATGATTAAAAACAACACAACAACCTAGAATTCAAAATATCATTCAAATATTACAAACATGAAGCTTGGGATTTACATCACATTCCTCCCCGGGTGATCACAAGGGGTTTAGAAACCCATGGGAGAGGTGGAAGAGAATGATGTTGGGGTAGAACCTAACATAGCCTAAAAAACTGCTAGGGATTTTTAGAAGACTCCTTGGGGACTCCAAAATTTTAGCACCTTGCCTCTTGGCCGAACATTCAAATGGGGAGCCCAATGTTCCATTTTATAGGAAAATTGGATGGTGGTTTTAGGCACACAGATTTCCTCAATCCACTTGTACCACGAGTTTAGGCCTTCATAAATCCTTATCTCCCTTTGGTGAAAATAGAAAATTGGTAGCCCCATATCTTGGCTGTCTCCACCGAATGTTTGGAACCATTTGGAAAACTAAATCTCATGATATTAATAAAATACATAACACCTCATTTGACATAGTCTGTATTCGGTGTCTTGGACAGATCAGTTCGGATGGGCCCTATTAAAGCTGAATTAGGATTGGGTTCCGTAATATAAAATGTAGCATTAAATTATGGATAGGCTCAGAAAATTTCATCCCATTTGGATGCACGTATTTTACATACTATTCAAAATAGTGTACATATGTCCATGGATCCATGCAATTTTGGCCCATTTTTCTTCCACTTAATCAAGGGACCTCCAAATCACCTCTACCTACATTGAAATAATAAAAAACAAGTAACATTTCCCATTAAAATATTGATTAACATTAATTAATTGATTCAATCATAATGTTAAATTTTTTATTATATTTGGAATATTCATTACAAAACTAGTGTAAAAAAGTGGGGTAAGGGTGGAATAAAACCATGAATCATGGTATGATCACTTACATAAAATAGCTAAACCAAAATAAATCAAGACAAGGACCAAACACACTTTTAAGAAAAGTGCATGATTCAGAAAACCATGATCAGACAAACAAAACTGTTTGGATTATAATTGAGAAATACCAACATAACTCCACAATAAAACAACAGACCTAAAACAATTTCAAACCATTAAGAATAGGATTACAAGAATGAAAAGACTTCAAATGTTTCCCCACCCCCACGGAATGAAAAACCCAAACCGAGGATTCAAACCCCCGACAACTTTTGACTACCGGTGAGCTTCACCCTAAGACCTATGGCTGGGGCTCTGATGGCTGAAGCATCTCCTTCCCCATATTCAGGAACTGGAATTTCTCTAGTAATAGAATCTTCATCAGGCGACGCTTCTTGAAGAACTTCTCTAGATGAACTAGACATCTGCAATGATGGTTCATCTTCAGAGGGAAGTGACATGAGGGCTTCACGTTCCCAAAATGGTCACACTGGAGGCACACCACTGAATGAAATAATGAAGTGGAAGCCAGAACAACTACAGAGAACTCTTTATAAATAGGTTCCTCTGACACATCTTGCTTACTAGATGGGGAACCTTCTTGAGTATCTAGAGAGGTTAGATTTTCAACCATCCACGCTTCGGAGGACAAATCAACTAAAAACACCTAATCCCACAACTTCTCAAAACAATGATCCTTAGAAGGGAGGACAGACTCCTTGATCTCTAGACGATGACCCCCATTGAAGTGATAAGTCTTCATCATATCGAGTGATGATTCCTATGATGAAAGGGACACTAGTCCTTTCAAATTGTCAACATAAGTCTTCTCCATCCATTTTCCTTGTTGAATGCACATAAGTTATTCCATTTTCATCATTTTCACCTCTTTGTGTATAAACCATTGGTTGAAGACAGACTTAAAGAAATCCCACTTCATTCCAACTTGCATTGATAGTGGGGAAAATAACTCCCATTCGTCCAATGTCAGACCTTTAGATAGACCCAAAATAGCAGGCACTCTGACTTCTTTAGGAGTTCCCAATGCCCTGAGGACATCCTCGACCTCTTTAGGACACTCTGATGCCTCTAACGGACCCCGACCACCGAGATGGATAGGCAATTTAAAAGAAGGACCAATAATTGGGCCTGACTTATCAGATATCGTGGATACCTTTCTGGATGATATTTTCTTGAAAAAAATATATAAAACACAATGCGAAAACTAATTTCATACTAAAGAAATATCATTGAACACACTTTAATCCAAAAACGTAAATCTCAAAAACCAAACAAATAACAACACAACACAATAATCCCTTTTTCATTTTAGATTTTAAAATCGCCTATCTTCAAGACCACTACCAAAATACCAAACCCACATTTCAAAAAATATTCAATTCTCCAAAAATAATTTCCATTTTTTTTAAAAATCACGCATACATTACTCAAAACCATAACTAAAACCATCAATCAACAACCCATTGGGAAGATGAACTAGATGTTATTCTTAACTTGGAAAAATGGTAGTGAGTCATGTCCCAAGAAAGCATAAATGACTTGGAGAAGCCCAACTGTGCTCTTAGACTCCACATGGCCTACTACTCTAGGTGAGATCACTAGATGACACTCGTCTGCCACCATTGTCATTCCTCAATCCCAAAACAAAAAAAGTCTCAAAACCCGGACTACCCCTAGAAACTCGTGGTTTAGAACATGCAAGGCTTCATGGTGTCCTTCTCGTACCTACCTCTAGAGTCCCAATAATCCTATTCTCCATCTACCGATCACCCCAAGTAACAAGGTCCTCCTTTGATACCATTTTGTCACGAGCCAACCCAGGTCGACCCTAAACTGGTCACCCAATCCGGTCTACATCATGTAACAAAGTGCATTCCCAATCCCCGCGGGCTGGCAACTTGTGTCGAGAATCAATGTTTATTTGTTGGGAATGATTTGTCCCATAAAGGTAGATAAAAAATTCGTATAAGAAAATTGAACATCACAAAATAAATAAATGAAAATAAAAGTAAAGGATGTTCAACAGCGCGAATAACATATCAACGTCTAAAACTCGATATAATCCCATAAGATACTCTCTAGTATCGAACGAAACATCACTCAAAGTGATCCGAACCAGAATTGGAGCCTTTAAGTGAAAATAAAAACAAGAAAACACTACAGTCATGAGTATTAAAACATAGTAGGTATGACCGAATAATCTATTCCCATTGCACATTCATTAAATAATGAATACATTGATTTTTGGTTTGAAATACAATCTATAAATAAATAATTTTCTACAGGTTTAATTTTTATTGTAAACAAATAACAACCATAATCCATTTCCATCATGTTTTAAAATATGGTTGAATAGGAGGAAAGAAAAGAAGACCAAAAAAGAAACATCAATTTTTCATAAAAGTTTCTAAGGAAAGTGTTATGGTTTGTTTGAAGAATTTTTCTTGAAATGATCTTTAAGAAACCACACATTTATAATTTTGCATGAAAACACCAAAACGAAGTACAATGGGTATCACTACCTGTAGCATGGACAACAGTACTTACTATACTAGTGTCAAAGGAACAGGGGAAAACCTAGGAACTTGTAGGAATAATAGAACATACAATACATGTAACTTATCCTAAAGGCATTCCCTACACAATGACATAATAATGCCCAAAAACCCTACATCCACCCCACCTGGCCTGGTTGAGGGGCCCAAACCCATAATAATAAAAACATATCATCCCCCTGCTATGGGGCACTAGCAGTACATACCCTAACTAGTGCAACAATCGTTCTTTGTAAGCCTCTTTTCTATTCTTAATTCCTATATATATTTCACAATGGGGTGTGCCAAACAATACAAATAACAAGCCACATATAAATAACTGAGCATGCCACACAAATCAGCACCACCCCGACCACCTAAAAGGTAGAATTTTCCTTAATAGAATAATTATACAATGAAGGTACCATACCGAGGACTCTCCCATCTCATGGTTGAAGGATGAGGTAAGAGACCCAACACAAGAGGGATTTTCCCCAAATAACCATTCAAAAGTACTAATCGGGCCATTACCTTTACATCACTTTAACATTTGTAAAATCATTTAAAAAACCATTTCCAGAGCAAGGAAGAACATGATTTTACATAAACCTGGACAAACGGACCTAGAACAATATTTTAACACTAAATGATTATCAAATGCATCAACACACGCCATTAATTTGAAAATCAGACGCACTTGGAAACCCATTTACGAAACTCAATTCACCACTTTAAATCCTTAGCGCATTTTCAAAGGATAATGGGGAATTTCATGAAACCCTTAGTTAGAACATCTAGTAAAATGACTTTAGGAAATTCAAATAGAAAGGGTCTTACTTTATTCTACAAAAAACAACAAATCCAAAAGCCCTAAATTACTAACAATAATTTAATAAAATTTCAGAAAACAAGAAATCAATAATTCTTTAATTTAATGGCTACTACATAGGGAAACCTACTTAGAAATCTTGGCGAAAGGATGACACACACCTGAAAACATTCATCAACACTCAATGCACTTGGAACCAAGGTTGGATGATGATTCCAACCTGAGACCGATGCAAATATTCATTTTCACCTCAACCGCACCTTCGTGGGTCAAGAATAAACTATAATAATGGGAATAAAATTAAAATATTCAAAACCAAACTCCAAAACATGAGAATAGGATAACTAAAGGTGTTACAGAGGTGCGAATAATATTTTAGAGAAATTGAAAGCATGCATGTTACAAGGAATTAATTCAGAAGGAAAGGTTAGATTCACCTACCACAAACAAAACACGGACGCAACAACACTCCATCGAAAGGAAGAAAATCCTCTCATACACTAATAACACATATAAAACAACAAGGAAAACGTGTAAATCAACTATTGAGGACTTGGACTTGGCCAAAATAAATTAAAAAACCAAAAATTTTGAAAATAAAAACCCCCAACCACAAAAAGAACAACCAGAACTATTTTCACAAAACTACCACTTACTTTAAAAACACAACCAACAACTAACATAATTTAAATAACATAATGTAGGACCCATGAAACCATAGAACCCCTTTCAAAAACATTTTACAAATTAAACAAGTCCTAGAATTGTTAAACCAAACATACCAGACCATGTTCACAAATAGTCAACTTCCATCACACCATAATTAATGCTAAACATTTAATGAAATCCCCCCAATTCCATTTATTAGAATAATATCATTTAGAAAACTCAACCTAAGTGTTAAGACCCTAGGCATGGAACATAAGTAACCTTAAAAATCTAGATTTGAAAAACCAACATCATTTCAAAAATATATATGAAGATCAAAAAGGTTGTCAAAGAGTTTCCAACTTAAATAAAAACAAAACAAAATGAATATAAATACATCAAATTGAGGGAGTAGTCTGGTCGGATGAAGGTATGGAAGGGAGAGGGGATGTCTTGTGAGAGTGAGGCTAGAACGTGGTACATGGTGAAGGGTTTTCTAGAACTGGTTCAGGGAGGTGGATCAAGTTGGATGACCATGATATAGGCTGGGGAGGGAGGAGCTACCAAGATGAGAGGCTAGCTGGGTTGTTGGGTGAGCCAGAGGGGGTGAATGTGCATCACAGAGGGGTGGAATGTGGGGTGACAAGGAGGAGGCTGGGGAAGGAGGTTGTAGTGTAGGACGACGAGAGGGAGACCGAGTTAAGCAGCATAGCACATGATGATGAGTGGGAGGCCAGGTGAAGTGGCACAACATAGAGGAAAAAATCAGGGGAAAATGGCTCACATATGGGAAAGGGTGTGATAAGAAAGGGGTGGATTAGGGTTAAAAAAATTCATTTTATTTTTTAATAATAATAATAATAATAATAATAACCAATAAAGATAATAATAAAAATAATTATAACAATAGTAATATAAATAACATAGACAATAATGAAATAAAAATAACAATAAAAATAATTAGACCGTAGTAATAATATTATTATTAATTAAATAATAACAGTATTCTTATCACAATATAAACATTCAACCGACCTAATTTATATAAAAAATTATTTATTTTATTTGTTAAACATTTGTACAGCCCCTGAGCTAATGCTGAGGCTACCTCCCACTATTTGGTGACCGCACACGGGTCCAAAAACCACTAATCTTATTAAATGTTGAAACAAAATTTAAACCGAGACCCATCCTGGGCATTGGCGTGGGGACCTGGAGTGAAGAAATATGAAAATAAAAATTAGTTTAAAAAGGCAGGTGTGACATTATTTAAATCAATTATATGAAATTTTGATTTTAATGTCAATTTTTTAAGTACATGAAATGCAAATTTATATAATAGAAAAAATTATATTCCTTTTTACTGTAATCATAATTTGAAAAATTCTTAACATTAGTTATAAAACCATTTTAAAATTTATCATATTAATTTTTTCATTTATATCTATATAATTCACCAGTTTAATCAAAATAAAAATATATGACATACATATAATTAATTGAATAAATACTATTGGATATAATAAAAAATCATGGAATGAAATATTTTTCAACATTATTTGAGGGAAATACTAATGAATTAATACAATTGGTGATACAATCCCTGTAATCACTTTCCATATGGTTTCACATTGGAGGATCCAAATAAGTAACTAGGAATTGTCAATATAATATATTTAGTTTCCCTATATTTTAAAATTATATATCATTTATCCTATATTAATGAAGTTATAGTGATTTATTTTTGTATTTTAATAATATTATGTTGAATAAAATTGAAACCTCATGCTCATGGGGGAAATATTATTATTTATAATAATATGGATTTAATATTTTATATCTTTTTGATCTTAGGTTTCAAAATTTGGATATTTTTAATGTATCAATCCACTGAGACTTGTATGAGTATTATAATGATTATTTATATAACATTAAATTTTTTATGAAATAGTAGAGGTTTATAGATATTTAATAATCATATATACACATAAATGATATTCTTATATTATAAAAGATTATTTTATAATGGAATGATAATGAGAGTAGAAATAGCGAGTTTTTTATTTTTTTAGTGATATAAAAATGTAGTTGGGAACTATCGAATATATGATATTTTAATTAATCATGAAGAAAACAATGAGATGGTGTTCATTGGTTGACATTAATTATATGTATATATTATTATTATTATATTCATTAAATTTATTTAAATATTATAATGTTTATCATTTGAGAGGGGTGTTATCATTGAATGGGTTATCAATGTATAGAATCACCAAGTGTTAATAAACAAATTTTAATTATGAGATAATTAGTGATTTTGGTTTTGTGCAGAGTGAGTCCTTGTTTTCTTATATACGAGACTCTAAATTGAAGGTAAATAATGTAATTCATGAGTTATTTATCTTATATCATTTCACACATTGACAATGAAATATTAAGAGATCCATTGTTTATATCATACCTCAATTCACCTATTTATCAAAATTCCTCTTGTAAATCCAAAAGAAATATCATAAAGGTTAAAAATTTGTATATGAGATAATATTTCCACCAATGCCAATTTTTTTAATAAACTTCTTAACAGATAAGTCCACTTCCAATGAATAAATAAAGAGTATTATGGTATATAAATTATTATATCTAATATATTGGTGATTATAATCAACATTTTCTTAATGATGGGAATGAAATATCTTCACAAGGTAGATTAACATGACAATTTAGGAAGATAATAATAATAGAATGATTTATAAAAATAAAATAATTATGTTTTCCTAATTTACCTTTTTTAATAACACATTATTCTATTAGAGTAAGAAAAATATTTAAAACATTAATAATTACATTTGGATCCATGAATATGAGTTAAAAAATCTATCATGGAAATAAATATAAAGGGGAGATGATATATAAAGTAATGAGAGTTATTATATTATATTTTATGAATTATTTTAGTCACTAATAGTTTTATATAATAAATGAAGTAACAATGAAGATATCAATACACAATAATAAAGAAATAGATATTAATAAAATAACCTATAGAAAATTATTGGGACAAAGATGAATTATTTCTTGAAAGAAAATAATTAAGAGATAAACTAATAATGATATATTAACATTTAAATACTTATAAGTCATGTAATCCGTTGAACTAAATACAAAGAATACAGAAGTAGAAATGAATAAAACTTATATATTTTATGTTTTAGTTTAGTATACAATGAATAAAAAATCCAAAAAAAATATTAACATAAATGAGAAATATATTTCTCCATTGAAAATTTTATTTTATAATATTGTTGATAGAATTAAGTGAAATATTAATTATTTTATAGGTTTTTATTATTATAAGTATTAATAAATTGAATAATTAAATATTGAATGTTTTAATTTAATATTTGAGATAACTGAAGACCCTGAATCCCATATCTACTGATAAAAACATGATGTATATTTATTATAACATAATTTAAAAAATATATATTCCTATACACATCTAATTCTCTGTTCAGTTTAGGTTTTTGGGGATTTTTACAAACCAAACAACAAATACACTCTTAATATAAATAATATAATAGAGTTATTTTTACTTGACTCACCCAACCTCAGTAATTAAACCAAACTCATACAGAATATCTACATAGCTTCTGAAAATCACATAAAACATAAGATGAGTATAATGTTTCCATCTTAAATGTTTTAATACCAAGGAAAATATCCTTTAATAAATACTATAAATAGTATTTAAAAAACATTTATTTAATATCAAATTTAGTATCCATTGATAATATTAAATACATTTGAAAATAGTATTCTAGGGTTTTAAAAAAACTATAAATACTATTCAAAATCCATTCACTTTGGAAACCCATAAAATTTCAAAAAATATTAAAACATTACCTTGAAAATAAAAACTTACATAATACAAAAATATGTGTAAAAATTTATAAAACCTATAAAGACAGTAAAAGTATCACTCTTATTATAATATCTTCTTGATGTTATGGGTTCACTTTCTATTTTCTAACATTATATTTGATACCAAAGTTATAAATTTTTTAAAAAATACTTTTTAAAAAACATTCCTTTCTAATTATAAATCTAATACAACATCCTCTGAAAAATATATCATGAAATTGATTTTTAGAATGAAATTAAATATATACTATCATATGTTTCTATAATGAATATAAATACCTTTAATGAATTTTATTCATTCAAAGGATATTTTTATAAATTATTCTATAAAAAGGATGAACATAAAAAGAATTTTATAATATTCCATGAAATATCTATTAAAACTATACTATATATACATAAATATAATAATTAATAATAATTAATGAAGATAATACAAAAAATTATATAGAAAATAAAAATTTTATAAATCCACTTGAAATTTTTATATTTTTTTGAAGTAAATGATCATAAAATGAAAAAAAATTATAATTTAAATTGATCATTGAATCTATAAAAAATCCTTTGAAATAACATAACTAATTTCTAAATGGTAATTTTTAGAGTGAATTAAACAAAAACACAATAATCATTCTTCTCTTAAGAAAGGAATATAAATGTAAAATAATTTTAAATATTAAAAATAAAAATAACTTTTTATATAATATTTTCATTATACAAGGGTTTTATAAAAATATAGAAGTTTCAAGAAAACAAATTTCATTACAAGAAGGGTTTTTAAAATTAATTAATTAAATAAAAAAATAGTTCTTTGCTGAAAATCATGAAATAACCCTTAAAATGGATCATAAAAATAATTATATAATAGAAACATTAAATATATAATTACATTTAAATTAATTTTACATAAAACGTATCTTTGATAGAAGATAGACATCATTATCACATTATCTTTCACAAACCCAAACTAGGAACTTATAACTAGGTTTTTTGTAGGAATAATCCTTGATGGAACGTTCCGTATATATTTCCAACCCCTAATGGTTATAGTTTTTCAACATTATATAAATAATTAAATATATACACATATTATTTATATTCTTACTATATATAGCTACTGAAAATATGTTGTCTAGGATTGATGGATACCATGGGTTTTCTTTAAAAAAAATAACATATGAATCATGTTCAAGGAATTTCAAGAAAAATTAAATAATTATTAATAATATGTATATTTATATATAGACAGTTTCATAGTTACCGATGCAGACCCCTGGAGAAGATGAAGAGATATTTTAAATCAACCTTTATTTTATGTGAATTTTAGTGAATAATGCAGCACCACATGAACACACAAACACACACATATAGTTTTTTTTTCAAATGGTTTGTCGATATTATTCATGAAATTTTCTTAAAGACATTGACCCGACTAGAATTCTTACCATAAAATACGTTCATGAGGCTTGATAGAAAAACCCAAACTATTCAATGATATAAACATTGATTTAGATCAAAATTTGATAGGAAATAAGGGAATATCATTAATCGATAAATATGGTGAGATATTATCATACAAAGAGTTTCAGTGTTCTAAAATTTTAAAAAATCATGTTTGTTTTTCGGTAGAGGATTATAATGGTGAAATGACATTGTGATGGGACAGGCACGAACAAATGATCATGAAAACAATATCATATGAAGATTAATATGATAGAGGTGATATTTCACTATTTTAGGTGTGAGTTAGAAGATGATTCGTGATAATATAAAATTAATTGGGTTCATTTAAGCGAATACTGATGTGTTTAGTGCAACAAATTAAGATAGGTGAACACTACCCAAGAAAATTCATTTCACAATATACTTATAGATGGTTAATCCCTTCATTATATATCACAGTGTCTATTTAGTAGCCCTTTCTAAGGAATTGGGGTAACAATACTTATAGACACTCACATATTCACCCACATGTTGTCATGTTGTCCGCACACAGTCACACCAATAACCAATCTTTCCTAATGCATTTACTCTGTTGGTCCCTATGGGAATTATTCATGCCCAATGCCTAATCACCAACCTTCTAACTACATATGTCCATAATATCCTCTCCTGTAGGGTATAGACCTATGGATCCCAAATTTGTTGATTCAGTGTCCTTGGCCATGTGTGGGTTGTCCAAAATTTTACACTAATTTTATTTAGAATTATTTACATAGAATAATTCAAAAATAAAACTATATTAAAATTTAATATTAAGAATATTTATATTTATATTTATTTTAATCTCTTAATTATGTTATTATGTTACCTATATAATATTTTATAACATTTTAATACCAACTGTATTATTTTTAATGCATCTTTAATTATTTATTATTTTTTTAGAATCATTTTAATGTTTTATAATCAATTAATCAAAAAATTTATCACCACAAGATTAAATATATTTACAATTGATAAAAATAATTTTTTAAAAATAAATAATATTATAAACATAATATTTTGAAAAATATGGGTTTTCATATTAAAATAATGTTTCTTTTTAATAATTTATAATCTGTTTTATTTATTATACTCTATACTTTTTCACATATCTAAAAGTAATATTAAATATATCTAACCATCTATGTATAGATTTTATATTATTTTTTCAAAATTATATTTAGTATATTTACTCATTATTTAGACTGTATTAGTATTTTGTCATAATATACAACAATTGAACTATTACTAATAATAAATTTTTTCAATATTTTTTTTAATTAAATTGTTTTTTATAAAAATATATTTAAATATTTCTTTCCAAACAAGATCATTAAAATTATTTTTTAATAACAATATATTATTATATAATTTCATAAAATATGATTATTAAATTTTTTTATAAAAATGTATATTCATCATAAAAGAATAATATATTTATTAATTATAAAGTGACAATATATTTCAGCTTGTATAAAAGTAAATAAAATTAAGAATAATTTATATTTTTTAATAGAAGTACTTTGTATAGAAAATAATTCAAACTAATCATTTATATAATTTTTTATAGTAACTTATATCAAGGACCAATATTGATTAAAAAAGAATAATGTTTCATAGAAAAAATATTTATTTAATTAATAAAACAATCCACTTAATAGACATTAAAGAAAATAATATAATGAAATTATAAGGATTTTAAATTCTATTCCCATAATGGAATATCATCCATGTAATTCATTTGACATATTTAATGAAAGTATGATTTTAATTTTATAAAATTAGGGAATATCAGATCTTTACCCTTTAGAGTTTCATAGAGAAAATATGTGTAAAAATCAAATAAAAACCTCAAACATATAAATCATAATCTGATGAAAATTTCCAAATCTCAAAAAATTTCAAAACTAGTTCTATGATACAAAATGAGAATTCTTGAGATCCACAATCCAGGATCCTATAATAAATAAATTCTACAATGATTTCTATACAAAATAACTAAAAAATATATATTATTGTACACATAGAAGGATTTTTTATATTTAGGATTTTGAAGATTATGAATAACCATTCAACATATCAAATTTTAATACAAATTATATTCATTTTTTTATCTAACATCACACAAACTATCACTCTAATGACAAAAACTGTATTTAATTTTTTAACTGAGCCTATGAAATTCAATTTAAAACATATTGTGAGGATAACAATTCATTCATAATTGGTTTCAAAACCAATGTTAGAATCCATTAATAAATACTATAATAACTCATTAAAACCATTTTATTTTATATAAAATATAAAAAGATTTTATATAACCAAAAATTTTCATATTATTTCCCTATAGCTTTCATCACATATGAAATAATCCTAAAAACCATTAAAAATACATATCTCTTTGAAATCATATATAATTTTTGAAATAATTAGAGCATTAATTTGAAAATAATATATTTATTATGGAATATAATGATACTTGGGAAACAATTATGCAATAAATTATACCACTAGAAGTATCAACATTAGATAAAAAATTCCCTTCAGATTGTGGGTGCACTGCCATTTACTAATCATCACTTTTGATACCCAAGAACCACATTTTATAAATAAAATTTTTTGAAATCCTTCCTTTTTCATTATAATTCCTTTAACATTTATTAGAAACACATCTCTTGAAATTTATTTTCAGAAAAAATAAATATACATTATCATAATATTCTGTTTAGAATATAAAAACATTTCTTGCAATTCGTATAGTAAAAGGGTTATTTTATAAAAACCCTTTTTAAAATGGGTGAATATAAACAAATGTATTATAATCCAGAATGAAAAATGAATGAAAGTTATATTATATTGAAATAAATATAATCATGTATAAAGTTTAATGATTATATAAAAAATTATATATATAAAAAATTATATATATTGAAATAAATATAATTTTCCTATATTAATTGTACACATAAAGATAAAAATTATCTTATTAGATTAATCCTTTAATTTATAAAATAAAATTTTATTTTGAAATAACCTAGTTAATATTTATGTGGAACTTGTTAATGTGATTAGATATTAAATACTTAAATTACACTTCTCAAAAGAAGGGGTTAATAATGTTTAAAAAAAACATTCGACAAAGGAAAAAAACATTTTAAAAAAATATTATATTATATAATATTTTTAATAAAATATAAATGTTGCAAAAAAAAATAATGACATATATATATAATTTAAAAATTATATTATTGATATGAAAAATATTTTTTCCCTTTACAATCAAATAATTGAAATTTTAAAAAAATATCCCTAACATAATTATTATTTATGAAATAATTTTATCTTAAAAACATTTAAAATTGAACTGTCCTTATCAAAATTTTGGAGAAACGTATTTTAGATGCTTGATAAACCATTAATCTCAATTTCTCCCTCACTTCCTAAAAAAAGATTTTACAACTATGTTTACCAAATAAAGGACTCGTAAATTGAAGCAGCATATATATATATATATCCATCTAATAATGGTTCTACAATTTATATTTTAAATAAAATTATATATATATTGTTTTGCACGGAATCCAGGGATGACCACCTGGACGGGAGATTCAAACGTTCCGATCGGTTTCTAGCGGGTTTGTTCGTAGAACCAGAAACATCCAATGATTCCACATCCGTTTGGACCTACTTTCCAAAGGTAGACGCTCATTAGCTTGTGGACTGATGAGGCTTAGGAATTTGCATTGGTCGAGAGGATGGGAGGTCGGACTCATCACACCTTTTTTGAGGGGAATTATTGTCTACTCCGGGACTCTCTTTATAGATTTAAGTTATGTTCGTGAATCCTTATTAAATTACCAAGTATAAAATGAGCTTTCCTTTAGTTTTAACAATCAATGATTAAATATGTAAGAAATTTAGAGAATCTGTTATATGTATTTGAGGTTCTTCATCAATAGAGAATCATCTGTATCTATTTAGAGATTCTTGGTCAATGGTTCCTTCAAAACATTTATATAAAAGTCTCTTGGTCATTATAATGACCAGGCTGGTTTTAAAGCCACTCAGTGGGGCACTTGAAGTTTATTGTCATTCAGAAGGACATGGATTATTTCAAAGTTGGGATCGAACCCATAAATGGGCTACCTACGTATCCTTTGTTTTGGAAAAGGAATCAGAACCCACGTAGTTCGAGTAATGGAGTATGGCGTTTATGATTGATGGCTCAAAGAAAAATGTCACAATTACTTTTACACTCTAAGCTCACGTGAGTCATGATCGGTGTGAGAAACAAGAGGTATTGGTAAAAATTAGACAATTGTGCCATGAAAGATGCAATCATAAGAAATTTTTTGGGGCTTATGTATGTATGATTGCCCAGATAGATGAAGGTTTAGGATTTACTTTTAGGGAGAAAATCCAGGAACAGGGTCCATAAAGGAATATGTGATTTATGGAGATTTGAATACTCTAACTTGGGACTTATTCCTGAAAAGGAAACCCAAATTAGGAGAGGATTGATAATTGGGTTTTACTCCTAAGGAGGAATCCCATATCAAACATAATTTAGGACTGCTTAAGAGAAATTAAGGGACTTGGGGTTTACTCCTGAAGAGGATACCCATAATTATGACTGGGTTTTATACTTGTAAAAGGAGACCCAGGTTAGGGATTAAAGTTTGGGGCTTATTCCTGACGAGGATGCCCAAGTTAAAGGACTTATAACTGGGGATTATTCCTAAAAAGGATACCCAAGTTAGGGATTAAAGTTTGGGGCTTATTCCTGAGGAGGATGCCCAAGTTAAAGGACTTATAACTGGGGATTATTCCTGAAAAGGAGACCCAAGTTAAGGATTATCTCATCTTTAAAGGATGAGGTTGAATGAATGAACTCTCCATATTTAGTGACATAAGGATATTTAAATCACTAGGTTTTGAGAGATATTCCACAGAATTCCTTTCAGATAAGGAAGTAAAATCAAGAAATCATGCCATAAATGACTTTGAAGAGTGTCTTGAAGACTGAATCTGGAAAAGGAAAGGTGTGATGGCTTAAGAGGGAAAAAATGGGCAAGATGGGCACCCAAAAAGGTAGGGGCGCGCAAGTCTTTCAAGGCGCACAAGTATTGCGACGGCGTGCAAGTATTGGTCGCGCACGTATACTTACGCGATATGAGGGGTACTTGCGCGATTCTCAAAATTCATTAGAATATTTGAGCAACTCTTTATAAATCCCTTTAAAATCCTCTTGAGTTTCTTCTAGAAAAGGGACGAGCGAGTTCTATTGAAGGAATAAGGCGTCGCGCAAGTGTTGATGAGTTTCAACACTTAGGCCTTCCTTCTTCCCTTTAAATCTTCCGTTCTAGGTAAGAAATTACCTTTAGAAGTGTTCCGGAAGCATTGAGAAGAGACTTGGGCATCAGGAGCTTCAATCCGAGTTTCTGGAAAAAAAAAGATCATCTCGAATGGGGGGCCCACAGGGTCTATTTATAGGAAAAAGAAGGCCCTAGGTGGTTACCGAGCGGTTATCACTTAGGTCGCGCAAGTCACATGCGCGACCAAGGGTGTCGTGCAAGTGGACTTGCGCGACAGTGATATAACTTGCGCGGTGAAGTTGTTTTTGATCGTGTGTTCCAGCCTTTGTCGATTTTTGATGTTTTCTTCAAAGGATTAATCACTTTGAGCTCAGATATTCCCCTTTTCCGATCTTTAGATTCTGTGACGAAAGGAGCTTCAACAAAAGTCGCCCCTCAGAGTTGGATCCGGAGAGAAATGAGGATTTGACTCTGAGGAAATTGAATCCATCCAAAGGAAAAGGGGGGCGTGCAAGTCTTCAGTGCACAGAGGGCGGCGCGCAAGTTTGTGTCACGCAGGCCTTCAGCGCTCTGGGTACGGCACGCAGATAGGCCTCCTGGCCTATAAATACATGGCCTCACCTCTGTACAAGTATCCGGATTTCCGGACTTCATACCATCGAGCTCTCACCGCGCAGGTTGCTCTGTTTTCTAGTGTTTTCCTTGATGTCGCGCTACTGTAAAGGTATCTGTACTTGCACAGTTTATACTTGCGTGTCAAAAACTAGCGCGGCACACGAATACTTGCACTCCATTGTTTAGACTTGCGCGACTTCATGCCTTAGCCATTTTTCAAATTTCTTTCACAAATTTTATGAAAAAATAAACCTATTTAAGAGTTAATTTATTCAACTTTTGTGCAGATTCAGTAGTTCCCAAGGGAATTGGAATGGCTGATGAACTGGCTAGCAAGTGGATTGATGACATGATGAACATCATTGGCCATGATTGCTATGATATCTGCAACAGCACTCTCCCAGATTTGGCTAAGTACTTGAAGAAATATCATCCTAATTTTCAACAGAGCATCCATCTGTCTCTATGTGGTCATGGTTACTTGCAAGGAGTCAATGTTCCAAATGCAAACAACTATACATCTGAAATGCAGCTGCGCTGCTACTCCTTCATTTCGGTTATGATGTGCATTAAGAGCAACAACAATGGTGTGAACTTTCAAATTCTTCCTCCATGTTATTTCCTTGCAGATATGAAAATGGAAAACCCATGGGCTGAAATTTTTTCCACTACTGGTTGGTGGAGAGAAGACAAACATGGTATTAGAGAAATATCTGAAAAGAGTACTATCTCCAAATGGCTCTTTACATCCAATGCTCCATTCTCAAATCCATGTATCCATCTTCCAAGTCTCTTGGACAGAAACAGAGTCACTGTTTGATCAGCAGAAAATTTTCTCAAACCGTACTCAAGAACATCCTTTTACAATTGTTCCAAGAAGAGCTAGTATCACTGCATCTCTTATTGTATCCAGTTGAATGAATGAATTCCAGGTGATTGCTGATGAAACTTGGGATTCCGTAAATCATATGAAGTGTAATGTTGAAAGCCTCTTGTAATTCTTGAAAAAGAGAAGAGACTCCAATCTGTGGATGTCCTTCTAACTCTTGTGTATCAATGAAAAAACACTTTCATCTTCAATCATTTGTACCTGCATTCTTTCACTACCTGCTTCAAATTTACTTAAGGCAATGGGCTTAGTAAGCATAGTTTGATTTTTACTAGGATTATTACAAATAACCCTACAAACTTTGAATCTTTTAATTGCTCAATATTACCTAAATCATACAAAAATGTATATTTAGTGAGCTGGAACTTGACTTTTATTCAGAGTTCCTTTGTCTTTTGTGGGCAGTTTAAAGTCATGCATGCCGGACATAAAGGGGCTAATGTTTAAGGTCGAAATAGGTTTGACCTAAATGTATTATAATTGACACAATTAGTTGAAAGTTCATCTGAAAACATACTACCATACTCAAGTATGAGGGAAAATATGTAAACTATGGCTTAAGAATATTTGAATCTGAGGAATGATATGAAAAAGAGCTAAAAGGCATTAGAAGAAGTAGTTTCTAAGAATGAAGTTACTATTATTTAACAAAACCCGTTAGGGGGTTGAAATATGCAGGGCCACCTAAGGGCATTGGCTGCATGGTCAAATAAATAGCATCTTTCAGCTGACAAGTCTGTTATGTGGACTGTTTATGAAAGGCCACCTATGGGCACGTGATGCATAGTCAGGCAAAAGAACTCTCAGAAATTTACTTTCCTAGTGCTAAAATCTAGTGAAAGTTTATGGAGATTCAAATTTTCTAAAGTATAAAGTTTGCTGTATGGAAAAGGGTACTTGAATATGGAGAAGATATTTTCAGACAAGATTATCAAAGAACTGGATGAATATCACTCCTACAAAGGTCTGACCCAAACGTAGGGAAGAAGAATAAACCATAGACTTGAATACTTTCAGATCATGAAAAAGGATATGGGAAAAATATGTTAAGGATGGCTATTTTTTTTGCGGATCCCTACATATTGTCGTTTAAGACAAATAAGGTCAAAAGAGGCATTCTTCCCAAGAATGAAGTTACCATTATTTAACAAACCCGTTAGGGGGTTGAAATATACAGGGCCACCTAAGGGCATTGGCTGCATAGTTAAATAAAATAGTATCTTTTGGATAACAAGTCTGTTATGTGGACTGTTTATGCAAGGCCACCTATGTGCACGTGCTGCATAGTCAGGAAAAAGAATTCTCAGAAGTTTGACATTTTTGTGACTAGAAGTCATGAAAAGGGTTATGAAGATCTGAAAATATTTAAGGTTAGGATTATAACACATAAAGATGGGTATTGTCCAATGTATATAGAGATACATAGGTCAATGATAACCATAATCATGTTGTGGCTGGGTCGTGAATTGAAACTTGGACTTCACTACGTATCTCATAAGAATGAGAATGAAGCCATACGTAGTTCTTGAAATGCAGTTTAACGTCATGCAGGATGAAAGTATGAGAAATATTAGTTTAGGGTCATAGAATTCGGACCATAATAATGAATCCACAGTGTGTGTTTTCATGAGGATTTTTCAGCCAAGGGACTGAAAGTGAAATTTGGGGTTAGGCACAAAAGACTTGGGACTGGATTCGAGGGACACTCGAATGTTCCTATGTATCCCATAAGGATGGGAATCAAGTCCACGTAGTTCTAGAACTATCCTTTGTACAAATTTGGTTCGTACATGTGAAGGGTGAAAGGGGACTTTAGTACAATGATGGTTTAACCTGAGATAAAAAGTTTAGGCATTACCATGTATGCACGTAGTTTTTTTTTGAAATGAAACATGATTGAAAAATCAATGTCAATAATAGTTCTCTCTCAAGTGAGGAGATCAAAGAATATTGTAGTTTATTGTCGTACCGGACAAAAGTGTTGTATATTTTAACATCGTATAACAAGGACGAAAGTAAATAAATGTAAAAAAATTGATTCTAGGGGCGGTTTCACAAATAAACATCATTTGAGATGGTGGTGAACCGATGTGAAGAGATTTCTTTTGGGATTGAACCCTGGGAGGTTGCCTACATACCCAACCTGGAGGGCAAGGATCAAAGTCCGTGTAGTTCAATTAAAGAATGAATTAATGATCAAGTTGTTCTTGGGGACAACGATCTAATAAAAAAAATTGTTGGGACTTATACATGGTTAGTGGCCCAAAGGGAGTGTTATGGATGATGTTCGCTCTAGGCTCACGTGAGTCATACTCGGTGTGAGAAACAAGAGGTAACAACAACCTTAACGATGCATAGTTTAATGTCATGTAGGACATAAAAAAGGGACTATGTAGTTTAAAGTCTTGCAGTTAGGACTATTGGTGCTGCACAGTTTAGTGTCATGTAGCAGAGACAAAATACAGTTTAATGTCATGTAGGACATATCATGGATTTTCTGTACAGTTTAGCGTCATGTAGTTAGGACGATGGGGATAAAACAGTTTAACGTCATATTGGACGAATGGGGGACTGTGCAGTTTAATGTCTTGCAGTAAGTACAAAATAACACACCATTTATGTCATGTTGGATGAAAATGCGAATTGTTTAAGGTCATATGCATGGACCGTGGATGGTGCAGTTTAATGTCATGCTGGACCTTTGATGATTATATAGTTTAACGTCTTTCCGGACATGAGGGATTTGCAAATAGTTTATGGTCATATACATGGACCAGGGATGATGCAGTTTAAGGTCATGCTGGACGGTTTAGGGAACTTTTTCACAATTTAATGTCGTGTGGGACGAAGTTTCTATTTAAGGTCATACTAGACCATTGCTGTATAGTTTAACGTCATATAGCAAGGACAAACTGGTGCTGCACAGTTTAATGTCATGTTGTGGGGACAAGTTCTTTTCCACAGTTTAACGTCATGTTGGACGAAGTTGCAGTTTAAGGTCATACTGGACCATTGCGGTATAGTTTAATGTCATATAGCATGGACGAAATGGTGCTGCACAGTTTAATGTCATGTTGCGGGGACAAGTTCTTTTCCACAGTTTAACGTCATGTTGGACGAAGTTGCAGTTTAAGGTCATACTGGACCATTGCTGTATGAACCAATTGTAAGAGTCTTGGTTCTGGGGACCATATTTTGTGTTTATACAAAATATTTCTTTAGAAATCTGGCATTAGTTGGAGTCATGATGAGTTTTCCATCCATTGAGATTAATGAATAACCTCCATTGGAGTAGACCTTATGTATTGAATAAGGTCCTTCCCATTTTGGTTCAAGCTTGGGAGGCTTCTTTCCTAGTATCATTGGTGTTCTGAGAACCAATACCAATTCCCCCTGAATGAATGAACGAATACGAACTTTTTTGTTAAAATCTCGTGCTATTCGATTCTGATAGATTTCCAAGTGGTGAAAAGTGCACAATCTTTTCTCATCTAACTGTTCCAATTCATTCAACGGCTTTTGGGATTGCTCATCTGTAGATAACTGATCACAAATGGCTATTCTGAGTGAGGGCAATTGAACTTCAATTGGCAAGACTGCTTCTGTTCCATATACCAATGAATATGGAGTTAACTGCGTTGCATTCCGAGTGGTAGTCTGATAAGCCCATAAAGCATGAAAGAGTTTATCAGGCCATGACCTCTTATCTTTATCCACCATCTTTTTCAGTATATTTGAAAGAGTCTTGTTAAAATCTTCTATTTGGCCATTGGCTGCCGCATGATATTGAAATGAATGGTTGTATTTAATGTTGTATTCTTGATACAATTTCTTCACCTCAGAAGAACAGAAGTTGGTGCCATTGTCCTTCAATATGGTATGAGGGACACCAAATCTAGTAATGATGTTAGACTTGATGAAGCTAACAATTCATTTAGAACTGACTTCTTTGAGAGGTACTGCCTCTGCCCATTTAGAAAAGAAATCAATAGCAGTAAGAATGTACTTAAACTGCTTGGCTGTAGCTGAAGGGTAAGGTCCCACCACATCCATTCCCCATGTGGAAAATGGTCACGAGTATTTAGCTGTATGAAGCAACTCTGGAGGTTGATGAATGAAGTTGGCATATACTTGGCATGAATGACACTTCTTTGTGAAATTAACACAATCTTGTATCATTGAAGGCCAAAAGTATCCAAGCCTTCGAATTTGATTAGATAGTCTATGTCCAGACTGGTGGGCACCACAGACTCCTGCATGCACTTCTTTTATGACAACCATTGTCTCTTCACCATCAATACATCTGAAGAGAACTCCATCAAAACCACCTTTGTAGAGAATTTTCTCGAAGTGGTTTGGGCTATCATAAAGAGTAAAATTGACCACACGTTGCCGGATTTGTTCTTTCTCATCTCTATCAGGTGGAAGTGTTCCATTTTGAAGGTATTCCCTGATAGGTGACATCCATCCTGTAGTATGACCATACGGTTCAGGAATGGGACTAATTTCATTAATTTCCTCTGTTCTGACTTGAAAATAAGGTGAAATTGCACGACTGTGGGCAATACTGATGGTTGTCTCGTCCCGATTTAGATATGCTAAAGCTGTGGCTATATTAGCCAGTGCATCAGCTTGAGAATTTTGTGATCTTGGGACATAAGAAAATGTCGATTCTGAAGGGAATTCCGACATTAACTCTCTGACATAATCATACAAAGGGATTAATTCTTCTTTTCTGATGGCATAATCTCCATTGACTTGTTTGATTACCAGGTCCGAATCACCTTTCACCTTTAAGTGATTCACTTGTGCTTGAAGCGCTAACTTCAAGCCTGTAATGAGAGCTTGGTATTCAGCTTCATTATTGGTACCACCTTCCCACAATAAAAAGGAATAAGGTAACACTGCCTTATCTGGAGAAATGAGCACAATTCCTAAACCAACTTTGTTGAATTTAGGATTTTCCATTTTCTTCCCTATTGGACTTCTAGAGGCACCATCAAAATACATTTCCCATGTTCGAGGAATCTCTTGAATAGAGAAAACTTCCTCATCAGGGAGTTCAATATCTGAATATGTGTCTTCCACTGAAGGATGTTCAGCCAGGAAATCAGCTAGAGCTTGGCCATTAATTGCCTTTTGAGACACATACTGAATGTCGAACTGCTATAGAATAACCGCCCACCTTGCCAGTCGTCCTGTAAGCATTGGACGACTAAGGACGAATTTGAGCGGATTATTGTGAGATACCAATTGGACCTCGTGATGTTGCAGGTAGTGTCTCAGTTTCTGAACAGCAAAGATTAAAGCCAGGCAGCACTTCTCAATACTTGAATACCGGGTTTCTGCTTCAAGCATAGTTCTACTGAGATAGTAGAGGCTATTTTCATTCCCAACATCATTATTTTGAGCGAGAAAGGCACCCAATGATCGCTCTAGAGCTGTCACATAGAGGATAAGCGGTCTACCCTCAACAGGTGGCATGAGTACTGGTGGACTCAAGAGGTATTTCTTGAGAACATCAAATGCTTCTTGACATTCTTCAGTCCACTGGTAAGTGACTCCTTTCTTCAATAATTTGGTAAAGGGTAAAATTTTGCCTGCCAAATTGGTGGTGAAACGTCGAATATAGGCTAAGTGTCCTTGAAGTCCTCTTAAATCTTTCAAATTCTGAGGAGGTGACATACCAAGGATTGATTTGGTCTTCTCAGGATTGACTTCAATACCACGATGGCGTACAACAAAGCCGAGGAATTTTCCTGAGGTTACCCCAAAAGCACATTTTAAGGGGTTCATCTTCAAATTATGTTGTCGAAGCTTGTGGAATATGACTTCCAAATCAGCCAAGTGATTAGAATGTTGTTTGGATTTAACCACAAAATCATCTACATAGCATTAAACAAACATCCCTAAAAGTGGTTTGAAGATACGATGCATGGCGCGTTGATATGTTGCACCTGCATTCTTTAAACCAAAGGGCATCACCCGGTAACAAAACACACCTTGAGGAGCTCTGAAGGGTGTATATTCCTCATCTTCTGGGGCCATTCGGATCTGATTATATCTGGAATATCCATCCATGAAAGAAAGTACTTCATAGCCAGCCGTCACATCAATTAAGAGTTCTGTAATCAAAACTGGGAAATCATCTTTAGGACAATACCGATTAAGATCTCTGAAATCGATGCAAACCCTAATTTGTCTGTTCTTCTTCTTTACAGGGACAATATTAGCCAACCACTTGGGATATTAAACTTCTCTGATGAAGTTGGCTTTTATCAGCTTATCCACTTCAGCTTCAATTTTGGAAGCATAGGTTGGGTGTGTTCTTCTCGTGGCTTGCTTAAAACCTCGATGTTCTTTTGGTAAACCCAAATGATGAGTAGCAACATCAGGATCAAGCCCAGGCATTTCTGTATAATTCCAAGCAAAAATATCTTTATTTTTCTTTAGAAAAGAAATATACATCTCTTGCTCTTCAGGGGTCATGGCCGCACTAATTAAAGCGGGGCGTGGATCTTTCTCTGTACCCATATTTACTTCTCTGAGTTCATCCACAGTGGTAGAGATACCCTCTTCAAATGCTGGAGGAGCATCTCTAAGATCTTCCTCTTCCTCTTCATCACGTGCTATTTCTTCCGTTTCTACTTGCAATGTAGATGACAAAAATAAATTCCCATGATCATAAGAGATGTCAAAATTTTCACATTTTGAAGAAGAAGCTTCCATTTCTGACCCTATTGATGATAAAGGGTCTTCTTTGGGAAATAAAGAGGAGATGATGGATTGAGAATCGACATCATTATTCACCCCTGGTGTTGCTATAACTTCTTCTTGCCTGATTAGCGAAGTATAGACTTGTTGGACTTCAGCAGATGAAATGAAAACGTCACCACTTATGCTTTCATCACTACTTGGTAGGTTACCAATTTCTCTCATGTTGTCTGGCTCAATTGTCTTAATTGACATTATGGATCTTTCCATAAGAGTATTTTTATTTGGGCCTATTTTGTCAATTTGACTGATAGGTATCACATAATCTGTACTCACATGTGAAAATGGATTTATTGGAATTTTTTCCAAACCATATGGAGCATTAACTTTGGTAATTTCCTTCATTGTAGATTTTTCTCTTCCCTTCATGTGATAAAATTCCACCTCAATATATTGAGACTCACATGTCTTGAACGGGGCCTTATCACCATACAATGTTCCAACTTGACCACCGAAACAGTATTTGAGACATTGATGGTATGATGAAGGAATAGCTGCATGCTGATGTAGCCAGGGTCTTCCAAGCAAGATATTGAAAGATGAGTCTTGATTAACAATCATGATATCCGAATTGGATACAAGATCTCCAAACTGAGTTCTAAGTGTAACTTCTCCCAGTGGTTCTTGTTCATTTTTATCATATCCTTGAAACATCATGGTAGAAGGAGATAAATCAGATCCTGTGAGACCCAATCGACGAAGTGTACGAATGGGCATGAGGTTGACTCCTAAACCATTGTCAATGAAAGCTTTTCGAATATCTACACCATTGACTTTTCCAGATAAGTACAAAGGTTTTATGTGCCCATGCACAACATCATCTTCATCTTTATCAGTAAAAGATATCACTGCATGGCATTCTGCAGGATTATTCTCTATGTGATAGACTTCAGCTGCAGCAATTTCAGCTTCAAACTCCTGAGGACTTGACAAGGCTTCGATGAGTGCTTCCTGAAGATCTTTTGACAGATTCAAAGCATCCAAATTTGATAACTTGTCTGGTACTTGGGCCAAGTGTTTCAATATATCATACTTTTGATCTAGAGGTCTGTGTTTCCCAACAGGAATATGCGGTTTAGCAGGTTCCTTGGAAGCATATGCTTTGGAAGCTGATGCATCTTGTATTGAAGTTGGCAACATCCTTGGTTTTGGAATATTAGACTGATTAGATCCATTTACTTGCTGAGATAAAGAATATGGAACCTTTAATCGGTCTTCCAAAATAACTGTTCCAAAACTGAGTTGGCCATTGGCAGAAGAACTTTCTTGTTCTTTTTGAGCTCGCTGAAGGGCTCTACCACGAGTTTCTGCTGCATATACAGTGCTAGCAGGGGTAGAATTAGAGTTGTGGCTTCGGAAAGATCCACATCTTCCCCTGTATCCTGAACCTCTAGAACTTCCTCGGATTCCCTTATTTGATACAGGGAATTCAGGCTCATCAAGACTGGAATATGGATCTGTTAATTGAATCATATTAACAGAACCAAAGATTAACTCTTCGTATGATAAAGACTCTGCCTGGTTAGCCTGTTTAGGCTGTGCCGTTTGGTGGGGCGGTGCCCGTTTCTTTGAAGTAGATGGCATGAAATCTGCCAGATTCAAAGACAACTTAGGCCTCGATACATACTCATCTTCTTTTGATTCCTCTTTCTTCTTTGAATTGCGCTACCCTTTTGAGGATTTGTCTTTTGATGGAGGCTTCACTGCAGCTTTTGTAGGATACACAATTGGATTCTTCAATTGTTTTTTCAAAATGGAATGGGTCCGATTGATTGTCTTTCTGACCATCCAATCATCATATTTTTGCGCAGTTTTGCTTTTGACTTCCTGCCACTCGCCTCCTTCCTCTGGATCTGTAGCGGTAATACACGCTACATGAGCTGAAGAACACTTCAATTTGACTTGTCCCAAGTCGACCATCTTTTGTAGGAGGTCTTTAAAGACAAAACACTCCTGGATGGGATGCCCCAACATTTTATGAAAGGGACAATAATTGGTACGGTCTTCATCTCCTTCCTTGTTTGGCCTCTTGGGCACTGGTAATTGAACCAAATTATTTTCCAGAGCTGAAATGAAGTAACCAGGAACTTGCTCACTTCAGAAAGAGTATGTTTTACTCTTCAAATCCTAAAATTGTTTTTGTCGTTGATCTCTTTGATCATTTGGACGAAACAACCTTTGTTGTTGGCGTTCAGGAGGTGGAGCCCTTCGAGAAGATGAAGGTTTTGAAGTAGAAATAGGTACAGGTGCTTGTTTAAGCATAACTGTAGCAGTTTCTGCTTTACCCATTCTCCTTCCTGGAGCTGATGGAATTATACGATATTTAACCTTAGCCTGTATAAGGGAATCTTCAATCCGTTGAGCGATTGAAGTAAGGTCTCGAAACCCTCCTGTGTATTTCACAGGGATCAATGGTGTGCGTAATTCGTCACGCAAATTTTCCACACAGATTGGCAACAGTTCCTCCCGAGGGAGTGCTAAACTCAGGGATTACGTTAATCCCTTCCAACGAGAAATGAAATCAGAGACTATTTCATTCTCCCTTTGCTTGAAGTTTGTAAGATCGAAAACTTTCATTTTTGGAAATGTTGAGCTGAACTGAAGAAGGAATTTTTGATGAAGATCCTCCCATCCGATGATTGACCGGGATTGCAATCTTGTATACCAGACAAAAGCTGGTCCATGAAAGGTTCGCACGAAGCACCTGAGTTTCACTGCTTCTTGCTGCTCTGGAGTTCCCATCATAGGATCACAACAAGACACGTAATGCGTCAAATGTTGTTCAGGGTCACCTGATCCATTGAAAGTAGGGAAAATAGGGTTTCCAAAACTTGATGGAGGAGAAATTGAATCTACCCATTCAGGGTATACTTTCTTTTCAGGTTGAACTTGTGCCCATTTTCCTTCCATAGTTTCTAACCGAGCTGTTAATGACTTAATAGTAGTTATTAACTTTTGAGAAACATCAGTTTGAACTTGGTTTTGGGTAGGTGCAATGAATGGAGCATGGACAGAAGTGGCGGTTGGTGCTGCAACTGATGGTAGTGCTGTTAACCATTGTTGCGTTTGACTCTTAGGATTAGTCCTCTGAGGGTGTACTAATAAAAGAGGATATTCCTGATCAATCTCAGTAGTTACCACAAATTCCTTCGGCTGTCGGACTTCAGCATTCTTAAGAAGAAGACTACTCTGAAGTAGTTCTGCATTCAACCTTCTTAATTCTTTCATTTCTTCCTCCTGTTGTGCAAACCTTTTCTCTAATGAGAGCGATTGACCTCCTTCAGAGGAAGGGTGAGAAGTAACCTGATTCTTTCCTTTCCCCTTATTGGATCCTTTTCGGAGAGGGGGAAGTGGGTTACTTGAAGGAATACCCAGATTTTGAGTAGGCCTTTGATTACATGTGTGAACACCTTCTTCATTTAGGTCTGTGTGCACAACTTCTTGAGCAGGAACCTCTTCGTCTGATCCCTCTGATTGAGCCTCATCTGGTGAATCAGCAGCAACGACATTGATGACATTAATGGATGCATATTGCATGGAATCCTTTCTATCAGCATTTCTGTGATATTGTCTTCTTCCATGTCCATGATGAGACATGGCATTCCGTTGACTTGATCCCTCAGGAACTTCTTGGAGAACCGTCACTTGGAGAGAATCTCCTGATATCTTGGCTCTTCGTTCCTTTTGAGGCTTATTCCCTAATCGAGAGAATACTGACTTTCTCTGAGGGAGGTATTGAGGATTTGAAAAAGTCCCTAGTCCGGTGGACTGGGGATGTTCCTGCTGCTTCCGCTCAACTCCTCGAATCCCATTTGTTGACTCTGAGGGTTGGGTTAGAGAAGTCCCCAGTCTGACAAGCTGGGGTGTCTCTTGACATGCTATTTCTGAGATCTTCTTAAAATCTTTCTTGATCTTGCGAATCTTAGTTCAGAAATTAGTTGGATGCATTAACCTGTATCCACTTTTATCACCTGGTTCAACAGACCGTTGGATTATTTCCGAAACTTCTTTCATTTGATGACGTGTTTGCTTCAGACGAGAGGCTTGTGCAATATTCTCGCCTGCTTGATGTAGGAGAAATTCAACAACTTGTTCTCTATATACTTGATTTTGAGAGGAACTAGTTGAAGCCTGTTCTTGAGCAAGCTTTTGATTATGAACAAAGCCCATTGACTGTGGCCGGCCATGGGCAATAACATTGCATGAGACCATTTTCGGCGGGCTTTGCTGACTGGAAAGCACTGTGAAATGTAGTGCTCCGTGAACACCCCATCCTCTGATATGAACATCAGATGGAGCATTGGAAATTATCTGACGCAATTTTCTTAGTGCGCCAAGGCATGAACGTTTAAGGGTTCTCTGTTGCTTTTCAGCCTTCAGATACCGAGAGACTGATAGAGATGCCAAATCAATCTGACGTTGTAGCCCTTCTATTATCTTAAGATGATTTTCATATTCATCATAAGATAATACCTTCTTCTTTAATTGACAAAGAGTTTTCCATATGTTGAGACGAATATCATGGATTCCATCATCCGTCAAAATCTTTGGAATGTCGTACTGGGAGTCAGCCAAAGGCCAAAACATGACTGGTACTTCACCTTTTTCCAGTTTTTTCCTCATGTTCAGCATTTCCTCTTTATCATTAAATGAAGATTCTTCTACCGGTTTTGACCAGAGTTGGTGATTCCTTGTTGCTTCATCAGATTCAACAAGGTTGGTAGAGAGATCATTGATCAAACTAGAAGATGCATGACTTAGGGGTGGTTCCGATAATGACCTACACCCTGGGCTATCTTTTGATTGAGAAAGTATTTCACTTGTTAGCGATAAAGCATCAGACATGACTGGTTTCGAATTTGCAAGTGCCTCAAGATAAGAGGGCTTTCTCGGCACTACATTATCCACTGGAGTATTTTCCAGGAAATGTGAATCACTACTACGGAGAGGACTTTCGCAGCGAAGTTCATCATCATGGGGAGGACCACCATAATGGGTTACAGCAAAAGATGAGATCTCTTGCTCCTTGGTCTTCTGACCAAACAGAGGGTTCCTATGGCTCTCATCTGAAGAAAAAACTTCAAGATTGACCGAATTTTCATGAAGCAAGCCTTCATGAGGAAGTGTCTGTTGAAGACCTTCAGAATTAATATTCCTGTTATTGGAAACTGAGTGAGTAGAATCTTGAATTCCGGCAGATAAATGTCTGAGGGCATAAAGAACTTCAGCATCGAGCAAGGCCTTGTTATAGATTGGCCTTTGATCTCCTGACTGTGCTGGGCAGATCTTTTTCTTAGATGCCTTCTTAATCACTTTAGAAACCACTTGTTGACGAAAGTAGTTACTCTGAGCAGGTGTATGTGCCTGATCAGGAAATATGGTCAGGTTAGGCTGACGATATCCACTCAAATCAGGTGTATGTGCCTGACTTGGTTGTCCGTATGATATGGGGGAGTATGCCCCATGACCCTATTGGACTGGAACAGATGTGTGTGTCTGTTCCGTTGTGAATCGTTTATGTGTCACTCCACTGCTAGGGATATATTTATGTGTCTGTCCCTGAGATGATGCTGAAGTTGTTATGATATCCTGGCAAGCATCCAGAATATGAGCAGGAATTTGCTTCTGCTCTTTCACCATTGACAAAATATGTTTGGTGACTTCAGCCGCCGGAACGGGGATATACGTCCATTCCGGGCTTGGAGTATGTGTATGTGCCTGCTCCTGTCCTCCTTTTCCTGTCAGTAAATCCTGACAGTACTCAAGTGTGGAGGCAGAGCGTTGAGTCTGCCTCCTGTTTGTCGTCAGGGCTTTCCGACTGACTTCTCCGTGCGCTACCAAGCGAGACTGTTGGTAGGCTTGATTAGTATAAGCAGGTGTATGTGCCTACTGATTAAACATCGCCAAACACGGTTGACGAGATCCATCATATGTAGTCAGACGAGCCTACTGACTAACTGGTGGTGTATAAGCAGGTGCATGTTCCTGCCTATAGTACTCCGCCGGAATTGCCTGGCGGGATTGGCTTGATGCTGCCAGACGAGTCTGCTGGGCAGCAGAATTAAAACGGGCAGGTGTGTATGCATGCTCGTTGTTCGCCACCAAGTTAGGTTGGTGGACTTCTCCGAAGATGACAGGGATGATAACCTGCATATTGTTAACCGGATTCCATCTCTGGCGGTTCATCTTGCCTGCTCGGGTTCGAGGAACCTGAGCTGAATTCCTGGAGTCGGTACCCTCATCATGTTGAGGGCGCACTACCGCACGAGTTTGGCGGCGATTGTTGATGGGAGCCCTCGGGAAGGACTCCTGTCCTTTTAAATTAAGGCCCTGAGGGACCTGCTCATTCACTTCATCAGAGTAAGGGAGTAAATAGAAATTGCGTTCCGGGGATAACGACCTGAAACGGTTGCAGACGGTAGTCAGCACCGCCTGCTTCTTGATCGCTGGCCGCCGTTGTCCGGACGACCAGGTAGAGCTGTTAACTTGGAGGGATTGACGAGCGGCCTCCAGAGTTGGGATAGTACTGTTGTGACTGTACTCCTTAACCAGTGCATTAGAAACCCAGCGTTGAAGACGCAGAGTTGGTGATGTCATCCTCAGAGCGGACGACATTCCATCAAGAGTAGCAGCATTGGTTTTCACAGCAGCAGACCTCACAGTAGAGGTGTTCACAGCAGCAGTATTCATAGGGGTGAATTTAAGGAAAGCCATTTTGCAGATGATCTTGAGAAAAGAGTGCATGTTCCATATAACAGACATAATCAAGATGAATCCGGCCACTGCATCTTTTGGAAGAGCACATGTCAATGATTGTTTTGTTGGACCAAGGGGCCTAACAAATAAGAAGAATATCACTTTAACTTGGTTAAGGATTCACGTTGGGTTCACCATTTTTTGTTTCGCACGGAATCCGGGGATGACCTCCTGGACGGGAGATTCAAACGTTCTGATCGGTTTCTAGCGGGTTTGTTCGTAGAACTGGAAACATCCAATGATTCCACATCCGTTTGGACCTACTTTCCAAAGGTAGGTGATCATTAGCTTGTGGACTGATGAGGCTTAGGAATTTTCATTGGTCGAGAGGATGGGAGGTCGGACTCATCATACCTTTTTTGAGGGGAATTATTGTCTACTCCAGGACTCTCTTTATAGATTTAAGTTATGTTCTTGAATCCTTATTACATTACCAAGTATAAAATGAGCTTTACTTTAGTTTTAACAATCAATGATTAAATATGTAAGAAATTTAGATAATCTTTTATATGTATTTGAGGTTCTTCATCAATAGAGAATCATCTGTATCTATTTAGAGATTCTTGGTGAATGGTTCCATCAAAACATTTATATAAAAGTCTCTTGGTCATTATGATGACCAGGCTGGTTTTAAAGCCACTCAGTGGGGAACTTGAAGTTTATTATCATTCAGAAGGACATGGATTATTTCAAAGTTGGGATCGAACCCATAAATGGGCTACCTACGTATCCTTTGTTTTGGAAAAGGAATCAGAACCCACGTAGTTCGAGTAATGGAGTATGACGTTTATGATTGATGGCTCAAAGAAGAATGTCAGAATTTCTTTTACACTCTAAGCTCACGTGAGTCATGCTCGGTGTGAGAAACAAGAGGTATTGGTAAAAATTAGACGATTATGCCATGAAAGATGCAATCATAAGAAATTGTTTGGGGCTTATGTATGTATGATTGCCCAGATAGATGAAGGTTTAGGATTTACTTTTAGGGAGAAAATCCAGGAACAAGGTCCATAAAGGTATATGTGCTTTATGGATATTTGAATACTCTAACTTGGGACTTATTCCTGAAAAGGAAACCCAAATTAGGAGAGGATTGATAATTGGGTTTTACTCCTGAGGAGGAATCCCATATCAAATGTAATTTAGGACTAGTTAAGAGAAATTAAGGGACTTGGGGTTTACTCCTGAAGAGGATGCCCATAATTATGACTGGGTTTTATACTTGAAAAAGGAGACCCAGGTTAGGGATTAAAGTTTGGGGCTTATTCCTGAGGAGGATTCCCAAGTTAAAGGACTTATAACTGGGGATTATTCATGAAAAGGAGACCAAAGTTAGGGATTAATGTTTGGGGCTTATTCCTGAGGAGGATGCCCAAGTTAAAGGACTTATAACTGGGGATTATTCCTTGAAAAGGAGACCTATGTTAAGGATTCTCTCATCTTTAAAGGATGAGGTTGAATGAATGAACTCTCCACATTTAGTGACATAAGGATATTTAAATCACTAGGTTTTGAGAGATATTCCACAGAATTCCTTTCAGATAAGGAAGTCAAATCAAGAAAATCATTCCATAAATGGCTTTGAAGAGTGTCTTGAAGACTGAATCTTGAAAAGGAAAGGTGTGATGGCTTAAGAGGGAAAAAATGGGCAAGATGGTTACTCAAAAAGGTAGGGGCGCGCAAGTCTTGCAAGGCGTGCAAGTATTGCGGCGGCGCGTAAGTATTGGTCGCACAAGTATACTTGCGCTATATGAGGGGTACTTGCGCGATTCTAAAACATCATTAGAATATTTTAGTGACTCTTTATAAATACCTTTAAAATCCTCTTGAGGTTCTTCCAAAAAAGGGACGCGCGAGTTCTATTGAAGGAATAAGGCGGCGCGCAAGTGTTGATGAGTTTCAACACTTAGGCCTTCCTTCTTCTCTTTAAATCTTCCGTTCTAGGTAAAATATAACCTTTAGAAGTGTTCCGGAAGCTTTGAGAAGAGACTTGGGCGTAGGGAGCTTCAATCTGAGTTTCTGGAAAAAAAAGATCCTCTCGAATGGGGGGCCCACAGGGTCTATTTATAGGCAAAAGAAGGCCCCGAGCGGTTACCGAGCTATTATCACTTAGGTCGCGCAAGTCACTTGCGCGACCAAGGGTGTCGTGCAAGTGGACTTGCGCGACAATGATATAACTTGAGCGGTGAAGTTCTTTTTGATCCTGTGTTCCTGCCTTTGTTGATTTTTGATGTTTTCATCAAAGGATGAATCACTTTGAGCTCATATATTCCCCTTTCCGATCTTTAGATTCTGTGACGAAAGGAGCGTCAACATATATATATATATATTCTATTTAAATTCTTACCATATAAAAGCACTAAAAACAACATTGATCAATAGAGATATCTATTTTTCTATAATAATCAAAATATTTGGTTCATGGTCATGTATTTCTGAGAAGTAATAAATATTGATGGATATTATATATATGTGTGTTTGAGTGTGTTTCTAAATGTATATATTATTTCTCTATTACTGATGTAGACTTGTAGAGTAGATGAAAAATGATTTTAAATCATCTACCAGATTCATGTGAATGTCACTGAATAATATAGTAACACACACACACATAAATAATATATTCATTTTTTCATATGGTTCACTGAAAATATTTATGAAGCTTCCCAAAACAATGTAACATGGTAAAACATTTTCCCCTGAAATTGTTTCTGGTGGCATGATAGAAACTCATGGAATATTACATGATATCTACATAGGTTTCTACAAAAAGATAAATAAAAATAATAGAGATATTTTGATGGTGGTATTGCATGAGAGATTATCAAACATATATTTTCAGGGTTTCAAATGTTGATAAATTCATGTTTTTTTTGAAATAGAATGATAATTGTGGTGTGACATCAATAATGTCTAAGAATTCATGGACGAGGATGACACCATTATTGAATGGAGGGGAAGAAGAAGATGTCATGGGTTAATGAGTTCAGGCATGACATAAAAGATGATCTGTGAATATATAATATGGATCATGTTCATCTGATCAAATGATGATGTTTTAAGCGTAACATTTAACGATGGCTGAATAAAATTTGTGCCCATCCATCTCACATTATTCATTTCTTTGGACAAAAACATCTTTTTATATAAACCATTCTTTTTAGCTACCGATGTGACAATAATGGGGGGTCAACACCTACATACACTCACACATTCTCCCACATTCAATCGTTCCTACCTTCACGATGGCATCGACAACCAAGCGTGGGTCATTCATCCCCCATGCTTGTTTATATGGTCTTTATGTGTCCCTAACAAGAAATCAAGAACATATATCCTTTGGCTACCCAAGGTGACATCCCCTACCTAAAATGACCTTATGGGTCCTGCAACTTTGGTTGTGGGGTTCTTGGTTGGATTTTGGTTGAAATTTTTTTTCAGTAGTTTTATTGAAAAAATATTTTCCTAGAATGCTTTAAAATAAATAAATATTAATAAATAATTTTATGTATATGTATAAATTTATTTCACCCACTTAGTAATGTTATTAGGTTTCTTATATATATTTTACTAACATACTAATTCTATGAGTATTAACTTCAGTACATATGTAATTATATATTTTAATTTTAAATTAAATTGGATATTTTACTATCCATTAATGTAAAATATTATAAATATGAGAATATAAATATTTGAGATTCAAAATTATAACATATTCAAAACTAATTATATTATAAACATAATGTTTTGAATTTTTTGAATTATCTAATCAATATAATTTTTTATTTTAAATAAGAAATCATCACATGTATTTTAAATAAAAATTAATTATTTTAATATCTAAATATTAAATTAAATATATTAAACAATATTATTTCCTATTTAATATTTTTGTTTCATTAATATATTTTATAAATTTCATCCTTATTTCTAATATATTAATATTATTAAATTATATTACAACTAGATTATTACTGGTATTAATACTTTAGTAATAATATTTGAATAATTGAAATTTTAATTAATATATATTTAAATAGTTCATTGTAAAAATATATTCAAAAATATTTTTTCACAATAATTGTTCATTAAGTAATGTCAAAAAATATTGTTATCTACTTTTATAAATAATAACATTTATTTATTATAAAAAATATCATTTTTTAATATTCATGGAAAATATATTTTATCAAGTATAACAATAATTAATATTTAACGTTGCATTTATGTTTTTTATAGAATCACTATATCATGTAAATTAATCTAAATGATTAATTAAAAAAATTTCAATTGGAACTTATATAAAAAATATTTTCACTAAAGAATAACATTTTTTTTCTTAACAAAATCATAATTTAACATATAAGGAATTCTATTTAAAAATAACTTAAAAATAATAATATTTAAAAATAATTATGATGTCACTATATTTGACGAAAACAATATTATCAATTAATTAAAACAGGATTTAATATTAGAAGGAAAAGTTTACATTTATAGATAAAGTTTAAAAACCATTGAAATTAAAATATTTAATATACCAATATATTAATAGTAAATATTAATGATTAAAATAGAATTATTTCCCAGTAATAAAATGAATTCTCTCAATAAAATATGTTTTTTCATATAATCAACAATTCTCTCATGGAAGATAATATAAAATATGAAGGTATTTATCATTTCAGATAAAATTCATTTAAATGATATCAATACATCTAATGATAATATTGACTAAGAAAAATCTATAGAAAATACCTTCATAAAAATAGTTGATGTATAATAATTTTTCATGAAATTATTTGGTGTAAATGAGGATAATATTTATTTAAAGAATAATAATTTTGGTTCTATAAAATCTGTAATTGGTAGTAATTTACTATATAAAAATAGACTCTTTTATAAAATTTGTAATAACTTTTTTATTATATAGGTATGTGATCAAATTATTTTTTAGATAATATAGGTAATTAAAACTATTAAAAATTAATTATATATTATAATAATTACATCACATTTCCCCTAAATATTTTTCTTATAATTAGATAACAAAAAAGGACTAAATTGATTTGTTTGTAATAAGAATAGTAATATCAATTGAATACTTTTTTATGTATAAATTCAATATTCTAGGATTATTTTTGTTGTTTTTATATAAATAACAAGAATTAAATGAAATTTTCGTTTTATCAGAATACATGGGATTAATGGAAAATGAATGTATCATGGTTGGGAAATCTCTATGATAGGTATAAAATAACAAATAAATTAAAAATCAATTCATTGAATTAAGATATATATTACAAGAGAAAAATATTACAATCAAGGTACCTCATGTATTTCCATGTCATCAATGTTATTAAATTTAAATTAGTGAAATCAATGTAATTAGTAGGGAAATTATGTGTGTTGGTAGTAGGAATATTTTTGAACAATAATTTTCATTTGATCAAGTAGAATAGAATTATAAAAAATCCATGTTAAATCTACAAGTCCTCCAAAATATAATTTTATAATACTTATATCATTCCCTCAACTATTATATATTTTTTAAATTGGTTGTGACATCCCACCCTTAGAATGTACTATAGTCCCAAAATAAGCATTCCACATGGAATCAAACTCATCATGGTGATGCTAAAAATTTTCAGCTAATCCGAATGGTATAAAATTAAATGTTTATGAACTGATTTAAATATTGATAAAATAAACTCTAATTTATATAAATCAATACCAATAAAAAATAGACAGAATGTAAAAATATTTAAAACTACATCATGTTGTTTAAGATGTATAAATTATCATGAGACATTTATAACCATACCCAATTTAAATATATAAGTGAAAATAGGTCATAAATAACTATAATGATAATATATTTGGAAAATAAAATAAATAAATAAATTGAATCAAATTCAACTCCAAAACATATACTCTGATAGTAAAAATTATATTCTATCTAATCATTTAATAAAATACCCATAAACATACAAGGTAATAATTAATTTTTATTATGCTAATTTTTATGTAGATGGAATTAGTTGAATTTTGTAGTGGGATCCTACAATATAACACATAAAAACCACATTATTTTAATCATTTGAATTCATATCATGATAAAAAATGAATTTTCACATTCAATTCAACCCTGGTAGTGAAATAATTGAAAATAAATAATTAAAATTTTCAATAACACAAAAACATATAAATTAAATTAAAAAGGTTTTGACAACATGCACCCTTATCTAACCACTAATGATTCTAGGTATACCTCACTGTAGTAAATCATGGGATAAAAGAATGGGTTAAAAAACTATTCATATGAAAAATTTTACACATGGACTACCTATAATTGAAAGATTAATGAATACAATATTTCTTAATAAGGTTAGTTCCACACATAGGTGGGGACACATACTTCTAATTTTAATGTAACATTATCATTTTAAATGTGTATATACATCATGTAATAATGTAATCAATTTACTCTAGAGAGAAATGCACGTATCAGGTCTAAGTAACATCTCTAATTATATTTAATTATATACATCGAGGAAAACTCAATTCTATATAGAAAAATATATATTTTATATCATCATAGAACATAATAATTTTATGAAAATTTACTAAAAACATTAAAACAATATAAACACTTCCATTTCATTGATAAAAAAATTATATCATAGAAATTTTCATGTAAATAAATACCTGAGAATAATTCCTAAAAAATCATAACAGAATACATATTATCATAATCATATGTAATCATGAATTAAACATGGAAAACATAAAAAAAATTTATGAAACAATTATTACATATATCTCATTTAAATTAAATTTTCATTTCAATATGATGTCTGTATTCTCTTCATGTTTCTTTGTAAAATATTTACATCACCTATATTCATTCATTATAATGATCATTTTTAATTTCCATCCAAGATTATGACACATGACCATATAAAATCATGGGAACCCTAATAATGTCATTTCAATTATAGTCCACAAATACATTATTTTATAATAAAGACCATTAAATATTTTTAATATTCAAATATCCCAAAACATATATTAATTAATTTTAATTAACTTATATGTTATGATTAAAAAGTTCATATTATTATAATTAATGTAATTTCATCACATAAATATTGTTATTTCAATTAGAAGAACATACTATAAAATTTCAATCTCATTTGGTGCACTATTAAATCCCGATTGTGTGGACTATTCATGATGTTGACCATATTCACAAATAGGAAGACAAAAAACTTACAATATGAAAGATGGATTGAGATATAGAAAACATATTTTATTCAAATCCCATAGATAGAAATTAAAGTAAAAATGAAGGAAGTGTTTTAGTTCAGTTATGGTTGAATAATAATGATACATATGATATGTGCTTATAAATTTGAACAGTCAATTTAAATGCTAATGAATATTAATTTTGACCAAATGAATCCATTTAAGATTTGTATGAAATAAATTAATCACTTTTGAGGGAAAAAACATATGTAAAATTATTAATGTTTGGATATAGTGATAAATGGACATATGATTATAACAATACAATACTTTAGACAAGATACTCAAATGAGGAAGAATAAGGTCTCGATGGGTGTTCAAATATTAAATATTTTTCAGTATATTGATAGTGAGTTATGAATTACTGAAATATCAAAAAATCGATTAAAGAATATACATAGAAAAATATTAGAAATTTATTTTTATAGTACAATTGTTATAGTGAACTATTTATTGGAATTATTTAGAAGTATATTTGATAATATCATACCATGTTTACAATATCATAATTATAAGGAATTATACTTGTGAAATATCACTTGGAGTTTTATTAATATTTTATCTTATTATTCATAGGTTTAATAAAAAAATTGATCAATTTTAGGCATATTCTAATATTTAATTATAAATAAATGAGTTATTGTGGAGGTATATTTTTTATAAATATAAAAATAAATAATGGTAGAAAGTGGTTCATGTTATGAATGGTTTATTTATGGATTAAGATATATATTTTTGAGTCAAAAAAGATATTAATATAAAATAGCTATTATTTTTTGGAAATTAGACATAAGTGGAAGTATAATAATTTAATATAATTGGAGACAATATACTCGAATAACTGGTGGGAATATGATTAAATGAAAATGGAATTAAATTATACAACATATCATAACTTGCAAAATGAGGCTATCACAATTCAAGAATAAATATATTATATCATAATTTTATAGAGGGGTATAATTACATATGTAATTGGGTTGTTCTTTTCGGACCACAGAAATCATAATTCATGATAAAATGGAAAGTTTCATGTGATTAGTGTCACACGAGTTAATAACATCTATTATAATACTTAGGAAAATTATATTTAAGGAACCGTCATTCTTAACAAATGATGAAAAGTAAAAAATGATACAAGATGATTTGTAAATTAATACATGGTCATATCCCTCTTATTGACATAAAATGATGTATGAGAATCGATATACATTAGGGTATATATCATTTGATGATCATATCATAAAAAGTTCTTTAGTAATTTTTTTAGTTTGATGCAAATCATATGGTTATTTATTTAAATTTTATGGATACGATTTTCAGTTTTATTTATTTAAATCTAGAATTTGAATTGAAGGAGTAATTTCACATTCAATGATATAAAGATAATCATAGAAATTTTCATTATCTATTATGAAAATATTGAGCTGGGTTTGACATTGATATAAAATTTGAATTTAATTTTAAAACCTATATAATATATATAAGTGTTATGGATTTATTATTTGTGACTATTTGGTAATAAAATCAAGAAAATAATTAATATGGTTATTTTTCAGTGGAATTATCATTAAATTTGGTCAATGATAATAAATAATATGTGGTAACTATATGTTTTCAATAAATTGTAGATGATCATTAAGAACAAGTTTATATCGGATCTCTATCACATATGGTGTCATGAATCTCTCATTGTAAACAACATGATGATGAATTATGTTATAGTAAGTGACATAGAGGCCTTATTAATATTATTTATATTTAATATGTTGAAAAATATTTATCTCTAATTATAATTGGTCTATAAAAATATTCATCTCCAAATCAATGATAATAACATAACTAATCAAAATATGTTATTATAGAAAATGATAAATATGTTTGTTGTAAAAGAGTTATCTTTGGAAATTATTACATAATATATTATAGTTTTTATTTTTATCTTTTTTGGGAAAAATGAACTGGGCAATCATTAGTTACAATATGATGTTTCTTAGACTACGTGATGGCTAATAATAAAGTAATTATGTAGTGAGTTAAACATTTACACATAATAATATATGTATTATTGGTAGAGTATAAATTAAAAAAGATTCTATATAATTGGAAGGTAGAATATGTTATGAATACAGATTAACTCTATTGGTAATAGAACTATATACTAAAATATATTAGTATTGAAAAATATTATATTTAATATATATAAAATATTATGATGAATAAAAATATGTTTATTGGTAATTTTAATCTAATTCCATTTTTTATTGATAATTTCTATTCGAATACATTTTTAGATTAATTTTTATGTATTGAATTGACTGTTTTATAAAAAAAAATTAGTAGGTGATGTTTGAAAATAAAATTACTAAAGAAAGAAAATAATGGATAGTAATGGTCTCATTAATACCACATAGAAATAAAAAATACTGTTAAAGATTGTGTTCCTCATAAAAGGATATATACATGATTTATATATTAAGAAAATAAGTGGTAGTGGAGTTTAGTTTTTTAAACCCCAATCAAGAAATAACATTGGTGGTTCATCCTTAATTCTTGAATAATAAATTATCATGGGTCTACATTTCCAAATTCATGTTATTATAGGGTCATATAAAATCATGAGCTGTTATATATTAAGATTGTTTTCATTAGTACACAAAAACAATTAGTCAGAATGTTCAAGAAAATGAAAACAAGATAGTGTTAATAAGAATATATCTATTTATTATAGTGAAATGTAACAAACACATGGAGTAATATAGAAGTCTATGGCCATCATGATGAAGATGATTCATTATCAATTTATATGATGGAAAAAACTAAATGATTCATGAGCATTGAAATAAAAACAATTGGGTGATTGTGAAGAAAATAATAATATGAGTTGTCTATATTAGGTGGTGAGTTTTTTTAAATAGACTATGAATATGTTTGGTCAGTATAAAATAGTGTATATTTGTAAAAAAATCTATAATAGGGGTAAAAATAAGTAGATACATTTAAGATATATATGAATACATTATGACATATAAAAATAGCCACTTGGGTATGAATTTTTTTTCAATGTGCATAAAACGATTGAAGACATAGTTTTAATACTAAATAACCCTAGTAAAGGGCATATGAGGTGTATGAAGAAGAATTATATATATGAATATGTGGTATTCCAATTATCCATATAGAAGAACCATCCTTTGGGAGAAATCTATCTCATGCACATATATATATATATATTATGATGTAGTGAATCATTTATTTGATGTTTTATTGCATTCTATGGTCAGTAAGATATATATATATATATATATATATATATGTTGTAATGTTTGTGATTTATTAATTACTATAAAAATAAAATTTAATTGGGATTTTGTATATATCTATAATATTTTTTATATTTTCCACTTCTATGTCTCATATTAGGTGATATAAATAACCTAAAGTTATTTATTTTATCTCTATTTGGATGGTTGTGTTTTTCATTCATGAATTTTAGTCGTAATGTGGAACCAAATAATGAAACATAAGTACTATATGGTTATATTCTAAGTTGGTAGTGAAGAATATGTTATAAAATAACAATTAATTTGTAAAATATTTTTCATAACTTTATTCAACACCTCTTAGGTTCCCTCATTTCACACATTACCGGTCCGAATATTTATTAATGCTATTAGTTTTCTCTATTGATCATTGTTTCATAATTTTTTAATTTTAACATTCCATAAAAATTCAAATTATAATAGTACTCTTCAATAATTCCATTATCTTTTTTTGAATATAATATAAATATTTTATAATTTATATTCTATTTGTCTAAAAATGTTTTGTGACACTATGATTAATGTTTATTTAAACATTTTCATATCAATAGAGGATTAATGTTATATAAATGATAAAATATAAATAGTGTTGTGTTCATATTTATTATAAAAAGTATTCAATGATATAATATGAAATGATTTGATATATAATGTATGGGATGTTATCTATAAGATACCTGATATGATTTTCTAATTAAATATTCATTCCAAATATTATAAAACATTAATTTTTAACATTATAAAAATTTCAAACACATGCTAATGATTTTGAAGAATTTATAAAAATTAATATCGAAATTTTGGAGTAAGTGACCACTATGTTTTTAAATGATGATATTGTTATATTTAATAATAAATAATGTGCAACTATGGATGGATTATTGATTTTTTAGACCATGAGCATCTAATATTAAAAATCATTTTCTATAGATTTGAAATATTTTTTCGATTTGGTTATTTGATAGTTAAAATCTGGAATTGAGGTATAATAATTGACTAAAAAGAATTCTATTAAATGACTTTTTTCACCAAATTGATATATGATTATTTTTTCTAGAATTCAAATATATTCAATTTAGGATACTCATTTAAAAATATTCCTCTAGGACATCTCTTTATAGAAGTAATTCAATATAATGTTTTTGTATAAATAAGATTCCTATACTAGAGTGTATATAAATAGGTACTATAATGGTATTAAAATTACAGATGTAATAAGTAAGGTTATACTATAGGAGGTGTATATAGTTCAAAATTATAGGTTTGGAGGTGAGAGAGTGAAATCACAGTCTGAAATACTGAGGAAAATGAAACGTATTGAAAATATCTAAGTAAAACAACTATGTATTAGGTTTATAGGGCTCATGTGAAGATGAAATTATTATTATGAATTACATATCCTATTCTTATTTAACCCCATAAGAATTATTGTAAACTCGAGCCATCTTACAAATTGGGGAGGTACAAAAAGTAAATATTTCATTATGAATCCAATATACCAATTTTTTTCTCCACAAAATATTTAAACATAATTTTTTTATTTTTTTAGTATAATGTAAATTCCTCAACTAATGTAAAATAGGGGAGTGGTGTTATTAATTACAATTTATAAATCATATAATGAGAAATAACCCATTAGTGAACCCAACCATTTTCTAGTAGCTTTGACCATTTTCATTGATTGGGAGATACATGATTCATATGTATATATATATATATTATTGGTTCTTGTGATTCAATGGTAAATATAAAAATTTATAGAATCATTGAATGGATATAATATTATTTACCTTAATACATTGTTACAAATCAGTGTAATGATGCAAGAAAATATTTTGGGGGCTTATAGAGAATATGGAGTACTCCATATACCCATTAAATTTAATTATAACATTCTTATTATTTATATCCTATGTGATTTGAGGACATATAATAATTATAATTTAAGTATCAAAACATTGAAAGTATTTTTTTGTATAAATTATTTTATGATTAGTAACTTCATTAATTATTTCCCATAACATTAGTGATTCACTAAATACTTATATGAATAAAAGAAACATAATGAAAATTATAGGAATAAATGGAACTAATAAAAAAAATCAATTTGAATTTGAGTATAAAAGGTGAATTATGGACTAGAGTAGATAACAACAAAACACAAATAAAGATATTATTGGTAACCATTATTTTCATTATTGTTATATTTTTTATCCTCTAATGAAAAACCATAATAGATATTTTATAAGTATAATGTTATCAGTGAAATAAGTAAAGATGGTGGTGTACACATTGAAGAGTATTGTGGAATGAACACATCATGAAAATGTGTTAGGCTAGATGTTTGTTAGATGAAGTTATTTTCCATTGGATAAAAATACCATTAATTCATCCTTATAATAAAACATCATGAAATTTACTGAGGGTGAATATGACTAATGATAAAATTAAGAGATGAGAGAGATATTTAATGTTAGGGGTTCATATATGAAAAAGACCATATCCTCTAGAAATGACGTGATGTCAGAAATTATATGAATTGAAAACCTATGGAGATTAATTGTTTAAGAAAGATATAATATTTTAAAGAGAAAAAATAATTCCGTAGGTATTATCAATAAATTGATTATTTTTGGAGATAAAATAAGAAAGGTGTTTAGTGATTTATTGAAATGTGATAATAATGATAATAAAGTATGTAAAAATCCTATAAATTCTGTATTATTGAATTTATTATTATAATGACGTGTGATGGATTAGGGATATGTGAAATCATCCTGGGGGAATATCACATAATGGAAGAAACACTGAGTATATGGAAATGATGTTCATAAATGTTGAATATATGAATACATTTATATCATTGATTTTATTATAGATTCAATGAAGCAATATTATTAGAGTGTTGACGTAATTAAAATTCATTTATATTGTGTTGTTGGGTATTAAGGATTATTATATAAATCTATATAATAATTCTGAATTGGAAGAGTGTATATCAAGTTCGAGGAAGTTATATATATGAATGATACATTTAGTTTTGTTTCGTGAGTAAAATTACTTTAAGAGAGTTTATAAAGTATGTAATATAATAAATAAATTGAAAATTGAATTATGTATATCATAATGTTTGTTTTATTGGTATCACAAGTGATGATATGATAACATGAATGAATTGAATTATTAAACCAATCATAAAAATGAATAAAAAATAATTAGTATAAGAGAAATGTACATAAAATATAGTGATAATTAGATATTTTCACACATGATATAGATTTTACAATTGAACTATATATTTTATAATTGGGTATAATGGAAAAATACTAGTTGTTTGATGTGTCTATGGAGGTAATATTTGGTATAGAATAACTTGATAAATGTTAATATCTAATAATTACTCATTTAAGAGGGTGAAAAACCTATTTTAGAGCATGATATGAATTTCAAATTGAATCATTATTAAATTTCACTCTGTGATATAGAATGATGATGGTGAATTAATAATAAAAATGTTGTATTATTACTTATAATTCCACCATAAATAATATAAGAGACATAATTTATTGTCTTGTTGTTAATTTTTATTTTCATTTTATATATTTATTTATTAAAATTTTAATTTCAATAGTGAATAATAGAAATCATTCTTTGTGATTAATGTCGACATTTCACATTAATTGGTATGAAGGAAATCATGGATATTATATCTAAAATATCTTTGAAAATGGAGTTGTGGTTAAGGTCAGTATATCATGGTATTTTAAAATGACGAATGGAATATATTTTTTGGATTATATGGGTATATTTTTCTCCTTGATGGAGAAACTATCGAAATAATATTTACCTAGTGGTTGGGAAAATTTAGTTATTCTAATATAATAAAATCATAAATAATGTGATGAACAACTAATAAACATTGATTTTATCATTAAAAATGCTGTCAAAAAAGTGGAACATTATTTTTTCATAGGTATTATAACACTCCCAAACCCCCACTCCTGAATCCATTTCTAAAAATATAATATTTTCATTTATATCATTTATATATATAAACATGGAAAAATTGTATCCATATAAAACATAAAACATCAACCAAAAATATCAAATCCATTTCATACCAATAATAATTTGGGATTATAGGTTTATTGAATTATGAAAACACAAACATAATAATAAACATTCATTAAAAAGAATTTTTTTCCAATTATACATTTCTTTTTTTATTCCACATTATGTTTTCAATATCTATGATAAAATTATTAAAACATTGAACCTTTCTCGAATAAATTTAATTAAAATGATTCACCATAATAGAATAAATTGAAACAATAAGATGGATGATCTGAAATATTCATCAAGGATAAACATAAGCGTTAAACATTGATTATCATTAGTAAGAATAAGATTAGCATATATGTATTTTTAAATAATCATAGTGAATAACTATAACATAAGATAATTCTTACCCATAAAATCAATGATCATATATAATAAAACCTAGAATAATTCTTTATATAAGATAAGTGTTATACAAGTCAATAATCAAGATCCAATTGAAGGTAATTATTTTACAAAACATCCATTATAACATGATGAAAGAATAAAGATGACATGCTAGAAACATGGAACATTAATTCCATATATCTCCTGAATTTTTGATACAAATAAAATAACATTTGAATAAACTTTTTGCAATCCTTTTGTAGAAACTTTTAACTAGTAAAATTCATTCGATTACCTTAGGCATGAGAGGGATATATGATTCTCACCAACAATCATGTTATATATTAGCGTCACGAATAATCAAATGAGATATCAGTCACACTCATCATCATCAATAATCATGATGTATTTCATCAAATAATAAAACAACTATAATCTTTCACTTATCAATATAAAATACCTAAAATTAACCATAACTTCATTATAGCATGGTTATCCCAATGAAAAGAAACAATGTCAATGACAATATTATTAAAATAATAATATTCTATACTGGGAAATAATAATGATTATATCATTACAATATACCCCTTGTGTAGTATAAGTTTCATCATGGGTTTTTAACATATGAATAGAAAATACCATTAAAATTTTGTTATGTAAAATACACATCACACATTGTAAAATAATTTTTTTTAAAATTATAAATTTCAAGAATATTGGTAAAAATATTGTACTAGTAATAATCCATTAAAAATTTCATCAGGCTCTTCAATCCCGAATCCATTATTATTGCATTAAATATCAGTTAAGTCATATATATGTTAAAACTAAATATTATTTTTAGTCTTCGATAAAAAGTCAAAATGTGTAATATAAAAGCTATCAAAAAGAATAATTTTTTATATCTATTATACCTAAATTCTAGGAGACATGAAAATTAACATAAAAGGTTAGAGAATATTAACTATTTTTTTATAAAATATTATTATTGATGAAAAATATTCTTTATTTAGATGCAAATGTGAGATCAGTATCACTTACAAGAAATATGGTTGATGTTTTTTTATCAATAAGGGAGGAAATAAAAATTAAACCTATAAACAACATTTGTGAATAAATGAGAATAAATTATATGCGGTTAATATAATAAGAGAATATTATCCATCCAAAACAAATATTTTCAATAAATATTCATAAAATAAGAGGAGATTCTATAAAAAATATATCTACCATTTTGGTAAATTTTATATCGTAAGATAATGAATGAAATTAATCAAAATGAAAAATTAAAAACCTTGAAAATAACTCGATCAATGATATATCATGTCCACATGATGTATATACAGCTCACAATATAACATATGTTCATAATATAAATATATGTCCCAAACAATAAATCATTGGGACAAATAACCCTTACAAAGATCGTATCATTGAATTGAGAATTAATAAATATCGAGATTTTGTGAAAATAATGTAAATCCAAAATGGAAAGTGTAATCACAATATAAATAAAAAAGCACATAAAACTAATAATATTGACATAATATAATCAATATTGTGGTGATCCAACCCAATTAATTGAAATACACTTAAGAATCCCCTTACCAATTAGTAACAATCATGTTAAATCCCCATAACTGAAATAATTTTAATTATAATATTAAATACATGGATTAAAAATAGATTAATGATTTATATTGTTAAATGGTATTATGTATAGTATATAATATAAAATAGTCATATAAAATTTAAAAAATGAATTAATATATGGATATTTTGATAAAATACCATACCTATAGTGAATATATTAAACATTTGTACTCTAACTCATGTAATAATAAACTTATTAAAACTATTAACATGTTTATGAATGAGGAACCCAAAATTATTTGAAGTAATATTTTTTTGTAACTGTTTTTAATATAGTCAATTGTTAGAAATTCAATGTGACATTTGAAGGTTAATGTGACATTAATTGAAACGTGATGTTATTCCATTGAAATATTATTGAAAATAATTCATGTTTTGGTAAGGAATTTTTTATTTAATGAGGTTACATTTAATAATGCAACAACTTAGTGCATTGTTAACAGATCTGGTCTGACATTTGAATAATAGGAGTCATTATATCTTTATGCTGACATAATGAATACACCCATTATTAAAATAAAAATAATAAATTATATGGAAAATGTTGTTTGTACTTTTTTATGGGGTTTTGAGTATAGATGTTGTTTGAGTATTATGATAATTTGGATTATTTTTTATCTATGAGAATATAAAAATATATTGAACCATACTAACAAGACATGAAGGACCCATGCCCTGACGTAGTTGTAAAGATACTACCATCAGCCATCCCATTACAAAGGCATAGGATTTTTATAGATCATGCCACATGGGCACTTTCATAGTTGGATCAACCATTATGCGGGTTCATGACGAAAGAGGCAGATGCTAACTTGGGGTACTGCTAGAGGGAGTAGGGAATGTTATATAGATATTTGTGAGGGTAGTAACTGATGGATTGTTTTATAAGGGAGCCAAGAACTGAATCACGTTTCAATGTGTGATATATTATTGTAGCTCTAAAATAATCATGACTTTTGATATGCTGTTATGATGATCCAAGTCGTCTAATAACTATTTAGTTGCATTTTCTACTCCTAAATGCCTTAAAGGTCTCCAATTCACTAGGATCATAATTTTTAATCAAGAAAAACTTGATTGGAGGATCATCTACACCATTCTATTATTACAATGATTCAAATATTATTGATATGAGATGCAATGTTGTTTCCATCATGTAATGACAATCAAAATAATGGATTTCAGTGAGTTAAAAATGAGATTTTATTCGGTGATGGTGATGCTATGTGGAATGAAGCCTAATTACAGCAAGGTATTAAGAGAAAACTGGATGTGACTCTTAGAGTATCTGGTTATTACATGATTTATTCAACCTATAAATAACACATCAAAGATAATTTTTTGGTTGTTTCTTATCTAATATCTAATAGCTCTTTACACATCTGAGAGAAGTATTAAGAGGGAAATAGATCTGATTTAAAAATTTGTGTATAAAATATATTTTCCATTAATTTTTTATGTTCTTACACATTATTATTTCATATAATGGTTTTATAAATTAGATATGTGATTTAGTTTTTTTTAATAAGAACAATAATATATTTTGAATGGAATGGATAAGAATAAGTATTCCATGAGAAATTAATCTATTCTTAGTAATCCCAAATTTAATCATGATGACCATATATTTAAACCAATGGGATAGATCTGTAAGAATCTCTTTGATATTCTACATACTAGTCTTATATATAGTGAACCAATGTATTTCACATTACATTGATTTAGGAAGATGAAGGAGACACCATATAGAAAAGTATGTGTAAACTGATATGTGATAAATATTGGTGTTTTCAAGAATTATATTACATATAATTTTGTGATAATAGTATAAAAAACACTTTTATTCATATCAATGAATACTATAAAATTGAGTATTGAGAGAGATATTATATGTGATTTTTTTATCTACCAAAAGAAGGAAGAAGATTCTAGTGTTATATTTTTAGATGAGATGGAAGAACATATAATATGAAAAATAACAATATCACATGATTTGAGAAGGCTATAAAGTATTCATTGATTCTTTGTGTTGTGTGAAGTAAAAGTGGGAAGTGTGTGTGTATTCATGTGAATACATTAAAAGAAAAATCATACATACCGGTAATGCATTACGTGCCTGGTTAATTGAATATGCAAATGGAATTTCACTTTGAATAGTGGATATTATGTTCATACAATGTGATTGAATAAAAAAAAGTTAAAAGTTGAATTTCACATACTCTCAATCAATATATTTACATGGCACATGTAATCCATTTAGATGTGATGTCTTTCATGCATTATTATAATTTTTTTGTGTAAATTTTGGAGACATATATGACAGTGTTTGTATATGTGCTTCCATTTTGAGTATTATGTTAATGTTACAATCCTACTCATTTGAATTTGTGAAAAGAATAAGAAAGTATTATATAAAATTGATAAAAAAATATATTTTTTACCTAAATGTGTAAATATTTAGTATTTTTAATAATAATATCAAAATAATACATATTGTTTTGCATTTTTTATTTCATTACAAATACACATAAAAAGATTGAAAACATTCCGGCATTAATTTTTTTCATTTGATGATGAGATCTACACGCTTGCAGAATAGAAAATAATGATGTGGGTAGTAATTATGGTTAGTTGAAGAAATATTTTTCAGTGAAGGAATGAAGAATAAAATATGTAGCTTATTCATATATCTTTAGTTTCTATTCAACAACTACATTGACTTGAATAGGAAGTGTTAAATATTATAATTAAGAAGACTGTACAAAATCGACTTGCATACAATGTTTTTTGCTATATTCTTTTTCTATTAATTTGTTTTATATGATGTGAGAAATTGTATAATGAAATTACAGTCACTGGATCAATGAGGGATATCAACTTGGTGTTGTAGTGGCATCTTATTGTTCTTGAGATTCTTCACATTGTGTATAGGGTTGTATTTGTTAAATAATGGTGGTATTATAGTATAATTAACATTGGAGGATTCTACTATAATTGAAAAATTGTTCATGACTACCCACAATGTATATATGGAGATTATTGACAAACCCAATTGTTATTCGTGATTTATTGATAGTGGAGAATGAGTGTCACATATCATCCTGAACACAGCAAGGACACGGTCACTCACATTGAGGATGAACCTTGTAAAAATACTACGCGGTCTGCTTCATTTACTATTTTTAATACTTGGGGTATAATTTTGTCACTAAATAAGATGTTATATTCACTATAAAAATTTAAGCAGTTTGAATTTAAAAGAGTAATATAGAAGAAAATAAAATTCGGAAAATTTTGTTTACACATATTCACCCCGCCCCCCCCTCTCAGTTTGACCTCATCATCCACTAGGAAATACAATTTGTATCTGATGGAAGGTTACAGCTTTGATTGGATCTATATTATTGTATAATTTGTTCTTATAAGAATTATATGAAATGAATATTTGAATATAAATTAGTAAAATAGCTTTGTCAAATAGAAATTTTAACTCCTATCTCTATTTGTGTTATTATGGATGATTATACAAAACAATGAAGAACAGACTGAAGGGAGAGGGTTCCTCAAAATATGAATTTAGCCGGAGAGGTAGACTATCAAATGTATGTGTAAAATTAGTTTATAAATATATATTTGATGAGTATGGTTCAAAGGGCGATGAAAATGAATTTATTAAATCACTTAGTGATTTTTATTTAAAATAAAAAATTATCCGTAAAATGCTCCTACTAATTATTTCACAAACAAATTTTCTTTTTTCAATGGACTATATAATGAAAATTAATAACATGAAATATATCTTGAGGCTATGGAGAAGAATTTTCCAAATAATATTGAAAGGGGTAAATGTATATCATAATTTATTGATTCTACTAAAAAAATTATATCACATTGAAATAAAAATTTCTCCTACATTTAAGAAGAATTTTCATGAAATATTTTTGAGAAAGGAGTTATTGAGGAGGTAAATAATGAGATGATTTACACACTTGAAGAATCTCATAATTATTCAATGAATATAAAGTATTCTCCATTAGAAAACAAAGACAATTATGAGATATTCATTTGAGAATTAAAAAAAAATTCTATATTTAATTTCAATGCATGTCTTACTTTGAATGAAGATGAATTGAAATCGTATTTTGGTTCGAAGTAAATAAATGTGATAGTTTATAAAGAAGTGATTTGTGCATTGTAGAAATAACACATAACATCTATTAATGTTATGGAATCTCAATTAGATGGCGATACACTGAGAATTAAAGAGTTTAATTATTTTTAATTTGAGTTATATCATAGGCATGTCGATCTTGTTTAGAAAATGATTATTAAATTGGATGAAAAACTAAATGTTTTTGAGGATGAGAACATTTTCATAACATCAAGGCTCTTCAAATGATTTTAAATTTAAAAAATCTGAATGAATCATAATTAATGATTTTAAAAAAATAATATGAATATATGTTGAAATCACTTGACGACCAGAAGTACACTATAAATAAAAAACATATGGTACTGGAGGTTATGGTCATAAATATAGAGGATAACCACACTGAGTCTCCAAAAAATTATGAGATAAAAAATGATTCAAAGATTAATTTATAATAGAGTCTTAAATGTATCAAGACACATTCAAGTTTAAATAAGAGTATGAGATTACATAATTATATATCTTTTATAAGGTCACTAAAATAGAAAACCCTTATCCCAAAATTTTCTTTTTGTACTAATATTTTTTCAAATACAGGTATAGGTTCCAAAAAAATTATAAATAAATGGATTAAGATGAATGACGAAAAAATACACTATCATTAAATGCTTACATGAATAAGAGAATTAATTCTTGTTCCCTACAAAGAGCTCATATGATGAATTATATAATTCAAAAGAAACATAATGTAAAATATAGTAAAATTTTAGCATAAATTGGGAAATAAACATTTATTAAATATTTTTAGAGTCTATAAAAATTTGGGCATTAGTCAATTCACTATTTTGATAATATAGATATTCATGGTAATTTCATAATGTCGGCATAAAGGAGTAGTATATACAATGTAAAATAAATCACGGAAAATTGAAGCATAATTAACCATTGGATAAGAATATCTCAATAAAGAGTATTTTTGTGTGTGTTTAATAGTTCTGGGATTATGAAAATAGTAGTGGTCCCAGTTATAATGAGTTATGGAAGTATCATCCACAAAAAATAAATACATAGATATGAATAAAATACCACATCTAATTAAGAGTTAATGAAAAAGTGAAGAAAAGTATTCCATGGGCTATAAAAATGAGAAAAAAGTTAGGAAAACATTGAATCATATTACACTAAATAATACTGAGAAAATAAATTTCATACATAATAAAATAAGGATCTACAATAGAAGAAGATTCTATATGATGGATCTTTTTATACATTTGAAAAATAATAATGCTAATAGAAGATGTCTAAAGTAGAAATAAAAATTAATATCAATAAAATAAAATTAATAATTTGATTCATGATAATCAACATGAAAAATTTTAATATCATGAGAGTTTGACAAAAAAGAATAATGCTATAATTTTTTGAGATTTGTGTGTAATGTGAAGAATGTTTTGGAATACTGAAGATAAATATTTGGCTTGGTTACCTAAAAAATAGAAGTAATGAATAACAAAAAAAGTACATGTGAATTATTATGTTATAAATAATAATATTAATAAGCACTCCTCACACTTTATGAATTATAAGCATATACGAAAATAGTTCTTCTTCATATGGCCAGAGTAGCTAGAATTAGATATGAAGTTGGATCGGGAATAGAAAAATAAAAGTGTTGTACTGGCTAATGAGAAGAATCATATTCTATGTAATATTAAATATAATGGAATCTAGAAGTTCATGGTTCCCTTAAATGAAAAATTTTCTTATGTCAATGAATGATAAATTAGGATGAGTTTTCTTTAATTTAGAGTGGAATTGATTGTATTTTTTGTGATGAGAGATAAATCTCATCCCTATAACTCTAACAAAAAATCATTAAAGAACAATCTTATTCCTATATATATTTTTTTGTATGATTCAATTATATATGGAATTTATGGTGTGAGATTATTCATGGGGGTGTACTTATAATATGAGTGATGAGAAAATATTTTACATCATCCATGTTGTTATCTATCGTAGAGTTTTTAATTTCTGTTACTATTAATAATTTTCTTCAAGATCATACTTGAAATAAGAAAATCATGATGAAGAACATCGATGATGTTAATCCATTTAGTGTGAGAAAATCTAAACAACTAACTGAGATGAATTTCTCAACAAGTCAAAAATTAATACTTGATGTTCTGGAAAGGGATTTATTATATTATTTCAGTTTTTTGGAATTGAAACCAGTCATTAAAGAGGTATCATATCCTATTATAACATGGATTAAAATTCAGAACTATAAGGTTTAGATATTGATAGTTTTATGACAAATGAAAAATTTATTGATAATAGGGAAGTTATTTTTTAAAATTGAATGGTTTAGACTATTTTGCAAGATGAATTTTGAATATTAGTTGTATATATTTTCATTATATCATTAAAGTGGGATTTATTCGGTATCCAATTACAAAAAATTTATTTACTACATTGATGTATATATTGATTTAACCAATTTTCTACACTGTTTCATCTAACATTGACTAGGGAATGTTTATTCAATGACTCATTATTTATAAAAAAATTTATTCGTTCTATTTCTCAAATATATCTATTTGAATTTCTGTTAAGTGGCATCTCATATAGAAATAATAGATTATATGAGAGAAGAAGAAAAGGAATGTTTTAACAAAATTTGATAAGGTAAATTATTTCCCATACATATTTTATTTATTTTAATATCAATTAATGGAGATTAGAAAACATTGACATTGAAAGTAAATTTTGTATTGACAACAAATCCAAAGGGGGATTAAAGAACATAAATTGATTGGATGTAATAATTGTGAAATAATTTATCTCTATTGAGTTGTTTGATAAAAAGTAAACATGAAATTAAAAATTCAATTTCAAATTAATTTAAAAATATAGAATTATTATAGGAAATTATACTTGTTTTGTAATGGGTTTTCTGAATTCAAGAAGTTACATTTAATAAATAAACAATTTAGTTCATCGATTTGATGACCTGGACTATTGATCAGAAAAGAGATTTCATTAGTTGATTTTACTGATGATATTTCTATAGAAATGATTAAAATAAATATAAGAATAGATATGGAAAATATTTTTGGTGATTTTTTCATGACGGGTTGACTGTGGTTGTGGTTTGAGTATGTTGAGAATATGGATTTTTTTAATGGAGATTATATAAAAATATTTCCAACCATACTGGCCATACATAAGGGACCTATTCCACCTTTAAGGTGGTAAATGATTAAAACTAGCCATGATGGTATGATGGATGATATATTATATGAAGTTGACTACAAGGTTTCAATCACAAGTAGAGGAACCACTATGTAGGCACACGATTATTGAGGTGGATGTCGACACATTGTGGTGCTAGCCGGTGCAAGGAGTGTCTACTAGCCTAGTTTTTGAGGGGTATAGCCTGATAGATGTATTTTTAGGGTTATATGAACCAAATCATATTTCATAATAAGATAGTGTATTGTCACTCCTTAAACAATTGTGACTATCAATATGATGATCCAAGCTGTCTATTAAATATTCTGCCTCATTGTCCTCTCCACTAAGTAGTTGAGGAAACTTATTCACTAGGATTTAGTATTTATTCTTCTTGAAGCTCTATATTAGTCTATTATTCATCATTTTATTATTGTGGTTATCCAAATATGATCAAAATGACATGAAACATCATTTTTATTATATAATGAAGATCGAACCAATGCATTGTATTGAGTTGAAAATGAGATTTTCTTCAGTGATGGTGGTAATTCACTGATTGGATAATGATCGTAAAAATATATTAAGAAAATAGTGATTGGGTATCTATGATTATTGATGGTTTTGATACAATGTATCATACCTATAAATACCTCATGTTGGCTTATTTGGACGTCTTTTATCTCTCATTCTAGACCACATTTCACATCTGAGAGAGTATTGATTATGAAACAATGCCGATCTAGTTCTCTTTGATTTATATATAGTATCCAATAATTTGTGATGTTCATCAAAATTTTTATTTATCATAACGATTCATAAAATCACTTATGTGCTTTTTTATGATGAATAAGAATAAGTCGCATAATTTTTTATACGAAGGAAAGAAACGGTATTCATCATGCATTCAATTACTTCTTATAACAGTTGAATTTTTTCATGATGATCTGATTTGTGGATCATTTGGATAGTTATATGACTATCTCCTTCATCATCCTAATAGTTCAATAATATTCTGTGAACCAATAGATCTTAACAAAAAATTATTTGGCAAGTGTAAGAGACCCCATATTCCGAAGGCTATGTAAACTGTTACTCAATGTTTATTGGTGTTCACATGATTCAAATTGTTTGTATAGTTATAAGAAGAGTATAAAAATATTCATGAATTGATATCCATGAATAATAAAAGCTTGAGGATTGATAAACACAGTACATGTAAAAATTTTCATTTACTGAACGAATGTGTTATATTTTAGTGTTATGTTTCATGTTGCGCTAACACACGTATGATTTTAGAGAGAAAAATATAATGTGATCTGAGAAGCCACATAATCATCATTATGACTTTGTCTTATGTGATGGATAAGTGGAAAGAGTGTGTGTATACTCATGAATACTTTTATAAGAAACATCATACAAATTGGTAATGCATTACATGCATGGTTCATTGCATATGTTAATGTAATTACACATTTAATAGTGTAAAATATGATCATACAATGTGATTGAAAAAAAATGTAAAAAATTTGTTGAAACTACTCTTGATAAAACAATTTTTATAGTATGTGGAATCCGCATACATTTCAGAACATACATTTATGATTATAATTGAGTTTTACAAATTGTGAAATAATGTGTGGTAGTGTTTGTATACGTGCTTACTTTGTGAAAATTATGTGTTGGTTATACCCATACTCATTTTGATTTGTGAAAATTAGACCAAATATTTATATAAATAACATCAAAGAATATATTATGTTTTTCATAAAAATCTAGACCTTGTATATTTTCCTAAATAATATACAACAAATACATACTTGCAGTGAATTTTTTATTTCACAACTAATATACATAAATAGTGCACATAATTACATGTATTAAATATTTTAATGGGATTATGAGAACTAGATTCATAGAATAAAACCAATAATTAAGTGTTTATTAATTTAGTTTAGTTTAATAAATATTTTTTTTGTGAAATAATCACAAAGGAAACACGTAGAGAATTAATATATCTTTAGTTTCTCAATATATTAAGACAGTAAGTTGAATTTAATGTGTTCTATTTAATAACTCAAGATAAAATTCTAATTCAAATTTCATAAATTATGTTTGAATATATTAAGGTGCATTGGAAGAGTTTCAGTTGAAGTGATAATTAAAAGAATCATTTTGTAATTAGTGGCTCGAAGAGGAAGATCATTTTTTTGTTACAGTCAAAGCTTGATGTTCATGAGATATTCCACATTATGACTAGTGATGTATTTGTGAAACACTGGTTGGATAATTTTATAAATAACACTGGTGGAATTCCACTATAATTTGGGAAAAGTTTCATACCTTCCCATAATGGTTTTTGGGTGATACCTGGCTGACCTCCTTGTATTGGTGATTAATTCTATATGGATATAAGAGAACTGACTATAAAACTACATACATCAGTCATAAGACCATTGTCTAATCTTCTAAATAAGGACACAACCAAGTCATTTCTTTGAAGCATCACTATAAATAACAAACCAATCATTCCCCGATGGTAGATTCAATATAGAAGAATTGACTAATATTCTCTTCAGTTCATCAAAACATTTTTCACATTATTTTATCCAAACAAATTTAACCCCTTTACATGTGATCTTGGTTAATGGGTTACCCAATTGGGAAAAAGTTTTGACAAAATGTCAATAATAACCTACTAAACTAATAAAACTGCGCACATCAGTTGTACTTGTCGGTGCTTGCCATTATTTGATAGCCCTGGTCTTCGAAGGATCAACAAACATTCCATCCTTAGAGATAATATGGCCAAGAAATGAAATCTCCTGAAGCCAAAATTCTCACTTGCTGAACATCCCATATAATTCATTTCTTCTAAGAGTCTTTAACATAGTGTGCAAGTGATTTTTATTATATTTTTAGATTTTAAAGTATACCAAGATATAATTAATAAATAACATTACAAAATCATCTTGATATCCCTTAAAATCTATGTTCATTAGATATATAAATATAGAGGGTGTATTAATTAGTCCAAAAGGAATTACTGTAATCTTATAATGCCCGTACCTAGTTCAAAAATGTTTTCATTGGAATGTCTTCCTTCTTCACCCACAACTGATGATATCCAGATCCTTGGTCAATCTATTAAAAAAATTGAGCTCCATGATGTTGATTAAATAAATCATCAGTGCGACATAGGAGACAGATTTTCTTTATTGTTATAGCATTGATCTCCCTATAGTCATTGCACAACCCCACAAATCCATATTTCTTCTTAAAAAAGAACATTGGATCCCCAAGGATAAACACTAGGGGGAATGAATCCTTTATAACTCAACTTTTCTAGGTGTTTCTTTAGATCCACTAATTCTACAGTGGCCATTCTATAAGGGGTCTTTGATATGGGCCTTGAATCAGGAATTAAATTAATGGAAATCTCAATTTCTCATTATGGAGTATTTCCTTGTAAATCCTCTAGAAACACATCAATAAATTCTTGTATAATTTATACGACCTCTATTTTAACATTCTTACCACACCCATAGTTATTTCACTCTCTTCCCCCCCAATTGTTGAATTTAGTAGAGCTACTGTGGGTGGATCCAGATAAGAAACATATGGTCACATTTCTACTACAATGATAAGGTATTCATTATCATTATCTAAAATTGTATCCACTTTCTTATTACAATAAATATTCACATCATGGTCTGAAATACAATCCATACAGAGGATTATATCAAATTCAATCACGGGTATGATGATGAGATCAGGGGATAAAGAACATTTATATGCCCTAATGGGGACTGATTCACAAAACATTTTAGCAATTATACTTCCCTTAAGAGTTTTTACTGATAACTTCCCTGTAATTTAAAATTGGAAGTATCAAATTTTCTTAACAAAATGGGATGATATAAAAAATTGTGATGATCCAGAATCAAATAATGAATTAGAAAAACTTGAGGAAACCATTAAATTACCTACCACCGCGTCTTTTAGTGCTTCAACCTTAGCAATAGTGATCACATAAGCTTGGCCTTACTCCCTTGACATTTTTTGAGGTATAATTCCTTTTCACTTAGATCATTGATTTTAATAATGACCTATTTCGTTACCGTTGTAGAATTAAACATTGAAAACCTCTTTCTTTCCCTTATAATCATGTTTTTGGTGGCCTTTTTCACCAAACTTGTAACACACTCCCATTACCTTCAGGAAAGTACCAGGGAGTTTCTTCCCACATTTAACACAGGATGGATATTAAACTTTCCCTTCATTACCTTTGTTTCTATTTTATAGTGTGTTTAGAAAAACTCTTATTCTCATTATTTTCATTAATTTTGAATGACTTAGAGAATTGTTTTTTCTGTCCTAATAGCACATGAGAAAATATCTTTGTATGATGAGAATGATAGTAAGACTAATGATCAATGGAGAATTTTTTTTAACACATAAATGGATTTATCAATCATACTCCTTTGGTTATGTATATAATTTGTTCCATACAATGATAACAATGTAATTTTAGCCTCAAACATTACTATATTCTCATCTTCCTTTTTCCTCAGACTCAAAAATTGCCTTTCCATATCCGATCGATGGTCACGAGAAAATTATTTTTCTAAGAAAATATCTTAAAACAACCTCCATTTTATATTTGATTATTCTTCATCTTACTTTGGGTTTTGACATAATTACCACCATTGATCTGCATCTCCCATGAGTTGATAAACTGCCATGAAAACTTCTTTCCTTTCACTGCTCCATGAAGGATGAAATATTGTTTCTAAGGAACTTTTCCACTGCTCAGATACAAATGGATTTGTAGTCTCATTGAATATTGGTGGTTGTTGCCTCATTAATCGGTCTAAAATTGATCCATCATGTTGTGATTCATGTTTCTTCATACAGGTAATGTTATTATTCATGACCTAAGAGAGTTTTCCTAGTATGGTGATAAGATTTTCAACACTAGTTTCATCACCAGCACCACTATAATTATATTTATTTGGAGGGAAATCCCTATATTAATTATGTGTGTTGATATGGTTCTCATTCCTTCCACTAGGCTCCATTTATAAAAAATGGAATACACTAGATTAGTTTATGAATCACAATACATAATTCCAAATATATAAAACACTTAACATAAATTGAACAGTTTATGGATATAATCCCTATTCCTTAAAAAATTTTCTATGAGGAGATATGTACTTATAAATCCTTTAGAATGTTTTGTAATGAAAATGTGAAAATTCCTAATCATATCCCTCTAGATAGTCATAACCAAATGTGCAACAAGGTCAGTTGTTGTGTACCATATTACCATGGGACCAGCCTGAAACTCTTTGTTAGAGTTTTTACTCTAGGTACATCGGTGCCAGAGCCGCCTCTACCTTCTCATTTCAAGACATTGTTGTATATGGTGGAAAAAATAAAATATTTATACATTACCAAAATTCTAGGATGTTATTTTATAGTAATATTTAAAGTCTATCATAGGTTAATGTTCTCTAATCATTGTTTTTTTAAATATATCTTCCAATATATGTATTAAAGTTTCTTTGACAACAACTGTAACACCCAAACCATAGTTAACGAGCGTTGGTGCATTAATACATAACATTGGCATGATACAAGGAATCATGTACCGAAAGACTGATTAGTTTGTAGCCTTAAAAGTAATAGGTACAAGCCAATGTTTTACATTTCATTATGAGATAAAATCAACTACAACATTTTTCCCCTTTTAACACAGTTATATCCCTTAGCCTAACACTATAGGTCAACAATAAAATAATTATTCAAATCTGGGGAAAAATAAACCATAGAAAGTGGTGAACCCATATGCCCAGTAAGGATAACAATATAGTCGAAACATCATAAATAAGAATAAAAATTTAAGGAATGGTATAAAACTAAAACAAAAGACTTTTAAAATTATACATTAGAATAATATGGAAAAGATAATTCAAATAATTCCATTTACTTTTTCACATGGATATTCTACTTGTCGAATAATCACATGTAATTTAAATAACCAATTTCATAATGATGGAATCCATTATGTTGGACATCGTAAACACATAGTCAAGGCCTTATTCCATGACTACAAATAAGATTTTTTCAAGGCCTAGGGCATAGACACTTATTTGTCTCAAGAGACCTACTCATGAATCAAAGAGCTATAGTGAGCTCAACACATCACTTAATAAGTCCAATTCATTCAGCATAATAAAATGATGAAACATAACATAGATATTCATATTAAAACTAATATACAAAATGATAATACGTTAACCATAAACCATGAATGGTATATAAATAACTCAACCATAGTCAAACATTTAACAACACCTTCGATACAGTATAGAAGATTTGTATCATCATAAATCAACTTCAGACCTGTATAAAATCAATTAAAGGATGTTGACTATGACAACCCTGCTTTTTTTATTACAACTTAAACATGATTTATTACATAAAACTTCACTTGATACAACAAAGAAGATCAAGAGGTTTAGTGTCTTTGGGGTTTAGGATCATTACATAAAAACTTTAAACTTGAAATACAACATCCTTATTGAAAACTTCCTTTACATGACCACTACATTCCTTCGTACTTAGCATTGCATGGGATAACCTGAGGACATGCATAAGAAAAGGGTGAGCTATAAAGCCCAGTAAGGGAGTACACAATGAATAACATGAGGAGTACAATACATGTTAGGCAATAGGCATATCAATAGAGCATAAGAGAGACATGAACATAAAGGCATGATAAAGCATGATAATCATAACATGGAAATGTGGCAACAACACTTAACATTGAATTAGCATGAGCCAAGGCTCATTGCACATGGAGCATGAGTAAACCCTCATTGAACTTGAAGCATGAGTAAACCCTCGTTGCACTTGAATTATCATGAGTCAACACTCATTGCACATGACGTATCATGATACTATACTTTACCCAATGCATTGGAGCGCTATCAGGGCGCACCCTTCTTAAACATTTCATTCATGCATAAGTGTGCCACATGGATCATAAAACATGGATTCATAAAACATAATCATTTATTCCACGATAAAGGAATGTGGAATTCATACATGAAACTTTAAAATCAATAAGTAAATGTGCATAAAGGTGAATACCCTTGATGGAGAAATGGGCATGGTATTCACTACACAATGATATTGGCTTAGAAAATCGGTGTGATTTCGGCAGCGTAACGGCGTGACATAAGAATTCATAAAAAAGGCTGATGAGAGAGAAAGGGGTTCCTCATCATATTTACATGTAATGTACAGTAAGAAGGTCATATAGATACATGTCCTAGCAATTGAAAAGGAATTTAGATTCATGATACAAAAGTATTGCTTGAATATAGAAGAGGTGAAAAAGGTTCCTTTCGGAATTTCGGCATAGTAACGGGTGTACATGGGAGGCATTTAATGAGAGAGAAAGGGGTCTCCCATCATTCAAACAATAAGAGGGCAGTATGGTAGAGGTGCAAAACCATACCCCAACATTCATAAATGAAATTAAAAGGGAAATACAACTTAAAGAAAATTGACAAAAAATGAGAAAGGAAGAAAAAACCCTTACTTGGAAGTGTGCTTCCAAAGGCTAGAGAGAGGCTTGTGAGAGGCTTCTTGGGAGCTTGGGGCACCTTGAGAGGATTCTAGAGATAGTAGGGCAGAGGTTGGACGAACTTCAAGGGCTTTGAGTGAGGAGGAAGTGGGAGCTTGGGTGGGTCTATATAGGAAAGGTGAGAGAATTCTTTATTATTTAGGTTTGGGACCCCTTATATTAAAATAATCCAAACCACAAACCATCCCATGGTATATTCCCATGGTTTCTGGAAAAGGAAAGAGTAAAACAATATTTTACAAGGCCAAGGTCCGAACTTATTAAAAAATTAGGGTTGCTTATTTGGAGGTGAGTCACACCTCCATGGAAATTAATTTAAAAAGGCAAAGTGTTGAATAAGTCTTGAGGGATCCATTAATGCTTTGAAAAGTGAGTCAAACAAACCCAAAACCTCATTATTTTAATGATACAACACATATTGGCCGAACATAAGGATTCTGGTATTTTATTACATCACCATTGGGTCATTATGATGTCATAAAACACATTATATATTTAAATGGTATTTAATTTTTACCCAAAAATTTGACTGTCTCAGAAAATTATGAAAAAATCACCGTTGGATAATTTCGACGTCCTGATTCCAAAAATAATATTTATTTTATCTAAATAATTTTCTAAATATGTGAATTTTCACTTTTAAAATAAAAACCGACATTTATAAAAAATTCACGGGTTTTGACAGAAATGGCTTTCAAACCTTAATAAAAATTTTAATTGCATTCATAAAATTATAAGATCATTTATATTTAATAAAAATTAATTTAATATTAATAATAATATTTTATTAAAATATTATTTAATTCAAAAATCCTTTAATTTAATAAAATATAATTCTTAATTAAATAATAACTAAAAACATCATTTGTACTTTAAAAACTAATTACAATGCATCAAAAATGACTAGAAATTATATTCATTATTATATACAAAAAATAATGTACATGAACATGGTGCTACTTATTTGTTACATAACCCCTTAAAATAGCCTCATAAGACCTAAGGGTAAGGTGTGCGATGGTGACAGACTCTTGGGGTTGCTCGGATAACATCGCTCGAGTGGTAATCTCTATCAACTTCCATTTTTCCCGTAGACGATCACGTTCGAGCTTGACTTGATGAAGCTCAGCTTGGGCTTGGTCAAGGGAAAAGCCCAAAGACGCCACCTCCTTTCCGAGCTCCGACAAATGGGCTTCGTAAGGGGCAATTCTACTGGATGAGGCCATCGCTTCCTTTGTCTGAGTAGAAAATTGGTTCGTTAAAGCCTTATATTTAGACTACCCAGATGATCACTGTTCAACGACTATAAAAGTAACGGTCACAATTCTTAACGTTAAACTAAAGAAGTTGACATCTTATAAAAACATAAAGAAACATTTAACTGGATCAAGAGGGATTTTCCATTAATGAAATTTTGGGTCGTTACAACATTCCCCCCTTAAGAAATTTCGCCCTCGAAATTTTCCTTTTCCCACACTAAAAAAAATGTGGGTAACTTAGCTTCATCATATCCTCCGACTCCCATGTTGCTTCTTCAAACTTGTGGTTTATCCACAACACCTTGATGAGGGGCATTGTCTTATTTCGTAGAACTTTTTCTCTACGATCTAAGATCTTCACTGGTTGCTCCTCATAAGAAAGATCGTCTTCTAATTGTACCACCTCGGAAGAGAGTACATGTGAAGGGTCTGGTATGTACTTCCTTAAGAGGGATACATGGAAGACATCATGCACCTTGGCCATAGTAGGTGGAAGTTCTAGTCTATAGGCCACAGCCCCAACATGATCAAGAATCTCGAATGGGCCGATGTACCTTGGACTTAACTTCCCTTTATATCCAAACCTCATGACCTTCTTCCACGGAGATATGCGTAAAAACACCATGTCTCTGACTTTAAACTCAAGGTCTCGTCGACGATTATCTGCATAACTCTTCTGTCGACTTTGGGCTACCTTGATATGCTGCTGAATGGTTTTCACCTTCTCCACCATTTCTTCAACCATTTCTGGTCCAAGCAGCTTACGTTCACCGACCTCATCCCAACATGCCGGTGTTCTACACCTTTTCCCATACAAGGCTTCATATGGTGCCATTTGGATGCTCGAGTGGAAACTATTATTATAAGAGAACTCAACTAGAGGAAGATGTTGATCCCATCCTCCTTTAAAGTCCATTGAGCATTCTCTCAACATATCCTCAAGTGTTTGGATAGTCCGCTCGGATTGGCCATCAGTTTGAGGATGATAGGCCGTACTGAAGTTCAGTTCAGTATTCAGAGCATGTTGAAGACTCTTCCAAAACTTAGAGGTAAATCTTGGATCTCGGTCAGACACAATAGATAGTGGTACTCCATGCAACCGTACCACTTCCCTGATATATATCCGTGCCAGTTGATCCAAAGAGAAATCCTCTCGAATAGCAATGAAGTGTGCAGTCTTTGTAAGACGATCCACAATAACCCAGATTCAATTGTTGCTTTTGGATGTCTTTGGAAGTCCAGTGACGAAGTCCATGGTGATGTTCTCCCATTTCCATTCTAGTATGGGCATTGGTTGCATCATCCCCTTAGACTTCTGCCTCTCTGCCTTCACTTGCTAACACACAAGGCACTTTGATGTATATTCGGCGATCTCCTTCTTCATATTATCCCACCAAAAGTTTTCTCGGAGATCTCGATACATCTTTGTGCTCCCTGGGTGAATAGAGAAATTTGAACTATGTGCATCATCCAAAAGTTCCTTCTTCAGCTCCGAACTTGATGGGACACATAGTCTTTTTCCAAACCGCACAATTCCTTCTTCATTAACATTAAACTCTGAGGATTTTCCCTTTTTGATAGATTCCACTTTTTCTTGGATTCTCGCATCATCCTTTTGAGCATCCTTTAACCTTTCCAAAAGAGATGGTTGAACAATCATTTGTGAAAGGATTGATGATGTTCCCTTCTTTATGATTCCCACGTCCATCTTCATCAAGTCTAAGAAGATTGGATCCTTCTCAATTCTCATCATTGATAGAATTGCAGGATCCTTTCTACTTAGGGCATCCGCCACCTTGTTCGCCTTCCCAGGGTGGTAATGTATTGAACAGTCATAATCCTTTATGAGCTCTATCCATCTTCTCTGGCGCATATTAAGCTCTTTCTGTGTGAATATATATTTAAGACTCTTGTGGTCAGTATATATCTCACATTTCTCTCCATAGAGATAATGCCGCCAGATTTTCAAGGCAAAGATTACCGCCGCCAACTCCAGATCATGCGTTGGATAGTTTCGCTCATGGATTTTCAACTGTCTTGAGGCATAGGATATCACTTTATCATTCTGCATCATCACACATCCTAAGCCCTTCTTTGAAGCATCACTGAATACCACAAAAAGCTCCCCACTTGTGGGTAAAGTGAGCACAGGTGCAGTGATAAGCCTCCTTTTCAACTCCTTGAAGCTTTCTTCGCATTCATCACTCCAAGAAAACTTTACTCCCTTTCGAGTTAGCTTGGTAAGATGGTTGGACAATCGTGAGAAGTTTCTCACAAATCGTCGAAAATATCCAGCTAACCCCAAGAAGCTACGGATATCAGTTACCGATGTTGGCCTCGGCCATCCCTCAATTGCATCTGTTTTGGAGGGGTCCACAGATATCCCATTGCTTGTGATGATATGGCCCAAGAATGAGACCTCCTTTAACCAGAACTCACACTTGCTGTACTTGGCATAGAGATTCTCCTTGCGCAAAGTCTCCAGTACAGTTATTAAATGCTCCTCATGGTCCTCCTTGGTTTTGGAGTATATTAGAATATCATCTATAAAGACTACCACAAATTTATCTAGGTAATCTCTAAAGACTCTATTCATCAAGTCCATGAATATTGTTGGAGCATTGGTGAGTCCAAAAGGCATTACTATGAATTCATAGTGCCCATACCTTGTACGAAAAGCAGTCTTGGGGATATCTTCCTTCTTCACCCTTACTTGATAATATCCCGACCGCAAGTCCACCTTGGAGAAGTATTGTGCTCCACGCAGCTGATCAAACAAGTCATCGATTCTTGGGAGAGGATACTTGTTCTTTATCGTGATTTTGTTAAGTTCACGATAATCGATGCAAAGCCGCATTGACCCATCCTTCTTCTTGACGAAGAGGACTGGTGCACCCCATGGTGATGCACTTGGGCGTATAAACCCTTTATCCAGATTCTCCTGTAGTTTTTTCTTCAGTTCTTCAAGCTCAACAACAGCCATTCTATATGGAGTCTTGGATATCGGTAGCGCCCCAGGTATAAGTTCAATTGAGAACTCAACATCTCTTCTTGGAGGAAGACCAGGGAGTTCCTCGGGAAATACTTTAGCGAATTCCCTCACAATAGGCATTTTTTCAAGGGTGGTTTCTTCCTTGGACTCAATCATCTGAGCTAGATATGCGTTCTCATAAGGCAGTAATATCCATGCTTGAGATGATGGAGCTAAAGGAGATTCATCTTCCTCCTGACACTTGTAAAGAATCGGGGGTCGATTCTCCATATGGAGTGTGATTTTCCTCTCCCGACAATTTATGTTGGCTCTATATAAGGAAAGCCAATCCATGCCAAGAATTGCATCAAATTCCACCAAAGGGAGTATGACGAGGTTCGCCGGGAAATTCAATCCACAGATTATAACAGGGGAGGACTTATACTCATGGGATGCAATGATTGCCCCATTTTCCGTACTCACCGACATCTTTACTTCCATGATTTGTGGTGGTGCAGGGATTGTTCTACTAAACTTTTGAGATATAAAAGAATGCGTAGAACCTGAATCAAAAAGTATGTTCGCTATTCTTGAATGAATAACTAGCGTACCTATCAACACTTCGTTGTCGGGGTTCACTTCGGCAGAAGTGATGGAAAAAGCTCTTCCTTGCTGTCTTGGAGTTTGTTGATTGCCTCCGATAACCCTTGGATTAGGGCACTGATTCGCAAAATGACCCAGTTCTTTGCATTTGAAGCATTGAACAACGCGTTGAGGTTCGAACGGAGCATTCCTCCCCTCCGTCGCAGCCGCGGGTCCTTCTTGCTGACAGTTAACAGCTAGGTGCCCTTCTCTTCCACACTTGAAGCATTTTCTTGTCCCCCTAAGGCAATTTCCAGGGTGCTTTTTTCCACACTTTTGGCAAGTGGGGTGCTGGAATTTCTTAGCGCCGTTGGATTTATCCATCGGACCACCAGCATTGAAGTCCACCTTCCGCTTCTTGTCCCCATGATACCCCTGTGATTCTCCGATCTCCATTTCAACCTTGAGGGCACATCGGACAATTTCCTCATAGCTGTCGAAGTCACAGATCGCTAATGCTTTCCGCAAGCTAGGCTTCAGCCCACCAAAGAAGCGGTCAACCTTGCATTCGGGGGTAACGACAAAGACGAAAGCGTATCGTGCAAGCCTTGTGAATTTTGCCTCGTACGCTCCCACAGATTCCTCATCTTTCTGCTTGAGGGAAAGGAAGTCCCTTTCCATCTTAATACGGAGGGTGCGTGGAAAATATTTATCGAAAAACATCTTCCGGAATACCTTCCATTCCAAAGCCTCGATCTCCTCCTCAGGATTCGTATTTTTGATCAACGTCCACCATTGATCAGCTTCACCCTCCATACGATAAGCCGCCAGGAGAACCTTCTCTTTTTCAGAGCATTGGAGGATGGAGAATATCTTTTCAATGGAGTTGATCCATTGTTCAGCAATCGTGGGATCAGATGATCCACTAAAAGTAGGAGGCCTTTGTCTCATGAAGCTTTCAATAGCGACTTGTTCTTTCTTAGGGGGGGTTGAACGTTCCTCTTGACCAGTGTTTCTATTCAAAACTTGAGTTAGCTGAGAGAGAAGCGTGACAAAGTTCGCGATTCCCGCTCCCATTGGATTGGGCATCTCATTGGTACAATCATCACACTGATCTTCACAACGGTTGTTAGCCCGAGTTCTCCTATTACCGGCCATTGGCTGGAATAAAAGGAAAGTTAGGGGTAACACATAAAGGGTAATCCAAAGACAAAAGTTTATGACTTATAAATAAACTTTAATCTCTTTAACTCATGAGTCTATAGGATTCAATCCAGGCTTTTCATGATCTTCCTTCTAACATATATTCTTAGAGGCATTTTTCCCTTAATAAGGGTTCATACTAAGATTGTGAATTTATCAAAACATATCCCCAGGGAGTGTCGTAACCAAGAGTGCAGCAAGGCCCGTTGTCGTCCACCAGTTCCCGTTCGAGTCTAGCTCAAAGTGGTGTTTTCGGGTTTTACCCCTAGGATACAACTGTGCCAGAGCCGCCTCTACCTGCTCGTATCCAGACAGGGATGTATTTGTTTGATAAATCACTTACTTAGTATTTACCAAAACTTAGGGATGTTTTTATTATGCTTAGTCTTGTATCTATGGCTTTACTAGGGTTTCCTAATCCCAAAAATAACTAAACCTATCCTCTGATACCAACTATGACAACCCTGCTTTTTTTTATTACAACTTAAACATGCTTTATTACATAAAACTTCACTTGATACAACAAAGAAGATAGAGATGTTTAGTGTCTTTGGGGCTTAGGATCATTACATAAAAACTTTAAACTTGAAATACAACATCCTTATTGAAAACTTCCTTTACATGACCACTACATTCCTTCGTACTTAGCATTGCATGGGATAACCTGAGGACATGCATAAGAAAAGGGCGAGCTATAAAGCCCAGTAAGGGAGTACACAATGAATAACATGAGGAGTACAATACATGTTAGGAAATAGGCATATCAATAGAGCATAAGAGAGACATGAACATAAAGACATGATAAAGCATGATAATCATAACATGGAAATGTGGCAACAACACTTAACATAGAATTAGCATGAGCCAAGGCTCATTGCACATGGAGCATGAGTAAACCCTCATTGCACTTGAAGCATGAGTAAACCATCGTTGCACTTGAATTAGCATGAGTCAACACTCATTGCACATGACGTATCATGATACTATACTTTACCCAATGCATTGGAGCGCTATCAGGGCGCACCCTTCTTAAACATTTCATTTCATGCATAAGTGTGCCACATGGATCATAAAACATGGATTAATAAAACATAATCATTTATTCCACGATAAAGGAATGTGGAATTCATACATGAAACTTTACAATCAATAAGTAAATGTGCATAAAGGTGAATACCCTTGATGGAGAAATGGGCATGGTATTCACTACACAATGATATTGGCTTAGAAAATCGGTGTGATTTCGGCAGCGTAACGGCGTGACATAAGAATTCATAAAAAAGGCTGATGAGAGAGAAAGGGGTTCCTCATCATATTTACATGTAATGGAAAGTAAGAAGGTCATATAGATACATGTCCCAACAATTGAAAAGGAATTTAGATTCATGATACAAAAGTATTGCTTGAATATAGAAGAGGAGAAAAAGGTTCCTTTCGGAATTTCGGCATAGTAACGGGTGTACATGGGAGGCATTTAATGAGAGAGAAAGGGGTATCCCATCATTCAAACAATAAGAGGGCAGTATGGGAGAGGTGAGAAACCATACCCCAACATTCATAAATGAAATTAAAAGGGCAATACAACTTAAAGAAAATTGACAAAAAATGAGAAAGGAAGAAAAAACCCTTACTTGGAAGTGTGCTTACAAAGGCTAGAGAGAGGCTAGTGAGAGGCTTCTTGGGAGCTTGGGGCACCTTGAGAGGATTCTAGAGAGAGTAGGGCATAGGTTGGACGAACTTCAAGGGCTTTGAGTGAGGAGGAAGTGGGAGCTTGGGTGGGTTTATATAGGAAAGGTGAGAGAATTCTTTATTATTTAGGTTTGGGACCCCTTATATTAAAATAATCCAAAACACAAACCATCCCATGGTATTTGCCCATGGTTTCTGGAAAAGGAAAGAGGAAAACAATATTTTACAAGGCCAAGGTCCGAAATTATTAAAAAATTAGGGTTGCTTATGTGGAGGTGAGTCACACTCCCATGGAAATTAATTTAAAAAGGCAAAGTGTTGAATAAGTCTTGAGGGCTCCATTAATGCTTTGAAAAGTGAGTCAAACAAACCCAAAACCTCATTATTTTAATGATAAAACACATATTGGCCGAACATAAGGATTGTGGTATTTTATTACATCACCATTGGGTCATTATGATGTCATAAAACACATTATATATTTAAATGGTATTTAATTTTTACCCAAAAATTTGACTGTCTCAGAAAATTATGAAAAATTCAACGTTGGATAATTTCGACGTCCTGATTCCAAAAATAATATTTATTTTATCTAAATAATTTTCTAAATATGTGAATTTTCACTTTTAAAATAAAATCCGACATTTATAAAAAATTCACGGGTTTTGACAGAAATGGCTTTCAAACCTTAATAAAAATTTTAATTGCATTCATAAAATTATAAGATAATTTATATTTAATAAAAATTAATTTAATATTAATAATAATATTTTATTAAAATAATATTTATTTCAAAAATCCTTTAATTTAATAAATTATAATTCTTAATTAAATAATAACTAAAAACATCATTTGTACTTTAAAAACTAATTACAATGCATCGAAAATGACTAGAAATTATATTCCTTATTATATAAAAAAAATAATGTTCAAGAACATGGTGCTACTTATTTGTTACATAACCCCTTAAAATAGCCGCATAAGACCTAAGGGTAAGGTGTGCGATGGTGACAGACTCTTGGGGTTGCTCGGATAACATCCCTCGAGTGGTAATCTCTATCAACTTCCATTTTTCCCGTAGACGATCACGTTCGAGCTTGACTTGATGAAGCTCAGCTTGGGCTTGGTCAAGGGCAAAGCCCAAAGACGCCACCTCTTTTCCGAGCTCCGACATATGGGCTTCGTGAGGGGCAATTCTACTGGATGAGGCCATCGCTTCCTTTGTCTGAGTAGAAAATTGGTTCGTTAAAGCCTTATATTTAAACTACCCAGATGATCACTGTTCAACAGCTATAAAAGTAACGGTCACAAATCTTAACGTTAAACTAAAGAAGTTGACATCTTATAAAAACATAAAGAAACATTTAACTGGATCAAGAGGGATTTTCCATTAATGAAATTTTGGGTCGTTACATTGACATAGATGAAATCAAAATTATTTGCGAGGAATATCTCTTTCTTTATTGAAATCATTTAAAAGTAATGTAATTATAAAAGAAAGCATTTAATTTTAAAAATATTCTTAAATATTGTAAGGTAACATTAAAAGGTGTTATAGTAATGGAGATTAACAGGACACTCAATATAATTTAGAAAAACATTCTTACCTTAATTTGACAAAAAGGTCAAAAGTACCTTGTTGGGAATGTGACAGAATGATTATTTTCAAAGAATTTTATAAAAATTCAAACTAGGGTATAAATGATTTAACCCATAGTCTAGTAAATTGTAAACATATTTAGAAATAAATTTTTAAGAAACATGGATGTTGATGATAAAGAGGTACCAATGGATTCTTAGGTAAAAACAACCTCTGATAATAAAGAGATTGTGATATTAACCCTTACCTTGTAATTTTCCTCTGTCGAGGGTATGTTAACCTCTTGTATAATAGATAAATCGTTGTTATTAAATTATACAAGAACCAAATACATAAATATGATATAATATATTATCTTCTAATATTTTTTTGTCTATTATATGTTAGTAGTATCATTGTTTCAGGTGTTAACTAATTCATTTTTCTATATATGTTTTGTTACATAAGTCATGTTTGTTATAGATAGGATGTATCTGATTCATATCCAGAATTATATAATGTACTTAAATATTATTTTTAATTATCAATGGACTAATATTCTTGAATGGTTATAATGGGGAATGAATCTCATCGTGTTCATGGAGACAGTATTCTGTACGTACGCACGAACACTACATCCATTTAATTTTTTATTTTAAAAGGAAAGCTGACCAAATGATTTTAAAGAATATTATTATTCCAGTATAATATAATATTTTATATACATTACGCATGTTCATTTAAACATCCTTTATTATGGTATGAATGAGTCATATCACTTTGAGGGGGCGGTAGTCCGCACTTCCTCAAATGAAATTATCGTATATATACAACATTGAAAGATTGATGGGTAACCTTAAAATTGTGTAACTCCCTTGGTTTTGAAACTCCTTCTACCTATGGTAAGGCTTCTAAGAGGAATAGAGGGATTTATGGAGCATAATTGGGTAGAGTTTGGATGAGCCAAGGGGCTCTAGAGGTGTGAGAAATGAGTTATAGTTGAGTGATTTTTATAAGGGCAAAGGGGCTCTTTAGGAATGTTTGAAGATATTATTATATTATATAATGATTTCATTTTATAAAGAGCAAAAACTCATTAAAGTAAAATATAATATGACTCAAGTTCAAAATAAAATCATCCAATAATAATTGAACAGGTTTTGGATATTGTTTTAATTTTTATAACCTCATTTATTTAAATCATACTTTAATGAGGTAAACACATCATCATTATTGTGTCATTAATAATTTTATTTAATTGATGTATAAAAATTATAAAAAAATATGATGATGTAGGAAATATTTTTATCCCTCAAAATAATATTTATAATAAAAAATATAACTTATATAACCCCTTATAAAAAATATATTACTAAAAGATATTTGTTTATGTCATTGTTTTTCTCTAGTTTAAATTAATTAATATAATGTGTCATTATCACGCTCATGTGGCTCCATGGGGCCCCAAAAACGACCCATGGATTCCCATGGTCGTACATGTATCAACCAATAAGAATAAGACACATGTTAGAGTAATTTAATATTGTTATAATAATATTTGTTTACCCTAATTTACTAGATTTACCTTTTAACCATGATAAATAAAATATTTACTGAAGTAAATATTTATAATGTCTAAAAATAAACGTTACCTATTTACACAATTTGGAAAACCTGATTACAAATATGGAATCCATTTTTTCAAATTTATAACACATATGTTGACGAAATTAATTTAAAATTAACTCTCATTGTCAAAACAAAAAAGCGTGTTTTTATGAAACAATAACTATCCAATGATTGACACTTGTTTATGTCCAGTTTAATTGTGAAATTATATCCAAAGACCTAAATTATATTAAATAAAAAAAATTAAATCATATTATACTTTAAAACCACTCAAATGTAAATTTTGACACTATAAATGATTTCAATTAAAAAATTAGTTTTCATTAAAATTTATAATTTTTACTATTTATCAAAAATTGAAAGTTTTCAGAAGAGTACCAATAATTCACCCTAATATAATTTTCATAATATGAATCCAAAAATAAAGTCCATTTTAAAAAATTATAAAATTTCACAAATTTTTTATTACTATTAATAACGTCTAATTGGATTGGTCGTGGTGTGTTAGAATCTCAAAGTTGCGTACAATGAAAGATATTTCATTATTCAAAGGGAAACAAAATATGGAATTTCAGGGTTTTACAGAGGGGTGGTGATATGGAAAATAAATCCAAATAATATAAAGAATCATATGAAATTAAATAACCACAAAACCATAAACTAGTGACATGTCCAAATAAACAACAATTGACCAGAAATGATGGTGACACAAAAAATTTTTTATTTGAATAACCTTTACCTAAGGATGAAGAATTCATGGCCTATTTAGAATAAGAACATATGTATATATGTCTAATTTATTTTAGTTAATCCCATTAAATTAATTTCATACTATTTTGTTATGTTCTAAATAGTTTAGTCTACTAATTTTTTTATTCAAATGATGATTATGAATATTTTACTCTAGAAGCACAAAAATAAATAATACCAACCGTGAGGTATATAAAAGCTTAAAACAATTTTCTTCCTATATTTAATAAAAATAAAAATGTATTACACATTATAAGATATATGCCTAATTGTATAAACTTTTATATGATGAAATAATATATTAATCTCCAAAATTAAACAATAACTCTAATGGTTAAATATATATCATTCCATATCTAATTATACAAAGATTCCAAATAATATCAATAATATAAACCTAAAATATTATTTTATCTACCATAGTTTTTTAAATGATGAAAGAATATAGAATAAAAGTTGGTAACATATATCACTGTTTTAATATAAATCATAAAATCATATTTTAAAATATATTAACCTACCTAGTATATTTTAATAATATCATAATAAAAACCTACACATGTGTAACTCTATCCCATTACACAATGCATGGGATATCTATAACTACCTTTCCTATCATCATTAGCTATATTGGGATCACACATCATCACATAATATATCATGATATCCCATCACCATATATAATTACCACGTACAATATAATAAATACAATATTTATATGAATATTATTTTCAACATAAATCAGTTGGAAAAAATAATTATTCTTTTATAGATTTGTTAAACCGTGTAAAAGAAATGAGTTACATGAAAAGCTCATTGAAAAAATAAAAAAACAACCCCTATAAAGTATATGGATCATATCCTTATAATACATTCATATTAGAGTCTATGTGACATTTGGGATGTTTTCATTTATGAATAGAATTACCATTAAAATATATTTAAAAAATTTAAATTAAAAACACATTTTCCACAAGGAAAAATTACATTAAAAAATAGGAATTTGTATAATATTAAGGAAATATTATACATTAAAACATCCTTTTAAAAATGTAAATGTTATTTTAAATAAAATAATAATTTTTATTACATTAAAATGTTGTTATTTTATATATATAATAATAGAATATTTTTTATCAATTTGGTAATGAAATTCAAAATATTTAGTTTAAACAATATTAATGGATTATTTTACAAGTCCATTGTATATAAGGTCAGTGACACATTATACTTACATTAAGATAATAATTTATGTTTAAAATAACATAAAAATAGAAGCCCATTGTTTATTTTACAAGGATATAGAAGAAATAGATTCCAGATGAAAAAATAAGATACACAATTTGTATCACTTACCGAAAAAATTCTTGAAGATTTTTCTAATCAATAATGTATAAAATGGAAATTAAACATTTTTAATAAATTCCTATCCATAGTAGAATAAGGTTATTTCGATTGAAAAAAATAAGGTCAAATTATCCCTCCATAAATAACATTGAAGGTATACAATCTCGAAATAATATGATATTTTATCATAAAACACAATACCAATTTAGTAACTTTTAAATCTCAAACATATAAATGAAATGACATAAAATAAAACATTAAAAACCATTAGTATGATGATATCGAAGATATTATGTGCCTACAAGAGTATATACATGTTATTAATGAAAATAGGTTCATAAGATGAAAATAAGTCCCAAAGAAAAAAATTTGAGACCAATAACCTTTACAAAAATAATATCATCGAGTTAAGAATTATTCAATAAAACAATTTTTTAAAAAAAATTTAAATCCAAAAAATAAGTTAAAATATAAAATAAATCAAAAAATGAAAATTTTACAAATAATAATGCGATATTATAATAAAATACGTAGTAATATAATCTAATGAAATTAAATTGAGTTTATGAACACTTAACCACATTTTAACCATCAACTAAAACCCCCTTGTATTAAATAATCTAAATTGTATATTAAAATACTGTGAATAATGAAGGATTATTGATATATCCATTAAATTGGATCAATATACACCATATAAAATTAATATTGTGTATAAAATTCATACATTCCTTAGTGATGGTTAATTGAGATGAATTCCATTACTTCACATCCATAATTTCTAGGTATACTATTTAACTCATTTATAATAAACTTGTATGAATTATTAACACATTTATGATACTTTTCCTGGTTTGTTAATTTATCATTAAACTATATGATTCAATAATTTCAATGATTATATTTAAATATCTTGGGGTAATCCCCATTATATATTATAAAATAAAAGAAACACATCTACTTTTCATGAAGTGGGTACTAATTACAATGCCTTGACATATTAAAGGGTATTTGTGCCAAAGATCTGAAATGAATGACAATGGGCACCAGGATTGTACCATTTGTGAAACCTGCAATATTAATTCCCCATAATTTATTTGGGGATATATTCCTATTTTATTTGCCACATCTATTTGGAGGCCACCGACTACCTGTATTATTTATTCATTTAAGTGTATGTCAGGTACTTTTAGGATGTTTGGTTTATAAATTCAATATTAATTTGTTATAATGACCATGAGAAAATTGGTATTTTTTCCATTTTAAATACAATAATAATCATAGATTAGTTTTGTGTTTTAGATACAAATTATTATTTTAGAACAAAATTTTAATGATGGTTATGATAAATGAATTATTGTTCAGTTAGGAAGACCCTAAGTCGCACCTTCTTAGTAGTGACCTTTCCATTTTTCATGAAGTTGAGAAAATAAGATAAGTATTGTTTAATCATTAAAATATTTTTATTATAAAATAAAATCATATAAAATCAATAAATAAACCAATATATTGTCTGAATGTGATGTGATGATGAAAAATGATTTAGAACACTTCATAGAGGATGTAAAACAAATGCACACAGGAAGAACATTTTCATTTTAAATGGATTAAAGGAAAAAAAAGTTAGATACAATATATTTTGAAATTTATAATTATTTAATAAATTTCATAAACATATATATATGTAAACACATTATTAATTTCATTATTAACATCTATAAATGGATTTAATGGAAAAAAAATTAGATCTGTCGCTAAGGTCATAATCCATAATACCCATGAATGATGGATTTATTACTGATTTGATGGAATATGGGAGATAGATATAGGTTATAATATTAACATAATAATATCTACCTATATATAATACACATAATTCATTATATAAAAAATTTTTAAAATGATTTTATTGATGTATAATAAGGAAGAAATAAAAATGCTTGTTTAAATATCATACCTCTTAATTCGAAAAAAACATTTCATTATAAATTAAGTCATATAAAGTTGGACGTATTATAAAAATAATACATATAAGATATATGGAGGTGTTATAAAAAGTAATTTGGGTAGTTAATAGTCTATATATTTTTCTAAAAATGTGTGCGGATGATAAGAGTGGAGGACTCCTATTATATGTGAGGGGATGGGAATTTTTGGAATTACATAATGTATTAACTTAAATGTCCCAAAAATATAAGGCCCCGGCCTTAAACCTTACTTAATATTGAATTAAATGAATAATTCACATTGAGGATCTTTTCAGGTTTAGAGTTTTAGAGAATTAGAACATAACTATTACATCTCAAAAGATTACAAAGTAGTCACTTCTACTAAGTTTCCATAATAAAAAACTCTTAAAAGAATCATGTCTGGTTCCATGTTTTATATAGCATGACATTCCCTTGATCCCATCCTTGACCTTATTCCACATTAAGTCCTGTGAAAAACATTTCAAAAAAACTTGGGGTGAGCATAAAAAGCTCAGTAAGGGATACACAAAGAATGAAAACTGTTAGTTTTTCAAACATCAAGTATACCATGTATACTCTATCAAAGTAATACCTTCACCTTCATGAAGTAGTAAAAACTCTTCACTGAATAAAGTATCATTACTTACCTTTTTGTAACCAAAGGATTACCATAAAACCCATATAAAGAACACATAACATATATAAAGGTAACATGGGACATAAACATACTTAAGTGGAATAACCATACGGTCGACTTCCACACACATCACTTAATGGAATAGACATATGGCCAATTTCATACATACTTAATGGAATTGCCATACGGACGACTTCCATACCCAATGCATTGGAGGTTATAACGTAACCACCCGTCCTGGTATTCACGACACCACCTGTCATATGGTTTATCACGTAACCACCCGTCAAATGTCCAAGTACCAATATAAAATCATAAAACATAAAACCAATATAAAGGAATGATAACATTTACACATTTCAATCACAATATATCATAATATAATCCTTTATCAAAACCATTTTCAATACCAAAATACATAAAAGAGTATATGGTATTTATTTTATTTTAAAAACATTACGGGTTGTTGAGGAAGCCAAAGACCAAGTAATACTCGCGGCGGCGGAAAAGGTCATTGTCACCGTGTACGTTAAAAAAACATTCCTTTTTGTCGTTTAGTAAAACACTTCATAGAAAAAGATTCCTTTTGTATAAAATTAAAAGTCAAAGGGGTTTATACACCGTATAAAAGAAAGTTGTGTATAAAATGAAATATGCCTCAATGAAAGGAGATTGAGACGAAGTCCCTTACCTCGGGTCCGACTTGACTCGATCGTTCTTTAACATCCTGAATAATAAACTTGAGTTAATTTATACTTGATTAAGAAACTATTTAAAGTTCATTATTCCTTTTATATCACTTATTTCCATGTTATAAACATTATTTAACCATTTAAGTTAATAATGTTTGTTTTGTCAATATTTGGTTCTTAAGTCGAAAGTGGACTTCTTACAATTACATGTTGTTCATGTGGTCAAAGGTTATTTATATCCAAAATGAAATTCCTGATTTGGATATCATATATATCATATATATCCAGCATATACATGTATTTATAATATTACATAATCATTTAGAGTTAAGAAATGAAATGCACCGTTCATGGAGATGGTAAGCCGTACGTAAGCATGAACACTAATTTAATTTCTATTTCATATTTTATAGAATGGAATCATAATGATATAAGAGTATATTATAATTATTGTATAATAACATATATAATATCATTAACTTTATCATTTACACATCCCACATATGGTATTAACGAATCAAATCACTTTCAGGGGGCGGTAGTCCGCACTTCCTAAAATGAAGATATCGTGTTTACCCATAATGGAAACAATAATGGTATGACATAAATGAAAAATACAGAAGCTTAAGGAAAGAATAAACATATTATATATCATATATAAAAATAGTGACATCATAATGGAAACCTTTGAAGGTGTTAAATGAGTATTGAACAATCATCATTTCGGGAGGCAGAATTTCGCCATCCACGGAAACCGTATGTTCTTTAACCATTTGATGTAGTTGTGTGAGAGTTTAGCTCAAATAAATATCATAACAACATACTAGTATATTGAAGATACTGGTGTTGTTACAAAATATGTAAATAAAAAGAGTTTAGGGGGGTTGGAGAAACAAAATAAAACAAATGAACAAGAGAGAATGAATTACCTTTAAAAGTGTAACTCCTTTTGATTTGAGCCTAAATGATTCCTTTGAAAGGATTATGCCCAAAGGTAATCCTCTAGGATTAGGAGAGGGATTTGTAGAGAGTAAATGGGCAGAGGTTGGCTGAGCCAAAGGCTTGAGGAGTGTGTGTAAGGTGGTAGAGGTGGGGGCCTTTTATAAGAGGAGAGGAGGGCACTTTTGAAAAGTAAAGAGATATTACTTTATTTGAAAATGTGTTTCGGTTTTAAAAGGTCCCACATTGATATAATTCGTGGATAAGGTGTTAAGGGTTCGAAATCCACCCATACAATAATATTTGGACATGTGTAGTTCATAGATTTTACATTATCTTTCCATTTTTTTTAAATCGTCAAATAATGATGTCATCGCTGCATCATTATTATGTCATAAATAATTTAATTTATTTAATGTCTAAAAATTATAAAAAAAAATACTATGATGTATGAAATATTTTTATCTTTCCAATGACTTTTTATAATGAAAAACATGACTGGTATAACAACATTTTAAATTTTTTTTAGTAAAACATATCATGTTTGTGCCATTTTTTACATTAACATTAAATAAAAGGTATTTATGTCATTTTCCAACCAATGTGGCTCAATGGGGTCCCCAAGTTGACCCATGGCTTGTATTGGTCGGCCATGACACATACAATAGGTGTAGGACAAGTGTCATGGTGTTTTCATATTTTTATAATATCATTTTTACCTTAAATTACACTAATTATCACTAATCGCGATTAAAACTTAATAAGTTACTATTCACCAAAAAAATTATTTTAATCTCATTGAACCGCATTTTACTTCTTAATGACAACCATGCATATCGGATTTTTGAAAATCAAAACACAATGATGGCAAAAATTCATTTAAACGGAAAAATCAGTTTTTTATAAGTACCACTTAGTGGTTTCACTATTCATAAAAAATTGACGTTTTTCAGAAAATTACGAAAAATTCACCCTAAGCTATATTTAATTTTACGAATTCAAAAATGAAGTCTATTTTACAAAATTCAAAATATATAAGTCACATTAATTAAATTAATAATTAATTCCCGCTGTCAGAGCAAATAGCGTGTTTTTTTGAAATAATAAGTATCAAAAGATTGACACTAGTTTAAGTCCGATTTCAAAGTGAAATTAATTCCAACGACCACTATTGGATTTAATGGTAAAAATATTTTCTAATTTCACTTTAAAACCAATTCAAAAGATAATCTAATAATATAAATAAATTAGATTAAAAAGAGGTTTTGAATTAAAATACAACACTTTACACTATTCATTAAAAAAATGAACTTTATCGGAAAGGTACCAAAAATTTACACAAGGTAAATTTTGATTTACCGATTCTAAAGAATAGTTATTTTTAGTCCAATAGAATTTATAAGATTGATCAAAACTATATTTAATGACGGTTCGCCGTCAAAAGGTGATAACTGAACCCTTAGTGAAAATTAGGGTATAAATGCCAAAAATTGAACTCTTTCCGTATTTTAAGCCTTTATCATTCATTGGGTAAATGTAAAAACATTTAAAAACATATATAATCATATTTTAGTTATTTCTATCCATTTCCGCTAGTACAACGACTACTTGATAACTAACATTTAAAATAATATTAATTTATTACTTGTGTGCAACGTTAGTTTTCAAAGAAACTCATCGTTGCGTATCGAGTACGCTATCGAACATAGAAACCCATTTTAATTAAAATTAATATTTAATTCGTAAATATTAATAAATATGAAAATTATTTATTCTTTAATTACCTGGGATGTTACATCCTTCCCCCCTTTTGGGAATTGCATCCTCACAATTTTATTAACTTATCAAAATATGTGGGGGTATTTATCCCACATAGCATTTTCAGATTCCCACGTTGCCTCTTCAATCACATGGTTTTTCCACAAAACCTTTACCTGATGAATCACCTTATTCCGTAACACCTGCTCCTTGTGGTCAAGAATCTGGACTGGTTGTTCTTCATAAGATAGGTTCTCCTCCAACTGAACTACCTCTGGACTCAAAACATGAGATGGATCTGGAATATACTTCCTCAACATTGAAACATGAAAAACATTGTGTACCTGAGATAAACTCGGAGGTAAAGCCACTCGGTAAGAAACTGATCCAACTTTCTCCAAAATTTCATATGGTCCAATAAACCTTGGACTCAGCTTTCCTTTCATACCAAATCTCATCACACTTTTCCAAGGAGAAACATTGAGAAAAACATGATCACCTACCTCGAAAGATAGATCCTTCCTCCGGTAATCCGCATAACTCTTCTACCTGCTCTGAGCTGTTATCATGTGCTTCTGAATCAACTGAACTTTTTCTGGCATCTCTTCTACCAATTCTGGTTCCATCATCTTCCTTTCACCCACTTCATCCCAAAAAGCTGGAGTTCGACACCGCTTCCCATATAATGCCTCAAATGGTGCCATCTGTATACTGGAATGAAAGCTGTTATTATAAGAAAACTCAACCAAAGAAAGATGTTGGTCCCAAATTCCCTGATAATCCATCGAACAAGCTCGTAGCATATCCTCGAAGGTCTAAATTGTTCGTTCTGACTGCCCATCTGATTGAGGATGAAAATCTGTACTAAAATTTAATTCAGTACCCAATGACTTCTGAAGGCCTTTCCAAAAGTTAGATTAGAACCTGGGATCATGATCAGATACAATGGAGAGGGGAACGCCATGTAACCTGACTATCTCTTTAAGATACAAACGGGAAAGTTTATCTAGGGAAAAAGTATCTCATATAGCAAGGAAATGAACAGATTTAGTCAAGCGATCAACAATAACCAAGATTGCATTATTACCTCGAGATGTCCTCGGTAATCACACAACAAAGTCCATAGATATGTTTTCCCATTTCCACTCCGGCACTGGTAAAGGCTGAAGCATCCCTTTCGGTAACTGCCGCTCTGCTTTAACCTGCTGACAAGTCAGACACTTCACAGTAAAATCAGCAATATCTCTTTTCATTCCATCCCACCAGTAATACTCCCGCAGATCCTTGTACATCTTAGTACTGCCAGGATGAACTGAAAACGGAGAACTATGAGCCTCACATAACAACTCATTCTTCTACTGTGAATCACAAGGCACACATAACCTCTTCCCAAACCTCAAAACACAGTCATTATCAATGTTGAATTCAGGCAACTTACCTTTCTGAACCAACTCTACCCTTTTCTTCAACTCACTGTCTCACTTCTGTGCTTTCTTGATTCTGTCTGATAGAGAAGATTTCACTGATACCTGAAACAAAACAGAAGAACATCCTGTACCAACAACTTCTATGGCAAAGTTCATCAAATCTTTAACCAAAGGATCATGTTCCAAATGCAACATTACTAATGAAGCATTAATTTTTCGACTCAAAGCATCATCCACTTTATTTTCTTTTCCCGGATGGTAATGAATTGTGAAATAATAATTCTTGATTAATTCTAGCCATCTCCTCCGTCTCATGTTCAATTCTTTCTGAGTGAATATATACTTTAAACTTTTGTGATCAGTATATATTTCACACTTTACTCCATACAAATGATGCCTCCAAATTTTTAAAGCAAAGTCAATAGAAGATAATTCCAAATCATGTGTAGGGTAATTTACCTCATGAGTTTTCAACTGTCGTGAAGTATAAGCAATTACCTGATCATTCTGCATAAGGACACATCCAAGTCCCTTCAACGAAGCATCACTGTATATAACAAACTCACCATTCCTAGAAGGAAGTTCCAAAAATGGAGCATTCACCAATCTTCTCTTCAACTCCTGAAAACAATCATCACATTCTTTTTTCCATATGACCTTAACACCCTTACAAGTTAGCTTAGTCATTGGACTAGATAGCCGTGAAAAATTTTCAACAAACCTTCGGTAGTAACCCGCCAAACCAAGAAAACTACGGATCTCGGTAACATTTGTGGGTCTTGGCCATTCTTCAATAACTTTTGTTTTAGTAGGATCAACAGTTATGCCATCTTTTGAAACAATGTGACCTAGGAAAGAAATTTTTTGTAACCAAAACTCACACTTGCTGAATTTTCCATACAGTATCTTTTCTTTTAAGGTTTGAAAGATAACCCTTAAATGACTTTCATGCTCCTCTTTACTTTTAGAAAACACCAAAATATCATCAATGAAAACAACCACAAACTTATCCAAGAACTCATGGAAAATTCTATTCATAAGGTCCATGAATACAGCAGGTGAATTAGTTAACCCAAAAGGCATAACTACAAATACATAATGGCCATATCTAGTACGGAACGCAGTCTTCAGAACATCTGATTCTTTTACTTTCAACTGATGGTACCCCGACCTCAAGTCAATCTTCAAAAATTACTGAGCTCCCTGGAGCTGATCAAACAAATCATCGATATGAGGCAAAGGATACTTGTTCATAACAGTAATATTATTCAAGGCTCTATAATCAATGCAAAGTCTCATTGATCCATATTTCTTTTTAACAAACAAGACAGGAGCACCCCATAGTGATGTGCTAGGTCGATTGAAACCTTTATCTAATAACTCCTACAATTGTTTCTTTAACTCTAAAAGTTCAACTTGAGCCATTCGATAAGGGGGTTTTGAAATTTTCTTAGAATCAGGAACTAAGTCAACAGTAAATTCAACTTTCCGATCATGAATAATACCAGGCAACTCATCAGGAAAAACATCCAAATACTCATTTACCACTGGCACATCATTAATCTGAACAGTTCTTTTATTTTCAACAATATGTGCAAGGTAACATTCATTTCCATCTTTTACTAGTTTCTCAACTTCCTGATATGATATCAAAATCAAGGGTTCATTCTTGTACACAAACTGAAAATCTTTCTGAAATGAAACCATTTTAGCTCTGCAGTCAATCTTAGCATGATAAACAGAAATCCAATCCATGCCCAAAATAACATCAAACTCTAATAGTGGAAAAACAATAAGGTTTGCTGGTAGATTCTTTCCACACACAAGGATAGGAAGGTTCTTATAATTCCTTTTTGTCTCAATATTCCCTCCGGGTGTTTTTACCATAAGTTCAGGATTCATATCTTGATATGGAATTTCCAATTTACTAGAAAACTTCTCAGAAATGAAAGAGTGTGTAGAGCCTGAATCAAACAACACATTGGCATAATCTGAACAAACAAACAGTGTACCTGATACCACTTCATTCGATGGACCAACATCTGCTGAAGTTGTTGCAAAGGATTTCACCACCCCTTTCTGCATGTAGTCGGGATACATTCCTCCAGTTGAGTTCTTCGTTGGACACTCGTTTGCATAATGACCCATTTAATTACACTTAAAACATCTTATCGTTGGCTTTTCATTGCCTGCTTGATCATCTTCCTTACAGTTACGAGCAATATGACCAGACTTACCACACCGAAAGCACTTACCAGACTTGGATAAACATTCTCCAGGATGCATTTTACCACACTTCTCAGAGGATGGATATTTGGTTTTCTTACCTCCTTGCTTCTTTGATGAATTCTTCCCCTTTTCCTGCCAACTAGACCTCTTATTCTGTTGTTTGTCATAGAACACCTGATCATCGGCAAACTCAATTTCCACCTTCTCCGCACATTGAACAAGTTTTTCATAACTTTTAAACTCTCGACAAGCTAAAGCCCTTCGATACTTTGGCTTTAACCCTGAGTAAAAATGGTTTATTTTACTATCAAGATCTCGTATGAAGTTTGGAGCATACCATGCCAATTGAGTGAACTTTGCTTCATAAGCAGCCACTGAATCATCCTCCTGCCTCAATTCTAGGAACTGTTTTTCCATCCTAAGACGAACCACCTTAGGAAAATCTTTTTCAATAAACATACCTTTGAATTCGTCCCAGTGAAGATCCTCAATCTCATCACTATCCTTGATATTTCTCACCATCGACCACCACTGATCAGCTTCACCTTCAAAAAGGTAAACAGCAAGACTAACCTTTTGATGTTCTGAACACCCCATGACATAAAAAATATTCTCTCGTTCTTTAATCCACCCTTCAGCTTGGACAGGGTCAGGTGATCCTCTGAATGATGGGGGATGTTGCCTCATGAAATGTTCCACCACTGACATGTTCCTCTGCGGTTGATCCGGCTGATCTCATGCATGGATACCACCACCATTTATAGCCTGATTCAACTGTGCCATCACTGCAACAAACTGTTCAGTTCCGATTCCGACCATCTCAGGTTGCTGATTTGGAAGGTTGTCTTCCTCCTGATATCGTCCCAACATAGTTGTTTTGTTTTCTCTGTGGAAAACCATTCTGAACACATAAATATCTTAGGCGAAGCAACATGGTAATCCGTAAATGCTATTTCATTTCGATCATATCATAAATTAACTTATAATTTAACAATTTTCTAACTCCTAAAGTTGCTTAAACCAACCTTTGATACCAACTATAAGGCCCCGACCTTAAACCTTACTTAATATTGAATTAAATGAATAATTCACATTGAGGATCTTTTCAGGTTTAGAGTTTCAGAGAATTAGAACATAACTATTACATCTCAAAAGATTACAAAGTAGTCACTTCTACTAAGTTTCCATAATAAAAAAACTCTTAAAAGAAACTTGTCTACTTCCATGTTTTATATAGCATGACATTCCCTTGATCCCATCCTTGACCTTATTCCACATTAAGTCCTGTGAAAAACATTTCAAAAAAACTTGGGGTGAGCATAAAAAGCTTAATAAGGGATACACAAAGAATTAAAACTGTTAGTTTTTCAAACATCAAGTAAACCATGTATACTCTATCAAAGTAATACCTTCACCTTAATGAAGTAGTAAAAACTCTTCACTGAATAAAGTATCATTACTTACCTTTTTGTAACCAAAGTATTACCATAAAACCCATATAAAGAACACATAACATATATAAAGGTAACTTGGGACATAAACATACATATTTGGAATAACCATACGGTCAACTTCCACATATATCACCTAATGGAATAGCCATACGGCCAATTTCCATACATACTTAATGGAATAGCCATACAGCCGACTTCCATACCAAATGCATTGGAGGTTATAATGTAACCACCCGTCCTGGTATTCACGGAACCACCCGTCATATGGTTTATCACGTCACCACCCGTCAAATGTCTAAGTACCAATATAAAATCATAAAACATAAAACCAATATAAAGGAATGATAACATTTCCACATTTCAATCACAATATATCATAATAGAATCATTTATCAAAACCATTTTCAATACCAAAATACATAAAAGAGTATATGGTATTTATTTTATTTTAAAAACATTACGGCTTGTTGAGGAAGCCAATGACCAAATAATACTCGCGGCAGCGGAAAAGGTCGTTGTCACCGCGTACGTTAAAAAAACATTCCTTTTTGTCGTTTAGTACAACGCTTCATAGAAAAAGATTCCTTTTGTATAAAAGTAAAAGTTAAAGGGGTTTATACACCGTATAAAATAATGTTGTGTATAAAACGAAATATGCCTCAATGAAAGGAGATTGAGACGAAGTCCCTTACCTCGGGTCCGACTTGACTCGATCGTTCTTTAACGTCTTGAATAATAAACTTGAGTTAATTTATACTTGATTATGAACCTTATTATAGTTCATTATTACTTTTATATCACTTATTGCCTTGTTATAAACATTATGTAACCATTTAAGTTAATAATGTTTGTTTTGTCAATATTTGGTTCTTAAGTCGAAAGTGGACTTCTTACAATTACATGTTGTTCGTGTGGTCAAAGGTTCTTTATATCCAGAATGACATTCCTGATTTGGATATCATATATATCATATATATCCAGATTATACATGTATTTATAATATTACATAATCATTTAGAGATAAGAAATGAAATGCACCGTTCATGGAGACGGTAAGCCGTACGTACACATGAACGCTACTTTCATTTCTATTTCGTATTTTATAGAATGGAATCATAATGATATAAGAGTATATTATAATTATAGTATAATAACATATATAATATCATTAACTTTATCCTTTACACATCCCACATATGGTATTAACGAATCAAATCACTTTCACGGGGCGGTAGTCCGCACTTCCTAAAATGAAGATATCGTGTTTACCCATAATGGAAACAATAATGGTATGCCATAAATGAAAAATACAGAAGCCTAAGGAAAGAATAAAAATATTATATATCATATATATAAATAATGACATCATAATGGCCACCTTTGAATGTGTTAAATGAGTATTGAACAATCATCGTTTCGGGAGGCAGAATTTCGCCATCCACGGAAACCGTATGTTCTTTAACCATTTGATGTAGTTGTGTGAGAGTGTTGCTCGAATACATCTTATAACAACATCCTATTATATTTAAGATAATGGTGTTGTTACAAAAGAAGTAAATAAAAAGAGTTTAGGGGGGTTGGAAAGCAAAATAAAACAAATGAACAAGAGAGAATGAATTACCTTTAAAAGTGTAACTCCTTTTGATTTGATCCTAAAGGCTTCCTTTGAAAGGATTATGCCCAAAGGGAATCCTCTAGGATGAGGAGAGGGATGTGGAGAGAGTAAATGGTCAGGGGTTGGACGAGCCAAAGGCTTGAGGAGTGTGTGTAAGGTGGTAGAGGTGGGGGCCTTTTATAAGAGGAGAGGAGGGGCACTTTTGGAATGTAAAGAGATATTACTTTATTTGAAAATGTGTTTCGGTTTTAAAAGGTCACACATTGATATAATTCGTGGATAAGGTGATAAGGGTTCGAAATCCACCCATAAAATATGTTTTGGACATGTGTAGTTCATAGATTTTACATTATCTTTCCATTTTTTTTAAATCATCAAATAATGATGCCATCGCTGCATCATTATTATGTCATAAATAATTTAATTTATTTAATGTCTAAAAATTATAAAAAAAATAATATGATATAGGAAATCGTTTTATATTTCCAATGACTATTTATAATCAAAAATCTGACTTGTATATCCCCATTTAAAAATTGTTTTAGTAAAACATATCATGTTTGTTCCATTTTTTACATTGACATTAAATAAAAGGTATTTATGTCATTTTCCAACCAATGTGGCTCAATGGGGTCCCCAAGTTGACACATGGCTTGTCTTGGACGTCCATGACACATACAATAGGATTAGGACAAGTGTCATGGTGTTTTCATATTTTTATAATATCATTTTTACCTTAAATTACACTAATTATCACTAATCGCGATTAAAACTTAATAAGTTACTATTCACCAAATTTTTTTTTAATCTCATTGAACCACATTTTACTTCTTAAGGACAACCATGTATGTCGGATTTTTGAAAATCAAAACACAATGATGGAAAAATTTCATTTAAACGGAAAAATAAGTTTTTTATAAGTACCACTTAGTGGTTTCACTATTCATCAAAAATTGAAGTTTTTCAGAAAATTACCAAAAATTCACCCTAATCTATATTTGATATTATGAATTCAAAAATGAAATTTATTTTAAAAAATTCAAAATATATAAGTCACATTAATTAATTTAATAATTAATTCCCATTGTCAGAGCAAATAGCGTGTTTTTATGAAACAATAAGTATCAAAAGATTGACACTAGTTTAATTCCGATTTCAAAGTGAAATTAATTCCAACGACCACTATTGGATTTAATGGTAAAAATATTTTCTAATTTCACTTTAAAACCAATTCAAATGATAATCTAACCATAGAAATAAATTATATTAAAAAGAGGTTTTGAATTAAAAGACAACACTTTACACTATTCATTAAAAAAATGAACTTTATCGGAAAGGTACCAAAAATTTACACAAGGTCAATTTTGATGTCCCGATTCTAAAGAAGAGTTATTTTTGGTCCAATAGAATATATAAGATTGATCAAAACTATATTTAATGACGGTTCTCCGTCAAAAGGTGATAAGTGAACCCTTAGTGAAAATTAGGGTATAAATGCCTAAAATTGAACTCTTTCCGTATTTTAAGCCTTTATCTTTCATTTGGTAAATGTAAAAACATTTAAAAACATATATAATCATATTTTAGTTATTTCTATCCATTCCCGCCAGTACAACGGCTACTTGTTAACTAACATTTAAAATAATATTATTTTATTACTTGTGTGCAACGTAAGTTTTCAAAGAAACTCATCGTTGCGTATCGAGTACGCTATCGAACATGAAACCCCTTTTAATTAAAATTAATATTTAATTCGTAAATATTAATAAATATGAAAATTCTTTATTCTTTAATTAATTGGGATGTTAGAGAAAAGGTGGAATAAAATTGATTTATTTTAAATATAATATGATTATGTGTCTAAATAAACTCATAAAATAATATTTAACATGTTTATATGATGTTTTAACTTATATCTCTTTGTTTTAACTCCCCATTATCACTTTCCAAGATTTAAAAAGTATCAATTTTTTTTACATTTTTTGTGTAATAAATGATACTATAAGAGGAAAAATTACCCCAAAAATGAACATGTGAGATATTATAAACCATATAACACTAATGTGACTTAATATATATTTGTATAAATATTAAATTATATAATTAAATAAAATTTGTTATAAAATAAAATTATGTTAATTTTTGGAATAGTTCATCTAGTTTACTATAATGTCTCAAAATATTAATTGAATTATATTATACAATTTTTTCACATACCTAATATGAAATATATTAATTTATAATTAGTGGAATATTATAACTCACTCAATATTTAATATTAGAGTATTTAAAATTATTTAATTAATTTTTTTTACACGCACAAGAACATTTCCGGTGTTTGGAAAAAACTGATGGTTATAATATCATTAATTCAATTAAATATGAATTATAAAATTAAAATATTTTTAATTAATCCCAAAATAATTTTTAATATTATATAATAATTTATTTTTATCCCAATTTCAACATAAAAGTGAAATTTAATGTCAATATAGTTACATTTTATATTTTTCAATATTTTGATCGATTTATATGTCATTTTCGATGAACATCGGGATAAAATCTCCATTAAATGAAATATTTGTTGAGTAATATAGATAAATAATCATTCCAAGGGTTTAATTCATATTTCAGGGTTATTGTTAACCATTATCATATTATATTTAACTTAATTACTCAATTTAACTTTAATAAGGTGACAAATATTTACAATAGCTAATATTCACTAGGGAAAAAATGTTTACAAGTTTAAAAATATAACCCTATTTATATAAAATATGAATTATATTTTTCATAATTCAAATTATATATGTGGTAGAAAATAATTATATATAAAACCAAAAAACAAAACGAAAATTAGTTTTTTTACAAAATTATGTTTATAAGCCAAAAAATGAACTTATTCAAAAACAAGTTATAATAGAGACTCATATTTAATTAATTATATTAATTTTATTTATAAGATAAATATTTTATTTATTAATAAATTTTAATCAAAGGTTACCTTATTTAATTAAGGGCAGTGATAATTATATTAAAAATGACATTTTTAATTATTCACTGAAAAATCAATCTTTTTACCAAAATACCAATATTTTTATTATGTAATTTATATATGATGAGTCAAAAAATAACAAAAATTTTATGAAATTAAAATTAATAAAATTTTAAAGTTATATTTTGAAATAAAACAATATAATTTATGAAAACCCAATGTATTTAGAGATATAATTATTTTCCAACAAACAAAATAATTTCCCTATATTATTAAAATGAATATAACTATATAAAAACAATCAGTAATATTAATATTGATTTAATTTTATTTATTAGTAAAATCACATTTTATTTATAGATGGGGTTATATATCATTTGTAGGACAAGTAACAAAAATAGGAAATATCGTAGGTGGTGATATTGATATGCCATTTCCCATGATTTAATTAAGTAAATGCATAAGTTATTATTATAGATAATGATTGTCTGTTAATAAAATAATTAAAAAAATAAATTTGATGATATGTCATATTATTGGAAGATAAATCCAATAGTGGATGATTTTTATGCTAAATGTGACATCGTAGACAATAATTTTGAGTTCCAATTTTATATGTAGTGCATAAATAGTTTATATTAAATAAATCTCTTTTTCTATCATAGTTTATTAAACAAATAGTTTATATATATATATATGATGCAAGTTTAACTAACAAAAAAATTTATTTTATTATTTTTGTATTTCAGATAATATATATTTTTATGAAAAAGGAACAAATGCATAATAAGAATAACAAAATTTGAATAATATTGGTAATGATAAAAATATACATCATAGATTTTGATAATTTAATTATATTGGATTTTACAAATTTAAAATAGATATATAAACTAGTGATATATATATATATATATCATAGTAATTTATAAATGTCTCCCTATTAATATCTCTTGTGTTTGTAGATCATTTTATGAATATGTAGTTTTTGTATGATAATGTTATGTATTATTATTTATCATCAAATGAATATTTGTAAATCACCTGATTCACAAAATGCACACATGGGTGGTAAATGTCTCAAGAAGGACAAATGAATATTTTATTAATTTTAGTGAAAATAGTTTTTAAAAATGGTTTATATGATTTATACCCATGAATAATAAATTATAATTTGTATCATAGAAGTATAAATAAAAAATTATCATGAAGATTAGATAGGTTTTTATAATAAATATAATGAGAATAATCATGGGTTAAATTCTAATAATTCCTAATTTTATTATACTATAGAGTACCCTATTATTGTTATACTATCTAAAATATTGTAGTAGTTTTGATGGATATATAGATGTTATATATGAGAGAAAAATATAATGATAATAAAAATAGAAATATATCAATTATGGTATAATTTCCTAGAAACATTTATTATGTCGCAGTTTTTATGAGAATTATAGAGATGATGATGGTTTCTCAAAGAAGTTGTTTCGAGATAAGTATTTAATATGGTTAGTGTATACATGTTGAAAATACTAGGTAGTTCGTTCACAACAATTTTTACCTAGTGGGTTTTACAGTAGTACTGTTTTGAGTTTTTTATATGTGGTAGCTACTAGAGGTGCACTACATACATCGTGAATAGTATATAAATAAATTATGAGGATTTTTTTCCTTTTTTACTATGAATATTTATATAAATTTAAGTCTATTTCATTAATATTTATTCATTAATGATTAATGGATAATAAATTTGTGTTTTGATCAAGATCACAGTTTCTTATATACTCTTATTCTTCATTTTTTATTAAAATGTGATTAATATATCAATGAACTATGAAATAAGTGAGAAAAAATAAAGAAAGGCCTAGTGTTTTAATCATAATTTAGGTTGTCTCACAAGTTCGTGGACCCGATCCTCATTTCTGTAGTTTTATAAAGGATTTTACTAAATTTCATATCTTTATTTTATTTGAAATGGGTTCTTCCTGAAAAGATAATCTCATATTCCAAGGTACATGACCCAGATACTTCTTTTGGTTTGTCAAATCCTACAGTTATTTTTTTGTTGATCTATATAAATCTAGTTAAAATAAAACTATAGAGGCATAATATATTAATTATAGTGATATCAGTTCTAGAAACACACATTATATATCCCATTGGGACTCTTTTGTACAATAATAGAACTCATGGTGGATTTATATAAATAAAAAAAATCCATTTTCTTTTATATGTCATCATAAATTCTTTTTTTCTTTTAATAGCCCCATTTTTTCCCATAAACATGACATATTAAATAAACAAAACCAATTTACGTAATTAATTATATTTTTTTTAAATCAATTATATTAAGAATAAGAATATAATAGTATATAAATAATCTCCCATAGTATATTGGAGTGTAAAAACATATAAATTCATTGGGATAAAATAAATAATGATATTATTTATTAATTATTATATATGGGTTTAGAAAAAAAATAATTTTATTCTCTTTTATGTAACCCATTTGATATGATGATTCATCTACATTTTTTAGTTTAGATATGAAATTTTAAGATATTGGGTTATATGAGTTGGTGTTGAAAAAAAAAACTAATGGTTACAATTGAATAACCTATATTAATGGTGGTTTTTGAGATCCTAATAATATTTTGTAATTTATTATTTTATCATTACAAAAAAATAATTATAAATGTTATGATGAAAAAAATGATTAAAAATGAACATTAGTGGAAGGATAAATGAAATATTGATGAGAAGAAGTTACGTATTTATTAACCTATAAGAAAAATATGAATCGAATTCAATGAAAATCATGGTATGAAAAAAATAATCAAGAATAATGAATATATGATTTAGTTTATGAATAATAACAATCCATGATAAAAGGTACAACATTATTCTGAGAATAATTGGTCAAGAAGGGATTTAGTTTTTCAAAAACACCAATCAAACATATATATTGGTGGAAAACCACTCATTGTGAGTATATATTATAAATATGTTTTCATGATATTGGATGATCACAAGGAGTATGATATTTATCTCTCACATACACATACTCTACATCTCTCTCATACCACTATTATGTTTTAAAAACGTTAATAATTTTATTACATTAAAAATTATAAAGAAAAATAGTGCTTAAAATACGTTATAATGTCGAATACATAAAAATTTCCAGAGAAGTTATTATGTAGATGTTTGAAAAACGTTTCATGTGGCTGGGGAGTATATATTGGAATCTAATAGTGAGTCAAGGTTTTTAAACCAATAATGTGATGATCTAAGTTTAATTTTAATTTGGGTAAATGAATAAACTTATTACATTTTATATAGATAATATAATAAGAGAGAAAATATTCAAGCTGTTATAAGAATGCTTACCTTCATCGTTTTTAAAGAATATAATAATATTATATTTATTTACGATGTATTAGAATAATTTGATAATGTTAGAAATGTTTTAAATGAATATTGAGGCTTTATAAGAGATATAAATAAATACTATAAATATAGTTATGTAATGGTGACATAGTTTATAATATATAAATTAATAATATATAGTAAATTTCATATAAATAAACTATATAAAAATTAAATATTGCATAAAATATTTTATAATGAATGTTATAAATTTAAAAAAATATAAATGTATCTAACATTCATAGATTTTACCAAAAATATCTAAAAAAATAAGAAAATTAATATTTTTGATGATCAAAAGATTTCTCATAGTTCAATATAAAAATTAGATAGTTATTTTTTTGAAATGAACCTATCTGAACTAAATTGGTTGTAACACTTCTGCATTCATAATGGATGAAGTTATATAAAATATAGTGTAAAAAAGTCCCACCAGTTGGATACAAAATGCATATCTGGCATTTATCTTGTTCAGATCTCACTATATTATTCTGTGAACATTGTGAGAATGATGAAGTCTATAACTTGAATTGTGAACAAATTTTATTTTCATTGAAATAATTGACACTCATAAATATTAAACGGGGTCTTATAGTTTTTTCATTTAGTATAACAAGTTTTTTATCATGAAAGTTCAAATCATATGAAAGAATTTATAAAAAAATGATTGATTGGGAAAAAAAATCAATTTTCTAAATGACGAGTTTACATTAAGATGATAATTTTCTAATTATGAAATACAATTGGTATTTTTCAAAGAGCATAATGATTTGTTTATGTTAAAATTATATTAGTTTCAGAATCTAATATTTTAATCTACACACTCCCTACTTTAATATGATAGATTGTTGTGTTATAAGAACATGACCATAAAGACATTCAAGAAGTTATTCACCTTGATTATGAGAAAAAAAAATCTCTCTGAAATTAGATGGCATGTGCATAAATTTCATATTGGTTGGAATATATATCCCAATTTTTTATCTAAAACAATCTATTGATAGATTTATTATTAATGTTTTTATTTAATTTTTTAAAATATTATGAAGAGACATTTTAATTTAATTTATCATAATATTTACTAAAACATAAAAATAAAAATAATCATATTCAAATGACATGAAGTTGTTATGACTACGATGAAACAACTATATCATGACTGTGAATTTGAAAAACTAACATGGATAATAAAATTTATTATCTAAATAATTTTAATCAAATTTCAACTGATATTTAGTATTTTAATTTGTTAATTATTGGATTTTTTAATAAATATTATATCTCATATACTATATTTACGAGACAGTCTAATTCTATCAATTTAATTTAATTATATAACACTATATCCAAATGAAAACACAATAGGTAGTGGCATGTGGGGATGAACTATGGTAGATTGTTAAATGAATGAAAAACATCTAATACTTTATTGTACAACCAAGGAAAGACCACATATCCCAATTTATCATGATTAGTTTCATATAGGTGGAATGATTTATATCTCTCCAAATTATCTAATATTTTGATCAGATGGTTACCATGTATCCCCAAATCCAATTAAGAAAACCCAAAAAATACTCTATTCATGTAAATTAGAAATATGTAATAACAGATACTGGTAGGGGAGGATGTCATCTATTTGGAGTTATAACACAAGAAAATCTTGAAAATCTAATCAATTAACATATATCTTGGTGGGTGGAATTATCATGACCAAAATCCACTAAAACTATTCATGGATCTAGAATAATGATTATTTTAACAACCAATATTACATAAAAAATCCATGAGATTGAAAGTTGAATGAGGGTGATATTACACGAACACTGGGAAACATTACATTCTCTATTATTATGATTGAAATTTAAATACACCAATAATAATAAAAACTATATATAAATGAAACCAAAACTCTCAATAATAGGCTAAATATTAGAAAATTCCATATAGTCTGAAATATATACAATACACATATTGTATTTAGATAACAATGGAAAAAACAATACTATTTCTATAAGTTTCACAAACACCAAACTTGTAATTTCCAACTATATTTCTAATAAAATCCTATAAATTTTATATAAATTATATTTATTACCCAAGAAACTTTAATAAAAGATAAACACAATATCTAGGAAAAACATACTATAAAGGGCCTTTATTTATGAGTTTCTTCCGAAATATACATTCTCTATTTTATTATTTTGTTTACATAAAGTAATCTATACATTTGAATTTATCATACGTATTTTTTTAAGAGAACACTTTGAGACTTCTATAATTTTTTTTTATTATAATAGTTAAATATATTATTGTTATTAATACTATTATTTTATAGCGAATATAAGTACATAAGTATGAAATAGAAATTTATGAAACCATATTCTTAATGAAATATTAATATTACATCATAAAATATTTATTTGGGAATTGTTATTGTAGTTTAAAAACCTCTGGTTGATTTTAAAAAACTAATGTAATTTTTTCTCCAAAATTATTTTATTATAATATTCAATATGTAAATTAAAATTATTTGTTAACAGTTAAAAAATTAATCATGAAAATGAGTTTTTAATTTATTGTAATTAGATTAAAATTATCTAATAATGTATCATGTTTATGGATATTAATTTAGTATCTATATGTAAAAACTAGTTATCACTATAAAAGAAAAAATAGTGAATGTTATTATTCAAGGATCAAATGGATTTAAATATGCTAAAAATATGGCTATAACTGAGTATAAGAAGAATTTCTACACCTTAACAATTAAAAACACCATTATTTTTAATTTTGGTGAAATTTTACATGTTTAGCATGTTCTCTAATAATAATAACTCAAAAAAATTTAAAAACATGCCTTTAACACCTCATACCAAAGGGGATTATCAACACCACTTGAATATCACTCTAAAAATTTTATTTAATGGGGAAAAACATCACAATATTGATCCAAAATAAAACTATTGAAATCTAATAATATTCTAATCACAAGAGTTCATCCAATGTAATTAATTTGAAAGGAATCCACCAAGAGAAACCAAAAGTTCTCGACCTATGTCTAATCATTCTGATAAAAACCATTCCATTCATCAATAAGTTTAAAATTATTTTTCGAAATATTATATTATGAATTAATTATTTATATAATACAATATTTTTTCATATTTTTGAGATAAACACAAACCACCTTTCCCCTTTCCAAAAAAAGTGAAAGAAACCATCATTCATGTATTTTGTATAATACCACCTCCAATATAAAACCTATTTCATTTTCCTTCATCGAAATAAAAAAGAATAATCATATGATAAAAATAATGGATAAATATTATTTTATAATATCATTAATGTTATGGTATAAAAAATTACAATTCATATTTATGATATAATCAACAAACAATTACTGTAAATTTAATCCTTTAAAATATGCATACTCAGTGTATTATCTATTATTAAATTGGTGTAATTTTTTCATATAGGATAATCATAAATCCCAAAAAATTATAATATATCAGTCTAAAAACACTAAATAAGTTCATTATTCTTCTGGTGTAATAATATTATAACCATACCCCCTCATAAAAACACATTAAATCTGGGTATGTTCATGTTTGGGTAAAATTGACCACATTTATGAAAAATAATATCAATTTATTTAACGAATTTGTATGAGAACATAATTACATGTATAGTAGAAGAGAAATGATTAAACAAAGGTTTGATTATGATTATGGAGGTGTAATATCTATATTTAAATTTTTTGATAAAAAACACCAATATAACATCAAGATACATGGTTCTTATCATATTCAACTTCACGGATAGATTCAAACACTCTCAAGAAAAAAGTTTTAAACAAGATAAATAATTATAAATAATCCCAAATATTAAATTTAGTAAATTGTTAATGGTTAAATTTTAAAAAACAATAAATTTGGAGGCTGCTATTATGAATGTAAAACCAACAATTACAACTATAAACCCCCAACGAAGAAAATATGTATAATAAATTTAGGGATTTAATATTTATAAATATTATAGAAGAAGTTGAAGATGTTTTTTTGTTTTCCATTCAGTTATTATGATATCTATGTTTTTCATGTTGAAGGTCAAATAAATTTTCACCACTTTTTTAAAAGAGGTTAGGGGTTTCCATCAAAAATTTATTTATTTGGTACATGTTTTGTTGGATGCACATAATATACTTTGTTTTATGTAAATATAATAACATATTGACATTTTATATTGTAAAATTCGTTTATTCAAAATATTTTAATACCATTTTAAAGATCTATCTCTATGTAGGTCATGATTGTATCAGTATACAACCCATAATTGTTTATTTGTATATAAATTTTCATTATTTGGGAGTAATCTTATATTAAAAAAACATTATCTTTTGTGTATCAGGTACATTTCCACGGAATGTATTTTACCATGTTAGTCAAGAAATTTAATGTATTTACATTTATACATTATCGTACACTATATTTTTTATTTATTTATGTGATACCAAAACAAATATAACACTCCATATTTTCTTATGGAGGGAAAAATTAAATGTTTTTGTAATGTAATATTGTGTACAATTTAATTTAAAATACATCAATATATAGATATTGGTATGTGTATGTAGTTTTAGAATATATTCACCCAATGGTAATTATCTCAAAAAGGGATGGTTGGGAATTGACTCAATGATCACCAGATGCATGATGAGTGGGCCCTTTATTGTACACTTATAGGGAAACCCCTGAGGGATTAGCATTGGAATATTCACATTTTCTTAAAATCTTTAATTAATGATTTCTAAAATCACTACCTAAGTCACTTATCAAAGAATATTATTGAACCCAATTAGTATATTCTTTAAGTGATTAAATACATTGAAAGTACACATTCTAATATATTTAATAAACAAGTGTTTTACTTATCACTTTTAATAATACCCATCATCTTCTAGTTTTATTAAGGGTTGTTTTCATAGAAATACACACTATTATATTTATTAGAAAATTATTTATTTTTAATAAATATTAACATACATATATCCATGGTGTTATTCAACATAGTGGTTTACTGAGGAATGCCATGAAATGTCTTCATGACTATAATAGTGAATTAATTTGACATAATTAGGTGATGTGTAAGGTATATAATTATGTAGGTTCCCAATTCATCATCATGACTCATGAGAGAAAATAGGTTAGGGTTTGGGTTATACTTTTTCATGTAAGATTATTATCTCTTAGAATAATTCCATCATAAAATGTTTTGATGTTTGAAAATTTGTATTGTATTAGTTTGATATTAATCAATTTTATTATACATTTTCTAACGAATTAGAAATAATATATTATATCATCAGGGTATTTAACGACCTAAACATTTAATAATGGAAACTCATCTTGACATAATTAAATGTATTATTATGTGAAATGGTTATATAACATGTTCACTTCTTTGGTTTCATGATTTTATATTTTTAAAATACCATTATGAATTGTACATGTTGTAAATATTACCATTTAATAGTGATCACATTAATAGTATAAATATAGGGCTTTAAAAAATTCAATTTAAAAATAAAAAGGATGCTAAGACATCGTCCATTAGACTTTCCCTATATGAAGCCCATTTTTCGAAAACCTGAGAGGAGGTGGAATCATTGGGCTTCACTCTTTACTAAGCCCTAGCTGAGCTTCAACATGTTAGGCTCGAACAAACCCACCTACGAGAGAAGTGTAAGTTGATAGAGATTACCACCTGAGATATGTTATTTGAGGCACCCATGGAGTGTGTCACCATCGCACAACTTACCATTTGGTCTTATGAGGGTGTTATAGGGGGTTATGTAATAAGAACATAGTACTATGATTATGTTCATTAATTTTGTATTTAATAAAAAATATACATTCATTTTATTATTATGTTGTTGTAAATAGTTTTTAAAGAACAAATAGTATTTTTAGTTAATATTAAAATTTGATATCTATTTTGAAGAATTAATGGATTTTGGTATTAAATATTTTTTTAATAAAATATTTTTGCTAAATTAATATTTTAATGTAAATGATCATATAATTTTTAGGAATTCAATTGTAATTTTTATTATGGTTTGAAATCTATTTTTGTCAAAACCCATGAATTTATGATAAATCATTGTTTTAATTTTACTAGTAAAAATTAAAATATTTTGAAAATTATTTACATAAAATGAAAATTATTTTTGGAATCAGGACATCGAAATTATCCAACATTGGTTTTTTTCAATATTTTGTGAGACAATCAAATTTTTTAGTAAAAATTAAATAACATTAAAATATATAATGTGTTTTATGACATCATAACGAACCAATAGTGATGTTATAAAATCCTATAAACATTATATTCGGACAATATATGTTTTACCATTAATATTATGTGATTTTAGGTATGTTTGATTTATTTTACTAATCCTTAGTGGGCCCTCCAAGACTTATAAAACATTTTAGCCTTTTAAATTGATTTCTTTGAGAGTGTGACTCACCTACACATAAGAAACCATATTATTTTAAGAATTTCAGAAATGAGCCTTATAAAATATTTTTTTCCACTCCAGAATTTCAAAAACTATGCACAAAAACTATGGGCCGGTTTGTGTTTTTGATTAGTTTAATGTGTTGTGTCCCAAACCTAAATGATAAGGAATTCCCTCTCCTTTCTTATATACACCCTCCCAAGATCCCACTTCCTCTTCTCTAAAATACTTCGATGGTCTTCCAACCACTACCCTCATCTCTCTATAATTCAACCAAAGTGCCCCAAACTCCCATGAATCCTCTCTTAAGCCCCTCCCAAGCCTTTGGGATCACATTTCCAAGTAAGGGATTGCATCCTTTCTCATTTTATCAATGTAGCTTAATATTGTTATTCCCTTTTATTTTCAATTATAATTTTTTTGTTATAATTTCCTACCTCCCCCATGCTGCCCTCCTTATGTTTGGATAATGGGAGACCCTCTTTCTCTCACATTAATACCTCCAATTACACACATTACCATGTCGAAACTCCATAAGGAATTTTTCTATCCACATTTACATTAATGAAATTATTTTGAACCATGAATCTATATTCCATTATAGTTGTTGGGATGTGTAAATATATGATCCCCATATTTTCCATTTCATGTAAAAATGATGTGACACCCCTTTCACTCTCATTAATAATTTTTATGAATTTTTAGGTCAAGTCTTTATGCTTCCAAAATTGCACCTTGATTTTCCATACCAGAGTCATTATGTTGTGAATACCATCCCAATTTCTCTATCAAGGGTATTAACCATTATACACATTTAATAATTGATTATATAGTATAATTTATGAATTAATCATTACCTTATCATTTAATAATTGTTGATATTTATTGATTCCTTGTTGTATGATCCATGTGGCACAGATATTCCAAAAATTAAATGTTTAAGAAGGGTGGCCCCTAGTAGCACTACAATGCATTGGGTAAAGATTAGTAACATGAAACCTCAAGTGAAATGAGGATTTACTCATGATAATTCAAGTTTAATTTGGATTAACTCATTCGAATTCATGTGCAATGAGTGTTTAATCATGCTCAATGTGAAATGATGCTTGCCTCATGCTAATACCATGTTACGTGTTATTCCCACATTTCGTTGTTATGATAATCATGCTATATCATGCCTTTATGTTCATGTTTCCTTTATGATCCATTGATATGTCTATTTCCTGACATGTATTTTATTTATCATGTTATGCCTTGTTTACTCTCATACTGGGCTTTATAGCTCACCATTTTCTTTTGAATGTGCTTATGTTATACAAAGAAATGCTAAGTATAAGGGAATGTAGTGGTAATGTAACATATGATTTCAATAAAGAAGTTATGATTAATGTTGGAAGTTGTAATGTATTGTTCCTATTCCCAAAAGACAATATACTTCTTGATTTTTTATGTTTTATCTAGGGATAGTTTTTATGTAATAAATTATGTTCATGTGCATAATAAAAAACAAGGTTTTTATAGTTTGAAAAAGGGGATAGGTTTAGTTAATTTTTGGATTAAGATTAGAAAACCATAGTATATGCCTGAGGGATAAGAATTAGTACAATAATAACATTTCTAAGTGTTGGTGAGTATTTATTATGTGGTTTATCAAAAAAATACATTCCTATCTATATATGAGCAGGTAGAGGAAACACTAGCATAGATTTACCTAGTAATTAAAACTACGACAAGGAGATTCGAGCTTGACCAGGGGTATACTGGTACATGAAAATGGGCCTTATTGTACCATTGTTTACAACACTCCCGAGATATATATTTTGGTAAATTCACAAAATTAGTATGAACTATTATTAAGGGAATTACAAAATTGCTTCTAAAAATATATGTTAGAAAGTAGATCATGGAAAACCTTGATTGAAGCCTATAGATTCATAAGTTATGGAAATAAAAGTTATTTATAATTCATCAATTGTTTCCATGGACTATCCATTCTGTGTTATCCCTAATATTCCTTTTCTTCTAGACAATGTCTGGTAATAGGAGGACTCAATATAACAACCAATGTGAAGATAAATCTGATGATCGTTCTAATGAGATTCCCAATCTGATGGGAGCAGGAATTGCAAACTTTTTCATGATACACTCTCACATAACTCCATATTTGAATAGATGAAATGGTCATGAGGAACATTTAAACCCCCTACCAATGAACCAGTGGATATTGAGAGAATCATAAGACAACTACCTCCTTCTATTAATGGATAATCTGATCCCCCAATCATCATACAATGGATCAAATCAATTGAAAATATCTTCTCCATATTTCAATGTTCTGCACAAGATAAGGTACTTCTGGCTGCTTATTATGTGGAGGGTGAAACCAATAAATGGTGTACTTTGATAAAACATTGAAGCCTGAGGAGGAGCTCAAGGTGATGGAATGCAAGGATTTTCAGAAATTGTTTTTGATAAATATTTTCCTCGCACCATCCGACTTATGGTGGAAAGGGAATTCCTTTCCCTAAAGAAAAGAGAAGATGAATCCATCGAAGGGTATAAAAAAACATCACAATACCTACATGATACACCTCCATATTTTTCATTACCTCCAAATTCAATGTTGACTGCTTCTTTGGTGGGCTGAAACCTAGCCTGCCGAAAGCCCAGGTGATCTGTGGCTTCGATAGATATGATGAAATTCTAAAATATTCCCTCAATGTTGAAATAGAGAACGTAGAATCTCAGGGGTATCTTGTGGATAAAAAGCGTAATGGTGGAATTCAATTAAAGAATTCAGATGGATAAATACAACGGTTCTAAGAAAATCCAGTACCCCACTTGCCAAAGGTGGAGAAAGAAGCCCCCCGAAAATTGACTGAAGGGGATGAGGAAATGCTTTATACGTGGAAGAGAAGGGAACCTAGCCGTTAACTCCCGACAAGATCAAACCTCGGGTGAAACAAATGAGTGGAACTCTCTATTCCAACATCAAAGTGATGTTAATTACTTGACCTACAAGGAACCAATGCACCTTTCAAATCAATTCCTTAAGCCAATGGTTTTTGCACTATTAAAAATATGGCCTTTATTAGCACTATAAAAGTGCAATAAAAGTGCTAAAAAAGTGATGTTAATCAGGTGATGATAAAGGGGGTCCCATATATCAATTCATAGAAAAGAACTGATAAAGTCACTGTTTATCAGTGCTAAAAAAGCACTAATAAATGACCCCTCTATCAGCGCTTTTTTTAGCACTGACAAAAGTCTCTAAAATTAAAGAAAAAATAAAAAAAATATACAATGAGGGGGATTCTTTTAATAGTGATTGACCCCCTATCAGTGCTAGGCAGACCCCCCCCCCCAGAATCTCTCGAACGGTGCCCTTCCCGCGCATCCCCCACATGCATGCACCTCTTTTCTTCCACCCGCACTTGATCCCGCGACCTCCCCCCATGCACGCCTGAACTTCTCCCACTAAGCCATTTCTTTTTTTATCTATTTAATGATATATCTATTTATATATATATAGTTATATTTATTCATATATTAATATAGATTCATATTAATATATATATATATTTAATTATATAAATCCATATATATTTATTCATACATTTATACATTTATTTATTTATTCGTATATTAATATATATTAATATATATGTAAATATATTTATTTATATATATATATATATAGTTATATTAATACATATATATTTATTCGAATATTAGTATATATATATATTCATTTATATATTAATATATATATAGTTATAATTTTTTATCTTTATATTTATTTGTATATTAATATATATTTATAAGATTAGTTTTAAATAGTTTTATAAAATATTTTTTTTGTGTTTATAAATAAATAAATAAATACATATATACAACACGAACACATAGACACACAAATTGAGACACATATATATTTATGAATAAAGAAATATATATATGTATTTTAAAATACATAAAATATTAAAACGACCATAAATTCTAATGCAGAAGCATGTTTCAACTCCACGACTATTAATATCAAGGAAAATGAATCAATCATTGATATGATGTGTGGTACAGGTCTAATGAACTTCCAGATCAGAAGTTTTACTTGATTGAATGTTAAAAAATTGGTGTATCCTAACGAAAAACTCAGTTTTGGAGGCCTTCTAGGACTTTTTTGGCCTAAAAATGTAAAAGAAGGTTACCATGGGTCACTGGAATGTAGAACTCATTTCAATATTCAATTTGATATACTTTAGAACTCCAACGAACATCCAGATCAAAATTTATGGCCGTTTGATGTTTGAGTTACATTTTCAACTTATTTTAGATCATTTATTAATTTTTTTTATTTTTTGTGCTTAAAAATTGTTTTTAAATGATTAATAATCGATGATAGTTTGCAAATTATTAAATAATAATTTTTTTTAAAATATTTTAAATCTATTTTCCCTAAATTATATATATATTCAATGTAATAATCTATTTATACTTATCTAAAACATATTTAAAAAATATATATTATATTTACATCAATATAAAATTATATTATTTTTCATTATTTTTTTGAAATGTAATATTTACCAGCACTAAGATAAAGTGCTGATAAATCCCCCCATTATGATAACTTCTAGAAAATCAGTAATAAAGGTGTTCCCTTTAATAGTTCTAAAAAAGAACTGAAAAAGGGGGGACTTTATCAGCGCTAAAATATGTGCTGATAAAGTGTCACTTTTAACAGCTCTTTTATTAGCGGTGTAAAAAGTTCCACATTATCAGCGATTTTTTTAGCTCTGATAAAGGCGTCACTTTATCAGCTCTTTTTTTCAAACATTTAATGGGTGGTGCTTCTATTGCCCGTTTTTTCTAGTACTGTTGGAGGCAACCAATAACCTCCAAGGAAGCAAGTGAGAGCTTTTTCCATCACTACCGGAGAATTGAACCCCAAAAAAATGTGCTGATAGGTACAATAGTTACTCATTCCAAAATAGTGAACATACATTTTGATTCTGGTTCGATGCATTATTTTATATCCTTAATTTTTAGTATAACAATCCCAAAACCACCAAAATTCATGTATGTAAAGAGGTTCGTGAGTACTGAAAATGGGGAAATTGTTGTATCCCATGAATATAACTTCTACCCTATCATAATCGGTTGATCGATCTTCCTGAAGAACTTCATCAGATTCCCTCTGGTGGAATTTGATGAAATTCTCAACATGGATTGTTATTCTTTATATAGCTCCAACATAAATTTTCTATGATAGAGAAATAACTGTCTATAAAGAGAATTGACCCCATATTCTATACAAGTGAAAAGAGGAAGAAGAATCTTCTTTATCAACATCATCTCAAGTATGGATATTACATCCCTATGAGTACTCATATCTAGATTAGATGATTGAGTCCAAGGAGGCAACCATCATTGATTGAATGCCTATTGGGATGGAATTCGTTGATGTGTTTCCATAAAAATTTCCTAGTATTCCTCTTATAAGAGATGTTGAATTCTCAATTGACCTTATACCTGGGGGGTTTTTAATAACCAAGACTCCATATATAATGGATATTTTGGAGGTTGATAAGCTGATGAAACAACTACATGAGAATCTGGATAAAGGGTTTATAGGCCCATGTGCATCACCATGGGGTGCTTCAGTCCTCTTCATCAAAAAGAAGGATGGGTCAATGCACCTTTGCTTCAATTATCATGAGCATTACAAAATCACATAATAGAACAATTATCATCTCACACAAATTGATGACTTGTTCAATTAGCTGCGTGGAGCACAATAATTCTTCAAGGAAGATTTGTGGTCCAGATATTACCATGTAATGTTAAATAAGGAGGATATCCCAAATACTGCTTTTTGTACAAGGCATGGGCACTATGAATTCAAAGTAATTCCTTTCAGACTAGATAATTCTCCTGAAATACTCATGGAATAGATGAATAAAGTATTTATTGATTACCTTGACAAATTTGTGGTAGTATTTAATGGTGGTATTCTAATATACATCAAAACCATGGAGGATTATGAAAAGCTTCTACGTACTATTCTAGAGACCATGAGAAAGGAAAATCTCTATGAAAAGTACAACAAGTGTGAATTCTGGTTGAATTAGGTCTCATTCATGGGTCATATCATCACAAGAAATGGGATATCTATGGATCCCTCCTAGAAAACTATAATTAAGGGATGGTTGAGGCCAATATCGGTAAGAGATACCCGTATCTTTTAGGGGTTAGATGGATATTATAGGTGATTTCTGAGAAATTTATTATGATTTTCAAACCCTCTTACCAAGATAACTCGGAAGGGAGTTAAGTTTTCTTGGTGTGATGAATTCAAAGAATGTTTGAAAGAGTTGAAAAAATGGCTTATCACTAGGCATGTGCTCACATTACCAATGAGTGGAGAACTTTATATGGTATTCGGTGATTCTTCAAAGAAGGGCTTGGGTTTTTTGTTAATGAAAAATGATAAAGTGATATCCTAAGCCTCATGGTATCAGAAAATATATAAGTAAAACTATCACATGCATGATCTAGAGTTGGAGGATATGATCTTTTTGTTGAAAATAAAGCGGCATTATCTCTATGGAGATAATTATGAGATATATACCAATCAAAAGATCCTCAGATATATATTCACACAAAAAGATCATAATATGTGCTAATAAAGATGGATAGAACTCATCAATGATTATGACATCTCAATCCACTACCATCCCCGAAATGCAAACAAGGTGAAAGATTCTCTAAGTAGAATGAATCCTGTATCTTTATCAATGATGAGAATTGAAAAGGATATAATCCTCTTATATTTGAAAAGGATGGGCATGGGAATCATTAAGGGAGGAGCATCATCAATAATTTCTCAAAAAATTTTATCAACCGTCCCCCATGGAGAAAATAAATGATACTCAATGAAAGGACGTATAAATTCTTAAAAGGGTGGAAGCAATCAGAAATTGTAAATCATCATAGTTTGTGGTTGAAAGTGATGGAATTGTGAGATTTTTGTCATGATTATTTGTACCATCAGATCCATAGATAAAGAAGGAGTTTCGGGATGACGAACATATCTCAGCCTTCTCTATTCACCTGGGGAGCACAATGATGTATCGAGATCTCTATGAAAACTTTTGGTGGGACAATATTTAAAGGGAGATTGCTGAATATATATCAATGTTCTTTGTATGTTATCATGTAAAGGCTAAGTGGAAAAATTATGAGGTTATTATGAAAAAAATATCCATTATAACATGGAAGTGGGACAACATTACCATGGACGTCTTCACTAGACATCCAAGGAAATCAAGAGGAAACAATTCTATATGTGATGTTGTGGATTTTCTTACAAAGACATCTCACTGTATTGTTACTTGAGAGGAATTCTCATTGGATAAACTCGCACGGATTTATATCAATGAATTAGTAAGGATTCATGTAGAACCACTATCTATTGTATCCGACCGTGATCCTAGATTCACCTCAATGTTTTGGAAAAGTCTCCAACATGCTGTAAACATGGAACTGGACTTCAGTATAGCCTTTCATCCTCAAACTATGCCTAATTGATGAAAACAATTTAGACACTAGAAGTTATGTTAAGAGCATGTTCTGGGGACTTCAATTTAGGATGGGAATAACATCTTCCACTAGTTGAATTCTCTTACAAAAATTGTTTCCACTCGAGCATCCAAATTGCACTAAATAAATCCATTTATGGGAAAAGGTGAAGAACACTAGTGTGTTGGGATGAAGATGGTGAGCATAAGCTACTAGGACCTGAAATGGTCGATGAAATGGTGGAGAAGGTGAAAACCATTCAGTATCATATCAAGGTATCCCAAAGTTGATGGAAGAGTTATGCAGATAACGTTCGACAAAACCTTGAGTTCAAAGATGGAGACATGTTATTTATACACATATCTTTAGGTAGGATGGTAAAGATGTTTGGAAAGAATGGGAAGTTAAGTCCTAGGTAAATTATCCCCTTGGAGATTCTGGATCATTTCGGGGCTGTGGCCTATCAACTAGCACTTCCACCCACCATGTCCAAAGTAAATGATGTGTTTCATCTATCCCTCTTAAGGAATTAAATACTAGACCCTTGAAATGTATTCTATTCAGAGTAAGTACTGCTATAATATGATATTTTTAAAAGGATTAACCTGTGAAGATCTAATATTGTAGGGAAAATGATCATCGAAATAAGAAACATACCATCCTTAAGGTGTTATTGTGAATCCATGGGTTTGAGGAAGTGATGTAGGAATAAGAGGAAGTGATGAAACAAAGTTACCCAAATATGTTTTAGGGTGATAAATTGAAATATCGATGGTGGAATTTCATAAGTGGTGAAGATTGTAAGGACTAAAACATTCAATAATTGAAATTCCTCTAGACCAAATTAAATGTATTATTATGTGAAATGGTTATATAACATATGCACTTAATTGGATTTATGATTTGGATTTTTAAAATACCTTTTGAAATTGTGACCATTTTCTAATATCTCCATTGAAACTTGATATCATGATTATTATAAATGTAGGGCTTTAACAAAACCAATTTACTCAGACAAAGGAAGTGATGGCATCACCCAGTACACATGCCCCAAATGAATCCCATTTTTTGGAGCTCAGAAAGGAGTTGGAATCATTGGGCTTCACTCTTGACCGAGGAAAAGCCGAGAATCAACATGTTAAGCTCAAACGGAACCTACTACAATAAAAGTGGATGTTGATAGAGATTACCACCAGACCAATGTTATCTGAGCCACCCCAAGAGTCTACCACCATCAGACACCATACACTTGATTCGTACGCGAGTGTTATAAGGATTTATGTAACAAGACCTTAGCAATATCATTATGTTCATTATTTTTAATATAAAGAAAGATTATATATTAATTTTATAATTATTACGTTGTAAATAGTTTTGAAAGCATAGACAAATATTTTTAGTTAATATTCAATTATGAAATCTATTTTTATGAATTAATAAATTTTTTAATTATATAATATATTAATAAAATATTATTACTAAATTAATTTTTATTAAATTTAAAATATCCTATAATTTTTAGGAATACAACTGAAATATTTATTAATTTTTGAAATCTGTTTTTGTCAAAACGCATGAATTTTCGATAAATGCAAGATTTTTTTAAAAGTAAAAATTCGATTATTTATAAAATTATTTAGGTAAAATGAATATTATATATTGAATCAGGATGTCAAAATAATCCATTAGTGTTTTTTTGATATTTTTTTGAGACAGTCGATTTTTTTGGTAAAAATTAAATATCATTTAAATATATAATGTGTTTTATGACAACATAATGACCCAATAGGGATGTAATAATATAATATTAACATTATGTTTGGCCAATATATGTTTTACCATTAATAAAATTTGATTTTAGTTTAGTTTGATTTATTTTACAAAGCCTTAGTGGACCCTCTAAGATTTATAAAACATTTTATATTTTTAAATTGATTTTCTTGAGAGTGTAACTCACCTCCACATATGAAACCCTATTATTTGAAGAATTTAAGCCAATGGCCTTATAAAATATTGTTTTACACTCCCCTATGGCTAAATCCTTTGGAAAAAACCATGGAATGGTTTTTTGTTTTGTTTAGATTAATGTGTGGTGTCCAAAACCAAAATAATAATGAATTATATCTCCCTTCCTCTATAAACCCACCTAAGATCCAACTTCCTCTTCACTGAAAGACTTTAGAGTTCATCATACCTCTACCATACTCTCTCTAAAATCCTCCCAAGGTTCCCCATGCTCCCAAGAATCCTCTCTCAAGCCATTCTAAAGAAGTTTTGATCACATTTCTAAGGAGGGGTTTCATTCTTTTCTCATTTTATCCATTTTTGACAATATTGATATTCCATTTCATATTAAATTTTAAAATTTGGTGTATGATTTAACACCTCCCCCATACTTACATACTTATTTTTGATTAATTATATACCCCCTTTCTCTCTTATTAATGCCTACCACCTACACCCGTTACCATGGAGAAATTCCGTAAGGAATTTCTCTCTCCACATTTACATTCATGAGATTCTTTTGTATCATGAATCTAAATTACAGTAAATTGTTGGGGAATGTAAATTTATGATACACTTGATTTAAATTTCATGTAAAAATAATTATATACCCAATTATCTCTCATCAACCCTTTTAGTGAATTTGAATGTCACGCCGTTATGCTGTCAAAATTTCACCATGATTTTCCAAACCAAAGTCATTGTGTTGTGAATACCGTGCCCATATCTCTATCAAAGGTATTAACCATTATGTATGATTACTTATTGATAATATAGTCTCATATATGAATTCAAAATTCCTTTATTGTGAAATAACTGATTATATTTAATGATTCCATGTTGAATGACCCATGTAGCACACTTATGCATAAAATGAATTGTTTATGAAGGGCGCATCCTGATAGCACTTCAATGCATTAGTTAGAGATTTGTGTCATGATAATTCAAGATAAATGGGGATTTAATCATGATAATTCATGAGAAAGAATGATTTAATGATGCTAAATAATGTGCAATGAGGGTTTACTCATGATCCAAGTGTAATGAGCCTTGGAACATGATTATACCATGTTATGTGTTGTTACCACATTTCCTTGTAATGATAATCATTCTATATCATGATTTTATGTTCATGTATTCTTTATTATCCACTGATATGTCAATTTCCTAACATGTATTGTATTATTCATGTTATTCCATGTTTACTCCTATATTGGGATTTATAGATTACCCTTTTCATATGCATGTCCTTAGGTTATCCCATGCAATGCTATGTACGAGGGAATGTAGTGGTCATGTAAATGAAGTTTTAAATAATGATGTTGTGGTATATGTTATATGTTTTTTTAATGTTCCTATTCCCTTATGAAATTTGACCTCTAGATCTTATATGTTGTATTATGTGAAGGTTTTTATGTTATAAATCGTGTTTAAATGTGTAATAAAAATCATGGTTTTTATAGTGTAAATTTATTATGGATTCAGGGTGTTCATTTTTCTGAACCATATTTCTTATTCCATATTTATAAAATAAAATATCTCTTTATATTTGACTTCTTATTGAGAATAAGAGTTCAAAAATATTATTCCATTTATATAATAATTTTATAAGATAACAATTTTAAAATTTCATGGAAATTAAAATTTTCAAATATTCTTAAAAAAATATGTTAATGTTATATCTTATGTTTTCATTTTTAATGTATGTATATATATAGACATATATGACTACTAATATTTTGGATAATATAGGAACTAATTTATTCTATACTAATTATGTAATATAACTACCTACTATTGGTTTATGTAGAATGGGATGTTACTATTGGTATTATGGAATTTTTTAAAATCCATGGAAGGAATATTTTGGGAAAACCACTTAGGTTTCTCATGTACTATTAATACCACAATATTTTCTAGGAAATAATCTTATATAAATTGAATTTTATTATAAAATGAAATAAAATAAGCTAATTATATATATTACATTATATAAATATGAATACTGTAATGATAAATGAGAATCATAAGAACACCTATACTAAATTCAATGATATTCCCCAAAAAAAGTTAACAAATATAGTGATTAGGATAATTATGTCATAAATATATTTGTTTTGTTGACCTAGGTATTAGTATATAATCTCTCACATATAGTTTTACCTGATAATATACATCATACTATAGAAATTGTGGACAATTTTATGAAATAAAAAAAAGTGATAATAATTGGAGATGCAAATCCATTTTAATTGAAGAATCAAAATATTTCCCTAGAGAAGATATTTATTTCATTGTGATGTAGTTAAAGGGAATATTACATCATGGCAGTTTATCATATGTTGGGAAATTCTGACCAATTGTTGTAAAAGACAAATCTAAAGATATATATTAGATAAATAACATTTAAGGGGTAATTTTTTAGTTTTTATTCTATCAAAATAATAATAATCACATGTAATGAATAGAAATGGAAAGGTTGGTTCTAAATAATTAAAAAAATAGGTGAATATATTTCTAAGTATTATGATACCATTAACAAGTTATATGGTTATGTTATGTAATATGAACATATACCAGAAAGAAATATGTATCACTTCTTTGATTTGTTAGTATTGTGACTTAAAAGGAAATTGTTCAATCAGAACATTTCATAATATAGGTATATTGTCTCATATGATATTAATAGAGAAATATAGATCTCTTGAAAACATATATGGAAGTGAAATTAGGGGATGTAGTGTATCCCTAAGAATAATGGTATTAATAGAATGAATATAGTAACTTTGATATTTACCACATGTGATAGCAATGAGAATTAAAAACCTAGTGCTTCTAGTAATGAAATATGATTTTTTATAAGTCTGGAGAAAAAGAAAATCCTAATCATGATTCTAAATGAAAAAAATAATTTTTTCTCATAACTATAGAGGGATGGGACATTATAAAAAACAATACCCAAAATATGGAGGTATTTTACCATAAAAAATTCCAAGGGAGAAAGTACGAGTGTATGATACTAAAACTACCAATTTAGATGTTCCTAATGATGCTTTTGTAGTTCCTTTGACAATTTCTTATAATTAAGTTAGTATTTTATTTTATTTTGGATCATAAACCCATTTTATATTTTTCAGTATATCCAAAAATAGTAGGTATTTTCATATCACCATAGTAATAGAGTTAATAATTAATACAACATGTGAGATTATTATTAGAATAATGACACCTCAAAAATTTATATACATTATATATGGGTGTTCACTAGTTGAAAGTATTGTTATTATACCTATGGTTCAATTTAATATGAAAATTTGTATGAATTGGGTTTAAAAGAATAATAGAAATATATATTTTCAAGAAAAGGTGATCATGGTTCGTAAAGGTGATATATAATCTCCTATATTTAGAGGGGAAATTTTGACATCTAAATCATATCTGGATCCTCCCAAATAGGTATCCATAATTAGATTATTTATATAAGGTAAGAGTATAGTAACCCATAAATGTTATTTATAAATATTACATCTCATTAGATGAATATCCCTCACATAACATTATGATCCATACTAAAACCATATAGGGTTTGTATCATTTAAAAGATAGATACATAAATTACACATTCAATAGGAACTATAATGAATCAGACTAGGATGTTCATATATATCACTCTTCTTAGAAATTTCAATCATAAAATAATTATCTATATCATGTAGAATATAAATATAAGAAATAGTGATCTCTAATATAGGTTAAGGGGAATCCAAGGATATATTAATGATAACTTCATCACAATATGAGAATAAGGGTATATGAAAATGAGTATAACATTTTAAAACCATATGATATATATCATATATCATAACCTTGATTCATGTAATATATCATGGTATTTCATAATAAATGACAAATAAAGAAATAAATTTATATGTTCCATTAGAAAAAAAACATTTGTATAAATCATTAAATTATTGCATAGAAATAGTTATAGTAAATGGTTTCCTTAATATTCATGGGAAACATCCATGATATACCTAATGTTTTTAGTTCACTCACCAAACCATGATATACTTTTTCAAGGGTAACTCCCATGACTATCAAATATGATAGGTTCCATTACTAAATTTGGTCTACTAACCATTCTAGTACTGAATATATTAGGAGATATCCATCATTACCCAATTCATTGGAAGGATATAAAATTCAGATCCAACCCTTCACATAATTAAAATCATACATACATGTTTCAAAATATAATAAAACATTAATCCTATTATTACCAATTTAAAGGAAATTAGTTTAAACAAATTTCATAATTTTAATATAATAATACCCTTGGAAATTAAATGGTTTTCACATAACCATACATGAAAATCATTATAATAATCCATGAAAATATTGAATGTTGGTGGAATCATTAGATCATATACCGATTAAAAAATTTGTAACGTCAATAGAAATAATATTATATGAAAATTAATTTATATGATATCTATAATATTTTATCAGGGAAAAAAACTTTTCATTTTGAATTCACCTATTTAAAATATAAAATATACAATATTATGAAATACATTTTCAATGATGATAGCATTTGAAATATATAAATGAATATTAAATACATCATCAGACATGGGGGAATAAATTTAATTTCCTATCATATATGTTAAAAAAATATCCCTTTCACTTTTTGTTATAAATTCAATAGTAACTCATTCCAAAAATATGACAGTAATATTCCATTAATTTATTGGTTAATAATTTGAAAAAATTGGTAAAACCCTTCTTAAATCATTATAAAATAATAAGAAAATTATAGATGTAATCTTAATGAAATGATGTACACAAAAGAAAAAACATTCCCAACCAATAGGCAAAACATTGTCCATTTTCCATTTAATCTTTCTTTCGGTCTGTTTAGTATTTAATTTGAGGATAATATAAAGAAAAACATGTATTCCCTTGAAATAAAATGTGAAAATGAAAAGTAAATGTTATTTATATATAAAAGTTCAAAACATTTACTCAGTAGAAGTTCAAGAATAGATAATCCCAAATAAAATTGGGCTGAAATATAAACCCCCTACAACCTTCATAACATTTGATTAAGAAAATCCTGATATAAAAGAACAATGAAATATATTCATTTCCTAATTATTTAAATATGAATCATAGTAATATACATTCATAGGAATTATGAGAATATAAAAGAAACATGTTGTGAATATGAAATGTATATCATATATATAAAAGTGAGACCAAAATACATTTACATGATTAAAAACTGTTTCAAATTCACTTTATGCACATGTAAAATAAATTTATTTTAGATATACTTGTATAAAAAATAATATACATAATTTATATAAGAATTTCACAAAATGTAAAATTTTGTTATATATTTTTTTAAATTAATAATATCTCCTCGATAGCTTGAGATGAAAAGAACATTATTTTTAGAGGAAACATTACATTATATAAAAATTTGTACAAAATAACATTATAAAATAGAATTTAATTTGGTGGTTATGAATAAAATTATCTAAATTAAGACAGTTATATTTTTTACACATTTATAAAATAAATTCAATGGTTTTTTATGGATTATAAATTAAATAATAATCATCTGAATTAAATTTAACTATTTTTAGAAAACTAAAATTTTCTAAAATCTTGTTTTGTCTTGAATTATTACCATAATATATTAATATTTTTTTCTAATTTTAGAAAATTAACTCGACAAATCAATCATGTTTTAAAATCAACATGTCAACATAATCATTCAGAAAAACTTATCATATATTTTAGAAAATAATATTATTTGATGAATATTGATGAATTTTATTTTTTAATGAGACCTAAAATTTATTTCAAGTGAAATAAAAGGTAAAATTATATTTAAATATTTCAGTTCAATTATATTGATATTTAATAAATTTAGTATATTTTAATTAATATAAAAATTTATTTGTAGATATAAACATTTTAAACTTCTGAATTTTTTTCTTCAGAAAATAGTTTTTTGATGGGTATGCAGGTATTATTTTATATTACAATTTTCAACATATATGGATTTAATTTGGAAATTTTTATTTTATATTATAAATAAAAATAAATTATATTATCTAAGAAAATTATTAATTTTGTTCCATTGTAAATATTGAAGACATTTATAATTAATTACCATAATTATGCTAAAAATATGTGTGTCGAGGGTCAAACTATGTAGGTAAGTGTTAAAAATTACGTAAAATATATCCAAAAACAATTTTATATCCATATTAAAACATTAAAACTATATATTTTTTCTTGTATTATATTTTTAGGGATTTTAATATATAAAAAATATTGGTATAACTTTATTTTAAATAAATGATGTGTGTCCTTCACCCCACTTATAATAGGCCACTACTCACCTCCCATATTCACAAATAAAAAACTATTTTATCCAATAAATAAAAAAATAACAATATTAATTTCCTCCCTACATCATAGAATCCTTGGTTTTATTAGTAACCCTTCCTAAAAATCATCTAGTAATAAACCCAATATTGTTCTATAAAGAAGTGGTAAAATTATTAAATGTGCATATTTTATTTTCTTAGTACTGATACAAAAAATAATATTCAACTATGATAATATAATAAAACTATTTCAACTATATAATAAAATTTTATATATAAATTTGATGAACTATATCCATATCCCCTTCCATCGTATGGGAAATTATAATATCTATCGTGTGTATGAGCGAATACCATAACACAGACCAAAGCAATTCATTTTGCGTCACAACTGTGGATTTTTACAGTTAACTGGTTTAAATATTAATATGATATTTATAAAATTATTGTAAATCATTAATTATTATATCACATAAATATTCTAACATATTATTATTTTTGGGATATAATAATGGCTCACATGTGCATGAAAAACTATCTCCTCACGAAGCGATGTGATTCATTTTTTCATAAAATTAAATAGAAGGTAGTACATATAATTTTAGTTAATATATGTGATATTTATGACATAAAAATATTTTTTTTTATTATAATATAAAATACAATGCCTTACCTAAAAATAAATTTTAAAATAGGAATGTCTCACTAACCCATGTCTGGACTACCGCCTCTCAATAGAAATCTGAATTTTTCTTAATTTTATTTTCACACAGATGGTAATATAGATGTATTTTATTAATATAATTTATGTATATGAAACAAAATTTATTCTATAATGGTTAATAAATATTTATTTTCCTTTCATTCCATCCATTCTAAAAAATGTAAGTAATGTTCTTCTGTACACACAACTTACTATCTCCCTGAATAGTGTAATAAATTTTCTATCAATAAGTATAATACATTTATATAATAACAATTAGAATGAATTAATAATATATTGAAATAATATTTAAAATTTTGGATATGTTTTATCCATGATCACTATATGTGGAATGAAATTACCAAACCAAAACATACATGAAAAATCAAACAATTATTAACCAAAATAGTGATTTTAAGAGAGAAATGTATATAAACATGTGATAAAGGTCTATAAATAAATAATATATGATATTAAATATTTGATTGAGGTTCTATAAAATTATTATAATATAATATTTTTATTGCAAATAAATTTTGATCATGTATTAAAGAAATTGATCCTAATTTAATGGCTTATTGTCTCAATTTTTACTTTTAAAAGACATAATACATACTCACCACATTCTCCCATATTTGGTGTATATATTTCAAATTTTGATAAGATATATCATGAATTAATTTTTCTCTCTGGTATTTAATGATACATTTGATGTTATTTATTTCATGGGGATTATGATGCAAGAAGTTACGATAGTGGTAAGGGTTTGCATCACAATTTCTTCATTACTCAAGATTTATTATGGTTAAATCTCCCTTGGTGGAATTATTTGATATTTAATAAAATCAATATATTTTATTCTAATATGGTTAGTCATGGATATTATCATGTAATATTTCCTTTTTTCCTCTCGTTGATTCAATAAATGACTTTGAATGTTTTTTAATAAAATTCTTCATTATTTATATCTTATATCAAAATCATATTTCATCTAAGTAAATGTTTTCTAACAATGTTTTTAAAATTAATAAAATGATTTATTTAATTAATTTTTAATAAATTTATACTTTTTTTAAATTTATTTAATGGAATATAATTTTTTTCCAAGATAAGAATCTCTTATCTTTTACAAAAAATGTTAAAAGAATCACTATTGTAACATGTATGTAATGTATAGAATTTATAACCTTCATGAACAATAAATATTATAAATCATAAATTATAAGTTTAAAATTTAATTTATTAAGATAATTATTTTCATATAATATTTTTTCATTTATTTTTAAATTATGATTTCTAAAGAAAAAAATGTTATTTTTTACAAGAATATAAATGGATAATTTTATATAATTTTTATTAATAAATTATATAAACACCTTATAATACTTTTAATCCACTAGGGATATGATTTATTTATACCATACTAATAATTCCATTAGATGGTTGATGATTAGTCTGAATAGGGATAGAATATTTCATTACCATTCACCACATTACAATGAAAATTTTATGACCATGTTTATTAATTGCAGTAAGTTTTAAAATTTCATATGATAGTTTATCAATATGATTATTAATGTTGTTAATGATTTAAACAATTCATATAAGGAATACAATAGAATTATTATCCTATGGGGGATGTCCCAGAATTTCATATAACATTAATGCATCAATAAGTCTCATGATACTAATCAATGTGCCCAATTAAAATGGGTTTAAATGATTTATTTTTAAAATATCTATAAAATGTCTTGATAATATGTTTTAGATGTATTTAATTATGAATTCCATCACTATGTAATCATATATTTTTTCCATTTCGTTATTTTATTAGTGAGGATGTAATGGATAAGTTCAATGAATGTGATTATATATATGGATGAATTCCGTCATCATTTATGCATACCCTATTATGATAATGATATTGTATAAATGAAACATGTTTCAATTTAAATATGTTACAATACTGATTTTGGTTATTTATTCATGACAGATTTCTTCATACACATATCCTTACTAAAATTATAGGATCACCCCTTTCTACTATTTAATTATACCTAGGATACTAGTAGTTTTTTTACAATTGATATGAATGGATATGCTTTGGGGACATATAGAATTATAAAAAAACTATTTGTGTAATTTATGTTTTCAATTTTAATTTTAATTTTAAATATATATCTACATTACCAAGACTACTAAACAATTTTTTCATTTTGGATGTGATTCTATGTATCTTTGGACAATATAATATTTTAAAACCCAACTTCTATATAGTAAGGTCCATTTATTTATATTTGGTATCAAAGGATTTTTACAATATAATTAGAAATTGGATTTGTAATAACATATAGTACGAGACATAAAACAATTATAAAAATTGAGTATAACTATATAAGAACATTGGATATTTTTTTATGTTAGAGATTTTGTGGTTCCCTTGGAAATAAATCTTGATCCTAGGTTTTCCTATGATGTATTGATGATTTTTTTATTTAAATAATTTTGTTTGACTTAATTTAGATTTATAAAGAGTTTATAAAGGTTTCATTGGTTTTCGGTGATTATTTAAAACCAAGAACCTAATCTTTTGATGAAAAGGAGAAGGGTGTCACGATTAGTAGAAATCGTGCACCCAAGATGAAAAATTACAACTAACTATGTAGGGATGTAAAGAGAGGAGAAAAAATAAAATATTTTTCACTAAATGTGTTCCCTAGGATTTATTCTCTTGAGTGACCACTTGAAATTTAAATAAATGGCTAAATACATGTTTTCTTCATGGTTTCTCTAACCATTTTCTATGACTATGTGAGGGGAGACATAGACAGTGGTATACGGGATGGTTTAAGAACAATTTTATAAACCAAAAACATGAACAATTATGGTTCCCTAAAAAATAGTGAGGGGTGAACATTTGATACATGTTTTGGACAAACATGAAACCAAACTATGCGACCTATTGTTTTTGGTGAAATTATCAATTTAATATTAAATGATTAAATTTATCTACACACATAATTATTTAATTATTTATTCCGAAAATACCTTTCCCTTATCATGTTTTATATCATTTGAAAGATTAGTCACGATATTAATGTAAATCGTTGGTCTAAATTATGAATCAAGAGTCATTAAGAGCTTTAGGTCTGTGCTGACGAGGTCTTCTTCCAACATACTACATTCTTCATTAGTATTTATATTGATATATTGATTTCCATGAAATACAATTGTACCCATTTCTAGGGAATTTTTCCATTTATCCATTTTCATCTGATCTAGGTTGAGTTATGAGATAATACTCTATGAGTGACCTACCATGGTTATACGGTAGGTGTTCTATCCATTTCCCCAAAAGATTGGGGTTTTAGATATCCTATTTTAATTGATTCACATGTTGGACCATATAAATTTACCTTTAAATATAATTGAATGTCTTGATTAATTTATTTGTAAAAGAATTATTTTTCCAATTAACAACTTTATATGATTAGAGGAAGGTATCACCAATCTATGTCACCCATATGGTGATCCCTTGTATCCTCCCTATTTGATACCACTTGTATGGTGTGTGTGAGCTCTCCATTTTTAGAGGGAGTTTTGATGAAATAAATGAGTGATTTAGGGAGAGAAATTATATATATTTTTCATGTTATCAAATGGATTAAAAGATTAAATGAAATATATAGGGAATGTGGAATGGTTTCAATGGAATAATTTCTTGTGAATGTGTATGCTATGATTTATTGATAGTGGTATTAGATTCATAGGACAATTACACTCCTTAGATCCTAGTTATATTAGATGTTATGGAAATTTATACTTTATGGATCTATATTGATAATAGTATTAGATGAAAAGGAAATATTTACTCATTTATTAGATTACAATGAAATTGGCTCACCATGGATCGTGATTATAGTAGTGGATGGATCATACATTATTAAATATAGGAGGTTGATTTCATAGGATTCCATTGAAATTTCTACTCCATGCATCCAATTTTTTTGGATTCCCATGACATTGATAACCATTGGATATAGATTTATTAGACTCTCACTGAATAGAATATGTGGAAATTCCCCTTAAGATATTCCTATTTATTTACTAATTTTTAATTGAGATTCTCCTTGGACATGATGAGGATGCCTTAGTCATTTATACATTGGATTCTGCCCTTTCAGGCAAGTCCCATAATTATATGGAATAAAAAATTGTGAATTATTTAATGTGATTTATGGTTGTATGATTGATGTTTACATTTATTTATGGGTTATTGGTTATTATTCATAGGGACCCTAGTTATACTATAAATGATTACCTCAAAATTTGAAACATATTTTTATTATAGTTATACCTATGATATACTACACACTAATCGTTGATTATACACAAACTGGACATGTTATAAACACCATTTGTGGTGTCCTACTGAGTGTTATCTCACCCCATGTCCAACCCACCATATATAATTGAAAAATCTTCATAGATTCATGTAGGGACTATGGAAATCACGGACTTTATGATTCTTGGTTTTTTTATAGGAGCACAGGAATATAGGACCGATATATGATCATGATGCTAGTGGGAGACAATTCAATTTTGGTCTCCCTAAACTCTTGATACATTTATTGGTTTCATTTCCAATAGTGGTGATTTGCCTACCATTTTGTATAGAGACCTTGTATGATCATCATATTTTAAATAAATATACTTTTGGATTTAATATTATTACATTATTCTGGATGTTATGTATTTATATAAAATATAATTCTTTTATATATTCACTTTGAATACCTCAGTTATACTCTGTTCATGTGGTTATATTTATAATTTCTTAATAAATATTCAATAAATTATTATTTACTTAGAATATTATAATAAACTTACCTAATTTGGTGAGTCATATTAACACCCACCCATTAAACAGCTTGGTTACATTTAAATAAAAATATGAAAATTATATATATATATCAATTTTCCTAAAGCATAATATTTAATATTATTAATGATATCAGGCTTATTATAATTTGAAAATAAATTTAAATGTTATATTATACTCCCCAACCACATAAATAAATTAATGCATACAATATTTTAGTTTTTTAAAAGGTTTTGTATTTTAAATTACCTTTCTCGAAAACCCACATTTTACAGAGGGATAAAGAATATTACCTTGAAAAGGTGATGTGGGAAACATAATGGAAACCATGAGTAAAATATATTTATGTTTCCAGGTGAGGATAAAATGGGGGGACACAAATATAAAGTCATGGAGGAGAAATAAGTAACCCATACATTTAAATAGTGGCAGAGAATGAGGTAATGAAAAAGTTAACAACCACAAAACCATAAATCTCTGATTGGTGAAAATACCATCAATTCATTAGAGGTGTTGTTAAAAATAATTTTATTTAATTCAAGATCCTATTTCCTAATATAGAGGTATTATTTTAATATCAAGATATGGAACATGATAAAATATTCATTCTTGATATATTTATATTTTATTAAAAAAATTCCATATATTGGTTTCACATTGATAAATTGTACACTATATTATCTCATACTTCCTGAAATGAATATTCATGCATAATTTTTCATTCCTGAAAAACTAAATGTGAATTTTTAGAAATCATATGATATATAATTCAATCCTTTCAGTTATAAATATGCACTAAAACCAAAATGGTTAGAATAAGTATTGAAATATATTTAAATACAATACATTAGTCTCTAAAACCTCATTAATAATACCAATATTTAAAAGTAATACACTCTTTAAGTAGTTGATATAGAAAACTTTATAAAGTTTATCAAAAATAATACCAAATGAAATTACCCAAATGATTTTAGCACATTCTTTTTATGATAAAGAATAACATTCATTTTCAATAACATGATGTTGGTTATAATGTAAAAAGACAAACATCTACATACATTGAATCCATTTAAAGTTTTCTAATAGGTTCAATCACCAAAAAACATCAATGAAAATATATATTCTACTAATAATAAATACAGTAAAAATTTCTAAAATAAAATCATAAAATATAGAATATATTACATTAATGAAAAATTGTAGTAAATATAATCAAAGATCACCAAAATTTCACTGTCTAGAAATCATTAGAAAATTATAAGGTCAAAAATACTATCCCAATATCTTAACCAATAACAATCATCTATTTATCAAAACTAAACATTATTTTCTCAACGTCAATCACATATTATTTGTTTTCATTGCCTTAATCATGTGTTCTATAAAAATATAACATTACCATTAAATCACTTTTCTTGGTTATCAGTACTATTTAACATATTTATTTAAATCCTTAATTGAAAACTACTGTTGAACAATTCAAAGATGATTCATAATTCTTATTACCCAAATATCAATAATATAATACTTCTACAATAGGCTTAATTCGTCCCAATACATATATATATATATATATATATATATCAATTCATTATCATTAATGATATTTATATAATAAGTACTTCCTTTGCCTAAGAGTTAATCCTTCGATTAGTTAAATGATTTGAATATTTCCCATATTCCAAATACATAATGAAATTAATTATTTATCAATTTATGAAATATTCACTTAATTTAAAAACATAATCCATCTTACCCAATATATGATATATACTTCTAGTAGTTTCATCAAACATTAATAAGATGATGGATATTTAACTTCTTTATATCGATGATCAGTATTACAATAGAATCAATAAAATTACATCTCCCCCTTATTGTATGTTTAAGGAAAAAATATAGATTTCTATTGTTAATCAAATAAAATGATTAATGGCTATGCATAATCAGAATGTTTTTCCTTCCAATTACAATTTCATTTAATTTTTTTAAGAAGACAATAATTTCATTTTCCAGCACTTTATCCATTCATATATATCCTCTAATTTCCATCCATTTTCTTAGACCAAAAACTATAGTGTGAGAAATAGTAATCATTGTTTGATATTATAAAAAATAATGTATATAATTAATTAATTTAGATCATATCTTTCCAATCAATGGAACTTTAGGTATAATATATGCAATAATTTGTTATATTCTATTCAAATCAATAAAAATAATCCTTAATAAAATTAAAATTAATGCATGAATATATTCTATGATTTTCAAACTAAGAGTGCAGTGTGATCACAACCACCATTCATCAGAATTCTAGTCATTATATACTAAACCAAATCTATTAGTGTTTTTAACCCAAGATGATTTTATTCCAAACCACATAAAAATATAGTATCCTTATTTTTTTTCTTGTTACCCCTAATTTTTTTGTGAATTACATTTCATGATAAAAATATATTCTTTATCACTTTTTCATTACATAAATAACCATATTTAACTATAATTACATGCAACACCTAATATAAATTAAATGGATCATTAATGAAAAATTTTATTTTTTAAGTTGATATAAATCACCCATAAATGGGATTGGAATGTATGAATATGATTAATTAAATCATAAAAATATATATAATGAAAATTTATTTAAATTTATTTCCTTGTTGACCCATCAATCAAAAAAGAAAATAAAAACTCTTTTAATATAATAGAACTATTTTTTCAGAAATATTTTTTATATTTAAAAAACATGTTTTATGCTAGTAAATTGAAAAAAAATTGAATTATTTTAATCATATCAATATATTAAAAAAACAATTAAATGTTTCAAATTTTACTTTTGTGTTTCTGAGACTATATATATCAATATATAAATTTTTTCCATTAAAAACTGTATTTTTTCTAGAAATATGTATTAATTCCTTTTTGACACATATTTAAAAAAAAGTATCCCAAATTTAGAATTTTTTTAATAAATTGAAATTAGTTTATCAAATAATAATTTCAACTTTATATTTTGAATAATTTTGAGAATTTTTTGAAAATTTAAACTTTTTATAGAATAGTGAAGAATATTTTTTGTATAAAGAATGTACATTTTTATAAAATTTTCTAATAGCAACCAAATTTATTCAATATAATATTCATATAAAAACTAGATCAATTATAATTCTATTAATACGATTTTTTCAATTACAATCATTTTCAAGTTGAATTTTGTTATAATATTTTTTAAACATGGGAACATTTCTTCTTTGAAACCCATATTTATCATAACATCTTTGAGATGAATTTTAAATTAAATATTTCCCATTATGTTAAAAAAATTAGGTAAAATAAAATAAATATTAGTAATAATTATAATTTATATTATCTAAAAAATGAAAATTATTTTTACATGGGGTTATATTAAACTAACAATGGATTAAACTATCAATAAACATGTATAAAACCCAAATTATTTTGTATATTCTGACCAAATATTATATATGTTCTATACTTTCACATTTTTCATACCTGTGGCTATTGAAAAATGTGGGTAAAAAATTTTCTTTTCCAAAAAAAAGTGTTACACTAACTCACACAAAAGCCCATGCCCTATCCTCTTCTAGTCACACATAAAAAACAAATAAGTAATCCAATAACTTCCCACATCAATTTTCAACTCCCTTATCCTATTGTAGAAGCATTATTTTGGTGAGAAATCCATCTTAATAAGTCATGCAGTGTACACCAAAATATATTTCTTGATGAAGTGGTAACGTCCCAAATCAACCATTTTATTTTGTTTATTCCCTCCAAGTTTCAATTAATATTAAAAAAATATTATATGATATATTGATTATACATAATATAAATATATGTTATAATGTTAATGTAATAATCTAAATGCTTATCATCTTCATTCAAATGTGTTAGGAAATCTTTTTTCTTATGTACTTTGAACTACCTCCTCACGAACAGATAATATTCATTTTTCAAAATCACCAATCATCAGATGATATAATCGTTTATTTTTTGAATATAGGATATTTATGATATTATTATGACTTTGGAATCATGATATCAACTACACCTTATTACTTTCAATTATGTGGGAATGCGATAACATCCTTAGTGTGTACAATAGATAACCATATCGCAAAGTGGTGTGACTCATTCATGTATTCCAGGGAAGGTAATAAAGACTGTTTTAATGGAAATATGTAATATATTTTAAATAAAAAACATTTATATAATGGTTATATATTATTTACCTTACATTTGTTTATTAAGTAGAAAAAATGGGAACAATGTTCATGTATACATGGTGTATACTGTCTCCATGAATTATTTATTTCATATTTTGTAGAATAAATTTACGAATCACTAATAAAATTTATAATGTTCATATATGATACTTATATAATGTTTAAAATTATATTTTTACCATGAAAATATTTTTTAATGAATCATATCGCCTTAAAATAATTAAATTTCAACAATAGCTTATATTGCACCAAACAACCTTTTTAAACAAACCGCTAATGATTATCAAAATATTATGTTCCTTTTATATCATCGATTATTTATTAGAATGAATGATTATAATTAACTAAATTATAATAATATATGTTCTATATATTTATAAAATGAATTAATTAGATATTAAATTATTAGAATAAAAATTAAAATAATTTAAAATAGATGATTCATTTTTATGGGAAATTATATTATGTGTACGAAGAATTTTAAATCAATCAATATCTATTAGTGATTAATTTTAATTAAATATATATTATTTAGTTTCAAATATAATTTAATCATTCAAAATATATATTTCAAAAACATTAGATAAAATTAAATCATTGATTAATATTAAAATCTTATTTCTTAAAAAAATGTTTTCTCTTTTTTTGTACCCATATATAAAATTTAATTATTTCCATTCATAGAAATTAAATTATTTAGAATAATTTCTTATTTATATTAAGGAGTTTCATATTATTTAATTAATACCAAATATTTAGTACAATTGTATAGTAATTATGGTAAAATTTATCACCGCAATAAAGGGTAAATTAGGTTAGTATTTGTTTAAACTAAGTGATAAAGCCTTAATTATTCATGTTAAATCCTGTTGGTTGTTTTAAATATTACCCTTAAACCACAAGGTTAAAAATTGAGTTATTTAATGCAATGTTTTCCTTCGAAAAAACGTATATATTTTTAAACTATTGGAAATGAAAAATTTCACTCTCTTAGTTTATAAGATAATTTATTTTTTCATGTGAGGTGAAAATTAGTTATTAAGGAATATTAAAAATAATTAAATTCCTAATGAAATTATATTGAAAATTTATTTATTCTTTTTTGTAATTAATTATTTCATTAAATATTATAACAATGCCAATGATATAACTATTGAATTAATTAGAACATTAAATAAATAATAAAAAAAATACAAAATGTATTATCATTTGGGATGAATAATATAATAAGACAATTTTTTAGATTCAGATTATATTTTCGGCATACTTTTTAATATATTTTAGAAATATAAGTTTCTCTCGGTGTTATTGTATTTAAATTAATGAATTGGGTCCAACTGAGACTGTAGATTCTTTATAAAAATAATATTTTATTAAATTAATTAAAAATTATAAAAATTCTCTATTATGATAAATGGTATATTATATGGTTGTAAATATTAGTAGTTGAACATATATAGTCTAATTGACACATTATATGTAATAATTACATCATTTTAATATTTAATAAATTATTAAATTAGTTAAAAATATAATAGGTTAACTAATGGATAATCAAAATGATATAGTTTTAAATTACAAAAGAACATTTAGAAAATCAATTGGATTATGGTATTACAACCCTATTACACCTTATATTAGTTTAACATTCTATTTGGATGTATTTTGATTCATATATAATTTATTATAAATTAATCTTTTCGGCAATAAAATAAGTTTTCCACACCTAAATTATAATGGGGCACCTCTTCCCATACGTCATTTAAATAAACAAAAACTTCTATATCAACCAAACTCTACCAAATTATCTTCTAAACATTCATAAAATTATTTCAAAGGTTATGGAATCTCCAAAACATAATCCCCATTTCCCTTATAGAATATCTAGAGGAATCGTTCTGAAGTAGAGGTGATTTCTCTCTCTCATCACAGTTATTCTCTACTCCAATTTAAATCCTCAAAATATATTATATAATTCAAAAAATAGTGAATTTTTTATCCTCAATTTTCATATATGTAATTTATATTTTTAAAACCCTATTACACTCCGACTTTTTCCTCAGACAAGATGCCAAATTATTACTCATGTGTATGTATGGCTTATCATCTCTATATAGCGATACAATTTATTTTTCATTAACATATTCTATATAATAATGTTATTATGGGATTAATTTTGTATAGGATATTAAAGAAAAAAATTATACTTGTTGAATGATAATATAATGTGATATCTTTTACCATTGATTCTTTTGGTAAATTATAATGTCACCCATGTGTACATATGGACTACCATCTCCATGAGAAAGTGTGATTTGTTTTTCATTTATATATCACATGGATAGAAATAAATATGAATATCATTAATATATATGAAATATATAAAATAATAATTATTATAAATTTTATTGGACAATGATAAATATATATTGATTTGGATTTCTGAATCGAACCAGGCTTGGAAAATGAAGGAGTTATCACCCAGAAAAGTTATTTCAGAAAATTATTAATAAAAGGGTGATTATATATAAAACATTGAATTATATTAATAGTCATTAAATATATATATATAATAAATCTATATTAAATATTAATTTTTTTTCTACATTAACAAGGAAATGAGATACTTGTGGTAGGGTTTTATTTCACAATATTTCCATTATTCATAATTGTGTCAGTTAATGTCTACATTAAGGAATAATTCATACCCATTTCCTTGTTTTATAAAAAAAATATATTTTTTTTGTATTCCCAAAAATTTGTTTAAAATTTTTTACCAAATTTTTACTTTTAAAAGTATGTTAGAAAATAATACATCTATCTTTTTCTAAATCATGGGTTTTTGTGGATTTTACAACAAATACTTGGAATGAATGATTTTTTATCTTATAAAACAATATTATATTGTAAAAAAATCATGATGAAATAATTTTATGATGGTTATCTTAAAATATTACAATTATATATTCAATTAATTTTTTCCCTTTATAATTTAACATCATTAAAAAAATTAATTATTTAAAATGGAAAGGATATTTGCCTTAAAAATTATAATAAGTGATCATTCAAAGTCATTTTCCATAAAGTATAAAATTATTTAATGCTACATTTAATTTAGTGGTTATATCATCTAATTATTCCATACTATCAATTTCTATGAATGGTTTATTTTTATTATTGAATGATATTAATAATACATATTCAGTTTCTACATGTTTTTCTATTATGAAATGATTATGAAACCAATTTTTTAAAATGGTTCTGATTTTATCAATGATTGTTATCTTTTGTGTGGGTTCGATTATATGATTTGTTGGACCAATAACTAACTTTATTTTATTGGGTAATGATTTATATATAATTAGACAGAAAGTACTATTATGGGGTGTAAACCTGCTTAATAATTGAATTTTCATACAAAAATAGTCATGGATGTAAACCTTGACTACTATTATGGTTTGGGGTGTAAACCCATTCCAACATTATATACTTTTCAAATATCCTTAACTAATATGGAAATGATTTTCTATGATTATGTTTATGAAAAATTATATGTCTTATGTTATTAACCCATATATTTTATTCTGTAATTCATTTATGATTCATGTCTATTGAGGTTCCAAGATTCATTCCATGACTAAAGATTTTTTTAACAGAGGTAATAATATTAATATGTGGTATTCATGTTTCATACACATATTCTCATTTAATGCTTGTGATATACCCATTTTTACAATTATTGAGTATTTGATCTCCCACATTCCTTATGTATATTTTTTCTATGATACGAAGGATGTAATTTTGTAGTTTATTGGAAAAAATGTTACTAATTATGAAACATTAGTGGTTGAAAATGTAGATATTTTATGGAAAAGTTTTTATGTTCCCATGTATCGAATGGAACTATACATTTATGATCCCCAGACATCTATTTGTGTAATGTAATGAATATTCATCTAATCATATATAATATCTAGGTATTAAAACTATGGGGATTTAAGTTATTATTATAGTATGTAATTAGCTATCCTTTGGATGATATTATGAGAAAAAATAATGATAAGTCAATGTATAAGAAAAGATCAAAATGTTTTATTAATGACCATTTATGGTATAGGTAAAAAATTTGTCATGTCATAAAAGAAATTTCCATGATTTATATATCTTATTAATGTTTTCACAACTGATTATTTCTTCTAAAAATATCATTTTTGGTTTTATTCAATGTTTGGAATAATAAAGAATCATATTAAAACTGGATGTGATAGAAAATGAAAAAATTGTCCTCCTGAGAAATTGAATGTCATGGGAGTTGGAATGTAGAATATTGCTTCTATGATCAATGAATGTTCTCAGGATATGATTCACTTAAATTATTAAAATGAACAAAGGAGTTAAAACTTACTATTGATTATTTGATGAGGAAACATACAAATTATTATATTTTATCTTCAAATAAAGTAATGCTTAATTGATCAACAAACACCTTTAGGAATATATTTTATATTCTACAAATCTTGGTACATGAAAAAATAACCATAGATATATATTTTCTAGATAGTGATGTTGATCAGTTGTATAATATTATTAGGAAAGATATTCTTTATTTTTTTTTACAAATATGTTGATGGATTTCCTTTACCTAAAAAATGATGATGAATCTACAGATAACTATATGAAAAATTTTATAAGAAATTCATGGTACACTACTAGTATGATTATCCATCCAGTAGGTAATTATGATCTATTCTTCATTTTATTAAAACCAATTATTTAATTAGAATTACCAAAAAAATATTTCAGTGTCTATGAAGAAATTGTTTTATATGTTGTCAAGGTAGAGATAAAGACTAGAGACACCTATAAAACTCATGATTTTTATAAAAAAAAATGGAATTTAAATTCAACTATAAAAATCATGTATTTAATAATATTAAAATTTCATCATTCTCAAATTGTGGGAAGAAGAATGGAGAAAATTTTCATTTGTGGACTTATAAATGGTTTTACTGTGGAATGGAATTTTACTAGGAAAAAGAATTCCAATTTTATAGGAAGAAGATAGCTGATGTATCTAATTGGGAAAAATAACCACAAATTACCTAGATATCCTCTAATGATTAAAATTATTGGAGTATGATAGTTATGGAAATTACTTCTTAAAACCAATTGTTTTTTGTGATCAGCGTTAATAACCTATTTAGATTGAAGAAAAAGGGAAGCCTCATGTGATGAAGACTGTAAAAGTATGTTATCAGAATGGTATTAATAATGGAACACATATCATACACTCTATAAAATATAATTGTTTTTTTCATAACCCATACACTTTTATATTGAAATAATCTTCTAAGGGTACCCCCATGTCACCTAAAAAATTGATTGTCAGTTAAATGTGAAAACTACAAATATAAAAATTGTCACATCTTAAGTATAATTTTTCTTATGATATGTGTTTTTAAGAAAGTTCTTCCTACACATCTTGTGATTCTCTACTTAGTATACTTTGATGTCACTATTGGCATTTATTGGCTTTCTATATTAGGAGTATATATTAATTTTCAAATAAATGAATTCATATATCATATTTTGAATAAACATATATTCATTAATTAATGCAAGGATTAATATGAACATACAATGGACATAATTTCCATATTCCATATATTAATTTTAATAAATTAAGGTATTTAAACTCAAATAGTTTTGGAGATACTCAACATTAAGGATACAATTATTGTACTGTAGATTGTTTATGTATTTCAAAAAAATGGTAATGTATTCCAATGAACTCTGTTTTTGAGTTTACCATGGAACTGATATATAGTAATATTCCTACATTAAATACATTATATAAAATAGTCCCAATTTGGTTATAAGAGTTTAATAAAAGTCTCCAAAAAGTAGTGACAATGGATTCAGACTCCCTGGTGCATCCCTATAGGAAAAACATTTTATATTTGTGAAGAAATAATATGGATCAATGGGATTGTTCATTGATTTTTGGGAACAAAAAAAATAACTATCATGAACAATTATCATCCCCCACTTATTTTTGACTTGTTTGATCCACCACACAAAGCTCAATGATTTTATAAGATTGACACTCATTATAGATATAATAAATTTAGAGTCATGAAGGATGATATAACCAATACTCCATTCTATACAACATAATGACACTTCAAATTTATAGTGATGACTTTTGGTCTTAATAATTACCCCTCTATATTTATAAAGTTGATTAATATACTTTAGAGACTATGTTGGTAAATTTTTGATTGTCATTACAGATGATATTTTAGTATATTCAATGAGAAATGACGAGCATGATATTTATTAGACTTTTGTCATTAAGAACCAAAGGATAGATAAGAATTATAAATAAATTTCTATATAATAATTTTGGGTTAAAAAAGATTCATTTTTTTGATATATAATATCACTTGAAAGTATAAAAGTAGATCCATCACTATGAAAAACTAGTGAGAAATATCCTAGACCAACCACTTTAAATGAATTCAATACCTTTCTCAAGATGGAAGGTTATTATCAATGTTTTTTAATGATTTATTAGGATTAGATATTCTACACATCAAGGTGACTTTGAGTGTAGTTTATTTCTTATTTATAGAGTAATGTGAAGATAATTTTAATGAGATAAAATAATTGTTTGTCAGCGAAACTATTCTCACACTACCCTAAAATGGAGAGTGGTTTTTTGTGTATAGTTATGCAATAAAGAAGGAATTATGATATGCCCTCATGAAAAATAAAATGGTGAATTATTATGATTCATTATATTTGATGGTCTATGATAAAACATACCCAACTCATGATTTGCGTGTTTCAATGTTATTTTATTTCAATTAAATATATAGAAGGAATATATATATGGATAAAAGTGTAACATATATAATGATAATATATAATTAGTATACGTTTTCTATTAAAGTATTTGAATATTATCCAAATATTGTTTTTTTAAAATATGACAAGAGATTATTTCTTCTCATTCAATTACAAAAATAGTAAGTTATCATGATATACATTTCTTTGAGTTTAAAGGATCATAATAGCTTATATATGATGACGATCACAAATTATAAAATATTAAATAATTTATAAAGGATTGAAATAGAAATTTTGAAGGATGGGGAGAAATTTTATCCATCTCAAATGAATGTTAACCCATTTATTCATGTGATGATTATAAAGAAGATGTAGAACTATGAAATAGGTGAGAAATATTCTCATGTACACCAATTATTGTGATAGAATAATAAAGTTCAACAACCATGTATTTTTTCGGTCAATACTTGATTTGAACAAGGAGAAATTATATGAGAATCATAGTTCATCAATATATATTCATCCTAGAAGTACAAAAATGTAAAAAGACTTGAAATATTTTTTGGGTGGGTTGGTGTGAAGAAACATATTATTGGATATGTTTCTTAGTGATATTTCTGATTGAAAGTTAATGATGTAAGACAAACGTCTAATGGGATGTTACAACTAATAACCATACCTTAATGGAAATGGGAAAAAAACACCATGCATTTTGTTATCAGACTCCTCGAACCATTGAAAGGACATATTGAAATATCATTTATAGTTATTCACCTAACAAAGTTGACACAATTTTTATCTATAAGAGACTTTTTCTCTTAATTTGTTATATAGAATATATATTAATGAAGTAGTATTATTTCATAGAGTACACATTCTATTGTAACTGATTAGGGATCAAGGATTACCTTGATTTTCGGTTGATATCTTCAATATACTCAGCGTACATAGATATGTTTCTTCTAATATTCTCATCCTCATATATATGGTTAGTATGGAAGGATAATTCAAACTCTATAAAACATGTTGAGATATTTCCCCAAGGATATCAAATGTGGATCAAATCAAAACTATCTATCAATATAATTTTCTTATAAATTTTGATTTCAATCCATCATTTAGGTGGATCCTTATGAAGTCCTCTACGGTAAATAATGTTTTCCTAAATAATTTTATTGGTACATGATCTATTAGTTTAAATTTTATATAAGGTAAAACTATTAATCATAATATCATAGAATCTTTTATTAAATAATAAATTTATTCTTATAATCATTGGTAGGATATGGAGTTAGAAGTTGATGATAAGGTATTTCTAGAAATACCTCCATGGAAGAGAGTGTTATGATATGATATAAGGGAATGTTATGCTCTAGGTATATTGTTACTCTGAATATCTCGGTCATATCTTGACTGTATCTTATTAATTGAAACTTTTACATAGTATATCACATGTTCATGATGTATTCCATATATCTCTCATGGGAATGTACAAACTGGAACCCTCATGTGTACAAAATTCAGAGCTCTAACCACTAGAATGTTTTATTTCTTATTAAAAGAAACTTATAAATTTTTTGGATCATAAAGAGAATGCTATACAAAATTGGCTCACACACCTCATTACTGATTTATAGAGAAACCACCAATTTATGGAAGCTACTTTGGAACCTATGGATGTGATAAAGAAGACATATCCTCATCTATTTGTATATGATATATGAATGTTAGTGGAAATTTTCATTTTATTGTTATTAAATTGTAAAAACCCATTATTTTTCATATATATTTCCATTTCAAATAATTTTATATCATTTATATCTTGAGTTTTAGGTCAATATGATTTTAAAAAAACCCAATAAAATTATTATAATATTATATGTCCATTATATCCTAGAGTCTATATTAGAAGAAATTAATATTAAAATATATATATTGATAATATATGGACTATAAATTTATAAAATTAATTCATTATTATCCAATTATTATAATTAAAAAATAAAAAAATATTAAAATAAAAGTGGTGTATTTTTTAAAACCAAATTTTTTTGTGTAAAGGAAAATGATTATCATTTAATCCCAATTGGGGACTGATTTTAGGAGACTTTATACATTATTTACTATATAAATGTTTTCAAAAAATTAAAAATATGTTTTTAAAAACATAAGATAAAAATAAAGCATGTTTTAAGCTAAATAGTGTATTTATTTTTCAAAAATATGTTCAGTCTTTTTTAAAAATTAAATTCGAATTAATTTCATACATTTATAGTTATTGTGTTAGATAATAGAAATTTCATATTTATAATGAGGATTTTCAAATTTTATAATTAAGACCCTTTTATTTTTTATCAAAATGAATGGTGACCGTGGTAATATTTATTGCCTCATTATAAGGTAATGGTTGTAAATCTATGTTAAAAATTGTAGTAAGATAATAATTATTCTTATTAATTATTTTTAGATGCATTAAATTCGACCATGAAAACCTACTTTAAGAAATTGAGATATCTAATGGACATAAATCTATTAAAATAACCACCATATTATTTAAACTAATGGAAGTGATGACATATCACTCTCATATTATTAAATAAAATTTAATTCTTCTCATGGGAAAAATGTTTTATAAATGAATTATAATATTAATTTTTATTAAATTAATCAGGTAATTTATTTATTATTTTTAGTAATTAACAAATTATATTATATACTTATACAACATAAATGTATAAAATATTCAATTACTGAAAAAATAAAATAAATGATATTAAAAATATTAAATGATTTATAATTTGAGATAGTTAAGGTTTTACATGAATTATTTCGATTACTGTGACATGTTGTGGATTTTTTAAAATACTATTCTCTATTTTTTATGTGGTTTATTGAAGTGATTAATTTATAGGTAATGAATTGTGTTATAGATGACAGTGATGTAATTTTATGAAAATAAAATTATGTTAAATTATTTCATAATCTTAAAATAATTTTATAAGGATAAATGGGATATTTTATGTTATAAAATATAACTAAATAGACATTTATGGTAATATTTATAACTTATATTAAAAAATTAGAAGCTTTTAAAATTGAAAATTTGGTTACTGTGATAAATCATAGAATACGTTAAATAATTGTTAATCAAAATGATAAGGTTTAAAAATACAAAAAAACTTGTCTAGAATACATTGTTTTGTGGGATCAAAAAAATATCTCACATTATCTTATAATACTATCAATTTTTATGTATTTTTATTGTTATTTAATTTGTTATAAATTAATCTTATGAAAATTTATTAATGTCCCCCCTACAAAAATTATAAAAAGAAACCTCTTTCCTAACATCATTTCACAAATTTTATCCATCTATATTTATCATGATTTTTAGATTAATATTCTACATGTCCATAGCCCCATTCTTGAGTTCACTATATTCCAAAAAGACCAACCCTCTAACCCTTTAGAAGTGACTTAATGAAATCTTTTAGAAAATAATGTAATTTTTCAAACTGATAAATATATTATTCTATTATTTTTTCCCAAATTTAAATATATAAAACATGTCATAAAATAATAAATTAATTATATTATATATTCTTGAATTCTCTCATGATTATTAAAAAAACATCATACTCCAACATTCCCATCAAAAAAATAATTAAACGTATCTATTATGCATGTTTACGACATACCATCTCAACATATAGACAAAAATAATTTTTCATAACAATAATTTATTTATGGTAATTTTTGGCAGGTTAATTTTAATAAATGAAATTTATTAAAAAATAATACTTCTAGAAAAATAATATTATTTCAATCTTTTTACCATCTAATATTTTGCAAAATGATTATATTTCTTGTGCATACTCATAGACTACCATATCCATGATGCGATGTGATATGTTTTTTATCTACATTTTATATGGATGGTTGTAAGGATTAAATATAGAATTTTGTATTACATATATAACCTAATCATGATTCTATAAATCATTTTATGATGATAAATTTAATGGAATTGGACATCTGAAACGAAATAGGATTGGAAAACAAAGTATTAATCACCCCAAATATTGATTTTAATAATTTATTGATAAATAAATGATAAGATTAAACCCAAAGTATTATATACATTTCTACATTTAAAATGTTTCTTAAAATTTTTTATTTACTATATAAGTGGTTTTAACATAAAAAGGGACATAAATCACTTGATATATGCTTTTATTTCACAACCTCATCATTATTTGGTATTGTTTCTGTTTGAATATCCATTTGGGAATATTTCAGTTATATAATTGTGTTTTATAGAGAGTTTATGGAATGGGGTTTTTATATTCTCTAAAATTTATTTAAAATAATTTTTATCATGTTTTATATTATACAAAATACTTTTAAAGGAATCTATTTTTTCCATTTCTTAAAGGAGGTATTTTAGAACTTGCTCGACAAAAAAAAATTAAACGGATTTTTATCATATGTGGAATGAGAAGTCATTATTTTATATTTTATACCTTATTGTTTTTCATATTCCTTCAAAATAATAAAAGGTTTTTTTAAAGATAATTTATTCTTTTATATCTGTGATGCTTAAAAAAAGTTGTGATTTTAATATTGGAAGGATAATCTCCTAATAAATTATATAAAGTTATCATTCAAAATAAACCACCATATAATATAATATTATTTAATGTTACTTATGATTTGAAAATTATATTATCCTATTATATCATTATTACTCATCCTTTAATTGGGTTATATTTATGATGGAAAGATATTTATGAAACCTGTTCCATCTCCATTCGTTATGATTTATTGAAATGTCGATGTAACCCAAAAATTTACATGGTTTATTATATTTTTATTGACTTATCATTATTTTGAACACAAATATTTTTCTTTCATTATTGTAATTGTGGGACTTATATCCGCCCTCAAATGCATTGGTAAATTATTTCCATCTCATGAGATATACAAGACATGATGGGAAAGTGAACTTGGTTTAGTATGGGACATTTCATATCATGATAGCCATGGGAGTGAACTTGAACAACTAAAATGGTTTGGGTAGCGGACCTATTTTACTATGATAGTGTTGGAATATATCATTGAATTGTAAGGAAATTATTTTCTAAACATTTTTATATTCCTAAATTCCATATATTATGTCATGCCATTATATATTATATTGTTTGATTATTTTATTATTCATGTCTAATGAGCATCAATAACTTATTTTAGGACTGAATAATATTATTTTTTGATAAAAATGGTATAGTTCTCAAATTATATGTTCATATTCTTGTACCCGGATTCCCTTGTTATGCTTGATATCCTTCATGTTTACCCTTACTTATCATACAATCTCAAACTTTTCTTTTGTTTTAGTTCCAAGGGATATAAAAAAATTTATTATGTTGGATATGTAAAAAATAGTGATAATTATTAATAAATTTGTGGGATATGATGTAGATATTTTATGTATTAGATGTTATTGTTTTTCATATATCTAATGGAACTATACCTTTATGATCGCAAGACATGTATTCTTATAATATAATTTATATTCATCTAAAAATATGTAATATATTTGAAAAATAATAATTTTTATAAAAATAATGATTTTGAATCCATGATAAATGTTAGAGGAAAAAAATAAAAAATAAAGTCATACAAGAGAACCAAATCTGTTATTGATGAAAACATGACATTAAAATAGAATTTTAATAAACACTAAAAAAATACCATTTCTAAATCATATATGGTATGATTTATATATATAGATATAATATATGAATTATTAGTAAATAATTTTGTAATAAACATATGTTTATTATACTAGAGGTTTGAACATGTAAGAAGGAATTCGAGGCTTATTTTACATGACTTCAATGTCATCTTTTACTTTTGTGAGACACATGTCACATTCCACATCCAATTTATTTTATGAAAAGAATATTCATCCCATTAATGTATTTTATGATTATTATCCAAATAATAATTGGGATTTACCAATATATATTAGGATCTTTCTTTCATGAGTTTTACTATTCAAGAGATACCAATATGGTAAGAGGTTTTTGTTTCTGTTTTCCTTCTCTGAAATATATGTTTTTTATGTATCTACCTTATTTTATAAGGTGTATATAAATCTCGTTTGACATTTAATAAAATGAATTAATTCATTCTAATGATATTCATTTATTAATTTAATGTTACTCATTCAAACAACATGTTATTCAAGGTTACCTATGTGGTAATGGTTTTATGTAAAAATCTCATCTTTTATTGATATTTCTTATGATTATACTTAAATGGATGAAATCATATGATATATCTCCCATGAATAACATGTGTTCATTCATATACTAGTTATTAATGGAAAAAATAGTATTCCATTCATTTTACTCACTTTTAGTACTAGATAATTGAAAATAATAATTTAGGTAGTAGCTTCTTTATTCCCTCTTGTAAAAAAAATTCCAAAATTCATATTTCATAAAAAAAATAAAAATATTTTAACATTACATAAATAATTTATTAAAGATATTTTTAATTTTTATGTCTTTTTAAAAAATATTTTGGATGGAATCATCTTGTTTTTTCAAAATAATTCATGTTTAGCCTTTAAAAAATTCATAAAGGTGTATTTTTTAAAATTATAAGATATTAATGTAATTTTACATCATCATGAAGATTATTTTTGTTGTTTTTTTTATTATTTTTCACGGTTTATTTAAATGAAAAATATTTTCCCATTTTTTTAGTTTTATAGTTTTTTTCAACAATGGAAATAATATTTTCCTTATGAAAATTTTTAGATGATTTTTTATGTCTTCGTTATATATTTCAAATATTATTTTAAATGAATAGGATTTAAAAAATATTATTGAATAATTATTTTAAAAAGTTTTATTAAATGGAAAATGATATCATTCTCAATAAAAATTTTAAATTGATTTTAAATCATATATAATAAGTTTCCCTGTTAATTTTTAGTTGAAAGGATGTTCCAAATTTCGTATTTTTTTTAAAATTGGAAGGGGTGTGTAACTTAATAAATCTCCCAAGTGATCTATCAAAACAATTTTCCATATAACATGACAACCATTGATGATAACTATAATTTATTTAGGATAAAATATAATGATTCCATCTATAGTTATTATCTAGATGGTTATTATTTTTGTTGCTGAAATTTTTATAAAACCCATATATTTTACAGGGGTTACTAAATGGTGAATCAATGAAACTATCATAAATCCATTTTCATTTACATGATTTATGATGTGATGATATAATGAATAAGTAGTTTTGTTATAGAACACATAGGTATGGTTTTAATAATTTGATATATGGGACCAATACCTCCCTTCAATTCTTTGGTTAAAGTTATATATCTCACGTGATTATAGTGGTAAATATGTCAATGGGAATAATATATATTGGAAGTAGGTGTGTCATCCATTATGGGAGATAGGTGCATCCGAATCCATACATGGAATTGTTGCATCCTAATCCCCAATGGGAAACTGGTTTTATATCCCGATACTATATTTTAATTGTATTAGTAGATAAACATGAAATATTATATTATATATCAATATTTGTGCTGGTGTAATACATTTATGAAACGATCTTTTGATTAATGATTTATTTTATATTATTTCTTAATCTTAGGAGATTTTTTCTGTGATTAAAATGTTTAATGTCATGAATCACGTAAATGACCTATGAAATATTTTTAATGAACAATATATGTCATTCTCGGGATCAAATACCCATATAATTTTCATATTATATCACTTGATCAAAGACATAAATTTCTATCATTTATCCATATTGAGTATATAATCTCACCCATTTATATGTTTCTTTACCATGTTATCAATAGAGGATTAGGAATGGTGTACCTAAGAGGATTAATATGTGACAATAGCATTGTGGGTGATAGTTAAGATATTTCATGAAATAATTTTATTATGTTTATAGTATCAAAATTCAATAAAACTATTTCATTCCTTGGGTGTATCATTATGAAATTAATTGAATATTCATCTGAAAGGATTTCATATTTATTTATGAAAATCATAGGTTTTTATAGTAGATATAGGGAAAAAAGTTTAGTTAATAATTAGAGAGCTTAATTATAAAAACATTAGTGATATCCCTAGGGATATTTATAAGTATATATTTATGGATATGTTTATGGAAATATATAATGATAGTTCTATGTACAATTTTATATATATGAAAGTATCATCTAATTTGATGATGGATAGAGAAAGGGGTTTCCATGAAATTGCATCCCTATATGGATACTAAAAGTTTATGAGCAACTTATATAGAGGTACGAATGGGTAATTACAAAATAATGGGTTCATTGAGCTATACTCGTTCATCACCAAGTTCATAAAAATATGATTTCTAACACAAAAGTTTTGACAATCATGGGGGATATGATTTGGAAATTCATAAAATCATCATAATGATTTATAAAATCGTTATATAATAACCATGAATGACTAGGTTTAGGTCTAATGTGTCATAAAATAAAAATATGGTGTCCTAATTAAGGCAACATATAAATTATTTTTCTTGATTATGTTGTTTCCCATTATTAATATTGTAACACACACTATGATTTTTGGTTTTATTCAATGGTGAAAACTACAATGAATCATATTAACAAGGAGGGTGAAAAAAGATATTTATATGAACCACTAAATAGGTAAATGACAAGAGTTAAGGTTGTTTTGATTATTCCTAATCAATTGTCATGATGTATGATTAAAATCATAATTATAAACTATCTATTAAACTCTATAGAGGAGATAAGGATAGATTTTTATTGAGTATGTGTGTTGGAGACCATTGGGAAAAGAAGATTCATATCCAATATGCATATAATTTAGGGAAAAATAATTCAATGTAATTTATCCAATGGAAGATAATATTTTTTATTTGTAGTGAAGAAGGGAACATGGAGAGTAACTACTGGGGGAAAAATAAATATTTTAATTTATATAATGGATGAGAATATGGGTCTTCATAAGGTATTTTTAATGAATTTATGTTTTATCTATTAAAATTATTGATAATATAAAAAATTAACTCATAGGGGGAATTATAATGAATATGATCAACAAGGTGATAAAATTATATTTTTATGATAGTGAAGTGAGTTGAAATGAATTATGAAAAGAAGGAGATATTACGGAATACAATGATGAAGACTATAAAAAGTATAAGATTGAAATATAATGACTGAAGAGTTTATGTATTCAAATTATATAATTATATAATATTTATCTTGGAAAATATAAGGATTGTTCATTACCTGTTCTTTTAAGGTTCTCCCATAATATGTTTAGTGGAATTGAAGACTTATATATGTGATTTAACGAAAATGTGATATTACATGGAGATAACATGATTTAGGAAAAGAGAATTGTTTATGTTATCATGATGTTGAGATACTGATAATGGGATGAAGATATTATTGATATGGATAATGTAATATGATTAGTTACAAAATTATAGGATTTATGAAATATATTAAATAATGTATTTTGTTACTAATGGAATGAGTAATTTTATATATTTTTATTTTATTCTTTATAATTATCATGGTTAAATAAAATATATGAATATTGTATTAACTTATTAGTAAAGTTAAAAATTTACTGATACATTATGAAATTTTAGGGATTAATTTTATATAGATATTTTAAATTTAAATGAATTTATACATTTTTTTGGATTTCATTTTTCGGTCACACTAGATTGAGTAATATTGTTACAAATTCATGGAATGGATTAAGATTAACATTAGATTTCATTCTATATTCTATGATTAAAATTACTTTTTTCATAATAACTAAGGAAGGAAGGAATGAGTTACCATTATTTAAGGAATATTAAAATCAAATAGTGATTATAAAGTATTAAAAAATTCATATTCAATATATATGAAGATAAAATTGATCAATAAAACATAAAATGAATAATTTTTCTCTTATAGAATAAAGAAATTTTACTAGTTACTAATATTTATATCCTTAAAATAATTTATTCTATCTTAACAGTACATTATCATTTGGTGGTTTCAATAAATATAACTCATTTCATGGTTCTTTTTTGTGTATCTCCATTAAAAACATTAATTCATGATCCATCACTTATATTGATCTTAGAGTTCATACCATTAAATCATGAACATTCATATACAGAAAATTTAATGGTAATTTTTTAACATTCATAGAATTCTATATGAAATAATAACACCCACATATTAAGCTTATTGTTGTAAAACAATCATATATAGGAAGCTACGTAAGGACCTGACGATGTAATTAGGATGTTGAATCCTCATTTTTCGGTACTGAAGTATAGAATTTCAAGGGGAAAAAATTTTCATGTGTGGAAAACTGTAACATGCTAACATTTTTTATAAATATATTTTTTTCAAATAATCATAATATTTTTCATATTTTTTGTTACACAGAACACATATTTTCACTTTTGTTACATGCAACATCGAGTCAAAATAAAATATGAAAATTTATTAATGTATTATTATTTACTATTATAGAAATAAACCAGTACATGGAATATCTGGTATGCATAAGATTATCTAAATTATGAAAATAAAAGGTTATAGAAGTGTATAAATTGAATTCATTGGTCTCCAATTAGTTGTAATTTAAAACAAAAACTATATTAAAATATAAGAAACCATTTTCAGAAAAACTATATTTATTCACATAAATGAATTTTAATAGAATAAAATAAAAAATAAATATTGTTGAATTATTTTAATTATATTTATATATCATATTTTTAATTATATTTATATCATTCAAAATATGTGATTTCATGATAAGAGATAGGAAATAATCCAATTTAATACATTGAAGCTATATTTTTATGAATGATAGAATTGTTGCCTTTCAGCACTTATTTTAAAGATTATTTCTTCCAATTTTTTGAAAATTTAACAGAATAAATGAAATTATTTTTATAACTCCTAGTGTAGAATTTTTTTAGGGTGATGTTTTGAGAAATTTTTGAGAAGAGAAATGTTTCGATTAATATTGATAAATAATTGGCTTTATTATGAATTTTCATTTCTATTAATTATTTTTTAAAATATTAAAAAAATTAAGATTATTTTAGAAGAAAAATTAGTTATATTATATATCTACGAATAGAAATAATTTCATATTAATAAATTTCATATTGATTTTTTATTTTTATTTGTTTTAAACATTTGACAATTTTGAATTTTGAAACACGTTTTCTTATTGCATCTACATGATATATTGAAAATTCATTTTTTTCCACTTATTTAAATAATATTTTCATAAATACATTATATATTTGGAATAATAAAAACTATATTTATCAAATATGTTAAAAAACAATTATATACCATAATAAATAGTAAAAACAAAAATGTCTATTTCCCATCGATTAGTTATAAATGGGTTTACAGAGCGATGAAACTAAGAATATATGTATTAGAAACTATGAAAAACATGTGAAAAAAAAATTTTGTTCATATTTATACATTATTTGTTCTACAAATAATAATGGTTAGTTTTTTATCCATGATTCATGTGAAAATTTGCGTATAAATATTTATTTTAATGAACTATAATTGTGCCATTCACCAAACATATGATACGACATCACATCTCTTTTCCACTTCAAACATAAAAATTCACTTGGATCATCCAATACATACCCAAATAACATATTTACATCCCTACATGTAACCTATAAGTGCTACTTTGTCCAAAAATAAATGTTGAAAGCCTTCTAGTGAAATCTAAAAGAAGTTGTTCGAAGAAGAGGTAATGTCCCTAACCAACCTTTTAATATTAATTATTAAATCACTTATATAAATTATTATTTAAAAATTATTATGTAATAAAATCATTAAAATACAAATAATTTAATGTCATTATGTTAATTTAATATCCAAAATCATTCTCTTCATTCATTAAATTGGTTATAAAATCACCATTCTTGTCTATGGAAGACTACCTCATCACAAACTGATGTTATTCATGTTTCTTAACCAACACTCGCTGATGGATATATTTATGGATTTATATATATATATATATATATATTATAATTATTAAATTATTATGATCTTTGAATCAATATATCACACATTCCTTATGACATTCCATTTCATGGGAATATGATAATGTCATTCCTCTATACAGTGGACTTTCTTCCTCGTGGAGCAATGTGATCTGGCCACGCATTACATGAATGGTACGAAGAGTTTTTTTTAAAAAAATATGTGATATATATGAGATTTAAATTATCCTAAAATTTTAATATATTATTTTAATTTCTTTTAATACTTTTTTCGAGAAAGTGTAGAAAATGTTCATTTGTACATATCGAATACCATCTCCTGGAGCGTTATATTTTATTTTTATTCACTAAAAATTTCTAATAATTATAAATAAATGTATAATTAATATATAAGATATTTAATTAAGGTATAATGTTATATGATTTTATAAACATGACCAATGTAAGAGGTCCAAAAATAACATATCAAAATATACCAAAAAAATAAATCCATTATATCCATTAAGGTGAATTTAACATGGAATAGTAAATAAATGTGTGATTGAAAGTCAAAAGTAAATAAGATATGGAATTATCTGTATATGTATGGTTTTGTGATTGATTTATAATAATAATGTATTTATTAAAATTTTGGTTAAAATGTGAACAATGTGTGTCAAAACATATAGTAATGGATTTCCATCAATCTGTTTTACTTCTATGAGACACATGGCATATTCACCACCAATTTATTTAATATGTTGTATATAATTTAAAAGAATTTATTTTAAAATAAATCACATAAAAATTATTTGTATTAATATATCAATTTCAGCATCTTTCATTCATGGGGGTTTTGGTTCAAATAAATCCAAAATTATAAGTGATTTTTTTCTCAATTTTCCTTCATTAAGAGATATGTTGGGTTTTACAACAATCTACATTTATGACATGTATATAACACCACACGGAGACTTATTACCATGATTATAATGATTCTCATGATATTCATAGTTTTATTTAATTTTATTCATTCATAGGGGTTCTGATTCCGGTTTATGAAAAAAAGAAAATGGTTTTATATTACAATCTAATCATTTATCAGGACTGATTTTGATTATGCTTATAATAATGAAATAATATAATATATTTAGTATGAAACTAATATAATTTTTTCTTATATTTAATTTCAATATAATTCATTTTTACTATTAATTTTAATTTCATTATATACTCATGATTTAAAAATATTGTATGGAAGAAAAATCTACATTATTTTTCTCATCGGTCAAAAAAAGTTTTTATCTCTAAAATAATATTATCTAAAAATGTTTTCATAACATTTATAAATATTAAAATTATTCATTAAATACATTTTTACCAATTTTTTACTATTTAATTATTGTTTTTAAAGGAAAATTTATTTTAAATTCCAAATATTTACATTTTTTATTTTACAGAAAATGTGAAATGAATCATTGTTTTAACATTTAAAACATGAATCAAATTTTTTTATAACATGACTATTATTTTCTTCATATATTTATTTATTTGTTTTTAATGCAATTTTGAAATAAATTTAATTTAAATAATAATCATGTTCTAATTTTTTTGAATGAGAAATGGTTATTTTCTATAGGAAATGTTCTAAATGATTTCATAATGCATTGTTTATAAGCTTTAAAAATTATTTTAAAAGAAAAGTATTTAAAAAATATTTATAAATTTTCGGTTTGTAAATGATATTTTCAACATGGATGGTATTTTTTAATAAAAAATATTTGAATTTGGTTTTTAAATCTTCCAAAAAAATTTACAAGTTAAATTTATTTGGAAATGTATTTTCCAAATTATTTGTTATTTTTTTCTCAATGTGGAAAAGTTATGTTTCCCACGAAATGGTCCATGTGATCTTTAAAATTCATTTTCAATTGATATTTACATACTCTAATGTTACGTAACATAGTTCCACTCTTTAATGAAATTAACTTATCTTTAATGACTGATTCATTATCATTTATCACTCTTATGTGGCATGTTTTTTTTAAAATTTTTTATTATTATCACAAGACTCATGTCTATGATCTATGAACGGATTGGTATAAACATCATATGTTTTTTTAATAACCACATACCATTATGATTATATAATTATTTCATATTATCATAGATTGATATCACCTATTCTAACACTTATTTTGAATCCAAGATCTCCCTTTCTTATGATTACTTCCTTATGTTATTATAACTGTTTTTGGAAGGTATTCATAATATGAGTAGTATATGAGAATATATTTGTGTAATTTTTTGAATATATTTCAATAAATAATATTATTTTTATTTAATTCTCAAAATAAACTAAATTATTATTGTTATTGGTATTGTGTTTATGAAATTTTTTGAATATTCCTTAATTAATTTATAGTATTTTTGTATGGAAATCCTAGATCTCTATATTTTCATGGAAAACCCAAAAAAATACAATAACATATGAAGTTATCCTTTAAATATTATTATCCTAGTTTTGAAACAAATATTTTTCCAATATAGTTTCAAAATGTAACTAATCATTTTACTTATTCTAATAATGATGTCCTATACATTTCCTAAATAAATATTACATATCATTTGATAAATAATTATTATTATTATGATATGGTTTGAAAAATTATTTGATTAGTATCACTAGATAGTGAATAAATAAACTAAATTTTAATAAAGGATCTACAATATATAATAGTAATTTCGTTATATCTAATACATTCATTAGACATACTATAGGTAATATAATTCATTATATCATATGGAAGGAAAAAATATGAATTGGTCATCTATGTGGCTCTGTAAGTGTCAGTAATGGAGATATAAATGATTCATTGAACATAAAATGAGAATTATATTATAAGAACATGGTTTTAATAATTTAAAAACATTCACTTCATATATTTTATTAATATAATATATCAAGAAAAAAATCATGGCAGTTCATCAGAAATGAATAATAATGAAATCAATGTATGTAAGTCATGATAGAAATAATTTATAATAATCAATATTTTTTTGGCATTAAATAAGTATAAACTTTGATGTAACTAGTATTAAAAGATCACATCCATTGATATCATTGAGTGTTATGTTTATACCCAAAACTATTATATCGTTTGTCAAGGCTCACTCCTTATACTAACATAGTAGACAGAGTACCATACTAAACATGGTTCACTCCCAATCTAGTCCTTTATATAAAATGAGATATCTTAATTTACAAAACTAAATAAAGGCATATATAATTCTAAGTACACTAATAACTTAATTTTAACAATAAAAATGTGTTCTATAAGCTTATAAAATACCAATAAGAGAATAAACCAAAGAAAATAATTATGTGTCCTAAACATTTCACTATTCTATAATACAAATACCCTTGGAAAAAAATGGGTATCATAGAACAAAACATAACCCTACGTCATAATAATACATAAAAAAAGTGAAATTGGATGGTACAATTGGAGAGCATCACCAAAAAATTATAAGTAACATCTAATAATGTCCTGTTAGATAAAAATCAAATTAAAATATTTTTAGAATATTTTTTTAAGAAAATACACATTTTATTTTGAAATAAATGTTTTAAATTTATAAAATCAGAATAATATTTTGAAAATAATTTTATTTGAAATTTACCCTTGAAATTTATAATGTAATTATCAAATAAATTTTTTAGTTATTATGTTAGGAAATTCTATACATTCCATGTACATTAAATAAAATTTATTACATTTTTACAAAAAAATTATTTGTTTCTCATTCATGAAAATAAAATTAATATTCATTTGAAACATCTAGATTAAAGTAAAACATGGTTAAAATTAATTGTAAAAATAATTTGGGAAAAATGAAAAAACATTCAAAAATTCATTTTATATAAAATATGGAAGATGGAAGAAGGAGATTTCCAATTGAATTGTAAAGGATAATTCATTTTATAAAAAATCATTTTTTGATCACATGAGTACTGAAATTATTTAAAATAAATAGAAAACATATATTACATTAAAATTAATATAATATAATAAAAATTAAAGGGACTTATCATATAATGCTTTTATAATTTTCTTAATGTGAATCTAAGAATATGTAATCCCAAATAATGTGGAATTGGAGAGTAAATCCCATACAACATTGGAATCATTGAAACTCATAACTTATAAGGGAGATAAATTTAGATTAAAATATATATATATTATTTTCATTATATGAATTATAAAATTCATACATGTGATTTATATACACCTAATAGAATGAAAAATGGGTGAATGTGACAAATGTCTCATAGAAGTAAAAGTGAGAAGAAAATGCCTTACTATAAGTTCGACATTCATCAAAAAAATATAACCTACTTTATTATAAATTTATATTTAATATAATTATATAAACAATTCATATATATAATTGGTATATCCTAAATTTGTCACTCATAAATGTTTTTCACCCAAATATTAATAGTTTTTTGTTTATAATCATTACTATTGGGAACCCAATATTTCATTGATCATGATAATTTTTGATTGGTAGTTCTAATTTATGTACTTTCATCATGGTTCAACTGTCACAAAATAATCCTGATACCGTAGTAAACTGATACCTGATGTAGTCTTTACATAACATAAATTGATTTCCATATCCCTAATGGTTGGTGGCTATCATCGTGCATCATATAAATGATGAAATTGAACACCTTTTTAGAAAAATACAATATATTAGAAAAAGGAAAAAAATAAATAATAAGTATAAAAATTATTTTAAATTAGAAAATTACTTTATGAACAAAGATAAATATCCCATTGTATAAAAAAAATAAATTAAAAAAATATCTATTATTGAAATTATCCCGAACCCTCTATAAGATATATACCAGAGATCCAAATTCCACTATCTTCACTCAATAGTTTCATAGCCTATGAACACCTACCACCTCAACATGGAAATTTCCCTTTCTTTTGTATTGGTGTAACCATATCTAAAATTTGTAGATTGAAAAACTAGTTTGGGAGATAAAAATCATAGTAAAGTGCCAATAGTTGTACCAAAATCACCTTTGTAATAATAAACCATTAATAAATTCAATTTTAATAATATAAAGAATGAAAATTAATTTATATATTTTAAATCAAAACTTTTGTTCAAAATAATAGATGGAAGATATATCAATACGCATCTTATATGAAATTTTATGTTACTCTCTGAGCCTCATTACCCAGATTTGGTGCATTATTACATAACATTGGCAAGATACAAGAAATATTGTCCAGAAAGACTGATTACATTATTATCCTTGGAAGTACAAGATGCATACAAGAAGTTTTACATTTCATCATCAAATAAAAACCATAATAAATTTTTTTCCCCTTTGAACACACTTATATAACTTAGCCTATCCATAATGATCAACCATAAAATACTTATTCACATCTCGGTAAAAATAGTAAATAGAAAGGGGTGAGCTCAGATGCTCAGTAAGGATAACAATATATTAGAAACTTCATAAATAAGCAAAAACATTTAAGGTAATGTATGAAACTAAAACAAAAGCCTTTTAAATTTAAAAATAAGCATAACAAGGCAAATATAAATCAAATAATTAAATTTAATTATTCACAAGTATATTCTAATAGTTGAATAATGACATGTAATATCAAAAGCTAATTCCATAATGATGGAATGCATAATTCTAGACATCATAATTACATTGTCCAGGCCTTTTTCTAAGAATACAAATAATAATTTGTCAATTCCTTTTGCTGAGAAAATAGTTTATCTAATGAGACCTACCAATGCATCGAGAATCTATAGCGGGCTCTACCCATCACTTACTAATTCCAATTCATTCCTCATGAGAAAAGATTAAATCATAACTTAAAAATTCATAATAAATTAGCATAAAAAATGTTAATACATTAACCATAAACTATGAATGGTATAAAAATAACACAACTACAATCAAACATTTCACAAAACATTCAATACAGTAAAGAAGATTTGTATTGTAATAAATCAACTTCAAAAAAGTATAAAATCTATTAAATGATGTTGGCATAGGTGAAATCAAAATTATATTAGTGGAATATATCTTTCTATATTGAAGTCATTGAAAAGTAATTAAATTGTAAAAGAAAACCTTTGTTTTGAAAATATTATTATAAGCTCATAAAAGAAGCTTCAAATTTTTTATAATGGTGGAGAATAACTGCACATGTCGTATAAGATAAAAAATATTATTACCTTAATTTTCCGAAAATATCATAAAGTACCTTGTTTGGAAAATGACAGAAAGCTTCCATTAAAACTATTTTATAAAAATTCAAACAATGGTATTAATAACTTAGACCCATAGTCTATAAATAGAAAATAAAAATTTTAAATACATATTTAAGAAACATGGATGTGGTTGATAAATATGTCCTCGTTGATACTTACATAAAAACAACCTATGATAATAAAGAGATTTTGAAATTAACTCTTACCTTACACTTTTCCTTGGTCGAGTGTCTGTTATCCTCTTGTATAGTATTTAAATCATTCTTATTAAATTATAAAAGAATAAAATACATAAATTTGTTATCATATATGATCTTATAATATTTCTTTCTTAATAATATTTTACGTGTATCAATGCTTCGGGTGTTAAACAGATTCGTTTTCCTCTATCTGTTATGTTATGCAAATCATGATTGTTATAGATAGGATGTATTTGATTCATATCCCAAATGATGTAATATTCTTAAATATTATTTTTAATAATCAAATTAATGTTTGTATTGAATGGTTACGATGGGAAATGAATCTCATTACGTTCGTGGAGACGGTAATCTGTACGTACGCATTAATGCTACTTATATTTCATTTTTTTATTTCCAAAGGAAATACGAAAAAATTACACAAAGGTATATTACTATTCCAGAATAATATAATATTTTATATATGTTGTGTAAGTTCATTAACAACATCCTTTATATGTTCCATGTATGGTATGAACAATTCATATCAATTTGAGGGGGGTAGTAGTCCGCACCTCGTCAAATGAAATTATCACATATATACAAAATGAAAAGAATAAATGTACGATTTAAAATATAATTTCATAAGATTATAGATAAAATAATTAAAATATATATCATATATAATTATAGTTCAATCATAATGGCCACCTTAAGAAGTGGTAGTTGAAGATTGAACAATCATCGTTTCGTGATGCAGTAGTTCACCGTCCACATAAGCATTATGTTATGTACCCATTAGATTAAGGTGTGTGTATGTTTGGTTAAAATACATCTCATAAAAACAATCTAATATATTTAGGATTTGGTTGTTGTTATAAAAGAAATGAATAAAAGGAGTTTAGGGGGTTGGAGATGTAAAATAAAAGAAAACAACATAAGAGGAGATGTTACCTTTAAATTGGGTAACTCCGTTTGGATTGAACCAATAGGCTTCCTTGAAGTGCCTTATACTAAGGTAAGGCTCTTAAGAAGAAGAGAGGGATGTAGGGATCTTAATGGGGTAGTGTTTGGACGAGGCAAGGGGCTTGAGAGGAGTGAGAAATGGGTTATAGTTAAGGGATTTTTATAAGGGTGAATGGGATCTTTAGGATTGTTTGAAAATATTATATTATTATATAATTATTTTTGAGTTCAAAATGTCCAAAACTCATTGATGTCAAATCTATGATGACTCATGTTCGAAAAAAAATAATCTAATAAAAATTGGACATGTAATTAGATATTTTTTTAATTTTTATATTATCATTTATTAAAATAATTCTTTAATGAGGTAAACACTGCATCATTATTGTGTCATAACTAATTTAATTTAATTTATTTATAAAAATTATAAAATATTATACCATTATTTTAGAAATATTTTTATCTTTCAAATGAATATTTATAGTCTAATAGATAACTTATATAACCGATGGTAGAAATTATATTACTAATATATATATGTTTATGTCATTTTTGTCTTTACATTAAATTAATTAATATAAAGTGTTTTTATCACTCTCAAGTCACTCCATGGGGTCCAAAAATCAACCAAAGGATGCAGATGATCTAACATGTATCAACTAATAAGAATAGAATACATGATAGGGTATCTTAATATTATAATAATAATAATTGATTACCCTTATTTATCAGATTTACACTTTAAACATGGTAAATAAAGTTTTTACTGAAGTAAATATTCATAATGTCTAAAAATAAACGATACCAATTAAAACAAGTTGGACCTCCTGATTCCAAATATACAAAAAAATTTCAAAATTCAATACATATAAGTTGATGAAATTAATTTATATTAAATTCTGTTGTGAAAACAAAATGCACATTTTTATGAAATAATAACTCTCAGAAGATTACCAATAGTTTTGGTCTATTTTAAATGTAAAATTACATCAAATACAAATTATATTAAATAATAAAAATACAATATATTCTAACATTGAAACCACCCAAATGAATAATTTAAAAATATAAATTATTTCGATTAAAAATTAATTAATATTTACTATTTTCACAATTCATCAAAAATTGAATGTTTCTAGAAGTGTATAAAAAATTCACCCTAAGATAATTTTCATATTCTGAATGCAAAAATTATGTCCATTTTGAAAAACAAAATTTATAAATTTTCAAAAAGTGGTTATTACTATTCAAAATGGCTAGTTTGATTGGACATGGTGTGTTAGAATCTCGAATTTGTGTACAACAAAATCTATTGCATTATTGATGGGTAAATGTACCATGGAAGCTTGGGGTGTTACATTCTTCCCTCCTTCAAATAATTTCGTCCTTGAAATTTCAAGAATACTACTACATTAAATGTTTCAGGTGGTTTGTCATCATATGTTCCTTAGGTTCCCATGTTTCCTCTTCCATCTTATGATTTATAAATAAAACATTCCCAGAGGATTCATCAAGTTTCTCAACACTTTCCCCCTGGTATCAATAATTCTGATAGACTTTTCACAATATGATATATCGGGTTCTAGTTTTATTTCTTCATAGGCGAGTACATGTGTTGGGTCAAGAATGATTTTTCTCAATAGTGATACGTGGAACAAATCATTAACATTATAGATTCTTGGTGGAATTTCCAAATGATAAGCTACAATACCAATTCATTATAGGATTTCAAATGGTCTGATGTACTTAGGACATAATATTCCTTTCTTACTGAATTGAATAACACCCTTCCCATGAGGTACCTTCAAGAAAACATGATCTCCTACTTGAAATTCCAAATCATTCCTTTGGATACCAGTATAGATCTTTTGCATACATTGAGCTGCTTTGATGTGGGTTTGGATAACATTCTACTTTTTCATTATTTCCTCAAGATGTCCTTGGAATATGAGTTTTCTTTCACCAATATCATCCCAGTAATTTGGTGTGCAACATCTCATTCCATATAATGCTTCATATGGTGCCATTTGAATACTTGAATGGAAACTATGGTAATAAGAATATTCTATTAGAGGTAAATTTTGATCTAACAAACCTTAAAAGTCATCTGAGAATGATCTCCACATGTCTTCTAATGTTTGAGTAGTCCATTCGAATTTTCCATCAGTTTTTGGGTGGTAGGAAGTGCTCAAAAAAAGTTCATCATACAAGGCCTTGTGAAGGATTTTCCAGAATATTAATATAAAATGGGGATCACGATCAGAACCAATCGACAGAGTTACTCCATGAAGTTTTAAATATTCATTAATATATACTCTATCTAGGTTTTCAATTGGTAAATATTATTTTATTGCATGAAAATGAGCTGACATGGTAAAACAATCAACAATGACCCATATTGCATCATTCCTTTTCGGTGTCTTTGGGATCCCCATTACAAAGTCTATCGTAATATAATCACATTTACACTCAAGTATGGGAGGAGGTTGCATGACTCCTATAGGATATTGTCTTCCAGCATTCCATTTTTGACAAACCATACATCTTGGAACATAATCACCAATCTCTCTATTCATGTTACCCCACCAAAAATGTTTCATCAAATCACTATACATCTTAGTGCTACCAAGAAGTATAGAGAAATTGGAGCTATGAGTATCATCCTACAATTCCCTTTTTAGATCAGGTATATCATGAACACTGAGTTTCTTCCCAAATTCCAAAATATCATCTTCAAATATGATGTCGATTAATCTCTCATCATTCACATCTTTAATTTTTATTTGTAACTCCTCATCATCAGTCTGAGAAATTTATATCCTTTATAGTAAATATGGTTTAACATCCAATTTAAAGAGTATTGATGTTTCACCTTCCATGATTATTCGCATATCGAGCTTTACTAGATAAATGAACATAAGATCCCTTTCCACTCTCATCTTGTTCAAAACACTATGTTCATTTCTTCTTAAAGCATCTTCCACCTTGTTTTCCTTCCTCGGGTGGTAGTGTATGGTGAAATCATAATCCTTGAGTTGTTCGAGCCATCTCATTTTCATCATGTTGAGTTCTTTTTGTGAGAAAATATACATCAAACTCTTGTGATCAGTATAAATCTATAATTTTTCTCCACAGAGATAGTGTCTCCATATTGTCCGAGCAAAGAATACATCTGATACCTCAAGATAATGAGTAGAATAGTTTTGATCCAGAATTTTTATTTCTCTATATCCATTGGCAATAACCCTATCATTATTTATAAAGACACAACCATGTCCTTTCTTCAAAGCATCACTATAAATAACAAACCCACCATTCCTCAATATTAGAGTCAATATAGTTGAATTGACTAATCATATCTTCATTTCATCAAAACATTATTCACTCATTTTTTTCCCAAAAAAATTTAACCCCTTTACGTGTGATCTTAGTTAATGGGTTATCCAATCCAGAAAATTTTAGGATGAAACATCGATAATAACCTACTAAACTAGTTAAACTACACACCTCAGTTATACTTTTCGGTGATAGAAATTCTTTTATTTTCTCGGTCTTTAAAAGATCAATAGAGATTTCATCCGTAGAGACAATATGGCCATGAAATGAAATATCTTGAATCAAGAATTCACACTTGCTGAACATCCCATATAATTCATTTCTTCTAAGAGTTTCTAGTATAGTGCGCAAGTGATTTTATGGATCTTCATAGCTTTGGAGTATACTAAGATATCATCAATAAATACCACTACAATTTCATCAAGATATTCCATGAAAACTCTGTTCATTAGATCCATGAAGTCAAAGGGGGAATTGGACAGTCCAAAAGGAATTGATGTAAACTCGTAATGCCCGTACCTTGTTCGAAATGTTTTATTTGGAATGTATTCCTTCTTCACACTCAACTGATGATATCCAGATAGAAGTTCAATATTTGAAACAAATTTAGCACCATGAAGTTGATAAAATAAATCATCAATAATAGTTAGGAGATACTTGTTCCTTATTTTTATAGTAGTGATCTCCCTGTAGACAATGCAAAACCTCCTAGATAAATCTTTCTTCTTAACTAAAAGAACAGGGGATCCCCATGGAGAAAAACTAGGGTGAATAAATCCATTATTACTCAACTCCTCTAGATGATTAATTAGTTCAACTAATTCTACACTGGCCATTCTATAAGGGGTCTTTGATATGGGCCTGGAACAAGGAATTATTCCATGGAAAACTAAATTTCTCGTTCTGGAGGATGTCCAGATAAATCCTATGGAAACACATCAATATATTATTGTTCAATAGGTATGTCCTCTATTTGAACATTATTTTCCTCCCACATAGTTTTTTTCATTCACTTCCTCCACAATAATTTAATTTAGCAGAGCTACTAGGGGTGGATCTAGATAAGAATTAGATGGTGATGTTTCTGCTCCAAATATAAGGTATTCCGTATCATTATCAAAAATTTCAACCTAATTCTTCTTACAATAATTTTTCACATCATGGTCAGAAAAAAAAATCCCTATGAAAATTATATAAAATTCAATCATACATATGACGATGATATCAGTAGATAAAGATCATTTATATTGCATAATGGGGACTGATTTAGAAAAAATTGTTGCAATGATACTTCCCATATGAGTTGTGAGTAATAACTCCCTTGTTAAATCAAATTGGAAATATCTAATTTTCATATCAAACTAGGAATATATGAATGAATTTGACGATCTAATATCAAATAAAAACTTGGATAAATTCAATGAATCCATTAAATTACATTCCACCTCATCTTTCAGAGCTTCAACCTCTGTAGTAGTTATCACAAAAGCTTGCCCTCTCTCCCTTATCCTTTTCTGAGGTATGTTTCCTTGGATATTATGACATTTATTTGAAAAATTACCCATTTATTTACAATTGTATCATTCAACATTGATAGCTTCTTTATTTCCCTTACAATCATGAGCTTGGGAGCCTATTTCACCACACATATAACAGACTCACATTCCCATCAGGAAAATACCAAGGTGTTTTTTTCCAACATTTACTACAAGATAGATATTAAACCGTTCCCTTCATCCCCATATTTCCATTTCCATTGTGTTCAGCAGTTCTCTTATTCTCTTGATCTTCTTTAAAGTTGTAAGATTTGGAGAATTTTTTTCTATCTTGATAGCACATGAGAAAATATCTTTGTATGTTTAGATGAATTGTGAGACTAATGCTCGATGGTGAAATTGTTTTAACACATTAAATAATTGATAAATATTACTCTTTGGGTTACATATATACTCTACTACATGACTTTCTATCCTTGTAATGTTATCCTCATACTCTGTGACATTCTCATCCTCCTTTTGCCACAGACTCAGAAATTATCTTTCCATATCCGCTTGATGGTCACGAGGAAAGTATTTGTCTAGGAAAAGATATTTAAACTCCAACCATTTAATATTTTATATTTATTCATTTTCCATTGTTTTTTAGATTAATTACCACCATTGATCTACGTCTCCCATGAGGCAATAAACTACCCTAAACACTTTTTCCCTTTTACTGCTCCCCAAAGCATGAAATATTTTCTCTAAGGAACTTATAAATTTCTCACCTACAAATGGGTTTGTATTCACATTTAATTTTGGATGGTTTTTCTCATTAATTGGTCTAACATTGATCCTCTGAGTTGTGGATCACGGTGATCCATACGGGTAAGGTTATTATTCATAACCTTAGTGAGTTTTACAAGTATGGTGATAAGATGATTAGCACCAGTTGCATCACCATCTCTACTATAATAATATTGAATATGAGTAAAATAACGACATGGATTACGTGCGTTGATACTGTTCCCATTTCATCCACTAGGCTCTTTTTCCAAATAACGGCATACACTAGATTAGTTTATGAAACACAATACATAATTCCATACTTGTAAAGAACATAACAAAAATTGAACAATTTATGTATATACTCCATAATCAAAAAAATATTTTCTTTGAGGAGGTATATACACATATATCATTCATAATGGTTTGTAATGAAAATTGGAATTATCCTAAGCATATCCCTTGGGACTGTCATTACCAAGAGTGCAGCAAGGCCCGTTGTCGTGTATAAGGAAACACTAGGTCAAACTCGAAACTCCTTGTCCGAGTTTCCACTCCATGGTAAATTTGTGCTAGAGCCTCCTCTTCCTACTTGTATCCAGACAAGGATGTATTCCAAGGAAAACTCACAAAACGTAGAAATTACCAAAATTATAGGATGTTCTTCTAAACCTATTCTTAATGTCTATCTTAGGGCAATGTTTTCTAATCAATGTTTTTCTAAATCCAATTTCCATGGTTTGTACTAAACTTCCTTTGATAGCAAATATAATGCCCTGAACGTTGTTACCCAAAGTTGGTGAATTTATTATATAACATTTTCATGATACAAGGAATCATTTCTTGAAAGGCTAATTAGTTTATTAGCCTTGGAATTACTAGATACATACATAAGCTTTAAATTTTATCATGAGATAATAACAACAACAACATTTTGTCCCCTTTGAGAAAACTTATATCCCTTAGCCAATCCCTACAGGACACCTCTAAAATACATATTCACATCATGGGAAAAATAAAACATAGAAAGGGGTGGTCTCAGCTGCTTTGTAAAGATAACAATATAGAGAAAACTTCATAAATAATCATAAACATTTAATGCAGTGTACAAAACTAAAACAAAATCCTTTGAAACATAAAAATTAGTATACTATGTCAAATATAAATCAAATAATTCCATTTACTTATTCAGATGGATAATATACTAGTCAAATAATCACATGTAATATCAATAGCAGATTTTATAATGATGGAATTCATAATTTCGGACATCATAGCCATATAGTCATGTCCTCATGCCAAGACTACAAATAAGATTTTGTAAAGGTCGTGTACCAAGACACTAGTTTGTATCATACTACCTACTAATTCATCTAATAGTTTTAGCTAGATCCACCCGCCACATACTAAGTCCAATTCATTCCTCATATGAAAATTTTGAAACACAACAAAAACATTCGAATTAATACTAGCATAATAAATGTTAATACATTAACCATAAACCATGAATGGTATAAAAATAACACATCCAGAGTAAAAAATTTCACAAAACCTTCAATAAATTATGGAATATTTGTATCATAATAAATCAACTTCAAACAAGTATATAATACATTAATGTATGTTGACATAGATGAAATCAAAATTATTTGAGAGGAATATCTCATTCTATTTTGAAATCATTTAAAAGATAAGTAATTATAAAAGAAAAAAAATATTTTGAAAATAATCTTAAATTATTGTAATGGAATCATTGAAGCCGTAATGATACCCGTATTATAAGTTAAAACATTTTTACCTTAAATTTTACGAAAAGGTCATAACATACCTTGATTGAAAAACGACAGAAATATTCCTTTCAAACCATTTAATAAAAATTCAAATAGGGGTATAAAGGAAATTAAACCATAGTCTTGTAAATAGTAAAAATGTTTTGAAATACATTTTTAAGAAATATGGATGTGGATTATAAAGAGGTCCCAATAGATACTTATGTAAAAAAACCTTTGATAATAAAGAGATTTTGAAATTAACCGTTACCTTGTACTTTTCCTTATTCAAGGGAACGTTAACTTCCTGTATCATTGTTGAATGATTATTATTAAAATTTAAAATAATCACATACATAAATATGATCTCATTTATGATCTTCTAATATTTCATTGTTAATAATATTTTAGTAGTATCATTATTTCAGGTGTTAATTGATTCGTTTTCCTTTATATGTATTGTAATGTAAGTCATGTTTATTATGGATAGGATGTATTTTTGATTCATATCTAGAATTATATAATGTTATTAAATATTATAATTTATAATCAATTGAAAACTAGTCAGGAATGGTTATGATGGGGAATTTGTTTCACCGCGATCGTGGAGACGGTAATCCATACGTACGCACGAACGTTACTTCCATTTCATTTTTATTATTTTAAAAGGAATGAAGAATAAATGATACAGATGTATATTATTATTCCAGTATAATATAATATTTTATATACATTACTTACATTCATTAACACCATCATTTATATGTTCAATGTATTGTATGAAGCAGTCATATCTCTTTGAGGTGGCGATAGTCTGCACTTCCTCAAATAATATTATCATATATAAAAAACATGAAAAGAAAAAAGGTATGCTATACCAGAAAATTATAACAGATTATAGATAAATTAAATATTATAAATATCATATATAATTACAGTTCCATCAAAATGGCCACCGTAAGAGGTGGTAGTTGAATATTGAACAATCGTCATTTCGTGAGGCAGTAGTTCTCCATCCAAGGAAACATTATGCTCTATACCCATTTGATAAAGGTTTATGTAAGTGTAGTTAAAATAAATCTCATTACAACAACCTAGTATATTTAGGATATTGGTGTTGTTATAAAATAATGTAATAGAGAGATTTTAGCAGGTTGGAGAAGTAAAATAAAATAAAATAACTTAATAAGATATGTTAGCATTAAATTGGGTAACTCCCTTTGGTTTGAACCAAAATCCTTCATTGAAAAGCCTTTTTCCTAAGGTAATAAATCTAAGTGGAATTTAGGGATTTAGGGAGCTTAATTCTATAGAGTTTGGATGAGGCAAGTGTCTTGAGAGGTGTGAAATATGGGTTATAGGTGAGGGCATTAAATACGGGATGAGGGTCTCTTTAGGAATGTTTAAAAAGTTTATTTTATTATATTATGATTTTTGGTTTAAAATTGTCCTAAAATCATTATATTCTAAGATAAGGTGACTCATGTTCAAAAAATAAACCACTAATAAGTATTTGACAGGTGTTGGATATTGTTTTAAATTTTATAATCTCATTTATTTAAGTCATTCTTTAATGAGGTTAACAATACAACATTATTGTGTCGTAAATAATTTTATTTATTTGATTTCTAAAAATTATAAAAGAATACCATGATCTAAAAAATCTTTTTATCTTTAAAATTAAGAATTATTTTTTAAAATATAACATATATAACCCATTGAAAAAATTATTTTACTAAAAGATATATATTGATGTCATTTTTGTCTTTACTTTAAATAAATTAATTTAAAGTGTCATTATCACTCTCAAGTGTCTTTATGAGGACCCAAAATCGACCCATGGATGCCCATGGTCGGATAAGTATCAAAAAATTGGAAAAGAAAACGTGTTAGTGTAATATAATATTATTAAAATAACATTTTTTTGCCCTTATTTTCTAGATTTACCATTTAACCATGGTAAATAAAATATTTACTGAAGTAAATATTCATAATTTCTAAAAATAAAGGTTACCTACTTAAATAATTTTTACATCCTAATTGAAACAATGGAATCCATTTTTCTAAATTCAAAACATTGAAGAGGTAGAAATTAATTTAAAATTAATTCTTGTTGTCAAAACAAAAAATGTGTTTAAAAAAATAATAACTGTTAGAAGATTGACACTTGTTTATGTCCAGTTTAAATGTTAAATTACATCCAATGACCTAAATTATATTAAATGATAAAAATATAATATATTTTTCCTTTAAAACCACTCAAATATGTTTTTAAACAATATAAATTATTTAGATAAAAAATTTGTTTTTAATTAAAATTTATTATTTTCACTATTCATCCAAAATTGAATGCTTTCAGAAGAGTTTAAAAAATTCACCCTAAGAAAATTTTCATATTCCAAATCCTTTAATGAAGTCCATTTTGAAAAAAAATAGATAAAAATATCAAAAAGAGGATATTACTATTTATAATGCTATTTTGATTGGTCGTGGTGTGTTAGAATCTCGATGTTGTGTAAAAAGCAAGCTATTGCATTATTCAAATAGAAACGTACCATGGAAGCTTGTGGGGTAATATTTTACATAAAAAACTAATATAAAATATACCTCTTCAATAAAAATGTTTTAAAATAATTAAATTTATAACCATGTCATATAAAAAAGATCCACATGATCCTAGGATAAGAGGTTCCTTAGTTTACTTCTATAAAATCACAACACTTAAAAATCATTTTCATTGATCAAGTATGATTTAATATATCCCTAATGATTAATCTATCGAGATAATAAATAAACTCCCATTATGTGACCCATTATAGTAAATCATGCCAAAATAGGTTTATCCAGTCTTGTCTCCATCAAATTTTTTTATGGAGTCAGAGTTATAACATGGTTTTCCTAAAGAAAAACTATGTACTCTAGCTAATAGGTGATTCAATAAACCATTCAATAAATGAATCTATATATAAAAAAATTTCAATTATTTAATTTTAATTAATCATTAATATGTTAACTACCCAATTCTGATTTCAACCTGACATTTTCATTTGAAATCCAAATCATAGGTTTTCACCAAATTTGTTCCCTTTTAGATAATCTATCATTTAATAAAAATTATTTCTATAATCATATAAAAACAATTCAATTAATTTCTTTATTTTTTTACAAAAACAACCCAATAATTTCAATTACATTTAAATAGTGGTGTTCTACGAATTCTAGACCATTTTAGATAAAACATCAAATCATATAACTTTAGATTATTTATGTCAATTTATAATAAAATCAATCAAATATATTAGGGTTTCAATTTTAGGGTAAATCATAATTGAACCATTTGTCATTAATCACACATCTAATCAAAAAAATTAATAATATAGGAAATTCCAATAATAAATGAAGGCAAATGAGGTCAATTAATTATAACTATAATCATAATCCACCAAAAATATGTATAAAAATATATAACGATCCACCACACTCAAATTGAAGATAATGATATAATAGAAAAAAATTGAGGAAAAGGAAAAATACTTGTGGAGGATCAATATATTTCCTCGGGACATTTATTAGAAAGATAAGAGGTCACATGGATCAAAACATTCCTCTAGAGATCCCCAAAAAGAAAAGAAAACAAGTTAGCTTCAAATAGTTCTTTTGGGCATCTCAAATGGGGGTCCTCAGATTTTAAATAAAATTTTAGTGGGATTGAAACCCTATGTAAATGGTTTACTGGTTGAGTTCACTGTTGGTTGTAACTGGGTTCACTAACCATTCTCCCCTTCTAGGATTTTTGAATAGTTGTATGGCTTGATTGAACAAATAATCTATCCATGTTCATCCCATGTAAACCCCATCTATTCAGGGATTGTTGTTAAGAGGGGTTCTCACATTGTTCAGATGAACCATGATCCCTGTTCTAGTGGCTTATCACAAGGATCATGGTTTTTTTATCAATACTAAATAGTTTTCCCAAACCATGTTCCAAACAAAGACAACCCCAAAAACCAAACTTTTATAATAGTCTCCAAAAACAAAAATAGATAAGCCCCAAAAAACATGATAAAAAAATGTAGGATAATTACCTAAATTAAGGTAAAAATATGATAAAATATCCCTACCATAAATACATTATTATCCCAGAAATGATGTTAAGAGGTTTCTATATCATATAAATATGGCCATCACTCCATCTTCAGTTTCTCACCATCAAAAGTATCATGTGAATTCAAACCCTGATTCCATATCTTTTTTTCCAAAGGTATAGTCTTGTTATTTAGAACCTTTTTCCTAGAATGGAAAATCCAGAATGGATGCTAAAAAATAAATAAATAGTTTTCTATATAAATTACATCAGATATGAGGACATGATAAGTAGTGAATTCAACTTCTTAACTTATTATATGATAAACACGTTGTGTTCATACATCAACTATGGAGTCAATGATAAAATTTAATGAACCTATAAAACCCATTCAAAAATATAAAGAGGACCCAAAAACATCATTGTATACTTTGATTTTCTTTTAAGGTGTCAATGATCCAACTGGGGGGATAACCTCAAAAACCAAATCAAAATATGTAAACCCAAAATGAATTCATGGACATTCAACATAGAATTTCTACTATATCTGTGTGGTCATCATTCTCAGATGAATCAACTGAATCGTCACCACATCCTCTATTACTATACATGGTCCAAAACATGAATATTCACAAATATATTACCATTTAAAATGATATCTATAGGACTGACCATAAATGAACTCAAAAGTAGTTTTTTTGATGGGTATCCTATAGCTATTATAAAATTACAACTCAGCCTATCCCAAAATGTTATCCCATTCTCCACAAAATTTGAGAACATAAGATCATATCATATATTAAATAATTAGTATATCCTTTTCTATTTGGTCATCTATTTGTGTATGATATTCCATACTAAGAAAAACCAATGATCCCAATGCCTAATGTAGGTCTTTCCAAACAACATGGAGAAAAAATAGGATCATGATCGAATACTATAAATGATGTACCTCTATGAATTATTACAGTATCATGGATTTATAAGCATCCTAGTTCATTCACATTTTGTATATCTCAAATGAGGATAATGTGTTATGATATGGTTTACCAATCAATAACTACCAATATTTTATTATTTCTTTAAGGAGTAAAAATTATCCAAATCATAACATTGAAAAAAATATTATCCCTTATTCAAGTAAAATTTGGATGTGGATGAAGGAAAAATGAAGGTATCTTTTGCTTATATTTGACATAATGATATGTATAATAATGAGAAAAATTATTGTAATACCTCACTCCATACCATAATACTAAAATAATCTAATCATGTCAGAACATATATTTTTGGATCCAATGATCACCACCCACTATGAATTATGGAAATCCACCATCTTAGATTATATCACCATCGATGGAACAAAGTACCAACTATATAATTATGTAATACCATTAGAAGTGAACATACCATCACCAATGGTACGACTACCCTATAGAGATCACCTAATGCACATGATTCATCATCATTTGGTTATTCTAGAATAAAAATCACCAGAAGAGAGTAGGTTGACTGATTGTTTGTGGGAAAAATTACAATTTCATAATCAGTTACTTCTAAATAAAAAAATTGAATAAGAACCATCATATTTAAATATTCATATAATTATTTCATGGTATCAGTCAAGATTATTATGATCATAGAATCATCAATGAAATTCCCCTTACTAAGGGTGTAATAAAAGTTGGAATAAAATGGTAATAGTACTTCACTAACTAACTCTTTCAAAGGTTAAAATATTTTTCAAGGATGAAATAACTCATACATTTATAAGTAAAATAAACTATATCATTTTCAATAAAAAGTTATTTCTTCCAACTAATTCCAAAATGAATCATCACATCTAGTTAAATATCATGGGATATATTTTTCTTTTGGTGTAGGGTTAAAGATGAAAAATAATGGGAAACCATGTGATCAAATTGTATAACAAGAATAACCCCAAAAAATATGATGTATAATAAAATACTATATAGCCTACCCTACCTCTTGAAGTGTCAACATTAGGGTAAATATCTATAGATGCTTAAAATCATGAAAATATCAAAAAAAAACATCCCCTAAATATTTCACTCCTGTTTAAGTGATATTGGTAATTAGAAAATCCATAATTTAGATATAATTAATAAACCTTTGGTGATTCATTATCTAGGACAAGATTATTTGCATCTCAAAATAATTGGTTGTTTCTTCCATGTCATAATATCCTTCACATTAGTAGGATCAACAGAAATAACATGTTCTAAGACCACGTGTCCCATGAAATTCACATATGAAATTTTTTAAACTACATTTTCAAATATTTTAATAGATTCAATTTTCTATCAATATATTTAGAACTATTTTCAAATTATGCATATGAACATCATTAGTTATATTGTAAAGAAAAATGTCACCCATAATGAATACTATGAACAATTCATGGTGTTTTCTAAATATCATTTTCATTAATTCTATAATTATAAGTCAAGAATTCATTAAAGAAAAGGAAATAAAAGATAATCATAATTGGTATACCTATAATTGAATTTGTTATATAGAATGTAAAATTCCTTGATTCATAACTGCTGACAACCAGATAGAATATTACTCTTTTAGAAACAATTTACCACATTCAACATGTGAAATATATCATCAACCTATGAAAAAAATATTTGATCCTTGTGGTAACATGATTATATTTCTAATAAGGTACACAATCCCAAACTACCTTATTATATTTATTATAAAAAATAATGGGAATGTCTTAAGGGAACACAAAATGACTAATAAATCCCATATAAAATAGATCATACAAATAAGAAATCAACTCTTTATACTCCACTGGTTCCATAAAGTTATAATTTATAGAACATTATATAGTAGAGATTAATAAATTATTATTTAAGTCCAACTATATTACTCGTATAAATTCCTTGAAATCAGAAACAAAGACATATTTAAACATAATTAGAACTGGAGGGGGATCACCAATCAAATATCCACTCTCTAAGTAAAAATACAGAGATATTTCTTTTCCAGACTCTAGAAATGGATGTCCATATTTAATAAACCATTAGTCCCATTATCACTTAAGGAAACATCATCTCCCATCATGTGAGGTATAAGAGACTCTCTGAATATAACAGTCAATATAGTATTTTCGGGAAATTAATCAAAGAAAGGAAATAAAGAGGATTCCGATTGAGAGCCCTAAAAATAAACATGATCAAAATATCTTGTAGTGGGAAATATATGGGAGAAATGGGACACTTATTTATCATTATTCTTAGGGTAGTACTAATATAATTCTCAAAAGATAAATGTTTTACATAAATATTCATTAATATTATGGCATGATTTGATATGAATGAGTGAGATTCACCATTATCTAATAATGTAGTTACGAAATATGAAGCTATAGTGATGAATCCTCTCTCTATATATGGAACCACATTAAATTCCATAGAATACTCTTCCATTGTGTGATTATTATTTATTTTAGGTCTATTTTTCACTAATTCCATTTTTCATTAATATTTTTATTATAACATATTACTTTTAAGTGATGAGGAACATATTCCATAATAAAGGGAAGACAATAGATGGAAAAAATCAATATGTGTCCAAAGAATCAACATGAAGTATATATCATGGATACCTCATAGTAAATACATTTCAATTTACTAACCATTAGACACTATAATAATTTAAAATGGACTCCGATATGAACTATATGAGGTTTGGATGGCCCATAATAACTAGAACCACTATTAGGTCTATCAGAAAATCAATTGACATTATCATAAACAAAAATAACTCAATTGGGATAACATGAAAGTCCAATAAAACATGACATTCCATCTTGGTCAGGGTCATCCATCCAATCTCTTTTCCACACATCAAAAAATTAATCATTAGTATTAATTCTTGGGATAAAATCTCAGGTCAAATATCAAACTCAAATATTTGATATTTCAAATTATAATTTACCACCACCTCCTAAGAAAAATGAATAATTTTTATAAAATAATTTTGATACTGAGTCACTATATAGATACCTTTCTAGATGTTGAGAAACACCATAGATTTCTCCAAGACCATCAATTTTATATATAACATATTTCTCAAAAATACTCAGTAAAAATAACTATAATGTCTTTCTACTCTATGAACTCATTATTCTTCATTATGATGATAAAATCCATCCATCTCATATTACTCATCCCATTCCTTAATGAAGCAGTCATCACATAAAAATAATCATGTCTTCCTATGAACATAAAATGAAACACAAAAATTTTCAAAAAATCCTCGATCTCCTGATGGACATTTCATCCTATGCAAGGTAGTTGTTAATAGAAAAGAATTTTTTATGAATAATATCTAGATTCATAACATTGAAATTACTATAATTGTTCCTAAACATGTATAGGTATAGCAACCAGTCCCGAAGAATATAAAATGTGAACCTCTATCTCAACACAATTATTTTTTAATAGTGGATTTCTCAATATGGGTCCCCAGAAGGATCCACTAGTGGACTATTCAAATAAACTCTCCATGTCACGGTACACGAAAACATACAAAAGATACATGGAAACGTCATATAGATTAAACATATCATCAAATCAATCTGAAGATTCAAGAATAACAGTTCTATCAAATAGAATTCAATCATTCATAATTGGATGAAACTCAAATCAAAATCATGAAAAATTTTATAATTGGACCAAATTATTCCTTAAGTATTATTTCCAAAAAATAGTTACATAATTTTTTTATGATGATTGTTATCTAGGACCACAATCATAACTAATTCCAAATTCTAGTCAATCATACCTCCAATCTAATATGAGATCACAAATTATATTCAAATTACAAAATTACATACCCGAACTCAATTTTACACCACATTGTAAAAAAACATCTCAAATACCCATTTACACTGATACCTAAGATGGTCATTGTAAAAATAAAAATTCTAGTACCCTATAACCGATGGATATATTTTTAAATGGTAAAAATATTATATTTACACAAATTTAATATCATTTGGATAAATTGATACATAATAGATTTTTACATTAAATTAAAGTACACATCAACTAAATACATGAAAATATTATTATTCTCAAGGATACCATTATCATACATAGTATTCTTCTTGGTTTCATGGGGAATAGTAAAATGTTATAATTCTTGAGATCATTTCACATTAATTGGATTGTTCAAAATGCATGAAATTATAAATGAAACATCATGGAACAAATAAATAAACCAAGTCATTCCATATAATGTGAAACAAATATGATAAATCAATCCTTGGAAAACATACCAACAAATAAATAAATTGAAAACAATAATCGGTCATATAGTGAAGATAATGAATATGAACAATCATCTCAAAAAATCCATCAATGAATAGTCCAAGATTTCACACATAGAGGGTAAAGGGGATACCATTTACATATCTTAATTTTCACCGGGGACCTACTAGTCACTGAGGTGATATATAATTTTGGGTTTCACCAAAAACAAAATAGTCCAATTCATTTCTTCTCATATAAAATGTTTATCTGGAATAATTTTCATGAAATAGAAAATATTGATACATTGAAAAATTTCTTAATGAGTTGTGTCATAAAAGATATTCTGATATAGATGAATGAATTATAAGTTATAAAATTATTTTACCCTAATCCATGAATAAATAATGATAAATGAATTTTCAAATGAAGGAGACTAATCCAATGATACATAATTTTTTTAATTATTTTTCATTTAGTATTAAGATCATCTTGTAATATTGCCTAAGAGTTTGTAAAAATGTATATATGAAGGCCTATTATTGTGCACTAGTTGATTATTGTTTCAACGTACACTATGAAATTTTCTTTGGTTATAAAGAAAGGTAAATTTATATCATAGGAAAAACCACGAATAATATATAGATATGGGTTTATGTTTTTAGAAAACTACACACACATTATATAACCATAATTTTATGATGGTTTAACAGTTATGGGATATTTTTATCATTATATCAGCATAGAAAAAGACTATAATGAGACATAGTAACTAATTCTTCATTTGTAATAATTCAAATGGATGGTAATGAAATGGAATTAAATGTATATATTTATATGAAAAATAGTATTGAAATACACTAAAAAATGAATATTAATTTATTTTTAAAGAGGGGATTGGGTAATCGATGACATCTCGTAATATTCATAGATAATAGATGAACAATCAGACCAGAAAAACTCATCAATATTATTGGTTGTAGAATAGAAAAGAATCTGTGGGAGGTATATGATGACATAAATTCAAATTGAGTTTTAGATAAAGGTAAGAGGGTCGGAAAATTATACTTCTGTAGTCGTGGGTTTATGTGTTTAAATAACTATTATTTTTCAATTACATTCAAAAATTTTTTATTGCATTAATTCAAACATTTATTGTTGATGATAAAAGTTCTCATGCCATGGTAATGTCTTCAATATATAAACTCAAAGATAATTTTTTGTTATCTATTAAATATGTCTTGATATTGATTAATTATTAATAAAATTAAAATCATGTTCATATCATGATTATATCATAAGAGTTATGGTATTTTTTAAACAAATTATTTTCACTTTTTAACAAAAACATAATCATCGGTTGAAAATTAAAAAAAATTTACAGTATCATAATATTGACATATGGAGTCTAAAAGTGAAATTTAACTTTTAAATTTAATTATCTAAATTTTTTAATTTATTGGTTCATATAATTTTTTATTATTTACTTTAAATTATTTTATGTATATATAATAATTTTTTTTACTATAATAGAAAATAAATAGGATATAATAAATATATATTATCATCTAAAATATTTATTTTCATCTACTATGTATATTATTTTATACAACATTTCTATTTATAAAAAATGAATATAAATTTAAATGAAAAAAATTATTCCTCATTGAAATCATCCCCTTTGTGAAATTGCATCCCCAAAATATTGTTTTATACCACTTGGAGGAAGTAAGTGTGGGTAATTCCAAAAAATTACTTCTCTGGGATCCCATGAAATCTCTTTTTATTTTCAATTTCTCCATATAACATTCACAATAGAGTTTCCTTGTTACATAATAATTTCAATAATGTAAAAAAACTAGATAGGCTCCCAAATAAATGTCATATCAGGTTCTGGAACTATCCCTTCTACAATGAGTATATGAGTGGGATTTGGAATGTATTTCATAGGCATAGAGATATTGAGTACTCCATGAACCTTATAGAGTTTAGGTGTAATGGATAAATGACAATAATAAACTCTAATTCCCTCAAGGATATTAGATATACCGATGTACCCTAAACCTAACTCCCATTCATCTCAAACCATATAACCCCTTTCATTAATGATACATTTAAGAAGTCTTGGTCACATAAATGGAATTCCAAATCTGGTATTGGATTATCATCATATCTTATCTATCTACTAACTAAATTTTTGATATGATTTTTAATTTTCATCACATTTTAAATTGAATCCACTATATGTTTGTGACCAACTAGCTTCCTCACTCCCACCTCACACCTAGAAGATTGAGTATGACCTTAGTTCCCATGAAAGGCTTAATATAAAACATCTTTTAAACCATATTATAAACTATTATAATATGTCAATTATACCAAAGGTATGTAATGTCCCCACATATCTTGAATCTTAATTGAACACGTCCTTAACATATCCTATCACTATGGATAGCCCATTTCGACTGCCCATCAGTTTGAGAATGATATGGATTGGACAAATTCTTCCTAATAATGAATTCATGTTGATGAATATTTCAAAATTTTCATGTGAAATCAAAAACATGATCTAAAATAATTGATAATGGTACATAATTATGTCTTATAAAAAATTTATTTAAACACATGAAATATTTCAATGGAAATAGTCCTCTCTTATTACTAGAAAATGTGAATATATGGTAAGGAAATACCAATTAACTATATAACATCAGTTATCCTTAGTGTTTTAGGTATCCTAGTGATATTTTCGATTGATGTATTTTCCTAATTCCACATTGATATTGGGAGATGTTTCGAGAAACCCATTGGTTGTTTCCTCTCAGCCTTACTATATTGGAAAAGAATGATTACAGACACATAATTAGAAATTTTTCAGCTCATATTATCCCCCAAATGATCTCTTTTATAAGTTTATTAATATTTGGTACTAACATTGTTTATATAGTTGGTTTTCCTATGAGAATAATAGAGAAACTCCCCCTTTATCATATGTATTGATCTAGAATATAGTATTCATCAAAATTTAAATAACAATTTTCACTGGTGCACCCCATAAATCTACTATCTTCTAGGCCTTTTTATTTTTTATGTGATCCTTTTCCATCATATTGAGTCCCCTTTATCATATATAGTGGATATTTTTGGAAAATTTCAAGGAAAATGAATAATTTTTACCCTTAACTAAAAATTTTTAAATGTAAATTTTCTAACTCGTTGAATATAGGATCATTTTCTAGACTCTTCATTGATAGGGCCTTATGATTTTTTTTTACTCAAAGTGACTTCCACCATGTTTTCCATACCATAGTAGTAGTTTATTGAAAATAAAATCCATTATATAATTACATCCGTCACCCATGTATCACGTTAATATTTGTCTATGTGAATTTATAATTGAAATATTTTTTATCATTATATATATGTAACATCATTAACAATAATGATATTTTCACCATACCATTAAATTTAATATAACAAAAGAAAACTCAAGATCATGTGTTTTATTATTCTTCTCATGGCCTTCCAATAATCATGATCTCTAAGCAACAACTTTGTTTATCTATATGTGGAAACAACCTATTCCTTTCATCAAAACATCACAGTATGTGGCAGAACCTTTTTTCCTTGATGGTAATTTAAATATGGGTGAATTTATAAAAAAAATCATTATTGCTCGAATTATTTCCACATATTCCTTATATTATGTGATTTTAATGACATAAAATTCCATTTTGGATAAAAAATTATCTAATGAGGAGGTTTTTTACCAATCACAGAGAGTAACAAACTAAGTCAAGGAAACTACGTATATCATCTATATTAAATTGTTTTGGGAATTCACTAAAATATTTTTTCTTAGTGAGGTTAACCAATATTCCATCTTTGGAGAAATATGTATTTGAAAATAAACATTTTAATGTGATAATTAAAATGTAATAAACTTTTTATAATTTTCATTCCCACTTAGGGTCGATAGAATTAATTGTAAATTATCTTTATGATAATCATTAGATATTTAGAATACCATGATTTCATCAAGGAATAAGAAAATTAATTTATCATGATGATCCATGAATATTTTTTTCATTATGTCCACAAACACATATGATACTTTTGTTAATGAAAAATGAAATACTTTAAACTCATATTGTTTATACTTTGTGGCAAAATAAATATTTGGCATATAATTATCCCTGATTTTATATTGTTGATAAATAGATTGTAGATCAAATTTTATGAAGTATTAAGAAACTTGATGTTGATCATATACATCATTAATTTAATGAAGGTGAAATATATTTATAATAGTGTTGGAATTGATTTCCCTATTTTCAACGAATAATCTCATCGACCTATCGTTCCATTTCATAGAAAAGATAAGTGCTCCCCAATGTGAAACAATAGGGTATAAAAATCAATTTTCAATAAATTCCTATAGTAGATTCTCATGATCCATAACTCCACTAGGTCCATCCATTAGAGAGTATTAAATACGGGGGTTTCATTATAGATAATATCAATAGTGATTCCAATTTTATGGTCATGAGTAGTTCCTAACATATCCTACATGAGAAAATCAATATATTCCCTTAAAAAAAGTACATCATATAGTCATAGGAAATCATACTCATTAACAAAATAATCACTGAGGATTTCATTAAGATTTTCCATAGGATGAAGAAATTGATTTTGCCTATGAATGATGTTTTTACTTTAAATGAAGGGATTATTTATCATCAATAGAGATTGTAATCTTGATTTATCAGAGAATAATTTTTTCTACTAAACTTCTTAATCCAAGAAATTCTACAGATTATGTAAAATTACACCATATTTATGGTAATTATATCATAAAACATTATTATAAAATAGGCCTTTAACAGCGTAAAAAGTGTACATTATTAGCCCTATAGAAGTGCTGACTATAAGAGAGTAATTAGAAGGCCGAGAAATTTATTTGTGATAAAAGGAACTAATAATAGACCCCATTATTAGTTTATTTAAAAGTGATGATAAATTTTTCCATTAATAGTTCTTATTGAATAGAAAATAAGGGGATATAATGCAGTGTACTCTAACAATACACGACATCACCGAAAACATAACAAAATTATAAAAATATTATAGGAATATAGAATTTAAAATAATATAAAACAATCAAGGCTATTTTTCTCTATATTTTTTATATAATGTGAGTTTTAAACTAAAATGATACTTATATATTTAAATAAAAAACATGGAGTTATATAGGTCACATCATTTGTTGTATTTGATTTTTGGATGATTCCCAAACATCTAAAATTACTCAAGTATCACTTTTGTAATGTATCAAAATAATCATTCTTTGTTTTAATAGTTTTGAGTACTTTTTATGTATTTTTTACTAAGATAAAATTTTAAATTAGAAACACACACATTTACAGTTACAAGTCACATAGTGGGTCAGTTTCATCTGTTAGTGATTCCTACACATCATGAATTACTTATGGATCATTTTTGCTAAATGATAATGACAATTTGAGAAGGTTTTATTAGTTTTTAGTGCATGAATCTTTTTGAAATATAATGTTGAATTTAAATAGATAATGAAAACTGAAGTGCCCAGATCAGTGTGAATCACTGAGAGGGGGAGGGGTGAATCAGTGATCCCTTAAAACTTTTTACTAATTGATTCTTTATCAATTAAACCTCTATGGATGGTTAAAGCCTCGATCCACTCTTCTTGTATCTCTCACCTTTCCTCTAATGATGTAGTAAATATAAAGGCACAGGACACAAGGATTTACAAGGTTCGGCACCAAAGGCCTACGTCCTTTCCATGTTGGTTATACACCCCAACATGGTTTCTCCATTATAACCTGTTAAAATTACAATGGTCGATACAGAGTCCCACTGTATCTCTCCTGAGTCCCACAGGAGGGTCTTTATACTGCGTCCCATAGTGTTACCAGAGTCCCACTGGCCTGCTCCAGAATCCCACTGAAGACTTCTTCTCCCTGAGTCCCACAGGGCCTTCTCTTGGCTCCTCGAGTCACACGAGTAGCTCTTCTTCACTTTATGCTTCTTCAAGTATCTTCAACAGTCTGGGATAAAGACTGCTGGCCTTGCTCTGTACCTCTGATCACTTGTGATGATCAGGTCTTTTCGACTTGCTCAGGCTTTATCACCTTCTTCTTAGGATGACCTGGCTTCTCTCTTCAAGAATCTTCAACAGCCTCTGATAAGGTCTGCTAGTCTTGCTCAAAGCTTCTGATCACTTCTGTTGATCAGGATCTTCTCAATCACTGAAAACTCAGACAACTGATATCTCTAACTTCAGTCTGGCTTCAGTCTGAGAGCAATTCAACTTCATGCACCGAATGCATGGAAACTCTTCTTCCTCATGCACTGACTGCATGGCTTCTCAAATTCATCAAGATCTTCTGGTCTTGGAAAACTCAGATGCACACCACTGATTTATGATTTATTCACGTGTGTACGTGCATGCATCCATGCATGCACTCCCCTTCTTCTTCTCTCGGTGCAATAAACCCACAAAGGGTGTAATCCTTTTAGCACACACCTTCTCCTTTCCTTCACACACTTTATTCCTTTTGATTACACACATAAATGTGTGTTGTACTTTGTGTGAGATTCTTCCACTTCTTCTAAGTGTATACACTTCACTTAGTGCACACACTAGGTTCGGCCTTTTTATTCCTTTGCACACACACCACTAAGGTAAGTCTTTAGCCTTCCTCCTTCACTTTGGCACACACTTGAGCTTGGCCTCCTCTCTTGTGTTTAACACCCACAACCCATTTTGTTTTAGTTCATTTAGGTGTAAGCCTCGTCCTTCTTGTTTTGCACATACACCACTAGGGTGTGTTCTTTCACTTCACACAAGGCACTAAGGCCTTGGGTCTTCTTCTCCACTTGGCACACACACACTGCCTTCTTCTATTTTAGCACACACAGCCCGAACTCCTTGGGTGCAAGGCAGTCGCGCAAGTGTCAGTGGGTGCAAGGCACCTTCTCTTGTTCTTCTCCGCGCAAGGGTGCAAGTTCTACCACTCTGCAAGTCTTCAAAGAGAATCAAGCAACGGAATAGCCGTGCAAGGCCTAGGGTGTAAGAGCACCACGTCGCGGGCGCGCAGGGTGTCAAGGACACCTACTGCCGCTCAAGCCAAGTGGCCGCGCAAGGTCCAAATACCGCGGGCGCGCAGGGTGTAATACCCGCGGGCTCCTTCCTCCTGCCGCGCAAGTGAGGCGTGCAGGGAACCTCCTTCAGAGCCTCGGATGGCTCTGGAACTTCAGCCGTGCAAGTGTGTGAGGGGCTTCCACTTCGCGAGGCACAAAGGCACTCACGGGACTTCGAATTTTCAACAAAGGATCAGCAAGCACTCCAAGGCCTCGGGCTCTCCTTTTATAGGCAGAGGAATGCCTCAGCCCACCCGCGTGATACAACTTTGAACTCCCGAAGATTTCGGGTATTCAAGATTCTCTAAATCTTGATTTTCTCTACTTCCAAACGCGGGTTCCTTCTTCTTTATTTTTATCCTCCACATGCATGCTTCGAACCTGTGCATGGCCTTCATTTAAGCCCAACCCATGCATAGCACGAACACACGTGGCCTCGGCACCTTTGGTTTGCCTCGGCCGAACTTTGAATTCTTTCTCGATGCATGCATGCAACATTTTAATGCATGCATGAGTTCATTATGGCCTAACGATCACAAAGGAGGTCTCGGTTTGCTCGGAGGTGGCCAGGAACTCAAAAACCGTCGTCGGGATGCCACTGGTTCGAACGGAGGCTGCGGGTGGCATTCGGGCGAGCTCAAGGTTGAGGATGACTCCTCAACCGTCGGATCCGGAGATTGAAATACATCGGACGGCTGGATTAGATCACGGCGCGCGGCAGATGAGATGAGCGGCTTCGATCCAGCGCGTGATCGATCGTGCGGCCAGGATTCGCTCCGCGGAAAAATTCCGCATCCCACATCGAAACGGAGCACGGTTTTTCCGCGGATTATCAACCTCGCGCTCCCCCCTTCACCGCAATTGAATCTTCTCCCTCCACGGTGCCGCCCCTCACCGTGTTCTCTCTGCGGGCGCGATCTTGCGCCCACTCCTGCCACTCGGGCGCACCACTGGCGCCCACTATGCTTCCTCGAGCGTGCATCCTGGCGCCCATGCTGCGCAGGCTTGACTCCCCTGCGTGGCCTCTGCCGCCTTGGGTTTGCCCCACGGGTTCCCCCTTAGGCGTGGCGCCTTAGGCCCACATGTGCCTTGGGGTTGAACCCTCAAGGTGTCCTTGGCTGGCCAATTTTTTGGCTAAGTAATGTATAAACACTTTGTTAAAAAAACAAAGTATCCCATATTTAAAATGCCAAATTCCAAGCCACTCCCTTCACTTCTTCATCATTTCTTCTTCAAATGGATTCCTCCTCTTCTTAATCATGTATTCAATATTTAAGAATGGATGTCCCGAAGGTTCTTCTTCATCAACCGACCTCCTTAATCAAATAACTTCTTCAATGTTCTTCATTGATCTAATTAGAGATCCGGTTGGATCATCTTCAATTCATCATGCACTAAGAAATAGTACATGGACTTCATTAGCACCACTTCATCCACTTAGTGATTGTGGATGGATCACTTCATCTCCTCATGCATTGTGAAGACAATGAATGGTCTTCTAACATTGTTATGACATTGTATCTAGTTGATACAAGTTCTTTGAACTTAAATACCAGTTCAACAATCGTCTGATGTTCATAGAGAATGTTTCAACCACAACATCCTATGTCACTTAGTGAATCTCCTAAGTGACATGCATCTTTATGTTCCATGGCCATTCTCCATTCATCACCATCACCATCACATCCTTTGACATTCACATCTTGACTCCTTGACATCCATCCATTCATTCCTTGACAACAACATACTTCATTGACAACAAATGCAACACAATGCAATTCAATCTCCCCCTTTGTATTTGTTGTCAATACACATCTTCAGCACATATGAATGGGTCAATATGTGTGCCTATATTTTCTCCCCCTTATTGGCAATCAAATGCAAAGGTGTGGTATGGTTCTCTTAAAAAATATCTCTTCCTCCCTTCGAATAGCATCTTCTTGAAAAGCACTAAGAGAGGGATGATGTCACATTTTCTCTTGAGAAATGATCCTTTAGTAAATCAGCTCTAAGTCTACTTAGGCTAACCCGGTGTAGAAAAAAAGAGTGATATGACCAAGGAATTCAAATCTGTCCATAATTCTCTACACATGTGAGATCATGCTTAGGGGTTTGAAATTTTTCAGATATAACAATGAATTTGCTAAATCCTGCACAACTTCACAAAACTCATTAGAATGTTCAGGTGCAAAGATAAAGCTCCCCCTTTCATCCATTTGCCTTCAATCAATACTCCCCTTTAATTGTCATGATGAATACAATTAAGAAACAAGGGATGAAAGTATGATTGGAATACCTTCATCTTTTCTCAAGATGGTATTAAATCTTAGAATACCATCTTCTCCAGATTGGATCCCCCTCAAGTGGTGCACTCCATTCTTTCCAAACCATCCTCCAGTTGAGAATGATCATCATCTTCAATTCCCTGCAATGTCAGCACATGTAAATACAAGTGATTAGGGAATAAGATGGAACCTCCTTGGTTCATCAATGTGAACAACAAGGTTGAGAAGATTCTCTCAACCGAGATGTCCCATTTTCACCATTCTTCACACTTGCACATTTGATCTTCAATGATGTTTGTGCTGGTGTGGATCTCAACACCTCTTTAACTTCTTTGTGTGTGACTCCTCTATTTCTAGGTTCCTTCTGAGCACTAGAGTCTCCTGGTGCAATCTTAATTATTTTGAAGAATCCCTTTTGAGATGGAATGAATATCATGCATTTATCACTAGTATGTCCAGCTTGATTGCACCTCACACACAGAACTTGATCTTCATGTGAAATCTTTTTCTTTCCTTTTGCCTCAGCTATTGCCAGTGCTTTATCTTCAGCTCTCTGTAGTTCTCTGGCAAGTTATAACTGATTTGGCCATATGACAAGTAAGTCACTTGGAAGTGTGGCCTCAGTTCTGGAAGTTCCACATGGTTCTTTTGATGCTGTTAAGCTACCTTTCTTAGACAACTTATTTTCAATCAACCCCTTCTTCTTCTTCTGGATTGATTGTCTTTTCGAGTCCAGTCTGCTTCTATTAAATTTCATGGCTTGTTCACAAAGATCCATGGTGTGTCCTTTCTTTCCATAGTAGAAGCATGTTTTCTTGGTGGTCCTTCTGGATGCATCACCCTTCTTGGATTTCAAATCCAAGGACTTCTCTTCCTTTGACAAAATCTTCTTGGGAGCATCTTAAACTTTCTTCTTCTTTCTTCCCAAGGATTCCATTTTAGCCAGGTTCTGTGATCTTTTCTTTTTTTGAGCTCTGGATACAGTTGGAGATTGACATGTATCATTTTTTTGACCACTTTTGCAACCATCCCAGATGTTGTCAAGAAATCCAAATCTGTTAGCAGTAAACAGATGTCTCTGGACCTGTGGATGTTTCTTATTTCCTTCTGGCTTTCTCCCCCTTGGCATGGGCTTCCTTTGTGCTTTGACATTTAGTGGATTGTACCAACAATCCTTTGCACAGTGCCCATACTTATTACAACACCAACATTGACCCACAAATCGTGACTTCTTCAGTCCTTCTGATTTTAGGGTACTTTTATGGAGCTTCTGTGTTGTTTCAGGAGAGCTCTGCTTCTTCATTTTCTTTATCCATACTTGTTTGGAATTAGTTTTCCATCCTGCACTTTTTGTGGAAACACAATTAGAAGCATCAGTACAAGATGGTATGGATGGTACCTTCTTTCTAGAAGATGTTGCCCTTTTATTAGAGGATGTCTTTCTTTTAGAATCATCCTTCTCAAAGCTCACTTGAGTGGCAACATTTCTTCTTTTAGCTGACTGGGAGGATTCAGCTTTGGGTGATTGCAGATTTTTCAATATCACCTCTAGTTCTAAGTATTTCATGTTGAGGGAGTTCTTCTCATCCTCAACAGTTCTTAGCCTTCCTTCCCAATTTTCTACCAGCTCTTTCATCTGGTCATCATGCACCTTCTTCATTTCTAGAAATGAGTTTTCAAGCTCCTTAACCCTGTTTACTTTGTCTTCATGTTGAGCATCTCTGACATTCATTGAAACTTTGTGCCTCTTTTCCAGTGCATGGAAAACATCTTTGACCATAGTCTTAAAGAATTCTTTCTCAGAAAGGCTTCTTTGCAATTCTTCAGTAGTGTCTTCATATCTTTCATTGCAAAGTAATACTGTTTCATCTTTAGCCTTCACCAGCTTTCTGAGAGTTTTGGTTATGCCAACCCTTTTAGCCAACTGATATTCCATTGTATTGGCTTCTTCTTCTAGCTGTAATTTTTCTTCTTGAAGATCAAGGATGCCTGTAGCTATACACATTCCCACTTCCTTGGGGACTGTCTTCTGAAGATATTCGATTGCACTTTGAAGATCATTCATTATTCCAACTTCATCACAGCTAGGAAAGGCTTTCTTCATTTTCTTGGCCTGTTTCTTCTTTCTATTTTTCTGAGTCTTGGCAGATATCTCCATTTGAGACTGATCGCTCATTTCCTCAAATCTGCACTTCATAAAGACTCTCTTGGATCTTTTAGAGGTAACCTTCCCTCTGATACCAATTGAAGTGCCCAGATCAGTGTGAATCACTGAGAGGGGGAGGGGGTGAATCAATGATCCCTTAAAACTTTTTACTAATTGATTCTTTATCAATTAAACCTCTATGGCTGGTTAAAGCCTCGATCCACTCTTCTTGTATCTCTCACCTTTCCTCGAATGATGCAGTAAATATAAAGGCACAGGACACAAGGATTTACAAGGTTCGGCACCAAAGGCCTACATCTTTTCCATGTTGGTTATACGCCCCAACATGGTTTCTCCATTATAACCTGTTAAAATTACAATGGTCGATACAGAGTCCCACTGTATCTCTCCTGAGTCCCACAGGAGGGTCTTTATACTGCGTCCCACAGTGTTACCAGAGTCCCACTGGCCTTCTCTAGAATCCCACTGAAGACTTCTTCTCCATGAGTCCCACAGGGACTTCTCTTGGCTCCTCGAGTCACACGAGTAGCTATTATTCACTTTAAGCTTCTTCAAGTACCTTCAGTAGTCTGGGATAAAGACTGCTGACCTTTCTCTGTACCTCTGATCACTTGTGATGATCATGTCTTCTCGTCTTGCTCAGGCTTTATCACCTTCTTCTTAGGATGACTTGGCTTCGCTCTTCAAGAATCTTCAACAGCCTCTGATAAGGTCTGCTGGTCTTGATCAAAGCTTCTGATCACTTCTGTTGATCATGATCTTCTCAATCACTGAAAACTCAGACAACTGATATCTTTAACTTCAGTCTGGCTTCAGTCTGACAGCAATTCAACTTCATGCACCGAATGCATGGAAACTCTTCTTCCTCATGCACTGACTGCATGGCTTCTCAAATTCTTCAAGATCTTCTGGTCTTGGACAACTCAGATGCACACCACTGATTTAAGCTTTATTCACGTGTGCAGGTGCATGCATCCATGCATGCACTCCCCTTCTTCTTCTCTCGGTGCAATAAACCCACAAAGGGTGTAATCCTTTTAGCACACACCTTCTCCTTTCCTTCACACACTTTATTCCTTTTGATTACACACTTAAATGTGTGTTGTACTTTGTGTGAGAGTCTTCCACTTCTTCTAAGTGTATACACTTCACTTAGTGCACACACTAGGTTCGGCCTTTTTATTCCTTTGCACACACACCACTAAGGTAAGTCTTTAGCCTTCCTCCTTCACTTTGGCACACACTTGAGCTTGGCCTCCTCTCTTGTGTTTAACGCCCACAACCCATTTTGTTTTAGTTCATTTAGGTGTAAGCCTCGGCCATCTTGTTTTTCACATACACCACTAGGGTGTGTTCTTTCACTTCACACAAGGCACTAAGGCCTTGGGTCTTCTTCTCAACTTGGCACACACACACTGCCTTCATCTGGTTTTGCACACACAGCCCGAACTCCTTGGGTGCAAGGCAGCCGCGCAAGTGTCAGTGGGTGCAAGGCACCTTCTCCTGTTCTTCTCCGCGCAAGGGTGCAAGTTCTACCACTCTACAATTCTTCAAAGAGGAACAAGCAACGAAATAGCCGTGCAAGGCCTAGGGTGCAAGAGCACCACGTCGCGGGCGCGCAGGGTGTCAATGACACCTACTGCCGCTCAAGCCAAGTGGCCGCACAAGGTCCAAGTACCGCGGGCGCGCAGGGTGTAATACCCGTGGGCTACTTCCTCCTGTCGCGCAAGTGAGGCGTGCAGGGAACCTCCTTCAGAGCCTCGGATGGCTCCGGAACTTCAGCCGCGCAAGTGTGCACGGGGCTTCTACTTCGCGAGGCACAAAGGCACTCACGAGACTTTGAATTTTGAACAAAGGATCAGCAAGCACTCCAAGGCCTCGGGCTCTACTTTTATAGGTAGAGGAATGCCTCAGCCCATCCGCGTGATACAACTTTGAACTCCCGAATATTTCGGGTATTCAAGATTCTCTAAATCTTGATTTTCTCTACTTCCAAACGCGGGTTCCTTCTTCTTTATTTTTCTCCTCCACATGCATGCTTCGAACGTGTGCATGGCCTTCATTTACGCCCAACCCATGCATAGCACGAACACACGTGGCCTCGGCACCTTTGGTTTGCCTCGGCCGAACTTCGAATTCTTTCTCGATGCATGCATGCAACATTTTAATGCATGCATGAGTTCGTTATGGCCTAACGATCACAAAGGAGGTCTCGGTTTGCTCGGAGGTGGCCGGGAACTCAAAAACCGTCGTCGGGATGCCTCTGGTTCGAACGGAGGCTGCGGGTGGCATTCGGGCGAGCTCAAGGTTGAGGATGACTCCTCAACCGTCGGATCCGGAGTTTGAAATACATCGGACGGCTGGATTAGATCGTGGCGCGCAGCAGATGAGATGAGCGGCTACGATCCAGCGCGTGATCGATCGTGCGGCCCGGATTCGCTCCGCAGAAAAATTATGCATCCCACATCGAAACGGAGCGCGGTTTTTCTGCGGCTTATCAACCTCGCGCTCCCCCCTTCACCGCAATTGAATCTTCTCCCTCCACGGTGCCGCCCCGCACCGTGTTCTCTCTGCGGGCGCGATCTTGCGCCCACTCCTGCCACTCGGGCGCGCCACTGGCGCCCACTATGCTTCCTCGGGCGCGCATCCTGGCGCCCATGCTGCACAGGCTTGACTCCCCTACGTGGCTTCTTCCGCCTTGGGTTTTCCCCACGGGTTCCCCCTTGGGCGTGGCGCCTTAGGCCCACATGTGCCTTGGGGTTGAACCCTCAAGGTGTCCTTGGCTGGCCAATTTTTTGGCTAAGTAATGTATAAACACTTTGTTAAAAAAACAAAGTATCCCATATTTAAAATGCCAAATTCCAAGCCACTCCCTTCACTTCTTCATCATTTCTTCTTCAAATGGATTCCTCCTCTTCTTAATCATGTATTCAATATTTAAGAATGGATGTCCCGAAGGTTCTTCTTCATCAACCGACCTCCTTAATCAAATAACTTCTTCAATGTTCTTCATTGATCTAATTAGAGATCAGGTTGGATCATCTTCAATTCATCATGCACTAAGAAATAGTACATGGACTTCATTAGCACCACTTCATCCACTTAGTGATTGTGGATGGATCACTTCATCTCCTCATGCATTGTGAAGACAATGCATGGTCTTCTAACATTGTTATGACATTGTATCTAGTTGATACAAGTTCTTTGAACTTAAAGACCAGTTCAACAATCATCTGATGTTCATAGAGAATGTTTCAACCACAACATCCTATGTCACTTAGTGAATCTCCTAAGTTACATGCATCTTTATGTTCCATGGCCATTCTCCATTCATAAACATCACCATCACATCCTTTGACATTCACATCTTGACTCCTTGACATCCATCCATTAATTACTTGACAACAACATACCTCATTGACAACAAATGCAACACAGTGCACTTCAAAAACATAGAGTCCTATAGGACACATCATGAATTAAGTTGATGTGAAACTAAATCCTACTCATCACAACTTTCTTATACATCATTTAAAAAAATTATATAATAAATTTGAATGCATGTACTTAGTTTTTAGTAGTTGATCATTCCTTTTCAATAAAATTCATGCCAATTTTAAATAGAAATATTCCATTTAAGTCATATTGGTCACTCCAAGCATCATATTGATGTGTGGATAATTTTTACACATCTCAAATAACTTATGAATAAATTTTATAATGTATCAAAACAATATGAATGGGATTAATTGGTTTTGAGTATGTCAGTTTTTAAAGTAATTGTCATTTTGAAATAAAAAAATGAAATTTAACTCAAAAATATCACATCACATATCTATTTTAATTGAGTCTAATTACTACCCACCATGAAAAACTTATGAATCAATGCGCTAAATTTTTAATAAAATTTGATCGGATTTTCTTGGTTTCAGTGAGTAAAATTTGTTAAACTAAACTGCCAAATTTTAACTAAAGACGGACATATTGAGACATACTAGACACATAAGGTATCAGATAGAGGTGAGACAATTCCTGCCCATTATTGATGAATTATTAATCTGTTAACAAATGTATCAAAATAATATGACTTATTTGGTCAAATTTGAGTAGGTCAGTTTTCTTTTTTATTTAAATTTATGTCTTTTTAAAATAAAAATATTCACTTGGAGTCATATTGATACCACCTTTTTCATATTAAAAAAAATTGATTTCTACACATCTCAAATGACATATGGATCATTTTACTAAATTATTAAATTAAGATGAATGCATTTTTTTGGGTATGTCACACTTCCATTCATTTAATTTTTTTAATTTTTAAATAAAAAGATGAACATGGAGTTATATCGGTCACATCGTGTGTCATATTGAGATACAAATAACTTCTACATGTTAGAAATGAATTATGGATCATTTTCTTAAAGTGTAATAAAATTATGATTTTTTTCTCAGTTAAGTGTACATCAAATATTTTATACTAAAATACAATTTTAAATTTGAAATAGATATTTTGGATTATAATGATCACATTGTGTATTGATTTTATTTGAGCCTAATTATTAAATGTCAAAAATGACATATAAATTGATGTTCTAAACATTCAAGAAAATATTGGCATGTTTGATTTATATTCAGTGACTAACATTTTTGAACAAAACGATTGATTTTAAACTAATAACAGACACATTAAGTCACGATAGTCACTCTGTGTGTTTAATATAGTTGAGAATAATTTATAAATGTCTCAAATGACATATAGATATTTTTACTAATGTTTCGAAACAATTATATTTTTTTGATCAATTTATGTTTTTTAGTTTTCATATTTACTAAAATTTAAATCATTTTAAAATAAAAAGAAGCACTTGAAGTCATACCAGTCACACAATGCATCATATTGAGGTGTATTTTATTCTTACATGTCCCAAATTATAAAAATACTAAACTTACAATGATACTATGATTCCATTTTATTTCATTATTGAACATCCAACAGATCATATTGACCTGAGGTTCATCGCCAAGAAACGTTTCTAGTTGTTGAATGTCATAATAGATGATGCTTTCAACAACAAGAAAGAGTTTTCAGATAATAAAATCAACTCAATATGTATTGTCAGAAGATCAATACGAAAAGAAAATGAACATAGAATAAGTGGTTACATTGGTGAAAAGAATATTTTTATCTCTATAGTAGATTTTTATAGATAGTTGAAATAAAAACATGACTTCTCAAAATATATGTGAATAAAACTAAATAATTATTAGATAAAAATGATTATAAAATAAAATTAGTAATAATAGACAGAAATATGATAAAATTAATCAAAAAAGTACATGGAACTCACCATTTTAATTGTTATTTTCATTCTTGATGAATTTCCTTATTGTAATTATCTTAGTTTTAGGCTCGAATTCCAACTTCCATGAACAAGAGAAGCTTCAAAAAATCCACTCTAATAAGAAAAAAATTAATTCACTTAGATAAGAAAAAAATTATTATATGAGTAATGCAAAAATGAAATAAATTAAACAAAAATATGAAAAATATCTTTATTTAAGGGAAAATGATTTTACTATGCAAGCATTGTTGACCATAGGGATATGCAAATGGTAATGAATAATTGATTTTAAAATATAAAAATAGATCTCACCAAACAATAAATCAGTGACTGATGATGAGGAAAGGAAAATAATACTAATTATATAGAAGTTTTTAATCATCAGATTGAAAGTAACGTTATCCTATTCAGTTCATAAAATATTCATTTTATATAATACATAAATAAATAGACACAAGAAATTCATTGTCAAAGATGAATTTCTCCAATGTGTAAAAATCACATTAATGAATATCAGATATTTCTAAGGGTGTAACCAAAAGGAAATGTTAAAGAATGATATATTTTTATATTTATTAATTTTAAAATATATATAGAGTTTATTAGTTATCTGTTGAAATAAATGAAGTTATTTTTAAGATGGATTATTGAGTGGTTTATCACTTCACAGATGGGCTTATTTTTTTCAAATACATGGTATATAAAAATGGATAAAATCAATGAGTAAAATTTAATTAGTGATTTTAATGTTTATACTAAATCCTTATGGTGTAATACTCTATAAAAACCATATTTATTCTCAAATGGAGCCTAAGTCATCCAGATAGGCTAACAAGAATTATAATTTCATCAAGTCTATGAATGTGGAGTTTGATCCGAATAAGAAAAATTTGACATGAGGAGCTTGAATGGAATATAAATAATAAAGGCTTCTTATGGATCAGTTTGTTTCATATATTATTCCAAAAATTTACATTATTTTAAAAAATCGTAGAATTTTTAGTTATTTTTTTTTAATATTGTAAAAATCTAAACAAAAATGGTCATGGTTATGTATTATAATGGTACATTTTCTTTGTCATGTATTTGAGATGGTAAAATCTATGGGGTATTATATTACTACAATAAGAACATAAAAATATATGTATTATTATGTTACTAAACAATAAAATTAAATATAATTATGAATCCAAAGTTATCATAGCATGTAATTAAATTAATAAATCCAAAATTATAATGTTTACTTGAAGACGGATTCTAAAGTTTTAATTATTTTATCCATGAGAAATAGTTTTTCAATAAAGTTGACTCTATTAATAAAAAATTATTAAATATATATAAACTTTTAAATTAAATTTTATTGGAAAAAATTCCTTAAATAGAGTGGTATACAATTTATTATTGAATGATATAAAATTTCAGTAAAATTTATATAATATATAACTTATGTTATCAAATTTGTTACTTTGGATAAACGATATCAAATTTAGAAAAATATTGACCAATCAAACTAGATTTATAAAAATAAATTATATCTTCACGGTACTCATATTCTAAACCACTTAACAAAAAAAAATCATGTTCCTTAAACCACTATGATGATGTGGGTTTTTCCTATAAAATGATTCGGTCCAATTTTTTATTATATAACTATATTTCAAAAAAATAAAAAAATTAAATTCATTTTATCTTAATATCAAACTGTAATGTCTCGACCTGGGTTCCATGAAATGGTATACTACGTTGGTTCAGCACATGAACTCAACTGTACCTCCACATACCCAAGAGGCCACTGACTAGAAATGAGGGTATTTTATGTCATTAATGGGGTGACGATACCCTCATTTATCAGATAAAAATTCCATCATAAAATAAATAAACAAAATAGGAAGCATATATATAACCAGAAAAATAATCATGTTACAAGATAACCTAATAGTAAATACAATACTCAGTTCAAAGGGAAAACATTTTTTTTCTAATATAAGTGTCATGTGTCATATATAAAACTGAAAATAAAGGCAACACAACTCCCCAGACAAGTCCTGAACAATGACTGGTTTTCCCCCTCCAAGATCTATCCCCAATCAGCCACCTATCCCATGGCCTTTCCCTTATCTTGTCATGCAATAATATAATCTATTCGGGAACCAATCAGGAAGCGCACATAGGGTGTGTGTACAAACTCAAAAGGCCCCTACTAACGGTTTCCAAAACATGTCTAGTTAAGAAGATAGTTCACGATGTTTTATAAAAAATTTGTACAGGGGAATAATAAATTGTTTAACACATTTTTCATTTATACTTATCTGACTACATTTACTCTAGGGTTCCCAAGGATACACGTACCTCAATACTAACATCATCTTGTACTGAATTCTTAAGTGTTCCCAAGGTAATACCCAATCATAGTACATAATTCTAGCTGAAGCCTAATGAATTCAGGGTATATGATATATTAATACCATATTTGACCCATTACGTAGTTTAAAACTTCTCGTTAGAGGCCATAAGTTGATGTGCTGTTATTTCTATTATATAATTTGACATTTAAATGCCAAATTTTTAAAATTACTGATATCACAATCACCTAAGTAATATGACCATGTTAGCATGCATACCCCTCACTAGAATGACAATGAAACCATTATCTTTACTCATTAGTATAATCACCATGTTACCATGTATAATTCACATTATAATGATCATGTTCCCATTATCAAACTCACAAGAATTATGGAAATGTTACCATTTGTACTTATCAAATTAGAATGGAAATGTTCCCATTCATAATCACATAATTAATTCATAATGTAATTACCCCCATTATTTCCCTTACTAATTCAAAAATTAGTTTAATATATCAAATTCATTGGTTATCTAAACAATAAACTAAATTACTTAATCCCCGTAATTAATTCATTAATTAATTAACCAACATCACAAATCTTTTCCAATAATAAATTTTCATGAATTAATTTTCTCATTCTAAATGTCTAATCATCATAATTAATCCAAATATTAATTTTGTAAATCATAATCTCAAAGCACATAATTAATTCACACTTAATTATTTCATCTTATACAATTATATATCTCATAATTAATTTCCAAATTAATTATCTTGATTAAAACATCAATTTCATACAACCAACTTCCCTGAATTAATTATCTAATAGAACCAACCCTTTTCCTCATGAATAATTTCAAAATTAATCGACAATTTCAACAAATAGTTTATACATAAATTGGTCGGTCTAACTATCCAAGTTTAAAAAAATAAATTGATAAAGTATGATATAAAATCTTCAAATATTCATATAGATATAAAATTAATGATAATGGAAATTAGATTTAGACAAGCCATCTCAATTCATTGATGGAAACTCACTCAATAAAAACCCCTAAAATCCAAGCATCACAATGGTATTGATAAAAGTTATAGATATATAATATCTAAACTAAAATAAAGATCAGAGATATAATGATCACATAAATCTAGATCTTTATCAACAATACTATATCTAGATACAACTATATAGTCTTAGATACAAGTAAACATATAATTTCTTCCATGAAAAGGTCAAGGAAATATAGAATAATGAACGAGAGAAACATCGGGGAAAAATCCACTTTATGGGAGAAGATTAGATCTTCAATTTGGGAATTTCATCTCAAGGAAAGGTGTTTGTAAAGCCTTAGAATCCCTTAGGGTAACTGGTAGAACTGTCATCAACCCTTAGTATAGTAAAATCACTAGTTAAGGTCATATAAGTGGTTAAACAAGTAATTAAAAGTTGAAAATGAGTGAGGTTCAGAATTTTAGGATATTATTATTGATCCTTGCATGATTTTTTCAAATGGTTAGACAAACCATGCACTAACCATGTGTTAAAAACTACATAAATGGGGAACTTCAAATGGCTACCTCACATTTCAACTCAAACTGTGTGTAATCTATGCTGATTCTACTACCTCTAGAACATGTGTTCGTACAGTTTCTCTAAGACAGCTGTAAGGTTTGTAAAAACCATGCACCAACATTGAGAATCCTATTTTCAAAAAAACAAACATATAATTAAACCAAAATAACCCAAAAATTAATCCCATAAAGGGTATATCAGTTAAAAAATACAAAAAATTGTACCATAAATATCTTCAAATATGTTCGGGATCACAGACTCTCCCCACCTTATAACATCTCAAACATGAAATGAAATTACAAGACTTAATAAGAGTTAAATCCAAAAATATTGGGCCATTGAGACCGCATATCTTATTCCCTTTTCAATGTTTCTTTTTGTACTCATCCATGTTTCCATAACACATGAACTATTGGTGTGGTCTTGACTCACAACACATTCTCACTACGATCCAGCAGTCATATCAGATGCTACTAAAAGGAAAAATCTATCTCTAGGTCTACCCCAACCAAATCGATCACATGAGAAGGTTTGGCTGATACCACTGATGTTGTGATACATGGAAAACATAATTCATTTCACTTTATCTTTATTGAAGATACAATCACTACACCACTAGTCAGATTCTCTCCACTATCTCAAAAGATCAAACAAACATGGGCATCGGCCTGCCCTCACTTTGTATCCTACAGGGAACCAACCTAGGTGAAACTTGAATGAATACATGATCACCCTATGTAAATTATAGGGGTTTTCTAAATCATTCAACATTGGATTTTTGTTTGCTCTATGTAGTATCCATACATTTCCAAATCAAATCTACCTACTCTAATGTTTTCTGCAGAAGACCCGGCCCCAGTTACTCTAACTCACCAGCCTCTATCTACTATATTTTTGATCTACATTCCCTACAATAAAGATTATCATATGGTTTCATTTGTATAGTTGCCTGATAAATTTTATTATAGGCGTACTCGAGTAATTCAAAGTGCTTTTCCATAGATCCATCGAAGTCAAGAAGGCATGCCTATAACACATCCTTAAGAACATGTATAATATGTTCCAACTACCCATCTATATGTGAATGGAATTATACACTCAAAATTACCTTTATTATATGTTCTTTTTCCTACCACTACTATATACATGATGTAAAGTGTGAATCATGATCAGAAACTATTGTTTGTGTCACTCCATCCAGATAGAATATCTCTCGATCATACAATTCTCTAAACTATTCAACTATGAAGGTTTCCCATATAAGAAAGAAATGTTCTACCATTGTTAATTGGTCCACAATGAACCAAATATCATCATTATTAAAAATAATCATTGGGATACCCACCAAAAATCGAAGTTCATGTCATCTCACTTCAATTTTGGAATAGGAAATGGTTCTCTAAAAACTCAAAGTCATTGATGCTCCGCCTTTAGCTACTAAAAAGTTAATAATCTTGTTTAAACCCCTGATATCTCAATTTTTCAAGACTAGAAACCAAAACTATCACCATAGGTCACATAACATTTCTTCCACACATGGATGTGCCTCCCACTTTGAGGCATGTTTTTCTTGCATGATCTCATATTGAACTCTCAATGGAACAACAACTTGATTCCTCTCATTGATGATCTCATCATCATCAATTAAACACACTAAAGATGTATCCTAATCATCATTACTTTCAATAAAGGCTAATATCATTGGATACTTATACAATCTATCTCTAATCCATATAAAAATCATAGACTCTACTATAGATAAAACTAGAGTTATCTGTTCCTGACTCTACTGAACCCCCACATGCATTTCTGCCAGCAAGGTCATCACCATCCACTATGAACTGAAGTCATAAAACATCTAAGTTTGATTATTTTAATTCTTAAGGAATCATCTACACTATTTTCCTTCCTAGTCATATATTATAATTTAAAACCAAAACACTTAATATACTCAACCTTTCACCGCTACAGAAGATTCAAATGATTGTGTGAAAATATCTATAAAAAGATCTTATGTTCTATATATAATGCAGGATTTTATCCAAAAATATAGTGTCACAAACCCATAATATCATAAGCCATTTTGTTGAACTCATGTTCCTGTATATGGTAGTTCTATTCTTGAATCCTCAACTGAAGATTCCCATATGCCACAACTCTCTCTCATTGTATTTGCACAACTCTAAGTTCAATCCTTGATGAATAAAATTAAACCATATACTACTCAATTGACTTTGGTAGAATTCAAATTGATTCTTGATGTTAATTGCTTCCTCATCTCTTGAAAATATCTCTCAAAATCCTATAAACAATAAAACTTTACTCTCTTATTGGCCAAGCATGACTACAAAACAGAAAAAGTCTAAGATGAATCTTTCTTAATATCCTGCTAATCCCAAAAAGCATCAAATATCAAATAAAATATTAGGATGGTTCCAAGAAACCTATTCTTGAACATTCTCTATGTCCACCAACACACCTTCCTAAAAGATGATGTGCCCCAAGAACTGTACTTGGTCAATCCAAAACTGACACATAGATAACATTCCATATAGCTGATTCTCTCTTAGTTTACTCATGAAAATGTCAAAATTTTGGGCATGACCATGATGAGTGTTGGAGTTCACCAAGATTTATTCCACAAAAAACACAAAAATAAGAAAAATATATGGATTAAAGATCATATTCATCATGTTAATAAACACTTCTACTACATTTGTCAACCGAAGTGACATTAAGAAAAACAAAAAAATTCCATACCAACTTCTAAAAGTAGTCCTCGACATATCATTATTATTTACTCTTAAATTATGATACCTTAATATAAAATATATATATGAGAACACACATGTTCACTTAAATTATTCAAATATATCATTGATAGAGGGAAGATTATATCAATTCATTAATGTCATTGTGTTCAACATTCAATAATCGACACAAAAATGTAAACTCTCATAAGCCTTCTTTGTGAATATAATATGTGATTTGAAGAAGACACACATGGGAGGATAAACCACTTATCATCTAAAACCTCCATCTTATTCTTAAGCTATTGAAACTAAGTTGATTCCATTATATATGGTGAAATACATACATGCCCAGCCCCTAACATTAGATTAATAGTGAATTACACATCTCTATCAGGTGGTATCCTTGATAAGTCTTAATGAAAATAATCATGAAATAGTTCCACTAATGGTGGTAAAATATCATTTCTAATAGCCTAATCAATAAGAAATTTTTTGGTATCATTAGGTATTAGCTATCCATGTTGTTGAGAAATAAGCCTTGCTCAGCTCACCTAGATATCCCACTCACCATGATGAATGTACATGTTACCCTTAGGAGACACTAAGTTAACTCTCCTACTGTAACAATCAATATGGGTTTGGTATGGGAAAAGCTAGTCCATACCCATAATTAAGTTGAAACTAATCATATCATGAACATAGATATCACATAGGAAAAAATATTCCTTGATCTATAGTGAACATCCCTTAAAAAGAAAGATATCTATAGACTGTACAACTAATGGTGTCCTTATAGTTAATACCCCACTCACAAACTAAACTCTTAGTCTCAAACACTCAAAAAGACTTGATGATATAATAGAATGTGATGCCCATTATCAAATAAGGCACTTTCTAAAAAAAGAAGCTATTAGAATAGTACCTCTCACTATCGATGGTCCATCCACACTATCCACAGGTGTTGGTTGGGTCATATGTAACTATGCTTCCCCTCTTACCTGTGATGTTGTATCACTCCTATGTGTGGCCCCAATATTTTGATGTAGGCACTCTTTCCCAGAAGAACCATTCCAACTACCTCTACCGCCTCGGCCCAAAGAACTCCAACTACAAGCTCGATATAGTGTAGGAAATCATATTCCCACATTATGATTATGACACACTACTCCTTTAGTTCATTTATATCATTGTGACATGTATAATGTCTAAAAACGTCCCATATATTCACAAAGGTCAGTCTCATATGGTATCAATCAATATGGGGTTGGTATGCGACTAGACGCTCCATACCAATAATTAGGTTGTAACAAATCATATCAAGAACATAGAGACCCCGTAGGAAAAAATATTCCCTAATCTATATAGAACATCCCTTGAAAAGATATATATCTCTATATCATACAACCAATGGTGTACCTAATATACTTACCCCACTCACAGACCACACTATCAGGCTCAAACCCTCACAACGTCATGAAGATATGACGAAATGTGAAACCACATTGTCAAATAAGGCACTAGAAAAAAATAGATGCTACTAGAATAGTACCTCTAACTATCAATGGCCCATCCTTGTTGTCTATAGGTGTAGGTTTTACTATATGTAATTGTGCTTCCCCTCTTACCTGTGATATTGTGTAACTCCTCAGAGAATCACCAATATTGTGATGTAAGAACTCTTACCCAGATGAACCATGCCCACTACCTCTATCACCTCGACCAGTAGAACTCCAACTACTAGATTGATATGGTGTACAATATCCTCTTCCCACACAATGATTGTTCCACACTACTCCTTCAGTTCATTTCAATATTTTTGACATGTATAACATCTAAAAATTTCCCAACATTCCACAATATTGACAGTGTACTAGTAGTTAGGAAGAATGTCAACCATAATATCCCCACTTTCCACACTAATGACAGATCCACATAGAATGTTCAAGTGTAACAAATCCTCCAATATGTGTACTCTTCTTCCCGATTCATTGGTTAACGTTTTAATAGTGGGACTTCCTTACGTCAGAAGGATCAACCCCTAACCATCTAATTACTCTACAAGACAAGCATTGGAAGCCTCCCTCAGGTTTTCTTTAAATGAGAGAGACTGATAAAAAACTTCTATAAACATCTTTAGCCTGAATATATTCTCCCAAGACATAATCTTAAACTTATGTCCATCATGAAAATGATTCAATCCAACTTCCTTATCTCCTTTTAAAATTTTGGAAAATAAGTATAGATTTATGTACCGTCTAACATAGCTCATCACTGACATGCTCCCCTCAGTCAGATGCATGAATTGGGAGGTTTTCTCTTATCTAAGAATCTCTATGTAAAAGGGTTTCAAGAAACCCTCCATGAAGTCCTTCCATAACATACTATCAGTCTTCCTAGTTCATTCCTAAATGTCACACTAGTAATTTTTTTGATCCACATAGAATATTAGAATCCATCATGACCTTCTTCTTAGCTGGAGTCTCCAAATGGTCTTGTATTTTCTCTATAGACTCAACCCAAAATTTAGATCCTTCGGGTCCACCCTCTCTATTAAAATATGGAGGGTGCTAAAATTGAAACTCCCTTATCAACTCATACATATATTTCACCGCCTTTACGGAGTATCCTTCCATGAATTTCATGAAGTGATCGAAGTTATCCTGAAACAACTCCCCTTTATCTTGTGATGGTAGGATCAGTGCCTCATGTTCCCTAACTGGAATGACCTTCCTAGGAACACCCATTAGTCATCCCCTCAACTAGAGTCAGGGATGTTTACTCTCTAAAAATCCAAACACCAATCTGTGGTCTTATAGAACATCCTTATAAAATTTACATAATAGGTAATATTCACAATAATCCTTCCCCCCACCACGCCTCATTGTCAAAAATGAGGTGCTATCACTACTATTAACAATCCTACTGCTAGGTTTTGGTTAAAAGGGGTAAATATACTATAATAATAAGTTCCCCATTTAGACACTCAATTATTCTCATTTTTAATCATTTTGAAATATTACCCAATTTATGTTTATGGAAAATTTTAATTTCATTTTCACAAGGAAAATAGTTCAAGTTCAACAACTCACACATATATCCTTTTCTAGTGCATGCCAAAAATTATTCATGTCACAATAGCCATGAGTGCATTGAATGATGCATGTAGACTTAACTCTCATGACATTATGGGACACAAATCAATAATTCAAAAAATTGAGAAACAATAATCACATCACAAACGAAGGGCATCACCCAAGGTGAAATAATATTCAACTCAACAGCAAACACCAACAACAACAATCCCACCATGGGTACATGTGTTTTCCGTCGTACATGGGTTTGCAACACCAATGCATGTTATCATTACAAATCCCCTGAAATTATTATTCTCATATCTACAATTCATTAAATAATAAATAGAAAATAAGAAGAATGAAAACAGGATCCTTCGATACGACTTTGTTACGTCATGTCCTAGGTGCCACAAAACGGTGCCCTGAGTCGGTTTGCCACATGGCCTCAATAATGCATCACCATATGATAGAAAATGTTTACTTCTAGTGAGGGTCTCTTAAGTCAATCATGGGGAGACTATAACCACATTTTTAAAACTCAAGTGTAAAATAAATAAACAAAAATTGATACATATTTATAACATGAAAAATATTCCAGTCACAAGATAACCTATCTAAAAATAAAATACTCTACTGAAAGGGAATACATGTAATGCCAATATACGTGTCAAGTGTCAAATATGAAACATAAAATAATGACCCTACGTCTCCCAAAAATAGTCCCAAACCATGTCTGGTTCCCTCCTCCAATCGATATCCCCAATCAACCACTTATCATAAGGAATATTCCCTTATGATATCCTGAAACAATATAATCTATTTGGTTATGAATTAGGTTTCCCAAATCGGCTGTGAGTACATCAAAGTAGGACACTTCCAACGGTGTCTAAAAAAGTCCATTCAAAATACTGTACATGAATCTCTATAAGGAAATAAGTAAAATTCAATCATATATTGGTTATCACATTTTAATTTATAATTATCTATCTACATTTACTCTAGGGTTCCCAAGGATGCCCCTACCTCAATAAAAACATCATCTCATACAGGAACCTAATGTGTTCCCCATGAAAAACCAAATCTTAATACCAACATCTAGCCAAATCATGAAGTATTCGAGGTTCAATGATATCTCAATACCTGATTTGAATGATGATAGAGTTTGAATATTCACAGGTGAGGCCATAACTCAAAGTTCCATTATTTATACTCTTTAATATCACATATAAATGCCACATTGAAAAAATTAAAGATATCACAATCACATAAGTTAGAAAACCTTGATACCATGCTTATCCCATACTAGAATAACTATGTACCCATTCTCTTTATTCATATGTATAATTTCCATGTTACCATGTATACTTCACATTATATTTTCCATGTTCAAATTTTTTTACTCATAAGTATGATGACAATGTTCCCATTTGTACATATCAATTTTGAAATACCATATATCAATTCATAAGAAAATAATTATTTAATAATTTAATTATCCACCTCAATTCCCTAAAAAATTCAATAATCTGTTCAATATATCAAATCTTGTAGTCCAAAGAAATATTAACTAAATGCCACAATCCCATTAGTTAATTCATTATTTAATTGAACAAAATCACAAATCTTGTTCCATAATTAATTTTCTATTATTAAATATATTATTATAAATTTATGCTATACTTAATTAATCCCACAATTAGTTATCTAGATCATAATGTCGAAGAACATAATTAATTCAAAATTAATTAACTCAACGATTCTAATTAGATATCTCATAATTAATTTCCAAATTAAATATATTGATTAATCCCACTATTTCTTATAACAAATTTCACAAAAATTTATTACCTACTAGTTCAAAAGCTTATTCTCATGATTAATTTTTTATTAATAAATCATTTTAATAGAGCTTTGACATGCCAATTGGTCAATCTAATTAACCAAATTTAAGATGATAAATTGCTAAATGATATAATAAATTCTACAATTCTTCATATACATATCAAATTCATGACTATTAAAGCACAATGACATTGATAATGGTCTAGATCTAAAATCCCAAAAAAATCAAGAATAGAGAAATCAAGATATCAATACTCAAGATCATGACCAACAATACATGATCTATATCCAACAACATTAGTTTATGTACAAGGAATCAATGAATATCTTCATTGAAGAGGACATATAAGGACAGAAAAAATAATGACAGAATCATTAGGACGAAATCCACTTCACTGGAGAAGAGCATATCATCAATTAGGGATTTTGATCTCGAAGAATTGTGTTCGTAATGCCTTGGAAGCACTCTGAGTAAATGGAAGAATCTTATTATACCACTAGGATAGTGAAATTGTGGGTTAGGTACCTATAGGATTCAATATGAGTCATTAAATTTTTAAATTGGGTGAGATCCAAAATTTTAGGATATCACTGTCATCCCTATCATGGTTTAGTTGTATGTTAAGAAAAAATGAGCACTAACCAAGAATTATCCACTTAATCAATGGTGCACTTTGCATGGCTCCCTTGCACAGCTTCTCAACCATGATTATACCATGAAGATGCTACTATGTCATGAATAATTATTTACACAGTTTCTCTTACGCAGTTGTGTGGTTGTTAAAAATTGTGTTCCATCATTGAAAAACCTCTTTATTCCAAAATATTTTCATTGACATCATCCAAATTAATACCAATCAATAACATCCATCACTATTACTAGTGTAAAAACATAAATTAACTAAAATCATGCCTGAGATAAACTAAGAAAATATGATGATCTTACACTGTTTTTATGGTATAATATACTCATTGGATTAAAAAACCTTAAACCTATTTGATTATTCTTCATATTTATTTTTTTCATATTATTTAAATTAAAATATAAATATTCAAAAATTAATATTTAAAACATAATATTTTTTGTGTAAAGTAATAATTAAATAAATACAACAAAAAATAAAAAAATATATACTATTTCTTCTCATCAGATTCTCTAGATTCGTCAGAATAATTTAATTGATAAATTCAATAAGTGACCATTAAATTTTTCTCAAAACTCATGAAATAGTTCACTGTAATCCAAATAAAATCCAATAATTTTAGATTATATTTTTGGGATAATTATCCTAGGAAAAAATTTCAAGAAAAAACAATATATAGTTGTTCCAATGTGTCAGATATTTCAACATACATTTTTCGAAAACAACTTATAGAATTTGTATTCAAATAGAAGGTGAAAACACTATTTTTTAGTTCTTCATAACTTAACCCTCTACGTTCTAGTTTCTGCATGACATAATATAAGAAACCATTGATGTCAAATATTTCATCATTCAATTTATTTTCAATGTAATATTTCAATCCAATGACAACACCAAATACGATATGGAACAATTTGTCAAAATATGATGATGGGAAATTGGTAAATATCTTGTAATATAGGTATTGGGAGTATATTATAAGTCACAAAAATATAACTTAACATTTGGTTTGATATAATTCAAGTCGCACAGTACCAATGTTGTCCCAAGGATACCCACATGATATCGGAAAAGATGATACATCAATATATCTAAAAGATAATAAAATTTAGGTTGTTTTATTATTGAATAGTGCAATAATACTTTTTGGGATACACAAATGTGGTATGAGAAGCATTAGTTTATAATATGGGGAAATTAGAGTTTTCAAAAAACCTTAATATCATTCAAGTTATTGTTGAGTTCAACCCTTTAATAGCTTGACACTTGAATTTAAACCCTGTAATAGTATGATCCTTGATTATAGACATGATTTGAGCTTTTATTGGACAATAAGAAGTTTTGGTAGATGGTCTCTTCTATTGAGAGCTTCAGATATAATGGATTGGTTCGAGATGGTAAGCCGTCTTAAAATAGGTCATGACATTTTTACCATCGCTTAAAAAACTGTTGTTCATGATACCATTTATTAGACATAAGTTAATAATAATTGATCAAATGAAAGATTACTAGCACATTTTTAGAACTGATAAATCCCTTTTTTATCAGTTCTAAAAATTGTATTATAGAAACTAATAATGTATTTATTAAAAAAATTTTAAAATATATATTTATTATAAATAATTATAACCCTAATAATAATATTTTTTATAAAATATTTTTTTTAATTTTTTTATTACATAATTACTTAATTGTAATTATATTAAAAAATTTAGAAAATAATATTTATATCAATATATATTTATAATATATTTTTATAAACATAGAAAATATATTCTTTATTTAAATAAGTTTATTATAATTTAATAATTATTTTTTTATAGTTATATAAAAAAATTAAACAAGTATTATTATTTACTTGTAATAATAATTGTATAAAAATAGTACATAAAAATTTATAAATATACTTATTAAAAAATATTTTTACCATATGCATTTTTAACATTAATAATGAATATGTAATTATAAGATGATGCATGTTAAAAAGTAAAAAAAATGAACAAAAAAATGAGTTTAATATTGAAAATTTGGATATATTTGATTAATATAAATAATTAATGAATGGATAAATATTTAATTAAAGATTAATATATATTGAAAATATTAAAACATAGTAAATAAATAAATAAATAATAAACAACATAAATTTAGTAATTTTCAATTTTTTGGATATGTTTATAAAAATGTATTAATTATGCATATGATAAATCAATATAATAAGTTTGAACGTTGTTATAAATTGAAATATAAAACTACAATCAACTATTCCCATTACTCGATACAAATAGTGAGTATTTTTAATTCATATTTATTTTTAATTATAAACCATTATTCACTAATTATATTTCCATTTAATGTAAATAATAAATAATAATTTTTATAATATAAATAACATTTATATATATTAATATGTACTTATTTATTTAATATATAATATTTATTTACATTATAAATAATCATATAATTAATATAATCATTAATATTTATCTCAATTTTCTTAATTTTAATTTTTTTAATATTCAATTTTCATTTATTTATATATTTAATACATAATATTTATTAGAATGTATATTTTATATATATTATAATCAATTTATTCATTTTTATAAATATTTATTTAATAAATAAAACATTTATTAATATTTTAATATGCTCATTTTTTATTTTATTTATTTAATTATTTTATCCCATTTATTCCAATCATCAGTGCTAAAAAATAAATGGTAAAGGATTCCTTTTGGAGCACTAAAAATACATTGCAAATAAACAATACCCCTTATGAGCGCTATAAGTTAAGCAATGATAAAGGGTACCCTTTATTAGTTCTAAAAATAAGGAACTATTAAAGTGTACACTTTTTCAGTGCTAAAAATAATGAATTGATAATGGGACCATATATCAGTGTTAAATAAATCTATGATAAAGGGATAAATTTATTATCACTTTCTTTAGAACTCATAAAGATGCCATATTTCAGTGCTTTTTCCTCATGCTAATACATACTAATACTATTAAATGTCTATTTTATATTAGTGTAATAGTGTACATTCATGATTGAAATTGGGATTTCATGACGTATCTTCATTTTAATATGCTTTTAACTATATGTTCTAATTTATAACTTTATTTTCAAGTTTTAGCCAAATAGATAATGTTATTAAGAAATAAAACATGATATATATGAGTGAAATGATATAGAATCAAATAAAAAATTTATTAATATTTATGTTATGATTAATGTAATGACCAAAAAATTTATAAGAACATTTACTTCATCAATATTTTTGATATAAACAAGACCATACTATCTAGGAATAATTAGTCATATATTTCCTTCACTTTCAAAGAATAAAATTGAATAATGTCACATATCTTTGAAACTAAATAACTATAAAATGTTATCTTCCCTCTTATCCATGAATTCATGTTGTTACTAGAATTTATCCCTACACTTGTATAAAACTTCCACCCGCTTCAATAATATTTCATTGTGGTTAATCTCATTGTTTTTTCAGGATGTAAATTCTATCCTTCCATTCTTATCATTTTCTGTATTTAAACTAGCATGTTGATGAACCATCCAATTATTATATTTTTTACAATAAATAATTAGAGATCGTGATAATTACTTGTTTTATTAAAGTAGGCATAAAAATTTCGTCACATTAGGAATGTTTTTGGTAATCTAGTTCTCATTGATTGTTTGGTTTTATGTTATTGAACAATCTGTCATCTTTTTTAACTTGTTTTTTCACATTATTAGAATTGTTCCATGATAACCAAGTAATGATATATTTATTATCTGCCACAACATACCCATACATCTTCCTAATATTTTGGGATATCATTTTCATGTCTACTCATATCTCATGAGTATTATACTTATAATGGAATATATATGTAAGAGTTTCCAAGTCCATATAGATTATTTATTATCCAAGCATGTTGTTTTCAATCAATGACCACCACTGGTTTGAATATTATATCAGATGGTTTACTACCATTAAAACTATATCCTTCCCATCATTACCTATTTTAATTATTTATATCTCTATAGTCCTCACCCATTGTTCAACTAATTAAGGTTGTGTGGTGCCACTGGAGGATGGAGGTTGTTTCCACAAGAAGTTGTCATTATTTTATGAACAACGATATGGATAAATAGGTTGTTCAATGAATATATATATATTATTTGTAACAGTTGTTAAATTACATAATTTTATCATAATTTTATCTGATCCAATACATGTCCATTTGAATTTTACTGGAAGAAAATCCATATATTGATTTCAAGTATTGATAGGAGTTTTCCTTCAATTAATCAACTTTTCTAGACAATGGTTTACAATAAATTAATTAACAAAAAACATTTTGATTTTCATTTATAGAAATAATTTTAGAATATCCTTAGGGTTTCTCCAAAAATTCAGGTTTTCTAACTTTGTTCTTCAAAATATAGTTGTTGAGGACTCGATTAAATTGTACTCTGATACCAATGTAATAACCCAAACTATAGCACACTATTTCCAACATGAATATTATTATAATGTTAAAATACATTAGATACAACAATATAATTTCCTTAAGAAATCTAGTAAAATCAGAGTGTTTTTAATTAAACTGAAAAAATAAAAAATACACCTTCTTAAAAAATTAAAACACTATCATTGATATTGGTACACTTTTATCATTAATAGTACACATATTGGTTTCTTGGTGAAATGTAAAAAAATATAAATGGATGAAATCCAATGCTCAGTAAGGCGGTATCTAGGAATATAATCAATTATAAATATCAAATTATGGAATTAATAAAAAAAATTAGTTATTCCATATAAAAGGAATGTGATAGAATAAAAATAAATAAGTGAATGTATAAAATTATCTTATCATATATATAACACCCCAAAATTAAAAGGTAAGAACATTTTTTTAATATCATGTATCACACGCAACACCAAGCGCAAGTGAATATAATACCCCATGACATCAAAATATATTTTTTATTTTTGATAAATTAAATCAATTAAATATATATCAATGAAAATTATACTATTTTATCATATATTTCATAAAATAATATGTTTCATCTTATGTATTGTGTCTCACTCAAGACATTGTTTTACTGTATAATGATATCTTATTAATAGTATTTCATATAATAAGATATACATATCCACTAAATTAGTAGTTAGAAAATTGGGTAACCAAATTATAAAAATATATGGTTTACAAAAATATAAAATGAATTTATTATATACAAATTAATTAGAAATGAATATTAAAAATGCTTGAATATAAAGGAAATTATTATTTCACTACTGGAAAATGGAACTATCCCCATGGTTTTGGAGAAAACTGTAAGGATAGGTACCCCTATACACACGGTTTTTGAAAACCATTTGTATGGGTATATTTTTAGGACATATACCCACGGTTTTCCAAAACCATGGGTATAGGGGGTCTATCCCCACGGTTTTCCAAAACCGTGGGGATAGGTCCTGAAAAGTCACATATACCCATGGTTTTCCAAAACCATGGGTATAGGGGGTACCTATCGCCACAGTTTCCCCAAAACATTGGGAAGAGGTCTCGGCTAAAATACTTATACGATGGTTATAAAAAACCATGGGTATAGGTTTCCCATGTGTGCGTGGGAATTTTTTTTCACCAGAAGGAAATTTTTTTTGGAGAGAGTCTTATACCCACGGTTCTTACTTCTATAACCACTGTTTATATAACAATATTTAACTAAATATAAATATATATACACATAGGTGATGTTATGGTAGTAGTTAGATGCAGTGTTTGCAGCGAAGAGGTTACGGGATCGAAACCTGCCACTTGAATTATTTAAGGATCTATACCCATGGTTTTAATACCGTCGGTAAAATCCTTTGACACCGTGGTGATTGGATCTTTTTCGTTGACATGGTGGCAGAACACTTATACCCAAGGTTTTGAAAAATTGTGGGTATAGGCTAGGGAACTATACCAATGCCATTCCAGCCTACGGTTCCCAAAACCGTGGGTATAGCCTATACCCACGGTTTTAGGGGCTATACCCACGCTTTTGAACTGTGGGTATAAGATGTTTTTCCAATAGTGTTATTTTTATATTGATAATGATATTTAACCATAATAAATTAAATTAATTAAATTAAAAGTGATATTAATTTGAAATATATATTATATATTCAATAAAATATTTTGACATTAATCAAATAAATTTAATGGGCATAATATAAAAACATAACTATTATTACACATAAAATACAATATTTTTATAATGGTAGTTATGCTACATTTTGATAGGGAACCCATTTTAAATAAAATTTATGAACCTTAAAAAAATATAATATTTCAAAATAAAATTAATCATTTTTAGTGAAACAAATAAAGTTTTTTTGGGTGAAACATTTGTAGATTTCTATAAAGATTCATGTTTTATGAATAACGAAAAATACAGAATTTTAGTTCAAAAGTACTTTGTCATCTAATTTTTTTATTATGTAAAATTATGTTTTAGATTGGTTTTTAATATAATTACGTAATATTTTTATAAATTAAACCAATGTAGGTAACATATATCAATATCTATTTGAAATTGACTATAAAAAATAGCAAACGTTTGGATGGTTTGACCTTAAAACCCACATTTCCACCCCATCTGCGAGATCAAATTTAAATTAATTTATACAAATTTATGTGATTGGTATTTCAAAAAACGGATTCAATATTTGGAATAAAAATAATTTATAATTTTAAATAGGGTCAACTTAGTTTTTTTACGAAATATATTAATGTCATAATTTAAAATTTATTACAATTATTAAGTTAAATTATACCTGATAGGTGACTAAACCTCATTCTTAATGGCCCAGACGACATAGACAGTTGTCCAAAAAAATTCGGATGGCCGTATATATACCCTATGAAGACATTCATATAATTGGTTCGATTATTGGAGCCATGTTCAATGTGAAAAATATGTCTCGAATTCTGTTTTCAAAATATTAATCGAGTGCAACTCCTCCTCCACTATAAAAAGGCCTTATCTCCTCCCACTATGTCACGCATCACAAGACACTTTGGATCAAACAAGATCTACCCAAATAGATCATCAAAATCTAGCAACTAATACTAGAATACTTCAATTGGTTATGAAGTAATCTAATCAATCCATTTTGTATAAACAAAACGGAGTTATATGATGTTGTGGTAACATATTTCCTTAAGATCTTTGGATTTATTTTTTTCCATCCTCTAATTATCCATATTCTAGGATTATATAAAAACAATAGTATCTTTAGTAGACTATGATTTTGTTATGACAAGGTTTCAAACTAAAATTACATACACTACCCATTAATATGTAAATAACATACTCATTACATGTACGATGAACTACTACCTCACGAAACTGTGATAGATCATCTTTCCACTACCACCTCTCACGGTGGGAATTTTGATGGACAATTTATTTATATATGTTATATATCATATTTATTGTTACTTTATTTTTAAGAAATTCTTTATAACATATACCCTCATAAATTTAATTTAGTGTAAACATATTTATTATGAATTTATTCTTATGTATTTATTTTAGAACACATACCCTCATAAAATATAATTTTTGTAAATACTATAACCTCATTTCTTGGAAGTGTGGAGTACCAGCACCTCAAAGAGATGCGACTCATTCTAAATATACATGGAACATAAATAGGATGGTTTTAATAAACATATGTATCATATATGAAATAGATATGATACTATAATTAGAGACAACTTGTGTATCAATTACATGTGAATATTTTTATAAGAAAGTGAAATTAAAGTAATGTTTATGTGTATGTGCGGCCCACTATATCCATGATCAGTGCATATAATTACTTATCTCAAAAAAAACATAGGCTATTATAAATAAATATGTAAAGAATATATATGATAATTAAGTCACAGTTTAAAATATGGATACGATGAAAGCATAAACTATGTAATATGAACAATCAATCAGATGTCCAAGCGTACATGAGAAAACAGATCAATTAACACATGAAAGAGTGAAATTAATGAATGTTTGTTAACAAAAGGGTAATGAGATATTATAAGAAGTTAATAGATAGAATTATAAAAATTATTTTTATTATGATATTATTTTGTAATATATTTTAATATACTATATATGAGGATAATGTCCATAAAATAAAAATTAAGGTTAAGGTAAGGGATTCTTGTCTCACTTTTCATTACATGAGGAATTCATTATCTACAGTGGTTACCAATTTTATATGGTGTGTATACTATATACATTGATATATTATATCATTAATTATTTTATCTTCATGGTATCGAAATTTTCCCTTAAAATTTCCTCATCCAAGGTGTTTATCAAGAAAATTACAATGTTTGTAATTTTTTTTTGTAATCATACATTATTTTGTGATTGTGAACTTTATCTTTATAAAATGACCTTATAGTAACCATATTTCATAATAGATTTATTTAATATTTGGGCAATAGATATTATTATTTCCAAAACCATATAGCATCATGCATATGGTTTTTTCTTTGACGGTTATTTAAGTAAAGAGTGAATTAATGATAAATCATTATTTCTCATTCAATAAGATTACTTGGTCAGTAATATTATTTAATTTCGTTATTAAATATGAGGAATAATTTAGAATGGATATTAATTGTGAGTCACTTAATTTATATAGCCCCTCAATTCATCAACATGTTATCATGAGACCAATAATTTGGACAAATTAAATGGGTTCCAATACCTAGTTTTAATAGTCATGTGAAAGGTCTTGACGGTATAGGATTTCATAAACCTCATACATGACATATAATAATTACAAATTCTAGTCATATAAATACATTAATTGTTCATACATGATATTTTGCGTTGATATTTCAATTGATATAGTTTATTCTCTGTTTATTAACTATATGGAATGTATTTTATTTTCTCAGCATTCTATATTGATTTTTCATTTTCATAATATTGAATGGAATGTGTTATTAGTTAATCAACTTTCCATGTTCATTTATTATCACTTATTCATTATTGATTCTTCTTTTAATACCCTTCTAAAAATTTAGGGTCTCCGTTATTTTTTTTCCTTTCACTAGGTTATGAAGAAGAAATCATTGAATAAGTATTAATGGATATAGATTATATCATTTCATTACGTATCATAATTGTATAATTTATTCAAAAATGTACTATGAATTTGATTTTTTTAATATGGAATTCCAATACTAGTTATTTTATTGGCCATTTGTTGTTTTATTCTTTCTAATCATGTGGATGTAATAAAATAATGCACCAACTCTGTGATTAGGGGGTTAGGGAATTAAAATACAGTGATAGGAATACATAATAAATGGCATTTTTATAATAAAATAAATGAAATTTTACATTAGATATTACATTAATGATAATCATACTACCATTAGCCTATATTAATTTTAGTGTGAGATTTACCAGTACACTAAGGGGCTATGTAATTTCTAGCCTTACCCCATTACATAATAATATAATACATTCCATTTGATATAAAATAGTTAATGTATTAATATTAAAATGATAAAAAACACGATTAATTATATTTTTTTAATAACAAATATTATACAATAGTTTCCCATATATTTGGTGGAATAATATGATATTAATTTTCCCACAAAAACAATAATCAATGATGATGTTTGAATTTTGAAATTATAATGACCAATGAAATGGTAGATATATACTTTATAATGGTTTGTAAGAATAATTTAGATCAACCAAGAATATCCCCAAGTTGTTTAAAAATAGGAATTAAAAAATTCATGTTGCCTTTCATTAGTATCACATCATTTCAATGCTCAATGCTCCCTTTTCAGGGATGTTTCCTCTAGGTAAAACTCTTCTAGTTTCACACAAACATTTAGTATCTAGACATGTATTTAGTGTAACATCCCAAGTAATTAAAGAGTAATATATTTTCATATATATGTCTATTTATGAATTATATAGTGTTTTAGAGGCTTAAAACGAGAATAAATCCAATCTTAAGTATAAAATACTCTAATATTTTTTAAAAGATTATTTTACAACCTTTTGGTGGAAATCGATTTTTAAATCTATCTTTTTACAATTATATAAGCTCTATTTGTCAAAATAAACTTTTTATTTAGGATTGGGACATTAAAATTTACATTTGATAAAATTTTGGTATTTTTCTGACAATGTTCATTTTTTTAATGAATTGTGAAAAATACAACATTTTACTTCAAAACTGCTTTTTAATATAATTTAATTATATTGTTAGATTAACTTTTTAAATGGTTTTAAAGTTAAATTAGAATATATGTTTACCATTTAATCCATGTTTGGACATTTTGATTACTTTCACTTTAGAATTGGGCACAAACAAGTGTCAAACTTTTAATAGATGTTACTTCAAAAAAACCATCTATTTGTTTTGACAACGGGAATTATTTTTAAATTAATTACATCAATTTCAGTGTTTGGAAATTGGTAAAATGTATTACATATTTGCAATCACAAGGTCTAAATTATGTAATTAAGACTCATGTTTTTTGGACATTATGAATAGTAATGACGATAATTATCATTAATGATAGTGATTAATTAGTAATCGGGTAGTTAAGGGTAATAAAATAAAATCATAATAATATATAATGACCCCAAAATGTGTCTTAATTATACAGGTTGTGTCATGTAAGAACATGTTATTCCTTGTGCCAAACATTGGGACCCCATGGAATCTATTTTTTGTGATAGTGACATTTTATCTTTTTATTTTTAATGAAAGTTAAATATAACAAAAGAATGTGACACCTATGTAAAACAATTTTAATTTTGTATAAATAAATTATCTCTTAGAATATAAATAGTCATTAGAAAGATAAACTGATTTCCCACGTCATTGTATTTTTTTTATAATTTTTAGATATTAAAAAAAATTATTTATGACACCATGATGATTTATTGATTACCTAATTAATAAATGATTTAAATAAAATGAAAAGATAATGTAAAATATAAAATTTACACTTGTAAAAAACCTATTTGATGGGTGTAGTTAGAACCCTTATCACCTTATCCACGAAATATATTATTTTTTGGACCTTTAAAATCAGAAACTCATTTTATAATAAATTAACATTTCATGACTTTCCAAGAGTGCTCATCCTCCCTCTTATAAATGGCCCCCACCTCTACCCCCATACCCACACCTCTCAAGCCATTGGATCGGCCAAAATGTACTCATTTTATCTCTCCACATCCCTCTCTTCATCCTAGAAACCTTACCTTAGGCATAAAGCTCTTCAAGAATCCTTTTTAGTTCAAACCAAGGGGAGTTACCCGATATAAAAGTAATGTCTTCTCTTATGTTCTTTTGTTTTATTTTTCTTCTCCATCCCCTAAACTATTCTTATAACTTTTATTTGAAACAAAACTAATATATTCAATATACTAGGATTTTTTATGAGAAGGATTTGATTTACACTTACCCACACCTATGCATATTTGTTATGGAACATACTGTTTATGTGAGTGGTGAATTACTGCCTCACGAAACGATGAATGTTTGATCTTCTTTTAAAAACATTCATGGTGGCCATTAAGATGTCACTCTATTTATATATGATATATATTATGTTTATGATCTCTTTATTCTTCTATATTTTTCATTTATGGCATACCTTTATGGTTTCCATTATGGGTAAACACGATATCTTCTTTTTAGGAAGTGCACACTACCACCCCCTCAAAGTGATTTGATTCATTAATGAAATATGTGGGACATTTAAAGGATGGAGTTAATGATATTATATTTTATATTATACTATAAATAGAATATAGCTTTATATCAATATTATTTCACTCCATTAAATACGAAAAAGAAATGAAAGTAGCCTTCATGCATACGTACGGCTTACCGTCTCCATGAATGGTGTATTTCATTTCTTACTCAAAATGTTTTGTAATATTATAAATGTTTTTATATACTGTATATATATTATATATATGATATCTACATCATGAATATAATTCTAGATATAATGGATATTTTACCACATGAACAACTTGTAATTATAAAAAGTTTATTTTTGACTCAAGTACCAAAGATCGACAAAACGACCGTTATTAACATAAATAATTACATAATGTTCATAACATGGTAATAAGTGATATAAAAGGAATAATGAACTAGAAAAATGTTCTTAAGAAAGTAGAAATTAACTCTAGTTTATTATTCAAAAGATTAAAGAACAATCGAGTCAAGTCGGACACGAGGTAAGGAACTTCGTCTCAATCTCCTTTCATTGAGGCATATTTTGTTTTATACACAACATTCTATTATACGGTGTATAAACCCCTTTGACTTTTACTTTTATTCATAAAGAATATTTTTATACAAATTGTTTTAAAAAATGAAAAAATGTAATGTTTTCTTCTTACGTATGTGGCGACAATGACTTATATGCCGTTGTGACCATTACTTGAGTTTTGGCTTATTCTACAAGCCATAACAATTTTTTAAATGAAAAATAAATACCATGTTTTAATTTTCATTTATTATGGTATTGAAAATAGTTTTGATAACATTTTTATTATATCAATGTGTTTTTGATATCTTGTGATTGAAATGTAGGAATGTTATGTTTCATTTATGCATGTTTTATTTGATAGGATTATGTTATGGTTCATGGGAATTGTTTATGAAGATGGGTGGTTGCATAATAAACTAAGGAAAAGTGAGCCCAATATATCTCTCCAATACTTTGGGTAAACCAGATGAGTTAAACCCTAAGGTTTCTCCAAATGATATTTAGGGAATATACTGTGATAGGTATTCCAAAACGTAACCATAAGGGTTACCCCCTACGTAAGAATATTATAAATGTCTCATGTTACCTTTATGTATTATTTTTTCTATAAGTTATTCATAAACCTTATGATTTAATGAGGTATTTTTAAGTGATTATTTTTATGAGTAAAGTATGTTTTCAATGATTCTTATGTATACAGGGACTAAGATTTTCTTGTTATATTTTTGTATCTTTTACTTAGATATTTATGCTCATCCCATGTTTTTGAAATGTTTTTCACAGATCAAGGGAATGGTACATGATGGGATGATAATATTGAGGAAGTTTCATGGAAGATTCCATGTTGTATATTAAATATGTTTCCTCTGATGGGAAAAGTGAATATTGACTTTTATGTAACCACCATGTTTAAATGAGGAATGTAATGCATGATTTATGATCTAACTCACTAAAACTCTAAACCTGAAAAGATCCTAAATGTTAATTATTGTAATAAATAAAGATTAATTAATGTTTATGGCTGGGGCCTTATAGTTGGTATCAGTGGAGGGTTTAGATAACTTTAGTAGTTATAATTATATTAAACTATAATTAGAAATATATTTTTTATGGTAAAATTTAAATGATATAGAATTTAATGATTACCATGTTGATTTATCTATGTCATGTTTGTTTAGAATGTTTTCTGGAGAGGAAATAGGGAAGTAGTGCTAGGAAGGCATGTAGAAGGAAATGACCTTCTGAATCATCTTCTTGAGATGGTCGGAATTGGAACTGAATAGTTTGTTTCATTAATGGTGCAGTTGACTCAAGCAATAAATGGTGGTGGTATCCATGCACAAGATCATTCAGATCAACCGTAGAGGAACATGTCAGTGGTGGATCATTTCATGAGGCAACATCACCCATAATTCAGAGGATCATCTGACCTCGTGCTAGATAATGGGCGGATTGAAGAAATAGAGAATATTTTCAATGTCATGGGGTGGTTAGACAATCAAAAGGTTAGTCTTGCTGTTTACCGTTTAGAGGGTGAAGCAGATAAGTGGTAGTCCATGGTTAAAAATATCAAGGACACTAATGAGATTGATGCTCTTGACTGGGATGAATTCAAAGTATGTTTCTTGAGAAATATTTTACTAAGGATGTTCGATTTAGGATGGAAAAATAATTCTTTTAAATGAGGCAAGAGGATGACTCAGTGGCTACTTATGAAGAAACATTCACTCGATTGGAAAGTTATGCTCCAAATTTTATCTGAGACCTTGATAGTAAAATCAATTTTTTTTACTCATAATTAGAGCCAAAATATCGATGTGATTTCATTTCTTGTGATTTAAAGAGTTATGAAAAGCTTGTTCGATGTGCGAAGAAGGTGGAAGTGGAGTTTTTTGATGATCAAGGGTTCTTAACAACCAACAGAAGAAGAGACCGAGGTGGCAGGAGAAAGGGAAGAATCCTTCAAAAAGGTCTGATGGTAAGAAAACTATGTTTTTAGTTTTTGATAAATGTGGTAAAAAGCATGCTGGGGAATGTATTTTTAATTCTGGAAAGTTCTATAGATGTGATAAGATAGGACATAAGGCTCGTGATTGCAATGAAAAAGATCAGGGTGATGGTAAGACCAAATTTGATATATAGTTAGTGAAATCTTTTATGTGCAATGAGATGGGTCATTATGAAAACGAGTGTTCGACCAAGAGCTCAAATGATGGGAAGCAGTCAGACTACAAGCAGAAAAGTGTGGTGAAATTCTTTAAAACTACTTCAGCAGATGTTGGACCATGAAATGAAGTGGTATTAGATAATATGTTTTTTTTCAGATTATGCCAATGTGTTGTTTGATTCGGGGTCTACACATTTTTTCATCTCTGAAAAATTTTCTATTATATTGGGAATTCCATCTCAATAAATGACTCCTGAACATTTGGTAAAAACACCCGGGGGAAATATTGAGGGAAAAATAATTTATAAGAATTTTCCTACCCTTATCCGTGGAAAGAACCTACGTGAAAACCTTATTGTTTTACCTCTAGTAGAGTTTGATGTTAACCTGTGTATGGATTGGATCTCTGTTTACCATGATGAGATTGATTGTAGAGATAATGATGTTTCTTTTCATAAAGGCTTTCAGTTTGTGTATAAGAATGAACCCTTATTGATGATAACATATCAAGAGGTTAAGAAACTTGTAAAATATGGAAATGTATGTTACCTTGCACATATTGTTGAAAATAAAGGAACTATTCAGATTAATTATATTCCAATGGTAAATGAGTATCCTGATGCTTTTCCTGATGAGTTTCCTCGAATAATACAAGATCAGGAAGTTGAATTTACTATTGAATTAGTTCATGATGCTAAGCCAATTTCAAAACCCCCTTATCGAATGGCTCAAATTTAACTTTTAGTGTTGAAGGAGAAATTGCAAGATTTATTAGAGAAAGGTTTCATTCGACCTAGAACATCACCATGGGGTGCTCTTGTCTTATTTGTTAAAAAGAAAGATATTTCAATGATTCTTTTCATTGATTATAGAGCCTTGAATAACTTCACTGTTAAGAACAAATATCCTTTACCTCATTTCGATGATTTGTTTTATCAGCTACAGGGAGCTCAGTATTTTTGAAAGATTGACTTGAGATCGGGGTACCATTAGTTGAATGTATGAGAAGCAGATATTCTGAAGACTATGTTTAGTACAATAAATGGACATTATGAATTTGTAGTAATTCCTTTTATGTTAACAAATGCACCTTCTGTATTCATGGACCTTATGAATAGAATTTTCTGTGAGATCTTGGATAAGTTTTTGGTTGTTTTCATTGATGATATTTTGGTTTTTTCTAAAATTAAGGAGTAGCATAAACGTCAATTAAGGTTTTTTTGCAATCCTTAAATGAAAAGAAATTGTGTGGGAAATTTAGAAAGTGTGAGTTTTGGTTGCAACAAAATTTTTTCATTGGTCACATTGTTTCTAAATATGGAATAATTTTTGATCCTACAAACACAAAGGTTGTTGAAGAATGGCCAAGACCCACAAATATAATTGAGATTATTATTTTTCTTGGTCTGGAAGGCTATTAGCGAAAGTTTGTTAAAAAATATTCACGGTTATCTAGTCCAATGACAAAGATAACTCGGAAGGGTGTTAATTTTATCTGGACAAAGAATGTGATGATTGTTTTCCAGAATTGAAAAGAAGATTGGTGAATGATCCTGTTTTGGCACTACCTTCCAGGAATGGTTATTTGTTATCTAATGTGATGCTTCATTGAAAGGACTTGGTTGCATCCTAATGCAGAATGATTAGCTAATTTCTTATGCTTCACGTCAGTTGAAAACTCACGAGGTAAATTACCATACAGAAGATTTGGAATTACCTACTTTTGTTTTCACATTAACAATTTAGAGGCATCAGTTTTATGTGGTAATGTGTGAAATACATACTGATCAAAAAAATTTAGAGAATATATTAACTTAGATAGAATTGAACATGAGACAGAGGAGATGGCTATAATTAAACAAGTATTATGATTGTACAATTCATTACCATCTAGGAAAGAAAATAAAGTGAATGATTCTTTGAGTTGAACAAGTAATTCTTCATTAACAATGTTACTTTTGGAATGTGATCCTCTAGATAAGGATTTGACGAAACTTGGAATAGATGTTATTGGTGCAGGATGTTCTTCTATTTTTTTAAGGTGTTATTAAGATCATCTCTATCAAAAAGAATTAAAAAAGCTCAAAAGAAAGACAGTGAGTTGCAGAAAAAGGTAGAGCTAGTTCAGAAGGGTATGTTACCTCAATTGAACATTGATAATGATTTTTTTTGAAATTTGGGAAGAGATTGTGTGTGATTTGTGATTCATAGTTTAAGAGAGAGTTGTTATGTGAAGCTCATAGTTCTCCTTTTTTAGTTAATCCTAGAAGTACTAAGATGTATAGAGGTCTTCGAGAGTATTACTGGTGGGATAGAATGAAAAGAGATATTATTGAATTTAATGTGACGTGTTCGGCTTGTCAACAGGTTAAAGCAGAGTGGTAGTTACCAAAAGGGATTCTTCAGCCATTACCAGTGCTATAGTGGAAATGGGAGAATATATCCATGGACTTCATTGTGGGGTTACCGAAGACAACTCGAGGTAATAATGCGATATGGGTTATTGTTGATCACTTGACAAAATTTGTTCATTTTATTGCTATACGAGATACTTTTTCCATATATCAACTTTCTCGTTTGTATCTTAAATAGGTAGTAAGTTTATATGGAGTTCCCCTCTATATTGTATCTGATCGAGGTCACATGTTTACATCTAACTTTTGGAAAGACCGTCACAAGTCGTTGGGTACTGAATTAAATTTTAGTACAGTTTTTCATCATCAATCTGATGGGCAGTCAGAACGAATAATTCAGACATTGGAGGATATAGTACATGCTTTTTCAAGGGATTATTAGGTAACATGTGACCAACATCATTCTTTTGTTGAGTTTTTTTATAATAAAATTTTTCATTCCAGTTTATATATGGAACTATTTGAGACACTATATTGGAAGCGGTGTCAAACTCTAGCTTTTTGAGATGAAGTGGGTGAAAGGAAGTTGATGGGACTAGAATTGGTAGAAGAGTTGGTAGAAAAATTTCAGCTGATACAGAAACACATGAGAATAGCTCAGAGTAGGCAGAAAAGTGATGTAGACAATAGGAGGAAGGAACTCTCTTTTGAGGTAGGTGATCATGTCTTCCTCAGTGTTTCAACTTGGAAAAGATTTATTTGATTTGGTAAGAAAGGAAAGATGTGTACAAGGTTTATTAGACCATATGAATTTTTGGAACGATTTGGATCCGTTGAATATCGAGTGGCATTACCTCCAATTTTATATCATGTACACAATATTGTTAATGTTTCAATGTTAAGAAAGTACATGCTAGATCCATCTCATGTTTTGAGTCCTGAGGTAGTTTAGCTGGAAGATAATCTATGTTATGAGAAACAACCAATCCTTATTCATGAAAATAGGGATCAAGTATTGTGGAATAAGTTGATTCATCAAGTAAATGTTTTGTGGAAAAACCAAACGATTGAAGAGGAATCATGGGAATCTGAAAATGAAATGATGGATATATACCCCCACTTATTTGATAAGTAAATAAATTTCGGGGACACAATTTTCTAAAGGGGGAAGGATGTAACATCAAAAGTAAGTAAAGAGTAATATATTTTCATATTTATGTCTATTTATGAATTAGATATTGTTTTAGAGGATTAAAATTAGAATAAATCCAATCTTAAGCATAGAAAACTCTAATATTTTTTAAAAGATTTTTTTACAGCCTTTTGATGGAGAACCATTTTTCAATATATCATTTGACAATTATATAATATTTATTTTTCAAAATAATCTTATTCCTTAGGATTGGGACATTGAAATTTACTTTGGATAAATTTTTTGGTATTTTTCGGACAATATTAATTTTTTTAATAAAGAGTTAAAAATACTGCATTTTACTTCAAATCTACTTTTTCATATAACTTAATTATATGGTTAGATTATCTTTTTAATTGTTTTAAAAGTATAATTAGAATATATTTTTACCATTTAACCCATGTTTGGTCTTTGTGATTAATTTCACTTTGGAATTGGGCATAAACAATTGTTAAAGGTTTGATAGATATTGTTTCAAAAAAACCCGCTATTTTTTTGACAACGGGAATTATTTTTAAATTAATTAATAAAATATCTTTGTTTGGAATTTGTTAATATATATTCCATATTTGGAATCAGAAGGTCCAAATTATGTAATTAAGACTCTTTAGTTTTTGGTCATTATGAATAGTAACGATGGTAATTATCTTTTATTATCATGATTAATTAGTAAACAAGTAGTTTAGGGTAATAAAATAATATCACAATAATATAAAATGACACCAAAAATGTTTCCTAAAGCTACTGGTTGTGTCATGGCCGACCATGGGATGCCTTGTGCCAAACTTTGGGACCCCATTTAATGACTTTTGTGTGATATTGACATTTTATCTTTTTATTTTTAAATAATCTTAAATATAACAAAAGTATGTGACACCTAAGTAAAAAAAATTAATTTTGTCTACATAAATTATCTTATAGACTATAAATAGTCATTAGAAAGCTAAATATAGTTCCTTCATCCTGGTATTTTTTTATAATTTTTAGACATTAAATAAATAAATTTATTTTTGACACCATGATGATGTAGTGATTACCTCATTAGTCAATGATTTAAATAAAATGAAAAAGATAATGTAAAATCTAAGTATTAAACTTGTTAAAAACCCGATTTATTGGTCTATTTAAAACCCTTATCACCTTATACTCTAAATATTTCATTGTTGGACCATTAAAATATAAAACTCAGTTTATAATAAATTAACATTTCATCACTTTCCAAGTGTGCCCCTCCTCCCACTGATAAAAGGCCCCAACCTCTACCCCCTTACCCACACCTCCCAAGCCATTGGATCGGCCAAAATCTGCACATTTTATCTCACCACATCCCTCTCTTCATCCTATAAGCCTTACCATAGGTTGAAAGCTCTTCAATAAACCCTTTTGGTTCAAACCAAGGGGATTTACTCGATATAAAGGTAATGTCTTCTCTTATGTTCTTTTTTTTATTTTGCTTCTCCAACCCCCTAAACTAATTTTTTTCCTTTATTTGGTAACAACACAAGTATCTTAAATATATGAGGATGTTTTTATAAGAAGTATTGGATTTACACTTACACACACCTCTGTCTAATGGTTAAAGAACATACTGTTTCTATGAGTGGTGAATTACTGCCTCACGAAATGATGATAGTTCAATCTTCATTTAACACATTTAATCGGGACCATTAAGATGTAACTCTATTTATATATGATATATAATATGTTAATTTTTTCCTTATGCTTCTATATTTTTCATTTATGGCATACCTTTATGGTTTCTATTATGGGTAAATACGATATCTTTATTTTAGGAAGTGCGGACTACCGCCCCCACAAAGTGATTTGATTCGTTAATGACATATGTGGGACATTTAAAGGATAGAATTTATGATATTTTATATGATATTATACTGGAATTTTAATATACCTTTATATCATTATGATTTCACTCCATTAAATACGAAATAGAAATTAAAGTAGCGTTCATTCGTACGTATGACTTACCATCTCCATGAACGGTGCATTTCATTTCTTACCTATATATGTTATGTAATATTATAAATTCATGTACATAGTTGATATATATTATATATATGATATCTAAATCGTGAATACATTTTTTTATATAATGGATATTTTACCACATGAACAACTTGTAATTATAAGAAGTTTATTTTTGACTCAAGTGCCAAAGATCGACAAAACGACCGTTATTAACTTAAATAATTACCTAATGTACATAACATGGTAATAGGTGATATAAAAGGAATAATGAACATTAAAAAGGTTCTTAAGAATGTATAAATTAACTCTAGTTTATTATTCAGGAGATTAAAGAACGATCGAGTCATGTCGGACATGAGGTAAGAAACTCCGTCTCAATCTCCTTTCATTGAGGGGTATTTTGTTTTATACACAGCTTTCTTTTATACGATGTATAAACCCCTTTGAATTTTAATTTTATTCAAAATGAATATTTTTATACAATTTATTTTACTAAATGAAAATGGGAATGTTTTTGACTTATGTATGCGGCGACAATGACTTCTCTGCCGCCATGAACGTTATTTGAGTTTCAGCTTCCTCTACAAGCCATAACATTTTTTTAAATGAAAAATAAATACCATGTTTTAATGTTATTTTATTATGATAATGAAAATGGTTTTGATAATGTTTTTATTATATCAATGTGTTTTTGATATCGTGTGATTGAAATGTGGGAATGTTATGTTTCCTTTATGCATGTTTTATTTGATACGATTATGTTATGGTTCTTGGCCATTGTTTATGAAGACTGTTGGTTCCATGATAAACTAAGGGCAGTTGAGCCCGAAATAGCTCTCCAATGCATTGGGTAATGCGAAGGATTTAAAATCTATGGTTTCTCCAAAGAGATTTAGGTAATATACTGTGATGGGTATTCCAAAACGTAACCATGACGGTTACTCCTTATATAAGAATGTTTTGAATGCCCCAAGTTACCTTTATGTCTTCTTTATTCTATGAGTTATTCATCAACATTATAATTTCATGAGGTATGTTTAAGTGCTCATGTTTACTAGTAAAGAATGATTTCAATTATTCTTATGTAGACATGGACTAAGGTTTTCTTACTGTATTTGTGTATCCCTTACTAAGATTTTTATGCTCATCCCATGTTTATGAAATGTATTTCACAGGTCAAGGGAATGGTACATTATGTGATGATAATGTCAAGGATGTGTCAAGAAAGAATACATGTATTATTTTAAATATGTTTCCTTTGATGGTAGAAGTGAATGTTGTCTATTATGTAACCACCTTGTTTAAATGTGGAATTTAACGCATGATTTGTGATCAAATTCTCTAAAACACTAAACCTGAAAAGATTATCAATGTGCATTCTGGTAATATCTCAAGATTAAGTAATTTTTATGGATAGGGCCTTATATTTGGTATTAAAGGGAGGTTAACATAACATTAGGAGTTAGAATTCTATTAAATGATAATCCAAAAATATTTCTTTTATGGTCAAATTGAAAAGATATAGCATTTTAATATTACCATGTTGCTTCATCTAATACATGTTTGTTCAGAATGGGTTTCTATAGAGGAAACAGGGAAGCAGTTCTAGGAAGGCATGTAGAAGGAAATAACCTTCTGAATTAGCATCCTGAGATGGTCGGAATTGGAACTGAACAGTTTGTTGCGGTAATGGAATAGTTGACTCAAGAGATAAATGGTGGTGGTATCCATGCACGAGATCAGCCAGATCAACTGCAGAGGAACATGTCAGTGGTTGAAAATTTCATGAGGCAACATCCCCTGTCATTAATAGGATCATCTGACCTTGTGCTAGCTGAAGGGTGGATTAAAGCACTGGAGAAGATCTTTGATGTCATGGGGTGTTCAAAAAATCAAAAAGTTAGTCTTGTTGTTTTCTGTTTGGAGGGTGAAGCAGATTAGTGGTGGTCGATGGTTAAAAATATCAGGGATGCTGATGAGATCGATGCTCTTGATTGGGATGAATTCAAATGTATGTTTCATGAGAAATATTTTACTAAGGCTGTTCAACAAAGGATGGAAAAAAATTTCATGGAATTGAGGTAGGAAGACGACTCAATGGCTGGTTATGAAGAAAAGTTCACTTGATTGTCAATGTATGCTCCAAATTTTATCCGAGACCTTGATAGTAAAATCAATCATTTTTACTCAGGATAAAAGCCAAAATATCAAAAGGGTTTTTCTTCTCAGAAGTTCAAGGGTTTTGAAAAGCTTGTTCGATGTGCTGAGAAGGTGGAAATTGAGTTTTCTGATGATCAAGTGTTCTATAACAACCAACAGATGAAGAGACCGAGGTGGCAGGAGAAATGGAAGAATCCTTCAAAAAGTTCTGATGGTAAGAAAACTATGTTTTCAGTTTGTGATAAATGCGGTAAAAAGCATGCTGGGGGATGTCTTTTGAATTCTGAAAAGTGCTACTGATGTGGTATGATAGGACATAAGTCTCGTGCTTGCACTGAAAAAGATCATGGTGATGGTAAGACCAAATTTGATTTACAGTTAGTGAAATGTTTCATGTGTAATGAGATGGGTCTTTATGCAAACACGTGTTGGACAAAGAGCTCAAATGATGGGAAGCTGTCAAACTACAAGAAGAATGGTGTGGTAAAATTCTTTGAAACTACTTCAGCAGATGTTGGGCCATCAAATGAAGTGGTATCAGGTACTTTGTTTTTTCCGATTATGAAAATGTGTTGTTTGATTCGGGGTAAACACAATCTTTTATCTCTGAAAAATTATCTATTAAATTGGGAATTACATCTCAATAAATGACTCTTGAACATGTGGTAAAAACAAATGGGAGAAATGTTAAGGCAAAAACTAATTTAAAAGTATCTTCCAATCCTTATCTGTGGAAATAACCAAGTTGCAATGCTTATTATTTTACCACTAGTAGAGTTAGATATTATCCTGGGTATAGATTGGCTCTCTATTTACCATGCTATGATTGATTGTAGAGATAAAGATGTTTCTATTTAGAAAGGATTTCAGTTTGTGCACATGAATGAACCCTTATTGTTGATAACATATCAAGAGGCTGAGAAACTTATAAAATATATAAATGAGTGTTACTATGAACATATTGTTGAAAATATAGAAACCATTCAGATTAATGATGTGCCAGTGGTAAATGAGAATCCTGATGTTTTTACTGATGAGTTTCCTGGAATAATACCAGACCGAGAAGTTGAATTTACTATTGACATAGTTCCTAATGCTAAGACAATTTCAAAAACCCCTTATTAAATGTCTCAAATTGAACTTTTAGAGTTGAAGGATCAATTGAAAGATTTATTAGATAAAGGTTTCATAAGACCTAGCACATCACCATGGGGTGCTCCTGTCTTATTTGTTAAAAATAAAGATGGTTCAATGAGACTTTTCTTTGATTATAGAGACTTGAATAACATCACTATTAAGAAAAATATCATTTTCCTTATATCGATGATTTGTTTGATCAGATCCTAGGAGCTCTGTATTTTTCAAAGATTTACTTGAGATTGGGGTAACATCAGTTGAAGGTAAATAAAGTAGATATTTCGAAGACTATGTTTCATACAAGATATGTCTATTATGAATTTGTTGTAATGCCTTTTTGGTTAACCAATGCACCTACTGTATTCATGGACCTTATGAACAGAATTTTCCATTAGTTATTGGATATGTCTGTGGTTGTTTTCATTGATGATATTTTGGTGTTTTCTAAAATAAAGGATGAGCATAAAAGTCATTTAAGGGTTATTTTGAAAACCTTAAAAAAAATTGTATGGGAAATTCAAAAAGTGTGAGTTTTTGTTGCAAACAATTTCTTTCCTTGGTCACATTGTTTCTAAAGATGGAATAACTTTTGATCCTGCAAAAACAAAGGTTGTTGAAGAATGGCCAAGACCAAAAAATGTAACCGAGATTCTTAGTATTCTTGGTTTGGAAGGCTATTACTGAATGTTTGTAAAAAATCTTTCATGGTTATCTAGTCCAATGACTAAGCTAACTCGGAAGGGTGTTATGTTTATCAGGATAAAAGAATGTAATGATTGTTTTCGGGAATTGAAAAGAAGATTGGTGAATGCTCCAGTATTGGAACTACCTTCTAGGAATGGTGAGTTTATTATCTATAGTGATGCTTCATTTAAAGGACATGGTTGCATCCTAATGTAAAATGATTAGTTAATTTCTTATCCTTCACGTCAGTTGAAAACTCATGAGAAAAATTACCCTTCACATGATTTGGAATTATCTTATGTTGTTTTTTCTTTAAAAATTCGGAGGCATCATTTGTATGGTGTAAAGTGTGAAATATATACTGATCACAAAATTTTAAAGTAAATATTATCTCAAAATAATTGAATATGAGATAGAAGATATGGTTAGAATTAATCAAGGATTATGATTCTACAATTCATTACCATTCGAGAAAGGAAAATAAAGTGGTTGATGATTTGTGTCGAAAAAGTAATGCATCATTAACCATGTTATGTTTGGAACGTGATCTTTTGGCCAAGTATTTGATGAACCTTGGAATATAAGGTGTTGGTGCAGGAAGTTCATCTATTTTGTTTCATGTGTCAGTGAGATCATCTCCATCAGACAAAATTATGCAAGCTCAAAATCAAGACAGTGAGTTGCAGAAAAGGTAGAGCTGGTTCAGAAGGGTATGTTATCTGAATTCAACATTTATAATGATTGTGTTTTGAGAATTGGTAAGAGATTGTGTTTGCCTTGTGATTCATAGTTGAAAATAGAGTTGTTATGTGAAGCTCATAGTTCTCTATTTTCAATTCATCGTGGCTGTACTATGATGTATAGAGATCTTCGGGAGTATTACTGGTGGGATGGAATAAAAAGAGATATTTCTGATTTTAATATGAAGTGTTTGACTTGTCAACAGGTTAATGTAGAGTGGCAGTTACCGAAAGGGATGCTTCAGTCTTTACTAGTTCCAGAGTGGAAATGGGAGAATATATCCATGGACTTCATTGTGGGTTTACTGAAGACACCTTGAGGTAATAATGCGATCTGGGTTATTGTTTTTCGCTTTACTAAATCTGCTCATTTCCTTGTTATACGAGATACTTTTTCCCTAGATCAACATTCTGGTTTGTATCTTAAAGAGGTAGTCAGAATACATGGAGTTCCCCTCTCTATTGTATCTGATCATGATACCAGGTTTACTTCTAACTTTTGGAATGGCCTTCCGAAGTCATTGGGTACTAAATTAGATTTTTTGTAGAGCGTTTCATCCTCAATCGGATGGGTAGATAGAATGAACAATTAATAATTTGGAGGATATTCTATGGGCATGTTCGATGGATTATCCGGGAAGTTGGGACCAAAATATTTATTTGGTTATGTTATCTTATAATAACAGTTTTCATTCTAGTATACAGATGGCACCATTTGAGGCATTATATGGGAAGCAGTATCGAACTCCAGATTTTTGGGTTGATGTGGGTGAAAGGAAGTTTATGGGACCAGAATTGGTAGAATTGTTGGCCTTAAATGTTTAGCTGATATAGAAACACATGAGAATAGATCAGAGCAGGCAGAAAAGGTTTGCAGACAATAGGAGGAAATAACTCTCTTTTAAGGTAGGTGATCATGTCTTCCTAAAACATTCACCAGGGGAAAGTGTGATGTGATTTGGTAAGAAAGGAATGCTGAGTACAGGGTTCATTGATACATATGAAATTCTGGTGAGAGTTGGATCAGTTTCATACCGAGTGGATTTGCCTCCAATATTATCTCTTGTACACAATTTTTTTCATGATTCAATGTTAAGGAAGTACATGCCAGATCCATCTCATGTTTTGAGTCTAGAGATAGTTCAGCTAGAAGAGAATCTATCTTATGAGGAACTACCAGTCCAGATTCATTACCATAGGGATCATGTATTGTGTAATAAGGTGATTCATTAAGTATTGGTTTTGTGGAAAAACCACATGATTGAAGAGGCATCATGGGAATCTGAAAATGCAATGTGGGATAAATACCCCCACTTATTTGATAAGAAAATAAATTACGGGGATGCGATTTTCTAAAGGGGGGAAGGATGTAACATCCCATGTAAGTAAAGAGTAATATATTTTCATATCCATGTCTATTTATGAATTAGATATTGTTTTAGAGGCTTAAAATGAGAATAAATCCCATCATAAGCATAGAATACTCTAATATTTTTTAAAAGATTATTTTACCACATTTTGATGGAGAACCATTTTTAAATCTATCTTTTGACCATTTTATAAGATATATTTGTCAAAATAAACTTATTCTTTAGGATTGTAACCTTGAAATTTACATTGGATAAATTTTTGGTATTTTTCTGACAATGTTCATTTTTTTAATGAATAGTGAATAATTCTGCATTTTACTTCAAAACTACTTTTTAATCTAATTTAATTATATGGTTAGATTATATTTTTAATTGGTTTTAAAGTTTAATTATAATATTTTTTTACAATTTAATCCATGATTGTTCATTGTTATTTATTTCACTTTGAAATTGGTCATAAACCAGTGTCAAACTTTTGATAGATATTGTTTAAAAAAACACGCTATTTGTTTTGACAATAGAAATTATTTTTAAATTAATTTCTACAATTTATGTGATTGGAATTTGGTAAAATAGATTACATATTTGGAATAAAAGGTTCCAAATTATTTAATTAATACTCTTGTTTTTGGAAATTATGAACAATATTGGCAGTAATTATCATTAATTATTGTGATTAATTATTAATCGAGTACTTAAGGGTAATAAAATAATATCATAATAATTTAAAATGACCCCATCATGTGTCCTAATTCTACTGTTTGGGTCATGGAAGACCATGGAATTCCTTGTGCCAAACTTTGGGACCCCATTAAATCAATTTTGCGTGATAGTGACATTTTATCTTTTTATTTTTAATGAAAGTTGTATATAACAAAAGTATGTGACACCTATGTAAAACAATTTTAATTGCGTCTACATAAATGATCAGTTGGACTATAAATATTCATTTTATGTATAAAAATATTTCCTACATCATGGCATTTTTTTATAATTTTTAGACATTAAATAAATAAATTTATTTATTACAACATGATGATGTAGTGATTAACTCATTAATCAATGATTTAAATAAAATGAAAAGATAATGTAAAATCTAAGACTTACACATTTCAAAAACCAATTGGATGGGTGGATTTCGAACCCTTATCACCATATCCTAGAAATATATCATTGTGGGACCATTAAATCCGAAACTCATTTTATAATAAAGTATCATTTCCTGACTTTCAAAGAGTGCCCCTCCTCCCTCTTATAAAAGGCCCCCACCTCTAAACCCTTACCCATACCTCTCAAGCCACTGGATCGGCCAAAATCTACACATTTTTTTCTCCACATCCATCTCTTCATCCTAGATGCCTTACCATACGCAGAAATCTCTTCAAGAAACCCTTTTGGTTCAGTCCAAGGGGAGTTACCCGATATAAAGGTAATGTCTTCTCTAATGTTCTTTTGTTTTATTTTTCTTCTCCAACATCCTAAACACTTTTTATTCCTCTATTTTGTAACAACAACAGTATATTAAATATACTATGATGTTGTTATGAGAATGGTTTGATTTACACTTACACAAACCTCTGTCTAATGGTTAAAGAACATACTATTTCTGGGAGTGGCGAATTACTGCCTCAAGAAACGATGATTGTTCGATATTCTTTTAACACCTTTCATGGTGGACATTAAGATGTAAATATATTTATATATGATATATATTCTGTTTATGTTTTCCTTATGCTTCGTTATTTTTCATTTATGGAATACCTTTATGGTTTCCATTATGGGTAAACGCGATATCTTCATTTTAGGAAGTGCCGACTACCGCCCCCTTAAAGTGATTTGATTCGTTTATTCCATATGTGGGGCATTTAAATGTTAGAGTTACTGATATTATATATGATATTATAATGTAATTATAATATACCTTAATATCATTATGATTTCACTACATTAAATACGAAATAGAAATGAAAGTAGCGTTCATGCGTATGTACGGCTTACCGTCTCCATGAACGGTGTATTTCATTTCTTACCTATAAATGTTATGTAACATTATAAATTCATTTATTTACTATATATATATATGATATATATGATATATACATCATGAATATAATTTTGGATATAATGGATATTTTACCACATGACCAACTTGTAATTATAAGAAGTTTATTTTTGACTCAAGTACCAAAGATCGACAAAATGATCGTTATTAACTTAAATAATTACATAATGTTCATAACATGTTAATAAGTGATATAAAAGGAATAATGAACTTTAAATAGGTTTTTATGAAATTAAAAATTAACTATTTTTAACTATTCAGGAGATTAATGAATGATCGAGTCAAGTCGGACATGAGGTAAAGAACTTCGTCTCAATCTCCTTTCATTAAGGCATATTTTGTTTTATACACAACATTATTTTATACGGTGTATAAGCACCTTTGAATTTTACTTTTATTCAAAATGAATATTTTTATACATTTTTTTTACTAAATGAAAAAATGGAATGTTTTTGTCTTACGTATGCGGTGACAACAACTTCTCTGCCACTATGACCATTATTTGAGTTTCAACTTCCTCTACAAGCTATAAATATTTTTTAAATGAACAATAAATATAATGTTTTAATTTTCTTTTATTATGTTATTGAAAATGGTTTTGATAACTTTTTTATTATATCAATATTTTTTTGATATCTATTTATTGAAATGTCAGAATGTTATTTTTTTAGGCTTGTTTTATTTGATACGATTATGTTTTGGGTCGTAGGCATTGTTTAGGACGACGGGTGGTTCCGTAATAAACTAAGGGTGGGTGAGCCTGATATAGCTCTCCAATTCATTAGGTAATGCGATGGAGTTAAATGCTAAGGTTTCCTTGAATAGATTTAGTGAATATTCTGTGTTGGGTATTCCAAAACGTAACCATGAGGGTTAATCCCTACGTAAAAATGTTATGAATGCCTCAAGCTACCTTTATGTCTTATGTTTTCTATGATTTATTCATAAAACATACGATTTAATGTGGTATGTTTAAGTGATTATGTTTATGTGTAAAGTATATTTTCAATGATTCTTATGGATACATGGACTAAGGTTTTATTTCTGTATTTTTGAATCCCTTACTGAGCTTTTTATGCTAATCCCATGTTTCTGAAATGTTTTTCACAGGTCAAGGGAATGGTACATGATGTGATGATAATGTCGAGGAAGTGTCATGAAAGAATCCATGTTTTATTTTAAATATTTTTCCTTTTATTGGAAAAGTGAATATTTCCTTTTATGTAACAACCTTGTTCAAATGTGGAATGTAATGCATGATTTATAATCTAATTCTCTAAAACTCTAAACCATAAAAGATCCTTAATGAGCATTCTTGTAATAACTCAATATTAAGTAATTTTTAAAGATGGGGCCTTATATTTAGTTTCTCATAAAACCTTATAAACAATAATTTATCAAAAAAGTATTATGGTTTAATGGTTACATAATAATTTTATCATTACAATGGATTATGAAGATGTTATAATGATTACGCGTAAGTAATATATCATTTCGAATAATTAAAATTCAACAAATTAAAATCAAATTAAAATGATTCATTTATATGAAAAAATTATAAAATAATATAAAAAACTTAATTTTAGATGAAATTAATGGGTTTTATAGAGGAAAACATTACATCTCTTGAGATACATAACTTAGAGATTAACATTCAAACTAATAATACTATTCATGAATAATGAGAGAGAAAAGAAATAAACTTCGTGGGATGTATATAATTATATAACATGTATTTGGGAGAGGAATAAAGTGAATATGAGTGGGTATTTATACTTGATGATATGAGATGCTAATGGTTTAAATAATGATTATTTTTTGGGTAATACCGTTAAATTATGGGTGGCATGAATTCAATCATATTTGGATGATTATTAATGTTTATAGGGATTGTTGTAGTTTTATAATACATCGACCAACATTTAAATTGAATTTATTTATTACATAACTTTTTATAAATAATAATCATTTATACATTTGAAATCAATATCATATCAGGATTATATTGCAATAGATATGGAATTTTTTAAAAATAGTGCTTTTTATGTTGACTCTAAAAATCATGTTTTGTAGAAAATTTCAATAAATTCATCATAAGATAACATTTACATGATGCTTCTAAATATGAAATTTATTTTATATAATTAATTCTATAAATATTATGATATTACCTTTTAAATAAATATCCAAAATTGTTATAAAATAATATTTTTATGGAATTACATTGTTTTTTAATAGTTATACAAATTATGTAGGAATAAATTAATTTATATTATCATACAAAAGTTTTGATTTATTCATTTATATATCATATATTATACGAAGATGTTTTGAATAAAAAACGAATATAAATTCTAAAGAAATAAATTTCATGATAATTGGAATCTTGACATAGAAAAAATGGAGTTACTGATTCCCATTAGCTGGTGACTGGAACTTGGAAACATATTAATGATCAAAAGGATTAGTTTGTTCAAAAATAAATCAAAATTATTGAAGAATAATAAGAAATAGTCAATTTTGCTAACACTCCATAAAATAAATATACAGAAAGACAATATATATACATCCCAAGGAAGAACATAAACCAACGATCACTATAACATCCATCAAGAAAAATTCTCCAAGACCTTGTGCAACTAGTGGAAAAATTATCCACAAGCCACCATCTTCACTCAATAGTATCATTGATCAAGCACAACGACCACCTATAAGGGGAAATTTATAATACTCTCTAATGAGAATAATTGGATCTATAAACACACAAATTCAAATGTATGGTGTGAGGTAAAATTCTTAGTAAAGTATCACAAATAATTAAATAATTATTTTCATAACAATAGACCACTAATACATTCACATTCAATAAAAAACCATGGAAATTATTTAAAATATTATATACTAAAATATGGTTTTATAAAAATATATTGAAAATATATAATAGAAAGATGAAAATGAACATTTTATCTAAAAAATATATATAAAGTATCTGACATTAAAAAAATTGTTTTATAAATAATGGCATGTATAATGATGTCAAATAAAACAAATCACCATTCCCCTAAGGCTTGTTGCTCAATCATATTTAGTTATAGGATCCTCATACATATCAATCACTATGATGGATGAATTATGAGTTCACACATCTCTATTGAATACTCCAAAATTTTATTCAATGAACACCCCATTTAGGGACCCATCATGGGAAATCATATCGAATAAGGTTTATTTCATTTTTTATTCATCAACAAATTTATAAGGTGTCAGAATCAAAGAGTTTTTGTAATAATCACCAAAGAATGACTAATGAATAAATGTAATTAAATCACTCAATGAATCATCCAATCAATATGTAATGGTAAAATTAATCATTTCATTTTAATTAATCTTTCATTGCTCAATTTTATAGTTCTTATTTCAAAATTCTTTTGTCAAGTAACAAATATATCATATTTATTAATGGAATTAATGTATTTTAAAATCATCATTAATTTATAGATAATTTTATCATGAATTAAATAAAATCAACATTCAATTAAAGTCATATATTTTATCAGAATCTATAAAAAAAATTGATTCCATTGAAATTTTGGATTCCCAAAATTCAATGAACATTTTAACCAATCATTGAATAATCTCAAATATGGGATTATTTTCCATTAAAAATCATTCAATATAAATCAGGCTATTTATGATTTGAATTTTTGGAAATTTTTTTCTCAAATAACCTAAAATTGATCAGATTATTAATAAAAAAATACTATAATGAGAGTCACCAAAAAATAACAATGGTGATAAATATCAGGGAATCAACCATATATTCAAGATACATAAAAACAAATATCCTATCTATCATATCTGTGAGTATTAAAATTCCAAAAGGGATAGAAATAAAGGATATTGAAAACCAAAATTTAGGGAGATAACACATGTAAGAGAGGGATAACGATATTACATGTGAAATTCATTTCATAATGGGAGAGGTTATATGAGTAAAGAAATACTCTAAAGATCCTCTATAAGAAATTAATATTGGTTAGGGTCGAATGAGGGGTTTTGAGAATCATAAATATGTGTCCTAGTGTATCTTATTAAAATTTCAGTTCCTTGAAAACACAGGCACAAGGTTTCCAAGTTTCATCATACTGATAGTAGTAACTATACACCCTAACTATGTGCTCATACTAGGATACTATATATGTTTAAAATGTGGGATGCATATTTAAAATGACCATAAACCAATAGTGAGAACCCCATCATTCCATGTGTGCATGTTTTGGAGTGATAGACACATTGTTTGAAAAAATCATGACCCCCTTCAGGTGGATCAGAATAGGTTTTGGGGTTTTAATTGTAAACCAGTATGCTTTTCCATAACCATGTTCATATCATGAACATCACCACACTCATTCAATTTTTTTAAGATTCTCTATAAAAAAATATGTAAAAACCCATTAAAGGAGATCAAACCAAGGGTGGATATATACCTGAATAAAGGAAACATACTGTTAAAACTGCCTCACCATAAATAATTTTAATCCCTATAAACCCTATCATGAGTATTCATTAATAGTGAGATGAGGTGACTTATCTATAACAAGGCCTCATGATCTCATGTTTCATGATAATATGAATTATAAATTCGTAGACAAAAAATACAAAGGTTAAGTATTAAAATGAATAACATTTTTCTCAAAATCAACAATTCTACTGGGATTCTCAGTCACATATAATAAGGTTCAACATCCAAGTCATGTAAGCTTCGGACATGAAAAGGGTTAAAAAGACAACTACTTAGCTGTGGTAAATGAAATTCATTGTAAATTAATTTTAGTATTATAAGAAAGGATAAATGGTATTCCACTTTCAAAACCATGTCAACAATCATAAATGGAAGAAAAACCCTCATAGATGCATTCCTTACCTTCTAAGTTGTTGGTAACCCAACAAAGGTGGAACTCTCACAAACACGTAGTAACATACTAATAAACCCAATGATATTCATTGATGATCATTATGGAATATAAAATGTCTTTATTCCATCACGAATCTCCCAATAATCAAATAAATCATCTTCAACAACCATTGGAGGATTTTATTCAAACAAATGAATTTTGACATGTATCCACAAAGAAAGAAGAGAATGTTGGGACAATTATATAAGGCCTCAAAAGGTTCAATTATAATGGAAATCCTCTAGTTTCTGTTATATAAAAACTAAATTAGTTCTGTGTTTGTATCTCAAGCACCACCACATTTTTGAACCAATGTAGTTAAAATTTATTCATAAAAAAGTATTTCTCATTATCTCTAGACATGCATATGTGGATTAAATTCCATTCTCAAATGACCCTAAGAACCTAGTGCACCTTGAAGGCCTTAAGAAATAAATATTTAAATGGGGATACCCATTGAAGACTCGAGCTGATGGAACTCCATGGAATTATATAAAAACAATCATAAACCAGTTCCCAATGTCATTAACACTTGTTAAATAAAATGTGGAAATAAGATTAGAAAATTTTGGTAGTTGATCAATCAAACCCAATATTTCATTATTTACTAAATGAATAAATTTCATACTAACCACAAAAAATATTGATTATAATCCCACTTCCATGTTAGTAACAAAAGTAGTTGGTTGAAACTTTCAGGTCTCTATTTCTTGGCTATGGCAATATGACAACTATAATAATGAAAATCAAAGTCTGTATTTTATTTCCTCATATGTATCCACAAGAATGAGAACTGCATGTAATAAAATATATTTTTTTTATAGGGTGAACTACCCACATTGAGTTATAGAAATCCGCCATCATAACTACTCTATCCATCAAATTCATAATGTACCAATTCTGAAAAAATACCCTCCAAATAGAGTGAACACTCAAAAATGGTATCACAACCATCAAAAGATACCATAATTCATAGGAATTTATTATCAACATATTAGTTTTAATAGATCATTCCCAGAACATAGAAGGTTAATTGAACATTTGTTATAATAATTTATATTTCATTATCCTAGACTAAATAATTCATTTGATTAATGTAATCCATAATATTAAACACATCTAATGATTATTTCATATCATGTGTTAGAAGTTTCCAACTTAATGAAATATAAATGAAATTACCCTTACCTATAGTGTATTGAAAATTTAAATTAATAGAATATGTGTACTCCACCATCAAATTTGATGAAGGATCAATTAAATTTTAGATAATAAATGACTCAAAATTTTGAGATCAAAAGAGACCATGAATATATGCATTAACACATCCAAAAAAACACTTAAATTTCACAACTGATGAAAAATATATCTCTACCAACTGAGAGTTGTCAGTAGAGATAAAATATTCAAGAAATTTTTATTAATACTTTGGTAGTACTCCATAAATTTCAATAAGGTATGAATCTCAAAAATATTAAAAGTATCAAAAATTTTATAAGAACTTTTACCTTCTCCGGATGAATGAAAATACCATGTCCTCTGAATACCATCCCTATAAAGATCACTTACAAAACACATAAATTACATTTTGATATATTTTTATACTATTGGTGATCACTCAAGATATCTAGAAAAATTCTCAATTTATAAATATGATCTTAGATAGTTTTACAGTTACCAAAAATGACATCCATATAGAATAATACCAATATGTAGAAGTGTTCATATAATTCCCTGTTCATAAGAACTATAAAAACAATAATATCTATACTCAGAAAAAAAACATGATAGTCTTAAAGTAATACCTACTCACAAAGTATGTATTTAGAATATATGATTCTTTAATGATCAATTGGTGACAATAAGATTAAACATCAATCATTGAGAACCACACCTACTATTTCAACAAGTCAAACAGATCAATAATCGTTGGAAACATATATTTGTTCTTTCCAAAAAGTCTATTGAGTTTTTTATGATGAACAAAATGGAAGTGTTCCATCATAAGTATTCCCAAAAATAAGTGGAATCATTTATGGTGAATCACACATGAATATAAACAATTCTAAACAGATAATCCAATATAGAATTCACCTCTTGAAACTCCACTGGTTTTATACAATATAAAGGAATAGACAACGGATGAGTATTGGGTTCTACATTAATGGATCATTTCTCCTCTCTTACTAGTGGAAGGATAAAAAAATTATATGTAAACACATTTTGAGACAAAATAAAAACTATAGGTATAGAACCACTCAAATATTACCACTTTTTTTGAGAAGATAAATCTGATATTACCTAGCCCAATTGAGAAAAAATATAGTCAGACTCTACTCATACATGTTGCATGTTCACTATAAAAAATACAGAACACCCAATCATGCATAGTATAGGTGGCCCTGTAATGATATATGTCAATTTGGGCATTTCAAGTAATATTAAAAAACCGTCCAAAAATAATATATGTGGTTTATTTTAGATAACTAAAAAATTTAAAATCAAGTTAATATATGAAAGATAAAAAATGAAATTGGTCTAATAGTTACCCATCTCATTCATTATTATAAGGGTTGTAGTAATATCCATCACATAAGAAAAAACATCCATAGGTAAATCCATAATATTTAATATATTATTCAATATGAAAGAGTGAGATTAATCATTATATAATATAATTGTCACTAAATAGGAATCTATAGTTATGTTTCCTCTCACTATCACTGGACCCACCATTGTTTTGTCTAGAGACAGTTCCACTATAAGATGATTATTCATTTCAAATGATTATGGCTAGAACCCGTTATTTATTGATGCATTTGATTTTAACATAGTAATTTTATGTGAATACGACTCTTTTCCACAATATGAGGAAAAAAACCCATGAATGTTGTTCCATATGTGAACCAAGAATCAAAATGTTGTAAATATCTTGTGTGCCTCAGTGCAAACTAGTTTTGAATTCCCATCCATGGCACACTTCAAGAAGGTCATATGTTCATTAATATTCATTGACGGAGGTATGAATGAAAATAATTATCTAGAAAACCAATAGAACCATCAGATTTCTATTTCCATTTAAGTAACTAAAAAACTAACATGAGAGAAAATAAACCCCATCTCAGCGATGACTAATGATCCAGGTCATGCTCAGTAATCAATGCCCCTTCTGGAATTTTAGCCCGGGAACTACACATTACTGTAAAATCAGGTTGTTGAATTTCATTTTAAATTACCATATCAAATCATCGACCATTACGTTTCTAATTTTTTATTACATCATGATTAAAATGAATTTTTCAAGAAGGGAATTTTCATATAGATTCGTAGTAAGATTACCTGTCTAAAGGATAAGAATCTCTGGGAATATCCAGGGCCATTGACTTTGGAATGAACTTATAAATGAAAAGAACTCTAAATTCATTCCATTTCATTCCTTAATGACTCATCAATATCATGATCACACATAAATTTTATACAATTTTGTGTTTACATGTACTAGAAACAAAGCTCAATAGTTTTAATCCAATCCTCATCCTATTTAAAATCATTTAAGATAATTAAATTTGGTGGTTTTGGTGAATAAAATCATGATCATGATCTCTGAATTCAACCCTATGAGGTTCCACTAACATAGCCTATAATGGAACATATCCAGCTACCTATCCCAGAGCATATATTGTTTGCAACACTATCTCAATATGATTTTTTTCTACTACAGTCTTCACTAATTATTGTTCAACAACACTTTCATCCTATTAAAATTCAAATATCTTCTAATTAGAATGATGGTATAAAAATCAGGGTAAAAATATATAATCATCAATAATATTACATATAACACCAAACCAAGGAGGATATACTACAATATCAACTCCCCTAAATAAAATTAAAACATTATTATTTCAGGATACTGAAATAAAAATTAGTTTGAAGACAATAATTTGATCAATTATTCCACTATGATGCTTTTCTGCAAAAACCCATAGTGACTTATGGTACATTATGATGAGATATATATAGGAAATTCCTCAAACCCCCTCATATTTCAGGATAATCCAACACCCTATATTCCATGATATCCCAAAATAAATATCAACATTTTGGAATGATACTAAACCCCTATTAACTATCATTTTATCTCAAACTAACCATGATACCTATTATAATGATACATGAGAATAACCTAACATAACTTTATGAGTGATCCCAATCCCCAAAGGATGGTGACTAAAACATGGAGTCACATCAAGGATAAAAGTTAATTTTTTTCCATATATATACCAAAATATCATAATACATATAACAAATATCCAATCATACAAACACAACTTAAGGATAAATGTACTAAATGAAAATTAACATACACCCTAAATATGGACATAAAAAATTGATAACAAAAAATACATTAATAAAATGTATCCCAAAACAATTGTATTTAGTGGAATAATGCTCCACCAGTCTCCATCATCACACTAAAGTCCCTTATATGAATCAGAACTGCCACCTTCGTGTGGAACATTCCCATTCCTTGAAATTGGAATCACAAGACCTACAAATTCTTAATTATAATAAGAAAGGCGTTATGAAAATATTTCAATATGTTCTCTCTATGTGTAAGAAAATCATTTCTATTATAATAAACCATTAACTAATTCATTTAAAATGAAATATTCCATGGAAAGTTTATTAAATATTTTTATAAAATATTTTAGATCAAATTTTTAGATATTTCATGGATGGGTTTAAATGATAATTTCATTTATAAAATTTATAAAAATATGAAATCAATACATATCCCATTTGGGGACCCACACTTCTCACACAACATCATGGATCCATTATGTGTTGGAAAATCCATATGGATCAAGCCATCAAGATAATAATTTAACAAACCATTAGGGGAACCATCATGGAAAATCATAATAAATTATTTTAGTTTTTATTGTCATCACCAATCCATATTTGGGGATTCATATTTGGAAAATTCTTGTCTTAGAGGCCCACTAAGTACATAGGCGCACATGTTGTTACTCAATTAATCAATCTATCAATCAATTATTCAATATTGTCAAATTGAAACATTTCAATAAATTTCATCAATCATTTTTCAATTACTAATGTATTGTTTAATCATATAATTTTCAGTTCAAAAACATTTCACTGATTTTACTCAAAATTGTGTCTTTTAAAATCATCATTCATTTAAATAAAATAATCTCAAGAATCAAACAAATTAATCTTTAATGTGAAGACATCTTTTTTCTTACAATCCACCCAAAAGTTTCAATTCCAATGAAATTGTTTAGTTTTATATAGTTCCATTCCCTTTTAAAAAAAAATATTAAGTCCTCTCAATTCATGTTTTAAAATAATTACAAACTCTTTTCAAATATTTCAAGGAATCATGGTTTTAAATTTTACGGTAAATATATAAGAATGAAATCAACATAAATAACATGATTAATCAAAAAACCCAAAATGGAAATACACATTTAGAATCATTCAAATGTGATCAAGGAACCAACCCTATATTTTATCCATCAATTAAAGTATCTTAAACATCATCAACACGAGGATTCACCGCTCTCAAAAGGGACAAAAATATATGAGATAGAAATCATAAATCAATAGAGAAGAAACATTCTATTGATGGATCAAGATATTCTATCTTCACCACAATTCACATGATAATTGGTTTGAATATTTCAAAAATACATTAGAGAGTCTCCAAAATTGAAGGAATAATAAATGTGTTAAATCAAGGTATTATACATCTTAAACAGTTAACCCATAATATTTAAATAATATTTTGGGAGACTAAAAATAGTCATACACTGTTTCTTGATTTTGATTCATAGTTAAGAGTAACCATGGTCTCTATCCTTAAAAACATACATGCTTTCTAGAAGGGGTGCATGTTTTAGCCTCACTATTAAGTTTACCATTCACCAATAATGAAAAAAAATTCTGTCGTATGGTCAATAATTTGGATGGATGTTCATATAGTTGGAAAAAATATGCACCCCTTTTAGTGGATAATCATAGGGACCATGGTTTTCTAAAAAGGACAACATAGTTTTTTGGAATCCATACACTAACCATTTAAATCCCCCAAAATGATAAAATGTCATAAAAATTACTTCAAAATAGCCAAAGACAAGCCCCGTATAAAAGGTGAAAAAATGGATAAAATTACCATAATGAATGTAACAAAATGATACATTATTCATATTATGTATATTAATAATGATATAAATATTATATTTAATAATTATATATATTGAGTAATTCATCCATAATGGATAAATATAGAAAATGAAATCACCCCATTCATATAGAGAGTAAGCTATATGTACACATAAATGCTATTTTAATATTTTTATGGATGGAATGAAAGGAATGAAAATTGTAATTCACTCATTCAAAATATTATTATATCATAAATATCATATATTCCATATATGTTAATTAAATATGTCCTTATCACAAACCTTTTAAATTAGAAATCAAAAATGAATCACAACACTTTGTGATGGTGGTTGTCTATAAATATGCATGAGACAAATTAATGTTTTCTATGTTATTTTAAGGGAAAATTGTAGATATGATATTTTAATTATAGAAGATTTATTATTACATAAATATAATATATAAATATTGAACCCACATATTTCCATAAAAAGACATGGTTGGTTCCCTGAGTTTAGAAGACATGATCCCTGATGGCTATAAGGATTCATTATTTGTACATTAAATGATTTTATGTTGGGTTCACCATTTTTGTTTCCTTAGAGAGATATAGTCTCTAAATAATTATTGGGGGGAGGATAATGTATGGTTTCAAAATCATTCACACAAGGTTTCCCAATTTCATCTTTCAATGAAACTCCAAACCATTTCCACATTTATTACAAGGTAAAAAACAACTTTAAAAAGGTTTCTGGTCATTTTCTGTTTGATTACCAATGATTCTTAGGACATCACATTGGTTGAGAGAATGAGAGAATTGTATTGTGAATCCCTTTTGGGGGTGATCATCATCAATTTCATAAACTATTATTGATTTTTAATTTTCTCAGGAATCATTTGTAAATTTTTATATGTGATTGGTTACTATAATTTATTGAGCAGGAGTTGAATCATTCTCCTAGTAAAGGGGGTTCTATGGATGGGACCATTTTTATTTATATGTGGTTATCCGTGCTTTTCAATTTATTAAATATAAATTGATTTCTCCAAATATCTCGAAGCCATATTACGAAGAAATATGGCGCATACAAAAATACAAGAAGTTGATTGGTGTTTTAAGGGTGTGATTGAACCTACATGAGGAATACAAAATATCATTTTTATTATAATAATATTTATGAAAATATATATTTTTTAATTTCAAGCATTTTTGTTTAACATCATATGGAAAAGAATTTCGGGAGTGTACATCAACGTCTAGTATAGAGATCACACCTAAAGAAGGAAACATATTTATTATAATTACAAAAGGAATAAGTGGTATAATAGTTCTATTTCTACTTAGAAAACTTAATGGAGGGGAAGGATAATTATATAGTGAAGGTTATTTCCATAGGGTTTACCAATATGGGTATTCAATTGGGAAATACACAGATGTGGATTCAATTATATGGATGGTATTTTGTCATGTCATCAAAAAATGATGATACGCTGAGTTTTTCCTGGATGATGAAACATTAGGATGGCAGTGATATGATCATTTCAAATCCCAATGCATACATGTGTAATTGTCAGTGTGATAAATAAAGGATATCAGGTGACAAGACTCAATGAAAATTCATACGAGACATATGCACTTACTACTAGAATTCTTAATAATTGCGACAGTCTATTTGCAACGGGATACCGTCTCAAATAGACTTTTGCAATGGGACCCTGTCACAAATAGCCCATTACAGAAAACGATATCGCAAATACAAGTATTTATGATAGGCCCATCATAAAAAATGATATTTGCAATGGGAAACATCGCCATCGCAAATAAGCTTCTGATTATATATATTATATATACGTAATCATTTTCGTGACGGGCCCGTCGCAAAAGCTTTTTGCGATGGGTGCTCATCTCATCAAAATATATATATATATATAACACTTTCTGCAATGGGCCCATCACAACAAATTATTTCTGACGGTCATGTTGTACCATCGCAAAAATGTTTTTAAAAATATTTAGTTAGACTATTTGGGATGGGACCCCGTCGCAAAAGGACCCGTCGCAAATTTTAAATTAATTTTTTTTAAAATAAAATTTAATAAAATTATGAATAATGAAAAAAATAATATTACTATTATTAAAACAATAAAAAAATATAAATTATTAAAATTCTAAATATTCACAATGAAATATATAAAAATATTAAAATATTGAAAATTAAATTATATAATATTTATACTAATATAAAATCATAAAATCTAAATAATTCATATTACAATGTTAAATTCAAATGTTTGTAACATAAAAAATCACTAGGGGTATTGTCTCTTGGAGGAGGTGGAGGTGCTGAAGGAGCTAGTGGAGGAAAATTCTTCCCTAAACTACGAGTCAGACGGCGCATGTACTCCATCTGCTCATGATGTTGCAACTGCCATCGATGCATCTGCTCCTCATAATAATACTCATGCTACTGCTACCACCGATACATCTCTTCTTGCTACTTCTGCAAAGTCTCTTTATGATCAGCCTGAGCTCGCAACTGCTCCTGATACTGTGTGCCAGAAGATGATGCCTCTCCACGAGCTCCTCTCAAGCTGGAAACCGACATGGTATCAGTACCATAATAAGTACTAGGAGTCAAATGAGATTCGATGCCAACTATTTTTCCCTTCTCAAAGCCATACTGAGTCTCCTGCATCAATGCCACCTCAACGAAATGGTGAGCACTGGTTTTCTCAACCGTCTCGTCCTGACCCTCAGCCTGTGTCTGAGAGGTCTCATCCTTAAATGAAAATTGTAAAAATATTATATGCAGTTAATTGTTAAACTAAAAAAATAATACTAACCACAATCTGATGCTGGAGATCACCTCTAATATCTCCAGTAGCTGGATCACTGTACATCCTGCGATAATTGTCGAACTCCGTAATATCTGGATGCTCGGCAGGCTAAAAAAATATACAATAAACTGTTTATATTTAGAGTTATATAATATATTTAAAAAAATATACTTACTAGATGCTCTCTATAAAAACTGAATGTATGACTTCCAGCTTGATGCATCACCTCCTGTCTCCCCCAGTTCTGTCGTCCCACTAAAGATCTCCTCTGAAATCCACCACCCAACCAGTGTAAACAAAATCTATCCAAAATGTGAGATGAAATGTACTTTGGTTAGTGGTCTCAACACGACTCATCAAATTCTATCACCCCTGCTTCCTTAATGGACATCCTTATCAAATTGTGCAAAAACCGGCGGAAATGGTCAGGCATAAAAAACTACTATGCCGTGTGGACAACGTCGCACATGCTATCATCGATACTATAAACCCTAAAAATAATTTATAATATCACATTCATAATAAAATAAATTTCAAAATAAATATTATTTATTTACATAACAGCCATTGTTGGAACATGTCATGTCACACATCAATGGAAATATGTTCCCATGTGATCCATGGCTGAGAAAAATAATTGCGCAATATAGCTCTCGCCTGCCCAATAGCTACATGCTGAAAACTATGAAAAATGAATAAATAATCAAACAATTAGTATATATATAAATAAAATAATGAAATATAACTAAAATATACAAGTTTCCATACCTCTATGTGTGTGGATCGAAACCAAGATGTGGACGTTGCTCGGGGATAGGTTCAGGAATCATCAGTCATGCAAGACCGCGCCCCCTCTACATACCTCCTAAAACACCAGTAGGATGAGGGTCAGCTAATCCCACATCCTCATAATCCAAAGGTAGCTTTGCCTCCTCTAACTCATCCAATATATTGGAGTCCATCTAAAACACAAAATTGATTGTTCTTAGATGATAGTTGAAAATTACTATTATATATAGATATATATTAGTTATGATTATAACCAGCATTTAATTGTGTTAATGTTCATCTTCATCCGCTTCTTTATAGCTGCCAATGTTAATGTCTTCATATTCCTCCTTAGCATCATCAATATCTATATGAGTTTCAGTTTCAACATCTCTTTTCATTTCAAATTCATTTGTAACATCATTAACATCTTCATCACCATCGATCCTTAATTGTGGGGTGTCATCGTCAATATTCACGGCTATTTGTGAATCAGATAGATTTTGAGCCGTCTCTTGAAAAATTTCATTTCCTTCCACTTCAGTGGAACCACATTCAGTATCTGTAAACTGATTTTCCCGAGATTTCATTTTCATTATGCTCCACCAATTGCTCAAGTCTCTTGAAGTAGGATAGTTCATTGATTAATAAATTTGATGTGCCTATTGAGCAAGTAGAAATGGTTCATTTACTCTAAGAATACGTTTATATTTAATATCGACGATTCCGTGAGTCAGATGAACACACAAACCTCTCCCAGTATCCAACCACTATCATTTAAACATTGTTATGTAACTCTATCCTATATAAAACAACTCAATAATTTCATCCAAAATGCCATAAAAGTATACTTTAGTTTATCTGTTATATAATCATCTCAAGAAAACACCAATGTTAATTTTTTGTTTGATTCCCCATATGCATGTGTATGAAATTGAAAACCATTAACCACATATGCAATATAAGATTTAACAATTTTGGATGGTGGGTTACTCAATATAATCATTCGCTTATCAATTTTATCAACATATTGAGACACCTGAAAATTTGTAAAAAAATTATCAATATAATAAATAATAAATAGAATTGATATTAAACCATAAATAATTTATGTTACCTAATTTTGGAACCATTAAGATATAATTTTTTGTCTGCGTTCTTCAAGACCAGCTGCTGTAATTTGTGGAAGTTGTTTCTTGATATGATTATCATATAACATAAAAATAAAATAAGCTTAAATACTGTAACATAAATTATAGAATATGTGATAGAATAACACATAGGAAAAATGATGTCATTTTGTCACAGTTGATCAGAATGTATGTATGAGCTCTATGATGTTCATCATCTGAAAGCCATCATTCATGAACTCCATCAAAACCAAGGTTTGGTTGATTAAAAACTGTTAATTGATTTTCTATTTCGTCATTAACATTACCCTCATTTTGTCCCATGCGATTCTATTTTGAGAGATATTGAGATTCAAAATAATGATAGCAGAAAAAATCAATTTCCTCATGCAAATAAGCTTCAGCAATTGAGCCTTCAACTGATGCGTTGTTACATATTTTTTTCATCAATTTCTACATGCATCTCTCGAATAGGTATATCCATAGAAACTGTACGGGACCTCCACATTTAGCTTTATGTGGAAAATATTATATCAGATTTTCTATTAAGTAAGTGAAATCCAATGGAAATATTTTTTCCAGTTTACATATAATTACAGCAACATCATCTGCCAGTTTTCGTAGCGCATCGTATTCTATTTTCACTGCACAAATGCCTTGAAAAAAATATGATATGTCTGTTACCAAATCCCAAATAATAGAATTCAACAATCCTCTGAATCCAATCAGCATAATTATTTCCATTATGACAATTCAATCATGACTTTTAATCCAGTAATATAACCATTGTTAACACATCTGCCCAAATTGGAAGCATAGACATCTGGAAGTCTCAAATCATCAATCCACTAACAAAATAATAAGTGAATCTCTTTGGAATGTTTATAAGCTGCTTTTGGATTCATTAACATCTTGGATCTAACATTTCTAAATTATTCAAGTTCTGGTCGGGTGAAAATTTTGGAAAGATCTAGTTATGTCTTTACAATATCTTTGGCCTTACTTAGTGTATCCAAAACTGTATGAAATTAATTATCAAAACAGTTCTTCTGAATATGCATAACATCCAACATGTGGCAGACCAACAAATCAGACCAATACAGAAGATCCTAAAAAATGCACGATTTTATCGAATTATGTTCTTTCCCAAATCCATGAAATTATTATTTGTTTACTATTGGTCCAAATGTGATAGGTGGTAATGAAAATACAACTGATTTTAACTTTGTACCTGAGATCATCTCTAGAGGTTCATCCCTTTCAATTGTACCTTTTCTGAAATGAGATTTGTTCTTCCAAAAAGGATGATTGGTTGAAAGAAATCTATAGTGAAAATAAAAATAGTAATGTTTTTTTCCATTGACCATCATAAAGGCTTTGATTTATTTCATACAGTAAGGACAAGATTTTGGACCATGTGCACTCCAACTAGATAACATGCTATATGCCAGAAAGTCACTAATCGTCCGCATCAATGCATCTTTTAATATGGAATTTTTTTCGCAGAAACATCATCTGTATTAACACCATCACTCCACAATGCATTTAACTCATCAATCAATGATTTCAAATTAACATAAATATTTTTTTCCGGATGTCCTGGGATTAATAGAGTCGAAAAGATATAAGGCTTCTTCATCAACATCGATGGAGGCAAATTGTACGGAGTTATAAATACAGGCCAACATGAATACTAACTAGCATAAGAACCAAACGGACAAAAACCGTCATTAGAAATACCCAATCACACGTTTCAAGCTTTTATAAAAAAAAGATGGATGTAGACAGTCAAAATGATTCCATGAATCACCATAAGATGGACGATTCAATCTTTTATTAGATGAAATATTGGTTTTGTTCCATTGCATCATTGATGCAGTGTTATGAGACATACATAAACGCTACAACCTGGGTGTATGGGTGAAATATCTCAACTGTTTTACTAGAATCGATCAAGACTTCCATGGTTGAGCTTCTTTATACCTTGATTTTCCACATGTGGGACAAATATCCAATGACACATTTTCGCCATAATATAAGATGCAATAATTTAGACATGCATGAATCATATGATAACTAAGGCCCAAATTATGAATCAGCCTCTTTCTCTCATAGTAATTTGCAGGCAACACATTTTTTTTCAGGTAATAGTGTTTTAACCAAAGAAAATATCTGATCAAAACAGTTGTTTTCCATTGCATTATCTAATTTAATAGCCATAAATTTTGCAACCGCTTCTAATTTGTTCAAATTCCAACCATGATATAGTGCATCCTCAACATACCTCAATAACTCATAAAATTCTAATATTTCCAACTCAAGAGTTAAATCAATATCATCATGAGTTTCAGTTTGTCACACAGATGGACCTGCAATATCATGTACTAAATTTTGAAATCATGATGAATCCGGAATCAAGTTATTAGGATCTTCAATAGAACCATGTTCACCGTGATGATACCAAAAAACATAATCTGGTTGAAAACCAAACCGCAAGAGATGTCCCCCAACATTTTCAAATGTGTCAAATATTCTCAGAGCACATTTTTTAAAAGGACACTTAATTATGCATTCTTAAACATATTCTAGTTTTGATGATGCAAATACTATGAAAGGTTCCACACCCTCAATATATACATGATTTAAACTAGAACCATTTGGATTTCTGTTCTGATTTATCCAAGATCAATCATCTAATAATGACTGATGTCGACTTCCTTGTTCCATATTTTTCTACATAAAATAAAAATCATCAGTATTTTATAATAGTTAGAAATTATAAAAACAATATCTGAAAAAGAAGATAAATAACTACAACTACTTAATAATTATCATTAATTAAGGGCAAAACAATTTCTAGTAGATTGACGACTACCCTTTTGACCAACAACTCATTTAATTGCATCATTCTCACACTTATTATTGCTAATTATTGCTAATTATTGATTTTTATTCCTAATTATTGCAAATTATTACATATTATTTCAATTTATTACTAATTGTTACTAATTATAACAATTTATTACGAATTATTACTGTTTATTACTAATTTATCAATACATAACAATACTTAGGAAAAGAAAAACAGCTTGAATAATGAACATAAATTTTTTAATCATCGTTGTGGAGATGATTACAAATTTTCCCTTCATTATCCAAGAAGGTTTTGTTTACTAATTATTAGTAATAAAAAATTTAAATTATCAATATTTACGAAAAAACTATATTAGTATTATTAAAATAATAAATTTTTTATAAAATATTAAAATTTTCAATATTCACAATAGAATTTGTTCTATTCTTAACATGTTCAAATCTCAAAGGGTCGTCAGTTATCAAGTCATGAGTAATAAAAAGTTTGTTTCAGTCATGTCCAATGTAAATTATATAATTGTACTTTCATGGTTGATCACCTTTCAAGTAGTGTTTCTATAGGACGACCAAAGTAATGATGCTCTCGTCTCTAAGAATCATCTCACATGACACTTTATATAGATCATTCTTCCTTAAAAATTTTAGGGGATATCATTATGTTTCCCTTAAATTTCCAAGGAAGAATGTTCTATGTAAATGTTCATGTGAGATTATTCTTATAGATAAGTAGGGAATGACTTGGTTTGTCCAATTGCAACATTACATGCGAGGTGGTCAGCCATGCATGGACAATTATAGAATTTACATTGGATATGGCTGACACAAACTTTTTATTACCCATGACCTGACAATTGGCGACCCTTTGAGATTTTCACATGTTAAGAATAGAGCAAAGCCTGTTGCGAATATTGATAATTTAAATCTTTTATAAATTTTTTATTATTTTTATAATATTAATATTTTTTTTGTAAATATTGATAATATAAATTTTTTGCTAATTTTTGTTAATTTTTGCTAATTATTCCAAATTATAGATAATTATTCCAAAATATATCTAATTATTCTTAATTATAGCTATTTATTCCTAATTATAGCTAATTATTCCTAATTATAGCTAATTATAGATAATTATTCCTAATTTATTCCGAATAATTTTTAATTATTACTAATTATTCCTAATTATTCCAAATTATTATTAATTATTACTAATTATTCCTAATTATTCCAAATTATTCTTAATTATTCCTAATTATTCCTAATTATTCCTAATTATAGCTAATTATTCCTAATTATAGCTAATTATTCATAATTATAGCTAATTATAGTTAATTATTCCTAATTATTTCGAATTATTGCTAATTATAGCTAGTTATAGCTATTTATAGCTAATTATTGCAAATTATATCTATTTATTTCTAGTTATAGATAATTATAGCTAATAATAGGTAATTATTGCTAATTATAGCTAATTATTTCTAATTATAGCTAATTATAGCTAATTATAGCTAATTATTCCTAATTATAGCTAATTATTCGTAATTATAGCTAATTATTCGTAATTATAGCTAGTTATTCATAATTATATCTAATTATTCCTAATTTTCGCAAATTATTCCTAATTATAGCTAATTATTCCTTATTACAGCTAATTATAACTAATTATAGCTATTTATTCAAAATTATAGCTAATTATAGCTAATTATAACTTATTATAGATAATTATTCCTAATTATTCTTAATTATTCCTAATTATAGCTTATTATTCCTAATTATAGCTAATTAATCCTAATTATAGCTTATTATTCCTAATTATAGCTAATTGTTCCTAATTATAGCTAATTATTCCTAATTATAGCTAATTATTCCAAATTCTGCCCAATTGTTCCTAATTATTACTAATTATTCCAAAATATTACTAATTTTTCTTAATTATTCCTAGTTATTCCAAATTGTTCCTATTTATACCTAATTATACCTAATTAATACTAATTATACCTAATTAAAACTAATTATTCATAATTATTACTAATTATACCTAATTAATACTAACCATACCTAATTATTACTAGTTATACCTAATTAACACACCTAATTAATACTAACTATACCTAATTATTACTAAGTATACCTAATTAATACTTAATTATTACTAATTATACCTAATTATTACTAATTATACCTAATTATTTGTAATTATTCCTAATTATTACTAATTATTCCTAATTATTACTAATTATTCCTAATTATAGCTATTTATTCCTAATTATAGCTATTTATTCCTATGTATAGCTATTTATTCCTAATTATAGCTATTTATTTCTAATTATATCTATTTATTCCTAATTATATCTATTTATTTCAAATTATATCTATATATTCTTAATTATATCTATTTATTCCTAATTATATCTATTTATTCCAAATTATATATATTTATTCCTAATTTTATCTATTTATTCTTAATTATATCTATTTATTCCAAATTATATCTATTTATTCCTAATTATATCTATTTTTTCCTAATCATATCAATTTATTCCAAATTATAACTATTTATTCTTAATTATATCTAATTAATTTTAATTATAACAAATTATTTATAATTATAACTAACAATATCAATTTCATAGTAAAACAAAATGTAAATAAAAATAAAATAAAATCTTATTAAATTAGAACTAATAAACAAAAATTTAAAATAACATAAAAAATTAAAATACATATAAAAAAATAAAATATAAATACCTTAAACTTTTATATTCTGAAGATATTGACACCCTTCGATTGATCTCGTATAAAAAAATCACCTAAATAAAATTTCTCTTTCAAACTGGAAAATGAAGAGAGAGAGAAATCAAGATCTGAATGATTTGTGAAAAAAGGATGGGGGTATATATAGGTTAGATTAGTTGCGACGAGATTATTAGCGACAGGCTTTCCGTCGCAAATGGCGGTATTTGTGACAGGGCCTGTTGCAATTACCCTCACCCACATTAATTACAGTATGTGGTTAAAATGTTATTTTCGATGGGATCCCATCACAAATAGTACCTTCCCATAGTATATTTGTGATGAGATGACTTCCCATCGCAAAAAGGTATGACCGTTGCTAGGAGACAGGACTCGTCGCAAATACCCTTGCACGGTTTGCCCGCGCAGGCCGCGCGGTTTGGCACGCAAGCCGTGCCAAACCGCGCCAAACTAATTGTGGCGGGAGGCAAAATCCCGGCCCAAATACTTGGTTATTTTCTAAGGGATACTTTCCCAGTCGAAAATAGCTTCCTGGACGCGTTAATGTGACGGACAGAAATCTCATCGCATTTAACCCGTTTCAAATACTAATTTTTCCCGTAGTGACTAGGGTGGCCCTAATACGGTGTTTAATATGGGGACCAGTCCATAGAATGTATTCATACTAAACATTCTTATAGTAAGAATGAATATACACGTAGTTCAGTTAGTCTCTCAATCCACTAATAGATGAGGAAGCACAATAAAACCATATGAGGGTTTTTTAGAGATTTAGGGTTCCTTAAATATAGAGAGACATACACCAAGGCAGATTCCTATTGAAAAATATTGAACCAATACACTCTGATAGAATAATTGTAAAAAACATGAGTGGCCATCCAATCATGTTTAGATTCTATTTGGATCCCATAATACCCATCAGTTTATTTGAGTATATATTTATAAATAAATATAATCTCTACCCATATTAAAGGGAAATTCCTAAAGAATGATTCATGTGTTTTGGGTCACACAGGTTATATGAAAATTATATAGTATGCAAGTAGAACAAGGATGGAATGTTTGCAGGTGCCCACATGAGATGTCTTTAATATAATATAAACATGCCATGGATTTCTATTTGTGATTTCTTGAGTGCCTTCCTTTCAATATTTACATGTCACAGGGTGATTTTCATAAGGTAATATAATATTTCAATGGGATATCCCATGAAAGTGATGACATGTCTATGGTTCTTCTCTTTATCAACAAATACATCCCGTAGGCCTTACATGTGATTAATACAAACATTTATAGAGTACTTAGTGTGATTATTCTAACAAATCTAGTGTTTTTGTGTGATCTTTCTGAAAATTCTAGGAGCCACCACATAATGAGCTTGACATGTCTATGGTGTTACATATGATTGAGGTAGATATGTAGGAGGGTTTCTACATGATTGAGCATACTTGTCCAGGAAACCTTTTTTTATCGATGCAGACAAATTCAAGGGTGTTACATGATCATTAATGACATGTCCTTGGGATTTCAAGTGATTTACTGACATGTTTGGTAGAATTCATGTGGCTTGGATGATATGCATATATTAAATGGAAATATATTTATCTGTCATGAAAATAACATGATGTTTTTTCGAGAAAAAAAACTTATTTTTATTCATGTATGTATAATGTATTTTTTTTCTTTTATCATATAAATTCTTCATTGATTGTTAATCATGGCCTTTTGGGATCTCATGTCACCACGTCAAGAGTAGAAGGTCAATTATGTGATTTTGTAGGCACATAAAAATTCCATAGAATGATCCATTAGGTGACCATGTAAAACATATATACATGGCTCATAGCCCTTAATTCATCCCCCATTTTTCGAAGGTTCAAGATGATTAAAATTACTTGGATTTCTACTATGATAAGTCCACTATATATTTTTTCATGTGGGTGTAAATTTGTTTTTTTCTAAAAGGGATGAAATTATATGCAGCCCATCGCCTAATCTAGGTATCTTAAAATATCAAGTTCGTCACATATATGGGCTTGATCCAATGGAGGGGGAATCTTATCTCATGGTTCACATGAACCGGTCATGCATCTTACATGAAATCATTGTTGTGTTCCATGATAAAAAATGACCACAAGGTCACTCAATCATCACCATATTTATTGTACCTGTGACATTTAAATTTGATTTCAAAAAAAATTGAGATGTCAAATTATATTATATGTTTGATGACAACATGTCTTAGAGTCTTAGTGAGATTTGGATTCCTATCAAATAGTGTTTCATGTGAAATTGGGAGACTTTTCTGGGACCATTTACAATGACATGTCATCTCATCAGAGGGATTTCACAAGAAAAACATTCTAACTCTCTTATTCATATGGTTTCATCCATTTTCATATTTCATTTTATAACACCTATGGTGTTCTCCCATTAATTTCATATTTGAGAATTGTGTGATCAATACTAGTTCTAAAAATGGATTTTAAACTTTTTCAATAATAGTCACACATCTTTTCAATGATTCAATGTGTGATCAATGATGGGGTGTGATCACTATCATGAATTATATCCCTCTGAACCTATGGATCCTAAAGGTGTTTTGCAGGATCGATTGGAAATGTACCAGGGCCTTCTCATGTGGAAGGTGATATGTCCAAGTCTATCTTGTAGAATGACTGACACACTACTAGTGATATCACACAATCATTGATTTGATACCAAAATTCATATGATCCATTTTTGTAATAATCTACATACCTTACATAGCATGAGGCTTCCACTATTTTGGTATTTCTTGAGAAGGGTATTTTGGTTATTTTCATGACTCTGTTAGTATAAATTACTTATAATTAGAGTAATATTGATCCATACCTTTACATGATATTGAGGGACTGTCAAAAAGCAATCGAGATAAGGAATAATTCAGTATACTGGGGATATATATGATCATTAGGAATCTCCAAAAGGGATTAATGTGATCATTATAAAGTCAAATGGAGTTCATTTTCAAGTCATGTGACATTACTATGGTCATATTATTTTTTATCATATTGAGGGACACTCAATCCATGCAACCTATCGGGCCAGTCCCCACATTGCCCTGATACTCCTTCATTTCTATTAGGGAAGAAATAATACTTATATTTCGGGTATTTATTCAATTATCAATTTATCAATTCTCATTTGGTGGGAATCCGAGAAATTCAACCCCCTCAAAAGTGAGAACCATAGAGACATGGTATCAATTTCATCGAAAGTAAATTTCCACCTAATGGGTAACTATATGTACCATATGGAAATAATTATAATTTATTCTTATTTTAGTGCACATATAGAGGTTATCTTGGGTTATTTATAGATATATAAATGTCCCTAATAAATTTGTATCAACTTCTATTTATTTAAAAATATTTATCTAATGTTGATTAGATTGAAATCATAGTAGGTGTGAACATTAATTTCACTCAGGCCACAAATTTAAGAGTTTTTAAACGAATATGATATACAAATTTTTCATATCATGAGTTCTTAATTATGAATGTTTAAAAACAATTTTGTCTTGTGAGAACATACTCATCATTATTCACATATCCCTTATCTCATATTAAACATAGTGATCCTTGTATCTATTTAAATAGGCTATTTATAGTCATGAAATCCATAAAATTTTTTATATTGTTTTTTTGTCTTCTATATTAGACTATATGTTAAAATAGTTTAGATTTTTATTTCATTGAACATTTGTATTAGTATTTTTAATGTTTTAACATGGAAATTCTTTTTCAATATATTTTTACTTTTAGCTTGAACTATTTATTTCTAGAGTTTATGTTATTCTATCTTGGAGAATCCATTTCTATTATTTAGGGACTTCGATATCATACCAAAAATTATTTTAGTTTAAGGACATTTATCTTAGACCATAAATTCTTGGTGTTTAGGGAATTCTAGTTCAGACATTCGATTGTTGTTGTTTTTAGTCTTCATGTTCAAACATTCATTTTGTAGTGAAGGATGGGTATTCATTAACGGTTATAGATCACTGGATCCTTGATGGAATTATTTGGTTGAAATTTAACCAGAGGTTTATTATACCCTACATTCTTAGATGAAATTATTGATAATGATTGTTTGTGAAATGATATGACACCATATGTTCTAAAAAACATGTAGAATGGATTTCAATGATACGTAGTGAAACCATTCATCCATAAATTAAAATTTATTGGTGGATGGTAAAATGTTAGGGTTGTTGAGTTCTATTCAATAGTAAGAATATGGATTATGTAAATATCTTATCTAGAGTCTAGAATTAGGGAATATGGAATGGGAAAGACATGTCAAGGATGATCACAAAACAACCTAAGAAGTTGATTTTAGCCATAGTGTCTCTAGGGACATGAGGATTAAATATTCATTAATTATAGGAGGTTATGCCTCTTAGTGGTGGGATAGATGGACTTATGAATGAATCCCATAGGGATTATGTTTATATTCATGAAAAGGGGTCCCCAATTTTTCAATGGATCATGAATTATTTATGAAGATTCAGATGTTTGGATGATGAAGTTCAATGTTGATAGAAGGAATTCCAATGAGGGCTCTCGCACTATAGGGAAGTTCAGTCTTCAGTTTGTATGATTGAGCACTATCCAATGTTGATTTAGATCACGTGGTATATGTCATCAAAATTTTCAGTAACGGAACATTTCATTTTTTATTTGATATATGATAAAATACCAACTGATATAACATTGAGGATTTTAAATCCTCATTAATAGTGTTGTTATATGGATTATAAATCTTGTTCATTGAATATCTTTGTTAATAAAAAATTAGGGGTAGTGAATTAAAAATGACTATTTGTAATGAAGTAAGATGATATTTCACATATCACAGAAATATCTTATTTTATTACATGGGGTCATCCCTTTCGGACCAAACAACCTTTTTTCACATGCCCTTTTTCATTATTTTCCATTCTATAATAGTTCCTAGAGGGGTCCTTTTAAATAATAAAAACCGTATTACAAACACTCTGAAAGGGAAAACTAAGTTAAATAACGTAAGAACATATGGTTATAGGAGGAGGGTGTAAAATTAAAAAAATTGATTTGTCAGATCTTGATTCAAAGATATGATGGTATTTTATGGAAAATCCAATATTCAAGAATATTTATCAAACCCTTAATATTGTTTCACCACATTGTGAACACATTATCAAGGTCAGATGATGTGATGAATCATTTCAACATTTCTTTCCTAGAGAATATTGTCAATGATACATAGATAAACGTTAATTAGATCCATAAGATGGTTTTGTGATATTTTTTCTTTTTATTTATGTTATATATGTCTTTAAACTACAGAGATGAATATTTTAGCGAGTAGGGAATTTTGATTTTCTCTGATTTTTCTATTTTTTCAGAAAGATAATATTCATGTTTATTTAACTACATGTTTAGGGTCTTCTGATTGAGACCATCAAAGGATAAGTATTAAGGCCATAAAAAAATGAACAATGTGCATGCAATATAAGTTTGTGATTCAACTGGACCTATAATGATGGGAAATGTTTCAAAACAACCTAATTAGGGTTCCTAGCATAAATAGCACTCCAAAATATTTTTGAGTAGTATATTTGCGTGTTGTAAAACATAGTTCATTTTTCCTGTGTCATGGGTAATGACATGAGACATTCATACTGAAAATGATAATGAATTTCTATAAGTTAATGATATTCTCTACGATGATATAAGGATTCACACAGATCTGAAGGCCCATTCTGTAGGTCAAGAATTCATCTAGTTGATGGGTATAAGCCCCTATTTCATATAACCATCTTATAAGGTCATACAATGAGATCCCCTTTTATTTCCAAGGTTCCTGGAATGTTCATCACAACCAGATGTTCTCAATACATCATGTGTGATTTCATTATTGAGGTTCTCCAAAAGACGACTAGAGAACCCAAATTTTATTTTTGAAAACGGATAGACACTTCCTTCCCATTGAAAATGTTTTATGATAGATGGGGGAATGTATAATTTAAGGTTATGCAGTGGGGGCACATTTTTCCTGAATTTTAGCATCGTACGATGAAGATTTCTTCCATACAGTTTATCTTCAACTAGTAAGGATGTAGGTACGGATGTGAAATTGTGAAAATGATCATAGGGAAAATATGACATTTTATAAGTGTATTTATACATCAGGATAAAATTACATCCATGAATATTAATATTGATGGGTAGCTATAAGCTGGATCCCTTCTTTCACATATTTATCTCATGGAAAATGACATCATACGTCAATATAACACATTGACAGGTCCACCAAGTCTATATTAAAAGACCCCATATTAATAGATGTATGTTATATTTTTATGTAGGATTCCCATGGGATCTATATTAATATTTCCTAAAATTTAACATTCCATAATTATCTCCATTACATAGATCTCTCCATGTAGACCTGACTCATATACAGGGTAGATGATAATTCTATTTTCTTCCCAAAGTGAGCCTCGACATCATGGTTGGCTAATGAGTCATTTATAAAGATCATTTTAATATATAGGGGTAGGGAATTTTCATATCTTATTATGGTATCAAGGTGAAACATTCACCATAATCATAGATTCATGTATTGGATTTCTAGCTCTAAAATAGTATAGGTCTTTCTAGATGGACAATATGTTATATAGTTAAATGTCATGAAATTAAAAAATATCACTAAGTGATGTGACTAACTTAGAGTGATTGGGTTTTCAAAAAATATGTATACCCATAAATATAGGTGTATAGGTAAACAATGTCATAATCCTTGCCTCAAAAATGGGATTGTTTCACAGATTTGTAACATTGAGAGTATACAAATACATTTTAATATTTTGGTTTTGGGGAATGTAAATCATATGTCATAAAATTTCATGTAAATTAAAGGTGGAATCTTATTGGTATAGGTTGAAAATTTGAAGTGGAAGAATACCATAATACAAAGTGTTTTTAAAATAACTCATGGGGTTAAGAGGGACTTATCTTCTAAGGCCAAACATACAATAGGTTTAGGACATATGTCTTAGATTAAATTCTTTAGTGAACCTTATCTGGGTCCCTTGGGATTAACCAATCAATCATTACTATTTTTATAGTGCAGATTCATGTGAAAGGGATACAATGGCCCATAGGGTTCATATATAAGAATTTTGAATCCATGAATTTGTTTGTATCAATTAAGATATCAAGAATATGAATTTGGTACATGAATAACACAATATTCAAGATGGGGTGAATCTTCCTAAAGGAAAAATCACAATGTATTGAAAACATTTTGAGTGGAATGGATAAAACATGTGATTTGTGAGTATAAAATAATCAGATGTGGTGTTATTTTCAACAAAAACACCTCTTTCAATGATGTTTAAAATCATGAAACAATATAATATCAGGGTTTCACATAAAATGGTGGATCTCAACACCAATATGTGTCATAATGTTTGGGAATCAAGAAATACATAATTTTGGTTTTAGTGATTCGTTTATGCTGGTCTAACCCATTCAAAGTGGAAGGTGTATATTTTAAATTTTAATTGAAGATGGACATAAATTTTGAGATATTTGAGGAAATACAAATCTTGTGGTTATAAGAATCAATACACATATAGTTATCTTTTAAATATTTTTCAGTTTTGAGTGTTGCGAATGAGAATGGGAATATTAAGGAATAGTTCATTAGGTCATTCTGGATCCCTATTTGACAAGGAGAAAGTGGATGATATGTATCATGGGAATTAACCCTAATAAGGGGGAATAAAAAGAGATTTTAAAAACATATAGAAGATAGATCTTCATATGGAATACAAACCCTAAAATTAGAGGGTATAACAATGTAATGTCATAATATTACATTGAGGGTCAGTAATATTAACAGCTGAGTACCATCAAGGATGTAAAATCACAATTAATAGTTTGATTATGGGGAGATTAAGTCATGACCCATTAATTTCTGAGTCAACTAGGTGAGGAAATTGGTGGGTACATTTAAACCCTTGATAATTTTCCAATACCATATTACATGGTGTTAGGAAAATGACACGTCAGATTTAGGGGGACTATCCAATGAGAAGAAACATCCACTTGGAAAAAGTTATTTCTATTGGTTTCAATTATCCATCGATGTAACGCCCCGACCCCAGCTACCCGGAGTCGGTGCATTACTACGTAACATTGGCATGATCACAAAAGATCAAGTCTCAAAAGACCGATTAGTTTAGTAGCCTTGGAAACACTAGATACATTCATAAACATTACATTACATAATAAAGTGAAAAACTACAATAACAAAGTCTCCATAGTCCACACTCATATCCTCTTCTGACTATCCCTGCAGGTCATTCATAAAATACTTCTTCACATCCTGGAAAATATTAAAACATTGAAAGGGGTGAGCTCAGATGCTCAGTAAGGATAATAATAATGCAGAAGCTTTCATAAATAAACAAAAAAATTTAAGGCAATGTATAACTAAAACAAAATCCTTTTAAACTTGAACATCAACATAATATGGCAAAAGTGAAATGAGATAATGTCATTCACTTCCTCACATGGATATTCTACTGGTTGAATAATCACATGCAATATCAATAACCACTTTCATAATGATGGAATGCATAATGCCAGACTATAATAACCACGTAGCCAAGGCCTCGTGCCAAGACCACAAATAAGATTTTTTCAAGGCCTCGTGCCAAGACACTAGTTTGTCTCATGAGACCTGCCGATGCATCGAGGAGCTGTAGCGGGCTCCACCCGTAACTTATTAAGTCCAATGCATTTCTCATATGAATAGGTTTAAACATATCATAAACCATAACATAATCGTATCACATAAAACATGCATAAAGGAAACATAACATTTCCACATTTCAATCACAAGATTTCAATACAACACATTGATATAATAAAAACGCTTTCAAAACCATTTTCAATACCAAAATAAAAGAAAGTTAAAGCATTGTATTTATTTTTCATTAAAAAAATGATGGCTTATAGAGGAAGCCGAAACTCAAATAATGGTCACGGCGGCGGAGAAGTCGTTGTCACCGCATAATTACGGAAAGAAAAACATTCCCCTTTTGTCGTTTAGTAAAATGCTTCATATAAAAAAGATTCCTTTTGAATAAACATAAAAGTCAAAGGGTTTTATACTCCGTATAAAAGAAAGTTGTGTATAAAATAAAATATGCCTCAATGAAAGGAGATTGAGACGAAGTCCATAAAAAGATCATTTTTAAAATAAAATAGGTCTATTATGTGTATTCACTATAGGTACACATGAAGAAAGTAAAAATACAAAATAGGACATAATAACATCATGACATAATTTTGAAAGTAGGAGATTAACCAAAAGAATGGAAGTTGGGTTAAGAAGTTCCCTTACCTCGTGTCTGACTTGACTCAACCGTTCTTTAACCTCCTGAATAATAAACTAGAGTTAATATATACCTTTTTAAGAACCATTTTCAATTTCATTATCCTTTTTATATCACTTATTACAATGATATGAACATTCTGTAATTATTTAAGTTAATAACGGTCGTTTTGTCGATCTTTGGTACTTGAGTCAACAATAAACATCTTATAATTACAAGTTGTTATGTGATAGAATACCCATTATCTCCAGAATTATATTCATGATTTAGATGTAATATATATCATATATATCCAGTATATACATTCATTTATAATATTACGTAACATTTAGAGGTAAGAAATGAAATGCACCGTTCATGGAGACGGTAAGCCGTGCGTACGCATGAACGCTACTTTCATTTCTATTTCGTATTTAATGGAATGAAATAATAATGATATAAATGTATAATATAATTCCAGTATAATATAGTGTATAATACCATTTACTCCATCCTTTATACATCCCACATATGGCATTAACGATTCAAATCACGTTGAGGGGGCGGTAGTCCGCACTTCCTAAAATGAAATTATCGCGTTTTACCCATAATGGAAATCATAAAGTATGCCATAAATGAAAAATACAGAAGCATAAGTAAAACATAAACATATTATATATCATATATAAATATAGTGACATCTTAATGGCCACCTTTGAAGGTGTTATATGAGTGTTGAACAATCATCGTTTCGTGAGGCAGAAATTCGCCATCCACAGAAACCGTATGTTCTTTAACCATTAGATGTAGGTGTGTGTAAGTGTAGCTCGAATCCTTCTTATAAAAACATCCTAGTATATTGAGGATACTGGTGTTGTTACAAAAGAAATGAATAAAAAGAGTTTAGGGGGTTGGAGAAGAAAAATAAAACAAAACAACATTAGATAAGACATTACCTCAAAATCGGGTAACTCTTTTTATTTGAGCCAAAGGCTTCCTTGGGAAGTATTCTGCCCAAAGTGAGGCTTCTAGGAGTAAGGGAGGGAAGTTGGTAGAGTATTTGGGCAGAGGTTGGCCGAGCCAAATGGCTTGAAAGTGTAAATGAGGTGGTAGAGGTGGGGGCCTTTTATAAGAGAAGAGGAGGGGCTCTTTTGGAAAGATTGAAATGTTACATTATTATACAATGCTTTTCGGATTCTAAAGGTCCCACACTTATATAATTCGTGGCTAAGGTGATAAGGGTTCGAAATCTCCTCATCCAATAGACTTTGGACAAGTTTAAGCCTTGGATTTTGCATTATCTTTGCATTTTATTTAAATCGTTAAATAATGAGGTCATCGCTGCATCATCATGATGTCATAATTAATTTAATTTATTTAATGTATAAAAATTATAAAACAAATAATATGATGTATGAAATCTTTTTATCTTTTTAATGAATATTTATAATCAAAATTTGTACTTGTGTAACCCCACTTAAAAACTGTTTTAGTAAAACAACTCATGTTTGTGTCAATTTAATTTTAACATTAAATATATATATATTAATGCCAATTTCCAACCAAAGTGGCTCCATGGGGTCCCCAAGTTGACCCATGGCTTGTCTTGGTCGGCCATGACTCATCCAATAGGAGTAGTACAAGTGTCAAGCTCATCTCATATTATTAAAACATTGTTTTTACCTTAAACTACACTAATTACCACTAATCGCGATTAAGAACTTAAAAGTTACTATTCACCAAAAAATTATTTTAATCTCATTGAACTACATTTTACTTCTTAATAACAAACATGTATGTCGGATTTTTGAAAATCAAATCACAGAAGTGGTAATATTTCATTTAAACGAAAAATCAGTTATTTAACTACCACTTAGTGGTTTCACTATTCATCAAAATTTGAAGTTTTTCAGAACAATGCCAAAATTTCACCCTAAGATATAATTGATATTCCGAATTCAAAAATGATGTCTATTTTAAAAAATTCCAAACATATAAGTTGTAATAATTAATTTTATAATTAATTCCCGCTGTTACAAAAAATGGCGTGTTTCTAAGAAACAATTTATATCAAAAGATTGGCAATTGTTTATGTCCAATTTCAAAGTGAAATTAATTCTAATGAACACCATTGGATAAAATGGTAAAAATATATTCTAATTATAATTTAAAACCACTAAATAGTATAATTTTTCACTATAAATTATTTTGATTTAAAATGTTGTTTTTAAGTATTTTTCACTATTCATAAAAAATTAGAAGTTCTCAGAAAAATACCAAAAATTCAACATAGGCTAATTTCGATATTCCGAATCCAAAAATGAAGTCCATTTCGAAATATAAAATTTCTATAATTTTAAAAAGTGGTTATTACTATTCATAACGGCTACTTTGATTAGTCGCGGGGTTTTAGAACTCTAAGTTGCGTACAATGCAAGCTATTGCATTATTGAATGAGAAGCGTATCGTGGAAGCTCGGGGTGTTACATTCTCCTCTCCTTCAATTAATTGTGTCCTCACAATTTGAGATTTTTTTTCTTTGAAAATAAAAGGTTGAAAAGAGAAAATACCTTTGTGGAAAACCCACATCGGAAATAAGGTTAATAAATATATAACATTAAAAGAAATCAAGATAAGTAAAAAGGTCACCCGATATAGCCCATTCTAGGATTCTATGAAAATATGGATATGGAGGAGAAACAAACCATCAAGGTCTGATGGAGAGTTATAGAAAACAGGATTAGGAGAAAGTTTAACTACAAGAAAATCACAAACTTGTGATTGGTTAAATGGTCATTGAATCCCCAGTTGGAAAAGTTAACCGACAACATTTTTGTTTTAAGTTACCTTTTATAATGTTGAGGAATTTATTTAGGAGATTTACTAAGAACGTAAGGTAATATACATATTTGTTATGTATACATTCATTCGTTAGTAAATTTTTTACCACAAACTCAAATTTTACTCCAAATGGTAACGGAACTCAAAAATATTCTATTTATACTAATTGTATAAGGTTACAAATGTTAACACATACCATTTAGATTAGTAAAAATATTTTGTAATAACCAGGGACTTCCTGTAGGCTAGTGGTAGGAAATAAAGGCTTGTCGCACTATGGTTGTGGGTTCGATTCTTGCTGCTTTGTCCGACGCGACGGGTTATTCCCCACCCTGCAGGTTGTCCTTTTCCTAAAACTATAGTATCATAATATTCCAAAAATAATCATCATAAATGCTTTAAACTTAAACAATACTATCCATGGTTCAACTTAATCCATTCCAACCTTAATAGTTATACAAAATACCTTCGTCCAGACTTTCTCTAAAAGGTCTCTAAATTCCAAAATCAATTGTAACATCAAATTCCCCAAATAAAGAAAAGATTCTCTTATTGTCACATACTAAAAATATGATTACCTTAATCATATTACCTTAATCAAAAAGTATTGCAGTACAATCTTTATATATATCACATTATTCTTATAACCAGAATATAATTCTTGAGTCCAAAAGCACCAATACATTAATTATTCCCCTTCAACAGTAGTCATAGCATAAGATTGGCCTTGATCCCTTGGCCTTTTCTGAGGTAAGTTTCCTTTACGCTTAGGACATTCATTTGAATAATGCCCCATTTCCCTACAATTGTAGCATTCAACTTTGACAGCCTCTTTCTTTCCCTTGCAATCACGAGCATGGTGACCCTTTTCTCCACATTTATAACAAACTCCCATTCCTTTTAGGCATGTAATAGGGTGATTCTTCCAACAATTATCACATAATATAATATCCTTCTTTCCCTTTTTCCCTTTATCTGTCTCTTGTTCCCCCGTTCTCTTCTTCTCTTTCTTTACCTTGTTGTCACAAGACTTAGAGAATTCTTTTTCTGTCTTGATAGCACACGAGACAATATCTTCGTATGATGAGAAGGATTGTGATACTAAAGCTCGACGGAGAAATGGTTTTAACCCATCAAAGAAACGATCAATATTACTCCATGGGTTACGTATATATTTGGCAGCATGCCTCGCTAACCTTGTAAAGTTAGCCTCATACTTTGCGTCATTCTCATCCTCCTTCTGCCTCAGACTCAGAAATTTCCTTTCCATATCCGCTCGATGGTCTCGAGGAAAGTATTTTTCTAAGAACAGCTCTTTGAACTTCTGTCATTCCATGTTGTTTAATTCATCATATTCCTTTGTGTTTTGAATTAGTGACCACCATTGATCGGCATCTCCAGTGAGGCGGTAAACTGCCATGACAACTTTCTCCCTTTCACAACTCCCCAAGGCATGGAATATTTTCTCTAAGGAATTTATCCATTGCTCAACTACTATAGGATTTGTACTCTCATTGAAGGTTGGTGGTTGTTTCCTCATGAAACGGTCTAGCATTGATCCTCCACGTTGCGGATCAGGGTGCTCCATACGACTAAGGTTATTATTCATAACCTGAGTGAGTTGTCCCAGTATGGTAATAAGTTGATCAGCACCAGTTGTATCTCTAGATCCACAATAATTATCTTGAGAAGGAGGGCAATCCCTACATGGAGTTCGTGCATTGATACGGTTTCCATTCCTTCCACTAGGCGCCATTTATAAACAATGGCATAAACTAGATCAGTTTATGAATCAAAATACACAATCCCATACTTATAAAACACTTAACATAAATTGATCTATTTATGGATATAATCCATAATCATAAAAATGTTTTCTTTGAGGAAGTATATACTCATAAACCCTTCATAATGATTTGTAAAGAAAATGAGAGTTATCCTAAGCATATCCCCAGGGAGTGTCGTAACCAAGAGTGCAGGAAGGCCCGTTGTCGTGCACCAATTCCCGTTCGAGTCTAGCTCAAAGCGGTGTTTTCGGGTTTTACCCCTAGGAACATCTGTGCCAGAGCCGCCTCTACCTGCTCGTATCCAGACAGGGATGTATTGCTCGGAACACTCACAAAATCTCTACAATACCAAAATTCTAGGAAGTTCTTCTATACTAATCCTCAAAGATCATCTTAGGTCTATGTGCTCTAATCAGAGTTTATCTAAATCTAGCTTCCAAGGTTTGTACTAAACTTCCTCTGATACCAACTGTAACGCCCTGACCCCAGCTACCCGGAGTCGGTGCATTACTACGTAACATTGGCATGATCACAAAAGATCAAGTCTCGAAAGACCGATTAGTTTAGTAGCCTTGGAAACACTTGATACATCCATAAACGTTACATTACATCATAAAGTGAAAAACTACAATATCAAAGTCCCCATAGTCCACACTCATATCCTCTTCTGACTATCCCTGCAGGTCATTCATAAAATACTTCTTCACATCCTGGAAAATATTAAAACATTGAAAGGGGTGAGCTCAGATGCTCAGTAAGGATAACAATAATGCAGAAGCTTTCATAAATAAACATAAAAATTTAAGGCAATGTATAACTAAAACAAAAGCCTTTTAAACATGAACATCAACATAATATGGCAAAAGTAAAATGAGATAATTCCATTCACTTTCTCACATGGATATTCTACTGGTCGAATAATCACATGCAATATCAATAACCACTTTCATAATGATGGAATGCATAATGCCAGACTATCATAACCACATAGCCAAGGCCTCGTGCCAAGACCACAAATAAGATTTTTTCAAGGCCTCATGCCAAGACACTAGTTTGTCTCATGAGACCTTCCGATGCATCGAGGAGCTGTAGCGGGCTCCACCCGTCACTTATTAAGTCCAATACATTCCACATATGAATAGGTTTAAACATATCATAAACCATAACGTAATCGTATCACATAAAACATGCATAAAGGAAACATAAAATTTCCACATTTCAATCACATGATTTCAATACAACACATTGATATAATAAAAACGCTTTCAAAACCATTTTCAATACCAAAATAAAATAAAGTTAAAACTTTGTATTTATTTTTCATTAAAAAAAATGATGGCTTGTAGAGGAAGCCGAAACTCAAATAATTGTCACCGCGGTGGGGAAGTCATTGTCACTGCATAAGTATGGAAAGAAAAACATTCCCTTTTTGTCGTTTAGTAAAACGCTTCGTATAAAAAAGATTCCTTTTGAATAAACATAAAAGTCAAAGGGTTTTATACACCGTATAAAAGAAAGTTGTGTATAAAATAAAATATGCCTCAATGAAAGGAGATTGAGACTAAGTCCTTAAAAAGATCATTTTTAAAATAAAATAGATCTATTATGTGTATTCACAATAGGTACACATGAAGAAAGTAAAAATACAAAATAGGACATAATAACATCATGACATAATTTTGAAAGTAGGAGATTAACCCAAAGAATGGAAGTTGGGTTAAGAAGTTCCCTTACCTCGTGTCTGACTTGACTCAACCGTTCTTTAACCTCCTGAATAATAAACTAGAGTTAATATATAACTTATTAAGAACCATTTTCAATTTCATTATCCTTTTTATATCACTTATTACAATGATATGAACATTCTTTAATTATTTATGTAAATAACGGTCGTTTTGTCGATCTTTGGTACTTGAGTCAACAATAAACTTCTTATAATTACAGGTTGTTATGTGGTAGAATATCCATTATCTCCAGAATTATATTCATGATTTAGATGTCATATATATCATATATATCCAGTATATACATTCATTTATAATATTACGTAACATTTAGAGGTAAGAAATGAAATGCACCGTTCATGGAGACGGTAAGCCGTACGTACGCATGAACGCTACTTTCATTTCTATTTCGTATTTAATGGAATGAAATAATAATGATATAAATGTATAATATAATTCCAGTATAATATAGTGTATAATACCATTTACTTCATCCTTTATACATCCCACATATGGCATTAACGATTCAAATCACTTTGAGGGGGCGGTAGTCCGCACTTCCTAAAATGAAATTATCGCGTTTCACCCATAATGGAAATCATAAAGTATGCCATAAATGAAAAATACAGAAGCATAAGTAAAACATAAACATATTATATATCATATCTAAATATAGTGACATCTTAATGGCCACCTTTGAAGGTGTTATATGAATGTTGAACAATCATCGTTTCGTGAGGCAGAAATTCGCCATCCACAGAAACCGTATGTTCTTTAACCGTTAGATGTAGGTGTGTGTAAGTGTAGCTCGAATACTTCTTATAAAAACATCCTAGTATATTGAGGATACTGGTTTTGTTACAAAAGAAACTAAAAAAAAGAGTATAGGGGGTTGGCGAAGAAAAATAAAACAAAACAACATTAGAGAAGACATTACCTCAAAATCGGGTAACTCTTTTTATTTGAGCCAAAGGCTTCCTTGGGAAGTATTCTGCCCAAAGTGAGGCTTCTAGGAGTAAGGGAGGGAAGTTGGGAGAGTATTTGGGCAGAGGTTGGCCGAGCCAAATGGCTTGAAAGTGTAAATGAGGTGGTAGAGGTGGGGGCCTTTTATAAGAGGAGAGGAGGGGCTCTTTTGGAAAGATTGAAATGTTACATTATTATACAATGATTTTCGGATTCTAAAGGTCCCAAACTTATATAATTCGTGGATAAGGTGATAAGGGTTCGAAATATCCTCATCCAATAGGCTTTGGACAAGTGTAGGCCTTGGATTTGGCATTATCTTTTCATTTTATTTAAATCGTTAAATAATGAGGTCATTGCTGCATCATCATGATGTCATAATTAATTTAATTTATTTAATGTCTAAAAATTATAAAAAAAATAGTATGATGTAGGAAATCTTTTTATCTTTCTAATGAATATTTATAATCAAAATATGGACTTGTGTAACCCCACTTAAAAAATGTTTTCGTAAAACAACTCATGTTTGTGTCAATTTAATTTTAACATTAAATATATATATATTAATGTCATTTTCCAACCAAAGTGGCTCCATGGGGTCCCCAAGTTGACCCATGGGTTGTCTTGGTCGGCCATTACTCATCCAATAGGAGTAGGACAAGTGTCAAGCTCATCTCATATTATTAAAACATTGTTTTTACCTTAAACTACACTAATTACCACTAATCGCGATTAAGAACTTAAAAGTTACTATTCACCAAAAAATTATTTTAATCTCATTGAACCACATTTTACTTCTTAATGACAACCATGTATGTCGGATTTTTGAAAATCAAATCACAGAAGTGGTAATATTTCATTTAAACGAAAAATCAGTTATTTAACTACCACTTAGTGGTTTCACTATTCATCAAAAATTGAAGTTTTTCAGAACAATGCCAAAATTTCACCCTAAGCTATAATTGATATTCCGAATTCAAAAATGATGTCTATTTTACAAAATTCCAAACATATAAGTTGCATTAATTAATTTTATAATTAATTCCCGCTGTTACAAAAAATGGCGTGTTTCTAAGAAACAATTTATATCAAAAGATTGGCAATTGTTTATGTCCAATTTCAAAGTGAAATTAATTCTAATGAACACCATTGGATAAAATGGTAAAAATATATTCTAATTATACTTTAAAACCAATAAATAGTATAATTTTTCACTATAAATTATTTTGATTTAAAAAGTTGTTTTTAAGTATTTTTCACTATTCATAAAAAATTAGAAGTTCTCAGAAAAATACCAAAAATTCAACATAGGCTAATTTCGATATTCCGAATCCAAAAATGAAGTCCATTTTGAAATATAAAATTTCTATAATTTTAAAAAGTGTTTATTACTATTCATAACGGCTACTTTGATTAGTCGCGGTGTTTTAGAACTCAAAGTTGCGTACAATGCAAGCTATTGCATTATTGAATGAGAAGCGTATCGTGGAAGCTAGGGGTGTTACAATCGAATCAACATAAGAATATTTTAGATTAGGTAGTCCATGATACTGTTTTTATAAAGAATAACCTGGTGCACAAGAGCCCATGGTTAGTGGGGTTCTAAGAGAAGACAACCAACATGATGAACCTGTAGATTTCTAATTAGAGATAAAGGATATGATTTTAGTTCTTAGAGAATGTAGGATTCAACAAGTGATATATCACTATAATGGAAACAATGGTTTTTTGAACAAATTTTCATAGAAAAGGGATAACACAATCAATTCGTGGATAAAAATCATCAAGGGGATTATAAATTTGACATGACAACCTCATATCATGAAATCTAGTGCCATGCATCGATGAAGATGACATGTAGAAAATAATAATGTGAAATTTATTTTTTCAGATATTTTTACATCATCTGATAGTGGAACGGTTCCTTATCCAAGGCACTTCATTGTCACACCATCCATATAGGATTTCTAGGATCCCTAAACTCACATGAACCATGCTCATCACGAGAAACAAGGGATAACATGGTCATCAATTAATTCATATTGGAGTTCATAAAAGTGATTTTTTTGGGGCTTTCATGATTTATTTTTGTCTAGTTTTTTGACATAGATCATACTGTCATGGAGTAAAACAACTGGGAGTGATGGAATACACTATCTTGGACAAGAATGGTGGATTTTGACATCACTACAAATACTTTGATGAATGAAATCAACAAACATGTAGTTTTTAAACAAATTACTATATCGGTCTATCCAAAATGTAGGTAGGGGTTTATTTTATTCATTATATATTTTACAACTAAACCCATGATTTTATATCTTATCATCATAATAAACCATATTGTAATAAGATTCAGGCCACATTTAGTTTTTGAATAAAAAATGCACCACACATGTTTTTACAGTATTTATGGTGGTGTTTATTTATATTGTGGATGGATAGAAGATTTTAGATTTGGGGTTTACTACATATCTTGTGATAGCTGAAATTAAGACACGTATAGTTCTTTAATGAAAAATCATCATGCAGGTCTGACTCTTATACAATGGGGGCATGGGCATTTTTTAACTTGATATTGTAGTTAGGCCAATGAGTTGGGATATGTTCATCCCTACATATCCTATTATAGGTATATTTTATACACACAAAATTATTTAATGGAAAACTATTAATTTCTTTATAACATGTATGCATTGTGGTGTACTTTTTCCATTGTTACTACAGATGGATGCAAGATTTTCAATCAAGGTTTCACTATGTGTCCTGTGAGGGTAGGAATAGAGAAACATGTAGTTCAAGAATGGTAATATTACCAAATTAGATTATACCCACATGTAAAGATGATATTACTTTATTTTATGTAAATATAGATCTACATTAGGTGTACTGAACCTTAAGATAATTAATGTTCTTTTATTTGTTTAGAATCTTCAAGAAATGTTATCCTATATGTCATTTAACATTAAATAGTATGGTTAAAATATTCTATGTAGTTTAAATTCATACTACTAGGATATATAAATCTATATAATTTAGTTAAATGACATTTAGACTTATGATACGTTGTATATTAATCTATTGATGTAAGGGCTTGCAAATTTTTTTAGTTAAAAGTCTTACTAATAGGATAGAAGATGATGTTACATTTAGATTATTACTATTAGGATATGAATTTTGAGTCATATAGAGACAAGTTTCCTAAAAATTTGTGTTCTGATGTAATCCATGTAATGAACATATTGGGAATTCCTGCATTGGTGGGGGAATAAAAATTTTCTTATCCATTGTGGATAATGAGTAAGATCTATTAGAATAGTTCATTTTTATAGTGTATGTCACACCACATATGTGTTCCATATTTGGAGTTTTATTTCATTGTAAAATTGAGATTATGATATCCATTACAAGTTTTCCTTATATGAATTAGCTCAGGAGATCCATTTTAGGGAATGCTCTCATGATATGATTCTAATAAACTTTGAGGTTGTGTGGTGTATGAAACATTTTCTCATTGAGTCATTCTAATTCATCCATGAATTTTTTTCCTTTATTCCCTTATATGTTTTACATTGATAGATATATGTAGTGAATGATGTATGAATTCAAAGGGGAACACTTATTGGGTTTCACACACCATTGAATAGATATTCACATGGGTGGAAGTGCACATTATGGCCTGATAGGCTATTAACGTATAGATGATCATGTCTGGTAAAGACTTCTTGTCTTTTTCCACCGTATCCTATATTATATTTTTTAGTATTATTTAAGGATTATATTTTTCCATTTTCCATTGCATTCAAGTAGGCTGATGGGTTTGAATTGATGTTGTACTTGTTTTATTGTTTCTTTAATCTAGGTGAAAAAGATTTGGTTCTATTATCCTTCAATATAATGTGTGGTACCCTAAATATGGTGATGATATTATAATTCATGAAGTTAATGTAATTCATTTTCCTTAATACCTTGATTTTTATTTATTTACCCCATTTGGAAATGAATTTATTAGAAGGTAGGATGTTTTGACACTTCTTAGTAGTGGTTTGGTGATATGGACCTACAATTTTAATTTCTTATGTGGAATAGTACCATGACTAAATAGATTTATATAGAATATATGGGGGTTGATGGATGATGATTTCCTGAATTTGGCATTAATGAGATTTCCAATTTAATTACACAAAGTCATATATCATTATTTTACAATAGTAATCATGCCATCAAATTTTGGGGGAGAGTATGGTGTTGGACATATGAGCACCACGTGATCATGTATTTATTTCTTCCACAATAGGGGAATATCATCATCTACTATGAAACTAATGTGAATTCCATAGATTCGTCATTTATAGAGTTTTTTAGTTCAATTTCACATCCCTAATGTTATTTTTTTTCTGAACCACGATTCTATTACATTTTGTCTCGATCTAATGTGAGATCCAATTTTTTGAGAAATAAAACATCGGCCCATCCATGTGAGGGTATATATTAGTTCATCACACTCCATGGATTTTTTTAACATTATTTATTTATATTGTGTAACAAAATATAAATTATGAGACCACACATCACTACATTAGGTGGGAAACCAAATCGTTTGGATTGGGGGATGATAGGAAAGTAGCGACATTATCTACAATGTGAACTCGGGCATTCATTGATCAAGGGAATGTGACCTAGTACTGGATAAAAGGTAATAATTACATTACTCCCCTGACATAACCAATTATAGGGTCTAGTTATTACTTCTTTATAAAAGACACACCATTCATTTTTTTATTACTAGCTCCAAATCCCATTTAATATTTAGTTTGACTATTTGTAGTTTTAGGGTATATGCCTAGAAAACAATGTAGTCATGTAATTTTTCTTCATTATTAGTGAATAATTTCTATAGTAAGATATATTAGGGTAAATTTTCATTATATATAGACACTATTACAATTCCTTTACAAAACCATTTGTGATTCATGTTTTCTATTCAATGGCCAATAGAACATCAGGAGGCACCTTCAATGTATAACTACCATGAATGTGGGTGTCAATGTAATAGAAATACTTAAAATCATGAATGTATAGGTCCAAGGGTTTAATTTATAGGTTATTATTTTCAGTATGAAAATTTTCCAAGGGATACCCTTTTAATTCCTCATATAACACAAACTAGATATTATAATAAAAATCAATTGGGGAAATGACCCCATTACTATAGGGACGCCAAAGATGTACATCATCGTATCATTATGAGATTCCAAGTGGACTTCATGATTCTACGTCTAATGTATCATAATTTTCATTAAAAATATTTGTGTGGCTATGATCTTCTCGATATCCAGATACTAGGTTTTAGTATCGTTCATCATTAATCTATGATAGAAGAGTCCATTTTCATTCCTCCATCATTTTTGTGCTATGCGAGAACCAAGAGAACATTCCATGATGAAAACATATAAGATAAGTAGATATATTTCTACAAGTGGATTCATTAATGGTAGTTATTGTATGTACCACTTGGTTTTGTCAAAGGCCTCTTGAAATTCATCCCCATTAATAGGAAACTCCCTTATTCCTTACCATTCTAAATTGGAGAGATTTTCCAGCAACATTAGCTTTGTTATGTGAAATCTATGAAAGGTTCCCATAGATCTCCCTTAGTTCATTATGATTCTAAATGGGTCAAATTTATACTATTTTTATATTCTCTTTTGGTTAAGACTTGATGAAATGGTTTCATACCATAATGATAAGAAATTTTACTCACATTTTCCCAAAAGGAACATTAGAGGATTCTTCATCAAATTATCATTAATGAAACATGTTGAAGATTATTTAATAATCCATATAGTATTAATAATGATGTCACAATTAGAATACCCAAACAACGATATAATATTATTATTTTAATCATAATAAATAATAAATGATATGTTCCACATAGCATTGGTGTGTAATGCCAATATTCAATAAGACAATGGATATAACCTAATAATAAATTAACACATGAGGATCATTGAAGTTGGTGGATTCCATGTCTTTTGATTCCAAATTTATCTAATTACACATTACATAGAAATATATGAATGAATGATCATGGAAACCATCATTTTCATGGATCAAAACTTCTATAATTAATAATGGGAAATGATCCTCAATGTTTTGTCTATTAAGTCTCTAAAATCATGTAAAATCGTGACCTACCCATTTTTTTAATGGTGATGATTTTGGAGTTCTTTTTTTGTACATAAATTCATGGATAAGGTTTTCTTTGATCAAATTGATATCATTTGATTCTACATTAGTAGAATGTTTGGTGTGAATCCTCATATCTGTTGACCTGAACTATTTATTATAATTGAGTAAGCCATAGTGGTGTATAGAAACATTTATGTTCTTCTTATGAATTTTTAAAACATTCCATGAAAACATGTATCAATTGTAATTTTAAAATGATATATAATTCTCCTAAACATTAAAAAGAAAGCTAAAATGAATCAATTTAGATTTTCATTCTTCTTCTTTCACATGAGTAATTTTCCTAAGATTATCTATGCAGGAGGAGATTCCATCCTTGAATGTGGGATGATTATTCCTAAGGTCATTCTTTTATTTATCATTCTATAAGTATATGGAAGAATTTTTCAACATGGTAGGTAATATAAGGGATCCTTTTTTTACTTTTGAGTTATAAAAGTCTATGTGAAGAGACATTGTAATCTTATACAACCAGAGTCATTGCGGAGATATTATAGGGATTCTTATTTTCATTAATTCTTACAACATGGGTTGCAGGCTCATTAGAAAACTAAGTTGTATGAAATTACGTAGGGGATTCAACTATTTTTTGTGGTTTCATGAGGTAATTATCAGATCCCGATAGAGAATGAGATCGACTAAATATTTATGAATCCCCTTCAACTAGAAAGAATATTAATAATGGATAAAAGATATTGCAAATTTTGGTTTATGAATGTTTGTTGGGATTATGTCTTCTTCCTCAATTTGGATTATGGGTAGAACATAATAACTAGTGGTCAGAATCCAAGGATTCATTGAGTCAGTCTTCAAGCAATTGGGGGCTACAACCTGCATATTATCATCCACCAATTCTTGTTTTAATTACGTGTTTTGAAACCCACCTAAAAAAATATGTGTCAACAAGTCTCAATGTGGAAATTATCACCATATATTATTTTGAACATCCCATAGATAAGTTATTTTTTTAATTTGTGATTTTATAAATGTACCTCAATGTGTATATGAATCCAAGGTCTTCCAAGAAGAACATTATATGGTTATCTTTTTTGGTAACCATAAAATTAGTGGTATATGTGAAATACCTAGATTGAGAATTCAGATTCATCTTCTTGTGAGGACATATCTATCTCTAATCACACCATTCAATGATTATAATTTTTAGAGATAAATATATGTTGATATATCCAAAACATCATATAGTCTGAATACGTATTTTCATGATATGAGATCCATGGTCAACTAGAAACCTTATTATGTTTAAATTTTTTAATATTACTAAAACATTAAGTTGTCTGATAGGTCCCTAGATACTTTTTTCTAATCCCTTTATATGAATGATAAGGTGATATCAAATTTAGATAGCGTAGTAGCAACTCACTAATCCTCTCCAAAAATGACATATACCTCAAAATAATATGGGATATATTAGTCCATGTGAATTATTCTTTATGTTCTTCTGAAATATGAAGATCATCTATTATTGAAAGTTTCATTAGAAACACATCCATCTATTTTATAATAACATATTTTTTATCAAGATTTCATTGATACCCAATGTAGGGTTTCATCTTATTTTTTGGAACAATAGTTGCAGGATTTTAGGTGGACGTCCTAGGTTATTTAGACTAGTTTATAGTATAATATTCTACATGTAGTGCATGTGGCATCGACCATCCCCTTTTCCTAGTCTGGTCAAAAAATGACACCCCATTAGTTTTTTAGGTAAAATGTCTATACTTGAATAAAATCTTATGGGTTTTGTGTATTATCCATTGTTTGATGCAATTTATGGGGTGATCACCCATATATTTTGACATCTTATATATATTCTATGGGGATGTGAATAAATTATTGTGTTCAATAATTCCCACTACATCCCATGAATCCTCATACTCTAACTACAAATCAAGAACGTGAATCATATACTCAATGGTGAATTCATTATCAAAGAAGGGATCTATTAAGTGACCACCGTCAACCAAAAAAATTACAACTTCATTTGATGAGACATCCATTTGGTTTGGTAGGGCACACTCTTCATATATTAATGGAAATAAGTCTAAATGATTAAAATATTATGGGGGTGATAGATATGACTATTTAAATTATGTCCTCCCTATGTCTAATGATTATAACTTATGATAGGTTCAAAAAATGTAACATTTATAAGTAATTAGATGTTTATTTTTATCTAAATATGTGATTTCCAAGTGGAATCAATTTTTTCATCTATATTTTGAGTAATACAGTTATTAGATGGTTTTCTACACCTGGCCAATACTTAATTCAATTAATCCACTTCTTCTCGTAGAGTGATAATTACATAGGTCACCTATTCTTAGGACTTCTCTAGTATCACCTATTAAGAATCAAACATGATTTTTAAGACTCCATTGAAGTAAAAAAATAAATATGAAGTGACAAAACATCATAAACACTATTAGTCTGCAAGATTAGTGTGGTTGACCTTCTAGTGAGTCATTGGATTCGCTAGAATGAGTAATTCATTTTCTATAGCATCATAGAAATAAACAGGGAGCTACTAATTTCAGAATGAGTAAGCATTATTCATTCATTACTCTGATCATTAGAAAAACTGATTTATTTTTTCATATTTTAGTGTGTGATTATATTCCTGGTACAACTCAATATGAGGCATCAGATTCTTCTAGGACTACCTGGGTTCTTATATGGTCAATTTTTTTAGTTTTAGGTTAACATGGTTATTCAATGAAATACCAAGACATTCCCCCTATACCGAGGTAATGGGTATATATTTAGACTGCGTTGGATTAATTTCATCTTCTACATATTGTTTCTTGTCTATAAACTCCAGTAATCCCCCAGTATATATAATTAGGATCAGTGGTTTTTTATTCTTTCAAGAATTTTTTCATCATAGAGGTCTATAAATTTCTCCTGCAGGAGAGGGATACTGAATGAATATGTTAAAAAATTCCATATTGTTCTAATGTTAGTATCCCTATCATTATTTATTTTTTTCAACTTGTTATTTTGAACATTTTCAATTTCTATAATGTATAAATGATCTAATAAAGGAATTTATTATGAAGGTCTTCCATCCTAGAAAAGGATCCTACTAGTATATTATTGTACTGAATGAAGGTTGTCCATATCAATGACAATAAAAATACAAATATGTTTTTCCATCTCTTATTTATCTAGAGAGATAATCATTAAGAAACATTAAGACATGATGTTCATGAGATGTTGTTCTAGATCGCACATGCATCTAATGGTTTAAAATTTTAGATTTTCTAAATTTAGTGGGGGAATAGTGAAACACACCCATTTTATATATGTATTCTTATTAGGCTATAATGGTGTGTTCCATCCTTCAAAGAACTGTATTAAAATATTATGGGATTTAATGGTATTGAGTTGTTATATATATAGAACTATGAAGAGCATCTCCCATTCACATGGAGTGGGATAAGATTCTATTGGTGGAACTATTTTCCTAAAAAAACTTCTCAAACCATTCTATTATTGAATGATTACCATGATAGTGGATAGGGTTCCTTCATAAAGGAGGAACATTATGATATTCTTTAACATATACATTTATATTGATTGGATTCCTCGATCTTGATCTCCCGGATTCTAAGATTAAGATCTTTATATTGGATTGGATATCGTTTAATACAAGGGATGAGGGATTTTTTTCTTAGTTTGATGACGATTCCCATCAGTAATGTCTCATCTAAGAAGTTTCTCATTGATTTGTATTATATATTTTATATCATTATCATAAAATACCATCTATTACCCTTTGGAAGTGATTTTAGCTCCTCATTGTTATGAGTGGGATTTAGGAACACCTTTCTGTTTATCCATAGTTTTTTCCACTATAGTTGTGGTAATTCATCAATCAAAATTGGTAGGTTATGGATTGTACTCATATTCTATGTACGTGTAACCTTAGTTTGTGCCTCAAAAATACCTAATTCTCAAGGTAAGGTTTCTACATTGTATCCCTCTACATTTATGTATTCGTATACCTAATTTTTTATACAGATAGTGATGAAATTCAATGAAGTGTATCGATAAGTTAGGATAACCCATTACTTTACACACAATTGGGTTATTCAGTACCACTTACTCCACCATTGAGGGAAGTATTGTGGTCATTTCACTGATCCATGGTCATATTAGACAATTTTTTCATACGACACTTTTGGGGTTTGATTTCTTTCCCGATAATTTTCTCCAATCAAGATATCATAAAAGTGGAAACAAGGTATTTGGGATTATTTCATTCCAAATGGTCCCTAAATTGAAAATTTGTGTCTCACTGCTGGAGGAACCAATTGGATGCCAATAGTCGATAAATTCCTCCAAATCGAGAAAATGTTGATTCCTTCCAAGGTGATGGTAATGAATAAAATTCCATTAAGACTATAGGGTGGGGGTGATTTAGGGATTCTATTTGAACATTCAAATACATTTTATAAGAATCATATGATTATAGTCTAGGTTCAGAAAGATTCTTAGACCAAAATTAAGATATAAATTCTCCCATCCTATAGGATGGGGTAGATCCGTAATGACTGTATATTTCAATAGGACCCTATCATGGTTCGATGAACATGGTGATTGTGATTGATATTAAAATTCCACAAAAAATGTGGGATAGGGTTGATCTTTAAGAGATGACAACATTTACTAGATCTTATTAGGTTTTGATAACCTGGGGGATTGAGGCGGTAAAAATAATTTCCCAAACCTTGTGAAATGGGTTCAATCGTGGATATCTTCCATTAATGTTTTTATTACGATGCATTTGGTTTGTAACAACTATGGTCATGTTTGAGCCATATATAACAGATTCCTATAATGTTAGTCAATTTTTATTGGATGATATACAATAATCTACAACATTTCATTACTATTTTGAAATGAATTATATTTTTTTGAGAGCCTGAGCTTAAGAGTCTCTTATAATCCTTTTACCAATGTCCATGAAGTATTCATATGTTCAAATAATGGAAATGTCAAAATAATGATCAATTAGAATGTTTTATTCTGAGTTACCTAATTTATCTTATGACTATAGCATTACAATATTACATATCTAGATGGATATGTTATTATGGGTATATGGTGATGTATAATGATCCATATTTTCCAATCATTATATATGTACATTTTATGGGGCTCTACAAATCTTTCGATAGATGGATGTTATGATACATATACAAGAATTTCGTTTAAAGACCTAGAACCTAGTTTCCAAGAGCTCAGGCCTAACATTTTTAAATTTGTAATAATTACAAGGGATTCCAAAACAATGAAATGAATAGTTTATTATCTCTAGAACACCAGGTTCAAACATATGTTGTACATTACAACATGAAATGTAAAACAACATAGAAACACTATTCGAAGTATACCTAATCTCCTAGATGATCTACACATGTAAATAAACATATAAATATTGGAATCATGGTCAAAAATGAAATATATGAAATGTGTGTTCCCATATGCTTAGTATGATTATACATAAAGTGTAATCTACCATTTTTAATCATAAAAAATATATGTCATGATAAATAATTTTAACACATTCCATTAAATAAATACCTTGATGATAATATGACAGAATACTAAATGATCAAATAATAACATAAAAATATTCACATAGAAATGAATCATAACCTTGGATATTCTACTAGTAGAATAATCATAGAGATTATCAATAATTAATCTCATTACAAGCGAATTCATAATGTAAATTTTTTAAAACATACAATCAAGGACTCATCCTAAATGTCTAAATAAATGGGTAGGGCCTCAGCCGATACCCTATCTAGTTTCTTCCGTGATACCTACTAATACATAGAGGGTTTATAGGAGGATCCTCTAATCACATAATAAGTCCTATTAATTCCCCTTACAAATGGGGTGAAATATTTTCAACATATTCATTTGTTTTGAAACAATCTTATGGAAAGTTAAAAAGAATCCCCAAATAATAAACATATTCACAAACCATCCATTGTAATATGATACATAGTGTCAAATTATAACATCCATTGTCAAAATAATCATACAAAATATATAAAATATTGGAGATGGTATCATAAGATATAAAACCCAATTAAGAGAAATATCTAATGAATAGTGTTTAGAAGATAAAAATACTCTAATCAAATTATTGAAAATTTCCTTAAACAAAAACATATTTTCTTTTAAAATTACTTTTTTAAAATGATGTTAAATTATAAAATAAATTTTTTAATATATATATATATATTTCATACCAATAAAATATTACTTACAGAATTAACGAATCAAGAAATCTAGAAAACCACACTTGCCATATAAAATTCATTCCTTTTCAATTTTGAAAAATAATCATTTAATAGATTATTTTTGAAATAAATTATGACCTTCAACCAATTTAATATATTATATGTATTAGATGTCAATCAAAAAAAGTATAAATAAAACATAAGATCATAAAAATTTGTTTCACATATAATAATATAATGGCATAATCAATGGGGTAGATGTTTAACCAAAATAATCTAAATTGGGACAACAAGTCCCTTACAACTTTGAATTAAGTCAAACCGTATGCCCCATTAAATTAATGATCATCGAATGAGACATTGAACAACATAAAAATAAGGATATTCATGATACAATATATGGAAGGTATATAAGTACACCACACTCATTAAACAAGGGTTAGAAATGGGATATGTATCATAGATGTAAATGTGAGATGAGAAAGCCCTTACCTTATGTATGAATGTGTTCTTCACTTATAATTAATGTCATATAAAATTAAATTAGGTTAATTAATTACTTAATTAATAACGTCTTTATCATATATTTTATTTATTATAATTTTATTATGTTAATTTATGTCAATTTTTATGAGTTATAATGATTAATTCTTTTGTTTCTATAACAGTTGTATTAAAGCTTTATTGTTGATTCTCTTGGGTATATGTATGGGAATTCCATTAAAATGGGAAATATTCTCATAAAATGTAATTATTTTCTTATAATAAAATTAAATAAATTTAAATTATCTCATATATCATACATATAAATGATATGGGGTTTATTTATTAGATAAAATATTGATGAAAATGTATGAATTTATTTTAATGATTTTTTCAACAATCATGAATTATTATAATTTTATTTAAATTTTTTTGTATAATTGTAAATGAATAGAAATTGAGTTGAAATAAACATATTGCAATATATTTTAGCAATAAAATTTGTTTTATCACAGTACTTTATAGAATAAATAAAAAACAAAAACTCATCATCCATGTGGGTGGTGAATCGAAACCTCATAGACAATGTTTTAATTTTTATAATAAATAGAATGAAGAATGGATTTTTTGAGGGATACTAAATTAATAAAATAGAATAATATTATATATATGATTATACTATTATAATATAACTTTTTTAGGGGATGTTGGTGAATGATAATAAAATATTATAAACTAAAGGTCAAAGAGGGAGGGTTTTACCTTTTATGTACCATTTCTGTGGGAACCTCCTTCAGGCATGTGGGTTTTTTATTTTTGTAATAACATATTTTCATAGAAATATATAATTTAATTAGTAATGGAATTGAAAATAATTCACAATATATTAATTTTTTAGAATTTTTTAGGAGAATAGGTCGTGAGGGGTGGTATTGGTAGCTGGTATGAGAGGGATGTTTTTGATTATTTTATTCATTCGCTAATTGTTTTAACTCAAGACTACCAATATTTTTTATTCTTTTGATTAAGTGAATTAACTACTGTATGTTATATAAATCAAATAAGTAATTAAATAATCCATTACTCAAAAATTTATGCATTTGGCTTAATATGTTAAATACCATAAATTACTGTATTTTACTATTCCTCAAAAATTCAACAATTTCATAAACATACAAAAAAATTCTACCTATATATTTTTCATAGTTTAGATTTAGAATGTGAACTAAATTTTATGAAAATATTTTTGTAAATGTTATAAATTTAATTTTTTATATAGATGAGCATTAATTTGAAAATTTTCAATTCTAAAATAATATGTGTTTTTATTACGCATTGACTAAATAATTAGGGTCTCAAAAAAGTATTTCATAATTATAAGGACAAAAAATATTAATTGAAAATAATTTTTTATGAATGTAAACAGTATTTTAAAAATTTATATTAATTATTAAATTACAATATTAAAATTTATCTATCAAAAAAATACAGAATACATAATTTATCATTTTTTATAAACTATTTACTTATTCCAATATATAAATATGTCATATTTTAATTTATGAGATATTAAATTTTATTTGTCATTTCATAGGTGTGGATGTTAATATAATGGCTATAATACTATTCCAAATGGACACATTACTATTAAAATCATTAGGTACTTATTTAAGAATATATTTTCGTTCATTTATACTTAGTGTACCATGTAATTTACTGAATACATTTATTTTATTTGGGATGATATCTATAGTAAAAAATTGGGGTTTTTCAATATACCCTCATTATATTAATTATTAAACCTCAATTTGAAAATTAACTACAAAAATCAATGTTTTATTCTAGAAAATTTCATTGTGGGAAACCCACATAATAATTTGGTTAATAAAAAATTCAATTAATTATAGAGAAAATGAACTGAAAGGGCTACCACATAAATTTTATTTTGAATAAGAGAACAATAGAAGAAAGACAAAATAAGCGCTTAGAAGAAAACCCAAACTATCTTGTTCTGATGGAGATTGATTGAGAACATTAACATTAGAAATATAACCATAAAAAACTATAAATTTGGTACCCATTAAAAAAACATTTATTTCTTAATAGGAAAATTAAATGCTATTGTATTAATTAAAAAATAATTTCCCTAAGAGCTGAGATAATATTTTTCTATCCATATAAATCACTTAATAAAATAAAATTTCATTAATTCATTCCATGTTATAATAATAATCCATTCATTTGGTAATGTTTCAATCAATTTCTACTTCATTTAGTATATCCAATGATGTATTTTCAAGAAAAAAATTTCATACCCGAAGTAATTTTTAAAAATCATAATGTTATCATATCATTAATTTCTCTTGTAATTATTTATCAAAACCAAAATGGTTAGAAAATGATATCCAATATGATAAATCATACATTCATAAAATATATACTAAATTAATTAAAAATTGAAGATACAATTTTTCAAATTAAAAGTATAAAAAATTAGAAGGAAACCCACTAAATTTCCAAAATCACAAATCATAATATTTACACAAATAACGTTGCCCTTTTTTTCACATTCCAAATATTTGATTACCTTAATCTCTTATAACCATTATGAAACATGAGTTATTCAATGTGAAAAATCTCTGGTTCTTGAATATATTATTTAGATACAAACATCCAATAATTCCATCATTAAATCACCCATCAAATCACTAACCGCTTTCACGGTCACAGTTATTATCCCATAAACAAATATTTATTATTATCTCAACATGAAGAACATATTTTAGGTTATCATTCCCATGTTATATGTTCTCTTATATATATTAGATTACACGAGAATCACTTTTTTTTATTACTGGTTTTATTCATCACATGATTGAAATTCCATAAAGAGGGAATATTTTTAGAATAATTTTTATATAATTCATTATTATTATATACAAAATAAAATTTATAAAATATTTTTACAACATAAATCTTGACCCAAAAAGCACATATACTTCAGTTATTCCACTCTAACTAGTTTAACGACATATAATTTCCCTTGATCTGTTTTCTTCTTTTAATCTATATTCCCTTGACGATTGAGAAATTATCATTCCATGATACCCTTCTCATTATAATTAATGTATTTGATGAATTGATTCATTATTTCAAAATCACAAAACTAGTGGTCCTTCTCCCTACATGTGTGGTAAACTCTCATTCCTTTTATAGAAGTACATGGGTGTTTCTTTCCATATCTATAAGATGTGGGAAAATACGTTTTTCCCTTTTTTATCTTTATCCATCATTTTCATAGCATCATATTCCTTGCTTTATTCCTTTTGGAGTCATTAATCTGGGATAATGTTCTCTCTATTTTTATATCATATGATACAATATCTTTATATGGTGAGAAATTTGGTTAGAAAAGTGCCCTTTGAAAATTTTTATTATGTCCATCAATTAAAGGGCCAATCATGCTACTTAGGATACATATGTAGTATGAAACTTGCCTTGATCCGCCAAAAAATCTAATATAATATTTATAAACATTTTATTTCACAATTAATCTCATAAATAGTTATTTTCTCTCTATATTTTCTCAATTTTTTTGATGGAAATATTTTTCCATAAAAATTTATGTAAAAACCTTCAATTACATTTTTCTTATTTCCATGCTATCCATAGTGTTTTGGATCAAAGACAATCATTATTTCACATCTATAAAGAGATGGAAAAATACCATGACATTATTCAACCATTAATTACATTCCAATGAATAGAATATATTCATTCAAATAATTATCCATTTCTCATAATAAAATCGATTTGTAGTCCCACTGAATGATATAGGTTGTTTCTCTATGAAGCTCTCTAACATGAATACATCACCTTGTAGATCTAGAAACTCCATGCGATTATGGTTATTTCTCATTACCTGAGTCAGTTTCCCTAATATAGTTATAATATGTTCTGACCTTGTTTTTGATTATTCACCAACTACATTATATTTCCTTGGAGTAAAATATCTTTATTGAATACATGAATTGATATTTTTTCCATTTATTCCCACCACGTTCCATTTCCATACATTTGAATACAGTAGATTAGAGATATACATTTTGAAAGTAATTTATATGCTTTGAAATTGATAATCATGCAATCCGTAATTGAACATATAGATATATCTACATGCTAAATAGCAATCTTGGATTTTTTGGGAATATTTAAATCTTTTATCACATAATTTCATTATTTAATAAATGTTCCCCAAAATCTAATTTGCATTGTTTATTCTAAACTTTATATGATACCAATTGTAAAGACCCTATCCTAATATCTTAGAGATGATTTTTTAATTAATTAATGTGGTTTTAAGTAGATTTGAGTGCATCCAAAAGGACTGAATATTTTAGAAGATTTATGAAACGTGAAATAAATATAATTTATATATATGAACTTAAATAGAAAAACAAAATTGGAACTCCACTAGAAAAATTTATTTTTTCTAACACTATCCATGCATTTCAATCAAAATATTTATATTGGATTCATGGGGGAAAATAGAACATAATAAATGGATGAGCTCAAATGTTCAATAAGTGCATATATATAGAATAATCATTCAGTATAAAAAATAAATGATTTATAGAAATGTTCATAAATAAAACACATTCTATTTAATCAATAAATTCATCAAAATATGGTAAAACAAAATATGATCAAATAATAACATATAAATAATCACATGAGAATGAAACTTATCCATGGAAGTTAAACTAGTTTAATAGTCAAATGTATAATTTATAACTAATCTCATAATGATGGAATTAATAATGAGGGATGTCAAAATCATACCATCAATGCCTCAAAAAATATATATACCAAAATAGGTATGGATTTGGATAATACCTACAATAGATTGTCTCATGAGACCTACAGACACATTGAAGGACTATAAAGGTCCCAACCCATCCCTTAATAAGTCCAGCACACTCATCAATTGAAAATGGTGAATCATAGTGAATAAATAAATTCATATTGAAACTGTTATTTGAAATTATTCAAACATTCAACAAACAAAAAACATAATCCTAAACCATCCCATTTAATATGATGAATTGTATCAAATTAGAACACCCATAGTCAAAATAACAATAATAAAAAATCCATTCAAATAATGTGGATGGTATCAGAATAGATAAACTAAAATTAATCAAAAGATACAATAATGTGTGTTAAAATAAATTGAAATTCTCTAATAAAATCATTGAAAACATTTTGAGATAAATTACACTTTTACCTTGGAAGTAGTTATTTTAAATTCATTGAAATTATAAAGGAAAAACATTTAATTAAAAATTAAATTATAAACTTGTAATGTATTCCACATGGAATTAGGGCATCATGAAAACATGAAATTTCTCTCATGACATATTAAAAAAATTCTATTAAATTTCTAAAAAGAAACATTTAAAAGCTTATTATTAATATAATGTCTGACATCAACCATATGATTCTATTATGAGTATTAGATTTAAATCTACAAAAAAAATTGGAAATAAAACATGAGATAATAAAAAAAATTCACAAATAATATTATCAGTGAATAATAAATGTAGTATAATTTTAACCTAAAGAATTGGCATTGGGTTATGATATCCCTTATAACGTTATAATCAATCAAACCATATACACCTTAAAATTAATTATCATTAGATCAGACAATGAAATAAATTATGGTATAGAGATTCAAGATATGATATATTTATTTTCAATATGTTCAAAACACATAAGAAATAATGGTTGAATAAGGAATTTATCTCAAAAAAGTAAAAGAGGGATGAGAAAACCCTTACCTTTTTTTGGAAAGTGATCGATAGATGTACTTAGTTATATAGATAATCATGTTATATTCATTAATTTATAAATTAAAATCCTCTTTAATATATTTTTGATTTATTATAATTTTACTATGTTCCTATATTGATATTTCAATGATTTATATTATTTAATTTTTCTATTCTCATAGCATTCATTTAATGGTTTTATGGTCGGTTCCCTTGAGTGTAAATAAGTATGTTCATAAAAATGGGAATAAAATCTCCAAAAGTGAAATTATTTAGTATTCATGAAATAAAATTATTTTAAATGATCTCATATATCATTTTTTATTTTTTAAGAGGATTATTCATTAGATAAAATGTTGAAGAAAATGAATTAATTTATTTTTGCATTTTTCACGACCATCATAAATTAATATTGTTTTATTTAACAATGTGTTTACATAATATTATAAAACATTATAGAAATATAAATAAACATATTATAATCCATTTTAAATATAAAAATTGTATTATCATAATCCTTGAATGTGGTATTGAAAAACTAGTAATTATCGTCCAAGAAGTCAATGAATCAATACAACACTGACAATGTTGTCATTTTTTGTACAAAATGATAGTTTAAGGTGTTTTATGACATATATTACATAAAAAAATTCATAATAAGTTTGATAATATAGTTATCATGTTAGTTTTGATAGGGGTGGTGGTGTAATGGTAATAAAATAAATGAAAATAAAAGAGAATGAGGGAGGGTTTTACCACTTGAGTATCATCTCCTTGGGATCCTCCTTAAAGAATTTGTGTTTGGTATTTCTGTAATAACATTAGGTCTTTTACACGGTGAAGAGAAATTGGAGCGGTATTGGGAAATTTTTATGCAAGGTTCATGGTATGTCTCATGTGATGAGAAGATGTGGCGAGGGGTGGTATTTAAAGGGGGAAGAGAGAGATGTTTTTTATTATATTATTCTTTGGTTAATTATTTAGATCAAGACTACCATTATTATTTTTTACTATGTCTATATAGAGTAACTAGTTCATTTCAGTTCTAAATAAAGGATTATTTCATCATACATGACTTATAAATTCATGTATTCTGTTCAAAAGGTAAAATACATTAAATTACGGTATTTCAATATTCACCAAAAAATCCAACTATTTTTGAAAAATCCAAAAAATTCAACCTGACCATTTTTCAACATGTAAATTTAAATAATTTTCTACATTTTATGAAAATAATTTTCTATATATTAGAAATTTAATTTTTAATTAATTTAATCATTTACTTGTAAAATACCACTTTTAAAATTATAACATATTTTATGACACATTAAAACATAAATTATGGTCTCATAAAATTATCTTATAATTATAAGAAAGAAAATTAGTAATTTATGAATTTATTTTCTGAATATAAATTTAATTTAAAATATTATATTATTTATAATGTTAAAAATAAAATTTGATGTTACAAAAAATACACATACCCAACCTATCATTTTTAAAACATTTACTTACTCATTACACAATATAAATATATCATATTTTCATTAATGCGATAACTAAATATTATTTATACTTTCATGGGTGTGGTTTTTACTCTAAATTCTATATTTATATTTCTAACAGTTATATTCATATTCCAATGTTCATGTTAATATTTCACAATATATCACCATTTCATTAATATAAAAGTGAAACAAACGTAATCGAATAAATTAAATTTAAATAAGAAGATACATTCTATAACATATTAGTTTGTTTCAATTCATTGTATTTTTTTCTTTATAATCTATCACGAGGTTCTATTAAACTAATAATGAGACCTTGTCCAGTTTACTTTATAGTGTAACTATGTTATGGATGCTTCCCTCATATCGTTGATAATGGAGTTTTTTATCCTTTAACCAATATTGAGTCAACCACTTGTTATGTAATAGGTAAGGCATGAAATCATTTTATATCTCATCTGGGATCTCATTTTCGGATTTGGAGATTTGATAGAATATGGTTGGGATGTTTTTTATGGAAATATCTCTCTATATATCTATGTCAGAATCATATTCATCGAATTTATATTTTTCTACTAGGTCATACCATAGGGGTTTTATCCCTGGCTCACATACATATCAGGGTGTAGTTCCTATAATTATTTATGAGGCACTATATATGGTTAATCCTTTATATTCAAGAAACTCTCTATACAATGTTTTTTGTTCTTTGAGAATCTCTATTTATAATAGTGTATAGGAAATGTGATGATTTTCTTTGCTGAGGGATATATCACCATGGGGATGAAAAACAAGATTAATTTTAGGAGTACATTACATATGATGTATATTTGTACAATATTAGGAGGACTATCAATGTAATGGTCTCCATATTCTTAGGTTGAAGAGTTAATTGACCTTTGATTTGTTTTAGATATGTGTTGAATAGCCTCATAGATGTAAGAATTGAGAAGATCATAGATATGAGACAGACTCTCTAATGTTGATAGAATATATGAATCATTTATTTTTTGCTGAGAAATGATATGAGTCTATTACATGATGGTTTCAAGAATATGTAGACAACTATCTAGTGCAGTGGGGATATTAACTTGTCGATGAGAAGATGTGGGTGTATGTAAGGGAGATTCATTTTCATTTGTAGTAATATAATCTTTATTATGAGTGGTTTCTGAAATATGAGTATTAATCCATGATAATGTGATGTTATAATAACGCCTAAAATGAAAAATTCCAATTTTAATATATTGATAGACATTGAAAATGAGTGAAGGGATGTTAGCCTCCTCATGTTTGATTCTAATGGACGTTGTGGGAGTTGTTCATATTTTAAAGTAGAGATATAATTGTGGATTATGTAATCTATTGGATTATGAAGAACAACATAACTAGAAGGTATATGATTTTTCTCATAGCTTATTTTAATATTTTTTTGACAAAAAATGGTTGGAGCGATGAAATTTTCTCATTCATGAATATTAAAAGTACATCATTTGTCTTTTTGATAGGAACATTTCCTTGTCCCGATGCATACACCAATCTTATTTAGAAATCCAAGATCATAATGGGTATATAAGACTAGTTCTAAGAGTTTGGAGTACCCCACTAATCTTTTTATGATCAGAATCCTTGAGTAATGTTCCAAATTAGACTGTAGATCCCTCATCAGAATAATGATATGAGCTCAATACTAGGATTTGTCTTTATAGTAATTTGACTAAAAACATATTTCATAAGAGCATGAATGTGTCAATTATTTAGAGTATTATTATGTTCATATTTATGATGATTCTAAGATTATCTATATATTTGTTTGGGGATATGTACATATCCCATCATCTGTATCATTTTGAAGATAATCTTGTGGATATTTTTACTGTTGTTATAATGTAGTGGAATTTTAAGAAAATTTGTCCAGGAATATAGTCTAGAACATTATCATAATCCATGATATACAATAATATTTCTTAGATTGAAGTGGCGATATAAACACACTATTTCCCTCCATACAAAATCAAAATATTTTGACGAGATTTATGTGCGTATGAGGGGATATATACCTACACATGCCAGCAATATAAATATGCATATAGAATTAATCTGGGGGATTTGGGATGTGAGCCTAGACACCGGATACATCGATAAAATACAGAAGAAACAAATAAATAGAAGATAATATATGATCCCATTTCCATTTACATACGACATGATACTACTATAGAACCTCCTTTGTACACATGCATGAGTGACTATGGTGGAAATTGGGGGGGGGGGGGGTTCTCTCAGTAGGTGACTGAGGGGAACTAGCAGAAAAACAGTTGAAATTATTGTTGAAAGGATCCAATCATAGAAACTCATAAACTATGATGGATCTATATATATCATTTGAATCACCTTCCAATGATATCAATGTGGTTTATTTCCTTGATCTAGGGATATGCTTCAAAAAATATCTTTAGTGGTGATAAGTTCCATTGGTTACATTACATATATCCTTGAAAAAGTATAATTTTCAAGATTTCGTATCTACATTAATCTATATTCACCATTTAGGGTTTGTATTTTACCATGTCAAAGGTATTCAAGGACCATCACATTTTCTAGCTGAATCTGAAGATGTTGGGTGGATGAGGTCTTGTGACCTGTAGTAGATAATTTCATGGATGAGGACAAATATAAATTTTGTGATGAAGAAATGATATTTAGAAAATATGTATCTGAGAGTCGTTTCTATAGTTAGTTAGACAATAAGGAACAATGTAATTGATCAGTTCATTGTTTCATGGTCGAATCAACCTCTTAAAGATACACACATGCAATAAAATTTCTCTATATTATTATTGGTTGATCTATTTTTCTTGTGTGGAATTTCATGGTGATAATAGAAATATTTCAGGGTAACCCTAGTTATGTGTTATTATTGATGGATATCATGCCAAGTATACAATTTTAATTTTCATAGGAGATAAAAAATGGTCGGACACAAGGTCAACAAGCCATTTTTATTATCTGAGAGATTTTGTTATGGGTCACCATTTTTGTTTCCTTCAAAAGATGTGATTTGTTTCCAAATTTTAAAAGAAATAATACTTGATGACAATAAATATTTATTTATTCTATAATTATAATGTTTAAAAATAGGCTCACCTTATTTGTTTCCATTTTAGGGATATGGTCTCTGAATATTGATTGGGGGTCATGTATTGTTCAAATTCATTTACATTATGTTTACTATTTTCATATTTCATTAAAACTCTTAATGGGTTTCAAATCCATAATAATATTTAAAAATTATTTCTAAATGTAAGAGATCATTTGGTTTTTAAAACCTAATGATGGTCACAAAGATACACTGGTCTTGAGGATGGGAGTCCAAGCTCACCACACCATTTTTTGGGAATTGTCACATATTTCAGTACTCTCTAATATATTAAATATATGTTTGGGAATAAATTCGAAAACTAGATACACCATTCAGTACTCTGATATAATGAATAGGTTTTGAATCCGTATACATGTAAAGGTAGTTCTATTGAGGATACTATTTGTATGTATCTTCATTTCTCTATCTGTTTTCAATTATATAGTAGAAATGGAAATATTCATATATAGTGAAGAAATATAAACTGGAACTATATATTTTATTACCATTTTAGAATATGATTGGTGTTTTAATTATATGATTGAACCATTATCATGACTCATATTTTTCATGATTATAAGAGGTCTAAATCCCCCAGAAAGTTTGTTTATGTAGAAAATGAGTATTTTAATGTCATGTTGATTGGATATATGTGATGGTATATAGGAACTAGGTATGGAGCTCAAACATTATTAAGAAATACTATATTTTGTGCTTATAGTAGGAATCTGAGTCATCATAGAACACTTTTCCTTCTACCCGGTGATGGTTGTTGACATATAATTAATGCACATTAAGGATACTCCACCATTGTTTTCTAATGTGGAGTTTTTTTTCGAGACATACACCAAGGTGTATTTCATTTTATGAAAAACATTATATCATTTCATTGAACATGCCTTAGAAAATATGTTTTATATAGATGGGGAATATTTATTATTCTAACACCCTAAGATTTCTTAGTATGTAATTTTCTTTAAAGTAATTCAATAGCTTGTGTTATATGCAACACCGAGTTCAAGCACACCACAACCTACCAATCTAGCCGTTAAAAAAGAATTTATGAATAGTATTAAATTAATTTTCAATTTTATATACTCCATAAAATTTTAGAATCCATATTATGTGTTTCTTATAAATATTATAAGAACAAATTCATTTTTATCAGATAAAAGAATTATTTTTCAGAAAAATAAATTAAAAAACCTTTGAAAAGAAAATTATTTTAAAAACTTATATTTGACACTTTTATGTATTAAATTTATTCAAAATAAATTCTTCTTTAAAATCGGGACATAAAAATTTATTTTGGATAAATTTTTCTTTCTTTTATGATAACATTAATATTTTGGTTAATACTAAAAAATACTAAATATTTAATGAAAACAACTTTTTAATCAAAATAATTTATCGTGTTAAATTGTGAATTTGAATGGATTGAAAGTATAATTAGATTAAAAATTAATCCTTTAATACTATCTAGGTCATTATAATTAATTTTACATTTAAATTTGACATAAACGCATATCAATATTTGGGTAGTTTTTACTTTTTAAAAACACACTTTTTTTGTATTGACAACAAGAATTAATTTTAAATAAATTAATGCAATATTTTTTTTTGAATATCGAAAAATAAAATTCATTTTTTTAATTTGGAATATCAAAATTAGTTTAGGGTAAATTTTGGTATTTTTCTGAAAACATTCAATTTTTGATGAATTGTAAAAAACATTACGTTATAGTTTAAAATTGTCTTTTTATTTATATTTATTTATTTTATTTAAATTTTATTTATGTCAATATAGATATATAATACCTATATAAGTTCAATTTAATGAATTGGAATCTTTTTATAATGAAATTATTTTTATAAAATTTTATTGATCATTTTACCGTCTTTTACACACCTTCTAGGAGGATTTACAAATTTGCATAAAATGTAATTTTACAGCTTCTGTAAGCTGAATTTCAAACATCCGAGAGACATGGATAACATTAATAAGTAAAATTTGGTTCAATAAGATGAAAATAATTTTTGTATAATAGTAACTTTTTACTTTTATTTACCACGGTTAAAAGTAAGTAGGGTAATTAAGGGTAAACATGATATTGTAATTATCCTAACACATGTATTAATTCTATTATATTAGTGTAATTCGACCTAAAATAACCTTTGAAATAAAATATGATCCTTTTGGTACACATGGATTATATTAGGACCTTTATTTTTATTTTATTCAATAAATAGTTAAAAGTGTTAAATTTAATGTTTAATTAACAACCCATTTTTAATATGGGGTTATACAAAAGATAAATTTGACTCTAAATATTAATTAGGAATATAAAAATACTTCCTATATAATGATATTTTATTTATAAATTTTAGACATTAAATAAATAAATTTATTTTTGTCATAATGATGATGTAGTATTTACCATATTAATGAATGATTAAAATAATTAATATTATAAATATTCAGATAAATGTAATTTGGGTCTTTTGATGAATTATGAAAATTTTATATGATAACATGAAATTTTTGGGTTGATTAAAGAATTTTTTTCAATGTAATCAGGATTTTATGATTTTCAAAAAAAAATTACAAAATAGTGTCATAATTGACATAATTGAGTTTTTAAAACAAATAATATAATATTAATTGATATAATATGAATAAAAATATAGGGTTTAGAAAATGGACATAGACAAGAATATATATATTAATAATGAACCACTTGAGGTTCAATTTCTTTTTATAGTAAGTATATTAACCATATAATATAAAAATACAAAGAGACATAGTAAATGTCAAACTATTTAATTAAGAGTTAAATAAAAAAGATATGGTTAATATGGTGACCTAAACCTATCTTAAACCTATTAGTTGAAAGGTTTTCCACCCATACCCACTTTATCCACAAAATAAATCATTTTTGAGCCATTATATTCTAAAATTGATTTTATTATAAAATAATATTTCAAACATTTCTTAAAGTGACTCTAACCTCTCAAATAAAAGGGTATTTCAAGTTCTTTTCTTCATCTACTTCTTATTTAATTGATGTTTACATTATAAAATAAACACTCTAGTATCTTATATATACTATTATGTTATTATAAAAATGGTACAACCATATTTATTATTCTATCCATGATATGATTGAAAAAGTCGTCACACGTGTGTAAGTACTGCTTACCATCTCCACGTCGTGGTGTAGTTTGTTATTCGAACACTTAATTAAATGGATGGTACAATAATGAGTAAAAATGATGTAAATAATAAATATAACATGTTAATGGTTCTGTATATATGATATACAATCCAATTACATATGATTTCTCCATCAATATAATGATATTGTCACTCGAGCCTGTGTACGGATTACCGTCTCCACGAATGTGGTGAGATTCATTCCCCATGTCTATCATTCAAAAATAATTTTCATTTTACGATTAAAAATAATGTTTATGAACTTAGTATAATTCTATAAATGAATAAAATACATTCTATCCATAATAAACATAACTTATTTAACCGAGCATATAAAGGAAAACAGATTAGTTAACACCAAAAATGATGATACTACTAAAATATTATTAACAAAGCAATATTAGAGGTTTATATATGATATCATATTTATGTATATACTTCATGAATAATTTAATAACAATTATTTAACTATTATATATGAGTTTAATTTACCCTAAACCAAGTAAAGGTACAAGGTATGGGTTTTTCATCTCACTTCTTGTTCTCGTGAGATTCATGCTATATTGCCAATATTTCCTTTTATTTGGTGTATGTACCTCCCATGATTATATTATTTATGTAATATAATTTAATTTATATTTATTTTAAAATTCATTGTATGTTACTTATTTCATGGTGTGTATGTTTAGTATGTTATCAAATTGGAAAGGGAATTTCAAATTTCAATTTCCACTCGCTCGGGTTTACACAAACTTCATTGACTACTTAGTCGATGATTATGTGTGAAAAAACTATTTATTTACATATGAAGAAATTTCCATGCACATTTGTGTCGATATTATTTTGATACACATAATCAATCAATTGATAAATTATTAATTCATCGATATAAACCTGATAAGAGTATGTTTAACTCAATTTATATTCCTTGAGTTAAACATCCAAGTCATTAGAGTTGTATTTAAAAGAATATGTGTGAATGGACTCTGATTGAGTTACCCAGAATATCCAATCATATTGAGTGTATTCATAATTTTCACACATAATTATTTGATTGATTTATCCTTAAATTAAGAATATGGTCTTTATAATTGAATTCATCTCAACTTACAATCCATTGAGACTTCTTTGTTATTATGTTCCAATTCACTTTTATTTGTTGTATATACTGTACTTTGTCATAGTATATCATTAATCTATTTACTTCCATGATATTATAATGTTTTTATTTCCACAATTATTTTTATTCTAGTGTCATTAATTAGGTTAGGAACTCTAACTAAAATATCATTTGAAATGTTTTAAGGATTTATTCTACTAAATCGTTCTTATTAATGTCTATGCATTAAAAATAGTTTTAATTATTTATTTTTATGAAAATTAATGATTTAAATTTTAAATTTCTTTTAAAAGTTTCAAATTGCTATGGGAAACATTGATTTAAAAATATATGTTAAATGACTTCTTGTATAAATAGTGCATCATTTAAAAGTTTTCAAGAAAAATGGGATATTTCTCTAAAAATAGTTTTAATCACTATTTTCATTTATGTCAATATCCATAATTTTATTTTATTTTTGATTACGGTTGATTTATCATAATACAATCATCCATATTGTATTGAATGTGTTATGTTCGACTGTGGATGTGTTATTTTTATGCCGTTCTTATTTTTTGGTTAATATTTAGACACTTCTTATGCTAGTTTTAATACGAATGTATATATCATGTTTCACCCTTTCATATAAGGAATGTAATGGACTTAGTAAGTGACAAGTGGAGCCTGCTATAGCTCTTTTATGCATCGGTAGGTTTCATGATACATTTAGATGTGGAATTGGCCGAGGTCTTTCCCAATTTTATAGATGGTTTTGGCTGAGGAATAAGTCATTTTTAGATATCTTGGCCGAGGACTTGACAAGACGTTTTAGAATGTCCGACATTATGAATTCCATAATTATGAAACATACTATTGATATTACATGTGATTATTCAGCTAGTATAATATCAATGTGAATAAGTAAATAGAATTATTTGATTTATCATTACGATATTATGCTAATTTTTAAGTTTAAAAGGCTTGTGTTCTAGTCATATACATTTCTTTAAATTATCATACTTATTTATGAATGTTTCTGCTATATTGTTATCCTTGCTAAGTATTTCAGCTCACCCACTTCTTATGTTTTATTTTTTCCAAGATGCAAAGAAGTGTATTAGGATTAACCTATAGGAATAGGCTAATGGATATAAGAGTGTTCAAAGGGGACACAATGTTGTTTTTTAAATTTTATGATGTATTGTAAAACTTCTGTATGTATATTGTACTTCCAAGTCTACTAAACTATTCAGACATTTAGGACATGATTCATTGTATCATGCCAATGTTATTTAATAATTCACCGATTTTGGGTAACATGGGTGGGGGTGTTACTGTTGGTATCAGATGAATTTTAGTACTATCCATGGAAGCTAGATTTAGAAAAACACTAATTAGAAAACAAAACCCCAAGATAGATCTTGAGGATTTTTATAGAATAATGTCCAAAATTTTTGTTATTATAAATATTATATTGGTTTTTTAAGAAATACATCTATGTCTGGATATGTGTAGGTAGAGGTGGATTTGACATAGATATACATATGAGTGAAAATCCGACATGGATTTTCATGTTTTACCTGGGGTATCCTGGTACACGACAATGTACCTTACAACACTCTTGGTTACGACACATTTAGGGGATATTCTTATGATAATTCACATTTTATTTACAAACCGATTTGATGTATTTTAATATATGATGAGAATAAATAACCTTAGATAATTCTAAGGTGTGTTAGATTGAAAATATGGTGTTATGATATTCTTTAGATGATTTTATGAGTCACACTCTGTTTTGTTGTGTTAGTCAATGGCTCGATTCCAAGGTAGTCATAGTAACATTTAAAATGATGTACAAGGTGGTCATGGTGGTGGAAATGATCAAGGAAATGGAAAGTTGATAGTTGTAAAAGATATCATGTTCTTGAAGAATAAGTTTTCCAAAAATATGATCAACAACATACATATTATCCAACTCCCGGACTCAATAATTAAGATAAAGGCAGTGAATGATAAGAGCTCCAACAGTGGAGACCACAGTGAAATGAAAGCCCAATTTCCACCATGGAGGAAATGTGGAAGGAGACACCTAGGAAAGTCTATTAATGGAACAATGAAATTCTTTATTTGTGGGAAATAAGGACATAATAAAAATAATTTCTGTTGAAAAATGAAAAGTACTAAGGAAGAAAATAAAAATGATCCCAAGATTCCATTTACAGTCACTTACATAAATGTAGTGGACCTGGGCACTAGCCAAGTGAATTCCCAATTCTATAGGATAACCTCTTGGTCAAGGAAGAACCTATGTGGAAATAAATGGATTAAGAAATGTTTAAATGTATTAGTGCTCTTTGTTGATAGGATTACTTTGTAAGACTTTTCACATGTACGTGTAACCCAAGAGTTTGTTATGTCAAAATCTTATTTTATGAAGAATTATCATTTATATTGTTGATATAGTTATAAATAACCATTTTCATTTATATGATACTTGAATTTGAAGAAATTACAAGTTATTAAATTTTGGGATGATAATGCAATGTATGAGATAACAATTGTGATGAAATTATGTTATGGTTATTTTGAGGAATTTATCTCATATTTGGAATGTAAAAAATATATATTATTTGAAAAAGGACAATATGTAGATTGTGTGACAACCCATCACGTTGGACAAAGCTGTGGGAATAAAACCCACAACCATAGTGTGATTGGGATTTATAGCCTACCACTGGACAACCCGAAGTCCCTAATTAGTGTGAGTAATTCTTTTTAGTTTAATGATTTTATTGATCAATAATAAGTTCATTTTCGATCTTATGTATTATAAAATGGATATCCTTAGTATAGAAAAATGATTTAGTGATTAAGTGATAAATTTTATTTAAGAATACGTTCGATCGGTTAGGAACACTATATATCTAAGGAAAATAGATTACTATGGGATTTCATTTAAGAAGTAATAGTGGACTCATATCTATGTTTTTATTGTGGACTTATAGTGATTTGGGTTATTTATTGAAATGAATAATTTATCATAGAGAATATTTGATTATGTTAATTACATCTAAGTATGTGACTTTAATAGTTGTTAATGTTATTTGGAGATACAATTTAATGTGGAAGTCTATGTAATCAAATTCTTCTATGTTTTGGGTTTCAATATTAGTTTGGATTATGTAAGAGGATTTTAAGGAAATTTTTTTATTGAATGGTATTTATTGAAATCTGGGTATTGTTTTTTTAATTTTAGAAATTAATATTAGTATTTCTTTCCCTAAAGGATTATCAATTTTGGGGATCATCTGATCTTATACTGTCCATTTTTGTTTTAGTTAATCTCTAAATGAAAGAAAAATATATAGTTTATCCTTTGGGATAATGTGATTCTCAAGAAGTTGATTCTATCATAGAAGGTGTGACCAAGTCATCTTGAATACAAATCTTTTAAAAATATATATAAAATAGTGGTTTCAATTTATTAAAGGATTATACATTTATTAAAAATTAATTATATCTCTTTATGTTCTTAGTCAATATCATAAATAAATTACTCAACATTATGAAATGGAACTAAAAACAAAAAAAAAGTAGTCTGTTTACTATTCATACTGGGAAACTAATGACTGTTTATCCCATCACAAGTTTTTGGTTTTCTTGCAGCTAACTTTCTCTAAATAATGATTCATGTCACTCTCCATAAGAATGTGACAATTATTTTATATTCTATATCATTTTTTTACATGGAATCCTATTATGGGTTATCTCGGGTGACCTATGTAATTATTTTTATTTCTTTTAAAGTGATTGTTTTATTGACTATTTTTCTGATGTGGGACATTCAATGAAGTTTCCAAGCCCAATTTTAAAATTGAAAGGACGTAATTTACCAAAAGGGGGAAGAATATAACACCCCATAATTTCATAGTAATTTTTTTTATTTAAATAAATTCAATAACTTGCGTTATATGCCACACCGTGTTTGAGCACACCACGACATTCCAAACTAGCCGTTCAAAAAGTAGTTATGAATAGTATTAACAGATTTTTGAATTTAATACACTCCATATATTTTTATAATCCATATTATGTGTTTCTTATACATAATATAAGAACAAATTAATTTTCTCAGATCAAAGAAGTATTTTTGAATAAATGAAATTTAACCACCATTTAATAGAAAACCGCTTTTTAAACCAATATTTGACACTTTTATGTATTCAATGTTATGAAATTAAAATTTTCTTTTGATTTGTGACTTAAAATATTAATTTGGAAAAAAATTTTGGTACTTTTCTGATATCATTCATATTATGATAGGTACTAAAAAATACTAAATTTTAATGGAAAACTACTATTTTAATCGAAATAATTTATAGTGTTAAATTTTGAATTTGAATTTTTTGGAAGTATATTTAGATTATATTTTTATCATTTAATACAATTTAAGTCATTATAAGTAATTTCACATTTAAATTTGACAGAAACACATGTCAATCTTTTGATAGTTTTTACTTTAAAAAAACGCTTTTCAGTTTTAACAACAAGAATTAATTTAAGATTAATTAATGCAACTTCTATGTTTTTAATTTGGTAAAATAGAATTAATTTTTGAATTCGTAATATCAAATTTATCTTTTGGTAAAATATTGATATTTTCCATAAAACATTTAATTTTGGATGAATTGTGAAAAACACTATGTTATAGTTTAAAACCAACTTTTCACAAAAAAAATTATTTATTTTATTTAAATTTATTTTAATTCCAAATATATATATAATACCTATATATGTTCAATATTATTAATTGGAGTCATTTTTTAATAAAATTATATGTACAAAATTTTATTGAACATTTTACCTTCTTTTACGCACTTTCCAGAAGAATTTAGAAATTTGCATAAAACATAATCTTAATACTTCTGTGAGTTGAATTTCAAAAATCCGAGAGACATTGTTGATATAATTAAGTAAATTTTTTTTCAATAAGATGAAAATAATTTTTGTTGAATAGTAACGTATTACTTTTATTTACAATGGTTAAAAGTAAATTGGGTAATTAAGGGTAAAAATGATATTATAATTACCCTAACACATGTCCTAATTCTATTGGATAAATATAATTTGACCAAAAAAAACTTATGATTAAAATAAGATCCTTTTGGTCCACTTGGATTAGATGAGGATATTTATTATTATTTTATTTGAAGAAGAGTAAAAAGTGTTAAATTCAATGTTTAATAATTAAAACATTTTTAATGTAGGGTTATACATAAGATAAAATTGACTATAAATATTTATTTGAAATATAAAATGATTTATAATATAATTTTATTTTATTTATAATTTGTAGACAATGAACAATAAAATTTATTTATGACACAATGATGATGTATTAATAACCATATTAATGAATGATTAAAATAATTGATATTATAAATATCCAAATAAATGTAATTTGAAACTTTTGATGATTTCCAAAAATTTTCTAGGTTAACATGAAATGTTAGGGTTTATTTTTTTGAAGTAATCATACTTTTATGATTTAAAAAAACCAAATACTAAGTAGTGTCAAAAATGACATAATTGTGTTTTTAAAACAAATAATATACTAATAATTGATATAATATTCCTAAAAATATATGGTTCATCCAAAAGTCATATATAAGGTTATATATATTAATAATTACCCACTTGGGGTTTTATTGTCCTCTTATTGTATGTTTATTAACCATATAATATTAAAATACAAAGAGACATGGTTAATGTCAAACTATTTAAATAAGAGTTAAATATAAAAGATAAGGTTAATTGTGTGAACTAAACGTATCTAAAACCACTTTATTGATAGATTTGCTACCCATAACCACCTTATCCTCAAATTAAATCATTTTTGAGCCATTAGAAATCGAAATTGGTTTTATTATAAAATAATATTTCAAGCTTTTCCTAAAGTGACCCTCACCTCTCCTATAAAAGGGTACTTCCCCTTCTACTAATTGTGCACCTGTAAAGCCATTTGGATCGGCCAAAACCTGCCCCAATATCCTCACAAATTTCTTCCCATAATCCTAGAGGCCTCCCCTTAGTCATAAATCCATTCTATGGATCCCTTTTGATCAAATCCAAATAAAGAAGCCAAAGAAGAGGTAAATATTTCATCACCTCTTCCATGTTATTTTCTTCATCCACTTCATATTTCATTTTTTTCCATTATAAAATAATAAATCCAGTATCTTCAATATAATATGATGTTATTATAAAAATTGTATGACCATTTTTATTATTCAATCCATCCTATGGATGACAAAGTCACCATAGGTGCATATGTATGGCTTACCATCTCCACGTCGGAGTGTAGGTTGTTATTCAAACACTTCATTATTTGGATGGGTAAAATAATGATTATAAATGATATAAATAATAATTATAACAGAATAATTATTATTTATATATGATATAACATCCAATTAAATATGATTTCATCATCAATATAATGATATTGTCGCTCGTGCGTACGTACAGATTATCGTCTCCACGAAGATGATGAGTTTCATTACCCATCGTAATCATTCAAGTATTATTTTAATTTTATGATTAAATATAATGCTTAAGATCTTAGTATCAATTTGGATATAAATAAATAACTTCCTACCCCTAAAAAACATGTATTAATTAACTGAGCACGTAAAGGAAAACAGATCAGTAGACACCTGAAACGATGATACTTCTAAAATATTATTAAAAAGAAATATTAGATGATCATGTTTGATATAATATTTATGTATATAGTTATTTTATAATTTATTAAAAATTATTTAACAATTATACAAGAGGTTACCATACCCTCGACCAAGGAAAAATAAATGTTATGGGGTATTCATCTCACTTATTATTCCCAATAAATTCATTCTATATTGGCACAATTTCCTTTTTTATTGTGTATGGACTTCCCATTATTGTATTTTTTGTATAATTTAATTTAATTTATGGTTATTTACATATTCATTGTATTATACTTCTTTCATGTGGTGTATGTTTCATAAGTTACCAAATTGGTAATGGAATTTCAAATTTCAATTTCCACTCATTTGGTTATACGCAAACTCCATTGATTACATTACACCATGATTATGAGTAAAATCACTATTATTTATATATTTAGTAATTTCCACTACCCTTTTGTGGATATAATTTTGATACACATAATCACCCCATTGATAAATTCTCAATTCATCGATATAAACATGATAAGAGTAATTTTAACTCAATTTCTATTCATTGAGTTAAACATCCAAGTCATTGGTGTTGTTTTTACAAGAATATGACCGACTGTCCTCTGATTGATTTAAACTGAATTTCCAATCATATTTAGTGTATTTATATTTTCACACCTAATTATGTCATTTAATTTTCCTTATCCTAAGGATATAGTCTTTATAAAGAAATTAATATCAACTTACATTCCATTGAGACATTAATGTTGTTATGCACCAATTCACTTTTATTTGGTGTATATACTATACATTGACATACTATATCATGAATACCTTTATTCTCATGATATTATAATGTTTTAATTACAACAATTATTTGTATTCAAGCGTCTCTCATTTGTTTAGGAACTCTAACTAAAATATCATTTTAAATGTTTTAATGATTTATTCTTCTAAATCGTTCTCATTAATGTCCATGTTTTAAAAATGGTTGTAAGGATTTATTTTTATGGAAATTAATGTTTCAAAATTAAAATTACTTTTAAATGATTCAATGTGGTATGGGAAACATTGATTAAAAATTCCCTTTTAAATGACTTCATGGATAAATACTGCATCATTTAAATGTTTTCTAGAAAAAGGGGATATTTCTATAAAATAGTTTTAATGACTATTTTAATCTATAACAACATCCTTCAGTGTATTTTATTCTTGATTAAGGTTGATTTATCATTATACAATCATCCATATTGTATTAAAAGAGTTATTATTAACAATGGATGTGATATTTTTATTCCATTCATGGTTTGTGGTTAAAATATTGACATTTTATATGCTAGTTTTAATATGAAGGTTTAGATTATGTTTCATACTTTAATATAAGAAATGAATTGGACATTGTATGTGATGTTTGGGGCCTGCTATTCCATTTTTATGCATCAGTAGGTCTCATGAGATAATTATATGTGGAATTGGCCAAGTCCTTTCTGAATTTGATATATGGTTTTGGCCGAGGCCTAAATCATTTTTAGATGTCTTGGGAGAGGAGTTGGAAAGATGTTTCAGAATGTGTGGAATTATGCATTCCATCATCATGAAATTGGAAATTGATATTACATGTGATTATTCGACGAGTAGGATATCTATGTGAATATTTAAATGTAATTAAATGATTTATCTTTGTCATATTGTGCTGGCGTTTAAGTTTAAATGGCTTGTGTTTCAGTATTATACATTTTCTTAAATGTTTATTCTTATTTATGAATGTTTATACTATATTTTTATCCTTACTTAGCATTTTAGATCACCCCCTTATTATGTTTTATATTTCCCATGATGCAAAGAAGTATATTACAATTAACCGGCAGGAATAGGATAAGTGATATAAGAGTGTTCAGAGGAGACACGATGTATTTTCAATTTCATGATGTAATGTAAACCTTATGTATGTTTCTATTACATCTAAGTCTACTAAACTAATTGGTATTTCAGGACATGGTTCCCTGTATCATGCAAATGTTATGTAATAATGCACAGATTTTGGGAAAATGGGATCGGGGCGTTACAATTATGCTAGTTATTTGACAATTGAATGTACCTATGTCAATGTGAGAAATAGTTGGTGTGAGAAACAATAGATAGAATTTAATCAATATCATAGTTTATGGATATGTATGAGGTAGAGTTATAAATTAATAGGATAATTTATGTTATATAGTATAGTGTGTCTAAAACATGGAGAGACTTATACCAGGGTAGATTCCCCTTGAAATATATCTGACACACACCATCTAACAAATATATATTATGATCCATGAGTGGATAGTTCAGCATGTCTATATGGAATGTTGATCCCATAATACCCATATAATTGTATGAGTATATATCCCTTACCCATTATGGAAAATCACCATAATAAAGGGAAATCCTAGACAAAGGATCTGGGTTTGGGGTTGACAAGGTTCAATGGGAACCTATCATGTATGAATGTTGAACATGTGGGGAATGCCTTGCGTTTTTTACTTGTATTGTCATGATTTTATTCTGAACACGTCTATGGTGTCTACCTAATATATATTGATTTTATTCCTGACAAGGCTGACTTGACCTAATGTGCTTCACATGACCGAAGCTGAAATGTCAATGGGTAGTTACATGGAAAGGATTACATGTTTGAGGTTCTTTAAATGGTCAAATAATACATGCCTAAGGAATATCACATGATCAATTAAACCATGTCTATATGACATTGTGTGACTCAGATGAAATATCCCGGGGTTCTTGTGTGAACTAGATAACATTTCCATAGGATACCGCATGAGAATTCTAGCATGTCCCTGGCACTTCAAAAGATTTTTGAATACATATCATATGGATTACACATTATTATAACTTCTTATTAAGGAACCTAATCATTTGATCACAAAAGACACACCAAATGGTGTCACATGATCAATTATAACATGATTTATAGCTACAATAATACCTTCTTGAATTTTCTGGAGGACATATTATGGTGTAGACTATATTTTTGGATGTTGTCGCATGAAATAGATAGGTCATGAGATTAAAATTACTAATTAATTTTTATATATATATATATATTGAGTTACAACATCCATATTTTTAACCCTTATCACATAAATGCCTTAATGATTATTTGGAATATCATGATGTAGTCTCATGTGAACAAATAACTATGTTGAAGATCTATTGAATGATATTTCAATTATATTAGAATACCGTCACATTATAAATAGAGTGATAATAGGGATTGTATATACATTCAGAATAACCCATAAGCCATTCCATGAGTTTTCCTAGTAGAAGACCCTTTTTATGTTATCGATTTTTTCAATGAAAAGTCATATCTCACCTCAGAATTACTATTTTACCCTTTTGGTTGTGTGATTAGTGGGAGGAATTTACAATCATGAACTCCCTAGATATATGTTACTTTATTGGGTCATGTATATTGTATATATTATCTTGAGACTCTATGTTGTGAATTGCATCACGTAGATCACATGAACCTATCATGGTTCATCCATGGAATCATATTTCTGTCTCATTATAAGCATAAAATTTTATATCACTCATCCATTCACTTATTTAAAGGAACCACAAATTTTGAAATAGATTTTACATAATCATGTTTAAATGTAAATGATCATTTTCTATATTAGGGTGTCATGTTTGGAAATGGTTATAATATCTATACCCATGTAGAGGAGGATATCATGTGATTATAGGGAAAATTTCTAGGTCCATTAATACGATCATGTAGGCTCGTCAAAGGGAATTCTTTTAAAAATAAAATAAATTTCTTCTATACATGTTCCTCACCCTTTTGATATTTTATTTTATATTTCATGTGTGGTTCACACATTGGTTTTGTATCATGTAATCATTTTACTAAAACAATATGTCACTATGGAATATGACCATTATCAAGGAAAATAACTCCACATGTTTGTGTTAAAATTAATAATCAGTGATGGATTTCACAATGCCAAAGAAGAATTTTCCAGTAATTTCACCATGATTTGTGGTTGATCTATAGGGGAATCAGTTGATTGAGTAGATGTGTCAAAGTGTCTTATCTTGATGAAGGTGACATATCCAAGGCTTTCATGCAGAATAGATGACACACATCTAGGGATCTTTAGGGACCATTAAGCTGATTCTATGAGTTTTAAGATCCATTCATTGGAACGTAAAACTATCATTTTCACATAAATATTCTTCAATTTTAATAATTTATTTCCTAGAGTTATATGATTATGTTTCACACATCTGTCACCTGACATGTCTCATGGTCAGATGAAATTTCATGGTTTACATTGCATGATCATTATGGATTCTTTCAAGGGATTCATGATGAGTATGTTTACTGATACATGTGGCTTTATGTGATCAGAATGACTATTTAAATGTTCTTTTTAGCATCATCATCAAGTAATTTATATCATATTATCTAGGAATGTGATGTTCCTAGGGTCATGTGCCTTTTATTCTCCAAGGTGTCATGTGATACACACAACTTATCCACCAGATGCCCATATATCCACAATTCACCTTACATTATTTTTCAGAGGAAAAAATATATATGTTTTAGGTATTTCATCAATTATGAAAATGTTGGTTCTTATCTAGAGGGTGTTAACACAATCATAAAAATCATCTTTCAAAGATGGTGATGTAAAATTAATTATATATCTATGTATAGGTAACAATCTATATGTATACATAGGCTATACATTCACTTAAAATATTATGGAATATGTTAAAGATATTGGGGTTATAATAATCATTATAACATTTCTATATGGGTAACACTAATTATGTAATTTTTTAATGAATAAAAATAATTTATAAAGGTATAATATGAATCAAATTAGGGGATTTTTTGTAAGAAAATGACCTATCATTCTGTTGGATTCTTATACATCCATTTTTATAATCCCTTTGAATGGCCATGTTAGAAGTCCAAAAAATATACATCTTGTCTTGGAATGTTTGCAAGATTATAAGTTAGGTGTTCTTTGAGATATATAGAACAATTTTGTGGAATCAAAATAGGGATGGTGTGTCCTTTTAGAAAGGAGGGAAATGACACACTTGGATGTACAAAAATATTAAAAACATATTTAATTTATTTTCTTGAAAATTCTTCAAAATGAGAAAATATTAAAATTAATTATTATGGGGTCTAAATAACATTATTCAATTAAATTTAGTTAGGTTTCAGGGTCATTTCTAACATTTCAATATAGTATAACCCCTTTGTTAACTGATTACAACAATAACCATGGTATTTATATTTTTCAATCATAAAGTGTTATAATTTCAAATATAAGTTAACAATAAGAAGTTAAATGCGTAAGGGATTACATTTTCAATAATTTATCAAACAATATGTTCCTTTAAAATATTTTCATTATTTCTTAATAATATTATATAATGTTATTTAATATAAAATATCATTATTTTTATTTTTACCATAATTCATTTGTTTGGAATTTATGGAAGTCGTGTATTTTATGGATTTAAATTCTACAAGTTTCATACATCAATACCATTTTATATTAATCTATTTTTTATAACACAATAAATCAAAAAAATATGATACTTTGAATATTTTTAAAATAATTTATTTAATTATTCTATTAAATAAATAGATATTGTTCTCGCAATATTTTATAATTTAAGGTAAATCATTCATCACTAAAAATTACAAATAAATTATGATGATAAAAATTAATTTTTTATTCAAATAAAAACTTATAACCAAAAAAATATTATTTTTATCCTTTTAAAAAAAATCAACATATTTAATTCAGTATAGTGAATGTTTGAAATTTTCATGACTTTAACTAATATAAATTTAATTACCAAGGTAATATGGCACCAAAATTCCATATTTTAGAATTTCATATGAATAAGGATAAATATTTTCCATGAAACTAAATAATGGAAAGTGAGGGGTTAATTTTGATACGTTATATCATGCATTAAGTCCTATTTAAAAAAAATTATTCACCAAAATGAGAAATGTTAACTCTAGTTACTGATTATAACCATAAAAAAGTCTTTTTACCAAATATTATCATAATTGGTCCAAATTTGATATCATTTTTTCAAGATAAAATATTTAGAATTTTCAATAATAAATTTTACTATAAATGCATAAAACAAAAAGAAGAATGATTTTTGGAAACATTTATTTCTATCAATAAAATGACATCAATAAAAATTTAGATCTTAATTATTATGATGTAATGAAATAATTTTTATTTTATTGGTACAAATATATATATATATATAATTATAAAATTAGTAGTATTCATACTGATCAAGTAAATCTCTAGGTCACATTTAATTTGATATATTATATATTATATATTATTTCAAATAAAGATTGATGTTCTACAATATTTTTTTTATCAAGATTATTAATCTATTAAATTAAATTTCATGGTGTTAGAAATACAAATAATTATCCACTAAGAAGTAGTATATTCTAATAATAGACTATGTACCTTACGTATAAAAAATCATTGATTTTTTACTAAATAATTTAATGTTCATTCATAAGAATGTGATGTTGAGATCTATATTATCATATTTTATGTTACATGACCAATGTAGAAAACACTTTATAAATTGATACATATTTGGTTTGTGTATTGGAATATAATTTTTTTTTTGTGTTTTGTGATAAAAAATTTATACACCTTAGTGTTTCACAATGTGGAGTTGTTGTTTTATTCATGAAAATGAACGATGGGTCTATAAGACTATGAAATGATTTTAAGGATATCAATGGTATTACAATAAATAATTCTTATAATTTTACATGAATTGATTACTTATTTAATTAAACTCAAGGATCCCAATAATTCACAAAAATCAATCATCACTCTAGCTATCATAAACTAATGTAACAGAAGGATGATATACATAAGGCAATATTTTAAAGAAAAGATATAATCATTGTGATTATATTGTAATTCTTTTTCAATTGGAAAATCCACCTTTTATATTTAGAGATGTGATTGATAATGTTTCCAAGTAGTATCTTCTTATCTTTTTAGTTTTAATAATTTATTATATCTTGATATAATCAATGAACTATAAATATAATGATATTAATCAATAAATAATTCTGGATACTATTAGGAAAAATTAATTTTATGGGAAATATATTATGTATGTTTTTTATCTCAGTGAATATTTAATTTTCATATTGGCTCATATTCTATGATATCTATTGACCCTACAATGAAAAAGGTAATCAATTTATGTCCTACAATGATGAACCTATCTAGGGTGTAAAACTTCAATAGATTAGTAGGATACTATTATAATTTTGTGCTTGATTTCACTTCATTTCCCATCCATTTAACCAAGCCAATTTTTTAAATATTTAAATTCACATGTCCAATAGATGTGAATATATTTTGATGAAACAAAGGGGATAATAATTTTTTAATCAATATCATTTAAGGATTATTAGAGTTTGAAGAATGTATTCCCATATATGGAGATCAACATGAGGGAAACAAGATTATTGAAACTAATCAAGGACTACTATTCCATGATACACTACCACCATATAATGGAAAGGGTGGTGGATGTTAATTTTTGAAAGTGGTTCCATTAAGGTCTAACTATGAGGTTGATTAATAACGAATATATGTGTTGAGATCTACTAATGATGGTAATGAAGATATTTTTAGCACGGGGTTCCATGACTATTTTCTCTAAAATTCATAAACCATCCTTGATGTAAAAGATTGTTAAACCCAATAATGATGATTATTAATTAATAAGTATGTTTAAATTATATATTTATGGGTAATTATAAGGCATCATATATAGATATTCAATACTGATGTTCAAGAAGTGGTTATGAATTTCGTTTGCTATATAGTTGAAATGGGTGTTACTAGATGAAACACATAGGTGAATTTTAATAATAATCCCTTCTTGTACAGTAATGTATTGCAATTTTAGAGAACATATCTGATGGGATGGTATAAAGAATGAAATTTCAGAATATTTATCCAAATATTTTACATTTTATCTGGTAATGATTAGGAGACAACATTTTTTAGGATTCATAAAATATCGACCCATACATATTTGAAGTGGGACAAAATTACAATGTAGTTAATCCATAGAATATTAAATAATATAATTAATAATGAGGTTGTATGGGTAATATATGATCATTCCACTAAATCTAATCATTTTTTATTTATAAGGGATGATATACCCGTATATGTCCTTTCCTAACTCTATATCAATTAAATCATAAGGCTTCAGGGGGAACCACTATCACATTCATCTATTCATGAAATTTGGTTTTGATAAATTTTTTATAAATGTTTCCAACATGATCATGACAATGTGAAAATTTTAAAAACCATATATCATCTCCATTTTTATGGGATGCTTGAATGGACTATGGAAAAAATGTAAGAAATTTTGGGTTCTTATTCTCTTAATTTCCATGATGTGTATGTTTAGTTATATTATTTTGTTGAATTTTCAGACAATAATAGAATCTATATAAGAATTAAAATTTAACCATATGATGAATTTTATATTAATATGTGTTATAATTCCTGTGATTGGGAGTAATATGAAAAATTAATATGTTTAGCCAAAACCATGGGGAGGATATATCTATAATAGTATAGAATAATCAAAATAATCCTAAAGAATCCTAGAGAATAAAAAATAGATATGGTGATAAGAAAATGAATGAATTTAAATTTCATGCGGGGGACATGTTTTCATTAAGGATTATCTACCCAAGGGAGTTGTATGATTTTTAAAAAATGGGATGTTAAACCCATAAAAAATTGTTCCTTTCAATATATTAGAAGGAATTGGGGTTTTGGATTATTGATTGAATATGTCATCCAATATTTTTAAAATACCCAACATAATTCATGTTTAATTAAGAAGTAAATACATAATGGATTCAATAGATGTTCTCATATATAAAAGAATATAATTTTATATTGGTCTTCTCTAAATGAAGATCGTGATCAGATTCTAGGAACAAGAGAGCAAGAGTTATGAAAATGAAAAAAAATCCATTTCTAAAATTCCATTATTGAAATAAAAAACTATAGGAGAAAACTATGGTGCCGCATTACAATACAAGGATGGAGTATATATTTTTTTCATTTCTGATATATACCATAATTTCTATGGTGATATTATTTAACAAGGGAGAGTGTAATACACTAGACCCAACTGTAATAGGAAAACAACATATGCTAGACATAGAAACTCTAAAGAGAATTTATTAAAGATCATATTAAAAATAATATATATTAAATACAGGATTTTCATTTTAAAAAATTATATTCATTTTTTAATTTATGATAAATATATTATGTTACATTAATTCTTTTGATTTTACAAAAAATATTTATTTTTTAAGTGAATAGTGAAGTATATCATTTTTACTAATAAAAATTTTATAATTCCAATATTAGTATATAATATTGAATTATAAATTTTTGAAAACCTTTTATTTTCTAAACAATTATCTCATAATAATAAAATTTACATTTAAAATATTTATAATATTTTTGGCAGTATATGATTTATATTTTAGAATTAATTTAATAATTTTCCTGAGTTAGTTTTTAATATACTATAGAATTGTAATACTAAATATAATTTTGAAATTATAGAGAAGTTTAATAATAAAAAATGGGTTTCAATTGTATATTCATTGGGTAAAAATTATCTAATATGGTCAAATTTATTTTTAGGTGTAATGATTATATTACTTTATGTATAAACTACTTACCATGGTAAATATTAAAATTGTAAATGTAATAATTCAGTTTGTAAATAGATCATGATATGATAAAAAACTATAATATAATGTATAATGTTTTAATATATATTATTTATACTCCAATACAGTATTTATAAATTTTTATTCACATTTACATGTCAATCATGTCTTTATTTTTTAATATGTTAAAATATTTTCAACAATTCCAATCACAAAACATATAAAAGTGGCTTCTCGCTACCCTATAAATACAACTATAAAATTAACCCTAATGAAATAGTTCCTTTTTCCATTCCAAATATTTTTATTTTACTCTTTTAATTTTGTAGTTAAAATAATCTCTACTAAGACAATCCTTTCTAGAGGATCAATTCAATAAAACCTCATGGTCTTAATGTAATTATAATCTTTTCTCTAACATAATCCACTTTATAAATCCATTTCAAATTTATTTTTCACAATATATTATGATTAAAATATTATTTAATTTATTATAAATGGTTTGTATTTGGGAAATAAAACCAAACCATATTTCCCCTTTTCACTTATGAAAACTGAATCAATCATTCATGAAAAATTAGAATTATCACATCCACAGTGCAATGTGTTTCATATTCCTTCACCGTAATACAATAATGGACATAAGGTTTAGATTAAAGGAAAAATATGTTGCTTCTCATATCAATATAATTATTTTATGAAAAATTAATTAATCTTTTACTGATATTATCAGTAAACAATCATCGTTAATATAATCATTTAAAATAAACATACTTAGATGATAATATTTCATTAAAATTGTGTAGTATCTTAATACTCATTACCGAATCCTAGAATTTGATCAAAATGTTCATATATCACACTAATAGAAAATAAATTATATCATTATGACCATGATATAATTATATTAAAAAAACAACTCACAATCCTTTATTAAATAACGATATATATATGTTTGAATAGAATTAACCACATACGTGAATAATAGTGTGAATTTATATAATTTATGACTAAATGAACATAATTACTATATAATTTAATAAAAAAGTGAAAATAATTATTTTATTATTGATCATGGATATTTTAAAATAAGAAATAAAATATTTATCTTTGAAAAATTATTTGCATCTTCATGAATATATAAAAGATTCTTGATATCAATTTCATATTAAATAATAATGTCTAAAAAATCATGATAAGAATTTAAATATCTATAAATAATTATAAATAATTAAAATAAATAACATGAGTGAAATATAAATTTTAAAATTTATATGAATAGCGGATAATAATCACTTTATTATGAATGTTGTATAAATAATAAATTATATAATTATCTGCTGTGGTCTATTGAAATAAGTCATATAAGGAATTTACAATTATAAATAGTATAAAAGATACTGGATATGTTTATGGTTATAAATTATGGGTCTAAGATCACCATTATGTTGAAAAAAGTTTTTTAACTATATTCATAGAATTTAATAAAATTTGTACTCACTTTCTTCCCAAATTCTGATCATTAGAGCATGTTTTGTATCAGGCACATAATTTCCATTATATGATGTATATATATGACCAATTTGAAACGTAATAACATTAAATTCCTCTTTTAATGGTATTTTTTGATTAATTTTAATCCTTATATTATATGTTTTTATGGTTTAATTATTAAATGAGGCATAATATGGTATTTTATTACAAATGTTCATTCTACATGACTAATGTTATCTTTACCACGTTTTTATTTTTTGTAGTACATAAATTCCATGGATGATATTTTAAAATGATACTATAGAAATTTAAGGTATTTAAATATCAACATTTTTATCCCACCCACAAATAATTTGATTCAATAGAACTAAAATTGTTATAAAACCCAATATTTTCAATGGTGGAAAAAACATTCTATTTTTTATTTAAGTAAATTTGTGTGATGTTTACAAGTAAATAAATTGTTTTTTATACTAGAATGTGCATACATCTGTAGAAATGATGCACCTGAGGGAAATCACCTTGAAAAGTTTTGGTTGAGTATTGACTTAATCATCTCCCTCAAGAATGATGAGTGATCCTAAGACAAAAAACAAGAATAGACACCACTATGGGTATGCTTTGGATTATTCAAACTCACGTAATAATCAATAATACTTGTCTTTTACTATTATTTCCAAGGTCTCCAACCATTAGAAAATATTTAACAAAACAATTATCTTCTGTGGGAAACCTATCACACTAAATGAACCCTCACAAATATATTTCATTGAAAAGGGTACATAATTTTACATTGATGAATACCTCATGGGTTTTTAGTTTATTAATGGATATTATCATCGATGATCACATTATTATATGGAATGAGAATGTATTTAGTTTTTTTAGTTATCATTATGTAGAAAATAATATTATAAAAAAGACAGGAGGATCCTTAGGGAATAAAATAGATGGTATTGAATACATTTTTTGGTAATTCATTAGAATATAAAATTTTATGGGTGTGGCATAAAATTATATATCCCGTCGCTGCATTAACTAGTTTCATAAGACAAATGCTTTGGTTTTGGTGTATACCCTGTCCCAAAAAATGATTGTGTTAGGAAACCTATCTTTGAATTCATATTTTGATGTTTAAAATTTTCTATTCGAATATAATAATATAAATTAATACTTTTATAAATTTTTTTATATTATTAGATATTTCATTCAATCATTTTTTATTGATTATTGCTCCATTTTTTTCATTTCATTCATCCATTGAACTTATTTCATATTTAATATAAAATAATTCATTTTATTCTACTCCAAAAAAAATAAATGAGATCCCCTTTATATTATTATTTTTCATAAAAAAACCTAGAAGATAGATTTGTGTAAATTTTATGGACATTCTTAGAAGGTATAATAATGTTCCCAATATATTTTCCCTAGTTTTCAAATGTTTTCAATTGTAATGTATATATGTATAGTCAGTGACGACAAATTAACTATTAGATACTTCAAGAACTATTGAATTATATAAAAATAATCTATTATATATACATTATATCAGTTTCTATGTCTACAATGTTATAATACATCAATGTACTGGGATAGAATATAAGAATAATCAGTAGCTTTTGGTAACACCCCAAGCTTCCTTGGTACACTTATTTTTGAATAATAGATCAGTGTGTGTTGTACAAACCTCGAGTTCTAACACACCGTGACCAATCAAAGTAGCTGTTATGAATAGTAATACCCAATTTTTTAAATTCAATTAATAGAAATGGTAAAGTTTAATTTAAACAAAAAATCAGTTTTCTAACTACCAGATAGTGGTTTCACTATTAAAATCGGGTAACTCATTTTGATTTGAGCCAAAGGCTTCCTCGGTAAGACTTCTGCCCAATGTGAGGCTTCTAAGAGTAATAGAGGGATGTGAAGAGAGTTTTTGGGAAGAGGTTGGCCAAGCCAAATGGCTTTAATGTGTGAATAAGGTGGTAGAGGTGGGGGCCTTTTATATGAGGAGAGGAGGGGAACTCTTGGAAAGTCATGAAATGATACATTATTATGAAGTTATTTTCGGATTCCAAAGGTCCCACACTGATATATTTCAAGGCTATGGTGATAAGAGTTCGAACTCGGCCCCATTTACCTAGAGTCAGTGCATTATTGCGTTACTTTGGCATGATCAAAAAAGATCAAGTCTCGAAATACCGATTAGTTTAGTAGCCTTGGAAACATTAGTTACATTTATATGTATTACATTACATCATAAAGTGAAAAACAAAAATAATATAGTCTCTATAGTCCACACTCATATCCCCTTCATACGATCCCTATAGGTCAGTCATAAAATATTTCTTCACATCCTGGAAAAAAAAACATAAAAAGGGGTGAGCTCAGATGCTGAGTAAGAATAACAATATAGCAGAATCTTTCATAAATAAAAATAAAAATTTAAGGCATTGTATAACTAAAAAAATCCTTTTAAACTTGTACTTAAACATAATATGTCAATGTTAAAATGAAATAATTCCATTTACTTATTCACATGGATATTTTTCTAGTCGAATAATCACATTCAATATCAATAACCACTTTCATAATGATGGAATGCATAATGCTAGACTATCGTAACCACGTAGCCAAGGCCTCATGCCAAGACTACAAATAATATTTTGTCAAGGCCTCATGCCAAGACAATAGTTTTTCTCATGATACCTACCGATGGATCGAGGAACTATAGCAGGCTCCACCTGTCACTTATTAAGTCCAATGCATTCCTCATATGAACAGGTTTAAACATATCATAAACCATAACATAATCCTATCACATAAACCATACATAAAGGAAACATAAAATTTACACATTTCAATTACAAGATATCAATACAACACATTGATATAATAAAAACTTCATAAAAACTATTTTCATTACCAAAATAAAAGAAAATTAAAACTTGGTATTTATTTTTCATTCTAAAAAATTTATGACTTGTAGTGGAAACTGAAACTCAAATAATGGTCATGATGGCGGAGAAGTCGTTATCACCACATATGTATGACAACAAAAATCCATTTTTAAGATTAGTAAAATGCTTCGTATAAAAAAGATAACTTTTTAATAAAATTCTATGTCAACGGGGGTTTTACACCATATAAAATAATGTTGTGTATAAAACAAAACATCCCTCAATGAAAGGAGATTGAGACGAAGTCCATTAAAAAGATCATTTTTTTAAATAAAATAGATCTATTATGTGCGTTAACTATAATTACACATAAATAAATTACAAATACAAGATAGAACATTATAATATCATGACATAATTTGAAATTAAGAGATTAACCCATAGAACCGAAATTGGGTTAAGAAGTTCCCTTACCTTAATTTTGTCAAAAATGAGAAAAAGTACCTTGTTTGGAAAATGACAGAAAGATTCCTTTCAAAAACGTATAAGGTCAAATAAGGGTATAAATGACTTTAACCCATTTTCTAATAAATATTAAAAATATTTTGAATGATATATTTAAGAAACATGGATGTGGATGATAAAGAGGTCCCAGAAGATAATTACATATGAACAACCTTCAATAATGAAGAGGTTGTAGAATTAACCCTTAAAAGGATCATTTTTTTTAAATAAAATATATATATTATGTATATTAACTATAATTACACATAAATAAAGTACAAATACAAGATATTACATACTAATATCTTGACATAATTTGAAAGTAGGAGATTAAGCCAAAGAACGAAAATCGGGTTAAGAAGTTCCCTTACCCCGTGTCTGACTTGACTCGATTGTTCATTAATCTCCTTAAAAATAAACTGGAGTTAATCTCTACTTGCTTGAGAACATTATTAAAGTTCATTATTGCTTTTATATCACTTGTTACAATGTTATGAACATTATGTAATTATTTAAGTTAATAACGGTCGTTTTGTCGATCTTTGGTACTTGAGTCAAAAATGAACTTCTTATAATTACAAGTTGTTCATGTGGTAAAATATCCATTATATCCACAATTATATTCATGATTTATATATCATATATATAATTTATATCAAGTATATAAATTCATTTATAATATTACATAACATTAAGAGGTAAGAAATGAAATTCATCGTTCATGGAGACAGTAAGCCGTACGTACGCATGAACGCTACTTCCATTTCTATTTCATTTTTTATGGAATGAAATCATAATGATATAAAGGTATATTATAATTCCAGTATAATATCATATATAATATCATTTAATCCATCCTTTATAAGTCCCACATATGGCATTAACGATTCAAATCACTTTGGGGGGCGGTAGTCTGCACTTCCTAAAATGAAATTATCACGTTTACCCATAATGGAAGTCATAAAGGTATTCCATAAATGAAAAATACAGAAGAATAAGGAATAAATTACCATAATATATATCATATATAAAAATATTGTCATCAAAATGTCTACCATGATTAGTGTTAAAAGAAGATTGAACAATCATCGCTTCGTGTGTCAGTAATGTTCCACCCACAGAAACAGTATGTTCTTTAACCATTAGACGAAGGTGTTGATATGTGTAAATAAAATACTTCCCATAAAAACATCCTAGTATATTGGAGATACTGGTGTTGTTAAAAAATAATGGAATAAAAAATTTTAAGGGGTTGGAGAAGCAAAATAAAACAAAAGAACATAAGAGAAGAGATTACCTTAAAATCGGGTAACTCTTTTTGATTTGAGCCAAAGGCTTCCTTGGGAAGACTTCTGCCCAAATTGAGGATTCTAGTAGTAATAGAGGGAATATGAGAGAGTATTTGGGCAGAGGATGTCTGATCCAAGTTGCTTAAAGGTGTGAATAAGGTGGTAGAGCTGGGGTCCTTTTATAAGAGAAGAGGAGGGGCACCCTTGGAATGTCATGAAATGTTACATTATTATGAAGGGATTTTTGGATTTAAAAGGTCCCACAATTATATATTTTAAGGCTATGGTGATAAGGGTTCTAAATATACTCATCCAATAGGTTTTTGACAAGTGTAAGTCTTATATTTTACATTATCGTTTTATTTTATTTAAATCTTTAATTAATGAGGTAATCGCTGCATCATCATGGTGTCATAAATAATTTAATTTATTTAATGTATAAAAATTATGAAAAATATATCATGATGTAGGAAATATTTTTATATTTCCAATTAATATTTATAGTCTAAAATCTAACTTATATAACCCCATGTAATAATTGTTTTAGTAAAACAACACATGTTTGCGACAATTTTATTTTTACATTAAATAAAAATTAATTTGTGTCGTTTTCTTAACCATGTGGCTCCATGGGGTCCCCAAGTTGACCCATGGATTGTCATGGTCGGACATTACTCATCCAATAAGGGTAGGACATGTGTAAAGGTATTTTCATAATTTTATAATATCATTTTGACATTAAATTTCACTAATTACCTTTAACCGCGATTAATAAAACTTAAAATTACTATTCACCAAAATATTATTTTAATCCCATTGAACCAGATTTTATATCCTAATGAAAACCATGTACGTCAGATTTTTGAAATTCAATTCATAGAAGCGGTAAAGTTTCATTTAAAAGATAAATAATTTTTTTAACTACCACTTAGTGGTTTCACTATTCATAAAAAATTGAAGTTTTTCAGAACAATGCCAAAAATTCACCCTAAGCTATAATTTATGTTCCAAATTAAAAAATAATTTCTATTTTAAAAAATTCCAAACATATATGTTTCATTAATTTATTTTATAATTAATTCCTGATGTCACAACAAATAGCGTGTTTTTAAGAACCAATATATATCAAAAGACTGAAAATTGTTTATGTCCAATTACAATGTGATATTAAATATAATGACCACCTATATATAAAATGGTAAAAATATATTCTAATAATACTTTAAAACCACTAAATTGTATAATTTATCAATATAATTTATTTTTATTAAAAAATTTGTTTTTAAGTATTTGTCACTATTCATAAAAAATTGGAAGTTCTCAAAAAATTACAAAAATTTCAACTTAGGATAATTTCGATATTCGGAATACAAAAATGAAGTCCATTTTGAAATATAAATTTTCTATAATTTTAAAATTTGGGTATTACTATTCATAACGGCTTCTTTGATTGGTCGTGGCGTGTTAGAACACGAAGTTGCGTACAATGCAAGCTATGGTAATGACTTCTCCTATGTTATTTTGTTATATTTTTCTTCTCCAACACCGTAAAATCATTTTATTCCTTTATTTTTTTAACAAAAACAGTATCTCCAATATACTAGGATGTTGTTACGAGAAGGAATTGATTTAAAATTACACACACCTTCGTCTAATGGTTAAAGAACATATTGTTTCTGTGGGTGGGAAATTGCTGCCTCACGAAACGATGATTGTTCAATCTTATTTTAACACCTCTCTTGGTGGCCATTATGATGAAAATATTTTTATATAAGATATATATTATGGTTATGCATTCCTTATGCTTCTGTATTTTTCATTTATTCCATACCTTTATGACTTCTATTATGGGTAAACGCGATAATTTCATTTTAGGAAGTGCGGACTACCGCCCCCTCAAAGTGATTTGAATCATTAATTCCATATGTGGGACATATAAAGGTCAAATTAAATGATATTATACATGATATTATACTGGAATTTTAATATAACTTTATATAATTATGATTTCATTCTATAAAATACTAAATAGAAATGGAAGTAGCGTTCATGCGTACGTACGACTTACCGACTCCATGAACGGTGCATTTTATTTCTTACCCATTAATGTTATGTAATATTATAAATGAATGTATATACTAGATATAAATTATATATATGATATCTACATCATGAATATAATTTCGGATATACGGGATATTTTACCATATGAGCAACTTGTAATTATAAGAAGTTTATTTTTTAATCAAGTACCAAAGATTGACAAAATCACCGTTATTAACATAAATAATTACATAATGTTCATAACATGGTAATAAGTGATATAAAAGGAATAATGAACATTAAAATGGTTCTTAATCAATTATAAATTAACTCTAGTTTATTATTCAGGAGTTTAAAGAACGGTCAAGTCAAGTCGGACATGAGGTAAAGGTTAATTCTACAACCTCTTCATTATTCAAGGTTGTTCATATATAATTATCTTCTAGGACCTCTTTATCATCCACATCCACATTTCTTAAATATATATTTCAAAATATTTTTACTATTTATTATAAAAAGGGTTAAAGTCAATTATATCCTTATTTGAGCTTATATGTTTTTGAAAGGAATCTTTCCATCATTTTTCAAACAAGGTACTTTTTGACATTTTCGACAAAATTAAGGTAAGGGAAATTCTTAACCCTATTTCCATTGTTTGGGTTAATCACATAATTTCAAATTTTGTCATGATATTATTAATTCCTATCTTGTATTTTTAATTTCTTTATGTATACCTATAGTGAATAGACATAATAGATCTATTTTATTTAAAAAATTGATCTTTGTAAGGGACTTCGTCTCAATCTCCATTAATTGAGGAATATTTTGTTTTATACACGTCTTTCTTTTATATGGTGTATAATCCCATTTGACTTTTACATTTATTCAAAATGAATATTCTTATATGAAGCATTTTTACTAAATGAAAAATGCAATGTTTTGTCTTACGTATGCAGCGACAACGACTTCTCCGCCACCATAACCATTATTTGAGTTTCGGCTTTCTCTATAAGCCATAATTTTTTTTAAATGAAAAATAAAAACCAAGTTTTAATTTTCCTTTATTTTGGTATTGAAAATGGTTTTGATAATGTTTTTATTATATCAATGTGTTGTATTGATATCTTGTGATTAAAATTTGGAAATATTATGTTTCCTTTATGCATGTTTTATGTGATACGATTATGTTATGGTTTATGATATGTTTAAACCTGTTCATACGAGGAATGAATTAGACTTAATAAGTGATGGGTGGAGCCTGCTACAGCTCCTCGATGCATCAGTAGGTCTCATGAGACAAACTAGTGTCTTGGCACGAGGCCTTGACAAAATCTTATTTGTAGTCTTCGCATGAGGTCTTGGCTACGTTGTTACGATATTCTGTCATTATGCATTCCTTCATTATGAAAGTGGTTATTGATATTGCATGTGATAATTTGACTAGTAGAATATCCATGTGAATAAGTAAATGGAATTATTTTATTTTATCATTTCAATATTATGTTGAAGTTCACGTTTAAAAGGCTTTTATTTTAGTTATACATTGCCTTAAATGTTTATGTTTATTTATCAAAGCATCTACTATATTGTTATCCCTACTGAGCATCTGAGCTCACACCTTTATATGTTTTATTTTTCCTAGGATGTGAAGAAATATTTTATGACAGACCTACAGAGATAGTCTGAAGCGGATATGAGTGTGGACTATGATGATTATGTTATTGTAGTTTTTCACTTTATAATGTAATGTAAGACTTATGAATGTATCTAGTGTTTCCAAGGCTACTAAACTAATCGTTCTTCCGAGACATGATCTTTTGAGATCATGCCAATGTTACGAAATAATGAACCAACTCTGGGTAACTGGGGTCGGGGTTCCTTGGTACGCTTCTCTTTGAATAATTGAGCAGTGTGTGTTGTACGAAACCTCGAGTTCTAACACACCGCGACCAATCAAAGTAGGTCATATGAATAGTAATAACCACTTTTTGAAATTATATATTTTATATTTCAAAATGGAATTCATTTTTGTATTCGGAATATCTAAATTATCCTACATTGAATTTTTTGTAATTTTCTGAGAACTTCCAAATTTTTATGAATAGTCAAAAATACTTAAAAACTACTTTTTTAATAAAAATAAATTATAGTGATAAATTATAATATTGAGTGGTTTTAAAGTATAATTAAATATATATTTTTACCATTTTATCTGATGGTGGTTATTAGAATCAATTTCAAGTTGAAATTGGATGTAAACAATTGTCAATCTTTTGATATATATTGTTCCGTAAAAACACGATATTTGTTGTGACAACGGGAATTAATAATAAAATTAATTAATTAAACTTATATGTTTTGAATTTAGTAAAATAGACATCATTTTGTAATTCGGAATATCAATTATATCTTAGGGTGAATTTTTGGCATTGTTCTGAAAAACCTCAATTTTTTATAAATAGTGAAACCACTAAGTGGTAGTTAAAAAACTGATTTTTCATTTAAATGAAAAATTAACTCTTCTATGAATTGAATTTAAAAAATCTGACATAAATGGTTGTCATTAGGATGTATAATCTGGTGCAATGGGATTAAAATAATTTTTTGGTAAATAGTAACTTTTAAGTTTTAATTAATCGCAATTAAAGGTAATTAGTGAAATTTAAGGTAAAAATGATATTATAAAAATATGAAAATACCTTTTCACTTGTACTACCCTTATTGGAGGAGTCATGGACGAACATGAAAATCCATGGTTCAACTTGGGGACCCCATTGATCCACTTGGGTAAGAAAATGACATTAATAACTATTTATTTAAAATAAAAATGAAATTGTCACAAACATGTGTTGTTTTACTAAAACAATTATTACATAAGGGTAATATAAGTTAGAATTTCGACTATAAATATTCATTGGAAATAAAAATAGATTTCCTACATCATGATATATTTTCTATGATTTTTAGACATTAAATAAATTAAATTATTTATGACACCATGATGATGTAGTGATTACCTCATTAATTAACGATTTAAATAAAATAAAAGGATAATGTAAAATCTAAGACATAAAATTGTCAAAAACCAATTGAATGAGTAGATTTCGAATCCTTATCAACTTATCCTCGAAATATATTATTGTAGGACCTTTGAAATCTGAAAATCACTTCATAATAATGTAACATTTCATGACATTCCAAGAGTGCCCCTCCTCTACTCTTATAAAAGGCCCCCACCTCTACCACCTTATTCACACATTTAAGCCATTTGGCTCAGCCAAAATCTGCCAAAATACTCTCTCAAATTCACTATATTATTCCAAATAGCCTCACTTTGGGCAGAATTCTTCTCAAGGAAGCCTTTGGCTCAAATCAAAAAGAGTAACCCGATTTTAAGGTAATGTATTCTCTTATGATATTTTGGTTTATTTTACTTCTCCAAGCTTTTAAAATCTTTTTATTCCATTATTTTTTAACAACAGAAGTATCTTCAATATACTAGGATGTTTTTATGGAAATTATTTGATTTAAAATTACACACACCTTCATCTAATGGTTAAAGAACATATTGTTCTTGTGGGTTGAAAATTATTGCCTCACGAAATGATGATTGTTCAATCTTCTTTTAACACCTATCCTGGTGGCCATTAGGATGACAATATTTTTATATATGATATATATTATGGTTATTTATTCCTTACGCTTCTATATTTTTCATTTATGGTATACCATTATGACTTCCATTATGGGTAAACGTGATAATTTCATTTTAGGAAGTGCGGACTACTGCCCCCTCAAAGTGATTTGAATCGTTAATGCAATATGATGGATGTATAATGGATAGAGTAAATGATATTATATATGATATTATACTGGAATTATAATATAACATTATATCATTATTATTTCATTCCATAAAATACGAAATAGAAATGGAAGTAGCGTTCATGCGTACGTACAGCTTACCATCTCCATGAACAGTGCATTTCATTTCTTACCTGTTAATGTTATGTAATATTATAAATGAATGTATATACTGGATATAAATTATATATATGATATCTACATCATGAATAATATTCTGGATACAATGCTTATTTTACCACATGAACAACTTGTAATTATAAGAAGTTTATTTTTGACACAAGTACCAAAGATCGAAAAAATGACTGTTATTAACTTAAATAATTACAAAATGTTAATATCATGGTAATAAGTGATATAAATGGAATAATGAACATGAAAAAGGTTCTTGAGAAAGTAGATATTAACTCTAGTTTATTTTTTAGGAGATTAAAGAACGATCGAGTCAAGTCGGACACGAGGTAAGGGAACTTCTTAACCCGGTTTCCATTCATTGGGTTAATATCCTACCTTCAAATTATGTCAGGATATTATTATGTAATATCATGTATTTTTACTTTCTTTATGTGTAATTATATTTAATATACATAATAGATCTATTTTATTTAAAAAAATGATCCTTGTAAGGGAACTTCTTAACCTAAATTCCCTTTTTTGTGTTAATCTCCTACTTTCAAATTATGTAATGATATTATTACGTCTTATCTTGTATTTGTACATTCATTATGTTTAATTATATTGAATACGTATAATAGATCTATTTCATTTAAAAAATGATCTATTTAAGGGACTTCCTCTCAATCTTCTTTCATTGAGGCATATTTTGTTTTATACACAACTTTCTTTTATACAGTGTATAAACCCCTTTGACTTTTACATTTATTCAAAAGGAATATTTTTTATAAAAATCATTTTACTAAATGACAAAAGGGAATGTTTTTTTGTTTTACGTATGCGGCGACAAAGACTTCTCTACCACCATGACTATTATTTGAGTTTCGGCTTCCTCTACACGCCATATTTTTTTTAAATGAAATATAAATACCGTGTTTTAATTTTCATTTAATTTGGTATTGAAAATGGTTTTGAAAGGGTTTTTATTATATCAATGTGTTCTATTGATATCTTGTGATTGAAATATGTAAATGTTATGTTTCCTTTATTCATGTTTTATGTGATACGATTATGTTATGGTTTATGATATGTTTAAACTTGTTCATAAGAGAAATGCATTGGACTTAATAAGTGACGGGTGGAGCCTGCTATAGCTCTTCGATGCATCGGTAGGTCTCATGAGACAAACTAGTGTCTTGGAACGAGGCTTTGACAAAATCTAATTTGTAGTCTTGGCACGGGGCCTTGGATACGTGGTTATTATAGTCTGGCATTATGCATTCCATCATTATGAAAGTGGTTATTGATATTTCATGGGATTATTCGACTAGTAGAATATCAATGTGAATATGTAAATGGAATTATTTCATTTTATCATTTCCATATTATGTTGAAGTTCAAGTTTAAAAATATTTTGTTTTAGTTATACATTTCCTTAAATGTTTATATTTATTTATGAAAGCTTTTGTTATATTGTTATCCTTACTGAGCATTTGAGCTCACCCCTTTCTATGTTTTATTTTTCCCAGGACGTGAAGAAATATTTTATGACTGGCCTACAGTGATAGTCTGAAAGAGATATGAGTGTGGACTATGGAGACTATGTTATTGTAGTTTTTCACATTATGATGTAATGTAAGACTTATGAATGTATCTAGTGTTTCCAAGGCTACTAAACTAATCCGTCTTTCAAGACTTGATCTTTTGTGATCATGCCAAAGTTACACAATAATGCACCGACTCTGGGTAACTGGGGTCGGGGCATTACACTTTCTATAAATAAACTCTTGTGTTAATGTGGATGAATAAATATACCTCTTAAATGAATAATACTGGAAAAATAATGTGATTTAATCTAGAGTCATTTATATTCTTATAAAAATAAATGACCATTCTCCAAATAAAAATTTTATATAAATATTTCAAATCATGCAAACATATTAAATAGGCACCCACACCAAGATAATTTTTAATGTAGTCACTATCACATCCCCATGATTTATGTCCGTATACTTTTATCCATTAATATATATACATAATATATTCAAATACTTTATAAACCATATCACAATTTGATACCACAAAAACTCAAAATTATTATATTATAGAATACATCAATAGGTGGTAAAATATCATTGGCATGAATAAAATTAAATCAAATTAAAGGAAAATACAATATTAAAGTAAAGCACATAAAAAAATTATTTATCTAATAAATTCAATAGAAGGTAAAATCCATAATAAAACATTAAGAATATATATTGGATAAATGTTAAATGATTTATTAGGAATATATAAATAAAATGTCCCTATAATATTGAAATTAAAATTAATAATATACAATTGTTAAATTTTTATTTTTTATGATATGAAGTCCCCTTATCTGTATATTTAAAATTGAAAAAACCATGTTTCTATACATGGAATGTTTTCACTATATATCTAATTTGAATGGGGTTTGGTTATACCCAAGTATAGTAATCTAACTCTATGTGAATTAAATTACAATTTTTTAAAAGGCTTTTAGTAATAAAAGGGTTGGGTGATAGGATTATTCTCTAAGGTGGATGTTGTATGATAATTTATTTGAAGATGAGTTTTTCTGAGTTGATAATAGGTGATCATCTTTTGTATCGACGGAATAAGTGGAAGATCATTGAATACTATTATATGAATATGGAATTTTATGATAAATAAGAATTGTCGCATACAGACCTAGATAACATGTTCATCGACGCTTCAATCAGAAATGTGGAAGGAACCAAAAAAATTTCCATATCTATATAGGATAGTCTCTAGCCTTAGGGAATCAACAACGTCCATAGTGAATTATTTTTCTAAAGAAGAAAAAAGATGAAATGGAATATATATATATAGTACAAGTAAATAGTGGAGGAAATAAAGAAAAAAAGTATGCCACAAAATAAATAATACATCTGAAGTAATACTACACAATGTATTATGATCAATCGCATTGTACATGTCCCACAAAAAAATAAATCTAAAAAAGAGAAGTAATTTATGTGATAATGTGGGACACCTCACACAATCTCATCAATAGCAACCCAGACTCACTAGAGAAAACATCACCTCCCCATTATGGTTCATTTCCATTCTTTACATCTACTTATATATCCAGTTCCACACATTATGGATGGGTTCTAGATGGTTTGAGCTATCATATTCAATAGGATTTCACCTTGGTTATTCAAATTAAGAATCGATAAAAAATGCAAATACAATCTTTTTGAATAAAAAATGTCATGGTAAATAATAATGTAGATTATATTATATGACTATTATAGATTTACCTTTATCTATAATTCCAAAAAAGTATAGAAAAATTGATTCAATGAATTAATATATAACCATCTGTTAGAGTTAAAAAAGGAAAATCAAACCCAAAATAAGAAAAAAGAAATGCAGAGGTAAATCACATTGATGATTATATAATGTTGGTATAGAAGACTACTCATACAAAAAATAATGACCATTTCACACTCAAGTCACAAGAATAATAGACTAGGGATTAGTGGTTCGCCCCATATGTGAACCCCCCAATAATGTCAGTCCATCATCCTAGAACAACAATCCTAGGGAGAAAAGTAAATCCTGAGTAGTGAAACCCACAATAGTAAAATGTATTATGGCCATATGCTACAACATCCACCATGGTACACATTTCCTACCATTTGTTGCATTTACCAAATAATTAAAAATAGAATTTAAAAAAAAAAAAGCAAACATCAATTTTCCTATATCATTTCTTCTTGTATAACATATTTTCAACCCATTTCAAAATGCTTTGAAAATCCAATATTCTATTACACTTATCCATGGGGAAAACCAAGATTTATCCAAGTATCCTAAAAGACATAAATATATAATCTAAATTTATTTATAAATTAATATTTAAGACAACAACAAATGTTTTTAATTCATTAATGTCTCATAAAACATGGGACACACATATACGCGTCGTAATCCAGCTACAAAAAAGGAACATAATGAAAAAATCAGAGGCATTTGGACATTTTCTCGCATAATAGAATCCTATAAAAAACTAATTTGTCATTATATAGGGTATATCATAAAATAGCTATTAAAATGGACATACTACAACAAAACCAAAAAAGTTTTACCCCCAAGAATAAGATCACATAACCAATATAAATCAATTAAGAAAAATTCCACTATAGGGTCAACATATCCAAATAATAGTGAACAATTTTTCCTATAACCAATGTAAATAAAGTAGTTTAATGAAAATTTACTAAGTAGAAGAAACATATCCACCATAAAGATCAAAATTTCAATGTGTCAACTTGTTAATTGTGGTGTCCATCCAAACAACACCATGAATCAACTAGGGTTTGAGAGAGAAAGACTGTATAAGGAATACGAAAAATGACAGGAATGCAGTTTGAGAAAGGAAATTGGGTTGAGGGTTCTATGTAATTACTAAAATATTTATTCCATAAATATCATATAAGTCATACCAACCAAAAAACATATTGCCTTGATTTAAAATTAATCTAGTGGGTTATTTTACACTGTAAATTTGTCTATTATGATAGAAAATACATTTATTGCGTAAATATTATTTTACATATAGAATGATTTTTGTTCCATTAACCATAATAAGATTGGTTCCCAATGAATTATTGTGGCTGAAAAAATATAAATTATGATGTAAATGTCCCAAAAAACAAATCCAATCCCCATGTTTTCCATAAATAACCCATAAACGTATCATGGTCTATGAACCATAAAAACAAACTCATAATATTAAAAATATTATAACTAAAAATCCATGATGATTAAGTCTCCACGCCATATGAAATTCCATCCCTAGGATGTCATATGTCAAAAGGGTTCTCAAGAATGATAAGATCCCACAACAACCTCACAAAGGACTCATGATCCCATGTCTCATAAGAATTAGATATATTCCATCATAACACTATGAACAATGATAAAGAAATTAAATGAAATACATTAATCAAATAAATTATAATCTATAATGGTTAATATTCAACTAAAATGTCTGCTTCCAACTAAATCTAATGACAAATCAGTACATGGATGGGACTATAATTCTCTTTCATAAGATGAGATATGAATAACATATAAATAATTCTACTCAACTGATTTGGTAACACTATATAATAAAAAAACCTCAGTAAAAAATAATTGACCTCAAACATACTATCACATCTTGTAAATAACATTCAATATTTCCCAATATGATGGTGACCCATCTAACTATATACTTTCCAAGAAAACAATGCCACCAAAGGAAATCAGAAACGGGTGGCTTCCATGATCTAATGCTAACTTTTACTAACAATTAAATATCAATAGACAATAATATATATCTTAACAACACATAGAAGTATCATGAATGGGACTAAGTACCATATATGTGGCCTCTCCCACCACTTCCCAATAAAGTGATGTTCTTCATGGGGGGTTATAAAAATAATCCAAGGGATTTATTCTAATCAATGAATAATAACTATTATTCTACACATACTCATCCATTCCTTGATGGATATCCTATAATCGATCAATATATAAGATGTTGGGAAAGATTATATCATCCATGATATGAATATCTTGAGCTTTCTGATCATCTATCTATTCATAGTAAGTTGTACTCGATCAAACTTGAGTCCCCATCACCTACTAAACAATATTCTAGAATGGGGACGTAAACCAATGATGCTTGTCAGATGTAATAACAAATACAACACATGTATTTTCATAAAATATTTTACAAAAATGTTACCCATATATTTAACATTAGTGGTTTCCTTGTTTAGAATAAAATGGAATGATTTCCTTAACTGATAAATCACCATCCAGATAGAATTATCCCCTCATGAATTCAATCAAAATCCAATAATGATATATATTTACACATCACCCTATTTAAAAAATGTAACTGTAATATTATGGAGAAAATATGAATTTTCCATGTGATCTTCCTTTTATCATATGGATGGTGAATTCATGGGACCGATAATATAATTTTTCATGATTTACACTAGACCACACAAAACATAGTCTCATGTCATAATATATCTTCATAGCACCCAGATTAATGGATCATGATAAACTATGATAGAAAAAAAAAGCTATAATCCCCATATATTTTGGGATAAAATAGAATTCTATATGTGAATAACACAATTAAATGAGAGAGACACACAAAAAATAGTCAACACACCATATTGGGTTTATATTATTCCTCAAAACTCATCATCATACTATCAAATATGAATAATATACTTGAGGAGGGATTTTTATAGCTAAAAAATGGTTATCACAATTCTAGAACCATCCAATTGCTATTTCATATTAAATTGTGAGAGGATTCCCTCAATGTTATACTCTCCCTCCAATTGCAAGACACCATTGGATGGAATATTTCTACTGAGAGCATATGATATGAAATTACCCTTCCCTAGGGTGATGGAAATTTTGAAATCAAATATATCAAGTTATCCCACCAAATTTCACTATATGATATTTAATTACATTAATGAACATATATAACTTATTCACAAATAGTAAAAATATATGTGAATATCCCATTAAAAATTTATTACCAGAATTTTTTTTTTGCATGCATAAATACAGAAAGCTCTCAATAATGAGTGGGGAAATTATTCTCATGAGTCTCAATCCTAAAACAAATATAGACCATAAAATGATAATTCAATATATGCAAAAACCCTAAATAAGAACCATAATCATTATATAATAAAATTTACTCCTTTCTAGGTTCATGTATGATCAAGAGAGGAATTGACATAAATGTTATTTCATGTCATCAAATGAAGCCTGAAACATTTAAAACAATATGAATTTCACCATTTACTGTAATATAAATTCAATAGAGAACTTTTTTATGATATTTTTCCAAAATAAATCCAATTATATCAAGAAAACTATGGTAACAACATATCTTAAATGAATTCGATGTATTCTAGCATTAAAATATAGCTTCACATTTTCAAGATCAACTAATAATACACATTCAAAAATCACATTACCTAAGAAATTCAATTCATGGATCCAAAAACTACATTTTTAATATTTTTATATAAAGGTTGTATCTTTATGATCTACAATACCATAATGATATGGGGAACATGTTCACATTCAGACATCAAATAATCCAAAATACCAACCATGATAATAACCACAGAGGTTCTAATATACATAATTAATATTCTATTCAATAGTGATATAAAAAAATAAGAGTTATAGTTTAAAAAAGAATAAAAAGATATTAATAATGGACATAACTGCTCTTGATGACCATATTCAATAAACAAAAAACAAGAACCCCAACCTAGTCATAACGTGAATGATGATCAATCATTTAAAACTACATATCCCCATTTTACTAGTCAAAAAAGTCATCCACATGGGGAGAATGTTACTTATTATTAGAAATTTACCTATTGAACTTCAAATATTAAATGAAAAATTGAAGTGATCCTTCAATGTTCTAGGAAAATAGAATAGGGGATCCCCATAGGGAAACACTATGGAGAAAAAAACCATCATCTAGTAGATCATCAAACTGAATCACGATATCTTTCATCATCACAAGTTCTATATGATATGGGGGCATTGACATCTATTGTTAATCCAAGAACAGTATGTTTGTAAACTCTATTCCCCTTTCTATAAGAGGACTAGATACATCATCATAGAGAAATTTTTGAATGTTTAAAAAAATTATGAGAATATCAATAATCTTTTAAGCCACATTTTGACCCATCATAACGTAAGTTAAAAAACCCTCGATCTCTGGGAAGGAATTCATGTAGGACCAGAACTCATGTCCCACATTCCATAAAAAACATAAAAGCTCCAATCAGTAGTATGAAATGTGACACATTGATAATAAATGACAACCTCAAACTGATGAGAGTTTATCCAACACATCCTGATGAAAATTTGAAATTGTTCAAGATAGTGAAAATGGAAATCCCATATTAACATCATGGAATCTATCATATAAGAACGTGATGGAATCCAAACCCCTTCTCTTTCACCATTATAATAGATGTTTTTCTCTACATGAAAAATTATATACACCTTCTTGAATGTTTACAATGATTAGAAAGTTTGGATCATATAAATGAGAAGAAGGCCCCATTATCTCAATTTTTTTATTATAGATCATATAAAATTGATAAATCTAATAATCACTGGACACACATCAATATATATTATAAAAGAAACCACAATGTGAAAAAGCATTAGTCTTGAGGAATGTGGCTATAGCCTTATAAATATTGATGTTTCTTCTTGTATAATATTTTCCCTCGAAGAAAACAATTCAAGACCATAATGACGTATAGACATAGCCAGAATGAATTATTTTAGGGGAACCTAGAAGTGAACACCAGTATATATCATTTTTGATATAGAACAAGAACATATGGAGTTACCAATCCTTATACCCTGATATCAAGTCCATGGACCTCTACTAGATATAAATAATATTTTAAGGGAGTCCCATTATAGGTAACCACCTCCACCTCTCTTTTGTTGATCATGCCACATCCTCTTTTTTCAATAACCACGAATGAAGTTACAATAGGTTGAATGGGAATGGTTAGAGTGAAAAATTATTCATTTCATTTCAATTTATTCCAACATTTTCTTATCTATCATCACAATGTAGGTTGAATACTTTACCCCAAAAACTGACAATTTGATTTCCATTAGAAAACCTTTATGTTCATTGGTTTTGTAAACTAATTATTAATTACAACTTTCATATAAATACGAACATGTTTTGTGAGTTCACATGTGTAATATGACACTGAGATCCCTCCAAACATAAAAGGAAGGAAAACTATAGTTTTTTCTAGCATTAGAGACTCCATATAGAATTCATGGAAGAAGTGTGTCTTGAAAAAATTTTAATCTAATCCCACCTCTCAATATATCTTCACAATTGGATCCCAACATCAATTACTAGGACCATCAAGGACAAACACTATTAATGTCACATTGAAATTACCTTGTTTATATATGAAGTAAAATATCAAAAAGATATTTTCTATATAGTTATATAAATATTGGATATCATTCATACATTTAGAGGATAATGTTTCCTCGTGTAAGAATTCTCGAGATTGATCCCTATTGTATATAGCTCATGGTTTTCTGAAAATATAAACTATTTTATGGACTTTAGGTATATTGTGGTCTATAACATGAATAACTCACATGATATCCTCTAAAACTGTGATCCTATATTAGATTCTCTTAAGGAGTATCTGCAAAACCCTCCATTAGAACCTATAAAAGTTGTCATAAAGCCATATCACTACAAACCAAAAATAAAATGAATGATCACAAAAATTAAATAATCTGATATAAATCTTGAAAGCTATAATGTTTGATAATTAATAAAATGAATAACTCAACAAACGGAAAAACATCAAAAAATCTCATAGAAACAAGATTCCATTCAAGGAAAGAGCATTCTACGGACAGCTACCTCTCACATTAAGAAAATCCTATCACCTATATAATAATTTCCCTAAAATTATAATAAACTCCACTAATACCAATGTTTCATGTTCAGATAATAATAAACCATCCGTACTAGCTCTAATCTGAATAGTGGAAGGACAAGAAGTGCATTCCCTTTCACACTGGGCTGTTAAATAGAACACTAACATCAAGAATAACCTAAGGCAATGATTTCCACTAAACTGATCAAGAAATAATATATATATATATATATATATATATATATTAAGGAAGAAAATTATTTAATACAAAAATAAATATTTTACATACCTGAATTAAAATAGAAGAATAAATAAAACTCAATGATGTCCAAAAATAGCCAAAATACAAGTCTAATAGTAATGGAAAACATAAACATTAAAATATAGTCAATGTGAAAATGTAGGAAAACCTCTAATGCCTCACCACTATATACCTAAACTCGGAAGATATAAACCACATTACCATAGTACATGGTCGTTCTATTTCATATATAAAATAAATAAATAACTATGTATACAAACCAGTTAAGGGGTGTGTAACGTATGAGATGACAAGATTAATAGGATACCATCTAGATATTCCATATCATGTATATATAATGACATAAAAAAATAAATATTTTAAGGAAAAAATGGAGAGATATATGAAAAAAAATTATATCTAAAGCATGGAAAATATTTACTCTTTTACATTGATCCACAACAAGTTAAGAAAGTGATATTGAATAAAATATTGAACTAAACATTGTTCAATATTAATATAGGTATATCAAAAACAAAAAAAATTAAAATTATAGATAATTGGTTAAACATGAAAAGGATTTTATTAGGCAAGGTAGTAGATTACTCATACCATAAACAATGACTAGTAAGAACTCACATCCCTATAACACATGCCTAATTTTATATGGAACAACTTATTAGTTACCCCTAATAATTATAAACCTATTCCTTAATAAAACTATCATATAGGGAAGGGGAATGCCTCATAAGTGTACCCCCAACAATAAAATGGACAATGTCTATAAGATATGCCTCCATTCTAAGAGACATATCATCACAGGATATATTTCCCACAATTAAATTTAAATTTAATTTTATTAAATGAATTCAAACAAGCCATTTCTTTTATCCAAACTTCTTTAAAAACCTGTTCTTCACTAATTTCATAGTGCTTTGAACACACAATTTCATGTAAACCAAAACCATTTAAATAACATCTCAAATCAAAATTCCTTATATTAAAAAAATAATCTTGGATAAATATTTAAAAATATACTTAAAAATATAAATAATTGTTTATTCAACCAAGGGTAAAGATAAAACGATGTACCTCAAACATGGGTCACACATTCTCATAATGGAAACCACTATAAGTAGAAGGAACATAAAGTAAAAAATAGGCCTAATGATTGATTCACACATCTAATAATCATTTTAAATATACAAAATAGATAGCAGAGGGGATTGATTAGAAAATATAAAAAATAAAATATACTTTCCACACCTTAACCAAGAAAGGACAAGAGCCTGATAAAATATCTCACAAAAGATATAGATGAATCGGTCAAACAATTACCACCTTGTCAATAGATAAATAATTTAGGGTGTTGTTGTTGTTGTAACCAATGGAATTGAAGAACATGTTTTCCCACTTACTAGGGAGAAACAACAAAACCACCATAATTCCCAAAAAATAAAAATTTGATTTTGGAATGTAGGGACACCACTCAATCCTCTCTAGTAATTAACTAGTTTTTGAGTGAGAAGGGATATGTGGTGTGTGTGAAAATCCTCATGTGTAAAACATGATAAAAAATTCTCATAGAAAGGTTATATGATGTAAAATCATTTTTTAGCATTAATATACTATTACTCATTTATATATATATAACTTTCCTTAAGTTAAATTTACTATCATTGATGTTTTTAGTTAATTAAATTGAATCTTATAAGTTAAAAAATTATAGCGGAATAAGGATTTTATATAAATCATGATTATTGCGTTTTAAACAATCTTATGGATGGTTCCCATTGAAGTAATTATGCCATAATACTGAACATGTATTGATAACGTGTTTATCAAGTGTTATACTTTCAATGTTCTGTAGAAATTCCCCAAAAATAACTATCATCCCTTGAAACATGAAAATACACTCATAAACATCAAAAGAAGATATCTTAATATCTAGTATGTTACACTAATAGATTAGTGAGTGAAACATAATGATTCTAAGATAATAATAATTTTTTATGATTTCAAGGGAAGAGAATGAATAGATATTTGTACAAAAAGAGTTGGGGTGGTATAGGTAATGGATAGTTCAGTGGAATGAGGTCCATCAATATAGTTTTTGGGTGATATTTTGATAATCAAGCATATTTTTTTGAAATATAAAAAATTAAAATATAATGGTAGGAATTTTTTTAAAAAAAATCAATACAGTTAATATTGAGTTTAACAGAGGATGTAGTACTACTAATCAATGTTTTAGATGGTTAATGTATTTATTGGTCAAGGAGATGGTTTTAATGTTAAATAGAAGAATAAGAATGTGTATAAAATTTTTTTTAACAAGTTTGTGTAAAAAAAGATATTTATATGGGTGGATTGAAATGGTATGTTTTGGATGGAATAATAGAATAATGTGGATTGATTATAGTTACTATATAAAAACTATGAATTTCTATGTAATTTTTTTAATTAAATGGTAATTTTATGGGTCTATGAAAATATATGATGCGTGATTCTGAGGCCTAAAGTGCCTGAAATCAATTTCTGATGTTTTTTCAGGTACGTTTTGTGAACGTTCAAGCGGGTTTCTATGTCTTTTTATCTATTGCTCGAAATTGAAATCTAAGGGCACCGTTGAACTCATAGAACCAGTATTTACTTAAGGATACTCTCACCTCTAATGTAGTTGGGTGAGGGTGAAAGTCAGTTTTTGGGTTCTCCATTTAAATAAAAAAATAAAATAAATAATAATTTTATTTTATTTTATCTTTTATAACCACGCATGCGGAAGATGGTGGGTGGGACCACCGCACCTTAACCTCTAATGAGAGTTTATGGTTGTGGGGACCACCCAAGGCATAAATATCCTCTGATACCAATTTTTTATGACCCCTCCCCTGGGGCATGTGTCGTGACTGCCCCAAGCCTGCTTTTCATAGGCCAGGGGCTGGCGACTAGAACCAAAGGCATAATTCCCTAAAATTGGCAAGTCATTGCCTTTAAGACCTATACACACTCACAAAAGATCACAAATATGGATACAAAACACTAGGTAAAACATTAAAAGAAAAGTGTGTTGAAGAGTAAATAGGGACAGAAATACAATCCTTGCTGTAAACTATAAGGAACATGAAGTACAATACAACTGAATAAAGGAAAAAACCAGAGTTGGGTCATCCTCCATGGTTCCTACCCAATGGGTAGGTATAGTTCGCCTCCTTAGCACTCCAGGTCCATCCGTCTCCCCTGTATAACGTCACGTCGTATGGTCCACCTCTTTGTACCGTCCATTCCTAGTACTCTCAGCTTCGATCATCGCTTCCCATCCTCTACATCCAACACAACAAAGTGCGGGCATAGCCCGTGCAGGGGTGAGTATAATGATACACAGTAGGAACCCTGAGACCCTCATGGTCTCACAAAATCTAGCAAGGATAAACCATAATGTAAGAAATCAACAGATAACCTTACTCAGGTATATTCCTATACATATACCTATGTTATCATGTTATCAATCTCAATCATGAGAAAAACATAGAAAAAAATGACTTAGATCAAACCAGGATTTATTCTAGGGGTAAAAACTTTCTGAACCCTCTGCTGCTAGAGAAATCCACCTCTATAGAATATTGTGGGCATGTCGTGTCACCCAAATGAACTTCCCACTAACCATGTTCTACTGAGATACGCCACTTATCAAGTACCATGGGTCTGCTCCATCACACAGAGGCGCTCCCCACCATGGGTCTACCACCACAACCAGGCGCTTCCCCTCAAACCCTGCAGAGGTACTCCTCCTGTCGAGTATCATGGGTCTTCCACCACAACCAGGTGCTCCTCCACTGTGGTTCTGTCACCACAACTAGGTGTTCCCCACTGGGATAGTCATGTCACTCCGAGTCAAATGGTCAGAAGTCGTCAAATCTCAGCTAGCTACAAGGTTCTCACACAAATGCCCTCTCTTCTCCAAATGATCCACTCCACAATGTACATTTTGATGCTCCACATTCACGAATTCCCATGAAGAAGTATCCCAAAGGTCTACCACATCATAGGGGTCTCAACACAATAGACGACACATCAATCAAATGCCCAGTCTCTGAGTTATCAGCATTTTAGTCCCGGGGGCCAGGATGGATTCACGCACAATCCTACCAGACCGTATCTCAACTATACCCCAAACACTAGTGGGGTATACTCATAGAGATCATCATAGTCCATGATTACCTGCACCACAGATGGTTTGTCAAACATAGGACTGGTGGAATTGATATGGCCAAAACAAGGTAAGGGGTCGTAGTAGGCCTAGGTCTGGTCCGACCCGACCAATGTCGGCCTAGACTGTTTATCGGGCCAGCCCGTCGGATTCGTCCCGGCCCACTGGGCCCCACCCAGGGGGCCAAAGAGAGGTTGTAGAGGGCTTCGAGCCCACTGACCAGTCGTGAGGGTGTGGATTGGCCGTGGATCGACACGAGGGTAGTTCTGCCCAGAGGGTGTCGCGAGGGGGTGCAGCTCGAGGTGGCTCAGCCCGGAGGCCAGGGCCTATTTGGCCGGGGCACCATGAGAGTGCAGGATGGTTCGGCTGGGGAACCATGAGGGGCTAGGGGGCCAGCACGGCCGGGGTGGCCGGGGTGGCTCGGGAGGCCGGCAGGATGGTTCAGCCGGTGGCGGCGTGGGGCATGCAGACAGTAGAACAGCGGGGTGCACAGGGCACACGGGGCCATGGGGAGTACATGTGCATGGATCTGCGGGGTACGCGGGGCATAGGGGGTGCGCGGATGGTGGCTCCATGGGGCATGTAGGTTCATGCACCATTGCCTTTGTCTCGGCTGGTGGCAGTGTCGACTGCCGATCTTGTGCTCCTCCACGTAGGTTTCCTTCATTCCCCATCACGAAGAACACCAAAGGAGATCGGTGTAAGGGTCGGGCCATGCTAGTTTGGCATGAACCCTCTCCGTTTAGAGTGGTTTCAAGAGGCTCTAAATTAATCATGAACCAATAACAAGGATAATAATCGATCAGATTCATTAATTCGATAATAAGCCCTACCTTATTCGTTTTTTGTCGACGATATCTTAGAGAAGAGGACGGATCGTTGGGAAAAGATGGATGTCGGTGTCATCAGTGTTTTCCTCGATCATCGGTTTGTGTGACAGCTCATCATCGTCAAAGACGTCCTACGTCAGAAGAAGTCCCGAGGAAGAAGGTCAAATTCGGGGTTGACGTTCTTCATCGATGGAGAATTATTGGTTGGCGGAATGCGTTATTCATGGAGGAAGCATTCTTCGTTGGAGGATCATTCTCCATGATATCCTCCCAATTCTCTAAAGCCAAACCATTCCCCAATTTCACCACAAAAGAAAATAAATATCCAACATCAAAAAAATTAATAGGATTTAATTTTATGTTGACACATAAAATTAAATTCTAAAATTTATTTTATGTGTAAACATAAAATTATGTACTATCAATTAATTTTATGTGTCAACATCAAATTAAATCCTTTAAATTTTTTTTATGTTGGCTATTTATTTTACTTTGTGGTGGAGTTGGGGAGATTTTGGGCATTATAGAATTGGGAGGAGCTCTTGGGAGAAATCTCCTCCAATGAGGAACGCTTCCTCCACGAAGAACACATTCCACCGACAACGAATGATCAACTGACAAAGATCGCCGACCCCGACTTCTACCTTCTCCATCAGGACATCCTCTGAAGTCATTGACTATGATGGTCTGACAAAAAAACCGGTAATTAAGGAAAATGCTGAGGATACCGACGTCCGTCTTTTCCCAATGATCTGTATTCTTCCCCGTGACGCCATCGACGAACAATGACCAAGGTTGGGGGTTATTATTGAATTATTTATGGTTTTTTATTATTATCCTCATTCTTGGTTCATGATTAATGTAGATCCTCTAACAACCAATCGATACATGGAGGGTGTGGCCCAAACTAACAGTGCCCGACCCCTCAGCTAATCTCCTTTGGTGTTCTTCGCGATAGGGAAAGATGACAACCTATGTGCAGGAGCACAAGAACGGTGGTCGACACCACCTCCGGCCGCGACTATGGCAAAGATGTAAAGACCCACTCTAAGACTCTACCGCCCCACCGCGCCCTCATGGCAGCCCCATCCAAGCCAACCGCACCCTCTCAATGGCCTCCAACTGAGCCTCCTGTAGCTCCGCTTTCAACGAGCATCATGCGGCTCCGCACGCCTTGCGCGCTCCTCCCACCCCGCGGCTCCGCCGTCCGCACGCCTCGCGCCGCCCCTCGCCGAACTAGCCCGACGACCTTCCCAACCGCATTGGTTGTGCCAGCGCGCCATCCCCTGGCATCTCCCTATATGAACAAGCCCGCACCCTCACAGCACCCCACCCAAACTCATCTCGGCCTTCGGGCCGAGCCGCCCCGAGTCGCGCCCCCTCGTGGCGCCCTCCGGGATGAACCACCCTCATGTCGAGTTGCGGCCGATCCATGGCCTCAAAATTAATATCTTCCATCGTGGTCCCTCACGGAATGTTGGGCGAGGCCAAATCAAATGGGCTGGGCCGGGCCGGCCTGACCGGACCCGGACCCACTACAACTGTTTTGATTCTTTTGGCCATATCATTGGCACCAGACATCCGTTTTCCGAACCGTCTACGGAGATAGTGATCTTGGATTATGAAGGTAACTTTTTGTATATTCCACTAGATTTTAGGGTATCTTTGATATATGGTCAAGTCGGATCGTGCAAGAATCCAACCGGGGCCCCAGGACTAAAAGGCTAATAACTCACAGACCGGGTGTCTGATTGACGCCCCGTCTGTTGCGTTGTGACCCTTATGACATGGCACACCATTGGGATAATTATTTTTGGGTATTCTAGATAGTTTAGAATCTACCAGTATCTTTCGAAGTGGATCTTACGAAGACAAGCAAGCATTTGTGCGGGATCCTAATAGTGGGCTAAGACTTGACAACTACTGACCATTTGACTTAGAGTGACTTGACTAGCCCAGTGGGGAACACCTGGTTGTGGTGGTAGAACCACGGTGGAGGTTCACCTTGTTATGGCGGCAGACCCATGGTTCTTGACAGGAGGAGTATCTCTGCAGACTACGAGTTGGAGTGCCTAGTTGGGGTGGCAGACCCATAGTGAGGAGAGCCTCTGTGTGACGCATCACACCCATGGTATTCAATAGGAGGAGTACCTCAGAAGTCCAAGGATAGTGGTAAGCACCTATATGTGACGTTTCATGCCCACTGTAATTGATAGAGGAGCAGTTCTCCCATAGACGAGGGTTCATAATGTTTTTACACCTAGAATAAATATTGGTTTGAGCTGATAAATTTTTCTGTGTTTTTTTTTCATGATTGAGATGGATTACTTGAAAACATAGGTATATGTATGTCTATATACCTATTTAAGGTTATATATTGATTTCATACTTTATGGTTTATCCATGATGTATTTTCTGAGACCTTGAGTGTCTCAGGGACCCTAATGAGTATCATTATACTCACCCCTTCATGGGTTATGCCCGCACCATGTTGTGTTGAATGCAGACAACGAACATCATTGATCAATGTTGAGAGTACCAGGACTGGATGATATCGGTGGTGGACTATACATCATGATTTCATACAGAGGAGATGGATGGACCTAGAGTACTGAGGAGGAAACCTGTACCTACCCTTCAAGTAGGAACCTCAGAGGACAACCCAACAACTGTTTATCCTTTCATCAGTTTAACTTGTACATATAGTTTCTTGTATTGTATAGTTGTCTTGTATTTACAACCCCTTTTACTTTTCTGCACTCTTTTGATATAATGATTTACCTTGTGTTTTTTATCTAGCTTTGTTCTCTGTTGTGTGTGTATAGAGGGTTTAAAGGCAATGACTTCCCGGTTTTAGAGAATTAATCCATTCATGCTAGTCTCCAGCCCTTAGCCTATGGTAGGCGGGCCTGGGGTAGTCATGACATAGGCCTCGGGGGTTGGGTCGTGACATACATGACCCCAAAAAATATTGATATCATGTCTACTACCATTAAAATATCAAGACTATAAGGAATAATATTATGAAGGACTAAGAGTTTAGTAGTTTTCATAAACTAGATAATTACATGATTCGTTTATTATAATAGAATAGTATAATTATGACATAATTTTATTATTTATAAATAAAAATTCAGATAAATTTATTCTATCTATTATATCCTTATGCTTTTATATTACGATTCTGGGATTCCTTGGGACTGAAATCATAGTAAGGGTGAGATCAAAAGCTCAGTAAGGCTAAGTAAAGAATAAATGAAGCAATAATTAATCAATGAGAATAATAAATTTGGAATGTTAAATAACAAATAACACATTACATGTAATCGATAACATCTAAGTGAGTGAGAAAATAATTTGAAGAAAAATAAAAAAGAACAAAATCCATAAAAATTACTAGATATGGGAAAATCAATACCGAAATTTTATAAACAAAAATGCATTCCATTTAATCTATTAACTATAAATTAAATGTATCCCAATATATAACATTGTAAAATATTATAGATGAAAAATAATTAAAAATAATGAGGGAACTTTATAATTAATCAATATCATCGTTCCTAAGCACGTGGTTCCATAACTATAAATACACATTAAAATGTACTTGGTAAAAATCCAATTATATTAGTATATCCAACTAATTTAACACCATGAGACTAAAGATACATTTTTGTTAATTTACTAAAATGTCCCCAAACCATAGATATTTTATATACCAGTCTCTAACCTTAATAGATTTCATTAACTGGTTCCCAACTCTTATTATCATGTTCAATGAATTTGAATTCCAAAATTGAGTTATCAAATACATGTATCGAGTGAAGGATACATATTTTTCATTATATCCCTAAATAATAAAATAAATGTCCATCTAAATACCTAATAAAAATTGTTATATGTTTTAGATAATAATAATTTCCGTGAAAATTTATATTGATTATTAGGGAAGATTCAATTTTTATGGATCACAGGAAATTGAATATTTCAAAGGGACTAAGAAATTAATCAAGGAAGTGAATGTTAATATTATCCCTCATCAAATAAATAATAAATCATCTAGAATAAGAATAAAGATATTATCAAAAAAATATCATGTTTTGTAAAATAATGGGTTGTTGTTGTTGAATACTTGCAATACAATAAAAATATCTTTTTAAAATATTATTCTGGAAAATATCCTTTATGTTGATAAAAACATTCTAAAAAACAGTTTCATTGAAAATATAATTTGAAGAATATTTCAATAAAAATTAACCAGTTAAACATTAAAATTATTATTCATTGAATGGATAGTTAGTAAGTTTTTTCTTTCTATACAGGGTAAAAACATTAATTTTTCCGGGTAATAAGGTTATAAAAAAGCAATGTTCAAAAAGAAACAAGGATATTAATTTTTGAAAACAATTTTAAAAGATATAAAGGGTAAACATATCATTAGTAAACCATTTTGATATGGATATAATTACTGTTGAAAAACTTTTAGTAAAAATTGTTTAAAATGAAATCATGTTCTCAGAATACAGGGTAAACTGATGTCTGGTTTTCATAAAAAATAATTTCTAAAACATTTTAATATCCAAAGAATAGGAAAAATTCAAAATTACAAGAAAATGTCAAGAAAAACTAGAGGAGAGGAATATTAAAGGGTTTATTAGAAAATGGTCAAATAGTACACTCTGATACAAATTCATGTTTAATATATATTTAATAGAAATATATTTTGAAGAAAATCCCCTAAACATACCATAATAATGATGTGAGAATAAATCAACAAATAGATTATTTTATTAAATTTGAATACACATTAGTTTAAGGAATTGAATCAATAGATATTCAATATAATATTAAAAATAATCACTAAATATTAATGATAATGGGGATTTAATATAACCTAATGAAAATGAATTGGGTTTTGATATCTCTATTCTACTTGGTAGCATTTTACTCAACATTACATAAGTGAAATAATACAAAGTGAAACTAAAAATTTAATGTCAACTGATTGAATCATGATATTATATGACTATGTGGTATTATTTAAACCATATATGTCACATAAATGAAATATTTTTATGGTTATTTTTCATTTAATTTACATACTTGCTTTGTTTTGGGGGTTTTCCATGTATTTTTGGAGGAAATGGTGGGGTTTCAAAATTTGGGACAACCTGAGAGCCCATTTCCAGTTTTGAAAGTAAATTTTGTTTCTTTAGCAACTCCTTATTTCTTCAAAAATATTCACCCATTAAACTTCTAAAATGACCATTATTTAACAATTAAAAATACCAAATAAATTTGGGCCCCTTAAAAATTCATTAGCATCTTGGCTTTGGATGATCAAAATAGGTATTGGGCCAACCCGAATGCCCATTTCCAGTTTCAAAATATTTTATTAATTATTTCATAAAATATTCATGTTTTATCATTTCCCAGTTATTTCACCTCTCTCCTTATCGCACTATACCTATAGGCACCCCTAGATTCGTTTCCCCCTATTTGGAGATCGTATCAGTCCGGAATTGGGGCCCAACTTCTCTGGTTTCTAAAATTGTCCAGATTTCTCAAGTAAGTGACTATCCTTCTATGTTTCTTCCTTTTCTTTATGGTTTCTCATTTTTTTGAATCCAAAAATGTTTAGAATCGTGGTATTATACCTAGGGTTTCATTTTGGGTTTCCTGGTCCAATCCTTTGGTATTAGATTTGATCTCACTCCCTTTTTGTGGGGTGGTGGTGTGGAAGAAGTTCTGCACTAGGATTTGCGGTTCTCGACTCTTTCGGTAGGTGATTCCATATGTAGGTATTGTATAATGAGTTGGATTACTTTATTTCTGTTTCATTATGTTCTTCCTTCATTATTTTTATTTTAAAATTTGATTTGGGTAGAATTTTTAAAGCGGTTGATTTATAAGTGACAATTTTGTGTGAAAATGGGTGTTTTTCATGTGGAATTTGTGTTGTCCCTCTTGGTGTTGTTACATTTTTCATGGATTGGATTTATAAAAATGTTTTGATGTTGGAATATCTGGTTTGGTATAATATTGGTCTCCATTGGGTTTGAAATGTGGGATTTTAGATGAATTTAATGTGCAAAATTTGATTACTTTTCTTGAAATTGTTTTATGGAAATTATACGAGGTTTATTGAGTTATTTAAAAAGGTGAAAAGAATGTGTAGCTACTGATTTGAATGTGTGTGACCAGAACTGATATTTATATGTGAAAATTGATTTTGGTATCATGTGGTAAGTATTTGGGAACTATATGGGAAACCTGGGTAACTAGGCGGGCTAACGTGTACTAGTACGCTATTGAACGGAGGGGTTTTGGACAAGGTTAACATAGAAAGTGTGACATGGATAACACTAAAAGAAACTACAATAGAGATGATTTGTGACCACTAGGTTATAGGTATGCTCCCTACTAGTGGATCGTGCATGAGAATGAATTTTATTATGGTTACTTTCACCAAGGTACGAGGTACTTGGGGCTCAGAACTAACTAGTACCTAGGGGTGTTCTTATGCTTGCTGCTCATGGACTTTTTGGAATTTATTATTGCCTTATGGTATTTTGGGATGTGAAACCAGTAGTTTTCATCTTTTATTAAAATGAACCAATTCTTTAAAGTTATCCCCGTTAAATTTTATTTTCTTTTCAAAGTTACACTTTTAGAAATAAATGCTACCATGTTCTATTTATAACTCTCTCAAGTTTTTATTTTATAATGCATATCACTTGGAATCCATGGGTGATATCCTACTGGGATTAGTATCACATCCTACTTACAACATTGGGTTTAAGTAGACATGATCATTTTTTACACAGGCAAAGCCACGGCCTTGGGTGGTGGAGGTTCAGGTTGCTAGTTTCTCTCAATGGTGTAGTGTTGTGGAGACGGCCATGGGTGATGACCCCTTTTCATGTGTAGTCTCTTGGGATGTTTTTATACTAATTTTATACACCTTTGGAACTCTTGTGTATTGTTTAAACCCATCTACTCAGTTCTGAACTTTATTATGTATTTTTTGGCATAATTTTTTCAGATTAGGATTATTTTATGTTTTTGGTTATTTTATGAATCCAAACTCAGGCAAATCATTCCCAAATGAATTTTTATGATACTTGGGCACTTGTGCCATCCTATGGGTTAGGGAATTCCCTTCGGGCCTTGCCATGAGCAAGATTTGGTGCCATTTTGATTGAGGCCAAATTTTGTTCATGAAAAAATGGTATCAGAGAGAGGTTATGGTTTTTGAGTTATATTATTATTTTGGGATGAGTCTGGCTAGACCAGAGATAGGACTGTCGAGTCTCGGAATTTTGGTCATGAGTAGGGTGCCTGGCCCGTACCCCTCGTGACAGACCGTGAGTCACCATGGGATGTCCAAATTGTATATTTATCTTCACTTCCAAGTGAGATGTGTTGGCTGCAGACTACACGTGGGCATCGAGGGTGGTGATGTAGTTTTTTATTTTACTTTTGTAATGCGTTTGGCATATTTTTATCTGATGTAATTCCTAAAATTTTTAGAACTGTTGTACTGATTGTTTCCCTTGTGACTGTTGGATTTTTTAGCAACATGCCTCCTCGGAAAGCTCCCACGCACCAACAGGAGGAAGTAGGGGAGAGTTCTATTACACCACTCTATCCAAGGATGATAGATTTTGTAGTCTGAGCTGTCTAGGTTATGGGAAAAGGAGGGGTTCTGGATCCTACTCTATCCTGAGAAGATGAGTTTGGGCCCATGAAGGATAAGGCCCTGGAGTTCATGAAAAATAATCCTTCTTATTTTCGAGGTAGCTCATAACCTCAAGAGGAAGAGGAATGGCTTGGGAAGATAGAGCATATGTTCAAGTTCCTGGACACAACTGAGGAGGTCCGGGTGAAATGTGCCTCTTTTCAGCTAGAGGGTCCCAGCCATAGGTGGTGGGAATCAGTTCTTCAATCTGGGAAGCATGAAAACATGAGTTGGAGAGATTTTAACGCCATCATCAATGAGAATTATTGTCCAATGGTTCAATATTATACCAGATCTCGAGAATTCATGGATCGTTCCCAGGGAGATCATTCAGTAATGGATTATGCAAACCATTTTACTGATTCAGTGTGGTACATTCCTAAGATTGTTTTAAGTGAAAACTTGAAAGCTTGAAAAATCGAGAAGGGACTGCGACCAGAAATTTACTCATAGGTCCTCCTATTCAAGTTGGTAAATTATGCTGATATGTTCAATTGTGATTTCATGGTAGAGATTGATCAAAAGGGGAAGTCTGTGATCTTTGGAGGTGTATCTACTATGGGCACTAGTAGCTCTGCTGAAAAGAAGAGGAAGCGGGAAGAGCAGGGAATGAGGGAATGTGGTAGTTCAGGCCACTCTTCCAGGAAGTTTTCATCAATGGCTACATATGCGAGGACTATCATGTGCCACCTGTGTGGGAAGATAGGGCACATCCATCTAGCATGCCCTTATCCTCCAAAGACCTGTTTTCACTGTGAAGGTAAGGGACATAGGCAGTGATTTTGTGGGATAATGCATCCACTTCAAAGTGGGGCATGATCTATTCTTCCCAGGGAAGTGCTAGCGTAGTCTGAGCCATCAAGGATAGGGGGATCTCAGTTCGGTGATCATAGTGGCAGGGCTAGATTATCTTTTTGGTAGAGCCAATTTAGGGCAGAACCATAGGCGGGTGGCCCTTCACAGGCATAGACCAGACATTTTCATGTTGTGGATCAGGCATTGGAGGGATCTGATGCAGGACCTTCGACTGTTCAAGGTACCATTTTGATTGCATCTTCTATAGTTGTAGTTTTATTTGATACAGGTGCTTTAGTTTCTTTAATATCTTCCCATATTCTGAGCTTGTTGTGCCTTCCAACCGAAATTTTATCTATTGTATTTGAGTTAGTAACACCACTGGGTAAGAAAAAGGAGTAGGGTCTTAGGTTCCTTTCGTGAGCACTCTCTATGTCAGGAGTTGAGATGGAGTGGGATTTCTTGGTCCTTGATATGGACCTGTTTGATGTGATCCTCGACATGGACTGACTGGTGCGATTCCAAGCTCATATTGATAGCTATCGGCGTCGATTTAGTTTTATGGAACCAGATTGGAGTCCTCAATTATTTCCTGGAGAATGAGATCCTCAGTCGGGTCACGCAGGACCTCCACTCCCTGAGTTGGGGAATCTTGCTTATCAGTTGTCATCGCTCGCATTGGAGGATGGTGGTGATGTCTCTCAGGGCGGGTTAACTCATGTAGTGGATGAGTTCCCAGATGTCTTCTGAGATGATTTCTCAGGCTTACCCCTAGAGTGGGACGTGGAGTTCTTGACTGAGTTGGTGTCGGGAACGCAGCCTATATCTCTTCCCTCATATCGCATGGCCCCCCCGAATTGAGGGAATTAAAGATACAGCTAGAAGATTTGGAATCCAAAGGATTCATTCACCCGAGCGTCTCTCCTTGGGTTGTTCCAGTCACATTCGTGAATATGGCCGATGGAACCCTCCGGTTGTGCATCAATTATCGAAAATTGAATAAAGTGACCATCATGGACAAATACCCTATTCCTAGGATTGATGATTTGTTTGACCAACTTAAGGGGGAAAAGTGTTTCTCCAAAATCGACATGCATTCGGAATACCTCCAGGTCGGGGTAGGAGAAGAAGACATTCCAAAGATGTCTTTCCAAAGCAGGTATGGTCACATCGAGTATCTAGTCATGTCTTTCAGATTGATGAATGCCCCGACAGTTTTCATGGCACTCATGAATAGGGTGTTCCACCAATATCTTGACTCATTTGTAGTGGTATTTGTGTATGACATCTTGGTTTATTTTGGATCTGAGGAAGAGCATGAAAACCACCTGCGGGTCGTTTTGAGCACCTAGCGGGACCATTGCCTATTTTCCAAACTCTTAAAGTTCACATTCTGGATCAGGGAAGTGAAGTTGTTGGGGAATGTCATCTCAGAACATGGGGTTTTAGTGGATCCGGAGAAGATTAGTGTAGTTATGTCATGGGAACAATCGAGAAATGTGTTTGAGATCAGATGTTTTCTTGTCCTTGCAGGTTATTACATGCACTTTGTCCTAGAATTCTCATGGCTCACCTCCCCCATGACCGCACTCAACCGAAAATGGGTGAAATTTTAATTGATCCCAAAGTGTTAGGAATCTTTTGAGGAGTTGATGTGGCGGTTGACCACCGCACTTCTGCTAATTTTACTAGGGTATGGGAAGGGCTATGTGGTTTGTTGTGATGCTTCAGGTATGGTTCTTGGGTGCGTACTTATGCATGATAATCATGTGGTCGCGTACGGATTTCGCCAACATCAACCATATAAAAAAACTACCCGACCCATGACTTGGAGTTCGCATCAGTGATGCTTTCATTGAATACATGGTGTCACTACCTCTTTGGGGAGATGTTTTTGGTCTACTCTGATCACAAAATCCTGGCTTATATCTTCTCGCAGATGGACCTCAAATTGAGGCAGCGTCGCTGGAATGAGTACTTGTAGGGGTTTGACATTGACATTGTCTATACCCCAGGCAAGGGTAATGTAGTGGCTGATGCCTTGAGCAGAAGGGTTCTGGTGCAAGCTTTGAGGAAGTCCAGTTATGATTGGACATTGATGGGGCTCTTTTATCAGAGGCATGTGGAGACCAGGGAACACAGTGGAGGGGTATTCTTGGCAAGCGTCCAGTTGAATCCTTCTCTGTTGGAGTTGATTCAGTGGGAACGACCCAGTTATGAGATTTTTCAATGGTCTAAGTAGTTTCTTCATGGTGGGGAGACATCCTCTGATTGGTTGTCATCTCTTGAGGGCGTCTTGTGCTTCAAGGGCCTTTCAGTAGTACCATTATCTCTGTGCAAGGTGGTGATGCAGGATAGCCACCAGTCTTAGTGGGATGTCCATCCAGGTGCCACTAATATGTATTATGATGTCCGTCGGTAGTTTTCATGGCGTGGTATGAGACGAGACATAGCAGACGTTGTTTTGAGATGCTAAACATGCCAGTAGGTGAAAGCAGAGCACCAAAGGCCTTCCAGTATTCTCCAACCACTACCCATTCCTACCTGTAAGTGGGATGAGGTCACCATGGACTTCATTGTTGGCATACCTTGTACACCTTGGGGTAATAATCGCATTTGGGTGGTGATTGATCGTTTGACCAAATCAGCCCACTTCATTCCGATAAAATATACAACTAAAGTGGATGAGTTAGGCCATTTGTATCTTCAGGTGGTGTTGAGACTCCATGGTGTACCATCAACTGTTGTCTCAGAAAGAGACCCCTGATTAACTTCTAGATTTTGGGAAGTCCTTCATAAGGCCTTATGGTCTCAGATTTAGATGACCACAACATACCACCCTCAGACGGATGGTCAGACAGAGTGGGCGTATCAAATTTTGGAGGACATGCTTCATGAATGTGTCCTGGAATTTAGAGGTTCTTAGAATATCTATTTGGGATTGGTTTAGTTTTCTTATAAGAACAGTTACCAATCCTCTATTCGAATGTCCCATTTTGAGGCGCTCTATGGTCGGCCATGTCGGTCCCCCCTATGTTGGGCTGAGGTAGGAGAGACTTCTCTGTTTGGGCCAAGACCTGTGTAGGAGATTTCTAAGAAGGTCAAGTTGATCAGGAAGTTCTTATTTATAGCTCAGAGTCATCATAAATCTTATGCTAACCAGAGGCGTCGAGACCTAGAGTTTTCTGTGGGTGACATGGTATTCTTGAATGTGGCCCCTCACCTGGGCTATCGTTGATTGGGGAAGCAAGGTAAGCTGATGGGGTGGTATGTTAGGCCCTTAGAGATCCCCGAGTGTATTGGAAAGGTGTCATACCATTTTTACTTAACTTCTATGTTGAAGTCCATCCATTATGTCTTCCACGTCTCTCAGTTGAAGAAATACAACCCGGATCCAAACCATGTGTTGAGTTGGGAAGAACTGGAGATAGAGCCCGACTTGTCTGTTGTTGAGATTTTGGTGAAAATAGTGGACTCCCAAGAGAATATACTTTGAGGAATTTATATTACATTAGTCTGGGTTTTATGGCAGCATGGGAATGATACACATGAGACATGGGAGAGAAAGTCATGGGTTGACGAAGAGTACCCATTCTTGTTTTCCAATCAAGCTTCAAGATGACTTTCCGGGGCAGAAATTCCTTCATGGTGGGGAAAGTTTTCACATAAATGACATATTTTTAATTTTATTTTTCATTTAATTTACATCCTTTAGTTGTTTTGTGGTTTTTCCATTCATTTTTTAAAAATGGTGGGTTTTCAAAATTTGGGCCAACCCAAGAGCCCATTTCCAGTTTTGAAAGTAAATTTTGTTTCTTTAATAACTCCTTTTTTTTCAACCATATTCACCCATTAAACTTCCAAAATGACATTAATTTAACTATTAAAACCACAAAATAAAATTGGGCCCCTTAAAAATTCATTAGTATCTTGGATTTGGGTGATCAAATTTGGTATCGGGCCAACCCAAAAGCTCATTTCTAGTTTTAAAATGTTTTTTTAATTCTCACATAAAATATTAATTTTTTATTATTTTGCTGTGATACCACATCTCACCTGCTCCCACTGTACCTATCCACACCCTCAGCTTCTTTTCTGCCTATTTGGAGATCGTATTAGTCAAGAATTGGAGCTGAACATCTCTAGTTTCTAAAATCGTCCAGATTTCTCGAGTAAGTGAGTATCCTTCTAAGTTCCTTCTTTTTTACTTAAGCATTCTCCCTATTTTATTCCATCCACAAATATTAAGAAGCTAGGGATTCATACCTAGGGTTTCATTTTAATTTTCTTGGTCCAATCTTCTAGTTTGAGGTTTGATCTCACTCCCTTGTGGTGCGGTGGTGGTGCGGTTGAAGTTCCACACTAGGATTTACAGTTCTTGACTCTTTTGTTAGGTGATTCCCTATGTAGGTATTGAATAATATGTTGTCTTGTTGTATTTATGTTTCCATTATGTTCATATTTAATTATTCGGATTGTGAAAATTGATTTGGGTAGCATTTTTAAAGCGGTTGATTTATAAGTTCCAATTTTGTGTGAAAATGTGTGTCTTACATGTGCAACCCATGTTGTGACTCTTGGTGTTATTTTATAATTCATTTATTGGATTTATAAAAATGTTTTGATGCTGGAGTTTCTGTTTTTGTATAATATTGGTCTCCATTAGGATTTAAATGTAGGATTTTAGATGAATTTAATGTGCAAAATTTGATTACTTTTCATGAAATAGTAAAATGGAAATTATAAGTGGATTATTGAGTTATCTAAAAAGGTGAAAATAATTTGTAGCTACTATTTTGAATGTGTGTGACCACAACTGATATTTATATGTCAAAATTGATTTTGGTATCATTTGTTTACTATTTGATCACATGATGGGAAACCTGGATATCTAGGTGGGCTAACGTGTACTAGTACGCTAGTGAATGGAGGGGTTTTGAACATGGTTCACTTAGCAAGTATGACATGGATAACACTAACAAAACTACAATGGAGATGATTGGAGACCACTGGGTAATGTGTATGCTCCCTACTAGTGTCTCGTGCATGAGAATGAATTTTATTATCGTTACTTTCACCGAGGTACGAGGTACATGGGGCTCACAACTAACTAGTACCTAGGGGTGTTCTTATGCTTGGTGTTCATGGCCTTATTGGAATTTATCATGGCCTTATGGTATTTTGGGATGTGAAAACCATTATCTTGAATGTTTTATTATAATTCACTCATTCTTCAAAGTTATCCCCATTGAAAGTTATTTTCTCTTCAAAGTTTCACTTTTAGAAATAAATGCTACCATTTTCTATTTATAACTCTAGCATGCTTTTTATTTTATAATTCCTATCACTTGGAATACATGGATGATATCATATTGGGCATAGTCTCACACCCTAATTACACCTTTGAGTGTAAGTACACTTGATCATGTTTGACACAGACAATGGCAAGGCCTTGGGCGATGACGGTTCGGGTTGATAGTTTCTCTCAATGGTTTGTTGTTTTGGAGACGGCTCGTGGGAGATGACCCCTTGTTGTGTGGAGTCTCTTGGGATGTTTTTCTACTACTTTATACACCTTTGTACCTCTTGTGTATTTTTTAAACCAATATACCTAGTTACGAATTTTACTAAGTATTATTTGGCATAATTTTTCATATTTGGATTATTGTTTGTTTTTTGGTTATTTTATAAATCCAAACTCGGGTAAATCATTCCTAAATGAATTTTTATGATACCCAGGAACTTGTGATAGCCCGTGGGGATAGGGAAAACCTTTCGGGCCTTGCCATGAGCCAGGTTTGGTGATGGTTTGATGGAGACCAGATTCAGTTCGTGGAATGATATAATAAATTTGTTTCATAAATATTCATTGTTTGTTTTATGAGAATGTTAACAATCTCGAAAACAAGTACGATGACATAGACAATATTTAAAAACATTCTCGAGTATTATATTTTCAATACATTCTATTGTGTCCCATTATATTTTGACAATTTTTAATCATAATAACTCAGAAGGAATATTATTAAATGAATCGTAAAATATCGTAACAATAATTTTTTTATGATATAACATTACAAACGGAATTATATACACCATATAAATTAAACTAGGTGTATAACACCTAATAAGTCTTAGTAGAATATAAACTTGGACAATGTCCCTTACGTTTAATTTAAAGTTAGTTAAAAGTCCTTTATATTATTTTATAATAAAGTTATGTTAATTTAATAATTGTATTATGAACTTTTTCATTTTTATCATAGAATTTATTTTACTTATTCGTGTTTTGTATACAAGTACTACATCAATTATGTTTATGTTTGATGTTTTCACCAAATTCTGTTTATGAGTCACAAATAGCATTGATATGATAACTGTGGTCAAAGTGTTAAATATATAACATCTAAAGAATAATAATCAAAAATTAATTATCATATTTATACATAAAAAATACAATAATAAACAATCCTTGGATATGGGTAAGAAAAATGAATCAACATTACGATCATGTAGATGGTAGGCCATACCTACACATGTGTAACATTCAAATTTTTCAATGGTTATTATGAAAATAAGGTAAGTTATGCCATAACGTTAAATAATGGTATTTATATCATAAAAAATATTTTATTTAATCATATCAATAAATATAAATATATATAATTCTGGTGATGTAGAAGGAGTCACATCGTGTCGAGAATGCAGTTGTCCACACATCTGCGAATGAAAATTTGACTTTTTAAGTTTGTGAAAGGGTAATAAATAAAAAATTATATATTATAAATCTATAGAATTATAATTTTTTGATTAATATAATATAGATATTTTTCATGTCACATATTTTTAATTAAAATCATCCTTTGTAAATTCTATACATCATGTGATTGAATCTCATTTCTTTGAAGGGGTGGTAGTCCCCACTTTTCCAAAGGAAGTTATCATTTTTATACAAACTGGAAATTATAAAGATTAGATTTTTAGAACAATTAAATTAGAATAAATATAATAAAAATATATTATTATGTATATATAAATATTTAGTCCATCCTGTTGTATCCATGAGATGTGGTAATGTAAGAATGATCAATCATTGTTTCATGAGGTGGTAGTTCAACGTTCACATAAAAAGTATGTTTGTTACACGTAAATTAAATAATGTGTGATTTCTGGTTAAAATTATAACATAATAACATCATGGTATATTGAGTAATTTTATTTTATATTTTCATTTCATAAAAACATTTTCAGTGGTAGAGAAATAAATGAAAAGTGATCGTTCGAAAGAATTACATTAAAAATCAGATAACTACTTTTCGATTTTACCAAAGGAATTTCATGGAAGGATTTATGCCAAAATTTATGAATCAAGGATGATGGGAATTATGTTAAGCTGATATTAGGGGTACATCGTTGATGAAAGTAATTAGTTTGAGAGGTATGGGTAAGTGGGAAAAGTGGCAACCTTCTATAGTGGTGGAGGTGGGGATCTCTTATAATATTTTGACAATAGAATTATTCCCATGTTATTTCTATTTAATGTGACTCCATTAATAGACCCCATTCTAGAAAATATATTTTAGTGTAAAAATGATTCCATAGAATATATTTTTTAAACGTTTATAGGCCATTTTTGGCCAAAAAGTTAATGTTTAGCCCCATATTAAGCATAATTTAACCTTAAATGTTGTAATTAATTTTAATCTCATTCCATAATAATTTTTGAAAAATAAAAAATATATTCTTAGAATATCTTATAAATTATTTTGATTCAATATATGGAGTCATTTTTTACAAATTACAATTATATAATATGAATAAATTGATTTAAATTTTATCCTTCAGGTAGGACGAAAATGTGGGGTTTTAAAGTAAAAATGTTTGAATGTTGTTGTGTTTTTATAATCAGTTTCAAAGTGAAAATCTATATAAAATCTCATATTATATCAATTAATAAAAATATGATATAATTGAACATTAAATAAAATTAAAATTAAAATTTATCTTTATAAATAAATTAAATGAAATTGTATTATTGAATAACAATTCTGTATTTTTATCTATTCATTTAAAAATGATATGTTGCCAAAAAATATCTAAATAAATAACCATAACATAATTTTTCCGTAACGATGTCAACAATAGAGTTTTTTTTGACATATTAAAAAATTTAATGTGATAATATTCAAATATAATTTGGTTTCTCTATTAAAAGGACGTGAAATTGGCTTTATAAAAATATAGTTTTTTTGTGAAATTGGGTTTTTCATTAACTAATGAATTTAAAACCAAATGGATTAACTTAAAAGAAATATTCAGAATATATATTATATTTTTTTCATGAAAAACATTAACTAATTTATGTTTTTATGTTTATTATGAAAAAACTCTTTTTAAAGCATATAAATAATAATAATCAGTTTTATATCAAATTCATTCTTATTATTATTTCTTATTAATGTGTAACAATTGAATTAATTTTATATTTATATAAAACAAAAATATTTATAAGATTGTTAATTTTATTCATAATAGATAACATAACATCACTCTTTTATCATATTATATTAATTAACTAAATTTCAATAAAACATTATTATTTGGTGAAGCTCAGTCTTGCGTGAAACATAAGCTAATGAGGAAGGTGTCTATGGAATGTAATGCAAGATAACAAGATTTTTCGGGAATTAAAATCCATATATTGTATTCAACTAATATAAAATAATAAATATATAATTTTGTCTTGGGATATTATATTTTCATACATGCATCGTGATACTTTTCTTATACACTATCAAATAAAATTTTGTACTTTAGATTTCAGGGGTGTTAAACTCTCCCCACCTTAATTGAATTTCAACATCAAAGTTAAAACACTATATTGGTGATAGATATTTTCATATTTTATTTTTTAAAATTCCACATCATTAGGAATTTTTATAAAATCTTCTATTTAAAAGAGTGAAGGAGAGTTAAAAAGGTTTCATAGACTAACATTTAATGTGGTCTATAAATATGAGATCAATAGTGGAAATTAGGGATATAGACTTGGAGGAAGATCTTAAATATTTATAGATATTGATTAAGTTCATCAATTATAAAAAAATTATTGATCAATAGAAAGATGAGGGACTCAAATTCATAAATCATTGATGATTTAGAAGGCCATCAGTCTAACAAAAATTGTAGTATTAGGACCCCATTTTTTATTGAGTATTCTTTTCTTAATGTTGAGGTATTATTTTACTACCAATTTATATTTTCTTGAAATACTTCTATAAATATAATTTTTTCATTTGGTTTGGAATCCTAAAATTTTACTATTCATTCAAAAATTAAATTTAATGCTTGAAGCAGTAAATTATGTTTCCAAAAGATATTAAGTCCCACAAAAGGGTGACATGTCTAATTATTTGTCTCCATATATTCTCCGAAACTAATATGGTTAATATATTAATCTAAAAATCCTAAATATTACATTGTTTTTTCATCCTTAATATATTTTTTTAAATTATTTAATTAAAAAATTAACATATTAATATGGACGTTGTGTAGGTCAGTAGATGGAATTAAAACCTTATCATTCTTTTGTTAGGTGTTAATGTCCAGTAGCCATTCCAAATGTGATTTTTTTTCATATATCTTACATGTTATACTTTTATGAAACCATGTTAATATAATTTTCAAAATTAATATGATTGTCATAGTGGAAATATGGTTAATCATTAAATATCCTTATAAATATTGTTTTAAATACAAAGAGAATACATTTATACCTCATCTATTATTTAACATTGGTACTCAATTCATATAATATTTATATATAGTTTTATTTCTAGTACCATAAAATAATGACAAAATATATTCAATATAATATATATTTGAGTCAAAAAGGGTATTCATTGTCAAAATCTTTCATAGTGATTTGTTAATAAAATGGGTATTTTTCAAATTGTATCCCTTGAGTGTTTCAAACTAGGTGTGCAGTAAGGCCTGTTGTCATGTACCACGTTACCCCTAGTCTATCCCAACACACCTTGTCAGAGTTGTTATTATGAGGTGCATCTGTTCTAGAACCATGTCCACTGGTTGTATCCTAATAGATATGAATTGCCTGGAATTCACATATAATATCTATAATAAAAATATTTTATTATGTTTTTAAATACATATACTCAACATGTACATTATTTTTATGTTCACTAACCTATTTTTTCTGAAATATTGTATATAAGGTTGCTTGTAAACTTACTATTCTACCAAATGTTATGCTCTAACCCAAAAAAACTCAGATCCCTTTTGTTCTTTCTATTTAATTGGCATGATTATGAAGTTTCAAATATTTATGGACTGAGAGGTTAGTAGTCTTGGTAAAATAGATATATAAATTTGTATTTTATTAAAATATAATACATTACGTACATCATATGTTTTTCAATCTAAATAACAGTGAGGTTAAATTTGTTCCATCTAGCTTATCCTTATATATGATTCATAGTACATTCCTCATATTCCCAAAAAAAAGAATCATAATAATGGTGATCTTAAATGATTAGTATGGTTAATTAAGGCATAGAAGAATAAAAATGAATCAATAAGAATAAATAAAATTGATATATAAATAAATGGGAACACATACCATGTAGGCAATAAATGAGAATCTAGTGAGTAAATAATAATGAAAGGTAAACTAGTAAAAATAAAATCCTTTTAAATAACTATGTAGTTAAAATCAATTTCGGAAGGTAACAAACTGTAAAACAATCCATTTAATCAATGGAGATTAAATGAAATGTACCTATTAATATGTTGACACCAAATCTTTTGGATGAATAATTAATGATACCAAATAAGGGTAATGCTTAATTATTAGACATCTTGTTTTTTATGCACATGATACCTTTACCATAATGACGGTTGAAAACATACTGGGTAAAAATTCCATTCCCCTTGGTTATCCAATGGATTTCATCCCAGGAGTCTAATAAAGCATCGTGGGGATTGAATTAGCTGGTAACCAAACTAAAGATCTTGCATTAACTATTCTCCCACCCATTGGGCATGCATTGTCTATTCTCTAATATATATTGTGATTGTACAAATAATTTAAATATAAAGTTCCTTATCAAATATCCGTAATGATTAATGAAAAAAAATCAATATTTTACCAAATAATTAAATAACATTAAAAGGAAACCCCATTTGAAAAAATGGAGTATGATTCAGGTAATAATCATATCCATGAAAATTAATATTGATAATTTGTTTAATATTAATTTTAAATGATCATAAGAAACTAAATATTTCAAAGGGAATAAAAAAATAATCATGGAAGTTACTATGAATACTATACTTGTTTAAATCACACATAAACTATCCATAGAAAGAAAATGCATGGTCGTAAAAAATTAAATCCTGTGTAAAGTAAAATAAAGGGTAAATGTATTCGATGAATTTTATTACTATAAAACGATATTTTAAAAACACTATTATAGAATGTATCATTTTATATTCAAAAACCCTTTAAAAAAAGCTTTCTTTTGAAATCAATTTTGAAACAAATACCATAAAATATTACCTTTTAAACATGACAAGTAATAATCAATGAAATAAATGTGAGTAAATACCAACATGTCATACGAGGTAATTATGACATTTCTTTTTCATGGTCATAAGGTTTCAAAAATTCTATATTCGAAATGTGAAGAGATTAGTAGATTGAAATATTTTGTAAAATAAAAAAAAGTTAAAATGGTCTTACCAAATAAAATTAAAATGGTCCAAAACATTTTTCAATTTTTTTAAAGAAAAGATTTTATTTTGATGAAAATAAGGTCTTTGACTAAATTGAGAAATGAATTCTACTTTCCTTTAAAAATTTTTAAATTATTTTAAGTACCAAATATTTCAAAAAATTTTCTGTTAATTGAATTTGGTCTTGAATAAATAGAGTAGAATAAAATGAAATTAGTTATTAAAAAATGATAAAATAATTTTCACTAATTAAAATTCATATGTAAACAATCATAAATAAAATAATATTGTGATTTATAATACAGTAAAGGCCCATATCATTGAAGTGTTAATCCATTAATGAATAGATTATATGTATCAACTATGAATATTGATACGGTAGTTTAAATACATAAATAGATATTTATGTCATTTGATACATTATAAATAAATTTTACGGATGGTGAAGACGTAGTAAAATACAATGAAAATGAATTGGGTTATAAAATTTCATTTCCACTTGGATACATTTAACACAAGTCCCCTATAATGAAATAATTCTAATTAAAACTCAAAATACCATTAAGAACGAAAGCATAAAGATATAATATGACAATATTGAATTATTTCAACCATATATATGAAATTATGTGCACAAATATTGTGTTACATTTATAAGAGAAAGCTAAAAATATAAAAAGGAAGTGATATTTAAAATATAATCACTAAAAATGTTCTTGAAGAGAAAAATATTAAATCATTACAAAGTGTCCCATACCACATTGAATCAAATGATTAATAATATGCATGAAATAAAAAAAATAAAAAAAACATATAATATAATATCAGTAATATGTTTCCTTATATAACAATTAAAATCAAATTTTGTAAACCATATAAATGAAACTAGATGCATGAAAACAAATAAGTACCAGTGAAATATAAATTGAAATGAAATCACCTAACTTGAATATCCTTTTGGTTGAACATACATAATATTCTCGTATAATAAACTTATGTAAAATATATACTTGATTCAAAATAATTTTCATGTCTATCATTATTACTATTAGACTTATTACATTGTGGTATAAAACTACTCAATCTATTATGTTTATATAAGATGTTTTTACCATATTTGGTATATATATCAAAAAAACATTGGTTGGTCAACTATGGTCAAATGGGTAAATATATAACATCCCTAGAATAATAATCATGATTGATTCGTCTTATTTATAAAACAATTTTACTTTTAGAAAAAATCTTCTAATATGGTTACAAAAAGTGAATCACTATTAAAATCAAGGTGATGGAAGGCCATACATATGCATATGTAACATTCCCATTTTTCAAAGATTGTTGTGAATAGAAGAAATATAACACCATATCATTATTGAATTATGATTATATCATATGTACCATGTTATTAATTACTATATAATTTTATTTTTAATTATTGTTACGTAATAGTAATAACATAATGTTGAGGAGGTAGTAGTCAACATGTCAACAAACGATGTTATCACTTTTTATGTTTGTAAAAGGGTAATAATGTAAATGACATATATTAAATAATTCCATAAAGGTAATTTTGTCATGTATGTAATACGGATTATATTATGTCGAATATTATTTATTGAAATAATCTGTTATACATTTTTTTATGGTTTTATTGAATCACATCGCCTTGAGAGGGTGGTAACACACACTTCCCCAAACGATGTTATCAATTTAACATAAAGTGTAAATACTAAATATATCTATTTAAAAAAAATGAAAATTACAAAAACATTATATATATAATATATAATTATATAATTATATTTCCTCTAATAATGACCAACATGAAATGTTTGTAAATGAATATCAAAAATTCATTATTTAGTGAGGTTGGAGTTCACCATTCACAAAAACAGTATGTTCATTACCCATTAAATGGGATTGTGTGTAAGTGTAAGTATAAATATTAAAATAAAAACAACATAGTATATTAAATATACTATTTTTTCTACATGATCATGTAATAATAATTTTATACTTGTTGGGAAGTAAATTTAAGAAAATTGATTGTTGGAAAGCATTAAATTAAAAATTTGATATCACATTTTGGTTTATACTAAAGGGGTTACTTGGAAGAATTTATGCCCAAATAAAGGCTTCATAGTATAGTTTACGGATGTTAGGAATATATTTGGGAATATCCTAACCGAACCTATGTAGTTATAATAGTGTGAAGAAGTGGAAGAAGTTGTGTCCTTCTATAGTGGTGGAGGAGTAGCACTATTGTTTTATTTTGACAATGGAATTATTACCTTCTTCTTCCTATTTAAAGTGGATCCAATAAAAGACCCAATTAGTTAAAATATATTATTGAGTCTACATATATCCATCTAATTTATTTTTGGACAATTATATTTGTCATTTTGGACATTATGGTTAACATTTTGTCCGTTATTATTCTTAATTTATACTTAAACGTTTTAATTAATTTTAATCATTTCCACCAGTATTTTTGGTAAAAAAATTATCTTATTAGAAATAATAAATTATCATTATTAAAAATATTTAATATAATTCTCCAAATTCCAATCATATATGTGTAATAAATTTATCTAAATGTAATCTTTCATGTGGGATGACAATGCCGGTTTTAAAAGTAAAAATGTTGGAAATTGTTCTGCATTTTTATTATCAATTTTACGGTGAAATTAACTGAAATGACATAGATTTTTATTTAATAAAAATATGATATAATTAAACCCTAAAACCAATTAAATGTATAATTTATCCTTATAAATAATTTATATGTAAAATATTTTTTGAACCAAAACACATATTTTTAATTATTCATTAACAAATGTTATTTTTCTGAGAAATATCAAAAATGGACTCTAAGAAAATTTTAATGTTGATAAATAAAATATTATTCTTATTTTGAGGTATTAAATCATGTAACTTGTTAAAATCCATATTTATAATTTGTTATCCATTAGGTGGTAATATTACCTTATTAACAATATAGTGTTTGATGTGTAATATTTTGTTTTTTCTTATCATAATCAATTGTTACCTAATTGATGAATATAAAAAAATTTAATAAATGACATATATATTTAATTTAAATAATTAACTAATTTCAATTGATTATGTTTATTAATTTTAAAATCCTTTGGAATCATATAAATAATAATATTATTTTTATCCAATTGGTTCTTTTTTTTATTTCTCATTATTGGTAACCATTGAATTAATTATAAAGTTATATTAACCATTCATTTTCGTTAGATTGTTAATATTATTCATAACCTCTAACATAACCTACATGTTATGTGGTATTATATGGAATATTAATATTTCAATAATAAATTATTATTTTGTGAAACTCTGTCTTGCGTGTAATGCAAACTATCAATGATGTGTTCTATAACCTGTAATGAAAGATAACATGGTGTTTCATGCATTAAAATCTATATCATGTATTAAATATATTTAGAATCGTAAATATATCATAGATTATCATTTTATTATATCTATTTATGTGGTAGGAGATGCGTTCCATGCATGTTTTTGAATACAATGTTGTACCTTAGTTTTTCAGGGTGTTATATTGTTAATAATTTAATGTGCACTGAAATATCATCCTTAATTTCCATTACCAATAATTTCACATTCAGGATTAATAAATATTTTATCACCTACTCTAATAGTGTAATGAGAACTCAGATATTTAATATTCTAATTGATAGCAAGTCAATTAAAGTCCTTATTAAGGATAAATATTTTAAATAAAATGAAAGGAAAAATTTTAGACATGAGTTTTTGAGAAAGAGATTTGGAATTTGAAAAAAAGAGAAACCCCATTATATAAGATTTATTCTAGGAAAATTTATCGATAGAGAATGTATTATAATTATTGAAAATTTTGTGCATGTTTGTGATGAATTCTTCATCAATTGGTTAATCTATTTTAGGATAGTCACAATCTTACATGATCAGTAGATAACTATGAAAATGGATAGAGTAATTAATTATCTTATTAACTTCTAATAATTAATCGTAAATTTACGATTCATTTTTTAAATATAGATATTTTAATTAGACATATTTTTTTTATCAAATACCAATTAGTGATTATATGAAATAAATATCATATATCATGATTGATTCATTACCTATATAATAAGGGATGAGATGAATATAAACACAATTTTATAAAATAAAAAATTTAATTTCAAATAATTGATCTTACATGGTTGGTCCACTATAGAGAAAGATGTAACATAGACATGTTCTTATTGAATGATTGACATAAATGATGGAGTCTATATAACATGAGTAGAGATTAACAAATATGAGTTTTTTTTATATTGTTAAATTTTTAGTAATATATTTATTCTTGATCAATCAATTATAAATATTGGTCAAAATATTTCCCTAATGATAATTTATTAGATAATAGAAATGATCACTGAGTTAGTTTTGTTTGATATGTAAGACAATTACTGAGGAGACACAAGAATAAAAGTATTAAAATTTTCAGAAATTACAGAATTAAAATTTACCCTCATTATATATAAATTAATAATTCCATAAGGAAAAGATTTAATATATATGGAGATTAGATACAATTATTTCATATTACACAATATATAACTAATATCTCCCACAAATTTCTCAATTACTAGTATATTTATAAATTTAATCCAATAAAAAATTAGATTGGGAGATGAGAAATAGAATAATGGGTAATCTCAAATTATACGTAATGAAGAAAATAAAAATGACAAATAATGGTTTTGATAATAAGAATTTGAAAAATTATGTCATTAGAAATATCATATTAAAAATAACATGGATTCATAATAGTTTTAAATAATCCTTTTTAGAATAAAAAATAACCTCTAATGGGTATTAGGAATAAATTACACATACTAGGGAATAACAAACATGAAATATGTGAAACTAATATAAGACCACGTAAAAATTTATTATTTAGAAAAACATAAAATCATTGGACAAATATAAATATATAAAAAAATATTATTTCAAAAAGAGTTAAAATTAGTTCTTTGCATTATTTTTTCAACAATACTAAATCATTCCAACACATAAAAGGGTGAGAAACCCCCAGTGTTTCCGACAATTGATGTTGTAATCCAACAACAATATTGGATATGGATTTAATTTTGGCTTCTTGAGAAAAAAAATAACACAAAAAATTAGAGTTATATATTCCACCCACCAATCTTCTAATAATTTACTCTATATATTTTTGTCCCAATAACACATGGTATGAACATATGTTACATTATTTTTTCAAAATGTATTATTTAAAATCAATTCATGGATTGGATCGATAGATACAATAAATTCATTAATCTAAATGATTTATTTCTTATGAAAAATTATATGTTAATTAGGAACATTAATCCATGTTAGATATATTTTATAGAGATAGTGGAAAATGGATGTGAATCAAGAAAATTAAAGTTTTTAAAACATTTTTAACATTGTTATGAAAATTAATAAAATACAATTAGAATTAAAAAATAATTATTATCATTAAAAAAGGAATTTTTGAAATAATTATGTTAGTATAATCCCAATTTGTAGAACATTGATATGAAAAAGTTAATTTATATAAATTTGGATTCTAATATATAAAATATACAATTATGAAATTAAATTCTTTTTTAAATATAATAGGTTTTTTTCAGAACAAATATGGATGAAATTGTTAAATAAATTTATAAAGAAAATATATAGATAAATAAAATGTTTATAGTCTATAATACATACATATGACTAAATATATGAAATAAAAAAAAATTATTGTCATAATGAATGTGAATATATGTGTGAAACAACTAATTTAGGGAATGAGAAAATTTTATGACAACATCAAACTTATATGAAGCCTAAAATGCTTAAAATAAGATGATCATGCTATGAAAATGTAATTTCCTGAGATATAAATTGAAAATAACATATTAGATAAAATAATTTGTGAATAATAAAAACCTAGAATAATGTAGTCTGCAAAGATTATCTATGACAAAAAAATGGGAATTGAATTAAATAAATTCATTTCATGGATTATGGTATTTGTAGATATTCTCTATCTTCATATATAATGAATTTATGAATATTTATCTTTTAAATTATAATTAGATTTATTATAATTTTAATTTATAAAAATAATGTTTTATTTCTCACTAACCATTTATTAATTTTTTAAAAATTAAATCCAATTTTTAAGTGTCTCATTTGTTCCATGTGGACTTGACCTGGCCAATCAGATCCATGATCCTTGATTATAAATTCATAACCTACATAATTGTGATTTTATTGACATGGTTGTGTTTAAATTATTTTTATATATTATAATAATTTTATTGAATCTATGGTGACACACATAAGGAGCTTTTAAAATCTAGTTTTATGAGTTATGGTTTAATAAAAATAAAAATTTCTAGAAATTGATAATCATATAAATATTTATATTCATTTGTTATTAAAAAATATAAAATTTATTATTATTTCATCATATTAACATTATTTACTTTTTTTTATCATTCATTATTGAGATTTAACAACATCCTTTAAGTAGATGGTGCAACTGAAAAAAATTAGAATGTGTTGTAAACAATGAATGAGTAAGAACATAGTGAAAAAAATTTATAATATCATTTTGATAGAATGATATTGATTCTAAATAAAATTAATGTATAAGGTAATGATTTTTAAAAATAGTGGATATGTGAATGTAAAATAATATATTGAAGAATAACATTTTACATTCACATAATCACCCATTCTAACAACCGATTCCTTTGGAATGAAGAACATATTCTTCATTATTGTTTCACAAGGCTATAAAAAATATCGTAGTAAATTACGATACGAAATAAGTTCATGTATTAAGGAGATAACCAATGAATTGATTGGTTTGTAATTTATAGAGGATAGATCATTTATATTTGAAAATGTGCGATATTTAATTGGAATCATTAGTAAAGTGAATGGTAAAGACTAAATCACATGGGATTTAAGTGATCTAAAAAATATAATATTGTTGAGAAAAGTACCAATGAATCCAACTATTATAATTATTTTATATAATTTTAATAATAGAAATGCATTCTATGTCATTTAAAAAAATTTACTGTTTTTACATTGTTAAATTTTTCATAAAGGAAATTTTTATTAATAAATTTAAAATATGGACCATCCTGACTAAATTTGCTTTAATGGTTAATAATCTAGAATAAATATTATTAGATTCATTTTCATGAAGTGAAATATTATTTTTAATATAAGAACACATAATTTTTTTAAAAAAGATTTAATTTTATGTAAACAATGAATTTATACATATTCCATGTCTGGGAATAGTATATGAATGAATTAAAATTTATATATTAAAAAACATAAATAAATTATTTCATAAAAATATATTGATGTTATTAAAAAGTTTTATTAATTTTAAAATTAATCAATATAAAGGATAACATAGTTCTTTGAAAAATATCTCTTTTACAATTAAATTATTTCATTCCAATTTCTAACTAGTTGACAATCAGTTAATAATTATTATTATTTTGAAATATATATATAAATTTTTTAATAAAATTAAAAAATGAGATATATGAAATTAATGTTAAAAAATCATCTATTATATACTATAAATAATATTATTATGTAAACCATATTTCTTGTAATATAAATAATTAAAAAAAAATTCTTCATAATTCCATTATTATGTTTAAATTTTTTTAAATTATTATACTAATCATATTAATCTTCCATTAATCCATTTTATTGTAACCATTCATTAAAATTAATATTAAACAAAACAATATATCTGAAAAACAGTGTATTTACAATAAAAATTATTTTAATAAAATGGATCATTATAATTTTATTATATTTTAAAATTAATAATAGTTTTAGAAAATTTATTATTTTAAAATAAAATGTACATTTTGGAACATCTAAATTATCATTATGTATATCCATTACATAACTGTAATTCTAATCTTTCAATATGATTATTGGTATTACACTGAATCACAATATAATGTTTAATAATGATCATATAATTACCATATTACCATAATTAAATACTATAAATTCATTCCATTATAACATCAAAAACTACACAAATCATTTATATAAATTCAATTTTGAATTTTTAAAATATCGTTATCATTTCATGATATTGTTTCTCATTGAAGGGTTAGTTACAATAATATTGATTCTCAAGGGTTATGATGATCTGTGAGATTTCATAGTAAAAAATACATTTTTATTTTCAATATTTTCCTAATTTATTTATTTTTATTTTAATGAATAAAATTAAATTTTATTATATAATAATTTATTGTATAAAATTTGTGGTATCATTTATATTTCGTAAAATGATCAATTATGAAACAATGAATGTTTTTTTTATTTATGTATTATATAATTCATTTTTAATCATGTTTATATTTATTATAAAGTAGAAAAATTGTAAAATTAGGGAATAAAACATATAATCAAATATGGGATGTTACATTATTCCCCATAAGTAAATTAGAACTTGGAAATATTAATTATTTTATAGCAATGAAAACAATCAAGGGTATCCATAATAAAAACATGACTCAAGATATTATTTGATATTAAATATGAATATGTATATATAATTAATTATTAGAAAACTTTTATTTTCTTTAGTACTGGAAATATGTTAATATTTTCAATAGTATAAATAAATTTTTTCCAAATAATGCATCATTGGTGGTTACTATACATATATGTTTCTATATAAAAAACTTTAACAACATTATTTTCAAGTTCTTGTTTTCAATGATGTATTAAATAATATATATATATATATATATATATAATTATGATGATATAATATAATATAAAACATAACTATTATATAAATATAAATTATTATGCACAATATGAATTATCCTCTAACGCCATCATTTAAACCTATGACACTTTTGGTTTAAATGTTTCCTAAATTGATCAACCTATTAAAAATTTATTGTAACAAATGCCTCATGTCACGACCCCATCACCACAAAGTGTACCCCTATAGGGAAAAAAATTAGTGGAGAGAGACAGTGACACCCGATTTCCACATCCAATAGGCCGTGTGTTGGTGAGTTGTTCCAAGGGTATATTAATGACACAAATGGTATGTATTACCCTCTTTGAGAACACATGTGAAAGAGATAGAAAATATATAAACCAATAAACTAGATCTCAGAATAAAATATAAGAAAAAATCTATGTACTCATATTTAACTGAATTCAAGAACTACTACAATAGAAAAGAAGAATAGAAACTACAAAAATAAAGTAAAACATCAACAACCACAAATCTCGTGCATCTCCTGCAACCCCAATATATTAGTAACCAATCTGATCTACAACCTTCTCTATGTGACCTGAATAATAATATATATATAGGGTGGGTATAAAAGTATACTCAGTAAGATCCTCTAGTGAAAAAGTAAAGAAATCATGATAAAGTACAGTGAATAATAAGTGAATCTAACATGTCTCCTAAACAAGTATAAAATATTCTCATCCTTACCATGGAAACTATCAAAAAGTATCACATACAATAGTATGTAATATAATAAATTATATTATGGGTACCCTAATATTTCTTCCCCACTAGTTTTCTACTTTTCCGCCACAACGCACACCCTAAGTATCTCTCCCCAAAAGGCTTTACCGTAGACACCTAGTCATAGCACCACAACATGCACCTCGTTCAACGCAACCACAATATCCACATAACCAAATTAGCAAAGTAGTTTCTGGGATCCACCACATCTCATATATCATGTATCATACATATGATATTATACCACAATCCATTATGACCCATACGATGAGTAGGGTTCATCAAACCATCAAATCTTATACATGATAGAACTACAGTAGTCTATATAAAACTAACCCAAAATATTTGTGTGTGAATATCCAAAAGAAATTATAGGCCCTTACACCCATATTTGGGGAAAGAAACCCGTCATGCCTATAAGAAATAAAATCAAATAGAAGAGATTAGGGCTAAAGGGGGTAGTAATCTATTCATCCTCCCAATGTAATGTTGTGGAAAACAACCCCTCCAAGGCTCTGAATCCTTAGGGCATTAGTCGCTCTAACTGATAAGGTGAGATATCATATAGAATCACAAATATTATATGATGAGATATAGCTCACAACCATACTATACCCATAACATAGTATTAGACTCAGCTATAGATAACATCCATCAAACTCCTGTCCACCACTGCTAAGACTAATTATCCTATAAGAACACATCCATTTGAAGAGATTCATTAGATTATATTACCAATTTTTATCAATTTCACCATATCTTCATTAATTATTTATCAATTAATTAACAATAAAAATTTACCAAATTACATTTCAATAGTATTCCGACCTAGATCTATGCCCTCAGGTCATAAGGAATCCAAGTCCATAGTTCTTTTAAATTTTATCCTAAGCATTGCATCCCAGAATGTTCAAACCCCATGGTTTAAAATTTATTCAATTATTTATTAATAGGATTATAAATATCCCATTTTATGAAAAAAAAACTAGAAAAAAATTCTATGCTACCATACAAAAAGGGATCAACATGGTGAGTAGGTGAACTACTCGTTAAGTATTTTCTATCTATAAAAAAATCGTAGACCCATATGTCCTTAAAAAGCTAGACATGGAAAAGAAAATTGAATACCTCGCGCGTCATTTCCAGTCTTGGTAGGAGAGTAAAAAAACATTCTTCCAAAATATGTTTTAATTTAAATTAGACAATAAAAAATATATTAAATAGATACCACTTTAGTATAAATGGTAATACAAACATGAACATGTTGCATCATCAACGATGTCTTCCCTGACACCCATATGCATAAGCTGATGCATCTCTCCAATCTAAGAATCAACTGATACTTCAAACATGGTGACTCTCTACCCCCACATATCAAAATAGCTATCTGGACTCACAATAAAATAATTGTAACATGAAAATAACAACAAAGAAACTTATCTCTTATCCCCAAGTAAGGAATTCATCCTTGAAACACGACAAGATCTCATTGCTCAAATGAAAATGGAAATCGGACTTACAAGAAAAATGTTAACTTAGATACCTACAAGGAAATATCATTTCATAAAAAATGGTTCTTTAATCTTTCATGAGTTAACATATTCAATTAATCATGGATCACTGCATCAATTTTATTATCAACAAATTACAACCACAACTAGAATCATTTATATTCAGATTTATTTTTTACATTTCATTTATACTTAATACTTACTTTACATTCATTATAATATTCCATCAAGAACATCATGCTAAACAATAAGTGCATAGATATCACATAATATAGAAAAAAAAGAGAAATACTATAATCATGGTTTCAATAAATTACATACTCTCGATTTTGATTATCTAATCAAGTTCAAATATTTATTATGCCTATTTTATTATGATATTGTTGCTAAAACATGATTAATCTAGGACAGAACATAAATAAATAAAGAATTCATGAATCCCCTACCACAAAATGTTTCAAATATTCATTGCATGAGAATGTTCCCACACAACATATCATGATCACCTCTCTTGGAAGACTGTATCCACCCAAGGATGGGGAGAAACAACCAAACAAACCAACACCCATGAAAACCCCATTATAAACATGGAGATGAAATGCTATAACATGAAAAGGATAAATTAAAAGATATTAGCATAGAATAATGGCGTTTGATCATACCTATTATTAGATAATTATCGACACTTCCTTATTTCACCAAAATAGGGGGTGCACTTGCAGCAAAAAGACTCCAAGGAAAACTTTCGAAGGATCGTAGTTAGTCTGTATAAATCATATGGGAGGAAGAAATATTGTGTATTATACTAGGTTAAATCCAAGATAGAAGAACAATTTATAAGCTAGAAAAAACATTTCATAATTAAACAAGATCATTGGTTTTGATACAGTTATATTTTTTCATTATTGGCGGATCAGGTCCAGATTACGTGATTTGTCCACGTAAAAGAACTAAGATACATAGGATTATTATTATTAGAGTTATAGTATTTCAATATATTTTAAATTCCCTTAAAAGGTCTTGAATTTTTTTTTCATCAATGAAAATATTAAATGGGAGAAATGGTATGAAGCTAGAAACAATAGTCACATATGTCTCACTGATAGTACTACTCACAAATGACTCACCTATGACACTGTTCAAAGATGATTCACCAAAATATCTATTCACAAATGACACACCAATATCAATGTTCCAATATAACTCATGGACAACACTATTCACAAATGAATCGCTGACAGAACTATTCAGAAATGACTCACTAAGAGAACTGTTCAAAAAAGACTCACCGACAATAGTATTCACAATTGAATCATTAACAACATTATTCACAAATGAATCATTGACATCATTCTTCACAAACATCTCAATGAATCATCTTATAACAAATGACCCAATGATAGCATTGTTCACAAATGACTCCCTGAGAGTAATGTTCACAAATGACTTAGTGACAACATTGTTCACAAAACTGGAAACATTGTTCACTGAACTAGAAATATTACAAAGTCTGGGGAATAAGTTTCCTTGACTTCCTATAATTCATCTAACATGTGATTTCCAAAAAGGAATTGACTGATAGGTTTGGTTCATTACTTTATATAACTCTATAAACATTCATGTCCTCAAGAATCCAACTGAAAATAAGATTGGAAACATAAAAAAAATGTCCAAAAAAACCACCCTTTGAGATTCATATCAAGGATATTTCCCCCAATGTAACACTACCAATTCAAAAAGAAACCCACTATACAACAAGAAAACTACAACCAGCTCCAAAACTGTCTACCAGGGAAGATACCACAAAAAAGAGATCAATCGGTAACAAGAAACAAAATAAATCCATCTCATAAACAGTAAAGGTCTAAAACCACAATACAAACATTGTTAGAGGAGATGATCTAAAAATCAAATAGATCTGGGAATGAAGAATTTATCTACTAATGATTTTCTAAAGTACTCTCCTACATTACACAATAACACCACAAGATAAGAACCAAGGGTGTAGATTGCCTGCGAAACACATTTTCCCCAAGGTCCTGGTTCTCGATAGGACTCTCCTTGAAGGTCGCATCATCAAAATAAATATCTACCCAATTGGTTATGTGAGAGTCATTACGAAGATTAATATTGATCTACAACACATAAAATAATCCTTTTTCTTGCTCATCTCTGGGAATGGTCTACCCAAAAAGCTACAGCTCCAACCCAATATAACACCTAAAAAGGCTCAAAAAATAGGAGAGTAAACTTAGTCCCACGACCGAACCTTCACTGCCCACGACAGTGAGTCACCTTTAGAAACACATGATCCCCAACATCAAACTCGATTGGTCTCCCTATATGATCATCATAGGATTTCTGATGATCCTATAATGCATTCATCTTCACATGAATCAAATGGACCATCAATGTTGTATTCTGTACTAGTTCTCACCTAATAATTGTTGGCTCTCCAACCCAAGTCCAGTACAATGGAGAATGTAAATTTGGGCATACAAGGATTCAAACGGAACCATAAAAATGGTGGGGTGGAAACTATTGATGAATTTGAACTCTAACAATGGTATGGCCTTCATCCCAGAACCTCCGAAATCAATCAAAAAAGAGCACAACATGTCTTTAAGAGATTTGATGGTATGATATATTTGACGGTCCTTTATTTGATGAAATGAATTGCTAATGAATAAATATGAATCGAATGAATGATGGATACCTCTCAACACTTTGGTGGTAAAAATGTGGTTCTCAATTAGAAATGATAGTCCTAGAAAACTTAAAATGTCTCACCACCTCATCTATATATTGCATCGACAAAATGTCGGCTGAAATCGACTTATTGATTTCTATAAATTGGGTTTATTTCATAAAATAATCCAAAAATAAACATATAACATCATATCGTCCCTAAGATCGAGGTAAAATTCTAATCTATACCATCAAGATGTCCTCATAGTTCCATTTAAGAGCATCTAATGGCTGGAGAAACCCAACGAGAACACGGTGCTCGACCTTCACCTCTTGGAAGACCAAACATTGAGACAAAAACTCTACAACTATAGACATAATCGTAGGCCATTAAAAATGACTCCTCAATGTTCGGTACATTTTTTCACACTATGATGTACCACTGAGGGTGAATTATAAACTCTTGGAGAACATCTCATGGGATTCCAATGGAATTGAAATCCGTCCCTGAAAGAGAACACATACTTGTTCATCCTCCAACCAGAAATCATGGGATTAAACACAAACAACTTGGTCTCTCCACACATCTAACTCTAGATCCCATATATGGGACTCTTCAAACTGTTTCCCCAGAGATGATGGAACCGTCATCTTGAAGAGACAATCTCTTCCCACAACTTATCCCATATCAATATGTAATGTTGAACGATCTTCTACTACTGTCTATGAATCACCTGATTCACACACAACATCACTATGGAACTTCTTTCTTAGTGCTTCAGCTTCAAAATTCTACTTATCAGGTGTATATGATATTTAAATGTCTCAATCCTATAAAAAATCTAGCCACTGACAATATATCATGTTCCAATCATGCTGGGAGAAAACATACCTCAAGATTTTATGATCAATGGATACCAAAAAATTCCCTCTAATAAGTTAATGTCTCGCCAATTTTAGAGAAAAACCATTGCTTCTAACTCTAGATCATGGGTGGAATAGTTATCTTTTTTTGGGATGCAACTTCTGATACCCTTATGAAACGACATATATCTACTCATCAGAATGCAGCTTAATCCAAAACACGAAGAATCATAGAAAACATTTAACTGAACACCTTCTACTGGAAAACAGATAACTCTCTCACTAAGCAACTTATCATCCAAATACTTGATAAATTCTAGAAACTGATTTGTCCATACGATCACTTGACTTAATCTAGTTAACAATGCAAGTGGAGTCACAAATCAAGGTAAATAATCTAAGAACCACTGGTAATAACCATCAAGACCAAGGAATATTCACAACTCTCCACTATATTTGGGAATTCACAAGACGCAACTACTTATATCATCAACAAATCCACCAATACTCCCTAAAAGGATACAACATTACACAAGAAATGGCTTTCTCATACCCAAAACTCACACTTTGATAATTTCCCAAATTGCTTCTATCAATGAAGATCCCCCAAAATAGCATGTATATTCTCTGAATGATCCTGCATAGACACAAAGTACATAGGGATGTCATCGATGAATACCCCCAAGAACATATCTAAGAACTTATGTAACATATCGTTCCTCAACCCCTTAATCATAGTTGGAACATCCTTTACACCTAACATCATCATAACTAACCTGAAATTTCATTGAATACATCATAAAAGAATCTTTGATATATACACATCCATCACATGCATAATATGATATCTTAACCGAATGTTGATCTTCAAGAAATAACTTTTTACATTTAGTTTAATGAATAAATTATTAATCTGGGGAAGAAGTTATCGATTCTTAACTATAACTTTTTTTAGGAGATGACAATCAATACATAATAACAAATTGTCATCATCCATATTAGCGACCAAAACTATTGAACTTCATAGTTACATGCTCGGCTGAACAAAATCGGGATGCAATAGACCATCGTTCTATATACACAGCTCTAGAAACTCAGATGGATCCATCATATTTGGAGACATTGAGATAGTAAACATGCCTAGCTGTATTTCAATCCCAAACACAATATCTTGTTGAGGCTGTAATTTCAAATCCTCTTCAATAAAGGTGTCAGAGTACTCTACTAAAATCATGGGAAACACCAATATTTTAACATCCAACAAACTCAACATCATCTCATCCATTGAGTATTTCATGGGTGAAGTACACCTCTGACCTATCCCAGGGTCTCACTCTCCAACAGACACCACCAGCCCTCTCTCAGGATCAAAGTAAAACACTTTTCTCCTGAATCAAGCCATGATAGCCTACACCGAATATGACCAATAAATTCATATGATTTCATCATATTGTTGTATTAATAAACATAGAAAATCTCCCCCAGAGCAGTGTTACCACATCACTAGCTCCCAATCTATACATACTTCAAACAATCCAGCATGGCCTCCAACTATCATAGATAATGCCATGAGCACTAGAAGCCTCTCTAACTCAAGTACCAATTAACGTACATGTGTATGTGATATGAAAGAGTGTCTCATTTTAGAATCAAACAATGCATACAAATAAGTAGATGAAAATGGGTACCTCAAACAATATCAGGTTCATCTGTCATTGGAAATTCTAAATAATGAATCTGACCACAACCCACCCCACAACCTCTATGGCCCTGTTGTAGACCACCACCAAGGCCACGATATACTCTCTAATGATAGGGAGAATTTGTGGGCTCTCCTCTGCCTACCGCATCTACACTCTATGGATCCAAAATTGGTGAAAACTACTACTGCTTTCTTAGTGGGAACTGTTTGAATGAAGGAACCTAAAGAAGAACACCTGACGAATGATGACTTAAGGGAATGGTTGAAAAAACTAACTATAGATGACCTTATCCTCCACAAGAAAAACAAGTGCATGATCTCTTGGAATAGGTCTTAGAGTTTCTTCCCAGGGGGAAATGAGATACTAAGGGTTTGGACCTAACCCCCACCGAACAAAAACACTTCTACCCATAAAACTGGGAACCATGGACCACAGATCTACTTCATGAGGAGTCCCGATGAATCCTATCCCTTGATGATCCGGCTCTAGCTAGCATTCTATTGATGAAATCTCATATCACTAGCACGACAAGATATATCTTCGTCATAAATAGGGTGAACTGCCACTAGATATCTAGATGAAAATCATCCTTTAAATTCTTCAACTTGCATTCCTCATCTGGAAACATGTCCCAATTATATTGTATAAGGTTATTGAAAATGGATTCCAAACCCATGCACACTGGAGATCCCATATCGAAGGGTAAGAAGATCATGGAGACTGGTCACCTTTATGGTCATAGAAAGAAGCTCGACTTTGTACATTTCTCATAACTCCTCCAATGAGATATCCAACTACACCCAATCCTTGAGAAATAAGAATCATCACATCCTTTGTACACCACGCAGTATCAACACATCCAAACACACCCAATTCTCTTTATGATCACGAATCGAGATGAATGTTATCTCAACCTCCTCCAAAAAATATTCTATGATTGCATCTGAAAATGGTGTCCTCAAACTTCTACAAGATCTGGTGTTGAAACTCTGGTTGTGGGATCCTATATGTTTTGTCTTCATCAACCTCTACTCTACGATGATTGGATGGCACATCCTACTAAATAACTTCTTTATAAACATGACAAGGAGTTCAAAATGATCCTATCCGTGGAATATAAAAAATAGTTGGAGATCCTAACACTATAATATAGAAGAATCAATAATAATTCATTAATTTTTATCTTTTATAAATTTTAGGTTAACATATCCCAAGGTGTACCCATTCAAACACATAAAGAAATAACAATGATGTATGATCCATTCCTTGGTCCCTACCCTTCAACAAGTGTCACCTCATTTATCATCCATCGAATAATAAATGGTATCTTCATCCAATCAAAGTGGGCACTAAATACAAATGTCTCAATGGGTCTCTTGTGTTTGCAGTGATTTACCAAATGAGATAACATTGTTTTCCTACAAATCTATGAAACCTCACATGTCCCTAACTCCATACTCCATCTTATCCCTCAACCAAACCTCTAATACCACTCTGTCACAACCCCCTCCCCACAATGTGTACCTCACATGGTCCTGAAATGAGAGGAGAGAGATATTGACAATTGGGTCCTATATTCCTTAGGACCTAGATCATACACTAGAACAAATGGTATGATAAACACACAAATGGGATGCACTTTCTTCTAAGAGAAAACATGAGAAAAAAGAGAGATACGATAGACACCAACTAACTCCAACTCAGACTGCAATATATAAAATTCCAAAGTAGACATATGTAATGTCATAAAAGAACTACTACAACTGAAAGGGAACACAACAAGTACCAAAAGAAGTTAAAAAAATAGCAACCAAGAAGCCCGGATTTCCCCTACAACCCCAATCTAGTTGTATCCAGCCGGACCCCCATCCTACTTCATGTGACTTAAAAAAAATATTTCTACTATGAGTATTGTATTAAACTCAGTTGGATCCTCCCATAGGCCTATAATTAAAATGTATATAAATCATGAAAAATTTTAGTGAAGAACAAGTGATACAAACTCATCACCTAAATGGGTATATTATGTTCCATGCCTCACCATGGAAACTCTCCCCAATTATAGTATACAAGAGTATATAATATAATAAATTATATCAAGGGTATGTCACTATAACATTCCCACTGGGTTTCCAGTTTTTCCCAACATCACAAATAATAATCGTGTCTCCACAAAAGGCTTGCCTATAGAAACCTATGTGTAGAACCACCACAGGCACCTCGTGCAACCCAACTACTAAGTCAACAAAAGAAAAGTAAATAGGTAGTTTGCGAGGGCCACCAATTCTCACATAAAATGTATCATATGTTGGATATTATACCTTAATCCATTACAACCCATATATCGAGTAAGGATCCTCAAGCCATCATAGCCTATACATGATTCACCTGTAGTAGTACATAAAAAACTATATCCAGAATACATTTGTGTGAATAACCATATGCCATTACATCCTTATACATCAATATATGGGTAAATATAACCATCATTCCTGCAAGCACAATAACTATCTGTTGAATTGAGTAGGGACAAATGAGGTAGTCCTCCATCTATCCTCCCACCATAATATTGGTGAAAACACATCCCCCAAAGCTCAAAATCCTTAGGGTCTCAGTTTCCCTATCTGTCAGGGTTGGTTATGGTGTAGAAACCCAATGAATGTATAGAATATAAAATATCGCACAACCACAGTATGGGAATTGCATATTTTTAGACTCAACTGAAGCTAACATCGCTCGGACTCCCCACTTCAACTGCTAACATTAGGTTACCTATAAGTGTTCAACAATTTATAGGGATACATTATATTACTTTATCCATATTTATTTGTTTAACTTCATGTTAAATAATTATATATCCATTAATTAACCATTAAAATTGACCACATTACATTTCATTAATTATCCAACCAACATCCATTCCCACCTGGCATAACCAATTGAAGACAACATTTCCATTAAATTATAACCTCATCATTGCATCCCAGCAAGATCCAACCTCATGAATTAATATTTATTAAATCATTAATTATTATAATTATTAATGTCCCATAATCCTAAAAATTCTAGAAAAACATTCTAATCTACCAATCAAAAGATGCTAAACATGGTGATTATGTACACAACTCGTCAAGTCATCGCCACCTATAGTAAGAGTGTAAAATCATCCATACATAAGAAGCTAAATAAGGAAAGAATGTGGCATACCCCATGTGTCTTCAATTTTTTTTTAATTATATTTATTAAAACAACTACTTTATGTTGTGGGAAAATTAATGCATACAACATAAAATAGATTAAATAGAAACAAATATCATGTCAACAATAATCCCACCTTCAACATGTTCCATCATCCCCGGTGTACTCCCCGACACCTATATACATATGTTGATGAATCTCACCACTCTAGGGGTCCGCTACTTCAACTAGCACTAGGCCTCTCTGTCCCCACATATCACAATAACTATCTTGGTTTATATCACAACATAAATAACAGAAAAAAAAACTATAATGTAACTGTGTTCTTAGCTGCATCCATGGAATTCATCATTCACACACAATAAGATTTCATATATAAAAATAAGAATGAGATCGACCTTTATAGATGGTAACTAATAACCCCACAAGCCATCATATATTATGGTACAAATGGTTTATTAATCCATCTTGAATTAAACGATTCAATTAAACTTTCATACCTGTATCCATTTGATTGTAATATAATTACAACAAAAAATGTATTCATTTACCTGAATTTTTATCATTATCCAATTAATTTTTAATTATTCATAGAATTATTTTATTTATCATTTTTGATAATAAATTAAATGATAAATAATAGGATCATAGATATCACATGATCTAGGGAACCAGAAGAATCTTCTTTTCATAGTATAAAGTAATATCATACGATAGATTCCAATTCAATACACTTGTTAACAATTTATTATGTTGTTTTCATTATTATCCATCGGCCAAAACCTGATAACACAATGATTTCATGTAAAAGAATAAAAAATACATGAATCTGATATCTCAAAAAGATACTGATGTTCTTTCCATGAGAATGGGAAAAAAATAGATCATGACCACCACTCCTGGAAGACTACATCCACCCAAGGATGCAAAGCCACCACCACACCAAAAAACACCCATGAAAAGTCCAATTAGAAACTTGGATATCCCATTCAATAAAATGGATTAGAGTAAATGAAGGGGAGGAACCCATAAGTATGGTAGTAGAACATAACTTACACCAAATAAAGATAAAAACTTCTTCATTACACAAAAATATGGGTGCTCTTGCTACTAGAAGACTCCATGGACCACAGTCCAATCGCATGACTCATATTGGAAGAAGAACATTGGGAATCTTGTTCCAGTAGAAAATCAAGAATCAAGAACATGTTGAAACATATCTCGTCCTTTTTAAAATCACAGTGGAGCACTGGTTTAGATATCATTTTAGATTTTCTATTAATGGAGGATCTGGCCAATAATTAATGCTTTGAACAAGTAATGAAAATAAGACACATAAGAATATTATGTTCATATTTATGGGCTTTTAATCGGCCATAAATCCCTTAAAACAAGGCCTTGAATTCATTTTACGCCACCGAAAATTTTAATGGGATGAATCTATAGGAAGATAAAAACAATGTTCACATCTGTCTCACAGATATTACTATTTACAAATGTTTCACTGAATGCACTATTCAAAAATGATTCATCAATATCAGTATTCAAAAATGACTCCCCAATAGAGTTTATCATAAATGACTCACAGAATTCACATTTAAAAAATAACTTCACAACAGCACTTTGCACCAATGAATCACCGACATCATTGTTCACAAATGAATTCCTGACAACAATATTGAAAAAAAAACTCACCGATAACACTCTTCACAAATGAATGAGTAAACGAAAAACTCACAATTTACTCACTGACAAAAAGGATCACAAATTACCCAATGAAAACACTATTCACAAATGACTCACCTACAACAATGTTCACAAATGAATAACCAAAAACACTATTCACAAAGGACATGCTAATATAACTTTTTACAAATGACTCACTGACATTAGTGTTCAGATGTTACTCACCGACAACACTATTCATAAATGACTCCGTGAAAAAAAAAAATTCAGAAACGAATCACCAAGAACACTATTACAAAAACTAAAAACACTATTCACAAAACTGGTAATCTTGAAATGTGTTGGGAATAACCTACCTTGACTTCCCGAAACACCTAAAACACCTGTTTTTCAAAAAGGAAAGGATCGAAGAGGTATGCACCATTACACCTCCACATGTTTTCTTATATTATTTTATATTACCTAATTTGTAAAGAATAACAAAACCATGTGGGGATACTAATCAATAAGAAATATGCTTACCTAGAATATGTTTTAAATCTTTTCTATAACTAAATATTTCATATCATAAATAAATTCACATTCTCAAAAAATAAAATATTGTTGTCTTCGTATATTTTCTACCTAAGTGTCTTATAACAAATTATTTATTAAATGTTTCCAACTCCATTATCGATAAATTACAGCATTTTAAATCTAATCCCCAAAATAATTTTCCTATAAAATGTGAAACCTAAGATGGTGTATTTTGAAACTCTTAATAATGGTTAAATGTATCTCTTTGTCATAAATTTTTAGATTAGAAGCATGAGAGTAAACATGGAAAATTGGGAAATATTTTATTTAATGGAACATGGAATCATAATATATTTCTCTAAGGAACAATATAATGATATATAACCTAAATGGGGAATCAAAAAACCATAACACATTAAATGTATTAAGAATTTGAAAACATGGGATAATAGTGAAGAACCATTCTACTAACATATAATTTAATCTTAATATAGAAATATAATTACAAAAAATGAATTTTAATCAAGGAATTATGCAAAAATAGAAATCATTAACACATAAAAAGTTAATAACAATCATGTCCATGCATAATGTTCTGTGAATACCCAAATCATTACCATTTGTAATGATATAAACAAGACTCAATAATTTCCACACATAAAATCCGTATATAATGTGATATAATATTTTTCCGAAACAGGATATGAAATATAATTTCTTCCCTATTTATATATTGATAAATCATAAATATATATTCCACATGATATCAATCTTATATCTAATCATAAAAATAATAAGAAAAGGTTTTAGAAAACATTTTCATGAGATATATCATAAAATGACATGAATAATTATATCAATTGATTCCACATATTAAATATTTTAAAAGATATATATAATATGGGAATTTATATGTTGATCATCAATATTTTTCAATATATGATCAATAATACGATTGAAGAGAGTACAAATGTATTTATAATCATAACACATTTCAATAAATTTTTTGAACATTTCCATCAGAAGACAATGTTACATGAAATTTTCTAAAATAAATTTGGAGAAGTTGAGAAGAATTATTTCTAAAAAGTAATATAATATAATCCCATATATTTTTAAAATATAATGAAATAAATATAATTTCAATATTTGTTTATTTTAAGATATTAAAAATATTTATCTGTGAAGAAATTCTATTTAATGATTATGAGATACATTTTAGAAAAAAATGATAAAATTTATATAAAATTTATATTTAAAAAAAATTACTGAGAAATATGGATACATTAGTTTAGAATATGTTTTTAATTTCAAAATAATAATTTAAAATATTTTTAATAAGAAAAAATACATGAAGAGGAGGGAAAAATACTAATAGAGAGGATGTAAATTATTTTTAACAAAGTTATATTTAAAAATTCAATAACTCGTCAAAGAAGAAAATTATGACATGAAAATATTAATAACTCATAGATTAATATAATGCAACATACTAAATAGAAAAATAATTTAAAAAATTCATTGAATTACAGAGTCAAATAAGGACTATGACCAAATAAAATTAAAATTGACACATAAAACCCTTACTGTGTATTCTTACTTAGTTAAACATTCTATGTCATCGTGAATAATCAATTGTATTTATTTTTAAAAAAATTTAAAATCATATTAATAATTAATTTACAGCATAATTTACAATAATAATTTAATTATAATTATATATAAATCCTATTTGTTATAAATAAAATTCTTGTGGTAATTTCCCATTTTCTTTGTTCATATATTCAATATAGAGGATTATCACATTGTTCAATGATAATGTGTTAATTACATATATTATTATAATTTAGGAAAACATTTTTATTGTATATTATTTTTCTGTACATTTTTTATTTTAAAAAATTTATGGTCTTATATCACACAGGGTAGTTAAAATCCACCTTTTTTTAATAATTGATTTATTTGAAAATTGATTTTATTAGTGAATATGATTATAGATATTATAAGTAAATACTTATTAAAATATATTATACTAATTAATATTATATCATAATAATATATTTTATGATTTCAGAATCGTTATAGAGGGTAACACTATAGAAGCATTCATGTAGGTAGTAAAATAGACTCAAATAAAAACATGCACTAACTAAATAATAATTAAGAATATTGTTTTTTATTTTGAGGAAATAATTCATTATATAATAATAGTTTATCTAAATAGAATATAATTGTGAATGATAATTATTCTTCATAGGAGTGTATATGTGATTGTTAATGAAAATAATGAAGATGAACACATTTCTCACATTGATAGAATTATTCCTTCTCATAACATCATTATATAAAATAAGGGACTTAAGCCTCCTGATTTTTAAAAAAGGATATCCAAAATATTATAATAATTCAGGGGAAGAAAAATGTGAAGGGATTCAATAAAAAAATTAAGGGTATTGGTTGTTTTAAAAGGTTGGAATGTCGTACCAATTAAATTTGAAAATAATGGATATTTCTTTGGAAACTTGTGTTAGGTGAAGGGTAAGGATGGAATCACATATGTTTTTGTAGATTTAGTTATATAAGTGTTTTTGATATAGAATTTATCGGAAAAAAATCTTATGAAATGTATTCTATAATTAGTTTATATCATATTAATTATAAAAATTTATACCATGTCATTATCACCACATATTCCCTCATTTTAACTGGTTTAATTATTTTCCAATGTAAGTTTTCTATATTGAAATACATGATTAGCCACAACACAATTTTCTATTTTTTAATTACCCACATAGAAACAATTTGATGATAATTAATTAATATATGAGATAAAAATTATTTTTAATATAATAAAAAATAATATTAATGTATTATATATATATATATATATTGCAATAGACCAAACTCTAGAGACACATATCGAATGTTTTGATCTACTTCACCACATCACCTCATGCATGCCTCTTTATAAACCATATTTTTATGACTTGTTGTGAGTGTATAATATGCCTCATGGGGAGACTATACCCTCATATCTGAAGTAAGATTCACTAAATAATAATTTAAACAGTGGAAAAATTTGTAACAACCAATGAACATGCATAATAAACCCCAACCAAAACTATGTAAGACCTAAAAAATAAAAGTAAAAATACTATTCTATGGTATTAGTGTCTCAAGTATAGAAAAACCAAAAGAAAAAAGTATTTGAATTCTTGAATTTTCTTGAGTCCAAGTCTAGATCCTCATCCATGAATATCCCAAACATTACTCAAATCCCTATAACCAAGACTTTTCCAATGTCCTAATCTACAAACATGATGTCAACATGGGTACCCAGTAGTGTCCGAGCAGGGTGTAGGTACAACCTATTAGGCCCATAAAAAATGTGAATAAAAAATATCCAGTCTGGAATATGGTGTCTGAAAATAATAATTAAATGACATGTTAGGAAATAAAACATGGGTTCCTTTAGTAAATAATCCAAACATTAAAAATTTATAATAATTGATCCGGAATTACCATTTTAATATTCTTCCATACATAAACCATTTTCAACATTTTTTTCCATGGGTTAGACATTTTCATAATTTTTTATGGATTAAGGCATTCATCACTATGCATAATGCAATATGTCAAACCCTTATATCACTATTGATAACACGTCATAATAATCACATTGTCCTCACCTCGAAGTATTAGTCTGGGTTGATTGAGAATCAAAACAGACAAATTTTTTTTCACCTCGAAGCCTCAATATATGATGAATTCATCCATTAGTGTAATGGATATTTTCCCAATCCCTAACCCATGAATTTTTGTTGGAGTATGAGTATCTTTCCAACTGAACTCGTGGGAGGTGGTACATTCCTATGTCCCACACCTCAACCCATGTGCATACACATATTCATCCATTAACCACACATAGTACATATCAGAACAAACCCAAACCAATACCCATTAAAAAAAAATTTATAACAATAAACATGATAATTAATATTAATCTATAACCACTTAAGTCATTTTCGATCCACAATCTCATATCTATTTAGCCCAATTTCAATTCAGGTGACTTAACCCATTATGTGTATTCAACAATTTCCATATATTAGCCAATATTAATCCACTACCATTCAATAGAACATATATCATATTTCAAATTTATTATTCCCAAAATCATTAATCATATCCATTAATTTCTATACATCATCCTATTTATGAAAATTCAACAATTTCTATATTTTAACTCACTTAACATGTTCATCATTCCCCATTTATTGGACCTGTTATCCATTTCATGTACAAAAAAATTAATTTGAATATTTACATTATTCCCTATAAACCCATATTCTAGACACAGAGCACTCTAGGTATTCAACATTTCCTATGGAAATATAAATTCAACATGATCAACATTTCAAATTAACTATTATTTTTATGGATTTGAACACAATTTATAATCTCTTTTGGGAACTATATAGATTAACTAAATTTAGCCTACTACTATGCCATGACAAAAAATCCCTTAATAAATTATCATATCTACTAACTCTATCATTTTATATTTTTTTACTCAAATTAACATCTTGATAGGTTCAACAAGGGATATTTGTTATCATGAATCAATTCCATAAAAGTCTCTACCTATTCCTATGTTCTATAATTTTAGTGCCCTATATGGGTGGACCCAATTTGGTCAATTCATCTTCAACATATCCCATGTGGATCGTGAGTGATTAAATATATTCTTTACAAATTATTATTATGAAAACTCACCAAATTCACCAAAATAATAGTTTGTAAAATAATTAATGTATAAACACATTCACAAATAAACTCAATTACTAAGGAATATAACTTATAACCCACCTACCTAGAATACATTGATGAATACACACATAATCAAAGCCTTATATCTAAATCTAACACCCTTTTAGAACAAAACTATGTACTACTATAAAAAATATATTTAGTGATCCAGATGGAGATAAGTTAAATATGAAAACTCCAATCCAAAAATAGAATCAATTGATGTATTAGACTCACCCAAAGTTTTTTGGAAACGAATGACTCTAAAAAATCATTTGATCAAAGAAGAATCAGATCATGGAACCTTGGGATTCTAGGATTCATCACTAGGTCTTAAAGGATAAATATTGGATGAGAATATGGTGAGGTTCTTAAAAACCACATTTGAAATTTTTTAGTTTTACAACATTTATAGGGGTACACATTTTTCTCATATGGTTTTCCAAATCTTACAAAAACAATTTCCAATACATTAACCAAGGGGAGATGGGATACATAGTCAAATGGTTAGGAATAATGGATTGAAAAACTGTGCACTAGATATAGGATATTACAATAAAAATGGATGTACAATTTTCCTAGGCTGGACCATTGGTTTACATAATTGTGAACCTTTCATAGTTGGAATTTTTTTTATTTTGTGTCCTAAATCCTAGGAACACCCTCAAGGCCACTAATACACTTGAAAACATTTAATTAATCCTAAAAAATTTTGAGGTCGAAATTTATACATGTCAATACCTCCATGAAGTCCAAGATATTACAAACTCCCAATCTTATAGGACTCATCCTCGAGTGGATCTTCCAATGAATCATGGAATTCCAATGAAAATAGATCTGGTCAATAGGCATTATATCCATATTCTTTTATTATGTTTACTCTAGAAAATTTTCATACTAACACAAAACCTATACTAAAGGAATTTTATTTCCATGTAAAACTTATCACTGTAATCTATAAAACATATCATGTCCTCCATAAGGATGAATTAACATCCACCAATACATCAACCCTTAAATATCCAATGGTGCCGCAAACATGAGTCCACCCAAAGAAACAAACAGTTTTACAAATAACACATCCCAACCTAAGTTGATCCATAGGTTAAGATCCAACATTCACATTTTGTAAATGTATTTTAAAAAAACAGTAACCCACAAGGAACTCAACTAATTAAAATCAAATCTGACAATCGTTTCTAAGGCCAAACACTAAAATTTTAACTTCTATAGTATTTTCAAACTGATACAACGAACATATAAAAAACCAACCACATTACAATGGGGTGATTCCCCCACACACCATAGATCACCCCCTCATCATCCTGTTATTATCACCACCATTATAGTAGATGAACACTAGAACAACAACTTAACTTTGACAGCACACCTGATTCTTTTCCAACTCAACTAACTCAAATTTCCATAAGGGATTCAACCATTTGAAGAGAATCCTTTCCATTTTAACCATCTAGATGGTGACTGATAAAACATAAATTGTCATACTATGAAAACAATTTCCATTACCAAAAACAAAATCCTCTTGGAAACAAACTGGTCACCACTACCCTCAAACCAGATGTGGGTCACAGCACACCACATCGCATCCTTTCTCACCTAATGTGTTAGACCACCCCTGACTAGATTGTACTATAACATCCATCCTATTCTATTTTACCACTACCCATCCTATCATCCCATGGTACATACTAACTTATGTCTTATCACTAAAATCCACAAATCGACTTGTGTCATAAAAACAATTTCAATATAAATCATCCATCCTAATATCCCATATCCTCCAAATAATCATCATGACCAACAGTGACCATTGACATTCCCAACACAATCCATCCTTCTATCCAAAAACTAACTTAATGGAGGACGTCATTTCTCAAGACAACTCTAAATGTTGGAATTCAATCTTCTTTCTATGTCGATTCATGTTTTCCCCAACTTACTCATCATGGGAGCATTTGGACCCACTATTGGTATGCCACTAACAGGATTGTCCAAGATTCCTTCACACTTGAGGAAACTTTGGGGTCCCCCAATCATACCCACAAGATTACATACTCGACCTACAATGGGGTCCTTGAACCCAACTTCACTTCACATGAACCATTTCCATATCTTACCATGCCCTTCTATGACTTCAATATAGGAAACTAAAAGTTTATTTGGAACAACCTGGAGCCCATATACAATTCTTCTCTCAATCAACCATTACAAATGAGGCCAACATGGCCTCTCTGACAGACCCAATGTCCTTGTTACATGTGACACCCCACGGTTTAATAAATAATTTTAATATTGATTTCATTAAAAAATGAGTATCTATAAAACATCACTTTATTATATACTAGCTTGTAAAAATAATTTTTCCACCTCTGTGATTTTAATTTCAAAAAACTAACATACACAATTTTGTTCGATATGATATGTATTGTTTAACAATGTCACCCTATATTTTTTGTGAATAGTAACTTACTCATATGAATACGAACATAAAATTATGAATAGTAACGTTCAATTATGTATAGTAACCTCTCCCATGAATTTTAATAAAATTAAAATGCATTATAAATGAAATTGAGATATTTTTGAATAAATAGTTATGTGTTGACATCTTTTTGAGAAATAAATATTTAATTACAAATTTAAAATAATTAAAATATTTTATAAAAAGTATTCCTAAATAAATATTTTGTTTTCTTATGATTTTAGGTTAATTTATGAGTCCTCAGTTAATTTTTGAACATATTATAAAATCTATTTTAAATTTGAAATCTGTATTTTTTCATGGGAAGAATGATTTTATTTAAATTTTAAATTTCTATTTTTTGAAACATATTTTGATAAAATGGATTTAATATTTAAATTCTATAGATCGAAAAAGAGTTAGGGTATATTTTTGTGATTTTCAAAAAATGATTAAAATTTTGTTTTATTGATAAAACTAAATAATTTATAAAATATACTAAATAAGTGAATTTATTCATTAGGATTGAGTCATAGTTGATTTAAATGGACTTTTGATAGAACTCACAAAAACCTATTACTATTTTGAGTCACAATATTCAAGACAATTCATAGTCTTGATAAAAATATTGAATTAATGGTTTAAATAATGGGAAACACTTCCTCTCCTACAATATAAATACAACCCCTCATTACCTCTTCACTTTACTCATCTCAATACTTGTTACTTATCTAAATTCTTCCCAAATCCTCTCCCTTAAATAGGCTGTCGTTGAATAATAATTCAATTTTTAAATTCATCTTTCCTATTAATTAACACTCTTTTACATTTCATTTGTCTTCTATTTTATCCTCACCTCTCATAATGAAAATAATATGGAAACTCAAGTACTATACATATTCTTTAATGTTGGTATGGTTATGGAATACTTAATTATCATCTCTCCTTTATGCTTCTTTTATGATAGTAGTAAAAAACCATCCAATATGTGAAAATTTAACACATTTAATGAAGATGGGTTTTCAATTTATATTACCACCTCTAATTAGGGTCATGAAACCATTATTATGGTTAAACCAGACTATAATATCTCTATTATGTATCATCTATGGTAGTGGAATATATTTATACACATGGTTTTTATTTATAATGAAAAATGAGTTTATTATGTTCAAAAACAACCACATAACATAATCAATTATCATTAAATAATTTATATAACTATTTATCTACCCTCAAAGTAAACAAATAGGATTTACAACATTTTAATCTTTTAGTTGTTTATTAATGACTAATAACCTCATTTCTAGGCACCCATTTTCATTTTACATGTTTTTTCATTCTTGTATATAAATATACCAATCATGAAACAGAGAGACCCGAACAATAAAAATAAACCTCTTTACCCATCAAAAAAACCAAGAATGAACTTAGTATGGTTATAATAAATAAATTACATGGAGAAGAATTTCTTGAATTATTAATTGATGAGTTGAAATTATATTATTTATGTCATTAAGATCAAATTAAAAACACCTTCTGACTTTAGGTAATGTTTTTCCCATTTTACATTTATTTATATATGATTTAGTTGATTCACCAGTTATTTTCATGGGTGATTATTAATTTTGGAGGCATAATAATCGATTGATTACAAAGTGGTAAGGGATTTCTACCCAAACCACTATTTTCATTAGGGTTACTTTTATTCTCTACTTAACTCAATGGTATTATTTTTTATTCTAATTTAATCATCATATATTCTTTTTTAATGATGTATATATGTTAAAAAATCTAGAATTCTTCTTTATTTTATGGAGATTTACTTCTTTTAAAGGGATCTTTCAAAAATTCTACATGAAATAGAAGCCCGATTCAAGGGAACATCTAAAATTATTACCTATTTTGAAGTTCACTGTATAATCATTTTGAAGCCATATTTATATTTCTAAAATAATATATTTTTACATAAAAAACTATTTTGGTTATTTTCTGGTTTTATGAAACCAAAAATGCCTTTTTTGCTTTAAAATCCATTAATATCTTCCTTAAACCTCACTAAAATGCTTAATTTCCAAAAATTCATAAAAACTTATTTTTAAATGATTTCACCTCAACAAGAATTTATATAATACTCAAATATAAATTTAATTACCTTACTTTTTGTGGATGGTATATTAATGTTTTGATTCTTATTACAGGAAAAATACAAATGATTATAAAAAAGAACACTTCTGTCCAAAGTAAAAAATTATTTTTCTCATTTCACATAAACTTTTTTTAGATATATTCCTTGTTCACCACTTATTTATTTATTTATTTTATCTATTTACCATTGTTATATCATATCAATAGTCTCATTATTTTTATTATATTCTAAGGGCTTATTATTTCAATACTTCATGGTGGTATGACACACATTAGAATGTTTAAGGATTATTTCATCAAAGATTTTCTAATGGTCTCATTTAAAATAATATTAATCTTTTTCAATTTCCTTTGTTGAATCTGTTACATCATTGAGTTTCATCTCATATGATATTAGCAATCATGTTCAATTGAGTTGTTTATGATTATTTTTATTATGAATGTGTTATCTTAAAACCATTCTCCATATTACACCGAATGGTGAGTGTTTATGATTAATGATTGGGGAAATTTAATTACATTTAATATGTTAGTTTCAATATAAATATGTATGTTGTATATGTTTATCCCCATTCATAAGAGGAATGCATAGAACATAGTAAGTGTCATGTGGGTCCCGATATAGCCCCACAGTGCATCGATAGGTCTCATGGGACAAACAATTGTCGTTGCATGAGGCCATGACAAAAGGAATATTTATTGTCTTGGGAGGAGGCCTTGATCATATGGTTATGATGGCTTACATTATGGATCCCCTCATTATGAATCTTTTAACTGAATGATCTAGTGGTTATTAGACTAGTAGAATACCCATGATTATGCTTTATTATGGGATTATTTAGTCAACTCTTTTTCATATTATAATGTGTCCATGTTAATTTTTAATGGTGTGTGTATTTTGTTTTTCACTTTTCTTAATTTTTATGTTTATGATATCATCCTCTTTTTTCCTCCCCTTACTCAGCATCTAATCTCACCCCTTTCTTATGTTTAATTTTCATAGGTTATGAAGAAGATTATTAAGAATTAATTGTAGGGATAAACTTAGATTCTTGGATGTTTCCAATAAAACTTATATGATTTATTTCATTTCAAATTATAAGGTTGAACCTATGTATGTATCAAAATTTTCCAAACTACTATACTACTTAGTAAATGAGGATATTGATTTCTTGTAAGTATTCTAATGTAATGAAATAATGTACCGATTCCAATCGACAGGAGTCAAGGCATTTTAGTTGGTATCAGATGATGTTTAGTAGATAACATTGAAACTAGATTCAGAATATGTATATTAGAGAAAAAAACCATAATATAGACTTGGTGATACACATAAAAGAACATCATAGAATTTTTTTATGGAATATATTATTTAGATCTTCCATGAAAATTAATCCCTGTCTAGATACTACATGTGGATGTGGTTCTCGCATAGATGTACCCATGATTAACATCTCTGACATGGTGTTTTGGGCGTGACACGTGGTAACCAAGAACACAAAAACAAGCCATATTGTGCACCTACTTTGACTCTCCTTTGTGATATTCTTAAGAAAATTTATATTTTTATTATAATAAATTATGAAGGTTTTATTCCCCTAATTTATCCAATGTTTATGGTTTTAGGATTTGTGATGCATAAAATTATATTATGTACTATACCATGTTAATTGTTATATAGAGTACCTAATTTTCAGATCTAATTTTGTATATGGAATTTATTGCAAATGGTTCTTAGCATAAGGAAGTAGAACGTAGCTAGTTCACATGGAGTAATGAGTAAGAAGGATCAAATATCTTATGGTATTAATCTATTATTTAGATGTATAATAGTATCAAAATTATTCACATAAAATGAGGAGATAATATCATGTGATAAAAATTATTATAAAGAATTATCTCATCCCTATGGCTTTGATGTGATGCAAGAGAAGAAGAGGGTGGCATGGGAAAGAATTGATAATGGCAATAATAAAAAAGCTAGTTTTCTAACATGTGGTACTATTGGATGGAAACACCCAAGATAATTCATAAAAACAAAATAATTCTGATACAAGTGTGGATAATAGGGACATAATGTACATGATTTCAATGGAAAGAAAATGGTTTTCAATGTAGAGTGCTTTGAATGAATGAAAATGGGACACCATATGAATCAGTGTCCTATTAGTCAAAGGAATATGCCCCAAATGATTTTATTGGATAATGATAAAGTTATATTAATTTTGTAGATGAAGTGGAATTACTATTTTGACTCATCAAGAATCATTTCATTTGAATATTTTATTAGCACTGTAATAGTTATATGAATTATGGAAAATATATGGATTTTACTACATTACAATTTCTTTGAGAATTTCAGGTAGTATGATGAACTGTACAACAAATAAGGTATTTGGTAGAATGTTAATATCTGGGGAATGTATATAGATTAGGTAAAGACAACCCTATATATATTCCCAACTAATTAGATAATCTTGATGAAATTTTTGATTCGGATAAGTAATCAATAGCTAAAAACCAATTACTAACATGTCTATGAGTGGTTTATTCTACCATTGATGGATATTAAAACATTTATGGATATAAGGATTTTATCTAATAGAATTTTTATGGTTTAGTGAATCTTTAATATAAACATTTGTTATATTTTTTTATATTACCTTATTCAAGAGTATACAAGATAATTATATTAACATGTTTGGAATGTAAAAATTTAGATCTGTTTCATGTTAATTAGAAGAAAATATGGTAATAGATGCATTGAGTAGGATGTATCATGGTGTTTTAAAAAAAATGAGTATTTCCAGGGACCCTGTGTACATGGATAAAAAAAGACAGTATATGGTAATGATTCTAATGTGATGGATCATGGTCTTTAGGAAAAATAATCAATTTTTTGAAATTATTTTGGTGGAACATTGAATGAGGATTTAGAGTTTTATGTCACTACATTATGCATCTTGTGCTAAAAGATAATTTATAGATAGTTAAAGTAACAAAAAATGGATAATATTGTGTTATGAAATAGAACCATATATTTATACTCTTAAAGAGTGCAGTAATTCTTGAACTATTAGAAAATGTCTTAATAAAATGTTTTTAAATTATAAATAGTTTTTTCATAACTATAGTTTATGGTTTTTTGGTAATGATCTTTAATATAAGCATGTTCACTATCACATTCTATCAGAACAAGATGGTTTTATTATTCTTCTATGACCATGTTATCCAATTTGAATGTGTAGTTTTGTAGTAAGCAATATTTTTCCCTTTTCTTCTTATTAATAGGATATTTTAACCATATTTCTTATGTAGGCTTCCAATAGTGTAGTTTTCAAGTATCAGCCATCAACATTTGAAATTAAATTTAAAAAGTCTAAGTATAAATTTTTTTTAAGGAGAGAATAATGTAACACACCATGTTTCTATAAAAAAATTAATTTTGAATGCATGAAACATCAAGCCTCTACAAAACACCACTTTGTTATAACATAGAGAGTAAACATAATTTTTCCTAGTTCTAGGATTTGAATTTCCAAAAATTGACATACACGGTTTCATTCAGTAGGATATTTTGAGTCTGATACTATCAACATACATTATTGGGAAATTTTTAGTTACCAATATGAATAGTAACATACCCTTATGAATATTCACTCATCCTTATGAATAATAATCCTACCCCTGAATGTAAATAAAATTTTTTAGCCTTTAAAATGAAAGAGAGTACCTTAGAAATTAATTATTATGTGGTGGTATTTTTTGAGAAATAAATATTTAATTAAAATTTTAAATTAACAATTTAATAAAATTTATTATTAAGAAAAATATTTTCAAATAAATATTTTTTTCTATGATTTTTAGATAATTTTTCGAGACCCTAGATAATTTCTGAAAGCATTATAAAATAAGTTTTATATTTAAAATATATATTTTTTATTTTATTTAATAATTTTATTTAATAATTAAAATTATCTTTTTGATAAAATGGAGTTCATTTTTGAAATATACACTTTGAACAATGGTTTGGTTAAATTTTATGGATTTTTCTGAAATACATGATTGTTTTATGATTAGAGAAATTTTATAATTTTCGAAATATGCTAAATAAGTGAATTTCTTCATCAAAAACGAGTCAGGGCTGATGTAAATGGACATTGGTTATAAATTACATGGACTTATTACTATTTTATTGACACTCGAATCAATACTATTCATAGTCTAGAGAAAAAATATTAAACTGAACACTATAATAATGAGAAACCCCTCCTCTCCACCACTATAAATACAACCCCTTCATACCTATTCTTTTCACTAATATTAAGCCTAATGCCTTGTATAAATTTTTTCCAAATCCTCTAACATAAAGATTATATAATGGAAGATTAATCGAATAGGTAAATTTCTACTTTCAATTCTTTTACATTCTCTTCAAGTTACTTTGTTTTTTTTTCTATTCTAACCTCTCCTCATACAAATTCCATGAAAAATTCAATACTATAAATTTAGTATAATTTTTTTATGATTATATAATAAGTTATTATCACCTATCCTTTACCCTTATTTTATTCTAGTATTAAAAAACTCCAACTCAGACATGCTAATTCACTGTATTCAAGGACGATAAGTTTTCAATTTATATTTCCATATTAAATTTTTTCATTAAACCAATATTACTATTGAAAAAACTATAAAAAAATTATTCTCTATCATCTAGGATACTCGAATTTTTTCATACATATTCTTTTAATATATAATGAAAAATGAGTTCATTGTGTTCAAAAACCGACAAATAACTCCAATAGGTGTCATTTATTAATTTATATAATGTTTTATCATCCTTCTATGTAAAAAAATGAAATATAAATCAATTAAATCTTCTAGAAATTTCTAGAATAACATAGAACATTTATTCTATGCAACCATCCCCATTTTACATGATTCTTTGTTCTTTTATATCAGTATACTGACCACGAAATAGACATACCCAACCTTTGAAATTGAATATCATGACAAATTAAAAGGACCAAGAATAAAGATAATAATGTAATAATAAATTAATTAAATTATTTGGAGGTTTTTTAATTATTAATTAATGAACCTAAATTTGATTATTCTGATCATTATGACCAAGTGGAGAACAACTTTATACTTTAGGTAAGGGGTTTCTCATCTCACTTTTATTTCCATAGGATTTCCTTTTTTGCAGAATATTTCATGTATATGGTCTATGTATAATGAAATTTTGAATACAATATATTTAATAAATTTATATTAATGGTATTTATTGATCCATTGGTTGATTATTAATTTTGGGGAATACTATTCTGTTGATTATAATGTGGTAAGGTATTTCTACTCGAACCTTCATTTTCATTTGGGTTACACTTATTTTCAACATATCTCAATGAATATATTATTTATTAATATTTACTTATAATAAATTTTATTTTAAATATATATATATTTTTACCAACTAGAATCCTTCTTTATATTATAGGTATTTATATTTTTTAAAAGATATTTAAAAAAATTCATTAAATACAAGCCTGAATCAAGGTACTTCTATAATTCCTAGATATTTTGAGGATCACACTATAATATATTTTAATTCTTTATTATCCATATAAAATCAAAAAATTTAACATGAGAAATAATTTTTTTTAGTTTTATGAATGTAAAAATGATTTTTCACATTAAATTACTTTAATATCTTCCTTAAAAAACAATTAAATGTTTTATTTATAACGCTTCTTTGAAAACTATTTTTAAATTATCTAACATCAATAAGAATTTAAATAATTCTAAAACATTATTTCAATGTTGTTAACCTTTATTTTCTATGATATACTTGTTTATAATGTTATTTCTTGAAAAATAGAAATTATTTTCCAAATGAAATATTTTTTCCGAAGTAAAAAATGATTTTTCTCTTCTCATGTTATCTTTAATGATATATATTCCTTGTTCCCCACATAATTCATGAATCTGGTGTATGTAAATCCATTTGGTATATTATATCAAGAGTCTCTTTATTTTCATGATACTCTAAGGGATAATTTTTGTAATGATAGAAGGTGGAATGGGACACTTTGTAATGTTTACGGATTATTTCCGCATGGATTTTTTAATGGTTTGAATTAAAATTATTTTTATCTATGACAACTTCTGTTGTTGAATATTATACTTCATTGAGGTTTATTTTATATAATATCATCCACCATTTTTTATTTAATGGTTTTATATTAATTTGACTATAGATGTAATATCATGAATTCATTCACCATATTACTCTGATTGGTTAGTAATTATGATTAATGAATTGGGAAAGTTATTTACATTTAATATGTTAGTTTCAATATGAATGTGTATGTTGTTTTTGATTATCCCCATTCATAAGAGGAATTAAGTTAACTTTGTATGTGTCTGGTGGGGCATGTTATATCCCCTCAGTGCATTGGTAGTTCTCATGGGACAATCTATGTTCTTGGCACGAGGATTTGACAAAATGGATATTGATGGTCTTGGCACGTTCCATTGAATGTATGGTTATGATGTACCATATGATTCATTCCCTAATTATTAAAATATAAATTTAAAGTTCCAATGGTTATTCTACTAATAGATTTCCCATGATTATGACTTATCCGGGTATTATTTATTTAGCTCTTATTCCTACCATAATGTGTCCATGTTTATTTTTAAAGGAACATGTTATTAGTTATTCATCATGCCTAATGTTTATGTTAATGGTGTCTTTAACTATTTTTATTACCCTTAGTGTGCATCAAAGATCACCCATTTCTATGTTTCATTTTATCTGGACATGAAGATGTTTATTATGAATGACATTCCAGGATGAACATTTATTTTTTGATGTTTCCAGTAAAACATATATGTTGTTTTTCATTTCAAGTTGTAATGATGTACCTATGTATGTATCTGGTCTTCCAAAAAAACTAAACTACATAGTCCTTTGAGATACGACTTTCGTGACAGTGTGCGAATGTATTGAAATAATGCACCGACTCTAGGAAACTAGAGTAAAGGCTTTATATTATACCTGTCTTGTTGGTATATTGAGGCCACAAGACCAACTTCATGAATGAAAAAACACATCTAGGACTCACTTATCCCTCCCCACATTCGGAGTTCCATTAACATACATTTTCTAAAGTGACTTCAATAATCAAAGCACATATAGTGGTCATGATCGATACGCCAAAACCTGAATACGGTTGCCTTGGTTTCCCTTGTGGACCATGAAAAAACACCTAGTACTCGATCCTGAATCCTATGGATGGAACTCACAATGTTTTTTGATACCCAACCAATTATTAAGGACTTATCTAAAAAATGGTTAGTGGTGGGAATACCATCATATATCCATACCTATAATTCCCATCAGAATACAATCTAAAATACAGCATACCCAACCATAACAAATTCATGGAACTAGTAAAAAAGCCCGTGATTTATCAACATAATTTGAACGATGTCAATGTGCTGGGGATGGGCATAACCAGTTAGAAATATGTTAATAAGTTTTTGATGATAAAAAACACGATGTATCCACCATATATGTTACTTCCCACAATAGGAACACCATGGGCCATCGATAGTATTGAGCTTACTAGATTATAATCATTGATATCAGAAGCCTATTATACTAAGTAACCAGTTCACCCATGCCGAATAGACTCATGAATAACCATGGCATGACCAGATATGGAACCTAATAGATCCCTCAAGGCCTTTCACTTACCTATAATCAGACACATAAAATAAATTTAGATCACATCAACCTAATCTCACTATATCCTCCTCCAACACCCATTTTCTCTCCTGATCAAGCCTCATGATTCGTTAACCCAATTGGCCAGAATACAACCTAAAATTCAAAAAAAATAATCAAAACATTCAAACAAAAATCCTAACAACATAAAAATTATGCCATGGGCATCACCTTTATAATGAAAGTATTTAACCATGGTTTAGTCACTCATGTATTTTTCCCTTAAAATCAACATTTAGGCTCCCATTAACTGTTGTCTAAATAGATTGGCCAAACATCCCAATGATACATCTCTTCAATGCCAACTATAAAACAAACTACTAGATTTGTGGCTCCTTTATAAAGGATCATGGGAAATATCACACTATTTAATGAGAAAATTTGTTACTAATTACGTATTGATTCCACCTTTGAATCATCTCCCCTTACTCATATTCTAAGGCACATATATCACTATGAAAACCTCCCAATAAGTAACCCTTATCCATATCTATCACTAACAACTTAGTTTCACAACTCAAGTCGCATATCTCATAACCATCTACCTTCCCATATAGTCCTCCCTGAAAATATTACCCTTTCCAAAACCAATACATTTAACCGAAACTCATGCATCAAAGAGAACTGAAGAAATAGTTGAACAATCTCATGAGTTTCTCTTAAGAGTTGAACAATACCAACTTCTATAACTAGGTTTTAGAGTAATGATTCACAAGGCTCCCTCTTATATCCCGATACATCATAATTTTAGAAGTTTTCCACTAATTGTTGTCTCTCTTTCCCCCATTAGGACACACAACATCCCAAAATACACAGATAACATTCACTTTAAGCTTCAATGAAAACATTCCCACATACATTCATAGAAACCATGAACCAAAACAATAACCATCGGGTCTACAACACAGTACACAAGGATTGAACACATGGGGGTCACCAAACCAATGAAAAAACAACCATCACTAATTATTCCACAACCAAGACACCCATTCTGAGGATCAACACACAACATACACACTCACAACTCACAAGGGTAACCACCATTACATTCTTATGAATATCCTAAATAACTCAATGATGCATCTCTACTGAATGAATAATAATAAAATCCCTTTATCCACACATCGAGGTTCCTTGACATATAACCAATGTCTCGTCCTAACTCACACTCATAGCCCAGACCACCTATACTCAAGGGCCCTAAAAATAGTACAAGGACTATTTGATACCTATCTTCACCAAGGATTTATCATTAAAAATTCCTTTATACATATGATAACCATTTAAAAAATCAAATGTTTTAAAAATTAGAATTTACAATTTATGAAACAATTCAAATACTCGTTTTTAATTCTATTCATAATTCAAAACATTTTCATCAATAGATATTTCATGGAATGTAGAATAGGTATGGACCACAACAGATAAGATACACCACTTTCATTTACCAGCCCACTAAATGTATTCTATCCCAACCAGCATGGTCATCTTTCTAATACTACGTTCTTTTAAAACCAATTTCCACTTTTATATGACCAATATCTTCTTCATTGACCCAGTTCCATTTTTCTCAAATTGTTAGAACTATAATCTTACATCATATGCAACCATTCATTATTAATTATTCTTTAAACATTATCTACATTCGTTATATTTAATCATTATACCATCATTATGAAAATCCTTATCATCATGAAACAATTTTCTTCATGGTTTTGAAGGATGTAAAATCTATTCTATTATCTATGCCCCCACACACCAATGAAATGAATTTATATCAAGAATCTATCCAAATATATCTTTAGGTGCCTAAAATGATGCAATAATGGTCATCCACATATTTTCTTAGCCATTGAAAATTAACATAAAATGGTCACATAACATAATTTTTTCATAACCCATTTGGGAAAATCATTCAACTATAACAACACAGATTTTGAATAGTAGTTCCTATCCAATATGAAATGTTTTTTCCTCATTAATGGGTTATCTACTCCTTATAATGATCTCATTACCAAGACCCAACACATCCTACTCTCCCATATACCATCCAAAATAGTAATACCATATAAAATAACATATCTGATACCACTTTGTGACATCTATAACCTAAGAGTCCCTATATCAATGCTCCAAGATGGGTCGCCACATGACCTCAAGAATGCCTCCCCATACACCATATATTTCCATTAAGAAGTGAAGGTATAATATGTTATGTGGATATTCTATACCCATTTTACCATAATAATCTATAACAGATGAAAATTTAAGCATTGGAAACAATATGTAATATCTAATTAACATTCATAATCATTCTCTCACAAAACATGTTAGAACCCATAAAGTAAAAGTAAATATACTAGACCATAATGGTTGTGTAACAAGTGTAGAAAATCACAAACCAAATACCACATGTGAATTCCAAAACAACTCCCGAATCCATTCCGATATCCTTATTCATGCATATCCCATGCACAACCCAACCCCCTAGAATTGGGCCTTTTCCCATGTCTTGACTTGAAAGCATTAAGTCTATTGGGTACCCAATGTTCCCCAAGCATAATGTGAGTACAACTAATAATTCCAACACCAATAGAGTCAAAAAAATATCAATTATAATATATGGTACATAAATATATTAAATAAATGATATATAATATAATAAAACTAGTGTACCATTAGTTAATAATATTTACAGTAAACAATTCTAACATAAGTTCCAGATTTCCCATTTGCATATTCTTCATTAAATAATCCCTTATAAAAAATTGTACCTAGGGTTATAAATTTTCATCATGTGTAAAAGTATCATGTAATTCATCATTATGAATAATGAATGATTTCAATTCCTCATCTCACTAGAGATCACACATCGTAAAAACACATTTTCATTACCTCGAATCAAATGTCCAGGTGGAATTAAAATCACACAAACACATTATCCACACCTAGAAGCCTTCATCTGGATAAAATGAACCCATTTGGGGAATAGACCTCCATCCCCTTCCCTAACCTACACATTCTTGGTGGAGTCAAAGTATTAATCCATTTAAACTCATGGGATGAGCCTCAATCCTTTTCTAACACCTCAAACCATGTGAAAGTGCTTATTTTTCCATTGAGCACACACAAACCTTATAACAAACACAAAACCAATATATTTAATAGTTATAATCCATGAAAATAATCATGGGATGTAATATTATGAATTAACTCCATAACCAATTCCCATTCAGAATTTCATAGCTGTTTAGACCAATTTCCATTCACATTCTTTAACCCATTATGTCTATTAAATAATTCCCATATGATAGTTGATATTCATCCACTACAATAAATTAGCTTATATAGTCAATTTATCATTTCTTTTGACCAAACTCATTAATAAAGATAACTAAATTCCATACATTAACCCCTTAAAAATGATCAATCATTTCTTGTGTGGTAACTCACACAACCTGCTCATCATTCCTCATGTATTATCTCCCTTATGCATTTAAAGTATAAATCACAATCCAAATATTTACATTAATCCACTTAATCCAATTTTCATGCCCCATCACACATGGATTACTAAAAATTTCATGATCCAATATCAAATCAAATTCTTCAATATTTCATATATACTAACCCTCTTAGAAATTTAATCCTAATTCATATTCCTATTTGAACACCATCTCAATTAACTCAATTTAAACCATTAATATGCCATTTCGAGATTCCCCTTAATCAAATTTAAATTTAATAAACTCAATATACTTATCATTTTAATCTAAAATAAACATATTAATATGTTTATAAAGTGATCTATGTTTTCATACATTTATTCCACACTTAACTCAACCAAATGCCACGTTCTGGAATGTCGACGCACAACATTGGTGGCCCCAAATTGGTATATTTATCTTGAAAACATCCAAAATTTATCACGAGGGTATCCATTCAATATTTAAGTGATATGTTTACCAAAAAATTCTAGCTAAACTAAATGAACCATGAGGAAATCCAAGAACGCAACCACACATGCACAAATCATTACAATGACTAAGATAAATAAATTGTACACCACCTACCTCAAATCCATTGTAGAACACACTCTTAATTGAAGAATTAGATCTAGAGGAAATACCACTTTGAATCCCCATCCTAGGTTCCACCATAAAAATAGTTATTTAGTGCTTTAGATAGAGATAAAAGAAATATTCAAACCTCAAACCAAATAGAGAAGCAAAGGAGCGACTAAACTGACCAAGAGCATCAATATACAAGAAACGATTCTCCAAATAGCTTACGATCAAAGGAGAATCGGCTCATGTAAGCTTAGGTTTCTTGGTTTCATCACTAGGTAATGGAGGAGGATAAATTAGAGGAAGACTGGATAAGGATCATACATACAATAAATAAAAGTTTGTAATTTTAAATCTTTTACATGGTCACACCTTTTACCGTCACAATTTCCCAAACCATGAGAAAACTAATATCCAAGGGGAGATAGGTCACACAGTTACCCAAATAGGACGCACAATTTGAAAACCCATGTGATTAAATGAGATATTTCACTTCCCAAGGTTTCATGTTTTTCTTGGGTAGGCCGCATTGTTTACTGAAACGAGCTCCTTGCACTTTTTGGACTTATTTTCCCTCCATTCAGGTTCTGTACCTTCATATTACCCCCGAGGACCCTCATACAACTAGGATAAATTTCATTAACGCTTAATATGATATTGACGCAAAAATCCAATCATGTTCATACCTCCACAAAATCATGGATCTTATAGACATTTAACAATAAAATTAATTTATTCTGATTCCATTAAAATTTTTATTCAATATAATAATTAATATTTATATAAATATATAAATATATAAAATAACAATATCAAAAAAAAATTATCAGTGATGAATTCAAAATTTTATGATAAAATTTTAAAATATATGGAAAATAGTTTTCATTGAAAAATGCCTAATTTATCATTAAATAAATTTCGTAGTACTTTCAAAAAATTGAACATCAATGCTTAAAATAACATTATATCAGGAATATGTTAAAAATAATTAGTTAAATTTAAAATCCAAATATATGATATAATTAATTTAAATAAATTAAATGAACATATTATTGAAATAATGTTCAAATAAAACATATTTTTTCTCAATGAATTATTAAATTATTATTCATTATAATCCTTTAATTTTTTTATATGTTGCTAAATTTTTATATAATTATTATTTTTATTTCCAAAATAATTTTAATTGATATTAATTATTTAAAATAAATAAGGTTAACAATAATTCATACTACATAAAATGGTATTCATTAATATAGAATGTATTATTCAAAAATATATCAGTACCTATTTATTCTATTACAAAATAAATCATTTTATTTTACATTTGACATATTAATTAAGAATTTATATTTTTACTATTAAAATATTTTTTATGTATATTAAAAAAATACTAGAAATTATTTATTACAATGTGTTCACTATTATCGTACATGTCATCTATATACCCTTTAATAATAGTAATTTAAAAGTTATAATACCCCACTAAAATCCAATGAATTAAATACATTAAAATATTATAAATCACACATTCCATTCATATAAGATTTAATTAAAATATATAAAAACATCTATATTCATAATATATTTTGAAATAAAACTTCAGTTTTACCAAAATTTATTTTCAATACTGACATTGATCAATTACATTTTCATGTTATAAATATATTATTCTCTCCAAATATTTGAGTCTTTTTAATTTATAATATTTTGAAGGATTTAGTCATCGATTTAATGTAATAACCCATGATGTAATTTTTTATCTTTTACATTTCTTATAATATCCCACAATGATTGAATTAATTATTTTAATTTTGATTCATATATCTTATAATTCATTATTTGGAATGTGTCTAATAATTATAATAAAAAAATTAATATTTGGAAATGAAAATGCATTCATTATTTTCGGATTATAGAATAATAATCGGTAAAGGGAAGATCATCCCATTTTTTACAGGTGATAAAATTATTCAGTGGGGATGGGTAGGAGTCTTTTAAAGGCCTATCAATGACTCTTCCAAAGAAAAGGTATCAGTACATGTTGTCATATTAGTGATGGTAAACCATTGATTTATAATAATTGAAATGAAAAGAGTAACTATAGGGGAATGAAATAGATACTATAACAACCCAAAATTTTGTGTTATATATCTTCTTATATAAGTTAAAATTATTTGAAAACTTACATTTCACGAATCACCAAGATTAAATGAACCCTGATATACTATTAAATATTATCATTTTTTTATGAATAATAATTTGACCATTATGAATAATAAACTTTTCATTAGACTAATAACTTCACATATGAAGGTTTGAATAAAATATGGGTATCTCATAAATGAATATATTATATTCTTATATCAAAGGATTTGAAAATCATTTTTATTATAATGATATATTATATGTTGGTATTTTTATGGAATTTAAATGTTCATTTAAAATTTTATATGTAAATAATGATTTAAATGGAAAAAAACCTTCATAAAATATAGTCAAAAATTAATATTATTATAATTATAATTACAATATAATTTTATGACACCACACATAATTTTCAATGTGATGTATAACCAATTATAATATTCAAACCCGTATTTTTTGTATAAATGATTATTTTAATTAAAAATTAATTTTATCTTATTTATAAAATTAGATTTAAAATACAGCGTCTATTTTTGAAATTTACTCATAATAAAATTCTTATGGTTAGTCTTGTAATTTTTATTATATGGTTGAATTTTTTTGAATACTAAAATACAGTAATTCAAAATTATTTAACATTTTAAGCCATATATTTGAATTTATTAGTCTTTGATGGTTTAAGAAACCATTATTTCATAATAAAGAACTATAATTACTATAGTAATTTACGGTAATCTAAAATATTTATATTCTTAAGCTAATATAAATTTAAAAAAATAATAAAATAATCAAAGTCAACCATCTCCAATCACTATAAATACCTCCCTTATCCACCCCATATTATCCCACCATCTATGACTTTAATCATGTAGGAATTTAGGGATAATCCCATTACATGTGACTTATAAGCATCCAATAACTTCAGGTAATACCAAAGGATGAAATCCAAGTATCCTAAAGAGGTCCTCGAGGAGATGATATTTGAGAGGTAAAATCTTTGTTCTTTTTAATTTTTTTATTAAACTCTAATAAAATCATGTATACAATATGGATTGGTAACATTATTATCACATATATAATGAAATATTATAATTGTATGGGAATATCAGTCATAAAATATATATATTTTACCCATTTATTTAAATAATTAAACCATCAACCATGATGTGTCAATTCACAGCCATCATAGATGATGAGTTTTCATTTTTCATTACCACCATCAAGGATATTCGTAAAACCAATTATATGGTTCAAAAAATATAATATATGTATTATATATTATTTAATTTTCTTAAACCATTATCTAAACATAATATTAAAAAAATGATTCTAGATTTAGATGGTCGGAAATACTGCCAAAATTAGCAAATAACTTATCATTTATGTTTTATCTAATGAATAATCCTCATAAAATATAACCCAATAATATATGAGGTTGTTTATAATTATTTAGGATCATTAATATTAATTAATATCTCTTCTTGATAATGATTCAAAATTTACATGAACTTTCATAATAATACATAAGAAAAATGGACATAAACTCATGAAAAGAACACCCCCGTAACACCAAAATTAATCAATATAAATCATATGATTTTCCATAAATAAATTTAATAAAACTATAATAAATAAAGTATTTGTTTAATAGGTTAATTATTTGTTAATTAATTTTTATAATTTGATTGTCGAGGAAATTATGTACAAGTGCATGACTCTTTCAAACATAAGGTAGGGGACATCGTCTCTATATCTATTTAATTGAGACTTACATGGTATTATGAAACTAATAATTTTTATGTGTTGTATCTACTAAATGTATGAGATCATTTTACTTTTGAAATTATATTTAATTAAATATCCATTTTTATTTTGTCATGGATTTGACTATTGTTTTATTTTTATTCCATGTATACATATGATGTATACATTTATTGTTATCCAAATCAGTAAAAAATTATAAATATTGATTTTAAAATAAATATAGATATTATTATAAGGAATATTTTTCATGATTTTAATATATTATTTAATATAATAATAATTTTTTGGACTTGAAATAATGAGTAAGAATGACATTATATAGTGACTCGATTCATCGAATAGTCTCAAGAGATTAAACTTTTGGTGAAATAAATGTTAAAGGTATTGAATGTATTGTTTCATGTTATAGATATATGAAGTCCAATAAATAATAATTTCCATTATTTAGAATTTATTTTTCACTATCCATGAGACTTTCACAGTGAAAAAATTTATCGATTCATTTTTATTATCCAATTCATGATTGAATAACTTGGGTTTTTTAGTTATTTATCATTCCATATTGATTGTGAATTATTAAATATGGTTAAATTTTCAACCATTCATGTTTTCCCTATAAATAAAACTTACCGAGTATTAAAGCATACCATTTTTTGGTTTCCCATCCCTAGGATATGAAGATGAAATCCCTAAATTAGTGGAATGGAAGTAGTGTATTTTCTTTAATTATATTCAATTATTAATTAATTATGTAATGAGAACCATTTATGTATGTTGTTCTTCAATACTACTAAAATTTTTGATCCTTTGTTATGTGATATCATGATTATATTTCATTTTAATAAATTGTCCACCTACACTAGGATAGCATGTTCATGGTAGTTATGGTTGTATTAGAGAATGATCTGTAGAAACCATGATAACTAAATGTTAAACAAATATGAGATTTATAATAAATCATTAGAGTGAATATTTGTGTCTCTACTCACATGATGATTATTTTCTATATCAGTGTGTTCAATTTTAATTGATGTAATGAAATAGATGAAAAATGAATAAATACCTATGTGAAATTTAGGTATTTCTCCATTGGGAATGTCAACATAGTTGGTGTTGTAGATCAGCAGACCAGTACCATATTAGGACAACAAACCCATGTTAAAAAAAATTCAATACTACACCTACGTTGTATTGTTTCATGTGGTAGAAGAACTCATCATTTAATAGGACTAATAATCAAGTTATAACAATTCAATGGATCAAGACCCTTGTGAAGGTATTTATGGAATTATGATGTGATGAAAGGGAATATATAGTACTAGTGGTATATTTTCCCAATGGATATATTGATCAATAGTCTTCATTGGTCCTAAATAGTAAGGAAGAAGATGAAATAAAAGATATAGAATGGAGAAATTTTAATTAAACATTTATCAAAAAATACTTCCTCTGTTTGAATTAAACTAAAATTAAGTGAAAATTCAATAACATAAATTGAGAAGGAAGTAGATAGTTTTATAAAGTGTGAGTATACGTTGACAATAATAGTCAGGTATGCTACATATTCCATACATGATCTGGAAAACATTATTGGTCATATCATTGAATGTCTTTAAAAAATTTCAATTAAGAGAATTTTATTATCAATCATTGTAATAAAATTATGATGAGGAAATATATTCCATCAAAATGGAGAATGAAATTTGATGATCCTATATGTTTGAGGTAAATCAAGAGAAGAATGGTCATCCAATAACAATGAAAATGGTAATTAAAGAAAGAAAAATAGTTCAAAAAATAAATTACCATTATGTAAATATTGTGGAATGAATCATCCTAATAAATTATTAAAATGCATTGGAGATTATTTAAATCTCATATAAAAGGGTTATCTATCTAATGAATTTAAGGGAAAAAAACGACAATGATCGATGCTTCAAATATAGTGAAATGTAGAATTATTCCAGCCAATTTCCACAGAATAAATGGAAATAGTAATGAATTGTGCAAGGGGAGATGACCATGATTATGAGATCAATACAACTATGGTATAATTATCCAATTATGTTGTAGTAGGTACACTAATTTGATAGTAAAATTTACCCAATGCGTTATTTGATTGAAGATAATCATACCCTTCTATAGCTTCCCAGTTTTACAAGAAAAATAGATTTGTCCCTTTGGATTTAATAATGTAATTTGATATCAAATATATAATTACCCTCACTTTTCAAACATTAATAATACATAATTTTAGGAATACATAATAGATTACATAGTAAATCACAGAAAGACTGTATTAATTTAGATCCTTTTGAAACATGAGAAAAACTATAGTACTAAAATAATCTACTATATATCCCTCAAGGTTATCCATGATTACGACCATTCTTAGACACATCATACATAATATATATCTCTATATCCAGAGGAATAGAAATATAAAAAGGGTTGAGCTTGGATGATCACTAATGGTAAAAAATGATGATCTGTAAAAATAAATATTAGAATAAGGGTATAAGAATGTGATCATAGTATTATAATATCATAGCTTTCATATTGAAGATCATGAACATGAATCATGAAATAAATATTGGGGGGTTTTAATACATGAATCATAAGGTAATGAATATCATAATCCACAAATTAATAACATGTGAACAATAACAGAAAAATTTCTAGATATACAAACATGTAATATAATTCCATGTAAGTCAACCTACATTTTCAAATATTATCAAGGCACTTCAGGGGGACTACATCTAGTAGTTGGGACACACCAACATCCCTTATCATTACACATTCTTTATAAGGGATAATATTTCCCTATCATCACATATTTGACATTATTTCCCCATCGTCCCATATGTGATTGGTTTTCCTGAACATTAATAGTGGATCATGCTCACCAAATTGATATAAATCATTATCTCAAGAGAAATAAATCATTTACCAATACAGTGAAGAGTTATATAGGTCCCTCGCATCTCATAATTAAGTCACACAAACATGTTCCACATGATCATTAACAGTCATATCATAACATATGAAATGAAATTAGAGTCATAAACTTGTAGTTATAACACAAATTGTGGGAAAGGAGAGAGGTTTCCTAATAATTTCATCAAATCATAAATTATCTATAGAATTTGGATTTATATCAATATAACATGTGATGGGGAAAAAAGTTTCATAATAATTATTCCATCAAAACCTAAATTCTTCACTAATATAATATTAATCTAACGTTTGGATAATTTCTCCAAAAAGGCATGAGTAACACCAAAATATGTAATATTATATGGAGAATAAATAGGGATTATCTTTTAGATACATTTTTATGAAATAATACTTTATTTAAAATTATCTTTTTAAAAAACAAATCATTTTTAAATAATTATTTCAAAATAGCTTGAAAACATATAATTAAAGCTTGTATAACAATATAAAGTTTCAAAAATATTTCTTACATGAAAATTAAATGAAAATTTTATCTTAAAATTATTTTCTAAAATAGTTTTGATTGCATGGTAGTTTAATAGAATCAGTATCTAATATCAGAGTAAAATAAGGTAATATTTTTAATTTTTTAACTTATGTACCAAAGAGTGAGAAAATGGTAAAAATAGATGAAAAATAATGACTAAACATATGAGAATAAAATTCATGACTCCTATTTCAATATAGATCATAATATTTCATTAGTGATATCCCAATAATAAACAATGATGATATATGATAAAATTTTGAAAATAAAATCTTTCCACATGTTAATATTGAATATAACTCCCCATGAAAGAAAATGAATGTCCATGAGTCATAAATTATCAGTAAAATAATTATATTGGTGAAATAAAATGTAAAAGGGGATTTTATAAACCTCATATAAGAATATTGGTATATAACTTGGCTTGGGTCTCAAAGTATCAAAATTGCGACAAAATTACTTAACTGATTTGATAACATTTGAATCATAAAACACAATAAAAGTGAGATCATAGAATAGTTACATGAATAACCATAAATTCAATAATAATAATAAAAAAATATATTCAACGATAGTATATAAACCTCAAAAAACAATCATGTGGGGAACATGTCATAAATCTCACAATAATAAATATGAAACTAGAAATCAACTAACCTTATTTCTTGAAAAATATCATTTTATTTTATTAAAAAATTGTAACAAAATTAATTATATTATTAATATATCATATATAAATTTTATTTATCTAGTACCATATAGGATCTTACTTATGAATTTATATTACATGTTTATTAAAAATTCAATATTAATGTTACCTTTTTGATAATAACTATTTTTTCACATCTTTCATAATTTATTATATTTTATGTCATCATTATAATATCAATGTCCAAAATTTAACCATTATATAAATTTAATGTATATTCATTCTATTTTTTATTATAATAATCTATAAATTATATAAATAGGGAACTAAATTCATTGTTATTGGAGACTGTAGGTCATACGTAGGCATGAACAATGTTTCCATATTCTTATAGTATGTAAAGAAATAGAGTGGGTCATATATTTATATAATTTCATTATAATAGAATTTTTATTTCATATAATCTATATTATATGTTTAATAACCCCATACTTAATACAACCCATTTAATTTGTGAAGAAATAACATCACGTTGAGGAGGCAGAACTTTGTACTTCCAAAAACAATGTTATCATAATTGAAAAAATAAATAACATGATTGAGTGTTTTATATTATAATTAAATATGTATAAATATATCAAAAATATCAGTTATATAATATAAAAACCTGATTTATATAATAATCCCCACTATGATAGGTGTTGATGGAACAACAAAAAACATCATTTAATGGCGAGATAGACCACTATGAACCTGAATGGTAAGTTAACTACCCATTAGATAGAAGTGTGTGTATGTGTAATAATAAAACTAAGAAAAATATTATATTGGGGATATATATATTATTATAAAATAGTAGAAAAATAATTTTTTGGGGAGTGGAGAATGAATATAAAACCATGATGATTGGGAATGATGTTAAATATTCTTTGGGAAACTCTTATTTTATTACACCCATAGAATTCCTTTATAATATTTATTCCAAACACATTAAACCAGAATGAAATTAATAATATTTGGAGTATATTTTTGACATTTATTTCTTCCAAAAAAGGGTTGTTATGGTGTGAATAAGTGTTAGGGATGAGTTCCTTTTTATAGTGGAGGAGGAGTGACATTTTTTTAATATTTGAAAAGGGAATCTGAACAGTGTGATTCTCATGTAAATTGATCCAATAGTTATAACAATATGAGACAAGGGATTTTATTTTCAATATTGAGACATATAATGGACTTTGGATATGATTATAGGTCTTTTGGGGGCTTATGATTGCGGTTTAGTCCTTTATTAAACGAATTTTTCGATTTATCCATGTAATTAAATTAAATCACTTTCACTAATCATTATAGGTCAAAAAATAAATGAAATTATTATAAATGGAAATTATGATGATTAAAAAAATAAAATAAATTTTGAGAAATTATATATATATAATTGGAGGAAATTAATTTAATATTAATCGCACTGACGTGTCACTAAAGAATGTTTTTAAAGTGAAAAGTTCCAAAAGTTTGAAATGTTTTAAATTGAAATTTTAATGTAAAATTGTATATATTTACCTAAATTATATTAATTGATTTCAAATTTGTCTATTTAAATTTTAAACCAAATTAAATTATTCATTAAAACTATAAATAAATTATACGTAATTTCATTTTTAAATTATTATTCATAATTTTTACTGTTTGTCCAAAAATGATGTTGTTGGGAAAAATACTCAAAATTCACCGTAAGATAATTATGATATTATGAATTAAAAATGATGTTAATTTTATTATATCATGATTTTAAAATTGACTAAAATTAATTTTATTATTTTTCATGGAATTATATAAAAAGTAGTTCGTTTGAGAAAATATTATTTTCAAGTATATAGTGACATTTGCAAAAAATAATTTTTTATTATAAATATGATAAATTAATATAAATTAATTGAACATAATATTAAACAATTAGTTTTTACTATACAAATTACTCTATTTAATGATAATTTTATAATTATTTTATTTAAATAATAACAATAATAATAATAAAATGTTGTTTCAAAGAGACACATTGTTGAATTTAAGGCAATCCAAGGAAATTTTTCATGTTATAAATGAATAGATTGTTGTATAATTTAAATAAATATTTACATAGATATCACTTAATGAAATACATCAAATAAATATTAATTTATTCAATAAATGTCCATAAAAACTAGGTGTGTCACAAAAACCATTAATAGAAGTCTCATTGTAATAAAACTCTGTCGAACTGTTCCTATTATAGAATATAGATATTATTTGTTTTTTGACATTAACATCATGCCAACATTTTACATTGATATAATCATCTATATTTACTGGATTAGAAAATATGATGCAAAATAAATTTAAATGAAAATGGTAATTTTGATTTTCACGGTAGATGCAGAATTGATTATCTTTAAAGATGAAACTTCATCATCTAATTTTTATCCAAATCCACCCCTTGTAGCTATATTGAATAGAATTATTGGTCTGGAAGAAAAAACGTCTAGGGATGAAGAATGTTATCTAAAAAATGTGGATTTACTAATTCTATAGGAATATATTGATGTATTTCCTTTGGAATTACATGGACACCCCCCAGAGCATTATGTTCACTTTACCATTTATTAAAAAGTTGATGCAATAATAGTATTTATGACTCATATAAAATGGACCCTTTGGAATTAGTGTATATAAAGAAAGAACTAAAGGATATGATTAATAATGGACTTATTCTCTCTAGTGTTTAACCTTGGCGAGACCATGTTCTCTTTATTAAGATGAAATATATACAGATTAGGTTTTGAATTGTCTGTTGAGAGATAAATACCATTACAAAAAAGTAAAAGTATATTCTTCACTACATTGATTAGTTATTTTATTAGCTTTACAGAGATCAAATTATTTTAAAGATTTACCATCATTTTGGGTACCATAAATTGGAAGTAATGCCGGATGATATTACCAATACATATTTGTGGATGAGTTATGGACATTAAGAGATTATAGTAATTCCATTTTTATTGACTAATGTACCCTCAATTTTAATATATATGCGGAATAGAATATTTGAGGAATAACTGGATGATTTTTTTATTATCCATTAATAATATTCTAGTATATTATAAAACTCTTAAAGAACATGAAAATCACATGAATTTTATTCCTAATACTATCAAGAGTTAAGATTTTTATGGTAAATATAGATAATATGAATTACTTCTTCTTAATAACACATCAGAATATTTTTTTTAATAATGTAATCATAGATGATCCTTTATATAGAAAGTAAATCCATGAAATACTGACACCAAAAAAACTAACAAATGTGCATAGTTTTATTGGTCTAGTAGTTTACAAATAGTGTTTTATTTAAAATTTTCATAGATTAGTTAAATTTTTAAAAAAGATCGCACAAAAATGGATTATGCTTAGGTGGACAGAAGAATGTGGTGAATAATTTGCTAAACTGAATAAAATATTAGCTGTTTCTTCAATTTTGACACTACAATATGGAAATGTTCGGTTTTTAATATATTGAGATTTATCAAATAATGTACTAGGTTGTGTCCCATTGAAAAATGGTAAAGTAATTTCCTTTGAATCAACATATTTAATGATCATGAACAAATTTATCAAAATCCTGAAATTTATTTACAATCTGTAATCTATTATTTGATAATATGGATAAATTATCTCTTATGTTAAAGATGTGATATCTATACGGGTCAAAAGAGTTTGAAATACATATTTACATAGAAATAAATAAACATGAATAATAGAATATATATTGATTTAATTTAATATTATGATTTTATAGTACAGTACCTTCTAGGAAAATAAAACATGGAATCATATGCATTAAGATTGAATGATCGCTAAAATATAATAAATGTGAGGATTGAAAAATACCCAATGTACATAGATTTAGTATATATAGAAATGTGAATTTCTATGGAAGAGGAAACATAACTAATTTTTCAAATGATATATAAAATAATTATACTAGAGAAGATAAAACATTCTAAATCTGATGAATAGAATTTTCATAAGACAATTAATGTCACAGGGGATTCAATATTGGATTATTTCATTTATGATGATGGAATTTGGAAATTGTGAAATATGATAAGGGTTCCATTATCACCTATGATAAAAAGTAAAGTATTATTGTATTATTATAGCTCAAATTTCTATAGACCCCATATTTCTACAATGATATAAAAATATATGATGGAATATTTTTGGTAGGATATTATGAAGAGGGAAATTGTTGACTACGTGTCTAGATCTCAAGTTTGTCAACAAGTGAAAGGTAAGGAAAAAAAATTCCTAGAAGATTCATGAAACCTATACCTATTTTTATGTGCATGTGGGATTCAGTATGATTGGATTTATTAAAGAACTACCAAGGACACCATGAAGGAATGATGCGATATAGGTAATTATAGATCATATTTAAAAAATTAGAAAACATAAATGTTTAAGATAAAATTAACCTATTGAGTTCATAGAAAGACATTATATTAATGATGTTATAATACATCATGGTGAACCTCTAATGATTGTGTCTAATAGTGAATCATATTTTACATAAAAAAATTTAAGATTATTCATATGGATTGGATACTAGGAATCATTTGAGTGCAACTTATCATCCTCAAATAGATAGATTGTCTGAGAAGACTATTCAAATATTGGATGGCATGTTGAAATCATTATCACTATACATTCAAGATTTTTGGTATTAATATTTACCTTTTTAAGAGTTCCCTACAATAATATTTCCTATTATAGTATTCAAATAGTTCCATATGATGAATTTTATAGAAATATGTGTCATTCCAAAATGTTGGTTAGTGGAAATTTATAGTCCTTGAACATAACAAATAAAAAACAAAAACTGTAAAAAAAAATTTAGGCACATATTAAATTATTTAAAAGTAGGAAAAAAGTTACACAGAAAACCAAATAAAGGATTTGAAATTTCAAGTGGGAGATCATGTATTTTGGAACGTATCTCAATGTAATGGTGGAAGAAGGATTGGAAAAAAATCAATACTGAGCCCTATGTACATCATACCATTTAAAATTAAAGAAACAATTGGATTTGTATCATACCGATTAGCAATTCCACCAAGTCTCTACAAATTTCATTCTATATTTTACATATCATTTTTGAAGAAGCTCATACCACAGCAAGTACATGTATGAATCTATGATAAAATTGAAATGGAACCCGATTTCACTTATTTTGATGATTCTGTTGATATTATGGTCTGTAGAGGGAATATATATATAGATATTACATAATTCTCGATAAAAGTTCTATGGTAAACATAAAATGGATGAATCAATGTGTGAACCTGAGGATGTTAGGAAGAAGATGCACCTGTATATGAAAAAATTGAAAAATTGATGAAAATATTCAATGTTTTAATTTTTGTAGGATTGAATAATATAACACCCGAAGATTTTATAGTATGAAAATTATTAAATAAATTCAATTTATATTATAACATGTATTTCATCAATACTTATTGTAAAAAAATTGTGATATACTATTAGATGTTAACATTACAGTAGGTATAGTATTGTTTCCATTTGGAATAGTGAACTAGAAACTAGAACAATAACCTCACCTATTAATGTATAAATAATATTTAGGTATCTCATAAATAAATATGTTTTATATATAAATCATATAATAAGTAAATAAATGTTTTTAAAATGATAAATTATGTGGTGGTTTTCTGTTGAAATGATTTACATGTAAAACAATTTATAATTAATATAATGATTTAAAATAATATCTATTTTAATATAATATATTACTAAAATAACATTTTTTATTATAATTTTAAAATAATTTTATGACAAAATAATTCATTTTAAATCTATTGTAAAATCAGCTATAACATTACAATCTATATTTTTTGAATAAATGATGATTTTAATTAAAAATTAAATTTATGATATTTAGAAAATTAATTTTATAATATGGATTAAAAAATTATAATATTAAATTTGATAAATATGTAGGGTCAATTTTTTGTATTTTTATAGAATATTTTAATTCTTTGGGAATATTGAAATATGGTAAACTAAGATATTTTATATTTTCAGTCAAATATATGAATTTTTTAGACGTGGATGATGTAATAAATAGTTAGTTCTTAGTTGAATCATATATTTACTTCATTTAGTAATTATAATTGTAAATTTTGATAATATTGAGCCAAAAATAATATACAAATGACTGAAATAATCAAAAAACACCCCTCTCCTACCACATTAAATACCACCCTTCACGACATTTTTACCTGACACATTATATGCCACAAGTCTTGCCTATATCCTTCCTAAATATCTCAAAATCATATTCACAATGTATATGAACTGATTTTGTTACCTCCAGATGAAATACTACAGTCTTAAGGAGGTATCCAAGGAGACAATATTCGAGAGATAAATCCTCTAACATTTTCTTTATATTTCAATTTTTTTCTATTCTTATCCTCAAACCCATTATCCAAAGATAATGTGTAAATATAGTATCAAATATCTAATTTATTATTTTTGTGGTAATGTAATATCTATCATCATATCCAATCTGTTCTCCATTTATAATAATATTGAAAACATTGTCTTTGATGTGTCGATTCACCTCATTTGTGGATGAAAAGATTTTTTATAAACACCACAAAGGAATGTCATAATAGAAAAATTGTTTAAAAAATATTATATGTGAATTAAAACATAATAAATGTTCAGATAACAGAATATAAAAATAATATTAAAAATATTATATTATTTTGTTAATGTTATGAAAACCTCTAAAATAATCAAATCATTTTTCGTTAACATGTATCTAATGAAACATCCTCATAACATATAACTAAATGATATATAATGCCATTTAAAACATTATAGGTTCATTAATACTAAATATTTTCACTTCCACGTAAATATTCCTAATTTACATGAACTTCCTAATTATACACAAGAAAACCCACCCAAAAACCATGAAACATATGCTCTTAGATACCCAATATTAATCAATATAAGACATCAAAATGGCCATAAATGGTCATAAAAAAATTAAAATAATCAAAATAATTGATGTATAAGTTATTTATTAATAAATTAATGAATCTAATTTGATTATATAAGATATTATAAACATGTTAATAACATTTTCTAACATAATCTAAGCGAAATTTTCTCAATTTCTATTTCACAAAGACTTATTTGGTAATATACATCTAATCATTTTTCATGGTCCATATACTACCCCTTTGAGATAATTTTACATTTTAAATTATTTTTCATTAATAAATAGAACATGTGTTAGCCACAAGGGCGCACTCAGGTGTATAAAGACTTTCTCAAATAGATCATCCCACTGGCTCTTCATATACTTCAATTCATATTGGTCCATGTTGTAGGAACATATAGATTTTGATTTGGTATGAGTCTCAAAATTAATAGAATAATCTAACTCTCTTAACGGTTGAAAACTAGAGCAATCTGAAGGAAACATATCCAGAAACTTGATAGAAAATATGGGGAGGAGAGAATGCCTCAATGATTCCCACTCCAGATTAAAAGAAAATGTTTCTATTACATTCCCCAACTCTGGATAAGGCCTGACATCACTCATCCTTGGATATCATTCTCCCAAAAAAATATATTTCACCCCATTGTCTATGGAAAACAATATCAATCAAAGATAAAAATAAATTTTGGCTATATTTTCCACAATCTAATCCATCCTAAAAATTATATCAATAGATTTCATGTCTTGAAACTGAATATTCAAAGTAATAATAATATCTAAAAAATATAAACCACACGTCGGACAAACATAGACCCTACCATCTCTTTTTTCCAAGGGGTGTAATAATATCCATCACATTATATAAAATCTCAATAGGAATATTTATCATATTCATAATATGAGTACAATTCTTTGAATGACATGAACCAGTATCAAATCAATCATTTTTTAGAGGTGAATCTATAATCATGGTACCTCTCACGTTTTCTATAATATTATCTATTTCCTCTAGAGTCCGCTCTACTTTGTGAAGAAGCATCATTCTATATGCCTCTAGATTGATCCCATAGATCTTGATGAATTTGATTTAAATGTTTTAAATTTTTGTTATAATGAGAACATTCCACTTTGTGGGGAAAAGAATATAAAACTGTATGTTTGAATGTGTCATGAACATCTAAAGGGGCTACCAATCTTTGGTCCCTCAATTCAAACCCATTTCAAATTCCCAAGATTTTCACATAGGAAGAAATTCAAAGGGAATTCTCTAGGAACTATAGGAGGTTTTAGAGAATGCTATTATCACAAAACACCACAATACTCATCATTGTTTCCTTTCCCATTATGTAGACTCTCAAATCTATCACATGGAGAAAAAGGAAATCCCATAACCATAACATACTAGTTCTTTCTGGCTCAACAATAATGTAATATGAAACACATTACTATAAGAGTGATCTTCAACATGAAATCATAATAACTTATATTTTATTAAATCCCCATATCAAATTTTTGATTCTTCATATTCAAATATGATGAAATTACATGTGAAAACAAAACGTGCTTAGAAAAGTGGTTCACATACTCTATCAAGATCCAATAAACATGTCCAAGATTGATAACCACTATTTCCAAATCCAAATCATTAGAATACGAATCAATATTGTAAATGAAATGAACTCTGAAGACATTTCACTATAATTTTGTGTGATTTTTCATCATCATAATGAAATGCAACCATCTCTTGTGTGGTCTATCTATATAGATGGTGGCACACATCGGCTTAATTAAATCAATTGATTTCAAGAAAATTAAAAAGAATCTCAAAACTTCATATTAAATACTAATTATATTGGGGATCCTTAGATATATGTAATAATTATGGAAAATGAAAAAGATAATTCTGGAATCGATGAGAGGTTCCACTCATTGGGATTCAACCAAAACATCATCCTCAGTTCTTTTCAAACATATTGTCTTCTCAATGACGTCACACATCACTAGAAATCAACATTGAAGACATCAAAAGGCTACTCAGTTCAAATACTCAATCCTGAGAAATGAGAAAATTAATCTCATTAGATATATATTTCTTTGGATTTCAACCCGTAAAAATCAATAGAAGGAAAATTACATGAATTATTCATCAATATTACATTTATAAATAACCATTAATGATTTATATCTCATTATGACGAGATCCATCACAGAACTCTCTCACAATTACCTCATATTCCATGGAAATATATTTGAAATTACATACTGAGATAAAGGAATGATTCTCAAGTTAATCCTCTAATACTTATTTTTATGAACCATCATTAATTAATGAGTACCCTAATACCTAATACAGAAATGAAATGGAAAAAATGGTGTTCTCAATGCACACTAGTTGGGGATCTAAAACATGAAATTATACTAAATCAATAATTTAATGAATGTCTGAAAAAATAGAGAATGATAACTGATAAATATTAGTATTCTCATAACACCAATGGTAGATATAACATGGAAGAAAAAAGTATTAAAAAAACCAAATATTTTTTATCATCTATGTATTGAAATGAAAACAAGATAAAATTGAATTCCCAAATGACACATCACCCTTTTCCTAATGAGTCAAGAATAATTACCTCCTCTAAAAGGCACTTTCCCTTTTCTCGGACTTTGATGAAAAAAAATATACAAATTTCAAAAGGAAATGTTAAGGTGTTATTTAAAATCCAAGAAGGGTCTCACCATGGGTACCATAAAAATGTGTTATAAAAAACAAAATAATGAAATAAACTTATAAAAAAATGTCTTCTAATAATAAATAATTTATATTTATAAATTAAATTAATTGTTTAAATTGATAGAGAACAGTTTAGACATGGCTTAAATAATATTTTTATATAATATTGATTATCTAAATACCTATTCATGAGTAAATTAGATTCATAATCAGTGGTATTTAAAATCAAAAAGTAAAAATATAAAATTTGGTCAACTTACCAATGGAATGAGAGTTACTAGTTATAGGATCCCCACATTCTTAAATCATTGATCATGGACATATGTGTGCACTTTTCCCTTTGGTTTAGGCTAAGTTGACTGATCAATAACCAATAAGGGATCTGATTTGGATAATATGATTTCATAGAGTATTCATCATCAATATATTACATAGGAATTAAAATCCCATAATTCATGCCCAAAATATTCCATTAACTACATAGTTTATCATGAATCAATAAATTGAATATGGTAAAATAATTACATTTCAAATCTATCATCATTCGGAAAAATTGTTCCAACATTTCTTTTTCAAAATAAAATTTTAATATAAAAAATATTTTATGGGTTTTCTTAAATTCATTCCATTTCAATGAACATCCAATCATATGGTTTAATGACATCAATTTAATTCAATTAATAAAAAATTAAATTCTCAAATTGGAATAGAAATTATATCAATTTCATTATATATCCAAAATGTTAATTCCATTGGAATGGTAATTTTTTTTCAAAATACCTTACCATTAATATTTTATTCTAATTCTTATAAAATTGATCTTTCATAAATAAATTGAACAATATATATATCAAATCAATAGTGTAATGTTTTATTTATTTTTTTAAATCTAAAAAATTCACCTAACTTTTATAATGGAAAACAACACTCTCAATAGAGGACTCCCATAAAAAATGATGTTGAAAAAGATCATGGAATTAAATATAGAATCAATATTAAACAACATTGCGTTTATATATATAAATTAAAATATTATATTTCAAATTCTATTGAGAAATGAAAGAGAGATAGATGATTCAGGGAGACCATTAACCTAAAGAGATTCTCTGCAACACACTAGACGATCAATCCTTGAATAAATGATTTGGAGGTACTGGAGAACTAAAAAATCATTTAAAAATGAATCTAGGTAGGTAGGGAAAGGATATTGGTCAAAAATGTGAATCATCTAAGCTTTATGGTTTAAAATTTTAGTTTATATTAAAACATTAGGTGTTTTCCATTATTGTAGTGTAATCTTGTGAAATGAAATGATGAAATAAATGCCTCAACTTTTCATAAAAACCCAATTTAACCATTTAAAATCATAAACCAAATTAAAAAAATGTAAAAAATTATACCTTAAACTAGAATATTTAGATTTACTATGAGTCTATTACACAATTTTTAATCACATTACATAATAAGAAAATTCCCAGTAGTTCTTCAATCACCCATCACCTTGTAAAAAATACAAGAAAAAAAAAGAATCCAAAACAAAGGTCAAGGTATAACATAAATTTTTATTGGGTTTTAAATTAATTCAATGTGTCTAAAATGAGTGTATATGGATGGTTAGTTATATATATTGTTGATATAACCCTATGAAGAGCTTAATGTTCGGTCAATAATATTTGTTTAGTGATTTCGACGTGTTATACAAGTTACGGTTATACTGATACCAATAGGTCATTATCCACAGGTGTCATGTCTTATGTAAATGACCAAACATCTAGAGTCATTTGAGAGGGACCAGGTGTAGGTATTTAAAAGTGAGTTAGGAAGACATACATGTTTTTTGTAGGTTATATAGAATGCACTTCACTCCTATATCATAGATTATACCAGTCTTAGTTTCTTTTTATAGGATTTTATTTTGACCTTTTAAATTAAGTATTTGTTTTTAAACTCTGATGGTATTTTTTTAAAGGAATTCATTCATTTTTATTGGTTGTTTTACAGTTAATGATTTTTTGGGACTTAGGACCTATTCATGTGTAAAAATATATGAGTTCTAGGCTTCCCATGTGTGTGATATGCCTACTTGGGGATTGACTCCTTCCCATATCCCATTCTACGTAGGCTGGGAGTAGTCGTGACAAGAGCCCAATCCTATTGGGTTGTGATAGAGAAGAATAAGAGTTGTTGTTTCCAACATAGGACTCATGATTTTGAGATTTATTTTTGGAATACATGTTAATTATATCGTGTTTGGATTTCAAGTGAGGGACTCTAGTGTTGGTTCAACAACTGAGGTATCCATTCACTAATGTTATGACAAAATTCAGGTCAACTATGAATATATAGAAATTGGTTGTGGGTAAATAATGTTAAATTCATCATATATGAATGTTTTATGATTTCTATTTCATTATTATTTCATCTCTTAATATATACTAATTTACAATGGTATATATTTTCTATTTTTGTAAGCCTCTAAGATGCTTTTTATTTGAGATTCCATATCATAATAATGCGGATGATCAACTCGGTTATGTGGCACCAATACATGGTCATGTTTCTGAGGTTTTAACTCCAATTGGATCACAATTCATACCACCAGCTGTTGAGATGTAGATGATTCAGGTTGAACTATAATATTAGGTTTTTTGGATGATAAAATTTCATTAGATTCTACAATGGTGACCCATCAGGTTCTAAAGTGAGCCCAAACCCTTTGTAGTTGAGGAATTTCATGAGGAGGTGATGTGAGACATTATTCATTTCATGAAACATGAAAAACGCATGGTTGTCTTGGTTGTGAGCCTTCCCCATGGCTTTATAGGATGATAGAGTAGTTTGGTGACTTAGGTGATTAATGAGGTCACTAGTTCATGAAAATGGGTTGAGAACCTTTTAGAGAGATGTTATCTCCTAATACATTAGGAACATCCCACATCCATGAGAATATAGAGATTTATTAGGGAGGTATGATTGTGTTGTATTATTCAGTAGGGTTCACTAACATATTTTGATACTTGATGAATATTGTGACAAATTTGTTCATTACTGATCAGATCTTCAATAGAGTAATGAAAAGTGGAATTTGATCTAACAAGATACATTAATACAATTTTTATTATTTTGGGGTGTTGAAGCATGCATTGTTGGTCACATGTTTCCAGGATTATCAAAAGAATACATTTGGAGCCATCAGTGGTCTCATGGGAATTGAGACTTAATGTGCATGTATTCGATGATAGACAAGGGACCTAAATTATCGAAACTTTTCAAGAGGTGATCCTAGGATATATTCTATATTTATTGGGGTCACATGATTAATCGAATCATCCTAGATAATGGTATTTCTACTATTGTGATGGTTGGGGACATCTAGAATAAAATTTTCTAGTACATCGTATGACTGATAGAGTGATAGTGGAGGGATGCATATGAGGATTTAATAGAAAGAAAAGTAAGATCCATAGGGATGAGGATGTAGTAGAGGAGTCGGGAGAGTATATGAATATTTTTTAAGTAATTACTTGTTAAAACAATCTCCCCTAGGTTGTCCATCAAGGATTATAGAGGTGGGGTACACAGGTGTGGGAAGTAGAAGGTGGTCAATGAATATGATCCAGAGGCTCTATGGATCATACAAGGTAAAATCAATGTCTTTTATAGGTTAGATAGTATAATGGTAAACACATGTTCAGGATTACCATTCCTTTTAATTATTTGGTTTGGGAAATTGACATTTCATTTAAACATTTTTCTTGACCCTTACACATAGAGACTCTTACTAGAGGAGACTCAGTAATTACATTATTTTTCTGATGTTGTGATCTGATTCTTTGAGGTGATAGTTTCTTTTTTTTATCTCATTGATGTATAGATTTGGACATATGTTATAATCATAGGTATGTAGTAGTTATTTATATTTCATTACAAAATTAGCTATTTTATGTAGAATATGTGGTATTTATTCAATTGTTGAAAGAGTTTTACCTTAGTTGGAGAAAAATAGACACAAAAATAGTAGATTTTGTTCATGTGTTGGATTCTGTATTTATTTACACACTGGTTGGCTTGAATGACCCTCAGTGTAGGGGTTGATATGAGATTTTAGTTTTCTATACTAGTGTAAGAGTAAGAGGTAGTATTTATTTATGATATTCCAAGCTTAACTCCCCACAAATTTAAATAATTATGTACTAATCTAAATCCTCTAATAGTCCCAATATCTTCACTAACATATCAGATGCATCCCACAAAAACTCATGATATAAGGGTTCATTTGAAGTAATTACATATGAAGTCTCTTATAAGACCTGTTGAATCGCCTAATGTAGCCCAACTATTATTCTCTAAGAACATCGATGAAATCTTGAGGTTTTGTATGCATTGATAATGGATAAAACAGTGGTCTATAAATAACATGTATCCCATACAGTGTATCAATTACATATTTGATCAGTTGAGAGGGGAACTATTATTCACAAAAAAATATTGACCATTGATTAGACTATCACCGGATCTATTGGAAGGATGAAGATATACTGAATTTAGCATCAAGAATCATTATAGTCCCTATGTGTACTTGGTGATTCAATTGTATACGATGGACACCCTACTAGTTTTAATGGGGATCATGAACTAGATCTTAAAACCTTTTAAAGACTTGTTTTTTAGTATTAATTTATGATATCCTAGTCTACTAGGAATATACGGAGGTGAACCATAGATACTTTAGAATGGTCATAGATATACTATGAGAGAACTTGATATATGGGAATATCTCAATTTTTCATTTTGGATTTAGTTTTTCCACATTCTGGGGAATGTTATCTCAGTATATTGATTAGTAGTGTACCTCGTGAAGGTTGAGGTAGTGTTTTCATTAGATCCACCCAAAATAATGATATATATAGAGATATTCATTGTGTTGGTAGGAAACTATTAGATAAATATAGTAGATTTATCTTGGATATGAGAATGCTTGATAAATTTTATCTTAAAGTGGAATCCTTTTATATGTATATAGTGGTTCCAGTACGAATTCCCGGTATTGTGGCAGAGATTGATGAGAAGTCCCAAATTGAAATCTCTAGAGGTGGTTGTTGAGGCCATAGTGTTTTATGATGCATTAAAGAGAGAGATTTGTTTTGTTCTGGTGTAGAGATTTTCATTTATTGCATATGGTTATGATCCCTTGAGACCAAATTCATATAATTATGTGACACATTATCTTGAGTTAGTATAAGTTATATATGCACTAAATATATGCAGGCACCACCTAATGGGTTTTGGGTTTTTCATCTATTCTGACCAAATTATTATCAAGTATATCACCACTTATAATAATATAATCTATATTCATACCTGATGTATAGAGTTTCACTAGGAGCAGGACTTCATGATTTTTTATACTCCCGGAAAGGGGACCATGGTAGATGGTTCTCTTATTATGAGAACTTGTTCGCATATACTATTAAAGGAATTAGATTAAATTCCATTATTACAATTTGACTTTGTGGATAGGGATATAGAATATTACCACAATTTGATAGATTTTATCCCTCCTTATTCAAAGTGAGATAGTAAGGAATATATTTGGGATACTGACTTTGAGACACAACATACTTAAATATCTTTTGGGAATGCTCCTATATAATAATTGAAGATTGGTAGCATTGTTTTCTTTATATTTTATGAAAAATGGTTCCATTTAGACTTTGATATGAGGTGTTTATGGAGTTTCAAATTTCACCATTAATGGTACTTATAAATAGGAAAAGATGTTCCATGAACATTGCTGGTATTTATATAATCTAGGAATGAAGAGATATGTTTTAAAATTTGTCCTTTTATGACATACATGGTATAATGAGATAGATGAGAATCATCTTCAATTTTTTATCTCTACACCATGATGTTCTGTTTGAAATGTGGGATGGAATATTTATTTAATTTGTGATGGGGGAAACATTAATTTCTAGAGAACATGATTTCATTTGGTGATCATATGCCAACTCCATAAGACATCCCACATCGTAGCTATTTGAGTGTAGCGTTCTATAGATATCTTGGGTCACCAATAAAAAAATGAAATATTCAAAATATGTGGAGTTTCTTTGATGATCATTTGATACCATTATGATCACTTCACATCAAGGTTATAGAAGGGTTTGTTTGAGGCCTTAGGGACTCAATTGCATTTGGACACAGCGTTTTACCCAATAATGATTACCAAATCAATCTGACCATTCAGGACCATGAGGAAATGTTGGTGAAATTCATGTTGGAATTTGGACGAATTTTGGAGGATCATCTATCATTATTGGATTTTATCTCAAATAGAGGCAACCATTATACAATTGGTATGACACCTTTTGAGGAATGTACGAGCAACCCTATAGCTCACCATTATATTGTACCGACCTTGGAGAGTTATAAGATATATAATAGGAATTAATTTGGTCCCTGATAGAGAAGGTTCATACCATCTATGAGAATATGTGAATTGAACATAGATATAAGAAGACCAATGGTAGATGTTGAAATATATCATTGGAGTTTGAGGTGGGATAACATGTTTTCCATAGTGTCTAGCCTAGATGTGGGTTATAGAGATTCAGTTGGGGTGATATATTACCTTTGAGATTAATTTCACATTCAAGGTAATTTATATAGTTGGAATGTTGTCTTACCAATTATCTATACCATCATAGTTTTACCAGATACATTGAATCTTCCATGTTTCACTACTAAGGAGGTACGTGCATCACCTATCTCATGTTATTTATAGGGGAAAGATAAATATCAAGGATGGTTCTATAACACCCCGACCCCAGAAGCCCAGAGTCAGTGCATTATTATGTATCATTGGCATTATCACAAATGATCATGTCTTAAAAGACTGAATAGTTTGGTAGCCTTGGAAGTACTAGATACATTCATAAGGTTTACATTACATCGTAAAATTTAAAACTACAACAACATTATTTCCACAGACAACAAGGAGATCCCATAGAATATCCCTACAGCCCAATCATAATATACTTCTTTGCTTCCTCGGAAAAACAAAACCTAGAAAGGGGTGAGCATAGATGCTCAGTAAGGATAACAATATAGCTTAAAAATTTATAAGTAATCATAAACCGTTAAGGAAATGTATAAAACTAAAACAAAAGCCTTTTAAACTTGAACTTCCATATAATATGGAAAAGATAAAAATAAAATAATTCAATTTATTTATTCGCATGGATATTATACAAGTCGAATAATCACATGAAATATCAATAGCCACTTTCATAATTATGGAATGCATAATACAGACTGCATAACCGCATATTCTAGGCCTTGTGCCAAGGCACTAGTTTGTCTCATAAGACCTAACGATGCATCGAGGAGCTATAGCGAGCTCCACCCATCACTTACTATGTCCAATGCATTCCTTGTATGAAAATTTAGAGCATAACATAATAATTTGTATAAAACTAGCATACAAAATGTCAATACTTTATCATCAAACCATGAATGGTATAAAAATAGCACATCCATAGTCAAACATAACTCATTAAATACAATATAGAATATTTTATTTTAACAGATTGACCTCAATAGGGAATAATGATGGATATTGACATAGATGAAAATAATCATCAAATCTATTTGAGAGAAAAATCTCCTTTTTCATGAAATCATTTAAATGTCACACTATTTTTCAATAAGTCATTTTAAAATAGATTTTTAAATCAAAGTGGCCCATACCACATTGAAACATTAAAAATGATTTTTTTTAAACATTAATTTCCATATAAATAAATCCTTAAAACCATTTTTAAATCATGGACATTAATGAGAAATATTTAGAAGAATAAATCTTTGAAACATTTAAAAATGATATTTTAGTTAGAGTTATTAACCAAAAGAGAGGAAGTTGAATAAAAGTAATTGAGGTAATCAAAACATCATAATATCATGGGAATAAAGTGATTCTTGATATACTATGTCAAAGTACATTATATACACCATATAAAAGTGAAATGGATTATAACAACAAAGAAGCCTCAATGGAATGTAAATTGAGATGAAATATATTATAAATTCTATATCCTTAGGTTAATGATAAATCAAAGACATAATAATATGTGAAAAAAATATAAATACACTCAATATTATTGGATATTTTGTGTAAATCAATCAGAGGACATTCACACATATTCTTGTAAAAATAGCACCAATAAAATGTATGTTTAACTAAATAAATGGATATTGAGTTAAAATTACTTGTATAAAGTTCATATCGATGACTTGAGAATTTATCAGTGGAGTGATAATGTGTATAATATGTATATCCATACAAAGGGGAGTGTAAATTACTACAAAAATAATAAATAGATATTCCACATATAATCATGGGGTGAATTAATCAATGAAGTTTGCGTAAAGCCCAATGAGTGGAAATTGAAATTTGAAATGACTTTACCAATATGGTAACATATAAAACATTTGCCCCAGGAATGAAGGATCATACAATGATGATGTAAATACCCATAAATTAATGTATATTACACAAAAATAATATCATTGGTATTACATACACCACACAAAAGGTAGCAGTGGCAAATATAGCATGAATCTCACAGGAATAAAAGTGAGATGAAAACCCCATACTTCATTGTAATCGATTGAGTCGTATGACCAAAAGTTAATAACCACAAAATTAATCACAAAATACCATGAATATGAATACAATAATGATAATATATATCAAATGGTAGAACAAAATACACCATATTCAATAAAAATGTGGTGAACAGTGGAAATCTCAAAGAATTACATGTGAGATAAGAAACCCCTTACATTGTAATTTACCTTGGTATAGGGTAGTTTAACCTCCTGTATAATGGTGTTATAATTGTTATTAAATTATAAAGAAATCATAAACATTAATATGATATCATATATGATCTTTTAACATTTCTTTGTTAATAATATATTAGTATTATCATCGTTTCGGGTGTTAACTGATTCGTTTTCCTTTATATGATCTTTTACGTAAGTAATGTTTGTTATGGATAGGATGTGTCTTATTCATATTCAAAATAATATTATTTCATTAAGTATTATTTTCAATCATGTAATGATAATTCGTCTTGAATGGATACGATGGGGAATGAATCTCATCGTGTTCAAATAGACTGTAATCTGTACGTACGCAAGAGCGACAATATCATTCTTTTGATATTAAAATAATATATAATTGAATGGTATATCATATATAAAGAATAATTATAATGATATTTCATTATTTAAATAAATTAAAAATAATTATTGTACCCAACCAAAAAATAATGTTTTGAATAACAATTACACCACGATGTGGAGAGGGTAATCCATGCGTATGCACGTATGGTGACATGTGATTAAAATGATGGATAGAATAATGAATATGGTTGTACCATATTTATAATAACATCAGAGTATATATAATATACTAGAGTTATTATTTTATAATGTAACCAACAAATAAAAAGGAAGTTAATGAAGAAAGGAAGTGAAGGAACTTGAAAGAGTTGATGACATATTTACCTCTTCTTCGGGTTCTTCCTTTTTATATGATCAAAAGGGATCATTATGTTAGATTTATGACTAATTTAAGGCCTTTAGGATGAAAGAAGAATAATTTATAGGGTATTTGGGCCAGGTTTGGCCAAGACAAAAGGCTTTGAATGTGTGACTTTGAGGGAAGGGGGAGTGCCCTTTTATAAGAGGGGTGAGGGGCACCTTAGGAAAAGCTAGAAATATTATTTTATAATAAAATAATTTTCGGTTTCTAATGACTCCAAAGTAAATTATTTAAAGGATAAGGTGGGTATGGGTCGAAAACCACTCAACCAATAGGTTTTAGACAAGTTTGGGTCACTATATTAACCTTATCTTTTAGATTTATCTCTTAGTAAAATAGTTTGACATTTACCTTGTCTCTTTGTATTTTAATATTATATGGTTTATAAACATACTATATACTTTCAAGAAAACACCAAGTGGTTGATTAATGATACACCTATCATTATATAAGTCATTTTGCCAAACCTTAGATTTTAAGGAATATAATATCAATTAATAATATAATATTTGTTTTAAAAACACTTTTAAGTCAATTTTGACACTATTTGATTTTTGATTTTTCTATATTCATAACAGTATTATTTCATTGAAAAAAACCATCTAGGCAACCCAAATATTTCATATTAACCCTGAAAATTAGTATAATTCATAAAAAGTCACAAATTACAATTATTTTTTTATTTATAATATCAAATATTTGAATATTTCATTAATTAGGTAATTACTCCATCATCATTGAGTCATAAATAAATTAAATTATTTAAAGTCTAAAAAATATAAATAAAATACCATTATGTAGGAAATATTTTTATATTTTTAATTAATATTTATAATCAAATGTATCTTATGTATAAATCTATATTAAAAATATTTTAGTTATTAAGATTTGAATTTTACACTTTCAACACTTCCTTGAATTGAATAATAATAAATGTCCTAATCTAATCCCAGTGGATCTAAAGGATCATATTTTATTCCTACGGTTTTTTGGTCGAATTACACTTATCCAATAGAATTATGACATGTGTTAGGGTAATAATAATATCATTTTTACCCTTAATTACCCTATTTAATTTTAACTGTGGTAAAATAGAAGTAAAAAGTTACTCTTCACCAAACAAAATTAATCTTATTGAACCACATTTTACTTACTGATATCAACCGTGTCTATATGATTTTTGAAATTAAATTTACAGACGTGGTAAAATTATGTTTTATTCAAATTTTCAAATGCTTCAAGGAGGTGTGTAATAGACGGTACAAAAGTTCAATAAATTTTTTATATATCTAAAATTATTATAAACTGTCTCCAAGGAATTACAATGAACTTATATAGGAATTTTTATCTATTATGACCTAAAATAAATTTAAATAAAATAAATAATTATTTAAATTAAATTTATGTTTTAAACTATAACTAAGTGTTCTTAACTATTAATCAAAAATTGAATGTTTTCAGAAAAATAAAAAAAATTCACCCTAAGATAATTTTGATATTCCGAATCCAAAAATGAAGTCAATCTTGAAAGATAAAATTTATAAATTTTCAAAAGGTGGGTATTACTATTCATAACAATCAGTTTGATTGGTCGCACTGTGTTAGAATCTCGAAGTTGCGTACAATGCATGTTATTACATTATTCAATAGGAAACGTACCATGGAAGCTTGCGGTGTTAGATTGTTCCCCACATTTGAAAATTGCGTGTTGGATCAAATATGTATATGTATATTTATATTATATGGAACAATACAAGAGGGGGGTGAATTATAGGTTTAAAACATTGTGTTTAAACACATAAGAAATTAGATTGAATGATCTTAAACTAATAAAAATTCAAACACCCACAATTGTATTGAGTATAAAGGTATGACTTAATGTAATACAATTAGAAAAGTAAAGTAATTTTTTTCAAGATGAATACAATGATTAGAGTAAAACAATATTGAATGATTCTACCTTAAAGCGTATAGAATCAATCGATACAATATGTAATAGTATGAATGTAATTGAAACAATTACAAATATAAATGGAATAGAAAAAAAACAATTTCCTTTCTAAGCTAATTAGCAGTGTAAAAGTAAAAGTATTACAATTCTTTTAACCCAAAGAGAAGGGTCATCCTTTCACATAGGATAACAAGTCTGTTTCACCAATACCTTGGTAAGACCTCGATATGATGATCATTTCTTCTGTCTGCCTATCCTCGGCAGCCCTCGATACGATGATTGGTTCGTCTATCTGCCTATCCCTGGTAGCCCTTGATACAATGATTGGTTCGTCTGTCTGCCTATTCCCGGCATCCCTCGATTTTTTACATAATCAGCACCTCTGTCTTTCAATCACTTGAAAGCCCTCGATACGATGATCAGACGCAAAAAGCATGAGAGAATTCACAACATCTCTCTCTAGGACTTGAAAGAAGAAATGTATCACAGTTGTTCCAAAAGTTTCCTCTTCAGTTTCAAATGAACTACAACTTATAGGCCTTACATTCCAACAGTCAAATTTCTTCCAACTGTCATATTTCTCCAGAAAATTCGGAGGGACATGGACACCTGGCATTGTAATGGTCATATTGAAATATATAACATGACATCATTTTGATTAGTTTGTAACTAACTCCATGAAATTGTTTTTGTTAAATCAAAAGGTATATGAAGATGATAAACAATAGTACGGTTAATATGAAACATGCGTTTTTGACTAAGTACCAAATCGAGCATGTAATGAAAGTATGAGTATTATATGTATTACAATATAATGTATTTTATTGTTATGATACAATGTATGAGACATAAAAGTGAGTATGATTAACAGAGTATGATTTTCAGTTAGTATAATCAGCATGGTCAGTACTATTGGCATGGTCAGTACGAACAACATGGTCAGTACGATCAGCATGGTCAGTACGATCAGTATGGTCAGTACGATCAGCATGTTTAGTACAATCAGCATGGTCAGTACGATCAGCATGGTCAGTAGGATCAGCATGGTCAGTACGATCAGCATGGTATGTATGATTTGTATGGTCAGTACGATCAACATGGTCAGTGCGATCAGCATGGCCAGTACGATCAGCATGGTTTGTATGATCAGTATGGTCTATACGATATGATAAACATGATAAAGAACATTTGTGATTTCCAAAACAAGATATCAAAGTCAAAAGGGGAATTTTGACTCAACATTTCATCCTCACAATTTTGTAAATTGGGCTTGAGAACATATTTGAATGTCCACATCCTAAAAAGATTCAATGAAACAATCACTTTAAAAGAAAGAAAGATAAGTACAAAGGTCACCGGACATAACACATAATAGGATTCCATTTAGGAAAAAATGTTTATGGAATATAAACTAAATGTCAAGTTATGATGGAGAGGGATAGAAAACATGATCAGGAGAAATTTAACAACAAGAAAACCACAAACTTGTGAAGGGACAAATGGTCATTAGTTTCCCAATAGAAAAAGTAAATGGAAAACATTTTTTTAATTTTACATTTCATAATGATGAGGAATTTATTTATGATATTGAATAATAACATAAAGAGATATATATACTTTTTAAGTAGAGTTTCATTCTTTAATAAATTTCTACTACTAACTCGTTTTTTTCAAACGATGAGTATTCAAGATGAATTGGTCACATCAGAAGAGCTAGAATCAACATCTAGAGAATTACATGATCCAAAAAAGAAAAAACTATATATTTACCATGTCTTTAAAGATTAATCAAAACGAAAATGGTTAGTACATGATTAGATGATCCCCCAAAAGGATATTCCATTAGAGAAAAAAACACTAATATTAATTTTCTAAAATTAAACCAACAATACCACAAAGTTAAATAAATACCATTCAACAAACATATTTCCTTCAAATCCTTCAATATAATCCAAAATAATATTAGAATCCAAAACATAGAAGAATTTGGTTATGTAGTATTCCACGTTAAATTGTATCTCCAAATGAGATCGACAACTCTTCAAGTCAAATACTTAAATGTATTTAACCTAATCACATATTCTCTATTATAGGTTAATAATTTCAATAAATAACCCAAATAACTATAATCCCACATTAGAAACATAAATAAAAATCCACCACTACTCCTCATATGAAATCCCATAGTATTATATTTTCCTTTCGTATATTGTGATACCAAAAGAGAGAACAACTTTGAAAATAACATTTATCATTTAATCGCCAAATCATTTTCCTATACCAAGGGTAATCATTTGATAATACATAAGATTCAAAATCAATTTATTATTGGTCTATAAAATCATTTAACTAAAAATAATTAGTCACACTGACCAGGGACTTCATGTAGTCTAGTGGTAGGAGATAAATCCGAACCAAACATTGGATGTGGGGTTGATTCCCACTGCTTTTTTCGAAGTGACGGGTTGTCACACAGTCAACATGTTATCCATTTTCAAAAAATATATTTTATAACAACACCAAAATGCGATAAATTCCTCAAAAAATCATAACATAATTTAACCACAAATGTTGTCTCTTGCCTTTCATTTTCATCCCAAAATATAATAACTTGTAATTGCCTCAATCCCAATGATCATATAAAACAAAATGTTTATTTATAAAAATATCCACAAGAAAAAAAGGTAAATCTTCGTCAAATATCATTTTTTCATGACAAACTACAGGGTTACAAATACAAGAGAAAATTATTCCAATGTAATCCCATCAATAAGGAGCACTAATACTTTAATGCACTTCTCCAAACATTTATTTCCACATAGATTCATCGATGACCATGAAAATATCTTCTAGAATAGGGAATTCACTCGGGTAATGGACAGGTCCCCTACAGTTACGGAAAATGACTATAAATGGATTCTTAGGAAAAATTTTATTTTTATCCATAGTACTCTTCATTTTTTTCTCAGCAATTCTTTTCATTATTCTCTATTTCCCACCATTAAAGCATTTCTCTGTTCCATTGAGGCACTGTCCTAGGTGTCTCCTTCCACATTTCCTACATTATAGAAATTGATGAATCTTTTCTCCATCGTCTCTACTAAAGAAGCTCTTATCAATCATCACCTTTCTCTTTATTGCTGAACATGATATCTTTTATACCTATCAAAATTTCAATTTTTGCTGATTTCCACCACCATTTCCACCATGTAAATCATGCTAAAAGTCACTATGAATTTCATGGAATCCTGCCCTTGACTAAAACCAGAAAGCATTGTGTGAGTAAAATTAGTCATAAAATCATTTAGATAATATCATGACATGATATTATTAATTGGAAACACCTTAGGATTATCCATGGTCATTTATTATCATATTATATTAAAATAATTTAAACTGGTTTGTAAAGAAATTTTAAATTATCATATGCATATCACATGGGAGTGTTGTAACCAAGAGTGCAGCAAGACCCATTATCATCCACTAGATCACGTTCAAGACTAGCTCAAAGCGGTGTTTTCAGGTTTTACATGTAGGTACATCTGTCCAAAAGCTACCTATACCATCTCATATTCAGACATAGATATATTTCGTGGAAAACTAAAAGAATCTCTACCATACCAAAATTTTTGGAAGTTCTTCTATAATAATCCTCAAAGAATATCTTAGGGTTATGTCCTCTAATCAATGTTAATCTAAATCTTGTTTCCAAAGATTGTACTAAACTTCTTCTGAAACCAACTGTATCACCCTGACCCTAGAAGCCCAGATTCATTTCATTATTATATATCATTAGAATGATCACAAAAGATCAAGTCTCAAAATACTGATTAGTTTAGTATCCTTGGAAGTACTAGATACATTAATAAGGTTTACATTATATCATAAAATAGAAAACTACACCAAAATTGTTTCTAAAGACAATAATGAGATAACATAAACTATCCCTACAAGTTATTCATAATATAATTTTTCACATCCTGTGAAAAATAAAACCAACAAATGGGTGGGCTTAGATGCTCAGTAAGGATAACAATATAGTAGAAACTTCTAAAAATAAGCATAAACCTATAAGGAAATGTATAAAGATAAAACAAAATACTTTTAAACATAAATTTCAATACAATATGGCAATGATAAAAATAAAATAATTCCATTTACTTATTCACATGAATATTCTACTAGACTGATAATCACATGATATATCAGTTGACACATTTATATTGATGGAATGCATAATGCAGACTGCATAACCACGTAGTCAAGGCCATGTGCCAAGACTACAAAAAAGATTTTTTCAAGGCCTTGTGCCAAGACACAAGTTTGTTTTATGAGACCTACCGATGCATTGAGGATCTATATCAGTCTCCACCCATCACATACTAATTCCAATGCATTCCTCATATGAAAATTTGAAACATAACATAAACATTTGTATTAATAATAGAATATGAAATGTCAAAACTTTATCTACAAACCATTAATGGTATGAAAATAGCACATCCATAGTCAAGCATAACTCATTCAATACAATATAGAATATTGTATTATAACAGATTGACCTCAATTAAGAATAATAAAGCATATTGACATAGATGGAAATAGTAATCAAATCTATTTGAGTGAAATATACCCCTTTTTCATGAAATCATTTAAAATTCAAACTATTTTTCAAGAGGTCGTTTAAAAATATATTTTTGAATCAAAGTGTCCTATACCACATTGAAAAATATAAAAAATTAATTTTAAAACAACAATGTTCATATTTATAAAACCTTAAAACCTTTTTTAAAACATGATCATTAATGAGAAATATTTACAATAATAAATCTTTAAAACATTTAAAAGTAATATTTTAGTTAGAGGTCCTAACCAAAAGAGAGGAAGTTGAATACAAATAAATGAAGTAATCAATACTTCATAATATCATGGGAGTAAAGTTATTCATGATATACTTTGTCAATGTACATTATATATACCATATAAAAGTGAAATGGAGTATAACAACAAAAAAGCCTCAATGTAATGTAAATTGAGATGAAATATTTAATAAAGACTATATCCTTAGGTTAAGGATAAATCAATGACATAATTATGTGTGAAAAAAATAAAAATACACTCAATATGATTGGATATTCAGTGTAAATAAATCAGAGAACATTCACACATATTCTTTTAAAAACAACACAAATGAAATGGAAGTTTAACTAAATAAATCGAGAATGAGTTAAAATTACTCTTAAAATGTCCATATCGATGTCTTGAGAATTTATCAATGGAGTGATTATGTGTATCAAAAGTATATCCACGGAAAGGGGAGTATAAATTACTACACAAATAATAAATAATGATTCCACACATAATTATGGAGAAAAATAATCACAAATGAATGCGTAAATCCCAATGAGTGGAAATTGAAATTTCAAATTCCCTTACCAATTTGGTAACTGATATATCCTACACCCTGTGAAAGAAGGATCATCCAATGATGATTTAGATACCCATAAATTAAATTATATTACAAAAAAATAAAAGCATGGGTAGTACATATACCACACAAAAGGTAGCAATGGAAAATATAGAATGAATGTCACAGGAATAAAAGTTAGATGACAACCCCTTACTTCATTATACTCAATCGATTCATGTGACCAAAATCTAATAACCACCAAATGAATCACAAAATACAAAAAATATGAATATAATCATGATAATATATATCTAATGGCAGTACAAAATACACTACATGCAATAAATAAGTGGCGAACAATGGAAATCTCACAGAATTAAATGTGAGATAAGAAACCCCTTACATTGTACTTTTCCTTCATCTATGGTAGGTTAACCTCCTGTATAATGGTAAAATAATGGTTATTAAATTATAAAATAATCATACACATTAATATGAGATCATATATGATCTTTTAATATTTCATTGATAATAATATCTTAGTATTATCGTCATTTCGGGTGTTAACTAATTCATTTTCATTTATATGACTTGTTATGTTAGTAATGTTTGTTATGGGTAGGTTGTATCTTATTCATATTCACTATGATATTAAATCTTCAAACATTATTTTTAATCATCTAATAAAAATTAGTCTTGAATCGATACGATGGGGAATGATTCTCATCGCGTTCGTGGAGACGGTAATATGTATGTACGCACGGGTGAAAATATCATTATTTTTATATTAAAATAAAATATAATTGAATGTTATATCATAAATACTGAAATATTTTCATGTTATATTTATTATTTACATCAATTACACATCATTATTGTACCCATCCAAAAAATAATGCGTTGAATAACAATTACACCACGACGTGGAGACGGTAATCCTTACATTCACACATATGGTGACATGTCATTCAAAGGATGGATAGAATAATAAAATATGGATGTAATATATTTATAATAACATCATAGTAAATGTAAGATACTCTATTTATTATTTTAGAATGTAAACAACAATGAAAAAGCAAGTGGAATAAGAAAAGAACTTGGAAGAGGTGATGAAATATTTACCTCTTCTTCAGGTTCTTCCTTTTGATTTGGTCAAAAGGGCTCCTTATGTTGGCTTTATGACTAAATGGAGGACTTTGGGATGAAGGTAGGATAGTTTATAGGGTATTTTGTTTAGGTATTGGCCGATAAAAATGCTTTTAAGGTGTGAATTTGAGGGAAGGGGGGGTGCTCTTTTATAAGAGGGGTGAGGGGCACCTTTGGAAAAGCTAGAAATATTATTTTATAATAAAATAATATTCGGTTTATAATGGATCAAAAATAAATTATTTAAAGGATAAGGTGGGTATGGGTCTAAAACCACTCAACCTATAGGTTTTTGATAGGTTTCGGTCACTATATTATACTTATCTTTTAGATTTAACTCTTAGTTAAATAGTTTGACATTTACCATGTCTCTTTGCATTTTTATATTATATGGTAAATGAACATACTATATACTTCTAAGAGACCCCAAATTGGTTAATTATTTATCACCTATCATTATATAATTATTCTGGCCGAACTTTATATTTTTAAGAATATAATATCAATTAATAATATAATAGTTTGTTTAAAAACTCTTTTATGTCAATTTTTACCCTATTTGGTATTTTGTTTTTTCTAAATTCATAACTGCATTATTACTTCAAAAAAAATTCATCTAACCAAGAATAATATGTCATATTAACCAATAATATTAGTTTAATTAATTAAAAGTCTAAAATTAAATTTATTTGGATATTTATAATATCAAATATTTTAATATTTCATTAATTAGGTAATTACTACATCATCATTGTGTCATAAATGAATTAAATTATTTAATGTCTAAAAAACATATATATTATACCATTATGTATGAAATATTTTTAGCTTTATAATGAATATTTATAATCTAATTTATCTTATGTATAACCCTATATTAAAAATTTATTATTTATTATTCTTTGAATTTAACACTTTAAACTCTTCATGGAATTAAATAAAAAAAATATCCTAATCTAATCCGTGTGGACCTAAAGGATCATATTTTACTCCTAAGGTTGTTTTTGTTCAAATTAAATTTATCCAATAGAATTAGGACTTGTTTTATGGTAATAATAATATCATTTTTACCCTTCATTATCCTATTTACTTTTTATCATGGTAAATAAAAGTCAAAAGTTACTATTCACGAAAAAGTATTTTTAACTTATTGAACAACATTTTACATATCAATATCAACCATATCTCTCATTTTTTGACATTCAATTCATAGTAGGGGTAAAATTATGTTTTATTCAGATTTGCAAATGCTCCATGGAGGTGGGTAAAAGACAGCTAAAAAGTTCAATAAAATTTTTATGTATCTAAAATTATTATAAGCTGACTCCAATGAATTTAATTGAACTTATATAGGTATTATGTATCTATTTTTACTTAAAATAAATTTAAATAAAATAAATAATTATTTAAATTATAATTCATTTTTAAACAATAACTCAGTGTTTTTCACTATTTATAAAAAATGAAAAGTTTTCAAAAAAATACCAAAAATTCACCCTAAGATCATTTCGATTTTTTTTAATCCAAAAATGAATTCCATTTTGAATGATAAAATTTATAAAATTTTAAAAACTGGTTATTACTATTCATTACAGTTAGTTTGATTGGTCGCGGTGTGTTAGAATCTCATTGTTCTGTACAATGCAAGTTGTTACATTATTAAAAGGAAAACATAGCATGGAAGCTTGGGGTGTTACAGGTTCTACCATTACTGAGTACCTAGTGGAGATTTAGGATGTAATAGTTAGGATCCTTTATGGGTGACTGATTCTGTTAGTACCTATATAATGGATCAAATTGAATCATTATGAGACTATCTTGGATTATTACCCACATATCTTTTTGTAATCTTTTTTCATAATGATTTATAAAACCATATAGTGGGGGAATATAAAACATATTTTTTCCAAGTAATGTCTTCGAAGATGACAATAAATATTTTTGATGCTAGGCACTGAGTTGTCTTGATGTCCCGATTCCCGATGAGATTGTAATTAATTGTTTAGATATATTTAACATATTAAGTGTCATGGGTGATATTTTTTAATGATAATTTGTAATAACACATAAATTAATTTTCATATCTATAATATGAGGGCATCATTGAGATAAAATAATGGGTTTTACATGTGACCAAACATACATTAGACACGTCAGATATTTCTTGAGAAGATCATTAAATGAATATAATAAGTTATTATTTTATATAATTTATTCCCCATGACGTAGCATAGTTCATAAATATTCTATTATAAAAATATTTATAGGGTCGTCTTTATAACCTAAAAAATTCATACAGATGGATGGAGGAGAGAGTTCTTATAAGACTATATTGGATTAGTTAGGGATCAAGGATCATTGCACCATTAGAATCCAAGGATCTCACCATTGATAATGATTTAGATTTATTATATTACTTTAAAGAACCAATCTTTATATAAGAAATTATATAATGATAACTTTACCAATTTTATAATCATATAATTAGTTCCAATAAATTGACCAACCTATTGATTCACAAAGTGATCACATTATGGGTACATGTTACTTTTCATGGGAATTGAATATATTTTTTAAACACTTCATTAGTTTTTAAAATTTCATTCAATCAAGGGAATCCTAGACACAACCATGGATCATTAATATCTTTTCGTTTCTTGGTTATGTCAAACCATTCATTGTTTGTTCACCCCTGGCATTTGATTTGGATGGTTGTTTGATGAATACCAGAAATAATCATAGTGCACATTTAACATTGAAAAAGTGATTGATATATGAAGGTGAATACCCAATATAGTAAATTGAGATCTATTAGAAATTCACAATTCTCACTGGTTTAACATGTGATGTGGAAGAGTGGTGATTATAAAAAAATTTCACATGCATCGGATGGCCGATTTCCAATGAGTGGTGATGGAGAAACTATACTAGTTAATATTCACAGTTTTTGGCTTTATTTGTGGCCAAATAATAGGGTAGGGAAAGGGAGGAAATGAGTTAAATTTATCCATGTGTTTTAGAAAAAATAATAATATATATGGTGTTTAATATAGTATTACACACTATATTAGATCCTACATGCGATGTTATGGATTTTTGGAGGATATGGGTATCACAAAATATATAAAAAAACATCAGAGTGTGTGTGATCCTAACTAGAAAAAATAATTGTTCTATGGGTGTATATTTCTATGCATTGAAACAAGAGTGTGATAAGGTAAAAATACAGACCATTGGTATTTTGAAATATTTGTGTACTTTGACACGTTCAGGAGTACATAGGGTTGGACGTGATATACACTCAGAGATGGGCATGGGAATGGGTCATGATATACAGGTAGAACATGGGGTCTTAGGATAATATAATTTACATATAATTTAAATCATGTAAATCTTTAAAAAAATATCATATTTTCTCTCTATATCATGGAAGAGTATCATTAGAGTACTCCCCCTTGGTGAATTTCCTAAACCATTATATATGGAATCATGTCATGTGTAATAGGATGGTGATATCCTCTAAATGACTTCCTCATTGGACATATTTGTTGGAATCCCTTCATGGGGTCCATATTGAGATCCTCTATCATCATTATTTACCTATGTGGGGTTCTTATTATTATCATGACCTACTCTATATGGTGTTTTGATCCACTACATAGTAGTTTAATCCTCTTTTTTTGTTAATATACCCCATTTTCTTGGGTGTGACACTTATATATATATCCATATCTTTAGACTTGAATCATGAAATTCATATATAGATACCTAAAAAGTATGATATCATGGATGGATTCCATCATTATTATCTTACTCATGGATTATGTTATCTTGGATGAGTTTTATATAAATCTTTTGAGAATGAATCATGAATTTTCTTTAGAATTGGGGTCTTAACTAGTGACTATTTTGTCGACTCGAAGAATATCATGATGTAATTATTATATATCCTATTGAAATATACATGAAAGTAGCTAATTATTACTCTCGATTTTATATTCATATTATTTTTATAGTGTTATGTTGGGTATATTTAAAATCAACCATGCATAGGTTTTTCCCTCATGTTTTATATATTTTGCAAATTAAAGTCCTTTTCATAGAGCCAATGATAGACCAAGAAAAGGTTTATCTTAGAGATCCAAGAAAAATGAGGCATGTTCTAGTGGTTACATTGACTATATTTCACGTATACATCACATGTTGTTTGTGTTTTCAGTTTCTTATTTTGTATTATATGTGGAACAATTATTTTTTGTAGATTTCTGCGTACTCCGATTGTTGTATTTTTGGTTTATGCTTGCATGGGTAATCTTTTTTATGGGCGTTGAGATGTGTGTGTGTGGATATACATTAGTAAAAGGCCTCATATGTATGAGATATGCATACTTGGCATTGGTTTCTATCCCTTTTATTATTAAAATGTGGGATTGGGGTAGTCGCGAATCGATCCTCGTTGGGATTTTTTAAATTGATAAGGAAGATATTTTTTCATCTATTATATAATATAATTTATATAAAATAAGTCCATTATAAAATAAGATAAATTTAAACTACTATTCAAAAAACCATGATATGAGAAAAATATAGAAAAAAATATAAAATTTATGTTAAAAAACATCAATTTTAAAAAAAATTATATGAGAATGTGCTTATATCTATAACAATTTTAAATTTTAATATTTAAATTTCCAATATTTATATTTCTTATATAATGATATTAAATATTACCAAATAAAATTTATGAAGTAATTGTCGAATACTCCCCAAAGATGATTTATCCCATTCCCATTATATGGGAATAATCATACAAAATCTATAAATCAAAACAAAAATATTCATCATTTATTCACTATATAATGATATGACAAATGAAATTAAATTTCATTAAAAAATATAACCTCATTAAAAACAATAATTTTATTAGATATAATTGTTTTATACAAAAACCATAACACATAATTCACATATTCAAATCCTTATTGTTAACATTGAGAATTATATTTCCAAATTTTATTTCAATTCAAAATATCAAAATATTATATCCAATTAAAATTTCATTATAAGTATTTTATGAATTATAGTATATTAGAGTAAGTAAAAATTTCATTTTATTAAAATTTCATTTTATTAAAATTTATTTTAATCTCTTCTCCTTACTGACCTGTGATAATGCTTCCATATAATATTTAATAATGAATAAAATTTTCAAAAAAAATATTTTTATTACTCATATAATCATTAAAATAATAAAAAATATTTCCCCAACACTACATTATAGTTTTCTATCACATCATCAAATATATTTCATAACAAATTAGTAGTGTTTTACATTGAAAAAAAAACAAAAAACATTAATGTTAAGTGATATAGATAATAAAATGTGGTTAGTTATTAAATTTTGAGAAATTATATACTAAACATTAATATATGTTTCAAGCCTATCAAGATGATGAAGAATCCAACACTTAATTATATCATTTTGAAATCTCTATGAATCATTTTTTATTTTATATCTACCAAAAAATTCACTTGTTACTAGATAAATAAATTTTTATTCTATAAATCCAAACACCAATGTTGTGTTAGAGTGAAAAAATATTATAAATAACCTAAAATTGAAACACATGTATGAAGTTTCATCAATTTGATATTATTGAAATAAATACAGTAATATACTTATCGGTAAATCATAACCATCAATCAACCTAAAATCATTTTATGATATTTCTATATATCTTTCAAAAAAGTTGTATGATTTTTAGGGTAATTAACAGGGAAATTTTTTTATATACAATAATCCGTTATATTAATGTGATTCCCTCAATATATAAATATATATTATAAAATTTATTAAATATCAAACACTAATAAATAAAAGATATAATCTATTCAAAAATATTTGGTATATTTTTTGAATAATTTTTTATTGTGAATGTAAAAATAAACCAGACAATAAATCCAACTATTAAAACCACATCATTAGAAAATTTTACTCATATTGATTAATCTATAATATCCTATATCATTACACTATGATGATTCTTATCCATTTTCCAATTATGAAGGTTAAAACCCATATGAAATATGATCGTGTATAATATAATATTATATTTAAGATCCTAAATTTATATCTTAGAGTAGATGTACAATTTTGGAGATGGATTTTGAAGAGTGGGAAATACAGGATGGAACGTTCCATGGATTCATGAATACATTGATGTTTTTAATGATATAATATTATCCTCTACTTTATCACAAAAATATATTATTCCTATTATAAAGAGTATATTTTTACATTATATACAATTTTCCATGAAAAATAATTTGGTTGAATAAATAGTTTTTAATTTATTCAAAATAATGATTTCTTCATAGATGAGATGAATATTCTTTCATTCCTAGTACTAGATCCAAAATATCATTATTATTAAAATGAATGAAGGTCCTTTATATTCTCTACTCCCCAAGGTCTTCTTTCAAGTACTATATAAAAAAATAATGTTAAAAATTTAAAGAGTTTTGAAATAAAGTAGAACACTAAAAAATAATAAAATAATAACATTGTCTTATATATGTAAGTGACATGAATCACTGATCTTTAATATCCCAAATATAAAATTTCTTTTAAGGAAATATCTTTGATTGTTTTTGGAACACGCAACCCCAAGTTTAAATGAATAGTAACATAGTATAGAGTTCTAATGTATATTTTAAATTGGTGGGTATGAATAGTAGTAAGTCAAATATGAAATTTATATTTATATATTAATTATAAATAAAATAATAATCATATAAATGAGATATATTTTTTTTGAAAAATATTATTTTACTAAAAGTCCAATTAGTTACCCTTTACAAACATGAAATAAAATTAATTTTACCCAATTTTATAAAATTAATTTTATTAAATGAACATATTTTTTTAATTTCTAATATATAAATAATCTATGAATAATTTTTTTGTGGAAATATTTCATTTCTCTATGAATAGTGAAAAAATTTATTATTTAATTGGAAACATATATTTTGATTAATCATTTTATAATGTAAAAAAATTAATTTTTATTAAAGTAATATTAGTTATATAATATATCTATTAATCTATTATATGTCATTGGAATAAATTTTATAATGAAATTTGATATAATAACACAATAATATGTTTTAAATTTTCATTTTTAAACAAAATTTTTTCATTGGATCCATATAAATAATTTTAAATTAATAATTTCAACTTTTGTGAAGTAGATTTATATTAATTTATTCCATATTTTGATATATAATATTTTTTTATACTATTGTTATTTTAAAATAGGTTTGTAAAAACCCATAAATTTTTTTATATTATTCATATTATACATTGAAGTGATGTATATACACAATAAAAAATAAGTGCTGAAAATGATATGCGTCTCCAAAAAATTTAAATGAGATGATAAAATACCTTAATTTATGTATTAAATTATATCATAGTAATTAAAACCTTATTTATAATAGATATTTTTTTATTATAAATCTATCAAAAAGCCATATTCATATATACAATACCATATATTATTTTATTATGACTTTATATTAGTTGTTTTTTAATAATTCCATGTTCTGTTGTGTTTCAGGTAATAAATGCTTGTTTTTCATACATTTTAAACATGTTATTGATTTTACACTAACATAAATCATTATTACATATTCTCTAGACTATAAAAAAATATTTAAATACCATATATATTTTTTAATATCTATATATTTTAATTGATAAAAATGTTTATAGGAAATTAAATTCATCATTAATGGAGATTGTAGGTCATACAAACGCATGAATATTGTTTCTCATTATCTTATTGAATTGAAAGAATGAAAATTGAATTACATATTATACTACCAGAATCAAATTTATGTTATATATATCAACAAATTATATTCAACCCATCTTTAATACATTCCATGTATTGTGTGAATGAATCACATCACTTCATGAGGTAATAGTCTGTGGTACAAATGAAATAAGTTATCATATTGATAAATAATGGAATGCAAGATGGTATGTGTGATATAATAATTTAATAAGAAAAATGAAATAATATATATCATATATTAAAATAATTGTAACCATTATTCTTATCTTTTTAATTGTGTTAATAAAAAATTAATTATATCGTTTAATGAGGTGGTTGTCCACCATACACTTGAATGATGATTTCGTAACCCATTTGGTGGATGTGTTTTTTTATGTAGGTCGTAACCATATAATAAAAACATCAAAACAAATATATTATACTTATGATAATATATATATACAAGGAATATAAATAATTAAAGGGATTAGAAGAAAAAAAATCATTGATGATTGTTACCTCTTCTTCAGGTAAATCTATTTTGTTTGAACCAATGCCCTCCCTTAGTATTTTTTCCTTAAAAATTGACGATTATATGTAGTGGTGATGGAATGTAAAATTTTATTTATACATATTATACCTGATACAGATGCCTTGGGATATGTAAATAATTGGGGGTAGTGATTTCCATTTTCTTTAAGGAAGAGTGGAATTCTCGTAAATACTCAAATGTATTTGTTGTTGGTAGGTTTCTATTACCTCATGTATAACATGATGAGTATTTTATTAGATTTATTCAAAATGATTTAAATTTCATTAATATGTTGAGTTATACAATATAGTAAGTGAATCTTGTTTTACAAGTACACTTGGGTTATATTTCACTATACACTATAGTTGGTTAACTTGTGTGACACATGACAATGAGTTTTAATAAAACCTTGACATATTATTAATATTGTTATTTAAGTATTTTCATTTTCTCCTATAAATTAGAAATTGAAAAATAAATATTAAAAATAGATTTATATATGTTAGTTATAATGGATTTACATAATCAAAAATATTAAAAACAAAATATATAATTTTTGGTAAATCTTTTATAAGTTTTGATAATAAATATTTTTTCAAAATTATGATTTCTATATATATTGGAGAAACTAAGGAAATAAATTTTTAAAAAACATAAACAATTTATTTTAATATATAAAATTCATATTGAAATTAAAATTTTCAAAATTATCTGAGGGTTAATTCTTGTGAATTTTGTGAAATATTACATTTTTGGATGAATATTGAGAAATAAAAAATGTCAATTGATAACTACCTTTTAACTAATTTTTTTATATATTTAATTTTTTTTTATATTTTTTCAATTATAGATAGTTAAATTATACCTAGAAAATCATATTTATGAAATTGTAAAAAATTTATAGGGAAATTAAGTATGAAAATGTTTCAATATTTTGACAAGATTCAATTAAAAAACTCAGTGTTTCGTCCGTTATGTGAGATTTATTTTAAATTTTCATATAAATGTTATTTTAATAGAGTTTTGAAAAATTTACTAAATATCTGGTATCATAATATTTTATTATTTCTAATAATAATTTTTTTTTACCATAGTGATTAGTATAAATGGTTAGAATAAATCACAAAGATTAAGAGAAAAATGAGTTTACTAAGGGACTGAACATTATTAATATTAGATGAGATTACCTATAATTTTTTTGAAAAAAAATCCAATGTCCATATTGAAACCAAATTCCTTCTTGGATATATGTTGGGCCAATATTGGAGCCATATGACATGGAAAAAATGATTTAGGGATTCTCTATTTATAAAATTAATCAGTTCTCCACTCACATCCCTTATAGAATTCTACCCACACATATCCACTCTATAAACCCTTCAATACATTCATCTCTAAAAATAAGTATCCCCTTTTCTCCCAAAATATACAAAAATAATCTTAGAATCCTCACATTCTATATAAATACATTAATTTATGTTATTTCAAGAAAATTTAATCGAGAAACTCAAAAAAGAGGTATCATACATCAACAAATAATTTTTACCAAAACCACATTAAATATTTTTAGATAAATATTATATAATATCTTTATAATATTAAATATAATTATATGTATTTTTTTATGTTTATTACCAAAAACCATACATCCATCAAATGGGTTACCGAATCATCATGCATGCGCACAACAGACTACCACCTCATGAACCGATGTTAAAAAAATTTCAATTACCACCTGTAATGGTTGAGAATAACAGAGTAACTACTATGTCTATGTAATGTTTAAGAATTTTATGATGTTATTTTTATTATAGAATTTTTATATCACACATATCTTCATGCTTTACATTTTGTGGGAATATGATAAGTTTGTTCAAGTGTACAGAGGACTACCGCCTCATTAATTTATGTGATTAATTCAACCTATACATTAAAAGTACTAGGCAAGGTTTTAATAAAAATATTTCATATAAAATAAAGATATATTACTTTGGAATGATAAAATATCATTTATATTTATTCTTGAAGTCGATCAATAAAACAGAAACAACATTAATGTGTATCTACTGCATACCGTTTCTATAAACAGTGTATTTCATTTTAAATTTTTATATTTTAAGGATTATTATAAATACATGTGTATTGAATATATATTATATTTATATAATATTTAACATTATGGACATATGAAAATTATTATCAATGTAATTGGTAAAAATTATGACAAATGAAAAATTATACGAATAAAATATATGTTATTAAGGGTAACATAAAAAATTGTTAAATTATTAATAAATTGTTGATAAAAGAGAAAAATAAAATAATAAATGGTATCATATAAATTAGTTTTTAATATATTTATAATAATGTAATTTTTTATATAGGATGTTAGAATGAGTATAATAAATGTGAACACATGATGTAAGAGATCCCTGTCTCACTTTTATTTTATGTGAGACAGAAGCCATGTTAACCACCTATTACATTTATGTGGTGTGAGTATGAAAATCATGGATGTATATGATAAATATTATATTAATAATTAAATTTATTTATATATCCATTTGAAAATCTATTTTTCATGGTGTTTACTTTTCCAAATATCCCAATGTGGATAATGTATTTTACTATGAATATTCTTTTAGTTAGTGGTGTTTTATGTTTTTCAACATTATTATTTCATGAGATGTATAAACAGTCCTTTTTAACAAGTAATATCTTGAATTTTTTCTCATCATGATATTTTATTTTTTATATTAGGTTATATAATCATGGGTTTTTTATTCAATGATACAAAAGTGGTATGAGTTTCCTTCTACAATCTCATCGTCTATATGGATTATTTAAGATTATGTTTGAATTAATGAAATTTATGACGTTTCACTCAATAATTACTATATATTTTCTAATAAAAAAAATTTCACTACACCATCAAGTAAGTTTACAATTTTTTCAATCCCTGCTAGTTAATATAATTACAAAATAGTTTTTTGGAAAATATGACTTTATTTCTATTTTCAATAGAAAAATATGAATACATTGAAAAAATGTTATAATAAATTATTTAATTATTTTCATTATTGTATTATGAATTTTATATGACATTCATACCTATGTTTGTCATTTTATGTTTTTTGAAATAAATCAACATGTGTTATTAAGAATTCAATTCATATTTTAGTTTTACTGTAAATTTTAAAAGACCCATTATTTTTTCAGGTATGACATGCACTAAATTTTAACACATAAAAAAATTAATTGATTAAAATATTCTATAGAATATTTGTAATGTTATTTTCAATTTCAAATGTTTTCAAAATATTTAAATTTTTAGAAAATGTTATTCGAATAAAAATGAGGTTTTTCTAAAAGAATTATTTTAAATGAAATTGTATAACTATATTCCATCTTAGAAGGAATCAATTTATTTTAATCATGTCTTATAAGGGATATTATCCACATATTCCATACATTTTATTGATTATATAGTTTATTTATTGAGGGTATTATTTTTCTAAAACCAATTTCTCAACCATCAGTTATATTCATATAAACCTTGTTTTTATTCAATGGGTTATATTCTTATAAAACACCATTATATTCATTGGTTATGTTATGATGAAATTGTTATAAAATCTGTTACTTTTACATAGGCTAAGATACAATGAAATTTCTTTGATACCCATTTCATTTCATGGGTTATCTTATGTTTAATTATTGTGATCTTGTGGAACACATATGTATGATTTCATTATATGATGGGTTGGATCTATACCATTGTCCAATGAATTTTGTAATGATTTATATTTAATGATAGAGAAATCGATGGAAAGGAGAGTAAACCCAGTTCAATAATGTATGTTTTCATCTTATATGGTCTTGTGAGTGAACCTTGGCTATTAAGATAGTTTGGGGAATAAATCAATTCTACTAATATTTCCTTATAAGCGCTACTTGACTACTATAGAAAAGATTTTATATGTTTATATGTTTTCCAAAATTATATATATTATGATAATGTTCTACTCTAATGGATGATTTTATTTGTTTCCCATATGATTCATGACTTCTAAAATTTAAATATTTATGCTTGAATAATGATTATTAACATAGATATGAAAGGTATAGTTTTCAAATGTTTTGATCATTTTCTAATATCATTTTATTCATGTTCTTCTTAAATATCTCCCTTTTTACCTATACTAATCATCTAAGATCACCCATTAATATGTTTCCTTCCGTAGTTTAGAAAGATTGGTATTGAGTATGATGTGTCTAATAAGGGTTATATTTATGAATAAAGTATTTGGATACATTGTATCTCAATTATAGACTAGTATATTTTTCCCTATGTTTCCAATGGAACAAAAATAATCATGTCTTTGGTCATGTGTTTTTTAATGTATAATGTATTATAAATAAATGAAGTTACTTCTACTTATGAAATTTAAGAGTCAATATAGTTGGTATCATAGAAATTGTTAAGTAATCTGTTGGTATGTAGGATGTAAAAACCATAGTAATATCCCTAAATACTTGTCTAAGGAGTACTCTAAGCATGAGTTAATGTATAAGAAAAATACCTAGATTTTTTATAAAGGATAGAGAGAGCGTTTTTATAGAAATACATTAACATTTGGATACTAATTGTGGATTGGGATATGGAATAATCATAAAAAGGGGTAACCACATATAAAACACAATATTGAGATAGAATCAATTGCAAACTAGAGTATTACAATTCAAATTGATTCACATTGGATTTGACACTCTTGTGGGATATTATTTGCAATTATTGAAACTATTTACAATCCAAAATGATTGATTTAAATTGAAGATGAATATTATTTATCTATAAATAACTTAAGTATCCATATATCTAAAAGATATGTGTCATTATTTAGACATCCCATAAGAGTTTCCTAACGATTATGTGGTTCACCAATATGATTTTTATTTCTTACACTTTAGTATTTTGTTTTAGTCAATGGATTGAACCAAACCACAATAATGTTGTGTGTGACAAAAAATGAAATTATTTTCCACCAAATAAAATTAATTATATGGTAGATGAAATGAAAAATATTGATACTAACCTTATAAAACATTCTCAAGATAAGGATCATGATGGTATCACAATTGAAAAAATGGGGAAATAATATTTTACTGAGTCTTTCAAATAGAAATGTCTGCCTTTATCTAGTGGGAATTATAATGCACTAGTGGTTGAGAGTTAGAGAAATACCATTGAATATATATTTTCCATTATACAATGTTTGAAACATGTGAAATTATTTCTATTTATTTGTTTTTTAAAAGGTGAAATAACATGTAGTCAAATATAATCAAGAATATGAGTCAACAAAATGAAATTGACTCCATGGATTGCAACAAGTTCATGAATATATTTTTCAATAAGTAGTTTCCTTATTTTTTTATATGATGATGGAGAAGGAGTTTCTCATGTTAAAGCAATGTGATAACAAGTCCATTAGTACATAATATGGTAATTTTACCAGAAATTAATGTATGCTTATAGAATTAACATATATCCTAAATTTAAAGATGACTGATTCATAATTTTACTAAATCCATTTCATTGAATAGTGTTATCCATAAGTGACGTCATTAGATATAATGAAATTTTCAGATGTTTCATTATGGTGGAAAGGGATGACAAAGTAATGCATTTTCATTGTAGATTTGATAAGAAGGGGAGTTGGATTTAGATGGAAAATTATAAAATCATATAGAGAAGAAGATGAGATATCCTTTGTGCTCAATGTGTGGGAAGAATCACAGAAGAAATTTACCATAGGGTTCTAGAAAATGTATTTAAGTGTTGGATATTTGGCCATCCAGCATATATATGATAAAGTTTTCAGTAGAATTTATAAACCAATTCCAATATTGGGAAAAAAATATAGAATTAACCTCATTAGTGATTCAAGTATAACAAAAATGGGAATTATTGCATCCAATTTCCACTATTAAGGGTTAACGACAATGATAAAATTTTGGAATCTGTTAATCCTAGGTATATGGGGACATATAATTCAATCATTTTTTCTCAAGTACGGTGCTGTAACAACATAGTAAATGGTACACTTACCATTATCTCTATAACTACTAATGTATTCATAAAATCTAGATCATCATAATATTTAATATCTGAATAATTTTATATTGATATATAGATGTCACCCAAATAATTATATTTAGAATTATTAGTAAAAACCAAGAATGGTATAATAATATCATGTAATGTCTATTATTCATTCATGGTAGAGATTTTTGGGAATTTTCATCATCATAATTACGTCATTATTCCTCTCCTTGAATTTTAATTTTTTTTCTAAACGTGAAATTGGTATATATACAAAAATCTCACATAAATTATCAAATAAGGGAAGTTACGTTTGATATTGTAAAAAAACCTACAACTTTTTATCAATGTGAAAATATGTTCAAGCTTATAATGGAGATCACATCCATTTAATATGTCTTAATTTATATTCAAAATATTTCTTTATCTATAATGGTTGGTGAGAAACTTGACGTCATCGATATAACTATTTTTCGATAATTTTTTACTTTTTTCCTAGAAGTATTTCTAATACTTACACCAAAAAATGTTTTTGTGTTCATAATATAACTAATTCATTGTTCCAAACCAATTTCAATGACTCAATATTCAAATAACAGATTGATTTGTGATAATTTAAGAAACAATTTCAAGAATCCCGTGACATGCGATTCATTCAGCGAAGTGTGTCACCTTATGGTGCATCTATTTTTTTTCAAAAAATGTTCGATAGATGATACTCTAAATTTATTATACATAATTTAAAAGGTTCTATTTAAACAACATGTATCTTCTTCCACATATTGATCAATTGTTCGATCTGCTGTGTCGATCTCCATAGTTTACATGATTGACCCTCATTATAGATATCATCAATTTATGATTAATTAGAAGGATATACTAAATATTTCATTCCATTCAATTTGTGGACAGTATGAATATATACTAATTCCATTGTGTCAAACCAATATCCATTATATCATCATGTATTTAATGAATAATGTAATTAGATATTAACTAGATCAATTTGTGGTAGTCTTTACCGTTTATATATTTATCTATTAAAATATAATATACAATAATTAATAAGACTTTATATTTATACTAATGACCTTATAGAAGGAAAATCTATTAGAAATACTTACATAGTGTTTATTTTCTATAAAAATTGTATCATTTTTTGTCATATAATATCAAGAATGGATATATCATTAGATCCATTAAAGAGAAACGATATTGACTATTGTCTTAGAATAACCATGGTGACATTGATCGATATTTTTCATGGTTTATCATAAAAAAATATTAAATTTTTTGAATAATTACTAATGACTATATATTCTTTTGAAAAATACAACATGGAAGGGTGGAATATTCAACTGGATAGTTGAATTTGAATAGAATATAAAGGATGTTATGATAAGATTAGTTAGCTCACTAGTGATTACATGACCGTATGTTGGAGAATAGTTTTTAATCTATAATGATGTATTCAAAAAGGGATTGTGATGTGATATTATGAAAAACAACATAGTTATATCTTATGACACATAAAAAATGATGATTTAATAGGAAAATTTCCCAACTCATGATTTGGATTTATCTTTAGTAAATTTTTATCAATTATATAGAGACATTATCATTATAGGGAGAAGTGTGAATTATATATAAAGTAAAATTTTTAATGTAAATAGACCCATAAAAGGTGTTAAACATGTTTCAATGAAGTTGGTTATAGAATATTGATGATTATAACTACACAATACAATACCACTAATGCAAATTAAACATGGTGTTTGATGCCTTAAGTCGAAGGGATCATGCAATCTTGTCCCTTGTGAGGATAAAAAAAGATCCAATATTGTTGGATTTTCAATAGAATGATATGTTCGTAAGAAAGAAAGGGGAATATATTATCTTTATCAATGGAAAGTTTAACTGTCTATCCATGTGAATATTAAAAATGCGTTGAAGGAATATATAGAGAAATAAAATAATATTTAAAATGTTATTGAGTTTACCATTGATCATGAAGGAATGATAATGTTCAAGAACTATGTATGTGTTATGTCAATACCATATTTGAAGAAGGATATGTTTTAGGAAGCTCATAGTTCTTCATTCAATATTTATCCTGGAATTATAAATATTTATATATATTTTAATGAAAATTTCTTGTTGGATGATAGGATAAAAGATATCGTTGGGTTTGTATCAGGGTACTAGGTATGCTAGAATGTCATGTTTGAAAAAAAAGTACAAGGGGATGTTAAAACCATAACAACACTATAGTGGAATTAGTAAAGCATCACAATGGATTTTCTCATAGGTCTTCCCAACACATTTAAAGGGAATAATTTTATATGGGATGTAGTTGATCGTGTTATTATGTCAATATAGTTAATTTTTATTAGAGAAGACATGTCTCTGGATAAATAATCCAATATATTCATTAAAGAAGTGTAATGGTTTTATGGATCACTACATTCCATTGTATCTGATAGAGGTCCATGTTTCACCTCAATATTCTAGGGAATTCATATGTCATTCATTGATATAGAATGGAGTTTTAGTGATACTTATCATTCTCATATCAAAGGTCTATATGAAAGATGAAATAAAATCCAAGAGGCTATGATGAGATAATAATGTTTAAATTTCAAAGGTTTTTTGGGTTGATAAAATCCACTAGTTATGTCTTCATACAATAATATAATTTCACTCAAAAATTCATATGGCTTTTAATGAATCCCTCTATAGAAATAAATGTTGAGCGATAATGTACAAGAATAATTTTGGAGATTGAATGGTATGGGAACACTAGATATATAAAGAAATGATAAAGAAGGTTAAATCCTTTTATTATACATTCATGGAAACTCGGTGTTGGAATAATTATTTTGGTGATAACTGCTTATGTGATCTACAATATTGTTGTCAGTGTTAAATAGTTTCAACTAATCTCTCATTTTAATAAGTTTATGAGATTTGAAAAGAAAATGAAGATCTTCTTAAGAAATATTGGACTATTTGAGATCTAATATCATGTTGGCATGGTTTCTTTTTTCTTGTAACTTCTACAAGATATCATTAAAGTAGATTATGTGTTATATGTTTCACTCCTAGGAATGTACTTAACCCACCCTTCACATGTGATGAACTAAGAGTTCATACCATAGAATAAAGATCATTCCTATAAGGAATAATCCTTCCCCATTGTGGAGGACATAGAGGATGTTCAATAAAAATAAAACACTTACTTGGTCAAATTATTGTGATGAAACAAACATTTAGAAAAATATACATGGATACATGTTGATATGATGAGGATGTATTTTACATATTTTTTATTTATTTGAGTGATGAATTTCTATAGAGAAATTAATTTTATAGGGGGTAGAAGGTTACGCCATGAGTATTTATGAACATTTTTAAAAAAAATTAATTGATAAATTGAGATGTATAATAAACCATTTAAATATTATTTGACATGAAACAATGGTTTATCATTGACTACATGTATCACTTAGTTAACTTGTGTAACATGAATCCTCATTATATAATTAATATATTTGTCTACACATGACCATTGTAATGTATTCTTTAGACATAGAAAAATGAATAGTAATGAATAATTATATATTATAAATTAAAATTGTTTTATATAATGGAATCAAATTTATAATTACATGTACAATTTTTGGTAATTTCATTTTCTAATTCAAAATAACATATTCTCAAAATTATGATTATTATATCATTTCACAATGGTAATAAAATTAATTTTTCACACATTCATAATTTTAATTAGATAAAAGAAATAGTATTTCTTAATTATAAATTTCAAAATCATCCTTATATGATTTTTGGAATTTTTATGAATAATTTCATTTTTGATGAATTATGATAAATACTGAATTTTAATTTCTAAATATCTTTCCTATAATCTATGTATATAGTAAAAATATATTGTAAAATAGGTTTAAATTAAAAATTATTTCAATAATGAACCAATAAATATAATTTAGGTCGCTGGAATCAATTTCACTTTGATGTTATATACAAATACAATTCAATTGTTTGAACATTTTAACATTAAAATCCTTGTTTTTTCATCCCACCGATAAGAATAATTTTAAATTAATTTCTTACACATATGTACAATGAATATAAAATAATGGATTCCATATTTAGAATAATAATAATTTATAATTCCTAATTGGGAGAACTTATATTTTTAAAAAATTTATTAAAAAATAGATCAAATTAATCACAACGATTATGAGAAAAATGAGTTCACTAAGAGAATAGACTGTAAAAATAAGTGGATAATTTAATTATAAACATTCTCACCACCTATTTTTTAGAAATAGATAGACCATTAAACTTATTTAATTGAAAATTTTCCATTATTTTAGTTTCATGACATTTTGAAAATATGGTTGGAATTCTCGCTTTCAAAAATTCACATGTTTTCCAATCACAACCCTATTAAAATTCCACCCCCTTCTACAAAATTCATAGGTCTCAACATCTTTGGACCAAATAGGATGTATTTAAATGACTTATTAAATTCCCTATATTCATATTAAAATTCTAAACATAGTAATATATACAAAAATGTATGTACTTTTGTGAAAACCAAAAGAAGACACACGAAGAAGGTGTAACATTCATCAAAGAATGTTTTGGTTTCATCTCTTACAAAAACCCCATTATTTATTTTTAAATAAATATTCTGTAAAAAAATAAATATCCAAAATATAATGAAATTTTTTTATGATAATTTAATGACCTAAAACTACACACATGTCCATAAAATTGTTTACGAAATCATTACTTGTTTGTGTGGTGGCCTACCGCCTCCCGAACCTATATCGAATATTTTTTACATTACAACCTATAAAGGATCATTGAAATGATGGAAACAATATTTAAATTGAATATTTTTTATTTTATTATGATTATTTATTTTTAATATCACATATACATACTTGATTTCAATTTTGTGCAAATATGATAATGATATTCACGTGTTTGATGAACTACCACCTTGTGGATCAATGCGATTTATTCATGAATTAAATTGAACATATTAATGATGAAATTTATAAAATATATGATATAAATGAAAAATAAAATTATTCTTTGATTATAATATATAATATAAATTTCGTTATTTTAATCTGAAAATAAAATTGAATCACCAATCATAAGTATTTATGACCCAAAATCTCTATGAACTGTGTATTTCATTTAATATTTCTATCTTTTAAATATTATTATAATTACATATTAGTTTAATATATAATATATTTATGTCATATTTTACATTATTTATATATTTATATAATTATTAAATTAATAGGTCCAAAAATAGGACAATACAAAACATAAATGAAAAAAAAGTAGTTACTATAAAAAACATAACATTAACATGTAATTGAAAATAAATAGGTACTATAATTCAAAAATAAAATAATATATGGTGTGATAAAAATAAATAAAAACATATTGTATATATATATAATAAACATATGTTTCATATACCGGTGGATTTATTATGTATAGTGGACATCGAGACGTAATGTTTGAGATATCCTTCTCACATTTATTCTCAATGGGACACAAACCACGTTCACCACTTATTTCTTATAGGGGTTGTATATACTTCTCAATGATGTATATTTTTATAATTATACTGATTATTATTGTTATTTAAATATCCATTTTAAAATATCTCTTTTATGGAGTTTACTGTTAAAATTATTCCCAAGTCATAAGAGGATATCAATGAAAATCATTTTCAATTTTTTCGTATTAAATTTTTTTTCTCAAAGTGGAATGGATATATACCATAATAATTTTCTAAGGATATGTAAAAATTATCTTCCTTTCAGGATGAAATCTATTGCTATTACTCATCCCTTAATGGGGATATGATCTGAGGATACCATTCATATTATTTCTTTGAATAGTTTATTAATTGATGTAATAATGATTAAAAAACCTATTTATCATTTATATGCTTATAAAATATCATTCTAATGAAATGTTATTTACATAGGATACCCATTTCATTTAATGGGGTATGCTATGATGAATAGAATACAGAACCTATCACAGTAAAAATTGTAAGATAATAATAAATGTTTAGGATACCGTGTTAAATTCATTAATTGTGATATTATTAATGTTAATGATCTTATTGGACACATATATATGTTTTTATTATTTGATTGGGGAGACTAATATCTCCCTCCAATGCAATGGGTCAAAATTTAAATGTCATGATGTTGACATTGCTACAATGGGGAGTGAAATCAGTTCAATAGAGTTAATTTTCCACTATGATTGTTTTGGTTATGAACCATGACAAATAATATTGGTTGAGGACTATAAAAATTTCACTTATATAGCCTTTTATGTGATCCCTAAATACCATGAAAGTCAATTTATTTGATTATGTGTTATCAACAATTCTATGTCTTAAACCAATGTTACGATCTCATGGATCATGTTCTTTGTATCCCATAAGATTCATGTCTAGTGAAATTCCAAACATTAATCAAAGAATCATAATTAAAATAGTTTTTTTGATGGGTATGGTTTTCAATGTTATTTCCCAGGTCCTCATACCTTTATTTTCATGTTTTTCTTATTTATGTCCATTGTTTACCCATTCTGAGAATTTGAGCTCACCCATTCTTGTATTCTCTTCCAACCTGTTATGATGAAATGTATTATATATCATGGGTTTAGAAAGGGTTATAATTATTAATAATTTTGTTGGAGAGTTTTTAGTTCACTTACAGACCAGTGTTTTATTATTCTATGTTCTTAATGCCACTATACTGATACGGTCTTTTGGATTGTTTTTGGGTAACATATTAAATATTCCACAAAAAAAGATGTAATGTATTTGTAGGAAAAAGGTGATATCAATATCATATAGATAAAAATTCTATATATTTACTAAATTTGTCATGTTTATGTACACATGTCACCTTCATATGCATCCACATCACCCCATATTTTGTATCCCTCCTCCTAATCCAAAAAAACTATCCCAAACACACGCCTGATCGGGATTTTACATATCTATTCTATCCCCACCCTGAATAACCTACACAGTTTTCCTCTCTCCGAACTTCGGTTCCCACACCACTCCTTAAATCCCCCCTCTATGAATTCCTTCTCCCGCTTACCTCTCTAAATTTCCTCACCAACCATGAATCCACCTCCATGTGATCCGCCTTTTTCTCCCCTACCACACCATCTACCGTCAACATTTTCATTAGATTTGATCATAATTCTAGGTTTTGATTTGGAAATCATCATCAGAACTCAAATGATGGTCTCCAAATCCCATCTTTATTGATCAAGATTCATTTATTTGATCATCATCCTGAATAGTGGTATAAATAAAAAACCTAAATAGTGTTGTGAGATTCTATGTATTCCTCTTCAAATAAATCTATGTTCATCTTCTCCTAAAAAAATCAGCTAGCCTCTTCTATTCTTTATTCTGGTTTTATTTGTAAATACAAACATTATTTTTTTTGTTTTTTTTGTTCTTTAAGAGATGAAAAAACATGTTTTTGGATGAGAAATTGATGGTTCGGTTGAAGTTGGTACCAGGAAAACCTTGACCACTTTGTATGTAAGATCATCTATACTACCTTATTATTTTATTGATATTTTCTTAAATTAATCATCTATGTGTGTAGAATTGTTAATTCTTTATATGCACATGTCATTTATTGTTTTCCCAATAAATGATTTGTACTATTACTATTACAATTTTTTATTTTATAATAGTTTTAAAGGTGTTTTATTTCTGTATTTTATGATTGATTAACTATTTTACATAGTTTTCATTAAGGTGTTTGAATAATTATGTTATTTATCTCATATAAATAAAAAGATTCACTGAAGGGTACTCTTTTTTTTGAAATTTGATTCACATCACTCTTTACTGAAGACTCGTCTCTTTGTTAGTTAATTGAAAATTTTGTATACTAAATTATACCTTGTTGTTCAATAGTGTTTCATTTTTTCAGTTTTATATTTCATTTCAATAGTAACATCTTAATGGTTGAATTTAATTTGCTATTATTTTCTTCTGGTTTAATAATTTGAAGATATGTTTACTTTTTATAGAAGATGTTTTGAATCTCTAGGTAGATAATATTACTACTTTATTACCAAATATAGTATAACTGATGTGATATATAAATTTCCAATTCCTTTTCAACACATGATCCATAATCATAAACTACATGAAAATTCATGAGACCTACTCATCTTGATGTTATAATGGTACCATAATTTCTTCTAGATTCCTTTCATGACACCAAAATTATTTTGTTAGAGGAAAAAAAGTGGAATATAGGAAATGAAATTGTATTATAAGATAGAAAATAAATTTATAATTTTTCTTTAAATCATTTTATATATATTATTCATTTTATTTATTTAAATTTATCTTATTCTCATGATGCACTGCTATTTTTTTAGTGGTTAGTGAGAAATGATGTTAGTCATATGATGGGAATAGATGGGATATGAAAAATAAAAAATCCTTCTATCTTACCATCCACCATAGGTAGAGGATGAACTATATTTTTTGTTCCTAAATTTAAGTGACTGAGGGATTGAACTTTTTCATCTAACTAATTATTCTCTTTGATTAAAATTCCACTATTATCCAATATCAGGTTTGTCATTCAATGAACTTTTTCCATTATTTATACATTATAATATAGATTAAAATCCTTAGATAGAACTGTTAAGGCTATAAATTGTTTAGTTTACATGGTAGTGGTTGAATTTATATTCCTATTAATTTTTTATGACTATGATGTTGTTGAACTGCTTTCTATTTATGGAAGAGGTTTTGAATATCATGGTAGATGGTATTGGAACCTGATTTCCAAATAAATTTTAAATGATGTGAGGTTAACAGATAAATGTTGATCTCTATTCCAAGACTTAATACATGATTTAAGCTACATGACACTTCTTCTGATATACTAATCTAAAGCTGAGAATAGAACCATTGATGTTTAGGGTGGTCATGGATTTATCTGCCAGGTACTATTCTGTTCTCAGTCCATGATGAAAATTTATGAACAACTTGTCAAATTCAATTTTTGGGGTGATGATAACATTCAAAATTTAGTAATTTCATTCATTTAATCTATAGTTATCTTGCTGGAGAATCATTCCCTTTAATGTCTGTAAAATTTACACCATATAAAATAATGATAGATAATATAACCTTATATTATTCACAGTCCAATTTTTTTCTCATTTATTTTGATTTCATTTTTGAAGAATATACCATTCATCATTGAATGAAATCAATATATTGGATGGATCCATTGGTTCAATGACATGTACTAAATATTCTATATGTTATGAGAATCGTAAGGAAAATCATGCCGTGTACGCCACTATCATAAATGATAGGTTCCATGGTTATATGTAATTGTAATTCTCTATTTCTATTGTGATATATGCATTAACATTTAGTGAAGGTTTTACATACTACACATTTTAATACACTTTTATTTTTATGTAAACAGCTACACTTTTGATTCATTGATTGTATAAATATTACTACCAAATTGTAAATCAATACACAACTATTTCCCAACTATTTCACTATTACACCAGGATATGATCAATTAATTAATATTTTAAGTTGTTTTCAATTTGAAATATAAATAAAATATAAAATTTCCTTTTCCATGAATTACATTATATAATAAATAACAATTTAAACTATTATTTTGTTTTTTGTAAAAATATTCGCTATAATATTTTGATGATGAATATTCTTATGGTACAAGAAATTTCAACTCATATATGGATTTTAATATCATACAGCTGATATTAAACATTTATATTAATCTTATTTTTATATGAAGAAAATAAAAATTGAGAAAATAGACTACATTTTCCATTATATATTATTTTACTCAGGTTATCCATGGTTCACCTCGCGCAATCCCCTATGATACTAGCTGCAGCAATAACCATTGTTTACAATGCCTGAAAACCTCTTTGCGAAGCACCTTACAATCACCGATACATTATTCAAACATCCTACAGACTAACCTATCAACAAAAACTATTTTATCCTACTATCCTTCAAAATTTAATGATACATTCATAATGTGAATGATGATATAGGCTATAAGAATGACCAAAACCATGTTGAAAATGTGTTTTACATGAATGATGCCAAGGTGAGTTATTGGAGTCTGCTTATATTCTGTTTAGACTCTATCCATTATGTTTGGATCAAATTCCATGTTCTATAAACCCTTAAAATGTAAAATCCTGCTACATGACTCCATTTTAATCCATAATTATGTATTATAATTATTGTTTCTATATAAAATCTAGGATTAGTAGTTAGAGAATATATTATAAACCGTAAGATCATGGGAGTTATTGGAATATATGATGTATCATATTGGTGTTAAGATTTATTTATTCATGTATTGTAATTGATCCACTTATAGTCATTATTTTGAAATTGATTAGTGATGACATCAAACATTTACTCCATAGGAATTTTGTCTAGACCACATCTTAGAGGTCAAAAAGTGTGTTGCATCTAGCTAGACACACCTACCACTGCCCACATGATTATCTTTTTGAACATGTTTCTTCTGCTAAAGGTTTTTGACTTTATATATTCTTTCGTAGAACAAATTACTTCATTTTAATAACTACATTATTCTAAATATCGATTAAAACTTTCCTGGCATCATTTTTTATTTTTTATCTTTTATTTTTGATCCGATCATTGTTTTTGGATATCGAGGGATAATACCTACCTTGTTTCAAGTGGAGAGGCATTTTAGGCCAACTATATAACATTAAATACAACAATGTGGATGGAATTTCCCCTTCCCCTTATGATTATGTGGTACATAAATTCCTAGGTATTGTGTAAAATTACACTTCTAAAAAGTTAACATTTCATAGAAATGTTGTTTCATAATTTTGGGATTTTTTTTCAAGATTTCATTTAAAAGATGATATATCATTGTATTGAATTTGTAAAATTTGTCAATTCCATGTATGAATGAAGAAGGTAAGGGTATGATTTATAACACCATTCAAAAACATCTTATCTCACAATTTATATTTATATTTATTGGGTATCTTTCCTGCAAAAAATATATTTTCTCACTACATCATGAATGCTCGGGTTAAATGATGTGTGCTCTGTGTAAAATAAACAAAGTTTATGATGATAACTGATATGATTTTGTTCAAAAAATAGTTTAATTTTCAATATTTTTGAATGATTTTTTGCAGTTTTGTTATCCCATAATTCATTTTTAATATTATTTTAATAACTACATTATTCTTAATAGTGATTATTATATTCATCACATATTTTTTATGTTTTATTTTTAGTTTGTGTTGCATTAATTGTGTGTGGATGGATGATATAATGCATTTCATGTTGCAAGGGAAGATGCATTTGGGAATTCTAAGGATTTTATTAATACAACCATGTGGCCGGAACTACACCTAACCATTATGATTATTTGGTACATACATCCACATGTATTGAGTAAAATTACACTTCTCAAATTTTGGCACATCATATATAATTTTTTAATAATTTATGTATCTATTTCTAGATTTTATATTAATATTTGGATTTCAATGTATTGAATTCGAAAAGGGTGAAAATTCCATGTATGGATGAATAAGGTAAGGATATGTTTGACAACACTTTCGAAACACTACTTATAGAAATTATTCTTGTTGGTATTTATAATGTATGATTCCTATCAAAATTATATTCTCTTAATACTTCAAGTCTGCTCCTGTCAAATGATATGAACTCGCCATTCACTGGTCAAACCAAGTGGTTACGGTCATTAAAATATTTCTAACTTGATGATTACATTCATTTACATCACATCATATGAATTTTCATTTTTTTTTGAATTTAGTGTTCCATGGAAGCCTCTTTCAGCAGGGCATGGAAAAAATAGGTAACGTATTCTGTTTGAATATTTTGACATTGAGAAAGGTATGTACCTGTATTTCAAACTTGTCTATGATTGAGAATGATTATTTCACACAAATAATTGTTAAATGGGCCATGTTCCTCTTTTCTTAGAAAAGTTTTCAAGTTTTCTTTACAACATTTTCTCTACAACATCTTGTGTTCATGTGCATGTGAATTTCCTAACATGATTCCATATATGATCATTCATTATATTAATATCATCCCAGATGGCATACCCTTACATGTATTTTTATGAACTTTTCTCAATATTATAAATAACCTTTTTAAATATCATCCATCACCGAACTATTTGTATGTATTAGTGGAAATTCAGTTTCTATGATTTGTGGACCATATCACACCTTCACAAAGTTTATATACATGATCATTTACAACTCCTATATAGATTTATTCATAATTTGATAAAATTTCATCTTGGATTTGTTTAGTTTGTGAGTTTAGACTCTTCCTGATAGTGCCAAAACTGTGCTTTACCAATGAATATGAGAATAATACATCAATATCCTTAGTTTTAATTATTAAAATATAAAGGTAATTGCCATCCATCTATTGTCATAGTCTGATTGCATCCCTTATGATATCACACCTCATAATAAAGAAATTATAATTACCTCCATATGTGTGTGATGTATATTTTTTTTGTATAACTTGAAATCATATTAATTTTTTTATTATTATATAAATACTTATTATTCATTTAAATAAATATTCTTATTGCATATAGTGTACTAAAACACTGTGAAATAGATTTCCCATTTTTTGATTTGTCAAATTTTTTTTATGTAAAACTGATTACTAATTTCTAGATTTTTAAATATTTTTTCTTTATGTAGTTGTTAAATATAATGTGAATCCATCAATCATGTGTGGGTATCCACTTGAGAAAAAAATCATAGATCTTATACACATTTAGTATCATGTGTTTCCAAACATTGGTCTATTGTATCCACACACAGCAGACTAAAAAATATTTTCTACTGCTATTTCATTTGACACTATTTTCTTTTGCATTGAAATTCTTCTGTCTATACCTACTTGTATTTATATGTCATTTATTTACATTTATCATCCCAATTGTCATGCATTTTATATATTTCTATAATTACTTTTAAAAATAGAGCCATCAATTATTATTTACATGTTTTATATTTCATTAATAAAAACCATGTTTTCATCCTTGTTACATTAATTATAGGTTTATTTGTAGTTTTTATATTAATAAATTTTAAGTCTAAATTTTATTGATGTAATTTGCGACTTTATCTTCTATTTAATGTGACATGGATTGCAAAAAATATTATTTGGTCATTATTTTCATTACTGTTTTCAATATTTTTTTGTTATATTTATTATGTTTTTACAATAAGATAATATGTTTTGAAATATAATAATGTATTCATTGTGTTGTTTTTTTAAATTAGTATTACCTCAATTAAAAAATTATTTATCATAATTATCAGAAGTTAAAATGTCAATTTCAATTTTTTTTATTCATTTAATTCAAAACTCAATGCTGAAAATAATTTTTTATTTCAAATTGATTCTTCAACATATTTTCAAATGTATTTATCCCAAATGTAATCAACTATCATACTAATGTTTTTATATTTTTTCCAATTTTATTCTAATAATAAGTATAATTTTTTTGTTATTTCAAAATATTAAATATTAATGATCATTATTATCATTGAAATGTAGTATTATATTCTTAAGAATATATTTAAACCATATCACCGTGCGAACAAATAATATAATAATTGTTTTATATAACCATGTGAATGCATGGAATGGTACTATTTATATAAAACATAGGGGGATTATCTATTTGAGACACACTTCTACCATATAAATGAAATACATATTTTGAACATTTTTTTCCTTAACTCCACAGTTTCATTATTTTTCCCATTATATAATTCATTAAAATTATATGTTTTATAAAAACCATAAATTATCCCTTAATAATATATAAAAGTGATAAATATAGAATAAATTATAACATATGATTCTAAACATTTAATCTAAATTTTTAAAAAATCAATTTGTTTTGGAAATTAATTTACACATAACTGCATCTCTCAGTAAAAAACATTAATATAACACTGAACGTGACAATATTGTATTTAATATTGTGGGGTAAAATAGAAGTATAATTGTTCCATTAATGGACCCTATATGATATATATTATTAAATAAAAATAAAATGGTAGAATATAGAGATTTTAGTAATTTTACATTTTTATATAAAATAGCATTTATTATAAATTATCATTATTGTCATTTTTTATATTATTTATTTAATATAAAATTCAATATATTAATTCAATTAAGGAATATGAATCGATTATGTTCCCCCTATTGATAGTAATATATTCATCAAAAAAATTATGTAATATAATAATTCCATTAATTTCTTTCACATTAAATGTTTTTAGTATCATTTATTTGTGAAAATTATTCAGTAAAAATTTACAATGATGCAATTTCTTAATCATTTTAATTAATTATTTGATATATAAAAATTAAAGATAAATATTAATTCTATAAATAATTCTAATAATTAAAATATATATATATAACCAACCACACGTTATTTTATATCAATCCCAAGGTATTATAAATGTTAAATGGAAAAAGTGTTTCTTTTGGATTTTTTATTTACATTACTTATTATATGGGTCACATACATGGACACATGTACCAATACTTATAAAAAAAGATCATAATATAATTAGGGTCTATATATATCTACATAATCAGATTTTGAAAAGTTTATAGGTCTTTTTTTCTTCATATTGAAATTTCAATCCATTGGTAAACTCATTTTTATCTTAATCATTACAAATAAATTTAAATATTTTAACTAATAATTTTTAGAATTAATTATTTTTACCATATTATATATTATAAACTATTAATGTTCATAATATGTAATCTATTTTTTTAAATTTAATTCACATTGTTTTCCAAATATAATTTAATATTAATCTTGTAGATGAATCGACACAATGGGTTATTAATAAGAATGTTATTTAAAAAAATGGTTGTATATTAACTCAATTAATGGTAATAATAATTGTATTAAACTAGAGAAAAATTTACTGATATACAATATAAAAATTTTAGTTAAAAATTCTTCATTTTGTAGTATTTTAATTAATTAAAAGTGAAAAACATTATGAATTTGAAAACAATTTTTTGGAAATCCTATTTTTGAACCCAAATAAAATTTATACTAAAAATTAATATATTGTTGACTAAAAATTAAAAAAATAGATAAAATATAAATTATAAATTCATAGTTTAATTTTAAAAATAAATTTTTTTACATTTTAGTTAATTTATTTATTAAAAATAAAATGCTTTACGAAACTATGTAATATTAGTATTCACCAAAAAAACAATATATTCTTAAAAATCCAAAAATTTCACCCAAAATACATTTAGATATTCCATTTACAAAAAATAATGTTTATTATTCCAATTAATTGTGTAAAATTTTATAAAAATTTATTATAACATTTGTTCTTGAAAATGAATACAAATACTTAATTATGATAACATATTTTTAATTAATAAAATCACATTAGGAAAAATTATTTATTATTCACTAATATTTTGTCAATAACTTTTATTGAGTATGAATTAAATATAAATATAAATTTCATAAATTTGTAAATACTATTTATACTTAACAATTTAAATGTCAGGTTATAACCAAAATCAATCATGAGTCATTTATGTTTGGTGTTGCTTGTAAAATAATCCCTAAAACAAAATGTTCTCGCAGTTGCATATAAGAAAAACATAATGTTTAAAATATTTCAAGACAAACTCAGTTTTATTTCCATTTATCCTATCAAATTTAATGTTTTAATTTTAAAGACATTCTGGTGTTACATCCTTTCCACATTAATAAATTACATCATTACAATTTGATCATTATCATAGTAATTAAAGGATGAGAATTTGAAAATACATTTATTATAAACCAAAATTCTAACAGTGTTAATAAAATTTCCAATTAATAATAAGGAAAGGGTATTTAAATGGCCATATTTAATAAACAAAATCTACATTTTTAAATAGAAGAACATAGGTTACGGTGGAGGAAAAGAATTAACATTTATAAATAGTGATTATGGTCATTGATTAAAAACTTGTGATTGGTAAAAAAATTAAAGGGACTCAAAAAAATAAATCTTGGATGATTTAAAAGAAAACGTGTTCATAAAAATTGATATTACTAGGATATCATTATTGCAAGATACTTTTCGGAGTGTTAATGAATTATACTACTATCTAGACTAAGAGAATATTGAAATAAATTAAAATTATTTGTAGAATTTAATCCTCTAAACAAATTAAACTACAATATCATCATATGCTCTAAATTATGTGTATTTAGGATGTATTTTTTACATCATGTAGAACTAAAATAAAATCTAAATATCACATAACAATAAATGGGAGAATATGTTATTCATCATATCATTAAATATTAACTAATCCCAAAATGGTTAGAACATGGTATGATAATTAGTTTATAGTTAAAACATCATATGATACATTAATATTCAATATTAATTAGTAATTCCAAATGTTCAAACTAAATTCCACAAAAAAAATACTTCAAATTCATCAAACATTTCCCAAAAAAGTTCAAAACCCATTGAATGGAAATATTTGAAAATATAATATTTTAAGATAAATAGAACTTTATTAATCAAATAAAATCACATGGTTTTATAAAATAAACATAGTACAAACCAATAATACTATCATACTAAATTAGAAATCACATTTTCTAGTGGTATGTGTGAAACCCTTATTTTCCATTGGGCATGGGTTCATGTCCCACCTACTAGCCAGATTTGACGGGTTATCACCATGCATAGGAGTTGTTCAATTTTTTCGATAATCCTGAAAAATATATCCTCCCAAAATAATAATTTTTATACTAAGGGTTACAAATTCATGAACCCAAAAAAATTATCCAAAAAAAAAATAAACAACAATAAATTTTTTCACTACATAAACCCCCAAATGAAGTGTCTATTCGTTTTAAATTATTATCATCAATAATCATATGGACCTATGATGGTAACAAAAAATATTAATATAAACTAAAATTAAGAATATTAATCTCAAAATATATCTAAAAAGACCATTGAATCCAACTATAATAGCACAGGACTTGAATTCTCAGATCCCATACTAAATTAATAAACATATCATTTCCAGAATAAATGCCAATTACTATGAAATAATTTTTTCTTAAAAAACATGAATCTTCAATTGTGATAATTGGATAAAATACATCTGTGAGGAAATTTTACATTTAGATTCTTAGAGACTGATGAAAAAATCATGCATAAACAATCAATATAGCATTAAATGGATATTTCTCCCACATAAGATATCATTCATTTTTTACATTAAAACATCATCACCATCCATATGAAATCACTTCTAGAAACAAATATTTCATCATCATTTCTTAAAACATAGTTAAAAGTGAACATAAGAAATGTGTACTCTAATTATGAGTAAAGGTAAAAATAAACACAAGAAATTGAATTTCATTAATATGAATAAAAATAATATAGAGGTGTCACAACATAATAGTACTGAATGAGGGAATCATAAAATAACTCATACCCATACATACTGAGATGATCAAATATGAATACATAGAGAAGAAAATAATCACATGAATCATAATTTTTGATCCATGTGATATCATTATCAACCATGATAAACATTATAATAACATAACAAGAAATTAAAACCATTTTTTATAAACTTGGAACATCATTCTCACCCAAACCTTCAAAACCCATTTTAATTGTAATAACCATTAGGATTACATCCAAAATAATCATTATCTAATGTATTGGAGATCAATAATGCAAAAAACCATTTGTATAAGTTATATCAGGCTCACCAATGATCAAAACTTTTTCATAAACTGTCAAATATTCTATATTGGGATCACCAATTTCTCATGATCCATAATGGGTATCAACCCTTTGTATAAGCTATATCGATCTCACCTAAGAATAGTAATGGTGATTGACCTTTATTAAAACATATTTCAAGACCACCCATTTCATTTAATTTCCATGTACTGTATAATCTATCAGGACCATTCATCTTTAAAACCTTCTAAAAATAATTAAAACCTATATAAAAACATATAGAAAATAAAATACTAATTTATTTTAAAAAAAAATTCAAACCCGAAACACGGACTTTTTTAAGAAAGCAATTATCAATAATAAAATTACCGAAAAAAGTTAAATTTATTTTATTTTTTAAAACATGTAAAATTTTAAAGGAATATATATATAAAATAATTTTCTTGGTGGTAGAAATTTAATTTTCTCCATGTATTTTATGAAAATAAAACAACATTAATCAATTGTCGAAACATTCCATATTATATTTTTAAAAATACTACTTATGAACAACCATTTAGATCATGTAATGTAATATAAATAGAACATTATAAATATTTCAATTTAATATAATCTCATTAATAAGTATTATTTTTTTAAATTTTATATGGTTGGGAAATAGGGTTCGAGGTATAACATTAAAATATGATTTTTAAAGAGAAATTACCTTATCACTTAGGAAACACTAGAATCATAAGATTAATGAAAAAATATCATAAAAAACTAGATCAAATTAATATTTATATCCTTTTGAAATAAAGTTTCAAATGGTATTTATATACACTTTATAAAATAAATATGGTTGAAAACATAACAAACGTCTCAAATAAAAAAATTCTGGAAAAATATCATAACCCCTAGGTAACATTGAAAATATCATCCCCATGAAAGAGAGGTAGTCAAATTGATATTTAAATCATAATAATTATTTTTATAATAATCATGTAATACAAGAATGGTTTGTATATACAGGTGAAGTCCAATAATGGTTGTGAATATGGAATTTATCTAATATAAATTAACATGAGATAGGAAAAGCCACTACATTAAGTCTTAAAATCCATCATACTCATCAGATTAACATAAAAATATATAATATTATTATTAAAATAATATGTAAATAAATAAAATTTTAAAATTTCTTATATTATGTTATTATTAATTCATATTACCAATTCATTAGCTATTCTAAGATAATGTCACGTTTTAGTTAATATCTAATTTTTAATGGTTAATGTTCAGACTTTTTATTCCAATAACTATTTATTAAAACGTAATCCCACAAAATAATTCATTTAAATAGTTATATAAATATCATCTATATTCATTATAATTTTATTCATATTAATACATTATAATTTATAAATAGAAATAAAATGCACCATTCATGGAGATGGTTGACAATACGTATGCTTGAAAACTATTTTTCATTTTATAAAAAAATCTTCCGAATGAAAAGTGAGTGAAATTTTATCATTACAGAATCATATTTATTTAATATATATCATAAATTTTTATTAAACCTATCCTTAATATATTAAATGTATATATTGAATGAATCACATCGCGTCGTGAGGTCGTAGTCATCCGTAAACACAAACAATTATATCACATTCCCATTAAATAGAAAGGATGGAGGACTGTATTATATTATTATTAAATAATAATAATAACATCCTAAATATCATATCTATAATATATAAATATTTTTCCATTATTATTACCAACCTTGATAGGTTGTAATGTAAAAATGAATGACATCAGCTCATGTGGAAGTTGTCCTCAGTACACACGAATAATGGTTTCATAACTCGTTTGATGAAAGTTTTTGCATTTTATGGTCATACCCATAAAAAAAATAGTATATAAATTATATATACTTCATTATATTACAAGTATATAAAAAAATTTATGGCGTTTAAGGAGGAAATAAAATTAAAACATTTGATGATGACTGTTACCTCTTCTTAGGGTAACCCTAGTCGAATTAAACCAAAGTCTATCCATGGTTTGATTTAATAAAAATGTCTGAAATTTAAGATCAGGGGGTGGATTTTTGGAATTTATTTGAATATATTTTTTTCTATCCAAATGGATTGAGAGGTGTGATTATGTTAGTGGACTAATTACCCTTTATAGTTGAATAAGAGTGGAATTCCTATAAATACTCATAAGTATTTACTATTGGGAGGTCTCCCATACCTCATGTGGTCCAAAAATTAGATAATAATTGAGATAATGTATTATTTTTTCCTAAGACACATCCACCCCAAAAAAATAATTCAAATTTGAATCATCTTGTTCTTTAACTCCTATGATTCCTAATTATTTTCATTTTAGTTTTTCATTGAGGTAAAAAGTTTTCTAACCAATGTAAATAATACCATAAGAATAAATAAAAGTGAGAAATATTTGAAAAACAATAACCACTTATTATAAACATGAAAATAATTTTTTGACTCTTTTATATTGGATATTAGTATTTCCTTAATTTTATGTAACACGTAAAAACATCGCATTAACCCTAATGGTGAAAACCGTGTTTGTAAATTATTCATGATCAATATGTGTATTATAGGATACGAATTTGTTCATTAAATGGACATTTTTTATATTTAATAGCACATAAAAATTATTTCAAATAATATTGGTATTTTATAAAATTTAAAACATTATATGAATTACCATTTATTATAAAATAATATTAATGTCAATATTGACAATATATAATTAATGAAATTTTAAAAATAAAAAATGTTAATATGTTAAAGACACTCTAATGTAACATGATGCATTAATCCGAAAAATTAATAGAAATCAATAATTCATTCAATTTAATTCAGTTTTAATATTTTTATTATCAATTTTTGAATTAATAAATATATTATTACCAAGTTGGCATTTCTTAATAATTTCAATTAATGACTTAATATATGAAAAATATTGACTAATTATTATGATATAGAATTTCAAATCACATTCAAATATATATATATATAATCACATATTACATTTTTCTTATCCCAAGTCTATATAAAAGTGATTGGAAAATGGTTTCTTTTTATATTATTCATTACATAACATTTTATATGTGTCAATTTCATGGAATATTTTCTCAAAAACTCATACAACTATATTATAATGTCATAAGGTATATAATATGTGTCGAAGTTTTTCTAAAACATCTTAGCTCACTTTTCTACTTATCAATTAATTTTAATCCCTTACGAAACTCCTTTTTTACTTAATTCATTTTAATTTAGTTTAAATTCTTTCATTAATCATTTTGGTCCAAAATTATTTCACCCTTATTAGTAAATATAAATTATGATGATAAAAATTATGTAATAATTTTTTCGAAATACAATTAAAACACGTGGATAAATTTAATCCAATATTAATATCATAGACATGGTGATACATCAGGTATTTAAGAATTGTTTTTTTTAAGAAAAAGATGATTATTTATTATGTAAATTAATAATAATTATTATTATATAATACTAAAAAATATATTTTTATCATTTTATTACAGAGGGAATACCTCAAACAATATAGATTCATGTGTGTCGTGAGAACACAAGTATATTGTAATGCCCCGACCCCAGCTACCCAGAGTCGGTGCATTGTTACATAACATTGGCATGATCACAAGAAAGATCAAATCTCGAAAGACCGATTGGTTTAGTAGCCTTGGAAACACTAGATATAATCATAAAGTTTTACATTACATTTCAAAGTGAAAAACTACTACAACAACAAATTCTTCATATCCACACTATTAACCCCTCATAATATCCCTGCAAGTCATTCATAATTTACTTCTTCACTATCTGGGAAAAATAAAACATAGAAAAGGGGTGAGCTCAAATGCCCAGTAAGGATAACAATATAGCGGAACATTCAAAATAAGCATAAACATTTAAGGCAATGAATTACTAAAACAAAAGCCTTTTAAAATTGAACTTCAACATAGTATGGCAAAAGTAAAATGAAATAATTCCATTTACTTGTTCACATGGATATTCTACTAATCGAATAATCACATGCAATATCAATAACCACTTTCATAATGTTGGAATGCATAATGCCAGACTATCTTAACCACATAGCCAAGGCCTCGTGCCAACACTACAAATAAGATTTTGTCAAGGCCTTGTGCCAAGACACTAGTTTGTCTCATGAGACCTACCGATGCATCGAGGAGCTATAGCGGGCTCCACCCGTCACTTATTAAGTCCAATGCATTCCCATATGAAAAGGTTTAAACATAACATAAACATTCGTATTAAAACTAGCATACGAAATGTCAATACTTTCACAATAAACTATGAATGGTATAAAAATAGCACATCCACAGTCAAACATATCACAAAACCTTCAATACAATATAGAAGTTTTGTATCATAATAAATCAACTTCAAATAATCTTAAAATCCATCAAAGGATGTTGACATAGATGAAATCAAAATTCTTTTTAAAGAAATATCTCCTTTTATTTTGAAATCATTTAAGATCCATATAAAATAAAACATTTTCTTTGAAAATATTCTTATAAGCTTTTAAGGAAAGCTTTGAAGATTTTATAACGGCGTAAAATAACCGCACCCGCCGTATAAGTTAAAAAAAACATTCTTACCTCAATTCTGTCGAAAAGGTTAAAAAGGACCTTGTTTTGAAAACGACGGAAAGATTCCTTTATAAACCTCTTATAAAAAGTCAAAAAAAGGTATAAATGACTTTAACCCATATTCTTGTAAATAGTAAAAATGTTTTGAAATACATTTTTAAGAAATATGGATGTGGATGATAAAGAGATCCCAGTAGATTATTACATATAAACAACCTCGGATAATGAAGAGATTGTGAAATAACCCTTACCTTGTACTTTTCCTTGGTTGGGGTAGGTTAACCTCCTGTATAATGGTGAAATAATTGTTATTAAATTATACAAGAATCATATATATTAATATGATATCATATATGATCTTTTAACATTGATTTATTAATAATATCTTAGAATTATCATCGTTTCAGGTGTTAACTTACTCATTTTCTTTTATATGTTTTGTTACATAAGCCATGTTTGTTGTATCTTATTCATATCCAGAATGATATCAAGTCCTTAAACATCATTTTTAAATCATAAAATGATAATTATACTTGAATGGATACGATGGAGAATGAATCTCATCGCGTTCGTGGAGACGGTAGTCCGTACGTACGCACGAGCGACAATATCATTCTTTTGATATTAAAATAATATATAAATGAATGGTATATCATATACATAGAATCATTAACATGTTATATTTATTATTTACATGAGTTACACATCATTATTATACCCATCCAAATAATATTATATTGAATAACAATTACACCACGACGTGGAGACGGTAAGCCGTACGTACGCACGTATGGTGACATGTTATTCAAAGGGTGGATAGAATACTGAATATAGTTGTACCATACTTATAATAACATCACAGTATATGTGAGATACTGGAGTTATTATTTTCGAATGGTAAGAACAAAGGAAGAAGAAGTGGATGAAGAAATGAACTTAGAAAAGGGTGGTGAAATCATTACCTCTTCTTCGGGTTCTTCCTTTTGATTTGATCAAAAGGGCTCCTTAGGTTGGATTTCTGATCAAACTAAGGCCTCTAGGTTGTAGTGAGGGATGTTGGGAGAGTATTTGGGCAGAGTTTGGCCGAACCAAATGGCTTTGAAGGTGTGAAGAAATGAGAAGGAGGAGTGCCCTTTTATAAGAGGGGTGAGGGGCACCTTTGGAAAAGCTAGAAATATTAATTTATAATAAATTCATATTCGGTTTCTAATGGCTCAAAAGCTTATTATTCAAAGGTTAAGGTGGTGATAGGTCGAAAACCACTCAACCAATAGAATTTAGACAGGTTTGGGTACTTATATTAACCTTATCTTTAAGTATTAACTCTAAGTTAATTAGTTTCACTTTTACAATGTCTCTTTGTATTTTTATATAATATGGTTAATAAACTTACTATATACATCCAAGAGACCCCCAAGTGGTCCATTAATGATTACACTATCATAATATAAGTCTCTTGGCCGAACCTTATATTTTTAGGAATTTAATATCAATTAATAATATAATATTTTTTTTAAGAACTCTTTTGTGTCAATTTTGACACTATTCAATAGTTGATTTTTGTGAAACTCATAACAGATTGATTACTTCGAACAAATTCAATTAAATCACTCCTAATATATCATATTATCCTAGAAAATTAGTTTAATTCATTAAAAGTTTCATATTATATTTATTTGGGTATTTATAATATCAATTAGTTTAATTTTTCACTATTATAGTAATTACTGCATCATCATTGTGTCATAAATTAAATAAATTATTTAATGTCTAAAAATTATAAATAAAATATCATTATGTAGGAAATCTTTTTATCTTTCTAATAAATATTTATAATCGAATATCCAACATGTATAACCCTATGTAAAAATTGTTCTTATAAAAGATGTAAGCTTATGCCATTTTTATTTTTATTTTAACTTTATTAATATAATGTGTCCCTACCACATACAAGTGGCTCCAAGGGGTCCCCAAATTGACCCAAGGATTCCCATGGTCGGGTATGTGTCCACCAATAAGGTTAGGACACGTTTTAGGGTAATTTTGTATTATTATAATATTATTTTTTAACCCTTATTTACCGGATTTACCCTTTAACCATGGTAAATAAAATATTTACCGCAGTAATTATTCAAAATGTCTAAAAATAAAAGTTACCTATTTACACAATTTGAACATCCTGATTCCAAATATGGAATCCATTTTCCTAAATTCAAAACACAGAAGTGGCAGAAATTAATTTAAAATTAAATCCCGCTGTCAAAACAAAAAGCGTGTTTTTAAGAGATAATAACTATCAAAAGATTGACACTTGTTTATGTTCGGTTTAATTGTAAAATTATGTCCAATGACCAACATTATATTAAATGGTAAAAATATATTCTAAATATACTTTAAAACCACTCAAATTCATAATTTATCACTATTACTTCTTTTGATTAAAAAAGTTGTTTTTAATTAAAATTTAGTAATTTTCACTATTCATCAAAATATAAAAGTTATCCGAAAAGTACCAAAATTTAACCCTAGGATAATTTCGATATTCCGAATCCAAAAATGAAGTCCATTTTGAAATATAAAATATATATGATTTCAAAAATTAGGTATTACTATTTACAACGGCTGGTTTAATTAGTTGTGGTGTGTGTTAGAACTCGAGGTTGCGTACAACACACGCTATCGCATTATTCGAAGGGAAACGTACCGTAGAAGCTTGGGGTGTTACATTCTCCCCTCCTTCAAATAATTGCGTCCTCGCAATTTCTAGGGTATTACTGCATAAAAAGACTCGGGTGGTTCTTCATCATAAGTTCCTCGGGTTCCCACGTTGCCTCTTCCATCTTATGATTCCTCCACAAAACTTTTACCAGACGCGTCGTCCGGTTTCTCAGCACTTGTTCTCTTGTATCAAGAATCCTGACGGGCTCTTCGCAATAAGACAGATCGGGTTCCAGTTCTAATTCCTCATAGGTGAGTACATGCGTTGGGTCAGGCATGTATTTTCTCAACAGAGATACGTGGAACACATTCTGAACTTTGGAGAGACTTGGCGGCATTGCCAATCGGTAAGCTACAGCCCCAATTCGTTCTAGAATTTCGAAAGGTCCGATGTACCTGGGACTCAATTTACCTTTCATACCAAAACTTATGACTCCCTTCCACGGAGATACCTTTAGGAAAACATGATCACCGACTTGAAATTCCAAATCCTTCCTTCGATTATCGGCATAGCTCTTCTGCCTACTTTGAGCTGCTTTGATGTGATTTTGGATTACCTTTACCTTTTCCATCGTTTCCTCCACCAGTTCTAGACCTACAAGTTTTCTTTCACCGACGTCATCCCAACAGGTTGGTGTACGACATCTCTTTCCGTATAACGCTTCATATGGTGCCATCTGAATACTCGAATGGAAGCTATTGTTATAGGAAAATTCTACCAGAGGTAAATATTGATCCCACATACCCTGAAAGTCAAGTGAGCAAGATCTCAACATGTCTTCTAAGGTTTGAATAGTCCGTTCTGATTGTCCGTCTGTCTGAGGGTGGTAAGCAGTGCTCAAATGAAGTTCAGTATCCAGGGATTTCTGATGACTTTTCCAAAACCTTGAAGTAAAACGGGGATCACGATCCGAAACAATTGATAGGGGTACTCCATGAAGTCTCACAACTTCATTAATGTATAGTCTTGCTAGACGTTCCAGGGGTAGATCTTCTCTTATAGCAAGAAAATGTGCTGACTTGGTAAGACGATCAACAATAACCCATATTGCATCGTTCCTTCTAGGAGTCTTTGGTAGCCCCATGACAAAGTCCATTGTAATATTGTCCCATTTCCACTCCGGTATGGGAAGCGGTTGCATGACTCCTCCAGGCTGTTGCCTTCCAGCTTTCACTTGTTGACAAACCATACATCTTGACACAAAATCAGCAATCTCCCTCTTCATATTGTCCCACCAAAAATGTTCCTTCAAATCTCTATACATTTTGGTTCTCCCAGGGTGTATAGAGAAATTGGAACTATGAGCATCATCCAGTAATTCCCTTTTCAGATCAGGTAAATCGGGAACACAAAGTCTCTTCCCGAATTTCAAAATTCCATCTTCATACACAAAGTCTCTCAATCTCCCATCATTCACGGCTTTAATCTTCTTTTGTAATTCTTCATCATCGGTCTGAGAACTCTTAATCCTTTCTAGTAAAGATGGTTTGGCAACCATTTGAAAAAGCATTGATGTTTCACCTTCCCTGGTTATTCCCATGTCCATCTTCTCTAGATCCATGAAAATTGGGTCCCTTTCAATTCTCATCATGTTCATAACTCCATGGTCTTTTCTGCTCAAAGCATCTGCTACTTTGTTTGCTTTCCCCGGGTGGTAGTGTATCGTGCAATCATAATCCTTGAGTAATTCAAGCCATCTCCTTTGCCTCATGTTGAGTTCTTTTTGTGAGAAAATATACTTCAAACTCTTGTGATCAGTATAAATCTCACATTTTTCACCATAGAGGTAGTGCCTCCATATCTTCAAAGCAAAGATCACAGCTGCTAACTCAAGATCATGAGTTGGATAGTTTTGTTCATGAATTTTCAACTGTCGTGATGCATAGGCAATAACTCTATCATTCTGCATAAGGACACAGCCAAGTCCTTTCTTTGATGCATCACTATAAATAACGAACCCATAATTCCCCGATGGTAGAGTCAATATAGGAGCATTGACTAATCTTCTCTTCAGTTCTTTGAAACATTCTTCACACTCTTTTTTCCAAACAAATTTAACCCCTTTACGTGTGAGCTTCGTTAATGGGTTAGCCAATCGGGCAAAATTCTGGACGAAACGTCGATAATAACCTGCCAAACCAATAAAACTACGTACCTCAGTTATACTCGTAGGTGCTGGCCATTCTTGGATTGCCTTGGTCTTAGAAGGATCAACAGAGATTCCATCTTTAGAGACAATATGGCCAAGAAAAGAAATCTCCTGAAGCCAGAATTCACACTTGCTAAACTTTCCATATAATTCATGCCTCCTCAGAGTCCTCAAGATAATGCGCAAGTGATTTTCATGATCTTCATAGGTTTTGGAGTATACCAATATATCATCAATAAATACTACCACAAATTCATCGAGATACTCCTTGAAAACTCTATTCATCAGATCCATGAATACAGATGGTGCATTAGTCAATCCAAACGGCATTACAGTAAACTCGTAATGCCCATACCTGGTTCGAAATGCTGTTTTCGGAATGTCTTCCTTCTTCACACACAACTGATGGTATCCAGATCGAAGGTCAATCTTTGAAAAGTATTGAGCTCCATGCAGTTGGTCAAATAAATCATCAATACGAGGTAGGGGATACTTGTTCTTTATTGTTATAGCATTGATCTCCCTGTAGTCGATACATAACCTCATAGATCCATCTTTATTTTTAACAAAAAGAACAGGGGCTCCCCATGGAGAAACACTAGGGCGAATAAATCCCTTATCACTCAATTCCTCTAGTTATTTCTTTAGTTCGACTAACTCTACAGTGGCCATTCTATAAGGGGTCTTCGATATAGGCCTTGATCCAGGAATCAAATCAATGGAAAACTCAACTTCTCGTTCTGGAGGATGTCCAGGTAAATCTTCCGGAAATACATCTACAAATTCTTTCACAACAGGTACATCCTCTATTTGAACATTCCTTTCCTCACCGACAGTTATTTCATTCTCTTCCTCCCCGATAATTGAATTAAGTTGAGCTACAGGGGGTGGATCTAAATAAGAATTTGGTGGTGACGATTCTGCTCTAAAAATAAGGTGCTCCTTATCATTATCATCAAGAATCGTAACCTCTTTCTTCTTACAATAAATCTTCGCATCATATTCCGAAAGCCAGTCCATACCGAGGATTATATCAAACTCAATCATAGGTATGACGATGAAATCAGCAGATAAAGAAAATTTATGTGCTCTAATGGGGACTGATTCACAAAACTTTGTTGCAATGATACTTCCCTTAGGAGTTTTAACTGACAACTCCCTTATTAAATCAAATTGGAAATATCTAATTTTCTTAGCAAACTGGGAAGATATGAAACAATGCGATGATCCAGAATCAAATAATGCATTTTCTAAACTTGAGGAAACCATTAAATTACCTGCCACCACGTCTTTCGGAGCTTCTACCTCAGCAGTAGTGATAGCATAAGCCTGGCCTTGATCCCTTGGCCTTTTCTGAGGTAAGTTTTCCTGACGCTTAGGACATGCATTTGCATAATGCCCCATCTCCCTGCAATTGTAGCACTGAACGTTGGTAGCTTCCTTCTTCCCCTTGCAATCATGAGCTTGGTGGCCTTTTTCACCACACTTGTAACAGACTCCCATTCCCTTCAGGCAAGCACCGGGGTGTTTCTTCCCGCACTTACCACAAGATGGATATTCAACCTTTCCCTTCTTCCCCTTATTTCCATTCCCAGATTGATCAGCAGGTCTCTTCTTCTCTTGCTTTGCTTTAAAGTCATAAGACTTAGAGAATTCCTTTTCGGTCTTGATAGCACATGAGACAATGTCTTCGTACGATGAAAAGGATTGTGAGACTAATGCTCGACGGAGAAATGGTTTTAACCCATCAAAGAAACGATCAATCTTACTTCTTGGGTTGCGAATATAATCACCAGCGTACCTCGCTAACCTTGTAAAGTTAGCCTCATGCTTTGTGACATTCTCATCCTCCTTTTGTCTCAGACTCAGAAATTGCCTTTCCATATCTGCTCGATGGTCGCGAGGGAAGTATTTTTCTAAAAACAGCTCTTTGAACTCCCTCCATTCCATATTTGATACTTCATCATCTTCCTTCATGTTTTGAATCAATGACCACCATTGATCAGCATCTCTAGTGAGGCGGTAAACTGCCATGATAACTTTTTCCCTTTCACTGCTCCCCAAAGCCTGAAATATTTTCTCTAGGGAAAATATCCATTGCTCAGCTACTACGGGATTTGTATTCCCATTGAACGTTGGTGGTTGTTGCCTCATGAATCGATCTAACATTGATCCTCCACGCTGCGGATCAGGGTGCTCCATACGGGTAAGGTTATTATTCATAACCTGAGTAAGTTGTCCCAGTACGGTGATTAGCTGATCAGCACCAGTTGCATCACCATCCCCACTATAATTATCTTGAGCAGGAGGGCAATCCCTACATGGAGTGCGTGCATTGATACGGTTTCCATTTCTTCCACTAGGCGCCATTTCTAAACAATGGCATAAACTAGATCAGTTTATGAATCAAAATACATAATCCCATACTTATAAAACACTTAACATAAATTGAACTATTTATGGATATAATCCATAATCATAAAAATGTTTTCTTTGAGGAAGTATATACTCATAATCCCTTCAAAATGATTTGTAAAGAAAATGAGAGTTATCCAAAGCATATCCCCCGGGAGTGTCGTAACCAAGAGTGCAGCAAGGCCCGTTGTCGTGCACCAGTTCCCGTTCGAGTCTAGCTCAAAGTGGTGTTTTCGGGTTTTACCCCTAGGTACATCTGTGCCAGAGCCGCCTCTACCTGCTCGTATCCAGACAGGGATGTATTGCTCGGAAAACTCACAAAATCTCTACAATACCAAAATTCTAGGAAGTTCTTCTATAATAATCCTCAAAGTTCATCTTAGGTCTACGTGCTCTAATAAGAGTTTATCTAAATCTAGCTTCCAAGGTTTGTACTAAACTTCCCCTGATACCAACTGTAACGCCCCGACCCCAGCTACCCAGAGTCGGTGCATTATTACATAACATTGGCATGATCACAAGAAAGATCAAATCTCGAAAGACCGATTGGTTTAGTAGCCTTGGAAACACTAGATATAATCATAAAGTTTTACATTACATTTCAAAGTGAAAAACTACTACAACAACAAAGTCTTCATATCCACACTATTAACCCCTCATAATATCCCTTCAAGTCATTCATAATTTACTTCTTCACTACCTGGGAAAAATAAAACATAGAAAAGGGGTGAGCTCAAATGCCCAATAAGGATAACAATATAGCGGAACATTCAAAATAAGCATAAACATTTAAGGCAATGAATTACTAAAACAAAAGCCTTTTAAAATTGATCTTCAACATAGTATGGAAAAAGTAAAATGAAATAATGCCATTTACTTGTTCACATGGATATTCTACTAATCGAATAATCACATGCAATATCAATAACCACTTTCATAATGTTGGAATGCATAATGCCAGACTATCTTAACCACATAGCCAAGGCCTCGTGCCAAGACTACAAATAAGATTTTGTCAAGGCCTTGTGCCAAGACACTAGTTTGTCTCATGAGACCTACCGATGCATCGAGGAGCTATAGCGGGCTCCACCCGTCACTTATTAAGTCCAATGCATTCCCATATGAAAAGGTTTAAACATAACATAAACATTCGTATTAAAACTAACATACGAAATGTCAATACTTTCACAATAAACTATGAATGGTATAAAAATAGCACATCCACAGTCAAACATATCACAAAACCTTCAATATAATATAGAAGTTTTGTATCATAATAAATCAACTTCAAATAATCTTAAAATCCATCAAAGGATGTTGACATAGATGAAATCAAAATTCTTTTTAAAGAAATATCTCCTTTTATTTTGAAATCATTTAAGATCCATATAAAATAAAACATTTTCTTTGAAAATATTCTTATAAGCTTGTAAGGAAAGCTTTGAAGATTTTATAACGGCGTAAAATAACCGCACCCGCCGTATAAGTTAAAAAAAACATTCTTACCTCAATTCTGTCGAAAAGGTTAAAAAGGACCTTGTTTTGAAAACGACGGAAAGATTCCTTTATAAACCTCTTATAAAAATTCAAAAAAAGGTATAAATGACTTTAACCCATATTCTTGTAAATAGTAAAAATGTTTTGAAATACATTTTTAAGAAACATGGATGTGGATGATAAAGAGATCCCAGTAGATTATTACATATAAACAACCTCGGATAATGAAGAGATTGTGAAATAACCCTTACCTTGTACTTTTCCTTGGTTGGGGTAGGTTAACCTCCTGTATAATGGTGAAATAATTGTTATTAAATTATACAAGAATCATATATATTAATATGATATCATATATGATCTTTTAACATTGATTTATTAATAATATCTTAGAATTATCATCGTTTCGGGTGTTAACTTACTCATTTTCTTTTATATGTTTTGTTACATAAGCCATGTTTGTTGTATCTTATTCATATCCATAATGATATCAAGTCCTTAAACATCATTTTTAAATCATAAAATGATAATTATACTTGAATGGATACGATGGCGAATGAATCTCATCGCGTTCGTGGAGACGGTAGTCCGTACGTACGCACGAGCGACAATATCATTCTTTTGATATTAAAATAATATATAAATGAATGGTATATCATATATACAGAATCATTAACATGTTATATTTATTATTTACATGAGTTACACATCATTATTATACCCATCCAAATAATATTATATTGAATAACAATTACACCACGACGTGGAGACGGTAAGCCGTACGTACGCACGTATGGTGACATGTTATTCAAAGGGTGGATAGAATACTGAATATAGTTGTACCATACTTATAATAACATCACAGTATATGTGAGATACTGGAGTTATTATTTTAGAATGGTAAGAACAAAGGAAGAAGAAGTGGAAGAAGAAATGAACTTAGAAAAGGGTGGTGAAATCATTACCTCTTCTTCGGGTTCTTCCTTTTGATTTGATCAAAAGGGCTCCTTAGGTTGGCTTTCTGATCAAACTAAGGCCTCTAGATTGTAGTGAGGGATGTTGGGAGAGTATTTGGGCAGAGTTTGGCCGAACCAAAATTCTTTGAAGGTGTGAAGAAATGAGAAGGAGGAGTGCCCTTTTATAAGAGGGGTGAGGGGCACCTTTGGAAAAGCTAGAAATATTAATTTATAATAAATTCATATTCGGTTTCTAATGGCTCCAAAGCTTATTATTCAAAGGTTAAGGTGGGTATAGGTCGAAAACCACTCAACCAATAGAATTTAGACAGGTTTGGGTACTTATATTAACCTTATCTTTAAGTATTAACTCTAAGTTAATTAGTTTCACTTTTACAATGTCTCTTTGTATTTTTATATAATATGGTTAATAAACTTACTATATACATCCAAGAGACCCCCAAGTGCTCCATTGATGATTAACCTATCATAATATAAGTCTCTTGGCCGAACCTTATATTTTTAGGAATTTAATATCAATTAATAATATAATATTTGTTTTAAGAACTCTTTTATGTCAATTTTGACACTATTCAATAGTTGATTTTTGTGAAACTCATAACAGATTGATTACTTCGAACAAAGTCAATTAAATCAATCCTAATATATCATATTATCCTAGAAAATTAGTTTAATTCATTAAAAGTTTCATATTATATTTATTTGGGTATTTATAATATCAATTATTTTAATTTTTCACTATTATAGTAATTACTGCATCATCATTGTGTCATAAATTAAATAAATTATTTAATGTCTAAAAATTATAAATAAAATATAATTATGTAGGAAATCGTTTTAGCTTTCTAATGAATATTTATAATCGAAAATCCAACATGTATAACCCTATGTAAAAATTGTTCTTATAAAAGATGTAAGCTTATGCCATTTTTATTTTTATTTTAACTTTATTAATATAATGTGTCCCTACCACATACAAGTGGCTCCAAGGGGTCCCCAAATTGACCCAAGGATGCCCATGGTCGGGTATGTGTCCACCAATAAGGTTAAGACACGTTTTAGGATAATTTTGTATTATTATAATATTATTTTTTAACCCTTATTTACCGGATTTACCCTTTAACCATGGTAAATAAAATATTTACCGCAGTAATTATTCAAAATGTCTAAAAATAAATGTTACCTATTTACACAATTTGAACATCCTGATTCCAAATATGGAATCCATTTTCCTAAATTCAAAACACAGAAGTGGCAGAAATTAATTTAAAATTAAATCCCGCTGTCAAAACAAAAAGCGTGTTTTTAAGAGATAATAACTATCAAAAGATTGACACTTGTTTATGTTCGGTTTAATTGTAAAATTATGTCCAATGACCAACATTATATTAATTGGTAAAAATATATTCTAAATATACTTTAAAACCACTCAAATTCATAATTTATCACTATTACTTATTTTGATTAAAAAAGTTGTTTTTAATTAAAATTTAGTAATTTTCACTATTCATCAAAATATAAAAGTTATCCGAAAAGTACCAAAATTTCACCCTAGGATAATTTCGATATTCCGAATCCAAAAATGAAGTCCATTTTGAAATATAAAATATATATGATTTCAAAAAGTAGGTATTACTATTTACAACGGCTAGTTTAATTAGTTGTGGTGTGTGTTAGAACTCGAGGTTGCGTACAACACACGCTATCGCATTATTCGAAGGGAAACGTACCGTAGAAGCTTGGGGTGTTACATATATAAAAAACATTAAAAAATACATGTTAATACTTGTGTTTCATACACATTTAGTGAAATCTTGATCATTCACTGGATTAACGTTTTATTTTGGATGGTGAACACTATGAATATCATATTACATTCATTATTTACTTTTGGTAGTAATTTTATTTCATATTATAAATTGTCAATAAAGAATATTGAGGGAAACATCATAAAGAACTGAAATACCTTATCCACCTCACTTATTGTTCTTTAAAATGATATTTGGTTTCCTAATAAAATTGTATCAGAGTTAAATATTCCATTATTTATGATTAGTAATTTCATGTTTGTCGTATTGGAGTGTATATCTGAATGAACATATTGTCCATGATTTTTTTGTTTGACAAATTTATAAGAATTATTTAGTGCATATAAAAGGTATTCAGACACATGACAAGAAAGGTTACCATATTTGTAAATATAATACTATTTATCTCAATTTACCTATCTATTATGATATCATAGATAATTTGTTAAATGGGTACCACTTCATAATGAGAATGTTACTATAATATTATAAAATAAGAAATTTTTTAATATTATAATCATTCTTTTGATATAGTATTTTATTCACATTTAAAGAATGATTATTTAAATTTAATATAAATAAGAATATATAAATATATATGGGGATTTCATAACAACAAATTCAATTTCAATGTTAATGTGAAGCCGAAATACTAAAATTTTGGAGGTTAAGGTATATAGAAACCATGATTCAGGAAGAATAATGTATAAATAGATTATATATGTGTATAAATATTATTATTGGTAAATTCAAATGATTTATGATAAGTAAGATGTTACTCTAATTGTTGAAAAGATAATTTCCTTTAATTGAGGTTGTTCAATGGTAAATTTTTTTTTTAGATAGTAAGTATCTAAAAAACACCCTCAGGATAAAAACCAATACATTTTAATTTATGATATTATGACAAATGGTAATTTTATAAATATAAATGTAAATCATGAATGATAAATATATTTAAAATACTAAAATATAGTGATGTTTTTGAATAAGGATAATGATGTTAATGCTATATGTTTTGGTCATTAATGATATTTTTATTTAATTCATGATAAAATTCTTTCTCTTATCTTTAGAAAAGTGAGAAGAGAAAATAGAAATTCATGGGAAATCATCCAAAAAATAATTTTTATATCCTGTTGATATATTATTGAATATTTTTGATGATTTAATGAAGATAATTCTACAGAAATGTTGAATAATAATAATGAAGATCAATTAAGAAAAATAAAATAAATAATGAAAATTCTATGAATTATTGTCTTTAGAAGGGAATAAATTTTATTAAAAACAAATTAATAAATTAATTGATCAATTTTTTATATTGGGAAAGATATGACGAAGATGATGAAATTGAATCTTTTAATGACATTTTTGGAAACATTTTAATTTCTACAATAAATGTTTATACTTTAACAAATTGAGATGTTTAGAATTATAGAAGTGAATATAAATAAATTCAAATGGGTTTAATATGTTTATAGGGTTTGGAAAAAGGCTTTAAAATATTTCTATATTTAAGAAAGAAATAATAATTCTGGTGAAAAACATCAGATCCTCTTACATAATCAAATCACTCCGTGTAGATGTGAAATTCAAGTTGTTGATATAAGTTGAAGATTTAATGAGAGAAATTTTAATTATAATACATTGAAAATCATGATATAATATATATATAACTAGTAATAACCTTTGTGTTTGTACGGAAATATGTTCAATCCTTATTTTCAAGAAGACAAAACCATATTAAAAAGTTAATAATGAACATGAATATTGAATATATTGAAATAAATAGTTATATATAATATGGAACTATAATCTGAAAAAAAAATTAGAGAATTGAAAACATAGGAAAATAAGAAAAAGAAAATATAATTGAAGAATATGATGGAGAATATTGAAAAAAATATTGAAGAATTTATGGGAATATATAAAGAAAACATATGTATACAATTACTGTACAATATAAACCATACAAAAGCATGATGGAAAATATAAGGAAAACAGATAGATGAATATAGAAGGAAAAAAAATTATCTGAAAACATAGAAAACATATAGAAGAGTATTTAAGGAAAAGAAAACATACATTCAAATTGACATTTATATATAGTAGATAACATTCAATTTAAAATAAAAAGAACATTTAAAAAAAATGAAATGAACGTGAATGAAAACACAAAAGAATAAGGAAAAAAATAGGTCGCGATGTAGAAAACAACATATGTTTCCAACATCTAATACATGAATAAAAAGAACAATTGGACAGTAATTAGAAAGTAAATTCTAAATTGAACATGGATGAAATAATATATGTATTAATGTCACTGACATATTATGAAAATAACATGAAATAATTATTTGACAACATTAGAAAAAATAGTATAATATTCCATTAGACGTGAATGAATATAACAATCTAATGGACAATTAAATTTCAAAACATAAAACATAAGTATTAATGTCACCATGGAATTAGGTCACTCTCTACAAATATCCAACATTAAATTCCTAGTAGACTTTTTTCATAAAAAAATGTTTAAAATAAGAATACATGAATTTACACAATCAAAACAATTTAGTGTTAACATAAATTAATTAATTAGAAACCAAAATAAATGGAGTCAAAATTTACCATTTGAGGCCTGCAATGAAAACCAAAGACCACAGGGAGCATAACCCCCAAAAAGCATAGAAAAAATCCATACTAAATATCCCTTTGCAATATCTAAATATTCTAGTTTTTCAGAAATTTTAGTTCTTTATTTCATCAAAAAAAAAATACTTCATATTTCCCTTGGGGAAACCTAACAATAAAATAAATAAGCATTGTCCAGCCCATTTTCCAAGTTAATCAAATTAATATTAAACTATGAATTATTATATGAAACAGAAATTTAAATCATTCTATCAGATACAAATTAATATAATGTCTTACATGATAATTTCTTTAAAACAGAGAAGCATGATTCAAAAAGGATGATCAAAATGCAGCATGAAAATGATCCCCATTTTAGAGATATATGTGGAAGTGAGCATTTATGTTGGGTTATAACTGACCCCTTCATATATATATTGGGTTTACTCTTTTAATTAAATGAATTATGTTACATTAAATGGATTTATAGGACATCCAACCCAACATAAACCCAACCACTGATCCCAAATTGTACCCTCCAAGAAGTTCTTATGAGCAAGGGTCACTATATTCTATATTGAATGTACTTTTTTATTAATAATTGTATAATTTAAGTACAAATGTTATTTCATTAACATAACAAAAACCTCTTATTTTTTCAACATATTTGTCATAAAGGATGTGTCATTTATGTAGTTTCCATTAAGCTGTATAAAAAATACCTTGCATTCCTAAAGAACACAATTCAAGATTAGCAGAACATCTCTTCTAAGAAGAAATCTGAAAATTTTAGATGAAGGATAAACAATATTTAAGCATTATTTAATATGAGTAGTAGCATAGAACAAAAAATTAGGTAAGTTTACCTCTATATATTATACAGAGTAGCAGATGAAAATTCTGTTGAGACATTCTTCTTAAGCCAATCACAAACATGATTGAAACATCATAAGTATTAATGTCACTGAAAAATTATGAAAATAACATGAAATAATTATTATACAGCATAAGTATATACAACATAAGTATACAACATATGAATACCTGAATACGCAACACAACCTTGTCATGTGTGCTTGGGATATCACCAATGTGTTTCAACTGTGCCTCCAAAGTATGTAATTGGTTGAACTCATCCTTTCTTAATGCATCAAAAACTTGTGAAATTGAGCCATCACCAATGCATTTCATCTTTTCCTCACCAATATGAGATTGGATGGAATCATCCTTGTCTAACACAATATAATAATACGTGAATATGCAACATAAAAATACTGCATAAGAATATATATAACATAATCATACAACATAAGAATACCAGAATATGAAGAATAAGTAATAATTTCACCGAGAATTGGATATGAATGAAATATCTTACTGAAAAAGAACATTCAAATGGACGTGAAAAAAACAACATAACTATATACATCATAGTATTTAAATGAAAATGAATGAAATGAACATTCATAGTGTCACATTGGATGTGCATGATTACATAAAGCAGCTCCAGGGATGCATCAGGGCCTCTTACAATTACAAGACCTGTACGCTGAGGTTGTCACAACCCCCTCCCCACAAAGTGTAACCCTATTGAGCCGGCAATGTGAGAAGGATGATAATGACCCCTGAGTCCTGCCACCAGTTGGCCCCGGGATGGCTACTAGCACCGAGGGTATAGTAAACACACAAATGGGAGGCATTACCCTCTATGAGAACACATGCAGAAGAGAGAGAGAAGATAGACACCAATCAACTCCAACTCAGAACTCAAATATAAAATAAACCCTAGTACATATATGAAATGTCATGAAAAAATACTAAAACTGAAAGGGAAAACTAAAAGTACCCAAAAGAAAGTAAGACGGCAGTGACCACAAGCCCGAACTGCTCCTCCAGCCACAAGCTAGTAGTAACCAGCTTGATCTCCAACCTGCTCCAAGTGACCTGAAAAACAATTTATATATTTACAGTGCGAGTATAATAGTATACTCAGTAGGATACTCCCCAAGACTCTTGTGAAAAATTAAAGAAAGCATGATAAATCCCAGCGAACAACAAGTGAAACTAACTAGTCACCTAAACAGTTATACTAAGTTCCCAACCTCACCATGGCTACTCTCACCAAGTAATGAATACAAGAATATAGCATATAGTAAAGAATATCCAAGGTACCTTGCTACTATTTCCCCACTGGTTTTCTACTTTTCCCTAATGACATACGTCATATGCATCTCTCTCCAAAGCCATGCCCGTATAAAACTGGGCTAAGATCCACAATTTGCACCTCGTGTACCACAAAGGCTTTCCCGCAGACACCTGGATGAAGCATCACATCATCCTCACAACCAAAAGTAACCAGGTAAGTTCTGGGATCCACCACAGCCCGCATAACATGTATCATACATCTGGTATTATACATCAAGCCATTATAGCCCATACACAGAGTAGGGATCCTCAAGCCATCACAGCATATACACGTTACACCTATAGTATTCCATAGGATACTATATCCAGAATATATGTGTGTGAAATAACCACAAGACATTATAGCCCTCTACACACATATATGGGGAAACTAACTGTTCTGCCTGTTGGAACATGTATCTACCAAGAGAAGAGTGCGGGTCCAAAGGGGGTGATCATTCATTCGTCCTCCCACCGGAATGATTGGGAAACCCCCCCCCCCCAGGGCTCAGAATCCCCTGGGTGTCAGTTTCCCTTACTGATTGGGTGGAGTAGATTATAGAAAGACAAAAGGTACAGAATATATATATATCTCACATCCACACTATGGGCATTACCTAGTCTTCGATACAACTATAGCTAACATCTCTCAGACCCCAGGATGATATTTCTAAGACTAGGTATCCTATAAGCACACAAAAATTTGAAGAGCTTTATTAGATTACTCCATTATCATTTTATCAGTTCCACTGTACGTTAATTAATTCTTTAAACATTAATTAACCATGAACCATTCCACATTAAACTGAATTGGTATCACATTCAAAAACCAAGTCCTCCTTTTAAGATTCAAACCACCTTCAAATTCGAGTATCTCCATCCCCATGGATTATCACCATTTAATCAAACTTTAATTACAGAATTAATTTCCCATATTCCAAGGCATTCTGGAAGGGCATCCTATTCTACTAAGCACAATGGGGGCTCAAAACGGTGAGTATATATACTACCCATCGAGTCTTTGCCGCCTATAGCAAGAGTATAGACTCATTCTCCATTGAGAGGCTAAACACGGAAAGCACGTGGAATACCCCATGTGTCTTCACCTCCTTCAGAAGGAGGGTAAGCAAGACCAACTGCCTTGAGCAGTGGGAAAAAGTAATGTAGATAAACAACCAAACAAAACCACCAACATCCAGCCATCACATCCATCCCAAACCATCATCCTTGGTGTCCTCCCCGACATCCACATGCATAAGCTGATGCATCTCGCCACCATTGGCATCATCCGCTACTACAACTAAAAGTCCCCATGCCTCCACATATCACAACAGCCATCCAAGCTCACAGTACAGTACAAGCAGCAAGAGAACACAACATCACATCAATGGGCTCTTGACCCATTAACATACTAGAGGATGACTCAGAACCCTTTAATAAATTCTCAGATAATCTGTTCTTTAGTCCATATTGAATTAGCAGATTTGTTATTCATAGGTTCCAATTATGGGAGGCCTAATCAGTAAGCTATCATAATTAAAAAACCATGCATACTTCCCTAACATGATTAACATCAAACTAGAACAACTACAACAACGGAAACAACCAGATTCATTTACATGCCTCTTTATCTTTATCCAATTAAATAATAATTAATTTTGGCTTTACATTCATTATCAATTTCCCTCAAGAACAAACAACAAATCAAAGAAATCATATATATCACTCTATCTAGCAAAACATGAGGCAAACTGTTATCACGGTACAAAGCAACAACATGCGATCAACCAATTCTTTTAATCTGGTTCAAGTATTTAATTAGGTCTATTTCATTATGATCCAACGGTCTATATCATGCTAATTCTATGATTGCACATATACAATTAGAGAATCCAAAAATCCCCTACCTCGAAGTGATCTTGACGTCCTTTATCTACACAACGGGTCACAATCCTCCTCTCACGACAACTGCATCCACCAGAGGACGCCATGGTATGACAGTACCAACCAACCCCAAGAAAAACCCATTAGAATCTTGGAAATTACATGGTAGAATATGGAATGGAGAAACAAGAGAAGATGATCACCAAAGGTACAATGATAAAACATACCATATATAGATGATTGACCAACACAGCTCGATTGCATCCAAAATAAAGAGGAACCAATCAGAGGAGTAGGTATTTATTGTGAAACTTTTACGGGAAAGATTGAAAGGTTCTAGTGTCTCTAGATGATAACAAAGATTAAGAATAAGGGAAGATGATATCTCGTTCCCTTTGGAATATTTAATGAGGCGACGATTTAAGATCCTGTTAATTCTCCATTAAAAACAGATTGCATTAACCCACGGGGTTGACCAAGTAAATACATCCCGGCCTTTGGAATAATAAATATAGGATTTATGGCCTTTGAATCGGCCTTAGAGTCCTTAAATTATGTCTTTAAATGTATTTTACGTCAAAGGAAATGTCAAAAGGGGAGAAACTATTGGAAGCTGGAAACACTGTTCATATACTCAAAATTTGGCAAAGGAATAGGTGACACTTAGAAGGTCACCGTTCTAGAAACACTATTCACAAACGTGAAATTTGGCAAAGGAAAGGATATGTGATACATAGAAGGTCACCATTCTAAAAACACTATTCACAAATGTGAAATTTGGAAAAGGAAAGAATAGGTGACACTTAGAAGGTCACCGTTCTGGAAACACTATTCACAGAACTCAAAATTTGGAAAAGGAAAGAAAAGGTCACTGATAGAGCTCACCATTCTGGAATCACTATTCACATAACTCAAAATTTCGCAAAGGAATGAAAAGGTCACCGATGGAGCTCACCTTTCTAGAAACATTGATCATAGAACTCAAAATTTGGCAAAGTGTTGGAGATATGTCACCTTAACCTCCCGAAAAAAAACTCCAACACCACATTTTCACAAATTAATGGACCAGAGAGGGCCAGGCCATTACAAAAGATACCTCTCAAAACATTATCATCCTCAAGAATTCAAAACCAACCTAGAGACAAAACAAAAAGAAACGAGGTTCGAACACCCACCGATCGAGATACCTATCAAAAGAGAGCGAGCCACAAAAGGAATAAAAAAATTCATAAATAAAACATGAAAGGTCTAACCACAAAGGAAACATTATTACATGAAAAGAGTTAAACATTAAACAACTCTGGGTACTGAGCACGTATCTGTGAATCACGCTCCCAGGTACTCTCCTCCATGCCACCGTGTCACCACAAGATACGAACTAAAGAGATAGAACGCCCACGCAACACCTTCTCCTTGTAGTCTTGGATCTCCAAAGGTCACTCCTTGAAGGTTTCATCATCATCAATATCCATATCTCCACAATCGATAACATGAGATTCATCATGAAGATAACGACAGAGCTGTGATACATGGAAAACATCATGTATCTGACACATCTGAGGTGGATGTGCTACTCGATACGCCATAACTCCAACACAAGCTAACACCTCTAAAGTCCCAACAAACCGGGGAGAAAGCTCACTTCCATGACCAAACATTCACTTCCCATGATAAGGATTCACCTTCAAAAACACATGATCCCAAAAATTATACTCTAAGGGTCTCCTTCATTGATCAGCATATGATTTCTGATGATCTTGCGTTGTCTTCATCCTCTCACGAATCACCTGAACCATCACTGTTATATTCTGCACTAGTTCTGGTCCGATAATTGCTGACTCTCCGACCCCAGACCAGCACAATGGAGAACGGAAAGGCCGACTATACAAGACTTCAAATCGCACCATACCAATGGTTGCACGAAAACAACTATTATAAGCATACTCCATCAAGGGTTGGTGCCTCATCCATGAACCTCCAAGGTCAAGAAATCAAGAGCGCAATATTTCTTCAAGAGTCTGGATGGTTCGCTCTGTTTGACCATCCGTTTTAGGATGAAAAGTTGTGCAAAGTCATAGCTGAGAACCAAAAGCATGTTGGAGACCCCCCCACACCCTGGAGGTAAAACGTGGATCTCGATTAGAAATGATCATCCTAGGGACTCCATGAATTCTCACCACCTCCTCCAGATACTGCCTCAACAAAACATCCACTGAGCTCGACTCCTTGATCGCTATGAAGTGGGCCTATTTAGTTAAACGAGCCACTAACACCCATATAGCATCATGTCCTCCCGGAGCTCGAGGTAAACCTATAACAAAGTCCATTGAGATGTCCTCCCACTTCCACTGAGGAATCTCTAATGGCTGGAAAAGACCACTAGGAACACGGTGTTCGGCATTCACCTTCTAGCAGACTAAATATTGAGACACAAACTCCACAACCGCACACTTCAGCCCAGGCCACAAAAACTAACTCCTCAAGTATCATTAAATATTTGTCATGACAGGATGTACTGCTAAAGGATAACTGTGGAACTCTATGAGAACCATCTCGCGCATCTCCATGGGAACAAAAATCCTGCCATGATACAACACTTAGTGTTGTTCATCCTCCGACCATCCATCAGGGGCCTCACCACAAAAAACTCTGTCTCTCAGAACTTCCACCTCTAGATCACCCAACTGAGACTCTTCCACCTTCTGAATCATGGATGATTGCACCGTCATCTGGAAAAGACAACCTCTACCACCAACATCTCCCATATTAATATGAAAAGCTGATATCTCTTCCATCACTCTCCAGGAATCGCCGGATTCATGCACTGCATCATTACATGACTTTCGGCTCAGTGCATCAACTAAAAAATTCCATTTTGCAGGTGTATACAATATTTCAAAGTCGTATTCCTGCAAGAACTCCATCCACCAACGCTGCATCATGTTGAAGTCACATTTGGAGAAAACATACCTCAAACTCTTATGATCGGTGAAAACCACAAAGTGCCCACCAATGAGGTAATGTCTTTACAACATCAGTGAAATAATCACTGCTACCAACTCAAGATCATGGGTGGAATAGTTGAGTTCATGGGGACGCAACTTCCGAGACCCATAAGAAACAACTGACCTCTATTTCATGAGAACACAACCTAGCCTCAGATGTGAAGCATCACAGTAAACATCAAACTGGACTCCCTTTTCTGGAAGACAAAGGACTGGAGCACTTACTAACTTCTCCTTTAGATATTCGAAAGTTTCCTGACACTGATCAATCCATATGAATGCTTGATCCTTCTTGGTCAAAGCTATCAAAGGAGTCGCAACTCGGGAGAAATTGGCTATAAACCACCTATAATAGCCTGTGAGAACCAGGAAACTTCGCACCTCTGACACGGTCTTAGGGGCTTCACATGACACCACTACTTCTATCTTCAATGGATCCATAGCTACTCCCTGATGGAACACAACATGCCCCAAGAAATGAACTTCTCAATCCCAAATCTCATACTTTGACAACTTCCCAAACAACTTATGTTGGCGAATAACTACCAAAATGGCTCGTAGATGCTCCACATGCTCCTCTTCAGATGTGGAGTACACAAGGATGTCGTTGATGAAAACCACAAAAAAATTGTCTAGGAATTCATGGAACACAACATTCATCAACCCCATGAAAAAAACTGGAGCATTCTTCACGCCGAATGGAATTACAAAAAACACATAATGCCCATGACGACAACGGAAAGCAGACTTCGGGATATCCTCATTTTTACACACATCTGATGATATCCTAACCGCAAATCGATCTTTGAGAACCAACATGGACCCTTCAATTGATCGAATAAGTCATCAATCCATGGGAGAGGAAAGCTGTTCTTTATTGTCACTTTTTTTAATTAACGATAATTGACGCACAACCGCAAACTGCCGTCAGCCTTTTTCACAAACAAAACTAGTGCACCCCACGATGACACACTTGGCCGAACAAAACCACACTGAAATAGACCATCAATCTGAATACGTAGCCCTCGTAACTCAAAAGGGGCCATCCTATATGGGGACATAGAGATATGAGACACTCCTAGATGTATCACGATCCCAAACTTGATCTCTCATCAAGGGGGAAAGGCTACAACCTCTTCTGGAAAGGCGTCAGGGTACTCCTCTATGACCCTAGAAAATGCCAACTGCTGAACCTCTGAATAAATCAACATCATCTCAGCCATCATGGATGATAAGGATGGAACTCATCTATGACCCATCCGAGGATCCCACTCACCAACAAACACCACTTTCTCTCTATTTGCATCAATGAAAATGACCTTCTTCCTATATAAATCCACAATAGCCTGCAGCGAATACATAAAATTCATGCTAAGGATGACATCATATGGTTGTATTTGTAAACATATGAAATATCCCCAAGAGCGGTGTTTCCCAAACACAAGATCACAGTCACTACATACTTTAAACAAGTCGGCTCGACCTCTAACTAGCGTAGTCAATGCCAAAGGCACTAGAATACTATCTACCTAAAGTCCCAAAGCATGGATAAGGGTAGGTGATATGAAGGAGTGTGTTTCTCCTAAATCAAACAAGGCATACACCAAGGTAGAAAACAAGCAAAGGGTACCTCGAACAACATCTGGATCACCTGGGGCTGGCAACGCTAGATCATGAAGCTGACCAGGACCTCCTCTATGGCCTCTATGACCCTGATGAAGACCACCACCATGGTTGCGCTCTACTATCTGAGGATGGGGAGTGTCATGGGGTTGTCCTCTGCTTGCTCCATCTACCCTCTGGTGATCTAAAGCTGGTGCAACCTGCTGCTGCTGCCTCGGCTGGAACTGTCTCAACGGAGGAACCTGGAGTGGAGTTCCAGGTGTATGATGACTGCTCTAAAAAGTCGGGCACTCCCACTGTTGATGACCACGACCACCACAAGAAAAACAAGCGCCTGATCCCTTGGCATATTCCAGATAGTTGTTGCCGCTGGAGAAACGAAATGTGAAGGGCAGGGACCTACCCCTACGTGAACGGAAACTCTTCTGCCCTGAAAACCGAGATCCCTGGACCAAAGATTTTCATCGTAAGGAATCTTAACGATTCCCCTCTTGTGATGATCTGGTCCTAGCCAAAGTCCTCTCAACAACCTCTACCCTCGCCAGCACCCCAAGATATGTCTTTAGCATAAATGGGGTGACCTGGTGCTGGATCTCTCGACTAAAAGCCTCCTCAAAATGCCTTGCCCTGGCCTCCTCATCTGGTAACATGTCTGAAGCATATCGTAGAAGGTTCATGAAATGGATTCCAAACTCTCAAACACTAGAGCTCCCATGTCGAAGGGTAAGAATATCCTGGTGACTAGATGCCTTCGCAGTCAAAGAAAGAAACCCGGCTCTAAACCTGTCTTAAAACTCATCCCATGATATCGCTGACTCCTCAAGATCCCTGAGGAACAAGAACCACCACTTCCTCGCTGCTCCACGTAGCCTCGTCACAACCAAGGACACCCAGTGTTCCTTCCGAGCACGAATCGATCTAAAGACTATCTCGACCTCCTCTAACCAGTCTCTTGTGACTGCATCTGAAACGGAGCCCTCGTACTTCTGTAGACTCTGGCACTAAAACTCTCGGAGTGTCTACCTCCAATTCTCATCACCATCAACCTCTACCCGGCGGCGATCTGCTGGATCAGCCTGCTGGACATCTTCTGCGCAAACCTAACCAGGACGTCGACCTGAAGCCATACCTGTAAAATAACAATTGTTAGAGCTCCTAAGCTTCGAATATGGAAGAATCAACATTAATTAATTAATTTTTTTCTTTTATTAATTTTAGGTTAACCTATCCCAATGTCTACACATTAAAATACATGCCCAAGGAAGAATAACACATGATCCTTTCCTAGGTCTCTACCCTGCAACTAGTGTCACTTTATTTAGTAGCCATTGTAAACATAAAGGTTCGTACATCAGATCAAAAGGGGCCCTAAACTCTTATGTCTCAGCTGGTCTCTAGTGTTTACTTCACTTGATAAACATGAATGACACTGTTTGCCTACCAACCCATGCAACCTTACTTGTTATTAACTCCAAACTCCATCCTATCGCACAACCAGATCTTTGATTCCACTCTATCACGACCCCTTCCCCACAAAGTGTACCCCTCCTGGGCCGGCAATGTGAGAAGGAAGATATTGACCCCCGAGTCCCGCCTTATGTAGGCCCCGGGTTGGCGACTAGTACTGAGGGTATAGTAAACACACAAATGGGAGGCATTACCCTCTAAGAGAACACATGCGGAAGAGAGAGATAAGATATAAACCAATCAACTCCAACTCAGAACTAAAATATAATAGAAACCCTAGTAAATATATGAAATTTCATGCAAAAGTACTACAACTGAACGGGAAAATTAAATGTACCCAAAAGAAAGTAAAACAGCAGCGACCACATGCCCAAACAGCTCATCCAACCACAAGATAGTAGTAAACATCTTGATCTCCAACCTGCTCCAAGTGACCTAAAAATAGTTTATATATACATAGGGTGAGTGTAATAGTATACTCAGTAGGATCCTCCCCAAGCCTCTCATGCAAATGTAAAGAAAGCATGCTAATGACCAGTGAACAACAAGTGAAACTAACTCGTCACCTAAACAGGTATACTACGTTCCCAACATCACCATATCTACTCTCACCATGTAACGCATACAAGAATATAGAATATAGTAAATAATATCAAGGGTACCCCGCTACTACTTCCCCACTGGTTTGCCACTTTTCCCCAATGACGTACGTCCTGTGCATCTCTCTCCAATGGCTTGCCCGCAGAAACCTGGGCTAAGATCCACAATCTGCACCTCGTGCACCACAAAGGATTTCCCGCAGACACCTGGGTTAATCACCACACAATCTTCACAACCAAAAGTAACCAGGTAAGTTCCAGGAGCCACCACAGCCCTCATAACGTGTATCATACATTGGGTATTATACCTGTAACAGCCCAAGATTTTATGAAAAATATTCTATTTAATTTCATTAATGTCTTGTGTTGTACACTACACCAAAAGGATCTTGCACAACACGCAACATTGACTTGCCTTGCATTACACGCAATCACGACCTTCCTCGATTGCGTGTGTACTACGCAATAACGAGTTTCACTAAACAACAATATGCTATTAAAATATTATTAAAACTAGCCGTTATGAATAGTAATAACCACTTTTTGAAATTTTGTAAATTTTATTTTTCAAAATGGAATTCATTTTTGGATTCTTAATATCGAAATTAGATTAGGGTTAAATTTTGGTACTTTTTGGATAACATTCATTTTCTAATGAATAGTGAAAATTACTAAATTTTAATTATAAACAACCTTTTAATTGAAATAATTAATAGTGATAAATTATTAATTTGAGTGGTTTTAAAGTATATTTAGAATATATTTTTACAATTTAATACAATGTTGTTCATTGGATGTAATTTCACACTTAATCCAAACATAAACAAGTGTCAATCTTTTGATAGTAATTATCTCTCAAGAACACGCTATTTGTTTTGACGACAGAAATTTATTTTCAAATTAATTAATGCAACTAATATGTTTTGAATTTGGTAAAATATAAATTATTTTTGAGTTCATAATATCAAATATACCTTAGGCCTAATTTTTGGAATTTTTCTGGAAACTTTCATTTTTTGATGAATAGTGAAACCACTAAGTGGTAGTTAAGAAAAATGAATTTTTCATAAAACATAATTTTACCGCTTCTGTGAGTGGAATTTCAAAAATCTGAGAGACACGGTTGATGTCAGTAAGTAAAATGTGGTTCAATGAGATGAAAATAATTTTTGGTGAATAGTAACTTTTTACTTTTTTTACCACGGTTAAAAGTAAATAGGGTAATTAAGGGTAAAAATGATATTATTATTAACCTAACACATGTCTTAATTCTATTGGATAAGTGTAATTCGACCAAAAACAAACTTAGGAATAAAATATGACCATTTAGGCCCACTTGGATTAGATTATGACATTTATTATTAATTTATTTAAAGAAGGGCTAAAATAGGTAAAATCAAAGTTTAATAAGTAAATCATTTTTAATATAAGGTTATAAATAAGATAAATTCGACTATAAATAGTCATTAGAAAGCGAAAAATATGTCCTAAATAATTTTATTTTATTTTTAATTTTTATACATTAAATAATTTAATTTATTTATGACACAATGATGATGCAGTAATTATCTTATTAATGAAATATTGACATATTTGATGTTATAAATACCCAAATAAATGTAATTTCAGACTTTTTTTGAAATCAACAAATTTTCTAGGGTAATATGACATGTTATTATTTTTTTAATTAACTTAGTTCGAACTAATCATTCTGTTATTATTTTCACAAAAATCAATTACAAAATAGTGTCAAAATTGACATAAAATAGTTTTTAAAACAAATATTATATTATTAATTGTTATTTTATTCTTAAAAATCTACAGTTTGGCCAAATGACTAAGATAAGGTTATATATATTAATAATAAACAACTTGATGTTCGTTTGGCTTCTTATAGTATGTTTATTAACCTTATAGTATAAAACACAAGAAGACACGGTAAAAGTAATATTATTTTACTTAATGTTAAATCTAAATGATAAGGTTAAAATAGGAACCTAAACTTGTCTAAATTCTATTGAATGAGAGTATTTAGACCCATCCCCATATTATCTTTGAAATGAATCAATTTGGAGCTATTTTAAACCGAATTTGACTTTATAATAAAATAATAGTTTTAGTTATTCCAAAGGTGCCCCTATCCTCCCTTATAAAAGGGCACATCCTCCCTCTCTTCCTCACACCACTTTGAGCCTTAAAGCTCGGCCAACCCCTACCAAATTCCCTTCTCCACTTCCCTAGAAACATCATAGAGGTTCTGGTCTTCCTCATAGACCGATTTTAGTGCTCTAAAAGGAGATCTCAAAGAGGTGTTTCAAAGAAGAGGAGGTTCGGACACATACGAAGCAAATCGGACCTAAGGACATAAAGAAAAGATTTAGGTTTTATAAAAAGAAGATATTTATGGGAGATGTTTAAGATCTTTCACCATGATTAGAATATTATATTCCGAGTTTCCAAAGACACTAAACTATTTAGGTCCTTCTGTGTGTGTTTTTGTTATGTACTAATTAATCCGCAAAAGTAATGTAATGTCCATGTACGTCAGGCTTCGGGTCTCGACAATTGGTATCAGAGGAAAGGTTTAGCCAACCTTTGGAAACTAGGATGCGAAAACGTTAGTGAGTTCCCTAGAGAAATTTCTAAGTTATGTCTAGGGATGTCCCTAAGGATAAGTATACGTATAGGATATAGTCCTAGAACTATGGTAATGATCATAGAATTTAACCTAAGATGTTAGATATTGAGGATACTCCCCCTTTATTATGTTGTTTTCCCTAGCATGATTTTTGCCTCTCACACTATTCTTTTTGGGTTTTAGACGATGGCTGGAACCCTAAGGAACCGTGTTGATCAATGCAATGGACAATGCAATGATTTTCCTCCTGAACAAACAAATGTTATGGGAGATAGAGTGAAAAATCTTATTACTATACTAACACAAGCTATGAATCATTATGGACATCCAAATGAGCAGAGAAGAGAACAATATTCTATTGAGTCCTTCATGAGGCCACATCCACCTTCTTTCAGTGGGTCTTCTGATCCACTTGTTGCTGAACAATGGATCAGTACTACTGAAATGATATTTTCAGTTTTTCAATGTTCTGAACATGATAAAGTCATCTTAGCAGTATATCATTTGGAAGGTGAAGCTGATCAATGGTGGAATCTTATCAAGAATACAAGGCAAAGAGATGAAATTGATTACATGGAATGGGACGAGTTCAAGAACTTATTTTTCAATAAGTACTTCCCTCGTATTCTTCGAAAAAAGATGGAGAAGGAGTTTCTTGAACTAAAGCAAAAGGATGATGAATCTGTTGGTATATATGAAGCGAATTTTACAAGGCTTGCAAGGTATGCATCTGGATTTATCATCCAACATGAAAGTAAAGTTGATCGATTCTTCAGTGGCTTAAAACCAAATCGTCAAAGGGCATTAGCTATAAGAGACTTCAGTAGCTATGAAGAAATTGTGCATTGTGCTATCAAGGTAGAAATGGAAGTTGGTGTTACTTATCCATCTCATAGTTTTGACAAGAAACGAAAGATGGAGTTCAAGGAGAAATATCATAATAATGGTGAAAAGAAGATGAATGTGTCCTTATGCTCAAAGTGTGGAAAGAAGCACAGTGGAGATTGTCTTAAAGGGACTAGAAAATTGTTTAAGTGTGGAAAAGAAGGTCATCGAGAAGCTGAGTATTGAAGTAATGGAAAAAGGGTTTCTAATGATGTGAATAAAGAAAATACTGCAAGGAATGCACCAACAACAATTCAATGCTTGAAGTGCAAGGAAATGGGGCATTATGATAATAAATGCCCTAATCCAAGGGTTAGTGATGATCGATGTGAGCAACCACTTAAGGCAAAGGACAAAGGGAAGTCACATGCGATCACCATTGGTGATGTTTAATATGACAACGATGTGGTGGTATGAATAAGTGTTTATGTAATGGGATTCCAGAGTAATGTTGTATATAGTATCATGGAATATTGGAATATTTATGTTTTGGTATATTGTGGTTTTCAATAATTTTATGGCATCAGTAACCATGAAAAGTGATTGAAATATATTTGGAAAGCAGGGGATATGCACATAATGAAGGGATAAAGAGAATCTAATATGTTTGATAGTATTCATGAGCTCATGATTGATATAAGGACTAAGTGATATCATGGTTTGAGGATATAGAATTTTGAGGATTTTGGTATGTGGAAAGTGTTAACTTTTAACTGCATTCATGTTTTCACTAAGGTTCAATGGATATTCATTCTTCAAGAGAATACATGATTAAGGTATTCACATATTTTTAACTTGACCAACAAGATATATCTTATGATATATGGGGGATAAATGATGGCATTCACGTGATTATTTTCTTTATACTATGAGCATGGACCGAAGTATTTTAGATAATCCTAATGATTAGAATGGATTATATTGGACATAAGATAGTATTGTTTAAGGATAAAACTTTTTTGATATTTTTGAATGGATGTTATAGTAATATAGCTTTAGAAAAAGGACAACCTGCAGGATGGGCGACAGCCCATCGCGTCGAACAAGGCTGTGGGAATCGAACCAACAACCGAAGTGCGACTGGCTTTTATCGCCAACCACTGGCCTACAGGAAGTCCCTGTTTAGTATAAACGTGTTTTATTATATTAATTCGTATGATATAAGAAGTATAAGTCCATTTTAGGAACCATATATGATTAATCTCACTATAGATGGACTTATGTATTTTTTTGACAACTTTTCTAACCTTTTGTTTGAGACAGATGGAATGACCCATCATTCTATCACATGATCTGCTAACACATCACGAATGACAAATTCAACTTCATTTCTTTAAGAGATGAAGTAGAAATTGTCCAAAGTATGACAAACAGTGAGACTATACCAAAATCACGAAAGTATTTCTTCTAATTCCTATTTCATCAACTTTAGGGAAATGATCTTGAAAACCAAAAATGTTGTCCTAGTGCTCCTATATCTGATGAATCAGATGTTACCTTAGATTGTCACAAATTTATGGCTTTGTGATTGCTGGCTTTTCCATAGCCATGTTCTCTACCACTCTCCATCAGAACATGATGGTAAGATTTCTCATCCATGTCCATATTTTCACCTATGTGGAAACCCAGTGATTAGTTTCTTTGGGTAACCGTTACGTTTTATACTTTTGTTTTTAAACATTGGTTTTGGTATTCCTTTTTACTATTTGGGATTCTATTAAAGAATCTTTAGAATAGTAAACCATTTATAACCCTGACGAATTTTGAGGGCGAAATTCATTTTAAGGGGGGTAGAATGTAACAGCCCGAGATTTTATGAAAAATATTCTTTTTAATTTCATTAATGTCTTGTGTTGTACGCTACACCAAAAGGAGCTTTCACAACACACACAATTTACTTTCCTTGCATTACACGCAATCATGACCTTCCTCGATAGCGTGTGTAGTATGCAATAACGAGTTTCACTAAACAACAATATACTATTAAAATATTATTAAAACTAGCCGTTATGAATAGTAATAACCACTTTATGAAATTTTTTAAATTTTATTTTTCAAAATGGAATTCATTTTTGGATTCGTAATATCGAAATTATCTTAGGGTAAAATTTTGGTACTTTTCGGATAACTATCATTTTCTGATGAATAGTGAAAATTACTAAATTTTAATTAAAAAAAACATTTTTAATTGAAATAATTAATAGTGATAAATTATTAATTTGGGTGGTTTTAAAGTATATTTATAATATATTTTTACAATTTAATACAATGTTGTTCATTGGATGTAATTTCACATTTAAACCAGACATAAACAAGTGTCAATCTTTTGATAGTTATTATCTCTTAAGAACACGCTATTTATTTTGACGATGGGAATTTATTTTTAAATTAATTAATGCAACTGATATGTTTTGAATTTGGTAAAATAGACATCATTTTTGAGTTCATAATATCAAATATATCTTAGGCCTAATTTTTGGTTTTTTTCTGGAAACTTTCATTTTTTGATGAATAGTGAAACCACTAAGTGGTAGTTAAGAAAAATGAATTTTTCATAAAACATAATTTTACCGCTTCTGTGAGTGGAATTTCAAAAATCCGAGAGAAACGGTTGATGTCAGTAAGTAAAATGTGATTCAATGAGATGAAAATAATTTTTGGTGAATAGTAACTTTTTATTTTTTTTACCACGGTTAAAAGTAAATAGGGTAATTAAGGGTAAAAACGATATTATTATTACCCTAACACATGTCCTAATTCTATTGGATAAATGTAATTCGACCAAAAACAACCTTAGGAATAACATATGACCATCTAGGCCCACTTGGATTAGATTAGGACATTTATTATTAATTTATTTAAAGAAGGGTTAAAATAGGTAAAATCAATATTTAATAAGTAAATCATTTTTAATATAGGGTTATAAATAAGCTAAATTCAACAATAAATATTCATTAGAAAGCTAAGAATATTTCCTACATAATTTTATTTTATTTGTAATTTTTAGACATTAAATAATTTAATTTATTTATGACACAAAAATGATGCAGTAATTATCTTATTAATGAAATATTGACATAATTGATCTTATAAATACCCAAATAAATGTAATTTCAGATTTTTTTGAGATAAAAAAATTTTCTAGGGTAATATGACATGTTATTATTGATTTAATTAACTTTGTTCGAACTAATCATTCTGTTATGATTTTCAAAAAAATCAATTACAAAATAGTGTCAAAATTGACATAAAATAGTTTTTTAAAAAAATATTATATTATTAATTGTTATTTTATTCCTAAAAATCTAAGGTTCATCCAAATGACTTAGATAAGGTTATATATATTAATAATAAACAACTTGGGGTTCGTTTGGCTTCTTATATTAAGTTTATTAACCATATAGTATAAGAACTCAAGAAGACACGATAAAAGTAAAATTATTTTACTTAATGTTAAATCTAAATGATAAGGTTAAAATAGGAACCTAAACTTGTCTAAATTCTATTGGATGAGAGTATTTCGACCCATCCCCACCTTATCTTCGAAATGAATCAATTTGGAGCTATTTAAAACCTAATTTGACTTTATAATAAAATAATAGTTTTATTTATTCCAAAGGTTCCCCTATCCTCCCTTATAAAAGGGCACCTCCTCCCTCTCTTCGTCACACCACTTTGAGCCTTCAATCTAGGCCAACCCCTACCAAATTACCTTCTCCACTTCCCTAGCAACATCCTAGAGGTTCTGGTCTTCCTCAAAGACCAATTTTAGTGCCCTAACAAGAGATCTCAAAGAGGTGTTTCAAAGAAGAGGAGGTTCAGACACATACGAAGAAAATCGGACCTAAGGACATAAAGAAAGGATTTAGGTTTTAAAAAAAGAAGATCATTATGGGAGATGTTGAGGATCTTTCACCACGATTAGAAGATTATATTCCGAGTTTCTAAAGACACTAAACTATTACGGTCCTTGTGTGTGTGTTTTTGTTATGTACTAAGTAATCCGTAAAAGTAATGTAATGTCCATGTACGTCAGGCTTCGGGTCTCTACAGTAGGTATCAGAGGAATGGTTTAGTCAACCTTTGGAAACTAGGATGTGAAAAAGTTAGTGAGATCCCTAGAGATATTTCTAAGGTATTTCTTGGGATGTCCCTAAGGATAAGTATATGTATAGGATACAGTCCTAGAACTACGGTAACAATCATAGAATTTAACCTAAGATGTTAGATATTGAGGATACTCTCCCATTATTATGTTGTTTTCCCTAGCAAGATTTTTTCCTCTCACACTATTCTTTTTGGGTTTTAGAGGATGGATGGAACCCTAAGGAACCATGTTGATCAATGCAACGGACAATGCAATGATTGTCCTCCTAAACAAATAAATGTTATGGGAGATGGATTGCAAAATCTTATTGCTATACTTACACAAGCTATGAGTCATTGTGGACTTCCAAATGAGCAGAGAAGAGAAAAATATTCTATTGATTCCTTCATGAGGTGACGTCCACCTTCTTTCAGTGGGTCTTCTGATCCACTTGTTGCTGAACAATGGATCAGTACTACTAAAAAGATATTTGCAGTTCTTCAATGTTCTGAACATGATAAAGTCATCTTAGCAGTATATCGTTTGGAAGGTGAAGCTGATCAATGGTGGAATCTTATCAAGAATACAAGGAAAAGAGATGAAATTGAGTCCATGGAATGGGACGAGTTCAAGAACTTATTTTTCAATAAGTACTTCCCTCGTATTCTACGAACAAAGATGGAGAAGGAGTTTCTTGAACTAAAGAAAAAGGATGATGAATCTGTTGGTATATACGAAGCAAATTTTACAAGGCTTGCAAGGTATGCATGTGGATTTATCATCCAACCTGAAAGTAATGTTGATCGATTCTTCAGTGGCTTAAAACAAAATCTTCGAAGGGCATTAGCTATAAGAGACTTCCGTAGCTATGAAGAAATTGTGTGTTGTGCTATCAAGGTAGAAATGGAAGTTGGTGTTACTTATCCATCTCATATTTTTGACAAGAAACAAAAGATGGAGTTCAAGGATAAATCTAAGAATAATGGTGAAAAGAAGATGAATGTGTCCTTATGCTCAAAGTGTGGAAAGAAGCATGGTGGATATTTTCTTAAAGGGACTAGATAATTTTTTATGTGTGGAAAAGTAGGTCATCGAGCAGCTAAGTGATGAAGTAATAGAAAAAGGGTTTCTAATGATATGAATAAAGAAAAGACTGCAAAGAATGCACCAACAACACTTCAATGCTTCAAGTGCAAGGAAATGGGGCATTATGCTAATAAATGACCTAATCCAAGGGTTAGTGGTGATCGACTTGAGCAACCACTTAAGGCAAAGGACAAAGGGAAGTCACATGCGATCACCATTGGCGATGTTGAATATGACAACGATGTGGTGGAATGGTTAAGTGTTTATGTAATGGGATTCCAGAATAATGTTGTATATAGTATCGTGGAATATTGGAATATTTATGTTTTCGTCTATTGTGGTTTTCAATAATTTTATGGAATCGATAACCATGAAAAGTGATTGAAATATTTTTGGAAAGTAGAGGATATTAACATAATGAAGGGATAAAGAGAATATAATATGTTTGATAGTATTCATGAGCTCATGATTGATATAAGGAATAAGTGATATCATGCATTGAGGATATAGAATTTTTAGGATTTTGGTATGTGGAATGTGTTAACTTTTAACTGCATTCATGTTTTCAGTAAGGTTCAATGGATAATCATTCATCAAGAGAATACATGATTAAGGTATTCACATATTTTTAATTTCACCAACAAGATATATCTTATGATATATGGGGGATAAATGATGGAATTCACGTGATCATTTTCTTTATACTATGAGCATGGACCGAAGTATTTTAGATAATCCTAAAGATTGGAATGGATTATGTCGGACATAAGTTAGTATTGTTTAAGGATAAAACTTTTTTGATATTTTTGATGGTATGTTATAGTAATATTTCTTTAGAAAAAGGAGAACCTGCAGGACGGGTGACAGCCCATTGCGTCGGACAAGGCTGTGGGAATCGTACCCACAACCAAAGTGCGACTGGCTTTTATCGCCTACCACTGGCCTACAGGAAGTCCCTGATTAGTAGAAACTAGTTGTTTTATATTATGCAATATGATATATGAAGTATAAGACTATTTAAGGAACCATATATGATTAGTCTCACTATAGATGGACTTATGTATTTTTTGACAACTTTTCTAACTTTTTGTTTGAGACAGATGGAATGACCCATCATTCTATCACATGATGTGCTAACACATCACCAATGACAAATTCAACTTCATTGCTTTAAGAGATGAAGTGGAAATTGTCCAAAGAATGATAAAACATTAAGACTATACCAAAATCACGAAAGTATTTCTTCTAATTCCAATTTCATCAACTTTTGGGAAATGATCTTGAAAACCAAAAATGTTGTCCTAGTGCTCTTATATCTGATTAATCAGATGCTACCTTAGATCGTCACAAATTTATGGCTTTGTGATTGCTGGCTTTTCCATAGCCATGTTCTCTACCACTCTCCATCAGAACATGATGGTAAGATTTCTCTTCCATATCCATATTTTCACCTATGTGGAATCCCAGTGATTAGTTTATTTGGGTAACCGTTACGTTTTATACTTTTGTTTTTAAATATAGGTTTTGGTATTCCTTTTTACGATGTGGGTTTCTATTAAAGAAACTTTCGAATAGTAAACCATTTATAACCCCGACGAATTTTGAGGGCAAAATTCATTTTAAGGGGGGTTGAATGTAACAGCCCGAGATTTTATGAAAAATATTTTTTTAATTTCATTAATATCTTGTGTTGTACGCTACACCAAAAGGATCTTGCACAACACGAATCCCTGACTTGCCTTTTATTACACACAATCTCGACCTTCCTCGATAGCGTGTGTAGTATGCAATAACGAGTTTCACTAAACAACAATATGCTATTAAAATATTTTTAAAACTACCCGTTATGAATAGTAATAACCACATTTTAAAATTTTTTAAATTTTATTTTTCAAAATGGAATTTATTTTTGGATTCGTAATATCGAAATTATCTTAGGGTAAAATTTTGGTACTTTTCGAATAAATATCATTTTCTGATGAATAGTGAAATTTACTAAATTTTAATTAAAAACAACATTTTTAATTGAAATAATTAATAGTGATAAATTATTAATTTGAGTGGTTTTAAAGTATATTTATAATATATTTTTACAATTTAATACAATGTTGTTCATTGGATGTAATTTCACATTTAAACCAGACATAAACAAGTGTCAATCTTTTGATAGTTATTATCTCTAAAGAACACGCTATTTGTTTTGACAACGGAAATTTATTTTTAAATTAATTAATGCAACTGATATGTTTTGAATTTGGTAAAATAGACATCATTTTTGAGTTCATAATATCAAATATATCTTAGGCCTAATTTTTGGTATTTTTCTGGAAACATTCATTTTTTGATGAATAGTGAAACCACTAAGTGGTAGTTATGAAAAATGAATTTTTCATAAAACATAATTTTACCGCTTCTGTGAGTGGAATTTCAAAAATCCGAGAGACACGGTTGATGTCAGTAAGTAAAATGTGGTTCAATGAGATGAAAATAATTTTTGGTGAATAGTAACTTTTTACTTTTTTTTACCACGGTTAAAAGTAAATATGGTAATTAAGGGTAAAAACGATATTATTATTACCCTAACACATGTCGTAATTCTATTGGATAAGAGTAATTCGACCAAAAACAACCTTAGGAATAACATATGTCCATCTAGGCCCACTAGGATTAGATTAGGACATTTATTATTAATTTATTTAAAGAAGGGTTAAAATAGGTAAAATCAAAGTTTAAGAAGTAAATCATTTTTAATATAGGGTTATAAATAAGATAAATTCTACAATAAAAATTCATTAGGAAGCTAAAAAGATTTCCTACATAATGGTATTTTATTTGTAATTTTTAGACATTAAATAAGTTACTTTATTTATGACACAAAAATGATGCAGTAATTATCTTATTAATAAAATATTGACATAATTGATGTTATAAATACCCAAATAAATGTAATTTCAGACTTTTTTTGAGATCAAAAAATTTTCTAGGGTAATATGACATGTTATTATTGATTTAATTAACATTGTTCGAACTAATGATTCTGTTATGATTTTCAAAAAATCAATTACAAAATAGTGTCAAAATTGACATAAAATAGTTTTTAAAACAAATATTATATTATTAATTGTTATTTTATTCCTAAAAATCTAAGGTTCAGCCAAATGACTTATATAAGGTTATATATATTAATAATAAACAACTTGGGGTTCGTTTGGCTTCTTATAGTATGTTTATTAACATTATAGTATAAGAACAGAAGAAGACACGGTAAAAGTAAAATTATTTTACTTAATGTTAAATCTAAATGATAAGGTTAAAATAGGAAACTAAACTTGTCTAAATTCTATTGGATGAGATTATTTTGACCGATCCCCACCTTATCTTCAAAATGAATCAATTTGGAGCTATTTAAAACCTAATTTGACTTTATAATAAAATAATAGTTTTAGTTATTCCAAAGGTGCCCCTATCCTCCCTTATAAAAGGGCACCTCCTCACTCTCTTACCCACACCACTTTGAGCCTTCAATCTAGGCCAACCCCTGCCAAATTACCTTCTCCACTTCCCTAGCAACATCCTAGAGGTTCTGGTCTTCCTCAAAGACCAATTTTAGTGCCCTAACAAGAGATCTCAAAGAGTCGCTTCAAAGAAGAGGAGGTTCGGACACATACGAAGAAAATCGGACCTAAGGACATGAAGAAAGGATTTAGGTTTTAAAAAAAGAAGATCATTATGGGAGATGTTGAGGATATTTCACCACGATTAAAAGATTATATTCCGAGTTTCTAAAGACACTAAACTATTACGGTCCTTGTGTGTGTGTTTTTGTTATGTACTAAGTAATACGTAAAAGTAATGTAATGTCAATGTACGTCAGGCTTCGAGTCTCTACAGTTGGTATCAGAGGAAAGGTTTAGTCGACCTTTGGAAACTAGGATGCGAAAACGTTAGTGAGATCCCTACAGATATTTCTAAGGTATTTCTAGGGATGTCCCTAAGGATAAGTATACGTATAGGATACAGTCCTATAACTACGGTAACGATCATAGAATTTAACCTAAGATGTTAGATATTGAGGATATTCCCCCTTTATTATGTTGTTTTCCCAAGCATGATTTTTGCCTTTCACACTATTCTTTTTGGGTTTTAGTGGATGGATGGAACCCGAAGGAACCATGTTGATCAATGCAATGGACAATGCAATGATTGTCCTCCTAAACAAACAAATGTTATGGGAGATGGATTGCAATATCTTATTGTTATACCTACACAAGCTATAAATCATTCTGGACTTCCAAATGAGCAGAGAAGAGAAAAATATTCTATTGAGTCCTTCATGAGGAAACGTCCACCTTCTTTCAGTGGGTCTTCTGATCCACTTGTTTCTGAACAATGGATCAGTACTACTAAAAAGATATTTTCAGTTCTTCAATGTTCTGAACATGATAAAGTCATCTTAGAAGTATACCATTTGGAAGGTGAAGTTGATCAATGGTGGAATCTTATCAAGAATACAAGGCAAAGATATGAAATTGATTCCATGGAATGGGACAAGTTCAAGAACTTATTTTTCAATAAGTACTTCCCTCGTATTCTTCGAACAAAGATGGAGAAGGAGTTTCTTGAACTAAAGCAAAAGGATGATGAATATGTTGGTATATACGAAGAGAATCTTACAAGGCTTGCAAGGTATGCATCTGGATTTATCATCCAACTAGAAAGTAAAGTTTATCGATTCTTCAGTGGCTTAAAACCAAATCTTCGAAGGGCATTAGCTATAAGAGACTTCAGTAGCTATGAAGAAATTGTGTGTTGTGATATCAAGGTAGAAATGGAAGTTGGTGTTACTTATCCATCTCATAGTTTTGACAAGAAACGAAAGATGGAGTTCAAGGAGAAATCTCAGAAAAATGGTGAAAAGAAGATGAATGTGTCCTTATGCTCAAAGTGTGGAAAGAAGCATGGTGGAGATTGTCTTAAAGGGACTAGAAAATTTTTTAAGTGTGGAAAAGAAGGTCATCGAGCAGCTGAGTGTTAATGTAATGGAAAAAGGGTTTCTAATTATGTGAATAAAGAAAATACTGCAGAGAATGCACCAACAACCCTTCAACGCTTCAAATGCAAGGAAACGGGGCATTATGCTAAAAAATTCCCTAATCCAGGGTTTAGTGATGATCGACGTGAGCAACCACTTAAGGCAAAGGACAAAGGGAAGTCACATGTGATCACCATTGGTGATGTTGAATATGACAATGATGTGGTGGAATGGTTAAGTGTTTATGTAATGGGATTCCAGAATAATGTTGTATATAGTATCGTGGAATATTGGAATATTTATGTTATGGTCTATTGTGTTTTTCAATAATTTTATGGCATCGGTAACCATGAAAAGTGATTGAAATATTTTTGGAAAGTAGAGGATATGCTCATAATGAAGGGATAAAGAGAATCTAATATGTTTTATAGTATTCATGAGCTCATGATTGATATAAGGACTAAGTGATATCATGGTTTGAGGATATAGAATTTTGAGGATTTTGGTATGTGGAAAGTGTTAACTTTTAACTGTATTCATGTTTTCACTAAGGTTTAATGAATATTCATTATTCAAGAGAATACATGATTAAGGTATCCACATATTTGTAATTTTACCAACAAGATATATCTTATGATATATGGGGGATAAATGATGGCATTCAGGTGATCATTTTCTTTATACTATGAGCATGGACCAAAGTATTTTAGATAATCCTAAAGATTGGAATAGATTATATTGGACATAAGTTAGTATTGTTTAAGGGTAAAACTTTTTTGATATTTTTGATGGGATGATATAGTAATATAGCTTTAGAAAAAGGACAACCTGCAGGACGGGCGACAACCCATCGCGTCGGACAAGGCTGTGGGTTATCGAACCCACAACTAAAGTGCGACTGGCCTTTATCGCCTACCACCGGCCTACAGGAAGTCCCTGTTTAGTAGAAACTAGTTTTATTATATTAAGAAGTATGATATATGAAGTATAAGTCCATTTTAGGAACCATATATGATTAATCTCACTATAGATGAACTTTTGTATTTTTTGACAACTTTTCTAACCCTTTGTCTGAGACAGATAGAATGACCCATCATTCTATCACATGATCTGCTAACACATCACAAATGAAAAATTCAACTTCATTTCTTTAAGAGATGAAGTTGAAATTGTCCAAAGAACGACAAATAGTGAGACTATACCAAAATCATGAATGTATTTCTTCTAATTCCAATTTCATCAACTTTAGGGAAATGATCTTGAAAACGAAAAATGTTGTCCTAGTCCTCTTATATCTAATGAATCAGATGTTACCTTAGATCATCACAAATTTATGGCTTTGTTATTGCTGGCTTTTACATAGCCATGTTCTCTACCACTATCCATCAGAACATGATGGTAAGATTTCTCTTCCATATCCATATTTTCACCTATGTGGAAACCCAGTGATTAGTTTATTTGGGTAACCGTTACGTTTTATACCTTTGTTTTTAAAGATTGGTTTTGGTATTCCTTTTTACGATGTGGGTTTCTATTAAAGAAACTTTCGAACAGTAAACCATTTATAACCCCGACGAATTTTGAGGGAGAAATTCATTTTAAGGGGGGTAGAATGTAACAGCCAGAGATTTTATGAAAAATATTCTTTTTAATTTCATTAATGTCTAGTGTTTTACGCTACACAAAAAGGAGCTTGAACAACACGTATCCTTGACTTGCCTTTCATTACACGCAATCACGACCTTCCTCGATAGCGTGTGTAGTATGCAATAACGAGTTTCACTAAACAACAATAAGCTATTAAAATATTATTAAAACTAGCCGTTATGAATAGTAATAACCACTTTTTAAAATTTTGGAAATTTTATTTGTCAAAATGGAATTAATTATTGGATCTTTAATATCGAAATTAGCTTAGGGTGAAATTTTGGTACTTTTCGGATAACTTTCATTTTCTGATGAATAGTGAAAATTACTAAATTTTAATTTAAAACAACCTTTTTAATTGAAATAATTAATAGTGATAAATTATTAATTTTAGTGGTTTTAAAGTATATTTAGAATATATTTTTACAATTTAATAAAATGTTGTTCATTGGATGTAATTTCACATTTAAACCAGACATATAAAGTGTCAATCTTTTGATAGTTATTATATCTTAAGAACACGCTATTTGTTTTGACGACGAGAATTTATTTTTAAATTAATTAATGCAAATGATATGTTATGTATTTGGTAAAATAGACATAATTTTTGAGTTCATAATATCAAATATAGCTTAGACCTAATTTTTGGTATTTTTTTGGAAACTTTCATTTTTTGATGAATAGTGAAACTACTAAGTGGTAGTTAAGAAAAATGAATTTTTCATAAAACATAATTTTACCACTTCTGTGAGTGGAATTTCAAAAATCATAGAGATGTGGTTGATTTCAGTAAGTAAAATGTGGTTCAATGAGATGAAAATAATTTTTGGTGAATATTAACTTTTTACTTTTTTTTACCACGTTTAAAAGTAAATAGGGTAATTAAGGGTAAAAATGATATTATTATTACCCTCACACATGTCTTAATTCTATTGGATAAGTGTAATTCGACCAAAAACAACCTTAGGAATAAAATATGACCATTTAGGCCCACTTGGATTAGATTAGGACAATTATTATTAATTTATTTAAAGAAGGGTTAAAATAGGTAAAATCAAAGTTTAATAAGTAAATCATTTTTAATATAGGGTTATAAATAAGATATATTCGACTATAAATAGTCATTAGAAAGATAAAACGATTTCCTACATAATGGTATTTTATTTGTAATTTGTAAAAATTAAATAATTAAATTTATTTATGACACAATGATGATGTAGTAATTATCTTATTAATGAAATATTGACATAGTTGATGTTATAAATACCCAAATAAATGTAATTTCAGACTTTTTATGAAATCAACAACTTTTATAGGGTAATATGACATGTTATTATTGATTTAATTAACCTTGTTCGAACTAATGATTCTGTTATGATTTTCACAAAAATAAATTATAAAATAGTGTCAAAATTGACATAAAATAGTTTTTAAAACAAATATTATATTATTAATTGTTATTTTACTCCTAAAAATCTAAGGTTCAGCCAAATGACTTAGATAAGGTTATATATATTAATAATAAACAACTTGGGGTTCGTTTGGATTCTTATATAAAGTTTATTAACATTATAGTATAAGAACACAAGAAGACACGATAAAATTAAAATTATTTTCCTTAATGTTATATCTAAATGATAAGGTTAAAATAGGAACCTAAACTTGTCTAAATTCTATTGGATGAGATTATTTCGACCCATCCCCACCATACCTTCAAAATTAATCAATTTGGTGCTATTTAAAACCGAATTTGACTTTATAATAAAATAATAGTTTTTGTTATTCCAAAGGTGCCCCTATCCTCCCTTATAAAAGGGCACCTCCTCCCTCTCTTCCTCACACCACTTTGAGCCTTCAAGCTCGGCCAACCCCTGCCAAATTTCCTTCTCCACTTCCCTAGAAACATCCTAGAGGTTCTGGTATTCCTCAAAGACCAATTTTAGGGCCCTAACAAGAGATCTCAAAGAGGCGCTTCAAAGAAGAGGAGGTTCGGACACATACGAAGCAAATCAGACCTAAGGACATAAAGAAAGGATTTAGGTTTAAAAAAAAGAAGATCATTATGGGAGATGTTGAGGATCTTTCACCACGATTAGAAGATTATATTCCGAGTTTCCAAAGACACTAAACTATTACGGTCCTTGTGTGTGTGTTTTTGTTATGTACTATGTAATCCGCAAAAGTAATGTATTGTCCATGTACGTCAGGCTTCGGGTCTCTACAATACCTCTAGCCATTATATCCCATACACAGAGTAGGGATCCTAAATCCATCACAGCCTATACACGTTACACCTATTGTAGTCCATAGGATACTATATCTAAAATATATGTGTGTGAAATAACCACAAGCCATTACAGCCATCTACACACATATATGGGGAAACTAACTCTTGTGCTTATTGGAAAATGTATCTACCATGAGAAGAGAGTGGGGCCAACGGGGGTAGTCAGACATTCGTCCTCCCACCAGAATGTTGGGGAAAACACCCCCCACGGCTCAGAATCCCTAGGGTGTTAGTTTCCCTTACCGACAGGGTGGAGTAGCTTATAGAAACACAAAAAGTACAGAATATTTATATAACTCACATCCACACTATGGGAATTACATAGATTTAGATACAACTACATCTATCGTCTCTCAGACTCCAGGATGCTACCTCTAAGACTAGGTATCCTATAAACACACAAAAATTTGAAGAGCTTTATTAGATTACGCCATTCTCATTTTATCAGTTCCACTGTACGTTAATTAATTCCTTAAACATTAATTAACCATGAACCATTCCACATTAAACTGAATTGGCATCACATTCAAAAAAAACAACTACTCCTTTTTAGATTCACATAACCTTTAAATTTCAGTATCTCCATCCTCGTGGATTATCACCATTTAATCAAACATTCATTACATAATTACTTTCTCATATTCCCAGGCATTCTAGAAGTGCATCCTATGCTACTAAACACAAAGTGGGATCAACACGGTGAGTAGATATACTACCCGTCAAGTCTTTTCCGCATATTGTAAGAGCAGAGACCCATTCTCCCTCGAGAGGCTAAACACAGAAATCACGTGGTGTACACTATGTTTATTCACCTTCTTCTAAAAGAGGGTATGCAAGACCAGCTACCTTGAGTAGTGGGGAAAAGAAAAGCAGATAAAAAACCAAACAAAACCACCAACATCCGGCCATCACATCCATCCCATACAATAATCCTTGGTGTCCTCCCTGCCACCCACATGCATAAGATGATGCATCTCGTCACCCTAGGCATCATCCGCTGCCACAACCACAAGTCCCTATGCCTCTACAGATCACAACAGCCATCCAAGCTCACATCACAGCACAAGCAGCAAGAGAAAACAACATCACATAAATAGTCTCTTGACCCTTTAACAAACAAGATGATGACTTAGAATCCTTTAATAAATTCTCACACAATCTATTATTTCATCCGTATTGAATTATCAGATTTTTTATTTGTAGGATCCAATTACGGGATACCTAATCAGTAAGCTATCACAATTAAACAACTATGCTTACCTCCCTAACTTCATTAATATCAAATTAGAACAACTACAACAACGACAACAACCAGATTCATTTACATGCCTCTTTATCTTTAGCCAATTAATTAACAATTAATTCCGGCTTTACATTAATTATCAATTTCAATCAAGAACAAACAACTAATCAACGAAATCATAGATATGAATCTTTCTAGCAAAACGTGAGGCAAACCATTATCATGGTACAAAGCAACAACATGCGATCAACCAATTATTTTAATCCGGTTCAGATATTTAATTTGGTCCATTTCATTGTGATACAAATGGATAAATCATGCTAATTCAATGATTGAACATAAACAATTAGAGAAGCCAAAAATCCCCTACCTCAAATATTTTTTGATGTCCTTTATCCCCACAACGGGTCACAATCCTCCTCTCATGACAACTGCAGCCACCGGAGGATCCCACGGTATGGCAGTACCAACCAACCCCAAGAAAAACCCATTATAATCTTGGAAATTACATGGTATAATATAGAATGGAGAAACAAGAAAAGATGATCCCCAAAGTAATGATTATATAACAAACCCTATATGGAAGATTGAGTGGCACAGCTCGGTTGCAGCCAAAATAAAGAGGAACCAATCGGAGGAGTAGGGTTGGATTATGAAACTCCTATGGGAATGATTGAAAGGTTATAGTGTCTCTTAGCCAATAACAAAGTAGGAGAATAAGGGAAGATGATATCTCGTTCTCTTTTGAATATTTAATGAGGCAACGGTTTAAGATTCAGTTAATTCTCCATTAAAAACAGATCGCATTAACCCACGGGTTTGACCAAGTAAATACATCTTGGCCTTAAGAATAATTAATATAGGATTTATGGCCTTTGAATCAGCCTTAGTGTCCTTAAAATAAGGCTTTAAATGTATTTTATGTCAAAAGAAACGTCAAAAGGGGAGAAACTATTGGAAGCTAGAAACACAGTTCCTATACTCAAAATTTGGCAAAGGAAAGAATAGGTGACACTTATAAGGTCACCTTTCATGAAACATTGTTCACAAACATGAAATTTGGAAAAGGAAATAATATGTGATACCTAGAAGGTCACCGTTCTGGAATCACTATTCACAAATGTGAAATTTTGCAAGGGAAAGAATAGGTGACAATTAGAAGGTCACTATTCTGGATACACTGTTCACAAACGTGAAATTTGGCAAAGGAAAGAATAGGTCACCGTTAGATCTCACCATTCTAGAATCACTGTTCACAGAACTTCAAATTTGGAAAAGGATAGAAAAGGTCACCGATAGAGCTCACCGTTCTAGAATCACTATTCACAAAACTCAAAATTTTGCAAAGGAAAGTAATGGTCACCGATGGAGCTCACTGTTCTGGAAACACTGTTCACAGAACTAAAAATTTGGAAAAGTGTTGGGGATATGTCACCTTAACCTCCCAAAAAAATCTCTAACACCATATTTTCACAAAGTAATGGACCGGAGAGGTCCGGGCCATTACATAAGTAATTATGATTAATTATTTAATTTTCAAGACAAAAATAGTTGCATCCATTATATAGAAAATTTCATACATAGGGACTTGGAAGTGGATTTTTATAATAGTAATAAAATTTATGGAGATTTTATAAGAGGGTGTGATTCAAATTCAAGCGTATCTGGATACCTGTATACATGGAATGTGTGCTAAAGATGGGTCATTCCAAGAAAGGATCTCTTCTTCTATCATGCCCCAAGTCTAAAGAATGTAGCTGTAACTAAAATAAGTCATTATGTTAATGTTACTTCTATGACCAGTAAATTGGAAACGTTTTTTCAATCTAAACCTATTATGACCCCCTTTCAACAAAAACAATTTCATCCCTGCCTTAATGAAAGAGCAGGGTTGAAGATTAAACTAGACCGTAAAGTATTTGAAGACATATAGAGGCTGTACAACAAGGTGAAACTAAAATCTACTACAAGACCTCTTGATCCCTGCATTAAGAGGAAGGAAGATAGTAATGTGTGTTAAACACATATCGAACCAGTATTTGCCTATAAACAAATCACAGATAATGAAAATGTAGTTGATAAGATGATCATACCAATATATTTATTTAATAGATTGGGAAAAGAAAAGGAATGTAATGGTACCTCTAACTCCCAAAAGACTTATACAATAATAAAAGGATGGCTCAAAATGATATTCATATGTACAATTTATAAAATAAATAATAAACATTTCATACCTCAAATTATATGCACCACCAGATTCCCTACAAAACAAAACAAATATATTAATATATATACCAATCATTGGGTATACCAATCGTTAAGTAAAAATCATATGTACATATATATGTTTCTTCTCATTCCATCCCCCATGTGATGTTTACAAAATCATTATATTTCTAGAATTTAGTTAAATATATGCAAAACACAATATTTGTAGAATTCTGTAAATATATGACTAACACATCTAAAGAATTTCTTCCATTATTTTGAGTTTCTTCAGTAAGAAACTGGACTACATCATCAATATCATCTTCACTCAAAATAAATACCAAAACATCACACATGGGATCCAAAATATGCATATGAGAATAAAATATGAATGATTTCATTTTTTAAGATGAATTATGTATATTGTATATGAAACTATTATACACACTAGAAAAAAATAAGTGTGAATGAAAATTAGTGAATATAATTCCATAAATGAAAATGAAAACCATTTAATGGATAAATCATTGATAATAATATGAAATAGGCACTCAAAAGTGGAATCAACATTTAAAACATCTGTGCATGAACATATCATCACATAAACACATTTCTCCAAAGATAACGATATCTTCTCATGGATTTACATAATAGTTCAAATCGGGGCTTTAAGATAATATGTGACTGGATCTTTAAAATAATAGATTTCCACAACAAACCCCCTTCTATGATAGTTCTAATTAAATTATCATAACATCACCCAAAAAAGACAGTAGACAATGTTCTTAAAGCTTGTTTGTTGTTGTTGTGTCACAAAAAATAATATAACTACAAGCCATATTTGGTTTCATATGGTTGATTTTTTGGGTTTTTAATGAAAATACTAGAGAAAGATAAAAGGCCAAACAGTGTGCATTTGTATGATTTTAGGAAAAAATGTCAAACAATAAAAACATAATACCTCAATGGATAAGATAGAAGGTTCATAATTAAAATGGGCATGTGATCAACATGATTTAATTGAAACACCCATCCCACAAAAAATATAATCTTCACGGCATATATTTCGTTGAAGCAAAACCTCCTAAAAAAATAAGGCATTTATTTTTCTTCAATTGTAGGTGATGTGATAATAAGGCACAGTTTAGGTCGACAATTTTGGATATAGATTTATGATGATAAGTGAAAAAGGATACAGATGAATTGTTCAATTTCTGGAGAAATTTTAGATAGATTGGTCTTATAAAAAATTTACCTTTTTTAGGACTCCTAATAAGATATCTATCGAAATGGATAATTCATGGGCCTCAACCACAATAATTACACAAATAAGATCATGTCCACAAAAAAAGTAATTTAATGACACATATAAGATGAATTTCAATGGCATATTGGATAATCAAATATAATGCATAAAAAAGGATAATATAACACATGTAGTTCCTCAAAATAGGATCATCCATCATATCTCTCAGTAATACCTTATCTGAGAGAAATTTTATCATGGTCACATCTTGTGTTTGAAGACACAAAAGCTTCCGGTATAAAAATAAAAATGAAAAAAATACACACACATAAAAATTTACACATATATATACTGCTTAGTGAATACTAAAAATGAAAACAAATACACAAACGTGAAGATATATACATAAATAACAATATATGAAATAAATATGCTACTGAAGAATCAATATCACCTTTCCCCATAAGAGTTATCAAATGTCTCGTTTAAAAATAATGAAACATACCTTCTATAAAATACCGTGGATGATCCAAATAGTTCATGGATGATCCAACACAAATAAATAAATAAAATAGTGAAAATAAAAGGTTTAGTAAAACAGAACCCATGAAAATATAAACCAAAAGACATTTTCATAGTCAAATGTGTCCCAAGAGATTCAAATTAGGATAACATACATTTAAGAAAGAAAAGATAACTGGAATACCTTACCTATAACACAACTGGAAATATCCTTGTTTAGTTAGGACACCAAACACATTTAAAACCTCAGTCATACATGATCATAAAAAATTTTAATGAACGCAAAGTTAAATATCCTAAAAAACATCAAAAAAATGAAATCCAGGGTGTATAAAAAGTAATAACTCCAATACATTTTGCCTCTAATGCTCAACATTCCATCATGAAAATCCTACTTCAGGTCATTGTCATGATAAAATGATCTTTCATAACAGTTCTAATTTCCTTAAAAATCAGTGCATTTGTGTTTTAAATGATAAAAACAATTTCTATTAATATGTGAATATACAATATGAAAACACATATAAGTGCATGGATTTTCCAAAAACCAAACATTTACTTACTATATCATCTCCATCGTCAATGCATGTGTCTAATTGGTGATATTCATTGCTGAGCCCAGGTATGTGAAGAATATAATGAAATATTTAGTTAATCATGGTTCATCAATGAGAGGAATCATTATCTATATTAATGAATGAAAAATCATGATTAGAAAATAGAGAATACCTTAATGACAGTATGTTCAATGCTTATTAATAACATGATTATTCAAATAGAATTTTAATTATTTAGCACATTTCCAGTATAAAATAAAATATCATATATTATTAACCTACTAATATTTTTTTGATAGAATGTTTTGTAGTGATTTGAGTTTCATACCGTTTTGTGGTACCAAGCCATTCGTTATTACCACGGTGGGTAAATTAAGTCACTGAATCAAGCCACATAAAAAAATTGTCATCCAAAAAATGACCCACATCTCTAAAATAAGGATACATCATCAATATAGTAGAATTAAGTAAGTATGAAGATATACAAAATCCAGTTGGAAGAAGTAAAAAATAGAGTAAAACATGATCAAATTTTAGAAAAAAAAACTAATAACTATAATAAAAGAAACAAAATGATCCACTAATCCAAAAAAAATGAAAAGTGATATTTTGTTCAACTAATATAATTATCCCTTGCACAAATTCATGATTCACTACTCTAAAATACATGATCAGTTTCTCTAAAATAAATGATCTTCTCTTTTTAAAAATAGAAAACTGATCTAATTAAACACATGATCCACTAATCTAATAAAACACATGGTCCACTGCTCTAATGAATTACCAAATACACTAACTAATCAAAATGCATGACCTACATGCTCAAAAAAACATGTTCCACTACCCAAAAAAATTGTTCATTACTGAAATAAAATACATGATCCACTAATCGAATAAAATACATGATCATTTACTGTTATAGATAGTTGTCAAGTTGGTTAATTTACTATAATCAGAAGAAGGTAAATGCTGAAGACAAATAATAATTAGACTATTGAAATAGGATAAAGTATTATGAAAGTTTCATTACCATGTGTGAACTTGAAAATAATATAAAGAAGAATAGAAGGGATAAGTATTTAAATCTAGTAGGACAATATACTTGTTGCGGAAGGGATTCTGGGAGATGAACCGAAGAGAAACCAACATTACTAGTTGAGACGAATAGTAGGGATTTTAGAGAAAAATAGTTGATAAATTTTTGGTATATGATTTCATAGTTACTATATCAAATGTGCAGGAAGGAATTGATGGTGGTCAATGATGATGGAGCCCTGGTAGCTGTGTACGAACAACATTATACCCTAGATTTCATAGATCAAAGGTAGTATCTTACCAAACCCTACATTATAGATATCCGAAGATGTGACGAGGGAGTGACATAAAGAAGCACTGACCTTATATTTTAGAGAACAATCTTGGTGAAATCATTGGTTGAAGAGCATGGAAAATCAGTGGATATTTTTAAACTGGTGATTAAGAATAGGTTACTCATGAAGGGAGGAAATCGATAGATGTGTTTGTGGAGTCGCAAAGTCCCAACGAGGCGGAGATATGATGAGGCGAAGCTGGAGTAGTGTGATGCAGCACAAATTGTATATTTGAAAAGTATGATTTCAATGAAATCGTTCGATGATGAGGAAGGTGGATCAGTGGATGATTTTAAACTGTAGAAATCATAGAGTAAAGGCACGACTAGGATAGAGGTTGAGGTGATGGTATATGGGTAGAGGGTTATTTGTTAGTGGAGGGAGTAAATATGGATGCAACACATTGTAGATAAAGTCCTTCTTTAGTATATATATTGATATAGATGACAAATGTGTTCAAATTACATGTTAGTAACAGATAATACTGGAAGGGTTGAGGATCTATCTAAGACATCATCATTATAGTATAAGACAAATATGATATATGAAAATGAATAAAAAAAATATTTTTATCATGGAGAAATAATATACATGATGTAAACTACATTAAAAATAACTAAATATAATCATGAATATAAAAATTTGTTAATTTAAATTTAAACTATCAACATTAAAGAGGTTGTTTGAAAATAAGCATAAAAAATATTTACAAAGAAGGGTTTCATCTTGAAAAAAGGGTGAGTTATGTAACAACAACAAATCATTATAAAATTATCTGCCAAGTCCTTCAGATATATTCTATTCATGGACGTCCTTGTTAGTAATATTCCACTAGTAGTGGTGTGAGTCAGTGCTATAGTGGATTCACTATTATGGATGTTGGGTTCACATTAATGGCAATATTTTCAACTGTATTTATAGGTAAGGAAAAGAAACTTGAAAGATGTCAAGTATAGAGTGGGTAGTCATTAGAAACCCAAAAAATGTGAAAAAAATGTGTTTAAAATAAATGCATTTTCCTGTTAAAAATTTAATAAAACATCTTCAGAATGTTTTTAAACATTAATAATAGTATAACTTAAGTAAAAAAATGATTTAGAAACTAATTTTAAAGTAACAGAATCATTCATTTTTTCAATCACATTGCAATTGAATGATGAATTTTCAGTCATATTTTATAGTCATTTAGTTTATATTTTCCTTCAAACGGGTTGTAGTTTATTATCTAAAAATACATCTTATTTATTTTTTATGGAATATCTGTTAAAAATATTTGTCTGTAAAATTTAACAAACTAAAACAAAATAACATTAATGTCATATAAAGGTGCACATAAAATTTAAAAAAAGAACCTCACATGATACTGTTAATGATGAAAGAAACAAATTTATAGATCATACTTCAGAACCTAATTTCTCACCAAATTATCAATAAGGAATGAAATAGAACATAAATTATCATAAAACTATCGAAGGGGTAAGATACTATGTAATAGAACTGGTCAAAAGTTAAGACATTCACCCAACCAACACAATCAGCAATAAAAATATATGTCCTAACAATTAGTTGAAAGGTCAAATGATATCAAATTTTTTGAACCATTTCTATATACTCATATTTTCTTAACCCACAAATCATTTAAGGATTTCTGGGAAAATTTCATGTAATGATATTTTAGTATTATAAAAATGTATTTGGGATAGGTATTTTATGTAATATAACCTTGCAGTGTTTGGTATGTAAATAAATGTTTAAATTTTATCAAAATTATAAAATAATTTCAGTAATATATTCACATTACTGATAAGGTTATGTAAAATTTAGAAAATTTCATTAAATAATAAAGTTAAAAAAATAATGTTTCTATTCATTTTACAACACATAAATACAATAAAATTAGAGCTTGTATAGTAGGAAATTAGAAAGATAAAGGGAGAGGGATGGTAGAAATTTTTTGAAATCGAATATAACGAACTAATTTTTCACTTCTCATTCCATTTACTCATAATGGTTTCACTTTAACAAATACTCATGGGAAGAGAAGTAATGTCATTATATTTAATTACTTACAGAAAATATATGTGGGGATATTTGAGGAATGAAACGTACATTGGACTCTTAGTAGGAAATCATGATGAAAAGACCCAAGGAGTAGTGTTTCTTTGGTTGACCACACGAATGTGTTTCCTATAGATGTATTTCATGATTCCATCATGACTCACAATAGCTTTGAGCATCAAAAAATCCTCCCTTGTTAATCTATAAAACATGAGAAAGACTTAAACTACAACAATTATAGGGGAAATAGGGTTTATCACAAACCATGAATGGTAGCTATAGTTTTCGAAGGCATCCAAAACTGAAGCAACCTTGAATGGAAGTGAGATTTTTACCTTCGTTGGTAAATAGTCTCTAATATCATATCCTTGGAAATTCATTAACTCTAACATTATAATAAATAGTTTCTACAATTTTCCATTCAACATGAATTAATATAAATAAAAAATAAACCATTATAATGTCAACTGAATAATTTATAGCCTTATCAGTTCTAGGAGAAGATTTTACTCTAGATTTTAGTTATTGAATAATGAAAAAATATTCATTGAATTGAAAAAATAGATGATATATGAGAATATCAATGTTTTTTTAAAATAGATTAGTCTTATGGATGGTAAAATTTAGGTCGTTGACCAGTCAAATGCATTTTGGAATAGTAATTAGTGTCCATCTTTTACCTATGATGGCTGGTAGGATTGAAGGCTTATTAGATTTATATAGTCCATCTATTATACTAACGTGGTCAGCATCATTTCTCATTGATAACTGAAAAAATAAAAGATTATCCTGAATGGAAAATGAATGTAAATAAATCAAAATAAAAATATAAATAAAATTAATTAAAGGACAAGAATAAATAATTTTTCTATGTTATAAAATGTTTTTATTTTCTAAATGCCTATTTATTATTTAAATAAACATTTAAGAATCTATAAATGCATTTATAAGAATGATCAAGATCCATTGAGAAGTAACACTACATTATCATGGTAATCCATAGTTTTGAAAATGAAAATTAGTAATTCATATAGAATAGTTACCATAAAGATATTAAATTAAAAGAACACTAAAACTAATTATTAAAATATAGACCTTCGTATCCAAAAAATTTTGTCCCTATACACACAAAGATGATTTAGATATTGAACTGCATCAGACAATGAAGATTTAAAAATTTATAATAAAATAACAATGATAAATATGAGTCTTCAGTAAAGAGTTATGTGATTCCATGTTTTAAATAATTATGGCCTTCCTTCAAGATATCCAGCTGCTTCAGGGAGAACAATTATTATTTCCAACACTTATATTGAATTTAGGAAGATCAATTTAGAAAGATTAAATTAATGAAATCATAAACCTTTTTAACAAAAGTAAAATAAATTATTATGTTATAAAAATGGTATGGATTGGTGATTGGGACGATAATATACCATAAGACAATAATGGATCCATGAGGCTAAATTAAGTGAAGCATGATAATTTCTTCAACATATAATGAAAAGAAAAAATTAAAAGGATAAGATTCCAAGGTCTGAATTCACAGATAATAAGATATCCATCCCACATTACAAAACATCAAAACCATGATTAAATCTAGAAAAGCATAAATAAATAAGTATATTTGATGAGCTAGCATACCAAGAATTCTAGGAATACCAGGTATCAAATTCAACTAAACCAGCAGTTATCAATTAAAAAACATGTTCTTCAATGTTATCCCATCCCCTGATGAACAAACATATCAAAAATAATGTTTTTATTTACACATAAAACCATAATTAATAGAGGTAGATCCCAGTAAAAGCTTCTATGAGTTGTTTGAGAACAGATCAGAGTCGTCTCTCTTGAAAAATAAATCTATCTACCAACCATTTGAGTAAGATAATTGCAATAGTTAAAAACAAAACAATATGTATTTATTTAAATTATTTTTTTGGATAAGAAACCTGACTTGTGAATCACTAATAATACCTTTTATGGGGACAAAAGTTGTGTTGACCAAGCACGAATCTAGAAATTTTCATCCAAATTGATCATGGGTGTCTATCTTTATGCATAACATAATCCTAGAATAATTTGAAGAAGGATACCTTCAGTCATGAAATACTATTTAAATTATTGGTTTCAACTGATATTGATGAAGATACTCAAATAATTGAATCCGGAGAACTGAATATGTGATCTGTAGAATATCATTTGAGTGTTCATGAAAATTTCTATAAACATGGCATGAAGATGAAATGAATTAAAAATGTCAAGGGTATGTGAGGAGGTAGAGGGAGATGAGAAATGGGTTACCGAGCTGAGTTGTTAGCTGATGCAAAGTTGCTCTCCCGCCGAATGAGATGAGCTAACACAGAAGCTTTTCAAAGGACCTTAATTCGATTCCAACAACATCTTCTTGAAAAACATTGAAATCCACTACAATTCATTGTTTCACAATAGAAACTGAGGAGGTGGAGGATCTATATGCGGAGTAGAAAGAGGAGGAGGTGGAGAAGCTGGAGGCATAGAGGGTAGTTGTGGAGGTCGAGGGGGCCAATGAAAAAGGATCGAAACCTAGATCTAGAAGATGGAACCAAGAGCAGTGGTAGATAGTGGAGAGGAAATGGTCTATGATGAAGCAAAGAATCATAGGTGAGGGGATGAATTGATTTGAAGTGGTAAATCTGGGATGGATGAGTCACATTTGGAGAGGAGATTCGAGAACAGGAGCAAAGGACGGCTGGGGGTAGTGGGTGAGGAATATATTTTGAAACAATGTTAAATGTAGAAGAAAATCACGACAGGAGGAGAGGGTGAGGCAAAATAATTATGGAGTAGGGTTACAGAATAGTGGAGTAAAATGTTCTGGGAGTGTCGTGGGGTAGAATAAAAGCCTTATTTATTAAATATATAGATGATAATGTTAATATATTTATTTTTCTTAATTCATGTATATTGAATATGGAATTTCATTGAATTTTTTCTGATTCACCTTCCCATATTATATAAATGATGTTGTTGAAAGCTCCATGGATATAGTGGTTTAGAGATGTTCATGGTGGTATAAAGTTTTTCTCATCCATAATTTTAACATAAAATGCATGTATTAGATCTTATAAATTATGATAGATATCCAATGAAGAAACAAATTGTTGAAGACTTATTATTTTCCAAACTCAAGTGAATATACAAAATTTTTAAATTATACGACATCCTACTTGATGTTAAAACCATATTAAAATGGTGAATCCAAAATGAATTAAAATAATTCAACATTGAAGAAGATGTTTTGGGGAGTACTACTTAATATTATTTAGAATGGAATTAATTCGATTGGTTAATTATTGTTTCAATGGAATCATGATATTTTGGAAAAAATGTGTGTAAGAAATGAAATGTATTATGTATATATATTTTGTAGGTTTTGTGTACGTTTATAGAAGATAGTAATTATGTTTTGTATTAATAATCAAGATCATAAAAATTCTTTTATGTTTTTGAGGAATTTTTTTATGGGGAATCATTAATCTCAAAATAATAATTTTTATAAAAGTATTTGATATACATAAATAAAATATTTATAACATATTTTGTATTCATTTGGAATATTATAGGCAATTTGAACAGTATGTTCCCCGTAAAATTGATTTCCTCATATTTCCCCCATCAATGTAAAATATGATTTATTTGTCTAAAAACAATAAAAGATGAATTGAAAATTAAATGTGATGTTTTTTATTATAGTATTGGTACAGAAATCATAAAAATGTATTAACAAATGGATTCTAGATTTTGGATGTTATTATCATATTTTTTAATATTTGAATCTTCTAAACAATATTTTAATGTTGAAATGAGGCTCATTATCAATTGTAAATGATTAGTCACTAAAAATAAAACATATTTGAAACTATGTGTTAGGGAAAGATTAAATATCATCCAACATCAATTTTTTTGAAAATGGAATAAAAAAAATCAACATTGTGGGGCTATGTTATATGATTAAGGAAATAAAATAATATTTGAAAAGAATTTTTTTTATAAATATTTTGAAATAAGGGTGTATTTGGAAATGAATACATTATATAATATGTAATCTCTTTCATATTGGGGACTTCAGAAATTCGTGGTATTAAAGAATGAAATATGGAAATAATTTATTTTATAAATGGACTGGTTATATAATTGAAAATAATATAATCAGGATTAATTTTGTACATAATGTTCATTATTATCCAATTTTAGATGTATAATGGAAAGTTATTTTCTCAAGGTTAATCAAGAGAGAATCTATTAACTATCTACGAATGATTGTCAGAATTCAATCTATACAACCACGAGAGCTCATTATTTCAAAAATTTGCTGACTAATGATGATGTAACAATCAAATACATGAAAATATATGATTACATATATTGATGAATATTTTCGGATTATATGTGACTTTTCTATAACACAAAAATTTGAGTATCTAAATAAGATTAAAATTTGATATGATGTATAGATAAAGAACTAGAATATATATACTGAAGATTTGAATATATAATAATTATAATTATATAATTTGATGATTTTATTTGTAAAATGGCAAGATGTTTTTGAACATAAACTAAATTCAATATATGAATGATAATAAAGTAATTTAAAAATAACAATAATATATATTAGGTGTATATGGATTGAACAATGCTAACTGAGAATTAAGATTATTGATATGGTTGAAGAAAATATATTGTTGTAGTTGATGATATTTAGTATTTTTTATTATGATTTTTGTATCCCTTCCTGCTTCACTCTATGAACATGAAGATTGAGAGGGCATGAGACTTCCATTAGTACTAGGCATATGTATTTGTGCAAAGGATAAATGGTTTACCAATAATTCAATGGTTGAGAGTTGATATAATGATATTTGTTGCAGAAGGGTAGTTCTATGTTTTCATGTTTGGGATTATTTCCTCTAAAACCTATGGGTAATGTAATGTGTTACTTAAGCCTTTGATCCAAGTTAGGTTCCCCCCTCATACCATGAAAATGGAATTATCATAAAAAAATAAAAGAAAAAATAGGGATATTAGGCCATTCAGGTAGCTGTGGGAGAAAAAACCATGTAATAAATATAATAGAAATAACCCACTAGTATACCGACAAACAAAATCACACACACACACACAAACATATATATATGAATAAATAGATACATTTAAAAGATCACTGATTCTTATATTCTCTAATTTGTAAAACATATCTTATATTTAATGACACCCTTGAGATATGGTTACAAAATCATAATAATTCACATGTGCGGATCCCGTCAAACCTGAAATCGTAGGCCATTCTCATTAATCGTGAATCCATTGTCATAAAAAATGAATAAAAAGGTTTTTACAAGATCAAAGGATAATTAATAGGTGTTGGAAATAAATCTCAGTAGAACAACACTGACTTTGATCCTATAACCTACCTTCATATGTGGATGTTTGTGTAATATCTGTAGCCAAGGAGGGACACACATGGATAAAATAAATAAAATTAATCTATACCAAATCATTGGGAAAATGATTCTAAATGATATGAAATCCTATAAATAAGGAATTCATGTAGATGTCTTTCCACTCATTCTATGTGTGATGCAGTCAATCCATAGGCCCCTAATCCTAATCAACCATACCAGCTTCATATCGTTCTCGAAATGACTTTGTGTAATCTATATCACCACATGTCGATAAATGTTCTAGCACCGGTATTACCAACACATTCCTACCCTATAAAAATGAGGACCCCATGTATCAGATAGAAAATATATAAATAAAGAATTATATAGTATGGAATATCAATCACATCATGGTTAATCTAGTTAGATATCAGGTTCCTAACTCCCAGTCCATTGGAAACAAATACATTAAGTTATCAATAATTTCTAGGGGTGACCCTATTGTGGTATATAAGGAATAATCTCTACATACAATATAATAACTCACGGTCATTAAATTAATATATCTTTATCTATTTCTATGAAACATCTGTTCAATTCAAAAATGGTGCCTCCACCAGATTCTAGGGGGTATCCTAGGAATGAATTGAGAAGATCATCACTAATCCTCAGGGATGAAATAAACATATAGTTCTTAGGGTAAATTAAACCAAATTGAAACCTATAAGATCACATAGATCATAGGGAAATATGCATGACCATGGTGAAAATATATAAAAAATTTTCTTTGATAATCTCAGTAACTCTTCTATAATCCTTGGGTAGGGTGGAATCCTAGTTGCATATTATATTTTGATAATATTGACATTCAAAAAAGAAGGGATGATATGATATATCCCAAGGATCAGTTTCCAAAATCCCCACCATACTCACACGTCACATAAGGCCAATAGGTATAGTTACATGATACGCACATTGAATGTATAGGTGCATAAAAATTAAAATAGCTAAAGCATAAATAGAAGTGTAGTGATGTCATAACATAGTAACTCATATATATTAGAACAAAATATCTGGTTCACTTGTTTGTTATGGGTTTTAGGGTGACCCCTGATTCTATCTCAACCAAAACCAAAGTCACCCTAGTGTCATGTGATTCAACCAAAAAGGCACCCAATGGGTTCTCTAGGTCAATACATTAGGGAGGAATCATTTGATGGATCATTTATGTTCACAAATAAGAGGATATACACTTCATTAGATCCTCATAATCAGAATGTAATTATAGGTGTTCCTACTGGGATCCTATAGGCCAAATCAAAAGAAGAGGTGTCGATTGTTGGATCCCTGGTCACACACTCCCCTCTCATGACAATGCTCATTTCCTGGAGAAAGGATTCTTTCTAAAAGTATCAAAAGAAATTCATGTTAAAAACAATGGGAATAATCATTAAATATTTTTTGAGGGAGAATAATAATTGATAATATTAGTTCATGGTACTATTATAGGGTGGCTCAAACACACATCTTACCTATCACTTAATGTTGAAAAAATTAGTCAAACTAACCAATGATTGTCCCTAGAAACCCAAAAAATAAGGACATTGTGATACCTGTTAGGTTTAAAAACTATTACATGGAACCTCAATTGGGTCAAATCCAATGTCTCCCATCCTCAACCATAGAAAACCTTTACATGATTTAAAACCTTCTATCATTCATCACATTACCCAAAACTCATCTGTGGTGTCACTAAATCACTCCAAAGGGTTCGAATAGTGTGATAAATGTGTAAAAATTCATGAAATTTGCCCATCATTTTTTCTTTTATTACTCATCCACATAAAATCTCTGAAATACCTTATAAGGGTAGAAGTGGAATTGTATACAGTGCTTACCAAAAGTATATGAAATGTACATAAAATCCTCCTACATGTCTATTTAATTCTACATGGATTGAAACCCAAACGTTTTTTCTATGTACTTCAACATGGACATGGAATACAGGTGGTCTCTAAGATTACTATTACATTACAATTAAAAACCTTGGGTCTTGTTGTGTACTGGTAAAGAACCATGTCCTCCATACATGGGTGTTTTTTCAAATATCCACCTTATAAAAATTAAAAATTTATAAAAAAATAATATTCCCAAAAAAGAATTAAATCATAACATGTGTTCATGGAACCAAAATCTATGTAATCATATCTTCCCAAATGAAAACCCCTAAGATCATCTAGAAACATCGATTGTCCTTTATTATGAAATGATCAAAACACATGGATTCATAAGAAGTCATAATAGTGAGTTAAATTAGGATGTGGGTAAATAAATAAGGATTCATAGTAAAAATACAAAAAAACCTAACTTTGGGTGGAATCTACTTGATCATTTCCCATATCTTCATTTTGTATAAGCCTTGTAGTGAATAAGAACCACCTTAACTTGATGGATAAACCACTAATATTGTCTATCACATAAACCCTTTATTTATCTCTATCATTCAATAATTAACTATATATATACCTAACCTATATAAAAGATGCCATTGGAAATATCTAATGTTGGTGTACGTGAGAATATTTGGATGTAAGAGAAAGAAAATGGAATTAGAAAAGGAAGAAAAGTAAAAGAAAAATCAAAGGTTCCCAAGACAGGCCTATATGCCTGATGGAATTTGATACCCGAACTAACAAAAATCATGTAATATAAACACAATCAAAACATTATAATATCAATCTAATTATCCATTCCAAAAGATACCTCATATTTTACATAAGAAAAATGATTCATATTAAATTTGTTAAAAATTTAATACTACTTATTCAATAAATATATGAAGGACTCATAATTAAAAAAACCATTTATCATACTGGGAATTATTATTTGTGATATAATTAATTGTTAAAATAATTTATCTCTGTTCATATAATAAGGGATAAGGACCATCTTAACCATCATTAGAACAATTTCCTTTAAATAATTCTTGGTTTTTAGGGTTATTTTATTAATGGCCATTATTTGTGATATTAATTTTATTAATGATTTTTTTTATATTTTCATTCGGGCAGTTATATAAAAGATTTACTGAGGATTTAAGTTTCTTAGAAGACTGGTGAAAGTCTAGTGATAGATTTATATTCTCAGTTAGAAGAAGAAAAATCAATTTTTCCCGCATAATATCTGGAATATAATGTCTGCATGTTATAGGAATGAATGTGTGATAATTTACTAATGAAAGTAATACTATATATTTACTGTGTAAAAACAACATATATGGTGTTTCACATATAGGATATTTGGGTAATTCCTATAATTCTCACCACATTAGATACATTTTATATTGTGGGTGTTCTGGACACACATTGAGATATTAGATTGTGAGGATGAGGACATAGTCATCATAAATGAGACGTGTAATGACCGTAGTGGGTGAATAGGTCAGATTGTTTCAATTTTTTAGACCCAACATGGGAATTGTGTTTACTTCGGTGTAGTTAATTAATGTGAAAATAACAAATAATATGGTCTTTTCATACATATAAGGGAATGTGATTATATTAAACTTATCAATATGTGTATTGTATGAAAATAGTCATTTGAGATTATGATGTGTGTGTGTAATAATTACACTCATATGTCAGGATCAATAAATATTTCCATTTTTTCTTATGCCCTATAAGTGTGTATCCCCTTGAGTTGTGGTTTAATAATTATTTTTAATAACCTATATTGAGATTTCAATTCATTCTCACAAAGAAATTTTACATAACTAACCTTAATTCATGGTGATGTTATTATATTTTAATGTGAAATTATAAAATCTACCAAAATTATATATGGAAAAATATACCTTATGGTGGTATTAATATGTTATGATTCCTGATGTGTTCTAGTTCATCATGATTTTTTTGTTCAATCATAACCATAATGAGAGAATCCACTTATGAGGATCTCTAAGAGGATCAAATAATTAGTAGGTCGAATCATGGTAGGTGATTCTGTTAGAGTTATAAATTATGATTATAGTTACCAATAGAATTCAAATAATTTTGATTCCAATTAAAATATAATGGGTTCTTTCCTCTATAAATATGAATTTACTACCTATATAATTCAACGTCATGTTTATAGGTATTGACCCTCATAATTTGATGATATCTTAAAAAAAATATATTTTAAACTATTTTATTTGTAAAATATGATGTGACCTGTCTATGTGTGACCTAAGGTCTAGGGTGTTGTAGATAGTGATCTTTTTGGGAGTCTTAATTGGTAGGGATTAATAGGAGACCTATAGTCCATTTGTTGTGGGGATAGAACATAGTTAGTTATTCATTGGTTTGGTTAATTTAAAAAAACTAGTGGGGTTAACCGAAGTGTATATATTCATTTTATGATTGTGATATTGGTATTACACTCATGTGGAGACTGATGAAAAATATGTTATCATGTTTTGTGTTATATTCATCTTGATTCATTTGGTTACAAAAAAGAATATAGGTTTTTTATGTATCAATACAGGGTCAAATGGTTAGCATGATTTTAGTGGATGAATTTATTGAAAAATATATTCTTTTTACATATTTTCAATGGGTGCGTAGATTCTCATTACTAAATTGGAACTTGGTGGTGTTTAGGCATTGCATGAGGTTGACTAGATTTATATTAAGGATTTCATGCTATGATACTATGTTGATTTTGTGTCTCAGGCAGTCATGGTTAAATCATGGCATGGGTGGATTCTTAGATCTAAAGATGGGTTCTAAGAGACCTTTTAGTTTAGTGACTAAAATTTTGTGTAGCACATTCAACATAGTCTTGATGATGTGAGGTTCCTAAAATTGTTATACGAGTGGTTTGACTGGATGGTGTGGGATATTACAACTATTATGACAAGGGAGATAACAATTGTACATGTCTTCTATATGGGAGGATATTTAAATAATTAACCAATAATCTCCCATGTGAAAGTCAAGGACCATTGGATTATGTGAAGTACTATTGAACTGGTTTCCTAGGAGTTGGGATAAATTTTAAAATTTCTCTTAAATATAAAAGAGACATTTATGATTGATCATTGGCGGTAAAACTACTGGTATGTCTCAATCATGTGTAGGAATTAATTAGATACTGATATGTATTGATAGGAGAAACATGTGTAAACTAGTGAAACCTGATGAGGATGTCCTCAAGGATTATTAAAGGGAAAGACATATGATGGGGAGTGAATCCTTAGATATTTCTAGTTGATGACAATCATTATGATTTAAAATTCAGTTGTTTCAAGGGAAACCATTATTGGGTAGGGGGGAAGATTTTTTTGTTCTTATTTATTGATAATGAGTGGTTTTCCCCACACTAGTCATTACGTTTGGTGACATATGGATTGTGACCCATGTTGCATGGATTTTGGATGTTCTGAAATTACTCGGATACTCTTATTTTGTTGAGTATCTATTCATTCAAAGTTAAAAATATTCAATGCGGGTTTATTTATAAACATTTTTAGTTTAGTCATTAGGTTATCAAGATATAATCATTTCATATATTCTTGGTGAGGGCATGGATTCAATTTTTCAAGTAATGATTCATGGTGATGAGAAGGTTTATGGTGGTGAGGTTGTAAAGAGATCTGTTATACTTGACTATGAAATTGAATATAAATTTGAATTTTTTTCTAATGATTTTGATGTGTGAAATGAAATTTTTTCATTAGTATATGATCACATATAATTCATACAACAAATCTATTTTTTCGAAATGTAGTTAACATCCTACGATATTGTTTTATAAGGATTCCATGCCATTTAAATCTTTATAGATTAATTTGTTTTAAATAATTAAATAATTAAATATTAACATAATCTAACATATTCTTTCAATGATATATTATCTTGAAAGTATCAAATTTTTATTTTTTATCTATATGAGTCAGGAATAATAGGGTTTAATGTAAAAGTAATTAAATCACATTGGTTGATGGGTTTATATTCATGCCCCTTCTTCATTTTCTTTTCATTGTCCTTCTCTTTATACTCCATCATTATAATCTCTAATATACACCATTTAAGAATTATACATGTTTTAACTAAGAGAGGTGAGGGTGATTGAGAGAGGGAGAGAGATGGTGGGTTGTATGAATTGAGGATCCATTGTGGTGTTCATGAGGACCCATATCACCATATAACTTCTACTTAATGTGAATATGTGCGATGCATTAATGATTTATTCACAATGGTTGTCAATTTTTATGTTTTTCCATAAATATCATAAGACATACTACTATATGGTTTTTACGGACCATAATGGCTACCTAGGACACCTACTTCTTCAAACTTAACTTAATCAGGGATAAATGATTTTAGGCTAATGGTAGGTGTTTCTGTTTAGGAAATCCAATTCACATGACCGTTAGTTATATGAAAACAATTCGTGTGTGTTTTCTATTTGAGTATGATTCATTTTGGTAACAACAATTCATTTAAATTTAGTGAATTATTTGTAGTGGTACTTGGTTATATAACAGAGTATGTGGGCAGATAACATTTTTAGGACTATATAACATGTAATTGAAATACACATATTATAGTTATGAAATTATGAAGTTACCTCATATAAGATGGATATGACCATGTTGTAGTAAACAACCATACCAAAGGTTCTTCATTTGTATTAGTATTCTAATTGACCCCATGTACACCATGTACATGCAGTAGTATACAACTAGACCCTATGAGTGCCATGCCATGTTGATGTACATGGATATTTACGAAGTTTTTAAGACACAAATTGATGTTGGTGATATTCTATTTACTTTTATCATTCAATAATTTGGAATATTCAAGGTGATTTAACTCCCTAGCGTCATAATTGGTTAAAAGAGATGTAAATGTAGTGTAATCTTCAACATAGATATAAATTGTTGAACCCTCAGTGTACCACCCCAAACACTTCATGGTACTTTTATCTTAAATGAATTCTAGTTATAGCCTATATTTCAAGAATCACTGAGCATCTATGGAACAAAAAATGGTTACTTATAGGAGATATCCATGACCTATCCATAAAACATATATTTTTAATCTATATGATTTGTGTTTTAAAAATCTAACATATAAGGTTGTGATCAAGATGATAATTAGAGTCTGGTAGAATTATCTTAATTTTTGGTGAATAGTAACCTACTCTTATGAATAGTATCCTACCCTTATGAATAGTAACATTCCCTTATAGATAGTAATATGACTCTTATGAATGGTATCCATCCCTTGAATGTAAAGATGAATTTACGCACTTTAAATATGGAGATGAATATTTTAAGTGTTTATATTATTTGATTAAATAAATATTTTAACTAAATATTTAATTTATAATAATTACAAAATTATTTTTGAAAAATGGACTTCACATTTGGATTCTACCCATTGAAAAAATTTTAGGGTGAATTATTGAGATTTTTCTGAAGTGCTAATATTTTTGTTGAATTGTAAAATGTGATAATTTACGATAAATGCTAAATAAGGAATTTATTTTGTCATTGATGATGATCTTATGATGTAATCCCATTTGGTTCAATGTAACATTCATATATTACTATTCTTGGTCTTGTAATAATCACTATTGGATTTCTTGAGAGGAAGTAATAAATTAATGATTATAATATTATGAAAACTTTTATCCCATCCACTATATAAACCACCCCTCACCCCCTCTTCCTCCCACACCACTAAATCATCAAGACATTCCTAACTTCTTCCCAATAATCTACCCATGCACTCTCCTCACGTACAAGTCCTTCTGGTCTCACCAAAAGGCCAAAATCAAAGGCATTAATGAGATTCTCAAGGAGGAGTACTCAAGAGGTGAACCTTCCTTCTCTTTTCATTCAATTTCTTTTACAATGTTCCATTATTTTTGTCATCCCGTCCTACCTAGCCTCATCCCAATGACATGATAATTCCATTAACATAAATTTAATATATTTTCATTGTTTTATTGGAATCTTTCATCATAATCTCTCTTCTTCCCTCCTTTTATACAATAAATTGAAACACCGTCTGATATGTGTAAATATATCACACTCAAGGAAGATAGGTTTTCAATTTGCATTACTATCTTCAATAATATTAATGACACATTTTCAATGGTTTAACTAGGTCATAATATATTCATTTTATCTTTATTAATTCTCTATAATCTTTACACATTCACAATATGGAATAATAATACAAATCAAGTTTATAGTGCACAAAACCGCCAAACCAAATCCAAGAATTTATTTTAACTAATCGAATGAGTCATACTCACGGAATATAACCACAATCATTATAAAATAATTTATATATCATTAATGTCACTAATAATGTATATTAACAATTCTATATGTTTAACCATATTCAAAACAAACATCCATTCATGAATATAAGTAAATGGATCAAGAAAACCAAAAAATCAAATGCTACCAAAATAGTAAAATTTAATCTATTAAACCATCAAAATGGCCATCCATGAACATAATAAGATCATAACATAGCAATTATATGTTGATGAGGTCATGGAATTATTAATTAATGAAGATATAGTTGATTATTCAGCTTGTTAAGACCAATCAAGAACAACTTATAGCATAATGTAAGGGATCCTCTCCCTCACTTTTGTTCAAGAATCTCTCCTATGTTGTACCCTTTTATAATTAATTCATAAGGATGGTGAATGTTTTCGAACCTCCCCCATACTAAAATTGTTACTTATAAATAATGGAATACCACTTTACCTCTCATTAATCCCTCACAATAACACTCGTTACCATGCCAAAATGTATGTAAGGGGTTTTTCATCTCACTTTTATTTTTGATCTACTGGAAAAATAGCATATGCCCACAGTTCAAAACCGTGGCTATAGCCCCAAAAACCATAGGTATAGCCTATACCCATGGTTTTGGGATCTTTGGTAATTGGTGGCATCGGTATAGGTCCCCAGCCTATACCCACAGTTTTCTAAAACCGTGGGTATAGCTTTTCTTCAACCGTTTCAAAGAATCATACACAATTGTCACGTTGTCAATGTCTTTTACCCATGGTTTTAAAACCGTGGGTATAAATCCTAAAAGAATGTTGGCAATGGGTTTCAATATCGCATCCTCTTCACTGAAAACGCTGCATCTTAACACTTCCCTAACATCACCTCTCTGTATATAGATATGTATTTAGTCAAATATAGTTATATAAACTGTGGGTATAGAGTGAAGAAATGAAATTTACCCAATTTGAAATTTACCCAATTTGAAATGAAATTTCAAAACAAAATTCCTCTGAATTGGGATATATAATTTCCGAATTATATATAATTTTATATAATTATGTATAAAATGAAATCTAAAATTTCATTATGTATATGAAATTTCCATATTTTGATTTATAAATGATACATATAAATATATTTGATGATTTATTCTCACTTAAATAATATAGTGTTGTCCAAGGTCCACTTTATAATATCATTTTATTCAGGATTTTATACACATTAATATACATTAAAAGAAATAATATGACCATTTTTCAATGAAAACGTTAATTTTATTCTCCTATGATTAATCATGATTTATATAAGGAAATAGTAGCATTTTTCAAACTATAGTAATCAAAATTCATTAAAAAAATAATTCTATGAAAACCCAACTTCATGTCACTTCCTAGTCGAAGAACCTATTTTCTTATAAAAAATATATTATTAAAAGTTTTTCAAATTTGTTTTCAACATTTCCTAAATGATTAATTAAATGAATTTAAACATATTTTTCATCAATGATTTTAAAGGATTCTTATTATCTTTTTCCAAATGTGACATATCTCTATCCATATTTTTGAAAAATGAATCCTCTTAATACCGCAGATGATGTGTTCAAATTTACTAGATATAATTTCATTTTAGATTCCATTGAGGGAATAAAAGGTTAATTATTAATGAAAATCTTTATAAATGTGATTTTAAAAAGAAAAGGTTAATTTCATGGAGAATTATTGTAATATATCTTTTTATCATATTCACATTCATCAACAACATAAACCCTTATTACATACTCTAGTTGGGATATATTGAATTAATACCATACATATTCATCCTTTGGATATATTTATTGATTTGGTAAAAGATAACAATGACTTTCACTTTATTGATTCATTTTATTCCCCTTAAAATAATCAATTACCAATGATCATTGGAAACTGAATTTCCCATAATTATCCATATTATTTAATATGGATTTTATTATATCTTAAATCGTATAATATGTTTTAATATGTAATTGATTTTATATTTTAGGTAAATATTGATATATATGTATCCATTACTCAATACATTTATTCTATAAGATAATTTGTTTATGAATATAATTCAATTACTTGATATTTATTTTTCCATGAAAGCCACATGACGGGGACCATTTAGTATAATCTCTATAGGGTGGGGAAATGTTAATTCAAGTCCCATTAGACATCATTATTTTCATATAACGAAATCAGTTTTCTAAATAATAGTAATGTAGTTTTCTGGTATATTTTAAGCTGTCTTAATGGTAAGGGTATCATATTTCTAAGAATCATGACATTCAATAATTATGTATTATCTTTATTTTGATTTAGTTATTATTATCCATGATATTTTTCTTTGACATATCATTGGTTACATTTCATTATACTTTCATTGATTAAATGGAATTATTTTCCTATTTAAAACCTTTCCGTATTTATTTTCATTTTCTAGTTATTTGAATGGAATGTGTTTTTGAGATAGTAACATGTCATATTACTTAAAAAAAATATGTTTATGATATTCACTGAAGAAAACTCTTTTTTTATTTTCCATTTTATATTGATTATTCTAATTGCTTTATTATTATTTCCATTTTACATTACCCTTATTGAGAATTTGAAAACATCAGTATTTTGTTTCCATGACAAATGAATTCCCAGAAGTTTACTGAGAAGCTTATAAAAGGGTAAGATGTATGGAATGATTTTTTCTATGAAAGAAATCATGTTGTAATTTGTGAAATATTATTTTAAAAAAACCCATGTATATATCTGGTTTATGAAGACTGTTAAACAGTTTGGTCATTTGGGACACAATTAAATTTTGTTGATAGGATAATTAATGGTAGTAGAGACTAGATCAATGCTTTCTGAGGTTAGTTCTATACATTTTAAATTAGTGACTATTTATTAGAAACCTTGGAAAGTAGATTTTTTAAAACGAATGTGTAGAAGATATCTCTAAGATAAACATCGTGGATAAGTATAAAATCACTACCTAGAATATTGATAAATAAGAGACTATGTGGGTCTTCCTAGAAATAAATCCATATCTATATTATAAAGTGGACGTGGTTCTAGAACATATGTACTAAGGGAAACAATTTCATAAAGGTGGATGAGGCCTAGATAGATGTAACTAAGTACACGATAATGGGTCTTTCAGTGCACATGGTATGAAAATCATTGGGGATATTATTAGGACAATTCTCATTTTTTTACAAACAATTATGAAGGATTAAAATATATGATGAAAATGAATATATTATATTATGACTAATGTGTTTCATATTGAGAATATTTTGTCATTATTTGGATATCTTATAAATTATTATACGTGTTCACAGTACGATTAATATTAATCACACTATTCATTCTGGTTTCAGTCGATGGATGAAACCAATAGGATACAAGTTAGGATATTACATGAAGTAAAAGGAAGTGATAATTAGGAACAAATGAGGTAGTGCTTAGAGTTTAAGGTATCTGGTTTATGCCTACTCTATTTTACCATAATATTATTAACAACATATACCCGAATAATCACCCAAACACAGTAAAGAATATAATGATGAAATGTGCTGAGAGATCTTTTTGTAGAGACCATGGAGAAAATATGGATATATTTCCATCATTGAAGAAATTTGGAAGGAGACACATATGAATGTGTCTCAATAAAACAATGAAATTATTTATGTGTGGAAAGAAGGATATAAGGAAAATAATTGCCAAGGAAATATGAAGTATACGACTGAAGAAAATAATACTCATCATAATGTTCAAATTATGGGTTGTTTCCATGAATGTGAGGATATATTACATTAGCTAACACATTTTCCTCTTTACATGATAAACTCTAGACCAAGGGAGGACCAGTATGGAAATAAATTAATTCCATATTTTTCTATTGGGGATATATGTAAATAATAGTTAAAAGTATATTTAGTTATTAACCTAATTTCAAGGATGTATAACATATTTATTTTTGTAATTTATCTAGATATGGTTTTAAAAAATGAAAAAATATATTCCCGATGAAAACTCGTAAAATCCCTCACGTCCAAATGACTTTAACCTATGACCAAATGATAATAAGGGCCTGACACAAACCACTGACCTACTCCATTTTCCAGTTAAAATTTCCTTGATTTGAGTTAAACAGTTTGATGAATAAATATTAACTACGGACATGTAGTTTTATTTTTTATGTTTAGAGATTAATATCATAACAATATTATCTTTGGAGACTAATAAAGAAAAATATAAATACCTTTCACTCTTTTGAAGATGTTTTGATCCTTTAAAAATTAATTTTCGTACTCCTGATATGAAAGAAATTGTTGGATATCCATTTATCCTATTAATAGATTAATTTGAATTTAATTGAAGCCCAACTAAAAGATGGAATTCTTCATATGAAAATAAAATGAATCATGTATTTAAATTTCCTTATATTGTTATGTAGTAGAGGAATTTCTCAACATCATGAATATAACCTTAAAATGTTTTAATAATACCCATTTTTTGGAATTGATGGTCCCTTACATCATCACGGATTTATGAATTTTTTAACCTAAAAATTCCATTGAAAATTTATTTTTTATGATTTATTACCTCAATAAATCCTCATAAATCATTTTTTTATAATTTAATTAAGGTGTGAATAATATAACGCCCCAAAATTCAAAAGTGGGAACATTATACTCGATAGAAAGTATGACATGCAACTCCAAGTTTTCAATACGATATATTGTTTTGAGACATAAAAACATATTTCTTATTTAAGAATAATTAAAAATCTGTTATTTATTTTAATTCACACAATACTGAGTTAACTTTGTTTTCACATAACAATGACTCTCTTCGATAGCTTACGTTACAAGAATGACAATGTTTTACCGAACAAAATATTATTATTAAAACATTATTATTTAATAAAATAATAAATATCATATCCATTGAATTATAGAATATTAGTATTATTTTGTATTTTATGAAAAGATATGGTTTATAAAAATTTAAAATGAATTAAATTAGTAAAATATTAATACAAAATGAATATAAAAACTAATTATAAATAAACAGAAAATTTTTGGAGAAAATATTTTCATGCTAAAATAGATGTCTTATCATAATATAATAAATAAATTATGGAGTAATATTATTGAATTATATATATTATATATTCAAATTTAATGTTTTTATATTATTCTGATAGATTTTATAGGCATAATATAAGAACAAACATAATATTTGACATAAAAAAATATTTTTCTAAAGGAAATTTTCCGACCATTTAATGGTGAGCCTATTATAAATAAAACTTTTGGAAATATTATAGATTATATATTTAAAAATAACCATTATACCTGAATTAAATAAATAAATCATTGGTTATGGTGATTTTATTTATTTTTCTACGTTGAATAATTTTTAAGAATACTGAAAAATACAGAATTTTAATTCAAAACTACATTTCTTATATTTTTCTTATAAAAATAATTTATTTCATAAATTTTATTTATATTTTAATTAATTAACATATTTATTATTTGATCATTTTTATCTCATTTAAATCAAGTATACATTGAAATCAATATGTAATCCTAGAGAAATATGTAATGTTATTAATTTTAAACCCCACATTATCATCACATCATGTGAATTAAATATAAATTTCTTTCTACAAGTTATGTTATTATAAATTTTTTAAAATTTGATTAATTATTTAAAATAAACATAATTTATAATTTATATTATGTTAAAATAAGTTTTTTTATAAAAAATTATTGAATTTAATTAAAATTTATTATAATGGTTAATGTGAAATTAAGCTTTAATATGGTCTATGAAATAAATGTAAGGGTTGATAGGCCATATTTCATTGTAAAAAATATATTCTGGGGAAATATTCTGACCTTATCTCCCATTTCCATTAATCTGGTCCATTATTGGATCCACATTCAATGAAAAAACGTGGGTTAAATTCCCTTTTAAAAAATTTACAAGAGTGCCACTCCTCCCCCAGGAAAAAAGGCACTCATCTATCCAACTTCCAAACTAATATAATACTAATTTGGATTGAAAATGATAATAAAAAAATCTCTTAAATATACCTTCCATAATACATGTAGCCTCACTGTGGAAGAAAATCCGTCCAATGAATCACTTTGGTGCAAACCAAATGGAGTTAGCCAAAGAAGTGGTAACATCCTTCCTCAAGATATTTTGTTTTTTGAATTTCTCCACTGTATAAATTCTCTTTATTCAATGATTATATAACAACATCAGTATCCTAGATATTCTTATAATTTTATATATTTATTATTCGAGTCACTTTTTGAAAAACATCCATTTAAATTGTAATAGACTTGACGTTTGTGTGTATGGAGAAGTTCCACATCACAAAACAATGATTGCTCATTATTACATTACCACATATCTTTGGGCTCATTAAGATAGAAACTATATGTATATATGATATATATATTAAATTTTTCGTTCTATAATTTTTATAAGTAATATACTGTTATTCATCCCATCTCGTGGTAGTACGATAACATCGTCTATGGAACTATGGACTACCGCCTCCTCCAAGAGATTCAATTCATTAATGTTATGCATGAAATTAATAAGGGATTTTTTTAATATATATATATATTACTATATTAATATAATATTGGAATTATAATATACATATGCATCATTTACATTTCATTCTTCTAATACGACAATTAAATTAAAGTAGCATTAAGGGGTATGTATAACCTGCCACCTATATGAATAGTGTATTACATTTATTATCTCCAAATATTAAGGATTATTCTAATTAAAAATATATTTTTTATATATGATATTAAAATAATTTTAAAAATTATTTATGTGATGAAATTATTAACTAATTAATGTGAAGAAAAAAACATGTTAAAACTTATTCGACAAACTATTCAATTCACACCCGAAATACATAAAATAAGAATGATTATAAAAAATTGATTTTAATATACTATATGAATTTAATATATGATATTATAAATACAATTATGTTTCTGTTGAACTCTAGAAACATTTTTAAACCCCTTATATTGTTTTTAATGGCTATTCAACCAAAAGTAAACATAAGGTGAGTGATTATCATCTCACTTTTTAAATTTATGAGACAAATTTTTTGAAAACCACATGATTTCATTTTATGGTCTATCTAATAATCATTTTGATATATAATATAATGAATTATTTTAATTTTCATGCTGTTTTTTGTTTATATGTTTTAGTAATTCATTGAAGGTTTAGATTAAAAGTTACCCAAATGGAAATGGAGTTACGTAACACAATTCATTTTCATTGGGTTATATTACTTCCTCATTTTTGTTAATATCCTGTATTTCTATGTATAATGAAATAGAATATCTCTTCCTCTGTTTACACTTACACTGTGTTTATTTTCCTTTTCTACACAAAAATTTATTCAATGATTGATTCTAAATTTAACATTAGGATCTTTTTATTGGTTTAACTCAAAAAAAACTTATTCAAGATTTTTTACATATAAATATCCATGTGAGGAATTTATATGATAATTGGTTAACAAAAATTGAAATCTTATTCTAATTTTCCTTTTCATAAACTTTATCAAGTAACAGTAAAAAAATTTTAACACTTTTGGCACACAAAATTATTTAAAAATATTTTCATTAAAATACCACATCATTTCACAGTTTATTTAATGACCTATTTTATTGTAAAAATCACTTATTATTAAAATGAAATCACTTATAATTTTAACCTTTAAAAAATAATTTATTGATGATACTTTTACAACTTTTTCATTTTACTAATGATTTAAAGGGATTATTCTTTTCTCTTTATGATCATGTCATTTTATAATCGTTTTACCATGAAAGATGAATTTTCATTTTAGCTCAAACAACATCACTGAATTTCCCAACCATTATTTCATTAATTATTCCATTGAAATATAAAATGGTAAATATTAAGAGATTTTTTAATGGAATTTTCAAAACAAATTAATTTTTTTTCAAAATGAAAAGGGTTTTTTCTTCAAGATTTCATTTAGGATATAATTTTATATTATTACCATTCATAAAAGACAATAACCTTTATATCTATCAACACTTGGGATATGTTGTATTCGAAACACCCTTATTATTCCTCTAAAAGGATTTTGATTGATTTGCTGAATAATAATATTTAAATTCAATTTCATGATTCCATTTATTCCCATGGAAATATATAATTTATTATATTAAATAAAAACTAAATTTCCCCATTGTATTTATATAATTTACCATGGATGTTATTATATCCTAAACTATAGACCATTTTTTCAAACAATATTAATTTTATTTTAAAGGGAATCATTGATAAATGTATATCTTTTACTCAATACAGATATTTTATAAGGAACATTGTTTAAGAATTTAAATAAATTATTTTATAATATTATGGATATAAAATATACTGGTTTGGGGCCATTTAATGAAATACCTACAGGATGGGGAAATGTCAATGCAATCCCCATGAATCATCATTAGTCTTGGGGGATGAAATTAGTTGGATAACCAATGATAATGGGTTTATACCAAGTATAGTTTAAATTATAATTTTGTAAAATACATAATATTCCATGGAAACATGATGTTCAATAATTAAACATTGAATTCATTTTGATTCAGTTATTATTATCCAATATATTTTGTTTTGACATATCAATGGACTAATGTCATTCTGAATTCATTAGTTAAATTATTTTTTAGTTTTATACCATGTATTATTGATTATTCCTTCTCTATTTATTTGAATGGAATGTTATTTCTTTTATTGAACATTCCAAATTATATACACACTTTTCCCAAATTAGTTAAATGGATCTTATTTTTAGTTATTTAGAATTCTATATTGATTATACTCATTGAACCATTATTTCATTATATGTACATTACCATTATTAATAATTTTAGGCCACCCTTATTTTTTTCATTTTCCAATTAATTCTTTGAATTGTACTAAGAATGAAATTTATGATGTGGTTGATGGAATAAAAGTATCCTAAATAATTTTTTTTAATTTGCGATTTTTTTTGTAAAAAAATAAAAATTTATACTTCTACTTTGTCAATATTACAATGTTGTTTAGTATTTTGGGAATTCAATTATATGTATCTTATTCCAATTTAATGGTATTATAGATTTACTTCTGAATTTCTAGGGTTGGGTCACTATGCATAACAAAGTGGTACCATAAGATGGTTTTTTCTTACTATTTCATGCATGGTAGACATGAAACTACTTTTTTGGGCTTGTAAATAAGCACTATATCGGGTATCTATATCCAAAAATGTGTGGGAAGACCCATGTTTCCATCATTAGAGATTGAAGTTCTATTTTATACAGTTATGAATGGTTGATACATCAGCATCATGTGGTGTTCTTGGATGTTATGTTATCAATTTATGAGGATTCATATCTTACGTTGTATGAATATAGAGGTTTTTTCACATCCTTCATTATGATACGAATATATAGAATATTGGTCTTATATATTTTCTCAGTGATTGATTTGTTGAATTAAAATAATTTTTTTTGTGAAAATGTCGTCAATAGAATGTTCGTCAATGAATTTTTTTTGTTATGTTAATATGTGAAAATTGGTTATTTTTGAGTACTTCATAATAATAATTTTTTTGATTAAAAAATTCATGAGTTTTTAAAATGGAATGTTTTGAAAGGTGAAACCTTGGGTTTTAAATGGTAATTTCTATTTATTAACAAATATGTTGAAATAATGGGTTGTTTTGGTATGATTTTGGTATTATACCTTGTATTTTGTTTTGAATATATGTATGAGTAGTTTAGGTAGTGATAGATCCCTATCACGAGACATCAATTATAGTTTAAGAGGTTTTTTGGGGGTGATGTGTTTTTTGTGGGTTGTTATTTTAAAACATTTGGTAGGGTTGTGGACTTTGGGTAATGAGATGTTGTCCAACAAGGTGGGTGGGGTATCCCTTATGTGTTGTGATTGTGTGTGTGGTGTTTAAAACCCATGTGTGGGAGTTCGGATAATGGTACCAATGTATTTGTATCAGTATACTTGGTGTCAAATAGAGTGAAAATTGGTGTTTGGTTGCATTAGGAATAGTGTGTTTTGGTATGGTTGAAAGAGTGATGCATGTGATCAGTGAGTTGTTTATTTTTTGAAGTGTATGGATAAGAGGAAAATCATATATCCATTTTTAGACATGACACTAGTTTGGGGATTTCTTATCATCTTATCTTTCTTAGTGATCTGTGAGAGGGGTCGATTGGGCTTTTAGTTATTTTGGGTGCATACGGAACATGTGGGTGTTTTGGGTTCTAATAGTGGCCCAAATGGAGTTATTTCTAATGTGGTATTGTCCTTGATGAATAAATTTATAATTTAATTGTTTCAGAGATGTGACTTGAGTTGATATTTTTCATTGCTGGGTTTTTGAAATAGGAGGTAACATCACAGGAGGTTGGAAATGTACTATAGTTCTTTAGGAGGTAAAGTATGAGAGATTTATTAAGAGGCAGAATCAATGAACTATTGTTGACGTCGAGGGAATTAAATGATCATGGTTGTTCCTTGGATTCTATCTCAAAGAGACATCTGAATTCTTTTTTTTTGGTTATAATATCGATTTTGAATGATTTATGATCATTTTGTTCCTTGTCCTGTGGAATTGATAGTTTTTGATGTTATAATAAATATTTATTTAAAAATAAAATGATATGGGAAAACAAAGTTTGGATGTATGCATTTTCCATAGAACTGATTCCATGGGAAATGAAGGTCACATGGTTCAGATTTTATAAGGCCCCAGCCTTAAACCTTACTTAATCATGAGTTAATAGAAGATTACACATTGAGGATCTTTTCAGGTTTAGTGTTTTAGAGAATTAGATCATAAAACTTGCATTACATTCCACATTTACACAAAGTGGTTACATAAAAGATAGTATTAATTTTTTTCCATCAATTGAAACATAAAATGAAGCATGGATTCTTTTTGAAACAACCTTGACACGATCATCATAACATGTACCTTTCCCTTGACCTGTGAAAAACATTTCAAAAATACTTGGGATGAGCATAACAAGCTCAGTAAGGGTTATAAAAATATAGAAAGGAAACATGAGTTCATATATACATAAGAATGAAATCATACTTTACCCATAAAACATAGGCACTTTAACATACCTCATCAAATCACGAATAAATCATAGAAATCATAAGACATAAAGGTAACTTGAGGCATTCATAACATTCTTACGTAGGGAGTAACCCTCTTGGTTACGTTTGGAATACCCACCACAGTATATTCCCTAAATCTCTTCGGAGAAACCTCAACATTTCACTCCTTCGTGTTACCCAATGCATTGGAGAGCTATATCGGGCTCACCCGCCCTTAGTTTATCACGGAACCACCCGTATTCATAAAAATGCCCAAGAAACATAACATAATCTTTTCACATAAAACATGCATAAAATGAACATAACATTTCCACCTTTAAATCACAAGATATCAATACAACACATTGATATAAAAACATTATGAAAACCATTTTCAATACCAAAATAAATGAAAAGTAAAACATGGTATTTATTTTTCTTTTAAAAAGAATGTATGGCTTGTAGAGGAAGCCGAAACTCAAATAATGGTCACGGTGGTGGAGAAGTCACTGTCACGCATACGTACGACAAGAAAAACATTCCCTTTTTTCGTTTAGTAAAACGCTTCGTATAAAAAGATTCCTTTTGAATAAGAGTAAAAGTCAAAGGGGTTTATACACCGTATAAAAGAAAGTTGTGTATAAAACAAAATGAGAGACTCTTGAATAAAAATAATTGCGGAATAACTTTTAATCCGAACATTATAATATCATGAGAATAAAGGGATTCATGGTATAATATTTCATAGGATAGTATACACACCCTATAAGAGTGAATTGGTGCATAACAACAATGAAGTCTCAATGAAAATGTAAATTGAGATGAAATCCATTATAAAGATGGTATCCTTAAATTAAGGATAAATCTATCACCTAATTATTTGTGAGAAATATAAATACACCCAATATAAGTGGATATTAACTGTGAAACAATCAGAGGTCATTCACACATATTCATAGGATGACATGTTCAAGAAGTACATGTTGAACCCAAAGAAATCGAAATTGGGTTAAGATGTTCCCTTGTAAAAATTCGACAGCCATACGGCGTCACTTCAAAATTCAGAAAATTAATTGATGAGAGAGTGAATGGTATCTCATAACATTGACATAAAATTTACCTCAGTAAGGATATATAAGAACATATCCCAACATAATAATATGTAAATTAAAAGACATAACAAAGGAAGTCTTTTAAAAGAGGAGGGTGAAAGGTCCCCTTACTGAGTTGGGTAACTTTTGAAACGCATAACCCATGGAAGTTGGGTCATACAACATTGATGTAAATACTCACAAACGAAATTATATTACAAAAAGAGTAGAATAATGGGTAATACATATACCACTGAAAGGAAATGGTGGCAAATGTAGCATAAATCTCACGGGAATAAAAGTGAGATGAAATATCCCTTACGAAAACTCAGCAGCCTAACGGCACCACTTAAGACCTCCAAAAATGGATTTATGAGATCAAATAGGTTCTCTCATAATATGACCATAAAACTTACAGTATGAGGAATATAAAATAACATCCGTAAACATAATAAAGATGAGTTTAAAAGAAATGACATAAAAGAGTGTACTTAAAAAGAAAGAGAGGCGTAGGATCCCTTACCTCGGGTCCGACTTGACTCGATCGATCTTTAATGTCCTGAATAATAGACTTGAGTTAATTTATACTTTCTCAAGAACCATTTTCAAGTTCATTATTCCTTTTATATCAATTATTACCATGTTATGACCACTATGTAATTATTTAAGTTAATAACGGTCGTTTTAACGATCATTGGTACTTGATTCAAAAATAAACTCTTTATAATTACAAGTTGTTCATGTGGTAAAATATCTAGTATATCCAGAATTGTATTCATGATATAGATATAATATATCTCATACATATCCATTATATTCATGTATTTATAATATTACCTAACATATAGAGTTAATAAATGAAATGCACCGTTCATGGAGACGGTAAGCCGTACGTACGCATGAACGCTACTTCCATTTCAATTTCATATTTAATGGAATTAAATCATAATGATACATAATATTATTTTAATTCTTGTATGGTATCATATATAATATCATTAAATATATCATTTATACATACCACATATGGTATTAACGAATCAAATCACTTTGAGGGGGCGGTAGTCCGCACTTCCTAAAATGAAGATATCACGTATACCCATAATGGAAGCCATAAAGGTATGCCATAAATGAGAAATACATAAGCTTACGGAAAACATAAACATATTATACATAATATATAAATATAGTTATATCTTAATGTCCACCATTGAAGGTGTTATATGAGTGTTGAACAATCATCATTTCGTGAGGCAGAAATTCACCATCCACAGAAACAATATGTTCTTTAACCATTAGATGATGGTGTGTGTAAGTGTATCTCGAATCCTTTTTATAACAACATCCTAGTATATTGAAGATATTTGAGTTTTTACAAATGACATTAATAAAAAGAGTTTAGGGGGTTGGAGAAGGAAAATAAAACAAAAGAACTCAGGTGAAGACATTACCTTAAAATCGGGTAACTCTTTTTGATTTGAGCTCAAAGGCTTTATTAGGAAGACTTCTGCCCAAAGTGAGGCTTCTAGGAGTAAGAGAGGGATTTGGAGAGGCAAAATGTGCAGGGTTTGGCCGAGACAAAGGCTTTGGAGGTGTGGGTAAATAGGTAGAGGTGGGGGCCTTTTATAAGGGGAGAGGAGGAGCACTCTTGGAAATTGATAAAAGGTTACTTTATTTTCAAATGATTTTCGGATTTTAAAGGTCCCACATTGATGTGTTTCAAGGATAAGGTGATAAGGGTTCGAAATATACCCATCCAATAGGTTTTGTATATGTGTAGGTCATAGATATTACATTATCTTTTCATTTTATTTAAATCGTTAAATAATGAGGTCATCGCTGCATCATCATGATGTCATAAATAATTTAATTTATTTAATGTCTAAAAATTATAAAAAAAAATACGATGATGTAGGAAATATTTTTCTCTTTCTAATGAAGATTTATAGTCAAAAATCTGACTTGTATAACCCCATGAATTTTTTTTATTATAACATCTCATGTTTGTGTCATTTTTTCTTTAACATTAAATAAAAAGTTATTTATGTCATTTCCAAACCAAAGTGGCTCCATGGGGTCCCCAAGTTTACCCATGGGGTTTCATGGTCGGCCATGACACATACAATGAGGATATGACATGTGACAAGCTCATCTCATATTATTAAAACATTATTTTTACCTTAAACTACACTAATTACCTCTAATCGCGATTAAAATCCTAATAAGTTACTATTCACCAAAAAAACTTTAATCCCAGTGAACCACATTTTACTTCTCAGTGACAACCATTTATGTCAGATTTTTGAAATTCAAAACACAAAGGTGGTAAAATTTCATTTAAACGGAAAATCAGTTTTTATAAGTACCACTTAGTGGTTTCACTATTAATAAAAAATTGATGTTTTTCAGAAAATTCCCAAAACTTCACCCAAAGCTATAATTGATATTCTGAATTCCAAAATGATGTCTATTTTAAAAAATTCAAAACATATTAGTTACCATGATTAATTTAATAATTAATTCCCACTGTCAAGTCAAATAGCGTGTTTTTATGAAACAATATATATCAAAAGATTAACACTAGTTTAAGTCTGATTTCAAAGTGAAATTAATTCCAACGACCTCTATTGGATTAAATGGTAAAAATATATTCTAATTTCACTTTAAATACAATTCAAAAAATAATCTAATCATATAAATAAATACTATTAAAAAATGGTTTTGAATTAAAATACATCATTTTTCACTATTGTCACGACCTGCCCTCGGGGGCCGTGCTGTGACTACCCCAAGCCCACCTTCCATAGGCCAGGGGTTGGCGACTAGCACCAAGGCGTAAATCCTGGTAAAAAGGGAAGGCATTTCCTTTGTATAGTAAACAAGCACTATAGAGTAAGCAAGCGGAATGTAGACACTAAGTAAAAACAGAGTACATGTGAAAGTGGGGAAAAGTAAATGGGCCAGTACACAAACCCAAACTGAAAATAAAGTACAACTCGAAAGGGAAAACATCAAATGTAAAGTAATAGCCGCTACACCGAGCTGTCCACTAGAAATCCCACCTGAAGGGTGGGTACAAATAGCTCCACCGCTCCTCGGGTCCCGCTGTCCACTCCGAGCACGTCCCGCCCAGTGGTCCACCTCCAGGTACCGTCCTGCTCTGCAAGCCTCAACCAAGATCAACGTTGTCCGTCGTCTGCAACAAACACAACGTAGTGCGGGCATAGCCCATTCAGGGGTGAGTATAAGCTACTCAGTAGGGACCCCGAGACCCCCGAAGGTCTCTCAAAATCTACAAAGGATAAACCACAAAGGAAAGATAAAAACACGAAGTAACGACCGACACTGCTTAGGTATATGCCCATACATATACCTAAGTCATCAATTCCAATACGCTCCAACCTCTGAGCCCAAGTACAACTCAGTTCACACAGGAAAGTAAACGTATTCAACATAGGAAAGAAAAACGTAATCCATAAAGGATAGTACAACACAATCCACACAGGAAAGCAAACAGGATTCAGCTCACACAAGTATACTTCGTATGATGTTAGAGATAATCAGATGTAGCCATTGATTCTTCTAAGTCGTCGGACCCACAAAGGATCTGAAGGTACTAACCCTCGCAATGACCCATACAGAATCGATCATGAAGTTGAACCCAAAGCTATTGGGAAACTCCTTCTCCATCAAGTACATAGGTTATGCCGCTACAACCAAGCACTCCTCCATCATGGGTCTGTCGCTACAACCAAGCGCTCCCATGTGCCGCTACAACCAAGCGCACCTCTGTCGTGGGTCTGCCGCTACAACCAAGCGCTCCCCTGTACTGCTACAACCAAGTGCACCTCTGTCGTGGGTCTTCCGCTACAACCAAGCGCTCCCCTGTGCCGCTACAACCAAGCGCACCTCTGTTGTGGGTCTGCCGCTACAACCAAGCGCTCCCATGTGCCGCTACAACCAAGCGCACCTCTATCGTGGGTCTGCCGCTACAACCAAGCGCTCCCTTCTGGGCGAACCGTAACACACCGAGTCATTCGATCAGCAGTCGTCAAATCTCAACGGGCTTTAGGGTTTCGCACACAGCATGCTCGTTCCGGGAGGGTCCACTCCACGAGCTAAAAGGTCGATGCATCAATTGACATGCAGTCCGGAGTTGATGTATACCAAGGTGTACCGTAGTGGTCACTGCCGAAAACACGGAGGATTCCCGTACTGTTCTCAACATCGTCGCAGTCTAATCCACCGAGGATCTCTGTATAGTTGTTGTCGTCGAAGTCGCAGCCAACACTAGGGTTCCTGCACACAGCAAGATCGTTCAAGAGGGTCTGCTCCACGAGCCGAGAGGCTGATACATCAACTGACGAATAGTCCGAAGTTGATGTATCCAAACGTTCTGTATCGCCAACAGGAACTCAACGCAATAGACGGCGCGTCAATAGGATGCCCGGTCTGAGAGTTATTGGCTTTTTCGTTCCAGGGGCCCGGTTGGTTTTTAAGGCAAAACAAACCCAACCATACTCCACCTGCGTCCAAACCTCGGGCGGAGTATGCCAAAAGATCCGTCTCACTAAGAGGAACTCAACAAAGCTGACGACACGTCGATCGGACGTTCGTAGCTCAAGATATGAGCGTCTCCACTCCGAGGGCCCGGTTTGTTTCGTGTACGAACCAACCCAGTCGAACTCAAAGTATTCCTAAACCTTGAGTGCGATATACCGAAACGACCGTCTCCATCCAAGGATTGCATCGCCGTAGACGGAGCGTTGTTTGAAGGTCCGTAGCCAGAGTTATGGGCATTTGAACCTAAGTAGTTCGGTATCGGGGGTTTCGGGCCCGGGCTGACCCGGCCCGAGACCCCCCCGGCTGGCCCGAACCGGAACGACCCGCCCCGGACAGGGTCGACCCGGCCCGACGCGGCCTGGCGGACCGGCTAGGCACCGGTCCAGCTGGGGGCAGCGTGCTGGGCGCGCTGCCCCCCCTTTGTAACCGCGCCCCCCCCCCCCCCTCATTATGGGGGGCCGCTCGGCTGGCCGGGGGAATTAAATTCACCCGGGTTTCTCCATCCCGGCCGGCCCGACCTGGCTGGTCGGCTCCCTCTCAACAGGACCGTCAAAAGCCGGTCCTCTTCCGACTTCTGACACCGGCGGCCCGGCTGGCCGCCGGTCCTTGTTCTGCCGCTGCTCGGAACCGGCCGCAGCCTTGCCGTCCGGGGCGGTGCGACAGCACCGCGCCAATCCACCGCGGCCCCGCTCCGGCCACGGCGCCTTCGATTTCCTTTAACGCGGCGCGACGTTGTCGCGTTCTTGAATTCCTTTCCATGGCACGGCGCGACGGCGCCACGCAATACTTGCCGTGCGATTCCCGAGTAGTGCGACGACACCACGCCATCCCATTCCATTCGCAAAGAAAACAATCATGAACAAAGGAGGGGGGTTCAACAGTGTTTGTGCGGTCCGGCCCCCCTCTCGTTAAACAATAACATTTAATCGTTTATCCTCGAAGTTCGTCAAGCTAGAACCAAGAAAGGAAATAATTAATTAAAAATAACAATAATTCCCTACCTCGGTTTCAAGAGCGGAGCACGCCAACAAGACGCGGAAGATAAGCGTCGCGGAGGTCGGGCGTCGTGGTAATTGAACGTTGATTCTGTTGACGTCAAGGTGCGTTCGAAGAGGTATCATCGCTGGAGAAACTTCGTAAGCTGACAAAGAAAGTCCGAGGAGGAAGCGGCGTCTCCTTTCGATGACACGAGAAGAAGATCGAAAGAAGCGGCATCGTCGATCTTCGGAAACACACCGGCTACGAAGAAGAGATGTGGCGTTCTTCGTCGGAGCTTAATTGTTCTTCGTGATCTTCGTCAAGGTTGAAGAAGATGAAGAGAGAGCTTCCAAAACCTCTCAAGGTGGAAAAGGATACTAACCAAAATAAAATAAGCTTGAAGCTAATTTTATTTACACAACTAAACCACTTGAATTTCAAAAGTTTTAAATTAAAATAACTCATCTCAATTAATAACCCAAGTTGTCAAGATTAATTAGAGAGGAGTTATTGGGAGTTTTTAGGGGAGTTGAGGAGTTAGGGTTTGTGTGGGCCCCACCACACTTAATCTTCACAAGGGAGGTTAAGTGGATGTGGGTCCCACCTATAACTCCCTTTGGGAGGATATAACCAACATGGATAAAAATAAAATGTGTTTCCACATTTTATTTAACTTCATTTTATTTTCCCCAAAACTAATTCTCAACCCGCATAAAACGCAACCTCGGAAAAGGTCTTCTTAAGCGAATATTGGTGCTGCGAGTTCATCGGTGCCCTCAGAATTCGATTCCGGGCACCGGTTCAAAAGTTAGAAATTCCCGCTCGTTTGTTCACTGAGCGTACCCGATCCAAACTTCGTAAATTAATTCTTGGCACACCGGGCCTCAGAATCAGGTGCCGTCAGAAACCGCGCTCTTGTAAAATTGAAAAAAAATTTAAGAAAAAATTTCCCTTGAATTTTACGGGTCTTTACATTACTCCCACCTCAGGTCTTTATGTCCCCGTAAAGATACATCAAATCTAGGGAAACAAATGAGGGTACTGAGCACGCATCTGAGCCTCTCGCTCCCAAGTTCTCTCCTGGAGATTCTCGTGCTGCCATCTGATGCACACAAGAGGAATAAACCATCCTCGTAGGACCCGCTCCTGTCGGTCCTCGATCTCCACCGGGATCTCTGTAAAAGTCGCCACATCGTCAACGTCAATCTCCCCATGGTCAATGATGTGCATCGGGTCGTGCACGTATCTCCTCAACTAAGATACGTGGAAGACATCGTGCACCCGGTGCAACTGAGGTGGTAGAGCCAGGCGATAAGCCACCTCTCCTATCCTGCTGAGGACCTAGAATTGTCCGCTGAAGCGCGGATATAATTTGCTGCCTCGGTCATATCTCTGTAATCCACGTCGAGGTGAGACATGCAAGAAGATGTGGTCGCCATCCTCGAACACTAGAGGCCTCCGCCTCCCGTCAGCGAAAGACTTCTATCGGCTCTGAGCTGTCTTCATCTGCTCCTGGATGACCTGGACCTTCTCTATCTTGGCCTGGACAACCTCTGGTACCACAAGAGTTGCTATGATTTCTTCTTTGCCGATAAGAGAAATCTGGTCTCATCCCTTGGATGAACCACATTCTTTGCCTAATACAGTCAATCTCGACATGGATGATACTAATCCATACCAAGGATGACGTCGTAAGGCCTCGAACCTACTACCAAGAGATCCAACTGTTACTCTCCCCTCCAAGGGTTGAGTCACACTGTCGGCTTCAGTGTGTGGTAACTGGATCTCCTCCAGTAGATGTCTCACAAATGAGGGTCAAGTCAACAGTCAAAACTGAAACCTCTTAGTAACAACACAAAAGAGGACAGGAATGAAAACATCACAAAGGTATGCGTCTTTTATTATTGCAGCTCATATTACAAAGACGCTACACAATAGCAACAAGGAACTAGAAGTACAAAAGACATATCCACTAGTTTCGCCTCTATCCATTTGCTCCCAGAGCTCCATGATCGAAGGCCTCAGCTGCTTGAAGCTCAGATCTCCTATGTCCACCAACTCCCTACGGTCGGGGCGGACATCCCGGTGATGGTGGTGGCAACAACTCGAAGTGTCACCCACCATCTGCTACTTGGCCAGCTTCTCTGCCTCGTCCTCCTGCACCCTGCGGACCACCTGATCGAACCTATGCCTCTGACTGGGGAATCCTTTGTTCATCTGCTGGTCATCCGTTTGGCGGGTCGAACAGTCACGATCCATGTGACCAATCCCACCGCAGGAGTAACACTGCCCTATCATGGAAAGTCATTGTCCACCACGAGTGCCTCACACAAATGATCCAGAGACATTCTGTCGACCACCTGTAGGTCTAGTCCTCTTGGACCTCTGCGTCACCTGTTGACTGGCAGCTGCAGAGGACCCTGCTACGGGCCGTCCTGCGGAGGGTCCTACCACTGGTGCCTGATCGGCGAGGAAACTCTCTACTAAAAGGGCTCTCTCCAACACCTCTGCCTGCGTCGGAATGTTGAGGGAGATCATCGAAGCCCTGATCTCATGCCTCCGTCCCTGCTCGAAGGTCCAGGCCCGGAAGAACGGATCCCGTACCATATCTGTGGAGTAGCGCGAGAGATCAGTAAATCTCGCCGACTGCTGGGCCACTGTCAAGCTGCCCTACCGCAGCTGAAGAAGCTTCTGAATGCGCACCGCACGGAGGGTGGTTGGGACGAACTCCGAGCGGAAGATTCTTTCAAAGTCCTTCCAGAGAAGAGATGTCTGGTCGTGCACCTGGAGCATCAAGCTCCACCATCGGCCTGCTACTGCGTGCAGTAGGCTCGCAGCGAGGATCACCATGAGGTCTGCTGGTGTCCTCACTAGCCTGAAAACTCGTACGACTGCCTCCAGCCAGTCCTCGGCTGCCTGGGGGTCAATCTCCCCGTGGAACCTGGGCGGTCGCTGGCGCAGGAACTCATGCAGTACACTAAGGAAACGTGAATCATCAGCGGCTCGGGCTGGAAGCATCGGTGGCTAGGCGGGTAGGGCTACCGCCGGTGCCACTGCTGACAAAGGGCCCTGCACCGAGGCCTCGTCGCTCGGTGGGCTGTCGTCACGCTAGACTCTCGGAACCCTAGCTGGCTGCCGTCGTGGTGCCATCCTGAAAAGGAAACAGGTGCGCCACGTTTAGAACAATATACCTGGTGAGCTGATATATAAGTAATCACAAAGAATACTTTGAAACACACATGCAATCAATGTTTTCGTGAATGAAGTCAGAAATCAGAAGTTAGGGTCCTGGTGTACGGATACGTCGTCCGCCGCACCAACACTGGACTCCCTAGACTGATAACCACACTCAATATGCTAAACATTATTGCTTCACATAGAAAGATCAGAGTTCGCGGTAGAACCGAACTCCTTTGATACCAATTTGTCACGACCCGCCCTCAGGGCCCGTGCCGTGACTACCCCAAGTCCTCCTTCCATAGGCCAGGGGCTGGCGACTAGCACCAAGGCGTAAATCCCAGTAAAAAGGGAAGGCATTGCCTTTGTATAGTAAACAAGCACTACAGAGTAAGCAAGCGGAAAGTAGACACTATGTAAAAATAGAGTACAGCTGAAAGTGCGGAAAAGTAAATGGGCCAGTATACAAACCCAATATGAAAGTAAAGTACAACTCGAAAGGGAAAACAACAACTGTAAAGTAATAGCCGCTACACCGAGCTGTCCACTAGAAATACCACCTGAAGGGTGGGTACAAATAGCTCCACTGCTCCTCGGGTCCCACCGTCCACTCTGAGCACGTCCCGCCCAGTGGTCCACCACTAGGTACCGTCCTGCTCTGCAAGCCTCAACCACGATCAACGTTGTCCGTCGTCTGCAACCAACACAACGTAGTGCGGGAATAGCCCGTGAAGGGGTGAGTATTAGCTACTTAGTAGGGACCCCGAGACCCCCGAAGGTCTCTAAAAATCCACAAAGGATAAACCACAAAGGAAAGATAAAAACACGAAGTAACAACCGACACTGCTTAGGTATATGCCCATACATATACCTAAGTCATCAATTCCAATACGCTCCAACCTACGAGCCCAAGTACAACTCAGTCCACACAGGAAACTAAACGTATTCCACACAGGAAAGAAGAACGTAATCCACACAGGATAGCACAACACAATCCACATAGGAAAGAAAACAGGATTCAGCTCACACAGGCATACTTTATATGATGTTAGAGATAATCATATGTAGCCACTGATTCTTCTAAGTCGTCAGACCCACATAGGATTTGAAGGTACTAACCCTCGCAATGACCCATATAGGATCGATCATGAAGTTGAACCCAAAGCTATTAGGAAACTCCTTCTCCATCAAGTACAGAGGTTATGCCGCTACAACCAAGCGGTCCTCCGTCGTGGGTCTGCCGCTACAACCAAGCGCTCCCATGTTCCGCTACAACCAAGCACACCTCTGTCGTGGGTCTGCCGCTACAACCAAGCGCTTCCCTCTACCGCTACAACCAAGCGCACCTCTGTCGTGGGTCTGCCGCAACAACCAAGCACTCCCCTGTGCCGCTACAAACAAGCGCACCTCTGTCGTGGGTCTGCCGCTACAACCAAGCGCTCCCTTGTGCCGCTACAACCAAGTGAACCTCTGTCGTGGGTCTGCCGCTACAACCAAGCTCTCCCCTCTGGGCTAACTGTAACACACCGAGTCATTCGATCAGCAGTCGTCAAATCTCAACCGGCTCTAGGGTTCCGCACACAGTATGCTCGTTCCAGGGGGGTCCACTCCACGAGCTAAAAGGTCGATGCATCAACTGACATGCAGTCCGGAGTTGATGTATCCCAAGATGTACCGTAGTGGTCACTGCCGAAAAGACAGAGGATTCCTATACTATTCTCAACATCGTCGCAGTCGAATCCACCGAGGATCTCTGTATAGTCGTCGTCCTCGAAGTCGCAGCCAGCACTAGGGTTCCCGCACACAGCAAGCTCGTTCGGGAGGGTCTGTTCCACGAGCCGAGAGGCTGATACATCCACTGATGAATAGTCTGAATTTGATGTATCCAAAAGTTCTGTATCGACAACAGGAACTCAACGCAACAGACGGCGCGTCAATCGGACGCCCGGTCTGAGAGTTATTAGCTTTTTCGTTCCAGGGGCCCGGTTGGTTTTTAAGGAAAAACCAACCCGACCGTACTCCACCTGCATCCAAACCTCGAGCGGAGTATGCCAAAAGATCCGTCTCACTAAGAGGAACTCAACAAAGCTTATGGCACGTCAATCGGACGTCTGTAGCTCAAGATATGAGCGTTTCCGCTCCGAGGGCCCGGTTGGTTTCGTGTACGAACCAACCCGGTCGAACTCAAAGTATTCAGAAACGTTGAGTTCGATATTCCGAAACGACCGTCTCGATCCAAGGATCGCATCGCCGCTGACAGCGCATCGTTTGGAGGTCCGTAGCCCGAGTTATGGGCATTTGAACCTAAGCAGTTCGGTATCGGGGGTTTCGGGCCCGGGCTGACCCGGCCTGAGACCCCCCCGGCTGGCCCGAACCGGGTCGACCTGGCCCGGCGCGGCGCGGCCCAGCCTGGCAGACTGGCTAGGCGCCGGTCAGGCTGGGGGCAGCGCGCTGGGCGCGCTGCCAGCTCTTCCGAAGGCCGAGATGATTGGAAAAACGGGGGGGGGGGGCGCTGCCCCCCCTTTGTAACCGCGCCCCCCCCCCTCATTATGGGGGGCCGCTCGGCCAGCCGGGGGAATTAAATTCCCCCGGGTTTGTCCATCCTGGCCGGCCCGACCTAGCCGGCCGGCTCCCTCTCAAAAGGACAGGCAAAAGCCGGTCCTCTTCCTGCTTCCAACACCGGCGGCCCGGCTGGCCGCCGGTCCTTGTTCCGCTGCGGCCCGGAACTGGCAGCGGTCTTGCTGTCCAGCGCGGTGCGATGGCACCGCGCCCCTCCGCCGCGGCCCCACTCCGGCCGCGGCGCCTTCGATTTACTTTGAGGCGGTGCGACGGTGTCGCGTTCTTGAATTCCTTTCCATGGCAAGGCGCGACGGCGCCACGCAATACTTGCCATGCGATTCCCGCGTGGTGCGACGACACCACGCCATCCCATTCCATTCGCAAAGAAAACAATCATGAACAAAGGATGGGGGGGGGGGGTTCGACCGTGTTTGTGTGGTCCTGCCCCCCTCTCGTTAAACGATAACATTTAATCGTTTATCCTCGAAGTTCGTCAAGCTAGAACCAAGAACGGAAATAATTAATTAAAAATAACAATAATTCCCTACCTCAGTTTCAAGAGCGGAGCACGCCAACAAGACGCGGAAGAAAAGCATCGTGGAGGTCGGGTGTCGCGGTTATCGAACGTCGATTCTGTTGACGTCAAGGTGCGTCCGAAGAGGTATCGTCGCTGGAGAAACTTTGTAAGCTGACGAAGAAAGTCCGAGGAGGAAGCAGCGTCTCCTTTCGTTGACATGGGAAGAAGATCGAAAGAAGCGGCGTCGTCGATCTTCGGAAACACACCGGGTACGAAGAAGAGAAGCGGCGTTGTAACAGCCCAAGATTATATGAAAAATATTCTTTTTAATTTCACTAATGTCTTGTGTTGTTCGCTTCACCAAAAGGATCTTGCACAACACGCATCCTTGACTTGCCTTGTGTTACACGCAATCGCGACCTTTCTCGATAGCGTGTGTAGTACGCAATACCGAGTTTCACTAAACAACGATATGCTATTAAAATATTATTAAAACTAGCCGTTATGAATATTAATAACCACTTTTTGAAATTTTGTAAATTTTATTTTTCAAAATGGACTTTATTTTTGGATTCTTTATATCGAAATTAGCTTAGGGTGAAATTTTGGTACTTTTCGGATAACTTTCATTTTCTGATGAATAGTGAAAATTACTAAATTTTAATTAAAAACACCTATTTAAATCAAAATAATTAATAGTGATAAATTATTAATTTGAGTGGTTTTAAAGTATATTTATAATATATTTTTACAATTCAATACAATGTTGGTCATTGGATTTAATTTCACATTTACACTAGACATAACCAAGTGTTAATCTTTTGATAGTTATTATCTCTTAAAAACACGCTATTTGTTGTGACAACAAAAATTAATTATAAAATTAATTAATGCGACTTATATGTTGGGAATTTTGTAAAATAGAAATCATTTTTGAACTTGGAATATCAATTATAGCTTAGGGTGAAATTTTGGCATTTTTCTGAAAAACTTCAATTTTTGATGAATAGTGAAACTACTAAGTGGTAGTTAAAAAAATTAATTTTTTCATAAATCTTAATTTTACCGCTTCTGTGAATTGAATTTCAAAAATCCGAGAGACACGGTTGATGTCAGTAAGTAAAATGTTGTTCAATGAGATGAAAATAATTTTTGGTGAATAGTAACTTTTTACTTTTATTTACCACAGTTAAAAGTAAATAGGGTAATTAAGGGTAAAAATGATATTAATATTACCCTAACACATGTCCTAATCCTATTGGACAAGTGTATCTCGACCAAAAACAACCTTAAGTGTAAAATATTATCATTTAGGCCCACTTGGATTAGATGAAGACATTTATTTTTATTTAATTCAAAGAAGAGTTAAAAGAGTTAAAATCAAAGTTTATTTACTAAAAAAAATTTAATATAGGGTTATACATAATATAATTTCGACTATAAATATTCATTAGAAATATAAATAGATTTCCTACATAATGGTATTTTATTTGTAATTTTTTACTTTAAATAATTTAATTTATTAATGACACAACGATGATGCAGTAATTACCTTTTTAAGAAAATATTAACATAATTGATGTTATAAATGCCGAAATAAATGTAATATGAGACTTTTTATGACGTACACTAATTTTATAGGTTAATATGACATGTTATTGTTGATTTAAGTAACTTGGTTTGAACTTATCATTCTGTTAGAAATTTCATAAAAATCATGTACCAAATAGTGTCAAAATTGACATAAATTAGTTTTTAAAACAAATATTATATTATTAATTGTTATTTAATTCCTAAAAATCTAAGGTTCAGCCAAATGACTTAGATAAGGATAGATATATTAATAATATACAACTTGGGGTTAGTTTGGCTTGATATAGTAAGTTTATTAACCATATAGTGTAAGAAAACAAAAAGACACGGTAAAAGTTAAATTATTTAACTTAGAGTTAAATCTAATTGATAAGGATAAAATAATTACCTAAACTTGTCTAAATACTATTGGACGAGAGGCTTTAGACCCATCCCCAACTTAGCCTCGAAATAAATCAATTTGAAGCTATTTAAAACCGAACATGACTTTATAATAAAATAATATTTTTAGTTATTCCAAAGGTGCCCCTCTCCTCCCTTATAAAAGGGAACCTCCTCCCTCTCTTCCTCACACAACTTTGAGCCTTCAAGCTCGGCCAAACCCTGCCAAATTCTCTTCTACACTTCCCTAGCTACATCCTAGAGGTTCTGGTATTCCTCAAAGACCAAGTTTAGTTCCCTAAGAGGAGGTCTCAAAGAGGCGCTTCAAAGAAGAGGTAATTTCCGTTACCGATTCTTTCACCTTTATTTCTTCTTCCACTTCTTCTTCTTAGGTTGTTTAATTATGAAGTAATAACATCAGTGTCACTAATATACTGATATGTTATTATATGTATGAAACAATCCTATTTCACCATCTATCCATCCTACGGAAAATGAAATCACCGCGCGTGCGTACGTACAGAATACCGTCTCCACGCCGTGGTGTAATCTATTTTCCGCCACCACCTTAATTAGATGGGTATAATGGTGTAATGAGTAAATATATATGATTATTATAAAGTGATATTGATACTGAAATAGTATACATACACTTCAACACAATTCCACGACCATGGGAAAGATATCATCGCTCGTGCGTACGTACGGACTACCGTCTCCACGACGCGATGAGATTCATTATCCATGTTAACCATTCCAGAATGATTACAAAGTTTATATAATGAATAATAATGAAATATATGACATGGTAAATCTTCTGTATTTATGTATATATATATGTATTTCATCTACGTACTTCCATTCAAGACAATAAGGAAAGGAAAACAGCGTTCATGAGTACATACGGACTACCGTCTCCATGAACGGTGTGTTTCATTTCATTTATCTATCTCATATATATATATATATATACTGAATATATATGATATATAAATCATGTTTTATATTCTGGAAGTAAGTAAATCATGATATAAGTAATAATAATGTCAAGAACAACAAGTCCAAACACCTACGATAAATGAAAAGATTTTACCCAAAACGCTTCTTTAACATAGAATTTACAAAAGAACGGGTAATATAAAGTCAAAAGTGAACCATATATTATATCATAACAATGAATATGATTCTGTAATAAGTTAATGTCATTATTTATATCATTATACAGGAGTTTTGGACACTTACAAAGCAAGTCGGACCTAAGGTAAGGGAAATATCACAATCTCATTTTTATTCGAGATTGTTTATACTTTGAAATTTACTGGGGTGTATTTTATCATCCACATCCATGTTTACTCAATATGTAATATTATTTCCATCCACCTAAAATTGTTTAAATCAAATTTTACCCTTTGGTGAGTTTTTAGTAAATGATATTAAAGGAATCTTTTGTCGTTTTTCGTACGAGGTACTTTTTGACTTTTTCGACAAAAGTACGAAAAATGTTTTTTTAACATATACGGCATGAATGGGTTTTTAAAACATTATTTCCAAGAAGCTTCCATTACAATTTTTAATGTTTATTTTTAATCAACTTATTTTAGTTTAAAATTGTAAGACATGTTAAGAAAGGAAAATGTTTTTGAAGTAGAATGGATATTTTCCTAAAGAATGGAGTTCAAGTGTTTTATCAAAATTATTTTCCATCTAAGATAATAAAGTGTTCTGTTTCTATCCCTATTATTACATTGATTTGGTTATGTTGTGATGGAATTATTTTTATGAATTCCATTATCTTATATGAATTGTTTTATGATGTCATGTTGTTTAAGATTCCAATTTTTATTACATGGGTTATGCTATGATGCATGGTTTATGATTTTGTGGCACACATAAGAATGGTGTCATTATGAGATGGGTGGGACCTATATCTCCCTCCAATGCATTGGGTAATGATTTTAAATCTCATGAGATAGACATGGCTGGAATGGTAGGTTATACCGGTTCAGTGAAATATGACTGAAACGAGGGTGACTCGGTTCAGAAAGGGACTTCGTCCACTAAGATAGTCTTGGCAATGAGTCTTGACTAACAAGAAATGATTCTCTATGATTATGTGTGTATGCCACAAAGTTTAATGTTTTAAGTTATGATTATTGTGATTACATTTCACTGCCATGAGTTATGCTAGGTTATGAAATTATGATCTCTTTTACAAGTTAGGATTTCCAAAAGTTATGTTCTTATGAATATGGTGTGATTGATATTTCTTTTGTTTACCCTTACTGAGAATTTGAGCTCACCCTTTTATGTTTTCCTTTCCCCAAGATATAAAGAAAGGTTTTAGCTAAAAATAAAGGAAGACCTTTATGGGAGATGTTGAAGATCTTTCACCACGATTAGAAGATTATATTCCGAGTTTCCAAAGATACTCAACTATTACGATCCTTGTGTGTGAGTTTTTTTTAATGTACTAAGTATTCCGCAAAAGTAATGTAATGTCCATGTACGTCAAGCTTCGGGTCTCTATAGTTGGTATCAGTGGAAAGTTTTAGTCAACCTTTGGAAACTAGGATGCGAAAACGTTAGTGAGATCCCTAGAGATATTTCTAAGGTATGTCTAGGGATGTCCCTAAGGATAAGTATACGTATAGGATATAGTCCTATAACTACGGTAACGATCTTAGAATTTAACCTAAGATGTTAGATATTGAGTGTACTCCCCCTTTACTATGTTGTTTTCTCTAGCATGATTTTTTCCTCTCACAGGATTCTTTTTGTGTTTTAGTTAATGGAGGGAACCAGAAGGAATTCAGTTAACATTGAATCCAATGGAATAATTGGTGAATATGAGCAACAAAATTGTGTAATTCCTAGAGAGAAAGATATTGTGATTATGCCGAATCAGTCATCGCGATATATGATTAAGAAGGTGAAATTTAGTGGTATGCATAATTCATCAAAGAAGAGGAAGATAAACTATTATTCATGTCCGCATGTTGAGGAGCATAAAGAAAGGAAGATTGAGATTTCTAAAGAAGGGAAGAAGAACCTTGAGGAATACCTCAAATGGAGGGACCGATGTTATCTGTGTGGAGAAAAGGGTCATAGAGTGACAGACTGTTATGGAGTTCAATGTCTTATTTGCGGAGAATATGGGCATTACCCAACTCAATGCCCTGACCTAAAAAGTTACTTCTAAATCAAGGAAGGACTTATTCCAGGACAATCATTAAAGTGGATGGACTGAAGTTTTTATTTATTGGTATTCAAGAATAATGTTGTTGAGGTACTTTTATGGTGTATTGAAATATTTATGTATTGGTCTATTGTGGTTTTCAATAATTTTAAGGTACCGGTAACCATGAAAAGTGATTCAAATATCATGGAAAGTAGATGATATGCACATAATGAAGGGATAAGGAAAAAATGAAATGCTTGACAGTATTCATGAGCTCATGATTGATATAAGGACGAAGTGATATCATGGTTTGAGTATATTGAATTTTGAGGATTTTGGTATGTGGAAAGTGTTAACTTTTAACTGCATTCATGTTTTCACTAAGGTTCAATGGGAATTCAAGAGAATACATGATTAAGGCCTTTGAATGTTTGGAATGTGACCAACAAGACATATCTTATGATATATGGGGATCAAATATGGTATTAAATCTCTGGTAATCATTTTCACTATATTATGACAATGGACTACAGTATTATGGATAAGCCTAAAGACTAGAATGGATTATGTTGGACATAAATTAGTATTGTTTAAGGATAGAAGTTCTTTTTTCGATATTATTGATGGGATGTTATAGTAATGTAGTTTTAGAAAAAGGACAACCTGCAGGACGGGCGACAGCCCATCACGTCGGACAAGGCTGTGGGAATCGAACCCACAACCGAAGTGCGACTGGCCTTTATCGCCTACCACTAGCCTACAGGAAGTCCCTGTTTAGTAGAAACTAGTTTTATTATTTTAAGCAGTATGATATATGAAGTATAAGTCCGTTTTAGGAACCATATGTGATTAATCTTACTATAGATAGACTTATGTATATAATTTTTGCTAACCTTTTGTTTTAGATAGATGGAATGACCCGTCATTCTATCACATGATCTGTTAACACTTCACGAATAACAAATTCAACTTAATTTATTTAAGAGATGAAGTGGAAATTGTTCAAGGCACGAACAACAGTGAGATTATACCAAAATAAAGTAAGTATTTATTCTAATTCAAATTCTTCGGCTTTAGGGAAACGATCTTGAAAACAAAAAATGTTGTCCTAGTGATCTTATATTTGATGAATCAGATGGTACCTTAGATCGTCACAAATTTATGGCTTTGTGATTGCTGGATTTTACATAGCCATGTTCTATACCACTCTTCATCAGAACATGATGGTTTGATTTTTCTTCCATATCCATATTTTCACCTATGTGGAAACCCAGTGATTAGTTTATTTAGGTAACCGTTACGTTTCATACTTTCGTTTTTAAAGATTGGTTTTGGTATTCCTTTTTACGATGTGGGTTTCTATTAAAGAAAGTTTCGAATAGTAAACCATTTATAACCCCGATGAATTTTGAGGGCGAAATTCATTTTAAGGGGGGTAGAATGTAACAACCCAGGATTTTATGAAAAATATTCTTTTTAATTTCACTAATGTATTGTGTTGTACACTACCCCAAAAGGAGCTTGAACAACACACATCCTTGACTTGCCTTGTATTACACGAAATCGCGACCTTCCTCGATAGTGTGTGTAGTACGCAATACCGAGTTTCACTAAACAACGATATGCTATTAAAATATTATTAAAACTAGCTGTTATGAATAGTAATAACCACTTTTGGAAATTTTGGAAATTTTATTTTTCAAAATGGACTTTATTTTTGGATTCGTAATATCGAAATTAGCTTAGGGTGAAATTTTGTAACTTTTCGGATAACTTTCATTTTCTGATGAATAGTGAAAATTACTAAATTTTAATTAAAAACAACTTTTTTAATCGAAATAATTAATAGTGATAAATTATTAATTTGGGTGGGTTTAAAGTATATTTAGAATATATTTTTACAATTCAATACAATGTTGGTCATTGGATGTAATTTCACATTTACACCAGACATAAACAAGTGTTAATCTTTTGATAGTTATTATCTCTTAAAAACACACTATTTGTTGTGACAGCAAAAAATAATTATAAAATTAATTAATGCAACTTATATGTTGGGAATTTTGTAAAATAGAAATCATTTTTGATCTTCTGAATATCAATTATAGCTTAGTGTGAAATTTTGGCATTTTTCTGAAAAACTTCTATTTTTGATGAATAGTGAAACTACTAATGGTAGTTAAAAAAATTAATTTTTTCATAAATCTTAATTTTACCGCTTCTGTGAATGGAATTTCAAAAATCCGAGAGACACGGTTGATTTCAGTAAGTAAAATGTGGTTCAATGAGATGAAAATAATTTTTGGTGAATAATAACTTTTTACTTTTATTTACCACGGTTAAAATTAAATAGGGTAATTAAGGGTAAAAATGATATTAATATTATCCTAACACATGTACTAATCCTATTGGACAAGTGTATCTATACCAAAAAAACCATAAGTGTAAAATATTATCCATTAGGCCCACTTGGATTAGATTAGGACATTTATTATTATTTAATTCAAAGAAGAGTTAAAAGACTTAAAATCAATGTTTATTTACTAAAACATTTTTAATATAGGGTTATACATAATATAATTTAGACTATAAATATTCATTAGAAATATAAAAAGATTTCTTCTAGATAATGGTATTTTATTTGTAATTTTTATACTTTAAATAAGTTAATTTATTTATGACACAACGATGATGCAGTAATTACCTTTTTAAGAAAATAATAACATATATGATGTTATAAATGCCCAAATAAATGTAATATGAGACTTTTTATGACTTACACTAATTTTATAGGTTAACATGACATGTTATTGTTGATTTAATTAACTTTTTTAGAACTTATCATTCTGTTAGAAATTTCATAAAAAACATGTACCAAATAGTGTCAAAATTGACATAAATTAGTTTTTAAAACAAATATTATATTATTAATTGTTATTTAATTCCTAAAAACCTAAGGTTCGGCCAAATGACTTATATAAGGATATATATATAAATAAATTACAACTTGGAGTTCGTCTGACTTGATATAGTAATTTTATTAACCATATAGTGTAAAAAAACAAAAAGACACGGTAAAAGTTAAATTATTTAACTTAGAGTTAAATATAATTGATAAGGTTAAAATAATAACCTAAACTTGTCTAAATCCTATTGGATTAGAGGATTTAGACCCATCCCCACCTTAGCCTCGAAATAAATCAATTTGGATCTATTTAAAACCGAACATGACTTTATAATAAAATAATATTTTTATTTATTCCAAAGGTGCCCCTCTCCTCCCTTATAAAAGGGCACCTCCTCCCTCTCTTCCTCACACAACTTTGAGCCTTCATGCTCGGCCAAACCCTGCCAAATTGTCTTCTCCACTTCCCTAGCTACATCCCAGAGGTTCTGGTCTTCCTCAAAGACCAATTTTAGTGCCCTAAGAGGAGGTCTCAAAGAGGCGCTTCAAAGAAGAGGTAATTTCCGTTACCGATTCTTTCACCTTTAATTCTTCTTCCACTTATTCTTCTTAGGTTGTTTAATTATGAAGTAATAACATCAGTATCACTCATATAATGATATTATATTATAAGTATGAAACAATCCTATTTCACCATCTATCCATCCTACGGAAAACGAAATCACTGCGCGTGCGTACGTACGGAATACCGTCTCCACGCCGTGGTTTAAACTATTTTCCGCCACCACATTAATTGGATGGGTATAATGGTGTAATGAGTAACTATATATGATTATTATAAAGTGATATTGATACTGAAATATTATACATACACTTCAACACAATTCCACGACCATGGGAACGATATCATCGCTCATGCATACGTACGGACTACCGTCTACACGACGCGATGAGATTCATTATCCATGTTAACCATTACAGAATGATTATAAAGTATATATAATGAATAATAATGAAATATATGACATGGTAAATCTTCTGTATTTATGTATATATATATGTATGTCATCTATTTACTTCCATTCAAGACAATAAGGAAAGGAAAACAGCGTTCATGCGTACGTACGGACTACCGTCTCCATGAACAGTGTGTTTAATTTCATTTATCTATCTAATATATATATATATACTGAATATATATGATATATAAATCATGTTTTATATTCTGGAAGTAATTAAATCATGATATATGTAATAATAATGTCAAGAACAACAAGTCCAAACACCTATGATAAATGAAACGATTTTACCCAAAACGCTTCTTTAACATGGAATTTACAAAAGAACGGGTAATATAAAGTCATAAGTGAACCATATATTATATCATAACAATTAATATGATTCTGTAATAAGTTAATGACATTATTTAAATTATTATACAGGAGGTTTGGACACTTACAAAGCAAGTCGGACCTAAGGTAAGGGAAATATCACAATCTCATTTTTATTCGAGATTGTTTATACTTTGAAATTTATTGGGGTGTATTTTATCATCCACATCAATGTTTCCTAAATATTTAATATTATTTCCTTCCACCTACAATTGTTTAAATCAAATTTTACCCTTCGGTGCATATTTATTAAAGGAATTGAAAGGAATCTTTTGTCGTTTTTCGTACGAGGTACTTTTTGACTTTTTCTACAAAAGTATGAAAAATGTTTTTTTTAACTTATACGGCATGAATGGATTTTTAAAACATTATTTCCAAGAAGCTTCCTTTACAAGTTTTAAAGTTTATTTTTAGTCAACTTCTTTTAGTTTATAATTTTAAGACATGTTAATAATGGAAAATGTTTTTGAAGTAGAATGGATATTTTACTCAAGAATGGAGTTCAAGTGTTTTATCAAAATTATTTTCCATCTAAGATAATAAAGGGTTCTGTTTCTATCCCTATTATTACATTGATTTGGTTATGTTGTGATGGAATTATTTTTATGAATTCCTTTATCTTATATGAATTGTTTTATGATGTCATGTTGTTTAAGAATCCCATTTTTATTACATGGGTTATGCTATGATGCATGGTTTATGATTTTGTGGCACACATAAGAATGGTATAATTATGAGATGGGTGGGACCTATATCTCCCTCCAATGCATTGGGTAATGATTTTATATCTCATGAGATAGACATGGCTGGAATGGTAGGTTATACCGGTTCAGTGAAACAGGACTGAAACGAGGGTGACTCGGTTCAGAAAGGGACTTTGTCCACTAAGATAGTCTTGGCAATGAGTCTTGACTAACAAGAAATGATTCTCTATGATTATGTGTGTATGACACAAAGTTTAATGTTTTACGTTATGATTATTGTGATTACATTTCACTGGCATGAGTTATCCCAGGTTATGAAATTATGATCTCTTTTACAGGCTATGATTTCCAAAAGTTATGTTCTTATGAATATGATGTGATTGATATTTCTTTTGTTTACCCTTACTGAGCATTTGAGCTCACCCTTTTATGTTTTCTTTTCCCCAGGATATAACGAATGGTTTTAGGTAAAAATAAAGGAAGATCTTTATGGGAGATGTTGAAGATCTTTCACCACGATTAGAAGATTATATTCCGAGTTTCCAAAGACACTAATCTATTACGATCCTTGTGTGTGAGTTTTTGTTATGTACTAAGTATTCCGCAAAAGTAATGTAATGTCCATTTACGTCAAGCTTCGGGTCTCTACAGTTGGTATCCGAGGAAAGGTTTATTCAACCTTTGGAATCTAGGATGCGAAAACGTTAGTGAGATCCCTAGAGATATTTCTAAGGTATGTCTAGGGATGTCCCTAAGGATAAGTATACGTATAGGATATAGTCTTAGAACTACGGTAACGATCTTAGAATTTAACCTAAGATGTTAGATATTGAGGGTACTCTCCATTTACTATGTTGTTTTCTCTAGCCTGATTTTTGCCTCTCACAAGATTATTTTTGTGTTTTAGTTAATGGAGGGAACTTGAAGGAATTCAGTTAACATTGAATCCAATGGAAAAATTGATGAATATGAGCAACAAAATTGTGTAATTCCTAGAGAGAAAGATATTGTGATTATGCCGAATGAGTCATTGCGATATATGATTAACAAGGTGAAATTTAGTGGTATGCCTAATTAATCAAAGAAGAGGAAGATAAACTATTATTCATGTCCGCATGTTGAGGAGCATAAATAAAGGAAGATTGAGATTTCTAAAGAGGGGAAGAAGAACCTTGAGGAATACCTCAAATGGAGGGACCGATGTTATCTGTGTGGAGAAATGGGTCATAGAGTGACAGACTGTTATGGAGTTCAATGTCTTATTTGCGGAGAACATGGGCATTACCCAACTCAATTCCCTGACCTAAAAAGGTACTTCTAAATCAAGGAAGGACTTATTCCAGGACAATCATTAAAGTGGATGGACTGAAGTGTTTATGTATTGGTATTCAAGAATAATGTTGTTGAGTTACTTTTATGGTGTATTGAAATATTTATGTATTGGTCTATTTTGGTTTTCAATAATTTTACGGTACCGGTAACCATGAAAAGTGATTCAAATATCTAGGAAAGTAGATGATATGCGCATAATGAATGGATAAGGAGAAAATGAAATGCTTGACAGTATTCATGAGCTCATGATTGATATAAGGACTAAGTGATATCATGGTTTGAGTATATAGAATTTTTAGGATTTTGGTATGTGGAAAGTGTTATCTTTTAACTGCATTCATGTTTTCACTAAGATTCAATGGAAATTTAAGAGAATACATGATTAAGGCCTTTGAATGTTTGGAATGTGACCAACAAGACATATCTTATGATATATGGGGATCAAAGATGGTATTAAATCTCTGGTAATTGTTTTCACTATATTATGACAATGGACTGCAGTATTATGGATAAGCCTAAAGACTAGAATGGATTATGTTGGACATAAATTAGTATTGTTTAAGGATAGAAGTTCTTTTTTGGATATTATTGATGGGATGTTATAGTAATGTAGTTTTAGAAAAACGACAACCTCCAGGACGGGCGATAGCCCATCGTGTCGGACAAGGCTGTGGGAATCGAACCCACAACCGAAGTGCGACTGGCCTTTATCGCCTACCACTGGCCTACAGGAAGTCCTTATTTAGTAGAAACTAGTTTTATTATATTGAGTAGTATGATATATGAAGTATAAGTCCATTTTAGGAACCATATATGATTAATCTCAGTATAGATCGACTTATGTATATAATTTTTGCTAACCTTTTGTTTGAGACAGATGGAATGACCCGTCATTCTATAACATGATCTGTTAACACATCACGAATAACAAATTCAACTTAATTTATTTAAGAGATGAAGTGGAAATTATTCATGGCACGAACAACAATGAGATTGTACCAAAATAAAGTAAGTATTTATTCTAATTCAAATTCTTCGAATTTAGGGAAACGATCTTGATAACAAAAAATGTTGTCCTAGTGATCTTATATTTTTATGAATCAGATGGTACCTTAGATCGTCACAAATTTATGGCTTTGTGATTGATGGCTTTTCCATAGCCATGTTTTCAACCACTCTTCATCAGAACATGATGGATAGATTTTTCTTATATATCCATATTTTCACCTATGTGGAAACCCAGTGATTAGTTTATTTGGGTAACCGTTACGTTTCATACTTTCGTTTTTAAAGATTGGTTTTGGTATTCCTTTTTACGATGTGGGTTTCTATTAAAGAAACTTTCGAATAGTAAACCAATTATAACCCCGATGAATTTTGAGGGCGAAATTCATTTTAAGGGGGGTAGAATGTAACAGCCCAAGATTTTATGAAAAATATTCTTTTTAATTGCACTAATGTCTTGTGTTGTACACTACACCAAAAGGAGCTTGCACAACACACATCCTTGACTTGCCTTGTATTACACGCAATCGCGACCTTCCTCAATAGCGTGTGTAGTACGCAATACCGAGTTTCACTAAACAACGATATGCTATTAAAATATTATTAAAACTAGCTGTTAAGAATAGTAATAACCACTTTTTGAAATTTTGTAAATTTTATTTTTCAAAATGGACTTTATTTTTGGATTTTTAATATCGAAATAGGTTGAAATTTTGGTACTTTTCGGATAACTTTCATTTTCTGATGAATAGTGAAAATTACTAAATTTTAATTAAAAACAACTTTTTTAATCGAAATAATTAATAGTGATAAATTATTAATTTTAGTGGGTTTAAAGTATATTTAGAATATATTTTTACAATTCAATACAATGTTGGTCATTGGATGTAATTACACATTTACAGCAGACATAAACAAGTGTTAATCTTTTGATAGTTATTATCTCTTAAAAACACGCTATTTGTTGTGACAGAAAAAATTAATTATAAAAATAATTAATGAAACTTATATGTTGGGAATTTTGTAAAATTGAAATCATTTTTGAACTTGGAATATCAATTATAGATTAGTGTGAAATTTTGGCATTTTTCTGAAAAATTTCAATTTTTGATGAATAGTGAAACTACTAAGTGGTAGTTAAAAAAATTAATTTTTTCATTAATCTTAATTTTACCGCTTCTGTGAATTGAATTTCAAAAATCCGAGAGACACGGTTGATGTCAGTAAGTAAAATGTGGTTCAATGAGATGAAAATAATTTTTGGTGAATAGTAACTTTTTACTTTTATTTACCACGGTTAAAATTAAATATGGTAATTAAGGGTAAAAATGATATTAATATTACCCTAACACGTGTCCTAATCCTATTGGACAAGTGTATCTCGACCAAAAACAACCTTAAGTGTAAGATATTATCATTTAGGCCCACTTGGATTAGATTAGGACATTTATTATTATTTAATTCGAAGAAGAGTTAAAAGAGTTAAAATCAATGTTTATTTATTAAAACATTTTTAATATAGGGTTATAAATAATATAATTTTGACTATAAATATTCATTAGAAAGAGAAATATATTTCCTACATAATGGTATTTTATTTGTAATTTTTATACTTTAAATAATTTAATTTATTTATGACACAACGATGATGCAGTAATTACCTTTTTAAGAAAATATTAACATAATTGATGTTATAAATGCCCAAATAAATGTAATATGAGACTTTTTATGACTTACACTAATTTTATAGGTTAATATGACATTTTATTGGTGATTTAAGTAACTTGGTTCGAACTTATCATTCTGTTAGAAATTTCATAAAAATCATGTACCAAATAATGTCAAAATTGACATAAATTAGTTTTTTTAAAAAATATTATATTATTAATTGTTATTTAATTCCTAAAAATCTAAGGATCGGCCAAAGGACTTATATAAGGATATATATATTAATAATATACAACTTTTGGTTCGTTTGGATTGATATAGTAAGTTTATTAACCATATAGTGTAAGAAAACAAAAAGACACGGTAAAAGTTAAATTATTTAACTTAGAGTTAAATCTAATTGATAAGGTTAAAATAATAACCTAAACTTGTCTAAATCCTATTGGATGAGAGGATTTCTACCCATCCCCACCTTATCCTCGAAATAAATCAATTTGGAGCTATTTAAAACCGAACTTGACATTATAATAAAATAATATTTTTAGTTATTCCAAAGGTCCCCCTCTCCTCCCTTATAAAAGGGCACCTCCTCCCTCTCTTCCTCACACAACTTTGAGCCTTCAATCTCTGCCAACCCCTGCCAAATTATCTTCTCCACTTCTCTAGATACATCCTAGAGGTTCTGGTCTTACTCAAAGACCAATTTTAGTGCCCTAAGAGGAGGTCTCAAAGAGGCGCTTCAAAGAAGAGGTAATTTCCGTTACCGATTCTTTCACCTTTATTTCTTCTTCCAGTTCTTGTTCTTAGGTTGTTTAATTATGAAGTAATAACATCAATATCACTCATATACTGATATGTTATTATAAGTATGAAACAATCCTATTTCACCATCTATCCATCCTACGGAAAACGAAATCACCGTGCGTGCGTACGTACGGAATACCGTCTCCACGCCGTGGTTTAATCTATTTTCCACCACCACCTTAATTGGATGGGTATAATGGTGTAATGAGTAACTATATATGATTATTATAAAGTGATATTGATACTGAAATAGTATACATACACTTAAACACAATTCCATGACCATGGGAACGATATCATCGCTCGTGCGTACGTACGTACTGCTGTCTCCACGACGCGATGAGATTCATTATCCATGTTAACCATTCCAGAATGATTACAAAGTATATATAATGAATAATAATGAAATATATGACATGTTAAATCTTCTGTATTTATGTATATATATATGTATGTCATCTACTTACTTCCATTCAAGACAATAAGGAAAGGAAAACAGCGTTCATGCGTACGTACAGACTACCGTCTCCATGAACGGTGTGTTTCATTTAATTTATCTATCTAATATACATATATATACTGAATATATATGATATATAAATCATGTTTTATATTCTGGAAGTAAGTAAATCATGATATAAGTAATAATAATGTCAAGAACAACAAGTCCAAACACCTACGATAAATGAAACGATTTTACCCAAAACGCTTTTTTAACATGGAATTTACAAAAGAACGGGTAATATAAAGTCATAAGTGAACCATATTTTATATCATAACAATGAATATGATTCTGTAATAAGTTAATGACATTATTTAAATCATTATACAGGAGGTTTGGAAACTTACAAAGCAAGTCGGACCTAAGGTAAAGGAAATATCACAATCTCATTTTTATTCGAGATTGTTTATACTTTGAAATTTACTGGGGTGTATTTTATCATCCACATCCATGTTTCCTCAATATGTAATATTATTTCCATCCACCTACAATTGTTTAAATCAAATTTTACCCTTCTGTGAGTTTTTAGTAATGGATATGAAAGGAATCTTTTGTTGTTTTTCGTACGAGGTACTTTTTGACTTTTTCGACAAAAGTACGAAAAATGTTTTTTTAACTTATACAGAATGAATTGATTTTTAAAACATTATTCCCAAGAAGCTTCCTTTACAAGTTTTAAAGTTTATTTTTAATCAACTTCTTTTAGTTTAAAATTTTAAGACATGTTAAGAAAGGAAAATGTTTTTGAAGTAGAATGGATATTTTCCTCAAGAATGGAGTTCAAGTGTTTTATCAAAATTATTTCCCATCTAACATAATAAAGGGTTATGTTTCTATCCCTATTATTACATTGATTTGGTTATGTTGTGATGGAATTATTTTTATGAATTCCTTTATCTTATATGAATTGTTTTATGATGTCATGTTGTTTAAGAATCCCATTTTTATTACATGGGTTATGCTATGATGCATGGTTTATGATTTTGTGGCGCACATAAGAATGGTATCATTATGAGTTGGGTGGGACCTATATCTTCCTCCAATGCATTGGGTAAAGATTTTATATCTCATGATATAGACATGGCTGGAATGGTAGGTTATACTGGTTCAGTGAATCAGGACTGAAACGAGGGTGACTCAGTTCAGAAAGGGACTTTGTCCACTAAGATAGTCTTGGAAATGAGTATTGACTAACATGAAATGATTCTCTATTATTATGTTTGTATGCCACAAAGTTTAATGTTTTAAGTTATGATTATTGTGATTACATTTCACTGCCATGTGTAATCCCAGGTTATGAAATTATGATCTCTTTTACAGGTTATGATTTCCAAAAGTTATGTTCTTATGAATATGATGTGATTTATATTTCTTTTGTTTACCCTTACTGAGCATTTGAGCTCACCCTTTTATGTTTTCTTTTCCCCAGGATATAAAGAAAGGTTTTAGGTAAAAAAATTAAGATCTTTATGGGAGATGTTGAAGATCTTTCACCACGATTAGAAGATTATATTCCGAGTTTCCAAAGACACTAAACTATTACGATCCTTGTGTATGAGTTTTTGTTATGTATAAAGTATTCCGCAAAAGTAATGTAATGTCCATTTACTTCAAGCTTCGGGTCTCTACAGGCGTTCTTCGTCGGAGCTTAAGTGTTCTTCGTGTTCTTCGTCAAGGTTGAAGAAGATGAAGAGAGAGCTTCCAAAACCTCTCAAGGTGGCAAAGGATACTAACCAAAATAAAATAAGCTTAACGATTATTTTATTTACACAACTAAACCACATGAATTTCAAAAGTTTGAAATTAAAATAACTTATCTCAATTAATAACCCAAGTTTTCAAGATTAATTAGAGAGGAGTTATTGGGAGTTTTGAAGGGAGTTGAGGAGTTAGGGTTCGTGTGGGCCCCACAACACTTAATCCTCACAAGGGAGGTTAACTGGATGTGGGTCCCACCTCTAACTCCCTTTGGGAGGATATAACCAACATGGATAAAAATAAAATGTGTTTCCACATTTGATTTAACTTCATTTTATTTCCCCCAGAAATAATTCTCATCCCGCATTAAACGCAACCTCGGAAAAGGTCTCCTTAAGCGAATATCGGCACTGAGAGTTCATCGGTGCCCTCAGAATTCGATTTCGGGCACCGGTTCAAAAGTTATAAATTACCGCTTGTTCGTTCACTGAACGTACCCGAGCCAAACTTCGGAAATTAATTCCGGGCACACTGCGCCTCGGAATCAGGTGCCGTAAGAAACCGCGCTCTTGTAAAATTCCAAAGAAAACTAAGAAAAAATTTTCCTTGATTTTTACGGGTCTTTACAACTATTCATTAAAAAAGTAACATTGTCGAAAAACACCAAAAATTTACACAAAGTAAATTTTAATGTCCCGATTCTAAAGAAGAATTTTATTTTGTCAAATATAACACATAAAATTGTCAAAAAGTTGATTTAAAAGATGTTCGCCTTCAAAAGGCGGTTAATTGACCAGTTAAGGAATATTAGAATGTTTACGCTTAAAATTGGGTTCATTCGCATTTTTAATCCTTAAACATTTATTGTAAAAATTAAAAATATTTTAAAAACATATATAATCATTTTGTAGTTAGTTCTGTTCATTCCTGCCATTACAATGGCTAGGCGTTAACTACCATTTAAAATAATATTATTTTATTATCAGAGTGCAACGTATAGCATTCCCTTTAAAGTGATATTAATATTTTATTCACAAATATGGATAAATGTGAAAATTTCATACTCTTTATTTACCTGGGGTGTTACATCCTTCCCCCCTTTTGGTAATTACATCCTCGCAATTTTAAAATTGATCTTGGAAACATCCTTGAACGTCCCACATCGGAACAAGAGTCGGTAAAACAAACACTTTAAAATAAAGAAAGATAAGTACAATGGTCACCCGAGTTAACCCATACTAGGATTCCAAGTATGAATATATGGACATGAATGAAAAGACAAAGGGTCATGTTCTGATGGAGAGTGATAGTAAACATGTTTAGGAGAAAGTTAACAATAAGAAAATCACAAACATGTGATGGGTTAAACGGTATTTGATTCCCTTGTAGGAAAAGTTAACATACAACATTTTTGTTTTAAGTTAATTTTCATTGAGGAATTTATTTTTGAACTTAACTAAATCATAATGAAACATACTTACTTGTCATGTAGACTTTCAACTTTTACTATATTCCTTAATCAAACTCATATTTTCTCCAAAAGACGAGTTTTTAGGAAGTCTTATTCACATTTAGAGTACTATAATCAAAATCTTGAGAATCACCTAATCCACAAAAGATAACTATATACTTCCCATGTCTTTAGACTCTAACCAAAAACAAAAAGGTCAGTACAAGATCAGATAATCTAGAAAAGGATAACCCTTTATAAAAAAATATATTCTTAATCTCCAAAATTTGTCAAACAAAACCCAAAGTTCAACAAGGACAATTCGATAAACAATTTTTGCATAAAATTCTTCAAATTAAACCAAACTAAGATTGAAACCCAAATATTTGAAGGATTTAGTCACATAGTCTTCCATGTTAAATCGTAACATTTATCTCCAAACAACATCAGTTTCTCTTAATGTCCCGTATTATAAAGTAATTAACCTAATCACATATCCTCCATGATAGGTTAATAAATTTCCATAGATAACCCAAAATCAACATACTCTTAATTCATAAAATCATCTAACTAAAAAGTATCAGTCAAACTAACCAGGGACTTCACGTAGTCCAGTGGTAGGTGATAAATACCAGTTGCACTTTGGTTGTGGGTTTGATTCCCGCAGCTTTGTCCGACGCGACGGGTTGTCACACGGTCTGCGTGTTCTCCTTTTTCCAAAACTATATAATTCTCAAATCATTCCCAAAAAGATATAAAATCATAAAAAATAACCATAACATAATTTAACCTCAATTTCATCTCATGCCTTTCACTTCCATCATAAATATAGTAACCCATAATTACCTCAAAAGTAAGGATCATATAAACCCAAATGTTTCTTTATAATTATGTCCACAAAAGAACTGATTACTATTCTTTGAATAAAATTTTCATATATCAAACATCAGGGTTACAGATACTATAAAAAGTCTTCTAATGTAACCCCATCATCAGAAGAGACTTAATACTCTTAATAATTTCACCATAATTATTGAAGCCCTTATATGTTGACTTCTAACTCATTCAACATTATTCATGATCCATTAACCATTACTTTCCAACTTATTTTGAAATACTTCTTTCCTACAAACAAAATCATGAATCATATCCTAAGATTCCAAAATAGGAAAACAAAAGTTATGAAATAATCCATACCTTTGATTGGTCATTGTCATTTTCTTCATCCTTAATCGGAATGGCATTAGGTATTGGTAAACGAGTATTTGTACGATCTTGGTGATCCCATTCATGAAACTTCTTCATAGGACATGTGTTTGCATAATGACCATGCACACCACATTTAAAACATTCAATTGATCCCTCAGAAAGAACTTATTTCCCTTTCCTCGAGTCAACTGGATGCTTCCTTTTCCCATGGCAGGTTCTTACTTTATGACCTTCATTTCCACATCTATAGCATATTTCTTTCCTTTTGAAACATTTTCCTTGGTGTTCCTTTCCACATCATTGACACATAGGTTTTTGAACACACTGAACTTTATGATTATTACATGTAGTTCCGTAGGGATTTGTTTCTCGCATACATGATACCTTAGATAAATCACCAAGGTTTAGGTGGTAAATTATGACTCTAGATAGTTGGTTGAGGATAAACACAAAGGGTTGTCATTGCAGCAACCAAATCATTCAGTTTCTTGCTCAAAAAACTGTCACAGTTTCCTTCACATCCACTGTTACTTTGGTGCCTGCTAGATCCAGCCATTTACTAAAACAAAAAAGGTCAGTGTGAGTATATTAATAAAACCATAATGTACTAATGAGGAATATAAACACTAAGATATACTTACTCATTCACTTTATCTAAAACTAGGATTCTTTCTGAAATCCTAACCATTATGGTAATGTCACTTATTCTTAGAGAATACCCAAACCTCTAATGTTTTCTAAACCGACCTATGATACCAACTATAAGGACCTAGCCTTAAACCTTACTTAATCTTGAGTTAATACAAGATTACACATTTTGAATCTTTTCAGGTTTAGAGTTTTAGAGAATTAGATCATAAAACTTGCATTACATTCCACATTTACACAAAGTGGATATATAAAAGATAGTATTAATTTTTTTCCCTCAATGGAAACATAAAATAAAGCATGGATTCATTCTTGACACTTCCTTGACACTATCATCATAACATGTACCTTTCCCTTGACCTGTGAAAAACATTTCACAAAAACTTGGGATGAGCATAAAAAGCTCAGTAAGGGATATAAAAATATGGAAAGGAAACAGGAGTTCATATATACATAAGAATGAAATCATACTTTACCCATAAAACATAGACACTTTAACATAACTCATCAAATCATGAATAAATCATAGAAATCATAAGACATAAAAGTAACTTGAGGCATTCATAACATTCTTACGTAGGGAGTAACCCTCTTGGTTATGTTTGGAATACCCACCACAGTATATTCCCTAAATATCTTCGGAGAAACCATAACGTTTCACTCCTTCGCGTTACCCAATGCATTGGAGAGCTATATCGGGCTCACCCGCCCTTAGTTTATCACGGAACCACCCATATTCATAAAAATGCCCAAGAACCATAACATAATCTTATCACATAAAACATGCATAAAGGAAACATAACATTTACACCATTCAATCAGAAGATATCAACACAAAACATTGATATAAAAACATTATGAAAGCCATTTTCAATACCAAAATAAAAGAAAAGTAAAACATGGTATTTATTTTTCTTTTAAAAAGGATGTATGGCTTGTAGAGGAAGCCGAAACTCAAATAATGGTCACGGTGGCGGAGAATTCATTGTCGCCACATACGTATGATAAGAAAAACATTCCATTTTGTTGTTTAGTAAAACGCTTTGTATAAAAAATATTCCTTTTGAATAAGCGTAAAAGTCAAAGGGGTTTATACACTGTATAAAAGAAAGTTGTGTATAAAACAAAATGAGAGACTCTTGAATACAAATAATTGCGGAATAACTTTTAATCCAAACTTTATAATATCATGAGAATAAAGGGATTCATGATATAATATTTCAAAGGATATTATACACACCCTATAAGAGTGAATTGGTGCATAAAAACAATGAAGTCTCAATGGAAATGTAAATTGAGATGGTATCCTTAAATTAAGGATTAATCTATCACATAATTATGTGTGAGAAATAAAAATACACCCAATATAAGTGGATATTAAGTGTGAAACAATCAGAGGTCATTCACACATATTCATAGGATGACATGTTCAAGAAGTACATGTTGAACCCAAAGAAATCGAAATTGGATTAAGATGTTCCCTTGTAAAAATTCTATAGCCTTACAGCGTCACTTCAAAATTCAGAAAATTAGTCGACGAGAGAGTGAATGGTTTCTCATCACTTTGACATAAACTTTACCTTAGTAAGGATATAGAAGAACATATCCCAACATAATAAGATGTAAATTAAAAGACATAACAAAGGAAGTCTTTTAAAAAGAGGAGGGTGAAAGGTCCCCTTACTGAGTTGGGTATCTTTTGAAACGCAGACCCCATGGAAGATGGGTAATTAAACATTGATGTAAATACTCAAAAACTAAATTATGTTACAACAATATTAGAATAATGGGTAGTACATATACCACTTAATGGAAATGGTGGCAAATGTAGCATAAATCTCACGGGAATAAAAGTGAGATGAAAAATCCCTTACGAAAACTCAGCAGCCAAACGACGCCACTTAAGACTTACAAAAAATTGGATTTATGAGATCAAATAAGTTCTCACATAATATGACCATAAAAATTATAGTATGGCGAATATAAAATAACATCCCCAAACATAATAAATATGAGCTTAAAAGAAATTACATAAAAGAGAGTACTTAAAAAGAAAGAGAGGCGTAGGATCCCTTACCTCGGGTCCGACATGACTCGATCGTTCTTTAATGTCCGGAATAATAGACTTGAGTTAATTTATTCCTTCTTAAGAACCTCTTTCCAGTTCATTATTCCTTTTATATCACTTATCACCATGTTATGAACACTATGTAATTATTTAAGTTAATAACGGTCGTTTTAACGATCATTGGTACTTGAGTCAAAAATAAACTCTTTATAATTATAAGTTGTTCATGTGGTAAAATATCCATTATATCCAGAATTGTATTCATGATGTATATATCATATATATCATATATTCCTGTATATATAATATTACATAACATATAGAGTTAAGAAATGAAATGCACCATTCATGGAGACGGTATGCCGTACGTACGCATGAACGCTACTTCCATTTCTATTTCATATTTAATGGAATTAAAACATAATGATACATAATAGTATTTTAATTAAATTATGGTATCATATATAATATCATTAAATATATCCTTTATACTTACCACATATGGTATTAACGAATCAAATCACTTTGAGGGGGCGGTAGTCCGCACTTCCTAAAATGAAGATATCGCGTATACCCATAATAAAATCCATAAAGGTATGCCATAAATGAAAAACACAGAAGCTTAAGGAAAACATATACATATTATATATCATATATAAATATAGTTATTTATTAATGTCCACCTTTGAAGGTGTTATATGAGTGTTGAACAATCATCGTTTCGTGAGGCAGAAATTCACCATCCACAAAAATAGTATGTTCTTTAACCATTAGATGATGTTGTGTGTATGTGTATCTCGAATACATTTTATACCAACATCCTAGTATATTGAAGATCCTGGAGGTGTTACAAAATAAATTAATAAAAAGAGTTTATGGGGTTGGAGAAGCAAAATAAAACAAAAGAACTCAAGTTAAGACATTACCTTAAAATCGGGTAACTCTTTATGATTTGAGCTCAAAGGCTTCCTTGGGAAGTCATCTGCCCAAAGTGAGGCTTCTAAGAGTAAGAGAGGGATTTGGAGAGGAAAAATTGGTAGGGGTTTTCCGAGACAAAGTCTTTGGAGGTGTGGGTAAAGAGGTAGACGTGGGGGCCTTTTATAAGGGGAGAGGAGGGGCACTCTTGGAATGTGATAAAAGGTTACTTTATTTTCAAATGCTTTTCGGATTTTAAAGGTCCCACATTGATTTTTTTCGAGGATAAGGTGATAAGGGTTAGAAATATACCCATCCAATAGGGTATTGACATGTGTAGGTCATAGATTTTACATTATCTTTTCATTTTATTTAAATCGTTAAATAATGAGGACATCGCTGCATCATCATGATGTCATAAATAATTTAATCTATTTAATGTCTAAAAATTCTAAAAAAATACTATGATGTAGGAAATATTTTTATATTTCTATTTAATATATATAGTCAAAAATATTACTTGTATAACCCCATGAGAAAATTGTTTTATTAAAACATCTCATGTTTGTGTCATTTTTACTTTAACATTAAATAAAAAGTTAATTATGTCATTTCCCAACCAAAGTGGCTCCTTGGGGTCCCCAAGTTGACCCATGGGTTTTATTGGTAGGCCATGACACATCCAATGAGGGTAGGACTTGTGTCAGGCTCATCTCATATTACTAAAACATTATTTTTACCTTAAACTACACTAATTACCTCTAATCGCGATTAAAAACTTAATAAGTTACTATTCACCAAAAAATTATTTTAATCCCATTGAACCAAATTTTCCTTCTTAATGACAACCATGTATGTCAAATTTTTGAAATTCAAAACACAAAGGTGGTAAAATTTCATTTAAACGGATAATCAGTTTTTTTAAGTACATCTTAGTGGTTTCACAATTCATCAAAAATTGATGTTTTTTAGAAAAATCCCAAAACTTCAACCAAAGCTATATTTGATATTCTGAATTCAAAAATGTTGTCTATTTCACAAAATTTAATACATATTAGTTACATTAATTAATTTAATAATTAATTCCCGCTGTCAAGTCAAATAGCGGGTTTTTATGAAACAATATATATCAAAATATTGACACTAGTTTAAGTCTGATTTCAAAGTGAAATTAATTCCAACGACCAATATTGGATTAAATGGTAAATATATATTCTAATTTAACTTTAAAACCAATTCAAAAGATAATCTAATAATATAAATAAATTAGATTAAAAAGTGGTTTTGAATTAAAATGCAACATTTTTCACTATTCATTAAAAAACAAACTTTATCGGAAAATACAAAAAATTTACAGAAAGAAAATTTTGATGTCCTGATTCTAAAGAAGAATTTTATTTTGTCAAATATAACACATAAAATTGTCAAAAAGTGGATTTAAAGGAGGTTCTCCATCAAATGGCGGTTAATCAACCATTTAAGGAATATTAGAATGTTTACGCTTAAAATTGGATTCATTCGCATTTTTAATCCTCTGACATTTATTGTAAAAAACAAAAATATTTGAAAAACATATATAATCATTTTGTAGTTAGTTCTGTTCATTCCCGCCATTACAATGGCTAGGCATTAACTACCATTTAATATAATATTATTTTATTATTAGAGTGCAACGTGTAGCGTTCCCTTTAAAGTAATATTAATATTTTATTCACAAATATGGATAAATGTGAAAATGTAATACTCTTTATTTACCTGGGGTGTTACAGATTTCATGCATGAATGGATGGTATAATGGATGATAACATTAATAATTCCATGATTCTAATGAGTTTTTTTAACTATGATGAATGGTTATTAGTGTTAGAGGGTATTGGGGCCAAATTTTGGTGATGTCTGACTCATGTGATATAGAGATAGGTTCAGTGTGTGGTAAATGTAAAGAGCTTGTACCTGAGGAATTTAATTAGGTCCAAATTATAAAACAAACTAAGAAAGAATGATTTCCTTTCGGATGGGTAACAAGTATCTTGTATAAATATTATGTAGTTTCTGATAAAACCAATCTGGGATACACTAGTTATGTGAGGAAAAGATATTTTTTTATTAGGGTGATGGATTTTTATGTGGATATTTTTGGATACTAGGGACATGCTAGTTGGACTTGATAAGTGTGGCAGTGACTGCACCACATGAATCATTGGTTGATGACTTCTTTGTAGAGTATCATGATCTGGTGGTGATTTTACTTAGTAAAACCATGTGTGTTATATTTTTTCAATGTTAATGTGGTGTTATATGGGGGGAAATATTGAGACTTGTGGATGGTTAACGTTACATTATAACTGGATGTGACATTAGTGGTTCAAAAAATATAGTGATATTCATCGATGACTTCTTTTAATGCTACAAGTTATTGAAGATCATTTATATTATATTTACAACATTCTAGGAATGATGAGAGATCTATGGATTTGTGCATGGGTACATGAAGGTCCATTGCTTGGATATAGGGCTTCTTAGAGGTTACACTATGGATAAATGTATGTGGATATTTATAGTTGGTGGTACAATATCGACTTAGAGTGGAAGTAGCCCTCATGATGGTCTGAATGTTAATGAGTTCCCTAAGTTTCATTCATGGAACTCCCAAATGAGTAGGGGTGATGTTTCTTTTGTTTCTCTAGTTTACGATAGATGGTAAAATCAATGTTTTGGTTTCACATTTTGTTTGAAGTGTGGGCTTTGATGTTTGGGACATCTTGGGGAAATATGGGATGATGAAAACCCAATGGTGGGGAGTGGTAATTTAATTATTGATATGTAGAGTAAAAAATTTAGTATGTGTGGATTCACTAGGATTCCGTTGAAAAAAATATGATGTTCATGTTATGGATCCTCATGAAATATATTTTTTTCCTTGGAGGTGGTGGCTGATCATTCCAATTTTTGGATTTGGGCTTCGAAGGTTGTGTTCTGGTGGCATTATAATGTGAATAAGTGTGATATAATCTTTGATAATGTGAGATAGAGGAACACAAAAATTAGTGATGGGCATTCTCAGATGAGTGGAAATTGGGTTTGGGAAAAAACAAGTGGTCCTTAGTAATTTTTTAATATAAGAAGTTAATCTATTGGAAATTTTGAATGGTGTAAGAGTGAATGATGATGTAATCTAGAATAGTGGATTCCATGACTGTAGAGTTTTTTCTGAAAGTATGTGATGGGCCACCATATTAGAATTAAAGTAACCAATGAGGTAAATTATAAGAAACCTATAGTTGTATGTTTAATGGAATTTTTTTATCAAATGATGGAAAACATGTGGGAGGTCGGGTTTCTCTTAGTCCAAAAATTGATGGTGTATGAATGTAAATTATGGATAGCTTCAGTGGAAATATGGATTCTAATGTGGGGATAATGTTCATGTGTATATTTGGCCATGGTGATTTTGGATGTGTTTTGGTTTTTTGTTAATGATTTTTGAGGTTCTTGTGGTCCATTAAATGATTAAGGTATAGAAGATCAGAATTTGTTTGTGGTGAGTTAAAGAATATGGTGGGAAGAAACATATTAGGTGGAAGTTAGTTGATGATGTGAAAATTTTAATGTGTAGGATGGGCTCATATAATAATTATATTTTTATTTATATATGCGTGATTGGAGGAGACTTAGGTATTTACCACTTGAGTACATTGAAATGAAATTTATGATTGGGTCGTGTTTCAGATGTATAGATATGAAACAAGGACATGAGCCATGCGTTATGGACTGAATTTGGTTGGGGGAATGTGGATCGAAATGTTGGGTGTACTTTATTGGATTTTTATTGAGGCTAATGATTGAATTTTGAAAAAGTGTGTTAAATGGTTCTAGCTGATTTGTGCCATGAGTAGTGGATAGAATTAGATCGAAGGTGTAATGATTGTCTCAAACAACATTGTTCATGGATTTAGCATTATTTGTTTCGTGTTGATGTTTACTTAGGATTCCAAGATAATTATCTTATGTTGTATGGTTGTAATGTTTAGTTTTAGGTGGATGCATCCATTATAGATAATTAGGTTTATTATTAAAGATCGAAATGGGAGTGTTATTCAAGGTAGGATTGTTTTTTTGTTATACGTGTGGTGATGACTTGGAAATTATTAGTAGTAAAAATTGGAGATTAAAATAGATAGGTAGGCCCTATGGTCCACCCTTTTGTCTTTAGAGATTGGTGGTGTATGGGGAGTACTGCTCGAGGATGGCCCATTATTAGGTAAGGATAATGTAAGATACTGACCTAAGATATGATGAATGTTTGGATGATATTCAATTAATAGAGTGTGTCTCAAGAACATGGTGTACCTTAGGGGTGTACTAATGGTTCAGAACATGATATGTGATGAAAATATTCCATGTAGTGTGTGGTGCATGGTTGGAGCACAATTCGTACTGATAGTGCACCTGGCCTGTGTAAAACGTTCCCCAGACCTCCAATTGAATAGAGGCTGACACACAAGTACTATAAGGTCATCCAAATAGTGTGGTTTCCCCTAAGAGTCTATTCGACCTAGCCCATCTTGGATAGTGGGATCCAAATGATTGATCAATAGTTTGGCCAATAGTTTAGAAAATCCATGTATCCCTTAAAATGTTGGAATTATCTACTTTTACACATAATCATTAAGGGATTAAGGCAAATTAATCCCATATTAATATTAGAACTACATGGTTGATAATCCAAATCCATATAACATTTTAAGGGATGATTATTCTTTAATTCCTAGGCATTCGATGGACCCTTAGTTGAAAATAATATCACCATGTATGTATTTTTCATTGCTTCTTTCTATTATACGAATGCAGATTTGTGTGTTGTTACTTCTCATTCCAAATCACCGTACCCTTTTTTGAGGGTGATCTTTGACATGGTGATTGATCATGTCTTAGTTAAAATAAAGGGGTTATTTTGGAAGATTGGTTACTTATGAGTATGACGTAGGTTGTCTTCAGGATTTTCCCCTTATAATGTTTTTTATAAGTGTATGTTGTGGTGATTACGTTATTCTTTTCATTATATATATGTTTTTGGCTAGAGAATCTAAACTGGTTCTTCTTGGGAGGTTCGAAAACCTTTACATACAGTACTGTGTCTTTTAATGAATCAATTCCAAACCTAGGGCTACCCATGTGGTATTCCAAAACCATATGTGTGGTGAAATTAATTACAAACATAAAAATATGGTCATTATAATGGAATTGGGATAAAAAAATTTATTTGAACATATAAATATTTAATGGGTTAATTAAAGTGGTTATTAGTTAGATTTTGTGAAAATCTTAAAAGGTCTGAAAAATCGATTAAATGAGGTGTTTTGGATTTTAACACGGACATGGTTTTTTAGTAAATCTAAATTAGTATTTTATAATTATGTAGTGCTTCGAAATTTGGTGCTGACCCCAAGGTGACTAAATAATGGTTTTTTATAGATCTCAAGTGGTGATTTGAGTTGTTTCTATGGACTAAAATAGTGAAAATTTCATGATTCTTTATTTTAATGAATTTAATGAAATTGTTGGACATTGTATATATATATATATTTTAAATAGAAATATTCTTGTTGAAAGGCAGTTTCGAAACATTATACTTTGTATGGTTGTTTTTAAGGCTGTCATGATGTTTCAAGTTGTGTAAATATTATTGGGAAAATGAGATTTTTACTTATGAGTATGAAGTGTTGATTTGAAATGAGGTTGTGGTTCCCTTTTATGAATACTCATTAATGATTATATGAATTTTTTTAATGAAAATTAAATTATAGGAGGATTTGTTTATTTTTTTTGAAAGGGTTGAATTTTCATTTAATTGTTTGGTTTCATGATAAATTTTAAATGGATAATTTTTTTCATTTCAAATCATTTTTTAGGTTGTGGTCTGTGTTTAATGAGTGTGTGTATAAGGGTTTTGATAATTATTTCAATACTGATATAATTTTTCTTAATATAATTGTTTGTTATGGTTTATCATGATAGGAAAAATCGTGTTTGGACTCATGGTGTGATGCTTCAATGATACTAAATATTGAATAATGGTTTGGGATGTTGGATGGATGTTCTAATTTGTTGTTTGGGTTGAGATAGAATGATTCTCTTGGACCAATGATTTATTTTTTGCTTAGGATGTCAGACTTGTGCTCTATGACCCTCATATAGGGACTGAGGTTCCCAGTTTGAAGTGGTTGTACTTAATATCTAGACCCCATTGGTGTAATGATTCATGGAGGATACAGGTTTTGAGAATCTATGATACTATAGTCGGTATGGTTATGGATGTTGGATTGAGGCTCATTGATTCACAAACACATGTACCTGGTTTGACTACTATACTAAGTCTTTGAGTTATGTTGATAAATGTATTAGTTTAGTATGACCCTTTTTGTAAAACTAGTAATTTTTTATTTTGATATGGTTTAGGCTTCTATAATTTTTGGTGCTTCTATGGTTTCCTATATATCAATATGTGTCTTGATAGATAAGATGGATAAATTTATAGTTTTTAAATGTGATTAATGACTCCTTTATTGTAATTTTTATTTTGTTATAATTGGTTATCATTAAACACTATTTCACAAACTAGTTATTACATTAGACACCATTGTTGGTTTCCTGATAAATTTTAGTCACACCCTCATCGACCAGGTATGGAATGTGGGTCCCAAGTAGGTACTTCTTGTTTTATGGTATATGTTCGTGACATGGACCTAGTTGTTGGTTGTGCACGAGATGATGGGTCATAGTATGGGATGTCATGATATGTTTTGGGCTTTGGTCAATTTTGTGGATCTTCGTGTAATTTTGGTTTTCGGGATTTATTTGTATCACGATCTGGTATGTCGTGTATACCTCATATTATTAAAACATTTCCAAATTGGTTACTTGATCGTTTTTTCTATATTTTTTCCATTTATAATTATTTATGGTTACCAAATCTGTTGATCATATTCTTTTTGTGGTTTTAATCCATTATGATGGTATAGTCTACACAATGTACCCTTAGAGACATGTTCTATTAGTCGAAGACCTCTAGTTTATGAGGTGGTGGACATGAGTCCATGTGACGACCTAGATTAGGGAACCATATATAGTTGATATTATTCCAGAGAAGTTACACTTATTCTTCCTTTATATAGTATATGATTGTTTTTACAATGGACGGTATTTGAAATCACATTCTCTTTCCATTTTTTTAGCCATTGACTATATCTGGAATTATTTAATTTCCTTTGATCACTAGACACTAAATTTCCCAGAAATATATAATTTTTTTATCATGGTTATATTTATTTCATAAACTATATATCATTTAAATATTTAGTGTATTATACGGAAATGAATTTTATTCATTGGTAAAATAATGATACTCCAAAATTTTTATTGTATACCCATATTTAATGTTATGGAATATTATTCATAAATTAAATTGATTGTTTTATATATTTGTAATTTATTTTATCATATATATATGGTTGGGGAATTGATAGGGATAACCCCACTTTACATCAATAGTATCATGAGACAAATAGGTTTTATAAAAATAGTTAAATTTGTTTCTAGTGTACACCTACCCATTATATTTCAAAAACCTTATGGAAGGCCTTAATAGTAGTGGTATCATGATTCCTATGATAATGATGTCCTATAATTAATCATTTCATAAAATTAGTGTTAAATTATTATTATAGAAGTCATTTTCATAATGATATAATAAATAAATGAATTTCATTTTTAGTTTATTCATTAAATGACATGCGTTTTTAATTATTTACCATGAAATATTGTATATTCCTTAATGAGTAATTATTTTCATGATATTGAATAATGGTATTTTAAGTCTTATAGTTATATTTCCATATTTATAATGAAGGTCTTGTTATTTAAATGTTATGTGTCTTCAATTATTTTCCATTCAATATTGATTATTCTTATTAATGTATGATAGTTTCCACTACACATAACACTTTACTTATCATTTGATATCACCGATTTTTTTAACCTTCCCATTAATCAATGAAGTGTACCATGATTGATATGAATTTATATTCTATATGTAATAAATATATTATGGAAAAATTTATGTTGCATTTTTCTCAAAAATAAAAGGGGAATCATGTATGTTTTTATTTTACAAAGACTACTAAACAAATCATTCTTTTGGGATATGATTACTTGTATCTTCTATCATTGTGAAGTTAAAATGACTCATATCTAGGTTACTAGGGTCAGGGTCTCTACATCATTATCGATTTATATTTTTCACCAAAAAAGGTTCTATGAGTTGTATGAGTTAAACACACATTGTAAACATTTATTCAATAAAAGAGTCTGATTATATCGCATCTTTTGATGTAAGAATGGATGCATTATCAATTTGAATCATTGTACAAGTGCTTGCTGGGGTTTCTAGAATAAAATTACCTAACACATTTTCTTGTGATAACACTTTTTTGGTGGCCCCTCCCAGGGTACCCAGGTTCTATCAAAAGGAAAAATCACAAATATTATATGTTTCAAATTTTGAGGTATTTTCTTAAAAAGGTTATGTTGTACTGAGTAGAGCATATATGAAAGAAAATGTGGGGACCCATTTATGAATGATCTGTATTAGTAGAATATATATAATCATGTGAGGGGAGGGTAAATGAAATATATTATCATTTGATTCTAGATATGGTTGTAGTATTTTAGATTAAGCACCCAATAACCACAAGGTTTTGTGACTTTCCCAATCCAACATGCCAGGGTATTTATTTATAAAATGAAATTAAAAAATTGAAAACATGTTGTGATAATTAAATTAAATTCATAGAAATAGTTAACATCAACTGGGAGCTCATCTGACCAAGTGAGGTTCACTACCACTCCCTTATTAGCAATCCCATCATCAACCAAGATATCCTCCTGAAATACATGTGTGACAATGTAGTTGATACCCATAACATAATTCATGAATTCATTCCATTTTCTAGTAAGCCTCTATGTGAATTAAAAAACATCATTCCTAAAAAATGCACAATAGTAGAATAATCTTATTCCAACCAAAGGTGATTCCAAAAATTAATTTTAGAAAAATAGATAACATGGAAGTTCCCAGGAATAACCACTTCAATGGTGGAAGTCACACCACATGAGCCATAAAAGAATCCTAGGACAACACCCCTCTGATCCCGAAAAACATCACCACACCCTGAGGGTACTAGGTTCCCTTAAGATACTCCATACATGTGGAATTTAATTCATTTAGGTAATAGAGGAAACCAGAACACCTCTATGGTCACCATGATAGGTATAAAATCCCCTGTAACTTTTATTTTTATCATAATCGTGAACTCCTAGACAAAGTTATTATAGAATCCCATTCTAACTACTATAAACTTCTTAATTATTGTGAAAATCCTCTGTAGAATCAGGCTGAAGCATACTACCTTTCCCTAAAAATTGACAAGATTGTATTATCGCAGATAGAGTTAAGAATTATGATATAGAAACACCAAATAGGGATTTTACCTAAGTCAAAAAATGGATGATCGGGCAATATTGATTTATATCTAGAAAATAGGAAATATGTAGCCCATATTGGCTAAGGGAATAAAACATCACATTCTAGATAGAGGATGAATTTTCAAAACATATGAAGTGATTCTCTACATCCTCCCTATGCATATAATAAATGACACATATAGAGAAAAGGGAAAACCAAAAATCTTTTAAGAATATCATCTGTGGTAACTCTGTTATTAAAAATTCTCCACATAAGAGTCAAATGAGAGGGTCTTATCCAAGCCTTATTAAAACTAGACATCAAATTGAAATATTGATTTAGGGTCTTAGAGACATGCTGATTGATATGTTTACTGCTAAGGACACCATTTCTAGCTATTCCCAAGACTAGAATATCTTGACTTGGAACCAAATAATATTTTTCAATAATTTTTTTTAATCTCATCTAGAAATTATTCCTGGGGTCCATCAATTAAATCCTTGATAGAGATTAGTTCTTCCTCACTCGAAATAGGGGTCTGAAAAAATTAGTGAGTGTAGAACTAATGCAATTATAAAACCAAAGAATAAGGTTAGAACACTTTTACAAATTAAATCATGAGCATTTCATAATATTCATAAATGAGGACCTGATAGAAAGCCGAATAGAAGAGGTGGGATATGTGCCTCCTCCTTATTTTAGTTTATCATAGATACAAATTTTGAGAAAACTAATGGATTTGGGATAACAATGAATGGTTCTCAAAGATGTCAATCTTGATGAGATTCATTGAATATCCAAATTTTCATAATACCCATTCTCACATTTGAAATTTTCCTATATAAATCTATTCATGGAATATTAGCATGATTATTTTAATGAACATTAACACTCAAAATGGAGTTCTTTATATAAACATTTAATCTCTTAATGTGGAATTATGACCACTGATAATCCATGATGGAATAAAACAATTGAGAAACAGTCACTCCCTTCACCATATTAATCCTTCCATCCATGGATAAGCTATTAACCTTCCATGTTGAAAGCTACCTACATACCTTATCTACAATATCAACAAAATAAACCACTTTTGGTATCCCTAAAAATAGAGGAACTCCAAGATAATTAAACAGTATAGACCACTACTGATTCCAATCTCCAAAGGAAAAAATTTTGTAGGCCATTGGTAAATCTCTTCCCAAATAAGTTGAATGATATATTGCTACTAAATTTATACCCATAAATGATTTTATAATAATACAGTATTTTCTTTTGGACTATATTATTATTTTTACACCTCTTGATGAATAGAATGATATCATCTACAAAAATATTGATTAGGGGTAGTGAGAGACCTGCTATCTTGAATTGGATTATGCCTTAATTGTGTAACCATGTGGTTGATGAGCCTGCTAAGATAATATTTATCAATTGATAATAAGAATGTTGAAAGGGGATCACCTTGCCGGACACCTCTAGGACAAGTAAAATACCCATAAGTGGAACCATATAGAAGAACAGAAACATAGGAAGAACCAAACATGGTTGATATCCATTTAATAAATGTGTTATTAAATTCAAATTCCATCAACACCTTATGTAAAAAATTCCAATCAATAGTATCAAATTATTTTCATGATGTAAAAATTTAAATAAATACATCCACTCCTTCACTGTCTCCCAAGTAGATTGATACATTCAAAGGATCAGATAATTCATTCATATATAGATCACCCTTTAAAAAAACAAAAGGATTTCTTAATAAAATTATAGATGCAATTATTGAGATCCTATTAGTCATATATTTATTGATAACCTCATAAACTGGGTTGATCATTAAAATGGTCTTAAAAAGATGAATTTGACAAGAAATCTATATTTTGGTAATCAATGTGATGAATTGAGCATTGAGACCCTAAGGGAGAACAATGTAAGTGAATTAATCATAGACCAATTTGTAGACATCAATCTTAATTTACTCCCAATTTTTTTGAATAAAATGCTTTTAAAACCATCCATATGATGGGAACTCCTAGAATTTATGTTCAAAACAACATATTTTATCTCAAAATAAGGTGAAATACTAGTGATACTAATTTTATTTTCAAATGTATCCAAATAAAATATTATCCCATCCATTAGAGATCTATTAAATGAAATCCCATTTAAAAGATTAATGTAACAATACAGAATTTAATTAGTACTACATTTTTTATTTTAGGGAATTTGGATAAACACATGAATAAAAAATAAGTGACTTCTAGCATTGAGAATTATATAAAGATAGTTCAAAAATTTGGAATATCTATCACCAACATGATGCCACTTAATTATGAGAGTTTTGTTGGTGAAATTATCATTCATTTCTAAAAGAGAGTTAAATTTGGAAACAAGGCTACCTTCCTTAGAAAAATCCATTTTATAATTAGCTTTTGTGTCATCCTCATGAAGATGATATAGAGTGGATTCTATTGTGGTGATCTATTTCTCCAGTCCACTATATGTATCCTTTCTCCACATTTATATCCTTTTTTTAAGAAAAATTAATTTGATGGTGGAAGTCATATCCCCCCCAAACAAATCATGTTGGTCTATAACTCATTTTGGAGACTTTCACATTCACATTAAAGAGGCCAATTATTATAAAAATGAAAAGCTAATGGAAATATCAGCCATTTATCCTTAAAATTGAGTCGGATTGGATGATGATAAGAAAACAAAATTGTAGAGAAATGCTAAAAATGGAGTTCCAGCATTCCAGGGAAAGATTATTAACAAATGCATGATCAAGATTACTCGCAACCATACAATTAAGGAACCTGATGTACAAGGTGTATTTGGAGCCAACTAAACTGACCACAATCAACACACTAGCATCAAAACTTGATTTTAATTTCATAAGAGATATATGAGAATTAATAGAACAAATTTTTACATTAGATGAAAGGACCATGTTCAAATCACTAACAGGTAACCGGGGGGAAGAGATCCCACCCATGATTCTTTTAATAGCCTTCCATAAAACCCTTCTATCAAGATATCTGTTTATAGAAATGTTTAAAGATCCAACCCAAAATCTAGAAGATATCCATAATGATCAAGTCATCCTCTATTCTTCAATACTAAAAATATCAACATTACCCTAAGAAGAATGAGAAAAACCACCATAGGGGATCAACTTATCCAAAAATATAACTAGTAGTAATAAGTTGATATCCAAATTTTTTTGGATAAGAAAATCCCATAGATATTGAAACATTGTGTTCATAAATTCCATGAAACATGGGTTTATGAACTTAATTATTACTATGAAAATCATTCATAGTTTTGGAGTTAGAAATCCCGTGATATTTCCGGTAATGAGTACTCATTTTGAACGAGATTTATAATTAAAGTTTCCCTTCCTATTATTCTTTATTTCCTTATTATTTCCAAGATAATTCCTAGAACCATTATTAAGCTTAGAGAGGCTCCTATTCGACAATCTATTAGCATTCCATTGTAGGTGGTGAATCTATATTTCCTACAGAAGGGGCTGCTAAGGAATAAGGTGGAGAACATTGAGCCTCAAAAGATTCTTCCTTATCCTCTATGTCACACATTTTCTTTCTTAGAGAGATCTATTTACCATACTCTATGATATCCTCCCTTGTAGATGAGGGTGAAATCATCCATTTGAAACTAATGGGATATATAGGGGAATCAAACATAGTATCAGGGGGAATCATATGACCAGCTTGATCCAACAATGATTCTAAGGAAAGAGAAACCTCATACACCTATTTTGATATAAAAACCTCTATAGAAGAAGGACATGAACCACCAACCTCTTTATTCTTACATTCTAGGATAGTAGCTTACACACAGTCCTGCTTACTAATTGAATCATTTTTGGTTGCTAAATTATTTTAAATAGCATCAGTAGAGAATTGTTGTTAAGCCTCATTTAATGGGTCGGAACCCCCCATCACTCGGGTCATTAGATCCAGAAACAGCTATATCTCAGCTAGTAGTGTCCTCCCCATGTGGGATACTATAGACCCCCATATCTAATGTTTTTTTGTATAAAATAGGCATGTATCTGGAACGATTTGGACTAGCCCTAAAATCCTCTTTAACCTATATTCCTGAAGAGTATTGGACCTCTTTATATGTTTACTCCTTATCATTACCCATATGCTACCCCTTCTTATATAAGGTACCCTTCACTTTCCCCCTCATACCAACCTCTTTATCAGTATTTGCCTTTTCTTCCATAAGTTCTTTTACCTGTTTCTGATTATTCCTACAATTATAAACTCATTTGTAATCCATCTTAATGTAGTCACAAAATGGAGTCTTTTTATCATACTTAATTCTAATTTCAAACTTCCTATCATTATCAATGAAATTCACCACCTCATGCAGTTTGGATTCAATGTATAGTTCTACAAAGAACACAAGCATAAAACCTTGATTCCCCATCTATATGGTGATGATCCATCTTCAACAGACTCCTCACATAAGAATCTAGGTCACAATGTATTTTGGGGTTCCAATAGAACCAGTTCATCCTTGGAAGGAAAATCCCTAAATGGATTTCTTAATTAAATATGTTATTATATATATTCAGGATTAATCTAATACATGATATTTTTATGTGTCAATTTCCATAAAATATTAATCACACAAGATGGTAATAGATGTTCCCTACAATGATGAAAATGTAAGGGTTCTATGTAATTGTTTTTGAATCTCTTTATTTCAATGGATTAAATTTTCATACAACACATGGATGATACCTGTTATTTGGTGTAAGAGGCTAACAATTCATTGAGACTACCTCTAATGTTTATCCATTGGTAATATTTATGATGTGATGTTATAGGAATAGTTCCACCAAATGAATTTACGCATTTCCATGTGTTATAGGATGTTACTATTTGTGGAAATTTGTATAAATATTTATACATTATGATTATCTTTTGTAGATATCATGAAATGAAAAAATTCATATCTTTATGAAAATAACGATGATATATTTTTTGCAGTGAAGTAGGGTACACTAGGTGTGCCATAAGGGATATAACATTAATTTACATTTATGGAATGGATTTATCCCTTCTATCTAATAATGAAATTTGGTATTGCATTCCCTTTGATTTAATTAAACTGCCTAAATGAATTAATGGCTATGGTTTTTTGTTGGTGAGTTCATTTATGGAATTTAAAATAAATAGGGGTAATTTATATAGGTTGATAGAGCTAATGTATAACCTTTATGATTAAAGGTATTGTGATAAATGTATTATATACAACATTAAACATTGATATATGTTAGGAAATAATTGTAAAGTTAGATTCATTTTATCCGGATTCCTTTGATTATATCATGATATTACCCTTTTACTCGATGTGGTTATTCACGATGATATAAATAATGATTCCATGTGGGACACATAATTAGTGTATTCCCAATCATCATTTAAATTATTTAATAAATTTTTTCAGATAGAATAAATAATATTTATTTTTGTTTGGTTGATCAAAATAATTTTTTCACTAGTTATTCAAAATAATAATTAGAGTTAAACATTAATTAATAAATATTAATTTTTTAGTTTGGGGAATGTAATTTTTATTATTTTTATCATATAAATAATTTTCTGAAATTTATTTTATTAAATATTCATTTCTAAAGGATCGATATATGTTGATGAAGGAAGAAAGACTGAAATTAATGGTCATAATAGAAATAATTGATATTTATTATTATTATTTATTTTTCACACAATTCAAGAGATTAATATTATAGTTATTATTTTAAATTTACTCTTGGAAAATTAATAATATTGGAACTGGTAAGGTATTTTTGGAAATTTTCCTACCCTAAAAATGATTTATAAATATTTTATTTTATCTAACTATTTATAAATATATCAATTCCCAAATGTAACTTTTTGGGATTAAACAATGGATAAGACATGAATATAGAAATATTTATTAAGAGATATATCTTAGAATATATTGGGATATATATTTATATATATCTATATATATTTAATGTTATCTAGAGATAAATTTAGATAGATATATATGGATATATATATATATATATATACATTGATATATGTAGATTGTTTTCAAGAGTTTTATAAACAGAACTATGTTAACCATGTCTCACATCTTCTCTTCGAGTAAAAAAATAGGTCAACCCTGAACAGCGAATAGATCTTGATTGGTAGTGCCAATGACTAGTGATTTATATCATTGATCAATAATTTTGGTGAACATGTAGATTTCCTCTAGAGGTAATCTTTACTTGAAACATGTAATGAAATGAAGGGGCGATAAAGTCTATTCCATCAGGTCACCAATGAATAATGAATTATATGATGAGGTAATTTTATAAGTTCTCATTAATTAATTGTGAATTACATATAATGATTATCTCCATATTATTTTGTTTCATTAATGTATTCAATCAATCTACTGTTTTAATTTAGATTGTTCATACTATAATGAGATGAAATTCATAAACATTATTCCAAAATAAATTCCAAGTTGTTCTTACATTTAATAGAAAAATACACTAATCCTTGAACATAATTTTATTATATTACATCCATAGTGATATTTTGTTATTTGTACCCAAGAAGATATAGTTTCTAGTATAATACAATTCTATCTCTATAGTGATAGAGCATAATAATTACATTAGAACATGATATAAAGAATTTCACCAAAGAATAGTGATCATTTTAACATTATTGAAAATCTAGATATATACATGATTTCCGTATTACATCTTAATTATGAAAATATATAATGTGAATATATTATTTCACTGCTATATTCAATTCATACATTCCCTCTTAATAGCCTATTGAATGGAAAAAATGTAGGGTGATATAAAATGATCAGTAAGAGTTGAATACAATGAAAACATCCATGAGTAAATTAGGAATGGAAAAAATAATAAATCGGATAGGGAAAACACATTCCATACAATCAGCACATGACCATGATATAAATTCACAAATGACATTAACTAAAAATCACATGGATAATAATGATAGAATTTTCAATGATGGAAAATCATAATGTCAAATGACCATGATATTATTATCAAGGAATATCATACATGATTTATTTCATTTTTCAGGTCCTATTACCCAAGTCATCTATCAAAAATATGAATTTCATACACCTAATAAAAACGTATTTGGACATGTTCATACAACCTCGACCAATATAACATGACAACATGTAGGGTTTCATTAGATCTGTGGATAAATAGAGTAGCTATATATAATTTATCCTCATCCATCAATATACATTTTTAATGAATTACTCATATATTAAATCAAGAACATAATCTATATTTCTTATATATCAATAAATATCCATATTTGATCAAAATTAACAAATAAAATTATTTCCACTATAAATGAACTAACATTTTTAACAATATTTCCTCAAATTGTAACATATATTGAAATAGTTTATGTCTATAAAAATATAACTATTACAGAAATAAATTTTAATAAATCGATTATAATGAAAAAATTGATATGAATGAGTTTAATAATTTTTAATGAATAATAGGGATGGATTGAGAACACGATCTCAATAAATTGAATTATACCATAATGGAAAATAATCCATAAATAAGAAAAGAATTATCGATGATCACAGATTTATAATAATTAATGGTATCTAACAGAAGATTTTTTTCATAATTTACGAATAAAATGGGTGTGTAACTTTAAAAAGAACCATCCATAATAATTTAGTAACTTTTTTGTAAAAATAAGTTATAAGTTCTATCCAAAATTTCTTGCATTACATTATAAATATTGTAACATTATATTTCAGTATGATTTTTTAAAAAAATAACTTTTTCTGAAAAACATATTTTGATGAAAATAATCATGTTATCTTGTAATGGATGATTCAAGGAAAATAACAATTATTAGAGTGGGTAAATACATCCATTTTTAAAATACTAAACAAATATTTCCTTCATACATTAATTAAAATTTCCAAAAAGTACCTCATTTAGAAAAACCTAAACATTGTCATTATTTATATTATAATAAATTAATATGTATATTTTATAATTATTTCATTTAATAATTTTATCAATTAAAATAACATTCTTTAAAATATATTTATAAATATGGTCATGGAAGAAAATAATCATCGACCAATGATAAGATAAGGAATGATATTCTTAAAAACAATTCATTGATCTTATTAAATGAGAAGTAAAATAAAATATTATTAAAACATTGATAGCCCATAAATAAACTAAATAGATTAAAATAGATAGCGTTTAAAAATAATATATGAGAAAAACATGAACAAAAATTAAAGCAATAAAAAACAAGTTTGAGAAATGAATCTTGAACCAAAATTTATCTTTTAAATAAAAAAATAGATTAACTAAAAAAATCAATAATTAAATATAATTAATTAAGAGAAATTCATGATATAAAATGTCTATGGGGAAGTATATACAAAATATAAAACTTATTTTATGCAGAATGTAATTCATTTATCATTAAAGTGGAAATGAGATTAAACTACTCAAACATAAAGACCAACATGATTCAAACGTGTTGTTAATATCATGGGTAATATTTATAGATTTATTATAAATATATTATATAATCAAATTCATTTTTATAATACCATATACTATAAATTCATATAAATATATCATATTTTCCTTAATATTTCTTTATTAACATCAGCATTTGTGGTTTTAAATATTATGTTTTCAGGTCTATTTTGAATCAATATATTCAATCATTATACTATGGTCATGAATTTATAATTTATATAATACTAATAATTATATAATTATCATATTTATACATTAATTATCAATTTTAAAACCATCAAAAAATGGAAGACCTGAAAAATGTATGAAATCCTTTCATAGAAGTGATAGTTAAAACGTATGAAAGAATGATGACATCATTTTCCAACATAAAGAAGGGTAATATAGAATAGAATATATTATATTTTTAAATGTATAATTTGTTTATTAATATCATATATAATAATTATATCCATCATGGTAACCATGATTGAGTTGTGGTTATGTAAAATGAAACACATCACTTTATAGAGGTGGAAATCTACACAAATGTTTGAATGATGTTATCATTTCCCGTAGTATTGAAAACAAGATTATAGAGGGCCATGAGATCAACATATTAACCATTTAGTTTATTCAATATTGTTACAGTATTATATAAACTTTTTTTAAATACAAATGAAGGAATTAGAATATGAAATATAATGAAATTACTCGGTTAAATGCTATAAATATTCTATTGATGTCTTCCTTTGACATAAACATTAAGCATTATTATGATGGTGTTATAGGAAGAACAAAAGAAATATGATGTGTATACAGGATATATGATGGTATTTGTATAGTTATTATAATTATTAAATGTCTCACGACGTGTGATAGTGTGAGGATAAATGCTTCTCTTTTATTAGTTGGGTGGGTAAAAAGGTGTAAATAAATGAAATAATATTATATAATATGTGTTTAATCATAATATAATTTATTAAAAAAATACTATAATAAAATATAAGAAAAATAAGGTGGATATAGAATAAAAAACAAATTTTATAAATTTTTGGTGTCATTTTAATCTTTATAAGTTGGTTTAACTCCCATGTTGACTCTATATAAATATAATTGTCAGAATATTGTTATCAAACAATAATAAGCACAATAATAATTAATAAATTTCTAGAAGAAAAAGAATATATATTATTTAACGATATTATAAGAAATATCATATCATCATGATTTAATATAGTATTTTTATAATTTTCTAATGAATAAAATTAAATATTATAAAATAAATATCATTAATGTTCATTTGTAATACTATTCACATATCTTGATAAGAAGTGAATGAAGATAACAGTGTAATTAAAATTAAAAAGCCATAAAAAGATTTTTAAAATTATATGTATCCATGAAATTATTATGTAACCACAATTAATTAAAATTATATTCATTTTCTTGAAAATTATATATTTTATTTTTATTCTAATTAGAGAAAATTAGTGTCTTCATTTCCAAGGTAATCAAAGAAAATATAGTTTCTAGATGTATTAAAAATAAAATGGTTTCACAAAAAATATATATTAATATTATATATATCTGTTTTCCCCATCCATATATTATTTAAATCCATATTAATACATATTAGATATAGTAAATTAAAGATAATGTCACATTACAATTTTTTAATAATAAAATAATATAAATAATATAATCAATATTATGATGTAGAAATAAAAATTATTTTAGATGTTAGGATGTTTTTTTTTCAATTACACTAACCAATTTAATGGAATTTAGATTTTGCATTTATTTTGATACATTTTCAAAAGTTTTAACTTTAATTAACCTATTTTTTTCCTAGATCCATGTGGATGAAGTTTTATTATTGTTACTTTTCATTATTAGATACAATGAATTTTTCCTATTTAATAAAATTTAATCATCATTTTTTAAAATATTAAATCCATATTTTAATTTGAAAATCCAATAGTTGGAGGAAATTTATATTACATTTTGTACTCGAAACATGTTGAATAAATTTCCAAGAAAAATGTGTTTTAGAAAATCATGAACTTATTCCAAAATAAAGTATAATATTGATTAATATGAAATTAATTAGATTATATTTATTAAATTTAGGATGATGTGAGTAAAAATGATATATTATTTAATTTATTTTTTAAATAATTTAATATAAATTATTTTTTTCACCGAAATATATATTATCCACTATTCACTGAAAAATAAATATTGAATGAAAAATTTGTAAAATTCAACATAAGGTAACAACAGAATAATTATTTTGAAATTATTTTATTTTTTTAAATAAATTTATTAAAATTAAAACAATTAATTATAATTACTATTATATGAAACAAATCAAATCATCTTTAGAAAAATATTATTTTTAAGGCATAAAATGAATTTATTCTTAAACATTTCCCAATATAAAAAATGAATTTTTAAATTAATGATTAAAATCAATATTTCTATTATGTAAAATTTATCATACATATATTTTTTAATACTTTTATTAACATCTATTTCATACAACCCAATAGTTAATTTATGATTTTAATATTTAAATATTAATTTTTTGGCATTTGTTTATGTGGAGGGTCGTGTGTAGTGAATACTATCATCCATATTGTTCAATAATATAATATAAAATAAAATCATATAGTATTACATAATCTAATCCCTACCTAAAAATTTCCCACAATTTTAATACAAGTTTTCTACAATATATAAATCAGAACATAGAAATAAAACCAAATATTTATTTTATCAGAAAAATTAAATTTGAGGTATGACCAAGGAATAGAATATGTATAATTCTATATAAGAATTAAACAAGTAAATATGAATCTAAAAATGTACCATAGTAGATAAAAGTTATTTTCCACATATGACTCGATACATTCGTATTATTTTCTATTAATTTTAATATATTCATTTACTATTTGGATATGAAATATTATATAATATAAATACATGATTTATTTAAAATCTAGAATCATTATTTAATCCTTTGATGATAACAATAATGATCATGATGAGTATTCCATGCTTTCTAAACTAGAATCATATATTAATTGATCATTATATCCTTAAAATAATGAATTGTTATTCCTCCACTTGATAAATAAATTTTTAACAACATGATAATTTAATAACCAATATTAAATAAAATATATAAACAATAATTCACACAATATTAATAATAAAAAGATGAAATCAAAAACTCATCAAATAATCTTCATGAAAATTTCCGAAAACGTGAACAATATTTGATCATAGAATCTTCATTTTTTGTGTAAATTGTTTATCCCTCAAACAATCAAATAATATATATATATATATTCAATAAGAGAAAATTGTAAAATCTAATTTCACCAAATTAAATGAATTAACATGATATAAACTACAAAAAATGATACAATATTAAACCAGGTTCACCTTGTTATAAAACTTTTTCAAAAAAGTAATTTTTTGGGTAATTGAAACAATTAATTATATGTTTCCAAAAATTATGCTTTCATATTTTTCAGTAAATATATATATATTTAGAGAAACCCAGTTATGTTTACACTTAATCAACATACTAAATTATTATTGATAAATATTATCCTTATCATATATTTTTAAATTATGAAGAATTTCAATAAATAAAAATCCTTATGTTATATTCTTCTACAACAAATTTTATATTATTTTGATTTATCTTTAAAATATAATTTAATATGCCATCCATGGAGATGATATTTCCATTAAACGAAACATCTTAGAATCAAAATTAATAGTTATAAATTTCTCATATAACATATTTTACTCTATGTGATTTGTGATTGATTCCCAATTGATTATTATGATCTTAATAATGTTTATATTAAAATATGATATAATTATAAAATTACACAAATATTTACTTGGTAAATCCTTGAAACTTGTTGAGTTGGTTTGAATAATGCACCAGATTCCTATAGATAAAAAATTGGACATTGGTATATTATTAAACACCAATTAAATTACGAGAATTATTATTTTCATCTTTAATTACAACAAAATTCCATTCATGTAATTAATTTACTAAATTGTTTATTCTCATATTCATAACATATATGATTTGAATCATTTCCAATATATTGTTTCTTTCACCTATTTAACAATGTAACTCTATTATTTTCTGATTTCATTCAATAATATATTTAGTTAGGTTCATATTGATTTTCGTTACTTGAGATTGACATTCAGAAATAATTCTATGACCGTGCACTTTAGATTGCATCATAGATGAATTCCATATGTTTTTAATAATATTAAAAATAACCTATGTATGGTTCAGTAATATATATATATATATATAATCTTTCTATATCTAACCCCAACTATCTTGGCATGCTCCATTGGATAATTACTATGTTTAACAGAGGTATTAAATCATTTCCTTCTTATAAGAACCTCAACAAAATATGTCACTTAGTTATAGAAAATTCCTCATTATTATTGATCTTTAAAATGCAAATTCTAAACAAGTTATCATATTCAAAAAGTATTTATCATAAATCTATTATTTTCTATGTTATTAAAAAATATAGTTCCAAAGAATCCAACTTAATTTCATCTAAAACAAAGTGATGCTTCCCAACACAAATTCCCCAAAATAGGTAGTTAATTATTAGATTACTAAATGGTACAAGGGATAATACTACATATGTTAAATTAGTTTATCATTATTATAAAATTATATTCTGACATGTTTACCATATCACATTGGAAACATTAAAACATTTAATATAAAAATATTTTTTCATAGTTGAATTTTATTAAATGATCCAATATTCATATCCTAAAGAATGTACACATAAATATTGGGAGTGGTAACATTCAAAAAAATGGTATTTTATAGAAGGATCTATAATTTGTAAATAGAGAATATATGATGTTTCCACATCGACACACATAATACATTCTACACAATCAACTATTTGTGTATAAAATAAATCCAAGGATAATAAATATAAAATTTCCATTGAAGGAAATGAATAATGTCCGATATTCATGATGTTACCGTGAAGTCCCGTAAACCATGTAATCATGAAAATTGTAAAGGAAATTCAACTAATACATTTATATAAATAGATATGTGATACACAAAATTCCAAAAAATTAAGACATGAACTTATAACCTCGACCTATAAATCAGGACTACTTATTTTGCCTCCGGAGACAAGTAAATACATCATGTATCCATAACATTTAAGGAAACACCCAATAAATGGATAGGTATAATACATTAAATATGTATTGAATCCTAAGAAAGATCAATATTTTGTAACAATTAATAAATATTTATATGGATGAAGAATGTGAATCAACTATATTTATCATTAAATGAAATTACATTCTTAATAATCCATCCAAAATAATAGTTTAAATTAAAATAAAATAATATTAAAAAAATATCAACGTAATAAACATGATACTAAATTGATTTAGGGTACCAAAAAATGGGCATGATGGACAATAATAATTATAAATTAATTATAAATAGTGATAGAGAATGTGAACACAATATGGTGAATGATCACATAATGAGGTATAATTCATAATATGGTAAAGGTATTAAGAAGACTATAAATACATCTAAAATGATGGGTTTTTGAAAATAATAATGTCATCATATTTAGAGAAAAAAATACATGAATATTTTGAAAAAATTCATTAATTATTTTGTATCATTGTGGTAAAATATGTGTTATTATTCATTTTCAAAATTATTTTTCAGTCCTGTATAAATATAATACCCTTTTAATTTGATGAAATTTTAATAATAATTTATAAAATAACGAGGGTGTTATTTTCATTTAAAATAAATATGAAAATATTTAAATTAATATTCTGTAGAATAAATTATTATGATGGAGGGAAAGATGGTTCGTATGGTGAATAATAAAATAATGATTCCATTCACATTTTTGGGGAAAGCACCAATGTACAGTGTTCATAGTATGAAAAGAAGATTCATATAAAATTTTGAAAATAAAATTATATATTGAATATATAATATTAAATAATAATATAATCATAATAATTGAACATTATTTTTTAAATAATATTATGAATATGGAATGAAATTTTTATCGACCAATGATAAAATATGGTATAATTTTTTTAAAATCATTTTTCACTGTGTTATGTACGAAATAAAAGTGAAATTGGAATAATAATGTAAAAATAATAAATAAATAGAGTATATGAAAATATTTATGGTTTATGGATCATATGTCATCAAATTGATTTAATAATACATGGACCAAAAAATCACTATTAAAAATGATATTATGAAATTAATTCTTTATATTTGGGAAAATTCTGAATAAAATTTCCTAAAAAATAAAACATGAAATTATAAATTTAAATACCAGGAATATATATGAATTATTTATATGATATTTAAACTGTGTTATATATATATAAACCCTATAAAATAACGTCAGATCACAATGTGTTACATGTATTATTGAAGTTGAAATGAAATGTAATTACCCTTACTACTAGTCTAACATGATTCATATATAGTCTTACCCTCATTTAAAATAAATATAGATTTATTTAAATCTACAATATAACAATATTCATTTTACAAAATTATATATGATTCACTTATAACCTTTTATTTTATTATTATAAAAAATTCAATAATAAGGCCATCATTCGGTGTGCCAGTTACTCTATTTATCATATATGATTCCATTTGACAAATTCAAAAAATGAATAATTATCATAGTTTTATAATATCATATATATTAATAATTAAATAATTATAAATATCATACATTAATTAAAAATTCAACAATCATCTTTAAAATGTGCACCTGAAAAAATCACATCATGTTATATAGGTGGTAGTTCCCATGTCTGCGCGAACAATGTTATCTATTTAAAATGAATGAATAAAAAAGAGAATATAATATATTATAATTTTAGATAGATTATTATGACATTAATATTTCATTTATTAATTAGATGGTCGATTATCTAAATTTCTTATTATGTTAGAGGTTAAGAGGGGACGTGGTTCATTTCTATTGGTGAGGCGAGTTAAAGGCTTGTAAATATATAATATATTAATAAATAATATACTTTTATCACATGAAAATCGGATCCATACTATCTTTTAATATATTATATGGAGTATAAGATCAAAATATAAAAAATAAAAATATGTCTAAATTTTTAGGAGTTATTTTAAACATTATCCTTATGGTTTAACACCCATATTTACCCAGTTTAACCAATACCATTATAATATATATTTCACATGCTATGTGTCTTTAATGAAATTCAATAAAATACACGTGAAAAATAAATAAACAATAAAATTAATGATCAATAATTTCCCATGAAACTGATTCAATATAATTTTCATAATATTAATTTGATTTAAGAAATAATTTAATATCATAAAATACCATTCAAGTTGATTGTTAGGAGTATTCAAATATCATGATATCAAAGGCATAAATATAACAATGTTATTATAATATAACCATATTATTAAATATTTATACATTTTAATTATATAATAAATTCATTATTAAAAATAAATAATACAAAATTTATTTCAAATATTGTTTTTTAAATTATAAAGTTTATTTTTCCACTCCCTACACAAGTGTTGTGTCAGTTTTGTATATGGTTTCAATGAAAATATTCTACCTCTAAAATTTTTAAATAAATTATTATACTAAAAATAATTTATTAATATTCTAGGATAAAATTTTATATTCATTATAAACTTATTTATATCCTTATGAAACTTTATTAGATATATTAAAAGTATTAGAGTGACATATTGTAATTTTATATATCATAAAATAAAATAAACAACATAATTAATGACATATAGCATGAAAATTCCATATTTTCATATTTATGATTTTTCTTGTTTAATTTTATTCATAAAACAAAATATTTATATATTTTTTTGTTTAATTAGAGACCCTATCCAGTTGTCTTGTACTTCATTAACCCGTTTTATCAATTACTATGTGGATAAAAATTTTATATGGTTACTATTAATTATGAATAAAAATGAAATTTTCTATTTGAATAAATATAAATTCATGATTATAAAACAAAAATACATTTTTTTAAGATTCAAATAAAATAAAAAATATTAATTAATTTTTTTATTTTTACATAAACCCATAAAATATAGTATCTAGAAAAATGATTTTTACATATAATAAATGATCATATACGTATATAAAAAATAATTATGAATAATATGAAATTAATTATATTATTTTTAGTAAATTATTATTATTTGACATTACATATATTTTAAAAGAAAATGAATTAGACAAATTTATAGAAAGTAAATTACAATTCTTTCCGAAATGGAGTTCTTTCACTTCTCTCTTTTAAAAGAACTCTATCATTAAAATTCCATATATTCACCACAAGAAAATATTTATATTAATATTATTTTCTTCCCTTTTATAAAATAATGATTCTAATTTTTCATAAATTATTTTAAATTAACCATGTATAAAATACCAAAAAACTATTTCTATAAGAAAATTATATTTAAAGAATGAATGCATTAATTATTTTTAATTTCCAAATAATAAAATTTGATGACTGCTAAAATAAATTGTGGAATAAATTATTTATATTAAGTATTCATTCACCAAATTATATTTCATTATTTGGTTACTTGTATTCATACCTGTGAATAGAATGTTTGGATTTCAATTTTATATTTAAATGTAATTGATTTTTCGTCTTTCTTTGATCAGTGTTTCAAGTAGTGTTCAATTCCAAAGATCATGTACTATCAAAAAATATCATTAAATATTTTAGTATCTTACATTATTCTGTCCTTTCATAAATTTACTGCTTAAAATTTTAATTTTCAATTCTAAACAGATTAAATCATAATGTAGTAATATAATCATATCTATAATTTATCACAGAATTTAATATTTTGTATATTCCAGGTGAACTAAATATTTATATACCACTATAAGAATACAAATTAAAAATTATTTTCTAAATTGGACGCTAGTAGATAACTATTACCTTTAAAATGTGATATAATATATTTTTTTAATTTTCATGATGTTGAGAAATTCCTTTAATATTGTGATATAATATATGAAAAAACGTATTTAATTGATTTTCCGATTATATATTAATTTTTATCCTATAATGAGCATCTTCATGGTAGTGATGAATTTCTTATAAAAAAATAAAAAGAATCAATAAATTGACCATAAAATAAATTTTATTTTTTGAATTTATTCTTTATATCTATAATAGATATTCATAACAGAAAGATACTGTAAAAACCAATATGAAAAAACCATCACAAAGACACACATCAAAATCACAATATTTTGAAATGGTCATCATCAAAACACCTCAAATATACATAATCAATTTTAGACCCAAACATATGAATGACATGATCACATATTTTTAATTTTATCCCCAAAAAATATTTAACACTTATACATTCACATACTCAAATATGTATATTCCACAATAAAATATTAATCTATGTAATCCCTCATAAATAACCAGAATGAACATGTTATAAATTAGTTCAAGAAACATTAATCATCACCATAGATCACCTTGTTATATCACATTATCATGAAAATATATATTTAGCGTAATAGATACAATTCAAAATATTTTTTTCAAAATTATCATATTCTAAATTTTCCTTAAAAAGATTATTTAAATAAAACCATTGTTTGTATTATATTAATCCTCAACCCCAAGAAATAATTAAATAATACGGTCATAATCATAAAATCTAAATATTAATAGTAAAAACCTAGAAAAAAAATACTTAGGTAACATTAATCAATGTTGAATATCATTTTCATTCATTATTTTTGAAGAAATATCAATGGATATTCTATCTCTAAATGAAAAATATCATCCATAATAAATTTGCAGAAATCAACCATTACAGTTAAAAAATATCTCAAATGAAAGAACTACTCTATGTGTTTTGATAATTATTCTGAATTCATCCTCATGTATATAATAATCTATATTGTATCTCATGATATCATTAAAAAATACAAAAAAAACTAGCCCCATCCTTGATTATTGAGTAATTGGGTTTCATAATGCCATATTTTATTATAGTTAATGAAGTAGACATTGTTATATTCATTATTATCTTTGCATTTATGATCATAATAGAATTTTTGTCAAACCTTGTAACAAGTTCCCATTATATTAATGTAATTAATAAAGAACTTCTTCATATATTCTTTACATGTCTGTAATATAATTATTTCCTCCTCCCATGTTTATCACGTAAACATACATTGAACTATAATATTCACTTATTTTGTAAATTAAGATGATATATTAGGTATATATTGTTTTTGATATCTAATGATTGTTGTTTATACATAATTATTGTATCCCTTTCTCTATATTCTCTATTATATGGATTCCCCTAAGTAGGTCCATGATCGTCTCAGGTCTAACACTATCTATATCATTTTTCTCATAATGAAAATATCTATATTGACTGTTAGTTTTGATTCCTTTCCATCATCAAGGTTTGATCCCAAAACAATTGAATTCACATAGGTAAAATTCAATTTTAATGTTGATCAATGTAATATAAACTAATCAATGTTCTCAAATACTCTAATTGATTATCAAAATACTTATTTTATCTATTTTCATTTAAAATTTATCCCCCATGATCCTATAAAATGAATTCGAAAACAAAATGATACATCATAATAGAAGTTATGAAAAAATGGTGATTACATATTACAATGGTATAAGGTAAAAGGGTTCAAAACCTTCATGTTGAATCATTTTAGAAATCATGGAAAACTATATTAATACATTATTATAATATGAACTTGGATATTTAAAAACATTTCATGAAAAAAAATTCACCATGAAATTTCATTATAATATTATTTCTTTATAACTTGTGGAATGGAAAAAAGAATAATGGGTGAGTTCAATTTCATAGTATAAGTTACATACAATAGAATACCTCATGAGTTATTAATGAATAAAAAACATTTTAGGATGAATAATTACAACAAATTACGTGCAATCAAATAACTTAAGAATATAGTAAATCCCTAGATAATATCACCAAAAAAATAACATACATAATAATAAATTAAATTCAAATTTACTAAATGTATAATGTAACACAATAATGAAATTAAAATATAGGTCTCTAATATATGATATCATACATACATTAAAGGATTCTCAACCAAAAAATATAGTGTAAATAGTTAATACATACACCAAATACCAATCAGTTATGACACAATGTTGCAACATTATTATTTACACCATAAAAACTTATTTGGTGTATTAACACATTTCACAACATCAATGTTCTATAAATTACTAGGCCCCACCCATTATATACATATATTCAATGACTTTCTAATATATTGAATCAATAAAATAGTCAAGATTTCTTATCAATAAAATAATATCCGTAATTAATTTCGAATATTGAACAATAACATTTACCATTTAATGAAATAACATTTTTAATATGATTTCATTAACTAATAATATATATTAAATTGATATAGGGTTATGAAAATATCTAATTAACATTAATGATACTAAATATATGTATGATATTAAAAACATGGACCTAAAAGAGATATATAATTTCTAATTAATAATTGGGAATAAAATTAAACATGATTATAATAATCTGAAAGAGCTCCAAATGAAGATTAGTTCATTAAATAGTAATAGAATATTGAATACCATCGACTTATCAAAATGAATGGTTTTTGTTAAGATATATTTTTTTTATAATTATAGAATAAAATGGATGTGACACATTAAAAAAAATTCCTCAATGATTCTCTAGCATCATTGTAAAAAATAATTTATAAATATATTTTAAACATATTATTCCATTATGAAAAAATTATACTTTATTTTGATAAAATTTTTAATAAAAATTAATAAATATTGATAAAAAATATTTTCATTGCAAAAATAAATTGAAATAACTAGAAGGAATTTCAATAAGAATTATAGGAATGAATATTATAATAATTAATTCGTTCAGTAAACATTAAAAAAATCATCACACTAAAAATAAAACATCATAGGGTACACTATTTTGATATCAAAAATAATATCACTTTAAAAAAATCAATGCCAGTTATAAAATGTCTGAAAATAACATTATATAATAATTTGATTATAAAAATATCATTCTTCAATTTTTTTAATAAAATTAGATTTAAAATAAAGTATTCATCGACCAAATTTGAAATGGGATTTAAATTTCTATTAACACATTATTGATCATATAAAGTATCAGAGAAATGAAAAATAGATCAAAACATGGGAAAACTATACATAAGAATAACATATGAAATTTTATTTGGTTTAAGGGGAATGAAAAAATAATTTAGTCAACAAAAATATGAAGATGAACTATATCCATTAATAAAAAGGATGTGAACAAAATCCCTACACTAATAGTAAAATATTTAATAAAAAATCCATAAAATAGACGAAAAATATCTAATTTTTTTGTATAATTAATATAGAATAATTAATGATATACTATTTCTAAGGGTTATTCTATACACTTTATAATAAATATACGGTGCCTTGTATAAAACATGTCTCACCGAAGTGGAAATTAGACATCATTACCCATAGCCATAGTCCAAATGACCTTTTATTATATAATATCCTCCTATAAATAAATTCATAATTTTTATTCATATTTAATATGATCGTATTCACAGTTATTTTACCATAAATGAATCATATGTGTTATTCTATCACCTGTTTTTCTTTAATTCTTTACTAATGATGTCATCCTCAATGATAATTTATATATATTTTAAGTAAGTTTTAGTTTCATATTTTTAGTTATTGAATATTTGTTTTGATTTCATAATATTTATAATATTATTAAAAATATATTTTTAATATCATAAATTAAAATAAAAATTTATATTCATTTATGGTAGGAATAAAATAAATATTAATCACATCATTTCACCAGGGTGATATTCTACATGTACATACTATTGTTACTCTCATTTCCCAATATATTGAAGGATTAATAAGGTAAAAAATATTTTATATTCAGAAAATACTTATTGCATTAGTATTATATATATATTTTTATTAAATATATTATCATATCCTTAGGAGGTGTTGATAAAAATGAAAAACATCGCTTCATTGAGGTGGTAGTTCACATGTACACATGATCACTTTATCATTTCACATAATCTAAAAAATCAGAATATAAAGAATTTTCTATAAACATAATAATATTTATTCATATTGATGATAATTATTTTATTGTATCAACATTTTCAGGATTGAATTAAATTAGTTAGAGGAAGATATATAATGAAAAACTTGGTTATGAGATATACCATTTCATTGGAAATTCACCTTTGGATTATGACTTAATCCTTTATTTGATTACATAAGAACTATAAAAAATCTTTAGTAATTTTAATGGAATCTAGAAATGTATTTTTATACATCAGGGAATTAAAAATTGGATCATAATGTGTAAGGAAGAGAGTGGAGGCAGTTAACTTTTTTAAGTTTATTAGGTGGAAATCATGTAAATACTTGAAATATTAATATATAACATGGTAATAACTCATTTAAATTGAATGAAACATCTATATAATCAATTATAATATAAATAATATTGAAACATAATCAAATAATACTTTTGAGACTGGTTTTGGTGACTATTTAATAGTTATCATTGTGTTTTATCGCTTTATAAAACTGGTTTCACCTTATACATTATAAGAGAATTTTCACTATTCAGTTACCATGAAATTAATTTTCAAAATTTCATTATGGCATATATGTTCATGTTTAAGGTCTTATCCACAATTTTCCATTCAAAATTTTTACTATAATTTTTATTAATTTTTAAATAATTTTAATATAATTTTTATCATTAAAGAAACTTTTTTACTATTTTCAAGGATAATAAAAATTCATGAATACAAAGTCATAAAGATAATAATGTATTTAAAATTTTATTTCATTAACCATAACATATAAATTTTATCAATATATTTAATTATTTGGTAAACCTAATTCATCACATTAATATTTCTTATATTTTATTAAAACTAATTTATTGGATTTTGTTGTTTCTTTTACGTGCATCATGTTGGCGTTGTGTAAGAATTCAATAGAATCAGATAATAGATAATAGTTAAAACAAATTACTATTAAAATACTATTTATTCACATCTACATGAAATATTTATAATATTTCATAACTTCATTGTCAAACATTGAAAAACACATTGGATATATTAAAATAAAGAAAGTGAAAATTTTTAAATTTTATAAACATAAAATAATATAATGTTCGTATCAAAAGTTTTGTTATACTAGAATTCAAAAATTGTGAGGATATGGTAGATGTTTTCTAATTAATTTATTTTAGTAAAATAATTTTATTTTTTTGGATTCATTGTGATACATTATCCTAAATTTTTAACCATAATTAACCTACTTTACCTATTACTATGGTGATAAAATATTACCACATATAATATATATTATGATTAAATATAAAATAAAATACATAAAAAAAGTGACATCCTTATTTTAACATTGAAAAAAAAATTATGAGATTTATATTTTAAAAAGACTAGGAATTTATTTTAAAATTTTTTCATTAAATCAATGAATTTATATTCTCAAAACATGAAACTTGTATTATAAAAATGAAATTATTCAAAAATCAACAATAATTATAATGACTATGACCATAGTAATAATGCATTACTTTCTTACATTTTCATATAGACATGATTTGAATACCAAAGTGACAATATATATTTTTTGGGGACAATATTACATAAATGATACATATTTTACATTAGGAATTGAAAACGGAATGTAGTACATAACAATATAAAATGATCTACATCCTTGAAAACTTATTCAATGATTCATCTTCATAACCAATGGAATGGAAACAATTGAAGGGTGAGATTAAATTCTTAGTAAGGGTTATGTAAATGGTAAGATATCATTAATTGATAGTGTATAATAAATATTCAAATTTATCTAACTGAATACACATTAACATTAAATCACATGAATACATTATAGATAAGTCAAAATCAATTTCTAAAGGTAAATAATTTAACACATATTTATATTAATAAACATATGAGAATGAAATGAATAAACATGTTTTATCATAGTGAAAATAAATTGGATAATAAAATAAGTTAATATTGAGTGAAGTAAATGTGTAATTATCAAACTTTATCTTTCAAAATAACATTATACCTTTTTAGAGAAGATCTATCCTCAATATAGTTTCAAACAAACTGAGTAAAAATCCATCTATTTTGGCCAACTAATTCTTCTCAAAAGAATATTGATGCATCAAGGGGATCGAATTAATTAGTCCCCAAACTGTGTCTTAGATATCCAAATAATTCCATATCTATCAATTAGTTTATTTAATTCATGAGGAATGTGTCGTATCAAGTACCTATGTTTGGAAAACGATATAAATTTGTCAATATTTTCCCAATTAAATAAAAAAATCTTAAAATAAAATTCGTTTGCAAAAATGGAATATTTTTTGGAAAATTTTCACATCCCTCAAAAATAATTTGGATATCTAAGACAAATAAAATTTCCAATCAATTTTTTACAATAAAGTGTTCATTTCCAGAGATTGTTAAAAAACACAAAATAAAGTGAGAATAAACAATAATATTTACCATTTTTTAAATTTTAAATTCAAAATACCATTGGATTAAAAAAAATTAAATATAAATTACATTAAAGGACAACTTATTCATTGTATTTCATGTAAATGGGGTATAATAGACACCACAGAAATGGGAATTGGGTCACAAACACAAATATGTCTTAATGAAATGTAAATTGAGATGAAATTACATACCTTATGATTACATTCAACTAAATTATCCTTAACATTATATATAATGTTATTATGATATACCAAACCCATATTAATATTTTTAACATCATAAATTATTATTTTAAAACATCTTATCACCCATTTATTTAAAAATATTTGATAATTTTCATTGGTTATGGAGTTAATCACATAGTTTTTTTCTATAATTTGCCTTTTAGTTTGTTCCCCATAAATAGATCATGGTTTCATCAACCCCATAATTTAAACCAAGATTTTAATATCATAAATATTCAGTATATATATATAAATACATAATATTTAGTTAAATGAAATGAAATTCATCTTTTATGGAGATGGTGGATTATAAGTATGCATGAAGGAAATTTATATTTTATCCTCACACTAAATAAATTAATATAGAATTATATATATATATATATATTATCATTATACTATCAATATAATGTTATAAATATCACATATTTTCTTTTTTTCAAACCATAATAAAATCCATGCAATGTATGAATGAATCACATCATTTTGTGGGGAATCAGTTCACTATACGGTCAAATGATGTTATTATATTATGTCAATATGGAAAGATTGAATATAAGTGTTTTATAGTAGTTAAATAATAAAAAATAATTAAAAAATATCAAAAATATCCAATATGAATATTTTTATGTCATTATTTCCATCCTTGGTAGGTTGAAATAGGAAAAAATAACTACATTTGTTCGTGTGAACATAGTCCTTCGTACACATGAATGATTATTTGATAACCAATTTGATAGAAGTGTGTGATTTTTTAGTTACTACATATAACGTTTCAACATGCCAATATATATAATACATTAGGTTTGTTATATAAGAATGATATAATATGAATTTAATTAGGTGGAGAAGAAAAACACTAAAAAACATTTTAAAAAAACATCATCTTTGTTTGGTAAACTCCTTAGGTTTCACTAATTCCTTTCTTTCCCCATGATATGTAAATTAGGATTGTAGGAGGGAATTTTGGTTGCGATTTGGGATGTTTTTTCAAATACAAATTGTTTTGGAGGTTTAAATAGGGGATGAGATGGGGTGGACTTTATACATGGGGGAGAGAACTAACATGTTATAGTTTGAGCGGGTCAATTTCTTCCCTTGTTTTGTGAATTTCATGTGTATCAAATAAAAATGGAGCATAAGAATATATGTTATATGGTCTATATATGTTCATCTTATGGGGTTTGAACATGTTTCTTGGTCATTTGGATGCATAAGATTAATGCATATTTCCTATGTAAACTAGTTATTCACACAATCATAGTAATTAATATTAAATATTTTCACTAGTAACCTATGTGAAAAATATTTTTTCACTTATGATAAAATAAAAAATAATTTATTCCAAACATGGAATCCATTATTCCCGATTAATTTCATATATCTGGTTAAAATAAATTTAAAATCAATCTTGTAGAAGAGATGAAAAATTTGGGTATCAAAGTGAAAGGGTTCAATAGTTTTCAATCCATTTTTAATGAAATTAATTTTTAAAATAATAAAATTGACATAAAATAGGTTATTTTATTTAAATTTTAATTATTGTGTCATTAAATACAATTTTATATATAATTTTACATTTTAAATTACTTAGATGAAAGTCAGCTTTTAATTATAATTATGTAAGTTATGATATTCATCAAAAAATGGTACTTCTAAAAAAAATCTAGAAAATCATCCTAACCTCACAATTAACTTGATCTAAAAAATATTAAGTATATTAATTCAAAAAATATAACAAATTTCAAAAATATAATTTTAAATCAAGTGAAAAAATAAAATGAGGCATTACTATTTATAAAAATAGCTTTTTAGTGGAAAAATTGGTTTTTTAATATAATTCCTACCAAATCTATTGGATGATTATAAATAAATTTATATAATATATAATATATAAATTACAATAATATCATTCAATAACAGTGATTTATAAGTTATTCTTATAATACAACTTTGGATGGGTAAATATAATTTTTTTTAAAACATTTCATTTATATTAATTTTTTTAATTTTAATTTATAATTAACTAGTATCAAAGAAATTGACTCATATATTTTCATACATTATTTAATCATATATAGGAAATCTAATTAAACATAAAGGAGAGAAATTTAATTTAAAAAAATAATGTTAAAAATATTTGTCAAGGCATGGTCTTCTGTGTAAGACAAGTTATCAAGGAAAGTCGTTGTTTTGTGCACCACAACCGAACTCATTGTTTCACTCATTTCTGGTAAAAAAATATTTACTCAAAATGAAAAATATTTTGATATGAAGGGAATTATCATTCATATCTAAAACAAAAAATATTCCATTAATATTTCTTGGATATTACCATCTAAAAATATTAGTGTAATTTCCCCATAATATCTTCTAGTACCCATTTAGTTTCTTAAATTCTCTGATTCTCCCAAAGTACCCTCACCACATGAGATATCCCAATACACAATAATTACACAATAGTATCAATAATATTAATGGGTTCTTCATAGTAAGGTAGATCAAGTTCCTACTATATTTCATTATATGTGAGCATATGTGTGGAGTGTAGAATGTATTTTCTTTAATATTATATTTGTAACATACCATGTTATTTTTTGATAATTAGGATCATTTATGAATGTTATGAGAGAACTCAAATTCTATTCATAATTTCAAAAGGACATATATACCTAGGTATCTATTTCCCTTTTTAACTAATCCTTATGACAATCTTCCTTGGATATACATTCATGAAAAAATAATCTTCCCCTAGTAATTCCCACATGATCATTTAATCATAAGTATAACTATTTTTCAAACCACGAGACGCATTAATGTGTGACAGAATAACATTTTTGTTTTTTTTCTCCCCAATAATAATTTTTCAAACATGTTTCTTGTCAAAAATATCATCCAAACAAGTTTGAGTGCGACATATCTTTCTATATAATACTTCATATGCAACCATATAAATATTCAATATAATCTATTCTTGTAGAAAAAATATACTAAATATTGTTATTAATCATGCATACCATTATAGTCTAGTAAGAATCTAGTCAAAATGTATTCCTTTTTTTCTTTAATTTTTCTTTTAGAATGTCAATCATTTTGAGGGTCGTAGGAAATACAGAGATGAATCTCATTTTATTATGCCTAATGATGATTCTTCTAGAAGATAGTTGTAAAAACAGGATCTCGATAAAACACAATTGATAGGGTGACATTGAAGTCATAAAAATTCATTGATATACACTAATGTGGGGTGATCTAGGTGAAAATATTATCTTAATGTGAGGATATGTGTAGATATTATTTGGAGATAAACAGTAACCCATATTTCATCATTATTTAATAGAGTCATTGGTAATGTATGAACCTGATTTTTCACATAGTTATAGATCCTTTAATTATCAGTCTAACTATTTATTTTCAACCTATTATATATTTTTAGTTGTTTAGTGAAGGTCCCGAGGGTGACCGAGTCATGTTCTAAGCTCAAAACCCATATTTTGTTTGGAAAAAATGTCTTTATAACATAGTTTTATTAAACCATGCAGAAAGGGCATGGAAATAGATCTAACCATGTTGATGTTCTTTATATCCAGGCTGAACTATCTCACACGATTTGGGAATAGTTTCCCAAATAAGGTAGCCTTACTATATGGTACACCCCTTTCTCTAGGTACCCATTTATGTTTTTCACACGGTTCATCCAACTGTGTCGAAAAAACATGCACATGCTAATTTTTGGGAAATTTTACATTTTCCCCATTAATTATGTATATAACCACCTCTTTCTTCTTAATAATGAATACCTCTAGGATTTCCTTTCATTTATATTAGTTTTTATCTTTCCTAAGGAAAAATATACCGAATAAGATATATCCATCATCTAGGATCTTTTCGAGCCTCCATTATTCACTTTGGATGCACTAGTTTTGTACTAGAGTCCGTTTGAGTAGTTTTTCTTTTCACTTTCTCTCGAAATAGTATTCATGGTGGGAGAGTTTTTCTCTTTAATATAGTATCTACTCTAATCAAGGAAGGATTTGAAGATATTATTTGTGGAATAGAGTCATAAAAGACTAAGGTTGGTGGTCTATAATGCATCCCTCAAATTCATTGATTTTATAATCATTGGGTGCAGCATGTCGATTTCATCGGTTTCTATATATTGAATGTATATTCCATGCCTATAAGAATTATAACATTATGGTTATTCTATTTCTAAATATGTGAATTTTTTGTAGTTATTAACACCAATCCATTCATCCCATGTATGGTGTTATACAATAATTTTTGTTTTAGAGTATTGACACATTTGAGCCCATGTTTGGGTATTCCTCAACGTGACCTTCATATGTGTAAGATTTTCTATATAAAATATCATTATTTAAATTATGAATTTTATAATGTCAAGTACCATGTATGATCTCCACTTGACATGCCTATGGTATGTGGTTCAATTGATAATTAAATGGTTAATGGTAATTTTCAAGTATACTAAGTAAATATATTAATATTATTAAATTTATCTGAATAATAGTATTTGTGTCTATAGAACGTGTTTCCATGGTAACATAATGTTGAAGTTTGAAAATTTATTATAAAAAATTCTATAAATGTATTAAATGAATGGTTGGATGAAACATGGCCTTTTCACACTAATGAAAGGCAAGGCATGAACCCAGTAGACATTTTCCTTAATTATGACTTGATTATGTGGTTTCATACTCAATTATCCTTGTCAAAATAATTAATGGAAATAGATTAAACCATATGAATTATATATGACTTAATAATACAATTATATGTGGCCTCACTCGATCTCTACTTGGATTCCCAATGAAACGCCTTAAGCACTCGAGGACTCCACTCTAAATTCATGGATACAACTTTCACTGGTTGATACCCACATAGAACCTGATCATTTTCTATAATTGGATGACTGGTATGACATGATATGATCCCTCATGTTGTGTTGTATGATGCCTTGGATAAGCTTCTTCGATCTAACATTGAAAATTAGTTTCCACGATTAAATCTTAGTGGGGACAATCATTTATTATCATTATTTTACTTTGATGACCATCGTGGATATAGTAAACATATTTTTGTGGAATTCCATTTAATTTTCCACTTGGAAGAAAATCAAACAGCTTTCTAGGATTAAGTTATTATAGAGTTGGAAACCCTTGATGTATAAATTTCTTTGGTTATTACCTTAGAAATTTAATATTAAAAATCATTATAGGATTTCTTATTATATCTCTGATCCATCATTATAGCTATCATGTTACTTATTTATACATTGGTAATAATCAATATTTGAAATGGTAACATGTTCAGACACAAGACAATGGAATAATTAGGTAAATGTGTATTTAGATACATTGTGATGCTTTACCATATATACGCATGCTTTCACACTATTAAATTCCCATTACATGGGCTAGATGATATATACACCATTGTTGGTGTCCCATTGAGATTTATCTCACACCCACTTTTGGAACCAATTAGTACCAAGGGTAGATTACATACATGAAATTGTTGATAAGGGAAATCATACATCTTGGAATGCATGATTGACAAATTTTTAAGGTTGGATCTTTATAGTAGAGGACTGAGCCTAAAATCATGATTCTTGGGATAATATTTTTTCCTTTACACATATGTGAACATGTTATTTCCATTATATTGAAACAAGATTTTTTTAGTTTTCTAGTGATATGACATATAATCATCATTTTTTCTATTGGATTTAGAAAATTTTATCCTTATATATAAATTTTTCTCTACTTCAGCAATTTATCTATGTTTGTATTGATTAATTGTGATACGCTCTGGCATTAACATAATAGTCTCCCAACAATCACTCCATAGGACCTCTCTACTAGTCAGCTGCCTCTTGCATTCAAAGAGATGTACATTAGGCCATGTGGGCCACCGAGATTGGGGCAATTATTATGCAGCATCCGGGTCTCTAATATCACAATTAGTTATCACATCATTTTTCATTTTTTTCATTACTATATAGAGACAATAGATTAGTTATTAATAACGCGTTGTGACATGGTCATAAGTTGTGCATTGGCATTATGATCCCAGATTCATGGTAAAAACCATGTAACCCAAAATATAATTTTTGGCATGCTTCTTCATATCATAATTGACATTATATCACTATTTGGTTATGTACATGATGTGTTGAGGACATTATTGTTACTCACTTTGAGGATTCCATTCATCTGTGGTTCGATGATATGAGGGAAAGGTGCATTGTTAAATGAATCCTATTAAGAACCTAGAATTTTCATGTCATGCATATTTCCATGGAACATAGGATAATTTCACTACATTTCATTTCAAGATATATCTGTTATTTGTTTAGTGAAGTTGGGATAGTTAGTTATTATTTTTTTACATTTGGTTTTGATGGAGTGATTTCTTATCTCAATTCATATTTTGTAAGTTCCCTCATTGAAACATCCCATGTAAATAAATAATAATACATTTTACATAATTATTCATATTATGAATTAAATATTAATTTTACTTTAAAGGGGTTTCTATGCTCGATTGCATACCCGTTACGCAACAACGAGTCTCTTTGAAATCTTTCGTTGCACACTAATAATATAATAATATTATTTTAAATTGTAGTAACCTCATACCCATTGTGTTGGTGGGAATGAATAAAAATAACTAAAATATAATTATACATGATTGTTAAATGTTTTTACATTTTTCCAATAAATGCTAGAAGATTAGAATGTGAATTAATCTAATTTTAAGCATAAATACTCTAATAATTTTTAAATGGTCAATTTACATCATTTTGATGGTGAACCCTATTTAAATTTTGTTTTGGTCACTTTTATATGTCTTATTTGACCAAATAAAATTCATTTTTATAATTGGGACATCAAAATTTACTTTGGGTAAATTTTTGGTATTTTTCTGATAAAATTATTTTTTAAGAATAGTGAAAAATACTATATTTTAATCAAAAAGATCCTTTTATCAAATTTTTTTATATAGTATTATTACATTTTTAATTGGTTTTAAACTGTAATTATATTATTATTTTTTCAATTTAATCCAATATTATACATTTAAATTAATTTCACATTGATATCAAACATAAACAAGTATCAATCTTTGGATAGTTATTGTTTCTTAAAAATACTCTATTTGTTTGGATAACGGGAATTAATATTAAATTAATTAATTCAATATCTATGTTTTGAATATGGTAAAATAGGCATCATTTTTGAATTTGTAATTTCAAATATATCTTATGCTGATGTTTTGGTAGTTTTCTGAAAAACATCAAATTTTGATGTACAGTGAATCCACTAAGTAGTAGTTAAAAACATACGTTTTCATTTAAATAAAATTTTACTGCTTCTGTGGATTAAATTTTGAAAATATGACATATATGGTTGTTATTATTAAGTAAAATTTTGTTCAATAATATGAATCTAATTTTGGTGAATTGTAACTTTTGAATTTTATTTTCAATGGTTAAAGGTATATAGGGTAATTAAGGTAAAAAAAATATTATAATAATAAAAAATTACTTTAACACCTGTCCAAATCTTATTGGATGATTCATTTACGACCACGGGTATCATTGTGTCGATTTTGGTACCCCATTGAGCCACTTGGGAGTGATAATGACACTATTTTTTCATAAACATAATGTTAAAGAAAAAATGACCTAAACAAACATCTTTAAGTAAATCAATTTTTTTCATGGGGTTATAAAAGTTATCATTTAGACGATAAATATTTTATGGAATGATAAAAAGATATCCTAAATTATAGTAATTTTTTATAATTTTTGAATTCAAATAAATTAAATTATTTATGACACAATAACAATGCATTATTTACATAATTAATAAATGATTTAAATAAATAAGACTATAAATAATAAAATAATATCCAAAACTTGTCCAATTATTATTGGATGATTATATTTCAATTATTATTCATCTTATATTTGTATTTAACTAGTTTTGGACCATTAAAAATTTAATGTCATTATATAATAAAATAATATTTTCACACTTTCCTAAACAGCCTCTCCTCCCCCTTATAAAAAGACCCCAATATTTACACATTTCTCACACCTCTCAAGACCCTTGTATCATCCAAAACCTATCTAAATAATCTCTCATGATCCATCTCCTCCTCGTAGATTTCTTACCTTAGGTAGATAGAACCTCAGGAAGTCCTTTTGGTTCAATCCAACGGGACTTACCCAAATTAATGGTAACAGTTTCTCTTGACTTCTTTTCTTTAATTTTACTTCTACAACCCCTGAAATCCATTTATTCCACTATTTTATAATAAAAAAAGTATCCCCAATATACTAGGATATTTTTATGAGAATTATTTGAACTAAAATTACACCCACCTCCATCTAATGGGTGAAGAACATGATGTTTTTGTGAATGGAAAACTGACGCCTCACAAAACAATGATTGTTCAATTTTTTCCTACAACCTCTCATGGAGGCCATTAAGATGATAGTATATTTATATATGATATATATTATGTTTATTATTTCTCCATACTTCTGTATTTTTCTTTTATATCATATCGTTATGGTTTCCATTATGGGTACACGTGATAATTTCATATGAGGAAGTGGGGACTACCGCCCCCCTCAAAGTGATATGACTCGTTAATGAAATATGTGGGATTTATAAAGGATGGAGTTAATGATATTATAAATCATATTATAATGGAATTATAATATACCAATGTATAATTATATTTTAATTCCATTAAAATATTAAATAAAAATGAAAGTAGCGTTCATGAAAATGTACAACTTACCTTCTCCATGAACGGTGCATTTCATTTCATACTTCCAAATGTTATGTACTATTATAAATACATGTATATACTGGATATATATGATATATATGATATTTAAATAATGAATATCATTTTGAATATAATGAAATTTTTACGATGTGAACAATTTGTAATTATAAGAAGTACATTTTTGACTCATGTACCAAATATCGACATAACGAATGTTATTAACTTAAAATATTAAATAATGATAATAAAATAGTTATAATTGATATAAAAGGAATAATAAAATTGAAAAATTTACTTGTGAAAGTATAAATTAACTTTAGTTTATTATTTAGAAAATTAATGAAAGAACAGGTTAAGTCAGACTTGAGGTAAGGGACCTCGTCTCAATCTCCTTTTATTGATCCATATTTCTATAATATATACCTTTTTCTTTTACACGGTGTATAATAAAACCACTTGACTTTTACTGTCATTCAAAGGGAATATTTTTTATGCGATGTTTTTACTAAACGATAAACATAATGTTTTTAACATTTTTGGGAATAATGACCACTCCACCACCATAATAATTATTTGGATTCCTCTATAAGTCTTAATGTTTTCTAAAATGAAAAAGAAATCCCTTATTCAGTTTTTTAGTTTTTTGGTATTAAAAAATGTTTTTGAAATGGATTGATTATCTTAATATCTTGAAATTATTTCATGTTATTGTAAATTAAATGTTATTAGTGAATTTTTTATATTTGCAATATTTTTTGTGGTATTATTTTATAATGGTACATGGATTTTAGATGGGTGCTTATGTGATAATCCAAATGGATGGTGGTGTCGTGATAAACTAGGATAGGTGGTTACATTATAACCTCCAATGCATTGGGTATCGAAGTTGGATGTATGGCTATTCCATTTAGGGATATGTGTGGAAGTTGACTGCATGGTTATTCCACTTAAGAATGTTTATGTCCCAAGTTACCTTTATATGTTATGTGTTATTAATATGAGTTTTATTATAATATTTTGGTTATAAACGTTATGAAATGATCTTTTATCCAGTGAATAGTATTTACTATGTAATAATGGTGAGTTGTATTACTTATGATAGAGTAATCATGGTTTACTTATTGTTTTGGAAAAATAATAGTTTTCTTTCTTTGTGTATACCTTACTGAGCTTTTAATGCTCATCCCATGTTTTTGAAATATTTTTTCAATGGAAATAAAGTGGAATAGGGTCAAGGATGGGATCAATGTAATTTCATGATGTCTAAAACATGGAACTAGACGCAAATCTTTTTTTCAAGAGTTTTTATTTTGTGAAAAGGTGGAAACTAAGTAGATATGTCTACATGTATTATTCCAGATGTCATGCATATGTTATGGAATAATTCTCTAAACCTCTAAACCGGAAAATATCATCAATTTGAATTATTTATTTAATTCAATATTATTTAAAATTTTAAGGTAGGGTCCTTATAGTTGGTATAATAGGTCATTTTAGAAAACTTTAGAAGTTAGGATATTGTCAAATTAAGGTCTTTAAATTAATTTATGGTGATAATAAAATGATATAGAAATTAAATATTACCATGTAGCTTCACCTAATATATTTATATGTTTAGAATGGTATTCCGTAGAGGAAACAATGAAGCTATCTTGGGACGACATCAGGAGGAAGACAACCTTCAAAATCAGCCACATGTGATGGTTAGAATTGGAACTAAACAATTTGTTGCAGTGATGGAACAATTGACTCAGGCTATAAATGGTGGTGGTATCCATGCATGAGATCAGACAAATCAACCATAGAGGAACATGTCAGTAGTGGATCATTTCTTGAGGCAACATCCCCCATCATTTAGAGGATAATCTGACCTTGTTCTAGCGGAAGGGTGCATTAAAGAACTGAAGAAAATTTCTGATGTCAAGGGTTGTCCAGAACATCACAAGGTTAGTCTCGATATTTACAATTTGGAAGGTGAAGATGATCAGTGGTGGTCAATGGTGAAAAATAACAGGTATAGTGAGGATATTGATGCTCTTGTTTGGGATGAATTTTAGGGTATGTTCTTTGAGAAATATTTTCCTAAAGTGGTTTGACTTAGAATGGAAAAAAAATTATTGGACTTGATGCAGGAGGATGACTCAGTGTCTGTTTACGAAGGAAAGTTCACTCGAATGGAAAGGTATGCTCTAAATTTCATTTGATATCTTGATAGTAATATAAATATATTTTACTCAAGACTGATGTCATGATATCGAAGAGCATTTGCCTCTCATGAGTTCATAAGTTATGAAAAACTTGTTTGATCTGAAGAGAAGGTAGAAAGAGAGTTTTTCGATGAACATGTGTTCTTTGAAAGACAACAAAATAAGAGGTCTATATGGCATGAAGAGGGAAAAAATTCATCAAAGAAGTATGGAGGTAAGAAAACTAAATATTCAACTTTTGAGAAGAGTTGTAAAAATAATCCTAGAGAATGTTTATCAAAGTCTGTGATGTGATTTTGTTGTGGCACATCTGGTCATATTGCTCATAACTGTAAGGAAAATGATCATGAAGACAATGAAAATCTAGAAGTAAGATATTTTATTTGCATTGAAATGGGTCATTATGCAAATGATTATCCATTAAAGAACTCAACTGAGGGAAAGCAATCGAACTACAAGCAGAAAGGTGTAGTGAAATCCTTTGAAACTACTTCATGAGATATTGGGCCATCAAATGATGTAGTATCAGATACACTGTTTGTTTGTTTATATTATGCCAATGTGTTTTATGATTCAGGTTCTAAACATTCATTCAGCTCTAATAATATTTTTAGTAAATTTGGTAATCTTTATCAATATATGAATCCAGAACTTATGGTAAAAACACCTGGAAGAAATATTGAGACAAAAAGAAATTATAAGAACCTTCATGTCCTCATGTGTGGAAAGAATCTACCTACAAACCATATTGTTTTTACTCTATTATAGTTTGATATTATTTTGGGTATGGATTGGTATTCTTTTAATCATGAAAAGATTGACTACAGAGCTAATGATGTTTCTTTTTAGAAAGATTTTATGTTTGTGTACTAGAATGAACACATGATTTTGATATCATTTTAAGAAGCCGAGAAACTAGTAAAACATGGAAATGAATATTACCATGAATAAATTGTTGAATAAATAGGAACTGTTTAGATAAATGATGTGATAGTGGTAAATGGGTATCATGATGTTTTTTCTTGATGAGTTGCATGGCATTATACCTGATCGTGAAGTTGAATTTACTGTTGACTTTGTTCCTGATGGTAAGCCAATTTCAAAACCCCCTTATCAAATTGATCAAATTGAATTTTTAGATTTAAAGAAGCAATTGGAGGAGTTATTAGATAACAGTTTCATTTGACCTAGCACATCACCATGTGGTACTTCTATCCTATTTGTTAAAAATAAAGATGGTTCAATGAGACTTTTCATTGATTATAGAGTATTGAATAACATAAATATTAAGAAAAAATACCCTTTGCCTCATATCTATGATTTGTTTGATCATATCTAGGGAGATCAGAATTTTTCAAAGAATGACTTCAGGTCGGGGTACCATTAGTTGAATGTAAATGAAGTAGACATTCAGAAGACTACATTTCAAACTAGATATGGACATTATAAATTTCTAGTTATGCCTTTTATTTTAACCAATGCACCTGTAGTATTCAAGAATCATAGGAATAAAATTTTCCATGAGTTCTTGGATAAGTTTGTGGTTTTGTTCATTGATGATATTTTTGTTTATTCTAAAAGTAAAGAGGAACATGAAAGTCATTTAAGGGTTATCTTGCAAACCATAATAGAAAAGTAACTATTTGGGAAATTCGTAAGGGTGAGTTTTGGTTACAAAAAATTTATTTCCTTGGTCACATTGTTTTAATAAATGTCTTAACTTTTAATCCTACTAAAACAATGGTTGTTGAAGAATGGCCAAGACCCACAAATATAACTGAGATCCATAGTTTTCATGGTTTAACAGGTTATTACCAGAGGCTTGCTGAGAACTTTTCACGGTTATCTAGCCCACTGACTATGTTAACATGAAAAGGTGTTAAGTTCATTTGGTCAAATGAAAGTGATGATTGTTTTTAGTAACTGAAAAGAGGATTGGTGAATTCTATAGATTTGTAACTACCTCCTAGAAATGGTGATTTCGTTATTTACAGTGATTCTTCGTTTAATGGACATGGATGTGTCCTTATGCATAATGATCAAGTAATTGGTTACGATTCACGTCAATTGAAACCCCATGAGTTAAATTACACTACACATGATTTGGAATTAGATATTGTTGTTTTTTCTTTAAAATTTTGGAGGCATCATTTTTATGGATTAAAATGTGAAATATATACTAACCACAAAATATTGAAGCATATATTCACTCAGAGAGAATCGAACATGTGACAGAGGGGATGGTTGGAATTAATCAAGGATTATGATTGCACAATTCATTACTATCCATGAAAGTAAAATAAATTGGAAGATTTTTTAGTTAAAAAAGTAATTCTTCATTAACCATGATATATTTGGAACGAGATCCTATGGTTTTTGATTTGATGAACTATGGCATAAAAGTTTTTGTTGTAAGAAATTTTTCTGTTTTGTTTTAGGTGTTAGTGAAATCATCTCTATCAGAAAAAATAATGAAAGCAGAGAAAGAATTCATTGAGTTCCAAAAAAAGGTAGAGTTGGTTCCGAAGGGTATGTTGCCTAATTTTATTACTGATACTGATTGTATTTTGAGGTTTGGAAAAATATTATGTGTTCCTTCTGATTCAAAGATGAAGAATTAGTTGTTATGTGAAGCTCGTAGTTCCCCATTTTCAGTTCGTCTTGTAAGTACAATGATGTACAGAGATCTACGGGACTTTTATTGGGGGGATGGAATGAAAAGTGATATTTTTTATTTTACTGTGAAGTGTTTCACTTGGTAGCAGGTTAAAGAAGGGTGACTATTACCAAAAGGGATGCTTCAATCTTTACTGGTGACATAGTGGAAATATGAAAATATATCCATGGATATTATTGTGGGATTACCAAAGAAATCTCGAGATAATAATGAAATTTGGGTTATTGTGGATCAGTTGAATAAATATTCATATTTCCATCTTATTTGAGATAAATTGTCTCTAGATAAACATTCTTGGTTGTATGTTAAAGAGATAGTCAGGTTACATGGAATTCCTCTCTCCATTGAATCTGGTCATGATCTCAGGTTTACTGATAACTTTTAGAAAAGACTACAGATGTCCTTGGGTACTGAATTATATTTTATTACATCTTTTAATTAGCAAACATATTGGTAGTCAAAATGAACAATTCGAATAGTGGATGATATTCTACGTTCTATTTTGATGAGAATACCAGGGAAGCTGGGACCAACATCTTTCTTTCATTGAATTTTCTTATAATAACAGTTTTCCATTGAGTATACAAATGGCTCCCTTTGAGGCATTATTCTGAAAGAGTTTTGGATCTATAGAATGTTGGGATGAAGTATGTGAAAGGAAGCCGATGGGACTAGAATTGGAATAAGAGATGGCAGAAAAAGTTTAGTTGATTCATTAGAACATGAGAGCCTCTTAGAGTAGGAAAAAAGTTGTGAAGATAACCAGTGGAAGGATCTATCTTTTGAGGTATGTGATCAAGTCCTTCTAAGGGATTATCCATGGAAAAGTATGATGTGTTTTCATAAGAAGGGAAAGTTACGTCTGAGCTTCATTGGACCTTATAAAATTCTACAGAAAATTTGATCAGTTGCGTACATAGTGGCTTTACCTCCATGTTTATCCCAGGTACACAATGTTTTTCATGTTTCAATATTGAGAATGTATATGCCAGATCCATCTCATGTTCTGAGCCCAAAGGTAGTATAGTTGCAAGAGAATCTCTCTTATTAGGAACAACTTGTCCAGATTCTTGACCATAGAGAGCAACTGTTGCGGAATAGTTTAATTCACCAGGTAATGGTTTTGCAGAAAAACATATGGCTGAAGATGCAACCTGGGAATATGAAAATTCTATGAGGGATAAACACCCCCACTTATTTGATTGGTGAACAAAATTGTGAGCACACAATTCCCAAAAGGGGGGAAGGATGTAACATCCTAGGTAAATAGAGAATAAGATATTTACTATAATTATTTAGATTTGGGAATTAAATATTAGTTTTACTTTATGGTGGTTGATATGCTCAATGACATACCTAATACACAACAATGGGTTTCTTTGAAATCTTTCATTGCACACTAGTAAAATGATAATATTATTTGAAATTGTATTTAACTCATAGCCGTTTTATAGGTGGGAATGAATAAAACTACCTATAATATTATTGTAATTGGTGGTTAAATGTTTTTACATTTAACCAACAAATGTTAGAGGCTTAAAATATCAATCAGTCTAATTCTATGCATAAATACTCTAATATTCTTTGAAAGGTCAATTTACCGCATTTTGATGGAGAACCCTATTTAAATATAGTTTTGGTATCTTTTATATGTTCTATTTGACCAAACAAAATTCTTCTTTTGAATCAGCACATCAAAATTTACTTTGTGTAAATTTTTGGTATTTTTCTGATAAAATTCATTTTTTATGAACAGTGAAAAATACTAAATTTTAATTCAATTATGCCTTTTAATATAATATATTTATATAGTTATATTATCTTTTTAATTGGTTATAATGTTTAATTATATTATGTGTTTAATATTTAATCCAATTTTGGTCATTGGAATTAATTTCACTTTGAAATTGGGAATAAACATGTATCAATCTTTTGATAAGTATTGTTTCTTAAAAACATGCTATTTGTTTTGATAAAAAGAATTAATTTTAAAATAATTAATAAAACTTATATGATTTTAATTTGGTAAAATAGACATCATTTTTGAATTTGAAATATTAAATATAGCTTAGGCTGATGTTTTGGTAGTTTTCTAAAAAACGTCAATTAATTGAGGAATAGTGAATCCACTAAGTATTAGATAAAAACTGACATTTTCATTTAAATGAAATTTTACAACTTATGAGGATTAAAATTCTAAAATATGACATACATGGTTGTTATTAGTAAGTAAAACGTGGTTCAATTAGATGAATGTAATTTTTGGTGAATAGTAACTTTTGACTTTTATTTAACATGGTTAAAATTAAATAGGGTTATTCAAGGTGAAAACGAATATTACAGTAATACAAAATTCTCTTAACACTTTTACTAACCGTATTGGTTGAGTAATTTACGACTATGGGCATCTTTGGGTCGATTTTGGAACCCCTTGGCACTCTTGTGAGTGATAATGATACTTTAATTTAATTAACAAAAAGTAAAGGAAAAAATGACATAAGAAAATTGCTTTTAGTAAATAAATTTTTTTCATGGGGTTATATAAGTTATCATTTGGACTATAAATATTTTTTGGAAATATAAAAATATTTCCTACATTATGGTAATTTTTTATAATTTTTAGACACCAAACAAATTATATTAGTTATGAATCAATAATGATATAGTATTTACCTCATTATTAAATGATTTAATGAAATAAGAATATAAATATTAAAAAGAATCCAAACCTTGTACAATCTTTATTGGATGATTTTATTTCGACCATTAGTCATATAATCATCGAATTTAATTAGTTTTGGACCTTTAGAAACCAAATATCATTATGTAATAAAATAATATTATCACACTTTCCTAAAAATCCCCTCCACCCCCTAATAAAAATAACTAACTTCTTATTCCTTAATCACACATCTAAAGCCCCTAGTATCACCCAAACCATAACCAAATAATCTCTAAATATGTCTATCCTCCTTCTACAATCCTTACATTAGCCAGAAGGAACTTCAAGAATTCCTTTTGGTTCAAACCAAAGGGAGTTACCCAAATTAAAGGTAATAGTTTCTCTTAACTTCTTTTATTTTATTTTACATCTACAAACCCTAAGATCTTTTTCTTCCTTTAATTTATAACAAAAATGGTGTCCTCAATATTCTAGGATGTTGTTATGAGATGTATTTGATCTACAATTACACACATCTCCATCTAATTGGTGAATAACATACTTTATCTGTGAATGGCAAACTAACGCCTTACGAAATGATGATTGTTCGATTATCTTTTACCCCCTCCCATGGTGGCCATTAAGATGACACTATATTTATATATGATATATATTATGTTTATTTTTTCTTTATACTTCTCTATTTTATCTTTTATATCTCACCTTTATGGTTTCCATTATGGGTAAACACGATAATTTCATTTGAGAAAGTGAGGACAACCACCCCCTCAATGTGATATGACTCGTTAATGCAATATGTGGGATGTATAAAAGATGGATTTAATTAAATTATATATAATATTATACTGTAATTATAATATACTAATGTATCATTTTGTTTTAATTCCATTAAAATAATATATATTAATGAAACTAGCGTTCATGCGTACGTACGACTTATCGTCTCTATGAACGGTGCATTTAATTTCATACCTCCAAATGTTATGTACAGTTATAAATACATGAATATACTGGATATATATGATATATATGATATGTAAATAAAGAATATTATTCTGGATATAATGAAATTCTTAGTATGCGAACAACTTGTAATTATAAGAAGTCCATTTTCGACCCAAGTACCAAATATCGACAAAACGAATGTTATTAACTTAAATGATTACATAATGTTTATAACATGGTAAAAAGTTATATAAAAGGAATAATAAAATTGAAAAGTTTGCTTATACAAGTATAAATTAGCTTTAGTTTATTATCCAAGATATTAAAGAACAAACGTGTCATGTCGGACACAATGTAAGGAACTTTGTCTCAATCTATTTTCATTGAGGCATATTTCAATAATATATACCTTATTATTTTACATGGTGTAAATTAAAACCCTTTGACTTTTACTTTCATTGAAAGCGAATATTTTTTCTATGAAGTGTTTTACTAAATGTACAATGGAATGTTTTTTATGTTTGCGGCGACAATGACCTCTCCGCCACTGTAATTGTTATTTGGCTTACTCTATAAGCCTTAATGTTTAATAAAATGAAAAGGAAATCCATTATTCTATTTTTGAGTGTTTTGGTATTAAAAATGGTTTTTGAAATGGATTTATTATTTCGATATCTTTAAATTATTTCTTCTGATTATAAATTAAATTAAATTAGTCAAATGTTTATATTTTCGATATTTTAGGTTTTATGATTTTATAATGGTACATGGACATTTAACGGGTGGTTACGTGATAAACATAATGATGGGTGGTGCCATGATAAACTAGGATAGCTGGTTATGTTATATCCTCCAATGCCTTGGGTATGGATGTCAACCATATGGCTATTCCATTTAGTGATATGTGTGGAAGTCTACCATATAGTTATTTCACTTAAGAATAGTTATGTCCCAAGTTACCTTTATATGTTAGGTGTTATTTATATTGGTTTTATGGTAATATTTTGGTTACAAAAGGGTAAAAATGAACTTTTATTCAGTGAAGAGTATTTACCACTTCATAAAGGTGAGAAGTATTAATAATTATAAAGTATTCATGGTTTAGATGTTGTATTGAAAAACTAACAGTTTTCCATATTTGTGTATTCCTTTTTGATATTTTTAAGCTCATCCCATGTTTTTGAATTTTTTTTCACAGGACATAAAGTGGAATAGGGTCAAGGATGGGATCCAAGATATTTCATGCTATCTAACACATGGAACTAGACATGACTCTTTTTTTCAAGAGTTTTTATTTTGTGAAAATAAATAGAAACGGAGTAGGTGTGTATACATTTATTATTCAAGTCATCATGTATATGTTATGGAATAATTCTATAAAACTCTAAACCTAAAAATATACTCAATGTGAATAATTCGTTTAATTAAATATTATAAAAAATTTTATGGTCGGGTCCTTATACTCATGGATTGGATGAGTAATATATTGAACTAATGCATTATGCTATAAAAAATGGGTGTTGTTTTCATTAATGATATCTATGGGAACTGAATTAATTTTAATGACTATCAATTACAAATAGAACAAGACTTATATTATGGAATTGTTTCCAATATGTGTCCCGACTTGTCATGCTTATGAATAGTAAATGTGTGGAATGAGTAATTAAATATAAAATGAAATAAAACTTATACATGATCACTTTCTGATAAATGGTTGCCTATGTGAGGATTTTTTGTAGTATCTCATGGGTAGTTAGTTTTTTATTTATTTATATTATTCCAGTGATTCTATATATCTTCTTAATTCCAATTTTGAGGTGTCTGATTGCATTTATAGTCCAATTCCACCACGAGCTCCTCGTATTATACTATAATAAGGCTGTGATGATCATGCTCTAGATGTTTTCTTCCCAAATCCACCTATCCTACCTCTATATGTGACATTTGAGGAACCACCTATTATATCAAAATGGGACAATAATTCCCATGTTTGAATAGTTTACAAAATTTAGTGTAGTCTACAAATGATTCTAAATGGTGCGTACCTATGATGGATGATCAGAATCATGAGTTCAAACAGCAACGTCCTACTACTTTCTCTAGGGATGTCTATCTGTAGGCTACAATGTCATGGATAGATGCTATCCTTTCTATCATTGAGCATCAGTAAATTCCTCCATAGAGGATGCTTAATCATTGTGTATACATGCTTCTGGATTCGGTGAAGCATTAGTGGGATGTAGTTTCCTAGGATGATCATTATCAAGACATGATATGACATAACATCGAGTCTCTTTTATATTATCAGTTCATTCGTTAGACTATGAGAACTGATATAGCCATATAATTCATGATTCTAGGGCAAGGTTCTACGTTAGTTATGTAATATTAAATGTGTTTCCAATAGTTTTATTACATTTCACTACTTCTAGAAAGTTATTTGCTTTTGTGTGCTAGATGCTTATAGTTTGAGATTTTTTACACCATCTGTATGTAGGTGAATGTATTCTGCCTTCGAATTTTTTTTGAAATAGTTAATTACTATATTATCGGTAAGCATAACCTAAATGAAAAAACATCAGAAAATATATAGGATTTGTGTAATGACATCCCATTAGTTCTCCCAGTTGTAGGAGACATTCCTTAAATGTTTATTGTTAGGAAAGTGACAACCAGAGTTCAATTTTTATAACCCCATGGTGTGTCAATAGTGTGGATGATGGGGGGCGTGGAGCCTCATTCTGGTTGAGACCCAATAGTGTACTGATCTTGCATCCATATGGGACATCTTCAGTGTTTCTACAATACCATTCCACCAATATTTATTGTAAAACAATCCATTATAGACCCACCTTTAGTAGTGGGTTCTATTATGTCTCTTTGGCCAATGAGTTGGAATAGAATCTGAAATTCTATCCAAAGAGGAGGTTTTGGAAAATTGAAGCAATACCACTGATCACTATAAGGCCCAATAAGGTAGTTATTAGTCGTGTTCCACAACTATTGCACATGTAAAATGGTTAGTAAATTTGCATACACTAAAATTTATACCTAATTATCATGTTTTGAGACCATTTGACCGTACGATGTACTAGTATAGTTTCATCAACTATAGTATCTACTTTATTTGATATATGTGCTTCAAACACTTTTATCTCTATATATATCATTGAATGTGTCAAACATCAAATATAATATTTTTATGATATAATGAACCATGATAAACCATTTTGGATATGTTCAGAGGGAGTAGAATATTGTAGGGATTGTCCCTTGATGTAGGAATTTACCCGTTCTTTTGTAACCTATTTGTTCATGAATTTAAGGGATTCAACATCATTCTTAGAATGGATTGGTTGTTTCAGTATCAATCTATTGTAAACTATTATTGACACAAGGTATATTTTATATCCCCATATGGAATTATTTATCTATATAATGATGATTATGATGTATTGGCTCGTAGAAAATACCATTGCATCATGGTCTAGGTGGAGTGACCTCCCAGATCGTGAATCTCTTTATGGAGGAATAGGGTTTATGCCAAGATGATTTCCATTCAACAGTGGATCATTTTCGGGATTTCATAACTAATGACTAAAATGGATTACCCCATTAGAAGGATGTAGAGTTTATGATCATGTTTGGTCCAAGACCAGCTCCAATGTTCATTCCCACTCATATGATTTTACCTATTATGCTTGAGGATCTAAAGTGGTAGTTCAAAAATTTATATCCTTATGTTTTTATATGGACCAGCACATCCTCTTAGCGTTCAAACATGATTTTTCCTACTAAAGAAAATTAAAAGTTATATCTGTATGAGGATTACAAGAAGGTAAAACTAACTTTTTCCCAAGAACCGGTATCTGTTTCTTCAAATATATGATCACTTTGACCAGCTCCAACGATCAAGAATCTTCTCTAAGATAAACCTAACATTGGGTTATTATCAGGTTACAATTACTTCATCCTATAAACTAATAAAAATTTTCATAGAAGGTATTATATATATCAGTACCATGTTATGTTGTTCAGTGTTACTAACATGCCTCCCATTTTTATGGATATATTGTATAGGTGTTTACATCTCTAACTCGACTCTATTTTTGTATTCTTTGTGGATAAAATCATGGGGTATTATAAAACTCATAGAGACTAGACCAAGAACCTTTAGATAATTATGATTATGTTGGGTGGGCATTATCATTATGTCGAACATGATAAGTTACACTTTTGGATCAACAAAGATAACTTTCTGTGCCAATTAATATTATAATTAGTAGTCTCTTTTCACCTATAGATTTTTTTAGATATTGTTATCTTAGATAATACCATGAACATGTTTAAATATAAAATATATTTGGGATGGATGGATATTACATGAATTCAATCTAAGACTTCTTCTGCCTTGTTTCTCATATCATTTGACTGACAAAAAACAGTGTCAATATCATGTGGTTAGAAGCATTTCAGGAATCCATTCATGATATAAAAGGGATGAATTTTTCGATACAAAATCTGAATCTTTTAGATCCAGACACGGGTTATACTATAATTTGTGTTCTGTCTAGAGTCAGCCTAATAATTGTGATGATGTAGTAGGACAGAGTCATTATGTATGGATCTAGGTATGTGAGGCCTCATGAAAGAAACTACCAAACATACATCATTGAGCTAGTAGAAGTTTTCAATGGCATGCGTTGCTGGAGACATTATCTGTTGAGGGGAGTGATCTGTGGTGTACACGGTCCACAAGAGCCTCAAATATAAATTTTCATATAGTGAAATGAACCTCAAATTGAGAAGATTGGTTGAGTACACACAATTCCATGATTTTGAACTTTCCCATTCACCTGGTAAGGGAAATGTAGTTGCGAGGCGCATTGTAAGAACACTCAAATATAGAATGCTTGAGTAGCTAGTGGTGAATATAAGTTAATGGACCTCTAATCTACGATATATCTATAGTTTCACGAATTTCATGAGAAGTATTATCTCTCATTATTGATAGTCACCACTTCTCTCCATGAAATGGTGAAGGGTAGATAATTTTAGATCTAGAAGGGATTTGTTCTCCATAAGAGTATATCAAGAGACAACATGTCATTGGAATGTTTTGTGGATAATGATGACATCCTGTGCATACATGGAAATATATGGACTTTTAAATATATGAGAGAGGGATTCATGAAATAATTCAATGCTTCTCAGTCCGATGTTCATCCAAGAATCTTCAAAAATATTTCGAGATATGTGACACCCTTATTTATGGCCTATGATGATATTTCAAATTGCAAAACAATATCACTAGGTGTTCCACCTATCTATGTGAAGGAGGAACACCAAAGATCTAAAGGTCTGTTACAACCTCTTCTAATCCCTCACTATAAATAGGAAGAATTTTCTATAGATTACGTAGTCGGCATACCTAGGTTACGGTCAGGTAGCAATGGTGGATGGATAGTTATTGACTAGATAATGAAATTGGCTCACTAAAATCCTATCTTGGAGACTTTCTAATCAATTATCTTGGATGATTTTATTTTTGTGAGATAATATGACTTCATAGGTTCCCTAATACAATAATTTTTTATAGGGATTCTAGTTTCACATCATGGTTCTGTATTGTATTTAAGAAGGATAGGTGGAAAAAATTGATTCTAAACATTTCATTTCACCCTCAGACTGATGAAAGGATGTAATTAAAAATATAGGTTCTAGTGGATATTCTCCGAGCATGTGTCCTTGATTTCAATCGTTCAAGTGAGAAGAATATCACTCTCATTTATTTTTATAATAATAATATTATTCATGTGATGATTTAGATGGATTGTTTTGAGGCCATATATGGTAGGTCCTTTCATTAACCCTTATGCTTCCTAGAGGTAGGTGAGGTAGCCCTACTTGGAAATCATCTTGGTTTGGAGAAATTAGTGCATGTTCATCTAATAAAAAATTATATGACTACTACTCATTATAGAGAGAAAACATATGTCAATTTCTATTAATGACCACTGTATTTGGAGCTTGGGGAACTCTTTCCATTTGGGTATTACCTAGGATGGGAAATATATGGTTATAGAATAATGGGAATGTCACATCTATCGCCCTTAAATTAGTTATTTTATCTTTTTTCTTTACGTCAAGTGGTTTAGGTTGAGTCCTAAATAAAATATGAGAACCTTTTTAAAAATGTTTGTTTTTGCCTTGACAACATCCATCACACCATGGCAGAAGCCGCGCGGCCTCGCCTGGGTCACCACGTGGCCTCGCTCAATTCCCGGCACACCTATCTGATGTTCAACTAATTAATTAAAAACGGTTTTAATAAAAAAAATAATGTTTAAGAGGGATAAAATGAAAATAAAATTAAATAAGAAGCGTGAAAAAGTTTTAAGGGCTTTTTTAATATTGGGGGATGTTAAAATTATTATTATTGTTATTATTGATAGCATTGGGAATATAAATTTTATTAAGTTATTAACACTACCATTACCATTTTAATTATTATTATTACTATTTTTATTATTATTACTTATGTTATGATATTAATATAATTATTAATATTATTAATCTTATTATTTTGATTAAGATCATAAGTATTATTTTTAAGCATCTCATTATAATTAATATTGTAACTATTAACTATGATTATTGCTATAGTTAATATTATGTAATGTTTTTAACTTTTTTTTTTCTTATTTTATTTTATTTATTTTATCACTTGTGTTTTTTTTTCTCTCTCTCTTTTAGGGTTGCGCTTCACCCCCCCCCCCCCTACCCCTTCGTCTGTCACCCATTTCTCCTGTGAAAATCGCGCCTCACCCAATCTCTCCCTGGAACCCTACTATGTCTCCCCGGCCCCTCATGTTCAGCCTCCAGCCCATCGTGTCGTGCAGTGCCTCTATTCGGCATTGCCTCCTCATCCTAGATCCACCCTACGCGCTGCACCCCTGCCCTCGACACGGCTCACCCCCCCACCCCCCTCCTGACTGGCTGCATGCATCGCCGCTCCCGGGAAGCTGTTATGCCGGCAGCCCGCACCCTCCCTCTCGGCCAGCTGGAAGTGCGACCCCCTTGATCTCTGACCTCCCCATGCTGGCCAACGACACCTTCGGCACCCTGCCTACCTTCCGTACAAGCAACTCCCTAGTTGAGTACTCTTCTTCATTTTCTTTTTTATTATTATTGAGTCTTTGGTTGTCCAGTGGTTATGGGGTTCTTTTATGGTTTAATCATAAATTGTGTTGGTTCGGTTTCATGATTTATGGTTCACCATTGGCTCGTTTATGGTGCGCTTTGGGTGCGATTGAAGAAATCAACAAATTTTGGGGTAATTCTTGATGTTTTTGTTCAATTATTTGATTCTGGGTCAATTTGGATTTTTTTGAGTTGCGGTAGGTGGGCAACCATCCTTGTGCACCATTTTTGGGAAGTCAGCTAACCGAGGAAGGTGGTTCCACACTTAATTATTATCTGATTAATCAATTTGCAGGTTTAATTAATTTAGCATGTTATTTAATTAATATGTATTGTGCGAAGTTGATATATGATGTTTGATTTTCATTTTATCACTTGGTAGGATGTTTATATCAGGTGTGTGTTTTTGCTAGATACTCATATCTAGTTGTTATTGATTTTTTTTAAAATTGTGTGGTTGGCTTATTATGTTGTGCAAATATTGATAGCTTGTCATGATGTGCAATTAGTGTAAACTATGTTTTTGATATATTTTCGTGTGCATATTATCATAAATGAAGGTCTTGAGTGGGTTAATGGGTGATGCCTAGTTACTTATTTAAAGTTGTTTAATAATCGTTTATTTTTGGATTTTTAAGTTGTGTAGTTTGTGCAAAAAGCATCTTACAAGCGGTGTCGTGTTTTTCATCAAACTGTTTGGGTGGTGCAGGTCACACTTTAAATTGTATTTCAGTGCTTGCAATGTCAGAATGTTTTCTAGATTTATAAATAGTTATGTTTTCTTTTTTGTGTGTGTGTAAAACCATGTGACACTCTTCTTCTAATGTTTTATAAACTTTTTATATGGTTTATTAAATTATGTCAATAGTGTGAAGGGTGTTTTGAAAACATTTTTAGCGAGTGAATTATTTCAAATGGTTTTTGTGTGAGCAAATGGTTGTCTTGGCATGTGTAGTATCTTAATGGGTTTAAGTGTATGATTATGACATGCAGCATGAACATTGAACTACTTGAGCACAAACCGGATGCCTGGGTACTAGGTGGGCAGACTAGACTAGTGTTCTAGTGATACGGGAGTGGCCTCGGCCCAGTTTCACGTAGCGGGATTGACTCTTACAACACTAACTAAACATTGGATGATGACTAGAGACCACTATGGTAGGAGGTGTTTCTCTACCAATGGCACATGCACGAGAATGTGTGATATGGTTCACTGAGATGAGAGGTTATAGGGTCCCACTTCTCACTAGTATCTTTATGGTATCTCCCATGTATTGTGCTCTTCCTCTGCTCTTTGCCCACTTTTGGCACATGGTGTGACATTGGGGTTACCAAGAAGAGTGTGTGTGCGTGTGTGCGTGTGTGCGTGTGTGTGTGTGTGCGTGTGTACGTGTGTGTGTGCATCTGTGTGTGTGCGTGCGTGTGTGGGTGTGCATGCATGGGTGTTATTTAATGAAAGTTGTTTTCCTTTTTGAGAAGTTTCCCCTTAAAAACGGTTTTCATTAAAATTCATTAAAACACTTATTTATTTTTATTCTGTTAAATTGAAAATGTATTTGTCTTTTAATAATTATAAATAGAACCTTTTCTCGGTGGCATCATATTGGGATTTTAGCTCACACCCAACATACACCCATGTGTGTATGTAGTTTCTGTTTCTTCTGATTTCCAGGTTGTGACTTCATGCTCAGTGATGGTGGTTCGGGTTGTAGTTGGTCTTTTCATGCAAAGTGGTGTCGATGTGACATCTCTTTTTTCGGGTGGTCTAAGTAAGAGTTTTTGATTTTTTTTCGTCTTTTCATTTTAGTTATTGGTTCTAATTGTAGACTTTAAACATGTCCATAGTTTAAAAGCACGTTTATTTGTCTATTTCTAATTTCAGTATTATTTATCTGGTTAGTTGTTTTACCATATTTTATTTCAGGTAAAATTGTTCCCATGTGTTAGTTTTGATACTCGGGCACTTGTGCCAGCCCATGGGGATTGGGAACACCCTTCAGGCCTTTTCGCGGTTCGGGTCGGGCACCAGGTCAGATGGCGACCGTTCTGGTTGTGACAAAATGGTATCAGAGGAAAAGTTTTCTCTCTCGGGTCGTTTTCTTTTGAGATAGAGTCAGAGTAGACCAAAATTAAGGTTGTCGGAACTCAACATTCTAGCTACGATCAGTGTGCCTAGCCAGGACACCTTGTGACAGGATTCAAGTTACCAAAGTATGTTTTGGTTTGTCTGAGTTTTTGGCCCTTTCGGATAATCCTATCTAAGGGAAATGTAAAGGGGTAAGGTCAGTGGTCTTAGTGAGCTCGCAGGGTCTCGCAAGCCTTGTGGAGCTGGGGACGCTGTCCTAGAATACCCTATGTGGAAGTGGTGTGATTGCCGTATGGCCGCCAACTATACGTTCCAGCCACCCGCAGTCACAAGTTTTCTATTGCGTCGTTTCTCGTCTCTTTGTTTTGGATTCGTGGAGATTCGGTTTTTTAGTAAAAATGTTTTGGTCTTGAAAAATGTTTTCAAATGAAGCACCTTAAAAATGAAATGGTCTGTGAGGTTTGAAAAGTGTGGGTTAGATGTTTTGGTTTTGAAAAATGGAAAGTTTTGGTTTTGATCCTTTCCGCTCTCATGGGAAACCACATGCATGAGTGTATGTGAAAAGGGAAATGGTTAATGGCACGAGCAGATGAGTGCCTGGATAGACATGAGGTGGGTGCTGGTGCGGCACAAGAACTTTCATGTGCGATGTTCATGGGACGCCATTGGTGTTTTTGCAACCCACTGGGATTTCTTATTTTCAAAATGTTTTGTTAAAGGAAAAATTTGGTGTTTTAGTAAACGGTGTTGTGTGTCATGTCCTTGTGTTTTGGAAATGTCGGATGTGAGGAGTTTTGAGCTGAGGATCCTTTCTGATTTATTTGTGTCCCGATTTTGAATTCTTATTTGTAAGCTGGTACGAAAGCATGTAGCTAGTTAATTCATTTGAAAAGTACATCAAGGAGCCCTTGCAGTGGTTCCCCCTGCACGTTTGGTGTTTTCTTGTGGTATGTCATGACCATTTGACATGTTTGGTTGGGTCCATGGTTTCCTTTCTTGGCTAGTTCATGCCCCAATAAAGAGTTAATGTGAAAATGACGTGCGGCCACAGATAGTTTGTAGTTGGCCGACCCACCAGTTTAATAAAGTAAGGGCTCTCCCTTTGGGGTGACAGTGCTAAGTCTATTCCTTTTTTACTTTATTTAAGAGGATCCTCTCACAGAAAAATGACAGATGTGAGGGGAGTTGAAAATAGTTTTGTTCTTTTTGAGTTTTCTGACTCGTCTTGTATGAAGTTGACATCATTGTGTCTAAAGGTTCCCCTAGAAGCGGTGAAAGAAATCCAAGCGGGGAATGTTGAAGGTGGTTCATAATTATCTATGTTGACCAGTGTATTTTAGGTCATTGTAGTATTTTCATCGGCCGAACAGGTCATGTTCGGTGACGTCTTGCAGTGTGATTTCTCTTTGATAGTCAAAGGTGAATTTTTACCTCATTAATTTTAATGTTCTATTTGGAAATGGTGAAGGAGATCCCAATGGGGAAATGTGGAAGCATCATGGGATAGTTAGTATGGGCCACTATTCTATATAACCTTTGGTCCATAGTTGGTTTCATTTAAGAAAGGGTCTGTGTTAGGCCAGTAGTGTGGTTGGCCCAGTCACATGGGGATGCTATGGTCGATTGCAGAAATCATGTATTTTTTAAGACTTAGTTTGAAGTCCCTCTCCGAATAATTTTCCTCTCAACAATAATGGTCATATTCAGGTGACGATTTGTGGTGTCGTGTTCTCATCCAATGTGACAAAGTGTGATGTGCGTGCACCATTTCAGCTCTTGTGTTGGTGAATGATCTATGTATTATTAGTTGGACGTTGTAATATCTTGTGTTTACTGGTGTTTTCTCATTTGCGGTGTGGTTGTCTGTGACACCAAAAGGAGAAGCTTCGTTCAGGTGTCTTCGACACCGGAAAATGAGGCAGGAGATGCTTCAAACATCATGGATTCAGCCAGAGGCCTCAGAGTGAAGCTGGTGTGTGGTCAGGAACCTAGAGAGTGTATGAGACAACGGATTTTTTTATATCATTGGTGTTAAAAGTAGAGGCATTTTAAATTGTTTCTATGGTTGTTCCGCTCCGAATGAGCCGTCTGGTTGCATAAGATTTTCACGACCATTGGGATGTGTGTTCGTCTTGTCGCATTAAAGTCTTAGGGGTTGCATCCCACCGGATGTGATCACTTTTAGTGGTACATTCGTGTCTGTTGAGTAAAGCTGTCTCAAATCTGAATAATGATCATCCAGGAATGTGGAAATGCTGGTTTGTCTTGGGTCATGCTCTTGACTCCCAAGTAGTCAAGTCCCTCCCTCCCCGCCCCTTATGGTGGGGTTGTTTGGTCACCGTCAAAATATTTTAAAAGTTTGATCCCTTCTGTCAGTCATAATGGTGGGGAGCCCCTCGAGCCTCCCCATGTTGATCTTTTGCTTCTGTTTTTAAAAATGGTATGGTGATAAGTTATAGGAGTGTTCTGTGGACGTGGTTTGACCTCGTTTGTTCATTCTAGCCAAATGGTGTGCTTACAGTTTAATAGCACCTGAGGTGTTTCGACTTGTGAAGTTGGATTCCACGGATGTGAGAGTTGTTTTCCTTGATTAGTCAACTGGAGATGTTCTTGCTATTTTGGGCAGGCAACACATATCAGAAAATCTTTTTGCATGTTCCTTCAGGTTGTAATTTGAGTCACTTTCTCTGAGCACGATGCTTTTCCCCTCTCTTTGCTTGATGTCGTGGGGATCCCCTTTTGAACCTTAAGGGAGTGTAGTTTTATGCTTTGGGGTTTTGTTTTAGATGTGTCTTTCCGGGGACAGAAAGCATTATAGTGGGGATAATTTTCACATCTGTCACCCTTCAATTAGTTATTTTATCTTTTTTCTTTACGTCGGGTGGTTTAGGTTGATTCCTAAAAAAATGAGAACCTTTTTAAAAATGTCTGTTTTGGCCTTTACCACATCCATCGCACCATGGACGAAGTCGCGCGGCCTCGCCTGGGTCACCGCGTGGCCTCGCTCAGTTCCCCACGCACCTATCTGATGTTCAACTAATTAAATAAAGAATTTTTTAATAATGAAATAAAGTTTAAGATGGATAAAATGAAAATAAAATGAAATAAGAAGCATGAAAAAGATTTAAGGGTTTGTTTTAATATTGGGGGATGTTAATATTATTATTATTGTTATTATTGATGGAATTAGGAATATAAATTTTATTAAGTTATTAACACAATCATTACAATTTTAATTATTATTATTACTATTATTATTATTATTACTTATGTTATGATATTAATATAGTTATTAATATTTTTAATCTTATTATTATCATTAAGAACATGATTCTTATTTTTAAGCTTCTCATTATAATTAAAATTGTATCGATTAACTATGATTATTTTTATAGTTAATATTATGTAATTTTGTTAATTTTTTTTACTTATTTTATTTTACTTATTTTATCACTTGTGTTTTTTTCTCTCTCTCTTTTAGGGTAGCGGTTCCCCCCCTTTTCCCCTTGGTCTGTCACCCATTTCCCCTGTGCAAATCGCACCTCAACCAATCTCTCCCTGGATCCCTACTGCGCCGCCCCTGCCCCTCCTGTTCAGCCTCCATCTCGTCGTGCCATGCCGCGCCTCTATCCGGCATTGCCTCCTCCTCCCGGATCCACCCCGCGCACTGCACCCCTACCCTCGAACCGGCTCCCCCCGACCGACCAGCTGCATGCATCGCCTCTCCCGGGAAGCTGCTGCGCCGGCATCCCGCACCCTCCCTCTCGGCCGGTTGGAAGCGTGACCCCCTTGAACTGCGACCTCCCCATGCTGGATGGAGACACCTTCGCTGCTCTTCCTACATTCCTCACAAACAACCCCCTAGTTGAGTACTCTTCTTCATTTTCTTTTTTTTATTATTGAGTTTTTCGTTGTCCAGTAGTTATGAGGTTCTTTTATGGTTTAATCATAAATTGTGTTGGTTCGGTTTCATGATTTAAGGTTCACCTTTTGTTCGTTTATGGTGCGCTTTGGGTGAGATTGAAGAAATCAACAAATTTTGGGATAATTTTTGATGTTTTGGTTTAATTGTTTGATTTAGGCTCAATTTGGATTTGTTTGAGTTGTGGTAGGTGGGAAGCGATCCTTGCGCACCATTTTTGTGATGTCGGCTACAACGAGGTAGGTGGTTCTGCTCGTAATTATTATCTGATTAATCATTTTTCCAGTTTAATTAATTTATCATGTTATTTAATTAATATGTATTGTGCGAAGTGGATATTTGATATTTTATTTTCATTTTAACTCTTGGTAGCATGTTTATATCAGGTGTGTGTTTCTGCTAAAAACTCATATCTAGTTGTTAGTGATTTTTTTAAATTGTGTGGTTGACTTATTATGTTGTGAAAATAGTGTTATTTTGTCATGATGTGAAATTAGTGTAAACTATGTTTTTGATATAGTCTAGTGTACATCTTATCATAAATGAAGGACTTGAGTGGGTTAATGGGTGATGCATAGTTACTTCATTAAAGTGGTTTAATAAACTTTTATTTTCGGATTGTTAAGTTGGGTAGTTTGTGCAAAAATCATCTTACATGCGGTGTCGGGTTTTTCATCAAACTGTTTGGGTGGTGCAGGTCACACATTAAATTGTATTTGAGTGCATGAAATGTTGGAATGTGTTTTGGATTTATAAATATTTATGTTTTCTTTTTGTCTGTGTGTAAAAACATGTGACACACTTCTTCTATTGTTTTATAAATTTTTTAAATGGTTTATTAAATTATGTCAATAGTGTGAAGTGTGTTTTGAAAATGTTTATAGCGAGTGTATTATTTAAAATTGTTTTTGTGTGTGCAAATGGTTTTCTTGGCGTATGTAGTATCTTAATGGGTTTAAATGTATGATTATGACATGAGGCATGAACTTTGAACTACATGAGCACAAACGGGAAGCTTGGGTACTAGGTGGGCGGACTAGACTAGCATGCTGCTGATACGAGAGTGGCCTCATCCCAGTTTCACGTAGTGGGATTGATGCTTACAACACTAACCAAACATTTGAGGATGACTGGAGACCACTATGGTATGAGTTGTTTCCCTACCAGTGGCTCGTGCATGGGAATGTGTGATATGGTTCACTGAGACGTGAGGTTCTAGTGTCCCACTTCTTGCTAGTATCTTTAGGGTCTCTCCTATGTATTGTTCTCTTCCTCTGATCTCTGCTCAAAATCGGCACACGGTGTGATGTTGGGGTTACCAAGAAGAGAGAGAGTGTGTGTGTGTGTGTGTGGGTGTGCGTGGGTGTAATTTAATTTATGTTGTTTTCCTTTTTGAGAAGTTTCCACTTAAAAATCGTTTTCATTAAAATTTAATAAAACACTTATTTATTTTTATTCTATTATAATGAAAATGTATTTGTCTTTTAATAATTATGCATGGAACCTTTTCTTGGTGGCATCCTATTGGGATTTTTGCTCACACCCTACATATACCCTTGGGTGTATGTTGTTTCTGTTTCTTCTGCTTTCTAGGTTGTGACTTTGTGCTCAGTGATGGTGGTTGGAGAAGCTGTTGGTCTTTTCATGCAGAGTGCTTTCGATATGGACTCTATTTTGTTTGGTGGTCTGAGTAAGAGTTTTAGTTTCTACTGTCGTATTTTATTGTAGTTATTGGTTCGAATTGTAGACTTTAAACCTGTCCATAGTTTAAAGGCAAGTTTGGTTGTCTATTTCTAATTTCAGTTTTATTTATCTGGTTAGTTGTTTTTCTGTCTTTTATTTTGGGTAAAATCATTCCCATGTGTTAGGTTTGATACCCGGGAACTTGTGACAGCCCGTGGGGATCAGGAACGCCCTTTGGGCCTTGTCGCGGACCGGGTCGGGCGCTGGGTCGGATGGCGACCGGGCCTGGTTCGTGACAGGGAAGCTATCACCTTATTACATAGGGATGTTTGAGATTTTTGATATAATCAGGATACACGAATATTGGTTGTTATCACCATAGAGGTACCATTCACTTCATGATGTATTATATGATTCAGAAAATCACCAATATCATTCCCACCAATCTCAAACAATTGATCCCAATTAATATAAGTTAGATGCTTATGCCACCCTTGAAGAGTATCCAGTACACATCAGTGACTGATGTAGGATAGATATCAATGGCAAATTTGTCATTATAATATCGGTTCTATAGATGAACGACCATGTGAAGGATGCGACTTGGGAGTGGGAGGCAGATATATGTGACTTGGGGATAGATTTTTTCACCAACATATTTTACTACCCCATGAATGGTGAACTAAGGGAAGAGTTCTTTTATGGGGGAAGACTGTAAGAACCTAGTTTTTCACATAGTTATAAATCCATTAAATTTTGTTCTAATTTACTATTTTGGAAATAATATGGATGACATGTAGGTTAGTGATATTTTTAGGCTGTTTGGGGCTTTTTATATTTTAGGAAACCCATCGGTTTAGGAAAAATAGACCTATCACACTGATATAGTAACCCATGCTGGAAGGGTGCATGGATAGACCCAACTGTGTGGATAGTCTGCATTTTTAGGAAGAGCAATCTAGTATGGTTAGATCATGGTTTCTCTAATCATTCGACAATACCTTGTTGTATATCCATTTTTTTGGTACTAGTTCATGGTTTTCACACGATTTAAAAAACCATGTTGACAAAACCATGCATGAGCTAATTTTTAGGCAATTTTAGATTTTTACCCTTAATGATCTAATCAAGGACCCCATCCTTCTTATAAAAATTTATAGTGGGATTAGACTCAATTTATCTCATTTGGGAGCTATTTGAAGGCTAGATCAAGGGATGAAGAGAACTCATTCATCCGTGATTCATTTGGGCATTTTTTTCATCACGTATGATGCGCAATGGTAAGTACCAGAGTCTATTTGATTCATTATTATTATAACTTGATGTATACCTAGTAATCAAGGTGTCATATGTTTTCTCCATTTATCATATATACTCTAATATACTTCAAATTAGAATATATTACTAGAGGTGGAGAGTCATAGAAACCATAGGTGGGTGGTCTATAACTCATCCCTCTAGTTTGTGGATTTTGGAATTGTCATGTTGGGACAACCAATTTCATCTGGTGTTGTTAATTGAATCTATATTCCATTATTATAATAATTTTAAACATATATTTATTCTAATTCCAAAAATATTATTAGATTTTAGTTTATTTTTCAACAACTACATCCATCCCATGTAGTATGTTCTTCCATATTGTTCATTTTAGCATTTTGAATCATTTGATCCACTGTTTGGGTATTCCTTGGGTTGACCTTCCTAGGGGTACACATTTTTATATAAATTAAATTATTTATATTTGGAATTCAGTAATGGAATGTACCATATATTCTAACATCTTGACCCTCATAAGGTAAGTGCTTCTATTGATTATTAAATGTGGATTGGAAATTAAAAAGCATACTAAGTATATGAAATTGCATTGTTAAATATAATTTAGCAATATGATTCATGTCAGTAGAACCCCTTACCATATTAATGAATGGTAGTTTAGTGAACATTGATTTTTGAAAACAAATTAAATGGATCAAATGAATGGTTTCATGATTCTTGTACTTGTCACATTAATTAACGGCAAGGCTTGAAAAAAATATACTTGATAATTATTAATAACATTATTAAGTTGTTTCAGGCTCAATTAGCCTTTTCATAGTAATGAAAAGAATATTTATTTTACTTTATGAATTATATATGACTTCATTATCGAGATAGGAGTGACCTAACCCAGTCTCTCCATGGATACCCAATATAATGCCTTATGTACTAGAATATCCCATTATGAATTCAAGGATACCCCTTTCTTAGGTTGAGACCCACCTAGAACCCTATATTTGTGTAAAATTAGATTCTTAGTATGACATCATAGGATCCCTCTTGTAGTAATATACAACTCCTTGGATACACTCCTTAGATATATCATTGACATGAGGGTTCCATGGTAAAAGTCTATTAAGAACTGTCATTGCATAGCCTTGTTTTACTGTGAATGGAATCCTTGGACTCATTAGGTATATTATTGTGGAATTACATGGAATATTTTCCTGGTATTTCACTATTACCCCTAGCCAAGCTACATGTATTACCGATTTGGTGACCTTTGATGTATATATTATCTTGGTTATTACCTTGGAACATTATTATTAAATATCCTTACAAGTTTTCTTATTATATATCTGAACATTTATTATGGATACTATGTGACTTTTTTATAAACTGTTACTAAAAAATTAATGAACTAATTACATTTTCAAACACTATCAAAGGGCCAAAGAAGGTACTTGAGTATTTAGTCACATTTTACTGATTTACATTATATGTTCATTCTTGGACACTTTAACATTTACATTACATGGGTCAGATGTTATAGACACCATTTGGGGTGGCCCTCTAAGATTTATCCCACACCCACTCTGGGAAACATTTGGTGCCCAAGGTATATTAAATATATGCAAGTGTTGATAAAGGGAAACATAGATTTTTTAATACTAGATTTTATTCTATTTATGATGGAGCAAGATGGAAGATAACTAATCCTAAACTCCAAATTATTGGGATTGCATTTTTTTCCTTTATAACTTTTTGGAATATATTAATACTACTATCATGTATCATTGATTACTAATTTTCTTGTGACATGAAATATAATCATCAATTTTTCTAGTTGATTCAGTTGTAATTATCCCTATCTATAAATTACTTTTTTATACATCCCCTATTTACCCCATTTTAAATTTATTCACTAGGATACACTCTGGTAATGAGGGGATTTTCTATCCATAGACCCACCCAATTCCCTAGATACTAGTCGAAAACCTATAGCATTTAGAGAGATATTCTTGATTTCATGTAACCCACCAAACATGGGGCACCAGTTAAGTGGCATCTAGGTCTGTTATGTCACAGTTATTACCTTTAAAATATCCAAAGTAATGTCACTCCATTTTGACATAGGAAAAAGAATAGTATATATTGATTCTCTATTATTAAACCTTAAATATTTTACTAATTTTAAACCCAATTATGTGGTCACATATTCTGTAAAGTCTAGCTTCATGTTTTCTGACTAAATATGTTAATTGAAATACCTATACATATTTTTTCCATAGTGTATAGTGGTAATTGATCTTTGAGATTTGTCAAGAATCCATTTTATATCTTTGGTATAGATGGAAAAGATAATATATTCCCATAATTTATAAAACTATCTTTAGAATGGAGGTATTCAAACTTATTATAGTCTACAACATTTATCATCATTTGAATGTTATCATCAATTGTTTTAGAATTCATTATCTTCTATAAAAAACATAGATTTCAATCATTTTCAAATAATAAATGTCACCCCTCAAATATAAATTCTAGTATATATATTTACTATATCCATGAACATATGTTCCTTAAAATCCTTATTTGGGATTGAAATCTATGATCATACATTCTCAATGCATCAGAAGATTTTTTTCCTTTCATGGTAGAGTACTGATAAATCATAATATTCAATTAGCTTTATCAATCATTTATCTCTCATATTGATATTTTTTTTAAAATATATATTTCAATATTTTCTGTTCTCTGTATGTAATTCACCATTCTACATATATATAATGTCTCTATATCTTCAATGTGAAGATTATAACTTCCAACACAAGATCATTTGTTATATTGTCATGTTAATTTGTCATTAATGTCCTTGATTCATATGCTATAAATTTTCTCTTTTTTCATAATGACTAAAACATGTCCATTCTTCTTTGCATCAATATATATCAAAAACCCATCATGTCTACAGGGTAGAGTTAAAATCAAGGAATTGACCAATTTTCTCCATAAATCATATAAAAAAGTCATGATATTATATTTCCAATCAATCATAACCCATTTATATAAAATTTTGGTTAATGTGTTATTCATTGATTCCAAGTCGTGAACAAATAAGTATTTGTAACCCAAAAAATCAATAAAACTATGTAACTCAGTTCTTTTCATTGTGGTAGGATATTCCTTGAATGCCATATTAATTTCACGATCAACTGAGATTCCTTCTCTAGAGAAAATATGTCCACGAAAATAAGCATCTTGGGGGAAAATCACATTTACTAAATTCCACATATAACTCTTTCCTTATTATAGTTTAAAGATTTATATACATGTTATTGACATGGTCCTCATTGATTTTATAATATATCATAATATCATTAATGAATACCACAACAAAATCAATAATATATTAGTTGGAATTTTTTCATTAGATCTATATAGAAAAATGGTTAATTATTCCATCCAAATAGAATTATTGTAAATATATAATGTTCATACCTTGTTCAAAAATCTATCTTAAAAATGTTTTCCTAAAAAACTCCCTATTGGTGATACCCAAAATAATGATCAACCATTGAAAATTATTTGGCTCTATTAGTGTTATCAAATAAGTATTCAATTAGATGAATATGATACATGATATTTATCATAATAACATTGATTTCCCTATTATAATATCATAGTCTCGTGGATCCATCCTTCATTTTAATGAAGATAATAGAGGATTCCAATGGAGAAACCCTCGGGTGAATAAAACCATTACTAATCAATCCCTATAATTCTTTCATATGCAACACTAATTTCACAATTTCTATTTTATTGTGAGTACTTGATATTTTTCGTACATAAGATATTTATTCAATGGGAAATTCTATTTTAGCTTTTGAGATGATGTACAAGTAATTAATCTTAGGTTAAATCACTATGTTCTAATACAATAGGTACACACTCAATTTAAAGATTACCTTCTTCAACTATATATGTTCTCACTTCTTCTCTGAGAATTTCATTCAGTGGAGCTACATGTAGTGAGTTATAATAAGAATAATACGATTAGGTTTCTTCTCAAAAGATATGTAATTATAAATATTTACCACAAATAAACATTTAATACTCATTGAAATAATTCTTTTTGCATTATATAATGAAATCATGTGCATAGAAAGAATTAAATCAAATTCAACAATATGTATACAGAAAAATTTAAAAAATAATTCATGTTTGTGTGTCATAACATAAAATCATTATTGAGTTGATACATCACTTATGATATTTGACTAAAAAAACATCATCAAATCAAAAATGAAATGTATAATTTTATTAGTAATGTAAGTAGATATAAAAGCGTGTGATGATCTAGAATAAAATAATTCATTGGATAAATTTTACAATAGGATTAATATTGATTCCACCACATCATTGGGTAATTATATCTCTAATGTAGTGATCATATATGATTATCCATATCCATTTGGACTCTTCCTTGGTAGATTCTATGTATTCATGTGGAATTTAATTATAATGACCCCAATATCATTATAATAGATACATTTAATAGTAGTGTTTTCTTCTCTACCTTCTATTCATTCACATGATTCACCCTTTTTTATTGACATTTAACAACCTAACAATATTTTAAATATTCCACAATGGTTATTTTTTCAACAATTATCACATGGGTGGAATTTATTCATTCTCTTATACTTTATTGACACATTATATTTATCATTGTATTCATTATACCAATTTTTCTATTCTTTTACCTTGAATATGTAATCTCATGAGAATTCATTATCTATTATGATGGATAAAAAAACTATTCTTCCTATCAATTTTTTTTGGAAATTAGTTCCCATTGGATTCATGGATTAATACATATATTGAAGTCCTTATTGTGTATACAATCTATATAACAGATAATTTACCTTGTAATTTTAACATCGTAATCCACAACACATTCTTCATAATTTTTATTTTTAGCTATGGAAATATATAATCATAATAATTTGTTATTCATGAGGGAAATATTAATTGATGAATGCCTCCTTAAAAGATTCCCATTATTTGATTTCAATATCATATTTCTCTATAGTAATCCAGATCAATGACAACCATTGATCAACATTGAATTTGATTCAGTACACCATTTGTTCAACATGTTACTTTTCACAACATCCCAATGACAAAAATATCTTATCTGGAGATTTAATACTTTTTTTTTGCTCCAATTAAACTAGTAGTACCACAAAACAATTAGGTATTATATCACATAAAGTGTTGTTACATAGAAGAATCTCTTTGTTGAATAATGTTCTCCATCCGTGAAATGTGATTTTTTATAACATGATCAATCAAACCTAAAATATTAATAATTTCTATATTACAATATGGGATTTATTTTTTTACTCAATAATAATATCACTACATTTTTCATGATTGTGGATGCCATTAAGCCTTTTAGAAAACATTTATAAACAATTGAATATACTATAATAGCTCACAAAATTTTAAATTTTAAATCATTATGTAATATTAGAAATTTGGTGTAACACTTAATAGAAATTAAAAAAATTATCATTTTGAATCTAAAAATCATAAACATTACATCCATTGGAGTTATATTTATATTAATGTCCCATATAATGGTTCATAAAAAAAATGTGAGTTTTTCTAAGCATATGCCCCATGGAGTATCAATCTGGGTGTATAGTTAGTCCCATTTTTTTGTACTTGGCTAAGCTAGAGTCAATCTAAACATTCCCTTTTATGAGTTATTACCCCAAGAAGCATATATGCATTAATCACATCCACTTGTAATATCCATATATGTGTGTCTTTTTTGGAATAACCACATAATACTTTCTAACCAAAATCTTATGATTTTATTATATACATATCCTTGAATTCTATATTTGGGTTATTTTACCTAATTGATGTTTTCATAATTCTAAACTCTATTGATTATACTAAAAATTCAATGATACCATATTTGACAACCACAATCATAGTATCCCGATACTGATACCTCTCTTTATAACATTATAATATATAAAAGATTAAATTCCCAAAGAATGTTTTGTTTATCATTTTTGGATACCAGATTAGAATTATCATACAAATTTTATATTCGTAATTCACAATGAAACATAATACATAACAAGATAAAATGCTCAACGTGTATGTAAACTCATTCAAAATATTAATATCTATGCCTTAGGGAAAGAAAACCAGATAATGCCAGCATCAAACACACAATAAGGGTAATTAAAATGTAATCTATAAGGAATAAATAATGAATATTAAATAGGTAAATATTAAAAATTAAAAAGACATTCCATTTAATCATTTTCTATTAATGGAATGAATTCATAGGTTTTTTTCATAGTGAAAATCTCATGGATAATAATAATAAATAAATAATGAATGAAGTAAATTCATACTAATAAAATTTAATGTTTATTAATAGCATGATACCTCTACCATCATGTTCCATCCTGATGATATTTTAAATCAAATATTGTAAAAAATAATAAATTTTGGCCAACTGATTAATATAACGAGACAAATGATGCATTGGCGGGCCTCCAATAACTGGTCCCCAAACCCTATCATTGATGTACAAATTATTTCTCTTATATTGAATAATTGATTTACTAATTAACAAATATGCCATATCAAACATCTATATTGTGTATAATATATAGTTTTATCAATATTTTCCCAGTTTATCAATGAAAATTCTAACTAAATGCCTCATAATAAATGTTATATGATTTAGGAAATGAGTATATATACTAAAAATAATATGAATATTTTTTTTAAAGATAATTTCAAATTAAAAATGATTATAGTTAACTGATTATTTTATGTGAATATTAAAACTCAAAAAACAACATGATATTATCTAATAAATTTTACATTTTGTTTAATTTTGAAGTCAAATCCACTTGAATGAAAAATTAAATTTGAAAAATAAAAACCATGGGGGATAAATTATAGTTTATATTTCATGTAATATGGTTAATATGTACACCAAAAATGATGATTGGTTCAGAATAACAAATTAGTCTCAATTAAATGTAAATTGACACCATATCTCTTCACTTAAGCTTCATTTATGAAAAACAATCCCCAAACTCTTATATAATGATTTTAAGAATGATATTAACTTTTACAACAACCATATAAATATTTATAATTACATATATTACCCTTTTATAACATATTATCTCCCATTTGTTTATAAGTTTTCATTATTTTCATTGTTTCAGGTGATAATAATCTTTTTCTTCCAAAATGTTTAAACATTTTGTTTTTTTGTTTCTTTTAAATAGATAAAAATTTCATAATATAAAGAATTAAATACATGATTTAGATATCATAAATACTCATTATATATTTATTTTGATAAATACATAATTTTTTTATTTAAAATGAAACACACCATTCATGAAGACGATAGGTTGTACGTATGCATGAATATTTTTTACAATTTCATTTCACATTGAATTAAATAGAAGTAAAAAATACATAAAATTATTAAATTATAATTAATATGTGCTATAAATCACACATTCTTTAAGAAACCATCAATAATCCCTTCCATGTATGGTATGGATTAATCACATCACTTTGTAAAACTGTAGTCTGCTATACTCATGAACAACATTATCTTATTCATAAAAAATTATAACTTGATGGTATTAATTATATTATAGTTATATAAAAGATTATATTTCATTAATAAAATAAATAAAATAAATAAATTTTTTAAAATTTATATAAATAATTTTTCCAATCCATGACTGTAGGAAATGTAAAAACAAATAACATAAATTCGTGAGGAATTAGTACGCAATACATAAAAATAATGATTTTTTATGCCATTGGATGGAGTTGGATGTTGTTTTAGTTCATTAACTTAACATAAATAATATTTTTATGTTTAATATAATAAAGTTATTATATTTTAATTTTATAATAATAATTCAATATTATGTAGAATAAAATAAAATTAATCCTCTTTTACAACATTACCTCTTTTTTGGCTATCATATTTTTATTTGAACTAGTGCTTTCCTAAGATCAATTTATGAAAATATTTGGACTATATGATGAGGGGAGGGAATTTTGGAAGTGAATTATGTATTTAATTTATAAGACAATGTGTTTTAGAGTTTTGAAAAGATGATGAGAGGGAGTGTCCTTTTATATGTATGGGAGATAACACACATATGTTTTTTGCAAAGGTTGTGTCACACCCACATTTTCACCATTTAATGGGACTAAAATAACGTAATAACTCCACAATATAATGGATAATATTAAAGTATTTCTATCTTATTTCTTTTCAACAACATTCTTCATAATATTCCACTTATGTTTAATGTTTAGTATTTAGTAAACTCATTTTTTCTCTTAATATTTGTAATTATTTTTAATTATTTTCCATAATCACATTAGAAACAATTGAATTTAGAATTATTATAAAATATGAATTATTATTATTCCAAATATTGAATAAATTTTTCTAAATTGAAATCCAATAAATGGTAAAAATTAAATTAAGATTAATCATGTGGATGGAGTGAGAAAACTGGGTTTTAAAGTGAAAATGTTGAATATATTATGGGGTTTGAATATCAAATATAAATATGAAAATTATTCGAATTAACTAAAATAGACTAATATTTGTGAAATTTAACTATTTTTAATATAAATATATTTCATCATATAATTTGATGTTATATAATAATTATATAAAAAGTTATTTTTCGATTAAAGGTCAATACTATTCACTATTCATAAAAAATTTCATTTCATAGAATAATATTGAAAATTCACCTAATGAAAATATTGAAATCACTATTTCAAAATTTTATTTTATATTTTCAAATAAAAAATTTAAAAATTTAATAATATTTTTTTAGAACTAGTAGTTCGTTAAAACACAACAATACATACTTAAAAAATACATCTTTTAATATATAAAATTCGATAAATTAATATCTTATGCCAATTAAATAAATTCGATGAATGTAAGGAAATTTTATTCAATATATAATATAAAATTTTAATTAATATCATTCACCAATTGTAGTTGATTTAATTGTTTATGATAAAAGGCATTTGGGAATATAGAATTTATTTAAAAAACCCTTCTTCTATATAAATTTTTTATTTTAATTTATAATTAAATAGTGACCATTTAAATCCAACACCTATTTTAATAAGAAATTTAACCATATCCAAGAGTTATAATTTGATGTATAAGATATATTTTTCATATTAAATAATATTTTTTATAGTATATGGTGTGGCTCTACATTGCGTATAACAGAAGCTGTCAAATAATTTCATTATTGTGTGAAATTAATGATAACATAGTGATGTGTTCATTGAATTTTATATTAAAAAATTTATATTTATTATATAAGAAAAAAATTATAATTTTTTGTTTGTGTCACAATAATGATGGTTCTAGTAAATTTTTTTATATTATGATGAATAATAGGTGTTTTATTGGACTTCCAATTGAATCTAAAATAGAAATTTGTTTTGAAATTAATGGGTTATAAGTTATATTTTAATCCAATGCTATCATTTTACACTATTAAATAGATTTTATTGAATTTGTTTTTATAAAAACAGATGATAATTTTCACATTACAATATAGAAATTTATGTTAATTGTGGGAAAATATTTATAAATTTTATACAAATTAGATCTACTTATAATCATAGAAAATACTTAAAAATAATTTTGAGAATAAATATTATTTATATAATATAATGAAGTTATTTTTATTCATTTCATAATAATTAAAACTAGAAAAAATTTATCTTTCTCGATTGATTTAATTATTTATTTTAAATAATAATTATATTGAATATATTTATTAATTTTTTATTAACATTGATACTTAATAACCAAATTATTAGGTTTTAATACTCATATTTAAAGAATATTATTTCATGATTCATTTATTTTTGGTGTTATTTGTGCGTATATTTTAAGATCAACTGTTTAATAAAAAAATTAATCTAAAATATTAGTGTGTTATATTCTTCCCTATTTACCAAAATTTAATCATAAAAATTTGTATATATATCTTCATTGTAATGAAATAATATATATATTTTTTCCTAAAAATAAATTTCATTAATATGGAATTGTATCATATTATAATGTTTATTCTACTACACTGATACATATAAATGAGTTTCTAAAAATGTACCATGGTTGATGAGTGTTACATTTCACATGTGACCTAATAGATTTATATTCATTATTCATTAGTTATTGAAATTCAATTACAATTCATATAGAGAAAATGAAAACCTTTACTGAATTTATCTATTTATATTCAATAATATTTATTTTATAATTTTATGTGTTTTTCATGATAATGATTAATTTCACAGTCCTAAAGCACTAAAATAAACTATTAATTGTTCAAAATTTCAAAAAATGAAGAATATTTTTCCATATTTATATTACAAAATATTGTTTCCCCTAGATAATTTATTAAAAAATATTTAAAACATTTATAGAAATTAAAATAAAAAATAAAAACTATAAAAAATATCAAATTAAAAACTTATTTAAATTGATTGTCTACATTTTAACACAAATAATAAAATGGGATGACAAAATATTATTCCTTTTATCTATATTGAAGAAATTAAACTTATAAAATCACATACTCAAATATTTTTATAACCAAATAAAACATAACAAATTATAATTTTTACAAAATGAAAATAAATACCATGATATGACGTACAATAAAATATTGAGATTCTCACCATGGATCAACCTATTATATGAAATTTTTATAAAAAATTATTTTAAGGGTCATTGATAGAATTTATCATTTGTTCCCAAAAAAAATTCAAAATTTCCCATAAAAATATTATTAGAACTCTCCTCTAATTATTTCTCAATAATAATATTTATAATACAATTGATAAATATAATAATAATCATACACACTACAAATTAACCATAATTATACTTAATAAAAAATCCATTGTCTACACTCATCAATGAGGGATATTATTTTCATACATTTATTAATTGAAATATCAATTAATATTCTATATAAGAAAATAATATATCCATGAAATGAAAAATTATGAAATCAATATTAACACTTACCAAAATGATCATATAATATCTTTTACCCTAAGAGAATCATGAATGATTATTAGGAGATTATCATACTCTATACAATATAGTGATTATCTCATAATATCATAAAAATAATATATAATAAAATTATTAGTGTAATATTTGATGCCTTAGACATTGGTTTTAAAATTTAACTTTGTATTTATGATTAATTATCATTTATTTAGTTTATTCGTTCTTAAATGTTAAAAAATTAGCCTGATGGATCATATCAATAAATTTGTAACTAGTTTTCCAACCTTTATTCATGACATGGGGAATGATAATTATCTTTTCATTTCATTATTATTAATTCCTAATCTTATGTAGAATTATATTTTTCACTTATTTAGTTTTTATTTAGATAATTTCGTTTCTAATTGTTATTTATAATTCAGGATAGTTTGTCAAAAATAATCATTTTATTTTCCTCAATAAAATTCATCATGATTGGTTTCTCTATGTGTGGAAGGATATTACTCATAACCTATGTCAATTCCCTTAATATTTCATTAATATTATTACCTACTATAATTACTTTACAATAATTATCAATATAAAAAACACTACATTGTCTATGGGTGTAAATTCCCATCAATCTTCTATGAAGAATCGGAAATTAATGTCACTCATGTAATTACCCAACAGCTTCTTCAAATATTTTTGACAATTGGGATATTTATTTTTTTCACTCATGGACATTGTCTCATAATAAATCATGTAATTATATTATTCTCATAATTTATGTGTTAATATGTTTTGTTAGGTTCAAATAAAATTCATAACACTAGTTTGGGGGTTATACATAAATATATTATTTTTCAATCTATTTTATCCCAGGGTTTTCTCCTTTTGGGAATGGTTAAAAATAATTAATTGATCCAGATTACAAAATATATTCTCTATATTCATCCCTCACACCCCATATTTTTTCACGAACAACACTGTAATCCCTACATTTTCCATGAGCGGGGATTCTTTTTAATGATTTAATAATCATTATTGAATAATGAAAATACATTTATTAGTCTAAATTTATTTTTAATATTGAGTCATATAAAAAATACATAAAATTTTCTGAAATAAAATATGGGAATATATCAATTGTGATGTTATATATGTTCTCATAAAATCTAGGTCCCATGGTTTCTACTCACATCATGATATAAATTGAAGCATCCAAACTGCAGTTCCCTAGAGTCAGTGATTATATCTTATATTTGTATATAATACAAGGGTTTTAACCCTATAGTATTGATCATTTTTTGGTAATTAAAAAAATTATATATATATATATATATATATATAATTCCCATATTACATTTGAAATTCAAAACCATAGCATGAAAATAAATCCTTGAACCCAATAATTTCATTGAAACATCTCGTTATCATATCATTGGGAAAAATAATGAAAAAGGAAGGGTGAGACCGATTTTATAGTATGAGATCTGTATATTGGAATCAATAATGAGTTAATAAGGCATGATACATTTCAATGGGTGAAAAAATATACAACATTTATTATACTCAATGACTAGAGAATGACATGAGAATGAAACAGCAGTATGGGTATTATCAACTAAATATATACATTGAAGACAATTACTACACTTTTAATGAATGAATTCAGAATTATTGTAAATTAATTATCATAACATCAAGTCAACTTTACCATGAAATCATTCATATTTTTTATTCCCATCATCCTTGACATAATACATAAATATGGATGTTACAAAACAAATTCCCAACTATTATTAGATATTCTTATGACCTCAGCTTATGTCATCTATACTTGATTTGTCTTATGAAACTAGTTAAAATTTTACGTGTTTATCTATAACTATGACCCATCCATCATGTACATATGTTCTAATTATTCCTCATTGATTGATTAAAAAACATAATTGGACACCCCAATCGATCAATAAATAATTTAATTGAATCAAAAATATATTAGATCATAATTTAGAAAATAAATTTAATAGCATTTTTGATATGCTTCAATAATTTCATACAATATATTATAAATATATTTAGTAAATAAAATATAAATGTAATAGAAATGATGGTGAATATGTCTATAGTATTTGAGAAATTGATTAGAATGAGATGAATAATGTAAATTAATAATGTATAGTGATAGATGATATGATCAAATATAAATTGAATATACCTAGAATGAGAATAATTAATAAATAAATAAATATTTATAGAATACGTCCAATTAATCCAAGATAAGTTTTTGTTTTAAGGAAATTTTTTGGATAATTAGCAATGAAAAATGAATAAAAAATTTAAATTTATATTCTTTCAATATTTTTTATGATTTTTTAAATGAATAATTTACAAATCATTGGAAAAATTCATTTCATTATTTTATTAAAATAATAAACATTTATATTGAAAAAATATTATGTAAAAATTAATAGATGACTAACATAAAAATCTTTGAAAAAGGTTTACATAAATAATAGTGACATCAAATAAAATAATTGTTATTATAGCTAGAAAATCCATTCCTGTGATTATCATTAAATTAAATATTCCTTTCGAACATTTGGTAAAAAGTTTAAATTTTCCTCATTAAAATATTTTCAAAAAAAGATATTTATAATTATAGTAAAATATTTTAATATGAATAAAAATAAATTTCAAAAATAAATTTATCTTAATATATATAATTACTGAAAAAAAAATTACATGTATATGGAAGGAAAAAATTTCAAACAAAAGACAAAATATAGATTAATTTTGTTAAAAACATTTTCATTATCATATTAAATACCAAAGATTGGAAAATTTGAATAAATAATGGGTTCCAAAAAATTAAAATATTATTTTAAAAATATACGGTCCAATGAGTAGAAAACCTAAAATTCATAAGAAAATAATTTTAACAAAATCAATATTGATAAAAAAATAATATTTTTTAATTAATCCTTACTGGTTTGTAAACTATTAAATAAAAAATTATTAAAAGAGAAAACTAGAATTCAGAAAATAGATACCCTGAATAAAAATGATTCATTGTATAATATTTTAATTTTATAGTATATATGTTATTTTATTGAAATTAGGTGAATAATGTAACACATTTTTTATTATAGTGTAAATGTTACAAATGTAACCTTACATAGAGTCCAACATGCTTATATGAAATTCTATTATATTTGAAAATAAATTTAAATTTTTTATATACATAAGGACCATATTCATATTTTACTTACAATATACTAGTCACTTATTATTTTCTATCTATTATTTATAAAAATTTGTTTATTAACATCATCATCAAAGTTTTTAATTATTTTGATTTTCATGTCTGTTTCGGTTTGATAGTTTCAATCCATACAATATAGTTATTATTTAATCAAAAATATAATATTAATGTTGAAATTTTTACAATATTAATTTAATAATTAAATATATTTGAATCAACTATGAATGGAATACATGGAAAATTAATCACATCACTTTTGTGGCATTATTCTACATGTATGCACAGACTATGTTATCTTTATCCAATTTTTCAAATAAAAAAAAATTCTGTGATATAGTATATTTAAATACACATAGATATTTCAATACTATAATATATATTCAACAAATAAATAATAATAATAATCCTTTTTATTTGGTTATAAGAGAAGAAACATATGGCTTCGTAGAGATGGTAGTTCACAAGTAAAAATGTGCAATTTTTTCATTTCTAAAAGAATGTAATGGGACACGATAAAGTTTTTTTCCTTAAAAATAAAAATATATATGTATATTTATGTTATTATGTAATTATATAAAAATAGGTAGGATATTGCTGAAGGATGATCAATATGAGTTTGAAAGATGTATCCTAGTAAAGAGTTATACCACTTATTTGGTAATCCACTTTTTTCTTAATAATTAAGCCTTCATAGGTTGAGAATATGATAAAACAATCTCTATGTAATTAATATGGAATATATGATGTAATCAAGAAATATCTTGGATAAAATTCATTTATAATGTCTTGTGAGAAAGAGAGGACTGATGTTTTTTTTCATTTTATAAGTGAGGTGGGTGGGAAACATGAAAATACATTAAATATGAATATATAAGCATCATATAATTCATGTAAAATCTATCCAGATGAATAATAATAGTATAAAAGGATGCAAATTTCCAAATAAAGCTATAAAATAAATTCCATACATTCTTAGGTGTTATTTTTTACAATATATTATTATTAATCCTTTGTTAACACTATTTACATAAAACTTTTGTAACAAAAAATTTAGTATTTAAGAGTATTCAATGGAATTTAAATACTTAGTTCTTGAATGTACAATATCTATGTATTATAGGATCAACCATTTATCTTCTTCTCGATTCAGTATAGTATTTATTTAAATTTTATGACTAAAATAATTTATATTGAAAATACCATTTTTATTCATATTCTCAACAGTTCACATATCTTGACTTCATATACATCAAGATAAAAACGGAATTTTAATGTAAACATATTCACCATCACATATAGATAGAAAATTTTAATTTAAATAACAGGTAATCATAAATCATCCACACTATATTATGTTAATTTTTTTATAAGTATCTTTTTATTTTTATTTGCAAAAAAATAATTGCATCACTGTTGCATATGTTTTATAGGTAATTACGAAATCACTAAAATTTAAAAATATTTTAATATCAAAAAAAATTATTAACATAAAAATAATTTTTTTTAACTATCCATATCTTTAAATCATCACTATTACAACAATTTTGAGGTTTTTTTAAAAGGGGAGTGTCTTAATGTAATTGGTCATACACTTGATTAGTATAAAGGTAATAATTGAAGTCATGTAGCACTAAATTTTCATATTTAGAATGACTATATGGATAGGTATTAAATAAAATAATATATTGAAGTAAATTCTATTTTTTCTTGATTTGGAGACATTATTCGTTTTTTAACCGTAATAAATACGTTTTAACAACATTTATGGTGATACACGGTTAACATCGTTACCGTTAATATATACTAAAATGAGATTGAAATTTGTTAAAAAATCTAAAAAACATCATTATAATTATGAGATTAATATTTAAATATTATATTCCTATAAAAGCGATGAATTGATTTTATTATTTCAATGAAAAATGAATCTAAAATAGTTTCTAGAAAATTGTGTCTATATGGAAAAAAATATAATTCTATAAAAAATAAATATAAAATAATGATAGTTGTGGAATTATGTAGTATTTTATTTAAATAATTGTTATATGATATTAAATACCATCTAAATTATAATGAATAATTTGTAATTATCTTAATATAAATGACAATATTCGCAAAAATCAACATTTTCATTATTTGATTAAAAAATAAATCATTTCAAAAATAAAATAAAACAAATGACCATAGGATAATATTCCTGTAATTATTTGAAAATTTATGATCAATTTATAAAATAATATATTTAAATTTTGTATAAATTAATTCTAATTACCCCTGAATAGTACCCCCAAAACCCCTTTAATAAATAATATTATATTAATAGTAAAAATGAATTTGTTTTAATAATTTTCCTTGTAAATAAAATTTGGAATGTAAAATTTCATTATTTAATTAATTATATATATCAAGAAAATATTTTATTATATTTATTTCATAATGATTTTATTCTTATTCATACTATTAACTAATGACTATTTTTTAACTGTCTGATTTGAATACAATTATTTCAGTGTGTATGTAAGAACGACTTTTCTTTTGGTGTATTCTATAAATCATAGTGTTATTATATTATATACATATATATATCTGTGTGTGTGTGTGTGAAAATATCAATATATTATAGTCTTTCCAGGATATACATTAACCCCCAACACTGGTCGAAAACCTTTGGAATATGTCGAGCACCATTTAAGGTATGTTTCAAATTGTTAAGATATAATGGTTATGATTTGTGTTGTAGGTGAAAAAATAATTTATATGGGTTGTGTTCTATTCACCGGTCTTACTCTTTAGTTTATGTTTTATCCGTGGATTTTTTAGATCCTTAAAATTAATTATATCTAAAAAAACATATATCCCATGTAACACCAATTTAAAGTTACATCCAACTAAAATTAAATACAACATGTTAAATTTTAAAAGGAAATATAATAATTTTTATATAAAAGTTAATATTTTATTTCAATAAATAATTGTTATTTTTAATTTACTAATATTATTAATAAGGATTCTTTTAGAAAAAATATACGAGAATTGGGAATGTATTCTATTATAGTAAAATAAATTTTTTCGATGATATTTATATGTAAAGGAAAATATTTCAAAATATATATATTTAAATAAAATAATATTAAAATTTTAAAGACATTAGGTGTTTAAAAATCCATTTTAACAAAACAATTTCTTTTTATATGCAATACTTATATCTAATTATTAAAATTTTATTATAATTTTAATTTTAAATAATTAAATCAATTTTTGGATTCATTATGACAAAAGTAGCATATAATTGTTTTTATAAATTTTGTAAAATAATTTCTTTTTTGGGGAATAGTAATATATAGAAAAATATAATTTATTTAGTTTTTTAATAATATAACTATACAGAAATAATTAAAACTTCATTTGAAACATTTTTTTATTATATATATATTTATAATGTAATATAAATTATTTAAAAAAAATAAATTTAATTAAAAAAACACTTGTTCATCGTATTGAAATTGAAATAAATATTTTAGTCAAAAAAGTATTTATTTTCACTTCAAATAAAAAGTTCTCGAGAAATAAAAAAATCGATTTCCTATTTTAAATAAAATATTTATGACTTTTTAAAAATTATGAATTCATTTTTTGAAAAAAAATATGATTACTAAGATTGAAATTAATGACTCTGATAAATATGAAAGTCTTATTTTCAGTAAATTGTTTTATTATTACTGTGTAGTTTATATCTGCTAAATTAAAATTAAATATGTTATAAAATTCATATTATATATTGTATTCAATGGTATAATTTTTCTGATACATTTAATTGGAAATAACTTTTATATAAAATTATGATAACTAAATGGTCATAAAAAATTTCTACAATCTTATCTCTCTATATTTTATATTTTTTAAATTATAAGCCAATATTAAATGCATTATAAATATAATTAGACTACGAGGATCACATATTTTTTTTTATAACATTAATATTTGTTTATATTTGTTACAAATTAATTTTAAGAAATATATAATCTAAAATGGTAAAAACTTGTTACTTAAGTAAAACAGAAAATTCTTAAATAAAATCATCATTACAAAAATAGATTATTTAAAAAAACAATATGTAAATCTTTTTGTTGATAATTGATGACTTTATCACCACCTCACTCAATTATTTATCACTTTTTGGACCATTGAATCATTTATAGCATCATTCATTATTAAAAAAAATTGTATTCAAAGAAAATATCCTTTTCACCCTTATAAAAGGGGAAACATCAACCCCTTCATTGAAAAAAAATTCCTCCTCATTTATTCATAAAAATATTCTCCATATCTTATCATATAATTATATCCCAATTTTATATTCCACTTCTCTCTATTAGTTTTAGTAATCCTTTCATTTATAATGAATCAATATATAAGCATGTGTTTGGCTTATTTGGAATCCATACAAACTAATGAAAATTGGTTACGACCGTGTTTTCACTATTTATATATTCTTATCATGGATGATATTTTACAAATTAACCCTGGACCTCTATGATTTGAGTAATCGATTTGGCCTTCATATGGTCAAAATCATGATCATGATTTCCAAAGATAATGTATAGTGTTATGGATTTAAATTAAAAATATATGAGAATGATTTCATTCAATTCAAAAAATTATAAGATAAACATTCTATAAATATTTCCATATTGTATAATAAATTTCTTATAGGGAAACTCATTTAATAGAAGAAATTTAAAATAATAAGGGAAAAAATTTGTTAAGAACTTTTAATGAAATTATTCATCTTAAAAAAACCAATATACATAACCAAATCACTATAATATTTCACATGTAAAGTTTAAATTCAAAGTCCAACATAAACCATGATAAGTTAGAAGGATAAAAATATAATTTTTCATGATATAAAAAATATATAGATAACAAAATGAATATAATGACCGAAGAATCTTATTAAATCATAGCCATGTGTTCGGAAATATCATCACTATGAACATCTAATATACCTATATCATAAACACTGAGGATCATGTGTAATATCCAAGTGTCATGTATATGAAACCTATAATTATATTTCATTGAAAAAATATTCATTTTTGGCATCCAACCCATGATGTAAGAGGACCCATTAAAAGTTAATCCATTATAATAAAATTTTAAAATTTAAATATGACGTATGATTTCAATTAAAATGATAACAACTCACATGGATTCATCACATATATTCATTTAACCGAAGATAAATAATTTATATATTTTAATATGGTCAACATTTTGAACATCCATGAAAATTTGAATTTAATGTAATGTAAATGATTATAAAATATTAATTTAGAGATGATCTACTTCTAAAGAAAACTGAAAATTTCCAAACATTAACTACTCTTTTAATTTTCCCAAATAATTCACAAGGGAGATAAATTTATATATTTAAATGTTGATCAAAAAATATTTCAACTACTTTTGAAATAAGGAAATCTATTGTATGAGGTGATAAATATAAATAAACCACTAATCATTTTTTATTAAAATTATCAAATTAATAATATCTTGGGAATTATAAAGAAAATTAAATAAAAGGTTAAAATGATAAAATCCAATAGAGTAACAAAATTACAATATATTATCATTTTAAAAAAATAGTGGGTTTTTAGTTTCTTATGAGAGATATCATGAATGGAAAAGTGGTTATGAAATAATCCTTTTAAAATTATATGTAATTATTTTCATTGATAGTAATTTATTCTACTGAAATATAAACAGAAATGAAGACCCATATTTTCATACTAGTTTGTATCTATATTATCCAAGTATACTCTTCACCATAATCAATTACTGTGATAGATGACACCTAATGACTATGGAATATTTAAATTTCTATGGTGACAATGGATAAAATTATTTTTGAAATACCTATATAGAATACCCCAAGAATAATTTTTGTTATATAGGGTCACAAAATACTACCAATATTTTATGATAATGAGTCGCAACCCAGTTACTTTTCTTTTGCATACCTATAAAAAAACCCAAAAATTGCATTTTTTAATAAAAATATAACCTGGACATTATAATTTATGCAACAAAAGAAATATGTAAAAAAATCAAAACCTATATAAATATGAATGGATTAGAGTTTCAAGGTATTTGGGTTCTTTGTCTATGGAATGAATCAAATGATTGAAAATCACGAGAGAGAACCAATTTTTCACCATGTTGTATTTCATAGTTATTTAGAAGAATATATTCATGATCATTGTTTACAAAATATTAAAATGAAAATATATATAGTTCTTTCATGAATAGAATATTGAGAAAAGAATAATCACATCACACTCCATCCTTTTTTTGTAATCCAATATATTTATTATCATTGAATTAACAAGAAAGAAATTCATACATTTTTCAATTCATTAATATATAAAATTTAAAATAGTTGGAGTAGTGGAACATGATTTCATAATTAATAATACAAAACCCATAAAAAATAAAAAACTTAATTTCAGTTATAAAATATCTAAAATTAATATTAGGAATCTACTCAATTTCCCAAAATATTATATTTTAAACACATTTGTTTTCATTAAACACATTTAAAACATTAACATATGTAATGATAATTTTATAATTTATATAATGTTTCCTAATTAAATTTTCATTTATTGAAATAATAAATATTTACTTTACGAATAATAATATAAATTAAAACCCTTATAAAATATTTATATAATAAAAAAATTTATTGAATCTTAATAGAACGAAAAATAACGGAATGAAAAAAATACTCGCTTCAGAAGTAATAGGATGATATCACAATATTTCATGACTAGTGGTAGGTCCAATATCATATAAATTCACACTATACAATATGTCATTAATTTCAACATCTCATCTATCATATTTAATATCTTGTGGATTAGTTTCTCAAGGTATGATGTATTATATTTATAATGTACGGTCGATGGGTAATACAACCTATAGTAGATCAGATTTAAAAAGTGTGGGAAATTAAACACATGTAGTCATGAATGTTTCTTCATGTGATCAATTCAAAATATAGAAATTTTATATCTACTTATCATGTGGGTAAAATTGTTTCCTCATTAGATCTATTCATCAGCATGAAAAAAGTTTATTTTCATATCTTACCGTCAGTTGGGATTCATCATGTAGTTAGTTTATTAGTCATAAAAAATATCACATTCTACCTTATGATTAGTAATGATCCTTAATAGGGTTATTTACTCAAGCTGTCACTGAATGCTTTTAGATGCTCAAGGATTTATGCCACTTGGATTCTTATTATATAGTATATTAATACATAGTGATATTATTCCATAATTTACCAATACACGTACTCAAAATATATGTGATAGTATACCATATAGTTATTGATTTTCTCAAAAATAACTCCACTAAATACATGTACAAAATGAGAATCCATGATATAATTAATTTAAAATATTAAAGTTTGTAATGAAAAATGTATGAAAAATTTGTTTAACTAATATTTTAGGGAATAAATGAGTGAAATATAAGATTTAAAAAATGATAAAATTATAGCAGGAAATTATTATAAATATCTAAATGGAAATAAAAAATGTTTTTATTATACACATCAATATTCCTTCTATCCTGATAATTTATAAACATTGCAAAAAATTTAACATGTTTAAAAAGGGTTCAAAATCATATGAGTATAAAATTCCACCCCATTTTAAGGCATAATATGTTGTATATGAACATCTATTCCTTATAATATATATAGTTTCTACATGGAGATAATCTATCATTGAGGATGCATTAAAAAATGATGCTCAAATCTAATTCATCAATTTTTTCTCATATAATGTATTATAAATTTGAATTTAATTATATTTTCAAACACTCAATGATCCATGGAACCGTTTAATGATATTTAACTAATTTTATATAATTATATTAAATAAAATAAGCTATATAGCAATATTACACCACATGATCGAGGGATAAATAATAATAATGATTAGAAAAATTACCGACTAAAAAAGAATCATTTATAAATTACCTTTGATTTTTTTTCATTCTATAAATATATTATCCAAATTTATATTTCTATTTTAATAAGTTGAAAATTTCTTTTATATGTATTTTCCAAGTCCTATTTATTTATAGAAATATCTACACACTATTCATATATTGACAAATATTCTAAACTACAATATAAATATCCAACATGATATGTATAAAATATATATCAAATTTGCATTTGTTTAGACCTAATGTGATAAAAATTCTTTTTATAGATATTAATTAAAAAGTTATTATAATAAAAAAATCTTGAACTTTTTAAAATTAAAAAAAAATTGTCTATTTCATCAATAACAACTGTAAATAACAAGATATAACAGCAATATTATCATCCTTAATTATTGATAAATCCAAATAAATTTTATTTTATAAACTCCATGAAATATTTAATTTATCATAAAATTTTAACATACATATTATATATTTTCTATATATTGTTGAACCATGAAAATATTAAAACAAATAAAAATTTAATTAAAAATAATTATCAGTATGAAAAAATAATCCGTTATTAATATATAACATAACAAGTTTAATTATTCATCTAAAATTATTTAAATTACATACAATAGATTTATATTTTTATATAAAATACATATAGAGGGAAATATTCAAATATATTCAATATTTAGACTATGAATATAAGATAGGAATTATAGATCTAAACTACATATTGTCAAATGGTTTTACATCATCATGTCATATTTCATTCAAAAAGTACACATTGTAGAATTTGAGATATTACAACCATTATGACCAATCATTTTTAGTAATTATGTAGCATATTTTTATTAATATAAAAAAAAATACAATTATTCTTTTGATGAACATTCAATACCCAAACGAACTTATGTTGAACCATAAGAATCATTTATAATCCAAAGACATTCAATATAAATTATGATGAAAAAATTACCAGTTGATGGTAACATTATAATATCATAGAAATATATATGATCAAATAATCTATTTCTAAAATCAATTTTAAATTATATAATTTCTCCCAATCTTCTATTTTCAAAAAATTTATTTCAAATAAATAATTAAAACCCTCAAACCAAGATCAATGATATTATTTCAATCCATAAAGTGATTTATAATATATTAAATCATTATTATGTTTAGATTCATTTCAAAAAACCATGTGGATATTTTACAAAATCATTTTCAAAAATATATCACCTAAAAATGTTCTTTTAAAATCAATTTACAATTTTTTATTTCTATGTTTTTGATTTCATAAAAAAAATATTTCTATAAATACTACTTAAAAAACTATGTAAAACTTTTTTTTAATATATATTCATTCATGTGTGTAACCAGGAGATAAAAATAAATCATTCGGTATAAATAATTTACATAATTTATATAATTTATTTTTAATGATCCATTAATTGAAAATAATAATTTAATCTTTATGAGTACTTACTAGATTCTATGGTTTATTTCTATAAAACTAATTTTTTACCATAAATTTTTATAATTAATATTCAATTACATAAATTATCAACCACATTGTATGTATAAAATTAGAAATAATATATTCATAAAAACATATATTTTTTATGAAATTACAATGTTTAAAAACACTAGTTATATGACCAATTTTTTTTTCAACTGGTTAATCACTATAAACCTATATTGCATGTCCATGAGATATACTCTCCCGAAAATAGATTGAACCAATTATAATTTTTCAAATTCTAAATTATTTCATATCCATTCCACAACAGCTTCCAAATCTAATTTTCCTCCCTTTAAATTTTTTTAACAGAATTTATCATCGATGAATTATTATATAAATAATGTTATATTTTGTAAAATATAAATGACTAATGTTAATTAAAAAACCTATAGAAATATCTTCATCTTATTATGAATCAAAGTTTTCTATTGAGTATTAGATAGAAATAATTTAATCATTTCCATAAGATACTCTAAATACCATATTTTGGTCTTCTTTCCCTTGAATATATTATATGGCGTTCTCTCTTATAATGACATAAAATAAATTATACAAGAAATGCAAAAAAAAGAGTAAATTGATTCTGTCCAAAAAAAATTGAGATGAATAATCATTTTAAATTATCATAAACATTTCTCTTAATTTTATTTATTTCCTATCTAATAAACCATTTTATATTGTTTTCCATGAATATGAAAAGTTAGGATTACATTCATTTTATTCACTAAATTTATTGAATTTACTATTTGATAACTCACAAATTCTAAAATATCTAATTAGAAATATTAGTTATTCTTATTTATTTTGAAAAAAAAAATATTTTGTAATTAATTTGACAGTGACTTTTAATGATATTAAAAAAAATATATCTATAAAAATAAAATATATTCATCAATAATATCAATCTCAAAATTTTTCCTCTCAGAATACTAACTTTATTGGGGATAAATTATCCAAAATAAAAAAATTTTGGAGTTGGGATGTTTTTCCTCTTGAATAGCTTTGAATGATTCATTATGATTCGTACTATTTAATCCAAAATCACATACAAATGTGTTGTCTGCTTTCCACTCAGGAAGATCCAATTCCTTTAGAATTGCAGAAGTCATGTATAGCAACCTGAAATTCACATATCCCAATATTTCATACCACATAAAATCAAAATATTTTATAGCTTTCAAAAAATTGAAATTAACTTTAGTCTACATCAAGAAATTAATTGGATAAATTTTTATTTCTATTTTTTTGCATCAAAATACATATTAAGCTTTTTTAAGATTAAAATTTTCATTATCAATATTAACATGCATATAATAATCCCAAACACATGGAATTCATATTAAATAGATTATTATTAATTAAAAAACTTCAAAAAAACAATAATAAAACATGTATATCCAAATTCTTCAAAACCATTTAATTTACCAACTTGTTTATCCCATGATGTAACACTACAAATATAAAAATTAAGAAAAGATTAAACATAAAGATAAAATGCGTCATATTTCACGATAATCCATTGTCAATATACCAAAAATCCTTTTTGAATATTCTAAGATGCAATTAATATAAAAAATATATTTAAGATCAGTTTGGTAATAAATAAATACTAAGTATTATATGATTATTATTTGAATTTCTTGGAAAAAATAAATAATTAAAACATGTATTAAAATGTAATCTAGAAGAGAATTACTGAAAATTAAATCATTGGTGTTGCCAAAAGGATTTGGAAATATAAAAGATAATTAATTTGAATAGTGTAAATTCATTTAGAATTTAAAATATGTAATTGTAGATAAAGATCCATTTTTATATTAATAAATATGTTTTTATTCAGTATGGGTAACAATTTATCATAATGAAGAACGTTTTTCTTCTTATTCATATTATCTAAATGAATTTTTTAAATATTTTCTCCCTTGAAAACATACTCTAATACTTTTAAAAACCATTCATTTTAATTTATAAGAATAAATTTTTGGTAAATAGTTTAATTTTATTATTTTATCATATTTACTTTTATATATTTAATCATTACATTTATTATTTTGAAATTTAATGATATCCAAATATAGGATTAAATTTTCATTTTTTTCTTATGAAGTATTTCAAAATTTTTGAATTTAAACAAGAACTTTACAATGTCTACTCATGTTAAATTTTGAACAAAAATTTTATGTCATAAAACATGTTATAAATTATTTCAATCTATTCAAATGAATCATCATTTGAGGGATCAAAATCAGATTCAATAGTTTACAAATAGTTGGACTCAATTACATGTTTCAAGAAATACATTATATAACACCCCAAGATTTTAAAATATTTAAATAATGATGCAAATTGTAAAGGATATGAAATGATGAGTGTAGATTAGAATGAAAAACCATGATACCTTTTGATATATTTATTTTTAAATAATTTAAATATCTCTAATAGCTAGTGATATAGGCATCCCTGAGATTACTATTTTGAATTTCATATTGTATATGCAACACCAATCTAAACTAATATATCACATATATAACTATCACAACCTAGTAGTTAAATTGGATGGTATGAATAGTGTTGAATACTTAATAAAAAAATATTTGATAAATTTTTATTAAATAATCAATCTACTTTTATTAAAGTGATTTTATTCTTAAAATAAAAAATTTGTTAAAAGAATTTTATTTATTTTCATCAAAAGATTATTTTTATATAAATTTATTCAAATTTATTAGACTGAAATAAATTAAATATTCATATTATAATATTAAAATATAATTTTTTTTGAAAATATTTTTATTTTTATGAATAAATTAAAATTTTAGAGAATAGTAAAAAATATCTATTTAAGTAAATTTATAATTTAATTTCAATAAAAATTTATTTTAAGTCAATATGATGTTATAAATAACTTATGTTTTGTTATTTATATTTAGACAATATTAATTAATTTAAATCAACAGTATATTTCATTTTTGAATAAGTTTAATGTCTGTGATGAAAAAGTGGTTTTTTGAAAAAAAAGTATTTTAAAGCCCAAAATTTTTAACTTTTTATTTAAAAAATATAAACACAGATAATTTAAATTTGGAATAAAATTTATATATTATATATAAAAAATATAATTGTTATTCATAGATTTATTATTATTTGAGATTTAATTAATATATTATCATCATATCATAGAAAAATATGCCTCTCAAAACACAACTTTTTCATCGTGTTTGTGGGTTTTGTATTTAATTTTTTTTTTCATTTTTATTAAATTTATTTCTGAAATTAATCATTATTTGATAAATAATAATGGAATTTTTTTATTACAAATAATATTTGATTATTTTCAAAAAATAATTTTCTTGATGAATAGTAAAAAATACAAAATGTAAAAAGAAAACTTAATTATCAATTAAATTATTGATAATGATGATATTTATTTTTTATTATTTTTAATATAAAATCATTTAAAATATATATTTATAATAATATAAATCGGTTTTTTTTTATTTTTCACCAATTTAATATTATAATTTTAATTCAATTCTTTTTATGTATTTGATCATTTTCATTTTGAAAACTCATTTTATATCCATATTACTACCATATCTCATATTTAATCAAGATTTTCATATGTTGGAATCTTTTTTGATGAAAAAAAGTGTGTATGATTGAAAATTTTCCAAAAAAATACAAATATTTTACTCACTATAATTATAAAAGGACACCCCCACTCAGCTCATAATCACACATTTAACCCTCATTTTCTCTACCAATAGATTACCATATAACTTTCGAACACACATCCCCTCATCATATAGCCCTTATATTGGGAATAAATTAGAATTAAGAATTATTTTTGTGTGTACCTAAGGAGGATAACTGATGAAAAGGTATCCTTATTCAATGGTAATTTTTTATTTAATTCGTCACCTCATCTAATTGTAATTTAACAATGGTTATATAATAAATATAATATATTTCAAAAAATAGACTTTTTTAATAATAATTTTATGTCCTTAAACCATCTCCACTTCCATAAAATTGGTTATAAAATCCACATTCTTGTGTATAGAAGACAACTAACTCATGATTTGATGTCAATCCTTTTTTATTTCATTATATCAAGGATGGGTATGAGGATTGATATAAAGTATATATGCGGTATTTATTTTATTAAAAAACCAATACAGTAACTATATCTTATATATAATTTTTATATTTCATTCTCTAGGGTGTATGATAACATCGTCATGTATACAGTGGAGTACCCCTACCCAAATCAATGTGATTAATCTGTCACAAATGATATTTTTGCGATGTGATCAGTAAACTATTATTGAATATATGTGATACTGATGAAATAATTATGATATTCATGATAGAATTATCATTATGAAATGATAATATAATTTTTTTAATTTTTACTCAAAACATATGATAACATAATTCATGTATGTGGGACTAGCTCTTTCATGTAGCGATGTGACAATCATTTAATCACTACACCACAATAATGATATATATTATTAATTTTATAGAAATAATATGGTATATATGATAATATAATCATTGTATAAATATAAAATATTACATTTTTCTATTCTATATTGTTCTCTGAAAAATGGAAATGATTTTAATATGTACTTATGACCTACCTTTTATATTATAGTAACACCCTACACTTCTCAAAATAACATATTTCATTATTATAATTAAAATTTTAATTTGATTTCTAAATATAAAAATAATATCACAATTAATATTTTATATATGATAGAACTATATAATATTAATAAAAACTAAAACATTTATAACAAATCAAAAATTTTAAAATTAGAAAGTTAACACCTAACCCGAATAAAAATATTGAAATATTATTAACAAATGATTTAAAAGGTGCTATAAAATGGTCATATATTATATTTAAAATATAACGACCCATACTTTACATACATTATTAGTACTTCAAAATTGAAGTACACTTACTACAACATATAACAAAGCCATGAAAGGACCGTATAAGTATAGTGTCTTTAAAAACTGGGAAACGTAAACAACTGGTTCATAAAGCATCTAAACTGTCTCCCATTTATTTCATCATATCTATAGTCCCTTTTGGAATATCTTACATAATAACCTTCTTCCTGACCTGGGGAAAATAAAACATAAAAGGGTGAGCTCAAATTCTTAGTAAGTGTAAACAAATGAAATATCAATCACATAATATTCATAAGAACATAACATTTTGGAAATCTAAACATGGAAAAGAGATCATAATAACATAACATGGGATAAATCATAGTAGTGAAATGTAATCCCAATAATCATTACTTAAAACATGAAACATTGTGGCATACACACATAATCATAGAGAATCATTTCTTATTAGTCAAGACTCATTGCCAAGACTATCTTAGTGGACAAAGTCCATTTCTGAACCGAGTTCACTCCCCATTTCAGTCCTCTTTCACTGAACCGGTTTAACCTGCCATTTCATCCATGTCTATCTCATGAGATATAAAATCTTTACCCAATGAATTGGAGGTAGATATAGGTCCCACCCATCTCATAATGATACCATTCTTATATGTGCCACAAATTCATAAATCATACATCATAGCTTAACCCATGTAATAAAAACGAGATTCTTAAACATCACAACATAATAAAAAAATTCATATAAGATAAATGAATTCACAAAAATAATTCCATCACAAAATAATCAAATCAATGTAATAATAGGGATATAAACAGAACCCTTTATTATCTTAGATGTAAAATAATTTTGATAAAACACTTCAACTCCATTCTTGAAGAAAATCTCCTTTCTACGTCAAAAACACTTTTCCTTTCTTAACATGTCATACAATTCAAAACAAAAAGAATTTGATTAAAAATAAACATGAAAACTTGTAAAGGAAGCTTCTTGGAAATAATTTTTTAAAAATCCATTCATACCGTATAAGTTAAAAAAACATTCTTCTTGTACTTTTGTCAGAAAAGTCAAAAAGTACCTCGTACGAAAAACGACAAAAGATTCCTTTCATATAATTTACTAAAAACTCACCAAATGGTAAAATTGGATTTAAACAATTTTAGAAGGATATAAATATTACATATTGAGGAAACATGGATGTGGATGATAAATATTCCCCAGTAAATTCTAAAGTATAAACAATCTCGGATAAAAAAAATGAGATTGCGAGATTCTCCCTTACCTTAGGTCCGATTTGCTTTGTAAGTGTCTGAACCACCTGTATAATGATTTAAATAATGTTATTGACTTATTTCAGAAGCATACCTGATTATATGATATCATATATGGCCATATTCTTAGCTTATTATTAGTAATATTTCATTACTACTTGTTATTTGGGTGTTTATTACTTTTTGTTCTTATGCATGTTTTATCGAATAAATTCTTATTCTCCTCTTTAGGTTATAGATACCTCATTTCCAGAATGGTATTAGTGTAATATATATCATATTCATTCATTCAATTCATTTCTATAATCAGTATGCAATGAAGATCATGTAAAACGAGTCGCATCACATCGTGGAGACGCTATTCCGTACGTACACACGAGCGATTATATCATTACCATGATCGTGGAATTGTATTAGAGTGTATGTATACAATTTCAGAATCAATATCACATTATAATAATCATATATGTTTATTATTTACACCATTACACCCATCCAAGTAAGGTGGTGGTGGAAAATAGATTACACCACGGCGTGGAGACGGTATTCCGTACGTACGCACGCACGATGATTTCTTTTTCGTAGGATGGATAAAAGGTGAAATAATATTGTTTCATATTTATAATAACATATCAGTATATGAGGGATACTGATGATATTACCTCATAATGAAACAACTAAATAAGAATAAGTTGAAGAAGAAATAAATTGGAAAGGATCGGTAATGGATATTACCTCTTCTTTGATGTGCCTCTTCTTAACCTCCTCTTAGGGCACTAGGGTTTGTCTTTGAAGAAGCCTAGTACCTCTAGGATGTTTCTAGGGAAGTGGGGAAGTGAAATGGTCAGGTTTTGGCCGAGAATTAAGGCCTAATGTGGTGTGAGGAACAGATAGAGGAGGTTCCCTTTTATAAGGGAGGAGAGGGGCACCTTTGGAAAAACTAAAAATATTATTTTATTATAAAGTCATATTTGGATTTAAATATATCCAAATTGATTTATTTCTAATATAATATGGGTATGGGTCGAAATAATCTCATCCAATAGAATTTATACAAGTTTAGGTTTCTATTTTAACCTTATCATTTAGATTTACCTTTATGATAAATAATATTACTCTTACCTTGTCTTCTTGTTTTCATACACCATAAGGTTAATTAACTTACTAAAACAAGCCAAACGAACGCCAAGTTGTTTATTATTAATATATATAACCTTATCTAAGTCATTTGGCAGAACCATAGATTTTTATGAATAAAATATCAATTAATAATATAATACTTGTTTTAAAAACTATTTTATGTCAATTTTGACACTATTTAGTAATTGATTTTTGTAAAAATCATAATAGATTGATTAGTTAAACCAAAGTTAATTAAATCAATACTAACATGTCATATTAATCCTTTAAAATTAGTCGAATTCATAAAAAGTCTCATATTACATTTATTTGGGTATTTATAACATCAATTATGTCATTATTTCATTAATAATATAATTAATGCATCATAATTGTGTTATAAATAAATTAAATTATTTAAAGTATAAAAATTACAAATAAAATACCATTATTTAAGAAATATTTTTATCTTTCTAATGAATATTTATAGCCGAATTTATCTTATGTATAACCAAATATTAAATATGTTTTACTTATTAAACATTGATTTTAACTATTTCAACCCTTCTTTAAAAAAATTACTATTAAATGTCCTAATCTAATCCAAGGGGGCCTAAATGGTCATAATCTATTCCTAAGGCTGTTTTTCATCGAATTACACTTATCCAATAGAATTAGGACATTTTTTAGGGTAATAATAATATCATATTTACCCTTACTTAACCTATTTATTTTTTAACTTTGGTAAATAAAAGTAAAAAGTTACTATTCATCAAAAATTATTTTCATCTCATTGAACCAAATTTTACATACTGACATCAACCGTGTTTCTCGGATTTTTGAAATTCCACTCACAGTTGCAGTAAAATTATGTTTTATGTAAATTTGAAAATTCTCCTAGGAGGTGGGTAAAAGACAGTGAAAAGTTCAATAAAATTTTTATATATCTAAAATTATTATAAAATTACTTCAATGAATTACATTGAACATATATAGGTATTTTGTATCAATTTTGACATAAAATAAATATAAATAAAATAAATAATTATTTAAATAAAAAGTCGTTTTTTAAAATAGTAACCCAATGTTTTCACTATTCATCAAAAATTGAAAGTTTCCAGAAAAATACCTAAATTTCACCCTAGGCTAATTTCGATATTCTGAATCCAAAAATGAAGTCCATTTTGAAAAATAAAATTTAAAATATTTCAAAAATTGGTTATTACTATTCATAACGGCTAGTTTTAATAATATTTTAATAGCATATCGTTGTTTAGTGAAACTCGGTATTGCGTACGACACAAGCTATCGAGGAAGGTCACGATTGAGTGTAAAGAAAGCCAAGAAAGTGTTGTGTGTACTGAAATATTCCTTTGATGATTTATATAACATAAAAACAAAATATTTTTCATAAAATTCTCGGGTGTCACATTCTACCCCCCTTAAAATGTATTTCTCCCTCGAAATTCGTCACTTTGTAACAAACAGATCAGAATACCTATCCTTCATCATATCCTCAAGCTCGCATGTAGCTTCTTATAATTGGTGGTTCCTCCATAACACTTTCACCATGCGAGTGGTCTTGTTCTGTAGGAATTTTTCACTACGATCGAGAATCTCTATCGGATGTTCTTCATAAGAAAGATCTTGTTCCAGTGGTACAACTTCTGAGATGAGTACATGTGAAGGATCGGGTATGTACATTCTCAGGATAGATAATGGAACACATCGTGAACTTGAGAGAGATTCGGTGAAAGCGCCAATCGGTAAGCTACCTTCCCAACACGATCCAGTATTTCGAAAGGACCGATATACCTAGGGCTCCACTTTCCCTTCTTTCCAAATCTCATTACTCTCTTCCAAGGAGATATTCATAAGAACACTTTATCACCCACTTCAAACTCTATGTCTTTTCTTCGGTTGTTGGCATAACTTTTTTGGCAACTCTGACCTGCTCTTATATGTTGTTGAATAGATCTGACCTTTTCTGCCATCTCATCTACAAGATCAGGTCCTAATAGCTTTCATTCTACAACTTCATCCCAGCAAGTTGGAGTCCCACATTTTTTTCCATATAGAGCTTCATAAGGAGCCATCTGAATACTGGAGTGAAATCTATTATTATATGAAAACTCCAAAAAAGGTAGGTGTTGATCCCAACCTCCTTTGAAATCCATAGAGCAAGCTTTCAACATATCTTCTAGAGTTTGAATTGTCCTCTCAGACTGACCGTCTGTCTGAGGATGATAAGCAGTGCTGAAAATCAACTATGTATCCAGAGTATGCTGAAGACTTCTCCAGAACATTGAGGTAATCCTCGGATCCCGATCAGATATAATAGAAAGTGGTACTCCATGTAATCTTGCCACTTCCTTCACATATATCCTGGCAAGCTGATCCAGAGAAAAATCCTCTCTAATAGTGATGAAGTGTGCCGACTTTGTAAGATGATCAACTATGACCCAGATAGCATTATTTCCTTTAGATGTTTTAGGAAGTCCTGTGATAAAGTCCATAGTGATGTTTTCCCATTTCCATTTGGGTATGGGTAATGGTTGTAACATCCCCTTAGACTTCTGTCTCTCAGCTTTAACTTGCTGACAAACCAAGCATCGAGAGACATATTCAGCAACATCTCTTTTCATGCCATCCCACCAGAAGTACTATTTTAGGTCCCTATACATATTTGTGCTTCCAGGATGAATATAGAATGATGAACTATGAGCCTCATCCAGCAGCTCTTTCTTTAATTCGGGGATGGTAGGAACACAAACCCGATTTTTGAACTTTATTATCCCATCACAATCAAGGTTGAATTCAGGAACATTTCTCACCTTCTTTTGTAACTCTACATCTTCTTTATGTGCCTCTTTAATCTTCACATGTATATATGGTTGAACATTTATTTGAGAAAGATAACATTTTTCCCCTTTCATTATAATTCCAAGATCCATCCTTTGTAAATCAATAAATATTGGATCTTTTGTGATCCTCATCATGGATAAGCTAGCATGGTCTTGTCGACTTAATGCATCTGCCACCTTGTTTGCTTTCCCAGGGTGGTAATGAATTGAGCAGTCGTAATCCTTAATCAGTTCCAACCATCTTCTTTGGCGCATATTCAGCTCCTTTTGTATGAAAATATACTTTAAACTTTTATGATCAGTATAAATGTCACACCTTTCTCCATAAAGATAATACCTCCAAATCTTTAATGCAAATATTTCCGTAGCTAACTCCAAATCATGAGTTGGGTAATTTTTCTCATGGATTTTCAACTATTGTGAGGCATAATCTATCACCATATCATTTTTCATAAGAACACACCCCAATCCCTTATTGGTTGCATCACTGTAGATCACAAACCTTTCTCTACTACAAGGCAGTGTGAGCAGATGTGCAGTAGATAACCTTCTTTTCAAGTCCATGAAATTATCTTCACATTCTTCCGTCCAAACAAACTTAACTCCTTTCCGAGTCATCCTGGTGGGTGGATTAGATAATCGTAAAAAATCTTTCACAAAACGTCGATAATATCTAGCCAAACCCAGAAAACTTCAGATCTCAGTTACTGTTGTTAGTCTCGACCATCTTTCGATAACCTCTATTTCTGTTGGATCCACAGATATCCCCTCTTTTGAGATTATGTGACCCAAAAATGAATCTTTTTGAAGCCAAAAATAACTCTTGGTAAAATTTTCATAAAGCTTCTCCTTTATCAGGGTCTTCAATACAATTCTCAAGTGATCATCATGTTCTTCCTTTCTCTTTGAATAGACAAGAATATCATCTATAAAGACCACCAAAAACTGATCCTGATAGTCTCTAAGGACTCTATTCATCAGATCCATGAAGATAGCAGGGGCATAAGTAAGACCAAATGGCATCATAATAAATTCATAGTGTCCATACCTTGTATGGAAAGACATCTTTGGTATATCCTCCATTTTGACCCTAAATTGACGATACCCTGAACGAAGATCAATCTTGGAAAAGTATTGAGCTCTACGTAGTTGGTCAAATAAGTCATCAATGCGCATGAGAGGGTATTTGTTCTTGATAGAGATCTTATTCAGTTCTCGATAATCAATGCAGAGTCTGATTGATCCATCTTTCTTCTTAAGAAATAGAACAGGTTCTCCCCAAGGTGATGCACTAGGGATTATGAATCCCTTATCATGATTCTCTTAGAGTTGCTTCTTCAATTCCTGCAACTCAATTGGGTCCATTCTATAAGGTGTCTTTGAAATAGGTAATGAACCCAGTATGAGTTCGATTGAAAACTCAACTTCATGATTTGGTGGAAGACCCGACAATTGCTTTGGAAAGACATCATCAAACTCCCATACAATGGGAACATTCATAATTGTGAGTTTCTCACCAACCATTTGAGATAAATAACCTCCATTTAGTGGAATCAAGACCCATAAGATGGAAGAAATTTCCACTAGAATCTTATGTTCATCCTTGCATCGATAGACGATCAAAGATTGATCTGGAATATGAAATATGACTTCCCATCTTTGGAAATTGATATGAACTCCATATAGATAAATCCAATCCATGCCAAGAATCACATCGAATTCCACTATAGGGAGGATCACAAGATTTGCAGGAAGCAATTTCCTACAAACTTCAATTGGAGAAGAATTATAAATGTTTGATGCGACTGTTGTTCCATTAGGGGTTGTCATAGCTAACTCAACATCTAATTGTTGAGGTAATATGGTGATACCCTTAGAAAATTATTCAGAAATAAAACAGTGGGTGGATCCATAATCAAATAAAACATTTTCTACTTTAGAGTGGATGGTAAGTGTACCTTTCACCACATCATTATTGTACTTCACATCGGTGATATAAATTTCATGTGACTTTCCTTTGTCTTTAGACTTAATATTTTGTTGACATCGTTCATCATCCACAACCCTTGGATTAGGGCATTGATTGGCATAATGCCCCATTTCCTTTCACTTGTAACATTGAAGTGTAGGAGGTGCACTCGGTGTTGCCTTTTATTTGTTCACATCACTAGACATCTGCTTCCCATCATTGAGGCATTCAAATGCCTGATGACATTCCTTTCCAAATTTGAAACATTTTCTTGTTCCTTTAAGACAACTCCCTCCATGTTTCTTTCCACACATTGAGCACAAGGGAAAACTCATCTTCCTTTCCATGTGCTCTTTAGATTTTCTTTTTGAATTCCATTTTCCTCTTATTATCAAACCAATATTACTGATGGGTTACTGCAATATCCATTCATCTTTGAGAGCACATCGAACGATTTCCTCGTAGCTATTGAAGTCCCTTGTGGCTAACGCCCTTAGAAGACTTGGTGTTAAGCCACTAAATAATCAATCGATCTTACTCTCGGGTTGGATAAAAATACTAGAAGCGTACCTTGAAAGTCTTGTAAAATTTTCCTCATAGGTACCAAAATGTTCATCATCCATTTGCTTTAGTTCAAGAAACTCTTTCTCCATCTTTGTTCAGTGAATATGAGGGAAGTTCTTGTTGAAAAATAAGTTCTTGAACTAGTCCCATTACATGGACTCAATTTCATCTCCTGGCCTCGTATTCTTGATAAGATTCCACCATTAATCAGCATCACCTTCCAAACGATACACTGGTAAGATGACTTTATCATGTTCAGAACATTTATGAACTAAAAATAACTTTTCAGTAGTACTGATTGATTGTTCAGCAACTAATGGATCAGTAGACCCGCTGAATGAAGGCGGACGCTGTCTCATGAAGGATTCAACAGAATGTTGCTCCTTAATTTACTCATTTGGAAGTCCAGCATGATTCATATCTTGAGAAAGTTGTGTGAGCATGGCTACAAGATTTTTCATTCCATCTCCCATAATGTTTGGTTGCTCAGGTGGACAATAATTGCATTTCCCGTCGCATTCCGCATTAACAGGGTTCCTTCGGGTTCCATCCATTGACTAAAACCAAGAATAATAGTTTGAGAAACACTAATTATAATAAGAAAACCTCATAATCAAGAATAAAATTTCACACTTAAGGTATTATCATAGGTTGTTCATGGCCATTTCTAAAACACTAAGATTGTGTTCTATGCTTAGACTTATCCTTAGGGTTCTTACTAAGGCATTCACATCCTAGTTTCCAAAGGTTGACTATACCTTTCCTCTGATACCAACTATGACGACCCATACTTTACGTACAGTGTTAGTACATCAAAATTGAAGTACATTTATTACAAAATATAACAAAACCATGAAAGGACCTTATAGGTATAGTGTCTTTAAAAACTGGGAAACATAAACAATTGGTTCATAAAGCGTCTAAACTGTCTCTCATTTATTTCATCATATCTATATTCCCTTTTGGAATATCTTACCTAATAACCTTATTCCTGACCTGGGTAAAAGAAAATATAAAAGGGTGGTCTCAAATGATCAGTAAGGGTAAACAAAAGAAATATCAATCACATCATATTCATAAAAACCTAACATTTTGGAAATCTTAACCGGTAAAAGAGATCATAATATCATAACATGGGATAAATAATAATAGTGAAATGTAATCCCAATAATCATAACATGAAACATGAAACTTTGTGGCATACACACATAATCATAGAGAATCATTTCTTATTAGTCAAGACTCATTGCCAAGACTATCTTAGTGGACAAAGTCCATTTCTGAACTGAGTTCATTCCTCGTTTCAGTCCTATTTCACTGAACCGGTTTAACCCACCATTCTAGCCACTTCTATCTCATGAGATATAAAATCTTTACCCAATGCGTTGGATGGAGATATAGGTCGCACCCATCTCATAATGATACCATTCTTATGTGTTCCATAAAATCATAAATCATACATCATAGCTTAACCCATGTAATAAAAATGGGATTCTAAAACATCATGACATCATAAAACAATTCATATAAGATACAGTAATTCATAAAAATAATTCCATCACAACATAATCAAATCAATGTAATAATAGGGATATAGACAGAACCCTTTATTATCTTAGATGGAAAATAATTTTGAAAAAACACTTGAACTCCATTCTTGAGGAAAATATCCTTTCTACTTCAAAAACAATTTTCCTTTCTTAACATGTCATACAATTCTAAACTAAAAGAAGTTGATTAAAAATAAAAATGAAAACTTATAAAAGAAGCTTCATTGAAATAATTTTTTAAAAATCCATTCATGTCGTATAAGTTAAAAAAACATTCTTCTCGTACTTTTGTCAGAAAAGTCAAAAAGTACCTCGTATGAAGAATGGAAAAAGTTTCCTTTCATATCTTTTACTAAAAACTCACCAAAGGGTAAAATTAGATTTAAATCAACTTTAGAAGGATATAAATATTACATATTTAGGAAACATGGATGTGGATGATAAATATTCCCCAGTAAATTCTAAAGTATAAAAAATCTCAGATAAAAAAATGAGATTGCGAGATTTTCTCTTACCTTTGGAACTATTTGCTTCGTAATTGTCTGAACCTCCTGTATAATGATATAAATAATGTTATTGACTTATTATAGAATCATACTTGATGTTATGACATCATATATGGCCATATTATAAGCTTTTTAATAGTAATATTTCATTACTACTTGTTATTCGGGTGTTTATTACTTTTTGATCTTATGCGTGTTTTGTCGAATAAAATCTTATTCTCATCTTTAGGTTATAAATACCTCATTTCCAGAATTTTATTAGTGTAATATATATCATATTCATTCATTCAATTCATTTATATAAACATTATGCAATGAAGATCATGTAGAACGAGTCGCATCACATCGTGGAGATGGTATTCCGTACGTACGCACGAGCGATGATATCGTTCCCATGATAGTGGAATTGAATTGGAGTGTATGTATAAAATTTCAGAATCAATATCACATTATAATAATCATATATATTCCTTCTTTACACCTTTATACCCATCCAAGTAATGTGGTGGTGGAAAATAGATTACACCACAGCGTGGAGATGGTATTCAGTACATACACACGCGCGGTGATTTCTTTTTCCGTAGGATGGATAAGAGGCGAAATAGGGTTGTTTAATATTTATAATAACATATCAGTATATGAGATATACTTATGTTATTACCTCATAATGAAAAAACTAAAGAAGAAGAAGTTGAAGAAGAAAGAAATTGTAAAGGATCGGTAATGGATATTACCTCTTCTTTGATGTGCCTCTTCTTAACCTCCTCTTAAGGAACTATGGATGGTCTTTGAAAAAGAGCAGTACCTTTAAGATGTTTCTAGGGAAGTGGGGAAGTGAAATGGTCAGGTTTTGGCCGATCTTGAAGTCTCAAAGTGGTGTTAGGAAGATAGGGTCGAGGTGCCCTTTTATAAGGGAGGAGAGGGGCACCTTCGGAAAAACAAAAAAAATTATTTTATTATAAAGTAATATTCTGTTTTAAATAGCTCTAAATTGATTTCTTTTGAAGTTAATGTGCGGATGGGTCGATATCATCTCATCCAATAGAATTTAGACAAGTTTAGGTTTCTATTTTATCCTTATCAATTTTATTTAACTTTAAGATAAATAATTTTCCTCGTACCTTGTCTTCTTGTATTCTTACACTATAAGGTTAATAAACATACTATAAAAAGCCAAAAGAACCCAAAGTTGTTTATTATTAATATATAAAACCTTATCTAAGTAATTTGGCCAAACCATAGATTTCTGGTAATAAAATATGAATTAATAATATAATATTTGTTTTAAGAACTATTTTATGTCAATTTTGACAAGATTTAGTAATTTATTTTTGTATAAATCATAACAGAATGATTAGCTCGACCAATGTTAATTAAGTAAATACTAACATGCCATATTAATACTATAAAATTAGAGGAATTCATTAAAAGTCACAGATTACATTTATTTGAGAATTTATAACATCAATTATATCATTATTTCATAAATAATATAATTACTGTATCATCATTGTGTTATAAATAAATTAAATTATTAAAAATCTAAAAATTACAAATAAAAAACCATTATGTAGGAAATATTTTTATATTTCTAATGAATATTTATAGTCGAATTTATCTTATGTATAAGCCTATATTAAAAATGTTTTACTTACTAAACATCGATTTTAACTATTTTAACCCTTCTTTAAATAAATTAATATTAAATGTCCTAATCTAGTCCAAGTGGGCCTAAATGGTCATAATTTATTCCTATGGTTGTTTTCAGTTGAATTACACTTATCCAATGGAATTAGGACATGTGTTAGGGTAATAATAATATCATTATTACCCTTAATTAACCTATTTACTTTTAACCGTGGTAAATAAAAGTAAAAAGTTACTATTCACCAAAAATTATTTTCATCTCATTGAACCACACATTATTTACTGAAATCAACCGTGTCTCTCTAATTTTTAAAATTCCACTCACAGATGCAGTAAAATTATGTTTTATGTAAATTTGCAAATTCTCCTAAGTGGTGGGTGAAAGACGGTGAAAAGTTCAATAAAATTTTTATATATCTAAAATTATTATAAAATTACTTCAATGAATTTAATTAAACGTATATATGTATTATGTATCAATGTGGACCTAAATTAAATGAAATTAAAATAAAATAAATAATTATTTAAATAAAAAGTCATTTTTTTAAATAATTACCTAGTGTTTTCACTATTCATCAAAAATTGAATGTTTCCAGAAAAATACCAAAATTTCACCCTAGGCTAATTTCGATATTCCGAATCCAAAAATGAATTCCATTTTGAAAAATTAAATTTACAAAATTTCAAAAAGTGGTTATTACTATTCATAGTGGCTTGTTTTAATAATATTATAATAGCATATCGTAGTTTAGTGAAACTCGGTATTGCGTACGACGTAAGCTATCGAGGAAAGTTATGATTGCGTGTAAAGCAAGCCAAGCAAGTGTTGTGTGTAGTGAAAGATTCCTTTTATGATTTATATAACATAAAAACAAAATATTTCTCATAAAATTCGCGGGTGTTACATAAAATATTCATACAGTTCTATAATAATTTAGTAGTATGTTTAAAAACATTATAAAAGAGATTATATCAAGATCAACTCAAATGAATTGTAAGGAAATGGATTTAAATCTCCCTTTTTTATTATATGACACACATTCCATATTCACACATATATGATTTATTTTGAATATATACAGCCCATGAATTTATTTTATTATTCATATATAAATAATTAATTTGATTTACATATCAATATATGTGGGTCTATTTCATTGGTGTTGTTATACAATGTTAGAAATGTTGTAAATGTTTTATGTTACAATGTTAATCATTTATTGTGATTATTTATGATTAAGTCTCTAATTTTGAAATATTATGATATAAATCTAAATAATTCTCATTAAATTTATAATCCTATGAATGTATATGTAATTTTTATGACATAGTACCATTTTTTGACACTTTGGTACATAAAATTATTTAAAAAACGTCTTAAGAAAAACATTATTTTATTTCTATGTTTAGTTTAAAACCCTTTTTCTTCAAAAAACAAATTCAATAAAACTGTTTTTTGAAATGTTTTTCAATTAATATAATTATTTATTAATTATATTTGTACATAATTTTTCCCCAATAAAAAATTTTCATCGGAGTCATTATATTCATTTTAGAACATATCATGTTTGTATTTTAAGGACTGATTGAATAGATTCATTGATTTCAGTTGTACGATATGAATATAAATTCCATCCCCCATGAACACTAATTTTTTTAATGATTATTTATATTTTTTTGGAATTATTTTCCAATATTTATATTTTTGAAATTAAATATTTTATATATATATTTTTAATGGAAATAAACTTTTATCAATAATATTTTAAGATAAGTTTTACAGCTTCCATTATTTGTTTCTATTTTTTTCAAATATATGCATTTTATCATTATTTTTGTGAATTTTTAGATTTTAAGAGAACTTTTCAATATGAATGTTTTATTTCCAAAAAAATATATTTAATGATATTTAAATAGTATTTCAATTAATCAATTTCAAAAACTGTTTTTGTTACTTATGTTTCAATTAAGATATTGTTTAATGATAAAATTCTCATTATTTCTCTAGATCAATTAACATTTTCTCAAAGAAAATATTATAGAACCCATTTCATTTCAACAGGTTAGTCATGATTCAAGGTGATTGTTACATAACCTATTTCTTTTCCATTAGTAAACTATTTCAAATAGAATATTATAGAGACCAATTATTTTCAACATGTTAATCATATTTCATAAATATTTACATGAAACCCATTTAATATTCATTGGGTAATCATGTTTTAAATGTAATTGTGATGATTCTTTTGTATTATAATGAAATTAAAGATCCATATTCATTATTCAAGTTGTGGTTAATTGTTATTAAATAATCAATTAGTATCCAACTTCTTTCTAGATGAGCCAATTACAACTCATCAAATAGGGTAGCCTAGATTGCTTCTTATGATCCCATTATAGATTATATGATAGGGTGACCCAGAAATAGTTTAGTGATCCCATAACATCTTACATGTTTCGGTGCCTCATATAGTAGCAGGTGATCCCATTATAGATTAAACTACGAGTGAACCCAGATATTTATCCAATGTATTTGGTAACATATCATATCTTGTGATAGAAGAAGATGATTATTACATGAGGGTTTCTCTAATGTATTTACCTAATATATGGTTACAGACAAAAACGTTTTAAAATAGGTTATGAATAAAATTTTTCCAAGATACCAAAGAATTTTTTTTAATGTTTTTATGAGTTTAAAATGTTACTTATTGACATGAATGATTTTACATGGCTTATAATTATTTATTATAATGACTCTTTTATTTTCCATGGTTAATTATTTTATGATTTTGGTATTGATGAGTATGAGTTATTCTGTGATTTTATCCTAGACTCGTATTATATCATTATACACATATTGACTTCTTATGTTCATTTATTTCATTGGTTGATTAATACTTCTATTTTACCTTAGAGATCATTTGATATCACCCTTCTTATGGTTCATTGTCTCCATAGTATAAAATACATTTTTTAAAATAATTAGGTTTAAAACGCATTTTATATTGATGATGATGAAATAAAAACAAATAAGAAAATTTTGGGCCATGAGGGAGAAATTCTCATTTAATGAGATGTGTAATGATTATGTAGGAGTTTGTACTAATACTCTAAAACTATATACATACTAGGTTATTGAAAATGATTGTGATCTAATATTTCAATTTTATATTGTATGGATTGGATGTAAAAAAACAACATCCCATTTATTAGTATCAATGTTGGAAATGTAATATTTATTATTTCAACACCGAATTCTAGATTGTAGTTTGTTGGCTATTATTGTTGGTTTATTGGTCGATTTAAATAAATTACTAGATTAAGATTGTTTCATGTGAGATTTTATTAAGAGTTAAGGATACCATAATAGGTAAATACAATTAATAATGATTATAATTTCAATGTCTTAGAAACCCCATTTATGTTTAATGCAATAAGATATTAACGAGATTATTGATAGTTTAGAAGTTATTTTAGCAGGTTGAAGTATTTTTAAATCAATGTTTTAATAATAAATATTAATATATATTTTTTTGGATTTAATTTTTAAATTATTTATAACCACTGTGTTTTTTTATATTAGATGGTATGAATTGATGGTTTTTCATACTGATATCTAGAGGATTGTAAATTTATTTTGTGAATAAGTGGATAATGTTTCTTCAAAATATGATCACCTTATTTTAGGGATTTAAATCTAAATTGTATGAGATGAACTTTTATGTTCAAATAGTTATTAATTTTGATGTTACTAAGGTTTTTTTGGATATAGGGTATGGGATATAGTTAGTTTCAATTTTTTGTATTTCTTATTAATATTGGGGATTATTGGATCAAATTTTGGTTTATTCATTTTTAAAAAAATGTTACCACGTGCCAGAAATTTTTTTTTGGAAATTTCTAAAGAGTAGAGGAATATTATTTTATCATTTAATTGTTTTTTTCTTCTTCAAAAGTTCACTTTCAATCTTCATGAATGAATAATTCATTTATAATATGAATAGTTTGGAGGGAAAATAATATATGTTGTTGGAAATTGAAAAATGGATGAAATTATAGCAAAAAAGTAAGTATATTTCATTATTCTCCTAGCCAAGATGGAAAATAACACCCCAACTGTATGAAATATTTTTTTATACAAAAATATTATCCTATTAAATTTGAATTTGATTAAATAAAAAGGCATTAATATTATCATAAATTTTTGGCTTTCACACCTTTCAATAATCATTGATCATTAACTTTCTTATGATCAATAACCTCAAAAAATTTCTATAAGTATTTATGCTTTTCATCTATTTTTAATTATGTTTAACTATTTTTAAACTTATTTTTATGTTATTAAATATGAAATTTTTTACCTACCTTTATACCAAATTAAATTTATTTTTTATAATCCCTTTTTATGATGTGTGTTTAAAAAAATTATTTTCTAATGTATATCCTATGATTACAATGTAAATGATAAAATTTTGATGATGTAATTTATTAGATGGGTGAGGATTTAACACCCATAGAATTTGAGGGGATAAAATTATGATTAATATCATATTGGATATGGAACAATAATAACTGATGAGAATGTAACATGAAGATACTTACCAATAAAATTCATTTTTTAATAAATTTAATCTCTTTAAAATATTATAGTATATTGAATCTCAAGATGTTTGTTTTTCGATAGAATATTCAATGTTCAGCCTCGATCATAAATGACCCATGATATATAAACACTAATAATATAGATACAAAATTTGGGTTTATGAATTTTATTAACTTCAAATATTTATTATATATATATAATTTTTATTGATACATGTTTATAAAACAATCTATGAATTTTTAGTAATGTTATTTCATTATTGAAAAATTAAGTTTTATTTTACTTCATGGAAATATTATAATAATAATTTTTTGTTACAATACGGTAATATTTTTTTTAAATTACATTTATTTTTTGGAATTTTAATTTCAAAATTAACATTTGTGTATAATTCTAAATTTTTTTAAAAATAATTATTTTCATTAATTAGTGAAATTACTACTTTCTGTAAAAATTTCATATTCTTTAGAAAATTTATGTTTTTAAAATTCCCAATATTGTTTTAAGTCAGAATAATTGTTTTCTATTTTTATTAAAACCTCTTAATATTTTTATTATAATTTATATTTGATTTTAGAGTAATATTATCTTTAGGATTAAAAAAGGTTTGTTTCTAAAAAATTATTATAATGTGCATAATTCATATCCATTTAAATTAGTTTAAATAAAACCAAATGAGGATTATTTTAAAAATATATATATTGTATATAAAAATTGATAATTTATATTCATAAAATTATTATTATACATATAGTTAATATGTAATCATATTTTACATGGTAAATACAGTTTTTGAAATCTCCGACTTCATAACATATGCAAGTTTTGTTTTTAATTTAGTTTTATAAATTATTATAAATTATATTTTATAAATAATGGTTTTTTCGAAATTATAATTTCTAAATTTTATTATATTTTTCTGAAAATTTATTAAAATATTATATTTTTGTCAAATCTTGAAATTTTTTGAATATAAATTGACAAATACCTTTTTATTTAAATTATTGATAAATAATTTTTTTAAAATTCATTTTAATGTACCATTAGAAATATTATATATCTATTAGTAAAATATATTTCACTAAAATGAATATAAAATGAGAATTATATACAAAAACATTGTCATCATTTGAACTTTTTGTTTGAAAAACTGTTTCCCTCAGTGTTTGTGAGATTATTTTAAAATTTAATTTCTACCATTATATGATTTGAATTTTGTTAGTCGGAGTGGATACTCAAGAGGGGGGGGGGGTGAATTGAGATCCAATTAATATTTCTGTTGAAAAAACATTGTCTTAAAAACCCCCAAAAAAGAATTAAATTGTAGTGAATTTATATCAAAGTAAAGGTTCTATTAGGTTCTCAACGGATTGATTATTTCACAGTTAATGAAAATAGGAGAGTTTATTAACTTTTGAAACTAACTTACTGATTTACAATTAACACAAACACTTGCGAGTTGAATTATCAAAGCAACTTTAAAACATTTTTTGTTTTAAAGTAATTAGCAGTGGAATAAAAAAACTTTGGAAGAAAATAAGCACAGCAGGTTTAACCAAGAGGTTCAATCTCAAGCCGAGACTTAGTCCTCTCAAAACTTTATATAAAAGAGATCCACAACCAGGATCAGGTATTACAATAATATACAACTATCCAGGTCCAAGACCTCTACCACTGTTATCCGTGGGAACAAAAACAACAGCAAACCAGCTGTCCAGGTCACACGACCTCTACCACTATCCCACTGGGAAATAAAAGATGTAAGAGTTTGAGTGAGGATTTACAGATCCTCCAGTTAAATTATAAGAGACAGTGTGTGTGTTAAATACATCAGATAACACACACTGCTCGATATGTAAAATAATGTATCAAATAGCAGATATGTAGAGTTTAGAAATGGCTCTAGTGAATGCAGTGCATCTCTAGACTCCTTTAGATTGATCATAAATGGTTCTGAGTCCTTTTCTGGTTTTTGTTTGAAAAACAGAGTGTCATCTGCTTTTCATCCTGGTTTAGAGATAGTGGACAATGTAGTTGATAAAGTTCTTCAATGTCCTCGTGAATGTACAGAACTCTTCTTGAGTAAGCTTGAGTGTTAATGGGCTTCTGTGACTTTTGAAAAAAATCTCATTTTCCACTCTTTGCATTCATATGTGTTTCTTTATCTCTCTTTGATCCCGTACCCTCTTGCATCAATAGGGACTTCTTGTATTTATGGCAGGAGCACCTACAAAAGAAATGATTTCTTTTTGCAGGTACGAGGTATGGTTCCCTGACATCCAACAACTTTTATTAAATAAATGACAGAGCATTAAAATATAACTAATATGATCGTTGGTTAGATTAAATAAAGATAAAGAAATTCAAACCGCATTTTATGACTATCGATGAGTCAAGTGATCGGTGGGTCATCAGCATCAGCATCGGTGGCTAGACATCGGTGTGTCCTGATCAGTGACTCATTTGATCAGCATCGGTGTGTCATGATCGGTGACTCATTTGATCAGCATCGGTGTGTCATGATTGGTGACTCATTTGATCAACATCGGTGTGACATGTTCGGTGACTCATTTTATCAGCATTGGTGTGTTATGATCTGTGACTCATTTGATCAGCATTGGTGTGTCATGATCGGTGACTCATTTGATCAGCATCAGTGTGTCATGATCGGTGACTCATTTGATCAGCATCAGTGTGTCATGATCGGTGACTCATTTGATCAGCATCGGTGTTTCATGATCGGTGACTCATTTTATCAGCATCGGGGCGACCATTGTCTTTTGATAGGGATCAGTGCGACCATTGTCTTTTGATACGGATCGGTGCGACCATTGTCTTTTGATACGGATCGGTGCGACCGTTGTCTTTTGATATGGATCGGTGCGACCGTTGTCTTTTGATATGGATCGGTGCGACCGTTGACTTTACAGAACACAAAGTGTCTATACGATCCATAAGACTTCCAGAATACATGTAAATCAATAACAAGCACAGATAAAAACATGATCCAACCAATATAAACAGATTCACTAAAAGATTTTGATTATGTATATGAGAAATCCAACCTGATTAAGTAACAATGATTTGTGATTATTAAAATAGCAATCAGAGGAAGAATTCAACAATCTTTCAGAGGGCTCAACAACCTCCCCCTTTTTGATAATCACAAATCGTAGTCATAAATAAAATAATATATCATCAATAAAACTGACAGGGCATAATAATAAGAATAAAAACATAATGAGATATAAATCTCCCCATGAATTTATGCCTTTGTATATTGATGTAAACATTGCGTCCCCTGCCATAGTATGTTTATCCCCCATAGATATAAATAATCTCCCCCTTTGTGATAATCAAAAAGGAGGGAAAACATTAAAAGAAGAGAGTATAATAAGGCATCATAGAGAATAGAGAATCAAAAAGTTGTAAAGTATATCAGAGTACGAACAGAACATTGTTCAACCTATCAATAAACAAGACACAACTATTTCTGGGGATGTAAAGGGGCTTTTCCTTTGTCACAAAGATCAATGGTTGGTAAGTTAGAGGGTTTGGGGGAATGGTGGGCTGTGAGAATTTGAAGAGGTGGTAAGATGACTCGGGAAGGTGGAGGAGAGGGTGCCACAGAGACTTGTGAAGCAGTAAGAGCTGGTTGAGAAGATTCCTGGAGAACCGGTCGTAGTTGAGATAGAGCTTGAGTAACAAAAATCTGATTCGGAGCAACATCAGAGGAACTGAGAGGGTTAGAAGTAGGAAGCACAATGGCAGTGGCCTGTGCATTCAGATAAGGCTTCAAACGATTTATGAAATCCTGAATAACTTCTGCACCATACTGCATACCTTTCTCAAAATAATCCTTATTCTCCATGAACTGTGCCATGGTAGGAGTAAAATCTTGCAGTTGACGAACTTGAGTCTTGAAATCCTGAGTGTCTAGAGGTAGTTTCATATTCTCATCCAACACCTTGAAATTCACAGTCATCTCATGCTTTGTATAAATCATTGAAAAGTAATGATCAACCTTTTCCTTGATCTCTTTCAGAGATTTATTGGCATCTGCAGAATATACTGTAACCATCTTATGAATTTTATCACTGTGCTCCTTCATTTTCCTCAAAGAGTCCAAATCAATAACATGTCTACTGGCAGCCATTTCATCATGCACAGTCTACCTTAGAGTCTCTAGCTCATGAGTAGTGATCTTGGTTACTTTGGATGTACTATCTTTAGCAACTATTTGAGTTATCTCAGCTTTCAACTTTCTCAGATTAGACTTGTTGAGATGTTCAATCAGATTCCTCAACACTTCCATCATACCAGAGATGGTTGATCTAAATTCATTTGATAAAGAAACTAAGTCAGATTGTAGATCCTTCAGAGTCTGATTTAGAGAGGCTATGTGTCTGCCAATAAACTCACCAGTATTGGCCAGGTTAGGTTTAAGAATATCTGAGACTCTTGTTGAAAATGCTTCCAAAGAAACTTCAGAAACTGGTAGAGACACTTGAGCAAGAACATTTGAAATTTCTTTTCTGATTGTGTCTCTCACAGTAGAAATCAAATCACTTTTGAACTTATCAAGATCAGATTGAGAGACAGAAGAACTAGGTATATGAACATCTGCATCATTAACACCAGGAGCAGACCTTGCCTCAACTAGTTGGCTTTGCTTCACAACCACAATAGATTATGATGTCTCCTCTTCTTCTTCAGAATACTCTAAACCCAAAACAGCAAAACTAGGATAATCATCCCAGAAAGCAGCACAAATAGTATATTTCAGTTTATCATAACTTGATTTTCCACTAATTTCTGGTTAATCTCTATTGTCACTAGTATTTGTGTCTTGCACAGTTTGATGTGGTTCTATTGGAGGTTCAGCAAACCATCCACTGGTCGGTTATCACCATCATCATCATCAATCTTTTGATGTAGTTCCATTGGACATGCATCAAGACCATCCACTGGTCGGTTATCACTATCATCATCATAATCATCATAATCATCATCATCATTCCCATTTCTATGCTTCTCAGAATCTTCACTGTTAGATTCTTCAGAGTCAGAAGTTTCTTTATCACCAATAATTGGTTCTGATTCAGGTAAGGCTAAAGCTGGACTGGCAGGTCCAAATTCGATTCTACTTTTAGGGATCATAGTATCAGGATCACTCCTATCATCAGGAGGTGACATACTTTCTTCTTCTGTTTTAGATTCTTCCATCCCTTGTTCGTCGGTGTCCTTTTCTACTTCTTCCTCATCATCAGAATAAACTGGATCCTCATCTGATTTTAAACTAGGATCTCTCAAACCCTTCGGCCTCTTTCCATGGTCAGAGGGATTGTAGGATTCATATAACTTGTCCTCATAAGCAACCCAACACTTTTTCCATAGGTTCCAATTTATTTTCAACCTTTTAAAAATTTCTTTGTTAAGACAAAAAGCACTATCAGATTCAGTAATTTCATCAGCTTCATCAACACATTCCAGATTATGTAGCATAGCAGAGATCATTTTGGAATAGAACACGGCAGTGCCCTTTTAAGAAGGTTTCACCATTCCAGCTATGTGCACCATTATATATCTACACAAAATGATCTTCTCATGGGTTTTTAGTAGAAACAAAAGAAAGAAATCCTGGAATTTTACAGCAGCGAAATCTCCTTTCCAAGGACAAATTTGATGCTGAATAAACTTAAAAAGAAGTCTACATTCACCATCCAACTATGAGGATGTGATTCTCTTCGACTCTCTGTTTCCAGTCAAGAGCTCTAAATCCATCTCATAGGAGAAGTATTCAGGGGTTGGAAGAATGTTTCCAGCATAATCCTCATACCGACCCTCATGGGGTACATTCAAACACTCAGCCCTTTGCTTAGATGAAAAACATATTTTCATTCCTTTCTCTACAGAAGACATTCTAGCAGCCTCTACACCATCTAAAGTAATATTCAGATTTATATAAAACTCATGCACTAACTTTGGGTAGTATACACAGGTGTCATCTGAGAACCAGGTTTTCCATCCTTGCCATTCTAAAACTTGTAACAACAGCGATTTACTTGTCAATAGCCTGGCAGAACTGACTTCTTTGTCTACAGCAACAATCCGAGTTTCCCGGTTCGGATTTACTGAACTTTGAGTTTCACTACTCGATTCACCTCAAGCACGGTTTGGAGGTACATGACTGTATTCTCCTTTGCATGGTCTCTATTGTTTATCCATTTGATGATTTTGGGTAATGCAGGAGTTCAAAGGTTCGAAGTAGAGGGGAAGAGAATATAAAAGGCTCGACGGGAAATGAAAGGTCGATGATTTGGGGAATAGAAATAGCTGCGTATCATTTATTTCATCATTTAGGGTTCCCATAAATATAAAAGTAATTAATTCATCATAACATAATAAAAGGGAAAAAAATTGGTTTGACAAATTGGTTTCTCCGATCAGTTTCACAGATCGGTTTCACAGATCGGTTTAACAGATCGATTTCATAGATCGGTTTCACAGATCGGTTTCACAGATCAATCATACACAATTCTTGTTTAATAAAATTCATTCTTTTAGAGCATAAAGGCTTTGTGAAAATATCAACTAATTGATGTTCAGAACTAATAAATTTTAGAGAAATATCACCTTTCTGATAATGATCTCTTAGAAAGTGATGTCTGACATCAATGTGCTTAGTCCTAGAGTGAGACACAGGGTTCTTAGATATGTTGATCACACTGGTGTTCTCACAGTTAATTGAAACATGTTTAAAATCAAATCCATAGTCCAATAAAGTGTGTTTCATCCACAGAATCTGTGCACATCAACTATCAGCAGATATATATTCTGCTTCAGCAGTAGACAATGCAACTGAGTTCTGTTTCTTACTACACCATGATACTAGGGACTTTACAAGTAAATGGCATGTTCCAAACATGCTCTTCCTATCTAACTTACATCCAGCAAAGTCAGCATCTGAGTAACTAGTTAGGTCAAAATATTGTCCTTTTGGATAAAACAAACCTAAATTTACAGTATACTTAAGATTTTTAAAAATCCTTTTAACAGCCCGTAAGTGTGATTCTTTAGGGTTAGCTTGAAATATAGCACACATACACACACTAAACATAATATCTGGTCAACTAGCAGTAAAATAACGTATGCTTCCAATCATACCTCTGTAATTGGTTTGATCAACTGGTTTCCCAGTTTCATCAACATCCAATTTGCAGGTAGGACTCATAGGAATATCACTTTCCTAAGTACTATCCAAACCAAAACATTTTAACGAATCATTAGTATATTTACTTTGATTTAGAATAATACCATCATTAGTTTGAAAGATTTGAAATCCAAGAAAGTACTTAAGCTATCCCATTAAGCTCAGTTCAAACTCATTTTGTATAACCATTGAAAAATCTGTACATAAATAATTTTTAGATGATTCAAAAATAATATCGTCAACATAGATTTGTACTATTAAAATATCTTTTGAAATCCTTATTATGAAAAGAGTGGGATCAGTTATTCCTTTTATCAATCATTTTGAAATAAGAATGTTTGAAAGACTTTTATACCAAGCTCTTGGAGCTTGTTTTAAACCATATAAAGCTTGATAATGTTTATAAACATGATTTCGGAAGTGAGGATTTAAGAAACTTGGTGGTTGTTCTACAAAAACATATTCAACAATAAAACCATTTAAAAAAGAACTTTTCATATCCATTTGATATAACTTGAAATTCAGATGAGATGAATAGGCAAGTAAGATTCTAATATCTTCTAATCATGCTACAATTGAAAAGGTTTCCTCATAGTCAATTCCTTCTTCTTGATTGTAACCTTGTGAAACTAGCCTAGCTTTGTTTCTAATGATGTTTCCAGATTCGTCTACTTTGTATCTAAACACCCATGTTGTGCCTATGGTTATAGTGTCCTTAGGTCTTTTTACTAATTTCCAGACATTTTTTATTTCAAATTGATTTAGTTCCTCTTGCATAGCCATTACCCAGAATTCATCATTGATAGCATCATTGATATTTTTAGGTTCTAACTGTGAAAGAAAAGCTTGATGGTCAACCTGATTTCTTAGAGAAGCTCTAGTCTATGTTCCTCTATCTAAATTACCTATAAAAGTATCTAATGGATGATTATTTAGAGTCCTAGTTGGTCTTGAAAAGGTGGGATAAAGATTTCAGATTCATCAACTAGTTGAGGTTCAACAAAAGCAGGTTATGGAAAAATTTTAGAACTGGATGTTTTAACTACTGGTCCACTATCCTTATCATTGAGGTTCAAAACAGAGATATCATCTTCAAGATAGGTCTTAGGTTAATGTGGATCAGTTTCATCAAATTTGATGTGAACAGATTCTTCCACACATTTGGTTCTTTTATTGAAAACTCTATAGGCTTTACTAGAAATAGAGTAACCTAGGAAGATTCCTTCATCACTCTTGGATGTAAATTTGTCAAGATTGTCTTTGGTGTTGAGAATAAAGACTTTGTAGCCAAAAACTCTGAAGTAGTTAACATTAGGTTTCCTATGGTTCCATAACTCATAAAGAGTCCTCTTAAGAACAGGTCTGATCAAGACTCTATTAATAACATAACAAGCTGTATTTACAGCTTCAGCCCAAAAATAAACAGGTAGGTTATACACATTAAGCATAGTTCCAGAAATTTCATGCAGGGTTCTATTTCTTCTTTCTACTACACCATTATTTTGGGGTATCCTAGGGGAAGAGAAATTGTGACTATAGCCGCTATGTGAGCAGTAAGATTCAAACTCATGATTTTCAAACTCACGGCCATGATCACTTCTCAAGGTTTTGATCTTAATTCTACTAAGGTTCTCTATAGACTTGGAATATTTTACAAAGAAAGAACAAACTTCACTTTTGTGAACTAGACAATATACCCAAGTATATCTAGAAAAGTCATCTACAAGAACATAGATATAGTGATTCCCATTTAAACTAGAAACTCTAGAAGGTCCAAATAAATCCATTTGAACCAACTCGAGAGGTTGAGAAGTTGAAACTTCTTTCATTGATTTAAAAGAAACGTTATGTTGATTTCCCTTTTGACAGGGATTACAAACTTTGTCTGCTAGAAATTCAAGTTTGGGTAGGTCTCTAACTAAGTTCTTATTAGTAAGTTTTCTATGTGGATTTACATTGTAGTGTCCTAATCTTTCATGCCAAATCCAAGACTCTTTATGAAAAGCATTTAAACAAGTAATATTCTTCTTAGCTAAATAATTTTAATCAACAGCATAAACATTTTCATTTATTAATGCGGAAAATAATAAAACATTTTTGGGATTAAAAACATTGGAAGAATCATTTTCATATTTAACATAAAAACCTTCATCACATAACTGAAAAATACATAACAAGTTGTATTCAAGTCCATCAATACATAAAACTTTAGAAATTAATACTGAGTCAGTGTTACCAATCTGGCCTAAGCCGATGATTTTTCCTTTTGAGTTATCACCAAAAGTGACAAAACCTCCATCTACTCTGACTAAGCTTTTAAAGCCTAAGAAGTCTGCTAACATATGTCTTGAACATCCACTGTCCAAGTACTAGGTCTTTCTACATGATCTCTTTAAACAAGTTCTCTACAAAACAGATTTAGAGAGGGAATGATTTTGTACCCAGATTTTCTTGGATCCAGACAGGTTAGCCAATAACACTCTAGGTACCCATATTTGTCTAATGGGTCTCATAAGATTTCTAGAATCAACAGATTTTGATAGATAAACATTATTTGATCCGTAACAATGAATATAACTAGTTGAAGCATAGGAAGTTCCAGAACTAGCTACATTCTGTCCAGATTTACGAATTAATTTAGTTTTGGTAATTTTTCTTTGTACAGGTTGGTATCCAATACCAGTATTGTATCTAGGTGCTATTTTATTTCCTAGCATTTGAGTAAGAGTATCATTACCATTTGTAAACTTTCCTAAGTCTTTATTATGTTGCTCATTTGATAAGTTCAGTTCAGTATTTTCTTTAAGCAACTAAGCATTCTTTTCCATTTCAATATCAAGATCAGATTTATATTTAACAGTTAAAGCATACTGTTTCATTAAACCTTTGTATTTGTCTTTAAGCTCATTACAGGTTTCTTCTAACATATTACAATATTTAAATAGTTCAGATTTTGACATGTTATCAGATTCAGTATCAACTTCCGGATAATAAGAATTTAAAGCAGGATTTTCAGTAGTTACCTCAGAAGTGTTTGTCATAAAACACATGTTTGCCTTATTTCTGTGATCAGTTTCAGAAACTTCAGATTCAGTGGAGCTATCCTCAAAAGCACTCCAAGTAGCCTTCATGTCTTTTTTAAACTTATTGTCCTTATATTCATACTTCTTCTTGTATTTCAGCTTTGGAAAGTATGCTTTTATGTGTCCCTTTCTTTTTCACTGATAGCAGACAACTTCATCTGATTTGTTAGATTTCTTCCAATCCTTTTTAAAATGTCCCTTACTGTCATACTTACCTTTATAATTTGATTTTCTGAAAAACTTCTTCTTCTTATAAAACTTCTTGAACCTTCTGGAAATGTGAGCCATCTCGGCATCACTATCAGAAGCACTTTCACTCTCTTCAAAGATTGAGATTTCATTTATAACTTGAATATTCTCCTTATCTGTGTTCTATGAAGTTGATGTCTTGAAAGCAGCAGACTTCTTTCTAGGTTCATATTCTTATTCTTTTTTTACCTTAAGTTCTTATTCATACATCATCAACTTGCCAATTAGTTCCTTGACTACCAGTTCACCAATGTCACATGATTTTCTAATTGAGACAGAAGTTCCTCTCCATATTTTAGGTAGACATCTCAGAATTCTCACGGTTTGTTCCTTTGATGGAACATCCTTTCCCAGAGAAGTCATTATGTTGACAATTTCATTAAACTAGAGATACATGTCAGAAATTGTTTAATCAGGCTTCATCATAAAATTATCATACTTAATAGTATAAGTATTAAATCTCATTTCCTTAACATTAGTTGTTCATTCATGAGAAACAGCTAAGGTATCCCAAATTTCATACGCAGTTTTACAAGAAGATATTATATTAAATTCCTCATCTCCTAAAGCACAATACATGGTATTCATGGCTTTGCAATTATTATTATAGGCAGCCCTTGTAGATTCATCCCATGAAGATCTAACAGTAGTAGGAATTTTATATTCTGATTCTATAGTAGTCCAAAATATCAAAACCCATGCTCTCTAAATGAATTTTCATCTTGATTTTCCACTGAGCATAATTAGTGAAATTGAAAAAGGGTGGTCTATTGGTAGCAACACCTTCATGTCTGTTATCCTTGATAACTTACTTAAAACAATTATTTTAAAGTGGTAAAAAATTAATAAATAACAGAAATTTTAAGAACATTAAAATTCAACTAAAATCACAGTTGAAAAACAGAGTACGTTAGAAATATTTTAGTTCCTTTGATACCAAATTTTGGTCGGAGTGGATACTCAAGAGGGGGGTGAATTGAGATCTAATTAAAATTTCTGTTTAAAAAACATTGTCTTAAAAACCCCAAAAAAACAGAATTAAATAGCAGTGAATTTATATGAAAGTAAAGGTTCTGTTAGGTTCTCAAGGGATTGATTATTTACTAGTTAATCAAAACAGGAGAGTTGATTAACTTTTTAAACTAACATACTGATTTACAATTAACATAAACACTTGCGAGTTTAATTATAAAAGGGCCTTTAAAACAGTTTTGGTTTTAAATTAATTAGCAGTAGAGTAATAAAACTTTGAAAGAAAATAAGCACAGCAGGTTTAACCAAGAGGTTCAGTCTCATGCCAAGATTTAGCCCTCTCAAAACATTATATAAAAGTGATCCACACCCTGGATTGTGGATTACAACAGTATACAAATGTCCAGGTCCAAGGCCTCTACCACTATTATCCGTGGGAACAAAAACAACAGCAAACCAGCTCTCCAGGTCACAGGACCTCTACCACTATCCCTGTGGGAAATAAAAGATGTAAGAGTTTGAGTGAGGATTTACAGATCCTCCAGTTAAAGTACAGGAGACAATGTGTGTGTTAAATACAGCAGATAACACACACTGCTTGATATGTAAAATAATGAATCACAGAGCAGAGATGTAGAGTTCAGAAATGGCTCTAGTGATTGTAGTGCATCTCTAGACTCCTTTAGTTTGATCAGAAATGGATCTGATTCCTCTTCTGGTTTTTGTTTGAAAAAAAGAGTGTCGTCTGCTTTGCATCCAGGTTTAGAGATAGTGGACAATGTAGTCGGTTATGTTCTTCAATGTCCTCGTGAATGTACCGAACTCTTCTTGAGCAATCTTGAGTTTGTATGAGCTTCTGTGTCTTTTGAAAAAAAAATCTCATTTTCCACTCTTTTCATTCATATGTGTTTCTTCATCTCTTTTCAATCTCGTACCCTCTTGAATCAATAGGGACTTCTTGTATTTATGGCAGCAGCACTAGCAAAAGAAATGATTTCTTTTTGCAGGTATGAGGTACGGTTCCCTGACATCCAACAACTTTTATTAAATAAATGACAGAGAATTAAAATATACCTAATATGACTGTTTGTTAGATTAAATAAAGATATAAAATTCAAATATCATTTTATGACTATCGATGAGTCAAGTGATCGGTTGGTCATCAGCATCAGCATCGGTGGCTAGACATCGGTGTGTCCTGATCAGTGACTCATTTGATCAGCATCAGTGTGTCATGATCGGTGAATCATTTGATGAGCATCGGTGTGTCATGATTGGTGACCTATTTGATCAGCATCGGTGTATCCTGATCAGTGACTCATTTTATCAGCATCGGTGTGTCATGATTGGTGACTCATTTGATCAGCATCGGTGTGTCATGATCCGTGACTCATTTGATCAGCATCGGTGTGTCATGATCGGTGACTCATTTGATCAGCATCATTGTGTCATGATCAGTGACTCATTTGATAAGAATCGGTGTGTCATGATCGGTGACTCATTTGATCAGCATCGGTGTGTCATGATCAGTGACTCATTTTATCAGCATCGGTGCGACCGTTGTCTTTTGATACGGATCGGTGCGACCGTTGTATTTTGATACAGATTGGTGCGACCGTTGTCTTTTGATATGGCACGGTGCGACCGTTGACTTTTGATATGGATCGGTGCGACCGTTCACTATACAGAACACAAAGTGTCTATACGATCCAGAAGACTCCCAGAATACATGTAAATCAATAACAAGCACAGATAAAAACATGATCCAACCAATATAAATAGATTCACTAAAATATTGTGATAATGTATGTGAGAAATCCAACCGGATTATGTAAAAATGATTTTTGATTATTAAAACAGCAATCAGAGGACGAATTCAACAATATTCTAGAGGGCTCAACAAATTTTTATTAAAGTATTATATATTTTGAGTCATCATAATTTCAAATTTCTTATATGTTCAAATTAATCTTTGAATAAAATTAAATGTGAAAAGATTAAAAAATATACCACTAATAAGGATAAAATTGATTTGTTGGTGATAAAAATAGAAAATAAGGGTAAAATGACAATCACAACTTTCCAACACCAATTTAGTGGAAATATTTCACCATTATATCTTTTAATTTTGTGAATGTCCAAATTTTGAATCATTCTTCATAGAAAAAACTTTTTTATGATAGAATAATTTCATAAAATACAACTATGTTACACACCTCTCATATAAAAGGGCACCCCTACCCTATCTACGTCACAACATAAAATAACTTTTCATACCATTAACTAAAATAATAATGTACCAAATTCATTAAATTCATCACCGATGTATTAATTTTTACATAAATCTATCCTTGGAAGGGAATTGATTCAAATCAATAGAGGATACCCAAACAAGAGGTAACATTCATTAATGAGCATTTTGATATTATTTTGGAATACACATCTGTAAATTATTATTTAAAAATGAAGATATTTTATCCTAAAAATATTAGTCATAATTTTTTTTGTTATAATAGGGTTCTGAGGTACAACAATATCTACTTTCATGAAATGGTATATAAAATCATCATTCATGTGTACGGTGAACTACCGTCACACGATCTGATGCCATTATTATTTTTCCATTACAACCTATCATGATTGGTTACAACGATGTATATAATGATTATTTCAGATTTTCAAGACATAAATAGACCTATTTATTAATTATATCCAATTTATATATTTTTACATTTTCATTCATTACGGGATATGATGACGTCTCTCATGTGTACAACGAACAACTATGTCGCGAGGCAATGTAATTTCTCTCTCACTAATTCTATAAATAGAATGGAATAAGGATATGGTAAATTAATATATGTCATATGAATAAAATTGTTTTTATATTCATTACATATTTATCATTATGTAAAAAATAATATATCATTTTTTATTTTTTACAATAAATTTTGTTAACATCATTCTTATGCATGTTGACAACCATCTTCACATAGTGATCTGAATCCCCATTCATCACCACTTCACATCATTTATATTTATATGTATATATAAAGAAAAAATGTGGAATAAATGATATTGTGATTATTTTGGAATTTAAAAATATTATTTACCATATATCAATAATGATCATTGAGAAAATGGATACAATACTCATGCGTACATATGTCCTAACATCGCTATGACTGTAAAGTATTTCATTTATGAAAAAAATATTTTATGAGTTGTATTAAAATAATAAATAATTTAAAAATATTATATGTATTTCATTTATATTAATCTAAAAATTATTGGACTATATAATATTTAAATGAACCAAAACATTCCAAATAAAGAACAATACAAAAAACAATGGAACCAACATTTGAAAAATTTAAAATAATGAATGATTATTAATGAAAAGGTTATAAGATGTTATAAAAGTATGATTATGAATATTAATAGGTTTTTTTAATAATAAAATTATATTCTTAATACATAAATATATGAAGTTATATGTAAGGTGTTGACCTTAGCCATTACTCGTCCACGTTACATAAAAAATAGAAACCAATTTCAGTATTAAAATATACATTAGGTTTAGATCATTAGATGATTAGGAAAAAAATTGAAAATTAAACCCATAAATTTCTTGTAGAATCATTTTATGATTCTCTATTTTCCCAAAAAACAAATCATTATGAAATAATAAATTGTATGTTTCTCTGATATGATATCACAATTTTCATATTTACCTAATCCATGTCTCTATTCATCCATTTACCATGTGGAAAATAGTGTCAAACATGGGAAAATAAAAAAAATCTATATAAGAGACATAAAAAATAAATAACTATATTTTATAGTGAAAATAATGAAGAAATATTTAATTTTATTCTATTGTTTAAAAAATAACTTCATTACAAGAACCACATATACACGTTTTTCTCAAAAATAAATCATTTAAAACTCATAATAAGAAATTTAAAACATTTTTTGGTGACATAGATAATAATCTATACAAAACCATTAATAATCACTACCAATCAGAATAAAATTAAAATTCATAACCAATTTTATTATTACCTAATTAATCAGATATCTTTTAGGGGGATCACCCATAGTATAAGCTATATTGGGCTCACCAATTCTTTATGAGCTATAATGGGACCCAACACATCTTATAGGCCATTATGGGATAAGCTATTCTTTATGAGCTATATTAAGGCTCAACAACTCGTCAAATCTATAACAAGCTCACCATTTTCTCATATAATGCCCAATTACCAAATTTTATAAAAACCCATTTCATAATAAAACACACTAGAAAAAATTTTTAATACCATATACAAAACAAAATCATAGAAAAATAACATTTTCTTCAAAAATAATACTTCTAACCCCAAAAAATAATTTTCCTTGATAATCCATATTCAATTCTACGAAAAAAAATACATATAAGAATTTTAATTTATGGAAACATGAAATCTTTTAATCGAAGATAGAATTAAACTAATATGCATAGTGGTGATAAATTCATTATCGTAGTGTGCATTAATGATAGAACATTATTATTTCCATTTTTCAAATACCTCTATATAATACATGTAAAAAATTTATTTTTAAATCTATTGAAAAAAATAATAATATAAATAACATTTCCTATATTATTCATTTATATTGAAATCATCCAACATACAAAATTATTTCATGAATATTGACATGGAGGAAATGATTTTTAAATTATGTCATTAAACAATTAAAAAGTTATTTTTAGTTAAATGTGTAAGAAAATAGGATAATAAATAAATCAGGAAATGATATTTCAATAGAAGACAAATATATACCTCATAGAAGATGGTGGGTGTATAAAATCAAAATATTCATTAATGAACAAATATTGAGATGAAGTCCTATATAAATATCTTACCATGGGAGTAGAAATTGATCAAATGAATTGAAAATGTATGTACTCATTAAATCAACATAAAAAAGTGTAAATAAAAAATATTATATTCACTATTAATTTCAAACATAATATTATCAACATATAAATAATAAGTATATGTTTAACCCAATGAATTGAAATTCTGTTAAGAAATCCATTACACTGTGCTTCTATTTTGTGGTGAACACATTAACACGGATTATAATGGGTTAAGAAAGTTTATTTTCACCATATTTAACTATATTCATATTAATAATACCTTATGTGATAATTTTCTAAAAACATATTTCAAATTCATTAAAAAAAATTCATTATTTTTACAGCTTTTACTGTGTGTGTGTGCCTTCGTTTCATGATCGGTTTATTGCTGTATAATTATGGATGATCATGTAAAATTGGATTACAACTCTGGAAGAGGTATGTATTAGTATTAATGAAGATGAAAAATAAATAATGGTCCCTTATACTCTTTATATTACATACATGATGATTATTCCATAAATAAAATGTTATTTAAAAATTAATAGTTTATTATGGAAATTTTTCAAACATCATGAACTTTTTTTATTTAATAATATGTTTATAAATTTTTTATGTAATTGAAAATATATTATAATTTAAAAATTATGACAATATTTTCAAATAATGTCATTTTTATGACCATACATGAATGAAGTAAAGTAAAATTTAAAAATCATTATTCAAGGATGCCATTAACTAGAATTAGATATAAAATAGTTTCGTTTTATTTAATAAGAGGATGTGACAGTTAAATAGATATGATATGTTGCTTTATAAAACTAATAATAATTTATATACATAATTAATAAACAGTTATTAATTTTTGTATTAACTAGGTTATGTGCAAGTAGAAAAGGAAATAAATCAAGAGATGTACTTTGAGAAATTCACTTCTTGAATATCACATCCACGAGGGACCCTTGATGTATTTGGATTACGGTATTTTGGTGACAACAACATCATTATAATTTTAGGAGAGTATGTATGATAGGTTTTGATATATATTTTATGATGTAATATTGTTTTCATTCAACATGTTGAGGTTTGGTATTTATACTAGAGGTGAGGTGTGTAAAATAAATTATGATAATAATTATGTAATATATGAAGACAATCAAATTGAGGTGGGAAAATATTATATAAAATTGGATGGAATTTAATATTGTATATATTTTTGGGTTTGATACACATCTCTCTATGGAAGTGTATTTTTTATTTATTAGTTATTTGATTCCCTTACCTTTTTAACATTAACCTATTTGATTTTTTACCGAAATCGTTCTAAATAATTTTTTTACTATGGTAAAATTTATAATTACAAAAAATAAAAATGACTATCGAACATGATTTTTATCATATTATTACAAATAATTAGTCAATTTTACATAATACATTTTTTGTGATTTAAAAAATTATATTTAAAATTAATCCCTCATACAGAACAAAAAAGTTGGATTTTAATATGAAAAGCTCAAAAGTTCAAAATATTTTTATATCAAATTTCAATGTGAAATTGATTCAAATTTCATACATTGGAATTATTTTTAAAATTAAAATATTTATAATATAAAAAAATTAATAATATAATTAATCTTTATAAATAAATTAGATGAAAAATCATTTCAATATAAAATGGTGTATTTTTCAGTATTGATCAAAAAAATGAATGTTGTAAAAAAAATACTACAATATCAGCCTAAACTAATTCTCATATTCATATTTCCAAAATTGAATTTATTTTTTAGAATATATTTGTAAATTTTTTAAAATCTATATTTAACACAGGTGCGACATCAAATGGAAGAAACACTATCTTTTGGAAAATTATAATTTTTTTATGATTAAAAGTCGATTAATTAATGTATTAATCCTATAAAATTTAATTGACTAATTTTAAATAAACTATATTATATATATCATATAAATTTAAATATTACCATTCACTAAAAATTATTAATTTAATTTATGAACATAAAATGTAATTTTTGGAATAATTATTTTTAAAACATTCACCTTATATTCGATTGTATTTTATTTTAGTTTATAAATAATTATAATTAAATTAATTAATTTTAAATGAATGTTTAAAATATATTTTCATAATTTATTTAATTTCAATAATTTTTTCCATTCAAACAGTTAGTTTATAACAGTCAAATTTAAATAATAATATTTTGTCTGTTATGCAAGAATGATTTGGCGTATCGTGTAAGATATAGTGTATAATGATTCATTTTAAAAAATTTGGGTGTTATGTTATCTCCCCATGAATAAAACATGTCTTTGAAATATGAAATTCGGGTAAAAAAGATTTGGGGTTTCATTTTCAAAATAATTTAGTTGATATCCTAAATCTGAAAAAGAGTTAATAAGGCAACAATTTGAAAGGAGAGAAAGAGATGTTTGGAGGTCACATGAGAAAACACATACTCGGTTTCCATGTCCGAAAACATGGAAATGGAATAGAAACTATATTTATCATGTATTTATAGAGAGTTATATAGGACATGTATGTTATAAATTTAACATTAAAAACCCATAAATCTAGGATGTGTAAAATGTCATTGATTTAAATGTAAAAAAAATAAACTGATTAAATATAACAATAAAAAATTAATTTTATCGAGTATAAGAATTATTTTTCTATTTAATAAAATAATGTAATATAAATTAAATATATATTTATATTTTATAATCACAATTTCAACCTCATAAAATCCTCCAAATTATGATGATCTTTTAAAAATTAACCATAGTCTTAAAAGATCATATAAACTATAAAGGTTATCATTACCTAAATATTCATGTAAAAATCTGTAGGTATAATTATTTTAAAAAAACATACAAAAATATAATCCCAACTACTCATATCAATGAAATTCATTAATCACTTCATTATATCTTCACAGAAAACATAATAATAAATGTCAAGACCCTTGATCCTATGTTTAACTATTGAAAAATACTGGGCTAACTAGAACTTCCAATACTTCACCAGTTCTCTCAACCATAAATTAAGTAGTAGAAAAATAATTTCTCACATGTTTTCATTTATGAATATAATTATTTCTACCCTGAGTATGCATCTTCAAATTAATAATATAATAACTTATAGAATTATTATAACTAAAAAATATAAATGTCTATTGGATACATGTCATACCATTGTTGGATTTTCATAAACGTTTTATTTACAGTGAATAACCTTGTAACCAAAAAAAAAACTATTAAAAATTACTTAATCACGACATACTACCCCCCAATTTTTTTTCCACACATCAAATACGTTTTTGACATACATCCTGTATCCCATGTTTTTTGCTTCTCAATTTAATGACCCTTTACTATTTCTAACAATTTTTATCTCATTGTAGATTTTTTTTGAAAAAATATATATCAACAATATAATATAAATGAATTAATTTAACTAAAAATTCCATTTATGACACAATTAATGGTCTATGTTAACATGGTTCAATTCTTTGAAAAAATCAATTAATTTTATAGCCAACATGTTTAATAAATTTAGATACATACCTAGAAAATATGGAATTTTTTTCATTATATTCATTCATAGAATATTCATCTTATTCCCCAATTCTGTGAATCCATTATCCATCCCTAGAAGAAACACCATAGGGAAATATTTCTCAAGAAACATATTCGTAAATGTGTCTGATTATATAGTGTAAGGAACATACCATAAACATTACAAATTGTTGTTTTATGAACTAGAAATCACATTTGATGATCATTTCAACTAATAATATTAAATAATAAAGAAAACGTCTTAAAATGTAACCCATAATTTACAAATGGAAACATATACTCAGTATCCATATTTTCTAAAAATACATTTTATTTTAAAATATAACATGATTTGGTTACAATGAAAACCTTCAATATGTTAATCAGGATATCGTCTTTTTCCTTATCGTTTTAAACATGTAAATTATTTTAAATCATGGGATGAGAAGATGTTTCTAAGTTATACAAATATAAATGGAACTATTAGTTCATTAAAAACAATAAAATTGATATAAAATTTACATTGGGCTTTAATTTTATTTGAGAATATGAAATTAAATAATATCCCATGAAAATATAATCATTTTTCTCAATTAAAATCCTCAAGAACCTTAGAATGAAATTAAATATTCTTTAGGATAATTAGATCATTATATATATAAAATCATTTGAAACCCTTAAATTGGAATACGAATATGGCCGAAATATGATTAATCTATTATGGTCATAACTGGTGTTATATAGGCCACCCCATGTTATCCTGTAACAGGATTCCCTGGTGATATCGCGACCACCACATGTTATGTTATTACTGTCTTTCATAATCCTATTTATTCCACGCCATGTTAAGTTAATATAGGATTTCCCAGGGCAATTTGAGCTAACCCATATATAGGTTATATCATGATCACACATTTCTAACAGTACTCATGTACCATATGTTTAATAAAAAGATATCATTATAAAAGTATTTTGAAAAACTCATTTAATCTTATATGAAATATTATTTTTTATATAAAAAAAATTTATTTTAACAACCCATTTTTATTGAAATCCCATTTTCATTAAAAATGTCCAAATTTATATAAAAAATCCATCATTTAAGGAAACATGTTATCGTATAGTGGATTATTAAAATAAAATAATGGTTGTTATGGCATAAAAGTCATTGTCATTGTATAAGATAATAATAAACTATTTTTTTCATTTTTCATAAACATCCTTATAAAAACATATAATAATATTCCTTTTATAAAACCATTTAATAAAATTCCAAACATAAATAATACAGCCTTTATAATCAATTTATATCCATATAAATAAAATTTTAATCAAATATCATGAATATTGACATAAATAAAACTATTTTATTATTAAATCATATAACATTCAATCTGCCCTGTACCACATTGATAATTAAAATCATAATCACCAGGGAATAATAAATTTAAAAAATTAAATAACATTATTATAGAAAAAATTTGATATGAAATGTCATTTTAGCTTAATATACAACAAATAATATAATAATGGTGGATATCATCCAGAAATTATTTAATGAATGAAGATTGAGATAAGATACCTTACCGCGTGTCCGATTCCTCACATATATTCCAAATCATCTTGAATAATAAAATTAGAATTAATATTTACAACATAGTGGACCTTTTTCATGTTTATTATTCCTTTTTGAATATTTATTAACCTGTTATAACAATTAGTTAAATATTTAAAATCATGTTTAATGTTTTAAAAATATTTTGTGTGTTATACTAAAATGAATTTTGTTTGAGGCCCATAGTCAAAGTAGTCATTATTCAATCAAATCAAAAATAATATTACTGAAATAGTAGAAACTTTTATATATCAATTAAATTTTTAAAACAATATAAAAATTATGGATATGAAAAATTAACTTTGTTACAAATATTGAGATGGTTGGTTGTATTTATGCATGGGTATCATTTTGATTTTTTAAATTTTATTGCAAAAAATATGGTAGAATTATTATAAATTTCAAGGATGATCAAAATATCATCAATACCATATTTATAATTTAAATATACATATATATTATCCAGGATATTGGTTGATTAAAAACAAATCAAATCGCTTCATAGAGGAGATAGTTCACACACATGTTCAAACTATTTTTTTCTTCTAATATCCATGGAAAAAAGAATGTAATTTAAAGATTATTAAAAAATAATGATAAATATTTCATGAATAATATATATATATATATATTAATTCCATCATCTTTAGTTGTCTTCAGATATTGTGACGAAAAAAAAATTATTTTAGTTTGTGGAGGTGATAGTTCACATATACGTATGGGAAACAAATTACTTTCCCATATGATAGAACATGAGATAGATATGGTTGTGATAAAAACATAATAACATCATAGTATATTGAATATATTTGATTTTTTATTTTATAATGGTTGAAAGATATTTTAGGGTTGGTTAAAAAATATAAAATAAAACCACATGATTAAAAATGATACCTCTTCTTCAGACGATCTCCTTTTATTAACACCTTACAACCTGTAAGTAGAGTTTTATGCTTAAAATAAGGTCGTTATAATGTGTTGATAGATTCTGGTATGACATTTGGGTTGATCAAGGCTATTCCAAAATGGTATATAAGTGTGAATAAAAGAGAATAATGGGTTCCCTTTTATAGGAGATAGGACGTACACTACTGGAATTCTTCAAAATATAAAACTAATATTATTCAATATTATAATAAAAAATGATCCAAACTAATTTTCATATATTAGATGATTTTTTTGGGTAGAATATCATTCATCTAATTAAATATAGATATGATTTCACTATATTTTAATCCTTTTATATTTGTTTTAACCAATTTTAACTTTTACTGTGATATCATGTAACTCAAAATTTTACGGTAAATATTGTTAAAATAATATTCCAAAAGAAAAAAATGATTAATTAATTATATTTTAATACATATGACAGTATATTGGCCAAAATTTAAATTTTTCTTAATTTTATATCATTTAATAACATATTATCTAATTTAAAGTATTATTAATGTCAATTTTGAAACTTTTTAATACATGTATTTCTAAAAATAAGTTAACATATCAATATATTTTAAAAAACTAGATTATATAATCTACAACAAGTAAAATTAATACAAAACATTTTCAAATGACTTCTAATATATAAGCTAATATTTATTTTTTTATTTTTAATATCATTTTGTTCACTCTATCATTAATTAAAGATGTACTCCATAATCATTGTTTCACCATTTAATTTTAAAAAAATATTTCATAATGATTATAAATAAATTACCAAGATGTATTAAAAATTTTTATCTTTCCCAATTATATTTATAAGTAAACATATCCTATATAGAACCCCATATTAAAAAAATACTTGTAAAAAAAGTGTGTCAAAATTTTCATTTCCATAAATGTAATTTTATAAATTTCATATTCATATTCAATTTTCATCAAAATGCTATTATCACGGTTTTAGGATGAATTTTTTCTAAACAAAGACACCCCATTAACTTTTGATATGTTTTAGGGTGATTTTATAATATATTTACCTTTAACTATTTTAATAAAAATAAATAATATAATTGCTATCATATTTTCCAATAATAAAATGGACCTATTTACATAATTTGGACACTATTATTCTAAATATGAAATATATTTTTCCAAATTAAAAATAAATAATTATCTATAATTAATAAAAAAGTAATATCATTGGTGGAATGAGAAAGCAGTTTTTAAAGTAAAAATGTTCAAAAGTTTACATTTTTTTTATCAAATTTAAATGTGAACTCATTTTCATTGATATAAATTTTTTTAAATGATAAAAAATACTTTTTAATTTTAAAAAAATTATTAAATAAAATAACTATATTAATAAATTGGAATAAAAAACATTTTTGAACTAATATTTTGTATTGATGATAATTCTTCAAAATTTGAATGTTCCCAGATAAATATCAAAAATTCAACCAGTGTAAATTTTGATACTCTTATTCTAATGAATAATATTTTTTTATATATTAAAAACATATAAATGTTTGAAAAATAGATTAAAAATATAAAAACCATAAAAATGAGTTGATACTATTTTTTTTAATACTTCTATTATGCGTAAAATTTTACTTGTTCTAATATCATATCTATAAAACACATAGTATGAATAATAGATATTATATTGAAAATATTAAATATATAATAAATTAATATAGTAAAAAAATGTTGATTTTATTTTATTTTTTTCATATAAGCTATACCTTTTCACATTTAAATAGTGTTTCATCAAAACATTCTTTTTTATTTCAAATCGTTTTTACATTCATTTATAATTAATTGGTCAAATAAATATATATATAATTTTAAACCGTATTTTCAAAATATAGTTTATTTTTTTCTTTCCCACCATTCTAATATCTACTTTATTGGTATCATTTAAATAATAATATTTAGTTGTTTGTATAATCTCAATATAGTATATTATGTACACTATATAACACAGTGACTTCATTTAAAAACTCAGTATTTTAAATTCAACCCCCTTTAATAAATGTGTTCATCACAATTTCAACTCGGTCTTTGTAACATGAGTTTTAGTAGTCAAGTTTCCTTTATTGAATCCCACATCGGAAACAATATTAATAAAACTTCCACTTAGAGGAAATAATGTGATGTATGAAGGCCAACTGAGATAGAATATACTATGATTCCATGTAAGAAAACATGAAAGTGGATGTGAAATAACACTTTTGAAGACTAATATAGTTTAATGTAGCTCTTGATCTGGGTAAATATAATCGTCACAAAACCAAAAATGAGTGATGGGACAAAATCCCATTGTAAAAAATATATAGATAATGTTTTTCGTTCTATAAATATATCATGAGGTTGAGGAATTTTTTATTAACTCGATTAAGAACATAAGGAAACATACTTCCCTGAAATGTTTCATTTCACCATTAAATCATTTCCCCATACAAACTCACCTTTTTCTCAAAATTATGAGTATTGGAGATAATTATTCAAGTTATAAATAACCAGAATCAACTTCTATAAAATCATATAATCATTAATGGAATATCTATCTATTTCTTAAGAAATGAATCATAAACAAAAGAAAATTATTTTTTTAAAAGATAAGATAATCCTCCAATAAAGAATAATATTATATGATAAAAAACTACTTTAATCTCAACAAGTAAATAGTAACACCCAAAATTCTGTATTTACCAGTAAAAATAAAAAAACTTAAAATTCCAAAAATAATAATCTAAAAAAATATTGAAACCCAATATTCAGAAGGATTTGATCACCTAATATTTGAAGATAAATTTTCTAATTTATCTCCAAATAATGTCAGTTACTCATGAAGTCTTACACCAAAAAATTAACTTCCCTAAAAATCATTGAGATACGCTAACCATTTCATAAATTACCAAAATCACCATAAGTGCCCAATGAAATCCTATTTACCTCCAAAATATAAATAAACCTTTATTTTTCAACTAAAATTTTATATTGTTCTAGTTTCCTTGATTAGATAAGATTCCTAAAAAAATAAAGGTTTTTAAAAATAACATTAATTAATGAATAACCAAATACATTACCAATATCATGATAAAAAATCAATAAAAATAAATTCCAAAATCAAAATATTCATGAAACTAAAATAGTTTTACAATAATGGAATAGTCATACTAGCATAGAATTAACATAATATAGTTGTAGGTGTTGCAATACTGTCTTTATTTTATGTATGATCACTTTTCATGACCATACTGATTGTGAATGGCTTTCACCCATCCTAATCATTTACCTTTTTAAAAAACAATATTAATATAACCCATATAAATTTCTAGAAATTTCATAACATCCAAAAAATAGCAATAATTTGTTTAAAACTCCTTGCTTATCTTGTACGTTTAATTTTTATAAATAAAACATAATAACTCTTAATTACCCCAAAAACATATTTCTCTAAAGAATATAGTAAGTAACCTTAATTTTCATTATTTTATGTCTGTAATGGTTTTCTAAGACATTAAACATATGATCAAATAATAATTTTAATCCCTTTATTATATCCCTAACTCTTAAGTAGATATCCTAATTTGGAAATTCATATAAAGAATATTTTGATACCAGCTGTAAGGAAAAAATTTTAAATATTAAATATTATAGATTTCTTGAAGAAGAAAATACATTTGAGGATCTTTTTAGTATAGATTTTTGATGAATTAAGAAAAATATAAAAAAATCATTCCTTAAAAATTTTAACTGATAGTCAGTATCCATTATTCCCACCAAATGGAGGCCTTTTTAAATAAATCATGGTTTATTTTGAAGGAAAATCATCAAAAAAATTTCATGATATCTTATTTATCTTTATCGATCATAAAATCTATGAAAAAACATATTAAAACATGGGATTTGAGAAAAAAACTCATAAGCGCTACAATATGAAGTGAAATTGTTAGTTCAGTGAAAATAAAGAAAATCATACATCTCATTCAATTATCATAAATGTTCATTGAGTATAGAAAATAATGCATTTTCATATGAAAAACAAAATCACATTTATTTAAAAAAAAATTGGAACCCATTTCATGAAACTAAAACTCATATAGGCTACGTAGAGCATAATATACATAAAACCCATTCAAAACACTTTCAATTGGAATAAACATATAGATGACATCTAATTATGATATTACATGATTACCTAATGATATCTCATTCACCCCATGTTATGAAATAGTTGTCTTCATCGATTATATATGGGCCACCCCATGTTAAACTGTTATAGTATTTACTAGTGAAATCTAGGACACCCTATGTAAAGCTTTGTTGAGCTTTCCCAACTCTATTTGGGGACCCCATGTATAAGTTGTATCTATATCACACATTTCCCATAATTCGCAAGTAAAAAATCATTAAGAAACACCTTTAATGATAAAACCCATAAGAAATATCTTTTAGTCTCATCTAAAATACACTTTCGTATAAAAATACCATTTTCTTTAAAGAACAAATTTTAATTACGAAATCAATATTCTCAATGAAAACAAATTTTAATGTTAAAATTAAAGTAAAAATATGGTTTTACTATTATTAAAAAATTTAATCAAATAAATTAATATGATAATATAATAAAGGCCATAATAGAAGAAATGTTATTGTCGCCGAAAAAGATAAGAATAACAAATTATTTTCTGTATTTTGTTATACATTACATATAAAATGAAATAAATATACTCCATTTTTAATAAAATTTAATGAAATTAAAAAGAAACATAAAACATAATTTATAATAATTTTATATCTATTTAAATTATTTTGTAAAATTATATATAGAATAATGACATAGACAAAATTAATTGATAATTAAATCTATAAACATTCAAACTGTCCCATAACACTTTGAACATTTAAATAATAATATCCATAATAGAATACATTCCCCAAAAAATGTAATAATATTATTATAGATAAATAAGGATAATAAATTTTTTATTAGCTATATACAATCCATTTAAAGGAATAATGGTGCATATCATCATAAAATGCCTCATTGAAAGGAGATTGAGACCAAATATCTTTCCTATAGTCTGATTTTTCACATATGATCATTATCATCCTAAATAATAAACATTGGTTAAAAACTTACTTTCTTGAGGGCATTTTTTAATTTCTTATTCATTTTATATAACTAATAACCACATTATAACTATTACATAATTATTTAAGTTCACTTTAGATATTTTGATGATATTCAGTGCCTGATTGAAAAATGTATTTTGTATGATGTCAATAGTAAAATTGGCCCTTAGTCCATCAACTATTGAATAATATTCATGACATAACAATAATATTTATATATCTATTTCCCTTTTTAATAAAAACATTATGTATGGTTAGGAAATATGAACTACATTATAATCATGGAGAAAGAAAGTCATAAATATGCATGAGTAAAAATTCCATTTTTCTATGATAATTATTTTAAAGGGGTTAGTATTTTTTTAACATTTTAAGAATGTTCCAAATATAAATAATATAATACTAATCATTTAAATATACATATATATTATCAATGTGATGTGTTGAAAAAAATGAAAAACATCAATTTGTGGAGGTGATAGTTTACACGTATGCACATACAACATTATCATTTTTATGTTCATGTAATGTAAAAACAAAATTGATATATAATTATCATATAATTATAAATAAGTGATTAAGATAATATATAATCACTAATTCCCTCTGCATAGCCAGTTTTTAGATATAGAGATGGAGAACAACTTATATCGGTCCGTGGAGGTAATATTTGACATGTACACAAAAACGATTAATTATTTTTCATTTTGATGGATTTGAAGATGGATATGGGTCTTGGTTGGCATGACCCATCCCCTAGGGCTCATTCAATGACTACCCCAAGAATTCCTTCCATAGGCTAGGGGCTGATGACAAGCATCAGAAATTCAAAACCAAAAAAGGGAAGGCATTTCCATTAAACCTATACACAAAGAGACATGGCACACAACACACCAGAAAAAAAAACGAATATGGAGTAGTGTAACCACCACTAAAAACCACCATAGAGAGTAAATGTAATTACTAAAAGATAATGGGGATAGTATTGAAGCCCAACAAAAAGATTAGTACAACAAAATTGAAATAAAAGCTCGACAGATAATCTGCCAAGGATCCAACGTGAAGTGTTGGTAATAATCGTCACTACAGCTCATAGCATCAATCGATCACCTCTGTGCACTATCTAGCCCTAGCTCTCCAAAGTCTCAGTCAAGCTGTCTCTCATCTACACAAGACCAAATTAGGTGTCGGCACAACCCTTGTAGGGATGAGTATAACAATACTCAATATGGACCCCACGACACCCAAAGGTCTCTCAGAATTCAATAAAGAAAAAACCACAAAGGATGACCTCAGTCACATGACACAAAGTAAAAGACTAAACGAAAACAGGGTATAACATAAAGTACATAGGTATGGATGATTAGTTGTAATGATAGATCATATTATTCTATTACGAGGTTCTGTTTTTAATCCCCGTAGAGTCATTGTTCTGCTGATCGAAAAAGGGTCACTCCGTTGTTGATCTTAGAAGGGTCTCTCTACTGCTGATCCCCAAAGGGTCACTCAGCTATTGATCCTTGACGGGTCACTCTATGGAAAATCTAGGTTGGGATGCCCTACTACTGATCCATGAAGGTTATATCTAAGGATGATCCATAAAGGGTCTATTTTTTTATATCCATGTAGGTTAATCATTATGTCGATCAACGAAGGGTAACTTATAAGTCGATCCATGAATTGTTACTCTTCATTCATCACCTCACATCCATCCATTGGATTACCTCACTTATCAAACTTTATTTCTAGAAGTTTTTCTCATTAATCCATCATTTCTATCTCAACTACGATGAAGTACCACATAGAAGTAACCAAATGGACAGTCTTGTAATAAGGGTTCCAATGCAATAGATGAAGCGTCAATTGGATGCTCTGTCTGTAAGATATTGGAAAAAGGTAAATAAGGTCTCGATGGATTCCAGTTCGATCCAACCTAGCTGTAATAAAAATCCTACTAAAACTCATATGTATTATCACAAAAGAAATACCTCTTCTCAAGGGTCCTCTTGCCATAGACGGTGCTTCAATAAGACGCACAGTCTATGAGTTATTGTTGTAACACCCCAAGATATTATTAGATATATTATTTTTAATTTCTTTTATGTCTTCTATTATACATTACACCATGATTAGCTAGAACTATATGCAACACTGTATTATCTTGTAGTATACACAACCCTATTATTGGCTCGTGTTACACAAAATTTCAAGTTCATTTTGTTGAAATTAATCTACACAACATTATGTATATATTTTATTTAATGTATAAATGAAATAAGTTCTGATTATGTTATACGCAACACCCAATGGAGCATTCACTACATGAAACCCTGAATTGGCTTGCATTACACACAATCAAGAGCTTCCTCGATAGCGTGTGTAGTATGCAATACCAAGTTTCAACAAATGAGGTATTATTATAATATTATTATGAACTAGCCATTATGAACAGTAATACCCACTTTTTGAAATTTTATAAATTTTATCTTTCAAAATGGACTTCATTATTTGATTCGTAATATCGAAATTATCCTGGGACGAATTTTTGGTATTTTTCTAAACACTTTCAATTTTTGATGAATCGTGAAAACAATACATTACTATTTAAAAACCGACTTTTTATTAAAATAATTATTTATTTTAATTAAATTTAGTTTATTTAAAAATTGATACATAATACCTATATAAGTTCAATGTAATAAATTAGAGTCATTCTATAATAATTTTAGATATATAAAAATTTTATTGAACTTTTCACCGTCTTTTACCCACCTCCTAGGAGAATTTGAAAATCTATAAAAACCATAATTTTACCACTTCTGTGAGTGGGATTTTGAAAATTCGAGAGACATGGTTAATATCAATGAGTAATATGTGGTTCAATAAGATAGAAATAATTTTTGGTGATTAGTATCTTTTTACTTTCATTTACCACGTTTAAAAGTAAATTGGATAATTAAGGGTAAAAATGATATTATAATGTCCCTAACACATGTCCTAATTCTATTTCATATGTGTAATTAAACCAAAAACAACCTTACGAATAAAATATTACCCTTTAGTTCCACATGGATTAGATTAGGACACATATTATTATTTTATTTAAAGAAGAGTTAAAAGAGTTAAAATCAAAGTTTAATAACTAAATTTTTTTTAATATAGTGTTATACCTAAGATAAATTCGACTAAAAATATTCATTAGAAAAAAAAATATCTCCTCCATAAGTGTTTTTATTTATAATTTTTAGACATTATATAATTTATTTTATTTATGACACAGTGATGATACAGTAATTACCTTATAAATGAAATATTAATATAATTGATGTTATAAATACCCAAATAAATGTAATTTGAGACTTTTTATTAAATTACACTAATTTTATTGGTTAATATAACATGATAGAATTTTTTATTAATTGTGTTCAAACTAATCATGTTGTTATGATTGTCAAAAAAATCAATTACCAAATAGTGTCAAAATTGATATAAAATAGTTTTCAAACAAATATTATATTACTAATTGTTATTATATTCTTAAAAATCTATGGTTTGGCCAAATGACTTATATAGTGATACATATATTAATAATGAACCACTTGGGATTATTTAATCTTGTTATAGTATGTTTATTAACCATATAATGTAAAAAAACAAGAAGACATGGAAAAAGTTATGTTATTTAACTTAGAGTTAAATCTAAATAAAAAGGTTAATATAGTAACCTAAACATGTCTAAAACCTATTGGTTGAGATTATTTCAACCCATCCCAAATTTAACTTCGAAATTAATCAATTTTGAGCTATTATAAACCGAATATGACTTTATTATATAATAATATTTTATGTTTTCCTATGGTACCCCTCTCCTCCCTTATAAAAGGGCACCTCCTCCCTCTTCTTTTTACACAATTTTGAGCCTTCTATATCGACCTAACCCTGACCATTTCTCTTCTACACATCCCTATAAACATTATATAGTTTCTTGACCACTCAAAACTCAAACTCTAGTGCCTTAAGAGGAAGCTTAAAAGGGGTGCGTCGAAGAAGAGGTAATCACTTCTACTGATTCTTTCAAGTTTTTTTCTACATCAACATCTTATTCTTTATTTGTTTCATCATAAATTAATAACATCAGTATCACTCATATACTGATATGTCATTATAAATATGAAATAACCATATTTCATGTTCTATACATCCCACGAAAAACTAAATCACCGCACGTGCGTACGTACAAAATACCGTCTCCACACCGTGGTGTAATCTATTTTTCCACCACCACCTTACTTGTAAGGGTATAATAGTGTAATGAATAATTATATATAGTTATTATAAAATCATACTAAATCTGAGATATTATATCATCCACTCCAATTCAATTCAATAATAATGGGAACGATATCATCGCTCATGCGTATGTACGGATTAACATCTCCACGACATGATGAGATTAATTCTCCATGTCAACCACTCAAGATTGATTATAAAGTATATACAATGAATAATAATGAAATATATGACATGATAAAGATACTATATATATATATATCATCTACTTACTTCCATTCATGTCAATAAGGAAAACAAAACAGCGTTCATGTGTATGTACGACCTACCATCTCCAAGAACGTTGTACTTTATTTCATTTTTCTATATTATGTATATATATATATACTAAATATATATGATATATAAATCATGATTTACATTCTGGAAGTAATTAAATCATTATATAAGTAATAATAATATCAAGAACAACATGTCCAAACATGTATAGTAAATAAAACGATTTTACCCAAAATGCTGCTTTAACATAGAATTTACAAAAAACAGATAATAAAAAGTCATAAGTAGAGCATATATGATATCATAATAATGAATATGATTCTGTAATAATTCAATGAAATTATTTATTTCATTATATAGGAGGTTCAGATATGTACAAAGCATATCGGACCTAAGGTGAGGGATAACATTTCCAATCTCGTTTTTATCCGATATTTTTTATACTTATGTATTTAATGGGGTTATATTTTTCATCCATTACCATTAAATGTTTTTCATAAAGTTTTAAATATTCTTCCATGTTTTTTTAATTTCATATTTACCCCTATTAGACTATTACATTTTGTAATGAAATTAATATTTCTTTTGTTTACCATACGAGATACTTTTTTACTTTTCCAACAAAATTATGAGGAGAATATTTTTTTAACTTATATGGCATGAAAATATTTTTACGATTTAGTAACTCCGTATTTTCATGAGGCTTAATGCACAATATTTCATAATTATTTTCACAAAATTTTTTTCTTTTAAAATCACATGGAATTTTGTGAAAAGTAAATGATTTTAAAAAAGAAAGGATATTTTCCTCAAGAATTCCTTTCAAGTGTTTTGTCACGACTGTATTCCATCTAAGATGACATTATTTAGTATGATTATGTTTCAAGTATAATGTTTCTATGATTTACATAGTTCCACTTTTTTAGGATGAAATGATATCCATTTGTTATATATGGATTATGTTATGATGGGATGATGTTTATGAAACCCATTTTATTCTTTGGGTTATAATGAATGATTTATGTTTATGTTGTGGAACACCTATGGATAATTTCATTATGAGATGGATGAGACCTATATCACCAAATAATGTAATGGGTAAAGATTTATCACTCACGAGATAGAGATGTATGGAATGGGATGTTAATCTGGTTCAGTGATATAGGACTAGAACGAAGAGTGAACTCGATTCCGAAAGGGACTTTGTCCACTAAGATGGTCTTGGCGGCAAATCCTTGGCTATTATGGAAATAATAAAATGTGTTTAATGGTTGCCACAATTATATGCTTTATTCCCATTCTATTTTATCAGGATCAATGTTTCTTTATGATCTATGCCTTCCATACTTCAATGTTTTATGTCAATGCTCAATATTTTGATGTTTAAATATTATGTTCATGTTTTGAAGTTCAAATGTATATGGTTTGTTTTATTTTCTCAATGATTTACCTTAATGAGCATCTGAGATCACACTTTATATGATTTCTTTCCCTTGGGATATAAAGAATGGTTTTAGGTAAGAAGAGAAAGATGATCTTTATGGGAGATGTTGAAGATCATTCACCAAGATTTGAAGATTATATTCAGAGTTTCCAAAGACAGTAAACTATTATGGTCCTTTAGTGTCTGTTTTTGTTGTGAATTAGATATTGTGTAAAAGTAATGTAATGTCTATGCAAGTCAAGCATTGGGTCTCTACAATAGTTGTTTGAGTGAAATGGGGCATGCCATGTCTAGATCCAGTCTGACTCGGTCAGACCGACCCGATCCAACCTGAAGGTCCGATGTGGGTCTTTTAAGGGTCATGAATAAATCGGCCCATTGGGACCATGGTCCAGATCAGTGGCGGGTACACCCCGTGGGTGGCCCATCCAGCCCGGTGGGGCATGATCCATAAAAGAACACATCCCATGCAGTGCAGGTCGGTTTGGCTTGACCAAACGTAGGGCATCTAGTTTTTCCAGATTTTCGTGCCAGTAGGTGTTTCCCTATCTGTACATAATGGTTAGAATGAGACATCGATTAGTGCGCCAGCCGATTGGGCTACTCTACTTCCACGATGCATTGATGAGCACCGTACCTTCACCACCTTCGTGGCTGCGGCATGCTGACGGGTGTGAAAACACCTCTTGTGTGTCCATCTAGATCCATCCACCTCTTTCCACTAGATGTCCTATGGGCACCGCCTCTTCCATGTGACTGGAAAGGGTTGACCACCGCTGCCGCCCCAGTGGTTCTACGTCCGCAGCCCCTTATGTGGGCCACTAGAGATGCTCATGTTATCTGGTTTTCATTCTGTGTGCGCCTACTAGCCTCTAGGATCACCACGTTCCCTGTAAAGCCAACAAAATAACCTTCATGCCACATTTCTCAGTCTCCCAATATGAATGAAAAACATCTAGTATTAGTAGAGGGTTCAAGACTTGTTTGTATAGGCCCGCTCTCTCTGCTTTATGGGTTTGTTATGGGGGTGATAACAACCATAAAATAGATTAATAAAAACACCAAATCATGAACCCTAAACAACTTCCTGCAAGTTCAAATTATTCTTGGATCAAACCATTAGTTGTTTGATCCGTGTTTGTTGTATTTTTCATAAAAGAGAAAGGATGAACCATTAAATACATAGAGAAAATAAATCCCCTACCAGTATTCAGTGCTGCGGACGCAGGAGAAGATCCATTTTCCAAGATTTTCCATGTTCGTTGGTGCTCGTCACTACTTGTTGATACCCAAATCTAATTCTATAACATTCGTTGTCCCACAATCCTGTTCTTTGTTGGAGAGGAATTTCACTGGTTATTCGTCAATGATCTCTCATCAATTAATTTCCCTCTCACCAATGCGTCAAAAAAAAATGAATTACATCGTTACATTGTTTCATTTATGACACAACATTGTTGTAAAGAATCATTAATACATCGCAACATTGTGAGTTAACGAGCCACTAATGAGACTCATTAAAGTTCCTCGTCGTCACCTCATAGCAGCACCGCAGTGTCGCCGGCTGCCGCTCTTTAGTTGATAAATGGAAATAAAATAACTTTTTAATGTTAATTTATTTATTTCTGAATTTACAGAAAATAAACTTTTCTATTTGGCCCTTGTAGGCCAATCCTAAGTCCTTTCATGGTGAATCCAGACACTCCATGTTCAATTGTGCCCTCATATTTTCAATCTGATCAGTATTTCAAATGATAGAAAAACCTCGCTCGCAGATTCATTTAAATGATACTAAAATACGCTCCAAAATTAAATTTCACACTCAACCCGCTTAGTTCAAGGATACAATCTGCCTATGGAAAAAACGCCCCAACAAGCTTGACAGTACTCTAAGATTCCTAATCCATGTTACTATTTGGGAGTTATAAGGATTTGACATTAAAATAATTGTTACAAGGATATTTTATTTATTTCTAAAAATGAACTTCCACTATTTTCCCATGCTGGCCAATGTTAGTATATGCCTAAGCAGAGCGTACCCTCACGATATCGGTGGTTGTATTTTATTTTTAATCAAATCCACCATTCATGAGTTGTAATAATTTGAAGACTAAAATAATTTTATTTAATTATCATATTTACAGTTATGGCATTATTGTGTTTTCTCACCAGAGGCCAGAACCTAATAAACATAAGTTGTGCCTAGGGTAATCTCGTTATCCTGAATGCACCAGTGCCCTATGATTTTTTATCTAAACATTTATTTTTGATTTATTTTACAACTTCAAGAAGATCACTCTCATGCACTATTTAAGACATTACATTTTTTATGGATCATTCTAGTCACTCTGGGCCCCAGAACCATATGTCATCTCAGCACCTGGTCCTGAAATAATTACATATAATGAAAAAAATATAGAAATTATGAGATATTAAATTCTACCTACCTTAATGATTTACATCCTAGAAATCCCAACCAATGGCTAATCAGACAAATGGGGGTAGTGAGCATGAATCGGACCATACCGCTCCCTTATTCTCTACTAGAGATTCTTGTGTTGCCACCCTAAACACACCAGAGAAATCAACCATCCCCGATGGACCATCTCTTCTTGGTCGTCTATCCCCACCAAGAACTCTACAAACATCACCCCACTGTCAATTTCCAGCTCGCCCAAGTCGATCACATGCGATGGACCATGCACGTACCTCGTCTGATCTCTCATGGGGAAAACATCATGCTCCCAGTGCATCTATGGGTGAATATATAGGTTGTATTCCACCTAAACAACTCCACTTAGAAACTTAAAAGGTCTAATAAACCATACAAATAAATTTTTGTTCCATCAAAATCTTTACAATCCTCATCGGGGTAATACCCCATGGAAAACATGGTCTCCCCATTAAACTCCAAGTACCACAATCTCATATAGAATTAATATTTTTGTATGTTATGTGTTTCCCTAATCCACAATTGGATGATCCACACCTTCTCAGTGGTATCCCATACCAACTATGGACCCGTTAGTGATGAATCCCATGGGTAATTCCATCATAAAGGTGATCTGCATGGCCCCCCGTACAACGACTCAAATAGTTCAATGCTAATGTTGCAGTGATAGCTATTGTGGTAAACAAGTTCCACTTGTGGAAGGTGGTCATTCCAACTAAGACTATAATCTAGGACACAATCAAAAAGCATATCCACCAATGATTGTACGTTCCTATACATCTGAACATATTTTTGGGGGTAAAAGGTTGTACTCATATGTGGGGTAACTAGATGCTCAGCTTTCACTTGCGGACAAGTGATTCATCTTGAAAATAACTCTGCCACTGCTTTCTTTATCCATGGAAACTAGTATTGACAACGAAGTGCTGGTTTATCTACTCCACGCTAGGATGTACCACAAAAGGGGATGTGTGGAATTCCCTAAACACATACTCCCTTAACGTCGCTGGCACCATGGTTCATCCTATAAAAAGAATGAAGTGCTCCCAAACTACTAAAAATCCCTCAAGAGCATGTCCTAAGGATAACTGGGCAGGTCGGGCATTAAAGTTAACATCCACAATATGTGCCTCACTAAATCACTGAAGGAGTTGTGGAGGGACCATAATAGACTAGAGGTAATCTATTTTATCACTATCCATAAAGGATATCAGTATTGCATTAAGATGCTCTGTCACCTCACTCAGCATCTGTAAACTAGAACTCTTAGTAAGCGCGTCTACCACCACATCCCACTTCCCAAGAGTATAGACTATCTCAAAGTCATAGTCCTAGAGGAACTTCAACCATCGTTGCAATCTCAACTACTGAAAATCCTACATGCACCTTTCCTTACATGCGATTGGATACACCCTATAATTGATGGATGTGCCGATCAATCCTTTAGTAGTGGGTACTCACTCTCCAAATCCACTTGGTTAAGGTTCCAGTAATCCACACATAACCACAAACACTGGGTCTTACTAAGAAATCCTCTGAAAGTCCCCCCAATTACACCCCCTACTTGTGAATCTCTATAAAAGCCCACTGATATACTGATGCAGATATCAGGGTCATCTTGTGGTGTATAATGATACATAAGTCCCTACCTTGTTGGGATGTAATCCATGAAACATCCTTCAAAATGATTTTCCCGGACTCCTCCCCAACTATTGGGAAATGAAAACTCAAAATACTTAGTGCCATGAGGGTAAGGATGGCTGACTCAAGAGTGATAGACAACACCCTCTTAGGAATTATTTTATCTTGTTCTTCATGGGATTCCTTTTTCCCTAATAAAAGAAAGACCCATTACAAAAATATAGATATACCGCATCCTTGTTCCTAAAATATTCAATCTGAGCATAAACTATGGATTAACTATCCATACCTATACTAACGTCATAAGGCTTTAATGCTTCCACCAAGAGGTTCCAACCAAAACTATCATCTCAAGGGTATTACGAAAGCAACTATGCAATGTGTCATTATCGAATCTACTCCCATAGGTATCTCGAGACTAAAGGATCAAGTCAATGGTTTAATCATAAACTGTAGGTATTGAACAAGATTCTTGACACGACGGAATGATTAGTACCTATTTCTATTAATACGGAAGCTAGTATTAGATACAAACCAAACATCTAATCATTCCTAGAGCCCTTGGGATAAAATCTGTGACTACATGAAGCTACTCCTACCCCATTTCCTCCAGCTCTCTAAGCATAGTGGGGACCACATTGGGGTGATGGTTATAACATGTCGAAATTTATACAACCTCTTATTGTTGTCCTTGCTCCTCTTCCATATCTTCTTCCCTACAGATACATATGCACTTATCACTTCCTTTTCCCAAAATAATTTTCACATCCATGTCTCTAACACTGACACTGGTTTCCTGATTTTCTACCACAGACATTCACTGGCTATATATACTCAGCGAATGAATATTAAACTACAATGGTTCTATCAAGAACCCTAACATAAGTAGGTATGTCTGAAATAATAGTGTTGGATTGGATTTCAAAAAAATACATCTCACTTAGAGGTCTAAGCCTTGAAGGACTGGTAGTATCGTATTCATCGAGTACCTGGAATGATTGGTATGCCTTGAAAAATACTCAGCAACTAACATGTCTTCCTACCGAATCTATAGAAGCTATTAGGATCACAAACCCCATAGAGTACCTGGAATGATTGGTATGCCTTGAAAAATACTCAGCAACTAACATGTCTTCCTACCGAATCTATAGAAGCTATTAGGATCACAAACCCCATAGATTTTTATGGAAATAGACCCCTTTTTCGAGAAATATTCTCAATGTCTATCCAAGAAACATTCACCAAATCATAATATTCTAGTAATCTAAATCATTTCGTTACCCTGCTGAGCCACCGAAAAGGATCACTTCCAGGCCCTCTATCTGATCTGATGGTGTCCTGGCTGAATGGAAACTCAGTCACCAGCTCAAGCCAGTTCTCAGCCGCTTGTGATTTGTGCTCTCCTTGAAACCTATGAGGTATCTATCCCAGAAACTCATGTAGGGCACTGAGCCTATGTGTGTTCTCTACTGGTAGCACTAGTATTAATTTCTAACCAATATGCATTGGTATTGCTGGGACACCACCCGAAGGTACCATCATCGGAAACGGTCCCTGTACTGAGGAATCATCACTCTATAGACCATCCTTATGGTCATGCACTTGAATCCAAGCTAGCTTTCTGCTTGGAGGAATCATAAAAGAGAATCATGATGAACAAAGATCAAAAGGTCATACCAGTTGAGATGACTAAAAAGATATCAAGAAAAGTCATTTTCAAAACATTTGAAAATATTATTTTCATGTACTGAGTTGGAAAAAATAGAATTAAGGTTCCTAGTTTAAGGACGTGTCGGCTTCCAAACCAATAGAAGAATCCCTAGAATATAAACTATACCTAAGATACTTAAAACTATTACTACAATTGAAAATACAGACACATTATTGTTCTAGTAGAACCAACCACCTTTTAATACCATTTTTTCATAACCCAACCCTCGGGGCTCGTGCCATGAATACCTCAATCCCACCAACCATAGGCAAGGGGCTAGTAAGTAGAACTGAAAAGAAAAAACCCTAAATTGGAAGTAATTGCCTTTAAACATATTCAATCACAAAGAGGGAACACTGCACACCAGCAATTCACAATAGAAATGGCGTAGCACAACCTCCACTGAAGACCACCACTAAGAGTAAAAGTATGTTTTGAATAAAAAAGGGTCTAGTATACATGGCCAAGTGAAATAGTAGAATAGAAAAAAATAAAAAAACTAACTATAGTGATCATTCGCTATGGATCCTAAGTGAAGGGTAGGTATAGCTCGTCACTGTGGATCACCAAGTCAATCAGTAAACTCCGTGTACCATCTAGAACATGATATCCAAGGTCTCAGTCATGTTTTTTGTAACCATCACATGACACAACTAGGTGCGGGTGATGCCCGTGAAGGGATAAGTATAAAAATATTCAGTAGGGACACTAATCCCCTAAATGTGTCTTGAAATTCCATATGAAAAAAAATCATGACCTCATTCACTATACACAATGTAAATGACTCATCTCAAATCAGGTATAACATAAATTACACATGCACGGATGATTAGTCATAAAACTAAATCATCTAATTCTACTGAGAGGTTCAGATGTTGATCCATGAAGGGTTGTTGTACATCAGATCCACAAAGATTCTCTGTACAGCTGATGCATGAAGGGTCTCTGTACTGCATATCCACAAAGGGTCACTCAGCTACTAATCCATGGCAAGTTGCTCTATGGATGATCCACATCGGGTTGCACTACTACTAATCCATAAAGGGTTTCTCTCATATTGATCCAAGAAGGATCACTTTTATATAGATCCACAAAGGGTAGCTTTTATATTGATCTATGATGTATTTCTCATCATTATTTACATCATAGCCTGCCACTAGATTCTCTCTCATAAAACACTTGATTTTTTGAGGATCTAAACCTCAAGAATTGGTTTGTATCTCAACCACCATGAATTATAAATTGTACGTAACTGAAAGGACTGCCTTGGCGTAAGGATTCGAATTTGATAGAAAACACATCAATTAGACTCTGGACATATAAGATATTGGAAAAAAGGTAAATAGGATATGGTTGGATTTGAGTTCGATCCAACCTGAACATACTCTTACACCTGCAAAAAATCATGTCTAGTATATCAATTGGACTTCCATGTCGAAAGGTTCCTCTCACCGTAGAAGATGCATCAATCGGATTCCAAATCTGCAACTTATAGACATTTTACTATAATGGGCCCCGTCAAGTCCGGGTCCTGTCTGACCCAGTCGGACTAACCGGACCCAACCAGAAATTTCAGTGTGGGTCGGGTAAGGGTCGTGGACAAACCATACCGGTGGATGGTTTGGACCGAATGGTGCGGGACTAGCCTATGAGTGGCCTGGACTGCCTGGTGGGGCATGGCCCACCTATGAATCCTGGAATGTGCAGTGTGTGGCCAATTGGTCTGGCTGGATGTGGGGTGCCTAGTTTTTCTAGGTGGCAATGCTAGCATGCGTTTCCATGTCTTCTCCAAATGGCAACTATGATCCAGCCGTTTGTGTGTTAGTCAAGCGGCCCGAGCGGGACTCTCCATCTCCACGCCACACTGAATGGTGTCACACCGTTATCTTCACCACAATTTTCTGAGTATGGATCCCTACCATTGGGGCATGTTGATGGGGGCACTAACTCATCCGATGTGACATGCGAGAGCTGACCACCTATTTCAGTCATGGTGCATTTAGTGCGCCTCCTCCACGCAGCCGCCATGTGTCGGCTGCCGGCGGTGCCACAACCGGTCATCGGTGAAACCATTCGCGGTCCACTAGAGATGCTCCAGTGGTCTTTTTTCCATCCCATCTATGCCTACGGGTCTTTTGGATCACTTCCTTAACTGAGAATCCCACTAAATCTCCTTGTTTCTATATAGTTTGGTCACCCAAAATGAACACGCAAAATCCATGATCGGTGAAGGTTATGGGCCTTGTTTGGATCAACCCATGCCCTTCAAATTATTTTAATATTATGGTGGTGATAAAACTCATCAAATAGATTATGAAAACACCAAAATCCTGACCCCACAACAACATCGTGCAAGATCTAATGGGTCGCTGATCATCTAGTTAGTCGGTTGATTCACGATCATTGTATTTTTGAAGAATGAGAAAGGAGGAACCATTACATAAGTAGAGTAAATATATCCCCTTACAAGATTTGGTGTTGTGGATGAATGAGATGATCCATGTTTTTAGAAATTCCACATTCGATGGATTTCACCACTACTCATCGATCATAGGATCTGATTCTCCAATTTTCATCGTCGCTTGGTCTTGTTATTCATTGGAGTGGAATTTTGCAGGTTATTCATCAGAGATCGCCCATCAATTAATTTCCCTCTTCCCAATGTGTCAACAAAAATTTAAGAGTTACGTCACCAAACTTTTTTATTAATGAATCAACGTCATTGTTACACATTGTTACTTTTCAAATTAATAAGTCATTAATGAGTCTCATTAATGTTCATCATCGCCGCCTCATCATTGCACTGCAAAATCGCTGTCTGCCACTCGTCTATTGAAAAAAGAAAATAAAATTATTTTTTAACATTATATTAATTATTTTTGAAAATTATGAAAATAAACTTTTCCATTAGTCCCTTGTTAGTTAAACATAAGTACATTATATAAAAATCATGGCGATTCATTTTAAACAGAGCCTTCATATTTTAAATCTAAGCACCAGTTCAAAAGATAGAAAAATCCCACTCATATGTTCATATAAATTATCCTAAAAGAGATCCATAATTTACTTTCACCCTCGACTCGCACTGGTCAAGCATAGGATCTGCCTATGGGAAACATGCTCCCATGATCTCAATGGTACTCCGGGATTTCTAATATGAGTTTCCATTTATAATTTATAATGACATGAAAATAAAACCATTGTTACAAAATTATTTTATATATGGCCAAAAACTAACTTCCACTGTTGGCTCACACCGGCCAATGTTAGGATCTTCCTAAGAAAAACATACCCTCACGTGCTCAATGGTGCTCTTTGATTTTTAATCCAAGTCAATTTTCATGATATATAAGCATTTGAAGACTAAAATAATTTTATTTAATAATTTTATTGATGATTATTCCATTTTTGTGTTTACACACTAATGGTATAGGGAAAATTAACTTATGTCGCGCTTAGGGTGAAACTGTTATCCTAAATGCAACAGTGTCCTCATATTTATTTTCCAAGAATATATTTAAGAGTCATTCCTCTTTCTTAGGAAAACTAATCATGCACGCTATTTTGAGGTGAACATTTTTCGATGGATCATTATGTGCACTCCAGGACTCAGAATCGCACATCATCTCAGTGCCTGGTCTCAAAATAATTCCATATAACTAAAATAATATACAGAAATTTCAGGACATTAAAATAGTACCAATGTAATAAAATCTCATTATATTTATTATACTAGAGTTGTTATTTAATTATAGTGGATGTATATTTTAAGGAACAGGATTATTAAAAAAATTGAAAGACTGAACTAAAAATTATACCTCTTATTTGGATGATCAACATTGATTAACAAATTGAAATCATTTAGAATGGTTTTATACATGAAATATTGACTATATAATGTGAGGAGGAATTATATGATGGGTTTTGAGAAGATATATAATGATTAAAAAAGGATTTGATGTATGAATAAAAAATAATAATGTGTGCCTTTTTATTGGGGCAGGGAGGGGCAGTCATGAATTGCTAAAAAGAAATAAATTAATATAAATTAATTTGCTAATGAAAATTGTTCGAAACTGATATATATTGATTATAAGATTATTTCAGTTCAAATTATATCCATAAAATAAATATTGGATATGTTTTGACTATTTTTAATCCTTATTATTTCATTTTAACCCCCCTTTAAACATTTCTCATGATTTCATCAAATTATTTATAAGAGGATTAATAAAATTACAATAAAATTCCAAACAACAAAAAATGAATGATAAATAAAATTTATATTCTATTACCAATCCTTTGTAAAAAATTTATGTTTTTTGGAATTTCATATCATTTAATAAATTATTATTTGTTTTAAAATATCATAAATACCTATTTTGGAACTTTTCAATACGTTACATTTTACAAATATCATAATATATTTATATCATTGAAAAAACAATATTAAATAATCTATAGAATTCCAGTGTCATCCATAAAATTCATATATGAGATAAATTATAAAAAATTATATTTAATTTTATATCTTTAATATCATTGATTTGACTCCCCCATTAATTAAACAATTATTGTATCACCTTTGTATCACTATTTAATTTAATTAAATAATTCTTAAAGATTCAAAATAAATTACCATGATGTAGATAATTATTTGTGTTTAAATATTTTAATTATTATCAAACATATCCCATATATTACCCAATACTAAAATACATAATTTTTTATAAACAAAAGGTTGAAAAACTTGATTTATCATTAAATATAATATTATTAAAGTCATACTCACACCCAAGTGGCTTAAAAAGGATACAGTTTCATCACATTGATGATTTTTGTGGATAAAGAATCATCCAATTAAATTAGTACAAGTATTATGTGTAATTATTAGTATATATGATATTATTTTTTTCAAAAAATTACCCAATTTACATTTGACAATGATAATAAAAACAATTACTAAAGTTACTATTCCTATTGTCAAAAAATTATAGTGAAATATTTACATAATTTTTTAAAACATATTTAAAATTTTTCATCCAATTTGTCAATTTAAAATCAATTAATTGGACTGAATTAATTACAAATTAATATCATTTAATGAATAAAAAACATGTTTTCAAAAAAATGTTCAAAAGTTCACGAGGTTTTTATATCCAACATCAATGAAAAGTTGATTAAAATGAACTAAAATTTATAAAAATATAAAAAAAATTAAATAATTATAATTTAAAAAATATTAAAAACATATATTTATCTTTATAAAAAATTGGATGAAAAAATAGTTTAAATATTATTTATATTATTCACTATTCATCAAAACATGAATGGTCCTAAAGAGATAACAAATATTCATCGAAATAAAATTTTTATACTCATTTTATAAATAAGAAGTTATTTTTATCAAATATATATATAAAATTTTCAAAAACTATATTTAATACCAGTGTGCCATCAAAAAGCGGAAAAACTGTCTTCTCTTGAAAAATATTTGTTTTTTTAAAATTGGATTTATTATTATATCTTGTATAGAAAAAACATAATATGAATTTTAAATATAATATTGAATAAATGAGATATATATTTCATTAATATAATCCAAAAAAAATAATTTTTATATAATACTATAAACCACACTGTTTCACAATTAAATAGTTTTTTAAGAATAATTTTTATTTTATTTTAACAGAGCATTACATAAATTTTTAATTATTTGGTCAAATATTTATATATTCATGTGCTAAAAATATTTCCAAAATTCTGTAAATTATTTTCATTAAATCCATTGTAATGGTTATTTAGATGGTAATTTTTAAATATTAATATTTAATTATTCTTTTATGCTCGATATGACTAATTATTTGCACTATCAAACATAATGTTTCTTTTAAAAAACACATAATTTTACACATATAATCAATATGATCTGTATCCATAGTATTTTTAACCATATCATCCATTGATCAGATTTAAATTCAAAATTATATATGGAATGAATTTCATTTGGATGTTCCAAACATTCAATGACTCTAAATAGCATATCTTGGGCAACGATCAATCCTTCAGCTACAACTTGGTCAGATGATTCATTGAATGATTGGGGAAGTTATCTCATGGAATGATCATGTATATAAATTTTCCCTCATGAAACATTAGTTTTTTATATATCAGGGTACAAACACCATTTATATCTTGTTCTTAATGATTCAACATTGAAATAAACTATTTATTTCTGATTTTAACCATCATAGAATGTTGATTTGAAAAGATGTTTTCATCGTGACGAATTCCCACCACAATAACTATGTCTCCTCTATAGAAAACCATTCTAAATAGAAATATACTAGATAAAGAAGCAATTCAATCGTAATATTATATTTCGTTTCAATTATAAAATAATGTAAAATCTTTTAATGGTATGTTATTAACACCATCTTAACCATTAATATTATCTAAAAATTAGCTTATAGCAATTTTATGGTCCTAGACTTATACATTAAATATTCTTGTTATTTTATAACTATAAATATGTATCTTTTTATAATTATCATTTAGGATTATAGATTTAGAGAATTATTAAAACTCTTGTAACATGAACACATACAATTTTAGTGGAAACATTTAATCATTATCCATTTTTCAAAAAACTTAACATTTCAATATAAAAAATAGTTTCCTTCCATGAAATTACATCAATATTTTCATATTTCTCTAATAGGTTTTCCTAATCATCCTTTCATCATGATATTTCTTCTCAAACATGAGATGAGCTTAAAATATCATCAAGGTATATAAAAATAATGAAGACCATTAGCCCAATCAAAACCATTAAAACATATTTAATGTTATTTGTGTATTTGAAATAGAATGTTTCTACATGAATAAAAAATAAAACAATCTCTAAAATAATGAATTTAAAAACCATATAATAAATATTAAAATTATTTTAGGTGATTTATAGTATCAACTACATAAATCCCTTTCAAACACCTGTTAATCAGAATTAACCATAAAACTGACGTCAAATACTATTATTAACAAATTCATTGAAGATATTTAATGGTGATATATCGTTGTATATGATATATTAGGCTCAAATGTGACCTAAAATGATCCTCAACCCTTTGTACAAGGTTTATCAAGATCACATATTCACCATAAGCTATAATGGGGCGAAACGCTTCGTATAAGCTATAACAGGAACACCCTTTATTCATGAGCTATAATAGGTTTCAACCACTCATAAAAGCTACATCGACCATGCCCATTTATCATATAATAATAAAGTACATTATAATTAATAATTTAATTTAATAATTAACCTGTTTAAAAAAACTTTTATTACCATATAAAAAACTTATTTATATAAAAATATTATTTTATTTAAAAATCATTTCAAAAGAAACACAATTTTCATTGAAAACCCATCATCGATTCCAAAATACCAAAAAAAGAAGGATTTTTATTTAAGAAAAAATATAATATTTTAATGGATATTAGAACATATATACTATTAAAAGTGGCATAAAATTTGTTTAACATTGTACATTAAGGATAAAACATTCCTTCTGTCATTTGTTAGAAGGTACAAAATAAAACATATAAAAATATTCCTTCTCAATACAATAGAACTAAATTAAAACTATATACAACATATCCTTCATAATCATTTTAAATTCATATCAATGAACTAATAAAATTATTTCACAGATATTGATATGGAGAAAAATAATATCGATATTAAATTTGGAACCACTTTAAAGAATACATTTAATTAATAGTGTCTCATTCATATTAAATTATTTAAATCATAAAACCTATGAATGAATAAAATTTAACATAACATGATAATAAATAAATTTTTTATATTATATGTCAAAATTAGATTAGTGTACACCTCATAGAAGATGGTAGATGTAAAACAACAAACTAGGTATCAATGAAAACAAATTGACATAATGTACCTTATAAATATTATATCAGGGAATTGGTATCTAATAAAATGAAATGAATTTCTGTATCAATTGTAAATAAAAATATAAAAATCTAAATAAAATCCAACATATTAAAATTTTATTTTCCAAAATAATATATTAATGAAAAAAATAAGAAGTGGAAGTTTAACCCAACGAATTGAAAATGATTTAAGAAACATGTTATCTTATGCTTCCCTTTAGAAGTGCTTACGTTGTACTATATTATATGTGTTTAATGATGTAATTAACTTCATGTTGAATTATATTTATATATACTATACATTATATGATTAATTTATAATGTGTTATGAACCATTCATTAATAATATTTCATTATTTTCATGGTTTTCAGTGTATTGTTTCATGGTTTCATGATCGGTTCATTTGGCTATAATTATGGATGTTCTAGTAAAATGGGATTAATACTCAAAAACTAGAATTAAATTATATTATTTAACTTCCAAATGTATAATTTCTCCCATGTATAATTTTTATTCCTTACAAGAGGTTGAGTCATTAGATAACATTTTACTCATAAAAGATTACATTGTTTTGGTAGTTTTTCCAAACATAAAAAAAGTTTCATTTCATTTCATATCAAGGTTACATATTAGTTATAGAATATGTAAATTTTTATAATATAACTATAAAAAATAAAATTTAAAAATAGTTATAGTTTTATGGACATACATGAAGTCAGAAATGTATGAAGGAAAAAATAATTATTCCTCAAGGTAATGGACGGACATAACATAGAAATTAGTTTCATTTATTTTAATCATAGGAGATAATAATGAAATGGATATGATATATTCAATTATAAAAATAAAAATACATTATATAAAATACTACAAAGAAGGTTTCGATTAGTTCTAAAAAATTCCTTTATCAACTCTAAAAACCATAGAAAATTAAAGCACAATTAAACGGGGGTGCAATTTACAAATGCTAAAAAAGAATTGATAAAGGCCTATTTTATTAGAGAAAGAAAGGAACCTATAATATTAAATAACATAAAAAAATATTATATTCTTTAAATCAAATGATAGACCCACCCTTATTTAATAGCGATTAAACCCCCTTTCAGCTATAGTTGGAAGCCCCGAACGCATGCGCGCCCAACACCCTTTAACAGCAGTGAATGCACACCACCCACAACCTTTAACAATAGGATCCCCCTTCTCCTACGTACCCACCCCTACTATGGCTTGTATTTGAACCTAAGACCTCTCTCTTGCACTGCTACACCATTAACAGACATCCATCTTTTTTATCCATTTAATGATATATATTTGGTTATAATTATTTGTATATTAATGTATATTTATATTGAAATATATATTTAGTTAAATATATATACATATTTATATATTATATATATTATATATATTATATATATTATATTTATTATATATTAATATGAATATTCATATGTTAGAATATATAGATAATATATATCAATTTTTTTATTACCAACACACACTAATATAAACACGAACACATTATATAAGTATATAAACGTTGTGGTATTTTTCTTTTATATAAAATAGATAATAGTTTTTATTTATGGAAGTTTTATATAATGCGAAATGCATTTTAAATCTATGTATTTTTTATAATTTATTTATAAAATTTAATTTTTATGTGTGAATATATTAAAAATATGTATATAATGATATATATTTGATTATATATTATGTTACATTTTGAAAAATGATATAATTACAAATAAATAATATCAATATGAATGTAACCCTAGGAAGAAATTTAGGCATTAATGATAAATGGAAAAAAGTACCCCCATAAACGATGCTAAAATTCCATAGAATTTTAAAAAATGGTTATCATAACTAAAAACTCAGTTTTGGAAGCCTCCTTGGACATGTTTCCCTATAAAATGGTGACATAGGGTTCCCCTATACCACTACTACATAAAGGTCATAATTGTATTCAATTTGATATATGTTAGAGCCAAAAAAACACTCAGATCAAAAGTAACGGGTGTTTGAAGTTTGACTTACGTTTTCAACTTATTTTTTATCTTTAAAAAAATTATTCTTTTTGGTAGTTAAATTGTTTTTAAATGATTTATAATTGATAATTATTAGATAATTATTAGTTAATAAATTTTATTTAAATATTTTTTATGCTATTTTCAATAAATATTTTATATATTAATTATAAATATCTATTTAGACTTATCTAAAACTTATTTAAAAATATATATTATATTTATAACAATATAAATATAAAACTATACTTATATATTATTTATATAGAATTCCATTAAATATACCCATTTTTTAGTTCTAGTAAAAATTTGATGATAAAGACCCCCTTCATTAGCGTAATAAAAAAAGAGTTGATAAAGGGGATCCATTTAACATCATTAAAAAATATCTGATTTGGGGGGGGGTACATTAATTATTCCTAAAAAGTTATGATAATGGTTCCTCATAAATTTTTTTTAGTGAATCTATAAGAACCTTTTATCATTATTTTTTCATAGTGTTGATGAAGGTACCTCTATTATCAGTGGTTTTTTAGTGTTGTTAAGGGTTGTTTTACGAAATGTTATTTTTGATGTAGTAATTAATGATTCAACATTTATGATGAATTGAAGGATGAATTAGGTTATTATAATTATATAAACTAAATAAATTAATATATTTACGTCGATCTAATTACAAGTTGAAAATTACAACATTTTGATACCCATGATCACCCTGGATTTATCTTTTGGTGAGTACAACAACACTACAATGATTGGTGATTGTGGAGGAGAGTTTTGGGATGATATTTTATTAGGAAAGTAACTTTTTAGTTGAAATGGGTTAGTGAAGAGTGGTATTTATAATTAATATGAGCAGGATTTGAGTTAATAGTTTAATAAATATGTACCATTTAAAGCCAACAACATTAGTTTGGCATTGAATTCCACAACTATTCCACCATCCCATGTTTTTTTATAATATTTCATCTTAGAGTTAATTTAATTTTTTTGATAAATATAAATTCAAAGATCTCTAAAAAAGTTATTTTTTATTATTAATAAAATAATTTTGAATTTTTTATACATTACACCAGGTTAATATTGCACTACAGGGAACACTAACTTGTCTTGCGTTACATGAATCATTGAGTTCCATCAAAACAAAATATTATTATTATAATTATTTAAATGAGAGAGTTAGGAAATAGAAATTAAAAATAGTAATATGAATAGTAATAACAAATTTCTAAAAGTGATTTATGATGTTCTCATACAAATAAATAAAATTGATAATGTGAAAAATAATGTTTGGTAAAGTCTTTATATGTTTTCAAATACTATTATCTTTAAGGAATTACATTTTTATTTCATCCTCAAAAAAGATAAAAATAATTTTATAAACTATTATAAATATAAATTTATAAAATAGACATAATTTTGTAATTTATAATGTCATAATTATCATAGGGTGATGTTTTGGGATTTTTCTGAGTTACATGCTTTTTTGATGAATAGTAAAATATAATGAAATTTATTTAATGACTTATTTTTTACTAATTTATCAATATATTTATATTATATTTTAAGATTATTTTTAAGTCGTAATAGATAAATAATTCATTTATTAATCTAATTAATTTCATTTGAATAATTTTTATTTAATGTATATATAATAGATTAATGACCTTCTGAACATTCTCACATTAAATACCCACTTTCTCACCACATTAGTAGTATTAGAATTAAAAATAGTTTTACCACTTATATGAAATTTCAATAAAAAATTAATTTACACGTTTTAAATAATTATAATATTTATATTTTAATAATATCATCTTAATTTTTGACAAAAAAAATTATGTTGATTACAATTTAATACATCAATTACGGTATTATTAAGCATAAAAGGGACTAAACTAATAATGTAGAATCATAAATGACCTATACACTTTTACATCACCAATTTTATGGCCTTATTTAGTCCATAAACCTTCTATTATTGAGTTATATTCATTTTAGAGTAATTTATTTTGGTAAAATGGTTGGTGCACATAACTTGTTTCCAAAAATACCATAAATGTCCCCTCGCCCACTATAAAATGGTACTCTACCCTCCCACTTTCTAAAACCTCTCTTGACACATTAGATTCACCAAGATCTTACCAAAAATATTCTCAACATCAATCCCCAAATCCTAGAAGCCTTACCTTGGGACGAATGTCATCCAATGATTCCCTTTTGTGTAAACCAAAAGAAGTTACCTAAAGAAGTTGTAACATCCTTCCTCAATCTATGTTTTTTTATTTTCCTTATCCCCCCACCAAAATTATTCTTATTACATGATTTTATTATTAAAATAGTATCCTAAAATAATTTAAATAAATATTTTTTTACCTCAAGTTTCACACAAATTCCAATAATGGGTAACATAACTAATGTTATTATATACAACCAGAACCTCACCCTTCTCATGGCCATTGAGGATTCGCTCGTTGGTTTTCTATGTGTGGATGACCAGACTTGCAGGGGAGAAGTGACATTGGAGACCAGGATTTGTGTCGAGTTAGATCACTCTCATCCCATTCCGGAGAAGCTTTTGGTGAATGTTCAAGACTCGTTTGAGTGGTGGCAGGATATTGTTTTTTCAATTTTCCCCAGGTTTTACTCAGCCTATCTCCACCAGGGCCATTCCTTGCATTGTTGTAGGAAGAGTGTGAGGGAGTCATAGGGTCAAGAATCTAGTGGTTCCATCGTGAGATTTCCTCGTATCCCTTCGGTGAAGGGTCCATGTTTCCAGCCCATCCAAGAGGATCACCCGGTTCCTCCCGGTATAAGTGACCGTATAGCTTCAGCTTCTTCGAGATCTGAGGCATCCCCCCCTTCCTCTCATGTTTTTGAGGGTCTCCCATGGAAAAAGATAGTTCCTTCTGGTATGCAAGTTTTTCTCCCAAATCATGCATGTTTGGGAAACATCAGCGTGTCCTTCCAGTGGATTTTGGAGCCTCCCCTTTTGGAAAGACTATTCACCTTCCTGTTCGCATCTCTGGACTTTCCTTCTCTCCCCCTCGAAGCCTCCAATCATAACTTGGTTTCTCTCATAGGGATTCTCACTCATGGGCCTAGAGCCGAGGCGGCTTCACATCATTCTCCTGGGTCTGCTGCTAGGCCCAAGGTAGATAAGGGTGATCACCAGCCTCTATCCCCAGACACTCATGGAAAGGGGGATGCAGTGAGGCTCAATGTTTCGCTCAGGTCCCCACCGAGAGAAGCGAAGGGAAATTACTCCAAGTTTCCACCCTCACTTCCTCCACCTTCATTTGGGACTCCAGATCTAATCAAGGGGATGTGTACAAGATCTCGATCAAGGCAATATCAATCAAGGGAGTGCATCCCTTGTTGTATCTCAGAGACCCTGTCACCAACGGTCAAAGCTTGGCTATTCCTTTCTCAATGATACCCATACTCATATGGAACGCCTGAGGCTTAGGGGAATGGGTGAAAATATATTCTATAGCTTCAAGAGAAAGGAAGAACAAGGTACAGTTGGTTTCCAATCTCGAACACAAAAAACAACCATACAAGATAAGCGAGTTTTCTCGCAGGATCAAAATGGGAAAATACATGCATGGTGCCGCTGATAACGAACACATATGGCTCCTCTGGAATAATGACTCTTTAGTGGAGTTGGTCCAGGTTGGGGAGCAATTCATGACCATCATAATTACAACATATACACAGGTGTTTCTCTTCTCTGTCGTTTATAAAAGCTACGATCAACAAAGGAGGGAGGTTCTCTAGCATGAGCTATCAGGATTCGACATAGAATGTATTCTATGGCTTATATGGGGATATTTCAACATAATTATCGATCCAGAAGAGAGGAAAGGGAAGGGACTTTTCCCCAGGAAGGCAAGTATGGACTTCACCATGTTTATGTAGAGAAAGGGTTTAATGTATTTTGAATAATTGGGTGACAAATTCACTTGGTGAAACAACAAAATAGGAAAAAATAGGTTTTGGAGCTGTCTGGACCATTGTCTGGCCATATTCATGCACTCTCCATGTTTCTAATTTGATGGTCAATCACCTAGTTCGTGGTGTCTCATATCACTCTCTAATGCTTCTTTCTTTGTCCACTTCCAAATCCAACTATGATAGTTTCAAGTTTTGTAGCCAGTGGCAATAGAATTCGGGGTACCAGGAGATGGTTTGAGAGTCATGGACGGAAGTTGTTTGAGGCCATACCTTAGTGGCATTGCATAACAAATTGAGGAGGCTAAAACAGAGATTGTATCAATAGGAAAGGAATATTACTCCACCCGACCAGGCCTTGGAAGATCTAAAGTGGGTAGTGGGGAGCCTGGAAACTAGTTTGTAGGATAATTGGGATGAAATTGTTTTTGCAGAGCTTTTAGAAAAGAAAAATGATATGGCTAATATGCTCCTCTTACAAGAGAGGAAGGCCAAGGAGTGGTCAAATATGAAATGGTTAAGAGAGGGAGACAAAAACACCACCTTTTTTCATTCTGACTTTAAGGATAAGTGGCGGCCCATTAAACCAAATACTGAGTTGGAGGATAGATCATTTGTAGAGGACAAAGATGTGGTGGGAGGGATGGCGCATTCCTTTTCAGAGAGCTGCTGGTCGGGCCTAATCCTTCAATGGCTGAAGGGTACACATCAGGGGGTGAGGATTTCTTAGGGGATCCATTGAACCCCGTGACTACACATTTTAATGAATTTGTTGAACTTATTCTAGAGGAGGAATAAATATTTGAATCTATGATGAAGCTAAATTCAGAGAGTGCTCCGGGGCCAGATAAATATACTTGAACATTCTACAGGGGATCGTGGGACACGATCAAAGGTGACATAATTGGTGAGATATAATACTTCTTTCGAGGAGGAGGCCTTCCTCGGGAGGCGAGTGCTACATCCATGGTACTCCTTCCGAAGATCAAGGATCCCTCCTCCATTGCCCATTACAGACTGGTAAGCCTATGTAACTTTCCTTATAATATATCGGCTTGTATCATCAACCAGAGGTTGTCTGTATTTCATCCTCAATGCATCCCTATGGGATAACACATCTTTACATGAGGTAGATCAATTCAAGGTGTGATGTAAATTACCTAGGAGATGGTCAGGGATATTTCCACCAAGTCCCATGGGTTTAATATCATCATCAATCTGGATATGAGCAAGGATTAGGATAAGACTGAATGGGGATTTATTAACATAGTGCTGAATCATATGGGGTTATCTGCGTGGGAATGTGACATTCTCTTTCAATGCTTCAGTTCATCGTAGCTTTCTGTTTCTTTTATGGGGAGATCATAACTGTTTTTCAAGGCTACAAGAGGGCTGCGCCATGGAGATCCCATTTTTCCAATCTTTTTTGTCTTAGTGTAGGATGTTCTTAGTAGACAGATCAACAGATGGATATTGGAAGGAGACATTCTTCCCTATTAATGGAAATAGAGTCAACCCTTAGTTTTACATCTAATGTTTGCTGATGACTCTATATTAGTTATGAATGCAGGAAGACGTTCGATTACGGGGATCATCAGAATTCTCAATAAGTAGTGCTACTGGAGTGGACAAACCATCAATAAAGACAAAAGAATGTTTTATATCTCAAATAAATGTGAGTTGTAGAGAGCAGAGAATCTAAGTACCAGGTTGGGAATGCAACGAGGATAGTTCCCTCCAGAGTATTTGGGCGCTCCAGTTTTACCCATTAGAATGTGCATCAGGGACTTCGACCAAGTGGTGAGAAAGCTCATGAGAAAAGTCCTCTGCTAGACAAACCACCTTCATTCATTCAGGGGTCGTATCGTGTTAGTTAATAGCATTCTAACAGCTATACCAGTGCATGAAATGGAATCCACCAATGTACCTAAAGGGGTAATTATATCAATTGACATAAATCTACTAGGTTTCACTTGGGGTGCTTCCTCCGAAGGGAAAAGACACTGGGTTTCATGGAGTCAGATGGCCAGGCCTATCCATGAGAGAGGCATCAATGTGAAGAGCTTAGTGGCCTCCATTCAATGCATGCATGCAATGTTAGCATGGGAATCGATCGAAGGGTGAACCAAGTGGGGAAAGATTATGTCCTACAAACAGGGGGTAGTGCGATCAACGGAACCGAACCAGGAGTGAAAAGCAGAAATTCATTCTTCGAGCACATCCGGCCTTTATTGGGAATCAGTGCTCCGCTGCCAATCGTCTATTGATGCAGATCGACTAAGGAATGGAATCTCTTACATTAGGGTAAGGAATGAATAGATATAGGATAAAAAGATCCGTCTTCAATACTCTTTGAATATCTCCTATCTGGTGATTGGTTCCCCTCTATGGTTGTCAATCATCTTTATCATCCTGATCATTCTTCATAATTCCCAATGGATAGTCGGAGAGGGGAAAATCCAGTTCTGGTTCGACAATTGGGCTGGAGAGCCGATTGGTTACCCAGGATTCCCTGCCCCGACCATCTTCTTCAAAGAATCACACACCTACCCTAACTTCATTATGATGGCTTTGAATGAACCACGAAAATAGATTTTTAATCTGATAAGAACAAATTCAGAACCTGATAGATGCATTTTTTTCATTTTCATCCATGGGGAATTTTAACGCCATGGACTACCGAAGGATTTCAACCCATCATTCTCAAAGTGTTAGATGGAACAAAGGGGTTTGGGGCAAATAGATACCTTCTAAACTCTGCCTTCTTTCATGGAGGATCATAAACCAAGCCATTACAGTCGATGACAGTATTAAAAAAATGGGTATCATCATTGCGTTATGTTTTCATTGCTGTAGAAACAAACGAGAGGAAGATGCGGATCACATATTCTTAGGTGGAGAATGGGAACAAGCTGTATAGAGTTACTTTGGAGAGTTTACAGCGTACGCTTCTCAGGCTCATAGGAATGAACCTTTTATGGAAAGATGGTTTCAGGAGACAGACAATTCATGCATGGAAAAGATGGCTCATTCCATCATCCTCAACGCGGGGTACTGGTGCTTATGGAATGCGAGGAACAAGGCGAGATTCGAGGGGCTTCCTTCTACAGGGAGATCCATCATCGGAAGGACTCAGAGCTTGCTGGTGGATCTGGTTCCTTTCTTAAAGAACTACAAAGATGAACCTTCACTATGGCCTCTGCATGCTCCATTCACTACAGCCCAATCCACTTTCCCAAGGGCACTGGGTCACTAGGTGTGGTGGCTGCCCCCTGTCGACAGTTTCAAGATGAATTGTGATGGATCAAGCAAAGAGGGAATTGCTTGTGGTGGAGGGGTTGTTCGTGAACAAATAGGGAGTGTCCATATGGATTTTAAGGCTCACTATGGCAGTGGTACTAGCTTACAAGAAGAGGCTAAGTCTTTAATGACTGCAATCAGTTTGAGTATTTAGGAAAATATTTCTTTATCTCAAGTGGAGATAGACTCGATGATCATCTATAACTCCTTACAAGGTAAAAGACAAACCTTGTGGTCCATTACTTACATTACCAAGAAATGAATAATTCTTCAGAATCATGACACAAAATTTACCCACACATGGAGAGAAATGAATAAAGTAGCAAATCATATTGCTGCCCTAGCTGAGAAAGCCCTAGAATTCATCAGTGATCCTAACATGTCTTTCTTCAATCCAGATGGTGTGTATTTAATCCAAGGGGATGCCCTTGGACTATATTAATTCTGGCCTTCTTAGGATAAGAGGGTTTTCTTGTTTTCTCTTGTTTTATCTTGCTTTATCTTTCATCCTTAATTAAAATTGACATGATGATATAAAATAAATATCCACCTCACGAAACAATATTGTATATTTTTCATATACCACATCTTCGAGATAAGAATTATGATAGAACCAGTATTTTTATTTCTTAGATATGATATTTATGATTTATATGTGTTACTTTAATTATTATATAACACATACCTTTGTATTTCTATTTTGTGTAAGTATGATAATTTCATTTGGGGAGGTGGGTATTGCTGCCTCTTCTAAGCAATATGACTCATTCATACCTTACATTGAAAGAATTAACGATGGACTCTTTTATATTATATGATATTTATGAAATATTAATTCTATTTTAATTATAATATATCTATATATATACACATATATGTAATTTACCTTATTTCAGTCAATACGACAATAAAACGAAAATAGCGTTCATGTGTACGTACGACCTAACGTCTCCATCAATAGTCTCTTCCATTCCATACATCAATATTAAATAGATTATTATAATAAAAATATAATTCAAATAAATGTTATTTATATAATTATTTACATTTTGGATCATGATATATGTATAATGACTAAAATTATAACAATTTAAGGCACATTTGAAATACATAGAAGATATTACCAAGAATGTACCCTTAACATGGATGTTTTAATAAGATGGTAATGTAAATATGTATATGTAAGTAGATATAATAAAATAGTTACTTAAAATTTATATAATAAAATTATATTTATTATAATTGAGTCACGAATGTGTATGAATAGATTTACTACTTAAGGTAATGGGATTTTATATAACTCTTTATTTCGATGAGATGCATGAATTATTCACCACTCGCTTCATTTTTTGTGGTTTATATACAACCATATGAATTGATCTATCAATATATTAACCTCTTTAGTACTATTAATATTTTATATTGGTTTTATTATTTCATGGGGATCATAATTCTAAAGCTAGTCAAGTAGTAATGGTGTTTTATCTGACTTTTTTCGTGAGATACATGCCTTATTGACCACTAATTTAAGTTGTGTGGTGTGTATACTTACCGTGGATGCATTATTTGATTATTATTATTTAATTTTTGTGAATTGATATATTGATATATTTATATTTTTTTCATCAGTTTTACATTTAAGATGTTACCAAATTTGTAAGGTAATTTTGTATCAATTTTCCTTCCTTGAGAGCCATGCCATTTTAGGATACTATATTTTTTTAGGTGCATATAAATATATTTTAAATGTTATATCATGAATAGAAATATTTTTACTAGATTATAATATTATTTTAATTTTATTTTTTCCAATGTATTATGATTTAATAATTTGAAATAGTTTCTGGCTTCAGTCTCATCATTTATCCAGATTATTTATGACTAATATCCCATTGGTGAAATATATTGATCCATATCTCAGGAAATCCCATGAATTCACATATGAACAATTAAAAAAATTTATATCCATTTAGTTGTATTATTTTCCATTCTATTTAACCTATGAAAAATTAATAAAAAGTATTAAGAAAATTTGACATTATTTCTACTTTCAGTTAGAAATCTTTGTTCTTTAAAATCTCTGTTTTTTAAGAGTTTTCAAAAATGTTGTACAATTACACAATGACATTAAATGAAATTTTTATCCATGTATTACCTTTCTAATGATTATTTTAAAAATGGAATATTCTTGTTGTTTTTTTAATTGAGTCACACTCTTCTACTTTTATGTTTCCAAAGTAATGTTTGGCATGTTCAGTCCCTCCCACTGTCATGACCATAATTTACAAAGACCATATTTTTTGTTTCTTATATGTTATAAAATTAAATAAATATTTTAATAATATTCACGATTTTTTTTATTTTATTACAGATTTCAATGAAATGGGTTTTTAAAAATTATTTTACGTTAAAATAATGTTTTAAATGATTCTCAAATCATCCTCTATTTATTTTCCTAAGAAAAGGATTTCAATGATATCAAAGTTGATTATATATTTTTTCACTGTATTCTCATTGAATATAGTTTTCAAATCCTTTTCAAGAATAAATTATAAATTTTCAAAGAAATAATTTTTCAAAATGTTATTATGTTCATTAATATGGATTCATGGAAAATGTTATTCAAAATGATTCAGATCTTTTTTTTATGTTTTGAAAGTATTTTCAAAGAATTTTTTTTCTAAACGTTTTTGCTTGAAAAATTTATTTTCAAATAAGAAATAATATTATCTTAAATAAACCAATTTAAAATTATTTTCAATATCTTTTTGATACAAGATGAATTACATTTATTATTGTCATGCCTTATAGGAAATTATCCAACAGTTCGATTCATATTAATTCTCTAAAGGGTTTACGTTTCTGTGTTATGTTTATTATGGAAAAAAATTTCATTTTGATTGATTATATGTTTATAAAACCCTTTCAACATTAATCAGAGACCTGACTATGAAACAATTTTATCTTTAAGGGGTTATAACTTGATAAATACTTATAAACCCCACTTTATTTCAGTTTTTTTAGAATGAAATGATCATGGTAAGAATATATTATCCATAGGTTGTTATATGATTATGTTTTTATGATACCTATTTCAATTGATGGGTTATGATATGATTTTTATGAAATATATATCTTTTTTTATGTTTCATGATACGATGCATGTTTCATTTTCTTGTGGCACATGTGTATATGATTTTATTATGTGTCGGATAGGAACTATATCATCCCAAAATAATTGGGTAATGATAAAATTTTCATGATCTCAATTCCATACATGGGAAGGAATCATATCCCTGAAATAAGAGGGAATCATAATATCTGAAAAAAGAGGGTTCATTGGAGGAAATCTGATGCCTGAAACAAGATGTAATCGTAACCTAAAATTGAAAGGATACATAAGAGGGATTCCCATGGCTAAAACTATATGGAATAGTAATCAAAAAACAGGAATTCACATGGTGGGAATCCTAATCCTAATATAAGATGAATCCTCTACCCAAAACTAGAGGGTACATGGGAGGGAATCCCAAGCCCAGAATAAGAGGGAACATGAGAGGGAATCTAAATCCCTAAACAATATGGTAAATGTGAATTTATCTCATGCATGAAGTAGGTATATATGGTATTATACCCAAAATAACATTTTATTAATGTATTTGTAGTTATCATTGACATAGAATTTTATATTATTGGGTGTATGCCAATATTTTAATGCCTTATTCAAATGTTATATTTTCATGAATCATGCTATTGTTTTATCTATTATTAATATATTAATAAAATTCAATAAATTTCCATGAAATATTATCTTTGTTATGTAGGGTATGATTTTAAAATGTTATTATCTCTTTATTATATCCTTATGCTCTTGTTATGATTATGTATCTCGTTTCTTGTACCTTTACTAGGCATATAAGATCACCAATTTCATGTGATTCCTTCCCCATATTATGATGAATGGATTATGAACATAAGTAAAAATTTGGAAGAACATTGTGGTGTTATTCTTGAACATTCACCAAATTAGAAGAATGTGTTACATGTTTATATAAACAAAACACAATTACTTTCTTCAAGAATTTATTTTTGAAATTTTAGGAATATTAACCTAAAATGATGTAATATACATGTATGTTTATCAAATATCACTATAGTCTCTTTTCAATTAATGGTAAGTAATCTATTAGAGACATTTATGAGATAAAATTAGTGAGGTCCCAATAATTATTTCAAAGGATATGTTTAGAGATATCTATAATGATAAGTTTAGTAAGAGTTAATGTAAAAGAAAATGTCCTAGAATTTTGGAAAATGATGGAGTTAGTTGTTTTCTATAAATATATCATTTTCTAGATACTATATATTGAATTGGTTTGGGAATAGATGTACCTTGGAGTAATAACTTTGACATGGTGTGTTGGCCCTGACTCGATCATAACATGGTACACGACAATGGACTTTACTGCTCACATGGTTTGACACTTTCAGGGGATATTATTATGGGAATTCACATAATATTTATTATGTATCCTAAATTAATTACATAATATATGACTATGAATAACCTATGATAAACCATATGTGACAAACATTATATAACTACAATGCATGACTTAGACATCCTATATGTTATTTTCATGATTATGTGGTTTAAAATTTTGATATATGTTTCTCATATTATAATTTTTGGTTTTTTTTCAATTATTGGAACTATAAAGAACATGGTTAACATTAAAGGATTCTGGTGTGGAATGTATTTTTGTTAGGAAAATAGATTTTTAAGTGGATGTCTCAAGAATAGAATATGGAAGGTGGTATGAGTATTGGTTATACTATTGATGATAATCAGATAATGAGTGAAATGTGTATGGTGTGGGATGTTTTTCCATTACTGTATTCATTAAACATAAGAAGCATGATTATATTGATATTTAGGATCCTTAATACATGATTCATATTTAATATTCTATAAAATAGGTATTATGATATTAGATGATGAAACATGTGTAATGGTTTAATAATAACATTGGATGAATTTATTATTTATGTTATGGAATTATATTATTATGTCATAACAATCATTAAATATATTTCTATTTTCTATAAATTTTTGTCATTAAGGGTATGAATGGATACATTAACCTATTCTTATGACAATGACGACATATTTAATAGAAATATAATACATTGGGAAGTGATGTTAACCCTTAATGTGTTCAAGATATAGAATAAATTTTGTATATATTAGATTAAAATTATAATTGATATGGATAAAATAAATAGGATATCACTGATTATCCAAGATGTTATTATAGATCTATTGAAAATGGGGTCCATGTAATCATGGATGTTGTTTATAACTTCTTGGATTTATAGAATTTATCTAGTAATTTTTGAAATAAGAATTCATGTTTGTTTCAAAAGGTATGTAATGAAATTTATGTCAATAAAGTGTTTCAAAATAATTTACGATGACGGTATTCACATGTTTGAAATTTAACAACCAAGGGATAATTTGTTATATATGGGGGATTAATGTCATGATTATTCCATGAATTTATTTTCAATTTATTTCTTTTTTATATTTCATAAGGGTTATAAGGTTATAAATTTATGGAAGGATTGTTTTACACTTTAGGCAATGATTGTGCGATTAGTTTATTATATCACCAAATGAGGATTTATATTGGATAACCAATTCTAACACATATTTTTTCGAATATAACTAATGAAATATGCGATGTAATATCATTAAACTCATGATTTGTTAGTTCTTTAGGAATGATAAATTCACCATTTTTTGGTAATTGGGGATGTGGGTCAATGAACAAAAAAGTGTGAGATTTTACTTAAATCATAAATGTAAATATTTTCATGAAAATTATCCAACATGAGGAAACTAACCTTGAAATAAAATATTCTCATAATACCACAAATTTGGGAGAACTGAAGGACTTTTAAATAACCATAGATATAGGAATTTGAGGCCTTTAATATTCAATTGATCATTAAATGTTTTGGGCTGATGACCTCAAAAAATCCCAATAAATATTTATGGTTTTAATCTAATTATATATTTTCCAAACCCACCTATGTTCTCCTAAGTGAGAAACTAAATACGAGTTACATTGGATGTCTATTATGGTTCCAACATTCCATTTTTTAGGTATTTTTAGTATTTTTTTTGATTTGGTATTGAATAAAATTAAATTTCAAGTATTAATCCTTTAATAACCTAGATGAATTTTGGGGGTTAAATTCATTTTATGTCGGGTAGAATGTAACAAACTGAGATTTTAGGAAATTTTATTTGAACTCATTTAATTATTCTAATATATAGAATTTCCTGAAACACTAAATATAGATTTTACTATTATTAAACCAATAGGTCAGAATTATATTATACAATAGACAAAAGCAATAATTCCATACACACAACATGGACTTGGCTTGCATTACACACAACACCAAGATTCTACAAAACAACACTTTATTATAATAATTATTTAAATGATATAGTAATAACCTACATAATAAAATTATAAATATTAATAGAAATAACTTTTTTTAACAGTAATTCATTATTGTTTCCTATAAATAAATATATTGAAAAAGAAAGATATAATTTTCAGTAATTTCTTTATATGATTAAAAATACTATTCTATTAATGGATCTTCTTTTTTACATCCTTCTATGAAATTTTATAAAATTAAATTTACACACGTGTAAAAATTGAATTGTGTAAAACATACTTCATTTTATAATCCCTATTTTTAAAATTATCTTAGTGTTAATTTTTTGGAATTTTCTCTGAATCATTAATTTTCGATGAATATTGAAAAATATAGAATTTTAATTCCAAACTGATCTTTCGAAAATATTTATTTATATTGTTAAATTATTATTAAGGTTAATTTAAAGTCATAATAGATAAATTATACATATATTAATCCATTTTATGTCTTTAGAATTATTTAGATTTAATTTAGATATAAAATCATAATGAACGTTTAAACATTATCACTTTAAAAACCTTCTTCCACACCACGTTTGCGGGATTAACATTAAATCTAAATTTTCAACTTCTCTAAATTGAATTAAAAAAATACATACTCAATTTTAATCGTTATTCTATTTATAGTCCAAAAATGTCAACATTAATTTTGACAAAAAATATTAGTGAATGTGATTAAAATTAATCACAGCCATTAAGGTAAAATTAAGATTAATAAGGGTATAAATGTCAAAGGTTGGGGCCAAAATGACATAGAAACATTTCCACGACCAATTTTATGGACATATTTCAGCCATAAACCTCACATTATTGGGATTGGTTGTTTTAAGACTTTAGTTAGGTAAAAACGTGGGTACACCTAACATCTTTTTTTAAAGTCCCATGTTTATCCCCTCCATCCACTATAAAAAGGATTTCACACATCTCATTTACTCACACCTATCAATAAACTTTTTCCCAAACATTATCTACCAAAATAGTTTCATATACTTCATAACCTTACCCATGAATCATCACATTCATAATAAATCATTCCAAGGTATCCCTTTGTGGCACAATAAAGGTAGTTACCAAAAGAAGAGGTAACATCTGACCTCATGCTCCTTTAATTTTTTTATCTCCACCACCACAATTTTTATTATTATATATTTATATAAAAATAGTAGTATCATTAGTATAATGGTATGATTTAATCTATTTGTTCATCTAGAACACACACACACATCCATTTAATGTGTAACTAACTTTCTGTTCTGGTGTACGGTGAACCTACGCCTCACGAAACCATGTTATGATTTTATTTTACATTACCACCATTAATGGAAGGGTAGTATGATGTAAAATATATTTTTTATGTTATATATAATATTTATGATGTATTTATGATTTTTAATTATTATATAAGACATAAAATCATGCTTTCCAATTTGGGTAAGTGTGATAATTTTGTTTCAGAAATTTTGAACTACCACCTCTTCAAGATGATTTGATTATTTTACAGCTTACATAGAATGTATTAATGATTAATTATTTGAAATTATATAGTAGATAATAAACCATAATTCTATTATAATTATAATATATATTTGTGTCCTTTATTTTCTTCTTTTAATACAAAAATAAAACAAAAACAACATTTGTGCATACATACAACCTACACTCTCCATGAACTGTTTATTCCATTTAAAAATTCAATTTTATACCGATTATTATAATACTAATATAATTAATATAAATGATATTTATATAATGTATTATTTTTTTAAATCATTATATAAGTATAACACCTAATTAAATTACAAAATATGACAAATGTAAAAAAACAAATCTGAAATAACCCAAAACGTACCCTTAACACAGAAGTGTTAATAATCATATAGTATAAATAAATAAATGTTATTAGATATAATTATATGGTTCATTAAAATACTTATAATTAATATTTTTTTAGTCTACATATGTTTTTAAGGAGTATAATGATATTTAAGACTTATGTTTATGGGTTTATATCTCACATTTCATTTATGTGAGTTACATGAAATATCCACCACTCCCTCATTTTTTGTGGTGTATATACGTATCTCAAAAATGATATATAATTATTATAAATTATTTAATTGTTTAAAAATAGTTAATTTATGTTATTATTTCTTTGGGATCATGATTATAATGTATCTCAAGTAGTATGGGAGTTTCATTCCATTTTCAATTTATATGAGATATATGCCTTATTCCCCACTGATTTCATTTGTGTGGTGTGTATAACTATTATGGATGTATTATATGATTCTTATACTTAAATTTTTTGTTATTTAAAACTAGATTTTATCATATTTATTTTATCTTTCTAATGTTAACAAATTTTTAATTAATTTTTCCATAATGTTTTTTGTTTGAGACAAATGCCTTGTTATACACCTGTATTTTTCTATGTGATGTATATTCTACCTTTTAAAAATTATATCATGAATATATTTATTTTAATGATAGGTTAAGATTAATTTTTATTTTATTCATTTAATTTTATTAATACCAAAAAACATTAATGGTTTATAGCTTCAATCCCACTGATTGTCAATATTATCTTTGTTAATACTTCCACTGATAAAATAATATGATAAATATATCAAGAACACTAATTATGTATATTACCATTTAAAAATGAAGTTTATATCAATGTAATGGTAAAATATTCTAGTAATATTTACTTATGATAATTAGGAAAATGATTATATAAAACTCAAACTTTATTTCTCATATAAGTCAGAAATACGTGTTCTTTCTAATCCATGTATTTTAAAAAGTTTCAAAAAATTGTTTACTCTTATAATATGTTGTTTAAAACAATTTTTTCCACATTTATTACCTTAATAAATGTTTCTAAAAGGAATACTCATTTCATTTTTTGATGAATTTACCTTTCTAAACATTTAATGTGTAAAATAAATGATTAACAATTATGCACCAACCCGCTGTCAAGATTGTCGTTTCATTAGTGGTTATTTTGTATGTTTATAGGGTTAGTCTTGTAAAAAACAAGAAATATTCTATAAATCCATTTTTTTTAATATTTTTTTCATATATAATGGGGTTTCAAGAATTCATTTATGTTAATTTTTTTTAATGATTTTCAAATCATCATTCTTTTGTTTTAAAATGATTGTTTCTAAATAAAATGAAATTAATTGTCTCAATCCTCATTTTATATGTTTTAAATGAATTTTCAAGCAAATTTGATTTCAATACTTGTTCACGATTCTTTTATACATTTTCAAATATATATGTTTTCAAAATTCATTCAAGCATCTTTTATAATTTTTCAAGTAAAAAGTTTTTCAAAATTATTTTATTTCTTCATTAAATGTTTTCAAAATATTTTCTATGAAAACTTTTTTATAATGTTTTTATGTTTTAATGATATTTTTTTAAAGAAGAATGGATATTTTGGAATTAAAAGTTTTAAAATGAATTTCAATATTCATTTCCATCTAAGATGATATCAATCAATGTTACTCATGCCAATCTATGAATTATCCAATGATTCCTTTCATATTATTTCTCTAAATGGTTTCTGTTTTTATGGAATGATATATCTGAAATCCCATTTATCATTCATGATTCTTATTATCATGAAACATAATACTCATCCATGGGATACATTCTTATAAAACCCATTTATCTTCAATAGATTATACAATGATAAATGCTTACGAAGCCCACATACCATAAAGTGTTATTTAGCATAGAATGGCCATCAAATTGATATATTTTTCATAGGATATGATAGGATTAAAATTGTATGATACACATTTCATTTCAGGGGTTATGATATGAAATTTATGAAACCCATATATTTTTATGGGTCATTATACAATGAATGTTTTATTATATTGTTGCTAATATATATATATATATATATATATATGATTCTATTATGTGAATGGTTGGACCTATATCTCCCCCAAATTAATTTGGTAATGATAAATTCATTATGATATTAAGAGATTACAAGGGAGTGCATCCCATTCCTGAAACAAGTGGACATCTTACGGTTAAAATAAGTGGGTACATGGTAGTGCTTCCCAAGCCTAAAATAATAGGGAATATTAATGCCCAAAACAGAAAGGTATATAGGATGGAATCCCAAGATAGAAATAAGAGGGATTTGTAATCTAGAAACAATAGGTTACATGGGAGGTAATACAACACCTATCGAAATAAGGACTCTTATGACCGAAACAAGTGGTTACATGGGAGGGAATCCAAATCAAAAAATAAGTTAGTAAACTAGAGGGCATGCCAATAATAGTATAGAAGTGTACATGTGAATGAATCCCAATCCTGATGAATGTACATGGATTATTATCCCATGACAATGATTTTATTACTGTATTTTTAGTTAGAATTGAAATATGATTTTCTATAATTATCTGCATGCCAAAAATTCCATATTTAACTCCAATATTATATTTTCATGAATCATGATATTATTTCCCTTCTGATTCATGTCATATATACTGAAAGTATTTTTTCACCAACTCATTTATGTCATATGTTGTATTTAGCGTATATATTACCAAATGATTTTATCATTTTCTCAGAACCGTTTTCTCATGTGAAGCTTATGTATCTCATTTTTTCACCCTTACTAAAAATATAAGCAAACCCCTTTTTGGGTTTCATTTCCCCATGGTTATTATGAATACATTTTTAGTATGAGTACTAAACTGGATGATATTTATGGAGATGTATAGGATCATTCAACAAATTATAAGAATGTTTTCCATGATTCCAAAGATGCTAAGGTATTATGAACCTCTGTAATATTATTTTAATATGATGAATATTCATCTAAAATTTTGTAATATCCATATATGTTAAATATAGAGAACTATAAAATTGGCTAACAATTAATATTTTATATACTATTCATGGTTTTTCTATGACTCAACCATACTTTAAAATATTTTTAAGCTATTTTTAACCATTAAAATTTTATCATTATATTGTACAATTGTTTACATATAACATGATAAATAATTTTTTTAGCATGGAAAATTAATTATGAGTAAAAAAAATGTAAACATAAAACATACTTTTTACAATATGATTCAAAATATATAATCCATTTTACATAATTCAATTTACATAATTTCAAAAATATATATTTAAAATTAATCACACATACATAATGACTAAGAGCGGTTCTATTGTTAACGTTCAAAATATAAAAATGTTTTCATTTCCAACTTAAATGTGAAATTGTATCCAATGGCCAAAATTGGTTTTATTAATTTATTAAATAACTAATTATAATTCAAAACAAACTTTACATATAATTTAACTATATAATAAAATTAGATTAAAATTAGATTTTTAGATAAAATTTTGTATTTCTCATTTTCCAAAAAAAAGAAACCGGTTAGATACATACAAAAAAATTCACCCTTAGATAATATTGATATTTAGAATACACTTTTTTTAAATTTTTTAAAAATAAATTTTGAAAACTATCATCAATAATTTTTAAAATATGCCCACAATAAAAATTTGACAATATTTTATTTTAGGATAATATTGATTTTGGGCTTCATATTCGATTTATTCTTATCAATGTCTGTCGAACATATTGGATGAGTTTAAAAATTTTAATTTTTTTATATATCATATAAATTTAAAAAAATATTTCAATAAATTAGAATCCTTAGTATTATTAAGATAAAATTATACATTGGGCATAAAATAGTTTATTATCACAAAAAACCATTTATATTCAATTTTTTATTATTTACATTTATAATTAATTTTAAATAAATGAATTTATATTATAATAATGATTAAACTATATTTTTATAATATAGTTAGTCTCATTCATCCCCTAAAATACTATGAAATGTTTATTATAATCATATTATAATAATAATATTTAGTCATATGTGTTTTGTTAATGTGAAGCATCTTGTATCTTATTAAGAATATTTTTTTCTTATAAAAATTAGGGGTGTTACATTAATGCTTTATTGAGAAAATAGATGTGTTAGGTAAGGGATTTTCATTTCACATTTTCTTTTATATGAGATAAATTCCATATTCACCACTGATTTCATTTCTATGGTGAATATATTGTCTAAGACTGTATTTTTTGATACCTAATCTACAAAATATTTTGATTTAAATATCAATTTTGTATCTTTCTTTAATGTGGATTATGATTCAATCTTGTCAATGTAGTAAGTGTTTTATTTTAAAATTAAATCATTAATCATGATTGTTTATAATTATATCATCAATTATGAAATATTATTATATACCTCTCAACATTTCTCATCATATTTATAATCGTCAATATATTTATTATATTTTCATTTAATAATACAATTTTTCATTATCTGATACGTATAATAATTGATTAAATGTTTAAATGAATTATCATATTTATTTCACTCTTTGTAGAAAAACTCTTTCCCCCTAGATCGTGCTTTATAAAAATATTTTATTAATTTTTTTATTATTCATAAAATTATTTATCAATTTCATTTTTTTACAAATTTTGGCAGTATTTTAAATATATTTCATAGTAATATATAATTCCTATTTAAATAAAAATCATATTGGGACTTTTCTGAAGAAGTTAATAGGATATATTTTTTAATATACATGAAATGAAAAAACATCCAACCATCAGGACCACTAATATATTGAATGAATCAATTATAACAATCATAATTTATTTTTTATTTTCAAAATTTTTGGCATTTTAAATTATTTTAAATAAAAAGGATGATTTCCCCAAAAAATGATTGTAATTATTTTCAAAACAACCTTTATATTTTTTATCCTTCTTTAAATATAAAAGTATTTTCATTATTTTGTGAATTTTTAATTTTAATAAAGGGATATTCTGAATAAAAACATTATTTTTCAAAAACATTATTTATTGATCTTTCAATGTTATTTCCATTAAAAACATTTAAAACCCCGTATTTTTACTTATTATCTAATAAGGATACATTTTAATGATTCCATCCTCATTATTTCTATTGACGGACTTATATTGATTCAAAAAGATGTTTATGGTGGTCATTTTATTTCCACAGGTTAATCATGTTTCAATAATATTGTTATGGAACCCATTTATTTTCCTTCGGATAGAAATATTTAATTGAGATTATTGTGGAACCCATTTACATTCAACAATTAAATCACGTTTTAATGATATTGATAAGATACCCATTTTGTTTCCATGGGTTAGTCAAGATATGAAATGAATAAGGATTTTTCCTTTTATTTTATGATGAAATAAAATATCCTTTCACTCCATTCATGTTGGGGTTATTATATATAAATATTATGATAGTGATCCCCATATAGCTCTTGGTGATCCGATTATAGCTTATAGGATGTGTTACCCAATATAAATTCAGGTGATCCAGATACAACTTATACGACGTGGTAACCTAGATAGTATTTTGTGAGAAAGTTATATATTAAACAATTGATGTTCCCAACACTCCAATGCATCGAGTAATGCACCATTTATTGAGAGGTTATAATGAAGGAGTTATATGAAGATTCATCATATGGATATAAGTTGTCTCTATATATTTTTTATATGGGTTTAACACAACTTATGATGAAAAATGTTCCAACATACCTACACAATTTTAATGATTAATATGGGTTTTAATGTTTCTTATGATCACAATTGATGTCACATAAACCGTGATGATTTATTATAGTCAGTCATTCCATTTTCATGATCCGATATTTTATTATGTAGATATTGATGAGTTAGAGATATTTTTTGGTGGATTATTCACTATAATTAGTTCGTTATACAATTTTTCACTTATGATGTTCATTGACTATATTATATTTTTCAAGCTTATATTGACCCCTTAATGAGTATTTTGAATCACCAGTCTTATGTTTCCTTTTCCATGGGTTTTCCTGATATTATTTTTAATTTATAATATCTAAAATTCATTTTATATGGACATTGATTAAAATTTAATTTCATATAAGAAAAGTTGAATTATGTTGGAGAAATGATTATTTAACAACATGTTATTTGTTTATGTTTCAGCTTTTCCAAATACTATAAAATAATGAAACTAAAATGTCCTTGATAATATATATAGTAAAATATTCATTTTTATACAGTAAGGTTTTTATGGGAATGAACTAGCTCACAATTACAGATATCAATTAAAAAAGTTTGATTTTTATTATTTTAGCACTGGATATTGGAGTGCAGGTTTTGGGATATTATACATTTACGATAGATTTTTTGATTGTTCAGTATCAATTTTAACACTATAATATATATTTTAATTTTATCTATAACCATCATCAATTAACTTCCAATATATTTTATATGATTCTAGTCTTCTCTTTTAATTATATAGTCTTGGGAAATGGGGCATTTTGTTTTGTATTTCTCTGAATCGATAAAATACATCTTCATAAATATAATTTCCCATTCCACTCTTCATTTCTTCTATGTGTAATTATATTTTATAATTCGTGAGTATCATTTCTTTCATTATCATTGATAAACATTTAGTACATGGTCTCTTTAACTAATTTATCATTAAGTAGTAAAATATAATTTTGTAACATGAATTTTTTATGAAAAAGCAATACGTTTATTTTTTGAATTTACTTTGTGAGTAATATATTTAAATACTAATTCATATTGCATTATATATCCTATAATATCATAAACTATATATTCAATGATATTATTTCTATCAATTTCATATATCTTGTTATAATATCATTTATCTAGTTAGGATCATAAAACTCTTTCAATACATGTTGATTTATCTTGTTTCTCTTTAATGTTAATCATATCATTCACAATAATTAAAAATAAGTAAAATATTTGAGTAAATATTTCTTATTATACCATTTAAAGATCCTGGTACCCAGCTCTTAATGTTCCTTGTTTAGTTCTTATAAGATCACATGAACCAAAATTATTAAATTTTATATTAAACCTTATTTTATTTATTGTTGTAAACATATATATAATGCTCTAGACATTCATACAAATTATACTAAATGAAATATTCATTAAATTTCAATTGAAACAAATTGTAATAGAATATTTTCTATTCATTGATATAGTATTATCATCAAGATTATTGTATTGTTTAACAATGGTTATGAAACTATGTATACTAATACTCTTACTAAAATATTCCATGTGATACATCCAATAAACAAAACAGGATAAATCAATTAATTGAGGTATTTGAGGTGTCCAAAACACATTCATATTCTTTCATGTGGTCTCAAAATATACGGTTTCCCCATAACTATTTAAATATAAATTTTAAAAAACCAAATATGTTATAAATATCCCATACATAGTGGGCATACTATGATGCCAATTTGATATGTCCCAATATGAGAGTAGCCTAAAGGTCATTATAGGTGGTGAATACACCCTTTTTAAATATTATGAAATTATTATTAATGATAATAATTAATATACTTGAAATATACAACTAAATTTAAACATTTATTTTTAGTAGTTTATATTGAAATGATCCTATGGTACGCTTCACCCCTATTAAAATAATAGAGATGGAACTCTCTAAAAATCAAATGTCAAATATTTAATGGGATTCAAACCCATTTATATTGACCTTTTTAAAATATGGTGGTATAACCCAATGGATAATTTTTCTCACCTAGAGTCACAACCCTCTGCTGAATTTATCTCAAACATAGTCACAAGCCAACTAAACTATCTATTATTCATCAAAAGTCATAACCCAAAACATATATGTTTGTAGTGTACTACTCAAAGTGAGAATAAGCACAGATAAAATAGAATAATCTATAAATCAATGAATATATAAAAATAAGAATCATTATTAATATATTGGTTAAAGGATTCTCTCTAGTTATAATAGAATAAATGATTAAAAAGTTTAATGACACACAAATATTTTTCAAAAAGAAAATTAAGTTTCATATCGACAAACAACATCGAACTTAATAAAATCATTATTAATAAAATATGAAAGTTATAAAATATTTGTTAAATTGGAGTGTTTTTATAGGATTAAATAATTTATAAAATATATAAAATTTTAATACTCTATGTAAACATATTGGTAGAGCATTTTAAAATAATCACTCCATTACTAATAAAAGAGGTTAACTGATCAACAATAAAATTTACCACAAATTATTTTTATTAACTACATTGAATAAATTTTATTATAAATTAATTGAATTGTTATAAATATTATTTTATAAAATTTATATAAATTTTGATATCTGATATAAAAATTAGTTTAAAATGATTATTTTATATTTTTATGAATTTTTATGAATTTTTCTTTGAAAAATGAAAAATAACAAATTTTATTAAAATATATTTCTTCCATTAATTTATTTAAAAATTAAAATTTTATTTTTGATAAGTTTAAAATTTTAATTACTTGTTTATGATTAAATAAAATTTAATTTATTAATTGGAATATATTTATTCATTAATTTGGTAAATAAAAATTTAAACACAAAAAAGATTTTTTTTAAAAATAGTTTTCCATTTAATTTTTCATTATCGGGTTATATTAATTTATACCACATATATTTATTAGATCATTGTGAAATTAATCAATATATGGGATCAATATGTCTATATTTATTATATATTTCCCTTTATAGTTTTTATATTTTGAATATTAATAATATTAAATAATGTTTCTGTGGAATTGGTAAATCTAGTGACAAAGGTGAATAGTATTATGATAACTATAATAAAATTATCTAAAACATGATTAATTCCAAATAGATGAGTTTATATCAGAAATACCTTAACATTTTTTATAATATGGTATTTTGGTTCAACAGTTATTTTATTTTTATCCTTATATAGTTTTCTGAAAATAAAATTAAAAAAATTGATTCTATTTATTTTTTTTGTATATATTTTAGAAATAGGGAATAATAGAGACAAAATTAATATTAAAAAAATATCCTGAAAGATAATTTATTTTTAAATTTTAATAACGAAAAAATTTATATAAGTTCGTACAAAACATTGACTCCAAATTTATTCAATTAATATAAATCCAATAAAATTATTTTTAAAATATTAATTGTAATATAATTGGAATGAATTAAAATTTTCCATGAATTTTGGAGACAAGATTAACATATTATAAATTTTTTTAATTATTTATATTTTATGAATTTTTTTAATGTTTTTTTTCAATGTCAAATTAAAAGAATATATCAAAAAGTAACATTATTGTTATATAATAATTAAAATATTTTATTAAATGATAATTTATTTTAAAAAATACAATATAATCCTATTTTATTGTTATATGTTTAAAATATCAATAATTTCCCATTTTTGGGCCATTTTTACTTTTATAATAACTATATTGACACAAAAAATTGGAAATGATTTTTTGACATGGTAGCTATCAATAATGGAAAATGCATGTTAGATCATTGAGATAATTTATATAACCAAATGCAAAATACTCCAAATTTTGTTAACTGAGGGGATTATGAAACATTCTAATTTTGACATTGAGATTTATTTTTTTGGATTCTTGTTTAATTAATATTAATTAATATTAATTTAATGTTGTATGTAATTCCTAGACTACCCCTCCCATATATTATAAAATAGAACCCCTTACCATATATTCATTAAACATGAAATCCTTTTTACTCAGCCAATAACTAACTAAATAATTGATTAAAATACCTAAAAATGGTTTCAACGGTGTAGTTTATTCTCAATTCCAAAAATTGAGTCTTTATGGTCTGATGGAAATGATTTTTTCTGATGATGTATAATATTTAACTGGATACATTAATTTTATATATTTTTAAACCACCATAAATATTCATAAAACATTATTATAACATAAAGTAAATATATCCTATAAACTAATATGTTATTATAAATTAATGGAATAACATTAACCATGTCATTATATTATAAAAAGGTAAACAATACTGTCATTCATGTATATGAATGAATACCTACTTATAAATGAATGTAAATATTTTTCAATCAACACTTCTCACAATATGATATAATGATGAATTTAATATATAAGTATTTGTTTATGATATTTATAAAATATTTATCATTTATTATAAGTAATTTATTTTATATATTTCTTCCATTCCATTCAATAAAAAAATGAAAACTTCATTTGTTTTTATGGGTGGATTAACACCTCCATGATGCAATGTGAATTTTGTTTCATTATGGCATCACATGGATGGTACATGTAACAATATTTAATAAATAATATGATATTAATTACATATGTATTATTATTAAAATATTAGAGAATAATTCTCTAATTTTTATAATGGTCATAAAAAAATGGAAACATGACACATGAGTACGTATGTACATTGTCTCTAGGATTGTATCCTTATTAATTTTTCATAACGTCCATTCATTTTTTGTTTTGATATTTTAATATCTGTATAAATTTGATAACAATATCATGGTTATTATTTTATAGTTGATGGTAATGTGGCATCTGTATGTGTTTTCATCTTATTTAATTCATTTTGAATAAATGAGAATAATACTGGTAAAATGATAAACATAAATATGAAGGATTTTGTAATTTTAGATCACATTGTAATAAAAATGCATTAAAAAATCAATTTCATTAATATGTTTATAATTATTATATTTATATTATATATGATGATACGGAACATATGAGATTATATAGAATAAATGTAAATAGTCTCTCTAAACCACCTTTTTTCTTCAGGCTATGACCTTTCTATTTCTAATTGATTTTACTTCTCACATTGTTTTTGTATGGATTTCATCTAAATAAAATATATGTCTCTTAAATATAAACTTATATTATTATCCCATCCTTTTATGGGTTAATAAACAAAATATTTTAATTTATTGAATGCCTTATTTTAGAAATTTTCCTCAATTATGATATGAGACATGATAATGCAACCCATTTCATTCCATTGGTAATTTTTTTTTTGCATTATGATTGATTTCTTTTAATAAAATTTTTAATCATGAGAATTTTATGATTGGTGTTCCCAGATGTCACACAAATTCATTTTCTAAATATTTCATCTCATTAGATGTAATTTCTGGGATTATGGGGTAATCCACATCAAATATTGAACACTTTACAACATGATATCTTATATTGGAAGTTATCCTTAAGTTAATTATATGTCATATTTCTTGTTTCATCCACATTTCATTTTATTCCATGGTATTATGTTATATTACAATGTGATTACTCATTAGACCAATATTTTATTATATCATGTTATATATTTGAGTCACATGTTATGCTGCATTATCATGTTTACTACCTTATAACACTTTTAGGTAACCCATTTGATCTATTTATTCCTCAAGATATCCCATGAATTTTATAAAGTATGAAGCAAATATTGAAATCATTAATAATAAATAATTAAAATTTTCATATTTTGGTATCATGATAATGATTTATAAACCCAATATTCATATGATAGTAGGAATTTTGATGCATTGGTTGTGTATATTTGTAATATCTTTTAAATATATTTTAATATTATTAGTAAATGACTTCTGTTATTATATCATCCATGGGTAGTAATTAATAGAAATTATTATCACACAATACATTTAGAAAATATCATTTGACTTGTATTTTAATAGTTCTATATCAGTCAATATATATAGATCATTTGTGAATAGTATATTAAAAATATGAAATACAACCAAATTCATCAAACCTGTAGAAACACACATATGTATCATCATTGAATTTTTAGGAATTTTATAACCCTTTCCCCACATGGTGTACCCCTCCTATGCTAGAAATGTGAGAACGGAGATTATGACCCTTGAGTCCCGCCTCTATTATACCTCAGTATGGAGACTATCACCAAGGGTACAGTAAAAACACAAATGGGAGGCATTACCCTCTAAGTGACCCATGTGAAAAGGAGAGAGATAAAAAAACCAAGACACCCAAACTCAGACTGCAATACAAAATAAATTCATACTACACATTTTTAATGTCATTCATGAAATGCTACAATTGAAAGGGAAGACTGTATGTACCAAAGGAAAGTAAAAACCGCTGCAACCATGATGCTCGAATAGCTCCTATAACCCCATTATATTAGTAACCAACATCATCTCTAATCTTCTCCAAGTGACCTGAAAAATAGTTTATACATACATAGTTTGAGTATAACAATATACTCAGTAAGATTCTCCTTGGAGGCTCTTATTAAAAATTTATAAAAACTTCCTAAAGAATGGTGAACAACAAGTGGAACTAACATGTCACCTAAATAGGTGTACTATGATTCCAGCGTCACTTTTACTACTATCACCAAGTATCGTATACAATAGTATATAAAATAAATTTTGAATATAAAGGGTACCTACAACCACTTCCACAATGGTTTTTCACTTTGACCCAATGTCACAATTCCTAAGAATCTAACTCCAAAAATGCTTTCCCACAGACACATGGGTGAAGCACCACAACATCCACCTCATGAAGCACAACCACCATGTCCATGTAACCAATGAAACCAAGTAGTTTTTGGTAGCCACCATAGCTCACATAAGATGTATCATACGTCGTGCATTATACCTCAAGTTATTAAAACCCATACATTGATTACGGATCCTCAATCCTTTACAGCCTAAACATGATAAACCTATAGCAGTCCATAAAATACTATATCAAGGAAATATTTTTGTGAATGAACACAAGCCATTATAACCCTATAATCAAATATATGGGGAAAAATAACCATTGTTCCTTCATGAAATCTAACTACCAAGAGAAGATATCATGTCTACAGGGGGTATTTAGTCAGTCATCCTCCCACTGTAATGTTTGGGAAAAGAACCCCAATGTCTTATTATACCTTGGGTGTCATTTTCCCCAACTGATGGGGTGGGGTAGCATATAGAAACCAAAAAAGTACAGAATATACTATAGCTCATAACCACACTATGGGCATAACCCTGTCTTAGAATCAAATGCAGCTAATGTCTATCAAACACTTGGTTGCCACTACTAAGACTCTAAATCCTATAAGCAGACAACCATTAATATATATTTATTACATCACTTCATTCCCCTTTTATTAGTTGCACTTTACATTAATTAATTCTTTAAACATTAATTAAAAATTAACAACTCGACATTATATTTCATTATCAACTCACCCAAAGTCTATTGTTCCTTTAAATTGAAACCTTAGCATTGTCTCCCAATAATCACCAACCTCATGGGTTAACATCATTTATTAAGCAATTTATTAACTGCATTATTACATTCCATAATTACAGCCATTCAATAAAAGAAACACAATGCTTCCAAACACAAGGGGATCAACATGGTGAGTAGATGGGCTATATGTTGAGTCCTTTACACCTATAAGAGAAGCATAGATCCATCCATAGAAGATATGATAAACTAGGAAACCATGTGGAATACCCGACATTCCTTATCCTCTTTTCAAAGGTGGGTAATAAGGATAAGCTACCTTATGTAGTGGAGACAGTAAACCAGATAAACGGATACAAGATTCAATAAGTAACCACATTCATAGTAGTAGGTAAGCCCAATGTCAATCTATTTCATTACCTCTGGTGTCCTCCCTGACACCCACATGCATAAATGGAAGAATCTCTCCACTCTAGGAGTGATCTATTACCATAACCCCTAGGCCTCCATTCCCTCACATCTCATAATATCCATCCAGGCCCACATCACATCACAACCCGCAGGAAACAACAAGGAAACTGGGCTGTTTTCCCTAACCATAGAATTATTCCATCACAAGAAATTCACTCTCATAGCACCATGCATAAGGCTCTTTGTCCTTTACAAGAAAGAGGGTAACTCTAAAATCTACCATGCATTATCTTCAATAAAAAACAAATTCATGAATCCATATTGAATTAATCGATTCATTATTAGTAGGTTCCAACTATGGTCAACCTAAACTACAAGATATCATAGTTACCAAAAATTAATTAAACAATTAAATTGAAATTCATTAAAATAACAAGCACAATCAAGCATCAGTTATAATAACTGACTAGAAAAGGCATGAAAATATACATCAATTTGAATATCATCAAATTACAACAATAATAACTGGATTCATTTAAATGAATATGTATCTTTATCCATTTAACTAAAAATTAATTTAGTATCTATTATATTTACATATTTCATCCGGAACATCATACTAATAAGATAATCATTGAAATAACACAATCTAGAAAATCTAGAGGCAAAATTTTATCACGGTGCAAAGTAACAACATGCACTCAAACCAACTCTTTTAATCTAGTTCAAGTAATTTATTTAGTTCATTCCATTATGACACAATGGTCTAAAACATTCTAACTCTATAGTTTCATATAAATTAATAGAGACGCAACCTATCCCCTAACTCGAATGTTTTATAAAGACCTTTTCTCTAGAATGGATCGAATCAATAGATTCGGATTTCCTTCCATGCAACAATTGCATCCACCCTGAGGATGTCGTGGAAGAACCACATCAATAAATACCGAAAGAAACTCCCATAAAACCATGGATATCAAACACCATAGCATGTAAAATAGAAACATGAGAAATTAGATCATAGAAAACCAATGAACAGAGGTAGATCTTGCCTCATATTGAAGATGGTTCAAAAAAGGATGTGGGGAACTAATCCAGGATGAAGGAATCCACAAACATTGAAAAGGGATGAATCCATATTGTTTGGAGTCAAGAGAGGGTTCACTTAATCCATATGTTTTGAAAATCCTGAGTGACTGGGTGACATTAAAATGCCTAGCATTGGAGAATCACATGATATGTGCCTTCCTTTCAGGTCGTGGATGGCATCGAGGCCGAAATAAACCAAAAACACATTTTCTCTGCACTATATTTTATTTTTCTAAAATATGAATGGTAAACTTAATTTCCCCCTCCGTCACATTGTGTATCCCCCTATTTCTAGCTTCTCGCGACTGAACTCCTCCAGACTTGCACATAGACTTTTCTGAGAACCTTTTTTCTCAAAAACACAGAAATGTTTGATCACTATAGACCTGGGCGCTTACATCAGATATGACTCAAATGATTCTCATCCTAGAGAATCCCAAACCAAACAAGAGAGGAAAACGAAAAGGTCTTTCCCGAACTACCATCACACGAGATAACTCTCAAAACTCTCACCACCACAAGAGCTCAACCATAAAAAAAGAACAACACGAATCCTCAAGACAACCACAACCAGCTCCTAACAATCTCCTGAGGGATATAACTCCCAATGAGATATGTCCACAAAAATATTTCCATCTCATAGCCAGTAAAGGTTTACAAACACAAAAACCACATTGTTATAAGGAAAGAGTTAATCATCAAACAACTCAGGGTACTGATCATGTGTCTATGTCTCACATTCCCGTGCACTCTCCTCCCTGACACTATGTCACCACAATACAAGAACCAATGTAATGGAATGTCCCTATAACAAATTATCATTGTGGTCCTGGATATCTACAGGATACTCCTTGATGGTCACATCATTATTGACATCAATCTCTCCCCAATAGATGACATGAGAGATATCATGAAAGTAAAGATAGAGCTATGGAACATGAAAAACATCATATACCTTGGTCATCTATTGGGGACGTGATACCTGATATGCCAGAGATCTAATATGAGAAAACACCTTGAAAGGACCAATAATTTGGGGAGATATCTTACTCCCATAACCAAACCATTATTGTCCATTATGGGCAGTGACCTTCAGAAACACATAATCCTTAACATAAAACTGTAATGGTACCCTCCTTTGATCGGAATATGATTTATGATGATCCTATGCAACCTTCATCCTCTCATGAATCATCTATACCATCATTATCGTATTCTACGCTTGTTTCAGCAAAAAATTTATGACTCTACAATCCTAGTAGAACACAACGTATAATAGAAAGGTCATCCATAACAGGAATCAAACAATGATATAGTGATGGTGGAGTGAAAACTATTGTTGTAAGGAAACATCGCTAAGGGTATGGACCTCATCCATGAAACTCCAAAATCGAGGACAAAATAGTGTAAAATTTCACCATGATTTCGGATGGTCCACTTTTTATATCCATATGTCTATGGATGGAATGTACTGCTGAGTCATATTTGAGAACAGAAATAATGATGGATACCTTTCCACACCATAAAGGAAAAATTAGGATCTCCATCATAAATGATCGTCCTCATGAATCCACAGAGTCGCATCCCCTCCTTAAGAAAATGACTCGACAAATCCTCCACCGATATAGACTCTATGATTTCTATAAGGTTGGATGATTTTATTAAATGATCCAATACCACTCAAATATCATCATGGAATGCCTGATGTTGAGGTAATCCAGTAACAAAGTCCACTAAGATTTACTCCCACATCCACTGAGGACCATCCAACTACTATAGAAAACCCCCAGGAATATAGTGCTCAACCTTCACCTTATTGCAGACCAAACATAGAGACACAAACACCATAACATCACTCTTTAACACAGCCCACCAAAACTGAATCCTCAAGGATTGATATATATTTGTTAGTCCAAGATGCACCAATAACGGAGAACTTCAGATCTCACTGAGAACCATCTCACGAATCATCAAAGTGACTAAAATCCTTCAATAATACACCACTTAGTGTTCTTCATCCTCAGACCAACCCTCATGTGCCTCACCACAAATAACTCAGTCTCTCCAAACCACCACCTCTAGATCCCCAAACTGTAACTCTAGCACCTTATAAAATAGAGATGATAGAACAATCATCTTTTAAATAAAACCTCTACCCACAACATATCCCATATCGAGATGTAATGTTGAAGGTTAATCCATCACTCTCCAAGAATTTCCAGATTCATGCTCTGCATCACTATGTGTCTTCTTGATCAGTGCATCAACTACAAAATTCCCCTACCTAGGTGTATATGAAATTTCAAAGTCGTACTCCAATAATAACCCCTTCATCCAATGCTATTACATGTTCATGTAATGTTAGGAGGTAATATTCTTTAGGATCTTATAATCGATGAAAACCAAAAAGCACTCACTAATGAGGTAATGTCTCTACAATATCAGACCAAACACATTGACCACCAACTCACGATCATGGGATACATAGGTATGTTAATGTGAAATCAAATTCCTAGAACCATATTAAATGAACAATATTTGTTTCATTAGAACACAACCTAAACCCAAATACAAAGAATCATAGAAAACGTCAAACTGATCTTCCTCTACTGGTAGACAAAGAACTGGAACACTTACAATCTTATCATATTGATACACAAAATCTTCCTGACACTAAACAGTGCACATGAATGCCTAATCCATCATGTTCAATGATGTTAGAGGAATTGAAACTTGAGATAAATCAGTTAAAATACTCCTCTAGTACACTATGAGACCAAGGAAACTTTACTACTATGCCACTATCACGGTGGATACCAAAGAAACTACTTGTACTATCTTTGACATATCAATTGATAATCCCTACTGAGACACCACATTCCCCATGAAATGAACTTCTTGATCCCAAAAATCACCCTTTGACAACTTCCCATATAACTACTATTGATGAATAACTCGCAAAATGACATGATGATGATTTGCATGCTCTACCTTAGATGAAGATTAAAAAAGGATTTCACAGATGAGAACAACCAGGAAATTTTCTAGAACTAATGGAACACTGTGTTCATCAATCCCATGAACACATATGGATAATTTTTCAGAATGATTGACATTGCAACGAACTCGTAATGCCCATGATGAAATTATATAGTATTCTTAGATAGAACCCAATCCTTCACATGCATCTAATGATATCCTTACCTCAATACAATCTTTGAGAACCAACATTAACACTTTAGTTGATCGAATAAATCATAAATCCATTAAAAAGGATAGATATTCTTCGATTTCACTTTTTTTATTAGATGATCATCAATATGTAAGCACAAACATCCATCATCATTCATCACGAAAAAAATCGGTGCACACCACGGTGACACTCTCAGCTGTACAAAACTGCAATGTAACAGACTGTCAAGATATATGTTCATCTCTTTAAACCATAAGGCACCATTCAATATGGACACATAGAGATATGAGATGCTCTTGGATGCAGCAAGATCAAATTCATGATCTCTCATCAATGGGGTAATGCTACAACATCTTCTGAAAAGGCATCAAGGTACTCTTCTATGACTCTATGAAAATCCATCTAATATACATTAGATGAACACAACATCTGCTCAGCCATCAAGAATGACTAGGACGAAACACACATCCATCCCATTTGAGGATCTCTATTTCAAAAAAACACCACGGGATCTCCATCAGAATCAATGAACACTATCGACATTCAGAATAAATATACATCATCTTGCCCCAAATAAACCAAACCATGCCAAGGATGACATCATATAGTTGTATCTATAACGAAAATGAAATTTCCCCCATAGTGGTGGCGCCCCAGCACTATCTCACAGTCTCTATATACTTCAAACAAGTTATCTTGACCTCCAACTGGAATTGTCAACTCCATGGGAACTAGAAGCATCTGTACCTCATGTCCCAAAGAATGGATAGAGGAATGTGATATGATGGAATTCATATCTCTCTAATAAAACAATGCATACAACCAAGTATAAAAGATGCAAAAGGTAACTTGTACGACATCTTGTACACCAGTCACTAGAAACACTAAAGCATGAAGTTGACCATGACATTCTCCATGACCTATCTGACCCTAATGTTGACCACCACCTAGGTCACTCTATGCAATCTGAGGATGAGGAACATAAATGTGTTGTCTTATACATGCCCCATCTTTTCTCTACTGATCCAATATGGTGCAACCTAATGCTATTGCCAAGGCTGGAACTCCCTAAATAGAGGAACCTACAGTGGAACACCAAATGAATGATAAATGTTATAAAGGTATGGTAACTAATTCTGCTAATGATCTCGGCCTCAACAAGAAAAAAAGGGTTGGATCCTTTGGCATATTAGCCTAAGATCCATAACCTCTAGTGAAACGAGATGCTAAGAGTTAGGACCTACCCCGGGCTGAACAGAAACTCTTCAACCATGATAATTGAGAACCCCAGATAACAACCATGATTCAGGAGGAATAATCATGATGCTCATCTCATGATGATATGGTTCTTTCTAATTTCCTCTTGACAACCTCTTCCCTCACTAGCACCTCATGTTATGTCTTGAGCATAAACAGGGTGACTAGGCCCTATATCTCTGGATGCAAAGCCTCATTGAAATGCCTCTCCCTGGCCTCCCAATGTGGAAACATGTACAAAGAATATCATCAAAGGTTCCTAAAATGGATTATGAGGTCTCACACGTTGGATCTTCCCTGCTGAAGGGTAAGAAGATCGTGGTGACTATATGCCTTCGTAGTTGAAGAAAACATCACAGCTCTGCCGTTGTCTAAGAAATCCTCCCACAATATCTCCAAATCCATGTGATCCCTAAGGAACATGACCCACCACTTCCTCACATACCCATGCAGCATCATTTCATCAAATGGCACCAAGTTCTCCTTTTGAGAATGGATTGATCTGAAGGCTCTCTCAACCTCCTCCATTTAGTCATTCATGATTGCATCTAAAATGCAGCCCTCAAACTATTGTAGTCTCTTGCACTAAAACTATTATAGTGTCATCCTCCATGTGGCATTATTTTTATCCACTACCCAACATCGATATACTGGCACAACCTAATGGACATCTTCAGTGTGAACTTGATGCGGACATCAACCTTGAGCCATAACATTAAAATAACAAAGGATTTTGAGCTCCCAAACCTCAAATATGGGAGAATCAACATTAATTAATTAATTATTCTTATTTTATTCATTTTAGGTTAAAATATACCACGGTATAGCCATTCATACACACACATAATGAATAATGCTGTGTGCTCATTTCCTATGTCTCTACCTTGCAACCAGTATCAACTCGATTAGTAGCCACTATAAACTGAATAGTCTACACATCATATCACTATGGTTACTAAAACACTATGTATCATTCATACTATATTGATTAAATAACTTTATCAACTAAACTAACAATGATTACATACTAACCCATGAATCCTCACATAACCCTAGCACCAAACTACATCATATTCCTCAACTGGACATCTGAAACCACTTTGTCACAGCCCCCTACCCACAAGGTGTACCCCTCCAGGTCCAGAAATATGAATAGGGAGATAGCGACCCATTAGTCTAGCCTCTAATATTCCCCAGATTGAGGACTAGCACCAAGGTTATAATAAACCCCAAAATGGGTGGCATTACGCTTAAAGAGAGAACATGAAAAAGAGAGAGATAAGACCTACACCAACCAACTCCAACTCATAATGTAATATAAAATGAATCCAAAGTATACATATTTAATTTCATGCAATAACTACTACATGTAAAAGGAAAGACTACATGTACCAAAGGAAAGAAAAAATAACAATGACCACGATGCCTGAACAGCTCCTGTAACCCTAATCTAGTAGTAACCAACCTGATCTCCCACCTGCTTCAAGTGACTTGAAAAATAGTTTAGATATACATAGGGCGAGGATAACAATATTATCAGTTTGATCCTTGCTAGAGCCTCACATGAAAATGCAATGAAAGCATGATAAATCAGAGTGAACTACATGTAGAACTAACTCGTCACATAAAAAGGAATACTAAGTTCCCAACATCACTATGGGAACTCTCACCATGTATCACCAACTAAAGAATATAATATAATAAATAATATCAAGGGTACCCCACTACCATTTACCCATTAGTTTTCAGAATTTATCGAACGTTGCACAGTCTAAGAATCTCCATCCAAAAAGGCTTGCTCATAGACACATGGGTAATAAACTAAAACAAGCACCATGTGTAGCACAACCAACACAACAACGTAACAAATGTAACTATGTAGTATCTGGTAGCCACCAAAGCATTCATAATGTGTATATTGTCTTAGGAATTATACCTCAATCCATTACAGCCATACACCATGTAAGGATCCCCAATCCATTATATCTTATTCACCTTACACATATAGTTTTTCACAGGAATCCATATCTAGAATATATTTTAATGAATAACCACAAGCCATTATAGCCCTATACACAACTATATAGGGAATTCTAACCATTTTTCCTACCATTGGAATAAACTACCAAGATAAGATAGTGGGGCCAAAGGGGGTAGTCATCTATCCATACTCTCATCGGAATGTTGGGTAAAACACCCACTAGTGTGTCAGTTTCCCTAACTGATGGGGTGAGTAGCTTATAGATAAAAAAAGTACAGAATATATATTATCTCACAACCCCATTATGGTCATAACATAGTCTTGGTCTCAAATTAAGCTAATGTCACATAGAATCCCAATAGCCACTGCTAAGACTATGTATCCTATAAGCACAAAAATATCTTAGAATATTTATTACATTACATCTGTCCCCTTTCTTCAATGTCACCATACATTAATTAATTATTTACACATTAATTCACCATTAACAATTCCAAAATATATTTCATTAGAATCACACCAAAATTACACTATTCCTTTAATATGAAACTTTAGAATTGTGTCCCACAATCTCCATACTCATGTGTTAACATCATATATTCAACCATTTAGTAACAACATTATTACATTCAATAATTCCAGGAATTCTCAAAAAGACAAACTAAGCTACCAAACACAAGGGGCTCAACATGTTGAGTAGATGGGATACCCACTGAGTCATCACCACCTATTTCTACTGTATAGACACATCTGTCCTTGAGAAGATTAGAATTGAATGAACATGGTATAACCAATGAGTCTTCCCACCTTTTTAAATGAGGGAAACAAATACCACCTTCCTCAAGTAGTAGGAAAAGTAATGATAATAAAAAACAACATATTAAACAAGATACAACATTCATAGTAGTGGGAAATACCTTATTTAAACCATTTTATGACCTCTGGTGTCCTCCCTGACAACCACCTGCATAAATAGATGCATCTCTCCACTATAGGAATAAACATATACTAGAACTATTGGGACTCCCTGCCCTCACATCTCACAACAACCATCTAGGATCACATCACATCACAAGAAGCAAGAAACAACAAGAAATCTAGGATCTTGGGTCTAAAAAAAATTCCATCATAAGCAGTTAGCTCTCATATAGGGATGCATAAGGCTCTCTCAACCTTTTGAAGTAAGAGGGTAACTCAGAACCCTACCATGTATTATCTTTTTTCAAACAACAAGTTCATTAATCCATGATGAATTAACTGATTCATTATTAGTATGTTCCAACTATGGGAAACCTAAACTCTAAGATATAATAGCTGCAACAAATAAAATAAAAAATTAATTATACATGACTTTAAACAACAGGTACCACCAAGCATAAGGATCAACCACCATCTTGAACAGGAATCCACATCTACATCAATTTTATTAACATCAAATTATAGAAACAACAACATGATTCATTAAAATTCATCTTTATCCTTATCCATTTAATTATCAACTAATTCTATATTTACATTGTTTACCAATTTCATCAATAAAAATATATTAACAATAAATGCATTGATATAAAACTATCTCGGAAATCCAGAGGAAACCCACTATCAAAGTGCAATGCATCAACAAGCGATCAAAACAATTTTTATAATCTAGTTAAAGAATTTAATTAGGTAAATTCCATTGCTACCTAAAATGAGATAACATGCTCAACCTAAAGTTCAATATAATATAATAGAGATTCAATGAATCTCAAACCATGAATGGTTTCCTATGTTATTCGCTCGAGAACAGTCAATTCAACAGATCATGTTGTCCTTCCCTGCAACAATTGCATCAACTCGAGGATGTTGTAGAAATACCACATCAATAATAACCAAATGAAACTCCCTTAGTAGCACGAAGATCAAAATCCATAGCATGGAAAAGAGAAATAATAGAAAATATATTGAATATAACCAATGAACGGAGGTAGATCTTACCAAGGATTAAAGACTAATCGAAGAAGGAAGCAGAGAACCGATCTAGGAGATAGTAATCCCCAAACATTGAAGAGGGAGGTGTCCTAATCATTTCTATTCATGAGAGGGTGTGATCAAGCAGTAGGGTTTGAAAAAATCCAAGTTATTTGGTGCTATTATAATATCCAGCATCTGGTTAGTAACCAACATGTACCTCCCCATCTTGTCTTGTTTAACCTTGAGGCTTGCTTACACTGAAAAACATGTCGCCAAGGAACTCTGATTTAATTTTCTGAATCATGAAGTGTACATATCTTGTCCCCCTTAGTGAAATCATATATCCCCCTTTTTCAAACATCTCGAGACGAAACACGTCCAGACATCCTCTGAGCCTTCTTTGAGCACCTTCGTCTTTGAAAACATGTAAAGGGTCCATCCATGCGGATCTGGGACATTTGATATGAAACAAAAATTCAAATTGATAATTTTTCATTATTTAATATTTATAATAACCAATATATTGTACCATGTTTTTTAATAAATATATCAATTACAATATATAACAAAAAAAATTCCATTAGGGAAATCATATAATGCATATGAGGAATTTTTTCTAATTATATATATTTTAAATTTGTAATAGGTAATTATTTCATAAATTGACATGAAGTTTAACCTATTTCATGAGAAATCAATATTAGTTATATTTATTATATATAAAAATCATATGCATCAATATAATAAAAAAAATTAGGAATTTATAATATCAAGGAATATACTAAAAATGATTCCATACAAAAAATTTATAAAATAGGTAATGGATATATAATATATCATTTATAAAAAAAAATCATCTATTATATAAAATCTTGATATCACAGTTATTAGTAATTTTTGGTATGTCCAAACTCATGACATGAAATTATTTTTAGTAATTCATTATTTTAATCATATGGTCAATCATGCTCAAAATTAAATCAATAACTTATTCATCATTCGATTGGTTAAATTTTAAATATATAGTTGATTGGATCTAAAATGTTTGAATGATTGGATTTGAAATATATTGTTAATTAATAACATGTTTTCAATAAATATTATTTCTATATTCTCTTCAAAAAATATAAACAAATTACATCCTATAACATGATTGGTTATGATACTTCATGTGTTTTTGATAAAAAGTTATAAAAAATTCAAACTACATATCTTAACAATCCATTTTTATTCAAACAATCAATCCAATAGATAGAATACATTATATTTTTTGCATTAAGGTCATTAATGATTCTTCCAAAAGTCGGTATTGGTTTGAAATAACTAAAGTCTTACACATACAATGAATTAATTCATGGATTAATTCATGAAATATCATGATTTTTATAAATAGAGAAATTTATATACTCACAATATATTTTACATTTACCAATATAGTGATGGATTTTAACTAAATTTATTTCAAAAAATTCATAAAAATCATGGTTATAAGAATTTTCATGAAATTAAAGTAAAATAATTTTATATAGAATATTTTTGGCAAAAAATAATTTTTGTAACTCATGTTATAGGTAATGACAGATAGAAATAAAAGATTCAAAATTTATAATTATACAATGAATAATTATAGTATTTATCAAAAATGATATCTAAAAATAGATTAATATCCCATTCAGTTGGATCAAGGTTACGAAAATCTAATATTCTGGAATAAAATCTTCCAAACTCATGCATATGCAACAATTTGTTTCCCATTAGTCTATGTGTGTCCTAAATATTCATGTAAAAAACATTCTAGTGGAATCTGAATAATATTTCATAATGATACAAGGTAGCCTTGTAAATGTATAGAAATACAAAGAAGGTACTTATATTGGGATATGACTTAATTATAGAGGGTTTCAAAGATATACCAAATGGATGTGAAAAATAAAATTCAAATAATAAAGCATCTAAAAATATCAAGGACATATAAAAATATTACATATCTCATCGCTAAACAACCATTACTGGAAACCCATTCTCCATATATAATATATATCAAATGGAAATCAAGTAGATTTCCATTACCGTCAATATACCCAAACAATATATAAAAAAAGAGATTAAATCTAATTGTGTTAGTGTTGTGTAATCCTTTTTAATAAAAGGTTCCAAACAAAAGACTATTTTTAATACCCCATAGAATACATGTAACCCATCATTACAACTTATTTTAATTAGAAATGTTAATTTACATGAATAAGATGACAAACACTAAAGTATCAAGAGTAATATTACTTATTTGGAATTTAAAATAAATAAAATTATATAAAAATAACATGAACATTATTAGAAATATAACATAAACATATATTAATTAAAAGTAATAAGTTCTATAACCTTCTAAAAAACCATCAAATAACAACATAAATACATTTTAAACATTCATAAAGTCTAGAAATATAAAATTTGAAATCATTTGAAAAAAACATGACAATCTAAAACACTATATTTTATACTAATTATTCTTAAAAGTTCCTATATGTAAAATTTAAACCTTTTTGTTATGAATTTTCTATAAGAAAAAAATTATTGAGTATAGAAACAAAATAATTACTTATTTTTTTGAATATTGACATAGAAAAAATATATTTTAAATATAATTAGTAAATTTATATAGATAATGCAATATCTTTTTTTCAAATAATAATATTTTAATAATATAAAAATACATGGTTTAGATTTTTTTCAATACATACAGTATAAAACCTCATTCATTAAATCTATAAGATACAGTCTCATTCCACCACCAATGTGTCAAAATACCCTATAAAATCCATTTATGAGTGATAAATTAAGAATAACCAAAATTAAAAATTGAGAAACTCTAAACCCTAGTGTTTCATAATTATATAAGGTTAACAAATAATTAGGAAAATGAATAATGAGTGTTGGGAGATGTATAGATGTTTTCCTTATAGAATCTAAAAAACTTATGGGTAAAAACCTTGGAGAAGCACCAAGGGAGGTGAGGAATAACTCAGATATGTCATTTAGGGATAATATATGGTAATATAATACCAAATATAAATACCAAATTAACTATCTAATTTGACACACTAATTATTCATTGTTGATAACTGAAGATATAACCCCTCATGAAATGAAACCTTGCTCCATGATGTAACCATACTCTAGAAGTATCCAAATGATACTTCATATTGATGAACCTCCATGAGGTAACCTTAACATTATGTAAAGGACTCTCCTTAGTGAAATACTCATGGAATAACTATAGTTTATACTGCATGAAATGATTTCGAGATTGAATTTATAAAGTTGGTTACTAATATTTATCCCCCAAATATAATAATTACATACCAAAAATCCATTTTTATTACTCATATATGAAATTTTAATGCAAATCTATTATAATCACAAACCCAAATTTATTAATGAATTTTTTTTATCCTAGAAATTTCACCGATAAAAGATCTCAAGGCTACACATACGCATCATAGAGTTAGCACTTATGAATCATATTGTATCTTTTAAACATTAAACTTTAATTTTTTCTATCTATATAAGACCAAATGATATGTATCACAATATATTACATTATTTATCTTCACTGGAACATGTATATAACATAGGGCTTATATCACAATCCTTATTAAACATTTTAGAAGAATACCCATACAAGTGATGAACATTATATATGAGGAAATTACCAAAAAATATGGGTACACTTCTACATAGTTACCCTTATTAATAAAGGTTTATCATGTAATCAAAAATAATAAAATAATAAAAATTATAATTTGAAATCTCTAACACATGAAAAATTGAATTTTTTTGACATGCATGATAACTCTAAAGCATATACATATTTCTTCTAAAAACCAACACGCATTTAAATAGCCACAATATATCTAATAAACACCACATAGAAAATAAATTTGTAGAAAATAGAAAACTATCACAAAAACATGTGATAATAAAACCCCATCACACACTGATATTGTGTATATTTAAACAGTGTGCAAACAAACATGGTTGACCCATGATCCAACCCTAATCTTATAGTTGTTATTGAAATTAATCAGTAATAAATTTTTTCGAGGACAATAACATCACAAGATTACAATTCCATCCATAATGGAAACAATATAACTTTATAGAGACCCATGGACTTATTTTTGAATAAAATTATTACTCAAAAGAAAAAATCATTTTCATGAAATAATGATAGAAAATTTCAAAAAATAATTAATCAACAGCTCATAAATTGATGTATTTCTCCCGAGTTATTTTTTTCATACTCGAAACCCAATATAAAAAATATAATTTGATAAATAAATATAAACATAATGTAATAAATCAAATTTTAAATTAATAAAAATAAAATTATTTTCTTCATTTATTCAAAAATAATAAAAGAAATAATATAATAAAAGAAATATAATCTAGTAATTCAATATAAATAATTATAAATAAAAATATGGTTAGAAAACTATTAAAAATAAATATATTTCCTTCATAAAACCCATCAATAATTTTGGAATTAGATATTTGACACTTTTTAAACAAATCTAGGTGAAATATATGAAAACAAAATTTAAATCCCCAACAACAAATATCTATATTTCAATTTGAAACAATATCTTAATGATAATATCATAGTAAAAGTCAAGAACGATCGTCTTCTAACTAATAAATCAACACCATGATCATATTATACTTAATTATTTAGTTAATTAATTGAATTTTTTCTATACGAATGATTATCATTTGGTTTTTATTGATAAATTTAAATTTTGAATTTTCATTGAAGAATTCACGTTCTTTACATTGTTTGTTTTATCATTTTGGAAAACTATAATAGACCTAAATTAATTAACCATGTAGATATTGATGCGTTATTCTTGATTTTTCTATGGTGTGTAAAAATATAGTGGCTTAACATATTTATCTAGTGAAGGGTTCGATATTCGCTTTTCGCCTGGTAAAAAATTAAACCAAAGAGAGAAACCCACTTAGATTTCAAAAAGTTTCTAATTACTAATCTACCATTACCAGAACAAAACCCATAGCTCCCATTTAATCCCCAGGCACCATATATAAAATAGCCTTCCCCTACACTCTCCTTGGTTCGATTTAATGGTCATCATTGGAATTTTCTTTAAATAATCACATGGTATGAGCCATCCCTAACCTCATTAATCACATTTTTCTAACATTATATAGTTTTTCTTTTTTCCTCTAACCGAGGGGAAATAATGTCTGATCCCAAGGGTGTGTGGTTTTTTTAACATTATATTATTAGAGTATCATGCATTTAATGATTTTTATGACATCAATTTTAGTGATGTTTGACTAAAAAAAAATTTCGATATGTCTATGGTATTTGGATATATGAGTAATAAAAGAAATTTGATAATATTGATTATTATCTTGTATTTCGTATTATAATAGATTCAATTTTATACCAACTATAAAGTGCATATTTAATTACCAATTCCTAAATTTTTACTCATAAATAATAATTTCAAAAGAGTTTAATGAAATGTGACATTGAAATTTAGTTCTTCAACACATTTGGTGTTTGATAAAATTAATAAATGGATCTCATAAGAATATATTTTAATGAATTGATTTTTAAGATAACTAATGTCCTTTAATTATTTTATAAAGGAAATTTCATTATATATAAAGTTAGTTATTAAATTTCATGGATTCTTTCAATGGTGTTTTTAATGGTGACTATGATTAATTAACTGTGGTTTTGATTATTGGGTTTTCATAATAAAATCTGATCTATCTGATGTGAAGTGATGTTTTAAAAGGTTTGTTTTCATATTCTATATGGGTTATTTTATTATATATTTCAAAATATATCGTTTCCCTTTGGAAGAAAACTGTGGGTTTCAAAGAGAATAGTCTTATTAATTTAATAGTAGGGATTAATTTGCTTGAAATTATAATTTAATACTAAAAAAGATTTAGAATCATTAAAAACAAATTTATGAAAATATCATTTAATTTGTTTCATGTCCTTCTTTGAACTTGGAATAATTGATTTTTGATAAATTCATATATTTTATAATTTTTAGGTTGATGGGATTATATTAAATAATAGATTCATATAGTCTTCCTCAAAATAAGATGAGGATTATTTTATATGTTTTTATGCTATAATTTATTGGCTATATACCATACCCAACTCCATTTTCATTAATCATGAAAATAATGTGGGATTGTGTATGGGATACTAAAGAAGTAGAAGATGTCAGGGAACACCCTCCCTAGCTTTTGAATATGATAAAACACTTAGTAAACTATTATACATGGTGGTTCACCATGGATTGTGAGTCTACATCTAAGTAAAGTGGAAGACCTATATTATGGCTGCATATTTAATTCAGAGTCATTTTTAGGTTTTATACATGATTATAGAATAATTAATGTACAACTTTGTGGTTCAAAAATGAAATAATATTATCTTTGATTCAGTCATTAATGGTACGGGGATACTTTGATTTCTAGACCATTTTACCTAGGGCCACTCCCATAACCACTTTATGTCCATTTATTTATTGTAATATTATAAATTTTATATATATCGTTATTATTTAATTATATTAAATTTAATTACACATATTATTTTTTCACTATTATTTATGTTTATTTTCATCCCACTTAGTTATCATAATTCATTGAGTTATTATTATTTTTATTTTAATTGTATATTTGATTTCAAATAACTACCTTCCATTGAGATCCCTTTTGATCTATTTTTTTGAACCCCATTTTTTTAAATAATAATAATTTTTATGAATATAGAAACCATTTATTTGAGAAATATTTTTCATGATTTAAACTAAAAATAGAACATCTACATTTAGTTGTATTTTGAAAATATCATAGAAGTATTTTAAATTTGATGATTATCCATGTGTTCAAAGGGGGATATCTAGTTATCTATTTTATTATATGTATTTAAACTTGTATTGTTTTTATTAAGAGTTCATAGGGGTTCAATATTATGGACTCCATTTATATATTCTGAATTATAGAATGTTTGGTGATGTGGTTAGATAGAGAATATGGATCACATGGATGTTTTTTTATTGTATAATATTCCATTTTATTCTGCTAATTAAATGTATGCAATTTCCTTTACAGATCATTTATTTGATATAATATGAATTTTTAACCTTTTATTTATTACCAAGGATTTCAATGATTGTATTTAGTAATTTTATTTATTATTATGTCTAATTTAAAACTCCATTTCATTGTTTTTCATATAATTCCATCTTATGAACTATTCATCGCCAAAATTGTTTAATAATTCCACAACATTCATGTCATTTATTGGTTCAAATCACACCCTTATGTTGGAATATGATAGAATGTTTCTTTTCAACAGTACATATTTTTAGAGAACATATGATATATATGTTGTGGGTCAACTCAAGTTCCCATATCTTGGGTCATATTGAGTTGGATCAGGAAAATAATACTATCAAAGATGAGGTTATTATGTGATATTATGATCCCAAAGCATCAGATTTTAAAATAGAGTGTAATAATGGATGATATTTAAGAATATTAGAACATGGAAAATTGATATGAGAAAAGGCTTTCACGATTTTGTTTATTCATTGCCACATGTTACTAGGGGTGGTAATGTTTAATTATAAATTTTATATTTAGTTTCAGTTAGTTTGGATGTTAATTTGTATTAATTTGAAGGTGTTTTGAATTTTATTAAGGTTATAATTTTTTATTCAATAATTATTTTGTTTTGGTTAAATGATGGTAGAAGAACAGAAGGGGCATGATTTGAACATATGGTTAGGAAAACCGAAATTATCTAGAGTTCTTGGTTTTAAAATTGTTTCTAGTTATTAATATTATTTCATGTACAGATAAGACTCCACCTAAGTGTGTGAAAAAATGATTGACAGTAACAAGCCACTCCCTTCAATTTTTGTTCAATTATTTTTCATTTAATGTCACTTTAAATTACTATTTCTCAAATAATGTTGGAATTATTATATATGTTATGATAATGTTACATTATTTCTATTTTTTAAGTATTCGTGTTTGAAGAAGAATGATTTCATGTCATAATATTAAACATTTTATATTATCAAAGCAGGTTATAAAAGTATTGATTAATGTATAGTATAATATATTTTCATGATGGTTCAAATCAATTATTGTTAAAATTTTACATATATTATTATATTTAATTTAGATATTAATAATAAGGGTTTAAAATTTTATATTTTATTATCGGAAAGTGAAATGAACTGAATTTGTTTAGTAGTGTTTTCTTATTTTGAAACTGCAATTTGTTGTTTTATGATTCTATTAAAAAGGATAATATTATTGGGAGTGGTTTGAATTGATTATTTATGGAGATTATTTTGAATTAAATGTTTTCTAATTATTTGTAAAATTTAATTATGAATCATTTAAATAAAATATACTAAATGTGGATTTTTGGACATACTAATGATATGAGTAACGAGAAATGAGATTTCAAATTTGGATTTGAACATATATTCTTATTTTTAATGAAATTTTAAATGAACCATTTACTTTTTTTAATGTGTTTGGATTCCATTGGTAGTGGTATTTTCTTCATTTGGGATTTACTTTTCAACTACTGTTCACTTAGTTTATTTTAATTGTACCACCTATAAGAATCTTCATTATCTATGGTTGTGGATCTATTTTGTGGGTTTTACCACATATCAATTTACTTTTGGGATGGTTTTATTCTTTCTAATATCCAACACATCATACAATCTATATGGAGAGGTGGAACCCTCAAACTATTTTATCTTTGATGATCATGTTGTCCTTAGGGTTCCTATGAATCAATGTTATAGTTTAGGGGGATTAATTTCTTTTCCATTTATTCATGAGGATTTATTTTTATATATCCATTCCTTGTTCTATCATTAAAATTAATTTTTGAGTATGAATGAGGTATTATGGGGTATCATGAACATTGAAGTTGTTTAAAGGGGTCGTTCAATGTATCATCCATCTCCATATTGAAATTTCCATTGTATTCTCTAATTGAATGTGTTTCTGGCCAAACAATATTTATTTTATTCCCCTAGATTAAATAATTCTATATATTATATTATTTTTTCCATTTTCATATTCATAGGGAGGTGTCACTAATGTGAAATATTTTTTGAAGTCATTTGGTCTGGGGAGTAGGTTTTTCCATAGTGGGGTTTCTCAAAATTCCACCCTCATAGTGATAATATTCTCATTGGGAGGCATCATAATGGTCTTAACATGTCTTTTCCTCGTTAAAATATTATTCCTTGTTTATCTGATCTATTTTCACTTTATTATAAGGGATATCGTTATTATTTACAATATGTATCATTATTACCATTCTATTATCTTAGGTGATATGGGGATGGTGTCGTCCAATGTACCATATTCTTTTTTGATACATTTAATTTTATCTATCAATAAATAATTTGTGAATTTATGAGGGAATAAATTTTTTTTGGATAAATTTTCAAAGAGTAAACCTTCATTTCAAATTTATTTAATTAATTTATTGGTCTTCAACAATGGGACTTTTGGGTGGATTTTGATGAAATTACAAATAAAATGAATATTTCAATGCTAGGAAATATGTCTTTTAAATGGTTACCTCTCACCATATAAAAAAAATAAAACCAAAAAAATCCATAACACATAGAAGATTCATAGATGAATCTTTTTTTTCTTACCACATGACTTAATTATATGGATTCTGTCGTGTTTTAAGTGAGTAGAAGATAGTTTCATAAACAATACATTGATAGAATGTGACATATCCAATTTATAAAAATAATAAATTTTTGAAAAATTCTTTATATAAAATAAATCACATACATATTCCTTTATTCTCCATCTTGATTAAAAAACTACAAAAACATTTCAAAATTTTCATCCCCTCTCCTGGGATTAATTTAAAGGATTAATTTTGTAATTATTTATTTAATGACTTGTTATGTGACTCATCACCCCTCATTTGTTTTATCATAATTTCATTACATTGTATTTATTATTCCTCTTGATTGGGGACAAGGAGATGAAATCATATATAGTGATAGTTAGATTAATCCTATATTTGTTTTCTCTGTTGGGATCCTGAATCTTGTCACAAGTCTTTTGATAGTGGGGTTATTATAAGGTAAAGAAATATATTTGGTATAAGGTTGTTTAATAAATGAAAAATCAATTAAAAATAAAAACATTTATTTTATTTATAGTTATCATCATGTTAGTGAATTTTTATGAAAATAATGCAATGACTATTTAATTATCCTTGTTCAGGTGGTTTTAAATTATTACAATTGGAATTTAATCTAATTTAGTCCCTATATTTTTGATAAATGATTCCCATACCCCCATTGGATTTTGATAAAATTCTGTAATGGTTTCCTTAAGAAAACCTATTTTTTGAGTGTACCTATAAGATGATTAATGTCCATGAAATATTTTATAAAGGAAAAATCATAGCGATTGATGTTTTTATCACACTAAATGGTAGTTCAAATAGAATTCTTTAGGTTTATTCATCTACATTTTCTAGGGATATGATTTATTATTTTTCCGTATGTGGGAAAATTATTATGAAGTGTAATTTTGTTTGCAATGGGGTTATGAGTTCTCTCAAAGTATTGTTAATTATATTTTAAATAGAAGGGGTTCTGTTTTGGTATGACATTGTTTTTTAGAATATTTGGAGCTATATATTGTTTTAAAAATAGATCATTAATATTAATATTTTTGTAAATTTATAAAATTCTTATTTTGAGTCGACTAAAAATATAGAGGTTTTTTATTTAAATGGTTCTCAATTCTCAGTTGGATAATCAGGAAGAGGTTTCTAATTAATAAATGGGATTTTATATTTTAATAATTAAGGATGTGGATTAATTAGGGGTGATTTTGGTATATTTGGAAATGAATTTATGTGTATTTCATAGAATTTTGATTACTCATTTAGTTGTTTCTATCTTGAAGTGACATCCCATTATATAGAACATGGAAACTGGTGTGTATAGGACACTAGGAATGTACCACTGTGATCAAAATGTACTCTAAAAACATACATTGCAATACAACACTAAATAATTTATGATATAATTTGATTCATCATTTAGGGTGTCTTTTTGGCCCACGGAAAAAGGCATGAACATAGAAATGGATTTTGACTACATTTGGGGTTATCATTTTGGTATCAACATTTCAACAGGTCAAGTCATAAAATCCATAACTTCTCGTTGATTATATTGAATGTTATTTAATTCAATCATTGAATGTAAGTGTAAACTAGAATTACATTTCATTATTACGTATGAATCTCCCAAAATGATGGTACTTATATCTATTTTTACTTTTATTATATCAGATTGTTTTTACATTTAGATAATTTCTTTATTTATTATATATTTCTACTGGTTCTATTTTTTATCAGTTCTATTTATATTTTTTCTATAATTTTATATGCATGAATTTAATAGTTAGTTATTTTCCCATGATTATCAATTCATATTGTTAGTGAAAAAAGGATTTTATATTTGAGACTATTTCACCTGATTGAGTGTTTTTCATTGATAACAGATTGGAGTTTCGAATTGGGTATTAACAGGATATCATTGTATTAAAATTAAAAGATATTATATTTTTATAACATATAAATTTATTTAATAAATATATAAAAATATTATATTTGATTATATTTTAAAAAATAAGAAAAATATAATTTTTTTAATGATTATACTTGAGTTGTGTGATGGATTCCTACTTGGATATTTTCTTGAAAAGTTTAAAACATTTATATTTCTCTATATTCTAAGTTAGTCATGCATTATTGAATCCATAATTCTACCTCCTCATATATAATGATTTATATAGAGTTTGGAAAACGACCATGCGTAACAGAAATGATATTATTTTTTAATTTAGCTTTCATTTAATCTTTTAATTCTGTGTAATTATTATCTTCAATAAATAGTACTTCAAGGATCATATGTGTTTTTCATAATTTTATTTGTTTACATTATTATTGATGATCTTTTATTGTTCCTTATAATATATGGATTATTTATAAAACTATTTCATTAATTGGGAGTAGTATTCAGATCTATTGATGATTCCTGATTGAATTTCATCCAATTTTTTGAAATAGTACCTTTTTTATTGTAACTAATTCCTCAGTTCTTTTTATTATCCCTAAGAGACTGGGAAATTTTATTAAGAACAAAAAATACACACTATTATTCCAATATCTTCCAGCATACATAGTTGGTCAATTATAAAATGATTCATTATCAAATTAATATTCTTAAATTAAATGTCCTAATCAAAATTGGAATAAAACAACCTCCAAATAAATTTAAGGATAAACTACTTCTAAACTAAATTAAATTTTATTTATCCCATCATTAATCTTTTTAGCATCAATATTATAAGTTAAAAATCCATAGATGTTATGAGGTATGATAAAAATATAAAATCATAGTTAGTAATATTTTACTAGTAACTAAAAATTGAAATATAATTAGCCTATAATAATGGGAATATAACTAAGGAATTCAAAAAACACTACATAAATTTTAATGACAAATTAAAAAGAGAGATATTGTTCTAAAAAGACAAAAAATAATTTCAGTAATAAAAAAATTAAATATATAAATCAAAACTCATATTAAATAATGATAATGATAATTTTAATATATAATGAAAACTGTCATATCTATATGTATTTATATTACTAAATTTTTTAAAAAAATATTGAAAAAACCATTCTTTTAAAATTTTCTTCATCAAAAATGAATATTTAGGTATCCTAATTTATTTTTAAATACCAATAAGAAGAAAAAAACATAATAATGAACATCTCAAAAGAAATTCAACCTAGAAACACTACATAATCTTGAATGATGCATAATAATCCATAAAATTAAATGGTAAACAATATCTAATATTATTCCAACCAGAATATGTCCTTTAATTGAAGTTATGAAAAAACATTTAGTAATGATTAAAATGATTTAATACCAACCCTAATTTATAACCCACCAATAAAAATAATGAAAAATATTAAAGGGACAACAAAAAAATAATGACACATCTACAAACAGAAACTTGTAGGATAATAATCTTCTATGATAATAGTTGAATGATAAAAATATATAATAATGTAAATAAATTAAAATAGCTGTTTTGTCTTACTCGATAAAAAAATATTTTTACTGATTAAAATTCATTAAATTATTATACCCTACCATCACAATGATTAAAACCATGTCTTACAATACTTCAATCTTCTATTTTATTTCATCTAATAATCAGTTTTTTATTAATAAATTTATATTCTATAAAATTGGAAACAAAAAGTCATTATATAGGGAATGTGGGTGACATAAATAAATGTCAATAAAAACTCAAGGAAATAAAATCTAGTAATCTAAAATTTCAAATAATCTATGGAAAATGAATCATGAGATCATAAAGACATTATTATTGTCAATGATAATATTCTTATAAGATTAATAGTAAATATTATGATGTATTATGAATATAAAACAGAACATAAAATAGTCATCAATGATGTATGGAATATGTGTATAGTATATTTCTCAGGAATGTTCTCCATTAATGTGATTGATTTCCCTTATAAATTTCCTCAATTATTGAATTTTACAAATGAATTAATGTAACATTACAGACTAAAAAATTAAACATTTCCACCATCACCTAAAAACCCATGGCTTGGTAAGAAATGGTTTTTATGACATCTAATCATACATATATGTTAAGGTTAGTAGATCATGTCACTTATCATCCTTGAATCCATACTGAACAAAAAGTGATGTTAGGATCTCATAAAAAAATTTATGAACCAATATAGGCTATAATATACATTTTCATTTTATATTAATATTATATTGATATTTGTAATATCACAAAATATTTTCATTATGTCTATCTATTTCAATGTGTGGGTACAATATCCTCATTAAATAAATCAACACTCAATATTGTTTGACAAACTATAGAAAACCAAGATTCTAGATTTATGATTATGTCCCATAGATTAGTTATAGTGGTTATAAATAAGGATAGAGTAAATATAACCAACCAAAAGTAATTTTATTAATTATCATGTAATTAATAGATTAATTTGAAAGATGTTATTATAAAAAATAGATAATAAATATATAAAACAATGATGTGGTCCATTATATGTATAATTTTGATTTCTATTCAATTGAAATTTACCCCATAATTAAGATAATTATAGGGAAAATTATTTTATTTATTCATTATAAAATATTATTTTTTATTGATATATTAAATAAATATTAGTTTTTATGTTTTTTTCAATTATTTTAGAATTAATTTAGAAAAAATTATTTGATTCGGAGAAATTAAATTTACCTAATTTATGGATTTTTATTAAATTTTATATTGTTATAAATCATTATTAAAATAACTCAAATAAGTTATACAGTTATATTTTTATTTTGTTGTTTTTAGTTCTGGTTTGAGAAAATTTCAAAGGGATGTTTAATATTAGTTTTCATATCATTTTTGTACTATACTTCTTGGATAAACCAGTAGGATGAAGTTATCTTTATGGTCCATGTTATATTATATCTTGATCTATCATGAACGTTCATCAATTTTAATTCATAATAAAATTTCCAAAAAGGTCATTGTGACTATCAATTTCCCATTTTATTGTTTATTGCCTCTTTAGATCAATCATGTAAAGATTTAATGTGACATTCATGATCAGTTGTGTAAAAAATCAAAATTATCCAAATTAGAAAAAAAATGATCTAAATTCAATTCCCAATAATTCTATTTATACAAATCATGAAGATATAATAGGGAAAAAATTTCATGTTCATTAATATGATGGTTAATTTTGTTTTCATGGATTGATTTGAGTTAAGAGTATGATAACTATGTGGAATGGGTGAATTCATCCAATGCATATAGTTTTTCATATGGTAACAATTTAAGAAGTATCTTGTCCCAAATAGGATTAACTTATCAATGGTTTGAACTACAATTTGAGGTGAAAAGGTAGTGATTTACTACTTATGTGGGAAAGGAAGATGATAAAATAATAAATATTCCATGATATATTCCTACATGGAGATTATTGTTCTCTGTGAAAAAAGATTACACTATATCTAGTTCCTATAAATAAGTGATAATATTATTGTATTTTATTTTTTTCCATTACTGTAATTTATCTATTTTTATAATAGTTTTAACTTTGTAATAATGCCAAAGAGACTCCCCTATCACTACTAATGAATTCAAATATCAATGCATAATACTATTATATTCCATTATTTGTGAGATTGTAATTATTATGGGAATTACGTGATTTAATTTATTATATGATTCTAAATTATCATTCTCCCATTTTGGATTCAAAAAGAAATCTCATAAATATAATATAACTCTAATGATATTTTATAGTGGGTTAATAATAAAATTCCCTAACACTAGAAGCCCAGAGTCGGTTCATTATTACGTATCATTGGTTTGATCACAAAAGATCAAGTATCGAAAGACATATTTGTTTAGAATCCTTAGAAGTACTAGATACATTTAAAAGGTTTACATTACATCATAAAATAGAAAATTACAACAAAATTGTTTCCTTGGGAAACACTTAGATCCCATACACTATCCCTAGAGGTCAGTCGTAATATACTTCTCCGCATCCTAGAAAAAATAAAACATAGAAAGGGGTGAGCTCAGATCCTTAGTAAGAATAACAATATAGAAGAAAATTTCATAAATAAGCATAAACATTTAGGGCAATATATAAGACTAAAACAAAAGCCTTTTATACTTGAACTTCATCATAATATGTAAAATATAACCTCAAATAATTCCATTTAATTATTTAGATGTAAATTCTAATATTCAAATAATCACAGGAAATATCAATAGCCACTTTTATAATGATGGAATGCATAATGTCAGACATTCATAACCAAATAATCAAGGCCTTGTTCCAAGACTACAAATAATATTTTGTCAAGGCCTTGTTCCAAGACACTAGTTTGTCTTATTAGACCTACAGATGCATCGATAAGCTATAACTATCTCCACTCGTCACTTACTAAGTCCAATTCATTGCTCATATTAGATGTTTTAAACATAACATAATCATTCATATTAAAACTAGTATAAAAAATGTCAATACATTATCCATAACCATGAATAGTGTAAAAATAACACATACGTTGTCAAACATATCACAAAACCTTCAATAAAATATGGATGTTTTTTATCATAATAAATCAACTTCAAATAGGCTTAATATCCAACGAAGGATGTTGATATAGATGAAATCAAAACCATTTTTTAGAGAAATATCTCTTTCTATTTCAAATTATTTAAGAGTCACATAATTATATAGAATACATTTATTTTTAAAGTATTCTTATAATCTTTTAAGAGAAGCTTCTACGTTGTCATAATGGTGAAAAATAGCTGCAGCTGCCGTATATGTTAAAAAAACATTCTTACATTAATTTTCTCAAAAAGTTCAAAAAGTACCTTGATTGGAAAATAATGGAGAGATTGCAATAAAAACATATAAGTTCAGATAAGGGTATAAAAAACTCTACCATCGTATCTATTAAATAGTATAAATGTTTTAAAATATGTTTTTAAGAAACATTTATGTGGAGGATAATGAGGACTGATTAGATACCTACGTAAAAACAACCTTATATACTAAAGATATTATGAGATAAAACCTTACCTTTTACTTTTCCTTGGTTGAGGGTAGTTTAAAATCCTTTATAATGGTGAAATAATTGTTTCTAAATTATACTATAATCATATACATTAATATGATATCATATATTATCTTTTAACATTTCTTTGTTAATAATATCTTAGTATTATCGTTGTTTTGGGTGTTAATTGATTCATTTTCCTTTATATGATTTGTTACATAAATAATGTTTTTTATGGATAGGATGTATATTATTCATATTCAGAATGATATTAAGTCTTTAAACATTATTTTAAGCATCTAATTAAATGTAGTCTTTAATGGATTATGATGGGGAATGAGTCTCATCGTGTTTATGGAGCCGGTAATCCGTACGTCCGCACGAGTGAAAATGTTATTCTTTTGATATTAACATAATATATAATTGGATAATATATCATATAAACAGAGTAATTATCATGTTATATTTATTATTTACATCAATTACACATCATAATTATACCCATCCAAATATAACGTATTGAATAACAGTTACACCACGACGTGTAGACGATAAGACGTACGTACACACGTATGATGACATGTCATTAAAAGGATGGATAGAAAAATTAATATGGTTGTAACATATTTATAATAACATCACAATATATAGAAGATACTAGAGTTAGTATTTAATAATGGAAACAACAAAGAAAGAGGAATTGGAAGATGAAAGGAACTTGAAAGAGGTGATGCAATATATACCTCTTCTTCGGGTTCTTCCTTTTGAATAGATCAAAAGAGCTCTGTAGGTTGGATTTCATACTAATAAAAGGAATCTAGGATTATTGGAGGACAGTTGAGAGGGTATTTGGATAGATTTTGGCCAATCCAAAATGATTCGATGGTGTGAATTTGATGGAAGTGGAGTGCCCTTTTATTAGAGGGGTGACGTGCACCTTAGGAAACGCTATAAAAATTAATTTATAATAAAATAATAGTCGGTTTCTAATGGTTCCAAAATAAATTATTTAAAGGATAAGTTGGGTATGAGTCTCAAAACACTCAACCAATATGTTTTAGATAGGTTTGGGTCACTATATTAACCTTATCTTTTACATTTACCTCTTAGTTAAATAGTTTGACATCTACCATGTCTCTTTGTATTTTTATATAATATGGTTAATAAAATGACTATATACATCCAAGAGAAAACCAAGTGGTTCATTATTGATAAATCTATCATTATATATGTCTTTTGGCTGAACCTTAAATTTTTGGAATAGAATATCAATTAATAATATAATATTTGTTTTTAAAACTATTTTATGTCAATTTTGATACTATTTGGTATGTTTTTGGATAAATTCATAACAGCATTATTACATAAAAAAAAATTCATCCTACCGACCCTAATATGTAATATAAATCTATATAATTATTTTAATTCATAAAAGTCTAATATTTTTTTTTTGATATTTATAATATCAAATATTTCAATATTTCGTTAATTAGGTAATTACTGCATCATCATTGTGTCATAAATAAATTAATTTATGTAATGTCTAAAAAATATAAATAAAATAAAATTATTTAGGAAACAATTTTATATTTTTAATGATAAGTTATAGTGGAATTTATCTTATGTGTAACCCAATATTAAAAATGGTTTAGTTATTAAAAATTCATTTGAACACTTTTAACTCTTATTTGAATTAAATAATAATAAATGTCCTAATATAATCCAAGTGGACCTAAATGACCATATTTTATTCCTAATGTTGTTTTTGGTCGAATTACAGTTATCTAATAGGATTAATACATGTGTTAGGGTAATAATAATATCATTTTTAACTTTAATTACCCTATTTACTTTTAACCGTGGTAAATAAAAGTCAAAAGATTCTATTCACCAAAAATTATTTTCATCTCATTAATCCACATTTTACTTACGGATATAAACCTTGTCCTTTAGATTTTTTAAATTCAACTCATAGAAGTGGTAAAATTATGTTTTATTAAATATGCATATGCTCCTAGGAGGTGGGTAAAAGACAGTAAAAAGTTCAATAAAATTTTTATATATCAAAAATTATTATAAAATACATTCAATGAATTAAATTGAAATTATATAGGTATTATGTATCTATTTTGATCTAAAATAAATTTAAAAAAAATAAATTATTATTAAAATAAAATGACGATTTTAATCAATAACTCAGTGTTTTTTTACTAATCATCAATAATTGAAAGATTTCAGAAAAATTCCAAAAATTCACCCTAAGATAATTTCAATATTCCAAATAAAAAATTGAAGTCCATTTTGAATAATAAAATTTTAAAATTTTTAAAAATTGGGTATTATTATTCATAACGGGTAGTTTGATTGGTCGCGATGTGTTAGCATCTCAAAGTTGCGTACAACGCTAGCTATTTCATTATTCAATGGGAAACATATCATGGAAGCTTTTGGTGTAACATTATCCACTCCTTCAATTAATTTCGTCTTCAAAATTTTTAGAATATCCCTGCATAAAAATATTCGGGGGGTTATTCATCATAAGTTACTTAGGTTCCCACATTGCCTCTTCCATCTTATGGTTTCTCCATAGAACATTTACCAGACAAGTCGTTTGTTTTACCATCACTAGTTCTCTTATATCAAAAACCTTGATAGGATCTTCACAATAAGACAGATTGGGTTCTAGTTTTAATTTCTTAATGGTATGTCCATTCTTTGGTTCAGGCATGTATTTTTTCAAGAGTGATACGTGTAATACATCGTGAATTTTGGAGAGACTTGGCGGCATTTCCAAATGGTAAGCTATAGCCCCAATTAATTCTAGAATTTTGAATGTTTCGATATACCAAGGACTTAATTTTCCATTATTACCAAAATGTATAACACCCTTCCATAGAGATACCTTCACGAAAACATTATCCCCTACCTAAAATTCCAAATCCTTCCTTCGGTTACCGGCATAGATCTTCTGCCTACATTGAGCTGCTTTAATGTAGGTTTATATTAAAATAAACTTTTCAATCATTTCCTCAACATGTTCGGGACTTACATGTTTTCTTTCACCAACATCATCCCAATCGGTTGGTGTGTGACATCTCTTTCCGTATGACGCTTCATATGGTGCCATCTGAATACTTGAATGGAAGCTATTATTATATAAAAATTCATCGAGATGTAAATATTGGTTCCCACATACCATGAATGTCATTTGAGAATGATCTCAACATGTCTTCTATGGTTTGAATAGTCTGTTCTGATTTTCTATCAGTTTGGGGGTTGTAGGCAGTTCTCAAAAGAAGTTCAGTATCTTCGGCTTTGTAAATGCTTTTCCAGAATCTTGATGTAAAGTGCGGATCACGATATGAAACTATCGATAGGGGTACTCCATGACGTCTCACAAATTCATTAATATATAGTATTTCTATATGTTCAAGTGGTAAATCTTATCTTATAGCTGGAAACATTGCAGACATGGTAAGACGATCCATAATGACCCATATTGCATCGTTCTTTCTAGGATTCTTTGGTAGCCTCATAAAAAATTGAATCATGATATCATTTTATTTCATCTCTGGTATGGGAAGAGGTTTCAGGACTCTTCTAGGTTGTTGCCTTCTATCTTTCGCTTGTTAAAAAACTATACATCTTGACACAAAATTAGCAATTTCAATCATCATGTTGTCCCACCAAAAATATCCCCACAAATCTCTATGCATATTGGTGCTCCTGGGGTGTAACGAGAAATTGGAGCTATGAGCATCATCCAACAAATCACTTTTTAGATCAGGTATATTGGGAACACAAAGTCTCTCTCCAAATTTCGAAATTCCATCTTCATATACGAAGTCACTCAATCTCCCATCATTCAATGCTTTAATCTTTTTTTGAAACTCCTCGTCATCAACCTGAGAAATTTTGATCCATTCAAGCATAGATGGTTTGGAAACCATTTGAATAAGCATTAATGTTTCAACATCCATGGTTATTCCCATATAAATATTTACTAGTTCCAAGAAAATATGATCTCATTCAACTCTCATCATGTTCAATACTCTATGAGCTTTTCTACTCAGAGTATTTACCACCTTATTTTCCGTCCTCGGGTGGTAGTGCATCATGCAATCATAATCTATGAGTAGTTCAATCCATATCCTTTACCTCATGTTGAGTTATTTTTCTGAGAAAAAATACATCGAACTCTTGTAATTAGTATAAATATCACATTTTTTACCATAGATATAGTGTCTCCAAATCATTAAAGCAATGATTACACCTGGTAACTAAAGATAATTAGTAGGAATGTTTTTCTCATAAATTTTTAGTTGTCGTGATTCAGATGAAATAACACCATCATTCTGCATAAAGACACAACAAGGACCTTTCTTCGATGCATCACTATAAATAACAAACCCATCATTCCCCAATGGTAGATTCAATATAGGAGAATTGAATAATATTCTCTTAAATTCATCAAAACTTTATTCATACTATTTTGTCCAAACAAATATAACTCCTTTTCATGTGAGCATTTTTAATGGGTAAGCTAATCAGAAAAATTCTAGACAAAACGCTGATAATAACCTATTAAACCAATAAAACTATGTACCTCAGTTATTCTCGTTGGTGATGGCCTTTCATGGATTGCTCTTGTCTTAGAAAGATCAACAGAGATTCCGTCCTTAGGGATGATATTTCCATGAAAAGAAACCTCTTGAAGACAGAATTCACACTTGATAAACTCCCCATATAATTCATTTCATCTAAGAGTCTTCAGGATAATGCGCAAGTGGTTTTCTTGATCTTCATAGATTTTGGAGTATACCAAGATATCATCAATAAATAACACAACAAATTCATCAAGATATTCCTTGAAAACTATATTCATTAGATCAATGATCATAGATGGTGCATTAGTCAATCCAAAAGGCATTACTGTAAACTCGTAATGCTCGTACCAGGATTGAACTGTTGTTTTCGGAATGTCTTCCTTCTTCACACAAAACCGATGATATCAAGATCAAAAGTCAGTCTTTGAAAATTATTGAGCTCTATGAAGTTGGTCGAATAAATCATCAATGCGAGGCTGGGGATAATTGTTCTTTAATTTTATAGCACATATCTCCCTGTAGTCAATGAAAAACTTCATAGATATGTCTTTCTTCTTAAAAACAGAACAGGGGCTCCCTGTGAAGACACAATAGGGAGAATAAATAACTTATTACTGAATTACTCTTGTTGTTTCTTTAGTTACACTAATTCTATAGTGGCTATTCTATACAGGGTCTTCGATATGGGCTTGGATCCTAGAAGTAAATTAATGGAAAACACAATCTCTCATTTTGGAGGATGTCCAGTTAAAACTTCTGGAAACTCATCAACATATTCTTTCACAATAAGTACATACCCTATTTGAACATTCCTTTCCTCACCCACATTTATTTCATTTTATTCTTCTCCAATAATTTAATATCGTTGATCTAATGGGGGTGGATCTAGATAATAATTATGTGGTGATGATTCTTCTATAAAGATAAGGTGTTCTTTATCATTGTCATCAAATATAGTAACCTCATTCTTCTTATAATAAACATTTGAATAATGGTCTAAAACCCAATCCATACAGAGGATTATATCAAATTTTATCATGGTTATGATGCTGAGATCAACAAATAAAGAATATTTTTATGCCTAAATGGGGATTAATTCAAAAAACATTGTTGCAATGATACTTCCCTTAAGAGTATTGACTAAAAAGTCCCTTGTTAAATCAAATTGGAAGTATTTAATTTTCTTAGAAAACTAGGAAGATATGAAACATGCGATGATCTAGAATCAAATAAAGCATTTGCTAAACATGAGGAAACCATTAAATTACCTACCACTACGTCTTTCGTAGCTTCAACCTCAGAAGTAGTGATAACATAATCTTGGCCTTGATCCCTTGGCCTTTTATATGGTATGTTCCCCCGACTCTTAGTACATTCAATCGCATAATTCCTCCTTTCTCTACAATTGTATCATTCAACATCGACATTCCCTTTCTTCCACTTGCAATCACAAGCATTGTGGCCTTTTTCACCACACATGTAACAGACTCCCATTCCCTTCAGGCAGCTATAAGGGTGTTTCTTCCCACATTAACTGCAGGATGGATATTCATAATTTCCCATCTTCCCTTTATTTCCATTTAAAGAGTGTTCAACATATCTCTTCTTATCTTGCTTTTATTTAAAGTCATATGACTTAGGGAATTATTTTTTCGTCTCGATAGCACATGAGACAATATCTTCATACAACGAGAAGGATTTTGATAATAATTATCGATGGAGAAATGGTTTTATCCCATCAAAGAAACAATCAATCTTAATTCTTTGGTTACATATATAATCTGATGCATTCCTCTCAAACCTTGTAAAGATAGCTTCATACTTTGCGACATTCTCATCCTCCTTTTTCCTCAAGCTCATAAATTGTCTTTCCATATCAACTTGATGGTCATGAGGAAGGTATTTTTAAAAGAAAATTTCATTAAACTCCCTCCATTCAATATTTTATACTTCATCATATTTGTGTTTTGAATAAATGATCACAATTGATTAGTATATCCAGTGAGACAGTAAACATCCATGACAACCTTTTACCTTTCGCTACTCCCCAAAGTGTGGAATATTTTTTCTAAAAACTTTATCCATTTCTCAACTACTAGTGGATGTGTAACCCCATTTAATGTTGGGGGTTTTTGCCTCATGAAGTGATCTAACATTATTCCTCCACACTGCGGATTAGGGTGCTCCATACGGGTAAGGTTATCATTCATAACCTATGTGAGTTGTCCAAATATAGTGATAAGCTGATCAGTACCAATTATATCACTAGGTCCATTATAATTATATTGAGTAGGAGGGAAATACCTACATGGAGTGCATGCATTAATTTTGTTTCCATTCCTTCCACTTGGCACCATTTCTAAACAATAGCATACACTAGATTGGTTTATGAATCAAAACACATAATTGTAAACTTGTAAAATAATTAGCATAAATTGAACAGTTTATGGATATAATCGATAATAATAAAAAATGTTTTCCTTGTGAAAGTATATACTCATAAAACCTTCATAATGGTTTGTAATGAAAATGAGAATTATCCTAAGCATATCCCCCGGGAGTGTTGTAAGAAAGAGTGTAGCAAGGCCTGTTTCCGTGCAACTGTTCCTGTTCAATTCTAGCTCAAAGCGGTGATTTCAGGTTTTACCCCTAGGTACATCTATTCTAGATCCACCTCTACCATCTCATATCACTAATGCAGAAATCATTTTTTAAGTCGGTTATTTTTTATTTTTTGCGTCGGTTTCTAATCGACGTTAATATGTGCGACGTTATAAATACGGTTTTTGACGTCAGTTATTTAAAAACCAACTTCAAAAACATAAAATCGCGATGTTTATCACGTCGGTTATTTTAGAACCGACGTGATAGAGAAAATAGGAAGGGTTTATCACATCGGTTATTTAACAACCGACGTGATAAAAGGCCTAGAAAGTGGTGTATCACGCCGGTTATTAACAAACCGACGTGATAAAAGGATGATAAACCGGAGGGAGGGGGGGTTTATCAGGTCGGTTGTTTAAGAACCGACGTGATAAACCGGGGGGAGGGGGGTTTATCATGTCGGTTTTTTAGGAACCGACGTGATAAACAGGGGTGAGGGGGGGTTTATCACATCGGTTCATATAGAACCGACGTGATAAACCGGGGTGAGGGGGGTTTATCACATCGGTTCTATAAGGACCGACGTGATAAACCGGGGTGAGCGTGGTTTATCACGTTGGTTCTTATAAAACCGACGTGAAAAACCGGGGGAGGGGGGTTTATCACCTCGGTTATTATATAACCGTCGTGATAAACCGGCCGGAGGCGGTTTATCACGTCAGTTATTGAATATCCGATGTGATAACCCATTGCCCAGGCGTTTTATCATGTCGGTTATTAAATAACTGACGTGATAAACCGGGGGAGGGGGGTTTATCACGTCGGTTATTGAATAACGGATGTGATAAACCATTCTCCAGGCCTTTTATCACGTCATTTATTTAATAACCGATGTGATAAACTATTCTCCAGGCCTTTTATGACATCAGTTATTAAATAACCGACGTGATAAACCATTCTCTAGGCCTTTTATCACGTCAGTTATTAAATAAACGACGTGATAAACCATTTTCCAGGCCTTTTATCACGTCGGTTATTAAATAACCGACGTGATAAACCCAATATTTTTTAAACAGAATGCAGTCATCTTCTCTCCACCATAATCAACCAGAAAACAAATCAAGAAATCGTACCACAAAAATAGAAGAAGATTAATATTAAGCATGTACATTGATAACATATAAAACTTACCCCCTAGACAGCCCCACCCTCATTTATACCCCATTGACAGCCCTCCCCCACCCCGTTGGAGCCCTCACCCTCATGTATACCCCCTAGACAGCCCTCTCCCACCCCATTAGAGCTCCCACCCTCATGTATACCCCTTGGACAACCGTCCCCCACCCCATTGGAGCCACCAGCACACTCCTAGACTACCCCCCGACCCCCGGACATTCCCATACACCCCTCGACAACCCCCCACCCGCCTGAACAACACCCCCTCACCCCCTCACCCCACTTGACAGCCCCCACCACACCCCTAAACAGCCCCATACACCCCTGGACTGTAACAGCCTAAGATTTTATGAAAAATATTATTTTTAATTTCATTAATGTCTTGTGTTGTACACTACACCAAAAGGAGCTTGCACAACATGCATACTTGACTTGCCTTGCATTACACGCAATCACGACCTTCCTCAATAGTGTGTGCAGTACACAATAATGAGTTTTACTAAACAACAATATGCTATTAAAATATTATTAAAACTAGACGTTATGAATAGTAATAACAACTTTTTGAAATTTTGTAAATTTTATTTTTTAAAATGGAATTCATTTTTGGATTCGTAATATCGAAATTAGATTAGGGTGAAATTTTGGTACTTTTCGGATAAAATTCATTTTCTGATGAATAGTGAAAATTACTAAATTTTAATTAAAAGCAACGTTTTTAATTGAAATAATTAATAGTGATAAATTATTAATTTGAGTGGTTTTAAAGTATATTTAGAATATATTTTTACAATTTAATACAATGTTGTTCATCGGATGTAATTTCACATTTCAACCAGACATAAACAAGTGTCAATCTTTTGATAGTTATTATCTCTTAAGAAAACGCTATTTGTTTTGACGACGGGGATTTATTTTTAAATTAATTAATGCAACTGATATGTTATGAATTTGGTAAAATAGACATCATTTTTTAGTTCATAATATCAAATATAGCTTAGGCCTAATTTTTGGTATTTTTCTGGAAACATTCATTTTTTGATGAATAGTGAAACCACTAAGTGGTAGTTAAGAAAAATGAATTTTTCATAAAACATAATTTTACCACTTCTATGAGTGGAATTTCAACAATCCAAGAAACACGGTTGATTTCAGTATGTAAAATGTGGTTCAATGAGATGAAAATAATTTTTGGTGAATAGTAACTTTTTACTTTTTTTACCACGGTTAAAAGTAAATAGGGTAATTAAGGGTAAAAATGCTATTATTATTACCCTAACACATGTCCTAATTCTATAGGATAAGTTTAATTCGACAAAAAACAACCTTAGGAATAAAATATGACCATTTAGGCCCACTTGGATTAGATTAGGACATTCATTATTAATTTATTTAAAGAAGGGTTAAAATAGTTAAAATCAATGTTTAATAACTAAATCATTTTTCATATAGGGTTATACATAAGATAAATTCGGCTATAAATATTCATTAAAAATCTAAAAATATTTCCTACATAAGGATATTTTATTTGTAATTTTTAGACATTAAAAAGTTAATTTATATATGACACAAAGATGATACAGTAATTATCTTATTAATGAAATATTGACATAATTGATGTTATAAATATCCAAGTAAATGTAATTTGAGACTTTTTATTAATTCCACTAATTTTCTAGGTTAATATGAAATTTTATTCTTGATTTAATTATCTTTTTTCGAACTAATAATTCTGTTATGATTTTCACAAAAATCAATTACAAAATACTGTCAAAATTGACATAAAATAGTTTTAAAAAAATATTATATTATTAATTGTTATTTTATTCCTAAAAATCTATGGTTCGGCCAAATGACTTAGATAAGGTTATATATATTAATAATAAACAACTTGGGGTTCGTTTGGCTTCTTATAGTATGTTTGTTAACCTTATAGTATAAGAACACAGTAAGACATGGTAAAAGTAAAATTATATTACTTAATGTTAAATCTAAATGATAAGGTTAAAATAGGAACCTAAACTTGTCAAAATTCTATTGGATGAGAGTATTCGACCCATACCCACCTTATCTTTGAAATTAATCAATTTGGAGCTATATAAAACCTAATTTGACTTTATAATAAAATAATAGTTTTAGTTATTCCAAAGGTGCCCCTATCCTCCCTTATAAATGGGCACCTCCTCCCTCTCTTCCTCACACCACATTGAGCCTTCATGATCGGCCAACACCTGACAATTTCTCCTCTCCACTTCCCTAGAAACATCCTAGAGGTTCTGGTCTTCTTCAAAGACCTATTTTAGTACCCTAAAAGGAGGTCTCAAAGAAGCACTTCAAAGAAGAGGTAATGTCTGTTACCGATTCTTTCAACTTTATTTCTTCTTCCACTTCTTCTTATTAGGTTGTTTAATTATGAAGTAATAAAATCAGTATCACTCATATACTGATATGTTATTATAAGTATGAAACAGCCCTATTTCACCATCTATCCATCCTATGGAAAACGAAATCACCGCGCGTGCGTACATACGGAATACCGTCTCCACGCCGTGGTGAAATCTATTTTCCACCACCACCTTACTTGGATGGGTATAATGTTGTAAATAATAACTATATGTGATTCATTTAAAGTGATATTGATTCTGAAATAGTATACATACACTCCAATACAGTCCCATGATCATGAGAACGATATCATCGCTCATGCGTACGTACGGACTACCGTCTCCACGACGCGATGAGATTCATTCTCAACTTTAACCATTCATGAATGATTATAAAGTATATATAATAAGTAATCATGAAATATATGACATAATATTGATACTGTATTTATGTGTATATATATGTATGTCATCCACTTAATTCCATTCAACTCAATAAGGAAACGAATACAGCGTTCATGCGTACGTACGGCCTACCGTCTCCATGAATGGTGTATTTCTTTCCATTTACTAATTTATTATATATATGTATATTCTGAATATATATTATATAATAACCATGTTTTTATATTCTGGAATTAAGTAATCATGATCTAAGTAATCATATGAATAATTACAAGTCAAAACACGGACGACAAATGAAACAATTTTACCCAAAACGCTCTTTAACATGGAATTTACAAAGGAACGGGTAATATAAAGTCATAAGTGAACCATATATGATATCATAACAATTAATATTATTCTGTAATAAGTCAATGAAATTATTTAAATCATTATACAGGAGGTTCAGACACTTATGAAGCAAATCGGACCTAAGGTTAGGGAAATATCACAATCTCATTTTTATCTGAGATTGTTTATACTTTGATATTTACTGGGGTGTATTTTATCATCCACGTCCATGTTTCCTCAATATGTAATATTATTTCCATCCAACTACAATTGGTTAAATCTAATTTTACCCTTTGGTGAGTTTTTAGTAAAATATATGAAAGGAATCTTTTTTTGTTTTTCATTCGAGGTACTTTTTGACTTTTCCGACAAAAGTTCGAGAAGAATGTTTTTTAACATATACGGTATGAATGGATTTTTAAAACATTATTTCCAAGAAGATTCCATTAAAAGTTTTCAAGTTTATTTTTAATCAACTTCTTTTAGTTTAGAATTGTACGACATGTTAAGAAAGGAATAGTGTTTTTGAAGCAAAAAGGATATTTTCCTCAAGAATGGAGTTCAAGTGTTTTATCAAAATTATTTTCCATCTAAGATAATAAAGGGTTCTGTTTCTATCCATATTATTACATTGATTTGATTATTTTGTGATGGAATTATATTTTTATGAATTCCTTTATCTTATATGAATTGTTTTATGATGTTACGATGTTTAAGATTCCCATTTTTATTACATGGGTTATGCTATAATGAACAGTTTATGATTTTGTGGCACACATAAGAATGGTATCATTATGAGATGCGTGGGACATATATCTCCCTCCAATGCATTGGGTAAAAATTTATATCTCATGAGATATACATGGCTAGAACGGTAGGTTATACCGGTACAGTGAAACATGACTGAAATGAGGAGTGAACTCGGTTCAGAAAGGGACTTTGTCCACTAAGATAGTCTTGGAAATGAGTCTTGACTAATAAGAAATTATTATATATGATTATGTGTTTATTACACAATGTTTCATGTTTTAAGTTATGATTATTGTGATTAAATTTCACTATTATGATGTATCCCATGTTATGAAATTATGATCTCTTTTACAGGTAAAGATTTCCAAAAGATATGTTCTTATGAATATGACGTGATTGATATTTCTTTTGTTTACCCTTACTGATCATTTGAGCTCACCCTTTTATGTTTTCTTTTCACCAGCACATAAAGAACGGATTTGGGTGTAAAACAAAGAAGATCTTTATGGGAGATGTTGAAGATCTTTCACCACGATTAGATGATTATATTCCAAATTTCCAAAGTCACTAAACTATTATGGTCCTTGTGTGTGTGTTTTTGTTATTTACTAAGTAATCCTCAAAAGTAATGTAATGTCCATGTACGTCAGGCTTTGGGTCTCTATAGTTGGTATCAAAGGAAAGGTTTAGTCAACCTTTGGAAACTAGGATGCGAAAACGTTAGTGAGATCCCTTGAGATATGTCTATAGTATGTCTAGGTATGTCTTTAAGGTTATGTATACGTATAGGTCATAGTCCTAGAATTGTGATAACGATCTTAGAATTTAACATAAGATGTTAGATATTTAGGGTAATCCCCCTTTACTATGTTGTTTTCTCTAGCATGATTTTTGCCTCTCATGGAATTCTTTTTCTGTTTTAGTTAATGGATGGAACCAGAAGGAATTCGGTTAACATTGAATCCAATGGACAAATTGGTGACTATGAGAAAAAAAATTGTGTAATGCCTAGAGAGAAAGATATTGTGATTATGCCGAATTAGTCATCGCGATATATGATTAACAAGGTGAAATTTAGTGGTATGCCTAATTCTTCAAAGAAGATGAAGATAGACTATTATGCATGTTCTCATGTTGAGCAGCATAAAGAAAAGAAGATTGAGATTTCTAAAGAAGGGAAGAAGAACCTTGAGGAATACCTCAAATGGAGGGACCGATGTTATCTGTGTGGAGAAAAGGGTCATAGAGTGACAAACTTTTATGGAGTTCAATGTATTATTTGTGGAGAACATGGGCATTACCCAACTCAATGACCTGACCTAAAAAGTTTCTTCTAAATCAAGGAAGGACATATTCCAGGACAATAATTGAAGAGGATGTATTGAAGTGTTTCTGTATTGGTATTCAAGAATAATGTTGTTGAGGTACTTTTCTTGTGTATTAGAATATTTTTGTATTATTCTATTTTGGTTTTCAATAATTTTAAGGTACCGGTAACCATGAAAAGTGATTGAAATATTTTTGGAAAGCAGAGGATATTCACATAATGAAGGGATAAAGAGAATCTAATATGTTTGATAGTATTCAAGAGCTCATGATTGATATAAGGACTATGTGATATCATGGTTTGAGGATATATAATTTTGAGGATTTTGGTATGTGGAAAGTTTTAACTTTTAACTGCATTCATGTTTTCACTAAGGTTCAATGGATATTCATTATTCAAGAGAATACATGATTAAGGTATTCACATATTTGTAATTTGCCAACAAGATATATATTATGATATATGGGGGATAAATGATGGCATTCACATGATCATTTTCTTTATACTATGAGCATGGACCGACGTATTCTAGATAATCCTAAAGATTGGAATGGATTATGTTGGACATAAGTTAGTATTGTTTAAGAATAATTTTTTTTGATATTTTTGATGGGATGTTATAGTAATATAGCTTTAGAAAAAGGACAACCTGTAGGACGGGCGACATCCCATCGCGTCGGACAAGGCTGTGAGAATCGAACCCACAACCGAAGTGCGACTGGCCTTTATCGCCTACCACAGGCCTACATGAAGTCCCTGTTTAGTAGAAACTAGTTTTATTATATTAAGCAGTATGATATATGAAGTATAAGTCCATTTTAGGAACCATATATGATTAATCTCACTATAGATTGACTTATGTATTTTTTGACAACTTTTCTAACCTTTTGTTTGAGACAGATGGAATGACACATCATTCTATCACATGATCTGCTAACACGTCACGAATGACAAATTAAACTTCATTTCTTTAAGAGATGAAGTGGAAATTGTCCAAAGAACGACAAACAGTGAGACTATTCCAAAATCATGAAAGTATTTCTTCTAATTCCAATTTCATCCACTTTAGGGAAATGATCTTGAAAACCAAAAATGTTGTCCTAGTGCTCTTATATATGATGAATCAGATGTTACCTTAAATCGTCACAAATTTATGGATTTGTGATTTCTGGCTTTTTCATAGCCATGTTTTCTACCACTCTCCATCAGAACATGATGGTAAGATTTCTCTTCCATATCCATATTTTCACCTATGTGGAAACCCAGTGATTAGTTTATTTGTGTAACCGTTATGTTTTATACTTTTGTTTTTAAAGATTGGTTTTATTATTCTTTTTTACGATGTGGGTTTCTATTAAAGATACTTTCTAATAGTAAACCATTTATAACCCCGACGAATTTCGAGGGCGAAATTCATTTTAAGGGGGGTAGAATATAAAAGCTCGAGATTTTATGAAAAATATTATTTTTAATTTCATTAATGTCTTGTGTTGTATGCTAAACCAAAAGGAGCTTGTAAAACACGCATCCTTGACTTGCCTTGCATTACACGCAATCACGACCTTCCTCGATAGTGTGTGTAGTACGCAATAACAAGTTTCACTAAACAATAATATGCTATTAAAATATTATTAAAACTAGTCGTTATGAATAGTAATAACCACATTTTGAAAATTTATAAATGTTATTTTTCAAAATGGAATTCATTTTTGGATTCGTAATATCAAAATTAGCTTAGGGTGAAATTTTGGTAATTTTTGGATAACTTTCATTTTCTGATGAATAGTGAAAATTACTAAATTTTAATTAAAAACAACCTTTTTAATTGAAATAATTAATAGTGATAAATTATTAATTTGAGTTGTTTTAAAGCATATTTATAATATATTTTTACAATTTAATACAATGTTGTTCATTGGATGTAATTTCACATTTAAACCAGACATAAACAAGTGTCAATATTTTGATAGTTATTATCTCTTAAGAACAGGCTATTTGTTTTGACGACGAGAATTTATTTTTAAATTAATTAATGCAACTGATATGTTTTGAATTTGGTAAAATAGACATCATTTTTGAGTTCATAATATCAAATATAGCTTAGGCCAAATTTTTGGTATTTTTCTTAAAACGTTCATTTTTCGATGAATAGTGAAACAACTAAGTGGTAGTTAAGAAAAATGAATTTTTCATAAAACATAATTTTACCACTTCTGTGAGTGGATTTTCAAAAATCCGAGAGACATATTTTATTTCAGTAAGTAAAATGTGGTTCAATGAAATAAAAATAATTTTTTGTGAATAGTAACTTTTAACTTTTTTTCCCACGGTAAAAAGTAAATAGGGTAATTAAGGGTAAAAATAATATTATTATTACCCTAAAACATGTACTAATTCTATTGGATAATTTTAGTTCGACAAAATACAACCTTAGGAATAAAATATGACCATTTAGGCCGACTTGGGTTAGATTAGGACATTCATTATTAAATTATTTAAAGAAGGGTTAAAATAGTTAAAATCAATGTTTAATAACTAAATCATTTTTAATATAGGGTTATACATAAGATAAATTCGACTATAAATATTCATTATAAATCTAAAAATATTTCCAACATAATGATATTTTATTTGTAATTTTTAGACATTAAAAAGGTTAATTTATTTATGACACAACGATGATGAAGTAATTATCTTATTAATAAAATATTGATATAATTGATGTTATAAATATCCAAGTAAAAGTAATTTGAGACTTTTTATTAATTAAACTAATTTTATCGGTTAATATGACATGTTATTCTTAATTTAATTAACTTTTTTCGAACTAATCATTCTTTTATGATTTTCACAAAAATCAATTACAAAATAGTGTCAAAATTGACATAAAATAGTTTTTAAAACAGATATTATATTATTAATTGTTATTTTATTCCTAAATATCTACATTTCGGCCAAATGACTTAGATGAGGTTATATATATTAATAATAATCAACTTGGGGTTCGTTTGGCTTCTTATAGTATGTTTATTAACCTTATAGTATAAGAACACAAGAAGACACGGTAAAAGTAAAATTATTTTACTTAATGATAAATCTAAATGATAAGGTTAAAATAGGAACCTAAACATGTCTAAATTATATTGGATGAGAGTATTTCGACCCATCCCCACCATATATTCGAAATGAATAAATTTTGAGCTATTTAAAACCGAATTTCACTTTATAATAAAATAATAGTTTTAGTTTTTCCTAAGGTGCCCCTATCCTCCCTTATAAAAGGGCACATCCTCCCTCTCTTCATCACACCACTTTGAGCCTTCATGTTCAGCCAACCCCTGACAATATCTCCTCTCCACTTCCCTAGAAACATCCTAGAGGTTTTGGTCTTCTTCAAATACCTTTTTATTACCCTAAAATGAGGTCTCAAAGAAGCACTTCAAAGAAGAGGTAATGTCTGTTACCGATTCTTTCAACTTTATTTCTTCCACTTCTTCTTCGTAGGTTGTTTCATTATGAAGTAATAACATCAGTATCAATAATATACTGATATGTTATTATAAGTATGAAACAACCCTATTTCACCATCTATCCATCCTACGGAAAATGAAATCATCGTGCATGCGTACGTACGGAATACCGTCTCCACGCCGTGGTGAAATCTATTTTCCACCACCACCTTAATTGGATGGGTATAATGGTGTAAATAATAACTATATATGAATATTTTAAAGTGATGTTGATTCTTAAATAGTATAAATACACTCCAATACAGTCCCATGATCATGAGAACGATATCATCGCTCATGCGTACGAACGGACTACCGTCTCCACGACGCGATGAGATTCATTTTCCACTTTAACCATTCATGAATGATTATAAAGTATATATAATAAGTAATAATGAAATATATGACATAATAATGATACTATATTTATGTTTATATATATGTATTTCATCTACTTAATTCCATTCAACTCAATAAGGAAACGAAAACAGCGTTCATTCGTACGTACGGCCTACCGTCTCCATGAACGGTGTATTTCTTTCCATTTACTGGTTTATTATATATTTGTATATTCTGAATATATATTATATAATAACCATGTTTTATATTCTGAAATTAAGTAATCATGATCTAAGTAATCATATGAATAATTAAAAGTCAAAACACGGATGAAAAATTAAACAATTTTAACCAAAACACTCTTTAACATGGAATTTACAAAAGAACAGGTAATATAAAGTCATAAGTGAACCATATATGATATCATAACAATTAATATGATTCTTTAATAAGTCATTGACATTATTTAAATCATTATAAAAGAGGTTCAGATACTTACAAAGCAAATCGGACCTAAGGTAAGGGAAATATCACAATCTCATTTTTATCCGAGATTGTTTATACTTTGGTATTTACTGGGGTGTATTTTATCATCCACATCCATGTTTCCTCAATATGTAATATTATTTCCATCCACCTACAATTTTTTAAATCTAATTTTACCCTTTGGTTAGTTTTTAGTAAAATATATGAATGGAATCTTTTGTTTTTTTCGTACGAGGTACTTTTTGACTTTTCCGACAAAATTTCAAGAAGAATGTTTTTTAAAGTATACGGCATGAATGGATTTTTAAAACATTATTCCAAGAATATTCCTTTACAAGATTTCAAGTTTATTTTTAATTAACTTCTTTTAGTTTAGAATTGTACGAAATGTTAAGAAAGGAAAAGTGTCTTTGAAACACAAAGGATATTTTCCTCAAGAATGGAGTTCAAGTGTTTTATCAAAATTATTTTCTATCTAAGATAATAAAGGGTGCTGTTTATATCCCTATTATTACATTGATTTGATTATGTTGTGATGGAATTATATTTTTATGAATTCTTTTATCTTATATGAATTGTTTTTTGATGTCACGATGTTTAAGATTCCCATTTTTATTACATGGGTTATACTATGATGAATGGTTTATGATTTTGTGGCACACATAAGAATGGTATCATTATTAGATTGGTGGGACCAATATCTACCTCCAATTCATTGGGTAAAGATTTTATATCTCATGATATAGACATGGATGGAACAGTAGGTCATACCGGTTCAGTGAAACAGGACTGAAATGAAGAGTGAACTCGGTTCAGAAAAGGACTTTGTCCCCTAAGATAGTCTTGCCAATGAGTCTTGACTAATAAGAAATGATTCTCTATGATTATGTGTGTATGAAAAAATGATTCATGTTTTATGTTATGATTATTGGGATTACATTTCACTACTATGATTTATCCCATGTTATGAAATTATAATCTCTTTTACAGGTTAAGATTTCCAAAAGATAAGTTCTTATGAATAAGACGTGATTGATATTTCATTTGTTTACCATTACTGAGCATTTGAGCTCACCCTTTTATGTTTTATTTTCCCCAGGACATAAAGAACCGATTTGGGTTTAAAAAAAGAAGATCTTTATGGGAGATGTTGAAGATCTTTCACCACGATTAGAAGATTATATTCCGAGTTTCCAAAGACACTAAACTATTACGGTCTTTGTGTGTGTGATTTTTTTATGTACTAAGTAATCTGAAAAAGTAATGTAGTGTCCATGTACGTCAGGCTTCGGGTCTCTACATGGACAACCCCCCTACCCCTAGACAGCACTCCCACACCCCTGGACTGCCTTCCCACACCCATGGACATCCCTACCACCCCCCAGGACTGTCCCCCCACCCGACCGGACAGCCCTCCCAGACCACTGGACACCCCCAACCCCATTGAACACACCCCCACACCCTTGGAACCCCTCCCCCATAGACCCAAATCCATACCATAAAAACCATAAAAAGTATACCAAAACAAGAAGTAGAGAAAAATTAAAAATTCACTTATATAACATCCAAAACTTATACTGTCAACTTCAAAAAAAAACTAAATCCAACCTAAACAACTACCAAATACACAATTAAAAAGACAATATTCAAAATTACATTTTACATTACAAAAAACTAAAATTCAATCAAACCTGTAAAATAATTTGACCACTCCACTTGTACGTGTTTGATGCCTTCAGCAGTATAGAGTTGAGGGTCATCAAAAAGCTACAAATGAAAAAGAAGATAGTTAACGTGTATAATGAATAAATCAAATTGAAATATTATGGAAAAGTTTATGTGGAAATCATACGAGGTCAAAATTTAGAACTGTCCCAGTTGTTATTATTTCATACATAAATCTTAACATATAATATCCGCATTTGATGACGCCTTGTTGTTCATGAAAATTCTATTTAAATGAGTGTAAATTAAATATATTATTTTTATGTAATAAATCAAAATGTACAAATTATAAATGGAAATTTACCTTCACATTTACATATTTGATCTTTGCTTTTTTTTCATTGTGTTTTTTCGAAAGTAGGCCCATGCACTGTTAGAAAATAATACGAATGGGGTAAATTTAAAATTCATTATAATATATAAAACTATTGAGGAATTGAAACTTACTTTTCCAATATATTCTTAAAACTTTCCCGCACATCACCATGAACAGATTACGTCCAATAAAGAGCTTTCTCCCTCGGAAAAAAAACCCCTAACATCCAATGATCACTGATAAAAGGAAATTTAATGTTAGTGGTTTTTATGTTAAAAGATAATTAACTCTTTGAGAGAAATTTGTTTCATACCTCTCACAAAAAGGCATCATCCAACATTGTGTGATTATATTCTTTTCAAATATTTCAGAAATATAAACCATTTTTTGTTCCTTATTTAATGCACATGCTTCAGGGGAAATCAATTGCGGGTCCATGAATCCATATAATTCTGTCAGCTCATTCCTCTCACAAATTTTATAAAGATACCTAATAGAAAACATACATAAGTGTACATTTTTAATAAATATAATGCAGGGAAAAGGTGTAAAGACTTACATGGAAAAAATTTGCACCATGTTGATGACCAAATTCTCTCCAGTAACAAGCACCATGATATCATTTTTTATATTCCCCACACTTATTTCTCCTCCACAAACATGAGATTCCATTGGAAACTCATAAAAACCCAACAACAAATGTAAACATCTTGACAATCTGTCAAGACCACTGGAATCTGTATCTGATGCCATAGCCTGTTGTCTTTGTTGTTGTCTATACAGTATTTCTTTACCTTTGATGTATTCCTGTGAAAAAAATTGAAAAATATAGTAGTTTTCAAATGATAAAAAACTTTAATAAAAAAATAAAATAAAAGATATAACATTCATACCTCTATGGTAATGAGTCGAAGAAGTCTGGATGGCCAAAATAAAAAATGGTCGATACTCTATCCAACTGTTTCCACTTCATCTGTAGGTATTGGTACCCTAGAAGATCTATCTATAATATCCTGAACAGTGACCCTCTGATTCTCTACCTCTAATTGTTGATGATGAATTGTATCTCCTATACAATATACCAACCCGTATGCTACTATATGATGTTGAGAATCATCAACATACAACTCTCAATATGTAGGAATGTGCGGCGGAGGCGTAGGATAAAAAATGGGGTCCGCAGGCTGAGGTGGGGGAGTGGGATCTACTGGCGGAGGTGGAGGATAAATAATGGGGTCTATAGGGGGAGGTGGAAGAGTAGGAGCTGCAGTTTGAAATTGTCTTTGCATTTTTGAAAACATAGACTGCACCGACTCTCTAATATTGTCCTCCATCGTCGCATTAATATTTTGAACTTCAGCCTCAAAGGATTCTATTTTTTTTATAAACCCCCTCAATGTTAGAAGTTGAAGAACGTGGCAACACTTTTCTTACCGATACACCTGCCGGATATCCTCTTACACAACCAGGATGTTCGGGCCTTCCCAATGCTACAAATAAAATATCTTCCCTCCCAGTATCTGTAAATTTCCCCTCTGAACTCTACTTCGCAAGAGAGTCCTGTATTAATTAATTGAACATTTGTGTAATGATTGAAACTTCAATGAAGAAAAAAACAAAACTTAAATAAATTAAATAGATATCTTACAATCTTCTCAGCTACAATTCTCGATTCTTCTGAAAGATATTGCCCTTTTTTCCCTTCTGAGATCTCTTCCATTTTTCATGTCCAGATGGAGGGGATGTAGGGGCCACCTCTCCAGAGCTTGAAGACTCAGCTCTCAGTTGTTGAAATTTTTCTGCCATCATTTGGTCTTCCAATAATGCATACCCTCCCCGAGATAAACTATGAGGTTATACATTTTTAGATTGGATCTCCTGATGAGCATTACTTGTTTTTTGTAATTTAAGAATATGAAATCATTAATAAAACATTAATAAAAACATTTATAGAAGGAAGTTTATAAAAGTTTACATTTCCCTTACCAGAAATGACTCTTTTTTTCTACTTTCAAAAAACTGTCTCCATGTGTCTTCATCTATAAAAGGATATATACGACATAGATTGTCATGACACCTATGACCATAAATAAAATTAGATGAGAGGGTTGATTTGAAATCCCTCCATCTTCTGGCAGCCAACGATAAACATTTCTTCCTGACTCCTCTAGTGTCAGGAATATCAAATGTCATCTGATAAAGAAGAGGTTAAACATATTATATATACTAGAAACATTAGAAAAATGGTCATACAATGACAAAAGATCTTACCAAAATCGTCTCCAACAATTGAGAGATAATCGCTTTATCCACACCTCTCCAATCATCATACAGAATGCTTACTTTGGTCTTAGCATGAGTTGCAACAAAACTCTTAAAATCTTTGGCATTCGGACCTCTAGGAATATCATCGTCATCAAACACAACGACTATGCTTTGATCCTACGTATGGGCAAGTGATAATTTTGGTAAACGTGTGCACCCATGTTTACCAACCTTTGAACTCTTTGTCGTAATAGGAGCATGTGAATGTTCATCCCAGGGGTATGACCAGCAATATGCTCCTCTCCAGAATCATGTGGTTGATCATCTGAATGATCTGTCATTATCCTTCAAATCAAAAAAACAAACGTCAGTTCAAAAATATACAAATGCAAATATTTTAATACTACTGTAATAAAAAAATAGAAAAGTGTACTAAGTTACAAAATAGTAAACATTGTTAATATGGAAAGCATGTTAAACAATGGTCAAGATGGAAAAGATGGTCAAGATGGTCAATATGGTAAAAATGGTAAAAATGGTAAACCTGGTAAACATTGTAAACATGGTAATGTAGTTATCAGTAAACAAAAATAAGTATTTTAAAATTTATGTAATGGTTATAAACATGATAAAAAAACTAAACAAACTTAAAACAAACAAAAACATATAATTATTTTATTTTAAAACATGTTTTAATAAATAAAAAACTTATAATATCTAAAATTTATGGAAAAAATAAATGTAAACAAGAAATAAATATATGTTAACTATAATTTTAGGAATGTACAAATGTATTAGTTTCCCAAATTCCTTCGTCGTGATCGTTCCTTATGGCACAAACTATGTCTTCAACATGATCGTCATTATGTTCTGTTAATATTTCCATGGAAGTAGGGATCTCACATAAATCAGCATATTCATCACGTTCATCTTCACCAATATATTGTTTTTCCCTTGTAAAACGATAGCCCACTGCATATCTGATTGATCTACTACATAGAAAATTAGTTTTTCATGTGTTTCCATTATAAAATAATCACCTGTGTCTTCCAATCTATTCAGATTAACAAGTGTCATTCCAAATTCATCATGTCTGACATTGTTGTTAACGTTAAACCATTTACAGTTAAAAACGGGAACTATAATTTTAAAGTAATCAACCTCCCATATGTCTTCAATCACTCCATAATATTCACTTGATACATAAATTGGGTTTTTGTCCTTAGCACTCGAAAAATTCATTGCTTCTGCAAACACCAATACACCACTATTCTGAACTGCAAATTCTGTTGTCCTGAGCTTTTGTATGAAATGTATAACCATTAATGTCATAACCGGACCATGTTATCACATTTAAACATGGACCACCCACTATCCATTTTAATGTCTCTGATACGTCTGATCTACCATGAAATGTCTTTTTAATATATGACAAAAAAGTTTTGTTGTGCTCATTCAAAATCCACATTTCTTTCTTCTTTGGATGACATTGTTTCAACTCATTAATATGCAATGTGATATATGGTTGAGCATCAGCTATGTTATTCAAGATGTATGATTCTAACTTCTTCATCTGTTCAGCTGACAATGATTTGACTTTCATGCCGCGAATCCCCTTTCCCTCATTATTAACTCGTTCATGGCGAGATGGAGGCAAACCTATGTGTTGCGCCACAGCCAAGTAGCTCATACAAAACTCTGCTACCTCCTCAGAAATATACTTTTCAATAATGGAGGCTTCAGGTCGATATAGATTTTTAACATACCCCTTTAATATTTTCATATACCTTTCAAAAGGATACATCCAGAGATGATATACAGGTCCACAAATCTTTATTTCTCGAACCAGATGAATCATTAAATGCATCATTATATCAAAATAAGTTGGAGGAAAATACATTTCCAATTGACAAAGTATAAAAATTGCATCCTTTTCCAAAATGTTCAAAGCATTCACATCAATCACCTTGTTACAAATTGAATTGAAAAAATAACACAACTTCATTATAGTCTTTCTAACACGAATGGGGAATATTCCACGCAATGCAACTGGTATAATTTGTTGCATCATTACGTGACAATCATGTGATTTCATACCTATCAACTTCAAGTCCTTCAATGAAGCAAAATTTTTTACATTAGAAGAATAACCTTGAGGCACTTTGGTATCATGAAGACATTGACAGAAGATAATTTTCTCCCTCTTCGATAATGTATGACAAGCCGAGGGAAGAAATGTTCGTCTTCCTTTAGGAGTGGGAGCTAACTCCAAACGTATTCTAATTGATAGTAAGTCTAATCTTGCATTCAACCCATCTTTAGTCTTTCATTTAATATATAACAATGTTTCAATAAAATAATCACAGATATACTTCTCCATGTGCATGACATCAATATTATGTTTAACTTCATGATACCTCTAATATGGTAGCTCAAAAAAATTGACCTTTTCTTCCAAATATGTCTATCATTACCAAATTTCTGTATCTTTCCTAATGTCATGTCATGGTTTTTCACCCACTCAAAATACAGAACAGGGGATAAAGGTTTTGAAGTAGTATCAAATTCTTCTGAGCCATTGAATGCATTTTTTAGTCTTCAATAAGGGTGTTCGATAGACAAAAACTTTCGATGACCCATGTACACTGTTTCCTCCCATGATGCAATTGACAATATGACATCTGTTGTTCGCAAATTGGACATGCTTTATGCCCTTTAACATCGTATCCATACAAATTTACATACGCTGGGAAGTCATTTATAGTGAACAGAAGCACTCCATGCAGTTGAAAATATTCCATTTTATAAGAATCATACACCCTAATACCATCAGCCCATAACAGTTTCAAATCATCAATCAATGGTGACAAGTAAACATCAATATCATTACCGGGTTGCTTTGGACCAGAGATCATTGTACTCAACATGAAATATTTGCGCTTCATACAAACTTCAGGAGAGAGGTTGTATATTACCAATAAAACATGCCATGAACAATGTGTGCTACTGAGTGTTCGGTATGGATTCATTCCATCTGTGCACAACCCTAGTCTGAGATTTTTAATTTCATTTCCAAATGTAGAATACTACGCATCAATTTTCTTCCATTATGGACAATCAGCTGGATGACATATTTTTCCATCACATACCCACTCTTCAGCATGCCATCTTAACCTTTTTTTCATCATGTGAATTAGAAAATAAACGTTCGAAATGATTAATTATAGGAAGATACCAATATACCTTTGAAGGGAGATTTGTAATCTCTACATCAGCCTCTGATTTTTCTTTCACATTATACCGTGATGTCCCACATTTAGGACACTCTGATAGAAATTTATATTCCTTCCTATATATAATGCAGTCATTTGGACAGACATGTATTTTCTTGTATCCCGATCTCATCGGGCATAATATTTTATTGGCATTGTAATGTGAATCTGGAAGATCGTTATCTTTTGGAAGAATGTCTTTCATCAATTGTAGCAGCTCTATAAAACTTCTGTCACACCATCCATGCTTCACCTTTAGGTTAATCAATCATAAAACCGCCAAAAAAACCGTAAATTCTGTACAACCAGGATATAATGGTTTTTCAGCATCACCATATACGCGCATCTGTCGGTTCTATCTCAATTTGTTCTGCTACAATATCGTGAATCATTTATTTAATTCCATCGGAGTTACCATCTAGCGAATCACCATCATCAGTGATATTCAGTCCAGTTTCACCATGCCAAATCAAAGTGTTGTAACTTGGATTAAAACCATGTCAAATCATATGATCTTTTATCTCTCTAATTTTCAACTTCTTCATATTCAAACATTTCAGGCATGGACAGAAAAAATGTCACTACTTGGAACATTTCATTTTGGAAATTCCAAAAAGGAATCAACACCTTCCTCAAATTATTTGCTCATTCGATGTTCTATAATCCAACTTCAACTCATTATTACCTATAAAAAATATCAACAAAACATATATATTCATAAGATAAGAAAAATATATGTTTATATCAAAAAAATCATAATTTGTATGTAAAACAATTTAAAATACAAAACAAATCTATAGGTATTTAAAAAATATGCTTGAATATTATTTTTAAAACAAAATATAGTTAGATATAACAGTTTTAAATTTCATTAAATCAAAGAAAACCATGACGCCTACATAGTTTAATATTGATTGCGGTTTTGATGTTTTAATATATTAGATAAATTACCTATTTAACAAGTTATTAATGGTTTCTGTAGACCATAAATCCATTTGGTAAATATTTTCACACAATTATAAAAATCAATGGAAGTGTTTTTGGGAGAAATATGTTCAATCATTTGATTTTGATGTCCCATATTCTATAACAAAAAGCAATGTGGATACCAAAGCCCTTAGTCTGGTTTTTTATTCTCAAAGGGTTTGTGATGAAAAAGAAGAGTATAAGTTGATGTATATGATAAATAAAATACAACTATATTTTATTTATGGTTATGTTAGAATGAATTCATACCATATCATTTAGGATCTTCTCCCACCAAAAGTAACCCACCTCAGTTAAAAATGAATAAATTTAGATAATTTTTCAAGAATCCCTCCTTTAATACATCATGGTTTTTTGATTAGCACCGATGAAATTTAAACCAAAAATATTAGTGGAAATTACAACTATATATGTTTACATAATAAGAGATATGAATAGATGAATCACTAAAAAGAAACAATAATTAAAATAATTATTCAAAATACATGTATTGTTGTACATAAACTGAAAATAAGATTATTAGTACTAAAATTAAAACTAGGAAGAAACAATTAACTCTATATACTCATTAAAGCTACTCCCCAACACTTCCATGCTACTAAAATCTATAAAAAACTACAAATTTCTTTTAGAAACCAAAAAAATTGTTTATATTTATGTATGGTGGGCATAACATGTATACATAGTAAGATCCTCCATAAAACATCTCATGAAAATATTGGAGAAGCACACTAAAGCCCTGTGAAAAAAGGAATCTAAATCATCACCTAAACCCGGAAAAATAGTTTCATATACTCACTATGGATCACTCACAAAATAATTCATATAAATAAACCTTTTCGTATGAAAAATTATATATATATATATATTAAAATTAAGGTTCTCAGATACCACTTCTCCATTAGTTTTCCTATCACACCCCAATGCACTACTCCACAACACTTCCATGCTACTAACATCTATAAAAAACTAAAAATTTATTTTAAAAACCAAAAAAATTGTTTATATTTATGTATGGTGGGCATGACATGTATACATAGTAATATCCTCTGAAAAACATCTCATGAAAATGTTGAGGAAGCACACTAATGCCCTATGAAAAAAGGAATGTAAATCATCACCTAAACATGCAAAAATAGTTTCATATAATCACTATGGATCACTCACAAAATAATTCATATAAATAAACCATTTCATATAAAAAATTATATATATATATATATATATATATTAATATTAATGTTCTCAGATACCACTTCTCCACTAGTTTTCCTCTCACACCCCAATGCTAAGGTCATGGTCTCACCCCGCCCATAAATCATCCTACACCATGTGAAATTGTATCACATCCATCATGAATCATATGTATCTTAGATTATCTCATCACCATCTTATCAAAATAGTAATGAGGTACATACTGGGAAACCAATACATCTTGTTTACATTAAATGTACAAAAATCGCAAAACATAATTATAGACTATCTGTGAAAAAAAACGAACGAAATAAATTCGTGGAAGGCTTACATGAATGTTGTGAGTTGAGATGATAGATCCGAGAGGAGTGAAGAAGATAAACAATGAATCCAAAATGAGTTTAACGCAGGTCGATCGACGAGCCGATTATGGTTTACCGCGCGAGAGAGATGAGCCGGCGGACTGTCAATCGAAAAATCATAAATGAAAGTCCACGGGGCTTTAATTTCTATAAAAGTTTTATAACGTCGGTTATTATATAACGGTCTTTATAAACTATTTTTTAAATTTATAACATCGGTTATTTTAAAACCAACGTAAAAACCCCCCCGCGCATTGGTTTTTTACGTTGGTTATCTTATAACCGACTTAAAAAATGAGATTTCTACGGGTTTTTTACGTCAATTATAAAATAACCGACATTAAAAACCCCCCGTGCTTTGGTTTTTTACATTGGTTATTTTAAAACCGATGTAAAAAAGCTCCCTCGCTTTGGTTTTTTATGTCGGTTATTTGGAAAATAACGTAAAAAACCAGATATCTATGAGTTTTTCACGTCGGTTATCAAATAACCGACGTAAAAAACCAAAGAATGGGGGGGGGGGGTTTACGTCGGTTATTTGATAACCGACGTAAAAAACGCATAGATATCGGGTTTTTTAAGTCGGTTTCCAGATAACCGACGTAAAAAACCACCACGCATTGGTTTTTTACGTCGGTTATCAGATAACCGACGTAAAAACCGAACAGGTGTGATTTGTAACGTCAGTTATTAGAATAACCAACGTTAAAAATCTACTCGCCGCAATTTTTACGTTGGTTATTTTATAACTGACGTAAAAGACCACGTTTCACAGATTATCACATCGGTTATATATAACCGACGTAAAAAATGGTGACGTAAATAACGTTTTCTGCACTAGTGTATCTAGAAATGGATGTATTACTAAAGAAACTCATACAATCTCTAAAATTCAAAAATTTTGGGATGTTCTTCTATACTAATCCTCAAAGTCTTTATTAGGGCTATTTGGTCTAATCAAAGTTTACCTAAATCTAGTTTACAAGGTTTGTACTGAAATTCCTCTAATACCAACTATAATGCCCCTACCACAAAAGCAGAGAGTCAGTGCATTATTAAATATCATTCGCTTGATCACAGAAGATCTGGTATCAAAATACTGATTAGTTTAGTAGCATTAGAAGTATGGACACATTCATAAGGTTTACATTTCATCACAAAATGGAAAACTACAGATAAATTGATTCCATAGACAACACTGAGACTCCATAGACTATCCCTACAAGTCATTCAAAATATATATCTTTGCATTCTAGGAATAATAAAACAGAGAAAGGGGTGAGCTCCGATGCTCAATAAGGATAAAAATAGAGCGGAAACTTACTTAAATAAGTATAAACATTTAAGGAAATGTATAAGACTAAAAAAATGCTATATAAACTTGAAATTCAGAATAATATGGTAAATATAAAATAAAAATATTCCATTTACTTATTCACATGGATACTCTACTAGTCTAACAATCACATGCAATATCAATATCCACTTTCATAATGATGGAATGTATAATGCCTGACCTTTATAACCACATAGTCATGGATTTGTGCCAAGACTACAAGAAAGATTTTGTCAAGGCATGGTGACAAGACACTAGATTGTCTCATGAGACCTACCGATTCATGAAAGTGCTATAGCGGGCTCCACCCGTCACTTATTATGTACAATACATTCCTCATATGAAAAGTTTTAAACATAACATAAACATTCGTATTAAAAATAACATACTAAATGTAAATACATTATCAATAATCATGAATAGTGTAAAAATAACACATCCACAGTCAATCATATCACTAAACCATAAATACAATATGGATTTTTTGCATCATAATAAATCAACATCAAATAAGCTTAAAATTCATCAAAGGATGTTGACATAAATGAAATAAAATCCTTCTTTAGAGAAATATCAATTTCTATGTTAAATCGTTTAAAAGTCACATAATTATAAATAAGCCATTTATTTTGAAAATATTCTCATAATATTGTAAGGTAATCTTCTACAATGATATAATGGTGGAAAATAGCCTCACCCTCCGTATATTTTAAAAAACAATCTTACCTTAATTTTGTCAAAAAGGTCATAATGTACCTTTTTTGAAAAATGACGGAAAGATTCCTTTCAAAACATATAAGGTCAAATAATGGTATTAATGACAGTAAACTATTATATAGTAAATATTAAAAATGCATTGAAATACAGTTTTAAGAAACATGGATGTGGATGATAAGGAGGTCCCTACAGATATTTATGTAAAAACAAACTCGGATAATAAACAGATTGTGAAATTAACCCTTACCTTGTACTTTTCCTTGGTCAAGGGTAGGTTAACCTCTTGTATAATGGTGAAATAATTTTTATTAAAATATACTATAATCATACACAATAATATGATATCATATATGAACTTTTAACATTTCTTTGTTAATAATTAATTAGTATTAACGTCGTTGTAGCTGTTAACTGATTCCCTTTCCTTTATATGATTTCTTACGTAAGTAATGTCTATTATGGATAAGATGTACATTATTCATATTTAAAAGTCTATTAAATCTTTAAACAATATTTTTTAATCATCTAATGAAAATTATTCTTGAATGGATTACGATGGGGAATGAATCTAATCGCGTTCGTGGAGACGGTAATCTGTACGTACGCATGAGCGACAATAATATTCTTTTGATATTAAAATAATATATAATTGGACGGTATATCATATATAAAGAATCATTATCGTGTTATACTTATTATTTACATCAATTACACGTCATTATTATGACCATCCAAATAATAATGTATTGAATAACAATTACACCAAGACATGGAGACAGTAAGTCATACATACGTACGTATGGTGAAATTTCATTCAATGGATGGATAGAATAATAAATATGGTTGTACCATATTTATAATAACATCACTAAACATAGAATATAATTGAGTTATTATTTTAAAATGTAAACAACAATGAAATAGGAAGTGGGAGAAGAAAGAAACTTGAAATAGATGACGAAATATTTACCTCTCCTTCATGTTCTTCCTTTTGTTTTTATAAAAAGGGATCCTTAGGTTGGTATTATGACTAATGAAAGGCCTCTAGGATCAAGTGATGACACTGGAGAGGGTTTTTTGGTAGTTTTTGGATGATCTAAAATGACTTTAAGGTGTGAATTTGAGGGAAGGGTGAGTGCCCTTTTATAAGTGGGGTGAGGGGCACCTTAGGAAATTCTGAAATATTATTTTATAATAAAATAATTTTCAGTTTATAATGGCTCCAAAATGAATTATCTAAATTATATGGTGTTTATTTGTTGAAAACCACTCAAAAAATATGTTTTATATAGGTTTGGGTCAGTATATTAACATTATCTTTTATATTTAACTCTTTGTTAAATAGTTTGACATTTACCATGTCTCTTTGTATTTTTATATTATATGCTTAATAAACATACTATATACATCCAAGAGAACCCCAAGTGGTTTATTAATCATAAAAATATCATTATATATGTCTTTTGACCTAACCTTATATTTTTACAAATTGAATATCTGTTGATAATATCAAAATTGATTTGAAAATACTTTTATGTCAATTTTGACACTATTTGGTATTTTGTTTTTCATAATTTCATAACAGCATTATTACTTCTAAAACGATTCATCTAACCAACCCAAACATGTCATATTAACATAGAAAATTAGTGGAATTCATAAAAAGTCTCAATTTACATTTATCTGTATATTAATAATATCAATGATTTTAATATTTCATTAATTAGGTAATTACTGCATCATCATTATGTCATAAATAAATTAATTTATATAATGTATAAAATATATATATATATGATACAATTATATATGAAATATTCTTATATTTCTAATGAATATTTATAATCTAATTTATCTTATGTGAAACCCAATATTAAAAATTTATATAGTTATTAAACATTGATTTTAACACTTTTAACTCTTCATTGAATTAAATAATAACAAATTTCCTAAACTAATCCAAGTGGACCTAAAGGATCATATTTTATTCCTAAGGGTTTTTTGGTCTAATTAAACTTATCCTATATAATTAGGACATTTTTTATGTAATAATAATATCATTTTTACCTTTAATTACCAAATTTAATTTTAATTGTGGTAAATAAAAGTCAAAAGTAATTATTCACAAAAAAAATATTTTCATCACATTGAACCACATTTTACTTACATATATCAACCGTGTCTCTCATATTTTGAAAATAATCTAACAGAATTGGTAAAATTATTTTTATGTAAATTTACAAATGCTCATAGGAGGAGGGTAAAAGACGATAAAAAGTTCAATAAACTTTTTATATATCTAAAATTATTATAAACTGACTCTATTAAATTACATTGTACTTATATAGGTATTATGTATCTATTTCTAAATAAAATATATTTAAATAAAATATATATTTATTTAAATAAAAATTTAGTTTTAAAAAAATAACTTAGTGTTTTTCACTATTTATCAAAAATTGAATGTTTTTAGAAAAATACCATAAATTCACCCTAAGCTAATTTCGATATTCCAAATCCAAAAATGAAGTCCATTTTGAAAGGAAAAATTTATGAAATTTAAAAAATTGGGTATTAATATTCCTAACGGCTAGTTTTATTGGTCACGATGTGTTAGAATCTTGAAGTTGTGTACAATGCTAGCTATTTCATTATTCAAAGGGAAACACACCGAGGAAGTTTGGGTGTTACATATAAATGAGTGGCAGACGATATATTATTTATACATTATTTAAAATTTGATAATTTAGTGATTATTTCATTCCCTTAATATTTCAAAGTTTACTATTTCAAATTGATATATATTGTTTTTTCTAATTAGAGATTGAAAATTGGATATAAAATCAAATACTAATTTGACAATAATGAATATAGATTTCAAAGTTTATCCTAGTATATTTTAAAAATTGTATTGAAACGTCATTTTTAATGTGACCCTCGACTAATAGGCCAATGTATTAATTCATGAAATTAAATTAAAAAAGTATGAATACTGAGAAATTATTAAAATAATTTTCATTAAAATAAATCAAATAAACTAGGAGAATGTTTTACCATGTAAGAGTCACACCAATGCCCATGGTAGAAATCCCTTCAAAAACCATGTTACCTTCCCAAAAAACATGTGTTTCACTGATATTTAGGCTTATAAGTGTAATCATGAATTTAATACATTTAATTGTGAGGCTCTTTGTAATATGAAAATCAATGTTCTTGATATCTTGTACAAGAGTGGAAGAGTCACTTTCCATCCAATGTTAATTCCATCCAATATTTTTTTTTCAAATGAGATATCATAAATGATTTTAAGAATCTCCAAATCAATTGATTTATTCACAGAACATGATCCACTAAAACATTCCATGAAATTGTCTTTATGGTCCTAAAAAATCACCACACCATGAAGGTCCTTGGATTTCATTATAGGAACCGTCTATGTTAATTTTATTCCAATTATAGTGGAGAGGCATCAAATAAAAAAAATTGTTCCCAAAATACATATGTAGTTTCCCTGAACAATAAAATTTCATAGAATGCTGAGTCCTTGATACAATTTTCAAACCACCCCATTCGAATCCCAAGTGTGTCCTTAAGTGAAGTAAAGAGATCTTTATAACAATATTAAAAAATAAGGCCTTTCGACCCTGACCATTGTGACCCAACCAAATGAAGTGAAAGGATTCAAAAACAACAACTCTGAAAAGAGAATGCACCAGGGATGATTGTTTTATGTATATACCCATGTTAAGAAGTTCATGTGTTCCCATAAAATTAATTTTATGCAATCTAGATACATAAAATAATTATTCCAAATAGTTATGGCAATTGAAATGCTAAGAAAGATATGAGATTTATCCTCCCATTGTTGATTACAGAGGACGCACTGAGAGAAAAGGGAAAAACACATTTTTTAATTATCTAATATGTGGGGACTATATTATGGTAATGACTTCATGTAAAAGTTAACTGAGATATTCTTATCCACTCCTTGTTGAAAACTGAAATCCAATTGAAGTCCAAATTAGTGCTCTTGCTATAATTAAGAATAAAGGGTTTACTGTTATGAACTCCATTTCTGTATGGCTTTTAAACTAGAAAATATGGGCAAGAAAAAATTCCTGATTATCAAAAATAACATTAAAAACATCCAACAATAAATTAAATGAAGAATAAAAATTTAATAAAATAAATCCAAGTATTATTACTCTAAACAGGCAGTGGAAAATTATGAGAGTGGGCACAACCAGTCCACTTATCAAACCAAAAATTTATATTAACTGTCTTATTCACAAACCATCTTCACCATGATATGATACTATGAAAATAAGCTCTAATTTTTTAAAACATATACTAATTATGGTAGGTTTTACATCCCCTTTTCAATATTGTAGAAAAAAATATTTGAGAAACCCCAACAAATTTTGAATTATTGTTGATGAAGCTCTCCGTGAGTCCAGCTTGAAGTGAGTCATTGAAAATCCCAATATTCATAATACCCATGCCTCCATTTGATATGGTAGATCAAAAATAATTAAAATTAATAGTAACAACAATTTTTTAATGGTTAATACCTCTCCGAATAATGTTCTCGATGCACACATTTAATCAGTTCATAATTCCTCTCGGCTATTTATAGACCATTAACGAATAGAGCATTGTGAAAATAATAATAGACTTCACCAATCTAATCCTTCCATCCATGGATAAACTCTAGTTATATCATAAATATAATTACTGTATTCAATATAAAAATCCCCACATTATTCATGAAAATAGCACTTTATATTAACCCTTTTTAGAGACAACTCACGTCCAACTGCATTTTTATTAAATTGACCATCATGATGTTTATTTTATAAATTCCCAATATAGGAAAATTATCAACCTAGACAAATTTTGTGGAAAAAATTAATTTATACATATTTAATTTTTTATATATTTTTTTGATATATGAAAAAATCATTCTTAGATCACCTATTAGATTTTTACCATGTTGTTTAATTGATAGTTAAGGAACGAAATAAAGAATCTCCAAGGATATTGGGGAAGATTTTTTTAAAAATAAATTTATAGTCATTTCATCGACATATTCTTCCAGTACTACAAAAATATTTAGATGTAAAAAATTGAGGAATCCATTGATCAACTAAATAATTCAATAGAAGAGTTAAATATAGTAAATTTGAATAATAATAATAATGGCCCTCAACAACCCAAAAAAAAATATGATTTTTATAATTGAAAATGAATGAACCCATTCAATCCAATGTTTTATAACTTGGATGGAGATGATCTTAGCTCGTTCATAACATAATTTTGTGTTATTTGTTGAAAAATTAATCCCATATAAAAATTTGATTCTCAAATCAGCCATTATTCATTACCATTTTCACATAATGGATTTGGTAGATAGTGTCTATTCAAACAAAATATTTGAAAAGTCACCGAAAGTAATGATTTTAAAATTGTTCCCTTCCCAAAAACCATCCAATCAATAAGAATTATCTAGTTGATGATGGATATATATGGAACCAATCATGGATGTGTAGTAAGCATTTATGATTTTTTGAAGATATTCAAGTGGTTAACAATATCCTTCCATAACAATCCATTTAATAAAAATGGAATATTGATAATATTTTTCTATTTACTAATTTATAATTAATGGAAAATATTATATGATTCATTTATATTAGAATTTATCAAAATTCCATCGATAATGTTGCGAAAATGATATAGTTTACTTCCCATAAACACCCAACAAATTTTCATTAGAACAATAAGTTAGAGAACATGAAAAATGAGATCTAACCATCCATTATAAAATATATAAAATATATATTTATCCTCTATTATGAGACAATTATCTTTTAACAAATCCTAAGATATATCAAACACCATGCCCCTATGAGGGTTTTAGGGATTCTTATCCATAAAAAATACACCTATGTTTCCCTCGATATCGTAAAATTTATTGTTCAATAAACTATAAGAATAATTATAACTAACCAACAAGAAGAAAAATATTAAATTAGTAAAAAACTCACCAATTGATATAAGGAAACCTCCCCCCATAGGGTCCACACATATAATTGTATTTCAATAATATTTGTATACCACACACTTTACTAAAAATTTCTCATCCTTCTAAAAAAATCTAATAAGTACATGATCATGAGCCATTAATGAAGGTAATGATTAAATAACCTATGAAATAATATACCAACTTGAACACTATACTCTATAGTCATGTATAATAATATAATGGATCGATCAACCAAATCCTTTCAAATAAAAATAAAATTATAAATTCATGGAGAAACTAATATTTATACCAAAAAAATTCTTAATCCCAAGGGGAATATTTACTATATTTCTATAAAGAGTGGTTTGGAGTTTAGAAGAAATGAATAATTACCATCCTATGTTTTAGTTAGAAGCGTAAATCCTAATTAACATTTGAGATATTCCCATAAAAGGAACCAAAAGAGAAAAATCATCATTATAGTCTACCAAAATATGAAGTCATGCATTTGGCATATATGGAAAACCTATAATTCACACATCCCGATTGACAATGAGAATAAAATAAACCACGTAAGATGAGTGGGGAATTATTACTTTAGAATGTCTTATAGACCTTGAAAACAGTGTAAATGAACATCCACCTATAGTAATCCATCAACTAAATTACATATTTTGTAAGGATTTTGAAGGAAATTTTCACTAGTATGAGAAAATAACATGTATAAAATAATTAGAATATATATATACATGTATCTGCCCACGGTACCCAAAATTAATCAACTAAATCCCATGGAATAAGTAGTTTAGTTATGTTATTAAATGGAAATAAAATCACTTTTTAAAATTAATTAGGTGATTTATGAGAATAAATTCATTTAATGAATTACTCATTTAATTCGTCATTATATTTAGTAGAGACCACACCAACATGAGTGGTAGTAAACATTTCTATCAAAACTAAATAATATATAGATATACATTTATAGTATGTTTTATATAGACTAGAGGGATTTTATTTAAATATATATCTTTTACTTTCAAAACAAGGAAGGGTAAATAGGTAAATATACGTCACATTTCACTATCAGAATTCCATTTCATAGGAATATAAAAAATTAATGTAAATGAAGAAAATCATTTTATTGAATTTAGGGATGAAACTATTAACATTATTTTAAATGATTTAATAAAATAGACTAATGTTTAACAATATAATTTTACACAAAACCATTAAGAAATTATTTATTGTAATTAAAATGTTATTAAAATTATTAATGGAATAAATTTATTAGGAAATGTTTTAAAATAACCTAATTTTTTTATGATGAACCTATTTTTAAAAATGAGTTATGTATTGAGAAAAATCATTACGGTGATGAATATTTAGGAATGATATATTAATTATTTTCTCATATTGTACGAGATCTATAGGATTATAATTTGGAGACATCGCATGGATTATCCCAACCATATATAAGAACTACATTTTGATATAACTAATTTTTAAACCTATATGGCATCAATAAATGAGGCAGAACATACCCATCATGGAATTTTCACAACATCATTTTGAGATGTATTTATGATATATAAACATATAATACCTAATTAAATCTTAATGGGAGGGTTATACTAAAATTAAACAATAAAAAAATTATTCCTAATTATAAAAACGAGAATAATTAGTTAGTGTCCATTTTGATTTTCAATTGGTCTATTGTTTTCATTGATTTTGTGTGACTTTGTTCTCATGGAAGAAAATAAACATTTTAAAAATCCATTTTGTATTAAAATGATTGAGAGACTAGGGGGAAAGTACATTATTATTTTCATAACAAATTTTATTCTCTATTCCAATATTCCTATAGTTCTGTAAGACAAGCAATTAAAACATTCATATATCTATATATGATGATTACTTAATGATAATTTAAAATTTGATTATGAAATTCCCCATGTACATTTCAATTTAACTGTATTATTTATATATAATCTTTATTGGGAGTTTCCTTGATGCACTTATAAATGACATTACATTTTAATCCATTTTTTGAGAGTTTAATGGAAAACATGGAATTGTTTTTAATCAAATACATTGAATATATATATATACTATATTTTGTAAAATTTAAATTCACTGTAAAAAAAATTATTTAGGCTACATAATTTGTATATATTTGATCTATGTGGTTAAAGAAATATTGAAATTATTTCAAATTTTATGTTACATAGTAATATGAGACAACATTGTTCATATTTACATCCTGATATTTTTTTAAAAATTTAATTTTGATTCATATAATATTTATTTAACCTTGACTACATGACATAAAATGGAATTTTATTATGTGTTTTTGGATTCATACGTTGTGTATTTTTAATACTATAGCGAGTAAAAATAAAACCACCTTGATTTATTCAGTAGCATGGAACAAAACCTTCAAGATATTGGGTGATCCCACAAACAAAGTTGTTGGAAAATTATTTTCCAGTAATATTCAAATAATTTAAAAATATATTGAATATATATATTAGTCCTTGAAAAAACCATGAAATAAATTCCAAAAAAATAATTTTATCTATTGTTATTTAATTATAAATTATATTGTCTTTTTTATTTGGAATAATGGTCTCTAATTTTATTTACCTAGAAATAATAACATATTTGATCATGAAATTAAAAACAATGACATTATTAGATAGATGTATGTTTCTATTAATAAGCTTATATAAGGATATTAATGAGAATGATGGATTTTACAATCCAATGGAAAACCTTGTGATCAGGATACCTCACAAAATCAAGTTAGAACCCCAAATAGAAAAAAAAATATGGATAACTCTTTGCGGTATGTGTAGCTCTATTGAGTACAAAGTGTTCTTAATTTGTGGAATATAATGATCCAATTATTATTTGTAATATTTTTTCAAGAATAAATGTGAGTTGTATTTAATTATATATTAGTAGATTCATAATCAATATAGATAATCCAACAAAGTCGTTACATCATTACTAAATAATTTCAAATTAATTACAAATGAAACTAATTAACATTAAAATATTAATACCGGTAAAAAATTGAAATGGTAAAATGTAAAAATATAGATCACCCCAATACACAAGAATCATCACCCCACTACCAACACTATAGAAAAAAGCTATATTTTTTAAAAAAACAACATATTAGAAAATATAAATATAAAAAATTGAGATGAATTGAGTAGAATGTAGAGTGAATAAATGAAGTGATATATATATGATGTACTGTGACCTTTTAAAATAAAATATCACCACTTGAATAGTTACTAGACTGTTGGAAATCATAAAATGCTCGTGGGGAACATTAACAAGATCATTTTAATATTAGATTTACCACAAAATTATAAATTAATAAAAATAAATATTTGTAATTATTTCTTAAATTATAAATATTTTTTAAAATAATAAAACACAATTAAAAATCTAGATTATAATATGAGCACATATTTGATACACTATATTTTAACCAATTTTGTAAAAACATTAATAATAAATAAAATTAACTAGGATTAAAATGTATTTTTATAAAATTAATATAATTTTAGAAATAATAACATTGAAATATTCAATGGGTAATTTTTTAGTAATTTTATAAAACACTTATATATTTTGGTGAATATTAAAAATATAGTTTCTCACCTAACTATTTCTTATTTAATTAAATAATTCATGGGGTAATAATTAAACTATTACTTATAGGAATTTGTTTCATCCATGCTATATTTTATTTCATAAATGAGAGATTATAATGAATGAAACTGAATGTATAAACCAAAAAAGAAAATTTCGCAAACATAATGCCAAAAGTTATTTTTTAAATTAACAATTTCTCTTTCATAAAACTTCCATTTTAATATAATAATGAATTGTGATTTAAAATGGGATTTAATATATAAAACCCATTAAATTATATTGTTATGTGATTTATATTTACATAAATTCTTTATAACTTTTTTTTACATCTGATATGATATTTTATTCAATATTTTATTTTTAAAATTCCTCTCTCCTCAAGTGTAAATAATCCCCTCCCACCCAATATAAAACTGCTCATTCCTGAAATTACATAGCCTTATCATTACCAAAATATTCCCAATCTAGAAACTTATAATACATAGGTACCTTATGGTGTAAATGAACTACCAACATTCTGGTATTTGTAGCACCGCATTAGAGAATCAGCACTGGGGATTAATTAATTTGGATAAACTCATATTCTTTTTATGTATTCTTCATCTACTAATTTCCTCCACAAAACTGTTGAAAGCCATTACACAGAAGAGTAATTACTATATATGATAACATTAAATTAATTATTTAACATATAATAATTATCATATTTACTATACATATATATAAATTTATAATTTATCTTTCACACTCTTTCAGTGATTCCCCATCAGTGGTAGGTAATCCAGCATCAAAGTCATTGCCATTTAAATGCATATAAATACCATCATAGATGGATATTATGAAATATATATAATATATAAAAATATAATTAGATGTATTGTAGTATTCTTTAATTAATTATACTAAATTATGAATTACCTTGAACTTATATATTAGTGAAATAGAGCGAAAACAAGAAATTATTATATAAAATATGTGTTCATAATAACTACCCTATAACAAAGTAAATTACGATATAGAATGAAATTATGTAAATAGGAAAATATTGGTCAAAATATAATTAATTACCTTCTAGATAAATGTTTTTAATAAATTAATGTTAATTATTCAGGAAGAATAAATTTAATGAAATAAAAACAGAATAATGGTAATTGGATTCTTGAAACCAACTTCTTTTCATTGGGTTATTCATCATTAACAAAATATATTGTATGAGTACTCATATAATATTCCATAAATATCATTTCATTATTATTACATTTTTATTTCACGTATAAAAATGTATCCAACTTTATAAAAAATATAAATATTTTACAAAAGATTTATTCTTTCCAAAACAAATATTTGACTCCCCTTGAGTTGGTTCTTATTCATAGTAGAATGATTAATGAAATAAAAAATATATCTTTTCTATTATTCATTTGGGGAAGCCAATTTTAATTCATTAATTAAATACAGATAAAATCCTCATGAAACACATTACTTTACAAGGTTAAATTAATGTGTATGATTGTAATATAATCTATGTGGAATGTAAGTTTTTTTAAATATCTTGATTTGTGAGGTGTGAATAGAATTATATAGATATCCAATGCTCATGGTAATGTGATATATCTCATAAAATTATCTGTATTATGTTTATAAATTTTGATATTCTTAAAGAGACCTAGGCTTAATAGAAGTGGATATTATATTATTTTAGACTAATACTTAGTAATATACAATAATACATACTTGGGGACTATAATGGTTTTGGGTCATTGGAAACATGGAAAGCATTATTCCATCTCAGTGACTGATCTTCCACATATCTCATAATGATCTCCACATTTAATGCTTCTAACTAAAACCATTATTAGTATCCTAGGGATGAAATCATTAGAATAAGGTGAGATCAAATTCTTAGTAAGGGTATACAAGGGAGACATGTATGAATAATCATGATCAAAATGGTATGATAACATGTTCATGAAAATAGAAGATCATCCCCTATATATCAAAGAACGTATACATGAAACATGGCATAAATAATGGTAGTCCATAAGACATGAATGATACATAAATGAATAAAATTGGCCAAGAAAGCCTAATATAAGAATAAAAAGTGGACTTATGGTAGACACAAAAGTATATATTAATGATTTTAAAAGTAGTGAAGGAATTCCTTCCATGTATATCTTTGTAATATAGGTTCACTCACCATATTATATTTATTGTCATGGTTCACTGCCATAACCATCTTGGTAGTCATGGATCACTCCCATAGACATCTTGATAGTCAAGGTTCACTCTTATAGCCATGTTTGTAGACAAGGTCTTCCATGTCAATCTCAAAAGTTTTAAATATTTACCCAATGTATTAGATGTAGATATAGGACCCACCTATATCAAAATTAAATCATACATACATGTGCCATGATATCTTAAACAATAAAATTATAACCCATAAATGGAATGAGTGTCATAAACATATAATTATATAATTAACTATAAAAAAGATACAAGTTTCATATTTAATTCACCAAATTAATACCCTATGAAAATAAATTGGTTTCTTTTACATAATCTCATCATAACTTAACTATTTAGATAATGAATATGAATGTTATTCTTGAAAGATAACAATGTATGTCATCATATGTGAAGAATGATTTTGAAAACTCACATAGAACATGAATTTTCAATAAAAATAAATTTTTTAATATATAAATTTTTTTGAAAACCATTTAATTGAAACCACTTTGAAAACATATAAAGGAATCATGGTAATGATTTCAAATAGTTCATGAAGAAAATATCCTTTCTTTTTTTGGAAATAGATTTATTTTTATAAAATGACCCACATTTTTAAAATGAAACATTTTTTAAATAACCGTGCAATATTTATGGAAATAATAAGGTAATAATGTGACATGATAGCTTAAAACCCATTCATGCCATATTCGTGAAAAAACATTCATTTCATACATTTTCAAAAAGAATTAAAAAGTACATCATTTGAGAAATAAAAGAAATATTCCATTCATCCCATGTAGTTAAAAAATGCATAAAAATGACTTTAAACATCCATTTGAGAATAATAAAAAAAATTGAATTTCTTTTATAAAACATGTACATGGATTATATATATTACCCAATAGATACTTAAAATGAAGCAATATCAAATATGAAAGATATTCTGAAATCAACACCCATCAATTTATAATCAAGAGAATCATATCCCCCATGTTAGAATAAAATTATAAGAATATAGAAAGATAAGAATCATATGGATAAAAATCATGAAATTAATTTATGTGAAATATATACACCATGTAGAAGAAACTAGTAGATTATCAAGAATGTGTCTCACCGAAATAATGGTGAGAGAAAAAGAACCTTAATTTATATCTTGAATCTCTTCATACTCATGAAAGATACTTGTTTATCAAATATAATTTTAATAAAAAGATATTAAAGAATAATATTATTATATGAGATTCCTCATAGTGTTTGATTAGAACCATTTATTACTCGCTTGTTAATAATTCTCTATTATTGTTTAACATTAGGTAATATTCTCTTTGTTCTCCACATGTGTCTTAACCTACTATATCATTGGTCATCATAATTATGTCATGATTATAGAATGTAAATCCTGATGTAGATATAATTTATATCTAGTATATTAATATTTCAAATATATATATCATAAATAATTATGTAATATAATACATTGTTCATGGTGATAGTAAGTTGAATGTATGAATGAACGTTAAATCCATTTCAATTTTCATATTGAATGAAGCTATATCAAGGAAATATGTATATATATATATAAATAAATAAATATATATATATATCATTATTTGCGTATCATTTTTTATCATATATATCATATAAGTTCACCATAAACATCCAAAATACATTCTATGTGGTGTGTGAATGAATCACATAGCTTGGATGTGGCAGTAGTCCACACCTCCTTAAACGAAATTATCGTATTAACACCATATAGAATGTAAAAAAGGTATATATTGAAAAAAGGAAAAAATATTTGTAATGAATCAACAAAAATTCTATAAAATATTTATATACATAGTGCATGTCATAATGGCCACCATGAGTTCTGTAAAAAGAAAAATAAACAATCATGTTTTTATGAGCTACTAGTTCATCTTAGACAGATGCAATATGTTCAATATCTATTAGATGGAGGTGCAAGTAAGTGTAGGTCAAAAACATAACAGAAAAAAATAACAGTATATTTATGATTCAATTTTTCAATAAAAATATGGAATAATGAATGTATAGGTGGTAGAGAATAAAATTAAAGAAAGGAGCTTGGGATAAGATGCTACCTATTAATCGGGTATCTCTTTTTGGTTTGGGCCATAATAAATCCTTAAGTTTCCTTATTCTTAATTAATGGATAATTTTATAATGTTATAGATGTATTATGTAGAAAATAGTCGGATTTTTCCAATCCAAAATGAATTATAAGTGTGAACAAAAGAGCACGAGATGATCCCTTTTATTAGATGGAGTACATGTACATTTGGAAACTCCAAAACTATTAATTTTTTTATAAATTTATTTCTATTTCAAATAGCTACGAAGTGATTTATTTAAAATTTTAGGTGTTAATGTGTTTAAATAACCTCAAAAAATGAATTTCGGATATGTTTAGGTCTGAAAATTAACCTTATCATTTGGCTTTATCCCTTAGATAATAAATTTATCTGTTACCGTTAGAACATCTCTTTTGTACACTATAGTGTTAATATATTTACAATAAAACTCCAAAATTACCCCAATTAGATAATTTTTGACATATTTAACATTATCCTAACAATTTGGAGGAAATATATGTTTTTATAAAATTTTATCATTTAATTAAATATTATATATTTTCAAATATCCTTTATATAAAATTTGATACTATTTAGTATTTTCATTTTTAAAAATATCTAATAACATGAAAACATCAAAAAAATACATTTAGTATGTCACTAACACATCTATGTTTTATATAAAATTATTCAATGTCATTAATTAAGATAACTAATATTTATTCTATATTTTTAATATCATTTATTCGATATGTCAATTAATTAAACAATTACTAAATCATTATTATACAATCCTTTTATTAGAATATATATTCTATAAAAATTAAAAATAAATTATCATGATGAATTTATATTTAATATATTTCTAATTAATATTTATAGTTTAATTTTTACTATGTATAACCTTATATTAAAAAATATTTAGTTATTAATATTTTAATATGATATATTTAACTCTTCTTTAAATAAAATATAATAAATATTCTAATCAAGAAAAAGTATCTTAAAATGGATCATATTTTAGATATAAGGTTCAGTTAGGTCGGAAAAGAGTTATCTTGTAAAATTTGGACAAGTGTGAGGCTAATATTATATTATTTTAATATTATTTTTACCTTTAATTACCCTTTTTACCTTTAACCATGGTAAATGATGTTCAAAAGTTTTTTGTTATGAAAAAATATTATGTTCCTATTAGAATAAATTTATCATAATTAATAACAAATTTATGTAATTTTTTTGAAATTCAATTCATAGAAGAGATAAAATTATTTTTAATGTTAATGCTGGAAATGTGGCTAGAAGGAGGGTAAAAGAGATGTTCAAAAGTTCAATATTTTTTATATGTATTTCTATTACAAAAAATGATTCCAATTATCTATATTTCATTTATATATGAATTATTTATCAAATTTTAATTTAAAATCAATTCAAATTAAAATAATTGTTCAATTGAAAAAGATGATTTTTACATACAACACAATTTATTTACTGTTAATCTAAAATTGAAACATTTAGAAAAAGTATAAATAAATCACTCTAAGATTATTTTGGTAATCTGAATTCCAAATGATTTTTATTTTATAAAATTAGTTTTCTAAATTTGTATAAAATTAATATTATTATTAAAATTGGTTCATTCAAGAAACCATTATTTTTAACAGAAAAGGATTTTATGAAAAATCATGTCTTTCATTGTCAATATGTTTCATTTATTTAATAAATTTATAAAAAATTCTTTTATGATTATTTATTAATGTTTCTATAACTATGTTAAATTGTTAGGCTATAATCATACCATTTAAATAATTATATAACAAATGTTTTGGTATAAACTCAATGTTTCATGAATACTATGCTAAATCAGTTTTATGTGCAGAGAAAGCCAATGTTTGTGATGCCTGTAAAGAATGTTTTAGTTGGATTTATTTATAATTCAATACAGACATAATTATATAATAAAATAAAAATCAATATGTGTTGTATTAAATAGAATGAATGAAAAATGAAAAAATAAATTCATTTTTTTTCAAAATCTCAGGGTGTTACATTCTTACCCTCATAAAAAGAATTCATCCCTCTAAATTCATCTTGGTTATCAAATTTTTACTATATGGATGTTTCATTCATATAATCCCACATCTTAAAAATGAATATTATCTCTCCCTTTAAAATAGAAATTTTTAACCATAATGGAAACCATGGGTAACATATTACAAGGATTCTAGATATAATAAAATGGGTTTGGAGGGACGATTTGACATGGATGACAAGCATAAATATTTATAGTGAGTGATTGTGGCCATATATCCCAAATATGTGAATAATATAGAAATTATGAGGATGTCAAATTCATAAATTTCTGATAATTTAAAAGGCCATTGGTTTAATAAAAATATAGGTACTATAAATATTAATTTTATTTTTTTATCATTATCCTACCATTGTGTAATACTTTTATTGACAAATAATTGAAAAAATTCCATTCAATTTTTTTTCTCTAATATATTTCCAATTCATGAATTACTTCATGATTGGGATGTCTCGAAATTATCTATGATACCCAAGCACTAAAATACCATTTTTCTAGATTTTAAGGCCCATAAATAAATGATATGTATAAATATTTATCAAAAAAATTTACTTCAAAACAATATTGTTAATACATTAGTCTCTAAACATACAATGTAACACTACTAGTTAATTATGAATAATTATTCATTAAAATAATTATACATAAACCCGAACAATGTGTTGGCTAGCCGTAGGCATGAAACCACTATCATTTTTTTGTCATGGGTTAATGAAATGTGGCCTTTCCAGAATTGTTTGGTTTTTAAACAACATACATGATGAAATTTTCTAAAATCATTGTAATAAAATTTCCAAAATAAATATGATTGAAATCCATTAAATAAGGTTAATCACAAAATAACCTCTCATATATGGTTTTTAATACAACCTCTATAAATAAATACATTGTTTGATGTTTTACTTAAAATTTTCAGGAATGGATAAACTTAAAAACCTACTAAAGTTGAAAATAAAAAAATAATAGAATGAAAGTAACTGAACCATCTGGAGATTGATCACTTATTTTTCACAAATTACCTCTTGGTTTTCACATTCAAAAAAATGAATAACCCTGTTGTAAATTCACTTATAACATGGTAATTACCAGAATTACTATAAATCCATATTGTAATCAGGCATTCTTCCGCACTACAACGTATAATTGATCTATTCCTCATATCCAAAAAAAATGTTGTACACTTCATCCTTGATGGCATAGAACGCATTGCCAATAATCTGTTCTAGGGAATCCATACGTTTCAATTTTCTTATTCATAACCATTCTATATTTATTCATAAAACATTATATTAATATAATGAAAATATTCATTTTTATCATCCCTCAATAAAATTATCACCATGTAATTTAAGCCCTTCCCCGGTCCATTGATACCATTCAACATAAACATAAAAATACATAGTGAAAAAATAACTTCAAAAACCATGGTAGATTCAATCATTCGTAAATATTTCAATCCAAATACATAATAAAACTGATTACTTAATCATTAATATACTTAAAATGATACCTTATCCTATGAAATAATACCTATTTCCTTTCATATTACATATTTTGTCTCTTCATCATCCGTAATTTAACCTTTATTCACACCACCTTGCGGATTTTCATCATGATATTCCCTATTAGGACATTGAGATTCATAATGACCTTTTAATCCACTCATAAAATAGTTAACCTTCGATGATGACTTAGAGATGCCAATTATCTCATCCATGCCCTTAACCACTCACTTCATTTTTCCTTATAGTCACTTTATTTGTTTCCTTATTTTCTATAATCAAAACATCTTAATGTTCCTCTATGACCCTCGCATAGGTGATGCTTTACACCCTCTTGAGACAAAGGAAACCAAATATTCTTTCCTCCATGGTCACTATTACCAGAACTGTTAGTGAACTCCTAGTTTCTATTCCTTAGTGAGTTTTATGGTTGTTTAATGTAGATGTTTTTAATCATATTATATGAAAATTGACTAGGCACGATAATAATATATTTCACTCTAGTGAAAATCCTACTCGACCTCTCATTAAAAATTCATCCATCCCATTCATAATTAATCCAGTTCCACCCATTTTCTAAAACCAGAAGCATATAGTTAGCATTACCTGTTATAGTATAGAAACACAGAGTGATCAAAATATTTACATTTGGGATTTCTAAATCATGACACGTTCATTAATATACAACACACTGGGTTCATACATGTTTATTTATAGCCAACTTATATCTAAATCCTTCATGAAGGGCCATGATTAGTTTGTTAACTTTCAAAGCATATACCTTGGGAGATTCAGACAAGGTGTGATGCAAGGCCGGTTGTCATGTATCATATTACATTGAGTCAGGCCCTAAACCTCTGGTCAGATTTCCACCCTATGTCCATATATTCTAGATAATCGTCCATTTTTAGTATTAATATAAGGATTCATTTCAAGAAACCACCAATTCTACCATTTACCAAAATGTTAAGACATTTTCATAACTGTTGACTCATACTTATACATATTCATAGAGATATTCCTAGACATATCTTTAGAATTATACCTAGGATTATCACTAGTGTTTTCCCATCCTAGTTTCCAAATACAGACTAAGCCATTCCTATGATAACAACTATAGTGACCCATTATTAGTATATATGGATATTACATCAATATTGATCAATATTCAGTACCGTACTATAATACATGTCTGAGGACTATAAAGTTTAGTGTCTTTTGAAACATGGTTACAAAATCATATATCCCGCTCAAATATCTTCAGAATCTCACATAAATACCTCCACCTCTAGTAATTCTTTAGAAAACCTCTCTTTGTATCTTGGGGAAAGTAAACATATGGAAGGGGTGAGCTCAAACGATCTATAAGGGTAAATAATAGAGATGTGTGAGAATAATCTTGAGAACAAGTGTATAATAACAAGATCATGAATATATAATATCGTACGCTATATATTAGATATCATATACATGAATCATGTCATAAAAAATGGCATTTCATAAGACATGAATAATTAAGAGATCCAGAAAGAAGGCCAAAAATAATAAAATAGGAATAAAATGCTAACTTCTTGCAAAAACATTTCCATATAATATTTATTTATATAGAATTGAAGGAATTTTGGAAATTTCCCTCATGGTAGTATGGGTTAACTCTCTATACTGTCTTCGTAGTCATGGTTTTCTCTGATAACCATCTTGGAAAACAATCTCTTTTATGAATATCTCATGAGGTATAAATCCTTACACAATGTATCAGAGGGTGATTATGTCTATCCAAACTCATAATTAAATCACACATACATGTGAAACAACATTCTAAACAATCAATTGATTACTCGTTAATGGAATGGGTGTTATAAACATATAATCATATAATAACCTATGAAAAAGAGACAGGTATCATAATTATTTCATCAATATAATAACCTGTGAAAAAAGGGGGTTTCTAAAATTTAATTCCATCAAAATATAAACCATTCATAAAATGTATTAGAATTATATTCAAGAACAATAAAAAATTTTGTGAGCATTGGTGGTGAAATTTTTAAAATTTCACATGGAACATGAATTTTCATTATAAATAACATTTAAAATCATAATAAATATTTAAAATTATTTTATTTGAAACTAATTTGAATAAATATAAAGGAATAATGAAAATTAATGTGAATAGTTCTTGAGGAAAACATCTATTTTTTAAAAAAAGAGTTCTATTTTGTTAAATTTCCCCATAATTTTAAAAGAAAAAATTTTATTTTAAAACAACATTTTAATGTTGTAGGGAAATTTTATATGTAATAAGGCATCATGAAAACATAAAAAAGAATCCATTTCATATAATTAAAAAACATTCTTCTCATAATATCAGTGGAAAAGTGAAAATGTACAGTATTTGAAAATTGAATGAAATATTACATTTAAACCATGTAGAAAAATTTTTAAAATGGGTAAATATAAAATTAAATGTAGATATTAGTATAATATTAAAACATTTAATATGAAAAATTTAGAATTAATGGAAATAGATAATAAATTTTACCCAACATTGACTTAAAATGAAACAATCTAAAATATGGAAGAGATTATGAAATCAACAATCGTCACATTATAATCAATAAAATCTTTTGAACCTCATAAAAATAAAATTATAAGAAAATATAATTCTCATAATATTTTATATAAGACTCTTAAATTTAATTATTGTTTAGTAAATAAACATTAAAAAATAAAAATGAAGTGTATTTGGAATGTGCCTCAACGAAATAATGGTGGAAAAAATCTTATACCTTGAGTCATGACTCTATCCACACTCGAACATGATTCCTAATAAAAAAATATATGATTATTTGAAATATTTTTAAAAAACATATTCTCATATCTAATAAAATATACAGTTTTATTATGACATATTATTACCTACTTGTAAATATCCCATGTTATTGTTTCGCTTGGCATAATATTTTCTATGTTCTTCGCATGTGTCTCAACTTGTAATATCATTGGTTCTTAAAATTATATCATGATTAAATAGGGTAAATCATGATATAAATATTATTTATATCCATTATATGTATATTACAGTAATCTATAGAATAAGTAATTATGATATAGAATATAACATTAATGGAGACGACATGTCTTACGTACGCAGAAATGTTGATTCTGTTTTAATTGTCGTATTGAAAGAAAGTATGTAAATGACACACACACACACACACACATATATATATATATATTACATTGTAATTATTATATCATATATATCTTATAATTTCACTGAAACCATCTTTAATACATTTCATGTGGTGTGTGAAAAAGTCACATTCTTTTGATTGGGTGTCAGTCCACACTCTCTCAGACGAGATAATAATATTAACACCAAATAGAATATAAAAAGGCATGAGTGGTAAATAGAATTAAATAGTCAAAAATATATAATAAATTATATATATAGAGAGAGATAGTGTTTCATTCATAATGTCCACCATAATTCATAGTGAACGAAAAAACGAACAATCATCATTTCGTGAGGCACCAATTCACCCTACAAAGAAATAGTATGTTCGATATACATTAGATGGAGGTGTGGAAAAGATTAGGTCAAACCCATTGCCTAAAAAATCTTCATATACTTATTATACTATTGTTGTCATAAAATAATTGATCAAATAGAGTGTAGGGGATCGATAAAAAATAATGGAATTAATATTGAGAGAAGATGTTTCCTCTTAATCGGGTAACTCCTTTTGGATTGTTCCAAAAGGATGACTTGAGTTGCCTTATTCCCAAATAGAGGAGCCCATGTGTAATGGAGGGATGTCTGGAAGAGAAATATGGATTGTTTATTCAAGTCAAAAGGAAATTAAGGTTTGAATGAAATATAAAGATATATTTTCTTTTATAAGAGGGAGGATGGGAACTTTAGAAAAATTCAAAATTATTAATTTTTTTTAATTTTATATTCCAATTAAATTAGATAAAAATAATGTATTTAAAATATTAGAAGATTTTGGGTCTATATATCCTCATATAATGAATTTGTGACGTGTTTAGATTATAAAATGAATCTTATATTTTTTAATTAACACTTTGTTAACCAATTTATTTACTACTCTGACTAATTTCTTTATTAAATATAGGGTTAAAATAGTATTTATATAATTAAAAAAGAAACAAAATAATTTAAATTATGACATATTTAATTGTATCCTATATATTTGTCAAAAAATATATTTTCTGAATGTTTTTATCATTTAATCAAATATTAATTATTTTAAAAAATAATTTATAATAATTTTGATACTATTCAATTTTTTCATTTTTAAAACTATCTAAACAACATGATTACTTCTAAAAAATTCATCAAATATTTCACTAACAAGTCTCTATTATATATAAAATTTGGTTATTTAATTATTTTAGTAAAACAATATTTATTTTTAAAGATTTAATATATTTTATTTGATATCTCAATTTATTAATCAGTTAATGCATCATTATTATAAAAGCCTTTAATTAAAATATCTATTATTTAAAAAATATAAATAAAATATCATGATAAAAATGTATTGATTATCTATATAATTAATATTTATAGTTTTATTTTTCATATGTACTTCCTTATATTAAAAATTGTTTAGTTATTAAAATTTTAATATGAAAATCATAACTCTTATTTAAATGAAATGTAATAAATTTCCTACTCTAACATAAGTACCTTAAAATGATAAAATTTTGGTATAATATTTATTTAGATATAAAATCACTTATCCAATGATATTATGACATGTTTAAGGGTTATTTTATAATTTTATAATACAATTATTTTCATTAATTACCATATTTACCTTCAACATTAGTCAATAAAATTCAAAAGTTACTATTTACAAAAAATGTTTTAATCATATTATAAAACAATTTTCATAAAGATTACAAAAATGCTTGTTCATTTTTAGAATTTCAATCTATAGAAGAAGTAAAATAAATTTTAATTTCAATCAATCAAATGTGGCTAGAAGGCGGTAAAAGGAACGTTCAAAAGTTAAATAATTTTTTAGATCTAATTCTATTGAAAATATGATTCCAATGAACATAATTTAATTATTATATGTATTATTAAACTTCTATGACATGAAAATCAATTTAAATAAAATAATAAAAAAACAAAAAAGACAATTTTAACAAAAATGCATTACTTTTTACTATTCATAAAAAATTGAAACATTTCATAAGGATACCAAAAAATAAACACTAAGATAAAATTGATATTCTAAATTAAAATTTTGATTTAAATATTTTGAAATTAAATTTCGATATGTGTCTAAAACAAATTTTATTTTTAAAATTGGTTCATTAAAGAAAACATTATTTTTGGCATAAAATGACATTACACAAAATCATATATTTCATTATCAATATGTTTTATTTATGTAAAAAAATTATAGACAATATTGGAAGTTTATTTATTAATCATACAATAAATATATTTAATCTCTAGGATATAATAATCACATTTAAATAATTATATAAAAATGTTTCTTAGAGACACAATTTTGTGTCCATCATACGCTAAGTTGGTGATGTGTCTAGAGAAAGATAATGTTTCTGTTTCATGTAAATAGAGATTTAATTAGTGTTGAATATAATCAAATACCAACATAGTTCTTTAATATAATAACCTATATTTAGTTTTTCATGAAAATCAAAATATCAAAAATTATAAATTAATTTCAAAAACATTTCCCAAAATATGTGGTTGTTGTGGAAATTTTTCACAATTATGATGTTATGATTATGATCATATGTTATATGTGAACATGATGTTGTTTTTATTCACAATATGTTTTTTATTTGGCAACTATGACATAATGGTACATTTTTATGTATTTTCATTCCATGACTTTATCACATGTTTCCCTCAAGATATTTATGATGATCTAATGATTATGATAAACCATATTACATTTATTCATGAACCTACTTAATCAAATTACTAGGATTTTATGTCACCCCATTAATTAATGTGTATCCTTAGTTTATTACACTTTCTATGGATTAGATGGGAATTTAGAAGTTTAAATAATAAGGATAAATTTTTATGTTTCATCATGTTTATGTTATGTGTGATCCTAATTGTCCTAAGACAAAAAAACTTCTGATCATTTATTTTCATCAATATTATTTTTTTTAATGTAAGAATAATGTAATAATTTTTTATTGGTATGTAGGGATTCTATAGCTATTATCTAATCACGATATAGTTAATTTAAGATTTATTATTACAAAATAGTAGTTACACCCATTATTATATGTATAATTATGTATAAATATCCCATTATATTTTTTTAGAAAAAGGATAATCATAGGGATCCCATAATAAAAGTCTTATAGTTAATTATGTAAAAGAATATATTATTATTTATATAATGAATTATGATCAAAACATTTTCATTTTAAAAAATTTTTGGAAATAAAAGAAATTATGAAAACATACCATGTGAGAAAATATGAAATGGTTTTTATAACTGAATCGCCAATATACAGAGGGGTAGAGGTCAAAATGAGATAGAAATTCTAACGCAGTTGTCTTAGGATAGGAATAATAACCTGAACCTTTTGTAATATCTTCTTTCACATAAAAATGGTTGACTAGAGGTTGGGTATTTTATGCACAAATGACCATAATCAATTAGTGGATCTTATAATCCAATTGTCACATAATAGTGTGATAATTCAATGATGAAAATATTTTCTTTTCACCACTACTCTGAGAAGGTTAAGGTGACCCATTTATTTTACCTTGTAGATGTATAAGTTGACTAAAGTGTATGTTAACAATGAAAACAATGAAAAATGATGAAATTTAATTATTGTTATGGGAATACTTTAATAAAATATTTTTCACCATGTATATACCTTGAATATTTAATGTAAATATGTATAGATAATTCATAGATCTAAATTAAAAGGAAGTTGATTCAACCAAGATATATGAAGAAAATATCAAAAATAATTCCAGATATAGTTTGGAATTTTTTATCAATAATGATTAACGAACATATTGATTCATTAGTTGATTAAAACCAAACCTTTAAAATGATCAAGATATCTGAGCCACAGAGAGTTATGGAAAATTGTGTTCGTGAACACACAATGTAGAGATGGTGTTCAAAGAAAGGTCCCTTTGTTTTGGTGGAAAGAAGAGAAAAATAGAATCTCAAGATGGTTGGATAAATGAAAAAAGAGGAAAGAATATACCACTACCCACATTAAAAAATTGAGGTATGAAACATCATGGGAATTTTCAAAAAGGGACATAGAAATGCATTGAATGTGATATAGAAGGACACCAAGGTCATGAATATCAAAGAGACATAAAAAATTTTAAAATAATGATTTAGGTACATAATGAACCACATGATTCCCACCCATGGTTCTATGCATCAGTAGATGGGTGAATGGGAACTACTAATTCCAGTGCACTAAATCATGGGTCCAAGTGGGTAATCAGTGTTAGAAACCACTGGAACCAAATGAGTAAGGGAAATATTGTGTTATCACTATAGATAATGTATATCATGAACATAATGTCATACATGGTACACTTCCTATTAAAGTAATCATTGAAATGTCATTATTTGATGTTTTTTATACCAATTTTTTTTTTCCTACAAGTTATATATAACTATTAAAATTTAGTCCTTGAAATATTAAAGTAGATAAATATTGTAAAAAAAGATACTCGTACAATAATTTCATACCAAGTGTTGGACATTTCTCATGTAACAGTTTATGGGGATATTCTTTCAGTGAATCTAGTAGAACATACTTTATTGGATTTTTCACTATTCTGGTAATAGATTGGATCTCTTAACATATGTACACATTAACTATCAAGAAAACAAAATCCATATTCATATTATGAACCATCGAATATTCATTAAAAATTCACAGATCTACATTACTATACTTTCAAAAATCTGTCAATAGTGTGGCTTTTAACACCTTGTGAAAAAGCATACCATTCCAAAATTGTATAGTTAAGGAAATGTATTATTTTTTATGAAAGTACAATTGTTAAGGATTACAATAATGTATTTCTCTAAGAGTTACTCAGACATTCCATCTGACTGTGAGGAAAAGTTAGCTATATAACTTATACATGGTGCCACTTTTATCTCTAAATACCCATATAGTATATAACCAATCACATTAAAAGAGTTAAAGAACTAGATTAAAGATAATTTTTAAAATGGATTCATATTACCTAGTGCATCACCTTGGGGTGTTTTGGTACACTTTGTAATGAAAACAGATAGGTTAATGTTATTGTCTATTGATCAAAAAAAATCATCAAGATCACAATAAAGAACATGTATCCTATTACAAGGATAGATGAATTGTAAAATAAACTATGAGGGGATCAATACATCTAATAGGTGGATCTTTTTTTGAGAATTCATTAGCTAGTGGCGGTTAGAGAAGATATTTATAAGACTAGATTTTAGACATGTTATGGGAACTATGAGTTCATAGTGATGTCATTCAGACATACTAAGGCTCCTTAAATATTCATGGATTTTGTTAACATAGTCTATAGATACAACCTTGAAATATTTTTTGATTTTTTCCCCAAAAAAATTCTAATTTTGTTTTAATACAAAACAAGAACATGAATTCTATTTATGGATTATCTTAGAGGCATTAAGGAGGGATAAAATGTATGATATGTTTAGAAATAATGACTTATGGATACATCGACTCACATTCCAGGGGAATGCGATCACTTGTCAGGCAATATTTTTGGGACCTTAATAGATTATGGAAATTGAGGAAGGGCCCAGACCTAGTAGCATCCCAAAAATAAAAGGTTCTATTGTCTTAGATAGGTACTACCAATATTTTTTTTGGAATTTCCCATGATTATATATCTCATTTACAAACAAAATAGATAAAGGGGTAACGTATGTCTAGAAATATTAATGTGAGGGATGATTTTAGTGTTTTAAGAAGTGCCTAATCACTATATATGTACTCACACAACCATAAAGTGGAATTTGTTTCTACATATGTAGTGATCATTCAATGAATGGCTTTGGTTGTTTTCTGATGATTAACTATAAATTCGTATCATATTCCTCATGATAGATGACTATCCATGGGTTGTAATACCAAACACATGATCTTGAGTGAGAAACTATGATATTTTCACTAAATATATCATTACACTACCTATATGTTTAAAAGTGTGATATATATACTAATAAAAAGATTATAATGTTTAGATTCTAATCAATGGAGCTCAATATGCATCAAAGAATATGGTTAGTGATATCTTCGAACTATGATTTATCCATTCACTAACATAAAAGAAATGAAAGCACTGTAGACTATGATCTTGTTTTAAAAACACCGAATACACTATCCATAATGAAGATTGATAAATAAAATATATTCTTTGATATAAAATTAATGTATTTTTTAAAACATTATAGAAGGGATTACACCCTACCACTCAAAAATGATATCACAGATATTTGTCCAAGGGAATTTCTAGGAGGCATAGAGGGCATTTATTGATCTACAAAATATGGTGAAATTAGTATTCTAGGGGAAGATGCATTAGTTCCATATCAATGAATATTGTTTGATTTAGTTCATAATGAAGGTTTTTCCACCTTCATCACTTGAGATAAAAAATAATATATTGGATAATACACATAATTCAACTATTTCAATCAGTCCTAGAAGAACCCTGATATATTGTGATATTTGAGAGAACACTTGGTTGGAAAACAAGAATATGTCGATTACACTGTATATATCACGGTGTTTGGTATGAAATCATATTAAAGTAGAGACATAGAAGTCCAAATAAATGATGCAACCATTTACTATTCACACAAGGAAATGGTAGAATTTATCTATATAATTTCACACCAGTCTCCATAACAAATATAAAGGAAACAATGTGATATGGGTTGTGGTTGATCGACTCACCATGAATACCCACTTCATTACAATTTGGGATGATTTGTCACTTGAAAAACATGTAAGAATAAATGTGATGTATTTTTTCAATCAACAAGAGGTTCTATATTCTTTAAAATCTAATTTTAATCCAAGGATCATATCTAAATTCAATAGAAAACATCAGCATTCATTGAGTACATAATTTATTTTCAACACGAATATCACTCCCAATATGAAGCCTACCCTGAATGGTCTATTTATATGCTTTAAGTCACGATGTAAACATGAAAAATGGAATTAATATATACATTGGAACATAATATCCCATTGTTTTAGTTCTCACATAAAAATAGCATCTAATTGAGTATTCAAATTCCGCTAAACAATGTTATGTATGGTACGTGATGTAGAACTAAAACATGTTGCGATGAAGTTGGAGAATTGTAGAAACATGGTCCTGATATTTTAGATGAGAATCCAATTAAGTATTAAGCTATCTATTAATAGATTATTTCTTCTCAGAGATAGAATAATCACAAAGATGAGAATAGTTTATTGGACGTGGAATGATAATTCAGAGAATTTTATTTCCTTTGAATATTAATATTGAATAGAATATTGCACTTTTTAATGAATGGGATTAATAGGCTAAGATACATACCCCATTTGACATGGATCATAGAGGAAATTTTCAACACAAAAAAGCATACTCACCTTGTCCAAGTATTATAGAGGAACCATATATCTTAAGCTGTAACATGGGAATTAGAGAATTTTTTTTGAAGTTCTATAAACTATTATCAACCATGAATATTAGTAGAAATTTCATTAGAGAAATTAAAATGGGGCAGAAAATAATATCCTAGGGATTATTTGTAATATTTTTTCCCAAAAAAATGTTTGGTTTTTTATATTTTATAATTTTAAATAGATGATAAATATAGAGAAATAGAAAAAGAATTATTTTTTTACTAAATAATTTTAAATTATTTAGTAATTAACATAATTATAATTTTTAAAAATTGCAACTAGACAAAGAATATACAATATAAAAGTAAAAATTGGAAAATATGGATCACCGTAGTCTAATAAAATCATCACCCTCACTACAAACACTATAGAAAATAAACAATATAATAGTAATAAAAATAACAGTATATAAAATTTTAATATAGAACCTTTTGTGTAATTTGTCGAATATTGTTTGACTAATGATATGTTATATAAAGAATGCATTGTGACCATTGGAATTGTAATGTGACCTTTATAATTGTAACCTCACTATTTCGAATAGTACTATACTTGTGTGAATAATTATTTTACCTTAAAAAAATAAATCAATTTTTTATTTAAAATTCACTGTATTAAGTTTATTAAATATAAATATTATAATACCTAAAAATATGATGATTAAAAAATTGAATGAAAATATAAGCACGTGTTTAATAATTTTTATTTTGAATTAAATCCAAAAAATAAAAAATTTAAGGTTTCTTTTATAATTGAAACTTCAATATTTTTTTAAATGATTAATATTTTTTTAAATAAAAATTCAAAAATTGACTAAGGTTAATTTTTTTCATTCTTTTTGGAAATACTTTAATCATGGGGTCAATAGTAATAATTCAATTTTCACATAACCAATCTATCTTAACTTAATAAACTCATGACATAAAAATGAAATTTTATTTTATAGAGCTTGTTGATAAGTCATTATTTAATATATTTCATCAATAATTCATAAAATAAAGTAGTCATAATCACCACACCATAAAGTAACATTCCAAAAGCTAAAATGAAATGTGATTCATTAAAATATTAATTTCTATTTTTTATATGTTCCTTTTTAATAAACTAATGATTTCGAATTATTAATGGTTTTAAAGTCATAAACACACTATATTATATTAATATATGATTCTTATATTAAAAAATTCACTATTACATGGATAACCTTTGATATAATAGTTTATTCAATAGTTAATTGTAATAATTTGTCTCCGTAGAGTATTAATATCCCATTCCCACTACATGGAAAACGACGCATCCCCCACCATCAAAAGCCAAAACATTAGATAATCCTACCTATAATTCCCTTTACAATACAAAGGGATGTTCTAGAGTAAGATAACTCCAAACATAAATGGATTTTTAGTGTAATGCCAGAAAATATACAATGATAATTAACTATGTTTCAATCCACTCTTCATATTTTTATTTCTTATTCTTAATCTATTTATTGTTTTCACCACCCCTTCTGAAACAAATACTTATAATATTAATTTGGAATTAGTGTAACATTATATAAATTATTTCATCCATCTATAATTATGATATTTAATATATATATATATATATATATATATATATATATATATTTAAAAAATTATTTTCCCTGATCATTCGGCAATGTCCCGTCAAGAGTCGGTTGAAGACCTACATAGAAATTTCCCAGATAATGATTATAACCACCATTATGGATGGATATTATGAAATATACGTAATATATATATGAATATAAATATATATACTATAATATTCTATAATTGATTTTAATATTTTATAAATTACATTGAACAAAGAACTGAAAACAATCTAAAATATGATATTTTTATGCAAAACATGTTATCACAATGATTACCTTGTATCCAAGGAAATTCATAAATATAATCAATTGAATATAATTTAATATTTAGTGGTAAAAAATTAAAATAATTCCCTTCTTGATCAATGTTTTAATAAATATACATTTATTATTCAGGATGGGAAAAAGATACCAACTAATGACAGAGTAATGTTGTTGGGATTCTCAAACCCAACTTCTATTCATTATGTTATCCCTCATTAATTAAATATTTCGTATGAATATTAAACTAATTTTATTTAAATTTAATTTCATTATTCTACCTTTTTATTATTGAGGATATTAATTTTTCAAACATTATAAAAAATATAAATATTTTCAAAACATTGTTAATCTTTCCATTAAAACACTTATGAAACATCTTTAATTGATTCTTCATCATTGAAGAATGCTTATTCTTAATTCAAAGAGGGTTTTCCTGATTTAATTTGTGTAACAACAAGTTAAATAATAAAATAGTGAGAAATTAAATCATTAAAAAACTACTCTATTCTAGTGGTTAATTTATGTCTATGATTTTAATATGTTCTATCTGAAATTCATGATTATGTATACATTATGATTTTATCGGTTGGTCCTTAATTATATATCCCACTAATGAACTGATTAATGTTATGTATCTCATGAGATGATGTGTGTTACATATGTAAATTATGAATCGTTATTTCATAATGACGATGTTTTGATTTTTCCAAAATGTAATGTGTGAACATGGTGTAAGACATGTTCCCAACTATGTGTGTTATTTGACCACTATTACATTTTGATTCATGTCTTTTCATTTCCACATTTCAAAACATTATCACATGTTTCTCTAATGATATTATAGATGATAACATTCTTATGGTATAATGAGTATTATCATTATCATGGATGTTTAATTGATTCATATCCTATACACATCCCCTTACTTGGATTTAGCTGACCCCTTTCTTTGTTGTATATCATCAGTTAATTACATGTTCTGTTGAGATAATAATATTTTAAAGGGATAAATAATATTTTAAAAAAATGTGTATTATATCTTTATTTTATATATGACACTAATTTGGACATTAAACTACACCTTTTTAGCATGTAATTGTATTTATTTGATGTTTTTTATTATTAAAATGATGCAATACTTATTTAATGGAAATTTGTATTGTAATATTAACATATAGATTTTTCAAAAATATATAAAAAATATCATAAAAAAAAAAAAATATGAAATTAAAATCATATTATAATATTATTAGAATTCCTGTGGAATATATATATATCCTCTTAAAAAGTTGAATTAATTTATAGATTTCTTTAAACTCAACCCCAAGTGAAATGAATAGTTATATAACATTCCTTCGTAATATGATCACTGGATTGAATTTGAGGAAAACTATTAACCAAATTATGAAAATATTTATAAAGGTTTTATGTAATTTAAAATTATTCTTTAATGCATTATAATTAAGATCTCAAATTTTAGTTATCTCATTTTATATTTCTGAAATATATTTTCTTCAATATTTTATTTTATTTTTTATGTACATTAAAATTTATTTCATCCAATTTAATAAATTATATTTTTTAATAGGTTATAAAATTTAGAATTACTATATAAGAATCAATATATTGTGATATTTCTTTACTTTTATGAAATGCATATTTTTCAGTGAATAATAAAAAATACTGAACTTGTAATAATTATTCTTTTCCATAAAGGATTTCTCAATGTAATACATTGTTCTTAATTGATTTAAAATATAAATTCATAATTATTTAAAACATAAATCAATAAATTTTAAAAGAACATAATTAATTTTTCAAAAAAACATTTTTCATCTTTGTATTGGTTTGTTTTAGGAAAATTATTAATTATATATAAATTAAAAATGATAAAATGTATATCGAATTTTCAAACACCGTTTACAAAAAAAATTAGATAGAACGATTTTTTTTCATAATGAATGGAAAAATGTAAAAAAAATCATAGTTAATGAAAAAATTGGATTAATGAGGGGAGGGGTTAAATTATGTGATAATGGTCATCTTTCCATATAATCACATTTAGATGATTTTTTATGACAAATTAAAATCCTATATTTAGAAAAATCTATAGAAAATTTCAATTTCATCTATTTTTTCTTGAATGATACAATATTATATTTTAATATTTTAAGAAATCCCATTTATGTATGTCTCTTTTATAAAAGGCCACCTCCCCTCCATGATTAGTCTCAGAGTTTAAACCTTGTTGATCATCTAATAGGATATTTAATTCCATAATATAATCCCTATTAATATCATATATGTTCTTGGATGATCATAGAATGATCCTATCAACGTTAATGTTGTAAAAAATAAGAGGTCACATGATAAAGTGGAATAAATCATAACCAAGATATTTTAATTATAGTTATTATTAAATTCTTTATAAACATGGTTTATCTATAATGACAATATCTATATATTATACTAATTATAGTTATTGGTTTTTATGAGTATGGAGTAACATATTTGTATATTGTTTTAACTATATGGAAATTGATAGTATTGCACATGGGTACGTTTGGACTACTCTTACTTGTAGAAATATGATTCAGTTTTCATTGAAACCAAAAATAGATTATTTAAATGATTTATTTCTTAAATATATCTGATATAAATGATATTATTGTGGTTTGGTAACGTTAATATTTTATTTATATTAAATATTATCATTAATAAATGATTTCAACATTTTTGAGTATAAACTAACTTATGTCTCCAGGAACAGTGTAATTCATTTTTCAATATATACATGTTATAAATGATTATAAATAGATATATAATATATATATGTTGTATATATTTTTTGAATAAAATTATGTTGTTTATAGAATCAATATAAATTAAAAATTACATGAAATGTAGAACTAGAAATTTCATCTAAACTGAAACATTTCAGATGTAGAAATAAAGAATTTATTGATGAGTAATTAAAAATTAGGTTTTGAAATGTTATAATAAGATAAAATATGATATTGTAAATATTTTCCTAAATATCATATATCATTTGAATAAATTTGAAATTTTTTCACAAGAATTTATAGTTCATACGAAGGAATTAAAAATTAATATAAGTGTTTTATGTTAAGGTATCATTTTAAACTCGATTATTTATGTTTTAATTAATTATAATGTAATTGTAATCATTATCTCAATTATTTCATTCCATTTATTATACTCTATTGATTTTCATAAGAGAACATATTTTCCTTTAATTGTTTTAAGTACTGATGAGACTGAAGCTGTTTTTAAGGAAAAACATAGTTTATTTCAATCTCTATACAAAAATCAATTGTTTTTTAGATATGTTTTGTTGAATAATATTGAATATTTTATTTATTAAATACCAATGAATACAGAAATTAATTTTCACCCATGTATTATTTTAGTTTTAAGGGTTTAATGAAATCTTATTTTTAGTTTTTGTGTTGTATATTTGACCATTTATTGTAAATGAGAATGAAATAATTATTATAAAATACCTGTCATGAAAAGAATAAACCACTTCCCAGACCATTCACAACATTAATTCTTTATTTACAAATTTTATAGGTTCTTTTCTATAATTATTTCCTTTAATGAAATTAAAAATTTATTTTTTAACGATGTTATTTCAAAATGAAAATAATATTTTAATCATGATATTCTGAAATTCTATTTTATAAACAATTATCTATAATGATATTATTTGAAATTATTTATCTTTCACTAGAGATTTGAGTGCTTGATACCATCCTTGTCCTTTGGATATACAGTTTATTTTTTAGATAATGAAATATCAATGAAAACTAATTTTTTTAATTGGATATGTTATAATGAATGTATTCCGGATCATGTGTTATATATATGAATATATTTTGAATATTTAATGGGTAGATCAAAAATTACATGTCCCTCCAATTCATTTGGAAATATTGAATGATTTATGATATAAAATTCTATATATAGTATGTTATCCCATGGCCAAAAATGTAGGTACACATGAGGTTAACTTAATTACAAAAGTGGATATAAGAGAGGTTATCCCATGACCAAATCAAGTACATGAGTTAAATTTCATATCCAATATTGTAATGATTTTTTTGAAATCTTTTACATACCATTTTTATGAATATCAATTCCATAAATTAATCCACCCTTTTATGATATCAGTTTTATTTCATTTTTATTCTGTTATAGCTCACGTTCTTTATTTCATTGGATTTTCATGTCTTTATAGCTACATTAATTTATTCCATGAATATTTCTTTTGATATATTAAATGTTATGTTTTTATTTAAATGGATAATAAAAATATCCTAGAACCTTAAGATCATGTTATACATAAATGATATTCGATATATACTGTTTTTACCTATAATGAGAATATGTGTTGACCCTTTATTATTTTCTGTATTACCCTTGATGAGAAGAATTGAATAAAGTGTGATATATTTACATTGGATGATAGATGTGATGAAATATGTGGAAAATTTTGTTGATTTTTTAGGTTCTAGTTGTTTATATATATATTTATAATTAAAACAAACCTTTATAATTTGAGTTTGGATCATAGAGTTAGGTTATCAATATTTATATGATAGTTTTAAAATTTATATAAGTATATAATTGGTTATTAATGATGAAATCGAAGAATGGAATAATCATGTTTTGAATCTATGATATAGAATATCTTTTGTGAATCCTTAATATTAGACATAAATCATTACAACATCCATAGGTTTTTGTAAATTAGAGATTATTTTATTTTCAATTAAATACATCCATATCAAGATACTATAAGTGGACATGGTCCTGTTAAAGAAGAAAATTGATGTAATTATCATAGAAAGAGTTTATTGAGTATATCTCTTCCATGAATTTTGGGAATTGTGATTGGGTGATTAATGTGGATCTCGTGTGTTTCTCTTAGAAAATATTATTGGTTTAATTAATATTTATTTAAAAAAATAAAGAAATAATTAAATAAATGGTGATCAGGGATGTCCTTGGTTAGTCCTAAGGGTCCATAGACTGAAAGCAATGATTAATGATTTAGACCACCTAGGAATTATTTTTTTTGTGTTTTATGGGTTCTCACTTTTATTATTATTTGGAACACTATATTTTGATAAAATTATTTACGGAATTATTTGATTAGAATAATAAAATGAAACAAAATATTGGTTAGTTTAATTGTGTCATTTCGATACTCTTATAGAATTATCACAATTAACACACGTTGTTACAATTATGATTTGAATTGGTTTCATTTGAATGAAAATGTTAAGCAGGAGATAAAAAATAAAGAACAAATCTTTTTATAGTGGTTATGGGTTCAAATATCCCTATATTCCACTCCACCAATCACTCTATATACAATCATGGAGAATTTCACTAGAAGAGTCATGTTATCAAAAGACCATAGAACCACATATGGGTGAATGATGTTGAAACCTTTAAAACAAAGATTATCACATATCCTTCTACATTATTATTACATAATTGATTATCTATAGCATAGAATGAGAAGATATTACTCCACCACAACTGAATATGAACAGTTTATGATCCAATAAATCAAAATAATTTTTACTGAAGATTCAGATTGATCCTCATAGTTGTAGTATCAGAAACAAATAGTACATGGATATTATTTTTCATAAATGAATGTATTAAAGAAGCATAATTATGATGCGATCTAGATTAAAAATGATACTAAAAAAATTAACCCAAAATATAAGTAAAAATGATATTACTGTAATAAATTGAACATGTATATCTCCAAAGTGTTTCCACTTTTAGATTATATCGTTTTTTTCAATTGTATTATAAATTATTTTTACCTGAATGTAATCTTATTTGAAAATAATGTACATTTATATCACTAGATTAAAAATATAAATTATTAGAATATATAGAGCATAATGTTTGAATTGGTACTCTAGATCCAAGGAATACTCTTGGTAGAATGTGAAATTTCATATCTGAATTGACTAGGGGATTTGTAACATCCATTAAAAACATGACTGATTTTCTATGATGAATATAATTTTTTTAATCAATAATTACAAAATTTCAATCAAGATAATATTCTACCATGAACATTGAATAAAATCTTTATAATATATTAATTTTAGAAACTCCAATGTTGCTCTGTAGAAAATGGATCTTTTTTATAGTGTAAGATTCCCTTGCATTACATTGGTTTTCTACCGACATATGGCACTTTAACCATAATTTCATATACATGTAATGTAGGGAACAATTTAACATATGTATAATAACGCATATGTTTTTCCATTTAATCAAAAGAATACAAAGGTATCATTTACTAACCATACATTCAATGTCTTAAATGTAGGGTATGAATAGTAAATACATACTCCAACATATGGTTTATATTCCACAAATTCATTAGTTTTCAAATGTAGGGTTTCAATTCAATGTGATTAATATCAAGAATAATATAGGGATGAGGATCCATACACAAACTTCTCATTATAGAGTATGGATGATGAACTATACGTTCATTTTCTAAATGTAGGGTTTAAATAGTATTTCTGGAAACAAATTATAGATCGCATTGCATCAAAAATTTAAATAAAGACATGATATATATTCTTAATTTCTATTAATATACCTTTGATAGAAGTCAGGAAATGGTCTTTGTGAGTATCAAATATAGTATATAATATAGAGTATTATTGAGACAATAATTTCACAAAAATCCCCCCTTTTATGGCCAGAAAACTGATAAAATAGCTGACAAAAAATATAGGAGTTTTAAACACATTTAGTGAAAATTTTATAGTTTCAATAGTATATCGAGTTCACATAACTATTTAGATTGTTGTGCTTCTCAAATATTCTCTTGAAAGAAATTCTCAAATATTCTTTCTATTTTTTTATATTACAAAAAATGTTCTAAAAGAGTATACAACCACATTTAATATAGAAATGAACATTAATTTAATGTTCTAGAATAGTATTAGAAAAATATGATATGAGATATGGTAGTAGAAACTTGAACATAATTAGAACATGTATAAAATAAAAACTCACAAAATGTAGATGTAATTTAATGTTATGTAAAGAAATATTCCGATCAATGTTTTAAAAATTAATGAGTATATCCCAACATAAAATCAAGATGTATTTAAAATGAGTGCCTCTAACCATATCATTTTCCTTTGTCTAAATATCCATGGGAAGTAGTATCTGCAGCCAGATGTTGATTGTTCTTAACAACACTCTAAATTTTAGGCAGCGTCACCAACATACTCTAATAATTGTTATTGAATACATCCATGCATTGTAGGTGTTTCTCCCTTAAAACTTGACCAGAATATTATATGTCCACCAGATTAATAATAAATAATTTTTTTCAAAGACTCATATGAATAAACAAAGGCTTTCAATCTATCTCTTTCTTGATGAATAATTTGTCCCAAAATTGATTCATTAGAGGTCAGTTGACGAATAAAATCTGTCTAATTGTCCAGTAGCACATTTTTAGTTGTACTATCACACAGAAGAGTGTGTAACCTTTTGTTTAACCCAGCCATCATAATATTTATTACATCAAATCTCTATATCCAATCAGCTGAATTAGGATTAATATTAGAGGTCAAATCTTGACTACTATACTTTATTGACTAAAATTATCAAACCAATATATGTTACAACTCACCCAAATCAGACTTTTTAATATATTCATATTTTACACATGGGAACTCTCTATACATTGTATCTATAAAGACATCATGATATTTTAATGAAATTAAATTTTTGTGAACATTATTTAGTTGAGTATGAACAGATTCAATCTTGGATATTAAAAAATATGAACATATTTTCTCCTCAATATACTTATTCTCGTATTCTAAATATTCATTAAAATACAATTTCTGTCTTTCTAAACGCTATCACATTCTAATTAGTGCTTCCTAATAAGAATCAAAATACACTATTATAATGTGACTTGATAGATGACCACAATCTGCAACAGCCAATCATGGTTCTACTTGACATTCTGTTCTATATCTCAAAAAAGATCCTTCTCTAACAACTGAATTAGGAATAATGAGTGAATGGTTAGTAGGGGTAGGAACATCTTCAATATGAAATTATTGAATATGATTAAACTGCTCATCAAACTTATTCACATGAGTCTGTTGCTCAGTTACAATTTTTACTTCATCCATAGATTCTAGAACATTTATTGAAATTATTCTTCTTTGAATAAGCTGACCCTTCCCAGGTCAGGATAAATACTCTTCATCATGCATTGGTCTTATAAAATTTATTGAAAAAATCATCCTCTGATGCCCCTGAGAATATTTTACTAGCTTCAGTTTTTGTTTAGCTCCAATATGTAAAATTATATTGCAGGTGTTTCTCATAAAATATCACCGTTTCTTACGAGTCCCAACATTAAAAATGTGTTCATGATGTCATCTATTTCCACAAGGCATACTCAAAATTCATCATTTTCTTTGAATGAAATTTAATTATTCTTCTATAAAGATAAAATCCCATATTGGATTCACTATGATAGAAATGACTCAGATGACATAAAAAATTATGGAAATTGAATTTAATTTTGTTCAAAAATGGAAAATATATATGAAAAAAGGGTATATGACATTTTATAGCTAAAAAACCCTTATTAAAATCCCAATATAAATAAACTTCATAAATATTATTTTATTATGATTAAAGTACTTGGTTATCACATTAATTTTTTTTCATTTCTCGAACAATTAAAACAGAATATCCTCTAATTTTTAATCAATAATATTTCTGATGTCAAAATTACAACCCGTCTAATGGGGGAAACCCAAAAACCTAGATATACCCATTAAATAAATATAATTATATTTGTTATTAATCGCAGATATTAGAGAATCTTCATAAATTCTAAAACTAAACAGAGCATTTTTAAAAAATACTTTAACATTTACTTCGATAAAAATAGGAGTGTTATCATAACAGAAAGAAAAATATAATCTATAAAATTGAATTGCTATATATAATGAATTATTAATTTCATTGAAATTATTGATATCGATCACTTTCCTTTAATAAATTTTCCAAGCATTTTTGTTGGGTACATTGCGAAACCAAAATTAGCATCTTCGTCTCTTTAGGGAGTTTTTAATTTTGAAGGTTTTGAAACTGAAGGTTTGAAGGTTTAGGGAATAACTAAACTAGAATAATAGAAGAGTGTCTTTTTAAAACAAAGGGATGTGATAGAGAAGAGTGGGATAAGGCAGACAATTTGTTCATGTAGATTGTGAATGTAACCATTAAATTTTAATTTGAAAAGAAAAATAATAATAAATCAAGAAAACAAATATCTAAAAACTAATAAACACATAAATAATTATAATATAAATAATTAAATAACTAATTAAAAAATAAAATTGATTATTTAAGATAAAAACCAGAAGATTATGTAAAATAAAAATTAATAAGTATTCAATAAAAATTTAAATAACCCTAAATCCCCCTTAACAAAATAAAAAACATTCACTTGGATGTTGTATAGTGAAAATATCAGGTAATTGATATTTAATCATAAAAAATTCTAATGATATATCTTATTTAAGTAAATTATCTCACATAATATGATGTCTTTTATCACTATTCTTATTCCTATAATGTCATATAGTATTTTTGGAAAATTTTATTTCATTGGTATTATTGCATAAAATTGGTGTACTATTAAAATTTAGTGGAAATTACAGTAGTGTTTTTTTATCCACTATACTTATGAACTAGAAATTCTAGAAGAAACATATTCTACCTCAGGTATGGATATGGGAAATAGGTGTTTTTTCATACTTAACAATGATATTAATGATTTTCATAAAAAGTGACAAGTTCATGCGGTGTGTTTTCTATCTAATTTAAAAAACTCTAAAATCATAATCTAATTATAAAATTAAATTAAAATCCTATTTTTTTGCGTAATAAAGAGATTGAGAAAATTTTCCCTATAAATATTGTAATCTTTTAGGAGTAATTAGTTAGATTATTTTTTATTGGACTAGAATAGATCACTGATACATATATAAAACATAATTTCGGTTTTGCTAGTAGTATGATATAACAAACTACCAATCATACCTATATATAACGTATTGTTAATTTGTATTATAAATTCATAAAAATAATGGTTTATATTCATACACATAGGAGTGGTATATGTCTTGATGTTCCCAAGTCCTTACTTTTCCAAAAATCAATAATATATTTAAATTGACTTAAAGTATTTCAATAATATTTTTGGTAAATATTAAGTCTAAAAAAATATTTTCTCCCATCATAGTAATTCAAAATTATTTTTTCATTAGTTTTGACTAATAATTAAAAATATTTTTATTTATTGAACCAATAAAAACATCATCAACATAGATTTGTACATATAAAATACTAGAAAAAAGTTTATACATAAATAGTCAGGGATATTTAGATCCTTCAAGAAATATATTTTTAAAACAAAAGAAATTAATCCTTCCTAATATGATCTATTTTATTGTTTAAGACCATAGAGAGCTTTAGTATGTTTAAAAGCAGAATTTTTTTCAAGGAAATTCAAAACCAAGAGGTTATTTAACATTAACTTCCTCTATTAAATAACCATATAAAAATTTATATTTAACATCCAACTGATATAATTTAAATTTCTTATGAGATAATAAATATACAAGGATTTTAATGTCTTCAAATCATTCCACAGATGAAAATTTTATATCATAATTTATTCATTATTTCATATTACATCCTATAGCTAGTAATTGAGATTTATTTCTGGTTATGATCCTTTGATCATACTATTTATTTATAAAGACCCACATGGATCCTATTACTGTCTAATTGGATGGTCTTTCTAAAATTTGTCCAAAATTATTTTTTTAATAGCTTTCCCTCTCCTTGAATTTTTTATATCCAACTCTCATATTCTAAGGCTTATTATAATGACATGGGATCCAACTAATATAGAAAGGTATAAATTTTGACTACGTTTTTTACATTTCATATAGTTTTCATTCCTATGTATAGATATTCTATAACAACTTCTATAGAATGGTTCTTTAGGGATCTTGACTTTCTAGGAAAGACACTTTCTATTTCATAGGCTTCAGGTTCATCTGTACTTGGATGAATATTAATTTTATTATTTTTATAATCAACTTTCAGTTATTTATGTCTCATGTTGTCAAAAGACGTAGTCACTGCATAAGTATGATATTTTCTTTTAATTAAAGGGTTGGTTTCCTCTAAATTTAAATTAATAGATTGTTCAACAATCCTTAACATTTTATAAAACACTGTATAATATTTATAGGTTGAAAATATTCTTATAATATTCTGTCATTATATTTCAGATTATAGTTACCAAGGTTTTCCTTAGTTTTCATTATATAAACCTTACATCCAAAAAATTTAATTATGTACTTTAGGTTTTATATTTTTATAAATATCATAGGGAGATAATTTTAAAATAGTGTTTATTAAAACATTATTAATGATTAATAATGTTGTTCTAACAAAACCTACCCAAAAGTAGGTAGAAAGACTATATTTATTTAGAACATTTCATTCAATTTCATGAATATTTTTTTTCTTCTTTCAACAATTCCTTTTTTTAAGTTTCTTGGTGTATAGAAGTTGTGTTTAAAATAAATATTTTGGAAAACATAATCGAATTATTTATTATCAGTTTCTCCATTAGGATCAATTCTTAAATTATATTATTTTTAAAATATATTTTATTATGATGAATTTTATAGAAACCTTCAAAAATAGTGAAATATTTACATTTATGTTTTAGAAAACAAACCCATGTAAATTTATAGTAATTATCAACTAAAAAGTAGACATATAATTTATCAACAAAACATTATACTCTTAATGGGGAAACAACCATGTGGATTTGTTCTAAAGTTATAGATGTAGGAATTTTGTTAATTGTTTTGAAAAAATATTTTTGTTGTTTTATAATTTGGAAACCATCATAGAATCATTCATCATCAAACATAAGGCTAGGATAATCAGAAAGTAACTATTTCATAGACTATTTATGTATTAAATATATATTGAAGTATCCAAGCCTTATATTCCAAATCAATGACTCGTTTATCTTAGATTATAAGCAATTGAATTTCATTTTTACATTATGAATTTAAATCCAATGTATAATTGTTATCATTTCTAGGTTCCCTAAAAATATGTAATTTATATTTAAAGATAGAGAAAAAATTATTATAAAATTTAACATAGAAGAAAATTATCACAAATTTTAGAAATAAATATTAGTATTTTCTTCAACCATTTAACAAACAATAACATTACTGATTTATAAAGGCTTTAGATATCCAATAGTTTAAACTAAAATAGATTTTCCATTTGCATTGTCACCAAACGTGAATAGACCTCCATCTGTTTGAGTCACTCTCTAGAATTTTTGGAGTCTCCACTGATGTTCATGGAACAACTACTTTCTATATACCATATGCCTTTTTATTCCAATCGAATGTTTCCATTGAAGGAAATTAAACATTTTTTTATTTTGGTACCTATATTTCTTGGGGTCCTAGAGTGTTAGCGATCTATGATCCTAGAATCCAGATATTCTTTATATTTCAATAATTTATATTACATTATTAAGAAAAACATTATAAAATAAAGTCTCTATTAATACCCTTAAATTAATTATATCTCAAATAATATTTATTCGTGACATGATCATTTTTTACAAAATAATAATAGGAAACATTATTCGAATGGGGCACAATGTAATTTTTATACAAATTTGATTTCCTATCCTTGTTTCCTATTACAAATATTTATTTTTTATATGTGATTCTTTCTAAGAATTAAATTGTAGTCTTTTTCTCCTTTTGTAAAATAAAATTTACTAATCTTATAAAAATATACATTGTTCTAATATTCATTAATCCTTTGTATAAGATCAATATAGTATGAATTTGAGGAATTAATTTTTTGAACTAAATCTTAATGTTTTTTTAGCTTAGTATTACATTATCAGTAATAGTATTGTGAATATTTTTCAATGATTTATGATTCATTAATAAAGATTAATATTTTTCATCTATATTTGAAGAGTGTGTAAAAATTTTATCATTTGAAGAATTATTAGTTTCTGAATATGAGGAGTAATATGTATTTATCCCTTCTTCTTCTATATCCATAATGAACATGTGGTCTTTATATTTTTTGGTCATTTCTCTGAATCCAATTGTGAGAAGATACTTTTGTATTTATACAGACTCCACATATACTTAGTGAACCTTTTCCTCTAAACTCATAATAATCATTTCTTTGATATTTAATTAGAATCATTTTTCCTTTGTATTTCAATTGTGGGGAATCTTGTCTGATGTGACCAAATTTTTTTCTTTTTTAGAATAGTACTTCACAGGGTTTTGTGTCATCCTTCCTGAATATTTTTTTGAAACCTCTTATATTATTGTAAAAATTGATAAAAATTTTATCTAACTGATCTAGTTTCATTTTGGAATCTAGGGAGTCTAAAGGTTTTTCTTTTTTAGATTCAGTCATCGATTTTCTACATTGATTTTCATATGTCACATTCAGATAACTATTTTCCCTTTTCACTCTAAACATACGATTTTCATCATTAGATTTCATCTCATATTTTATATAATCAGAGTTATCATTAGTCCCTACATTATAAAATTCATGATAGTTGATGAATGAAGGATAACAACAGATATTTCATTCCATATAGAGGGTAGTACAATAAGAAAATCTTGGATTTGATCAGATTAACTTTTGACATATCCCACAGCAATAATATCGTGAAAAATCAGGGCAAAGATTCTTTTGAACTATGTGATGAATTGAAAATCAAACATTCAAAAGGTGTCAAACTATAGTTGAGCAACAACATCTCTTATTTTTTCATATATTTATTGTCCCTTCAAATGTAACTGCAACAGTTTTCCACATGTCATAGACAGTAGGACATTGTAATACCTGATTAAACTCATCTGGACCTTGTCCACATATAGTATCATTCATTTATTTTAAATTAATGTCATATACATCTTCTGTTACAGAATTGTAGGTTTCTAGTTTCTCCAAAAGATTTTATGGTGTGATGTTTTTTTATTAAACTCTGAAACCATGCTTCATTTAGTATATAATCAATTGATATTTACAACACTCAAAATTTTCACCATTATAGTATGGAGCATGAACCATAAGAAATACTTATTTTTTATCATCTATTGACATCAAAAAAATATGTATCATATAATTTTTACATGAAATAGATTTACCATAAAATATCTAATGTCATACTAATTGTAAGGTTAGAACAATACAAAGTGACATAAGAGGGGGTGGGGTGAAATGTGTCTTTTTGATAATCTTCCCCAATTCAAAATTTTAACACCCATTATGATTAATGAGGATATGTCAAGTTTTCTTCTATATATGAATATTACTAGAGGATATATAGAGAGAACAAACTGATATTTAAATTGTGGTTTGGGGCACTATTATTACATAATAAACTCCACCAATCACACAATTTGTGGTCATGGGAAATTTTTCTAGATTGTCCCAATTTTCATAAGAATAAAATCACAACCGAATGTCGGTATTTGACATCATTACAAAAATAATAATCACAAATACTTATATATCTTTTATAGGGAACTAATTATCAATTTATTAGAATGAGAGTTTGATACTCCACAAAAACTGAATATGATGATTTGATACTACAATAAATCAAAAGACATTTATTTGATGATTCGGGTTGTTCTTCACAATTGCAGAAGTGGAAAATGGTAGTAGATGGATCATCATATTTAGATATGAATGTCTCTATAAAGAATATCTATGAAGAAATCTCAATTACAATTTATCTTTTAAAAAATGAGTAATAAATTGAGAAATAATATACAACATTAAAATATTGAACATGTATATATCCAATATGTAACCTCTCTTAGAGTACATCATTTATTGTAGTAGAACTGTAAATAAGTTTTACTAGAATGTAATAATATTGTAATATATGTGACTTGTATTTCTATATATTAAAAAGATACATTATAGGAATATATTGATTACAATGTTTTCATCAGTAATCTAGATTAAACAATTTTTCATAGTATTATGCTAAAAATCAAATATGAATTTCCCTGGGAGATATAAGTTCTCATAAGAACAAGATGTTTTTTTATATTTAATTCATTTTTTTGGATCAGACATAACAATATTTGAAGAAACCTAATAATCTTCCAAGAAAACTGCATGAAATTCCTACAAAATATTGATATTAAAACTCCATTGGTGCTACGTATAGTAGGGATTATTTTCATAGAGTAGGGTTCCTACCAACGTATGGTTCCATAATCATACTTTCATCCACATGTAACATAGAGATCTATGTAATGTAGGGATGATGATCAATAAATTTAATCTTTTTAGAATAAAAATCCAAACATATCCTTAATTAACCATACGTTCAAATTACCAAATGCAAGTTATGAACAACACATCTGGAATCTAATGTAGGGTTTGTTTTCCATACAATATTTTATTCCCAAACATTGGGTTTCCTCTACATATGCTTAATATCAATTATAGTGTAAGGATTATGATCCATAATTAAATTTTCTGGTGTAGTATAGGGATGATTAACAATATGTTCATTTACCAAACATAGGGTTTGAATAATGTTTCTAGAACACAGCTCCTATGTCACATTCCATCAAAATAAAAACCTGATATATATTCCTGAAACTTTATTAATGAAACTTTATTAGAAAAAATAGTGCCTATTTGGGAGCATGAATATAAATATATATTATAGAGTGTTGTTCAAAAAATATTTTCCCCAAAAAAACTTGGAGGAACCACGATAACACATAATGTTGTAGAATATTAATGTATTTTAAAAATGAGAAATAAAATGTTATTACAGCTAAAATGATAGATATCATTTCAATTCACATTTAAAATTCTCAAGATATTAATCAATTTAAGATTTCATATAAAAAATAGAGGGAATAATGTTCTATTAATCTCATCATGAGGAAAAATACACCATCTGGTAGTGGGTTTGTGGAATCAAAAATAAGTGAGAAATTTATCAGTACTATTGGAATGATATTTTCATTTCTCTAGTGTTCAAATGTTGGAAAATATATTTTACCAATTTGTTATATGAATTTGAAAAATATACAAGGTTAAATCTAGAAAATAATAGAAGGAAATATAAAGATACAAACTCTTTATTGTAGGAGAGTTTAGGGATATATATTTCAATAATTATTTTCAATTTATCAGCTATATGAAAAGGGGGATAAATTTTTTTAATATTAAACTGATGTGTGATGAATCAATTATTTCTAATGTGTATAGTTTGAAATGACATTGATTATATTCTTATAGTATTATAATTGAACAAGAATAAATTATTTATTATATTTTCATTGAATAAAAACATGCCACTAAAGTTTATTAGTGATCATAGGAATAAATAGACCTAAAAACTTAATTTTATGGGATACCAAAGGTGAAATAATGACTGGGGTTACCCATAATTCATAAAAATTTGATATGAAAATAAACATGAAATTCATGATATTTTATAATAATAAAAATAAAGTGATGATGATGACTATTCATTATAATAAAAAACATGACAGGATCATGGGGAAAATCATGTTATGGGGACTATTAAATGCTTTATGTGAGGAAAGGGAGGTTACAAGGAAGTTTAATATTAAATAATTGTGGTAATAATTGATATTTATGTGAATAGAGATAAATATCTATTTTAAGATCCACAAAGATCGATATTTTTTCAATTACATGTAGTTTGAGAATTGTGTTATCTACTAAAAAATCCAATATTAACTGACAATGATCATTGTTAGTAACCTTTTCAGTAAAGAGTATTTGGAAAATTTCATTTGATCACTATTTCTGAACGAGGTAATGATAATAATATGATGAAAGGTGCACTTCCAATCTACTATAGAATTACTAATGTCTTATTTTATCCAAAATATAGACCTTTATTTATATCTGAATAAGTTTTAAGCATTTCACAACACCACATAAATATAATATTTTAATTAGAATTCAAATCCCTTAATGGTGTTATGAACTAATCCCATGTATATAAATCTTATATAATTAATGTTTTCAGTAATATTATTCATTAAGATTTTATTATTCTCTCTAAATTTAATTTCGATATTGTTTTAGACATTAATTATAATTCATTACAAAAATCTATTATCAATTTCTCTAAAATGGATGAAATTATTTTCATTTTAAATATACCTTTTAATCATTTCTCATTATGAATTTAAATAACAACATAAATTTGAAATTATATCAAGAATATAGTTCATGACTCATATTAAATGTGGGAATTTAACTAAGATAGTTGGGGTACCATTCAATATCATTTAAATTACTATTGTACAAGAGTTTTGGATTTCATTACTAAACAGTTTCCGAGTCTGTTGAACTATGAATTTAGAGTTTAAAATCAACAATATATAGTTCTAGATATTTTTAAAATTGTACATATAGAATTTGCACAATAGTGTTATATGAATTGATAAATCAATGTTAGGAGAGTCTTAATAAGGGATTCATTTGGCGATATGCATACCCAAGTTGTATAATTGCAGTTTTTATTATGAATAATGATGTATCAATGTGACTATATATTAATAATTAGTATATTAATAATATAAAAATCATGAATAAGTATATGTTTCTATATATTGGTGAATTTTCTAATCAATTTTTATGATCCCAAAACTTTTCAATGCGTAATCAAATTTTATATACTATTAGTTATGGGTAAAATATGATTACATATAGAATATATCCTTAAACATAAGGTATAAAAATATTTAATTTATTTTTATAGTATTTAGTTTTAGTAATTCCCTCCATTATATTCATTTGTGTAATGAATATTGTCTTAAAATATTACATTGTATAGGTTTTAGTAGTATTTATTTGTAATATTATTATATATTGTAATTGAATGGGAGATCATAAAGATAACATGAAGGATAAAATAAAGACCCTAAGGATTGATAAGGATGATAAAAAAATTACACATATAGAAATTTAGCTATAAAAAATCATTTTCTATAAAACATCAATATTTTGGGAATTTTTTTCCAAAATAAATTTATATTTTTCTATTTATCATTTCACAAAACACAATTTTTTATTAAACATTACAGTTTTGTTATAACTATAAAATCAAGATAGTCATAACCTAAACATTAAACTTATTAATATTCATATTAATAAATAGTTTATAAATATTATCTATAGAATTTGTATATGAGTAGGACATATGTATAATAAATCATTTTTTTGGTAAAATCTCTTTTTGTCTGAAAATATTATTCTCTAAAATGACCTACTTTTTCATGTCCTTTTTTGAAAAATTATAAGATAAATTTAATTTAAATTATATAAATTTAATTTCATGAAATGAACATCATTTTTAAATCATAATGTCAATATATTTTTATTGTGAGTTTTTGGGATTTTTTTGAAAAACATCAATTTTTTAGTATTATTGAAAAATAATGAAATATAATTCAAAACATATTTTTCATTAAAATGATAAATAATGTTGTAAATTTGGTTTTATGTGTAATTAGAACAATTTTATTTAATTTAAACTAAATCTGTAATAGGAAAAAATTTCTTATTAAATTTAGATATAAAAACATAATAGGCTTGTGAACATTTTTACTATAAAAGCATTCTTTCTCGTTCCTTATACAATATAAGCTTTAAACATAAGCTGTCAAATTATGTGGATTTAATTTGGAAAAATTGACATAATATGTTGGAATCATTATAGTATTTATAGTCTAATAAGATTAACTTTGTTTTTTTACCAAAAATATTATTAAATGTAATTTAAATTAATGGTATCAATTAATGTAAAATAAACCTAACAATTGAATAAACATACAGTTAATGTCCAAATTTACATAGAACATAGTCCAAATTCAATTTTATGTAAATATTTAGACTATACCTCCATTGGGGTCTATTGTTATGCGTTATTGGGAAATATATTAAATAATTTGAGACCAATAATATGTAATGTAAGGAAAAGGATAAAATATGTAAGTTCCATTCCTTCCATTTTTATGAAGAATTAAATAACGGTAGATTATACATATTTATTTTTATAAAAACTATTTTGAATGTTATTTTATATGATTTTCTCTTTAGTATATAAATATTAATTTCATAGATGATATTATTACATTAAATGGTTAAAAAATTCTAACACATGAATTATTTAGTTAATAGTGAAATAAGATAAATGATGATAAAATATTAAATGAAATGAAAATTTAAGGATTTTTTTGTACCATTAATTAATTTTGTAAATATTTTAGGATTTAATAATATGAAATCTAAATATATTAACTCTAATATTTTTTATATTTTTAAAATAAAATTAAATAATTAATATATAAATTGAAATTAATATTTCTTTATAATAAATGATATTTTATTAAATTTAAAAAAAAATAAAAATCATATATTCTAATAAGATAATATTTAGTGTCTATAAATATCAAATTTGGTCCTTTATTTGAACAATAATTCATTTATAATTAACATATTTCCTAATATATATTAAAAACATTGATATTAAGTTCTGAGTTAAAGAATTGTTTTTTGCATTATATGCGTTTATTCTAAAAATAATTTCAATCACATACGATATTTTTATTTTTAAAGTGAACATCAAATTTAAAATTTAGTGGGTATATATATTTTTCATAAATATCATTTTTAGTTTTAGAAAAATGTTCAATTATATTGTTTATAAAACAAATTACCTAAATGATAATCCGAAATAAAAAATATAAAAAAACATAAACAATAAATGTTATAACGAAAAAATGAAATTTGTTTTGTTTGGTGGAGATTTTAATGGACCATAAATTCAATTTACTCTATTATTTTAATATTTACAAAAAACAATTATGTAATGGAGACCTCTCAATATTGTATATGTTTTGGTAGTACGAGTACCACTCCCCTCCTTTAAAAAAATGAAATGCAATATTCATCTTAATAAAAAAAATTATCCAACTTTTATTGTCCAAAATATTATCAAATTGTCTTCCAAAATATATCACTTCATTATGTAATCCTACCATTGTGAAAAAATACATCTAGATAATATGTTTTGTGCAATCCAAAATGAGTTACCCAACAAAGGGGAAACATCCTTCCTCACACTACTTTGTTTTATTTTAAATCTCCACAAACTCAATTATTTATTTTAAAATATTATATAATTACCAACATATCCTAAATAAATTGGTACTATGTTATTTTAAATTTATAACTACATTTTCACACTCTCCTAGCTAATATGAAACAAACTTACTATTCTTTGGATTGGTGAACTACATCCTCGAGAAACGATGTTGCTCATTTTTTCTTTATCGCTTATCATGGGTAGAAATTTATGATGGATAATCTGTTTTTATATAATATATAATATATATATATATTTATTTATTATTATTTAATTAATATATAACATAATCCATTATGATTTCCATTTTTTGTAAGTACAATAACTTTGTTTGTGGAAGTTGGGACTAACGCATCCTTAAAGAGATGTGATTCATTCAAAAATTTCATGGAATTTATTAGTGATTGATTTAGGGAACATGTATGCTATATATGTCATAATAATTCAACTTATAAGATAATATATTTATATATTTATATATTTAAATTAATCTCCATCATTCGATACAACTAAAAAACAGAAACTTTGTTCATGCATGCATATGGTCTACCATCTCAATAAACGATGTATTCCATTTCATGTTTATATCTTTTATAGATTAATAAAAATAATTATATAATAAATATATATGATATATAAATATGTTTTTTTACATTCAATAAATATATAAATCATGATTTAATTTATAAAATCAAGAATAAAAAATTCAAAACATACATGAGAAATAAAGCAGATTTTACCTGAAATACAACAATAACATAGAGTTATTAATAAATCCATAATATAAAGCTGTAATAAAACACTATATGATATTATATATAATAATATGGTTATTTGGTATATTTATAATAAACTTATAATTATTATACTTGAGGTTTGAACATGTGCTGAAAAATTCGAGGCTTATGTTAAAGGTATTCTCGTCTCACTTTTAATACTTGTGAGATATATTCCATAGAAACAACACTTTTCATTTGTGTAGTGTTTATAATGGACATTATAATATTATATTATTAAAAAAATATGTATTTAAATATCCATTATATTTTATTTCATTCTTTGGATTTATGGTTCAACAATCACTAAGTTAGTAAAGTGATTTTGTCTCAGTTATCCTTCTATGATATACATGCCATGTTGTACAATTATATTTTTTCATTGGTTATATATAATTCTCATTTTGATATTATATATAGTCTTTAATTATTTTAATAATATTTTATTCTTCATATAATTTTATTATTTCATGGGTATTATGATTGAAAGTTACTAATGTTTAAATAGTTTATGGTATAATATCATTGTTCTTCGTGGTTGATTATGATCATGATTACATTAATGAATTCTAGGATTCATATATGAAATAAAAATCATGAATTTTCCTCTACTCTTTATATCCATGATATCATTTAGTAATAGTACCATTTTCTACTCTTTGTTACTTAATATAATAAAGAAAATATTTTTATGAAAATCCCACTTTATTTCCCCTCTCAATCAAAAACTTATGTTCTTTAAAAACATTGTGTTCCACAAATTTATGCCAAACTATTTTATTGTTATAATTTTATGTTTGGAAGTGAATTTTACCAAAGTTTTAAATTTTTACGAAATGGTTTTAAATGAAATTAACTTTTCCATGAAGATCCCTATATAATATTAAAAGGTTATATTTATGTATATTTTTTCATACTATTCTAAAAAAAATTTAATTTAACATTTTTAATGAATAATTATTATTTTAATATAAAAATATTTGAAAATAGTGTGTTATAATAATTTCAATGCATCCCTAATGTGATTTAGAAATGTCATTTTCAAGGAAAACATTTTTAATTATTTCCATATTTATTTATAAATTTTCAAGTAATTTTATAAGAAAAATGTTTTAAAAATATTTTCAATCCTATTTTATATGTTTTCAACGAAAACTTTTTCTAAAATTTTTTAAAACATAGTTATATGCTTTCAAGGTTATTTTCCAAGGATCTGGTCTTCAAAATGTACTATGATTTAAAAATAAATTTTACAATAATAGAAATTATTTTACCCCAGAAGGGTATTAAAATAAATTTTAAATATTTTTTTTAAGATTTAATTTTTAAATTGGATTTAAAATAAATATTTACAATGAAAGAATATTGTTTTTAAGAAATGTTTCTTGTGATCAATAAAAATACATCTCCCCTTAAGATGACATACATTTCTATAGATTATTATTTACTAGGGATATAATATAAGAATACTATAATATTACTTCTTTAATTTATTATGTTTTAATGGAATTACTTTTATGAAACCCATATCTCATCTATGGGTTATATTCTTGGGAATAATTATTTTATTCATTAGTTTTTTATTTGAGTTAATGATTAAAAAATTATCTCATTTTAACGTGTAGTGATATGATGATACTAATTTAACATCACGGTTTATGATATAATGATTGTTTGTAATATTCTGGAACATGTATTTTTGATTTTATTATCTGATAGGTAGGACATATCCTACCCCACATCATTGTATAATAATGTTTTTCTCCTGGGTATATATGTTATGTGTGAACCTAATTACAAGTTCATAATGTTTTTTGTGATCCCGATTCAATTTTCACTATGTTATATGTGACACTAATTTCATGTTCCCAATATTATGTGTGGACCTGGTTGCATTTCCATAATTTCCCACAATTTCTAAATATCATTTTCATGACACAATGAGTGAAACTATTTCTGTTTACACATGGTGACAATATTATATGCTAATGTGGATGGAACATGTCAATATTTTATACATTTATTAAGCATTCATTGATTATTCTCTCAATTACCTTACCATTCATTCCTTAGGAAAAATCCATATTTATTCCATGATTCCAGTTTATGAACATTGATATAAATGGATTAATATTTTAATTTTATGGTCATTTTCTCATACCCTTATTCTCTTGTTATGATTAAACATCTCTCTTGTGTACCCTTTTTTAGAATCTAATGTCACCCATTTTTTATGTTTATTTTCCCAATGTTAGAAGGAAATGTTATTTATAGACGTACTATAGGGGAAGATATTTATTAGGAACATTGAAGATAATTCACCAATTTATAATATTTTATTCTATTTTTTCTTTAGAAAATATTCTACCAGCGTCATCAATTATTTATTTTTATAATGTAATGAATATTCATATAAAATTATATAATTTCTACATATATTAATCTTCGGTAGATATACATGACATTGATGGAAATGTTTATTCAACCATTGGAAACTAGTATGAGAAAAACATTGTGAGGTACGTGGGGATATTTTGTTGGATATGTTTACGGGTGTCTTTAATAATAACTATGTGGATTGGTTAATGTTTAATAAAGTCTCTTATATTATAATAAAGGATAAAGTGAGTGTTTTCAACAAAATACATATATGTTTTGATACTACAAGTAACTTTTGCTTTGGTATATATGTATATTGGGGTAATAACCTCAAAAACACTATATTTATCCAAACATGATTGGGAATTGGTGCATGATCAAATGGACTTGATTAACATATATTTTGACACTCTAAGGTGTTATTCATTGGGAATTACCAAAATATTTATGAACCATCATTAAAAAATTACATGTAATATTAATATGAATAACCCAGGATAAACCAATGGTGTAATATATTAATGGTGTATTTTTATTTATTTTTTACATCTTATATGTAATGTCTTAATATTATGCATTTTTTGACATGATATGTGTTTCTCACCCTATGCTTTCTTATCCTAGTCAATAAAGTCAATTATAAAGAAGTGGGTTAATAAAGAGTGTTTCAAGTGTGGGATGTATGGGAATTATGAAAATAGACTTCCAATAATTATATAACATGATAATATAGAGGAAGGTTGTACCTTTATTCAATATACTACTAAAATTATCATACTGGAAACAACATGTGATTTGTTTGTAATATTCATCCTTTTTTTCTTTAATCATAAGAAACCTAATTAATTTAGGTTGAGGATCTTTAGGAAATGATTCATAATTAATATTCTAGGATAGTGTTTTTAAGGAATAATTTTATGAAGCATTAGTAATTGTTTAATAATAAATTTTCATGACTGAAGTGGAAATTTTTTTGAGGTCAATGATTATCTTAAATGAATCATGAAGAATATAAAGATTATTTGTAGAAGATTTTGTTTATAAATTTTCAAGAATGAGTCAAATGATACCGATGACCTTGAAAATAAATTAACAAGAAAGGTGAAATTACGAAAACATAACACTTATCTTATCCATGATGAAAATAAAATGATATTTTACATGGATGAAGAGTTGATGATATGGATAACTTAAATTAAAGAGTATTTAATAATTTAGAAATAATAAAATATTTGATGAAAAAAATTTCATTGTCATCATTGATGAAGATTAAAATTTATTTAAATTTGGAAATATATCATGCAATATTTGGAATAAGGAAGTAATCATGTTTTTGAAAAAGATTTATAGTATTTATGTTTATTACAATGTTTTTTGACAATTAACAATTAGTGTATTCCTATGATTGGTAATTAAAAAATAAGAGCTACTTTATCATCTATCAAAAATATAAGCTAAGTTCATTTTGATAAATTTAGTCAAATTACTTCAAAACTCTTTAAATTTTATAGTTTATTAGTTTAGCCATTTATGGTATAGATTATGTTAATAATCAGATGAAATTTTAGATATTAATGTATTATATCTCCATAGATGGATTTATGCAAAGTGGATAAATTGTGACAAGATTTTTTGTGATGGATGGAATGAAATATCATTTTATTTATAAATCTCAATACTATTTAATGATTTGAGAATGAAATTTTTTTCATTATTTTTTAATCTAAGAAATTTATTGTGAATTAATTAACGAACGATAAAGGGTGGGTTGTCATATAATCATGTAACTATATATTTTTATGAAAATTATTAAACATTTTAAAAATGATATATATATAAAGGGTTGTCCTATAATTTATGTTTTTTATTGAACTGATGGACTTTTATATCATTACAAATGTATGATATTGAGCCCCACAACATTAGATCGATCATTCACTTGTTTTTGATTGATGAATTCAAACACTTCCAAGAAATATTTATTCTTTTTTTTCATGTCCATGTTTTCTATTTATGCCTATTTTATCCCATATTTAATCCTAGTTATGAGTTATGTTGGGTAACCATGAATTTTCTAACATAATTTTTTTAAGTATTACAATAGTTTACATTCTTATGATGTAGGATACTATAAAAGGAACAATCATGTATTAAAATTTTAATAACCCAGAAAAATTTTGAGGGATAAATTCATTTTCTAGGGGGTATAATGTAACACAAAAATATTTTTCAAAATATAAATTTTTTAAATTAATATATTCTATAAATAATTGTTTTATCGAATCATGATGTTTCTACAAAACGATAATGTTTGTTATTAATAATATAATAATATATTTATAAAAAGCCGTAAAATTATTAATATGAATCTTAATGTCAACATTTTAATTATTTTTTTATAAATTTTTCATATTAACAAAAATATTGATAATAAAACCATTAATTTATGGAAAAATATATATGTTCTTTACAATACAATTTTTTAAAATGAAATTATTTCTATTTCATTTACTAAAATATAATAAAAATATTTTTATACAATTCTATAAATTGATATTGATAAATTAAACATCGTTTTAAAATTTAGAATGAAAATTTATCTTAGGTTGAACATTTTCGATTTTTTCTGACAAACAAATTTTTTTAATGAATAATAATCAATAATAAACATTAATTCAAATTTCCATTTTTATATAATTTATTAAAAAATATAATTAATGTTATAAACTTGATTTTAGTATAAATAGATCAATTTTATATCAGTTTAACATCATTATTTCATTGAAAATAATTTCACATAAACATTATATTTAAAGAATTAGTATGATTTTGAATATTTTTACTTTAAAAACATACATTGTCTTTATGTATGTAGAAAAAACATAACACATAGTTTTTCTATTCGATGCATTGAATTTGGAAAATGGTCATAAATATTTTTAGTAATATAAAAATTTATATTCTAATAATATCAAAATAGATTTTGAAAAAAAATTATTTATAAAGGTAATTATAATTATTTATAGTGATTAAGGTAAAAGTAATCTTAACAGTGGATTAAATCTTACATAGAAGGTTAAACATAAACAAAAAACTTGTCCAAAATCCATTAGATTTCAATATTTCGACCATATTATCTCTTGTATTGATTTTCAAATTTGTAGGACATATTTTCTTGATATTTACCAATATAATTTGATAAATAATTAAAATAGACTAAAACGGATCATTCCAATCATTTCACATTTATAAATCTTTAGAGTATGGAAGAAGAAACACATATAACAGTAAAAAAAGTATTTCTTAAAGTAAATGAGTTATTTTTAGTATGAAAATTTAATAATAATTTTTATAGATAATATAATTGCATTAAAGGCTTAACAAACACTAACAAATGGATTATTTAGTTAACAAATAAATTAGACAAATAATTCTAAAAAAAATACATGTAATAAAAATTTAATAAACTATTATGTTATAATATTTTTAGGTAAATATATAATTTACATAGATTTTCTCTAATGAAATAGAATTTCAAAAAAAAAATTTATATTTTAAACTTAAAATTAAATAATTAATTTCAAAAATAACATTATTGTTATTTTACAATATATTATATTTTATTAAATAATTTAAAGTAAAAAAATTCAATATTCATCCAATTGAAATTTATGTTTTAATAAATATTTAATATTTTCCATTAAAGGACCAATTTATTTCTTATAATTAACATTTTGACACATATATAGTAATATCATTCATAGTACAGTCCGAATTATTGCAGTATTTATGTGCTTTACATGCACTTGTTCAAAAATAAATTTCAAACACACATCTAATTTTTATTTTTGAAATTAGATATAAAATTTATAATAATGTGGGTGTATATTTTCTAAAAAATTTAACATTAATTTATTCTTAATGATTAAATTACATAGGATAAAAAACCGGTTACATAAATGAAAACCCAAAATGAAAAATAGAAGGATATGTAATGATTAATGATCATTATTTAAAAATGAACATATTTTTATATATCAGATTTTGAATGAAAATAATTTCTATTAACATGATTATTTATCCATTTTGGAGTAAAATTATATAAGGTATACCTTCCAATGTTTTATACCTTTTTTGTATTTACAGGAGTTCTACACCCCCCCCCCTCCATTGTAGAAACACCTTCACTATTCCCATTAATCACCCCTATCATGCCACTTTTTCTCAACCGTAATATTTCATAATACTCTCTTAACATCCATCCATTCATCATTAGAGCATAAATTTGTGTTTTAATGCATCCATGTATGCTCTTTCCTGAAAACCAAAAGGAGTTACCTGAAGAAGAGGTAGTATCCTTTCTCATGGTCCTATGTTTTATTTTCATTCCCTACAACAAAAATTATTCTTATTTCCTTATTAGATAATAAAATAAATATCATTATTATATTGATATTATTATATTCAAATTTTTATACCTACATATATACATACTTATATCTAATGAGGAATGAACATAACACTATTCTAAATGATTAACTACAACATCATGAAATGATGTTGTTCATTTATCCATTACCACCACTCAGGGTTGGGAATTATGGTGGTCATTCTATTTTTATATGACACATTTTAAATTTATTATTTCATTATTTTTTTAATTATTATATAAATCATAGAGTCAATCTTTTTGTTTGGAGTAAATATGATTACTTTATCTGTTGAAGTGTGGACTACTGCCTCTTCAAAGCGATTTTATTCATTAATAAATATCATGGAATGTATTAAGGATGGGTTTATTGAAGATAAATAATACATATTAAATAATAAATTTAAATGTATGATATTATATTTATATATACATATATATCTTTTACTTTTATTCTTTTAATAAGACTAATAAATTGAAACAACTTTCATGCTTACGTACGACCTACCATCTCCATGAACACTGTATTCCATTAAATATTTATAAAATTTATAGATTAATAAAAATATTTACATAATGAATATATATATAATATATGAATCATGTTTTACATTTTGTAAATAATAAAATCATCATCAATTTAGGGGGATCTAGAATAGCATGGAAAAACACATACGAAAAATAAAGGTTATATTACCCAAAAATTATAATCAACATAGAGCTATTAGTAAATTGGTATTATTAACCCATAATAAAGGAAAATATTGTTTTAGATATAATAATATAATTTTTTTATTATTTCTAATAAACATATATTTATTATACAACATGTTTGAATGCATACAAATAAATTTGATAATTAATATAATGTTTTTCTCATCCCACTTTTATTTTTGTGAGATATATGCCTTATTCAACAGTAATTTATTTTGTGTGGTTTGTATAATGACCATTAAAGGATTATATTATTACTATAATTAAATTTTTCGGTATTTTTCTATACATTTAATGAAATTTCTATAATGGGGGTTCGTGGATCAAATGTTACCAAATCAGTAAAGTGATTTTTTTCTCAATATTCTATCTTTAAGATACATGTCATGCTATGTACCTATATTTTTTCTATGGTCTATATATAATTAAAATTTACTTATTATATCATGAATATACATATTTTCATTAAATATTATGTGTCATGTAATTCTATTCTTTAATGATTGTTGTTATTAAAACATTCCAAAATTGTAATAGTTTAATACCACAATCTCATCGTTCATCAGGATTGTTTATGATCATGATTATATTGATAGAATATTATGAGAGATCACTTAATAACACTCATTAAAATTATTTAATATATATAAATATATATTATAATTTTTTATTAAATAAAATTTACACACTTTTTGAAATAAGATAAATAAACTAATGTTTTGATGAAATTATGACCTTATTTATACTTTTGGTCAAAAATCAATGTTCTTTCAAAATTCTGTTTGCTTAAAATGTTTTCCAAAATGTTTTAGTATTATCGTTTTATGTTTAATGAACTAATTTACGAATTATTTCACTTTTTACATTATATTTTAAAAATGATTGTTCTTGTTTTTTCAGTCATTTAACTTTATTATAACTTTTAAGGGGAAAAGGTAATGTTTGGCATGTATAGAAATACACAATATCACAACTATCAATTCCTTGAAGATAAATTTATCATTATTAAAAGTTATATTTAACGATAATTTTTAAGTAATTTTATGTAATTTTTTTAATTTATAATTGTTTTTAAAGAAAATTGTTTTCAAAATTCTTTTATGTTTAAATAGTTTGATTAATGAATTTTTAAAGCTTCCATTATATGTCTTCAAAAAAAATTTAATGAAAAGAATTTTAATTTTTTCCTTCTTTTTTTATATTATTTCAATCCATTTTAAGTAAAAAATATTTCAAAATTTTTTCCACACCTCTTTTATAGTTTTTCAAGGAAAATGGTTTTGCAATTATTTTTAGACTTTATTATTAGTTTTCAAGGTTATTTTGAAGAAAAATCATATTCAAAATATATTATGTTTTAAAAATAAAATTTCAAAGTGTTAGATTTATTTTCCACTAGATGTTTTTAAAAATAAATTTTAATGATTTAGTTATATGAAATAAACTTCAACTTGGTTAATAATTAGGATTTTCAAATAATGTCTATTTTACTTAATAAATATTTATTTTCATCTTTCAAAAATCATTTCCTTCGGAAGTGACAACATTATTAATATTAGACGATTTTCTATAGACATTATCAAGTGATTTCATTCATTTTATTTATTAAAAGGATTATGTTTTGATGTAATGATGTATATGATACCCATTTCTCTTAAACGGGTTATATACTTTTGAATACCACACATTTTTATAGGTTATGCCAATATGAAATGGTTATCAATGAAATAGCTTTTCCATAGGTAATTATATAATGATTCCAATTTAATATCATGGGTTATTCTATGTGGATTGGTTTTAATACTGTGCGACTCGTATTTATGATATTATTATGTGATGGGAGAGACCAATATCCACCTCCAATGAATTAAGTAATAATGGATTACCAATAAGTTTAAATTTTTTTTGTGAACCCATTAACATGTCGAAAATGTTTTGTGGGAACATTATTACATGTTAATAGTGATATTCCTAAACCTAAATACATGTTCACTATATTATTCATAAACAATGTTGCATGTCCATAATTTTATTTGAGAACCTGATTATAGGATCGAAATGTTGTGAGTCAGCCTTATTAAATGTTCTCAATGTAATGTGTGAACTTGTTTACATGTTCACAACTTTATTTATGTACCTATTTGTCTACCTATAAATTATTCATGATCCAAATTAGATTTTCATAATGTTTTTCATGTACTTTACTACATGTAGAGAAGATTTCATGTCCATAAGTTTATGCGAGGACTCAATTCCTTTTCCATACCCTAATGGCTGAAACTATTTATATTTAAACATATTATCAATGTTATAAGATGATGAGGATACCATATGTCTATTGTTTATTACTATATTATTCTTCTATTTTAGGTTCTCTCATTTACCTTATCATTAATGTATTCTAAACTATTCTTTTGTATTCCATGAATCATGTTCATTATTCTCTATTTCTAGGTATGATCTAATAATTTTATGATCACATTATCATTCCCTTATGACCATCTTATACTTTCATATATCCATTTTTACCAATACTTATCATATAATAGCATCCATTTCTTTTTTTCCTCTCTCTAGGATATATATAATTGTTTTATGTATATGCACTAAATGTGAAGATCGTTGTGGGGAAAATTGGAGACCATTCACTGAGTTAGATGTTTTCATTAGATTCCAAAGCGACTAAATTATTATGATCCTTTGGCATGTATTTTTTTAATGTACTTTATATTCATCTAAAATTATGTAATATAAATTTATGTTCAATTTGGTTTGCTATCTTTTTTGGTTGTATAATCTCAAAGAAGTTAATATAGATAGATCCATAAATGATATAATTTATTGAGAATTTTCATATATCATTAAAAAATAACAGGATCTATAGTTTTCAGAGATTGGTTCGATATTCTCAGCAATCGATGTAGGACATATATTCAAAATATATTATACATGAAACATTAACTATGAAGAGTGTTATGATCTGCTGAATTATTGAACTTATTGAAAATTTCATGGAACTATGAAAAGGTAGGCTTGTAAATAATTTATCACATTACATGCTACTGATGTGGGGATTGTGATATATGGTGAATCGTCAAATAACTTATTGTGATCATTCCAAATATATAATTATTTTGTTATAGAATATGAAACTCCACATGTAATAGATCACAATGAAAATTATATGAATCAACACCTTATGTTAGTTATGATATTCATTTTAGTTAATATAAAGTGTAATAATATATATGGGGACCATTTTGACATGTATACTTATCATAATTTTTTGATGTATACATTCACCCAAAAATTGTTCAATATGAATTAGAGATAATTGTAGGAGATGGTTAATGATTCTTATTTATCTATACATTACCATGTATAGAAACTGAACAGTATGGATAATGCCTTGAGTTGAAATGAAATTAATAAATTATCGATAAAAATGATATCAAAAGATCAAATATATATGAATTTGAAAATGGTATACATTTAAATAATAAATGAATACGATATTATTATCTTGTAGAAATATCTGTTCAACCATATAACCATGTGAATATAAAATTGAAAAAAAATGAGTGTATAGAGATACAAAATAAGGTGATAAATGTTCCTGAGATCAACCTTTATTTTGATGAAATTATATGATTATTGAATTGGGTTTGTGTTTAAAAAAAATATAAATGAAGAATAAATTTTTGTTATATATAATATCTAATAAGTATATATCCATCCTCGATTTATAATAATTTATAGAGATGAGAAAAATATTTATGGTGGTACAATATAAAGAAAGATATTGTGGAATATGTATCGCAGTGAATCGTATACTTGAATTTTATAGTTGAGAGAGAGAACTATAAGGGATTGTTTCAACTATTACCCACACTAGAAGGGAAATGAAAATTCAACCCCATGCATTTCATAAAAAGAATCAGGATTAATTATAAAGGATATAAGGTTTTTTGTCTTGTAGTAGATCACATTACAAAAAAGGACACCTAGTTACCATAAGAGAATATTTATCTCTAGATCAACTTTATAGGAAATATATTATTGATGTCATAATTTTTTATGAAGACCTAAATCATATAATATTTTTTTGAGAGTTGAGGTTTTATTAATATTCTTTAGAAGTATTTTTCATGTATTTGATATATAGCTATGTATTGGTACCACTTATAATCCTCAGAAAAGGTGATTAGTATAGTAGAACCACTCAACCCATGGAGGTTATGTTGATATCTTGTTATATAGATTTCAGATGTGTTTGGGATAATCATTTTCTCTAATCAAGTTATCTTATAACAGTAATATTCTTTCTAAAAAACTCATGGATCCTTATAATAAAATATAGGAAATATAATTGAATGATCAATCATAGATTGATGATATTAGTGAATAAAATCAGTTGTGACCAATGATAAATATGTAAATACAATATAAGGACATAACAATTTAGTTTTATAATTTGAAAGCTATGAGTATATTGAAAAGTTATGCTAAAATCATTGTTGACTATTTGTATTAATTTTTTTCGAGAATATATTTCTTCAATTATCATCCTGGATGAATGTTTTAAGATTAGAAAAATGAAGTAATCATTATACATAGTAATATTATCCCAGTCAAGAATCATGATCATTTATTGATAATATCGTATCACTTATTGGAACCCTTAAATATCTCTCATGGTTAAGATTTGGTCCATGCATTTTTCCAGAGGAAAGGAAAACATAATCCTTTACATGTATTTAAATTAGAGGCAATAACACTAGATATTGATCATTCCTATGAGTGATATCAATTAGAAATATTTTAATATAATTATAATGTTTTATGTAACAATAAAACATTCTTGATTAATGTTATTTGGAGCATTTAAAAAATAGAATAATCTCTGAAAAAACCCAAGTGTTAGATGAAATAAATATATCAACATTTTTTGCATAAAAAGTAAATAAATATCACTATTGAAACTGATTTTATTGTTTTTGGGGGTAGAATGTAAAAACCTAAGATTTTATATATTTTTAAACTCAAAAAAATTATATTATTTGATTTCTTACTTTTCCTGAAACCTCAACACTAAAAAAACTCTAAAATAATATAATATTATAACATACCATTAATATTAGATTTTATGAACATGATTATTGAAATTTTTAAAAATATTTCAATATGTTTTATATAATTCAGATTTTTTGATTAAAATATAAAAAATACGTTCACAATTTTTAGTTTATTCATTTTTTCCTACAAATTATGATTTCAACAAAAAAAGTTTTTATTGAAACTATGGTTTGAAATTATATTTAACTAATAAATATTTTATAAATTTAATTTTATAGAAAAGATATAGTTTTTAAATAATTATCTGATTAATAATTTATGGAAATGTTTGGGTATTGTTTTGAGAGAGTTAATTTAAAATTAAATAGTAATATAAAACAATTTTTTAAACTATCATCTTTTAAATTAATGAATTAAAAAATTACTATTTATTTTTCATTTTTATTAAAATTTCATTAATTCTTCATAACTACAAAAAATAGAGGTGATATTATTGGAATAGGAAATATCCATAATTTTGGAATAAAATAATATTTATTCATGAATATTAATTTATCTAGAAGACCTATTTTTATCAAATTTTAATTGCTTATATTAATATTAATTTCTATAAGTCATAGAAATTTATTTTGATAAGTTGGATTTCATATTAATAATAATTTTATTTTTTTTTAATGATTACGTAACCTTTTATGGTTATAATGAATATTAGAAAACAAATATTTGTTAACAGTGCTACGTTTAAAAAGATTTATTAAAGGGGGTGGGGGTTATGGTATGAGATGTGGGGAAATTGAAATATAAATTTGTTTGAATAAAATTGTATGGAAATATTTAGGTATTAAATTGTCCTACCTTCCAATCCTTTTTAATTTAGATGCATTTTTAATAAATAAGAAATTTTTATATTTTAATGAATTCGGAAATTTTAAGTGTTTCATTTCCCTAACATATAAAAGGGATCATGCTCCCCACACCTATTCCAAAATATTGATCATAATTGATCATAAAATACATAAAATAATTATTTCCTAACATCTATACCCATATCATAGAGGTTATTTTTTTTATTATAATACCATCCATTCAAGTACTAATAACTAACCCAAAGGAGGTATCTCAATAGAGAAGTATAAACATTAACTGATCACATTAAATTTTATTTCACCATCCACATAGAATATATTAATTTTATAAATTAGAAAATCACTTCTAAATAATCTTATATATACCAATATGTTATTATGATAATGTTGTAACTTTTGTCCATCAATTTTCTAACAAATGGGAAATGAACGTATAAATCATTTGTACATGTGGACTACAAAATTCATCAGGAGATGTGATTAATTTTCCATCATCAACTCATTTTTATATTATTGTTTTGTATTGTTAAAATATCATTTATACTTGGTGTTCAATTAAATATATGTTACTTTACATAGTGATATTTAAAAATAATAGGTGTTTCATTTTTCCCTCCTTAAATAAATTATTTATTCTCAATTTAATCAAGTGATTGGTAATCATGGAGTAGAAATTATAAAATACCATTATGGAAATACCACATCATAATACTGGTTAATAAAACAACTTCTTAATAAGAGGTATAGGAAAATGATAATGTAACAGAAGAACTCAGTTTCGGTATAAGAGAATATTTGTCCAAATTGAAAAAATAATCATGGAAAATATATAAAACTATCATGTTATTATTTAGAGTGATAGACAACATGGTCAATATATGGTTAATGAAGATAAACCCATAAAACAAATATGTTTGGAAAGGGTAGCAAAGATAATTCTAAATTTTCATAATTGGGATAATTTTTATATCAAAATACATTGATAATATACAGTTACTTGATTTTATTTCATATATACAATCTCACTCATTAGTAGTTAAGTTGTCAATTTATGATTCATTTCTTACTCCAATAAAACAATTTTAAACTGTAATGCCTGATAAACATCTGGATAATAAGATCCTTAATGAGATCATAAGTCATTGCACATATCTCTAATTATCATCATAACAAAATGGACAAGCAATTCTTCCAACACACATAATTATTCATATAATAATGTAATATATTAATATATTAAATCTTATCCAAATAAAATAATAAAAAATTTCATAAATGATTACCTTTATAAACCTTCCAATGGAATAAAATCCGTAAAATTTTATATAATACCCCTAATTCTTCAAAATCAAGTTATCATTAATCTCTCATACAGCATGATGTACATCATAACAATAAAATACCAAGCATGTAAATACCTTCATCATTTATTCAATTACAGCATGGTAATTACCTGAATTATAAAAAATTATTGAAAACATGTATTCTTTGTTATCCATTAAGTAAAACACATATTATTCGATTTTTCTCATTTAATCAATACATGTTTTAAACAGTATTATAGATAAAAAAATCCACTATATAATATTGTAATTTTATGGTTACCAATGATATCCCATAATGATAAATTTGTTATAATAACATCATCAAGAACATATTATGTGTGATCTTCTACCAATCATGTTCTTTCAAAATGATCAATAATATGTTGAATCATTTTTTTGTATGGTCATTGGTACCATTTAATATATTCTCTCAAATAATTAAATAAATAATATTATAGTAAAATCCTTTTATTTGTCCTAATTATTTTAAAGATTATGTCATAAAATAATTTTTTTGGATCATAAAAAAATCAGATTAATAAATCCATTTCAGATATATAAATAGGGTGATTATGATCTTGATTCCTAATATTATTCTAAGGTATATTCATTTTATTCATAGAGTACTTGTTTGTGTAATTCCCTATATCCTTTTTGTTTAATAATTTGATATTATAAAACTCTCCATTTTCATTGAAATTATGGAAAAGGTGTGAGTCAAATCCAAATATAAAACATATATTTTTTCCTTTTGAAAAACCAAAGTGTTTCCTTCCTAAATTATATAAATTTGGAATGTATGTAATGACCTGGAAATTTCAAGGAAATTTTTTTCTTAATTTCTTTAGAATTTTGCTAGTGCGCAGTTTGAGACGGAACCTGATTCTGAGGCCTGGTGTGCCCAGAATCATATTCCAAAGTTTAGCTCGTGTACATTTAGTGAATGAACGAGTGGGTTTTTCTATCTTTTGAAACGGTTCATGGAATTGAAATCCCAAGGCACCGATTAAACCGCAGCGCCAATAATTTCTTAGGGGAACATTTTTCGTAGTTATGTTTCAGTGGGTTGATGTTAAATAAATGAGGATTTAGATTAAATTAGAAAAAATATGTTGTATACAAATTTTATCTCAGGATGGTGGATTTAATCCTACATAGGGGGAGTTGGAGGTGGGGCCCACACCCACCTAACCTACCATGGGATGGTTTAGTGAGGTGGGACCCACACGAACCCCTAACTCCTCACCAACCCATAACTCCTTTTAACCTCTTTAATCCTCCCTTGTTAATTACTTGACATCTTCCCTTCTTAAAGTGGAGCCTCTCCACCTCCCATGCTTAATGAGCCAACGAAGGTGATTAATAAAATTATTAAATAATTTTGTTACACCTCTTGACTTATTTTTGAATTTCATGGTGATATTTTAAATAAAGGGGACATAATGAAATATTTTCTTGGCAAATATTTTGGGAGAATTTGACGAGAGCCTTTGTGTGAAGAAAGACAAAAGTTTCTCCTTCGTGAAGAACTTCATCCTTCCATGAAGAATGACTCCCTCCCTCGACGAAGAGCAGTTCTCCATCCGTCGGATCTCCAACGAATGACGCTTAAGCCGGATCAAAGGCCATTGATGAAATGACAAACGCCAACAACCATCATCACCGTCACCTCCTACCTCGCGATGATGTCAACGAATCAACGTCTACTCCCATTCTCGATATCATCAAGGAACGATGAACGACACGAGGTACGGTTTTTAATTATATATGATTTTTATTCCCTTGATTCTATCATTCTAAAGAAAACAAAGAACGCAGATCAACTTATTATCAAGTTGATCCGCGAATGTTTTCCTTGCGGGTTGGGAATAAATTGTTGTGTTAAGTTGTAGGGGTTTATTTCATGTGGTTTTATCCCACGAGTATGAGAGTTTAATTATATGATGTTTGAATAATTTATTCTTGAAAAACTATATGCTTGTAATAGATGAAATCAAGTGTTTGTTGATCGACCCTTTTGATAACGCCTAACACGGAGGGCGCGGGCCGAACAAACATGACCTGATGACCCTCTGCAGATTGTTTTTTATGTGTGGATTATCGTCAATGATGAAATGGGCCCGCAGAGGCAATTTAATGCCTTCACTGTGAAGATCGGGTCCTAAGGTGGCCATAGCCACAGACGGTGGGTGAAACGGACCACCGGAGCGCGTCTGGTGGTCCATAGAAGGCGGTGGCGGCGCGCCGCCGGAGAAGACTGCCATGGCAAAGTGGCGGTTGTGGAAGCTAGATAGGAATGGAAAATCCGTTCTGGATTTTGGTGGGGTGCGTCTTTAAACCTTCGTTGGTTCAATCAACCGGGGGGGGACGACACCCCCACCGCTCCGTGGCAACCGCTCACCCACTATGGTCGAGCCGCAGTAGGGCTGCGCAGGTCGGGCCGGACCGTGCCACCCGGGTCGGGCCGGGCCATGCTCAACTGGGCCGAACCCGGACCTGGGTCGGGTCGACCCGATTCAGGCCGACCCAGGGGGTATCGGGCCAGGTCGGACCGGGCCCAAACCCCCTAAATTCTGACCTGTTTACTTCAAATGCTCATATCATGGGCTATAGAGCTATGATAAACACATTATTAGTTGAGTATTGATCCGTGGATTGAGACGGTTGTTTCGGTATATTACACTCAAGCTTTCTGTAATGTTTGAGTACGGCCAGGTTGGTTTGAACCCAAAACCAACCGGGCTCTCAGAGCAGAAATAGTTATAACATAAGTTCCAGATGTCCGATTGATATTTCGTCAACATTATTAGATTCTTTTTGGTGAGGTGGTTCTTTTTCCATAATTCACTTGAGGTTTGGACACAGATGGAGTATGTTCGGGTTGGTTTAGCATAGAAACCAACTGGGCCCCTAGAACGGAAAAGCCGATAACTTTCAGACCGGACGACCATTTGAAGATCCGTCAGCGGCATTATTAATCACGTTGAGAAACGGTTCCTATGAGTATACACAATGGGAGCTTGGGGTACATTTTCATTACAGTCGGGTTGGTTTGTACACGAAACCAACCGGGCCCCCGGGATGAAAAGGCTAATAACTCAAAGACCGGGCGTCCGATCGATGCGCCGTCTATTGCGTTGAGACCCCTTTGACTAGGCGGTCCCTACTGATACTTCCTTGTGGAAATTTGTGATACTTGGAGTATCAACTAGTAGCTCGTGGAGTAGAACCTCCCGGAGACGAGCGTATAGAGTGCAGAATCCTAGTAGTTGTGGGCTTGATGACTGGTTGACTGATTCGACATGGAGTGAGTTGACTAGCCCAGAGGACAGAGCACCTGTTATTTGGAAGCAGAACCCCAATGGATGGAGAGCCTAAAAGATGGCATTAGACCCACTGTACTCGGCAGGAGGAGTACCTCTATAGGATATTAGGGGAACCACTACAGTGTTTGGGCGTCAAACCCCTGGCGGGGAGCACTACTTTGTTTGGGTGTGGACCCGTGGAACTCGAATGGAGAAGTACCTCAGCAGTCTATAGTTAGTGAGTAGCACCTCAGAGTCATGACAAGGCTATTATACTTGACATAGGAGGAGTTCTCCAGCAGTTGTGATTTCGGTATCTTTAATGAAAATCCTGGTTTGATGTGAGTTGTTGACCTTTCTGACTTTCCTAATTATTTAGATGGATTACATGGTAACTTAGGTATATGTATGGGCATGTACCTAAGTAGTGGTTATAGGTTGATTTCATATCTGTGTGATACCTCATGTTTGAGATGGGTTACTTGATAACTTAGGTATAAGTATGGGCTTATACCTAAGTGAGGGTTATATGTTTAGATCCTTCATTGTGGTTATCCTTGTTGGATTTAGTGAGACCTTGAGGGTCTCGGGGTCCCTACTGAGTATTGTTATACTCACCTCTACACCGGCTATGCCTGCACCTCGTTGTGTTTGATGCAGATGATGGACAACGCTGACAGAGGCCGCGTGTTCATGGAATGGACGGTACCCTGAGGTGGACCTCATGATGAGTCAGTATCCAGTGATAGACTTCACGACGAGATGGAACTCGGAGGAGGTTGATGGGTGAGAGCGTTGAGGAGGCTATCTGTACCTACCCTTTAGGTAGTATCTGTGGTGGACGATCCTGGAGCTGTGCTATCTATACCTAAACTTCAGGTAGGATCCGAGGTGGACGACCCAGGAGCTGCTTCTATCTTCTAGTTGTTTGTCTTTTCTATTGTACTTTCATTCAGTTGTAGTTGTACTTTTAAATTGGGTTTGTATTCTAGCCCATTTACCTTTCAGCACATCCTTTTGTACTTTGTGTATTACATCCTCTATTACTCTAGATAGATGTGTTTATGATTTTATAAAGGAAATGCCTTCCCAGTTAATTGTATTACTGCCTTTTGTGTGCTAGTCGCCAAACCCTGGCCTATGGAAGGCGTGCTTTGGTTTGTAACAGCATGGGCCCAAAGGACGGGTCATGAAAAATTGGTATCAGAGGAGTCGGTTCTACCTTAGAACTTATAACTCTGATATTTTATTTTCTATGAAGCAATAGTGTTAAAGGTACTAAGTGTGGTCTTTAGATCAGGGAGTCTAGTGTTGGTGCGGGCGGCCGACGTATCCATACACCTGGGCCATGACTACTGATTTCTGACTTAGTGCACGAAAACCCTGATTGAGTGTGTGTTTTCAAAATTTTCGTTAAAATTAGCTCAAACCAGTTCAGCTCACCATGTATTATCATTTAACCGAGTCGCAACTGTTCTTTCAAGATGCCTTCTCATGGATGATCATCTAGAGCCCCGACAGTTGCATGTACTGATAGACCTCTGAGCGATGAGGCCTCAATACAAGTCCCTCCACCAGTTGAGACACATGCAGAGAGTTCACGCCGCATGAGCGCGATGCACGAGTTCCAGCGACAGGGGCCTCTGAGGTTTTGAGGCGAGTTAGATTTTCAGACGGCTGGACACCGGCAAGAGTTTGTAGCACGAGGACTCCACATAGCTGGGACACCCACAGACTTGATGGTGTACCTAGCTATTAGCCTCTTCTAGGGAGCAGCTGTGAGGTGGTGGAGCCACATGTTCTAGTTTTGCGACGGGATGACCTTCACATTTGGAGACTTCGAGACCTTCTTCAGGGAAGAGTTTATACCAGCGGCTCCACGCATTGAGCGTGCTCTGTAGCTATTACCTTTTCCGCAGGGTTTACTATCAGTAGCTGAGTCATCTGTAGGCAGTAGATAGGTGATGCAGAGGTCCAAGAGAACCAGGCCAACAAGTGGATGACCCGGGGTTTTTGGTTCGATAGTGAGAGGCACCAAGCATAGAAACAGAGCCAACCATATGAGGAGTAGGAAGTGTTATTCATGCGGCAAGCAGGGTCACATCGCAAATGACTGTCTGACTCCCTACACAGTTAATTCACAAGCATTAGAGGAGCCACCGAGATAGAATCAGTGGAAAACATGAGTAGCATCCAAACGATGGACAAGGAAGTGGAGCTCCAGAAGCAGGTGGACAAGAGCGGACTAGTTCTAGGCATGAAGGCCTTTGATCTTTGTGCTTCCAGTTTCCTTGATACTATTGTTGACATTTGTATTTTCCTTGTGTCTTTGTACTTGGAGATACAGTAATAAAAGACACTTGTCGTTGTGACATTTGCATCCTTCCTTTTTCTGTACTATGAGGTTCTGGTTTAAACTGTTGACTTGGCCCTCACATTCGAGATACCTATTGGAGGAGACCCAGTGGCCACACACTACTGCTGACAGTGTGACTCAACCCTTGGAGGGGAGAGTAACAGTTGGACCTTTTGGTAGTAGCGTTGTGGCCTTACGATGTCATCCATGGCATGAATTAGTACATTTCATGTCTGGATTGACTGTATTAGACAAAGGACGTGGTTCATCCAGGGGTTGAGACCAGATTTCTCTTTTCAGCAGAGGAGAAATCCCAGCAGCTCTTTCATGGAACGTAGATGAAAATGGGTGGAGATGGGTTCTTACAATTGGCTAGACTCACCAATTGTTCATTGAACGAGTGGTGTACGGTTCTCTCCATCTCCATAATCTCAGTTGTACCTTCTCTTAGAAGGATAAGAACCTATGACAGTGGTGATGGCCTGAATTCCTCCAAGACTATGACTTCGAGATAGTTTCTATTACTAGAGAGGGGGGACGTTGTATCATATTATCTTAGTATAAGATCGGGCATTCAACTTATATGAGTGGAGAGACAACAACCAAATGAATTTCAGATATCCTTCGTGGATATCAATAGAGTCAACTCGTGTAGGAACAGAGATGGGTCAGGTTACGAAGAAAAAGGTGCAGATCAACTGAGAGAAGATGAAGACTGCACAGAGCAGACAAATGTCTTATTCTGATATGATATGATACCACTGGAGTTCGAGGGTGATGACCATGTCTTCTTACTGGTCTCACCTTTATGGGGTCTATAGAGTATTTGATGGGGGTGGCAAGTTAACTCCGCATTTCAACAGACATTTCCAGGTCCCCAGCAGAGTAGGCAAGCTGGCTTACCGCCTAGCCTTTTCACCTCAGATGCACCGGGTGCATGACGTCATCCACATATCTCAGCTGAGGAGATGTTTGAATGACCTATCTGTCATCATTCACAAAGGAATGATGGACATCGATGATGGGGAATCTTTTACAGGGTTCTAGTAGAGGTTTAGGATCGATAGGAGCGGGTCCACAATGGACGGTCAATTCTTCTGGTGCGCTTTCACTGGGAGCACGGGAACCCCAAGGAGAGCACATGGGAGAGGAAGGCTCAGATGTGTTCTTGGTACATCCTTTAGTTTCTCTAGTTTTGTGTTGTAGCTTTATAAGAATGTAAAGCCTTGAGGTGGGAGTAATGTAAAGACCCGGAAATTTCAAAGAAATTTTTTTCTTAATTTCATTGGAATTTTGCGAGTGCGCAATTTCAAACGGCAACTGATTCTGAGAAGCAGCGTGCCAAGAATAAATTTATGAAGTTTATCTTAGGTATGTTCAGTTATTAAATTAGTGGGTATTACTATCTTTTGAACCGGTGCTCGGAATTGAAATTTGAGGGCACAGATGAAACCGCAGTGATGGTAATTGCTTCTGGGGACCTTTTTTGTAGTTGCGTTTGAGCGGGATGAGGTTAAATAAATGTGGATTTAGAATAAAATAGATAAAATTTGTGGTGTATAAATTTTATCTAAGGAAGGTGGATTTAATCCTACAAAGGGGGAGTTAGAGGTGGGACCCACACCCACCTAACCTCCCATGGGAGGGTTTAGTGAGGTGGGACCCATAGTAACCCCTAACTCCTCACCTCCCCATAACTCACCTTGACCTCTTTAATCCTACCTTGTTAATTACGTGAAAAATTCCCTTCTTAAAGGGGATTCTCTCCACCTCCCATGCTTAATGAGCCAACTAAGGTGATTAACAACCTTATTAAATAATTTTCTCACACCTCTTGACTTCTTTTTGAATTGCATGGTGATATTTAAAATAAAGGATTCTTAATGAAATATTTTCTTGGCAAATATTTTGGGAGAATTTTAGGAGAGCCTTTGTGTGAAGAAGGATAAAAGATCCTCCTTTGTGAAGAACTTCATCCTTCCACGAAGAATAACTCCCTCCCTCGATGAAGAAGAGTTCTCCATCCGTCAGATCTCCAATGAATAATACTCGAGCCGGATCGAAGGACTTTGAGGGAATGATGAATGCCAATGACCATCGTCACCGTCACCTCCTACCTTGCGACGACATCAACGAATTGACATATACTCCCTTTCGTGAAATCGTCAACGAACAACGAATGACCAGATGTAAGGGTTTTAATTATGTATGATTTTTATTCCCTTGATTCTATCATTATAATGTAAACAAATAACGTGGATCAATTTATTATCAAGTTGATCTGCAAATGAATTCCTTGCAGGTTGGGAGTAAATTGTTGTGGTAAGTTGTAGGAGATTATTTCATTTGGTTTTATCCCACGAGTATTAGTGTTTAATTATATGATGTTTGAATAATTTATTATTGAATAAATTATGAGCTTGTAATTGATGAAATCAAGTGTTTATTGATTGACTCTTTTGATAATTCCAAATGAGGAGGGTGTGGGACAAACAAACATGGCCTGAAGACCCTCCGCATATTTTTATATTATGTGCGGATTGGCGACGACAATGAAATGGGACCCCAAAGGAAATTTGAAGACTCTGCTGTGATGTTTGGGTCCCGAGGTGACCAAAGCTGTAGACAGCGGGTGAAACAGACCACTGGAGCACGTCCGATGGTCCACAAAAGGCGTTGGTAGCGTGGCACGCTGGCGCGGCGGTGCTAGCGACCGGCGGTGGCTGCGCGCCGCCGGAGAAGACCATCACAGCTGAGCCGTGACGGTGGAAGCTGGACCAGAACGACAAAGCCATTTCGGATTTCGGCGGGGCGCAGCATTAAAGCCGCGCCAGCCGGGCCAGGCTGTGCCCAACTATACCGGACCTGGACCCGGGTTGGGTCGACCCGGTTCAGGCTGACCCAGGGGGTATCGGGCAAGGTCGGACCGGGCCAAAAACCCCCTAAATTCGAAAAAGGTTCATTCAAATGCCCATATCATGGGCTACAGACCTCTGATGGATGCACCGTGAGTTGAGTGGGGATACATGGATCAAGATGGACGTTTCAGTATATTACACTCAAGTTTTCGGAAAACTTTGGGTATGGCCAGGTTGGTTCGAACCCAACACCAACTGGGCTCTCGGAGCAGAAATAGTTATAACTTGAGTTCCCGACATCTAATTGTGTGTCGTCAACTTGTTGGATTCCTTTTGGTGAGATGGTTCTTTTTCCATTCTTCACCTGAGGTTTTGACAGAGTTGGAGTAAATTCGGGTTGGTTTAGCTTAGAAACCAACCGGGCCTCTGGAACGGAAAAGCCCATAATTTTCAGACCGGACGACCGTTTGATGAACCGTCTGTGGCGTTGTTAATCACATTTAGAAACGGTCCATATGAGTATACCATAAGAGAGTCTGAGGTACAGTTGAGTTATGGTTGGGTTGGTTCGTACACGAAACCAACCGAGCCCCAAGGATGAAAATGCTAATAACTCACAGACCGTGCATCTAATCGACGCGATGTTTGTGGTGTTGAGACCTCTATTATGAGGCGGTACCTAGTGATACTTTCTTGTGGGACTTTGTGATACATGGAGTATCGACTAGTAGATTGTGGATCAGACCCTCCCAGAGATGACCGTACGGAGTGCGGAAACCTAGTAGCTTTGGATTTGACGACTGGTTGACCGATTCGACTTAGAGTGAGTCGACTAGCCCAATGGACGGAGCACCCAATATTTGGCGAAAGACCCACGTTGAACAGAGTGCCTGGTTGTTTGCAGCATACCTGTGGTACTTGGAAGGAGGAGTACCTCTGTAGGCTATTAGGGGAATAACTACTGAGTTTGGGCAGTAGACCCCTGGCGGGGAGCACTACTATGTTTGGGTGCGGACCCTCGGTACTCGACAGGAGGATTACCTCAGCAATCATGGGTTAGTGAGTAGCGCCTCGGAGTCATTACAATGATATTGTACTCGACAGAGGATTAGTTCTCCAGCAGTTGTGGTTTCGGTATCTTTAATGAAAATCCTGGTTTGAGCTGAGTCATTGACCTTTTGATTTTCCTCATAATTAAGATGGGTTACTTGATAACTTACGTATATGTATGGGCATATAACTAAGTAGTGGTTATCCGTTGATTTCATATCTGTGTGATACCTCATGTTTGAGATCAGTTACAAGATAACATAGGTATAAGTATGGGCTTATACCTATGTAAGGGTTATTTGCTTATATCCTCCATTATGGTTATCTTTGTTGGATTTAGTCAGAAATTTAGGGTGTTGGGGTCTGTACTGAGAATCGTTATACTCACTCCTGCATTGGCTATGCCTGCACCTCGTTGTGTTCGATGCAAATGACAAACAACACTGACGGAGGCTGTGTGTTCGAGGACTGTATGGTACTCAGAGTTGGACCTCACGACGAGTCATTATCTGGTGGTAGACTTCACAACGAGATGACACTCGGAGGAGGTTTATGGGAGAGAGCGTTGAGGAGGCTATATATACCTACACTCCAGGTAGGATCTGTGGTGGAAAATCCAGGATCGGCACTATCTGTACATACCCTTCAGTTAGGATTTGAGGTGGACGACCTAGGAGCTGCTTCTATCTTCCAGCTGTTTTTCTTTTCTGTTGTACTTTCATTCAGTTGTAGCTGTACTTTTCAGTTGGGTTTTTATTCTGGCCCATTTACCTTTCAGCTCTTCCTTTTGTACTTAGTGTTTTACTTCCTCTAGTACTCTAATTAGATGTGTATATGTTTTTATAAAGGCAATGCCTTCCCAGTTTTCTAGATTTATGTCTTTGGTGCTAGTCGCCAGCCCCACGGCCTATGGAAGGCGGGATTGGGGTAATCACGGCATGGTCCCTGAGGACTGGTCGTGACAAGTTACATATTTCTCTTCTACCCTTTATATAAACATTTAAGACTCTTAATCTTCTTATATTTCATCACATAAAATCGAGAATACTTATATAATTTATTATTCGTATTTTTTTAAATGTGATATTATGATCATTGATGATGATAAATTTTGGGAGGCTTGTTCCCCTCGAAATATTTTATTAACCATATCCGACAAATGTTCATTCTTACTCCTTTGAACAGGTATATAGATATGGCTCCCATTACGTCTACATGATCTATTTATAAATTATGGAATATAACTGTTTATATTATGACATTATGAGTCTTGTTATACAATTAAAAAACCAGTGATACACATAATAAAAACTAAGAATTTATGTATACCTTAAATACTTTTCACAAGGTAGTGTAAAACTACAATAATGTTTGGATAACATTGTCTACTCTATAAAGACCCTTCATAAGAAATTTAAAAAATACTAGGTACAAACTAATTTGGTTTGGCTAACTAATTTTTCTCATGATACCTACTGATGCACTAAGCGACTATACATAATTGAGGCCCACACATGTCACACATGGAAAATTATTCGTAATATGAAATGGGTGAATCAAAATCAACAAAAACTGAAATATGGAAAATAAGAATATGAAATGTAAATAACATTCCCTAATCAATAAACATAATCACAAACTGTCTAGAGTAATATGGTGAATGGAATCTATATATTACATTCATTGTCCAACTAATCATAAAGAGTTTTTTAAAATATGGTTGATTATATCACAATAGATTAACATCAATAATTTATTAGATTCAATTATGGATGTTGACATATATGAAAATACATTAAATGATATCATTGAAATTTTTTTTGATTAAAATACCCCTTATCACATTGAAAATAACATATCATTAAAAATTTGTGCAATTAGAAAATAATAAAATTTCATTAAAAATATCCATGTAAACATCTAAAGGAATTTCTAAATCATTAAGGCATATTGACAATGGGGAAATATGCATACATAGACTAAGGAACAAAATATTCATATGTTCTTTAATGAAGTATCAATTAATATAATTTAGAGAAGGAAAAATATACATTTCAAGATTTATTTTTACAAAGTCATACATGAGAAAATATAACAATAACCAATCATTCGAATTTAAAAAAATATTTTATGGAAGAAAGATTATAAAATATTTTCATGGAATAAAAAGAATTATTTGTGGAATTTTTTTAACATTGTTTTTTTTAAATTTATTGAAGTATAATTTTTCCCCAATTAATGGAAATTGAGTTAAAAAATCCATTACTACATGTTATCAGACAATTCAAATACCCCATAAAATTAATAATTATCAAATGAATCATTAAATACCATGATGATATTTAGATTCATAACAAGATATATCAGAGGTCAACATATAAAAAAGACGAAAAATGTTATTAATAAATCATATATCTCACAAATATAATGGAGAGAAAAGAAATCATTGCCTCATATTTCCCATATGTTTTATGTACATTGTCATCAACTTGAATATCACCACCATAAAAGTCACATTATCAAACTCATAATATGTATTTAGGTGAGACTAGATGAAAATTAAAATAGGGAGAGTTTAGTGGATATTTTTAAGTAGATAATTTAAAATATTCAATGATTTCAAATCGAAATTTGGTGTTGAGAAGTGGTATTCAAACTTTAGATGGCTCAGTTTTAACTGATTAAATAAGGATAAATTTATATTTAATGCCAGCAAAATGTTGGTGGAATTATTTCTAATGTTGTTGGGTGGAAATTCATGTTTTAAAAGTTTTTCAAGGTAATAAACAGATCAACCACAGATTTAATGTTTTATTATTAAGGGATTTTAATCTTAAACCATTTAACATTAACCTGCTAAATTATTTTTCCTATACAACATTTTGTATTTTTTCCAAAGGTAATTTTTTTTCTTAAAAATGATGTTAAACACAAAACCAAATTTTGGACATCTAATTCAAAATATGGAACCCATTATACCATATTCAGTTCATATATTTGGAAAAATTATATTTTTAACATAAATCACAGACGTGATGAAAAATCAGGTTTTCAAGAAGACTATTTTTATTGAAAAAGAATAATTTATATTAACATTATGAGTATTTTTTATGAAAATATATTATCATTTACTAATATATATAATATATAAATTTTATTTACAATATTATGCATTAATTATTATTTTAATTAATTAAAATTGAAGAACATTTTGTTATTTAAAATAGTTTTCATAAAAATACCATTTTTATACCCAAAAATAAAATTATTATAAAAATATCTAAGGTATATTCTATAAATTATATTTGGAATAATTATAAATAAATAATACTTATTCTACGTGAAAGCATATCTGAAACCAATTTTTTAACACCAAGTTATTTTTTGAATGTTTTTCAAATTAATTTATCATTTTTGGTATTTTTTTTCAAACAACACTAAAAATAGTGTATATTATATCAAATTACATTGTTTTCATTATTTAATATGAAAAAACATTTTACTAATGCACTACATAGAAAATAAATTGTATCTTTCTCTACATGGAACACTGAGGATAGCTTGTGTCATACTCAATAATGACTTTCCACGATTGCTTGTGTGACACGCATAAGTGAATTTTTCCAAATAATAATATATCTTTCAACTGTTAGTATTTAATATAATTATTTTTAACCTATACATTAAATTTTTATTTATTAATATTATTAACTAATTTTATTAAACATATAGTTTACAAAAATATATAATAAATTCTTAGGTTTCCCATTAACTGGAATTTATTACGAATAATGATTGAATAAAAATAGAATTTTTATTATTATTACAAGTTGTTTTACAGTAAAAAAATACCAATTAAAATTGGTGAGTTGTATTAGTTTGTTATATACCTTATATATCCATTCAAATATTTTTGGTTTTCATCAAACAGAATTGACAGACATAATATAAGAACAAACCCAATTTTAGGCATATAAATCTTTTTTAAATTTTTTTTGACTTTTTATGGTGAATCCATATTAAATAAAAAATTTGGAACATTTGAAGATATAATATATTAAAATTAACTTTATATTTGTAACATAACATAAAATTCAGTAAGGTTAATTTTTTTTATTTCTTTTTAATGTTTCATTTTTAATTAAATAGTAATAAGTAGTAAATTTTTATTCCAAATATCTTTTTCTCTAATATATTTATAAGGATGAATTTTATATTAAATAAGTTTAAATATTTAATATGATTGTATTTTTATCAATTAATAAAATATATTTAATTTTACCAATATTATATTGAGAATGGATATAAAAACGTATAAATATTTTGTATATTTTTACTTAAAATTGGCTTTGTCGACACAACTTGGGGAATAATTTTTACTTAATTTATAACATTACTATGATATTAATTTGTAAACATAAATTCAATATTTTAGTAATAATAATTTATAATTTCTAATAATTTTATCTTATTCATTTATAAAAATTAATAGTGAATTTAATTAAAATTAATTACATCGGTTTGGGAAAAATAAGTTTAACTAATGAAACAAACATAAATTTAAGACACAAAAATACTAAGAAACTTCTCCAACACCAATTGGTAGGGAATAAATCTTCCATGAATCTTACATATTTGATTTTTTTTATTTTTATGTAATTTTTTTTAAAAAGTCGGTATACCTATAATTTATATGAATTATACCAAGTGTGTCATTTCTATTCCCTATAAAAGGACAAAACTTATCGCTATTATTCACAGTAATCAAGCCTCGTTGTTTCATCCATGATCCACCCAATAAAACTCCAAAAATTCAATAATTTTTAATATATGTATTTTCTTGTATAGAATGAAATCCATGTAATCCATTTAGCTCAATGAAAAAGGAGTTGCCTGATTAATGGGTAATGCCTTTTTCCAAGTTTATTTCTTTTATTTGCAATTTCTAGAACCCCACTCTTTTTATTCCATGATTTTATAACAACCCCAGTATAATCAATATACTAGGATGATTTTATTCAAAGTTTTGAACTGACACTTACACACACATTCATCTAATTGGTAAAAAACGTATTGTTTATGTGTACGATAAAACACATCCCCAGTAAACATTAATTATTTTTTTATTAAAAATATATCATGGTGAAAAAAAATTATGAACACTATGTTTATATATATTAAATATTAAATATATTATTTATTTAAGATTATGAGTATTTTTTTTACATCACATGCCTTTTTAGAAATCTATTTTGAGTTAATACTATAAGTTCTTTTGAGGAAATGAGGAATACCACCCCCTCAAAGCGATATTATTCATTCAACCATTATATGGAATTTATTAAGGATAGATTTAGTGAATATATTTGATATATATGATATCATAAAGATACTATACTAATGATATAAATATAAAAATATATACTTTTTTTTTATTTTTTCATTCATTCAATTTGACAATAAAAAACGGAAACAATGTTCATGTGTGTGTATAACTTTCTTTCTCCATGAATGGTGTTTTCCTTTTTGTAAATCTATATTATAAAGATTATTATAATATGAATATACTTGATATAAATGTTATTTCAGTCATGTTTAATAGTATCTAATCATTATGTAAGTATAAAGACCAATCATATAACAAATTATGGCACTTGCTAAAAATAAATAAAATATTATCTGATGTGAAACCATAACATAATATTATTAGAAAATGGATAATATAAGGTTGCAATAAAACAATAAATGGAATTACATATAATAATATGAATTTGAAAATTATATATAGTATATTTATATTTTTTATAATTTGGGGTTGAATGTGTACAATGAGACTAAACACAAATGGTCAAGGGATTTTATCTCACTTTTTATTTTCATGAGATACATTCTTTATTCACCACACACTTATTTTGTGTGGTTTATGTAGATACCCGGACTATGTTATATTTGTAATATAATTAATGTTATGGGCTTTTACATATCAATATTATGAACTTTCTCTCATGGGTTTTTTGTTTCAAATGTTATCAAATCGGTAATATTGATTTGTCTGAATTCAAATTATTTAAGACTCTTCTATTTTTATGCACCTAAATTATACCTCGAGGTGTATATACATCCATTTTAAATGTTATTTCATGAAAATAATTAGTTTCATAATATTTTATTCTTTGTTTTATTTCATGTCATTACAATGAGAGTGTGATATGATGTTACCAAGTAGTATGTGTTTGTTAAACAATCTCATCAATTTTCGAGACTGTGATTGATTGTGGTTCCTTTGATGAAATATTGTGATCCATCTCTCATAAAAACTCACATGTTTCCTTATCCCCTATTATTTCATTATATATTAAGGTATTGGTAATATTATTTATCTATTTAATGTATCATAACATTGAGAATGTGTTTTTTATGAAAGCATGATATTACCATCTCTCCAGTCGAAAATCTATGTTCAATCGAAACCATGTTTTCTAGAAAGGGTTGGAATGAATATTATTGTAGTATCCTATAATATTTAAAATATTATTTTTACTATTTTTTAAAAAACATTTTCAATAGAATCTATATGCCACTTTCTAAACTAGGAAATATTCTAACCATTTTATCAGGAAAATTGAATGTTCTTTTTAAATCATAAAAAATATATGGCTTTACCCACATTTATTTCCTTAAAGCATAATTTTCAAATTTAAATGTTTATTTTTGAAGAATTTTTTTTAATGTTATTTTAATGGAATATGTTTTTGAAAATGATTTTTACATTATTTTATATTTTTTGAGGAGAATTGTGTTCAAAATGTTCTGAAGCCTTATTTTTTAGAGTGTAATGTATTTTCCATGCAATGGATTTCAATAAAGATTCAAGATCCCTTCAAATGTTTTCATGAAAAATGTTTTTCATAACATATTCTTGATTTCTTTATATGTTTTCAAATTGTTTAAAAAGAAAAAATATTCTCACATTTTTTGAATATTATTTTATATATATTTCTGGGAAAAGGGTTATTAAAATTATTTCAAGTAATATTTATTGTTTTGAAGGAATTTTTTAATAAAATGTATTCCAAATTGTTTTATATATTAAAAATCCATTTTAAAATATGAAATAAAAATTTTCTTAGGAAATTTGATAGAATTTATAAATTATTTTCCATTTAAGATGAAAATTTTGGATATTACTTATTCTCCAATTAATGAATAACATATATTCTTCATTCATATTATTTATATTAAAAGAGTATTATTAATTTCATAGTCTTTATGAAACCCCTTTCTCATTCGTCGATCATTTAATAAGGAAAATTGTTTCCCTTTTATGGGTTATGTGTGTTTAAATCCATTTCTCAATAACGGGTTATGATTTTGATGAAATGATTATGAAACATGTCTTATTTTGAATGGTTATGATCTGAATATTTGTTATCTTGTATCACATGTATGTATGATTTCATTATGAGATGGGTGTGACCTATATCTCTCTCCATTACATTGGGTAAAGAATTTTATCTCACGAGATAGACTAAGATGATCTTGAGAATAATCTATTTCACCTAAAATGTCATTGATAAAGAACCATGAATACCATTATTGTTTAAAGAGTATCCCTATAGAAACAATATGGTATTAGAAGTGGTGCCTTGTATACGGTTGTAATTTATTATACACTAATGTGTCTGCCATATTCCTATGTTTTATTTCAATTTTTTTATTTCATTGCTTTTGTTATTTTTTCCTTATGATTATTTTCTTATGAAAAATATGATTTATTCTATGATTCGTGTATATAATAATTTACATGTAAGGTATGCTATATTATTTCCATGATCAGGTTCACAAATTCTTACGCACATGATTTTTCATACATATTACACTTGATTACCCTAACTAAGAATTTGAGCTCATCCCTTTTTATATTTCCTTCCCCGTGTTATAAATATATGCATTATGTTTGATGTATCTATGAATAGTTCTGGTCATGAATAATTTTGTGGGAGATAATTTAGATCACTTATATAGTAATGTTTACATTTACATATTTCCAAAGACACTAGGCTAGTATGGTATTCCGACATCTATTTGTATAATGTTTTATGCATTCCAAATATGTAATGTTATTGTATTGAAACAGAGGGTCTATATAGTTATTATTAGATCAAAGTATTATTTAACCATTTGAAACTAGAATGGTAAAACTCTTAAGTGATATCTAGGTATATTTATAATGAAATGTATGGTGATTTTTATAAGAATATGTAAAAAAAGACAAGTTATCATTTAGGAAAATATCCTGAATTTTTTTTAAACTAATGACTTATTGTTTTCCAATAAATACTTCCCTATGTGGATACAACAAGTGGATGTGTCTCTCTTATAGATTTACATATGGTTAACAGCTCTAAAAATAAATTACAGGTCTGGCTCAGGGTAATCTGGTACTAGACTATGGGCCTTTCAGCACACCTAGTTTGACAATCATGGGTGATATGATTTATAAATTCACAAACTCTACATTAAGAATAATGAATGTTTTAAATATAAGTTGGATATTAATAACTAAGGATGAACTAAGGGGTTCATAGATTAAGGATGGTTTTATGATTTATACAAACTATAAGTGACTCTTTTCATGGATATGTGGTTTTAATCTATGATAAGTTATGCACACATTAATATTCTAGATTTAGTAAATTGTAGGAAAAAGAGGGAACTGGATTAATTTTATATATGATGGATGAGTTTCCGATGATATGTTATGTGGGATGATTCCTGGAGTGGGAGATTTTGTGATCATGCCTAATCAATCTTCACATAACTTGATTAACAATGTTTACCCTAACCAACTCAAGGAGTCACCATGGAAGAGAATGAAGGAGTTCACTGAGAGTTCAGGTAATGGATACCATAGATTATATAATATTAAATTTCCTTTGTTTCATTAATGTGGAATGAAACACCTTACTAAATATCTTATAGGAACATGAAGATTTTTTATTGTGGAAAAGTTGGAAAAAAATAAAGTGGCTATCAAGAAAAATTTTGAGTTTAGTTAACAAAATGGATTAAATATAGTTTTCTGTAATACATCAATGTCGATAAGGCGTTTTTCATATGGAATAAATTTTCATTATGAAACTCAATGTCCCCAGATGAATGCTCTTGAATAGGATCAACAATGTTGTATGAGTAAATGATACAATGTTGATAACGAAGAGACTATAGATAAAATTTGAATGTAAAATGGTATTTTTTAATATAATGAGGTATCCTAGATAATGTAATAAGGATAAAGTGAGATAATAAATTATTTTAAGTATTTTTATTCAATAATTATGTTATATGAAATGTGGAATATATAAGGATTGTTTATTTTATGTTTTCCCCTATAGATTTACAAAAACATATCTAATGGTTTTGATGGAATTAAGAAGTGAAATAATGGAACTGTGATATCTATAGAAAAAACAAGATTAATTGGATGATAAAAATTACAATGATATTTACTTTATGATAATATTGTTTTGATAACGATATGTGGGGTATGAATAAATATTTTTAATGTTACTGATTACCCTGGATCTAATTATGGACTTTTTGACAAGTAGTTTATACAATCAGGGATGAAGATTACAACTTCATGGGTTTATAGATATACATGAATCAATTAAACAAGGAATCATGTATTTTGTTTAGAAGAATTTGTGTTAATTCAAGTTATTACCTATTTCATGATAATATAGTGTGAGGGTATTCACATGTTGGGAATGTGACAACCAATATATATATTTCATATATGGGGGAATCAATGTTAAGATGATTTTATGAACATATTTTTAAAGATTTATATTTTAATATTTCAAAAGGGTTATATGGTTAACAATTTAAGAAAATAATAAGATAAAATCGAAATCATGTATTTATAAACTGTTTTTTGTTAAAAAAACATTCTTGAAATGCTATTTACTAATCAACCATATTTCATTTATGTCCATAAAATTAATTTTAGAAATTATATTATTATGGTTTTATAAAAGGAAAAAATGTGTGTACATAGTCAACTGATCAAGTATGGAAAGGCCATGGGTCGTGAACCCATGTCTTATGGATGATAAGGGTTTCATGCCTACGATTGGCCTATCTGATGTCTTAGATAATGTATAATTATATTTATAGAATAATTAATTATGATGAAAAGGTAGTGTTACATTTTATGGTTAGGGATTAATGTGTTAACCGTGTTTATTTTTATGAATAATCACAGATAAATAGTTATGATTTTCATTCATTTATTGGTCTTTTGACCTTCTAAATCTTTATTTTAGAACTTTAGGCATCAAATATTAATTTATAGATATCAATTACATAATTTAATGCAAGAATTAAAAATTGATGATCTAAAAACTAAAAAATGATTTTTAAAAAAATAAATATATCAAGTATATCTAATTTAGTTAATTTTCAAAAACAAAATAAATCCATTTTAGGATAATGATTAAAAGAAAATGTATTTTCCTCATACTAGATCTTTTTGATGGGATGGCCTTATAAATCATCACAAATTTTTGAATTTGAGACCCTCTATGACTCCTCGACTCATGTGTTTGATTTAATTTATTATTTTCTTCATTATATAATATTTTTTTGGGTTTATGTTTGTCCCAGATGAAATATTTCATTGAGTTATCTAAAAAAGTGCAGGTTTTTAGATTGACATCATTGGGAACAAGTGCGGAGCGTGTTTTGGAAACCCCGTGTGGCTCTGATCAGGTAAATGTGCATCACATTTGTCTTAGAAATAATAAAATAATTAATAAATTATTAATCCTTAATAATAAATATAGTATTAAAATTATAATTATTATGTGTATTTATTAGTATAATTTATTTCATTATGGGTATATTTTGTAATTAATATGAATTCTGATTATTATATCATTTATAAATTTTTTTTTGTTATTAATATTAATGAAATTATGATTTTTTAGAGTATTATTTTTGTTATTATAAATTTAATAAACATTATGAATATTAAATATTATTATTAATATGAATTTTATTATTATTATATTCAGTTAAAAATAATCTTTTTAATTTTTATTATTTTATTATTATTATTATTATAATGGAATGAAAAATGCTATTATTTTAATTTCTATCATTATGTCTTTCGCTATTATTATTATCATTATTCATATTTTTATTATTATTATTCCTATAACTATTACTATCATTAATGTATTACTATTTTCATTCCGTTAATGTGTTTTAAATAGTTTTTTTGAATATGTTCTACCACATTTAGGGTTTCTTGTGCTACCCCTTGTTTTCCATTGTGTGTGGCATGACTTCAGACATCGCCTCATCCCTTGGTTCAACTCCCATTCCATCACCTCTCCTTCTAGAACTGGCTCCCTCTATTGTAGTAGTCTTGGGCACCACCTCCTCTTGAACGGACTACTTCCGGTTACACCCCAGTGCGGCAGCCTGCCACCGAGTGCCTCCAACCTCCCCTCAACATGACTTCAACCTTCACCCCAACCACCTAGACATCATCCCAGCATCTTACTGCATGATCGCCCCATTGAGAACCCGCATATTCCATGCTATGGTTGCACCATCTGACCCCGACCCCTCAGCCACTCTTGCCTAGTGATAAACCCATTGTTTACCCCAACCTATCCCTCCTTCCCTTAAAACATGCCCCGACACCCCCTTGGACCTCTTTCAAGGCCTTCCTCCAGCCAAAAACCCCATTTGGACGACCTCCATCAGTAGCTGCAACCTCTCATACCGACCTGTAGCCTCTCCATCCAACCAACAACCTCTCTGTCCGAACCGCAACCCCCCTTGGTTACAACTACACCCTCTCCTTGCATTTTCTCACCATGCCTGCATTTCCTAGAACATCCCATGCCTTCATACATTGCCTCTTCTGGTGCATTTTTCTACCCACTAGTATACTTTTTTAGCTTGTTTTATTTTATACTTGATTTTATTCTTGTTTTATTAGGGTTTTTAGTAAATTTATTTATTTTTTTATATTTTTTATATTTGATAACACGTGCGAAGTGATTTTATGATAGTGTTGTCATCAAGCCTTGAGTCTGTGGTATGATTCCCATGCGCTGACCTCCTAAATTGATGAATCCTTAATTTAATGTTTTTCCCACTTATAATAATGTTAAATATAGATGAGTACCATCTTGGTGATGTGTCTATTGTGTGGATCACGTTTTAAGGATTCATTTTTGATAATTTGATTTGTTTTACGGAATAATCGCATAACACATGTTTAAAAAAAATGTCTGGTTGGACTTCAAAATTATTTTGTTACCTTGGAAGTATAGAGTGGTTTCGTTAAAATGTTTCTAGCAATGAAATGTTGGTTCAGAGTTTCATGAAAGGGGGTTTTTATACTCTTTTTATACTAAAAGAATTATGTTATTACTTTTAAAAAAATTAATTCTTCTTATCATATAGAGCCATATACCATTTATATTTTTCATGTGAAAGGGTTTTTGTTTAATGTGTGATGAAAATGTTTTATAAAGGTTTTTTGATAAATTCTTTTATGTGAATTTGTTTGAAAATTGTATTTTTTTATTACTAATAAATGGTTTCATGGTACGTTTAAAGGCCAATTTTTCCACTTTGAAAAAAATGATAAAAAGTGTTTTTCATAAAAGCCCCATGGATTTTCTTTGTGCCTCATTGACATGGGATGGTTGTGATGCCCTCAGTACGGAATCCATGGGTTCTATTATACGGTTCCCTTGATGGGGCCCCTTCGTATCTCTGGACTTTAATGAATTAGAGTCATACATGGGGAAACTACGGATGAGTCTTTCTATGAATTATTATTATAAATATAGGGTGTGATTTGATTCTCTATAGCATCTGTTGGATCTCCTCTTTTTTAAACATGTGATATATGAACCTAACATAATGATAGAATTGTCTGAGATGAGTACTGCACTAGTTGGTCATGGTACTGACTAGAGGCCCATTGTAGGCAGATATGTTTGTGATTATTCCTATAGGATTTTCCCTTAGTATGTCCTGATAATTGTTGGGTGAGAATACTAGAGCATTAGATATTATTATATGTGGAATAGTACTATAGCTTAGGTTGCAGTTATTAGTGTTGTTTGGATGATTCATGATCTCCCGGGTTCACCTATGTCTAGTGGTTTTTTTTCTGTTTGAACTATTGCTAAGATACATACATACCAATTTACATTTCCCTTACTATATTGGCCATTTTACCCTTATGTGGTTTTTTTCATGAAAAGTGGCATTTGGGTTTCTTAACTCTTATGAAATTTATTTTCAAAAGAATGTGTGTTTCAAACACTCGGTTCTTGTATTTAAATGAAGTCATCACCTTCCCCTTAAAATATCATGGAAACACTAATAGTTAAAATCTTATTTTTCAAATGATTAACGGAAATGGTTTTTACATTGTTTGAAGTAAAAATTGTATAAATGAATACATTAATATATTGTAGTTAATTATTAGAAATGATGTTTCTTTTTTTAAAGGATGTTTATTGGAAATAGATATCGGGATAGCCTATAGAGTTTTAATACTAATACCTCTAGTTATTTTATATTTTCAGTACTTATTTAGATTAAATATTGGGTGTGTTCATCATGTTTGGTATGTTTGGACATCGAGTTTGGTTAGTTTGCACATGGAGTTAGTTTGGACATCGAGTTTGGTTAGTTTTATCTTCTTTAGTTATTGTTTATTTGTTTTTTTGGATTATTTATATTGTGCTACTCATTGTTTTATCATGAGATTTTATATATTTGTATTGGGTGAAATAATTTTTATCTCCTCTGTTGATGTCCTAGCACTTGTCACCATCACGGGAGGATAGGGAATGCCTCTCAGGCCTTGCCACAGATCGGCTCGGGTGAATGGCACAGGGTCGACCCAGTTTGGTTCATGACAAAATGGTATCATAGGAGGTCGGCTATTAGCTGACATTTCTTTTTAAAGTGCCCTTTTTTATTTGAGATGTCTAGGTAGGTGGAGTTGGATTTTCGGGAATCAACGGGTCGGTGCGGGAAGAGCATTGCGAACTCTTTCTTGTTTGGTCCTTCAGTTTCCATGGGAGGACCAGATTAATATGTTTCTTTGGTTTTTTATAAAATATATTTCAATTTAGATACGGAATGGAGAGTTGGTATAATAGTCCTCATGAGCCCACACAGCCTGGAAATCTATGTGGAACTATGGAAATGTTCATAAAACGCTCTCAGTGTTTGTGATGTGTTTTCTATATGGCTGCCAACCATATGGTCAAGTCACCCACTGACACTAGTTCCCTATTTGAGTTATTTTTGATCCCCTCTGATTTATGAATGTTGTTTGCATCCGAGAAAGTATGTTTAAATATTTTTTTTTGAAATGACATGTCTAATTTGAAAATTGTTTTAAAGGAATTGGGATGGATGATTTATTTTTGGAAAATGATTTTTTCTTTGTTTTGGCCTTGGGGTTCCATGGGGTGCTCATATGGATAATGGTATGTTAGAATATGAATAGATGTATGTTATGGAAGATCGATGCTTGAGGTTGTACAGATATATGTATATGTGTGATAATATAAAGAATACAGATGGTGAGGGTCTATCCCACCAAAATTGATTTAAAATAATGATTTATTCAAAAGGAATGTTTTGATGTAAAGATAGCTTGTTTTCTCATTTTTTTCTCTTTTCACCTATGCTGTGTTAGATTTTGAGGATTTTTATTTATTGACTTGGCCTTGATTGGGTTCTTGACTCTCCCTATCTATCAGCTATCCCCTTGAATCTTCGAGGAGTGATCCTAGTGTTATTGATCAACCTATGGATTTTATGCTTGGGGTTTAGAATCTAGATCCACCTCTATATTTTTGTCAAGAAGACCCCTCCATGGTAAAGGAGTGGATGTGGAATTTTGAAATGGAATTAAACCTTGTTTAGTTTTTTAAGTCATTGATGTTTAAATTTGAAACTTTTATGATTCAAGGATCATTGTGGATGTGGTAGAAGTCAATGTCTCTGAATAAACATCATCAATAGATTATTTGGGATTTTTTCAAACCATTGTCCATTCATCAGTTTTTCTCTAAGGAAGAGGGGTGATAAAGTGGATGGAGGTGTTTTATTTATAACATGGAGATAGATCTTTGTTAAAATATTTCATGTGAATTGTTAATCTTTTCCCTTATGAGTTGGGGTATGCCAAATATGACTCTGTTAAGGATTGGCATTTCGAGGTGGGCTTCCGTCAAGATATTCAATTGTAGGTGTTAGTATCCATCCTAAATTCAATTTCTGATGTGACGAGACAAGCTTTTCATGTTGAAGATGTTATGGAGTAAATGCTAGAGGTTGTCCTCCCTCCTTCAATTCCTAGGATATGTGGGGAGACATTTGATAAAAATATGAGTAAGTGATCGAATATTGATGGAGAAAGTTATGGAATACAAATGCCTCAATATGTTTCATGATTATCTTTATAGAAAGATATCCATGTGTGTTATTAGTGTGGAAATATAGGTAAAAAATATCCATCATGTACAAATGATCCTAATCCCTCTCATTCTTATTAACATTTGGGTAACTTACAACAATTTTGTTAAAGCGTAGCTAGGAAGCATCACGGCAGAAGTTCTCTGATGTGATGAGTTGTTGTTTTTTGTTTACTTTTTCTTATGTATGATTCCATTTACTTATGGTATATTTAGTCAGAGTAGTCGTCCTGATAGTGTTTTGGGTTTTGAAATGTATGGGTATATCGTGGGTCATTGATGAACTTATATTTTCATTGTCAGTGTGGTTTTCATTATAGAATTCTGTCCTTTAATATGTCAAATAAAAAAATGTCTTTTTCTTGTTATGATTATTGGAACATAACTACGAGTCATGAGATGACTCATCTAACAGAGATCTATCCAAAAGGCCTCGGAGTGAAGCTAGCATGTAGTTAGGAACCCTGGGGGGAATTTTAAGGAGTATGGTTAAGGTTGTGCCTCTATCATTACAGTGAGTAAGCTTTAGCATTTCAATTGTGGTTCCCCCATCTTAGTAAATTTTCTCTCATCACAAAGTGTGTGATGGACTTATCGTATGCACAATTACAGTAATTGTACCTTTTAGATGGGAGTTTCTAATCAGGTGCCTTGCGTGGACCACCCATGTAAGGCTGTTGAGGATTTGGTTTGTGTGCATCCCAAAGTGGTATGTCATTAGTAGTTGTGCTTCGTTGTTTCATTGATCCAATACTTTGGCCCCCCATCCCAACCCATGGGGTGAGGATCTTTGGTTTATGAAATTTTTTTGATTTATCACTTTTCCATTTTAGATGGGGGTGGGTGGTGTAAATGTTATTATTGTGTTCATTTGAACTGGGGTATGTCCTAGTTCAGTTATAAGTTGTATTTTCATTTTGTTGCTTGTATGTTGGTTCTTTATTGTGAAGAGACCCACCATGAGTCTCTTTGAGTGTTTTTTAAAACATTACCCAATTCTATTTAAATTTTATGGTGGGTATTTTGTTTGGGATTCCCCTCTTCTGGTGCACTATTTCAGGCAATGAGTTAGAGTCCCATTTTTGTGTTGATAGAATGTCCTTGTATTTAGAGGTTGGACAATGTAAATATAAAATCCTTCAACATTGATCAATCTGTTGGATAGTGATGTGTCATTCCAGGTATGCAAAGCATTATGGCAGGGAGATTTGTCACAGCCTGACCTATGTGTTTAATTTATTTTATTATTTTTCGTTATATGTATTTTTTTTGTGTTTTGGGTGAGTCCCAGATGAAATATTTCTTTCAGTTATCTTAAAAAATGTGTGCATTAGGATTGAAATTGTTGAGAACATGAGAAGAGTGTGTTTTGGAAACCCCACATGACTCTGCTTGAGTAACTACACATTCCACCCGTCTTCGAAAAATTAAGAAGAGTGATAATGTTTGAATATTTAATAATAATTACAGTATTCACATTAAAATTATTATGTATATTTTTTAGTATATTTTTTTTATGTGTAAATTTGTTAATTAAAGTGAACATTGATTATTCTGTCATTTATAATTTTTATTATTATTACTATTAAATATATTATGATTATTTATATATATTTTTACCATTAGGAATATTAAATATTATTTTCATTAATAATTTTATTATTTTTTTGGTGAAAAATAAACTTCTTAACTTTTATTATATAACTGTTATTATTAAAATGAAATGAAAAGATTTATTATTTTCATTTATATCATTATGTTGTTATTATTATTATAACTATTATTAATAAAATTGTTCTTATTATTATTATTATTATTATTATTATTAACATTATGGTATTACTATTACTATTTGGGTAATGTGTTTTAATTAGTTTTTTAGTTATGTACTACCCTTTTTTAGGATTTCATATGAACCCCCCCCACCCATGTTTTCCCTAGTGTATGGCATGACCCTAGAAACTGACTCTGCCCTTGGTTCGGCTCCCCCCTGCTGCACCTATCCCACCTGCACTCACTCCCTATTTTGTAGCAGTCTCAGCCACCACCTCCTCCTAGTCAGCCTACTTCCGACTGCACCCTAGTGTGGTAGCCTATCACCTAGCACCCCTGCCCTCGCCTCACCGTGCCATACCCCTCGCCACCTACATATGGAAGAACCCACCGGTGACCCCAACCTCTCCCTTCATCCCTTATAACACACCCCAACACCCCCTTAGACCTCTGGTGAGGCATTCCTCCGGATGACAACACCATTTGGATGACCTCCTTCAGCAGCCATAGCCTCTCCGGCTAACTCGCAACCTCTATGGATGACCAGTAACCTCTCTAGATGACCCACAACACTGTTGGTGCCCTCTTCTCCTTCCCCTGGCCTTTCCCCACCCTGCTGGCATTACCATGACACACCCATACCTTCCGACGTCACCTCTACAGGCCCCTTTTTCATCCCATCGGTATAATTTTCTTCATGGAATATTTTATTCTTTTTTTATCTTTATTTTGAAAGGGTATTGGTTAATTTAGTGGTTTTTCATTAAAGGATTGATATTTCAAAACCTGTACGGAGTGATTCCAAGTGAGATAAGTCGTCGCGCCTTGGTTCCAAGGTAGGATTCCAACAAACCGACCTTCTAAATTTAAGAATAATTAATTATATGTTTTTCATCACTTATATTCATGCTAAATATAGGTGAGTACCCTATTTGTAATGTTTTTCCATGTGAGGATTTTGTTTTTAGGCATGTATTTTGTTGATTTGGTTTTTCTACTAAATTAGCTCACACTGTATGTTTTAAAAAATGCCTAGTTGACCTTCAAATGTTTTTTGTGACCTTGAATGTATAGTGTGATTTTGATAATATGTTATTGCATTGTGAAAGGTTGTTTCAGAGTTTCTTGAATGGGATTTTTTTGAAAACACTTATGCTTTTGATTATGTGTTATGGCATTTAAAAAAATTAATATGTCTTGTTACGTTCCGTCATTACCCGTTTGGATTTTTCATGTGGAAGGGTTTTGGATTAAATAATGAGGAATATTCTTTATAAAGGGGTTTTTATTAATTCATTTATGTAAAATTGTTGTGTTTTCACCTCTTTTGAAAATTGGATTGTGTTGTTAATAAAGATTGGTTTTATGGTACATTTATCATCTTGTATGGCCACATTGAAAAAAAACTATTTTTCATAAAACCCTCATGGATATTCATCTTGTATCAATGACATGGGATGGTTAGGATTTCCTCAGTATAGAATCCAAAGGCTCTATTATATGGTTCTGTCAGTTGGGAACCCTTGGTATCTTTTGTCTTTAATGCATGAGAGTTTTCCTTGGAGTGGATCAAGGTGAGTCTGGCTTTGAATTATTTATAATAATATAGGTTGTGATTTGATTCTCAGTAATGTCTGTTGTCTCACCACCATTTTATACTTGCAACATACAAAAATGGATTATTTAGAGAATTTCCTGTGTTGAGTTCTTTACTAGTAGGTTATGGTATTGACCTATGGACCATAGTATGAAAATATGTTTCGATTTACTGTTGTGGGATTTTCACTCAAAATGTCCAGAAAAAGGGTGGTTGAGAAGATTAGAGTGTTAGATTTCATCATACGTGCCATGCTACAGTAAATTGGGTCGCATGTATTAGTATCATCTGGATTATTCTCGATCTCTGGGGTTCACATATGTCTACTTCTTTTTATCTGTTTGAACTATTTTTGTGATACTTACATACCTATTTATATTTCCCTTTCTATATCTGCATCGGTACCCTAGTGTGGTTTTTTCATGAAAAGTGGATATTTTTCCTAGCTCCTATGAATTTTTTTTTCAAATGAATGTGTGTTTCAATCTATTAGTTCTATTTTTTAAATGCATTCATCACTTTCCCCTTGAAATAGCATGGAAGCACACAAGGTTAAAATATGGTTTTTCAAATAATTAAGGGAAATAGTTTTTAGATTGTTATTAATAATAAAATAAATATGTTGATACTTTAATATATTTTAGTTCAACATTAAAATTGATGATTCTTTTTTTTCAATGAATTAAATTAGAAATACATATCGTGATTGTCTTCTGAGTTTTAATACTAACACATATAGTTTTTCCTATTATTATTCCTTATGAATGTTACAAATTTGGTTTATTCACCTTGTCAAAGCTTGATCGTTGAGTTGGAGAGTGACCTGCAGGGTCACACAGAGTTAGTTCGGACGTTGAGTTTGGTTAATTTTAACTTCTTCAGTACTTGTTTAGTTATTTTTTTGGTTTATTTATTCTGCACTCCTCTTTGTTTTTTTCTATGCTTTTCATTATTTTTTTGGTAGAAATCATTCTCATCATCTTTGTGGATTCCATGGTGCTTCTCGCCAACCCAGGAGGTTCAGGAATGCATATGGGGCCTTGTTGCAGATCTATTTGGGATACTGGTACTGTGTCGACCCTGGTTGGTTCAGGATGCCAACAAATTTTATATGATCAATTACTTGTTTTTTCATGATGACATCAATAATTACCTATACATATTTACTCTTTTCTCCATTCCTAATATTCTATCCCCACCTATGTTCTACTATGTTGAAACCCAGTTGTTTAGAAATTTGGGTAACAGTTATGGTAACAAAATTCCCTTTTTAAGGGATGTTTTAATATTCTTTTTTATTTTTTGGGATTCTAAATTTGAAACATTAATGTGTTAAACCATTGATAACACAGATGAATTTTTTGGTTGAAAGTATTATTAATGGGGTATAATGTAACACTTCGATATTCTTTTAATTTTATTTTTGAATTAATATATCCTTTTAAATATTTATAATTTCGTAGATTGTTGAATGTTTTTTATTTTATGTTCAATTACTATACTTGTATTGAGTTATACAAATACACATTTAATCATCCATTACACGCAACATAAATATTAGATTGATCTACATGGATTGTAGGGGTAAGATTCTGTTATATATAATAATGACGTTCCTTGATGGCTTGCTTAACACGCAAGACTAAGTTTTACAGAGTAATAGTATAACATTAAAATGTTATTATGTAATACAATATGATATAACATAGCCTTTAAATTAGTATGAATGAATATTTTTAAATAATTAATTATAATATCTTCTCTACACAAATTTATATTGATTTTAAAGGATATAAATTAATTATAAATGAATATAGAAACTAATTTAATATAATGGAAATTATTATAATTATTATATGTTTTCTACCCTAATAAATTAAATTAATTATATTTGGATAGTGGTATTAATTTAATATATATGTTATATGTTCATTAAAATATTTTATGTATTCATCAAATATATTTTATAGACATTAGATAAGAACAAGCTAAATTTTATGCATAAAAACTGTTTTTTTATAATGGTAATTTTACAGCTTTTTAATAGAGAACACTTTTTTAAATCCACTTTTCCAAACATTTTTATATATCATATGTAAAATATTATATTATATTTTTAATATAAAAAAATGTCATTAGGATAATTTTTTGTTATTTTATCTATAAGGTTTCATTTTTATGGCTAGTTAATCAAACTAAATTTAAGTTGAAAACATCTTCTCAACTGATCTATTTATAAGGATAAATTTTTTTTAAATTTTTTTTTGAATTTTAATTTTGATTATATTTTAATAAATCAATTAAATATAGATAATTTGAAAAAAAATTAAATTGAAATGTGTAACACCCCAAGCTTCTACGGTACGTTTCCCTTCGAATAATGCGATAGCGTGTGTTGTACGCAACCTCGAGTTCTAACACACACCACAACTAATTAAACTAGCCGTTGTAAATAGTAATACCTACTTTTTGAAATCATATATATTTTATATTTCAAAATGGACTTCATTTTTGGATTCGGAATATCGAAATTATCCTAGGGTGAAATTTTGGTACTTTTCGGATAATTTTATATTTTGATGAATAGTGAAAATTACTAAATTTTAATTAAAAACAACTTTTTTAATCAAAATAAGTAATAGTGATAAATTATGAATTTGAGTGGTTTTAAAGTATATTTAGAATATATTTTTACCATTTAATATAATGTTGGTCATTGGACATAATTTTACAATTAAACCGAACATAAACAAGTGTCAATCTTTTGATAGTTATTATCTCTTAAAAACACGCTTTTTGTTTTGACAGCGGGATTTAATTTTAAATTAATTTCTGCCACTTCTGTGTTTTGAATTTAGGAAAATGGATTCCATATTTGGAAAAAGGATGTTCAAATTTTGTAAATAGGTAACTTTTATTTTTAGACATTTTGAATAATTACTGCGGTAAATATTTTATTTACCATGGTTAAAGGGTAAATCCGGTAAATAAGGGTTAAAAAATAATATTATAATAATACAAAATTACCCTAAAACGTGTCCTAACCTTATTGGTGGACACATACCCGACCATGGGCATCCTTGGGTCAATTTGGGGACCCCTTGGAGCCACTTGTATGTGGTAGGGACACATTATATTAATAAAGTTAAAATAAAAATAAAAATGGCATAAGCTTACATCTTTTATAAGAACAATTTTTACATTGGGTTATACATGTTGTATTTTCGATTATAAATATTCATTAGAAAGATAAAAAGATTTCCTACATAATGATATTTTATTTATAATTTTTAGACATTAAATAATTTATTTAATTTATGACACAATGATGATGCAGTAATTACTATAATAGTGAAAAATTAAAATAATTGATATTATAAATACCCAAATAAATATAATATGAAACTTTTAATGAATTAAACTAATTTTCTAGGATAATATGATATATTAGGATTGATTTAATTGACTTTTTTCGAAGTAATCAATCTGTTATGAGTTTCACAAAAATCAACTATTGAATAGTGTCAAAATTGACATAAAAGAGTTCTTAAAACAAATATTATATTATTAATTGATATTAAATTTCTAAAAATCTAAGGATGGGCCAAGAGTCTTATATTATGATAGGTTAATCATTAATGGACCACTTGGGGGTCGCTTGGATGTATATAGTAAGTTTATTAACCATATTATATAAAAATACAAAGAGACATTGTAAAAGTGAAACTAATTAACTTAGAGTTAATACTTAAAGATAAGGTTAATATAAGTACCCAAACCTGTCTAAATTCTATTGGTTGAGTGGTTTTATACCTATCCCCACCTTAACCTTTGAATAATAAGCTTTGGAGCCATTAGAAACCGAATATGAATTTATTATAAATTAATATTTCTAGCTTTTCCAAAGGTGCCCCTCACCCCTCTTATAAAAGGGCACTCCTCCTTCTCATTTCTTCACACCTTCAAAGCCTTTTGGTTCGGCCAAACTCTGCCCAAATACTCTCCCAACATCCCTCAATACAACCTAGAGGCCTTAGTTTGATCAGAAAGCCAACCTAAGGAGCCCTTTTGATCAAATCAAAATGAAGAACCCGAAGAAGAGGTAATGATTTCACCACCCTTTTCTAAGTTCATTTCTTCTTCCACTTCTTCTTCCTTTGTTCTTACCATTCTAAAATAATAACTCCATTATCTCACAAATACTGTGATGTTATTATAAGTATGGTACAACTATATTCAGTATTCTATCCACCCTTTGAATAACATGTCACCATACGTGCGTACGTACGGCTTACCGTCTCCACGTCGTGGTGTAATTGTTATTCAATATAATATTATTTGGATGGGTATAATAATGATGTGTAACTCATGTAAATAATAAATATAACATGTTAGTGATTATGTATATATGATATACCATTCATTTATATATTATTTTAATATCAAAAGAATGATATTGTCGCTCGTGCGTACGTACGGACTACCGTCTCCACGAACGCGATGAGATTCATTCTCCATCGTATCCATTCAAGTATAATTATCATTTTATGATTTAAAAATGATGTTTAAGGACTTGATATCATTATGGATATGAATAAGATACAACAAACATGGCTTATGTAACAAAACATATAAAAGAAAATGAGTAAGTTAACACCCGAAACGATGATAATTCTAAGATATTATTAATAAATCAATGTTAAAAGATCATATATGATATCATATTAATATATATGATTCTTGTATAATTTAATAACAATTATTTCACCATTATACAGGAGGTTAACCTACCCCAACCAAGGAAAAGTACAAGGTAAGGGTTATTTCACAATCTCTTCATTATCCGAGGTTGTTTATATGTAATAATCTACTGGGATCTCTTTATCATCCACATCCATGTTTCTTAAAAATGTATTTCAAAACATTTTTACTATTTACAAGAATATGGGTTAAAGTCATTTATACCCTTTTTTGACTTTTTATAAGAGGTTTATAAAGGAATCTTTCCGTCGTTTTCAAAACAAGGTCCTTTTTAACCTTTTCGACAGAATTGAGGTAAAAATGTTTTTTTAACTTATACGGCGGGTGCGGTTATTTTACGCCGTTATAAAATCTTCAAAGCTTTCCTTACAAGCTTATAAGAATATTTTCAAAGAAAATGTTTTATTTTATATGGATCTTAAATGATTTCAAAATAAAAGGAGATATTTCATTAAAAAGAATTTTGATTTCATCTATGTCAACATCCTTTGATGGATTTTAAGATTATTTGAAGTTGATTTATTATGATACAAAACTTCTATATTGTATTGAAGGTTTTGTGATATGTTTGACTGTGGATGTGCTATTTTTATACCATTCATAGTTTATTGTGAAAGTATTGACATTTCGTATGCTAGTTTTAATACGAATGTTTATGTTATGTTTAAACCTTTTCATATGGGAATGCATTGGACTTAATAAGTGACGGGTGGAGCCCGCTATAGCTCCTCGATGCATCGGTAGGTCTCATGAGACAAACTAGTGTCTTGGAACAAGGCCTTGACAAAATCTTATTTGTAGTCTTGGCACGAGGCCTTGGCTATGTGGTTAAGATAGTCTGGCATTATGCATTCCAACATTATGAAAGTGGTTATTGATATTGCATGTGATTATTCGATTAGTAGAATATCCATGTGAACAAGTAAATGACATTATTTCATTTTACTTTTGCCATACTATGTTGAAGTTCAATTTTAAAAGGCTTTTGTTTTAGTAATTCATTGCCTTAAATGTTTATGCTTATTTTGAATGTTCCGCTATATTGTTATCCTTACTGGGCATTTGAGCTCACCCCTTTTCTATGTTTTTTTTTCCCAGGTAGTGAAGAAGTAAATTATGAATGACTTGCAGGGATATTATGAGGGGTTAATAGTGTGGATATGAAGACTTTGTTGTTGTAGTAGTTTTTCACTTTGAAATGTAATGTAAACCTTTATGATTATATCTAGTGTTTCCAAGGCTACTAAACCAATCGGTCTTTCGAGATTTGATCTTTCTTGTGATCATGCCAATGTTATGTAATAATGCACCGACTCTGGGTAGCTGGGGTCGGGGCGTTACAGTTGGTATCAGAGGAAGTTTAGTACAAACCTTGGAAGCTAGATTTAGATAAACTCTGATTAGAGCACGTAGACCTAAGATGAACTTTGAGGATTAGTATAGAAGAACTTCCTAGAATTTTTGTATTGTAGAGATTTTGTGAGTTTTCCGAGCAATACATCCCTGTCTGGATACGAGCAGGTAGAGGCGGCTCTGGCACAGATGTACCTAGGGGTAAAACCCGAAAACACCGCTTTGAGCTAGACTCGAACGGGAACTGGTGCACGACAACGGGCCTTGCTGCACTCTTGGTTACGACACTCCCGTGGGATATGCTTAGGATAACTATCATTTTCTTTACAAATCATTTTGAAGGGATTATGAGTATATACTTCCTCAAAGAAAACATTTTTATAATTATGGATTATATCCATAAATAGTTCAATTTATGTTAAGTGTTTTATATGTATGGGATTATGTATTTTGATTCATAAACTGATCTAGTTTATGCCATTGTTTAGAAATGGCGCCTAGTGGAAGAAATGGAAACCGTATCAATGCACGCACTCTATGTAGGGATTTCCCTCCTGCTCAAGATAATTATAGTGGGGCTGGTGATGCAACTGGTGCTGATCAGCTAATCACCGTACTGGGACAACTTACTCAGGTTATGAATAATAACCTTACCCGTATGGAGCACCCTGATCCGCAGCGTGGAGGATCAATGTTAGATCGATTCATGAGGCAACAACCACCAACGTTCAATGGGAATACAAATCCCTTAGTATCTGAGCAATGGATATTTTCCCTAGAGAAAATATTTCAGGCTTTGGGGAGCAGTGAAAGGGAAAACGTTATCATGGCAGTTTACCGCCTCACTGGAGATGCTGATCAATGGTGGTCATTGATTCAAAACATGAAGGAAGATGATGAAGTATCAAATATGGAATGGAGGGAGTTCAAAGAGCTGTTTTTAGAAAAATACTTCCCTCGCGACCATCGAGCAGATATGGAAAGGCAATTTCTGAGTCTGAGACAAAAGGAGGATGAGAATGTCACAAAGTATGAGGCTAACTTTACAAGGTTAGCGAGGTACGCTGGTGATTATATTCACAACCCAAGAAGTAAGATTGATCGTTTCTTTGATGGGTTAAAACCATTTCTCCGTCGAGCATTAGTCTCACAATCCTTTTCATCGTACGAAGACATTGTCTCATGTGCTATCAAGACCGAAAAGGAATTCTCTAAGTCTTATGACTTTAAAGCAAAGCAAGAGAAGAAGAGACCTGCTGATCAATCTGGGAATGGAAATAAGGGGAAGAAGGGAAAGGTTGAATATCCATCTTGTGGTAAGTGCGGGAAGAAACACCCCGGTGCTTGCCTGAAGGGAATGGGAGTCTGTTACAAGTGTGGTGAAAAAGGCCACCAAGCTCATGATTGCAAGGGGAAGAAGGAAGCTACCAACGTTCAGTGCTACAATTGCAGGGAGATGGGGCATTATGCAAATGCATGTCCTAAGCGTCAGGAGAACTTACCTCAGAAAAGGCCAAGGGATCAAGGCCAGGCTTATGCTATCACTACTGCTGAGGTAGAAGCTCTGAAAGACGTGGTGGCAGGTAATTTAATGGTTTCCTCAAGTTTAGCAAATGCATTATTTGATTCTGGATCATCGCATTGTTTCATATCTTCCCCGTTTGCTAAGAAAATTAGATATTTCCAATTTGATTTAATAAGGGAGTTGTCAGTTAAAACTCCTAAGGGAAGTATCGTTGCAACAAAGTTTTGTGAATCAGTCCCCATTAGAGCACATAAATTTTCTTTATCTGCTGATTTCATCGTCATACCTATGATTGAGTTTGATATAATCCTCGGTATGGACTGGCTTTCGGACTATGATGCGAAGATTTATTGTAAGAAGAAAGAGGTTACGATTCTTGATGATAATGATAAGGAGCACCTTATTTTTAGAGCAGAATCGTCACCACCTAATTCTTATTTAGATCCACCCCCTGTAGCTCAACTTAATTCAATTATCGGGGAGGAAGAGAATGAAATAACTGTCGGTGAGGAAAGGAATGTTCATATAGAGGATGTACCTGTTGTGAAAGAATTTGTAGATGTATTTCCGGAAGATTTACCTGGACATCCTCCAGAACGAGAAGTTGAGTTTTCTATTGATTTGATTCCTGGATCAAGGCCTATATCGAAGACCCCTTATAGAATGGCCACTGTAGAGTTAGTCGAAGTAAAGAAACAACTAGAGGAATTGAGTAATAATGGATTTATTCGCCCTAGTGTTTCTCCATGGGGAGCCCCTGTTCTTTTTGTTAAAAAGAAAGATGGATCTATGAGGTTATGTATCGACTACAGGGAGATCAATGCTATAACAATAAAGAACAAGTATCCCCTACCTCATATTGATGATTTATTTGACCAACTGCATGGAGCTCAATACTTTTCAAAGATTGACCTTCGATCTGGATACCATCAGTTGTGTGTGAAGAAGGAAGACATTCCGAAAACAGCATTTCGAACCAGGTATGGGCATTACGAGTTAACTGTAATGCCGTTTGGATTGACTAATGCACCATCTGTATTCATGGATCTGATGAATAGAGTTTTCAAGGAGTATCTCGATGAATTTGTGGTAGTATTTATTGATGATATATTGGTATACTCCAAAACCTATGAAGATCATGAAAATCACTTGCGCATTATCTTGAGGACTCTGAGGAGGCATGAATTATATGGAAAGTTTAGCAAGTGTGAATTCTGGCTTCAGGAGATTTCTTTTCTTGGCCATATTGTCTCTAAAGATGGAATCTATGTTGATCCTTCTAAGACCAAGGCAATCCAAGAATGGCCAGCACCTACGAGTATAACTGAGGTACGTAGTTTTATTGGTTTGGCAGGTTATTATCGACGTTTCGTCCAGAATTTTGCCCGATTTGCTAACCCATTAACGAAGCTCACACGTAAAGGGGTTAAATTTGTTTGGACAAAAGAGTGTGAAGAATGTTTCAAAGAACTGAAGAGAAGATTAGTCAATGCTCCTATATTGACTCTACCATCGGGGAATGATGGGTTCGTTATTTATAGTGATGCATCAAAGAAAGGACTTGGCTGTCTCCTTATGCAGAATGATAGAGTTATTGCCTATGCATCACGACAGTTGAAAATTCATGAACAAAACTATCCTACTCATGATCTTGAGTTAGCAGTTGTGATCTTTGCTTTGAAGATATGGAGGCACTACCTCTATGGTGAAAAATGTGAGATTTATACTGATCACAAGAGTTTGAAGTATATTTTCTCACAAAAAGAACTCAACATGAGGCAAAGGAGATGGCTTGAATTACTCAAGGATTATGATTGCACGATACACTACCACCCGGGGAAAGCAAACAAAGTAGCAGATGCTTTGAGCAGAAAAGACCATGGAGTTCTGAACATGATGAGAATTGAAAGGGACCCAATTTTCATGGATATAGAGAAGATGGACATGGGAATAACAAGGGAAGGTGAAACATCAATGCTTTTTCAAATGGTTGCCAAACCATCTTTACTAGAAAGGATTAAGAGTTCTCAGACCGATGATGAAGAATTCCAAAAGAAGATTAAAGCTGTGAATGATGGGAGATTGAGAGACTTTGTGTATGAAGATGGAATTTTGAAATTCGAGAAGAGACTTTGTGTTCCCGATTTACCTGATCTGAAAAGGGAATTACTGGATGATGCTCATAGTTCCAATTTCTCTATACACCCTGGGAGCACCAAAATGTATAGAGATTTGAAGGAACATTTTTGGTGGGACAATATGAAGAGGGAGATTGCTGATTTTGTGTCAAGATGTATGGTTTGTCAACAAGTGAAAGCTGGAAGGCAACAGCCTGGAGGAGTCATGCAACCGCTTCCCATACCGGAGTGGAAATGGGACAATATTACAATGGACTTTGTCATGGGGCTACCAAAGACTCCTAGAAGGAACGATGCAATATGGGTTATTGTTGATCGTCTTACCAAGTCAGCACATTTTCTTGCTATAAGAGAAGATCTACCCCTGGAACGTCTAGCAAGACTATACATTAATGAAGTTGTGAGACTTCATGGAGTACCCCTATCAATTGTTTCGGATCGTGATCCCCCTTTTACTTCCAGGTTTTGGAAAAGTCTTCAGAAATCCCTGGATACTGAACTTCATTTGAGCACTGCTTACCACCCTCAGACAGACGGACAATCAGAACGGACTATTCAAACCTTAGAAGACATGTTGAGATCTTTCTCACTTGACTTTCAGGGTATGTGGGATCAATATTTACCTCTGGTAGAATTTTCCTATAACAATAGCTTCCATTCGAGTATTCAGATGGCACCATATGAAGCGTTATACGGAAAGAGATGTCGTACACCAACCTGTTGGGATGACGTCGGTGAAAGAAAACTTGTAGGTCTAGAACTGGTGGAGGAAACGATGGAAAAGGTAAAGGTAATCCAAAATCACATCAAAGCAGCTCAAAGTAGGCAGAAGAGCTATGCCGATAATCGAAGGAATGATTTGGAATTTCAAGTCGGTGATCATGTTTTCCTAAAGGTATCTCCGTGGAAGGGAGTCATACGTTTTGGTAAGAAAGGTAAATTGAGTCCCAGGTACATCGGACCTTTCGAAATTCTAGAACGAATTGGGGCTGTAGCTTACCGATTGGCAATGCCGCCAAGTCTCTCCAAAGTTCACGATGTGTTCCACGTATCTCTGTTGAGAAAATACATGCCTGACCCAACGCATGTACTCACCTATGAGGAATTAGAACTGGAACCTGATCTGTCTTATTGCGAAGAGCCCGTCAGGATTCTTGATACAAGAGAACAAGTGCTGAGAAACCGGACGACGCGTCTGGTAAAAGTTTTGTGGAGGAATCATAAGATGGAAGAGGCAACGTGGGAACCCGAGGAACTTATGATGAAGAACCACCCGAGTCTTTTTATGCAGTAATACCCTAGAAATTGCGAGGACGCAATTATTTGAAGGAGGGGAGAATGTAACACCCCAAGCTTCTACGGTACGTTTCCCTTCGAATAATGCGATAGCGTGTGTTGTACGCAACCTCGAGTTCTAACACACACCACAACTAATTAAACTAGCCGTTGTAAATTGTAATACCTACTTTTTGAAATCATATATATTTTATATTTCAAAATGGACTTCATTTTTGGATTCGGAATATCGAAATTATCCTAGGGTGAAATTTTGGTACTTTTCGGATAACTTTTATATTTTGATGAATAGTGAAAATTACTAAATTTTAATTAAAAACAACTTTTTTAATCAAAATAAGTAATAGTGATAAATTATGAATTTGAGTGGTTTTAAAGTATATTTAGAATATATTTTTACCATTTAATATAATGTTGGTCATTGGACATAATTTTACAATTAAACTGAACATAAACAAGTGTCAATCTTTTGATAGTTATTATCTCTTAAAAACACGCTTTTTGTTTTGACAGCGGGATTTAATTTTAAATTAATTTCTGCCACTTCTGTGTTTTGAATTTAGGAAAATGGATTCCATATTTGGAATCAGGATGTTCAAATTGTGTAAATAGGTAACTTTTATTTTTAGACATTTTGAATAATTACTGCGGTAAATATTTTATTTACCATGGTTAAAGGGTAAATCCGGTAAATAAGGGTTAAAAAATAATATTATAATAATAAAAAATTACCCTAAAACGTGTCCTAACCTTATTGGTGGACACATACCCGACCATGGGCATCCTTGGGTCAATTTGGGGACCCCTTGGAGCCACTTGTATGTGGTAGGGACACATTATATTAATAAAGTTAAAATAAAAATAAAAATGGCATAAGCTTACATCTTTTATAAGAACAATTTTTACATAGGGTTATACATGTTGGATTTTCGATTATAAATATTCATTAGAACTCTAAAAAGATTTCTTACATAATGATATTTTATTTATAATTTTTAGACATTAAATAATTTATTTAATTTATGACACAATGATGATGCAGTAATTACTATAATAGTGAAAAATTAAAATAATTGATATTATAAATACCCAAATAAATATAATATGAAACTTTTAATGAATTAAACTAATTTTCTAGGATAATATGATATATTAGGATTGATTTAATTGACTTTGTTCGAAGTAATCAATCTGTTATGAGTTTCACAAAAATCAACTATTGAATAGTGTCAAAATTGACATAAAAGAGTTCTTAAAACAAATATTATATTATTAATTGATATTAAATTATTAAAAATCTAAGGTTCGGACAAGAGACTTATATTATGATAGGTTAATCATTAATGGACCACTTGGGGGTCGCTTGGATGTATATAGTAAGTTTATTAACCATATTATATAAAAATACAAAGAGACATTGTAAAAGTGAAACTAATTAACTTAGAGTTAATACTTAAAGATAAGGTTAATATAAGTACCCAAACCTGTCTAAATTCTATTGGTTGAGTGGTTTTCGACCTATCCCCACCTTAAACGTTTAATTATAAGCTTTGGAGCCATTAGAAACCGAATATGAATTTATTATAAATTAATATTTCTAGCTTTTCCAAAGGTGCCCCTCACCCCTCTTATAAAAGGGCACTCCTCCTTCTCATTTCTTCACACCTTCAAAGCCTTTTGGTTTGGCCAAACTCTGCCCAAATACTCTCCCAACATCCCTCACTACATCCTAGAGGCCTTAGTTTGATCAGAAAGCCAACCTAAGGAGCCCTTTTGATCAAATCAAAAGGAAGAACCCGAAGAAGAGGTAATGATTTCACCACCCTTTTCTAAGTTCATTTCTTCTTCCACTTCTTCTTCCTTTGTTCTTACCATTCTAAAATAATAACTCCAGTATCTCACAAATACTGTGATGTTATTATAAGTATGGTACAACTATATTCAGTATTCTATCCACCCTCTGAATAACATGTCACCATACGTGCGTACGTACGGCTTACCGTCTCCACGTCGTGGTGTAATTGTTATTCAATATAATATTATTTGGATGGGTATAATAATGATGTGTAACTCATGTAAATAATAAATATAACATGTTAATGATTCTGTATATATGATATACCATTCATTTATATATTATTTTAATATCAAAAGAATGATATTGTCGCTCGTGCGTACGTACGGACTACCGTCTCCACGAACGCGATGAGATTCATTCTCCATCGTATCCATTCAAGTATAATTATCATTTTATGATTTAAAAATGATGTTTAAGGACTTGATATCATTCTGGATATGAATAAGATACAACAAACATGGCTTATGTAACAAAACATATAAAAGAAAATGAGTAAGATAACACCCGAAACGATGAAAATTCTAAGATATTATTAATAAATCAATGTTAAAAGATCATATATGATATCATATTAATATATATGATTCTTGTATAATTTAATAACAATTATTTCACCATTATACAGGAGGTTAACCTACCCCAACCAAGGAAAAGTACAAGGTGAGGGTTATTTCACAATCTCTTCATTATCCGAGGTTGTTTATATGTAATAATCTACTGGGATCTCTTTATCATCCACATCCATGTTTCTTAAAAATGTATTTCAAAACATTTTTACTATTTACAAGAATATGGGTTAAAGTAATTTATACCCTTTTTTTACTTTTTATAAGAGGTTTATAAAGGAATCTCTCCGTTGTTTTCAAAACAAGGTCCTTTTTAACCTTTTCGACAGAATTGAGGTAAGAATGTTTTTTTTAACTTATACGGCGGGTGCGGTTATTTTACGCCGTTATAAAATCTTCAAAGCTTTCCTTACAAGCTTATAAGAATATTTTCAAAGAAAATGTTTTATTTTATATGGATCTTAAATGATTTCAAAATAAAAGGAGATATTTCTTTAAAAAGAATTTTGATTTCATCTATGTCAACATCCTTTGATGGATTTTAAGATTATTTGAAGTTGATTTATTATGATACAAAACTTCTATATTGTATTGAAGGTTTTGTGATATGTTTGACTGTGGATGTGCTATTTTTATACCATTCATAGTTTATTGTGAAAGTATTGACATTTCGTATGCTAGTTTTAATACGAATGTTTATGTTATGTTTAAACCTTTTCATATGGGAATGCATTGGACTTAATAAGTGACGGGTGGAGCCCGCTATAGCTCCTCGATGCATCGGTAGGTCTCATGAGACAAACTAGTGTCTTGGCACAAGGCCTTGACAAAATCTTATTTGTAGTCTTGGCACGAGGCCTTGGCTATGTGGTTAAGATAGTCTGGCATTATGCATTCCAACATTATGAAAGTGGTTATTGATATTGCATGTGATTATTCGATTAGTAGAATATCCATGTGAACAAGTAAATGGCATTATTTCATTTTACTTTTGCCATACTATGTTGAAGTTCAATTTTAAAAGGCTTTTGTTTTAGTAATTCATTGCCTTAAATGTTTATGCTTATTTTGAATGTTCCGCTATATTGTTATCCTTACTGGGCATTTGAGCTCACCCCTTTTCTATGTTTTATTTTTCCCAGGTAGTGAAGAAGTAAATTATGAATGACTTGCAGGGATATTATGAGGGGTTAATAGTGTGGATATGAAGACTTTGTTGTTGTAGTAGTTTTTCACTTTGAAATGTAATGTAAAACTTTATGATTATATCTAGTGTTTCCAAGGCTACTAAACCAATCGGTCTTTCGAGATTTGATCTTTCTTGTGATCATGCCAATGTTATGTAATAATGCACCGACACTGGGTAGCTGGGGTCGGGGCGTTACAAAATGTTTTCTAAAAACATAGCAATCTTTTGAATCTTTTTAATTAAAAAACATCCATTGTTGACCCAAAAATGAGATTAATATTAAATTACCTTATACTACTTTTAGGATTGGAATTTTAAAAAATGGATTCAATATTTTGAGTAAGAATAATTTATAATATCTAATAAGGTATAATAATATTTTGACAAAACTGATTAGTGTAAAAAATTAAAATTAAATACATCGGTTAAGGTAAAATTAAGCTAAACTAATGAATGTACCTTAAATTTAAGACCCCAAATAACCTAGAAAGTTGTCGAAAACCAATGTTATGGCCATTAATCCTCCATTATCCTTATAGTATTTATTTTTTTTGTTTATTATGAAATTTTTTAATTAAAAAAGTCGGTAAGCATAACATTTTTTATGAATTCCATGTGTTTCATTTCCCATTGCTACAAAAGGTCACCATATCCACTCTTCTTCACACCTCTCCAACCACTTAGGTTTTCTCAAGAATGGAAAAATATAACTCCCAAAATCACTAAATTTCTCTTTTAATCCTTCCCATTTGAAGAAGTCAATAAAATTAAGTGTTTGGTCAAAAACCAAATAGAGTTACCTGATTAATAATTAACACCTTCTCCTAGGACGCTTTCAATTACTTTCCTTCTCTATCCCTCCCATATCATTATTAAATTATTTTATAAAAAACATTATCAAAAATATACTAGTATATAGTTTTTATATGATTTCAATCAGCACATAGACACACCTTCTTCTAATTGGTAATGAACATATTGTTTAAATTTATAGTGTCCAACTCCCTCACTAAATGATGATTGTTCCTTTTTTCCTTTACTGCCTCACATGGTAGAAATTTTGACAAAACTATGTTTATATATGTTATATATTGGATGTATTATTTCTTTATACTTATTTATTCCTCTTTAAAGAATATATATATGAATGAATCATATCTCTTTGAGAGGGCAGTAGTCCACACTTCCTCAAATGAAATTATAATATTAATACCAAATGGGGAGTAAAATAAACACTACATGGAATGTATTATGTATTAATTAAGTGAATATATCTTATATATAGTATATCATTAATCAAATGTGATTAAGATAAAAATATGTTCATATGTTACGTTTTTTCATTCTTTCAATACGATAATAAAAATAGAAACATTGTTCATGCATTTGTATGACTTACCGTCTCTATGAACATTGTTTTCCATTTTGTATATCAATATTATATATATTATAATAATACACATACACTACATATAAATTATATTTAAATAATATATTACATTCTTTAATCATGATATAATTAAAAATACCAATGATATAACAAATTATGAAAGATGTGATGAATAAAGAAAATATTATTCAAAGTGAAACCATAACATAAGATGGTAAACATGTGGGTAATATAAGGATGATTAAAACCCATATATGGTATTACTTATAATAATATTGTTATTTAAAATATTTATTATATTATTAAATTTATTATTCATGTGTTTTGAAGATGTACGACGAGATTCAATACATGAGGTAAGGGGATTTCATCTCGCTTTTTATTTCAGTGAGTTTTATTCTTTATTCACCATTTTCTTATTTTGTGTGGTGTATGTAATTCCAATGAATTATGTACATAACTCCTATACATAAATTTATGGTTATTTACATATCCATTTAAGTAAAAAATTTCATGGCTTTTAATATTAAGAAGTTACCAAATCTGTAATGTGGCTTTCTCTCAATTAACCTTCATTATGACTCATGTTTTATAATGCACCTAAATTATTTTTTAAGGTGTATATAAATCTATTTAAATGTTATTTCATAAACAATATTTTTGAATGATATTTTATTAATTATTAACTATCTATTTTTTACAGGGATAGTTTTATCCAATGCTACCGATTAGTTTTTGTTTATTAAAACTATATCAATATTTTTTGAGATTGCTAATTATTATGGTTCTTTTGATGAAATAATGTGATCCAGGTCTAATTAAATCTCATTTATTTCCTTAAAATGTGTTATTCCATGATATATTTATGTATTGATACAATTATTCTACTATTTTGTAGAAAATAGAATAGAGAATGCGTTTTTTATTATATCCTCACATTACCCTCCCTTCAGTCATGAATCTATGATCCATCAAAACAATGTTTTCTAAAAATGGTTCCAAGAATATTATACTAGTATCATATTATATGTAAAAGACATTTTTACATTTTTATCTTTTACTAATGTTTTATAATGAGTCTTCTAGTCACTTTTTGAACAGTTCATATTTCTAGCCTTTTTACAATACAAAATCAATGTTCCTTTTATCTTGTACGACATGTATGGATTTACCCGATGTTATTCCGTTGAATCTTAAATTGAATTTTGAAAAGGTTAATTTTGAAGAAATTTTTTGAAAGAATATTTTTAGGGAAATTTTTTTCATAATTTTATCAATGATATTTTCTATATTTCAAGGAAAAATATTCAAAATATTTTAAATGTTTATTTATAGTTTTTCAAAGTATTTTCAATTAAATGGGTTTTAATATATTATAAATTTCCTTTCATATGATTTCATGTAAAAATGTTTTCAATTCATTTTCAATATTTCATTATATATTTTCCATGTGCTTTCAAATAAAACTTATTTTAAAATATTTTGATGTATATATATTACGTTTTCAAGGAATAAGGATTTCAAAAAAAATTAAGTCATCATTGTAATTTTTCAATGAATTTTATAAGAAAATTATTTTCAATTTGTTTTTTTATTAAAAAATACCTTTTTGAATAGGAATGGATGTGTTCATTAAGAATGTTTTTGAAAAGAAAATTCAAAATAATTTTTCATCTCAGATGACCTCTGTTGATTTCAATCATGATGTTATATAAAAATATATAATGGTTCTATTAATATTATTTCTATTAAAGTGTTATGATTCATGTCATAGTCGTTATGAATAATGTTTCTCTTCATTAGGTTGTATCTTAATGAACCCCATTTCTCTTTAATGATTTATATTTTTATTTTCATGACTCGTCCCCCAGGGAATGTCCCCTGACTACCGCAAGCCTGCCTTCCATAGTCCAAGGGATGGGAACTTTCATTGAAAGTCATAATCCCTAAAATGGGTAGGAATTGCTTTTAATCATGTACAAACATATGGTACATGAACATGGCATGAAGAAAATGTGAAGTAAACTACTGTAGTAAAAGAGTGTTGAATGTGTAAGGGGGTCGTAATACAAGCCCAACTATAAAGTTAAAAGTACAATAGAAAATACAACCCAACTGAATGAAAAAGGATAACAGCTACTAGGTCGTCCTCTAAGGTTCCTACCTAAAGGGTATGTACAGATCTCCTCCTCAACACTCTTCATCCATAAGTCTCCTCTACGTCACATCACGCTGAAATGGTCCACCTCCATGCACTATCCAGTCCTAGATCCTTCTAAGTCATTCGATGTTGTACATCATCTACACAAGACACAACAAGGTGCTGGAAAAGCATGTGCAAGGGTGAGTATAACGATACTTAATAGGGACCCCAAGACCCCCTAGGTCTCTAAATGTTCCTCAATCAAAAGCAAAAAAAAATAAACTCTACTTAGATATATGCCCATACATACACTAATGTTTTTATGATATACACATCTCATACATGAGGAAAGAATACAACAAGGTACTGCCAGGAAAGTAGTTTACCACACAAGTAAAGTACCACAAATCATAACCTCAATCACAAGAACAAGTTATAAACATCTCACACCAGGATTTATTCTAGGGGTAGAAACAAGTAACAACACCAGTCACAACATCAAATTCTTTAGCTAATTGAGAAATCCTAATCTATCGAGTACAATGGTCCTGCCACGTCACACAAAGGCACATCACACTATCCTTGGACAGATGAGGTACATTTCCTATCGAGTACTCTGGGTCTGTCACGTCACACAGAGGCACTCCCCACTATGGGTTTTCCGCGTCAAACAGAGGTTCTCCCCTCATTGCCTATTGAGGTACTCCTCTGGTTGAGTACCATGGTTTTTCCCATCACATATAGTTGCTCCCCACTATGGGTCTTCCGTGTCACACAATGGAGCTCTCCACTAGGCCTATTGAGTCACTCTAATTCGTAATAGTCAGCATGTGTCAAGTCTCAACTAATCGTAGGGTTCCATATGTATCGTGATTGGGAGATAAAATCCCCAAGCCATAGTTCATACATCAACCTCCCTGAATTTCCATGATGAAGTATCCCAAAGGTCAGTTATGTCAAAAGGGACCCAACATAACTAACAACACGTCAATCAGATGCCAGGTCTTTAAGTTATTAATGGTTCTTCTCTGAAGGCCCGATTGGAATCGAGGAACCTTCCAACCAAGCCATACTCCAACCTTATCCAAACGTCAATTATATAATACCAAAAGGGACATATAGATCCAAGGATTCCATCGTCATAAATGGTTTGTCAAATGGACTCCCGCGCAACTCTGGGGGGGGAGCCCCCCCCCCCCCCCCACGCGTTAATCTGAATGGCCTGATGGCCATTCAGTTTCCTTGCTGAACGCGGGACCAATTGGTGGTCCCTCATGGTGAGACTTGGCCAACCAGTTCTCTATCCATTGGAGTGATGGTGTCGTTGTCCACCTGCGGCTTGGAGGATGCCAACTGCCCTCTGACCCCTCCTGCAGCCATGCGGCCACGACCTCCTACTCCACTGGTGGCATGGACGCGTGCCGCCCCACTGTCATGAGGTTGGCCGGATGTCGGCCATCGCCCTGCTCCACTACAGCTGACGAGTCGCGGCCTCCATCACAATCAGTGTCGCAGACACGCACCACCCTTCCTCCCTGACGACCGGCCGGGTGCCAGCCGTCGCCTTCTTCCGCGATCCACTACAGCTTCGTTCCACCCACAAAAAAATAAACGATTGCATATTAGTGATCCTTGTGTTGAGGAATTTGTTTCCATCTATCATGTTCAGTGAAACTCCGTGTTTCCAGCGTTAATAAATATTTGGTGTTGAAGAACCCATGGAGAACCCTTTATGAATAAAAAGAAATATTAGCTTGGTTTATATGAGGGATGGTGGAGATGTTTATTTTTCCATCATCGTCATGAATTATGGATATTAAGGATAAATTAAATTTAATCATTTTAAAAACAAACCCCTACCTCAAGAATGATGGTGAGCGCGTGTCGGTTGAAGCGAGTCAATGTTCGTCGTCCCTCACATCTAGCCTCCAATGAAGTCACCCGTTCATCAATCTCAAGTTTGTGGTTTCAGTGTCGGTGGTCACCTCCCCCAGGTATCGGCTCGATCATTCCAGTGTTTGGTGTCACATCAATTTGTCAGCACTTCATTTCTTGGAGAAGTAGTGCCAACACCTCTTACCAAACTCCATATAAATAGGGGAGGGGGCCTGAAATTTTCATGGGATTAATGGAAACCCATTAATTAGGAACCTTCCTAATTCCCCAATAGTTTAGTTACACTGAATTAAAAGTTCCATCCATATATTGGCTTGACCCATCACTGGCCCAATGTTCCTACTTGTTTGTTGGGGGAATGGAATGAAAGTAAAATAACAAATTTATTTTATTTATTTCTTATAAAAAGTCCCAAAACTTATCTTTTTTTTCAGACCAACTATGGTCAATGTGAAGTCTCCCTTAAGAGAATCCTGGCCCTTTGGGTTCAATAGTGTCATAAGATTTAAATTTTGAGCACTAGTACAAATGTTACAAAATGTCGCTCGTGCGTTTACGGAATGTACCCAAAAAAAGTTCGGAAAATTATTTACATTCACCATTTACCCACGCTTGTCAGGGTTAGCTTGGATTAAGTGAAACACTCACCAAAAAATTCAACTGTCATATCAGATTTTCATTCTATGTTACCATTTAAATGTTATGAATTTTAGAATAAAATAATTTTCACTTAATTATTTTATTTACGTCCAAAAAACTAACATTCACTGGTGGCCCGTGGTAGCCGAAGTTAGTATATTCATAAATAAAGAATACCCTCATGAGTTTAGAGGTGGTCTCAGATTTTAAATTTGAGTTTCCATTTGTGAGTTATAAGCATTTGAAAAATAAAATTATTTTAATTAATTATTTTGTTTATAGTTATTCCATTTTTCAGGTTTTTCCACATGAGGCCCGCACCAACTAAACATCAGTCACACCTAGGGTAAACTAACCATCTTGAGCATGATGGTTCCCTCAAATTTCAGATCCAAGTAACCATTTAAGAGTTATTCCAATTTTTTAGGAAAACTACTTACATGCGCTAATTAATCATTAACAAAACTTTGACAAATAATTTTGGGAACTCTAGGCCTCTGAATCGCATGTCGTTAGATTTCGATGTCTCTAAATAATACCATAAAAATAAAAATGATTATACGGAAATTTTGGGACATTAAATTCTCCCCAACATAGAAATTTACATAGCCGAATGCCATAATAAATGAAAAATAACCAAAAGAGGGTACTAAGCATGAATCTAAGCCTCTTGATTTGATGTTCCCCTTGGAGGTTCTCCATCTTTTAGCATGTGCGCACCAGAAGTATCGATTTCCCACAAAGGACCCACTCCTATAGATCCTAAATCTATACTGGATCCTCTATAAATGTCAATCTGTCATCAAAGTCCAACTCGTTGTGGTCGATGATGTGAGATGTGTCATGTACATATCTCCTCAATTGGGATACGTGGGAGATTTCACGAAACCTCTCAAACTGCGGTAGATGAGCCAAGTAGTATGATACATATTTTATCCTCTAAAGTATCAGAAAAGGACTGATAAGTCTCATAGGTAACTTGAAGGCTTGGCCGAATCTCCATAGTTCTCGTCGAGGAGAGACTCACAAGAATATGTGGTCCCCCTCCTAGAACTCCAAGGGTCTCCATATCCTTTCTGCATAAGATTTCTGCTAACTCTATCTAGTATTCACTTGCTGAAAAGTGTGATCTAGTACATCTTTGACACTCCATGATGTACCACCAGAGGGGATGTATGGAACTCCCCCAACACATCCTCCTGTAGCACCAATGATACCATTGTACGCCCTATAAAGAGGATGACGTGCTCTCCACCTTCTGAAAATCCATCAGGTTCCTATCCTATGGATATATTAGTACGTCGAGCCTTATAGTCAGTGTCCCCAAGTTATGCCTCCCTGACTTGCTGAAGGAGTGGTGGGGTGATTTTCATATACTAGATGAATGCTGCTCCATCTTTATCCATGAAAGATATCATCAACATGGCTAGCTGATCTGTCACCTCACTCAGCAACTGCATACCAGACCTCCTACTGATTACATCTGTTACCATGTTCCCCATCCCAAAAGTATATACTATCATAATTTTATAGTCCTGGAGGAACTCTATCCATCACCACCTTCTTAGGATCATGTCCTTTTGAGAGAAGATATACCTGAGACTCTTGTGATCGGAGTAGATTGTAAAATTTTCACCCATCAAGTAGTTCCACCACATCTTTAGTGCAAAGACCACTACTGCTATCTCCAGATCATGGGTAGAATAGTCCAACTATACAGTCTCCATCTCATATACTGAATGCATGGATGACACTTCTCCGTCAACAAGAAAGGCTCCCCCTTTTTCGTCATTGCTAAAAAGGGAGTTACTAACCGGAAGAAGTCAGGTACAAATCCCTTGTAGTACCTACCCAAAGTAGACGTCCCTCTTCCTTCGGGGAGGTAATCTTGTAAACATATTTTGAAATGATTTCAACATGCTCTGCCAATATTTTTTGTAACTGAAAACTGAAAACTCCTGCTGCCATTAGGGTAAGTCTGGCCAACTCAAGTGTGATCGGTTGTACCCTCCTTTGCATGAGTTTATCCTTTGGTGCTTGGGTTTCCTTTTCTGTTGAAAAAGGAAAATCCCATTCCAATGTAGTAGGAAAACCACGACCCTTTCCCCTAATACAGTCAGTCTGAGTATGAACTGTGGATGTCCCGTCCATACCCAAACTAATTTCATAAGGCCTAGATGTTTCAACCAAGAAGTTCCAACCAAAACTCTCACCTCAAGGGTCAGATCACACAGTTAGCATATGTGTGATTATCAAGTCTCCTCCCAAAGATATCTCTAGATGTGAGGGTCCAGTTAACGGTTTAACAAGAAACTCTATGTCTTGGACAAGATTCTTGGATGGAAGGAATTATTGGTTCATATGTCTATTAATATGACATCTAGTAGTATAAAAACACCATTCATTGAATCATTACAAGAGCCCTTGGGTCACACTCCTTGACCATATGCAGCTACACCCTTCCCCTGTCCTCCATCTCCCTAAGCCTACTAAGGACCACATTGTGGTGGAGGTTGTAACATGTCGAAACATACACCAAATCATAATGCTCTCTTAGCTCCAGTCCCACATCTTCATCCCTTTAGTTTTATTTGATCCTATCACATCCTCTTCATGAAATGTTTTACACACCCAAGTGTCAGAGACAGGTTCCAATATCCTGCTTTCCCACTAAAAACATTCATTTGTTGTATCTTCTCTAATAAAGAACATTCAATCACAAAGGATCCCTCTAGTACCCTAACATAGGGATGAATGCATATAGGAATAGTGATAGATTGGACGTCCACAAACACACTACGCTTGGAAGTTCGAGCCCTGAAGCACTGATCATATAGTATTCATTGAGTACCAGGAATGGCCAGTAATCCTCGATGAATAATCAGCTACTGAGATGTCATCCTTCTGAAGTAGTAGAATCTCTAGAGAACTCTCAAAAACCAGCTCAAGCCAGTCTATAGCCGCCTATGAGTCGGGCATGCCTTGGAACTTGAGGGGTATCTATTGCTAAAACACATGTAAGGCACAAATCCGAAATGTGTCCTCTATTGGCACAACCAGTTGTAACTACTACCCAACAAGTAGTGATATAGCTGACACACTACCCAAAGGTAAACTCTCAAAAAATGGTCAACGTAATGAAGCCTCATCACTATACAGACTATCCACATGGTCACTCACTGGAAAAGACTAGAAGCTAATATCTCCATCTCCTCTACTAGTGTATCTATTCGGTAGAAAAATCTATCCACAGCCTCCTTCCAGTCCTCAATTTCCTAGAAATCAGTCTCACCTAGTATCATTGGAGGCCTATGTGGCTAGAATTCATGAAACATGCTCAGTCGGCCTTCATCCTCTACTGGTGGGGCTGGTGGCAATGCTCGTTCAATAGGTTGTGATGTTACTGGTACACCACTCGAAGGTGCTAATGCCGTAAGAGGGCACTGCACCGAGGCCTCATAGCTCGGTGGTCCGTCATCACATACTAATTCATGAAACCTAGGTGGCTATCTTTGTGGTGGCTTCATGATGAGGAACATGTGCTCTATGTTCTTTAAGTTATATCTGGTGAGATGACTCCAATTAAATCAAAATATGAACTTTCAGAAATACACTAATTCTGTTTTTTCATGCGCTGAGTTGCAAGTCCGAATTCATGGTTCTAGTGTATGGATATGTCGGCCGCCACACCGATACTGGACTCCTCAAACTTAAAAACACACCCATAACACATAATACTATTGCTTCACAGAAAATATCAAAGTCCTAGTTCTCTAATAGAACTAAACTCATCTGATTCCACATTGTTGTGACCCGTACCCTAGGGCCCGTGTCATGACTACACCAAGCCCTCCATCCATAGGCCATGGGATGGCGACTAGAATCGAAAGGCATACTCCCTATAATGGGAAGGCATTTCTTTTAATCCAGTACAAACACATTGTCAATGAACCTGGCAAGAAGAAACTGTGAAATAAAATACTGTAGTTAAAGAGTGCTAAAAGTAAAAGGGTTCCGGAATATAAGCCCAACTATAAAGGTACAAGTACAACTGAAAATAAAACACAACTGAATGAAAAAGTAAAATAACTACTTGGTCTTCCTCCGATGTTCCTACCTGAAGGGTAGGTACAGATTGCCTCCTCACCACTCCACATCCGTCTGTCTCCTCTATGTCATGTCACGACAAAATTTTCCACCACTGTGCACCATCCAATCCTGGCATCCTCAGCCTCAATCAATGTTGTAAATTGTATACACAATACACAACAAGGTGCGGGAAAAACCTTAGTAGGGGTGAGTATAACGATACTCAGTAAGGACCCCCAGACCCCGTGGGTATCCTAATGATCCACAATGGAAAACCACAGAGCAAGACATCAACTCTACTTAGATATATTCCCATACACAGACCTTATTTATTAAGTTATAAACATGTCATACATGAGGGATGAATACCACAAGGTAACACACCAAAGGTAGATTACCACACAAGTAAAGTACCACATTGCATCACCTCAATCACAATCACAAGTTAAAGATAGCTCACAATCGGATTTATTCTAGGGGTAGTAACAGGTAACACCCCCAGTCACAATGTCAAACACCTCAACTGCGAGAGAGATCCTCCATTATTGAGTACAATGGGCTTGCCGCGTCATACTGAAATGCTTCCCACTAACCATGGACTATTGAGGTACATCTCTTGTTGAGTATCATGGGTCTTCCATGTCACACAGAGGCACTCCCCCCATTTCATACTATGGTACTCTTCATTTCATGTACCATGGGTCTACCGTGTCAAACAGATGAACTCACTACTGGGCCTATCATGTTAGTCTAAGTTGTAATGGTCACGAGTCGTCAAGTCTCAGCTAGTCGTAGGGTTCGGTATGTATCATTCTTGGGAGAATAGATCCCAAATCCATACATCATACCTCAAACACCCAGAATTTCAATGAAGAAGTATCTTGAAGTTCATTCATTTCCATAGTGACCCAATGCAACAAATAGTACATCAATCAGATGCCCAGCCTGTATGTTATTAGAGTTTCTGCTCCTAGAGCCACGTTGGATTCGTGGTCCGATCAAACCATGAAGTATTCCAACCTTATCAAAAACTCGTTCGAGAATACCAAAAGGACCGTCTCAATCCAAGGATTTCGGCTCCATAGACGGTTCGTCAAATGATCACCGGATATTCATGTTATGGACAAAAACGTGAAACTGGGTCAAAATAGGCCCAGGTTCGGTCTAACCCAGTCGAACCAACTCAGTCCGACCTGGCCTGGACCGACCCAAACAGGTTCGGGTTGACCCATCCTAGTTCGGGTTCAGCCCGGATGGCCTGGGCCTCGGCGAGCTTGGCCCGCTGGGTCGTGGTCTGGCTTGGCCCGCGAAGGGGGTGGCCCAGCCTATCTCGCAAAGGGCACAGTCTGCAGGGTAGCCTATTTTGCAGCTTGCAGTGGGAAGGCATTCCTCCCTAGCCGCAACCTGGGGAGGAGGCCCCCCCGGTAATTTAAAGAGCCCTATGGATGTTCGGTCGCCTTTTTTGGAAAGTGGTACCGCTCAACGGTCCTGTATAGTGGGCCTCTACTCTCCATTCTAGCTTATTGGTTCTCCATCCAGTAGCGCGATGGCGCCGTTGTCCACCTGCGACTGTTCGGGTTCTGGTAGCCCTTCACCCTCTATCGCGGCCATGCAGCCACACCCTCCTGATCCACCGGTGGCACGGACACGCGTCGCCACTCCGCCTTGTGGTTGGCTGGATTCTGACAGCCACCTTGCTGCACTGCGGCCGATGGATCGCGACCGATGGGCCGCGACCTCCTTTACAACCAGCGGTGCAGACGCCCGTCGCCCTTTCTCCCATGTGGCCAACTGAGAGTCATCTGCCACCATCTTTTACGAGCCACTACAGCATCATTACAATCCCTAAAAATTAAATGATCACAAATTCACGATCCTTATGTCGAGGGATATTATCCATATATCATGTTCACCAAAACTATATGTTTCTAGCATCAATAAATATTAGGTGTTGAATAGCACATGAAGAATGCACAAAGAATAAAAAGAAAGAGTATTAAGGTTTATGTGAGGGAAGATGGTCATGTTAGTTTGGCCATCATCACCATGAATTTTGGATATGAAGAATCCATAAAATTCAATCGTAATAAAAAAACCATACCTCAAGAAAGATGGTGAGTGCATGTTTGTGGAAGCAGGTCGGTGTTCATTGTCTGTCATAACTATCCTCTAACGACCTAACTTGTTTGTTGATCTCTAGTTCAGGGTTTTGATGTCATTCTTCACCTCCTGCTGGTTCCAGCTCCATCCTCCATGTGTTTGGCATCACTGCACTTTGTGAGCACTTCATTTCCTGACGAAGCAATGTCAACACCTCCCACCAAGATCTATATAAATATGAGAGGGGAAGGGTGGGAAACATTTGTGGGATTAATGGAGGCCCATTAATTAGGTACCTTTCTAATTCCCCAACAGTGCGGTTACGTAGAATTAAAATGTCAAGCCATTTACTGGCTTGACACGTCGTTGACCCCACGTTGCCGCTTTTCTATTGGAGGAAAGGTATGAAAATAAAATAACAAATTTATTTTATTTATCTAGTTAAAAAGTACCAAAACATATATTTTTCTTTATATCTACTATGGTCTAAGTGAAGTGTACCTTATGTGAATCCTAGCCCTTTGGGTTCAACGGTGTCCTCAGATTTCAATTCCGAGCACCGGTTCAAATGTTACAAAACGCCGCTCGCAAATTTAATGAATGTAATAAAAAAATCTAGGAAAATTATTAATAGTCACCCTAGACCCATATCGGTCAAGGTTAGCTTGGATAATGTGAAACACACCCCAAAAACCAAATGGCATACTCAAGTTTCCAATCCGAGTTACCATTTAAATGTTATGTATTTTAGAGTAAAATAATTTTCAATTATTTATTTTATTTACGGCCAAAAGCTAACTTTCACTAGTGGCCAATGCTGGCCAAAGTTAGTATCTGCCTAAATAAAACCTACACTCACAAGTTCAGTGGGGCACTCAGATTTTTAATCCATGTTACCATTTGGGAGTTATAGTCATTTGAAAAATAAAATAATTTTATTTAATTATTTTATTTATGGTTATACCAGTTTCAGGTTTTCACACAGGGGGCCTACGCGGACTAAACCTAAGTTATGCCTAGGGTAAACACCTCATCTGGAGCACAATAAATTCCATTAGATTTCTGATCTATGTATCCTTTTAAGAGTTATTCCACTTTTTCCGGAAAACAGGTTACAAACGCTAATTAAACCTTAAGAAAACTTCAACGGATCATTTCAGGAACACTGGGACTCAGAATCATGCACCGTCAGTTTTTACGGTCTGAAAATAAATCCATATAAATAAAAAATATTATACCAAATTTCTCATACAATACATTGTTGAAATCTTTTTCACATTTAATGTTTATGATTTTGATGAAATGATCATGAAACCTAACTTTTTCATTAGCTTATGATATTATTACATATTTATAATACCCATTTCATTTCATGGGTTATGATATGATTATTTATTATCACGTATAACAGGTTATTATGCTTTCATTATGATATGGGTGAGACCTATATATCCATCCAATTCATTGGATAATGATTGATATCTCATGAGATAGACTAAGATGGTTTTGTAAATGAGCCTAGAATACTAAGATGGCCATGTGAGTTAACCATGACTACCAACATCATATAAGTATTGATAAAATGCTAATAAGATATCCATTGGAGTGTACCACGAGTACCATTATGTTTTGGGCTGTGAATCCATAAGACTATGATGAAATTGGAAACAATAACTAATGTACTATGGATATCATATTATATGCTTATGTGTTTGTGACAATTCATATTTTTATGCCTATGTAAAGCTATCATGGATTATGTTCTTTATTTCCTAGTGATTCATGTCATATGCACTTCCATATTTTATTACATGATTATTGTATATGATATTTGAGATGTAGTGTATTATCTATTATTTTTTTATCATGTACTCATACCATTATGATCATGATTATACAAACATATCTCCCAAGTTTAACCCTAATGAGCATTTGAGATCACATATTTTAATGTATCATTCCCCATGTTATGAAGATATGCATTGTGTTTTATGTGTATAAGAAGGGTTCTAGTCAAGAAGAACCAATTGGGGGAAAATGTATCTCATGTATGTATCAGTGTTTTTGTTTCCATGTTTCCGAAAGCACTAGACATGTCTGTTCTTTTGTATTCTATCTGTATAATGTTTTAATTATTCCATTAAATATTTATAATATTAATTTATGAAAATAGAGGGTCTTTATATATTTTATCATTTAAATTTCACAATTTATTTGAATGATATGGAATTTCTTCAAAAATTGTTACGTGTCACTGTTTAATTAAAAAATAATCATTTTGAAAATATTTATAAAATTTTCTATGGATATATTTCAATGTTAAAACCAAAAATTATTTTACTTTAAAAAAATAATGTTTCTAAATTTTTCAAAAATAAATTTTAGTTATCTTGTCATACATATCAATAATTTTTTTTAAGAAAACCTATAATTGATGAAAAAATGATGTTACTAAAAATTATGTGTCAATTACATAAGAATAATTAAATTTTTTATTGATTAATAACTACATATTTATTTCATAATATGTTTAATCTTATTCAAACCCATCAATTTAAATACTAGTTTACCATGATCAGTTAAAAAAATATTATGTACTTTTTTTATGCACGATGTTCTATGAAACAAAACCTATTGAACAAAGTGTTATTTTAAAATCATGGGGAGTTGTAAATAGTGACTATAGAAAATATTTTTTATATATTAAAATATATTATTGTAGGATTTAATATAGAGTTCTCACTAAGAGATCAACTATATTACAACAGCAATGAAATGAGACTGATGATGTAATTACCATGAATTTTATCAAAGGTATTTTCATTTTTATGTCATAATACATATACATCAAATATAGAACATAATAAAAATTATTCTAAAAAATTGAGAATGATATATTAGTTATAATATAAACCCATAAGAATTCCATATATTATTGTGGCATAGTAAATAGAAACTAAGATAACAAGAATGGGAAATTTTGGTTGTGTTCAACTCACTATAATAACTGCACTCATGAACAAAGCTATACAAACAAAAGATAATATTAATATTGTAATATTAATTTTTGAGGAATACATTATATATCTAATAGACAGAGTAAACGTGAATGAATAATAAATTAAATAAATGGTATTTATTGAGATTCTAGAATCTATATAACTGTTATAAATTTTACGATTAGAATAGTAAAATAACAATTAGGAATAGTAATCTAGCTACTAGAATAGTAACCACAGCTATGAAAGTTTGAAAAAAATTGGTATATTATAAATAAAAATGATTTATTTATCAAGGATGATGTAAATAAATGTTAGAAAAATTATAATATTTGTTTTTGGAATTTTTATAAAATGTAAATGTTAATTGAACATTTTATATTAAATATAATAATTTAAAATATAATTTAGTTTTATAATATAGATTTATAAATTAATAATTTGTTTTATTATAAATATAATATTATTTTATGGGACCTAAGTTAAATTTTTTAAAGTGAAAATTGATCATTTTGTTGATATTGATATTTTTTGAATAAATAATTATTTTATTAAATATTTTATTCCACATAAATATAATTATTTTCAGAAAATTGATTACAGTTTTTAATTATTCATGTTAAAATATTATTATGGTAAATTTTTCGTATTTTTAAAAAATAGTTGAATTTTTTTCAATAGTGAAATACTGTAATTTATGTTATTTTACATTATAATACAAATACTTGATTTCTTGAGTAATGGATTTAGTTAGCACGAACAAGATTGAACTATCTGGATCTATTTAAATTAATTATTCTTATGATTCAAAATTAATTATATTCTTGATCTATGGGAATAAATTAATGAATATAATATTTCAAAACACCCATCTCCTCCCCTATAAATATCACCACTCACCACCCACACTCCTCACACATTCTGATATGTGTAGCTTGTAAATATTATGAAAAATACATAAAAAATCCTCTAAACCATTTCCAATATCTACTGGTCTTAAAATATTACCAACTTCATGTTTTGTAAGGGGTCCTCCATGGTGGGGATATTCAAGAGGTAACTTCCCAAATGCATCTTTTTTATTTTCATTTCGTCTTCTACCTTAAACCAACCTAATTCATCCATAAATTCATAATAACTATCATATCATGTATATACTATAATTTTAAATTTATAATTGATTATAAGCTTCCTATCCCTTTTCTTTTCTCCTATTATTCTATGAAATCATGATGTTGTCCAAATTAGAGTGGTTTACCATCTCCATGGACACTGAGTTTCCATTTTTCTTTACTGCCTTCATTATAGGGAATGAAAACATTATAATGGTTAATTTAGTTTTTTAATATGTATATTATAACATTATTCACATAATGTAACTAATATATATAGTTTATATTAAAAAACTATAATTGTTCATGATGATTGAAAACCTGAAAAAATAAAAAAATATTTATAATTATCATTTCATTAAATGACTCATACTCATACCAAAAAAATAATATATGGAACCATTTAAACATATTTGAGTGCATTAGATCCACATAATTTCACTTCTATAGAAAAATTACCAATTTGAGAAGGACTTCCATAATTATATATATGTAAACTAACCATGAAACCATGAAAAACTCCCCTAGAATGATAAAATTGTACATCATTACTAATCTAAATGAACATAACTGAACATTAAAAAATTACAATAAATCAAATAAATTTTGAATATGTTTTGAGTTATGTAATTAAGTAATCTAATGTTATTATGTATTACATTAAGGGTATGTTCAAAACACATTCAGATATTTGGTATGGGACCTCTCCGAACAACCATTTTCCCTCTGGATTACACTTTCTCTCTATTCACACCAAAGTATTTGTTCATTATACTTAAATAATTATCCGTACATAAGTTAATATGTTCCAAATATAATTATATTGATAAATTATTCTTTAATTTTTGATAAATGCATCCTTTAGTATCAGCCATTTTCATTTCCACTCAATAAATAATCTAAATTAAATAGAACATCTCTATTTCGTAAAAATATTCGTGCACCTAGTAAGACCTATTATAAATGAACAGTATTTTCCGAAAATCACCCATTGTATCATGAAAAAATATTAATTCTTTTATTTCCTTTTGTAAATACCAATTCCATTAACTTCTTCAATTAATTTTCATTCATTTTTCTAAAAACTATGTTCAAGTGCCTCATTCGTAAAATTACTTATCCCCTTATTAATAATTTAACATTAGTTTGAAATAATATTACCTAATATATTAAATTAATATATTTATTAACATTTATGAATAATGTAAACGTTTTATATCATTGATACCATTATGATATTCTCTTTTTTATTCCCTCTATCATAATTATTATACCCATTTCCTTCCATTATCAACCGATATTATTATTATGTATGTCTAATTTCATTATGTAGTAGCCATATTCCTTAGTAGTATATGATGGGTGCTTCCAAAAACCACCTAATTTATAAAATAATTATTTAGTCCCATGATATTTTACTTTTGGTAGTATAGTGTAACCCTAATGCATTACAGGACTTTTTCCACCATGTTATATAGTCATTGAAGTTTTCTTGGACTCATTGTTATGTCATGTTATATGTTTCTTCCATATTACAATATTTCAATTATCATAAGATTCCATGATCTATATATTAATCTAAATATTTTTATTCACGATTTAGTATATTTTTATTATATTATAATGCCTTTTTACCCAAGTGATAGTATTTATTCCAGTGTTTATTTTCTTACTGGGATTTCCTTCTCATATATTATGTTCATGTACTCCCTATATTAACCAAGGCAGTTTTGAGAGCTCAAAAAATGTCATGAGATCATTAAAACGATTAATAAAATTCTATATTATTATTGTTTCATGTTATCTAATTATGTACCTAATATTACAATTACACTATACTTTTTTACCATAGTTTTTATTTGATTGATAATTATTCCTTTAATCATGGAATAATTTGTGTATAATGATATAGTTTCTATTGTTCATATCAAAATAAGGATATATTTATTTTTTTGGATTAGGATTGAAAAAATTTATATATAATCTTTGGTAAATTTCATCACCATGGAAACCCTATATTAAAAAATTAGTAATCATATGCTAGTATCTAATTTTTTATTATGTTATATTTATTTTATGTTCATAGATTCTTTATATATATGCTCATTAGATAATTATTCATGATCTATAATTTTATTTTATTTGATTTTTTGTTAATGGATATAAATATAAGAATCTTCTAAAACAATCAATGAAATAGGAAATGTGAATATATTCTTTATAAGAAGACAATATTTTTGGGAATGGGATCCATGATCACCATGATAGTAATAGATCAACTAACTCATGTTATGAAAATAACTTCAATCATGTGTAGGTCCCTCCTTCTCCTAGAAAATTTTGTTTCATCATTTAATCCTTCCTCTAACAAATGCCTCCTCTATTTAGACGATCTTCTGATACCCTCATCAGGGAAAAAAGGATTAACTCCATTTTTAAAATATTCCATGTCCTACAATTCTAAAAAGAATATAATGATGATCTACAAGTTTATTATATTAATAGGTGATATAATCTGTGATAGAAGTTGATATAAAAATACAATGACTAAGGAGGAAATTGATCCCATGGATTATATAGAATTTAGGAAATTATTTTTCATTAAATATTTTACTTGATCACCACATATTTAGATAGAGAGTTTTATTTAGGAATGATTAAAATGTAAGATAAATCTATCAATCAATATGAGGAAAATAATTGGTGAAAAAATGATACGACTTTTGTTGGGTGATAAAAAGTAAAATAAAGATGAACCCATTCATTGATAGATTTATGATGAGTCTTTAAAATTAATTGGTGACATGAGATGGTTAATTATATGTGGATATTGTATATTATTACATAGTAGATAATATAGATATTGAAGACTCAAAATGATCACATAGAAATAGAGATAAAAATTTAAAGATGTATTTTAATATGGGAGGAATAATTGATAAATCCCATGGTGGAATGAAAATATATCATCCAATATATCCAATAACTGGGATGAAAAACCTCATGAACTGTCTAAAGGTAACCAAGAGATGATTCAAATGTGAAATAGAATGTAATAATCCTAATTATTGAAGATGGAATTTTATGAGTCTCACTAATTTGGAACAATAGTTGAACATTAAGATTACCACTTAGTTTGTAGCTTTTTGTTTCAACTACAAAGAAGATTACAATTACGCAAGACAAGAACCTATGATATGGGTTTTCAAAGGATATAAACAATAACAACCTACAAGGAAGTATCAAAGGGAATATGATATAACTGTTAGTGATGTAGATGATAATAATGATTTATATATAGGTATAATATTTATTCAATCAATAATATTTAATGTATTATTTGATTATTTTAATAAATTATCCTATTTCATGAATGTTTTATAGAAATATTAGATAACACCTAAAAATATGGTGGTTGATATATATATATAGGAACAGTGGATGGGGTAACTATTATATAAAAATTTAATATATCATCCAAAGGTAATTTTTGTGGACTAAACCTCATATAAAATACCATCATACTTCCTTTTTTGATGTTTATTGATATATTGGTTATAGAATATCTATATTTATATAAATCTAAAATCAACTATTGGTAATGGGATATTATTCTTGACAACCCAATTAATCTCCTAATTAGTTGTAAGTGTAATTCTGATGATGAATCTACTTCAGAATCATCATCCAAATTTTGGATAATATTTGAATATAGGAAAGAATATTGTGCTCAAATTATTGAGATAAAAAGTAAATTATTATTTAAGAAAATCATATTGTGATGGACTAAACTAATCTGTTCCCTAATGAATTGTTTTTTCTTCCTCTTTACCGATAGGTTGAGTTCTAAATGAATTCTATATTTGGATCTCTTCCCATATCAAATACCCCTTAGAGGATGTCCATAACTGAGTTGGAGGAACATAAGAAAATGATACTAGAACATATGGACAAGGGATTTATATGCATGATTGCTTCATCATGGAGTGATTTTTTAATCTTCCTCAAAAGGAAGGATGGATTATTGTGCTTATTATTTGATTATTTTGAGCTCAGAAAATCATGATAAAGAACTTTTATCCTCTACCATTGATTAGTGATTTTTTTATTCTCTGACTTGGGGAAAAGTATTTCTCTAAGGTGAACCATCAATCATTATATCACCCACTAATGATAATGATGGATTATAGTCACAAGACTTCAAATAAAATTTATTTTATAAACTATAAATTAAAAGTGATTTCATTTGTAATCACTAATGAGACAAAAATAATTCATTTACTTAATTAAATGGGTCATTATAGATTACTTCAAAAAAATATTGGGAGTCATTATTGATGATATATTGATATACTCTATGATAATGGGGGAAACTGATTTTTAATTTGAAATTGTTCTAATGAATATGTTGAGAGAAAAAATACATGCAAATAATAGTAAATGTGAGTTCTATTCATATGATTTTTCATTCATGGTTAATTTAATTACAATGAAATGAATATCTATGGACCCTTGTAATGAAAAAATATATATACTACCATATAACATTATTATTAACCAAGATCTATAGATTCTATTGTCTAACGGAGTGTAATTTATGATTTCTATGGAAATTAACATAATTATAAATCCCACTAACTAAATATACATAAAAGGGTGTAATGTCTTTCTAGACTAGTGAATGAAAACACTACTTCATAGTGTTGATAATGAGGCCTAACACTACAAATGTACCTTAAATACCATCACGTTGGGAAGTTTTTTCATATAAAATAATGCTGTAAATAAGGGATTAGGCTATTTTCTGATGAAAAATGATATTTTGATAGACTATTCCTCAAGGAAGATGAAAGTTATTTATAAAAACAATCCCGTATATGATCCAGAGTCAGTGGCTGTGATCTTCCCATTGAATATCTACTGCAATTATCTCCATGGGAAAAACTGTGGGATAAATATTGATCATAATAGGCTTAAATATATATTCACACAAAAGGATATTAATATGAACCAGTGAACATGGTTTGAACATATCAATTACTTTGATTTCTCAATCCACTACCATAATTGAAAGGCCAAGAAAGTGATAGATTTTCTATGTATAAATATTCTTATAAAATTATCATTTATGTGAATTGGGTGAGATCTCATCTTCTTAGACTTTCAATTGATAGGAATGGGAATCATAAAGTAAGGTACATCATAATTCATTTCCAAGATTAGTTCTTAAGAATATTTTATAGAGAATTTAATGTATTCTAAATGGATTGATTTTAAAATTCAAAAATAAGTAAGCTAAGAAAATATGAGAATCCATACTGTTAAAAATTGATGTAGAAGGTGTGTTATGATTTGGTTCATGACTATATGTTCCATCCAATTCAGAGATAAAGAATGTGATTTTTAATGAACCACATAGAACTAATTTTTTTATTAACCTAGGGATAATATAGATGTATCAAGATCTTTGAATGAACTATTGGTGGGAGGAAATGAAGAATAATATTGGTAAATTTTCATCAATTTTTTTGAATGTTAGAAAGTGAAGGATTTTAAAAACATAGACAGAATAATGAAACCATTTTCCCCACCTACCTAAAAATGGCGAAACATCACTCTAAAAAATTTCACATTAATTCCAATGATATAAAAAGGAAATAATTCTATATTGGTCATTTTACATCATCATAATAAGTCTTATCACTTTATTATTATTCAGGAAGACTTCTTACTTTACCAAATTCCAGAGATATTCATCAAACAAGTTATGAGACTAAATAGAGTATCATTTTTTATTATATCTGATCATAATATATGATATACATTCGTCTTCCGGAAAAATATCAAACATCATCTAAATACTAAGTTGATATTCATTATGAATTTTTACCCCAATAACTGATGAATAATCTGAATAAAAAATTCATAAACTGGAAGACATGTTGGTAAATTTATCAATATACGTCAAAGGAAGATGGGATCAACATCATCTTCTGCTTTACTTATTTTAAAAAAATTATTTTACACTCAACCATCCAAATGAATCCATATGATACTCTTTATGAGAATGTATGTTGAATAACTAATGCTAGAATGGTTTTGTTGCCCATGATCTATTGGGAAAAGAAATGATTGATTAAATTTGATAAAAATTAATGACTATACACCAACATATCTAGGCTTCCCAAAGTTGATACAAGAGCTATAATAATAATCTTCAACAAGACTCAGAGTTTGAGGTTAGAGAAAATTTATTCATTCACATATCTCTACCTAATAGGGTCATGTGATTTTGGAATAACGGAATGATTATGTCCTAGGAAAATCTGCCTCTATTTGATTGTTGACTATAATAGATATATGGACTATTGACTAGAACTTCCACCAAACATGTCTCAGTAACCTGATTTATTTCACATATTTAGCTTATGGATGTACATACTAGATACCTCCTATGTAAATATTTTAGAATTGGTACATTTAGAAAATAATCTCTCATATGGGGACCAGCCTGTGAATATCTTATAAAATAGAGATAATATTCTATGCAACAAGAAAACTCACCTAGCCATAGTTCAACGGATAAACCATTTGTTTTAATATAAAACACGTTAAGTATTGGAATCAATGAAGGAGATACTCCCTCATGTGATTTCTTCATAGTTTGTAAAATGATATTTTGACGGTGCAATTTCATAATGGGGAAGAATAGAGCAACCCAAAATATTAACAATTGAATTTCACGTATTATATTATAAAACACAAACATCTCATAGATAACCAATATAAATAATTTCAGAAAAATTATTATTGATACATTAGCTAGAAATGATAAATTTTAATTTTGAATGATAGAGTGGGACCATAAATAGAAAGTAAGAAAATAAGAATAGGAAACTTTGGATCTTATCGAACCACTAGAATGGTCAAACTCTTAAACAAATATACAGAAATAAATCATAATGTTACTAATATAGTGTACATTTTTGAGGTGAATATATATAATATTAAGAGAATGATAATGTGAGTGAACAGTGGATGATAGAATTAGTATTTATATAAATTATGTAACAAACATAAAAATTATATATTTGTCCATTGGAATAACAATATATACTTATGAAATAGTGATATTGAATTAAAATAGTATTTATACTAATGAGATTAGAAAATATAATTTAGGTATCCTAAAAATAAAAAATGATATATTTATTATGAAATATTTAAAAAATATTTTTTAAAATTGATAAATTAGGTGTTTCATTTTTTGTAAAATAAAAATTTTTATTTACAACATAATAATTAAAATACTAAATTAATGTATACTTTTCATAAAAATTTTCCAAATTAATATTAAATTATATAATTATTATAAGATAATTTTAGGTTACATTAATTAATTTGTTCAAAGGGTAAATATACTTTATTATATTAAAATTTGTATTTTTCTCATAAATTAATATTTTATTTAATAGAAAAATTTATCATACATATAAAATTATTTTTTTAAAATATATTTCCTTTTTTGAATCTGCATATCAAAGAAAAATAGAGATAATTTGTTTTAATTTATTAATAAGATAAATTTCTACTAAATAGTGAAATAATGTAATTTTTAGTATCTAAAATTATAAAACCATTAAATAAATTTTTTATTCATGTATGTTGTAATAACCCACTAGTTTGAACTCTTATAAACCATTTACTTTATATATATAGTTATATAGTCTAGTTTTATTCTTGTGAAAAAATTATAAACTACTGAATAAAATAAAAAAATACCCCTATAAATACCACCCTCACGACCCCTTTTATTCACACCATCTAAGCCTTCTAGAATTTAAATATTATGACCAATTCCATTCATGATATTCTTCCCCATTTCATTGATCATCTAGTCTCAACCAAATTCAAATTTCATGTTCCTTAAGGGGTACATTAAGGAGGTGATATTCAAGAGGTAACTTTCTCAAACAATATCTTTTATTTTCATTTATGGATCACCTTATCCTCCCCACCTTCATACATAATAGAGTAAAAAATAATGAACCTTTATTATAATATTATTTTCTATTTCTATTTAAATATATACTATCAAACCCAATTCATTTATCAACATATTAAATGAGATGAAATTGTTTTGAAAATTAAGGCAGTTTACTCTCTCCACATATAACGTGTTTTCATTTTTTGTTATCACCTTCAAGGATTGTCATAAAAAATTTATTATGATTAAAAAAGTATTTAATATTTACATAATATTTTTTTCGTATTTAAAAACATATATATAGATATAATATTAATTATTACAAAACTTATTCATGATTGTCGAAAATCAACCATTATAAACTAACCATTTATCGTTAAATATTTATCAAATGAATCATAATCGTGCTAGAAAAAATTATATATGGGAGCATTTAAACATCTATAAGTGAATTAATACTATATATTTTCTTATTATAAAATTATTCCCATATGAAAATATCATCGATAAAAATATACGAGTATATATACCATGAAAATAGTAAAATATTACTCTCCCAGAATGATGTGATTTGACATTATAGATCATCAAATGGGATAAATTAAACTTAAATAAAGTATAAAATAACAAATAAATGTAGAAAAGTTTCTAAAGTAAATAATTACTTAATGTAATTTGATTTTCTAGGAATTTAATTTTATGTGTAGAATACATTCATTTAAATTTTAATGGATCTCTCTGAACGTCCATTTTTTGGGTTACATAGTCTTTAACCTCACCAGAATTCTTTTCTTAATTATTCATATATAATTATTATATATTCTATTTATATATTCCAAAATTATGTATTTATATCAATTCTTCATTATTATGTCGGAAATATGTTTTTTTTTATTTTCCATTCTCAATTACTCTCAATAAGAGAGACCAATTAAAGGGAAATTCTCCATTTCCTACCATTTTTAAATTAAAAACAATGATCTATTTTAAGCAAAAATATATCTTAAAATAAATGATTTTATCATAAAAACTATATTTTAGTTCATTAATGGTTTTGTGGATATAATTATGTCTTTAAATTTTATAAATAATATTCATTCTTTTCCCTAAAACAATGATTATGTCTCACATTTCTAAATTATCATAAATCTATTTTTTCATTTTTTTGCATCAGATAGAAATAGTTATTCATTACATATTTAAATAGTTCCATTATTAATTTCCACATATGATTTAAATCACATCTTTTATTCATGAAATTTTGATACGCCATTTGGTTATTCATTGTGACATGATTGCATTACCCATTTCCTTTCTTGGGTAAACCATATATTTATTCCATGTGACTTATTAAATTATTTTAATACATTTAAATGAGAATTTTATTATTTTTTCACAATGATAGCACTCTAATTTTTTGGGCACTATTTTAGTCCCATGAGAGGTTATGTATGGAATTAGGGTGTAATCTAAAACCATTATGGGACTTTTTCCACCCTATTGTGTAGTCTTAGAAGATTATTTAACTCAATATTATTCCATGTTATAGGCTACATCAAAATTAACATATTTTTAGGATTTTACTATTCCATTTTGAAATGTTATGCTTCCATATGTTTATTCATAATCCATACTATTAATTTTATCATTTTAATTCTTCTAAATCACATGCTTATCTTTATTACCTTGATTATTTCATTTGTAACACCCCAAGAATTTATAGTCTGTTATTTCTTCAAAATAATTCAATAACTTGCACTACACACAACAACTAGTTCAAGCACACCATGACTTACCAAATAAGCCGCTCAAAAGAGGTTATGAATAGTATTTACTAAATTTTAACCTGTATATAATCCATATAATTTTATAATCCATATTATGAGTTTCTTATACATAATGTAAGAAAAAATTCTTTTTCAGTGTTGCACTTTTACCAAATTTTAATAATGAACACTTTTTAAATCCAATATTTTAAACTTTTTGACTAAATGGGGACATCAAAAATTAACAATGAAACATCCCAAGCTTCCACGGTATGCTTTCCTTTGAATAATACAATAGCATGTGTTGTACGCAACTTCGAGTCCTAACACCCACCACAACCAATCAAACTAGCCGTTATGAATAGTAATACCTACTTTTTGAACTTTTATAAATTTTATCTCTCAAAATTGACATCATTTTTTGATTCTGAATATCGAATTTAGCCAAGGGTAAAATTTTTGTACTTTTCGAATAACGTTTATATTTTGATGAATAGTGAAAATTACTAAATTTTATCTAAAAACAACCTTTTTAATCAAAATAATTAGTAGTGATAAATTATGAATTTGAGTGGTTTTAAAGTATATTTAGAATATATTTTTACCATTTAATACAATGTTGTTCATTGGACAAAACTTCACAATTAAACCAGATATAAACAGGTGCCAATCTTTTGATAGTTTTTATCTCTTAAAAACACGCTTTTTATTTTAACAACAGGAATTAATTTTAAATTAATTTCATCCACTTCGTTGTTTTGAATTTGGAAAAATGGATTCCATATTTGGAATTAGGATTTTCAAATTGTGTAAATGGGTAAGTTTAATTTTAGACATTTCAAATAATTACTTTGGTAAATATTTTATTTACCATGGTTAAAGGGTAAACCCTGTAAATAAGGGTTAAAAATAATATTATAATAACAATAAAATTTCCTTAAAATGTGTTCTAACCTTATTGTTTGATACATGTACGACCATGGGCATCTATTGGTCAATTTTGGGACCCCATGGAGCCACTTGTAAGTGATAGAGACACTTTCTGTTAATTAAGTTAAAATGAATTCAAAAATGACAAAAGCTTATATCTTTTAGAAAAAAATTTTTTACATAGGGTTATATATGTTGGAGTTTCGACTATGATTATTTATTAGAAATATTAAAAATATTTCTTACATAATGATATTTTATTTATAATTTTTAGACATTAAATAATTTAATTTGTTTATGACACAATGATGATGGAGTAATTATCATAATAGTGAAAAATTAAAATAATTGATATTATAAATACCCAAATAAATATAATTTGATAATTTTTATAAATTACACTAATTTACTAGGTTAATATGACATCGTAGGATTTATTTAATTAACCTTTTTAGAAGTAATAATTCTGTTATGATTTTTACAAAAATCAACTATTGAATAGTGTCAAAATTGACATAAAAGAGATTTTAAAACAAATATTATATTATTAATTGATATTAAATTCAAATAAATCAATGGTTCGGCCATGATACTTTTATCATGTTCGGTGTATCATTAATAGAAAACTTGGGGGTATCTTCGATGTATATAGTATTTTTATTAACTATATAATATAAAAATACAATGTGACATGGTAAGTGTCAAACAAATTAACTAAGAGGTAATACTTAAAGATAAGGTTAATATAGAACCCAAACCTGTCTAAATCCTATTGATTGAGTGGTTTTTGACCTATCCCCACCTTAAAATTTAAATAATCCACTTTGGAGCAATTAGAAACCGAATATGAATTTATTATAAAATAATATTTCTAGCTTTTCCAATGGTGCCCCTCACACCTCTTATAAAAGGGAACTCCCTCTTCTCGCTAATTCACACATTCAAAGCCTTTTTTTTTGGCCAAACCCTCCCTAAATACTCTCTAAAATTTCATCAAAACAACCTATAGGCCTTAGTTTGATTAGAAATCCAACCTATGTAGCCCTTTTGATCAAATCAAAAGGAAGAACCCGAAGAAGAGGTAATGTTTTCACCACCCTTTCTCAAATTCATTTGTTCTTCAACTTATTCTTTCTTTGTTATTACCATTATAAAATAATGAATACATTATCTCTTATATACTTTAATATTATTATAAATATGGTACAACCATATTCAGTATTCTATCCATCCTTTGAATGACATGTCACCATACGTGCGTACGTACGACTTACCGTCTCCACGTTGTGGTGTAATTGTTATTCAATATATTATCATTTAGATGGGTATAATAATGGTTTATAATTAATGTAAATACTAAAACTAACATGATAATGATTCTTTATATATGATATAAAATCCAATTATATATTATTTTAACATCAAATGAATGATATTGTCACTCGTGCGTACGTACGGACTACCATCTCCACAAACGCGATGAGATTCATTCTCCATCATATCCATTCAAGTATAATTATCATTTGATGACTTTAAAATAATTTTTAAGGACTTGAAATAATTATGGATATGAATAATATACAAAATATCCATGACCACCATGGCTTACATAAAAAAACATATAAAATAAAATGAGTAAGTTAACACCCGAAACGACGATAATACTAAGATATTATTAACAAAGAAATGTTAAAGGATCATACATGATATCATATTAATATATATGATTCTTGTATAACATAATAACAATTATTTCTCCATTATACAGGAGGTTAACCTGCCCCGGTCCATGGAAAATTACAAGGTAAGGGTTAATTTTACAATCTCTTTATTATTTGAGGTTGTTTATACATAATTATCTACTGGGATCTCTTTATCATCCACATCCATGTTCATTAAAAATGTATTTAAAAACATTTTTACTATATATTATAAAATGGTTTAATTTCATTTATACCTTTATGTGTTTTGAAAGGAATCTTTCCGTCATTTTCCAAACAAGGCACTTTTAACCTTTTCGACAAATTTAAGGTAAGAATGTCTTTTTTTAAATTAAAGGGTGGGTGAGGCTATTTACCACCGTTATAAAATCGTCAAAGTTTCCCTTACAATCTTATAAGAATATTTTCAAAGTAAATGTTTTATTTTATAATTATGCGACTTTTAAATGATTTCAAAATGATTATTTTAAGAATTTGTGAATGGTACTCTTTATCAAGAACATAATTTTAAATGTTTTAAAGATTTATCTTTCTAAATATTTTTAATTAATGTCCATGATTTCAAAATGATTTTAAGGATTTATTTATATGGACATGAATGTTTTTAAATGAATTTTTTTTTCAATAGTTTCAATGTGGTATGGGACACTTTGATTTAAAAAATCTCTTTTAAATTACTTCCTTTATAAATGTGCAACTTTTCAATGATTTCGAGAAAAGAGATATTTCTCTCAAATTGTATTGATTCCATCTATGTAAACATCCTTTGATAGATTTTATGATTATTTGAAGTTGATTTATTATGATACAAAAATTTTGTATTGTATTGAAGGTTTTGTGATATGTTTTACTGTGGATTGTAATTTTTATACCATTCATGCTATATGAAGAATGTGTTTACATTTCATATGCTGGTTTTAATACAAATGTTTATTTTATGTTTAATCCTTTTTATATGGGATTGCATTGGACTTAGTAAGTGACTGGTGGAGCCCGCTATAGCTGCTCGATGAATCGGTAGGTCTCATGAGACATACTAGTGTCTTGGAACAAGGCATTGACAAAATCTTTTTTGTAGACATGGCACGAGGCCTTTGCTATGTGGTTATGATAGTCTGGAATTATGCATTCCATCATTATAAAATATGTTATTGATATTGCACGTGATTATTTGATTAGTAGAATATCCATGTGAATAAATAAATGGAATTATTTCATTTTATTTTTTCCGTACTATGTTCAAGTTCAAGTTTAAAAGGCTTTTGTTTTAGTTATACATTTCTTTAAATGTTTATTCTTATTTATGAAAGTTTCCGCAATATCGTTATCCTTACTGGGCATTTGCGCTCACCCCTTTGCTATGTTTTATTTTCCCAGGATGTGAAGAAGTAAATTATGAATGACCTGCAGGGATAGTATGAGGGGATAAGAGTGTGGAATATGAAGACAATATATTGTTGTAGCTTTTAACATGTTGATGTAATGTAAACTTTATGAATATATCAAGTGCTTCCAAGACTACTAAACTAATCAGCCCTTTGAGATTTGACCTTTCTCGTGATCATGCCAATGTTATGTAATAATGCACCGACTCTAGGTAACTGGGGTCGGGGAGTTACATCAATACTATTATTTTTAGGACATGACTTTTAATAATTATTTCTTATGTTATCCTATTCATTTATCAGAGATCAATGGGATTTTGGATCTCAATACGATAATTAGTAAAAATATGTCGTATTTTTGTTTCATGTTTTCTAATTATGTACCTAGTCTTATAATGTAATTATACATGACTATCCCTATTTTTTATTGCATGGATAATTATTCGTTAAATAATATAATAATTTTTATAAAATTTTAGGTTCACTATAGATGTGGTATCCATTTAAATAATCCAGAGGATTGTAGGAAAAATATTGTAACCAAATAGGTAAGATGAGAGTATAAAGATATATGTTGAATTTTGGGAATTCAGATCAGTATATAAAAATTAAAAAAGGAATTTATTAATATAGAATTATATAGATAATTAATTTTATCATTCTAATTTAGTAGAATAACATGTCTTATTAAGATTTGAAGTTATCGAACATGAAATTCAATAATTCTATAGATTAATGGATTCTGGAAATGATCGAACTCATGGCACATAAAAGGAAATATTATATGAATTCAGTATTTTACAAAGAGTAGGTCATACAATTAAAATAGATAATCACATAAAAATACGATTTTCAAATTATAGATAATGTGTTTATATTATCCCTATTAATTAATATCATTCCAAGAATTATTTTCTCTAGGTTGTGTATACCATATATTGTAAGTAGTACTATTCAATTTTCTATGGTAAAATAAAAGGAGAAAATTTCTAACAACAATTTAAAGTAAATGGTACATAACTAAAGAACTTTCATGATATCCTTTGAATGGACATAATGGGGGCTTTGAAACATATCTATTATGTCTTTGAATAATGGAAACTTGAGTTGTTTATTTCTATCATAATGGACAATGAATCTCTTTCCAAAAATTGACATTTATAAAAAAAATTCAATATATGATTTTTAATGTTATATTTCATAAAATTATGAACCATTTCTAGTGGAGGGGTTTAATTGATCTAGAAATTACTGATTTGGTATATTTTCAAGTTATTATTAACACTAATTTCATGGGATATATTATTTAAACTTTTGAAAAGAATCGTAAATGAAGTAGTTCATTGGGAAAAAAGAATCACAGAATAAGGAAACTGGATAGATGAAATCTATCATAAGATACCTAATATTTTTGAATGATTAAAACCACATATGGCCTTCTAAAAATTTATCTGGATTTTTCATATGAAGAAGAGTATATCATGTAGATTATAACTGATTTATATATCTTCATAGGTAAATGCAGATAAATATGAATATATTTTCCTTAAAATATGATTTAGAATTTCATGAATGATGTATAACCAAAGAATTGTTTTTATTAAATACAAAATATCAATTTTTAAATAAGAATCCTAATATAATTTTATGGTATTGTATTTATTTTTTCAATGTTGATATAATAAGATTATAAAACAAAGTTTTCTAGAAAAAACAATAAGTGGTACTTCAAAATGGGGAAAAATATTTGGGGAATTCAAGATCATTGATTAAGAAATGGAATATCATGTATCTTAATTTCACTTAGATTTTATCATAGAAATGTATAATGTAACATTGTGAATGTAATCATAGTAATTGGGATATATGAAACTAATAATTTTTAAATTATTGATTCTATAATTGTCTATTTTATTTATAAACATAGAACCAGAACAATTGTATTAATTTATGTCATAATAACGGAATAAATTCTTATAGGATTCATTAATCAGGATATATATTATGGGATTTTTGGTTTTCGTTAAAATATTAATATTTATATATGTATAAGTGGGATATATCTTTTTTAGTAAATACAATTCAATGTACATTCAAGGTGTGTAATAATGTAAATGTTGGGGAGTGATGAGATCCAATATTTTTGAATTATTAAGCTAATTTTGAATGAATATTTACCCTTAATATAAATAAAGTTGTGTAAAATAATTATGTTTGGATACATTTTAAAATTAACATATTTATGGATAAATAGTGTAACAATCCATTATTAATTCTTATTATTCATTGAGAAAGTAATTTATAAGCCAGACATTGATTTTGAGGATAGGAATAATATTATGTAAACAATTTTAAATAATTTTTTAATATTGTCTTTCATTTTCATATTATATTGAATAAATACTAAATTGGAATTTTTATTTCCATGAATGAAGGTTTGAGTTGATAATATTATAACATGCAGTAACATATGAATTTTATTGAAACATTTTATGACCATTAAAGGATAAGTCATGAGGTACATCAGACCATGTGTGGATAAAGAGACCATGTAAGAATTGACTATGAACCTAGATCAACCATTTATATCAATTTCTTATCTGATAATTGAACATGAATTTCATGGTCAACAATGGAGATTAAAATATAAAATACTGAAACATTTGTACTGATATACAAAAATCAATTGACATTACAACTAAGTTGAGTATCCTTAACAAAATAATCATATGGGTATCTTAAATCTATAGATGAATTGAAAAATCATGGAATTAATTCAAACTAAGAAGATAATAAAGGAGGATCCATGTTGAATCCACTGTGATTCTTATGATATGGATGATGAAGAAATTAACAAATATTGAGTTGAATGTAAAATTTCAAGAATTTATTGATGTATAAAAAATCATTGTTGTTGGTTGGGTAGTCCCAAGCTCATAAAATAGAAGAGGAGGATAATAATCTTGGAATATAGACAAATGAAACTCTTATAAGAATGTGTCTATTCCCTAATAATGGTTATTCTGTCATGAATGTTTGATCAATCACAGAGACGCAATAATTTGATTTTAATTTCTCATTTCTATAATGTCTCTAATGATTTCACAATAGGACCTCATGGGAAGATCCAATGATAAATCCCTTCATCTACTAATGAGTTTGTACTTCAATATTTAATTATAGTCAGTAAATTTATAGTGAATAATTTAACCATTATAGACATTTCAATATTTTCATTTATTATTTAAATTTAAATTCTACATCCCAAATTTTTTCACACATGTGATACCTAAAGATACTCGACATTAAATTATTTTGAGCAATGGGTATATCTTAGAGTCGTTATAGATATATAATCACTAGGCTATGTGTGTGCAAGGAATGCAGTGACTACTGAAATTATATAATCAACCATAAAATAAAAGGTGAGGGTGATTAATTAGGGATCAAATAATTTGAAAAATATGAAGAGTGATAATATAAATTTATTATTTAATATAAAATAAAGGGGATATCTGAGGATTGGAAAATAAATTTTATATTTTTATATTTCATTTTTATTCTTATATTAAACAAAATATTTTGGTATTCAACATATTTGACCCCTCTTAAATCAAGAGAAACACCCTAAAAACTATCATATATATGGAAAACTGGTGTCCCAATACCACTGAATTAAATTCATGAAGAAAAATTGTAAGAGCATGGCCTTAGACCTTACAAAATTTTACATTTTATTATAGAGTTTACCTTATTTCAAATTAAGGATCTCTTCATGTTTATAGTTTTTGATAAATAGGCCATAATTCACACATAGCATCCATGATTCATAAAGTGTGGATACTACTATAAGTGTATCCATTTGTTATATAATATAAAACTTATAAACTAAATATGATTTATTATTCTTTAAAAATCAACCTAACATTCAACTTTACTTCCTCCTTTTTGTTACCCATCCTTATATGTTAGGATAAATATCATAATACTTGAGATGATAAAAATATGGTCATTATTTTATATGAGAAAAATGAAATAAAACATTATTCCAAGAATACTTATAGAAACATGAAAACTATTTCCCAATTTTGTACTTTTCCCCCATAAATCATAATTTATTTTGATTACCTAAGAAAATCATATGTCTAATTATAAATCCGTATAGAAAAAAACATAAAGGTAATATATGGAATCATTTCACTATTAATCATACATTTTCAATATATCTCATTTATATATATAGAGTACCATTAATAGTTACCTTTGGAATACACATCGTTGTACATTCTATTAATATCTCAGGAGAACCAAAATTGATTAACATAATATATTTAGACAATTAATTGGAGATCAATAAAAGGTGTAAAATAAATCAGTTTATCATGAAACCACCCATATTCATAAACAATTACCCAGTACCATAACATAATAATTATAAAAAAATATAATATAACTTTTCAATAAATTATTCACATTGAAAATATGGGTTTTCATTAAAAAATGTCACTTGCTCATAGATTAAAAAAATTATTTGAAAATATAATTTTAAACATGTAAAGTATAAATCAAAACACTACGAATACATGAAATTTGTAGCTTCGATTTTTCCTAAAAATCATAATAAAATCTTTCAGATTTATTAAAATTGTTTGATAGAGTAACATTAAAATATGGTTTCAAAACAAATTCCTTCAATTTAATCCTCAATCATCACATACAGTATTAGTTTTCCAAAATAATATTATAATGAAAATAATTTAATTTCATCATAAAATTATTTATTTATATTATTCATTTTATATCACTTGATATAATATCATAAATATTATATAATTATTTAATTTCATTTTATGATTATTTAATGATATTTGATAGTTTATTTAAAAATGAATTTGGTATGATGTATATAAATAAAGATGAAAATACTCCTTTATCAACAGAATATTATTCATTAAATAATAATAAATTTTGTTCATAAATTTTACTTTTAAATCATACCATAATGTATATTTATGATAAATAAACAACATTATGATAATGGATATGTTAGACCATATTTATGAATGAGTAACATTTCCATTTTTCAATGATTTGTATAGACATAAGTTAATTTTGATTTAAGTGTTACCAAATGATAATAATATCATTAATGTGAGATTAATATTTAAAATATTCCTATATATCTCATTTATGTGATGTTTTAATGAAAAAGATATCATCACATTTGGGATTTGATAGTTCACATGCAAGCCTAATAGACATTATAAATTTTATATGAATCGAAAAATAATAATGTGATTGATATATTATTATATCATAATGAAAAATATTTCATTAATAAAAAATATAAAATTTAATTCCATCATTATATGATGTCTCGAGAGATGGTGACAGAAAATGACTTACATCTTTTTGTGGGGTTATAATATATTGTAGACATGGAAGATGAATTATTATCCCATTTGATTAAAGTGGTGATTAATTTATAGGATTATATTAAAATACAACAATATAATATATTTATGATATATAGTTTATTATTTCATCATGGTTAAAGAATATTTTGAGTAGTTGGAAGAAAATTTAAAACAGAAACATTTAATCAAAATTGATATCTTTTCATCGAACATTCTCCATTTATAAAAACTATAACACCAATATGGTTAATTGTATCCATAAAATAATATCAATAAAATTTTGGGAGGGATTATAAGAATTTATTTTGTAGATATTTTTATATATAAATTAGTTTTTATTTTTGGTGAAATAATATGAAATCGTTCACTTTTTAAAGAGAGGAGAGGGGAAGTCATGGAGTTCTTTAAAATATTAAATTAGTATAAATTAATTCTCAAATAAAAATGGATCAAAATTAAATAATTAATAATATAGAATTATTATAGATAGAAACAAATTAATTATATGATAATTATAATTTTTTAACTATTTATTAAGCCATATCATTTATATTTAACACGTATTTTACCCCGTTAAATCTCGAAAAAATAACGTGGGGTTTTACTCATTGTGGGGTATTATATTTACTATAAACTATCAAATGACAAATAAATGAGTAATTAGTAAGATTATAATCCATATAAAAATTATTTGGTAGAATTTTAGATTTTTATGAAATTTATATCATTTATTAAAATATTATTTATATTATAATATCATTTATATCAAATTTTACACTATTAATTACATTGATTTTTAAAATTAACATAAAAACATGATAAATTGTTACAAATTGCTATAAAAATTAACTAATATTTAATATAAATATAAAAAATATCTGCATGATATTAGTTATTACATATTGTTTTTATTTTCATATTTTTAATATAATTTATTTTATATTTTCATTTATTGAACGATTACTTCATCATCATTGGCCATGACAATAATTAATTATATACTCTGTAAACATTAAAAATAAATTAACATGATAAATATAAAATTTATTTAATTAAGAATAATTTTTATAGCTGTAGATATCTTTTCAATAACCTTATATTGAAAATACCTGAGTTGTTAGAACACAATGATGACATCTTTGATTTTTCTTTCAAATAAAATTTTATGGAGGGCTTTAAGTAATCCAAGTGGCAAGAAAAAGTGATAAAATATTCCCAAGGATGATTTAGGTTGAAAATGAAAAATAAAAACAAATTTTGAAAAGTTTTAGGGTAATTTTCTAAAATATATAATATTATTTGTTTCCCTTTTTTAATCAATTTACCCATAACAATGTTAAAAAAAATTACTAATGCTACTGTTCACATTGTCCACTACTAAAAGGATCATATGTAATACATTTGGACATTATGATACCTTATTTGGAATAAAATTCCTCAAAATTCAAATATATTGATTTTTAATAATTAATTAATAATTAATCTCATTGACTGAGAGATAAAATGAGTAACTAAAGTGAACACGTTCAAAAGATTGGAAAAAAATTAATATCCAAATATATTGTTAAATTTAATATAATAAACTAAATTTTATTAGCTTTTATAAAATTTATCTAATTTTATTGTATTAAAAATTAAAATATTATATTTTACATGATAGATTATTTCTACAAAAAAAAATTCAAATAAAATCCACCATTTTTCATAAATCATCAAAACATGAAACATTTCATAAAATTAAAAAAATAAAATATTGGAAAATTTTCATATTCTTATTTAAAAGAATGAGTGAATTTAATAAATGTTTCATAAATTATATATAAATTTAGTGTGCCATTTAATGATAGATAAAGCACCTTTCTAGAAAAAATTGATCTTTTTATGAGTAATGGGGGATTTGTTTTTGCAATACATCGAGAAAAATCATCGTATTAATGTAATAATTTAAATTGAATAAACGTTAAATCTAAATAATATAATCATGAAATAGAGTATTTTTATTGGTATTCAATAATATTATTCAAAATTAAATAGTTTTTTCAGAAAAATGTTCTATTAATTTTAAAAATGGTTTTACTTTAATTTTTAATTAATTGGTTGAAGAATTACTTTTATAAACATGATTGTAAAATATTTATATAATTATTTTAATCTTTTTATTACCTACTGTTATTGCCTGTAGATTTTAAGGGTAATATTTATATTATAATATTTAGAAGTTTGTTCAAGCTTTACATGGTTCATCAAATATGCTATCTAAGATAGTGTTTTTTTCATAAAATTTCCTGATCCTATATCCCCACATTAATTAATTGGGTCCATTAAATTTTATTTTGGGATCAATAACTGGGGTTTTTATTTTTCAAAAAAAAATTGAATAACACATCCAAAAAAGTATTAATAAGATATCTTATTTAAAATAAATAAACATTAGAATTATAATAAACCATAATTTCACATAGATATTACATCAAAATTGAAGAATATTTATTAAATAACATAAAAAACTTTCCATGAATGTATAGGTTTAGTGACTTTAAAAACTAGAAAAAAAACTACTTCATAATACATCTATATTATAACCTTCTTATTTATTCAAAATTGTACTCATTTTTTAAATATCGCACTTAATACCCTTCTTCATGACATGTGAAAATAAACATTTGAAAGGGTGATATCAAATGCTCAGTAAGGGTAAATAAGGTAACTATCAATCATATCGTAATTATAATAACATAACATTTGAAAATATTATCCTGCATATAAATGATCAGAATATCATGTCAGGGGATAAATCATAAAAGTATAATGTTATCCGAATAGTAATAACATAAGACATTAAATTTCATGTAATACACATAATATCAAATAAAATCATTTCATATTAGTTAATGATCATTTCCAAGACCATCATAGCAAAGAATGTTCGTTACAGAACCACGTTCACTCCCTATTCTATTCCTATATTAATGAACCAGATTTGCTTCTCGTTCCAGTCATTTCTATCTCATGAGATACAAATATTTACCCAATTAATTGTAGGTAGGTATAGGTCCCACCCATCTTATAATAAAACAATTATTATGTGTGCCACAAAATCATAAATCATTTATCATAGTGTACCCTAGATATAAAATTGGTTTCCTAAACATCATTCCATCATAATCCATTTAAAATAGATGGATCTCAAAAAAAATTCCATTATAAATACAATAAAAAAGAAATAATAGGGATATAAACATAACACTATGTCATATTTTTGGGATAATATTTTTGATAAAACCCTAGAAATTAATCCTAAGGAAAATATCCTTTATTTTTCAAAAGTGTTTCCTATTCTAAAAATGTAATTAATTTTTAAAAGAAAAAAATTTATTTGAATGCAATTATGAAATCATGTAGAGTAATCATTGTGTAAATAAGTCATTATGAAACCATAAAAATCGATTCATGCTGTATAAGTCAAAAAAAAATTATCCTCATACTTTTGATAAAAAGTCAAAAAGTACCTCAAATAGAATGACGAAAAATGCTACAATTCTTTATGTATAATAAAAATTTACCTAAGGATAAAATTATCTTTAAAAAATAGTATAAGAACATAAATAATATTACATAATTATGAAACATGGATGTGGATGATAAATATACCCTGGTAAATACTTAGGTATAAATAATCTGTGATAAAAATGAGATTATAAAATTACCCCTTACCTTAGGTCCGATATAATTCCTATGTATATGAACGTCATGTATATTGATTTAAATACTGTTATTGACTTATTCCAAAATCATAATCATTTTTATGATTTCATATATTAATATATTATCTTCCATTTGTTAATAACATTTCATTGTCACTTGTTATTTGGATATTACCTGCTTTATGTTATTATGTAAGATTTGTTTGATAAGTTCATATTCCCCTTCATAGTTTATAGTTAAATAATTTATATAATTATATTATTATAATATATATCATATTTATTCATTAAAATCATGTATATCATCATTGTTTAATGATGATCATGTAGACTTAATCGAATCGCATCGTGGAGACGGTAGGCCATATGTATGCACGAGCTATAATATCAATCCCAAAATTGTTTAATGGTATTGAAGTGAGAGGTGTATAGTATAAAATAAATTATTACCATGTTATAATAATAATATAAAGTCATTATTTCTATCATTATATCCATTCATGTAAGGTGGTTGTGAAAAATTGATTACACCGTGGTGTAGAGAGGGCAAGTCGTATGTATGCATGAGTGGTGATTTTCTTTCATAGGAGGGATTGAAGGTGAAATATTATTGTTTCATATTAATAATAAAATGTCAATATATTATGGATAATGATGTTATTACATTATAATGAAACCACTAATTAAGAGGAAGTAGAAGAAGATAGATGTCTGAAAACATCGGTAGAAGAAATTACCCTTCCTCAACGTGCTTCCTCTCAATCTTTTTATAGAGAACTGGAGATAGTATTTGAAGATGAACATAACCTATAGAATGAAAATATAAAAATTTATGCAGAAAATGGTCATGGGATGGCAGAGCATGAAGGCTCAAAATGGAGTAAATATGTGAGGGAGGTGGTTCCATTTTATAATTGAGGTGAGAGGAACTTTTGGAAACTCCATAAATAATAATTAATAATAATATAAAACCCTATCCAAACCCTCCAAAATATCAAAATTTTTATGATGAGATTATATAGTGTTGCAATATCATCATCCAATAACTTTTAGACATGGAATTTTGTAAATTTAGAAAATGTCTTTTTAATTGACACTTAGTTATTCAAATTAATTTTAATTTTGGTAATAAAAATCTAAATATTTAATTTTTATAAATATTTACCTATATGGTGTTAATTCAATATACATGGAAATTTTACAAAATTCTATACCTTTTAGTTATCAATTTTTAATTTTTACATATTTTTTTATGTTTTTTGAATAATTTAATAAAATGTTATTTTTATGAAATATTAATAGTGTCAATTTTGACATAGTTCATTTATTTTTCATTAAATAAAATACACCCAGATGATAAATTTGAGCCAAAATATGTAATACAATCCTTACATGACATAATCACCTTTATAATTAGTGGGCAATGTTAATTAGTTCATATAATATTTTTTTTATATTTTAAGATAATTTTTTGATATTTCTATTAGCAAAATAATTTCTACATCACTATTGCATCATTATTCGTAATTATTTAATCTCTAAAAATTATAAATATATTTATATGACTTATTTAATTCTTTTTTATTTCCAGATAAAATCTATATATGATATTATTCCCATGTTATACATATATTAAAATTAACATAATTATATAAAATGATATTGTGACATTTTGTCACATGCATTTGCATTTATTATATTCATGTCATATTCATATGTATGTGGCCTTTAAGTTGTTCAATTTCAAACAATAGTTGTTAAGGGTCTAATTTAGTCATGAAATAGGATTTTTACATCTGTTAAGATAATTTAGTAATATTATTTTTACCTTTAATTACATGATTTACCTTTAGCCACGATAATAGAAAAAATTGCCAATGATACAATTCAAGATGCCCAAAAAGAAATGTAGTATATTAAAATAACTATAACCTACCTATTAAAAATATTGAATCAATTTTTCAAAATTAAAAACATTTAAGTTGAGTAATTAATTTAAAAGTAATCTCATTGTTGAAATGAGAAAAAAAATTTAAAAGAAAAAATATTGTAAAAGAGTGATATGATTTTACATCTAAATTTAACATAAAATTAATTTTAATTACCTAAGTAGTATATTTAAAAATTAAAACCATTAAATTATATAATTTAACCAATAAATTTTTTAAATAAAAAGTTTTATTTTCAATTAAAAATTAGCATATTTTTACTATTCATGAAAACAAGAAAGTTATTAGTAAAAATATCTGAAATTAATCCAGAGTAAATTTTTATATCCCAAATAAAAATCATATGTCTATGTTGTCATATAAAAATTATTAATATTCTAAATTCTTAATTGAACAGGGTTCTCCATTGAAAGGTGAAAATGTAAACTTTTTAAATAAATTGTTTTTCACATCCAATAGAGTTTTATTCATAACCTATAACTAAAATATCCATTAGATGAATATCAAAAACATTACTAGGATTATAAAACATATATATCACATTAATTTTATTTCCAAAAGCAATTCAATAAATAATAAAAATATCTAATTGATTTATATTTTTCATAAATAATTGATAGCCCATTAATACACAATACATTTTCATAAGTTAGTTATAATTATTCCTACTAACCTAACGCCAATGATATAACAGTAAATTTATAATAAGAGAGTCTTAAAAAAATTTTCAAGTAATTCTTGCATGTATAGAAAGATATTTAAGAATAAAAATTAGTCGATGATAAAATTTCATAATAACATCATTGTGTTACATTCTACCCCACGTAAATTGAAATTCACCTTCAAAAGTCATCACATGGAAACAAATGGATAAGGATACCACTCTCTCATCATTTCCCCTTGTTCCCATTTGGATTCTCTAAAATGATGGTTCCTCCATAAAACATTAACGAAGTGAGTGGAATTTTTTCTTAGCAATTTTTCGCTGAAATGCCTAAACTCTATCAGTTTTTCTTCATAAAAAAGATATTTCACCAGTGGTACAAATTCTATGATTTTTACATTGGATAGACTAGGTATGTAATTTCTCAGTAGAGATATATGGAACACATCACGAATTTGAGAGACATTTGGTGGAATCTCTAACCATTAAGATACCTTCCCAACTAAATCAATAATTTCAAATGAATTGATATGCCTAGGGATCTGCTTTCACTTCTTTCCAAATCTCATTTACCTCTTCTAGGGATATACTCATAAGAACACATTGTCACCCACTTCAAATTCTAGGTCTTTTTCTGGTTGTCAACATAACTTTCTTGTCTACTTTGGGATGATCATATGTGTTGTTGAATAGATTTTATATTTTCATCCATTTCTTCAATGAGATCAGGTCCTAATAGATTTATTTCTCCAACTTCATCCCATCAGGATAGAGTTATGTACTTTTTTCCAGAGATGTCTTGATATGTATCTATCAGAATACTGGAGTCAAAGAGATTATTGCAATAAAATTCCACCAATGGTAGGTGTTGATCCCAACCTCCATTGAAATTACATAGAGCATACTCTCAACTAGTCTTTTAAATTATCGATTGATCTCTCAGACTGACCATCTGTCTGAGGATGATAAGAACTACTGAAACATAACCCTATATCCCGAGCATAGTAAACACTTCAGCAAAGTGCTGAGGCAAACCTTGTATCCTAATCATATTTAATGGAATGTGGTACTCCATGAAATCATACCACATATATTACATATATCATGGCATGAAGATCAAGAGAAAAATAATCCCAAATAGCAATGAAGTGTTCTGACTTCATAAGAAGATAATCTATAACCCTTATAAAATTATTGCCTTTGGATGTTTTGGGAAGTCCGATGACACTTTCTATAGTGATGTTTTCATATTTATATTCTAGTATGGGTAATGGTTGAAACGTCCAATTAGAATTATGTCTCTCAGCCTTAACTTGATGAAAACCAACCATCGAGAGACATATTCAGCAACATCACTTTTCATTCCATCCAATTAGAAGTACTATTTTAGGTCCATGAACATATTTTTACTTCCAGGGAGAATAGATAATTAAGAACTACGAGCCTCATCTAATATATCCTTTATTAATTCGTTCATGGGAGGAATAAAAACCAGGTTCCTCAACCTTATTATTTCATCACAATCAAGGTTGAATTCTAGAACATTTGAGACCTTCTTTTGTAGCTCTACATCATTCTTATGTGCCTCCTTAATCTTCACTGGTACTGATAGCTGGACATTCTTTTGAGAAACGTAATATTTCCACCCTTTATATAAAATTTCATGATCCAGCCTTTTCAAATCCTTTAATATTGGATATTTTTATCTTCATCTTGGATAAAGTAGCATTGTCTTTTCGACTTAATGCTTATGACACCGTTTTGGATTTCCCAGGGAGGTATTGTATTGAGTAGTCATAATCTTTAATCAACTCCAAACATTTTTTTGGAACATATTCATTTATATTTTTTTGAAAACATATTTTTAACTTTTAAGATCAATAAAAATATCACACCTTTCACCATAAAGATAATTTCTCTATATCATAAATCAAAACATTACTGTAGAAAACTCTAAATCATGAGTTGGGTAATTTAGCTAATGAATTTTAAACTATTGTGAGGCATAAGCTATAAACATTTCATTTTGCCTAAGAACACTCCTAGCCTCTTCTTGGATGCATCATTGTAGATCACAAACCATCATTCCCTATAATAATCTGAGAGCACTGGTACACTGACTAAAAATATTTTAATTTCTTTGAAATCCTTTTCACATTCCTCCATCCAAATAAATGTAAATCCTTTACAAGTCAACTTAATGATTAGATTAGATAATCATGAAAAATATTTCAAAAAGCATCAGTAATATCCAGCCAATCCAAGAAAAATTCTGATCTTTGATACCATTGTTGGTCCTGACCATCATAAAATGGCCTCTATTTTGTAGGATCCATATATATCCCCTCTCTTTATATTATGTGACCCAAAAATAAAACATTTAGAAGCCAAAATTTAATCATGGTAAATTTTTCACAAAGCATCTCCTTTTATAGGGTCTTCAGTATAGTTCTCAAGTGCTCTTCATATTCTTCATTGCTCTTCGAATAGACAATAATATAATCTATAGAAACTGCCCCAAATTTATCAACATAGTCTTTCAAGAATATATTAAATAGATCCATGAAGTTGCCTATTTTATTAGTTAGACCAAAAGGAATCATTATAAATTCATAGATTCTATATCTTGTATAGAATGATGTCTTTGGTATATCCTCTTTTTTGATACATAATTGATGATATCCTGAATGATGATAAATATTGGAAAATTATTGAGCTACATGAAATTGGTCATATAAGTAATCAATGCGAGGAAAAGAATATTTGTTATTTATAGTGATATTGTTAAGTTCTTGATAATCATTGCAGAGAATCATTGATCAATCTATCTTCCTAATAAGGATAACATGTTCTCTCAAAGGTGACACACTAGGGAATATGAATCCGTTATCAAGATTCTCTTGGAGTTGCTTCTTAAATTCTGGAAACACAATTAGGGATATTGGATAAGGTGTCTTCGAAATAACCATAGCCTTCTGTATGAGAGCCCTTGAAAACTCAACATCATGATTTGGTGTAATACCTCAAAATACCTCTATAATGACATCATAAAACTCTTGTACAATAGGAATATTCTTAATTATGAGATACTCTCCATCCATTTCATATAAATAACCTTCATTTATAGAAATCTAGACACATAAGATGGAAGAAATATATACTACAATGGAATATTCATCTCTACATCAATTGATGATAATAGATTGATATAGAATATGAAACGTGACATCCCTTATTTGGAAATTGATATGAAATCTATATAGAAAAATCCAATAAATGTCAAGAATCACATCAAATGCTACTAAATGAAGGATCACATGATTTTTAAGAAGAACATTCCAAAAATTTCAACTATAAAATTACTGTAAACATGTTATGAGACCTTTATTTCACTAAGTGTTGTCACATATGACTCAACATATAATTGTTAAGGTAGTGTGGTGGTACCCTTAGAAAATTCATTAGAAATATAATTTTGGGTGTATCTAGAATCAAATAAAACATTATCTACTATAGGGTTGATGGTATGCTTACCTTTTACCACTTCATTATTGTACTCCATATCACAGATAGTGATTTCATGAGACTTTCCTTTTTCATTGGCCTTAAGAGTTTTTTCAGGTCGACCATCATCAACAACCCTTTGAGTATGTCTTTTATTGTAATAATACTTCATTTCCTTTAACTTTTAGACATAAAATGTAAGAGGTTAATTCTATGATTCCTTTTATTTGATCACATCATTAGACATATTGTTTCCATTTCATCTGCATTAAAGTACCAGATGACCCTCTTTTTTTAAAATAAAACATTTACTAGTCCATTTAGGTCAATTCTCTCCAAGATTCATTCCACTCTTTGAGAATAAGGGTGAACTCATCTTTAATTTTCTGTAGTCTTTATATTTTCCATTTAATTCCATTTTTATCTTCTTATTAAACCTATATGACCAATGAGTTAGTCCAATATCCCTATCAACCTTGGGAGCACATTAAACAATTTCCTCGTAGATATTGAAGTCCATTATCAATAATTCCCTTTATAGACTCGGTTTTAACACACTAAAGAATTGATCAATATTACTCTTAGGTTGGATAGTAATTCCAGAAGCATAAATTGAATGTCTTTTAATATATTCATCATAGGTACCAATAGAATCCTAATCCTAATTCTTAAGTTCATGGAACTCCTTCTCCATTTTTCCCAAAGAATATGTGGAATGTACTTATTGAAAAATAATTTCTTGAACTCATCTGCTTCCATAGACTCAATTTCTTCTCTTTACATCATATTCATGATATGATTACACAGTTGAACATCTACACCATACCAACGATATACTATTAATAAGAATTTATCATTTTCATAACATTGTAGAACTGGAAATATCTTTTTAGTGTTAATGATCAATTGTTCCGCTACTAATGGATTGGAAGTCCCAGAGAATGTAGGTAGACCCCACCTAATGAAAGATTAAACAGAATGTTTATCCCTCCTTTGGTCATTAGGAAGTCCAATATGATTCATAGCTTGAGAAAGTTGTGTGATCTAGGATACATGATTTTTAATTCCATCTCCCATACCATTTGGATGCTCATGGGGACAATCATTTCATTGCCCATCACATTCAGCATTAATGTGGTTCCATCGGGTTCTATCTATTGACTAAAACCTAAATGAATTGTCTGAGAAAAACTAATCATGAAGGAATAACCACATAATTCGGGAATAACATTTCTATTTAGGACACTTTAGGTTTTATCCTAGTTTATTAATGAACATCGCTAAATCATTAAGATAATATTATAACCAAAAATTAGACATATTATTAGGGTTTTTAATATGGTTCTCCAATCCTAGATTCCAAAGGATAACTGTACCTTTTCCCTAATACTGACTATAAAATCCTATACACTACTTATAGATATTACTTTAACATTGAAGAAAATTTATTCCAAAACATAAAATACCATGAAAGGACTATATAGGTTTAGTGTCATCGGAAACATGGAAACATAAACAACTAGTTCATAAAACATCTACATTTCCTCATTATTATATCAACAAAAACAAAATCCTTTATGAAATATAATACTTTACACCCTTATACGAGATATTGTGAAATGAATCATATGAAAGGGTAAGCCCAAGTATTCAGAAAGGGTAAACAAGAGAAATATCTATCCTATCATAATCATATGAACATAACATTGTAAAATCATATCCTATTAATAAAAGATCAAATATTATTGTCATGGGATAAATTGTCAATGTGAAATATGATCCCAATATTCATGATATGAGACATGAAAAATTCATGGCACAAACAGATATTAAAAGAAAATCAGTTCATATTAGTCAAGGATTATTTCCAAGACTATCATAAAAAATAGTTCTCATTACTGAAATAAGTTCGCCCCTCGTTCGAGCCTTGTATTATTGAAATAAATTTACTTTTCATTCTAATATTGTCAATCTCATTATATATAAATCATTAACAGATGCATTTTAGGGAGATATCGGTCCAAACCATCTCAAAAGAAAACCATTCATACATGTTCCACAAAACATAAATCATGTTTTATAGAATAACCCATGATTTAAATGGGTTTCTTAATCACCATTCCATCATAAAAAATTTAAAATAAATGGATTTCATAAAAATAATTCCATTATAAACACAATAAAATAAAACTAATAATAGGGATAATAATATATCACTATGACATCTTATATGGAAAATAATTTTGATAAAACAGATTAACTTAATTCCTATGTAAATATCATTTTTTTCGAAAAATGATTTCTTTTATCAAAATGTCACACAATTTCAAAAGAAAATAATTTAGTTTAAAATAATCTTGAAATATTGTATAGGAATCTTCATTGAAATAAGGGGTTATGAATGTGTTAAAATCCATACATGTTGTATTAATTAAGGAAAACATTATGAACGTAATTTTTCCAAAAATGTTAAAATGTACCTCAAATCGAATAACCACAAAATTCCCTTCATATTGTTTAAAATAGTAAAGTAAATGAAAAAATTAACATTAAAAAATTGTATAAGAATAGAAATAATATTACATAATTAGGAAACATGAACCTTGATGATAACTATACCCCAGTAAATACATATGTGTAAAAAATCATCAATAAAAATGAGATTGTAAAATTATCCCATACATTATGTCCAATATCCTTTGTATGAATTTGAAAGTCCTGCATAATAATTTAAATAGTTTTATTGAAATATTACAGAATAATATTCATTTCTATGATAACATATATGATTATATTATCATCTGATTGTTTGTAACATTTCATTGTTCGTTGTTATTCGGACATTAACTCGTTTATGTTCATATGAATGATTTGTGAATAAGTTCACGTTACAATTCCTAGATTATAGTTAAAACATTTATATAATGGTATAATTATAATATATATCATACTTATTTATTAAATTCTTTTTTATATTCCTGGTTTAATGTAGATCACATGTAATTAATCGCATCACATTGTGGAGGTGGTAGGTCATACGTACGCACGAAGAATGATATCATTCACAACATTGTTGTGTGGTATTGAATTGGAAGGTGTATAATATTTTATAATTATTAAAATTTTATAATAATAATATATTCTGATTTTTTCCATCATTATAACCATCCATGTAATGTGGTGGTTAAAAACATATTTCACCGTGTTGTGGAGACGGTAAGCTATATGTACGTACGTGTAATGATTTCATTTATCATAGGATTGATTGAAGGTGAAACATGGTTGTTTAATATTTATAATAACATAGTAGTATATGAGGGGTACCAGTTTATTTAAATTATAATAAAAAATAATTTAGATTTAGTAGAAGAAGAAATAATTTTGAAAGAATCAATAGAAAAGAATAACTTTTCATAGAGGTGCTTCCTCAAAATCACTTTTAGAGCACTGGAGTTGGCCTTTTAAGATTACCAAAACCTATGGAATGAAAATAGGGATGTTTGGAATGAAATATTGTAGGTTATTTCTAAGAATAAATGCTCAAAATGAAGTTAAGATAAGAGGGAGGAGTTTCCCTTTTATAATTGAGGTGAGGTGCACTTTTGGAAACTCCATAAATAATAATTTATAATAAAATAAAACACTACCAAAAACACCACCAAAATGTCCCAATTTCAAAAGTGAGATTAGATATGGCTGTAATATCAATAATAAATATTTTTTGGAAATGGTATTTTGTCAATATAAACCATATATTTTTAATTGACCCATACTTATTCGATATAATTTTAATTGTGATAATAACATTCAAAATATATTATGGTTATAAATATTTACTTATATAGTGTTAATTGACCATAACTAGATATTTTATGATATTTAAGAACATATAAATCTCACTTTATAATTTCTAAATATTTATATTATTTTTAAATATTTTAATAAAATGTAATTTTTTTAAAATATCAATAGTGTCAATTTTGACACTATTCATTTCCTTGTCATCAAATAAAATACACAATAAAAATAAATTAAATAAAAAATATTTAATACACTCCAAACATTTCATATTAACCATAAAATTTTGTAGAGAACATTAATTACTTCATATAATTTTTCTAATATTTTTAAGATCATTTTTTATATTTCTATTAACAAAATAATCTTGACATCACTATTTTTTCATCATTACTGATGATTATTTAATCCCTAAAAATTAAAAATAAATTTCTATGATGTAGGTAATTATATTTGAATTTAAAATAATATCTATATAAGATTTTATCTTCTATTTATCTCTATATTAAAATTAATATACTTATATAAAATGAGATTGTGACATTTTGTCACGTTTATTAGTTTTTATTATATTCATGTCATATTCATATGTAAGTGGATATTAAGTTACTCCATTCGAAAAAATAGATTATAAAGGTATAATTTAGTCATCCAATATGACATTTTCAGGTGATAAGATAATTTAATAATATTATTTGTACCGTAAATTACCAGATTCACCTTTAACCATGGTAATAAAATTAATTACTAAAGTTAATATTCCTAATACACAATAAAAGTATCATATTAACCTAATATGGACCCATTGATTCCAAATCTTGAATCCATTTTTCAAAATTCAATACAAATAATTTCAGTAAACAGTTTAAAATTAATCTGTTGTTGAAATGAAAAAACAAGTTTTAAAAGGTAAAATATTGCATAATATGAAAAACATTACATCAAAATTTAATATAAAATTAATTCCAATTAATTAAATTATATATTGAATAATTGAAACAATTATATAATATAATTAAATCATATAAATTATTTCAATGTAAATTTTATTTTCAATTTAAATTTATCGTAATTTTACTATTCATCAAAACATGAAAGTTATCAAAAAATATCAGAAATTTACCCAAATAAAATTTTTATTCCCTTCTTCAAAATAAATTTTTTATGTTTTCATATAAAAATTTTATTTATATAAAAATCTATATTTTACGGTGTTGGAAATTCAAAAGTGTAAAATTAATCTTTTTTTTAAAATAAAATCTTTTTATACATCAAATAGAGTTTTATTCATACCATATAACTAAAATATTCACTGGATGAATATAAAAAATATTTTATTATGCATATAACACTTATATATCACATTAATTTAGTTACAAATATTAAATCACACAAAAATAAAAATATCAAATTGATTTATATTTTTCATAAATAAATGATAGCAAATGAATTCACAATTAATTTCTATTAGTTAGTCATAATTATCCCTGCTAACCTAACAGCTATACAATAATGATAATTTTATAATAAGGGCTTATCACACTTCATTTATACTCCTAATTTTATGTAAATTAATCTACTAAAGAATAATAATTATATGAAGAAAATAATTTTTAAAAACATTCGGGTGTCACAAGTATGATGGTTACCTTTGATAACATGTACTATGGTTCAATTTAGAAAACATCAACATGGAAGAGAAAAATATTAATCTCATTCTAATAGATATTTATTGAGAACCTGGTCATCATGATTTTAACAATAAAAAATCTATAAAGCTCTATTGAGTTAAAACAACACTGATTAATTAGTAAATAAAGTAAACTAATAATGTTTCTATTTCATGATTTTTTTCCATCAAGATGAAGATTTAATTTTAAAACTAGAATATCAAAATTAAGAAATATACTTACATAACACGTTTGGTTTCATCCTTTAACCAATTTCCCACACAAACTGATCTTTTTCTATAAAATATGAGTATTCAAGATGACTCTTTCATGCAAGAAGCACTAGAATTAACTTATAGAGAATCACATAGTCTAAAAAAGATAAACTGTATATTTATCTAAAACTAATACAATATCAAAAACCATAATTTTCTGATAAATTAGATTTTTTCCCAAAAAAATAACCCTTATATAATGAAAAATAGCATTAATCTCTAAAATTCAACAGTAATACCAAAGGTTATTCATAGACTACTTGATAAATAAGTAACCTTAATATTCGAGAAAATAATCCAAACTAAGATTGAAAACCAAAATCTATGAGAATTTTTTCACATTGTCCTCGGAGAAAAATATTATGATTTATATTCAAATAATATCAATTACTCAATATGTCTTATACAACAAAGTAATTTTTTTAAAATTCATCATGATACAATAATAATTTTAATAAATAAAATAAATCACTATAAAACCAAAATAAATTAATATATGATTCAAATTAAATTCATCTTTTATTCCACAAATAAATTATTATTATACTCTATTTACCTCAATCATAATGGTGTTTCTAAAATATTTAATGTGATCCAAATGAACATTAATTACATAATCTAAAAAATCATTTTATAGTCCAAAGGTTATCTATTTGAAAAAACATACAATCCAAAAATCAACATATTCTTCACACATCAATTCATTTAACTAAAAATAACTGGGACATCACATATGTCACACCTTGACTTTTAAATTTTTTTATTTTATTATTTCTCAGTTCTATGTTCTATCATTGAAGCTCGAGTTTAACATGGGGTTATATTTTTTTGGGGTTTTTCATTTTTTGTGGGTTTTGGACCGGTGCGTGGTAACCACACGGTTAGTGGTACTACACTGTTGGCAATACCGCACAGTTGGGCCCGGAGATCGTGTGGTTTACAATAACATGGGAAAAATTAATCTTGTCGAAAAAAAAGGAATGAAAAAATTAATAAAAATGGAATAAAAATTTAAATGATTATTTTAAAAATAATAATGATGTTATCATTATTTTTATTACATTTATTATTATGTTATATTAATATTGTTACTAAGATTATTTATAAAAATAATACTGTATTATTATTATTATAAAAAATTAAAATTTTTACTATTATATTACTGGTATTATTATTATTATTCTTGTTTTATTATTAATATTAATATTATTTTATTATTATTATTTTATTTTTATTATTATTTTATTATTATTATTATTGTATTATAAAAATTATGTTCATGGATATTATTATTTTTTTAAATTGAGAAAAAACTAAGCCCCTCCCTTCCATTCCACTACGTGTTGGGCCCAGAAACGCATAGTTACCTTCACCACTCACACCCCTCTACACTCCATCCAACCATCTACCCAGCTCTTAACTACCTCCATCACCATGCTGGTCCCCTAATCCATGCATTTCATGCTCTACACTACCCTCGTGGTCATCCCACCTTATGTGGCTCTGGCAAGCCGAGACACCCTACCTCTCCATTTACTCTGGCCAACTGACACATCCTCTTTCTCTATTAATCTGACTAGTGTGACTGACGCTCACACCCTCCCTCTCCCATCGATGTAGTGCATGAACCTGCCTCCACTTCTCTCCCATTACTGAAACCCTCCATGTCACCGGTGTGAGTTCTCCAGCCTAACGACCTCACTTCAAGTGTTTCTCTTTTTCATCTATAGTGTTTTGATCCTTTTGGGTTAAACAATAGTGGAATGAATTGTAATTAAACTATTTTTATTGTTATAGGTGTTTGATTGGTGCATAAGGTGTTATTATTCCTTCCATTGATGTGGTGTGAGGGTTTCATTCCATTGACGTTGGCAGATCCTTATTTTCCTTTTGATTATTTTCATATAATTTTTTGGTGTTTTTAATTAAATAATTGATTTGATTTGTACATTTTCAATACATTTGGTTAATCTATTTGTGTTTTTTCATGTTAATTGTTCTTGCAAAAAAAAATTGTGTTATTTTATTTGATTTTGTATTTCTATTGTTTTGGAAACAGTTTTATTTCGATTTCAAATGTTGTATTTATAATGTTTTAAACAAGAAGTGTTCCTTCATGATACTCTTAAATTATTTATCATGGTGTCCTTAGTTTATGTTATTTGTTCGATTTTAATATGAAATTTTTTAAAAAATTAATTTATTTTTTATTGAATTTTTGGAAGAGAGTTTGGCTTTCCTATAAAAATTTTTATTCATTGTTTGAATAGTTTATAAAAATTCTTTAGAAATAGGTTATCCTATTTAAAAACGTGTTTACAGAATGGTCGGGTTTTTTATAAAAAAAATTATAAATTGGTTAGTGTAGTGTCTCGAATTTTAATGTGTATTATTTTTTAATATTATATGGAAATATTAAAAACCAGCCATAGAGACGACATATTATTTCGAGGCCCGGTGATCCCAGAATAGTGGTTCAAACTTTTTTTATGTTAAGTGAGTTGACACTTGTGCGCGGTTTTGGCAGTTTCCAAATGGCTTCCCGGATTATAAATCGGATGGCACTGTTGCATCTAGGATGATGACTTTACCTAAGAATCGGTCTAACCTCGACCAGCGCAGGTCAAGCGAAAATGATAATTTTTGGACATTATCAATAATGTAAAATAAATTGAATGAGGAAGTTTTTTTTATGGAAATATTCGCTGCAGCGCGACAACGGGTCATTTGTTTCTTTAATAAATTTCACATCATAATGATTCCGAAACGACAAGCTAGACTCTTTAATAACGTATCATATTTTGAATGCAAAACATGTCTCCCATCTTTATTGGTATAATTGAATATTTCTCATTAGCAAGGATTAAGAGGAAACTTTAGAGAATACATGGATATTTTTAGAAAACTCTCAATGAAGAACGATGATGAATCAATGTTGAAAATTAATGCACCAATGAAGTTGAAGGATCTTGACGAATACGGTAGCACAAAACTTTCATCAACAATAGATCCCTGTTAAGGTATGGGTTTGTTATTTAAATTCATTTCCCCACATTTGATTTAAATGATGAACGCGGATCAACCAAAAACAATTTGATCCATGGATTCTTATGTTCATACAGGAGTGTTTTATTGGGTGATTCATTTTATTTATCCATGTTGAATTTTTTTTGTTTGATTCTGCTCTGTTTAATCCTACTAACGGGAGCAGATCAATCCCGTGATGAACGACGGCGGAGGATCGTTCCTCGATTTTTTCATTGAATTTCTTCCCCTTTCTTTTCTCTATGCATTCATCATGTTCTTTGCAGGGCATGGAACAACTGATCATTGCACATCTGTTTTGTGACGCAAATATCCCAAATTGAAGATTCGAAGCCACAATGACCATGTGGAGGTGCGACAACGATAGCGGATGGCAAATCGGACCGGAGTAGGAAGGGTTGTTTTTTGAGTGTTCTTCACATGGGTGGATCATTACATGTTTTTGGAGCCGATCAAAGGTCCGGATAGAACAGAATATGCTTCGTAGTGTCAGGTTGACCAAAACATGGGAGTTTCGTGGAAATTGGACGGCTAGATCGACGATCGGGGTAGCACGGAGGCCCGATGGCAGAAGTCTGCGGTTCTGGAAATTTTTAGAATACACGGCGTGTAATTTTGAAGAACACTCCGTGTAGTACTGGTGGTGTAAGGTATAGTTTCGGGGTCATATAGGAATCACACGGCATGTGACCCAGGTCACACGGTGTGTAGGACTTTCTCTGAAGCTCGACGTGTATATTGGTATGTACATGGACACGGGATGGACTACATGGCTTCATAAGACACGGCATGTGCTCTCAACACTGCATGATAAAAGTGGATATGCAGGACTCGACGTGTATCCTGAGGATACACAGACACATGATGGAGTACAAGACCATGTACTCCATCACACAACTAGGCGAGGAAAGTAACACGGGTTACCCCTTGTACTGATTACACGGGTTGGAGTACACGGGATGACGACTGCATACGGGCACATGGACAATGTACAAGGATCCAACCCTAGTAACTCAGACACGACGTGTACACATTAATACATGTTGTGTAATCACTTTTCTACATGACCAGCCTTATGACATGGTCCATTGTACACGGGCGGTACCCGAGGTTAGACAACACGATGTGTAACTTTTCTACACTCTGTGTACATTTTGGAAAATGTCATGATCCACAGGTTCATCGTATCTTAGACATATTTTGTTTGGGTTAGTGCCCCATATTATCGTTCCCCTAAATGTTAGGCATGGTTTTCTTCTATAGGAGTATGATCCCTTCAGCCGAACTTTATATGATAGAGTCGGAATCCCTCCGAGAGGCCTGGAGTGAGATCCTCTATCAATTCTTGACCCTATGAAGAGTCAGGCATTGAAGTGACCAACACTACCAAACATTAACCCTCTACCTAGTTGTTGAATCACCTAACTAGTGAATCTGAATGAGTCGCAGTATCTGCCATGACCATGGTAGTGATCCTCATCTGTGTATCGTGATATTTCCCACTCATAAGTGTGTCTCTCGTAATGAGTACTTCTATATATATTGATATTCCCACTCAAGAGTGTGTCTCCCATAATGAGTGTAACTACCTATCATGATGTTTCTCGATGAAAATTACTTCTCAGACAAACGTCATCTGATCTACGAGAAATCTGGATTGTGTTCACCTGGAATGAGTACTTCGTGGAAATCTTTGAACTAAATCCCTAGCGGGGGTATGCAGTTATATGACTTGTATCTAAACTTTGTGTCTAGGTTTAGAATATATATGGATTGTGATCTCCTATTATATGTTCAGTAGACATATAAAGTGTATAGAGGTGACGGTGCCTTTCCATTGTTTAGTTGCTTTGTGTTTTATGGGGTCCTCTATTGAGTATTGTTATACTCACCCCCACACTGCCCTTGTTCGCATAGGTTGTGTCTTGTGCAGACGGGAAGCCTTTTGATAGAGTTAAGGGAAGACCATGACAGGACCTAGCTTTCAGAGTTCCCCATAGGTCGAGGCGTTCCTTCATCTATGAGCAGTGGTCCCAATACCTCTTTGTATTTATAGGCTGGACGTTGCAGTTTTCAGACTCTTGTTTTTTTGGTGGGCTTGTATTCTGGACCATTTTACATACAATACATTACTATCCATTGTACTCTGTTGGTTGGGTGTAGTTGAATGCATTCATCTTGTCCCTTAGTGGGTTTTACATTTCAGAATTTGTGGGCTTGGAGATGTGTGTGTGTGTGTACAGGTGCTTATGCAATGCCTTCCATGTAGTAATATTCGTACTCGATTCTAGTCACCAGACCCTAGCCTATTGGTGGCGGGCTTGGAGAGTCATGGTGCGGGCCCTGCTGGGATGGGTCATGACAGAGTGGTATCAGAGGTGGTCGATTATACCTTAGGACCAAGAGTCTGTGAGATTGGTTTGGGGAAACAGTGTTCAGCGCTTCCAGCTTGGCTTCCAGGCCAGAGAATTCAGTGTTGGTGCAGCGACCAATGTATCCATACACCCGGACTCTAATAACCTGCTATTCGACTCGGTACATGAGAACACTAGTTTCGGGGAAATAAAATAATGGTACATGAATCATATAATAATGGGTTGTGTTTTCCATATCTTTTGTGTAAGCTATCCAGATATACTCATTGACCATGGTTCATCTTGTTTCCTTACAGGATTCCTCGATGATGCATACCCACTAGGATGCAACCGTATGATCATGAGGATGACCCACTTAATGATGAGGCTTCGATACAGGGACCAATTCCCCAATCATTCCCACCAAGTATTCTACCTATTATACCACCACCAGTGGAGCAGCTCGTGGTACCCGTAGTACTGACCGACGAGGAGCATAGACTGAGCGCACTCCATTAGTTATAGATACAGAGACCCCTCTGGTTCTGAGGAGAGCCTGACCCTTAGGCGGATGAGGATAGGCTTGAGGCGGTGACCACAGTTTTCTGTCTAGTGAGGACACCAGTAGACCAGATGGTGATCCTAGGTGTGAGCCTTCTTCAGGGTACGACAGGATGATTGTGGAGTAAGACCACACAGACTCATGGTGAGGAGAATATTTTATGGATAGAGTTCGAGCGACTCTTCAAGGAGGAGTTCAATCTAGTTACGCTGAGATCCGTACGCATCTAGGAGGTTATTTAGAAGTACCGGGGCAGTTTGATGGTAACTGACTATTCATTGGGGTTCTCCAACCTCGCTTGGTACTCGATGGATATGGTCAGGGATCGGTACTTCTGAGCTCAGACATTCGAGCAAGGTATTTGATTAGTTATCTGAGCTTGTGTCATGCCTATATGCATCCCGACTTATGATATAGTGCTCGAGCAGTTTCTGGTGATCGAGAGCTTCTTGGAAGAATAGAGATAGCTGACAACAGTCAGTAGCAGGCAGATAGATGCAGAGACCTCAGCAGTAGGGAGCCGACGTCGGACACAAGGATCAGAATATGAGAGACATCAGATAAGACCTAGGAGAAGGGATTGATAGTCCAGGTTTCTCAGGTAGGATCCAATCATCCTAGGTAGAAGCGATGCTACGCATGCGATGGTAGGGGAAATTTTGCAAGAGATTGTCTGACCAGTTGAGCCACTAATAGGGAATTGGTTGATGGACCACCAAGGCAGTGGTAGAGAATGGAAAAGATAGACCTGCTAGGCGATGGATGTGGTAGACGAGTAGGGAGAGCTACAGGTGGTGGAAAACACTTCTATCTACTTCCACTACCACCCCCATGAGGTCCCCACCAGGCTCAGGGAGCATGGGGATAAGGGTGGGGATAGCTACATGCAATCAAGGATTACAACCCAGGGACTGAAGGGATGATACACGTTATGATCTGTGTCTTTTTTACCTTAGCTACTGTACTTATAGACATAGGTTCCAATCATTCCTTCATCACCATAAATCTTGTGCGAAGCCTTGAGATTTCTATAGAATAGTTAACTCGATCCATACGGTTGGAGACTCTTGTGGGATGAGACTCCATGATCACACACCTTTGTAGACCTTGTGATCTTACACTTGAAGGTGAGAGTTTTGGTTTTTAACTCTTGGTGGTAGCGTCGAGGCCTTACGATGTCATTCTCCGTATGGATTCGTTAACATCAGTCCATACCCAGATTGACTGTTTTAGGTGAAGAGACTGGTAGGTATGCTATGATGGAACGATGTTTTCCTTTGTCAGACAAAAGGAGGCCCAGGAAGCACAGAATGGGCTAATGCATAAGAAGGTTCAGCTGATCACTCATGAGATGGATAGACATACCATTAGAGCATTAGATGTTGTGAGCACCCAATTCACAGAAATAGTGGCAGATTATGAGGACATCATTACTGAAGATGTTCTAGGATTACCACATAGCCGTGAAATCGACTTCTACATCAACTTACACCATGGGCTGGCACTGATTTCCTCATCAGCATATCGGATGACACCCACAGAGCTTCGCAAGATGAGGGTGCAGTTGGAGGTTTTACAGAGCAAGGGTTTCATGAGACATAGTGTTTCACCCTAGGCGACCCCATTCTTTTTTTCCATGAAGGCAGACGGGAGTATGAGGTTATGAGTAGATTACCAGCACCTGAACCAGGTGACGGTGAAGAATAAGTATCAATTGGTGAGAATCGATGACCTCTTCGATCATTTGAGAGGGAAACAATGGTTCTCAATGTTTATCCTTCAATCAGGCTATCACCAGTTACGAGTACGGGACAAGGATATACTGAATACGGCTTTCAGATTCCGCTAATATCACTAAGAATACTTGGTGATTCCTTTCAGTGTGAAGAACACCCCCATAGTGTTCATGGGACTGATGAATCGGGTCCTCCAGCCATACATGGCCGGATCGTAGTGGTCTACATTGATGACATCCTTATGTACATGGCATCAGAGGAAGAGCACAAGAGAAACCTACGGATGGTTCAAGACACACATCGAGAGAACCATATTTATGGGAAGCTCTCAAAGTGCCAGTTCTAGATTCAAGAGGTTCACTTTCTGGGATATGTAATCTCAGCAGATGGAGTAGCTATAGAACCAGCCAAGGTGGAGGATGTGTTAGCATGGGAGCCACCTTGGAGTGTGACAGAGGTGCGAAGATTCTTTGGGTTGGGAAGATATTACCGGAGATTCATTTTTGATTTCTCCCGGATATCAGCACTGATGACAGCCTTGACCATGAATGGTTAACCCTTCGTGTGGACGAAGAAGTTCCAGCAGGATTTCGAGTAGCTTAGACAGATTTTGACGAGCTTCCTGGTTTTGAGATTACTGGATGAGGGTGTCGAGTACATAATTTTTTATGACGTATCAAAGACCGGGCTTTACAATGTCTTGATGCAAGGTCAGGATGTGATTTCTTATGGTTCGCGCCATCTTAGACCACATGAGAAAAACAATGCGACCAATGATCTCAAGTTGGTGGCAGTAGTCATCGCATTGAAGATATGGTGACACTACCTTATGGGTGAGTGGTTCATCATCTACTCCGACCACAAGAGCCTCTGGTACATCTTTTCGTTGAAAGATCAGAATTTGAGGTAGTGGAGTTGGCTACATTTCCACCATAATTTTGATTGTGAGATCATCTATACTCCTAGGAAGGGAAACAAGGTTGCAGATGCTCTTAAAAGAAGGTTGAGCATGCACCTATTGAGTGAGGCGATAGAGCAGTTAGACACATTGTAGTTATCCTTAATGGATGGAGATGATGCAGCATACCAGCAGTGGATGGATGTCACCCCTACACTCTTAAAATGAGTTAGGGAAGCACAGCTTGGGGATGTCAACTTTGATACTTTACATGTTCAGTTATCCACAGCACATGCTCTTGATGGATATTCACAAGGTGGGGAGCACATACTTTTTTTCAGAGGATGCACTATTTTACTAGTGTAGTTGTAAGAGTAGGTGTTGAGGTAGTTTAAAAAATCCCCCTTGGCGGTACATCATATAGTGGAAAAGATGTACAAAGATCTCTGACGGTAGTTCTAGTTGTCAGACATGAAGAAGGAAGTAGTAGAGTTCGTTTCCCGATGCCTCACATGCTACAGGTGAAGGCTGAGCACTAGGTTTCAGAGGGATTAGCTCGCACCCTGGAAGTTCCATAGTGGAAGTGGTATGGAATATCGATGGACTTAATGACAGTCTTACAACACATGTTCAAGGGGCTTGATTCCATCTGGGTGATCGTTGACCGACTCATCATGTCGGCCCACTTCCTAGCTATCAGGGGGCAGAGTTCTATAGAGATCTTCGGACGCCTCTACATACAGGAGATAGTCCGGCTTCATGGAATCCATTCGACGATAGTCTCTGACCGAGACACCTGCTTTAAATCCCAATTGTAGAAGGGATTGCAGGAGGCCTTTGGGACTCAACTTCTCTTGAGGACGTCATTTCACTACTAGAAAAATGACCTATAGCCACAGATCTATAGCCATAGATTAAATTATTTGTGGCTATAGAATGTGATATAGCCATAATAGTATTAAAAGACTAGAATTAGAATTATTGTACCCACAGAAAAAGGGCTACATATAGTTCATGGTTCATCAAATCATCAAAAATTTCCTCCCACTCCTGCATACCCTCTCTCTCTCCCATCACGATTATTCCACCTCCTCCCTCACCACTCTTCCTCCCCTCCTCCCATACTCCTCTCCCGTGATTCCACATCCTCCTCCGGCTCCGAAACAATCATCACAACTCCCCGCTGACACGCTCTGACACCTCCCTTCTGACACGTCTCCAGCACTGCCAGCCCACCTCCTGGCCAACACGATCTCCCACCTCTTTTCCCCCAACCTCACCGTGACCCTCCTCATTCGGCACTGGTGGCACACCTCCTGGCGGAGATCCCATAGTCATGAACACCTCCTTCCTCTGACGACCTCTCCTATTGGATTTTTTGTGATTTCATAGTGATTAATGGCCTATTCTTCAATATATGGCCTCTACTTCAATTATCCCTCCTTTTTCCTAAATTTTTCTTCCTTCCCCGTTGTGAGTTTAGTTAGGTAAAATACTATGGTTTATGATTTGGCCAATTCTTGATGTTCTATTTGTTTCTAGGGATTACATGTGCATCTTCATACTTTTTTGGGTATCTTCTGATGAAGGATATGTGTTTCGGATGGTTCTAACTCACCCGACCTTGATTTTAGGTATGTGTTACTTTGGAAATCCCTGGTATTATGTGTTATAAATTTCTTGAGTGTTTTAAATTTTTTCTTAGGAATTTAAAATCATATTTCATGCGCTTAGTAAGCTCAATAGGGTGTTTGGATTGTTTTAACACTTGGAATGTGCTTAAGCTATGCCAAGTGCTTGAAATATTTCCCATGAAGTGACTAAAGGCATGAAATATGCTAATTATGTCATTGTTGATAGATTATAAAATGTTTTAAGAAGAATGGTCAATTATAAAAATGATCCATAAGATGGTCAATTATATAAAGGTTTTGATGATGTCATTGTAGAGATGATGTCCATAAGATGGTAAAAAGTAATGTCAATCATTTTTATAATTGACCATCCTTCTTATAATTGACTGCAAAAGTAGAATGTATGATGTCATTGTTGATAGATAATTGACCATCGTTCTTAAAACCATTATTCACTATTTCTATGTGAGAAATATTCAAGAGACACTCTTTAAGTTTCTTTTTCATCATGAACCCTATTTTTATATCTTTTTCATTTTCATCATTGCTTCTATAATCACTTTTGAATGATTCATTATTCACCTTATTAGTTTGTATCATTTCACCATCTTCATTAGATGATTCTACATATTTTTTATCCTTACTAAAATCACTATCTTCACACTTAGATAAAAAGTTTCACATAATAAACTTAGATAAATTCTTAGCATTTCCATTAAAACAATTATTTTATTCCTTATTCTTCAAGTAATTTCTTGGAATAACATCTTCATCTTCAATCTCGTCAATTTAATCTTCTTCAAATCTTAGATAGCATAAAAATTTCTAACACCCCAAAAACTAAAACACTTTAAAAGTAATTTACCATAAAATTTATCTTTTCCTCTTCGGAAAATTCTTAAAATGAGTGACGTGAGATAATCAAACTTCATATAAACATCTTCATTCAAATTTGAACGTTTAGATTTATCTTTATCTATTTTCCAACTATTAACTTTCTTCAAATATCTAAAGAATATTTCCCGATAATCCTTTGTATTAGTCTTAAAAATACTCCAATTTCACATTTCATACGTAATAAGAATAATATGATGATAATACAAAGGATATTTATTCAGGTCTTGGTCTTCAAGTGCTAAAACCTTTGCATCAAACCTATTCAAAAAATACACAGTATCATCTCAACAACCATAGTATCCTCTAATTTCTCACCAAAACTAGTAACAGTGTTCAAAATTTCATTTACTCTAGTGAAGAAGTTATATGTTGATTAATCATCAGTCATCTTGATATCTTCATACATTAATCACCAAACTTGTATATTAGTTTGATACACCTTTTCATTGACTTCATAATTGTTTTTGAATTATTACCAAGTGAGTTTTGTGGTTTTTATCCCCTTATCCATGAGGAATTTCTTCTTTAAAAGACAAAAAATGGAATTCTAAGCATGACCATCATTCTCTATCTTCTTCCCATCTTCTCATGTCATATAAGTATATTCACTATATGGAATACATCCATTAGTAATAGTCTCCAAAACATCCAGACTAATTGATGACAAGTATGGAAGGATTTAATCTTTCTATATACAGTAATTATTCGCATAAAAAGTGGGAATCCCGTTATTTTTTATTGAATTAATGTTTTTCATGTATATAGTATAAATCCATATACCAATTCTTTAACCATAGATAGAGACTTTCTTGAATGAAATCAAATGATAACTGAGTTCAAAAACCATCAAAGAAGAAAACCCCAAACTTCTAGATCTTGAAATGAAAATATAATGCTTTGATACCAAAATATTACAAATATATTACATATCACATAATATATATTCATAACTATATAAGAATCATGTGCTGAGGGATTTTAAAAATTCTTTGCTCAGCAAAACTATCTTACATATGATCTTAAAGATCTTACATATCCCATGAAATATATTACATATCATGTAATATTCATAAAATCTTAACAATTAAAAAAAATTTTGAGGAATTTTCCCATTATTTTCTCATCGATATAAACATTAATATGATATTAAAATATCTCATGTATTCAAAAAAAATGTTACACATCAAAGGAATATCTTACACATTTAAAAATTATCTTACACATATTAAGAATTCTTCTCCCTTTTCTAAATTTCTGATCTTAAGAAATAGATTATGCATTGCCTATAAAAACATAACACATGTGAGGACTTGGATGATTTGCCGGATTTAGCTCAAATTGACCCTTATTATTAGAGTAAAATGACTCTTATAAATTTAGGACTTAGCCAATTTTCGGATCCATATATTTTCTCAACTAAAAAAACTTCCAAAATAAATCCAAACATTTTCCAATTACCACTAAACACTCTAAAACCTTGGAATGGACATTACCTCATATAATAATACTTATTTTATGTGATTTTTAATATGATTTATGTATTTTAAACAAAATTAAATAGAATAACCATATCCACTTATTTACTTATTCAAATCATCTTCTTTAGAAAAGTACCACATGCTAGAGGATTCTTTTTTCAATACCATATAACAAGAAACACTCCTTGGGTCTCAACTGTTTCCCCATTGTCACCCTCTTCCTCATGGGCTCATAAATCTCCCAAAAATCTCTAGGTATCAACAATAAATGCCTACATGGATTTTACTCTAATGAAAATAGGCTCGAGATCTATCTGAATTTGTTGAACTCCTATCAACCAGTCTCACTATGTTTCTTTTCCACGGCCCCACTCATTCTAGAATCCTGAAGCCTTGAAATTGTTCCACTAATATTCTCAAATATGTGAATTATATGGTACAACTAACTACGATGATACCAACAAAAGAAACATCCATCGAAAAATTTTATGTAAGGTTCAGTATCATCAAATTGATGAAATCATACAAAAATAATCTGGAATAATAGTCGATTACTCAATGAAACTAAGACATGAATTTCTCCTTTAATCCCATTATATTTTAACCAGGTTTTGATATATCCAATGATCCCCCCATCATAGGGGAAATTCTAAAACTCTAGTGACCCTTCTTAAGTCATAATACCAAAGACAAAACACAAATTCTTTAACGCCAATAGTTTGCAAAGAAATATACTTAGGACTTAGTGATGTCTCTCTTCCAGCACCAACGTGGTCATAGGTGTAACTCTAAATAACTCCAGGTGAGAGAAAAAAAGAGCATCACTATAGACATTGAGTATCTCTGGATGATCCTACCCACAAATAGAACATTATATGCTCCAAGACACTAATCTAGTGTTTTAGGTTTAGTCTTCTCAAATTTCAGGCCACACTATAAGCGGATCTTTCAAAACACCCACTTATTATAAACACTAAACCTCCCTGATCTAGAATTAATCAACCCCTACTATATTTTAGTACCCTCCACACCATATATATCCTTCATAGAAGGTTATGAAACACCATAGGTTTATGCTTGAGGAAAAAATACATGCACTCTTGTGTCGTATCATTGATTAAGGTATAAAGTACAATAGCCTTGTAAGAAAAACTCTAACTATCTGAGCATTCAATTTTCATAGTACCTCTATACCAGGAATAAGAATACCACCTGCCGATTCCAAGACCAAAATATGTACAAATTATTTACTTCTTGTTTCTGATGTTCTAGAAATCCTTAATCAACAAATAGTTCTCACTCCCTTTTCAAACTTTTCCATAACCCGGAGCCCTTTCTTGAATCCCATTCCAACTAAATACATATGAAAAAACACTTCTCACGTTGATCAACAAAATATCTTGTTCTGAATATTTGGTTCACTATAGAAAATAACCACTCCCGTCAGTTATAGGATTGGCATAATATCTAGGAATAACCTCTACCAGAATAGAACTTTCATCCCCAATAGTCCTACTAAAATTTCTCTATCCTCTGCAATGCTAAGTGTAGAACCATGGACTAGATAAATTACATCAAATAATTCTTCCATATCTTTAAGTCAATGTACCATTTTTTGAAATATTCATTCCTTGTTATGAACTATCTCACTAGGATAACAGCTTATAAAACAATTCTTTTTTGTTTTCCCATCATTGTTTCTCATTTTTCTAAAAACCTCAATTTCAGATGAACTCCATAAATAAATCATCTGAAACTAGTATTATCCAAAATCCAAAACTTCACCATCAATCATCAATTTTGACCTTAACCATTTTCAACACCATCCTCTAAAGATAGTGAAGTCTCACTAAATTTGAAAAGTGTAAGGAATCAAAAATTGTTCCAACCAAGATTTTATTTGTTATATTTGTTGAAAATAGTCATTTTATGTATTGAAGTGCTTTTGATGATATTTTAGGGATGTATTGAAGTATGATAGTAGTTTAGGGATGTGTTGAAACATTATTAAACATAGGTAGTTGGACTGGTTGACAAATACATTGGAGTTATTGAATTTAAAGGGATAAAATTTGTCTATGAATGTTTTGGAAGGACATACAGTGAAGGACGACACATCATGATATTAAATTATATCAAGGCCATGACATATGGAAAATTTTAGTGTGAATAAATATATATTTTTAGAAGCAGTGTAAATTTATTTAAATAAGGGTTGATATATACAAAAAGAGATTTGTTAGAAGAACATATGTTATGCCCTGGAAGTTGGATGTGCTCTTGAAAGCTGAAATACCAAATGTTATCAAGGATGGTGAATGATTGAATAATTATAAGAATGAAAGTGGAAGCACAAAAGCCATTTAAAGAGATGAAATATGATTTGAATGAATTTTATAAAAGACTGGTGTTGATAAGTCTTTTGTGAAAATGGATATGTCTCAAATTTAAAGAGTCATTTCTACCAGAGCTTGATGAGAATGTGAAAAATTCATTGATCCACCCTATATGTGTAAGGGTAACTAGGCTATACATCTATAAAATTAACAAAATCTTCAAGAAATCTCGTAGTGAAGCATAAGAGTCATCATTGGATTTCATGAGAGTTGCCTCAGTGACTTAAAGAAAATGGTAAGGGTCAATTAGGGTTTTTTATAAAGGTTACATGATTTTGTAATTGTAACCCAAAGAAAATGTAAGGGTTGGTTGGAAATTTTGTATGTTTCATCATATCGTAAGTGTTATTTTTATGAAATGTAAGAGTAACATGGATATAAGAGGTGAAAAATGGAAAAGACATGAAACTGTGAGGGTCATTCAACCTTGTGTAAGAGTCATTCCTTTGAGTAATTCTAGAAAAACAATGGAATACCCAATGGAGAATATTGGTGATTTTGTAACAAAGTGTAAAAATGAATGATCCACCACAAAGGTTCGTATGGGTCATTTTAGTGGCTATGTGCATAACATTTGAATCCTTTCATGACTATAGAGTGAAATGTAAGGGTCATTCATTCTATTCATAAGAGTCAGCATGGGAGTGTATAAGGGTCATGCCCTTTATCATTTTTGGAAAAGTCTTTCCTAGGAGAAAGTTTGAGTGAGTAGTTCTCTTAGTGTGTTCAGCCAATTACTGATCATGCTAATATTAAAGGAGGATCATTCTTTGATATTCTTGGTGATTTAAAATGAAATTATTGTGCATGTTTTGTTCTTCACATAATTCCCTCCATAACTTAGTGGTTCACATCACATGTATGAATGCACGAAAATATTGTTAATAATAGTATACAATTAATAATTCAGTCATGTGAGATGAAGAAAACTCACAAATTTTGGGGTAGAATGAAGATCGTGATTGTTTTTTTTTGTAGATTTTAATTGTTGTAGATAATTAAGTAGAGGATCATTCAAGGATAATTCCATTGGGTTTTCAATTTCTAAAATATGGGAAATAGTTCTTGTGATATTATTGGACAAGTTGGATCAAGAATTGAGGAGGATTTATATATTTAAAATATTGGAAAATATCACACATTATTATTTAGTGAATTTATAATAATAGAAGTAGAGGAATTGAAAAATATCATCGTTATTGTAACAAAAAAATATTTATCAGTTGAGAAGGGAGGAGAGGGGTCTGCAGGTTGCAAGGGGAGGGGGTAGGGGCATGGGGGTCTGTAGGGGGAGGGTGAAATGGGAAGGGAGAGGGGGTGTAGGGGGGTGGTGGTCTGCAGGTTGCAGGAGGAGGGGTATGGGGGTCTTCATGTTGGAGGGGGCAGGGGGAGGGGGTGTGTGTAGGGGGGTGGGGGTTTGTAGAAGGTAGGGGGTGGGTCTGCAGGGTGCCGGGGGTGGGTGTCTATAGGTTTTAGGGGGGGGTGTGCAAGGGGAATGAGGAGGGGGGGTTCAGGGGGGGTGGGGGACTGCAGGTTGCAGGGGGAGGGGGAGTGGGGGTCTGTAGGTTGGAGGGGGAAGGGGGGGTGTGTGCTGGGGGTGGGGGTCTGTAGGAGGTAGGGGGTCTTTAGGGGGTGGGTCTTCTAGGGGAGGAGGTCTGGAGGGGTTAGTGGGTCTGCATGGGGGTGGGTCTGTAGGGGGTAGGGGAAGGGGCATGGGGCATGGGGGTTTGTAGGTTGCAGGGGGAGATGGGGTGCAAGGGGTATGTGGAGGGGGTTTAGGGGGTTTAGGGTCTACAGGTTGCAGGGGGAGGGTGTGGGGGCTCGCAGGATGGATAGGGAAGGGGGAGAGGGTGTGTGAAGTGGGATGGGGGTTTGTAGGGGTAGTGGTTGGGACTGCAGGGGTAGGGGTGGGGGTCTTTAGGGGGTCTACAGGGGGCATGGGGGTGGGGGTCTATAGGTTGTAGGGGGTGTGCAAGGGGCAGGGGTTGGGGGTGCAGGGGGGTGGGGGACTACATGTTGTAGGGGGGAGGGGGATTGGGGGTTTGTAGGTTGGAGGGGGCAGGGGGAAAGGTTCTGTGCAGGGGGTGGGGGTCTGCTGGAGGTAGGGGGTGTGTAGGGGGTGTTTGTGCAGGGGGTGGGGGTCTTGAGGGGGTAGGGGGTTTGTAGGGGGGTGGGTCAGCAGGGGGCAGGGGGTGGGTCTACAGGTTTTAGGGGGAGGGGGAGGGGTCTACAGGTTGCAAGGGGGTTAAACTTGATATTAAATAATGCATGTAATTTAGGTATTTTTTGTGTCTTAGGTGTGAGTGCGTGTCTATAGTGGAAAGCATCCTATTTTTCTAGTTCTTGGAATCGTTGCATCACTCAATTATTTTGGTACTAGTTTTGTTACTTTGTTATTTTATAAATGTTTGTTGTTAATTTGATAGTGTTTATGGTTGATATAGGTGATTTCTAAATAGGATAAGGTTCAAAACTGATTGTGGTAAATTATTTGATCATTGAAAATTCAAGTGACCTTTACATTATTGAGTTTTTTGGGTATTTTTGTGATTTTATGTTCTTTGGTTGGTGTTAGTATTATCTTAAAATATGTTTCTCGACCTTTATAGTCTTAGAATAAAATGTGGAGGGATTGTGTTGTACTTATAGGAATCATGTACTGTATAGATTATTAAATAATTCAACGGTGACACTATATTTGAACAATGTTCTATTGGTGTGAGTGCCTGTCTATAGTGGAATGCACCCTGTTGGTCCAGTTCTTGGCATCGTTGCATCACCCAATTAATTTGGTACTAGTCATGTTACTTTGTTATATTTTAAATGTTTTTTGTTAATTTTTTGGTGTTTATTGTTGATATAGGTGATTGCTAATTCAGATATGGTTGATAAGTGATTGTGGTAAATTATTTGATCACTAAAATTTCAGGAGACCTTTACATTACCAAGTATTTTGGTATTGTAGTGATTTTTTGTTATTGTGTGGGTGTTAGTATTATCTTACAAAAAAATTCATGACCTGTATGATCTTAGAATAATATTTGTTTGGATTGTGTTGTCCTAATGAATCATGTACTTTATAGATTATTAAATAATTCAATGGTGGAACAATGATTGAACAAGTTCAGTGGTGAGAGTTATATTTTTAAATTAGAAGAGGTTTCATTTTATAAAATTTTATTTTAAATAAGGGGGTTGAATGTATTGTAATTTTGAGGGAAAGACAGTGACTTCGGAAATGGGGTTTGCATGTAGCGTTGACTTCTTGGGCTTTTGAAGACTAAGATGATTGAGGAAGAACTTTTGAAAAATCATCCAAATTATTTTGCTTATTAGTAACTATTGGGGAATCCCTTTGAAGGATGTTTTTTTCATAAATATTAGAACTATAATTGATAAATGAGGTATATATTTTGATATAGAATCTTAAGAAACATCAAATGTGTACATGATTCATTCTCACTCCAACTAGATCGAACCACAACTAATGTGCCACTTTAGAGGAAAATGTCATAGTTTTATGTCTTTAAACTATGTGCAACCCTTGGTAAATGCTAGTAATTAAAATATAAATCTATAGTCCTATCTAAATTAATCAAAAGAACATAGAATACATTCCTAGCAGAATGAAATTAAATTTCAGGACATAAAGTCATACTGTATGACCTACCCTCCCTTTAAAATTTCTGCTAGATCTATGTAGATAGTTTCTACTATTCAGGTTTACAAGCTAATGTTGGGTTATCATCCTCATCCCTATACTAGAAAAAATATATTACATGACATCATTGCATTGAGGCTATATTCTCTTTGGCTTTCCTTCTTTCTCACACTAGGACGCCTATCAATTTCATTGACTATTAACTGCACATGAGATAGATATTTGAAAATCATAAAATGACCCCTTTATGAATTGTATGTCGATTGATTCCTATCCTTTCATGATTAGAAATGCCCAAGTCCCCTACCATGGGCTCATATACAAAATTATATAACATTAAATGTCTTAGCATCATGATATTAAAATGCACAACTACCATCAGTCTTGTATTCAGGACCTTAAAATTTCTATCACTTGGTAAAAGATATAAGATATTAAACAATATAGATCAAGGGTTTTATTAGGATATAAATAAATCTATCAATTAAGAACCTCATTTGATATTACATACACCATGGTGAATAGAGATAATCATGTCTATTGGATTCACAACTTCCCAAACCCCTCATATCATTGTTTTCTTTTACTCTAATCATTGAGATATTTTGACCATGAATTGTATGAGCTAGATTCTAAGAGGTCATAGCGGATGATATCATATGAAGGGAATTATCCATGGTAGGGATATAATCATTAGGAAATTATCCATAAAACTATGATAAGTAAAAATGTTCCCCTTTTCAAGAATACAAACATAGTTTTTGTGGCTTCATATTAATTACAGGTCATCCCCAAATGCACTACACAATACAGACTGTCAGAAAATACTCTATCTGACTGTGTTCCATTATAGTGTATGTGTTTACCCTCTTCCATTTAGATTCCTTTGATGAACACATTGAAATGTAGCCTTATATTTATCTTCTGTATGTTCCAGATTTGTTCAAATCCAACCATGTATTGGTCCTAGTTATAAGGCCCTAGCCTTGAACCTTACTTAATATTGAATTAAATGAATAATTCACATTGCGGATCTTTTTATGTTTAGTGTTTTAGAGAATTAGGACATAACTATTACATCTCAAAAGATTACAAAGTAGACACTTCTACTAAGTTTCCATAAAATAAAAACTCTTAAAAAGAAACATGTCTAGTTCCTTGTTTTAAATTGCATGAATTTTCCTTGATCCCATCCATGACCCTATTCAACATTAAGTCCTGTAAAAAACCTTTCAAAAACATGGGGTGAGCATAAAAAGCTCTGTAAGGGATACACAACGAAGGAAAAGTGTTAGTTTTTCAAAACAACCAATAAATCAAAGAATACATTATCAAAGTAATAACTTTAACCTTTATGAAGCAGAAAATACTCTTCATTGAATAAAATATAATTACATACCCTTTTGTAACCAAAATATTACAATAAAACCCATATAAAAACACGTAACTTATAAAGGTAACTTGGGACATAAACATACTTAAGTGGAATAATCATACGGTCGACTTCCACAAATTTCACTTAATGGAATAGCCATGCATCCGATTTCCATACCCAATGCATTGGAGGTTATAACGTAACCACCCGTCCTGATATTCACAGCACCACCCGTCATATGGTTTGTCACGTAATCACTTGTCAAATGTCCAAGTACCATTATAAATTCATAAGACATAAAACAAATATAATGGAAAGAGAAAATTTCCACATTTCGATTATAATATATCACTAAAATATATTGACATAACAAAACCATTATAAAAACCATTTTCAATAACAAAATACATTAAAGAGTACATGGTATTTATTTCTTTTTAAAAAAACATTACGGCATGTTGAGGAAGCCAAAGACCAAATAATACTCACGGCGGTGGAAAAGATCTTTGTCACCACGTACGTTAAAAGAAACATTCTTTTTTGTCGTTTTGTAAAATTCTTCTTATAAAAAGAAACATTTTTTATAAAATTCAATGTCAAAGGTGTTTATACACCTTATAAAATAAATTATTGTATTAGAACAATATATGCCTCAATGAAAGGAGATTGAGACGAAGTCCCTTACAAAGATCATTTTTTAAAGAAAATTAATCTATTATGTATATGCACTATAAGTAAACATAAAGAAAGTGAAAATACAAGATAGGACATAATAATATCATGAAATAATTTGAATGTACGAGATTAACCCAAAGAGCAGAAATCAGGTTAAGAAGTCCCCTTACCTCATATCCGACATGACTCAATTTCTCTTTAATATCCTGATTAATAAAATAGTGTTAATTTTAACGTTCTTAAGAACCTTTTTCAAGTTTATTATTCCTTTTATACAACTTATTTCCATGTCATAAACAGTATGTAATCATTTAAGTTAAAAAAGTTCATTTTGTCGATATTTGGTACATACGTCAAAAATGGACTTCTTACAATTACCTGTTGTTTATGTGGTAAAAGGTTCATTATATCCATAATTATATTCATGATTTTAATATCATATATATCATATATATCCAGCATATACATGTATTTATAATAGTACATAACATTTAGAGGTAAGAAATGAAATGCACCGTTCATGGAGATTGTAAGTCGTACGTACGCATGAATGCTACTTTCATTTCTATTTCATATTTAATAAAGTGAAATAATAATGATATAAGGGTATATTATAATTCCAGTATAATATCATATATAATTACATTAACTCCATCCTTTATATGTCCCACATATGGCATTAACGAATCAAATCACTTTGAGGGGGCGGTAGTCTGCACTTCCTAAAATGAAATTATCGTGTTTACCCATAATGGAAACCATAAAGGTATGACACAAATGAAAAACACAGAAGCATAAAGAAAACATAAAAATAATAAAAATCATATATAAATAGAGTGACATCTTAATGTCCACCATTAAAGGTGTTAAAATAAGATTGAACAATCATCGTTTTGTGAGGTAGAAATTTGCCAACCACAGAAACAGTATGTTTTTTAACGATTAGATGAAGGTGTGTGTAAGTGTAGATAGAATAAATCACATAACAACATCCTAGTATATTGAAGATACTGGTTTTGTTACAAAATAATGTAATCAAAAGAGTATAGGGGGTTGGAGAAGCAAAATAAAACAATAGAACACAGGAGATGACATTACCTTTAAATCGGGTAACTCCCTTTAGTTTGAACCAAAAGGGTTTCTTGAAGAGATTACTGCTTAAGGTAAGGCTTCTAGGATGAGTAGAGGTTTTTGGAGAGATAATAGGAGCAGATCTTGGCTGATCCAATGGCTTGAGAGGTGTGGGTAAGGTGGTAGAGGTGGGGGCCTTTTATAAGAGGAGAGGGGGGCACTCTTGGAAAGTTATAAAATGTTACATTATTATAAAATGAATTTAAGATTTTAAAGGTCCAAAAATTATATATTTCTTGGATAATGTGATATTAGTTCTAAATACATCCATTAAATAGGTTTTTGACAAGTCTAGGTCTTATATTTTACATTATTTTTTTTATTTTATTAAAATCATTAAATAATGAGGTAATCGCTACATCATCATGGTGTCATAAATAATTTAATTTATTAAATGATTAAAAATTATAAAAAAATATCATGATTTAGGAAATCTTTTAATAATTATAATGAATATTTATATTCCAAAATTTAACTTGTATAACCCCATGTAAAAATTGTTTTAGTAAAACAACACAAGTTTGTGACATTTTTATTTTAACATTAAATAAAAAGTTATTAATGTCATTTTCCTACCAATGTGGCTTCATGGGGTCCCCAATTTGACCCATGGATTTTATTGGTCGGCCTTGAATCATCCAATAATGGTAGGAGATGTTTCAATGCCATTTCATATTATTAAATCATTATTTTTACCTTAAATTACACTAATTACCTGTAATCACAATTAAAAACATAAAAGTTACTATTCACCAAACAATTATTTTAATCCCATTGAACCACATTTTACTTCTTAATGACAACCATGTATGTTGGAATTTTGAAATTCAAAACACAGAGGTGATAAAATTTCATTTAAATGAAAAATCAGTTTTTAAGTACCACTTAGTGGTTTCACTATTCATAAAAAATTTGTGTTTTTCAGAAAAATACCAAAAATTCACCCTAAGCTATATTTGATATTCTGAATTCAAAAATGATGTCTATATTAAAAAATTCATAACATATAAGTTACATTAATTAATTTAATAATTAGTTCCAGCTGTCAGAAAAATAGTGTGTTTTTATGAAATAATATATATCCAAAGATTGTCACTAGTTTAAGTCCAATTTAAAGTGAAATTAATTCCAATGACCACTATTGAATTGAATGGTAAAAATATATTCTAATTTCACTTTAAAACCAATTCAAAAGATAATCTAATCATATAAATAATTTAGATTAAACGAGGTTTTGAATTAAAATACATCATTTTCTACTATTCATTAAAACATGAACTTTATTGGAAAAATACCAAAAATTTACACAAAGTTAATTTTGATGTCCCAATTCTAAAAAAGAATTTTATTTGGTCCAATAGAATGTATAAGAGTGACCAAAAATATATTTAATGATGGTTCTCCATCAAAAGGTGATAAGTGGACCTTTAGTGAATATTATAGTATATATGCCTAAAATTTAATTCTATTCGTATTTCAAGCCTTTATCCGTTATTGGATAAATGTAAAAACATTTAAAAAACATATATAATCATATTTTAGTTATTTCTATTCATTCCTGCCAATAAAATGGCTACGTGTTATCTACTATTTAAAATAATATTATTTTATTACTAGTGTGCAACGTAAGATTTCAAAGAATCTCTTTGTTGCATATTGGGTATGCTATCGAACATAGAAACCTTTTTAAAGTAAAAATAATATTTAATTCTCAAATATTAATAAATATGAAAATGTTTTATTCTTTATTTACCAGGGATGTGACATCCTTCCCTCCGTTTTGGAATAGTGTCCTCTCAATTTTATTCACTTATCAAAATAAGTGGGGGTATTTATCCATCATAGCATTTTCAGATTTCCATGTTGCTTATTCAACCATGTGATTTTTCCAAAAAAAACCGTTACCTGGTGAATTACCTTATTTTGCAACACTTGCTCTCTTCGGTCAAGAATCTGGACTGGTTATTCTTCATAAGAGAGATTCTCTTCCAATTGAACTACCTCTCTGCTCAAAACATGAGATGGATCTGGCATATACTTCCTCAACATTGAAACATTAAAAACATTGTGTACCTGAGATAAACTCGGAGATAAAGCCACTCGGTAAGCAACTGATCCAACTCTCTCCATAATTTCATATGGTCCAATGAACCTTGGACTCAGCTTTCCTTTCTTACCAAATCGCATCACAAATTGCCATGGTGAAACTTTGAGAAAAACATGATCACTTACCTCGAAAGATAAATCCTTCCTCCTGTTGTCCGCATAACTTTTCTGCCTACTCTGAGCTATTCTCATGTGTTTCTAAATTAACTAAACTTTTTCTGCCATCTCTTCTACCAATTCTGGTCCCATCAGCTTCCTTTCACCCACTTCATCCCAAAAAAGATGGAGTTCGACACCGCTTCCAATATAATGCCTCAAATGGGGCCATCTGTATACTAGAATGAAAACTGTTATTATAAGAAAAATCAACCATAGAAAGATGTTGGTCCCAACTTCCCTGATAATCAATCGAACAAGCAGGTAGCATATCCTCCAAAGTCTAAATTTTTCCTTTTGACTGCCCATCTGACTGAGGATGAAAAGTTGTACTAAAATTTAATTCAGTGCCCAACGACTTCTGAAGGCCTTTCCAAAAGTTAGATGTATACCAGGGATCATGAATGGATACAATGGATAGGAGAACTCCATGAAACCTGACTATCGTTTTAAGATACAATTAAGAAAGATGATCTAGAGAGAAAGTATCTAAAATAGGAAGGAAATGATCAGATTTAGTCAAGCGATCAACAATAACCCATATTGCATTATTACATAGAGATGTCTTCGGTAATCCCACAATAATGTCCATGGATATATTTTTCCATTTCCACTCTAGCACTAGTAAAGCCTGAAGCATCCATTTCGGTAACTGCTGCTCTGCATTAACCTGCTGACAAGTCAAACACTTTACAGTAAAATCAGCAATATCTCTCTTCATTCCATCCCACCAGTAATACTCTCGCGGATCTCTGTATATCTTAGTAATGTCAGGATGAACTGAAAACGGGGAATAATGAGCCTCACATAACAACTCATTTTTCAACTGTGAATCACCAGGCACACATAATCTCTTCCCAACCCTGAAAACACAACCATTATCAATGTTAAATTCAGGAAACAAACCCTTGTGAACCAGATCTACCATTTTCTAAAACCCACTGCCTTTCCTCTGCGCTTGCTTAATTATGTTTGATAGAGATGATCTCACTAACACCTGATTCAAAATAGAAGAACTATCTGCACCAGCAAATTCTATTCCAAAGTTCATCAAATCAAAAACCAATGGATCTCTTTCCAAATGTAGCATGGTTATTGAAGCATTACTTTTTCGACTCAAATCATCAGCCACTTTATTTGCTTTTCCCGGATAGTAATGAATTGTACAATCATATTCCTTGATTAATTCTAGCCATCTCCTCTATCTCATTGTCAATTCATTCTGAGTGAATATATACTTTAAACTTTTGTGATCAGTATATATTTCACACATTACTCCATACAAATGATGCCTCCAAATTTTTAGAGCAAAAATAACAGCAGCTAATTCGAAGTCATGTGTAGGGTAATTTACCTCATGAGTTTTCAACTGACGTGAAGCATAAGAAATTATCTTATCAGTCTACATAAGGACACAACCAAGTCCCTTAATCGAAGAATCATTGTATATAAAAAACTCACCATTCCTGGAAGGAAGTGCCAAAACAGGAGAATTCACCAATCTTCTTTTCAACTCCTAAAAACAATCATCACATTCTTTTGTCCAGATAAAATTAACACCCTTCAGAGTTAGCTTAGTCGTTGGACTAGATAAATGTGAAAAATATTCAACAAAAAATCGGTAGTAACCTACCAAACCAAGAATAATACGGATCTCGGTTACAATTGTGGGTCTTGTTCAATCTTCAACAACTTTTGTTTTAGCAAGATTAACAGTTATTCAATTTTTCTGAAACAATGTGACCAAGGGATGAAATTTGTTGTACCCAGAACTCACACTTGGTGAATTTTCCACACAGTTTCTTTTTTTAAGGTTTTAAAGATAACCCTTAAATGACTTTCATGCTCCTCTTTACCTTTTTAATAAACAAAAATATCATTAGTAAACACAACCATGATTTATCGTCTGAGTCAGCTAAGCCATCACTATAACAAACTGTTCAATTCTGATTCTGACCATCTCATGATGCCAATTTAGAAGTTCATTTCCATCTATATACCTTCCTAGAACAACTTCCATGTATTTTCTTCGAAAATCCATTATAAATAAAAAAAATTTAGATGAATCAAAATGGTAATCTTCAAATACTATATCATTTTGATTTTACAATAAAAAAATATTTTTGGATAAACATTTAATAGAATTCTAACTCCTAAAGTTATCTAAACCGACCTCTGATTCCAACTATAAGGCCCAACCTTAAACCATACTTAATATTGAATTAAATTAATCATTTACATTGAGGATCATTTCAGGTTTAGAGTTTTAGAGAATTAGAACATAAATATTACATCTCAAAAGATTAAAAATTATACACTTCTACTATGTTTCCATAAAATAAAAAATCTTAAAAAGAAACATGTCCAGTTCCATGTTTTAGATAGCATGAAATTTCCATGATCTCATCCTTGACTCGATTCCACATTAATTCCTGTGAAAAAAATTTAAAAAACTTAGGGTGAGCATAAAAAGCTCAGTAAGGGATACACAATGAAGGAAAACTGTTAGTTTTTCAAAACAACAAGTAAACCAAGAATAATTTATCATTGTAATACTTTTAACCTTTATGAAGCAAAAAATACTCTTCATTGAATAAAATATCATTACTTACCCTTTTGTAACCAAAAGATTACCATAAAACCCATATAAAGAACACATAACAAATAAAGGTAAAATGGGACATAAACATACTTAAATGGAATAACAATACAGTCGACTTCCACACATATCACTTAATGGAATAGCCATACGGCCGAATTCCATACCCAATGCATTGGAGGTTATAACATAACCACCCGTCCTGGTATTCACGACACCACCCGTCATATGGTTTATTAGGTAACCACCCGTCAAATTCCCATGTACCATTATAATATCATTAGATATAAAAAAAATATAACGGAAAGAAATCATTTTGACATTTTGATCATAATATATCACTAAAATATATTAACATAACAAAACAATTATAAAAACCATTTTCAATACCAAAATAAATTAAATAGTATATGGTATTTATTTTATTTTAAAAAACATTACGGCTTGTTGAGGAAGCCAAAGAGAAAATAATACTCGCGGCGGCGAAAAAGGTTGTTGTCACCACGTATGTTAAAAGAAACATTCCTTTTTTTCGTTTTGTAAAAAGCTTCATATAAAAAGATTCCTTTTGTATAAAATTAAAAGTCAAAGGGGTTTATACACCATATAAAAGATGGACTTTTATTTGAAAAATATATGCCTCAATGAAAGGAGATTGAGACGATGTCCCTTACAAAGATAATTTTTTAAACAAAATAAATCTATTACGTGTTTTCACTATAAGTACACATAATGAAAGTACAAATACAAGATTTGACATAATAATATCATGACGTAATTTGAAAGTAGGAGATTAACCCAAAGAACGGAAATCGAGTTAAGAAGTTCCCTTACATCGTGTCAGACATGATGAGATTGCTATTTAATCTCCGGAATACTAAACTAGTGTAAATTTCTCCTTGCTTATAAACATTTTTAAAGTATATTATTCCTTTTATACAACTTATTGTTAGGTTATAAACAATATCTAATCATTTAAATTAACAAAGTTTTTTTTGTCGATATTTGGTACTTAAGTCAAAAATGGGCTTCTTACAATTACATGTTGTTTATGTGGTCAAAGGTTCGTTATATCTAGAATTATATTCATGATTGGGATATCATATATATCATATAAATATGGCATATAAATGTATTTATAATAGTACATAAAATTTCGAGTTAAGAAATGAAATGCACCGTTCATGGAGACGGTAAGGCGTACGTATGCATGAACGCTACTTTCATTTCTATTTAGTATTTAATGGAGTGAAATAATAACGATATAAGGGTATATTATAATTCCAGTAAAATATCATATGGAATAACATTAACTCAATCCTTTATACATCCTACATATGGCCTTAACGAATCAAATCACTTTGAGGGGGTGGTAGTCTGCACTTCCTAAAATGAAATTATTGTGTTTACCCGTAATGGAACCCATAATTGTATGCCAAAAATGAGAAATACAGAAGCATAAGGAAAACATAAACATAATATAAATCATATATAAATAAATTGACATCTTAATGGACACCATTAATGGTGTTAGAAAAATATTGAACAATCATCGTTTCGTGAGGCCGAAATTCACCAACCACAGAAACAATATGTTCTTTAACTATAAGACGAAGGTGTGTGTAAGTGTAGCTATAATAATTCACATAAAAAATTATATCATATTGAAGATTCTGGTGTTTTTACAAAATAAATTAATAAAAAGAGTTTAGGGGGTTGGAGAAGAAAAATAAAACAAAAGAACAAAAGAGATGACATTACCTTTAAATCGGGTAACTCTCTTTGGTTTGAACCAAAAGGGTTCCGTAATGATCTTCCTGCCTAAGGTAAGGCTTCTAGGATGAGGAGAGAGATGTGGAGAGATAAAATCAGTAGAGCTTGGCTGAGCCAATTTCTTGAGAGGTTTGGGTAAGGTGGTAGAGTTGGGGGCCATTTATAAAAGGAGAGGAGGGGCACTCTTGGAAAGTTATAAAAGGTTACTTTATTATAAAACTGAATTTCGGATTTTAAAGGTCCAAAAATTATATCATTCTAGGATAAGGTTATATTAGTATGAAATACACCCATTCAATAGGTTTTTGACATGTTTAGGTCTTATATTTTATATTATATTTTCACTTTATTAAAATCGTTAAATAATGAGGTAATCGCTGCATCATCATGATGTCATAAATAATTTAATTTATTTAATGTTTAAAAATTATAAAAAACATATCATGATGTAGGAAATATTTTTATCATTATAATGAATATTTATAGTAAAAAATATGACTTGTATAACATGATGTAAAAATTGATTTAATAAAACAACCTATGTTTGTGACATTTTTATTTTAACATTAAATAAAAAGTTATTAATGTCATTTTCCTAGAAAAGTGGCTTCATGGGGTCCACAAGTTGACCCATGGATTTTTTTTGTCGGTGATGACTCATGAAATAATGGTATGACATGTGTCACGGTCATTTCATATTATTAAAACATTATTTTTACCATAAATTACACTAATTACCTCTAATAGCGAGTAAAAACATAAAAGTTACTATTAACCAAAAAATTATTTTAATTCCATTGAAAAATATTTTACATCCTAATGGCAACCATATATGTCATATTTTTTAAATTCTAAACATAGAGATGGTAAATATTCATTTAAACGAAAAAAACTGTTTTTTAAGTACCACTTAATAGTTTCACTATTCATAAAAAATGATGTTTTTCAGAAAAATACCAAAAGTTCACCCTAAGATATATTTGATATTCCGAATTCAAAAATGATGACTATTTTAAAAAATTCAAAACATATAAGTTACATTAATTAATTTAATAATTAATCCCCGTTGCCAGAAAAAATAGCGTGTTTTTATGAAACAATATATATCCAAAGACTGACACTAGTTTAAGTCCATTTTTAATGTGAAATTAATTTCAATGACCACTATTGGATTAAATGGGAAACATATATTCTAATTTCACTTTAAAAAACATTCAAAAGATAATCTAATAATATAAATAAATTATATTAAAAGAGGTTTTGAATCAATATACAACATTTTCCACTATTCATTAAAAGATGAACATTATCAGAAAAATACCAAAAAATTTACACAAAGTAAATATTGATGTCCCGATTATAAAAAAATAATTTTATTTGGTCTAATATAAAGTATAAGAGTTACCAAAACTATATTTAATGAAGGTTCGCCATCAAAAGGCAATAAGTGGACCTTTAGTGAATATTAGAGTATATATGCCTAAAATTGAATTATTTTTCTATTTTAAGCCTTTATCTTTTATTGGATAAATGTAAAAACATTTAACAAACATATATAATCATATTTTAGTTATTTCTATTCATTCCCTCCAATACAACGACTACGTGTTAACTACCATTTAAAATAATATTATTTTATTACTAGTGTGCAACGTAAGATTTCAAAGAATCGCTTTGTTGAGTATCTGGTACGCTATCGAACATAGAAACCCCTTTAAAGTAAAATTAATATTTAATTTGAAAATATTAATAAATATTTAAAATGTTTTATTATTTATTTACCTTAGATGCTACATTAGTTGTATGAATTTATACTATATAACACATGTATTTTCTGCATGAATCTATACTAAAAACTGATCCTAAATTGCATGACATGTTTTCCATACCCCATGACTGATGTAATAATTTCAGTATTATTTTTTATTCTTTGTTTTTATTTATTTTATGTTTGCAATGATGAGGATTCATAGTGTTGTGGAGTGTTGGAAAAATTATAAAAATTAATTTGATTTGTGTTAATGATGGATCCAGATGAGTTATATTGGATATCCTCTTAGACGGGATCCTCGTCGAATCCATCGCTAGTAAATCATCACGAGACAGGATGACACAGTCCTAGAAGATGTTCATCACCAATAAAAATGCAGTGTTTTCCTAGTGCTTGTAGAGAAGGTTGACCTGCTGTTTGATGATATCTTAAGTCTGCAGGCAGGAGTCCTTGTAAAATTTCATCATAAGGCTAGGCTCCTTGGCTACTGCAGATACTGTAGTGAGAGACAATACAACCAAGAAGATAGATTTTTGATTGATCTCTTCATCCAGTATATTCTAGAATTCATTTTTATTTTTGTATGTTGATTTGTTGTAAGAACTCAATTCTGGAAATTATATTAGTGACTTTTTATGATGAAATTGTGGCACCATTAACTTTTACGGTATTTTCAGGTTACAGGGGGAGGGGAAGGGGGTAGGTTGAGTGTGTAGGGGGTTCATTCTATTATATATGTTTTAAATAAAGTGCACCCTATAGCCACAGTTTTAAAGAGTTGCTATAGTTCAAAAAACTATGACTATAGGTAATAACCATGGTTTAAAGAATCGTGTCTCTTATTTTAATGGAAATAGAGTCCTCGTTATAGCCACAGTTTCAAATCGTGGATATAGACCTATAGCCATGATTAAAACTATGGAAATAGACCTATAGACATGGTTTGAACTGTGGCTATAGCCATGACCCTATTTCCATGCCAATAGGAGCCACAGTTTTAGAAACTGTGGCTATCACCTATAGCCACAGTTTTTTGACATATTTCCACGGTATAGAACAGTGGCTATACCCTGAATTTCTAGTAGTGTTTCATCCCTAGACAGATGGTAAGACAGAGAGAACCATTCAGGTCCTGGAGGATATGTTGTGAGCCTGTATCATGGACTTTAGTCATAGTCGGGAGGACCACATACCACTGGTGGAGTTTGTATACAACAATAGATAACACTCCACCATTGGTCTGGAATCGTTCAAGGGATTCTATGGAAGATCCTGCCGGTCATCGCTTCGCTGGACCGACCCCGGGGAGTCAACACTCACTGGTCCAGAGTTGGTGCAAGCTACCACTGAGAAGGTGTAGATCATCCGGGAGTGGATGAAGACTACATAGAGACGGTAGAAGTCTTATGCTGATAGATGATGGAGACCACTAGATTTCGAAGTGGGAGACTTCGTCTTTCTTTGGGTTTCACCTCGACAAGGGCTACAGAGATATGGCCAGGGTGGCAATCTATCTCAGTGGATCATCAGACCTTTCCAGATACTGTGTAGAGTTTTCGAGGTGGCGAACCGCCAAGCTCTACCACCACAGTTGCATCGGGTACCTGATGTCTTCCACGTTTCACTGCTGAGGAGGTACATGCATGACCCCTCACACGTCATAGACTGGGGTGAGATAGACATTGAGAATGGAGTGACCTTTACTGAGTACACGGTGGAGATTATGGATTGGTAGGAGAGGATTCTTCATGAGAAATCTATTCCCTTGGTGCACGTTCGGGGGCAGCACAAGAATCTTTAGGAGAGGATGTGTGAGCGGGAGGCTCAAATCCATGCCTAGTACCCACATCTTTTTGAGTAGTCTTGTTTTGGCTTTTTTGGGACGCAAAGCCATAAGGAGGGGAGAGTGTAGTGTCTCAGATTTTTCCTTGTATGATTTTTAAATATTATATGGATTTATTAGAAAACCAGGAATAGATACAACACAGCATTCTGAGGCCTGGTGCTCCTGTATTGTTGGTTCCATCATTTTTTATGTTATGTGTGTTAGCACTTGTGTGTGGTTGTGGCAGTTTCCAAACAATTGCCCAGATTAAAAATAAGAGAGCACAGATGCGTCTGGCATCATGACTTTACCAATGAATGTGTCTAACCTCAACTACTGTGGGTTGAGGGAAAAAGTTAATTTTCGTACGTTTTCAGCAAAATAAAATAAAACAAATGGAAAAGTTTATTTTACAGAAACATCCGTCGCAGCATGGGAATGGGGTTGTTGATTCTTTAATAAATGCCACGTCATAATGACTAAAAAACGGCAAGATGGACTCATTAATATGACAACATTTTTTTAATTCCAAACACATTTCTCTTCTTTATTATGATAATCGAATGTTTCTCGTTGGCAAGGATTGAGGGGAAACTCAGGAGAATCCGAGGAGCGTTGGAGAAAACTCTCAATTATGAATGATGATGAATCGAAGTTGAGAATCACCATGCCAATGAATTTTAAGGATCTCGATGATGATGGTAGCATGGACCATTCATTAGTGATAAATCTCTATTGAGGTAGGGGTTTTTTATTTATATTCTTTTCTCCTATTTTGATTTAAATGATGAATGCAGATCAACCACGAACAAGATGATCAACAGATTCATACATTCTTGCGAGAGTGTTTTAATCAGATTATTCGGTGAAATGATCCATGTTCAGTTGTTGTTGTTTGATTCGGGTCCATTTAATCCTAATAACGGTATTGTTTCAACACCATGACAAACCATGGCGAAGGTTTGTTCCTCGATTTGATCATTGGATTTATCCCCCTTTCTTTTCTTTGTTCGTTCGTTGCATTCTTCACAGGGCAGGGAACAACAGATCATTGCACATCCGTTTTGCGACGCAAAAATCCCAAATTAATGATTTGAAACCACAAAAAAATTTCAAAGGTGTGATGATGATAGGAGACGACGAATTGGACCAGATCGGGAAGGGCCATTCTTTGGGAGTTCTTCGCACGGGTTGATTGTTTCTTGATTTCAGAGCTGATCAGATGTCTGAAAACAACATAATCGGCTTCATAGTGTCTGGGTGAAAAAAAACTTGGATTTTTGTTGCAATCGGATGGCCGGATCGACGATCAGTGTAGCATGGAGGTGCGGTGGTGGAAGTACACGGATCTATAAATTTATATAATACAAGGCATGTACATCCAAAGAACACACCATGTAGTATTGGTGGTGGCGGCTTGGGTTTTGGGGATCCATGAGGAATCACACGGTGTGTGATCCTGGTCACAGGGTGTGTTCGACTTTCCCCAAAGCTCGGTGTGTATTTTGTGAAGTACATGGACACGGGATGGACTATATGGCTTCAAAAGACACAACGTGTTCTCTCTATGCGGCATGACAGAAGCAGTTATGTGGGACATGGCATGTATCCTGGGGATACACGAACATGGGATGGAGTACACGACCGTGTACTCCATCACATAGCCAGGCAAGGCCAGTAACATAGGTCACCCCATTTAATGATTACACGGGTTGAGTACACGGGTTGATGACCGTGTATGGGCACATGGCCAGCGTACACGGAGCCAACCCCAGTCACTCAGACACGGCGTGTCCACCATACTACAAGCTGTGTACTCACTTTCCAACATGACCAGCCATATAACATGGGAATTTGTACACGGGTAGTACCCAGGGTCAGAACACATGGCATATAACTTTTCCACATGTCATGTATATTTTGGAAAATTGCATGGTCCTATTTTTCACCGTATCTTGGACATATTTAAATTGGGTAAGTTCCCCTTATTCTCATTCCCGTAGAGGTCAGGCATCTTTTTCTTCTACAGAAGTCTGATCCTTTCCGTAGGACATTCTGTGATAGATTCGTCATCCATCCGAGAGGCCTGGAGCGAGATCCTCTATCCATTCCAAACCCTAGGTAGAGTCAGTCATCGATGTGACCAACTCTAGTAGGAATTGATCCCTTACCTAGCTGTTGAATCACCTAGCTGGTGAATCTGGATGACTCACGGTATCCACCATGGCTCTGCCATTGATTCTCATCTGTGTATCGTGATCTTTCCCACTCATGAGTGTGTTTCCCATAATGAGTGCTTCTATCTATCGTGATCTTCTCACTCAGGAGTGTGTCACCCGTAATGAGTGTAACTACCTCTCGTGACATTTCCCAATGAACAGTACTTCTCATATGGATGTCAATCAGAGCTACCAGACTCATGGAGTATGTTCTCCCAGAATGAGTACATCGTGGAAATCATCGAACTTAATCCCTAGCGGGTGTATGCAGTTTTCTAACTTGTATCTAGACTATGGTTCTGGGATATTATTATATCTAGATTGAGATCTGCTACTATATGTTTAGTAGAAATATATTTTATAGAGATGACTATGCCTTTTCTTTGTGTATTTGCTTTTTGTTTTTCATTTTTCTCTACTGAGTATTGTTATAATCACCCATGCATGGGCTTTTCCCACATGTGTCATGTCTTCTGTAGGCAAGCAGCCTTTTCAAAGAGTCTAGGGTGGACTAGGACAAGACCGATCTTTCTGAGTTCCCCATAGGCTGAGGTGTTCCATCAGCTATGAGTAGTCGTCCCAAAACCTCTTTGAATTTATAGGTTGGGCTTTGTAGTTTTCAGAATCTTGTTTTTTGGTGGGCTTGATCTTTGGCCCAGTTTAAATTAACTACTTTTCTTTCTGTCATAATCTGTTGGTTGGGTTTAGTTGTTTACATGCATCTTGTTCTATAGTGGGTTTTACATTTCAACATTTGTGGGCTTGGAGATCTGTGTTTGTACAGTTTCTTAAGTAATACCTCCCATGTAGTAATATGCCTACTCGGTGCTAGTCACCCGCCCCTGTCCTATTGGAGGCGGGCTTGAGAAGTCACAGCACATGCCCCACTAGGATGCATCGTGATAGTTGGTCTTTTATAATTTTTGAGGAATTACTTGGTATGTTTTACTAGTTTATATTTATTAAGAAATTGATAAATTTGGAAATATTTTTCCCAAATGAATTTTGGGTTTTGTGTGTTTTGTTAAACATTTTTTTTACTTGAATGTTGGGTCAAAATGATTAAAAATAAGGTGTTTATGTATTTATGGTAATTTATTTGTGTTCTCTTAATGATTTGACAAGTTGGTCTTGATTTCAAAGTAATTTTATAGCTAGTGTAACTGGATTGGAAATGTCATCTTTATTGTTGCTGATCTATTTGATATTGGTACATCAATGGGTGCACAAGGTGCACACATAGATGTGCCCTCAATAAAACATGGCAACTTAAAAATATTATTTTTATAAAAACATTTGTTATCTAAATAGTTTTTTTACTAAAGAATATTTGGTCCATTGTGTGGATTTTATGTATGTATGGAATAGTAATCTCAATGGGTGTGTCTGTTTAGCCTTGAGTGTGTGTTTTGATTAATGTTAGGCTCAAGGCACTATTTGGAAGTTTCATATGATTGTGCATATTCATTAAGAGTTTTAACTTTTTTACAAAAAATGAATTGGAGACTTGGTATTTAATGTATTTTTTGTCTCTTTCAATATATGAATGAAGTTGTGTCAACTTTTGAAATTGGTTGTGTTTTGAAATTTTATGTGTATGGTCATAGTTTTAATTTTTTTAGAAATTCATTTCGAAATAGACATGATGTGATGTCTTAGTGGAACATTATATGTTTGAAATGTGTATATAAATATATAATTATATGCGATTATCTTATCTAGGGGAACCCTTTACGGTTGAATTCAAAAGAAGCATCTATGTTTGGGGTAGGCAAGTGGGGTGACGACTTGTGAGTTGAGTCACACATGTGAGGGCCTCCAACTTACATATGATTACTTCCAACATGGTTTTTTGGACATCATTTAGATGATTGAGTGATGGTTTTTTATGAACCTCAATTAGAAAGATTCGTACCCTAAGATTGGTTGTTAGGCTAGGTGGGACTTTCCACTGGATATGGTTAGTTTTAGGGTGGCCAGTTGGTTATAGACTTTGGATCTTCACCATATGTCGGTCGGTGGTTCTGAACCAATTACATCCATAGGTCTTCTAGGGATGTTTATGATCACTCATGTTAACTTAATCATTTAGAATGGCTTCTTTACATTCTATTGCACTAGTTTATGTCTAGTTTTCTTTTTTTAACTATTTTATTTTAGCACGACTTTTGTATCACATTTTTGGTTTTATTTCAAATGGAAGTTTGGTTTGGGATCTGATTTATCTTTTTGATGGCGATTATAATGGAGAAATGATATTTTTTTAATATGTGATAAACCCTTATTTTATATATATATTTCACACTAGCATTAATGGACTATTTTTTGGAAGGGAAGGTACATATTCTGTTATTCTTTTCTACTAAGCATTTCACTTCACACCACAACATTATCATTTCTGTTTCAAGATTCATTATTTATGGTTCTCTCATGGAGTGATCTTGGTTTTGAGTTGGGTGGTGACTACGAAGGTCACTGTTTTCGATGTGCATCTTATTTTTCTTTCCATCCCAGTTCATTTTTTCGTCATTTTTTATTAATTCATTTATCTTTTGTTAATTGTCAAAAAAATTTCCAACAGTTAATGTTTTTGTAACGACCCAAAGTTTCATTAGAGAAAATCTCTCTTGATCTAATTAAATGTCTCTGTATGTTTATATAAAATGTCAACTTCTTTGGATTTATGTTATGAATTTTTACCATAGCTAATATAGTCATTGAACAGTGATCACATGATTAGTATAAATATAGGGCTTTAACAAATCCAAATTTACACAGACAAAGGAAGCGATGGCCTCATCCAGTATAATTTCATCATACGAAGCCCATTTGTCGGATCTCGGAAATGTGGTGGCATCCTTGGGCTTCGCTGGTGACAAAGCACAAGATGAGCTTCATCATGTCAAGCTCGAATGGGACCGTCTATGGGAGAAGTGGAAGTTGATAGAAATTACCACTCGAGCGATGTTATCTGATCCACCACAACAGTCTGTCACCATCTCACACCTTATCCTTTGGTCTTATGCGGTTGTTATAAGGGGTTATGAAACAAATCAATAGTACTATGTTCATCTAAATTATTTTTTTGTATATAATAATGAATATACCTCATTGTCATTGTTTATACAATGTTACTAGTTTTTAAAGTACAAATTGTATTTTTAGTTATTATTTAATTAAGAATTATATTTTATTAAATTAAGGGATTTTTGAATTAAATAATATTTTAATAAAATATTATTATTATAATTAAATTAATTATTATTAAATATAAATGATTTTAAATTTTATGAATGCAATTATAATTTTTATGAAGGTTTGAAATCCATTTTTGTCAAAACCCGTGAATTTTTGATAAATGTATGTTTTTATTCTAAAAGTGAAAATTAACAAATTTAAAAAATTAGTTAGCTAAAATAAATTTTATTTATGGAATCAAGATTTTGAAATTATCCAATGGTGAATTTTCCATAATTTTCTAAGACAGTAAAATTTTTGGGTAAATATTAAATACCATTTAAATATATAATGTGTTTTATGATATCATAATGAACCAATAGTGATGTAATAAAATACTATAATCTTTTTGTTCGGCCAATATAAGTTTTAAAATTAAAATAATGTGATTTTGGGTTTTTTTGACTTACTTTTCAAATCATTAATGGACCCCAAAAGACATATAAAACACGTTGTCTTTTTAATTTTTTTTTCATGGGAGTGTGACTCACCTCTAGATAAGCAACCCAATTATTTTAATAATTTTGGACATTGGACTTATAAAATATTGTTTTCTTCTTCCCTTTTCCATAAACCATGGGCAAAAACCATGGGATGGTTTGTGTTTTGGATTAATTTAATATAAGGGGTCCCAAACCTAAATAATAAATAATTCCCTCACCTTTCCTATACAAACCCTCCCAAGGTCCCACTTCCTCCTCACTCAAAGCCATTGGAGTTCGTCAAAACTATTCCCTACTCTCTCTATAATCATCCCAAGGTGCCCCAAGCTCCCAAGAAGCCTCTCAAAAGCCTCTCTCTAGCCTTTGGAAGCACACTTTAAAGTAAGGGTTTTTTCTTCCTTTCTCATTTTTATCCAATTTTATTTATGTTCTTTTCCCTTTTTATTTCAATTATGAATGTTGAGGTATGGTTTTGAACCTCCATCATACTACCCTCTTAATGTTTCAATGATTGGAGACCCCTTTCTCTCTCATTAAATTCCTCCCATGTACACCCATTACTATACTGAAATTCAGAAAGGGACTTCTCTCTCCTCATTTACATTCAAGCAATACTTTTGTATCATAAATCTAAATTCCATTAAAATTTATGGTACATGTATCCATATGACCACCATTCTGTCTATTACATGTATATATGATTAGTAACCCCTTTCTCTCTCATCAACCATTTTTATTAATTCTTATGTCACGTCGTTACGCTGCCGAACTCGCACTGATTTTCTAAGCTAATGTAATTGTATAGTGAGAACCATGCCAATTTCTCCATCAAGGGTATTCACCTTTATACACATTTACATATTGATTATAATTTTTCATGTATTAATTCCATATTCCTTTATCGTGGAGTAAATTATTATGTTTTATGAATCCATGTTTTATGATCCATGTGGCACACTTATGCATGAAATGAAATGTTTAAGAAGGGTTCCCCCTTTTAGCACTCCAATGATTTGGGTAAAGTATAGTATCATGATAAGTCATGTGCAAAGAGTGTTGACTCATGATAATTCATGTGCAATGAGGGTTTACTCATGCTTCATGTGCAATGAGGGTTTACTCGTGCTCCATGTGCAATGAGCCTTGGCTCATGCTAATTCTATGCTAAGTGTTGTTGCAGATTTCCATGTTATGATTATCATACATTATCATGCCTTTATGTTCATGTTTCTCTTGTGCTCTATTGATAATCCTAATGTATAAAATGTATTTTACTCCTCATGTTATTCCATTTGTATTCACTTACTGGGCATTATAGTTCACACTTTACTTATGCATATCCACAGGTTATCCCATGCAATGCTAAGTACGAGGGAATGTAGTGGTCATGTAAAGATGTTTTAAATAAAGATGTTGTATTTGATGTTTTAATTATTTATGTAATGATCCTAAGCCTCAAAGACACTAAACCTGTTGATCATATTTGTTGTATCAAGTGAATTTTTATGTAATAAATCTTGTTTATATTTTTAATAAAAGCAGGGTTTTCATAGTTGGTATCAGAGGATAGGTTTAGTTATTTTTGGGATTAGGATTAGAAAACCCTAGTAAAGGATTAGAGATAAGACTATATATAATAATAACATCCCTATGTTTTGGAGAGTATTTAGTTATTGGGTTATCAAGAAAATAAGTCCCTGTCTAGATAGGAGCAGGTAGAGGCGGCTCTGGCACAGATGTATCCAAGGGGTAAAACTTGAAAACACCGCTTTGAGATAGACTCGAATGGGAACTGGTGCATGACAACGGGCCTTACTACACTCCTTGTTACAACACTCCCGGGGGATATGCATTGGTAAATTCACAATCTTAGTATGAACCCTTATTAAGTGAATAAAAAAACCCCTATGAATATATGTTAGAAAGTAGATCATGAAAAACCAAGATTGAAGCATATAAACTCTTGAGTTAAGGAAATAAAAGTTTATTTATAAGTCAAAAACATTTGTCTTTGAATTACCCTTTATGTGTTACCCCTAACTTCATTTTATTCCAGCCAATGGCTGGTAATAGGAGGACTCGGGCTAACAACCATTGTAAAGATCAGTGTGATGACTGTACTAATGAGATGCCCAATCAAATGGGAGTGGGAATCGTGAACTTTGTCACGATTTTCTCTCAGATAACTCAGGTTTTTAATAGAAACAAGGGTCATGAGGAACGTCCAACCCCACTAAGAAAGAACAAGTCTCTATCGAGAGATTCATGAGACAAAGGCCTCCTACTTTTAGTGGATCATCTGATCCCACGATCACTGAACAATGGATCAACACCATTGAAAAGATCTTCTCCATCATTCAATGTTCTGAATAAGAGATGGTTCTCCTAGCGGCTTTTCATATGGAGGGTGAAGCTGATTAATGGTGTACATTGATAAACAGTATGATGCTTGAGGAGGAGATCGAGGAGTTGGAATGGAAGGATTTCTGGAATATGTTTTTCGATAAATATTTTCCATGCACCCTCCAGCTTAAGATGGATAGGGACTTCCTTTCCCTCATGAAAAAAGATGAAGAATATGTTGGTGCGTATGAGGAATACTTCACAAGGCTTTCACGATATATTTCTGGCTTTTTCGTTACCCCCAAATGCAAAGTTGACCACTTATTTGGTGGGATGAAGCCTAGCATGTTGAAAGCATTAGTGATCCATGACTTTGACAACTATAAGGAAATTTTCCGATGTTCCCTCAAGGTCGAAATGGAGATCGGAGAATCACTGGGGTATCATGGGGATAATAAGCGTAAGGTGGATTTCAATACTGTTGGTCTGATGGATAAATCTAATGGTGCTAAGAAGATCCTGCACCCCACTTGCCAAAAGTGAGGAAAGAGGAACCCTCGAAATTGCCTTAAGGGGAAAATGAAAATGTTTCAGGTGTGGAAGAGAAGGGCACCTAGCTGTTAACTATCGATAAAAAAGACCCAAGATTGCGATAGAGGAGAAGAACGCTCTGTTCAAACCTCAACACATTGTTCAATGCTATAAATGCAAAGAACTGGGGCATTTTTCAAATCAGTGCCCTAATCCAAGGGTTTTCGGAGGTAACCAAAAAACTCTAAGGCAGCAAGGAAGAGCTTTTTCCATCACTTCGGTTGAGTTGAACCCCGACAACGAAGTGGTGGAAGGTACGCTAGTTATTAATTCAAGAATAGTGATCATACTTTTTTATTCAGGTTCTACACATTATTTTATATCTCAAGAGTTTAGTGGAACAATCCCAGCCCCACCACAAATCATGGAAGTGAAGATATCGGTGAGTACAACAAATGGGGAATCATTGCATACCATGAATATAAGTCCTCCCCTATTATAATTTGTGGATTGAATTTCCTGACGAACCTAATCATACTCCCTGTGGTGGAATTTGATGCAATTCTTGGCATGGATTGGCTTTCCTTATATAGATCCAACATAAATTGTCAGGAGAGGGAAATCACACTACATATGGAGAATTGACCCCCGATTCTTTACAAGTGTAAGGAGGAAGATGAATCTCCTTTAGCTCCATCATCTCAATCGTGGATATTACTCCCCTATGAGCACATGTATCTAGATTAGATGATTGAGTTAAAGGAAGAAACCATCCTTAAAGAAATGCCTATTGTGAGGGGATTCGCTAAAGTGTTTCCCGAGGAACTGTCAGGTCTTCCTCCTTGAAGAGATGTTGAATTCTGAATTGAACATATACCTGGGATTTACCAATATCCAAGACTCCATATAGAATGGTTTTTGTAGAGCTTGAAGAGCTGAAGAAATCACTACCATAGAATCTGGATAAAGGGTTTATACATCCAAGTGATTCACCATGGGGTGCACCAGTCCTCTTCCTCAACATGAAGGATTGGTCAATGAGTCTTTGCATCGATTATCGTGAACATAAAAAATTCTCAATAAAGAACAAGTATCCTATCCCACGAATTGATGACTTGTTTGATCAATTTCATGGAGCACAATACTTCTCCAAGGTGGACTTGCGGTCGGGATATTATCAAGTATGGGTGAAGAAGGAAGATATCCTCAACACTTCTTTTCGCACAAGATACGTGCATTATGAATTCATAGTAATTCCTTTCTGACTCACTAATGCTCTAGAAATATTCATAGACTTAATGAATAGAGTATTTATAGATTACCTAGACAAATTTGTGGTAGTTTTTATAGATGATATTCTAATATACTCCAAAACAAAGGAGGATCATGACGAGCATTTAAGAACTGTACTAGAGACATTGCGCAAGGAGATTCTCAATGCAAAGTATATAACAAGTGTGAGTTCTGGTTGAAGTAAGTCTCATTCATGGGCCATATCATCACAAGCAATGGGATATCTGTGTATCCCTCAAAAACAGATGTAATTTAGGGATGGACGAGGCCATCATCGGTAATGGATATTCAAAGCTTCTTAGGGTTAGCTTCATATTATAGACGATTTGTGAGAAATTTCTCATTATTGTCCAACCCTCTTACCAAGCTAACTCGAAAGGGAGTAAAGTTTTCTTGGAGTGATGAATGCGAATAAATCTTCAAGGAGTTGAAAAGGAGGCTTATCACTGTGCCCATGCTCACATTACCCATAATTGGGGAACTTTTTGTTGTTTTCATGGATGCTTCAAAGAAGGGCTTAGGCTGTGTGTTGATTCATAATGATAAAGTTATATCCTATGCATCAAGGTAGTTGAAAATATATGAGAGAAAATATCCAACGCACGATCTGGAGTTGGCAGTGGTGATTTTTGCCTTGAAAATCTTGCGGCATTATCTCTATGGAGAGAAATATGAGATATATACTAACCACAAGAGTCTTGAATATATATTCACACAGATAGATCAAAATATGCACTAGAGAAGATGGATAAAGATCATAAAGGATTATGACTATTCAATCCATTACCACCCTGGGAAAGCAAACAAGGTGGAAGATGCCCAAAGTATAAAGGATCCAGTGATTCTATCAATGATGAGAATTGAGAAGGATCCAATCTTCTTAGACTTGATAATGATGGACATGGGAATCATAGTGAAAGGAACATCATCAATCATGTCATAAATGATTGCTCAACAATCTCTTTTTGAAAGGTTAAAGGATTCTCAAAAGGATGATGTGGGAAATCAAGAAAAAGTGGAAGATATAAAATAAGGTAAATCCTCAGAGTTTAATGATAATAAAAAGGAATTGTGTGGTTTGGGAAAAGACTATGTGTTCTATAAAGTCTGGAGCTGAAGAAGGAACTTTTGGACGACACACATCGTTAAAATTTCTATATTCACCCAGGGAGCATAAAAATGTATCGAGATCTCTGAGAAATTTTTTGGTGGGATAATATGAAGAAGGAGATCGCTGAATATACATCAAAGCGCTTGGTGTTCCAGTAAGTGAAGGCAGAAGTCTAAGGGGATGATGAAACCATTTTCCCTACAATAATGGAAATGGGAGAACATCGCCATGGCCTTTATTACTGGACTTCCGAGGACATCCAAAGGCAACAATGCAATCTGGGTTGTTGAGGATTGTCTTACAAAGACTGCACACTTCATTGCTATTTGGGAGGATTTCTCATTGGATCAACTAGCATGAATATATATCAGTGAAGTGGTAAGGTTGCATGGAGTACCACTATCTATTGTGTCTGACCAAGATCCAAGATTCACCAATATGTTTTGGAAGTGTCTTCAACAAGCTCTGAATATAAACTAAACTTCAGTATGGCTTATCATCCTCAAACTGATGGCCAATCCAAGTGGACTATCCAAACACTTGAGGACATCTTGAGATAATTCTCAATGGACTTTAAAGGAGGATGGGATCAACATCTTTCACTGGTTGAGTTCTCTTATAATAACAGTTTCCACTCGAGCATCCAAATGGCACCATATGAATCCCTTTATGTGAAAAGGTGCAGAACACCGGCACGTCGGGATGAGGTCGGTGAACGTAAGCTGCTTGGACCTGAAATGGTCGAAGAAATGGTGGAGAAGGTGAAAGTCATTCAGCAGCATACCAAGGCTACCCAGAGTCGACAGAAGAGTTATGCAAATAATCTTTGAGAAGAACATGAGTTTAAAGTTGGAGACATGGTGTTTCTACGCATATCTCCATGGAATAAGTTCATTAGGTTTTGAAGGAAAGGGATGTTAAGTCCAAGGTATATTGTCCCCTTTGAGATTCTCGATCATGTCGGGGTTGTGGCCTATCAACTAGCACTTCCACCTATAATGGCCAAAGAACATGATGTATTTCATGTATCCTCCTTAAGGAAGTACATACCAGACCCTTCACATGTACTCTCTTATGAGGTGGTATAGTTGGAGGATGATCTTTCTTATGAGGAGCAACCAGTGAAGATCTTAGATCGTAGAGAAAAAGTTCTACAAAATAAGACAATGCCCCTCGACAAGGTGTTGTGGAGAAATCACAAGTTTGAAGAAGCGACATCGGAATCAGAAAAAATGATGAAGCTGAGTTGCCCAAATATGATTTAGTGTGGGAAAATGGAAAATTTCAAGGGTGAAATTTTTTAAGGGGGGAATATTGTAACGGCCCAAAGATAAATTAATGGAAATCCCTCTTGATCAAATTAAATGTCACATTATGTATATATAAAATGTCATCTTTTTTGGTTTTATGTTATAAATTTTTACTTTTGCTAATATAGTCGTTGAATAGTGATCACATGATTAGTATAAATATAGGGCTTTAACAAATCCAAATTTACTCAGACAAAGGAAGCGATGGACTCATCCTGTAGATTTTCCCCATACGAAGCCCATTTTTTGGAGCTCAGAAAAGAGGTGGCATCCTTGGGATTCGATCTTGACCAAGACCAATCTCAGCTTCCTCATGTCAAGCTCTAATGGGACTGTCTATGGGAGAAGTAGAAGTTTATAGAAATTACCACTCGAGCGATGTTATCCAAGCCACCCCAAGAGTCTGTCACCATCGCACACCATACCCTTAGGTCTTATGTGGCTGTTTTAAGGGGTTATGTAAAAAATTTCCAGTACTATGTACATGTAAATTATTTTATTGTGTATAATAATTAATATACATCCTTGTCATTATTGATACAATGTAAATACTTTTTAAAGTACAAATAGTGTTTTTCATTATTATTTAATTAAGAATTATATTTTATTAAATTTAGGGATCTTTGAATTAAATAATATTTTAATAAAATATTATTATTATTATTATTAAATTAATTTTTATTAAATATATATGATCTTATAATTTTATGAATGCAATTATAATTTTTATTAATGTTTAAAAGCCATTTTTGTCAAAACCTGTGATTTTTGGATAAAGGTCGGTTTTTATTCTAAAAGTGAAAATTAGCATATTTAAGAAATTATTTAGATAAAATAGATATTATTTATTTAATCAGGATGTCTAAATTTACCAATGGTGAATTTTTCATAATTTTCTAAGGTAGTCAAATTTTTGGGTAAATATTAAATACCATTTAAATATATATTGTGTTTTATGATATCATAATGACCCAATAATGATGTAATAAAATACAATATTGTTTATTTTCGGCCAATATATGTTTTACCATTAAAATAATGTGATTTTGGGTTTGTATGACTTACTTTTCAAAGCATTAATGGACCCCTCAAGACATATTAAACACCATGTCTTTTTAAATTGTTTTTCCTGGGAGTGTGATCACCACCACATAAGCAACCCTATTATTTTAAGAAGTTCAATATTTGGACTTATAAAATATTTTTTTCCTCTTCCCTTTTCCCAAAACCATGGGCAAAAACCATCGGATGGTTTGTGTTTTGGATTAATTTAATATAAGGGGTCACAAACCTAAATAATAAAGAATTCTATCACATTTCCTAGATAAACCCACCCAAGATCCCACTTCCTCCTCACTCAAAGACTTTGGAGTTCCTCCAAACTCTGCCGTACACTCTCTAGAATCCTCCGAAGGTGCACCATTCTCCCAAGAAGCCTCTCACAAGCCTCTCTCTAGCCTTTGGAAGCACACTTCCAAGTAAGGGTTTTTTCTTCCTTTCTCAATTTTGTCCAATTTTTTTATGTTGTTTTTCCCTTTTAATTTCTCTTATGAATATTGGGATATGGTTTCAAACCTCCATCATACTACCCTCTAAATGTTTTAATGATGGGAGACCCCTTTCTCTCTCATCAAATTCCTCCTATGTATACCCCTTACTATGCCGAAATTCCGAAAGGAACTTCTTTCTCCTCATTTACATTCAAGAAATACTTTTGTATCATTAATCTAAATTCCATTAAAATTGTTGGTACATGTATCCATATGTCCTTCTTACTGTCCATTACATGTAAATATGATGAGGAACCCCTTTCTCTCTCATCAAACATTTTTATGAAGTCTTATGTCACATTGTTACACTACCAAAATTGCACCTATTTTCTAAGCCAATTCAATTGTGTAGTGAATACTATGCCCATTTCTCCATCAAGGGTATTCACCTTTATGCAAAATTACTTATTGACTATAATTTTTCATGTATGAATTCAACATACCTTTATCATGGAATAAATGATTATGTTTTATGAATCTATGTTTAATGATCCATGTGGCACACTTATGCATGAAATAAAATGTTTAAGAAGGGTGCGCCCTTATAGTGCTCCAGTGCATTGGGTATAGTATAGTATCATGATACATCATGTGCAATGAGTTTTGAATAATGTTAATTCAAGTGCAATGAGGGTTTACTTGTGCTTCGTGTGCAATAAGGTTTTACTAATGCTCCATGTGCAATGAGCCTTAGCTCATGCTAATTCCATGTTAAGTGTTGTTTCCACATTTCCATGTTATGATTATCATGATTTATCATGCCTTTATGTTCTTATTTATCTTGTGATCTATTGATATGCCTAATGTATAACATGTATTTTACTCCTCATGTTATTCCATGTGTATTCCCTTACTGGGCTTTATAGCTCACCCTTTTCTTATGCATGTCCTCAGGTTATCCCATGCAATGCTAAGTACGAGGGAATGTAGTGGTCATGTAAAGGAAGTTTTCAATAATGATGTTGTATTCAATGTTTTATGTTTTTATGTAATGATCCTAAGCCCAAAATACACAAACCTCTCGATCTTCTTTGTTGTATCAAGTGAAGTTTTATGTAATAAATCATTTTGAAGTTTGTAATAAAAGTAGGGTTGTCATAGCTTTATTCCTGACAATGGATTCCATATCTGGGAGATCAGGAATTCCCTAATGGGACATGTCGTGAACCGGCTTGGCTGATCGGTTAAGGGTTGACTAATGATTGGTTCATGAAAAATGTTATCAAAGGATTCCCTCGTTATTTGGGGTGTCTGGTTGGTTGATATTTAGAATTTCGAGACATGAGAGATAGGTATGAGAAAGGAGTCATTAACCCTCGTTCATTCTGAACCACGAGTCACCAACGGTAGTTCAGTAATTGATTCCTTATATTATTCTAGTTTATTTTAGATTTAGGGATGACAGTGGTGGTGAGATAGTGTCATATTGTGATTTCACATGGATTAGTTAACCATGTGATATCCAAGTTCCCGGTTCAAGTTCCCCTTAGTTGTTTTTCTTACCTGCATCATTTCTCATGATAATGTAACAAATTTTGGAATATATACTAGCCCTCTCTCTGGTAGTTTGGTGTAAGTGGTGTTTTTTCAAGGATTCTATTAGTGTAAGTGTGTATTTGAAATTGAAGAAGCATTTTTTAAATGACAATGCATTCATTTAAATAGTTTAGGGATTAGAAAAATTGGTTTTAATGGTAAATTTTATTTATCATGACAATTTTGTGAATATTTTAAATTGGTAAAGAAATGGAATAAATGTAAACATGTGTGATAGTTCATTATATTTCAAGAGTGTTTATATGTAATAAAATGCATGAACATTTTTTATAAGGACGGATTTTGAAAGGGATGTTTTTTGATGTGTTTATATTAGTTCATTTTTTACGCAGGTAGTTTTCCAATGAAGGTTCTTTCATTGATGTTGCTTTGGATTGAAATTGTTTTTGGATCTATGTTTTATATGTTTGTTAGAAAATGACACCCAGAATGGTCTCCAATGTTTCTGATAAGTCATGCCTAGTTTCTAGTCCTTCTCAGATGATTCCTGTTATTCGTAGTTTCCAAGATCATTTAGAGGTGGTTATGTGGCTTGGAGAGGTCGATCATGTCATTAGGATGTTGGAAACCCCCGAGGCATTTAGAGATTGATATGTTATTGGATTGTTTGGGGGACCAGTTTTGGACGAATAAGATATCTTCTCCCCACCATCAATACAAGTTAAGATAAACCGGGAAGTCTTTAAATCCCTATTTTTCTGATGCTTTAAACCTGAATAGGATAAGATGAATAAAATGGAAGATCTTATGTGTATTAAACATGGCCAATGGTCGGTGAAGGCATATATTGACCATTTCAGAAAACATGAGTCTTTATCTCTAGAGGTAGAATAACAGGATTTGATAAAGACCTATCTCTTCCTCGGAGAACTTCAACCCTAGATCATGGAGTGTGTCCTCCCTTCTATGGGACATTGTTTTGAAACGATTGTGTATGAGGCATTCTTAGATAAGTCTGTATTTGTATCATAGATGTTGGAAATCCATTGTATCCAATTTCTCATGAAGGTTCCCCATATGGTGAGCAGGGTGTGCCAGAGGGACCTGTTTCTAAATAATTCTCTGCAGTGGTTCTGGATTCTAGTTCTTCGGACCTTTCAGTAGTGTCCAATCATTTTTGGAAGTTTATAAAACACATATCCACCATATAACATCATTCCAAAGAGGTCCCATGGTTGTGGGTGTCTAGGTTATCTAGAGATGTTATATAAGAAGTGTACCCTCAATAAGATGCTATGACGAAGGACTTTAGTGCCTAACTATGAGGTAGGAGATGCTTCATCCATATAAGCCCTAGCCATAGGTCTTTGGGTGAATCTCACACATTGTTAGTAGTTGTAGGGGGTGTGAAGCCTTGATCTAGGATTTTTGTTATGTGTTCGAAGTGGAACATTTGAAGTCATTTTGTCCTTGTTTTTTACTATTAAAGGTTTTCTATAATTTTTTAGTTCATCATTCGTTGGGGTAATGTGATGAACTAATTCTATTGTAATCAAATAGTTCTATTTGTCTGATTATTTTTTTATGAATCATTCATTTTTTCCTAATTTATGTTCAGCCATTGTGTGGGTTAATCTCGATTCTCTTTGTGTTCTTTTAGATGTGTAAGTGACTGTGGAAGAATCAATGTTTGTAGTTATTTTTCGGTTCACTACTTGGGTTATTTTCTGCTCGGAGGTTTTTCTCTAGTGTTGGGTTTCGTTTGTCTGGGTCATGAGTTCCATGTTCCAGTGGAGGTATTTTTTCTCTCATTCTATATAAGTTTGTTTCGATCATTTCTGAGATCCCCCCTTCCTAGGGTGGTATGATTTTATGTAAATTTTTTTCTCTAGTTAAGATATTTTGGTGGAGAGAACCCTCTCTAGTTCTCCCATTCTCTTGTGTTGGGGTCCCATTTAGTTTTAATCAGGCATGGATTCATGTTTTATATATCATTCAACTAGGTGATTTTTTTTGTGGTAGAAAGTATTTGTGGTGGGGAAAATTGTCACACACCAACATTGGAATTTGTTTATATTTTATAATTCCTCACTTCTAGGTTCTCTCTTTGAGGCTCAGGTTGAATGAGGGGTTAATATTTTTAAGGACCTTTATTTTTTGTGGGTTTTAGAGTTGTACGTGGGCACCGTATGGTGGGTGGTACCTTACGGTCATACCATGTTACAGTGAAATTTCAAACCAAATGAAATAAATTAAACTTGAGGAAAACAAAATTAAAAATAAAATAAAATAATATAATAAAATGAAATCCAATTTTTAAATACTTTTTTAATATTAATAATGATTTTATCATTATATTTATTAAATTTATTATTATGTTATATTATTATTACTAAGATTATTACTGTTATTAGTGTTATATTATTATTAAAAGAAATTTTAATATTGTATTAATGATATAATTATTATTATTATATTATTTTTATTAATTTATTGTATTATTATTATTTGAAATTATTATTATTATTATAAAATTAAAAAACCAACCCCCCCCCCCAAATACTCACTGCACGCCACACCCAGACCCCCTGGTTCCCCTCACTACTTACACCCCTTTACACTACGAACAACCATCTCTCTGACTCTCAACTATCGCCCTCACCCTCCTAATCACCTTCTATCAATAGAGCACCCTCATACATTCCCTCCTGGTCCACCCTCCTTCCATGCCTATTTCCAGCTAACACGCCCACCTTCTCCTTTAATCCAACCAGCCGACACACCCTCCCTCTCTTTTACTCTAGCCCGCTCGTCCGAATTCGGCACTCTCCCTCACCCTCAAACACAACACATAAACCCACATCCATTACTCTCCCCTTACTCACACCCTCTATCTCACTAGTGCATGTTCCATGGCCCGACGACCTCACTGTATGTATTTTTATTTTTCTATTTAGTAATTTAATGTATGTTTGTCAAATCTGAATGATGGGAATTGTAATTTTCATGTTTTATCATTATTTTAGGCATGAAAATGGTGCACAGGGGGTTGCTCATTACTCCTCTGAAGCAGTGTCACAGTCGCCAACCATTTAGGTAGATGAGTCTATATTTTCATCTCTGTTTAAGTCCATTTAATTATTTACTAATTTTAATTATATCTTTTATTTAATTTGCACCTTCACAATATATTAGGTTAATCTGCTATTTTTTTTCCAAGTTAATTGTTTTTTCTTGAAATAGTTTTGGTGTATTTTCCATGGTCATGTTTTTTTGGTTTTGGTAACTATGTTCTTTGGATGTTAAAAGTTGTATTTATAGTGTTTTTTCCATGACATTATCCATTGTTATACTCTTTAATGGTTTATCATCGTGTTTCATGTTTGTGTAATTTTTTTGATTTGTTTATGGAATTATTTATAAAATTTGTTAAATTTTTTATAAAATTTCTATAACACTATTTGGGTTACTTATAAATTTTTTAATGCATTTTGACAAGATTATAAATTTTTTTTCCAAACAAGTTAGCCTTTTTATAAAAGTGTATATAGACTAGTTCAGTGGTGTATGTAATTTTTTATAAATTGGTTGGTATATTTTTATATTATTGGTGAATTTTTGGGTATATTTTACTAGTTTCATGTTTTTTGGATGTTGGGGAAATTGGAAATTTTGTGGAAAAATTTATTTTCAATTTGTCATGTTTGGGTTGACAACGTTGTAACCTAGAAATTGTGTTAAAAATGATTTAAAAATGAGTTTTTATGGATTTAAATGTATTGATTTGTGTTCTATTAATGATGTCAATGGTTGATCATGATTTCAATGCAATTGGAGTCCTTGTGTAAATGGTTTACAGATGTCACCATGGTTGATGTTGAGCCATTAGATGTTTTCATATCCATGTGTGCACTAGCTACACACAAGGATGTGCCCGAAAATGAAGATTGTACCTTCAAAATAGTAGTTTCATAAAATTATTGTTTTTGAAATAGTTTTTTTATTTATAAATATGATTTGGTCCTTTGTGTGGATTTTATGTAAGGTTCTAAATGTAATCTTAAAGGGTGTGCCCATTCATAATTTAGTGTGAGTTTCAATGAATATTGGGCTCAAGGGGTACATTGGCCATTTTAGAAGATTGTGGATCTTCCTTAAGAGTCCGAAAGGTTTTACTAAAAATGAATTGAAGACTTTGGAGTTAAAGGCTCATTTGAATATTCTAACTTATGGGTGAAGTTTAGTTATGTTTCAGAATGGTTTTTGTTTGGAAATTGTATGTTCTTGGTAGGATATTTAATTGTTTTTAGAAAATGGTGTTGATATGGACAAGACACAATGGCCTGGTTGGCACTTTGTATGTTTGAAATGTATGTAAATATATAATTATTTGGGGCACTCATATATAGTGGAAACCTTTATGGTTTAATGTATAGGATGCATATCTGATTGGGGTAGGAAAGTATGGAGAAAACCTCTGAGATACACCACACGTGTGAGGGCATCCTACATACACAGTATTACTACAACTATTGGTTCCTATGTGTATTTTATATGACTGATTGATGGTTGATGATAAACCCTGATTAGATGGGTTTTTACACCCTAAATTATTTTTCAGGTCATGAAGTAATTTCTACTAGATTTGGTCAGTATTAGGGAGGCCACTTGGTTATAGACATAGGATCTTCACCCTATAGAAACAGGTGGTTCTGAACCGAGTATATCTAGGGGTCATCAAGGGATCTTTTGGATCACCCATGGTTACTTAATTGTTTAAATTTCTTGATTAATTCATGATTCAATATTTTATTTCCAGTTTCTACTCTTTACCTATATTATTTTAGCATGGCTTTGGTATCAACTATTTTGTTTTTAGTTTTCAAATGGAAGTTTGTTCTGGAAAATGATTTATAATTGTATTTGACATTAAAATGGAGAAATATTTTTTATTTTATTAAAATGTGAGAAAACTTATTTTTATCTTTATATTTCAAACTAGCATTAATGGAATGTTTCATTGATTGGAATGTATGGATTATATGGTGTATTCCAACTATGAATTTTGGTGTTAAACCCTACATTATCTTTTCTGTTTCATGTATTATTATTGCTGGATCACTCTCAGAGCAAAAATTATTCTATGTAGGGATGTTACCTAAAATGTCACATCGTTGTATGTGTACTATATTTTTCTTTCAATAGTTAGTTTTATTTTTATTGATAATTTTATTTGTCATTTTATCTTTTTTTCATGGGAAAAATTGTTTCCAACTATTAAATTTGATTCCTGACACTGTTTGGCATCCCAGGGGGATCACATACTCCCCTCAAGACATGTCACAGACATTCTCATATAGCTGGTTCAGGTTCAACCTTTTATTGGTTCAATAAAACAGATGCTAGTGGTAAGAAATTCACCATTTCCCACCTTTGTTTAGGGGTAAGACTCCTACATCATTTTCACACGTGACATATTGTCATCCATCTTGTGGTTTATCATTTTTCTAAAACATTATATTTATAAAAACATTTCAAAAATATGACACAATCCTCCAAAATAACAATAAAATGTTTTAAATAAAAAAATTGTTTTATGCCTCTAATTTTTTCTTCCAAAATTTAAATATCCCACAATTACTTCAAAATCAAAGATCATATAAACAATTAAGGTTATCTATATCATTATATTTTTCTTTAAAAAAGATAATTCATCCTCAAATATCATTTTCACATTAAACTATTATGTTTTTCATATAAAAAATACGAAGAAAGGTCTTCCAATGTACTCCCATCAACAAAGAATACATAATCCTTTTAAACATTGCACAATCCTTAAATGAAACATGAATCCTTAATTTCATTTATATAGAAGAATTAATCATTCATCATTCTTCATAATAACTTAACGATGATTTTCCACATTATTATATAAAAATTATTTCCTAGATTGTGAAATATAAATCATATACTAATATTTAATAATGAAAAAATGAACCATAAAATAATACATACCTTTTATATGTCATTTTTAGTTTCATCATCCTCAATTGTAATGGCGTTAATTATTTATAAACAGATATATGTAAGGTCTTTCTAATAACCTTCACATGAATTCTTCCTGAGACATCAAATTTTATAATTATGACACTACCCACATTTAAAAAATTCAATATATATATTGGGTAGGACTTATTTTCTTTTCATGGAGTTAAATTAACTCTTCCTTTTTTCCATTCATATTATTATGTTATGACATCCTTTTCCACATTTAAAATATATTCTCATACATTTAATATAGTTTCCTAGGTTTTTCTTTTCACATCATTAACATGAATTTCATTTAACATATTTACCATTTGATTATTTCACCTACACCTCCATCAAGATTCATTTCACTCATATATGATGAACTAAAAATCACTAAGGATCAAGTGGTAATTCATTACTCAGAATAAATGGTTTACTAAAATAACAATTGTTCTCACTGAATATCTCATTTAAATTGTTTTATTATTCATAAAACCACAGAATTTTTCTTTCACGTCCATTTTTACGTTTGTCCATGCTAGATCCATCCATTTACTATAACCATGATGTTAGTATGAGCAAAAAAATCATAATATATCTTCCTATGAGGGTGATAAGATCAAAAATATCCTTATTCATTTAATCCCCAACCAATTAAATTTATCTAAAATAACATTGAAACTTACTCCATGTTATCCATTGTTGTCATGTATACTTTATAACTTTTTATTAAACAGTGTACATTCAGCTAAACATATCTAAACCATCCTTTTATGTGGACTAAGTGGCCGCAACATTTAATATTAAAGAATCTTATGATTTTATAATGACTTTAATTTATTTGAAATTGTGGATATTTTCAATTTTAAATATTTATAAAATTTATTCATAATTCATACAGAACATCCGACATTCAGAGAACGTTGATACTACAAAAAATAATTTCCATTGTTTACATTATATAATTTTTTTAAAAATAAACAAGAAATCATTTTGATGAAAAATATTTTCAACATTCATCTTGAATTCTTAATTTGTCTTATCCATCCTTATTCCATGTAAAAAAATTAAAAAATAAGATGATAAATATAATCAAAAAGGGGAAAAAATATAATAAAACAAAATATTATTCAATAACTACTTATAATCCCGTGGAACCATTTTCCAAATGTTATAATTCTCATGCATTAAACATAGGCTCGTTATCTTACCTCGTGAAATCATATGTTTCCAGTATGACTGCATAGAAAATATACACCATAAATTTAACCTATGGTAAAATTTTTATATCATTCTTAAATTTTGTATTTCTATCACAATTACATTTGGATTAACCCGCATGGTTATATTGTTAATACCCTTTATAGTAAATTCATCTAATACCTTAAGAGAAACCGTACTAGTTTATTTTATATCATTACCCAATTTAATGAAGAGAAATAATGGGCTCCACATCCTTTAGTTTATCATGAGACCACTGATACCCATAAACAATTCCCAAGAACCATAACAAATAATAATAAAAAAATCTCAAAAAGAAATAAAATTTCTACTATGAAAGTGTATTTCATTTTTACAAAGTCTTAATAATTAATTTAAACAATTTACTTGAAAACAAAATTAAAAAAAATTTAAACAAAGAATAAAAACATTGAAGATACATGAATGTGGGAAATTATTTTTGTTCCATAAATTATTAAAAAAATATTTTTTATGTTTTTGGTAGAAATAGGTTAAATTGTAACTTTAAAAGAGGTTTTTTAAAATTTATTCCCCTACCTTGAGTCTGAATCATCATATAAAAACATTATAGTCATGATTTATATATATATGATAATTATATACTAAATTTAGTAAAATTATTATATGTTCTTATTACTTTTATATCAATTATTATCTTGTTATAATAATTAATTAATTAATTCTGATCATGTGTGGTGTTTTGATGATATTTGGTTATTGAGTCCAAAACTACTTTGGTATGATACATGGCCATTATTACAACATCTCTAGAATATCTGTTATGAAATAATAATCACACTTATAAACTAATTATACGTTTAAATCAAACCATTATTTATTTTTCTGAAAAATGTACTATATTATGATCTTTGAGATGGTTGGTCTTATGTACGCATGAGTTACATTTCAATTTTTCAATAATAATTATGGAAAGAAGTTATTTATTATTTTATCTCGAGAGAATGATAATAATATCATAGATATCATATTAATAATTTTAAAAATCATAGACATATCATCCATGTGATGTGGTGATGAAAAATTAATCACATCATTTTGTGGTTCAATAATATGCATGAATTACGTAATCATTTTTCTGTGAATGGAAAGAAAGAATGTAAATGATATATTATTATTTCAAAACAATACATATTCGATTAATATTATATATAAACATTAATTACATCCTTATAACCAATCTTGAATTATTGTGATGGAAAATAAATTACATCGGTTCTTGAGGCAGTGGTCTGTCGTGCACACAAACAATGAATTCTTTTCCCATTTGATGGAAGTTCACCTGGATTTAGGTGACGATATTAACAAAATTGAATATTATTAAATTATGGATAAATTATTGATTATTTCATCATGGTTTAAGATTATGTTATGTAGTTAAAGTAGAATAAATATTGGAACACTTAATTAAAAATGATACCATTTCGTCAGACAATCTCTATTTCAAAAAACAATAAGACTACTATGTTTCATGTTCTAACTAAAATAACAGCTATATATTGTGGGGAGATAATATAGTAAGGTATTTTTTGACATTTTTCTAAAAATAATATGTTTTATATGTAGTAAAATAATAATAAATGGTAATGTTTAATTTGATATTTGAGGGGAACTCTTGAAAATTTTCAAAATATTAAATTAATAAAAATTGCATATCTATTCAAAATTGATCAAAATAAATTTTCATTAATATAGAATGATGATGGGTCAAAATATATTCATACAATAAATATTTTACATGTTTCTAATATTTTTTAATCCATATGTTTTGGATTTAACCTATATTTAACCCCTTTAACTCCTATAATGACATCATGGAGTTATGATATTTAATGGTCAATATAGTTTAAATATGATGGAAACAAAATCAAAAAAAATTTATAAAATATTAATTAAAATCAATTTTTTTGATATTATATATTTTAATTAAACCGATATAATTTTATAAATTATTTTTTATTTTTAAATATCATTAATGTCAGTTTTGACAAAATTCATTACATGCCTTTATAAAAATTAAAAAAAAGATATAAATTAGAACTAATTCATCTAAAACATCATGATAATTTTATATCATATATAATATTATTGATGACTTTAAATATTTGAAAAGAGTTTAATTTTACAAAATATAATATCATGTTTTTATATTATCATTAATTAATCAATTACTACATCTTCAGTGTGAAAGTATTTGATTTTATTAAAAAATATGTCAAAAATTAAAATAAACTAACATGATTAAGTTAAAAAATTTATAATTACCAATAATATTTAAATTAGAATATATCATCTAAATATATTTATATTAAAAAAAATGTGTTAAAATATTATTTTGATAATATATACTTTGAATTAACATAAAATATTATAAAGGGAATAAAGTCATCTAAGTTGATACAAGAGGTCATAAAATCCACTTAATAATGATTAGTTTTAAAAACCACTCATCTAATTAAATTAGGACAAGATTTAGGGTAGCATTGTAAAATTTATAATATTATTTTATTCTTAATTAATCAATTTAACTGAAATTGTGTTAATAAAAATTACTAAAGTTACTATTTACAATATTCAAAAATAAAAAGATATTATTTAATAAATGTGGATGCTATGATTTAAAATATTGATATTTTTTATAGAATTCATTTCATAATAGTTTTATAAATTAATAAAAAATTTATATTCTTGACGTAGTGAGATAGTTAGTTTTGCGCAATTCATTACAATGACCAAAATTGGATTAACCAATATATAGTTTTTTTAATTATATATTAATAAAAATTCATAATATAATTTAACACTATAAATTATTCAGTAGAAAAGTTGTTTTCAATTAAATATAGGTATTATTTATTATTCAAGTAAACATTTAAGTTATCAAAAAAATTACCAAAATATAATCCAATGAAAATTTAAATATTATTCAATAAACTAATAATATTATTTTTTGAAATATGATTTTAAATTGTTTCAAAAACAATATTTCAAACATGTTCTCCATCAAAAGTCTGCAAAACCGTCTTTTATAGAAATACATATTTTTTGAGTAAATTTGGAATTTTTCTTGGACTACATATACATAACTCATAAGATGAGTATTAAAAATTATAATGAATATATTATAAATTTAATTTGTATAATATAAAAAGGTTTATTTTTAAATTTATTATTTTTAATCAAATTTTTCAATTTTAAATATTTTTTATGAAAAAATCGTTCATTTTACAATGGGTATTAAATTAAATTATAATTAATTGGTCGAAAAGTTGACTATATATACATGTATAAACAATTATTAAGTAATTTATTGAATTGTTTTCATTATCATGATTCTAACATCTATGTTATAATTGTAACATTTATATAATAATATTTATTAGTTCGTTTAAGCTTTTTGTGGTGTATCATGTACGCTATCAATCGAAGTGAATATTTATTAAAATATTTTGATGTCACATTCTCCCACCCTTTAATAGGACGAATCCTTGAAATTTGAACACGGTATAAAAAATGAAGGGTTTAACTTTTCAACATACCAATATTGAAATCCCATGTTTGAAAAGGATTAATAAAAAATTCCACATTGAAAGAAAAAAAGGGATGTACAAAGGTCACCTTAATTAACACATAAAAAGGTTCACTCTAAGAAAACATGGACATGACAGTGAAAATTAACTATGATTTTATAATGGATAGTGTTTGAGAACATGGTTTTAAGAATGTTAACAATATCAAAACCATAAATATGTGATGATTTAAATTATTATTGATTATATAGTAAGAACAGGAAATGCATAACAATTTGGTTGAAATATACATTTCATCATGTTATTGAATTATTTTACTAACTAGAAGAAGAACATTATAAATTATAAATTAAAAAAAATTAATACTTTAACCAATTTTAACCACAATCACATATCTTTTTCACAAATAATGGGTATTCATGATATTTTTTGTTGCATGAACCACTAGAATTAACCTCTAGGGAATCCCATAGTCTACAAATTATTATCTATATATTTAAAATGTCCTGAAAAATTATCTAAAACAAATAAATTTAGGATAAAATATGATAATTCCTCAAAAATAACCAACCCATATATGATGAAAAACTATATTATCCAAAAAATTCAACAATAAAACCGAACATTCAATATAGACCATTATAAAAATAATTGTCTTAATATTCCTCCACACAATCCCAATAATTATTGATAACCAATATCTTAAAATAATTTATCACAGATTATTTTAAGCTATATTTTATGAATTATCACCACAAACATTCAATTACTCAATAAGTTTTATAATAAAAATAAATTTTCCAAATAATATTCAATATATGATAACAATTTCCCAAAATAAACTAAATCACCATAGATAAAAAATAAAATCATATATACTTCAAAAATATAAATCCTCATTTATTAAAAAAATAAAATCTCGTAGTAATCAATTTAAATTAATCCTAGATAGGTTCCAAAAATAATAATCTTTATTTAAAATATCACTAATGACATAAGCACCAAATTATTTTCCAATCACGAGGTTATCTATTTCATAAGACATGTGTTCCCAAAATCAAATTTTTCTTCATATATCAAATATTTTAACAAACAAATATAGTCATAATAATTGGGACTTCAAGTATGATTGTGGTAGGGGATATACCCTTATAGCCCTTCAGTTGTGGGTTCGATCCCACAAATGTGCTGAACCCAATAGGTTGTCAGCCATCTAGTGCGTTATCATTTTTCAAAAGCTATAAAATTATAAAAACATTCCCAAATTATGATAAAATTCACAAAATTACCTCAAAAAATTTCTATCTCAATTTTTAACATTAACTATTTTTGTGATTCAAAAAAATTAATATCACATAGTTACATTAAATTAATAGATTTAATCTATTGTTAAGGTGGTACATAAAATAATAATTGAGTCAAAAAAGTTAAAAACAATTCATACTAATATAAAATTTTCACATAAACTACATAAGGGTTATATATAACAAGAACAATTAAAGCCATTAAAATTACTCCCATCATCAAAACGGTATTAATAATTTTAAATATTTCATCATGTTAACTCTAACATAACTCTTTAACTCCTTATATGTATACATATTAATCATTCACCATTCATCATAATACATTAACCATGCTTTAATTCCTTATTCCAAAATACGTATTTACAACAATTGGAAATATGAATTTTATTCTTTTATATAATAACGTTAATACATGACAAATTAAATAATCTAAAATTTTTATATGTCATTTGACTTTTTCCCATCTTCAATAGTAATGGTATTAGGTATTCCTAAATAGTTGTCTATTTGATCCTAAAAATCCCATTAATGATTCTTCTTCCTAAGAAATTTATTTTCCTAATAACTATACTCTGCACTTTTAAAAAGTTCAATTTATAACTCAGGAATAAATTATTTTTCTTTCATTGAGTCAAAAGAATTCTTATTTTTTCCTTGGAGGATTATCATATTATGACATCATTTACAACATTTAAAACATCCTTCCATCTGATTAATATATTTTACATGGTGTTTTTTCTCATCATTGATATATATTTAATTGAATATATTCCCCTATATGATAAGTGTTACATGAACTTCTATAGGTATTCATTTCTCGCATATATAATGCTTTGAAAGATTCACTAATGTCATAGGGGTTAATCATTACTCTAGAGAGATTATTTAGAATAACCATAATAATTATCAATGTAACTCCCATTTCAATAGGTTGATTATTCCTAGAACCACCACATTATCCTTCAAATAAATTTTTACATTAGTTCTTACTCCAACCACCCATTTACAAAAACCAAAATGGTTATAGTGAGTAATAAAATTATTATATAACATCTTACTATCATGATAACCACTAGAATATCCATATTCAAATTTTCACCTTCTAATTTAATTATTATTAAATAAATACAAATCTTCCTACAATGAAATCCATTGTGATTATATAGTACCTTTAATTTATGATTAAAAAATATCTTAAACTATAATGTTTTAAAAAATATCCATTGATACAAACTATAATAACTTTTCCATAAGAATTAGAGAGTCCGGATTTTTAATTTAGAATTTCATTTACATTAAATTGATGATATTTTTTTTGTATACATTGTTAATGAGTTAGGTCATAAGTCATATAACATACCACAATCATACATTGTGGATACTAATAAAATAATATCCATTTTTCCAAAAAATAAATCTTTAAAAACCAAAATGATTTTATTTCATGAAAAATATTCAAAACATTCAACATGACTTCCTCCTTTCCCTTAACCATCCTAAAACCCATTTAAAAACAATTAAAATCATTTGATTATAACGAAATGTTCACTAATTAAAATAAAAAGAAACATATAAAGTGTGAGTCTAGAAATACTTACTAACCCATTATACATTTTTCCTATATTTATACATTTATCCCAAAAAAACAAAGCTTTTAAATTACCTCATGAAATCATAAGTTTTAAATAAAAATCAGAAGGGAACAGAAATCATAAACCTATATTATAGAATAATTTCCATACCACTCTTACATTTATTGTATCTCTCTAGGTAATATAAGGATTGACCTTCATAGTTACATTTGGAAAACCAACAACATTAATTCCCGTAATCTCTTAGGAGAAAACCTAATTGTTAAATATGTCTAATAACCCATAAAATTTGGTAATTGAAATGGAATAAAACCCCTTCATTTATCATGGAACCAACCATACTCAATAAAAACCCATGAACCATAATATATGAATAACACAAAAATATCTCATAAATGAAAAATAACTTTTCCACATTGAAATATTTTTTCATTTTAACAAAGTTGCACACTTATAAATGAAAACACATTATATGAAAATAAAATTGTTAAATTATAATGGAAGCATGAAAACACTATAGAAATGTGAAATTAAAAAAATCTATTTCTTCAAATTTAGTTTAAATAATTCTTTTTGGATATTTAAAATTTAGCTAATGAGAAACATTAAAAGTGTATTTTTAAAATAGAGCCCCTAAGCTTGACCCAAATTGTCACATCCAATATTTTTCTTATATAATAAAAATATTAGTTTAATTATTTTCTTAAATTAAATCCTTTTTAATATTTATTATTTAATTTATATCATTGTTTTATCATTTTATTACAAATACATAATTATTAATATTTATATTTCATGTCTTCATTATATTCGTTACATGAGTCTAAAACAACTTTGGGATGAATACTATATTCAAAGTTGTCATTATTCCATCATCTATATAAAAATATAAATAACATAATATTATCATTATTAAATCAATTATAATTTTAAATCAAACCATTATTTATGATTATGAAAAATGAACTTCGTTATAATCATGGAGATTGTTGGTCGTACGTACGCATGAGTAACATGTCCATTTTAATGATAAATTTAGAATGAAGATAATTGTTATTTTATCATTCATAAATAACCATGATATCAATATTATCATGATATTAAATTAAATGAACATATATATATCATTTATGTGATGTGGTGATGAAAAATAAATCACTTCGATTCATGGAGATGACAGTTCACACGCACGCATGAAAAATAGTATAATTTTTTACAGAAAGGTAAGATTTTAAATGTTATATTATTATTTCATAATGATAAATATGTAATTAATATCATATAAAAACAGTGATACCATTATTATAACTATTATTTATTTATGGTGGTGGAACACAAATTTCGTCAGTTCGTGGGGTGGTAATCCTCCGTAAACATGGATGATAAGTTCTTTTCCAAATTCATGGTATTGAATATGGATTTAGGTGATGATATTAACATAATAACATATCATCATATTGAGTTTACTATTTATATTATTTCACTATGGTAGAATAATATTTTAGTGAGTTTTAAGAAGAGAAAAAAAAACACTAAATTGAATAGGATACCATTTCTTCGGACAATATCATTTTATAAAAAAAAATACGACCAGCAAGGGTGGAGTAAATACAAATCTAAGAGATCTATAACATGGGTAGTGGTTCTTGGATGGTTTTTGGTTAGACATTGGTGAATCCAAATAGGATTTAGCAACATATTTAATTAATATAAATTAATTTTCTATTTCAGATGGCTCTAACCTGAATTATTTTGAATATAAAATTATAGTAGTATGAAATACCTTATTATAATGATAGTTAAAAAAGTTTTTACTGATTTTTAATCCTTTCATTTCATCTTTAACCATTATTTAGTACCTATAACTCATCTGTTGAGAACATAGAGTTTTACTTTTTATGTGTTAGTATAGTTCGTAAAAATGTCAAATGAACAAAAACGAGTAATTTATAACATTTAAATCCAAATCAAAATCAGTTAGATGAATTTGACAATATTGGAAATTTTATATCATTAAATAAAATGTGATATATTTTATATAATCATTAATTCCTATATTGACACTATCCATTCATTGAATTTTTAATAATATTATAAAACATTATATGTTATCAGAAATTAATCTAAAACATCCATTATATGTAAAAGTAATCTATAAAAATCATGGATGACATTAATTATCTGAAAATAAATTTATTATAATATTTTTAATATCATTTATTTGATATTTTCATTTATTAAAAATTTACTTCATTATCACTATGTAGGGCTTTATTGTAATTATAACTTCCATAACAAGTATAAATAAAGTACCATCATGAATATTACATTTTTATATATCCAAATAATATTCATTATAAAATATATCATATAAAGAACCATATATTAAAAATATTATAATTATTAAAACCTAATTAGGTCATCACTCCCCATTAACAGTGCTAATAAAAATTAGTACATCCAATATTCAAATTTGGGAAAAATGGTCCTATATAATAAATTTGGACCTTCAAATAAAAAATATAGAATATATTTTCCTGAATTTAATTCAATAAATTTTATAAAATTAGGTGAAAATTAATCTCATTAACGTTGTGAAAAAAAAGTTATTAATGGGAAAATATTAAAATGATCAAAATATTTTTATATCTAAATTCAATGTAAAATTGATTAAAAATACATAAATTGGATTATATGAAATAAAAATTATTAAATTACACTTTAAAACTAATTAAAAATATAAGTTTACTCTATTAATTTTTTAGAATAAAATTATGTTTTCAATTAAAATCCATTATTTTTTACTATTACTAAAAACATGAAACAAACTAGAAAAAAATAAAAAAACAAACCAAAGTAAATTTTAAAATCCTTATTTAAGATAAGAAGATTGTTTTTTTAAAAAAAATTATAATTATTCCCCTAACTAGATTTAATTTATGATTACCATCAAAAGGCGAACAAAATGTATTTCCAGAAAAATGGATCTATTATGTGTAATTGTTTTCATACATCAAGTTGATTAAATCATAGGATTAATGATAATCATTCGATTTATTTATTTATTTTATTAAAAAAATATTTTGAAAATTTAACAATGATTGGGATAGATTTTGTGCATTGTTTATTTCATAAAATCATGGGATTTTACAAAAAAATATTTTTTTCTTAGGACCTCATGAATAGTGCCTCATCCCCCTTAAAATCACATCCAAATTTAATTACATAAATCCATCAATAATTAAGCATGGTTCCTAATATACATATATATAATGAATATAGAATGGAGGATAATTGAAATTGAATTAAATATATTATAATAAAATCCATATATCATCCCAGACAATTAAAGAAAAAGACATGTTCTTATATATTAATATTTATAAATAATATATTAATTTTACATTAATAGTGTTTCATTATGAGATATCATACCCAACACAAAGAAATGGGTTTCTGTGAAATCATACGTTACACATAAGGCAGAGTTATATGAAAAAATAACACACTATTAAAATTATCATTTTAAATGGTAGTTATTCCATAGTCGTTGTATTGAAAGGAATGATAAAAATAAATATATTATATTTATACAAGTTTGTTTAAAAAATTTACATTAATGGAATAAATTTTAGATGCTTAAAATGAGAAAAAATACAATGTTACTCATAAATTAGAATTAAAAGGATGTTTTTCACCTTTAAATGCCGAAACCATTATAAATCATGTTTTCTTCATTTTTATATATTTTATTAGTAATAATAAACATAAAAATTTTAATAGAGGCATAAAAAATTACATTTGTTTAAATTTTGTTATTTTTCTGATAAAATTCATATTTTTATGAATAATGAAAAATACTGCATTTTCATTCAGTAATTCATGCTAATCCAAATTATTTTTATTGATATATTATCATTATAATTCGGTTTAAATTAAAATCAGTTTATTATTTTAAAATTTAATCCAATTTTTGTCATTTAATGTAATTTTACATGGAAATTTGGTATAAATACAAGTTAATAGTTTGACGGTTTTTACTTTTTTGAAAACCATTTTCTCATTTGAACAACAGGATTAGATTTTGAATTTAAAATTTTAACATATGTTAATTGAATTTTAAATAACTAACTTAAATGATTTTATTTATAATAAAATATTTGGTTTAATTGGATCAATTTTTTCAGGAATTGTAATGTTATTATTTTATTATTACCAATGTTAAAGGGTAAATCATGTTAATAAGGGTAAAAATAATATTATAATCATTTAAAACAATCATAACACCAGTCTTAATCATATTTAATGATTTCTAAAAGACCAATAGAACCCTTTGGATTAAATGTTCGCCATTGGAAGCCACTTGGGTATGATTATGTCATTTATAACATTTAATTTCATGTAAAGGAAAAAATATCATAATCAAGACTCTTAATAGTATAAAAATTTAATATGGGGTTATATATGTGATATCTTTGACTATAAATAGTTGTTTTAAAGATAAAAATATTCCCTAAATCATCTTATTCCATTTATAATTTTTAGACATTAAACAATTAAATTTAATTATGAAACTATGATGATATAGTGATAACATTATTAATGAATGAATCAAATAAATGATATTATAAACATTAATATAAATATTATTGGTCAAAATTTATGCCATTAAATAATTTTATGGATAAATATGATGTGTTATGATTTATTTAATGTAATTTTTTAAAGGAATTATTTAGTTATGGATATTTAGAAAATTTAAAAAATTGAATACCATCAAAGTTGACAAAATTCTCAACAAAAAATATAAAATAGTTTTTTAAATGTAATAATCTTCCATAAATGTTAAGATTAAACCAAATATTTGGGATAATTCCTTATATATCTCATGTGCTACTTTTTTTTGTTTTACATGTTATGGTAATTACATTAACAAAAAAAGTGTAAATGACATGATATCACTGTAAGATTAAAAGGGGTAAAATGAGGGTTAATCAAAACATATACGCATTAAAAAATATTCAAAAATTTGTTAATATTATTTTAATGATGTTTATTAAACCAAAAAAAACATCTTATTTTTCAAATAAATTATTTTGGGATAATTTTCAACCGAAATTGAATTTATATTTTTATGATTTTCTAATGGTTCCCCCCTCCTCTAAAAAGGATCCCACTATTCTCTAATAATCAAAAATCAAGTAAATTTTGGCACAACCAATATCAACCCAAAACTCTTTCTAGAATACTTACCCACATTAGTTAGGCCATATATTAGGAATAACATATTTCTTAGAGGTGTTAAGGAATTATTCAAAGGTGATCAACTAAACAATATTTATCATTTTCTTTTAGAATCTCAATTTTATTTCTTCTACCACATCATTAAATTAACCTCCAACCATGATTAAATAACCAATACAGTAGCCTAAATAAACTAAGATGTTATTTTTTAATTATATTCACCTAAATATTTCTCCACTTCTATTATATGGTAAATGAATTAATCGATCTTGTGTAAGTGTATACTATCACCTCCACAAAACCGATATAATTAGTTTTCCATAATCGTCTAACAAGATTGGTTTTAATGATGGAATAAATATTTATATATGAAATTAATGACATTTTTATGATTTTAAAATAATAATATTTCCATTATGTTCTTACTTTGTATGCACAGAAAAATAAGAACATCATTCATGCGTACGTGTGAAATATTACTTCCACGAAGCGATGTGAATATTTTTACTTCGCCAAATCCCTTGTATGATATATATAAGTATATTAAAATTATAATTATAATTTTATCAGTATTATGTTGATTATGGGAATTAAAAATTACAATTACCTTATTTATGTAATGATCAAGGAAAAGTGGAAATGTTACTCCTACGTATGTATGACCTAGTGTCTCCATAATTATAACAATGTTCATTTTTCCGACCACAAATGAATTTTTTAATTTAAACATTATAATTGATGTATTAATGTTATTATTATTTCATGTATATTATATTGGATATGATGTACTTATGACCACATGAATTACAGACATCAATCCCTGTTCATTTTCAACTAAAGTACCAAATTTCGAAAAAGCATCAAATATGAACGTAATTAATTGTGTAATTTTTTTAACATATTAATAAGTGAAATAAAAAGATTAATAAACATGAGAAGTTTCTCGATAAATTAGAAATTATCAAAACTTTATTATTTTTGAATATAAGGATTGTACATGACGAGTCAAACTTAAGGTAAGGGATTTCATCAAAATCATCATTCATTAAGACATTTCTTGATAATATGCTTATTTATTCTTTTAGGATGTGAAGATATAGACACTATGACATTACATATCAATATTATATATATAATAATGTTACTTATTGTTTTGGTAAATGTATTATTTCCGGGAGATTAATATTTCAATGTTCAATGTGGTGAGAGACACCTTGAACGTTTAATGATTTTATTAACAATTTTTTTATTTTTGATATTAATCTACATATTTATATAAAACGATATAAAATTATTATATAAAACATTTTAGTTATATCATTAATTTCATTAAATCTTTTAATAATTAATCTTCTTATATTAAACTTTTTAACTTCTTTACAAAATCACAAAAGGAATTTTTTCATGTATACGATGACTATGACTTCTCCACCATTGTAAATGTTATTTGATACATAGATTCCTATGTAATCCATATATTTTGTAAATGGAAAACAAATATCTTATTTATTTTTTGGGATATCATTGTATTGAAAATGGTTTCTTAAATTAAAATTCTATTTTAATACAAATTTTTTTTTCATATGGGTTTAGAAAACGTTTTACAAAGAGTTTTGTGATAGACATGTTTTATAAATGAAATGGTACTTTAGTATTATTTGGAATGGGTGATCCCAATATTGCCTATATGAATGGTCGATCACTATTATTAGTCATGGTTGTGCCTAAACAAGATTATACGAAGGGTTCAACCCCAATATAGCTAATGGGTGAGCTCATTATAGCATATACTAATGTATTAGCCGAATTATCACTCACAGTTGAGCCCGATATAGCTTATACTATAAAGACCCACATTCATCAATATAAGGGATGGGATATAATGTTGTCTAGACAATCCTTCTTCAAGATGAATGAGTGATAATGACCCCGCAATGTGTCCCACCTCCAATAGGCCTCGAGGTGGTGACTATCACCTAGGGTATACAAATATAAAAAAAGTGGAAGGCAATACCCTTTTTATAGTAACCATTATTGGGAGATAAGATATATCAACCTCAAAAAACTCCAAGATATATATATATATAACGAAAAAAACTCTATCCCACCTACATGATCAAGTAAAACATCTAGAAATACAATAAAAACTACATGTTATGGACCAAAATAAAACTAAGCAGCGATGCAACATCCATACCAAATATTAAAGCTAGTAATGTTCAGAATGGTATGCATAATCTCCCAAGACACTGAAAAATTTATTTATATACATATACTGACTATTAAGTACACTCAATAGGGAAAAAAATTCACTCCTGCCCAAGTAGAATAACTATACTAATGCCCCTATTAGAAAATAGAAGAAACTCAAATGCAACAAACAAGGTAAACTATCCATCCCAAATTCCCTAAGGCATGGTCACTAAATAACACCAATCTTGTAATGTAATATAATAAGCACATAGATATTTTGGTACCCCACACTACATCATATTAGATAACGTTTCATCCCTAATGGTGAATGGTACGACATTTCCAATCTCTTCTACATGCCCCAATCTCCCAACCCGCCCACACACACTTGGGCCACAAACCCCACAAATCCCACATGCAGACACCATGGCCATAACCAAAACACATATCACCCAAAAACACTTGGGCCTTATCCTAGAGTCTGATGGGAAACAAACCACCTCTCATACAATTGATACCATAAATCTGGGAAAAAAACCTCCATCCATTACGGCCTTCCCAAAAAGACTTGGGTGATAAATTCATAAAGGATGATTAATGGTTATTTCGGTAACCATCCATCCATCCTCCCACATGTATGTTGGGAAATACACCCCCCATAACTATGGGGGTGTTGTGCACATAGTTCTCAGGACTAGTGGGGTGCATATAGATAACATAAGGAACTAAAAGTTTATAAAAATATGTGACAATAACTCAACCCGTACAATGGGATTCCAAATACATAACCATCCCACTCAAAAAAACCATTCCTAGAACCCCTACAGGTATTTACCACCATTAATGGCAGTCACTTGAATGATTTTTCACTATAAGGTCCCACTGAAAACATAGCCTAGAAAAATCATTTAACCAATTATCACTATGTATTATCAAATCATTCATTTATTTATTTCCATACCTACATGGTAAACTACCATACACATCAAACATTATAAGGTGAAGAAACCATTCAATCCACTACCATTTCAAACAAATAAAGAACTATCAACAAAATTCTTCAATGTTATCCCACCCAATCATCCTCTCATAACTAAACCTGGAAGCCTAGCTGCACAAAAACACCACACAAAACACACCCATAAAAATTAAATCGTGACACCACCTAGTCCTATAGTCCTTCTCCCCAACCACTATCGAGATGTAGTACCACTACATAACAAGTCCATTCATTACACAATCAATCAATCTGTCAACTTGATATACCATTGCACAGATTGTTCTACCTTGTACAAAATACACATAGCTACCACTATAAAAATGAATAAAAGACGAAAATCCCCAAAGAACACATCAAACAACCACACCTATCTAACATGGTGTATTTAGATTTGGACACTTTTTTCTATAAATTATACATTGATAAGCAGGTGTGATAAAAAAAGGGATACCATCCTAGGGAATCCATTTGTTTAACTTCGTATACATGATTGATTATAGAGAAATTTATAGCAATTATCCCCCAGGAAACAACAATAGTTATAAACCATCAACCATGTGCAAGAAATACCTCAAAAATCCATGCTTTTCATAGGCCACATGACCAAAAAAATAACATCATAAATAGAGTTCAAAAATAATTCAACCGACCAACATCAATCTATTCCCATGATGTTATCAAGTTTGTATTTCATCATTAGAATTTTTCATTGTTGAATTATATATTCTATAGGTTTTTACAAAATATCAGTACTAAAACAACCCTACACAATAAACAATCATAGTGGGATAATAAAATCCCTACCTTGAACAACGGGTGACCAAAACACCTCTTTACGCCAAAACCGAGGGGTCTCGTGAGTAGGGGATTCCAAAAAACCTAAATTGGGGGGGATAAAACATAGTAACATGACTCGTCTAGAGAGGAATGGGTCACATAACACCTAGGAAAAAATATAGACATAGAAGGAAGATAAGGTTTCAATTCCGGAAGGTAAGATCATATACTGATGAATAGGAAAAAGGTTTCAAATTCTATTAAAGTCGGATCATAAAATCCCCTTAAGAAATAATATATTAATGATATATATAATATACATTGAAATTAACTATGAAACATGTAGAAAAATAGTTAATGATGATTTACAACAAATAAAATTTATGAAGGGATAAATTGTGAAAACTTGGATAAAATGGAAATGAGTCACTAATGGGTGAGTCATCGATAGCAAGCCACCGACAATGACCCTCCAAAATCAAGTATCCAATGATGAGCTATTGATAATGACCTACCAACACTGATCCAAGAGCATGAACAACCAATGCGTGCTTGAATATCTCCCTAACTCACTGATTCCCTGAATCCCCGATGCCTGAGTCACTGACACCCAGACTCACTGATGCCCGGACTCACCAACACCCTAGCTCACCAATGCAATGACTCTCCAATGATCTGAATCATTGATGCCATCACCCACCAATTCCCTAACTCTCAGATTCCCTAACACAACAAGGCATGACTCACCGATGCCATGAATCACTGATGCCCTAACTCACTAGTGTCGTGACTCTCCGACAACCTAACTCACCCTTTCCCTGACTCACCGACTCCTTGATGAAGAGAAGCCCTAACTCACTGATATCCTGACTCACTAAAGCCCTAACTCATTGATTCCTAGAAACACCAACACCCTTACTCACCGATGGAAAAACAAGAAATTCATAAAACTATGGATATGAGCGACCATTTCCTCCTATGACATCTCAAACACTAGATTTGAAAAAGTAATGGACTATGTAGTTCGGGTACATTATATCCAATATCTCTTAAACAATTCATGGATTTGAGAATTCAAAACATATCCATGAATAATGAGGGGCATGAAAAACCATCTCGTAAGATACCTCTCATGGATAACCCACCTGTGTTGTAACACCCAGAGATTTTATGAAAAATATTCTTTTTAATTTCACTAATGTCTTGTGTTGTACGCTACACCAAAAGGAGCTTGCACAACACGCATCCTTGACTTGACTTGCATTGCATGCAATCGCAACCTTCCTCGATAGCGTGTGTAGTACACAATACTGAGTTTCACGAAACAACGATATGCTATTAAAATATTATTAAAACTAGCCGTTATGAATAGTAATAACCACTTTTTGAAATTTTGTAAATTTTATTTTTCAAAATGGAATTCATTTTTAGATTCGGAGTATCGAATTTAGCCTAAGGTGAAATTTTGGTACTTTTCGGATAAATTTCATATTCTGATGAATAGTGAAAATTACTAAATTATAATTAAAAACAACTTTTTTAATAGAAATAATTAATAGTGATAAATTATTAATTTGAGTGGTTTTAAAGTATATTTAGAATATATTTTTACAATTTAAGACAATGTTGGTCATTGGTTGTAATTTCACATTTAAACCAGACATAATCAAGTGTCAATCTTTTGATAGATATTGTTTCTTAAAAACACGCTATTTGTTTTAACAGCGGGATTTAATTGTAAAATTAATTAATGAAACTTCTATGTTATGAATTTGGTAAAATAGACTTCATTTCTGAATTCGGAATATGAAATATATCTTACGATGAAATTTTGGCATTGTTCTGAAAAACATCAATTTTTGATGAATAGTGAAACTATTAAGTGGTAGTTAAAAAAAATGATTTTTTCATAAAACTTAATTTTACCGTTTCTGTGAATGGAATTTCAAAAATCCTAGAGACACGGTTGATGTCAGTAAGTAAAATGTGGTTTAATGAGATGAAAATAATTTTTTGTGAATAGTAACTTTTTACTTTTATTTACCACGGTTAAAAGTAAATAGGGTAATTAAGGGTAAGAATGATATTAATATTACCCTAACACATTTCCTAATTCTATTGGACAAGTGTACCTCGACCAATAACAACATTAAGTGTAAAATATTATCATTTAGGCCCACTTGGATTAGATTAGGACATTTATTATTTTTTAATTCAAAGAAGAGTTAAAAGAGTTAAAATCAAAGTTTATTTAATAAAACATTTTTAATATAGGGTTTTACATAAGATAAATTCGATTGTAAATATTAATTAGAAAGCTAAAACGATTTCCTACATAATGGTATTTTATTTGTAATTTTTAGGCATCAAATAAGTTAATTTATTTATGACACAAAGATGATGCAGTAATTCCCTTATTTATGAAATATTGACATAATTGATGTTATAAACACCAAAATAAATGTAATTTGAGACTTTTTATGAATTCCACTAATTTTCTAGGTTACGATGATATATTAGTGTTGATTTAATCAACTTGGTTAGAACATATAATTTTGTTATGACTTTCACAAAAATCATATATCAAATAGTGTCAAAATTGACACAAAATAGTTTTTAAATCTAATATTATATTATTAATTGTTATTTTATTCCTAAAAATCTAAGGTTCGGCCAAATGACTTATATAAGGATATATATATTTATAATAAACAATTTGGGGTTCTTTTGGCATGTTATAGTATGTTTATTAACAATATAGTGTAAGAAAACAAAAAGACACGGTAAAAGTTAAATTATTTAACTTAGAGTTAAAACTAATTGATAAGGTTAAAATAATAACATAAACTTGTCTAAATCCTATTGGATGATAGGATTTCGACCCATCCCCACATTATCTTCGAAATAATACCCTTTGGAACCATTATAAACCGATTTTGACTTTAATATAAAATAATATTTTGAGATATTCCTAAGGTGCCCTTCTCCTCCCTTATAAAAGGGCACCTCCTCCCCCTCCTCCTCACACCAATTTGAGCACTCAAGCTCGGCCAACCCCTGCCGAAATCCCTTCTCCACTTCCCTAGAATAATCCTAGAGGTCCTTTTCTTCTTCAAAGACCAATCTTAGTTCCCTAATTGGAGGATTCAAAGAGGTGTTCCAAAGAAGAGGTAATATCCATTACCGATCATTTCAATTTCTTTCTTCTTCAACTTCTTCTTCTTTAGTTGTTTCATGATAAATTAATAACATCAGTATTTCTTATATACTTATATGTTGTTATAAATATGAAACAACTATAATTAACCTTCTATCCATCCTACGGAGAAAGGAAATCACCGCGCGTGCGTACGTACGGAATACCGTCTCCACGCCATGGTGTAATCTATTTTCCGCCACCACCTTAATTGGATGGGTATAAAGGTGTAATGAGTAACTATATATGATTATTATAAAGTCATATTGATACTGAAAAAGTATACATACACTTCAACACAATTCCACGACCATGGGAACGATATCATCACTCGCGCGTACGTACGGAATACCGTCTCCACGACGCGATGAGATTCATTCTCCATGTTAAACATTTAAGAATGATTAAAAAGTATATGTAAGAAATAATAATAAAATATATGACATTATAAATCTTCTGGATTTATGTATGTATGTATATGTATTTCATCTACTTACTTCCATTCAAGACAATAAGGAAAGGAAAACAGCATTCATGCGTACGTACGGACTACCGTCTCCATGAACGGTGTTTTTCATTTCATTTATCTATCTGTTATATATATATATATACTGAATATATATGATATATAAATCATATTTTATATTCTGGAAGTATGTAAATCATGATATAAGTAATAATAATGTCAAGAACAAAAAGTCAAAACACCTACGATAAATGAAACGATTTTACCCAAAACGCTTCTTTAACATGGAATTTACAAAAGAACGGGTAATATAAATCCATAATTGAACCATATATGATATCATAACAATGAATATGATTCTTTAATAAGTCAATGACATTATTTAAATCATTATACAGGAGTTTCAGACACATACGAAGCAAATCAGACCTAAGGTAAGGGAAATATCACAATCTCATTTTTATCCGAGATTGATTATACTTTAGTATTTACTGGGGTGTATTTTTTCATCCACATCCATATTTCCTCAATATGTAATATTATTTCCATACACCTAAAATTGTTTAAATCCAATTTTACCTTTCGGTGAGTTTTTAGTAAAATATATGAAAGGAATCTTTTGTGGTTTTTCGTACGAGGTACTTTTTTGACTTTTCCGACAAAAGTACGAGAAGAATGTTTTTTTAACTTATACGGCAAGAATGTATTTTTAAAACATTATTTCCAAGAATCTTCCTTTATAAGTTTTCATGTTTATTTTTAATCAACTTCTTTTAGTTTATAATTGTATGACATGTTAAGAAAAGAAAAGTGTTTTTGAAGTAGAAAGGATATTTTCCTCAAGAATGGAGTTCAAATGTTTTATCAAAATTATTTTCCATCTCAGATAATATAGGGTTATGTTTTTATCCCTATTATTACATTGATTTGATTATGTTGTGAGAGAATTATTTTTATGAAGTCATTTACCTTATATGATTTGTTTTATGATGTCATGATGTTTCAAGAATCCCATTTTTGTTACATGTGTTATGCGATGATGTATGATTTATGATTATGTGGCACACATAAAAAATGATTCATTATAAGATGGGTGGGACCTATATCTCCCTCAAATTCATTGTGTAAAGATTTTATATCTCATGAGATAGACATGGCTGAAATGGTAGGTTATACCGGTTCAGTGAAACATGACTGAAACGAGGGTTACTCGATTCAGAAAGGGACTTTGTCCACTAAGATAGTCTTGGAAATGAGTCTTGACTAACAAGAAATGATTCTCTATGATTATGTGTGTATGCCACAAAGTTTCATGTTTTAAGTTATGATTATTGGGATTTCATTTCACTACTATGATTTATCCCATGTTATGAAATTATGCTCTCTTTTGCAGGTTAAGATTTTCAAAAGTTATGTTCTTATGAATATGATGTGATTGATTTTTCTTTTGTTTACCCTTACTGAGCATTTGAGCACATCCTTTTATGTTTTCTTTTCCCCAGGATATAAAGAAAGGTTTTAGGTTAAAAAAAAGGGAAGATCTTTATGGGAGATATTGAAGATCTTTCACCACGATTAGAAGATTACGTTCCGAGTTTCCAAAGACACTAAACTATTACGATCCTTGTGTGTGTGTTTTTGTTATGTACTAAGTATTCCGCAAATGTAATGTAATGTCCATGTACGTCAAGTTTCGGGTCTCTACATGTGTTGTTCGAAATCAAGAATTAAACCTCAATATCCAAGAACTCCTCATCCGAGATTTCTCAACCCAACAATAGAAAGTCATACCACACTGAATAAAAATTTCACACCACATAATAATATGAATTAGGTAATTTCATCCCCCATGTCAATATACAATCTATATGAGGTGGTATTAACTCTCCCTCATGGGTTTAATCACATCCAAATTAGTGAATCTTGATTAGTGATCTGGTCATCCCCACCACATACATCATCACTTTATTGTACAATACATGAAAAAGAGAAAATCATCTCTTATAAAACAATAATCAAGAATTAATTCAAAATCAAAAACACGCAGTAAAAACTAAAGACAAATCTAAGTATAGGGCATGTATCTATGTCTCTCACTCCCATATTCTCTCCTACAAACCACCATGCCTCTACAATAGACAAAATAAATGAATGGTCCTTCAATGTAGCACCCATTCTCGATGATCTAGTATCGGCAGTGGTCTCTCTAGGATCATTGTTTCATACTCGATATTTAACGCTCCCAAATAATTGACATGGGAGTCATCATCAAGATAACGATTAAGACAGGATACATGAATGATGTTGTGGACCATCCACATATGTGTTGTAAATTCCTGCAAGTATTTCACATCACCAAATTTTCCCAACACCTTGAAAAGTTTAGTGAACCATGGAGAAAGCTTACCCAAATTTTCGGACCTCTTATTCCTACTTTGAGGTAAAAACATCATGAATACTTGGCCCCCAATATCGAACTTCAATTTACTTCTCCTTTGATCGACATATGGATTTTGGAAGACTAGTGCTGCCTTCGTCCTCTCACATGGAAGTTGCACCTTTTCTATTTTATTATGCCCCACGCCTTAACGAAGAACTGAAGTCGCCTCAACTTCCATCAAGCAAAAGGGTGAATGACACAACATCCCACATAGAGATTCGAATGGATCCATACTTAAAGAATAGTGATATATATTATTGTATGAAATCTCCTCTAAGGGAAAATATCCCACCCAAAACCCACTAATGTCTAAGGCCCATTCTTGTAACATATCCTTCAATGTCTGGATCATCCCCTCCATTTGTCCATCCGTTTGAGGGTGGAAATAAGTGTTATGATGTAACTAGGTGAAAAACGTAATATTAAATCCCCACCAGAATCACGACATAAAACATGTATCCCAATATGATATGATGGATCTCGGAACTCCATACACCCTCACCACCATATCCATACACCTCTTTGCTAAGGCATCCACTACGCTCGACTCCTTAGTCTCTAAGAAGTAATATAATTACCTCAATTGGTCCACTACTACCAAAATATAATCACATCCTCCATAATCCCTGGGAAATCCTATGACATAATCTATCAAAATGTCTTCTCACACTCACTCAGGGACATCTGGGAGGTGAAACTAATCATAAGGAACATGATGATCATCCTTAACTTTCTAGCACACTAGGAACATTACCTCAAACTCTTCCACTTCCCTCTTTATCCCTGGCCACCATAATTGTTCCTTCAACCCCTGATGCATCTTGGAAACTCCATGGTGTACCACAATGTGTGAGCTATTAACCTCACAGAGAACTTCTTCATTCATTTCAATAGGAACAAATAACATCAAATGGAACAAAATATAATCATAAACATCATATGACAATCCACCGAAGCATTACACTGGTCAATGAGATTTGGCATCACCTCTACCTCTGAGTATCCCCCTGAAAATACACTACATTATGCCTTAGATATGACTAAAATGTCATTAGAAATATGATGTCTCTACCTCCATCCATTCCTGCAGCCATGTGTAAGGAATAAAACTCCTAGATCCCCCTCCAACCATCTAGAGATTACTGAACCACTTCATTCCGTGACTTCTTACTCAATGCATCATCCAAAACATTCCACTTTACTAAGGTGTATGAAATCTCAAAATTGTAATCCTAGAAAAACTCAATCCACCTACACTACCACAAGTTCATTTATCACTAAGAAAATATGTACGACAAGCTCTTATGATATGTGAATACCATAAATTGATCCCTAATGAGGTAATTTATGTAACACCCCGAACCAAGTTACCTCGATTCAGTGCCTTATTACATAACATTTGAATGATCACAAAATATCATGTCCCAAAACACCATTTATTGTAGTAGTCTTGGAAACAAGATTCATATATAAGTTCAAATTTACAGCATGAAGAGAAATATAACACAAAAATTTTTCATTAGAAACATCCAAGCCTCTTAGTTTATGCCTGCATGTCACTCATAACTAACTTCTTCATATCCTTGGATAATGAAACATAATAAATGGGTGAGCTCAAACGCTCATTAAAGGTATGTAATACAGCAGAAAATTACATAAATATTAAGCATGGAAAATAATTGAAACCACATGCCTTTACTAATAATAAAATTGAATACTTTTATGGTAAGAATATGAGCTGAGTAAATAATTCCATATTAAAACAAAATAATAGGTATTCTACTAGTTAAAAGTTCATATGAACAATAAATATTATTTCCATAATGAGGGAATGTATAATACGGGACATATAGATACATTTTTTCAAGGACTTGGCCAAGACGTCTAAAAATGATTAAGGCCTCGGCCAAAACTATAAATCAAATTTGGAACGGTCCTCATCCAATTCCACATATAGTTGTCTCATGATACCTACCGATGCATCGAGGAGCTATAGCGGGCTCCACCCGTCACTTACTAAGTCCAATACATTCCTCAGATGAAACGGTTTAAACATATCATAAATATTCTTATTAAAAATAGCATACGAAATGTCAATAATTTAACCATAAACCATGAATGGTATAAAAATAGCACATCCACAGTCAAACATATTTCAAAATATTCAATAAAATATATAATTTTTGTATTATAATAAATCAACTACAAATAAACATAAAATCCATCAAAGGATGTTGACATAAATTAAATCAAAACCCTTTTTAGAGAAATATCTCTTTCTCTTTTGAAATAATTTAAGAGTCAAATAATTATAAAATAAAACATTTAATTTGAAAATATTATTATAAAATTGTAAGTTAAGATTCAATGATTTTATAATAGTAGAAAATAGTCGCACCCACCGTATAAGTTAAAAAAGATATTTTTACCTTAATTTTGTCAGAAAGGTTAAAAAGGGCCTTGTTTGGAAAATGACAGAAAGATTATTTTAAAGCCATTTTATAAAAAAGTCAAAAAATTGTATAAATGACTTTAAACCATAGTATAGTAAGTAGTTAAAATATTTTTAAATACATTTTTATGAATCATGGATGTGGATGATATAGAGGTCTCAGTAGATACTTACGTAAAAACAACCTCGAATAATAATGAGATTGTGAAATTAACCCTTAACTTATACTTTTCCTTGGTTCAGGGTATGTTAAACTCCTGTATAATGGTGAAATAATTTATATTAGATTATAAAATAATCATATACATTAATATGTTATCATATAAGATTTTTTTAATATTGAATTGTTAATAATATCTTGGTATTATCATAATTTCAGGTGTTAACAGATTCATTTTTTAATTATATTCTTTATTATGTGAGCCATATTTCTTATGGATGGGATTTATATTATTAAAATCCAGAATTATATCATGTCTCTAAAAATTATTTTTAATCATCAAATAAAATTTAGTCTTGAATGGATATGATGGGGAATGAATCTCATCGCGTTCGTGGAGATGGTAATCCATACGTACGCACGAGCGACAATATCATTTTTTATATTAAAATAATATATAATTGGATGGTATATCAAATATAAAGAATAATTATCATGTTATATTTATTATTTACATGAATTACACATCATTATTATACCCATCCAAATAATAGTGTATTGAATAACAATTACACCACGACATGGAGACGGTAGGTCGTATGTACGCACGTATGGTGACATGTAATTCAAAGGAAGGATAGAATACTGAATATGGTTTTACCATATTTATAATAACATCACAGTATATAGAAGATACTGGATTTATTATTTTAGAGAGGAAATAACTAATAAAGAATAAGTTTAAGAATAAAGGAACTTGAATGTGTGGTAAAAACATTACCTCTTCTTCGGGTTCTTCCTTTTGATTTGATCAAAAGGGATCCTCATGTTGTATTTCTCATGAAACTAAGGCCTCTAGGATCAATTGAGGGAAGTTTAGGGAATATTTTTTCAGGGTTTGGCCGAACCAAAAGTCTTTGAAAGTGTGCAAAATTTGTTAGAAGTGGTGTCCTTTTCTAAAAGGGAGGATGGGCTCGTTATGAAAAACTGAAAGTATTATTTTATAATAAATTCATATTAAGTTTCTTATGGATAAAAAGTAGATTATTTAAAGTCTAATGTGGGTTTGGGTCGAAATACTTTTAAACAATAGATTTTAGAGAGGTTTGGGTCATTATATAAACCTTATCTTTCAGTTTTAACTCTTAGTTAATTAGTTTGACATTTACCATGTCACTTTGTATTTTTTTATTATATAGTTAATAAACTTACTGTAGAGACCCGAAGCCTGACGTACATGGACGTTACATTAATTTTTCGGATTACTTAGTACATAACTAAAACACACACACAAGGACCGTAATAGTTTAGTGTCTTTGGAAACTCGAAATATAATCTTCTAATCGTGGTGAAAGATCTTCAACATCCCCCATAAAGATCTTCTTTTTTTAAACCTAAATCCTTTCTTTATGTCCTGGGGAAAAGAAAACGTGAAAGGGTGAGCTCAAATTCTCAGTAAGGGTAAACAAAAGAAATATCAATCAAGTCATATTCATAAGAACATATCTTTTTGAAATCTTAACCTGCAAAAGATATCATAATTTCATAACATGGGATAAATCATAGTAGTGAAATGTAATCCCAATAATCATAACCTAAAACATGAAACTTTTTTTCATACAGACATAATCATAGAGAATCATTTATTATTAGTCAATACTCATTGCAAAGACTATCTTAGTGGACAAAGTCCCTTTCTGAACCGAGTTCACTCCTCATTTCAGTCCTGTTTCACTGAACCGGTATAACCTACCATTCCATCCATGTCTATCTCATGAGATATAAAATCATTACCCAATGCATTGGAGGGAGATATAGGTCCAACCCATCTCATAATGGTACAATTCTTATGTGTTCCACAAAATATTAAATCGTACATCATTGCATATCCCATGTAATAAAAATGGGAATCTTAAACATCGTGACATCATAAAAAAATTCATATAAGATAAAGGAATTCATAAAAATAAATCATCACAACATAACCAAATCAATGTAAAAATAGGGATAGAAACAGAACCCTTTATTATCTTAGATGGAAAATAATTTTGATAAAACACTTGAACTCCATTCTTGAGGAAAATATACATTCTAATTCAAAAAAAGTTTCCTTTCTTAACATGTCATACAATTTTAAACTAAACAAAGTTGAATAAAAAAAACTTTTAAACTTTTAAAGTAAGCTTCTTGGAAATAATGTTTTAAAAATCCATTCATGCCATATAAGTTAAAAAAACATTCTTCGTACTTTTGTCGGAAAAGTCAAAAAGTACCTCGTACGAAAAATGACAAAAGATTCCTTTCATATCTTTTACTAAAAACTCACCGAAAGGTAAAATTGGATTTAAACAATTGTAGGTGGATGGAAATAATATTAATTATTGAGGAAACATGGATGTGGATGATAAAATACACCCCAGTAAATACAAAAATATAAACAATCTCAGATAAAAATGAGATTTTGATATTTCCATTACCTTAGGTCTGATTTGCTTCATATGTGTCTGAACCTTCTGTATAATTATTTAAATAATGTCATTGACTTATTCCATAATCATAAAAATTGTTATGATATCATATATGGTTCACTTATGGCTTTATATTACCCGTTCTTTTGTAAATTCCATGTTAAAGAGCGTTTTGTGTAAAATCGTTTCATTTGTCATCCGTGTTTTGACTTGTAAATATTCATATGATTACTTAGATCATGATTACTTAATTCCAGAATATAAAACATGATTTATATATAATATATATTCAGAATATAATAGATCAGTAAATTGAAATAAATACACCGTTCATGGAGACGGTAGACCGTACGTACGCATGAACGCTGTTTTCTTTTCCTTATTGAGTTGAATAGAATTAAGTAGATGACATACATATATACACACACATAAATCCAGAATCATTATTATGTCATATATTTCATTAATACTTATTATATATACTTTATAATCATTCATGAATGGTTAACGTGGAGAATGAATCTCATCGCGTCGTGGAGACGGTAATCCGTACGTACGCACGAGCGATTATATCGTTCTCATGATCGTGGAATTGTATTGGAGTGTATGTATACTATTTCAGAATCAATATCACATTAAAATAATCATATATAGTTATTATGTACACCATTATACCCATCCAAGTAATGTGGTGGTGGAAAATAGATTACACCACGGCGTGGAGACGGTATTCCGTACGTACGCACGCACGGTGATTTCATTTTCTGTATGATGGATAGATTGTGAAATAAGGTTGTTTCATAATTATAATAACATATCAGTGTATAAGTGATACTGATGTTATTACTTCCTAATGAAACAACCTAATAAGAAGAAGTGGAAGAAGAAATAAAGATGAAAGAATCGGTAACAGACGTTACCTCTTCTTTGAACGCCTCTTTGAAATCTCTTTTTAGGACACTAAAATTGGTCTTTGAGGAAGACAAGAACCTCTAGGATGCCTTTAGGGAAGTGTAGAAGGGAATTTGGAAGGGTATGGCCGAGCTTGAATGCTCAATGTGGTGTGAGGAAGAGAGGGAGGAGGTTCCCTTTTATAAGGATGGATAGGAGCACCTTTGGAATAACTAAAACTATTATTTTATTATCAAGTCAAATTCGGTTTTAAATAGCTCCAAATTGATTCCTTTAAAAGATAAGGTGGGTATGGGTCGAAATACTCTCATCCAATATACTTTAGACAAGTTTAGGTTCCTATTTTGTCCTTATAATTTAGATTTAACATTAAGTAAAATAATTTTACTTTTACCGTGTCTTCTTGTATTCTTATACTACAAGGTTAATAAACATACTATAAGAAGCCAAACGAACCCCAAGTTGTTTATTTTTAATATATATAACCGTATATATGTTATTTGGACGAACCTTGGATTTTTAGGAATAAAATAACAATTAATAATATAATATATTTTTTAAAACTATTTTATTACAATTTTGACACTATTTTGTAATTGATTTTTGTGAAAATCATAACAGAATTATTAGTTCTAAAAAAGTTAATTAAATCTATAATAACATGACATATTACCCTATAAATTTTTTTGAGTTCATAAAAAGTCTCAAATTACATTTATTTGGGTATTTATAACATCAATTATGTCAATAATTCATTAATAAGATAAGTACTGCATCATTTTTGTGTCATAAATAAATTAAATTATTTAATGTCTAAAAATTAAAAATAAAATACCATTATGTATGAAATATTTTTATCTTTCTAATTAATATTTATAGTCGAATTTATCTTATTTATAACCCTATATTAAAAATGATTTACTTATTAAACTTTGATTTTACCTATTTTAACCCTTCTTTAAATAAATTAATAATAAATGTCCTAATCTAATCCAAGTAGTCCTAAATGGTCATATATTATTCCAATAGTTGTTTTTGGTCGAATTAAACTTATCCAATAGAATTAGTACATGTGTTAGGGTAATAATAATATCATTTTTACCCTTAATTACCCTATTTACTTTTAACCGTGGTAAAAAAAGTAAAAAGATACTATTCACCAAAAATTATTTTCATCTCATTGAACCACATTTTACTTACTGACATCAACCGTGTCTCTCGAATTTTTAAATTTCACCTCACAGAAGCGATAAAATTATGTTTTATGAAAAATTCATTTTCCTTAACTACCACTTAGTGGTTTCACTATTCATCAAAAAATGAAAGTTTCCAAAAAAATACCAAAAATTATCCCTAAGATATATTTGATATTATGAAATCAAAAAAGATGTCTATTTTACCAAATTAAAAACATATCAGTTGCATTAATTAATTTAAAAATAAATTCCCGTCGTCAAAACAAATAGCGTGTTCTTAAGAGATAATAACTATCAAAAGATTGACACTTGTTTATATCTGGTTTAAATGTGAAATTACATCCAATGAACAACATTGTATTAAATAGTAAAAATATATTCTAAATATACTTAAAAACCACTCAAATTTATAATTTATCACTATTAATTATTTCAATTAAAAAGGTTGTTTTTAATTAAAATTTAGTAATTTTCACTATTCATCAGAAAATTATAGTTATCTGAAAACTACCAAAATTTCACCCTAAGCTAATTTCGATATTACGAATCCAAAAATGAATTCCATTTTGAAAAATAAAATTTACAAAATTTCAAAAAGTGGTTATTACTATTCATAACGGCTAGTTTTAATAATACTTTAATAGCATATTGTTGTTTAGTGAAACTCGTTATTGCGTACTACGCACGCTATCGAGGAAGGTCGTGATTGTGTGTAATGCATGGCAAGTCAAGGATGCGTGTTGTGCAAGCTCCTTTTGGTGTAGTGTACAACACAAGACATTAATTAAATTAAAAAGATTATTTTTCATAAAATCTCGGGTTGTTACATTTTACCCCCCTTAAAATGAATTTCACCCTCGAAATTCGTCGGGGTTATAAATGGTTTACTATTTGAAAGTTTCTTTAATAGAAACCCACATCATAAAAAGGAATACCAAAACCAATCTTTAAAAACAAAAGTATAAAATGTAAAGTTTACCCAAGTAAACTAATCACTGGGTTTCCACATAGGTGAACATATGGATATGGAAGAGAAACCTTACCATCATGTTCTGATGGAGAGTGGTAGAGAACATGGCTATGGAAAAGCCAGCAATCACAAAGCCATAAATTTTTGACGATCTAAGGTAACATCTGATTCATCAGATATAAGAGCACTAGGACAACATTTTTTGGTTTTTAAGATCATTTCCCTAAAGTTTATGAAATTGGAATTAGAAGAAATACTTTTGTGATTTTGTTATAGTCTCACTGTTTGTTGTTCTTTGGACAATTTCCACTTCATCTCTTAAATAAATGAAGTTGAATTTGTCATTCGTGATCTGTTAGCAGATCATGTGATAGAATGATGGGTCATTCCATCTGTCTCAAACAAAACGTTAGAAAAGTTGTCAAAAAAATACGCATGTCCATCTATAGTGAGATTAATCATATATAGTTCCTAAAATGGACTTAGACTTCATATATCATACTGCATAATATAATAACACTAGTTTCTACCAAACATGGACTTCCTGTAGGCCAGTGGTAGGTGATAAAGGCCAGTCGCACTTCGGTTGTGGGTTCGATTCCCACAGCCTTGTCTGACGCGATGGGTTGTCGCCCGCCCTCCAGGTTGTCCTTTTTATAAAGATATATTACTATAACATCACATCAAAAATATCAAAAAAGTTTTATCCTTAAACAATACAAACTTATGTCCAACATAATCCATTCCAATCATTAGGATTATCTAAAATACTTCGGTCCATGCTCATAGTATAAATAAAATGATCACGGGAATGCCATCATTTATCCCCCATATATCATAAGATATATCTTGTTGGTCAAATTACAAATATGTGAATACCTTAATCATGTATTCTTTTGAAGAATGAATATCCATTGAACCTTAGTGAAAACATGAATGCAGTTAAAAGTTAACACTTTCCACATACCAAAATCCTCAAAATTCTATATCCTCAATCCATGATATCACTTAGTCCTTATATCAATCATGAGCTCATGAATACTATCAAACATATTAGATTCTCTTTATCCCTTCATTATGTGCATATCCTCTGCTTTCCAAATATATTTCAATCACTTTTCATGGTTACCGATGCCATAAAATTATTGAAAACCACAATAGACCAAAACATAAATATTCCAATATTCCACGATACTATATACAACATTATTCTGGAATCCCATTACATAAACACTTAATCATTCCACCACATCGTTTCCATATTCAACATCGCCAATGGTGATCGTATGTGACTTCCCTTTTTTCCTTTGCCTTAAGTGGTTGCTCACGTTGATCATCACTAACCCTTGGATTATGGAATTTATTAGCATAATGCCCCATTCCTTGCACTTGAAGCATTGAAGTGTTGTTGGTGCATTCTCTGCAGTCTTTTCTTTATTCACATCATTAGAAACCCTTTTTCCATTACTTTGACACTCAGTTGCTCGATGAACTTCTTTTCCACTCTTAAAACATTTTCTAGTCCCTTTAAAATAATCTCCACCATGCTTCTTTCCACACTTTGAGCATAAGGACACATTCATCTTCTTTTCACCATTATTCTGAGATTTCACCTTGAACTCCATCTTTCGTTTCTTGTCAAAACTTTGAGATGTATAAGTAACACCAACTTCCATTTCTACCTTGATATCACAACGCACAATTTCTTCAGAGCTACTGAAGTCTCTTATAGCTAGTGCCCTTCGAAGATTTGGTTTTAAGCCACTGAAGAATCGATCAACTTTACATTCAGTTTGGATGATAAATCCAGATGCATACCTTGCAAGCCTTGTAAAATTCGCTTCGTATATACCAACAGATTCATCATCCATTTGCTTTAGTTCAAGAAACTCTTTCCCCATCTTTGTTTGAAGAATACTAGGGAAGTGCTTATTGAAAAATAAGTTCTTGAACTCGTCCCATTCCATGGACTTAATTTCATCTCTTTGCCTCATATTCTTGATAAGATTCCACCATTGATCAGCTTCACCTTCCAGACGATATAATGCTAAGATAACATTATCATGTTCAGAACATTGATGAACTGAAAATATCTTTTCCGTGGTACTGATCCATTGTTCAGCAACAAGTTGATCAGAAGACCCACTGAAAGAAGGTGGACGTTGCTTCATGAAGGACTCAATAGAATATTGTTCCCTTCTCTGCTCATTTGGATGTCCTGAATGATTCATATCTTATGTTAGTATAGCAATAAGATTTTTCAATCCATCTCCCATAACATTTTTTTGTTCAGGAGGACAATCATTGCATTTTCCATTGCTTTGATCAACATGGTTCTTTCGGGTTCTAGCCATCGTCTAAAACCCAAAAAGAATAATGTGAGAGGCAAAAATCATGCTAGGGAAAACAACATAATAAAGGGGGAGTATCCTCAATATCTAACATCTTAGGTTACATTATATGATCGTTACCATAGTTCTAGGACAGTATCCTATACATATACTTATCCTTAGGGACATCCCTAGACATACCATAGAAATATATCTAGGGATCTCACTAACGTTTTTGCATCCTAGTTTCCAAAGGTTGACTAAACCTTTCCTCTGATACTCACTGTAGAGACCCGAAGTCTGACGTACATGGACATTACATTACTTTTGCGGATTACATAGTATGTAACAAAAACATACACACAAGGACCGTAATAGTTTAGTGTGTTTGGAAACTCGAAATATAATCTTCTAATCATGGTGAAAGATCTTAAACATATCTCATAAAGATCTTTTTTTTTTAAACCTAAATCCTTTCTTTATGTCCTGGGGAAAAGAAAACATGAAAGGGTGAGCTAAAATGCTCAGTAAGGGTAAACAAAAGAAATATCAATCAAGTCATATTCATAAGAACATATCTTTTGGAAATCTTAACCTGCAAAAGAGATCATAATTTCATAACATGGGATAAATCATAGTAGTGAAATGTAATCCCAATAATCATAACTTATAACATGATACTTTGTGGCATACACACATAATCATATAGAATCATTTCTTATTATTCAAGACTCATTTCCAAGAATATCTTAGTGGACAAAGTCCCTTTTTGAACCGAGTTCACTCCTCGTTTCAGTCCTGTTTCACTGAACCAGTATAACCTACTGTTCCATCCATGTCTATCTCATGAGATATAAAATATTTACCCAATGCATTGGAGGGAGATATAGGTCCCACCCATCTCATAATGATACCATTCTTATGTGTGCCACAAAATATTAAATCTTACATCATTGCATAACCCATGTAATAAAAATGGGAATCTTAAACATCGTGACATCAAAAAAAATTCATATAAGATAAAGGAATTCATAAAAATAATTCAGTTACAACATAATCAAATCAATGTAAAAACAGGGATATAAACAGAACCCTTTATTATCTTAGATGGAAAATAATTTTGATAAAACACTTGAACTTCATTCTTGAGGAAAATATCCTTTCTACTTCAAAAAAATTTTCCTTTCTTAACATGTCATACAATTTTAAACTAAAAGAAGTTGATTAAAAATAAACTTGAAAACTTGTTAAGTAATATTCTTGGAAATAATGTTTTAAAAACCCATTCATGCCGTATAAGTTAAAAAAACATTCTTCGTACTTTTGTCGGAAAAGTCAAAAAGTACCTCGTACGAAAAATAACAAAAGATTCCTTTCATATGCTTTACTAAAAACTCACCAAAGGGTAAATTGGATTTAAAAAATTGTAGGTGGATGGAAACAATATTACTTATTGAGTAAACATGGATGTGGATGATAAAATACACCCCAGTAAATACCAAAATATAAACAATCTCGGATAAAAATGAGATTGTGATATTTCCATTACCTTAGGTCTGATTTGCTTCATATTTTTCCGAACCTCCTGTATAATGATTTAAATATTGTCATTGAGTTATTCTAGAATCATAATCATTGTTATGATATCATAGATGGTTCACTTATGGCTTTATATTACCCGTTCTTTTGTAAATTCCATGTTAAAGAGCGTTTTGGTTAAAGTCGTTTCATTTGTCGTCCGTGTTTTGACTTGTAATTATTCATATGATTACATAGATCATGATTACTTAATTCCAGAATATAAAACATGATTTATATATAATATATATTCATAATATAATAGATCAGTAAATGGAAAGAAATACACCGTTCATGGAGATGGTAGATCGTACGTACGCATGAATGCTGTTTTCTTTTCCATATTGAGTTAATTGGAATTAAGTAGATGAAATATATATATATATACACATAAATACAGAATCATTATTATGTCATATATTTCATTATTACTTATTATATATACTTTATAATCATTCATGAATGGTTAATGTGGAGAATGAATCTCATCGCGTCGTGGAGACGGTAGTCCGTACGTACGCACGAGCGATGATATCGTTCTCATGATCGTGGAATTGTATTGGAGTGTATGTATACTATTTCAGAATCAATATCACTTTACAATAATCATATATAGTTATTATGTACACCATTATACCCATCCAAGTAAGGTGGTGGTGGAAAATAGATTACACCACGGCGTTGAGACGGTATTCCGTACGTACGCACGCGCGGTGATTTTGAATTCTGTAGGATGGATAGATGGTGAAATAAGGTTGTTGCATAATTATAATAACATATCAGTATATAAGTGATACTGATGTTATTACTTCATAATGAAACAACCTAAGAAGAAGAAGTGGAAGAAGAAATAAAGATTAAAGAATCGGTAACGAACATTACCTCTTCTTTGAAGTGCCTCTTTGAGATCTCCATTTAGGGCACTAAAATTGGTCTTTGAGGAAGACCAGAACCTCTAGGATGTTTCTAGGGAAGTGGAGAAGGTAATTTGGAAGGGGTTGGACGAGCATGAAGGCTCAATGTGGTGTGTGGAAGAGAGGGAGGAGGTGCCCTTTTATAAGGGAGGATAGGGGCACCTTTGGAATAAGTAAAACTATTATTTTATTATAAAGTCAAATTCGGTTTTAAATAGCTCCAAATTTATTAATTTCGAAGATAAGGTGGGGATTGGTCGAAATACCCTCATACAATAGAATTTAGACAAATTTAGGTTCCTATTTTAACCTTATCATTTAGATTTAACATTAAGTAAAATAATTTTACTTTTACCGTGTCTTCTTGTGTTTTTATACTATAAGGTTAATAAACTTACAATAAGAATCCAAACTAACACCAAGTTGTTTATTATTAATATATATAACCTTATCTAAGTCTTTTGGCCGATCCTTAGATTTTTAGGAATAAAATAACAATTAATAATATAATATTTGTTTTAAAAACTATTTTATGTCAATTTTGACACTATTTTGTAATTGATTTTTGTGAAAATCATAACAGAATGTTTAGTTCTAAATAAGTTAATTAAATCCATAATAACATGTCATATTACCCTAATTTTTTTTTATTTCATAAAAAGTCTGAAATTACATTTATTTGGGTATTTATAACATCAATTATGTCAATATTTCATTAATAAGATAATTACTGCATCATCTTTGTATCATAAATAAATTACATTATTTAATGTCTAAAAATTACAAATAAAATACCACTATGTAGGAAATCTTTTTATATTTCTAATGACTATTTATAGTCTAATTTATCTTATTTATATCCCTATATTAAAAATGATTTACTTATTAAACTTTGATTTTACCTATTTTAACCCTTCTTTAAATAAATTAATAACAAATGTCCTAATCTAATTCAAGTGGTCCTAAATGGTCATATTTTATTCATGAGGTTGTTTTTGGTTGAATTACACTTATCCAATAGAATTAGGACATGTGTTAGGGTAATAATAATATCATTTTTACCCTTAATTACCCTATTTACTTTTAACCGTGGTAAAAAAAGTAAAAAGGTACTATTCACCAAAAATTATTTTCATCTCATTGAACCACATTTTACTTACTGATATCAATCGTGTCTCTTGGATTTTTGAAATTCCAATCACAGAAGCGGTAAAATTATGTTTTATGAAAAATACATTTTTCTTAACTACCACTTATTGGTTTCACTATTCATCAAAAAATGAAAGTTTCCAGAAAAATACCAAAAAGTAGGCCTAAGCTATATTTGATATTATGAACTCAAAAATGATGTCTATTTTACCAAATTCAAAACATATCAGTTGCATTAATTAATTTAAAAAAAAATTCCCGTCGTCAAAACAAATAGCGTGTTCTTAAGAGATAATAACTATCAGAAGATTGACACTTGTTTATGTCTGGTTTAAATGTGAAATTACATCCAATGAACAACATTGTATTAAATTGTAAAAATGTATTCTAAATATAATTTAAAACCACTCAAATTAATAATTTATCACTATTAATTATTTCAATTAAAAAGGTTGTTTTTATTTAAATTTGAGTAATTTTCACTATTCATCAGAAAATGACAGTTATCTGAAAAGCACCACAATTTCACCCTAAGCTAATTTCGATATTACGAATCCAAAAATGAATTCCATTTTAAAAAATAAAATTTACAAAATTTCAAAAAGTGTTTATTACTATTCATAATGGCTTGTTTTAATAATATTTTAAAATCATATTGTTGTTTAGTGAAACTCGTTATTACGTACTACACACGCTAATGAGGAAGGTCGTGATTGTGTGTAATGCAAGGCAAGTCAAGGATGCGTGTTTTGCAAGGTCCTTTTGGTGTAGCGTACAACACAATACATTAATGAACTTAAAAAGAATATTTTTCATGAAATCTCGTGCTGTTAAACTTACTATATAAAAACAAGCAACCCGCAAGTTGTCCATTAATGATACACCTATCATGATATAATTTTATTGGCCTAACCTTAGATTTTTAGTAATAGAATATCAATTAATAATATTATGTTTGTTTTAAAAACTCATTTATGTCAATTTTGACAATATTTAACAATTTATTTTTGTTAAAGTCTTATCAACTTTATTAATTCAAAAAAATCATTCAATCAATCCTATCATGTCATATTAACCAATAAAATTCGTTGATGAAAGCAAAACTTTCAAATTATATTTATTTTAACATTTATAATACTAATTGTTTGATTCTTCCATTAATGAGGAAAATATTGCATCATTATTGTGTCATAAATGAATTTATTTATTAAATGTCTAAAAATAATAAATAAAATACAATTATGTAGGAAATATTTTTAGATTTCTAATAAATATTTATATTCGAAATTATAACATATATAACTCTATGTAAAAACTTTTTTGCTAAAAGATATATGCTTATGTCATTTTTGTATTTACTTTAACTTAATTAATATAAAGTGTCCTTATCACCTAAAAGTGACTCCATGTAATCCCAAAATCGACCCAAAGATGACCTTGGTCGGACATGTATCAATCAATAGGGTGAGGACATGTTTTAGGGTAAATTAATATAATAATATTATTATTTTTTCCCTTATTTTACGGATTTACCGTTTAACCATGGTAAATAAAATATTTACGGAATTAATTATTCAAAATGTCTAAAAATAAGAACTACCTATTTTCACAATTTGGAAATACCGATTCAAAATATGGAACCCATTTTTCCAAATTCAAAATACAAAAGTGGTTGAAATTAATTTAAAATTAATTCCCGTTGGCGAAATAAAAAGCGTGTTTTTAACAAATAATAACTATCAAAAGATTGACACATTGTTATGTCCAGTTTAAATATGAAATTATGTTCAATGAACAAAATTAAATTAAATGGTGAAACAATAATATAATTATATTTTAAAATCACTCAAATTCATAATTTATCACTATTAGTTATTTTGATTAAAATGTTGTTTTTAAGTAAAATCTAGTAATTTTCACTATTAATCAAAATATGAAAGTTATCAGAAAAGTACCAAAATTTGACCCTAAGATAATTTTGATATCCAAATCCAAAAATTAAGTCTATTTTACCAAATTCAAAATATAAAAGTGGAATTTATTAATTTAAAATTATTTCCCGCTATTAAAATCCAATGCTGTATGTTTAATAACTATCAAAAGTTTGACACTTGTTTATGTCCAATTTCAAAGTGAAATTACATACAATGACCATCATTGGATTAAGTGGTAAAAATATAATATATATTTATATACTTCAATACCATTAAAATTTATAATTTAACAATATAAATTATTTTTATTAAAAAAGTTGTTTTTAGTTAAAATATAGTATTTTTCACTATTCACCCAAATATGAAAGTTATCAGAAAAACACCAAAACATTATTAAAACTAAATTCTTATGTCCCGATTCTAAATAAAATGTTTTTTTTTTCAAATTGAAAATATAAAGGTTTCAAATATTGAATTTAAAAAAGATTCTCCATTAAAAGGCGGTAAAATTGCATTTTTTTTAAAAATACTCCTTTTATCTGAAAAATGTATTTGTTCTTACATTATGTCTGTTACCCCCCAAAATTTCATAGTATGTTATATTTTCAAAGGAATTCAATAACTTGCACTTCACGCAACCCTGAGTTCAAGCGCACAACAACTTACCAAACTAGCCATTCAAAAGCATTTAGGAATAGTATTAACTAAATTTTGACCATTATGTAATCCTTATAATTTTAGAATCCATATTATGAGTTTCTTAGACATAATTAAAGAACAAATAAATTATTCAGATAAAAGAATCATTTTTAAAAAAATGTAATTTTACCGCATTTTAATGGAAACTCTTTTTAAATCCAATATTTTAAACTTTTATGTATTCAATTTGACAAAATAAACTTTTCAATTATAATAGGGATATAATAATCTAGTTTCAATAAATTTTTGGTGTTTTCTGATAAATTTCATATTTGGGTGAATAGTGAAAAACACTATATTTTAGCTGAATATATCATTTTTAATCGATATAATTTATAGTGTTAAACTATACATATGAATGGTTTCAAAGTTTAATTAGATAATATTTTTACCATTTAATCCAATGTTGGACATTGGAAGTAATTCCTCTTTGAAATTCGACATAAACAAGTGTCAATCTTTTGATAGTTATTGTTTCTAAAAAACACTTTTTTTTGTTTTTACAACGGGAATTGATTTCAAATTAATAAATGCACCTAATATGTTGTGAATTTTGTAAAATAGTCTTTATTTTTGGGTTTGGAATATCGAAATTAGCCTAGGGTAATTTTTTGTTATTTTTCTTAAAACATTTAATTTTTGATGCATAGTGAAAAACACTAAGTTATAGTAGAAAACCAAATTTTTATTTAAATGATTCTTTATTTTATTTAAATTTATTTTATGTCAAAATAGATACATAATAACTATATATGTTCAATGTAATTCATTAGAGTCAGTTTATAATAATTTTAGATATATAAAAATTTTATTGAAATTATCACCGTCTTTTATCCACCTCCTAGGATAATTTGTAAATTCACATTAAACATAATTTTACCACTTCTGTGAGTTGAATTTCAAAAATCCATGAGACACGGTAAATATGGAGGAGTAAAATTTGGTTCAATAAGATGAAAATAATTTTTCATGAATAGTAACATTTTACTTTTATTTACCACGGCTGTAGATAGGGTAATTAAAGGTAAAAATGATTTTATTATTACCATAACACATTTTATAATTCTATTGGATAAGTTAAATTAGACCAAAAACAAACTTTGGAATAAAATATGACCCTTTAGGTCCACTTGGATTAGATTCGAACATTTATTATTATTTAATATAAAGAAGAGTTAAAAGTGTTAAATTCAATGTTTATTCTCTAAACCATTTTTAATAATGGGTTGTACATAAGATAGAATAAACTATAAATTTTTATTAGAAATATATAAACATTTCATACATCATGGTATTTTATTTATAATTTTTAGACATTAAATATTTGAATTTATTAATGTCACAATGAGGATATAGTAATTACCTTATTAATGAAAGAATCAAATAAATTGTATTATAAATATTAAAATAAATATACATTTAAAGTTTTTATGATATCCACGAATTTTATAGGTGATTATGACATGTTAGGGCTGATTAAATGTATCTTTTTAGAACTAATAAATTTTTGATGACTTTCAAAAAAACAAAATATCGAATAGTATCAAAATTAACATAAATTAATATTTAAAAAACTATTATATGATTAAATGATATTCTATTCCTAAAAATCTAAGGATTTTCCAAAGGAATTATTTCGTGATAGGTGAATCATTAATTGACCACTTGGTGGTCGATTATATGTTTATAGTAATTTTATTAACCATATAATATAACAATACAAAGAGACATGGTAAATGTAAAACAAATTTACTAAGGGTTAAAACTAAAATATAGTGTTAATAATGTGACCCAAACTTATCTAAAACCTATTTTTTGAGTGGGTTGAGACCCATAACCACCTTATACTTTTAATAATCTACTTTGGAGCCATTATAAACCAAATATGAATTTATTATAAATTATTACTTTTTGTTTTTTCTAAAGAGCCCCTCCTCCCCCTTATAAAAGGACACCACATCTAACCAATTCATCATACCTTTAAAGCCTTTTGGATTGGCAAAAACCTGCCCAAATATTCTCTCAGCTGTCCTCAGTTCAACCTAGAGGACTTATTTTGATTAGAAATTCAACCAATGGAGCCCTTTTGATCAAATCAAAAGGAAGAACCCGTAAAAGAGGTAATGTTTTCACCACCCTCTTTGAAGTTCTTTTCTTCTTCCCCTTCTTCTTTCATTGTTATTTCCATTATAAACTAATAACTCCAGTATCTTCTATATACTGTGATATTTTACAACCAAATTCATTATTCTATCCATCTTTTAAATAACATGTCACCATGCGTGCATACGTACAGTTTACTGTCTCCACGTCTTGGTGTAATTTTATGTCATTAAATTATTATTTGTATGGGTATAATTATGATGTGTAATTGGTGTAAATAATGAATATAACATGATAATGATTATTTTTATATGATTTAACGTTCAATTATATTTTAATTTAATATCAAAAGAATGATATTTTTGCTCGTGTATACTTACGTATTACCATCTCCACGACACGATGAGATTCATTTCAAAGTCTACCATTCATCGACGATTATAAATATATATTACTAAAAAGTATGTCATATATGACATAATAATTCAAATGGAGAGATATATATATATATTTATATTTATATATATGTATTTATGTACATACATATATCTTATTCACTTAGTTCCATTGAATATGATTTGAAAATGGAAATAGCCTTTATGCGTACGTACGGACTACCGTCTCCATAGACGGTGTTTTCCGTTTCATATATATGACTATTATACATATTTATATTCTAAATATACATTATATATAATTCATGTATTATATTCTAGAAGTATTTAAATCCTTATCTATGTGATACAATCAAGAGTAACAATTTAAAACACGTAGGATAAAGAAAGTGATTATTATCCGAAATGTTAATTTAACATGGAAATTATTATTAATGGGTAGTGAAAAGTCATAAATGAACAATGTAAGATATCATAAATTTTAATATGTTTCTGGTATAATTTAATAAAATACTACATTCTTCATAGCAGAGGTTAAACGTAGCCTCGTCTAAAAGAAAGTGCAAGGTAAGGGGTTTTCATCTCACTCCTTATTCTCATGAGATTCATGCCATATTGCCACTATTACATTTTGTGTGGTGTATGTACTATCCATTATTGTATTCATTGTGTAATACACTTTAATTTATGTGTATTTACATATTAATTGTATGATACTTCTTTAATGGGATGTATGTTTTGTAAGTTACCAAATTGGTAAGGGTTAATTCCTCGATCTCATTATTATCCGAGATTGTTTATGTGTAAGTATTTAATGGGAAATTTTTATCATCCATGTCAATTTTTCATAAAAATGATTTCAAAATGAATATTTTAAGGATTATTGAAAGGTACTCTTTATCAAGATCATAATTTTAAATGTTTTAAATATTTATCTTTCTAAATCATTTTAATTAATGTCCACGTTTTAAAATGATTTTAAGGATTTATTTATATGGACATGAATGTTTTGAAATGATAAATATTTTCAAAAGTTTCAAAGTGGTATGGTATGCTTTCCTTAAAAAATATCTTTTAAATTACTTTCTTTATAAATGTTTGACTTTTATATTTTTTTATAAAAAGGATATTTCTCTCAAAAGGTTTTACTCATCATTTTCAACTATATTAGCATCCTTTAGTGGACATTATTTTTGATTGATGTTGATTTATTATCATACAATATTCCATATTGTATTGAATTAGTTATGATATTCTTGACTGTGGATGTTCTATTTTTATACCATTCATGGTTTATAGTTAATGTATTTACATTTCATATGCTATTTCTAATATGAATTTTTATGTTATGTTTCAACCTTTTCATATGAGAAATGTATTGGACATAGTAAGTGACGGGTGGAGCCTGCTTTAGCTCCATGATGCATCGGTAGGTCTCATGAGACAACTAGACGTAAAATTGGCTGAGGCCCTTTCCCAATTTTATATATAGTTTTGGCTGGGGCCTTAATCATTTTTAGACACCTTGGCCGAGGCCTTGACAAATTTTTTTTAGAATGTTTGGAATTATACTTTCCCTCATTATGAAAATAATATTGATGGTTCATGTGGTCATTCGACTAGTAGAATACCAATTATTATCGTTTATTATGGAATTATTAACTCATCACATATTCCCTCCATAAAATTATTCATGTTTATTATTGGTAAAGGAATTGGTTTCAATTATTCACCCTGCTTAATATTTATGTTATCTTCCACTTATTGTTTACCCTTACTGAGTGTTTGAGCTCACCCCTTTCTATGTTTTATTTTTCCCAGGATTACAAGAAGTGCATTTTGATTGATATACAGGGTTAAGTTAAGGGAGTAATGGAGTTTATAAAGGATTACATATGTTGTGTTGTATTTTATAAAGTATAATGTAACATTCATGTATGTAATCTATTTTCCAAAACTTCTAAACCGATCGGTCCTTCGGGACATGATTCCTTGTAATCATGCCAATGTATTAAAATAATTCACCGACTTTGGGTAACTGGGGTCGGGGTGTCACAGTTGGTATCATAGAATTTTTAGAAATAACCATGAAAACTAGATTTAGATAAACTCTGATTAGAGCACATTACCCTAAGATAGACTTTGAGGATTTGTATTGAAGAACTTACTATAATTTTGGTAATGTAGAAATTTTGTGAGTTGTCCATGAAAATTCATCCCTATCTGGATACGAGCAGGTAGAGGTGGCTATGGCAGAGATGTACCTAGGGGTAAAACCCAAAAACACCGCTTTGGGCTAGAATTGAACGAGAATTGGCTCACAACAACAGCCCTTGCTACACTCTTGGTTACGACACTCCCGGGGAATATTCTTAGGATAATTATCATTTTCATTACAAACAACTATGAATGGTTTATGAGTATATTCCTCCTCAAAGAAACCAATTTTATGATTATGGATTATATCAATAAACTATTCAATTTACATTATGTATTATACATGTTTGTAATTATGAATTGCAATTCATAATCTAACCTAGTGTATTCCATTGTATAGAAATGACACCCAATTGAAGGATTGTGAACTCCAGCAATACATATGATCTAATAAGTATGAAGGATAATATCTTTCATAGTATTCAGTTATAATTTATAATGGATGTAATATCCCATGTATTCTCATCATATGAAGAAATAATATCAAGTGTTAATAAGATACGTAATGAATTCATTGAGTCCTATGTCTTTTAAGGGAATAAAGACAAGAAAAGGATGGAATAGAGAACGATGGATAAAGGGAAGAGGGAAAAGAAGGATTTTCCCATATGTGATAACTGTTGAAAGAATCACCATGGTAAATGCATGAATGGAATGGTAGTTTGTTATAAGTGTGGATAAAAACGACACCAAGTACGTGATTTCAAGGGTAAGAAAAAAAAATAAAATGTACAATCCTTTATCTACAAAGAGTTGGGACACTATGTGAATCAATTCCTTAGTCATCAGAGTATACCTTTAATGGTGCTATTGGATAATAATCAAGTTATGATACAACGTCATGTGAAGAGGAAAGACTAGTGTTTTTATATTGTTAATATTGAATTATTTCATTTGAGTGTTGTATCAACAATATACTGGTTATATGAATTATATAGATAAATAAATATTGTATTGTAGTACTATTTTATTGAGGATTTGAGATTATATGGTTCTAAGAATAGTGACTTAATAGTAAGCTACACTTTTTGGAAAACACAAGGTTGAAGGAAAGGCAATCCTTAATATTCTTTTGATAATGAGGTAGTGATTTTGGAATAAGAGATGGTTGATTTGTATAAATTATATTGGATATTCCTGAATTCCAGGAAACTGATTAATGATTTTTATATTCCATTATTGTTGGAGTTTACAACATTTTTGGATAGAAGGATTGTATCCATTATTCTATATGGAATAAGGGAGCATGAATGAAATCAATAAGGTTTTATGGTAATTCAAGATGTTGCAGTGTTTTAAAAGAATACATGATGAATGCATTCACATGTTATTACCCGGAAAAGGATCTTCATTGTGTTTACCTTATTTATAAATTTTGGACAGAGAGTTTGGATATAAGTATTTTGGATAAGCCTAAAGGTTGGAATGTATTAAGTGTTAAATTGGATACTATTGTTATGATTATTTTTGGATTGTAATAAAAGGACAACCTAGAGGTCGGGCGACAACTAGTCGCGTCCGACAAGGCTGTGACACTTGAACCCGCAACCGAAGAGTGACCAAGGTGCATCACCTACGACTGGACTACGTGATGTAAGGGTTTGTATATTTTTTTTTAAATATTCTCACAAATGAATTATAAATTCATTATTGGTTGAACCATATAAGATTTGGGTAAATAGAATTTTTTTAATCATTTGGAGTGAAAGATGAGTTTTTGGTATGAATTAGTTGAAATATGAATCTCTACTTATCAGGTATATATATATTTCCTCTTATCAAGAATCAATTTTATTAACCCAATTTCCGATGTGGGTTTTCCCATAAAGATATTTATTATTTTCAACCTTCTATTTTAGAAGAACAATTTAAAATTGTGAGGAAGCAATTTATTGAAGGAGGGAAGAATGTTACACCCCATGATTTCATAGTACGTTATATTTTCAAAGTAATTCAGTAACTTTCACTACACGCAACACTAAGTTCAAGCGCACCACGACTTACCAAACTAGCTGTTCAAAATCAGTTATGAATATTATTAACTAAATTTTGATCTTTATGTATTCTTTATAATTTTAGAATCCATATTATGATTTTCTTATACATAATGAAAGAACAAATACATTTTTTCAGATAAAAGAAGCATTTTTTAAAAAATGTAATTTTACCGCCTTTTAATGGTGAACCCTTTTCAAATCCAACATTTTAAACATTTATATATTCAATTTTACAAAATAAACTTTTTCATTAGAATCGGGATATAAGAATTTAATTTCTATAAATTTTTGGTGTTTTTTTGATAAATTTCATATTTGCATGAATAATGAAAATTTTATATTTTAACTGAAATCAACTTTTTTAATCAAGAAAAATTATAATGTTCAACTATACATATGGGTGGTTTGGAAGTATAATTGGATTATATTTTTACCATTTAATCCAATGTTGTTTATTGAATGTAATTTCACTTTGAAATTATACATAAACAAGTGTCAATATTTTGATAGTTATTGTTTCTTAAAAACATGATTTTTGTTTTGACAATGGGAATTAATTTTAAATTAATAAATGAAAAATTAATGTATTTAATTTGGTAAAAAATACATCATTTTTGGATTTGGAATATCGAAATTAACCTAGGGTAAATTTTTGGTATTTTTCTGAAAACCTTTAATTTTTGATGAATAGTGAAAAACATGTAGGTATTGTAGAAAACCACATTTTTATTTAAATAATTATTATTTTATTTAAAATTATATTAGGTCATAATAGATACATAATACCTATATAAGTTCAATGTAATTAATTAGAGTCAGTTTATAATAAATTTAAATATATAAAAATTTTATTGAACTTTTCACCGTCTTTTATCCACATCCTAGGAGAATTTGTAAATTCACATAAAAGTTAATTTTACCGCTTTTGTGAGTTGAATTTTTAAAATCTGAGAGACACAGTTAATATCAAGGAGTAAAATTTAGTTTAATAAGATGAAAATATTTTTTTGTGAATAGTAATTTTTGACCTTTATTTACCACGCTTAAAAATAGATAGGTTAATTAAGGGAAAAATGATATTATTATTACCCTAAAACACTGACTAATTCAATTGGATATGTGTAATTTGACCAAAAACAAAATAAGGAATAAAATGTGATCCTTTAGGTCCACTTGGATTGGATTAGGACATTTATTATTAATTATTTTAAAGAAGAGATAAAAGTGATAAACTCCATTTTTATTAACTAAACCATTTTTAATATAGGGTTATACATAAGAAAAAATCAACTATAAATAATAATTATAAAGATATGAATATTTACTACATCATGGTATTTTATTTAAAATTTTTAGACATTAAATAATTAAATTTATTTATGACGCAATAATGATGCAGTAGTTATTTTATTAATGAAAGAACCAAATTAATGGTATTATAAATATCAAAATAAATATAATATCAAAGTTTTTATGACATACAAGAATTTTATAGCTATCTATGACATGTTAGGGACGATGCAATATATCTCGTTAGAAGTAATCAAGTTGTGATGACTTTCACAAAAACAAAATATCAAATAGTGTCAAGATTGACATAAATTAATATTTAAAAAAATTGTATATGGTAAATCAATATTCTATTCCTAAAAATCTATTTTTCCGAAAAATGACTTATTAAATTATAGGTGATTCATTAATGGAGCACTTGAATGTCCCTTTTAAGTTTATAGTAAGTTTATTAACCATATAATATAAAAATACAAAGAGACATGGTAAATGTCAAACTAATTAACTAAGGATTAAAACAAAAAGATATGGTTAAAAACATGGTTCAAACATGTATAAAACCTATTGGATGAGTGTATTGCAACACATACCTACCTTTTACTTTGATTAATAAAATTTGGATCCATTAAAAAATGAATATGAATTTATTATAAATTAATACTTTAAGTTTTTCCTAAAGAGGCCCTCCTCCCCATTATAAAATGACACCATTTATAACCAATTCTTCAAAACATCAATGACTTTTGATTCGGCCAAAACATGCCCAAATATTCTCTCAACTATCCTCACTTAATCCTAGAGCCCTTATTTTGATAATAAAGCCAACCTATGGAGCCCTTTTGATCAAATCAAAATGAAGAACCCGAAAAAGAGGTAATGTTTTCACCACCCTCTTTCAAGTTCCTTTCTTCTTCTACTTCTTCTTTCATTGTTATTTCCATTATAAACTAATAATTCTAGTATATTATATATACTGTGATATTTTACAAAAATATTAATTATTCTATCCATCCTTTTAATGACATGCCACCATACGTGCGTACGTACGACATACCGTCTCCACGTCGTGGTGTAATAGTTTTTCAAATCAATATTATTTGAATGGGTATAATGATGATGTGTAATTGATGTAAATAATAAATATAACATGATAATGATTCTTTATATATGATATAAAATCCAATTATATATTATTTTTATATCAAAAGAATGATATTTTCGCTCGTGTATACGTACGAATTACCGTCTCTGCAACGCAACAAGATTCATTTCAAAGTCCACCATTCATCGACGATTATAAAAAAATATTACTAATAAGTATTTAATATATAACATAATAATGCTAATGGAGATATATATATATATATATTTAAATATATGTGTGTGTTTATGTACATACATATATATTATTCACTTGGTTCCTTTCAATACGATATGAAAATGGAAACAGCGTTTATGCGTACATACGGACTACCGTCTCCAATAACGGTGTTTTATATTTCATATATATGTCTATTATACATATTTATATTCTAAATATACATGATATATAAATCATGTATTCTATTCTGGATTTATTTAAATCAATATCTAATTGATACAATCAAGAGTAAAAATGTTAAAACACATACGATAAAGAAAGTGATTATTATCTGAAATGTTAATTTAACATGGAAATTATTATTAATGGGTAGTGTAATGTAATAAATGAATAATGTATGATATCATAAATATTAATATGGTTCTGGTATAATTTAATAACATACTACGGTCTTCATACATTTGGTTAAACGTACCCTCAACTAAAAAAAAGTGCAAGGTAAGGGGTTTTCATCTCACTCTTTATTCCCGTGAGATTCATGTCATATTGCCACTATTACATTCTGTGTGGTGTATGTACTGCCCATAATTGTATTCATTGTGTAATACACTTTAATTTATGTTGTATAATACTTCATTCTTGGGGTGTATTTTTTGTAAGATAGCAAATTGGTAAGGGTTAATTACTCAATCTCATTATTATCCGAGATTGTTTATGTATAAGTATTAAACTGAGACATTTTTATCATCCATGTCAATTTTTCATAAAAATTATTTCAAAATGAATATTTTAAGCATTTTTGAAAGGTACACTTTATCATTATCATAATTTTATATGTTTTAAAGATTTATCCTTCTAAATCTTTTTAATTAATGTCCATGTTTTCAAAATGATTTTATGGATTTATTTATATGGACATGAATGTTTTGAAATGATAAATCTTTTAAAAAGTTTCAAAGTGGTATGGGACACTTTGATTCAAAAATCCCTTTTAAATTACTTCCTTTATAAATGTGGTACTTTTAAATTATTTTACAAAAAGGTTATTTATCTCAAAAAGTTTTACTCATAATTTTCAACTATGTCAGCATCCCTTACTGGATATTTTTTTTGATTGAGTTTGATTTATTATTATACAATATTCCAAATCGTTTTGAATGAGTTATGATATGTTTGACTGTGGATGTTCTATATTTATACCATTCATGGTTTATGGTTAAATAATTTACATTTTGTATGATAGTTCTAATATGAATGTTTATGTTTTGTTTCAACCTTTTCATATGAAGAATATATTGGACATAGTAAGTGACATGTGGAGCCTGCTATAGCTCCTTGATGCATCGGTAGGTCTCATGAGACAACTAGACGTGGAATTGGCTGACGCCCTTTCCCAATTTTATATATGGTTTTGGCTGAGCCCTTCATTATTTTTAGACATCTTGGTCGAGTCCTTGACAAAATGTTTTAGAATATCTAGCATTTTACATTCCCTCATTATGAAAATAGTATTGATGGTTCATTTGGACATTCGACTAGTAGAATACCCATTATTATGTTTTATTATGGCATTGTTTAATCCACTCATATTCCCTCCATAAAAGTATTCATGTTTATTATTGGAAAAGGAATTGGATTCAATTATTCACCATGCATAATATTTATGTTATCTTCTGCTGTATTGATTACTCTTACTGAGCATTTGAGATCACCCCTTTCTATGTTTTATTTTTCCTAGGATTTCATGAAGTGAATTTTAATTGATATGTAGGGTTAAGCTAAGGGAGTAATGGAGTTCATAAAAGATTACTTAGGTTGTGTTGTATGTTTTAATGTATAATGTAACATTCATTAATGTAATCTATTTTCCAAGATTTCTAAACCGATCGGTCCTTTGGGACATCATTCCATGTAATGATGCCAATGAATTAAAATAATGCACCGACTCTGGGTAACTAGGGTTGAGGCATTACAATGTCTGAGGAACTCATAATAGTAATTAAAAATTTTAAGGATTATATAAAGTTAAAAATTTAGTTAATACTATTCATAACCTCTTTCGAACGACTTGTTTGGTAAGCCTTGTTGTGCTAGAACATGGTGTTGCGTATAATGAACGTTATTGAATTTCATTGAATAAATAACGTACTATGAAATCTTGGGGTGTTACAATTTTCCCCACAGCATTAGTGTTAACATGGCCAGTGCTAGTTACAAATCATTAGTGCCGTAGTTATGTTCTAGAGGATGTAACTGCCTAGACACATAAGAGAAAACTCCACATTATTGCATCAGCACAAACCCGAATACTAGATGGGAATCATCGTGAAACACTAATAACATCACTCCTTCCCCTAGAAGCCCAATCATTGAAGCATTGTTGAACATCCCTTTAATATAGCCTAATAGTATCCGAGAAAACTAAGAACATTGTGAACCTCCTCCACATTACTGGGTGATTTTGAAAAAATTTCTTCCTCAAACGTCAATGGGTGCACAACTACCCACGTTCGAGACACCACATGTCCAAGTAAGATGACCTATCCTGTCCAAAACATTCATCTAGAGAGTTTAATATAGAGAAGTTGGCGCCGAAGGATCTCAATGATAGTCCTGATATGATTGAAATACTCCTTTTCTAACATCGAGTTGAACTAGATGTGATCGATGAATAAGATGATATACCATTCCCAGAAATCATGAATAACCGAGTTCATGAGCCTCATGAATACGACTGGTTCTTTTATAACACCGAATGACATAACTACAAACATGAAGATCCAATAACTACACTTAAAATAAGTATTTAGGATGTCACCATCCTTCACCCTCAATTGGTGATATGTAGACCTCATATTAATAATGAGAAACCATATCACTCCCCTCAACTGGTCAAAAATATCATATATCCCCAGGAAAGGGTAACTAGGTTGATTGTTACCTATTTCAATCTCTGGTAATCTATGAATAGCCACATACCAACATATGCATTCTTTGCAAACAAGATCATATCACCCCATGGGGACAAACTGGATTAGATGAAAACCTTCCTCACCAATTCATAAATTTGGATTCGCAAATCTCGCAACATAGAAGACTTAATCTGATAAGGATCCATTGAAATCAGACTAGCACAATGTTTTATTTCTATCCCAAACTCAACGTCATGTTGACAGGTTATAGTCGCAACCTCATGGGAGAAAACATCCAGAAATTCTCCTAAAACTCATGGAACATCCCCCAACGCAACATCCATATATCCAACTAAAAACTCACCAAATAAAGAAAGACATGGCTCTACCTACCGTCTTCCCATATAATAGATCCTATCTCAATTGAATGCTACACGATGTCCTTTGGAATCATAAAACATGACTCTTCTCTAGAATCAGTCGACAACACCATGCATGGTGTAAAACCAATTGATGATAAGGATAACACTAAACGACTGTAGCTATATAACAATGGGATCCCCACTGGATGGATGTGGCACCAATATTATCCTACATCCCCAACATACATCAATCTAGATGGTCTGACCCCCAACTTGTGTACTCAACACTAGTGGAATGGAAAGTCTCACTATGTCTACTCCCATGTCATGTACCAGATTGGGTGAAATGCAAGAGTGTGAAGATACCAAATCAAACAAGGCATATGATAGTGTAATAAACATACAGTTCATACCTTGAATGATCTCCATCCGTGATAGAACAACTTCCTCTAGTGCGTGTAACTTCTCACACCCGGATCCTTTGCACTGGTATTGTTGGTTTCCTCTCTGACCATACAATATTTGAGGTCCCTAAGGAACACAATATGGTCAGCCTCCTCCTGTACCATCCTCTATTGGTGGAGAAGGGGACTTATGTCCCTACTTCTAGAAAGGCCTAGCTGGCAACAACAGCTAAGGTAGGTGCGTAACCTTCCCACCTCCACCATACTAATATCGACATCGGAAATATCCCTAAAGGTTCCCATAGTCTCAGTAAAAAAAACTTAGGCACCAAGCCTATGGGAGAAGAAAGTGGACCAGAGGTTCAGAACTGAATCTACTAGGGTCAGGACTTTGCCGGTTGAAACCTAGAAGCCCCTAACATAGGAGGCTTACTGGTGATGGGCTTCCCCTTTTAAGAGATCAAGTGACTTCCCTCCCAGGGAAATCCTCCTCCTGATTGCATCCATACCAATGCCTCAGCCTTCTTCTAAACCTCTACGTATTTAGTTTTGGTGGACGTAGTAACCACATACTGAAGAGAAGGATAAAGTGCCTCTTCTATGTGCCTCACATGACAATCTTCATCCGAAGGATATCAGAAGAAAATATAGGATAAACTTGAACATGATTCCAAATTATCTCACCAACATTATCCCCTACTAGAGGGATAGTATCTCAAGCCTCTTCTAATCTTTCATCATGCAGGAAAGTAATTGTACATAGAAATACTTGTCAAACTCATACCTTGAAACATCAGCCTTTATTCTATCCCCGAGTTAAAAATTCTACCACTGATAGGCTTTTCCCTTAATTTGGATCACTAATAGAGGAACCAAATACTATTTCAGATCCCATATCATGATTGAAGTGTTCTCCAGATCATCGAGCCAGCTCTCGGTCTCCATGTCTGAGACACTGCTCTCGTACATTCTTAGAGTCTGCCACTTGAATTCTCAACGCATCTTATGCCACTGATCATCCTTGTCCACTAGATTGACCCTCCTCTAGAAACCACAATTATCTTGCTGAACCTCTACTACTTTTCCACCAGCATGTGATGTCCGTGATCCATAGCTGAAAGGAAAAGAATTTTCAAAATCCATAGTAGTGTGGAATTTTGTTAGGATTCATTTTAAATCATTATTTATTTGAATTTCCAAAAAACATCAAAAACAAAAAAGAACAAAAGTAATCATCGTGAATGTAATTTTATTGTGGTCTCTACCCTACAATAGGTGTATCCGCAGATAGTTATTAGGTAAGGTCAGAGTCCTTGGATTGGATTTTAGGGGGGTCCTAAAATCCTACGTTCTAGCTGATCTTCTCTGTCCTATTTCACACACCAATACATCCTAACATTATTTTCATACAATCCCACACAATCCTCACTATTCACAAATCCAAAATCAATAATATCTCTCAAACATCACCTTTTTACCATTCTATTATGACACACCTTCTTCATGATAGGGGAATTGGTAGAAATATGTGGAGACCATTTTCTTATGTTGAAGGATAGATAATGACCCCTCAATCCCATCTGCAATCAGAAACGAGGTGGAAACCGGCCCCATGGGCATTGAAATCAATCAAAACTGAGAGGAATTACCATTTTTATACAAACCATGATTGGGAGATAAGATGTATCAACCTTGAACTACTCTGATTCTGATATATATGCAAAGAAATCATAATCCATCCCACATGCATGTTTATGTAATACTGATTAAAATACAAAGATTAATCGAAGGTAAGTATTCAAATAAAACTAACAAATGATATAGATACCATCCCTAATGTTCAGGCTAGTAATGTTCAGTATAGTTATTTTAATCTACCTGAAATCCTGAAAAAAGTTTTATATATGTTGGGTGAAAATACAAGAATAGTCAGTAGGGAAAGATAAATATACCTATGCATTAGTGGGAGAAGCATACTAATTACCCTATGAGAAAACAACAGAAACTCAAAATCTCCTAACAAGATATACTATCCATCCCATCCTTACCAAGGCAATCTCATAGAATAAATCAAATCAATTAATGTATTATAATAATCACATTGATATTTGGATACCCCTCACCACCCCTATTGTTTAACTATGGATCCCTAACAGCGAGTGTCCTGATGATACCATACTCTTCCATAAGCCCAAATATCACAACCCACCCACAAAAACTAGTGCCACAAATCACACACATCCCACTCGCAGACAGCTGGGATAGAACCACCACATGTCTCACCAGAAAACACCTGAGCCTCATCCCGATGATGCCTGGGAAACAAACAACCTCTCACACAGCTGATACGATAAATATGGTAATAAAACTCATTCCATTACACCATGACATAAAAATATAGGGTGATAAATTCATAGAAGTGTGAGCATGGTAATGTTAGTAACCAGCCATCCATCCCCCCACCGAGATAATTGGAATGAAACCCTCCCACATTACAATGGGGGTGTTCTCCACACAGTGCTCAACACGGGTAAGGTGCATATAAAAAACATTAGGAGGTAAAAGTATATACATATATGTATAAAGCACTCAGAACATCCTATGGGATTATAAACAAACAACATGCCCACTCAAAACCACTATTACTACTACACCTACATGCATGTACCACCACAAATGATGGTCACTTGAACACCACTTCAGTACAACCACATACTTGAAACATACCCACCAACAAATTCATTTAACCAATTATTGTTATGCATTATCAAATCATTAATTTATATATTCCCATCCCTACCAGTACAACTACAAAAATCTACAAACCTTATAAGGAGAGGTAACCATACCAACCCATTCAATGTCAAACAAATAATCAAACTAACTACAACTTTAATCAATGTTATCCTGCCCAATCATCCTCTCACAACTAAACCTAGTATCCCCGCTACACAAAAACACCAAACCCAGCACACCTATAAACATGAAATCATGACACAACCTAGTCCTACAACCCCATTACCCAACCACTACCTAGATGTAGTCCCCCTGCATAACAAGTCTATCTATTCCACAATCAATCTCTCAACCTGAAATAACATCACACAACCCATTATTCCCCATACCCAAAAACACATAACTACCACCACAATCACACATAATGAAAAAAAAGAAAAAAGCATACAACCACAACCATAAAACATGGTGTATTCATATTTTTCCAATATTATTAATTAAATTCCACATTGATTAACTAGGGTGATCACCGATGGTTTTTCATACAAGGGAATCCATTTGTTCAACTGGGTGTATGTGATTAGTCAGACTGATATATATAGAAATTATCCTTAGAGAAACAACATCAATTATAAAGCATCACCCTTGTTCAGAAGGAGACAACAAATGACCATGAAATTCAGGGGCCACACGGCCACAACAGATCCCAACATAAACAAAGATAAAAAATAAATCAAGTGATCAATATTAATCTACCCCCAACATGTTATCAAGTCTATTTTTCATAATTATCATTTATTTTTGTTAAAATTTATATTCCAATATTTTTTGACAAAAACCCCATAAAATTACACCAAACATGATACTCAATAAAAGAGGTACACTATAATCCTTACCTGGAATAACCGGTAGCCAAAACTCCTCCTTGTACCAAAACAGAGGGGTATCACGAGTAGACGATTCTATGGAAATCCAAAGAGCGGGGGGGATAGTATAGGAGCATAGTACATTTGGGAAATAAAGGATCTCAACAACCTAAGATAAAATATAGAAACACTATGAAAAGAAGTTCTCAGTGTAGGAAGGTCATATCCTATATCAATGGAAAGATACAGAGTTTCAAAGGCCATAGAAGTTAGATCGTGCTAATGACAATGTTGTTTGACTATTTTAATGTCCTCATAGCATTAGAATATTAAAGATAAAATTAATATAATTTAAAATGACTTTATAAATTCCTAAACAAGTCTTTAATCATTTTTTACATCAAATAAAATGTTAGAGGGGTGAAACTGGAAAAACTAGGAAAAACTGTAAATGAGTCACCAATGGGAGAGTTACCGACAACAAGCCTCCAATAGTGAGCCATCAATAAAGGGTCACCGATGCATAGTCACTAATGATTTGCTCCCGATGTTGATCCACCAAAATGGCTTATCCACTCTTTACTAACCAAAAACCTGACTCAAAAACACCCTGAATCATAGATGCATGACACACCGAGGCCTTGACTCACTCACTACCCGACTCACTGATGCCCTGACTCATCGACGCCATGAAAGAATGATTTATTACTCACCAATTTCTTGAATCACTGATTCCCTAACTTCCCAAAGCTTGAACCACTAATGCCCTAACTCAAGGACACTCAGAATGACTGGTTCCCTGAGTCATTGATGCCATAACTCACTGACGCCCAGACTCACCAATGAAAAAAGGGAAAATTTGGACAACTCTAGAAATGATCTACTCTTTCTTCCAAGAACACCTCAAACATAAGATATGATAATGTAATGGTCCATGGTGTTCCAGCCCATTACGTATATGATGGGTTATCCCCTTTATATATCTCTACTTTGGAAGTTGAGCATATAGTGTTTCCAATTGAAGGAGGTTTTATGGGGTTTATGTATATTATAGTCTATTTCATCTAAATGAGATTTAATTTCTTTTCATCAGTTTTAATTCTTTTATTTCAGAAAAAAGTGCGAGTTTTATTCATGTGAAAAAGTTTTGTTACATTCACTCAAAAAATGATAAATGGGAAACTATTTTTAATAAGAAAATTGTGTTTTCTTTTTTTTTTATGTTTGTTATTGAGATTTCTTCCTCATCCAAACATTAACAAAAATCATTGGAATTTGGATTTGCATGGAAAAATATGATTCCATGATTAAAGTGTTGAAGATGTGCATTGAAAATGAATAATAATTTTAAAGGATATCATTTTTTGAAAAATGGATACTGAGTATAGGTGTCAACTTCTAATGTATGAATTTACTATGTAAGAGTTTTTCCCAAATCAATAAAACACTATAATTTAAATATCCTTGAATGTAAATTCTAGTTAAAAACACTAGAATAAGATAAGATTAAGATCGATTCCCTATACTCAATAATGTCATATAATAAAACAAATTTTTTTAATAAGGACTATTGGGAATTATGCATACTATAAAGTCATTAAAAGGTTTTAATGAACTAGAATTTAATAGGAATATTATAAACAAAACAATTTTTTAAAATAATATATGAGTCAAAAATGTAAAACCAAATAGAATTTATCATTTCTTAATTATATTCATAATGTATAAATATCAACAATACATTATAAAATCAATTATGTCCCCTTTAATACTCATAGACACCAAACATTCATTTTTAATGAAATCAAAAAACATTAAGGTGTAACTCACCATAATACACCATTATCATTTAAATTTTTCATTTACATGAAAGAATCTAATCATTACACAAATTAAATATCAATATTCCTTATGATTTCATATTCATGATGAAATAATAATGAAGGAATGCTAAATTCCATAGATCAATATATAACTCCATTGAAGCATTACAGCAAAAATCAATGGTCTACCCATTATACCAAAAAAACTACTTGAAACACCAAAATCCATTCCCATTATTACCGATGGATTAATGTCACCGTTCCCACCACATTTATGGTAGTAATAGTGAAATTATATGGAAAAAATAAGAATCTCACTTGTTATAAAACCTTGGAAAATATGAGAATAAACTAAATTGATAACGGGAATCAATTAAATCAAATAAATAAATAATATCAACTCTGATATTTAAAGCACCTTTTAAAACTATTTAGATATTTATATAACATTACCGAATCCAACACACATGTATGATCCCTTGAACCCCCATGTCTCAAAATATCAGAACCAAATGTATAACAAGAATGTGAACAAATGTCACCAGATATTAATTAATATCCACATGTTTTCTTAGTAATTTCACATCATACTCAATATCCATTAAACCTTTTTGATAATATGTGAGTCCTCATGAAGATATTTCTAATGTAATCATATTGAATAATGTTAAAAAGTTTATACCTCTTAGGTTGGACTACTCAATTAACTGACACCTTTAATATCATTTTCTAACCTATACATGTAATGGGACCTATTTTGAAACATTACATCCAATATAAAATATATATTTTTTATAATGGGGATAAACCTTTAGGGAAATGAGATCATTAAATAAGAACTCCACAAATAACCTATTTTGATGTTAATAGTTATTTTCATGATCCGAGAATGTATTCATCTACTATAAAATTACATACACCATCTCAATCATATTATGAACCATATCTAGAACAATTAATTTTGACTCTATGAATATATCCATACAAAAATTTCATCACTGACACTAATAGTGAAATATCTCAAATTATTTCCAGAAGTTTTATTCGTGAGTGCTGTTATATGAGATATAAATAATATAGAGAATTTATGTTTCTTATAAAAACAATAAAATAATAAAAAAATTAACAAATATATTTAAAATATAATTTTAATTTTTAACCCCATCTTGTCATCTATATGTTTATAATATTTCAAGATACAGAAAAATTCAATGCTATGATAACCTAATAACCCCTCACCAAATATTAATGTAAAGTGAGTACACTGACAGAAAATATCTACACATGACTTTTGGATTTTTGAGAAATATGATGACATCATCATTCTATCATGGACATTGATGATAGAAAAATATATGTCTAAAAAGAAAAACGATAATAGAAACTGAGGACATGTCCAGAATTTTAGACTAAGGAATATTTAATGTCATATAGGGAAATATATAAATCAATACTCCTATAGAATCTTTTAATATAAAATATATCAAAATACAAAATCAACCATTTAATTCACCCTCCCAGTCCAAAAAATCTTCTTATTCAAAGCATGATCAACATTTAAATACTACAAGTCCCTAAAAGAGGTGAGCTATAAAAATAAAGAAAAGATATAATTATAGCACTCTAATAATAGAAATAATTAATTGAAATTGTAACCATTCATCTACATCAATTATCCATCGATTAAAATAATCACCATCAAATATGTAATCTCTCAATACATCAACCACATGATCTCTCAAATAGGGACTGTCAACCTTCTCTATCAAAAAAATGCACTATTATCAAATATTGAAAAACAAAACTACTAATCTGAAATATATATATATATATATATATATATATATATATTAATATCAGGTAACCTGACCTTCCATCAAACATCATTCATTTCCAATATCATAAAAAAAATCAACATATATCATAATTATCAGATAACAATATACTATATTATATCTTATCTGATTCTAATAATTTTTTTTATCATAATCCAATTAAAAATTACACTTTTCATTATTAACCTGAATGCAATTATCCTTGATAGATGATATATAATCTTCTATTATAATATTTGAGGAGAAAAAACTATTATTTATTATGTTAATGAATATATAAATTCAATAAAGTCACTAAAAATTAGTTTATAATAATTGGTTACATAATAAAAATTATCATAATTTTGCATAGGATACCTATAAAATAATAGTGTTATTTATTGAATCAATGTGTAGTGCTGGAGATGATGAAAAGATTAATAATATATATCAATATTATGATAAAAATATAATGATTTCCATCAAGTACTGAAAAACAACCATACATTGATCAATCCAATCAATGTGATCATCCTTCATGGTCATTATAGTGTAATGTGTGATGATTTGAGAAACATTATGTAATGACCCCAAATTTAGTAATCATTTTCTAGTGCATACATTATTACATTGGAATAAATATATAGGGTCCAATACTGATGGATAGATCACGTTAGTAGGTTTAGGAACCAGATAAAACCAGGGAACCTATTTTACATAGAGAAATAAAATAAAAATCATATTAATTGAAAACATTTGACATCATTGGACCCATTCCAATAAATTTTCTAGATATCATTGCGAATAGAAATAAAATAAGCTTGACCTCAACTGCTCTGTAAGGGTTACATATAGTAGAAGGTATCTTAAATCAATAAATAATCATCAACATGGAATAGTAAACAACTGATTATACATTCCATTTAATTAATTGCTTATCTATCCATATTGTATAAGGAATAATCAATATGATAAGGTAAATAAATGAAAACACATGAAATTTAATAAATAACTAAAACGAAATGACTACATAGATAATATCATTGAAAAAAATATAATGGATAATAAAAATAACATAATTATAAATGAAGGAGTAGATTAATAATTGGATTTCATGACCTCAAGAAACTTGATACAACTACTATCAAGATGTTTTCCGAAAGATATTAAATATACAGGTAAATGTCCATTTGATTTCACTAACTAATTTTTCACATGATACATGTCGATGAATGAAGTGGATAAATATAAGTGGGATCTATTTGAATCGTATTTTCAAATTAATTACTTATATATAAAATAATATAATTAATTTATTAATCAATATTTCTTATAATCAAATCTATATATTTATTAAAGGATAGAAACTTTTCAATAATTTCCTCAGCCAATAATATATCATTAAAAATAACAAAAAAATAAAAAAAATATGGTTCAAGAATAAATCATATACATAATAAAATAATATTTATTTTTTAGATAAATTTTGTGTCAAATGAAAAATTATCACAAGAAAGTGATCGTCTTAATAAAATGTAAACAAAACAACAGAAGGTTAGATTATACAATAATTTTCATTTATATTTGTTATTTTTTTAATGTTAAACCCTTGAAGTATAATATTTAATTGAAATACTAATAATTAAAAATAAATATATATTCATGATAGATACATAAATTGGGTCATATATACAACACATTAATGTGAATTGGCGGATATTAATAAATATGACTCAATGAAATTGAAATTGTAATGAAATCCCTTACATCATGATTTCATTTAGTTGAATATGAGTTAACCTAATATATGATCAATGTAATATTTTTAATAGTCTATATTGTATCAATAATCATATTTATAATATATTATATGATCCATTTATAACATTATATCACTTTTCAATAATATTTCATTATTTTCGACGTTAATTGAATTATTCTCTCATTATTTTAATATCATGAGAGTTATAGTTTATATATGTTTTATATAAATAAATCATATTAAAAAGGATAATAATTTTATAAAAATAAAATTAAATCATTTCAAACATTACTATAACCATTCATGAAAAATGGTCATGGATAATGAGTCTCATCTGTTCGTTGAGACGGTTGGTCATACGTACATGGGAGTGAAAATATCATTATATTTACTACTAAAGGGGTATGGTATTCTATAATATATTAATTTTACACAATTTATATCAGTTAATATAAATCACATGTATTAATTAAATTTTAATTCATTACATTCCATGTAAAGCGTAATAGAAAAACTAATCATGTCACTTTATAAGGCGTCAGTCTACTATACTCAGTAGTGATTCTTTCATATTTAAATAGAAATGGAATGTAAGTAGGTATAAGTTATATTATAATTTAATATTTATAATAATATAATAAATATTATTTATATTCATTAAATACTTTATTTTATTAGGCCATCAGAGGTGTAGATCGAAAATGGGTTACATTGGTTTGGAAGGCGGTGGTTCACCGTGCACAAGATTGATGGATTCATTTTCTATTTGATTAAATTGGTTATTGATATAGGTTATGAAATTAACTTTATGATGTCTCATTATATGTTATATATTCATTTCTTTATATTACATTTATTGAATATAATTTCAATGAGGTGAAAATAGAAATAATGTAAAATGATCATTTAAGAACATTACCACTTCTTCAGATGACCACTAATGGTCTGCAACAAAATCCATCATTGGATGGGTTTATGATCAAACAAAGAGATGATGGATGTTTTAAAGGTTTTATATTAGTGAATTTATTAGGTATTAACATATCCAAAATTATTTGGAATTTTGAAGAGGGGAGTAGAGTGGGTGGCGTTTTGTAGGTTGGGGAGAGGACACAATATGAGTTTTTTTGAAAAGAATCAGATACACCCAAAAATATTTCACACAAAAGGCACAGAAATTGCGCCATTATATGTGATAAGTTATCAGTATCGATAAATAATGGGTTTTGGATTAGTTGGAAATTTATTTTAATCTGTTTGTTTTTTTAGCTCGACAAATTATCGATTATTTTAACTATAATGTATTCATGACTGTAGAATTCATAATTGTAATAACATTATTATTTCCAAGATATATAATTTAAATAATTATAATTCCAAATATTGATTCCATTTTTTGAAATTCAATACAATATAGTGGAAGAATCCAATTTATAATTATACATTGAGATGCAATGTAAAAGAGTAAGAAGATTTTAATATCAAAATTCTAATAAAAAATGATTCCACTAAACAAAATTTTATTTTCTATAATATAACTTCACTATTTATAACTTAAAAAATATATTATATATTATTATATTTCTCAATAATTTATATTAAATTTCATTTTCGAAATAATAATTTGAATTTTTTAGTATTCATCGAAGAATGAAACATTTCAGAAAAATAATATAAAAACACCTCAATATAAATTTTATACACTGATACAAAAAATTATGTTTTTTAATAAAATAAATATTCTAAATATTTAAAAAATTATTTTTTATCATCAGTTTTAAAAAATCATTTATACCATTATCATTGAAAAAAATTATTTCTTAGAAAATGTATCACATTTATTCATATGATTATAAGATAATTTCTAATAAATAGATAACAAAATATATTTTTTAAATATTTATTTTTCATAATTTATTCAGTTCAATTCATTAGAAAAAATTATTCTTTTTTATAATGTTCATGTTAAAATGATTTTTTGATAAAATATCACATTTTTTTAAACATGATGTTTTGTGCATTGATAACCACCTTGGAGAATGAATTTATTTAGATGGAATTAAAATGTATAGTACTAGGGTGTGACATTCATCCATCCTATTGAAATTGTTTCCATATAATTTGGTTAGATTTACCTTTTTTATAGCTCTGGGAGGTCCATCATCATAATATCCTCTAGTTCCCATGTAACATATTCAATTTTTTATTTCTATATGGTATATTTACTAGACAATTAATATTATTAAACATTATTTTCATTATGGTATACAAGATCTAAATAAGTTAATTAGTCCATGATAGATCTTAGTCCAATCATATTTCATTATAATTGAGAAACTACAAATGGTATGGCATGTAACTACATAAAAATGATATATATAATACATTAATTACTTTTAGGATGCATGAATAAATTTCTTAATGGGAATAAAAATTTTCATTTAATTAAAGGATTTCCAAGGGTTCAATGTACCCGAGGCTCATTTTACCTTTCATACCAAACCATATGACATCCTTCTATTGAAATACTATAGTCAAAATGATCCCAAAATTGGAATTTCAAATCCATTCACATATTTTTAGAATAACTATATCTCATACTACTAGATTAATTACTATGAGCATGAATAGTATTTCCTTTTTTTTGTTTACTTCCCAACCTGTTTTGGGCCAACAAGAATAATTTAACTATCTGCATCCCATTAAGTTGGATGATGTATATTTCTGTATAATACTTCACACAGTTCTATTTAAATACATTAAAAGAAATTAGTATTATATTAAAACTCTAGTAAATGTAATAATTATCCCACATAACTTAAAAGTAATGATATTAAGACCACTACATATCATACAATGTTTTAATAGTCCTTCCCAAATTTCCATCAATTTGAGAATGGTAGGTTGCGCTCAAGTGAAACTCGGTATTAAGATCCTTATAAAGATGCCTATAGAATTTTGATTTGAAATTTGGACCGTGATCAAATAAAAATAAAATAAGTATTCCATTATTTCTTAAAAACCCCTAATAATGATCCATGTGATGTGATCAAGAGGTAACTATTCTATTTATTAAGGAAATGTGTATATTTTGTTAGGAAATCAATGCTGACCGAGATTACATCATTCTACTTGGATGTTTTTAGTAGTAATATAAAAAAATAAAATTTAAAACCTTTACATTTTCACAAAAGAATATGAATAGGTTTCATGTATCTTATAAGATTATTTCACAAATATTATAAATTTAAGGAACCCAATCATTCATATACATCACATGAAATTTCCTACTTCATGTTATCCCAAAAAAAGTTCCATCAAATCCATATACATCATTGTGCTACTTGGGCGAATATAGAAATTTGAATTATGAGATTCTTCTTAAATATAAATTTGATAACCATGTATAGATGTATTATACATTGTCATTCTAAAAATTATTACCCCTCTTTGAAAATTTAGTCCTTTTAATTTACATTTAGTCGCAGCTTTAATTTCCCTTTGAATGTTCTTATCATCACGTAATTTTTTATTTATTTTTTATAATAAATATGGATTCCATATAATTTTAAAAATATGTAATTTCTATATTTATATAATAATTCCCCTAAATTTATTTACAATATCCATGATTATATGTTCACTCTTAATCCAAATATGTGTCATAAATCTATTATCATTCTTATTCAATTCATCTGATAGCTTATTTGAATTCCCATAGTTGTAGTTTTTGAGAAATCATGACCGATGAGTAGATTGAGCCATTTATATTGTCTAATATTGAGATATTTCTTTGAAAAGAATTATATTTGTATTTTAATATACTTATATAACTTAAAAAGTTCAACATAGAGATAATGTTACCATATATTTGATGAAGATATTATAGCTTCAAACTCAAGATCAGGGGATCTAATTTTTTTTATTCATGAGTATTCCATTTCATTTATTCGTATGAAACAAAATTATCATTTTTCATTACTAAACACCCAATTCATACTTCGATGCGTCACTTTTTGACGCAAACTAGTAATTTACATTAGGTTAAGTAAAAATTGATTTATTGGCCAATCTCTTCTTTTATTAATAAAAACATTCATCTCATTCTGTGGTCCAAACAAACGTAACCCCTCTATATGTAATATTTGTAAATGTGTTAACCAATTGGGAAACATTATGAAATAATCATCAATATTAACATACCAAAGCTATGAGACTAAATACATTAGTTATGTTTCAGGGTGTAGGTCATACTTGGATTTCTTATGCCACTATCTGGTCAACTGAGATTACACAGTGGGATAATACAGTCATGAAATGAATCTTTCTGAAGCCAAACATCACACTTTATAGAATACCCATATAACCCCATTCCTCATGAGATCCTAAATAATTATCATAATGTATTTACATAGTCCTTGTATCTTTTAGGATACACCATGATATCATCAATGAATACCAACAAGTCATCAAGATATTACATGAAGACTTAGTTCATTGGATCCATAAAAATAGATGATCTATCAGAGATTGAAAATTGAATTAAAATAAATGTGTAATGTACCTAACTCACATGGAATTTTTTTGGGAAATATATTCCATTTTTTACTCTAAAATGATGATACCAAGATTATTTTTTAGACATTTAAAATTTTGATATCCCTCAAGCTGATATAAAATGTCATCAATATGAGGTAAATGATACTTCTTATTTATCCGAATATCAGTTATATCAATAAATCTATCTCAAGGGTAATTAATTCATATTTCCACTTAATGAGTAGAATATGTGATAACCATTGTGAAATTGTAGGGAATATAAATACATTATCACAATACTACAACAATTGTTTATTCATCGCCCATAATTCTGTAGTATGCACTATATAAAGATCATTGATATTAGGATTGGATAACGGATTATGTTAATGGAAAATTCATATTCCTAATCTGATGGATTTCGTGGTGATTTTTTGGGAAATACATTATTTTAGTCCTATAAGATATGTACATATTTAAAATATAGACTAGCATCTATGTCACTATATTTTGTTTTCTATTCTCCTACATGATTCTTATTCAGTAGAGCTACTAGGGGTGGATAAAGGCTTATGTCATATGATGATATTTATACATTTTTGATAAGTAAATATATATCTTCATCATGAATTTTAATTTCATGATAATGGTTTATATATCTTCATCGTGAATTTTAATTTCCATAATCCTAGAATAAAATGTTTCATCATATTCTAAAATCAAATCAATACCAAATATTATATTAGCATCCAAATAAGGTATGATAAAATGGACAAAAAATAAACTATGTTTATGTGACATAATATGGGAATCTCAACACATTCTTATTGTATTGAGATCAACACATTGTGTTTTGAATAAAAATTATTTTTTTAATATATTATAGAAATAATTTTTTTGTGAAATGTGGATGAAATCCAAGATTTTGAGGATCTGGGATAAAATAATGGATAATCTATGTTTAAAGATATTATTTAATTATTTTCCACCACATCATTGGGTTCATTCACCTTAGTTGTGGTCATCACATAATCATGGCCTTCTCCCATTAGCCTCTACAATGGTAGATTTCATTAACACTTAGTGAAATTTTTTTATATAGTTCACCATATCAATATTGTTTAAACATAGTATATATTTTTTTCATTAATCATATTGTGTTATTTTTCATTATGGCCATACCTTCACAATTATAAAAAAAATACCATTCCCTTCATGAAATTCCCATTATGAATCTTTATACAGTTCTCAAAAATATGTAAATCTATTCATTTAATTATTCTTATTTGCTGTAATACCTATTTCATAATTCTCATTTGAACACTTATCTTCTTGATTCCATTTGAATGTTTAGTAGACTATGAATTCTTTATCTATTTTGCTTAAACATAAAACTATTTCTGTATATTATAAAAATGATTAAGAGACTAGTACCCTTTGGAGGCATATCTTAATTCCTTAAAAAATTGTCAACCATACACACTTTTTTTCATTTGAAATCCATTTAATACCAAGATACTAAAATAAAGGAAACATTATATTAACCAATTTTTTCTTATTCATTTTAATTTTATCTTCATAACATGCTATTTATTTCACATTTTTCTCATGAGTGAAATATTCTTCGAAGAATATCACCTTAAAATATCTACATTCCAAGACTTATATTTCATCTTCATCAGTAGTATTCTGGATCAAAAAACCCCATTAAGAATTATCTCCTTTGATAAAATACACTAAAACTGTATCCTTTTCCATTTAATCAAATCTTAAGGCCATAGATAACTTCTCAAGAGAAAAAAACCCATTTTATCAACAATCATTGGATTGGTAGTCCCACAAAATTATGGCTTATTCTATCCCATGATTTTATCGAACAAAAGACAATTAGGTCATGGAAAATGTTACATTGTCTAGGAATGGTCAATTTCCAAAAAAAATTAGGCTTCCCAAATATATGCACGATCTTCTCCAGTTTAATAGTTTCAGTATTGTATTTCTCATCCAGAACAATAAATATATTAACCACATATATTTATACCCCCATTCCTTCAGTGAAAAATTTATAAACAATTGAATATACTATAATAGCAAAAAAAATTATTTTTAGATCATAATGAATAATTCAAAATATGATGTAACACTTTATATATATATAATTAATTTATGAAATGTTAATATAAGAATAATATACATGGTTTCTTTGGGGATAACAAAATTTTCAAATCCATTATATTTTTTATAATGAAAATATAAAATAACCTAAGAATTACCATCATGATTTTCAAAACATGTTCACAATAAATCCCAAAATCTTCAACTAGTCAAAAATTGGATCGATCATAATGCACACTATTTATGTTTACTATACCTATTTATATTTTTTCAAGAACCACATCGACATTTAGTATCCCAATGGAGTGGTTTTTCTAGGAAAACTACATAATATATTTCTGAAACTATTTGGATCTTCTTATGAATATATCATCAATGCCTACCATATGTTTCTATTCCAAAATCCATTTTTATTTAATATAGTTCACAGGGTTTCAGAAAAATTTCTTATGACAACAACTATAACAAACCCAACTCATGTTACTCATATTTGGTTGCAAGTTAGTTACAATGGCATTGATAAAAATGGTTAAACCCAAATGTCCAATATATTTAGTATATTTTGAGAACCATACACTTACAAAATATCGATTTTACATATGACAAAATAATATAAATAATAGTAATGGAAAATATTTGGTATACTTGAAATCATTCTAATATTATTCCATCATGTCATGAGGGAAGGAAAAAAATAAGGGTCTTCTCAAATTTCAAAACGGAATACATTCAATTGATTATATCATGAATCAATAATGAAAAATAATTATGGAAATATAAATATTTGAACACAAATTCCATTTAATCAGTGACATTTCCATCATAATTAAATAAGTAAGAATTAAAATTTAAGTTTATGTAATTGAAAACACATTCTGTTAAATTAATAATTGACAATTAAATGCATCCATCGAAAATATTATTTTGAAAATAAAATGGATAATAATAATAAAAACAAAATTATCAATAATGATAATTCTAAATTACTAGTTGTCATGATCTCAAGAATCACGATAACTCTACTATAATGGACTTTCATAAGTTATTTTTAAACTATGGATGAAACCTATCTAATTTTGAAAAATGATATTTCAACTGAGACCTATCGATGCATCAAGGAGATATCTATTAATGGTCCCCAACTATGTACTAATTATCAAAGTCATTCCTCATATATTTAATAATCAATTTAATTCATGAATTTATATATATTTTCATCTAATATATATATATTGAGTAAAATATATATATTTTTCAAAAACAATTTTGTCAATCATATTACATTAATAATAAAACCCAAACTAAAAAATGGTGTATGGTTAAATATTTAATAATTTATATCATAATATAATATATATATATATTGTATATAAAATTAGTTTCCATTAAAAAGAATCACAATAAAGATATTGTTTCTAGATAAATTAAATAATTATTAAAGAAGGTAGGATTGTACAATAATTGTTTTACCTCAACGGAAACATTTATATTATAACCCCATGAAAATTAAATTTGAATTCATAAATAAGTAATAATTAAAAAATAAATATTCCTGATAAATACTTAAAATATTTAATATCCACACCCTATAAAATTTTATAGGTTCAAATTAACCAACATGTTATAGTGAAATGATAATTGAGATAAAATCTGTTACCACACAATTTCCATTACATGAATGCACATTCAAATACATTATAATGGATTTAATAAAATTATTAATTTATATAGATAACATACTCATATTTATAATATCATATATTATTCTCTTATGACATTTCATCACATTTGTGTTAAAAATATTTTATTATTTTTGTTGTTTTTTGTGCCAATTGCCTTGTTTTCTCCTGCATGTTTTCTATACATCTTCCAGTTGTTTTAAATAGGATATAAATAATTAATAAAAATAGTGATAAAAATATTTTTAATGTAACGTGTACTCAAAAAATATTTTAGTACATCACTTTTTCAGATTTCTCATTGAAAATGAGTCGCATCGCTTCACTGAGATAGTTTGTCGTATGCAATATAAGGCAATGGTATCATAATCTTAAAAGATTAAGGGGAAAGTGATTGTGTGATATATTAATTATAATGAGTATAAATAATAAAATATATGTCACTTAATTTAATTACATTTGACAATATTACATTTCTATAAAAGATTAAGTGAAAATTAACCACATCGCTTTATGAGATGATAGTCTGGTGTACACACGATCTGTTGTATCATATATTAAACAGAATTAGATTTATTAAAAAATAATAGATAATATGTGTATGTAATTATAATAATATAATATATATTACATATATATACTAAAACCATTATTAAATCCATCCACGAGAGCTGTTGATGGAAAATGAGTTACATAAATATGTGGGGATGTTGTCCAATGTACACATTATTGAACTCTTCTTTTTCTATCTGATGGATGAGGATATGGATATAGTTTGTTTCATTGAAATAATAACATCTCACTATTTAAAATATTGTATTTTTTTTTATTATGGATTAAAATTTTATGGTGGTGTATGAATATGAAAAATAAGAATGATCATTTGAGAATGATACAACTATTGTGATAACCTATATAGGGTTTCCCCAAAACCCATCCTATAATGGTATTATGATAAAACTATATTCTATATAAATTTTGGAGTGGATTAATGAAGTTATTTGGCTAGGTTTTTAAAAATACAAATGGATTAGAATGTGTGAAGTTGGGAGGACTATGGATGAATTATATATGTTTGTGAGAAGAAACACATAGAATTTTTAAAAATAATAATTTTCACCCACATTTTTTATAATGGAAAAACCCTCTAAATGTGTAATTATCTAACCTTATAGGTTATAAGGTAGTAAAATTACAAAAAAAAATTTATATGTTTATAGTTAATTTTAACACATATTTGTTTACTTTAAAAACAAGTAAATAATTTATTACTTCACATATGGAAATTAATTCATTAGTACTTAATCTAGTTATGTAGTTTAAAAAAAATTAAACATATTAGATAATTTAAATTTTATTATTTAAAAATATTTAATACTTTTTTCAAAAAAAAATCATATATGTGGAAGACTAAAATTTAATATCTTTCCTGAAGATGCGACGAAAAATAATATTTTAGAATGGAAAATTCTCATCAGTATGAAAGGATTTAATATCAAAATTCATAATGAAATTGATTAATCTAAACTAAATAGTAATTTTTAAAATATAATTTTTAAAATTATACTTTAATGCAATTTTAAGTTTTCAATTTCCATTTTAAACAATTAAATAGAAAAGTTAGTTTCCAATAAAAATTCGTATTTATAATTATTCATAAAATATTGAATCATTTTTGCTAAATTACAATAAATAAATTAATGATATATTTTATTTTATTTTTTCAAAAATAATTTTCATGTTATCAAATACATTTCCTAAATTCTTTATTTATATATTTTATCACATTTTTTCATGAATCAATGAATCATTTTTCCTTGAAAAAATAATTTTTTTTAAAATACATTTATTTTACATTAAAATAATCCTTATTTATACATCTAATAATAAGATAAATAATTATAATGGGTAAAATATATAATATTCATAATGATTTATTTCAACTCATACTCAAATATTTAATAAATATGTTATATTAGTCTTCTTAAAATAAAATTTTAATTGTGTATCACATTTAATTTAAAACTAGTGTTGTGTAAAATGCATTCCATCAGAGATATTGAACATATATAATTTGAAATTAATAATAAACCCTCATAGTGATAAAAATTTTATAGTATCCTCCTTTTATAACCCCCTCACAAAACAAGGATTACTTGTAAATCTATAATTTAAGAAAAATATTGAACAAAATAGCCTAATATTATATTAATCAGTGGTTATTATTCAATGGGACATAACATGATAGAGTGGATTTACCCTACATAGTCCAAAAAGGTACATTATATTTTTCTATATTATAAATTTGATTATATAAATTTTATCTAATCATTTCAATGAAAAAAATATCTTACTTTCTTACATAATAACACCAAAATATTATTCATGATCACCACTATTTATCATTATACCAAATAATGAAGCTATGAAATCATCAATCCACTTAATAAATTCTTGTCATAATTTACATAAATATCCATCTATACGAATTTAATATTCCCATAACTTCTTTTTAATCTATTTTTCTGACACAATCATAATTATCCAATATATAATAAAATCTTAATAATTATTTAATCTCTAAGAACTAGATAAACCACATAAATTTATCAAATATGTAATCAATATTCATTATTAAGTAGATATTTTTATAATTTTATATTTTATGATCTAGAATCTATAAAAATCATCAAACCACCTTCTGGATACCTCAAAATCTTCATTAAACCTATATAATGATATATGCATGGTCATATAAACACATTTTAAAATAGATCATCAACATTTGTATATAAATCCAAAAAATATAAATAAATTATTATATATATACTAATAGAAAATATTTATATATAAATTGTAATTTATATCCCAAATAACTTTTTAACATAAAGTGGTACTACCCTGACCACTTTATGAAAAATCCATAAGAATTCCTACACAACACTCTAAAAATACATCCTCAAAATTAAAATGAACTCAATATTAATATTTAAAATTGAAATTAATGAGGATCTAATATTATGTGATCTATTTTATAACATAATTCTTCAATTAGATTCATACATTCAACTTCCACAATATAGAAAACTACCCTCCAATGATTGTGATTGAGGATGGTTTCGTCGAAAAAATCTAATAAATACCAAACATAATGCCCTATGATTATATTAGTAATAATAGAAATTCAGAGATTTATATTTTTTCCCATCATCATTTTAATCACTAGATAGACGTCAATCATCATGGACTAAATTATAAATAGTATTAATATAACAAGGGGTTGAAGAAATATATCCATCATAATCCCAAATATAATTACTTGAATTGGTGTTATAATTTAGTGTGAAGTTCCCATATATATAAATTCATATGTTAATTTGGATTATAAATTTACAGAACATTGAATAATAATTGGTTATCAATGATATGCTTACTTCATAGTGAACATATTACTATTTCCCACACAAGTTCTTTCATGTCGTTAATGTTTTTCATCATATCTCCAACAATAATGTATGTATTCCCATGAATAATGAAAATCATTGTAATTTACTATCCTTAATTTATATCATATATACAAATTTATAGACTAAGAAGATAAGTAATACTAATATGGTTAAGGTGGTAACTAATAATGAGGATCTATATAAAACATATCATTTCTATCTATAACCAAATCAAAATTTCTATGTAAAAATCTTGGGATGGTAAGAAACATTAATGATTGATGTCCCTTTTCTCATGAAAATTACAAAATATGATAAATTTAGTGGTAAAACAATGAAAATTATTATTTTTAAAAGATGAACTACAAATGAAGGTGAATCCTCAAAAATTAAAACATGGAATTTGGTGAAAATGAAGATCCCCTATCGACAAAAAAATTGTTTTCATGACCCCCAAAACCCAATGTTTACACCTTCTAGTCTTGTATTGAGATAAGGGAGATGGATATTTCCTATGTCCTAACTCCAGTATGTCCTAAGTAGGTGGATGGCTCCATGGGTTTTGTAAACATTTATATGAGGGGAATTAACCTCTAAGTGATCATGTTTAACAGATATATAATATAGATACAAAAATAATAACCTTATATATATATATCCTATGTAGGAATACGTAGTTCCATATATTACTATTACAACTGAATAGAAATCCATTAGTACCAAAAGGTATAGATGGTAGTGATCATAAAGACAAAACATCTATTACAAAAAACAAGCATATAATATATTTCCAAATATCCAACCGTATCTATCATACATAAATAATTGATTATATATATAGGGTGAGCAATGAATTATACTCTATAGGATCCTCCCTCATTCCACTTAGAAAAAAAAGACAATGACAACATTCTAATGAATATTGAACAATAGTGAAAAAACCCATCCATTAAATATGAATACTATGTTCTCAGCCTTAGTAAGGATAATACTCACAAAGTATACAATACATGAATTCATATTATATAATAGATAATCATCATGGGTTCTGTACTGGTGCTTCCCTATAACTCTTCCACTCTTCCCCAACATCACACATTCTAAAACATCTCTCCCCAAAAAGAAGCTCACCCTAAGACACCATAGAAAGGCATCTAAATATGAACCTTTTGAATAAAATATTACCTTAATCCCATCCACATATTTTTATATAGTAACTGAGTAGTCTTAGTGATCCACCATATCATGTATATTGTGCACCGTACAATATGTATTATAACTTAATCCATCATAACATATATACATTTTTCCCATAATAATGCACTATATACTATATAAAGGGATTAATGTGTGTGAATAAACAGAAGTAATCACAAACCAATAAACACATATCTAGGAAAACTAGATTCCATTTAGATCATAAATGATAACTACCAAGAGAATTGTGTAGGGGATAAAGGGTGTACTCAGCCATAAATCCTCATAATGGGATGTTAAGGAAAACAACCTCCCTGATTCCACTGGTTGTCATTTGACATAAAAAATATCTGGTGTGGTGTATGAAATAAAAAATTAAATGTCATTTAAAAAATATCACAAAAAATAAGGTAATAGACAATTCCTAGAATCAAATTTTACTAATTTCGCTCAAACTCTTAACTGCCACTACTATGACAAGAAATCCTTAATTGGAACTAGAATTTAAGAGAGATACAATAATTAATACATTACAATTTATAATTTTCTATCCTATTATTAATTCATTGCCTAATAAATTAAAAATTATCATTAATAAATAATAAATTATATTAATCATCATCGTAATATCCATGCCCACAAGGAAGAATCCAAATAGAGTCAACTGTTTCCCATGATTGACATCTTTCTAGAATTTTAATTCCATCAACACCAACCACATGAGTTAATAATGAATTCTTAATTGTTAGAATCATTTAATAATATAGGTACACTTGGATAGACATCCTAATCTACCAGCTTGTAGAAATAATAAACCAATAGAATACAGTTGCCACAAGTAGTGGGAAAGGAATGAAGATAAAATAACAATCCTATTCATTGACCATTAAATATGCTTTTTTCAAGAAATAATCCAACGTTATAACATAAATTTGTATTCCTAGATTCAAACCATTCTATCATCTCTATTACCATCTTCAAAAACATCTTTAATAACCTGATTTATCTCTTTATCATACACTTCAACTACTAATACATCTTACACCCCTCCACATCTAAAATAAATCAGTCATCTCGTCTCTGCCAACCTAGTACAGAAAATAATAGGATCACGTCAAATCACATATTGATTCTCACATATAAATCACATAACAATATAATTTGGAAAAACTCATAGACAATAGGGTAATCTGAGGCCTAAACCAAGGTTCCATGACTTCACAAATAAATGTGATTCAATATCTCCAAACATAATGAACATGTCTATATCAAGAATAACGTAAACTCATTCCCTATGAATTATATATATAAGAAAAATGGTTTGTATTCTATGATGAAATATCCAAATCATTATTCAAAGTCACCATCTATGGGAAACCAATGTCATAAGTGTTTTATATGAAATCAAAATGTCAATATTCTCATAGAAATAATTCTAGTTTCAATAAACAATGGGAATAACAATTCTCAATTAACAAACCTTTATTATTTCCATATTTTCAATCATCATTATATTTATTTGAATTATTTATCAATTCAATTATCATTAATGAACACATTTTATTAATCATGGAAATTACCTATTATCACCATTAAATAATAAGATACATTATATTCAAAATTAAAATTCATTGATTGATAATACATGTAATAAATTAATTATAGAATTGATTTCATTATAAATTACCATCAAGAACAATATGTTAAACCATATCATATCAATACATGGTAAGAAGAATAATGTAGATATCATACTATCTTGTGAATTAAGATTAAAATAATTATCATGTTATATTGGAACAATATATCAATACTACATGTAATTCATTATTAATCGGGTTCAATAATTATTACATTAATTCCACTGATATAGAATGGGATAAAACATGACAATTTTATGATTTTATGTTAATAAATAAGATAATAAATGAATAATATAACTCGAAGAAGATGCTTCATGTGAATCACTCCACCACAAATAGGAGGCATGTGCCTGATGGAATCAATGATGTATGTAACACAAGACAATTGGGGTCAGATTCCTTGAGCCTAAGGGAATATTCTCGACGGACCCTCATCCCAAAGTAAATATACCTAGATGTAATTATGGAATGATATCATACATTGTTAGATCAGAGCTGCAATTATCCAAAATTGGTAGGGTTATAATTTACTATTTAATAATGTTCACATAAAATATAAACTATCATACCATTAAAAAATCCACAATAAATTTATGAAAAAAATTATAATAATAATGACTTAAAAAGGATTCAAAGTTTATTAGATTAGGCTGTAAACAGATTTTTTTAAAAAAAAATTCATTAAAATTCCAAAAATAGAGATTATTAAATGAATGGATCTATATACCGAGATCTAACAACATGGATGTACTACTAGATATCTACCGCTAGTTATCTACTACCATAGATCTATCTCCAGTGATCTATATATATTTTTCTACTGTCACATATCTATAATTATAGATCTACTTTTAGTAATCTACCACTAATGAACTTCAACAGGGGATCTACCACTAGAGGTAAATATAGAATATCTACCTCTAGTGATCTACTTATAGTGATCTACTTATAGTGATCATTGACTGGAGATTTAGATGTAGTGATCTACAATGAGATATATTTCATTGATTTATTTCCTCCAATGTTCTAATAAAATATATCTACCACATGAGATCTACCAAAAGTGATATATCAACAAATCTATACACCCACAAATCTACCTCTATTGATATACAAATAGTGATGTGCCAACATGGATCTACCACCAGTGATCTACCTCCATCATCTAAAGCATACATTTGCCTCTAAAACACTATCTAACTGCTAACATACTCCACCAAACACCTCTACACCTTTTTAAACACATAAATAACTAAATTTACTGAAAATTAATTTCATAGAATTTTTTCTCTATTACATTAGAATCCACAAAAACAATTGTCTCCCAAAAAATATAAACAAATAAGGGAGAATGGGAGAAGAGTTCATCTAAACATACACCCTTCCATATACCCCTATAGATATCACCATTAAAATTTCTCAACCACGTCATCAAAGGAACATCATGAATGAAATAAAAGAAAAAACCACCTCCTAGATAATATCTTGAAGTAGATACCACTAATATCAGTGTCAATACATGATAATAAACAATAGGAGAACATCCCAAAAACTATAATGGTAATTATCCAAATGATAATTGCATTATAGGAGAAGATTTGAACATAAAATAGATTTTGGTATTAATTTTGAATCATGTTTCACATTCCAATGTAATCTCATCCATTATATTATGCCGCTAGAGGACAGGAACAAATGGTATAACTCTATTGTGGAAGAGCCTCTCATAGTGGTACTGTATCTCTATAGGACACTTCTCGATGGCTGCATCATTTTCAACATTGATGTCACCCTAATCTATGACCTAATATATTTCATGAAAGAAATGAGGGAGCTAAGATATGTGGAAAATATCATTTTTCCTTATCATCTAAGATGAGAGTTCTTTTGTTACACCATCGCTCAAACATGAATGATCACCTGAAAATGTCCTACAAAAATATCATAAAACTTTCTCCGATGACCAAACCATCATTTCCCATGACCATGTGAAACAATTTAGAATGGATGATACCGAATATAAAACGTGAAGGGTATCCACCTCTGACCGACATAGTATTTTTTATGATCTTATTGTAACACCCCAGGCCTCCACAGTACATTTACCTTTTAATAATGCAATAGCTTGTGTTGTATGAAACCTCGAGTTCCAGCACCCCATGACTAATAAAACTAGATGTTATTAATAGTAATATCCATTTTTTGATATTTTATAAATTTTATTTTTCAAAATGGGCTTAATTTTTGGGTTCATAATATCATAATTAGGTTAGGCTAGTTTTTCAGTATTTTTATGAAAAATTTCATTTTTTTGATAAATAATGGAAATATTTCATTATTGTTTAAAACTGAAATTTTAATTAAATAATTAGTTATTTTATTTAAATTTATTTTAGGTAAAAAATGAAACATAATACCTATATATGTTTAATTTAATGCATAGAACTAATTTTATAATAATATTAGATATATAAAATTTTATTACACATTTAATGGCTTTTACCCACAATCTAGGCATATTTACAAATTTGAAAAATACATTTTTTTACCGCATAATTAAATTGAATTTCAAAATTTTGAGAGATATGGCCAACAATGGTATGTAAAATTTGGCTCAATATGATGAAAATTATTTTTGGTGAATTTTAACATTTGAATTTTGTTTACCACAACTAAAAGTTAATAGGTAATTTAAAAGTAAAAATGATATTATAATTACCCATACACATGTCCAAATTCTATTGGACAATTTTATTTCGACCAAAATCAACATTAGAAAAAAAATATTATACTTTTGGTCCACTTAAATTAGATTAGGACATTTGTTTTACTATTTTATTTAAAGATGTGTTAACACTGTGAAATTCAAATTTTAATAACTAAAAGATTTTTTAATATAGGGTTATACATAATATAAATTTGACTATAAATATTCATTAGAAATATAATATGATTTCCTATATATAGATATTGTATTTATAATTTTTGGACATTAAAGAATTAAATTTATTTATGATACAATGATGATATTGAAATTACCTAATTATTGAATGATTAAAATTATTGATATTATAAATATTTAAATAAATGTTAATTTATAATATTTATGTATCAAAAGAATTTTATAGGTTAATATGTCATGTTATGGTTAATTAATTATATTTTTCTTAAGTGATAAATTTGTTATGACTTTCACATAAACCAAATACTAAGTTATGTAAAAACTTACATAAATGAGTTTTTAAAACAAATATTGTATTTTTAATAGATATAATATTAATAAAATTATAAGGATTATAAAAAGGACTTAGATAAGTATAGATATATAATTAATGAACCACTTGGGGTTTCCTTGGATTTTATAGTAATTTTGCTGACAATTTATTTTAATAATACAGGAATATATGGTAAAAGTTAAACTATTTAACTAAGAGTTAAATATATGATATAAGGTTAATATGGTGACCTAAACCTTTCTATAACCTATTGGTTGAGAGGGATTAGAACAATACCTACCTTAGCCTCAAAACATATTCTTTTTGAGCCGTGATAAACCAAATATTATTGTATAGTAAAATAATATTTCAAGCTTTTCCAAAAGTGAACCTCACCCCTCCAATAAAAGAGTACATACCCATCTCTTAATTTCACACCTCCAAATCCATTTGGATCATCCAATACTGGCACAAATAACCTCCCAACTACCCTAACTTCATCATAGATGCCTCACATTGAACAGAAGCCATTCTAGGAAGCCCTTGTGATAAAATCAAAAGAAAGCACACAAAGAAGATGTAATAATTTCATCACCTCTTCCAAAGCTCTTTTATTCTTACCATTCCTCTTTATTTGTTGTTTCCATACAAAAATAATAAATCTAGTACCTTATACATACTGTGATGTTATTATAAATATTTTACAACTATATTCATTATTCAATCCATCCTATGAATGACAATTTCACCATACGTGCGTACGCACGACTTACCATCCCCACGTTGTGGTGTAGTTTGTAATTCAATACTTCAATATTTGGATGGGTATAATAATGTGTATAATTGAATTAAATAATAAATATAACATGTTAATGATTATTTATATATGATATACCATCTAATTACATATAAATATTCAATCAATGGAATGGGATTGTCACTCATGCGTACGTATAGATTACCGTCTCCATGAACATGGTGAGATTCATTACCCATTATAACGATTCAAAAGAAAATTATTTTATGAATAAAAGTAATTTTTAAGAACTTAACATAATTCTCCATATGAATCAAATACATCCTATCCATATCAAACATGACATACGTAACAAAAAATATAAAGGAAAACTAATCATTTTACATCTAAAACAATGATACTATTGTAATATTATTAAAAAAGCAATATTCGATCATATATAATATCATATTTATGTGTATGGTTTTTATATAATTTAATAAGAATGATTTAACTATTATACAAGAGTTTAACTTACCCATTAAAAAAGAAAATTATGAGGTTGGGTTAATTCTACAATCTCTTCATTATCTAAGGTTGTTTATACGTGAGTATCTTCAAGGACCTCTTTATCGTCCACATCTATGATTCTTAAAAATGTATTTCAAAACATTTTTACTATTTACTAGGCTTTGAGGTGATGTCATTTATAACCTTGTTTTTTTTTTTATAAAAATTTTATAAAAGAATCTATCTGTCATTTTCCAAATAAGGTCCTTTATAATATTTTCAACAAATTTATGGAATTGTTTTTAACGTATACATCGGGTGCGGCTAGTTTCTACCATTATAACATCATTGAAGCCAACCTTAAAAGCTCATAATAATATTTATAAAATAAATTTTTTCATTTATAATTATTTAACATTTAATTTGTTTAAAATAAAAAGATTGTTCTCTCAAATAGTATTGATTTTATCTATGTCAACGTCCATTTATGGATTTTACACTTGTTGGATGTTGATATATTATGATAAAATCATCCATATTATATTTATGCTTTTGTGATATGATTGACTGTGGATGTGTTATTTTTATACCATTTGAGGTTTATGGTTAATTTATTAACATTTCGTATGCTATTTTTAATACTAATATGTATGTTACGTTTCAAACAATTCATATGAGGAATTAATTACACATAGTAAGTGACGGGTGGAGACCACTATAGCTCTTTAATGAATCGGTAGGTCTCAAGAGACAAAATAGTGTCTTGGAATAAGGCCTTTTCAAAATCTTATTTTTAGTCATGTAACGAGGCCTTGACTATATTGTTATGATGTCAGTATTTTTGCATTCCATAATTATGAAATTGGTTATTGATATAAAATGTGATTATTCAAATATTATAATATCTATGTGAATAATTAAATTGTATATTTCAATTTGTCTTTGCATATTATTATGATGTTTATGTTTAAAAGGCTTTTGATTTAGACTTATACATTTCCTAAAATGTTTATATTTATTTATGAATGTTTTTTCAATATTGTTATCCATATTGAGCACCTAAGCTCACCCCATTATATATTTTATTATTCCCAATATGTGAAGAAGTATAATATAACTAGACTGTAGGGATTGTCAAAGAAAGATGAATGTGTTCAAAGGAGACACAATATTATTGTTTTTTTATTTCCTAATGTTGTGTAAAACGTATTTTTGTATCTAGTACTTATAGGGATTATAAGTTGTTCATTATTTTGGGATTTGATCATTTGTGGTCATGTAAATGTTATGTAATAATGAACATGCCTTGGGTAACTAGGGTCTAGGTGTTACATTTTGTATCATAGGGATGTTTAATATAAAACTTGTAAGCTAGATTTAGAAAAACTCTGATTAGAGAACATTACTCAATAATAGAATTTGAGGATTAGTACATAATAACTTCCTATAATTTTGGTAATGTCAAGATTTTATGTATTTTACCTGCAATACATCCCTTTTTGGATATCAGGAGATAGTGGTGGCGCTGACATAGATGTACCTAGTAGTAAAAACTCTAAAAGGAGTCTCGGTCTTGACCCATGGTATCATGGTACACGACAACTGTCTTTGATGAACTATTGGTTATGACACTCCCATGGGATATTCTTATGATAATTAAAATTTTATTTAAAAACCATTATGAAGTATTTTTTTGTAAATACTTCCTCAAAGAAAACATTTTATTATTATTATGGGTTTTATGCATAATCTGTTCAATTTATGTTAGGTATTTTACTATTTTAGAATTATGTATTATGATTCATAAACAAATATAGTGTATGGAATTGATTATAAATGGTGCCTAGTAGAAGGAATGGAAACAGTATCATTTCAAGTAACCCATGTAGGTATTTCGCTCCTACTCAAGATAATTATAGTAGAGATGGTGAAGCAACCATTGCTGAATATCTTATTACTATACTAGGAAAACCCACTCAGGTTATGAATAATAAACTTATCCTTATAAAGAAACCTCATCCAAAACACAGATGATAAATTGTATACCTCATCATAAAGAAACAACCACCAATATTCAATTGTACTAAAAATCCATTTGTAGCGGAGAAATGGATATGTACTTTAGAGAAAATATTTCATGCTTTGGGAAGTAGCGAGAGGGAAGAAGTAGTCATTATATTTTATCACCTCATAGGAGATTAAAATCAATGGTGGTCATTAATTAAAAATATAAAAGAGGATGAATAAGTATCAAATATGGAATAGAATGAGTTTAAAGAGATTTTTAAAGAATAATAATTTCCTCGTGTCCATCAAGAGAATATGAAATGAAAATTTATAATTCTGAGAAAAAAGAAGAATTAGAATGTCACAAAGTATGATGCTAACATTACAAGGTTAGCAAGGAATGCATTAGATTATATACGTAACCCAATGGGTGAGATTGATCAATTATATTATGATTCAAACCCATTTATTTGTTGATAATTAGTCTCACAATCCTTCCCACCTTACGAAGATATTTTCACATGTGCTTTCAAGATAGAAGATTAATTCTCTATGTCTTATGACTTTAAATCATAACAAGAGAATAAGATATTTTATTAACACTATGGAAAATTAAATAAGGGGAAGAAGGGAAAATCTTAATTTCCATCCTATAGAAAATGTTGGATGAAACACCCTGTTACATTCTTGAAGGAAATGAGAGTCAGTAACAAATGGCTGCAAAATGCTACTAAGCACATGATTGAAAGGGAAAGAAATTGGTTTTCAATGTTGGATGATAAAATTATAGAGAAATGGGTCATTATGGAAATGAATTTTATATGCTTTAGGGATACATACCTTAGAAAAATACAAGGGAGTTTGGCCAAGCTTATGTGATCTCTACTATTGAGGTAGAAGCTCTGAATGATGTGGTGGAAGGTAATTTAATGGTTTCATCAAATTTATCCAATGCATTACTTGATTCTAGATTATTGCATTGTTTCATATCTTTCTAGTTTTCTAATAAAATTACATATTTCTAATTTTATTTAATAAGGGATTTCTCAGAAAAAAACTCCTAAGGGAAGTATCATTGAAAAAATGTTTTTTGAATCAGTTCTCATTAAGTCACATAAATTCCCTTTATCTGCTGATCTCATCATCATTCTCATGATTGAATTTGATATAATCCTCGGTATGAATTGGATTTCAGATCATGATGAAAAAATTTATTGTAATAAATAAGAGGTTAGAATTTTTGTTGATGATAAGGAGTAATTTATCATTCGATAAGAAATGTCACCACCAGATTCTTATCTAAATTCAGCCCCAGTAGATCTGCTAAATTAAATTATTTGGGAGGAAGAGAGTTAAATAACTATGAGTGGGTAATGGAATGTTCAAATAAGGGACGTACCTGTTGTGCAAGAATATGTTGATGTGTTTCCAATGGATTTACATGGGAATCCTCCAGAACAAGAAATTGAGTTTTCTATTGATTTAATTCTTGGTTCATGGCACTATCAAAGACCCCTTATAGAATGGCCCCTGTGGAATTATTTGAAATAAAGATACAATAAGAGGAATTGAGTAATACAGTATTGATTCACCGTAGTGTTTCTCTATAGGGAGCCCTTATCTTTTTGTTATGATGAAAAATGGATCTTTGAGGTTTTCCATTGACTACATGGAGATCAATTATATGAAAATAATGTAAAATTATCCTATGCCTCGCATTGAAAATTTATTAGGTAAACATCATGGAGCTCAATATTTTTCAATGACTGATCATCAATCTAGATTTCATCAGTTGTGTGTGAAGAAAGAAGACATTCTTAAAAATTAATTTTGAATCAGGTATGGGCATTATGAGTTTACAGTAATGCATTTTGGGCGGATTAATAAACCCTCTATTTTCATGGATCTAATGAATAGAGTTTTCAAGGAATATCTTGATGACTTTATAGTGTTATTTATTGATGATATCTTGTTATAATCAAAAAGCAATGAATAACATGAAAATAACTTGTACACTATGTTGAAAACCCTCAGAAGAAATGAATTTTAAGGGATGTCTAGAAAGTGTGATTTATGGATTTAAGAAATTTCTTTTCTTTTTCATATTTTCTATAAAGATGGAATCTCAGTCGATCCTTTAATGACAAAGGAAATCCATTAATGGCCAGCACCGACATGTATAACTGAGGTATACAGTTTTATTGGTTTAGCATTTATTATTGGTGTTTTGTCTAGATTTTTTCCTGAATTTCTAACACATTAACCAAGCTTATATGTATAGGGGTTAAATTTGTTTTCAAAAAAGAGTGTGATGAATATTTTGAAGAACTGAATAGAAGGATAATCAATGCTCCTATCTTGACTCTACCATCGAAGAATGATGGGTTAGTTATATATAGAGATTCTTCAATGAAAGGACTTGGTTGTATCCTTATGCAGAATGGATAGTTATTTCATATTCATCACTATAGCTAAAAATTCATGAACAAAACTATTGCACTCATTATCTTTGGTTAGAAGCTGTAATAATTACTTTTATGATATACAAACACTATATCTATGGTAAAAAATGTGAGATATATACCGATCACAAGAATTTGAAGTATATTTTATCATATAAAGAACTCAACATGAGGCAAAGACAATGGACTCAACTACTCATAGATTATGATTTCACTATACACTTCCACCTCGGGAAGGAAAATAATATAGAAAATGCATTGAGTAGAATGGATCAATGTGTTTTGAACATAATGATAGTTGAAATGGATCCTATGTTAATGGATCTAGTAAATATGTATATGGGAATAATCATGGAAGGTAAAACATCAATAGTTTTTCAAATCATTTCCAAACCCTCGTTACTATAAATGATATAATGTTCTCAGATTGATGATAATGAGTTTCAAAAGAAAATTAATGTTGTGAATGATGGGAGATTGATTGACATCGTATAGAAAGATAGAATTTTGAATTTTGGGAAGAGAATTTTTGTTCCTGATATACCTGATCTAAAAAGGTAATTGTTGGATGATGCTAATATCTTGAGTTTTTCTATACACCCTGGTATCACAATGATGTACATATATTTAAAGGAACATTTTCGGTGGGACCACATGAAGGGGGATATTTTTGTTTATGTTTCATTTTGTATGATTTTTCAACATGTTATGGCTGAAATACAACAACATGTAGGATTCATGCAACCTCTTACCAATCCTGAGTGAAATGAAATGATATTACGGCGGAAATTTTAATGGTGCTACAAAAGACTCCTAGAAGGAATGATGCAATATGAGTCATTGTTGATCTTCTTACCAAGTTGCTACATTTTCTTGATATAAGAGAAGATTTACCACCAGAATGTTTAGTAAGATAATATATTAATGAAGTTTCAAGACTACATGGTGTACCCATAATGATTGTTTCTGATTGTGATCCACCCTTTACATCAAGATTAATAAAACGTCTTCCGAATTCCTTGGATACTGAAATTTTTTTGAGCACTTCCTACCACCCTCAAACTGATGGAAAATCAGAATGGAGTATTCAGACCTTAGAAGTCATGATAATATCTTACTCACATGACATTCAAGGTTTGTAGGATAAATATTTACCTCTGGTAGAATTATCTTATAACAATAGCGTTCATTCAATTACTCAGATGGTACCATATGAAGCGTTATATGGAAATATATTTTGCATACCAATATTTTGGGATGAAGTTGGTGAATGAAGAATTGTATGCCCTAAACTTGTTGAGTAAAAAATAGAAACGGGGAAGATTATCAAATCCCACATCAAAGAAGCTCAAAGTATGTAAAAGAGCTATACCGATAAAAGAAAGAAATATTTTCAATTTCAAGTTGGAGATCATGTTTTCATTAAGGTATCACCATGGAATGGTGTTAAACATTTTGATAAGAAGGGTAAATTAAGTCCCTTGTATATCGTACCTTTAGGAATTCTAAAACAAATTGTACTTGTAGCTTACCGTTTGGAAATGTCTCCAAGTCTCTACAAAGTTCACGTTCTGTTCCACATATCCCGATTGAGAAAATACATGCCTGACCCAATGCATTAACTTGCCTATGATGAAATAGGATTGGAACCTGATCTCTCTTAATTTTAAGAGCTTGTTAAGATTCTGGATACCAAAGAAGAAGTGTTGAGATTCCAGATGACTCGTATGGTAAACGTTCTATGGACAAATCATAAGATAGAAGAGGTAATGTGGCAACCCGAGGAACATACGATTGAGAACCACACAAAACTTTTTACACGTTAGTATCATATAAATTTTGAGGAAGAAATTATTTGATGGAGGTATGAATGTACCACCCCATGCTTCCATTTTACGTTTCACTTTGAATAATGAAATAGCTTACATTGAACACAACGTTGAGTTCTAGAACCCCACGACCAATCAAACAAGTCGTTATGAATAGCAATGCACACATTTTGAAATTTTATTAATTTTATTTTCTAGAATGGACATCATTTTTAGATTTTGAATATCAAAATTAGATTAGGGTCATTAGTTTTTATTTTTCAGAAAACATTCAGTTTTTGATGAATAGTGAAAACCACTGTGTTATTGTTTAAAAATGATTTTATTAAAATAGTTAGTTATTATTTAAATTTATTTTAGATCAAAATAGATACATAATACCTTTATATGATCAATGAAATTAATTGGGGTAATTTTATTATAATATTAGATATATAAAATTTTATTGAACTTTGAGCGTCTTTTACCCACCTTCTAGGAACATTTTCAAATTTGCATAAAACAAAATTTTACAAAGAATATTAATTAAATTTCAAAAATTTGATAGAAATAGTTCACATCAGTATGTAAACTGTGGTTCAATAGGATGAAAATAATTTTTGGTGAATAGTAGTGTTTGAATTTTATTTACCACGGTTAAAAATAAATAGGGTAATTTAAGGTAAAAATGATATTATAAGTACACAAAAACATGTCCTAATTCTATTGGATAAGTGTATTTTGGCCAAAATAAATCATAGGAATAAAATACGATCCTTTTGATCCACATGTATTATATTTATACATTTATTATTATTTTATTTAAAGAACAATTCATAGTGTTAAATTAAAATTTAAATAATCAATTAATTTTTAATATATGGTTATACATAAGATAAAATAGACTATATATATTAATTTTAAATATAAAAAGATATCCTACATATTGTTATTTTATTTATAATTTCTAGACATTAAAGAATAAAATTTATTTATGATTCAATGATAATGCAATAATTACCTTATTATTAAAAGATTAAATAATCGATATTAAAAATATTTATATAATTTTAAATTGAGACTTTTTATGAAATCCACACATTTTTAGATTAATATGACATCTTAGGGTCGATTAAATAAATTTTATTCAAATTAATAAAGTTGTTTCGACTTTCACCAAAACCAAATTCTAAATAGTGTTAAAATTGACATAAATGAGTTTTTAAAACAAATACTATATTATTATTTGATTTAATATTCAAAAAAATAGAATATTTATTCAAACTACATATAATATGTTATATATATCAATAATGAACCACTTGGGGTTATCTTAACTTATTATTTTATGTTTAATAACCATTTTCTATAATAATACCAAAATACATGGTAAAAGTAAAACAATTTAACAAATAGTTAAATCTAAAAGATAAGATTAATATGGTGACCTAAACCTATCCTAAACATATTGGTTGAATGGATTTAAACCCATCCTCAACATAGACTCAAAATATATCCTTTTAGAGCCATTATAAACCATATATGATTTTATAATAAAATAATTTTTCAAGATATTCCTAAAGTGACTCTCAGCTCTCCTTTAAAAGTGTACTTCCCCTTCTCTTAATTTTAAACCTACAAAGCCATTTGGATCAGCCAAAACCTGGTCACATATCCCCCAAACTACTCTAACTTCAACCTAGATCCCTTACTTTTATTATAATCCAATTTAAGGATCTTTTTTGATCAAATGAAATGGAAGAACCTGAAAAGGAGGTATTAATTTTTTTAACATCTTCCAAAGATCTTTTCTTCATCCACTTCCTATTTTTTTTCCAAAAAAAATAATAACTCCAATACCTTATACATACTATGATGTTATTATAACTATGTTAAAACCATATTCATTATTCTCTCCATCCAATGAATGGAAAAGTCACCAAACATTTGTACGTACAACTAACCGTGTCCACAACCTAGTGTAATTTGTTAGTCAACACTTCATTATTTAGATGGGTATAATAATGAGTAAAATTGATGTAAATAATAAATATAACATTTTAATGATTCTTTATATTGGATATAACATCCAAATACATATTATTTCCCCATCAATTGAATTGTATTGTCGCTCGTGTGCACGTACGGATTATCGTCTCCACGAACACAAGGAGATTCCTTCCCCATCATTACCATTCAAGAATAATTTTAATTTTATGAATAAAAATAAGGTTTTAGAACATAAAATAATTTTATAATATGAATAAAATACATTTAATTCGTATCAAACATGAATTATTTAACAAAACATATAAAAGAAAATGTATCAGTTAACACCCGAAAAATGATTCTACTGAAATATTATTAACAAAGCAATACAATAATATCATATTTAATATCATATTTACATATATGGTTATTTTATAATTTAATAAATATGATTTAACTATTATACATAATTTTAATGCACCCTTGGCTATGAAAACGTATAATTTAAGGGTTAATTCTATAACCATTTCATTATTTGAGGTTGTTTATCCGAGAGTATCTACTAGGACTTCTTTATCATCCATATTTGTATTTCATAAAAATGAATTTAAAAAGAATTTTTGTATTTCGAATAATATGGTTTATATTAATTTATACTCATTTTTTAAATTTTATTAATTTTTTAAAAAGGAATCATTCCATTGATTTCAAAACATGGTTCTTTATGAAATTTTCGACAAAATTAAGGGAAGAATTTATTTTGACGTTTTTGGCGGGTCTGGATATTTTACATTATTATAACATCTTTGAAGATTAACATATAATAATATAAGAGTATTTTCATTAAAAAATAGTTTACTTTATAATTATGTAACTTTTAAATGATTTTGAAATAAATAGATATTTCTCCCAACTAATTTGATTTCATTTATGTCAATGTCCTTTAGTGGATTTAATTTTTTTTTGAAGTTGATTTGTTATGATAAAATCGTCCATATTGTGTTGAAGGTATTGTGATCTGTTTGACTATGAATGTGTCATTTTTATACCATTAATGGGTTATTGTTAATGTATCAAAATTTCATACGCTAGTTTAAATACGAATATTTATGTTAGGTTTAAACCTTTTTATATGAAGAATCCATTAGACTAAGTAAGTGACGGGTGGAGCCTAATATAGCTCCTAGATGAATCGGTAGGTATCATGAGACAAACTAGTGTATTGGAACAAGGTATTGAAAAAAATATTATTTGTATTGTTAGAACAAGGCCTTGACTATGTGGTTATGATGTCCGGAATTATGCATTCCATCATTATAAAATAGGCTATTGTTATTATATGTGATTATTCGACTAGTAGAATATCAATATGAATAGGTAAATGGAATTATTTTATTTATATTTCACAAATTTATATGAGGTTTAATTTTAAAAACATTTAGTTTTAGACTTATCATTTCCATAAATGTTTATATGTATTTATGAAAGTTTCCAATGTATTATTATCCTTACTAACCACCTTGGCTCACCCTTTTCTATGTTTTATTTTCATTAATATTTGATGAATTATATAATGACTAGCCTGTAGGGATAGAATATGGGAGATGAATGTGTTTAGAGGATATACAATTTTGTTGTTTTTCATTTCATAATGTAATGTAAAAGTTATGTTTCTATCTAGTACATCAAATGCTACTAAATAGATCAGTCTTTCAGAATTTGATAAGTTGTTATCATGCATATGTTATATAGTAATCCACTGACTCTGTGTAACCGGAGTAAGGGTGTTACACCTATATTGGATTAATTCTCTTGATAGTTAATTGTATCATATCAATCAAATTATATACTAATTTTGGAATGTGAATTGTTTCTCTCCAACCCCCGTCCAACATAATAGTGAAGAAAATGGTTGGATGTAAAAGGCCTCATATGGAACTATAAAAATGGTGGAGGGTAATCTATTAATTCATGAAATCTTGACCAAGGTGATGTTCCTCATCCATGAACCTCTAATGTTTAGTACAAGAGAGTGCAACATTTTCCATGAGTCTTGATGGATCAATTTTTTTTTCATTTTCCTTCTACAGATGAAAAAATTGATAAGAAATAACTAAGTGAAAAAATAATGACCAAGAAATCTCCACACAGAAGAGGTAAAATGAGGACCAAAATCAGCGATGACCATTCTTAGGAATCCCTTGGGAATCACCGCCTCATCTAGATACTTCTTATGAAAAAAAACATGGAGATAGAATCCCAAAACTCTATAAAGATAAACTATTTCATCAAATGATCCAATATCAACCATATAGTGTCATAGAATCACTGAGGATGATGTAAACCAGTAAAAAATTCAATGAATATGCCGTATCACATCCCCTGGGGAACATATAATGGCTGAGAAAAACCACTAAGAACACGGTTCTCATCCTTTATATGATAACCATTGGTAGTATTACACATTAATACCGGATTTATTATATAACAATTCACATAATAAAACCCATAATATAAAGAAATCTTGTTTCTATTAGTTATTATGTAAATTATATAACAACTTAAAAATATGTGCTACATCCACAATTATAAAAACAGTGTTAACATCCTTTAATATTCCATCATTCGTAAAACTGTATAGAATACCCTATGGACAAACATAAGACAGGGGTGATCTATATTGACCATTAAGTTAATAAACATGGTATAAAATGAAGAATGGATTACATGTTATAAAATAAAAATTTAAATATTAATTAAAATGAATGAGAATCATAAACATGAACAATGAGTCATGACCTAGCAAGATAACATAAAATTATTCATGGTAATAATTAAATGACATTAACCTTGACCTCATAAAAATAATTCCAGTCTAACTTCCATGAAATCATTACATGGTGGGAAAATTAATATAATTTATTTGGTTAATATCTAAATGTTATTTATTAAATATTAGGAGAATAAAACATTACCCAATGTATTGTATTGCTAAATAATTTTGGGTTCCTTCGTAGCATTCATATCCTGCATCTTTATAAGTGTGAACATATATCATAAATCATAAGGTCATCTTTCATATAATATAACCACACAATCATGAAGTGTTAGTTACATTAATGGAATTAAACAAGTAATTAATTATATTTACAAAAATGTGAATACACTTGAGGGTAAATTGGGGTGGATATTCAAAATGCAATCATTTGGCATGAAAAATCGTAGTGAAATTTCAGGAGTAAAACAAATGTACATAAGGATTCAAAAAATGGTATAATGAGATAGAGAGATTCGTGTAATCATATTTAAATTAAATGGACACAAATTAAGTCGTGTATGTACTTAAAAAACATTTTTAATTTGAAATAAAAGGACTAGAATGAATAATATCACTAAATAAAGGATAGAAAGTAAGGATCCCTTACCTTGAGAGGGTGATTCAAACGTTTGGGATGACCGTATTGAGAGCATGGGTAAACAATGTGAGGAATATATTTAGGGTATGAAATATCATGTACATTACATATGGTTTATTATTGAAGATAATGGGGATATTTGGGGGAATTATGTAAGAAATGATATGGAAGTTCCTTATATATTTATCAAACATTGGTTATGGAAACAATATAATAATGTAATCAAAACAACATATAATCCAAACAATTAGCCCATGGATTTTACCAAAGATGAGTGGTTTCATTTATTTTATATATCCATGGTCATAACACATTAAAATAACACCCTTGGTGATGTGTAATTTAGTTAGGTTCATAATGAAATAATTTTAAAACCATAAATTTGAATATAGGTTTCTAGAGATTCATAATGGCCTTATAAAAGTGGTCAACAAACCAAAAATAACATTCTTATTATTTAAAAAATATTATATAATAGTTTACACCTTCAATTTCAATTATTCCATCACTTATGTGCAATTTTGATTTCATAATATACAATGTATATCGAAATAGTATTTAATTTTACCTGAATTTTTATTTGTCTCGTTAAATTATGAAAACATGACTACTAAATAATTTAATGTGACATCTCAAAAAAATATTCACAAATAATTTTTAGAAAATGTAAAATTTTACATTAAAAACAAGAATCAACACTTTTTGAGAAATAAAAGGGTTTATTAATAAAATAAAAATTTTAAAACATTGATAAAAATTACATTTGATATCATTCAAATTATATTATAATTTAGTTTTGAAATTTGTTATTTAATTATATTATTTGATGAAAATATCATTTTTTTCATAAAATTCAACAATTCATCAAAAATGAATGCCTTATTTGAAATTTCATAATACACAAAAATACATTTTTTGGTTTTTTCCTATCAAAATCAAAAATATTTTTAAGGTAAAATACTATAAAGTTAATATAATCATTATTCTATTAAAAACAAAATATAAATATTGATTTCATTAGTATATTGATATGTATCCCTTTATTAACCTAGATAATTATCCAAGGGTAAGGTGTCTGATGATGTGGTTTTCTTGGGGTGGTTCAACAAACATGGTTTGGGTAATGATCTCAATAAGCGTGAACTTCTCCAATAAGTGGTACTGTTTATGATTTGCACATTGGATATTGTCTTGGGAATAGAAAATAGAAAATGCCACTAATGTTATCTCCCTTAAATTCTCATATATATGGGCCTCAGTGGGTATGATCCAACTGATTGAGGCAGTCAAGACATTAGTCTTTTTCAACTAAATTTATCAAAACCCTATATTTATACAAATAGTACTATGATATTTAACTAATTATATAATCAATCATTACAATTATTAATTTTTTTAAACATAAGGTAATATAATGAAATTCATAAAGTGAATGTTCTTTCTCTAACCATATTAGATAATAGGGAATTTAATTCTATAATAAAGTGAATTGTTTTTTTAACATTTTCAATATTATTATCTTGCTACATTTTAAAATTTAATCCCCAAAAATTTCATTTCACACACTAAAATAAATTAGGGTATTTCTTTTTGCCTAACTATTATTTTTCCTAGGTAAACACTTCAAACATGTGTCTTCTCCACATAAAATTGACTATGAGAATTGTTTTATTTCATATAACGTTTTCTCTTAAATACATTTCCTTCACCAGATTGTCTTCATATAAATTATAATTATCCAATTGAACCACCAATAGATTGAGCTCATGTATATTGTATGGTATGGACTCCCTCATTAGAGATAAGTGTAACACAACATTTACATGAGATATGTTTGGTGTGATTGCAAGTTGATAGGCCATCACATTAATGTGATCAAGGGACTCAAAGGGCTATATTTACCTAGGAATAAATTTTCCCTGTTACCAAAATATCAATAAATTATTCTACCGATATTTCAATTTCATGTACCATCAGTTATTATCATGATAAATCTTCAATAATATAATATAATACCTTATGTACTAACGAGTGGTCTGGTTCTTTTCAACCATTTTCATGTCAATTTCATGAACAAATAGTTTTTGTTCCCCCAAATCATCCCAGCTTGTAGGTTCTCTGCATGTATTCCAATTATGTTCTCCCTATGGATCCATTGGGATGCTTTAGTGCATACAATTATTATATGAGATCTCAACCAGAGGAAGATGTTGATTTTATACTCCTTTGATGTCCATTGAGTATTATATTAACTTTTCCTCCAATGTCTAAATAATATGATCTGATTGGCCCTCAGTTTGAGGGTGAGAAGATGTGATAGGGTTAAACAAAATATTTATAAAATATTGGAGACAGTTACAGAACATTGAAGTAAATATTTATTGTTGATCATATATAGTGAATAGTTGTGTAACATGAAACCTCACAACATTTCCAATGTTTATCCTTTCAATTATATTGAGTGAAAATTACACATTAATTTCAATGAAGAGAGAAGTCTTCGTATGAAAATCCATTACACCCCTAAAACCTTACTTCATTTTTATTTTTTTGATGACTAGTAAAAACATATATTGTTATGTTTTCCCATTTCCATGTATTTATGGTTAATGGTTACATCATTCACTTGGATTTACTTTCTTTTAGCCTTCACATTATATAATACAATACACTATATTCTATATATTTTGATCTGCATCATTATATTGTCCCAATACTAGTTCACTCAGATATCATGACAATACTTTTTTCCTCGCTATATGAAGGGATATGTTCAATATATGTGCATCGTCCATCAAATCCTTCTTTTATCTTGTGATATAAGATTAATTATAGTTAAGAACCAAAAATTATAAATCATTATTCATTAATTATTAACTATTTAGATTTCGTTTTATGTATACCTTCCTCCTTGTTTAGAATTTACAAAATATCTCTTTGATAATTCATTATCTTCTTCAGATGGTACAATTTATAAATACATTGTAAAATTATCAATGATGTCAATTCCTTTAGGATTCCCATGTAGATCCTTTTCATGTATAATAATATTGGATCCTTCTCAATCCTCATAAATTAAAACATTGCTTGATCAATTATAATTTGAGCATTATCCAGTTTTATTTCATTCCCATTTTAGAAGTATATTAAGGAGTCACATTCTATAAAATACTCAAATCATCTTCAATAGTACATATTTATCTATTTTTGAGTGAATATATACTTGAGTATCTTATGGTCATTATATATTTCAATCTTCGCCAAAATGTGATACTTACACTAGATTATTAGTGTGAAGATTACTACAACCAATACCAGATCATATGTTTTGTAGTTTTGTCCAGGGAAATTCATTTTCCATGGGTAATTGGATATCGGTTTTTCAATACCTATTAGTAAACAACACATGAAATTATTCAGAGATTCAATTTTTTCCATGATATATTTTTCACATGTAGTTAACATAAGTACATGTGCATTGATAAGAATGTTTTTAAAATTACTGAATCTCTCTTCACATTCATGGTTACAAATTATCTTTTCTCCCATCCACATTACATCACATACATGACTTCTAAATAATGATAAATTTCCCAAAAATTGATTATTATACTAATAAAATATAAAAACTATGGATATCTACCACAAATGTAGACCTTTTCTATCCTTTATTTTCTACAATATTTGATGGGTCCACAAATATCAAAATTTATAGTGAAAAGTTTCCCCTAGAATGAAACTTCATTCAACCAAAAATTATATTTTATAATCATTTAAATAATATTTTATATTCATAAGGTCTTTATAATAGTGAATATATTCACAACATGGTCCTCATTGGTTTTGTATTATAATATAATATCATCTACGGGGTCTATGAAATAAATTTTGTTGTAATATTTGTAGTATAATGACATGGGCTTAAACATTACATAATAATTTTAATTGAACATGTATAAACATTATTATATTCCCCAAGATATTATTGGTCTAGATTAATAAGTAATTAGGAAATAAATTAGAAATTCCAACACACAAGTATAAAAATTTGGTACTACTAAAACAATATCCATTTACATTATATTATAATTTTTTTAAACAAAACATGAAATAATTTCATGAGAAAGATTAAAAGGACTCATCATGGATAATTATTTTATCCTAAACATCCTTAAACCCAATGAAAAAAAATTTAAGACATGGTATGAGGTAAAAAATTTATTAAGGGACATTTAAAGAAGGAGAGATATTTTTATTCGATTAATACATATAAACATATGAAATAATTTTAAAAAAACATACCTCTCTCCCATTATGTGGTATGTAGTTACTTCGTGGAAATATGATATTTCCATAAAATATAGAAAACAAGAAAAAAACCTTAAATTTAAATTAGGGAATTAAATACTTAATATTGTAACCTTCATAGTTACCATATGATTTATAACCCTCATGGCTGCATTATAATATCACCCTTGTGACAACTTTATGATGAAACCCACATGACTACATTATGGTGTAACCATCATAGTGACACTTGTAGTACGTATAAATTAGATCTCAAACATAGAAAAATAAAATGAACTAGTGGTGGATTCATTTCCCACCAATAAAAAAATAAATTCCCATGAACCATAACATAATAATTATATAGGAATACTTTCACCATATAAATCATTCCTTAAGAAGAAATAGTTTATTAATGTAACATTTCACACATACAAAGGGAAAAAATTTCATTTATAACATACATTTAATATTGTAAAAAAACATTATGGTATCATGAAATTAGAAGACTCTTCTCATTCCACATATGATAAAAAATAATCCTTTCAATTTTTTTTAAAAATAGAAACGAAAATAGTATTTTTATAGAAAAGTCCCTTACCTTAGGTTCTTCTAACATTAATCCTATTCAAATTTCTTGAATAATGGTGTATATAGTGTTATTAATATATTATAGAACTTTAATAATGTTTAAAATACCTTATATGACTATATTATAACAAATTTTCATCCATTTATTTATAATATTTTTTATTTCCATTGTTTTGGGTGCGTTTTTTATAGTTTCCATGATCGGTTCGTAGTGGATTTTCATATTTAATGGAAAGAAAAATATATTAGAGGAAATAAATGGTACTAATATGTTCCAGGAATTTTATATTATGAAATATATAATCTTATAATTATACGAGACTTATTCATTACATAAAATATTAATAAAATTGATATATTTTATTTTGGTATTTTTTTATCACAATCAGGAACATATATAATTTTATTTTATGTACTTCTTATATATTGGTTCCAAAACATTTTATAAATTATTTTATTTATAATAATATATTATTTAAAAATTATAATTTTATTTTTAATATCCTTGATGGAGGTAATGGAAAAGGAATTTTTATCATCCTTAACGGTGGTAAATCGACACATCATGGATGATGTGCCCTTTTTAGAATAAAAGGGAAAGAATAAGAAGTTTGATGATTAATTTTCCAATAAAAATAAAAAAACTTAAATTATATATAGTATACTATAGTTTTCATTTAACTTGGATAAGAATGTATTATGATATAATTAATGAATAAAATCAATTAAAAGTAATATAAAATAAAATTATAGAGGATTTTACCTCTTGAATTTATCTCCATGAGAACCAACATAATAAACTTTGTTTTTTCATTGTATTGATATCATAAAAGAAATTAATGTGGGGGAGAGTCTTGATAAGTTAATGGTGTTGAAATTAATCAATATATAATGCATTGGGGTGTAACGAGAAGAGGGGGTGTGAGTCGTTTTTATAGTGGATGAGACGAATGTTTTCTTATTATTTTATTCATTAGATAATTATTTTTTCTCAAGAATGTGAATAGTTGGATCATTATCATAGAATATATTAAATTAATTAGGGTGTGTTCATGATTATGGGTCTTATATTGGGAGGATATTTTTAATTCATTAATTTGGATTTAATTTATATACGGTAAATTACCATATGTCAGAATTCCTGAAAAAATCAAGAATTTTAGACAAATATGAAAATCTTACCCTGAACAACATTTGAAATGTAAAATTGAAAAATAGACTCCAGGTTATATAATTAATTTTCTTAATATTATAAATTTATTTTATAATTAAAATGATGATTTATTCTAAAAATAAAAAATATAAAATTCTAACTGAATTTATTACACATTTTATAATTCATTATGGTCTCATAAATTAATTTAATAATATTATGACAAAATAATATTATTTTATTAATATATTTTATGATGATAAACTTTATTTTAAATCATTATAATAATTATAATATTGTAAAATATATATATATATATCACTAAAATTCTATCACATAAATTTCCTTTTGAAAACATTAATTTACTTATTACTTGATATAAATATATCATATTGTCAAATATAAGATAAATAAATTTTATTTATATTCTCATAGAGGAGGTGACTATTCTATTTTCATAGATTCCATAATTTCTATTAATACTACTAAATTTGATATACATTTTAATGGATAGAACTATTTAATTCTAGAATGAAAACAAATTATTTTACAAGTACCTAGTTTCCTACATTATCCCCACATTATTCAAATTATGTACTCGTAATTACTTTTAATTATTAAATATTTGAGGATACCTTACCTTCATAACTTTTTCATATCCCAATGTTTCTTTTTCAACCCTGATTTTTCTCCATAAAACCTTACCCCGGGGAATTACCTTATTCTACGATATTTACTCTCTAAAATCAAGAATGAGAAATTTGTTATCTTTATATAAAAGGATCTCTTCCAAATGAAATACTTTTGGTCTCAAAACATTACATAAATATGGAACATACTTTATCATCATCAAAATATGAAAAACATTTTGTACTTGAGATAAACAAGGAGGAAACACAATCGAGTAGGAAAACAATCCATAATTATCTAGAATAAAAATGTTGAATGAACCATGGAAATAGATTCCATTTCTTACCAAAATGCATAACACTTTCCCATGGATATATTTTAAGGAAAACATGATCACATTATTCTAAAGAGTGGTCTTTCTGCCAGTTATCTGGATAATTATTATACCTCCTATGAGATTTCCTCACGTGTTACAAGAGAATCATCACATTCACAACCACCTCCTTTAATAATTGTGGTCCCATAATCTTCTTTTCCAAGACATCATCACAAAGTACTATAGCAACAAACCTCATTCCATTACTCTATTATAAATATCCATATGTATACTAGAAATAACGTTTTTATTATAAGAATACTAAACTAATGAATTATGTTGTTCCCAACATCCATGGTAATCTATTGAACCATATCAAAGAATACCCTTCAATGTATGAATATATCTCTATTACTATATATCATATTGATAATTAATGGTTGTGCTAAAAATTCATTATGTTCCCAATGTCATTGCAATGTCCTTACAAAAGTTAGAAGTGAACATGGGATCACAGTTTGAGATAATGGAGAGATGAACTCCATGTACCCAAAAACTCTAATTAAGGTACAATTGAGAAAATAGATATAGATAATGGGTGTCCCTAATAAAATAAAATATGATCATTTTAGTATCCAATCAACAATAAAAAATGGTTCAACCCCAAGGTTACACACTTCTATGAAAAAACATTGATTTAATAAATCTTTTATTATTAATCATACCTCTCTTAAATCAAAAGTGGTCATCCAGTTAGATTTATATATAAAAGATAAACATATATCTATTGATCCATCTAATAAATCATTAGATAATGGGGTGACTCAATAAACATATCTTGAATGAAATGAGGTTAGTGTTATATATCCCTAGGAAAAATGGCTGTTGAACCTCCAATAAACATAGTATCTTCTCAGAAATCATTGAATACATGGACATAACATAAATATTACCAATCTAAGGGCATCACATTCAAATAAACATTACACTCTCTCCATAGTCAGATTAGACAACAACCTGTCTGTTAATGATTTTCATGATAGAATGTACTAAATAAAACCAATCCTTTAGGATTAGTATATCATGTGGATATATTAGTAAACATAGAAAAAGACCCTATAATAGGGGAATCCCAAACCTTATGTCATAAGTTCTTTATACTTTATACAATCCTTATAGATCATATATGAGATTAGTCAAAATATTAGTCACTCGAATCCTCTTTGCCTCATGTCTCTCGGAATGGAAAATGGAATGAGATATAAAAGAATGTGTCTCTCTAGAATCAAAAAAAACATTCATCCATGTAGATAACAATTATAGGGTTCCTTGAGTGATGATTAGCACACTACATAATGGAAACAGCAATTCATGAAGCTTAACACATCCTACTCCATGGAATATATATCGTTTTGGATATCCACATTCATAGTCGTGGTATACTCTCTAGGGGTGAGGACATGCTTGGGTATATACTATGACTTTTCCAATATATTGTCTAGAGATCAAAAACATGAACACCAGACTACAATTTAGATGTATATAATAGCCTTTCTAGATGAACCTAATGTAGAACAACTAGAACATGCTGAATTCTTAGAATAGTCGGACATTCTCGATAATTATGGCCTCTTCCCCCAACAGAACAATATGCATCAAATCCATTACAGTAGGTCTGATTGCCACCACCCCCAATCAAAATGATATTATGTAGCGTGAGACCTACATGGGAAAGTCAAAAACAATTATTTCTAGACATATGGTAACCCTAGTCCCTAGATCATCATCATGAGGAATCCTAATGAATCCACTCTAAAGATGATCTATTTATGGTTAGCATATTTTGAATAACAGATACATTCACCAACACCTCAAGATGCATATTCAGTAAAAACACAGTGATCTGGTGAATGATATATGGATGAAGAGCCTCATTCCAATTCCCCTCATTGTTGTCCTCATGTGTCAACAAGTGTAATTCATATCATATATGGTTCAAAAAAGAGACCCAAAACTCTTTCACATTCAAAATCCCTTAAAAACAATTATACATGTCAGTCTCCCAAGGTTAGGGAAATCATTATACATAGTAGAATGAATTTCCCTACCCACCCATACATCCTGACCTATGTCTAACCCCAAACTACAACATATCATCAACCAAAACCTATGATACCACTATGTCATGACCCCTCCCCTAAAAGTGAAGCCATCAATGTAATACAATTAGAAATGGTAGACATTAACTACCCATGGCCTTAATTGAGTTGGCCACAATTTTACAATTGGTATTTGGTTATAATAAACATCTTTATTGGAGGCATTACAATCTAACAGAACATGCATAAGAGAATGATATGATCTCTACAATAATAAAAACCTACTCCTATTTAAATAAATACATTCTGGAAACATGATATTCCACATAGTACTATAACTACTCAATGGAAATTTTGGAGTAAAAATGTAAAAATGATTGAGACTAATGAGACAAAATAGTGCTTGAAAATGAGATTTTAATATCTATCTGGATCTAAAACATTGTATGAATATCCTGAAAATGTATATTATATACATAGTGTGAACATAATAGTATACTCAGTAGGATCCTCCTCAAATCCTATAGTGAAAATGAAAAATAAATCATGATATGAACAATAAACAATAGTAAAACATTATCGTCACCTCAAAAATATATACTATTTTCCTTGAGTTAACATGGAAAACACTCACCATGTATCACATTCAAGATATAATTTAATTTAATAATGAAAAAAACAAGGGTATCCCTCTCCCATATCCTCACCAGTTTTCCTCTCTACCAAAAATCAAATGTACTAGGCTATCTCTCTAAAATACTATTCCAACCTGAATAATCCATAGTAAGAAATCACCAAATTGATCTCACTAATCAAATCATCACATATTACCTACCAAATATCATTATATCATAACCCAATAGAGTTCATGAGATAAAACACCCCGTGTGATTCAAATATTTCATCAGGTATTGTACCAAAATCCATTACTACCCATATATCATGTATATACCACACGAATCACATCTATACACATCATAACGATTATAATACTTTTAGAAGAAATACTCAGGAAGACATATGTGTGAATAATAAAATATCACAGCCCTCTACACACATATCTGGGGATTGTAACCATCATTCATACCAAGAGAAATGAATATGAGGGGAATATAACATGGATAACGTGGTAGTTAGTTATCCATCATTCCACTGGGATGTTTGGGAAAACACACTCACAGGGTCCTGATGGTGTATGTTTTCCTATCCAAAATGGGTGGGGAAATGTTTGGAATAAAAAAAGAAAAATAAATATTATATATCACAACCATAATGTTAGAATGACCTTTTTAATAATCAACAATGGCTAACAAAAATCAGACTCCAGACTACCATTACTAACAACTGATATCATATAAGTAGAAACACATTTAATAGAGTTATATAGATTAATTTTTTTTACGTTTTATCACTTTTCATACAATAATTAATTCATTTTCCATTAATTTAACCATTAACATTATTTAAATTTACATTTTATTATTCATTAGAGTAATTTCCATGACCACCATGCTTAATTAAAACTGAGTTTGTAATTTCTCATGTTTAAAATCATATCATCATTTCCTTCTATCAACACAAACCCTATGGGTTAATAATTATTTATCCATTCTTAGCATTATTCCATAATCTGTATAATCCATAATAACTTAAATTATCATATGTAATATTTGGTTTCCAAAAACCAACTGTTTGAACTTTGATTACAAGAATATTTATTGTATTTAAATATTAATCATCTTATTAAATATTTTTCATTTTTTTTCATGACTATGATGTAATAATTTCCTAGAGTATTTGTTGCGTTGATAAGGTCATGGAAATTCTCCACTATGATGAGAACCTTGAAATGTTGAAACAATATTTTTAAATATAGTTCTACATTTGTATGAAATTCTATGATGGTACACATAGAATACAAATAGTCAGGTATGAGTACTCATAAGAAAATGAGACATCCTCTCATGATGTTTTCTCTTGGTAGTATCTATGATAAGAGATTATGAGAATAAACCTGCCAATATATATTCTTCATTTTTTGGTGTCGTTAGATATTTCTATAGACGAGCATGTTTAATGATCTTCTGACATTAATATTAACATTAATACATCTCATGACTAGCACAGAATGATTTACTTAAAAAACCATCACGCAGAATCATTGCAGGATGTAGGGTACATAGGGTGTGTGATGAGTGGCATGTTATTAATGGACAAGTCAAGGAAGGATTTTAATATTCAATTTATGGAAGTTGGTTTCTTAGACCTTTTATTGAAATAGAACTGTCACCCAAAATTCCATGGCCATGGTGTAATGATGAGTTTATTTTAGATAATCAATGAATGACGTATAAATCATAAAGGTTGATGAAACTATCATGAAACCTACTTAATGAGATACTAGGACAAAGGGATTATATTACACAGTGATAATTCGTATGTGGATGTTGTTGTTGCAAAATTATATTCTTTATTTTGGGTTCCTTGACCTGATTCTAGACAATACTCCTAGACTTTAGGAAATCCCCCTAATACCAATGTGAATGAATCCTAGTGGGTAACACACCATGTGTTTTTTGTGGTCTTGGTAAAATTCAATTTGAATTTAATTAATGAAATAAATATTATTCTAAAACAGTGGAAGATTTTTATTCAAGAAAAAATGATCTCATAAGATAACTAAAATATATTTATTGAGCATTTAATAAATAATTATTATTAGTTTTTAAGAAAAATATTTATTAAAAAGAATTAATTTTTTATTTATTTATTCAGGTGTTCAACAAAGAGAAGTGGAGTTCGACCAACCCATGGTTAGTCCGGTAGTAAAATAATTATTTGGAGAACGGTAAATATTTAATTAACTAGTTGGAACAAGGAAACCTAACAATGACACTGTTATTATTTTGTGATGCCGAATTTTATTTATAATTCCTTTTTGTGCAAGTTGGCGCACCATAAATATTGATGTAATATTATTATTTTAAGAATGGGTTTTCTTTATGTTCATGAATATATTTAATTATTTTATGAAATTAAATATTATAACAAATCTTCCATGTATATATATAGACAATTATGTATATTGTGACACATATAACACACCACATTCTTGGTGAATTGAGAATTGTTGAGACAAACAATTTCTCTCTTGAATTCTCTTCTTCCCCCTCTCAAGAACAAGATACATTCTTCATGTCTTATGAATAAGAGGTCAAGAAAGATCGAAAAAAGACACTTGATTTGCCACGCTAGCACCTGATGAATGACTGTTGTTGATTGGAGGCCATCAGATCACTTTTAGATCACCACTAGAGAGATCCTGGTTTAGATCCTCACAGGTGCAACGAGGAAATCCTAAAGGGTTATTCCGAACAATCAACGTCATCAACGAAGAAAGTACCGATGAACCAGGTATCCTTTTGTTTATGAAATTATATAAATTATTTTAAAACATGAAATGCAAGATTGAATCTAAAGGTTTCACGAATCTTCCCACATTATCTAAATCATTGATTCTATTTTGTGGATACTAGCATTCATTATCATATTGATCCCAGAATAAGCATTGACCAAAGAAAAAATTAAAGTTGGGTGCCTAACCAATGATTCTTCCACTACGAATTAAACCTAAAAGTGGAATCAAAGGGAGGATCATCATCATCTATAATTATTTAATTATACTTTATTATTTACACATTAATTTTTTCTTTTGCAAATTAAAGGTTTAATTGTTCTTGTAATTTATGATCTCGAGATATTTTCTTCTTTTTTTGGTGTCTCGCAAATTTCATAGAAATGAATATTTTTTGGATTAAAATTAGAATGAGGAACTAATCAATGGGCCCCAATGATTATGTCCAGGTAACACAAAATAAATTCTAGGTAATCCCGACTACACGCTATGTATCCATGTACAACACATCATAAGTATTTCAAAAATTTCTCATGCCATGTTCATTTATTACACGTAGTGTAATTAATGTTACACAACATGTAAACTTGACAATTAGGAAAACACTTACTAGATTACACGTCATGTGGCCAACTATAGATGGTATGTAGTCACATTGGATTAGGGGCAATGGTGTGTTTCCCATAAAAGGAATGGGCCAATCGGTAATTATGTAATGTAGAGACAACACGACATGTAGCCCACACTACATATCGTGTACACTAAAAATTCCAATGTATTCCTCACGCAATGAGTCCATAGGAATGTACAATGGGAAAGACATTTAAGGTAGTATATGTCATGTAGTCAAAACTAAACATCTTGTACATTATCAAATTACTCATAATTAAAATTTTAATTTACGAATAATATTCGATCTTCATATAATTTATAGATCATTATACTGGTTGTTACTCTATACATTGAATCATCTTAAATGCCATATGTCATAAGATTAAAATAGTATGTGAATATAATACATGTGGGGTAGATTCAAACGAGTATTCAACAGGTTACCTCCATGGTGCATATATGTACAAGTATGAGAATCTCATGAAAATTCACAGAAAAGGATTAAAATAAAAGTAATGATTAATTAAAAATAATGATTAATTGATTCCAGCAAGATTTATCTTAATAATAATAATTAATGAATTGAATTCTAGTTTTATTAAATACATAACTCATTGTATGTATGTGGGTGATCTTGAGTGAGGCCATACCTAGTATGTGATTGGTTTCCCTTTTAATTTATTTTTTAAATTAATTATTGGCATGCACAAAATCTCTCCTCATTAATACGTGGGACCTGTGTTCCCATGGTTTATTTTATGCAAACACCCTTTTACCCCTCACCAGTGTGGGAGTTAAAATCATATTTAATGGATCTACCTTCCAATATAGTCGAGGATTTTAAATCTGGAGCCTAAACAAACCAATCCTAGGAGATACAAAGGAGGACATTTGGAAAGGTGTAGACATGAATCCAAAAGGTTCAAGGTGTTTCACCCCATGTTCAGGGTTAGTTTATTAATCTCAAGATAAACTAACCATTAGAAAATATCATTATCATGAACTTTACATTATTTTATTTCTGTTAGATTCATGGTTTATCATTGTGGATGTGTTATCATGATCACATAATTAATGAATTAAGCAAGATTGAAAAATTGAACTAAAATAAAATAGACTTATGTGTAAAGATTATTGAGAAATGTTTAATTACATAAGTAAGTTAATCTTTATATGAATAAGAATCTGATAAAGATAGTAATCAATTTATGCATAAGAGATAAAAATCCATCAAATAAAATATTAATTCAGAACAAGCCTTCCATTAAATGATTGAGGGAAAGACTCAATAAACATATGTGTTTGACCAACCCCTGTTGGGACATGTACTTTTATACAGGAATACCAAATGAAAGGATTTTGGTTTACATAACCATATTTCATCAAGAGGAGTAGCCCCTGCTAGGAACGGTGTAATAGTGGAGGAAAGACTTGAGGAAATCCAAGTCGGGATTTTCGGATTGGGGAGTCCAATAAATAGATCAAAGAGCTAAAAGCCCACTGTAATACCATGACACTAATTACCAAGAGTCAGTGCAATATTACATAACGTTGGAATGATCACAAGGGATCAAATCCCAAAATACTGATTATTTTAGTATCATTTGATGTACTATATACACACATAAGTTTTACATTTCATCATGAAATAAAAAAAAAATAACATTTTGTCACCTTTGAACACACTTATATCCCTTATCCAATCCCTGTTGGCCAACCATAAAATAATTCTTCACATCCTGGGAAAAATGAAACATAGAAAGTGGTGAGATGAGATGCTCAATAAGTAAGACAATATAGAGGAATCTTTCTTAAATAAGCATAAACATTTAAGGAAATGTTTAAGACTAAAACACAAGCCTTTTAAACATAAACTTCTGATAAATAGGGTAACGATAAATCAAATAATTCCATTTACTTATTCACATGGATATACTACTAGTAGAATAATCACATTTAATATCAGTAGCCAATTTCATAATGATGGAATGCATAATGCCAGACTTAATAACCACGTAGTCAAGGCCTCGTCCCAAGACTAAAAATACAATTTTGTCAAGGCCCTATTCCAAGATACTAGTTTGTCTCATGATACCAACCTATGCATCTAGGAACTATAGTGGCATCCACCTATCATTTACTAAGTCCAATGCATTACTCATATTAGAAGGTTTATACATAAAATAAACATTTGTATTAAAACTAGCATATGAAATGTCAATAATTTATCCATTAACCATGAATGGTATAAAAATAACACACCCATAGTCCAAAATATCACCAAAACATCAATACAATAGTGAAAATTTGTATCATAATAAATCAATATCAAACAAGTTAAAAATCCATCAATGAATGGTTTCATTGATGAAATGTAAACTATTTGAAGGAAATAACTCCTTCTATATTGAAACCATTTAAGATTCACACAATTATAAAAGAAAAAATTTATTTTGTAAATATTCATATAAAATTATATGGGAAGCATAGAAGGTGTTATAACGGCGGAAAATAGGCACACCCACTGTATAAGAAAATAAACATTCTTTGCTTAATTTTGTTTCAACGGTCGTAAAGGGCCTTGTATGGAAAACGACGGAAGGATTCCTTTATTAACAACATATAAAAAGTCAAAAAAGGTATAAATGACTTTAACCCAAAGTCCAAAAAATTGTAATTTTTTTGAAATACGTTTTTTATGAAACACATACATTGATGATAACGAGGTCCCAGTATATTCTTAAGTATTAACAACCTCATATAAGTAAAGAGATCATAGAATTAACCCTTACCTTGTATTTTTACTTGGTTAAGGTTATGTTATCCTCCTGTGTAATAGTTAAATATTTTTCACTAATTTATTCATGAACTACATACATAAATATGATATCATATATGATCATTTAATATTACTTTGTTAATAATATTTTAGTAGTATCATAATTTATAGTGTTAACTAATTCAGTTTCATTTATATTCTTGGTTACATAAGCCATGTTTTTTAAGTATAAGATGTATTTGATTCACCTCAATAACGATATTATGTTGTTAAATATTATTTTTAATCATAAAATAAAAATTAATTTTGAATGATTATGATGGGAAATGAATCTCATCGCGTTCGTGGAGACTGTCGTCTGTACTTATGCATGAGCGAAAATATCATTCTATTAATGGTGAAATTATCACGAACCGAATCTGGTCACCACCATACCTGGAACAAATCCCGACCTATGAGAAGACCCGAAGGGCATTCCCGATCCCTATGTGCTAGCACAAGTGCATGGGTATCATAAAATAAAAATTGGGAATGATTTACCTGTGTTTATAAACATAAAACGACAAAAGAATCCAATAAAACGAATCTGTATTTTTCAATCCAAATAATAATTTACAAAAAATCAGAACTGAATTAAATATTTTAAAACAACTCAACAAGACTATAAAAAAGGTACAAAACCAAAATAGAACTGCCGAAGAAACCTCATGGCAAGGGGCACCGCCCTCAATCCATCTCCACAAGACTTCACTATCAAGGACCTACTAGAAACCCGAACCACTAGAACTAAAAATTGTACCCAACCAGCGACAACAAAAATAACCAAATATATGTACACCCATGGGTGTAATTAGGTTTTGAGAAAAATCCCAATTGGATACAACCACTAATAGATTTTATGTTATAAACATTTAATGACTAAAAGCATGCATGTTTCGAAAAACATTAAATGCTAGTTACACTTTCTAAAAGATGCAACATTAAATAAAAACAGTTTCAGGTGGGATAATTAAAAGAAGAAACACTTTAAAAATTAATACCAAAGATACTGAATTTTTCCATCCAATCATACCATATGCCGATGGTAAGTACAAAATATCTAGGGAGCACAATCAATGGGAAATAACCCCTAGGAACTAGCTAGCTGTGGGTACCAGGTACCTCATATCTCAATGAGAGTAACCATCACAAATATTCATTCTCAGGCATGATCCACTAGTAGGGAACATACCCATGACCTACTGGTCCTTAATCATCATCATCATAGTTTATTTAGAGTTGTAAGCATCATTCTTTCTAAGTAAAACTGAGGTCAAACCCCACAGATTCACTTGCATACTAGTACACGTCCACCTACCTAGATACCCGAGTTGTCCCTTTGTGCTAAAACAAGTTCAAAAAGCCAATGAATATACTTCCCATATGAAAATATCATTACCATATCATAAATTCATCAAAAATCCCACATGTATACAACACACGTCATAATAGTCCACTTTTCAAACAAATTGATTTTGAAATCCGAATCACACTAAAATAGCTCACAACACTCTTCACATTTCCTTAACACTACCACAAATCCATTAAAAAAAATTTAAAACCATTAAAATATATTTAAACTCCTATAATAGTGCACTCACTTGATACATAATACCCTTTTTACCTTCAAAATCATTTTATCATCAAACTTACACTAAATAGCCAACAAACAAGTTTCGCTCCAACATCACAAATTAATAAAACATTTCAGAATATTACAAAACATTCTAAAAATGTTTGACATTTTAAAAAATCACTTCACCTTTCAAAACCACTTAATAGGTGAATACACATACCAGACAGTACATTTCCACCCTTCTCCCACTTTGTTTGACCAACTAAAGCATTTACAATTTTCATAAAAGAACCCATGTGGTGTAAATATATCTTGCACACAAAACCCATTTCAAAACCCCCATTTAAGATCAAAAACCATACTAATTCCTATCCAAAACATAATTGGAAGCCATAGAGACATTTATAAAACCAATTGAATGTTTTATAAAATCACCTTGAATAATACTATAAAAGATTCAAATGAAAGCACACATTTTCATAAAATGCTTTCAAGAAGTATAACAATGTTTTACACATAAAACCTATTCAAAAACCCTATTTTTAGGCCCAAATGACACTAATAAATTACCAAACCATATTTGAAAGCCCAAACAAGATTTATTATACTAATTCCATATGTTATAAAATACACCCAAATAATACCCCACGAGTAACACATGAAAACACCCAATTTCAAGTTAAAATGAAAATATAAAACTAAAAACCTAACCAAATCAATCATAAACAGTTTTATCCCCACACCCAACATATGAAAAATATTAAAAATGATTAAATACATCAAGAAAACTCATCATCAATTGTTTACACATCGAACCACCTACCGGAAGTGTCTAATCCCTCAAAACATGGTGCGAATCATCAATCACACCACCACTGCATCACAAAGATGATAAATCTATCCCTATACCACAATATTTAACCAAAAAGACACAAAATCAGACTATATGTTTGAACCATTGCTTCTGTAAATTTTAGAACATAATGAAAGAGGGAGGAAACCCTAACGAGAAGGATGAAATTGAAGAGATAAACACTTACTCAAAACAATCATGAATAAAACGACCCAAAATCCACCAGTATCCAAATTTGAAAACATCCAACCATTAAAGGGAGGTTAGAACAAGGATTATTATATCATTTAATAATTGGAATTGTGGGAAAAGAATAAAAATATATGGAGTTATGAAATTATGAATTTACATCTCCAAATATGGGTGATTTATGTAGTCTAGAGAATATTAGACCAATTTCGATATTCTATAAAGCTTCAAATTGAGGGAGGAGAGGATGTGGGAATTCATTAGGTAAGTGGGATTGGGTAAGAGTTTTAATCACCGAATAAAGATAAATATTTAAAGATATCTTAAAGAATTAAAATATATTTTTAATGTAGAAAATGGGCTCTTGGGCAGGCCAAATCCATTAAATAAAAACCCATATCCACCATGATTATGGATTCCTGAATGGTACAAATTAATATTGTTGTGTTAATAGGTCAGGTAATGAAACTTAGTAATTGGAATGGATGAAAAATATTAAAAAATGAAGGAGTTATAAAAGAATCAAAATGTATTTTTAATTCTGGAATTGGGCTCATGGTTTGACCCAATTCCTGAAAACTCACCCATTCTTCCATAAAAGCATGGAAAACCCATAAAACAGAGCATGAATGAAAATTAAATGGAATTTAACATTAAAATAATACATTCATGTGACAATTCTCTCCACCATGAAAACTTTCAACCCTGAAAAGTCACATCAAGGCCCAAGAAACAATCAAACCCAACTGAGAAACCAAGATGTACTCCCTTGCAGGTTTCACCCCCAAAGGCCAAAACACCTCCGGTGATCAATTAATGAATTATTTCACTCAAAAACATAACATAAATTACTTTCATAAAATAAAAAATCACATTAATTCTTTACAAATAACAACATCGAACAAGGTTACACTTGCCTTGCTATAACTAAACCATTGGACACTCTCCAATCCCAACGTTTACCCAAGGAAGATGTAGGTAGATTGATAGATCTGAACAAGAAAACCTACTACCAAGACAACATGATGGATAAATATAACATACTAGTACGGGTGAAAAACATAGGCTCCCGAACATAATAGACAACCTATATTTTTTCTGAGATAGAATCAGGTCACTGACAGCGGGATGCCTGAATGGACTCCTTGGTACAAAGGGTATAATTCCATCAAAAATATAGAAAAGAACATATATAAGACTCATAGTGGGTCTCCCCACAATATTAACCAACCATATTAATCAACCAACATGAGATGGTACAGAAAGACAAAAAAATTGAAAGTGTTTGGACGACCACATGGTTAGTCTTCACGGTTTAGGAAACCACACACTAACAATGGGTATCCTTCTATCTATATGGATTTTCTGGGGCACGGTCACTACTAACCAAGTGTAAAAAATATGCTCAACCTATCTATCCAAACATCAAACCTTTCTCTAAAGACTCAATGGAAACCAAAGGGGGAGGGAATAACATTGGGGGATGACATGGGTATAAGGCCCTCCACATATTTCCACCGAATAGGAACAACAGAAGAAAGATGATGCCACCATAGGTTTAAATTCTTCCTATCATTCATACTGAGGATAGAACATTGTAATAGGGTTTAAACGGACCTATGATTTCCCCTGGCTATGAGCCAGCATCTCTCCAAGACCTATGGCTGGAGCTCAAATGATTGAAGTATCTTTGGCCTCGCAGTTATGATTTGGAAACCCCCTGAATGAGAATTATTCTATCCGTGCAAGGAACAACTACACTACAATCCCCGATAAGTTTTCAAAGACATAACCCATTCCAATCTCACTTTACCGTATCCCAATATATCACAAAAACATGGGATTATAAAATTTATACACATCAAACCTTGTTTGTTAGGGTGAGAAACAGTTGATGTAAAGAACAACCATACTCACCTTCCTCTAAAATGGAATATTTTTATGTTTCTCCAAGTGGGATATTCTCCCAACATAAAAGGGACTCTCAAGTGATTGCCCAACTTTCAGATTTACAGTCAATCAAGCACATGACATCATAAGGCATCACCAAACATGACCATTGCGACTGATATAAACAAGGCATTGAGAGGGACCGTATACAACATCCCCAAACAACACACAATTATAGAAAGTGGCCACAATATCATATCATGACCATATTTCCCACACATGTGGTTTAACATGAACTCATGCTTCCAATAAACTGTGAGGAACCTAGAGGCCCTTTTAGACACCATCGAGACACTAATCCCCCCTAACAACCCTAAACCACTTCCAGCTTCGCCGAATTAGAAAATATAAAATATTAAGGATTATTTCAACCTCCCATGAGCAATATCCCACTACAATAGGATCTAAAAATAAAATAAAAGAATGGGTGTAGACTCAATCAATAATGATCGATAAAATATTCCTTATATTGATCAACTAGAATATTTTCCAATGGAAAAAAAATCCAGGTTTCACTTCAGTTATGCCTTAACCCTTAATGGGGGTGTACCTTATCCAATGAGAGAACCCAAGGACCAAACCAAGATAGTTCATTCATCAAAAAAATCCATAAACCAGATCCACATAGATGAAGGGACCCCCCAAAAAGGTTTCCCAAAACATATCTCATAGGAGACTAGTAACCGGTCCTTCTACACAACTTACCGTCCTAACATAAACCCAAAACACAGTTCAAACAGTAGGGGTTCCTAGACTCAAAACATCCCACAACATCAACATTTTCCAAAAAAAAATTACATAATATAATCCATCCCAAACAATTTAACAAATCATCATGTTTTTATTTAAAAACATTTCCTGAAAACAAATAGTTCAACGGTTAGCATATCCACCAATGGTACCCCATGGTCCTTACACTTGCATGTTTCTGTGCCACACCAGGAACCCTCCTCATATCCATCCCAACAATAATCCAGTCATGCCATCAACCATGCATCATACAATAAAACCATATGCATGTGGTTTATCAAAGAAATACAAATGACTAAAACAAAAAAAATAATCATTCCACTTTTCAAAACTAGAACATTCAACCAACACATCCTTTTTCTCAAAACTGCTAACCACAAGATCAAAATCCTAATTCGCATCTTACAAAAATTTTCAGAAAGACACAAAATTTTATAAAATAACTCACTTTCAAGATATTCAAATCAATTTAAAAACTTCTCATCCATTAAAACACCATTTTATTTTTTAGAAAACTCTATTGAAAACACTTTTCAAAATCAACTTCAATAAGGTTCCTGCACTCAAAAGAGGTGTAACCACACCATTTTCCTTTTCAAAACAATTCAGAAAATTAAGTTCCACCATTTCATAAATCAAACCATTACCTCTTTATTTGAAAATAATTTCCCAAAAAATTTAAACTTCTTAAAACCAAAGTTCCATGTTTTCAAAATTAAAGCACAAAACAATGTTAGAGGAAACTAGTTTCAGTGGGTGACATGGACATATGGTTGGCAGCCATATTCCAATCACTTCATTGTCATAGATAGTGTTCTCTGAAATATCCAAGGCTCCACATGTCTTTCCAGGACCTTGCGATCTCACTAAGACCATTAACCCAACTCTCTTTTCTTTTCCCCTAATCATCATCAAACCAAGAAAACCAAATGAATTAGATAAATCCTGACTTCTCCTGGAAACCTGAATCACATCATGAGGTGTGGTGATCAGGAACACTACCCCTAACTAGAATTCCAAGTCTCAACAAACCTAACTCCATAAATTCCAGATTCTTCCCCAAATATCATGACCCAAAGAGTTAACCTGAACCTCATTTGATAAAATTTTGTCATGATCCGAATATGGTGGCCACCAAACTAGGCACCAAACCCAACACGTGACAAGACCCGAAGGGTGTTCTCGATCCCTACATGCTGGCACAAGTGCCTGGGTATTATAAAAGGAAAATTGGGAATGACTTACCTGAGTTTATAAACTTAAAACAACAAAAGAATCAAATAAAATGAATCTGGATTTTTCAATCCAAACAATCATTTACAAAAAATCAAGACTGAATTACATATTTTAAAACAACTCAACAAGACTATAACAAAGTTACCATACCAAAATTGAACAACACAAGAACCTTCATGGATAGTGGCACTTCCCTCAAGCCATCTCCACAAGACTTCACCACTAAGGACCTACTAGAAACCCGAACCACTGGAACTAAAAACTGTACCCAACCTGCGGCAACAAAAATAACCAAGTCTACTTACACCCAAGGGTGTAAGTAGGGTGTGAGACAAAGCCCAATATGATAACACCTCTAATATATTCTATGTGTTAAACCTTTAATAACGAAAGCATGCAAGTTTTCAAAAACATGAAATGCTAGTTACACTTTTAAAAAATGCAACATTAACTAAAAACAGTTTCAGGTGGGCTAATTTAATGAATAAACACTTTTAATATAAATACCAAAGAAAAATAATTTTTCCAGCCACTCATACCGTATGTCGATGGTAAGAACAATATATCCAGTGAGGACAAGCAATGGGAAATAACCCCTAGGCACTAGCTCGCTGTGGGTCCCAGGTATCTCGTATCTCAGTGAGAGTAACCATCACAAATATCCATTCTCATGCATGAGCCACTTGTAGGGAACAAACAATTAACCTATTAGTCATAAATAATAATCATCATTGTTTAGTTAGAGTTGTAAGCATCAATATTTCTAAGTGAAACTGATTCCAAACCCCACGGATTCACTAGCATACTAGTACACTTCCACCCACCTAGATACCCTGGTTTTCCCTTTGTTCTAAAAAATGTTCAAAAATTCCATAAATATAATTCTCTCATGAAAATAATATTTCTGTATCATAAATTCACCAAACATCACACATTTATACAACACAATTCACAAAATTCTAATTTTCATTCAAATTGATTTTGAAATCTGACTCATACCAAAATACCCCACAACACTTTTCATATTTCATTAAAACATCCAAAATTCCATTAGATAATTTTATAAAACCATTAAAATATATTACAACTCTTATTACAGCCCACTCACTTGTTACATAATACCCTTTTTACCTTAAAAATTATTTTATCATAAAACGTACATGAAACAGCCTACAAACAAGTTTCGCTCCAACATCACAATTTAATAAAACTTTTTAGAAAATTAGAAAACATTATAAAAATGTTTGACATATTAAAACTTCACATAACCATTCAAAACTCCTTAACAGGTGAACACACATACCCAACAGTAAAAGTTCACCCATTTCCCACTTTTTTTGACCAACTATAGCATTTACAATTTAAATAAAAAGAACCCAAGTGGTGTAAATATTTCTTGCACACAAAACCCATTCAAAAACCCCCATTTTAGACCAAAAACCATACCAACTACTATCCAAAACAGAATTTGAAGCCTTAGAGACATTTATAAAATCACTTTCAAGTTTTATAAAATCACCTTGAATAATACTACAAATGATTCAAATGAAAACATACATTTTTATAGAATTCTATCAAGAATTATAACAATGTTTTACATATAAAACCTATTAAAAACCCACATTTTAGGACCACATGACATTAATACATTACCAAAACATAATTGGAAGGCCCCAAAATATTTCATAAACCAATTACATGTGTTATAAAATACACTCAAATAATACCCCATGAGTAACACATGAAAACAGCAAATTTCAAGTTAAAATGCATATATAAATTAAAAAACGTAACCAAATCAATCAGAAGTAGTTTTATCACCACACCCAAAATATGAGAAAAATGAGAAATAGGTAAATATAGAAAGGTAACTCATCAATAATTGTTTACACATGGAACCACCTACCAGAATTGTTGTATCCCTCAAAACATGGTGTGAATCATCAACTGCGCCACCACCGCATCACAAGGATGATAAATCCTAAACTAGACCACCATAATTAACCAAAAAGTCACAAAAAAATCATATGTTCGACTCCTAGCTTCTGGAAATTTTTGAACACAATGAAAGAGGCAGGAAACCCTAAGTAGAAGGAAGAAATTGAAGAAAAAAACACTTACTGAAAACAATCTTGATTAAAATGACCCAAATTCCACCACTATCTGAATTTTAAAACATCCATAAATTAAATGGAGGTTTGAAAAAGTATTGTGAGATAATATAGTTACTGTAATGGGGGGAAAAGAGTAAAAATAGAGGGAGTTATGAAAGGATCAATTTACCTCTCCAAATCTGGGCGATTTATGGAATCTAGAGACGTTTCGACAAATTTAATGATTCTATTGAGCTCCAAATTGTGGGAGGAGAGAATGTGGGAGAGCCTTTGGTAAGTGGGATCAGGTGAGAGTTAGAATAGACAAAAAAATATACATATTAAAGGAGATATTAAATAATTAAAATATATTTTTAATGTAGAGAATGGTGTTTTTGGGAAGTCTCAATCCCTAAAATGAAAACCAATATCCACCATGATTATGGATTCGTAAATGGTCCTAATTAATATGGCGGTGTTAATATGTCAGGAAATGACAATTTGGAATTATAAAGGATGAAAAATATTGAAAAATTTAAGAGTTATAAAGGAATCAAAATTTATTTTTAAATCTTTAATTGGGCTCACTGTTTGGCCCAATTCATGAAAACTCACCCATTCCCCTATAAGAGCATGGAAAACCGACAAAACAAAGCATAAATGGAAATTAAATGGAATTTAAATTTAAAATAAGTCATGTATGTGATAGAAATAATATGTAATTGGATGTTATAACATATATACATAATAATTATAATTTCATATTTTTTTATTAAAATAGTTATACTAATTATTATACCCATCCAAATAATGAAGTTCTTGAATAACAAACTATACCATGACGTGAAGATGGTAAGCCATACGTATTCACGTATGGTGACATGTCATCCATAGGATGGGAAAAATAATGAATATGGTTGTACCATATTTATAATAACATTATAGTCTGTATAATGTACCAGATCTATTATTTTGGTATAGAAACAACAAAGATAGAGGAAGAGGAAGCAGAAAAGAACTTTGAAAAAAGGTGGTGAAATTATTACATATCCTTCAGGTGTTTCCTTTTGATTTGATAAAAAGGGCTCCTTTGGTTGGATTTCTGAATAAATCAAGGTCACTAGGTTGAAGTGAGGGTAGTTAAAAGGATATTTGGGCTAGTTTTGGCTGATCCAAATGGATTTGGAGGTGTGATTTTGAGATACGGTGAAGAACCCTTTTATAACAGTGGTGTGGGTCACTTTAGAAAAAGATTGAAATATTATTTTATTATAAAATAATATTCGGTTTATAATGACTCCAAAATGATTTATTTTGAGGATAAGGTGGGGATAGGTCGAAAAAATCTCAACCAAAAGGTTTTAGACAGAATAGGTCACCATATATAACATATCATTTAGATTTAACTCTTAGTTAAATAGTTTGTATTTTACCATGTATTCGTGTATTATTTTTAAAAAATATTTACTAATATTACAATAAAAATCCAATAAAACCCCAAGTGGTTAATTATTAATATAACTAGCATTATCTAAGTCCTTTGGATGATTCATTGAAATATTTGAATATTTTATCAATTAATAATATTTTATTTGTTTGAAAACACATTTATGTAAAATTTGACACTATTTGGTATTTTGTTTTAGTGAAAGTCATAAAACCATGATTACTTTGTTGAAAATTCATTGGATCATCCCAAACATTTCATGTTAATATAGATAATTCTTGTAATTCTTTAAATGTATCAATTTATATTTATTTAGATATTTATAATATCAATTATTTTAACCTTTCATCAATAATGTAATTACTGCATCATCATTGTGTCATAAATAAAAATAATTATTTATTATCTAAAAATTTAAAATAAAATACCATTATATAGGAAATAATATTAGTTTTCTAATGAATATTTAATGTTGAATTTATCTTATGCATAACCCAATATTAAAATTGTTTTACTTACAAATCATTGAATTTAACACTTTTAACCCTTTTTTAAATAAAATAATAATAAATGTTCTAATCTAATATAAGTAGACCTAAATGACCATATTTTATTCATATTGTTGGTTTTTCTTGAAATACACTTATCCAATAGAATTTGGACATGTGTTCGGGTAATTATAATATTATTTTTTACATTTAATTGCCCTATTTACTTTTAACTGTGGTAATAAAAGTCAAACTTTACTCTTCACCAAAAATGAATTCCATATTATTGAACAAAATTTTACATATTGATGTCAACCGTTTCTCTTAGAGTTTTGAAATTCAATTCACAGAAGCTGTAAAATTACATTTTATGAAAATTTTCAAATGCGCATAGAAGGTGGGTAAAAGATGGTAAAAAGTTCAATAAAATAGTATATATCTAATATTATTAAAAAAAGACTCCAATGAATTACATTAAACATAATGAGGTATTATGTATATATTTGTACCTATTATAAATTTAAAAAAATTCAAAATTATTTAAATTAAATATCAATTTTAAACAATGATGTAATGTTTTTCACTATTCATCATAAATTGAATGTTTTCAGAAAAATACAAAAAATTTACCCTAAGATAGTTTTGATAGTCAAAATAGAAAAATTAATTCTATTTTAAAAAATTCATAAAATAAAAGTGTAATTAATTAATAGATAATTTATTAATGTAGTCAAAACCAAAAAGGTGTGTTTTTTAAAAAGAAATTTTTTTCAAAATATTGACATGTGTTTTTGTCAAATTTAAATGGGAAATTACATATAATGACCTAAATTGTATTAAATTATAAAAATATAATATAATTATACTTCCAAACCATTAAAATTTATACTTTAACACTATAAATTCCTTCGATTAAAAGATTGATTTCAATAAAAATTTTGTATTGTTCACTGTTCAACAAAGTGTGACAGTTATCAGAAAAGTACCAAAAATTTATCCAAACTAATTTTCTTATGTACCTTTTTTAAATAAGAATTTAATTTCTTAATATTTAATATATAAAAGGTTCAAATATTGGTTTTAAAAATGGTTCTCAATTAAAAGTTTTAAAATTACATTTTTTAAAAAATATTTCATTTATCTGAAAAAAATCAATGTGTTCTTATATTATGTATACGAAACAAATAATATGGATTCTAAAATTATATAGAGAATATTAAATTTAAAATTTAGATAATACTATTCATAACCCCTTTTTGAAAGACTATTTTGGTAAGTCTTCATGCGCTCGAACTCAGTGATTCGTGTTGCAGAAGTTATTGAATTAATTAAGAGATAATGTACTATGAAATCATGAAGTGTTACATTCTCCTATCTTTTAATAAAATGTGTCCTCACATTTTTAAATTGTTCTTTGAAAATAAAATGTTAAAAATAGAAAAATACCTTTGTGGAAAACCCACATTAGAAATTGGTTTAATAAAATTTAGTCTTAATAAGATAGAAAGTGAATTGAAAAAGTCACCACCAAAATTTGATCTCTTTTAGGAGAAAATTGTTAGATATTAGAGAAAATTTATTGGTGGATAAATGTAAATATTTATAGGGAGTGATTGATTTCATCAATTATAAACAAGTGTAAAATTGAGAGCCACAAAGCCATCAATATATGAGGATTTAAAATATCATCGGTTCAAAAAAATATATAGTATTAGGATAACACATTTTTGGTTTTAAGATCCCTTCAATAATATTTAATAATTAATAAATTTATATAATAAGAGGAAAAACAAATAAACTTTACATGTAAAGTTTCATCCTTCATCAAATTCTTACCACAAACTCATCATTCATTTAAAATGATAATAGAATTCAGAATTATTCTATTTATCCTAATCGTATAGGGTTCCAAAAATAATGAACTTATAATTCAGTTGTATGACTATTTAAAAAATTAAATTATAAAAACAATGAAATAATGTAAGTCAGTGGTAGGTGATGCACCTTTATTGCCCGTCGGTTTCTGGATCATGTCTTATATCCTTGCCGAATGTGACAGGTTGCCACCCAACCTCAGGTTTGAACTTTTTATAAAAATCCAAAAAAAAATCTGAAGAAAAGCATTAACCTTAACAATAGTATCCAATATCAATATTAATCCATTCCAACCATTAGACATATCCAAAATACATCTATCCAAACATACAGTCAATAATTTATAAGGATGGTAAACACAATGAAGAAGTTTTCATCACCTAATAACATGTGAATACCTTCATCATGTATTCTATTAAAACACGATAACACCTTGAATTACCATAAAACCTTATTGATTACATTCATGCTCCATTATTCCTTATAGGAAACTGGATATACTCCTTATATCCAAATATTTTGTAACATGTAACAATAACATAATAAATGAACAATTAATTATTGTCAATGTTGTCAAGAATATCGTATACAATTTTTCAAAATCAATCATATCTTATTCCAAAATCACTCCCTCAATTTTAGAACCATATTATGAATTATCTTTCCTTCAACCATGTATTTTATGAAAATTTAACTTTTTATTGAGTCACTTTTCATAGAACCATATAATCTCAATTCCTCAATGAAATAGTACTATAGTAAAATAATTATTTTTTCCATAATTCATGTAACCAGTACATCGTTGATACAACACTCAAATGAAATAATTCTTTAACAACAACATAAGAACAGTAGTCATTCTTCATCACCTATGGTAGTATCATAAATTTATTATTATCCAGTAGCATCATTTTGGGCACACTCTGATGATTTTGACATTTATTCGTGTAATGTCTCAGCTCTTTATAGATTAATCATTTTACATATGAAACCCTTTTCTTACCCTTAAAATCACATAATTGGTGTATTTTTCTCCACACTTGTAACAATTCTAATTCCATTCAAGCATTTAAAATGTTGATTCTTTCCACAGTTATCACATTTGGGAAAATCTGTCTTTCCTCTTTTCCCATTATCCATCATTCTCTATACCATCCTTTTATTCTCTTTCTTCCCTTCAAAGCCATAATACCATAGAGAATTATTTACTTATATAATCAGTACATTATAATATTTCTCCATATTATGAGAATACGTGGGAGACTATTTGCCTTCTATATTTTGGATTAATACCATGAATGATATTATATTTCATACTCTTTGGATCAAGTGTATTTCTAGAGTTCTCATTATTTTTACTGGGCGCCATTTCAAAACAATGGAAAACACTAGGTTAGTTTATAAATCCTAATGCATAATTCAGAACATGATAAATACCAAATGTAAATTTAAAAGATTATAGGAATTATATATAATCGTTAAAAAATGTTTTCTTTAAAGATGTATTTACTCTAAAATCCTTCATAATGTTTTATAAAGAAAATTTGAATTATCCAAAGCATATCCTTAGGGTGTGTTGTAACCAAGAGTTAAACAAGGCCCATTTTTTGTACTAGGATACCCTGGTTCAAGACAAAAACTCATTTTTGCAGTTTTCAAATCTAGGTATATCTATTATAGAGCCACCTATACCAACTCGTTTCCATACATGGATGTATTTCTTGAAAAACACACAAAATATATACATTACCAAAATTCTAGGAAGTTCTTCTATATTAGTCCTCAAATTATATTAATGGGTAATTGTCTCTAATCAGAGTTTTTTTTAAACTAGATTCGACGTATTGTACTAAACTTCCTCTGATACCACATGTAACACCCAGACACTAGTTACCCATAGTTGAAGCATTATTACATGACATTGGCATGATCATAAGGGATCAAATCCTGAAAAACATATCAGTTTAGTAGCCTTGGAAGTATAAGATACACACATAAGATTTAAATTACATCCTAAAAAAAGCAACATCAACATTTTCTCCACTTTGAACACACTTATATCCCTTATTCTATCCTTGTAGGTTGACCATAAAATACCTCTTCACATCCTGGGAAAAATAAAACATAGAAAGGGGTGATATTATATGCTAAATAAGGATAACAATATAGAGGAAACATTCAAAAATAATCATAACCATTTAAGGCAATATATAAGACTAAAATAGAATCCTTTTAAACGTAAAATTCAGGACAATATGGCAAAGATAAATCAAATAATTCCATTTTATTATTTACATTGATGTTCTACTAGTCGAATAATAACATGTAATATCTATAAACAATTTAGTAATGATGAAATGCATAATGTCAGAATTCTTAACCCCATAGTCAAGGCCTCATTCCAAGAATAAAAATAAGATTTTTTCAAGGCCTTGTGCCACGACACTAGTTTGTCTCATGAGACTTACCAACGAATCGAGGAGCTATATCCGCACCACCCATCACATAATAATTCCAATGCATTCATCATATGAAATGGTTTCAACATAAGATTAACATTCTTTTTAAAAATAGCATACAAAATGTCAATCCTTTACCCATAAAACATTAATTCTATAAAAAGAACACATCCACAGTCAAACCTATCACAAAACCATCAAGACAATATGGAAGCTTTGTATAATAATAAATCAACTTGAATCAAGTTTAAAATCCCTTGATGTATGTTGACATAGATGAAATGAATTCTATTTGAATGAAATAACTATTTCTATATAGAATCCATCTTAAAAATCAAATAATTAGAAAATTATTTTTTTAAATATTCTTATAAGATTGTAAGAGAAGCTTCCAAGGTGTTATAAAGGCAGAAACTAGTTGCACCATCCCTATAAGTTAAAAAAAATATTACCTTGATTTTTTCAAAAAGATGGTAAATGACCTTGTTTGGAAAATGAAAGAATTATTTCATTATAAAAATATTATAAAAAGTCCAACAAGGGTATAAATAATTTAAACCCAAAGTCTAGGAAATAGTAAAAATGTTTTGAAATATATTTTTTAAGAAACACGGATGTGGATGATAAAGATGTACTAGTAGATACTTACGTATTAAAAACCTTAGATACATAAAGAGATTGTAAAATTAACCATTACCTTGTATGTTTCCTTGGTCGAGGGAACATTAACCTCTTATGTAATAGTTAAATAATTTTTCCTAAATTATAAATTAACCGCATACAAAAATATGATATCATATATGATCTTCTGATATTGCTTTGTTAATAATATTTTAGTAGTATCATCATTTCGGGTTTTAACTGATTCAGTTTCCTTTACATGAATGGTTACATAAGCCATGTTTGTTTTGTATATGTTGTATTTGATTCATATATATAATGATATTAAGTTCTTAAACATTATTTTTAATCATATAAACGAAAATTATTTTATAATGATTTCAATGGGGAATGAATCTCATCATGTTCAGGGAGACGATAATATGTACGTACACACAAGCGACAATATTATTCGCTTGATTGTGAAATCATATGTAATTGTATGGTGTATCATATATACAGAATCATTAATATGTTATAATTATTATTTTCATCAGTTATACTCTTTATTATACTCATCAAAATACTGAAGTGTTTGAATAAAAAACTACACCATGATGTGGAGACAGTATGTTGTATGTACGCACTTATGGTTACATTTCATTCATAAGACCGATAGAATAATGAATATGGTGGTACCATATTTAAAATAATATCACGGTTTGTATATGTTAAAGGATTTATTATTTTGGTATGGAAACAACAAAGAAAGAGCAAGTGGAAGAAGAAAAGAACTTTGAAAAAAGTGGTGATATTAAAACCTCTTCATCAGGTGATTCCTTTTGAGTTGATCAAAAGGGATCCATAGGACAGATTTCTGATCAATTTAAGGACAGTAGGTCTATGTGAGGGTAGTTGGGAGGATATTTGGTTAGGGTTAGGATGATTGAAATGGATTTCAATGTGTGATATAGAGAGAAGGGGAAGTGCCCTTTTATTAGAAAGATGAGTGTCACCATATGATAAGCTAGAAATATTATTTTATTATACAATCATATTCGGTATACAATGTCTCTAAATTGATTTATTTCAAGGATAAGAAGGGTATGGGTCAAAGACATATCAACCAATAGGTTTTAGATAGGTTTAGGTCACCATATTAACCTTATCATTTAGATTTAACACTTAGGTAAATAGTTTAACTTTTACCATGTATTCTTTGATTGTTATAATAAATTGTTAATAAACATACTATAAAAAGCCAATCGAACCCCAAATGGATCATTTTTATTATATATAACTCTATCTACATCTTTCATCTGAATCGTTGATTTTTATGAATATTATATCAATTAATAATATAGTATTTGTTTTAAAAACTCATTTATGTGAATTTTGATACTATTTGATAATTTGTTTTTGTGAATGTCATAAAAGCATGATTACTTCAAATAAAATTCATTGAATCAACTATAACATATCTTATTAATCATGAAAGGTATTTTAATGCATTAAAAGTATCAATTTAAATTTATTTTGATATTTATAATATCAGTTATTTAAATCATTCATTAATAAGGTAATTACTGCATCATCATAGTGTCATAAATAAATTTAATTATTTAATGTCTATAATTTATTAATAAAAACCAATTATTTAAGAAATATTTTTATCTTTCTAATGAATATTAAATGCCAAATTTATCTTATGTATAACACTAAACTAAAAAATTTTTAGTTAATAAACATTGAATTTAAAACTTTTTACTCTTCTTTAAATAAAATAACAATAAATGTACTAATCTAATCCAGGTGGACCTAATGATAAAATTTTATTACTATGTTTTTTTTTGTCAAAATACAATTAACCAATAGTATTAGGGCATGTGCTAAGGTAATTATAATATCATTTGTAACCTTTGATTACCCTATTTACATTTAATCATGGTAAATGAACGTCAAAAGTTACTATTCCCCAAAAAATTATTTTCGTCTTATTGAACCACATTTTACATAATGATGTCAACTGTGTCTCTCAGATTTTTGAAATTTAATTCATATGAGCATTAAAATTATATTTTATGCCAATTTTCAAATGCGCCTAGAAGGTTGGTAAAAGACAGTAAAAAGTTCAATAAAATTTTATATATGTAATATTATTAAAAAATGAATCGAATGAATTTAATTGAACAAAAATAGGTATTATGTATCTTTTTATTACTAAAATAAATTTAAATAAAACAACTAATCATTTAAATCAAATGTCAGTTTTTATCAATAAAGTAGTGTTTTTCACTATTCATCAAAAATTGAATGTCTTCAGAAAAATACCAAAACTTCACCCAAAGATAATTTTGATATTTAAAACTCAAAAATGAATTATATTTTTCCAAATTCATAACATAGGAGTTTAATTAGTTAATTTAAAAATAATTCTCGTTGTCAATACCAAAAAATGGGTATTTAAAATTTAAAAACTATTAAAAGTTTGGCATGTGTTTATGTCAAATTTAAATGTGAAATTAATTATAATGACCTACATTTTATTAAGTGATAAAAATATAATATAATTATACTTATAAACCATTCAAATTAATAGTTTAAAACTATAAATTATTTCTATTAAATGGTAGTTTCCAATTAAAGGTTAGTATTTTTCACTTTTCAACAAAATATGAAAGTTATCAGAAAAGTACAAAAATTTTATCCAAACTAGTATTTTTTATGTCCCACTTCTAAAAAAGAATTTTAATTAATAAAATTTTATATATAAAAGTGTCAAATATTGGTTTAAAAAGAGTTCATAATTAAATGGCTTTAAAATTTAATTTTCTAAAAAATACTTCTTTTATCTAAAAAACGAATTTGTTCTTATATTATGTCTAGGAATCACATAATATGGATTCTAAAATTATATGGAGTTTAAAAAATTCAAAATTAAGTTAATACTATTCCTAACTGCTTTTTGAATGGCTACTTTGGTAAGTCATGGTGTGCCCGAACTCGGTTTTGTGTGTAGCCCAATTTATTCATTTATTTTGAAGAGATAACATACTACGAAATCATGTGGTGTTATATCCATAGTCGACATAGACAAACCAGCCTAAGTACCATAAAATATATTGACCACCCCTTGTTTGGGTTATATGACAGGGAATATGAATCTTTTCCAATAGGATGTCAAAGCAACCGGAGATTCTGAGTTCAATAGTGAGGGCCATTGGGATATAATAAAATATTGGTAGAATTAATAAAATTAATTTATCATTTCTCATAATATGTAATCATAAAAATACTAATGATATTCTCTTTTAATTTTAGAATAAAATTACAAGCTTATCATCCAAAATATCTCTTCCAGCAATTCTAGATAAACCTAATATCCTAACTGGTAGTATCATCCATGAATGGTTTATATTCATTCAAGTTATTCTTCACCATGAATGGAAGTTGTAAATTCTAGAGTCAAAAATACCTGATCCACCTTACAAAGCGGCGAGTGATCAATATTTCTTTGTCTAGGATCAACATATGAACAACACGGTCAATGATCAATGTTTGATTCTATCAACTATGTATAGTGAGATAATGAAGTTTCATGAAAATATGGATACCTATACCATTTTTTATTACCCCCATGGTCTATAAGATGAGATATCAAGATATGAAAGGTTTGAGATCTCCAAGGCACTCTTCCAGTGTAATCTTGGAGGGGGAACCCTAGTTGGGCCTCATGTATTCCAGCCCGTTGGATATATTGAGCTTCAAGAGGTTATAGGGTTTAAACTCCCAAAAGAACTGGGCACTGATCACATTATCTCATCACTCCCTCGGTATTTCTATTGTTTTGTTATTAATTTCAACATGAAAAACATTGAGAGGTCTCTATCTGATCTTCTTGTCCTCATTCTCCACGTGGAAAAAGATATGAATCACGACAAGCCTTAGGTACTTTGGGTGAATAAGATTAAAGCGAAGGTGAAGTGCTTTAAGCCCAATGATTCTTCATTGATTTCCAATAAAAAGAAGATCAAATGACAGGTATGGGAACATGGGGTTGTTTGTTTTGTATCTGGAAAGAGGGCCACTGGAAGAATAATTACACCCAGTATAAGAAGAATGGGGATGATTCATGTGTGTTTGTCATTGAATTCAATCAATCTGTTTCTAAAAATAGAATATTAGATACATCTTTTAGTGATCACATATGTATCCAAATATAAGAACCAAGGAGATTCAAGAATACTGGCCATGGAGAGGTAGATCTATGAGCAGCCAACAGAGCCAGACTTACTATTGTAGCTGTCTGGGAAAACCACCTCACGTTGTGTACCAAGATGATCTTGGTGTTAAAGAGTTGTTTTTATGTAGTGTTTTTTTAATAAAAATAGTATTTCTTTATCCAGATTAGGTATATAATGATTTTTTTCATGTTTGGAAATGAATGTTTCTTTTTTTAAAAATATTGTATTTTTTTGGAAGTGCACATTTATACAATGTTCTTTACGTGTTGGATTACACAAATAATGTAATGTATATCGATAATAATGATATGTCACATGACACATAACAAACCAAACATTTTCATCACCAGCTAGGTCATGTAATTGAGAAACACTTGAAAAAGTTACATCAATATGGATATTTTGATTCTTTTGTACTAAAACAACTTGGCGTATGTTAGGCATGTTTACAAGGAAAAATGACCAAATACCCATTTAGTTGGAAAGGTGAAAGGGATAATGAGATTTGGGAATTGGTCCATAGTGATGTGTGTGGTCCATTTTCAGTTGAATCATGGTGAGGGTACTCATACATAATAACAATTACTGATAATTTTAGTAGGTATGAGTATATCAACATAATGAGTTATAAGTCGGATTCTTTTGATAATTTCAAAGAATATAATAATGAAGTTGAGAACCATCATGGTTAGAAGATTAAGAATCACTGCTCAGACCAAGGTGGAGAATATCATAATCAAGGATTCATTGATTACATATGAGATTTTTGGATCTTATCCCAGCTCACTCCTCCTAACGGGCCTTAGTGGAATGGTGTGAGTGAAAGGATGAACCACACCTTGTTGGAAATAGTGAGATAAATTATTGGTCATTCATGTCTTCCATTCTAATTCTGGGGATATGCATTACAAACCGCGACATAGATACTAATTTAAGTACCAACTAAATCAATAAATGGTATTCCATACTATTTATTGAGTGAAAAGAACCCATGTTATGAAATTTACATGTGCAGGAAAGTGATGCATTTGTTGGGACCTATTTGGGTAAAAAAAATCACCCCATGGCACAAAGTGTACCTATATAGGATACCCCAAGGAAACAAGTGGATATTACGAATATAACCACTCAAACAAAATTTTTGTACTGAAAAGGCACACTATATTCCATGAGAGGGGTCACATATTCAAAATATATAGTGGGATCAAGATAGACTTTGATGAAGTCGATGTTTAAGGTACATAAGAGATGGCATAGGAACAGATTCCTCAAAGCCCCAGGGGAGAAAGAGGTGTTCCAGAGACAAAAGATCTACGTTGGAGTACAAGAGAAGATAGATAACCAGAACAATATGGTGTTATAGTTACTAAGGAATGTCAATCATTATTAGTTGATAATAATGATCCTTTAATCATTAAGGTAGTAGAATGTGGCACATAAGTTGACAAGGGGAAGAAGACATGAATTCTGAAATGGATTCCATTTACCAAAACCAATTTTATATTTTGGTTGATCTTCCAGTTGATGTAAAGAAGGTTGGTTAAAAATGATTATTCAAGAAGAAAATGGACATTGAAGGACTATTCAGTACTTATAATTCATGAATAGTTGTTTTTGGATTCATGTTGCAGCAAGGCATTGACTACAAAAAAAACTTTTCAGCACTTTTAATTATGAAATCCATCGAATTTCTATTGGCCATTACCACATTCCATGAAAATGAGATTTAGAAAATGGATTTTAAAACATCTTTCCATAACTATAACCTTCATGAAGATGTCTACATGACACATCCTGAAGGGTTTATTACTCCAATGGATGTCAATAAGGTAAACAAGTTTCATAAATTCATTTATGGGTTAAAACAAGCATCTAAGCCATGAAACAATAGTTTTAAATAAACTATAAAAAAATTGTTTTATCAAGAATAAATATGAGTCTTATGTTTAAAAATTATTTAGTGGGAGTGGTTTGGTTTTCTTAATAGTATATGTTGATGACATATTACTAATTGGAAATGAGATACCAGTCTTACAGTCCTTTAAGGCATGGTTGAATCAATTATTCTCCCTGAAGGACCTAGGAAAGGTAACATACATTCATGGCATCAATATCTATCGCGATAGATCCAATAGATTGTTGGGACTATGCTAAAGTGCATACATTGATAAGATATTGAAGATATTTCATATAGATTAATATGAGTGGGAATTGTTGCAATCATTACATGGGAATCATATTTCGAAGAAAATGTGTCCATAGACACATGAAGAAAGACACGGAATGGAAAGTACTCCATATGCTTCAGCGATTTGGTCGATCATGTATTCCATGGTATATACTAGGATAGATTTTTCATAAGCATTGAGTGGAGTAGGAAAATATCAAGATGTCCCAAGGGACCACCATTGGATGGCAGTGAAGACTATATGTAAGTATCTGATGCATACTAATGACATGTTCTGGGTTTATGGAGGAGAAAAAGAACTAGTCATCAATGGACATGCAGATTCAAGTTTCTAGACTGATTAAGTTGATATGAAGTCATAGAGGGTGTACATATTCACTTTGAATAGAGGTGATATGAGCTAGAAGATAATAATGAATAATGTGGTGGCTTTTTCCATAGCGGAGTATGAGTATATCGCAGATTCTGAGGTAGCTAAAGAATTAGTTTGGATGTGAAGATTATTCCAAGAGATAGATGTGTTACGTAGAAGTAATGACCCCATCACACTCTATTGTTATAATATTGTTGTGGTGGCTTTCGCAAAAGAGAAAATGTCACATCAGTGGAAGAAGAACATACTTCAGATATATCATCTCTTGAGGGTTTATTCTCAAAGAGGTGAAGATGCAGTGAGAAGTATATCCGTGGAAGACAACGTGGTGGACCCCTTGACTTTATCCTTGACTTATCAAAAACAAGATCACCATGTGAGGTATAACGGAATGAAAGTCATTGGTTGTTGGCATTATTCCAAGTGGGTGTTTGTAAGAGATGGTGTCCAAGAACCAAATGTTTGTACTTTTATTACCAAATTATTTAATTTTTAAAATATTAAACATCTTATTACATATTTTTGATTATTCTACATGACTATGATTTAATAATTTCCTAGAGTATTTATTGAATTGATATGGTAATGGAACTTCCCCACTCTAATGAGAACCATGAAATTCTATAACAATATTTTTAAATATAGTTATATTGACATACTTTGATGGAACACATAGCATACAGACCGTCAGGTGTGAGTACTCATATGAAGACAAGACACTCTCTCATGAAGTTCTCACTTGGTAATCACCATGAAAATAGATTATGAGAACAAAGCTGCCAATAGAGATTTCTCATATTTTGGTGTCATCAGATATTTCTATCTTCCAGCACGTGTAGTGATACTTAGACTTTTAGATTATCATTAATACGTGTCAAAACACACATACATCGATTTACTAATGAAAACCTTCATAAAGATATTTGGAAGGAAGTAGGGTTTGTTGGGTACATCACCAGTGGCATGTTATTAATGGACAAGTCGAGGTAGGATTTTCCCCTTCTATTTATTGACGTTGATATCTTAGACCATTGATTGAAATAGAACCACCACGTGAAATTCCATGTCCATAGTGTAATGACTAGTTTAATTCAGATTGTTAACCCACAGCTTATCAAGCATAACGATTGATGCCACTATCATGAATCATGCTTGATGGGATATTGAGACAAAGTGATTAAATTACATAGTGATCATTCCTATGTGGTTTTCATTGTTGCAGCTTTGTTTTATATATCTTGGGTACCTTGAATCGTTGCTAGAAATTACTCTTGGACTTTAGGTAAGCCCACCAAATTCCCTCGAGAATGAATCTTTCGTGATCTAAAACTAAATGTTTTTGGTGGTATCATATAAATTATATTTGATTTTAATTATTTAAATAAATATTATTCTCAAGATGATGGAATTATTTTTTCATGTTAAAATGATTTCATAAAATTAAATAAAACATATTTATTGTGTAGTTAATAAATATTTACATACTAGTTGGTAAATAAAAAATTTAATTATATGAACATATAATTTATTTTTTTATTCTGGTGTTCAATAAATGGATGTGGAGTTTGAGAGTATTAAGTCTAGTCTAGTAGTATTATATTTATCTTCAAGAGAATAAATAATTATTTAACTAGTTTTCACATGTTAATATAATAATGACTCTTCTATTATTAGGTGACACATAATTTTATTTATAATTCCATTTTGTGAAAGTTGGCACACCATTTATAATGAAATAATATTATAATTATTAGCATGTGTTTTCTCTATGTTCATGAATATATTTGATTTATTTTGTCCAATTAAATATTATAACTAATGTTTCATTCATATAAATAGAGATGTACATCTATTGTGCCATAGAGAACACATTTCCCACTTTGTGAATTTAGAAATGTTGAGACAAACAATTTCTCTATTGAATCCCCTTCTTCCCCCTCTAAAAAATGAGAGATGTTCTTTAATACTGATGAACAAGTGACCAAGAACCACAGACTCAAGACACTCGCTTCGCCATGCTAGCACCTGGAGAACGAGTGGTGTCGATCGGAGGCCATAAAAGCATGTCTAGATTACCGCTGGAGGGATTTTGGTTTGGATCCTCACAAAGGAAATAATAAAATTTGGAAGGGTCATTCTAAATGATCATCATCATCAATAGAGAATGTACTGATGAACCAGGTATCCTTTTATTTATGAAATGAATTAAATTAATTATAAAAACCATGTTTAAGATCCTCTCTAAAGGTTTTGGGACTTTTCTATATTTATATATATATTTTATTCTATTTCTTGGAGACTGACGTTCATCGTTGTATTGATCCCAGAATAATCACTGATCATGGTAAAAATTAATGGATAGTTCCAGACCAACTGTGCTTTCACTATGCCTCGAACCTACAACGACCACCAAAAGGAAAGAAACAAACAACACATCCACCTGCCTTAATGACTATTGTATGGAATGATTATGGAATAAGAAACCTGACCATCATCTGTTAAATAGATACATTTCAAGAAATCATATTACTTTATCACATCAATGAGTAAGCCCAATTTTATCCCATTCTATCATCATTGATGCTAGGCTAAATACACATATGAATATACCAATGCATCATTTTGTTGTAGGCATCAACTACTACCACATCATTCGGGCCTCCTCACATACATCATATCATCCATCCTAAGCTTATCCATTTGAGGAAAAGTGATCCAAGGATCATATAATATCACCTAGTGAATATAAAATATAGAGAACATAGAAAAAGAAACAATGAAAAAACAAGAAAATTTAACAGTGAAATTAAGGAACTAAAATAAGGCATCTATCTTTCACACATAAACATGCTATCATTGTTCCAAAAAAGGAACTCGACATTCTCAAGTAGACTATAGACTCTTTCCCTATAAACTATAAATATACAAGAACATGTTTTTTTATAATTTTTAATTAAACATTCAATAATTTATTTGTTCCAAAAATATTAAAAATAAGAAATCAAGTTATAACATGTTGTCAAAAGTTATCCATGGTCATAGAATTTAAAAAGAAGTCATAAAAAATATTAAGATGAACTATTTTTAATTAATAGGGCTTTTATCTCAAAATTATCTAGTTTAAAATTATATATCAATATAATATTTGTGGATAAAACAATGTATTAATACATGTACATGAATCAATTTTATTACAAGAATAATATAAGGAACACCATATTCAAACAAGACCATTATTTAATTCATAATCTAATTAATGAATTAATTAATGTAATATGTTCATTATCTATTTTTATTAACAAAAATATTATAAAACATAGAATAATATGATATTATTACAATAATAATGTATATAGAACACTATATAGAGAATCATGTGTCAAATAATTATCATGTAAGAAAGAAGAAACATTTTATTGCTACAACAATTTTTTATTAAACTAGTCAAATAATTATTATATTAATTTCCATACAATAAAAAGAAAAATCCATGCTTAATTTATGATTTCATGTAAATAAATATCAGATGTAATTAATCCTCAACCTAGAAGTATATAATTCATGCGACTGTCTTCACAAAAAATTGGGGAACAGACAATATTGAATAACTATAAGAGGAAACATAAGAAAACTATAACATGATACCCTGAATATTATGGAAAATGCACTAGATGATATCATCTAAAAAGGAATAATTTCAAAAATAAATAAAGAAAACTCTTCTATTATGAATGATCAGATCTGAAACTAATGAGACTATATATAGTTTCTATTTACCATTATAGGAGGTCCTCATAAAATCCATGTGGTATAACAAGGAATAAAAAATTCATATTTGAAAGAAAAATAATATATAATAATCCAATTTAAAAATAACATTAAATTTCTTTAAATAAATATTTAAAGAAAATTTTCAATAAAAATTATTTCTTAAGATAAAATGGAAATTTAAAAAAAACAAGATTAACTGCCATAGATCATCCACTAAATGTCAAACACTAGTGATTTACTTATAGTGAACTACAATCATTGTTCTTTATACATATATTTACCATAAGAGGTTAACCACCAATTATATACCTAAACTATTCTACTACATGGGATATACCACCTATGATATATATTTACTTATCTACAACAATGGATCTACCGCCTAAGATTTTTCAGCAGATATATACCAACATATATCTACTCCCTGTGTTCTATCTTCTAAAATTGATCTTAATGGTTATACATCCATAAATCAAACTCTAGTGATATAATACCATATTTTCCGAACCAGTGATCGACCACCATCTTCTCAAAGAAAACTTTTCCTCCAAAACTCTATAAAACCCCTCTCTTCTGCCACAAAACGCATGTACAATTACCTTAGATAACTCAATCACTAGATTTATTGTAATTTAATGTTTCAGAAGATCTAGTCCATTCAACTATTTATTGCGTTATAATAATTTTCTTATTTGAGAAAATAAGTCGATGCTTTGGGTTTTTTGATCACTTCATATTTCGTCACCAACAACCTATAAAATGAAAATATTAAAAAACCTAACTTGAAACACAAAATCTAAATGTAAATCCTAAAAAAGTGCCTCAATATAAGATATTCATCACAAATTTTTTTATAGAAATGACATATTTGGTTAATGAATCATCTTGTTGATTTTACAAAACGTGATCTCCAAAATTAAATTATATGAAACTCAAACCACAATATTTCCATCTTCCATATGAATTTAATTTAAATTTGAAGGTAGTTGTTGACCATATCCTATAAAACCATATATTTATCACATTCCGATGATATGGTTATAAATCTACTCATATGCGTCTCAATATAAACTAACCACTAATGAAATCTAATTCACCACCCATGCATGATTTAATCAAAATTCAATCTCCATATCCTCTATTCACTTCACAATCTATTGATCGAAAATAAAACATTCATATTTTAGTAGAAAATAATTACAATTTTCATAATTCATTATATTATATGAATAATCATCCATAGGTTCAAACCATCTATGATATTTATAATATCTTACTAATCCTCCCAATCCCACACTATCTGATTTACACATTAACCAAAAATGTGAAAAAAAAATCATTGCCTAATATAAGGAATTTATTTATTCATTTTTTAAGAAAAATTAATTTCCATGTAAAATATTTTATAAATAAAACACATATGTAAATTAAGATACTTCCTATAACAAAACATTATATTTATATATATATTAGGAAAATGTTTTTTAAGCATGTTTAATAGACTATTTGGTCTGGTCTGTTATATCATAGGCACACTCAGTGTTCTAATATATCTCCCTAGAATATATTTAATCTTTCAGTATAGGGATATTATCTAGTTAATAGCACAACATTGTTTCCATTAGGGCCTACTAAAAAATTATATCTTGAATGAATCATTTACCTTGATATGACAATGTAATGAGAAAACTCCACTAAAACCCCTTGTTGTTCAGTAGTGGTTTCAAATGAAACACATGTCTCCATCCTATAATACCCCATGGGATGGTTAATAGCAATAAAGTACTTTTATATAAAAATAAGAGTCATTTTCTCTATTTTTTAAGAATTTTTGGAAATAAATAAATCAAGGAAATTCAGCACAAATAAAATAAACACAATACCACAATACTAATATTTATATGAAAATTATTTTATAAAAAATAATTCATTTTGAAATATAATACCAAAATAAAAAAACTCATATTGAACAACTACACCTCTAACACCATTTGACCACCAATTACAGGAGCTAATAATAACCAACCCATTCAATGATCCGGTCCTAAAATTCTAATATCCCAGTATAATGATGTATGGGTGTGAATAGAAGAATACACAATAAGATACACACATTAAAATTATATTACAATGAAGAATATGAGTAAAAAAATCATCTGTGAATTAACAGGGAAATAAACATGAAATCATCTATCATTTTTGTTGACCACACCTATTCTGATAATCCCAATCATGTTTTAATATGTTTTGATAATCTCAATCATTCTTTAATATGTGTTTATAATCCTATATGTATGTTAAATTATATTGAAAAAAATATCAATATAATCATTAAAATATGTTAATCATTTTTTATCTATGTTTATACATGCTTTAATAATTATAACTCAATATGGATATGTTTTGTATAGAACATATTAGTATTAGTGTCATTGATACAGACCTACTGGTACAAAGTCAACCGATAAGTAAAGGTCACTGGTAAATAGTTACCGATACAAGCAACTAATACAAATAGACAGCCAACTACCGATATGAAGTCCAATGATACAAATACATTTTCCACTAACACAAACATCCACTGATACAAAGGTCTCAGGTACACAGCAACTGATAAGGCTATGTACACCAGTACAGTAGTCTGCCGATATAGATAAGGTCTCCGAAATGCAGACAATTACCGTTACATCTGATCTACGGATAGAATTAGTCTACTGGTATACACAAGTCAACTGATTCATAATAACCGCTAATATTATGAAGTCCACCATTATAAGCTCATTGGTATGGGTCACTGATACATACATTCATCGATACATAGAGCTATTATTATAAAGAGTTAATGCTACTGATAAAAGGAGCTACCGATAAGAGGAGCTATTAATTAGAGGAGATACTAATATAATGATCTACTGATAAGAGGATCTATCAATAAGAGGAGCTACCGATAGAAGGAGTGACCACTACACGCTCACTGATACCAAGATCTACTGATGGAAGTCAGGAACAAATTCTCTAAACTCTATTTCTATTTGTATATTTATCAATGGTCATATTTGATATTTTTAATGCAACTGCTATTAATTTATGATAGTGGTTAGCATTTTAGGAAGCGTACCTCGTACCTATAAAAAGGAAATCATTCCCATTGCTGGAGCTCAATTTATAGAAGGAAGATCAACCTAATGAAGGTAAATAAGAGGAATACATGTGCTAGTGTGTGACACCAGAACTAAAATTCAAAGAGACAAACACAATAAGAACTCAATGAACAATCATACACATCAAGCATAAGATTCAATGTGGAAGCTCAAGTGTTACAAATAATACTCTCTTACTCGAGCTGAACACCTACACTGGAAGTGAAGGAACAGAACTACGACACTCTGTTTTCCTCACAACATCTAAAAAGGGACTCAAATCCTCATCTGCATCAATCCAAGGAGTCGAGAGCTTCACTCAAAAAACATATAGATTTCTAAACACTTCTATATCTATTTATCTCTATTTTGATTCATTTACTTACATTTTGAGTAGTGTTTGTGCTTTTTATTTTTAGAAACACATTGTCACTTGTGCTAAACAATAGGATATCTAATATAGTCACTAAATATTTCCCTTATAATCTTATATCTCAATGTGGATAGTGGTAGAGGTTAAGTGTGACCTGGATAGCCTGTGTGCTATTGGTTTTGTATTACCACATAGAACTGTGGTAGAGGTCTTAGTACATGAATACTCTGAGTACTATTGTTTACCCCTATCCAGGGTGTGGATCAATGTTTATATAAACTATTTCAGAGGATGAAGTCCCAGCTTAATACTCAACCTCTTGGTTAAAATTGTTGTGATTTTTTAATTTTTTTAAAATTATATTGAATATTCCTCTACTAATTACTTTGAAATACAAATCTATTTTATAGTTACTCTAATAGTTAAACTACCAAGTGTTTATAACTACTATTAGCTAGTAAGTTAGTTTCAAAGGTTAATAAATCTGCAGATTGAGTTAACTGAGAAATAATCAATCTATTGAGAAACTAATTGAAAACATCCAATCGTTATAAATTCACTATATTTTAATTTCTATTTTATTTGGGGGATTTTAATCATAATGTTTTTAAAAGAAATTTATAATTGGAACTCAACTCACCCCCCATCGTGAGTGTCCACTCCGACCAACATTTTCTATTAGAGGTTGTTATTAATAATGGCTTTTGAAATACTCTATTTTTCAACTGTGATATTAGTTATATCTTAAAGATCATAAATGCCTGTTAGTTATACATTTTAACTCTTTAAATATAGTTTCCAATATCTAAATTATGGATAATAAACTAGAAGATATTGCTACCAATAGACCAACATTCTTTAATGGTGTTAATTATGCCCAATGGAAACTGAAAATGAAAAATCATTAAAATGTATGGGATTTGACATCTGGACTGCTATAGATACTCAGTATAGGATTCCAGAAATTGAAAGATCTACACAGGATAAACCTACGAAAACATCTTACAATAATAATTCTAATGTAATGAATTCACTGTATTGTGCTTTAGGGGATGAAGAATTTAATCGAATATCTTCTTGTAAAACTGCTTATGAAATTTGGGATAATTTGGCTATTTCTAATGAGGGAACAACTAATGATAAAGAAATGTGATTAAATACGTATACTATTAAATATGATAATTTTAATAAGAGGACTGATGAACCTATTTCTAACATGTATCTCAGGTTAAACTAAATTGTAAATACAATGAGCTCACTTGGAAAAGTTTTTCTTGCAAAAGTGAAAATCATGAGGATAATAAGATGTCTGCCAGAAAGATGGAGAGGCACATCAGTCTCAATAAGATAATCGTGTGACATAATCTCACAACCTATTGAGGAGATTATTGTTAAGTTGATAATGTTTTAAGAAGAACTGAATGTAATCAAATAGGAAGATGTTGAACCAACTAGGAAGGCAGTGGCATGTAAGTCTACTGCCTCAAAGGGCAAGGAAAAGGAAAAAGTTCACATACCTACTGAAAGCTCAACAAGTGAAGGTTCAGATTCTGATAGTGATGATGAGAAGGCTCAAATAGCCAGGAGATTCAAGAGATTCTACAGGAATAATAAATTTCTCAGAAAACCAAATTATAAGGGTATGTATGACCAATGATGGGATTTGAATAAAGACAGGAAGAAAGATTGAAAGAAAGACGATAAGGATGATGAGATAGTGTGTTATGAATGCAAAAGGAATGGTCACAATAAGGCTGACTATCCAAAATTGGAGTTCAAGAAGAAATATAATTATAAAGTCAAAAAATATAAGAAATCTATGAAAGAAACATTGAGTGCTTCAAGAGATAGCTCACGTGATTCTGATTTCACTCAGGATGAAAAATCTCTGAATGCTAATATGTGTTTCTTGAAAAACACATCTGAGGTAACATTGGATACCTTAGATTTAAATTCATATTATTCTAGAGATGATTCTGATTCTGAAAACATGTCTAGTAAAGAATTATTTGAATACTTTAACATGCTAGAGGAATCCTATAATGAGTTGAAATATAAGTATAAAACCGTAAAGAAACTGTATGCTTTAACTAGAACTATCAAATCTGCATTAGAAGTAAAAATGGAAAAGAATTCTCAACTTTTAAAGTAGAATACTCAAATAAAATTTTCCAATGAGAAACTTATAATATATTTATATAAGTTCAAAAATTGAAAGAATAATCTCACTCAAATTCATGGAAAATAATAAGCACCAAAGTACACTATTGGTTTGGGAAATCATCCTGGATAGAGACATCTTCTTAAGAATAAATTTATTCCTAAATCTGGATAGTATGCTGCCAGTTGTATTTATGGAAATTCCGATGCCTTAATAATCTATTCACATAGTTATATATCAAACGATGTTTATCTTTCAAAATCAATTTAATATATTGATTTTATGATACCTATTAGACAAATCTAGTTACCAAAACTTTTGCTTGCTAACCGGTCTGGACCCAAGAAAATATTGGTACCAAAATCATTTTCTGTTTAATCCTATTTTGTAGGAGACATGATTAAACATTTCCCATAAGAATATATGATACAGGGACAGTGTATGTTCACGAAATATTACTGGAGATTACTCATGTTTCAAGTGATTAATCACGTTTTATAGAGGGAATGTCACCTTTGGTGGTGTTTCAAAAGAAAAAATCATCGGATTAGGCAATATTGTTAACATTGATTCAGTATTAATTTCTAAAGTTTTATTTGTAGTTGGATTAAAATACAACCTGTTAAGCATTTATCAGTTATGTGATGATGGTTTCAATATTAAATTGGAACATGAATCTTGTATTGTCTTTGATTTTAAAAATAATTCAGAATTTTATGCCTTAAGAAATAAAAATGTTTATAATGTAGATATAAATTCATTAACCAAACAAAAGTTTTGTTGTTTAAATTACTTTCATATATAATCTTGGATATGGAACATAATATTATGACACTAAAATGTTCACTCACATAAGAAACTTACTACGAAAAATTTAGTTAGTGACCTACTTCATCAAAAATTCCCATTAGACAAAGTCTGTACTCCCTGTCAAAAGGGAAAGAAACATAATGTTTCATTCAAATTAAAGAAAGATGATTAAACTTCTCAACCTCTCGAGTTGGTTCACATGGATTTATATGGACCTTATAGAGTTTCTAAATTAAATGGGAAGAACTGTGTCTATGTTTTAGTATATGACTTTTCTAGATACACTTGGGTATACTTTCTTTATCACAAAATTGAAGCTTGTTCCTATTTCATTAAATACTCCAAGTCAGTATAAAACCTTAGTGGAAATAAATATAAGACCTTGAGAAGTGATCATTGTCATGAGTTTGAAAATCATGAGTTTGAATCTTACTACTCACACAATAGCTATAGTCACAACTTTTCGGCCCCTATGACACCTCAACAGAATGGTGTAGTAGAAATATGGAATAAAACCCTTAAAGAAATTTCAATAACTATGATTAATGAGTAATATTTATCTATTTATTTTTGGGTTGAAGCTGTAAATACAACTTATTATATTATAAATAGCGTTTTGATTATACTTGTCCTTATGAATATCCCTTACGAATTGTGAAATAATAGTAACCCTAAAGCTACTTACTTCATAGTTTTTGGTTGCAAAGTATTTATTCTCAATACTAAGGATAATCATGATATGTTTTCTTCTAAAAGTTATGAGGGAATCATTCTAGGTTACACTATAACCAGTAAATCTTATAGATCTTTAATAAAAGAACCAAATGTGTGGAAGAATCTATACACATAAAATTTTATGAAACTGATCCGCATGAACCAACGTCTTCTCATGAAAATCATGAATAAGATCTATATATTCTGGACATTAATAATAAAAATAGTGAACCTCTTATATAGACAACCAGTTATTGAAATATTCTAGAATCTGCTCCTGGGGAACACATACCTAGTGAAGAACCTGAAATTTCTATTCCAACCTTTACAAGATCTACTAGGATTCTAAAGAATCATCGTTTAGATGTTGTTGTTGGTAATCATGATAGAGGGACACAGACTAGAGCTTCTCTAAGAAATCAGGTTGAACATCAATCCTTTCTTTCCTAGTTAGAACCTAAAAATAACGATGATGAATTTTTCTTAATGGCTATTCAGGAAGAATTAAATCAATTTGAAAGAAACAAAGTCTTTGAATTAGTTGACAGTACTAAGGATAGTTTGACCATAGGCACTAAATGGGTTTTTAGAAATAATGATATGAATATGGAAATATAATTAGAAATAAAGCAAGGATAGTTGAACAAGGATATAGTCAAGAGGAATGAGTAGACTATGAGGAAAACTTTTCACTTGTTTCTAGATTAGAAGATATTAGGATTCTACTTGCCTATGCTACCCATCTGAATATCAAGTTGTATGAAATCGATGTTAAACGTCATTTTCAAAATGGATTTATAATTGAAGATGTTTGTTTGAACAACCACCTAGATTTACTAATCCTCATTTTCCAAATCATGTTTTTAGGCTCTCTAAAGTTTTATATGGTTTAAAACAAGCTCCACATGCTTGGTATGATAGACATAGTAGTTTTCTTTTTTAAAATTGTTTTTCTAAAGGGATTGCTGATCCAACTCTCTTTATATAAAAATTTCCAAAGATTTTTTGATAGTGAAAATATATGTTAATGATATTATTTTTGGATATTCTAAAAATTCTTTGTGTTTTGATTTTTCAATGAGTATGAAAATTTTATTTGAAATGAGTTTAATGGGAGAACTCAAATATTTTATTGGATTTCAGGTTTTTCAAAATGAAAGTGGTATTATTCTAAATCAAATTAAATATACAAAGGATCTTTTAAAACATTTTGGTTTAGATAGTATTAAGGAATGTGGTACACCTATGAGTCCTAATTATAAGTTGGATGTTGATGAAACTAAAAAAAAGTGCATCAAACCAACTACAGAGGTATGATATGGAGTCTGTATTGTCTTACTACTAGTCGACCAGATATTATGTTTAGTATGTGTATGTGTGAAAAATTTCAAGCTAATCCGAAAGAGTCACACTTGATTGTTGTTAAAAGAAATTTCAAAAATCTTAAACATACTACTAAGTTAGGATTATTTTATCCAAAATGAAAATCATTCGATTTAATAAGTTATTTAGATGCTGACTTTGCTGGTTGAAAGTTAGATAGAAAGAGCATGTCTGGAACATGTCATATTCTAGGTATGTCCTTAGTATCTTGGTGTAGTAAAAAGAGGAACTCTGTTGCATTGTCTACTACTGAATCAAGGTACATTGCTGCTAGTAGTTGCTGTGCACAAATTCTGTGGATGAAATATACATTATTGGACTATGGATATCTATTTAGACATGGGTATATAAACTGTGATAACAATACTGTTATTAATATCTCTAAGAATCGTGTGTCTTACTCTAAGACCAAGCACATTGTTGTAAGGAACCACTTTCTGAGAGATCATTACCAAAAGAATGATATTACTCTAGAATTTATAGGTAATGAACATCAATTAGCTGACATATTCACAAAGTCTTTATGTTTGAATAGGTTATGGTACATTATACATGAGCTAGGAATGATAGACATTGTATGTTAGAAACATCACCATCAAATACCTCACCATTAGAAACCTCACCATTATAAACCTCGCCGTAAGAAACCTCGTTGTTAGAAGCCTCACAATAAAAAACCTCACCTTTAGAAACCTCACCATTAGAAACCTCCACGTTAGAAACCTTACCGTTAGAAACCTCACCATTAAGAATATCACTGTTAGCTGGAACCTCACTACTATACCTCAATGGTATGAACCACACTGTTATACCTCACTGGTATGAACCTCACTGATATACCTCACCATTATGAATCCTCACTGGTATGTGTTACCTTTAGTTTCTGTTTTTTCTAAACTTCTGTATCCTTAGAAACCGGAATTTGTATCATTTATATTATACTTATTGTGCTTTATTTATTTTTTTATGATTCCTAAATGATAAAACATAAGTCTTTACCTCTTCTCAATCCACCTCAAACCCATCCCTTCAATCCTTAGCTTCCAAATCATTGAACCCTAAGCCTCAGGATTCACATAATGGGAAGAGTGACGAGACCATAAATCGGTAAAAAGGGTGATGAGCCAAATGAATAGAGACTCAAAAGAGAGTATAGTGGTGGAAGTGAAGTGAAGAAACATACAAATCCGCATCTCGTTCAAAGGGAGTTAGTATTTGAGAAACATCTATGCACGGACTGGTTGATGACCAGAAAATATTTAGTTCTAGAAGTGTGGGAAGATCAGAAATGGGTAGAGTGATTCTTGAATAACAATGGACATTATTATACGAAGTTGGTAAAAGAATTCTCTGAGTTTGTTATTTTTGAGAAATCAGATGTTGAGAACAGGATCGTATCAATAGTGAATGGAAGGACAATTTCTTTTTCTTATATTGAGATGGCTTAGTGCCTGAATGTTCCACATAAAAGAGAGTTTGGGTATTTCTAGAAATTATTACCTCCTACCAGTGACATCATTGAGTATGAAGTTTATTTGGAAGAATTAACAAAAGATGCCACACAAAAAAAGTAGTTGCTATAGAAATGGATGGAGAGAACTGGTTGCTGTTCAAGTTTATCCAACATGTGTTATGTCCAAGAAGAGGGGACTTTGCAAATCTAAAATACCGAGATATTTATTTGCTGCATTTGTTAAGACATGGTGTCAAGGTAAATTTGGGTAGGCTTATGAAGATTCAAATTGAATATATGACCAATTCAAAAAAAAATTAATGCTCTATTCTTCGAAAAGAAGATCTCTGTGATGATCAAGGTAAAAGGTGTGGATAAGTCTTTGGATGAGACAGTGGTTATGAAAGACAACTTTTGAATTACCAAAACTAGCTGTAAATACATAGAGATCAATTAGAATCCTTGGAGAAGAGAATGGGTCAGTAAATATGAGATGATGTATGATAATGTTAATCCTTTGGATCATACTTCTAGGCCTAAGGATGTGAGGGATATAGGTCTAGGACCTAATGAAGAGGAACCTCAGTATAGTGATGATATTGATGAGGAGGATACCTTTGTAGATAATGGAAGGGATCCGGACTTTCCTCCATTTCCTTTTTCTGAAATTGTATCATGTGGAAAGGGATCTCTGTTTGGAGTAAGGAATGAATAAGCCCCTATTGATGAGGAATACCATCCTGCTCTAGAGAATGAAGAAGAAGAAGAATATGAATCTAAAGCATATGTTTCTGCCAGCTTGATCCTTATTCCACTGATCGGGAACTCTTAAATGCCTAATGAGGATGTTGATATAGTAGATAAACATAAAACTATTCCTAAGGAGCCTCCTATTGTTGAATTTGAGATGGTTGTGAAATATTCTTCTTAGGAAAACCGAGCTGCTAGGGGTGTTGTTGCTAAACATATATATGATAATGCACAAATTGAGGGGGAACATCCTACCAGACATTGTACTGTTTCAGTTTCTCATGAGATTGAAGACTGGGTAGAAGACTCATGTTTTGTAGTGTTTGGGTTGGACTATCCAAATTCAGAAGATTAGACACCCATCATTAGACCTCTTGTCACTTATAATCTCTTTTTTAATCGTTTCCTGATGAAAAAGTAAGAAAAATTGATTTAAACTAGTTGAAGTCTGATCTTCAGACCGGTTTTGTGGAAGAAATGAAAATAATGGAAACTTGTTTAATATCTTGTATTCAGTATGTGATGACTAAATCAGTCTCTGGTGTCTTGGAAGAAGTCAAGACCTACCAGAATCAAATTTCACTCTTGGTAGAGGATGTTGAATATCAAAAAAAAACCAGTTGTCTCTATGGAGTCTTATATGAACTCGAAGTCTCATACGGACAAAGACTTAGCTTTTTTGAAATGTGTAGTAGGCCAAATGGTATTAGTTTTCTAGGAATTTAAGAAACCCATTGAACAACATGTCAGCACCCAGCACTCTCTTGTGAAAAATCTCATAAGTGGGCTGAATAAATCCTTTATGGAAACAGTTGCCTTTACTATTGCACCTATGAGTTCTACCAAGCCCTTTGTGGATATTGATTAGATTCGATCAGTCATGAGAGAAGAGATGGGATAGTCTTCTACCAGTGGCTCTATAGACTCTCCTAATTTGACCCAAGTGGTGACTACCACTAGGGATATAGGAAAAATTGATTAAAATTTTTTGAGAGAGGCAACTGCTTCTCAAAAAGAGGTAAAAGAGAAAGTGTATTTCTATTTCCAATGTATATACACTAATCATCAGTTGAACAATCACTTCAATATTCTGTTAGAAAACCTTAAACATACTCCGGTTAATCAGTCTTTATAGAACAAGTAAGTAAGCTCAGGGAGTTGACTCTTTCTCTAGACAATTTTATGGAGAACAAGGATGACTTCATTTCTGCTAAGGAGATAGGAGGATGAATCTTACTGGACTTTAGGAATCTGTTGCTTCCATTTTTGCATGTAGAAAAAACTCTAATTATTGTACCTCTATCTCTGCCTGCCTCTTCTCAGTCTGCCTACATTCCTCATGTGACTCCAGCTCATGCAATTCGGAGCCTCACTCCTATGATCACCCAGCAATATACACAGTATAGGCCAGACACTGTATGAGTCTCTCAGCCTCCATTGATCATCTCTAGTGTTCCTAAGCCTCCACCTGCATCCACTAAACCTGAATCCTCTTATAATCCCAAGGTAAAATCACATGCTGAAGAGGTTGATTGAATAGTGGCTAGGATATTTGATAGGAATCAGTTGTATTCATTTTTCCTTTCTTTGTATCTTTTTTTCCCACTACATATATATGATCTTACTGTCTCTTACCTTATGTTCCTTCTCTCATCCTTTGTTTACTAATTTTTTATAATCACAAAGGGGGATAAATATATGAAAAGGGGAGAAATATAAGAAAAGGTGAGATATATAAGGAATGGTGAGAAATATAGGAAAAGTGGAGAAATATAAGTCAAGTGGAGAAATATAAGAAAGGGGGATAAATATGCTAAATATGGAATAAGAGAATCATATATTCTACCTCTGATACAGTTGTTTCATCCCTCTAGTACATTTATTTTATAATTTTACCTCTGATTCATGTTCATATAATACTCTATTCTCTGATAGATTTGAAAATGTCAAGATACCCAATGTATTTTTCACTGATACTTACTGCTTATTTTTGGAATTAAAATATCATGATTTGTGATTATCAAAAAGTGGGAGATTGTTGACCTCATCAATTTTGATAATCCCAATCATGCTTTAATATGTTTTGATAATATCAATTATGCATTAACATGTGTTTATAACCCTATATGCATGTTAAATTATTGTGACAAAAATATCAAAATAATCATTGAGATATGTTAGTCATGGTTTATCTATGTTTATACATGCTTTGAAGTATTTATAACTCAATCTAGATATGTTTTGCATAGAACAGATTAGTATTCAAGTCACTGATATAGACATACCAGTACATAGTCTTCTGATAATAAAGGTCATTGGTACATAGTTACCGATACAAGCTACCTATACAAACAGATAGCCAACTACAGATATGAAGTCCACTGATACAAATACAAATTCTACCGATACAAAAAACTACTGATACAGTGGTCCAAGGTACACCGCTACCGACAGGGCTAAGTACACTATTACAGAAGACTACCGATATGGATAAGGTCACTGATATGCAGATTGTTACCTTTACACATGAGATACCGATAGAATAAGTCTACCAGTATGCACATGTTGACTGATACAGAATAACCACTACTATTATGAAGTCCACTGTTATAAGCTCAGTAGAATGGGTCACTGATACATACATTCACCGATACATAGAGCTATTGTTATAATGAGTTACAACTATTGATAGATGTAGCTACCGATAAGAGGAGCTACCGATAGAAGGAGCTACGTATAAGAGGATCTACTGTTAGAAGGAGCGATCGATTTAAGCTCACTGATACCAAGAGCTACCGATGGAAATTAGCCACATTTTCTCTAAACTCTTTTTATATTTTTTTTATTTAGCAACAGTCATATTAGATGTTTTTAATGCACCTGCTGTTAATTAATTATAGTGTTTGGCATTTCAGGAACCTTACCTCGTACCTATAAAAAGGTAATCATTCCCATTTTCAGAGCTCAAGGTATAAAAGGAAGATCAAGGTAATGAAGAAAAATGAGAGGAATACACGTGCAAGTATGTGACACATGAACTAAAATTCAAAAAGACCAACACAAGAAGAACTCAAATAATATTCATACACATCAAGAATAAGTGTCAAATAAGAATCTCAAGTGTTAAAAAGAATACTCTCTTACTCGAGTGGAAAACCTACACTGGAAGTGAAGGAATAGAACTACGACACTATATTTTCCTCACAACTTCTAAAGAAGGACTCAAAGCCTCATCTCCATCAATACAAGGAGTCCAAAGCTTCACTCAAAACACATATAATATTCTAAACTCATATCTATCTATTTTTCTCTATTGTGTTTCATTTATTTATATTTTCAGCAGTGTGTGTTATCTGATTTTTAGACACACACTGTCTCATATGCTGAACTGGAGGATATCTAATATCCTCACTCAATCTTTCCATTATACTCTTATATCCCACTATGGATAGTGGTAGAGGTCTCAGTACCTGGATAGTCTTAGTAATTTTTTTTACCCTAATCTAGGGTGTGGATCAATGTTTATATAAACTATTTAAGAGGACTAATTCATAGCTTGAGACTGAACCTCTTGGTTAAAATAGTTGTGCTTATTTTTTTAAAATTATATTGAATATTTTTCTGCTAATTACTTTGAAATAAAAATCTATTTGTATGTTACTATGATAGTTAAACTAGAAAGTGTTTATAACTTTTTTTAGCCAGTAAGTTAGTTTCAAATGTCAATTAATCTTAAGATTAAGTTAACTAAGAAATAATTAATCTCTTTAGAAACTAATTGAAAACTTTCAATATTTAAAAATTCAATACAGTTTATTTTTTATTTAATTTGGGGGTTTTAATCATAATATTTTTAACGGAATTTTTTAATTGGAACTCAATTCACCCCATCCCCCTCCTGTGTGACCACTCCGACCACCAATTTGATCATAAATTCCATCACTATAAGAACACTCACATAATAATAAAACGATATATGTATAATTAATGACAAAAATATTGTAAATAGGAACCACAAGCCAACTTTTCCACTAATATATAAATCATAAAATTCCAAAAAGTGTATGACCAAGAAATCCCCTCAAACCCATTGTTCGCATACTATATCCTTCAAATATAAAATCATACCACGACCATTTACCATTGAAAAATTACAAAACCCAAGACCTAAAATATAACCTAACCACTAAAAATTCTATATGACTATCATGAAACTGGAAGGATAAGGGAGGTTTTATGGGGATAATTCATCAATATATTTTCAACACATCCTTAATTTCTTTTTTTCAAATATATGCCAAAATTTTATATGGGAAAAAAGTACAATATCTGACTCTCTGTTAGTGTTTATGAAAAAAATAATATAAAATTATATCAATAATACAAAATCCCTACATAAGTTTTATGTTCTATTGATCTACTATATTAATGTATTCATTATTAATATCATCACTCGAACAAAAATACCTTGGCAACTGTTAACCATGAAAAAATGGTGAAATGTAAATTGGAATATTTAAATTATCAATTCAACATATCATTCATATCATTTTATTGTATATTTTTTGTTATCACAATTTTTATTACCACCTTTACTGTTGGAACATTATTTATTCATTCTATATTTAATGTAAAATTTCATTAAAAATATTCTATTTTTATTGCAAAAATTTCTTGATTTAATCATAAAATATCACTACTAATTCAAGTTCATTCATTTATTTATTTATTATAATACCACATAAAAATAAATATATCATTTACTATCTTACCACATCATACCTACTGTGAAGTTATGGCATCAATATCATAGAAACAAATAAATTAAATATAATAATATTATAACCACATAATAACATGACTTGAAAATTATTGTAATTAATTAAAAAATAAATCATATGGATATGAATATACCCCTAAAAATACATCAACATAAGAGTATTAATTTAGATCAGAAAACTAGTCAATCTAAATAATTCATTGAAAGAACCCAAATCATGAAAATTTCACATTAACAACAATAAAATAATGAAATGTATATATTATCAACTACTCTTAATAGATGATGGAATATTCAAATAATAAAAATATGGATTACAATACATAAATCATAATGATTCCATGAAAACTAAACAGTAAAATAATAAAAAATCACCCTACATTAATCTTCTTTTCCATGAAGACATCAATATTTATATAATTATTACTCATAAAGGATCAGTAGTACTTATAATTTTAATTAATATTATTAATAAAGATAAAATGAATAATTTATTATACTAATGTTATTATCATAGTTTTGAAAAGGAAATTCTAATATATTATAATTTATATATTTATTAAAGTTGAAATGAATAAAATAATATAAATTATTGTATGATGATTACAGTTTTAGTTTTTGGTAGGTGGTGCATAAGATCTATTGGTGAATTTATATAGATTTCATTTTCAATTTACAATGTTCATCCATTAAAATATTGGAAATCCACTAAGAATTATCATTCAAAATGTATAATTAATTGGATAAAAATTTGGAATAATTATAAAAAACAATCAAATTAAATAATATATTTCATTAAATAATGATACAAGTAATATATCATAATTATATTGAAATTTTACGATGATACACAAATGACATGTGATAGTTTGGGTATTTAAATTATTACACCTGTAATTTGGATAACTATATTTAACATAGAAAGTTAAACTAAATTATAAATATAAATTCATATTCTAAGGATTTATGAATTCCATACTTTTTTAGGATGAATTTTTGTTTCATGTGAAAATATTCTTTGATACATATAGATTAATAATATTTGTGTAGTGTTGTTTCTTTTCAAGATCAATTTACATTATATGTATGTTAATTCAAATTTTTTGGGAATCAGAGTAAATAGTATTTTCTTATAATCTAATAGAATTTGGTTATATTCCAAAAGACACATATATTTTTACCTATTTTCGTTCTTACTCATTATCCATGTTTTGAAAAAATGGATAATATATGATAGTATTTTTTTCTACTATCAACAACTATCACTATTCTATATAATATTTTTATTGGACCATATTATTATACTCATTATCAATAAATTAATTTTGTTTTAGGTAGAAAATGATACATTAAACACTTCATTTTTGTAACCCGTGACTTGGTATTAAATGAATAATGGCCATAGATGTCTTACTAAAACAAGATATTGTGGTCTATATTTGGTTATTCATCTAGGGAAGAATTTAAATTTTTAGGTGAGATGTTGTATTATCATATTTAGATATGGGATTTACATAATATTATTAATATCTAAATGTATAGATGAGTGGTTCATGTTGTACCAAATATGCATAAGACAGAGATACAAGGTGGAGTGTGGGTGAATTGTTATCTATTATTAACCTTGTTGAATTCAATTAATCCCTCCCCAAATGTATTGATTGATTGTTTTTCTATTTTAATGTAAACTTTGAAGAAAAAATAATTAAAGTAAAGGAAAAAATGATTTATAGTGGTTCACAGCATAATGATCCATTAGTCTAATCCACAAACACTCTCTCACAAATTTTGGTGATTTCACTAGTAATTCCTTTTACAGAGAACTACCAAAACTGAGTATAGGTATTTGATACCTTACTAATAAGTATTTTTCTATAACATAGTGTTCTTTTAAAATAATCCAGATTATCCAAAGATTAGTATGAGAAGATGACTTACATTCACCACCATGATTGTGTCTAAGTATTCGATAATACAATAAATAATTACATATATATTTGAATGAGAGAAAATGTTTTTCGCATAGAAACATCATGAAACATATGGATTTATTAAATCATAAACAATACATAATAGTAGAAAAATAATATTAATCATTTCATAGTATTTCTTAAAATACAAATAACGAATATAGTATATAGATATATAACTACGTTTTTCTTTAATGTTTAACTCAAAAAAATTATTTTTCAATCTTGTAGAAAAAAATTAACAATAACATACCTTAGAAATTAAAATAACAACTATAAGTTGATAAAATAGTTCCTCACATGCCTGTTTCAAATTTTTATATATGAAGGTGATGATACCATGATATATACAAGTCCCCATATTTTCATATATCTCCATTTTGAATGTGTATATCACAATATTCTGACTATGATAATATCAATATTTATACAATAAGTTTGAGGAATCCAGGTCAAACTTGTTGAGCAAGATCTTTTTTTTCTAAAATACACTATTTTATTATTATTATGGAGAGATTGTTGAGAACAATACCTTATCTTTTTATGATGATTTTGATGCATACAAATACCCTTCTCAGTTATTCTAATGATTTTACATTGAGTATATTTAATGAAAATTAATATTTTTTTTATATTCTTATTTCTTGAGTGATATTAAAGTGTTTAAAAAGAATGAAATATTTGAACAATTATTTAAAAACCATTTGATCGTGTTATGTAAACACAGTTCATAACCTACGTTGATGAGTGTATGCATACTGATAGAATCTGTCGTTTACTTTACGAGAGTTCAAAACAAAGTGTGGTTTTTGTAACCATAAGTTATCAGAAATGTATAGAAGAGGAACCCTACATTTGGAAGGAACTATACTATTGTAATATCATAAAAGTATAAGAGAAGAACCATGCATAAGTATGGAACAATACTTTTGTTTCTGAAATGTATGGTTCAACAACCTTACTTTTATAATGAACCATACGTTATATCAAAAATTAGGGATCATGTATCTTATGTTTTTCGAAAGAGGAATGTATGGATAATATACCATAAAATTGAAAGAATAAGAGAAATTTATGGATGATCAAACTTGCATTTGAGATCAATTTATGTTGTCAATCATATTTTTGAGATCAACCTTACATTTGTGTTCAAACATACGTTGTCAACCTTACGTTCTAAGAAAATAATGTTATGATGTTCAACCCTACATTTGGCATCAAGAATTAAAATTTAGACTTTATCAAGTAACGGTCTTTATGTAGATTATCATACTGATTGCAATCTAGATTTGAATCTCTATATTGATGTGTGTCATTGAATTTTTCAAATTCATTTATTATTGATTCAAATGATCAATTTATGGGGAGGTTTTATTGGTGATTATTAAAGGAGGTTACAACTGCTCTATTATTCGAACATTTGAATATCACGATTCTTAAGGAATCTTTTAAGGATCTAAATTTAAAAGTAAAACACCCTTATTTATTCTATATATAACTTTTTTATTTTTAGTTACAAAATTTGTATGGTAGTTCATTGCAAATAATATTTAAAGTACAAGCTCTCAAGTTTCTCAACTTCAGTTTTTACAAAGGTATATAGGATAAATAGATACGTTGTTACAATGTATGATAAAAATCTTTTTTCTAAATAAGATGAAATAATTAGAATATTCACCATTTCTACATCGAAGATATTTCTTGAATCCATTGTTGTTATAATATTTGAATATATTTCTATATCTATTGCAACTGTATAGAATCAGAACTGCTATTACCTAAAGAACATCTTTTTTGATGATGAAGATCCATATACTATCAGCGATGTACTACTACAACTGTGAATAAAATCTTAGAAGTATTTTTAAACAAATACACTTTTCATTTTGAGTAACTGGATTCTCATATTAAGATATGTATTCAGTTATGAGTATGATCAAGAAGGATTTGTTTTAGCCATAACATGTAAATGTGTAAACTGCCTACACTCATTTATAGACGGTCTATTGATAGGAAGACCAGATAGTGAAAATAACAACGCTCATGGAGTAAAGCGTTGGTGGAGTGGACTATGGGCCTTCTTTTCCCCGAACCACTATAAATCATCGGGTCCTAATTAATTTCATTATGTTTCTTAAACATTCTAATAAATTTATTTGAAAAATTTGGCAATCATCACAATTATCGATGAAATTGTTAAAGGAACAATTCACCCCCCGCCTCTTGTGCGTATTTGGTATAACCCGATCCAACAATTTATATTAGAGGGTGGAGATTTTATCAATGATATATCAAGATGAAAGTTTTAAAGATTATTCTCAGATATCTCATGTTGATAAAACATGAGAGTGAATACCAATGGTTTGAGCTCCATACATCAATGGTGAAAACTAAGGATGTTCGATGTTTAGGATGATCATATATCTAAAAAATTCCCAGATACAGTGTCTACTCAAAAGTTCTTACTCCATATGAAATTCTTGAAAAACCTAAAACATGGAATGCATCTATTGAAGTAGGTTATGACATAAATTCAATAGATATGAATGCTATCATATGTGGTCTTGGACCAGATGAATTCAACATAGTATCTCATTGCTCGACCTCCTATGAAATGTGGATGACAACTATGGATACTTATAATTGAACATACAATGTTAGAAAAATGAGGTACGCCAAAGCTAAATTGAAATTCGACATATTCAAAATGTTTAAGGATAAATATCACCTTGATGAATTGAAGGATAAAAGAAAGGTTTAACAATATCACAACCTTGGGTGAGCCTATCAAACAAGAAGATCAAACACAGAAAGTACTGAGAGTACTTCTATCCCAATGGAATTGGATATCAACTTCCATTAAGAATTCATCATTAATCAAAGATATAACTATTATAGAATCAATTGGAGCCCTGATGATGTATGAAGAAGATATTAAAGATGATTAAAATGAGCATAAGGTCTTGATCAAAAGGGAAAATACTGCTTTGAAAGTAACTTCCCAACAGAAAAAAAAGACGAAGAATGAAATAAAAGTGAAATTATAGAGTTTTGATTAATCCAATTCTGATATGTAACGGGCCCAGCTTGCCAAAATGTTTATCAAGTTCTACAAAATGTAGAAATGATTCAGATAATCCTTCATTAATTATGAAAAAATCCAAAGGAAGTCTGATGCTATAAATGAAAAAAATATGGGTCACATAAGAACAAACAGTCCTCAATTAAAAGAAGAAAATTAAAAATTAATTTTCGAAAACAATGATTATGAGCAGAAAGAAAAATACCAATGAAAGATACTTGTAGTGCTTTTAAAAACTCTAGCAGATTGTTAAAATCTTACTAATAAAAGGAAGAATCAAATATGAAAGCCAATTTGTGATTTATTGCAGAAGTAGATGGGGAAGTAAGTGCCAAAAGATAAACTGAAATATGGTATATGGACAGTGGTTATTCTAGGAATAGGAGTGGAAACTCATCAAACTCTAGAACACTAAATCAAAATTATGGTGTATTAGTCAAATTTGGTGACAATTCCAAATGAAACATTTTTTGCATTTGAACTGTTGGAGATCCAGAAGTTGTCTCATTGAATAAAGTAATCTATGTACAAGGAATGAAACAGAACCTTATAAGTATCTCTCAACACTGTAATGATGGTTCTTCTGTATATTTTTCTAACAACTGCTGTTTGGTTTTTAAAGATAAATTTCATAAATTTAGTTTACCCAGAACTGATAATGTTTATACCATGGACTTAAATTTCCTGTCTAAACAAAATGTAAACATAATAAATGCTAAGATAAATGATTCTTGGATCAGGAATTGATGACATAGACATTGAAATATATATTCTTTACATTAGTTATGTGAGAAAAAACTTTATTCAGATTTTCCTAGTTTCAAATTTTAATGTGATAGTTTCTGTGCTGCATGTCAACTTGGCAAACAACAAAAATCATTCATCAAATTTGTTAAAACAATTGCTACATCTAAACCACTAGAAGATATCCATATGGATTTTTTTGGACCTTCAAGAATAAAAAATTTTTGCTGGAAAATTATATGTATATATATTAGTAGATGACTATACGATATTTACATGGATTTTCATTCTAAAATAAAAAAACGTAGCTTTTACATTATATGAATGTTTCTGAAAAGTAGTTCAAAATTAAAAAAGTTTTAAAATAATTTTCTTAAGAAGTGATCATGCTGGAGAATTTTGAGAATCTATAATTTAATTCATTTTTCTCTAATATTGGTATTAAACACACCTTCTCTTCCCCAAGAACTCCTCAACAAACTGGAATTATTGGATGAAAAAATAGAACTATTCAAAAAATGGCTTGGACTCTACTAAATGAATACAGACTTATTACCAATTTCTAGGAATAAGCTATAATTACATCCTGTTATATAATTAATAGAGTTTGAATTAGACCTATTTTCAAAAATACACCTTATTAACTCTGGTATAACATAATACCGAATGTAATGTACATTAATGTTTTTCAATGCCAAGTTTATATCTTGAACACCAAGGAAAACCTTGGAAAATTAGTTCCCAAATATGATGAAGGAAATTTCATAGGATATTTTGATACATCCAAAGCTTATTTAAATTTTAATAAAAAGTCAAGTATTGTTAAATGATTAGTTCGTGTTAAATTTTATGAATCTGATTCCTTTGAGAAAAAGAAAGACCAAATTTATGAATCTGACTCTAATGATAACATGAGACTAGATAACATGAATGATGATTTTGAAAATTATATAAATAAAATTAAGTCCAATTCAAAAGAACATGACACAATTGAAACTAATAGAGTTTTAACAAGAGTGTCTAGAACACAAAATAATTTCCCTTTTTCAACTGTAATAGGAGGCCTAGACAAACGAATAAAATCTAGAAGGAACATATGAAATCTTGTTTAGTTTTATACCCTTATATCCCAATTGGGGCTTATGTCAATAGAAAAAGCCTTAGATGATGAATTTTGGATGACAAAAATTCAAGAAAAAGAAAACCAGTTCAAGAGAATTGTTGTTTTGAATTCTGTTGAAAGACCACAAACCTATCCAGTTATAGGAACTATGTTGTTATTTATAAATAAAAAAGATGGTCAAAAAATAATAACTATAAATAAAGAAAGTCTAGTAGATAAAGGATGTAATTGAGAAAAAGTTATAGATTTTGATGAGACCTTTGCACCTGTTGCATGATTAGAAGTCATTAAGATCCATTTAGCCTATGAATATCTTATAAACATTAAATTATATCAGATGGATGTTATGTCTGCCTTATTAAATGGTTATTTAATAAAGGATTTTTATATTGTGAAACCTCCTTGTTTTTAAAATTCATAAAAACCATATTCTGTTTTTAAACATACTAAAGCTATTTATGGCCTTAAACAAGCACATGGAGCTTAGTATGAAATATTATGTTCTTTTATTCAGAAAAATGATTTTACCATTGAAATGGAAGATCCAACATTTTTAAAGTACACTATAATCTATAATATTTTACTGGTTCAAATTTATTTTTATTTTGTAATTTTTAGATCAACAAACAAAAAACATTGTAATGAGTTTTCAAATTTAATGAAAAAATAATTTTAAAAGTGAATGATGGGATAATTAAATTTATTTCTAGGACATAAAATTTATCAAAAGGATTTTGGAAATATTTTGAATCAAATAAAATACATTACTAATTTAGTTAATAAATATTTACTTGAGAACAGTAAGACCTATACCACTATTATGTGTACTAATATAAAACATGATTTGGATGAAACAAGAAAATCAGTTGACATAAAGTAATATACTGGTATGATTATAATTTTATTATATCTTACTACTATCATGCTAGATATAATGTGTTCAGTATGTATTTGTGATAGATTTCAATCAAATACAAAAGAATCTCATCCATGTGTTGTTAAAAGAATTTTATGAAATTTAAAAGGAATTATTTGTCAATCTCTTCTCTATAAAAAAACTTTTGGTTTTAATATAATGTCATATTCAGATGATGAATTTGGAAGAAGTAGATTAGATATAGAAACAACCTCAAGAACCTATCACTTTTTAGGAAACTCATTAGTTTCATGGTCTAGTATAAAATAACACTCAGTTGCTTTGTCAATAGCTGAGGCAGAATATGTCCCTGCAGGCAGTTGATGTGCACAAGTGTTGTGGATAAAAACCAATCTTATAGACTTTGGAATAAATTTTATTAATGTGCCTATTTTATGTAATAATACAAGCACTCTAAATATTTATAAAAATCTTATTAATCAATCTAGACTAAGCTTATTGATATCATACATCACTTTCTAATAGATCATGTTCTTAAAGAGGATATATTATTAGAGTTTGTAAGTACTAAAACCAATCAGCTGATATTTTTACTAAACAAATTCAAACTGCAAGGATTGATTTTATTAACAGAGGGCTAGGATTAGTTAATTTTAAATGAATTATCCTTTTTTCATTATATTAATTTTTATTTTATTTTATTTTAAAATGAATTGTTTTAAATAATATAGTTACTTGTTTTAGAATAATTTAATTTTTTTTTCTACATTAATTTTTTTGAATCTTACATTTGATTTTATTTTAAATAATGTAACTATTATTGTATATGTAAATGAAACAGGGATCAAGGATTTCAAATCCATTTCAAATTATAATCCCTATCATTTCTATCAAAACCCTTCGAAACTAAAAAATCCTTACCGCACTTGTCTACCCAAACGTGATCCATTGGAACCGTAACTCTTCAAACCATTAGAAATTAGTGATAGATATGGCCAAGACAAAGAGAACTATGGAAGGGGAAGCTAGTAATGCCAAGCATCAATGATCGGCATAAAGGAATATCTTACAAGAAAAAGTGATTGATTGGGAATGGCAGTACCAGACTAATCTAATGCTGAAACAAGAATTAGCTTTTTAGAATCTTGAAAAAATATTCAGTAATAAAAACATAGAATTTCTGTAATAGGTAGACTTAAAAAATTTCTTTAAATCTATTCATTTATATCTTGGAGATATAGAAGACACCATGATTTTAAAATTTTACGATCATGATTTTTCTATTTCATCGGTTGAAATAGCTAGAATCTTAAACTGCCCTCATGAGGGAATTTATTATTTTGAATTAAATAATATTATAGATAATGAACATAAGTTAGAAGAAATTATTTCATTTTTATTTGGTTATAAAAATATGAAATTGTTGTTAGTAATGTAAATGGAGCCCGATCAGAAAATTCTTGTAAAATTTATTCAAATAGGGATCTCCCCAAGGTTTTTTGAAATGTAGAATATTTTATATTCTGATATGTATTTGATGTTTATTATTTTGGGTGACATCAAGGTGAATTTTTCTCATTACTTGATAAGGTATTTCATCTACTGCTAAAACCCATAGTCTAGAATGTAGTTCTACCCCTATGGAAGATTCATTTGAAAAAAATTGTTTAAGTCTGATATGGTGAGACTAGTAGCTGCTAGAGTGTGATGACATCACTGAAATGATTTCAATTCTTAACCTATAAGGAAGATTTGATTTTTCTGGAGTATTGTGAAAGGAATGCTTGTTCTTGTTGGGGGTGAGGAAGACCAGGAATCTGCTCAGGGTAAACAACCTGGAAAGTCTAAAAATGTGATGGATGAATCAAGAGTATGTGTAGCTTCAAAAACATCAAGAGGACTGAGATATGATGCCTTTGATGTACCTTTTGATGGGGTAAGTCATGTGGGATTTCATAGGACAAGGAAAATAGTGGCTCAAGATGGTGAGGATCCTATTCAAAAAAACAACTATTCCATCTGAAGATTTATTTAACTATAGATTTGTAAGAGAAGTTGTTTTTCAGATTTATGTGGTACCTCGACTTGAAGGGGAAGTTGTACCTCAGGCAGAGGCAGATCCTGGATATGTTGAAGTGGATCAACCTGAATCAATTCAAGAATAGTCTACACAACCAACAAGAGTTATTCAAGAAGAAAAATTTCTAGAAGAACATGCTTTAAGAGAAATAAAAAAAGATGCTCATGAGGAGAAACAAACTGATAAAAAATTAACAGAGATTTGATCATATATGTCTAAATAAAAATGTTTTCAATGTGAATCTTTGATGGTTATGATACACTATTATTTAAAACAAAACTTATTTTCATATAACATTGTATTTTATGTTTAAATAATTATCTTCAAAAGATGATCATCTCAATATTTATATCCATAGTTGAAAAAAACTCAGTCAAACAATATCTAGAAATACCAAATATTACCAAGTAAATATTTGAATTCAAAATAATTAAATATATGCCTTAATTTCATTAAAAAATGGGACAATTTAATCTATTAAGAATTATCCTTTTAATAAATTTCAAAATAGATTTGAAACTGTATTTACTTCTGAGGAAACTATACCATAAATCATGGATAATATCTTTAAATAAAACACCAACATTGAATAATCAAACATAGTGTTCATCGACTTTATTAAAAACTCCAAATGTAGGGTTGAAAACTTTATGTTGTTCACAATGATAGGGCTGATAAACATGAAATTTATTCCAAAAACATTGTGTTCCATTCATACATAATGTTTTTGATACATACGTTACAAATATCATATGGTATGTGATCCATACATTTTATTCTAAAAAAATTGTTTTCAAACTATAAAGTTGTGTTATAAATTTAGAGTATGAATAGTATTTGTAGAATACATTTAAAACACATCAATAATATTAAGAAAAATATTTTCCTAAAGTTCAAAAAAAATTATTTCCTTCAACAATAAATATTAAAAAAAATATTATTTTTCTTATATTAACATAATATAAAAAATATCAGAAACACATATGTCGGTGTTTTTGTGTATAAGAAAAATAAATAAATTCATTATTTAATAGACACATTCCCTACATTTTAAATATCCATTAATGGTGTCATAGGGTGGTTTTTGATATTCAAGTATTTTTATAATCATTATCCCACACCATGTCCAAAGATAAGTTAGTGGAAATATGCTATGGATAAGGGAATTTGGGGGCCAAAAATAATACATAGTTCATATGGTGCATTCCTGTTATGGTATTTATATGTAATAATATTGTTTGTGTCTGAAAATTTTACAAAAATGCACTTTTATTCAGTGAGTAATGTAACAAAGAGATATATATATATATCACAATGTGAAATGATATATTTATTTTATGTTGATATTAAATTATATTTATATATATGCTTAGTAATTCATTCCCATTATAAATTAATGTAATACATAAAAACTAGTGGTTGATAGGCATAGATAACAACATGGTGTGATTATAATGAATATTAATTCTCACTCATACATGCTTTATTATTTAATATTTTCTATTATGTTCATACAGATCTATAGGTTAATTTTGAGGATGGTCATTATTAATGAATAATAATGAAAATTATATTATAGTATGGTAAAAAGTATTTTTTAGGATGAGTACCATAATTTAATATATGTTTAAAATTATTTTTATTATATTTATTCTTAATTTATTATTTATATACAAATATTCATAAAATTATCTAAGATTATATTTTATTGATATAAATTATAAATGCATGATTCATATTTAAGTATTACTATTAATTTACATCATGGGTTATAAATATGAATGATATTTAGGGACAGATTAATGTCAATGGTAATTACTCAAAACATAATGAGTGGTGACCATATTAGTAGGAACAATCTCCAAGTATTATTAGATTTGTGATGTGGTTTTTGAATACTAAGACACTATAAATGAACATTTATAAACCCCAAATATATTAAATGAGAGCATGAGTTTACATTGTTACATAGGTACATCATTGAAGAGTTCACATCCCAAAGGATCATGAAGTTTAGCATCCTTATGAGACTACATATGTACATTATTTATAAATTACATTGGAAAAAAATAAAACATACCAAGAAAAAAATTATTGTATCCATGAAAATTAATTAATGATTGATTTTTAATATCATGGGGATTGGAAAAAAGAATGGTTGTGAACGTATACATAGTATGGTAAATAATACATTGTAAGATATCATTAATAAACGAATCATAAAAATATTGAAGAATAAATAATAAATAAATATTCTATTTAATTAATTAAAAAATCATATTATTTTCGAATAAAATATTTGTAAATAACACATTTATAATAATAACCCCAAATTTAATGCATACAATACATAATTTCAAACGTAATGATCTCACCTTTAAGGCACCATTCTATGAAATCATGAATGGTACCTTCAAGGATGTGTGATAAGATATTTTTTAAATACATTTGTATACACCAAAATAACCCACAAGTTTTGTAATATTTTTTCTCATGATACATATTTCTGCATCAATGGGGATCTAATATATAAAACCACGTATCACCTACTATTTCTAATGAATTATTTATATTTTCAATAAAAATTTAATAAATTTATAAATTTAATTATTAATAAATAAATATCCATATTAAATTCAAAATAGTAAATATCTATTTTTCCTACTCAATAAAATAAATTTCTTAAAAATATTCCTCTAACTATGTAATAGAAAATATTCCGTCAGTCAATCCATACACCTCATTCATATGTCACATAGTAAGGCCTAATTATAACTACTGGAAAAAAATCCAGAATATATCTATAATAATATATACAACTACAGTTTAAAGTGGAAGAAAATAGATATATAATAATTAATTACTATCCAAACCATAACATCCAAAATTATAAATTATGAAAAATATTGATTTGACTAACAGTTAGCTCTAAACCACCCCTCCATGATTCAAAGACCACTGGATAAGATAAAATTCTACATGATTCCCTTATTATTTCTTATATCCTATAATAAAACATCTAAAACATACTAATGGGGAGATTAGGGTCTGTGAAAATACCAATGATGGTTACGATCATAGATTTTATATAATGCCCATTATCAAGAATTCAATAGTTATATATTATAAAACAAAGTTGATTTCAATGATTTTTCAGAAATCTAAATTTCATTTATAAATCATATTCTCTTTCAGTATTCATAAAATCCATTTATATTCTCAAACAAGACATATTAATAGTATATGTGAAAAAAAATACATTTATAAAGTAATGATAAGGAATATACATATAAATTAAATATTCAATAATGTGACGCTATGTGATACAACCTCATATTATAACCCCATTGCAGGAATCCAGGATAAAAATGATCATGTGATAAATAACCAGAAATGAAACAACACCTTGTATTTTGGCCCAAGATTGTGGGAAAATGTGTACGAGACACTAAAAATAGTAATACATTATAATGTTAGTAACAACTAATATCAAGACCTACCATAGTCCCTCGATACCTAAAAATATACCCCCCTTGTGTTGAAACAAACATTATATCTACCAGTGTCTCTTTCCAGATGCACCCAATGCTCCCAAAGTTCCAAATAACAAATTAAATTTCAAAAATATTTTCTAAATTTTATAACAACATTTTATGGTTATGAGAATCCACTTTGGTGTCTTGAATCCCAGTTTTCAAATCATGAAAATCTATTTTCAAAGAAAACCCCATATGAAAACAATTTTATTCACAATAAATCATTTACTAAAAATTACACTTTAACGAGATGAACAATGTAATTGAACATGTCAATAAATAAGATAAATTAATCCAATTTACCAATTTAATAGAAAAAACTACCTCAAAATGGTATAAATCATGGCACCCTCAACAACGGTGACTTGGAACCAAGAGATCATCCTTTAAAACACAATCCATGATAATGAAATTCAATGGTTTGATAGAAGGAACTATCTTATCATAAATACATAGAAAATTCAACCAAAAAACACAATTAAATGAAAAGGAATGAACAATGCAAATAATCTCTTACATGAATATGTGAGCCACAAAAACCCTGATGATATGTCACTGAATGAAGCAATTTGGATGGGAAGGAATCCCCCAAATCACATAGGTTGATTTATGTGTAGTGAAATAAATGTATACATGTATAATGAAGGGATTAATCAACTAAAAGAGTCCATATAACCCCGGAAATATTAATTATATGTTTTATAATCCCATTAAATGTATTGTTTTATAGAAACACTAAAATCTCTGTAAAAATATATCTTTTTTATGAAAACATGAATTTGTTCTGTAACATGACATGAATAAATTACATGTCATCCCAAAAATCACACTCCGAACCGGATTCATGTATTATTCCCATCAACCATTACATGATGTGTAATATATATAAATAGTTTTTAACCAACTAGGAGATAGAAAAAAACATGTTCCTTGTAGTTATTCATCAAGGGACCTGAGAAATTCCATACACATTAGGGGAAAACATAAAATCATATTATCAATTTTATACCAAGAATCCATGAATTAAATAATATATAGATCCCAAAACTATAGTTCATTTTACCTTGTAAAGGTTCTCCATCCATGATAATGTTGAAATTTCACCCAAATAAGGATGATAAACAAAACATGGAAAATGTGGACATGAAAACTATAATGGGGTGTTACAATATTCCCAGAAAAAAATGTTTTATACCCTTATAAATTCATCGGATTTATGGGATAGAAAAATGTTAAGGACACTTACATCACATCAATAATTTTCTTTCAAATGTACAATGCATATATCATCCAAAATGACATAGTTCTTATACTAAAGGAATCATTTTACTCCAAAGTACCTTCTCTTACTGTTCTATTATCTGTACTGGTTGCTCAAACATTGTTGTCTCTGTCTCAAGATAAACGTACTATCATAAAATAACTAGGGATGGTACTGGTATATAACCCATCAGATAGGATACATGAAACACAATGTGGATAGAATTCAAACAAGGTATGTATTCCAATCGATAGCCCCCATTCCCAAGTCATCCAATAATCTCAAAGGGGACCATTAATATTAGTGGTCACTTACCATATTAAACCAATCATTGATATCCCTGATGAGTTGGATATCTAAATAAAACTCAATCAAATTTATCCCACAACATCATCTAAATGTGACGGGCCACATAAGTTATCTAATGAATGAATTCCAGGATCAGTCTCCTCTAAATCAACTTCACCATGTATATCAAATTGGGAACCAGAATCACCCAAACAAAAAACCAATTTCCCAAATACATCTAACATAATGGAGATCTACATGTCCAACCATTAATAGACATAAGGGGTTCCATTCTAATTGATTCCTCATAACATTATTATGGGTATACTCAACCTGAGACCAATAATTTTACCATGATCCTATAAAATCATGAACACATTGTCAGAGCATATCTTCAATAACCATGACACCCCCCCAACATGTCCAATTATATACATATGAAATTCCTTGATCAATATAATTTGGGAACCAATCTCCTCCTGCAAAACACTCCACAACAAAGATGTGTATATTCTAGCCCTTTAAAATTAATCCATAAAAGGATCCTCCTGACCTATCCATGTATATTCTGACCTAGACTTCCATAAGTTATTCTAATATCATTATATCTTTTATAGAAAGGATATTCCCTAATAATGTGAGTCTATTAATGACCAATTAAATATATTCCTTCCCAATATTAGTCTACTCCAAAAAATAATGAAATGTAGGGAAATATAATCCCACATCCATATCAAAATGGAAAATGTAATAAATAAATACACATCTATATACTGTTATACAGTAATACTTTAAATAGAATCACACTATGATAAGAAATATGCAGTTGATCAGCTCATCCCAACCCAGCAATATTGATGTGCCAGGTAATAATATATCATAAAATACCCAATGTTCATGGTTTCTAATGACTAGTTAAAATTTTCCATAATCTCATACCATAGGGAAAAAAATATATCCACCCTACTATAGAAGAACAATGGGCAACTAAGAGACTGAGACTGCTCACACAAGGTCTCTCTACAACACAATATTTCACAATAAAATTCGAAATTTGAGTTTGTCACCCAATAAAGACAAAACAACTCATCATAACATGAGTGATATTTTTTCAAATCCATGAACTCATTTATTCCAACTGCTTCTACACCTATGCTAGTCACAACAATAAAACTCATTAAAGGCTCCTCCTCAACAAAATTCTATCAAAGGTTTTGTTTTTTATCTTATTTTACATACATCAAAAACTTCATTTCTCTTCTTAGCTATTTGTGGAATATAAAAACTAAATTCATTAATATACTACATCCAACATCTTTATCACATGATTAGATCTATCTAAATGAATATTTATTTCATGTAAATATGAAATTAATTCATTGTAAATAATTTATTAAAGTTGCAATTTCACAACATTTTGAGTGCATGAATAACTTCTATTTACTCCAGATTGTGGGAGGGGTAGTACATCACAAGATGGAATAGCTGGATTTATACAAAGGACATCACCAATTTCTACTACATCAAGACAAACCCGATACCTACCCCAAAATAATCATCAATAATCATTAACAGCTGAACCTAGTTCTGGAAAAATAAAAACACGATATTATGTCATCCCCAACATCATCTTCTCCAAATAACAATGATATTTTTCATTCCACTGAAATATTACCAACTAATATGTTAAATTATTTAGTGAATATGTGATATTATTGATATCATGATATTTTAATATAAATTAATAAGCCGAACTAGAATTGATATAAATCTAAAAAACATTTCAGGTATTCTCTTAAGAAATAACAACATGTACCATTTGGGTCTCCACAATGATACACCATTATAATATCACATTCCCTATAAAGATCACTTTTTAGATTAATAACTCATATTTCTACACCATAAAATATTAATTATATTATCTCAATGATTGTATAATGATATCCAAGATGTCATTTTTCTCATTAGAAGAGTTGTATTACATGAAAATATCATCTGTAAAGTTGACCAATTGTCTAAGATGAAAAGAAATATTGTGTTCATAATATCCATAAAAATAAAATATTTATTTTTCAAACTCAATGGCATCACAAGTAAATCAATATTAAAATTCTATATCCAAAATTTTTTCTTTGGTATATCTACTTCTTAGATTTTCAACTCATTGTAACATTACTAAGGATTAGTCTTTGAAAACCAGAATGCACCTATAACATTCAAATCACTAGGGGTATCCGTGATTGGTTTAATATGGTAGTTTTGCACTATGTTTTATGGTCCCCTTTGAGATTGATGGGCCTTAACACTGATTGTCAAATCCATTATGATAATCAAATCAATTATATCATGATTGGAAACTAAGAATTCCCAATTGATTTCAATTTCAACAATTTTCACCTGAAATTTAGGATATTTAAAACCACGTTAGGACCACTTTATTGATGAGGAGGAAATATTCAAGAGGTATGATATAATTTATGATCATAACCACAACACATAAACTAACATTGATGATATGAAATAATTATTATCACTTCTACCAAAAAAAGATATTAACATAGTAGAAGATTTAACAATTATACCTCTTACAATAGTTGGACCTACTTCAGATTCCTATAGCGCATATTATGGCACATATAGTTTTTTTTTCATAGCCAATTTAACATCCCCCATGGTTCGAGCATAAGTCAAGAAAACATTGTAAGAATATATACATGCATTTTAATTATAGAGACCTAGGATTGACATAAATGGATATTACACCATTTTAGATGAGTCTTGAGTACCTTATAATAATACAATCCCAGGGACCATAATAGTTTAGCTTCTTTAGAAATGAGAAAAAATTCATATATATTTGTAGAAGATCATAAACATTTCCCATAAGGATCTAAAACTTTATTAATTATAGCTAAAACATTTCTTCATAACCTAAGGAAACCAAACATAAGAAATGGGTGTGGTAAAATGATCAATTGAGGTAAACATGGGAGTTTTGTAAGCATAATCGTGAGTATATGGGAATGATTACATGATCATAAAAATAAAAGATAATACCTTGCAAATAAAACATCATATTCACTAATCATGCCCTAAATATTAGTAGTTCGTAAAGAATTAATATTAATTAATTAATAAACATAATCCATGAAAGATTAAACTGGTAAGAAAATAATGAATTTTAGTAGAGACATAACCATATAAAATTATTTCCATAGTTGTCAATCCATTGATTCTAAGATCATCTTAGTGGGAAAAGTCCTTTACTAAATCAGGTTCACACTCTATTATAACCCTTTATTATAGAACCTAGCGCACCCCTTGTTTGAGCCCTAGATTACTAAATTGTGTTCAACAATTATTTTGTCCCTATATTGCTGAACTGATTTTATTTACCATTCCTGCCCTACAATAATGAACTCTGTGAATTTCTTCTTCCAAAAATGTTTTTCTTGTGAAATATAAGTCATTACACAGTTAACTTGAAGAAAATATAGGTCCCAACAATATCATTGTGAAATCATCCATACAAGTTCCTCAAAATCATAAACAATAATATCATACACCATTAATGGAAAGGGCTATCATAAACATGATAAAATAACATAACTTATGAAAAAAGATACTTGTGTGATGAATACTTCATCTAAATCATATCCTATGAAAGAGAAATGGATTTCTTAAACATATATACCATGGAAGAGAAATATCTTTCATAAACATATATCCCATAAAAGTGAAACGGATTTCGTAAGAATCTAAAATGTTAAAGAGAAACATATTTCATAAAATTATAACACATGAAAGAGAAATGTATTTCCTAAACATATAACCCCTGAAAGGGAATTGGGTTTCATAAAAATATGACCAATGAAAGGGAAATGGATTTCAAAATCATACCACCCATGAAAGGGAAATTGACTTCATATACATATAACCCATGAAATATAAATGGGTTTGATCAATACCATTATAGTTAGACATAACTCATTAATTACAATATTATTAATGAAACCATTAAATAATTTTCTAAATGGGAATGTGAAACAAAAACAGATATCATCTAAGTTGTAAAATAATTTTGAAATATCATTCTAAAAATTTTCATGGTGGAAATATCCTTTCTTCAATGAAAATGAAATTTTAATGCATAAAAAATTAAAAAATCATTTTCATAGAAAATTCCTTGAAAATATATAAAGAATACTTGAAATCATATAGAAAATATTTTTCCTTGAAAACATCAAAATCATGTTTCAAAACATTTTAAAAACATTTTTCATTCAAAATAATTTGAAAAATTATAAATATATATTTTGAATATTTTCAAAAAAAAATTTAAATTAAAATATATGAAATAAGTATGATTTTTTTTAAAACACATTATTTGAAAAATATTTGAAAACATATAAATAAGGATTGAAATCCTTTTGAAAAATGGTTTCAATGAAAAATTATAATTTAATAATGAAATAATTTTAATAAAAATGTTATTAAAAACATTTTTGATGACATTTTCTAAAAAAACTACTTTTAAACATTAAATGAAAGCATCAAAAGATTTTTGGTATAAATATTCACACATGTCATATTAAGTAAAAACAAAATTTCATTTTAATCATAAAATGTTTTGAAAAATTACTTATTCTAAAAATGAAAAAAATATTCTTCTAAAAAATTATATAAATGGAAATAATGTATTTTTAGTTGTGATATTAGATTATTAGAATATTCTTGGAAACCATTTTTTATAAAATATTGTTTAAAATGAACAAATATTTCGGATCAATGAGAGGGTAAAGTCGGTATTTCTTAAAAACACTTTATCAATTATATTACGTAGTGAAGAGTGAAATAAATGTTATAAATATATTAATAATTAATTAATTAATATAGGATAAGAAAACCCGTGAATTTTATTGAGAGATATATCGTAATATTTTCATCAATGGATGCATAAAAATAATCAATGTTGAAAAACGATGAGATTGTCTCAATAAAATCTTATAACATGGTAACATGGGATCACACACTCCGTGTATGAAAATAAAATTACATGAAGCATATAGTGTCAATTAAATAAGAAATTTCATGATTTAAAATGTAAAATAGAGCTATATACATCACATAAGAGAATATTGATGCATAAAAAACATGATTTTCAAAGAAGGAAAATTGAGACAAAACTATTTCACTAATTTGATAAATTTTGAAATATAAAACCCATGAATGAATGATAATAAATTAGATATGTAAATAACCATAAATTTATGTATAAGGTATATGTAATAAAATAATTTGAATGACGTAAACCACATAAAAGTAAAAATTGTAAACGTAGCATGTATCTCCCAGAAATGAAAAGTTAAATTAAATCCCATTACCACATGTCTTGACTCTCATCACACTCATTAAAATTAAATGTATAATGAATATAAATATATTATAAATCATATAAAAAACTATGTTCTTATATATAATACCATATATAGTTTTATTTTGACCTTATATTACCCGCTTCTTAACAGTCTTATGTCATGGTTTCACATTGGGTTATATTCACTATGTTTTTTTTTTGTGTCTTCATTTGTTATATCATATATCCTTACTAATAATTAATGATTAAAACATATAAAAATGATATAAATATTATTTATATACATTATATATGTGTTATAATAATCTATAAAAAATATCAGTATGAAATAGAATACACTGATCATGGAGACGATAGGTTGTATGTACGCTTGAACGCAATTTATATTCAATTGGCATGCTGAAAGAATGAAAATAAAATAAATATATGTATATATTTTGTTATATATATATATATATAAATCATTATTAAATTTCCTTTATAATATCATATATATCATATATATTCACTAAATTCATCTTTAATACATTCCATTTAGTGTGTGAACAAATCATATCACTTTCAGGGGGTGGTAGTCCACATTCCTCAATCGAAATAATCCATTTAACATCTAATGGAACACATAATAGTTATGTATAGTAAAAAGGAATAAATAATAATATATAAATAATATATATTATATATATTATATATAATCCTAGTTTCCATCATAATGTCTACCATGATATGCAATAATGAAATTGAACAATCATCATTTAGTGAGACGGTAGTTCACCATACACATAAAGAGTATGATCCATACCCATTAGATGGAGGTGTCTATAAGTGTAGGTGATCCCATAAAAAATAAAAACAAATACTATTGTATATATTATACATTTTTTTATGTAATCATGTAATAAATGGAGTTTATGGGGTGGATAAGAAAAATAAAAGGAAGGAATTTAGATTAGATATTACCTATTAATCAGGTAACTCCTTTAGTTTTGTAAAAAAAGTCTTCCATTAATTTTCATTTTCCCAATATAAGGGTTCACGAAATAATGGAATTATTTTGAAAAGTTTATTGGGAAAATCATGGTGAAAAAAAATTGGTTTTGGAGGTTTGGGGAAGTGGGAGGGGTGGTTTCCTTTTATTGGGAAGGAAAAGGACTCAATTAGAATTTTTGAAAATATGTAAGGTGTACACGTTTTATTACCTATAAAAAATCATCAAAAAACAAACCTATGTCAATAAATGAATGACTATGGACTAAATATGTAATCTAATGAATTTTTTAAAAAATTCTAATGGTCATTAGGGTTCATAAGATTAATGTTTAGTCCATAATTGAGCTTAATTAGTCTTTAATCGGTGTGATTAATTTTAATCACTTTTATTAATCATTTCAAACAAAAATTAAAATGATATAATTATAAAGTAAATAATATACAGATTAAAAAAATTTAGTTTTATTGAAATTAAATTCATAAATGTGAATAAATTAAGATTAATTCTTATCACATAGATGGGATGAAATTGCGGGTTTTTAAAGTATAAATAAGTTCATAATATTACTATGTTTTTATATTCCATTTCAATGTGATGTTGATAACAATGAAAAAATAATTATTAATATTTTTATAATTTATTTATTTTGATCTTAAAATAAAACTAAAATATAATTTATCATTAAAATTAATTTAAATGAAAAGGAAGTTTTAACTTATAAGTAGAATTTTTTATATCTAATCAAAAAATGAAGTTTCTAAAAAATCCCAAAAATTCACATTAAGATAATATAGACACTATAAATTCAAGTATAAATATTATTTCATCAAATTAAATATTTATATTTTTGAAACATTTTTTATTATTACAAATGAATCATTTTAGAAAATTATATTTTTAATCATAAAAGGCACTTTGAAACAAAATTATATATGTCATTATCAATATGTTTTATTTATATATAACCATTATAAAAAATATTTAAAAATTCATTATTAATATTTATGTCACTATGTTTAATGGTAAGGTTATTCTTATATCATTTAAAAATAATAATCAAATGACGCTTCACAAAAAGTCGATGTTGTGTGTAACATATGACAATTCAGAGTTGTGTATAGTTCAAGCCAGGTCTGTATTGCATGTAGAGCAAACCAATTCGGTATTGATTGTTTCCCAAACCAATTATTTTCCATGATAACGTAATTTTTGACTTAGTGTTCTAATATATATATATAAAGAACAACATCCAATGATACATGAAATGAAAAATATAGAGATGATAATTTAATTTGAAACAAAATAATTATCAAAATATAATTTTGTTACATTCTACACCCTTAAGATGAATTTCACCCTATAAATTCAACTTGGATATCAATGGTTTAATACATTAAAGCATAATTCGTATAATCCCACATCATAATAATTGAATCTAATACATCCCTTAAAAAGGAATGTTGGTACCATAATGGTAACCGAATGTAACATATAATAGGGTTTTCACATAAGAAAATATAGTTGGGGAGTTCACATTGGAGATGGTGGAATAGTGTAAATATTTTTATGGAGTTATTGAGGACATCAATCCAAATTGAGTGAATGCTAAATGAAATGTTGAGGGCCTAAAATTCATAATACTTTGATGATTTAGAAGGCCATTGGTTCATCAAAATAAAGGTATTACAATATCGAATTTTCTTCTCATCATTATCCTAATTTTGAGTAATTATTATATTTTACCAATAAAATAGGAATATATAATTATTTGACATAAAATAAAATCATTCATTGTTTGTACTATTATAAATTTATAGTTAATTTAATACATCTTGTAATGGACATCTGGATAATAATATTTATTCTAGATGTTCAAATATACACTTTTTGAATATATTAAGGATCATAAATGAATTATATGTATAACTATTTTTCTATAACTAGTTTAAAAAATGAATATGGTTAATACATTAACCCCTAAAAATAATAATCCACACTATTATTTCATCATAAATAATTATTCATCAAAAATAATTTTATATTAATGAGGACATTTCTTAGTCTAACGGTAATAATCTAAACATTTCCATTCTTTGATCATGGTTTGAAGACCCATAGCCTTTTCTGATATGATTGGTTGTCACACGACATTAATGGTGTCCTTTTGTAAAACCACACAAATATAGTTTCTAAAATATTATGTACATCCTTGAAATATTTTTAATCACTAAATATCCTTTTAACCATGGTTTTCAATACAAAATCAATACAAAAATACTTCCTTTAAAATGTATCTTAAACATTTCATGAATCGATAACCTTATAACCCTTATGAAAGATAAAAATCCCAAACCATTTAAATAATGTCATGAAACCGACAAAACATTGATCCCCCATATATCCCAATGCATATCTTGGATTTTCCATTCCAATCATATGAATATAGTCATGGAAATTTACCATTGAACATGGTAATGACCTAAGATACCATAAATACATTTTGAAAAACATGTACACATCCTTATTCCATTGATTACTAGATATATTCTATAAATCTATTAAGTTTTAAACATAATCAATGATTGGATGAACTACTTTTCATCATTTCTTAAATTAGATTCAAGGTAATATGCACAATCAAATTTACTTATTCATATCCCACATGTATTTATCAAAAAAATTATCATAACATAATAAAGATATTAAGGTTATTCTTTCCCTAATCATGTTTTTTCTATGGGAATCACCTTAACATTATATCAATTTATAATTCGCAAGTTACCATTAAACAGGTTCATGTAAATCTGTAGTGGAAAATAGAAATTGAACTATCCTCATATTTTTCACCTTTCATAAAACATTAATCTTGAATTCAAATACATTAAATTTTTTATCCCACTCCATCATTATGTAATTATCAAGGCTACCTCATCATATTACACAATACCTCTTTCCATTCATATTTCCTCTATAGTCTCTACATCGTCAGCAATGTAACCATTACTCATTCCACCATGTTGATCCCCATTAGTTGATTTACTCTTTGGACATTGAGATCCATAATAACCATATATTCCATACTTAATACACATAATCATTGATGATGTCTTAGTGAGTCCAATATTCTTGTAACATCCCTGACCTGGGTGCCACTAAACTTGTGCCCCGAGCCAGGTAGTTACATGACCTCATGCACACCTCCCCACACACCATAGTCTATCGACTAGAAGAGAGAGTCCAAAAGGGAATGTGGAAAGACTATACCCTCAATACTAGATTAATTAACATCATATAATAATTTAAATAGAGGAAACATAATAAAACAATCCATAACATGCCAAATAACCACATCCCAAAATAGGGAACAATCATAAACAACAATAAGTATGTCATGCCTCTACTGTATCAAGTGAAAAATACCCAATAGAATGAAAATGGTAGAATCCACAAAATGGTATGGACTCTATGTATGGAACCTCACCCAAACATATCCCATGTATAACTCATCCCCTTAAAAAAGAGCCCTTTCCCTTCTCCTGACCTACAAGCATGAAATCTACTCGGGTACCCAATGGGGCTCGGGCAGGGTGTGAGTATAACTTAGTAGGCCACCACCAATGATGTCTACAAAATATCGAGTAAGGTAGATAGGGCATGGAACTAATAAATAATGACATGTAATGGTAAATTGTATAATATGTCCTTCTAAAGTAAGTTCAAATTATTTATAGCACCAATGAATTTTGGTTCACTACTTAGGCATTTCATTATTCAATATTCTCATTCCATGTTTTCAACTGATTAGGAATATTCACTGTTTTCAAGAATTTGGAAATACAATCAATCCCTATCTACCTCAACAACTCAATATTACAATTCCCAATATCCTCACCTTGAAGCCTTAGTTCGGGTGGAATGCAACTGTTAGGGGAATAGATCATTGTCCCCTTCCCTAACATGTGCATTTGGGGGGAAGATCTAAAACCTCGGTCCAACTCGATCAGTGGGCGTAGAACCTCATGTCTATACCCAACTCAACCAATCCATGTGAACTTGCTTATTTATCATTCACCGCAAATCACCATATCACAACAACATAACTAACATTATTTAAAACATCACAACAATCCCAATAAATTGGAAAATATCATTATTAAGTCATTTCATCCACACATTCATAAATTTAATTACAGAACCCTTTATCTCAATTTCCCTTGCCTATCTCACTAATCATAATCAATTATATGCTAGTCACCTAGAATGTTCCATTTATCCATTTAAACCTTTTTTCATGCCAACCAAACAACCTCTTTAGTAATTATCCATCCAAGTTGTATTAGTAGACACCAATTGAAATTCATTTAAGAATATTAAAATAATCATTAAAAACTCTATGTTCTTTCACAATGCCATGCACTTACGTAGCTAACTCTACGTCCAAGAACTATCTACATGCCCCTCGGGTGGCCTTAATTCATTCGAGTCATACTTTTTTCATCTTATGGGGATCAAAGAGATTCAATTAACCATTTAGAAACCACTACATCACATCATCAAATGACATCATTAACTCCTCAAAATAGGGATAGAATAAAAACCCTACACGCACAAATCTACACAAAACCCAAGGGATATAACTTGTAGACCACCTACATTAAATCCATTAGAGAACACACTCCGAAATGATGCCTTATATCTCGATTCAACCATCCCTTGAAGCTTTATCCTAAAACACACAAAAAAAGTAGGGTTTGAAAGCTTTATATGGAGAGGGAAAAGAAATAGAAACCCTAAACCACAAAATAAATTCCAGAGGGTGATTTTCCTTATCTAGATCTTCAATCCGTAACTGGAAGCACTAAAAACATCTTATAATCAATAGAGATTTATCCTTGGGATATCTTGGACCTATTGTTTCATTCATAGGGCTGTATGAAAAGAGGGAGAGGAAAACCCAGAGTGGGTTATAAAATCCTTGAGTGGAAAACTGGTAATTTTTTAATGGTTTTCAAGCCACATGGTTTACCGACACGGTTTTCCAAAATGTGGGAAATCTGTGTGGAGAATACTATCCCAGCGGGGCCCCCCTCACACAGTATACCTGCACGATTTACCAAACCATGAAAAAACTATGCAGAGGCTACTGTATGAAAATCTTCCCCTTGAAAAGTTTACTTGGGCTTCCCGCACAGCTAGCACTAACCATGCATAGACCGTGCGTCTAGCCTAGAAACATCATTTCCCCCTTTTTGTGTCCCGAACCCCCGTAACACCCTCAAGCCTCTTTAAAGTCTTCATAAATCACTTAATTGACAAAAATAAAGGTCCTAATCTGAAAAATAAATAAAACATACCATACAAAGAAATCCGAGATCTTACAACCTCCCTACCTTACAACAGATCTTCCCCGATCTTGTTCCTTAGCCTTTCACACTAAAAATAGAATACCTGGTCACCCCCTGAGAAGATGACCCCCTCTTTTAACTGCTATGTGTTCTTCCACCCTACTGAAATGTTCCAACATGGTTCTTCCTACAATCAGAACCTTCACCACATTCTTACTAAGTCGGTGCCACAAGTTCACCACCTGAATCTTTCTTCAGGTTTTCTTAGGAAATAAGGGCTTGATCCACCAATTATGAAAAACATTTTAGTTGAAATATATTTACCTAAGACCTGATCTTGTGTCTCATCCCACCTGGGAAGAATTTCTCCAGAGTCTTATCATCTCCCATCAACGTCGGAACAAAGCATCTCAAATCGGTGAAACGGCTAGCATAGTCCATTAATCACATTGTCCCCTGAGTAAACCTCATAAAATATATATCCTTATCCTACCTCATGGTTTCCGGATAGAAGTTCTTAGGAAACATCTCTTGTAAGTCTTGACACATCACCCCCTCATCTTTCTCTGTCTGAAACATATTGTCCCACCAATATTTTTCTATCCACGTAGCATATAGGCTGCTAACTTGAATTGCTTCTAGAGAGAAATCTCTAGATGATCGAGAATAGATTGGATGGACTCAATCCAAAACTCTGATGCTTCTCGCCCACCCTCCCGAGTAATAGTCGGAGGGTGATGTAGCTGAAACACCTTTGTTAGCTCAAACAAACTTAGCATAACTCACCCTACGTCTTGTTCTGTAATCAATATAAAATAAGAAATGTTCTCACAGAACTGCTCCTTTGTATCTCCTTTGACCACCACGTTCTCTTGCATAACTATTGGAGGTGTGTTCTCATCCACATCCTTAGGTCTCCCAATAGGTTCACGTCTTCGAGGAGGAATTTGTAACACCCCAATCTTCCACGGTACAATTCTCTTTGAATAATACAATAGCGTGTGTTGTACACAACACTGAGTTCAAGCACACCAAGACTTACCAAACTAGCCGATCAAAAGAGGTTATGAATATTATTAACTGGATTTAAAATATTATATTATCCTTATAATTTTAATCCATATTATGAGTTTCTAAGACATGATTTATGAACAAAATCATTTTTTCAGATAAAAGAATTATTTTTCAAAAAATGAAATTTTACAGCCTTTTAATGGAAAAGCCTATTTAAATCCAATATTTGAAACTTTTATATATTCAATTTGACAAAATTAAATTCTTCTTTAGAATCGGGACATAAGAATTTAGTTTTAATAATGTTTTGGTGTCTTTCTGATAACACTCATATTTTGGTGAATAGTGAAAAATACCATGTTTTATCTGAAAACATCTTTTTTTAATCAAAATAATTTATATTGTTAAATTATAAATTTTAATGGTTTGAAAGTATAAATAGATTATATTTTTACTATTTAATCCAATGATGGTCATTTTAAGTAATTTCACCTTGAAATTGGACATAAACAAGTGTCAAACTTTTGATAGTTATTATTTCATAAAAATACTCCTTTTCGTTTCAAAAGCGGGAATTAATTTTAAATTACTAAATAAAATGTTGATGACTTTAATTTTGTAAAATAGACTTCATTATTGGATTCAGAATAACAAAATTATCCTAGGGTAAAATTTTTGTACTTTTAGGATTACTTTTTTATTTTGATGAATAGTGAAAATTACTAAATTTTAATTAAAAACAACTTTTTTAATCGAAATAATTAATAGTGATAAATTATGAATTTGAGTGGTTTTAAATTATATTTAGAATATAATTTTACCATGTAATACAATGTTGGTCAGTTTACATAATTTTACAATTAAACCGGACATAAACCAGTGTCAATCTTTTGAAAGTTTTAATCTCTTAAAAACACGCTTTTTGTTTTAACAATGAGAATTAATATTAAATTAATTTCTGCAACTTCTATGTTTTTAATTTGAAAAAATGGATTCCATATTTGGAATCAGGATGTTCAAATTGTGTAGATAGGAAACTTTTATTTTTATACATTTTGAATAATTACTTTGGTAAATATTTTATTTACCATGGATAAAGGGTAAATCTGGTAAATAATGGTACAAAAATAATATTATAATAATATTAAATTACACTAAAACATATCTTAACCCTATTGGTTGATACATGGCCGACCATGGGCATCTTTGGGTCAATTTTGGGACCTCATGGATCCACTTGTAAGTTATAATGAAACTTAATATTAATTAAGTTAAAGTAATTACAAAAATGACATAATCATATATCGTTTAGCAAAACAATTTTTACACAGGGTTATATAGGTTGGATTTTAGACTATAAATATTCATTAGAAATATAAAATTATTTCCGACATAATGATATTTTTTTTATAATTTTTATACATTAAATATGTTAATTTATTTATAACACAACGATAATGCATTAATTACCATAATAGTGAAAAATTAAAATAATTGATATTATAAATACCCAAATAAATATAATTTCAGACGTTTTATGAATTAAACTAATTTTCTAGGATAATACCACATGTTAGGATTTATTTAATTAACGTTTTTCGAAGTAATGATTCTGTTATAATTTTTACAAAAATCAATTATTGAATAGTGTCAAAATTGACATAAAAGAATTTTTAAAACAAATATTATATTATTAATTGATATTAAATTTTTAAAAACCTAATGTTCATCCGATAGACTTATATCATTATAGGTGTATTATTAATGGACATATTTGGGGTCTCTTGGATGTATATATTACGTTTATTAACTATATAATATAAAAATACAAAGTGACATGGTAAATGTCAAACTAATTAAATAAGAGTTAAAACTAAACGATAAGGTTAATATAATGACCCAGACTTGTATAATTTATATTGGTTGAATGGATTTCGACCTATCCCCACCCTAACCTTAAAATAATAAACTTTGGAGCCATTATAAACTGAAAAAGGATTTTTTATAAATTAATATTTCTAGCTTTTCAAAAGGTGCCCCTCAACCCTCTTATAAAAGGGCACTCATCCTTATCATTTCTTCACACCTTCAAAGCCTTTTGGTTAGGCCAACCCCATCCCAAATACTCTCTCAACTTCCCTCACTATAACCTAGAGGCCTTAGTTTGATCATAAATCCAACTTAAAGAACCCTTTTGATCAAGTAAAAAGGAAGAACCCGAAGAAGAGGTAATGTTTTTACCACCCTTTTTCAAATTCTTTTCTTCTTCAACTTATGCTTTATTTGTTATTACCATTATAAAATAATGAATCCATTTTCTCCTATATACTGTAATATTATTATAAATATGGTACAACCATATTTAGTATTCTATCCACCCTTTGAATAACATGTCACCATACGTGCGTACGTACGACTTACCGTCTCCACGTCATGGTGTAATTGTTATTCATCAAATTATTATTTGGATGGGTATAATAATGATGTATAATTCACGTAAACAATAAATATAACATGATAAGTACTCTGTATATATTATATACCATCCAATTATATATTATTTTAATAACAAAAGAATGATATTGTCGCTCGTGCGTACGTACTGACTACCGTCTCCACGAACGCGATGAGATTCATTCTCCATCATATCCATTCAAGTATAATTATCATTTCATGATTAATAATAGTATTTAAGGACTTAATATCATTCTGGATATGAATAAAATACAACCTATCCATAACAAACACGGCTTATGTAACAAAACATATAAAAGAATACGAGTATGTTAACACCCGGAACGACAATAATTCTAAGATATTATTAACAAAGCAATGTTAAAAGATCATATATAATATCATATTAATCTATATTATTCTTGATTAATTTAATAAAAATTATTTCAACATTATACAAGAGGATAAAAAAGCCCCAACCAAGGAAAAGTACAAGGTAATGTATTTTCTTATCTCACTTTTTATTCCGTGAGATTTCCATTGTTCGCCACTAAATTATTGAACGTGGGGTATTGTGTACTTCCATTTGATATATATTATCATTATTATCTTTATATTCATGTTATTCTATAAATCATTTGGTGGTTATTATCTTTTGGTCATACGACTCAGTTGATTACAACGTGGTAAGGGGTTTTTTATCTCACTCTTAATTTCGTGAGAAATCCATTGTTCACCACTTATTTATTGCATGTGGTGTATGTGTACTACCCATAATTGAATTAATTGTTTATTATAATTTAATTTATTGGTATTTACGGCATAATTGTATGATCCTTCTTTCATGGGTGTATGTTTCATAAGTTACATAATCGATAAGGGAATTTGAAATTACAATTTCCATTTATTCGGCTTTATGCAAACTTTATTGATTATTTTACTCCGAGATTATGTGTGGAATCACTATTCATTTGCTTATGTCGTAATTTCCACTCCCCATTTCTGTGGATATACTTTTTATACACATAATCACTCCATTGATAATTTCTCAAGTCATCGATATGAATTTGATAAGAGTAATTTTAACTCATTCTCCATTTGTTGAGTTAAACATCCAATTCATTGGGGTTGTTTTTACAAGATTATGTGTGAATGTTCTTTGATTATTTTACACTGAATATTAAATCATATTTAGTTTATTTATATTTTTCACACATAACTATGTCATTGATTTATCCTTATCCTAAGGATACGTCCTTTATGAGAGATTTCATCTCAATTTACATTGCATTGAGACTTCATTGTTATCATACACAAAATCACTTTTCTGTGGTGTATATAATGTACTTTGACATAGTATATCATGAATTCCATTATTCTCATGATATTAAAATGTTTTTATTACCTCAATTATTTGTATTCAAGTCTCTCTCTTTTGGTTAGAAACTCTAACTAAAATGCCATTTTTTTAATGTTATAAAGACTTATTCTTCTAAATCTTGCTCATTAATGTCCTTGTTTTAAAAATTGTTTTAAGGATTTATTTATAAGGACATTAATGTTTTAAAATTAAAACTCCTTTTAAAAGTTTCAATGTGGTATGGGAAACTTTGATTCAAAAATCTATTTCTAAATGGCTTCTTGACAAATAGTGTGACTTTTAAATGATTTCAAGAAAAAGGCGGATATTTCTCTCAAATAGTTTTGATGATTATATTCATCTATGTCATTATACTTAATTATTCTCGATTGAGGTTAATGTGATACAATACAATCTTTCATATTGTATCGAATGAGTTATGTTTGACTATGTATGTGCTATTTTTATACCATTAATGGTTTGTGGTTAAACTATTGACATTTCGTATGCTAGTTTTAATACGAATGTTTATGTTATGTTTAAACCTGTTCATATGAGGAATGCATTGGACTTAATAAGTGATGGGTGGAGCCCGCTATAGCTCCTCGATGCATCGGTAGGTCTCATGAGACAAACTAGTGTATTCGCACAAGGCCTTGGAAAAATCTTATTTGTAGTCTTGGCACGAGGCCTTGGCCATGTGGTTATGATAGTATGGAATTATGCATTCCATCATTATGAAAGTGGTTATTGATATTTCATGTGATCATTCGACTAGTAGAATATCCATGAGAATAAGTTAATGGAATTGTTTTATTTTATCATTTCCATTTTATGCTGAAGTTCAAGTTTAAAAGGCTTTTGTTTTAGGTATAAATTTCCTTAAGTGTTATTGCTTATCTATGAAAGCTTCTGTTATAATGTTATCCTTACTGATAATCTGAGCTTACCCCTTTCAATGTTTTATTTTTCCCAAGATTATGAAGAAGTAATTTATGGATGACCTGAAAGGATAGTATGAGGGTATATAAAGACAAGATGTTTTTTATCATGTAATGTAAAACATTATAAATGAATCTAGTCTTTCCAAGGCTAATAAACTAATCATTATTTCGAGACTTGATCTTTCTTGTGATCATGCCAATGTTATTTAATAATGCACCGACTCTGGATAACTGGAGTCAGGGCGTTACAGTTGGTATCAGAGGAAGTTTAGTACAAAGCTTGGAAGATATATTTAGATAAACTCTGATTAGATCACGTAGACATAAGAAGAACTTTGATGATTACTATAGAATAACTTCCATGAATTTTGGTATTTTAGAGATTTTGTGAGTTTTCCGAGCAATACATCCATGTCTGGATACGAGCAGGTAGAGGCGGCTATGGCACAGATGTACCTAGGGGTAAAACCCGAAAACACCGCTTTGAGCTAGACTCGAACGAGAACTGGTGCACGACAACGGGCCTTGCTGCACTCTTGGTTACGACACTCCTAGGGGATATTCTTAGGATAATTTACAGTTTATTTACAAACTAATTAAAAGTTTTATATATATAAGATGAGAGTTAATGACCTTGGTTAATCCTAATGTGTTTGAAATTGAGAATATGGTGACATATTAATCTCTAAATGATTGTATGACTACTATTACTCACACAATGCTTTCTGGTTTTAGTCAATGGATGGATTCCAAGGAAGTCAAAGTGACTTTGATAATGATGTAAAAGGTGGGAACGGTGGTGGCAATGAGCAACAAAATGGAATTTTAATAGGCATAAAAGATATATTCTTTATGCTAAATCAATTTTCTAAAAATATGATCAACAATATAAATATAAAATAATTCTCGGACTCAACAAAGAAGAGAAAGTTGATGAATGATAAGAGCTCCAGCAGTGGAGTCCATGGAGAACGAAATTTTCAATTTCCACTATGCAGGAAATATGAAAGGAGACACCCAGGAAAGTGTCTCAATGGGACAAAGAAATGCTTTACGTGTGGGAAGGAAGGACATAAAGTGAATAATTGCCGAAAGAAAATGAATAGTACTGTGGAAGAAGATAAAAATGGTCCCAATAATCAATTTACAGTCATTTGTCGTAAATGTAGGGGACCTGGCCATTACCCGAGTGAATGCCCTATTCTATAGGATATTTTCGTGTTCAAAGGAGAAGCTATGTGGGAATAGATGGTTGGAGAAATTTTAGTTCTCCTTGTAGATGTGTTTACCTTGGAATAATTTTCTCTTGTATTTTTTAACCATGCAGTTTTCCATGTGAGAATGATATTTGAGGCAGAATTATCTTTTCTCTTGTGGATATAGTTATAAATAACTATTTGATTTTATATGATCTTTGGGATTGATTCAATTATAAGTTATTATAGTTTGGGATGAAAATGCAAGGTATGAGATATGATTTGTGGTTAAATTATGTTATGGTTATTTTGAAGGATTTATCCCATTTTTGTAATGTTATAAAACATAGTTTTTGAAAAAGGACAACATGCAGACCGTGTGACAACCCATCGCGTCGGACAAAGCTGTGGGAATCGAACCCACAACCATAGTGCGATTGGGATTTATCGCCTACCACTGGTCTACGTGAAGTCCCTGGTTAGTGTGACTATTATTTTTAGTTAAATGATTTTATTGATCAATAATAATTTTATTTGGGATCTTATGTCTTATCAAATGAATACCCTTAGTATAGGAAAATGATTTGGTGATTAAGTGATAAATGTTTTTTTGGATGTTGTTTGCTTTGGTGTGAACACTATATGCCCAAAGAAAATAGAATAGTATGGAATTTCATTTGAGGAGTAATGGTGGATTTTTATCTATGTTTTTATTGTGGATTTATAATGATTTGCGTTTTTTATGGAAATGATTAGGTTAATTACTTTTATGTATGTGAATTTAAGAGTAATTAATGTCATTTGGAGATACAATTTAACGTGGAAGACTACATTCTTAATAAGTTTTGGGTTTTAATATTAGTTTTGATTATATAAAAGGATTTTAAAGACAACTGATTATTGAATGGTATTTATTTAACTTTGGGTTATTGTTGGTTTAATTTTATAAATTAAGAATAGTCTTTATTTCTCTCAAGGAATATCATTTTGGGGTATCATTAGATCTTGTACTAACCATTTTGTTTTTGATTTTTCTCTAAAGACTATGTAAATATATAGTTCATCCTGCTTGGATCATGTGATTCTATAGATGTTTATTCTAGCTCTTCTAGTGTAACCAAGTCTTCTTGAATACTCTGCGTTTAAAAAAACGAGTAAGTGGTGGAAATTTATTAAAGAATGAAACTCTACATAAAAAGTAAGTATATATATTTATATTCTTAGTCAATATCATAAATGAATTCCTCATCCTTATTTTATGTAACTTAAAAAAAATGTTGTCTGTTTACTTTCCTACTAGGAGACTATTGACCGTTTGTCCCAACACAAGTTTGTGGTCTTCTTATTGTTATCTTTCTCATGATCATGATTTCTATCCCTCTCCATCAGAACTTGACACTTATTTTATCGTCCATATCCATGTTTTCCTACATGGAATCCAAGTATGGGTTATATTGGTTGACCTTTATACCTCTCTTTGTTTCTTTTAAAGTGATAGTTTTATTGAATCTTTTTCCGATTTGGGAATTTCAATTATATTCCCAAGCACAATTTTAAAAATTGCAAGGATGCAATTTATTGAAGGAGTGGAGAATGTAACACCCCAATCTTTCACGGTACACATCTCTTTGAATAATACAATAGCGTGTGTTGTACGTAAGACTGAGTTCAAGCGTAGCACGACTTACCAAACTAGCTGATCAAAAGAGGTTATGAATAGTATTAACTAAAATTTAAATATTATATTATCCTTATAATTTTAATCCATATTATGAGTTTCTAATACATGATTTATGACCAAATTCCATTCTTCAGATAAAAGAAGTATTTTTCAAAAAATGAAATTTTACAGCATTTTAATGGCGAAGCCTATTTAAATCCGATATTTGAAACTTTTATATATTCAATTTGACAAAATTAAATTCTTCTTTAGAATCAGGACATAATAATTTGGTTTCAATAATGTTTTGGTGTCTTTCTGATAACTTTCATATTTTGGTTAATATTGAAAGATACTATATTTTATCTGAAAATAACTTTTTTTTAATCAAAATAATTTATATTGTTAAATTACACATTTTAATGGCTTGGAAGTATAAATAGATTATATTTTTACTATTTAATCCAATGATGGTAATTATAAGTAATTTCACCATGAAATTGGATATAAACAAGTGTCAAACTTTTGATAGTTATTATTTCTAAAAAATACGCCTTTTGGTTTCAAAAGCGGGAATTAATATTAAATTAATAAATTAAAATTTGATGATTTGAATTTGGTAAAATAGAATTTATTTTCGGATTCAGAATAACGAAATTATCCTAGGGTGAAATTTTGGTACTTTTAGGATAAATTTTATATTTAAATGAATAGTAAATATTACTAAATTTTAATTAAAAACAACTTTTTTAATTGAAATAAATAATAGTGAAAAATTATGAATTTGATTGGTTTTAAATTATATTTAGAATATATTTTTACAATGTAATACAATGTGGGTCATTGTACATAATTTTACAATTAAACCGGACATAAACCAGTGTCTTAACCCTATTGGTTGATATATGGCCGACCATGGGAATCTTTGGGTCGATTTTTGGACCCCATGGATCCACTTGTAAGTGATAATGAAACTTTATATTAATTAAGTTAAAGTAATTACAAAAATGACATAAGCATATATCTTTTAAGAAACAAATTTTTATGTAGGGTTATATATGTTGGATTTTAGACTATAAATATTCATTAGAAATCTAAAAATATTTCCTACCTAATGATAATTTATTTATAATTTTTATACATTAAATAAGTTAATTTATTTATGACACAACGATGATGCAGTAATTACCATAATAGTGGAAAATTAAAATAATTGATATTATAAATACCAAAATAAAAATAATTTCAGACTTATTATGAATTAAACTAATTTTATATGATAATATGAAATGTTATTATTTATTTAATTAACTTTTTTCTAAGTAATCATTCTGTTATGAGTTTTAAAAAAATCAATTATTGAATAGTGTCAAAATTTACATAAAAGAATTTTTAAAAACAATATTATATTATTAATGGATATTAAATTCCTAAAAATCTATGGTTCAGCCAAGAGACATATATCATGAAAGATGTATCATTAATGGACCATTTAGGGTTGCTTTCATGTATATAGTATGTTTATTAACTATATAATTTAAAAATACAAAGTGACATGGTAAATGTCAAACTAATTAACTAAGAGTTAAAACTAAAATATAAGGTTAATATAATGACACAAACCTATCTAAATTCTATTGGTTGAATGGATTTAGACCTCTCCCCACATAAACCTTTAAATAATCACCTTTTGAACCATTAGAAACCGAAAATTAATTTATTATAAATTAATATTCCTAGCTTTTCCAAAGGTGCCCCTCAACCCTCTTATAAAAGGGAACTCCTACTTCTCATTTCATCACACCATAAAAGCCTTTTGGTTCGGCCAAATTCTTCCCAAATACTCTCTAAACATCCATCCCTACAACCTAGAGGCTTTAGTTTGATCAGAAATCCAACCTAAGGATCCCTTTTGATCAAATCAAAAGGAAGAACCCGAAGAAGAGGTAATGTTTTTACCACCCCTTTTCAAATTCTTTTCTTATTCAACATATTCTTTCATTATTATTCCCATTATAAAATAATTAATCCATAATCTCTTATATACTGTAATATTATTATTAATATGGTACAACCATATTCAGTATTCTATCCACCCTTTGAATAACATGTCACCATACGTGCGTACGTACGGCTTACCGTCTCCACGTCGTGGGGTAATTGTTATTCATTAAATTATTATTTGGATGGGTATAATAATGATGTATAATTCAAGAAAACAATAAATATAAAGTGATAATTATTCTTTATATATGATATACCATCCAATTATATATTATTTTAATAAAAAAATAATGATATTTTCGCTTTTCCGTACGTACGGACTACCGTCTCCACGAACGCGATGAGATTCATTTTCCATCGTATCCATTCAAGTATAATTATCATTTCATGATTAAAAATAGTATTTAAGGACTTAATATCATTCTGTATATGAATAATATACAACCTATCCATAACAAACACATCTTATGTAACAAAACATATAAAAGAAAACGAGTATGTTAACACCCGAAACGACGATAATTCTAAGATATTATTAACAAAGCAATGTTAAAAGATCATATGTGATATCATATTAATGTATATGATTCATGAATAATTTAATAACAATTATTTAAAAATTATACATGAGTTTAAACGTCCCCCAACCAAGCAAAAGTACAATGTAAGGGATTTTCTTATCTCACTTTCAATTCCGTGAGATTTCCATTGTTCGCAACTAAATTATTGAAAGTGGTGTATTGTGTACTGACATTTGATATATATTATCATGATTCTTTTTATATTCATGTTATTATGTAAATCATTTGGTGGTTATTAACTTTTGGTCATACGACTCAGTTTATTACCACGTGGTAATGGGTTTCTTATCTCACTCTTAATTTCGAGAGAATTCCATTGTGCACCACTTATTTATTGCATGTGGTGTATGTGTACTATCCATAATTGTATTCATTGTGTATTATACATTAATTTATGGGTATTTACATCATCATGGTATGATCCTTCTTTCATGGGTGTATGTTTCATAAGTTACCTAATCGGTGAGGGAATTTAAAATTTCAATTTCCATTTATTCGGCTTTATGAAAACTTCATTGTTTATTTTACTATAAGATTATGTGTGGAATCACTATTCATTTGCTTATGTCATAATTTCAACTCCCCTTTTCTGTGGACATACTTTTGATACACATAATCACTCCATTTATAATTTCTCAAGTCATCGATATGAATTTGATAAGAGTAATTTTAACTCATTCTCCATTTGATGAGTTAAACATCCAATTAATTGGTGTTGTTTTTACAAGATTATGTGTGAATGTCCTTTGATTATTTTACACTGAATATCCAATAATATTTAGTGTATTTATATTTTTCACACATAACTATGTCGTTGATTTATCCTTAACCTAAGGATACTGACATTATGAGAGATTTCATCTCAATTTACATTCCATTGAATCTTCATTGTTGTTATACACCTAATCACTTTTATGTTGTGTATATAATGTACTTTGACATAGTATATCATGAATTACATTATTTTCATGATATTAAAATGTTTTGATTACCTCAATTATTTGTATTCAAGTCTCTCTCTTTTGGTTAGAAACTCTAACTAAAATACCATTTTTAAATGTTTTAAAGACTTATTCTTATAAATCATCCTCATTAATGTCCAAGTTTTAAAAATTGTTTTAAGGATTTATTTATATGGAAATTAATGTTTTAAAATTAAAACTCCTTTTAAATTTTTCAAATTGGTATGGGACACTTTGATTCAAAAATATATTTTTAAATGGCTTCTTGACAAATAATGTGACTTTTAAATGATTTCAAGAAAAAGGGGGATATTTCTCTCAAATAGTTTTGTTGATTATTTTCATATATGTCAATATCATTCATTATTCTTGATTTAGGTTAATGTGATACAATACAATCTTCTATATTGTATCGAATGAGTAATTTTTGACAGTGGATGTGCTATTTTTATACCATTTATTGTTTGTGGTTAAAGTATTGACATTTCGTATGATAGTTTTAATACGAATGTTTATGTTATGTTTAATCCTATTCATATGAGGAATGCATTGGACTTAATAAGTGATATATGGAGCCCGCTATAGATCCTCGATGCATCGGTATGTCTCATGAGACAAACTAGTGTCTTGGCACAAGGCCTTGGAAAAATCTTATTTTTAGTCTTGGCACGAGGCTTTCGCTATGTGGTTATGATAGTCTGGAATTATGCATTCCATCATTATGAAAGTGGTTATTGATATTGCATGTGATCATTCGACTAGTATAATATCCATGTGAATAAGTAAATGGCATTATTTTATTTTATCTTTGCCATTTTATGCTGAAGTTCAAGTTTAAAAGGCTTTTGTTTTAGTTATAAATTTCCCTAAGTGTTGATACTTATCTATGAAGGCTTCTACTATAATGTTATCCTTACTGAGCATCTGAGCTCAACCCTTTCAATGTTTTATTTTTCCCAGGATTATAAAGAAGTAAATTATGAATGACCTGCAGGGATAGTATGAGGGGATATGAAGACAAAATGTTTTTTATGATGTAATGTAAAACTTTATGAATGTATCTAGTGTTTCCAAGGATACTAAACTAATCGGCCTTTCGAGAATTGATCTTTCTTGTGATCATGACAATGTTATTTAATAATGCACCAACTCTGTGTAACTGAAGTTGGGGTGTTATAGAATTTCATTACAATTCCAATCACGATCATTACAATACATATTTAAAGCTTATATGAGAAGGAAGAGGTATAGATAGGTTCATCACTTGTGATAACCAAACCATTTCATTTACACTACTCAAAATAGACCACTCACAACTGGTTCACTACCCTCGGCCATCTCCCTAAATCATTGGTCAATGAAGTATCTAATTATCAAGGTTACAAGCCATGTCTTATACAACCATTCAAACAATTTTCATATTCCAATTTACCCTTATAATAAATTGTTCAACATTTATTTCTTCATCAAAAAACATTTTATAATTATAAGTAGACATTTTCACTTCCCCTTTATACTCATTCATACCATCTAATTAGGCATAATTTGTTACATTTAAACGAGCATATGCCTCTTAAAATTTACATCCCGAACACCAATCCTATGTGTGTTCCTATCAGGATTCATGTCACTTTACTAAAGATGTCCCTCTAATGATGCATGAATCCACATCATCAATCATTTTCTGAAATGAAAGAAATATCACAAAACAGTCAAGTAAAATGAAAAGTGAATCCCCCAATGGTGAAATATCATCATATGTAACAACACACAACTAGAAAAACAATCTACTCCTTGGGTGACTTCAGTTTCCCCCTATACGTGGGTTTTCTACTCCTAAGCATGAGCTCATGTCTAAGGCCCGAAAAATTCCCAATCATTAATCTACCATCACCAAATATCAAGAAATTGAAAATAACCTCCATTGATACCACATTGTAATTTCCATGACCTAGGTTCCACAAAACTGGTGCCCCGAGTTGTGTAGTTACATGACCTTAGGCACCGCCCTATAAACCAGAGGCTACCGACTAGAAACGATGGGCCAATAGGTCATGTGCGGAGACTATACCCACAATAAAAGAGTATACCATAGTAGATAATAATTGAAGTAGATGAAACATAAGAGAATAATCCATAACATGAATAAAAATAAATTCCAAAAACATGGTACAATCATAAACAACAATAAGTATGTCATGTTGCTACAATGAAAGGTGAACAAAACCCAAAAGAAAGAAAATGGTAGAAACCCAACATGGTCTGGACTCTATGTCTGGGACCCCAACCAAACATGCCCCAGGTAAAACTCATCTCCCTAGCATAGGTCTCCTTACCTTCTCCTTGACTGTAAGCATAAAATCCTCTTGGGTACCCAAATGAGGCCTGAGAAGGGTGTGAGTATAACTCAGTAGGTCACCACCAACGATGTATACAAAATATCCAGTAAGGTAGATAGTGCATTCAAATGATAAATAAAGTCATCTTATGGTAAATAATCTAGTATGTCATACTGAACTATGTTCATCTTATAAATACCACCAATGAATTCGGGTTCACTACTTGGGCATTTTATTATTCAATCTTACAATTCTATGCGTTCAATAGATTATGAATATTCTGTGTTCTTAAAAAAAATGGATATACAATCAATCCCTATCTCCCAAGGAAACACAATATAACAATTCCCAATATCCTCACATCTAAGCCTCAGTATGGATTGAATGAAACTATTAGGGGATAGAACTTCATCCCCTTCCCTGACACATGAAATTGGTGAAAGAGCTAGAACTGCAGTCCAACTCGACCTATGGGCATTGATCCACAAATAAATACCCTACTCAGACAAGCCATGTGCACATCCATATTTATCATTCACCACAAATCACCACATCAAAAAAACATATCCAACATAATTTACAACATCATAATAATCCCAATAAATATGCAAAAAAATGTTATTTCCTCAATACATTAACACATTCACCCTTTTAATTACTCAAACCTTTAGCACCATTTCCTACTTCTCATTCCTATCTCTCAAAGAATAATCAATTATAAGCTAGTCACCTAGCATTTACCATTAAACCATTTAACCCTTTTTTGTCCCAACTAAATAACCTATTTGGTAATTTCCATCCTAGGTGTATTTCAAGACACATATTGAAATTATTTTAATCATATTAAACTAATATTCAAGGGATCTATGTTCTTTCACAATGGCTTATACATACATAGCTAACTCAAAGACTGGGAAATATATGCATGCCCCTCTGGTGGCCCTAATTTAGTCGAGTCATCCACCATGCAAATTATGTGGAACAAGAGGGGTTTAATTAACCATTTAGACACCATTACAACACATGATGTGAAATAAATCAAGAACCCTTCAAAATAGGGCAATAATAAAATCCATACATGCACAAATCTACACAAAACTGAAGGGATATAACTTGTAGACGACCTACCTAAAATCTGTTGGCAAACGCACTCCCAACAGAATCCATAGCTCTTTATTCAACCAAACATTGATGCATTACACTAAAACACACCGAAAAGTGGGATTTGAGAGCATCAGATAGAGAGAGAATATAAATAGAAACCCTAAACCAAAACGAAAGGCAAGGGAGAGAATAGCCTTACCTGTATCTTCAATCCGCAAATAATGGCACTCCAAACGGCTTAAAATAGAAAGAGATTGATTTTTGGGTGCTCTTGGTCCCTTTGGTTCATTCTTAGGGATGTCATGGAGAAGGGGGAGGAACATCATAAGTGTGTTATAAAATCTCAGAGTGGAAAACTTTAAAAAAATTTAATGGTTTCTGGACTACACAGTTTACCCGCATGATTTTCCAAACCGTGCATAAACTGTGTGGATGATTCTATCCAAAATCACCATTGCATGGTTTACCCGCATGGTTTTACAAACTATATGAAAACCGTGTGGAATATACTTCCCCAATGGTCCCCCCTCTCATGGTTTCCCACATAGTCCTCTAAACTGTACATAGACCTTGTGGAGGCTACTGTCTGAAAATATTTCCCTTGTACGGTTTACCTGGTCTTCCTCCACGGTTAGCACTAACAATGCACAAACTGTACAACAGACCCAAAAAACATATTTTCCAACCTTTTTGTGTCTGGAACCCTCTGATCACCCCAGATCATCCAAAATCACATCTTAAATCACTTAATTGAACAAAATAAAGGGCCTAAACTGAAATGTAAATAAAACATATCATATGAAGAAATCCGAGATCATACAATTCACATCCTTTTTTATAATCAAATCTCTATTATTTTCTTATATTCATTTTCATTGTGTCCTTATATGCCACAATAAAAATAAATTCTTTTTCCACAAATATATTCACCTATGTAATTATTTTTACATTATTTAAACATAGAAAATTGAATCTTCGCTCATCCATGTTATCCATTACCTAAAATCTCGAGCAACTCCTTCTTTTTCTTATATGGTGAGTCTGAGATTTGGTGGATCAATATGTGGTTAACCATGTTACGTGAAAACTAATTATGAATGATAACATCATATCGTACTCCATTGATCATCCCACTTGAATTCTCATTAAATAATTAATCCATCACATTCAAATTTAACACATTTCCTTTCGATTACCACCATTGACTAAAACTAGAAGCATAATGTAAGCATTATGTATCAAAGAATCATTCCATATAGTCATGAAAATAATGAAATATAGGATATCTAAATAATTATACCTTCCTTAATATATGACACCCAAGGTTCATACTAGGTTATTCATATCCAAATTATATTTAAAACCTTCATGATGCTATGAAAATATTTTATGTACTCACAAAGCATATCCCCTTGAGGTTTCAAACTAGGTGTGTATAAAGGCCTGTTTTCATATACAATATTTCCCCCACTTCAATAAAAAAACATATTATCAGAGTTGTTAACCCTTGGTACATATGTGACATTACCACATCCACTGTAGTATCCAGAAAGGTATGTATTTCTATGAAACCATTCACTCTATCCATTACCAAATTTTATGACATTTTCCTAAATGTTAATTAATCCTTATACTGATCCTTAGATATATCCATATACATTTCCTTATAAATATACATAGGGAGATCAGTAATGTTTTATCATCCTTGTTTTCAATTGTTGAATAGTCATTTTCATTAATTCCTACTATAGTAACTGAGGCTTAACATACATGGATATTACACCATATTAGATTAATGTTCATTATATTATAGTTATACATTCCTGAGGACCATAATTTTTTAGTGTCTTTTGTAACATGGAAAAAGAATATTATATACTCTTGAAAGATCATAAACTTCTCCGATAATGATCTCATACTTTATTACTTATACCTAAAAACATTCTTCATAACCTAAGAAAATAAAAAATAAAAAATTGGTGATCATAAATGAATTGTAAAGGTAAACAATGGAGATATGTATACATAATCCTGAGCATAGAAGAACGATAACATGATCATGAAAAAAGAAGATCATACTCAGCATATCAAAGATTATATACATGAATCATAACATAAATTTTTGTAGATCATAAGGCATTATTATTATGGAAATAAATAATATAATCTATTAAATCATAAAATAGGAATAAAACATCGAATTGTGGAAGAGATATAATCATATAACTTATTTCTATTGTAGTCACAGAATTTTTATAGATACCATCATAGTAGAAAAATCATTTATTGAACCAAGATCAGACCCCATTCTAGCCATATATTACTGAACAGAGTTCACCCCTCCTTCTATCCATGTATTAATGAAAAGAGAACACCCCTCATTTCAACCTGGAATTACTAAACCAAGTTCATTTTCTATTCTAGACTCGTAAAATTGAACCAAGTTCATTTTTCAATCTATCCATGTCTATCTAGTGATATGTAAATCATAACCCAATTAATTAGAGGGATATATTGGTTCCTTTCATCTCATTGTGAAATCATTCATACATGTACCAAAAAATAATAGAAAATCATATCATAACACATGTAATTAAATGGGTATCATAAACTTGTAAAAATATCCTAACCTATAGAAAAAAGTTATTCCCTTCATAATTTTTTTTTACAATGATATACTCAAGATTGAGAAATGGATTCTAGAATAATATAACCGATGAAAGATAAAAGTATTTCATAAACATATAACCCCTTAATGTGGGACATCTTTCATAATCATATAACCCATGATAGTGAAAAGGATTTCATAAACATATAACCTATAGAAGGATAAATATATTTCATAAAAATAGAATCTATGAATGTTATATATATTTCATAAACATATAACCCATGGAAGAGAAATGACTTTCATAAACATATAACTCTTGATAGAGAATCTAATTTCATTAATATATAAACAGTTAAAGAGAAATAGTTTTGATAAAGACTATTACATTTAGATTAACCCATTCATATAAAAATTGTTAATAGAACCTTCAAATCATTTCCTAGAAGGTCATGATTAACATCATAGTATGTTATCTTAGTTGGAAAATTATATTGAACAATTTTTCAATTACATTTCTTTCGGACAAAATAATTTCTTCTTTGGAAATGATATTTAATGTATAAAACCACTTGAAAATAAATTTCATAGAAAATACATTGAAAACATATATAGATGACTAGAAATCATTATGAAAACATTTTTCATTTAAAATTTATAAAATATTCTTCAAAACATTTAAAACCCCTTTTTATTTTGAAATACATTTAATACAAAAAATGAAAGATTTAAATTTTTTTGAATACCCTTTTTACATGAAAACATATGATATAATATTGAAAATGTTTTGAAAACAATTTCATTGATACTAATTTGAAGACATATAAATAAGTCTTGAAATAATTTTGAAAACCATTTTCATTGAAAACATATATAAGTTACTTGAAAACATTTTGAAAACCATTTATTTGAAAATATGTTTTATAAAAAATTTCTAAAAAATTAACAATTAAAAAATAATATATGTTTTGAAATTAATGTTGGTGAATAAATTCTTACATGTCATACTGTGTTAAAGAACATTCAATTTTCATAATAAAAAATGTACAAAAATTCCTTATTCAAAAAGTGATAAGAATATTCGATTGAAAAAATTTCAAAAAAAAGAAAAATTATAAAAATTACTTTTAATGATGATTTTATATTTGTATAATATTTTCAGAAACCCATTTTAGAAAACATGGTTTTAAAGGAAAATAGATTTCCAACTCAATATTGGGTATAGTCGCGCATTCATAAAAACACTTTCTCAACTATCTTGTGTAAAAAAATCAGAACAAATAGTAACAATATATGTGTACTTCCTGCATATCCAAATTATAAGAATATTGAAAATTGATATTGAGATAATGATAATAATATTTCATCAACTGAATCATAAACAGAAACAATCAGGAAAATAGATTAGATTGTCTCAATAAACTATTGTAACATGATAATTAGGGATTATACTCTCCATGTAAGAAAATGAACCTATATGAAACATAAATTATCATAAAAATAATGAAATTTATGTTATTACATTTAAAATTTAAGTATTTTCAGCCAAAAAATATAATCTAGGGGAAAAACATTAAGTCTCGAAGAAAGTAAATTAAGACAAAACTATTTCACTGATTTTTTATCCTTTGTAACCTAAATCAAATGAAATAAAAATCATAAACTAGATATGTTAATACCATAAAATTTATTTATATGATACAGGGAATATAATCATCTCATGTACAAACACCACACAAAAGGAAAAAGTGGAGAACATAACATGTTTCTCACGAAAACAAAAAGATAGATAAAATCCCTTCACCTTGTGTCTTGACTCTCATCATACCCATTAAATCTAAATCTAAAAAAATATAAAATTATCATAAATCATTTAATGAACAGTATTATTATATATAATACCATATATGGTATTATTATGACCATATACTACCTGCTGGTTATCCATCCTATGTTAAGGTTTCACTTTGGGTAATATTCACATTGTATTTCATATGTGTCTTATTTTGTTATATTGTTTGTTCTTTTAGATATATCATGAATCCAGAATATAAAAAATGATATAAATGTCATTTATATAAAATATATATTTTTTATAATAGTCTATATATTATAAATGTTTGAGACAGAATACTCCATTCATGGATACATTAGGTCGTACGTACACATGACCACTATTTCAATTATATTTGTCATGTTGAGAGAATGAATATAATGGAAATATATTTAGATATTTATATAAATATAATTATTAAATTTCCTCTATTATATCATATTTATCATATTTATTCAATAAACACATCCTTAATATATTGGATGTAGTGTGTGAATGAATCACATCACTTTGATGTAGTGGTAGTCTACACTTTCTCAAACTACATTATCGTATTAACATCAAATGGAAAGTAAAAAAGTTATTTTTTGTAAAAGGAATTCATAATACTAATGAAATAAAAATTATAATATATAAAATATATAAATATTGTTTCCTCTATAATTTCCTCCATTGATGGAATAAAGGAAAATTGAATAATCATCATTTATTGAGGTGACAGTTTGTCATACAGGTAAAAAGTATATTCATTATACAATAGATGGAGGTGTGTGTAATTGTGGGTAAAAACATTATCATAAATAAATACTTTTATATTTATTGCTTTTTGTATACAATAATTTAATAAAAAGTGTGTAGGGGGTAGATAATGAAAATAAAAGGAAGGACATGAGAGAAGATGTTCCCTATTAATTAGGTAACTCTTTTTTGTTTGTTCCTAAAGGAATATTAGATTTACTTATCCAAAATGGAAGGGTTATAAGAGGATGGGAAATATTTTTGGATTATTAATAGGAAAATCTTGGCCAAAACATAGATGTTTGAGAGGTGTAAGGATTTGGTAGCGGTGGTGGCCTTTTATAGGGATCAAAGGGAATCAATATAAATTTTTTAAAACAAGTTTGGTCTACATATATTCTTACATAAAAAAGTCATAATAAACCAATATAAGTCCATAATATAACATTTTTTGAGAAAATATGGCTACACAATGTGTATTTTGACAAGTGTCTGTTAAATTTTGGCTCATATGATTAATGTTTAGTCCCGAGTTATGTTTATCTTGACCTAAATTATTGTGATTAATTTTAATCACTTTTACCAATAATTTTGGTAATAAATAAACCTGATATAGTTTGAAAATAGATATTATACAGAATTCAATGGTCTATATTTTTTTTCAAACTAAATTCATATATGTTTAAATATTAATATTATTGAGAATCCCACAAACCGGATGAAATTACAGGTTTTTAATGTAGAAAGAAGTTCCAAAGTTATTATTGTTTTTATATTCAATTTCATTGTCAAATTAATTTTAATGAACTAAATATTCTTAATATATTAATAATATATCTATTTTGACCCTGAAAATATTGAATATAATTTATCATTAATAAATATTTAAACAAAAAATTAAATTTTTAACTAAAAAGAAATCTTTTACACTATTCAATCAAAATGATTTTTCTTGAAAAAATACCAAAAATTATTTCTCATATAATATCAATATAATAAATTCCAAATGATGTTTATTTTATATATGTAAATTTATAAATGTTTCATAAATAATATTTTTTTAATAAAATGGGTCATTCAGGAAGATGATATTTTTAATCATAAAAAAGACATTACCAACATTTATATCATTCATTTTCAATATGTTTTATTTAAAGTCAATATAAAAGATGTTTTAAAAATAATCACTAGTATTTATATCACTATGATTAGTGTATAGGTTATACCTATATCATTTATTAAATATTAATAAAATATTTTTTTCACAGAAACCTATTGTTGAATGTAACGTACGCCATTAAAGTGTTGCATGCAGTGCAAGCCAAGATGGCATTGCGTGTAGTGAATTAAAAGAAGGTATTTCATGCGGTTCATGAAAATTAAGTTATGTGTTACTGGAATGTTGTAATTAGTTTTTTAATATATATATATATAACTATTTCTAGTGTCACCTGAAATGAAAATTATCAAGAATATAAATTAATTCAAAAATAAAAATTTACAAAATCTTATGGGGTTACATGAACCTTTTGTAATAGAGTACCATATCATATTACAATAGGATATCATTTCAAAAAAACAAAATTGTTAAAGTCTACAAAAAAGATTAAATGACTTTGGGACCTCCAAATAGTTAGGCCATGCATGAAAATGCCTCACATACTCAGAGATTACATCCTTCATAATTCATAATGAATCCCATGAAATAAAAGAAAACTAACTACCCATTCACTTCCACTTTTGCAAGAATATACACACTGCCTAATACCGAATCCAAATGTGTCTCCACCCAAAACTATATCTCTATCTATTTTTACCTCATAAAAATATGCATTTTCAAATACCTGAACAATGGTAAGAAGGTACTTCAAAATAGACATAAACAAAATATTTGGCCTCAATACTAAATCAAACCTCTGATCTTTTAGGTAATAAGTTGTGAAAATCTCCATTTATAGTTTCAACAACATATAAAAAGGGTAGTATTCTATGGAACAATATTATCCCCCTTGACCAAGGCCATGAACTCCCAAGTCTTTGAAACATGTATCCTCTCATGGAAAAACAAATGATTAATGATTTTTTTATTAAACTTGTGTAAGGTTATCAAGAAAGATAGATTGTGAAATAGTGTACCATACTCTCCTTCCCAATCCCTTACAAATTATTTTGGTCAGACCCACCATATAGTCATTATTTGTATTCATGAAGTGGACAAAATAAAAAACCGATCAATACACTCCTTAGATTTCTGAAGGTCTTGGTCACCCTAAAAATATGGATATATGATGGCTTGAAAAATCATAAATTTGATCCACCACACATCCTTGGTTGCAAAAATCCACATGAACAAGAGTATGAATAGTGTTGATAACAACTTCAAATAGAAAATATTCCAATGGGGGATTCACATAGAAAACCTATCTCACATCTTCCTCTATTATATATGGAAGAGATCATAAATTTTTTTGTCTAATAAACCCAATACATTAACCAATTAGATCCCTAACACAATCCACATTCATAAAACCACTTCTATAATTCAAAACAATACATTAAAAATAGAAAATATTGAAATTATGATAATACTAATGAAATATATAACATAAGAAGGAATAAAACATATATATTTTAATAATCATCCCATACATTTCAAACAAATGACCTCAACATACAATTATAAATTGTCAAAAAAATTACGACCAACCATTGTCACTCTGGTTCAGTCATGGAAGTGAGTTGGTGGGGCCCCTTTTCCACACATACGATCAATATTTTGGTGGTCCTAACACACATAATCCTAGGACATAGAATAAAAAATTTGAAGTGAAAACACACATTACAACGAGTCCTCCTTAGCTAATTTTTTTTAATTATCCAAACCAAGTCAACCAAACTATATAGTCGAGTCAATTATCACCTTGAAATGTGGATGAGAAAAGAATGGAACAATTATTGAATTTATCCACAAAATTACTTAAAAGCAGAGTACAAATATAAAGAAAATATATAAAACGAAAAACCATAAAATCCAAGACAAAACATGCTAAACAATAATGTATTAAAATTCACCAAGTGGCCAACATTTTCCACAAAAAAAACCTTTCTACAAAGGAATATACATAAAGTTTAAAAATACATTATACCTAAATCCCATAATAAACCATCTACAACCACAAAAAGGAAAATACTGGGTGTGAGAAAAAATTCATGTATCATACTACCATAGAGACTATAAAAAATATAATATCAGGAATAAAATAGTTTTAGTACAGAATCCCACCTATAACTCTACATATCGATGCCTAGATACGGAGGCCGCATTACCTCTTTTTAGGCTCACCATGGATAAATAAGGGAATATTTTCTACATTGACACACCCTAGATCCTCCCTCCTATTCAATAACCACTAGAATTCTCGGTGTCATGCTTTGGGTCATGTCTCCATCATCTCGGAGCACGGCAAAAGTAGAATTTTGTGTGGGAAGATAAAAGGTTGAATCAAAGCATTTTTCATCTTTGTATTGCTATTTGGTCTTAGACTGATGATTTTGGTAATGGGATTCAATTATGAGTCTATTCATCTGGGTAGCAAACCCTTGTATAGAGGAAACCCAAATTACCTGGGATTCATAAGTGTTGCTATTTTGTCTTTTGTTAATATAAAAGGATTTCACCATAAGGAAACTCAAACTTATTGTTATTTTATTAATGATCATGTTATTAAAATGGTTTCTTTAGCCTTGTTCTAATGAGAGTACCACATTCCCAGAATATACATCTTACTTGGATCTATAGGACATAAAATTTCATGCTTTGTTCCATCCCATATTGACTTTTTTGCTTGCATTTCTGATTTTCATGTGATCATTGTATGTGAATGGATTTTTATACTATTATGTTCTTTAATTATTATAACTATAAATTTTCTCATATTTACATGGAATGTTTTAGGAAAAACTTACTAAAAAATAAAGTTTATTCTTTAACATAATTGTGTTTTCCTGCAATGGATATGGAAGACAACTTAATTATCTAGTTGTGGAATGTTGAGAGACAGACCATCAGTCTCATTGGTCCGAACATGATGTTGTTAGGATTAATTTTATGGAATATTTCAATTTATTAGGTGTATATAGCATTATAAATTAGATGTTTCAGTCTGTATAACTCAAACTTTTGATGAAATTAAAATATATTAATATATTGAAATTTGTATAATATTTAAAAAAATAGAACCTTATATGGGTGATACAATTCCTTAGACATAACAAGAACTTAGTTGAGGAAATTAAGTCATCCTTTTTTATAAACCTTTTCTGAACTCTTCTGATCACCAAGACCAGAATCATAGACTAGGATAATGGTTGTGTCCTGTTTTAGGAAGTATCTTTACCTGTCATTGTATTTTTATTTTATAATGAATATATATCATATATAGGTAATGAACTTTAAAATTATAAATCTATGATGCCATGGAGACATCTTACTATATGACAATATAGTGGAAATGATCAAAATCCTAAGGTGGTGGGCCTTGAACAACCCATCTTACTTTCAGTAGCACCACCTAAGGCACCTCTTAGAGATCCTCCAATAGGTTACAATTCTCAGTTATATGAAATCTTTTTCATCCTTATGTAGAAAATTCATAGGGAACCTCGACCATCCCCTTCGATTGATGTCCTAACAAGGGGGTTCTAGCAATTCCATACTACCTTGTTTTTAGGATATAGTGGAACTCAGGCCACTGAGTCATGAAAATAGGTCATTCTATCAATAATTAAGCACACTGATACTCTCCCATGTAAATTCAAAAGCCTGTGTATTCTATGATGTGTGATGCCACAAAGTATTGGTGGGCCTTTACAACAAAACATGTTCATCAATAGGGTTTTTTCTTAGAGGTATTCCAAGAATCCTTCTTCGACTACTTCATTCTATGAACCATGAGACTATATCATGCTTGGGAGTTCATGAACCATCATTGGGTTTTCACTTTAGTGATGGAATACTCAACTCGCGTCACTGAATTGTAATGTTTCACATCAATAATTACAGATGATAAGTTGAATATTGGGGGGATATTACAGGATGTGAGAGAATAAGCCATATACTCACATATTAATGTATTTCATCTGAGGAAAATTTTATACATAGTGAACTATTATTTCATTACATTGTGAAATACAAGTGAATCATGTGACACGAAATAGGATAGTTAATCATCCAATAATATTAGTGGTTTATCTAGTGTTTGTAATTGATATTTAGAGGATACAAATAGAGGAAGTACCAGACATATGACATGAACCAAATATTATGTTATGTGTCGCCAGTGTGGAATGTCATACCATAAAAAAGTGTATGAGGAACCCAATCAAATTCATGGCTTTCAGCAGGGTGGGTCATAACCATCATTTTTGTCAATCATTTAATATAGTTCCAAGATAACGAGGTACTAATCTAGAACATCTATCAAGGTAAGGATCAATGACACCATTTCAAGTTGGATGTTGTCATTTTACAGTTCATTTGGGCTGATATGGTGGTCATGTATAGGGGACTCAAGAAATAGTGTTTCAGCATCTATAGAGTGGACCTTCTTAGTATAAATACATCGAATCTTAGTGTTGCAGTTCCATCTCTATTTATACAGTGCTTCACATACAATTGGATTGGATTTAAGGGACATCTATAGTTATAAAGGCATTTCTAGAATCCTACAATTTATTTTCTATAGTATTTGATATAGGTTGTTCACAATCTTCTGTATCTTCTAAAACTAGGGAATGACTGGGCCGAGTGATAGAATATTCCAGTGAAATTAAAACTACATTAATCTTTTTCTAATTTTTAGAAGAGGTTATATTTCAATTTAAGGAGTGCCCCATGAAAAAATTTGGAACCACGTTTTAGGGAGATTCATCATCCTCTGTATGGTCAGCTTTGACAAAATTCTTGGTATGGATTGTATTAAGCCTTATTGAGCCCAAGGGGATTTCTAACATTGATGATGATCTTTTACATAAAATGAGGGAAACATGTATATCCACAATGTAGAATGATATATCCATGAAATTTAAGGTGGAATTAATCATACTAGGCTAGGTTGAGTGATATCCCAAATGAACTGCATCTTTTTGAAAGATCACAGAATGTTGCTTATACATTTCCCTCTAGTTTTGGATATTTTCTGGGATATATTCCCTAAAAATTTAACCAAATTACCTCTTATGATATAGGGTGAGTTTACTATTAATCATGTCATAGTATAACCACTATTGTCCATTCCCCCATGTAAGATAGAACTTACAAAGATCCAGTAATATAAAAAGCATATTGAAAACCAAGAGTATAAGGGTTTTATCCAATATATCCCATCTCCATGGGGTTCACCAATCCTTTTAGCCAAGAAGATTGATGGGACCCTTACATGTTACATGGATTATCATCAATTGAACCAGCTTATGGTGAATAATAAATATCCAATTACTTGTAATGAAATCATATTCGACCACTATTGAGGAGAAACTATTTTCTACAAGATATATATAAAGATAGTATACAATCATATACATGTGGGGACATCAAAAATACCAGGTATATTATTAAAGAGTAATTATAGGTATATGAGTATTAGGTCATTCCATTTGGTTAGATGAACACAACAAAAAAAATTATAGATCTGATGAACCCATGTTTCTACCCATATATTGATTTCACTATGGTTGTTTTAGTAGAAGACATCATTTTGTAATCTCATACAAGACATGACCATACCAACCATCTTGATATCCTAATTAATACACCAAAATAGCACAAACTATATGAGAGTCTTAGAAAATAACACTTTCAGAACAATATGGATCTCTTAATAGATCTTATCATATTAGAGCCAAACATATCCATTGACTAGGAGAAGGTGAGAGCCCTAGTTTACATGAAGTATCCAAAGATGATATTTGAAATAATAATATTCATAGTGTCAGAAACATATTACAAGACATTCATATATGACTTATCATGCCAAAAACACAGCTTACAAACTTGACCAAGAAGGGTGTGAAATTCAAATGGATTGAACACTGTGGGGCATGTTTTGAGTTAAATGAGAGGATGACTCCATAACCAATTATTATTCTTCCTAATATTTGAAGATGATATAGTGCATAATTTTATTCTTTATGAATCTATTAAGGTGTCATTCTAATTTTGGGAGATAGGGATTTATAATATGGGTCTCACCATCTATGTTATCATGATATAAAAAATCATATGCATGAAATGGAGTTAGATATTTTGGTACATGTGTGACAAAATTTAATGCACTACTTGTTGTGTGAGTATTAACTCAATTATAGAGACCATAAAATCTAAAATATATATCCACACTATAGTATTTGAAACTAAGGAAACTTAGGTGGGTTGAATACCTACAGCCCTTCATCATTGAGCTTGTTTATACAACATGAATGTGAAATTATGTTGTTTAATTCTTGAGTTTAACGACTCAGATTAAATCAATCAAGGATGACTGTAGTGATTTTTAGTTAATAGATCTATTTTCATAGATGCACCTAGAGTTTCAAGAACAACATGGGTAACTTTTTTCATAGTTTTAACAATGACATTATCTCTTGAGGAGTAGGTCTATATGTGGTCCTTGTATAATTATTGGGGTCTCATATTGATATTGGACGTTAGATTAGAGAACTCACCTCCTAGTTTTGTTATCAATGGAAGTGAAACCTTACTCTTTCATCACTGTGTGTGGGTGATGTCTGAAATATGAGAAGAGATTATGAAGGAATAAAATGCCTCTTTTTGTGATGTTCATACTAGGATCACCAAAATATATCAAGACTTGGGTTATCAGTATTAGAGTCCATATATGTTGTGTATGATAACAAGTTTAATCACATGGTGAACCACATGTCAGTAGGTGAAGGTATTGGACTAGCAAACTGCATGGATTATATAGAATCTATCAATTCCTAATTATAAATTTAACAATATCACAATGGACATAGTGATGGGAATGTTGAGATTAACTCAATCTAGTGATGAAATATTGGTGAGAATCCAAATTTTGACCGAGGTTTCACACATACTGTAGATCAAAGGGACCATGTTATACAATGTGATTGGGATGATATAAATATGGGAGATATGACATTTCATAGTGTTACCTATTCTTTGTTATCAGAAATAGATGAATAGTTTTCCTCATGGTTCGAGGAATGGTTGAAAAAGGAACTAGGTTCACATGTTATGTTGACTATATCATATCACCCTCTGACTGATGGGATGTCCCAATTGATGACATGATTTTTGGAGGTTATGCTTCGAGTCTACTTACTTGATTTTGGAGGTACATTGTGAAAACATATAACTCTTGTTGAGTTTTCCTACAACAACATCCTTAAATAAACAACACATAGTGATTAATATGAGGTCTTTTATATTGTGTAATGTACTTCAACTCTATGTGGTTTAGAGGTAATTATTGCATCTCTACTAGGTCCTCATCCATTGAAAGAGTCATAAGAGAACTTCCAACACATCTAGAAGCATATGGTTGGAGCTTAGACCAGAAATATGTCTTATATCGATTTTCTTCATAGTCCTCTCAAATTTGATGTGGGACATTGTGTTTTCTTCATGTATCACCTATGTTGGGTCATAAGCAAATTATAATAGAGGGAAAGTTAACACCATGATATGTTGGGTCCTTCAATATTGTAGAGAGATTATTTCATATTGTAAATCTGTTGTAGTTTTCTCAAATCTAACATTCCATGCATGTTGTCTTTCATGTAACTCATCTTTGATTGAATCATCATGGCATGTCTCAATATTTTGTCTCTGAGGCTTTTGATTTGGAGAAAAATGCATCCTTCAAGGAGTATCTAAAATGTGTCATTTATCAGAGAACAAATTCTCTCTGTGTAACACTCAAATATTACATAGTATGACTATATCAAATTTGACAAATTATATAGCTTATATTGAACACAACAAAAATTATAAAACCATGATATTTTATTTTAATGGTGATCAATTTAACATAGCAGTTAAATTGGTTGTAATGAATATTAATAACTGCATTATGAAATTTAGATTTTGAAATTCATCCGAATTAATTTTAACAGAAAAAAATAATAATAAATCAAATTTTTACGCATAGAAGACTATATATTTCTAAATGATGTTTTATTTCCATTTCATGGAGGACATGTTTGAAAATTAACTTTTGAAATATTTAAAATTTATATTGATCAAAAGAAACGATTTATTTAAAAGAGGAATGACAAAATTAACTTATAAGGAAAATTGTTTACTTTTCAAAAAATATTTATTTTCCAATAATAGTGAAAAGTATAGGATTTTAAAAAACTGTAAATTTATTTATATTAAAACAATATTAGTGATTTGAATTTTATATCACATTTAAAATTATAAATAAATTTTAAGAATCTCTTCAATGCGAATATGAAATATTTATATAATTGAATATGAAAATAAATGTATTAAAATGATAAAATAAGTATTTCTATTTATCTAAAATTTAAATTTAAATTTATAAATTTATAATTTATATAATGTGGTAAATTGTTTTTATTTTTATGAAAAAGGTTCATAAATTAATTATTATCTCTTATGATTATAATTTAATTTTATGACATTTCAGTTAATTTTTTAAACAGTCCTTAATTATGTTATAATAATAAAATTAGTATTTTAAAAATAAAATATGTTTTTATTTAAAAATTAAATTATGAATATATAGGAAATTATTTTTGAAAAATGTAATCCCTTCATAAATTATAGTGGTCAAAAAATTTTAAGTTTTAATTTTTGGTATTTTTATGAAACAATTGATTTTATGGGGATATTGAAATACAGTAATTTATGGAATTTAACATTATAGGTAAATAAATGAATTACTGATTAATAAACAATGTATAGATGAGAAAAGAAGTCATGGGTTCAAACTGACAAGCTCAATTTACTCTATTTTGTCATAGAATTTAGTATTATTGATATCATTGAGACAAATTAATATAACAATGATTAAAAAAATAAAAAAACACCTCTTTTTCACTATAAAGATCACCCCTCACCAACCCATCTCCTCACACCTCCAATGCCTTGAAACTTACTTATATTCGCCCCAATTATCTCACATACCCCATCCACAAATTATTTTCTTTATGGTCTCACCAAAAGACCATTTCCAATTCCCATATGTTAGTTTTCATAGAGGGGATACTCAAGAGGTAAAACCATCTATGTGCATATTTTAGTTTCATATCATTTCATGTCCTTTAATCAAAAACCTGGTGTAATGTCAAATAATGACTCTAGAATCATATATATTATATAATTTTATTATATAAACTGTTTATCCACTATAAATTATATTTTCTTCCCCTTTTGTTCTAAATATGACAACATTATTCATGAGGTGTCAATTATTCACCATCATGGACAATGATTCTTATTTTCTATTAACTACTTCAAGGATAGTCCTTAAACCATTATAACGTTTAAACCATGACATATATTTTTTCTACATTTAATTTACTATTCTAAAACCATTTTATATACATATTATTCATTAATAAAATATTAATAGTTTATGATGATTGAAAAAACAACAAATATAATATTAATATATTTTATTAATGTTTTATCTAATGAATAATCCTAATATCCTAAAAAATTAGATATAAAAAATTTAATATTATAAAATTTAATTAATAACAAATAATTTCAATTCTTTATAACTATTCCCATTTTACATGATAGTTTATTCATGTATACATGTGAACCAATCATGAAAACAAAGGAAACAAAAACTCTCGAATGAATACATCGATTTTATATCTCATCAAAATGTTATAATTGAATTTCAAAAATATAATAAATCAAATAAGTGTTTAAGTGTTTTTTATTTAAATTTAAAATTAATCTAATTTAATTATCAATTCTATTATGTGCATGTGCAGAACACTTTCGGACATAAGGTAAAATTTTCTACATCTCACTTTTACATTTGTGAGATACAACATATCCACCACTTATTCATTGTGTTTGTTGTATTTATATTAAAAATTTATATATCATTTCATGAATCAATTTATATTCATTTTATTCAATTATTAATATAATGATCATTAATTTTATGGGTAATATGGTTTGAATGATTACAAATTTGTAAGGGTTTCACCCCGAATCTCCATTTTCCTTCAAGATTTGTTTTGTTCTCCTTATCTCCAATGCAATTCTTAAATAATCATTTATAGAACTCCTAAATTATATGTTTATATTAAAAATATTTTTATCTAGCACAATTCTTCATTCAATTTTGGTAAATATCATGTTTTATAAGGTTCTTTTTTAAATTCATCCCGATATGCATGTATGATAAAACGGATATTCCTTATTTTATACAACATTTCATGTACAATCTATAATATATTTGAATAACCCAATAGTGTTTATTAAAATCATTATTCATATCATGAAAACATATCATATTTATTTTATTATTTTATGAAAATAATTAGGAATTTTCTTCCATAAAGAATCTTTTGTATTTTCCAATAAACTACGGTGATTTGGATCATTTCTAATGTTTATTAAACACTCATTTTTACATGTTTTCACTTTAGTTTTAGAATTTAAATGTGATTACTATTTTAATAATATAAATGTTTATATAATTCAATTTTAATATATGGGATATATAGGTTTACATTTTGTTTTTTATGATGAACACAAATTATTTTTCAAAATAAATATTCTTTCCAAATAAAAAAAGTTATTTCTCTCGGTTATTTCTCAAGGATGTATTATCATATATTTAAGGAGAATATATTGAATATTATGACTAATTGTTACTTTTCTTCTTATATTACAATCTAAAATATTTTATTTAATGGTTTAGGGTTATTTCGGTTATGGATGTAATACCTTGATAACAATTTATATATTACATTCAATAGTTTATTAATAAGATTATTGTTTAAGGGTATTAATTACATTTCATATGATAGTTTCAATATGAATGTATATGTTTATTATGTTTTATCCCATTCACATGAGAAATAAACTGGACATATTAAGGGATGGTCGGGGTCCTCTATTACCCATCGACGCATCATTATGTCTCATGAGACAAACTATACTAGGTTTCTACCCAATTATATATAGTGTTCTGGTCGAATCTAGGATGATATGTTTATGTTGCCCATCATTTTTCATTCCATCACCGTGATATTTGTAATTGGTAATCAATGTTGTTATTTGACTATTAGAACATCCATGGTTAAGTATCTTTATAATTTTTTATTTATATAGAATTATTTATTAATCTGTAATTCATCACATATTATGTTCATGTTTGTGTTTTAGTGATTTAGGATGTTAGATATTCAACATTCCTTATTGAATAGGTTTATTTATTATAATTTACATTTTACCCATAATGATTATCTGAGATCCCTCTTCTTATGTATTATTTTTTCCTTGGATTCTATGTTGAAAATTATGAGTAGTGTGCATACATACACTAAGGTAATACCAATGTTTTAAATGAAGTTACTACTTTTTCATTAAAATTTTTAATTTAAAACATAATTTTGCATCTATTTTTTCAAATATGCCAAACTATTCAGTCCTTTGAGACATGATAACATGTTCATTTATAAAATATAATAATGTTAGTTATTATATTTTGGATAATGGGGTTGAAGACATTATAGTTGGTATAAGGGAATGTTTATTAGAAACATTGGAAAACTATTTATGGAAGCACAGATTAGATTAAACAATTCTATGAGAGAATTTGATGATAACAAAATAAGAACATCCAAAAACACTATGTTTATGATATTATCTATCCATAAATTAATAAATTTATGTTATTTGTTTCACATGTTTTATATTTTGTTATAATGTTATGATCTAATCTAGTGTATTTCAATATTTAAAAAGGGATCCTAGTGGAAGAAATATAAAATGTATTAATACATGAATTCCATGTTTTGATTTACCTATTATGCATGATAATGATGTTGGAACTAGAGATAGAATTGCGGGTGAAAACCAAAAAAATATTATATGAGAAAGGAGTATGGTTAGAAGAAACAACCTTACTTGCATAGAGAAGCCCGATCTATAATCCAGTGAAACAATCCAAGAAAACATCATGCAACAACTACAACCATTATTCAATTGTACTAAAAATCAATTTTTAGTTGAACAATTTATAAGTTCCTTAGAGAGTATATTTATCCCTTTGGTATGTAATTAAAGAGAGATGCTTATAATGTCATTTTTTTCAAATCTCAAAAGATACTTATCAATGGTTGACATTAATTAAAAACTGTAAATAGGAAGAGGAAATTTCAAACATATAATGCAAGGATTTTTAGGATCCTTTATGAAAAAATTTTAAGCCCCAGAATTTCCATTTATTTTTTTAAATAAATGGGAATTTTACATTCCAAAAATAAAATAAACAGATCATTTATATTATTTTTGTTGTTAAAAACCTTCCATGAGGATGTTCAGGGGTGGGTTTCACCAGAAGTAAACCTCGTCTTCTTGTTTAATTGTGGTGGGGATGACCTGATTTTTCAATAACCTCCCAAATTGATTTTAGGGGTGGGGACCACCCAACCCCTATTAATGAGTGGAGAAGAAACTACTCAACCCTCCTCATTAATGTGGAGAAGCCTCTTGATCTTCCTCCACAATAATTAGGCCATCCCACCTTAACTAAATGTGCCAACCTATGGGTTTAATTAGGCTATTTTTTAAATTGTGCCAATGATTAAAGATGGGGGAAACACATCAGTTTTCCATATTCATTTTGGTAGAGCCTTCGGAGAAATGCACTCCAACGAAGAACTATTTCTCCGAATGAAGAACGTGATCTTCCAACAAAGAATGCCGAATTGGAATTCGAACATCATACTCGAGAATTCCTCCGATGTAGGATTTCTTTGATAACGACGAACTGATGCACAAACGATGCCTGAGGAAAATGCCGATGACACAGACGTCTGCCTTTTTCCCAATGATACATCTTCTTCCCCGCGACTCCGCCAACTTATCAACCTGAGGTAGGGGTTCAATGCTTTTTTTTAATCACTTTATAGGTACTCCATTATTCTATTGTGTAGGATTTGGATTGATTAAATTATGGATGATTATGGTTGACGTTCTTTCCTTCATTCTTGTGACCTGTTTGGTACCACTCTAAATACGGAGGGTATGGGCCAAAATAACATGGCCCGACCAAACTACGCTGTTATTCATTGTGGTGTTCTTTAGAATGAAGGAAGGCAATGAGGGAGAAGAAGGCAATAGTGCCTCCAACCACAACCGCTGTGACACGCGCCGCCCGACGGCCGACCCACCCCAGGAACATCGCCCGCCGGCCGCTCCCCCCACTGGCAAAGCCACACGCTGACCTCACCACCCGTCGACCACACCCCCCCCCCCCACTCAGAGGTTCCAACCGCTGGTCATGCCACCCCAGACATACCATCCACCGTCTAACCCACCTCAGCTCATTCCACCCGCAGACCTCCTGAAACGGCCCGTGCCTCTCGTGGCTCCCTGATCGAACTGGCCTGCACCCCTCGCGGAGCCCCGGGAAACAAGAACACACCCCTTGCGGCACATCGGTCGAACCGGAACACACCCCTCATGGCACCTTGGTCAAACCGGCCTGCGCCCCTTGCGGTACCCATGCCAAACTAGCCCCGCACCCTCGCGGCACCGCCGCGGTTGCGCCGCCCCGCGACACCAGCGAGCTCCGCAGCTCCCTGAGGCCCTCGCATCCTGCAGGACCTCTCTGTGGACCGGGCTGCATTACATGCTGGGCCGGAACCTGTGGGTCGGTCCGGGTCAACTCGAACTAGGTCGACCCATGACAGGACGGCCCAGATCAGTCTGACCGGGTCTGACTGGACCTAGGCCCACTACGACCCATATAATTCTTTCAGCAATAACATTGGAACCAGACATATGTTTGACGAACCGTCAGTGGAATTGGGATCCTTGGAGTGATACAGTCCCTTTCAGTGATACCCCCATAGAGTTTTGGATTGAGATTGGGTACGCTCAGGTTGGGTCGAGCACAAATCCAACTGGACCCCCAGGAATAAAAGGCTAATAACTAAAAGACTGGGCGTCTGATTGACGCACCATCTATTACGTTGAGACCCCAATGATGTGGAGGACCTTTGGGAGAATTATTCTTCGGACATCATGATAGTTGGAGTATCAACATGTAGCTTGTGGAGAGGATCCTCCTAGAGATGAGCGAGCATAGTACTGTGACCTACTAGCTGGCTGAGACCCGACGACTACTGACCGTTTTGATTTGGAGTGACTCTACAAGCCAAGTGGGGAGAACCTTGGTGTCACGGAAGACCCACAGTGGGGAGATCCATGTTGTCACGGTAGACCCATAATACTCGAAAGGAGGAGTATCTAAGCAGGCGACTAGTGGGATCACACTTGGAAATGCAGAAGACCCACGGTGGGGAGCACGCTTGGTGATGCTGATGATCCATGGTACTCGACAGGAGGAGTACCTCAGTAGTACAAGGTTAGTGGGAATTTTATTTGGTGTCACAGAAGGCCCACTGTACTCGATAGAGGATGATTTCTTCAACAGTTGAGGTTTTGGTAATGTGACTAGCGATGTTACTTGATACTACCCCTAGAATAAAATCATGGTTGAGATGAGTCTGTTTTTCTATGTTTTCCTCATGATTGAGATGGATCACTTGATAACATAGGTATTTGTATGGGCATATACCTACGTAAGGTTATCTATTGATTTGATACTTTGTGGTTTATTCTTATTTGATTTTGTGATACCTTGAGGGTCTCGGGGTCCCTATTGTGTTTTGTTATAATCACCCATGTACGAGCTATGCCTGCACCTTATTGTGTTTGTTGTAGATGATGGACGATGCTGATTGAGGATGAGATTACCAAGACTGGATAGTGCCCAGAGGTGTACCATATGGCTTGTCAGTACGTGGAGGAGAAGGATGGACACAAAGTACTGGGGAGGATATTTGGACCTTCCCTTTAGGTAGGAATCCCGAAGGATGACCCAATAACTGTTTTTCATTTTTTCATTCATCAGTTTTAGAGTTTTCAATTGTACTTCTGCATTTACTATTGGCCATGTATTATAGCCCGTTTTTACTTTCAGCACCCTTTTAGTTATATAGTTTACACATGTTCATACCGTACTGTGTGTGTTTATAGGTTATAAAAGGCAATGCCTTCCCATTTTTATAGAATTACACCTTTGGTGCTAGTCATCATCCCCTGGCCTATGGATGGAGGGCTTAGGGTAACCACGGCACGGGCCCCAGGGGACGAGTTGTGAAAAATTTCTATAAGAGGATTCAGTTCTATGGCAGAACATAGGACTCTGATCATTTTAGTAAAGCAATAGTGTTATATTTAGTGGGTGTGGTTTTCAGTTCAGGTAGTCCGGTGTTAGTGCGACAGGAGACGTATCTATACACTAGGAACCTGACTTCTGATTTCTAACTCAGTGAATGAAAACACTGATTGCATGTGTGTTTTCAAAAGTTATCATTAAGTCATCTCACTAGGTCAGATCACTGGGTATAACTTTTAACCGTATCACACTTACTTCTTTTCAGTATGATTCCTCATAGATAGCCAGCAAGAGTTCTTAGATTTGTATGCACTGATAGCCCACTGAGTGATGAGGCTTCGATGTAGGGCCCTTTTCCCATAGTGGAACTAGCAGAGGAACCAGCAGTACCACTCGACGTTTGTCCACCAATGACACTATCCCTATTAGTATTGAGTGCATGCCGCTTGAGCATTTTGCATTAGTTCCAATGACAGAGGACACCAAGGTTCTGGGGAGAGACGGACCCACGGACGGCTGAGGATTGGCTGGAGGCCGTAGTGAGAGTTTTCTGACTTGTAGGGACACCAGTCGATCACATGGTGACTCTTGTTTCCATCCTTCTATAGGCAGCAATGGGAAGATGGTGGAGCTTGATTCTCCTGGTTCACAACAAGGTGACACTTCTCTAGGCAGACTTCGAGAGCCTATTTTGGGTGGAGTTTGTTCCTATGATTCTTCGCGCTGTGCACATTCAGTAGCTACTTCATCTATAGCAGGGCAGCATGACTATATCTCAGTAACCAGCGAGGTTCACTAACCTCTCTTGCTAATCCAATGATATGGTATGGGACCCATTATTCAGGTCTCAGACATTTGAGCAGGGTCTCAGGCGGGAGATTTGGGCTTCAGAGATCTCACTCAGCATCCCGATGTAGGTGGGGGAGTTTGAGAGATCCCTCTTGATGGAGTGTTTCCTTGCTGAGAAATCACCAGCAGTGAGACCCACTACTAGTCGTCACATAATGGATTCTTCTGCAGCTGGCAGAAGATAGACATCACAAAGGTCCACAAGGACCAGACCTATAGGCGGACGACCGCGTGACTTAGGATCGATTGTGCGAGGCACCCGAAGTGGAGACAGACATGCCAGGAGCAGGAAGTGTTTCACATGGGGCGGGAAGGGTCATATGGCTCTTGATTGTCTGACCCTCTGTATGGATGATCAGCAGACGGTCAAAGAACCTCCCAAGAAGAGACAGAGGTTCGACCGAGCGGGTACGCAGGGAGCAGGCGGACACGGTAGAGGAGCTGGCTGAGCAACTGGTGGTGGGTGACGAATTGAGGTATTACCACCACCCCTGCTAGGAGGACCACCCCGACCGCAGGGAATATGTGGATGGGGGAGAGCTCATCACCAGGCAGCTGAGTCTTACAATCATGGAACTACAGAGATGATATGAGGTATGATCTATGTCTACTCCACCATAGATGCAGTACTTATAGACACGGGTGCCAGTCATTCATTCATTGCCACTACCCACGTTTGGAGCCCATAGATTCCAACGGATCTGTTGGCACAATCCTTATGGAAAGAGACTTTTACATTAGCAGATTTGACGATTACACACTGGTTCCAGTAGCGTGAGATTACTCTAGGAGTCAATTGTTTTGGCTGGGATCTCCTTGTTGCGATGTTGATGCCTTACGACGTCATCTTGGGTATGGACCATTTATCAACAGTCTATGCTCAGATTGACTATATTAGGTGAAATGTGCAGTGTTTCTGCATGAATGGGACTAGGTTTACCTTCACTAGTGAGAAGGGAGCCATTATAGCACATGATGAACATACCCAGAGGATAGTGCAGTCGATCCCTCATTAGTTGTCTAATATTACCCTTGGATCTGTTGATGTGGAGAGTCTGAGCTATCCTGTATTGGTGGACCAATACGCGTATGTTTTCTAGGATGATGTACCATGTTTACCCCCTCTTAGAGAGGTATACTTTTACATTGAATTTTACCCCATGATGTCACTGATATCTACACCACCATATCGAATGGCTCCCACCGTGCTTCGTGAGCTGCGGGTACAGCTGGAGGACTTACATGGGAAGGGATTCATTCAGCCTAGTGTTTCTCAATAGGCATCCTCGATTATTTTCACCAAGAAGGTGGAAGGGAGCTTGAGGCATTGTGTTTAATATCATCACCTCAACTAGGTGAATGTGAAGAACATGTACCCACTCCCAATGATTGATGACCTCTTTGATCAGCTAAGGGGGCCATGATGGTTCTCGAAGATAGAACTTAGATCTATCTATAACTAGCTCAGAGTACGAGACAATGATGTGCAGAAGATAGCTATCAGGTGTTGGTATGTCCACTATAAGTTCTTGGTTATGCCATTTGGCATAACCAATGCTCCAGTAGTGTTAATGGTACTCATGAACATGATCTTTCAGCCATACCTTGATCACTTTGTCGTAGTCTTCATCCATTACATTATTTTCTACTCAGCTACTGAGGAGGATCATGACTATCATTTGTAGGTAGTACTGGACACGCTCCGAGAGCACCGGCTTTATGGTAAGCTCTCTAAGTGCTAGTTCTAGATCAGAAAGGTTCACTTACTGGGACATGTGATATCAAAGGATGGAGTTGTAGTGGATCCAGCGAAGATTGAGGTGGTACATGCTTGGGATCCACCAAGGAGTGTGACCTAGGTATGATGTTTTTTGGATTTGGCTTGATACTACGAGAGATTTGTACCAGATTTCACCAAAGTTGCAGCACCACAATCATCCTTGAAGAAGATGGAGAAACCCTTCGTGTGGCCAGAGAGATTCCAATTGAGTTTTTAGGAGCTGAGATAGATGTTGACTACTGCCCCCATCCCGAGGCTTCTAGAGGATGGCGTAGGGTATGTAGTCCACTGTGATGCATCAGGGTCCAGACTCAGATGTTTCCTAATGTAGGAGCGATCAGTGATCACATATGGTTCCACTGTGACGTTGTCTTGAGTTCCTCCAGGACTATAACTTTGAGATATTTAATACTCCTAGGAAGGGGAATGCTGTTGCAGATGCACAGAGAAGTTGATCTGGTATAAAGCTACTAGGTGAGGAGGTGGCACATCTGGCCACATTGCAGGTAAACTTTGTGGATAAATATGGAGCAGATTTCTTCAGTCTATTATTGTCACTCCCCCACTTCTTCAGTGAGTCAGGGAGGCATAGTGTGGGGATGTTGACTGTGAGACATGACATGCTCAGATATCCATAGGACATGAACCTGATGGATTTTCTGAAGGTGGGGTGCACATCATCCTCTTCAGAGGATGTATCAAGTTACCAGTGTCACTTTAGGAGGAAGTGTTGAGGGAGTTCCAAACATCCCCTCTAGCGGTACATCCAAGAGTGGCGAAATTGTACCAGGATCTCCAGTAGCAACACTGGTGTCCGGGAATGAAGAAATAAGTAGCAGAGTTTGTCTCTCGGTGCCTCACATGTCAACAAATGAAGGCGGACCATCAGGTACCAGAAGGATTGGTTCAGCCCTTAGAGGTCCCAGAGTGATGGGATATCCATGGAATTCATTGTAGGACATTCACGTAAATCTAGGGGACATGACTCTATTTGGGTGATCGTCGAACGACTCACCAAGTCGTCCCACTTCCTACCAATCAGAGAGTAGGGTTAATTAGAGAGATTTTGACACCTCTATGTGCAGGAGATTTGCGGCTACATGGAGTACCTTCAACAATTATCTCCTATTGTGACTCGTGATTTACTTACAATATATGGAAGGGGTTGCAGAAGGCTTTCGGGAGGCAGCTTCATTTGAGCACCGCCTTCGATCTGTAGATTTATTGTCAGACAGATCAGACCATTTAGACCCTCAAGGACATGCTACGTGCTTCTGTCCTTGACTTCAATCGCAGCTGGGATGATGACTTACCTTTGGTGGAGTTTTCATACAACAACAAATATCACTCCACCATTTGGATGACACCATTCAAAGGGTTATACGAGCGACCATGCAGATAACCTTTGTGTTGGACTGACATAGGGGAGTCATCACTAGAGGGACCGGAGATGGTATGGGCTACCACATAGAAGGTGCAGATAATCCAGGAGTAGATGAAGACTACACGGAGTAGGCATAAGTCATTTTCCAATAAAAGATGAAGACCTCTATAGTTTGAGGATGGCAACCATGTCTTTCTACGGGTCTCACCTCGATGAGGTTTGCGGAGATTTGTCTGAGGAGCAAGTTATCTCTGAGGGTCATCAGAACTTTTCAGTAACTCTTTAGAGTTGGTGAGGTGGCATACTACTTAGCTCTCCCACCTATGTTTCACCGGGTGCATGATATCATCCATGTATCCCTGTAGAGAAGATACTTGCACCACCCTTATCACATCAGCGGCCATGATGAGTTAGACATCGAAGATGGGGAACCTTTTACAGAGGTTCTTGTAGATATTGAGGATTGACAGAAACGGGTCCTTTATGGACGGTTGATACCTCTTTTCTGCATTTTCTGGCAGCACGGTAACCTCCAGAAGGCTACATGGGAGCGGAAGGCTCAGATTCGTGCTCAGTACCCCCACTTGTTTACCATGTTTGAGTTGTGGTTTATGGGGATGTAGAGCCCTGAGGTGGGAAGAATTTAAGGACCCAGAATTTCTATGTATTTTATTTATATAAATGGGAATTTTACTTGTCCGTGAAAATTTACGGTGTGTGATTCTGTGGCATAGATTTGCTGGAATGAATTTATGAACTTTATTTAGGGTACGTTCAGTAATTGCACGAGTGGGTTTTTCTAGCATTTGAACCGGTTCTTGGAATTGAGATTTGAGGGAACTATTGAACTCGCAGCGCCATTTTTTTCTTAAGGATACTTTCACCTCGACGACAGATGGTCAGTGGTGAATGTTAGTTTTTGGGTTTTTTGTGGAAATAATAAATAAAATAAAAACACGATATCTTTTATTTTTGTTGTATCCACCCTTCATATGGATGTTCAGGGGCGGGTTTCACTAGAACTAAACCTCCTCTTCTTGTTTAATTGTGGTGGGGACCACCCAATTTTTCAATAACCTCCCAAATTGAATTTAGGGGCAGGGACCACACGACCCCTATTAATGGGGGGAGAAGAAACCACACAATCCAACTCATTAATGTGGAGGAGCCTCTTGATCATTATCCACATTAATTACACCAAACCACAATAATTAAATGTGAAAACCAAGGCATTTAATTAGGCTATATTTGAATTTTTTCCAACGATTAATGATGGGGGAAACAAATTTGTTGACCCTTTCGTTTTTGGTGGAGCCTTGGGAGAAAATCTCTCCAACAAAGAACTATTTCTCTGAATGAAGAATGCCTTCTTCCAATGAAGAAAACTGATGAAGAACACCGACCCTGACTTCGACCTACTTCCTTGAGACTTCCTTTGACGTATGACATCTTCGACTACGACAAAATGATCCACAAACAGACAATCGAGGAAAATTCCAATGACACCAACATCCATCTTTTTTCCAATGATACGTCTTCTTACCCATGACTCCGTCCATGTATCTACCCGAAGTTGGGGTTTATTGATTTTTTTATCGCTTTCCATGTACTCCCTTCTTCACTTGTGCGGGATAGGTAATGATTAAATTATGGAAGATCATGGTTGACGTTCTTTGCTCCGTTCATCTGAACCATATGCTACCATTCAAATTGTAGAGGGTGTAGGCCAAACTAACATGTCCCGACCCCCCCTTTCGTTGTAATTGGTGGTGTTCTTTAGAATTAAGGAAGGCGACAAAGGCAATGGGGCGGCGATCCGCGACCCGCGCCGCCCGCCGGCAGCCCCCCCCCCCCCCCCCTCCCCGACCGTGCCACCCGCTGGCCCTGCCTCCCCAATGGATCCCCCTGACAACCACCCCACCCCAGCCATACGGTCCTCCGGCCGGGCCGCCCTGGCTCACCCCACCTGTCGGCCTCCCGAAATGGCCCAAGCCCCTTACGGCGCCCAGGACGAATCGTCCCGCACCCCTCGGGGCGCCCAGGCTAAACTGGCCCATGCCCCTCACAGCTCTCGATCCAAACAAGCCCACGCCCATCACAACGTCCTAGGTGAACTGGACCATGCCTCTTGCAACGCCCCTGCTGAACCAGCATGTTCCCCACATGGAGCCCCTGCCGAACCGTCCCCTACACCTCGTGGTTCCCCAACCGAATCGGCTCGCGCCCCTTGCGGCGCCCCGACGGAACCGTCCCACTCCCCTCGCAGCACCCTGGCCAAACTGTCCCACGCCCCTCACGGTGCCTCGTCCAATCCAGACCACACCTCTCAGGGCAACCCTGCCGAACTGGTCCACAAACCTCACTATGAACTGTCTGAACCGGCTACACACACTCGCGGCACCCCCACAGCAGAGACACCCCTTGTTACCCACAACTCCTTGTGGCCCTCGCAGCCTTCTGGACATCCCATCAGACCAGGCCCCATTATGGGTTGGGCCTGACCCAGCAGGATTGGTCGGGTCCACCCCAACTTGGTCAACCCATGCCAAGTCGGGCCGTGTCGGACTCAGGCCCACTACGACCCATATACTTCTTTTGTCCATAACATTCGCACCAGACGACTGATTGATGAACCGTCAGAGACTTTGGGAAACATGGAGCGATTCAGTCCCTTTGAGTGGTACCCCACTGAGTTTTGGATTTAGATGGGGTATGTTATGGTTGGGTTGATCATGAATCCAAACGCACCCCCGGGACTAAAAGGCTAATAACTAACAGATTAGGCGTCTGACTGATGCACTGTCTATTACGTTGAGACCCCTATGACGTGGCAGACATTTAGGATACTTCATTGTGGGACGCTATGTCAGTTGGAATATCAACCTGTAGCGTGTGGATTAGATCCTTCCAAAGACATGCGAGCATAATGTAGAGACCTATTAGCTAGCTGAGACCTGACGACTGCTGACCGTTTTGACTCTATGTTAGTCTACTAGCCCAATGGGGGGTACATTGGTGTCGTGGAAGACCCACAGTGTGGAGCGCCTTTGGATCATGACAGTCCCACGATACTTGACAGAAGGAGTACCTCAGTAGGCTAAAAGGGGGGCACACTTGGTGACACAGCAAACCCATGGTGGGGAGCGCGCTTGGTTACATGGAAGATCCATGGTACTCAACAGGAGGAGTACCTCTGTAGGACAAGGTTAGTGGGAAGAACGCTTGATGTCATGGCAGTCCCACTGTACTTGATAGAGGAGGATTTCTCCAGAAGCCAAGGTTTCAAAAATGTGAATGGGGATGTTACTTGATACATCCCCATGAATAAAATCCTGGTTGATCTGAGTCCATTTTTTTGTTTTCCTCAGGATTGAGATGGATCACTTGATAACATAGATATGTGTATGGGCATATATCTAAGTCAGGTTATCTATTAATATCATACATTTTGGTTTATCCTATTTGGATTTTGTGAGACCTTGAGGATCTCGGTGTCCCTACTGAGTATCTTTATACTCTCCCTAGATAGGCTATGCCCATATATTGTTGTATTGGTTGCAGACGACTGACAATGCTGACTGAGGCTGAGAGTACCAGGATTGGACAATGCCTGAAGGTGGACCATATGGTATGTCAGTAAGTGGAGGAGACAGAAGAACGCATAGTGATGAGGAGGATATCTTTACCTTCCCTTCAGGTAGGAATCCCACAGGATGACCCAATAAACTCTTTTTTTATTTCATTAGTTGTATTGTTTTCAGTTTTACTTGTACCTTTACTATTGGGCTTATTTTCCGGCCCCTATTACTTTTATCATTCTTTTGGTTGTATAGTTTACTCAGTTTTGTATCTTGTTGTGTGTGTTTACAAGTTATAAAGGTAATGCCTTCCCAATTTTAGGTAATTACACCTTTGGTGCAAGTCGCCAAACCCTGGCCTATGGAAGGCGGGCTAGGGGTAGTCACGACACGGGCCCCGAGCGACGGGTCTGGACAAAAAATATTTTCCTAGATAAGAAGAAGTATTTATAAAGATGAAATTCTTGTATTTGAGAAAGAATATAGATCAAAACATTTATATGAATTAATATAACATTACAAAGCTAGAAGTAAATTCCATAGACTACACACATATTACAAATAACATGATTTAAAATTTCGTTTATTGTCATAATTCAACTATTCAGAGGGTACTAGTATTCCGAACATTCTCATAATATGATCTAGCAAAATGTTATATCTAAATGGGAATGGAATTAAACAAGTCTTATAGTTGTAATGGTAGACAAGAGAAGAATATAATGAAAGATTTTAAAATGAAAAATAAGACGATTATAAAGAATTATTTTTTCACATTTGATAATTTTGTGAAGAAAGAACTCGGTACATGATTAAAGGGAATGTGAGTTTACAATAAATGTTGAGATAGTTTCCAGAATTCCCATGCTTGCAAGGGAAGCATATAATCTTCTTATGTCTAATTATTTAACTATAAGAATATGGGGCACCACAAAAATAGATGTCCCAAACAATAAGAAAATACAACTCAGAAGAAGAAGAGGGATAAAGGTAAAGCTTATGTTTTTAATACAATCAAAGTCTAATAATTAATGTATTTTTTCTTTTAGATCAATTAATATGTTTTTATATTCTTGTTATAAGAATCATGAGATTTATAAGGATTGTTTTCAAAAGTAATAATTATTTATATATTTGGAAGCATGCATGTCTTACTTAAGGTTTTATGGTGATCATTGTATTCATATGTTTGGTATACATCAATAAGAGACACTTTATGTTGTTTGTGGAATCAAATTCTTATTTGATTTTGTAATTTTTTGGAATTCCTTATAAATTTTTAGACATTAAATTTGTAAAGCTATATTTTGAGTGATGCATAAGGTAAGTACATTTACACTTTATTATGTTAAACTATGGATATTATTGTTTGATGTTAATGTATGATTAATCAAATTGTATAAAAATTCCTAAAAAAATTTGTTTCAATATACATTTAATGTTTTATGTAATGAATTTATGACCATATGATTTGTTAAAAGTGTTATGGTATGAACATTTTCTCCTGAATATCCATCTCATGGTGTATATTATTGAGTGGAAGTAGATCAAAACACATCAAAAGGAAGTTATTATGCATATAAAATAAAATGAAATCATGTTAGTATATATTCAATTGTAATTTATGTGGATAGTAAATGAATCCCTCATATATAGGAAAATTAATTTTGAACAAAAATGTTATCCATTTACTTTTCATACTATAAAATGAACGATAACCTAACCAATAATAAATTTATGGTTTGGGGATGGTAGAATTTGTAATGACTATGTTATATATCACTCTCAATAAAAACATGATATTTATATTTATTTTCAATGGTAATGTCTTCACTTCCAACTAATTTTGTCATATTTAAAATTTTAATTTTGTGGTGACCTTCACATTTCCCTTTACCTATTTTTAAGAGGATGTTTTATTATCCCGTTTTACCATTTTTTATTTCTACATGGGTATTGTAAAATTAAAACTCCATGATTACTAATAAGAAATTTAAATTTCAAGGATAATATATTTTTGAGGTATGGTATAATGTAACACCCCAAAAATTTTATGGCAATAAAATTTTAAATTTAACAACTTCATTATCTTATGTTACTAAAAAAAACAACTTCAAAAGAATGATATACTAATAAAAATGATATCATTATATAATAGATATTAAATTAGTTAGAATTAATATTATGAACCAAATTTTGTAATTTATATATTTGAAATTCATTTGTATTAATATTATAGGATTAAGATTAGAATAAATTAAATTTTACAGACAAAAAGATTACATTTTTTTAATGGTGTGTTTACTGCATTAAATAAAGAAATGGTTTTAAAATTATATTTTGAAACTTTTAAAAATATTATTAAAAAAATAAACTCTATTTTTAAAAATTGGAATTTCAAAATTAGCATACGGGGAAATTTTTAATTTTTTGAATATAGTTACTTTCTAATAAATAGTGAAAAAAGAAATTTGTATAAAAAACTCAAATTTTTTATATGAAATGTATATCTATTATTTTAAGATTCTCTCTCTTATTCATGTATAAATAAAATTTAGGTATCTCATAAATTATAATATGATATATTTATGTCTTGGAATTAGAAGTTAAATGTATTAAAAAGAAAAATTAAGTATTAGCCTTTCTTTGAAATGCATATGGTTTTTTATAATTTTATAATTAATATAGTTATTCTAAATAAAACTTATATTTGTAATATTTTATCATTAATTAATATTTTTTTAATTTTATTATAAGTTAATTTTATGAGATCCTAATTAAGTTTTGATTGTTTCGTTAAGTCGGTTATAATATTAAAATATATACCTAATAAATAACTAATTTTATAAAAAAAATTAAATATCACATATGTAGAAAATTATTTTTATTAAATGGAGTCTATTTTATAGTTCCAAAAATCAAATAATTTTTAGCTTTGTGTTTTGGGTGTTTCCTAAAATATTTGAATTTTTGTAAATAGTGGTAAATAAACAAATTATCGAGTCATGGATGATGTATTTGTGAGGTAATAAATCATTGTATTGTACTCAACTACACAATTTACAATTTTCAATCAAATTAATAAATAATAAAAATATTCTGGATAAAAAAAATAAAACAGTAAATACAATAATAAAAAAACACCCCTCGCCTCCCCTATAACTACCACCCTTAACCACCCTATTACTGACACCTCAAAATCAATTAAGATATCTTATATTCTTTCAAATTATTCTCCAAAATTTCTTCTAAACGTTCTGGTATTCTTGGTCTTATCAAAATTCAATTTCCAAGTCCATTAAGGACGTTCTCAAGGAGAATACACTTCAGAGGTAAAATATTTTTTTCTCTCTCTCTCCTTTTAAATTTCATTTATTTTCTTGTCTTTTCCCCACATCCACTATACAATGTAACATGATTACCCCAATAATATATATATATATATATATTGGAATTTTCTATGTCGATTTTAAATCCTCAATAAATTTTCTAATCTCACACTTTTGTTCTAAAAATGTAACCTGTAGCTGTGAGGTATCGATTCACCACTTTTGTGGAAAATAATTTTTTAATTTTTCATACCACCTTCATGGATGTCCATAGAACCATTATAATGGTTAAAACTAAATAAATTATGACTCTTTAAAATATTTAATGTTATAAAACCAGTATATATACACAACATTAGTAAATAAGCCAAAACTATTGCGAATTGATCGACAAAATGACAAAAAAAATTAAATGGATATCCTTAACTATTAATTATATAAATCATTCTCATATCAGAAAACAAAATGATACGTAATACCATTTAATATTCAAATTTTTTTTTAATATCATATAATTGAAATTTAGGATAACTCTTTGCATTTTACATGATCTTTTATATAAGGATACAACTGAACAAATCATAACATCCAATGAAACAGACACACACAAAGGACAAAATTGAATCTTATAAAAAATGAAAAAGTACAAAATTGAACATTATAAAATTATAATATATAAAATTCATGATGATGTTTTTTTGAATTAAATTTTTAAGGAATGTAATTTAATTATATAGGACAGTAAGTGCATATGATGAACACTTTTGGACATAAGGTATGGATTTTCTCATCTAACCATTACATCTATAAGATATGTTTTACCCACAAATTATTCCTTGTTTGTGGTGTATGGGTAAATCCCATTGATATATAATATAATGAATCTCTTTATATTATTTTTATTAAAGTATATATTAAATTATTAATGTTTTTATGGGGTATACAGTTTGACTGATTATACAGTGGTAAGGGCTTCTTCTCAAACCTCCATTTTCCATCCGGATGCACTTTCTCCCTCTTTTCACAAATTTGTTTATTAATTATTCTAATGTTAAAGTAAGAAATTATATTTAAATGTTCAATATATATGTATCTATCATAATCTATCCTTAATTTATGGGTAATATTATTTTTTATAATGTTCATTTTTAAATTCATCACAACAAGGAATCCCCATTAAAGGGAACAACCAATTTTCTTAAAATATTTCAGGTACACTCCATAATATATTTTAACTAATATTTTTATAAAATAAAAAATTATATCATGGAAAAATATTTTATAACATTTAATTTATTATGAAAATAATTTCATGATGTTCCTGATTAAATGATCTTTTATATTTTCCCTTAAACCACACTATGGTGGATCATTTTTAAAGATCCGTAAAAACTCTTTTTACATGATATCATTCAAGATTCTAAAATTCATAATGAATATTTTATTCAAATTACAAAGATATTATTTATAAAAATTTACTTTTCATATATATACAAGATTACATTATGAATTTAATGAAAAATACAAAAAAATTCACAAAGAATTATTATTTTCAAAAAAAAATTTATTTCTCTAATGAATTTAACAATTATTTTATTAAATTACTCTCGTATATTTCAACGCCCTCTATTTAATCATATGCCTAATTGATATTGATAATTTATGTTACCATCTACCATAATTTATTGAATGGTTAATTATTATTTTGAATGGGGATATGGATAGTTTATTATTATTATTTAGGACTAGGGATATTATTTTCATTTCATATTGTTTTTTCAATATTAATGTTTATGATTATTATGTTTATACCTTATTCTAATAGGAATTCAATTTTCATTTAAGTTTGTGGTATGGGTCCACTATAGCCCCTCGATGCATCGGTAGGTCATGAGATATAAACTAGACATGTTATTTACCCATTTTTATAATGTGGCATGGCCAAAGCCTCGACAGAATGTTTACAATGTACAATATTTTAAATTACCTGATTAATATATTATTAATTAATAATCCATGTAAATATTCACCAAGTTTAATATCTATTGTTATGATTCTTTCTCATGTGATTATTTTTATAGGATTTGTTTTCCTTCATTCCTACCATATAATGTTCTTGTTTGTATTTTAATGACATGTTCTATTTGATATTCACCTATACTTGTTTCATGTTTTCATATATTCTGTAATATTTTCTCCCATTACTGAGCATCTAATCTCACCCCTTCTTAAGTTTTATTTTCCCTCAGGTTTCTGACAAGTATAGTATGACTAACACAAAATGATAAGATAAGATAATAAGAGTGAATTCAATGAAGTTACAATCTTTTTAATCCATACAATTTCTAATTTAAAACAATAGTTGTATATTTTATACAATGATACATCAATTTTTTATAGTTTTGTATGTGATCACATTTTCCTGGAACTAAAAAAAATCTAGGCACTTGTGCTGATCTACTATGGTCAGAGTCTATAGACTCTGAGGTAGGTCAGTTACACTTGTCTGGGTGATACAAAAGAATAGATGAACGTAGGAAAAACTGAGGAATATGAAGCATATTCATATACCTAGTGTACATACCTATTACCTACTGATGATTCACCACTATTGGAAGAGAAACTTGATTATGAGTTGTCTTAAAAGGGGGAGGTTTTAATGTCTTTGATTCTCCCAAAGTTATAAACCATTTTTTATTAAATTAATTTTTTATAAAATTATGTCTCCTAAAGGATTTAAGGAGTTAACAGGGGTGTTTTTCACCCATTCAATGCTGAAGTACTATAAATTAATAGAGGAAGATTGGGTCTCATTATTTATAGAAATATTACAACCCATCCCACATAGTATCTTTAATTATGTCGGTTTAGAATGTGGTGTGTTTTAGGTTACACAGTATTTAAGGAACCATGCGAACCATGGTTCATTTCATTGAAATCCATATTTTGTTTTTAATTTATGATTTGTTCATATTTTTCACATAGTAATGGAAATTGTTCACTTTAACTATGTGTGTTTCCCCTTAGAGATGAACTCACTACAAGCTCGGTGCATGATTTGGGCAAAAATGCATCCAAATTACACACCATTGATTTTAAGGATGAAATTACAAAAACTAAAATTAAAGAATGGTTTTACTAAACCATTTTCATCATCCTATTTTCTATATTCATCTCCCCTTCTCTAAAAACATGATCCTACCCCTCTCATCTCATAGGTTTTGTGATAACTCCTCCATCCAACAACCATGCCGCTCGTCGTCAGATCCTTCAAGAAGCTATTGGTATGCTCTTTGGTCTTCATATTTTAAATTCAAATTTTCATACATACAATATTTCTATATATTGGTAAATTACCATTTTACCTATTTAGAGGTAATTTGATATTTTCACAAACTTCTTCCATTCTAGATTGAATCAACAGCTAAAGTAGGGCAAGGGAAGCACTACAAGGATAAGGTAGGTGGTATAGGATCTTGAACCTCATTTTTAAACATTATATAATATGTTCCACTCTTACAGGAGTCTTACCCTTCCAAACATTTCTTATTATTTAAATTTATTTTAAATTGAAATTTTTATGGGGCCATTTGGAATATGATCTAGTGGAGAATCATCCACATTGATTGATTATATTTAGTTGTTCCATCCCTTGGAATATTCTACACCTTTGAGGAATAATATACATTTCCATCAATTGGAAAAACCACCCCCAGAAAGCATTCTTACCTACAAATCATTATTTCTATTAATTAATTGAGTTAAACTAACTAAAAAGGCTAGGAAAAAAGGCAATGGGTCATATCCATAATTACATTAATGGATTACCCCATAGAAATTCCTTAACCAATATACCTATTATGTTATAAATTCATGAAATAAATTAAATTTTCCAATTTTAGACATGTTATAGATTAATTTTTTTTTATTTCTTCCACCTTAATTCTAAGGATGATACTAGTGGTTCAGATATAAGGACCCCTAGGACGAACTCCTCATACCTTCTTATTAGAAATTAGATGTTTTTTGTAAACTCTATGAGGTTGATACTAGCTATGACAGAGATGGGATCACTATGAATTACTTAATTTTGTCTCCAGATATGTGACTCCAATTCCCATGGAAATACTACTTAGAAGGACTCTTTGTAATGATTGGTGTACCATGTCACATGATAGACTCACCCCCCAATAAGCGATACCTAGGATGTACATGGAGTTTATTTCATTCTATTATCCCACCATGCATGGAGTGACACTTGGGAAATCATTCATTTGAAAACATAGAAAGACTCTATAGGTTTTGGAATTATACAGAGCCCTTAGGGAAATTCTTGTTATTCTTTATGAATTTCATTGGATGGGATCAGAGGGAATCCTAATATTTTATAAATTGATAAAACTGAACTAATAAGTTAGTGACAATTTTTAAATAAAAAATAAACAATTGGTCATCAAAAAAATAGGTATGGGTCTCTTATATTAAATATCATGCTTGGGGATTATACATCTTCTTATAAATTACATTACATACTTTACCATTGAAGGATACCTTAGTTCGGACTCACTGGCTTAGGACTAAGTAGGTTAATTGGATGGGTGTCTTATTGGAACCCTGTACGATTTATTTATTTAAATATTTTTATGTTAATTTTTTTAATAAAGACATAAAATTCATTTAATAGTGCATGAATGGATTGAGCTAAACATCATTTGGGGTGGCCAATTGGTATTTTATCTCACACCCTAATCAGGCCTCCTTTGGCACCTGTATATAATTTAAGATTGTAGGTATAGACAAAGGTATGTGTCCATATTTCGATCTTTGATTGAATGTTATTGGATTATGTTACGGGTAGAGGGCCAAACATATGATTCAAATGCTAGTTTTTGATGTTTTCCCCCTTTTTTAGAGTTTCATAGCATGTGGTATATGAAGGTATCCCCTACCCCTTATATATATATTTTTGAATAGAATCATTATCTATTTTTTTCTATTAAATATATAGATTCCTCTTTTGTACTCATATTTCTTAATTTTTTATTACATTCATTATTTTTATTATTTATTTCTTCTTCTCCTATGGTTGTATAAAAATCTGGTATTATAGATTATTTTTATTATATTTCATATTCCTTATCTATAAGGATACTCTTAACTATAAATAATGATGGAATTTTCTACCCATAGACATATCCTATGCCCTTTATATTAGATGAAAACATCTATCATTCAAGGATTCATACATGAGGTAATATGGCCGCCAACTCAAGGCACAGCTAAGTGGAATCCAAGGTTGTATGGTACATTTATTTTCTAAAATAAAATAGTTATCAAATTGTTTTTATATATATCTAATCGATTTTCAAATAATTTTCATAATTCTAAAATCGATTTTCATTTTATTTTCCCATTTGTTTTTGAAATAAACATTAAAGACTCTCAAGAATGGAAGTGGAAATGTAGAAATGATAAAATATAAAATGAAATATATATATATATATAGGTAAGAAAGTAAAAAATACCTAAAATAACCTATCATGTAATGATATATTGTAAACAATCTTATAAAAACCTATAATAAAAAATTTATGATAAATAAATCATGTGATAAATAAAAATATAGAAAATCACCTTGTATTGGAACCTAGAGTAGGGGAAAATCTATAATAGGAAGAAAAAACCTAAAAATGAATAACATTGGTACCAACCAATATCGAATCATACGACAGAACGTTGATATGAAAAAATGATAACTTCTAGTTCTTCCACACACAATAAGTATAATCATGTTTTTTTTCAGACTCACAAAAATTTCTTAATTCTCCAATTTTGAAAATAAATTCCAAAACCATGACCATAATTTTATCAACACATTTTCAAATCAAAGATAATATTCTTTAATGTTTGAAAACCCATTTCCAAATCACAAAAATCAATTTTCAATGATGAAATTATTTAAAATTATTTTACATACCAATAAATACTTTGAAACTAAATTTCATTTTAGTGAAATGAATAATAAAATGTAAATTATCAAGAAATAAATGAAATTTATCAAATTAAAACATTTTGTTGAAACACCATCATAAAAAGAGTATAAACCTCTTTACTATTGAAATTGGTTATTTCAAACAAATAGATAATCCTTTAAATGAAATGAAATGACTATAAATTATAAGGAATTGATAGAACAGACTCTCTAATCATGAATATGAGCTCAACAACTGACCAAAACTACAATCCCAATTGTTGTTTATGATAACACAAAGAAACCCAAACTCAAAAAAGCACACTATAATAAACTTGATGATTGATTTAAAAATGAATTGATCTTGGATGGGAGGGGATACCCCAAAATAGACTATGGCCAATCCTAGGTTGAGGGGGGAAGACAAAATATCGAATGAGTTTATTATTTTTCCACAAATCCCCTTCAACAACCAATCCATTCTATATACATAGTGTGTGATCCAATAAAAGGATGATTATTCCATGAAGGATAAAATAGTTTAAAAACACATCAATATTTATTAAAACGCATATTTTTCATTAAATATCATGAAACATCACATTGTATTTAAACCCTTCACCACCTATTCCTGAATTCTTACATAATCGTAAAATTCAATACATGATGTGTAATCCCTTTACATGATTTTTAATCACAAATTTGATAGAAGACCATCCATTTCATAGTAGGAAAACAACGACCAACCCTGGACATTCTTTGAACAAGGGGATAACCCATGAAATACAATTTAATATTTTATAAACAGACACCATTGATCAAAATAGGTAGAAATCATAAAATAATAGGTCATATTCCTCTTCAATTCTTTTCCATCCCTTAGAAATGTGAAAATTAAAAACAATAAAGCAGATATACAATTCCAAAAAATGGAATTCCTTAAAGCATGATGTGGTGATACAAACTAACACTATATATTGAATGGTATATTATTAATAAAAATTTTAATTCATTTAAATGACATAGAATACAATAATGATATGTAAAATATGGACACAAAGAAGAAAATTAATATCAATTAAACAATATGGAGTGATAGAGATCAAGATCATAATAATGTTAGTGGTCTGTAAATTAAGGTATATTCTATTAATCTATAAAGGATTTGGAATACTATAAATTCATATAAAATGATGATTTAGAGTAAAATCATGTCTTTTGGAAAATAAATATCTAAATAGAAAGAATAATTTTAAATTTAATATGATTATATCCTCTAAAAAATTTAATAAGAATGAACATTACTAGAAAAAACCATATTACAATTATTTTAAATCATTGGGATATAAAAAATGATTGTTTTAAGGTATAACAATGATACTATGACCCTTTGGATTCATTACCATCATTTTAGGCTATATTGTTTGGTTTTGTTGAATTTGACATTATAGAACATAATGTATTTTTCATACTCATGGAATTATTTAAACCATTGAATTACATGTATACCAATGTTTCATTATAACCAATCGTATATGGTATTAACTCCATACAGTACAAAAAAACCACCCATAATCTCTACAAATCAATAGAACAACTTGTAGTAAATACCAATAACAATAGACATTTCAGGGATCATATATATTATTCATTTATCATTTAAGAATCAAACCTATATATTTATAGTTTTCATAAAAACCACTATAATATATTATAGATATCTAATTAAAAATTGAAATAGTCATAAAAAACATCAATAAAAATGATTCATTATTATCAACTCAAAAAATGGAGTGGAATTATATCTCCCACATCACCCCCACATCCTTTATAATGTTCACTCACATCTTGTAAATCCTCAACAAAATCTTCTTCTTAGGCATCATCATCATCATCATCATCATCATCATGATCATCATAAGAAGTGTAAATAGATCAACTAGCACTAGGACCGTTATTTACAACACATTATGTAATATATAAATAACAAATTATTGATATTATATATAAAAAATGATATTGACCTTGGATTAATTTGATGGACATAAAGCTACCATACCTTCTCAGAATATCATAATTATCATTTTTCCACTAGGATGCTTATGTATAACTATTTTTTATCTTAGTAGCTATTTCCTAGTAACTTTTTTGGTTGGTTCAGTTGGAGCTTTGGGATATTGTAAAATAGGGCCAAGACATTTTGGGAAACATTCTATTCATTGGTCTAAAGATAAATGACCCTAGTGCTCCTCACCAAATATCTACCTCAAATGATCATTCGACATGAATATTACGCCTTCTCTGTCATTTAATTCCTCAATGTAACCTTATTAAAAATTTAAAATAATATAATTATTTATGAATTATATTTATGAATTTTCAAAAATAATAAATAAACTTTTAATATTTTTTTCCTTTATATCACGTCCATATTTTTACTCTAAATAAAAAAGAAATTTGTTATTAACAAGGAACCTAACCCTCAATTCACATTGATTCATTCTAGAAGTAATATTAATTACTATATAGAAACATTATTAAATAATATGAATCTTCTAAAACATTTTACTCATTTTAAAAAATATTTGACTGATCAAAAATAAATCAAACTGAATTATACTTCCATGATCTCTAATTACATAGGTCAAAGTAAATTACGATTGTATTAATTTTATTTTTTGTTATGTTTGTTTTATTAGATCATCAATTAAATTTTATGAATAATATATCATTTTTTATTAATTTGACATTGTTTGACTTATTTATTTTTGACGAAACATCATTTTGGTTTATTCCACACATTCAAATTCAAATGCATTCCATATTGTTCTAGCTTATGTAGTTTAGTTGAATGTAGATCATGTATTATTGTTTTGTTATATGATAATTCAATTTGATATAGTATTCCATGGTAATATTTTGTATGTTTTGGTGGAGTACATTTACAATGAATTCATATCATCTTTATATGAAAAAATGTTATTTATTTTGATCCTAATTGAGAAGTATTTTTATGATTTTTAATGGTTAGAGTAAGTTATTTTCAATAGAAGATCATATACTTTCACACTACTTAAATATATTTCATGAAATTTTCTTGGATTTCACCCTTTCTTATTGTGTTAATTTTATTTTTATAATTTCTAGAAGATTCAATTAATATAATTTTTTAATATTTTCATTCTAATTAATATATTTTACAATATTTAGTATTCATCATATGAAGATAAATATAGTTATTTCCAGTTTGTTTCTATTGTTTGTTTGATAGTTTGGTTAAATTGGTTTGACATAGTTTAAATATTTTTGAGTCATGTTAATTTGATCGCATGGGATTATATGACTACTATTCTATTTGGAAGTTATTATTCAATTTCAATCTCATATTTGGTCTTATTATATTTAAATTAATTAAGAACTATTTAGTTCAGTTCAATATTTAGATTTTTTATTTTATTTTTTGTCCAATTCATTTTGGGGTGGGTTTCATTACACATAATTTCTTCTATTTTAATTATAAAATGTTTATTATTTCAATAAAGATTGATTATGTTTGTTTTTAGTGAATATTATTATTTAGGGGAAATGATGGTTTATAAATTTATATATGTTTTAATTCTATTAAATTTAATTGTATTAAATTTTGTATAGTTCAGTACAGTAAATATTTGTTTTCATTTAGTTGTTTATGTTCTGAATAAAACAAAAATGATCATATAAAGTGCTCAGTATCTTCGATGCTCTTATTTATTGTAAATCCCAATCTGTTCATGAACTTCATATCTCTCATTTCTATTCTGTTTCATTATAAAAAAATCCTAAATTTTTTTATCAATTCATATATAATGAACTATGTTTTTAATAATTTATTTCAAAGGATAAGAATACCATAAATAAAATACTATTCCAAAAAATGATTAGCTATTAATATTTTGTACTCAGAAATCCATTTAGTATTCATAAAATGTAAAACTGTTTTCCAATTATACACTTCCAACCTAAATATAACTCATTTTTATATGATCTTTATAGTTATTAGGTACCATAAACAATATCACAAATAAAAAAAGATCATTAGGAATGTAATTTCTAATATTTAAAGAATATATTAAATCATTCAAATACAATAATAATAAAGATTTAAATTAAAAAAAATAATTACACATGTCTCATTAAATTCAATATAATTTATTTTATTAATGATATGCTCAAATGTGACTTAATAAATTGCAATGATATATCTACACATAGCGATACTGTCATAGAAATTTTATATTTTCTAGAAATATTATCTAAAAAATGTTTATCTTTTTATAAATCTACCATTATATTTGTCTGAATGTTCTTGGATCCATATATAATTTTACTACAATGTCTCTTATTTGTATATGTAATTGAATTTGATAAATGAAAAAAGTATATTTATTAGAAATTACAGTTGATAAATGTTATTTTTTACAATATGACGCACATAAAAATATAAAATTAATCAAGGTTGATCATTAGGTTCTACTAGAAATATGAGATCTTATATTTTGGTAGCCTATGATTGATGTTCTTATTCTAGTGAATATTTTTGGCCATCAAATGGCATGGAGTAGATTTTAAAGGAGAGCAATCATTAGATATTTGACGATTAATAGTAAGAAATAGAGGTAAACTACACATGGTAGTTTAAATAAACAAGTGTTGGGGATATATATTAGGATATAGAAATGATATATATGAACTAAATATTAAAAAACATTTTGATTGAGGAATTTTTCAAGGAAATCATTGAGGTTAATGTTGAGGAATAAAATGTGTGGTAGAGGGATGCATCCTTGCGAGTCTTTTGTGGATGGGTATGATGAGATCTTTATGTAGCAACACTAGCATGAAATATCTACTAGCCATGATGGTGACCCATATTAATAAGTATATTAAAGTTAAATTTTGGTTTATAAGATTTTCCCAATATTAAAATTGATGGAAAATAAGGTCCTAAAATGTAGTTTCATGCAAAATATATTTACCCTTATTATATACACATTAGGAACCCTAGGGGAATTTCTTTGGCCGTGTAATCATTGATCGTTGTCAAATAATATCATCTGCAAAACATATTCAATATCATTCATATTGTACAAAAAATGAAATTAAAATTTTTTATGATATTTTTCAATATTAGGAATCCACATTTTATCCATAATAATACATCAATTCTATAATTAAACACTATTATATACCCATCGTTTAAAATAATTTTCTGAATGCTATATAATTAAAAAAACATGTTTTAAACTAGTTTCAAAATAAAAAATTAATGATGATTATGAATGATATTTGTTTAAAAACTATTATTTGAAACCATTTTATTCATGTTTTCAAAAATAGTTTTAAACACTACTTTTTGATTTCAAAAAAATATAATTAAATAGAAATAAGAAAAATAAAACATGAAATCTATTCCAAAGAGAGCAAAATTATTTTATTCGAAGTAATATCATCCTATGAATCCCAAACCATGATAAACTGATAAAACATTATACATATATTGTTTCACCTATATAATACACAAGTTCTCCCCAGGTTCAAAATAAATTATTCTAATTTGACGATTTGGGTCATAAATTTGAATATATTGTTCAAAACTAGTGGTGTAATAATCATTGTCAATTTTTCTCCAAAAAACATAAAAAATATATTCAAATTACACTAATAAGGACACTATAATCCAGTCTGAAATGATATTTCTTTGAGATGCGATATTTTTCCATTAATTCAAAAATATATTATGCTTCTATATTTAGGATTTGAGTCATATTAATAACTATAAATCCATATTGAACAATAATTATAAAATTTCATTTCATTGAATCCAACAAGTTATCAATCTTCTTAGTGACTCAACCATGAATTTTGTAATCCAATGTTATTATTTTATCAAAAAATGAAAAAAGGATCATTTCCATAAAAGGACCTACTGTATGATACAATAGAAACATTATATTTTTTTATAGCCTAAATTACTCAATCATGTTGTGTTCTCATGTTCAATTTTTTCAGATATAATGAATTTAAAACCATTTATAATTAATGTTCTTCATTGACCTTTTAATTAATTTGGAAATTGTTCAACACTCTTAATTAATGAGATATAGATTCAACAGTCGATCACAATACATAAAATATATATTTATATTCTAAAGAAATGTTTAAATTTTAATTTTATTAATTTAATGGTTATACCATTTATTATCATTATTTAGTAAACTTTTTACTATGAAATGACTCTATCCTTCTCAAATTCAAATAATAATGAACTCAAAATAATATTTTTATGTTCTCCAAAAAAATGATTATCAGTGTTTATGGTATTTTTGAAATTAAAAATTATGAGTTAAAATATGAATATTCAAATTGCTTACAAGTTAAATTCATTTAAGAAAACATTGTTAAAAAAATGATATTCAGTAAAAATATCTGCAAATATCAATGTTACTAATGTATATAACTGATTAATTTTTCAAGTTTCTTGTATAGATGAAATGAGGGGTCAATTTCCCTATAGGACACATATTCATTTATCACTTTCATGCTACATCACCTCACTATATACGAAAAATACATTGAAAAAAATACACACATTACAGGGAGATATATAAGATCACAATAGAACCATCAGTATGAATCATATTCCAGATAGAATAAATCAATGTATAATTATATTTATTGTATGATATATCCCTAGAAATATAACGGGTACTCTATGAAGTATTTTGGTTATAATATAGTCTTTTAGATCCAATATATAAGTGAAAACATATAGAAAATTATTTTCCTATAAGCCACATAAAATTAATGGATCCACTTCCATCATTGTTAACATAAATCTACTAGATAACATTTTAACACAAAGGTTTCTATAAGAATAGAAAAATAAAATCACCATCAACTATATATTATAATATACTAAATTATGAATTTATATTGGAATAAAATAATGATGAAGGATTTGAAAAGCATAAGGTTATAAGAATTTTAAAATCTAATGTATTTTATTTACTCTTTTAGAAATATTTCTATAATAGTCTTCAGGAAGCATGATATTATCCAACACATCTGGGAATTGATTTTCCTCTAATTTTTTCATCACATAAAAATTCAATAAATTTTTCATTTGTTTTTACCCATAAACAAAAGATCTGCATATAGAATTACCCAATCAAACATGTAATGCTGAGACAAGATAAAATCATTTCTTTTACCTTTGAGATTTAGAAGAATTTTAAGCATTATTTGATATCTATTTTATCAATTTTAATTATATCAGTGTAAAGTCATAAAAATTCATTGACAAATATAAATACTCTAAAAAGATAATTTTATTTTTAAAGTATTTTTCGGATTCAGTTCAAATATCCGTCAACTTAAATGAAACTATCATATATTTACCTGTTGAAAAATAAACATCTTGAAATTAATTAATCAGATCAGTTCCTATCATACAATGAGGAGTATTTTGAGGAACAATAATAATTAAAAACATCCAATAATTCACCATTTATGGATTATCAATTGGGTAGAATCATCAATTCCAACTGAAACAAATACAATTATTGTATTTAATTAATTTAGATCTTGAATGTTTCATTTAAATTGGAAAGTACAATTTACCAATCTATATCCAGCAAGACATCATTGAAGAGTACGAAAATCATTTAAAGTTCACAGGAGCATGATAACTATCCTATATATATTTTTTCAATGATTTATCAAAATTGAATTCACTGATAACCAAAAATATCTTCAAGACTTTAATTTATTATTCCATATAAAATTCGTGATCTATTATTGTATCAGAAGAACCGTAAATGAGATTTTTTAACAATGTGAATAGTTTTTTAAATCTATCCAAAAGGAAAAATTATAATCAATAAAAAAATTTAAACATAGGTTGTGAGAGGTAAGGATATTTAAAAATATATTAAAACTATCTCAAGATTGAAACAACATAATAATATAAACATTAAAAGAAAAATTATGATGTCATGCATAAAATTTTTTCGATTATAATCCATCGATAAGATAAATACTCTCATCATTATCATTATCTTCCAATTAAATATTACATTTCAAATTTTGTGGTATTTCTATCGATATAATTCGATTTTGAATCCTTGGAATCAATAGGATGTTATAAATGACATTCTTTGGTACACGATATGGTGTAACATATACATTGTGGATCAATATTGATATACCACATTCTTTACCATCATTTAGTAATTTTATTTCCTCCCATAATAATATGAAATGTTTTAGTAATGAATGTGTTTTATTAATAGAAAATCCATTATTGTTAATAAAAATTTGTTCCACATAATTATTTGTGGGGAATATTAATATTATCAAAAATTAAATACATCAATATAATATTAATATAATTAAAGGTTATGTTGAAAAATTATTACATCATTTTCGCATGAAATAGTTAGATTAAAAAATATAATTTTATAATTTTAGTAAATTTCTAATTTAAAAGAGTAAAAGAATCATCCACAGATTTTTTTACACTTTCAATATCATTAATTTCATTATTTCCATCATGTTATTTATATCATTGTATTATTTCATTAGAATACTACCTATCATATGATTATATACAAATTATAATTTTATAAATATAAAATTCTCTATACAACTCCTTTCATTTCATTCATGAATTCGATAATAGTTTCACATCTCTCTTTTTATGATACCAAGCACAATAGTTTCTTTTTGAAATCTGTGATTTTTTTATATTAGAGTTATCTTCTTCCCAAAATATCAATTTTCATACAATTAGAATCATAAAATACCTTTATATGAATCATAGTTAATAGATAATTTTAAAAACCCCAAATTCTATTCAAACAAAACTGAGATCTGATCATTATGATATATAAATCTTCGATCAACATTGTTCAAGGGAAAAAGATATATTTAAATCCATTTAGTAAATAATAAATTAAAAATGAATTACAGTGAATATTGTTTTGCATAAATGGACTAAGAAACATGTAGCATATATAATTAAATATTGTATATGTTTTAAGTGACTATTTAATGATCTATTATTCGATAGAAAATGATTGTTGAAATGTTTCACACTATGTTTTGTCACTAAAGTATTTAAAAATAAATTTCGATGATTAATTTTATAATAACATAATAACTCTAAAAAATGAAAAATGTAATATAATAATTGTATAATTAAATACATAATATATATGATAGAAAATAAAGTAATTTTAATATATCCATGCATGTTTGTGATCTATACCATTTATCACCCAATTTCTACCCTAGAAATTTTTTATTCACTTAAGAATTCATATAATCACGTAAAACACTCATGAAAACTATATTACTTCATAAATTTTTTTATCAGAAAAAAATACATAATAAGATCAATGTATAATATAAAATTACATGTATTGATAACATTTACAATAATGTAATCCATTCAAAAATATTAATATGATATTCATCAGAGCGTACTAGTATTCAAAATAACAAATATTTATAGAGATGGAATATGTTATAGTCTACACATACGAGTAAAAAACAATATAATGTATAAGATATGAAATTTTAAATAACTATTAAATAATCCAGTTAAATTTATATATATTTATGGAATTTTTTTTATATAATCATCATTTCCTGGAATATAGGTTTAATGATACTAAATATAAGTTTTTTTATCACGTAAAACATATAATCAGAAATAAAAAAAAGTCTAACCCACCATTAATAATCGTGCATTTGATACAGATGATTTTATAGGTGAAACATTTATAACAACATCATGAAAATATTTAGTATCACATGTCAACAGATCATTTCAATTGAGATAATCCAAATATAAATTTTAATATGAAAGTCATCAATCTATAATTGAAGGTATCCAAACAAATATTAAGAGATGAAAAATAATACAATAAGTTAATATTCGCAATCAAATAGAAAAATAATAAGACATGGATTAAGAAAAAATATATATATACCTTTACATTGAAATTAAATGTAAACACATGTTGATAATTCTCTTATGATAATATTAAAATATAATGTTTAATTTCATAACACCATAGTACATTGAATATATTAATAAATATTTAGTTAAATTATAAGTAAATATATATAACACTAAAATAACATTACATTGGATTTATGTAATAGTATAAAATCACTAAATCAGTAAAACATATATATCTAAAAATATCACATTAATTATTAACTAATATAACAAATATAATCTAAACACAACAATGTTCACAGAATCATATAGAATCATGTCATTAAACAATACATAATTTGATTTTTATATAAGGAAAAATGAAAATAAATATTGGTAGAAGAGATTGTGGATTTAGACCTCACGAATTTGGTGTTGACGAAGAATTTTATATGAAGAATAAATGAGGGGAGATATATGCAGGAGAAGAGAGGGGAGGCTACAACTCAGGGTATGTAAAACTACGGATGAAGGGATGGAATAAGAGGATGGTAGGTTGTCCCTCCTATTTATTATCCCACCAGTAATATTTTTTTGAATCCTTTTGTATATGCTACAATTTTTTTTGAATATATTGGTATATAGTGCTTTAATATACATTATACCAATGTTTCTAAAAATTCGTTCTTATAAAGTCATGTGTATAGGCAAAATTTCTACAACTGGTAGGTATTAATTAACTATAAAATTCTTTTTAACCCTTTTGAAAATAATATATTTTAACAAATAATAACACAAAATAATGGATTAAAATTTATTTTGTAATAAATAGGATAATTTTTGAAAATCTATAAAGTAGATAATGGAAGTGAGGTGAGAAAATCCATTTAGTCCATTAATTATAAAGAATATTATTTTTAATCTTTAATAAAAATTGAAAAATATGTTCTTTAGTGATAATTAAAATGATTCATTTTATATAAACAAAATGAATTTAAATTTTAATATCAAAAATCTTACATTAATCATTTCAAAGTATATAATAAATTTAATAAACTAATTTTATTAATATGAATGTTGGAGAGAATTATTCCTTATAGGAAAAAGTGAAATAAGGTCGAACATTCTTGTATACAATCCATCAAATGATACTTATATCAAAGAATGTAAAATTTTGAATGAATCATGAAAAACGATGAAATAATTATTTTATACAAAACTGAAATGGTTTTTAGATAAGGGAATTTAATTCATAAAAATAGTTTTAAATATGAATAATTTTGAATGAGAGTACGATTCCTAAAGAACCCATTTGATTTCATAGCATTAGAATCAATGACCAATAAAGTAGAAAACACAAATAAAACAATTACATACCATCAGAGAAATTTAATTCCTAAGTTAATATGATCAAAATAGGGTTTATATACACCAAATAATATTAATTCAGTGCATAATATAAAATATAGCACAAAAAAGTGGAATTGAGAAGACAAAATCATAGTGTGGATTCTAGATTGGTCGGAAAAATTGCATCCCCAAGAATAATAATTTTATATTTATTCAACATTTTAATAGGAACCTACTTTATATAAATTAATTTTTAATGTTCTTTTTATAATATTTTTCCATTGATTCATCATATATTTCTTATTCACATGGGACATATAATGGTTTTAATAAATGGTTTAAATAAATACATTGATATATTAAACATTTTCAAGGGTGATATAAAATGGTTACATCATATCCAAAATTTTATTAATTCAGTAAATATCATTTTTATTCATTTTAAAATATTTTATAGTGATCCAATCATGGTTGTAAAAGAAAAATTGACTGCTTGGTTTGTGTATGTGGCAGTCCGCACATAATGCTGATGGAGTTTTAATTTACTTATGGTTAGAAAAAGAAATAATGTATAGAATAATTAATCCTTAGAAATTTATTATTATCCAAAAAATATTATATATTAATTAAATAATTTAATATTACCATCCATGTTTGATAGTAATGAATATTTATAAACATCACTTCAAAAATTTGGATCGCCACTAGTATACATGAGTGATGTTTTCATCTTCCATAGAATGAAGAAGATTTATACAATATCTATTCCTCTATAATAATAAAATGATTGAATTATTAGGAAACTAATATTAGTATATTATTATGGATAAAATTAAATTGAATGAGGTATAGAAAGAAATAAATTGAATTTATTCAAATAAGGTGGTTTCATATTAATTGGTAAACCTACTTTGTCTTACACATAAAAATTCGTGATGTGATCTTTCAAAAAATAGTATATATATGAGTTTGATATATACATAAAAAAATATTTCTACATCTTGGATGAGATAATGGGATCAATATATGTATTGTAGTCAATAAAATGGATTCCCAATTAAAAGTGAGGTAAGTGGAAAACATGTAAATAATGTTTTCATTATTATATAATATATGGATTAATCATTTTAATTTACATTAATTTATCATGACATCAAATCTATGAATGGTATGGTTGAATTAAAACCAACTGATAAGATTTTTTAAATTGTTTGTATTTATTTTGATGGCTTATCAATAAATTTTTACCTATTTTACCACTTTAACCCTTAACTATAGTGATATATGTTTACAATTGTAAGAATATATTAAGAATAACTGGAATTAAAATTACCAAAAAATTAGAAATTATATATATAAATATACAAATAGATATATAAAATTCAATTCTTAATAATAGAAAAATTAATTTAAATATAGATACACAATATGTGAAAAAAAAACATTTAGGAATATTAATAATAATCATAAAATTTATATATTCATAGAAATATCTTATTAAAAATAATTAGATTTATTTTATATTAATTAATTATTAATATTATTAACAAAAAATTAAATAATTTATTATAAATGATTTATTTAATTTATTAACATTATCAATACATTAAACTAATAAAGAAGTGTCGGGAAGAAAATTAATAATTGCATTAAAATGGTTGCATCTCATCTATAAAAATAATAATAATCAATATAAGAATTAGAATCCATATTTTAATATATTATTACAAATTTGAGGATATTTAAAAATGTCTACATTTACATTATTTAGAAAAAAACCCATTTTCTATAATGAAATATAAAATATTCATATTATGATAATTATTTCATATTGAAACCAAAAGAAGAGTTCATTTTTTATTAAATTAGATAATTTGTGAAATGAAATAATAAAATTTGAAAAATATTATTATTTCATTAGAATTAATTTATTACATACTATAATTGAGTCTTGGATTTTATATCCCCCCATAAAAAATTTCACCCTCAAAATTTTTGTAATTTCACTTCAAACAAATATGAGTCCTCTTTCAGCATATTTTCTCATCTTCCATTGTTTCATTATGATTACTTTAATGTAATATAACTATATGATTTCATAGATTATAGAATTATTGTCCTCTAGTATAATGAATTTATATAATCTCTTCGCAATAAGATAAATCTGGATAAAATTCATTTTCCCTTTGGGTGAGTACATTCTATGGATTGTAAATATACATACTAAATAATGAGATAAGTAACCCATCATGATCATCAGAGAAGATGGGTGGGGTTTCCAAATTGAAATCCATAACACCATTTTTATCCTATATTGAAAAATGTCTAATGTGCCTCAGACATATATTATCTATCTTACTAAACATATAACACAGAAACATTAAAATAACATCATGAAAACATGACACCCATAATGAAATTATAAATCGACCCTTTACTAATTGGTAGAAATTTTTTCATATTTTCTTCAATGATATGACACTAAAAAGTTCTCAAATTCAAAGTTATATGTGTTATAAATTCATGTTCCTAAATATTTCTAACACGACCTTCATCTTGGAATGTTGTTATATGAAATTAGTCCCATACAATGCTTTATTTGGTTGAATTTTAGTACCTAAAGGGATGTAATCTTGGTTTTAATGTTACTCCAATGGTTAATACTGATCTTAATTATCTTGAATGACAGGTTATCATGACCACATCATATATTATATTTTTATAATATACATTCAATAATATACATTTATCTGAGGGTGATAATAAATGTTCAAATTCTTTCCGGAATATTTATTATTCAAAACACTTTTATAAAATTTAGTGTCTTATATGAGTTTAATATGAAATTATATTATAATATCATCTAAATTTATCATAAAATAATGTAGAATATACTTAAAACATCTAGGAATTAATTCCACATAATTCACATGTTGTTACACTGTTAATACTAACACATTGTCATTATTTTAACACTTCAAATCATCACAATAATTTTTTTCCATAAATATTTACACATATTAGTGCTATAATGTTGTATAAAAAAATTTGAACTATGCAATTCATCATGTAATAACCCCTTTAACTACTATATTTATGGAGCACATAAAATATTTGTAATGTAGAGCTCTCCATGTTTATAAAAAATATATTTAATATTACCATCATTGACAATAGAAGTTTTTTTATTGAAAACAATTATCATCATGCCAGGACATTTTTATCATCCCTTATAAGGATTGTTTTGAAGTCATTTGGAAGAAGAACGAAGTTCCCATTTTCGAGTTCTTCTTATATTGATCATTAAAAAATCATGACTATAAGATCATTTTCTTTCATAATTTATGTATGAAATGAATGATCATTCATACTCACCACATCACCTAAATTATTTTCTTTCCAATAGTTAGAGTTTATTAAGAAATCATAGTCTATGAATATCTCTATCTATCTCCTTTATCCAATGTTGATCTATTACTATGAAAATATTTTTCTAAAACATTGTTTATCATTATATATCTTACATATTTCACTATTGAGATAATTCCTCTGTATCTTGAATTAAATTAATGTAGTTACCATATCAATATCATTGATTGAATAAATAATTTCATGGATATTTAACTATCATGATTCCTAAAAAACTGCACTACCATTCATCATAATGTCGGATCCATTTCTATTCTTCAATTCCTCATTATATATCATAATACTATTTATTAATAATAGTAATTTAAATATGGGTGAATTGAAAAAATTCCTTTTAAGTACCCAAAACCATCATTACAATCATATGACGATATAAAAGTTGAATATTTAAATTTCCACTTGTTTAATGTGTCACGACCCAGCCCCTGGGGCCTATTCCATGACTAACCCAAGAACGCCTTCCATAGGCCAGGGGTTGGTGTATATCACCAGAAAAGAGTTTCCCTAAAATGGGAAGGCGTTTCATTTAAACATGCACAAACATAGAATAGGTACACAACAAAAGTAAACAACATAGAAAAACTGTCATTGTAAAAGTGACAACTAGAACTAAGGGGGCAGTATACAAGACCTCCTGAAAGAGATAATTCTATTGAAAAATAAAATAGCACCTAAGACCTTCCGCAAAGAATCCAATATGAAGGGTAGTTATATCTTATCATAGAATCTCTCCACCTCAACTGGTCACCCATGTGCACCGTCTAGTCTTATCTCCCATAGATTAGTCAAAGCTCTATGTCATCTGCACAGGACATAATAATGTGCAGGAACGACTCTGTAGTGGAGAGTATAATAATACCCAGTATGGACCCCAAGACCCCAAACGTTAACTCAGAATTACACAAAGGAAAAAACCAGAAAGGACGATCTCAATCACAAATAACATGGAAAGACTCAACTCAGTCAAGGTATAAATCTTAATTAACACGAATAAAGATGATTAGTCATTAATCTAGATCCTTATCTTCTGTAGATAATATTTTACTACTGAACCGCACATGTGCTCAAGGTGTTGACAGACTGAGGATTGCTAGTTGCTGACCCATAGAGGATCTCTAGGTGTTGTACCATGAAGGATATCTAAGTACTGACCCATTGAGGATCGCTAAATGTTGACCCAAAAAAATTGTTCAGTGCTGACCCAAAAAGGATAACTAGGTGTTGACCCACATAATATCACTATTTGATGACCCAAATAAGATCCCTATGTGCTGACCCACAAGGGATCTCTATGTGCTGACCAATGGAGGATCATTATTCTTTCTTCACGTCACAGCTAGACACTAAATTCCAACACTTAGTACTCTAGAATTTGGAGGATCCACTCCACAAACAGTTGGTCACATTTCATCTACCACGAATTCTTATGAATAATTAACCCAATGAACCACTATGTCATTTGGGTTCCAACACAACAGGTAGTGCATCAATCGGACGTTGGGTCTGTATGTTATAGACTTTTTACTGTCAGGGCCTAGTTGGATTCAAGTATGATCAAATGTAGCCTTACTCCAACATTATCCAAAAACCATGTGGAGTATCTCAAAATGATTGCCTCCTTTTAAAGGATTCGATGCCACAGACGGTTTGTCAAACGGATGACCTGTTTAGGAGATATATCCCATTATTAGAAATTGTGATGTAAGTGGGTCTGGATCTGGCCCAAAGGGGTTGGGCTTGGCCCATTTAATCTTGGACCTACCCAATGGGGCTAGGCCGTAGAATTGTCTGAGCCCACCTGACTGGGCATGGCCCTTTAGGCCACTGGACCAACCTATCCCGCTACTTGGGTGTGGCCCGCCAGCTAGGCTTGGGGGTCGACTACCCTCCCGAACACACTTAGTTTGTTCAATATATTAGATACTATTGTTCTAGTTGGTGTCGCTCGAGTTTCCGGTCTACGTGGACCAGTCGATTGCAAACCCATGGTTGCGGGTCTACCATCCACTATGTCGCGTTGTCTCCATCAATGCGGTCGACATCAGCCGACCACCCCTATTCTCTGTAGCAACCTCTAGTATCATCATCTCTTCACGACCGGCATGATATTACTGCCACCCCCTCCATTCACTGATGCCCCTGCACTAGAAAATCTTCTATGGGCCTCTGGTGAATCTACTAAGGTCCGTTCCTCTTCATGTCCGTGCCTACGGGCCTCTTAGGATGTCTCTTATACCATGTGTCCCTCGATTTCACATTTCCAATACATTTTTTAGTTTCCCAATATGAACACAACCATATAAAGTCCAGAATAGGGTTAAGTCCTTGTTCATTCGGTGCACTCCCTCCACATTAGTGTTTTTACAAGGAAATAATATAACATCATCACAAGAGGATAATTTTATAAAACTCTTCGAAATAATTCAAGAAAAACCCTTACCTTGAATTCTTTTGAAGGCATTTCATATGAGGAAGAAGGGTCTACATCATAAGGTGTTCATCAGCATTTGTCATTACCGATAAATACTTCCAATGACCTTTTCTCGATCACCATTCTTCGTTGGAGTGGAAGGTATCCAACATTTTTTCAGAGCATCCTTTCTTTTCTCTATCAAAACCCATGCAAATGATTTTTTTAAATAGGAGAAAAATCTCCAACATTGTGTTTAATATTATGACTCATTAATTAACTGTAATTAGTGAGTCAATTAAACTCACAAACATTGTCATTAAAAAACCAAAGAAATGGGAGGTTTAAGAAATTTAAAAGACTCTTAATTAATGTATGATATTGCACTTCGGTCCCACCATCATTGATCAACAGTTGAAAAAAATAAAAATAAAATAACCATTGGTTATTTTGTTGGTAATTTCCAAAAATTATCATTTTCATCCAACTTTATCTGAAAAAATTTAATATTCTATTAAGCGAATCCTAGTACTACAAAAAAATCATTTCCCTTGTATTTTTAATCCCTGAAACGGTTCAAAAGATAGAAATTATTGCTTTCATGTTTACTGAACATACCATAAAAAATGTTCAAAATTCTGTTTCGAGTACTCTGGTCCTCAGAATCACATGCCATCAATTTTTTGCAGACTCGTAATAATCCTAAATAATTCAAAAAACTAATATATAATATTTGTGTCTTTACATTCTCCGCACCTTAGGGATTTTATTCATCGAAATCCACAACAGAAAAAGGGAAACAAATGAAGGTAATACGTAAGAATCTGAGTCTTCCACTCCCATGTGCTCTATTGGAGGTTCATGTGATGCCACCGAACTCCTACAAGTGGAATCAACCACCAAAGAAGGAATCGCTATTGTCAAGAACCTATCTCCACTGGGAACTTTGTGAATGTCACCCCATCGTCAGTGTACAGCTCTCCCTAGTCGATAATGTGTGATGGATCATACACATACTGCCTCAGCTATGGTACATGGAAAACATTATGCACCCAGTGCATCAATGGGGGAAGATCTAGGTTGTACTCCACCTCACCTACACTGATAAGGATCTGGAAGGTTTCGATTAAACTCGATGATAACATACCTCTATAAAAACATCTCTAAAATCTTTGATAGGGTGAGACCCAATGGAAGACATAGTCTTCCTCTTCGAACTCCAAGGATCCTTTTCTCCTATTGGCATAAGACCTCTACTGGCCTGGTGCAGTCTTCAATTTCTCCTGGATGATATGCACCTTCTTAGTGGTATCATGTACCAAATTTAGACCCATAAGTGCTAACTCTCCGGAGTTTGTCATCATAGAAGTGATCTAAATGGTCATCCGTACAAGGCCTCAAACGACACCATGCCGATGGTGGAGTGATAACTTTTGTAGTTTTTGAACTCAACCAACATCATATGATAATCTAAATTGTGGAAAAAATCAAGGACATAGGCACGAAGCATGTCCTCAAGTGTATGAATAGTCTGCACCATCTGACCATCCTCCTGAGGATGAAATGTGGTACTCAAGTGTAGTTAATTCCCAAAATACTTGTATAATCCATTTTATAACTAGGTGTAAAATGAGTTTCATGATATAAGAAAATCATCGATGGAACCCTATGAATCTGTACTATCTCCTATACATAGAGGAATCCCAAGCCATCTACTGATCAATGCTCTCAGATGGGTTGGAAGTTGGCCGACATGGTGAGTTGGTCAATGATCACATAGATGGAAATAGAGACCATGGATGTTCATAGTATCCCTGTCACAATGTCCATGGAAATTCCATACCACTTTCACTTTTGTACCAAAAGTTATTGAGTCATGCCCTCTTGAACCTAGTGCTCAACCTTCACTTGCTAACAAGTGAGGCATCATGAAATGAACTCTGCCACTACTTTCTTCATACCTGGCAACTAATACTGACTCAGAAGGTCCTGGTACATCATATCCATACCCGGATGTACCGCCAAAGGGGATGTGTGGAAATCTCTCAATATCTCCTCGCATAGGGTCACTGGTACCATGGTGCATTCCTTACAAAAGAGGAAGTTCTCCCCACCATTAGAAAATACTTCAGTAGGACGTATTATGAATATTAGGGCATGTTAGGTCTCGTAGTCATTGTCTACAAGTAGTGTCTCCCTATCATGCAGAAGGAGTAGGGGAGAAACTCTCATATACTAGAGGTAAGCTTCTCCATCATTATATATGAATGATAACTACAGTACGACTAGCTGATCAGTCTTCTCACTCAGCAACCGTAAACTAGACCACATAAAGAGAGTGGGTGACACCACACTCTCCTTCCCATGAGTGTAGAATCTCTTTAATTTATAATCCTAGGTAACTCCAGCCATTGTCGCTATCTCAGGTTCATGTCCTTCTGTGAGAAGATATATATGAGATTCTTGTGATTAAGGAAGATGGAAAACCATTCACCCATAAAGTAGAAATCATAAAATAAAATAACACTATTTCTAACTCTTGGTCATGGGTATCATAGTTCTTCCTATGCTTCCACAGCTGTCAGGAGAAATAGGTGATCCCCACTTGCTCCTACAGCAGGACACATCCCAGTCTGGTCCCCGATGCATCACAGTAGACTAAAATATCAACTCCCTCAACTGGTAGTCTCAAGATGGGGGACTCATCAATCTCCGCATCAGCTCCTAGAAACTATGATGTCATATCTTTGTCCACAAGAAAGGATTTCCCATCATTGTAAATGATGAAAAAGGTGTTGCTACTCTGGAAAAGGTAGGTATGAATCTTTGGTTTTACCCAACCAATCCTAGGAAACTCACCACTTTGGTCACACTTTTGGGAGGTTCCCTAGAAATCACTGCCTCCATCTTCACCAGATCCACTACAAATCTATCCTCTAAGATAACGTTCCCCAGAAAGCGGACTTCCAATATCTAAAATTGGAACATTGGGATCTTGAGAGTAATTTGGTGCTCTCGGAGTGTATCCATAACTATTTACATATGCATAGCGTGATCCTCCTCCGACACCAATTATATCAAAATGTCATCATTGAAAGCCACCAATAATCGATCGTGTTAAGGCTAGAAGATCTTGTTCATGAGTCCCATGAATACTGCTAGAGTGTTGGTCACACATAAAGGCTTCAACAAGAACTTATAGTGTCTATACCAGCATCTAATTGTTGTCTTCAATACGTCCTCATCATGTACCCTCAGCTGATGATAGCCTGATGGAGGTCTATCTTTGAAAACCATCAAGCCCTATTCAGCTATTCGAAGAGATCATCAATCCTCATGAGTTGATACATGTTTTTCACAGCCACCTGGTTCAGGTGCTGATAGTCCATGAAAATCCACGAACTCATGTCTGCATTCTTGGAGAACAAAATATGAGCTGCCCATGGAGAAACACTGGGACTCATGAACCACTTACCTGGAAAGTCCTCTAGTTGTACTATATCGACCTGAGCCTTTAACATAAATCATTTCATGATTTTAATCATAATTATTCATTAGAGTAAAAGCAAAGGATCATTATGTCTACTGTCTTGGAAGTCTAGGTAAATATAACATAAAACATGGGGATAAAAAACTTCATTATTTAATCTCCATAAAGAGCTTCTAACATCCTTTGAGCCCGTACATATGCATAGGGTACCCTGGGGGAAACACGTAAACAAAGGGATGAGCTAAAAATCCTAGTAAGGGAATGAACATAAGAGTACATCTAAAGCACATGAGTTAGGAGGCATGACATAATGATATCCAAAGCATGAAACTTATAATATCATTTAATATAATCATGGGTTCATATAAACATGGAATCATATAAATGTGGCAGAATCATAAAACATTTCTATAGTATGGGTCAAGGCTAACCACCAATCTCGTTTCCCATTTATATACAGGTTAAGGCTAACCTCCAATCCCGTTTAACATCACATTCATGAGACTTATCCTTACCCAATGCATTGGCGCGCTATCTAGGCACACCAATATCAACATTTTCATGAATATTCACTCCACATAAATATTCAAAACACATATACAATCATACGTAATCAACCATACCCCAACATAAGGGTACTCATGGAAAGAATTGGGTACCATAATCATGACATAAAACATAACCAATGGGCATATCATGAAAGTGTCCATGAAATGAAATAATTAGAAAATACATGGACATTCATAGGTTAAAATAGGCATATAACATGGTAAGTAGTGTCAAACATAAGTGAAAACATATTAGAAATGTATTTTAGAAACATTAGCAATAATGCATTTTTGTGTGGTTTTAAGGAAAGTACTGTAGTGATTTTAAAATAGTAAAGAAGAAATTAATTTATATAAAACCAGAAATGAACCAATAATGTTTTAATAACAAAAATACATGATTTAAATTGATATTTTTTTCTTAAAATAGAAGATATAGTGCACTTGAAATTGGGTAAATGTTTGGGAAGTTCCTTTAAAAAAAGTGTGCTTATTTAGAACTATCAAAGACAGATTCACATAAAATATGTATATCCCAGAAAGAAAATGAGATATGGATATTAGAACATGATTTTGGAACATATAAACATAATTATGAAGTTATAAAATAAATTTCAACATCATTTTGGTAAAAAGAAATATAGAGCAACCCGAAGGAATAAAGGTTGTTCGGGTAGAATCCATCATGGTTTATTTGCATGGATTCAGGTCTAACTAAGAGGGCTTGATGAGAGAGATAAGTGGTTTATCATCACTTATAAAACATTAGGGCAGTATGGGGAAGGTGTATAAACATACCCCATCACTTGGTATTACACAAAAAATGCATAGCATAGAGAACAATCTTGATTAAGAGTGAAAAGGGGAGGATCCCTTACCTTAAATCTGTTGGTGTTATCCACTTGTTATTAAATACATGAAAAAAAATTTTATTATTAATTAATATGTCCATAACCTATTATATATGTAATTTATTTATTATAACCCTTTTTAGTTCATTAAATTCTTTTTTTATTAGTTATAAGGTTCAATTTCATTGTTCAGGCTCGTTTGATTACATGGCATTAAAAGATCCGTTCACTTATATTCAAGTTTGGATTATATTCAAGATGGAAGTGGTTATCCATAATTGAAGATATATTCATTAGTTCATTTCCAGGAGATTACATGGTATTAATTTTAATTATGTTACTTAGAGTTAAGTAGAATTATTATATATATAACCATTTTGATAACCATTTTTTGTTAATCGGTGGATTTGATTAAAAAGAACATGTTCTACTTTATAAATTAATACCATTTGTACAAAATAATCACATAAAAAATAGGATATATTACATATATAATAATCTGGTTCAACCATAACACAAATGGTTTCATGACCATAATTAAATATAAAAATAAAAATTGATTAAATGTTGTGTTTGAATGTGCTAAATTAGCACATCTCATACGGTGCTTTCATTTCTTTCAAATAAAATGGTGGGGAAAGGATAGAAGATAATGAAATATACCACTAGAATGAACACATTATAGTAAATGTATGTTACTGGATTTATAAAACTATTATGGTGAAGGGAGGTGAGGGAAAAAACAAAAAGAAAGAGGATGTAAAAGAAATGAAGGAACTGGGAAGAGGAATTTACCACTTGAGACTTCCTCCTTTCAGAACCTCTTAAGAGGAGAGGTTTTTCAATTTTGAGGAGGCTGAGATCTTTGAGAAATTTGGGGAGGAACTTGGGGAGAGATTTTGGTAGAATAATGGCATGTCACAAGGCTTGAGATGATTGGAGAGAAGAGGGAGTGAAGGGGGGTTTTATAGTGGAGGAGAGGAGGGGATTTCATAATATTATAATCATTAATTTATTATATCTTCCCAAGACAGGGAATAATAAGTATTCCATGACCAATAATAGTAAATGGGTCATGTGAATTAGAACCATGGGTGGTGAAATTAGACATGATTCTAGGATTAGTCAATTTAGCTTATAATGTATACATACGGTAAATTACGGTATTTTACTATTCATCAAAATTTCAATTATTTCAGAAAAATCCAAAAATTTCACCATGACCATTTTTCGACGTGTAGAATCCAAAAATGATGTTTATTTTTCAAAAATATTTTTCTAAATATTATTATTTTAATATTTAATTAAAATCATAAATTATTATCAAAAACCAGTTTTAAAACACTCATTAACTCATTCTAAAATATAGGTATATCATACTTCCAACGTGAATATTATTTTTATACAATCATAGCTTAGGTTACTATTCATTAGGTAAGGTTACTATTCATAAGGGTATGTTACAATTCATAAGGGAAGGTTAATATTCTCCAAAAAATATGTTTTTCTTATCGGACTCCAAAAAACATATTGACCACAACTGTGTATGTCAGATTTTCAAAATTCCAAACACAGAAGTGAAAAAATTTAGATTAAAAGTCACTTTTCACTTAGTAGTTCATTATTGTCTGATTTTATGCCATATTTATAAGAAGGAAATTTCGATTAATAACATTGGGTCGTTACATTCTTCCCCCCTTACGAAATTTCTCCATCAAAATTTCATTTTACATTCTAGGCCAGAAACAGATGTGGGTACTTTTCCTTCATTGCTTCCTCCAGTTCCCATGTTGCTTCCTCAAACATATGGTTCCTCCCCAACACATTGAAATGATGGGTTGCCTTGTTGAGTAGAACCTTATCTCTCTAATCAAGAATCTTTACTAGCTACTTCTCATAAGAGATATCATCTTATAGCTGCACCACCTCTGTGTTTAGTACATGTGAGGGATCAAGTATGTACATCCTCAAGAGTGATACGTGGAAAAAATCATGAAATCAATCCATATTCTGTGGAAGTGCAAGACGATAGGCCATGGCTCATATGTGGTAAAGGATCTAAAAGGGGCCAATATACCTTGGTCTTAGCTTCCATTTCTTCCTGAATCGCATGACACTCTTCCATAGAGATATTCTAAGGAAGACATTATCTTTAACATCCTCTATTTCTTCCTGAATCGCATGACTCTCTTCCATGGAGATATTCGATGAATGAATTTACATACAACATCGAACTCCAAGTCTCTTTGACGGTTGTCAGAATTGCTCTTTTTCTAACCTTGAGTATCTTTGATGTGTTTATGGATGATTTGAACCTTCTCTGTAATCTCTTTAACAAGATCGTGTCCATGTAGATTTCATTCTCCAACATCATCCCAACAGGTTGGAGTTCTACATCACTTTTCAGGATGTGAAGAGGGATCTAACTTTCCTAACATTTGATATTTTATTTTTATAAATAGATCCAATCCATGCCTAAGATAGTGTCAAACTCCACCAATGGAAGTATGAAGAGATTTTCTGGGAGGTTCTGTCCACAAAAATTATCTGGGGAGGAGTTATAAATAATGGACTCAACGATTTCCCCATTCTCTGTTCTCATAGATAATTTTTCTTCCAAATTTTGAGGTAGTGTTTGAATAGTTCTACTAAAGATTCAAGATATGAAAGAATGTGTAGAACCAGAATCAAATAGTACATTCTCTATTCTTGAATGCATAACTAGCGTACCTATAACCACATCATCTTCCATCTCCACCTAAGCAGTAGTGATAGCATAAGCCCTTTTTTGTTTCATTGGAGGTCGTTGCTGATTGCCTCTGATAACCCTAGGATTAGAGAAATTGTTCGCATAATGCCCAAGCTTCTTATAGTTATAACATTGCACTAAAAGATGAGTGTTGATATGAACATTCCTTTGTTCTTCAACATTGGTGTGATTTTTCATATCCCTTATGCAGTTCTTGGTAGATAACCAAAATTTCTACATTTGAAGCAATTCTTGGTTCCCATGAGACAGTCACCAAGATGCTTCTTCCCACAATTTATGCATAGGGGAAAGTGAGGCTTCTTTCCATCATGGGATTTGTTTGATGAACCACCCATGTGGTTCTCCATTTTCTGCTTCTTCTCACTAGGCCCATGAGACCACTGAGAGTCTCCAATCTCGATTTTGACCTTGAGAGAACAATGGACAATCTCCTCCTAGATGTCGAAGTCATGAATCACCAACACTTTTCATAGACTCAGATTTATTCCGCTAAAGAAGCATCCCACCTTGCTTTCAGTTTTCATGACAAAGCCAGAGGCGTACCCTGCAAGCCTTGTATTGTTCATTTCATACGCCTCGATGGACTCATCTTCCTTTATCTTGAGTCCAAGGAACTCTCTTTCCATCTTGAGAAAGAGGGTTTGAGTAAAATATTTATTGAAAAACATCCTCTTGAATTCCTCCCAGTCTATGGAATCAGTTTTCTTTTGGTACTTTGTATTCTTGATCAGTGTCCACCCCTGATCAGCTTCCCCATCAAAATGATAGACTTAGTGTAAAACTTTCTCTTCTTCTAAGCACTGGAGGAGAACGAAATTATTTTCTATGGAGTTAATCCATTGTTCTATGAGGAGGGGTTCAGAATACCTGATAAACATGAGAGGCCTTTACTTCATGAAGGATTCTACGAAAAATTTCTCTATCCAAGATTCACATTATTATTGATAACTCGATCCACCTGGGCAAGTACTGCCATGATGATTTGAGCACCCTATTCTGTCACATCAGGCTTGCCATTAGGGTAATCATCACATTTCCTATCACATTGGTTTGTGGAATGTGTTCTCATATTTCTTGCCATTAACTAAGAAAAGGAACCTATAATTAGAGTTATTGAATACTTAGCTATTCAGAATAAAAATAATATTTTAACCTAAAAGTATGAACTTGTAAAGAAGAAGTATATCATGACTTGTGAATCCTTAGTTTTATATCTAGGTTATCCACGATCTATTTATTAACTTATATTCTTATGGGATTTTTTCCCTTAATAATGGTTTGTACTAACTTGTGAATCTACCAAAGCATATCCCCCAGGTGTGTCGTAACTGAGAGTGCAGAAAGGCTCATTAATGAGCACTAGTTCATGATCGAGTCTAGCTTAAAGCAGTGTTTTTGGGTTTTCCCCCTAGATACATCTATGTTAGAGCCACGTCTATCTTCTCGTACCTAGGTAGGGATTTATTTTCTTGATATACCACTTACCCTATACTCAACAAAATTTATGATTGTTTTCTTATACATAGTTTCATCCTAAATGTTCTCACTAAGGTGCTCTATTCCTAATATCCAAAAATAACTCGAACATCCGAAGATACCAATTATAGTGACTAGATCCTTTTACATAAAACATTTCGGGATTTTAAGACTAATTAATCATCAGAGTACAAGCCAAGGATCGTTAATTCTAGTGTCTTGGAAGACTAGGTACATATAACATAAAACATGGTGATAAAAAACTTCTTTATATAATCTACATAAATAGCTTCTAACTTTATTTGTGCCCTTACATTTTCATAGGGTACCCTGGGGAACACTTGAACAATGATATGAGATAAAATGCCCATTAAGGGAATAAACATATGGATACATCTCAAGAAGATGAGTTAGGAGGCATGACATAATGATATCCAAAGCATGGAACATATAAAATCATTTAATATAAGAATGGGATCATATAAACATGGGATAATATAAATGTGGAAGAATCATAAAACATTTTTTTAGTACGGGTCATGGCTAACCACCAATCCCGTTTCCCATTTCAGTATGGGTCATGGCTAACTGCCAATCCTGTTTCACATCGCATGTCATGAGACTTATCCTTACCCAATGCATTGGAGCACTATCTGGGCACAACCATCTCAACATTTTCATGAATATTCTTTCCACATAAATATTCTTACCACATATTCAATCATACATAATCAACCATACACAAACATAAGGGTACCCATGGAAAGAATTTTGTACCACAATCATGACATAAATCAAAACCAATGGGCTTATCATGAAAGTGTCCATGTAAGGAAATAATTAAAAAAACCATGGACATTAATAGGGTAAAATAGTCATATATCATGGTAAGTAGTGTCAACCATAAGTGAAAACATATGAAAAATCAATTTTTGAAACATTAGCATTAAAATATTTTTGTGCAGTTTTAAGGAAAACACTATAGAGCTTTTAAAATAGTAAAGATGAAATTATTTTATATAAAACTAGAATATAACCAAAAAGGTTTTCATTATAAAAATACAGAATTTTTGAAGATAATTTTGTCTTAAAACAAAAGATATAGGGAACTTTAAATTTGCTAAATGTTTGGGAAGTTCCTTAAAAACGAGTGTTCATATTTGGAAGTATCGAAGAGAGATTCACTTAAAATAATGTATATCCCTGAAAGAGAGTGAGATATGGATCTTGGAAGATGATTTTGGAGCATATAAACAGAATTTTTATGTTATAAAAGAAGAGATAGCAACATTTTGGTAAAAATAAAGATAGATAATCCTGAAGGTATAAAAGAATTTCAGGTAGAATCCATCATGGTTTATTGGCATGGTATCATGTGTAACTAAGAGGGCTTGATGAGAGAGATAAGTGGTTCCTAATAACTTGTAAAACATTAGGGCAGTATGGGGAAGGTTTATGAACATACCCTATCACTTGGTATTACACAAAAAAAGCATAGCATAGAGAACAATCTTGATTAATAGTGAAAAGGGTAGGATCCCTTACCTTAAATCCTTTGGTGTTCCCCACTTGTTATTAAAGAACTGAATAAACAATTTTAGGATTATTAATTAATAATTCCAGAACCTCCTCTATATTTAGTTTATTTATTATACCTCTTTTTAGTTCATTCAAAGCCTTTTTGATTAGTTACAAGGTTTTATTTCATTGTTTGGGCTCATTTGTTTACTTGGCTATAAAAGATCGGTTCACTTATATTCATGTTTGGATTATATGCAAGATACAAGTGGTTGCCCAGAATTGAAGATACTTTATTTAGTTAATATTTAGGAGATTACATGGTTTTAATTTTAATTATGTTACTTAGAGTGAATTCGAATTATTATATATATAACCATAGTGATAACCATTTTTTGTTAATCGGTGGATTTGATTACAAAGAACATGTTCTACATTATAAATTAATACCATTTGTACAAAAGAATTACATAAAAAAATATGATATATTAAATATATAATAATCTGGTTCTACCATAACACAAATGGTTTCATTACTAGAATTAATGATAATAAAAGAAATTGATTAACCGTTGTCCTTGAATGTGCAAAATTAGCACATCTCAAATGGTGCATTCATTTCGTTCAAATAAACGGGTGGGGAAAGGGGAGAAGATAATGAAATATACCACTAGCATGAAGAAATTCTAGTAGATGTATGTTACTGGATTTATCATACTATTATGTTGATGATAGTTGAGAAACGAAATAAAAATAAAAGAACTTAAAATAAAAGAAGAAATTGGGAAGAGGAATTTACCTCTTGAGACATCCTCCAGTAAGAACCTATTAAGGGGAGAGGTTTTCGTATTTTTAAGAGAATGAGAGCTTTTGGAAGTGGGGGAGGACCTTTGGGGGAGATTTGGGTAGAATAATTTCAACATACAAGGCTTGAGAGGAGTGGAGATAAGAGGGAGTGAAGGGGGGTTTTATAGTGGAGGAGAGGAGGGATATCATAATATTATAATAATTAATTTATTATCTCTTCTCAAGACAATGAATATTAATTATTACATGACAAATAATAATAAATGGGTCATGTGAATTAGAACCATGGGTGGTGACATGATCCATGATGCTTGGAATAGTCTATTTAGCTTATAATGTATATATACGGTAAATTATCGTATTTTTCTATTCCTTAAAATTTGAAGTATTTCAGAAAAATCCCAAAATTATACCCTTACCCTTTTTTGACGTGTTGAATCCAATAATGAATTCCATTTTTCATAAATAATTTTCTTAAATATGATTATTTTAATATTAAATTAAAATCAGAAATTATTATCAAAAACCAGTTTTAAAACACTCATTAACTCACTCTAAAATATAGCTATATCTTACTTCAAACTTGAATAATATTTTTATACTATCATAGGTGAGGATAATATTCATTTGGGTATGTCACTATTCATAAGGGTATGCTTCTATTTATAAGGGTAGGTTACTATTTACCAAAAAATATGTTTTATTTATCAGACTCCAAAAAACATCTTGAAAACTACCATGTATGTCCTAATTTTAAAATTCCAAACACATAAGTGACAAAATTATTTTTAAAGATCACTTATCACTTAGTAGTTCATTATTATGTTGGAATATTTATAAGAAGGGAATTTACATTAAAAACATTGGGTCATTACATGTACCCTCTACTCGTGAAGCTCCGCAGGAGCCATCTGATATGTTGGTGTAGATATCAGTGTCATCCCGATATACATGTTGATGTAGATGTCTACCTCTCTTTGAGGATGTAATCCAAAATCATCATCAGAAACGACATAAGAATACTGTTCCACCACTATAGTATAACCTGGACTCCACTATTCTACTACTCTGAGGGTAAGGCAAGCCAAGTGATGAGTGATCAACTCCACTCTCCTTCGAGAAAGTCCATCATGAGCGGCAAAGATTCCATTATTATCAGTGAAGAAAAAAATAGTCACATCCCCATAGTGAACTGCACATTTCACATAAAATAGTCAATCTGAGCATGGACTTTGGACTACCAGTACATACCCAAGATGACATCATAAGGCCTCAATGATGCTACTAGGAGATCCCAACAGATGGTATCACCTCCTTGAGTAAGCTCAAACTACTGGCACTAGTGCATAATCATTAAATCCACTCTCACAGGATTTTTTAATCATAAAAATTGATCCAATGACTCTAACAGAATCACTGAGATCTAAATGAGAGTCGTGTAAATTAAATAGTGACTTTCATCTATATCTATCAGAACTGTAGCTAGGGTGGAGTAAGCATAGATCGAACCTCAAATCATCTCAGGAGCACCATGGTTATAGGACCCATCTACCTGTAGATGATCTTGTCCATTTCCACATTCTCTATGAGGTCTGGGTGGACCTCCTGGAGTTTGTGGCGTTAGAACCTAAAATCGTCGCCCACTGCATGTTGTACGACTTGATCCTCTCCCACTTCTGCTGCCTTGCGGACCTCCTCACATGATTATATGTCACCGCCTTAGCAGTTCCTCGACCTTCTTATGATCTTCCATGAGGGAAGTAAGACAGTCATGAACCATGTTCCACTGTCCACCTTAAGAGAAACAGACTCTATTCCTCAGATGACCTCATCTGACTTGTGAGCTCCATAACTCTATCACTGCATCTTGGGGTCGTCATCCAAAAGGTCTGGCCTGCTTGGACCTCTTCTTCATCTTCCTACTACCTGCTGAAGATGACTTGGTTACTTGTCATCCAGTGGTGGCCCTCACTATCGGTTCTTACTTAGCTAGTAATCTTTAAACCAATATCGCTCGCTCAAGAACTCCAGCTTGTGTCAGGATATTGAGTAATATCATCGACGTTATGATCTCCCATTGAAGACCCTGCTCAAAGGTCTGGACCTGAAGAAAGGGAATCGTACCATATTAGTAGAGTTGTGAGGGAGGTCATTATATCTCTTCATGTATTGGGATATTGTCATGCTTCCCTGCTGTATGTGAAATAGCTTATAAATACGCATAGAATGTAGTGTTTTCGGTACGAACTTTGCCCTAAAGTGGCCCTCAAAGTCCAACTAGGGGATTGTCTACTCCTCATGTGTCTAGAGCATTAGGACCCACCATCTCCCTACTATTCCCTAAATAAGGGTAGTATCTAGGATTCCCATCTGGTCTGCTGGTATCTCGACCAAATGAAAAAATCATGCCAAAACCTCCAGCCAGTCCAAAGATGCATGCGGGTCTATCTCAGCTCAAAACCTCAAATTCTTAGGTCTCTTGAAAAAATTAAATGTGCTTAGTCAGTGTGACTAGTCTACTAGTGGGGCTAATGAAATCTTCTTCCGTACGGGTAGTGGGGCTGCTAGTACACCACCCAAAGGTGTTATCACCATAAGAGGGCGCTACACCAACACCTCATAACCTGGTGGGCCATTATAGTGATTTCTCACTAGAATCTTATCTAGCTATCTATGTGGTTGCATCCTGTAAATAAATTGGTTCACAACGTTCAATAATTTATACCAAGTGTGCTTACTCAAAAGCGATCAGAATAAAAACATTTAAAAAACATACAAAATCATTGTTTTGGTTTATTGAGTCTGAAATCAGAACTCAGGGTCATATTGATTGGATAGGTCGGTTGCCACACCAACATTGTACTCCCTAAAATGAAACCTAAAATGAAGAAACTTAATAATATAACTTCATTGAAAATATAAACTCTTATTTCTTCTAATAGAATCGACTGCCCTTTGATACCACATTTTTACGACCCGTCCCCCAGGGCCCGTGTTGTGGCTTCCCCAAGCCCACCATCTATAAGACATATGTTGGATACTAGCATTAGAAAAGCATATCCATAATATGAGAAGGCATTGCCTTTATACCTATACACACACAGAGTAGGTTCATAATAAAAGTTAACCAGGTAGTAATACAACTGAAGAAAATGTTAGAACAAGAAGTAAAGGGGATAGAATACAAGCCCAAATGAATGAGATAATAAAACTGAAAAAGAAAAAATATCCTGATATCATCCCCCAATTACCCTACATGAAGGGTAGGTATAACTCATCATTGTGGCTCTCCACATCAACTGGTCACCTTCATCCTTCGTCTAGTCCTAGCTTCCAATCATCGGTCAATGTAGTCTGTCATCTACACAAAACAAAAAAAGATGTGGGCAAAGCCCATGCAGGGCTGAGTATAAAAATACCTAGTTGGGACCTTGAGACCCATGAAGGTATCTCAGAAATCTTCAAAGGAAAATCTCCAAAGAATGATCTCAGTCACAATGAACAAGTAAAGTCTTAACTCAAACCAGGTATACCACATAAATAACAAGAATAAGGATGATCGGTCAAAAAGCTTGATCATCTTATTTTGTAGGGAGGCCTTTGCTGTTGAACGAAACAAGGTCGCTAAGTGTTGACCCACAGAGGATTGCTAGGTGATGACCTACATGTGATTGTTATGTTCTGACCCAAAGAGGATCATTGCGTGCTGACCCACAATGGATCTTTAAGTGATGACCCATAGAAGATCGCTAGGTGCTGACCTATAAGGATTCTCTAGGTGCTGACCCAGAGAGGATTTCTATGGGTAGATACAAAGAGGTCTCTATTATTTCTTCACGTCACATCCATCCTCTAGACTCCCGCACATAGTACTCATGATTTCGTAAGATATTCTCCACAATCCATCTATCGTATATCAACCACCACGAATTCCCACGAAGATGTATCCCGATGAAACTCCATGTCGTAAGGGTTCCACCACAATAGGCGGCACGCCAATCAGACGCTCATTCTATAAGTTATAAGAAGTTTTTTGTTGGGGGGGCCTGATAGGATTCGAATTTGATCCAAACTATATGTACTCCAACATTCTCCAATACTCAAGTGGAGTATCTTAAAAGGAACACCTCATCTGAATTTTTTTGGCACCGCAGACGGTTCGTCAAACAAAAATCTATTTTAAACGTTATAGCCTGTTAAGCGAAACTGGGTTGTAAGAGAGTTCAGGTCAAGTCTGACCCGGTCAAACCGACCCATCCCAGCCTGCTGGGTCCAGCCCAAAAGAACTAGGCTCCTCCTGGTTGAGTTATGCCTGACCCGAAGGGGCATGGCCACGGGCTATGCCTAATGAGCTATGCACTCAGCTCGGACCACCCGGCTAGGGGCGGCCTGCCGGGTCGCTAGACCAACCCAGCCCACTACATGGGCACGACCTGCCAACTGGGAACAAGGGTTATCAATCCTCCCAAACAGACTTAATCCATTCAAGATCTTCAATGAAGCATCCCATGTTGGCGCCACTCCAGCTGGACGGTTCACGTTGACTGCTCGACAGCGGTCCCACGAGTGCGGTTCCGCCCTCCGCTATGGCTCGGAGAGACAACCCTCCTCTACGACACTACTCCGTAATCAACACAGTTGGAATCGGGCAGCCTCCCCTATCTACTCTGTCACATTTTAGGGACTCCTCTAGTCGATGGCAATGCCATGCCGGTGGAGCTTCTACGGGCCTTGAGTGAAGCTTCGGTGGTCTGTTTGTCTTCCTGTCTGCACCAACAAGCCTCCCTGGATGTCGCCAAAATTATGAGGCCCTAGTTTTTTCCTTTCTACTACATTTTTTGGTCGCCCTTGAAGAACACAACAAAATAATGTTTAGGGGAAGTTTCAGGCCTTGTTCGTTCCCCCCGCACCCTCTACGTTAGCCTTATTACAAGGAAAGAATTTAACATCATCATGGGTGGAAGAATTTAATAAACTATTTTAAATAACTCAAGACAAACCCCTACAATGAATTCATTGTAAGGTGCTACAGATGATGAATAAGGGTCTACGTCTGAAGGTGTTCATCAGTGATTTTCATAAACTGTCAATTTCTCTATCAACCGTCACATGATCACCATTCTTAATTGGAGTGGAAAGTTGTAGACATTTTGTTAGAGCCTCCTCTCGTATCTCTCTCAATGTCCACGCATATGATATGATTAAAAAAGAGAATAATCTCCCACATTGTGTTTACTATTATGACACATTAATTAACTGTAATTAATGAGTCTATGAAACACAAAAAATTTTCCGTTAAAAAACCAATGAAACGAGAGGTTTAAGGAATTTAAATGTCTCTTAATTAATGTCTGACATTGCACTATGGTACCACAAATGTTGCTCAATGGATTCAAAATGAGAAATAAAATATCATTCTGTTATTTGTTTGTAATGTCAAAAAATTAACTTTATCATCTAAATTTGTCAGAAAAAATTTATGCATAACTTGTGAAAATCACGGTTCTATGAATTCAACAGTTCCATAAGATTTTTAGTCTGAGTAGTGGTTAAAATTATTGAAATCACCACTCATACGTTTACTAAAGTTAACTTAAAAAAGTTAAATATTCTATTCTGGGCTCTAGAGTCTTTGAAATCACATGTTGACAATTTTTGCAGACTTGAAATAATCCCAAATAATTTAAAAAAAATTATATGTAAAATTTGTCTCCTTACATAATGGATTAAGAGATTGATTATATTTTGAAAAAATCATAGGTTGGCACAATCTCGTTTTCTCAAATTTATTTTCTTTAATTTTTTTCTGGCCATGTAATTGTTTTTTGAGGGTCCAGGTTGAAGCTCTTTTAAATATTTTATTTTTACTAAAAAATGAATGTTATGAGGTATGATGACATCACACACTTGTGTAAATATTTTCTTTGAAAACCACGCAACATCACTCAACTAACTGTGTATTCAAAATGATTACATAAAAAGAATAAAGTAAAATGAGAAAAAATGATAAAATTTAACGAACAGATTTAATAATAATAATAGAAAAAAATTCGAATTATAAAGAGTTTTATAGTTATTATTATTATTATTATTAAGTTTATTAAGTAAAATAAACCTATTTTTATCATCATAAAGATATCATGTCATTATAAATCTTATTATTATTAGGATTTATTTGTATTTTTTTATTATTAGAATTGTATTTTTAATTGTTCCATTCCTTTTTTGCCTTTTCCCTTATTCACCCCCTCCTTCCCTTCTTTCCTATCACATAGCATTTCACCCCAAACCCAACATGCATGCACAGCTCCCACCTAGTGTGCATCACCATCCCACTATCTGCCTCCTCCACATGATCCTGTCTATCCACCTCCCTCACACTGATGCCCCACGCTCCCAACTACCCCCTTCCTCATGTCATTGCCCCGCACTCCAGTTTGACCACCTACCTTTTGGCCGTAGAATAGTCTAGCGCAACTCCTCCCATGCTAGCATGCACCTTCCTAGATTCCCCATCGACACATCTCTCTCATTCCACGTGCACAGAACCCCTCTTGATAAGATTTTCCATTCTCTTCATTGAGTTTTTTAGCAGGTAGGAAGTTCCTTTTTTAGTTAAATATTTAATCATTTTGGATATGGTTGGCTGATTTAGGGTCCAATTTAGTATGCATGTGGTGTATATTAGAAGTGACTAAAGATTCACACATGTTTTTGGAATTTCATCTCCCAAGGTAGGTGGATCCACATTTAATGAATTAATTTTATTGATAAATTGATTTAGAATATTCATTCACTATTTTTTTGATGAGAATTTAGTTTTTAATTGAATTTGATATGACTATATGATGTATGTTTGTTTTATGTATAAAAAAATGTTGAACTATTTGTCATCATTTTATAAACTATGAAAATTGTGTTCTAGTTTGTTGTCAATTTTCATTGAGACATAGAGAAATTTTTGATGAAATTTTTAGTATTTTAAGTCATGCTTCATATTCAAAAAGTTTTTTCATAACTTTTATGGTGGTTTTTTCAACCATGGGAATAGTGTTTTAAACTATTTTGGTGATTTATTTTGTTGTATAGGTGATGTAAATAAAATTTAAAAAAAAATTATTTTGTTATGAAATTGTTTTTCATAGAATGAATTTTTTATGTGGAATTAGGTGATCCCATGTAAAATTGACAACAAGTGAATTATATTGTTAATTTAAATAATTTATAAAATTATTTAATTAGTTTATATGTTGGGAATGGGATTTTGATTGAGTTTTTTGTGCATTTTCTTTGTCAATAGAGTTTTTGTGTGAGGTTAATGTGTATTGTTTTGAAAACCTACATTCAGCTATTTATTAGTGTTTTAGAAACTATGCATTTATTTTGTTTGAATGAGAAAGAGTGGCAGTGCGTGTTTTGTTGTTGCATCAAGATACATTTGGTCATTAAATATGTTTTGAGAGTGTTTTTTTGTTTAATGTAGTGTGACCCATTTTTTGAAATTATTTAATACATTTTATTTGGTGGTTTTATAATTGTAAATGTTTTTTGACATAAATTGAAAGTATTTTAATTGATGGTGTAAGAGATGAATATTATGTTATAAAAAGATTTTAGGGTGTTCTTAATTCAAAATAGGGATGTTGAGTATTTTTTCATGTGTAATGCCCTATGATAATCTTTTAGTATTTGTTATAGATTTTTTCAAAGGGTTTATCAAATTATATCAATGGTTAGAAACATGATTGGACAAGGTTTTGGTGTGAGTAATATTTCAAAATGGTATTTGGGTGCGGAAATGGTGATTATTTTATGTAAGTACCCTATTTGGCTATTATTCGTAAATGTGACAAGGGATGAGATCATTGATTTTAAAATTGGAATTGATGGTGAATTTGGTATTTTGTCATTTGTGATGTTCTGATTGTCTTGTTTGTATTATGAACACCCATAATAAACATAAATTTTTTTAGCATTAATAAGGAGTCCTTCATAGCTAGAAATGTGGACTAGACTAGTGGGATAGTGATCCTAGGGTGGGTTTGTACCTATTTCACTTAGTAGGATTGATGACTATAACACTAACTAAACATATGAATGATTGAGGGTTGTGGTTTATAATCCATCATTGATGAGGTTGTGGTTTCTTAGCCACATTTTCTAAGGGTTGTGGTATCTAAGCCATGTTTCACCGAGACAGGAAAATCTAGGGACCCACTCTAGCTAAAACCCATGAGGCTTCTCCCATACTTGGTGCTCCTTGTTTACTTTACACTCACTCACTTGACACTATGGTAATTTTAAATATAAGTGTGCATGGGTTCATTAATTTATGTTTTTTTATTCAATATTATTTTCATTTAAAAAAATTATCATTAAATATTATTTTCATTAAATAATCATTACGAATTTATTTCCATTTTATTTATTTGACTGAAAAATGTATTCATAGTTAAATGGTTATGTGTATAATATTCTCTATGTGGAATCCTATTGTTCTCTTAGATCAAACCATACATACATATTTGGGTGTGCGTAGAACTTTTCTTTCTGTATTTTACGTTGAGGCCTCACGCTCAGTGATGGTGGTTCAGGTTGTTGATGGCGTTGTCATGTAGATTGGCATTAATGGCCTGGGTATGTGGCCCCTTTTGTTGCTTGGAGGTTTGATCTAGAGTTTTATTTTTCCTTGTTGTTGTTTTTTATGTTTGTTCATGTAATGAACCTTTAAATCTAAAATTGGATAACGTCCCCTTTGTTTTCCTATGTTTAATTATTTATTATTTATCTATCAGTTGTTTTGTGATTACTATTTTTGGTAAATCATTACCATGTGTTATTTTTGATACCTAGGAACTTGAGCCTTCCTGTGGGGATTAGTAATGCTCCTTAGGCCATGTCGCGGATCGGGTCGGATAGCGACCCGACCAGGTTCGTGGTGAAATGGTATCATAGTAGGTCTTATCTCTTGGTTCATGTTCCTTTTTTTGTAAAGTCATGATAGACTTGTGTTAAGGTTTTTAATGTAACATCCGAGATTTTTATGAGAAATATTTTGTTTTTATGTTATCATCAAAGGAATATTTCACTACACACAACACTATCTTGGATTTCTTTACACACAATCACGACCTTCCTCGATAGCTTACGTTATACACACTACCGAGTTTCACTAAACAATGATATGCTATTAAAATATTATTAAAACTAGCCATTATGAATAGTAATACCCACTTTTTGAAATTTTAAAAATTTTATCTTTCAAAGTGGACTTTAGTTTTGGATTTGGAAAATCAAAATTATCCTAGGGTGAATTTTTGGTATTTTTTTGAAAACATTCAATTTTTGATGAATAGTGAAAACACTTGGTTACTATTTAAAAACTGTCTTTTTATTTAAATAATTATTTATATTATTTAATTTTTTTAGGTCAAAATTGATACATAATAACTATATAAGTTCAATGTAATTCATTGGAGTCTTTTTATAATAATTTTAGATATATAAAAATTTTATTGATCTTTTCAGTGTATTTTACCCACCTCCTAGTAGAGTTTGGAAATTTACATAAAACATAATTTTACCACTTCTGTGAGTGGAATTTTTAAAATCCGAGAGACACGGTTAACATCAAAAAATTAAAATTTGGTTCATTAAGATTAAAATAATTTTTGGTGAATAGTAACTTTTTACTTTTATTTACCACGGTTAAAAGTAAATAGGGTAATTATGTGTAAAAATAGTATTATCATTACACTAAAACATGTCTTAATTATATTGGATAAGTTTAATTAGACAAAAAAAACCTTAGGAATAAAATATGACCATTTAGGTCCACTTGGATTAGATTAGGACATTTAATATTATTTTATTTAAAGAAGAGTTAAAATAGTTAAAATAAAAGTTTAATAAATAAAACATTTTTAATATAGGGTTATAAAAATGATTAATTAGACTATTAATATTACATAGAAGTATAAAAAGCTTTCCTACATAATGGTATTTTATTTATATTTTTTTCACTTTAAATAATTTAATTTATTTATGACACAATGATGATGCAGTAATTACCTTATTAATGAAATATTAACATAATTGATATTATAAATGCCCAAATAAATGTAATTTGAAACTTTTCATGAATTAAACTAATTTTATAGGTTAATATGACATATTAGTATTGATTTAATTAACTTTTTTCGAAGTAATAATGCTGTTGTGATTTTCACAAAAATCAATTACCAGATAGTGTCAAAATTGACATAAAATAGTTTTTAAAAAAATATTATATTATTAATTGTTAATTTATTCCTAAAAAATCTATTGTTCGTCCAAATGACTTAGATAAGGTTATATATATTATTAATGAACCAATTGGGGTTCGTTTTTATTGTTATAGTATGTTTATTAACCATATAGAGTACGAAAACAAGAAGCCAGGGTAAAAGTTAAATTATTTATCTTAGAGTTAAATCTAAATGATAAGGTTAAAATATTAACCTAAACAAGTTTAAAATCTATTGGTTGAGGGGATTTCGACCCATCCCCTCCTTAGATTCTAAATAAATCAGTTTGGAGCTATTAAAAACCGAATATGACTTTATTATAAAATAATATTTTATGTTTTTACTAAAGTGCCCCTCTCCTCCCTTATAAAAGGGAACCTCCTCCCTCCCATACTCACACCACTTTGAGCCTTAAAGCTCATCCATCCCCTGAAAATTTATCTTCTACACATTTCTAGAAACATATTATAGGTCCTGGTCTTCTTCAAAGACCATCTTTAGTGACCTAAGTGGAGGTTAGTAAGAGGCCCTCCAATGAAGAGGTAATGACCGTTACCGATTCTTTCAAATTTATTTCTTCTTCTACTTCCTCTTATTTAGTTTTTTAATTATTAATTAATAACATTAGTATCAATCATATACTGATATGTTATTATAAATATGAAACAACCCTATTTCATCTTCTATCCATCCTACAGAAAATTAAATCACCACGAGTGTGTATATACGGAATACCGTCTTCACGCCGCGGTGTAATCTATTTTCCACCACCACCTTACTTGGATAGGTATAATGTTGAAAAAAATAACTACATATGATTATTGTAAGGTGATATTGATTCTGAAATAGTATACACACATTTCAATATAATTTTTGGATCATGGTAACGATATCATAGCTCGTGCGTACGTACGACCTACCGTCTCCATGATGAGATGAGACTCGTTCTACATGATCTTCAATTCAGAAGAACTATATAAATGATTTGAATAAATAAATATGATATATATAAAACTAATAACATTATTGAAATGAGGTATCTATAACCTAAAAAGGAATAAAAAGAATTTATTTGACAAAACATGCATAAGAACAAAAAACAATAAACACCCGAATAACAAGTAGAAATGAAATATTACTAATAAGAAGCTAATAATATGAAAATATATGATATTATAACAATGAGTAAGGTTATGGAATAATTTAATAACATTATTTAAATCATTATACTGGAGGTTCGGACACGTATGAAGAAAATCGGACCTAAGGTATGGGAAAATCTCACAATCTCAATTTTTATCTGAGATTGTTTATACATCAGAAATTAATTGGGATTATTTATCATCCACATTAATGATTCTTCAATATGTAATAATTTATATCCTCTGACAATTTTTTAAATCCAATATCACTCAATGTTGAGTTTTTAGATATGAAAGGAATATTTTGTCGTTTTTAGGTACTTTTTGACTTTTCATGCCAAAGTATGAGAAGAATGTTTCTTTAACTTATACGGCTTGAATGGATTCATAGAAAATTATTTTCATGAAGCTTCCTTTACAATTTTTTAAGTTTAATTTTAATCAAATTCTTTTAGATTAACATTTTATGACATTTTATGAAAGGAAAAATGTTTTTGAAGTTGAAAGGATATTTTCCTCAAGAATGAAGTTCAAGTGTTTTATCAAAATTATTTTCCATATAAGAAAATATTGGGTTCTGTTTCTATCCCAATTTTTACATTGATTTGATTATGTTATGATGGAATTATTTTTATGATGTCCTTTTATCTTATATGGATTATGTTATGATGGAATGATATTTAAGAATCCCATTTTTATTACATGGGTTATGCTATGATTTATGATTTTTGATCTTGTGGAACACATAGTATTGGTATCGTTATGAGATGGGTGGGACCTATATCTACCTCCAATGCATTGGGTAAAGATTTATATCTCATGAGATAGACATGGCTGGAACGGTAGGTTAATCTGGTTCAGTGATATAGGACTGAAACGATGAGTGAACTCGGTTTAGAAATGGACTTTGTCCGCTATGATATTCATGGAAATGGGTCCTGAATACTATGAAATGATTCTCTATGATTATGTGTGTATGCCACAAAGATTCATGTTTTATGTTTTGATTATTGGGATTACATTTCAATACTATTATTTATCCCATGTGATGAAATTATGATCTCTTTTGTAGGGTAAGATTTCCAAAATGATATGTTTTAATAAAGATGATGTGATTGATATTTATTTTTTTTACACTTACTGAGCATTTGAGCTCACCCTTTTGTATGTCTTCATTTCCCTAGGTCAAGAATAAGTATTAAGTATGATAAGCCAAAATGGACTGAAGATATGATAAAATAAAATGGCGACAGTGTATATGATTTATGAACCAGTTGTTTATGTTTCATAGTTTCTAATGACACAATTCCTATACGGTCCTTTCATGGTTTTGTTATATGTTTTAATAAGTGTAATTATTTTTTGAAGAAATAATAATTTATGTAATGTATGGGTCGTTATAGTTGGTATCAGAGGAAATGTATAGTCAAACTTTGGAAACTAGGATTTGAAAGCCTTAGTAAGAACCCTAATGATAAGTCTAAGCATAGAACAGAATATAATTGTTTTAGAAATGGCCAGGAATAACCTATGATAATTCCTTAAGTGTGAAATTTTATTATTGATTATGTGGTTTTCCTATTATTATTAGTTTTTCTCACACTATGCTTATTGGTTTTAGTCAATGGCTGGAACCCAGAGAAACCGTGTTAATGCTGAATGTGATAGTAAATGAAATGATTGTCCCCCTTAGAAACCAAACATATGGGATCTGGAATGGAAAATCTTTTAGCCATGATCACATAACTTTATCAAGCTATGAATCATGCATGAATTCCTAACAAGAAAAGGACAAACATTCTGTTGAATCCATCATGAGGAAGCATCCACCCTCATTCATCGGGTCTACTGATGCATTAGTTTCTAAACAATGGATCAGTTCTACTAAAAAGATATTTTCAGTTCTTTAATGTTCTAAACATGATAAATTCATGTTAGCAGTATATCATTTGGAAGGTGAAGCCGATCAATGGTGTAATCTTATCAAGAATACGAGGAACAGGGATGGAGTTGAATCTATGGAATGGGACGAGTTCAAGAACTTATTTTTCAATAAGTACTTCCCTTGTATTCTTCGAATAAAGATGGAAAATGAATATCTTGAGCTGAAGAAAAAGGATGAAGTATCTATTGGTACCTATGAAGAAAATTTTACAAGACTTTCAAGGTATTCTTCTGGGATTATTATCCAACCTGAGAGTAAGATCGATCGATTCTTATTGGCTTAAAACCAAGTCATTGATGGGAATTAGCCATAAGGGACTTCAATAGCTATGAGGAAATCATTCGATGTTCTCTCAAGGTTTAGATGGAGATTGGAGTAACCCATCAGTCATATGGGTTAGATAAGAAGAGGAAAATGGAATTCAAAGGGAAATCTAAAGAGCACACTGAAAAAAAGATGAGTTTTCCCTTATGCTCAAAGTGTGGAAAGAAATATGAAGGGAGTTTTCTTAAAGGTACAAGTAAATGTTTCAAATGTGTTAAAGAAGGTCATCAGGCATTTGAATGCTGCAATGATGGGTAGAAGATGTCTAATGATGCAAACAATGAAAAGGCTACACAGAGTTCACCTCCTACACTTCAATGTTTTAAGTGCATGGGAGTGGGGAATTATGCCAATAAATGCCTTAATTCAAGGGTTGTTGATGATGATTGACATCAACAAACTATTAAGGCTAAAGAAAAATAAAAGTAACATACAATTTCTATCGGAGATGTGGAGTACAATAACAAAGTGTTGAAAGGTACACTTATCATCCAATCTAAAGTAGGAAATGTTTAATTTGATTCTAGATCCACCAACTCTTTTATTTCTGAATAATTTTCTAAGGACATCGCCATATTACCTCAGCAGTTAGATATTGATTTAGTAGTGAAAACCCCTTATGGCACAACAGTTGCATCAAAAGTTTACAATTCTTCTCCGATTGAAGTTTGTGGGAAAGAGCTTCTTGCAAATCTTGTGATCTTTCCTATAGTGGAATTCGATGTGATTCTTGGCATGGATTTGCTTTCATTATATGGATCTCATATCAATTTCCAAAGAAGGGAAGTCACATTTCATATTCCAGATCAATCTATGATCGTCCATCAATGCAAGGATGAACATAACCTTCCAGTAGAAATTTCATCCCTCTTATGGGTCATGATTCCACTAAATGAAGGTTATTTATCTCAAATGGTTGGAGAGAAACTCACGATTAATAATATTCCCATTGTTTGGGAGTTCGATGATGTCTTTCCAGATTAATTTCATGGACATCTACCAAATCATGAAGTTGATTTTTCAATAGAACTCTTACTGGGTGCTTTACCTATTTCAAAGACACCTTATAAAATAGAACCAATTGAGTTGCAAGAATTGAAGAAGAAAATCCAAGAGAAACTTGAAAAGTGATTCATACGCACTAGTGCATCACCTTGGGGAGCACCCATTCTGTTTGTTAAGAAGAATGACAGATCAATGAGACTCTGCAATGATTATCGAGAACTTAACAAGATTACTATCAAGAAAAAATATCCTCCCCCATGAATTGATGACTTATTTGACCAACTACGTGGATCTCAATGCATTTCCAAGACTGATATTCATTCGGGGTATAATTAATTAAGGTTCAAAATGGAGGATATACTAAAGACAGATTTCCATACATGGTATGGACACTGAATTTATAGTAATGCCATTTGGTCTTACTAATGCCCCTTCTCTCTTCATGGATCTAATGAATAGAGTCTTTAGAGACTATCTTGATCAGTTTGTGGTTGTCTTTATCGATGATATTATTGTCTATTCAAAGAGAAAGGAAGAACATGAATATCACTTGAGAATTGTATTATATACCCTGAGAAAGGAGAATCTTTATGCAAAATTTACCATGTGTGAATTTTGGCTTCCAAAAGATTCATTTATGGGTCACATAATCTCAAAAGAGAGGTTATCTATGGATCCATCAAAAAAAGAGGTTATCGAAAGATGGTCGAGACCAACAAAAGTAACTAAGATCCGAAGTTTTGTGGGTTTGGCATGTTATTATCGACGTTTTGTGAATGATTTTTCACGATTATATAATCCACTAACCAGGTTGACTTGAAAAGGAATTAAGTTCTTTTAGATGGAGGAGTGTGAAGAGAATTTAAATCAGTTATAAAAAAGGTTATCCAGTGCACCTATGCTCACATTTCCTTGTACTGAAGAAAGATTTGTGATCTACAGTGATATATCCAATGAGGTATTGGGGTGTGTTCTCATGTAAAATGATATGTTGATAGCTTATGCCCCACAACAGTTGAAAATCGGTGAGAAAATTTACCCAACTCATGATTTGGAGTTAGCTGCGGTAATCTTTGCATTAAAAATATTGAGGCATTATCTTTATAGTGAAAGGTGAGATATTTATACTGGTCATAAAAGATTAAATTATATTTTCACAAAAAGGGGCTGAATATGCACCAAAGAATATGGTTGGAGCTGATTAAGGATTATGAATTCTCAATTCATTATCACCCAGGGAAATCAAACATGGTGGTAGATGCATTAAGTCAAAAAGACCGTGCTAGATTATCCATGATGAGGATCACAAAAGATCCAATATTCATGGATTTACAAAGGATGGATCTTGGAGTTATAATGGAAGGGTAATAATATTATCTATATCAAATGAATGTTCAACCATCTATACATGTGAAGATTAAAGAGGCATAAAAATAAGATGTAGAGTTACAAAATAAGGTATGAAATGTTCTTGAATTCAACCTTGATTGTGATGGGATAATAAGGCTCATGAATCGGGTTGGTGTTCCTCCCATCCCAAAATTAATGAAGGAGCTGCTGGATGAGGCTCATAGTTCTTCAATATCTATCCATCCTGGAAGCATGAAGATGTATAGGGACCAAAAAGAGGACTTCTTGTTGAATGGAATTAAAAGATATTTTGTTGAATATGTCTCTCGATGCTTGGTTTGTCAACCAGTTAAAGCTGAGAGACAGAAGTCTAAGGGGATGTTGCAACCATTACCCATACCCAAATGAAAATAGTAAATAATCACTATGGACTTTTCCACCAGACTTCCTAAAACAGCCAAAGGCAATAATGCTATCTTGGTTATAGTTGATCGTCTTACAAAGTCGGCACACTTCATTGCTATTAGATATGATTTCTCTCTTGATCAGCTTGCGATGATATATGTGATGGAAGTTGTAAGATTGCATGGAGCACCACTTTCCATTATATCTGATCAGGATCCAAGGTTTACCTCAATGTTTTGGGGAAGTCTTCTGCATACTCTGGATACAGAGTTGAGTTTCAGCACTGCTTATCATCCTCAGACAGACGGTCAGTCTGAGCGGACAATTCAAACTCTACCAGATATGTTAAGAGCTTGATCTATATATTTCATAGGTGGTTGGGATCAACACCTAAATATGGTGGAATTTTCATATAATAATATCTTTGACTACAGTATTCAGATGGATCCTTATGAATCTCTCTATGGAATGAAATGTAGGACTCCAACATGATGGGATGAAGTTGGTGAATGAATGCTATTAGGACTTGATCTTGTTGAGGAGATGGCAGAAAAGGTCAGATCTATTAAAAACACATAAGAGCAGCTCAATGTTTTCAAAAACGTTATGCCAACAACCGAAGAAAAGACGTAGTGTTTGAAGTGGGTGATAAAGTGTTCTTACGAATATCTCCTTGGAAGAGAGTAATGAGATTCGGAAAGAAGGGGAAGTTGAGCACTAGGTATATCAGTTGTTTTGAAATTCTGGATCGTGTTTGTATGGTATCTTACCGATTTTTTCTTCCATCGAATCTCTCGCAAGTTCACAATGTGTTCCATGTATCTCTCCAAAGAATGTACATACCTGATCCTTCACATGTACTCAGCTCATAAGTTGTACCGCTGGAGCATGATCTTTCTTATAAAGAACAACCGATAGAGATTCTAGATTGTAGCGAAAAATTCGTATAGAACAAGACCACTCTCTTGGTGAAAGTATTATGGAGGAACCACCAAATAGAAGAAGCTACATGAGAGCTTGAGGATATGATGAGGGAGAGTTATCCTCATCTGTTTGTTACAACGTGACGAATTTCGAGGGTGAAATTCATTTTAAGGGGGGTAGAATGTAACACCTGAGATTTTTATGAGAAACATTTTGTTTTTATGTTATCATCAAAGGAATCTTTCACTACACACAACACTATCTTGGCTTTCTTTACACACAATCATGACCTCCCTCGATAGCTGGCGTTGTACGCGATACCGAGTTTCATTGAACAACGATATGTTATTAAAATATTATTAAAACTAGCCGTTATGAAAACTAATACACACTTTTTGAAACTTTATAAATTTTATCATTCAAAATTGAATTCATTTTTGGATTCAGAATATCAAAATTATACTAGGGTGAATTTTTGGTATTTTTCTGAAAACATTCAATTTTTGGTGAATAGTGAAAACACTAGGTTACTATTTAAAAACTGACTTTTTATTTAAATAATTATTTTTTTATTTAAATTTATTTTAAGACAAAATTGATAAATCATACCTATATATGTTCAAAGTAATTCCTTAGAGTCATTTTATAATAATTTTAGATATATAAAAATTTTATTGAAATATTCACCGTCTTTTACACACCTCCTAGGATAGTTTGAAAATTTACATAAAACTTAATTATACCACTTCTGTGAGTGAAATTTAACAAATCTAAGTGACACGGTTAACATCAAGGAGTAAAATGTGGTTAATTATGATAAAAATAATTTTTGGTGAATAGTAACTTTTTACTTTTATTAACCACGGTTAAAAGTAAATAGGGTAATTAAGGGTAAAAATGTTATTATTATTACCCTAACACATGTCCTAATTCTATTGGATATGTTTAATTCGACCAAAAACAACCGTAGAATTAAAATATGACCATCTATGTCCACTTGGATTAGATTAGGACATTTAATATTATTTTATTTAAAGAAGCGTTAAAATAGTTGAATCAATGTTTAATAACTAAGACATTTTTAATACAGGGTTATAAATAAGATAAATTAGATTAAAAATATTAATTATAAATCTAAATATATTTCCTACATAATCATATTTTATTTATAATTTTTAGACTTTAAATAATTTAATTTATAAATGACACAATAATGATGCAGTAATTACCTTATTATGGAAATTTCAACATAATTGATATTATAAATACCCAAATTAATGTAATTTGAGACTTTTCATGAATGAAAATAATTTTATAGGTTAATATGACATATTAATATTGATTTAATTAACTTTTTTTGAACTAATTATGTTGTTATGATTTTCATAAAAATCAATTACCAAATAGTGTCAAAATTGACATTAAATAGTTTTTAAAACAAATATTATATTATTAAATTATATTTTATTCTTAAAAAATCTAACGTTCCACCAAATTATTATATAAGGTTATATATATCTTAATAATGAACCAATTGGTGTTCGTTTGGCTTATTATAGTATGTTTATTAACCATATAGTGTAAGAACACAAGAAGACACGGTAAAAGTTAAATTATTTAACTCCGAGTTAAATCTAAATGATAAGTTTAAAATAGTAACCTAAACATGACTAAAATCTATTGGTTGAGAGGATATGGACCCATAACCACCTTAACTTTGATATAAATCAGTTTGGAGCTATTAAAAACTGAGTATGACTTTATTATAAAATAATATTTTAAGTTTTTCCTAAAGTGCCCATCTCCTCCCTTATAAAAGGGCACCTCCTCCCTCTCCTCCTCACACCACATTGAGCTTAAAATCTCGGCCAAACCCTACCAATTTCCCTTATCCACTTACCTAGAAACATCCTATATGTTTTGTTCTTCTTCAAAGACCATATTTAGTGCCCTAAGAGGAGGTTAAGAAGAGGCGCTTCAAAGAAGAGGTATTGTCCGTTACCGATTCTTTCAACTTTATTTTTTCTTCTACTTCATCTTCATTAGTTGTTTTATTATGATGTAATAACATAAGTATTACTCACATAATTATATGTTATTATAAATATGAAACAACCGTATTTCACCTTCTATCCATCCTATGGAAAACGAAATCACCATGCGTGCGTACGTTCAGAATACCATCTGCACGTCGTGGTGTAATCTGTTTTCCACCACCACCTTACTTGGATGGGTATAATGGTATAATTAATAACTATATATGATTATTTTATGTTATTTTGATTCTGAAATAGTATATAAACAATTGACTACAATTCCACTATTATGGGAACGATATCATCACTCGTGTGTGCGTACGACCTACTATCTCCACGATGTGATGTGACTCATTCTACTTGATCTTCAATGAATAAGGACTATAAAAATGATTTGAATGAATAAATAGGATATATATTACACTAATAAAATTCTGTAAATGAGGTACCTATAACCTAAAAATAAGAATAATAATTTATTTGACAAAACACGCATATGAACAAAAAGCAATAAACACCTAAATAATAAGTAGCAATGAAATATTACTAATATGAAGCTAAGAATTTGAAAATATATGATATCATAACAATGAGTAAGATTCTTGAATAATTCTATTACATTATTTAAATCATTATATAGGAGGTTCGTACACATACAAAGAAAATCAGACCTAAGGTAAGGGAAAATCCGCAATCTAAATTTTTACCCGAGATTGTTTATACTTTTGTAATTACTGGGGCATATTTATCATCCAAATCAATGTTTCGTCAATATGTAATATTATTTCTATCCTCCTACAATTTTTTAAATCCAATATTACTCAATGGTGAGTTTTTAGATATGAAAAGAATCTTTTGTCATTTTAGGTACTTTTTGACTTTTCTGGCTAATGTATAAGAAGAATGTTTTTTTAAATTATACGGCTTGAATGGATTCATAGAAAATTATTCCCATGAAGATTCTTTTACAAATTTTCATGTTTATTTTTAATCAACTTATTTTAATTTAAAATTGTATGACATGGTAAGAAAGGAAAAATGCTTTTGATGTAGAAAGGATATTTTCCTCAAGAATGAAGTTCAAGTGTTTTATCAAAATTATTTTCCATCTAAGTTAATATAAGTTCTGTTTCTATCCCTATTTTTACATTTATTTGATTATGTTATTATGGAATTATTTTTATGATATAGTTTTATCTTATATGGATTATGTAATGATGGGATGATGTTTTGAAGTCCCATTTTTATTACATGGGGTTTTCTATGATGTATGATTTATGATCATGTGGCACACATAATAATGGTATCATTATTAGAAGGGTGGGACCTATATATCCCTCCTATTCTTGGGTAAATATTTATATCTCATGAGATAGACATGTCTGGAATGGCAGGTTAATCCGGTTCAGTGAAACATGACTAAAAGGAGGAGTGAACTCGGTTCAGAAATAGACTTTGTCCGCTATGATAGTCTTGGCAATGAGTCTTGACTACTAAGAAATGAATCTCTATGATTATGGGTGTATGCCACAAAGTTTCATGTATTATGTTATGATTATTGGGATTATATTTTACGACTATGATTTATCCCATGTTATGAAATTATGATCTCTTTTACAGGTTAATATTTCAAAAATGATATGTTCTTATGAATATGATGTGATTGATATTTCTTTTGTTTACCCTTACTGAGCATTTAAGCTCACCCTTTTTTATGTTTTCTTTTCCCCTGGTCAGGAAGAAGGGTATTAAGTAAGATATGCCAAAAGGGACTCACGATATGAGAAAATAAAAGGGAGATAGATTATATGATTTATAAACCAGTTGTTTATGTTTCCCAGTTTCTAAAGACACTATACCTATACAGTCGTTTCATGGATTTGTTATATGTTTTAATAAGTGTACATAAATTTTGAGGCAATAACAATGTATGTAAATTATGGTTCATTATATTCTAGACTCAGCATTCTAGCTACGAGTAAGGTTCCTTTCCAGCACACTACATGGTGGAACTTGAGTTACCAAGGTAAGTTGAGGTTTTTCTGAGTTATTGTTCCTTTTGTTTAATCTTGTCTTGGGGAAATGAAAAGGGAGTGGGTTATGTGGTCCCATTGACCTCATAGGGTCTGGAATGTCATGTGGTGCTGGGGTGTTGTCCTAGTATAATCTCTTTAGCGGTGGCATGATTGGCTTATGACCGCCAACCATATGTCTTGGTCACCCGCTGACAATAATTGCCTCCTTCAATATTATTCGCCTCTTTTTTTTGGATTTGTGGAAATCTGGATTTTAAGTAAAAATAATTTTCTCTTGGAAAAGGTTTGAAAATGATGCACTTTAAAATGAAAATGATGTGAAAGGTTTGAATGGTGTGGATTGAATTTTTTGGTTTTGAAAAATTGAAGGGTATGGTTTTTATCTGTTGGGATCTCATAGGAAAACACATGCAATGGTATATATGGAAAGTGAAATGGTTAATGGCATGAGAAAATGAGTGCCTTGACGAACATGTGGTGGGTGATAGTGTGACAGGAGAACATGCATGTGTGAGGCCCATTCGAAACCATTGGTGTTTTTGAAACCCATCAGATTTTTTATTTTCAAAAGGATTTGTTAAAGGAAAATTTAGTATTTTAATAACTGGTGACTGTATGGTGTGTTATTGAGTTTTGGAAATGTTATATGATAGATGTTTCTAGCAGAGTATCCTTTTTGACTGATTTGTATTGTATTTTAAATTCTTATTTCTAAATTGGGGTTAAGGCATGTTGTTAGTTTTTTCATTTTAAATATGCATCGTGAAGCCCTTGCATTGGTTCCCCCTAGATATTTAGTGTTCTCTTGTGGTATGTATTGGCCATTGGACCCATTTAATCAGGTATGATGTTTGAAACCATTACATATGATGGTTCCCCTAGAAGCGTTGAATGGAATTCCAATGGGGAAGGGTGGAGCTAGTTTGGAGATATTGGTTATGAAAAATGATTGAAAGGCTTGTAGAGATTTTATCAGTATCAAGGGTCTGGTTTAGTGACTTCTTGTAGTGTGATTTCTCTTTGAATTGAAAATGTGGATTTCATGAAAACCACTGATAATCCCTATTTTCGTAGAAGTGTGTCCAACTATCAGGGAGTTATATTCTTTCTCTTAAAAGGGGATTGTTGTTCGTGCATCTTTCCTTCTTATGATTCTTGGTTGTGGTGAAGAGGTGATTCATGTGCATCATCTAAACCCTTATTTTGGTTGATCAGCCACAAGAGAGGAGTTGGATATCTTGAAATGTTCTGTTTGATGGTGTTGTCTAGATTACAGTGTGGTTGCATGTATCACCAAAAGAAGAAGCTCCATTAGGGAGTTTTCAATTTTTGACTGCAAGGTAGATGATTCTTAAAACAACATGGCTCGGGCCATAGGCCTCGATGTGAAGCAGTAACTATATCTGAAACCCTTGTAGTGTATGGGACCCTGACATTATTATTTTCATTGGTGTTGAAAGTAAAAATTATTTATATTGTTTTTTTGTGGGTTTTCTATTCTCAATGGAAATTTTGGGTGTGTGAGGCTTCCCATGGCTATGAGGAGGCATGGTTATCTCATTACATAAGTTACAGGGTTGCATCCCACCGAATGTAATCATTTTTAGTGTCCCTTATGGGGTATTTTTGGTAAATAAGTCTTAAATTTGAATAGTAATTGTCCAGGGATGTGGAGATTTTGGTTTGTCTTTGGCTATGATTTTGATGCCCTAGAAGTTGTTCCCATAGATCCCCACCTTTTTTGGTGGGTTGGTTGGTCACTATCAAGAAATTTTTTGAGGGTCATGCAACATTCATTAGTTCCAATGGTGGGGATACCCACAGTGGGTCTCACTCAAATGTCTCTAGAATGATTCGGTGTAGTCGTTTTTCATAATAGAGGGGAGTCGAGCCGGGCCTCCTCGTGTCAGTTTTCTAGTATCATCTCAGGCATTTTTAATTCTATAATGGTGGGGATCCCCTTTATACATCCTCACGATGTCCTTTTGGTACTATTCATAGATATGGTCTGGTGGTAGTTGAAAAGAGTGTTATTTGGTTGTGGTTTGTTCTTATTTGTTCCTTCTAGACAAGAAGTTTGGTTTCCATTTTTAGGTACATAAGGTGTTCAATTTTTGATGTTGTAATACGTGTTTGAAAGAGTTCCATTCTTTAATCGATCAACTGAAAGTGTTTTAGAACATTGGGGAGGGAAAAAATTATTGGAAAAATATTTTAACGAGTAACTTGATGTTGTCAGTTATGTCACTTTTTCTGAGCACAATTCTTTTTCATCATTTTACTTATTTTCAGGGAATCTCGTTTGAATCCTATGGGGTTTTTCATTTTTTACTTTGGGTATTATCATTAGTTGATGATTTCTTGGGATATAATGCTTTATGGTCAGGAGAATTTTCACAATCAAACTTTTTCAAATTTAATTTATTTTCTTAATTTCTAGACTAGTAAATTTATGGTGAGTGTCCTAGTTGAAGTTGGTTCATATTTTGAGTTTGATAGAAAAACGTTTGTTTTGAGACATGAAGAAATCAGACACATGTGTAAAGATCAGTATTGGAAACCATGCACCTTTTTCCATGTCCTAGTTAATTCAAAATTAATAAAGTAAAATGAGAAAAAAATGGTGAAATTTGAAGAACTAATTTAATAATATCTATTGTAAAAAAAATAACATTATAAAGTGTTATGAAATTATTATTTTTATTATTAAGGTTATTATGTTAAGTAAACCTATTTTTATCATCATATTAATATCATATTATTGTAAATCATAATATCATTACGATTACTTTAGTCTTTTATATTTTTAGTTCCATTTTTATATTTTTTCTTTCTTTTTTTCCTCTTTATCTCAATCTCTCCCCCCTTATTCCCTTATTTTCTGTCATTTATCATTTCCACCAATACCCAATATGTGTTTCACAGCACCCACCTAGTGCGCATCACTCTCCCATTTTCCAACTCCTCCCTATGCTCCCATTTGACCACCTCCCTCACATCGTCGCACCACGCCCCCGTCAAACCACCTTCCTCACACCACTGCCTCATGCTTCTGTCCATCCACCTCTTTATTAAATGTTTCATAGTCTATAATTCCTCCTCCCATGAAGGTCGGTGTCATCCCAGCTTCCCTAGTGACACCTCACTCTCCTTCTGTTTGCACCAAACTCCTTTTGATATGTTCCTCCTTTCTCTTCTTTGAGTTTCTGTTTCGTTTTTTTTTCAGTGGGTATGAAGTTCATTTTGGGGTTAAATATTTAATACTTTTTTTAGGTTGTTTGATTTAGGGTCATATTCAGTTAAAATTTGGAGAGTATTAGGTGTAATTGGATATTCTCACAAATATTGGTAATTTATTCTTCTAAGGAAGGAGGTTCCACCTTTAACTATTGTTTAATGAATTAATTTTCTTCTTAAAATAATATAGCATATTTATTTATTAGTTTGTTTGACTATAATTTTGTTTGTAATTGAAGATGATATGTATATTTCATATATGTGTATTTTATGTGAAAAAATATGTCAAAATATTTATCATCATTTTATAAACTACGCAGATTGTGTTCTTGTTTAGCGTCAATTTGTATTGAGTAATAGGGGAATTTTGGTTGAAATTTTTGTATTTTAAGTAATGAGGATTATTCTGAATGTTTTTCTAAAAATTTATTGTAGTTTTTTCAAATGTGGGAGTGGTATTTTAAATGGTGGAGTTGATTAATTTTTATATGAAAGTGGTTCGAGTAATATTTTAAGGAAAATGAATTTTTTATGCAATTTTTTACTTGGAATTAATTTTTTTATGTGAAAGTAGGTGACTCAACATACAATTATTAACTGGGGAATTAGCTTAATAATTTAATTAAATTAGCAGATTTGTTACTTAGTTTACATGCTGCGAGGGTGATTTTGACTGATTTTTGTGGTGCATTTTCTTTGTTAGTAGAGTTTTTTTGTGATGTTAATTTGTTTTGTTGTGAAAACCTACATTGAGAAATTTATCAGTTTTTTAATATTGTTCATTTAGTTTGTCTGAATATGAAATATCTAAAGTGTGTTTTGTTGTGGCATCAAAATTCTTTTTTTCATAAAATATTTTTTGATAGTGTTTTGGGGGATTATATTCATTCGACACATTTTTTGAAATTGTATAATAAATTTTCTTGGTGTTTGTATAATTGTTAAATTTTTTTCATTAAAATTTAATGTGGTTTAATTGATGGTAAAAGTGATTCATATTATCTTAAAAAATGATTTTGGTGTTCTCTTAATTCAAAATGGGTATTTTGAGTGTGTTTTCATGTGTAAATCCCATTGATACTATTTTGGTATTGTTTTATTAAAATTTTCAATGGGATTATCAAATTATATCATCGATGAAAATCTTGTTTGGAAATATTTTTTTCTGATTAGTACTTCAAAATGGCATTTGGGTGTGAAAATAGTTATTCTCTGTGTGTAATTACCATGTTTGGATATTATATGTAAATGTGACTTCTAATGGGATCTTGCATTTTAATAGTTGAATTGATGGTGTAAATGGTATATTGTCATTCCTGGTGTTTTTTTAGGATTCTTTATGTGTTGTGCACCCATTGTGAACATAAAACTTGTTTGAGCACAAAAAGGGAAGCCTAATAGCTAGGGAGGTGGACTAGACTTGTGGGCTAGTGATCTGAGGGTGGCTTCGAGCCTCTTTAACATAAAAAGATTGACACCTACAATAGTAATTAAACATAGGAATGATGAAAGGTTGTGTTTTCTAAGACATTTTTGTCGAGGGTGATTGTTTCTAATACATTTTTGATGAGGGTCTTGGTTTATAAGACACATTTCGCAGAGACACAATGATCATGGGTCCCTCGCTTGCTAAGACCCACGATCCCTCTCCGATATTTGTTTCCCCTTATTTACTTTACGCTCACCGAAATGAAAATTTGGTTATCATAAAAGTAAGTGTGAATGAGTGATATAATTTAAATTGTTTTATTTATATTGTTTTCATTTAAAACTCCTATCATTAAAATTTATTTTCATTAAATAATATTTAAGCATTTATTTCCTTTTTTATTTATTTCACTGGAAAATGAATTCGTCATTAAATTTTTATGGGTGGAATCTTATCCTGGTGGCATCTTACATTGATCTTGGATCAAACACTATATACACTTTTTCATTTATGTGGACCTTTTCCTTTTTGTATTCTAAGTTGATGTGTCGTTATCAGTGATGGTGGTTCGGGTTGCTTATAGCCTTCTTTTATAGGTTGGAATTTTTGTCATGGGTATGTGGCCCTTCATGTTTCTTGGAGGATTGAGTTAGAATTTTATTTTTCCTTGTTGTCATTTATTTTTTGGATCATGGTCCATGATTTGAAGCATTACATCTGAAACATTTTATGGACCTGTTTGGTTTCCTATTTTCAGTTTTTGTTTATTTATCTGTCAGTTTTTTTGTGATTACTATTTCTGGTAAATGGTTCCCATGTGCTATTTTTGATACACTGGCACTAGTTCCAGTCCTTAGGGATCAGGAATGCCCTTCGATCCATGTCTTGAACCGGTTCAGGCACCGGGTTGGATGCCGACCTGGCCTGGTTAGTGACACATTTAGTAACCTACAAATTTTGTCTAAGGTTCATCTATAAATATCATTCTTAAAATTCCATTTTCATTAATGGATCAATTGATATTCCATTTATAGTGAATAATTTTATAGGAAGATAAACATCTATAAAGTAGTACTCTCATATACTAAATTTATAAAATAACTCCTTCCATATATATGTTTCATGGATGATTCAAAAATGGTTTTTATAGACTTTATAGCTTTTAGTGTATACCCGTATATCATCAACTAATAATATAATGAGATATTCAAGTTAATTTTTAAATAAATTCTTATTTTGATAAATAAAAATAGGGGGGTGTACTTTTAAATCCAATCACCATTACAATAAACTAATATTGTACATACATCATGTGTAATTCCCACATTGGAGTGTATTCCATCATTATATATAATTTATGATACGTAGAATATATAATTTTTTTGAATAACATTGATCACTATAATGTTGATAAAATAATTCTCTATGTGAACTGGAAGGTACTTATTAACTATATTAATGACATTTATTTCCCAGTAAATGATGCACATCCTCATAGACTCTTCCATATTATAAAATATATTATGGTCTTCCATAGGTGAAGAACTAGGGTGAATGAATCAATAAATAGGAAATCATTGAATTATGTGAAATAATTATATTCTTTGGGGAGTCTTTGTTTTTTTTATATTGGATGAGTTCAATGTAATGATAAAAATCATTTTTAGGTTGGTTTTTAGTTATATTAGTAGGGAAAGCATCATTATATTTTTTCATAATTGGATTATTTTTTATTCCACATTACATTTTTAACCATAATTATCATATTCTCTTTTACTACTATAATTTCCTAATGGTGAGATACTGGAGGGAAATATATACATTAATAATATGATGAATTCCACCCTTTAAAGTGAAGATATTTTGAATATCCATTATTAATCATAATCGCATTCTCATAGAAATAAATTTTGAATTGATACATTGAAAGCCACTATATATCATTTATTATATCAACATCAACCGTATGTATAATAAATATTTTCTCATGTTAGTCTTATTTATGTATCATAACGGAGACTGACTAAAATATTGTTAAGGAAATAAGTCCATAACTATATTTATTGATGGATAAATTCCTTTTTAGGGTTCATAGAGATAGTTTAATGGTCTGTTAAAATGAGGAATATATAATATATTGAAAATATCTAGAATCATATAATTAATTATTTATCTTTCTTATTACGAACAAATATAATAATGATACATCTATATGGATTTTATATTTTTTCTATTGTAATTATAAATTCATGGTCTTCCCCTTATGGATAGCACTACGGTAGATTCCCTTGATTTTTGGGGAATTTCTTGAATATGACCCCATCACCCTATATTTGAATTACTGTATAACAATGGTTTCAAACTCTCCGTTGAATTCATGATCCAGATAGTCCTTATATATACGCTTTAACGAAACTCACATTCTATTTAAAAATTTACAATGATGTTTCTTTCCAAAATTTGATCATTTTGAGCATCCTAACCTTCAAATATAAATCATTATAACATTTAATTTCCTTTTTTCCTCAACATATAATTTAATTCCTTGATTTCCTTTGTTGATATATGTCCTATTAATTTCATTAATTTTCTCAATAAAACATGATACTAAATTATCATATAATGAAAACATTTGAGAGATTAATGTATTTCATAAGTGAGGCTTATTCCCATCAATGAAATGATTAATATGTCATTCTAGATTATTTTTTTAGTAATTCATATTCAATGTTAATCATGAGATATTAAAATCATATTTATCAACACATTATTATTCTTTTTGTGTTATTTTTGGTAAAGTTCTCCGTAATTTATCCCATTTCTTAGAAGGAAAATAATTCTTGATTAATATCACATTAAAATTTCCCTATTTTATAAAATATATTTATCAATCTTCATTAATAATTTGTACCAATGTCCACAAAATTTCATCAACCCACTTTAAATAATATATTGCATGAATAACTAACTCCATTTCGTTACTTATGTATCCCATGAATATAATTTCATGAAACTTTATCCATATCTCATATATTAATGATTTTTTTAAATGAATTTTTGAGTATTTCCCATAATGGTATCAAACAAAGTTTCATCATTGACTAGAATAGTAGGATTATCTGTACAAGAAATGTTATTTTATATAATATGTGTTAGTATACACATTTAAACCATGATCTACTAATCTCCAAAATATATTATAATTTATTTTTCATTAATTCAGTCCCTACATTGACTATGAGTGTTGATATTATTATATTTGTTTCACCAGGAAGTAGCTATAAAATATGGGACACAAAAAATTAGATCAGAAAATCATGAATATTTATCTAAATTATAAAAAACATAAAATTATATTGAAAATTATATGGGTTTAAAAAAATAATAGATCATTCTATATTCTTTTAAAATATCATTACCTAGGGTCCTACTAGACTATTATGATACCAATTGCAATAATCCTTACTCTTGTAACCCAAACACAATGTATACATTAATAAAATAGTATTAGATAAAAGCTACCTTATCCAAATTTACTAAGTGGATTATAAATCCTGCTATACTATATATATATGTTTTATATATTACCATGGAGAAATAAAATAGACAATGGAATACTCTCTTCTATCATTGATTATATTTCGGTGATTCCTTCTTCATATCCTTGTGAAATAAAAATGATAAATGTGTGTTCATAGATTCTTCTTAGTTGAAAATAAGACAACAAAATCAACAGGAATATATTGGAAAAAAAATAAGGTAAATTTATTAATAAATATACATTTGATTTAATTTATAAATTGTGCTTCAAAATATATCAATGGAAACTCTCAAAAAAAATTAAATGGATAATATTAAATCAAATTTTAATAATAAAAATTCATAATATCATATGTCATGATATTACCATCTAGGAATCATGCTACATGATCTTGGTATTTTACTTCATGGCCTTATGATATTACATTTTAATGATTGGTCTTGTATATGCTAAATAAAAAACAAACATGGATAACTATTGGTCATATGTGACATACGAACACATCAAAGGGTTACCTATAACTATGAAAATCAAATTAAATTTTAGTATTTGATTAATGACAGTTATATTATATACAAATAATAATATATTACCAACATAAATTATTAATATATAATTATACCTATTTAATCATATATATAAAATGTAAATTTTTACCTAGTAAGAGAAAAAACATTCTAAACAATCCTATTTCAACATAAATCATATATTAAAATTTTATTAAATTAAAATAAATATCAAAGTAGTAGAAATGATATTGAATACATATGTGGTATTTAAAATATGTACATGAATGAGAAAATTGAAGTACATTGAATAATAGAGTGTGACAGAGAACATGAAAAAATGAAATTGAATTACCATGAAATAATGTGTAATCCATAAAAATAGAAAAAATTGATAGAAGTCCATAAATTCATGAACAATTAAGGTTGGATGTAAAATATTTTCCTTTTGAAAATATACTATAAAATGTAATGGGGAATTATAAATGAGGCTTTGTTAAATCCCATAAATCGTTTCATTGAGAAAATTTTATAATATATTGTTGAGATTATTTTTATCATTTTATAAAAGAGTTATTTTTTAATGAAATTATAAAATTATATAAATGTATTTACTTTTAAAAACTCATAGAAAATAATATTGCACGATTAATAGAGAATAAAATTTCATTAGGTGTGGAAAACAATTGGCCCTATATATGTTGGAAAAATCATTTAATTCCCACATTATAAAATTAATCACATTTAATAGATCAGAAATAATTAAAGTTATTCTTTTTGAACCATTATAAAAAAATAAAATTATGTAAAACAGAATTAAATATCATTTAAAAATATATAATATCATTGATTAACAATTTAATGGATATTGATATGGAATAGAATGTTTCCTTATAAATAAATTTAAATAGGGATAATTATTGTTATAAATAATCCCTATTCTGATTATATTTTTAAATATAGTAAATGTTGGAATTAATCTTATAAAGAAATATAAATTAACATAGAGGAAGAAAATAAATAGGCATTAAGAGATTATTGGAATGCAGTTATTCAAAAATAAATTTAATCATGAACAATCTCAATTAAAAGTTACATTCTGAAATAACAACTTATGAATTTAAAATTATTTGAATCAAAACACTTTAAAAAATAAAATTATATTTGAAAAATTAAATTAAATTAATAATTTTTAATTAATGATATAATAAATGAAAATTTAAATATATAGTCCACATAAATAAAATTTATTATAAAATATAAATTTTTTCCTGATGATGTGAAATTGAGATTAAAAAAATACCTTGGATTCTATCATATTCAGTCACATTATGTCCCTCATGATATTTAATTTCAATTTTATAAAACGAATCATATGAAATTTATTTTTATAAATATATATTCATTTTTTATGTTCCATTTAAAATAAATTATAAGGATATGGCCATAAACATTACATAAGAATCAGTTTATAAGTTATGAAAACACTCAATGATATTTGAGGATATATTCAGGTTTAGATTTTTGGAAAATTAGGAAAAATCATAAAAAATAAATCTATTCAGTAAAATTTTAATCTTATACACAATATTTATGTTTTACAATAAAAAATTCATAAAAATAAAAAATGATTTCTTTTTATGAAAAATCCCCAAAACATTCATCTTGGATTCATATTTTCTCTTACCCATCCATAATTCCCTGTTAAAAACATTTTAAATCACTGTATGAGTTAAAAAATATTAGTAATGGAAAATTATTTAAGGAAAACATTATTCCACATGAATTCTTTTTAACATAGATATACTTCCCACCCGTAAAGGGAATATACATTTAATTTTTGAAATCACAACATTTCTATAAAACATAGAAATAATAAATTAAGAATTTAGGTAACTGGGGAATCATTTATTAAAATAACTAATTATGATTATAACCCTTGTTGCTATTATATTATTTGTAACCCTTACAGCTACCATTAAAAACACTAATAATTATATTCAAATGTAACCATCATTTTTTGACCAAGGATAACCATCATATTCAACTTCCAATAAAAAAAATTAATAATATATATATATAATGGTCAAATCCATATTTGGGTTATAATGGAACCAAACTTCTTCATAAACAAAAATGAAGAATCAAATCAAATTCATAAAAAATGAATACATGCATTATAAAAACTATTCCTAGAGGAAAATTGCTAAATTTAAGATAATACTACCCACATGGAAAGAAAAACATTTTCTTTTAAAATTTCATTTTAATATTTTAATGCATTTTTCATAAAATTATGTTCTATGTAAGTGGTAAATATTCAGATGACATACAAGGTAAAAAACAATTCATTTTTATTTTTGTAAAATGAGACAATAATGTGGATTTTTAAATAGTAAGGTCCTTTATTATGGGTCTAAATGCTATTGATATATTCACATAAAAATCCAAGATTTTAATGTCTCCTATTATTAGATGTATTATTTTATGAAATTAAATGGATTAAATTTGACAATAGGAGGTGAGACATGCCATGATTTTGAGGCCTAGTATGCCTGGAATGATGGTTAGAAAAATATTAAAATTTTGACATCATGCATGAGAGATTTCCCAATATATGTACAATACCTCTTAAATAGGTTTTAAGAACATAAATCTAATGGAATGTTTGATCTTATAATGTTTAAATTACCCAATTTCCCACCTAACTTTTTTCGGAGCGAGTCATTATTGAAAAAAACACCAAGGATGTTACTGTAAATAAAATAATAAAATAAGAATATTTTACATTTAAAATACTAATAACATAGGAATGGTGACTCATATTGGAAATATGTCAAAATGATTGATTCTGAAATGTGGTGTTTTCTTTAGGGATGAATTAAATTTGGTCAATATGGTTCTTTTATGAAAATACATGAAAATGATGTAAACATAATTAAATAATTTAAATTAATTTTTTTTGATGCCACAAAATTTCTTTTTATTGAGCATTTAATTAGATTCAATATTATCACTATAACCCAGGGAATTCTCTAAGATGTGGAGAAGAACTCTCCCATGAAATGGTTATGGATATTGGATTGACGACCAACGCACAAGCGATTCGAAGGAACCTCACCGCCAACAATGACACATCGATCATCCTTAGTCAGTGACTGATCTGAATCAAGGTAGGGTGGTTGTTTCTTTATTTTTTCCTCATTAAAAATTTTCATAATGAACGTTGGACAATTCATGAATAGATTGATCCACGATTCAATCATTCTAGTAAGGTTTATAACTATGAAAGTTATTTTGGTAGTTTTCTATATCCATATTCTATCATCATTCAAACGAGATTGAATTTAAGATGAAACAAAAATAGATCATGGTTCATTCCTCATGGATTCATTCATGATTTTTTCCCCCTTGTTCTTCATTTTATTCATCATTGGACCACCGTTCCCATGATTCGACTTTCCTAGTTGCTCTGAATGCGATCTGACCCACAGATAGGAGGTAAACTTGAAATAAAAGTTGAATAACTATAGATCAAGACCTGAAAATCTTAGAGCATTGACTATTTCGAATTACTAGAATCATAGGTGTCTCGGTGGTCACAAAAAGGACCACAGGTGAAGGTTTGACACTGTAGTCTGGTTTGGTGTGGTGAAGGTCTGGCTAGGAGAGACGACAGTAGTGCAGTGGTCTTGTCGGTGTCTGCAAAAGACTGTGGTAGTGTGGAGTGTGGTGGGTATCCAGATGGGAGGTGGTATATATGGTGGGACATATGTATTGGAGGGTTTCTATTTGCGAAAGCTGAAATTGTGGATGGAGATTGTCTTGAGCAGAGGACGCAAACATGAGAAGTTAGTTAGACCCAGGCAGAGCTGGCCATACTGGCCGGATTGGGCCGAGTGGGCCAGAATTGGGTCAAACCCATAACAATCATGCCAGAGCCTGGCCAAGGTTGTCCATGGAAGCTTAGTTTGGTTGACCTAAATGATCAACCATGGAAATAGGGAGCATTCAACTGTCACAGTCAACTATAGTGGTAGGTCCACAACCTAGTGACCCCTTATTGGAAACTCAAACTATGATAACATTTAAATGGTGAATATATTTGACGATCTATCTATGATGTAGGGACCATGATGTTGAGATATTCTAATTAGAATAATGTGATGAGTTTTAACTTGGATGAGAATAGTTCGATAGTGTTTTCAATTGTAAATTTTCCCAACAATTATAGAACGTATTGCATCCACATCACTTTAGTATAATCCCCTAGTGATGTCAAGTCCCATATAGAGTTAGGCATCCCTCCTCAGGTGTAGAGTGTGATCCTCTATCATCCCTAGTGGGTTCTATGGAATCATGTAACCTCTGTGATTTGGGCACTAATTCTCCACCTTGCAGGCTTCCTTGGTAGGGTCTATTGTATCCCCTTCTATGACTAGGCGTGATACCCAACATTGAGAAATGATCCATATTGGGTTAGTGGTATCCCCTAATGTGACTAGGAGTGATCTTCTCTCTATGGTATCATAATAATCTTTGACTGATATGTTCTCATTTGGGCAGGGCCGTAATGATCTAGTATTCTTTGTTAAAGACTATAATGAAATAATAGATTAAGGAGTGACTTTTTCTTGAATGAATGTTCTTCAAGTAGAACACTGTTTTTGAAATTAGTTCTAGATTACCTATAAAATTTTCATATTAAAGAGAGTATATCTAGTAATTGTAGTTATATGTGGTGTTGACATATAGTTGAGTGGAGCTAACTATTACATTCTTTTTGGTATTTTCATTTTGGTATTTCCATTGGGGTATTTCCTACCTGGAAATTTCATTGTTTTATTTACTTTTTGTATTTATTTTCTGAATTTTAGGTGTCTTACTGAGTATTGTTATACTCACCCATGAATAGGATTTTCCCACACAAGGAGTCTCATGTGCAGATTATCAACCATTTGATGGAGTCCTAGGTGGACCTAGACCAGGTGGTGAATAGAAAGGAACAATAAATGATGTGTGTTCCAAGGGGTCAGACATATTCCCTAATAAGACTTTTCACATATGTTCGATTTTTGGGTACATAAACATTTTGGGGGGCTTTTTGGCCCTGTTTAGTTTTCAGTGCTTTCATTATTATACCCGGGTTGTGGGATATAGTGTTTTTTATTTATTTTTTACATAGTTTTTTAAATTTTAGAATTTGTGTCTTAGAGAATTGTTCAAGAGTACGACTACTTTAGGGAAATTTCTCCCATTTTTTCGATATTTCTACTCAGGGCTAGTCACCATATCTTACCATATAAGAGGTGGGATTTTGGTTGTCACGGTACCAACACCTCTGGGATGGGTTATGAAATATTTGTATCATATGAGGTCAGTTTTACATTGGGACTAGTAGTTTGTGAGATTTTATTGGGGAAACAACATTATATCTTCCAAGTTAATCTTCCAGGACATGGACTCCATTTTTTGTGTGGCGACCGATGGTTAAATACACTAAGACTCAGAGTACCTTCTTTTTGATACATTATATAACAAAAATGGATGTATGAAAAAATAATGATACATGCATTATAGAGGAATGGTTTTTTGTTCAATGTATTTCTTGATTCAACACTCTAGATAAACTCTATTGACCGAGGTACAACTTAATTTACATAAATATTCTTTCATGAAGAGAGTCAACCAGGATTCCACCACCTGATCATTAGGATTATCTTTTGGGTGGAAATACATCCTTACATGGACTTTTACTTGGTATAACACCTCCAAGTGGAGCACAAGCCATATCACTGCCTTTAGGGAATCACACGGTACCCATAGTTCCTATAGAAGAGGTCTGTAGGCTGATAGTGCTTCATGTGTACCAGAAGTAGAGGCCCCTCAGAGTCTGAGGTGATCCCGACACATAGATGGACATGGAATGAATTGAGGTGGTGGCCCATGTTTTTCATCTATTTAGGACTCTATTAGATCATATGATGGTCATAGAAGTGAGAATTCTACATGGAATAGTAGGGCGATGATAGGGATTGGTTACATGATCTTACAACGAGGCGACTCTATCATGGAAAATGTTTGAGAACCTGTTTAGAGCAGATATCTCGCATTATAATACAATGGTTATGGGAATCCAAGAGATTTTGAATTTCAAAAGGATCATAGTTATATATCTTAGCATACATCAAGTCATACGAACCTCTCTAGGTACTTGATGTATATGATACACGATCCATATATTAAGGATTGGACCATTGAGTGAGGTATGTGTAGGGACATCTGAGCTTGTGTTATCCCTATAATAATTCCTATATATGTTTGGGTGATTGAGAATGCATTGGTGGTTAAATTCTTATTTTTTAAGCAGATACAACCAGTGATCATAAGAAGTGGTAAAGTATGAGAAGTGACCTCATAAGTAAGGACAAGATGTAAGCCTCATGGACTAGGTTGCACAATAAGATTCAAGAGGAGGTCCCAGGAAAGAGGATATGTAGTTCAGGGCTAACATGTTTGGACCAGTCATCCTAGAGATATGTGGTACATTTCATATGACAGTAGTGGACATCTCGATCAAGATTTTACAACATAATGTAAAGTTGATAGGGAGAATATGGATCGACCACGGAGCTAAAGAATGTGACAGGATCAAACAGATACACATAGAGGAATAAATTGCATAGGATCTGGGAAATTTGGAGTAGTTGGTCTATGTTTCAACATGTTACCACCACCACCCCCAGGTTTTCAACACCATGCTCATGGAGTAAGAGGACATGGGAAGAGACAGATGCATTTGGTTGATGCTTAAGACATAAGGGATCCAAGAAATATTTGAAGATTTATCATCGAATTTTTTTAATTTTTTCTGTATTTATATACAACGGTTATAGTACTTCATTTCATTCCAAATATATTTTTTGGGACATATATATTCCAGTTTAACCATTGGCTCGACCCCCACACTCGGAGATTCCTACTTGAGGTGACCCAATGATCATCCACTAGTGCAGACAGTGTGACCTGACTCTTGGATGTGAAAGATTAGATTGGGGTATCTTGATAGCGACCTCAATTCCTTAAAATTTCATTTCTCGTATGTGTGGGGTATCCAAAGTTCATGCTCAGATTGACTATTTTAAGAGAACTGTGTTATGTTTTCGCAGTGATGGAACTAACTTTTCCTTTTTCAGTAAAATGGTAATGTTGGAGATGATGAATGGACGAACACATATGAGTTTGCATCAAATAATTAATTAGTTTTATAGACTCACCCTCAGTGTAGTGGATGATATGAGTCCTTAGTTTCCTACAATGCTGGAAGAGAGGGGGGAACGTTTTCTTGAAGATATGCCAGGTTTACCTCCCTATAGAGATATGGACATCTGCATTGATCTACACCCTAGGAAGACTCGGATATCTACACCAGAATATTGGATGACTCTTATAGAGCTCCAAGAGATGAGGGTGAAGTTGGAAGACTTGTAGTTTAAGGGATTCGTGAGACCCATTATTTCACCCCATTCATCCCTAGTTTTGTTTTCCAAGAATTTATATGAAATCTTCATGATATGTGCTGATTACTGATGTTGAATCAGACGACCATGGAGAATGGGAATCTACAAAAGATGATAAATGGCCTCCTTGATTATTTGAAAGGGGAGAGGTGGTTCTCAAAGATCAACCATAGAACAATCTATCACTAGTTGCAAGTACGAGATGAAGATATACTGAATACAAAGTTCACATATTGTTATAGTCACTATGATTACGTGGTGATTCCATTTCGCATGAAGAATTACATTGCAGTGTTCATGTCACTTATGAAGTAGATATTTCATCCATACATAAACCAGTTCATGGTTTTCTTCATCAATGACATGGTCGTGTACTTAGTGTCAAAGGAGGATCCCACAAGAATATTAGTATGGTCCTAGGCACACTCCAAGGTAACCAAATCTATGGGATCAATGTTTCATTTCTGATTTCAATAGGTCTATTTTTTGGACTTGTCGACTATGAGGATGGAGTTGGAGATGTACCATAAAATTCTGAGGTAGTTCATTCTTGGCAGCCACCCAATATTTTTATTGATGTTCAATGTTTCCTTGTATTTTATGGGTACAATAATTTTTTTTCATCACATCTCTAGAGAAACACAACCCTTGATAGCTTTTATACAAAATAGGATTCCTTTTGTGTTGAAATAAATGTTTCTGAATTTATTCCTGGAGCTGAGGTAGAGGGTGATGAGAACTCCTATCCCAATGATATCATTGAAAGGAGTTGAGTATATGGTGATCTTCAATTCATCTAGGATTAGGGTTGGTTTTGTCATGATATAGGGAAAATCAGTGATTTCACATTGTTTTCACTAACTGAGACCACACGAGTTATATTGAATGACCCATGATCTTGAGTAGGTAGTGGTAGTTTTCATATTGAATATGTCGTGACACTACCAGAAGGGTGATATGTTCATCATCTACACCAATCACAAGAGTCTCATGTATATATTCTATTAGAAAAATATAAACATTTGATAGAGGTGATTACTTGAGTTTGTTGAAGACTATGACTTTGAGATTGACTATACTCCTCGGAAGGGATATGTGGAGGTAGATTTACATAGTTTGAAATCTGTATTATAGTTTATTACTAAGGCATTAAAAAAGTTAGCCCCATTAAAGATATCATTTATATATAGAGACCAATCTTCTTAGGTCCAGACAATGGTGGTCAGCCCACCACTCTTACAACAAGTCATGGATGCACAACTTCAGGACACTGACTGTGAGACCCTATATGACATGTTTTCCACAAGGAATGATTTTTATGGAAATTTAATATATGGGGCAGACATTTTTCTTTTCATAGTTATCCTATTTCTAGAAGAGGAATTGTAGGATGGGTTCTTTTAATGGAGTTCCATAATTCCCCTTCGGTGTTACATACATTTCTAGTGAAGATGTGTCAGGACCGTGGATATTAGATTTGGTGGATAGCAATGAAGAAGGGAATTACTAAGAATGTCTCTCTATGCACCACTAGTCAACAAGTGAAGGATGAGAACCAGGTTCCAACATGTATAGCTTAACCACTTGAGCTGACGTAAAAGAAGTGGGATGGGATATTAATGTACTTTATGAAGGTTTTACATGTATGAAGAAAGTAAATGATTCCATATAAGAGTTCATTTAATGAATCACCATTTCATCCCACTTCCTTTCAATCTGATAGTAGAGTTCATTAGATAGCGTGGGACTCCTCTAGGTGCTTGAGGTTATACAACTACATGGATTTCCATATGTGGTAAATTCATATTGTGATGCTCCATTTACATCTTGGTTATGAAAGGGATTTCAGGATGCATTTGGGACTCTGTTACAATTCTGCACAATGATTCACCCCCAAATGGACAACCAAACTATGTAGACCATTCAGGTTTTTTATTAAATGATTTAGGAAACAATATTATATTTCATCCATAGTTGGCAGGATCTCCTACCTCTAGTAGAGTTTTTATTCCACAATAACAATCACTTCATCATTTGTATGGGACCATTCGAGGCCTTGTACAAGAAACCCTGAAGGTCACCACTCAACTAAACTGACCTAATAGAGCATGTACTCTTCAACTAGAAGTTGGTGTGAACTACTAGAGAGGAGGTTCAAATAATCTATGAGTGGATGATTACTTCACATAGCTGTCATAAGTCTTATATTGATAGGCGATGGAGACCTTCGATGTTCAAGGAAAGAGACAATGTGTCCCTTAAATTTTCACATCAACATAGATTATGGAGATTTGGTTGGGGAGGTATGTTATCTCTATGTTTCATCATCCCCTTCTATATACTGCATAGATTCGGTAATGTGGCGTACCACATGGCTCTACCGGCACAATTAGTTCATGTATAGGACGTCTTCCACATGTCGCAACTAAAGAGGTATGTTCCAGAACCATGACACGTAATTGATGAGGTCGAAATGGACATCAAGGATGAGGATATTTTTTCTAAGTACCTAGTGGAGATCAATGATCGACATGAAGGGATATATCATTGGTTTTCAATTCCTTTGGTTCAGATCTGGTGGTAGCACATGAATATCTAAGAGAGAACATTGGAGTGGGAGTCTCAAATTCTTGATTAGTACTCTCATCTATTTGTGTAGCCTTTGTTTTGACGTTTTGGGACATAAATCCCCAAGGAGGATAGAACATAATATCTTTTATTTTTCCATGTATTATTATTATAAATATATGGATAATAGTAAAAACCAAGAGCTATGTAGGTGTGTGATTTAAAGGCCCAATTTTACCGGATCGATTTTTTGAAAAATATTAAACATACGATATCATGTGAGAATTGTTTTCCTAAAAATGTAAAATAACACTTATGGGATTTCTAGGATTATAATTCTAAGGGCACCATTGAGCTCATAATGGTGGATTTTTCTCCAAGTGGGTCATAACATTAGTCGGTATGAGTCATCTGTAGAAAAATTCACCTAGGATGTAACTGTAAATATAATAATTAAATAAACTTATTTTATTTATAAAACAATATTAACTCATGAGTCATTACTCATATTGGAAATATGAGTTTGTAATGTGATTTTTTACATAGGAACAACTTATCTTTGGTCAGTGTGAGTCTTCTATGAAAAAATCGAAAGATAAGTAATCATCATTAAATAATTTAAATAAAAATTTATTTTCATGTAGCCACATTTCCTTTTTATTAAGTCTTTGATAGGAATTGAGGGTTATCACAATAACCATTATATTATTTTGATACATGTATAAAAACAATCTAAAAAACTATGCCACATCATTGATCAATGACCAAAACACAACCAATTTGAAAGAACTTTGCCGAGAATGACGACACATCGATCATCTAAACCAAGGGTTTAATTTAACTTAAGGAAGGGATGCCCTTTTTTGTTTCCCAATTTTTTATTTTCATGATGAATGTGGGTAAATCCATGAAAATATTGATTTTGATCATTCATTATTGGATGGATTATAATTATGGGTATTATCTCAACAGATTTATTTATCATAATTCATTTTTCATTTTAAAAAGAATTAATTGAGGCTGACTTGAACAAAGGATGAGGTTTATTCCTAATGGTTTTTTTCATTATTTACTCTCCCACATTCTTCACATTATTTTTCATTGAATCCCCCTAGACACCATTCATGTTTTTGGGTGGATCTAAATGTGATCAGACCCTCAAATTGGAGTAAAACTTACAATAGTGGCCAGGTTAGTGTATATCAGGACCTGTGGTGCCTAGATCTATGAAATTTTTAAATTCAAAAAATTAGAGGTGGCTTGGTGGTCTATATATGAGGCCACATGTTCCGGTATAATGAAGAAGTCCAGTGTGGTGTGGTAGTGGTCTATGGAGGTGAGACATCAGTGGTTTCATGTCCAAGGTATCATCCACAGATGGTGGTGGCCATGTGGAGCACACCAGGTGGTCGAGTGGGAGCCAGTGAAGCCAGTGGTCCAAAAACCTTGGTACGAGGCCACATGTGGAATATAAATTTACAATGGGGGACCTAATGGACCAATGGACACAACCACATGGAGTGGACTAGGCCCTGGAATGTTGGGCCGAGTAGGTCAATCCCGAGTTAAAACTGTCACGACTAGGCAAGAGTCTGGCCATGATCAACTGTGGTGGACGACCTCATGCTGCGATATATCTAACTATCATGCAACCAAGTATGATTGTGGAGATTGATCATCATGATAAACCACAAAATCTTTGGGCTGTTGACATCCAAGGTGGACTATAACAACCAGGTGAGTTCAAACACCATGGTCGATCTTGGTAGTCAGTGGACAAATTGGGTGGTTGTTCCACGACCTAGTAACCCCCTTATTTGAAACATAAAACATTAATAAATTTCAAATTGTGTGCATGTTTAATGTGTCTTATTCATCATTGGGAACCTAATGTCGAGATGGTCCTTTTGACATAATGCGATGAGTTTTTAGTTTTTACCAGCACAGGAGGAGATAATATTCCCATGATCCTTTCCTTATGAGTTTTTTATAGTATTGTGTCCACATCACTATATTAAAATCCTCCATAAGGGGAAATTCCTAGATAGATTCATGAATTCCTCCATAGTACTAGAGTGTGATCCTCTATCATACATAATGGTGTCTGTGGAATCATTTATCCACTATACGTAGGGCGCAGAACCTCCACCTTGTAGGCTGCGTTAGTTGGGTATATTTTATCCCTCAGAGTGACTTGGTAAGATCCCATACATTGAGAATAGATCCGGATTGGTTTTTTGGTATCCACTAGGGAAATTTGGTTTGATTCCCTCTCTATGGAATTGTAATCATCATTGGTAAATACATTCTCGTTTGGGTAGGACCCAAATGAGATAGACCTCTTCATTGGTGTCTCGGATGATATAATAATTTGAGGATTGCGTTCTCTGGGATCAATAATTCTTTGAGCAGAATCTTGTGGATGGAAATTATATGTGACTTAACTCTAGACATTTCATCTTGTACATATTATATCTAAATATTTTTGGTATATGTTCTATTGACATATACCTATGTGGAGTTGAATTGTATTTGCTTTGTGTTAATTACATTCCATTACCTCCTTTATGGTATTTCTTTTGTAGTATTTTATTTATGGTATTTCATTCGTGGAATTTCATTTGTGGTTTTGGGGTATCATATTGTGTATTTTTATATTGACCCCTGCATTGTAGTTTCTCACACGTGTCATGTCTTGTGTAGATTATTGATCCTTTGATAGAGTACTAGGTGGACTAGAACTCAGTCATTTTAAGTGAGGTCTGACAGACAAGGTGTGTTTATGTTGTTCAAACAAATTTCATAGTACTTCATTTATTACATGTTGAACATCAGGTTACAGACTTCTTTTGGTGGGTTTATTTTCCCCTATTTACATTCTAGTACTTTTAGTGTTGAACTCTGGTTGTGGATATAATGGTTTTCCCTAAATCTTTTCTTAGTTTTTTTACATTTCAGCATTTGTGTCTTTTTGATGCGTGCGTGCATACAATTACATTAGGAAAAAGCCTCCAATTTTTGGGATATACCTACTCGGTGCTAGTCACTAGCCCATGTTATTCTGGAGGTGGGCCTGGGGTACTCACAGAATGGAAACCTCTGGGATGGGTCATTACATGGATAATAAAATTATATTTATGAATTAGAAAATTCATATTCTCTTCAAAATAAATATTTTTATTAAGATCATTAATGAACATTATGATGAGTTATAATGTTCAAAATTTTCATGGTGGGAGAATTCACTAAATTCCTTCATGGTTTGTTAAGTTGGGTAAAATTTTTTTTAAATGGGAACAGTACTCAAGAAGTGAAATTATAATTTTAAATTTAGATGTACAATTTTGAATTGTCCCATATATAAATTTTTTCTCACATGAGGATAATTCAATTGATCAATCGTTCATGATAATAGTTTAGTTCATCATCCATGTTTTTATGACCTTCAAAAATTTGAGCAATTTTATTCAATATCATGTCTATATTTTATATCAAAATCATGGAATAAGTTATAATATAATTTTTACAATATTATTTAAACATAACAATAGTATTATGAATAACCTTGAATGATATAACGAAAAATGTAAACACATTATCAACAAATATGGTCAGTGAACATAATTTGGGAATATTTTTTGTTTCATGGAATAAGTGAAAATGAAAAAATAAATGGATATGATATAATACATTAACATCATATATTTTCACTATATACATTATACATGATATATTTTGTGGATATGGATGAATAGGGTGAGGAGTTTATTGAAGAAGAAAATAAACTAATAAATGTGTTTTAATAAAGTTATCACTTCAATATAACATCATTGAAGGATCATGTATGAAACATAGAGTTGTTCTTTTGGTGAGACCAATAAGTAGAGAAGAAAATTTGGAAGAGGATGTCTCAACTAGAAGGATAATAGGGATGCAATTAATTAAAGGAATGAGTTAAATTTTATAATTAATGTGAAGGGAACATGAATAATTTCTTAAAATAATAAAATATAAAGAGAATATTTTTGGGGAAATATATTCCAAATAACCATTTAATACACAGTGAATTAAATTATCAATTTTTTGGAAGAATTTACGATATTTATTTCTTCTATAAGAGTAAACTATAAATATCCATGACAAAAATTGATCTTTTAGCTTTCTGTAGACTATTTATAATCATACATCTATTCAATAATACCATATATTAGTAAGAATATACTAATTAGAAACCATATTTTGAATATTTTGTCTTCATTTTTAATAGAAGACTAGAAGTTACCTAATGTCAACTAATTTTATCCAAAAAAGGTACCAAATTCGAACCAAGGCTTATTATGGTAGAAAACTAGTCATCCAATAATATTTAATCAAATTACATGATAATTTAATGGTTCTATGATTTTCATTAAAATAGTTTTATTAATTCTCCAACATCTCACAAAACCCACGAGACAATGTTCCATAAGAATTAAAGGTAATTATATCATATATAAATTTTTTAGTAAAGAATAACTATCATAAAAACAAATAAATTAATATCAATATAATATTTTTTATTCCGTCATAATTTATATTTAACCATATCCATGTTAATAAAAATTATTTAATTTTTTAATATTACTATTCTTTCATTGTGAAAAAATTTCACAAGCACCAGGATAATTTTCTTGTTATATAGCACTGATATTCAAAAAAAATATGTGAAAATTATAATTTACACATTATAAATAATTAAAATTTCTTGAAAGAATATTTAGCACTGAATTATTATCTATAAGGCACAAAATTGGACATTTTCAATGATAAACTAGCACTAAATCAGCATTGAAAATGATTTTAATATTTATCATGAAATGAATTATAATATAATAGTTCTAAATTATTTATTTAATATATATATACATATATCATAATATCTTATAATTTTTCATTATATAAGTTTAGTATATATTATATAATATTTTTCTCAAAATGATATTAAATATAGATATAGTATTTTTTTAAAAGTAAAATTTTAACTTTTCACCAAAAAATTATCTTTTTCTGCACATTATCAAAATATTATTCCAAGATAATTTTTACATGGTGAATATTTAAAATAAAATTAGTATATTCTAATTTATATTTCTAAATTATAAAATTATTCTTTTAAATATAACCCTATAAAAATTAATTCAATAAACTTATTTTTTTTAAATAATTAACATAATCAATTTGAATACACAAATCGATAACAATGATATATATATATATATAATTATATCAGTACCTAAGTTGTATTATTTTATACCCCCCCCCCCCCCGTAGGAAGTTTTTGGGTGATAATTTTTTTAATTACTAATCAAATGTGGATAACATTCCCTTAAATAATTTTTAGAGTCACATGTTTCATTCCCACCCATATGGGTTTTCTATAAAACCATAACCGGGGGAATTTCCTTGTTCCAAAATAAAATACCTATATGATAATTACTATGAATAGTGTTTTCATCATATAAAATTTTATCTTCCAAATAAACTACCTAAGTTCTCGAAACATTAGATGAATCAGACACATACATTCATAACATTAAATCATAAAAAAATATGTACTAAGGATAAAATCTATGTCAATGTTACCTAGAGGGAAACTTTTCCAAAATTCTACTAGATTTAATATCATCTAATGAACCATTGAATTAAATTTCTCTTATTAAAAATGAATAACACTTTTTTATGGGGATATTTGAATAAAACATTTTCAACTACATATAAAGACGGGATGTTCCTCCTATTATCTTGATAAATTATATTCCTTCTATAAGATGTCCTCATATGTGTCTGAATCATTTTCATATTCTTATACATATCCTCTACTCATTCTAGTGCAATTAAATGGCTTTAGCACACATCACCTAATAATTATATAGTTTCATGATCCTTTGAATATAATAAGTCAAATGGGGCTTCATTTTTATAGGAATGAAAACCGTTATTATAAAAAAACATAAGAAATAAAATATGTTGATCCCAAACATTCATGTAATCCATTAATATAGTATGTAGCATGAATTCAAAGGTTAAATATTACATTTTTACTTCCCGTCAGAATATGTTGATCCCAAACATTCAATATATATTATCTCAAATAGGAAGAAAATGTGCATATTTAGTTCCTTGATCAATAGTAACCCAAATTTCATTATTACCTTGGGATGTCATTGGTTGTACCACCACCAAATCAAAGTATATTGTTTCATATTGCAACATTATATCATAAAGGGATGAATCATCTCTTTTAATAATTTTAATTATTATTTTACATGTTCATATTTCAAACATTTCATAGTGAAGTCATTAATATCTCTTTTCATTTCAACCCAACTTTAAAACACATGAAGTACTATGTACATATTATTACAATAAGGATGAATGTAAAATGGATAGTTATTATTTTTTCATAAAACTTTACTCTTCATCTAGTATTTAAAAGTTATACATAAAATATTTACAAATATCATGATAAAATTATTATCAACATTTAATTTAGGAAACATCCCCTTATTAACAATTTCTAACATATTCTGTAACTAATATTATTCTTTATGTGCTTTCATAATTATTTTCGAAAAAGAAGATTTCACTGACACTTAAAACAAATTAAAGGAATTTCACAATCCCACAAAATCTTGAAAAAAATTAATCTAATAATCAATCAATGTGTTATGTTCTATACATAACATGTTTAATGATGCATGGTAATTTTGAATTAATGCATCTTCCACATTGTTTTCTTTTACAGAGGGTAATTAATCTTGAAATAAAAATCCATTATCAGTTCCAACCTTCTTCTCTACCTCATGTAAAATTCCTTCTAAAAATATATACATTACAATTTTATGGTAATTATGTATTTCAATGTAGTCTCTGTATAAATGATGGGTAATTTTTTATTAATAAAAAACCCACAAATACAAATTCCAAATAATTTGATTTATATATTAATTGATTTTGATTTAGTTTACTTGATGAATAAGAAATTATCTGATTATTTGATATCAGAATTCACCCATGTCACTTCAATGGTGAAATAATGTATATAAAAAATGTCAAAATTTATCATGGGAATACGCAAAACCGAAGAATTCCCCAATATTCTATTTAGTTAAAGAAAAATTCATGTCAATATTTTTTCCATATACATGTCACTAATTTTTTATTTAAATTAGTGAGAGGTAGATGACCATGAAAAAATATCCCCCAAACTGAGGGTGATAGCATGATAATCTAATGAGACATTGAATCATAGTAATATTTCTATGTTTGTGTATTTGTAAAACACTTTTTCTTTGGTTGGATTATATTATATTCCATTTTTATTGATAAGGTTCCCAAGGAAAGATATATTTTGTAACCAAAAATTACATTTTCTATATGCTCCTTATATTATTTTTTATTAATGGTTTTTGGAAGAAGCCATTGATTATTTTCTTTTCCATAATTAAATTTGAAAAAACCCAAAATATCATCAATTAAAACAACCACACAAATATCCAAATATTCATGAAATAATATATTCTAATGATCCATAATACAGAAGGGGATTTTTTCAAAAAAAAATTGCATAACAACAAACTCATAATTATAATATCAATTACAAAATGATTTTTTTACAATGTAATACCTTGTCACCTTTAACTGATGGTACCCATATCTCAAATAAATCATGGAATAATAAATAGGTCCTTGGGGAGGATCAAAAAAGTCATCAATATAAGTAAAAACATACTTATTCTTAATAATAATGTCTTTCAAATCTATATAATCAATGAAATGCCCCATGGAAACATCATTCCGTTAAAAACAGTATCCTCCAATGGTAAAGTGAATGGAAAAATAAAATTATTATCATGATATTCCTAAAATGGCTTTTTCAGTTCTGGATGTTCCATTTAACAAATTTGATGAGTGGTTTTTGAAATTACATAAGGATAAGGAACTAAATAAATAGTAAATTCAATATTCCCAATCAAGTATAAAAATTGGAAACTCATCCAAAAAAACATCAATGTTGATATTTACCACTAGAACATCATTAATTCTAAAAAATCTATTATTTGAAAAAATAAGTGAGAAATAACTTCCATTTAAAAACATTAATTGTTTCCCATCATCTGGAGATTTTGTTAATGATATGGTTTCTTCTTTTATTCAAACAAAACGTCTTCTATTAAAACACTTCCTTATATCTACAATATATCTTATAAATTTTAATAGAATGTAAATTGATATCTAGAATAAAATTAATTCATCAAGGGGAAAAACTAATTTCAGATATAGTTTTTCTATAGAAAACAGCCGAGAGAATATTATAATTCATTTATTCCTCAATATTTTAACCCTTTGTTTTTACCCTTTGTTTTTAAATTTACAATAACATTTATCAAATATAATGTAATGTCTATACAACATATCAAACAACACATTATCATAATCTCAGTAAACACACAATGTACCTTATACAACTTAATTAGATGGACCAAACATTGTTGAAAATTCTTTATCGACACCTTTATTATTATATTCTTGTTAGTTTTCATCATTTAAAAATTTCTTGATTTTTTTATGACTCCCCATCTCACAATAAATATAAAATTTTAATGTTTTCTTATCAGAATTTATCTTAACCCTAGTAATATCCTTCTCATTAGAATCATGGGCTACATGTCCTAATATACCACCTAATAAGAACATCCCAAATTTGATAATTCAGTCAACAATATTATTTTTACCACACATTCCACAAACTGGAAAATGGATTATCTAACCATTAGTTTTTTGGAATGGTTATAACCCAATGAATTTCACATCAACCTTTTCCTCTACTTGTTATAAAAATACAAGATCATAAAAAAACTCCATTTTTAGACTCTCAACACGTCAAAGAAGTTTCTCATTACTATATAATTAATGGTATGCCAAATCTATTTGATGTATTGTCTTAAATACTGAGTAAAAAATGATTGATATAACATTAATTATCCTTGATAAGATTTTGAGCATACCATGCCAATCGATTAATGATTTCTTCATTCAAGTCCAATGAATCTTCCCCCTTTAGTTTCATTTCAGTGAATTTATTTTCCATAATAAGTAAATCTTCCTTAGGAAAATATTGTTCAAGGAAAAAATACATATATTCATCATAATTGAAATTATTAATTTAATCTCATTCCATGATATTCTTGAAAATTTATCACCACTTGTTAGATTATCCTTAAAAACTAGAAATAAAAACACAATCATTTTAATTATATTAATACTCCATGAAATCGAATATTATTTCAATGGTTTTAATAAACTATTCAGATACTAGTGGGTTAGCATATCCACTGAGATATGGAGGCTTTTTTCCTTATAAAATGTTAAACTATAATCATGATATATTGTGATAGATTTGGTTATTCTCTGGCATAGACTTCCAACCATTTATTTCCTATATCAACTGTTGGATTACAATCACAAATTAATAAGTTCTAATTCCCACCATTCCACATTGAAGAATCAAAAGGATATCATCCTCTCAGTGCCTCCCTACCTTACCATTAATGTCTCTTCTACAGTAATCAATTATCAATAGACATAATTCAGATAATAGAATATCATAATCATCAAATTTAATATCATTTTATTTTTTCCCTAATGAAAAAACATAATTTATTATATTCAGTTAATATCATCCTAACCACATAATTTATCTATTCTATCCTCTTATTCCAACTATAGTCACCCAACCATAAACATTATAGAATCATGAGTTTTTATATCAATAAAATAGTTTCAAAAATATTAATATTATTTTAGGTTTAGTGGTTTTGAATTTTTTTTTAAAACTTTTACTTACTAAACCTATAAATTATACGTCTAATCATTATAGATTATTCAATTTCTCTACAAAAAAATTATTTAAAATAAAACATGATTTCTTTTCAGGAAAAATAATTACAACATTTATCATGGATTATTATTTTCCCTTACCCATTAATAAACCCTATGGGAAATATTAAATTACATGCTATAATAAAAAAAATATTTGTAAGGGACATAAAAATAAATACATAATCCATTAGTCTATTAATACTTTTAAAAACATGAAGTCATTTTCCCAAAGATAGTCTTAACTCCCTTAAATGCAGAATATACATTCTTTTTTTAAAAATGAGATTTCCATGCAACAAAGTATGTATTGATTACAAATTTTGGAATCATGGGGAATAATTACATAATGTTCATACATATATTTATTACCATAATTACTATCATATGAATTGTATCCCATATGACTACCATAAAATAACTGGCATCGATATACATGAATGCAACAGTCACATTTACCCTTGGAATAACAATTATTGTTAAATTCAAACATACCCAATTAATTAGAGGGATATCATGGACCCACCCATCGGTGGTTTTTAATGGAACCACACATAATCATAAACAATTACCAATAATATGAACATAATATTTATATATAAATACATTCATCATAAAAACATTTCCATGAGGAAAAAACCTTTTAAAAATATTACAGGACACATGAAATAGAGAAAAGTTTCTATAAAAATATTACTTTAATATTTTAATGTATTATTTAGAACATTATGTTTTTATTAAAGTGGAAGAATATTCTCATTCCATTTATGTTTTAAAAAATCATTTTGAATTTTTTTAAAAATAAAATTAAATATGATTTTTTAAATGAATAAACCTTAACATATTTATGAATGCATTATTCTTGTGAAAATAAAATCCTAGATAATAAAATTGATTCATTAAATAATAAATTTGAAACCAATTCCACAAATTTAATTTTATTAAGTTTATTTATGTTCATTTTGATGACCTATAAATATCAAAATCACCACTATATTAGCTTTTATTTCATGGACTCATTGTTGGTTAACTTGTGTATATTATTTGTAAATCATGAATATTATCCTATAAGTGAAATTTTATGTTATTAGTTCAGTAACATATTTTTATATGGTACCATATATCATTTTTATATCTAAAATTAGAACGATTAATTTGATCAAATAGTGATGTAAATTTTGTAGTTTATTATAGAGGTTTTTCTAAACAATATACATTTTATAAGAATTATTTAATATAATTTCCATTTTTTAGTTTAAAAAATATGGAATAATTTATAATATACATATAAAAATAATATTTAATAGTAATAATAGTTTTATGACAATAATTGAATATAGTAATGTTAAATGTAAACTCATCCTCAATGTAGATGGTTAATCACCATAACATTAACAATGGTTTTGTTTCATTTAATAATTGAAAATGAAAAAATATATATATATAAGATATTACATTAGAAATGTTTCATTCTATTATATAAATTATTTTTTATTTATTATGACTGGATGAAATAATGAGGCACATAGAAGATTCAAGACAAAAAGAATATAAGAGATATGGTTTAACAATGTTTCCCCTTGAATGCCACATCATTGAAGGATACTGTAAGGAACATTGAGTAGTTAATTTGGTGATAAAAAACTATATAATGTGACCAGTTAATTGGTGAATATAATTAGGTAGATGATGGTTGAAATAAAAGTCGCTTGATGTTGATAATATATGATGAATGGAGTTTCCATTTATAATTCAGGTTAGGGAACTGTACTAATTTCTATATATATTAAAATATAGTAATTCTATTTTATTGAAAAAACTTCCAAATATAATTTATATTGATAATGGATTCTATTTTGGACCAAATAAAATATACTATCAAATTATTTTATATTTTTAGTATTTTTATATAATTTAATAAAATAATATATTCATGAAATATTATTATTGTCATATTTAATACTATTAATTACTCTGACATCAAATACATTAAAAGAAGCATGAAATTCATAAAAAAATATTATATCGAAGAAATGTCTTAGTTATTTAAATAATTTTTGTATCATCTTACGAGTATCAAGTTATATTTCATTTAATACTTTTCATATAATTTAATAGATATTTCTATTGTTTTCACAATTAGACTATCATCATTGTAAATAATTTAAAGTATTCATTTGTTCTATAAAAATAAAAAAAATCATGAAGAATATCAATATTTTATCTTCCTATATAATATTTATGGTGATACATCCCTTATGTAAAAACATGTTTTTTACCGTATACTAATTAGTAACCATAGTCTGTATATGATTACTATAGTTTAATTAAAAGGATGTACAAGATATAATGTCAACCAAGTGGCACAAAAAATGTCTCCATTTCGAACCAAGGCTGATTATGGTTGAAAATTACTCATAAAATAATATTTTTTCAAATTTTTGTGTCACTTAATGGTTCTAATAAACTTAAATAAAATCATTTCATTGATCTTTCTTATTCTTTTACAAACATTACATCAATGTTGCATAATACTTAATGTTAATTATTTAACATATTAAAAATTAATATATTTTCATTAATAAAATTAAATATTTTATGTTCAATATAATTTTTTAAATTCAATTATTATTCATATTCACTCATATCTATGTATATAATTATTATTTTATTTCTTAAGTAGACATTTTATCTCCATGCTAGCATTATACAAGCATTAAGATAATAATATTGTAATATATTTCCAAAATTCTAAAATAATATTAAAAAAATCATTAACACACAGTACATAATAAAAATGTCATGAAATGTATATTTATAATATAGTTTTTATATATAAAGAACCAAATTTTACTTTTTTAACACTGCGTATGAACTATGATGGCATTGAAAATAATTCTTACATTTATCATGAAATGGAAAAAAATTACATGTTATTAGTTATTTTTATACAATATTTATATTTTATTTTTATAATTTTAGACATTATAATTAATTAATATATTTAGTATCATAATTATGTATTTATCAAATTATATATTAAAATTTTAGTTTTTTACAATTCACAAATATATGTAGCTTTTCAAACTAGTATAAAAATTCCTACTAATAAAATTTTAAATTTTTTAATTTAGAAAAAAATATATGTTTTTTTAAATAAAAATTATACAATATGAAGAGTAATATTTTTAACATAACTATGTATAAAATTAAATTAATAACACTATTTATTTTATGAATTTCGTAACATAATGAATTTTACTATTGAATTCATGATTACTACTAAATTTTGAAAAAGGGTTATTCTATTAGTCTGTGGGTTGTAACATAAATTTTCATCCATTAATTATATAGTTCATGTTTATTTTAATAATTAAATTTATTCATTCCATTTTTTCAAAACTATATCAGTATATTAACCATTGGAAAATGTTATATGAAATGGTTACATCATCTATAGATTGGTAATAATTCATCAACTGTCATTTTTAATTCTGTGTATAATTTGTTAACATTCCATGTATGGATGTTGTAGAAAATACTGAATATGTCACTGATAGAGGTGGTGGTCCCCATGTACACATGAACACATTCCCTTCTCCAAAATTATTTGTAGGGAAATAATGTATATAATTATTAAACATTAATGAATAATATTTATATAACATATACCATATTCTATCTTTTAATATATAATAATAAAAATCTATAAAAGTCAATGATGAAAAATGATATACATCGCTTCGTGGAGGTGGTATCCCATACATTAAAATGAGAAATGTTTTCATTTACAATCGTATAAAGAAGACATAGATAATAATTAGTCTACCAGAATAATATAATTTTATTATAATTATGATACTAATTTAATTATATTAGTAGGGGAAATCAAATTTAAATGTTGTACAATAAAAAAAATTAAATGATTCATTTAGGACGATTAATAATTTTTTTTGGAATCATTTTTTCCTATAAAAATTTAGATTTATTGATGTGTTATTTTTGGAACAAAGAGAAATTTTTTCTATATAGACACACACACACACACACATATATATATATGTGTGTGTGTGTGTGTGTCTTAAATGGATGAGATAAGATTCTCTTGATGTGTTGAAACGTGATGAGAGGTGGAAAACATTTATAATTAAGGTGAGTGGGAAACTTATAAATACATGAAACATTATTATATAATTTACATCATACACAATGCTGGTGTATCAAAATATTTATAGTTTTTATGATTATAAGATTAAGGATGAAATAATATAAGAAAAAATTTTAGATGACTTTTTTTGTTATCTAGAAGCATTATCCATTTTTTTTAACCCAGTTAAACCATTTTACAATTATCCACATTGATAAAATAATAATATTGTTACTATTCATTATATCAAAAAATCATTACAAGAAAATATTAAATAATTATTATAAATATGGAAAAAATATTATGAAATTCATTTACAAATATTAGATGAAATTAATTTTAATGGTAACACAAAAAAGGTTTTTTTGGAAAATTAAATTTTAAAAAACAAAAATGAATTTTTTCATATAATATTCACAGAAATAACCATTAGATTAATAATAAAATTATTTAAATTTGTATTTTACAACATATTTTATTATTATAATTTAGTAGAAATAATAAATTTGTTCTAATAAACTTTGAAATCATTTAACAAATAAATTTTGGTTTCAAAAGAATATTTATTTTACCAAAAAATAATTTAATCTGCATTACTGACTAATTAATAATAATTATATTAAATAATACCCATATTTTAAACTGTTATTCAAAATGTCTTAAATTTAAGTAAATTATAATTTTCATTACTGATAAAAATTATTTATAAGGAAAAAATATCAAAATTAATATTTGGATAATTCTAAAATAAGGTGACCAAAATTGATGTTTCTTTTTATAAAACTAGGATGATAGTTACACTAAATATTAATTATCCATTACACTATATTTTATTTAAGATAAAATTAATAATTACTTTAAATTAATCTCACATATTATATAATTGAACAATATAATACTATTTACTACGTGTATTGAGTTTGGATCTTGTAATGTATTGTTTGAAAAATCTATAATATCATTGACAATTGATCTCTACATCATTTAGTCTTAATAGAGTTATTTATAATGGTGTTCAGTGACTTTTTTATCTCAATGTCGCTCATTCAATATTGAATTGTAATTGAGATTAATTATTGAATTAATCATTGATAATAAAATCAAGGAGCAATCATCTTATAGATGTAGATAACGATTCGTTCGAGGTTATTAAATACATTAAATATATCGATGTTTTTTTGGAGATGGCTAATGAAATTTATATCATTATTAATATTATAAAGTTTAATCTTGATATCAAATGTTGTCATGAAATGTATTTTAATGTAAAGAGATAGATATATCAGAAAGATAATTTGTAATTTCTATAGTGATTACGATGTAACATCGTACATTAGGGATTTCAATGAAACAAGTAACAATAGAGATAGTTTTTGATATATTGTGATGTAGATTTGTATTGATTTGAGTGTTTTTTTTGTAATTCCATATTAGGGTTACATTTAATAGTTTTCAAAAATATGGACATTAAATGAAATTATTATATATTTTTTAAAATTCTTTATTAAACACTTTATTTAATGAATAAAATTTTTAAATTTCATATTTATATAATATTTTAATTTTAATTAATTTTTTAGACATGAGTTTAAAAAAACAAATATTATACATATTGAATTAATATATTATGTTATCTAAATATAATTATTAATTATGGATTATATTTTGTGGACTCACATATATGACTGTTTTAATTTTTTATCTCATTAAATCAATATGAATTTCTTGTAATAATGTTAAATTATAAATGATCCAAAAATTTAATTTATATTAGTGATATCGATAGTATAATAAAATTTTGTTGATTTTCAAATTTTGAGAAATATTTTTCATAATTAAATTCATTTCTTGTAATTGATATGTGATGTATTTCGTTAATAACGATATTCAATGCATCCATTATAATGTTTTCAAGGATGGGTCACAATAAAAGATGCATTTTGACGTTTCTCTAGATCTTGATGACTATGTATTGATTTAAGTTTTTAAATTCATTCTGAATGTATTTTAAGAACACATGTGTTTTACTGTAGAAAATTTGTGATGAAATAGATCAGGACTCATCCACATAGATATCATGTAATTAGAATGTAAAAAAGTTATTTAATTATAATCCTCATTTATCTATTACATTATTTTTTAATATCATAATAAGATCATCCCACTATGGTGTAAATTGTATTTAATGTGATTATAATTTTATTATCATTGAATTATAATATTGTAAAAATTAGTTTTGAAGCAAATATGAAAAACATATTCCATAACCTGAATTCATGTAATGATATGATAAGGAGATAAATTAGTTATGTTATATTTAATATCTTTTCAATTTCTTTGTCCCTATGATATAGTTGGGAATTAATACAAGTTATTATGTTAAGAAATAATTAGTCTCATAATGAAACCAACATTTACCATGTTTTATTCAGGGGCATGATGTTAATTGATCTTGGTTATCTATATGTTTTAATATTCATCAATTTCTAATTGGGCAACATGGATACCTGTTAACCTAATAACAATTATAATTAAATGTATATTGAGGTAGTAATATCCTTATATGTTATTTATGATCATTGGTAATAGACATTATTATAGAGTGAAAATGTGTAATAACCCGAGTTTATATAAGATATATTCTTTTTAATTTATTTCACATCTTCTGTTATACGATACACCAAGATTATCTTGCGCTATACGCAACACCGTATTAGCTTGCAGTATACGCAACACTATTCTTAGATTATGTTACAAACAATTTTTATAATTGTTATTCTATGCACAATTGAGTATATATATATATATATTCAATGTATAAATGAAATATGATTGGATTCTATTATAGGAAACAATGAAGGATTCTTGCACAACACGCAACCCTGACTTGGCTTGCATTACACGCAATCGCGACCTTCCTCGACAGCGTGTGTTGTACGCAATACTGGGTATTACTAAACAACGATATATTATTATGATATTATTATGAACTAGCCGTTATGAATAGTATTAACTAAATTTTGAATTTTATAACATTATTATTCATCATACACATTTTCTAGAACATGGTATAAGAACAAAATAAATTTTTCGGGTAAAATAAGTATTTTTAAAAAATTGCAGTTTCGCTGCCTTTTGATGGCACAAGCACTTTAAATCTAGTTTTTGACATGTTTATAAGATCAATTTGACAAAATAAATTTCTTCTTTGGAATCATGAAAAAAAAATTTACTTTGGATACATTTTTCATATTATTCGGGTAACTTTCATATTTTGATGAATAGTAAAAACACGCTATATTTAAATTAAAAACAACTATTTTCATCGCAATAATATATATGGATAAATTATAATATTGAATGTTTTTAAAGTATATATATAATATATTTTTACCATTCAATATAATGTATTTCGTCAGCCTTGATATTACATTGAATTCGTAGGTTAAATAAATTCAATCTTTTGCAATGTTTTAAACAAAAACGCGTTTTATTTGGACAAAGGGATTAATATTAATTTAATTTCTGCAACTTTGGTGTATTGAATTTGAAAAAATGGATTCCATATTTGGAATCAGTGGGTCCAAATTATGTTAATAATTTTTTTTTTTATTTTTGGGCATTATGAATAATAACTACGGTAAATTTTATTTACCATAGTTAAAGGTAAATCGGGTAATTAAGGGTAAATATAAGATTGTAAAATTATCCTAACACCTTCCAAAATATTATTGGATGACTAAAAGTCGACCCATAGCACCTAAGGGCCGGATTAGAATCATTTAATGGACTTTTGTCCATGAAAATATCTTTATTATTATTAAAACCAATGAAAGTGACAACATGTCACTCTCTTAAATCTTATAAGTATATTAATTTTAAGTTAGTGATAAACTTCATGAAACATAGAACATAAATATTATCAAGAAATCTAATGAAATTATCTACATCATATGAATTTATTTATAATTTTTAGGGACTAAATAATTATCATTAATTATGACACAATAATGATGCAGAAATTGTTTATCTAGTGGAAAATCAAGAATATAGTTTTTAGTAAACTTATAGTAACCATAAAATATACAAACCCCCAGAAAAAAACTTATTGGTAAAGTACATTTAAACCATAATCATCCAATGGTCGAATATTTGACCATTTAGAGCCTTATAAAAGCGATTATGACACATATATTATTTTATTTTAAATGATGCCAAAGTTTTCACCTTCATAATTTAATAAGTATAACAATTTAAATATTGTGATATTAAGATGATAAATTCGAGTAAACGTATTATTGTGAAATTTAATAGATTTATCTTCATCATAGGATTTTATTTTTAATTTTTATGCAATAAATAAGTATATTAAATAATTATACAAAAATGTTGTATTATTTATTTTCTTTAGAGATAAACCAAATAAATGGTTTTAAAAATACTAAAATAAATATTATATTAACTATTTAATGTTCTCCACTAATTTTCTAGATACATATAACATTTTATGAATATATTAAATATTTTAGTTCAAACATATCTTCTGTATTTATTTTATATAAGTTCAAATAAATGAATAGTGTCAAAATTGACACTATTGTTATTTTATAAAAATAACATATTATAAAATTGTTTGAAAATCACAAAAATATTTAAAAATTATAAATTATAAATTTATATGGTCTAAAATTTTATTAAGTATCCAATTATGGACAATTCACAACAAATAAGTAATTATTTGTTATAATTTATAATTTAAAATTTTATTACCACAAATAAACTTAAATATCTTAAATAAGGATAAATCAAAATGATAAGGTTTAAAATAATATCCAAACATGTCTAAATTTAATTGGTTGATGCTATTACAACCCTATCTCACCTAATAATTGAATATGAGTCTTTTTTTGTGGTTTTTAAGTGGGGTTAGATTTATTATAAATTAATATTTTTAAGAATTCCAATGGTGCCCCTCTCCTCCCTTATAAAAGGGCACCTCATCCCTCACTTACTCACACCAATTGGAGCCTTCAAGCTTGGCCAAACCATGACAAATTATCTTCTACACTTCCATAGAAACATCCTAGAGGTTCTGGTCTTCTTCAAAGACCTATTTTAGTGCCCTAAAAGGAGATCTCAAAGAAGCACTTCAAAGAAGAGGTAATGTCTGTTACCGATTCTTTCATCTTTATTTCTTCTTCCACTTCTTCTTCTTTAGTTGTTTCATTATGAATTAATAACATCAGTATCACTCATATACTGATATGTTATTATAAATATGAAACAACCCTATTTCACCATCTATCTATCATACGGAAAAAGAAATCACCGCGCGTGCGTACGTACGGAATACCGTCTCCACGCCGTGGTGTAATCTATTTTCCACCACCACCTTACTTGGATGGGTATAATGGTGTACATAACAACTATATATGATTATTGTAAAGTGATATTGATTCTGAAATAGTATAAATACACTCCAATACAATTCCACGATCATGAAACGATATCATCGCTCGTGCGTACGTACGGACTACCGTCTCCATGACACGATGAGATTCATTCTCCACGTTAACCATTCATGAATGATTATAAAATATATATAATAATTAATAATGAATTATATGACATAATAATGATTCTGGATTTATGTGTATATATATGTATGTCATCTACTTAATTCCATTCAACTCAATAAGGAAAAGAAAACATCGTTCATGCGTACGTACGGTCTACCGTCTCCATGAACGGTGTATTTCTTTCCATTTACTGATCTATTATATATATATATATTATGAATATATATTATATATAAATCATGTTTTATATTCTATAATTAAGTAATCATGATCTATGTAATCATATAAATAATTACAAGTCAAAACGCGGACGACAAATGAAACGATTTTACCCAAAACGATCTTTAACATGGAATTTACAAAAGAACGGGTAATATAAAGCCATTAGTGAACCATATATGATATCATAACAATGAGTATGATTCTGGAATAAGTCAATAACATTATTTAAATCATTATACAGGAGGTTCGGACACTTACAAAGCAAGTCGGACCTAAGGTAAGGGAAAATATCACAATCTCATTTTTATCCGAGATTGTTTATACTTTGAAATTTACTGGGGTGTATTTTATCATCCACATCCATTTTTCCTCAATATGTAATATTTATATCCTTATACAATATTTTATATCCAATTTTACCCTTCGGTGAGTTTTTAGTAAAATATATGAAAGGAATCTTTTGTCGTTTTTCGTACGAGGTACTTTTTGACTTTTCCGACAAAAGTACGAGAAGTATGTTTTTTTAACTTATACGGCATGAATGTATTCTTAAAACATTACTTCCAAGAATCTTCCTTTATAGGTTTTCAAGTTTATTTTTAATCAACTTCTATTAGTTTATAATTGTACGACATGTTAAGAAAGGAAAAGTATTTTTGAAGCAAAAAAGGATATTTTCCTCAAGAATGGAGTTCATATGTTTTTTCAAAATTATTTTCCATCTAAGATAATAAAGGTTTTTGTTTTTATCCCTATTATTACATTGATTTGATTATGTTGTTATGGAATTATTTTTATTAATTCCTTTATATTATATGAATTGTTTTATGATGTCATGTTCTTTAAGAATCCCATTTTATTACATGGGTTATGCAATGATGTATGATTTAAGATTTTGTGGCACACATAAAAATGGTATCATTATGAGATGGGTGGGATCTATATCTCCCTCAAATTCATTGGGTAAAGATTTTATATCTCATGAGATAGACATGGCTGGAATGGTAGGTTATACTGGTTCAGTGAAACATGACTGAAACGAGGGTGACTTGGTTCAGAAATGGACTTTGTCCACTAAGATAGTCTTGTAAATGAGTCTTGACTAATAAGATATGATTCTCTATGATTATGTGTGTATTACACCAAGTTTCATGTTTTATGTTATGATTATTTGGACTCCATTTCACTACTATGATTTATCCCATGTTGTGAAATTATTCTCTCTTTTTCAGGTTAATATTTCCAAAAGTTATGTTCTTATGAATATGATGTGATTGATATTTCTTTTTTTTTTACCCTTACTAACCATTTGAGCTCACCCTTTTATGTTTTCTTTTCCCGCAGGATATAAAGAAAGGTTTTAGGTAAGAAAAAAAGGGTAAGATCTTTATGGGAGATGTTGAAGATCTTCCACCATGATTAGAAGATTATATTCCGAGTTTCCAAAGACACTAAACTATTACGGTCCATGCGTGTGTGTTTTTGTTATGTACTATGTATTCCGCAAAAGTAATGTAATTTCAATGTATGTTAGGCTTCGGGTCTCTACAGTTGGTATTAGAGGAAAGGTTTATTCAACCTTTGGAAACTAGGATGCGAAAACGTTAGTGAGATCCCTAGAGATATTTCTAAGGAATGTCTAGGGATGTCCCTAAGGATAAGTATACGTATAAGATACAGTCCTATAACTACGGTAACGATCTTAGAATTCAACATAAGATGTTAGGTATTGAGGATACTCCCCCTTTACTATGTTGTTTTCCCTAGCATGATTTCTTCCTCTCACACTATTCTTTTTGTGTTTTAGTTAATGGAGGGAACCAGAAAGAATTCAGTTAGCATTGAATCCAATGGACAAATTGGTGACTATAACCAACAAAATTGCGTAATTCCTATAGAGAAGGATATTGTGATTATGCCAAATCATTCACCGCGATATATTAGTAACAAGGTGAAATTTAGTGGTATGCCTAATTCATCAAATAAGAGGAAGATAGACTTTTATGCATGTTCGCATGTTGAGGAGCATAAAGAAAAGAATATTGAGATTTCTAAAGAGGGGAAGAAGAACCTTGAGGAAATATGCAAATGGAGGGACAGATGTTATCTGTGTGGAGAAAAGGGACACAGAGTGACAAACTGTTATGGAGTTCAATGTCTTATTTGTGGAGAACATGGGCATTACCCAACTCAATGCCCTAACCTAAAACGTTACTTCTAAATTGAGGAAGGACTTATTCCAGGACAATCATTGAAGATGATGGTTTGAAGTGTTTATATATTGGTATTCAAGAAAAATGTTATTGAGGTACTTTTATGCTATACTAGAATATCTATGTATTGGTCCATTGTGTTTTTCAATAATTTTATGGCATCAGTAACCATGAAAAGTTATTGAAATATTTTTGGAAAGCAGATGATATGCACATAATGAATGGATAAATAGAATCTAATATGTTTGATAGTATTCATGAGCTCATGATTGATATAAGGACTAAGTGATATCATGGTTTCAGTATATAGAATTTTGAGGATTTTGGTATGTGTAATGTGTTATCTTTAACTTCATTCATGTTTTCACTAAGGTTCAATGGGTATTCAAGAGAATACATGATTAAGGCCTTTGAATGTTTGGAATGTGACCAACAAGACATATCTTATGATATATGGGGATCAACGATGGTATTAAATCTCTGGTAATCATTTTCACTATATTATGAGAATGGACTGCAGTATTATGGATAATCCTAAATATTGGAATGGATTATGTTGGACATAAGTTAGTATTGTTTAAGGATAGAAGTTTTTTTCGATATAATTGATGGGATGTTATAGTAATATAGTTTTAGAAAAAGGACAACATGCGGGATGGGCGACAGCCCATCCCGTCGGACAAGGTCGTAGGAATCGAACCCACAACCGATGTGCGACTGGCCTTTATCGCCTACCACTGGCCTACAGGATGTCCCTGGTTAGTAGAAACTAGTTTTATTTTATTAAGTGGTATGATATATGAAGTATAAGTTCATTTTAGGAACCATATATGATTAATCTCACTATAGATGGACTTATGTATTTTTTGATAACTTTTTCTAACCTCTTGTTTGAGACAGATGGAATGACCCGTCATTCTATCACATGATCTGCTAACACTTCACGAATAACAAATTCAACTTCATTTCTTTAAGGGATGAAGTGGAAATTGTTCAATTCATGAACAACAGTGAGATTGTATGAAAATAATGTATGTATTATTTTTAATTAATCAACATTAGGGAAAAGATCTTGAAAACTAAAAATGTTGTCCTAGTTCCCTTATATTTGATGAATCAGATGGTACCCTAGATCATCACAAATTTGTGGCTTTGTAATTGTTGGATTTTTTATAGCCATATTCTCTACCACTCTCCATCATAACATGACGGTTATATTTCTCTTCCATATCCATATTTTCACCTATGTTCTCCTATGTGGAAACCCAGTGATTAGTTAATTTGGGCAACTGTTACGTTTCATAAATTAGTCTTTAAATCCAAGTTTGGAAATTCCTTTTTATGATGTGTGTTTCTATGAATAGTAAATGATTTATAACCCCGATGAATTTCGAGGGAAAAATTAATTTTAAGGGGGGTAGAATGTAATAACCCGAGATTTTATAAGATATATTCTATTTAATTTCTTTCATATCTTCTGTTGCACGATACACCAAGATTATCTTGCGCTATAGGCAACACCGTATTAGCTTGCAGTATATGCAACACTATTCTTAGATTATGTCACACACAATTTTGATAATTGTTATTCTACGCAACATTGAGTATATATATATAAATATTAATTGTATAAATGAAATATTATTGGATTCTATTATAGGAAACAATGAAGGATTCTTGCAGAACACGCAACCCTGACTTGGCTTTCATTACACTCAATCGCGACCTTCCTCGACAGCGTGTGTTGTACGCAATACAAGGTATTACTAAACAGCGATATATTATTATGATATTATTAAGAACTAGCCGTTATGAATAGTATTAACTAAATTTTTAATTTTATAATATTATTATTCATCTTACACATTTTATAGAACATGGTATATGAACAAAATAAATTTTTCGGGTAAATTAAGTATTTTTAAAAAATTGCAGTTTTGCCTCCTTTTGATGGCGCACCCACTTTAAATCTAGTTTTTGACATGTTTATAAGTTCAATTTGACAAAATAAAATTATTCTTTGGAATCATGAAATAAAAATTTACTTTGGATACATTTTTCATATTATTCAGGTAACTTTCATATTTTGATGAATAGTAAAAACATGCTATATTTTAATTAAAAACAACTTTTTTCATCGCAATAATTTATATGGTTAAATTATAATATTGAATGGTTTTAAAGTATAAATAGAATATATTTTTACCATTTAATATAATTTATGTCGTTATCCTTGATATTACATTGAATTCGTAGGTTAAATAAATTCAATCTTTTGCAATGTTTTAAGCAAAAACCCATTTTCTTTCGACAACGGGATTAATTTTAATTTAATTTCTGCAACTTTTGTGTATCGAATTTGAAAAAATGGATTCCATATTTGGAATCAGTGGGTCCAAATTATTTTAATAAGCTACTTTTTATTTTTGGGCATTATGAATAGTAACTACGGTAAATTTTATTTACCATAGTTAAAGGTAAATCGGGTAATTAAGGGTAAATATAAGATTATAAAATTACCCTAAAATCTTCCGAAATCATATATGATGACTACAAGTCGACCCATATCACCTAAGGGTCGGATTAGAATCATTTAATGGATCTTTTTCCATGAAAATAACATAATTATTATTAAAACCAAAGAATGTGACAACATGTCACTCTCTTAAATCTTATAAGTATATTAATTTTAAGATAGTGATAAACATCATGAAACTTAGAAAATAAATAGTATCCAGAAATATAATAAAATTATCTACATCATATAAATTTATTTATAATTTTTAGGGTCTAAATAATTATCATTAATTATGACACAATAATGATGCATAAATTGTTTATCTAGTGGAAAATCAAGAATATAGTTTTTATTAAACTAATAGTAACAATAAAATGTACAAAACCCCTGACCAAAAGTTATTGGTCATGTAAATGTTAACCATAATCATCCAATGGTCTAATATTTTACCATTTGGAGCCTTATCAAAGTGATTATGACGCTTATATTATTTTATATTAAATGATGCCAAAGTTGTCACCTTCATAATTTATTAATTATAACAATTTAAATATTGTGATTTTAAGATGATAAATTAGAGTAAAAGTATTATTGTGAAATTTAATAGATTTATAGTCATCATAGGATTTTATTTTTAATTTTTATACAAGAAATAAGTATATTAAATAATTATACAAAAATGTTGTAGTATTTATTTTCGTTAGAGATAATCCAAATAAATGGTTTTAAAAATAATAAAATAAATATTATATGAACTATTTAATTTTCTCCACTACTTTTCTAGAGAAATATGACATTTTATTAATATATTAAAGCTTTTATTTCAAACATATCTTCTGTATTTATTTTATATAAGTTCAAATAAATGAATAGTGTCAAAATTGACACTATTGTTATTTTATAAAAATAACAGATTATAAAATTGTTTCAAAATCACATAAATATTTAAAAATTATAAATTTAAATTTATATGGTCTAAAATATTATTAAGTATCCAATTATGGACAATTCACAACAAATAAGTAATTATTTGTTATAATTTAAAATTTAGAATTTTATTACCACAAATAAACTTAAATAGATTAAATAAGGATAAATCAAAATGATAAGGTTTAAAATAAGCTCCAAACATGTCTAAATTTGATTGGTTGATGGGATTATAACCCTATATCATCTAATCTTCGAATAGGAGTCATTTGTGGAGGTTTTGATGTTGGGTTAGATTTATTATAAATTAATATTTCTAATAATTCCAAAGGTGCCCCTCTCCTCCCTTATAAAAGGGCACCTCCTCCCTCACTTACTCACACCAATTGGAGCCTTCATGCTCGGCCAAACCCTGACAAATTATCTTCTACACTTCCCTAGAAACATCCTAGAGGTTCTGGTCTTCTTCAATGACATATTTTGGTTCCCTAAAAGGAGATCTCAAAGAAGCACTTCAAAGAAGAGGTAATGTCCATTACTGATTCTTTCATCTTTATTTCTTCTTCCACTTCTTCTTATTTAGTTGTTTCATTATGAAGTAATACCATCAGTATCATTCATATACTGATATGTTATTATAAAGATGAAACAACCCTATTTCACCATCTATCCATCCTACGGAAAAAGAAATCACCGCGCGTGCGTACGTACGGAATTCCGTCTCCACGCCGTGGTGTAATCTATTTTCCACCACCACCTTACTTGGATGGGTATAATGGTGTACATAATAAATATATATGATTATTGTAAAGTGATATTTATTCTGAAATAGTATACATACACTCCAATACAATTCCACAATCATGAAACGATATCATCGCTCGTGCGTACGTACGGACTACCGTCTCCACAACGCGATGAGATTCATTCTCCACGTTAACCATTCATTAATGATTATAAAATATATATAAAAATTAATAATGTAATATATGACATAATAATGATTCTGGATTTATGTGTATATATATGTTTGTCATCTACTAAATTCCATTCAACTCAATAAGGAAAAGAAAACAGCGTTCATGCATACGTACGGTCTACCGTCTCCATGAACGGTGTATTTCTTTCCATTTACTGATCTATTATATATATATATATATATATTAAGAATATATATTATATATAAATCATGTTTTATATTCTATAATTAAGTAATCATGATCTAAGTAATCATATGAATAATTACAAGTCAAAACACGGACGACAAATGAAACGATTTTACCCAAAACGCTCTTAAACATGGAATTTAAAAATGAACGGGTAATATAAATCCATAAGTGAACCATATATGATATCATAACAATGAGTATGATTCCTGAATAATTCAATAACATTATTTAAATCATTATACAGCAGGTTCAGACACTTACAAAGCAAGTCGGACCTAAGGTAAGGGAAAATATCACAATCTCATTTTTATCCGAGATTGTTTATACTTTGAAATTTACTGGGGTGTATTTTATCATCCACATCCATGTTTCATCAATATTTAATATTTATATCCTTATACAATATTTTATATCCAATTTTACCCTTCGGTGAGTTTTTAGTAAAAGATATGAAAGGAATCTTTTGTCGTTTTTCGTACGAGGTACTTTTTGACTTTTCCGACAAAAGTACGAGAAGAATGTTTTTTTAACTTATAAGGCATTAATGGATTTTTAAAACATTACTTCCAAGAATCTTCCTTTAAGGTTTTAAAGTTTATTTTTAATCAACTTCTTTTTGTTTATAATTGTACGACATGTTAACAAAGGAAAAGTATTTTTGAAGCAAAAAGGATATTTTCCTCAAGAATGGAGTTCAAGTGTTTTATAAAAATTATTTTCCATCTAAGATAATAAAGGGTTCTATTTTTATCCCTATTATTACACTTATTTGATTATGTTGTGATGGAATTATTTTTATGAATTCCTTTATCTTATATGAATTGTTTTATGATGTCATGTTGTTTAAGAATCCCATTTTTAATACATGGATTATGCAATGATGTATGATTTATGATTTTGTGGCACACATAAGAATGGTATCATTATGAGATGGGTGGGACCTATATCTCCCTCCAATTCATTGGGTAAAGATTTTATATCTCATGATATAGACATGGAAGGAATGGTAGGTTATACCGATTCAGTGAAACAGGACTGAAACGAGGGTGACTCGGTTCAGAAATGGACTTTGTCCACTAAGATAGTCTTGGCAATGAGTCTTGACTAAAAAGATATGATTCTATATGATTATGTCTGTATGCCACCAAGTTTCATGTTTTATGTTATGATTATTGGGATTCCATTTCACTACTATGATTTATCCCATGTTATGAAATTATGCTATCTTTTGCAGGTTATGATTTCCAAAAGTTATGTTCTTATGAATATGATGTGATTGATATTTCTTTTGTTTACCCTTACTGAGCATTTGAGCTCACCCTTTTTATGTTTTCTTTTCACTAGGATATAATGATAGGTTTTAGGTAAGAAAAAAAGGGAAAGAACTTTATGGGAGATGTTGACGATCTTTCACCATGACTAGAAGATTATATTCTGAGTTTCCAAAAACACTAATCTATTACGGTCCTTGAGTGTGTGTTTTTGTTATGTACTAAGTATTTCGCAAAAGTAATGTAATGTCAATGTACGTTAAGCTTCGGGTCTCTACAGTTGGTATCAGAGGAAAGGTTTAGTCAACCTTTGGAAACTAGGATGCGAAAACGTTAGTGAGATCCCTAGATATATTTCTAAGGTATGTCTTGGGATGTCCGTAAGGATAAGTATACGTATAAGATACAGTCCTAGAACTACGGTAATGATCCTAGAATTTAACCTAAGATGTTAGGTATTGAGGATACTCCCCCTTTACTATGTTGTTTTCCCTAGCATGATTTTTGCCTCTCACACTATTCTTTTTGTGTTTTAGTCAATGGAGGGAACAAGAAAGAATTCAGTTAGCATTAAATCCAATGGACAAATTAGTGACTATGACCAACAAAATTGCGTAATTCCTAGAGAGAAAGATATTGTGATTATTCCAAATTTGACATCATGATATATGATTAACAAGGTGAAATTTAGTGGTATGCCTAATTCATCAAATAATAGGAAGATATACATTAATGCATGTTCGCATGTTGAGGAGCATAAAGAAAGGAAGATTGAGATTTCTAAATAAGGGAAGAAGAACCTTGAGGAATACCTCAAATGGAGGGATAGATGTTATCTGTGTGGATAAAAGGGACATAGAGTGACAAACTATTATGGAGTTCAATGTCTTATTTGTGGATAACATGGGCATTACCCAACTCAATGCCCTAACCTAAAAAGTAACTTCTAAATTGAGGAAGGACTTATTACAGGACAATCATTGAAGATGATGGTCTGAAGTGTTTATATATTGGTATTCAAGAATAATGTTATTGAGGTAATTGAATGGTATACTGGAATATCTATGTATTGGTCCATTGTTTTTTTCAATAATTTTATGGCATCGGTAACCATGAAAAGTGATTGAAATATTTTTGGAAACCAGATGATATGCACATAATGAATGGATAAAGAGAATCTAATATGTTTGATAGTATTCATGAGCTCATGATTAATATAAGGACTAAGTGATATCATGGTTTGAGTATATAGAATTTTGAGGATTTTAGAATGTGTAAAGTGTTAACTTTTAACTACATTCATGTTTTCACTAAGGTTCAATGGGTATTCAAGAGAATACATGATTAAGGCCTTTGAATGTTTGGAATGTGACCAACAAGACATATCTTATGATATATGGGGATCAACGATGGTATTAAATCTCTGGTAATCATTTTCACTATATTATGAGAATGGACTGCAGTATTATGGATAAGCCTAAATATTGGAATTGATTATGTTGGACATAAGTTAGTATTGTTTAAAGATAGAAGTTTTTTTTGATATTATTGATGGGATGTTATAGTAATATAGTTTTAGAAAAAGTACAACCTATAGGATGGGCGACATACCATCGCGTCGGACAAGGTCGTAGGAATCGAACCCACAAACGAAGTGCGACTGGCCTTTATCGCCTACAACTGGCCTACAGGAAGTCCCTGGTTAGTAGAAACTAGATTTATTTTATTAAGCGGTATGATATATGAAGTATGAGTTCATTTTAGGAACCATATATGATTAATCTCACTATAGATGGACTTATGTATTTTTTGATAACTTTTTCTAACCACTTGTTTGAGACAGATGGAATGACCCGTCATTCTATCCCATGATTTTATAACACTTCATGAATAACAAATTCAACTTCATTTCTTTAAGGGATGAAGTGGAAATTGATCAATTCATGAACAATAGTGAGATTGTACGAAAATCATGTATGTATTTCTTTTAATTCTTCAACTTTAGGGAAATGTTCTTGAAAACAAAAAATGTTGTCCTAGTGCCCTTATATCTGATGAATCAGATGGTACCCTAGATCATCACAAATTTGTCGCTTTGTGATTGTTTGCTTTTTCATAGCCATATTCTCTACCACTCTCCATCATAACATGACGGTTAGATTTCACATCCATATCCATATTTTCACCTATGATCTCCTATGTGGAAACCCAGTGATTAGTTAATTTGGGTAACTATTACATTTCATACATTAGTTATTAAATCCACGTTTTGATATTCCTTTTTACGATGTGGGTTTATATGAATAGTAAACGATTTATAACCCCGACGAATTTCGAGGGCGAAAGTAATTTTAAGGGGGTAGAATGTAATAACCCAAGATTTTATAAGATATATTCTTTTTAATTTCTTTCATATCTTCTGTTGTACGATACACAAAGATTATCTTGCTCTATACGCAACACTGTATTAGCTTGCAGTATACGCAACACTATTCTTAGATTATGTTACACACAATTTTGATAATTGTTATTCTACGCAAAATTGAGTATATATATATATATATATATTCAATGTATAAATGAAATATGATTGGATTCTATTATAGGAAACAATGAAGGATTCTTGCACAACATGCAACTCTGACTTGGCTTGCATTACACTCAATCGCAACCTTCCTTGATAGCGTGGGTTGTACGCAATACTGGGTATTACTAAACAACGATATATTATTATGATATTATTATGAACTAGCAGTTATGAATAGTATTAACTAAATTTTTATTTTTATAACATTATTATTCATCTTTAACATTTTCTAGAACATGGTATAAGAACAAAATAAATTTTTCGGGTAAAATAATTATTTTTCAAAAATTGCAGTTTTCCCGCCTTTTGATGGCGCACCCACTTTAAATATAGTTTTTGATATGTTTATAAGTTCAATTTGACAAACAAAAATTCTTCTATGGAATCATGAAATGAAAATTTACTTTGGATACATTTTTCATATTATTCGGGTAGCTTTCGTATTTTGATGAATAGTAAAAACACGCTATATTTTAATTAAAAACAACTTTTTTCATCCCAATAATTTATATGGTTAAATTTTAATATGTAATGGTTTTAAAGTATAAATAGAATATATTTTTACCATTTAATATAATGTATTTCATTAGCCTGGATATTACATTTAATTCGTAGGTTAAATAAATTCAATCTTTTGCAATGTTTTAAACAAAAACCAGTTTTCTTTCGAAAACGGGATTACTTTTAATTTAATTTCTGAAACTATTGTGTATTGAATTTGGAAAAATGAATTCCATATTTGGAATCAGTTTGTCCAAATTATGTTAATAAGTTACTTTTTATTTTTGGGCATTATGAATAGTAACTACGGTAAATTTTATTTACCATAGTTAAAGGTAAATCGGGTAATTAAGGGAAAATATCAGATTATAAAATTACCCTAACACCTTCCAAAATCTAATTGGATGAATAAAAGTCGACCCATATCACTTAAGGGTCGGATTAGAATCATTTAATGGACTTTTGTTCATGAAAATAACTTAATTATTATTAAAACCAAAGAAAGTGACAACATGTCACTCTCTTAAATCTTATAAGTATATTAATTTTATGTTAGTGATAATCTTCATGAAACTTAAGAAATAAATAGTATCCAGAAATCTAATGAAATTATCTACATCATATGAATTTATTTATAATTTTTAAAGACTAAATAATTATCATTAATTATGACAGAATAATGATGCAGAAATTGTTTATCTAGTGGAAAATCAAGAATATTGTTTTTAGTAAACTAATAGTAACCATAAAATGTACAAACCCCCTGACCAAAACTTATTGGTCATGTAAATGTAAACCATAATCATCCAATAGTCGAATATTTGACCATTTGGAGACTTTTAAAAGCGATTATGACACTTATATTATTTTATTTTAAATCATGCCAAAGTTGTCACCTTCATAATTTAATAAGTATAACAATTTAAATATTGTGATTTTAAGATGATAAATTCTAGTAAAAGTATTATTTTTAATGGTGATAGATTTATCTTCATCATAGGATTTTATTTTTAATTTTTATGCAAGAAATAAGTATATTAAATAATTATACAAAAATGTTGTAGTATTTATTTTCTTTAAAGATAAACCAAATAAATGGTTTTAAAAATAATAAAATAAATATTATATGAACTATTTAATGTTCTACAATAATTTTATAGATACATATGACATTTTATGAATATATTAAAGCTTTTAGTTCAAACTTATCTTCTGTATTTATTTTATATAAGTTCAAATAAATGAATAGTGTGAAAATTGACACTATTGTTATTATATAAAAATAACATATTATAAAATTGTTTAAAAATCAAAAAAATATTAAAAAATTATAAATTTAAATTTATATGGTCTAAAATGTTATTAAGTATCCAATTATGGAAAATTCACAACAGATAAGTAATTATTTTTTAAAATTTAAAATTTAGAATTTTATTACCACAAATAAACTTAAATAGATTAAATAAAGATAAATCATAATGATATGGTTTAAAATAGGATCCAAACATGTCTAAATTTGATTGGATGATGAGATTACAACCCTATCTCATCAAATCATCGAATATGAGTCATTTTTGGCGGTTTTGAAGTGGGGTTAGATTTATTATAAATTATTATTTTTAAGAATTCTGAAGGTGCCCCTCTCCTCCTTATAAAAGGGCACCACCTCCCTCACTTACTCACACCAATTGGAACCTTAAAGCTCGGACAACCCCTGCCAAATTCTCTTCTCCACTTCCCTAGATACATACTAGAGGTTCTGGTATTCTTCAAATACCTATTTTAGTGCCCTAAAAGGAGATCTCAAAGAAGCACTTCAAAGAAGAGGTAATGTCCATTACCGATTCTTTCATCTTTATTTCTTCTTCCACTTCTTCTTCATTAGTTGTTTCATTATGAAGTAATAACATCAGTATCAATCATATACTGATATGTTATTATAAATATGAAACAACCCTATTTCACCATCTATCCATCCTAAGGAAAAAGAAATCACCGCGCGTGCGAATGTACGGAATACCGCCTCCACGCCGTGGTGTAATCTATTTTCCACCACCACCTTACTTGGATGGGTACAATGGTGTACAAAATAACTATATATGATTATTTTAAAGTGATATTGATTCTGAAATATTATACATACACTCCAATAAAATTCCACGATCATGAGAACGATATCATCGCTCGTGCGTACGTACGGACTACCGTCTCCACGACGCGATGAGATTCATTCTCCACGTTAACCATTCATGAATGATTATAAAATATATATAATAATTAATAATGAAATATATGACATAATAATGATTCTGGATTTATGTGTATATATATGTATGTCATCTACTTAATTCCATTCAACTCAATAAGGAAAAGAAAACAGCATTCATGCATACGTACGGTCTACCGTCTCCATGAATGATGTATTTCTTTCCATTTACTGATCTATTATATATATATATATATTTTGAATATATATTATATATAAATCATGTTTTATATTCTTTAATTAAGTAATCATGATCTATGTAATCATATGAATAATTACAAGTCAAAACACGGACGACAAATGAAACGATTTTACCCAAAACGCTCTTTAACATGGAATTTACAAAAGATAGGGTAATATAAAGCCATAAATGAACCATATATGATATCATAAAAATGAGTAAGATTCTGGAATAATTCAATAAAATTATTAAAATCATTATACAGGAGTTTTGGACACTTACAAAGCAAGTCAGACCTAAGGTAAGGGAAAATATCACAATCTCAGTTTTATCCGAGATTGTTTATACTTTGAAATTTACTGGGGTGTATTTTATCATCCACATCAATGTTTCCTCAATATGTAATATTTATATCCTTATACAATAGTTTATATCCAATTTTACACTTCGGTGAGTTTTTAGTAAATGATATGAAAGGAAGCTTTTTTTGTTTTTCGTACGAGGTACTTTTTGACTTTTCCGACAAAAGTACGAGAAGAATGTTTTTTTCAAATTATACGGCATGAATGGAATTTTAAAACATTACTTCCAAGAAAAATCCTTTACAAGTTTTCAGGTTTATTTTTAATCAACTTCTTTTAGTTTATAATTGTACGACATGTTAAGAATGGAAAAGTATTTTTGAAGCAAAAAGGATATTTTCCTCAAGAATGGAGTTCAAGTGTTTTATCAAAATTATTTTCCATCTAGGATAATAAAGGGTTCTGTTTTTATCACTATTATTACATTGATTTGATTTTTTTGTGATGGAATTATTTTTATGAATTCCTTTATCTTATATGAATTATTTTATGATGTCATGTTGTTTAAGAATCCTATTTTTATTACATGGGTTATGCAATGATGTATGATTTAAGATTTTGTGGCACACATAAGAATGGTATCATTATGAGATGGGTGGGACCTATATCTCCCTCCAATGCATTGGGTAAAGATTTTATATCTCATGATATAGACATGGCTGTAACGGTAGGTTATACCAATACAGTGAAACAGGACTGAAACAAGGGTGACTCAGTTCAGAAATGGACTTCGTCCACTAAGATAGTCCTGGAAATGAGTCTTGACTAATAAGATATGATTCTCTATGATTATGTGTGTATGACACCAAGTTTCATGTTTTATTTTATGATAATTGGGATTCCATTTCACTATTATGATTTCTCCCATGTTATGAAATTATGCTCTCTTTTGCAAGTTAAGATTTCCAAAAGTTATGTTCTTATGAATATGATGTGATTGATATTTCATTTGTTTACCCTTATTGAGCATTTGATCTCACCCTTTTTATATTTTCTTTTCCCTAGGATATAAATAAAGGTTTTAGGACAGAAAAAAATGGGGACGATCTTTATGGGAGATGTTGAAGATCTTTCACCATGATTAGAAGATTATATTCCGAGTTTCCAAAGACACTAAACTAGTACGGTCCTTGCGTGTGTGTTTTTGTTATATACTATGTATTCCGCAAAAGTAATGTAATGTCAATGTACGTTAAGCTTCAGGTCTCTACACAGTGACTGGTCCTTTATATATCTTTTATGTTATGAAAATATTAGTTTAAAACATGCAGTTTAATTAAAATTTATTAAGGATTCAAATGGATAGCATATTGGTGAAATAATTATTCATTAATTTTAGTGAAACGAGATAATTTTTTAATAGAGTGGTGAATATTTTTTCCTAAATTGAGATGATGTTTATATGGACAATAATTCATGTATTATTGAATTACTATTATATGTGGAGATAAATGTCTCTTGAATTATGTTATATGGATGTTTCAATGACCTAGATACATTTTCATATGAAAATATTATTTAATATATTGATATATTACCAAGAAATATGATACTATATTAAGATATTTAGATATAAAATAATTAAGTTGAATGAATTATTAGAAGATGTTTTTGACTAACACGAGTGAGACACCATGTAATAAGTTAGTTTATTATGAGTAAAGAAAGAGTTAATGGAAAATTAAATTTAATTATACATGACTATTTTATTATTAATTTTAATATTGTATTTATATATTCTATATCATTAATATTAAAAAATGTTATGTAACTCACCTCTTAATTAAAGGTATGAGTTTCTCTAAATATATTCCAAAATAATTAATTACTATATCATTTGGTTGATAGATCTATCAGCGGGGGATATGGGGTGTTCTTTGAGAGATTAATATAATGGTTTTATATTTTCTAATGGAATCCTAGTAGAGTACATATTAGATCATTTTCTTAAGGGATAGGCCTCACCCTCTTTCACTAGTAGTCTGTTTTTGGTGCACTAAAACCCTAAAAACTCAATGGAGTTAACATAATATACAAAAATTATCTATTGAAACCTATCTAGGATTTTAATAATGTTTAGTTTATTAAATTTTATATATTTTTTTTGAAATTTATTTTCCCTTAATTTTTATTCCCCTTGTTGTATTCATGCTAACCCCTGTAACCCTTCAATTTTTTCTTCAATTAATTTTGGTTCTGTTAATTTTTTTACCAAATCATGATGTTTTCTATATAAGGGGTTTATTATGGGTATGGATATTTATAATAATGCATCACTTACTTATTCATCTCATTGTTTCAACTCATATCACTAGTTCTATACTAATTTATAGGTTTAGGAATTGGTTTTCTAATTTCATTAATCGAAGGAAAAATCTTTTTATGAAATTAAAAAGGAGGAGATATATTATATTTAATTTCGTAATCCCAATGAAATTAAATTATTTTTATTATTCTTGAATGATTAATAGGTAATATGAGATCTTTAAAACACTTCTTCATTCAATATAAATGATTTTTAATTACTTCTGGACATCAATGTTTTGATTTTGTCTATTTAGGGTAATTAGAAGTACTCCATGAACAAATAAATAAAAAAATGGTTACCTATAACAATTAACCATTTATATAGTGTCATTGGATGGTGAATTTTTACCATTATTATATTTATAAAATTATAATTTGAGATCTTATAAAATATTTATGGAAATATAGACTACTCTATATATGGAGAATGCTTTATTATGACAGTTAATAATTTAAATTGAATCCTATTAATTGTTATTTATTAAATATTGGTCATTTATTCACTATGAGATTTTGGTTTGATATATTTAATAATACTAAAGGATTTAATTATAGTTGTTTTATTAATATTATATTTTATTGGTCTTATAATAAATCATTCATGTATGATTCTTGGTTTCTATTGTTTCAACCAAAAATTGGTGGTATTGAAAAATATTAGTTGTGACTCATCCAGCAAGCTTAGTATATTTATGGTTAGTAATCCAACTATACTTTTTTATTTGATATTTGATCATTTGATAAAGATTCTTTACATGACATTGGTTTTTCCACTAGGATGTTATGATTCATTGATATGTCATTTACCTAGGTATTTATAGTAGTGATATATCATTCCACTAGAGATAAAAAATTGTCCAATATCATATTATGGTTATAAATCATTAAATAAGGTTATGTTGTCGTAAAAAATCATTCACTAATTCCAAGTAATACTAATGTTTTATTAACTATTGTGTTTTTAGTAAAACAATAACACCTTTACCATGACCATAGAGATAAATGGTGATAGATCCTTGACTCCTAAGCTACGTTAATACTATGGATTCAACATTTCATTTCTATGTTTTCCAAAGTTGTTATGGTAACATGTTTATTGGGTAATGAACCCCCAATATTGTGATATGTTATTCATTTATTTTTATTTATTATAATATTACAAAAACAATATTATTACATTTTATAAATTTATTTTGTGAATTAATTGGGGGGTGGATAATGATTTATACTCATACCATTACTCAAAACCAAAATATTAAAACACATTTTTCCCCTTATATAGATAATGTAAAAATTATGACACATGTTGTGTGAGTGGATGATTAATGGTAAAAGATAATAGAAATGATGCAATAGGGAATGAGGAATAAATTTTGTACTAGTATCCATTATTTTACATAATATTGGATTACAATGATTATGGTCGGCTTAAAGAAAACTGCCCCATTGAATAACATTTTATGACAATAATGTACATTTTATTTTTTATAACATGTGTTGTTTTTTATTTTATTTTTTCACATAGAAGTAATGTACATGTTGTATACATATTAATATTTTATTCTATTGGTATTAAATCCTTTATGAATTATGATAGTCTCTATAAGATGGTAAAGTCTCACCATATATAACTCATCAACTCATAAGTTTTTTATTAGCCTCTATAATACAATTTTTTATGTCTATGGTCATGTGGTAACATAAGTTAATCTATTATTGTGGTGTTCTTGAATATGATATCACAATTTATTTTCAATTCCTTATTTCATTTTTTCATTCTATTTGGGAATGGTTTTTGATGGTAAGATATTTTTTATTCTTGGAATGGAACATATGGATATGAGTAACAACCTATGATTCGATAATATCAGTGTTACCATGGATAGGATTACATTTATTTCATTATACATTTAGGGTTGATATTTTTCCTATCTAAGGAGGATTCATCATTATATATTTGTTGATTTAATTTTTAATTTTTTTTAACTTGTAGGAGATCTTATATTCTTGGATCATTTTAAGTGTATATGAATCATACGAAATTAATATGCATTAATTGAGTTGTATTTTGGTTATGATGTAGGGATTAGTTTATCAAAATTTCAATAAAAACATTGATCTTGTTTTCTATAAACCATCATTGTAGAACGCAACATGACTTAGATATGGATATTAATTTCAATTTATTGAATATGATGTCACATATTGTTGAATTCTGTTTGGGTATCAATAAATCTTAATAATGAGTTCTTGGTAGACTTTAGATAATATTGTGATAAACATATAAGACATGTAATATATATATATATATATATTTTGTATAATATTATAAGTCACTAATTTCTCCAAACTAAAATGTCAAAACTATTGATTACTATCTTTTGAGTCATTTGATTATTATTAAAATGTTATTCCATAGTGAGGGCCTACCATTGAGTCCCCGGTGGTTAAAGACAAGTACGTATGATTTTTTGTGGAACATTTTCCTTACAGTGTTCGTGAATCTAGTAACAACCTATATTTTTCATATGACATTCTTGTTAATAATATTTAAAAATGTCTCACATTTTGTATAAGATTTAATTTTCAAAATTAACTCCATATAATAAAACAATTATTCCTTAATGATATAAAATTACCTATATAGGATAAGTGTAAATTATAAAATTATGTGTATTGCAATAGAAAAAAATGTAACAAAACAATAATTAGAATTTTTTTAATGTTTTAGTCTCCAAGAAGATTCCTGGATGGAAATAAACACTATAAAAAGAAATAAAACATTATAATTATATTTCTAGACTGTAAAATAGTTTTATATTCTTGATAAAAACCCATATAAATAATAAATGAATAAATTGGTTTTTATTTAAATTATATATAAAAGAAATATGACATTCTGAAAGATAATATAAGCTTATGAAAAATAACTTGGCTATTAAAATATTAACATTGTAATTGGAAGAGTATATTGAATTTTACAATCATAACATGACCAATGATATTATTAATTTTATTTTGAATATTATATGAACTATTAATATAAATATATTAGGGAAATAAAATGAATACATAATCTAAAAAATTCAAATAATGTATAAATGAATATTTTAATTATTTTATATTCTAAAATATATTTTAAAAAATAAATATTTAATGAATATTTAAATATATAAATAATGTTAAAGTGAAAATTATCATGAAATAATGAATATAAATTTTGAAATAATCTTATTTAAATTATCTCAGGTTATTTTTCTAAATTTTTTTAAGAAATGATTTTTTATGTGAATGGAAGAAATAGATATTTTTAAATACATCATTTTGTAAAATATTATTATTTTTATAGTGACATAATACATTATAAAAAATATTTAATAAATTAAAAATAGGATTTATATGTTAATATATTAATATAAAAACAATAAATATAATTTTCAAACAGAAAAATTAATTTTAATGTGTAAAATGATAATGTAAAAATATAAAAATCTATTAGTCATTTCTCTTCCATTAATTTGTATAAACTAATAAATATGATTTGAATGATTTATAATTAAAAAAAATTATATGTTTTGTCAAATATAATTCATAATTTCATAAAATTCCAATAATTCATTCTTGACTGTTAACAAATATTTCATTTAGAATATTAATAAAAATTTACCCTCCCCATCAAGTACAAATAATCCCTATCCCACCACAGAAGATAACATCACAAGAATTTCTTAGATCACAAGATATATTCAATCAAGTATATAATGTATCCAACGATTCATCAATATGTCATATTTTCATTTAATTCATGTATCTGTGCCATTAATGTCTTAGAAAAGGAATCAATTCAAATAATGACATGGTGAAAACATGAGGAATAAAAAATATGATCAATGTTAATATGTCCCTCTCTAAATCACTCAAATTATATTTTCTCAAGTTGACTAATCGTCAGTATAAAGGATCCTTTCTCTTTTTATCCAATAATAATAATCATCTTCATATATTTCATTGCACGATATTTTCAAGCATATTCATAAAATTATCCAAAATTTATGCTCAAATCTATCCTTTTAATCATTATTTTTAGGACACTCATACCAATATAATTGTTCATTTTTTTCCTTCTCTAACATTATATTATAAACATGATTTTTCTAATAAAATTTTAAATGACTTATAATTTTCTTCTTCTAGGGACATGAATGTTCTCACTTCATTAGGTTCAGTTTTCCCCATTCATGTTTAAAAATCAAATGTTTTTATGTGAAGTCTTTAATTTTTTAATCTAATGTTTACTATTCTATTTTAAAATATCCATGATATTATTTCCATTAATGAATCCCTTTTATATCAAACATACATTCTTTTTTCACCTTTTGGGAACCTGAAAATTTACCCATCAATAGAAAATAAAATAGATAACTTTGAAACCTATTTAATCTAATGTGTTCAGTTTATGTTTATTATTAATATATATTTCCATTACATGTGGAATACAATATATTGATAGCATTGAGGAATAAAATGGGGAACCAAAACAATATAATTCTCCATTTTAATAAGTAATGTCATATATCTCATGATTTTTTTATCTAGAAACATAATGATAGATTTTTACATAATACGATTAGATTTATATATATATGTTATGAGAGAACATGATATTAAAAAAATATACATCATAGGGTGGGAATTATGGATTTATATTTATTAATAATTTTATGACTTTTCATTATTATTCAAATGTCAAATTACATGTCTATTTGAAAACTGTTCTATATTTTAACAAATATGATTATAGAATTTTGATAACATGATGAGTATTATACAGATACATGTACTTTCATGGATTCATATCTCATGTTCGTCGTATTTTATATCCCCTAACAGATATTTTAGAACACATTTCTATTATGTATATCACTATGTTATTAAATGTACTAAATGGATTTTCTAATATAATAGGCGAATAATGATGAAGGATTTAATTATTGTTCAATGTTTTATATGTTTTTATTTTATTAGTAAAATTTTTCATATGCCACAAACCCATATATAATTGGAGTTTTCTATTTTTGAAATTTTTATTATAAAAAAAGTTAGGATAATTATATATTTGTTATATGTAGAACAATAGTTAGAAGCTGTGACTATTTTAGTTAATTTTGGGATTATATTAGAAAATCAAAGTTAATGAAAAAAATTGAATTTCATATATAATGATCATTGTAATAATTTAGTTTTATTATTATAATTTTTTTTCTAGGCTTTATTAACAACTAATTTTTTATATACCATTCTAATATTAAAAGAGGTGGGATAATAAATCAATGAAATGAAGTATTGAAAGATACATTTAATATTACCTCAATACTACTGCCAGGTTTAGTTAATTTTTAATCCATTAAATAATGTTATATAAATCATGTTTTATAGAACAATTTTTTAACTACCACATTGCCACAATGTAGAGATATATGTGAATGGTCCTAGTGGTGTAAATCTTCCAAATGTGGAATTATATCATTTACTTATTTTAATCTATAAGAATAATCATTTAGTAATTCTCATATTTAATCCTTAAGTTGAATTTATATCTATTGTAGGCATGTGTTGGATTATATTATATAGAAGTTATATAAACTATCAATAAGTGGATTCCTCATTTTTTATTTGAAATAATTTCCCCTATAAAAACAAAATATGATTATCAGTACCTGTTATAAAATCCATTAATAGTGTCGGAGGTAACACCAACTGAAGAATTAAATCATTATTAAAATTTTCACATAACGTAAATAATCAACCTTGAAGAGAATACAATTACAATTTAATATAATTATTTAGCCTTCCTCTATAATATAATTTAGATGTTAAAATTAAAAATACACCTAGAGTAGAGTAACACTTCTATCCATAATTTCTAAAACATTTTCGTTAATAATATAAAGGGGTTATGAAAATAACTACATCTGAATTCATATAATGTGATCATATATGTTGAGAACGTGCCCCAGTAGCTCAGGGATAGAGTTTGATTTATTAAATTGGAATAAGATACATGGAATGGAAAACTAAAGGTCTAAATTTTTTATAAGTCCTATAAAACATTATACATACATCATTCCTATATGAATATTGAGAACACAAATTACAACATAAATTTTTTCCTGATATTATCATTATTCACACTATAATATCATTTCTTGTTAATCATTGTTCACTTCATGGATTCCAAGGAAAAGATATGGAATAAGGGTTACCTAAAATTATCAGTAAGGGTTAATTATACTGGACAATATAATGAATAAATAATCATAATAAACATTCATGGTTAAATAACTGAATAAAAATTTTATTTAAAAAAACATAGCAATCATAAAATGATTTTGAAAAGTAAATATTTCAAAGTAAATAACTTAACATAAATTCAATTTAATAAACAAGTTTAGAATTAAATGTATTAAGAGATAATATAATTTTTAAAAGACCATTGAAAATAATTACTTAATTCTTAGTGAAGAAAATGATTAATTATTGGATTCCATGATCTCATGAATATTGGTTACTCTACATTAAAACCCATTTGAATACAATTTATAACTACATTTAAAACCCTATCAATTTCATGCATAATAATTTTTCTCATGATTCCTAGTAATGAAATGGGGTTCTATATAATATCAGGCCCCACACATCACTACAATTCTAAATCATTCCTCACATATGGAATGATCAATTTATTTCTTTAATAAACATGCATGGCCATAGGATATATGTATTGAATAATTAAAATAGATTTTAAATATTTCCCTAGTAAATCGTACTAATTTAAATGTTGAACACATTATGCAAGACAGATATAATGTTTAAGAAATAATCATATCCATGATGAATAATATGCATATTGTAAGATCCCTCATTTTCATCATGGTATGGAACATTTCAAATTTATTTTTAATCATTTTCTGTAACTTTATTAACATCTTTAATTTCATTGAGGTTGAGTTGGATGTTTTGGGTGCTTGTTTAGAGCCCAAAGCACCGATTTATGAAGATACACGATATGTGCATGGTCAGTACATCATTAAGGATAATTATGCACCTAAAATTGGGAGTCTGTATAAGGATGAAACAAGGATTTTCCAAACCATTCAAGGGTGGCATAGCCTATGTGGGTTCTGACAGATCATGAAAGAGGGATTTAAATAGTTTTTCTAACTATGTACTATAGACCATGTGTGAGTAACCCCTATGTAGTTGGGTGTGTACTGTTGTCACATGGGTTGATCAATTATGCACTCAAACCATGAGACCTTTTAAAAATTAATGAAATTGAATTTAAACATACTTTTTTTAAATAGTCAAAACTCTTTTCCTTTCTATCTAACTCACGTCATCTCTCATCTCCTTTTAAAGATTCATCCACACATAAATCGTGGATTTTAATCTATTCCTATATCGATCCTCCTTTTGTGACTTTGTATGAAATACTGCATTGGTATTGGTATGCTCTCTATAATTTTATACCCATTCATTCTACTCATAACCATCAATAGTTGTGCAAGATAATATACTGTAATTCCAGGGTGTCACGAACCAGCCTGGGTACCCTGGTAACCCGGTAGCTGAGTCAGCCCTGACATAGCCCGAAGGGTGTTCCCGGTCCCCACGGGTTGGTGACCGGCACCTGGCATCGCACAACATGCAAGTGGGAATGATTTCTGCCACAAGAATACAGATGCAAAAGAAACAAGATAGTATGCATAACAAAATGAAACCCTACTAGGAGTAATGTTCCAGAACACAAAGAGGCATAAAAATCCCAAAGTACTACAACCCAAGTACTAAAGACGGAAAAACATTCCCAAATTCCCTAAGGACAAAATTCACCAATAGAAGATCAACCATTGGATCCTCCTCCAAGAGATTCCATCCCTTTGCTCATGCCTAGAAGAAGGAAATCTACAAACATCTGAAGGAAAAAGTAGGGTTTGAGCATATGCCCAGTAGGACACCACCAAAGATTCCATAACAGATTCCCAAAATAGATTATCCAATGAAAAGCTTTCAATTTTCAAATAAACAGGTTTGGTAATTCAAAATCATATTCTAACAAAATATTCTAAACATTTTCAAATGATTAAAATTAATACTTTAGACAAAGGATTTACAAATGATGGAATATTTCTACAATAATGGCTTAAAAAATATTTATATAAAACAGTTTATATAAATTCAACTGGCATGTAAATCATCTCACAAGCATTGGCATAAATTTATATCTCAAATATAATTAAACAAGCGAGCAACATGGTCATCTTCAAAAAGGTACTATAATATTAACCAGTTATAGGATTCTGAACACTCTATGTGAACTAAGAAAAATGTGTATACACACATCCCTATAACACTGGAAAAAGGAGACTCATCACCAACCTGTCGGAGATGTGACACGCCACAAGTATATTTTAGAACATTGTCGCAGCGTATAATGTATCCAAATAACTCACTAACAACCTAAGTCTTGCATGCACTCTTAAATGATGGGAATACTATTTTAAGAATACTTAAAAATACGATCAATCCCATTCTTCCATTTCCAAAGTGCCAATTTTATTCCATTTAAAACCAAAATAGGATTTATTCAAATCATGCCTTTTTCACAAGATAAAACCAATGGGTTCCTATCAAATCATTTTAATCCATTTTCATAAGTTTTAAATACATTCAAAACCAATTCCATCATTACAAATTTAATTTACACAGTTAAATTCAACAATTCAATTGAAAACATTTCCATCAAATCTATAATTTAGATGAAACAATTTAATTCGACCAATTTTCCATAAACACACCCAATTCAATGGAATTGGGGTATTTGTTAAATTTCTATACCAAAACCATTTCAAATATCTCAATTCAATGTAATCGAGTTTTTATCAATTAAATTGAAAGAAACTTGAGAAATTGTGTTTAAATCAATAATTGAAATAAATTAATCAAATACAATGATAATAAATTTGGCAAGTTGAGACGGAACCACCTACCTCGAAGGTTTGACCAAAACCACAACGGTCGAGAACGCTCAAAAATTTGGGTCTCTTCTTCAAGTACCCACCATAGATCTCTTCTCCAAGAAATATTAAGTCCAAACCTCATTAAATTTGGTTCGACACACTTAGATCTCCCCATAACGGTTGTAGATCAAAGAAACCGAGAGAAGACGAGAAGCAGATCAAGGTAGATCTAAGAAACCAATCAAGAATGATGACTAACGGTCACATACCTCAAGAATCTGAATTTGATTCACCATTAAGAGCCTTTTTATAGACTTAGTAATTATGGGAGAACCCTCTCTGACCTCAGGAGAAGACAATTCTCAAGTTAGGGCCGATTTGGAGGAACAATGAGGAACTTAAAGGCCAAACTGAGCGAGATCCACAATTTAAGGATCTCTTTTAAGTGACTACATGGTTTGGCTACACGGTTTGACAAAATGTGAACTAACCATGTGTGAGCTACTACCATATCCACCCTTCTCAAATGGCTTGGTTGTATGGTTTGATATACTATGTGTCGCCCATGGGGAAGTATCTATCCAGGTTTCAAGGATGGCACGGTTTGGTCGCACGGTTTGTTAAACCATGTTCAAACCGTGCACAACACATTGTCCTCTAGTTTTTCATTAAAATATCACCCAAATTCAACCGAAGTCTTTTTCCAAAACATCGATACTTAAAAATATCAAAATTCCCTAAGAATGTAACGTGATGTTACAACCTCCCCACTATAAGATTTTTCTGCCCCTAGAAATCCTATGAAGAAACCTCTATGTTAAAAAGATGAGGCCACTGATCTCTCATTATTGCCTCCCTTTCCCATATCTCATGAGAATCAGAACCATGTTGCCATAGTGCATAGACCAGAGGTATCGTTCTCCCATGAAGTACCTTGGTCATAGAATCAACAATCCTGACTGGTCGTTTAGTAACAGATAAATCTGGTTCAATCTCAAGATCACTCCACCTCACAACATGAGATGGATCAGAGAGAAACTTTCGTAGATGCGACACATGGAACACGTTATGTATTGATTTTAGTTGTGCTGGTAGAGCTAGATGGTAAGAAACTTTCCTCACAAGACCAATAACCTCAGAAGATCCCACAAAACGAGGAGAAAGCTTCCCTTGCCTCCCAATCCGTCGATGACCCAATCGGGGTGAAACATTCAAGAACACCTGGTCACCAACTGATATCACTAATTGATTATGGAAATGATCAGCATAAGACTTGTACCAACTCTGAGCTATCAACATTCTCGGATGAATCAACTGGATCTTAGCTGTCATCTCTTGGACCAAACTCGGTCCTACCAAAGAGCTTTCACCAATCTCCAACCAACATAAAGGAGATTTAAAAGGACGACCATACAAATCCTCAAAAGGATCCATTTTGATCTCATATTGATAAATTTTGTTATATGAAAATTCAAATAGCCCCAAATGATCATCCCAAGACCCACCAATGTCAAGAACACAAGCGCGGAGCATATCCTCAAGGATCTAAAGAGCTCTTTATGTCTGTCCATCTGACTGTGGATGGTAGGCCATGCTCAAATGGACCTAAGATCCTAGTACCTCTTGAAGGCCATTCCAAAAGTGAGAGGTAAACCAAGGATCCCTATCAGAGACTATATCATAAGAAACTCTATGCAAACAAACAACCTCTTTCACATTGATATTTCCCAATTCATCAACTTTGGTTGTATCTCGAATAGGTATAAAATGAGTTGACATGGTCAGTCTGTCGATCCTACACCATATCATGTTCTTCATTCCCTGGGTTTGAGGAAACCCAACCACAATGTCCATAATGATTTCATCCCACTTCTATGTAGGGAATGGAAGTGGATGAAGGAAACCTGAAAGTTTCTGTTCTCGGATTTCATTTTCTGGCACGTATAGCAACGAGATACAAACTCAAAAATGTCTCATATCATACCTAGGAACCAGAACTATTGACGCATATCATAGAACATTTTTGTGGTTCCTGGGTGTACAACCCAATGAGATTTATGGAAAACCCCCATCAGATTCTTCCTTGACACTAACGGTACAACGTAACAATTTCTATAACACATAACTCCCTCTTTGAAGAATGACAATAGAGTGTTGGTCTCCCAACCATAAAGAGTGTTCCTAATGTTATAGAATTCATAATCCTGTTGTTGTTCTTGAAAAAATAACTGAAGGAGAGCAGAAGTCAACTGAACACTGGAAAAAGAAACTTCATTCCCCTTCCACTGAACTTTAATATGCAACAGAGCAAAAAGATCCATTAGACTCCACTCTTCTGATGATTCTTTCACAGCTTGTGATGGAAGGTTCTTGCTTAATGCATCTGCAAATACATTCCCTTTCCACAGGGTATATGCAATTTGAAATTCGAAATATTGCAGGTACTCCACCCAACGCCTTTGGCGAAGAGTCAAATATTTTTGAGAGAAGATATAACTCAAGCTCTTGTGGTCTGAATACAAAGTAAACCTTTCTTCATAAAGGTCATGTCTCCAAAAATTAAGTGTGTTCATTACAACTACGTGTTCAAGGTCATGGGTTGGATAGTTCTTCTCATGAGGCATAAGCTGACGAGACCCATAGGCAACAACATGATTAACCTGCATGAGTACACATCCCAAAACTGAACCCGATGCATCACAGAAGACTAGATAACCTATCCCAGATTCAGGAAGAGTTAACATCAGTGTAGTAGTCAAAAGACGCTTTAGCTCAACAAAATAACACTGACATTTATCCTTCCAGGAAAAATTCACCCCCTTTTGATTCAGAGCAGTCATTAGAGATGCTAAATTTGAGAAGTATTTAACAAACCGGTGATAATATCCTGCTAATCCCAAGAAGCACTGAATCTAAAAAACATTTCATAGTTGTTCCCAAGTCATAACAGCCTTCACTATTTCCGGATAAACTGATATTGCTTGTTCTGACACAACATGTCCCAAGAATTTCACTTTCTGAATACAAAAATCTCACATTGAAATCTTGGAATAAAGTCAGCGATTTCGTAGAAGACTCGGAACTATTCTCAGATGATGCAAATGATCCTTCTCATACATGGAGTAGACAAGAATTTCATCCACAAAGACTACCATGAAATCATCTAGATACTCACGGAAAACCATGTTCATAAAAGCCATGAAAACTGCAGGAGAATTTGTTAGGCTGAAGGACATAACAAGGTACTCATAATGGCCATAACTACTCCGAAAAAGCATTCTTAAGAACATCATATTATTTTATCCTCAACTGATGGTAACCAGATCGAAGATCAATTTTTGAAATCAACCTTTCCCCTTCCAATTTATCAAAAAAATAATCAATTCATGGTAACAGATATTTGTTCTTTATCGTATCTCGATTGAGCTTTCGATAATCGACACATAAGCGAAGAGAACCATCAGCCTTCTTGGCGAAGAGAAGATCTATGCCTCAAATATGATTGGATTTATGGAATATTGAAGCTCTTGGAGTTTTTATTCCAAAAAGAAAAATAAGGATGATCTTTTATAAAGAATAAGGGAGGAATAAGGGAATAATATGGACTCTACTATGTGAATTTCCCATGCATGAGATTTGAATGAGGATGGTGGCCATGAATTATTATTAAACAAGCCATGTGAATTTTAAACAAGTTTATATGGACTTATATAAAAAAATTACGGGGCAAACCATGGAGGGCCAGATGAGAGCCTCACCTTATGAACATGCGGGACCCGAGGGGTCAACTGCACTTAAGGGAACCTCTGATGGCCAACCCCAGATGAGGTAGGGGGTGTGCATTCCATGTATAGGCCTCCAGGTGAGTGTATAGTGATCAACTGGTTCCCTTGCAAGCATAGTGGGTGCTAGTTGTGCTCCCGAGAAGAATTGTGGAAACTAAGAGTGTGCCTATAGGGTGAACATATTATTGGGTAGTACCATGGATTTAGAGGGGGTAATTCTGAGCGGTTTTCTCCATGGATATATATTTGAACCATGAGAACCAATATGTTCATTTCAATGCAAGATGAAATTTTACAAATGTGGAACTAATAAAGTCCATCCATTTGATTCTGCACCTGATCATAGTCGAACACTCCATCCCGTGTCCCATGATATTATCAAGTCTTTCCATCTGATATCTATGGTTTAGGTTTGAACTAGTGTCGTCTGATCTCTCCACCGAGGTTGTCTTCAACCTTCAGACACCAGAGCCCAACCCATGGACCAGTAATCGAGACGAAAAAAGATCTCATCACTCATGCCACTATTTGAGCATATTTCAATCCCAAATTTATCTTTAGGATTCAATGAACATATTTATCCAATTTCATTTGCATGTATTCACCGAAATAAAGAGATAGTACGTGGCAAAAAAAATGGAGTTGTAAGTCCACGTCATGAAGCTCGATGCATTTGGGATATGCTTTTCTTGCTTTTTAAAATACATGCGCATGAGTACAATAATCAATGAGAATGAAGAAGAATGCGGTTGAAAAGGAAATAGCCAATATTTTTACATATCTTTATAACACATTTTTAAATATTCCAAGCTGAAGATCTTGGATGATGAATTTTTTTAATCCAACAGCATCTCACATGGATTTTTATGGTGATCCTTGACTATAAATATTGATCCCTCTATCGAGTCTCAATTGTTTAATATATTGAGATAAAATCTCTCGTTTCTTTGAAATTGAGAATCATACCAGAGAGGTTCTGCACAGCCCTACTACACAAAAAAAGAGAAGATCTTGCTTGCAATCAACAAGTGCAGTGAACTCTTGAAACATAATCATGAAGAAGAAGAAGAGACGAGACCTCTATGTGATAAAAAACCATGATCTCCCTACATATTTTTCTAAACCCTCTTAGTGCGTTGTGGAGGTTATCCCGCAGGAAAATAGATGGTGCTATGAACCCTTGTTGTGCTCTTGCAAAGACAGAATCCAAGAACAGTTGTTTTGTTTTGTGAAGGTGACCCACGTGATCCAAGGGTGTGAGAGAGAACTCATGCCCTCCTATTTTTATAATGAAGAAAACCTTTCAATCCATATATATATACTGATTTTTAGGGGTTAATATTTGATGATGAAGGTGATTGTATGAAGGATGAATCTTAAGTGTGTTCTATTTGAAGAAAAAGAACTCAATCCCTCATTTTTTCACAAAGGAGTATGGAGAATGCATTCATGATGCACATGAATTAATATGCATGAATTCATTCAACCAAGAGTGCACAAACAATCCATCCAAAGGAATACACCCATTCATGATTAAATAAGAACACACATATAAAATAATTTCACCTAAACCATGTTCATGAGAAGAGAGAGATGGAGAACAAGATAGAGAAGTGATATTGAGTTGATCTATGAATAGAATACAAGCACATGCACATGTGAGGAAAGTAATAGAAAGAATCAAAAGTGTGTGTGGATATTGAGAAAAGAAGAGAAGATAGTACATGTGTAAAAGCTTCAGACACATGAATGTAATAATTCATGAACACATGCACATATGAAAATGACTAAGCTATCCAATACTAGAAGTTGATATAATTTGATACTGAAGCCAGACAGAGTTATATAAGATCTTCCATCTATGTTTCTGTTCTTGATAATCCAAGAATAATGACAATACTGATGTTGTGCAAGATCATTATTGTATATTATATCCTTGAAGAAGTTGTGTGCACCATTGGCACACATCTAAGTGATTCCATGTCTACATAAGAAGAAGAACGAATCGACAGAGCATTTTTGAAACTAAGGACTGATCAGAAAACTGATTAGAATTATTGAACATGGCCTATAGATCATGTCATAGTATATTGAATATTCATGGAGAGATTCATGAGAATGTGTGATTTTACAAGCTCATGATGGAAGATCAGAAGATCCATCCACAGTTAATCCCGAAGCGGCTCTTGTGAAATCCAGTAGGAAGAAGTCATCAGTGTGACTCTGAATCTGGCTAGTGAGACTCTGGTAACACTTTGTGAGGTAGTATAATGATCCTCCTATGGGACTCAGGAGATATATAATGGGACTATATATTGAAGATTTTAATTAATAATCGTATTAAAATGGCGAATCTATGCTGGGGAGAATAAAATACATAGTATGGAGTAGGTATTTTAACCAAACATTGTAAATAATTGTGATCAATGCATTTACATTTACTTCATCATTTGAGGTAAGGCTGAGAGAGACAAGAAGAGTGGATCGAGGATTTAACAATCCATATAGGTTTAATTGATAAGAATCCATTAGTAAAAGGAATTATATGGTTAACTAATTCACACTTCCCTCTTTTAGTAATTCACACTGATATGACCACATAACATGTTAATAGAATAGTATATACACCATATAAAATAAATTATGTGCATAATATTAATGTATGCCAGTATGAGGAAAAATTGATATAAACTCATTTACATAACCCTTTATTTTGGTTGAATGTATTTATAATTATATATAATGGTTTTAATCATGTTATTATTTTATAAAATAACCATATTAATATTTAGAATGTCCAATATAATTATTTTGTTACATATCATCACCCTTTAATTAATTATATTTTATTATTTTTATTATTTCAAGTGTAAATTTCCTTGTACTCTCAAGCATGATTTGTTAGAAAAAATCATATTATTTGATATATTATTTAGTAATATGATTTCGAAAATAATAATCACTAAATAAATATCAAAATTATGAACCAATTATTCTTTTTAATACCATTCATGGAATAATGTTTTTAGAAATAAATATCGTTATGATCATTGAGAGGGTATATCATATATACTCTTCTGTAACATTTCCATTTTTCAACTATGATTAGGGGAAGAATAAACATAATATATTATATTTATAGAATGACCATTATATATTATTATTATTTTAAATAAAATTATACATATCTTCATGTATTATGGTGATGAATGGAGTGTCTCATTGCTTCCTGATGGTGGTAGACCACACATACCAGAACGTTGTTATCGTTATTAATTGTGTATAGATGAAAGATATAAAATGATAAATTGTCATTAAATAATGATAAATATTTCATAAATATATTAATTATTTCTTATATATCCCATATTTTATTAAATATATCCTTATTATATTCTATAGAATGTTTTATTGAAAGATTAGTCATATCACATCCATAGGTGGTTGTCAGCAGCACATATGAGCGATGTTATTGTATCCTATACAAAATTGAAGGTAAAAAAAGGTATATATTATATAATTACTCAATATGTATAATTATATTATGTATATCATATAAATATATTATATACAATATCAATTTTAGTTGTGGGAGATGGTAATGGAAAAATGAATGACATCGGTTCGTGTGGCGGTAATACACTGTATGCATTAATTAGGATGTCATAACCAATTTGATGGAAGAAGAGATGGTCTTAGGTCCCATGAATAATATAAAAACATCATATTATAAGTAATATAAAATTGATATTATACTACAATGCTATACTAAAAATTTAATGTGGTTGAGGAAGAAATAAAATAAATATGTTTTCAAAAGAATGATTCATCTTCATTGGGATTTATCAAAAGGATTGACCCAAAATCAATCTGTGGATGGATTTAAGACCAACACCAGTCATTTAAAAAGTGAATATGGATATTTATCAGTCATTTTTTAGTTATTTCTTGATACAAATGTGTTTGAATGTGTGTATGGAATAGTGGATAGGGAGTTGCCTCTTATAAGTGAGTTGAGTGGCAAAATAGTAATATTTGAAAGGAATAAATATTTTCCCACCTTTTCCACATGAAAAAACTATCCAACATAAATTCTTTTAGTGACACAGAAATAATTATTAAAAATATTTCCATTAAGTAAATTTTAGAAATGTTTTTAAGTAATTGAAAAACATTACTTATTAATTTAGCCCCACGATAAATTAATTTTTACCTCAATGGTGGAAAATAATATCTATTGTTTTCACTAATTATCATGGTGAAAACATCCATTGTATATAATATAAAATAAAATTATGATAATTAAAATAATGAATATCTATTTATAAATAAAATTTATAGACGTTGAAAATGATACTATAAAATTAATCTAAAAACGTTAGGAAAAAGGGGGCTTTCAAAGAGAAAAAGATTAAAGGATTACGATGATTTCAAAACAATATTCAAGTTGAGAATGATTGCACTAAAATTAATTCTTAAAATAAATATTATAAGTGACTTAATATTAATAGCTTTATATTATGTGCATAATGTGTGATGAATCCATCATTTTTAGAAAAACAATTTTTTCTGAAAGACATTTATTTTTCTTTTAAATAATTCACAGTTAAATTATAATTAATATGTTTTAATAATTTTCATAATTATTATATTACGGTTTATGACCACAAATTTATCTACTAGTTTGCTATAGAATACTATATTAATTTTCCTTTATATGCATGTTTGTTTGCAGTGAAAGCAATAAAAGATATTAAATTTAGGAATATATATTTCGTGGGTTTTCTTAAGATCGGTGATGGATGTAACATACACAATCTAATAAAAAATCCCTTAATTGGTATTTTTAGGGTCTTATAATGTAAAAAATGAATTCACATTGGGATTCTTTATTTCCATTTGATAAGAATAAATATGGGTTAATATAGGCTTTTCTTCATTATAGTGAGTTCTATAATATCACAATATAGAAAAATTATTTATTATAGATGATTGAGGACTTCCTTTTCCAACCATGATGGATTTGTGTTAATCCATTGTGGATATTCATTTTAGATTTCACTTTAAGGTAAATAAATTGGTTATTGAAAAATATACCCCTAAATAAAAGTGTATTACACATTCATTTAATAGTGATTCTATTTTGACTAAAAAATCCCTATAATTTTAATATATATCATGTATAGATTCATTAGATATTATCATGAAAAAAAGATGATAATATTTTTATGATATTTTTATGATAAATAAAATAAAAGGGTTATATGATGAACACCATTGATTGTGATGAAGACTTTAATGAAGGATAAATTGTATGTTAAATTCAAGAATCTTATCTTTTGATTGTATTAAGTCTCATTCGTTGGTCACACAATCATAATTGACAAAATGTTCATTGATCATTAAAATAAAAGATAAATTGATTCGTGAATAGTACTATTAATCTTCTAATGGATTTATAGTTTTCTTCTATTAAATATATAGTTTGACATCATTATAAGAGACAATATGAATTTGTCTATCCCATTTGTCATGATAAAATTTAATTTGGAGAAGTATATAAAGATAAATGAATTTAAATATATATTTATGGATCTCATGAAATGGATAATCACTAAACATGTACCCACGCAATCCTCACGTGGTGATGTTATTGGGATATAAAATGACACAAAAAAAAATTCTAGGATTTCTCATGGCTGAAATGTGATATTGATAAATATTTTATCCTATAGAAAATTAATATACATAAAATAACACTTGATGCATGATTTATATTCATGTATTATGATATTTTCATTGAGGAGTTGGAGGCACTACCACTATGGATAAAATTATGATATATATAGTAATGAATAAAATATAATGTATATTTTCACACATAAGATGTTGAAAAATAATCAATAATGATTGTTATAGTTAATCATGGAATATAATTACATCATTAACCACCTTTATAGTGATGCAAATAAGGTAGATAATTATTTAATCAGAATAGAATATACTATAATATCCATGATTAGGGTCAATTATTATTCCATCATCATTGATATATAAAATATTGTTCTAAAAATAAATATTAAATGTAATAAATCATACCATACCAAAATTAATTCCAATGTATCTATCCCTGAAATTATATGATTATAATAAATGGTTTTATAATAAAATTAAATGTGGGAGAGATCTACAACAGAAGATAAGATTTCATAATTAAATATTGTTAAATATGAATAAATTTTATTTCGAAGTATATTTGTTCATCATCATAAAAGATAAACAATGTGATATTGGGAGATATAAATATATTACTTATTTCAAACAAACATAGTAGTACCAATATGTTTCAATATCTTTTAGAACACATTTAACGAGGATACCTGAAAATGAATGTTGTTGAATACCCCTCAATGTTCATGGTTTTACAAAATGTTATAGTAGAGAATAATATTTCCAAGGGAATGATGTAACCATTACCTATATTGAAATGTTAATGGGATAACACAAGAACCAACCTTTCCATGGGGATTAAAATAATTTATACCAAAAAATCTCTTATGGCTTCTTATTGATTTTCCTATAATTAATTCACAAATTTTCACACATAATAAGTACTTCACAATTGATTAAATATCCTTGATATATAATAATTATGTGTTAAAGATTCTTGGGGAAGAACATTTGTTCATATCCAATAAAGGTCAAATGTTTACCTCAACGTTCTAGAGGAATCACAAAAATTTCATAAATACTATGCTTAACATTAGTGCATCCTACCACCCTCAAAATTATATCTTATACGAAATAATCATTCAATACTCAAATAGAAGATACCTGATTTCTAAAAATATATAATAGCATGCTATGATAAACATCCACTCCTAGGATATATTTCATAAATGATAAATGTCACTCATGAATTGGTATAGTCACTTATGAAGCTCTATATGTTAAGAGATATAGAAGTAAAACATATTGAGGATAATTTTATGAAAAATATTCTTGGGCTGAGAACTGTGTAAAAATATTTAAACAATTATTATTCTATTTCAACATAATGTAAATAATTTATTTCAGTAGAAGTGTTATGATGAAAATTATTAATGAGATATATATTTTTATGTCGAACAAAATTCACTAACTAAGTACCATAAACTAGTAAATTAATTTGGTTGAAAATTATTTCAATGATAAAATATTTGTATACTATTTCATAATAAATCCATGATCTTATAAGTGTTATGTCGTTATTCTAGGAACATCAACCCAACCTCCTATAAGTGAATGATTTTTTCTAATATATCACTCTGAATAAAGATCATATTTGATCCCTTATATGTTCCAAATTTGGATATAGTAACTCATATATTTTCATAGTTTATTATGAAATATATTTATCATGAATGACATAAATTTTATAAATTTTTGAGTCAACGTGTTCAATATTTTTGGAAATATGATTTATAACATAATAGTACATAAGAAGTTTTAATAATTATTTATATTCTTCTTCAAATCCCTTCTAATGATTTCATATTCAATGGAATACATTTAATCACAATAGTTTATAAATAAATGAATGGATGTGATAAATTCAATGTAATTGTAGGGATAAGAGGAATAAACTTGTGATGTGAATAAATATGAGAGCATGGGTGATCATAATGATCGTTATTAGAATAGAAACATATGATCATTAATCTAAAAATGTTAAAATAATTTTTAGCCAACATGTATTGTAAAAACATGTCTATTAATTAACTAATATAAAATTTTTAACAAATTTAGAATCACGGTTATGAATAACATATATTTATAAATCATCACCTTATAAAATTTGGAAAAATCTACATTCATGTTCACACATAATTATAATATGAGGAGATGTTTCACATTACCAAATAAATTTGAAGGATATATAATCATTTTACACCTATCATGTAAAAATATACTTAAGAGCAAGTATTCAACAAGGAAAATAAACCCTACATTGATGATAAATTTGATATGATCCAATGCCAAAAAATTGGTTTTATAATGATTTCATCATTCATATGTTATATAAAATTTGATAGGGTTTTTCAAAATTTGAATGGAATATATTTTTTAATTAGAAAAATATGTTTATTTGAAAATAATAGATCATATTTCATATACTTTAGAGGAATATTCAAAATAATAACCAATTGTATATTAAAAAAATGTTCTTTATATAATATTTGGAAGTAGATAAGATTATATTTAAATGATGTATAAACACCAATATCTAAATAGAAATGAATCGGAATAAAAATTTCATTATATTTGGTAAATATTTTCTAATAATCATGGTGGAATGAAAAAAAATAAGTTATTATAATCCCAAAATAATATTTAGGTTTCATAGTCCCCTTTACATAGTTCCCACTTATGTTATTTATGCTAACACGTACTATATAAGAATAACGTGTTAATAAAAATACAATTTCAAAAGGTTACCTTGCTTATTTATATTATTGTTTTTTTATTAAAATAATTATATGTTATTTTCTATCATTTTATTAATGATGATGTAATTAATTAACATATTCACTTAAATTAAAAAAAATTGAATATATTACATTTTTTGTGATTTTTTTCATTATAAATTATTTTAACTACCACATAATACATTAAAATAATTAAAATATCATTAAATTTTTAATAAAATCTATAATATTCAACTATGAAGGCTATAATTATCAATGAACTATATATTTCCTTATAGGTGGACAAAAAATCTATTAAGGGGGAGTTTCAAAAAAAGGGAAGAGATAGATCATATAGAATATAAATGTATTAAAATAGTTTTAAAATATCATAATAAAATTATTATGTTATAAACATGGTATTAAAAAATATTTAGAAGATATAAAATGTAATGTTAATAGGAGATCATAATGAAAAATGTTGAAATAGGGTGGAATATGGGGATAACTATACATTTTTTATTAATCGGGGGATAAAGAAATTAATCTTCAATGGATTGGATATTATTGAAAACAAAACATCCCAATTATTATAAGGATACCTTGGATTAGATAATTGGGTCGATATTTTTTTTTCTTATGGACAAGAAGATATTTTCCAACGAAATTGAGAGGGGAAATTTATATTTTCAGGGGTAGAGTATTTGGGTTAAAATAAAATATAAGAAAATATTTTGAAAATAAATTCCATAAAAGTGGTATTATTTGACATAATGATATATATTTTAATTAAATGTAATGTTGTTATGAAATTACAATCCCATAAATAACAAATTTATTAGTACCAACAAATATATTAAAAATACATATGAAAAATTATTTTTAGTATAATATATATCAGTTCACACAAATTAATTATTTTTTATTTTATGAGTTTTGAATTTATTTTCATTAAATGGATAATTTATCATGTAAGATAATTTTTAGTTCACATTCACATTATAGAGTTCATTAAATGGTTATTAAGTTAAGAAATTATATGATTAAAAAATATGGGGTACTTAAAAACACTTATTATATTTGGTATATAATATATTATGATTTTAAAAATATTACTAAGAATAATTTTGAAATTTTTTTAAAAGATACTAAAAATTAATATAATAATTTAATTAAATTATTTTTCAAACATAGTTAAATTTAATATATAAGTATTAAAACTAATTATTTATAATTTATATATATATTGGAAAATTAATATTTAATTTTTTTGAGTTGGTAAATTACAATTTTAATTTTATAAAACTATAATATTTATGTTTGTATATTTTATTTATATTTATTTCATGACATTCCTTTTTCTATATAAATCTTCAAATTACCATTCTAATGTTTGTGTAATTAATATTAATGGTTATGTTACTATTATAAATGATTTTTAACTATTCTAAAAGTAATATTGGATTTAACAATCCTATTAATAACATATATTTCCTCGATTATTTATCCACATAAATTTCACTCAAGGTTATATATTATTAAATTCGAAGATACAAATTTATATAATGATTTTTCTGTTTCCTTTTCATAGTGTTTTTTGGGAGAGTCATGATTTTAGGTGACCAAAATTGTTTAAATAAATTTCATCCAAATATTATATTTTTTTATGTTTATAATTCCATTTTACTATTATTAATTTTTTTAAATATATCAATTATTATAATATATTTCCATAAAATATAAAAAAAATATTTTTATTATTTTTATTATTTGTATTGCATGATATATAGGAATCAATATTCATAAATATAGAACACATGTTTATTTTAATGTAAAATATCATTAAAAAATTATGGGTTGTTATATTCATCCCATTTTTTGAGTTTTTATCCAAGAAATTACAACTAATATCATTAGTTAAGTATATATGAGATTAATTATTTTTCATTATATCATCTAGTTTACTTTTTTCATTTAAAAATTACTTTTAATCAATGTATTTTGATAATATTTGTTTTAATTCAATATAGTACTTTGTGTAAATAGTTTAATATCATCCTCATTTTCACCTTACAAGAGAGGTCATGATTTAATTATACAACATGGTGATTCAGAATATGTGTTGGATCAGGTATGACCTTCTTTATTATAGATCCAAGTAATTATTTATGAAAATGATCTTCATTAAGTGAAAGTTGTAATTTATAGGTTGTTGTTCCTATGTGATTTGAGAAGTCAAAATGGTTATGTACCTAGGGGTAAGATTCCCAGTATTTTTAAAACACAACACTCACTTATAAGGTTATATTTGATGAAATTATTATTATTTAAATAAAATCTTCAAGTCTCATCTACTATATTCAATTCATCTACATTGTAAACTCATATATTATTTATAGTGTTATTTAATTGAATGAACATTAATACTATCACTATTAAAATTATATATCGAATCGTATTCTTGTTTACCCTGTTTTTTTGTACCATGTATGTGTACAATACATCTTCTCATATTGATGTTTATATATTGACATATGATTAAGTTGATAGAAGTTTTTGTTCAACGATATATCACCCAACTGATGACACTGATCAAAAACATCTCTTTGGTTAATTGGTGTTGTACTTAATATGTATTCATGTTTTTTAGGGACAAATTTAGATTTTTCGACATGCTAGAGGGTTAAGATAAACTAATGATAAAATCAATATTAAGTACATGTTTAATAAACCTCTATAACGTATTTCAAAATAATTTATCATGCCAAAATATGAGAACATTTGGGGCCCCTTGTAACTTTATTAATTCATTGGAAGATATCATGGAAGGTTTCTGTAGTGATAAATTTTATAAATATTCAGGAACTGTGTAGTTTGGTGAGATGATCTATAATAAATCCAAATTTTGTTGTTTCCAAAGGATGGCATTGGATGACCACTGACGTAGTCCATTGTAATGGTCACCCTATTCCAACATAGTATGTGTAGTGCTCAAATCACCCCTTATAATATTTATGCACTTGGTTAAACTTTTTACATAATAAAATAATTATGGTGTACTTAGTAAATATAGAGATCAAAACATTTCATACATATATATAAAATCACTGAATATGAATATTAGTTGCATAAGATAATGATCCATTCTATAATCACACAGTTCATGTACCCTTGGTAATAAGGAAACATAAAAAAATAGTTTATAATACATCTGCAAAAACTCCCACTAAGAATGGAATAACTAGAAGCCTTCAATGACAAAGAATCATGGATGCTTCATTCATCACATAGAGAATGTAAAGATATTAATTGGAGATTATTGATACAAAATAAAATCTTAAAATGGAGATATTTTGGACCCTAAAATATTTACATGAATATAATGGTATGAGAAAAATTGAACAACATTTAAAAATAATATTGTTTATAGAATTTATCATAATTTTTTTCATGGAATAAATCCTATAAGTTCATAAGAAATGAATCATATTGATATCAAAGATCAAAAGTCATTGAATCATGCCTTTGTAACATTACATGTAATTTTTTCAGACACATAAGTACAGAATAAAATTTTTCAATTAATCAAGGTGCATTTAAAATATATCCAAAGTAGACTGGGATCACCCATCAAACCATAATTGTAGCCACAATTTACTCCTAAGACTATAATATTGGACTGAGTACTATACTAAACTATGTTTACACCCAATTCATGTCCTATTTATCTCATGAAATATTATATTTTCCCCAATAATTAAAGGGAGATATTTTTTCAACATTTTACATAATGAAAATGAAATATATGAGTTTCAAAATATTACAAGAATAGAAAATTTCATAAATAGTGTAATTTTATGGGTTTCATAATCATTTCAACATTAAATAACTCTTAAAAAATGTTTCATTAATATTCCATCAATTGTTTATGGAATATCACATGGAAAGGCAGTGGGTTTCATTATCATTATATTGTCAAGATCATAAAACATATAGAGAAATGATAATGATGGTATCCTTGGATTATATCCAAATAAATAGTATATAGTATTTGGGGATATTGTTGTTGAGGAATATTTATAAAACTAAAAGATATTTAAAACCATCCCATAGAAAATACCATTTCCACATTAAAAAAATATATTAAAATTTAAACAACATATAAACAATTAGTTAAATAATTTTATTTGAAAAAAATCATGGTAAACTATATCTGAATATTCCAATAATTGAGAATCTATGTTGGTAGGAAATTTTGTTCTATCACTATACATTGAAAAATATTCCTTTCACACTTTGTAATAATGACAAGTAGTACCTCCTTCAGAAAATGGAAATATGTCTCCTTTTAAATATTTTGAAAAAAATCACTCCTAGTGAAAATGAATATATATAATCCTTTTAGAATAGTAAAAATATTAATTTTTTTATAAAAAAAGGAAATATAAGAGAAATGGTTTTTCTACCAAAGAGAGGGATTGAATTGATATTTTTTAAAAATTCATTTTTGGTCTCTTAAGTACATTCAGATTTGAAAATGCAGGGAAATTATTTTAAATAAATATAAAAACATAGGGTATAAAAATTAATTTGATTATTGATAGATATATGATAATAATTCATCATTAGAAACATTATCATAAATAATCATAATATACAATGAAGTTGTAAATTAAAATCTCTACCTTGAGTTTCTATTGAGTAAAAAGTTATATTACATTCATCATAATAAATTAAAAATATTAGTATTCTATATAGAATCATTAATATAATTATAATATCGTATGTGATCCCATTATAACATTTCAACACCCCGTTTAATTATTTTATCTTTAAAATCTTCTTTTCCCAGTGGTAACTATTTTGTTTATCTTATACGATTAAATTTGGTTGTTATGGCCCATGAAATTTTATCATACTTACATAATATTTAATATATTAGTATTTATATAATAATAATATCTATTAATTATATTAATATTTAGATTCATTCAAAAATTATACAGATCAAAAAATGAATTACTCCATTTAAAGAGATGGTAAAACACATGTATGCATGACCATTGTTTTCAGTTTTAGTTAAATATAATGAAAATGGTAAATGATAAATAAAATTTAAATAATAATTATCATATTATATATATCATATATGTTTATTAATTATCAACATGTTTTAATCAAAATAAAACAAATAATGAAATAAGAACCACATCGCTTCGTGGAGGTTGTTTTACAGTTATACACATTGATGTGATCATTTTACTAAGGGATGGATGGTAATATGGTAGATATTATATTATCAGTATATATGAATAATTATTTCAAAATTATAATATATAAATATTAAAAATATCATAATACCCTCCCATAAATAATTGAAATGTGAAATGAATGGTATCACAATGTGGTGACAGTAAGTTGTATATACCCAAAAGCGATATTTTCAATTCCCATTTGATGGAAAGAAGATGAATAAAGGTTGCTTCAAAATCAAAATATAATTTATTTATATTTAAGTTAATGATTATATTATTTATGTATAATTAAATATATTTAGATTATGTATAATACTAATTTAATATAATAACATAGAATATTGATATTACCTCTTATTTGTAATATTGCTTTTAGATCTTCCCCATGAGATCCTTGGATGGTATTTTGGGATGTCTAGAACCACTATGATGTGAATATGGTATTTAAGATGAGAAAATAGTAGAGGATGGTAAAGATTTAAAGCTCAATACATTTTGATGTTGTGGAAGGTGGGCTCCCTTTCATAATTGATGGGGGGAACCCATGGATGTTCATATAATATTAAAGTATATAAAATTAATTCACAAAAATAAACATTATTGATTTTTTTATAAATTGGAAAGTGATTAATTTGGAAAAAAAATATTGTATCATGTTTTCTATTCTAGTATTTTGTATACTTATATTTAATTAAATTAAAATTTATATTAAACAATTCCATTATTTTTAATTAAGAATCAATTTATTTAATTTTTTTTAAATGAAATAAATATTTTTTAATTCGAATGTAATTCTTCAACAAAAAATTTAATATGTCATGTTCTCCTAAAAAACACTTGTAACACTATTACCAACATAACATGGGGATTTTATTTATGAGAGGTGAAAATAATACCAACAAAACACACCATGATAATAATTTTAAAGGGGGTATTCAAATATAAGTGATAATAGAATCACCTATGAAAATAGTGACACACTCAATTGAAAGGGATCACATGCTGGAAAAAGAATGGAATGTATGAAGTTGAAAATATCTGAAATTGAGGTAGTCTACAACTTGATTCCCTTCACACAATGTGTGGAGGATCTCCACCCAGCCTGCAATAAATTTCATAAATTTCCTAATGTGATTGATAATTTCACAAGGAAGGGAAATATTCCCCAAAAGTGATTCATGCAAGATAATGGAATTAGTCTCAATAGCCTCCTAAGAGATTTTCTTAGGTCTTAATAACTCAAATCCATGATGAATTAAATTTCCCTCTTTTCTATGAGAGGAACTATTCCCTAAAGAAGTATTTAACACATAGTCAACATAACCATTTTTCCCCTAAAAAATTTTCCTCCTCATATATCCTGAGAAGAAACAAATCCATCATCCTTGAGTTATAGACCACAGGATTTAGGAACCCAACCTTCCCCGATGACCCTATCGATAGGTAATAATTACATGAGAATTATTAATCATATTACTCATTAGAGGTGCGAGGGTTAGAGAATGGTATCACTTGAGAAGGTTGTAAAGGTCCACCATCATAATTCTAGTCATCGAAACCAAATATAGGTTCAATCCCTAAATTCATTTTGACTTATCTTTATTCCTTGAATCCCAAAATCACCAACACATAGTATTAGAGAAAATGACCCACCTACATTTCCCTTAGATTTTTTTTAGTAATTAGAAAACATTCCTGCATGAACTCATTAATATGGGATTCATTCATCACCATTATTTTGAATAAAAATGTTGAAATCCATATTTTCACTACCATTCATGAGTAAAAAAATATAGGATCAATTCTTCATTTGAGTTCCTATAGTATTAAAATTTTCAATCCATTTGAATTCTGATGCATTAGATAATAATATCAATGTGTAGGGAAGGGTTATAAACCAAAAAAATTCTAATTCCATAGAACCTCATTTCACTTGTGATTCCCTTCTCATTTATCATCAACATCATTTTAATTCATAATTATACGATATATCTTCATCATGAATTCTCAAGTAGAAGATCCATTGAAAATATACATGTACATTTCTTTATTAATTGAAATTATATTGAATGAAGTCTATTGATCATCTCTGATAGTAGCATGAATTAAAAATGGGATAGAAAAATCTTGAATGCAGGAACTTTTAGGCACTGGATACGTTAGAAAACCATGAATGGAAACAACCCTGATGGAAACATAAAAGATAATACATCACCGTCCAATGGTCAAACATTCATCTAACTACAAATTATGCATGCAAAATTAAATATTTATCAAAAACACTGATGTATTTTTACCTTATAATTTTGTGTATCTCTTGTATCTATTAGAAGTAATTTTATCCCATAGGTAATTACCTTATATATTATTACATGTTAGTATTCCATTAATAATATTCATCATCTCCATTCACACAACTAAGGTTGATACCACCATCATTGTATGGAGTTTCCTTCATTTCAATAATTTCTAGTCGTACTTTTCCAATAAGTGGGCATCCAATATAAAAGAGAACATCGTATCTTCAATCTCATTGATTATAGATTTTGGAAACATGAAAACCAAGAGAATATGTATTCAGATTTTAGATAAATCCCAAAAAACCAATGTGATTATACCACTTCACAATTTAAATGTGTTCATTAAAATTTTATACAAATTCACAATATTTTTCACCCACATTGTCATTGTGATGACTACACAAATGGACATAAGGAATGGGAGAAGCAATGTATTCCCTGGGAATGTTCCTTGTATTCCCAATATATATTCAAAAAAGTGGGCCCTTCACTTAAATTAGTTCATTGGGATTTTAATGTTAAATTCTCTATGATCCCTAATTTTCCCACTCTAATTATATTAATCTTCAAAAGTTAAAATAGTTCATATTTTTATCTCTAGTTTTCATTTTCAAATAATATCTTATCATATTAAATCATAAGATAGGATACACATGAGGAGAGAGGCCTTCCACAATAAGTGGTCATATTATCTTGTGCTTGATAATTTTTAATAATCTTTCTAGGGGAGTCATTATCTAAAATGTAAAGGGTTAGAGTCAAAGGATATTGTTGTCTATAACCCCATTTAGAATTGAACAAACCACATTTCCTCCTCATTAAGTGAACTAAAAACCACAAAGAGTTAAATCTTCTATAATGTAAGTAAATATTATAAGATGAGAATACCTATATAGATATATCCTTCAAAATAATTTATAGATCATGTATATAATATTACATAATCATCTATATATTAATTTCCATGTTGGATACATATGTTATTTTACTGATTTCAAAAATCATAACATTTGAGATACTAATATATTCATGAATGGGCTAGTATTTAATTAACCCATGTGGCCTACTATAGATCTGTGATGGTTTCTATATTAATATTGTTCTATTGAGAACACTTTTAGGAACCTTCAAGTGAAGTTATACATACTAATAGGCCAATATTGGCTTAAAGAATATGGATCATTCACCTTCAAACTAATCACATAGTTGGTTGCACAAAAACATATAGTAATTTTTCTTCTAGGAAACATTTATTTGATAAAATATACAAGATCCCCCTTCAATATAATCTAATATGACATATTAAAAGAATTATGGATTCTATCGAGATTAAGGGATCTATGTTGTATTACAGATTTAATATCCTCCATGATTCTATCCTCCTCTAGTAAGTAGTTAATAGAATCATTTCCAATATTTTATAGAACATGGGGAATTCTATCAATGATATCTATATGGCCTCTTGGGTACCCTTCCTATATATTAGGAATATGATCCGAATGAAGAGAGTAAAAATATACTCATCCATACCACCCACCACATCTATATCATCAATAAAAACCCCTTTTTCCATATTAATATTAGGGAGATATATCCGTTTTTAACCATAATGAATTCATAGACATTTATTTTGTCTTTTTCAACCTCATTATACCATTTTTGTTTGTATTTATCCTAAACCATATGTTCTTGTTCTAATTGTCGCTTTGTTGGGATATTGATTTCTTTATGAAGTCATACAATAAAAATTATTAATCCCAGTTCTTCCAAGGGATGTAACTATTTTTTTTATCTCATTATTGAGTAAGGAATGATAAATAACACTTGGTTGTTTCATATGGGACCATCATAAAATACCCCCCTTAATAATCATATTCCTTTTGAAAAATCCAATCCATAGTCTACCATGCACCGATATGATTCATGATTTAGTCACTACTTGGGAATAACCTAATATTGATGTCAAAAACGTAGACGAGAGGAAATGACCAATTTTTACCCTATACCCCCAGAGATACACCACTATTGGATAATGGCCAATGATTTATCTAAATATATAGACCACTATGACTAAGGGGTAACATGAAATGGTGTTGATACTGCCCGACATTAATCAAACTGAAACCAAGTGCCGCTGACACACTTGGGATTATTAAATCATTTTTATCTATCAACTTCTATTTCTAAATATAGAATACATGTTTGTTCCATGAATTATGAAAAATATTTCCTCACATTTTTTGGATACTAATCAACACTATTATCCTCATAATTTACAAGTATAACATTGAAACACCCAACTAGAAGACAATAAATATCTCATAGTTTGAAGGACTTGAGGCCTTTCTATAGTTCTACTTCCATGGAAGTGTCACATTAGGCGCACACAAATATGATATAGTATCTATAGAAACCTTTTATATCCTTAGTTTTGATGAATTAGTCTGATACAACATCCTTCTCAATTTTGATCCTTTTTACTGAAAAAATATAGATATTGTTGTTTTGTGTATATACATACATGAAATCACATAAAACTATACTTTTAGAATATTCAATGATATGAGAATAAAATTTCTTATTTTATATAATTAAAAATAGATATCTATTTCTATTTTTTAAATCAATATTTATGATGTTTGGCTTTTCCCAAGCTCAGACTCCTCAAGAATTCCAAACTTTTAAGGAAATAATTGAATAGTAAGAAACCTTGATTTATTTCTATGAAATAGTTTCTGAATGGAGATGTTGAGATAGTTTTATATATCTTCTCTATTTTTTGAGTTAGATAAGGGTCTTGAAATAGATGTTGGTGATGAAGGGGAGAAACTCTTATATTTTTAAATACCTTATGACACCTCCCTAAGAACTAAAAGGATTTTAATATTTATGTGGATAGATACACAAGGGATCTGAGTATAAAAAATGATACAAAATAGAATATGAAGTAACCTACTATGATGAACAAAATATGTAGATTATAAAAATGATGAAATTTATATATATGATAAATAATATTCTACTTCTTGAAAACCAACATGGAATATCATCGAGGAATTATGGATTGTCGGTTGAGGAGATTATAAAGGTGGGGGTTCCCCATGTAGATTAGATCTAGAATAATAAGTGATACATGGATGATAAAATAAATATGTGATATATTTTCAGTCTACGGCCTAGGCATTATGTGACTTCACCAAGGGGTTGGTGATCAAGGACGTATTCATATGATTTATAATTCAAGTCCTCTTGTGTGATGATGTCAGATGAACCTCTAGTAGAGAGACTGAAAAAATGAAAAATATGGAAGTGGGTAGACAAATATATGCACCAAATAAATGGCATAACCAAAATAAAGGACAATATAGTCCTGATGTGGAAGGGATAAGTCTATCTCTACAATAATAGAATCCATGGACATGTCCATCAGATGAGGAATGGGTTCACATACAAAAAGAAGGATGTGAGAGTGGAACTGATATTCTAGTAGAACATAACAATTTTAAGAGGCAGGGGAACCATGAATGGTTGATCTATACAACACTAATTGGGAGCCTTGTTAGAAGTTAACAACAATTGAGAATCTGAATAGATGAATGTGTTTACTTCTGCATGACCTATATATGGAATTCCATGATTTCATGAAATCATTTATAGAAGAGAGAATGATAAAGAATGATTTTAGTTTTGTGTATGAGACCAAATATAGAGAATTGATCCCATAAGAAGCTACTAGTGACATGATTTATGAATGATGTTGTTTCTCGACTCTAAGAATAGCTACTAGGTTCCACTATAACTATCATGAACCTTCAACAAATTTCATTATATGGAAGTTGAGTAGAGTCTATGAATAAAGATAATAAGAGAAAACACCTCCAATGGAAGAATTTAAATTTTGGGTATTTTAAGGAAAAAAGGGAGGGGAGAAGAAAAAATTCCATTATGAAAGAAACTGAATGTGAAAATCCAAATTGATTTGATGGAAACTACATGGAATAAGGTTGTAGATCTAAAGGATGGAGAAGAGATGAGGATAAAGGCAATATAGGTAGAGAATATGCGACACCACTGATGTAATGGTCATATAAAAAAAAATTATTATGTTATGTTGGTCATGTACTCTCTGATTAAAATACAATCCTTTCTTAAGACACATCTTGGAAAACTATTCCTTACTCAAAATATACCCCATTCAATATTTTTAATATATTGTATTTTATTTTCTACTAATTGAATCAAATCTATATTTTCTATGAGTAAGCATTTAAGGTAATTTTATAATACCTAAAAAATGAAATAAATTTTAAAAAATATGATAATTTCCTAATTCAAAAAATGAAAACTAAGATTAATCAAGTATAATTTATTTTTCCATATGTGAACACATAATTGATATTTACTACTAAGGGTCACATTTTGTACCTTTGTTTGATATAAATATTATATAGTTAATTTTCATGGAGAACTGTCCACTAGAAAAATAAATTTTAAGTCTATGGCGGTAATGTTTTAATTAACTATATCTAATAAAATATTAGATGAATAAATAATTTCATTTCCACTAGTTTTATCCTAAATTAACTCATTTTACCTATTACCTAGGTGATAAAGTTATCCCTGATTACTACACATATTAGTAAAAAAATAAAAGTGGAATATTTTGTAAATTTTATCTTATAGACTCCAAAGCTGGAATATATTATTTCGAATTCATTTTCTATAAGTGGTTCAAATTTATTTTAATGTATGTTCACAAAAGGAGAAAAAACGTTTTAGAAAAATACATTTTTATGCATAATTTTTCTTCTTCTTTCATATCTATAAAAAATATTAAATAAATGAACTAATATTTTAGTTAATATATATTTAAATTTAAACAAATTAATAAACATAAAGTGAATTATATAATATATTAATATTAAAATACATTGCATACAAGGAAAAATATTTAATAATAATATTTCATTTTATTTGAATTAATCTTTATTTTCATTTATCATAAATTAATTATGAATAAATTAATTTTAATCATCCGTAACAATATATTTTTAGGACATAATTATTTATATTCATACCCTCAATTCAAAGGGCTTTGAAATAAATATAAATTAAAATAATAATATTATAAATGTATGTCACGGTTTCGTTACCCTTGATATAGTATGTAATACAAGAAATCACTAAAAATAAATTTATTTATTAAAAATATTTCTAAAATCCGGAGTGTGTTAGATTATACCATAATATAAATGAATTTATAAATTGATCTTTTTTCACTCTAACTCATAAAAATGAGTATATATTTATTTCATTACTTACTCTTTTTGAAATGTAACTTATCTATTTTTTTAATTTCATGAGAGAACATTCACCATGAATGTAGTGTTCATTCATCCATATATATCTCTAGAAATGAATATTTATATTGGTTGTTCCATAAAAGAAATTTAATTTTCTAATGGAATGTAATCTGATTTTAATACAAGTTATACACTATATATGTAATTTATCTAGTGACGTACATAGAATATATCAAGCACTTGATAGTGGTTCAGTTGAAGTTCCGTGTGATATGATATCATACCTACTAAATCTGGATCCTTGAAAAGGAAAATATACCTGTGTATCAACTTAAAAATCATTCCGAATTTAATATCATAATTCCATAGACATATTCACAGAAAAACCTTCTCATGAACTCAAAATTTCAGATAACACAAGTGATTGGAAGTAAACAAAATTAACTCTAAGATATCATTATATGATGCTAAATAGATGAGAAATTATATTTCATTCCATCAGCTATATCAAGTCGTATAATATTAATTTATCTTATATCAAAAATAGATATTGTATTTAAATCATATTTCATTTTAGGGAGTCATAATGCTCTATCTGAATTCTCATGTGAATGAAATTATTATAAGAAAGCCCCAGTCGTGGAAGGAACCAATACCAAAAATCATTTTAAAAATGTAAATTAAGATATAGGAATGTCATCTATGGACATAATTGTACCATTATAATTACCATAAGTATGAGGATGATATGGTATACCGAAACTAAACTCTTAAACGTGATATAACAAAATACATCTGAAGAAAAATATGGTAATAGAAATATCGAAAACATATAAAATTAAATATGGTACTCCAAAAAACCATATAAAATCCATAATATAAATTCATGAAATATAATTGGGGGTGAAATATTCACTAAATGAAATGTAGTGTGTTAACACGGTATGATAATAGACTATAATCTATATACCATTGTTCCTATTTAATATTTTGAGTATTCCAATAAACAAATCAATCATAATGTTTTCCCATTTCTATTCTTGTCCAATAAATTTGTTACATAGTGTAAAATTTATGACACACCAAGAGTAACTAAATGTACCCATTAATATATATCTACATAATATCCCTCTATAAATAATATTTCACCATTCTCAATCAATCCTAGATGTAAAAAATATGTATAGTTATCTGACTGAGTATAAATGGTGGGATACCATAAAGATATATATATTTTATTTTATGTATATTGGTTTTTAATGTCTCATTAATATTATTTTGAGTAAAAATGTATATGGGGTTTTTGAAACCATTAATACTTGTGTTAAAATATCGTAGTTCACCATTCCAAATCCATACTATATGTAAAAAAGAATTATTTTGGTCTAAAAGAGTATTTTTGGTGGGATATCATGAAGAGATATGTTGTAGAGTATATAAATTGGTTCTTCGTGTGGAATAAATTTAACGTTGTGTTAAAAATATATGTGGGTATTTTAAAACTATTAGTAAAATTAATTTCAAGGTTTTCCCATTTCCATATAGTAATGGTTAATGTATTTAATATCCCATTATATATTTATTTAATATAATTGATTTTATGACATACCAAGAACCAGTATACTTATAGAGAAATATATCTCATTAGGTTTTCCCATTTAAAATAAATTCATAGATCACTAAACATATTATTACTTCTAAGATGGATTGAGAATGTAAAATGTGGTATTCTTACACTGGCTCCTTCTTCGAATATATTTTGGAAATAACACATACATGGTTCCTAACCCATATCATCCCATCAAAATCAAGGTTAATATTCTGAACATTGATCATATACATTTTGAGTTCAATATATTAAATCAACACCACTTTAATTTTCACATGGATAGATGTGTGAAAACTAATTGAAAAATGATAATATTTCTCCCAGTCATTCAAAATTTCAATTTCCATCCATTATAAACACATAAATATTATATCATTTTAGTTCCACATTATAATTAAGTTGGCATGTTACGTTTGGATCAATGAATATTTATCCTTATTCTCATTCCCATGGTGGTAATCTATTAATCAATCATAATCATTAATAAGATCCAACCATTTTCTCTTGTGCATATTAAACTATATATTTTTGAAAATATAAGATCAAATTTTGAAATTAGTATATATATATATCAATACATTTTCCATTAATATAATTCCTCCATACATACAATGAAAAAAATACCCCATGTTATTCTAAATCGTGAATTCTGTAATTTTTCACATGATCCTTCAATTGACATGAATAATTAGAAATCAATATATCATTTTGTATGATAATTCATCCCAACCCATTCATTAATGCTTCATAATGGATTAAAAATCATTTTCCATAATAAGGTAATGTATTAATATGTTAACTCACTAAACTGCTCTTCAATTCCTTGAAATATTCTTCAAAATCATCTATCTTATGGCTGTTAACTCCCTTTAGATTTAACATGGGCAGTGGATTAAATATTCATGAGAACATATATAAATAGTAGTAATAAAATGCCACAGTACTATAAAAACTATAAGTCTTAGTCATAGTGGATTGTTTAGGAAAAAATTTAATATCTTTTTTCAATGATTTATATCTTAATATACCCTCATATGAAATTATATAACACATGAATGAAACATTTCAAATATCGATGTACCACAAGTAAAATTTTTTGTAATTACCCACAATCATGTGGGTCTTTAGTAAAAATCTCATGTGATATTCATGCCCTTCACTTATAATTGAATATATAATAAAATCATATATAAAGACTACTATAAATTTTTTAATGTAGTATTTAAATAATCTATTCATAAAATCCCATAATATAGATGGAGGATTAGTAAGAATAAATGGAATCACAATAAGTTCATATTTTTAATTTTTTATATTTAATTTTCTTATAGCAATATCCTCTTTCTAGACACATAATTGATTATATCTAAAATGGACACCGTTCATAGGAAACTATTGATCTCCATGTTGTCGATCAAAAAATTCATAAATACGGGGTAGATGAAAATTGATCATGAGGGTTATTTTTTCAGGTTTATGATAATCAATAAAACATTAATCCATTTTACTTCTTAACAACAACAATAGGTGGACCCTACAATGAAAAACATGGTCAAATAAATTAATTTTCATGATTCTCTTAGAGTTCATCTTGTATTCATTGATAATCAATAAATCATATAATATATGGATTTATTTAAATATTTGTTCAAAATTATATGTGTAATATTGAGAATTAATAATCCCTATTTATTATAAGAACATGAAAATATTCTATAAATTCAAAAACCTCTGAAAAATTTACTTATAATTGGTGTTCGGCTTCTCCTCAACCAGGTGAGATATGTAAAAATTTCTAGTTAGAATCATGACCCATACAATAGATGTGATTTCCATCAGAAGTTCATATTTTTTATCACATTGATATATGATAAAAGTTTGGTTTGGAATACCAAAAATGATTTCCCTTCCATGTAAATCTACGTGGGATTTATGTAATGTATTCTAACCCATTCCTAGGATAACATCAATATCAACAAAAGGGAGAAAAAAATATTTATATAAAGAAAAATCCCACAAACACAAACCAGATAAGATTCATATACTTGTGATATAACCAATGCACGATGAGGGGTATTTAATTATAACTAATCATCAAATAACTTGTGTGTTATAGTGATTCTCTTTTCAAATTATTTGGATATAATTTTGTTTGTCAACCTAAAATCAAATAAGACATTAGTAGTCATAAAATATATGAAAAGTGTACCATTTTTAACGTCGTTATCATATTCATCATCAAAAATAGTAATGACATTTGATATTGCATTATCCCAAGGCTTATGATCCTGTCTTTGTCAATCAGTTGTCATTATATTTTGGAACTAGTTGGAATAATTACATTGATCAATTCATTTAATATAATATAGGGTGGGTGGTTCATTATATGGTTTTTTCTCTATATTCTCATAAAATTTAATATCTTCCTATCACCTCAAAATTCAATTTTCTAATGAAATCACTTTTCTCACATGAAATAATAAGCAGTTCACACATGATAATCCCCCCAATGTTTCCTTCAACAGATTTAATAAAAAATTAATCTTATATTCTTCTCCTTATAATTTTTAATGTTTCCATTGATTTCCATCATTTTTTATTATCAATAACATGATATTTATTTGTAACTCCAGAGTCACTATCCACCAAGATGGAACATCAGATGATTTATTTTTAGTTTCTCATGTCCCTTGTGGATAATAAACATTGGAGAGTTAGTTTCAATACATTTAATAATAATTCAACCTTCCATTTAGGTTGGATGATAATTTGAGAGTTATACCATAGAAGTTTTACAAAAGTTTTCATCATAGGTACTAAAAGATTTATCATCCCTCTATTTATTCCCCTAGAATTCCATCTCTATTTTCCTGAAAATAATATAGGTTAATTACTTATTTAAATATATGTTCTCAAGAACCCCCTAGAAAATGTAGTCATTTTCATTATGTTTTCTTATTTTCTTGATAACAGTCCACTATTGATCGGACAACCCATCCAAATGATAATTATTCAGAATAATATTATCATTTTCCATGAACTAAAGAATTTAAAATATATATTACTAATCGAAGTAATCTATTTATCAATAACTAATGGATTTTATGACCCACTAATTTTATTATATTTACATAATGAGGACTCAATAGTATTTTTTTCCTCCTTTTATAATTTAGAATCTCAAGGAGGTTCATTTCATGAAAAATTTGCATTAGCATTTTCATAATATTTTCCATTATATATCTAATTAAATTCAACAAAATTGGAGGAAAATATTTTCACTATCAATAAATATCATCATTTACCTAATTCATTTGGGTTCTAACAAAGGACTAAAAAATAATAGTGTGAGACATAAGGATCATAGATAATACCACAATAATCATAACAATTTGTTCATTGGATTTCTAAATTATGTCACCTTACTATATGAATCATTATTTTTAAAAAATTTCAATGAATATTGTTACTTAAATAATAATATTTTGTCCCATACCTATACATATATAATTAGTTCTCACTAGTGACTTATAATCCCTGTTTTAAATGATTAACTAAACCTTCCACTAATAATAACTATAGTGACCTAGAAATTTTAATCATATATATAAAATCATAGTAGATGAGCATTAAATACAAAAAATAATGAGCTACTGAAAAATATTATAATTACATTGCCTTAGGAATCATTTTTAAAAAACTATAGGCTCATAAAAGATATACATTATCTATCACTAACATCATTACACCTACAACCATTCATTGATATATCATATTTAGTACCATTATTCATAACATGTTAAAATGAATAATAATAAAAGGTGAGCATAAACTCTCATTAAGGGTAATGAAGGGATATATCAATTATTATATAAGAATAAAAAACATAATTGTATAAGAACCTAAGCAGAATATTTCAAAATCATAAAATTCATATCACAAAAAATAATTTTGAGTAATGTCATAAATCATGGAAGGTCACAATATATGAATCATAATGGAAAAAATAATATAGTACGTAAAAGCATGAAACATTTATAGCATAGGGAATCGTGTCAAATAAATAAGTATTCAAAATAATTTGCAACTTCATTATAGGTAGCTAAAATGAACCATTAATGGGACATATCAAAACGTGTTGGGAGAGATGATATATATTATATAGATTGATTAGAATATTTATATTATATAAAAATAACATTATAATGACATGTATTTTTTAATTAATAATTTTTATAAGGTCTAAAATTTAATGGTATTTAGAGAGTATGATGAAAAATAGAGAAACTAATTGGATTCTATTAATATATTTTCTTATAAGATTTAAATATTTTCAATGGTAAAACTTTTTTGGGGAGTTCTGGTTGGATGAAATTATAAAATATTTATGGTTATAAAGAAACATTTATAAATTGAATTTCTCATATTAGTTTCATTGAGAATAATATGGTATGTGATTTTTTATGGGAATTGAGGTGGTTATTATACATTAGAGGATGGATAAGTTTTGGATAAAATATTAAATATATTATTATAACAAATTAAAAACCTACAATGGTTGTTTTTGTGGAAATTATAAATTATAAATTATTTAGGGTACAACATTTTTTTATAGTAAATATTTTAACAAATTTAATAGTTTTAACCAAATGAAAAAATGAAAAAAATAGTATTCTATAATGATATATCATTGTTGAATTTTTATATTTATTTTTTATGTAATGAATTAGATTATATTTTTATTTATATTTATAATTTAAAAAAAATATCATCCAAGAATTCAACAATAGACTGTATAATTATTATATTATAATATGATCTAACAAAGATAAACCATTTAGGAATCAAATTTATTATCTTTATGTATAAAAAATACATTTTTAAGGAAATATAAAAATAACTTATATAATTTTTTTAATTAAAAATTTAGTAAAATGAAATATATTTTTTCAAAATAGTTTCCAAAAACTAGTAACATAAATATTAAAAATATAATCATTATATAGAAAATATAAAAACACTCTCTACTGAAAATGCAATTCATCCTTCATTTAATTTTTATAATATGATTATTATTTATCTGAAAAATTAATATTTATATAATTTTATTTCTTATAATAAAAATTATTTTCTATAAATATTACTATTCTTATGATCATGTTATTATTCTAACAGTTAAGTTACACTTCTAAATAGAAAGGTTATTATTTCTAATATTAAGTTTAATTATTAAAAAATTAAATTGGTTTTATAATTCCTATAAATACCTCATTGTTCCTTAATTCGAAATTCAATTAAATTCATCTAATGGTTCTTAATTCAGTATTTGGAAAATATCTATTACCTTACTTTGGGTTAGTTTCTTCTTTTTTGTTTTGTTTTTGAGTGTGATAATATGTGGAGACTAAAATGATGTAATGTTTTATATTCTAATTTTTATTTATTATTGAATTTTATAGTTAAAAAATGTATGAACTATTTTTATTATTTATATATAGTTTTCCTAATTTATAAAATATATTTTTTATAATGGAGGTATATTTTTTATTCTATAATATATTTGAAAATATGAAGCCAATATTTATTCAGAAGTAAAACCCAATAGAGGTAATTATTCTTCAATACACTATATGTTCTTCTACCAAATAATAACATATTATCTGGATTTTTATTGAATATATTTTCAAAAAACCACTTTTTTTTAAAATAAACTATGTTTTGTAGTGTATATGACATATAATACCCATCCTAATGTAATAATTAATTATTATTTCCTAAAAAAAATCAATATAAACATGTAGTTAAATTTATGGCTATGGATAAGATTAAATAATTTATCCAATAAATAAAAATTCTATACTCAATATAAATATACTTGTAAGTGATTTGTAAATGTTCAATGAAATTTTTCTAATTTAATTTTATTCTTATAAAATATGTTTTTTAAAAATTTATTTTATTTATAAAAAAATATTATAATTAATATCTATAGCATTTATAAATAAAAAATCATATAATTAAATTCATTTTTGATATCAAAATATCATTTTTCTCATACAGTAATATTTCGGGATTTTTGAAAAGTGAGTGATTTTTCAGTTAATAGTGCAATATGTTGACTAATTGCTTATTCATTCATTACTTTTAACTAAATAAAGACCAATTATATTTTTGATTCATTATTAAATATACCAAAATAACATTTTATTTATTATGTAATAATTTATTTTATTTGAATTTTATATTTTTAGGATTTTGGCATTAGATTATTTTATGCTTAAAAATAGGATTTTGTGAAAAAAATCTCATGTGTAGAAATTTTATCTATTTAATTATTTAAAATAATAAATAATTAAAAAAAAGGGATATATTTCTCTATGGTAACATTTTAATTCTGATAATTACGATTAATATGCATAGAGATAATTTTAAATCTTTGTTTCCTTGAAAAATTTAATTTTTAAAAAATCTTTTTTCATTGCGTTGTGAGGTTAATTTTAAATATAATTCTACATAATCTGTGAATAGAATTTGAAAAAATAAGTTCCAAATTTGAAATAATAATAATCAATATTTTGGAATATTTTGAACATAATTTGTTTCATAATGAATATTAAAAATAGTAAAAATTTATTTTCATGGTTAAGGGTATAATTGGTTTATTAGGTGTTAAACCAAAAACATGAGGGTTATAAGAGCCTAAAAAGATTCCAAATTTCATAAAATTGGCTATGTATTAACGCAATTCAATATTATTCCTTTAATTTAACATTTTATAGATATATAACCTTGATTATGAACTATATAATAATATCATTAATGAAAAGGACAAAATTCTACTCTATAACTTTTAAAAATATATTATGTTGTCACATAATGATAAAAAAGATCTATATTTGCAAATAAGTTTTTGATTATATAAGAAATAAATTTTATTCCTCTAATTAAATTATTTATAAAATATATTGATGATATAATTACCATAAATTCTAACATAATCCTTATGTATTAAATATATAATTATAATAAAATAAAATATTCGATTTTAAACATATTTAACAAAATATAAATTTAACAAATTAATGTGTTTAAAAAATAATATTAGATAATTAAATAATTTTAGGGTTTTTGTAATGATATATAATATAATTCAATCATTATATTCATGTTTTAATGTTACATTAAATGGATAGTTTGGAAATTGGCATTAATGATATATTGTAATGAATAATGTTTTATTAAATGATTTAAAATTCCCAAAAATATTATATCATTATAAGTGAGTTATAAAAGGATGATAATATCATTCATGCTCCAATTATGGGTTTTTTATTTATATGTATATTATTTTTCTCTAAAAAGTAAAAACAATATTAAATCAATCAATATCAAAAATGGTTAAAAGGGAAAAAACGTTAAGGGTGAAGATTTACCCCAAAAATTTTAAATTTTAATTTTATGAGTATATTTTTAATCACCCTAATCATTTAAAATAATATTTTCATTTTTATCAATTTAAATATGAATATTATTTTATTTTAAATTATTTTTTTATGAAATTCCAAAAGTCCCCCCCCCCTCAGTTATAAAAAGTAACCTCATATACCATTTTATTCACATTTATAGGGACACTTATATCAGAAAATACAACCAAAATAAATTCCATAATTTCCTACCCATGTCACTGAGGACATTTTTTTACTATGAAACCCTCCATGGAAGGATTTTGGTTCAATCCTATAGAGGTTATCCAAAGAGGAGGTGTCTTTATTTAGTAAGTTTTTTTTTGTTTTATTTCTTCTTCAACCACATTAAAATCATTAAAAACTATGATATTATAAAAAACCAGTATATCCAATATAATTAAATGATATTATGTTAATGGAATATCCAAGATCCATCTTACATTCAATCAAATAGGAAACAAACCTTTTTATGGTTTGTATGATGGACAACAACCTCACGAACTGATTGAATGCATTTTCCATAACTGCCACACACTCCGACATATATTTATGTATTTAAATTATATTTATTATATTTATGACATAATTTTAATTTTGGATTGATAATATCACATATTGTTTATTACCTTCTAATCCGTTGAAAATTTATAAAGTTCTCGATTGTACCTTTGGACAATCACCCCATTAAGTAGTATGATATATTTATTTTAAATATTTATGGATGATAATAAATATATATTTGGTGAATATCACTAATATCATTATTATAAAAATTATTCTTTAATTTTGAATCATTATATATATTTATTTTTTCTATCTGTCAGAAAATATAGACAACAATCATGTGTACATATGGCATGTCGTCTCCATGAATGATGTAATTCATTTATCTACATGATTTTGTATGGAACACTCAATATATTATTATAATAAAGGTATAATATATTTATATCATTATAAATTTATTTGATATTATACAACCATGATAAAATGTACATTTATCAAAATTACTGAACCAATAAAAATATTAAAAATAATGAAATTATTACTCAAAACATTGATTTTAACAATAAAATTTACGAATGGCTGATCAATATTTATAATTAAATTATATATTTTTTGATATATATTATTAAAACTCTATAATATATTTATATAAATTCAATATTTACTATAATTTTTCTTCAAATCTGTATGATGAGATTTTAATCTTCATGAAAAGAATTTTCTTGTCACATTTATTTCTCTATGACACATGCTTGATTCACCAGTTGATTAATTTATGAGATTTTATATAATACACTTGAATTTACCTTATAATATTTATTATGAAATATATGGGGTTATTCCTATATATATTTCATTCATCAGTCTTATAATAGAAGGAATGTACCATGGTGGTAAGGGATTTGTCTTACAATATCATTGTTTATCATGATTTTATAGATTATGTTGTCGTTTTTAGAATTTTATTATTATAAATCCCTAAAATTTCATAATGATTATTCAAATAGTATTCATATGGGGAATAAATGTTTTACTTCCACTTTTGTCTTATTTTTATCTAATGATACTAAATTAATTTTCTAATGAAAATATACAAAAATTCTTTATTCTATTTAAAATTTATTTTCTTCTATTACTATGTAATCTAAAAATAATTCCCTGAATGTTTTTAATTCATTTAAATTATTTATTAAAAAGATTTTTTTAATCCGTTTAAGTTATTTAAAAACTATTTAAATGTTATCTTCATGTATTTTCCAAATAAGTATATTTTATTATTTTTTAACAATAATTTTAATGGAATGTTTTCTTTTAACTTCTATGGAATGAATGGAATTTCACACCATCATGAAAACAAAATTATTTTACCATAAAATTATAATTTATAAGATTATTTTCAATGAAAAATATTTTTTACAATTTTTTACAATTATTTTATTTAAAAATGTTATTTTTAAATTGTAAATGATATTTTATTCATTAAATTTTTAATGATAATTTTCTAGAACATCTATTCATCAATGACCAAAACAATAATTTTTTATTATTTTATACTGATGATATGATATAATATTTCCACAATTATTATTTTTTTAGATTTTTTATAAATATGATTATTATATTTGTATAAAACCCTTTATTTTTAATATGTTATGAATTGATGGATTTATTAAATGACTATGAATCCCCATTTCATTGTAAAAATTATGATAAGTTCATACGAAGCATGAATAATATCATTGGGGAACACATTATTATTATTTTCATTATTTAATGGGTTTTATTAAAATTATATAAGCCATAAATTAATTGAGTAATTTTCGGTATGTCCTGAGATAATTATAGGAATCATATTAATTTACTTGTTCTATTATAGGAAAGTAGTCAATTTAATTCATCATATATGAGAAAAAATCGATGTACTTGATCCACTATGGGAATGAAAGTTGATGTGGATGATCCATGATGTAAACTAGTTTTGTTTCCTAACCTATATAGATTTGATGATCTTACCGATTATCATTCACATGTGAAATGGGTTCTTTAGTTATGATGGTACCATGAGTATTTTACAGCCATTTATGGTTCATGATTGATATATGATGATTTCAAACTCTAAATAATCATTTATTTTGTAATGATAATAATTTATTTCATGAATCGTGATTTCAATACAATAAATATTTAGTATGTAATTTTTAGGTAATGTTTATAATATAAAACACTTATTCTTATATAATTATTTTATATTATCATTGAATTATATTTCTAATGTTTACAATTAATAGGAATATCATCAAACCCTTTCTGAGGTTTTCTATCCATACTAAATGAATTATATTTTTATATAGAAATTTTTTATGAAGATTTATTTATGTGGGGAACGTTGTAGGAGATATTGATGAAAATAATTTAAATAAAAAAATTACTTTTCTAGTATCTAGATAATATAAACATTTTTTTCATTTGGAATATATTTGCGTGATATATTAAATACTGAAAAATGATATTTTATATATGTCTTAAAGATATGGGTCACAATAGATGGTATTAGATAATGGTTTAGTTATCATTACAGAATTGGGATGAGAAAATAGTACTGAGAAACCATAAGATAATTCTTTATATAAGTGAACATGTCATATTATAGTAAATAATAAAGTGTGTTTCTCAAAGAAAAACAACCATTTATGGATAATGTATAGGGATATGTCTTGAGAAAAATTATAACTAGTAGAAATAACCCTTTAAACTAAGAATTAATTATTGAATCTATCTCGACTTGGTCAATGAAAAAAGTTGCCTTTCAATATGCATGGTTTGATACTCATGGGTGGATAATCATAGTCTAATTAAAAATTTATTAACATACCATTATGATAGATTTGAATAAATGATGGCCATGTAAGAAGTACGCTAAACATAAAGTGTCATAGGATAAAATTTGTTTCATGAGTTATTCATCTTATAATGGATTATGTGGTTTCCCACATTGTTTAATGATTTTAATATTTTTCATTTTGGTTTTATTCAATGGGTGGAACATTATGAAATCATGTATACAATGAAATTTATATAGAATGTGGTAAAAATGTCTATATATTATGGATAATTACTTGATAGAATGATATTGGTATTATGCTTAATAAATTTTCACAGTAGTTTATTAATAACATAATCATTGACCATAGATTAGACTCACCAAATAAGAGAGTGATAAATCTTAATGAGATACCGGATAGCAGATACAACCAAGAAAAGATGAATAAATTTCTTTTATATTATAAATTTAGAAATAAAAACCATAGAGAATTTATCAAAGGATGTGGATGTAATTTTCTATGTAGAAATTATTATTATTGAGTGAACTATTATTGAGTTTTTAATGACCTGTGTATATGGAAAATGGGAATTATCTGACTCAATTTTTTAATCCAAGAGTTTTCTCAAAGTACAAGGAATGACCTATGTTATACCCATCATTGATGTGAAAGTTTTGATGTATTTATATATTGGGACTCAAGATGTATTTTGGAGACAAATTTTTATGGATTTTAATTTTTTCACAATAATCATGAAACATCTATGATTGTGAAAAATTTTCAAACATATATGTATTCTTCTAAAATTAACATGAGGGTTATGCATAGCATCATGGGTTTACTAGAATATGGTTTATCATAAGATCACATTACTAAATAATACATTAGAGGTATTAATTTATGGGATTTTAAAATATCTAATGAAATTATTGTAGAAGTTTTATTAGGATAAGGTGTATATTTCTCTAAGGTTTAATATAAAATAATATTTATGGATAATTCCATTTTTAAAATTTTAATGGTATTGATAAACATCAGAGATTATCTCATATATTTGTTGTTATGATTATTTTTAAGGATTTTAATCATCTTTATGGAGACATTATATGAATAATATTAATATTGTTTTTATAAAATAGACAATATTTCACATCTAGTAAGTTCTTTTGGCGTGAACCCACAACTGAATGGGAATAAGGGTTTAACTCCTAACATAACAAATGTAATATATCAATTATAATTAGAATTATTTTTAAAATGATGTGATAGTCAAATATTAAATTTTTAGCTAATAATATAGATTTCCATAGAGATTAATATGTTATTGAAATGAGATTTTATGATTAATTTTATTTAGGAATAAGTCCACTATTTATATACACATGTATGATTATGGTAAACAAAACATTACGTGATTTTATTTCAAATTTATGGGGATTGAGGTCATATATGGAAATGAAAATAATATCTTTTAGATTATCGAATTATCACATAATCGTTTTTATTATGTGTAATTAAGAGTATCGTTACAATGTTTTGTTGATATTATTATGTTGATTTTTGAATTTTATTTATATTTTTTCAAAATTTTATTTCTATGTTTTGAGTTAGTTCAAACATATTTTTGAAATATTTTACGGATAAATACTTATTGAATATATTATATTAAACTATGGGTGAAACTGTTATGGGTTTATAAAATAAGGTATTACATTGGATAAATCATGATAATTTATTTTGAAATTTTTATTGAAATCGATGGAAAAAGATATCACATAGTTATGTATATTATGGCCAAATAAAAGATAATAATAGTTCTTCTATCATAACAATATCTTATTTTATATTTATTTATTTCAATAATAAATTAAGAATAATTCTGTCTAATCATAACCATGCGAATAATTTTTTCTTAAAAATAAAAATATGTCAAGAATATATTATTTTACTATATATATGAATTTAATAAAGTCCCATAATAAGAATAAAATGATCTTTAAATGAAAATCTTATCCAATTTCATTAACTTCTAACAAATTTTTGGTGTTTTTTCACACAACTTATTTTATGATATTGGTGTCATTAACCTTCTATTGATTGTTCACATCCTTGGGATTAATGATATCCATCACTCTCTATCATTATTTTGGAACTAAATATTTCCCCCCATGTCTATATTTTTTCCCCCACTAATTTTTCAAACCTAGAATCCTTTTTATGTGTTATTACATGTGATCTTCGTACTTCCCTTTCTCTCTTATAAAAATGATGTTTTGTTATCTGATTGTTTAATATCGATTTAAAAAATGTATTTTAATATTGAAAAACATTGAATACAGAGATCATGTAAAAATTTATGAACATAATATATTAATGTGATTGGGATAATGTAGCTCTATATAGTTTTATAAATATATATTTATGATTGAAAGCATATATGACAAGAAACAACGATCGTAAAAAAACAATTTAATGACACTATTAAAATACAATTATTATAACCTAGCCAATAAATTTATTAGTATTTATACGATTAATTCAATTATAAATTATCAATAATGGTACTAATCAATATAAATTTTATTAAATTTTCTTATAAAATAGTTAATAAAATTTCAGTAATGTAATTATACTATTCAAAAATATGTTCTTCTAAAAAAAATTTATTTCATTATATGAGAAATTATTAATATTAAATTATCTAACTATTAGAAATTTATTTTTATAAAAATAAACTAATTTTAGAAATCGAAAAATCAACAATAAAGTAGATATATATTTAGATATGTTTTTAAAATGATTGATTTTTTTAAACACTGAAACTTACTAAAAATAATAATATACTTTTATTTTATTTAATTAAATAAATCGTCATTAAATTTTAGATTGTTTCATTAGTATTAAATTTGATTCATTTTTTTAATAATCTTACAATTATCATTTGATTCATAGTTTTTTTTATTTTTTTATAAGCGTGTTTTTATACATAAATTGTATGTTCATGAAAATAGTTTTTACTGTTTAGTGTTTATCAATTATAATTAATTAAAATAACTCATAAATAGTTTTAATATAGATGAGATATATAGGTTATATATATATATATAGAAATTAAATCATATAATTACTATTAGTAGTGATAGAGTTAAGGTGAAATTATATTTTCCTTAAAACATTCATTTGTTAAAAAACTGCTTTTTTTTGCACTTATAGGTTTTGTCATAAATTAAATTCTTCCACTAATATGAATTGAATTTTAAGAAATGTATTAAATAATATTAGTCAACATAATTAACATTAGTTAATATGCTAAACAAGATTTTTTTTAAAAATTTATAATAAAAGCATCAAAAATCGGTTACAATAGTTAAGGGTATAAATGTTTTACTGGGTGAAAAAAATGAGATTAAAGATATAATAACCAAAAGATATCTAATTTCTAGTAGTTTTATATATTTAGACCCAATATTATATATACCATGTAAATTAAATATTTTCTTTCATATGGCCATGACTATGTTTTATGGCCCGAACATCTCTTACATAAATATTACATCTTAATAGATAAATATTCAATACATAATATAACGAACCACTCTGGATTAATTTACATCCAGTGCAGTTGGAAACATTTAAACATAAATAAGTGGCTTATAAGTGAGATATTATATTAGACACTATGTTATTCAAATGTTTCATCTTCTATAGTCATACTATATTTAATATTTGTCATCGTTTCTGGGAGAAAGGAAACATAAAAATGGGTGAGATCAGTTGATCAATAAGGACATATAAGGGTCATTAACAATATATCATGATCATAAGTTTAAAATAAAATGAGAATAATTATTTAAAACCATAACCTTAAAGTCATATATTATAAACTAGATTCATGTCATAAATTCTGTAGTAATGAGTACCTGAATTATAATGGAATCAAAGAAAATGAACCATGAAACCATTGCATTAGCATAAGGAATATATTTGGGGAATTTAAATAAATATATATAATAATTTCCTTATTTGTCAATACTTATATAAAACACTATTAGAGTGTAATTTGTTCCCTTACCAAAGAATCATAGTTGTCATTTTTTACACATATGTCTATCAATGAGGATAGAGTCCCTTACTATACTAGGCTCACAGCCCGCTACAGACCTATTTATCACATGATTTATTAGTATTACCCATTTAATATGTGGGATAAAAAGATACAACCCATTAAATAATTATAATTATAAGTTATTATACAATTATATATTAACAAATCATCAAATTATAATCCATGAAAAAAATCGGATTCATAAAAAATTCATCATAACATATCTATATATGTTAAATTGGATTCATAATAATTTTATGATAGAAGAACACATGAAACTAGAAGTTGTTTTTATTATAATTTTATAATGGTATAACTCATTGAAGATAAAGGGGTTTCATAAAATTGTTCATCATAAATATAAACCATTTTGAAAAAGAATATGAATTGTGTCTATGTATCATATTCATAATGAAACATAATTTACATCAATATATGTCATCAAAAAAGTGAAAATTATTTTTAAATATCACATTGAATATTATTTCTGGTAAAATAAGATTTAATCATTTAAAAAAACATTTTAAATCATAAAATATATTTAAATTAACTTTCTTCCAAAATAACCTAGAATTATATAAAGGAATATTTAAACATTATTATAAACATTTTCTAAAGAAAAAAATATTTCATTGAATATTTATTTATTAAAATAATTAAATAAAAAAATATTAATCAACTTTTTTTCATTGAAAAAATAATTTTTAAATTTAAATATGAATCTATAAAATTATTAGTGCTCATGATGAAAAAGTACCTTTTATTTAATTCTATTTATAGAAAACTATTTTTTATACATTTTTTGTATTAGAATTGTGGGTAGTGATTAGAAACTCACATAAATATTGCATTAAATTTATTTAAAAATTCTTTTATTGGCCAAAATTTATTTTAAATGTTATTTAGAAAATTTTTAAAAACATTGTGAATATATATATTGAAAAAATGATTTTTGAAGAAGATGCATTTTTACTAAAGATAGGAAAGAAGTTAGTTTTTATAAAAAAACATATTGGGATCCCTTTATAACCTAAATGGAAGAATATTAAGTGAAAATATTTATACATATTATATAATGATATGGATAAAAATAAATAATTTTAATTATAAATCGATCAAAATATGTATTCCTCAAAAGTGTAATCATAATCAATCTTTATAAATTGTGATATTGTAATGTCAAACCCTTACCATATAAGTATAATTTGAATTGTAAGCTACATTAAATGATATTTTAAATTTAAACATTAAATATATTGAATATATATATATTATTGATATAATGATTCAAATGGGTAGTATATTCACCTCCTAGATAAATACTGGTGGATAACTTAACATATGTCACAATGAAGAAAAATTTAGACAAAATTAACTTACAAGTTTGGTAACATGCTAACCATAAACACTTTGGAAGATAGAACCTATAATGGTTAATTATATCCATATTATTTAATGTGTGATATTTATATTTAAATATCATGGGTAGTATATACACCCCATAAAAGAACCGCATGGTGAATATGTCATGTGTCTCAATGAAAAAAATAGTGAGATGGAAATCCCATATGTTAAGCCTTGAATTCATTTCTAAACATTTGATCCACATGTATAACAAATATATGATAATTGTAAACATTTAATTAAACCAAACATATAAATATATCATACCTTATATGATTTTATTTTTACCATTTATCAATAATTCCTTCCTAAAATCATGTTTCTAGTAATAATAGCTTCGTTTATTATACATATTTGGATTAATTATTTTCGGTTCTCATAATTTATTGATGGTTCCATAATATTAAATATTTAAACCATTGTTTAAATAAAATATATTTCAATTATATATTAATTTTTTTACAATCAATAAATGATAGTGATAGGAAATGGAATGCACTGTTAATGGAGACAACTGTCTATATATATTCATGAATGTAATTCAAATTTTATCAGTAGAATGAATGAAATAATGATAAAAAATATATTACCACTATATAACCATTTTTACTTCATTTATATCACATATTTTTATCTCAATATAAAATTATTAGTGTCCATGTAAAGCATACAGGAAAACTATATCACATCGTTCCATGAGCCTGTAGTCGGTCCTACACACGACTGACGTTACAGTATTCCCCAAAAATTGAATTTTAAGAAGGTATATGTTATAAAATATGTCCATAAGTTTTATTATATTAAAATTATCATATGAATTAATTTAATCAAACCTTACTTCCAACCATGTAGGAAAACACATTGCATCGGTTCACGAGGTGTTTCTCCACCGTATAGAAGAGATAAATTATTATTTTCCAACAGGTTAAGAGTTATAAAGGTATATTCAGTATTATAATTAATATTTATAATTATATAAATAATATAATACAAAAACATTAACTACATAAATATATCCAACTCTTATAGGAGGTGGTGGAAAACAAATAACATCGATTCATGATGTAGTTGTTGGTCGTACACATGAATAATGATTTCTTATCCCACATGATGGAAGTGGATATGGATTGAGGTTATACAATGAGAATAATTAAAACTAATTATATAGTAGATACCTTTGATATAATTTTATGAAATCATTAATATATTTTAATTATTTATAATAATTAGTAAAATAGAAATGTACATCTAAAATCATTACCACTTCTTCAAGAAACAACTTTTTGTTTAACAGAAACACTAAATTGATTGGATTTGTTATCCAAAAAAACAATTTTTACTACTTCATGTTAATTGATAAATACATTTGATTTGTCTAGGGATTATGTAATTTTTTTCTAGTGTTAGAAGGATACGATATTGGGTGGCCATTTATAAAAGAGGTGAGAGCACACAAGCAATTTTTGAAATGAAAAATGTTTACAATTATTTTCAAAAGTAAAAAAAGAACTAAAATGTCTATTCTAGATCCTTAAGAAAAAATATGGTTGATATTTTTCAATCCAATTGGTGTTTTAAAATTTTCTTATATCATTTTACCCCTTAACATTTTAGTTTAACATCTCATAACCATGTTTTATCCTTAACCATGGTAATTAATTTTTACCATTTTTTCTATTCATTATGGTAAAAAAATTATCTCAATTAGCTAAATTATTATAAACTATTACTATTCATGATATGGAATATATATAACAAATTATTTGTATATAAGTGGAAAGTTTTAATTTAAATATAATCATGGAAACGTTATGAAAAAGTGAGTTTCAAAAGTAAAATGTTCAAAAACATTGTTTTTTTAATTTTATAATAAAATATTTAATTGACTAAAAATCCAAAATTGTATTAATAGATATATAATTGAACATATATTACATTAAAATCCATTGTAAAATAATTTCTTTTTGATTTGAATGATTTAAATGAAATTATAATTATAAATAAAAAACATAAATTTTCAATATTCATAAAAAATTATCTTTTTAAAATATTTTAAAAAATAAATCCGATTTTTTTGAAAATATTTTTTAATTTTTTCAGTTAATTTTTTTACTATGAGAAATTAATTTTTATAAAAATCCAACAAAGGAGACAAAACTGCTTTTTATAAAATGTCTGGTTTTATGCATATAAATTGATTTATTCGTATCTCTTGTCTCAAAAATAATAAAAATAATATTAGACTTTTAAAGACATATAATTATAAATATTTATTTCAAATCATTCACAATAATTGATTTTTAAATTTATTGACGTAAAACATTATGATGTTTTGAAAAATATTATTTTTTTTGAAAAATATTTCCATTATTTTAAAATAGTTATTATTTTCATTTATAATTAAATAGATACAAAAAATCTTTATATATATCTATATATATATATATATTTATAAACCATATATTTTAACAATTTTTTTAATCATATTCAAACCAACCATTCAAACAACTAGCCAATAACTACCATATTAAAAAAATATTATTATTATAATATGTCACATTTTATTTAAACTCTGAGTTTCACATAATTCATGATAAACTCATTGTTTCGGGTAACATGAGATAACAAAGTGTTATATATAATTCATGATAATATTAGTATTGTATATAACATAAAATATCCAAAATATTACAAATATTTCAAAATATCATGTGGCGTTATATTCTACCAACCATACAATGAAATATATCCTTGACATTCGTCAATTTGGTATAAATAAATGAAGTTACTTATACATCATTACATCATATTATTTTCACATAGCTTTCCCAAGCAAGTAGTTTTTCATCAAAACATTGATTATGTGAGTGGTATTATTTCATAGAACATTTTCTCAATATTCAAAAATATACATTGATAGTTTCTTATATTAATGATCATTCTCTAGTGGTATGACCTCGGAGATGTGTACATTTGATGGATTAGGTATATAATTCAGGATGAAAGATAAAGGGAACAAATCTAGAAAAATAGAGGTTTAGGGGAATCTCTAACATATAGGCTATAATCCTATTATGATCAAACATTTCAATGGTACCGATTTGCCGATGGATTATCATTATATTATATAGTTATCACAATTTTATCATTTTTGTTATGCATGAATTAATTATTGATACATCTCTTAATCTAAAAAATGAAAATGAAAATTTTTATACATAATTATCAAATGTAAAACAAGATCTATCATAGAATGATATATTATTTATTATAGTTTTCCATAATACAAAAATGGATATAGATTTTTTTAAAATATTCTAAAATCTTCCTTGCGATGTAATTAAAAAATCTGTAAAACCATATTAAAATATCAAGATAAAACATTCCATTAATGTTTAACCTTAATAGCCTCCAGAAAAATTAATTTATTACGGTGGTCTCAAAATATCAATATTTCTTAATCCACCCTCTAAATATCATAAATTTGATCAAAATAGTCACAATCAATATTTCAATACATTAGTAACATATTCTACTAAAACATAGTAACTAAATTAATTACATTAAAATATCATTGAAGAAATATATCATACCTTATTACATAAATAAAATTATAGACACAAAAATCCAAAAAATGATATAATATCTATTAATGAAAACATAAACCTATTTTTCATAAAATTATAAATCATTTTTATGGTCATCAATACTATACAATTTTTTTAGGCATACTGATATTCTTTTTATCAAAACATAATAATATTTTTTCAACATTAGGAATATATTAACATCTATATTTACAAAATCATTATATTTTTACAAATTATCACATCTATGTTAAATAACATGTATAGTATGTCGCTACTATTCAATATATTTTTTAAAATCATTAATTAGAAAATTCTATTAAAAAATCATAATAAATTTCATAATTATTGAATTCCAATTCATAAAAACAATAATCAATCCATTTAATTTTTAAACCATTAACTAGGATCTGCCATATTATTCGTTAATTTCACTATCTTACAATGTGAAATATGAATCATTACATGCTATTCATTAATGAAAATTTGAACATTTTTTGAAAGTTTAATAGAACAAATACAATTTGAATATCAAATAAATTTCATATTTAATTTAAAATCTCTTCAACAGTAGTAGTATAACCATCACACATATAACAATTTTTATTCACTTCATGGGATTTCAACATAATAAATAAATTGTCATAATGTCTATGTTTTAAAGATTAAATCATATATCTTTTGATAATACATTAGGGAGACCAATACTCCCATCCATTTCGTTAAATGTACTATTTATTTTTACATGGAAATTAATTAATTTGTTCTCTTATTCTCCACTCATAAAACATTTTGTTTTTAGTTGGAGGAATTATATATAATGCTCCTTCAAGCTTTAATGACATGTTGGTAACTGAATCTACTTTTAACCACAGTATCGACCACCTAGGCTCTCCTCAAACTCTATCCTAATCATTTATTTGTGAGAATGTGAGTTATTTAAAGTGCATATTTTTAGTAATATACCATGGTAAATGACTAGAAAAAATCACAATATACTTCATTACATTTTTCATATAATTTTCATTATAGTCAACATGTAGTCTATCACATTCAACATTAAATGGTTTCATTTAATGTCCCTCCATTTTCAAAACCAAAAAAGAATGGTCTGATCAAAAAAATTGTAGTGAGAAGCCACATAATAATTGAAATCTTTTAATTAATAACTCATGAAACTGTATACTCAAGCTATGAGACGTTAGGATTAACCTAAGACATTTATGGTCATTATTAAAAACCTTAAATATTGTTCATAAAGGGGTTTTTAATTTCCAAAACAGTACTCTTGAGAGTGTCAATGTTGTTGTTCACGAAGGCCCATTTTCATGCAATTTAGTAATGATCAAGTCCAACATATTACAACCATTCTAGTGTAATTACCATTTGGTGCGTCTATTATAGATCGTCATCTACTAGTACTAACTGTATAGATATGTAATTGTTTGGAAACCCCTCACTATTTATTTAATCAAAAAATACAATTCATGTTCCTGTATATTGATATATATTTAGAATAAACCTTATATATGTCACAACCCGCCTGCACCAAAAGGAGGGGAGGGTCAGCAGATTGCCAGGACCTTCCTTTTTTAAGATGAAGGAGAGATAATGACCCCTGAAACCCGCCTTCAATAGGTCCTAGAGTGGCGACTAGCACCAAGGGTATAAAATCACACACTAGATGGAAGGCATTACACTTTATCTTTTAATAGGATCAGGAGATAAGATAATAAATCCCACAACACCCAACTGAAAGTAAAAGTAAAAACAGGAACCATTCCCAATGCATGTTACAAAAGTAAAAACCACAATGTATAAGCAGACTACAAAGCAAAAATACCAAAAGAAAGAACTAAATCAACTGCGATGATCCGCCATAAGGTCCTAGATAGTATGGACCAATAAATCCCTGGAGTCCTCCTGTAAACCTAGATACAGTTTTACAAACGTATGGTGAGCATACAATTATACTTAGTAGGGAAAAACTGAAGACCCTCATGCACAAGTGGGGGAATGTAGTGAAGTCCTGGGAGGAGAAGAAAACCAACACTATCAAGGAGTTTATTCATCCCACTCACTAGCTACACTCACCAAATTATGCAATAATGTAATGTATAAATAATGCAAATCAATTTTTGGGTACCACGCGCCACTTTCCGGCTGTTTATTGAAGATATCTTACACATCAAACCAATCCCGCCATTCTCACTGCAGTCCCACTGCCACACCCTGCCCGCACACACCTGGGCCATATCCTCACACAGTCCCACTTCCAAAACCCGCCCGAAAACACCTGTGCTACAACTACCACACATGACAACGCATGCAAACATCTAGGCTAGAACAACCACCACCATGCCTGAAGACACTTGGGCCTCATCCTGAAGACACTTGGGAAAACCACCTGCCCGCACACACCTGGGCCAGCCACCACACTACCCTGCCCGAAGATTCTTGGGCTAATAGTGGACATCATCCCATCACAACCTACCCGAAGATACTTGGGCTATCCGGAAAAGGGATCAGAAAGGAGCTAATAACCAGCCACTAATAGAAGTGTTTGGAAAAACACCCTCCCCCATGAAATGGGGGTGTTAGACACTAAGTGTTCAACTTGGGTGGGGCGTGAATAAGAAACAAAAAAAATACAAGTATATATATAGGTAATCAAGCACACACACAAATCTAGGTTTTTCTTCAAGCATCCTAAAGAACACTATCCTTACCATTCATTCGTATGAGGAGAGAACAACACCCATTCCAAGTCACAACTCTCATCAAACTAAAAACCCATTTGTCACATCCCTGTTTTCATGTTTGGTAATAACGTTTAAAAAAGTTTGTGGACCTACATGGGCAACTAGCAAGCATACGCCCAAGCCAAGGGAAGAGTACGGTCAAACATCAACTTTAACATTCACACCCGGTTCTCTTGTAAGGTCACAAGAACAAAGGGATAAGTGATATCCCTAGAAGTACTGGAACCAAAGAAAACCCCAGGATACAACCCCATGTTTCCAAGATCCGGGAGCCTATAGTTTCTCATCCACTAAAAATCCCACCCCAATTCATGATTTAATCAAGGTAACCACCCGGTCATAAATTCACAACCATAGAAACCATAACAACAGGGGATCCCATCCCCACCCACATCACCCAGCAATCGGCCCATGAAAAAAATAACCAAACCACTACCAACAACAGAAAGTAGGTACATGACGGTATTTTCAGATTTATAAGATTTTACACACTCTATGATTTCAAATTCAATGTACTTTAACCGAGGTTATCACAGAAATGATTGTTCCCAATGCTTTCAATTTTTTTAGACGCATATACATATTAACCAATTTCATTTATATGTTCAACAAAAGAAGTAAGGGTTTATTAGTGCACAGAGAAAGACCACCAACGGCCATGATTTTAAGTAGGAGTAATCATGCAAAAATCCTAAATCATTAATCATGAAAGAGCATAAAAAAAACCAGCATCATTGATCACACCCCTCGCCCCATTCTTTAAAGTTCGTTTATTATCTTCATTAACTTTGGGCATCATAAATCCACTCACAAGGCAAAAGCATACCCACCCCGCATGATACACAAAAAGGAGAGATAAAGGAGGAATCCATACCTGGTTGATCAACAATCAATGTTTATCTTTATGCCTCTAGGAACAGGGGATGTGCGATTTGTAGGGGTGGGGCCTCAAAAACTCAAGCACGAACAGATGAATCGATGGGAGGATGATCGAGAAATGAAACCCAAGGAGTACCCCTTAGTTTATAAAGGTCAGGACGGTTGAGATAAGAATGCGAAACCACGTAAGGAGCGGGGTTTTGGGTTGACCACGTGGCCCCATATGTCATTAAAAGGTACCCACCCGTTGGGGAGGTTGAAACCGATGCACACACTAGGGTACGCCATTAAACATTTGATTAAACGCCATTCATGGGCATTATTGGGCATATAAACAAACTCAAAGGGGTCAAAATAGGGTTTAAAACTCAATTAGCGCAAAAAGGAGGCACTACTGGAAAAACCCCGACAAGGCTGGGTGACACTAATCGGTCTCAGCGATCAGTCAGTCTCATCGATCAGCCTCACCGATCGATCTCACTGATCGGTCTCAGCGATCGGTGGCGCCGATCGGTCTCATGCCGACACGCTACCCTTAGGATCTGGATTTGGCAAAGGAATGGAACCTATGGGTCTGGGTCTTCACATCAGATATCTCTTAAACTATTCTCTCCCTCAGAATAAAAACAACTCAGAAGGAAAGAGAGGGTCCGAACAACCACCTTGAAAGATACATCTCAGAAGTGAACCCCATTGACATCCAGAAGCACTAACACATGATTTAAGAAGACCATTATTACATGTCAGGATGTTATCTGCTTTGGGCAGCACTGACTCGCCCTCATGGGTTTAATCGATCCACATTAATGCATCCCGATTAGTAGTCATGTTTTTCCATCATCACACATTCAGACCCACACACACACACAGGGACATGGAACAGATCATTTCATGGCTAATCAAAACAAGTATTCCACATATATTCAAGATCCAGGTAAAACATATCACTAAGGTTAGAACAAAACAACAAGGGAGTCAAAAAAACCTTGGGTACTAGGCACGCATCTATGTCTCCCTCTCCAACGTACTCTCCTTAAGCCCTCCATGTCTCCATAACACACGAACCAGGGGAATGGTTCACCCACAAAGCACCTTCTCTTCACGATCCTCGATCATCACTGGTCTTTCCACAAAGGTCATGTCATCCTCAATGTCCAGATCTCCCCAGCCAAGGATGTGTGAATCATCGTGCAGATACCGACAGAGATAGGACACATGGAATTCATCATGTATTTTTAGTAGCGACGGTGGTAAAGCTAGCTGTTATTCCACTTCGCTGACCCTCCACAACACTTCGAAGGGACCAATGAACCTAGGATAAAGCATACACACCTTGTCGAACCTCCATTGTCCACGCCGAGGGGAGACCTTCAAGAATATGTGGTCTCCAACCTCAAACTCTAAGGTCCTTCTCCTGTTATCAGCACATGAATTCTACTAGTCCAGGGCAGCCTTCATCCTTTCCCATATAAGCTGAACCTTCTCTGTCATGCTCTGCACCACCTTCGGGCCAAGGATGCCTTCCTCTCCTACTTCGGTCCAACACACAGGTGAGCAGCATGGTCTTCCGTACAAGGCTTCAAACATGTCTGTACCAGTGGTAGAGTGATAGCTATTATTTTAGGAGAAATATACCATAAGAAAGTGTCACAACCATGATCTTCCTGAGTCCAGAACGCATACCTGCGGCATATCCTCCATGGTCTGGATGGTGCGCTTTGTCTGCCTATCTGTCTGGGGATGGAAAGCAGTGTTAAGACGTAGCTGGGTGCCAAAAGCATGATGCAATCCTTTTCAGACTCATGAGGTAAGCCTTAAATCCCTATCTAATACTATATACCTTAGAACTCCATGCAACCGCACCACCTCACGGACGTACCTTCATGCCAAGTCATCCACTACACTGGACTCCTTAATCTCCAAAAAGTGAGCCGATTTTTTCAACTAGTCCACTACTACAAAGATGGAATCATATCCCCCTTGAACCTTGTATAGTCCTGTGATGAAATCCATCAAGATTTCCTCCGATTTACTCTCAGGGACATCAAGATACTGTAGCAGGCCACCTAGAACACGATGTTCAGCCTTCACCTGCTAACACAATATGCACTTGGCCACAAACTCTGCCACTACTCGCTTTACTCCTGGACACCAGAACTGTCTCTTCAGACCCTGGTACATCTTGGAAACTCATGGGTGTACCACTAGGGTTGATTTGTGTAATTCACTGAGAACCTTGTCGTGCATCGCCTCTGGAACAAACAGCTTTCCCTGGAAAAGCAGCGGGTTTTGACCATCCTCTGTCCATCCTTCCGGAGCATTGCACTGGTCAACTCGGTCATGCATCACTTCTCACTCTGGGTCTCCCCACTGAGACTCCTCCACTTGCTGCAACAGAGAAGACGACACTGTCATCTGGTACAGGCATCCTCTACCACTATCCATCCTCACAACCAGGTGCAAGGAAGCCAACTCCTCCATCACCTTCCAGGCATCTGCCGACTCTCGGACTACATCCTTCTACGACCACCTACTCAAGGCATCAACCAATACATTTCTCTTCCATGAAGTGTAGAAAATCTCGAATTTGTAATCCTCAAGGAACTCCACCCACCTTCGCTGCCACAAGTTTAGGTCTCACTGGCAAAGATATTCCTCAAAATTTTGTGATATGTGATGACCACAAAGCATTCTCCGATGAGGTAATGCCGCCATAACTGTAGCGCAAAAACGACCGCTGAAATTTACAGGTCGTGGGTGGAATAATTACGCCCATGAGGGAGTAGATTCCTAGAACCATAATGGATCACCCCTTTCACTACATCAACACACATATGAGGCCTTGCCCTGAAGCATCACAGAACACCTCATACACTGCCCCTTCTTCTGGTAATCTTAGAACTGGGGCACTAACCAACTTCTCCATTAGATAGCTGAAGACAGCCTCGCACTGCTCACTCCACACGAAAACCTGGTTCTTCTTGGTCAAGGATGTCTAAGGGGATGCAACTCAAGAGATGTTGGGTACGAACATCCAATAAGTAACCTGCCAGCCAGAGTAAACTATGAACTTCTACCACATTCTTGGGTGCTTCCCAAGAAACAACTGCTTCAAACATGGATGGGACCACCGCTACCCCCTGCTCAGACACTACATGCCCATGGAAGTGCACTTCTCACATCAATAACTTTCATTTAGACAACTTACCATAGAGCAAGTGTTGTCGGAGGACCTCCAAAACCGTCCTCGGGTGCCCCGCGTGATCCTCCTCTGATCTTGAATAGATCAGGATATCGTCGATGAACACAACTACAAACCAATCTAGGTACTCCCGGATGGTGGAGTTCATAAGCCCCAGGAACACAACTAGGGCGTTCGTAACACCAAAAGGCATGACTACGAACGTGAAGTGTCCCTATATGCACTTGAAGGTCATATTTTAGATGTCACCCTCCTTCACCCTCAACTGGTGATATCCAGACCGTAGTTCGATCATTGAAAACCATACTACCCTTTTCAGCTGGTCTAAAAATCATCTATCCTCAGAAGAGGGTAGCAATTCTTAATCATCACCTGATTCAACCTCCTGTAGTCTATGCATAGCCTGATACCACCATCTGCCTTATTTGTGAACAAAACTAGAGCACCCCATGGTGACGCACTTAGTCGAACATAACTCCTCTTCATCAGATCATCAATCTGAAACCACAACTCCCGTAGCTCTGAAGGTGCCATCTGGTAAGGAGCCATCAAAATTGGGAGAGCACCAGGCTGCAAGTCTTTCCCAAAATCGATATCACGCCGAGGGTGCAGAGTCGTCACCTCTTCAGGGAAGACGTCCAAAAACTCAAAATGATTCTTGGAACCTCCACCATCTCATCATCTAATAACTCTACTGATATCTCAGCTAACAAGGAGAGGAGGGTTTCCTCTCACCTGCTGAACTTCTGACTACTCCACTCACCAGTGAAAGAAACACACCGGCTGCCCAAGTCTGAGAACACAACCCTTCCTTGGAAGCATTCGATGATGGCACTCAAAGAGAACAGCCAGTAGATGCTTATGATGACATCATATGGCTGTATTTGTAGAAGTATCAGATCCCTGACCGACTGATGTGGCCCTACCATCAGTCTGCATCCTTGAAAAACATATAACAAGTCGGTCTGACCTCCGACTTGTGTGCTCAACACCAGGGGCACTGGAAGTCTCTCGGCATCTAAGGCCAAATCAAGGGCTAGACTGGATGCAGAAAAGGAGTGCAAAGCACCGGTATAGAACAAGGAATGAGCAAGGGTGATAAATAAACAGATCATACCTCGAACGACCTCTGGTCCCACTTGGAGTACTGCCTCCGTGGCTTGAAACTGCCCACGACCAGCTCCTCTGCCCCTCGGCTGCCAGCCACCTCCCCGACCATGCCCCGGTCGAGGTCCCTGAGGAACGCCCTGTGGTTGGCCACCTCCTGCATCATCTTCCCTTGGAGGAGTGGGAGCTCGCTTCCCCTGTTGCTGCTATTGGAAAGGCAAAGTTGGATGCTACTACTACGGTGGGGGTTGGGGCTATCTGCCACCGCCGAACTGCACTCAGTCCGGGTACTAACTTCGGAGGTGTCCATGGCTCTCAAAGATGAAGCACCTTGGCCCTGGGCTAGAAGGAAAAGGGGGAGGACCAGGGGACCGGAACTGAAACTGTTGCGGCCTGCTCCCTTCTGGTCGGAACATGGAGGGTCCAGACGCTGGAGGCCTGGTGCTCATAGCTTTACCCTTCGATGGTCCCAACTGGATCCCCTATCATGACACACCTCCTAGAGCGTGCATCCTCTCCACCACTTCGTCCTTCTTCTGGACCTCCAAGTACGTCGGCAGGGTTAGGGGGTAACAGTATACTGGAGGGAGGGTCAGAGCGTCTCCTCTAAACATATTTTCCGAGACTCCTCGTTAGGAAAGGTGTCTAGAGAAAAATGTAGGAGGTCCTTGAACTTGATTCAAAGCTCCCTTACTAACATACTCCCCTGCTGAAGGGAGAGTATCTCCTGCCTCTTCTCTGCCTTCATCATCGAAGAGAGGAATTCTGCCCTGAACTCCCTCTCGAAATTAGCCCATGCCACCTCAGACTCTCTCCTCTCCCCCAGTTAAAGCGTCCACCATTGATGTGCTGCTCCCCAAATCTGTCTAATGGCCAAAGGAACCCTGTACTCAGTCGGGGCCTGAATCATGCCGAAAGCTATAACAAGCTCTTCTAGCCAGCCCTCCGTCTTCATGTCAGAGGTGTTATCCTCATACATTTCGAGGGTCTGTTGATGGATGACCCCAAGTGTCTTCTTCCACTGGTCATTCTCCTCCTCTCGATTAGCTCTATTTCGATCGGCCATTGTAGTCTCTGAGGCCTCGATCTCCCGCACCACATGTGGTCGCCTCCCAGGTGCCATAGCTGCAAGGTAAACAAAGAATGCCTAAGCCCAAGTAGTGTAGAATATTTTTATTAAAATTTCTTAAACTTCTAATTTATTTCAATTCCCAAAACACCCATCAAACATGATAACACAAGTCATTTTGATGCATGTACCTTTCCAAGGGTCTCTACCACACAATTAGTGTGGCCTCATTTGGCCGTTCGGTAGGTACAGTGTCCTTGCATCGGATCACGGGGGGCCCTAAGATCTCATGTCCTAGATGGTCTTCCCTGGCCCAATTCACGCACCAAGGTCACCAGACACTGTTTCCCTACCATCCCATGCAATCCTCATGATGCCTAACTCCAGACTCCATCCTATCTCTCAAACCCTCTCCTCTGATACCATTATATCATGACTCACCTTCAGTAAAGGGAGTGAAGGGTCAGCATATTTCTAGGCCCTTCGTTCATTAAGATTAATAAGAGATAATGACCCATGAAACCCACCATCAATAGGTCCCGGAGTGGTGACTAGCACCAAGGGTATAGAATCACACACTAAATGGAAGGAATTACACTTTTTATTTTAATAGGATCGCGAGAAAAGATAATAAATCCAACAACACCCAACAGAATGTAAAAGTAAAACCAAGAACCATTCCCAATGCATGTTACAAAATTAAAAACCACAATGTATAAGGAGACTACAAAGCAAAAATACCAAAATAAAGAACTACATCAACTGCGATGATCCGCCATAAGGTCCTAGCTAGTATGGTCCAACACGATCCTCAAAGTCCTCCTAGAAACCTTAAGATGGTTTTACATAAGTAGGGTGATCATACAAGTATACTCAGTAGGGAAAAACTAAAGACTCTCGTGCACAAGTGGGGGAACATACTAAAGTCCTGTGAGAATCAGACAACCAACACTATCAAGAAGTTCATCCATCCCACTCACCGGCCACACTCACCAAATAACGCAAGCAACTAATGTATAAATAAAGCTCAATGATGTTTGGGTCCCCCGCGCCACTTTCCCACTGGTTATTAAAGACATCTGACTCATCGATCCAGTACCTCCATTCTCACCGCAGTCCCACTGCCACACCCCGCCTGCACAAACCTGGGCCATATCCTCACGCAGCCCCACATTAAAACCCCACCCATAAACACCTGGGCCACAACTATCACACATAACCATGCCTGCAAATACCTAGGCCAGAAAAACTACCACCATGCCCAATTACATGTGGTCCTCATCCCGAAGAAACATGGAAAAACTACCTGCCCGCACACACCTGGCCCAGCCACCACAATACCATGCCCAAAGATTCTAAGGCTAATAATGGACTTCAGGCCATCACAGCCTACCTGAAGATACTTTGGCTATCCAGGAAAGGGATCAAAAAAGAGCTAATAACCAGCCACTAATGGAAGTGTTTGGAAAAACCCCCTCCCCCGTGAAATGGGGGTGTTCGACACTAAGTGATAAACTTGGGTGGGTCACAAATAAGAAACACAAAACTAAAAGTATATATATAGGTAATAAATCACTCACCTAAATCTTGGTTTTTCTTCAGCTAGCCTGAAGAACACTATCCTTACCATTCATTCATAAGAGAAGAGAACAACACCCATGCCAAGCCAAAACTCTCATAAAACCAAAACCCAATTTTTCTTATCCTTGTTTTCATGTTCAGTAATAATGTTTAAATATGATTCGGAACCTACTTGGGAAACTATAAAGCATAAGCACAAGCCAAGGGATGAGTACGGTCAAACACCAACTTAAACATTCACACCCAGTTCTATTGTAAGGTCACAAGAACAAAGGGATAAGTGAGATCCCTCGAAGTACTGGAACCAAAGAAAACCCCATGATACAACCCCATGTCACCAAGATCCAGAAGACAATTTTTCTCATCAATAGAGGATCCCACCGCAATTCATGATGTAATCAAGGTAACCACCAAGTCTTAAATTCACAACCAGCAAAAATATAACAACAAGGGATCCCATCCCCACCCAAATCACCAAGCAATCATCCCTTGAAAGGAAATAATCAAACCACTACCACCAACACAAATTAGGTCCATGCCTGTATTTTCAGATTTATATGATTTAACACACTCCATGATTTCAAGTTCGTTGTACTTTAACCGGGGTTATCACAGAAAGGATTGGTCCATGTGCTTTCAATTTATTTATCTACACATACGTAATTATCCAATTTCTTTTACACGACCAACACACGAAGTAAGGGTTTATTAGTGCACAGATAAAGACAACCAATGGCCATGATTTTTAGTTGGAGTAATCGCGCACAAATAAGAAATCATTATTCATGAAAGAGCATAAAAAACCGGCATCATCGTTCACACCCATCCCCCCGTTCTTTAATGTTCTTTTATTATCTTCATTAACATTGGTCTTCATCAATCCCCCCACAAGGAAAAATCAAACCCACCCCACATGATAAACAGAAATGAGAGATGAAGGAGTAATCCCTACATAGTTGATCAACGATTGAAGTTTATCTTTACGCCACCAGGAACAGGGGATGTGCGAATTGCAGCGGTGGGGCCTCAGGAACTCAAGCACGAGTAGACGAATCGATGGGAGGGTGATCGAGAAAAGAATCCCAAGGAGTACCCTTTTGTTTATAATGGCCATGGACGGTTGAGATAATAACATGAAACCGTGTATGGATCGGGTTCGTGGGTTGACCACGTGGGCCCATACGTCATTAAAATGTCCCCACCCTTTGGGGCGGTTTAAACCGACACACACACTAGGGTACCTCATTAAACATTTGATTAAACACCATTCATGGGCATTACTGGGTATTTAAACAAACATAAAGGGGTCAAAATAGGGTTTAAAACTCAATTAGTGCTAAAAGGATGCGCTATTGGAAAAACTCCAACAAGGCTGGGTGACACTGATCAGTCTCATTGATCGGTCGGTCTCATTGATCGGTCTCACCGATCGGTGGTGCTGATCGATTGGGCCTATCAGTCACGTTGATCGGTCTCACACCGAGACACTACCCTTAGAATCCAAATTTGGTAAAGGAAAGGACCCTGAGTTTCTGGGTCATCACAATATATATCCATAGGGATATCCCTAAGGATTTAATATCAATATATCTGGAGGATAACTAAAATTTTCATTAATAATGACTTTAATGAACAAAACATCAAATAAATTAATATTACTTCACAATAGATGAATATTCAATACATAAAATAATAATACACACTCTAAAAATTTTGTTCTATTTCTTTCAGATAAATGGACACACCCAAAAATAGTCCATAAGTGAGATACAACATCTCCAGATATTTTCTTCTTAACATGAATCTTTCTCATACAAACCATTCATAATACCAGAAATTGTATCCTAGAGAAAGAAAACATAATAATGGGGGAGCTCATATAATCAATAAGAGTTATCATGTGAGATAATAAAATAACATTACAAAATGTTTGTGGGAACCTGAGAAATTTTTTTCAAACCATACCTTTCATATCATAGTTCATATACATTAGTCAATGAATAAAAGTTTTCAATTAAGGAGACAATAATCATACTATATTCATTGAAAAAGACACATTAGCACTTTACATTACCATAACATAGAGATTTTGGCATATAAATAAGCATGAAAATCATTTCCTTAATATTCAAAGTTCATTTAAAAAACAGTATTAATCGAATGCAATAACTCTGCAAACCATCATAGTATTCAAGGTTCACTCCTAGGACAAGCATAATGTACAGAGTCCCTTACAAAATGAGGAACACTCCAAATTAAATTCTTGTTCATCTCATGAGATTTGAATATTAACCCAATGCATTAAATTTAGATATATGTCACACCATTCAGATAATAAGAACAATATATATATGTTCTCAAACATCGTAACCCATTCATCATATAAGAACCCATGAAGAAATAGGTTTAATAAACATTCCATCATAGAATTTCTTATGGAAAATAAATATGATTCATAATAATTTAATAATTGAATAACCTATGAGAAAAGTAATTAGTTTCATAACATTTTTTTAATTTTATAACCCATTGAAGAAAAAGATATTTAATAATTACTTTTTCATTATTAAATGCACATATGATAAAGGTTATTCAAACAGATTCTTCCATCCTAAATTTAAAGAATTTATACAATAAATAATAATTTTATCTTTGGATCATATTCCAAGTATTGAATAAGTTATATCAAAGGATGACATAGTAAATAGAAAATTATTTTAAAATATTATTTAGAATACATTTTGAAAAATAACATTTCCACATTGTAAAAAAACTCCCTAAGATATAAAACATTATCAAATTCCATTACTTTTAAAATAACCTTTGATCATATAAATGATTTTATAAAAACAATTTAATACATTTACAGAGGAAAATAACTATATTTGAAAACCCCCTTATTAAATTTATAAAATAAAAAAAATATTTTGTTCATAATTTTCATTGAAAATACCCAAATTAATTTATAACTGATGAATTATAATAATAAGTGGTCATGATAGTGGAAAATATTATTCACATCGTCCACATTAAAACAATGATTCCTTTAACATTTTCTATAAATGAAAGATGGAATTTATTGATAATAAAATTAATATTCCATTAATTTTGTTAAAATTAAATAATCAGTAATATTATATATAATAAAACATTTTTAAAATTTTCATATATTTTTTACAACATTTTTAAAAATCATTATTTTGGAAGAAAATTGTTTTTTGAATGAATATGAAAATAATGTACATTTATCTTAAAAATCTTATATTTAAAACATGTGTACATGATTGAAGGAAAATGAGGAGACAACATGTATTCGCATGAAACAAGTAGTGGTTATGTAATTTAATGATGTTTCAGAGAAATATATCACTATATTTCATCATTGAATGTGTAATAACAAACAATCCTAAAAATAATGAGATTTTAACATCAAACACTTACAAAATTGTTATCTTTTTAATAATATAAAATATTACAGAATAAATTACAATGAAATTTTATATATCATTAATATATGGATATTAAACATAAAATATTTCTATTATATAGTATAAGAACATGATAAACGAAGATTGGTGAATTACATAATATATGTCTCATAGAAGTAAAAAAGGAAAAATACCTCACCTATTTGATATAATTTGAATCATAAACCCTATGTATGAGATATCATAAAAACTAAATATAAATACAAATATAATTATGTATAATAATCATAAAATACATTCATTTTCTCAATATACACCACATAAAATAAAAATATCATTAATATGTCTTTTGCCTCAAATAAAATAAAAGCGAGGTAGAAATCCCATACCTTATGTCTCGAAATTCATCATACATTTTTTATCCAATTTTAATATAAATATATTTATATTAATCATATATTTTAAAATAGTAATTGTATATATCTTATAATATATGATTTTATATTCCTTCTTTTCAACAATTCATTATTAAAATCATGTTTCGGGTAAGAACAACATCGATTTTCACGTATATTTTGATTTTTTTTTCATTCCTCTTACATTGATCAAGGTTTAATAATATAAATATTTTTAATAAATATATATATATCATATATTTTAGTTTCATATTTTTATCATTATTCTTAAATGATAGTGATAAATAATGAAATTCACCATTCATGCAGAACATATGCCATATGTGAAAAAGAAAATTGTTTCAATTTTATTGATAGAATGCAAGAAATAACTGTAAATAATATATTACCATTATTTAATTATTTTAATCTCATTTATATCATATAAATTTATTTTAAAAATATCCTTATCAACTACAAGGTAATGTGTATGTGAAAAGAAAAATCGCTTCGGGAGGTGGTAGTCCTATATACACATGAATGACATTATCTTATCCCAAATAGATTATAGGGTGCGAATGTGTATGTGATATCATAACATGATATTTATATTTATATTTAAAATATGTTATGTATTCATGTAATCTATAAATATTACAATTCATGTAAAACAAAAATGAATATCATGTCACATCATTTTCTAAGGTTGTGGTCTACCAGACAGACGAGGTGAATAATTATATTCCAATGGGGTATCAGGTAAGATGGTAGATGTTTCATTAAAATTATAGAATTATAATATAATACTATATATGATATATTAACATTGAATACATAATTATATAAATCCATAATTGATGGTGATGGGAAAAAATATTATCGATTCGTGAGGTGGTAATTCAAAATAAATATGAAAGATGATTTTGTCTCCCATTTTATAGAAGGAGATATTTATTTAGGATATAAATTATTATAATAACATATATGTATATATTATATACTATTATTCTTATTTATTCTATATTTTGAGGTGATTTTATGGAGTTATAACATTATGAATTAAAAAAATGAAAAATTAAAAACAATATCTCTTCTCTTTACAAACTCAATGCATTTGTATAATAAATTTCTATATTTACATTAGGATATTGAAAATTCATCTAAAATTTGTGGAGGAAATAAATAATTTATTAATGGTAATTAATGACCTAAATGGGTTTGTTCATGTGAATTGGAGATGACAACGGACGACCTTTTAAAAGTATGGTGAGAGGAACAATTTTAATTTTTGAAAAAAAGAATATTTACCCACATTTATTATATTTATAAAGGATAAAAAATTTCCCATTAATAAATATTATAGAAAATAAAGACTATATATTTCTATGGATTTTTTGGCCAGATTTCTAGTTCATTTTATCATCTTATTTTTTATTATAACCCACAATTAACTCATTTTAATCTTACTCATGGTAAATAGTTTTTTACATTACCTAATATTTATTACTATAAAAAATATTATTAAATTATTAGATAATAAATATTAATATGATCAATAATAATTAATAAATTTCCCCAAATTCAAATTACTGAAATCGTAAATTTTAATTAAAAAATAGTCACTGAGAAATGACAAAAAAAATATGTTTTTGAAAGAATAAACATTAAAATATTAACATGGTTGTATATAAAAATTCCATATGTAATTGAATCTAATGACATTAATTTTATTAATAGGCATATATATGAAATAAATTTAATTTAAAAACAAACATGATATTATATTTAGGTTTTTAATGGATAAATAGAATTGAATATTCAAAATAAATACTGATAGTTTTCATTTTTTATTGAAAACATTATGTTTTTAGAAAATTATACCAAATTTCCTACAAGATAATTTGAACATTTTTCTTTTAAAAAATGATTTTAATTTTTTCAAATAATTTTTTTATACATTAGTAAATTAATTTTTATAAATAATTTCGCATAAAACAATTAAAACATATTTATAGAAAAGTATAGCTTTCAAAAATACAATTAGATTTATTCATATATTATTTTTATAAAATAAAAAATATTAAAGTTAAAATATTAATTTAAAATTTAACATATAAAGCTCATTAAGTTAATTAAAAAAATCTAAATTTTTTTATTTATTGGGATAAAAAATCTCAGGCAATAAAACTTGTGTTTTTATAAATAAGATATCATTTATTTTCCTATTGTTATTATTATTATTTCTAATTTATTTATCACCCAAATAATATTTTTATATACATGTGTAAAACATATAAATTCATAATGTATTTTATCTTATTCATAAAAACATTTCCAATGACTAAAAGATAAATAACATATTAAATAATAAAATTTAATTATATATCATGTTTCATTTAAATTTGTTGTAGTGTACAATAAGATATAAATAATGTATTTCATATAATGGAAACTAAATTCAGTCATTAATATAACTCAATAAAAAATTAGAGTTTTATTTAAAGAATACTATTTAAAATATTTAATATATTTCACTAAATCACATGGTGATATATAAAGTCCTTTATAATAATCAATGTAATAAATTAGAAATAATTCCATGATCCTACTCTTCAAAAATATCTTCTATCTTAAAATAGGGATAAAATCGTAGAAAATTTGTTTATAAATATTATTTTTAAGTGTAATTAACATTAAATTATCAAGGTAATTTATTTCGATTTTTTGATGATATAATTAATTTATTTTCTTACACATCATCAAAGTAATAATTAATAAATTAAAAGTAATATAAAATAAATCATATAATATATATACAATGTAATATAATTTAGATAAATATTTGTGTTCTAAAATTTTCTAATAATTATTTCAAATTAGGTATATGTAAAATTTATATATTCTAATTTCCTTGTTTTCAAGTTGTTTTTAATGAAAAATTAAATCAAATGCTTCAAAATTGATATAAATGGTGTTTTAGAATAAATATTGTTATTGTAAATGACTTGAAATTAAAACAAATCATATAATGAACCTAGTGAATATGAGATTATAACAACAGGGACCCATGTATCTAAGATACATTTTTTATTATATAATATTGGAACATGGTGCAATTTGTCAAATCCTAATGTACAGAATATTTTATTATTCTTTTTAAACTAGATAGATATTTACCATTAAATTTTAATTTTTAACAGAAAAGACAAAAACTATTTTAATTTTTCATAGAACTATTCTCCATATAATATCCCTAAAAATATCAAAAAACGCATCATGGTATCCTAGGGAAAATATAACATATGAAATGGCTGAGCTCATATGGTCAATAAGGGTTTATGTTGACAGGAATCTATGAAAAAAAATGTAATATTCAATATGGAATGGTAAATAACTGAAACACATTCCATATCATCTATATCTAATGCATTATTTGGCAGGAATAAATTATAATCATGTAATATAATAAAAATAATCACATGACCAAGAAACATAACCATTAATATTCTAATTATCTAAATAATCACATGGAATTCCAATGAGTGGATTCAAAATGATGTAATTAATAATTATCTACATCTTAAAAATAAATTCATGGCCTCATTCCAATCCTTTTTATTAGTAATTTCTCATACAATTACATCAGTCATAAATGGGTGCGGAATCATCCAAATACCAAAGCTAATTTTTCTAAGGATACCTACATATAGATTAAGGGGTTATGTAATTATTGGATGCACCAATCAGTTAATAAGTCTAATTCGTTCCTCATAGGAAATAGGTGAAACATAGTCTATATAATTTTTTTAAGAAATTAAATTAAAAAATGTTAATACATACCCAAATAAATAATCATAATTGTAATGCATCTGAATAAATATAGTGATTAGTAATAAAATTGTATATCCCTATTCAATATGATTAGAAACTATACAGGAAAATAATAAAAATTGTAAAAACACATAATATACCATATGGATCCTCAATAAAATAAATGGTTGATGTCACAGATGAAAATAAGTTGTAGAGTCCCATGTATTTGAACCAATCAAAAATATAAATAAATTTTCTATTTTTGACTTTACAGGATGATACATTTTCTAAACCAATATCTGGAACGTAATTACAATAGTTGGAACACATTAACCTATTGTTTTTGGACATTGGTAAAGGTATGCTAGTTTTTTCGGAGACAAGTTTCTTGATCACAGAGCTAGAATTTCAAAATGTGAAGGATCTAAAAAGGGTGCACGATTTGTTAAAAACCATGTGGCCCTCAGTATAAAACCATGCATGGTGGTTTTGGTAGGCACATGTGCCATAAAATTGGAACATGAACTGGCTATCTCTGTGACCAAATTGTGTGGTGTGTTTCTTTTAATCTACATAATTTATTTATTTAATATAAAAATAAAAACAATAATACCTATAATACTGATTCCCCTATCCTCTCACATGCCACACAACACTCCCTAGAGAACTAGGCTTTTGCACAACCCCTCTCCTCAGCTCCTACTTGTTTCACACCAAACTCTATCAATTTATTTCATTTTTTTCTTTGATCCTTTAAGTTAATGTCTATAATTCCTTCTCAGCATCCTTTACAGTTAATTTTTTCTCCCCAGTCATATGGTGTTATTTTAAAAAAATCAGTGGGTTTGTAAAATGTTTATTTTTTTCTTATTTTCGTAGTGAGTGAAAAGGCTCTCTCGGGACTCCATTGGCTGTATTCTAGAAACTGAGACTAAAATATAAGTGGTTCAAATCATTTTTGATACCCATTTTTAATTTAGGGTAATGTATTCTATTGTTCTATGTTGTTTCTAAATTTATAAATGGCGTTTTGTAGTTTATGAGTCTCCATACATTTTATTATTTCTTTTGGGTATTTTTTCCATGAGGAGGAGTGACACAAATGTTTCGGGGTAAAAAATATATATATATATATTCCCTCTTTGTATATATTCATTTAAAGTGAGAGAATATGTTCAATGTATTTAGGGGTATTATATATATGTATGTTTATTTAAGTGTAAGGACCATATTGGAGTTTGTCATAGTTAATGTTTTCAAGTGCTAAACTATTTGGATTGGGTTAATTTTTATGTAATATCCCATTCCTTTTGAACTTATAAATAATAATGCATTGCTTAATTTATTTCAACAATTACATGGTTTTAATTAGTGATGATTTATTATCTTTTCAAAAAAATTAAATATATATATAAATAAATTTTTAATAAATAATTTCATGATTTTGTAATAAATATCATCTAATGGATATGTTCTATCTTCTAAGGAAAAGAGTTGTTATTAGACTTATATTCTTGGTTTCTTGCATTTGTTTTTATTATGCATTGATATCTTGTTGGTAAATGGATTGTTTTTAAGATGGACTTTGTTAAAATTTTCAATAGTATTTTCCCATGTAGGTGGTCTAATATTAAATTTCCATAGTCATGATTTGGTTACAAGCGTCATAAATGTTAAATTGAAAGGGTTTTTTTTAATTGATGTTGACAATTAGATTAATTATTATTTTTTAATTTAATAATGGATGAATTATGAAATTGTGGGTGTTGGGAATAATTGATTGTAAAATTAATTATGTGATATAGAGATAATTATTTGATATAATTCAATATATATATATAATTATGTGATATTGATGTTATGAATTGAATAATCAATAGGTGAATTAATTATAAGATACTAAGATTTTGATTTAGATAATTAATAATGGAATTATTTCTGAGATATTGTAATTGGTGAGATAGACTTAATAAATTATTGAGTTAATTAATAGATTTATTGTGGTTAAGTAATTTTTAGATTAATTAATAATAATTTTTATGATAAAAGGAATAATTTTGATTTATAATTATTGATGTGATATATTTATATATTTTATATTAATGAAATATATATATATATCTTTGTTATATATATATATATGAATGTTTGATAGAAATGTATAAGACATGGTCTTCTGTTTACAATTCCCATGAGGGAGGGACATGGTTAGCTATTTCTGAGGCCTATAGAAAAAAAGGTGAGCTGGGCATGGTATACTATTTACTAATAAAGTAGAGATAAAATATTTAATGAACCTGTGTGGGACATGGTCTGTTGTTTCAAAATACCACAATATCGGGACATGGTCTTCTTTTTTTGAAGCTCGTAGTAGTAAACCTATGTGGGATATAGTCTTCTATTTCAAAATCCCACATGTTCTAAGGCATGGGGACCTATACCTAACTAGTTGGATGTAGAATATGGTTCCAATTATCCATATTAGAAATATAATTTAAATAGGAAATTAAAACCTTTTTGTCTAAGGAGTTGTGAATTGATAATGTGAAATGGTTCAAATCTGACATTGGATGAAGTTGGTAATGAGGTTTGACTATCCTTGGGAACCCTGTAGTAAATGAGGTATGTAATGATAATGCAATAATATGATGACTATTTATATATGAATTTTACTTATTCCATTATATAAATAAATAAAATATTAAAAAACTAGAAAAGAGTAGACATTATGGGTGTTTGCCTCCTGATATTAGTATATCAAACCCTGCTCAGTCCACCACTATTCTGGGTACCCGACCAGGCATTATATTTAAAGGACCTTAGTTGATTTCTCATGATGTATTGGACATACATGAGGATTTAAAATCCTAAGAATGAGCTGAATCTCATAACACTCATGGAGCAAGTCATGGGGTAGTTTTCTTTAACTGCATTATATTTATTATCTATTATTCTCACTACTTTGACATAAAACATCCTCTATCAGATAATCATTACTCTAATTTTGAATTGTCTACTTATATTTAGTTATTATAACATAATAATGCTACAATGATTTCTTTTTTATTCATCTACTATGTATTATGGATTTTTCATCACTTTACATACTCCGACATATAAGAGAATAGTCTTCCCGTAGAAACACTATATTCCCATTATTCTATTTGGATGGCTCTATAATTTGGGGATATGCACTTGAGGTCATGTGGCACCATGTATGGCTACTCGTTCAGTCTTTACTTGGGTCAGGAGGTTACAAAGTGGTATGAGAGATTTATTTTTCCTTTATGTTATTATTTTGGGTGAGTATCTAGGAGGCAAAGAATGTGTCTTCTATTGGTAAAAACTTGTTCTTGGGACTAATCACCCCAAATCTAGAAATGACGATGTTTCATGGTGTGGGATGATTAATTATATTGTTAGTATTTATAGTTGATATGATTTCACCTTCATTGATTGGTGTAATTTCTACATCTAATGAATTATAATATTTTATGGAAATTAATCATTGTATTGGTATGGTAAGGGTCAATCATTTTATTCCTCATTATTGGGAATGGGGGATTAATATGTCATGCATGTGTCATTCCATGAAGTTTCATTTGTAACATCCCTAGTTAATTTATTATGGGCCTTTAATTCCATTCAATTCTTTTTATTTATTTATAAATCCTATTAAGATAACACCCATTGGAATTTACATGCCATGATTCCTTTATTCTAAGTATTCTTAGCTTGCTAGTATGATATGTATCTATGTTTAAAAAATTATTTCATGGTAATGTGACATGTTTTTATGCTTATAATCATGATTATTTCGTTTACTACTCATGGTAGAATGTTTTTCTTGATTTATATGTGGATACTTCTTGGGATGAATAGATAGTGGTTGTGATTGAACAGGTTACAGATTACTATTGAATATTTATGGGAACCATACAACTAAGAGAGAGTATCCCATGTATTGAAACAACCAAAATAATATATAGATATTCATTATAAAGTTTTTGTTAAAATTTTTAAGAAAGATAGAATTTAAAAGTTAAAGTGTATTGGATTTGATTACTGGGATCCAATTTCCAATTTATGGGATTTTGGGATACTTAATTAATTTGTATGTTGAATCCCATATTCAATTTCATAGAATTATGTGTCTTAAAATGGCGTTAAATATAAAAGAAGATTGATTTTAGTATGTAACGAATTAGTTAACTACTAAATGACAAAATTCTCTCATGTAAGTCAGTTGGAGGAATTTTTTTTATGAGATGACCCCTTTCGATTTTTCAATTTAACCAATTAAGAATGAAATCATTGGATGATTTTTAAATGAACTTGTTTGGCTTAGTGGGATAGTTATAGGTATCCTTATTTATTTAAAAAATATTTTTCTTTATAAATTTCTTAATAATGATGGAATGTAAAAAAAATGTTTAATGTCAATAAGGAATCATTTTGAGACATTCATGTTATTTATTGTTTCGCAAATAGTTTTTATTTCTGTAAATGTTTAATGAGAATTAATGTGATGACTTTAAAATATAACTCGGTGTGTGGTATTCAATTCAGACCCTCGTGTGAGGATGTTTTAATCGTTATTCTATTTTCCTTGGATTGGAACTTTAGGCATATTCTATAGTTCGACACCATTTTTTAAATGAATTATATGGTCAGATTTTAAACCTAGTGACTTCTTATTATTGTGAAATTATTATGGGTCAACATTTTCAGTTCTTAGAAGGGGTTTTCCCATGTTAGGTAGCACACATAGATAAAAAAACCCTTTATAATGATGTGAGTTTTCTATCTTGTTGTGTCATTTGGGTATTGTTTCCCCTAGTAGGGATATTATCTTTTAAAGGATTATTATCATCATATGGGTGTTCATGACTTTATGGGCCTTTGATATGGGTGTGAGTGTTGAGTAACGATCAATTTTAGATGGTTATGCATTCCTGGGAGAGTATTGATTTCTTTATATGTCTCATGAACCTATCTCTTTTATAGGGTGACTTAGGAGTTAATCAGTTGTTATATAGTCGTATGGGTCTTTATTAATGGGGGATGAATCTTTTGAATGAGCCATCAAATACATGAATTTACAATGAGGATAAATATATGGGTAGTATCTATCATTTCCAGTTTATTGTGAAACCACTTGGATGTTTGTGTTCATATAAACAGTTCCTATCTAGTACCGAATGATGTAATAAATTGGTTGAGATTGGGGAAATATTTAACCTTGTGTTGTTCATTATGTTCTTGGGACATCTCCAAAGTAAAGTGACCTATGATTTAAGGAATCACGTACATCCAAATGTTTGTGAGGACATTTTCAAGGATTGGGTATTTTGATATATTAGTCGGTTCAGTCTTGGTTTCATTGTATAAGGCATTAATTTTTTTGAGTGTTACAATCAGATGTATCACATCTATGATAAATGTGAAATTTATTATTGAAATATTGTGAGTGGCTAGTTTGTTAATATCTTCTTTCTATTTCAATGATACTGCTAAGGTATGGAGTATCACATCATTTCTGATAAATACAGGCCTCTTATTGTAGAATAAATACATCCTGAGAGGACCATTTGGAAATGCTTGGTCCCAATATAATGCCTTTGAGGATTGTGAGCTTAAAATTGTGTCTATGATTTATTGGAAGCATAAAATTTGGTGGGTGAATATGTATGAAATATTTGAAAATAGCATCAGACTCAGATAGAAATCAGTGGTTAATTTTGAATGATCATGTAATGCCTCAAGTGGTGAACTCATCTAGGGTTGATTAATGATGGTGTGAGGAAGGTGAACTTAATCTTATTTCAAGATGTCAACCCATAGTGGTTTAACAATAATTTTTTAGTTTCTAGGTTAGATGAAAAACTATTTAAATCCTATTGTTTTTTCTTCTTTGGGATGATCATGTCCCATAACTTTTCATCATCATTAATTCACTAAGAGAGTGTCCTTCATATGCCATGATAATTCCTTATTGAATTTATGGGAATGTTTGGGTGGTCTTATCTCTGTGTATCCTAGAAGTATAGTGGTTATTGGGGATTTCAAAGTCTTGAGTAAAACTATAATTCCCATGTAATAATTCCTGGTAGGGATAGTTGGGAACCAACAATTTCCATTGACTTGACCATTAGGTGTATGCCACTCTAGGATCAATCAACCGTCTAATGTGGATATATTGTTATTTTACAAACCTCTCCATTCAAAATTTGGTTCAACTACCCTAGGATAGTTCCTTGACCACCCCCCCCCCCCCCGATTTAAATGAACATGAGGTCATTTCGAACTTTTAGTTATGATCAAAGATGACATTTTAATAAGAGTGACAATTCCAAAGGTTTGATATCATAATTATACAGTTATTTGTTTTTGATTCAGGTCAAAATAAATGTCTAGGTTGTGGTGTGGCCAAGGAATATCATTAAAGATGAGTATGGACTTTAGGGATCATCCTTCTTGTAAATGAATGATTACAAAGAAGAATAAATTGTGGTATGGGATATAATATGCTAGTTATCAGAGCCAATTATCTTAATAATAGTCAGTTGGAGATGGAATGATCTATTTTTATTCATGTTCAATGAGTTCAGTTGGATATGAACCACTTGAAGCACATCATTAAGTTAATGTTGGTGTGGTATGATAGACCAGTGGTGTCTTTCGAGGAATTCAGACACAACCGGTTTTAGCTAGGCTGATCATGATTTGACTATCTCATATAGTGATGTCTCTGATATGGTATTGTATGTAATCAGTTTCTCTCTATTAGTGAAATAATTCCAAATCATCTCTATAAATCATGGAACATTGTTTATAGGTCATATTCAATGGTAGAGGTGTCAGGGATCATAAACGGCCACTTATGTTGTTGACAGCTAATTTGGGGATGAAATTTGGCCAAATGTTTATTGAGATAATGAAATGATCATTTCCTTCGGTAAATGGGCTTATGTATGTTTTGTCTAATTGTTTTGATGAAAAATATAGTTGGTATTTGATAGATGATGTATTGTGTGATTAGGAAATTATATGATATGTGTTTTGAATTTGAAAATTCCACATGCCTTTTTGAATGAGACATCAAGAAACTTGTAGGTTGGGTGATGCTTTCATTACACCCAAAGGCTTCTTGGGGATGAGATGTTATAATATGGAGAGTTTGTAGAGTCTCGTATTTTTGAACTAGATGAATATTCAATGGAATTTTGAGTATGGGTGTTTATTGTGTGGTCTATTTATAAAATCGAGTTTTGGAATGTAATTATATGAATTAGAACAATTTGATATTTTTATAGGACATACGTGAAGTCCAAGTAGGTCCTTTGGAAGTCTCATCGAGTTCTTGGAGTGTGAGGATAGATTATCAAATTTTTTAATGATTTTCAGAGCGTACGTGGTTTTTAGAAACCCATGCTGCCCTCACTAGCCAAGCGTGCATGGTGGTTTTGGTTTGTAGGGGTGTCACATGGTTGGCACACAGTTTGGCTAACTGTGCATCCCAAACCATGTGGTTGGTATATTTTTAATAAATAAAATAATTTTCTTAGAATTAAAATAAAAAATTATTATAACTTAATTACTCCCTTGCCTCTCCTCTCACATGTGTCTTACCCCTACCTAGATCCTGAGGCATAAGAGACACCACCCCATCCTAAGATCATCCTCATTTTACACTGATCACCCCCAATATCATTATATTTCTTCATAGATCCTTCATGGTTAGTTCTACAAATCATTCTCCTCTTCTTTTATGGGAAATATATAGTCTCTCCATCACTCGGTGTGGTTTGTTCTAATCCAAGACTTTGGGATAGTGATGATTATTTAATTCTACTATATGGTTGGGAAAAGGCTCTCCTGAGAAACCTTTTTTCATAATCCAACAACCAATGTAGTAGCTGAAGTACTTCAGAATTGTTTTTCTCGCCACCATCAATTTGGGGTAATATTTTCAATTCTTCTTTATTTTTTCTAAATTTATAGTTAGTTATTTTTTAGATTATGAGTTCTCGATAGTTTCCTTTTGTGTTATTTATCTTTCATAGGTGTGGTAATACATACTTGTGTAGGAGATATATATATATATATATATATATATATATATTCTCTTCGTATGTATTTCATCATATAGAGGGAAATATTTGAAATGCATCTACTGTTAATATATATATATATATATGCTTGTGCATGTAAGTGTAAAGACTAGATTTGAGTTTCCATTATCAATGTTTTTATGTGAAAAAGTGTTTGGTTTAGTCTACTATTGAGGTATGATCCCATTCCATGGAACAAAAAATTGAAAAATGCATTAATTAATTGATTTCACACTTTCATTGGGTTTTTGAGTCCACAATGATTTTTTAGAATAATGGTCTAAATATTTTTAAATGAATTTTTAAGGAACAATGTCATGATTTGGTAATAAAACTCCTCCAACAGAGGTGCGTTGTGTTCTATGATAAAAATTATGGATTATAATATTTTACATAGATTCCATGATTTGGATTTCCTATTGATTTGATGTCTTGTTAGGACATGGAATGTTTGGATCCTAGCCAACATTCAAATTATTAAATTGATTTTCCAAAGTATATAGTCTAATATTCAATTCACATAGTTGGGATCTCATTATGTGTATAGTAATTTGAAAACTTCTATGGTTGTTCCGTAAATAATGTAATTAATTAAATGAATTAATAGGGTGAATTAATTAATGATGGAATTGTGAACATATGGGTTTTGATAAAAATTAATTATGAAATTAATTATTTAATATTGAGATAATTACCTGAGATTATTAATTATAGAATTAATTATGTGATATTAATGTTACGAATTCAAAATTAATCAGTTAATTAAATATGAGATACTAATATTATTAATCAAATAATTATTTATGAAATTAATTATAACATTTATTAATTTTTAAATTAGGCTTCATTTATTAATTAATTGGTTAATAGAATGGTTGTGACTCATTAAATTTAGAATTCATTTATGATATGAGTGTGGTTAATTGATTATTTGATTAATTAATCAGAATAATTTTGATACTATGATCAATGTTAATTAATCCTGATTGATGTGATATAGTTAATTTTGTGATATTTGTGATATATATATATATATTAGTTTTATATATAAATATATGAACATTTGATAATCATGTGTGGGTCAGGGTTTACTATTTCCAAAGCCCATGAGAGTGGGACATGGTCTAATATTTCTAAAGCCCGGAGTGATAAACATGTAAAGGACATGGCCATCAATTTTTGAATCCTGTAGAGATAAACTATTTGATGAATGTTTTTAAGACATGTTTTGTTGTTTCCACATCACACAAGATGGGGGACATTGTATACTATTTCTAGATCCCATAGGGAAAAACCAGTGAGAGACATGATCTACTGTTTCTAAATCCCATGGGGTCCTAGATTTGGAATCATAGTCCTAAATAGATATCCTTGTAAAATGTATATAATTATTCATATTTTAAATCGAATTGAAAATGATATTAAATTTTTTTTAATGTGTTTTGAATTGATAATGTCAAATGGTTCAGAATATAACACAGTAAAAATAAAGAATTGAGGTTTGGATGTCCTCTGAAACGCTGAAGTCAATGAAGTTATGTAATGAATAAATGGTAATTTGATGAAATATTTTATGAATTATACTTATCTATTTATAGAACTGCATACACTAATTATTGGCTGGATTGTGCAAGAACTCATGGGTGTCGACCTACTAAAATTATTATCTCACACCCAATCCAGACCTCTATTACATTGTGTGTACTTGATTAGAAATTATATATGTAAGACCTAGGATCATTTATTATGTTGTATTTCTTGTTCCTAAGGTGTTAGAGCATAAGACATTGCTTAATCACTAGATTATAGTGGAGCTAGACATCGGTGATATTTTCATTCAATACATTTTATTTTTAATCTATTAATTTAACTTGGTTGACAAATGGAATACACTAGATAAAACTATTTGTTGTAATTTTTCATTGGATACTCATATTTAGTAATTATAATTTACACATGCATTTTTCAATTATTTTTTGTTCTCCTTTTATCTATTATCTATTGTTGGTCGTGATGAATACTATAACATATTAAGATATAGTCTCCCTAGGGAAACACCATATTCCCTCACTACTACTCAGCAACCTCTAGTGCTCAGGGAGATCTTCTTGAGGTGATGTGGCGATAGGTATGGATATCGTTTTAATGGTCATTAATCAAGGACATTACAAATGTACCATAAAAATTCTATAAAAATAATTTTTAGGAACATATTCTTTTCACTATGAAAATATTTTTAAAACAAAAATTGAAAAAAAATATTTTAAAATTAAATATCAATGAAAATTACACATGAATATATGTAAAATAATCATTATAACATTGATTGATTGTGATGGAATAACATTTATACATGACATCCAAGTTAAAATAATGATTCCCTTCACATTTTCGTTAAAAAAGAAATGCATCTTATTTTGGAAAAGATACAATGTTTTCAATTAAATTTTTTTGAAAACATTAAAAATTGTTTTATTTTTTTATTTTTTTAAAATTAATAAAAAAATATTATAACATGGGTAATTTAATGAAAAATAATTTTCAACCTAGGAGATAATTAATATCAATTTTCCAGAAAACTTTTTCATAATAAATTTAATTACAAATGAATGTAAAATGTTACTATTTAAATATAATGCTAAATAATATATGTAGGGTTATAAAATTAATTTTTTTAATGTATAAATATCAAATTATTCAACCACGGGAGTCTTAATAAAATAGAATCCGAAATAATGATGAAATTGTGAAATAAGACCTTTAGATATTTCTACCATATGAATCATAAGGTCCATCAATAAAAAATCAAAAATAAATATAAATACCATTTAAAAATATAATAATGACATAAGATACCATATCGAGCAGTATATACAATACACAAAAAAGTTGGATGGGAATATGGCCTATGTCTCACTAAAGTAAAAGTGAAATGAGAAACCCTTACCTCCAGATTGAATTCCTTTGTGTGTTTTTAAACCTTCTATTTAATAACTATAGATTATTAAAAAGATATTTAAGAAAAAAAATAATATATCCAATAATATATATGTTTTACTTATACTATTTCATCATTTATTTAATAGAAATTCATTATAAAAATAATGGTTTTATATGATTACTACTTCGTGTATAATGCACGCTTGGGTCTATAGTTTTGGTACTTATAATATAAAAATGGATACATGATATGAATAATGTTAATCATGATATATATAACAAATATATATGAATTATATATTTATCTATAATATTCTATATAATTTAGATATAGAAAATGGATTACACCATTCATTGAGATGGTAATCAATATGTACACATTCACATTACCTCTATTATATGGAATAATGGAAAAAATGAAAATAAATATTAATTTATATTTATAGAATATTTTTATATCTGTATTTTATATTAATTAATTCTATCATTATTTACAGCATTGTAAAATTAAAAGGATAAACATTTCACATCACTATGTGGAGGTGGTATTCCACACGTACACCGGAGTGATGTTACTGTTTCACAATTGATTGGAATGTAAAATATAATATTTTATATAATATTTATATATTTATATTAGGTAATATATATCACAAATATTATTTTATATCACCATTAATACCTTATATCTAAACTGTAAGCCTGAAATGCATTTCATTGCTTCTTGAGGTTGAAGTATTCCATACGAACGATTGATGTTATTGTATCCCCCACAGAATGGAATTTAAGATGTTATGTGATATATTATAATTAATGAATTATAATAATGCCATAAATATCATAATGTTTTTTAAATACATAATCTTATCCATACTTAAATTGTGGGGGGGCGGGATAACTACATCAGTTTGTAAGGTGGTAGTTCGCCACACACATGAATAATGCTTTTATATCACACATGATGGTTATGGTGATGGATATAGGTTATTAAATTAAAATTACAAAATCTATGTATATATGAGATAAATGTTTTATTGTTTTATCATAATTAGGAATTATTATATGGATTTTTATGAATATATTGAATAAAAATCATAGTTGAAAAAATTACCAATTATTGAGAGAGACTATTTATGTTTAAACTAAATCCATAATAGGTTAGAATTATGATTACTACATGGAATCTTAGTTTCTTGGATTGAATTAAGTAATTAATTTATGCTGGTTTTAGATAATTCAAAGGGGATTGGTTCTTTCAAGAGGATAGTACATGGGTCGCCGTTTATATGTTAGGTGAGTGTCACACTTATATTTTTTTAAAAGAAAAAGTTACACCAACATTGTTCACACGTACAAGTATAAAAAAAATATAAAATATCAACCCATATTTGTTATGTTATAATTATTTATACCAAAAATAAATTGAACAAATTTCAAGATCATTTTCTCTCTTATATTATTATGTGACCCCCTAGTAAACCCATTTTCACACTGATCAAGGTAAATAATTTTTACAGTTTTAAAAATTCATTATTTGTGAAAAATTAATTTGATTTAATTATATAATAAAAATTATACTCATTCCAAATTAGTATTAAATTTTTAAAACTTCTTTTTAATGATGTTGGAAAATTTACCTAAATAGTAACTTTATAAACGTGATAGAAAATGTGTTCTTCCAATAATAAAATAATCAAAACTTTTAAAATGTTTTATAACACGATTAAATATGAAATTTTCTCTAATTATGTAAAATAATGTAATATATTTAATTAAAATAATATATATTTTAAATTTATATTTAAATTACATATATAATGTAAATTTTGTTGAATATGTAGTCAATTTTATTAACTAAAAAATTATTTTTTACTATCCACTAAATACTATATATTATAAAAATCACCCAAATATAATTTTGAAATTAATATATCAATATTTGTTTTATTTATATAAATTATCTAAATTTTTAGAAATTGATTTTAAATTATGTGACTAAAGCATGCATATACTTCTTGTTAGAAAAAATGTAGGCTATCAAAAATAAACATCCCTAAAAATTGTAATTATTTTATTTATAATAATTGTATAACCATTGACTGTATTTTATAATTCAATTAAAAAAATAATTTTAATAATTTATTTTATATTATTTATACACTGATATTTAAAGACTAGGTTATAATGTTCATGTTAATGAAAATAATTTAATTGGGAATGTTGTTAAGTTGAAGAATAGTATTTTATAAATTCAATGATATTAGAGAGGTTGAAATTTTTTAAAAATAAATATATCATAAGGTATCGTGGAGTTATATTCTTCTCTAAACATGTTTTCTTGTCATATACACCGTCAAATATGATGTTCCTATTTTAATAACATGAGATGTTATAGAAATAGTTGATAATATAAAACATGGTCTATTTATGGTCAATCTATCCTTTTATAAAAACATTCATGGAAACTAAAGTGTAATGACATTATTACAATCATAATTTTATGAAAAACTGTTAAATTGATTTAAAATAAAATTATAAGGGTTACAGAATCACAAAAACATGTTCAGTTTAAATTTATTTGAGTATTTATACATAACCTCTTACCTTACTATACTATAATATTTTTTGATCAACTTGAATATGAAAATTATTTGTTAATAATTTAATACATTAATAAATTCCAAAAGTGATCCTCTCCTCACATATAAATGGGAACCAATTCAACAATTGTTTTCACAGAAAAGGCCTTTTGAATATTCTAATACAAACCCAAATCCCTTACATAAGAACCAAAAAATTTCATATAATCATTTTTGATAATAAAATAATCCAAGGATGGTTTCTAGGGAATACATAGAGACAATGTATTAAGAATATGTAGTATTCGAAACAAATAATTTTTTCATTTCATCATCCACATACATGAATTATTATTCAAAAATAATTATATAAACACCTATATATTCAATATATTGACATGTTTTCTGTTAAATTAATATACTATATCAATCTATTGAACCATCAATTGTGGAATGAAACTATAGATAAAGTGTACAAAAAACTATCACCATGTGAACTAATCTAATTCATTTTCTATAGCTACATACCATTGGTGGAAATAATTATTAATAAAAATTGAATCCAAATTTTATATATTATATAATTATACATACATTTAGTATATCATATATACGTTCTTACCTTCAATATGTTGAAAAACAATACTATCGATCATGTGTAATAGTAGACTACTAGCTTCACAAGGTGATGTGATTCAATTTTCATCTTAATTTTAAACTCTTGTTAATAAGGATAGATTTAATGAATATATATTATATATATGATATAAAATATTTATATAATGGTGATTTATTCATTATTAATTTTCATTCGCTCTATCAAAAAACAAAAATAACATTTATGCATATGTGCAATCTTTTTCCTTCCTGAATGGTGTAATTCATTTTTCTATTAATAATTTTATGGATGACTCTAACTATGTAAATAATCTAACTATATAAAAATTAAATGAATGGGTTATTAAACATAATATTTATTTTATTAATTAAAATTAAATGAATGGGTTATGAATGGTTATAAGTAAATATTCGGTGGCATTATGTATTTGATTGTGGTTCTGAAATAGATTTATAACAAACCAATATTTAGTATATATTTGGACTGGACATGTTTGAATAAAATAAACACATGATGTAATGTCTTTTCAAATATCTATTATTTCTATAAAGAAAATTCAATATTCACCACTAGTTCCATTTTTGTGGTCTATACGCAAATAATGAAAATATATTATGAATCATATTCTTAAATTTAAGGTGATTTAAAAGATCAGTGTAATGATATTTATTTCATTGGTATAATGATTCAGAATGTTAACATAATGGAATATGATTTATGTTATAATCTTATTGTTTATCAATATTTTTTTATTGTGATTATGATAATAAAATTTATTTATTTACCACAATTAAATGTAATATCTTCTATTATTTTTTTATTTTTGGAGAATAAAATTTTCCCTCTATTTTCCCCACTTTGATAACTAAATATAACAAATTTTTTTGAAAGGATATATACTTTTTTTTTATCATCTATTTATAATTTATTAAATTTTATATCCATGTTTTCTGAAAATGATTTTATTATTTTTTTCTACACTTTAATGATTTTTTTGAGATACTTATTACCATTTTATTTTTTACAAATCAAATTTAATGGAATAGTCATGTCTATTTCCAATGGAGGTAAATTATATACTTTTTACAATCATTAGAATGGAATGTTTTATTTTAACTCATTATAAATGAATGATATTTTCTACCTTCATGACCACTAAATGATATAAAGACTATTTTATAAGATTCAAATGTTATTTTCAATGTACATTGAATTTTTTTTAATTTGGTATTTTCCAAATTTTTAATGATATTTTCTTGATTGAAATTTTAATGATATTCATATTTAACCACTATTCATCAATAAAAATTTCTTTTGATGTTTTCTATTATGAACTAGAGATTTTATCCAATGATAGTTTCCTTATTTCTTTCCTATATGTTTTATGATTATGATGTTGATATATTTATCAAACTGAGTAATTTTAAATGAGTAATTTCTTGATGTATTATTAAAATATTTATAGAACCTAATTTTTATTCAAAAGATATGATATTATGATATTATGATTGTTTATTAACATTATGGAACTTATATGCATAATTTTAATTCAGTGATGGGTGATCCAGAAATTATATATCCCTTAAATTATTCGAATATTATATTTTTTCTAATGAGATAATTATAGGAAATAAGTCAATGTTATTAATAAATTATGGGAAATAAGGCAAAATAAATATAAACTATAGAAAAGAAGTCGATTTTTCTAATAAATTATGTGATGCAAGTCATGTCCATGATTGACTTTGGGAAAAATATAATTGTTGCATGATCTACATGGATTTGATGGTTTCTTTAGTTAACTATGAAACAAGAAATGGGTTTTGTACATACGATGGTGTCACAATTTTATGAAAAGGACTTATATTTCATGATTTTATAATCATGATTTCCCACATTTATGATTCTTGATTTTTGAAATAATAAATCTATATACAATGAGCCATGTTCATGATCCATGATAGTCTGTGTAATAATTTTTTTATTGTATTTATAATGTCATATTTTCTTTTTATTATCTTATACAATTAGATTATCATCTATTGTTATCCCACATTTTTACTATTATCATATATTTGGGAACACACTTTCTTTATGATTTCATTCCCTGGGTAAATATTAATTTTTTAATAATAATATTTATTTGAAAGGTACTAAATTGGGTGTAATTTTGTTAGATATTGAAGATAATTCCTGAGTTAAGAAGATCTTGTATGTATTCTCCATAAAAATTAAACCATTATAGTTCCCAGGTGTATATTTGTTTAGATATATAGAATATTGAAAAAAATATATGTAATATTTATATGAAAAATTCATGGGTATCTTTAATATTAGTCTCAAAATACAATGTTCTATGCAATAAGAATAATCCCTATACCAAATTTCATTAGTGAAACCATATGTTTTGATAGTAAAATAAGGAACTAAGTTACACAATGACATTAAAGTATTCTCATATATTCTTGACTGAGGATATGAGTTTTAATTTCGATGATTTTGTTTTTAATATGGGGGTGAATGTAATGAATCAAATTTTTTATATGATATTTTTCTTCTAAATATGTCTATGATTGTGTGACACATTTGGGTATAATATTGAAAATAAAATGTACGCACTATATAATGAAAACCAAAACAACATAATTAACCAAAAATAAATCATTTCACTGGTGAATATATTTACTTCATAAAATCAAATACATTTTAATATGAAAATTATGACAAAAAAGATCCTAAAAAATTGAAATTGTAAAAAATTATATTATCATTAAATTATCATTTTTTATAAAATGATATTAACATGACATAATACATTAGGAATATGACTGAAATTTTTTAATGGATATATAGATAATTAAGTATGAAATATTTCAATTATTATTGAATGAAATTAATGGCCTTTATGTGAATTGTAAAAGAAATATGATTTTTAATATTTATTTAACCATTGTAATAATGACAATATCATGGGAATAGAATCCTAATTATTGTAATAATATATCAACCACTATAATATTTTCATGGTAATATAATACAAAACATTACTTATAAATAATATTAACAAAGTAAAAAATAAATTTTTCTTCCATAAAATTATGTCCTAATATACGAAACACAAATATTGTAACACGGAAGGATTTTAAGAAATTTTGTTTTAAAAAAAATTTAATATATTAAGTATATTATTTTATATAAAATAATAATTTTATGTTGCATTACACTCATATCTAAGTGTAATTTTTTTACACGCAATACTATTTTTAAATGAAACATGACTTGATATTAACAAATTATTATTTAATATGGTAGTTTTTTCCTGGCCATTAAAATATAGAATAAAAATAATATTAAATAAATTGAAAATATATATTTTTTACACATTTAATTAAAATAAATTCTTTTGTGACCGGTTAATATAAAATCAAAATAAAAAATCTTTGAAAATAAAGGAAATATTTCCTTGAAAATCACTTTTTATAAAAATAAACATTGTTTAAATCAGTAACATAAAACAAATTTTGATGAAATGTTTCAATTATATTTATGTATTATATATAAAATAAACTATTTAACATTTAACTCAAGTGATTTAAAAATAATAGATAAATATAAATCAAATTGTATATAGAAAAATATATTTTTCCAAAAAACATCTTTGTAATTTTATTTTGTACTTATATTAAATATTGATTTTGAAACCAAAAGAAAAAAAAATTTTAAAAATTAAGTTTTATTTCATAAATAATAATATAAAAATTATCTTATGGCGATGTTTTGAGAACTTTATAATAATAATAATTTTCTGATGAATAGTGAAAAAAATTGAATTGTAAATGAAAACTGCCATTTTTTAAAAACATTTATAAATATAATCTCTATGTAAAATTTGGTTTAAACTAAAATTAAGTTGAATATATATATATATATATATATATTAATCCAATTTATGTCATTGTTATGATTGTTATATTTAATTTTGATATAAAAAAGTTGCAAATTTTTGAACATTATCTGTTTGAAAACTATCTTTCTTATCATGTCTAAGAGATGAATTTTATATTAAAATGTACCACTTCTATTAATGGAATTTCAAAAAGTCATTTCAATATATTAAATATTCATAATTTATGTCATATAATTTTTCTAACTTAAATTTTTACCAAAATTAATTGTAAAAATATAATCACTATTTATCATAGTTATGGTTGAAATTGATTTAACAGTGGTTAATCAAAAATGATATGTGTTAAAATAACCTAAAAATTAAAATATAATAGAATTAATTCTCATATTTTGAACAAAAAATGTATATTTCTATGGAATACATTATTTTGGAAACTTTTGCACTTGAAAATCCTGGGTACACGTTCTTATTTATAAAACATACTACTGTGAAACTCACCACACATATAAACATCCACCCCTACTCTCCCCTATTTAAACAATTAAAACATTTGGTTCATCCATTACATAAAAAATAACTTCCAAAAAACACTAATCTCATACTAGATTACTGATTTTGGGAATAAATTAAACCTTGTAAATATTTTGCTACAATTCTATGGTGGTTACCAGAAAAAGATGTATCAATTTTCTATGTGTCTTTTTGTTTTTATTTTATCCTACACCACCAACAATTATTATTAAAAAAATATGATATAATACCAATTTTTTCATTAATTTATGTATTTGTATAAATTTTATGGTCATGAAAAACAATAATGTCACATTATTTATAATGAGTTAAAAAATCATCCATCTTGTGAATGTAGAACTAAATCATCGCAAACTGATGTCACTAATTTTTTAATGGCTATCTCTCATGGTTGGTTTTAATGATAGATATAGAGCACATATAAATGTATATAAAACTTATTACATAATTATATTTATCTATCCATTATTCAAATATATATATATATATACTTTCAATTCTGTTAGAGAAGAGATAACATCGCTATTTCGAAAAAATCCTTCATAGAATCCTCAAAGTATTTTTGGGGGTGATTATGTTTCTTGAAAAAAAATGATGACCACAAATTGGTATGTTTTTTTTTTCTAAAGCATGTATTTATGATGATGTAATTTCCCAGTGTTTTACACAATATTTTTTCCCAAAATTTAGATATAGGTTTCTTTAAAAAAAGGATTTTCTGTATAGGATTACACAGCTCGCGAACAATATATCACGATTCACAGACTATAAGTGGATTACATTGAACAAAAAAGTAAATTAAAATGTATGTATTTTTATATAGCAGCATTATTCATATTGAAAATAATTGTATGCATACCGATTAGGGAATATATTTCAAGGGAATGAAAATTGATTGCATGATATTCTTAGTTCACGGAAGGATAAAAGTTGGTGAATTGCCTCATCATTTATGGTTGAGAGTCAGAGATTCAGTTCAGGAGGGAATTAGCAGCCATGAGGAAATAAAGGTGCTACATTGACTATATAGGTAAACATGGTAAGAAAGAGGACAAGAGTACACTATGAAGGACGTTCTACATTGATGATTTAATTCAAACACAATAACATGTTATTCAGAAATATTTTCCTATATAAGTACTTCTACTAACATCATTAAGTAAGGGAGATAATTTCACTAGTTAAAATTAATCCTCTATGAGGAAGTTTTTCTACATCTGAAAGATGATTAGGAGGGGGTTTGTGAAGGAGAAATGTTTACGAGGGGGTATTTTTTAATGGTGAATTGGATCTCAGTAATACTTCTCTAAAAGATATATGTAGGGCTCTATATCTCACAAAAGAAAATTTACCATGAAAGGGAGATGGTACATGGAAGAGGTGATATGTGTGGGGCAATAAGATCATCTATGGAAGTAAAATATGACTATGGAGGAAACAATAGTTCACATAAGAGGAGTTCTTCTATAGAAGGGGTGGTTGTCCATGGAGGAAGAGATAGTGTACAAAAGGAGAATAAATTCATGGATGAGAGGTGCTCCCCTAATCACATGTTGTACGAGGTTTGGTTGAGTAATCTAAGGAATCATGAGTTTTCCTAGAGGAAAAATAGAATCATTCATATTCACAAAACTAGTTTACAAAATATATTTCTATAAACTAACAGTATGAGGAAAAGTATATTTAATCTATTGGTTAAAATGAAACATCAATAAAGAATATACATATAGATGAGGAAGTGTTTTTCATGAAAATGAAGGAATCTACATGTCCATAAGCTATGATGGGATCCCTTCCAGTAGTAGTGAGCTATGAAATATGAATTTTGTGATCCTTTCCAACATAGGTGAGCATGAGAAAGTTATATAGGGAGTGAATCTTGCTAACATAGTCAGTAGACCTAAAATCTTGTAAAGGCGGGGATCCTATGAATAAATGTGGTCTAGCCAAAAAAATTTAATTTAGAATCGATCCTTTGAGGGTTTTTCACATCGGCACCTTTTTGTTGTATGCTACTTGTATGTAACCTAATTAAGGTGACCCATGTAAAAATTATTATTTCTTGTGCATGAATTGATTTCTATTAATATATAGTAATTGGAAGAAGAGAGAAGATTATTTTTCTTATAAAACAAAAAAGTTATAAAGGAATAGTCATTTTATCTATCCTACCATAATTCAATCCCATCATTGTATTAAACCTAATTTATATAATAATCTCTTGTGTGTATGGTGGACTACTACCCCATCAAGTGATGTGTTTAATTTTCCACTAAAATTATCATAAAAGGTAACAATGATAATTTTATTGAATATAAGTGATATAAAATAATTATTTATAAAATTATTCACATATTTATCATTCTAAAAAGTTAATTTATAATTTTATTTCTAAACTTTTCACTAACTAAATGATGAAAACGTCAATTCTGTACATGTGGGAAACAACCTCTACGAAGTGATGTGACGTTATATTTTCAACACCACACAACATGTATGATTTATATAAGTATATTTTAATAAATACTATGATATTATTATAATAAATTAATGAAAAAATATTACAATCCACTTTTCCCCAATGATCGTTGAAAAATGGAAACCATACACATTCTTATATATGGTATAACGTCTTTGTGTTTGTAACATACTTCATATCTCAAAACTATATTTCATGACAGTTGAAGAAAAAAATGATAATAATTTTGTTATTATTATTCTAGATATTATATAACCATGATCTATGAATTTGTTCACAAAAATAATATTTCAAAAAATATATAAAAAATAATGTTGTTAATACCATAAAAGACATTTTGACAAAAAAATGGTAATAAATGGGTAATAAATGGTTATAATTAAATTATATAGTAATTAATATGTATAATTATTATTTTATAATAGATTTATAATAATATTAAATTCATTATATATGAAATTCAAATTTTTAAAAAATAATTATAGACTTCAGGTAAGATATTCTTAATCACTCTTTGATTACTAATATACATATGTAATTTCACCACTTGTTTTTTTGCTATATATACTTCCGATTTGACATGATATAACATCATTATACTAATTTTCAATATATATGAAATTTTATATGTTATCGTATTATCTCTTGGGGCATAGTTTTAGAATTACTACTATAGTTGTAATGTATTCATGTCACACTATTTACTTCTATGAGACACATGCGATATTCACCACCACTTTATTTCATGTTGTGTTTATAATTTAAATGAATTAATTTTATGATAATTTTATTTATAATACTATTGATTTAAATATCAAATTTAGGATCTAACATTTATAGTGGTTATAGGTCCTAATATAGAAAATCGGTAAGGGATTTTTTGTCTCAATTTTCCATCAATGATTAATTTTATATATTTTTCACCTACCATATTTTTTGATGTATATATACACAACCACAGAAATTTAATATCATGAATTTTATTAACCTAATTAAATTACATGTTTTATTTAATTTTATTATTTAATAGTATTATTATTCAATGTTATCAAAGTGGTTTGCATTTTATATTACAATACCACAGTTTATCAGGATTGTTCACTATTATGCTTCTAAAGAAAGAATACTATAATTTACCACTCAAAAAACTAATTTATTTTACTCTTATATTTTTTTCTTTAAAATAACATTTTTCCTTTTACTTTACCAACTTTATCTTCCCATGATATCAAAATAATATTTTTAATAGAAATTAGTTTTTATTTATCTCATCAGCTGAATGTTGTTTTTCATCCAAAGCTATGTTATCTAAAAATTTATTCAAAAAAAATATCTAAAATTATAAAATTTATTTTATAATTATATTTTTTGAAATGATTGAATTTTTTTTAAATTTTTTTTATTGGAATCATCATTTTCATTTCTAAACAACACCATGTTTCTTTTTATTAAATTTGTTAAATGAATATTTTTTTAGCATGTATGGAATGAACACAATTTCCCTCTATGATGAAAATATTTAATTTCAATATTACTTTATAATAATTGAAACTTTATTTTAAAATAATTTTTTTTTCAAAAAGTTTATTAATTTTATGTTTTGAAACAGTATTTCATATAAAAGTAATTATCCCCCAATAAATATTCCATTTTGCCTTTCAAATTAATTTTCAATTTAGGTTTCTGTAATTTACTATAACAAATTATTTTATAGGGATATGAACAAAGGATAGCATTATCATACCTAATATGAATGGTTAATCATGAATATTTGATTTTGAATCATTCATATGTTATAAGACTTATTGAATGATAAGATTATTAACAAACCCACTGGTTTTTTCACTGGATATGATAAAATTAAATTATAATGAAACCTATCTCTTTTCCATGAGTTAAGATATGATGAAATTTTTATAAAATACATTTCATTTAATAGGCTTTGATATGATGGATTTTTATGGTATTTTGGAATAAATAGGTTTCATTATCAATATCTATTATGTGGTACCTATATCTCTATTTAAAAGATCATGTAAATATTGATAACTCATGATTAAATATTTAATTCAAGAACATGATAACATGTTCAAAATTTTATGTATAAACCATATTATATATTCATAATTTTATGCATGAACCAAATTACATGTTTAGAATGTCATGTTTGAACAAGATTACATGTTCACATTATTTTGTGTTGGTCTATATTTGATGTCAAAAATGTTAGGTGTGGACCTTTGGATATGTTTATAGGTTTATAAAAGGTCCTTATGTAATTTCCCCTACTTAATTAGTGAACCTTTCTATATTTATAGTTGTTCACAAAGATATAATTTGATATCTAGGACACAAAACCATGTCTTATTCAAATTGTATTCACTCATGGATCATATATTTTTATTCCTATGCGATTTATGTCTTATGATCTAAAAATATAAATGCCGATACTTTGTATTATGATCATTGAAATGCATGGTATGTTTTTCAAATTTTATGCTCATCTTATTAGACCCTTATGTTCATGTAAGTTTGATGTACCTCCCTAGTTCACCCTTCCTAATAATTTGATATCACTCTTTCTTGTGTATTTTATCACTAAGTTATTAAGAATGGTTTTAAGTAGGGTATGTTGGTAAAGAGATAAATATAGGATTATATTTAATAGATATTTTTAATATGATTCACTATATTTTACTATTGGGTACTTATTCTCCTTATAAAATAAAAAATTATGGGTAACATGTGTGTGGTTGGGTACAACATCGAATCTTCATCTTAAAAATGTAATATCAATTTATGTGATGAATTGGTAACTATACTTGGTATATATGAAATATTTAGTTAACCATTAGAGACAATGTTGATTAAAATCTCGTGAGATCCCTTGTGATGATCCAAATGATATGTATAGGGATGTCTTTATGGATAATTATAAGTACGAGTAAAAGTATAGGAAAATGTCCAATTTGTTTTTAAATGGATAGAGAAAGTAACTTCCATAATGTGACATCACTATATGTACAATATAAGTATATGTGGATCTATAAAATAGGTAACTCAGTGTAATAACTCCAAAAGGGTTCATTGATCTATACTCTATTAGAACTTTCTGCATGATACTTATAATTTCTACAAACATATTTTCACAAACCCATGGGATATGCATGTGAAAAAAATTTCCTGAATTTTACGAGGATAATAAACCCCTATTTTTGATAAATTATAAGTTTATTGGGGAAAAAATTATTTAACAATGAATATAGAAAAATAAATATGTTAAAGGCTACCCATAAGGGTAATGTACCAATTAGAACATAAGAAATATTCAATCAAATATTTTCAGTGTCAAACGCTATGTTGGTGAGAGATTTTAATGGAATATAAAGCCTCAATAATGATGGATTAATTTATTAAATATTTAATATTAAGAACATAAACTTTATTCAAAAAAAATTAGTAACCCCAAAATGGTATTTCATATGAGGAATATTAGACCACTGTTAGGTATATAACATTGGGATTACACATGTCAATATATAAACCTTAAAAGCATCATATTATTGAATTCTTCATCCATGGAAATAAATTATTTAATAATATTATTATATTATTTGGAAAATAATGTATTATATCCCAATGGTGTGTTGATTGAGAAATATGAGACTACCATTAGGTTTGGGATGTCTTTCTTACTCTTGGTGAGGTATAACATTTCTATGCATCAAACGTTTGGATGCCCCACTCATGAAAAAAATATTTTTTTATATTTAAATTATTATTTAATCCATTTTTAAAATAATAAATTATTAACCTCTATCAAATGGTGAATCATATGAGAAATATGAGATCATCATTGGGTCAGGAACTCAGGTTTTAACTTAGGTTGGGTGAAACTTTTATTAATAATGGACTTTTGGAATTATTTATTATATATGTAGAATAATTAATTTATTAACTAATAAAGAATTTTAATGTAGTACTTCTGTATCTTCACTTCCTAAACCTAGAAAACCTACATTTTAAATTCAGCCGAATTTCAAAATATTTTATTTCAAAAATGATTCTATACATTTCAATCAGAAATGCTTTAAATAAAAAAATTAATGATCCTCTCAGTAATTTTAGATTGCATCTGTGGTTAAAATGAGTATTTTATGTTGAGATGGAAATGTACAGGGTGTTTTATTCCTAATGTAGTAAATTCCTTGAGTGATTTAAGTGTATATTTTTCCCATGATTGATTACAATCACATATGGTAATGTATATTGTTATATTCTCATGTTGATATACTATGCCTAAATATGTTTGTTCCCTTTATATTTTATACCATTCCTTTTTCGTTTTTAGTGTTATTTGATAAATTTGGACTGTCGGGACATATTCATCCCCTAGTTGGGGTTAATTATTGATTTCAAAGATAGCGACATGGTCAATGAGCTCATTGTAGGAGTATAAGGAAATCATTGAATCATGTTGACGATGTTCTTGTGGTAGCCTTCATTATCCAAGTGTCATTAACCATGGGATATTCTGGGTGATGTGATTACATGTTATTCTTAGATAGAATATCGAGTTGACATGGTCCTCTTGAGAGATACTTGCTATCAGGTATAACCTCTATGAAACTATGTGGTTTCTATACATGGGAAAAATTCTTTCATCTGACTCATTTAGTAAAAATCAATCAGTAATCCTATGTAGCTATGAATAAGGGTGGTGGACTCTTGGTTAGTGCAATACACCTTATTTTTGGATTTTATATTTATTTACTTTATGAATTTTTATTATTATGGATTACACTTGTATACATGAAAACATGTTGTTAAGAGAATATTGGTGGTGTCCTACAGAGTCTTGTACTCACACCCACATCAATATTTTTGATGTGATTGTAGATTTCATTAGAGTCACACTGAAGGGAAGGGGCCCTGTGATGGATGGTAAAATAGGTAGATCATGGATCTGGGGTGGACCAAGACCAACACTGGAGGATCCTATAATAAATTTATTTATAATTAATTTTATTAATTCTACATATGATTGCCACATTGAGAATTGTTTCTATTTGAAATACATGTTCTTTATTTAACATCTTCCAGATTAATTTGATTGATTATTATTGTTTTTATGAGGTCATATAGAGATTATACTCTACCAAATTATGTATATAGACCCTCAATACAATCTGGTTGCATCTTTCCAATGGGGAGGTGCGCATAAGATTATATAGCCTTCCTGCCCAAATCACTAGGTCCAAGATGGAATAAACATAACCTCATGCGCGCCTCTCCATATGAAAGTAGTTGATTACTTGTAATGGGGGTGTATGTCTATCAATGGGGACACAATAACCTCAGTATCATGTCATATGATCAATAAGAAATAATCATACTAATCATTCATAGACTAAATAACATATATTTTATAAAAATTAAAGTATATCCCAATATAGAAAGCCTATCAAGAATGAATAAAACATATGATAAATACATGAACATCATGGTCCCCTAATTTCTTTCCTGGTCCCCCATAGCTTCATTCTACACTTTTACATTCATTCATCATAGTCCCCATTCCCTTCACTAGGTCACTGATGAATTCTACATGATCAATAAAATACATGAGTATGGTGTGAGTATAAGGATCAATTGGACACCATCAATGATTCTTCTACCAGATGTGATTAATTATATTAGTGTATTACATTATAAAAATAAATACACCAAACTCATAAATAAAAAATCCAAAACCAAGAAGTAGTTTGTAAACCAAGCTACAGTATCCCCTAGATGTTCCTACATCAGTGGAATGTTGAAAGAATAATTAATGAATCAAAAAACATAACTTGTAAGGAGTCCTCGTAATTTCATTAATTTGATACAAAACATCATTTATCACTCAATATAAATACGCAACATCAATCCTTAATATGATAATAATAATTACTCAGATCACCCTAGTTATATTGTGGTGAACGGTACATAAAAAATCAAGGCTACCATGAGCACACCCTTGACACGAATCCATGACTACCTCATAACTCCACCCTATACTCGGGTCTAATGTTCCTATTGTCACAGTTGATAATTCTCGTCCATTGGGGGATGAATATGTCATGACGGTCCAGCTACCTCAAATACCGCTGACCAACAACAAGGCATGGTAAAACATATTCAACTAGAGAAAAAGAGTAGGCATGGTATATAAACATGATAATATAGCATCACAGACAAAAATATGTGGTAATAATCTACCATGGATAAAATATAAACTAATATCACTCATATAATAAGAAATTTTTTTCAGGGATAAAAAAAGACACACACACACATGTGATCACAATCAAGGACGATAACTCAAAATTCCAGAAAATATAATCATCAAGGTAAAATGTGTGATCTTTTTCCCTTCATGTTATGTCACTTAAACCATCAACATATTAAATTCCAATAATAATTATAAACTACCCAGTCTAGTTTTATAGTTGGTGTAAAAACATCCATAGTCCAGAACATCTCCTTGCATTCTTTTTATCATTGTTTTCAGCACATCGATGCTCAAGGTATGTCAGGGTTCCAAGAACTTAAACTAGATATTTAATTTCATAAAGAAATAATAAATCACATTTAATTATATTTTCTCTCTCCTTTATAATATTTGGACTATCAATTTACTTCAATAAAAAAAATCACAATATTATGCTCTGAATAATTATAATTCACTATCATTATTATATTCTATCTAAATTAAATTAAAAGCATATGTGGGAACCCTTTATAATTATTCATTTATAATTTAAATAATTATTATTTGATAATTTGATTTTATAATTTAATATTTTACAATAGTAGAATCATCTTAGGATAATTCATTGCAATTGTCACTTGATAATTATTTATAATAATCCTCTCTATATGTTCATGAAATTATACTTTTAAATTCTTTATTATTATTATTTTATAATTTCACACGCTATATTATATGATATATTTCAAGAATTGTTTTTCATTTTATAATATCATGATAATACCATGATAATTCATTTTAAATGTCACTTGGTAATTATTTAAAATTATCCCATAAATTTTTTTTATGAAATTATCGTTAAGGGGTTCTTCAAAATTATTATTTGGTAATTTCGTTGAATTGTTCTCTTAAAAATTTAAATTAATTGTTATTTGATAATTTTATAAATAATCTGTTAATAAATATTCAATAATTAATATATGGATAATCCCACTAAATTACACATAAATAATTGATAGTAAAATATCTTTTGATCATTTTAATAAATTATCATAGATAATCTGAGGAATTAGTCCATGATTAGACAAGGTTTTATAATTTCTATTAAATTCCACATTTTCTTATTTTATAAAATTTATAATCATTTATTTCTAGAAGTTATATAATTAAGGGAAAATGGAATTACATAAATAAAATAAATTAATAAAATTTAACTCATTAAATAAATAGGAAGAAGGGGAATATACATGTGCATAAAATAGAAACAAAACCCCAGATCAAATCATTGGAGTCCAAATGGAATATGTGTAAGGTAATGTCTATTATAAATTAGAATCCATAAGATTTATCACCAATGATATATATGTAGCTCAGATACCCACACCACATATACATCCATCTCAATTTAAAAAACTCATCTTAGCCACTATTTAAATCTAATATTAATGACATACTCATTAATTTCAATCATGTATTAAGATATAGATTGAAATGGTTAGAAATTTGTTGAAAAAAAATCTTTTGGAATTTTATGGTATTAAAATGGTGGTTTTTTGGTTTAGGAAGCGAAGATGAATAAGATCTAAAGTAATATTTGTTTTTTAAAATTAATAAATTTTTTAATTGACATAAATAACAAAAAATACCGAATTTATTTTTTTACATAGATGTTATGTCCTACCTTTGGTAAAACCCATGTTCTATATCCAATAGTGATCTCATATTTCTCATAAAACTCTCCATTGAAGAGATATTAAATATTGATTTTTTTAAAAATAGATTTAAAAATTGATTAAGTATAAAATAGTTTTTTCAGGGCATAGACATCTAAACATCGAACACTTACAAATTTTATACCACCTTTGTTCAAATATTGCATCCATCACATAACGGTTGTCTCATTTTTCTCATACGACACACCGTTTGGGAGATAATAAATTATTTTACAAAAAAATTATAAAAAGTGCTCTTAAATATATCATTTCCTTGGGTGAGGCATTGAAACTTATAACACATAAAACTATTATTCCCTTCCTAGGTTAAAAAGCATGTCCTAAACCAAATAGTCGTCTTATATTTATCATAAGATGTAATATTTTGGAGTTATTCAATTATTATGAATAAATCAGACGTGCTTAATATAAAATATTTTTAAATTTTATTCTGTCTTCTGTGAGGCTTTACGGGACACAAATTCTCACACAAAATTACTATCTGACTCATGAAATATTTGATTCAATATTTGAATGTATTAACTATGATTTTTCCCTAACAAAAATCCATTAACACATTTATTAATTTATTTTCATTGATAAATAATTTTTTACACATAATACACTTTTAATATATCCACACAAGTGTATTATAATCTTTGAAAGAAATAAGATATTAAAATTATCCCCCATTATCAACATATCATCCATAATAAGTATCTCATGGGATATTTCATAAAAAACACATGTCACTGAGCTAGAAAATCAAACTCAAATCCCGACATTTATTCATAGAATCGTCCATTTTGCCACTAAATCCAGACTAGTTATACCATCACACCTTATATCAGTTTCTTGTATTAATGTATGATACACACCGGATGCTCTTCATTAGATGTGTCTATCTATATCTCAACATCTTCCAGATAATTAACAAACACAAGCTCAGGTTTGTACCATTGATGTTGTGAACTATGTAAAACATCATGCATACCTCAACTACAAGAAGAGAGCTTCATAAAAAAGCCACTTTGATACCTTCTCGATTATTTCAAAGGGGTCATCAAAACAATGTTCTACTGTTTCCTTATTCCTCAGAAATATCTACCCTTATATACGAGTCACACACAATAAAATGTTATTTCCCACAATAAATGCTAAGGGTATCCACCTACGATCAACATAAGATTTCAATATATTTAATTTGGTGATAAAAATTTTCATTATCTGATGCACTCCCTTAAGGCCATCCTGATCCAAAATGTTCATTCAACCACTACCTCACCTTCCATATACCAACATGTGGTCATCAACATCATCCTTCATAATAAGCCTCACTATGATCCATCTAAATAAGACCATGATAAATATTATTTTATGTTATCTTAATAAAATATAGGTGATCATCCCATGATCCATCGATGATTATCATGAAATTATGAAGATTAATCATTATTATACATATAGTCCACTAACCCTTTTGATCGGTCTGAGGATTGTATGTCAAGCTCAATATCAAATGAGTACCTACTAATTTATGCATTCCCTACCAAAAGTGAGATGTAAAAATTTAATAATTGTATTAAAAAATTTGTAATGGGAGTCCATGAATGTTCATGATCTCTCATACATAAAGCCCTCTCTGCTCCTCTAATGAGTGATTGTCTATAAAAGGTATAATATTTTAATATTTCATTTTCTATTCAAAAATCACCAATGTTTCATCATGATTCGTTATAGTCCTAGGAAATCCCATCAAAAAATTATATCATTAATTCCAACAACATCCACATAGGTAAAATGAGTTTGAATAACAACCCACCTAGATGACGACACTCAACCTTCATCCTCTGACAAGTATGGCATCATGAGATAAAACTAGCTGATTTATAATGGGATATGGGTTATTAATGTTGGTGTGATCACACTACAATATTCAAAAAATATTATTTACCAGGAGGTCCCCCATCCTAGAACTACACTTTTCCCATAACACATAATTGTAGTGTGTAAAGTGAGTACTTCCCATAAGGTCACCCATCCTAGTACTACGCTCTCCCAAACATGCATAACTACATTGTGCATCAGGAGTACTTCCTAGGAAGTCACCCAACCAGTTTATACTCTTTCATAGGAAATCCTAACTACAAAATTATAATTAAATCTAAAAAATTATATGCTCTAAGATACTCAACTCATCACCTCTACCTTTGATTTAGGTCAATCTGTGTTATGAGATTGTGAATCCACATTAGGTCTATATAAACAAAAAATAGCTCACCAAATAGAAAATGTCTACAATATTTCATAGTTAGAACACACATTAAAGATAAAAATAATCTATATGGTAGCTAATCTCATGGGTTTGTCACCGATGAGACCCATAGGCTAGTACATGCTCTCTTTTCATCAGCACCATTCCAAGACCAATGGTTGGTGCATCATAGTATGCTACATAATCAATCCAAGGACTAGGGAGTGTCAGTTCAAGAGTTGTTGTAAAATAGTAATTTATCTCATGGAAAAACTCTTCATAATATTTTTACCAATAAAAAAATACAAATTTATTTTTTTGTACTTTCATGGCAGCGGATTTTCAAGAGAAGTCCTAAATAATCCATGAGTAATATTATGCTTAGCCTAGAAAGCTCATAATCTCCAACAGATTTTTGGTAAATTTTAAAAATATCATGGCCTAGACCATAAATTCATTTATATATATACCATTCTCAAAAACTCCATGTTCTAAAACATCCACTTTTTAATCCAAATGTAAACTTTGGACAACTTGGCATATAATTTTTGTGATTGAAGTGTACTCAGTAATATGTCAAGTTTCCTAGCATGTTGTTCTACTGTCGATTAGTAGATGAAGATGTCATAGAATAACACTATAGTGAATGTTTCCAAATATAAATGACTTATTTTATTCTGGAGGTTCATTAACATTTTTGGTGTGTTATTTAGTCAAAACAGTATCACAAAATATGTATAAATACATAATAATCTTATAAAAAACACAGTTAGAATTTAATCATATGTAACTCCCAACTTTTGAATGATCGATTGAAGATAATTTTTGGAGAAACAAAAGTCACCCCATTAATGGTACAAAATATCATTGATCCTGAAAAATACGTATCATTTCTTCACCATTACAATGTTTAACTTCTAGTAATCCACATAATTCGGAAGACTATTTTCCACCTTCTAAGAGAATAACACATGGAATCCACATGGTTATATATATGGATTTTTGAATTTCTTCATGCCTATGCCATTCGTCTAAACATTATGATCCTTAATCTAAGTTGGCACCATAAGAAATGTGGTATCAAAATGGATGTTATACCATCATAATCTCAACATCAGCATAACATGTTAAAAAATTATAATCTCTTCTAGGTAAAATTTTCCAAAAAGTATGCCAACACATTTTTCATCAACTTTATAGACTCTAATTATCATTAAATAGGAATATTTATAGAGTTAAAAATGATGAAATATTCAACCATGGGTTTTAACACCTATGACTAGGAATAAAATAAAGTGAAATAATTCTGAATAAAGTGACCATGCTACCTAATGCAAATAATAGGTGTTGGAGCATGCTCAACTGCATTCCCCTTCACATAATATGGTTATGTGGACATATACTCCTTTCCATAAGTATTTATTCATTATTCCCAAGTATTACCATAATAAATTTTAATGGATAAATCTTTTGTAACATGAAAGATCATATTTCAGTAAAGAAACATAGTCATTTTGATAGATCTTAATCGATACATGGGAACAAAAAAGGTTTATCCTAAAAATTCTATGAAAAAAACATGGTTTCCCTAGGAGTCAACCCATATCCCATGATATAATCCTCTAAGAACTAACCATTTTCTATATCCCTACATGTTTTTCATGGTTATTATATAAATAATTTCATAACAATATTCTCTCTTCAACTAATTAACACTAATAAAGATATATCACAATGATAAACTCTCTCGAAAAAATAGCTCAAATCAAGGAAATTAATTAATGAACCATTATGCAACACAAAAACATGTATATATATATAATTTGAACCTATGTTCCTAGTCATGATTCCATAACATACGTGAAATCTCTTAAGTCACATATAACATCATGTACATCAATAATGATGAATTTAATCAATAGTAACAATATTAGATAAATTCCCATATATATAATCTCAAAGGTCTACTATGTATTGCACTCCAGACACTTACATTGTTCTCTTACCTGAGTTTCAATGTCCTATCTCATTTCTAACCTATTCTAACCCAAGACAATTATAAGAAACAGTTCAGTGAATCCTAATACCTAATACCATTTTGGAACATCACGACTCAAACCACTCAGTTTGATCTTGGATTCCACATAACATCAGGCATTCCTCCTCATATAAAGGAGACTTTTGAATAATATAATGCGTCTATTTCCATCACTAGGGAGAAAATACCCTATAAATCACATTATAGGATCAATAATATAAAATCAAAGTAATCATGTAATAATTAAATGACAAAGATGTCATGGAAAAAAAGATTCTCCCAATATAGGAAGACTATCTAGAATAGATAAAATATATGATAAATAAAATAATTATATATTCTTCCATTTTATGTCCAGGTCCACCCGATCTCCTTGGTGCTCCTTCTCATCCATCCATAATAGGGCTCGTTCCCTTCACCCAGTATCTCATGAAATCTACATAAACCTTGATATTCCTAAGTAGAGTGCAAGTTAAAGACTCAAATGGACACCACCAAGGAATCCTTAACCTCATATTATAAAGTATAATAATTTATTCCATTATAATAAAATATTTATAAAGAAATTTAATATATAATCTAAATCCAAGTGTTAGTGAAATAACTAATTATTCTCATCCTCCGACTATACCTACTTCAACTCTATGAGGGTTGATAACTTTATGAGTAAAAATAAATAAAAATCAATTGTATAGCTTCCCCCACAGTATCATGTAGGTGATACCGGATTTCATCTATACACCAAGAGGCCTATACCACCCAATCCCTTTATATAAGAAATAAATGTACTCATATCTTCCAGGTTATCATGTGGTGAATGATAGAGGGAAAATCAAGGGTATCTCAAGAAACCCCCTCCCCCCTCACACAATTCAATGGATACCTCATACCTCCACCATGTCCTCAAGTCCAATGTTTCTATCATTGTTATAAATAATTCTCCTCCACTTGGGGAATAATATTTCATGATGGTCCACCTATCACACATACACTCCAATGATGATATGGATAACGTAAGTATATAGTTTGAGTAGTGACGATCGTGGTGGAATTAATATTCAATTTGATATATTTCAATAAACTGTGAAGAATCACTCAAGAGAATATCCCAAAGGGATGTGAACATTTATTGAGTGTCAAAAATAAGGACATAAGGTGATTGAATTTCGAGGGAAAATAATTAGTTTTGGTAACTTAATGGATGTGAATAATGGTCTCCCTAATGTATCATCAATTGTTTAATTATTTCTATGTGTCTTGTATAGGTGTGTTATAAATTGAGGTACTAACTGGAGTTCTCGTGAAGAGAATCAGCCTAGTTATACAAGTAATTGTTTTTCTATTAATGATGTAGATACCACAAATGACATGTAAAATGAAGGAGATAATATAAAATAAGATAATGGAGCCTAGTTAATGGCTTAAGGATGAGGTGGAATTATTAATGTATGGGAATTAAAGAATTATTTTATATGAATAATGAAATATATAAGATTAATAATATAGAAGTTTTCAATAATTTATTTTAAATAATATATTGATTGGTACTGATTTCTTTGATATGTGATTCAATGGTAAGGTTGTATTTTATGTAAATCACATGATTAAGGAAATATAAAACTTAATATGTTTCAGATGTCGATAAAATGATTTTAATTTGGATAATGATATGTTTGATATTGATAATGTAAATTGGATTGTACTAATCATATTGGAACTAATTGATTATTTGTTGAAAATGTTTTTTCTTTTATAATTAAAAAAATTTAAAACATTAATGAATTAAGGAATATATCTAGTAATTTGATAATTATGGAATATAGAAGAATTTTATTATTCAATATGGTTTTATGGTAACAAATTTTATTACAATTTTATAGTAGAGTACTTGATAAAGGTATTCAATTTTTTAGTATGTAACATTTAAGGGATATGTCATATTCTTTGTGGGATTATGGATATGTCTTTTTTATAAATTTAGTAACCTTATTTGTAATGTATGGTATTATAATAATTTAGATGTATTATAAGTTTAACCATATATGTAATAGTTTATGATGAAATTTGGATGAGTGTATATAGATTAATATATTATAACAATTTATTAATCTTTATAAAAATTGGCTAACCAATGGTAATTTACTTTTTAACAAGATATTGGTGGAATAATTTATCAATATATTAATAAAATTTTGGTTTATTTTTTCTTTATTCATAAAAATAAACCCTTATTTATTGGAGTAAGAGATAATGTGTAAATTTATCAAATAAAAAACATAATATGAAAATTTTCTTATCAACCACACATTTAAAAATCCATATATATAAATTTACCTTTGAAATTATTTATTATATCAGGTTGGTGGGTTATTGATTGGAATTCCATGAAACCATTCTCTAGTAAAGAATTGTTCCATGAATCCCTCCCATGTAAATAAATACCTTATCAATTACATGTACTACAACCAACAGTCATACCTCTAGAGCATGATCTTCCTTATAAGTTATAAATGATAGAGATTTTAGAGTACTAAGAATTATATAAAACAAAACCACTACCCGAATCATTATTTTGGAGAGAAACCACCATCATAAAGAAGTTATGTCGGAACCCGAGAATGTATTTAAGAAAATTGTCCTTATTTATAGAAATAGAGTGAATAATTTCAATGAAGAAATTCACTTTAGTTATGCTAAAATATAATACCATAATATTTTGTGAAATATACTTTATCAAATGAATTTTTCCTTTTTGATATCATTCACTAGGATAAAAACTATGTTTAGTTTTATTTACATGTAATAATGGGTGTATTTTTTGTTACAAGAAAAACTGAGTTTAAATGAAAAATGACTTTCAATTAATAGGATATTCTTTTATATGATAGTTATTAGAAATTTATTGTAATGATGGGTATGAGTATGATTAAATATGTTATGAAACAATGTCTTTTTATATGTATATAACACTAAATTTTTTGTGACTATTTAATTTTTAAAAAACACAATTTCATTGAAAATAAAAGAATTATTTTTATCAAAAAACAAATTTTATTCAAACGAATATGTTTTACATTATTAAACATAAAACCTCACATTGGTGACTTATTTTAATGAAATTAATAATCATTATATTCAATATACTTTATAACATATATCTTAATTGTTTTTTAGGTAAAAGATAAGAATAAATAATAATTTACACTTGAAAACAATAATTTTAAAAAATCCAGTTTTATTTTATTTTTTATGAACATTTATTAGAAAAATTATAAAATTTTTGAAAATTTATTTAATTAGATAATAAATATTTTCGAAACAAAATGTTACAAAATATCTTATGGTGGATTTTTTAGAATTCCTGATATAATAAATTTTTGGATGAATACTGTATAATACTATGTTTTAATTGAATATTGCAAAATAATTATAATTCTTTATAAAGGTAAATTATATATAAATTATAATTTAAATTATATAGTTTTTTCAATTTTATGTATATTAATATAAGTTATGTTATTGTAATCATTTTCATATTAAATTTTGAAAAAACACCAAATCTTAAGAAAAGTATCTCTTCAAAAATAGGTATTCTTAATTTATATTTTTCCAGTGATTTTAATAGAAATGATAAAAAAATTAGTTTTTTGGAATAATAAAAAATTATATTATCTAATAATATCATATAAAATCTTTACCGTAATTATTATTTAAAATAGTAAAAAATTTAACATGGATTAGTTATAAATGGGTTTACTGTGCAGTTAAAAAATATTATGGTTAAAATGATCTTGAAACATTAAAAAAATAATTTATTCCATATTTTGATCATATTATTTCTATGGCTCAATAATAATTTATTTTGGAGCATTCTTACATCTGAAATATTTCAGTACACCCATTTCGTTAAAAATTGTTGTTACTCAACTATCATAACTTATAAGATGATATCCCATGTCCTCTCCTATTCACACCATGAAATTTTTTTTTGATCGTCCAAGAACATAAAAAATCACATCAAAACATCTCTCATATCATTATATAAGCCTTTGGTTGGGAATAAAATCCATCACATGTGTTCTTTTGGTGTAAACCTATGTAGGTTACCTGAATAATAGGAAACATTCTTCAATGAGTGTATTTATTTTATTTCATCATCTAGATAATTAAATTATTATTAAACAATGATTATATAATGATTTTATTTTAATTAATAAACTAATATGTTTATATTTTATTCTTATAAACTAAAACCATATCTAAATTCATCAAATTGGTTGTGAAATCAATATTTTTTTGTGTGGTGGACTGCCACCTGGTGAAAAAATATTATTCATTTTTTCATTACCACCTCTCATTGTTGGGTTTTATGATCGAAATAAGGATTATATATATATATATATATATTAAATTTATAACGTAATTATACCTCTATATTCAATATATAATGTTTACCTTTTTACATTTTATTCTGTTGGGGATACGATAATGTCACACTTGTGTATATTAGACAACCGCCTCACTAAACAATATGATTCAATTGGATGTAGATATTTAAAAGGAATAAAATAAGTATAAAGTGAATTATTATATTTTATTAAGATGAAATAACTATTATATTAATTACATATTTATCATTCTGAAAAATATAATATATCATTTCCATTTTCAACTATTCATCCACAAAGAGATGATAATGTCATTCATATATCTGTGGACTACCGCTTACACAATGTGATCGGACACTCACATTTATAAAGCACATAAAATTAATTTTAATTATATTTATAGTTGATGAAAATATATTATAATAATATTATTTTGGAATGATAAAATATTACTTTCCTCCTTTATATAATGATCTTCAAAAAAGATAAATGTTATTCAAGCTTAAGTACAACTTACCATCCTTATGATAAAATGTACATAATTTCTCAATACCATATTTCATTTCAACTGATTTATAAATATTAATATTAATTCATGATTATTTTATTTAATATTAATTAAAAAATATGAAACAAATTGGAATAAAGATAAAAAATTACAAAACATCAGAAAAACAAAGCAACTATTTCCCAAAATGTGATTTCAATAAGAAATTGGCAATAAATTGTTAATAAATGGAAAAAAATAAATCATGTATGGATTTATTTGTATAATTATGATTATATAATAAATATATAATATTCATTAGATTTATTATATTGGAGGTTCAAATTTTTACGAAGAATGTCGAGATATATGGTAGGGGATTTTGAGTATCTCGTCTAATTCGAGGAGACTTATGAAATTTAATCACTAAATTATTTTGTGTGGGTTATATAATAACAATTTAGAATTTTATATTACTATTAATATCCTTTTAAAGATATTTAATGTTTCATTTAATATTATTAAATCTTTAGGCTTATGATTCAAAAGAATACTACTATGGTATGTGATTTATGTCTCGCTTTTTACTTATTTGAGACATATTCTATATTCACCTGTTTGTTATTTTATATGGTTTGTATTATACTGCTAAATTTATATTATGATTCTTATTTGAAGAATTATTGATTTTAACATATTTTTGTAAAAAACTCTCTGGTTAACATTTCATTATTATTGGATTTATTTTGGTTGTTGACAAACAAGGTTGATAGAGTAACCTGTGGAGTTACAACTTGATTGTTAATAGGGAATGTTAAAAAACATAATAGAAAAAGGTATGAATGTTATATAAGTGATACATGAATATAATTTCACAATTTGGTTTAATTTTTCTAGTGTTTAAATAAATTAGGTTCTAAAATTTAGAGGATGGATCCAATTTTCTAAATCATACGTTTCCATGGCTACCTGCTGATTATATGAAAATTGTTTAGAAATCATTAAATTTTGGTGTTTCATGAAATATTAGTATATTAAAAAATTATGTTGTTTCATGAATGTTTGATAACTCTTGAAATTTTTCTAATTCGACAAATATGGATGTGGTGTGAAGTAATGATGATATGCTACATGATTATGAGAATTATAGTGAATGGAAATTTTCCGTGGAATTTCTTGATCAAAGGGAGTTTTGGTAAAAATTATACCAACTTTTGTGAAAATATAGTTGCATGTAATAATTTTTCAAAATGTGTGGGAAATTTGTATATATATATGTATAACTCTATCAATTCAAGGAAATATTTATTAATAAAAATACAAGGGCTTTAAATTCTAAAAATTTCATCAAAAAGGATTCCCCTTCATGAATGTTTTCAATAAGTTCACAGTTTTTTGATTAAAGGATGTTTTTTGATTTCAATTTAAGAAGTATGAATTTTTCAGATTTGGGAATGTTGAGAGTTACATTCTTGTTTTGAGTTTCATGAAACTATTGAGTGTTGTAAAATATTTGGCTTTCACTAAATTAAAATGTTTTGTAAAGAATTATAATATTTTTCGCATGTAGGAAAATGGGTTTCAAAAAGGTAAATCATACTCTAAGGAGAAGGGATTTCCCATTAAATCAGTGGTAAATTGGTATTCATCACATAGATGAAAAAGTAATTTAATGATGTACTGAATTATGTTAAATATATACTGATTGACGTGATAAAATGAAAAATCTTTTGTAGGTGTTGTGAGAACACATTTATTGAGATACTAGAGGGAATTCAAAATTTGACTTTTTATAAATTAGGAGGAACATTGAGTCCAATAAAAACATTATAAATTGTAGTAAAATTTAAAGGTATTTCTATATAGGAACATTTGATATATATACACTTTAGATGTAGCCCAGTGTGAGTGAAGCAAGTAAAATTCATGTGTCTCATATAGGATTTTGATTCTGCTCATAAATTTCTTTAGGTAAGTGAGATAGGATTGTTTTTTATTTATAAAATAGGATCTAAATGTGAATTATTTTTTATATTTCATACCATTTTTGAAACCCATTTATGATATTTAACATCATTGAGATAAAAACTGGTATTATAGGGAATGATTAAAATAAATATTTTTCTTTATTATATTTAAATAGAGGTAGTTAATCAGAAAGGTATTTGGATCATAGATTGAAATGACTTCTTGTCATTGATAAATAATATGTATACCTATATATAATAATTAGGTATTTATGTCTTCATAAGTGCATTGTATTGTATTTATTCTAGTGTAGGTGCATTGTATGGTATTTATTGTATAGGTGCATTGTAATTAGAGAATTGGATATTGATGCTAAAAAATAAATTTAATATGAGGATATTTATATAATAAAACCAATAAAATGGTGATGTTATTTATGTAAAAAAAATTATGGTATATGTTTTTAAGTAAATATACTGGGAATTCAAAATTTAATTATATGGAATTTATATGTATAGTGGAACAAATTGAGTACTTGAGAATGAACCCTGGTGAGTCTATAGATTCATTATTTAACTAGGTGAGTGTTTATGTGGAGAGCATGCACAACCTCATCAAAATTTAATAATATGTAACGATCATCCATATCATCATGGTAAGACATCCCACATATATCAATATAAACCTTGTTACTAGAATATAGAGATCAAAATGAGATAAAATGAAATATTTTTCATATTACTCTTATCACATATTAAATGAGAAATGTTGATAATGTTTCCATGGAAAAAGCGAATTCAAAAGAGTTAGATTTCATGGCCACAAATAATATCACTATTGAAAATTTTTATAATGAAAAGGATACGTGTAAGGTAATTTTATATTCTTCCTCCAATCTATGAATAGGAAAATGAAAATTCAGGGGGAAACATTCATTATAAGCGTATAATGTGGGAATATACGACATCTTATAGATTGGTTCTCCATGAAATTATAATATAATGGTGATTATGAATTTAATATTCCCATGAATAAGTATTCAACCTATGTGAAAGGTAAGGAAATATTAATGTTAGATTTTATTAAGAATAAGAACCATGTTTCACAAGATAATGAGAATTCATATAAATTAAAGGAATAAGTGATTGGGAACTATAATGATCATGGTGAAAATTACAGGATGTCATTTTTAGGTAATTCTCAGATAAAGGGGTAATGTAAAATTGATAATGGAGAAATAGAAGAGAGGGTCAATATCTTGGCTGAATTTGAAGCATCAATTAAGCATATAGATATATGTAGATCAAGAAAAATAAATTCCAATAGATTGGTTCATGATTCCAAATAGTAAATCCAATATCATAATGAATTTACGTATAATATAAATGAAATAATTTAAATTATTAATAATTCAATACCAATAAACTCAAAAAAAATTATTTAGTACAATATCAAATTTTATGAATAAGAAATGGTGAATGAATGTATGATTAAAATAGAAATATCAAATAAAATGTACTAACAAAGGTGAAGAATATTTTTTAATACTATGATGTAAATTAGAATGTCATGAGGGTCCCTTGAATTTGTTATGGAATCCGTAAATCATATCACATAGGTGGAAAAAATGACATAAGTGGAGCACAAAGGTCTTCAAAAATGAAAGCAACAGTCATACTCAAATGACTTTGGTGATATAGGGCTTGACAAAAAATTGAAATCTAAGATTATTTATGTCATACCTAACCTCCCACATTAATGTTAAAGATAAATTTGGGTATGAATCAAAATCAATTGATTGATACAAATCAGTGGACACATAGTGTTACACCAATAATGAACAATAATACACCTCATATTAAGTGTTATTATTGTTATAATATTGAAAATTTTCAAAATGTATGTTTCATAGACCAAAGGTACGAAAGGGAATTTGTGAAAAATATATTTCCATATATATTTCAATTTTACAAGAATGATATTGACGGTCAATGTTGTTCGTTTGGTGGATTCCTATACATGGCCAGATATTTGTCACAAACAGCATTGCGTACTGTTACAAAGAAAAAAAGAGGTCATAATCTACAACTCAAAGAATCAACATATGAGATGAAAATGTGAAATTATTTTCTATCTCTTCAATATGATCTTGAAACATCATACTAAGATGAAGATCAAGAGTACCAGTCTATAATAGAAATTAATTCAATGCCATAATTCAAAAATAAAACATTAGAGTAGGCTCTAGTTATAGATATTTCTAATAATTTGTTATATCATGTTGGTGTATGAATCCTTGATATTGGATGCACAACCCTTTTGATGGGATTTAACGATCTTGTTAAATGTATGAAATATGAACAAAGAGTTCTTTTAATATTTCAAAATGATTATTTCATTAAAATTTATGGCCAATGAATATACACATTGGGATAAATAAAAACAATACATGATAATATCATGGTTTTCTGTGTTCTAATTAGAAAGTACTAATTGTTAGTTAATTGGATGAAATATGTCATTCTATAATCATAACCATGATGTTTTTTATTTTCAAGGGTAATGATGGTACAAGTTATTTTACCATGAATGTTCATAAATTTGATTCTTTACATTGTGAGTGGAGAAGTAGATATATACATTATATCCAGTTATGATAAAACCATGTTATGGAAAAATTGGATTTCTCATTTATTCCAACAATTAATGGAAGATATGGTCAAATTTATTTCTTCTCATGATTTCCCCAACTTACCATGAGATAGTACCCACATGTATGATGGTTTCAATAAGGTAATGTTATAATAAATTTATATAACGTAAATGAATATCACTAAACTAGTGTTATTGATTTGGTAAATATTTATATGTGTAGTCTTATATCAGATTGATACATTTAAGGAAATTGTTATTATATTCTTTTCATTTATGATTTCAGTAGGATGGAATTCATATTATTCATAACCCATAATATTAATGTGTTTGAATTCATAAATAATTATCCAGGGGAATCTAAAAATATATTTGGAATGAGGGATATGATGTTTTGAACAAATAATCATATACAAATCAAAATCATCTACATATAAGGTAATCATTAGAAACATGCGATAATCCAAAACATTGTGGAAACGATAACTCCCCAAAAAAATAGAGTAGTTTAGAGGTGAAATCATATAACTAAATATATACATAGAAAAATTCATATTCAAAAGGACATACTAGGTATTTGTTCAAGGAATAAGTATTGAAATAATTCAATATATCAAATAGGTATTTTTAAAAAATAAGAAAATACTTTTTATGAGTTGTAGAACATATGATGAAAATGTTGAAAGATATTCTAATCATTAGAGGAATCATTTTTTTATAAGGAGAAACAAATAAATTTTCTACCATTGGGATATAACTAGATATAATTTTCCTAGTCAAGAAATGAAATAAAAATATAGGATTTAATAAGATTATTGAAACAATCATTGAAATAAATGACAATAATGTAGTAGAAAATGACATGAATCTTCAACAATATTGTGAATAATTCTATATGGATAATGATGAAGTGGTACTAAAATCTGGGAGTGTATAACTAAAAAAATGAGGATTCATAAGGATATAGTAATGATGAGATGGAGTAATTAAAACATGTTTCTACCTTAATAATTGTTATTCACCATGAGGGTGATAGGAATAAAATCATTGGAGGTTAGGCTGAACAAGTTCAAACATGGATAATGGCATCCTTATAGTATCCATATATCCTATCTTCGAGAGTGCCTAGTTTTTTTTAATATGTATTTAGAGATAAAAACTATATTTAGTCTATAAATGAATATCTTGAAAAAAATGAATAAAATTAGGAATGAAAAATTATTATGATATATGAAGATTAGATTGTCATCAAAGGTGTTTTTTGAAACAATCTAAATAAAGATGGAATGGTAATTCAAATGAATATCATGATTAGTGTGCAAGGGAAAATCTAAGATATAGGGATTCGATGTTTAGGATACATTTTCACTTATTTCATAGATTGAGACAATTCACCTATTCTTATCCATAAAATTACAATAAAAGTTCAAAGTTTTCCATACAAACATAAAGTCATCATTATGGAATGAGGTTCTAGAAGTTAATGTATATTTTGAGAATCTATATGGTTTTAACATTCATCAATATGATAAAATATTTTCTCAACATTGAATGGTGCTACATGGGTTAATGTAAAAATTGATTGATTGGTATTTTGGATATGATAATTTTTTTTAAAAATAGCATTTTTTATTGTGGTAGGGTGGAATACAATCCCTATGTTAATAATTTTATAATTCAAAGGATGATTTTTATGGTCTTAATTAATGACATAATCTTTGGTCGATTAGATTTTGTTCAATTAAAAATGTTTTTAGAATTCATAATAAGTGATTTCTAAATTCCAATGATTTTTGAACTGAACATATTTCATGGTTTATTGAAGAATCAAGGAAGAAATAACACATTTATTTCTAAATACAAATATTCCATAGGGGTTCTAAGAATATTTGGAATTGATAATTAAAACAATAAGATAACTCTAGAGGATCCCTTGATGAAATAGTTATTAGATGATGAAGGAATGGAATATAATATCAAAAAGTATATGAAAATCATTTGTAACATATTGTACTTAACCACAACATGAAATTATTTTATATTTTAACATGATAAGTATGACTTTATCAATTAAATAATAGTGAAATATAATTTATTTTTATATAAAATAATTCATAAATATATCAAAAAATTGAGGATTTTAGTTTTTTATAAAATGAAAATTCACAAAAAATAGTTATTGGGATATAATTAATCATTTTTAACTGGTTCTGTAAATGAATTAAGGTAATTGATGGTTACTTGTTCATATCTAATAAATTATTTATTTTCAAGATGTGAAATAATAAACATTTCACTTAGTTTAGATCCATAAGAGCTAAATTTATAGTTTATACTCAATATTTCTTGTAGTTATTGTGGATAATAAAGACTCTTGATGATATTAGAGTTGAAGTGATATTTTTTATCATAATTCACCATGATAATTCATATTCTAAAAATACTAGAAAAACACATTCCGTCAGTCATGGATAAATAAAATTGAAACATGTAACATTTTATCAATGATAAGGTGGATCATGGTATCATGATTTTTGTGAATGTTTCAATAAACTTAAGGGTTGTATATATTATAATGAATTCATTTACCAAAAAAGTGTTTAATGTCTTCGTCTTCTTCTTGGACTTTAGTTGACTCTCAATACTTGAATAAGTGTTTATGTAGGACCACCACTCATTACGGTATGGTGTGTTTTTTCCCTTTGGTGTAGATATGTTTTCTTTATAATGTTACAACCATTGAGTAGTGACTATTGTATTTATTTATAAATTGGGATAGAATATATTGATCAATATAGGTGGGGTAGTGATGTTAGGGTATTTGAAAATCATATGATTGTAAAGATGATTTATCAGAGGATATATATCATGATATATTGGGTTTATGAAGAAATAAGTTGACTATTTTTCGAATAAAGTGATTCATTGATGAACTTTTCATGATAATCTCATGTGTTATTCTAATCATGGATAATGTGGGATTATTGTGTGAGTTGAATAAATAAATTAACTTTATATACAATTGTATGAAAGTAATTTTATTATAATACAAATGAATATATAAATTAATATAAAATGTTTTAGAGTTTTCAATTTAACAAATGGGGGAATGGTTTGGAAAAAAAGATCAAGGTAAAATTGCATTGTTTTTAGGTTGACTAAATTTTCTAAAAATGATTGTTTAAGTAGTTTGTTATTATATTAAAATATTTTATGTTACAAGGTATGATAAAAATTATTCATGATAGATCTATGGATTCTCTATAAGTGTAAAATTAAATTATATGCGTTAGGTGTCATTATTTCTTAGTATTTGCAAATTTTTGTGGAATACAATTTATATGATGATTAAATCTTCATGAATTTTTCAATTCCAGGGAATCCTCATAAAAATATGGAAATGACATGGAATTGTAGAAAATTATTTCGCATACTATCAATGTTTTAAAATATTAAAGTGTTTGATGAATGTAATATTGTTCAATTTTTTTATAGATTCATGAAATATGGTTATGCGTGAAGGAAAGAAATTTTGTTATGAAATTATGAGAAGTTTTATGACAGTAAAATTTCATAGAAGATTTTAATATGAAGTTTTTTTCAAGAATAATATCAAATTTTTTAGTGTAAATGTGGTCGTGATATTTAATGTTTCACAACATGGAGGAAATTTCTATAAATAGGATTCTACCCCATTCATTTTAAGATAGTGATTTTTAAAAAATAAAAAGTCTCTAAATTCATGAATGTGTTTCCTGATGATATTTTTTCTGTGATGGTATCCATAAGATCATTAGTTTCATGAAAAAAGAAATTTTATTTAAATCTATATTATATGTATAAGTTTTTTTGATTTTTAATACTTTTTTTTATTTCCCAAATATGATAGTTTCATGAAATTTTTGAGCTTCATGAAAGATGTGGGTTTAATTAAAGAATAAGGATTGGTGAAAATTTTGGATGTTTCATGAAAGATGGGAAAATGGTTTTTAGAATGTAAATTGCACATAATCTAGAAGGGATTTCCTAGTTAATCTGTGAAAATTTTTTATTCATCCAATTAATGATTTTCAAACATAATTATTTACCAAATGAGGTATAAAAAATCTGATTCAGGAGATCATAATAACAATCATTTGATTGAGTGGTGAGAAAATTTCAGTTGAGTGAGAAGTGAGATTTCAAATTGTGTATGGTTATAAACCAAGAGGTATAGTGAGTCCAAGCCAAACTATCTAAAAAACATTATCCTTTGTTGGATTATTTATATATTCAAATTTCATTTGTATGCTTATTGGACATAGCCTAATCTGGGAAACCATGTAAAATAAATTTTTATTATTAATTATTTAATTTCTTCTCATACATTTCTTTGAGGAAGGTAGATAAGAGTGTTAGGTTTAATGATGTAACAAGATCAGAAGGGGATGTAGTTTTAATATATCATACCCTGATTCACCCCTAGGCTTTTTAACAAAGAAATATGAATCCTTTTTTACAAAATATTTTTGGTATGTCCATGAAATATACTACCTTGTTTTAAATTAAATCCCATTGGTTTGAAATTCCCATATTAGATAATAGTTGGAATCACTCTTCCTCCATTTAAACTGTATTTTCATAATTAATGTGGGTGTATTTCTTTGTACTAACCAACATTTATGTGCATTAATTATGCACTAATTTATCCTCAGGTTTTGACATTATATGATATAGTATCATTGGGAGATTTTTTATTCTAGAGTCATAGTGAAATGTAATGCTCCATATTTATCATATCATCAGATATTTTTTTCAGATTGTTAATTAGAAATTAGTTGATGTAGAGTTGTATTTATATGAATAAAAACACAAGGTATGTTTTATTCATTCACTTAAATTACTGTGTTAAAGGCATTAGAGTTTGCATTCCTATATAGATCACGAAAGTGTATATTTATGAGATTATGGTGACCCTCATATCCAGGATAAGATATTGTTCTAGACATCATCTTCATATGATCCTACCATATATTTTGGTATATCCTATGCATGAACTCCCTTAGTAGATAAACATGGATCTCATTGTTATAAGTAGAAATGTTCCAAAAAATAAGATGGATGTTTTTTCTAAATAACTCCTCCCATATATTCATGTCGACCTCAAATTCATTGTGTTTATATGCCATGCCTGGTCAGGAAACATGGGTTTATTCTCTGGGTACCCTACTAACCATAGAAAATTGATTTAAATATTTTATAGGTAAGTATATAGGATTTACCAAGGTTCATTAATCCACACTATATATGATGTTGTATGTGTTATTATAATCATTTTAAGAAAATTGTTCTAGGAAAGTGGTGGATTTCCAAATTTAGTAGAGATATTTCCCTTCTCCATAAATACTTTCAAAATATTTTGATATCTATAAGGTGTGGTTGGAATATGATCCCACTGCTGATAAGCTACTGGAGTATACTAGTGTGCTTCTGTTTTTTCGGTAGGGATATAATTTTTTTTATAGGTAGTTTTATTAATATTCTGTTCAATCCTAGATGATATTTGGATATGATCACAATTTATATATTCATACCCTATTGTAATATTCTAATATATATTAGTAATGATAGAAGTGATATGTTTCCCCTCTTGTACAGTCACTAAAGGATGTTATTATATTTGTTCATTACAAATAGTATGAATATGATCCAAGATTATGGGATATTATTTATTATTCTATGTGTCTTAACTAATAAAATTATGTCCATATATCTAGGCTTGATCCACTTTTACATGGTGATTCCAAGTCAAAATGGTGATATGATCCTGGTCCTATTTCAGTGGATTATGTTATTGGTGTTTTTTTATAAGAATATGAGCATATCTCTAGGTATGTATCACTCTCACTTGTTGACCCTTGGTGGGAATGGGGACCTGATCCCCATTCTTTCCCATTAGATTATTTTACTAGAATTTTTCAATATGATGGTTAACCTATCCCAATGAATGTTCCATTATAACTTGGGTATCCCTTTCTAAAATGGGGATATTATCCGAGTCCTTTGTCTCATCCTCTATCAAAATATACAAATAATCCTCCTAGAAAAGAAGAGGAATGTGAACTGCATCCAATGTATCCACATGTTTACACTAATCATTGTAATGTTCTATCTTGGCTATCGATAAAGATATATGTGAATTCCCATATATCTATACTAGTTTTATAATATTCCATCATAGTTCATTGTAAATTTCTAGAGTGTAGTGTCACTTTATAAAAGTTTTTTAATGAATATAGGCAAGCATATTTTTAGTATATAATATGTATTAGATGATGTCTTCGATTTAATCAAGGATATAATCCCACTCCCATCCACCATGGGATATTGTAATATAATGATGGTAATTATACGTGGGGGTTATGATATGTACCTACCCAATGCTTGATGTAGGAATTCTCTTACAATTATTATAAGATGGGGTAAAGATATGATCCCACCTGAATTCTACCGCCTAAATATGCCTTCAATATTCATTAGAGGAGGTAGGGATATGATCAAAATCCTATTTATCAATTTCTTTGTGCACCTAATGATATATTTTTCCTACCCCTACATATGATTCCAAGGTTTAATGATTCATGTGTAATAGTATGAACTTATTTTTCTAATGTATTTATTTTCAATAGATCAAAAATGTTTAAAGGTCATGATATGTGGGAATCTGGTTTTATAATGCATAGTAGGATGTTTCACTTGATTCAAATTAAGAAGATAAAATTAAGAAAAAATAGGGGGAAACATGGTTATGGGAAATAGATCTCTATATATAGATATTCAGACAAACATTTGTTCCCATCAAAAGAAATATTATGATTATTTTTCGATAATGGAGGTCTCAAAAATCTAAATTTTTCATGATGAACGATTTATAATAATAAAAGATGTTGGTAAATATGTTTAGGTGGTTGAAAAATGTGAATATTATGTTTTTAGATTTTATTTGGACCAATAAACCACAATAAAAAAATCATTACATTAATAAAAAATTCTGAACCAGTAGATTCCTTCTATTTTAGAAAGGATGATGTATGAGAGGATGATCTTACTAAAGTCAGTGATTCTATAAAAATACTAATTGAATGATCTGATTCATTAGTGCAATAGATCAATAAAATAAATCACTAGTTTTAGAGTATGTAAAGTGAAAGTGGTCACTGAAGACACCAGCCCATCAAAAATAGAAATCCATCATTCCATCTGAGTGGAATATTATACAGATTCAGTATTTTAAATTCATTAGCATCATAACAGAATCAGGTGCAATGTAATACACAAAGAATATAAGAGGTTTTATCACGCAATGAAAAATGAACGAAATTATATCCTGACACTAATACACCATATGGGTTGTATATAATTATCCAATGTTATTACCCAGATGTTCATCCATCAGACGTGTAGCTGGAACTGATTCATTAGAAGGTGTTTGAAACTGATAAAACATTTGGTGTTATAAAGGGGGTTGACTAGAGTGGATAAAACTAATTCATTTACCTAATCATTTACAAATGGAAGTTCACTTTTTTAATCCTAGTCATATAACTTATCTTAGAAAATGAGTGCACTATTTTACTATAATTAAGAAGAAACTAAAAATTGTGAGAAATGTTTTAGATGATCTAGAGTGTATGAGGATGATAGAAGTCTTAAGATGTCTCAACTGTTTGAGTCATCAATTTAGTAAAAAATCAATTTAATCAATGAATAATGAAAAAATATTTGATAGTTTCAATTCTACTATCGTTTGGGAGAAATTTTTTTGAAGATGTTTAATTATTGGGTAAAGTGGAATGAATTCATAATATTCAATTTGTGATTAAAAAAATTAGTATTCCCTAATAAATTCCATATGATTAATTTTCTATAATAATTTTCATCCAATTAAGGTTAATGTATAAACATAAATTAGAGTTAGAAAAAAATGAATGGTCAGACTAATGTAATTCGACTGAGTAGTTTTTACAATTGAATAACAATATATTTCATAGAATAAACGGGAACATCTGAGAGGCTTACAGATCTATTCATACGAGTTGAATTAGGCATTGATGAAGCTCAAATAAACCTAAAATTCAGATTTATATGAAATTTCATAATTAAAAAAGGTAATTGTTTTTCCATTCATTAACATTCTAGGATGACTATAAATAGAATGCACAATATATTCATAATTAAAACTATTCATATCTGTGGAAAGTGAAGCTCTGAAATTTATTTGATTGGTATTGAGATACAAAATTGAGTTCCGATTTAGGTTGATTCATAGGAAGATCAATTGGCGGGTTATCTAATTGGAGTGCATCCATTATAGTATATATCATTGGAAAAAAGTCCATTTGAAGGAGTTCCATCAAAGTAAGGACCATCAGAGTTAGAGTCACATGATTGATATGAACTAGGGTTATATCCATCGGAGTAAAGTCTCCTCATACGAATATCTATTGGATAATGAATTTGGGTGTTTCTTTTTGAGTTATTAAAAAAACGAATTAGGAAGCTTAGAAGTAGAATCAAGAAGAGGAAAATTACATATAGATCATCAAAGAAGGATACCTGAATAAATTGTAATGGGATGGAATTTTCCAAATGGTATATAAGTGATGTTGATCTAGATTATATATTAAGGATGTAAATAACATTATAAAGTGGGTCAAAATAGAGTATTAGAGTGAGTCATGAAACTATAGATCCATACATGTGGTTGATAAGGTTTTTTCTTTATTGGTGTGTATAACAGGATTGAATAGAAGTGAATATAAAAATTATAGTCATGGAGTATAACCAACTAAAGAAAAAACATTGATATTGGTTGGTAGAATGATTTGTTCCATATTTCTTTTTATTAAAGAATGAAAATATTAAAGAAATACCTTTTGGTGGGTCTATCCAACATGGTAATGATTTTTTCTTTGTATGTAACCATCTATATATTTTGTGGTGATATATATTAATATGTGTTGCATATTAATGGTATGGTTCAAAGTTATATTTTAGCAGATCATCCTCTAAATAAATTTAAAGGTTATTAATGGTTTCAAATGTTATAAATAAAAGATCTCAGAGAAGGGAAAATTAAAACATTGATTCATTCAACACCAATACTGTGGACATAATTTTTATTGGGAATATAAATTTTTTGCCATAGCCATGTAACCTTGAAATTTCTTTCTCTATGAATGTAGAATTTCAATTACATAAAAAATAGGGGTTCTCCAATTTTTAATGGAATGAACTATAATATTTTTATGAGTTGAAAATTACCCTATATTCTATATCATAGACATGAAGTTTGATATGTAACAAAAATGGCATTCCTCACATCAATGTGGTTGTTATAACATCTGATGATTTGAAGAGTTTTGCATCTAATGGAAACTCTCAGAAATATTTGTTGACGTATGTTACTAAAAAAATTAAAAAAAATTAAGGGGTATCCAAAAATTAAGAAAATCTAGGATAATATTAGAAGTATATATGAAGTGAATGATAATATTGTAGAAGCCTTGTTTCCAATCTAGTGAAGTATATTTAATCAAATTAAAATTTATGATGATTAATGTATTAATGGTTACTTAATAAGACTGAATGAGATGATATGTTACATCAGATATTTTTTTGGGAAGCTAACAGATTATATAATTGTTAAGAAAGTGATGAGAAGTCTTCCAGATAAATTGGTAGTAACGTTTCATCATAATAAGATTATGAATATTCATATTTTTATGAATATTATAATATTAATGTTCTTATGAAATAATTAAATCACATATTTTCAGGGAAAGGATTTAGCATTAATAGTTCATCAAATATTTATAAAAATTGAAAAAAAGATAAATATGTTTTAATAGAATATGGTGATTCGGAATAATATGAAGAAGATAATTATTTTTACACAATTTTTAACCTCATTTCAAACAAATAAAATAAGGGAAATTGGAAATTTAAAACTATCAAATGATGGAATTGTGATCAAATATTACATTTTCCACAATAATTTCCAAAGAATAAAGTAAAATAGTATGTGTCCAAATAAGAGGATATGAAGTATTAAGAAAAAAATATGGATGAATAATAAGAGAATACATCCTTGTGAATAAAATAAAATAAATTATCTAATTATAATATTGTAGAATGATTCTCCATCTAATGAAAAATCTAATCATTAAGTAAACTTTGTTAGAAAATTATAAAAAAATAATTATTTCTTTAAGTACTAATTATAATAATGAATAAATAATAGAAATGGAATGGATTCTCATTGAGAATTTAAAAAATAACACAAAAAAATACTCAACATAAGAATGAAAGAAGTTACATGAATAATGTTGTTAAATACATAACATCTAAGAAAGATGATTAGATGAAGAAATATTTAAAAAATTTCAATTTAGTTAGAGATTAAAAAATAATTATTGGTGATATTGAATGAAAAATGAAAAATATGACGAAGAATAAGATTATTATGGGAAAACCAACATGATATAATCAACACCTGTTAAATAATGAATCAATAACAAGTTAAATATAATCAAGTCAGAAACAATTTTAAATTTATTGAGTGTATTCTTAGATGAAAATGGATTTATATTTTTTGAAAAACAATAATTCATTATTACATGAAAAAGTGAGATGAAAATTATGTGATAAGTCGTAACTAAGGTATTTTGGTTCAATTTAAAACATCTAATGATAGTGAAAATAAATATATTCAAAATAAGATTTGTAAGAAAAATTCATTCACTAATAAATAGAATAAGTATTCATAAAATAATACCACATTGAAAAGTGATCCATGATTTCAAAGGAAACAACATTTACAATGTTATGAACAATTTATCAATAATTCAAAAAAAAATTAATGTGATATATAGAAGTTGTGGAATATTTTTACACAATGTTTTTTAATTATGTCAAACAAGTATCTACTAGGAAATAGTTAAGAATCAGTGGGGGTTATGGTGAGAAATGAAAACGAAACATTTCAGAAAAATTGTTGGAAAAAAAATAAAATATAGATGACGAAGTATATTGATTAACCAATATTGAAAAAAGGTAAGATGAATAAATTTAAGTAATTCCCTAATGTTGATTAGTTTAATCCAACTGTGTTTGAAAATAATGAGTGATTAGTAATTTGGTTAGAATAATTTTCTTTTTCAAGTAAGATATAATATGTAAAAAAATTAGATGATGAAAATGTGAAAATTGTGTATAATGAGGTGCGAAAAAATAATAAATTGATATCAACATTTTTGGATTTTATTATTCATAAAATATTCAAGAGACTTGTGAAATATAGGTCTGTTATGAAAATTTTTATTACTATTTTTTCAAAATAGAGCATAAAACATGAAATGATTTTGACAAACTCGTTATAAAAAATGATAATTTTTTTTATGAGTAGATGAAATATATATATAAAGATTTTATAGATGATAATAATATTATTATAAAATATGATAAGCATTAATAGATGGAATTAAATGCATCTAATGAATAAAATAAAAGACAAAAAAATATTAATTAGATATGAATCTCAATTCAAATGTTTCTTCTATGAAACTAATGAGGTTACTCCTTACTTTCAAACTACTTGTTTATTTTTTTTCATTTATATGGGAACTGTAGGAGATGTTTACAAAAGTAGGTAATAATTTTACAAAATAATATTCTTTGATAATTTGTGTTTATACACTTGAAATTTATAATATGTTTGTTGACATAGGTAATTGTTGTTTTTATAAAAAATCATAAATTTTATCAGTAATGAAAAATCATGAAATATTATAATATAATTATTAAATGAATGTTTTTAGTGGACAAAAATTGATAAAACTAATTTCACAGTCTCTTTTTATACTCGTGGTTATCCCACTTAGACATGTATTTATTTTTTTAAAGATGCATTATCATGAATTTCAAAGGATATAAATGATATATAAAAAAATCAAGTTTAAAGGGGTGATTTATTCAAGGTGAAACATTTTGGTTTTTTTCAAAAATAAGTGCTAAATCTAATATAAGAGGATAAATCAAAAAAGGGAAGTAAAAATGGGAATAGTAGAAATTATTTTTTGAGTATTGACAAAAGACACAAAGGGGGAGATAGTTAGTTCTATGTAGTTTTTATGTATATTTTGTCAATAGATTAAACATGATTGATGTTGAGGATATGATGTAATCTAATTTTCTAGAAAATATATGAAATTTGATCATCACACAAACTAATAAGGTACTGCTAATAGAGAAACAATTGAAAACATGGTTTTAGACAATAGATCTCCAAACGTAGTAGATCAGATGAATAGAGGATCCGATCAAATGAAATATTATTGTGATTTTTAAATCATTCAGTGCTCATAAATCATGATAGTTCTCATGATAATTTTTTATGAATAGAAGATTTTTAAATTAATGCTTAAATTTTTTAAAATTTTGAGAAGATGAAGATGCTCGGTTTGAGTATGAAAAATAAACCACAAGAAACAGATCATCATGATAGTATAGACACTGAATTAAGGATTTCAAACTTTTTGAGAAAGTGAAAAGTCTAATGGGATCATCTTTCTAATGTTATATATTTTTCAAAAGTTTTAATCAACTGACCCAAGATATTGTTCAATTCATCATACAAACTGTTAAATTTGATCAACCATCAATTATAGAGAATCTCAAGATACATTAGTCACTACAGACACTGGTCCATCAAAATTTATATGTTTATAGTCTTTTTTATGGGATTATATCAATTATTTTGTTTACTAAATTTATTCATATGACTAATGAATCATATGATGTGTATAATATGATTTAAATATAAAGTGTAATGATTCTATAAATGATTAATCAAATGGGATCTTGAGACTAATACATCATATGTGATGAATATAACGTTTTATCTCTTTGACCCTAATGTTGACACATCAGACATCAATCTATAACAATTTCATCAAAAGCTGTGTTCCATTGATACAAAATATGGTTAATAACATCATATTTAACATATTTTACGACAATAATTAATTTCACATTGATTATACAAAGAGATGTTCAAATTTTTTGTCAAGTCATACAATTAGTCTATGAAAATGTGTAAAGAGTTCATTATTAATTTTTATTTAGTTAAAAATATATCAAATGGTTGCGAATTTCTGGAGTTGTTGAAGGTGATATTTTTTAATAAGTTTCAACTATGTTATTCAATAATGTATTCAACCATTTTCAATTGAATCGAAAAACTAAATAAAATAATCATTTGATTTTTTTCTTCAAATGCTCTATAGAAAAAGTTTTGAAACTTTTTCATTATTCGGTATAGTTGAACAACTTGTAGGAATTAAATTATAATTAATAGAATTAGCTTTAAATCAAAAATTACAACACATGTAAGTCTAATATGAAATGAAATCATACATAGGATGAGGCACAAAGATCAATCAGGGTCTCATAATAGAGATTTATCTGAATCAGTTAATCAGACATAGTAGTTTTTAAATTTGAATATGTATAAATTTTTGATAAGAATCAATAAGATTCGAGATGATCCAGATGTATTGAATAGAGTTGAAGTAGAAAAAATAATCCTCTAATAAACATGAAAATTAGACATAGGGGAACTAATTTGAGCAGGAATATGAATTATATTACATGTATTTATTTACTTTGGATTCCTATTAATAGAAGGAATAGTACATTCAAACATTCAATAGTTTATGTTTGTGGAAAGTGAAGCTCTAACATTTCTATGAGAGGTATTAAGATCCCAAACTGAGTTTTCATTCAGTTTGAACCTGACTAAATTCTATTGGTGTGTTATCCAATTGGAGCAAGTCTATTGAGGTATGTTCCATTAGAATGAGTCCACTAGAGTGAGTTCATTCAAATCAATAACAATTAGTGTGAGATTCACCAGAGTTAAATATATTGGGTTGAGATCCAATGGAGTTAAGTCCCATCGGATGAAATTATATAAGGGATAGAAATTTTGAGAATTTAATTGGGTATTTAATTAGTTGAATCTGTTTGTGAAGAAGTAGAATCAGATAATGTTCAATTAGATGGAGGCCATTGGATATATGATACTATATTGAAGACATTTAGGATAACTATTTATAAATATTAAATAGGTTCTGTTGATCTAACATAATTTTACATATAGTGAAGAACATTTTTATGATGTTTAGAAAATAAGAAGAAATTGAAGCATGTAACTGGGGATCATTTTTAGTTACTAAAAGGAATTTTTGTTTGATGGGGTTTATAACTAGTTAGAAAGGAAGTGAATAAAATTGTATTGTTTGGGTTTATAACTGAACTATGTAGAAAATATTATAATTTTTCGTATAATACTATTCTTCGTGTACATTTTTATTTTGGAAGGAATATAGTAAAATAATCTATATTGGTGGGAAAATTTATCAGGGAAATAAACATGACTCTTTACTGAACCATGAACATATAATGTGATTCTCAATCATTAAATTTATTTCCTAAAAATGTTAATTTTGATAGGTTTACATGATTGGATCATACTCTAAAAATTTTAGAGGTACAGAATGAATTGTAATATTATTAAGAAACATTCCTATTAAAATAAAATGGATCCAGAAATACCTCTACTCTCAGTGGTCTATGTAATATTAAATAAAAATATAGTGGTTCCCTCAGTAGGAGAATAATGGGTACTCTAAATAAAAATCTAGTGATGGAGATCGATAGTATCCCTCCTTGTCGGATCCTTAACTATAATGGATCCATAGTCGACTCCTCGATACACATACCATTGATACAATAGGTGTTAATATTTTTCCCCATGGATAAGTATCCAAGGTGTTTATTAGTGGAGATGCGCACTATAGGATTCACATTAACATTCATTGGATGATGTGGACATGGTAGCTTCAGTATCTGTATACCTTTATGTGTAGCCTTGAGGGTTATGATCTTAGAATGTTAGTGGCATTCCCAAACTATTTAATTCACCACCTGAAGTTGAATTTTTTGGGTGCGTGTGGTTATTTTACAATTATATGGGGATCTAAACATATATAATATTCTATAATAGTCACTTTTTCAATTAATTTCCTTGGTTTGGGGTGTTTTTCTTGATATTAGTGTTTGGTGTAACAAAAAACGAATAATGTAACTGATTAGTGTATTATTACAAGTTTGCAATATTCTTTTCCAACTATTCAAACCATAGTCAATTTCTAATACTTATTCCCAATTTGGGAACTTTTATATCATAAAAATTTCATAATTAGGCTAATAAATTCCTCCTTTTGGGTAAAAAATTGGGGAATAAAACTTTGTTTTAGAACATAGGAGAGGACTTCTCATATTGGAAATCCATGAAATTGCAAGATATTTTTTATAAGTTTCCTTGCCTGAGAAATATGTTATGTTTTGTACCTAAATTATTTTATTTGATGTAAATAATGGCAATATATCATGTAATATAATGAATTTATTTATTCTCATGGTATTCTATATTCAATTTAATTTTATTCTCTCATGGGTCCGATAATTGAATGCTGTTAAATTATTTAGGATTTAATGTTTCTACTACATCGTTTATCATTATTGTACATGATTATCATTTCATTGATGAAAATATGTAATCATTATATAAATAGATAAATTTTCACCACTCATCTATTAATTTACCTATATTATATTTTCCCTTCATTTTCATCTCATTATGTATACAATCGTTGAAAATAATGTTTTTATTAATGATTGTATTTATTTCTCTCTCTGAATAAAAACCTATTTTATCCAAAACAACTTTCTCAAAATTTATTACAAATTATTTTTATCATAATATAATTAAAGAATTAAATACATCTCTTACACATTTTTTAAATATTTTGAATAGAATCATCATGTAATATTCCACACAATTATAATTATTCTTTTACTGAAAATGTGAATGAAATATTAATTTCAAATAATGCGCCATGGAATGAATTATATATCAGTATAACCAATATTTTTTTTGAATATTATATAACATATTTTGATGGATATTTTTAAACAAAAATATTCTAGAAAAGTTTTTTGTTTCATTATTTGAGAAATTATTTCTCATGAAAAATATATTTTCTACAAGAAATGATTCAAGTGATCAATGAAAATGATTCTACATCTATGATGCCATCATTATTTGTAGCATAAACATTTCTAAGGGTACTAACCAAGTCATCAATCATATGATTTCCTTCAATAGTTTATCATGACGTGATGTTTATTAAATCCTCTTCTTATCCACAGGTTAAAACATGATAAAAATCATATTAATCCAATATGTTCTTATAAAGGTTATTATATGATGAAATTGTTAAAAGATTATGAAACCTATCTATTTCCTATAAGAAATGATAAAATGAATTATTTATGAAACATATTTCATTTCATTGGTTATGATATGTTGAATTTTTTATAAAAAATTGGCAGACATCCGTAAGATTATTATTAGGTGATGGGTGCTACATATATCCCCATATAATGTATTGAATAATTATATATAACTCATTAATAAATATGTTATGTGTAAACCTTATTACACGATGAAAATGTAATGAATAGACCTGATTAAATATTCACAACATTATGTGTGATATTGATTATATGCACACAACTATACGTGTGAACCTCATTAAATGTTCACAATGTTATTCATGAACATAACATTGAAGTCCATAGTGTTATGAGTGGACCTAGTTTTCCTTCCATAATTTTATTCAATTGAAATATTTCATTTCCTCGACTAAATTAGTACACATTTCTCTATTTATAATTTTTATCAATGTTTTAGGTAGATCTGTATGCCAAAATTCTATGTCTTATTCCAATATTTTTCTCTTAAGGAACATTTTCATTGGTTCACTTATGATTCATGTATTTTTAATATATAATATTTTTTTCCTTATATCATAATTATTACCATTGATATGAGGGTGTGGTTTTCAAATTTTTTGCTTGTCTTCTCAGACCCTTATGTTTATGTTATGCTTACATATCTCCCTTGTTTACCCTTACTAAGAATATGAGATCACCCTTTCTTTTATATCATTTCCCCCTGTTATGTTGAATAGTTTTAAGTAGTTTATGTTTATGAAGACTATAAAAGAGGAAGATCTTTATGGGATATGTTGAATATGTTTCAAAAAATTAAAATAATTTATACCTTGTACCCAAACACAAGAAACTACTATTGTCCTCAAGGATGTGTTTGATTAATGTGTTGAATATTCATATAAATATATTTATTAAATATATTGTAGAATATTATGACACTCTATAAAAGAAAAAATTTATATTTTATTATACTATATTTTAATTCTCTATGTGAGTGTTTCATTTCCTTATAGCTCCCAATATGATGAATAATATATTTTAAACTGTCTTGTAATTACAATATTTCTTCAATATTATTTTAAAATATAAATTAACAATTTTGGAAAATTATCTTCATATATATAATTTCATTACTATAATCAACTTAGGAAAAATATCCCAAAATGTTTTGGAGATAATATGAAAAGAATGAATATTATGGTGTACAAAAGAAATTTTTATATTTTTTGTAAATTTTTACTAAATATTTACATAATAATGAACTAATGAATTCAGAAATATTTTCATCCACCAAAAAAATATATTTTGAAAATTAATCGATTCAAAATCATGAAACAGAATTTCCAAACATAAAAATTAACTTCCAAAATCTAAAAACAAATAATATTCTATTAGATGAGAACATTCCATTTTTCCATATAATCATCTATATAAACTAAAAGAATTAATTTTTGAATGAATTAGAATACATTAGAGATGAAATTATAAACAAATTAAATTTATATTATAATATAACACCACTATATTCAGTTTTTCAATTGAAATAATATTTTAATAGATATTTTATCAGAAAAATCCTCCCCCTCAGGTATAAACTCCACCTCACTCCCCAATGAAAAATCACTTCCAAAACACTTCCTATTATTTAATATTCACCAAAAAACATTATAAAAAGTCTTCAAGAAATTAGGGACATGTTCTATTCCCATTCAACTCCTAACGTTCAACGCATTATGGCCTTAGAAGAGGATAAGCATTGATGAATGAGGTAGTGAAAATGTGAAAAGGTTTAATGACACATAATGTTAGTAGATTGTCCAAATATCAAACTATTAGGATACTGTTTATTTTTAAAATATTTATTTTAAATGCGTATTATTTTAACCCAATTATAATAATAACTTTCTATAATCATTTTTTATTAATTTACATGCTTATTACTTGAAATATTGAACCATTATAAAAAAACTCAAAACATTTAAGGGGACTGTCAAACCCACCTATTTTTTATCATATATATCTATAATTTTTTCCAATAATTAAATAAAAATTCCATATAAATTAGATTATATTTTATTCTCTATATATTCCTCTATTTAAATACATTTCTTTAATTTAGTGGTCTGAATTATTATCTACCATCATGAATAATGAGAACATGTTTCCTCTTGATGTCCCCCATTAATTATTCATATCTATATAGTTCAATGTTTAATAAAATATGATATTTTCTTTACAATTTATACTTTTTAAAGTCATAAATGATATTCCTCATCTAAATTATTGATCCTAAAATTTTATTTCTTGAAATATGATCCATGATAAAATGGTAAATGCAATTCATTTCCCAGGGGTTAATTAAATGTTAATGATTGACATATTTTTAGATTAAATTAATAAATCCATATATTATTCCTTCAATTATGTAATATGTGGACTTTAAATTATATATATCCAATTCATTGCATATTAAATATATATATGGGTAGTTTTTGTATAAAAAAGTTGATCAGTTTATTCATACGATGTTAATATCTTTCTACACATATGTTATATATATAAAGGATGGTACTCTTTTCACATTTAATGTATGGGAATGATGTAGTTTGTATTATCCCAAATTATATGATGAGTAATTGTATTTAATTTTCCATATTTAATGTCCCCATAAAATCACAGTTATGTTCTTATCATCATGATCTAAATATTATTATATGATGGTAGTATTTACTCTCACTTAGAAAATCACAATGATTATGTCTCATGTCCCCTGTTTTTCCTCCTTTTGCAGGGATTTTTTCTTAACCATTATTTTTTGTATGTCCTTTGGTGATCAAATTTACCAATATGATTTTTAAATATAATAGTTTCACTATATAAAAAATTTAGAAAAGTTTTATATTAATATTCTAGTTATATAATTTTTCCAATACACTAAACCTATCAGTTTTGGGTGTTATAATATATTGAGTTTTTTCTAAAAAATGTTGTCATAATAATATGTATAATTTTTATCTACCTATATAAGATTTATATAATAGTATCTCTTTGAGATCCTTTTATATGCAATATATTCTACTGCAAATGGGTCAATTAGAGGTTTTTGTCAACAACATACCTAATCTAAGAGTTCCAGATATATAATCCCTCTCATTTCATTGTAATTTGTTTACTAAAATCATCTGATTCTAGAGATCATCAGTTGTTTTTTAAATGGTCATGAAACCCCTAAAATAGACTGTGATGATTAGAATTGTTTTCTTCATGAAATTTATCTATATTTGTGGGAATTCCATGCTTAGTTTTATTATCATTTGAGCCATTATTATAGGATTTTCTAGTCTCATTAATTCAATTTGATTTTCCATGAGACTATAAATGATAAAAGGGAATGGGGTTCATTATATCAGGTATGGATAATTAGAATGATGGAATATGACATCGATTTTATTGACAGGATTTAATTTTTACCATTTTTTGTGATAATAGGATTTCTAAAAACTCATGATTGATTTACATAAACATTAAATTTCATTTTCAGAAAAATTAAAACAATACACAAATAGACTCCCAAAGATAGTACTCGTTTTGTTTCATTGGAAAGAGGGAACACATTCTTCTATCTTGGTGAACGAATTTAAACATCTCCCATAATGATATTCCCATATAGTTTTCCAACTTTAAACCGTTCTTTATATCTAAGGTAAAATAAAAATAAAAACATGGTGAGGAAAATGCTTATTAAGGTTAAACATGGACAAAATAAAACAAAACATAAATATAATAACATTAAAACATGAAAATAAATTTTCAATATCAAAATATATATTAATGAAATAAATCTTGGTTGTTCGTAAGGAATATATCATAATGGAAAGTGAATCATAATAAATTATCACTGGCATAAAACATGAATTTATTTAGACACATAAGTATAGAAAATATATACCATATTATCAAGTGACTATTTTTAATACCATCATAGCTGAAAAAGTCCATTACTGAACTGAGTTCACTCCTCATTTAAGCCCAATATTACTGAACCATATTTACAAGACCTTACAATCATATCAATCACATGAGATAGAAATGATTACCCAAATGCATTAGAGGTAGATATTTGTCCCAACCATTATATAGTAAACAAATACATCGGTGTGCAATAATAACATAAATCATTCATTGTAGCATAACCTAAAGAATAATATGGATATCATAAAAATGATTTCATCACAACATAATCCATGTAAAAAATAGATTTCCTAAACAGAATTCCATCAAAATAAAAATAAAATCGTAAGAATAATAGGGATAATATACTTGAAACATAACTCTATCAAATAATTCAATGTTATAAGTAAAATAGTTTTGAATGAACATATGGAATTTTTTCTATATGAAAATATATATTCTTCTTATAAACAATTTTTTTCCCCAAATAACACATAATTAATAGAAAATAATTTCATTGAAATTAACATTTAAATTTTATGAAGGATTAATCTAGGAAATATGTCATTATGAACGTGTATGTTTTTTTATTACGTATAAGTTAGAAAAACATTATTCTTGTGAATTTTTCAGAAAGAGTGAAAAAGTTCCTTGCACCAAAAAAAGATAAGATTCCTTTTATACCAATCAATAAAAAATAAACAGTGCATAAACACTGGAATTAAAATATTCTAAAAGGATATAATTTTTTGGAATACATATTTAGGTAATATGGATGTGGATGATAAATATACCCCAGTAAATACTTATGAATAAACAATAATGGATAATAATGAGATTGATAAATTATCCCTTACCCAAGGTCTATTATCCTTTTTTTGTATTAAAACATAAAATATAATTATTTAAATAATATCTTTGACTTATTAAAAAATCATTTTACTTTTTATGATACCATATATGATCATATTATCATTCCTTTAATAATAAAATTTTATTATTACTCATTATTCCAGAATTAAATACTTCATTTTATCATTCATGTTTTGTTAAATAAGTTCTAGTTCTCCAACTTAGGTCATATTTATATCTTTAAAAATTGACACTACTATAATATATATCATATGTATTTATTATGTATATATATAGAGTCATAATATAATAGATCTCATATAGAATGAATCGAATCACTTTGTGGAGATTGTATGTCATACGTACGAACAAGCGATTATATCATTCCTTTAATTATGAAATGTTATTGAAGTAGACAGTAAATATATTTTTACAAAATAAATACCTTTTTATAATAATAGTATATATTTATTATTTCCATCATTATACTCCTATAAGTCTTATCATGGTGAAAAACATATTACACCATAGTATGAAGATAATAATTCATACATACGCACACATAATGATTCCTTTTTTTGTACGATGGATAGAAGGTGGGATATGGTTCTTCCATAATCTCAATAACATCTCATTATATAAGTGATATTAGAGTCAATATTTTTTAATGTAAAAACTCATGATGAGCATATAGAAGAAGAGGTAATTTGAAATAATTGGTAGAGGAGATTACCTCTTGTTCGATGAGCTCCATATATATCTCCACTAAAAGGCACATGAGTGTTTTATTTTTGAAGAATAGAACATCTATAATGTGAAAATGGATGTTGATAAGAGAAATGGGTGGGGTAGGTTATTCATGAAGGTTTAAAGTGAATTAAAATAATGAATTTGGATGCACACTTTTATAATTGAGGTGAGAGGCACATTTGGAATCTCTAAAAATATTAATTTATAATAAAATAAAACCAAATAAAAAAACATCGAAAAATGAAGTTTTTTTCATTATGAGATAATATAAGTATTTAAGATCATATGCAAATAAATTTGGTATGATTTTTTATGTTAATCTAGTACTTATCGTTTTAATTTAACACTTATTTTTCCTATTTTATTTTAACCAGGAGAACAATTATTTCATAAATAATAATTTGAATAAATTTATACCATATCATTACAGTTATATTTTTTAAAAAATGGATTATGATTTTTTAATTTTAATAAAAAAATGTTTTGAAAGAGGAAAAATTGTGTCAATTTTGATAATATTGGATTCTTGGATCTTTAAAAATATCAAAATATGATGTTCTTATAGTATTGAATTGTATATATAGATACTAAATTACAAGATGGGTTTCATTGTATGTTTTAAACATTTATTTTTAACCTTAAGAAACATTTTTTAAACAAGTTAAACAAATATGATTCCCCTAAAACCTCATTTATAAGCCTAAGGGAAAATCCATATGTGTAATGAAGATGTATAATAATAAAAAACACACTAGAATAGTAAAATAAGATTCTACCTTAAATCTTATAGAATAATTAATCAGAGTTAAAATAAATAAGGAAGTATAAGAAACACTTTTATTATTGTTGATTGCAGAATAAAATTAAATTACATATAAAAGCGTAAAAATTGTTTTACCCAAATAGTAAGATATTAAAAAGACCTTGGATATATGTCCCCTGACTAATACTTTCAAGAAACTTTGTCTTACACACACCAGGGTTTGACTTCAATTTGAAGATCGTTATATGTCTTACTATCCCCATAGTCCCTCTATCTAAAATTTGTTATGATCCTCCATCTTCCTTTAGTTATAATCCATCAATTTACAAAGTAATCAGAACCTTTCTCTTCCTTCATATTGGAAGACCCCAATTGTATATAGAAAAAATCAGAATATCATAATACAAAAAAATCTTGTAAATTATTTAAGTATGTGGAACAAGATCTTCAAAACATAAACACTTCAAGGATTTCTCCCAAATAAATTTTGTAAGATCACATGAAATGTATTAATTCTCTCAAAATTTCAATGTCGTGAACACATTTGAATGATTTTTTATTTATAAGAAAGTATCTGATAGTCTAAATTTCTTCCAACATTTATATTTTTTCTAAAATTTTAGAGGTACATGTGTAACTGGAACTTATGAGGGTCATATGATTGTAAATTGGATGAAATAATTTGATATAAAAAAAATTAATGAGAAACTTTATGTATCTCTGAATATGATTATATAAAAAATTAAGTAAAAGAAATAACAAAAGAATTATAGAAATATATGAAATCTCAAATTAAAAAAATTTCATAACATTAAGAAATTTATAAGAACTATTTCTTAAAATAATGATAAAACAGTAAAATTGATATAAAATTTTATTTAGAAATAATTGAGAATAGTAATTGAAGAAATTATAATCTAATTCATAAAATTAAACTATTCATAATTAAGTTAGTGAATCAGATTCACAAATTTGAGAGAATTGAAATCACAAAATTGAGAGAATCAGAATCACGATTATGGATTATTTCGGATTGAGGAAATGAATTGGATTTTTTATGGGATTATGAATTGAGAAATAGGAATAGGAATCAATATTAATAGATAATCAGATTCATAAATTTTATAGAATCGAAATTAATAAATAGAATATCAGAATTAGAATTCATAGATAATCATAATTTAGAAAGCAATAGATTTTGTGTATCATTAATGATATTAATTATTCATTTGAATTAAATAATATAATGTTTTACATATATTTAAAATTAATATGCATATAAATTTCACTATAGGAAGAAAGTATTATTGGGAAATGTGTTTTTGATTTCCAAAACATTGAGGAATGAGAAAAAGTCATAAATAAACTTTTCATTCAACATCTACCCTCAAAAAAATATTTCATTATATATTCAAGGGGTCTATGTCATCTATAAAATTCATTAATACTATTAATTAGATAATATTATATTTATTGATATATTTTTAATAACATTAATTTGATTCTTCGATTAATAAAATATTTACTACATCAGAATTGTGTATTTATTTAGTATACTTATTTGGTGGCTAAAAATAAAATCTATAATTATATGATAAAGATAAGTCTTCTAGTTTTCCACATAATTCTTGTATCTAAATATATCTTCTAGAAAATAAATCAATTAAAATTTTATACAAATTAAAATATGTATTTTATAGGCTTAACATCATTTTAATAAAATAATATAAGTGTCATAATCTCTCATATAAAGAACGAAATTCTATATAGCTTGATCCATGGATGATTAATGTTGGTATATACATGACCAATATGATTTGTTCATTTATTTTTTTTCATTTAATGGTTATTATAATATTAATAAAAATTAGTTTATTGATTTCTCATCCATTAAATAATTTCGACATCATCAATATATAAATAATTATGGTAATTATATCTTTTTTAAAAATTAAAAATAAATTATCCTGATAAATAAAAAAAATTATCTTTTAGAAGACTATTTATAGTTGAATTTATATTTTTTATAGGTTTATTTAAAAAATGATATATTATTTAAAACAATATTGTGACATCATTAAATTTTCATTAAATAAAATATTATAAATTCCATAATATATCACATATGTCCCCAAAACAGCTTAAATACATTTATTTTAGTGAAATATGTTAATTAAGATAAAATGTACCATTTATATTCATTAATACCACCCATTATTTCATATGTGGGCACGTAATTGAGATTAAAGACAAAGAAAATGACACTTTGTGTGTTTGTTTGATTTAAATATTATTTAATCTGTTTTCATGGGAAAGTGTCCATTAAACACCATTATATCGATCCTTAAGTTTTATGGGTCAAATTCCATTAATCTATAAAAAAATCTTCATTTTTTTGGTCATTTTATAGTCATTATAATTTTAATTTTAACCTAAATTTCCTAAATTACACTTTACCGTGGGAAAAAAATTTTCTATGGTTATTATTCATATTGGTCAAAAATTAAAGTGGAAGACCTAAAAAAATTTAACCCCTTAAACACAAATATTAAATTAATTTTTCAGAATTCATAACATAGTGGTTTTAGAATTTAATTTAAAATAAAACTCGTAACATGTCCTAAAAAATAATCTTTTTTTGAAAAAAATCGACTTTTTAAATTGAAATTGTTTTTATAATAACATCATGTACAAAATCAATTTTAAATACATTAATTGTATAAAAATTAACTAATTATAATTTAAAATAAATAAGAATCATAATTATTTAATTAATTTAAAATTAAATAGTGTTTTTAATAAAAATATGTACTTTCACTATTTATCAAAAAATATAACTTAAAAAAAAAAAAAAAAAATTCAACCAGTGTAATTTTTTATTTTATGAATTAAAAGATGATATTTAATCACTAAAATTGAATATAAAAAAGTGTAAAAAACAATATTTATAACGGGGGCACCATCAAAAGGTGGGAAAATGTTTTTCTTTTTTAAAATTATTTTTTTATCCATAAAATATTGAATCTATTTTTATATCATGTTTAGAAAACATATAAACTAAAATATAAAGATTAGATTGAATATATTAAATATTTTTTTCATTAATAATAAATATCAAAAGTAATTTTTTTATTTTATAATCTCACTTTTTTTCATTTAAATTGTTTTTGAGAAGAAACTTAAAACAATTCATAGCCCCCCCCCCCCATTAAATTCAATATGTTATAATATATAGTTATTAATGTATACAAATTATTAAACAAAATGAATTCTATCAAAAGAAAATAAATTTTTTTGTAATAAATGCCAAGCATATCATTCCACATTAAGCAAGTTAAGACAGGGTTGCGTATTTTTCAAGCATATCATGGTGTAACATACACCATAAGATATAAACAAAATTAAAAGAAAACTCTGACTCATAAAAATATCAGGGTGATACATTCTAACCACCTAAAAATGATTTTCCCCCCCCCCAAAATATCATGGTTAAAATGGTTTCAATACTTTAATGTTTCATTCATAGAAACTGATATCGTAAAAAGGAATACTAAATAATAATTTAAAAAAATACGAATTTTAGAAATATAATTTTAACCCATAATAACTCCACATTGGGATTCCATATACAGTACATAGTTTGAAATTGATAACATGGATATGAAAGAGATACATTACTATCATGTTCTAATGTGGAGTTATAAAGAACATTGTTATGATATAGTAAACAGTCATAAATCCATAAGTATGTGATGATATAAGGGGCCATTTGATTCATCAAATAAGAAGGTACTTGGATTACATTTTTTGATTTCAATAATCTTTACCAAAAGATGAAGAATTCAAGAATTAATACTTACTTTATTTAAGTACAATCTCACCTTTGTTATTTCCTTGAACAATTTCTAGTTCATTTTTTATTCAAAGAAATGAATTTGAATTTCTCATTCCAAATGTGTTAGAAGATCATGTGATATATAAATATAATTATAGGTCATTTCATCTATATTTATAAAAACCTAAAAGTTAGAAATTGTAATCAAATATGCATAAGTCCTCCTATGTTTTCATAATACATTATTCAAAAAAATGTTATTAGATGTTTAACATAGACATTCAATATATTGATAACCTTACAATCCATCTAAAAGCTAAAAATCCAAAACATTAGAAAAAGTTTTACTAAACCTAATTAAACATTATCCCCTTTATATTATAAGGTATCTCTTGTTGGTCAACATACAAAAATGTTAAAATCCTCATCATGTACTCTATTGATCGCATTATTAATATGAATTATCATATATCCTTAACGAAAACAAGTGTGATTCATTATTCTTAAGTTCAAAAAGTTGTACAATTTATCCATGATAGCATAACCCACTTGACAACAAATACATATCCAGTTCTATGGTAACTAATGTCATTTAATTTACTTATTCTTATCTAATGTTTAATTATCAAAATATTATTATCTTAATATCATACTCCTGTTGAGGGTTACCCTTCACTTAATCATATTTATTGCAAAAAACATCATTGTATTACCTCAATCACTTTTCATATTTACTGAAACCACTCATCATATACTTTCAAATGAAATTTGGAAAACAATAGTAGACCACTTAATCAATATTTAATTCTTCCATAATACCATGAAAGGGATTCAACAACATTATTCTGGAATCCCATTACATAAAGACTCAGTCATTCTACAAATTTTTTGTCATACTCTACATCAACAACAGTGATCACAAGATATTTCACTTTTCCTCTCTCTTTTATAGGTTTTAAACAACTATCAGCATCAATAACCCTTATATTGTGGCATTAGATAGCATAATTCCCCATTTTCATTCCCTTGAAACACATATTTGTGGGAGGTAACTCTTCTTGCCTTTCTCAATACTCTCATTAATTCAGTATAAAAAATTTCAATTTCCTTTTCCCCCACACATAAAAATGTAACATTCCCCTTAAGACAGTTTTCTTCACGTGTCCTCCCGATAGTAAATAAAATCAAATCACCTTTTCTCTATAATATTTAGAGTTTACATTTAAATCCTTCCTTATTTCCTAATCATAACCATAGGATATATGGGAAACTTCAATCTCCCTTGTTGAATGAAGAATATAATTGATGTAGATAGTGAAAAATAAGTTCTTTAAGTCATACAAATCCATTGATTCAATATTATATTAATTTCTCATATTCCTGATAAAGTTTACCACATGTTAAATTTTCCTTTCCAAGCAATAAATGAAAACCTTAAACTTTTCACTTTTTGAATAGAGGATAATGAAAAATATCTTTTAATGGTAAAATCCATTTCTCAGCAACTAGTGGATAGGTCGTTCCACTAAAAGAGGGTGTATTTTCCCTTAAGAATGATTCAAAAGTATGGTGTTCCCTCCTTTTGTCATTAGGAATCCTAGATGGACTTTGGAAGTGATATGATTTTGTGGTCATAGAATCAAGATTCTATATTCCATATCCTATAAATGATGGTTTATCAAAAACCAAAATCATTGCATTTCCCATTTAATTCAACATTAAAATGGTTCCTTTGGGTTTTAACCATTGTTTAAAACCCAAAAGGAGTACTTTTAGAGGCAGAACTCTTAATAATAAAACAATATACTCAAGGGTAAGTACATTGAATCTCTAATATATTAGGTTTAATCCTATATTAATAATGTTCATTACACAAATTCGAGGATCATAACATATAGTTGTACTTATCATTCGGGACATCCATAGTCATACTATAGAAATTTATCAATGGATATCAGGAATGTTTTATGTTCCAAGTTTCCAATGTTTTTCTAAACCATTTCTATGATATCAAATCTAATTAACCAAGCTTGATGTACAAAGAAATTACATTTCATTTGCAGAAAAAATTAACATATTACACAAATATATGGAAAAAGACCATATTATATTAGTGTCTTTTGAAATAGGGAATATATTCTTCGAACATATTGAATGTTATTCAAAATAACCCATAATGATCTTCCCCTTTAGTTTTCATACTGAAAAAATTACTATATATCATAGGGAAAATAAAAAAAATATTTATCTATACTGATTTATAAGGGTAAACATGGATAACATAAAACAAAGCACAAATGTAAGAATGTTAAAACATAAACATGAATTTTTAATATCAAAATATTGATTCATGAACTAAATCATGGAAGTGCATAAGGAATAAATCACAATTGGACATGAACCATGATAAATTTACTTTGGGAAAAAAAATTTCGAAGAACATAATCATATAAAATCATTTCTATATTATCAATGTATTCTTACCAAGACTATCATATCAGAAAAAGTCCATTATAGAACCGAGTTCACACCTCATTCCGTCCTGTTTTTACTGAACATTATTTGCCTTCTATTCTAGTCATGTATATCTCATGAGATATAAATCATTATCCAATGTGTTTGAGGGGGATATAGGTCCCATACATCATATGATGTAAAACATACATATTTTCTCCACAAAAACATAAATCATTCATCATTTCAAAACCCATTAGTAAAATGGGTTTCATAAATATCATTCCATCATAACATAATCGATGAAAAAAAATAGATTTTATAAATTTCATTCGATAAAATTCATAATAAATCAATAATTATAATAGGTAAAAAATACAACACACATACCTCTATTAAAAAATTATATCTTATATGGAAAATATTTTTGATTGAACACTTGAAATTAATTCATGATGAAGATATCCTTTCTTCTTTAAAAAAATTTCCTTTTTTTCCAAATGACACCCAATTAAAAGAAAAGAAATTCATTAAAAATACACTTGAAATATTTTTATGGATGGTTCATGAAAATAAGGTGTTATGAAATCATAAAAATCCAATCATGTTGTTTATATTAATAGAAATCCTTATTCTCATACTTTTGTCGAAAATGTATAAACAGTACGTAGTACTGAAAACGTCAAAATATTCCTTTCATAAAATTTATTAAAAATTAACCAATTGGTATAATTGAAATTATAATATTTTATAAGGATTGAAAAAATTTATTCTGGAATATATGTTTATGAAACATTGAATTTAGTTTTAAATATACCCTAGTAAATACTTATTAAGAAACAATCTTGGAGAATAATGAAATTGAAAAATTATCCCTTGCATTAGGCCTATTATCCAATGTATGTATTTGAACCTACAATATTATAATTTATATAATTACATTGAATTATTCTATAATAACAGTAATTTTAAGGATATCATATATGATCATATTATCATTTTCTTGGAAATAGGATTTCATTATTACTCATTATTCATGTATTAACTACTTCATTTTCTTATGCATGTTTTGTCGAATAAGTTTAGGGTACCCTTATTAGGTAATAGTTTTATGTTTAAAAAATGATTATAACATAATATATAACATATTTATTTATTTTGTTCAATTATAAACTCATAATTTAATGGATTTGATGTTGAATGAATCACATCACATCATGGAGACGGTAGGCCATTCGTACATAGGAGCGATAATATCATTTCGTTATTTATGAAATGGTATAGAAGGGGGTGGTATATATATTACTTTATAATAAATAACATATCAAAATATTCATATATTGATATTATTTCCATAATAATACCCATCCAATTCAAGTGGTGGTGAAAAATAGTTTACCCCACAGTGTGGAGACAATGTGACCAATGTATGCATGTGTGATGATTTCTTTCTTCGTAGGATGGATAGAAGGTGTAATATAGTTTTTCTATAATATTAATAATTTCTCAGTATACAATTGACATTTAATTCTTTAATTTATGATATAAACAACTCATGATGAGGAAGTGTAACACCCCAGGTAAATAAAGAATATTACATTTTCATATTTATCCATATTTGTGAATAAAATATTAATATGACTTTAAAGGGGACGCTATGCTCGATGGCGTACCCAACACGCAACAACGAGTTTCTTGGGAATCTTACGTTGCACTCTAATAATAAGATAATATTATATCAAATGGTAGTTAACATGTAGCCGTTGTATTGGCGGGAATGGATAGAAATAACTAAAATATGATTATATATGTTTTTTAATGTTTTTACATTTATCCAATAAAAGCTAAAGGCTTAAAATACGGAAAGAATTCAATTTTAGGCGTATAGGCCCTAGTTTTCACTAAAGGTTCACTTATCGCATTTTAATGGAGAACTGTCATTAAATATAGTTTTGATCACTCTTATACATTCTTTTGGACCAAATAAAACTCTTATTAAGAATCTGGACATCAAATTTTACTTTGTGTAATTTTTTGGTATTTTTCCGATAAAGTTCATTTTTTAATGAATAGTGTAAAATGTTGTGTTTTAATTCAAAACCACTTTTTAATCTAATTTATTTATATTATTAGATAATATTTTTAATTGGTTTTAATGTGAAATTAGAAAATATTTTTACCATTAAATCCAATAGTGTTCGTTGGAATTAATATCACTTTGAAATCGGACTTAAACTAGTATCAATCGTTTGATACTTATTGTTTTATAAAAACACGCTTTTTGTCATGACAGCGGGAATTAATTATTAAATTAATTAATTTGACTTATATGTTTTGAATTTTGTAATATGGACTTCATTTTTGAATTCCGAATATCGAATATAGCTTAGAGTGAATTTTTGGTAATTTTCTGAAAAACTCCAATTTTTTATGAATAGTGAAACCACTAAGTGGTAATCAAGCAAACTGATTTTTCAGTTAAATAAAAGTTTACCACTAATGTGTATTGAATTTTGAAAATCCGACATACATGTTTGTCATTAGTATGTAAAATGTGGTTCAATGGGATGAAAATAATTTTTTGGTGAATAGTAACTTTTTTTCATTAATCGCGATTAGAGGTAAATAGTGTAATTTAAGGTAAAAATGATATTATAAGAATGTGAAAACACCATGACACTTGTCCTACACCTATTGGGTGAGTCATGGCCGATCAAGACAAGCCATGTGCCAACTTGGGGACCCCATGGAGCCACTTTAGTTGGAAAATGACAATAATATATTTTTATTTAATGTTAAAATTAAATTGACACAAACATGAGTTGTTTTACTAAAACAGTTTTTAAGTGGGGTTACATAAGTCCAAATTTTGATTATAAATATTCATTGGAAATCTAAAAATATTTCCTACATCATAGTATTTTTTTATAATTTTTAGACATTAAATAAATTAAATTATTTATGACATCATGATGATGCAGCGATGACCTCATTATTTAACGATTTAAATAAAATGGAAAGATAATGTAAAATCTACAACCTACACATGGCCAAAACCAATTGGATGAGTGGATTTCGAAGACTTATCACCTTATCCATGAATTATATCAATGTGGGACCTTTTAAAACCAAAACACATTTTCAAATAAAGTAATATTTCTTTACATTCCAAAAGTGCCCCTCCTCTCCTCTTATAAAAGGCCCCCTCCTCTACCTCATTTCACACACTCATAGAGCCTTTGGCTCGGCCAACCCCTGCCCATTTACTCTCTCCACATCCCTCTCCTCATCCTAGAGGATTCCCTTTGGGCATAATCCTTTCAAAGGAAGCCTTTAGGCTCAAATCAAAAGGAGTTACACTTTTAAAGGTAATTCATTCTCTCATGTTCATTTGTCTTATTTTGCTTCTCCAACCCCATAAACTCTTATTATATACTTCTTTTGTAACAAAACCAGTATCTTCAATATACTAGGATGTTGTTATAAGATTTATTCGAGCTACACTCTCACACAACTACATCAAACGGTTAAAGAACATACGGTTTCTGTGGATGGCGAAATTCTGCCTCCCGAAACGATGATTGTTCAATACTCATTTAACACCATCAAAGGTGGCCATTATGATGTCACTATTTTTATATATGATATATAATATGTTTATGCTTTCCTTAAGCTTCTGTTTTTTCCATTTTGGTCATACCTTTATGGTTTTCATTATGGGTAAACGCGATATCTTCATTTAAGGAAGTGCGGACTACCGCCCCCTCAAAGTTATTTGATTCGTTAAATACCATATGTGGGACGTATAAAGGATGGAACTATGATATTATATATGATATTATACTGGAATTATAATATACCTTTATATAATTATTATTCCATTCTATAAAATACGAAATAGAACTGAAAGTAGCGTTCATGCGTACGTACGGCTTACCATCTCCATGAACGGTGCATTTCATTTCTTACCTCTAAATGATTATGTAATGTTATAAATTCATGAATTTACTGGATATATATGACATACATGATATCTACATCATGAATACAATTATGGATATAATAAAAATTTGGCCACACGAACAACATGTAATTGTAAGAAGTCCACTTTCGACTTAAGAACCAAATATCGGCAAAACAAATATTATTAACTTAAATGATTACATAATGTTTAAGACATGGTAATAAGTGATATAAAAGGAATAATGAACTTTAAAAAGGTTCTTAAGGAAGTAGAAATTAACTCAAGTTTATTATTCAGGAGATTAATGAACGATCGAGTCAAGTCGGACCCGAAGTACACTCTTTTATGTCATTCCTTTTAAAGCTCATATTTCTTGTTATTGGGATGATCTTTTATATTAAATTTACTGTAATTTTTATGTTCATGTGATGAGAGACCCTATTCTCTCTCATCAATCCATTTCGAAAGTTTTTAGTGGCGCCGTTAGGCTGCTGAACTTTCGTAAGAGATCTAACCTCTATCTTTCTTTTTAAGTACTCTCCTTTATGTCACTTCTTTTAAGATCCTCTTCGTAATGTTGGGGGATGTTCTTTTATATTCCTATTCCTGTAAATTTTATTTTAATGAGATGAGATACCCTATTTGATCTCATCAATCCATATTCAGATGTTTTATGTGGCGCCGTTAGGCTGCCGAGTTTTCGTAAGGGATTTTTCATCTCACTTTTATTCCCGTGAGATTTATGCTACATTTGCCACAAATTCCATTGAGTGGTGTATATACTGACCATTATTCTACTCTTTGTGTAATATACTTTCATTTATGAGTATTTACATCAATTATCTATTGTCCTTCTTTCATGGGGTGTATGTTTTGAAAGATACCCAAGTCGGTAAGGGAACCTTTCACCCTCCTCTTTTTTAAAAGACTTCTTTTGTTGGGTCTTTTAATTTACATATTTTTATGTTGGGATATGTTCTAATATATCCTTATTGATGTAAATTTTATGTCCAAGGGATGAGATACACTTTTTATTTCTCATCAACTCATTTTGATGTGATGTCGTTGGGCTGTCAAGGGAACTTTTTAACCCAATTTCGATTTCTTTGGGTTCAACATGTAGTCATTGAATATGTCATCCATTGAATATGTGTGAATGACCTTTTATTGTTTTACACTTAATATCCACTTATATTGGGTGTATTTATATTTGTCACACATATTTTTGAGATTGATTTGTCCTTAATTTAAGGATACCTTCTTTATAATGGATTTCATCACATTTGACATTTCTATTGAGGGTTCATTGTTGTTGTGCACCAATTCGCTCTGATATGGTGTATATACTGTCCTTTGGAGTATTATATCACGAATCCATTTATTCTCATGATATTACAAAGATCTGACTATATTTTATTCCTCAATTATTGTATTCAAGTGTCTCTAATTTTGGTAAAACACCTTTAACTAAAATATCGCTTTAAATGTTTTAATTATTTGTTATTATTAATATCCATGTTTTCAAAATGGTTTTAAGGATTTATTTATATGGATATTAATGGTTTAAAATTTTATGCTTCAAGGTGGTATGGGACACTTTGATTCAAAATTCTCTTTATTAAATGTTTTAAATGGTTTTGGAAATGGTTTCTTTTTGAATGGATTCATTATTTCAATATAATAAAATGTTATATTGTGATTGAAATGTGGAAATGTTATATTTCCTTTATGCATGTTTTATGTGATACGTATATGTTATGTTTCTTGGTCATTGTTATGAAAACGGGTGGTTCCGTGATAAACTAAGGGTGGGTGAGCCAGATATAGCTCTCCAATGCATTGGGTAACGCGAAGGAGTGAAACGTTAAGGTTTCTCCGAAGACATTTAGGGAATATACTGTGATGGGTATTCCAAACGTAACCAAGAGGGTTACTCCCTATGTAAGAATGTTATGAATGCCTCAAGTTACCTTTATGTCTTATGATTTCTATGATTTATTCATGGTTTGATGAGGTATGTTAAAATGCCTATGTTTTATGGGTAAAGTGTGATTTAATTCTTATATATATATGAACTCATGTTTCCTTTCCATATTTTTATAACCCTTACTGAGCTTTTTATGCTCATCCTAGGTTTTTGAAATGTTTTTCACAGGTCAAGGGAAAGGTACACGATGTGATGATAGTGTCAAGGATGTATCAAGAAGGAATCCGTGTTTTATTTTAAATATGTTTCCGTTGATGGGAAGAATGGATATTGTCTTTTATGTGGCCACTTTGTTTAAATGTGGAATATAATGCAAGTTTCATGATCTAATTCTATAAAACTCTAAACCTAAAAAGATCCTCAATGTGTAATCTTGTAATAACTCAAGATTAAGTAAGGTTTAAGGCTGGGGCCTTATAGTTTGTATCAGAGGTCGATTTAGATAACTTTAGAGGTTAGGGTATTCTTTAAGCATAAGTGACATTACCATAATGGTTAGGATTTCAGAAAGAGTCCTAGTTTTAGATAAAGTGAATGAGTAAGTTTATCTTATTGTTTACCTTCCTCATTAGTACATGATGGTTTTGTTGATATACTCACACTGACATTTCTATTTTTAGTGAATGGATGGATCTAGCAGGCACCAAAGAGACAACAGGTTTGAAGGAAACTGTGGTGGTTCTCTGATTAAGATACTAGATAAAATGGAGGATTCAATGAGGAAACTCATGGTTGTTCTAATCCAAATGTCAAGGAGTCATGATCAACCACTTGAACCTTAGTATGATCTTTAATGCATCATGTACAAGATGACCAATCCATGTGGAAGTTCAGGAAAAAATTATAAAGGTAACCATTAGAGTTTATATGATCCTTACTTTTGAGGTAATTATGGGTTATTATATGATATGCTGGAAAATTAAAGGCATGAGATAAACTTGAGGTTAAAATATGTTATGATCATTTTTGATGATTTTATCTCTTTTAGGGGAATGATTTAAGAATTATATAGTTTTTGAAAAAGGACAACATGCAGACCGTGTGACAACCCGTCGCGTCGGACAAAGCTGCGAGAATCGAACCCACAACCAAAGTGCAACTGGTATTTATCGTCTACCACTGGACTACGTGAAGTCCCTGGTTAGTTTGACTGATTCTTTCTAGTTATATGATTTTATCAATTAAGAGTAAGTTGATTTTGGGTTATTTATGAAAATGATTAACCTATCATGGAGGATATGTGATTAGGTTAATTACTTTTCAATATGAGACTTTAGGAGCAACTGATGTTGTTTGGAGATAAATGTTACGATTTAACTTGGAAGACTATGTGACTAAATCCTTCAAATATTTGGGTTTCAATCTTATATTGCTTTACTTTGATGAATTTTATGGACAAATTTTTTATCGGATGGTCCTCGTTGAACTTTGGGTTTCGTTGGACAAATTTTGGAGATTAAGAATGGATTTTATTTTTAATGGGTTATCCTTTTCTGGATTATCTAACCTTGTACTAACCTTTTTGGTTTTTGTTTTGGTTAAAGCCTAAAGACATGGGATGTATATAGTTCTATTTTGTGGATTATGTGATTCTCTAGAAGTTGATTATAGTACTCTTAATGCGAACAAGTCTCCCTAAATACTCGTATTTTGGAAAAAATATGAGTTTGATTAAGGAATCTAGTAAAAGTTAAAAGTCAACATGATAAGTGATTATGTTTCCTTATGAATAAATTCCTCAATAAAAAGTAACTTAAAGCAAAAATGATGTCTATTAACTTTTCCTACTGGGTAATCGAATACCGTTTAACCCATCACAAGTTTGTGATTTTCTTGTGGTTAACTTTCTCCTAAACATGTTTTCTATCACTCTCCATTAGAACATGACCCTTTGTTATTTCATCCATGTCCATATTTTCATACATGGAATCCTAGTATGGGTTAACTCGGGTGACCTCTGTGCTTATCTTTCTTTATTTTAAAGTGATTGTTTTACCGACTCTTGTTCTGATATGGGACTTTCAAGGATGTTTCCAAGCACAATTTTAAAATTGCGAGGACGCAATTCCCAAAAGGGGGGAAGGATGTAACACCCCAGGTAAATAAAGAATATTACATTTTCATATTTATCCATATTTGTGAATAAAATATTAATATGACTTTAAAGGGGACGCTATGCTCGATGGCGTACCCAACACACAACATCGAGTTTCTTGGGAATCTTACGTTGCACTCTAATAATAAAATAATATTATTTCAAATGGTAGTTAACATGTAGCCGTTGTATTGGCGGGAATAGATAGAAATAACTAAAATATGATTATATATGTTTTTTAATGTTTTTACATTTATCCAATAAAAGCTAAAGGCTTAAAATACGGAAAGAATCCAATTTTAGGCGTATATGCCCTAGTTTTCACTAAAGGTTCAGTTAACACCTTTTAATGGAGAACTGTCATTAAATATAGTTTTGATCACTATTATACATTCTTTTGGACCAAATAAAACTCTTATTAAGAATCGGGACATCAAATTTTACTTTGTGTAATTTTTTGGTATTTTTCCGATAAAGTTCATTTTTAATGAATAGTGTAAAATGTTGTGTTTTAATTCAAAACCTCTTTTTAATCTAATTTATTTATATGATCAGATAATATTTTGAATTGGTTTTAAAGTGAAATTAGAAAATATTTTTACCATTAAATCCAATAGTGGTCGTTGGAATTAATTTCACTTTGAAATCAGACTTAAACTAGTATCAATCTTTTGATACTTATTGTTTTATAAAAACACGCTATTTGTCATGACAGCGGGAATTAAGTATTAAAATAATTAATGTGACTTATATATTTTGAATTTTGTAATATAGACTTCATTTTTGAATTCGGAATATCGAATATAGCTTAGAGTGAATTTTTGGTAATTTTCTGAAAAACTCAAATTTTTGATGAATAGTGAAACCACTAAGTGATAATCAAGCAAACTGATTTTTCAGTTAAATAAAAGTTTACCACTAATGTGTATTGAATTTTTAAAATCTGACATACATGGTTGTCATTAGTATGTAAAATGTGGTTCAATGGGATGAAAATAATTTTTTGGTGAATAGTAACTTTTTTTCATTAATCGCTATTAGAGGTAATCAGTGTAATTTAAGGTAAAAATGATATTATAAGAATTTGAAAACACCATGAAACTTGTCCTACACCTATTGGGTGAGTCATGGCCGACCAAGACAATCCATGGGCCAACATGGGGACCCCATGGAGCCACTTTAGTTGGAAAATGACAATAATATATTTTTATTTAATGTTAAAATTAAATTGACACAAACATGAGTTGTTTTTCTAAACCAGTTTTTAAGTGGGGTTACATAAGTCCAAATTTTGATTATAAATAGTCATTGGAAATATAAAAAGATTTCCTACATCATAGTATTTTTTTATAATTTTTAGACATTAAATAAATTAAATTATTTGTGACATCATGATGATGCAGCGATGACCTCATTATTTAACGATTTAAATTAAATGGAAAGATAATGTAAAATCTACAACCTACACATGTCCAAAACCAATTGGATGAGTGGATTTCGAATACTTATCACCTTATCCACGAATTATATCAATGTGGGACCTTTTAAAACCAAAACACATTTTCAAATAAAGTAATATTTCTTTACTTTCCAAAAGTTCCCCTCCTCTCCTCTTATAAAAGGCCCCCACCTCTACCTCATTTCACACACTCCTAAAGCCTTTGACTCGGCCAACCCCTGCCCATTTACTCTCTCTACATCCCTCTCCTCATCCTGGAGGATTCCCTTTTGGCAGAATCCTTTCAAAGGAAGCCTTTAGTCTCAAATCAAAAGGAGTTACACTTTTAAAGGTAATTCATTCTCTCATGTTCATTTGTTTTATTTTTCTTCTCCAACCCCCTAAACTCATTTTATTTACTTCTTTTGTAACAAAACCAGTATCTTCAATATACTAGGATGTTGTTATAAGATTTATTCGAGCTACACTCTCACACAACTACATCAAATGGTTAAAGAACATACGGTTTCCGTGGATGGCGAAATTCTGCCTCCCGAAACGATGATTGTTCAATACTCATTTAACAACTTCAAAGGTGGCCATTATGATGTCACTATTTTTATATATGATATATAATATATTTATGGTTTCCTTAAGCTTCTGTTTTTTTTCATTTTGGGCATACCTTTATGGTTTCCATTATGGGTAAACGCGATATCTTCATTTAAGGAAGTGCGGACTACCGCCCCCTCAAAGTGATTTGATTCGTTATATACCATATGTGGGACATATAAAAGATGGAAATATGATATTATATATGATATTATACTGGAATTATAATATACCTTTATATCATTATTATTCCATTCTATAAAATACGAAATAGAAATGAAAGTAGCATTCATGCGTACGTACGGCTTACCGTCTCCATGAACGGTGCATTTCATTTCTTATATCTAAATGATTATGTAATGTTATAAATGCATGAATTTACTGGATATATATGACATATATGATATCTAAATCATGAATACAATTCTGTATATAATAAACATTTGGCCACATGAACAACATGTAATTGTAAGAAGTCCACTTTCGACTTAAGAACCAAATATCGGGAAAAAAAATATTATTAACTTAAATGATTACATAATGTTTAAGACATAGTAATAAGTTATATAAAAGGAATAATGAACTTGAAAAAGGTTCTTAATGAAGTATAAATTAACTCATGTTTATTATTCAGGAGATTAAAGAACGATCGAGTCAAGTCGGACCCGAGGTAAGGGATCCTACTCCTCTCTTTTTAAGTACACTCTTTTATGTCATTCCTTTTAAAGATCATCTTTCTTGTTATTGGGATGATCTTTTATATTAAATTTACTGTAATTTTAATGTTCATGTGATGAGAGACCCTATTCTCTTTCATCAATCCATTTTAGATGTTTTGTGTGGCACCGTTAGGCTACCGAACTTTCGTAAGAGATCTAACCCCTATCTTTCTTTTTAAGTACTCTATTTTATGTCACTTCTTTTAAGCTTCTCTTTGTAATGTTGGGGGATGTTATTTTATATTCCTATTGCTGTACATTTTATTTTAATGAGATGAGATACCCTATTTGATCTCATAAATCCATATTCAGAAGTTTTATGTGGCACCGTTAGGCTGCCGAGTTTTCGTAAGGTATTTTTCATCTCACTTTTATTCCCGTGAGATTTATGCTACATTTGCCACAAATTCCATTTAGTGGTGTATGTACTGCCCATTATTCTACTCTTTGTGTAATATAATTTCGTTTATGGGTATTTACATCAATGATCTATTGTCCTTCTTTCATGGGGTGTATGTTTTGAAAGATACCCAAGTCGGTAAGGGAACCTTTCACCATCCTCTTTTTTTAAAAGACTTCTTTTGTTGGGTCTTTTAATTTACATATTGTTATGTTGGGATATGTTCTTATATATCCTTATTGATGTAAATTTTATGTCCAAGTGATGAGATACACTTTTTATCTCTCATCAACTCATTTTGATGTGATGTCGTTGGGCTGTCAAGGGATCGTTTTAACCCAATTTCGATTTCTTTGGGTTCAACATGTAGTCATTGAATATGTCATCCATTTAATATGTGTGAATGACCTTTTATTGTTTTACACTTAATATCCACTTATATTGGGTGTATTTATATTTTTCACACATATTTCTAAGATTGATTTGTCCTTAATTTAAGGATACCTTCTTTATAAGGGATTTCATCGCATTTGACATTTCTATTGAGGGTTCATTGTTGTTATGCACCAATTCGCTCTTATATGGTGTATATACTGTCCTTTGGAGTATTATATCATGAATCCATTTATTCTCATGATATTACAATGTTCTGACTAAATTTTATTCCTCAATTATTGTATTCAAGTGTCTCTAATTTTTGTAAAACCCCTTTAACTAAAATATCGCTTTAAATGTTTTAATTATTTGTTATTATTAATATCCATGTTTTCAAAATGGTTTTAAGGATTTATTTATATGGATATTAATGGTTTAAAATTTTAATCTTCAAGGTGGTATGGGACACTTTGATTCAAAATTCTCTTTATTAAATATTTTAAACGGTTTTGGGAATGGTTTCTTTTTTAATGGATTCATTATTTCAATATAATAAAATGTTATATTGTGATTGAAATGTGGAAATGTCATGTTTCTTTTATGCATGTTTTATGTGATACGTTTATGTTATGTTTCTTGGGCATTGTTATGAAAACGGGTGGTTCCGTGATAAACTAAGGGCGGGTGAGCCCGATATAGCTCTCCAATGCATTGGGTAATGCGAAGGAGTGAAACGTTAAGGTTTCTCCGAAGAGATTTAGGGAATATACTGTGATGGATATTCCAAACGTAACCAAGAGGGTTAATACCTACGTAAGAATGTTATGAATGCCTCAAGTTACCTTTATGTCTTATGATTTCTATGATTTATTCATGGTTTGATGAGGTATGTTAAAATGCCTATGTTTTATGGGTAAAGTGTGATTTCATTCTTATGTATATATGAACTCATGTTTCCTTTCCATATTTTTATAACCCTTACTGAGCTTTTTATGCTCATCCTAGGTTTTTGAAATGTTTTTCACAGGTCAAGGGAAAGGTACACGATGTGATGATAGTGTCAAGGATGTGTCAAGAAGGAATCTGTGTTTTATTTTAAATATGTTTCCGTTGATGGGAAGAATGGATATTGTCTTTTATGTGGCCACTTTGTTTAAATGTGGAATGTAATGCAAGTTTCATGATCTAATTCTCTAAAACTCTAAACCTAATAAGATCCTCAATGTGTAATCTTGTAATAACTCAAGATTAAGTAAGGTTTAAGGCTAGGGCCTTATAGGAAGTAGATGAATAAATAATATGAAAGAATTGGTAGAAGATATTACCTCTTCTTCGACAAGCTCCCTCTAGATCTCCACTTAAATGAACTTGAGATGTTATTTTGAGAAGAAAATAAACACTATAATTTGACTATGGATGTTGAGAAGTCAAATATGACGGTGGGGGATATGCTTGAAGTCATATATTGAAAATAAATTGTGAGGATGTGCCATATTATAATTGAGGTTAGAGGTACATTTTGAATCTAAAAAAATATTAATTTATAAGAAAATAAAACCACATAGATAAACCTTGTTAGTTTAATAATTTCAAATTTTAAATGAGATAATGTTTTAATATAATTAGAAAATAATTTTTTGACATGTTGTTATATTAATTTATCCATATCATTTTAATTTAACACTTAGTTATTCTATTACATTTAAATTATGGAAACAATTATTTCCACATTAAAAGGTTGAGATATTAACATATTTGAAATAAACTAAGTCATAACTAAATAATTTTAATCATTTTATAACATATAATAGTTATTTTATATTTTAAAAATGTTTTGTTATTTTTATCTAATTCAATAAAACATTGTTTTCATAATACAACAATAGTGACAATTTTTATAATATTCAATTAATAGATTTTAAAAGATATCAATATTATATTGTATCCTCAAAATGAATATTTTATATATCTATAAGGGTAATAAGTCATTTAAAAAATTAATTGGTCATATTTATTAGATCAAATTATATTTATTTTAATATTTTTGTAAACATTATTTCTGATATACAAATAAATAAAATAATTACAACATTAGTATATTATAATTATTTAAAATAATTAATTGTTTGGTGAAAATTTAAACTAAAGTACCATGATAAAGATAAATTTATTATATTTCAATTTTAATTCTTCTTGTCGATTAAATCATCTAGAAAATCTATCATTAAAAATGTTATATTACTAAAATATGAATATGAAAAGTTTAACTTTACTTTAAAAAATATATAACTATTTTATTATTTTATATAAAGCTTAAAATGGTCCATAACTATCCACTTGTATTATTATGGTTGATATATACTCTACCAATATCATTTGGTTATGTTTTCATTGTCTTTTAATGGTTATTATCATTTTAAATGAGGTTAGTTTATTGATTTTTCATCAATTAAATAATTTCATCATCCTCAATATATATACCTCAAAGGTAATTTTTTGTTCCCTAAAAATTGAAAAAAATTAACTTCATAAATAAAAACATTCTATCTTTAAAAAGAGTATTTATTATCCAATTTAGATTCTGAATCACCTTATTTTAAAAATTACATATTTTTTAAAACATGAATGTGACATCATTAATTTTTTATTAACTAAAATATTATGAATTCCATAATATCTCTCAAATGGCCCCAATATATCAAAAATAAATTTATTTTGTTAAAATATGTTTATTAAGTGAAAAAATTACAATTTAGATTCGTTGATATCTCTCTTTTTCAAATATGGACACATAATATATATAAAAGACAAAGAAAATTACACATTTTGTCTTTCATTTATTTAAATATTATTTAAGACATTTTCATGTACAAGTGTACATTTAATGACATAATTTCAATCCATATGTGATATTAGTCTACTTAAATTAATAAACTAAATTTGTTTCATTTGGTTTTGTCATATTATAGTCAAAATAATTTTTTTAATCAAAATTACCTGATTTACCTTTTACCGTTGTACCAAGATTACCACAGTTACTATTTATATTTTCTAAAAATGTGTACATATAACAAATATGTACCTCCTAAATCCAAATTTTACCTTTAATTTTTAAAATTCAATAGTCATAATTTTTAGAATTAAATTTAAAATAAATTTAGTAAAATGTCAAGATAACTAGTTTTTTGAAAAAATGTGACTTTCTAAATAGAAAATGTTTTTATAATAAATGTATGTATAAAATCATTTTAATAATAAATAATTTTAAAACAATTAACTAATGAAAAATAAAAATTATTCCAAAAAATTATTTTGTAGTAACATTAATTGAAAAAATTGTTTTTAATAAAAATTAGTATTTTCCTTATTCATTAAAAAATGAAACTTATCATAATAATAAAAAAATAAACCATAGTTATTTTTTATTTTTAGAATGAAAATAAGATATTTATCTTTTCATAGTGAATATAAAAAAATCTATATAACTAGATTAAAATTATGTGTACCATCAAAAGGGAGAAAACTGCATTGTTTTGAAAAACAATCTTTCAAAAAAAAGGAATTTCTTCATATATCGTGACTAGAAATCATATAAGATGTATTTTAAAGATTAGATATAATATATTACATAAATATTTCATTAAAAAAGTACATCAATATTAATTTTTTTAATCTATATACTCCCTTATTTTTATTTAAAATGTTTTTTAGAAGAAAGTTAATACTATACATATTGACAATTATAATGACTAGGTTATAATATTTAGTTTTTCAGTTATACTCGATCATACATGAAATGAATTTTATCAAAAAAACATGAAATTATATTTATCAAAAAACATTAATATCATTTCATTTACCAAAAGTGTAAAATCCAATTTTTTTTACAATAATCACAAATCCCTCTTATGACAATTTATTACATGGAAAAAATAATTTATCTATAGAAAAATATCAATTTTTTATTAAATCCGTATAAAAATGGTAAAAATCTTGGTTAAAACTCTATAATATTCAAATGAACATTTTCAGATTTAAACATTGAGTTATTACAAGTTTTTGTGGTCACCATGCCTTGAACAAAACAGAATAAAAATAAAAAAAAATTATTTTTGCACAGGAAATTTCATCACAATAACTGAAGAACACCATAAGGGTATGTTGTATGATACATATGAGACCACAATCCGGTATAGATTGTAATTTTTACTCTAGGATGTGTATAAAACTCCTAGTAATTGAGCATTTCGAGGCCTTACTCGTTAAAATAATTTATTTAATGTTTTTTATTTTTTTATTTATAAAAATAAATTCATATCTACCAAATGTTTCCTCAAGTAATAAAATTGAAACCAACGTATGATTCAGAATACACTGTTTAGCTATGTGGGAGTAAAAAATTTGAAGTCATTTGTAATGCCCCGACCCTAGAAGCCCGGACCCTGTGCATTATTTTAATACATTGGCATGATACAAGGAATCATGTCCTGAAAGACCGATTAGTTTAGGAGCCTAGGAAATTCTAGATACATTCATAAGTTTTACTTTATATCATGAAATGAAAAGAAACAACATTGTTTATATTTTTTAAAAATTCATGTACCTTATATTATCTATGTAGGTCAGTCATAATATACATTTTTACATCGTTGAAAAAATAAAACATAGAAAGGGGTGATCTCAGATGCACAATAAGGTTAAATAATTTGGCGGAAGCGATAATATTTTAACAGAATATGTGTAATAAAAACAATAGCCTATTAAACAAAAACATGAACATAATATGGAGAAAATAAATAAAACATTACCATATAAACATGTACATGGATATTCTACTAGTCGAATAATCACATGTTATAATTATTTTCATAATGATGGAATACCTAACGTCGAACATTATTACAACATAGTCAAGGCCTCGTGGCAAGACTAAAAATAATATTTTGGTCAAGGCCTTTTTCCAAAACACTAATTTGTCTCATGATACCTACCAATGCATTAAGGGGCTATAGAGGGCCCCACACATCACTTACTAATTCCACTACATTTCACATATGAAAATGTGGAAACATAACATAATCATTCGTATTAAAACTATAATACTATGTGTCAATAATTCTACCATAATCCATAAAGGGTATAAAATTATCACATACATAGTCAAACATAACATAACACATTCAATACAATATGAAATATTGTATTATAATAAATCAACTTTAATCAATAATTATATCCAATAAAGTATGTTGACATAGTTGAAAAATATTAGAAAAACATTTTGAGGGAAATATCCATTTTGGTGAAATCATTTAAAAGTCACACATTTCTAAAGGAATTCATTTTAAAGAGATTTTCGAATTAGAGTGCCCCATACCACATGGAAACAATTGAATGGAATTAACACTTTAAAACAATCATGTCCATTTAAATAAATCCTTAAAACCATTTTGAAAACATTGAAATTAATGAGAAAGACATAGAAGAATAAATATTTAAAACATTTAAAATGATGTTTTTGTTAACGAGTACCTTAAAATAATCATTCTAAAATTTATTTTATGAAAAAATCACATGGATAATAAATATGTCTCAAATAATACTGACACATAAATAATCTCGGATAATAATGAGATTGAGGTATTAACCTTTACCTTGCACTTTCCTTTGGTCGAAGGTACATTTACCTCCTATATAATGACCATAGTATGTTATTAAATTACATCAGAACCATAATCATATTTATGATTTCATACTACATTCATTTATGGGTTTATTCTACCAATTTAATAATAAATTCTATGTTAAAATAACATTTTGGGTAATATTCACTTTCTTTATCGTACATGTTTTAACTTTTTATTCTGGATCGTATCACTTGTATAATGATTTAATTGCATCAAGAATATAAAACATTATTTATATATCATGTATATTCAGAATATAAACATGTATAATAGACAACTGTATGAAATGGAAAACACTATTTATGCAAACAGTAGGCAGTACATATGCATAAATGAAGTTTTCATTTTCATATCTCATTAAATGGAAGTAAGTGCGAAAGGTATATGTAAATAAATAAATATACATATATAAATATCAAGAATAATTATTGTTTCATGTAATACATACTTATTAATAATATATATATTAATAATTATCATTGAATGATGAACGTGGAAATGAATCTCAACACGTTGTGGAGACGACAGTCCGTACGTACGCACAAGGGACAATATCATTCTATTGATATTGAAATAATATGTAATTGGATGGTATATCATATATACCAAATAATTAACATGTTATATTTTTATTTACATCATTTATACGCATTTTGATAACCATCCAAATAATGAATTGTCTAATAACAAACTAAACCATGACATGGAGACGGTAAGCCATATGTATGCATGTATGGTGACTTGTCACTCATAGGATTAATGGAATAATGAATATGGTTTTACAATAATTATAATAACATAAAATTAAGTATAAGGTACTTTAGTTATTATTTTGGTCTGGAAACAACAAATAAAGATAAAGTGGAAGAGGGAACAAACATTGAAAGAGGTGGTGAAATTATTACCTCTTCTTCAGGTGCTTCAATGTGATCTGGTCAAAAGGGCACATTAGGTTTACTTTATGATAAAATTAAGGACTATAGGATTATTTAAGGGTATTTTTAAGGATATTTTATTAGGGTTTGGCTGAGTCAAATGGCTTTTAAGGTGTGATTTTGAGAGAAGGGTAAGTACTCTTTTATACGATAGGTGAGGGTCAGTTTAGAAAAGGTTTAAAATATTATTTTATTATAAAATACTATTCAATGTATTATGGCTCCAAACTAATTAAATATTAACATAAGGTGGGTATGGGTATAAATAATCTCATAAAATAGGTTTTAGACAAGTTTATGTCACCATATTAACCCTATTATTTAGATTTACTCTTAGTTAAATAGTTTTACTTTTACCACATTCTTTTGTATTATTATAATAAACGGTTAATAAACATACTATAAAAAGACAAAAGAACAAAAAAAATTAATTATTGATATATGAAACCTTATATATGGACATTTTTTGAACCGTTGATTTTTAGAAATATTATATCAATTAATAATATAGTATTTGTTTTAAAAACTCATTTATGTTAATTTTGATACTATTTGGTATTTTGTTTTTGTTAAAGTCCTAACAACATTATCACTTCATAAAATATATATATTATCAACCCTAAAATTTCATATTAACCTATAAAATTTGTGGTTGCATATAAAGCCTCAATTTACATTTATTTTTATATTTATAATTTGAATTATTTTAATCTTTCATTGATAAACTAATTATTGTATCATCATTGTGTCATACAAAAAAGTATTTATCTAATCACTAAAATCTATAAATAAAATACCATTATGTAGAAAATCATTTTTTATTTATAATTAATATTTATAGTGGAATTTATCTTATTTATAACCCTTTATTAAAAATGGTTTAGTTATTAAGCATTGAATTTAACACTTTTTACTCTTCTTTAAATAAAATAATAATAAATGTCCTAATCGAATCCAAGTGGACCAAAAGGATAATATTTTATTCCTAAGGTTGTATTTGGTCGAAATAAACGTATAAAATTGAATTAGGACATATGTTAGTTACTTACAATATCATTTTTACCTTTAATTGTTCAATGTACTTTTAACCATCATAAATAAAATTCAAAAGTTACTATTCACCAGAAATTAATTTCACCATACTGAGCCACATTTTACTTAATGAGGTCAACCATGTCTCTCATATTTTTTAAATACAATTGATAGAAGTGGTAAAATTATGTTTTATGCAAATTTGCAAATTTTCATAGAAGGTGAGTAAAAGACATTAAAAGGTTAAATAAAATTTTATACATCAAATTTAATTATAAAACGACTCTAATGAAATAGATGGAAAATATATTGGTATTATATATCTATTTTGAGTTAAAATAAATTTAAATAAAATAAAAAATTATTTAAATAAAAAAGTCTGTTTCAAACAATAACGTAGTGTTTTTCACAATTCATTAAAAAATGAATGTTTTTAGAAAAGTACCAAAAATTCACCCTAAGCAAATTCTGATAATCCAAAATCCAAAATAATTTCTATTTTACCTAATTAAAAACATAGAAGTATCATTAATTTATTTAAAATTAATTCCTCTTTTCAAAACAAAAAAGCAGGTTTTAAAAAAGTAAAACCTATCAAAAGATTGATGTGTGCTTATGTCAAATTTAAATGTTAAATTACATATAATGACCTAAATTGTATTAAATGATAAAAATATTATCTAATTATACTAAAAACCCATTCAAATATATAATTTAACACTATTCATTATTTCTATTAAAAAATTTGTTTTCAATATAAATGTACTATTTTCATTATTCATTAAAATATGAAAGTTATCATAAAATTACCAATAAATTTTCCAAATAAATTATTTATGTCTCGCTACTAAAAAATAATTTAATTTCATAAAATTGAATATTTAAAAGTATAAAATATTTTTATTAAAAAGGGTTTGCCATTAAAAAGTGGTAAAATTTCATATTGTGGAAAATACTTCTTTTCTCGGAAAAAAATGAATTTGTTCTAATATTATGTCTATGAAACACATAATATGGATTCTAAAATTTTATGGTGTATATAAATTCAAAATTCAGTTAATACTATTAATAAACGCTTTTTGAACTGCAATTTTGGTAAGTCGTAGTGCGCTGGAACTCAGTGTTGTGTGTAGTGCAAGTTATTGAATTACATTGAAGAGATAACATACTATAAAATCATGGGATGTTACATTCTCCACTGCTTTAATAAATTTTTTCCTCTCAATTTGAAATTGTTATTCAAAAATTAAATGTTGAAATTTGAAAAATACCCTTTTGGAAAAACCCACATCAGAAATTGGGTTAATAAAATTTAGTCTTAATTAGAGGGAATGGGAAATGAAAAATTCACCGCCAAATTATGATCTAGAATTGGAGGACATTTTTTCCATTAGAGACACTTAATAGGAAGAGAAATGTAAATATTTATAGGGAGTGATTGAGTTCATCAATCACAAACAAGTGTAAATTTGAGGTCCTCAAAGCCAACAATCTATGATGATTTTAAATATCATCGATTTAATAAAACAGAAGCTGTTAGGATAATAATTTTTTGGTTTTAAGATCCCTTACCTAATGTTTAAGAATTAATTTATTCATAGAATAAGAGGAAAAAATATACTTGACAAATAGAATTCCATCCTTCAACTAATTCCTACCAAAAACTCACCTTTCACTCCAAAAGATAATTGAATTCAAAAATATTCTATTTATCCTAATTGTATAGGGTTCCAAAAATAATGAATTTATAATTCGTTTTTAATATTATTTAAAAAATATACATTATACAAAATAGTACATCATGTAGGCTAGTGGTAGATGATTCACCCTTGTCGCCCTTTGGTTGTGAGTTCATGTCTCACGGCCTTAGTAGTCGCGACAGGTTATCTCCTAACATCCAGGTTGTCATTTTTATAACAATCCAAAATTAATCATAAGAAATGATTTATCCATAACTGTAGTTTCAAATTACAAAATTAATCCATTCCAACCATTAGACTTATCCAAAATACTTCTTTCCAAACTCACTTTCCAAGATTTATAAGAAAGTTAATCACAATGAAGATCTTTTTTTCCACGTAATAACATGTGAATACCTTTATTGGGTATTCATTTAAAACATGGTAACACCCTGAATTACCATAAAACTTTATTTATTACATTCATGCTCTATTATTCCTTATAGAATACTAGATATACTCTTTATATCAAAAAATTTTGTAAACTACAACAATAATAGAATAAACAAGCAATTAATTAATTTCAAATTAATCAAGAACATCGAATGTAATTTATCCAAATCAATCACATCTTATTCCAAAATCACTATGTTAGTATCATAACCATATTATGGTTTATCTTTCCATCAACTATTTATTTTCCAAAAATTTAACTTCATATTGAGTCACTTTTCTTAGAACCATATATTCTCTAATTCTCAATGAAATAGTATTGTAATACAATCTTTATTTATTTACATAATTCATATTACCAGTATATCGTTTATACAACACTCAAATTAAATAACTCTTTAATAACAACATAATAGCACTAGTCATTCCTCTTCATCTATGGTAGTATCATGACATGATTATTATCCAATAGCACCATTTGAGGCATATTATAAGGATTTGGACATTGATTCGTGTAGTGTCCCAACACCTTGTAGATGAAGCATTGTACATTTGAAACATTTTTATTACCCTTAATATCACATACATGGTTTCCTTTTTCTCTACATTTATAACAAACTCTCATTCCCATGAAAATTTACCAAGGTTATTCTTTCCACAGTTATCACATATAGTAAAATCTCACATTCCCCTCTTCCCTTTATCCATATTTATCGCCACCATTTTTTTCTTCTCTTGATTCTTTTCAAAGCCATAGGACTCAGAGAATTATTTACATATCTTATTAACATATGATATTATTTCTTCATATGTTGAGAATACGTGGGAAACTATTTCCCTTATAAGTGTTGGCTTAATACCATGAAAGATATGATCTATGTTACACTTTGGATCATGTGTATTGGTGAAGTTGTCATTCCTTCTTGTATAGACCCAAAGCATGATGTACAAGGATATTACATTACTTTTGCAGAATACTTAATACATAACAAGAACCAACACTCAAGGATCATAATAGTTTAGTGCCTTTGGAAACTCGAAACATAATCTTCTTAATTGTGGTTAAAGATCTTCAATATATCCCATAAAGATCTTCCCCTTTTGTTTTCTTAGCTAAAACAATTCTTTAAATTATGGGGAAAATAAAACATATAAAGGGTGAGCTCAAATTCTCAGTAAGGGTAATCAAGTATAAAATAAAACAAATCATATACATTTGAACATAAAAACATGATCATAATGTTTAAACATCATAAATCTTGAGCAATGACATAAAACATGGAAGTACGTTAGGCACAGATCATAAAGAAACATTAATCTTGATTAAATAGAATGGGAATAAAACATGTAATTGTGGAAACCATTAAGCACACGATATGATTTCTATAGTAGACAATGCATTTCGGCCAAGACTATCATAGTGGACAAAGTCCCTTTCTGAATCGAGTTCACTCCTCGTTCCTATCTTGTATCACTGAACCAGATTAAATTGTCATTCTAGTAATGTCTATCTCAGGAGATATTAATATTTTCCCAATGCATTTAATGGAGATATAGGTCCCACCAATCTTATAATGAAATCATTCTTACTTGTGCTACAAATTAAACATATAATCATTCATCATAACCCAAAGAATAAAATGGGTTTCATAAACATCATCCCGTCATAATGTAATACATATAAAACAAATGGATACCAATTCATCATAAGAAGAATCAAACCTTGTAAATAATAGAAACATTATACTTGAAACAAAATCATTCTAAATCATGTCATCTTATATGGAAAATAGTTTTGACAAAATAATTGAAATTAATTGTTGAGGTAAATATCCTTCTACAAAATAATTTTACTGTCACAAAATGCCATTAAATTTTGAAAAAGTATTTTGTTGAAAATAATCATGTAATATTGTAGATGAAAATTCATGAAAATTAGACGTTATGAATTTGTAAAAATCTGTTCATGCTGTATAAGTTAAAAAAACATTCTCCTCGTACTTTTGCCAGAAAAGTCAAAAAGATTCCCCGTATGGTAATCAAAAGAAAGATTCCTTCCATAAAACATTGTAAAAGTAAAATAGGGGTAAAAATGAGTATAAAAATAAATTCAAAATATTAAACACTTTATGAAAAACATTTTTATAGTCATTAATGAAAAATATAACCCCAGTAAAATCTTACGTATAAGCAGTCTCGAAAAAAAAAGAGATTTGCAAAATTATCCCATACTATATGTCCAATTTGTTCTGTATGTGTTTGAGACCCCAGTATAGTGGGATTACACATATTATTAACTTTTAATATAACCTCAATAATATTTATGTTATCCTATATGATTCACTGATGACTTTATATTACCCGTTCATTTGTTCATTCCATGTCAAAATAGAGTTTTGTGTAAAATCGTTTCATTTATCGTCCGTGATTTGACTTATAATTATTCATATGATTACTTATATCATGATTACTTACTTCCAAAATTTAAAACATCATTTTTATATAATATATATTCAGAATATACATATATACAATAGATCGATAAATGGAATGAAATACACAGTTCATGGAGACGGTAGGTCGTATGTACGCATGAATGTTGTTTTCGTTTCCATATTAAACTGAATGGAAGTAAGTAAATAACATATACATAAGTCCAGTATCATAAATATGTCATATATTTCATGATTATTTAATATATATACTTTATAATCATTCTTGAATGGTTAACATGGAGAATGAATCTCATCGCGTCGTGGAGACTGTAATCCGTACGTATTCATAAGCGATGATATCATTCCCATAATTATTGAATGGAATTAGAGTGGATGATATAATATCTAATAATTAGTAACATTTTATAATAACCATATATATAGTTATTGTTTACACCATAATACCCATCCATGTATGGTGGTGGTGGAAAAATAGATTACACCACGGTGTGGAGACGGTATTCCGTACGCACGCACGCGTGGTGATTTCGTTTTTCATAGGATTGGTAGAAGGTGAAATAGGGTTGTTTCCTATTTATATAACCTATTTATATTAGTTATACTGATGTTATTACATTATAATGAACCAACTAATGAAGAGGAAGTATAAGAATAAATAAACATGAAAAGTTTGTTAGAATATATTATCTCTCCTTCGACATGCCTCCTCTTAACCCAAACTTAAGGCGATAAAGTTGGTCTTGGAAGAGGGCAAAAACCTATATTAGGTCTCTAGGGATGTGGAGAAGATAAATTGTTATTGTTTGGACGAGCTTGAAGGCTCAGAGTGGTGTGAGGAGGAGAGGGAGGAGGTACCCTTTTATAAGGGAAGAGAGGGGCACTTTTGGAATCCTCAAAAATATTAATTTATAATAAACTCAAAACCCACATAAAAACATCCAATGTGACTCAAATTTGGATATTAGGTAATATAGGGTTTTAATATCATAAAAAAATAAATAAATTTATACATTTTGGGAAATTATTTTAAACCTTATCAATTTGATTTATCCTTATTCAATTTATTTAATCTTATTTGTGGTAATAATATTCTAAATTTTAAATTGTTATATGTAATTACATATGTGTTGTGAATTATCCATAATTGGGTAATTTATAATATTTTAGACTATATAAAGTTCAATTTATAATTTTTAAATATTTAGTTGATTTGTAAACAATTTAATAATATCTAATTTTTATAAAATAACAACAGTGTTAATTTTGACACTATTCAATTATTTAAATTTAAATAAAATACACACAAATGATATATTCTAAAAAAAATTAATAGATTTATAACATGTCATATTCATCTATAATATATGCGAAAAACATTAATTAGTTCATATAATGTTTATTTTAATATTTATAAAAATATTTATTTGATATTTCTCTTAATAAGACAATTACGACATCCTTTTTGTATAATAATTTAATGTAATTATTGTTTGCATAAAAATTTAAAAACAATTCCTATGATAAATATAAATATAATAAATTTCACAATAATATTTTTACTAGAATTTATCATCTTAAAAAAATAATATTTAAATTGTTATATTTATTAAATTATGAAGGTAACATCTTTGACATCAGTTAAAATAAAATAATATAAATGTACTAATATGTTTTATAAAGATCCAAATGGTCCAAAAATCGATAAATGAATTTTTAGTGTATATATATACTCAACCAATATGTTTTGGTCAAGTTTATTGTCCTTTTGATAAGAATTATTATTTTAAGAAAAACTATATTATTGATTTTTCACTAAATAAATAATTTCTACATCATTAATGAATAATCTATTAAGGTAATTAAATATTTAATAAAAATTACAAATAAATGACCATGATAAAGAAAAACATTTTATCTTTAAAATTAATATTAATAATGGAACTTATATTCTGTATACCCTTATATTAAAAATAATCTAATTATTAATGTTTGAGTGAGACATATTTCACTTTCTTTGAAATAAAATAAAAAAAAGGTCATAATCACATCCAAGTGGGTTCCAATTTATTCCATTTCTACCTAAATATTCCTTAGGACTAAATAAAATAATTCAATTATATTAATACATGAGTTAGGGTAATTTATTAATATTATTATTACCCTTAATTACCTAATTTACTTTTAACTGTGGTAAATAAAATTTACCATAATTACTATTCATAATGCCCAATTATAAATAGTAGCCTATTATCATAATTTGTACCTACTTATCCCAAATATGGAATCAATTTTCTAAATTAAAAACACATAAGTTTTATTAATTGATCTAAAATTAATCCTGTTGTCGAAAAAAACGGGGTTTTGTTTAAAACATTGCAAAAGATTGAATTGATTTAACTTAGAAACTCAATTTAAAATAAATGATAATGACAAAAATTATATTAAATTGTAAAAATATATTCTATTTATACTTTAAAACAATTTACTATTATAATTTAACCATATAAATTATCTTAATGAAAATAAATTAAGTAAAATTTAGCGTGTTTTTACTAATCATCAAAATAAGAACGTTGTCAGAAAAATGTCAAAACTTTATCCAATGTAAATTTTTATATCCTAATTAAAAATATGAAGTTTATTTTTTAAAATTTAACTTATAAACTTGTCAAAAAAATATATTTAAAATGGGTGCGCCATCAGGTGGAAAAATTGCATTTTTTAAAAAATACTTATTTTACCTGAAAATTTTATTTTGTTCTCATACCATGTTCTAGAAAATGTGTAAGATGAATAATAATGTTATAAAATTAGAAATTTAGTTAATACTTTTCATAAAAGCTAGTTCATAATAATATTATGACCATATATCGTTGTTTAGTGAAACGTGGTATTGCTTACAACACACATTATCGAGGAAGGTCACGATTGCGTGTAATGCAAGGAAATTAAGGGTTGCGTGTAGTGAAAGACTCTTTTGTTGTTGAATATAACAGAATAAAACCATATTTCATTTATTCATTGAATATATATTTATATATACACTCAATGTTGCTTAGAATAACTTCTACCAAACGAACTTGAAAGTGTGTGTAACATGATCCAAGAATAGTGTTGCATGTACTGGAAGCTAATACGGTGTTACGTATAGCGCAAGATAATCTTGGTGTAGCATACAACAGAAGATATGGAAGAAATTAAAAAGAATATATCTCATGAAATCTTGGGGTGTTACATTCTACCCCCCTAAAAAAGAATTTCGCCCTCGAAATTTGATGGGGTTATAAATGGATTATTACTTGAGAGTGTCTTTTATAGAAACCCACATTGTAAAAATGAATACTAAAACTTAATATTAAAAATGAACTTTGAAAAAATGGATACCCAATGTAACTCATCACTTGGGTTCCCACATAAGAGATCATAGGTGAAAATATGGATATGGAAAAGAAATATAACCATCAGGTTCTGATGGAGAGTGGTAGAGAACATGGCAATGAAAAATCCAACAGTCGCAGAGAAATAAATTTGTGATGATCTAAGGTGTCATCTGATTCATCAGATATGAGATCACTAGGACAAAATTTTGGGTTTTCAAGATCATTTCCCAAATGTTGATGAATATTTTAATTATAAGAAATACTTACTTTAATTTGGTACAATCTCAATGTTTCTTTTGCCTTGAACAATTTCCACTTCATGTCTTAAAGAAATGATGTTCAATTTGTCTTTCACAAAGTTTTAGCAGATCATGCGATATAATGATAGGTCATTCCATCTGTATCAAACATAAGGTTAACAAAAGTTATATACATAAGTCCATCTATGTTGTGATTAATCATATATGGTTCCCAAATGGACTTATACTTCATCTATCATCCAGCTTAGTAAAATGAAACTAGTATCTAATAACCAGGGACTTCTTGTAGGCCAATGGTAGGCAATAAAGGCATGTCACACTTCGGTTGTTGGTCCGATTCTCTCAACATTGCCCGACACGATTGGTTGTCACCCGTCCTATGGGTTGTGCTTTTTCTAAAACTACGCTATTATAACATTCCCTAAATAGTATCGAAAACATTTCTAGCCTTAAACAATTCTATCTGATGTCCAACATAATACATTCCAACCATTAGGCTTATCGAAAATACTTCTATCCAATCTTATAGTATAAAGAAAATGATTACTAGAAATGTCATCAACCAAGCATGTGAATACCATCATTTATCCCCTATATATCATAAAACATATATTGATGGTCACATTCTAGACATGTGAATACCTATATTTTGTATTCTCTTGAAACATTAATTACCATAGAACCTTAGTGAAAACATGAATTCTGTAAAAATTTAACTCCTTCCACATACCAAAATCCCAAAATTTATATATACTCAAACCATGAAATCACATTGTCCTTATATCAGTCATGAGCTCATTAATACTATCAAACATCTCATTATATCTGTATCCCTTCATTATGCGCATTTCATCTATATTCCAAAAATATCTGAATATCCTTTCATGGATATCGGTACCATTCAACATATACCTTCAGATAATTTATCAAAAAACATAGTGTATCAATCCTTAGATGTTTCTTTATTCCATAGTACCGTTACCTATACAACCTAACTCTTGATAAAAAAATAATTCTACTACCTTCTTAATCCATTGACCTAGCTTGAACAATTCATTCATCTCACATATCATTTGTAGTCTCTTCATTATCATCAATATAAATACTACCCATACGACCATGATGATTCTCTTTATGAGACTTTCCCTTTGTGAATTGGTTTGCATAATGCCCGTACATTCCACATTTAAAAAATTTAACCATTGTTGATTTCTTAGCAATACAATTATCCTTGTCCATAGTGTTAACTGAACCTTTTCCTTTATAATTACTGGCTTTGTGTCCTTCTATTCCACACACAAAGAATATTCCAGTTCCTTTGAAACATCCTCCAAGATTCCTCTTCCCACATGATTTACATGTGGAAAATTGAACTTTCCTTCCTCTATGATCATCATGAAACTCCATCTTTCTCTTATTAGCTGAGTCAGGAAACATACCATGTTGAGATTATTGATCATATTATCATATTTCTGATTAGGAAAAATAACGATATGTGGACTTCTAGATCAAATTTCATTTTGTTGCACACAAATAATATCATTACACTGTCCAACATATCTTCTATTATCGTGAATCTTCTTGTTTCCATCCATTTTCTAAATCCCAAAAAGAAAAGTGTGAGAGGCAAAAATCATACTATGAAAACAACTTTATAAATGGGGATAACCTTCAATATCTAATATCATAGGATTATTTCTAGTTTGGTTTCCGTAATTCTAGGACTACAACCTATACTTATAATTATCCATAGACACATCCCTAGATATACCATAGAAATATCTCTAGGGATTTCACTAAAGTTTTCGCATCCTAGTTTCCAAAGGGTAACTAAACCATTCCCTGATACCAACAGTAGTTACCCAAATATTGACGTACATGGACATTACAGTAATTTTGTGGAATAATTAATACATAACAATAACCAACACTCAATGACCATAATAGTTTAGTGTCTTTGGAAACTCGAAACATAATCTTCTAATCGTGGGGAAAGATCTTCAACATCTCCCATAAAGATCTTACCCTTTAGTTTTCTTACCTAAAACATGTCCTTAAATCATTGGGAAAAGAAAACATATAAAGGGTGAGCACAAATGCTCATAAAGGGTATGTATGGAGAAAATAAAACAAATCATATACATTTGAACTTAAAAACATAAACATAATGTTTAAACATCAAAATCTTGAGCAATGACATAAAACATGGAAGTATGTAAGGCATATATCATAAAGAAACATTAATCCTGATAAAATAGCAATTGAATAAAACATATAATTGTGTCAACCATTAAGCACATTATATAATTTCCATAGTAGCGAAGGCATTGCTACTAAGACTATCATAGTGGACAAATTCCCTTTTGGAATCGAGTTCACTCCTCATTCCAGTCTTGTATCACTGAACCTGACTAACATGTCATTCCACCCATGTCTATATCATGATATATAAGTCTTTACCCAATGAATTGGAGGGAGATATAGGTCCCACCCATCTCATAATTAAATCATTCTTAATTGTGCCACAAATTAAACATCAATCATTCATCATAACCCAAAGAATAAAATGGGTTTCATAAACATCATCCCATAATAATGTAATCCATATAAAACAAATGGACATAATTTCATCATATGAAGAATCAAACCATGTAAATATTACATAAATTACACTTGAAACATAATCATAATAAATAATGGCATCTTAGATGGAAAATAGTTTTGACAAAACACTTGAAATGAATTCTTGTGGAAAATATCCTTTCTTCTTCAAAATCATTTTCTTTTCAAAAAATGCCATTCAATTTTAAAATAAAATGATTTTTTTGAATATAATCATGAAATCTTGTGGAGGAATCTTCATGAAAATTAGGTGTTATGAAACCATAAAAATCCGTTCATTCTGTATAAGTTAAAAAAACATTCTCCTCGTACTTTTTCTAGAAAAGTCAAAAAATTTCCTCATATGGTAAAAAAAAAAGAAAGATTCCTTCGATAACACAATGTAAAAGTAAAATAAGGGTAAACATGACTTTAAAAATACATGTATTAATATTAAACACTTTATGAATAACATTTTTATGGTCATTAATGTAAAATATAACCCCAGTAAATACTTATGTATAAGCAATGACGGAAAAAATGAGATTTACAATATTATCCATTACCATATGTCCAATTTCTTCTATATGTTTCCGAGAACCCAATTTATTGGGTTTACACATATTATTAAATTGTAACAAAACCATAATAATATTTATTTTATCATACATGATTCACTTACGAATTTATATTACCCGTTCATTTGTTAATTCCATGCTAAAGTAGCGTTTTGGGTAATATCGTTTCATTTATCATTTGTGTTTTGACTTGTAATTTTTCATATGATTACATAGATCATGATTACATACTTCCAGAATGTAAAAAATAATTTCTATATAATATATATTCTGAATAGATATATATGTAATAGATCGATAAATGGAAATAAATACACTATTCATGGAGATAGTAGGCCATACGTACGCATGAATACTGTTTTAGTTTCCTTATTAAACTAAATTGAAGTAAGTAAATAACATATACATAAGTCCAGTATCATTCATATGTAATATATTTCATAATTATTTATTATATATACCTTATAATCATTCTTCAAAGGTTAACTTGGGGGATGAATCTCATCGCGTCGTGGAGACGATAATCCATACGTACACACGAACGATGATATCGTTCCCATAATTGTTGAATGGAATTAGAGTGGATGATATAATATCTCAAAATAAGTATCATGTTATAATAATCATATATAAAGTTATTATTTACACCATTATACCTATCCAAGTAAGGTGGTGGTGGAAAAATAGATTACACCACAGCTTGGAGAAGGTGTTCAGTACGCACGCACGCGCGGTGATTACATTTTTCATAAGATGGGTTTAAGGTGAAATATGGTTGTTTCATATTTATAATTACATATAATTATATTAGTTATACTTATGTTATTAATTTAAAATGAACCAACAAAATAAGAGGAAGTATAAGAATAAATAACTTGAAATAATTTTTAAAAGAGATTACCTCTTCTTCGACGACCCTTCTCTTAACCTCCACATAGGGCACTAAATATGGTCTTGGAAGATGAAAAGGACCTATATTAGGTGTCTTGGGAAGTGGAGAACATAATTTCTCCAGGATTGGACGAGCTTGAATGCCCAATGTGGTGTGAGGAGGAGAGGGAGGAGGTTCCCTTTTATAAGGGAAGAGAGGGGAGCTTTTGGAAACCTTAAAAAATATTAATTTATAATAATCTAAAACCCAACATAAAAACATACAAAGTGACTCATATTTAGATATGAGTTAATATAGGGTTGTAATCTCTTCAAAAAATGAAATTTAGACATGTTTCAAAAATATTTTAAACCTTATCAATTTGATTTATCCTTATTTAATTTATTTAATCTTATTTGTGGTAATAATATTCTAAATATTAAATTGCTATAAGTAATTACTTATGTGATTTTAATTATCCATAATTGGGTACATTATGAAATTTTATGCCATATATGTTAAATATTTATGTGATTTTTAAACAATATAATAATATGTTATTTTTATAAAATAACAATAGTTTTAATTTTGACACTATTCATTTATTTGAATTTAAATAAAATCCACAGAGAGGATATATTCAAAAAAAATGTTTAATAGATTTATAAAATTTCATATTAATCTATAAAATTTTATAATAAAATTAATTAGTTCATGTAATGATTATTTTAATATTTATAAAACCATTTATTTGATATTTCTCTTAATAAAGCAATTACAACATCATTTTTGTATGATCATTTAATATAAATATTAGTTGCATAAAAATTAAAAAAAAATCATATTATTAAGATAAATATAATACCTTTCATAATAATATTTTTACTCAAATTTATCAACTTAAAAAAACAACACTTAAATTGTTATATTTATTAAATTATGAAGGTGACATCTTTGACATCATTTAAAAAATAATAATATAAATATCCAAATCTGTTTTATAAGTCGCCAAATGGTACAAAAATCTATCCTTGTATGAGTAGGTTATATATATACTCTACCAATAAGGTTTGGTCATGTTTCTGGTCTTTTTGATAGGTATTATTATTTTAATAAAAACTATATTAATGATTTTTCAATAAATAAAAATTTTCTACATCATTAATGTATAAGCCATTAAAGTAATTAAATATTTCTTAAAAATTACAAATAATTTACCATGATAAAGAAAAACATTTTATAATTAAAATGAGTAATTATAATTTAAATTATATTATGTATATCTTTATATTAAAAATAATCTTATTATAAAAGTTATAGGGAGATATATTTCACTTTCTTTAAAATAAAATAAATTAAAGGTTTTAATCACATCCAAGTGGGTTAAAATGGATTCCATTTCGACCCAAATATGCCTAAGGAATAAATATAATCATCCAATTATATTAAGACAAGTGTTAGGGTAATATTATAATATTATTTTTACCCTGAATTACCTAGTTTACTTTTAAATGGGGTAAATAAAATTTGCAGTAGTTACTATTCATAATGGCCAAAAATAAATAGTAGCCAGTTAACATATTTTTTACATAATGATTATAAATATGGAATCCGTTTTTTCATATTTGAAACACAATATTTGTAGTAATTATTTTAAAATTAATCCCTTTGTCAAAAAATTGGTGTTTGTTTAAAACATTGCAAAAGATTGTATTGATTTAACTTACAAATTGAATGTAAAATCAATGATAATGACATACATTATATTAAATGGTAAAAATATATTCTATTTTTACTTTAAAACAATTTACTATTATAATTTAACCATATAAATTATCTCGATGAAAAAATTTGTTTTTAAGTAAAATTTAGCGTGTTTTTACTATTCCTCAAAAAAAGAACGTTGTCAGAAAAATATCAAAACATTATCCAATGTAAATTTTTATATTTGGATTCAAAATACAAAGTTTATTTTGTAAAATTTAACTTATAAAATTGTCAAAAAATTATATTTTAAATGGGTGAACAATCAAAAGGCCGCAAAACTGCATTTTTTGAAAAAAACTTATTTTTCCAGAAAAATTTATTTTCTTCTCATACCATGTTCTCGAAAATGTGTAAGAAGAATAATAATGTCATAAAATTAAAAATGTAGTCAATAGTATTTGTAACTGCTAGTTCATAATAATATTATTACCATATATCGTTGTTTAGTGAAACCTGGTATTGGGTACAACACACGCTATCGAAGACACTTTTGTTGTTGCGTATAACAGAATCCAACCATATTTCATTTATACATAGATTATATATATTTACATCCAATGTTTCATAGAATAAATATTATCAAATGAACATGGAATTGATTGTAACACGACCCAAGAATATTGTTGCATATACTGCAAGCTAATACGGTGTTGTATATAGTGCAAGATAATCTTGGTGTATCCTATAATATAATATATGAAAGAAATTAAAAAGAATATATCTCATAAAATCCCAGGGTGTTACACTTCTACTCTGCATCATTTTGAAATAATGGAATACACTATGTTAGATTATGAATCACAATGCATAATTCCATACATGTAAAATTCCTAACGTAAATTGAAAAGATTATTCATATAATCTATAATCATAAAAAATGTATTTTTTGAGGAAGTATTTACTTCAAAATTCTTCGTAATAGCTTGTAATAAAAATTTGAATTATCCTTAGAATATCTCATGGGATTGTCGTAACCAAGAGTACATCAAGGCTCGTTATTGTGTACCAGGATACCCCGAGTCAAGCTCGAAACTCCTTGTCAGTGTTTTCACTCCTAGGTACATCTGTGCTAGATCCGCCTCTACCTGCTTGTATACAGACAGGGAAGTATTTCTTTGAAAATATACAAAATCTATACATTACAAAAATTCTAGGAAATTATTCTATACTAATCCTAGGAGTATATCTTAGGGTAATGTTCTCATATCAGAGTATCTCTAAATCTAGTTTCTGAGTATTGTACTAATCTTCCTCTTATAACAACTGTAAATACCCGACCCTAGAAGCCCAAAGACGGTGGATTATTTTAATACATTGGCACGATTCAAGGAATCATGTCTGGAAATACCGATCAGTTTAGTAGCCTTGGAAGTAATAGATATAAACATAACATTTACATTACTTCATGAAATGAAATGAAACAACATTGTGTCTCACTTTAACACATTCATATCCCTCAGACTATCCATGTAGTTCATTCCTTATATACATCTTCACATCTTGGAAATAATAAAACATAAAAAGGGGTGAGCTCAGATGCTCAGTAAGGGTAAATAATTTTGCATAATCAACAATCATTTAAGAAATAATGTGTAATAAAAAACTTCCTTTTAAACCTAAATTTGAACAAAATTTGGAGAAAATAAATGAAACATTACCATATAAACATGCACATGGATATTCTACTAGTAGAATAATCACATGTAATAATTATTTTCATAATGAGTGAATGCCTAATACTGGACGACATTGCCATAGAATCATGGCATCGTGCCAAGACTACAAATAAAATGTTTGTCAAGGCCTTGGGAAAAGACCCTATTTTGTCTTAGGAGACCTACGAATGCACTGAGGGGCTACAGAGGGACTCATCCGTCACTTACTAAGTCCACTAGATTCCGAATAAGAAAATGTTGAAACCTAACATAAACATTTATATTAAAACTAGAATACTAAATGTCAATACTTCAACCATAATCAATGAAGGGTATAAATATAGCACATCTACAGTGAATCATAACATAACACATTCAATACAATATGGAATATTTTATTATAACAAATAAACCATAATAAAAAATAATATCTATTAAAGGATGTTGACATATTTTAAAATCATCAGTCCAACTTTTTGAGAGAAATATCCCTTTTTGGGAAATCATTTAAAAGTCACACATTTCTAAATGCTGTCATTTAAAAGTGATTTTTGAATCAAAGTCTCCCATACCACATTGAAATATTTGAAATTAATTAACATTTTAAAACAATCGTCTCCATATAAATAAATCATTTAAAACAATTTATAAACATGGATAATAATGAGAAATACATATAAGAATAAATATTTAAAAAAATTAAAATGATGTTTTAGTTAAACAGTACCTTAAAAGAATATTTATGAAATTTATTTTATGAAAAATGAAAATGTTTAATAAATATGTCCTAGAAAATACATACACATAAACAATCTTATATAATAATGAGATTGAGGAATTAACCATTACCTGGAACTTTCTTTTGGTCGAAGGTATGTTTAACCTCCTATATAAAGACCATTGTAAGTTATTAAATTCTACCAGAACCATATTCAAATTTATGATATCATGCATGATTCATTATTGGTTTTATACTACCAATTTAATAATAATTTGAATGTTTAGATAACATTTTGGGTAATAATCACCCTCTTTATCGTACGTGTTTTAACTTGTTATTCTTGATCGTATCACATATATCATTATTTAATAGCTTCTAAAGTATAAAAAATTATTATGTATCATATATATTCCTATTATAAATATGTATAACATATAGATATATGAAATGTAAAACACCATTTATGGAGAGAGTAGGCCTTACATACGCATAAGTGTCATTTCCGTTCTCATATCGTATTGAATGAATGTAAGTGAATGAGGTATATGTAAATACACACAGACACATACAAAGACAGATATATATATATATATATTTCCAGTATAATTATTATGTCATATATTACATAATTATTAATAATATATATTTTTATAATTATCATTCAATGATGAATGTGGAAATGAATGTCATTGTGTTGTGGTGACGGTAATCCGTATGTACGCACGATTGATAATATCATTATATTGATGGAAAAATCATATTTAATTGGATGGTGTATCATATATACTGAATCTTTGACATGTTTTATTCATTATTTACATCAGTTATACTCATTATTATACCCATCAAAATAATAAAGTGTTGAATAAAAAACTACACCCCGATGTGGAGACGGTAAGCCGTATGTAGGAACGTATGGTGACTCACCATTCATAGGATACATTGAATAATGAATATGGTTGTAAAAAATTTATAATGAAATCACAATATGTATATGGTACAAGATTAATTATTTTGGTATGGAAATAACAAATAAAGAGTAAGTGGAAGAAGAAAAGAACATTGAAAGAGGTGGAGAAATTGTTACATCTTCTTCAGGTGCTTTCTTGTGATTTGATCTAATGAACTATTTACATTGGCCTTATGACTAAAGTAAGACCTCTAGGTTTATGTGAGGGTATTTGGGAGGATATTTGAGTAGGGGTTTGCTGAGCCAAATGGTTTTGGAGCTATGAATTTGAGATAAGGGGATGTACATTTTTTTAAGAGAGGTAAGGGTCACTTTAAGAAAATTTTAAAATATTGTTTTATTATAAAAAAATTTTCAGTTTAGAATTGCTCAAAATTTATATATTTAGAATATTTGGTTGGTATTGGTTGAAACCCTCTCATGAAATATGTTTTATACAAGTTTACATCACTATATTAACCCTATATTTTAGATTTAACTCTTAGTTAAGTAGTTTTACTTTTACCATGCCCTCGTGTATTATTACAATAAATAGATAATAAACATTCTATAAATGGACAAGAGAACCCCAAGTGGTTAATTATTGATATATATAACTTTATATAAGTACTTTGGTCAAGCCATAAATTTTCATAAATGTTATATCAATTAATAATATAGTATTTGTTTTAAAAACTCATTTATGTCAATTTGTACACTATTTGGTAATTTGATTTTTTTAAATTCATAAATATTTTATCACTTCAAAAAATTATTTAATCAACCCTAAAATTTCATATTATCCTATAAAATTATTGTATTGCCTAAAAATACACGATTTACATTTATTTGTATATTTATATTATCAATTATTTTAATCATTAATTGATAATATAATTATTGCATCATCATTGTATCATAAATATATTTAATTATATAATATATAAAAATTATAAATAAAATACCATTATGTAGGTACTCTTCTTATATTTCTAATTAATATTTATAGGTGAATTTAACTTATTTATAACCCTATATTGAAAATGGTTTAGTTATTAAACTTTAAATTTAACACATTGAACTCTTCTTTAAATATAATAATAATAAATGACCAAATCTAATCCAAGTGGACCAAAAGAATCATATTTTATTCCTATGGTTGGATTTTGTAGAAATATACTTATCCAATATAATTTGGACTTGTGTTGGGATAATTATAATATAACTTTTTTTCCTTTAATTGCCCTATTTACTTTTAACCGTGGTAAATAATAATCAAAAGATACTATTCACAAAAAATTATTTTTATCTTATTCAACCAAATTTTACTTAGTGATGCAAATTTGTATCTTGTATTTCTGAAATTAAATTGCTAAAAGTTATAAAATTGTGTTTTATGCAAATTTGCAAATGTGCCTAGAAGGTGAGTAAAAGAGGTTAAAATGTTCCATAATTTTGTATACATATAATTTTATTATAAAATGACTTAAATTAATTACATTAAACATATATACATATTATATATCTATTTTGAATGAAAATAAATTTATATAAAAAAATATTTATTTAAATAAAAATAGGGTTTTAAACAATAACGTAATATTTTTCACTATTCGTCCAAAATTGAATGTTTTCAAAAAATAAAAAAAACACCCTAAGATAATATTGATAGTTATAATTAAAAAATGTAATATATTTTAAAAAATTCAAATAATTGATCTTTAATTAATTAATTTAAAATTAATTCTCGTTGTCAAAACCAAAAAGATGGTTTTTAAAAAGTAAAAACTTTCAAAAGATTGACATGTGTTTATGTAAAGTTTAAATGTGAAATTACTTATAATGACCTAAATTCTATTATATGATAAATATATTATATAATTATACATAAAACCCTTTCAAATTCATAATTTAACACTATAAGTTATTTCTATTAAAAAAGCGGTTTTCAATTAAAATTTACTATTTTTTACTATTTATCAAAATATGAAATTTATCATAAAAGTACCAAAGAATTCAACAAAGTAAATTTTTATGCCCTGATTCTAAATAATAAAGTAATTTCATTAAATTGAATATATAAAAGTCTCAAATATTTGTTTTAAAAAGGGTTCTTAATTAAAAGGTGGTAAATTTTCATTTTTTAAAAAATACTTCTTTTATCAAAAAAAATTATTTTGTTATTTTATTAAGTCTAAGAAACGCATAATATGGATTCTAAAATTATATGAAGTATATAAAAGTCAAAATTCAGTTAACACTATTCGTAACCACTTTTTGAACGGCAAGTTTGGTAAGTTGTGGTGCACCAAAACTCGGTATTTTGTGTGGCACATGTTATTGAATTACTTTGAAGAGATAAAGTACTATGAAATGTTGGGATGTTATATCAGTGTGAATTTGGATTCTCTTCTTGTTAATTAATGTTTTTAAATAATTTTTTTAAATTACTAATTTATATAGAATTATTTTATATCTCACAATTGTCGCATCACATGGAAATTCAGACGCCTCTATTGTTTCTAAAACTATGGGTTTACCATATGGGGTTATAATTATTTATGCACAAAAAACATAATAGTAATTAAACCAATTTAAAATTTTTTTGGCTGTGTTTAAAAAATAATTAATTTAAATAATTACTAAAATAAGGGAGGCACTACTCACATTCTTCCCCAAATGTGAGTTTTTCTATTTTTCACCATAGAGGATTAATTTAAACTTCACTTTGAAGTGTTTTGACCACAAAGAATCTTGAAATGTCATTTAGGGGTTAAATAAAACAATCTCCATCAATAATCGGTTGAAACGAACCCAAAAACGCAACCATTTAAATGTGGGTTATTTATTGTCACGTGATTTGGGTTTTCTATGTAAACGTATATGTATTTGTGTTTCTAAATAGATCAGGATGAGAATGAATGACCTTGGATGCTCCTCATGTATGTCTTGTGATTTGTTTTCTCCAGTTCCTCCAAGACCGATAGTGTGTGACCCCCTATTATGTGACCCTACTGGTGTGCCTCAAGTAGGTATCCATTCTTTTATTATTTTATTATTTTATTTATATTATCTATATTAATCTATCATTTTTAGTGATTCTAAAAAAATGGAAAAGAAATAGAAAAATTGTTGTTTTATAAAATTATAATCCTAATATTTTTCAAAACATAATTTCATGGAAAAATGGATTTATTAATGAATATAATAATGAAATTACCATTTAAATTAACATTATTTCATCTTGTTAAATAATAATTTTCAATAATATAAAATATAATTATAATGTAATACTATTAAATTATCACATGATAAGTATATATTATCTTGTTATAAGATATTTTTATAAGATATATATCAGTGGATAACGTGCATCTTCTTTAAATGAAAAAATGTTAATATAAATTATCAATGCATTTATAAAAAATTAATCATTTTATGTGATGTTCTAAAAATGATATAATGATAATTTAAATTTTCAACACTTAATGAAAGTGTTTATCATTTTATGTCGCATCAATGAAATAATAAAATAATAATCTATTATCAGGGCACATGATAAAATTAAATCATGTCATGATTTATCATTTCATGTCATTTTTAAATGGGTGAAGTGATAATGAAAACTATTAGTGCATTTGATAAATTTAAGGATAATTGGATAATTTATACTGAGAAATATAATAAATTAAAAAAGGTTATGTTTTATTACCTTGAATAAGAATAAATATTTTGATTATAGGAAAGCCTCTGCTATACCAAAACTACTAACATCCTGAGAGATTGAGAATATGACATTCCTTTCTAACATCAGGAAAGACTATGAGAGTTTTTTTACGCTGTTATTGAGGTAGGAATTTATTAATCATTTTGGGCTTATTTAAAAATTATTTTCATTAATAAGATGATTTACAAACATATATAAATAGTGAATGCATGTGGGCATTCCATGAGTAACTTCTATCCATTTATTCACATTGATGCCTGATTATGTATAGAATGTGTGCTACCTACTCATGATGATGTGATTATTCATGCATATAAAAATATATCATTCCATGCTATGTATACATTGTGGATTTTTGTTAAACAAAAATCGGTGGACCATCTACTTATGTTTTCCTTTGGAGAAGGGATGCACATGACAGACGATGTGAGTCCATTTCACGGGGTATGCACATGATGATTCAAATTAGAAGCCAATTAGTGGACCATCATAACATATATATACCACATAAAGGGGTTTGTGCATGAATAAGGATAAGGGACAAATACATGAGGATGGAAAATGATGATTCCTTGAGATGTGCATGTCTAGATGATAGACAATTGTGACTTGTGTTATCCATTGGATGAGGGATGTGCATGATATATGATAGAGTTTCAATGCATGAGAAGGTAAAATAATGATTCCGTGGTATTTAGTCAATGAATATGAGATTTATTAGCACTTGGTTTCTAGTATGTATTCTTGACGGTGTGCTTTGATGACTAAGGTACATGATTAGCTCTCAGTTCTTAGTACATCAACTAGAAGGCTAAGAGAAGATGATTAGATCTCATTTCCCGTTCACATATAGAGACACATATCTTCCTGTACAGAATTGATACTATCACAAGATGATACCAAGTAACATGATTCATTATCCTAATGGATAAACATTTATTAATCAGACACTGTGTTTATCCATTCTTGCATAGAGATATAGCAGGTACGGTCGAGGGTTGTGGTATGTTGGTTAGAAAAAAACTGCTCAGTTTTGTTTTTTATATTTACATAACATTATTAATTAGAGAATAGACTTTAATTTTGATCACATTAGGTTTGGGATGCATTGTTGGTATCCTAATGAGTCTTGTACTCACACCCTACATAGTCATTTTAGTACGCTTGTAGATTTCGTGGAAAGAGATACAGTGAAGGGAAAGGGCCCTATGGCATATGGATGAGTGATGGAGAATAGAGAGGATGTTGACCAGGATATGCACTGGGGAACTCTGTTAAAGACTATTTATTTACTTCTGGTTTTCTTAATTGATTATTTTATTTTGAATGCCACTTTGGGAGCCATTACATTTCTTGTATGTCATGTTTATTTTCCTCATTTTGTACTCAGGTTTATTAAAATGTTGTTCAATCATCTAATCCTTTGACATCGTACATGGGGTATGGTATCCTTAAATATACACTTGAGACCATCACTGTTATTCGACAACATTTTCTGAATCGGAAGGTGTGCATGAGGTCACATAGCATTCAGGCTCAAAACTAATGATTCAAGTCGGGACATTACAAAATGGTATCAAAGGATTAGGGTTTTAGTAATAGGTTTCTTCTCTTAGTGTGGGGATAGGATAGACAGGAATTAGGATTATTGGGACTCAGGAGGGGAAACTATGTCCGCGTTAGGCCGACTCTACAAAGTTGTCGTCCAAGTTAGCAAAAAAGGGGCACAAAATCTCTTTACTATTGATTAAATTCACCTAGCATGACACACATACTGTTATATATGATTTTTAAGATTTCAAGTATGATCATGAATCATTATTAAGCACGTAGCTTCACATTCCACGTACATGCCTATTATGTGATTTACAATAGTTCATTAATTTAATGCATTGATTTTTACTATCTATTTGGGATAGTGGTTTTATTATGACATATATATGTAACAATTTTGTATGATATATCTTATAGGAATTAAATTCATTGATCAAAGAATGATGTTCTGTTATTATATATATGATTTTGACTAATTTATAGGGATAGATATAGGGGTATGTTATATAAGGGGTATACCTTTGTTTATAGTTATACTCTTAATAACGTTGACTAATACCATACACTATTATTAAAACCTTGTGTGATCCCATGGACTGGTTTGGATTTTTTCATATGCCTAATGATCCTTCTTTTACAGAGATTACACCTCGGAGATGTGTGATGGGATTTCCAGCTACAGCTGGCCAGGATGCTCCCATACCACCACCAGTGGTAAAAGTTGGTGTTCCATAGCATGAATCTACACTGGTACATGAGATTCAATCTAAAGGGAATGTTCATCTGGAACATTTCCCGACAGTGCATGATTGGGGTGGGCCCGAACAGAGGACTATGACTGACCATACTAGGGTTTTTTTATCTTCATCACCCTCTACAGTTCCAAGGCACTGTAGGACTACATGATGTTTAAGATTGGCTAGACTATAATGATATTATCTTTAGAAAGTCTAGACTCTTGAATAAGGGAATGTGATACTCGCAACATTATTATAATAAGGACTTTCTAGGAGATAGTGGACTTCTATGAACCAATCTAGGAGACGATAAGGTTTTACTTGAAAAACTACAATAAATGTTTTCTTGAGAATTATTTTCCAAACATAATGAAGTTGAACTATACCCTAGAATTCATGGCGTTACAACCATATTCCATGACATTCTCTACTTGCTATTCTTATTTCATAGAGTTACTTCCCTTCAGTCCATTTTTAGCTAGAAAAGAGGCACAAAAGTCTTAGAAGTTCGAGATAGGGCTTTGACCGGAGCTCAGATGACATGTTAGGGTTTTAAACCAGATGATATATACATAGGTATCCTGAAATACCCTATCCTTTGAAAAGGTACAGGCCGAAGATAGAATATCGGGCTTACACTCAGCTCTTGGAGGGCATGTGACTGAGTTTCCACTCACAACTATGACATTCTCTTCTGGTAATATGAAGACGAAGACCATATATGTGATTAAGCGTTCCATGATGCTAGTGGATTAATGTGTGGTTAAATCAGCCCCTTCATCAAGATTTCATAGTTTTTAATCTATGGAATGGTTGGGCACTTTTGTATGTTTTATAGAGGATGTAAAATTATGTGTCATATTTTCATGAAGAAGGGTCATCTTCAATAGTCTCTCTAATAAAATAAGGACCCAAATTTCCAAAAAGGGAAAATTTCATGAAGGGGAAATGATCAGGACATCCAGTACTTGAATGAGACTACTCATTACCCTCATATACATGGTAACGGAGTTGGGGAAGCTCTCATGTACGATGTGTACTAGACTCCCTTAGATGGTGGAGAGGGATCTTCAACTATTAGAGGTACCATTCTGATCACCTCTACATTATATACAACAATATTTGACACGGTTTCTTCCCATTCATTTATAACTGCAAAGTAGCTATTGGACATGAATTATCTATCAAGGTGTAATTTGATTTTGTCTCTATTGATACACCTTTGGGTACAAAGGTATAACTTATTCATTGATTCCCATAGAGTCCACTAGTTGTTTTCTTCTATGGACATTTATTAGAATTCATGATTATAGAAATGACCACCTTTGATGTAATTCTCGACATGGATAGGGTAACCATTTTCCATGATTACATTGATTTCCATCGAAGATGTGTATATTTTTTCACTTAAGGGAGAAAAGATACTGATGATTTGGGAGTGGGAATTAGGATCAGGAAACGATTGCTCAGACCTAACCCAACATGGGTCTATAATAGAACAAATGGAAGGCTTTTCTCTTTCAAAATCATTATTGGAAACCTCCTCATCTTTTCATCCAACTGTACATCTCTATCTGGACCATGTTCAAAATCACATCACCAGACTCCCTCCCAAAAGAGGAGTTGACTTTGAGATACAAATCATACATTGTGCACAACCTATATTGATACATCCATATCATATGGCTCTAACCAAACTAAAGGTCCTCCAAGTTGAATTGGAAGAGATGTTGAGAAACTTTTTTAATTATACCTACTTCTACACCATGGGTGCAATAGTTTTTTTCCCAAAAAGGTGGATGGAACTCTTCAAATGTGCATTGATTATCGAATGCTAACCCAATTGAATGTAAAGAAATGATATCCTTTATAAATGATCATTATTCTCTTTATTAATTTATATAGATCCTTGTGTTTCTCAAATATTGATGTGTGAACAGGCTATCATCATTTGTGAGTAGGAAATGAGGGCATACATAAGAAAACATTTCAGAGTAGATATGGATTGTACAAGTATCGGGAAATTACTTTCAAAATGAATATTTTATAAGAATTTTTCATGTACCTTATGAACAAAATCTTTCATCCATATGTGGAGTCATTTTTCAAGGTGTTTGTTGAAAATATACTCATCTACTCGTTAACAACTGACCATCATGATAGGCACCTCGAGAAAATTTTGAGCTCGTTCTAAGCACACAGAAATTACACAAAACAATCAAAATGTGACTTCTGGATTAAATATGTTATGTTCCTTATACATGTGTTGTTTGAAATTGTTATATCAATAAACCTTGAGAAGGATTAATTAGTTATGACATGGGAACGATACTATAATGTGTTTTAAATCAAGATTTTCCTTTATTTAGTAGGTCATTAACGACTGTTTATCTTGGACATCTATTGGCTATCATCACCCATGACATCCATGAAGATGAAGAAGAACGTTATCTTTCAATGTTTAGACAACTGTGAAGAGGGATTCCTTGATCTAATGAAATGGTTGAAAATTGACCTTAAAAGGACACTTCTGGAGCTCAGGATTGGTTATGTAGTGTATCGTGATGCATCAGGAGTAGGTGTGGGAGTAGTAATGAAGAAAATAGAAAAGTTATTATCATATGAGTCTCAATATCTATGACCCCACAAGAAGAACTAACCAACACATGACTTGGAGTTGGAAGTAGTGGTCCATGAACTTAATGTAATGCCCTGACCCCATAATTCTACAGTCGGTGCATTATTACATATCATTTGCTTGATCACAAAAGATCAAGTCTTGAAAGACCGATTTGTATAGTAGCATTGTAATTACTAAATACATTAATAAGGTTTAAATTACATCGCAAAATGGAAAACTACAACAACATTGATTCCATATACAACACTAAGATCCCATAGACTATCCTTGCAGGTCAGTCATAATATACTTCTTCACATCCTAGGAAAATGAAAACACAGAAAGGGGTGAGCTCAGATGCTCAGTAAGGATAACAATATTGCGGAAGATTTCATAAATAAAAATAAACATTTAAGGCAATGTATAATACTAAAACAAAAGCCTTTTGAACATGAACTACAGCTTAATATTTAAAATATAAAATCAAATAATACCATTTACTTATTCACATAGATATTCTACTAGTCGAATAATCACATGTAATATCAATAGCCACTTTCATAATGATGGAATACATAATGCCAGACTTTCATAACCACAGAGTCAAGGCCATGTGCCAAGACTACAAATAAGATTTTGTCAAGGCCTTGTTCCCAAACACTATTTTGTCTCATGAGACCTACGGATGCATCGATATACTATAGCAGGCTAAACCCATCAGTTACTATGTCCAATGCATTCCTCGTATGAAAATGTTTAAACATAACAGAAACATTCGTATTAAAACTAGAATACTAAATGTAAATACATTATCCATAACCATGATTAGTGTATAAATTACACATCCATAGTCAAAAATATCACAAAACCTTCAATACAATATAGTAGTTTTGTATCTTAATAAATCGACTTCAAATAAGCTTAAAATCTATCAAAGGATGTTGACATAGATGAAATCAAAACCTTTTTTAGAGAAATATCCCTTTTTATTTGAAATCATTTATGAGTTGAAAAATTATAAAGAATATATTTATTTTTAAAATATTCTTATAAGCTTGTAAGAGAAGCATCGACATTGTTATAACGGTGAAAAATAGTCGCACCCACCGTATAAGTAAAAAATAACATTCTTAGCCAAATTTTGTTGAAAAGGTCATAATGTACCTTGTTTGGAAAACGACGAAATGATTCCTTTCAAAGCATATATGGTCAAATAAGGTTATAAATTACTTTACCCCATTTTCTATTAAATATTAATTTTTTTTGAAATATGTTTTTAAGAAACATGGATGTCGTTGATAAAGAGGTCCCAATAGGTACTTATGTAAAAAACAACCTCAGATAATAAAGATATTGTGAAATTAAACCTTACCCAGTAATTTTCCAGGGCCGAGGGTAGGTTAAAATCATGTATAATTATGAAATTATTTTTATTAAAATATATTAGAATCATATACATTAATATGATATCATATATTATCTCTTAACATTACTTTGATAATAATATCTTTGTATTATTGTTGTTTCAGTTGTTAACTGATTTTTTTCCTTTATATTATGTTTTATGTAAGAAATTTTTGTTATGGATTGGATGAATATTATTCATATTCATAATGATATTAAGTCTTTAAAAATTATTTTTAATCATCTAATGAAAATTAGTCTTGAATGGATTATGATAGGGAATGAATCTCATCGCGTTCGTGGAGACTGTAATCCCTACGAACGCACGGGCAACAATATCATTCTTTTGATATTAAAATAATATATAATTGGATTGTATATCATATATAAATAATCATTATCATGTTATATTTTGTATTTATATAAATTACACATCATTATTATACCCACCCAAATAATAATGTATTTAATAACAATTACACCATGATTTGGAGACGGTAAGCCATACGTACGCACGTATGGTGACATGTAATTAAAATGATGGATAGAATAATGAATATGTCTGTACCATATTTATAATAACATCAAATTATATTGAAGATACAATGGTTATTATTTTATAATGGAAAAAATAATGAAAGAGGAAGTGGAAGAAGAATGGAACTTGAAAGAGGTGATGAAATATTTACCTCTTCTTCGGGTTGTTTATTTTGATTTGATCAAAAGGGCTCTATATGATGGCTTTATGACTAAATTAAGTCCTCTAGGATGAATGTAGGATAGTTTTTAGGGTATTTGGGTAGAGTTTGGCCGCTCCAAAAGGCATTTAAGGTGTGAATTTTAGGGAAGGGGGAGTTCCCTTTTATAATATGGGTGAGGGGAACATTAGGAAAAGTTAGAAGTATTATTTCACAATAAAATCATTTTCGGTTTCTAATATCTCCAAAATGAATTATTTAAAGGATAAGGTGGTTATGGGACGAAAAAAACTCAACCAATACGTTTTAGACAGGTTTGGGTCACTATATTAACCGTATCTTTTATATTTAACTCTTATTAAATAGTTTGACATTTACCATGTCTCATGTTTTTTTATATTATATGGTTAATAAACATACTATATACATACAAGAGAATCCCAAGTGGTTCATTAATGATACACCTATAATTATATAAGAGTTTTATTTGAAACATTGAATTTTAAAAATATAATATCAATTAATAATATAATATTTGTTTTTAAAACACTAATATGTTAATTTTGACACTATTTGGTATTTTGTTTTTGATAAATTTATAATAGCATTATTACTTTGAAAAAAATTCATATAACCAACCCTAACATGTAATATTATACTATATAACTAGTTTAATTCAAAAAAAGTCTCATATTTAATTTATTTGTATATTTATAATATCAAATATTTAAATATTTCATTAACTAGGTAATTACTACATCATCATTGTTTCATAAATAAATTAATTTATTTAATGTCTAAAAATATAAATAAAATTCTATTTTGTAGAAAATATTTTTATATTTCTAATTAATATTTATAGTTGAATTTATCTTTTGTATTTCCTTTTATTAAAAATTTTTTACTTATTAAACATTGAATTTAACACTTTTAACTCTTCTTTGAATTTAATAATTTTAAATGTCCTAATCTAGTCCAAGTAGACCTAAAGGACCATATTTTTTTACTAAGGTTGTTTTTGGTCAAATTACAATTATCCAATACAATTAGAACATGTTTTAGGGTAATAATAATATCATTTTTACCTTTAATTACCCTATTTACTTTTAACTATGGTAAATAAAAGTTAAAAGTAACCATTCACCAAAAACTTTTTTCATCTCATTGAACCACGTTTTACTTACTGATATCAACAGTGTCTCTTAGAGTTTCAAAATTCAACTCACAGAAGCGGCAAAATTAATTTTTATATAAATTTTCCAAACCTCCTAGGAGGTGGGTAAAAGACAGTAAAAAGTTCAATAAAATTTTTATATATCTAAAATTATTATAAACTAACTCTAAGGAATTAAATTGAACATATAAAGGTATTATGTTTTTATTTTGTCCTAAAAATATTAAATAATGTAAATATTTATTTAAATAAATTTTTTTTAAACTGTAACTCAGTGTTTTTCACTATTCATCAAAAATTGAATGTTTTCAGAAAAATACCAAAAATTCATCCTAATCTAATTTAGATACTCTGAATCAAAATATGAAGTTCATTTTTAAAGATAAAATTTATAAAATTTCAATCAATGGGTATTACTATTCATAACGGCTAGTTTTATTGGTCGTGGTGTGTTAGAATCTCAATGTTGCGTACAATGCAAGCTATAGCATTATTCAAAGGAAAACGTACCGTGAAAGCTTGGGGTGTTACATTCTCCCCTACTTCAAATAATTTCATCCTTGAAATTTTGAAAATATCACTACATAAAAAGATTCAGGTGGCTGTTCATCATATGTTCCCCTAGTTCCAACGTTGCCTCTTCCATCTTAATGTTTCTCCATAAAACTTTTACCAGATGAGTCATCTAGTTTCCCAACACTTGTTCTCTTGTATCAAGAATCCTGACAGGCTCATCACAATAAGATAGATTGGGTTCTAGTTCTATTTCCTTATTTGTAAGTACATGTGTTGGGTCCGGCATATATTTTCTCAACAGTGATATGTGTAACACATCGTAAGCTTTAGAAAGACTTGGTGGCATTGCAAAATGGTATGCTATAGCCCCAATTCGTTCTAGAATTTCAAAAGGTTCGATGTACATGAGACTTAATTTTCTATTCTTGCCGAAACGTATAACACCATTCCATAGAGATACCTTCAAAAAATCATGATCTCCTACATGAAATTACAAATCCTCCCTTTGGTTATCGACATAGCTCTTCTTTCAACATTGAGCTTCTATGATGTGGGTTTGGATTTCCTTCACCTTTTCAATCGTTTCCTCAACAAGTTCTAGGCCAATGAGATTTCTTTCACCAACATCATCCCAACAGGTTGGTGTGCAACATCACTTTCCATATTACGATTCATATGGTGCCATCTAAATACTTGAATGGAAGATATTGTTATTGGAAAATTATACCAGAGGTATATATTGATCCCACGTACCTTAACAGTCAAGTGAGAAATATCTCAAAATATCTTATAAGGTTTTAATAGTCCGTTATGATTTTCCATCAGTTGGAGGGTGGTAAGCATTGCTCAAAAGAAGTTCAGTATCTAGGGATTTCTGAAGACATTTCTAGAATCATGGTGTAAAACGTGGATCACGATCAGAAACAATCGATAGGGGTACTCCATGAAGTCTCAAAACTTCCTTAACATATAATCTTACTAGACATTCTATTTGTAAATCTTCTCTTATAGCAAGAAAATGTTCTGACTTGGTAAGACGATCAACAATAACCCATATTGCATCGTTCCTTCTAGGAGTCTTTGGTAGTCCCATGACATTGTCCATCGTAATATCATTCCATTTCCACTCAGGTATGGGAAGAGGTTTCGTGACTCCTCCAGGTTGTTGCCTTCTAACTTTCACTTCTTGATAAAACATTCATCTTTTCATAAAATCAGCAATCTCCCTCTTCATGTTTTCACAAAAAAAAATGTTCCTTCAAATCTCTATAAATTTTGTTGCTCCTAGGGTGTATAGAGAAATTGGAACTATGAGCAACATCCAAAAATTCTTTTTTTAGATCAACTATATCGGGAACAAAAAGTCTCTATAGAAATTTCAAAATTCCATCTTCATATACGAAGTCACTCAATCTCCCATCATTCACATCTTTAATATTCTTTTGAAACTCCTCATCATCAACCAAAGAACTTTTAATCCTTTCTAGTAAATATGGTTTGGAAACGTTTTTAAAAAGCATTAATGTTTCACCTTCCATTGTTATTCCCATATCCATCTTTAGTAGAACCATGAAAATAGGATCCCTTTCAACTCTCATCTTGTTCATAACTCCATGATCTTTTCTTCTCAAAGCATGTTCCACTGTATTTTCCTTCCTCGGGTGGTAGTGTATCATGCAAATCATAATCCTTGAGTAGTTCATGCCATCTCCTTTGCCTCATGTTGAGTTCCTTCCATTAGAAACTATACTTCAAACTCTTGTGATCAATATAAATCTCACATTTTTCAACATAGAGATAGTGATTCCTAATCATCAAATAAAATATTATTGGTGATAACTCAAGATCATGAGTAGGATAGTTTTTCTCCGGAATATTTAGCTATCACAATGCATTAGCAATAACCCTGTAATTCTGCATAAGGACACAACCATGTCCTTTCTTTGAAGCATCACTATAAATAACAAACCCATCATTCCCCAATGGTAGAGTCAATTTAGGATCATTGACTAATTTGATCATCAATTCATTAAAACATTATTCACATTCTTTTTTCCAAACAAATTTCTCCCCTTTACATGTGAGCTTGGTTAATGGTTTAGCCAATCGAGTAAAATTCTGGATGAAATGCCGATAATAACCTGCTAAACCAATAAAACCGCATACCTCATTTATACTTGTTGGTGCTGGAGGTTCTTGGATTTCTCTAGTATTATAGAGATCAATGGAGATTCCATCCTTAGAGACAATATGACCATGTAAATAAATATCTTAAAGCTAGAATTCACCAATGCAAAATATCCCATATAATCCATGTCTTCTATGAGTCTTCTGGATAATTTGCAAGTAATTTTAATTATCTTCATAGCATTTAGAGTATTCCAAGATATCAAGAATAAATAACACTACAAATTCATTAAGATATTCCTTGAAAACTCTATTCATTAGATCAATGAAGACAAAGGGTACATTAGTCAATCCAAAAGGCATTACTGTAAACTCGTAATGCTCGTACCTGGTTCGAAATGTTGTTTTCGTAATGTCTTCCTTATTCACACAGAACTGATGATATTCATATTTAAGGTTAATCATTGAAATGTATTTACCCCCATGAAGATGGTCAAATAAATCATCAATGTGAGGTAGGGGATACTTGTTTGTTATTGTTATAGCATTAATCTCCTTGTAGTCAATGCACAACCTCGTAGATCCATCTTTCTTCTTAATAAGAAGGATAGATACTCCCCATGGAGAAACACCAAGGCAAATAAATCACTTATTACTCAATTCCTCTAGTTGTTTCATTAGTTCCACTAATTTTACAGTGGACATTCTATAATGGGTCTTCGATATGGGCCTTGAACTAGGAATTAAATCAACGGAAAACTCAATTTCTCATTTTAGAAGATGTTTAGGTAAATCCTCTATAAACACATCAACATATTCTTTCACAATAGTTAAATCCACTATTTGAACATTCCTTTCCTCACCCATAGTTATTTCATTCTCTTCCTCCCCAATAATTGAATTTAGTTGAGCTACTATGGTGGGATGTAGATAAAAATTGGGTGGTGACTTATCTCCTCTAAAGATAAGGTAATTCTTTTCATCATAAAAAAATTTAAACTCCTTTTTCTTACAATAAATTTTTACATCATGGTCCCAAAGCCAATCCATACATAGTATTATATCAAATTCAATCATGGGTATGACGATTGGATCAGCAGATAAAGAACATTTATAAACCCTAATGGAGAGTGATTCACAAGACATTGTTGCAATGATACATCCCTTAGGATTTTTTACTGAAAACTTCCTTGTTAAATCAAATTGGAAATATCTAACTTTCATAAAAAACTGGGAAGATATGAAATAATGCGATGATCCAGAATCAAATAAATCATTTTCTAAACATGAGTAAACCATTAAATTACATGCCACTACATCTTTTGGAACTTCAACCTCAGCAGTAGTGATATCATAAGATTGGCCTTGATCCCTTGGCCTTTTCTAAAGTAATTTCCTCATAAACTTAGGAAATTCTTTCTCATAATGTCCCCTTTCTCTACAATTGTATCATTCAACATCAACATCCTCTTTCTTCCCCTTGTAATAACAAGGTTGGTTTCCTTTTTCACCACACTTGTAACAGACTCCCATTACCTTTAGGAAAGTACCAGGGTGTTTCTTCCTACATTTGTTGTAGGAAGGATATTCAACTTTTCCCTTCTTCCCCATATTTCCATTTCTGTAGCGTTCAGCAAATCTCTTCTTCTCTTTCTTTTCTTTAAAATCGTAAGACTTAGAGAATTATTTTTCTGTATTGATAGCACATGAGACAATATCTCCATACGACGAGAAGGATTTTCATACTAATTCTTAATTGAGAAATGGGTTTAACCCCTAAAAGAAACGATCAATCTTACTTCTTTGGTTATTTATATAATCTACATCATGCCTCGCTAACCTTGTAAAGTTAGCTTCATACATTGTGACATTGTAATCCTCCATTTGCCTCAGAATCAAAAATTGCCTTTCTATATCTGCTCGATGGTAATGAGGAAAGTATTTTTCTACGAAATTTGTTTTAAACTCCCTAAATGACATATTTTATACTTCATCATCTTCATTTTTGTTTTTAATCAATGACCACCATTGATCAGCATCTCCAGTGAGGTGGTAAACTGCCAAGACAACTTTTTCACTTTTGCTACTCCCCATGGTGTGGAATATTTTCACTAAGGAATTTATCCATTACTCAGCTACTAGTGGATTTTTACCCTCATTTAATGTTGGTGATTTTTACCTCGTGAAGTGATCTAACATTGATCCTCCATGCTGCGAATCAGGGTGCCTTATACGGGTAAGGTTATTATTCGTAACTTGAGTGATTTGTCCTAATATAGTGATAAGATGATCAGCACCAGTTGTATCACCATCTTCATTATAATTATCTTGATCAAGAGGGAAATCCCTACATGGAGTGTGTCCATTGATATAGTTTACATTCCTTCCACTAGGCGTCATTTCTAAACAATGGCATAAACTTGATTAGTTTATGAATCGAAATACATAATTCCAAACGTGTAAAATACTTAACATAAATTGAACATTTTATGGATATAATCCATAATAATAAAAAAATCTTTGTGGAAGTATATACTCATAAACCCTGTATAATGGTTGGTAAATAAGATGAGAATTATCCTATGGATATCCCCTAGGAGTGTCCTCACCAATAATGCATCAAGGGCCATTGTCATGCACCAGTTCATGTTCAAGTCTATCTCAAAGCAGTGTTTTCGGGTTTTACCCCTAGGTACATCTATGCCAGAGCCACATCTTCTTGATCATATCCATGCAGGGACGTATTTCATGGAAAACTCAAAAAAATCTCTAGAATACAAAAAATCTAGGAATTTATTATATACTAATCCTCAAAGTATATCTTAGGGTAATTTTCTCTAATCATGATTTAACATAAATCTAGATTCAAAGGATTGTATTAAACATCCTCTAATACTAACTATAACACCCCGAAACCAGAATCCCAGTGTCGGTGTATTAGTACGTATCATTGGCCTGATCCCAAAAGATCACATCTAGAATGACCGATTAGTTTAGTAAGCTTGGATGTTTTAGATACATTTATAAGGTTTACAGTACATCGTAAAATAGAAAACAATGACAAAATTGTTTCTATATAAAACACTGAGATCACATAGACTATCCATGCATGTCATTCATAATATACTTCCTCACATCATGGAAAAAATAAAACATAGAAAGGGGTGAGCTCAAATGCTCAGTAAGGATAACAATATAGAAGAAACCTTTATAAATAAGAATAATCATTTAAGGAAATGTATAAGACTAAAAAATTCTTTTTAAACTTGATCTTAAACATAATATGGAAAAGATAAAATAATATAATTCCATTTACTTATTCACAGGGATATTATACTAGTCGAGTAATCACATGCAATATCAATAGACACTTTCATAATGATGGAATGCAAAATTCCAGACTTTCATAACCACATAGTCAAGGCCTTGTGGCAAGACTACAAATAAGATTTTGTCAAGGCCTTGTTCCCAGACACTAGTTCATCTCATGAGGCCTATCAATACATCAAGGAGCTATAGAAGTCTCCACCTGTCACTTACTAAGTCCAATTCATTCCTCATATGAAAAGTTTTAAACATAACATAAATATTCATATTAAAACTAGCATTCAAAATGTCAATACTTTATCCATAACCATGAATAGTTTAAAAATGAAAAATTCATAGTCAAACATAGCACAAAACCTTCAATACAATATGTATGTTTTGTATCATAATAAATCAACTTCAAATAAGCTTAAAATCCATCAAAGGATGTAGACATAAATGAAATAAAAACCTTTTGTTATAGAAATATCTCATTCTATTTGAAATCATTTAAGAGTCACATAAATATAAAAAAGGCATTTATTTTGAAATTATTCTTATAAACATGTAAGGGAGTCTTTGATGATGTTATAACAGTGGAAAATAGCCACACTCGCCGTATATGTTAAAAAACATTCATACCTTAATTTTGTCGAAAAGGTCAAAAAGTACCTTGTTTTGAAAACGACGGAAAGATTCCTTTCAAAACTTATAAGGTCAAATTAAGGTATAAAATACTTTACCACATTATCTAGTGAATATAAAAATTGTTTTGAAATATGTTTAAAGAAACATGGATGTGGATGATAAAGAGGTCCCAGAAGATACTTGCGTTAAAATAACCTCAGGTAATAAAGAGATTGTGAAATTAACTCTTACCTTGTACATTTCCGGGGTCGAGGATAGATTAAACTCATGTATAATGGATATATAATTTTTATTAAATTATACTATTATCATAAACGTTAATATGATATCATATATGATCTTTTAATATGGCATTGTTAATAATATATTAGTATTATCATCATTTCGATTGTTAACTAATTCATTTTCCTTTATATGCTTTGTTACGTATGTAATTATTTTATGTATAGGATGTATCTTATTCATATTCATAATGATATTATGTCTTTGAACATTATTTGTAATCATCTAATGAAAATTAGTCTTGAATGGATTACGATGGGGAATTAATCTCATCGCATTGGTGGAGATGGTAATCTGTACATACGCACGAGCGACAATATCATTCTTTTGATATTAAAATAAAATATATTTGGATGGTAAATCATATATACAGAATATTTATCATGTTATGTTTATTAATTAAAGCAATTACACATCATTATTATACCTATCCAAATAATAATGTATTGAATAATAATTACACCATGATGTGGAGACGGTAAGCCATACATACCCACGTATGGTGACATGTCATTCAAAGGATGGATAGAATAATGAATATGGTTGAACCATATTTATAATAATATCACAGTATATATAATATAATGGAGTTATTATTTTACAATGGAAACAACAAAGAAAGTGGAAGTGGAAGAATAAAGGAACTTGAAAGAGGTGATGAAATATTTACCTCTTCTTCGGATTCTTCCTTTTGATTTGATCAAAAGGGATCCATAGGTTTGCTTTATGATTAAAGGAATGATTCTAGGATGAATTTAGGACATTTGAGATGGTATTTGGGTAGATTTATTCTAAGACAAAAGTCTTTGATGGTGTGTAAGTGATGGAATGGGGAGTGCCCTTTTATAAGAGGGGTGAGGGGAACCTTAGGAAAAGCTTGAAAAATTATTTTATAATAAAATAAAATTCGATTTATAATTTCTCAAAAAGGAATTATTTGAAGGATAAGGTGGGGATGGGTATAAAAACACTAATTTAATAGGTTTTAGATAGGTTTAGGTCACAATATTAATCTTATCTTTTTTATTTAACTCTTAGTTAAATAGATGACATTTACCATGTCTCTTTGTATTTTCATATTATATTGTTAATGAACATACTATGTACTTCCAAAGAGAACCCCAAGTGGTTAATTAATGTTACACCCATCATTATATATTTATTTTCAAAGAACCATAAATTTTTAGGAATAGAATATAAATTAATAATATAATTTTTGTTTTAAAAACTTTTTTATGTCAATTTTGACACTATTCGGTATGTTGTTTTTTTTAAATTTAATAAAATCATTATTATTTCAAAACAAATTCATTTAACCAATACTAACATGTCATGTAAACCTAGAAATTTTTTTGAATTCACAGAAATTCTCAAATTACATTTTTTGAATTTCTATAATATCTAATATTTTAATATTTCATTAATTAGGTAATTAATACATCGCCATTGTGTCATATATAAATTAAATTATTTAATGTCTAAAACATTTAAATTAAATTCCATTATGTATAAAAATACTTTATCTTTCTAATGAATATTTATAGTCGAATTTATCTTACCTTTTATAGTATATTAAAAATGGTTTAGTTATTAAACTATTAATTTAACACTTCTAACTCTTCTTTGAATTAAATAATAGTAATTTCCCTAATCTAATCCAAGTGGAAAAAAAGGAACATATTTTATTGGTAAAGTTGTTTTTTGTCTAATTACACTTATCCAATGGAATTAGGACATGTGTTATGGTAATAAAAATATCATTTTTAACATTAATTACCCTATTTACTTTTAACTGTGTTAAATAAAACTCCAAAGTTACATTTCATCAAAAATTATTTTCATCTCATTGAACCACATTTGATTTACTGATATCAACCGTGTCACTCAGATTTTCGAAATTCAACTCACAAAAGCGGTAAAATTATGTTTTATGCCAATTTTCAAATGCCCCTAGGAGGTGGATAAATGTGGGTTAAAAGTACAATTAAATTATTATATATCTAAAATTATTATAAACTGACTCCAATGAACTACATTGAACTTATATAGGTATTATTTATCTATTTTAACTTAAAACAGATTTTAATAAAATAAATAATTATTTAAATAAAAATTTCGTTTTAAAATATAACTCTGTGTTTTTCACTATTCATCAAAAAATCGAAGGTTTTCAAAAAAATACCAAAAATTCACACTAATCGAATTTCGATACTTGGAATCCAAAAATGAAGTCCATTTTGAATGATAAAATTTATAAAATTTAAAAAAGTGGTAATTACTATTCATAACAGCTAGTTTGATTGGACGCGATGTGTTTGAATATTGAATCTGCATACAATGCTATCTATTGCATTATTCAAAGAGAAACGTATCATGGAAGCATGGGGTGTTACACATAATGGTTGGAGCCATTATCTCATTGGTTTATCGTTTATTGTTTACACATATCACAATAGCCTTCGTTATATCTTCAGTAAGAGGGACAAGAATATAAATAAGAGGTGTTGGGTTGAGTATCTACAAACATTCAACATTGATATGACATATTCCCCTAGAAAAATAATGGTCATAAAAAAGTTCATTAGCCATAAGAAATATGATGAGCATGAACTTGGAATGTAATCCTCATAGGAGTATTGGTGTTTGAGGTGTTCATTGGCTGACTGGAGGGTTGAGGCTTTAGAGGATCATGTACCTATTATTTTCTCTCAACTTCTAATTACATATTCTCTTATGGAAAGGAAGAGGACTAGTCAGGGTTCAGACCCGAAGTGTAATATAAAGGGAGATTTTATCACTGGAAGAGACCTAATACCTGGATGGTCGATGGAAAATAATAGCATGATCTTAGTCCATGGAAGATTATTGGTTCTTAATTACTTTAGAGAGGAACTAATGAGGGATTACCGTACCTATAGGAGGATGGTACATCCTGGAACAGTGAAGATTTACCATGAATTGAGATGAAAATTTTGGTGGCCAGGGATAATTATAGGCATTTCATGTTTTTTGTCATGATGCCTCAACAATCAAAAGGTGAAGGTTGTGCACCGGCATCCTAGAGGGATATTATAGCCACTCCCGATATATATGTGGAAGTGTAAAGATGTTACTATATATATTGTGACCATATACCCAAAACCACAAGGACTCATGATGCATTTTAGGTGCTCCTCGATCGGTTAATGAAGTATGCCCAGTTCTTACCGATCAAAGAGACACACTCGAGGGAGGAGTTGGAAAAACATTATGTTTGAGAGGTTTTACACCTACACAGGGTTCCCTTGAGCATTGTTTCTGAAATAGACATTAGATTCACATTGCTATTTTGAAAGAGTTTTGAAAAAATACCTAGGGACTCAGCTAAGGTTGATCATGGTGTATCACCCTCAGACAGACAGATATTTTGGGAAGACTATATGTATACTAGATGTTATGCTACGATATTGGTTTCTAGAGCCTAGAAGATCATCAGATGATCACTTGGCATTGATTGTGTACCCATATAACAACAATTACCATGATTAGATTCAGTTTGAACCTTATAAGGCTCTTTATGGGAGGCATTGTCGTCCAACACTCTATTGGCATAATGTGGGAGAGGCAGTAGTTGTTTCCCATAGAATTGTTCAGGAGACCTCTGAGATAGTGAAACTGATATAAAAGAGATTGATCACTACTTAGAGTAGACAAATATTTTATGCCAACCATCGAAGGTTACCCTTGTAATTTGTTGTGGGAGATTGGGTTTTCTTGAGAGTGACTACTTGGTTAGGGCACAGATATATAAGGAAACATGGGAAGATAACACAACAATTTTTTGGACACATTTATGTCATTGAGAGAATATGGGTAGTGGGGTATCATCTAGACCTCCCTTCATGCTATCGTACTACACATGACATTTTCCATGTGTCACAGCTGCAGAGGTATATACCTAATCATACACATGTTCTTGATTATAAGTAAGATGAGCCAGATACTAACATATCATACGTGGAGAGTTTGATATGGATCATAGACTACAGTGAGAAGGAACATCATGTAAAGACAATACCACTGGTCCATGTATAGTGGTACCATGGGAGAATCCTAGAAGTGAAGTGGGGACATGAGATTGAAGTTCAATCATGGTGGCCTAATTTGTTCGAATAGGACCACAAGAGATAGTTCTTGAGGATGGGAAGTCATTATAGGGAGAGAATTGTAACGTAATAATTTTTTACAATAATCAAAAATCCATCTTATATTAAATTATTACATGGAAAAAAATAATCTATTAAGAGAATAATATTTGTTTCTTAAATGATTCACATAATGGTAAAAATCCCAGTTAACAGTCTGGAATAATCAATGGAACATTTATAGATGTAAAAATTGGGTTTGTGCTAGTATTTGAGGTCCACAAAGCCTCATCCAAAATTGAATAATAATTTTAAAAATATTCTCTTAGCATTAGATTTTTATTCAAAATAATTTAGTAACCCCAAAATGGTACATCGTTGGATAAAACTAAGACCACTGTTGAGTTTGTAATAAGGATTTTAACCTAGTAAGGGGATGACATTCAAGGTAATCAAGATTTTGGAGGTTTCTCTCACTAAAATATTGTATTTAAATTTTTTTTGTTTGTTTATTTATGAAAATAAATTATTATTTTCCAAATAGGGAATCAGGTTATAAAACCAAGACCACCACAGGATTTATAATGTAGTGTTTACCCTAGTGGGATTATAAAATTAGAAGTAAGTGTTCATTTGGATAACCCACTCACTAATTAATGTTTTTTAATAATGTGCTTAAAATTTTAAATTATTGCAAATATTTTTATATCTCACAAATGTCTTATCATGTGAAAACTCTGGCACCTCCATTATGTTCAGAACGGGGGGTTTACCCTAAGGGGAATAATTTCATATGTGTAACAAAAAAATTATTACGGTCACTAAGGTAAATTGATTTATTCGATAAATTAATTGTTATAATAATTTAAATAATTACTGAAATAATGTGGGGCACTAAACACCTTCTTCCCCAAATGTGATTATTTCTATTTTTGACCATGGAATATTCATAAAAGCATCATTTTGATTCATTTTTACTACAATGAATCCTAGAACATCATTTAGGGGTTAAATAAAACACTCTTCCATCAGTAGTTGGCTGCAATGAACACCAACAAAAATATTTAAATAGGGGTTATTTGTGGTCACACAGTTTGAATTTTCTAAATAAACGAATCTATAGTTTTGTTTTTAAATAGATCGAGTTGATCATGAATGACCTCATATGTTCCACGAGTATGGCTGGTGATTTGTTTTCTCCTCTTCCTCCAAGACCGGTGGTGCGCAACCACCTCTCCAGCATGACCATCATGGTGAACCTCATGTAGGCCCCAATATTTTATTATTATTATTATTATTATTTATATTAATATGTATCTCTATTTTTAATGATTCTAAAAAAATAAAAACAATGAAAAAAATGGGGTTATTTTATAAAATTACCATCATTATTTTTTTTTCAAATCATAACATCATGGATAAAAAATAATTTATCAAAGAATAAATAGATGAAATTATCCTTTAAATTATAATTACATTATATTGTTAAATAATATTTGTGATATAAGTTAAAATTAAATATTATGATTCTTTCAAACCCTCTACTAAACCTCAAGGACTGATGTGCGGCCCGTTTGAGATATTAAGGTTCCAAACTGACATCCGGGAAAACTATGAGAGGTGTTTTCCCAACTATTTTACGTAGGAAGTTACTTACCAATTTGGGATTATTTACAAATATTTTTCATTAATAAGATGAAGTGAAAACATGTTTAAATATTGAATTCAAGTGGTTATTCTGTGAGTAACTTTTAACCGTTTATTTATATTTTTCTATGATTACACATAAACTGTGTGCTACTTGCTCATGATGATGTGATTATTCATGAATATATATATATATATCATACAATTATATAAATACCTAGTGGTTTTTTGGGTACCAACATAGGTGGATTGTCGACTTGAGTTATCCTCTGGAGGAGGGATTCACATGACTAACAACGAGAGTCAAACGCTTATGGTAGGAACATGATGATGCATTGGGGAATCCATATAGTGGAAAATCATGGCTTGTTTTCTCCTATAGAGTGGGGTTGCACATAATTAACAAAAAGTGTCTAATAAATGTGTAAGGAACATGTTTATTACATGGGATACACATGTCATACCATGAGGGATACGACGACGGCTTGGAGTGTTGGGTAACGGACCATCTTGACATATGTTATCCGTTGGAGGTGGGATATGCATGACTAGTGATAAAAGATCAATCCAAGATAAGGGCATATGATTATTACATTGTATGTACCCAATTAAGAAGGGATTGATTATCTCTGGGTACAAAGTATGTATTCTTGATAGTGTGCTTCGATTCCTAAGGGACATGATTAGCTCTCGGTCATTAGTATATCAACTCAATGATTAATGGAAGCATATTTCCTCTCACTTCCAATTATCATGTAGAGAAACATATCTTCTGACATATCATTGATAATATCACATCACAACATATAGATACATGATTCATTATCCTAAGGGTTAATCGTTGATTCATCTGACATAGTAGTTATCAATTCTAGTATAGAGCCGAAGGAGGTATGGTCGGGGGTTGTAGAAGATTGGTTAGCACAAAACAACACATTTTTGGTTTTTGTATTTACATAACATTATTTATTATGTAATTCATATTTAATTTAAGCACATCAGGTTTATGATGTATTTTGGGTGTCCTACTGAGTCTTTTACTCACACCCCACATGGGAATTTTAGTGTGCTTGTAGATATTGTGGATAATGATCATGTGAAGGGAAAGGTCCCAATATAAAGTGACTAAGCAATGGAGAATGTATTTTAAGTAGAATAGTACAGGTATTGATGAACTATAGAGAAGACCGCTTATTTATTTTTAGTTTTCTTTATTTCTTATTTGATTTTGCTCTCCACTTTGGGAGTCATTACATTTATTGTATGTCATCTTTAATTTACAAATATGTTAATTCTAATTTATTATAATGTTAATTGATTATATGATCCTACTACATGGTACGTGGGGTATAGTCTCCTCATAGTTCCACATGATACCCTTTCTTCAAGTCATAAACCTCTTGCATTTGGGGAGGCAAGCATGAGGCTATACAGCATTCTGAATCGGACCTAGTGATTTAGATTGGGACATTACATCACGCTAAGTCGGTGTTGTGTTCTGTGAAAGCTTATCATGGTGTTGATTATAACATAAGACATCGAAGAAACTAAGAAACCCTATATTATAATTTTTTTGGGTGTTATTGGATTTCCAAGGTATAGTATATAAAGGTTATTCTGAGACATTCACATTAATCATAGATGATTTTTTTGGGTTGATATCATTTCCAATATTTTTTAACTAGCATTGTGTTTCATAAGGGAATCCCATATAAGGTACATCATATTGAAAATTCACTTCATATTTTAAGAAATAGTTTGGTATTTATGTATATAGAAATCAGCTACACGAGGTGTTTCACAAAGGATCCAAATGATAATAAATGCAAGGTAATGCATTATCATTTATATTGAGATGGAAATTTTCTAGGTAGTCATATGAGTGTTGGAAACGTAAAAATATATAGGCGAATATATATGGGATACTAAATGGGTTCCTCCTATTTTTAGATATAAAGAATATAAAGTGTGTTTTTATGATATTCCACCATAATCAACTAAAATAGATAGTCTTATTTAGAACCATGGTTTCAAAGATGGATTATGGGTTCCTCAAAAAAATCATTTTCTGTTCCTATAGATATTTTTTATATAAAATAATTTTTTTTATCGCATTATCTTGGTTTTTAACATTAACATGGTGATCCCCCATAGAGGAATTATGTGATATGAGCCTTGATATGGAACCAAATACATCAATATGACTATTTTCAATTTGGGAAATGATACATTATTAGTTCATGGGATGATTCTGTTGGATTCTATCCCTTATTATAATTTATTTTATATGATTGAATCACACACATTTATAAATTTTTATATTTTAAGTGATATATTTCTCTTAATATATTATCTTTACGGTGAGATGACTATCGACACACACATAATGGTTATAATTTATGGTATTCTGAGGTATTTTGAGAACACTATCATGATAAAAAGTACTATAATTATGTATGATTTATTTTTTTGTGGATTCACAACTTTGATGGGTTCCACATGATATATTCTACAACATGGAATAGAGAATACATCAATGGAATTCTGGGATGGGAATATGTCAAATCTATAGTGGGTTATTGTTATACCTCTGATGGGGAGTAGGGATTTGTAGGAATAATACTATACAAAATAATATAACTAGTTGGGGAATATTTCAAGAATGAATGGTAGTGACTCTATGGGAGGTGAAGAGATACAAGAACTACTCTTTCCTATAATGCTCAAAGATTTTATTGTGGCTTTTCATAATGAATTCTATGTATTTCCACATGAGAGAGAGATATCATGATAATTAAAGAACTCATGAATAATTAAAGAACTCATGATTAATACGTGTCCAAAATTAATTTATTTTTATATGAAGGTCCATGTAGATAATATAGATTATAATGTTCCTATTGAAGAACATTGATAGAAGGGATTTAGATGAATAGACAAGTCCGATTAGACAAAACTCATCTTAATCATCATAGAGTTTAATAGTTAAATTCTCTAGTTGGTAGTTTTTGAGAGGTTCACCAGATTAAATTCAATTAAAATTTTTCAAATTATAATGTAGATAGTTTTTTTAAATTAAGGAGGAGAGCCAATTTGTTCTCCAATATCAGGTAAGGGTTAGATTTTAATCAGTTCCATGTAAAGACTTGTGATATAAATTGACATTTATTTATTTATAGAGGTAACTGATATGACTATTGTGTGATTATGTTCATTTGAAAAAAAATTAAGAGATTTTTTATTCCTAATGAATAGGGTTTAATATCATATTATTATCCCTTCTTAGTTATATTTCTCAAATAATCTTTTAGAACCTCTCCTGACTGATGAATATTCACTCTATATAATGATAAACATTATCACATAGAAAGAAAAATGGATCTAAACCAAGATCATGATGTCTTTTTTAATGATTAATATGTTGTTCTTCTTGGGAATGATATATCTAATAGGGATATTTTTATAGACCATTAGATTTTCAATGTTACATTTTATAGGTAAATTAATTAGAACATAATTTTTTATTGATTCTCGGGATTTTTCATAATACTATATCTAATTCATTCAAGATATTCCCCATATTTTCAATGTTGATGAAGGACCAAAACATATAGTTGACAAGGTTATGTTGTATGAAAATTTTTATGGGGCCCTATAGAATATAAATGTGTGGTTTATATCATAATTACTATTTTCCTTTCCTAAGTAGGGTAATGAGTATACATTGTTTCCTAAGAAAATATTAATTTTACAAGATAAAATTTTATATCAAATTGGTGAGTAGTATCATATGGGTATATCCAAAGAAAATGGAAAAAAATGAAATACATAGAAGATTACTTAGAGATGTGTATGGAGAGGTATTTTTTGATATATTGGTGTCACTAATTTTTTTAGTTATATTCATTTTTTATATTAATAATAATATATTGAAGTATATATTCTTACCACATTACCAAAAACAATGATGGTGGAACTAAATTCTATATCTAAATTATATTGAAATTGAGATTGTGTATACCCACAGTAATGAGAATGCCATGGTCGACACACCAAATATAAGGAATCATGGTCAAGTGAAATGGGAGGCATATTGAGAGAGGAAACTGGTTTTCTTTTTACGTAGATTCACCTCAATATCGAGGATTATTTAGATAGGTCCATTTTTAAAACATTGAAAATTAATTTTTCATGCCTTGTAGTTTTATGGAATTTTAGTTATCATGTTCATATTTTTTGCAATGAGGGTCAATATATATTGGGGTATTTTAAGACTTGTTGATCCCTTAATGTTGAAGAGGTCCTCAATTTATAATATTATTTTTGTTTATCTTAGGAATATTCATGAGGATATTATGTGGGAATCACATCATCAATATTAGCTATTCACCAATGGATTTTCATGATATATCTTGAAATCCATTGGAGGTATTATTGTCCAATGATAATAGAATAATGTTTTTTTGGTTTTATATGTGATACTCCACCTATGAGTATGAGATAACTATGAATAAATGAATAATTTCTAATTCCCACATAGAGGTAGGATTTTTTAATTATAAAAATCATTATATGGTTTCATGGAAAACCATAGGTAGGTATTCTATATGAATCATTTTAGATCGATTTAATAAAGTTACACATTTCTAATAGATAATGGACACCTATACGATTAAATACCATAGCCATTTGTGTATCTAAGTGATTTTATATCTTTGAGGTGTGCCGCATAGAATTTTTTTAATTTGGGATTTTAGATTTACATCAATTTTGTATAAGGGTTTGTATAAGTGTATTGATACTCATGTGAATTGAAGCAGAATATACCATAATTAGACTAATTGTAAGTTATATATTTTGACTTTAATTTTAGTGGACATAATGTGAGAATATATCCTTGATTATAGTGGGTCCTTGTAGAGACAAATTTCTTCATTTTTAGTTAACTTATAAAATTATTTATCATGAATATATATTGACAAATAATCTCAAAATCCTATATGAAATGATATTCTAATCACCTCTATTATAGATAGTGGTAGGAAAGCCTGCAAATATTAGATTGATTTTCATATAATTTCTATTACAGATGATTTGATAGTTGTGGTAGTGACTAGAATCCACACATTGTAGGAAGTTATTGTATAATTTCATGAAAATTAATCCTCTATAATTTAAGGTGGGTGATCTGGTATTTTTGTGGTTTCCACCTATATTAGGATATTGGTATACAAATATATGAGGATAATTGGAACCCATATTTGTGGGGATGATAGCACACATCGAGAGTTTTGGTACCATGGTATATAAGTTAACAATGGATTCATAAAATTAGTCTCATACATAACATAATATATATATATATCACTATTGGATATTCCAATATAAATTTTCTTAGATGATCAGTTTATATGAAATTGATCAGGAATCAGATACATTACTCTAGGTATAACCTATTTGAATTGCGGAGTTGATAAAAAGACATATGTTGGAATAAAATATTACACGCACTTGTGAAATGTTCTAATGGGTGTATCCAAATTGATACAATGGAATGAGGGAATAATATTCAGGTGAAGTCAATTAGTTTTATAACTAGTGAGGGTTGATATTAAATACCTCATATGAGATACAATATAGTGAGGAGGACTTGACACTACACCTATTTTTATTTATTATTTCGTTTAATTTTTAACACAACAACATCTTTTATGATGTATTTTGTACAATAAAGGTTTTATTGGGGGACTGGGGATGTGTTTTAAGTTAAAATTCCAAATGGTAGATTGTTTAAAAGAAGGGGAAAATTATCTTGAATCCATATGGAGTCCATATGAGTTTTCATGTTGATGGAAAAACCTTCATCCACTTCAATGAGGTTTCTATATACCTAGAATTAGTATTTTAGTATCCCAATAGAATTATAGTAGGGCCTGTTATGTTTTTTATAAATTTTTATTTATTTGAATTAAATGGATATAAAATATTAGGATCTTAGAGTTCCTATGAGTTTTCCATCCCCAATAGTATGAAATCCCACTCACCTCAACCTCACTCATGTCAAGTTCTTCCATCCTCATTTAATCTTTGTTCTTTATTTGATAAGTGTCCTCCCAATCCTTGATGGTCACCTTGGGTATGGATATCCAAACCATGGAATACTTTTTCTTAATTTTTAACTATTTCACAATCTCTACCTTAATTTCTGAAATTTAGATATTTATTCCTTATTTAGAAGTTTCTTTTATATTTATGTGAAATTTCCATAAGATATTTAAGGAGAAGAGATTTATTGGATGATGTAAGTGGTTCATACTTTATCGGTTCTAATTTTTATTAGATTAACGTTTTTCATATGATATGTGAGATTTATTAACTAAGTGTTAATTGACTAATATTTATTTTATGTTATCTATTAGACTAAAATAGTGTGAGTGATAACAATTAATTTCACAATTGATTCCCTATAAATCTTGAATAAACCCATTTATAGGGATGACCATGCATATTATGTAAAATAAAATTAGAAGGTTACTTTAGACCCACAATGGTAATATACATATATAATGTATGATATTAGGATCCTATTAATGATTCTTATACCATTAAATCTGTGTATGAAACTTCATTATGAATATGTTTAAGGATAATTTAGAATCATTTAGAATTCTACTTAGATTAATGAAAAATCTCTTACCGTGAATGTATATATCATGATATATTAAACACATACTGATTTAATTATTTAATTATTTGTTTTTTTCAAATGATATGTTTAATTATATACAATTACCTAACATTCATGGTTTGTGATGTTTAAATCAAACCATGGATTACAATTAATATTCTTCTGACAAACCAAAAAACACAATTTCTATCTTGAGAAACGAAATGACTAATTTATGATATAACTAAAAATATGTTGTTGCAAGAATTTTAACTACCCACTATTCTTAAAATATAAAATATGAATTTGTTAATTTTTATTCAATAGATACTTATATTTTCAAATTAATTTGGATACAAGAGTATTATTAGTGAAACATTGGTAGGAACAATAGTTTACAGGAAGGGATGTCAAAAATGTATCACCATTTTGAGTGGATTTATTACCATTATAGGGACATATATAATGAATTTTGATGTGTTTTTAGTAATTTATTGAACCCTATTATGTAATGGCTTAGGTTTTTGGGAAGTACATTACATTGTAAAAATCTAATGTTGGGTGTTATGGGTGGTCTGGGAAGGTCTCGGTGAAGTTGACCCCCTAATAGTAGGCCTACCGGTAGCAGGCCTACTAGTAGCTCAGTCTACCGGTAGTTGTAGTCCACTGGTAGCTCAGCCTACTGGTAGCTGCAGGAAACCGGTAGCTCGGTCTACTGGTGGCTGCAGCCTACTGGTAGCTCCACCCCCACGGGTATACCAGTAGCACCTCATTTTTGCGCAAAAGTTGAGTTTTAAACCCTATTTTTACCCCTTCACACCAGTTTTAACGCCAATAAATGGTGTTTATTTAAATTTTTAATGAGGAACCCTTGTGTGTGCATTGGTTTAAACCACCCACAAAGGCGAGGACCCCTTTAATGATGTGTGGGGCTACGTTGTCAACCCACAACCCCGCTCCTTACGCGGTTTTCTGTTCTTATCTCAACCATCCCCGGCCCTTATAAACTAAAGGGTTCTCCCAGGGTCTTATTTTCTCGATCACCCTTCCATCGATTTGTTTGCTTTTCCTTGGGTTTTTGAGTCTGAACCCCTATAAATCACGCATCCTCTGTTCCTCGTGTGTGAGGATTTACTTCGATCGTCAATCAATCAAGTAGGGTTTCACCTTCATCTCTCCTTTCTGTGTATCATGCGGGGTGGGTATGCCTTTGTTTCTGTAGAATTGGATGAACCAAAACTTAATGAAGATAATAAATGGATTCTAATTAATTAAGGGGGAGGGGTGTGAATGATGATGCTTCATTGTTTTATGGTCTCCCATGAATAATTATTTCTGAATTGTGTTGTCTTACTCGTACTGAAAATCATGGCCATTGGTGGTCTTTCTCTGTGCACGAACGAACCCTTACCTCTGGTGATGTTTAAATGGTTGTATCGTGATTGTGAACCTCTAATTTCAAATTAAATTTGGCTAATTATGTATATTCATCTAAATAAATTGAAAGCACCAGGATCAGCCCTTTCTGTGATAACCCCGATTAAATCACAACGAAGTTGAAATCATGGAGTGTGTTAAATCATTTAAATCTGAAAGTACCAGCATAGGCCTGGTTTCTGTTTTTGGTAGTAGTTTGTTCTTTCCGTTTCATTCATAGACTAGTTATTGGGTGGTATAATTGGGTATGGGATCCCATGTTGTTATGCTTCCATTGGTTGTGAATTTATGGTCGGGTGGTTACCTTGTTTATATCACGAATTGGGGAGGGATCCTCTGTTGTTGAGAAACCATTATCTCTTGTGTCTTGGGGACATGGGGCTGTATCTTGGGGTTTTCTTTAGTTCCAGTATTTCTAGGGATCTCACTTATCCCTTTGATTGTTGTGGCATTACAAGAGAACCGGTTGTGAATGCTTAAATTTTGTTGTTGGCTGTAACTTTTTCCCTTGGGTTATTCTTATTTTGTTAGTTTCCCAGTGGTGGAGAAACTTAACCAAATATTATTACTGAACATGAAAACAAGGATGGGACAAAAGGTTTTTTTGTTTGATGAGAGTTGTGACTTGGCATGGGTGTTGTTTTCTTCTCTTATGAATGAATGGTAAGGATAGTGATCTTTATGCTGGCTGATGAAGATCCTATATTTGGGTGATTTCTTGATTAACTATATATATACTTGTAGTTTTTTTGTTTCTTATTCACACCCCATCCAAGTTGAGCACTAAGTGCTGAACACCACCATTTCATGGGGTAGGGTGTTTTTTCCAACCCTTTTATTAGTGGCTAGTTATTAGCTCCTTTCTACTCCCTTTCCCAGATAGCCAAAGTAACTTCAGGTAGATTGTGATGGCCTGAAGTCCATTATTAGCCCAAGAATCATCGAGTAGGTTGGCGTGGTGGTTGGCCTAGGTGTGTCTGTGAATATGGTTTCCCATGTATCTTCGAGATGAGGCACATGTGTATTTGGGCGTGGTAGCGGATCTTCTAGCCCAGGTGTCTTCGAGAGTGGCGGTGGTTGTTCTGGCCTAGGTGTTTGCAGGCGTGGTTATGTGAGAAAGTTGTGGCCCAGGTGTTTGCGGGTGGGGTTTGGCAGTGGGACTGCATGAGGTTTATGCTCTGGTGTGTGTGGGTGGGGTGTGGCAGTGGGACTGCTATGAGAATGGTAATATTGGTTCGATGCGAAGGATGTCTTCAATAACCAGTGGGAAAGTGGTGTGGGGTAACCAAACATTTATATTCTTTAATTATACATTACTTTCTTGCATTATTTGGTTAGTGTGTCTAGTGAGTGGGATGGATGAACTCCTTGATAGTGTTGGTTGTCTTCTTCTCATGGGACATTAGTACGTTCCCCCACTTGTGCATGAGAGACTTTGGTTTTTCCCTACTGGGTATACTTGTATGCTCACCCTACGTATGTAAAACAGTTTTCAGGTTTCTAAGAGGACTTCGGGGATCATGTTGGACCATACTAGCTCTGACCTTGTGGCGGATCATCGCAATTTTTATAGTTCTTTCTTTTGGTATTTTCACTTTGTAGTCTCATTATACATTGTGGTTTTTACTTTTGTAACTTGCATTGGGAATGGTTCCTGGTTTTACGTTCACTTTCAGTTTTCGGTTGTGGGAATTATTATCCTTTCTCCCGATTCTATTAAAAGTAAAAGGGTAATTCCTTCCATTTAGTGTGTGATTCTACACCCTTGGTGTTAGTCGCCACTTCGGGGCCTATTGAAGGTGGGTTTCGAGGGTCATTATCTCTCCTTCAGCTTAAATAAGGAAGGGCTTGGCAATCTGCTGAGCCTTCCCTCCTTTTGGTGAAGGCGGGTCGTGACAGAATGATATCAGAGGATGTTGAGAGATAGGATGGAGTCTGGAGTTAGGTACAGTGAGGATTACATGGGATGGTAAAGGCAACAGTGTTGGGTGACCCTGGTGTGTGAATTAGGCCAGGGAAGACCAGCTAGGACACCGGATTTTAGGGACCCCTGTGATCCAATGCAAGGACTCTGGACCTACTGAATGACCAAGTGAGGCCAATCTGATTGCTAGGTAAAGACCATAGGAAATGTACATGAATCATAATGAATTGTGTTCTCATGTTTTATGGGCATCGTGGGTATTAAAAATAAATAAATAAGTCCAAGAAAATTTTAATAACAATATTCTGCACTACTTGGGCTTAGGCATTCCTTGTTTACATTGCAGCTATGGCACCCGGGTGACGACCACGAGTCATACAAGTTATCGAGGCCCAGGAGGCTACCATGGCCGATCGGCAGAGAGATGATCGGTAGGAGGAGGATGACCAGTTGTAGAAGACGCTTAGGGCCTTCCAGCGATAGACCCTCGATAAGTATGAAGGCAACACCTCTGACATGAAGACGGAGAGCTGGCTAGAAGAGCTGGTGATAGCTTTCGGACTAATTCAGTCCCCGACTGAGTGTTGGGTTCCAATGTCCATCATCCAGATGAGAGGAGCGACGCGTTAGTGGTGGACTCTTTACCTGGGGGAGAGGAGATAGGCTGAGGTGGCATGGGATAATTTCGAGAAGGAGTTCTGAGTGGAATTCCTATCTTCTACGATGAAGGTGGAGAAGAGGCAGGAGCTACTCTCCCTCAAGTAGGGGAGTATGTCAGTATGGGAGCTCAGAATCAAGTTCAAGGACCTCCTAAATTTTTCTCCGGACCTCTTCCCAAACAAGGAGTCTCGGGAAAGTCGTTTAGAGGAGGCGCTCTAACCCTCCCTCCAATACGCCGTTACTCCCTTAACCCTACAGACATACATGGAAGTCCATAAGAAGGACGAAGTGGTGGAAACAATTAACACGCTGGGAGGTGTTTCACGAGAGGGGATCCAGCGGGGATCCTCGAAGGGTAAGGCTGTCAGCACTAGACCATCGGCATCAGGACCATATCGGTTCCGACCAGTAGGGTGCAGGCCGCAGCAGTTCCAGTTCTAGTCCCCCAGTCCTCGCCCTTTCCTTTCTGGCCTAGGACCGAGGTGCTTCATCTGTGGGAGCCATGTACATCTCCAGAATCAGTGCCCAGACCGAGTATAGTATGGAAGTGGTGGATAGGCCCAACATCTACCTCAGTAGCAGCTTCCAGCAATGCCCTTCCAGCAATAGCAGCAGGGGCAGTGAGGTCCCGCTCCTCGAATGGCCGACGTTGCAGGGGGAGTCCGACCTTAGGGTGCTCCTCAGGGACCTCGACCAGGGCATGGTCAGGGAGGTGGTCGACATACAAGAGGTATATGAGCTGGGTGTGGACAGTTTCATGTCGTAGAGGCAGCAGTTCCAGCGGGGCCAGAGGTTGTTCAAGGAACGATCAGTTTGTTTATCACCCTTGTATATGCCTTGTTCGATACTGGAGCTTTGTACTCCTTCATTGCACCCTTTCTAGCACGTGCTTTGGGTCTAGATGCAGATAGAATTTTAGAGCCCCTGGTGCTGAGCACACCAGTCGGAGGTCAGACTGACTTGTTATATATTTTTTGAGGATGCAGACTAATGATAGGGCCACATCAGTCGGACAAGGATCTTATACTGCTATAGATATAGCCATGCGATATCATCCTAGGGATCAACTGGCTGTTCTCTGTGGGTTCTTTCATCGACTGTTTCTGAGGAAGGGTTGCGTTCTCAGACTTGGGTGGCCGATGTGTTACTTTCACTGATGAGCGGAGTAGTCAGAAGCGCAGCAGGCAAGAGGAACCCCTCCTCTCCTTATTGCTGATCTGTCAGTAGAGTCAGTAGATACTAAGATGGTGGAGGTTCCAGGGATCGTCAGTGAGTTTATGGACGTCTTTTCTGACAAGGTAATGACTCTACCCCCTCGACAAGATATCGAGTTTGGGATAGACTTGCAGCCTGGTGCTCATCCGATTTTGATGGCCCCTTACCGGATGGCACCATCGGAGCTATGGGAGTTGCGGATTCAGATCAAAGATCTGATGAAGAGGGGTTATGTTCGACAAAGTGCATCACTGTGGGGTGCTCCAGTCTTGTTAGCAAAGAAGGAAGATGGTGGTCTCAGGTTGTGCATAGACTACAGGAGGCTGAATGTGGTAACGATAAAGAATCGCCACCCTCTTTCGTGGATAGACGTTCTTTTCAACTAGCTGAAAGAGGTAGGGTGCTTCTCAAAAATCGACCTGTGGTCTGGGTATCACCAGTTGAGTGTGAAAGAGGGAGACATCCTGATGACGGCATTCAGGTGAAGATATGGACACTTTAAGTTTGTAGTCGTGCCTTTCGGTGTTTCAAATACCCCGGCTATGTTCATGGGGCTTATGAACTCCATCTTCTGGGAATACCTAGATCAGTCCATAGTCTTGTTCATCGATGATATCCTGATCTATTCAAGGTCATAGTAGGACCACCCCGAGCAACTGAGGATAGTTTTGGAGGTCCTCCGACAGTACCAGCTCTATGGGAAGTTGTCAAAAATGCATGTTCGGGATGCGAGAAGTGAACTTCCTTGGGCACATAGTGTCCGAGCATGGGGTAACGGTGGACCCATCAAAGGTTGAGGAATTTTTATCTTTGGTAGCACCCAAGAATGTGGCTGAGGTACGTAGTTTCCTCGGGTTGACAGGTTACTATCGGAGGTTCGTACCCAACTTCTCTCGAGCTACGGCGTCGTTGACAGCCTTGACAATGAAAGACCCGGTTTTCTTGTGGAGTGGGCAGTGTGAGGTAGCCTTCAGCTATCTGAAAGAGAAGTTGGTTAGTGCTCCAGTGCTGAGACAACCAGAAGAAGGGGAGGTGTATGAGGTGTTTTGTGATGCTTCAGGGCAAGGCCTCAGGTGTGTGTTGATGTAGCGGCAAGGGGTGATCTCTTATGGGTCTAGGCAGTTACGCCCTCATGAGCGTAATTATGCCACCCACGACCAAGAGCATGCAGTGGTTTTTTTTGCGCGAAAGTTATAGCGGAATTACCTCCTCGGAGAATGCTTTATGGTCTTCATAGATCACAAAAGTTTGAGGTATATCTTCTCTCAGCGGGACCTAAACTTGCAGCAGCAGAGGTGGATGGAGTTCCTCTAGGATTAAGACTGCGAGATTTCCTACACTTCAGGAAAGGGGAACATAGTGGTCGATGCTTTGAGCAGGAGGTCATAGAAGGATGTGGTCCGAGAGTCGGGAGACGCTTGGAAGGTGATGGAGGAGTTCGATTCCTTGCACCTGGATGCAAGGATGGATGGCAGTAGAGGTTTCCTGTATCAAATGACAGTGCAGTCTTCTCTGTTGTAGAAAGTGGAGGAATCTTAGTGGGGAGAACCAGAGAACGAAGTGATGCATAACGAAGTTGACTAGAGATATGCTCTGGAAGGGTGGATGGAGGTTGGTCAGAAACAGATGCTTTTCCGAGGAATTTTGTTTATTCTAGAGGGGATGCGCAGCAAGGTACATAGTGAGTTCCACAACTCACCCCTAGCGGTGCACTCAAGAGTTTTGATGATGTACCAGGGTCTGAAGAGACCATTTTGGTGGCCCAGAGTAAAGCAAGCAGTGGCGGAGTTTGTGGCCAATTGCCATGTGTGTCAGCAAGTAAAGGCTGAACACCAAGTTCCAGGCGGCCTGTTGTAGTCTCTAGATGTCCCCAAGTAGAAGTGGGAGGACATTTCGATGGATTTCATCACTGGACAACCCAAGGATCAAGGGGGGTATGATGCAATCTGGGTAGTAGTGGACTGGTTGACAAAATAGGCTCACTTTTTGAAGATTAAGGAGTCGAGTATAGTGGATGCTTTGGCACGAAGGTACGTGGATGAGGTGGGGCGGTTGTATGGTCTTCCAAGGTCCATAGTCTCTAATAGGGATGCACGGTTTACCTAATGAGTCTGGAGAGTATTTCGGCATGATTTCGGAACCCAGCTATGTCTTAGTACTGATTTCCATCCCCAAACAGATGGACAGATAGAGCGCACCATCCAGACCTTGGAGGAAATTATGCAGGCATGTGTTCTGGACTTAGCAGCATAATGGGTGCGACACTTGCCTCTAGTAGAGTTTGCATACAATAATAGATATCACTCTACCATTGGTATGGATCCGTTCGAAGCCTTTTATGGAAGGCCATGCTGCTCACCTGTGTATTGGACCAATGCCAGAGAGGTGGGAATCCTTAGACCAGAAGTGGTGAAAAGCACGACAGAGAAGGTTCAGCTTATACAGGAAAGGATAAAGGCAGCCCAGGACCGACAGAAGCCGTATGCTGATAGCAGGAGAAGGCCCTTGGATTTTGAGGTTGGGGACCATGTGTTCTTGAAGTTCTCCCCTTAGTATGGGCAATGAAGGTTAGGAAAGGGGAGTAAGCTTTCTCCCAGGTTTATCGAACCCTTCGAAGTGTTATGATGGGTCTGCGAAGTGTCTTATCAGCTAGCGTTACCACCACCGCTACTGAGGATACATGACGTCTTCCATGTGTCCCAGCTTTGTCGATATCTACACGACAACTCCGACGTCATCGATTAGGGAGAGATAGATGTTGAAGACGATGCGACCTTCATAGTACAACCAATCAGGATCGAGTATCGTAAAGAGAGAGTGATTTGTAGGTGAACAATTCCCTTGGTTCATGTGATAGGGAGACATGGTGGGCTTGAGGACAGTACATGGGAGAGGGAAGCACAGATGTGTACCCAGTACCCCGAGTTTTTTTGAGTTTTGTGTTGTTCTATTTATTCTTGTAGTGGAATGTTTTACCTTGTTGGGTATGAAATATGTTGTTTTCTGTTTCTCTCTGTATGTGTGTGAAAAGTACTGGCTATGGGTAGGGGAGGATCCGACCCCTGATCAAGACACATTAAGGTGGATGTGATTAAACTCATGTGGGTGATTCAGTGCCGCCCAAAGCAGATAGTTCCTTGACATGGGGGAAGAGGCTCCCCAACACACGTGACTGTGCAGTTTTACGTTATCTGTGGCTTGGTTCTTAAGACTAAAGTGTTTTTAGTTAACAATGGGGTTCTCTCTGGAGAGGTAACTTTTGAGGTGGTTGTTCAGACCATCTCTTTCCTTCTGGTTGTTTTGATTCTTGAGGGCAATAATAGTTTGAGTGGAATCTGATGTAATGGCCCAGGTTTTTGAGAGGTTCATTACTTTGTAAAAATCTGATTTTGGGTGTTCTGGGTGGTCTGGGAAGGTCTTGGTGAAATTTACCCCCTAACAGTAGGCCTATCAGTAGCCTTGGCCTACCGGTAGCAGGCCTATTGATAGCTCGGTCTACCGGTAGCTGCAGGCTACCAACAACTCAGTCTACCAGTCACTGCAGCCTACCGGTAGCCCTCGGCTACCGGTCACAGCAGCATACCGGTAACTCCACCCCCACGGGTTTTCCAGTAGTGCCTCTTTTTTGCACAAGTTAAGTTTTTAACCATATTTTGACCCCTTTACAACTATTTCAACGCCAATAAATGGCGTTTAATTAAATTTTTAATGAGGAACCCTGGTTTGTGCGTCGGTTTAAACCGCCCCCAAAGGCAAGGACCCCTTTAATGACGTGTGGGGCCTCATGGTCAACCCACAACCCCGCTCGTTACGTGGTTTCACATTCTTATCTCAACTGTCCCCGGCCCTTATAAACTAAAGGGTTCTTCCTGGGTTTCCTTTTCTCGATCACCCTTTCATCGATTTTTCTACTCATCCTTGAGTTTCCGAGGCCCAACCCCTACAAATCGCACATCATCTGATCCACACGCGTGAAGATTTACTTCCATCGTCGACCAATCAAGTAGGGGTTCACCTTCATCTCTCCTTTCTGTGTATCATGCATGGTGGGTATGCTTTTGTTTCTATAGAATTGGATGAACCAAACCTTACGGAAGATAATAAATAGATTATAAAGAATGAAGGATGAGGGATGTGATCGATGATGCTGCTCTGTTTTATGGACTCCCATGAATAATGATTTTTGAATTGTGTTGTCTTACGCCTACTGAAAATCAAGGATGTTGGTGGTCTTTCTCTGTGCACGAATGAACCCTTACATCTGGTGATGTTTAAATGGTTGTATCATGATTTTGAACCTCTACTGTGAAAATGAATTTGGACAATTAAATATATTCAGCTAATTAAATTGAAAGCACAATGATCAACCCTTTCTGTGATAACCCTGGTTAAATCGCAATAAAGGTGAAATCATGGAGTGTGTTAAATCTTTGAAATCTGAAAGTACCAGCATAGGCCTGCTTTGTGTTGGTGGTAGTATTTTGTTCTTTCATTTTCATTCACAGGTCGGTTGTTGGGTGACATGGGTGGGGATGGGATCCCCTTTTGTTATGATTCCAGTGGTTGTGAATTTAAGGTTGGGTGGTTACCTTGTTTATATCACGAATTGGGGAGGGATCCTCTGTTGTTGAGAAAACGTTGGCTCCTAGATCATGGGGACATGGGGCTGTATCTTGGGGTTTTCCTTGGGTCCAGTACTTTGATGGATCTCACTTATCTTTTTGATTGTTGTGGTATTAAAAGAGAACTGGGTGTGAATGATTAAATTTTGTTGTTGGCTGTAACTTTTTCCCTTGCGTTGTGCTTTTTCTGTTAGTTTTCCAGTGGTGCAGAAACTTAACCACATATTATTACTGAACATGATAACAAGGATTGGACAAAAGGGGTTTTGCTCTGTTGAGATTTGTGACTTGGCATGGTTGTTGTTCTCTTCACTTGCGAATGAATGGTTAGGATAGTGATCTTTAGGCTGGCTGAAGAAAAACCTTGATTTGGGTGAGTGCTTGATTACCTATATATATACTTGTAGTTTTTTGTGATTATTATTTGATCCCCATCAAAGTTGATCACTTAGTGCCAAACACCCCCATTTCATGGGGGAAGGTGTTTTTACCAACACTTCTATTTGTGGCTGGTTATTAGCTCATTTCTGCTCCCTTTCCCGGTTATCCCAAGTATCTTCAGGCAAGCTGTGAGGGCCTGAAGTCCATTATTAGCCCAAGAATCTTTGGGCAGGATGGCGTGGTGGTTGGCCCAGATGTGTGTAGGCAGATGGTTTCCCAAGTATCTTCGGGATGAGGCCCAGGTGTCTTCGGGTGTGGTAGTGGATCTTCTATCCAACGTGTCTTCAGGTGTGGAGGTGGTTGTTCTGGCCTAGGTGTTTGCAGGCGTGGTTACATGAGATAGTTGTGACCGAAGTGTTTGTGGGCGGGGTATGGCAGTGGTACTGCGTGAGGTTTTGGCCCAGGTGTGTGCGGGCGATGTGTGGAAGTGGGACTACAGTGATTATGGTGGGATTTGTTCGATGTGTAGGATGTCTTCAATAAACAGTGGGAAAGTGTCGCGGGGTACCCAAACAGTGATGTGCTTTAATTATAAATTACTTTCTTGCGTTATTTGGTGATTGTGGCTGGTGAGTGGGATGGATGAACTCCTTGATAGTGTTGGTTGTCTACTTCTCATGGGACTTTAGTATGTTCCCTCACATGTGCACGAGAGTCTTTGGTTTTTCCCTACTGAGTATAATTCTATGCTCACCCTACATATGTAAAACTGTTTTTAGGTTTCTAGGAAGACTTCGGGGATCGTGTTGGACCGTACTAGCTCAGACCTTATGGCAGATCATTGCAGTTTTTGTAGTAATTTCTTTTGGTATTTCACTTTGTAATCTCTTTATACATTGTGGTTTTTAATTTTGTAACATGTATTGGGAATGGTTCCTGGTTTTACTTTCACTTTCAGTTTGGTGTTGTGGGATTTATTATCTTATCTCCCGATCCTATTAAAAATAAAAGGGCAATTCCTTCAATTTAGTGTGTGATTCTATACCCTTGGTGATAGTATCCACTCCGGGACCTATTGAAGGTGGGTTTCAGGGGTCATTATCTCTCCTTCAACTTAATGAAGGAACGGCCTAGCAATCTGCTGACCCTTCCCTCCTTTTGGTGAAGGCGGGTCGTGACCTATTATGATAATTTTTAACAATGTTCAATTTATAAATTGATATCATGTCACAATGTGGAAATCTAAAATATTAAAGATTCTATATGTTTTTATTATTAGATATGTAATAATTTATATCCTCTTTTGAGTTAAAATCCATCAACATAGTGATGTTTTGTTTTTGGATTTTTTTTAATTCTAATTGATAAGATCAATTTTGATGTCTCATTAAAATCATTGATAAAATGGATGTAAAATGATCAATTAGAATGGTTTATAATATGTAGATTAAGAAAAAATATGTCCTATATGGGGTTGTGGAACCACATAGGGTTTTACAAATTATTCTTATATAAAACCTTGAGGAAGTGGGATTTTTTTAATCAATGCAATCTTCATCATGCCAAAGACAACATTGAAAAAACTTTAGAATGAATATTGTGAAGATTGTATAATGTAAATATTTTAGTTCAAATCTTGAATATATTTTAAAGGTATATGTTTCATGATTTCTATGATGTTTCTTAAAATTAATATTTACATGAAATTGAAAGAGTTTGGTGAAACAATGAAATATATATGGATGTTTCTTAATGGTAAGAGCTTTGTAGTAAAGGTGACATCAAATATAATATGTATTGTGAAATAAGAAAATATCACGCAATCATGGTGGTGAGAAAGGATGTTTTATGAAGGTTCATCAACATATATAAATAGTCTACTAGTCCCTCATTTGGGGTGACAAACCATTAATGATTATACTGGATCTAAAATCATAATAGAGTTCCATGATGTTATTTCTTGGATAATGTAACTAAAGTAACATTATATGTGTAATAAAAATAGACTGAGTTCTATAATAATAGTTTAATTGATTAAAAACAACCAAACAGATTATTGATACATGCTATTTCCATGAGAAACCAAATGTTGCAAAAAATTGGTTTTTCATGATAATATAAATGTTCAATGAATTTAGGGAGTTATGTTAGAACTAAGAAATATTTTTGAACTAGTTGATATTTTTTGAGAGTTGAGAATATATTGTTAGAAAGTAATAGATAGAGGATTCATAATTATTCACCCATAAATGTTTTCTCTTATTTATATTCATTATTTAAATTAATTTTAAAATTCATAACACACCAAATTGGATTTAAAAAATTTATTCCATCAATTAGGGAATGAATAGTCTGGATAACCAGTGGTCACACATCAGCTGAGAAGGTGGTGATATTTTACAATGGTTTTGGTAGTGAATGATGAGGGACAAATATTCCACTATAGGATTCTTATATTGGTGAACTATATTGGATATTTTTACAATGTTTATTTTATATAAAACGATTTTTGAAAGTATCCTGGTGTGGGTGAACCTTGTAGAACTGTTGTTTCCTATGTATGTGTTAATTTCGGTATATTAATTAATGTTGGAAGGTGGGAGAAGCTAGTGTTTTGTAATAATGAAACAATTAATGCAGATTGGATTTTTCTAATTTTAAATTCTCATTTATCCACACCCTTCCAGGGAATTAAACAAGGATTAGAAAATGACCAGCTTTATATAAAAATATTGTTTTTTGTATTTATCTCTTGGTTTAAGTAATTAAATTTTTCAATCATAAATGAATTATGATCATAAATACGAATAATTTTAGACTTTGTAAGATTTTTATGAAATAATACGTCTAATAATTGTGATTTAATATCTATAACTTTATGATATATGAGGCCTTGGTCAATATGGAAAATGATGATTTATCATATGACAATAAAAAAATAACTAACTAAATATACAATACGAAATAATTATTTATTGGGTGCACTATTCAACACAATCTAATCGAATGTAATGTATTTTTAAATCTCTTGGGAAATTTTGGACAAATTGTTAGACTCATATCAAGGTGATTAAGATGTTTTAAAATCTTTATATCATTTTATATATAATTAATATAATGACATGAGGATAAAACAAAATGAATCTATTGATGTATTCCTTGATTGGGTGAATGAGATATTAGCATTCATACATGGTATTGGTGAAATTGTACAATATTTACTGATATTAAACTAATTTATGAAACTATTTCCCTCATGATTTAATATTTAATATTTAAATCTTTAGGTTTATTATAAAAGGGATATATCATTGGGTTATCTTCATTTTAAAATTATTTCATATGTGATATTACATAATGATAATGAGGTCATGGAAACAGGGATGTCTAAGGAGGGTAAATTCATAGACCATAATAATATCACTATATAGGATAACTAGGAAGAATGGGAAGTGGATGATTTCATGGACTTCATGCCCTAAAATATGAAAAGATGAAAATAAATTTTCTTGATAAACATATGCTTTAATGAATTAGATGGTGAAAGGCCATGACACATGAATAAAAGTGTCCCAAAAAGATTCAAGATGATGATGAGGATAACGAATAAATTGTTCTGAAAATTTTTCTTTTGCAAATGAAAAATTAAGGAAAATTTATAAAAGACGTTTATAATGAAAATGTTTCTACATTCAAAAGAAAATGATAGTTAATAAGAAGCAGAGGTAGATGAAATTTAAAACTAGAGTGACCATAGAGAAAATGATATTGTGACAATTTTAATAAATTCATAAAAAATGTAATATAGAAACAATGAAACATTTTAAGTGAATGGATGGTTGGATATCAAGATGAATTAGATGATTCTCTTGTTTAAATTTCAGTTTTGAGAAACAAAAATAATAAACTAAATATACCAGTTCAAGATTAAAAAAAACAACAAGAAATAGAAAATGGGGGATAATTATGTATTAATGGACGAAATTGAAAATCATAATTCTATAAAACTAGATAAATAATACAAAAAATATTGATTATAATATTGATTTTTACGAATACACAATTTTTATCAATGGTTTTATGAAAAAACTAAATGATCATGTAATGCTTATTAATGGAATTAAAGGTGATATTGTTGGAAAATAAATAAAAGTGAAAAGTTATGTGAGAATATTAATAGTAATTATAATATTTCAAAAGAAGGTAAAAAATGAGACAATAAAATGGATGTTGGAGTAATAATTTCTAGAGAAAGAGTTAAAATGTTTTGGACATGAAACTGGCACAATAGAACAAAAGAACTATTATAGGGATTTATTATAAATATAAATAATTAATGATTGTTTCTAGTCCCAATGAACCCAATATTATGTTAAATATTGATTTCAATATTAGATACAATCAATTTATTTAGAGAACCAAAGGCATAACTAGTGGGTCACTATGAAACATAGGAATAAAACTTCTATTACGTGTCATGGTTATTGAAATATAGGGAATTATTATAATTTTTATTCCCAATATAATAGGTATCAAATAACACAAGTGTACTATATTGACTCTAATAGTGTTCAACATTCCCATAAATCATTATATGGTCTCTATTTTAGGTGACGAGGGTTTTCACAAATGCCTAGATGTTGATCATCAACAGTGGAATGGAATTTTCCATAGTAGACACAAAGTGTTTGAATTCTATAGCTGAAGGAATAAATTACTATGATAAAAATTAATAATCTATTTGTAATATTTATAGATATATTTGGTCCACAATACTTCTACAATGATCGTTAATTCCATTAAATGTGAAATATAATTTATAAGATAAAGAAAAAATATAGATAAATAATTACTAGTCTTAGTTATTTCACTAGTACCATTAAATCATTCTAGTTTTCAGATTCTTTTGAGTATCTAAACAAACCATATTTCCATAAAAAAGGACATAGTCATAGTAATTAGGGACATAAAATAATTATAGATTAAATTTTGAAACTACAAATTCCTAGTGATTATTATCATAGAAAAACAGAGTTTATGGAAATTATATGGGGAATTTTGATATCATTATAATTGATGGCCTCAGTTGGAAATTTATGATATTCAATAAACATTGTTACTCAGGACATTCTATAAACATTAACAAGAAGATGTGTATCATCAAAGGTATAATGGTATAGCAGGGATGTAATAGAATCAAATAAATTTGAATGTCATCTTTCATAGTGGTAACGATGGTATGTTTTTTTATCAAGGTAATATGAGAATAGGTCATGGAATAAATATATTGGTCATTTATTCCAACCATAATTTTATAGTCTAGTGAAAATTAGTGGAGCTTGATATATCCCTACACTATCACATGATAAAACCCAACCATGATATTCTTATAAAAGTGGATGAAAAATTGAAATAATTATAATGTAACAGAATGAATGTCAACAATAGTGTTGGAATTGAAATATATTGGATTATATATTATATTCACACCAAGTGACATTGATTGGATGGGATACTATATTGTATTAATTAATGATTATGTAATAATTTCAAGGATATTAATCATCACCCACAAGTCCTAGGTATTTAGATTCATAAAAAATAACATAGGGATGCGAAATATATGCATAGAAATATGATTCTAATTTTCATAACAAATAATGTTATGCAATTTATAGATATAAATTTGTTATACTATCAATACAATAATGGGATTAGGATAAAAGTCTCACCAGTGATATCTGATCAGAAAAATTATGTGTATGGGTGGAGAAATATTATAAAATGAAACATCAATGAAATAATAGTTATTAAGAAATAATAACTAGAGGGGTTTTAGAATGATTTATTGATAGAGGTTTTAAATTTCAAACATTTATTTTTTATATGGGATGAGAAGATTCCAGACAAGATGTGGTATAGAAATTATCTTAAAATAAATTTAATTCATGTCTTTAGAAGATAGTTTTTCATTATCAATATTGATAGAAACACAATGTTTCAACCCATTGGATGTGAAATTATATTTAGTTGAAACTCAAGGAATATAAATGCTTTTCAATTATTTAACTAGAAGCATGGAATGGTTTCGAAGATTATTTATTTTATTATTTTGTATGTTTATCATAACCTTAAAAATATAGGAAAATGATTTAAGAGTATTGTTATATATAGTTTAGTATATTTGGGGGAGTTAAAGAGAAATATTTACATTCATAAAATGATTCACATGAATTTTATGATTATTATATACTTGTATCTACATAGATTTTGATAGTTCTTGATGAACATTATACTAAAAATATTTATTAGGCAGAACGTTTGAGAATGAGGTGGATGAAATCTCTATAAAACATATATTGCATATCATATTTATAACATGAATTTCATATGTTTCATCAAGAGATTAGTAATAATTATAGCCGATGAATGATGATATTCATGATCTGAAAGAGAATAATATGTTGGGAAATATTTCATGGTCAATAGATAAGAATGTAAATGGGGAAAAATCATTGTTATGAAACAAACAAAATAAAAATAGAATAGTTATTTATCAAATCTTGAATAGATCAAAAGGGATACTCTCAGGTTGATGGGAGCATTATATATGAGGTATTTTCCTCTATTATAATGGTGGATACTATTCATCTATTCATATCTAATATAGTAAAATGTGGGTTTAATTATTTCAATATAGATGTAAAATCATCATTTATTGAACGGTTTTATAGAGGATGTTATATATATATAACAACATGATTTTTTTATTTTTTATATAGATTAGAATACTATTTTTCAACTAGAGAAGTTTTTATATGGGTTAAATAAGGAATCAAAATCATGGTATTGATGACATGATCAATTTTTCTTAAATAAATGTTTTTTGTGGTGGTTTTTATTATAATATATTTATTAATAACTACAATGATCAGTGGATGATGGATCTAGTGTATATTGAAAACCTAACCATTGGTGGATGTAATGATGAGTATAGTAAATGTTTTACAAAATCCATGATATGTGAGTTTATAATGACAATGATTTTAGAAATAATATTCTTCCTTTGTTTATAGGGAAAAGAAGTCCATCAACAATTATTTCTCAGTCAAAATATTCCAAGGAGTTTTTGAGATGATTTATAATAGAGAATTACAAGTAGAATAAAAATCCATGTTATACCTATATTAAAATTTCATAGGATAATTATAGTTAATTGGACAATTTCATAAAATATTTACATATCATTTAATACTTATTTAACAAAATAGAGGAATGACCCAAATTGTTTTTCTACATGCTAGGATCAACAATATCAATGTAATACCACTGAAATCTGTAAACATGAAAAGAAACGAATACATCAGTATATCATGGTCTGGCTGGATTTTGGATTTTTGTATAATAATAAATCATTCTAATAGGTATTGGGATATACATATATAGATTGATTCAGTTTAGCATATGATATAATTTCAATTTCAGTTTGTTTTTCAATATAGGATGTATGTGTGCCTCATGAATATGAAAGAATAAATATTACATTCCTCTTAGCACTACTAAAGCTAAATATGTTTAGGATACTCAATCTTACATGTTTTTATTTATGAAGAAGAAAAATGAAGTTATGGGAGTTGAATTTAAATTTCCTATTATATGACATTATGGTAATTCAGGTAAAATAAATTATTGTAAAAAATAATTTAAATTTTAGATTGATGAATAAAATTGATATCATGTAACATTTTATCAAGGAATAGAGTGAAGTATTGTCCTTTGTATTTGGAGTATATTCCTACATAATTTCGATTTACTAATATTATAATGAATACCTTTCACAATGACGTTTTTCAATATTTTCAAATGAAACAAATAGTTATATCGACTCAGAAGAATTGAAATGTTTGGATGTGTAGCCCCAATCCCTATTGAATGGTTCGTTTTTACCTATGTGATAATATGATATTTGTTTTTATGAAATCAAATGGGTTACCATTGAGTTCATTGATAATGGTGGAGAATTTGTGTTCATGATCATTGGGCAAGATGATAGGGGAAAGTAACATGGTGAGTTTTAATATGTATATGTTGAAAAAATTTATTAAATGTTGATAAATTATTTATGTTTAACCAATGGAGTTTTTTATGAATGTTGTTACATAATGTGGTAGAATAATTGGTGTTATTTTATTGTCTCTTTCATTTGGGATATGTTGAACGAGTTCTATTGAAAAGGGTGGAGTTCCATCATTACTATATGATATGATGAAATGGTTTTGTTGCAGTGTACGTGTTCAATAAATGGTTGTTTTAGTAATGAATAGACTTATTAATGAAATTTTCATTCAGTTATACTTTCTCATACTAATAATGGGTAATGTGGACTGATATTTTATGTTGAGTAAATCACTTATCTTAATATAAAGACACAATAAGTGATTTTTTGGAGGGAGGAAGTACAAAATGAGTTTTCAATAATTTTGTAACATGAAGATTAAAGTGGATTAAATTGGTGAAGATTTTTCAACAAATACATATAATTTTTTTTGTATAAATCCATCAAGATGACATTATATTACTTTTTGGTTGGTCGTGTTTGCTGAAAAAATAATGTTCGCAAGGTCAGTTGTGAAAATATTGTGAGATGTTCCAAAGTTATCTAAGAAAGAGTCTTGGAAAATCCTGACGGTGAGTATAATATAACATGTATGTGATTACTTCATCTCATATTGTCTCCCAAATATTTTTGGTCAACAATTTGGAGGGGGATGAGTTTTTTTTGAATCAAGGGAAATAATTTTATGTAATTGAGTTGTTTAGTGAATATGTGAATGAGTATCTTTCTACTGAAAGAAATTACCTTTTTAGGTTTTCCCTTATAAATAAACCTAAATAGACTATATTGAGACATTGTATAAATTTCTGGAAGGACATAGATTCATTACAGAATCATAGTTTCATGAATATTTGAAATACAAATGGATATTTCATGATGGTAGATGTTTCAAGATAAGTTGATTCCAATTATTATTTTAATTTCAACCAATAAAACACTTATCTAAGATACGTATCATTAATGTTACTGTGAAAAGGGTCATCCATATCTATATTTATACAGTTACCCTCTTCATATGGAGTGTTAACCCCATTAAGAATATTAGGGGTCTATAATCACATATTATTTTTGTGACTCTATTTTACACATGAAGAAATTACAATATCATAATTTTTAGAAGATAAAGGTAATTTCCTCCATAATGTCAAGTGAGTTATATGAAAAAAATGTTTTTTGAATGTTGGTATTTCTTTAAATATTTTGATTTGTTTAAGTTAGGAGTTACATGACCAAAATTTTTTTTTGAAGAAGTTTAGAGTTCCATAAAAAAGGTCATGAATATTTTGGTGAAGCTTTACAAAAGAGGATAATATGTTTAATTATAATTAAGGTTTCATTAAAATGAAGGAATTGAATAAAAAATATAATATATATTGATAGTCATTTATTTTTAGAAATTTGAGCTTTATAACACATCAAATTCTTTGTTCAATACCTTAATTAAATAATTCATGTCAAGAATATTCTAGACAAGTAGTAATTAAATATCTTTTTATGCAATAAAAATATTTCAAAATGGGAATTTTAGTAAACTAGGATGGATAGAAAGTACGCTCAAAAATTTTAACAGTAGTGCGCTAAAGTTGATATTGGTTCATTACTGTTTCTTTGTATTATCTTTGGATGTATCCAATGAGAACAAAGTAATACACCTCTTTTAAAACTGTGTTATAATTTATACTTACTCATTTTAATGGGTATTTATTTAAAGATGGTTTTCCTGAAAAAAAAAACATGATCCACAATGGGAATTTTTTTAATCTAGCATGTTCTTAATCACCGCTTCCCCTCTTAGGGTTTTTTATCTTCTTTGTACAACAACCAAAAATGAAGACACTCAATAGTTCCTCATTATTTTGAGAGGCAAAGTTTTTTTGGGAGTTTAGATCATTCCCATGAGATGGGTTTCATGCGTACCACTATGATTTGAATTAGAACCCACAATGTATAGTTTTTCTAAAATGATATGTTATATTTTTAAAGGTCACATGACATATAATATTCCAGTAACATTTAAATATATACATCCATGCTACAGTACTATTCTATTTATGTTCATGCATCTTGGATCTAGTGGACTGTTGGGGTAGAAACTCATGGATATATCCTATATATAATAGTTTAAATGAATAAAATTACATATTTTTATTGTTTCATATTATAAAATAATATGAAAGGACAATACAATGAATTTTGACATCATGTAGTATAGACTACAAGTTTATGGATTCCTAACAAAGGATGATGAAAGGTTTATGTTAGAATTACGATTTTAGGTTCATATCATGAGTAATATATTTCTTTATGTATGGGGATCTCATATGCACATTGTCTCTAATGAATGGTACCTCATAGAGAATATGGTTCATAGAATATTGATCACACATAGAATATAAAACATCGAGCATGATATCTCATTGGGAATATAGTCCTTTTAAAATAACTTTTAATAGGTAATATTGACCTTTTTGTAATATATTCATTAATAGAATATGGATCATTAATGTAAGATTTATAGATTATTAGTTCTTATGAAAATGATTTAGTATTTACATAGAGAATGCACACATATAGTTCTATTGGGGATTACAATAGGTAGGGGAAGAAAAATTCATTTAATTATTGATGATTAATGGTTGAATGAAGATAGATGGCAACGAGCATGGATATATATTTCTTAATGAGGGGGGGGGGGGAGTTTTGAATTATGAGTATTTTTATCATCTAGTTCCCAGATTAAAAAAATCACGGGTAAAAAAAATATTTTTCTCTCTACCTTGATCATTGAATGGACCAAAGGGTCAACCAATATAAAACATTATTGGAATTATGTACATTATGACCCTGTGGGATTTCATCATTGACCTCATTATAAGGAACATATTATCATGTGTAAACATGATGATAAATTTAACTCCCCAAGCTTCCACGGTACGTTTCTCTTGGAGTAATTTAGTAGCTTTTGTTGTACGCAATTTCGAGTTCTTGCACCCCACGACCAATCTAACAGGCCATTATGAATATTATTACACACTTTTTGAAATTTTAAAAATTTTATATTTAAAAATGGACTTCATTTTTTGGATTCAGATTATCAAAATTAGCTTAGGGTGATTTTTTGGTATTTTTCGTAAAACATTCATTTTTTATGAATAGTGAAAAACATTGTGTTACTGTTTAAAACTGAATTTTTATTCAATTAATAATTTATTTAATTTAAATTTATTTTAGGTCAAAACTGATACATAATACCTATATATTTCCAACGTAACTCATTGGAGTCATTTTATAATAAGATTAGATATATAAAATTTTATTGAACTTTTAAGGTCTTTTACCCACCTTCTATTCACATTCAAAAATTTGCATAAAACGTAATTTTTCCATTTTTATGAACTGAATTTCAAAATTCTAAGAAAAATTTTTTATATCAGTAAGTGAAATTTGGTTTAATTAGATGTAAATAATTTTTAGTGAATAGTAACTTTTAAATTTTATTTACAATTGTTAATAGTAAATAGTGTAATTACAGGTAACAATGATATTATAATTACCCTAACACAAGTCCTAATTATATTGGATAAGTGTATCTCAAATAAAATCACCCTTAGGAAAAAATATAACCCTTTTAGTCCACTTGGATTAGATTAGGACATTTATTATTATTTTATTTAATGAAGAGTAAGAAGTGTTAAATTCAAATTTTAATAAATAAGACATTTTTAATATAAGGATAAACATAAAATAAATTTGACAATAAATTTTCATTAGAAAGATATTTATATTTCCTACATACTAGAATTTTATTTATAAATTTTAGACATTAAATATTTATATTTATTTATGACACAATGATGATCTAATAATTACTATATTATTGAAAGATTAAAATAATCTATATTATAAATGTTAAAATAATCGTTAATTGAGACTTTTAATTTATTCCAAAACATTTATCAGTGAATATGACATTTTATGGTTGATTAAATAAATTTTTTATAAGTGATAATTTTGTTACTACTTTCAAAAAAATAATTACTAAATAGTGTTAAAATTGACAAAAATGAGTTTTGAAAACAGATACTATATTATTAATTGATATAATTTTCCTAAAAATATAAGGATCATCCAAAGGAATTATATAAGGTTTATATATCAATAATGAACTACTTGTGGTTCTCTTGGATCTTTATTGTAAGTTTATTAACAATTTATTATAATAATACAATAATACGTGGTAAAAGTAAAACTATTTAACTAAGAGTTATATCTAAAAGATAAAAATAATATGGTGACATAAACCTATATATAACCTATTGGTTAAGAGTTATTCGACTTATCCAAACCTTAGAATCAAAATAAATTCTTTCGTATCTATTATAAACCAATTTTAATTGTAAAATAAAATAATATTATATGCTTTTCTTAAACTGACCTTCACCTCTCTTATAAAAGGGTACTTACCCTTCTCTTAATTTCACACCTCCAACGCAATTTGGCTTGGAAAAACCCAGCTCAAATATATTCCCAATAACCTTAACATAAACCTATAATCCTTAATTTGATTTGAATCAAACCTAAGGAGCTGTTTTGATCAAATTAAAAGGAAGCACCCGAAGAAGAGTTAATAATTTCATCTTATCTTCCAAAGATTTTTCTTCTTCTACTTCCTCTTTCTCTGTTGTTTCCATTCCAAAAAAAATAACTCTAGTGCCTTATAATTAACTTTTATGTTATTATAAATATAGTAAAACCAAATTCATTATTCTGTCTATCCTATGAAGGACAATTACACCATACGTGCGTACGTATGGCTTACCATCTCCATGTCATGGTGTAGTTTGTTATTCAACACTTCATTATTTGGATGGGTATAATAATGAGTATAATTGATGAAAATAATAAATATAACATGTTAATGATTCAGTATATATGATATACCGTCACATTATATATGATTTCACAGTCAATAGAATGGTATTTGTTGCTCGTGCGTAAGTACGGATTACTGTCTCCATGAACGCGATGAGATTCATTCTGCATCATAACTATAACGACCCAAACAATACATACATTTTTATTACTTCAAAACTGAGCCATGCTTATTACAACATATAACAAAACCAAAATAGGACCGTATAGGTATAGAGTCTTTAGAAACTGGGAAACATAAACAACTGGTTCATAAAACATCTATATTGTCTCCCATTTATTTCATCATATCTAGAACCCCTTTTTGGCATATCCTACTTAATACCCTTCCGCCTGACCTGGGGAAAAGAAATCATACAAAAGGGTGAGCTCAAATGCTCAGTAAGGGTAAACAAAAGAAATATCAATCACATCATATTCATAAGAACATAACATTTTGGAAATCTTAACCTGCATAAGAGATCATAATTTCATAACATGGGATAAATCATAGTAGTGAAATGTAATCCTAATAATCATAACTTGAAACTTTGTGTCATACACACATAATCATATAGAATCATTTCTTAGTAGTCATGACTCATTTCTAAGACTATCTTAGTAGACAAAGTCCATTTTGAACCGAGTTCACTCCTCATTACTGTCCTATATCACAGAACCATATTAACATGTCGTTCCAGCCATTTCTATCTCATGAGATATAAATTTTTACCCAATGCATTGGAGGGGGATATAGGTCCCACCAATCTCATAATTAAACCATTCTTATGTGTTTCCCAAAATCGTAAATCATTGCATAACCCATGTAATTAAATTGGGATTCTTAAACATCATGCCATCATAACATAATCCATATAAGATAAAAGTAAATCATAAAAATAATTCGATCATAACATAATCAAATCAATGTAAAAATAGGGAAATAAACATAACCCTATATTATCTTAGTTGGAAAATAATTTTGATAAAACACTTGAACTCCATTCTTGAGGAAAATATCCTTTCAACTTCAAAAACATTTTTTTTTCTTACCATGTCATAAAATTTTAAACTAGAAGAAGTTGATCAAAAATAAAATGGAAAACTTGTAAAGGAAGCTTCATGGAAATAATTTTCTATGAATCCCTTCATGTCATATAAGTTAAAAAAACATTCTTCTCGTACTTTGACCGCAAAAGTCAAAAAGTACCTCGTACTAAAAACGACAAAAGATTCCTTTCATATATTTTACTAAAAACTCACTGAAGGGTAAAATTGGATTTTAAAAATTATAGGAGGATATAAATAATATTCCATATTGAGGAAACATGGATGTGGATGATAAATACACCCCAGTAAATACCATAGTATAAACAATCTCGGATAAAAATGAGATTGTGAGATTTTCCCTTACCTTAGGTCTGAATTGCTTCGTACGTGTCCGAACCTCCTGTATAATGATTTAAATAACTTTATTGACTTATTCTAGAATCTTACTCATTGTTATGATATCATATATGTTCATATGTTTAGCTTCTTATTAGAAATATTTCATTGTTACTTGTTATTCGAGTGTTTATTGCTTTTTTGTTCTTATGTGTGTTTTGTCGAATAAATTCTTATTCTTATTTTTAAGATATAGATACCTCATTTATAGAATGATATTTGTGTAATATATATAATTTTATTCATTAAATTCATTTATATAATGGTTATGCAATGAAGATCATGTAGAATGAGTCGCATCACATCGTGGGGATGGTAGGTCGTATGTACGCACGAGCGATGATATCATTCCCATGATCATGGAATTTTATTGAAGTGTATGTATACTATTTCAGAATAAATATCAATTTACAATAATCATATATATTTATTATTTACACCATTATACCCATCCAAGTAAGGTGGTGGTGGAAAATAGATTACACCACGGCATGGAGACGGTATTTTGTACGTACACACGCGCGGTGATTTCATTTTCCGTAGGATGGATAGAAGGTGAAATAGTGTTGTTTAATATTTATAACAAAATGTCAGTATAATAGTCATAATGATGTTATTACTTCATAATGAAACAAATAAAGAAGAAGAAGTAGAGGAAGAACAAAAGTTGAAAGAATCGGTAACGGACATTACCTCTTCTTAGAAATGCCTCTTCTTAACCTCTTCTTAGGGCACTAAAGATGGTATTTGAAGAAGACCAGGACCTCTAAGATGTTTATAGGGAAGTTTAGAAGAGAAATTGGAAGGGTTTGGCCGATCTTGAAGGCTCAATGTGGTGTGAGGAGGAGAGGGAGGTGGTGCCCTTTTATAAGGGAGGAGAGGGGAACCTTTGGAAAACTTAAAATATTATTTTATAATAAAGTCATATTTGGTTTTTATTAGCTTCATATTGATTTATTTCTAAGATAAGGTGGGTATGGGTTGAAATCCTCTCAACCAATAGGTTTTAGACAAGTTTAGGTTAATATTGTATCCTTATCATTTAGATTTAACTCTATGTTAAATAATTTAACTTTTACTGTGTCTTTTTGTTTTCTTACATTATATGGTTAATGAACATACTATAACAAGACAAACGAACCCCAAGTGGTTCATTATTAATATAAATATATGTATCTAAGTAATTTGGCCAAACCTTCAATTTTTAGGAATAAAATAACAATTAATAATATAATATTTTTTTTAAAAACTTTTTTATGTCAATTTTGACACTATTTGGTACTTGATTTTTGTGAAAATTATAACAGAATGATTAGTTCGAATAAATTTTATTAAATCAATACTAACATGTCATATTAACCTATAAAATTAGTTGAATTCATTAAAAGTCTAAAACAACATTTATTTGGGTGTTTATAACATCAATTATGTTAATATTTCTTTAATAAGGTAATTACTGCATCATCATTATTTCATAAATAAATTAAATTATTTAAAGTATAAATAATATAAATAAAAAACCATTATGTAGGAAATATTATTATATTTCTAATTAATATTTATAGTCTAATTTCCCTTATTTATAACCCTATATTAAAATGTTTTAGTTATTAAACATTGATTTTAACTATTTTAACTCTTCTATAAATTAAATAATATTAAATGTTCTAATCTAATCCAAGTGGACTTAAATGTTCGTATTTTATTCCTAAGGTTGTTTTTGGTCTAATTACACTTATCCAATAGAATTAGGACATGTGTTATGGTAATAGTAATATCATTTTTACCCTTAATTACCCTATTTACTTTTAACCGTGGTAAATAAAAGTAAAAAGTTACTATTCACCAAAAATTATTTTCATCTCATTGAACCACATTTCACATACTAACATCAACTGTGTCTCTCGGATTTTTGAAATTTCATTCACAAAATTGGTAAAATTATGTAAATTTGCAAATTCTCTTAGGAGGTGGGTAAAAGACGGTGAAAAGTTCAATAAAATTTTTATATATATAAAATTATTATAAAATGACTCCAATAAATTACATTTAACTTATATATGTATTATGTATCTATTTTGACCTAATATAAATTTAAATAAAATAATTATTTAAATAAAAAGTTGGTTTTTATGTAGTAACCCAGTGTTTTCCCTATTCATCAAAAATTGAATGTTTTGAGAAAAATACCAAAATTTTCCACTAGGCTAATTTTGATATTCTTGAATCCAAAAATGAAGTCCATTTTAAATGGTAAAATTTATACAATTTCAAAATTTGGGTATTACTATTCATAACAGCTTGTTTTATTAATATTTTAATAGCATATCGTTGTTTAGTGAAACTCGGTATTGCGTACAACGCAAGCGATCGAGGAAGGCCGTGATTGCGTGTAAAGCAAGCCATGCTAGTGTTGTGTGAAGTGAAAGATTACTTTGATGATGTGTATAACATAAAAACAAAATATTTCTCATAAAAATCTCGGGTGTCACATTCTACACCCCTTAAAATGAATTTCACCCTCAAAATTCTTCCCTTAATAATAAACAAATGAGGATAGCTCTCCCTCATCATATCCTCAAGCTCCCATGTAGCTTCTTCAAATTGGTGGTTCCTCCATAAAACTTTCACCAAGCGAGTGGTCTTGTTCCGTAGGACTTTTTTGCTACGATCCAGAATCTCTATCAACTATTCTTTATAAGAGAGATCTTGCTCCACCGATACAACATCTGAGCTGAGTACATGTGAAGGATCGGTTTTGTACTTTATCAGGTGTGATACATGGAACACATCATGAACTTAGGAGAGATCTTGTGGAAGAGCCAATCGGTAATCTACCTTCCCAACACGGTCCAGTATTTCGAAAGGACTGATATACCTAGGCCTCCGCTTTCCATTCATTCCAAATCACATTACTCTCTTCCAAGGAGATATTCGTAAGAACACTTTATCACCCACTTCAAACTCTAGGTCTTTTCTTCGGTTATCAGCATAACCTTTTTCTCAATTCTGAGCTGCTCTTATGTGTTTTGAATAGATCGGACCGTTTCTACCATCACATCAACAAGATCAGGTCCTAATAGCTTTTTTCCCCAACTTCATCCCAGCAAGTTGATGTTCTACATTTCATTCCATAGAGAGCTTCATAAGGAGCCATATGAATACTGAAGTGAAAGCTATTGTTATAAGAAAATTCCACCAAAGGTAGGTTTTGATCCCAACCACCTTTGAAATCCATAGAGAAAAATCTTTACATATATTCTAGAGTTTGAATCGTTCTCTCAAACTAACTGCTTGTCGGAGGATGATATACAGTGATGAAACTCCACTCTGTATCTAGAGTATGCTGAAGACTTCGCCAAAACTTTGATGTAAACCTCAGATCCCGATCTGATATAATGGAAAGTGGTACTCCATTCATTCTTACCACCTTTTTTACATATATCCTGGCAAGCTGATCAAGAGAGAAATCCACTCTAGTAGCAATGAAGTGTGCCGACTTCATAAGATGATCAAATATGACCCAGATAATATTATTTCCTTGGAATGTTTTGGGATGTCTGGTGACAAAGTCCATAGTGATGTTTTCCCATTTATATTCTGGTATGGATAATGGTTGTAACATCTCAGCTTTAACTTGCTGACAAACCAAGCATCGAGAGACATATTTAGTAACATCACTTTTCATGTCATCCCACCAGAAGTACTCTTTCAGGTCCCTATACATCTTCATGCTTCCAGGATGAATAGAGAATGAAGATCTATGAGCCTCATCCAGCAGCTCCTGCTTTAATTCTGGGATGGGAGGAACACAAACCCGATTCCTAAACATTATTATCCCTTGACAATCATCATTGAATTCAGGAACATTTCTCACCTTCTTCTGTAACACTACATCTTCTTCCAGTGCCTCTTTAATCTTCGCATGTATAGATGGCTGAGCATTCATTAGAGAAAGATAATATTTTTCCCCTTCCATTATAATTCCAAGATCCATCCTTTTTAAATCCATAAATACTTGATCTTTTGTGATCCTCATCATGGATGAGATAGCATGGTCTTGTCGACTTAATTCATCTTTCACCATGTTTTCATACCCATGGTGAAAATGAATTGAGCAGTCGTAATCCTTAATCAGCTCCAACCATCTTCTTTGGTGCATATTCAGCTCCTTTTGTGTGAAAATATTCTTTAAACATTTATGATCAGTATAAATATCAAACATTTCACCATAAATATAATGCCTCCAAATTTTTAATGCAAAGATTACCACATATAACTCCAAATCATGAGTTGGGTAATTTTGCTCATGGATTTTCAACAGTCGTGAGGCATATGCTATCACCATATCGTTTTTCATGATAACACACCCCAATCCCATCTTAAATGCATCACTATAGATCACAAACCATTCTCTACTACAAGGTAGTGTGATCATAGGTTCACTGGATAACATTCTTTTTAACTCCTTGAAATTCTCTTCACACTCGTCTTTCCAAGGGAACATAACTTCTTTTTCGAATCAACCTGGTTATTGGATTAGATAATCATGAAAAATCTTTCAAAAAACGTCGATAATATCCAGGAAAACTGAAAAAACATCAGATCTCAGTTACTGTTGTTGGTCTCGACCATCTTTCGATAACCTCTATTTTTTCTAGATCCATAGATATCCCCTCTTTTGAGATTATGTGACCCAAAAATGAAACTTTTTGAAGCCAAAATTCACACTTGGTAAATTTGGCATAAATCTTCTCCTTTCTCAGGGTCTTAAATACAATTCTCAAGTGATCTTCATTTTCTTCCTTGCCATTTGAATAGACAAGAATATCGTCTATAAAGACTACCGCAAACTGATCAGGATAGTCTCTAAATAATCTATTCATCAGATCTAGGAAGATAGCAGTGGAATTTGTAAGACCAAATGCCATCACCATAAATTCATGCTGTCCATACCTTGTACGGAAAGCTGTTTTTGGTATATCCTCATTTTTTACCATTAATTGATGATACCCTAAATGAAGATCAATATTGGAAAAGTATTGAGCTCTGCTTAGTTGGTCAAATAAGTCATCAATGTGTGGGAGAGGATATTTTTTCATGATATTGATCTTTTTATGTTCTCGATAATCAATGCAGTGTCTCCTTGATCCATCTTTCTTCTTAAAAAACAGAACATGTGCTCCCCATGGTGATGCACTAGGGCATATTAATCCCTTATCAAGATTCTCTTGGAGTTGCTTCTTCAATTCCTAGAACTCAATTGGGGCCATTCTATAAGGTGTCTTTGAAAAGGGCATAGCACCCAGTGCGAGTTCAATTGAAAACTCAACTTCACGATTTGGTGGAAGTCCTAGAAATTCGTCTGGAAATACATCATCAAACTCCCATACAATGGAAATATTCTTAATCATGAGTTTATTTCCAACCAGTTGAGATAAATAACCTTCATTTATTGGAATCATGACCCATAGGATGGATGATATTTCCACTTGAAGGTTATGTTCATCCTTACATCGATAGACGATCATAGATTGATCTGGAATATGAAATGTGACTTCCCTTGTTTGGAAATTGATATGAACTCTATATAAATAAATCCAATCCATTCCAATAATCACATCAAATTATACTATTGGAAGGATCATAAGATTTGCAGGAAGCACTTTCCCACAATCTTCAATCGGAGTAGAATTATAAACTTTTGATTCGACTGTTGTGCCATTAGGGGTTGTTACAGCTAACTCAACATCTAATTGTTGAGGTAATACATCAATACACTTAGAAAGTTCTTCAAAAATCAAAGAGTTGGTGGATCCAGAATCAAATAAAACATTTTCTACTTTAGAGTAGATGGTAAGTGTATCTTTCACCACTTCATTATCATACTTCACATCGTTGATAGAAATTGCATGTGACTTTCCTTTGTCTTTAGCCTTTTGAGATTTTTGACGTCAATCATCATCCACAACCCTTAGATTAGGTCATTGATTAGCATAAGGCCCCATTTCCTTGCACTTGTAACATTGAAGTGTTGGAGGTTCACTCGGTGTATCCTTTTCATTGTTCGCATCACTAGGCATATTCTTCCCATCATTGCGGCATTCAAATGCCAGATGACCTTCATTTCCACATTTGAAACATTTACTTGTCCCTTTAAGACAACTACCTCTATGTTTCTTTCCACACATTGAGCATAAGATAAAACTCATCTTCTTTTCTGTGTGCTCTTTAGATTTTCCTTTGAATTCCATTTTCTACTTCTTATCAAATGCATATGACTGATGGGTTACTCTAATCTCTATCTCAACCTTGAGAGCAATCGAACTATTTCCTCATAGCTATCTTTGTTCGATGAATACAAGGGAAGTACTTATTGAAAAATATGTTCTTGAACATGTCCCATTCCATGGACTCAATTTCATCTCTTGGCCTCAAATTCTTGATAAGATTCCACCATTGATCAGCTTCTCCTTCCAAACGATATACTACTAAGATGACATTATCATGTTCATAACATTGAAGAACAGAAAATAACTTTTCAGTGGTACTGATCCATTGTTCAGCCACTAATGGATCAGTAGACCCACTACATGAAGGTGGATTCTACCTCACGAAGGATTCAACAGAATGATGCTCCTTCGTTTGCTCGTTTAGAAGTCCTGCATGACTCATAGCTTGAGAAAGTTGTGTGAGCATGTCTATAATATTTCGCATTTCATCTCCCATAACGTTTGTTTTCTCAGGGGGACAATCATTGCATTTCCCGTCGCATTCCGCATTAACATGGTTCCTTCAGGTTCTTGCCATTGACTAAAACCATGAAGAATAGTGTGAGAAACACTAATTATAATAGGAAAACCACAAAATCAAGAATAAAATTTCACACTTAAGGTCTTATCATAGTTTGTTCATGGACATTTCTAAAACACTAATACTGTTCTATGTATAGATATATCATTAGGGTTCTTACTAAGGATTTCACATCCTAGTTTCCAATGGTTGACTATACCGTTCCTCTCATACCAACTATAACAACCCAAACATTACATATATTGTTATTACTTCAAAATTGAAGCACACTTATTACAACATATAACAAAACCACAATAGGACCGTATAGGTATAGTGTCTTTAGAAACTGGGAAACAGAAGTAACTAGTTCATAAAGCATCTACATTGTCTCTTATTTATTTCATTATCTCTATAATCCCTTTTTGACATATCATACTTAATACCCTTCTTCTTGACCTGGGGAAAAGAAAACATACAAATGGGTGAGCTCAAATGCTTAGTATGGGTAAACAAAATAAATATCAATCACATCATATTCATAAGAACATATCATTTTGGAAATCATAACCTGCAAAAGAGATCATAATTTCATAACATGGGACAAATCAACGTAGTGAAATGTAATCCCAATAATTATAACTTGAAACTTTTTTTAATACACACATAATCATAGGTAATGATTTCTTAGTACTCAAGACTCATTGCCAAGACTATCTTAGTGGACATATTCCATTTTGGAACTGAGTTCACTCCTCGTTTCAGTCATGTATCACTAAACCAGATTAACCTGCTGTTCCAGCCATGTCTATCTCTTGAGATATAAATCATTACCCAATGCATTGGAGGTATATATTGGTCCCACCCATCTCATAATGAAACCATTCTTATGTGTTTTACAAAATCATAAATCATATCATAATCCATGTAATAAAAATCGGATTCTTAAACATCATGCCATCATAACATAATACATATAAGATAAAAGGACATCATAAAAATAATTCCATCATAACATAAAAAAATCAATGTTAAAATAGTGATAGAAATAGAACCCTATATTATCTTATATGGAAAATGATTTTGATAAAACACTTGAACTCCATTCTGGAGAAAAATATCCTTTCTTCTTCAAAAACATTCTTCCTTTCGTAACATGTCATACAATTTTAAACTAAAAGAAGATGATTAAAAATAAACATGAAAACTTGTAAAGGAAGCATCATGGAAATAAAGTTCTATGAATCCATTCATGCCGTATAATTTTAAAAAGCATTCCTCTCGTACTTTGGCTGGAAAAGTCAAAGAGTACCTCGTACTAAAAATGACAAAAGATTCCTTTCATATATTTTACTAAAAACCCAGGGAATGGTAAAATTAGATTTTAAAAATTCTAGGAGGATATAAATAATATTACATATTAAGGAAACATGGATGTGGATGATAAATACACCCAAGTAAATACCAAAGTGTAAACAATCACGCTTAAAAATGAGATTCTTATATTTTCACTTACCAAAGGTCCGATTTGCTTCGTACTTGTCCGAAACTCCTGTATAATGATTTAAATAATGTTATTTACTTTTTCCAGAATTTTACACATTGTTATGATATCATATATGGTCATATTATTAGCTTCTTATTAGTAATATTTCATTGTTACTTGTTATTTGGGTGTTTATTGCTTTTTTGTTCTTATGCATGTTTTGCCGAATAAATTCTTATTCTTATATTTAGGTTATATATTCCTCATTCCCATAATGGTATTAGTGTAATATATATCATATTTATTTATTCAAATCATTTATATAATCATTATTCAATGAAGATCATGTATAACGAGTCGCATCACATCGTGCGGACGGTAGGTCGTACGTACGCACGAGCGATGATATCATTCCCATGATCGTGGAATTGTATTGAAGTGTATGTATACTATTTCAGAATCAATATCACATTAAAATAACCATATATAGTTATTATTTAAACCATTATACCCATCCAAGTATGGTGGTGGTGGAAAATAGACTACACCATGGCGTGGAGACGGTAATCCGTACGTACGCACACGCGATGATTTCGTTTTCGGTAGGATGGATAGAAGGTGAAATAGGAATGTCTCATATTTATAATAATATATCAGTATATGAATGATGCTGATGTTATTACTTCATAATTAAACAACCAAAGAAGAAGAATTAGAAGAAGAAATAAAGTTGAAAAAACAGGTAACGGACATTACCTCTTCTTTGAAGCGCCTCTTCTTAACCTCCTCTTAGGGCACTAAAGATGGACTATTAAGAATACCAAAACCTCTAGGATGTTTCTAGGGAAGTGGAGAAGAGAAATTGGTAGGGTTTTGCTGAGATTTAAGGCTCAAAGTGTTGTGAGGATTAGAGGGAGGAGGTGTCCTTTTATAAGGGAGGAGAGGGGCACCTTAGGAAAACATAAAATATTATTTTATAATAAAGTCATATTCAGTTTTTAATACTTCAAAATTGATTTATTTCGAAGCTAAGATGGGTATGGGTCTAAATATTCTCATCCAATATGTTTTAGACAGGTTTAGGTTACTATTTTGTCCTTATAATTTAGATTTAACTCTATGTTAAATAAATTAACTTTTACCATTTCTTTTTGTTTTCTTACACTATATGGTTAATGAATTTACTATAACAAGTCAAACGAACCCCAAGTGGTTCATTATTAATATATATATCCTTAGATAAGTCATTTGTTTGAACCTTATATTGTTAAAAATATTTTAACAATTAATAATATAATATTTCTTTAAAAAACTATTTTATGTCAATTTTGACACTATTTGGTACATGATTTTTGGGAAAATCAAAACAATATGATTAGTTCGAGAAAAGTTAATTAAATCAATACTAACATGAGATATTAATCTATAAATTTATTTTAATTCATAAAAAGTCTAAAATTACATTTATTTGGGTATTTATAACATCAATTATGTTAATATTTACTTAATAAGTTAATTAATGCATCATCATTGTGTCATATGTAAATTAAATTATTTAAAGTCTAAAAATTACAAATAAAATAACATCATGTAGGAAATATTTTTAGATTTATAATGATTATTTCTAGATGAATTTATCTTATTTATAACCCTATATTAAAAATATTTTAGTTATTAAACTTTGATTTTATCTATTTTAACTCTTCATTAAATAAAATAATATTTAATGTCCTACTCTAATCCAATTGGACCTAAATGGTCATATTTTATTCCTAAGGATGTTTTTGGTTGTATTAAACTTATCCAATAGAATAAGGACATGTTTTAGGGTAATAGTAATATCATTTTTACCTTTAATTACCCTATTTACTTATAACCGTGGTAAATAAAAGTAAAAATATACTATTCACCAAAAATTATTTTCATCTCATAGAACAACATTATACTTACTGACATAAACCATGTCTCTCAGATTTTTGAAATTCCATTCATAGAAGCAGTAAAATTATGTAATTTTGAAAATTCTTCTAGGAGGTGGGTAAAAGACGGTGAAAAGTTCAATAAAATTTTTATATATCTAAAATTATTATAAAATGACTCCAATGAATTACATTGAACTTATATATGTATTATGTATATATTTTGACCTAAAATAAATTTAAATAAAATAATTATTTATATAAAAAGTCGGTTTTTAAATAGTAATCCATTGTTTTCACTATTCATCAAAAATTTAATATTTTTAGAAAATACGAAAATTGTACCCTAGGGTAATTTTTATATTCCGAATCCAAAAATGAGGTCCATTTTAAAAGATAATATTTATAAATTTTCAAAAAGTGAGTATTACTATTCATAATGGCTAGTTTTAATAATATTTTAATAGCATATTGTTGTATAGTGAAACCCGGTATTGAGTATAAAGCAACCTATCGAGGAAGGTTGTGATTTCTTGTAAAGCAAACCATGCTAGTGTTGTGTGTAGTGAAAGATTCCTTTGATGATGTATATAACATAAAACCAAAATATTTCCCATAAAAATCTCGGGTGTTACATTCTACCCCCCTTAAAATGAATTTCACCCACGAAATTTGTCACTTCGTAACAAACTGATGAGGATACCTCTCCCTAATAATTTCCTCAAGCTCCCATGTAGCTTCTTATAATTGGTGGTTCCTCCATAAAACTTCACCAAGCGAGTGGTCTTGTAAAGTAAGAGTTTTTCGCTACAATCTAGAATCTCTATCAGCTATTTTTCATAAGAAAGATCTTGCTCCAGCGGTACAACTTCTGAGCTGAGTACATGTGAAGTATTGGGTATGTACTTTGTCAGGAGCGATACATGGAATACATCATGAACATGAGAGAGATTCGGTGGAAGCACCAACCGGTAATCTATCTTTCCAACATGATCCAGAACTTCGAAAGGACCGATATACCTAGGGCTCACCTTTCCCTTCTTTACAAATCTCATTACTCTCTTCCAAGGAGATATCCGTAAGAACACTTTATCACCCATGTCAAACTCTAGGTCTTTTCATCGGTTATAGGCATAACTTTTTTGTCGACTTGGATATGCTCCTATGTGTTGTTTAATAGATCAGACCCTTTCTACCATCTCATCAACAAGATCAGGTCCTAATAGCTTTTCTTCCCCAACTTCATCCCAGCAAGTTGGAGTTCTACATTTCTTTCCATAGAGAGATTCATAAAGGGCCATCTAAATACTGCAGTGAAAGCTATTATTATAAGAAAATTCCACCAAAGGTAGGTGTTAATCCTAACCACCTTTAAAATCCAAAGAGCAAGATCTTAACATATCTTTTATATTTTGAATTGTTATCTCAGATTGACCGTCTATCAGAGGATGACAGGCAGTGCTAATACTCAACTTTGTATCCAGAGTATGCTGAAGACTTCACCAAAACATTGATGTCAACCACAGATCCAGATCAGATATAACAGAAAGTGGTACTCCATGAAATCTTACAACTTCCTTTACATATATCCTGGAAATATGGTCAAGTGATAAATCCTCTCTAATAGCAATGAAGTGTTCCTACTTCGTAAGATGATCAACTATCACCCAGATAGCAATATTTCCTTTGGATGATTTAGGAAGTCCGGTGACCAACTCAATAGTGATGTTTTCCCATTTCCATTTAGGTATGGATAATTGTTATAACACATCAGCTTTAACTTGATGAAAAACCAAGCAATGAGAGACATATTCAGCAACATATCTTTTCATTCCATCCCACCATAAGTACAATTTCAAGTCCCTATACATTTCTGTGCTTCTAGGATGAATAGAGAAAGAAGAACTATGAGCCTCATCTGGTAGCTCTTTTTTAATTCTGGGGTGTGAGGAAGACAAACCTGATTCCTAAACCTTATTATCCCATCACAATCAAGATTGAATTCAGGAACATTTCTCACATTCTTTTGTAACTCTACATCTTCTTTCTGTGCCTCTTTAATCTTCGCATGCATATATGGTTGAACATTCATTTGAGAAAGATAAGATTTTTCCCCTTCCATTATAATTCCAAGATCCATCCTTTTTAAATCCATAAATATTGGATCTCTTGGGATCCTCATCATGGATAAGCTAGCATGGTCTTGTCAACTTAATGTTTCTTCCACCTTGTTTGCTTTCCCATGGTGATAATGAATTGAGCAATCGTAATCCTTAATCATCTCCAACAATTTTTTTTGGCGCATATTCAGCTCCATTTGTGTGAATATATACTTTAAACATTTATGATCGGAGTAAATATGACACCTTTCACCATAAATATAATGCCTCTATATTTTTAATGCAAAGATTACCACAACTAACTCCAATTCATGAGTTGGGTAATTTTTCTCATGGATTTTAAACTGTCGTGAGGCATAAGTTATAACCATATCGATTTTCATGAGAACACACCCCAATCCCTTCTTGGATGCATCACAATAGATCAAAACCATTTCTCCACTACAAGGCAGTATGAGGATAGGTGCATTAGAAACATTCATTTTTAACTCCTTGAAATTCACTTCACACTACCCTGTCAAAGAGAAATTAACTCCTTTTCTAGTCAACCTAGTGAGTGGATTAGATAATCGTGAAAAATATTTCACAAAATCTCAATAATAACCAGCCAAACCAGGAAAATATCAGATCTCAGTTACATCTGTTGATCTCGACCAACTTTCAATAACCTCTATTTTTGCTGGATCAACAGATATCCCCTCTTTTGAGATTATGTGACCCACAAATGAAACTTTTTAAAGCCAAAATTCACACTTGGTAAATTTGGCTTAAAGCATATCCTTTCTCAGGGTCTTCAATACAGTTATCAAGTGATCTTCATGTTATTCCTTGCTCTTTAAATAGAAATGAATATCATCTATAAAGACTACCACGAACTGATCAATATAGTATCTAAAGAATGTATTCATCAGATCCATGAAGATAGCAGGGTTATTAGTAAGACCAAATGGCATCACTATAAAATCATAGTGTCCATACCTTGTATATAAATTCATTATTGGTATATCCTCCCTTTTGACTCTTAATTGATGGTACCCTGAACGAAGATCATTCTTGGAAAAGTATTGTGCTCCACGTAGTTTGTCAAAAAAGTCATCAATGCCTGGGAGAGGATATTTGTTCTTGATAGTGATCTTGTTAAGTTCTCGATAATCAATTCACAGTCTCATTGATCCAAATTTCTTCTTAAAAACAGAACAGGTGCTCTCCAAGGTGACGCACAAGGGCGTATGAATCCCGTATCAAGATTATCTTGGATTTCCTTCTTCAATTACAACAACTCAATTGGGGCCATTCTATAGGTGTCTTTGAAATGGACATAGCACCCGGTATGAGTTAAATTAAAAACTCAACTTCACGATTTGGTGGAAGACCAGAAAATTCCTCTGAAAAGACATCATCAAACTCACGTACAGTGGTCATATTCTTAATTGTGAGTTTCTTGCCAACCATTTCAGATAAATAACCTTCATTTAGTGGAATCAATACCCATAGGATGGGTGAAATTTCCACTGGAAGGTTATGTTCATCCTTGCATCGATAGACGATCATAGATTGATCTGGAATATGAAATGTGACTTCCCATATTTGGTAATTGATATGATATCTATATAAAGAAATACAATCCATACCAATAATCACATTAAATTCCACTATAAGAAGGATCTCAAGAATTACAGGAAGCACTTTCCCACAAACTTCAATCGGAGAAGATTTATAATCTTTTGATGTGACTATTGTGCCATTAGGGGTTGTCACAGCTAAATCAACATCTAATTGTTGAGGTAATATGTCAATACCCTTGGAAAATTCTTTAGAAATAAAATAGTGGGTGGATCCAGAATCAAATAAATCATTTTATACTTTAGAGTCGATGGTATGTGTACCTTTCACCACTTCGTTATCGTACTCCACATTTCTGATAGAAATTTCATGTGACTTTCCTTTGAATTTAGCCTTATGTTTTTTTACATCGATCATCATCAACCCCCCATGGATTAGTGCATTGATTAGCATAATGCTCCATTTGCATGTACTTGTAACATTGAAGAGTAGGAGTTTCACTCTCTGTATCCTTTTCTTTGATCGCATCACTCGACATATTCTTCCCAACATTGCGGCAGTCAAATTCCTGATGACCTTCTTTTCCACATTTGAAACATTTACATGTCCCTTTAAGACAACTCCCTCCATGTTCCATTCCACACTTTGAGCATAAGATAAAACTCATCTTCTTTTTAGTGTGCTCTGTAGATTTTCCTTTGAATTCAATTTTCTTCTTCTTATCAAACGCATATGACTGATGGGTTACTCTAATCTCCATCTCAACCTTGAGAGCACATCGAACGATTTCCTTGTAACTATTGAAGTTCCTTATGGCTAACGCCCTTCGAAGACCTGGTTTTAAGCCACTAAAGAATCGATCGATCTTACTCTCAGGTTTGATAATAATCCCAAAAGCGTACCTTGCAAGTCTTGTAAAATGTGCTTTGTAGGTAACAACAGATTCTTCATCCTTTTGCTTTAGTTCAAAAAACTCCTTCTCCATCATGGTTCGAAGAATACGATGGAAGTACTTATTGAAAAATAAGTTCTTGAACTCATCCCATTCTATGGACTCAATTTCATATCTTGGCCTCGTATTCTTGATAATATTCCACCATTGATCAGCTCCATATTCCAAACGATATACTACTAAGATGAATTTATCATGTTCAGAACATTGAAGAACTGAAAATATCATTCTAGTGGTACTGATCCATGGTTCATCCACTAATGGATCAGTAGACCCACTGAATGAAGGTGGATGCTTCCTCATGAAATATTCAACAGAATGTTGCTCCTTCCTTTGCTCGTTTGGACGTCCTTCATGATTCATAGCTTGAGAAAGTTGTGTGAGCATGGCTACGAGATTTTTCATTCTAGCTCCCATAACGTTTGGTTTCTCAGGGAGACAATCATTGCATTGCCCGTCGCATTCCGCATTAACACGATTCCTTCGGGTTCCAGCCATTGACAAAAACCCAGATGAATAGTGTGAGCAACACCAATTATAAAAGGAAAACCACAAAATCAAGAATAAAATTTCACACTTAAGTTCTTATCATAGGTTGTTCATGGCAATTTCTAAAACACTATGACTATTCTATGCTTAGATATATCCTTAGGGTTCTTACTAAGGCTTTCAAATCCTAGTTTCCAAAGGTTGAATATACCTTTCCTCTAATACCAACTATAATAACCCAAACAGTACATACATTGTTATTACTTCAAAATTTAAGCACACTTAATACATTATATAACAAAACCACAATAGGACCGTATTGGTATAGTGTCTTTAGAAACTGGGAAACATAAAAAACTAGTTCATAAAGCTTCTACATTGTCTCTTATTTATTTCATCATATTTAGAATCCCTTTTTGGCATATCCTACTTAATACCCTTCATCCTGACTAGGGGAAAAGAAAATATACAAAATAATGAGCTCAAATGCTTAGTAAGGGTAAACAAAAGAAATATCAATCACATCATATTCAAAAGAACATAACATTTTGGAAATCTTAATCTAAAAAAGTGATCATAATTTCATAACATGGGATAATTCATAATAGTGGAATGTAATCCCAATAATCATAACTTGAAACTTTGTGGAATACACACATAATCATATAGAATAATTTCTTAGTAGTCAAGACACATTTCCATTACTATCTTAGCAGACAAAGTCCATTTCTGAACTGAGTTCACTCTTTGTTTCAGTCCTGTATCACTGAACCAGATTAACCTGCCGTTCCAGCCATGTCTATATCATGAGATATAAATCTTTCCCTAATGAATTGGAGGGAGATATAAGTCCCACCCATCTCATAATGGAACCATTCATATGTTTGCCACAAAATCATAAATCATAGGATAACCCATGTAATAAAAATGGGATTCTTAAACATCAATCCATCATAACATCATCCTAATAAGATAAAAGGACATCATAAAAATAATTCCATCATAACATAATCAAATCAATGTAAAAATAGGGATAAAAATGGAACCCTATATTATCTTATATGGAAAATAATTTTGATAAAACACTTGAACTCCATTTTTTAGGAAAATATCTTTTCTACTTCAAGAACATTATTCCTTTCTTAACATGTCACACAATTTTAAACTAAAATAAGTTGATTAAAAATAAACATGAAATCTTTTAAAGTAAGATTCATGGAAATAATGTTCTATGAATCCATTCATGCTGTATAGGTTAAAAAAACATTGTTCTTGTACTTTGGCCGGAAATGTCAAAAAGTACCTCGTACTAAAAACGAAAAAAGATTCCTTTCATATCTTTTACTAAAAACTCACCGAAGGGTAAAAATGGATTTTAACAATTGTAGAAGGATATAAATAATATTACATATTGAGGAAACAAGTATTTGGATGATAAATACACCCCATTAAATACCGAAGTATAAAAAAACTCAGATAAAAATTATATTGTGAGATTATCCCTTACCTTTGGTCCGATTTGCTTCGTACGTGTCTGAACCTCCAGTATAATTATTTAAATAATTTTATTGACTTATTCCAGAATCTTTCTCATTTTTATGATATCATATATGTTCATATTTTTATCTTCTTATTAGTAATATATCATTGTTACTTCTTATTCGGGTGTTTATTGCTTTTTTGTTCTAATGCGTGTTTTGCCAAATAAATTCTTATTCTTATTTTTAGGATATAGATACCTAATTTCCAGAATGTTATTAGTGTAATATGTATCATATTTATTCATTAAATTAATTTATATAATTTTTATGCAATGAATATCATGTAGATCGAGTTGAATCACATCGTGGAGACGGTAGGTCGTACGTACGCACGAGCGATGATATCGTTCCCATGATCGTGGAATTGTATTGAAGTGTATGTATACTATTTCAGAATTAATTTAAATTTTAGATAATCATATATAGTTACTCTTTACACCATTATACCCATCCATGTAAGGTGGTGGTGGAAAACATATTACACCACGGCGTGGAGACGATATTTCGTACGTACGCATGCGCGGTGATTTTGTTTTCTGTAGGGTGGATAGAAGGATAAATAGGGTTGTTTCATATTTATAATAACATATCAGTATATGAGTGATACTGATGTTATTACATCATAATGAATCAACTAAATAATAAGAATTATATGAAGAAATGATGTTGAAAGAATCGGTAACGGACATTACCTCTTCTTTGAAGCGCCTCTTCTTAACCTTCACTTGTGGCACAAAAGATGGTCTTTGAAGAAGACCAGGACCTCTAGGATGCATCTAGGGAAGTGGATAAGTGAAATTTTCAGGGGTTGGACAAGATTGAAGGCTCAATGTTGTGTGAGGATGAGAGGGAGGAGGTGCCCTTTTATAAGTGAGGAGAGGAGCACCTTAGGAAAACGTAAGACATTATTTCATAATAAATTCATATTCGGTTTTTAATAGCTCAAAATTGATTTATTTAGAAGATAAGGTGTGTATATATCGAAATACTCTCAACAAATAGGTTTTAGACAAGTTTAGGTTACTATTTTATCCTTATCATTTAGATTTAACTCTATGTTAAATAATTTAACTTTTACCATGTCTTTTTGTTTTCTTACACTATATGGTTAATGAACATATGATAACAAGCCAAACGAACCCCAAGTGGTTCCTTATTAATATATATATATCCTTATCTAAGTCATTTTTCTGAACCATATATTTTTAGGAATAAAATAACAATTAATAATATAATATTTTTTTTAAAAACTATTTTATGTCAATTTTTGAAACTATTTGATACTTGATTTTTTTTGAAAATCATAACTTTGTGATTAGTTCAAAAAAAACATGATTAAATCAATAATAACATGTCCTATTAACCTATAAAAGTTGTGGAATTCATAAAATGTCTAAAACTACATTTATTTGGTTATTTATAACATCAATTTTGTTAGGATTTCCTTAATAAGGTAATTACTGCATCATCATTGTGTAATAAATAAATTAAATTATTTAAAATCTAAAAATTATAAATAAACTACCATTATGTATGAAATAATGTTATATTTATAATGAATATTTATAGTCAAATATATCTTATTTATAACCCTATATGAAAAATGTTTTAGTTATTAAACTTTGATTTTAACTATTTTAACTCATCTTTAAATAAAATTAAATTAAATGACATAATCTTATCCAAGTGGACCTAAATGGACATATTTTATTCCTAATATTTTTTTTTGGAATTACACGTATGCAATAGAATTAGGACAAGTGTTAGGGTAATAGTAATATCATTTTTACGTTTAATTACCGTATTTACTTTTAACCGTGGAAAATAAAAGTAAAAAGTTACTATTCACCAAAAATTATTTTCATCTCATTGAACCACATTTTACTTATTGACATCAACAGTGTCTCTCGGATTTTTGAAATTCTATTCATAGAAGTGGTAAAATAAAGTAAATTTGCAAATTCTCCTAGGAGGTGGGTAAAAGACAGTGAAAAGTTCAATAATATTTTTATATGTCTAAAATTATTATAAAATGACTCCAATGAATTACATTGAGCTTATATGGGTATTATGTATGTATATAGATCTAAAATAAATTTAAATAAAATAATTATTTAAATAAAAAGTCGGTTTTTAAATAGTAACCCAATGTTTTCACTATTCATCAAAAATTGAATGTTTTCAGAAAAATACCAAAATTTTACCCTAGGCTAATTTTGATATTCCGAATCAAAAAATGAAGTCCATTTTAAAAGATAAAATTTTGAAAATTTCAAAAAACGGTTATTACTATTCATAACATCTAGTTTTAATAATATCTTAATAGCATATCGTTGTTTAGTGAAACTCAGTATTTCGTACAATGCATGCTATCGAGGAAGGTGTCAGCTATGTGTAAAGCAAGCCAAGCTAGTGTTTTGTGTAGTGAAAGATTATTTTGATGATATATATAACATAAAAACAAAATATTTCTCATAAAACTCTCAGGTGTTACAGTAACCATTCAGGAATAATTTTCATTTTATGAATAAAAATAATTTTTAAAAACATAATATCATCTTGGATATGAATCAAATACATTCTATCCATATCAAACATGACTTACGTAACAAAACATATAAAGGAAAATGAACCTGTTAACACCTAAAACAATGATACTACTGAAATATTATTAACAAAGCAATATTAGAAGGTCATATATAATATCATATTTATATATATGTTTCTTATATAATTTAAAAACAATGACTTAAAAATTATATAGGAGGTTAACATACCCTCAACCAAGTAAAAGTACAATTTAAGTGATAATTCTACAATCTCTTCATTATCTAAGGTTGTTTATACGTGATTATCTAATGGGACTTCTTTATCGTCCACATCCGTGTTTCTTAAAAATATATTTCAAAACATTTTTACTATTTCCTAATATATGGGTTAAAGTAATTTAGACACTTTTTTTAAACTTTTTATAAAATTTTTATATAGTAATTTATCTATTTTTTTCCAAAACAATGTCCTTTATGACCTTTTTGAAAAAATTAAGGAATGAATGTTTTTTACACATACTGTAGGTGTGGATATTTTTCATCATTATAACATCTTCAAAGCTTCCCTTACAAGCATATAAGAATATTTTAAAAAAATGTTTTCATTTATAATTATGTAACATATAAAAGATTTCAGAATAAATAGATATTTCTCTCAAATAGTTTTGATTTCATCTATGTCAACATCCTTTGATGGATTTTACACTTGTCTAAAGTTGATTTATTATGATATAAACTTCTATATTGTATAGAAGGTTTGGTGATATGTTTGACTATGGATGTGTTATTTCTATACCATTCATGGTTTATTGTTAAAGTATTAACATTTCATATACTAGTTTTAATAAGAATGTTTATGTTTTGTTTCAACCTTTTCAAATGAGGAATATATTGTACTTAGTAAGTGACGGGTGGAGCCTACTATAACTCATTAATGCATAGATAGGTATCATGAGACAAACTAGTATTTTTGTGAAAGGCTTTGAAAAAATCATATTTGTAGTCTTGGCATGAGGCCTTGACTATGTGGTTATGATGTCCAGCATTATGCATTCCATCATTATAAAATTGACTATTGATTTTACATGTGATTATTCGACTAGTACAATATCCATGTGAAAAAGTAAATGGAATCATTTGATTTATCTTTTTCATATTATTATAAAGTGTACATTTAAAAGGATTTTGTTTTTGTCTTATAAATTTCCTTAAATGTTTATTATTATTTATGAAATTTTCTGCTATATTGTTATCCTTGTAGAGAACCTGTGCTCACGCCTTTATATGTTTTATTTTTCTGAAGATGCGATGATGTATATTATGACTGACCTATAGGGATAGTCTTAGGAAGATGAATGTGTTCAATGGAAACATAATGTTGTTGGTTTTAATTTCATAATGTAAAGTAGAACTTATGTTTGTATCTATTACTTCCAAGACTACTAACCTGATCGGTGTTTTGGGATTTGATCCCTTGTGATCGTGCCAATGTTATGTAATAATGCACTAAGTTTGGGTATCATAGGATGGGGCATTAAAATTGATATCCGAGAAAATTTAGTACAATCCTTATAAGATAGTTTTAGAAAAACTCTAATTACAGAACATTTCTCTATGATAGACTATGAGTATTTGTATAGATGAACTTCCTATAATTTTGGTAATGTATATATTTTTTGTATTTTCGATGAAAAACATAGCTGTCTAGATACAATATGGTAGATTCCACTCCAACACATATGTACTTAGGAGTGAAAACACAGTCACGGAGTTTTGGGCTTGACCTGGTGTATCCTAGTACATGACAACGAGCCTTGCTGCACTCTTTGTTACTACACTCTTGGGGGATATGCATAAGATAGTTCAAATTTTCTTTACAAACCATTATGACGGATTTATGTGTAAATACTTCCTCAAACATTTTTTTTATGATTTTGGATTATATGCATAAATTGTTCTATTTATGTTAGGTATTTTACTAGTTTGGAATTATATATTATTATTCATAAACTAATCTCGTGTATTCCATTGCTTAGAAATGGCACCTAGTGGAACGAATGGAAACCATATCAATACATTTAATTAATTTAATGATTGAACACCTACTAAAGATAAATATAGTGGAGTTGTTGATGAAACCAGTGTTAAACAACTTATTACCATACTGAGATAACGCACTCAGGTAATGAATAATAACATTACCCATATGGAGCAACCTGATCTACAATGCAGTGGATCAATGTTAGACTTCTTAATGAGCCAACAACCACTGACATACAATGGTACTATAAATCCATTTGTATATGAGCAATGGATATGTTCCTTAGAGAAAATATTTCATGCTTTTTGGAGCAGCAAAAGGGAAAAAGTTTTCATGGCAGTTTATCAGCACACAGGAGATGTATATCAATGGTGGTCATTAATTCAAAACACAAAAAAGTATCAAGATTTATCAAATATAAAATAGTAGAGTTTAATGATATTGTCATAGAGAAATACTTTCCTCATGACCATCGTGCAGATATGCAAAGACAATTTCTAACTCTAAGGAAAAAGAGGGATGAGAATGTTGCAATGTATGAGGCTCTCATTACAAGGTTAGGAAAAAAAGAATTATATTATATAAGTAACCCAAGGAGTAATTTTGATCCAATATTAGAGGGGTTAAAACCATTTCTCCATCAAGCATTAGTCTCCCAATTCATCTCATCATATGAAGATATTGTCCCATGTGTTATCAAGACAAAAAAGGAATTCTCTATGTCTAATTACTTTAAAGAATAGAAATTGAAGAAGAGATCTATTGAACACTATGGAAATTGAAAAAAGGGGAATAAGGGAAAAGATTAATCTCCATTCTACTGTAAATGTGGGAAGAAACACCCTAATATTTATCTAAAGGGAATGGGAGCCTCTTATAAGTGTGGTGAAAAAGGCCACCAATCTCATGATTGCAAGGGAAATAAAGAGGCTATAAATGTTTAATGATACAATTGTATAGAAATGGTTCATTAATAAATTGAATTTCTTATGAATCGGGGAAACATACCTTAGAAATGGCCAATGGAGCAAGGCCAAGATTTGCAATCACTATTGCTGAGATTGAAGCTCCGAATGAAATGGTGGCAGGTAATTTAATGGTTTCCTAAAATTTATCCAATGAATTATTTGATTTTGGATCATCGCATTGTTTGATATCTTCCCTTTTTTCTATGAAAATGAGATATTTTAAATATTATTTAAAAAGGGGGTTGTTAGTCAACACTCCTAAGGGAAGTATCATTGCAACAAAGTTTTGTAAATCAGTTTCCATTACGACATATAAATGTTCTTTATCTACTGATCTCATCATCATACCCATGATTGAATTTGATATAATCCTTGACATGGATTGGCTTTCGTACCATGGTGAAAACATAAATTTTAAGAAGAAGGAGGTTAAAATTTTCGATGATGATAAGTTGTACCTTATCTTTATAGCAGAAATGTCACCACCGGATTCTTATCCAGATACACCCCTAGTAGCTCTACTAAATTAAATTATTGGAGAGGAAGAGAGTAAAAAACTATTGGTGGATAATGTAATGTTCAAATAGATGACCTAAATTTTGTGCAAGAATTTATTTATGTATTTCCAGAGGATTTACCTAAACATCCTCCAGAACAAGAAATTGAGTTTTCCATTGATTAAATTCCTGGTTCAAGGCCCATATCAGAGACCCCATACAGAATGGCCATTGTGGAATTATTATAACAAAAGAAAAAACTATAGGAATTGATTAATAAATGATTTATTCACCCTTGTGTTTCTCTATTGGGAGAACCTATTCTTTTTGTTAAGATAAAAGATGGATCTATGAGGTTGTTCATTAACAATAGAAAGATCAATGCTATAAAAATAAAGAACAAGTATACCCTTCCTCTAATTTGTGATTTATTCAATCAACTTCATGGAGCATAATATTTTTCAATGATTGACCATCAATCTGGATATCATCAGTTGTGTGTGAAGATGGAAGACATTCCAAAAAGTGCATTTTGAACTAGATACGAGCATTACAAGTTTAGAGTAATTCCTTTTGTACTGACTAATGAACCCTCTATTTCAATGGTTCTAATAAATAGAGTTTCAAACAATAATTTGATGAAATTTTAGTTGTGTTAATAGATGATATATTGGTATTCTAAAAAATATATGAATATCATCAAAATCACTTGCGCACAATTCTGAAAACCCTTAGATGAAATTATTATATAGGACGATTAGAATGTTTGAATTCTGGTTTCAAGAAATTTATTTTCTTGGCCGTATTTTTTTCTAAGGATGTAATCTCTGTCAATCCTTCAAAGACCATGGAAATCCAAGAATGGCCAGCACTAACAAGTATAACTGAGATAAATATTATTGTTTGTTTAGTAGGTTATTATCAGCATTTCATCCACAATTTTTTCCGATTGGCTATCCCATAAACCACTATCAAACGTAAAGGGGTTAAATTTTTTGGACAAAATAATATGAATAATGTTTTGTATAAATTATGAGAATATTAGTAAATACCCATATTTTTACTCTACCATCGAGGAATTATGGGATTATTATTTATAGTGATGCTTCAATGAAAGGATTTGGTTGTGTTCTTATGTACAATGATAGAGTTTTTTCATGTGCATCACGATAGCTAAAAATTTGTGAACAAAACTATCCTACTCATGATCTTGAGTTTTTAGTTATAATCATTACTTTGAAGATATGGAGACAATATCTCTATGGTGAAAATGTGAGATATATACAGATCATAATAGTTCTAAGTATATTTTCTCATAGAAATAACATGAAATGAGGCATATGAGATGGCTTGAACTACTCAAGGGTTATTATTTCAATATACACTACCACTCAGAGAAGAAAATTAAGTTGGATGATGCTTTGAGAAGAATGTATCATGTAGTTTTTAACAAGATGAGAGTTGAAAGGGATCATATGTTCATGTATATGGTAAAGATGGGTATGGGAATAATATTAGAACGTGAAACATCAATTATTTTTCAAATGGTTTCCAAACCAAATTTAATAGAAAGTATAAAAAGTTCTCAGACTAATGTTGAGGAGTTTAAAAAAAAATAAAGTTGTGAATGATGTGAGATTCAATGACGTTATATATGAAGATGGAATTTTGAAATTTAAGAAGATAATTTTTGTTCCTAATATACCTGATCTAAAAATGGAATTTTTGGGTGATGCTCATAGCTCCAATTTCTATATAAACCCTGGTAGTAATAAGATGTATAGAGATTTAAAGGAACATTTTTTGTGGGACAAATTAATAGGGAGATTGCTGAATATGTGTCAATATGTATGCTTTTTCCATAGGATAATGCTGGAAGACAACATCCTTGAGGATTTTTGCAACCTCCTACCATAACTAAGTGGAAATGGGATGATATTAAGATGGACTTTGTCAAGGGGATACCAATGTATCTTAGAAGGAACGATGCAATATGGTTCATTGTTGATCGTCTTACCAAGTCATCACATTTTTATTCAATAAGAGAAGATTTACCAATTCAACGTTTAGAAAGACTATATATTTAAAAATTTGTAAGACTACATGGTATACCCATATCGATTTTTTCTGATCATGATCCCTGTTTTACATCATGATTCTGGAAATGTCTTCAGAAAACCCTGGATACTGAACATCATTTCAGCAATGCCTATGCCCCTCAAACTGATGGAAAATCAAAACAGACTATACAAACCATAGAAAGCATTTTTAGACCTTTCTCAGATGACTTTAAAGGTATGTGGGATCAATATTTACCACTGGTATAATTTTCCTATAACAACAGCTTCCATTCAAGTATTCAGATGGAACCATAAAAAGCATTATATTGAAAGATATGTCGCACACCAACTTATTTGGATGATGATGGTAAAAGAAAACACGTAGGCCCATAACATATTGAGGAAAAAATAGAAAAGGTGAAAATTATCCAAAACCAAATCAATGCAGCTCAAATTAGTTAAAATATATATTCTAATAACCGAAGGAATGATTTGTAATTTCAAGTAGGTTATTGTGTTTTCTTGAAGGTATCTCTTTGGAAGGGTGTCATACGTTTCGGTAAGAAGGGTAAGTTATGTCCCAGGTACATCAGACCTTTCAAAATTCTAGAAAAAATTGGAGTTTTAGGTTATTATTTGGAAATTCCTCCAAGACTCTCCAAAGTTCATGATGTGTTCCACGTATCGTTGTTGAGAAAAACATGTCTAACCCAACACATGACTCACCTATGAAGAAATAGAACTGGAACCCAATCAATCTTATTTTCAAGAACCTGTTAGGATTCTTGATACTAGAGAACATTTTCTCAGAAATCTGATGACTCGTCTGATAAAAGGTCCTTGGAGAAACCATATGATGGAAGATGCCACATGGGAACCTGAGGAACTTATGATGAAGAACCACCAGAATCTTTTTACCTAGTAGTATTCTAGAAATTTTTAGGATGAAACTATTTGAAAGTGGGATGAATGTAATTCCCCAAGCTTCAACTGTACATATCTCTTTGAATAATTCAATATCTTTCATTTTATGCATCTTTGAGTTCTAGTGCCCCAAAACCAATCAATATAGCGGTAATGAATAATAATACCCACTTTTTGAAATTTTATAAATTTTATTTTTCCAAATGGACATCATTTTTGGATTATGAATATCAAAATTATCTTAGAGTTATTTTTTGATATTTTTTTGAAAACATTCATTTTTTATGAATACTGAAAAATAGTGCGCTATTATTTAAAACTAACTTTTTTTAAATAATTAGGTATTTTATTTAAATTTATTATTGGTCAAATTAGATACATAATACCTATATATATTCAATTTAATTCATTTGAGTAATTTTATAATAATATTATATTTATAAAATTTTATTGATCTTTTAATGTATTTTACACACCATCTAGGCACATTTCAAAATTTGCATAAAACGTAAATTTACTGCTTATGTAAATTGAATTTCAAAAAATTGAGAGACATTTTTGACATCATTAAGTAAAATTTGGTTCAATAGAATGAAAATAATTTTTTATGAATAGTAACTTTGGAAAATTATTTTCCATGGTTAAAATTAAAAGTGTAATTAAAGGTAAACTGGTATTATAATTACCCTAACACATATCCAAATTCTATTGGAAAAATGTATTTCGACAAAAATAAACCCTAGGAATAAAATGTGATCCTTTTGATCCACTTGGATTATATTAGGACATTTATTATTTTTTTATTTGAAGAAGGGTTAAAAGTGTTAAATTAAAATACAAATTAATAAAACATTTTTAATATAAGGTTATACAAGAGATAAATCCTACTATTGATATTAATTAGAAAGATAAAAAAAATCCCTATATATGGGTATTTTATATAAAATTTTTAGACATTGTATAATTAAATTTAATTATGACACAATGATGACGCAATAATTACCATATTATTGAATAATTAAAATAATTGATATTAAAAATATTAAACTAATTGTAAATTGAGACTTTTTATGTATTATAATAATTTTATTTCTTAATAAGACATTTTAGGGATTATTAAATAAATTTTTAGAAAAGTGATAATGTATTTATGAATCTCACAAAACCCAAATACTAAATAGTGTCAAAATTGACATAAATGAGTTTTTTTTAAAAAAATACTATATTTTTATTTGATGTATATTACTAAAAATCTAACGTGAATCCAAAAGAGCTAGATAAGGTTATATATTTCAATAATGAACCACTTCTGGTTTGCTTGGCTTTTTATTGTTGATTTATTAATCATTTATTACTATAACACAAAAATACATGGTAAAAGGTAAACTATTTAACTAAGAGTTCTATCTAAAAGATAAGGTTAATATGGTTACCTAAACCAGTCTATAACCTATTGGTTCATATTTTTTCAACCCAACCCCACCTTAGACACAAAATTAATCCTTTTGGAGCCATTATAAAATGAATATGATTTTTTAATAAAATAATACTTAAAGATTTTCCTAAAGTGACCCTCACCTCTCTTATAAAAGGGTGGTTTCCTTCTCTTAATTTCACACTGTTGAACCCTCTGGGAAAATTAGTTGAACTCATATTTTGATAATTCCAATTATGCTCAACTATAGTTTGATAATACCTTTATTGATTAATGGTTAATTACTTATTGAAGTATTTTTGTACACCATGAACATATTCATATATTACAATATTTATATTATCTTCATAGATATATTTTGAACAACCATCCAATAACGTTTGGATGAGCCCGTAAGGGGCAACGATGCGCGAGGGTTTCTCTCCCGGCGCCGCCTCCTGGTTTCACCCCGGTCAGGCGATGCTTCCTCCCCCTTCTTGTTCGTGGTTCGCGGCGGGGACTTCCTCGGCTCGGTCACCATGACGGTGCGCTTGATTCAGCCTTCTTCACGGCGGCGCAGGCGTCGAATGACCGAGTCCCAGAGTCTGCGGGTTGAGGGAGTCTTCTCTGTTCGTGGTCACAGGCATCTGGTGAGGGGCGTGGTTTCCGGGGGGCTGAAGGCTGGTGGCGCTGGGTTTCGGAACTAGATCTAGTTTTCACTGGATCCTTTTTCGGTTTTTATGCGTTTTTCGGTTTCTTTTTCTTTTCTTTCCTTTGTGCCTCTGGTTCCTGGTGGGTGGTTTTGGGTTGACGTTACAAGGATGGATATGGCAGCTTCAGGCCACGGTTTTTGTGGTCCATGCGTCTTCATGAGCATGGGATGATTCTTTCCCTCTTTGTTTTGAGGATGGTGATTTTGAGTGCGTGGATGTTTCTGTATGTTGTGATGGTTTCTCTTCAGCCTCCTCCGATGTTATATGGTTTGCGCCGTTGATGTTTGTTCCACTGATGTCGATGGACGCTGAGATGTTAGTGACGACGACGACCGACGGTAGAAAATGACGGTCGACGGTGGGTACGGTCACTGGTGGTGAATCAGTAGTCGTTTCGGCGTGTCTCGCCGGCGACTTGAGGCGCGTTTCGAGGCGATGGTACGGCTCGAGGTGACAGCGCTTGGTGGCGCGTGTCGAGGTGTCAGAGTGGCATGCAGTCATGTGACGGGCCCGGGGCTCGAGGTGGGACACGTGGTTGGACCTGATGTTTGAAATTTGAATCTGTTAATCACTGTGATTGTTTGAATTCGGGTGTGGTTCACGGTTTTCCTCAAACCGGGCAGCATGGGAACCGGCTACCCTCAAACCGGCTTTTTGAAAATCTATAAAAAAAATGATTATCGGATATTATCTTCATAGAATTCGATTACATGAAGGATATATTTTCTAACATAACCCATTATGCCAATAGAATGCTTAAACAGACAAGTGGTCACCGTCACAAAACAAAACTACTAATTTGTAAAGCCTACCGATACAAACAAGTTACCGTTATGTATAAGGTAACCGATACATCAAGTCCACCGATGCAGACAAGTCTACCGACATGTGAAGGTCACCGATACGTGAAAGTCATGGTTATGAAAGCTCACCGATGCAGACAAGTCTACTGATACGTGAAGGTCACCGATACCAACAAGTCACCATTATGAAAGCCTACCAATACATACAAGTCACTTTTATGCAAGCCTACCGATATAGAAAAGGCTACTGTTACACAAGAGGTTACTGATACACAAGGCTACCGTTACACAAGAGGTTACTGATACACAAGGCTACCGATATCCAAAGCTACCGTTCTAGAGAATCTGATGCTGCCTTAATTTATTTATCTTTATTTAATCTAACCAATGGTTATATCAGGTATATTTTAATTCTCTATAATTTATTTAACGAAGGTTATTAGATTTTAGGGAACCGTACCTCATAACTGCATAAAGAAATCATTTCGTTTGTCAGAGCTCATGCCATAAACATAAGAAGTACCTGTTTCTGAAAAAGATATACGAATATAGAAGAAACAAAGGAGATACAGAAGTGATACAAGTGACATACACAAGAAGAGATCATACAGATATACATGCATGACCAAAAATACACAGTAGCTCATACACACTCACGCTAACTCAAGAAGATTTGTGTACATTCATGAGGATTTTGAAGAACTTCATCAACTACAATTTCACTATCTCTGAACCTGGTTATCAAGAAACCGACACTATGTTTTCCAGAAAAAAACCAAAAGAGGACTCAGGACCATTGCTGATCAATTCGAAGGAGTCCAGAGCTACACTGAAATCACTAGAGCCATTCTAAACACTATTTCTTGCTCAGTGATTTATTATTTACATTACGAGCATTGTGTATCATAATTCCTAATTGATACACACACTGTCTTCTGAACCTCAAGTGGAGGATCTATAAATCCTCATTTAAACTCCTTACATCTTCTATTTCCCACTGTGGATAGTGGTATAGGTCCTGTGTGACCTGGACAGCTGTATTTGCTGTTGTTTTTGTTTCCCACGTAGAACTGTGGAAGAGGTCTTTGACCGAGATAGTTGTAAACTATTGTGAACCTCGATCTAGGGTGTGGATCAAATATATAAATTGTTGAGAGGACTAAGTCTCGGATTGAGACTGAACCTCTTGGTTATATCTGCTGTTCTATATTTAGTTTTATCTAAAAACCTTTTATTCTGCTGCTAAGTGCTTTAAAAAATTAAACTGTTTTTCAAAGTTACTCTGATAATTGAATTAGCAAGTGTTTGCATTACTTTCAAATCATTAGGTTAGTTTCAAAAGCTAATCTGATCTTCTGATTAGATTAACTGGGAATTAATCAATCCCTTGAGAACCTAACTAAAGGGTTGCTTTAGTTAAAATTTAGTACAATTCAATTAGTCTTTTAAATTGGGGGATTTTGGTGAAAAATTTTAAAACAAAAATTTTAATTGGAACTCAATTCACACCCCCCCCCCTCTTGAGTGTCCACTCCGACCAACATTTTGTATCAAAGGAATTTAAAATATTTTCTGATGTACTCTATTTTTTAACTGTGATTTTAGTTGTATTTTAAAGTTCTTAAAATTTTTTTTATTTCAAAATTTTTATCTCTTTATATTTATGTTTCAACCTAGTTATCATGGATAGCAGACATAAAGGTGTTGCTACTAATAGTCCACCATTTTTCAATGGAAACAACTATGCTCAGTGGGGGATTAAGATGAAAATTCATTTAGAAAGCATGGGTTTTGATATTTGGACTACCATAGAATCAGAATATAAAATTACTACTACTGTTAGATCTACTTGGAATGAAGCTAATAAGACAGCTCACAATAATAATTTCAAGGCTATGAATGCTCTGTATTGTGCCTTAGGTGATGAGGAATTTAATAGAATATCTTCTTGTAAGACTGCATACGAAATTTGCGATACTCTAGGTGTTTCTCATGAAGGAACAACTAATGTTAATGAAATGAGATTGAATACCAATACTATTAAATATGATAATTTTAATATGAGTCTTGATGAACCCATTTCTGATATGTATCTTAGGTTTAATGTAATTTTCAATACAATGATATCACAAGGAAGGGATGTGCCACCAAAGGAGCAGATCATGAGAATATTGAGATGCCTACCTGAAAGATGGAGGGGCACTTATGTTTCAATCAAAGAATCTTTTGATATTGGTAAACTGCCAGTTAAAGAACTTATTGGTAAGTTGACAATTTATGAAGAAGAACTTAAGGTAAACAAAGAAGAAGATGATAAACCAAAAAGTAAGTCAGTTAGCTTCAGGGCATCTACTTCAAAAAATAAGGATAAAGAGAAAATTCAGACCATGAGTGACAGCTCATGTTGCGATGAAAGTGCATCTGAAAGTGATGCGGAAATGGGTCACATAGCCAGAAGATTTAAAAAGTTTTATAGGAAGAAGAATTTTTTCAGAAAATCAAATTAAAAAGGTATGTATGACAACAAGGGTCACTGGAAAAAGGACTGGAAGAAATCTGAAAAATCTGATGAAGTTGTCTTCTATGAATGCAAAAGAAAAGGACATATAAAAACAGACTGTCCAAATCTAAAATACAAGAAGAAGTATGAGTATAAGGACAATAAATATAATAAAGCCATGAAGGCTACTTAGAGTGCTTCTGAGGATAGATCCAGTGAATCTGAATCTTCTGAGACTGAAAACATAAATAAGGAAAAAATGTTTTTTATGACAAACACTTCTGCGGTAACATTCGAAACTCCGGCTTTATATTCTTATTATTCTAGAGATGATTTAGATTCTGAAAATATGTCAAAATATGAATAGTTTGAATACTGTGATATGTTGGTATAAACCTGTAATGAGCTGAAAGAAAAATACAAAGGTTTAATGAAACAATATTCTTTGACTATTAAACATAAATCTGATCTTGACATAGAAATGGAAAATAATGCTCAGTTACTTAAAGAAAACACTGAACTGAAATTTTCAAATGAGAAACATAGGAAGGATTTAGAAAAATTCACAAATGGAAAAGAAACTCTTACTCAAATGCTAGGTAAGCAGATTGCACCTAGATATACTACTGGTATAGGATACCAACCTAAACAAAGAAACATTACCAAAACTATATTTATTCCTAAATCTGGACAGAATGTAGATAGTTATAGTTCTGAAATTTCATATGATTCAACTAGTTATATTCATAGTCACAGATCTAACAAGGTCTATCTTTCAAAATCTGTTGATTCTACAAATTTTATGAGACCCATAAGACAAATTTGGGTACCTAAAGTTTTATTGGCTAACCTGTCTGGACCCAAGAAAATATGTGTACAAAAATTATTATTTATCTAAATTTGTTTTGTAGGGAACCTGCTTAAAGAGCTCTTGTAGAAAGACTTGGTACATGGATAGTGGATGTTCAAGACATATGTCAAGATACTTCTCATTATTCAAAAGCTTAGTAAGAGTTGATGGAAGTTTTTTCACCTTTGGTGATAATTCTAAACGGAAAATCATCGGCTTAGGCAAGATTGGTAACACTGAATCAGTATTAATTTCTAAATTTCTATTTTTTGATGGGCTTAAGTATAATTTACTAAGTATTTCTCAGTTATGTGATGATGGTTATAATGTTAAATTTGAAAATAATTCTTTCAAAGTTTTTAATTCTAAAAATGCATTATTATTCTCTGCCTTGCGAAATGAAAATGACTATGCTGTTGTTTTAAATTCTTTAGCTATGCAAAATATTACTTCATTAAATGATTTTCATAAAGATTCTTGGCTTTGGAAAATAATATTAGGACACTGCAATGTACATTCACTTAGAAAACTTTCTTGGAAGAACTTGGTTAGAGACCTACCAAAAATTGAATTCCCAGCAGATAAAGATTGTAATCCCTATCAAAAGGGAATGAAACATAAAGTTTCTTTCAAATCAAAGAAAGAAGTGTCAACTTCTCAAACACTCGAGTTGGTTCACATGGATTTGTTTGGACCTTCTAGAGTTTCTAGTTGAAATGGGAATAACTATGTCTATATGCTGGTAGATGACTACTCTAGGTATACATGGGTATATTTTCAAGATCACAAAAGTGAAGCATGTTTTTACTTTGTTCAATATACCTAGTCTGTATAGAACCTTAGTGGACTTAAGATTAAAACCATGAAAAGTGATCATGTACGTGAGTTTGAGAATCATGATTTTGAGTCCTACTTCTCACACAATGGCTATAGTCACAATTTCTCTACCCCTAGGACACCTCATCAAAATGGTGTAGTAGAAAGGAGGAATAGATCTCACTAGTGCAGAAAACGTTTTTTACGTCACCATTTTTTACGTCGGTTATATAAAACCGACGTCATAATATGTAAAACGAGGTTTTTTACGTCGGTTATTTAATAACCGACATAAAAACCTGTGTTTGGTACACCTATAACGTCGGTTATTTGTATAACCGACGTTATAAATCGCGCGGATTCGTTTTTTACGTCGGTTATTTTTATAACCGACGTAAAAAACGCGGTTTCCGAAGGCCTTTTTACGTCGGTTATTTTATAACCGACGTAACAAAAGAATCTGCAGATGTTTTTGACGTCGGTTATGGAATAACCGACGTAAAAAAACGCGGATTTTGAGCCCATTATAACGTCGGTTATCAAAATAACCGACGTAAAAAAAGAATCGGAGGAAGGGTTTTACGTCGGTTATTGAATAACCGACGTTATAAATGTTTTTAAAAAAATTATAACGTCGGTTATTGAATAACCGATGTGATAACTCATTTAAAAATGTGGATTGTCATTCGCGAGTTTACCTTCGACAGTCGCGACTCGTCTCTCTCGCGCGTAAACCAGAATCGGCTCGTCCATTTCGTTGGTTTAGATTCGTTTTGCGATCATCGTTTCTCATATTTAATCTCCTCGGATCAATCATCTAAACTCGCAGCACCCAGGTAATCCTCCCACTCGTTCGTTTTTTTTTTTCGCGGACAGTATATATATATGTGTTGTGATTTTTTTGTTGAAACTAGCTAAGATTCTTCGATTGCGAACCGTTTTAACTCGTTTTGGCACCATAATCTTATTTATCATCCCTAGATCTATTTGTTCGACTTGCAATATTGTCTAATTTTATGATTTCACTAATTTTTCATCGTTTTCTATAAATCCCCGAGAGGGTTGGGGCGTGTCCAGGGGGGGTGTCCAGGGGGGTGTCCAAAGGGTTGGGGTTGTCCAGGGGGGTGTCCAAGCAGGTCGGGGGTGGGGGTTGTGTCCAGGAGGGGTGGGGGGCTGTCCAGAGGGGTCGGGGGGTGTCCAGGGGGTTTACAAGGGGGTGGGTGGGTGTGGGGGGCTGTCCAAGGGTGTGGGTGGGTGTTGGGGGGTGTCCAGGGGGGTGTCCAAGGGGGTAGGGGGTGGGGGTGGTGTTTAGGAGGGGTGGGGGGCTGTCCAGAGGGTTGGGGGTGTCCAGGGGGGTGTCCAAGCAGGTCGGGGGTGGGGGGTTGTGTCCAGGAGGGGTGGGGGTGCTTTCTAGAGGGGTCAGGGGCTGTCCAGAGGGGTCGGGGGGTGTCCAGGGTGGTGTCCAAGGGGATGGGTGGGTGTGGGGGGCTGTCCAAGGGGGTGGCGACCTGTCCAGAGGGGTCGGTGGGGTGTCCAGGGGGGTGTCCAAGGGGTTGGCTGGGTGTGGGGGGCTGTCCAAGTGGGTGGCGGCCTCTCCAGAGGGTATTTGGGGTTGTCCGGGTGGGTGGGGGGGCTGTCCAGAGGGTTGGGGGATGTCCAGGGGGTGTCCAAGGGGGTAGGGGGTGGGGGTGGTGTCCAGGAGGGGTGGGGGGCTATCCAGAGGGGTCGGGGGGGTGTCCAGGGGGGTTTACAAGGGGGTGGGTGGGTGTGGGGGGCTGTCCAAGGGTGTGGGTGGGTGTTGGGGGGGTGTCCAGGGGGGTGTCCAAGGGGGTAGGGGGTGGGGGTGGTGTTTAGGAGGGGTGGGGGGCTGTCCAGAGGGTTGGGGGGTGTCCAAGCAGGTCGGGGTGGGGGGTTGTGTCCAGGAGGGGTGGGGGTGCCTTCTAGAGGGGTCGGGGGCTGTTCAGAGGGGTCGGGGGGTGTCCAGGGTGGTGTCCAAGGGGATGGGTGGGTGTGGGGGGCTGTCCAAGGGGGTGGCGGCCTGTCCAGAGGGGTTGGTGGGGTGTCCAGGGGGGTGTCCAAGGGGTTGGATGGGTGTGGGGGGCTATCCAAGTGGGTGGAGGCCTCTCCAGAGGGTATTTGGGGTTGTCCGGGTGGGTGGGGGACTGTCCAGATGGTTGGGGGATGTCCAGGGGGGTGTCCAAGGGGGTAGGGGGTGGGGGTGGTGTCCAGGAGGGGTGGGGGGCTGTCCAGAGGGGTAGGGGGTGTCCAGGGGGGTTTACAAGGGGGTGGGTGGGTGTGGGGGGCTGTACAAGGGTGTGGGTGGGTGTTGGGGGGTGTCCAGGGGGGTGTCCAAGGGGGTAGGGGGTGGGGTGGTGTTTAGGAGGGGTGGGGGGCTGTCCAGAGGGTTGGGGGGTGTCCAGGGGGGTGTCCAAGCAGGTCGGGGGTGGGGGTTGTGTCCAGGAGGGGTGGGGGTGCTTTCTAGAGGGGTCGGGGGCTGTCCAGAGGGGTCGGGGGGTGTCCAGGGTGGTGTCCAAGGGGATGGGTGGGTGTGGGGGGCTGTCCAAGGGGGTGGCGGCCTGTCCAGAGGGGTCGGTGGGGTGTCCAGGGGGTTTCCAAGGGGTTGGATGGGTGTGGGGGGCTGTCCAAGTGGGTGGCGGCCTCTCCAGAGGGTATTTGGGGTTGTCCGGGTGGGTGGGGGCTGTCCAGAGGGTTGGGGGATGTCCAGGGGGTGTCCAAGGGGGTAGGGGGTGGGGGTGGTGTCCAGGAGGGGCGGGGGGCTGTCCAGAGGGGTCGGGGGGTGTCCAGGGGGGTTTACAAGGGGGTGGGTGGGTGTGGGGGGCTGTCCAAGGGTGTGGGTGGGTGTTGGGGGGTGTCCAGGGGGGTGTCCAAGCAGGTCGGGGGTGGGGGTTGTGTCTAGGAGGGGTGGGGGGCTGTCCAGAGGGGTCGGGGGGTGTCCAGGGGGGTTTACACATCGATTTGTTTTATATTTCAAAATTATTTACATTCAAATTATGATTTTTTTTCATATAAACATATATTTGTCTTATCTAACAAAATATATATATTATTACTATTTGTTATAGGTAATAATGAGTCGAAGTTGGATTACGGCACATCGAATGAGCAATGAATATGAGGAAGGTGTTGATGCCTTTTTGGAATTTGCTAAACGAAATGTTCCAAGTAGTGACATTTTTTTTCTGTCCATGCCTGAAATGTCTGAATATGAAGAAGTTGAAAAGTAGAGAGATAAAAGATCATCTGATTTGTCATGGTTTCAATCCGAGTTACAACCCTTGGATTTGGCATGGCGAAACTAGACAGAATGTCACTGATGATAATGAATCGCAAGATGGTAACTCCGATGGAATTGAAGAAATGATTCGCGATATTGTAGCAGAACATATTGAGATAGAACCGACAGTTGCACGTCTATATGGTGATGCCGAAAAACCATTATATCCTGGTTGTATAGATTTTACGGTTTTGTCGGTGGTGTTAAGATTGATTAACCTGAAGGCGAAACATGGATGGAGTGACAGAAGTTTTACAGAGCTGCTACAATTGATGAAAGACATTCTTCCAAAAGATAACGATCTTCCAGATTCACATTATAAGGCCAAAAAAATATTATGCCCGATGGGATTGGGATACAGGAAAATACATGCCTGTCCGAATGACTGCATTATATATAGGAAGGAATATGAATTTCTGAAAGAGTGTCCTAAATGTGGGACATCACGGTATAAGGTGAAAGAAAAATCACAAGCTGATGTAGAGATTACAAAGCTCCCTTCAAAGGTATTTTGGTATCTTTCTATAATTCCTCGTTTCAAACGTTTATTTGCTAATTCACATGATGCAAAAAGGATAAGATGGCATGCTGATGAGCGGGTATGTGATGGAAAAATACGTTATCCAGCTGATTGTCCACAATGGAAGAAAATTGATGCCCAGTACCCTACATTTGGAAATGAAATTAGAAATCTGAGACTAGGCTTGTGAACAGATGGAATGAATCCATTCCGAACCCTCAGTAGCACACATAGTTCATGGCCTGTTTTATTGGTAATTTACAACCTCTCTCCTGAAGATTGTATGAAGCGCAAATATTTCATGTTGAGTATCATGATCTCTGGTCCAAAGCAACCCGACAATGATATTGATGTATACTTGTCACCGCTGATTGATGATTTGAAACTGTTATGGGCTGATGGTATTAGGGTGTATGATTCTTATAAAATGGAATATTTTCAACTGCATGCAGTGCTTCTATTCACTATAAATGACTTCCCATCATATGGAAATTTGTCTGGATAAAGTGTTAAAGGGCATAAAGCATGTCCAATTTGCGAACAACAGACGTCATATTGTCAATTGCATCATGGGAGGAAAACAATGTACATGGGTCATTGAAAGTTTTTGCCTATGGATCACCCTTATAGAAGACTAAAAAAGGCATTCAATGGCTGACAAGAATTTGATACTGCTCTAGAACCTTTATCCCCATATTTGTATTTTGAGAGGGTGAAAAACCTTGATGTGACATTGGGAAAGACACAGAAATCTGGTAATGATAGACATATTTGGAAGAAAAGGTCAATATTTTTTGAGCTACCATATTGGAGGTATCATGAAGTCAAACATAATATTGATGTCATGCACGTGGAGAAGAATATCTGTGATTCTTTGATCGGAACATTGCTAGATATTAAAGGAAAGACAAAAGATGGGTTGAATGGAAGGTTAGACCTACTATCAATGGGAATACGTTTGGAGTTAGCTCCCACTCCTAAAGGAAGACGAACATTTCTTCCCCCGGCTTGTCATACATTATCGAAGAGGGAGAAAAGTAGCTTCTGTCAGTGTCTTCATGATATCAAAGTGCCTCAAGGTTATTCTTCAAATGTAAAAAATTTTGTCTCATTGAAAGACTTGAAGTTGATAGGTATGAAATCACATGATTGTCACGTCATGATGCAACAAATTCTACAAGTTGCACTGCGTGGAATATTGCCCATCCGTGTCAGAAAGACTATAATGAGGTTGTGTTATTTTTTCAATTCAATTTGTAACAAGGCGATTGATGTGAATGCTTTGAACCTTTTGGAAAAGGATGCAATTTTTATACTTTTTCATTTGGAAATGTATTTTCCTCCAACTTTTTTTGATGTGATGGTGCATTTAATGATTCATCTGGTTCGAGAAATAAAGCTTTGTGGACCTGTATATCTTTGTTGGATGTATCCTTTTGAAAGGTATATGAAAATATTAAAGGGATATGTTAAAAATCCATATCGACCTGAAGCCTCCATTATTGAAAAGTATGTTTCTGAGGAGGTAGAAGAGTTTTGTATGAGCTACTTGGCTACGGCGCAACACATAGGTTTGCCTCCATCTCGCCATGAACGGGTTAATAATGAGGGAAAGGGGATTCGTGGCTTGAATGTCAAATCACTGTCAGCTGAACATATGAAGAAGTTAGAATCATACATCTTGAATAACATAGCTGATGTTCAACCGTATATCACATTGCATATTAATGAGTTGAAACAATGTCATCCAAAGAAGAAAGAAATGTGGATTTTGAATGAGCACAACAAAACTTTTTTGCCATGGTTTAAAAAGACCTTGCTTGGTAGATCAGATGTATCAGAGACATTAAAATGGATAGTGGGTGGTCCATCTTTAAATGTGATAACATGGTCCGCTTATGACATTAATGGCTACAATTTTCATACGAAAGCTCAGGACAACAGAAGTGCAGTTTAGAATATTGGTGTATTGGTGTTTGCAGAAGCAATACATTTTTCGAGTGCTAAGGACAGAAACCCAATTTCGGCATCAAGTGCATACTATGGAGTGATTGAAGACATATGGGAGGCTGATTACTTTAAAATTAAAGTTCCTGTTTTTATCTGTAAATGGTTTATCGGTAACAACAGTGTCAGACATGATGAATTTGGAATGACACTTGTTAATCTGAATAGATTGGAAGACACAGCTGATTCTTTTATAATGGCAACACATGCCAAACAAATTTTCTATGTAGTAGATCAATCAGATATGCAGTGGGCTGTTGTTTTACAAGGGAAAAAACAATATGTTGGTGAGGATGAATTTGATGAAGATGCTGATTTATGTGAGATCCCGACTTCCATGGAATGATTAACAGAACATAATGATGAGTATGTTGAAGACATGGTTTGTGCCATAAGGAACGATCACGACGAAGGAATTTGGGAAAACAATCCAACTGTACATTCCTAAAATTTCAGGTAACACATGTTTATTTCTTGTTTACATTTAGTTTTTTCATATAATGTTAGATATTGTAAATTTTTTACTTATTAAAACGTGTATCAAACCAAAATGATAAAACAATAAAAACCGTAAAGAGGAGAAGTCCTGGGCGCACCGGCCGGCCGGTGGGGGATCACCGGTTGGCCGGTGGTCCAGACAGCAAAGCTCTCTGGTCCACCGGCCGGCCGGTGATGATCCAGCGGCCGGTCGGTGGTCCAGACAGAGAGGAAGGCTCTCTATCTAATCCACCGGCCGGCCGGTGGTGATCCAGCGGCCGGCCGGTGGACCAGACAGAGAAAGGCTGTCTGGTCCACCGGCCGGCCGGTGGTGAGCCACCGGCCGGCCGGTGACACCAGGCAGTGGGCAAGTCTACTGCCTGGGTCCTCCGGCTGGCTGGTGAGCTCACACCGACTGACTGGTGGACTCAGTGAGTCCACTTTTCAGCTTTCTTGGGCCAACTCTTTGGCAACCTTTTGCCTATCAACAAAAACACTTGAAAACAAGTTAGAACATAATAAGAGTGATTGTGATCATTAAAATCCAAGATAGAGGGGTACAATAGACTGTGTTTACCATGTTTATCATTGTTTAACATGCTTACCATATTGCCAATGTTTACTATTATGTAATTTAGTACACTTTTCTATTTTCTGATTAAGTAGTATTACAATATTTGAATTTGTATATTTGTGAACTAATGTTTGTTTTTTTTGATTTGAAGGAAAATTACAGATCAATCAGTTGATCAGCCACATGATTCTGGAGATGAGCATATTGGTCATACATCTGGGGAGGAACATTCACAAGCTCCTATTACGAAAAAGAGTTCAAAGGTTGGTAAGCGTGGGTGCACACGTTTACCAATATTATCACTTGCCCGTACGAAGGAGGAGAGGATAGTCGTGGAGTTTGATGATGATGATCTTCCTAGAGGTCCAAATGCTAAAGATTTTAAGGGTTTTGTAGCAACTCAGGCTAAGAGCAAAGTAAGCATTCTCTATGATGATTGGAGAAGTGTGGATAAGGCAATAATTTCTCAGCTGTGGGAGACCATTTTGGTAAGATCTTTTGCTATTGTTTGACTGTTCGTTAAATTTTTCTAGTATATATAATATTTTTAACCTCTTTTTTATCAGATGACATTTGATATTCCTGACACTGGAGGAGTTAGGAAGAAATGCTTATCGTTGTCTGCTAGGAGATGGAGGGATTTCAAATCAACCCTCTCATCTGATTTCATTTATGGTCATAGGAGTCGTGAGAATCCATGTCGTATATATCCTTTTATAGATGAAGACACATGGAGACAATTTTTTGAAAGTAGAAGAAAAGAATCATTTTTGGTAAGGGCAATGTAAACTTTTATAAGCTTTCCTATATAAATGATCTTATTATTGTTTTGTTAATGATTACTTATTCTTAATTTACACCAAACAAGGAAAGCTCATCAAGAGATCCAATCTAAAAATGTATACCCTCATAGTTTATCTTGGGGAGGGTATGCATTATTGGAAGAACAAATGATGGCAGAAAAATTTCAACAACTAAGAGCTGAGTCTTCAAGCTCTGGAGAGGTGGCCCCTCCATCCCCTCCATCTAGACATGAGAAATGGAAAAGAGCTCGAAAGGGCAAAAAAGGACAATATCTTTTGGAAGAATCGAGACTCGTAGTTGAGAGGATTGTAAGATATCTATTTTATTTATTTAAGTTTACTATTTTCGTCATATATTTCCAATCATTATAGAAATGTTCAATTAATTATTACAGGACTCTCTTGAAGAGCAGAGTTCACAGGGGACATTTACACCATCTGTGAGGGAAGATATTTTATCTGTGGCATTAGGAAAGCCCGAACATCCTGGCCGTGTAAGAGGATATCTGGCAGGTGTATCGGTAAGAAAAGTGTTGCCACGTTCCTCAACTTCTAACGTTGAGGGAGTTTATAAAAAAAAATAGAATCCTTGGAGGCTGAAGTCCATAATATTAATGCGACAATGGAGGACAAGATTAGAGCATCGGTGCAGGTTATGTTTGCAGACTTGCAAAGACAATTTCAGGGTGCAGCTCCAACTCCACCTCTCCCAGTAGCTCCCACTCCCCCACCTCAGCCCGCGGACCCCATTTTTGATCCTCCTCCTCCGCCGCAGCTACCTACTTATTGTGAGATGTATGTTGATGATCCTCAACATCATATAGTTGCATATGGGATGGTATATTGTATAGGAGATACAGTTCATCATCAACAGTTAGAGGTAGAGAATCAGAGGGTCACTGTACAAGATATTATAGATAGATCAGCTCGGATACCATTACCTACAGATGAGGTGACGACAGTTGGACATAGTATCGGCCATTTTTTACTTTGGCCATCCAGACTTCTTCGACTCTTTACCATAGAGGTATGGATGTTATATCTTTTATTTTATATTTTTATTAATGTTTTATCATTTGAAAACTAATATATTTTTCAATTTATTTTTACAGGAATACTTCAAAGGTAAAGAAATACTGTATAGACAACAACAAAGACAGATAGCTATGACATCAGATACAGATACTAGCAGTCTTGACAAATTGTCAAGATATTCAAATTTGTTGGCGGATCATTATGACTTTACAATGGAAGCTCATGTCTGTGGACGTGAACTAAGTGTGGGGATTATGAAAACTGATATCATAGAGTTTGTCACTGGAGATAAGTTGGGCATCAACGTGGTGCAAATTTTTATCATGTAAGTCTTAAAACCTTTTCCTTGCGTTATATTTATTAAAAATGTATACTTATGTCTGCTTTGTATTAGGTATCTGTATAAAATTTGTGAGAGGAATGAGCTGACAGATGTATATGGATTCGTGGACCCACAATTGATTTCCCCTGAAGCATGTGCATTGGATGAGGAACAAAGAATGATTTATATTGCTGATAGATTTGAAAAGAATGTAATAACACAGTGTTGGATGATGCCTTTTTGTGAGAGGTATGAAACACATCCCTCTCAAAGAGTTAATTATCTTTTAACATAAAAAACCACTAACGTTAAATTTCCTTTTATCAGGGATCATTGGATGTTAGGGGTTTTTTGACCTAGGGAGAAAGCACTTTATTGGATATGCTCTCTCCATGATGATGTGCGAGAAAGTTTTAAGAATATATTGGAAACGTAAGTTTCAATTTCACAATAGTTTTATATATTATAATGAATTTTAAATTTACCCCATTCGTATTATTTTCTAACAGGGCATGGGTCCACTTTCGAAAAAGCGCAAAGAAAAGGAATTTCAAGATCAAATATGTACAGGCGAAGGTAAATATCCATTTATAATTTGTACATTTTGATTTATTACATAAAAATAATATATTGAATTTACACTCATTCAAACAGAAATGTCATGAGCAACAAGGCATCATCGAATGCGGATATTACATGTTAAGATTTATGTATGAAATAATAACAACTGGGACAGTTCTGAGTTTTGACCTGGTACGATTTCCTCTTTCTCATAATATTTCAATTTGATTTATTCATTATACACGTTGACTACTATCCTTTTCCTTTGTAGCTTTTTGATGACCCTCAACCCTTTACTGCTGAAGATATCAAACACTTACAAGTGGAGTGGTCAAATTATTTTACAGGTTTGATTGACTTTTAGTTTTTTGTAATGTAAAATGTAATTTTGAATATTGTCAATGTAATTGTGTATTTCGTAGTCGTTTAGGTTGGATTTAGTTTTTTTTTGAAGTTGACAGTGTAAGTTTTGAATGTTATATAAGTGAATGTTTAATTTTTCTCTACTTCTTGTTTTGGTCTACTGTTGATTGTTTTTCTGGTCTGGATTTTGGTATGGGGGGAGAGGTTCCAAGGGGGTGGGTGGGTGTTTGGGGGGTGTCCAAGGGATATGGGAGGGGTGTCCAAGGTGTGTTTGGGGCTGTCCTAGGGGTCGGGGGGGGGGGGGGGGGTGTAAATGAGGGAGGGGGGTGTCCAAGGGGTGGGGGTGTCCAAGGGATATGGGAGGGGTGTCCAAGGTGTGTTTGGGGCTGTCCAAGGGGTCGGTTGGGTGTAAATGAGGGTGGGGGGGGGGGTGCCCAAGGGATATGGGAGGGGTGTCCAAGGGGTGTTTGGGGCTGTCCTAGTGTTCGGGGGGTGTAAATGAGGGTGGGGGGGGGGCTTTCGAAGGGGTGGGGGTGTCCAAGGGGTGGGGGGTGTCCAAGGGATATGGGAGTGGTGTCCAAGGTGTCTGGGAGTTCTGTCCAAGGGGCTGGTTGGGTGTAAATGAGGGTGGGGGGGCTGTCCAAGGGGTGGGAGTGTCCAAGGGGTGGGGGGGGTGTCCAAGGGATATGGGAGGGGTGTCCAAGGGGTGTTTGGGGCTGTCCAAGGGCTCGGGGGGGGGGGTGTCCAGGGGTCGGGGGGGTGTCCAAGGGGTCTGGGAGGGCTGTCAAGGTGTGGGGGGGTGTCCAATGGGTGTTTGAGGCTGTACTAGGGGTCTTGGGGGTGTAAATGAGGGTGGGGGGGCTGTCCAAGGGGTGGGGGTGTCCAAGGGGTGGGGGTGTCCAAGGGATATGGGAGGGGTGTCCAATGGGTGTTTGAGGCTGTACTAGGGGTCGTGGGGGTGTAAATGAGGGTGGGGGCTGTCCAAGGGGTGGGGGTGTCCAAGGGTTGTGGTGGGGCTCCAATGTGGTGGGGGAGGGCTGGCCAGGTTGTTAGGTGGGTATAGATGAGGGTGGGGTTCAGTTGGGGCTTGGGGGAGGGCTGGCATGGTTATTTTTGTTGTTTGGTTTCTGGTTGCTTTTTGGTGAGAGCAGTGCAATTATTTAAAATATATATATATATATTGCTTCCACGTCGGTTATTTTATAACCGACGTGGTAAATAAATCGGTAGGGGTTTATCACGTCGGTTTTTTCGAGAACCGACGTGCTAAACCATTCCCGGGCCTTTTATCACGTCGGTTCTTAATATAACCGACGTGCTAAAAGGCCCGGGAATCAATTTACCACGTCGGTTATTGGACAACTGACGTGCTAAAACGTTTCCCAGGCCTTTTTATCACGTTGGTTATTTAAGTAACTGACGTGATAATAGGCCCGGGGAAGGGTTAATCATGTCGGTTATATCATAACCAACGTGATAAACTATATCCCAGGCGTTTTATCACGTCGGTTTAGAAAATAACCGACGTGATAAACCCCCCCGCGCATATTTATCACGTCGGTTATTATATGAACCGACATGATAAACACCGTGATGTTAGGGATGTTACGTCGGGTTTTAAATAACCGACGTAAAAAACGTTATTTATAACGTCGTCCGTATTAACGTCGCCTAAAAACCGACGTAAATAATGAAAAATAACCGACGTAAAAAATGTTTTCTGCACTAGTGCCCTTTAAGAAATTACCAGAACCACGCTCAATGAGTATTACCTACATATTTATTTTTGGGATGAAGCTATCAATACATCTTGTTATATTATAAATAGAGTCTTGATCAGACCTGTTCTTAAGAAGACCCCTTATGAGTTGTGGAACCATAGGAAACCTAAGGTTAACTACTTCAGATTTTTTGGTTACCAACTCTTTATTCTTAATACCAAAGATAATCTTGAAAGGTTTTCATCCAAGAGTGATGAAATAATTTTTCTAGGTTACTCTATTTTTAGTAGAGCCTATAGAGTTTTCAATAAGGGAACCAAATGTGTGGATGAATCTGTTCACATAATATTTGACGAAACTGATCCACATGAACCTAAGACCCCTCTTGAAAATCTTGAAGATGATCTCTCTATTTTTAAACCTCAATGATAAAGATAGTGGACCTGTAGTTAAAACATCCATTTTTGGAAATTTTCCATAACCTGCTTCTATTGAATCCCAACCTGTTGATGAACCTGTAATCTATAGCCCTACATTTTCGAGACAAAATAGGATTCTAAAGAACCATCCTTTAGATGCAATTGTAGGTAATCTAGACAGAGGAACATAGACTAAAGGTTCTCTAAGAAATCAGGTTGAACATCAAGCCTTTCTTTCACAGTTAGAACCTAAAAATATCAATGATTCTATCAATGATGAATTTTGGGTAATGGCTATGAAAGAAGAACTAAATCAATTTGAAAGAAATAAAGGCTCGGAATTAGTAGAAAGACCTAATGAAACTTTAACCATAGGCACAATGTGGGTGTTTAGAAACAAAGTTGATGAATCTGGAAACATCATTAGAAAAAAAAACCTAGACTAGTTGTACAAGGGTACAATCAAGAAGAAGGAATTGACTATGAGGAAACATTTGCACCTGTAGCAAGATTAGAGGCAATTAGGATCTTACTTTCCTTTGCCTCACATATGAATTTCAAGTTATATCAAATGGATGTGAAAAGTGCTTTCTAATTGGTTTTATTTCTGAATATGTTTTTGTATAACAACAACCTAGTTTCTCAAATTCTCACTTTCAAAATCATGTTTTTAAACTTTCTAAATCTTTTTATGGTTTAAAACAACCTCCAAGATCTTGGTATGAAAGACTTACAAATTTTCTTATAGCAAAATGATTTAAAAAAGGAATTTATGATCCCACTCTTTTTCTAAAAAGTATTTCAAAATATTTTTTAATATTACAAATCTATGTTGATGATATTATTTTTAGATCTTCTAAAAATTCTTTATGTACTGATTTTTCAAAGGTTATGAAAAATGAGTTTGAAATGAGCTTAATGGGAGAGGTTAATTACTTTCTTGGATTTCAAATCTTTCAAACTAAAGATGGTATTATTTTGAATCAGAGAAAATATAATAAGTATTTATTAAAACGTTTTGGTTTGGATAGTATTAATGGAAGTGATACACCTATGAGTACCACATGTAAATTAGATATTGATGAAACTGGAAAACCAGTAGATCAAACTCATTACAGATGTATGATTGAGAGTTTACTTTATCTCACTACTAGTCGACCTGATATCATGTTTAGTGTATGTATGTGTGCTAGATTTCAAGCTAACCCTAAAGAGTCACACTTACTGTTAAAAGTAATTTCAAATATCATAAATATACTGCTAATTTGGGATTGTTTTACCCAAAAGGACAATATTTGATTTAATAAGTTATTCAGATGCTGACTTTTCTGGATGCATGTTAGATAGAAAGAGCACATCTAGAACATGTCATTTACTTGAAAAGTTTATAGTATCATGGTGTAGTAAGAAACAGAACATAGTTGCTTTATCTACTGCTGAAGCAGAGTATATAGTTGCAGGTAGTTGTTGTGCACAGATTCTGTGGATGAAACACACTTTATTGGACTATGGATTTGACTTTAAACATGATTCAACTAACTGTGATAACAATAGTGCGATCAACATCTCTATGAACCTAGTTTCTCACTCTATAACCAAACACATTGATGTTAGAAACCACTTTATAAGAGATCATTATCAAAGAGGTGATATATCTCTTGAATTTATAGGCATTAAACTGCATTTAGCTGATATATTCACCAAGCCTTTATGTTTAGAAAGAATAAGTTTAATTAGACACGAATTTGGAATGATAACATACTCTTAAACCATTAGGATAAACCTCGCCGTTAGGATAAACCTCACCGTTAGGATAAACCTCACTGTTAGGATAAAACTCACTGTTTAGATAAACTTCACAGTTAGGATAGACCTCACCATTAGGATAAACCTCACTTTTAGGATAAACCTCACCGTTAGGATAAACCTCTCTGTTAGGATAAATATCACTATTAGGATAAACCTCACTGTTAGGATAAACCTCACCGTCTGGATAAACCCCACTGTTAGGATAGACCTCACCGTTAGGATAAACCTCATCGTTAGGATAAACCTCACCGTTAGGATAAACCTCACCGTTAGGATAGACCTCACCGTTTAAGGACACCTCACTGGTACATCTCTTGTGCTATTTTAAATTTTCGTATTAAGGCCGAGACATTGATCATTTTTAAATATGATATTTATTTTATATGTGAATCCTAAATGATATTAAACCTGACTCTATACTTCCCTCAATCATCATGAACCCGTATGTTTGAATCCCTCCTACCTAAACCTCTCAAGCTCGCGCAACCCTAAGCCTTAGAATCTGAAATGGCCCGTGTGAAGTGACCCTCATTTGATGATGGGAGTGATGCGCCGCAAGCTAAGAAGCAGAATGTAACCAATGCTGGTGCTAGTGGATGAAATAGAGGTGTTGTTCGATGGAATCCTATGAATCCACATTTATCGAAGCGTGATATTATAGTAGAAAAGGAGTTATGTGCTGAATGGTTTTTGGAAAGTAAGTCCCTGATTTTGAATATTTTACAAGAGCAAGGATGGATCCAATGCTTCATGAACAATAATGGACCATATTATCCAATACTGGTAAATGAGTTTTATGAGTTTGTCTGTTTTGAAACATCAGAAGAGGAGAATAGGATGATTTCCTTTGTGAATGGTCAAAAGATTTCATTTTCATCTGTTGAATGGGCTGAGAACCATAGAGTTCCTCAAAGAGGTGATTATGGATTTTATTCAAAATCCATACCTACTTCTAGTTACTTTTTCAATTATGAGGATGCCTTGTTAGAATTGACAGTAAATGGAACTCCTAGAAAGGTCATTGCTGCAGAGATGGAAGGGGAGGATAAACTACTTTTTAAGTTCATTCAGCATGTGATTAATCCAAGGAGAGGAGATTTTACTACCCTCAGATTTCAGGATATTTATTTTTTGTATCTATTAAAGCATGGAGTGAAGGTGAATTTGTGCATATTGCTAATGATTCAGATTGAGGATATGACTAGAACGATGTCTATGTCCAATGCACTATTATTTTCCAAGTTTATTTCTATTATGTTGAAGGCAAAGGAGGTAGCTGGACCTCAAGATGAAACCATTGTGGTTAAGGACAATTTTTGCATCACCAGGACTGTTTGTAAATTTATGAATGTTAGCTGGAACCCTTGGAAGAAGTCATGGGTTAATGATGAAGGAATAATCTATGACAAGTACACTTCTGTGGACCATCCTTCTAGACCAAAGGATGTGAGGGATCCGGGTCTTGGACCAGTTGAGCTAGATCCTATCTACAGTGATGATGAGGCTGAAACTGAGGAGGAAGAGACGTCAGTTGAGGAAGGAGGAGACCCAGATTTACCTCCTAGTCCTGTGCATCAATATATTTCCGATGGAGCAGCTAGTCATCTAAAAGAACTAGCAAGGAGAGAAACTATTTAGAAGGACAATGATACTTAGTCCACTGACGAAGATGAAGAAGAAGCAAATCATAATGTTGTCAAAGATACCTCTAAGGAGGATGAGTCAACCAAGTCAGATCAGTTTTCTCACGAAGAAAAGGAGGATGTTTCTGAAGAAAATTATGAGTAAAATGAAGAAGAAGAGCTCGGTTTGAGCCGTTTGATAGATAGTACAGTCAAGACAGTGCCTGATCAGGAAGCAGCAGTGGAACCTATAGCCATTACTGAGGGAGTCATTGATGACTCAGAAAAGGATAGGACTCACCCCACTGTTGAATTATCAGAGAAAATGGTTTTTGAATTTGCTGAAGTTGCAGAGGAGGCTGTAGAATTTCCTCGAGCAGAACCGTTAGAGGAGATTCCTCAAGAGAATTCTCTATGTGACGGGGAGCATCTTGGTTCTGTTTCTGTACTGTATTACATTGAATGTTAGAAATCAGATCCAGGATATATGGTACTTGGACTCAATTATGGAGATTCTGATGAGGAAGACCAACCCCAAAGGGAATCAGTTATCCTACCTGATGTGGCTGCAAATTTGGAAAACAAGGAGGATCTTGAGTCCTTAAAGGCTGAAATGAAAGTAGCCCTGATAGAATCAGTGACAGATTTGAAGAAAATCCTGGTTGATGAAATGAAGAGTGTGGAGTAATCCCTAGTGCTATCTCGGGGAAGTGTTCATTCTATTCTAGTGAAGGAAATGATTGATGAAATTAAAGTATGCCATACTAAAATTGAGAGTTGGACAAGAGCTGTGGTTTCTCTAAGACAATCGATTGCTTCATTGACTACAATTAACAGCTCTCAAACCCAAGTGAATACTGATATCAGATATATCAAAGAAGTATTCAAGTAGTTTGTGGAAGTTTTGGAAGCTTTTAAGAAATCAGTCAAAGAACATTTGAACAGTCAAGATAAACTTGTTCAGAAGGTGGTTAGTAAACTGACACAGTCTTTCAAAGATATAGTAGCTTTCTCAGTAAAACCCCTTCCCTCATCCAGCTCCACTATTAACATTGACCATATTAGAACTGTGATCTAGGAAGAGTTGGCTAAGGCCAGTACCAGTGGCACCTCGGATACTCAGATCCTTGCGACCACTAGGGAAGTTAGTAGTTTTGTTTGTGATCACCTACAGACAGCTACTGCTTCTCAAGAGGCCAATAAGAATAAGGTGGATGCTTACTTTGAGAAACTATATAACAAGCATAAAATGAACAACCATTTCAAGCTTTTTTATGGAGAATATTAAGTTGCCTCAAGTAACTCAAGCTTTTAGAGAAAAGGTTAGTAAGCTCAGGGAGCTTACTCCTGCCTTGGATAAATTCATTGATTATCAAGATGATTTTGTGTCAGTAATGGAGAGAGGAGGTAGTATTATTATGGATTTCAAGAACTAGCTGCTACACTTCTTGCATGTGGATTCCCGACCTATGATTGTACCTCCTGCTATTCCTTCCTCTGCCTCTGGTATTGCACCACAGTTGACTCCAGTTCAAGCTATTTGAAGCTTGACACCTATGATCCCATAGAAGAGAACATATTTCAGATCCGGTACAGTTTCAGTGGCTGACCATCCAGTTGTTCTTTCAGCTATTCCCAAGCCATATACTCAATCTAAACCTACACCCTCTTCTAGTCCTAAGGTAAAGACTCATGTTCAACAGGACGATTTAGTGATTCTTGATGTTTTTTATAGGCTTCACTTGTATTTTTTTTGTAATACTGACTTTATCAGTTTGTACCTTTTGTGACTTAATGGAAATTTACTCTTACTGTGCTTATGTTTCTTTTCCATCTGTTCTCTTTTTTTCCTCCACATTTCTCTGATTCAACCCTTCTTTTTGTTAATCACAAAGGGGGATAAAATGAAACAAATGAGAACTGGGAGTGAAATTGAAAGGGGAGAAAATGAGAATTTTATTTTAAAGATTTTTTAGGAAATTTCTCTTCTGACACTATTTTAGTTTTCTTAATACTTTGGCATAAGTTCTGATTATAAAAAAGTGGGAGATTGTTGAACCCTATGGGAAACTTAGTTGAACTCATATTTTGATAATCCCAATTATGATCAATTATAGTTTGATAATACCTATATTGATTAATGGTTAATTACTTATTTCAGTATTTCTGTACACCATAAACATATTCATATATTACAATATTTATATTATCTTCAGATAATTTGGTTACTGGATGGATATATTTTCTAACATAACCCATTCTACCAATAGAATGCTTAAAAAGATAAGTGGTCACCATTACAGAACAAATATACTGATTTGTAAAGCCTTCCTATACAAACAAGATACCGTTATGTATACGGTTACTAATATATCAAGTCCACTGATGCAGACAAGTCTACCGATATGTGAATGTCACCGATACATGAAAGTCACCATTATGAAAGCTCACCGATGCAGACAAGTCTACCGATATGTGAGGGGCACCGATACAGACAAGTCACCATTATGCAAGCCTACCGATACAGACAAGTCACTATTATGCAAGCCTACCGATACAGACATTTCTACCGTTACACAAGAGGTTACCGATAGACAAGGATACCTTTACAAAAGAAGTTACCGATACACAAGGCAACAAATATCAAAAGCTACCATTCTAGAGAATCCGACGCTGCCTTAATTTCTTTATCTTTATTTAATCTAACCAACGGTCATATTTGGTATATTTTAATGCTCTGTTATTTATTTAATGAATGTTGTTTGATCTCAGGGAACCATACCTCGTACCTACAAAAAAAATCATTTATTTTTCCATATCTCATGTGATAAATATAAAAAGTCCCTATTGCTACAAAAGATATACAAATATTGAAGAAAAAACGGAGATACAGAAGTGATACAAGTTACATACAAAATAAGAGATCATACAGATATACATGCATGACCAAGAATACACAGAAGCTCATACACACTCACACTTACTCAATAAGAGTTGTGTACTTTCACGAGGATTTTTAAGAACTTCGTTGACTAAATTTTCACTATCTCTGAACCTGGATATCAAGAAAACGACACTCTATTTTCCAGACAAAAACCAGAAGAGGACTCAGAACCATTTCTGATCAATTCAATGGAGTCTAGAGCTACACTGCAATCACTATAGCCATTCTAGACTCTATATCATGCTTAGTGATTTATTATTTAAATTACGAGCAGTTTGTATCATCAGTTCTAATTTACACACACGCCGTCTTCTGAACCTTAACTGGAGGATCTATAAATACTCATTTAAACTCCTTACATCTTCTATTTCCCACTGTGGATAGTGGTAGCGGTCCTGTGTGACCTGGACAGCTGTATTTGCTGTTGTTTTTGTTTCCCACGTAAAAACTATGATAGAGGTCTTTGACCTGGACAGTTGTAAACTATTGTGAACCCCGATCTAGGGTGTGGATCAAATCTATAAATTTTTGATAGGACTAAGTCTCGGCTTGAGACTTACCCTATTAGTTATATATGATGTGATTTATTTAGTTTTATCTAAAAACCTTTTATTTTTCTGCTAAGTGCATTAAAAACTTAAACTATTTTTCAAAGTTACTCTGATAATTGAATTAGAAAGTGTTTGAATTACTTGCAAATCATTAGGTTAGTGTCAAAAGCTAATCTGATCTTCTGATTAGATTAACTAGGAATTAATCAATCCCTTGAGAACCTAACTGACTATTTTATTTAGTTCAAATTCACTACAATTCAATTAGTATTTTAAATTTGGGGATTTTAGTGAAAGATTTTAAAACAGAAATTTTAATTGGAACTCAATTCACCCCCCCCCCCCCTCATGAGTGTCCACTCCAACCAACACAAACCTCCAATTCCGTTTTTATAGGCCAAAACCTTATCAAATATCATCCCAAATATACTAAATTTATCCTAGTAGACTTACATTGATCAGAATCCAACCTAAGGATCCCTTTTTATCAAATAAAAAAGAAGCACCGGAAGAAGAGGTAATAATTTCATCACCTCTTCCAAAGTTCTTTTTTCTTCCACTTCCTCTTTGTTTTTAGTATCCATACCAAAATAATAAATCTAATACCTTATAATTACAGTTCTGTTTTTATAAATATGATACAACCATATTCATTATTCAATCCATCATATGAATTCCAAAGTCACCATATGTGTGTACGTACGACTTATCGTCTCCATGTCGTGGTATAGTTTCTTATTCAACACTTAATTATTTGGATGGGTATAATAATGAGTATAATTGATGTAAATAATAAAAAAACATTTTAATGATTATTTATATATGATATAACATCTACTTACATACGATTTCACCACTAATAGAATGGTATTGTCGCTCGTGCGTACGTACAGATTACTGTCTCAACGAACGCGATGAGATTCCTTCCCCATCACAACCATTAAATAATAATTCTCATTTTATAAATAAAAATTATTTTTAATAATGTAATATCATTATGGATATGAATCAAATACATCATATCCTTATCAAACATGACTTATGTAACAAAACATGTTAACAAAAACGAATCAGTTAACACCTGAAACAGTGATACCGCTGAATTATTATTAAAAAAGAAAAATTAGAAGATCATATATAATATAATATTTATATATATGTTTCTTTTATATTTTATTAAAAATTATTTAACTTTAATACAGTATTTTAACGTTCCCTCAACCAAGGAAAAAGTATAAGGTAAGGGTTAATTCTACAATCTCTTCATTATTGCAGGTTATTTAAATGTAAGTATCTAATATGACCACTTTAACATCCACATCTGTGTTTTGTAAAAATGTATTTCAAAATATTTTTACAATTTCTTATAATATTGGTTAATTTCATTTATACCCTTTTTTTAGTTTTTATAAAAAAATTATAAAGTAATATTTTCATCGTTTTCCAATCAAGGTCCTTTATGACCTTTTCAACAAAATTAATTGAAGAATGGTTTTTAACGTGTATGGAAGGTGTAGATATTTTCCACCGTTATAACATCTTTGAATATTCACTTATAAGCTTATAATGATATTTAAAAAATAAATTTTCGCTTTTATAGTAATTTAACATTTAAATAATTTCAAAATAAAGAGATATTTCTCTCAAATATTTTTTATTTCTTCTATGTCAACATCATTTGATGGATTTTACACTTGTTTGAAGTTTATTTATTATGATACAATATTCCATATCGTATTGAATGTTTTGTGATATTTTTGACTATGGTTGTGTTATTTTTATACCATTTTTGGTTTATGGTTAAAGTATTAACATTTAGTATGATAATTTTAATATGAATGTTTATGTTATGCTTCAACCATTTCATATGAGGAATTCATTAGACTTATTAAGTGATGGTTTGAGCACACTATAGCTCTTTCATGCACCTGTAGGTCTCATGAGACAAACTTGTGTATTGTAACATGGCCTTGACAAAATCTAATTTGTAGTATTGGCACGAGGCCTTGACTATGTGGTTATGATGTCCGACATTATGCATTCCATTATTATAAAATTGGCTATTGATATTACATGTGATTATTCGACTACAAGAATATCCATGTGAATAAGTAAATGGAATTATTTTATTTATCATTGCCTTATTATTCTAATATTTATGTTTAAAATTATTTTGTTTTACTTTTATACATTTTCTTATATATTTATGCTTATTTATGAATGATTACTATATTTTTTTCCTTACTGAGAACTTCAGCCCACACCTTTGTATGTTTTATTTTTTCTAAAATGTTATGAAGTATATTATGATTGACCTGCAGGGACATTCCATATGAGATGAATGGGTTCAAAAGAGACACAATGTTGTGTTTTTTCATTTAATTATGTAATGTAAAACATATGTTCGTATCTAGTACTTCCAAGGCTACTAAAATAATCGGTCGTTTGGGATTTGATCCCTTGCGATCATGCCAATGTTATATAACAAGTCACTAACTATGTTTAACTAGGGTTAGGGTATTACAGTAAACTTCCATAGGGACCCATTAAATAGGTATCAAAAATATAAAATGGATTTTATCATTGGAATATTTCATTTCAAAGGTATCCAATGACACTCATTGAAAAAAAAATTAATTTTAGTTGCCATGAAAGATGAATAGAGTAGTGAAACCAAGTGTACAGTTGATTTTGAAAAAATATTGTTCCTAAAAAGTTTCTAGAAACCATGTTAGCCCATTTAAGAGAGTTTGGGAGCAGGGTTCCTAAAAGTATTCAATATTTATTTGAAATAAAATAATTGGTAAATAAAAAATGATTAGAATCCTACAGTAATATGGTTTAATAGTAGATTTTATAGATTACTAGACATCCAATAATAGGATGATCTAATGTGGTATACCTGATTTTTTGACATCAAGGAAGTTTCACCCATGTTCGAAGGTAGGATGAGTTTAGAACCATGGTAGTTAGACCAAATGTGGTTTTTTTCCAGTATGGATGCATGGGTGATGATACCACCTGGTGGTATTGGTTAGAGATAATATGGATATCCTTTAATTTTATGGTGGAATTTCCACTTTATTTATGATTTAGGGTGAACCGGTCCCCCTAATGGAAGAATTTAATGAGGTGTCACCCATGTTCATGGACTGGGGAAATGCTTCACCAGAGTGAATTGTCTTTCGACCATAGTTATTTTTTCATATTCCTTGAGGATCTATAGTCTGATTTATTAAATTATTGTTATAGTGTTTAAAAAATTTAGGTAATTCAATTAGATAAATTTCATACTATCTATAATAGGTTTTATTCATATTTTAGATACGATTAAATAGATGAAGAAGATGGAATAAATTTCACTGTGAGCATGTATTAATTTTCCATTAATTAATTCTAAGGAGAATGAAAGGTACATATGTGGTCTATTTATAATCATACATGATGATTAGAGTTTATCATGTATTGTAATTATAGGTGGTCTATAGACATGGATTTGGAGGTGTATACTGGAATATAAGTGCACTCAGGTAATAAATATGGCCTGAGATATGGGTTTGTGCGTGTGATCGCACAATGAAACTTTGAGCATGAGATAAATATGTGAATATTTTTTATATGATAGTTTATTGTTTGATTCAGATATTTTACAAGATATATAAGGATCATTGGGTTAATAACATTTGGTGCATGCCTAAGGATCTAGGTGAAGTAACATGGGGACATGACTAGGACCTTGGGAAATATGATACCACAATCCCAGGGGAATTAACCATAACTATTTCAGGGATTTAATCCATTGAAAAACATCCAAAAAATACCTCCCTTATAAAATGATCTGATTAGTATTAAGATGATCTAAAAATGTGTTAAATGTCTCACCAAAAAAATTCACTTCGTCAAAGGTTTACAAATGGGGATTATGTCATATTAGGGAATGACATGCGAATGCTCAACATCACATAGTATACGAATGCGAGTAGTCATGCGATGTGAACAAATATTTTTAATTTGGTATATGGGTGAATAATGTGTGTTGACTCATGAGATAATTACACAACTAAACTTATTAATAATTTCCATAATTATTCTTATCCATCTGTGTTGAGAAAACTCTAATGATACATCCTCTCTAATCACCCACATCAATTTTGTTAATTGATGTAATAATACTCCCCAATGGTTTTCAATAGACAGATTGTCATCACACTGGTTGTTAATGAGATTTAGTAAACTCATTCACTTGGTAAAAGTGACCTATATGATGCTTTTGGGAAAATATACACATGTGAATGAACCAGAGTAAAGTTTCCTTGAGCAAAGCTACCCCAGAAAAGGCACCTCATAAGATATTAATTTATGAACATTAAATATAGTTTTTTATTCTTGTTTTTTTATCTTCTTTTCATATTTTCCCACATTCAATTAATATATGTGATTTACTATTTAAATTCCTTTAATGACTAATATATCATATATTCTAATCACTATTTTGGAAACAATAACCACAATCTATATCCGAGATATTTTTGAGGTTATGATAAAGGGATAAAATTAGAAATTCATATCCCACCTATCACATAACATATGAATTCATTTAAAAATCTATAAATATTTCCAATTATTTGATTTTATTTTATTAATGTCAAAAAAATCTTGATTTAATTAATTATCTCATAGAAAATAAACATCCCAACTTACGGATCTTTAGGAATATGAAATTGGGAGGATTAAACTTTTTTTGGTGGTTTATTTTTTCCTTAAGGGAGTTTCAATTTAGGAATTTATGTTATATTAACAAAAACACACCCCAGATAACCATATACACCTACTAGAACCCCAATCACCATGAAACACATCCATTATTCCCTGCTTATCTAATGATCAACAATGAGGATGGAAAGAAGATTTGAACATTTTAACTCTACATCTAATTAATCCAAAATATATGTGGTAATATTTAGTCCACCAAAGAAGTTCATAACGCAAGGATGACTTTAAATTGAGAACCATATTAGAATCCATCAGGATATATAAGGTTTATCTTAACAAGAACACAAATTTGATCATATAACTATAAATAAAATAAATATTATTGAAAAAAATGCATGTGATGGACCTATAGGATTGAATAAATCAATGGTTTTTCTAAATGTACTTCAGTGCACTAATTATTGGGCTTTGTATGATTAAATCACCCCCTTAAATCTATGTTAGTAAATATTTGGAAGATTACTTCATTTTTCTAAGCACTACTAAGTGATTTCAGAATCTCCATGGGAATGGATCATAATCCCAAAACATATATAATATTTGAGACATAGTTTTATATTCTTTGGTTCCTTATGGTAATTGGTGTAATGTACATAATTGAGATACAAGTTAAATGGTCCCCATGTCTGTGGGTGATATGGACTCAGATGCACCTCATTATACGACATAGGTAGCTGAATACCAGTGAGGGTGTAAAATTACAATGGTGGGGAGACAATATCATCATATCTGTGTAGAAGATTGGTAATAATATGTAAACATGAAATTTCCAAACCATAATAAAAACATACACTACATTATTGGACCTGTAACCTGTCATAGTAGAAGAAAATGAAATTAAAAAAATTACCGACTGTGGAAGTGTAAGGAATTGAAAAACTAAATAATAATAGAAATACACAATGCAGTTCCATATACCCAAATGCATGGAATGTTGATGTAAAAGAGTGGGAAAAGGGACTATCACAAGAAATATGTTAACCAAAGAATAAAAAAAAATATACTCATCCACTTCTAACTCAATCCTATTCATCGTCTTTGGGTTATATTCTATACCTATAAATGAAAAACTTTAAATAATATAAATTAAGGAACATGCCCTTATCCATACGTGTGGGCAATTAGTTAACACAGGTACCAATGTATGTCTAAGTAGTGTGTGATATAAAATCCCAATAGGCCAACCCCAATGGATTTGAAAAGTAATTTAATAACATTATAAATCAGGAAAATATTGTGTCAGATTTGGAATAATAATCAATGCTTAATAAATAAATAGCATGATTTTTAGATTACTAATAGAAGACTCATGGATCTATAGACTTTGGATCATGTCTAGAATAACTATCTATTCAGTAACTATATATATAGTAATATATATCTTATAGTTTTATACTATATGCACCAATATGCATGAATTAAATGAAAATGTATATATCCATATACAAGGAAAACATTGGTGTTTGAAGGACATGGGTGTAGCTTAGTGATCTATAAACATTCTAAACAATCCAATAAGCTCATGTAGAGGGTAAAATTCCTATATATCCTGATGAATTTTACACATCTGCTCAGTACGTGATATGTTGGGTGAGTCATCATGTCAACACCTGATGAAAGGTACATGGTTCATCATGACCACCTTCTAAATAATGTTAACATTTTGAGGCATTATTCTCAACATCTGATGTAATAGTGCAAGAAACAGCATGCCCTATAGAACCCTTAACCATTATTCAATAGCATATATCAATGTATAATATACATCCATAATAATATCAATGTTTCCTTACGTCTCATACATTACATTCTTCCTGACCAAATATAAACAAGGTAATTTCAATTAATATTTAATAAGAACATAACATCAATCATGGCCTTCATACCCATTCCATTTATTCAAGTAGTCCATTTAATTTATTTTGTAAATTTCAAACATCATGAACCATTCCATAAAATTAGTAAAATAAATTTCTTTAATAAAAAATGAAAATTAAATTTCATGGTTCAATGAAGCATATAGAAATTGCCATTATAAATTTGGAAAAAACATACAAGGGAAGACCAAATTATAAATAATTCCAAGAACTCAACACGTTCCTCAGTCAATTAAAAATTTAAATAAAATCTAGTACTCATTTTATAACACATGTTGAAAACATAGGTGGTGTTTCACCCATTTAATAAATTAATTATATTTTGGAATTTAGGCTAGTACAACCTTGTGTTGACCACTATTATTGATGACATCCTAAAATTTCAAGAAAATGAACCATTGTTGTTTTATGACAAGAACATATCAATTAAAAATCAATGATGCCAATTTATGAAAATGTTCGACAATTGCTAGTGTATGACACATTGGTGCGACTATAGAAACATATATCTTTTCAAGGAAAATAAGTTGACCTCCTAGCTAAAGATTTTTGACTATTCACTATCCATTATAGGCCTTAGATTCTATGTAAGTTGGAAGAAATAATAGAAATTGGTACATGACCTTAAAGTACGTCATATGGGATTTCACCAAAATTGCACAAGAGAAGGGATGATAAACTCATAATGTAAAGAAGATATCTCGAGAGCATACCTCTATGTATCCAATGATTCAGAAAGAACATGATTCATACCTTGAATCAGAAAGATAGCAAGGAACCTAGGATGGAGAATATGGGTTCTCATTGGTGGAATAACAACTTATCTTCCAAAATAAATAAATAAGGGGATAGGAAAATAGGGTATTATGTATAAGGAAGGGAAACAAGAAAATTTACCATTACAAACAAGGGCATGTAGTTTGGATGAATGATTGGATAAAACATGCACCAAACATGTGAATGGCCTCTATAAAAGATAAATAAAACTAGGCCCATTTTTTAACTTTTGTTAACATGGTTCTAGAAAAATTGTGGGGCCCTGAGTTCTTGTATGAATTACCCTACATGAATAAGAGAGACCGTGGGGGTAGTGTGGCATAGTTTCTACTAACATTGTGACCTTGTATGTTATCCAAAATCCCATGTTTCTAGGCTTTTAACAGTCCAAGGACACCATTATATTATTCATGACTCCATTACGGAAAATCATAAGGGCTATCTAATGGAATTAAAAACAAATGTGTAGTACCATCAAGAAAATATGTTTTGCTAGAAACTTTCTTCCTTAAACCAACTCTTCCCCAAGTATCCCTTATAGGGATAAAATGGTATCATATAAAAAGTGATTGGAAACTAACATCATGTATCAACTTTCAATACATAGGCCTCATCATATATTGGGCAAGGAGGAATAACATCTATATTAAGAAACTGAATTACCACCAAGTGTCTATTCACTCTAATGAACATTAAAATCTACATAATCATCAATGGAAGCATCCATATCTAAGTCAACATGGTTTGGATGAATAAAATGTGAAGGGTATGGTTGATAATAGTGAATTTGTGATACATGAATTACATAATGAATTGACTAGTATCTTTGAGGAAGTTTTATCTTTTTTTCCACCTGTCTGGTTAATTTCGCAACCTCAAAGAGTTCAGTGAATCTAGGAGAGAGTATACCCTTCCTCCAAATATGTCTATTTCCCAACCACATCGACACTTGCGTGAAAATATTATATCCATCCTCAATATCAAGAGGTTGTTGATGACGGTTGGCATATGAATATTGTATGGAATGACTTGTCATCATGAACTTTTTTCAACTAGACCTACTCTATAGTCTCCTGAATAAGATGATGTTCAAGTAATATTACCCCTACTTATTTTCAGTATAGTGATGATGAGAAAGGGATACCAAATAATTCATCATAAGGATCCATCTGAATGGGGTCCTGAAATCTTCTAATATCATTGAAATGAATTATTGTAATTTCTTCTTTAAAACCCCAAAACCAAAAAACACATTCATATAGCATTTCTTCTAACACCTAAATCATATACTCTATTTTCCATTGGTCTAATGGTTATAGGTTGTGCTGAGAAGAACATGTAAACTTATATACTTATGAAAACCATTCCATAATGTAGATGTAAAGAGATAATTCTATATGAAAAGATAGCATGATTAGATTCAAGAATTCCTATTAACCATTAATGTATAGCCTCCCTAGATAATCTACTTTGAAGGACTTTGGAATAGGAAATAATTTTCCCACATTCTTCGAACAATCGATGAAGATCTACACTGTATCATTACCATGAAGCGATCTAGGAAAACTAGTAATGAAATCCTTAAAAACATCATGCCATTTATATTAATAAATAGTTAATGGATGTAAAATCCTTGTTGGACCTTGATGCTTTTCCTTCACCTACAGACAACTGGAAGATCAAGTGATAATGTTTTCAATCAACCATTTCAAATAAGGACACCAATAGAGGAATCATTAATCCCAATACATCTTCATGACCCTGGGGATTAAATTCCATAATGAGGCATCAAATTCCCAAATAAACTCTTCTATGATATATTCTAGGACTAATACACACCCATAAAATAGTAAAGTATCTTCCACATCCATGGTACAAACATGAGATGTATTGTAAATTGAGACAATTTCCCTTAAGAAAAGAACCGCATAATTACATGGTTTTCTAAATCATAAAAGTTCCAAAATTATATAAGTCACTACTATGGTAGAGAGGATTGTCTATCCATGATCCTAATAAACCTCATATTTTATAACCAAACACTAGTCCATAAGTATCCACTTACTACTGGCATACAAAATAATCATTGTATTAGTCTTCATGATCATAACATCATCAATCTAATTTTCATTCCTATGAGTATAAGTATGATCAAAACCAAAGGATTATGGGCACTCAACCCATTCGTAATTCATGTGATTGAGATCATGTTGTGTAAAGATGTAAATAATTCTTTTGTGATCAATATATATCAAACTGTGATATACGTGTAAATAGTGACTCCAATAGTGTAGGTCATTAAATAATGTAGCTAGATCAAGGTCATGAGTATGGTAATTCAATTTGTGAAATATAAAATGATGAGACCAATACACGGAAAATAAAATGTCCTATATCATAATTTTTCACAACTTGATAATTTATGTGGTATAGTAAACAATATAACTCCTTCCTAGATCAAGAAAAACTAGTATTGACAAAGAATACAATCATCCCATTATCACTTGAATGGATCCTTCACTATATTATGATCATAAATATTTCAAACCCTTTTATTCAGACATTTATGAGGCACTAAAATTCTTGAGAAACCTTGGATGAAGGGTCTATAATTTCTATCCCACACCAAGAAACATAGGATGTTAAGTGGACCATATTATTCTATTTGGAAACTACATCACTTACATTATCTGGTTCTAATAAACCTCTACACTATGAGATAATGAGATGGAAGAAGTAAACATTATGTATCCAAAATATTAATTTACAAAGCATATCATAAAATATATTCTCTATTAGTGTATTCCGAAAAATATAGAGTTGTTTATCATGGTTGTGACTAGAAATAGAATTTAGTATGATTTTTTCAATGATATATACATTGAAATAATCTAAATATGGGGGTAAAAGAAATTTATTAGAATAATGAAAACATTAGTTATGTTTTTGAATCTAAAATACAAAACATGGTACTTATAAAGATCATACCTTCTCCTAAAAGCATGGCGAGGAGTGTATGAAGACATGAAACCAACATTATGATATCCCGATATCAAATAAATTTTTGAAAACACCCACACTCCACAAATATAATCAAAGTTCTCATCTATTGTAGGTATTAGATACCACTTATTTACTAGAAGGTTGTTCAATGATTTGTATTCCATAACTAGCCTGAGGGTACTATTTGTATACATAGAAACATAGACTGATGAACCCCAGGGATAAGTGGTGTTGTGTATAAATCTCTTATCCTCCTGATCCAAAAATTGATTCTTGAGATCTAGTAGATCCATATCCGCTATACTGTATGGCAGAATAGTCGCTATTGTAGATCCTAGCACTAGATGATAGGTAAATTATATATCCCTCCCTGAAGATAGACTAGAATATTTTGGTAAGACATCCCTAAAACACTATACCATATTATGAATAACAAATTGTCAATACAAATGATCATCTAAGAAAAGTGTGGTGGTATGAGATATCACACTACATAGACTCTTCTTCTTGGGTCCTAGCCATGTACATGTTTCATTCCATTCTCCATTTTCCAAATTTCTACCACCCTCAGGTGATATAAATGCCTCCCACTAATGTTAGGAGTCAATATGGGCTGGATAGAGAACTAACCAATCTATACTGATGTTTATACCATATCCCATAACATCAATAATGATAATATTCTATATATTAAGATATTAAGCAATCTCAAAAGGAATAATATATTGAATAATGTAAAATCTCTGATCGGATACCTAATAGGGTATCAAAAGTTTCTATTACACCAAATCTATTCATTCTCATGGCGTATACTCTATCTGATTGACTAAAATATAAATGAATGAGACACACCTTTGTAAATTAAACCACACACTAATGTAGAGTCTACCATAGTAGTACCTCATATTTTTGAGGGTTTTGTTCTCTACTCCTTCAGCACTTGATGCATTCCACCTATCTGGTCCGGACCACTGCACTTAGCCACAACATGAATTCACTACATATTCCCACTCTACGGGTATTGAGTATAATGATTCTATATACCTATTCCACTTCCACATACATGAACAGAATGGTCAGTTGAATTCTAGCATCCATCGTGTCAGGATACTTCTGGCCCCGCTATGGAATGTGGTGTAAACATAGAACCCTAGTTGCTAGGTACAAATTTAAAGTTCATGTAGTAGATCTATATATTCCCCTATATTTTTGAAGCCTTTACATTCCACTATATCCATTAAAAATTTAGATTTTTTATATCTTAGTTTCCTGTACTAGTTACATATCATGAAGTTCTCTATACAGGGGCATGTCTGTTAAATACCTGATGTGTAAACTCAAAGAGATGCTTTATCACTCTAGAAGATGAAGTGATAGATTTTATAGCTGAACAATCCCTTTTTACACCATCTGCATCCCACAAATTCTACCATGTAATGTTTTAATTTTTTACTTTCTTTGAAACCGTCATCAATCAAAAGACATTTTCATGAGTCTATATAGAATATAACATTCCATCCTTGAATTTCAGGGAGTTCCTAATATCAACACTGGATATTATGGGAGGTAAATGTTATAAATTATTCAAATGAATAGAATAATCTATCACAGACATAGTTCCTTACAGTAGGTTTATAAATTCTCTAGCTCAGTCATGCCTTAGAGTCCATTGAAGGAAGTAATTGTATAACATGGTAAGGAAATATACCCAAACCTTATTATGATTTCAACCATCCTAGGTAAAAAAATCCCAACATCGCTAAAAATATACGAATCTTGCTTGGCCCTCGTCTCTAGAGGCATCTCATGATACATGAGTTGGAAAAAAATATCATTGTTCAATGAATCCTCATTTTCTAGTCCACCATCCCCCAAAATGTGGGATGAATCTACTACATAAATATTCAAACAAATCTACCATCATTGGGTAATTTTTAACTAACTATTCATAGAATTAATCGTACAAAAAATACCTCACAAAATTGGGAGTCAATTCCTGTATTACGAATAGGAAGAGGTTCCATAGTTGCAGCTGTAAGATTAATCAATAGTGTCTCATGGACAACCTCCTCAGGGGAATGGAAAATATTACCTTGTAGTAGTGTGAAAACATAACTTCCTGGATGCATGATACTACAATTAAAAATTCACTCCTCTGAATATAATTTAATAGTTGAAATAATTACATATAGATATCTAGTACATTTTCATAGATTTCCTATGAATGAATAACACATATCTATCTACTTTAAAAGCACAATATAGGTTGTATAAAAGAAAATTATAGGAAAAAAATGTAAATTACACACTAACTTCCCACAACTATGGTCAGGTCTTGGACATTGGCTCATTTACCATGTCTAAGGTGGCCATTTTCACTTTAATGGGCATATTCATTTTCTATTTTTTTATTCTAAAAATATTTAACTACCTTTAAATGGTTGAATTAAATGGATCACCATTTCCACTACATAAGGATCCATACTCGTCCTAAAAAGACTTATGGAATCCACATAACCCATATAATTACATAGTCCATCCCATATGACCAAGGGTCCATGAATCAATATTCCACAACTATCTGTTTAATGTCTCTCTATTAACTTATTTAGGAAAACACTATCAGATTAAAGCAAAAACATTGTGTTTCAGTAGTGACTTCCAATCCGCTTCATGAATTGTTAACACATTTCAATACATAATCAATGCACCAACATTATACAACAGTAAGATTCATGCTTCAATTATTTAATTCATGGAAAAATGCATGTAAAATTTTCCTTATTATGCATTTAATAACATAGGTAATTCAAATCTCTACTATAATTGAACCATTTATGTGAAAAGCCATTTCAATCATTAAAATAAGAATAACACCATAAATTTTTTTTTTCATTAAATGGTGAAGTCATATACACTATAATATAAATAATTAGTAAATACAATATCCATTACCTAGTTAGTTTGGTTTCCCGTGTATAAAGGTCCACTACACCCAAAGATGGGCTAATTACCAAATCTAATTTTTTACATTTCTCCATTATAATAACCAAATAGTAATACAAAGGATAAATAATCATATGATTTTAGTTTGTAACATCCCGACTGAGATCTATTTAACTCATGCCCTGATCAATTATGTCATAAGGCTTCAAGTGTGCCTCCCCATTTTCCTAAGGCTACTGACTAGAACCCGTGGTATTAATGTGATAAAATTTGGATACTATAACCTTATATAATAGTGGAATAGTGGAAATAATAATTAAAAATGAAATAAAGGAATCTTAATATAAATTGACACTAAATGGGAAGACAAATAAACCACAGTTGCAGATGAACATGAAACAGATACAATAACCAAATGTGGAAGACTATATAACTAAAAAAAATAAAAAAAATAAACTCATAAGCAGTGTCACATACGTTAATGTATGTCATGCTACTGAATAATATGATAATAGGGGGAATAACATAAACAACTTTAAAAACAAAAAGATCAAATGAAATAAAGGTTTCCTTAGTAGCATCTCAAGACTTTTCTCTGTTAACATCACATATTATTCAAATATATGTAAAGCATATCAATAATTTATTCCATGGAGCTTTCCCTTATAAATACCTATCGAAAAGAAATATACTCTGATACTAAAGTAATCTCAAGTAGGGTGTGAGATAAAATCCAAGTAGGCCACCACAAATGTTGTTAAGATATATCTAAGAAATGTACATAGATAAAAAATAATGTGTGTGTATATGGAATAATCAAAAATATTGGATAAAAACCCTTCTCTGGTTCATAATGGTCTACTAAAAGGACTACATGCATCATCGCATGGACAGAATTATTGTTGGATCAGTAACTACATAAATATTAATATTTATATATAGTATTTATATACAGTGCATCCACATACATTCCCTATGTTCTTGTGGATATAAGTAGCCACATACATGTAATACTAGGTGATGGAAAGACCTGCCTATAACTCAGTAATCCATATCCAATTTGAATGGGAATTTAAGCTAGATCAGTGGTTGCAATCCCAACATATAATGATGAATGATAGACACCATACACATCACTCAAGATGGTGGGTGAGTCATCATTTTAACACCAATAACAAGGGATGTGTTGGGTCATCCCCACCTTCCAAATTGTGTCAATGGTGTGATACGTTATGCTCAACACCCGATGTAAGGTACTGTAAAATATCATACTCAAATAAACCTATAACTATCACTATGTATCCTTTATCAAATTCATAATCATAATAATAATTATATCTATGAGTCATTTCCTCCCATACATTTCATTCATCAATAAAAAATACAACCGAGGGAATTTCAATGCATTTTTAAAAAATACATAACAAGATCCATGTCCATTCCAACCATTTAATTTTTTAAATTCTTCCATTTATTTTATTTAGTAGAGTAAACCCATCATGAATCATTTTATCCAATTAAAAAAATCCTTTTACTTTATCCAAAATGGAAATTCAATTTCATGGTTCCAAGGAACACATTAAAGATGTCATTTTTAGTTTAGCTACAACTAACATAGAAAATCATGTTTATAAATCATTCTAAGAATTCAAGAGATGTATTAGTCAAATCCAAATTTTTATAAATGTGACAAAATTAATTTTCAAACCAAGATGAATAATTATGATGTGTTTTAGACATTTAATAAATTAAGTACAATGGTTGTTTCAAGACAGTACGCCTTAGGGGTGTCCAAAATTGAGCTTCACATCTTTAAATTTTTTAAAAAGATCCTATGGAGTATGATGAAATGAACATATCAATTAAAAATCTATAAACTCAATTCAATTAAATTCATGACAATAGAAGGCGTACAGAACAACACTGATGCTATGAAAACTCATCTCTTTTTAAGGAACAGAACTTGAACATGTACCTTATGTATGTTGACATATCCAATTATAGTAGAGGCCAAATATTCTAATCAGATGGGATTCAATTGAATAAAAATATCAATGAACTACAAATAAACAATTTGCGATTCCTCCTACATAGTGTAATGGATAGGATGATGAATATAAAATAGAAGAAAAAGGTCTCGATAACTTACCTCTATCTATCCAATCATTCTAAGGGAACATGATTTGGAAATCGTATTAGAGGGATATAAATGAATCATGGGTGAAAAATATGGGAGCTCATGGGAGGATTAGAGCCTTCTCGTCTACTAGAAATGGTGGAGGACTAGAGTAAAATAGAGTATTTAGTTTAATGAAGGGAAAATGGGAAATTCTCTCTTAAAAACAAGGGTGCACAGTTTGGCCGCATTATTGCGAAAATCGTTCACCAACTATGTGATTGTCCTCTATAATATAAATTTGTTGTCATGCATAGTCATCCATATGGATTTCCATAGTTTTAGAAGAATTGTGTAGTCCCTAGTTCCCCTTTGTCTCACCATTCATATTTAAGAGACACAGTGTGATCTGGTCTTCAATTTTTCTTCTAATCATTCATCACATGCTATTTTTCAAATTCATGTGGTTATAGGCTCTGATCATGACCCATATAACCTTTTATCCATTATCATTCACTTAGGTAGCATTATAAGGTTCATTTAAGGAGACTAATCCTAAAACAAATGAAAATTTACATTGTGAAAAGATGTGTGGTTATAACCACCTATCTCTAAAGAAACTAATCCCTAAGTCAGCATTATAATGGTGAAGTGGTACTATATAAAAACATGTCCATACACTAAGCTCGTATATTAACATCCCACTCCCAGGTCATGTCCTATACTCATTAATGTTTCAAAATCAATCATACTAAATTAAGTGACACTCCTCCTATTGTCTTCAAACTCCAATCAATAATACAATCTGGATAATTATCCAAGGAAGAATCCACCCCTAATGCAGTGTCATCCGACTTAAATACATATGATGAGTCAAGATAATACCAAAAAAATCTAATAAACATGAATGAAATCCTAAAATGATTTGTATCTATGATGAAGTGCTATCTAGAGAACTAATAGTCTGAAACATTTCATGACATCAAAGTGTCTAAAAAATAAAAATTAGAGATTACCCCACCTCTGAATTTGTTTATGTCACAACATGGGATACAGTCACATGAAAACTAGATCATCAACCTCGAACTTAAGAGGTCATCGATATCACTTGGAAGATGACTATAATCTGGATAGAGTTGACATCATGCACTTTCTGGTCAACTGGACCTGCTCTATAGTCTCATGAATAAGATGAGATCCAAGTTAAGATACCTTCCGTACACAAAACTAGCATAGATTGGATCTGCAAGGCCTTCCATATAATGATTCATAATGATCAATATAAATGGTATCTTGAAGACTTTTATTATAAGTGAATTCCATAAGGGGACTCTTTTTCTCCCATTATCCCCCAAAATCATAGACACATGAATTGATAATTTCCACTATCATGTTAATCTTATGCACTATTTTTCCATAGGTATGAGGCTGATAGGTCATTATAAGTAAAAAAAATTTGCCCAAGGCCTTATGAAACCACTACCATATCCATGATATAATGATATAATTTCTATCCAAAATGATATAATGAAAATATCCCTAAAGATATTGAAACTTTTCGTTGTATATCCTTCATATCACATATTCTGATAAGGACACTCAAATAGTTGTAATATATGATACCTTCATCAAATGATCAATTACTATACACACTATATCATTTCCATGAGTTGATCTATGCAAATGAGTTATAGAATCCATAAAAAATCAACCCATTTAAACATGAAAATGCACAATTCCTATAATGGCCCTACTGGTCAATAATGTTACTCCTTCCCCTAATGGAAGGTGGGACATTGAGGTATAAATCCATAATCTATTCATTTAAACCAAAGCACTGATACTATCCTTGTAAATCCATGTACACAATTCTAACATCATGGAGTTTTTCCAATACCGAGGTATGAAATTCCCTTATCAGATCCTGTAAATTTTATATGAGGATCCAAATTGAAAATTGAAAAATTAAGTATAATCCCCATCCATGGTCCAACCAAAATATTTATCTACTTTTGAGATAGATTCCATTCAGACAGGGCCATAAGAATCAGATCGTTGCCTCATTCACAGTTGTTATTGAATAGTAGAAGTCAATGCTATGGTAGAAAGGATATTATACACATGATCCTCCTAACCCTCTATATGAATTTTTGAAAAAAGCACATAGGTTTTCACTATCCATAGTTTTTTGAAACTACCTGTGTCTGAGTCCTGTAGCTTTGAACATCAACTATAACATTTCTATTACAATACATTTAAGTAAGCTATAAATTGAAATATTTCATGTAATCAACACATATGCATTGTGTGATATTATGATCGTGCTATGTAAATCTCTAAGTGGGGATTTTTTTATTGAAGAATACCAAAAATATCACTCCATGAAAATAGTGTCTCCATCGACAAAATAAATGAACTACAATATCTATCTTGAGTTCATCAATCGGGTAATTCTGCTCGTGAGGTCTCAACTGATGAGACCCATACACAACAAATCACTCACCCATAATCACAGATGTTCCTAAATAGATACCTGATGAATCATATTAAATATTATAACTCCATTCTTGAACTAAACGAAATAGTATTGGTACTAATTACAATCTTCTCATGAGATTCTTTGAATCATCTTCAGATGCTTATAACCATAAGAATTTCACACCCTTTAAAGTCAACCCAATAAGGGACACTGCATTGAATTTGAAATCCTATATAAAGAATGTAAAATATCCAACCATCCCCAATAAACTCTATATTCGAAATACAATCTCATTCCAGTCCCAGGAAACTAAAGATCTTAGATTATCTAGGTCTACTGATGCTGCTAACTCTGAGATAATGTGACCCATGGAGTAGATATTGTATTTCAAAAAGTGTAAATTTTTTTCATAGAATGATGCAGATTATCTACTAATCTACACTAAATGATATATAAATAGTTAGTATGGCCATGTATAGAAACCAAATACACTAATATGTCATCAATAAAAACTACCTAGAATGAATTCATATACTGGTGGAAACTCGAATTTGATAGATCAATGAAGACTGTTGGTGGGTTCTTATGTCCGAACGACATATAAAGGTACTTGTATAGACCATACACAATCATAAATGTTGTGTGAGTTTTTCATGATGACCTAAAATGAAATGATGATAGCCTAACATCAAGTAAATATTTGAAAACACCCTCTCTCCTCAGATCTGATTAATGTGGTCATCTATTTTCGGTAGTGGATAACGGTTCATTAATTTTTGTTGGTTCTACTATCTGTATTCCAAAAAAAATTATTTATGGTACAATCCACCTTCTAGGAAAAAAGGACCATTGAACACTAAGGAAAAGTGTTCGGGTGTTTTATGACATTAGACTTGAGACCCTAAAACTATTCATAATATTCATATGTTTCATAGGATCCATCTAGTAAGGAGTAATGTTCATTGGTGCTTATCCTATAATGGCATCAATAATAAATTATACCTCGCACAGAAGAGTTAGACCAAAAAATTCTTTAAGGAAGATATCCCTGGAATAGTCTACTCTTGGTGGAAAAATAGTGGGTAATAACCCAAAATAATTTAATAAAAGACCATAGATCTGATTTGTCAAACCCCCCGGCCACTGCTGCTCTGGTGATAATCTCGTAGCTTGCACATCTCATTCTCACATATACATATATATTCTTCCCTCTAGTGATGTAAACATCCCCTTTTGATAATAACAGTCAATACATTATATGTAGAAAACTCACAATCCCTTCCATGTAATTAGATGAAAACCATCATTTCAAGAACAAAAAGATTGTACACGAAGAGATATCAGCCTATCTAAATATGACAATCCTTTTAAAAATTTACACTATTTTATTGGATACCAAATGGGGTATTAAGTGTTATCATTCCACAAAAGTGTTCATTCACAAGGCCCAAAATAACTATGATCATCATAGATAGAAAGTAATGAGATGTCCTAGTTTCAAATAAATCAAACAATAATTTGTAAACTACTAGAGTAGTACATCATATAGTATAAGGTGTGGCTCTCTTCTCCTCCACCCTATTATTAACAGTATGTAACTAGCTTGTATCATGACACTAATTCATAGACTTACATTTCTAAGAATTCCATCTCTATAGGTTTTGATTAACCTAAGTATATACACCTCTACCTTTACCAACACCCTGTCCTAAGTGGTATGTGGTATTCCAACCGCCTTCATGTCAGGATACTACTATCCCCACACTAAAATATGGAGTAGGTGCAGTTCCCTACAGACAAGACACTTATGGAAGGGTCATAAAAAATAATTGGAGATACCACATCCTATTGCAGCCTCTTAAATCCACATGTTCTTATATACACTACTGTTTCATATGCCCTGGCTTCCAAAAATGGAGACATATCAATAAATTCTCTATAAGATTATCTTGACTGATAATACACCCATGAGAACATTCAAAGGGATTCTTTCAACCTATATATGAACCAATGATAGATTTATCTACTAATGCAACTTGATTTGATCCATATTCTTCCCCAAATTTATTTGCTAGTGAGGGCATGCTCCAATATCTCATAAATGGTAATCAACTAAATGAAATTATCCTACGATTGATTGGTGTATACCATCCGATCCATGAATCGCTTGGTCTTCATAATATCAACACTGGATATAGTGGGAGTGAAATTTTATAGTACAGTAAAATTAGTAGAATAATCCATGATAGACATAACTCCAGGTACAGGTTTATAAATTCTATCACTTGGTCAACCCTCGCATTCTTTGAAAATATGTAATCATATAATATTTTATGTAAATAAACCCTAATAGTAATATGATATTGATCTGGATGGGAAAAATCATTCCACCATCACTTGACCGAATCAAAAATAAAATACCCAAATAGACTGACACTTCATTATAGAGGTGTCTCTAGATTATCCAATATAGAAAGAATAACTTTTATCCATTACTCTGAAATATGGGGTTAACTATCCACTGAAATGGTGGGAGGATTCTACTACTATAACACCAAATAAAAATACTCCATTGTCGAAGAAGGTAGAGAGACAAATTTCATAAAATTAATCATATAGAAAAACCCCTCCTGGTACAAGGTGACAGTTCCTATATCATGAATAGGGAGAGGAACCACATGTGACACTACAAGGGGAATCAATGGCAGTTCAAGGCCAACCTCCACAGGTGCATGATCGTCACCACCTTCATAATGTACAACTGGATTACATTATAGAGGCATGATTCAATCATTCCAAAGGCATGTGATAGAATATAATTTAACAGTTGAGAAAATTATAGATTGGTATATATGTCAATTACATATCCTACCTTTGAATAGATCAAACCACTCAACCAAAATCAAAACCTAGATCTATATTGTATAAGAGACTATTACATTCAATAAAAACATAAGATAAGGTAGGGTCGATGTCTACGCTTTTCATCCCACATATATGATGACAACTTTTCACTCTAAAAGTAATATTAGATTTTTATTTATAAATATTCACATATTTAGTTCACATTAAATATTTAACTTAATGGGTCAACATTTAAAATCCATATGGCACCATACACTTCTAAAACCAAAAAATATAATCCACATAGACCATACCATAACACATTCTCATCCATCAAAACAAGGGTCTAAAGATTAATGTTTCACAACAGACTAAAAATAGCGTCTACTTTAATATATTCCAGAAAGAAATGTTATTCTAAGGAATGTACAATATGTGTCGGTTTTTTTCCAATCACCTATAATAAATTTCATCACATTTAAAAACACAATTAAGGAACTAATTGTATGAGACCAAAATATCAACACTAAAAGTAGCCAAGTAATATTGAAATTCATGTAATATTTGTCATATTGTGCCTAGAATGATTCTTGTAATACAACACCCTCTTTTCATTGGGCTAAGTAAATGAAATTCTATTTCAATAATATAAATAATAATAAGATCAAAAATTATGTTCTTTAACCAATGGAAATTTTTTATAAACCGAAACATGCATAATAAATAACCGTAATTACCCATCCTTGGTAATTTGGGATTCCCATGTACATAGGTTAGTTATTCCCATGAATAGAATTATTACCAAATCCCATTAACTACTAGTCTCATCTCTAATACCCACAAATTAAGGAAAAGAAAATAATGCCTCTAACAACACATTGAAATGTCCCAGAATGGGATCTTTATAACCTGTGCCCGGAGAATGTGGGGCACATGTCCCTAATAACTCCTCCCTAGTTACAAGAGTGAAAAACAATAGCAAGGGAGTAAAGGTTGTATGGTATGAAGTCTATAACCTCATATCAGAGTAGGAAAGTGGAAATAATTAGTAAGAAAGAAATACTAGAGGAGTAATATAAATAGAAACTAAATGACTATACTAGTAACCAACTCTGGGGGGAGGAAATACCATATATACAATTAACAAATGCATAAGAATAAGTAACTGAACAACTGAATAACAATAAAAAGCCACTATACAATTTCATATACCTAAATGCATGGAATGGTAATGTAAAATAGTGGAGTAGTGGATATGAATATACAACATCAATTTCAAAACTAGAAAAAAGGAAAAGGGATGATCCAATATCATCTTGAGAATATGTCAGGTCCTCTACTCCTATTATCTAATTATAATTAAATCTTATTAAAAATCTATAGAAGGGTGACTTCCCTTATCCCTACATGATGTCAAGTTATATACTCATGTAATAATGGTGGACTTAGTTGTGTGTGAGATAAAATATCAGTATTCCACCACCAACAATGTCAACAAACAATCCAAGTTATGTACATATCTAAACAAAATTTTGATAGTATATGAAATAATCAACAATTCTATGTAAATTAACATTATCCTACTTAGGTATATACATAAAAATCAATAGATTTACCTATATTTCATCATGGATGGAATAAATTTTTTATCCGTAATAATATATATAGTAATAATTTATAAATTCTAGTTCTATAATGAATCAACCTATATGCACATAATATGTGCAAACCTGAGTAGCCATATACCTAGAATAATTTATGATAGATAGAAAGCGGTGAGACCCAATCATTCAAAACCAATAATATTGAGCATATAAGTTTAATTGGAGGTTAATAAACTGAGATCTTAAGTTAAAAGTGAAATATCATTCTCATCAATTGATATTGTGGGTTATTTTTCATATCATCACCCAAGGTAATGGATGTGGTGCACCCTTCCTATCATTTAATTGTGTCATTTTTTAGATATTATGTTCAATACCATATTTATGTTAGCATGGAGCATCACTCCCAATATAATGTTTAACAATCATTCCATAGAATATTTCAAATATAAAATCATATTTATAATAATATCCATGAGGCATTACCTCTCATTCATTACATTCATAAATCCTAAATATGCAGTAAGTTATTCAAGTAATATTTAAAAAAAAATATCATGAGGTATGACCTTACCACCAATTTCATTTATTCATATTTTCCATTAAATTTATTTAGGTATTCTTGACCATCACGAAGAATTCCAGAAAATTAATACAATCCATTTAATTAATCAAAATTAAAAATGCAATTTCATGTTTGAAGGATCCATATATAAGGTTACACTATCATGTTGTCATCTTCCTACCAGGGAATCCAATATATAAATGAATCGAAGAACTCAATGGGTTCCTTGGTCCATTTTATATATAAATAAAAGTTTGAACCTCAATTCACAATCAATTTATAATTATTATGATTTTTATATACTTTTAATCAATAAATTTTAATGTTGTGTTTCAAGTTAGAACACTCAATGGTTTTCCATAATTTTGTTTGACATCTTAGTATATCTGAAAAATATATCCTCTAGAGTATGAAGACGTGAACCTATCAATTCAATATAAAATTACTCAATTTAATTAATCACATGACAGTGGATGGTTTATAGAACAATGTAACAACCTTGAAAATGTCCCACATTTTACATAAAACCACTTGACCACATACCATAAGATCATTAATGACTCCCCACATAATGGAGGCCTCATATTTGAAGTAGATTGGAAGAAATCGATGAGATAGATCAATTCCTGGTATAAAATGTATATCAGCTTTCACCAATATATGGAAATATATGGGTAGATAAAAATATAATATAAGGAAGTGGTCTCGAGAGAATACAACTTTCTATCCATTTATTTTGATGGAATATGATAATGAATTTTGATTGAATACTTATCAAAGAACATAGGTTGAAGAAAATGGGACCTCATAAGATAAATAAAGGATTCTAATATATTATAAATGAAAAGGGAGGAGATTAATATAGGGTTATATGTTTACTGAATGAATTATTGGAAAATTAAACCTTAAATACAAGGGCACTTGGTTTGACTAAACATTTGGCCAATCTATTTGCCAACTGTGAAAATGGACTCAATCAAAGAGGTCTTTAATTGCACAAAATCATGAATGTAAGGTCACATTATTGTGGGAAAATATTTTTTCCACTAGTTCTCCTCTATCTCACCACACATAGTTATGGGAGAATATGTGAACAATGTAGTAAAATTTCTTTTAACCATGTGTCCATGTCTATTTCTAATATTCTTAGTGTTCTAGGCTCCAAAACAAGTGTTTTTCACCCTTGTAACGTCTGTAATTGCATTATTTATAATTATAATTTATATTTAAAGGAATTTATAAACTATTAGTCCTGATTTCATGAATATATAATGCTTTAAATGGGATACACTATAAATTTTTTATTTTTTCTTTTTAAAAAGAATAGAGGGTTCTTATGCATAAACTGGATGGAGGTGATGCATTTTAGATATGATGAATTGGATTATAATTTCAACCATAAATGTTCTCCATAGAATGGTCTATGTAAATAAGAATTACTATTTTATAAAAATATATGTTTTACATATGTATATAAAATTAATTCCTTAACAAGATAAAAATTAATAATTAATATTTAAAACATTTGGAAACAAATGAAATAAATATGTGAAAAAATATTTTTATGCAAAAAAACATGTTTTGACTCAATTAATTAAAGAAATAATTTTTTTATTTTTATAATGAAATATATATATATATATACTATATTCAATCAAATTTAACAAATTAATCTTATATGATACCGATATATGAGAGAAGAATGAAAATAGTAATTGTTTAAACCCCTTATTTTTTATAAAAATATGTTTTCCACCATTTGTTATCTTATTTTAAACATTAAATTTATAAAATTATAGAATATTTATTTGAAAAAATTATATTTATATTTTAAATATACATTTCAATAATATTTTAACATGAATTTTTGTGAATTGTTTGTGAATATAAATTATTTCCACCGACCACTCTTAAAAAATCCCACACCATATCCTCTACACCTAAATCATTTATAACCCTTTATTTATACGCATAAAAATCAGATTAAATTCATTACCCTATTTTCTCATCAAATAATACATATTTTGGTCAGAAAGATAACCTATAAAACCTTATTATACAAACTGAAATATGTTTTATGAAGAAGTGGTTATGCCCGTAATCTAGAATTTTAAATTATTTCTTCTTCCACCGCTATAAATTTTTACTAATCCATCATTATATAAAGACCCAATTACACTATATATACTAATATGTTATTATTTTAAGTCCATAACCTAAATATTTTTCATATTCAATCAAATGGGTTATCAAATTATTAATCATGTGTACAATATACTACCAGATCATGAAATAATGTTTTTCATTTTCCATCCTTGTAATAACCGGATAATTTATAAATAAAATTCCATTTCTTCTAGTGACTTATAGAAAACACATGCACTCTTTATTTTATTGGGTTTAACTGACAGTTAAGTATCATTACCATTGATAATGTTGTCATTGAATAGTGATCACATGACTGATATAAATTAATTGTTTTTAAAAATAGTCCTTTCTCCACAATAAAAGGAGAGGATGGCCTAATCTAGTAAACTCATGACGTACGAAGCTCATTTTTCGATGTTCGTAAGGGAGGTAGTGACACTATGCATCACATTTGGCCTAGATCAAACCGAGCATCAGCACGTTAGGTACAAATAGAATCACCTATTAAAGAATGTCATGTTAATAGATATTACGACTTGGGTGATGTTATATAAGTGTCCCCAAGAGTCTGTCATGATTTCATAACATACCAATAGGTCTTATGTAGGTGTTAGAAGGGGTTATTTAATAATATTTTAGTTACTTACTATGCAATCCCTTTTTATAAACAAATGTCTTATTTTATCAATTCCTTTATGAGAATAGTCATTCATTAAAAATGATAAGTTTGATAAATTGATTTTTCAAGTAAAAACGGAACTTTTGAGAAATATATACATTGTTATATTAAACTATGGTTTTTATTAATAGTATTAAAAAAAATATGATAAATGATTATTATATATGTTCCTTATCTGTAATTGACTTGGTAATCAATTTGATAAGAGTTATATTTTTAAATGATAAAAAAATAGTGTATAATTTTTGCAACTAATGAATTTTTAATGGATTAATATTTTAATAAACTATCATTATAAATTAAATTTTATTAATATTAGATGGGTATATAATGTTTATGAAGTCAAATATAATTTTTATTATGCTTCGAGAGCTATTTTTGTCAAAACTTGTAAATTTTCAATAAATTTATATTTTCTATTTAAAATATAGAAATTCACATATTTATAAAATTATTTAGATAAAGAAAATTGGAATGCAGATGTAGAAATTATCCAACTATGACTTTTTCATAATTTTCTAATCTAGATCAATTTTTGGGTAAAAATTAAATACTGTATAAATAAAATATGTGTTTTATGAAATCACAATAACCCCAAAATGATGTAATAAATACTATAAATTGTATTCTCAGCCCAATATATGGTTTCCCAGTAATATAATTTGAGTTCAGATTTGTTTTACTTATTTTACAAAGCCTTAGTGAATCTTCCAAAATATATAATATATTTTATGACATTAAATTCATATCCTTGAGAGTGTGAATCAACTCGACATAAGAAAGGGTTTTATTTTATTATGTTCTAGAATTGGCCTTATAAAAAAAAGTCCACTCTATATTTGAAAAACTATGGGAAAAAATCAAGGTGTGGTTTGTGGTTTTCAATATTTCAGTGTGTAGTGTCCAAAACCTAAATAATAAAGAATTCCCCTTCATTTCCAATATAATCCCACCCAAACTCCCACTTTTATTCAATAAAAATCCTTGTATCAAGTCCCTAATCTGACCAACTATAACTAGAATCGTCCCAATGTACCCCATGCTCTCACGAAGCCCCAATGTAATCTTTTCAAGTCACACATCTAAGTAAAGGATCATCCATCTTCCTCTTATATGAAGAATACATTTCATGTTATTTCTATTAATATCTTTTATTTATTTGTTGTTATGTGTTATTATATATCCTAATTACATACCATTTTATTTATAAATTATTTTATCCCCTTTCACACTCATTTATTCACTTTTTGAATCTTTATTTTCACCCATTGCCTTGCCGAATTTTTGTAAGGGATTCCTTATTTTTTTCATTTTTATCTAAGTTTCTTCTTGTTTTTATACACTTTTATTTTCAATTAAAAATGTATTGGTATGATTTATAACCCCCCCCCTTATTTATCACATTATTTTTGAATGGTGATATACCACTTTATGTCTCAATAATTTCTTTTGTGTACATCGGTTACCATGTTGATATTCTATAAGGGATTCCTATCTTTTTATTTCCATTAAAGTATTTATCCCATATTATGAATATAAATCACATTAATATGATGGGATATTATGTTCCATGATCCCCTTACTGTCTATTTCAAGTACTAATGATGGGTAAACCCCTTATTTCTCTTCAACCTAGCATATGAACTTTTATATGACGACATTATGCGGCTAAAATTGCACTGTGATTTTCTAAGACAAAATAATCATTAGTGAATACCATACACATTTCTCCATCAAGGGTATTTACCTATATTAACATATAATTATTTGATGTTACATATATTTTTTTTATTCCACATTATATAGTCTTGGAATAAATTATGATGTTGAATGATTTGATGTTATAAGATTCATGTGGCACATATATGTGTGAAATGAAATGTTTCTTAAGGGTGCCCCTGATAGCACTCCAATGCATTGGGTAATGTTTAGAATCGTGATACTCCATGGGAAAGGAATTTTTACTCAAGATAATTCATGTTAAATGATGGTATATTCTTGAAAATTCATATGGAATGAGGGTTTACTCAAGATAATCCATGTGAAATGAGCCTTGTCTCAGGCTAACATCATGTTGTATGTTGTTTCCAAATTTCCATGATGGGAGAGTAATGCTATATCAAGCATTTATGTTTATGTTTCTCTTATGATCCACTGATATGACTATTTCCTAACATTCATTTTATTATTCATGTTATTCATTTATTACTCCCGTACTAGAATTTATAGATCACAATTTTATATATGTATGTCCACAGGTTATTTCATGGAATCCTAAGTATGAATAAATGGTGTGATCATGTAAATGAATTTTTCAATAATGATATTGTATTTTATGTCTTTAGTAGTCATCTAAAGTTTTTAATCCCTAAATACACGATACCTATGAATCATCTCAATTGTATTAAGTTAAATATTATTTAATAAATCAGGTTTATGTGTGTAAGACAGATAAGGGATGTTGTAGTGGGTATTAGAGGATAGGTTTTGTTATTTTTTGGATTAGGATTAGAAAACCATCATGAAATCCTTAGGGTTAAGGTTAAGTATAAGAAAAAAATCCATAATTTTTTTGGTTATAGTGGAAGTGGTTTATTGAGAAAATACATCCATGTCTAGATACAAACAAGAAGATGTTTCTCTGGAACAAATTTAACTATTGGTAAACCCTAAAAACACAGCTTTGGGCTAGACATGAAAAGGAAATGGTGCACGACAATATATCTTTCTACACATTTGTTTTGAGATTCCTTGGGGATATTCTTTGGTAAATTCATAATATTAATTTGAACCATTATTAAGGGAACAAACCAATTCCCTTAATGATATATGATAGGAAATATATCATTGATAACATAGATCGAAGCCTATAAAATCATAAGTTAAAGAGATAAATGCAATTTATAAGTTATCCCTTTAATATCATTGGATTCCCCTATATGTGTCTAATAGTTTTCTTCCCTAAGTATGTTGTGGATAAAGTATATGAGTAGAACCATAATCCAAAAGTGAAATATAGGGCTATCATGCATAGTTCAACGCATTATAATATATCATGATTGTTTAGTAGAACAATCTAAACCCCTCCACAAATAATGTAAATATATATGTCATTGAGAATGGAAGATGGGTCAATTATTTCATCACATGAATATAACTCATCCTTCTCAAAATTTGTGGATTGAACTTCCCGATGAACCTATTCATACTTACTCTGGTAGAATTTGATGCAATTTTTGGCATGGGCCCATTTCCATGCATAGAGACAACATAAATTTCCATGGATGGTCAATCACTCTCCATATAGAGAATCGACCACTGATTCTGTACAAGTGCTAGAAAGAGGATGAACCTTCTTTAGCATAATCATATCAAGTGTTGGTATTACTTCCCTATGTGCATGCATGTCTAACTCAGATGATTTATTCTAAAGAGGGAACCATCATCAAATACATGCCTTATGTGTGGTAATTTACTGATGTGTATCCTGATTGATTTCATGGCCTTCCTCCTAGAGGAGATTTGGAATTCTTGATTGATCTTATACCTAGAGAAATTCCAATATCCCATACATTGTATAGAATGGTTGTTGTTGAGCATGAGGGGAATAAAAAATCAAATATAGGACAATATATATAAATAGTTCATAAACCCAAGTACGTTGCCATGGGGTGCTCTAGTCCTGTTCCTCTAGAAGAAGGATGGGTTAATTAACCTTTTCATTGATTATCATTAGCTCAAAAAATCACTATATGGAACTAGTATCCTTAACAACGAATTGGTGACTTGTTTGATTAGATATGTGGAGAAAAATACTTCTCCAAGGTGGATCTAAAGTTGGTATATTTCCATGTAAGGGTGAGGAAGGAGGATATCCCCAAGACTACTTTTTGTACAATGTACGAGCACTATGAATTCATATTAATTCCTTTCGAACTCACTAAATCTCTAATAATCTTCATGGACTTGGTAAATAGAGTCCTTATTTATTACCTCAACAAATTTTTGGTAGACATTATAGAAATTATTATAACATATTCCAAAACCAAGGTGGATCATGAGGAGAATCTATGTACTGTACTAGAGACCTTGCAAAAGGGGAAGCTCTATGGAAAGTACATCATGTATGAGTTCTGGTTGAATGAAATTACATTATTGGGTCATGTTATCACAAGAAATGGAATCTCTAGGGATTCCGCCAAGAAAATTTCAATTGAGGGATGGTTGAGGCCAACATCTATGATTCATGTCCAAAGCATCCTTGTGTTAGCTAGATATTATCTCTTATTTGTGAGAATCATATCATGATTTTCAAACCCTATTACCATGCTAACTGAAAAGGCAGACATGTTTTCATGGAATGATGAATGCGAATGGAGCTTCATAGAGTTTAAATGGAGGCTTATCACTGCACCCATGTTCACACTACCTACAAGTGGTGAAGTTATCACTCTATTAATTGATGCTTTGAATAATGGCATGTGAAGTGTCTTGACGAAAAATGACAATATTATTGCCTATTCTTCAAGGAAATTAAATGAACATGAGTATAACTATCCAAAACATGAAATGGAGTTATTCTTCGAAATCATTTCTTTGAAATTTTGGTTTCATTAACTCCTTGGGTGGAAGTGTGAAATATATATGGATCACAAAAGCCACAATTATATATTCACACAGAAAGTCTTGAATATGCCCTAATAAAGATGGTTAGAGTTGATCAAAGACTATGACTGCGTAGTCCATTACCACCCTGTGAAAGTGAACAAGGTGGAAGAATCTCTCTATAAAAAGGACCCAATGATTCTATCATTGAAGATAATTGAAAACAATCCAATCATCTTATATTTGATGAAGATATTCATGGGAATCATTAATAAGGGATCCCGTCAAAAATTTCACAAATTTTTGTTCAACCACATCTTTTAAAAAAGGATAAAGGATGTTCAAAAGAATGATGTGGAGTTTAGAAGAAATAAAAAACTATCAAAAAAGGAAATCCTTGGAGTTAAATTCTAGTGGAGAATGAATTGTGATATGTGGATACAAACTATGTGTTTCATAAGATACAGAGTTAATGAAAGATCATTTGGATGATGCACATAGTTCAAATTTCACTATTCACCGAAGAAACACAATGATGTATCATGATCTCTAAGAGCATTATTTTTTTTGATAACATGAAAAAGGATATTGGTGAGTATACATCAATGTTCCTGGTATGTCAGCAACTGAAGGCTGAGAGATTTATGTCTAACAGTATGTTGCAACCATTACCCATACCGACATGGAAATAGGAAAACATCACCATGGACATTGTAACACCCAGAGATTTTATGACAAATATTCTTTTTAATTTTATTAATGTTTGTGTTTTACACTACACCAAAATGAGCTTGCACAACACACATCCTTGACTTGCCTTGCATTACACGCAATCACGACCTTCCTCGATAGCGTGTGTAGTACGCAATACCGAGTTTCACTAAACAACGATATGCTATTAAAATATTATTAAAACTAGCCGTTATGAATAGTAATAGCCACTTTTTGAAATTTTGTAAATTTTATTTTCAAAATGGACTTCATTTTTTGGATTTGTAATATCAAAATTAGCTTAGGGTGAAATTTTGGTACTTTTCAGATAACTTTCATTTTCTGATGAATAGTGAAAATTACTAAATTTTAATTAAAAACAACATTTTTAATAGAAATAATTAATAGTGATAAATTATTAATTTGAGTGGTTTTAAATTATATTTAGAATATATTTTTACAATTTAATACAATTTTGGTTATTGGATGTAATTTCACAATTAAAACAGACATAAACAATTGTCAATCTTTTGATAGTTATTATCTCTTAAAGAACACACTATTTGTTTTGACGACGGGAATTATTTTTTAAATTAATTAATTAAATAATTTGGTAAAATATACATCATTTTTGAGTTCATAATATCAAATATATCTTAGGCCTAATTTTTTGTATTTTTCTGGAAACGTTCATTTTTTGAGGAAGAGTGAAACCACTAAGTGGTATTTAAAAAAATGAATTTTCATAAAACATAATTTTACTGCTTCTGTGAGTGGAATTTCAAAAATCCGAGAGACACGGTTGATGTCAGTTAGTAAAATGTGGTTCAATGAGATGAAAATAATTTTTGGTGAATAGTAACTTTTTACTTTTTTTTACCACGGTTAAAAATAAATAGGGTAATTAAGGGTACAAATGATATTATTATTACCCTAAAACATGTCATAATTATATTGGATAAGTGTAATTCATTCAAAAACAAACTTAGGAATAAAATACGACCATTTAGGCCCACTTGGATTAGATTAGGACATTTATTATTATTTAATTCAAAGAAGATTTAAAAGACATAAAATCAAAGTTTATTTACTAAAACATTTTTAATATAGGGTTATACATAAGATACATTCTATTGTAAATATTCATTAGAAAGATAATAAGATTTACTACATAATGATATTTAATTTGTAATTTTTATACTTTAAATAATTTAATTTATTTATAACACAATGATGATGCAGTAATTACCATAATAGTGAAAATTAGAATAATTGATATTATAAATACCAAAATAAATATAATTTGTGTCTTTTTATGAATTCCACTAATTTTATAGGTTAATATGACATGTTGGACTTTATTTAATTAACTTTGGTCGAAGTAATCATTCTGTTATGAGTTTCACAAAAATAAACTATTGAATAGTGTCAAAATTGACATAAAATAGTTTTGAAAACAAATATTATATTATTAATTGTTATTTTATTCCTAAAAATCTAAGATTAGGCCAAATGACTTAGATAAGGTTATATATATTAATGAAACACAACTTTTGGGTCGCTTGTATGTATATGGTATTTTTATTAACTATATAATATAAAAATACAAAGTGACATGGTAAATGTCAATCTAATTAACTAAGAGTGAAAACTAAAAGATAAGGTTAATATAATGATTTAAACATGTCTAAATTCTATTGGATGAGATTATTTCGACCCATCCCCATCTTATCTTCGAAATAACTCAATTTGGAGCTATTTAAAACCGAATTTGGCTTTATAATAAAATAATATTTTTAGTTTTTCCACAAGAGCCCCTCTCCTCCATTATAAAAGGGAACCTCCTCCCTCTCTTCCTCACACCACATTGAGCCTTCACGCTTGGCCAAACCCCTGACAAATTCTCTTCTCCACTTCCCTAGAAACATCCTTGAGGTTCTGTTCTTCTTCAAAGACCAATCGTAGTGCCCTAAGAGGAGGTTTCAAAGTGGCGTATCGAAGAAGAGGTAATTTCTTCTACCGATTCTTTCAAGCTTCTTTCTTCTTGAACTTCTTCTTCATAGGTTGTTTAATTATGAAGTAATAACATCAGAATCACTCATATACTAATATTTTATTATAAGTATGAAACAACCCTATTTCACCATCTATCCATCCTACGGAAAATGAAATCACCGCGTGTGCGTACGTACGGAATACCGTCTCCACGCCGTGGTGTAATCTATTTTCCACCTCCACCGTACTTGGATGGGTATAATGGTGTAAATAATAACTATATATGTTTATTGTAAAGTGATGTCGATTCTTAAATAGTATACATACAATCCAATACAATTCCACAATCATGAGAACAATATCATCGCTCGTGCGTACGTACGGACTACCGTCTCCACGACACGATGAGATTCATTCTCCATGTTAACCATTCATGAATGATTATAAAGTATATATAATAATTAATCATGAAATATATGATATAATAATGATACTGGATTTATGTGTATATATATGTATGTCATCTACTTAATTCCATTCAATTCAATAAGGAACCGAAAACAGCGTTCATGCGTACGTACGGCCTACCGTCTCCATGAACGGTGTATTTATTTCCATTTATTGATCCATTATATATATGAATATTCTGAATATTTATTATATATAAATAATGTTTTACATTCTGGATTTAAGTATTCATGATCTACGTAATCATATGAATAATTACAAGTTAAAACACACAGGACAAATGAGACGATTTTACCCAAAACGCTTCATTAACATGAATTTACAAAAGAACAGGTAATATAAAGTCATAAGTGAACTATATATATATGAATATGATTCTGTAATAATTCAATGACATTGTTTAAATAATTATACAGGAGGTTTGGATACATACGAAGCATATCGGACCTATGGTAAGGGATAATTTATCAATCTCATTGTTATCCGAGATTGTTTATTCGTAAGTATTTTCTGGGGTTATCTTTATCATCCAAACCCATGTTTTCCAAAAATGGATTCATGTATGTTTAATGTCATTTTTACCCATTTTTGACTTTTACTACATGGTATGTAAGGAATATTTCTATTTTTTACGTTACGAGGTACTTTTTGACTTTTCCGACAAATGTACGAGAAAAACGTTATTTTTAACTTATACGGCGTGAATGGATTTTTACGGTTTCATAACACCTCATTTTCATAAAGCATCCCCTACAAGTTTTCAGGATAATTTTCAACAAAACCCTTTCTTTTAAAAGTACATTCCATTTTTTGAAAATAAAATCATTTTGAAGAAGAAATGATATTTTCCTCAATAATTCATTTCAAGTGTTTTATCAAAACCATTTTCCATCTAAGATGAAATTATTTCAAATGTGTATGTTTCAATTATAATGTTTCTATGATTTACATTCTTTAAATTTTCTTATGATGAAATATCCGTTTATTTTATATGGATTATGTGATGATGATCTGATTTTTATGAAACGCATTTTATTCTTTGGGTTATGATGAATGTTTTAAGTTTATGTTGTGGCACAAGTCAGAATGATTTCATTATGAGATGGGTGGGACCTATATCTCCCTCCAATTCATTGTGAAATGACTTATATCTCATGAGATAAACATGGCTGGAACGGCAAGTTAAACCGGTTCAGTAATACAAGACTGGAACGAGGAGTGAACACGATTCAGAAAGGGACATTGTCAATTAAGATGGTCTTGGCAGCAATGCCTTGGCAACTATGGAAATCATAACATGTGCTTAATGGTTTCCACAATTACATGTTTTAATCCCATGCTATTTTGTCATGCTTAATGTTTCTTTATGATTTATGCATTACGTACTTCCATGTTTTATGTCATTGCTCATGCTTTTAATATTTAAACATTATGTTCGTGTTTTTAAGCTCAAATGTATATGATTTGTTTTATTTTATCCATTCTTACCCTTACTGAGAATTTGAGCTCACCCTTTTTATGTTTTCTTTTCCCCAGGATATAAAGAAAGGTTTTAAGTATGAAAAAAAAGGAAGATCAATAAGGGAGATATTGAAGATCTTTCAACAGGATTAGATATTTATATTCTGAGTTTCCAAAGACACTAAACTATTACGATCCTTGTGTGTTTGTTTTTGTTATGTATTAAGTATTTCGCAAAAGTAATGTAATGTCCATGTACGTCAAGCTTCGGGTCTCTAAAGTTGGTATCAGAGGAAAGGATTAGTCATCCTTTGGAAACTAGGATGCCAAAACGTTAGTGAGATCCCTATAGATATTTCTAAGGTATGCCTAGGTATGTCTCTAAGGATAAGTATACGTATAGGATATTGTCCTAGATTTACGATAATGATCTTAGAATTTAAATTAAGATGTTAGATATTGAGGGTACTCCCCCTTTACTATGTTGTTTTCCCTATCATGATTGTTGCCTCTCACACTATTCTTTTTGGGTTTTAGATGATGGCCGGAACCCGAAAGAACCGTGTTGATCAATGCAATGATTGTCTTCCTGAAGAAACAAATGTTATGGGAGATGGAGTTAAAAATCTTATTTCTATACTTACACAAGCTATGAATCATTCTGAACTTCCAAATGAGTAGATAAGGGAACAATATTCTATTGAGTGCTTCATGAGGAAACTTCCACCTTCTTTCAGTGGGTCTTCTAATCTAATTGTTGTTGAACAATGGATCAGTACTACTGAAAAGATATTTTCTGTTATTCAATGTTCTGAACATGATAAAGTCATCTTAGCAGTGTATCATTTGGAAGGTGATACTGATCAATGGTGGAATCTTATCAAGAATACAAGTCCAAGAGATGAAATAGATTCCATGGAATGGGACAAGTTCAAAAACTTATTTTTCAATAAGTACTTCCCTCATATTCTTCAAACAAATATGGAGAAGGAGTTTCTTGAACTAAAGCAAAAGGATTATGAATCTGTTGGTATATACGAATCGAATTTTACAAGGCGTGCAAGGTATGCATCTGGATTTATCATCCAACCTGAAATTAAAGTTGATCAATTCTTCAGTGGCTTAAAACCAAATCTTCGAAGGGCATTAGCTATAAAAGACTTCAGTAGCTATGAAGAAATTGTGCGTTGTGCTATCAATGTAGAACTGGAAGTTGGTTTCACATATCCATATCATGGTTTTGACAAGAAACGAAAGATGGAGTTCAAGGAGAAATCTCAGAACAATGGTGAAAAGAAGATGAATGTTTCATTATGCTCAAATTGTGGAAAGAAGCATGGTGGAGATTTCCTAAAAGGTACTAGAAAATATTTTAAGTGTGGAAAATAAGGTCATCAAGCAGCTGAGTGTCGATGTAATGGAAAAAGGTTTGTTAATGATGTGAATAAATAAAAGACTGTAGAGAGAACACCACCAAGACTTCAATGCTTCAAGTTCAATGAAATGGGGCATTATGCTAATCAATGCCCTAATCCAAGGGTTAATAATGATCGACATGAGCAACCACTTAAGACAAAGGACAAAGGGAAGTCACATGCGATCACTATTGGCGATGTTGAATATGACAACAATGAGGTGGAATGATTAAGTGTTTATGTAATGGATTTCAAAATAATGTTGTATATAGTATCATGGAATATTATAATATTTATGTATTGGTATATTGTGGTTTTCAATAATTTTATGGTACCGGTAACCATGGAAAGTGATTGAGATATTTTTGGAATAAAGAATGATATGCGCAAAATGAAAGGAAAATGAGAAAATGAACTATTTGATAGTATTCATGAGCTCATGATTGTTATAAGGACTAAGTGATATCATGGTTTGAGTATACAGAATTTTGGGATTTTGGTATGTGGAAAGAGTTAACATTGACATCACTCATGCTTTCACTAAGGTTTAATGGGTATTCATTTTTCAAGAGAATACATGATTAATGTATTCACATGATTGGAATGTGACCAACAAGATATATGGGGGATAAATGATGGTATTCACATGTTTGGTTGATGACATTTCAATTAATCGTTTTCTTTATACTATGAGCTTGGACCGAAGTATTTTAGATAAGCCTAAAGATTGGAATGGATTAAGTTGGACATATGCTAGTATTGTTTAAGGATAGAACTTTTTTTGATATTACACATGGGATTTTATATTAATTTAGTTTTAGAAAAAGGACAAGCTGCAGGACGGGCGACAGCCCATCGCGTCGGACAAGGCTGTGGGAATCGAACCCACAACTAAAGTGCGACTGGCCTTTATCGCCTACCACTGGTCTACAGGAAGTCCCTGGTTAGTAGAAACTAGTTTTATTTTATTACGTGGTATGATATATGAATTATAAGTTCATTTTTGGAATCATATACAATTAACCTCACCATAAATGGACTTATGTATTTTTTTATAACTATTCTAACCTTTTGTTTGAGATAGATGGAATGACCCATCATTCTATAACATGATCTGCTAACACATCATGAATGGAAAATTCAACTTCATTTCTTTAAGAGATGAAGTGAAAATTGTCCAAATAATGACCAATGGTGAGACTATACCAAAATCACGAAAATATTTCTTCTAATTCCAATTTCATCAACTTTAGGGAAATGATCTTCAGAACCAAAAATGTTTTCCTAGTGCTCTTATATCTTATGAATCAGATGGTACCTTAGATCGTCACAAATTTATGGCTTTATGATTACTGGATTTTCTATAGCCATGTTCTCTACCACTCTCCATCAGAACATGATGGTTAGATTTCTCTTCCATATCCATATTTTCACCTATGTGGAAACCCCTCGATTAGTTTATTTGGGTAATCGTTATGTTTCATACTTTTTTTTAAAGATTGGTTTTGGTATTTTTTACAATGTGGGTTTGTATTAAAGAATCTTTTGAGTAGTAAACCAATTATAACCCCGACGAATTTCGAGGGAGAGATTCATTTTAAGGGGAGTAGAATGTAACACCCCGAGATTTTATGAAAAATATTCTTTTTAATTTTATTAATGTATTGAGTTGTATGCTACACCAAAAGGAGCTTGCACAAAACACATCCCTGACTTGCCTTGCATTACACGCAATCACGACCTTTCTCGATAGCATGTGTAGTACGCAATACCGAGTTTCACTAAACAACAATATGCTATTAAAATATTATTAAAAGTAGCCGTTATATATAGTAATAACCACTTTTTCAAAATTTTGTAAATTTTATCTTCAAAATGGACTTCATTTTTTAGATTTTTAATATTGAAATTAGCTTAGGGTGAAATTTTGGTACTTTTCGGATAACTTTCATTTTCTGATGAATAGTGAAAATTACTAAATTTTAATTAAAAACAACATTTTTAATAGAAATAATTAATACTGATAAATTATTAATTTGAGTTGTTTTAAAGTATATATAGAATATATTTTTACAATTTAATACAATGTTGGTTATTGGATGTAATTTCACATTTAAACCAGACATAAACAACTGTCAATCTTTTGATAGTTATTATCTCTTAAAGAACACGCTATTTGTTTTGACGACGGGAATTAATTTTTAAATTAATTAATTCAACTGATATGTTTTGAATTTGGTAAAATATACATCATTTTTGAGTTCATAATATCAAATATAGCTTAGGCCTAATTTTTGTTATTTTTCTGAAAACTTTCATTTTTTGATGAATAGTGAAACCACAAAGTGGTAGTTAAAAAAATGTATTTTTCATAAAACATAATTTTACCGCTTCTGTGAGTGGAATTTCAAAATTCCTAGAGACACAGTTGATGTTAGTTAGTAAAATGTGGTTGAATGAGATAAAAATAATTTTTGGTGAATAGTAACTTTTTACTTTTTTACCACCGTTAAAAGTAAATAGGGTAATTAAGGGTAAAAATGATATTATTATTACCCTAACACATGTCATAATTATATTGGATAAGTGTAATTCAACCAAAAACAACCTTAGGAATAAAATATGACCATCTAGGACCACTTGGATTAGATTAGGACATTTATTATTATTTAATTCAAAGAAGCGATTAAAGAGTTAAAATCAAAGTTTATTTACTAAAACATTTTTAATATAGGGTTATACATAACATAAATTAGATTGTAAATATTAATTATAAAGATAATAGGATTTAATACATAATCATATTTTATTTGTAATTTTTACACATTAAATAACTTAATTTATTTATGACACAATGATGATGCAGTAATGACCATAATAGTGAAAAATTAGAATAATTGATATTATAAATACCCAAATAAATTTAATTTGAGACTTTTTATGAATCAAAATAATTTTCTAGGTTAATAGGACATGTTAGGATTTATTTAATTAACTTTGGTAGAATTAATCATTCTGTTATGAGTTTCACAAAAATCAACTATTGAATAGTGTCAAAATTGACATAAAATAGTTTTTAAAACAAATATTATATTATTAATTTTTATTTTATTCATAAAAATCTATGGTTCGGAAAAATGACTTAGATAAGATTATATATATTAATAAAACACAACTTTGGGGTTGCTTGGATGTATATAGTAAGTTTATTAACTATATAATATATAAATACAAAGTGACATGGTAAATGTCAATCTAATTAAATAAGAGTTAAAACTATAAGATAAGGTTAATATAATAACCTAAACTTGTCTAAATTCTATTGGATGAGAGGATTTAGACCCATCCCCATATTATCTTCTAAATAAATCAATTTGGAGCTATTTAAAACAGAATTTGGATTTATAAGAAAATAATAGTTTTAGTTTTTCTAAAAGAGCCCCTCTCCTCCCTTATAAAATGGCACCTCCTCCCTCTCTTCCTCACACCACTTTGAGCCTTCAAGCTCGGCCAACCCATGCCGAATTCTCTTATACACTTCCCTAGAAACATCCTATAGGTTCTTTTCTTCTTCAAAGACCAATCTTAGTGCCCTAAGAGGAGGTTTCAAGGAGGCATATCGAAGAAGAGGTAATTTCTTCTACCGATTCTTTCAAGCTTCTTTCTTCTTCAACTTCTTCTTCTTAGGTTGTTTCATTATGAAGTAATAACATCAGTGTCACTAATATACTGTTATATTATTATATGTATTAAACAACCCTATTTCACCATCTATCCATCCTACGGAAAACGAAATCACCGCGCGTGCGTACGTACGGAATACCGTCTCCACGCCGTGGTGTTATCTATTTTCCACCACCACCTTACTTGGATGGGTATAATGGAGAACATAATAACTATATATGTTTATTGTAAAGTTATATTGATTATAAAATAGTATACATACAATCCAATACAATTCCACGATAGTGAGAATGATATCATCGCTTGTGCGTACGTACGGACTATCGTCTCCCCGACGCGATGAGATTCATTCTCCACGTTAACCATTCATGAATGATTATAAAGTATATATAATAAGTAATCATGAAATATATTAATAATAATGATACTGTATTTATGTGTGTATATATGTATGTCATCTACATAATTCCATTCAATTCAATAAGGAACCGAAAACATCGTCCATGCGTACGTACGGCCTACCGTCTCCATGAACGGTGTATTTCATTCCATTTATTGATCCATTATATATATGTATATTCTGAATATTTATTATATATAAATCATGTTTTACATTCTGGATTTACGTATTCATGATCTAAGTTATCATCTGAATAATTACAAGTTAAAACACACAGGACAAATGAGACGAATTTACCCAAAACACTACTTTAAAATGAATTTACAAAAGAACGGGTAATATAAAGTCATAAGTGAACTATATATATATGAATATGATTCTGTAATAAGTCAATGACATTATTTAAATCATTATACAGGAGGTTTGGATACTTACGAAGCATATCGAACCTAAGGTGAGGGATAATTTATCAATCTCATTTTTATCCGAGATTTTTTATTCGTAATTATTTACTGGGGTTATCTTTATCATCGAAGCCCATGTTTTCTAATATTGGTTTCATGTATGTTCAATGTCCTTTTTACCCATTTTTTACTTTTACTACCTGGTATGTAAGGAATATTTCTTTTTTTACATTACGAGGATCTTTTTGACTTTTCCGACAAAAGTACGAGAAAAATGTTATTTTTAACTTATACGACGTGAATGGATTTTTACGGTTTCATAACCCCTCATTTTCAAAAAGATTCCTCTAAATTTTTTTAGGATTATTTTCAACAAAACCTTTTCTTTTAATAGTACATGCCATTTTTTGAAAAGAAATTGATTTTGAAGAGAAATGATATTTTCCTCAAGAATTCATTTCAAGGGTTTTATCGAAACCATTTTCCATCTAAGATTAATTATTTAATATGTGTATGTTTCAAGTATAATGTATCTATGATTTACATGCTTCAAATTTTCTTATGATGAAATTTCCGTTTATTTTATATGTATTACGTGATAATGATATGATGTTTATGAAACCCATTTTATTCTTTGGGTTATGATGAATGTTTTAATTTTATGTTGTGGCACAAGTAAGAATGATTTAATTATGAGATGGGTGGGACCTCTATATCCCTCCAATGCATTTGGTAAAGATATATATCTCATGAGATAGACATTGCTGGAATGGAAAGTTAAACTGGTTCAGTAATACAAGACTGGAACGAGGAGTGAACTCGATTCAGAAAGGGACTTTGTCCACTAAGATTGTCTTGGCAGCAATGCCTTGGCTACTATGAAAATCATAACATGTGCTTAATGGTTTCCAAAATTAAATGATTTACACCCATGCTATTTTATCATGCTTAATGCTTCTTTATGATCTATTCCTTACGTACTTCCATGTTTTATGTCATTTCTCAAGCTTTTGATGTTTAAACATTATGTTCATGTTCTTAAGGTCAAATGTATATGATGTGTTTTAATTTATCCATGCTTACCCTTTATGAGCATTTGAGCTCACCCTTTTTATGTTTTCTTTTCCCCAGGATATAAAGAAAGGTTTTAGGTAAGAAAAAAAAGGGAAGATCGATATGGGAGATGTTGATGATCTTTCAACAGGATTATATGTTTATATTCCGAGTTTCCAAAGACACTAAACTAATATGATCCTTGTGTGTTTGTTTTTATTATGTATTAATTATTTCGCAAAAGTACTTTAATTTCCATGTACATCAAGTTTCGGGTCTCTACATACATTGTGACTAGAATTATGAAGACATCCTATCCAAAAAATTCAATCAAGGTTGTTGTGGATCATCATTAAAATAATACACAATTCATTGAAATTCAAGAGGATTTATCATTGGTAAAACTAGAACATATATACTACAGAGAAGTTGTAAGGCTGCATAGAGTTTCTCTATCAATAATATATGATAGGGATCTAATATTCACCACTATGTTCTAGAAAAGTCTCCAACACACTCTAAATACTGAGTAGAAATTTTTTATGGCCTATCATCCTCAATCTAATGGCCAATCTGATAAAACTATCCAAACACTTGAAGAAAATTTGAGAGCATGCTCAATTGACTTTAAAGGAGTATGGAATAAACATATTCATCTGGTTAATTGCTCTTACAACAACAGTTTCCATTCAAGAATCCAAATGGCTCTTTATGAAGTCCTTTATGGGAAGAGGTGAAAAACACCATCATGTTTGGTTGATGTTGGGGAGTAAAAACTTATAGGTCCCAAAATGGTCGAAGAAATGGTGGAGAAGGTTAAGATCATTGAGTGTCACATTAATGCCACTCTGAGTTGAAAAAAGAGCTATGGTGATCATCATTTATGGGTCATAGAGTTTGATTTTGGAGACATGGTATTCCTCCGCATATCACCATGGAAGATAGTTATGAGATTTTGGAATAAGATAAAGCTTAGTCCAAGGTACATTGACCCTTTTGAGATCATAGATCGCATTAGAGTAGTGTCCTATCGACTAGAACTTCCACCAAACATGTGTAAAGTATATTATGTGTTTCATGTATCAATATTGAGTAAATAAATACCTGACCAATTGCATGTACTCAATCTAGAGGTGGTACCATTGGGAGAATGACCTCTCCTATGAAGAGAAGCTGGTGAAGATCATAGGTCATAGAGAAAAAGTTCTACAAAATAAGATGATTCCCATAATCAACATTTTGTACCAAAACAAGAAGTTTAATGAAGAAATGTGGGAACCTGAGGATGTGGTGTGGTATAGTTAACCTTATATATTATATTGTGGGAAAAATAAATTTTAAGGGAGAAATTTCTTAATGGGGGAATGTTGTAACGAACCCATTATTTATAAATAAAATTCTCTTTCTTTTAATGTATTATAAAAAACAAATGCACTCCTTTTCTATTGGGTTTTAATGACCATTAGGTATCATTATCATTGATTATATAACCATATAATAGTGATCACAGGGCTAATATAAGTTTTCTATTTTTAAAATGAATCCTTTAGACTCATACATAGGAGAAGATAACATCATTCAGTAGACTCAGTCCATACGAAGCTCATTGGTCAGATCTCAAAAAGGAGGTAGCGTCACTTAGAATCACTCTTTACCGAGACCAATATTAGCTTCAACATTTTATGATTTAATGGAATCACCTACAGGAGATGTTCAAGTTAATCTTGATTACCACCCTGGGGATGTAATCTAAGCCACCCCAAGAGTATGTCACCATCACACACCTTACACTTTGGTCTTATTTATGTTTTATAATAGGTTATATAATAAGGTATTAGTTACTTATTATTCAACCCCATTTGGTAAATTAAAGTCATATTTCATAAATTTTTTTATGAGAATATTCATTCTTAAAAAATAATGAATTTGATAAATATATTTTTTTTGGTAAAAAATCTTACTTTTGTGAAATATATACATTATTATATTAAAATAACGTTTTTACTAACAAAATTATAAAAAAAAATTCTTATAAATAATGGTTATATCAGTTCCTTATCTATAAATTATTACATAATCAGTTTAACAAGAGTTACATTTTTATACGATAAAAAAATAGTGTATATTTTAATGTATTAATGGTTTTTTGAAAAAGATAATATTTTAATAAAATAATATTATCAAATTAGTTTTATGAGTAATAAATGAACATATAATTTTTATGAAGGAAAATTTAATTTTTATTAAGGTTTGAAAACTATTTTTGTCAAAACCTGTGATTTTTTAATAAATAATGATTTTAATTTTAAAAGGGAAAATTCACATATTTTGAAAATTATTTAGAAAAAATAATTATCATTATTAGAATCATGAAGTTGAAATAATCCAGTAGTTAATTTTATAAAAAATTTCAAGATAGTATAATTTTTTAGTAAAAATTAAATACCATATAAAAAAACATGTCTTTTATGACATCATAATAACCCCAAAATTATTTAATAAATACCATAATCGGTACTCTCGGCACAATATAAGGTTTTACCAGGAAAATATCTTGATTTTATATTAGTTTTACATATTTTATAATTCCTTACTGAATCTTAAAAAAATGTATAATATATTTAAGAATTTTAAATTTATTTCCTTGAGAGTGTGACACAGCTCCTCAAAACTAAGGGAAATATTTTAATATCTTAGGTCATTTTAATTATCAAATAATATTTTCCACTCCACTTTTGAAAAGAATATAGGAACAAACCATGGGATGGTCTGTGGTTTTGAATACTTTAATATATAGTGTCCAAAACCTATAAAATAAAGAATCCCCCCTCATTTACTATATAAACACGCCAAAGATCCCAATTCTCTTCACTCAAAATCATCATATCACATCCATACTCTGACATACAGTCTATATAATCTTCCAAGGGGTCCCCATGCTCTCAAGAATCCCCTCTTTATGCTTTTGAAGTCACACATCCAAGTAATGGATCATCCACCCTCCTCTTTAATCATGTATTATTTTCATGTTATGTCTTTTAATATCTTTTTTACTATGTTAGGATATGTTATTAAATATCCTACTAAACATCCATTGGATTTATAAATTATTATATCTCTTTTCACCTTCATTTATTACACTTATGAACCCTTATGTGAACCTGTTACCGTGCCAAAGTTTCGTAAGGGATTAGTTCCTTTTTTATTTTTATCAAAAACAAATTATGTTGTTATACCCTTTTATTTTCAATTAAGAATGTTGTGGTAATATTTATAACATCCCCCATACTTCCCTCATTATGTTTTAATGATGCTACACCACTTTTTATCTCATTATTTCATTCCATGTAAACTCATTACCATGTCTAAATTCTGTAAGGGATTTCTCACTTCTTATTTCCATTATAGTATTTATCCCATATTAGGCATCTAAATACCATTTCATTTGTGGGAATATTATGTTACATGATCCAATAAAAATATATTTCATTCATAAATTATGAGAGACCACATTTTCTCTCATCAACCCAACTTATGAATTTCTATATGACAACGTTATGCTGGAGAAATTGCACCGTAATTTTCCAATCCAAAATCACCATGTAGTGGATACCATATCCATTTATCTATCAAGTTTATTCGCAATTATGATCATATATTTATTTAATTTTACTTAAATATATGTATTTTACATTCTTTAATATTAGAATAACTTTTGATGTTGAATGATTCCATGTTATATGATCCATGTTTCACACTTTTTCATGGAATGAAGTGTTTATGAATGGTGAACCCTGATAGCCCTACAATTCATTGGGTAATGTTTAGTATCATGATAAACCATTTAAAATATGGCGTTACTCATTATAAATCATGTTAAATGAGGATTTACTCATTCTAATTCATGTGAAATGGCAGTTTACTCATTCTAATCCATGTACAATGAGCCTTGGCTCATGCTAATATCATGTTGTATGTTGTTTCCACATCTGCATGTTATGATAATCATTCTATATCATTCCTTTAGGTTCATTTTTCTCTTATTATCCATTAATATGACTTTTCCCTAACATGTTTTGTATTCTTCATTTTATACCTTGTTTACTTCCTTATTGGGCATTATAGATTACCCTTTTCTCATGTGTGTCATAATGTTATCTCATGCAATGCTAAATATTAAGGAATACTGTGGTCATTTAAAATACTATTTCAGTAATGATTTATTAATTTATATCATAATTTTTAATCTAATGTTAATCATCCCCAAAGACACTAGACCACTCGATCTTCTGGTTTGTATTAATTACAATTTTATGTATTAAATCATGTTTAATAGTGTAATAAAGAGAAGGGTTGTTATAATCCCCACCTATCACAAATGGATATATGATATATCTATTATTATTATATTTAATTTTTGATATTATTGTGATTATATAGTAATTATATCACATGTTTCTTCTTACATTCCATTTTTTTGGGAATATAATAATGTCATTCTTTCATATGGATGACTACCACCCCGCAAAGTAATGTGATTCTTTCATGATTTAGATGGAAGGTAATAAGGATTAGATGAATGACTTTTCTGATAAATTATTCCTAAAATGTATTTGTAAATATAATATATTAATGAAATTTAATTCTTTAATTCAATATGTTAAATCGAATCCACATTCAAAGATACATACAACCTACCATCTACCTGTATAATGTATTTTATTTTCTATCTCTATATCTTATGGATTACTCTAAATAAATGTATACTGAAAATATATTATATTAATATCAGGGTAAATAAATTTAAATTGGGAAGCAATGATAAAATTAATTCAATGAAAAATTAAATATCCAACTGTACATGAAAACAATGCAGTTACTTCTCAAAAGGTGACCTTAACATTGAATTACTGAAAAAAGATAATAAAAGGCCATAAGTAAATCATATATAGTATTATATTTATATGGTTCTATAATATAAGTATATAAATAATTATATATATATATATATATTATTATATAGTAGGTTTGAATTTTTGTTATGGAAGTCGAGACATATGATATGGGATTTACATCTCACTTTTATTTTCTCTGAGACAAATTCCATATTTACCACATGATTAATTTAGGTGGCCTAAATATATAGAAACAATTTATTGTATATATTAATATTATGAAAAATATTGGGATTTAAATATCTATTTTTGGATATCTATTATTTTTGTTTATAATTCTATTATTTCCAACATGGTATGTTATTTTGGTCTCAATTCTCAATCCTTGAATTATATGGTTTGTTTTGAACCTATATTTTTTGTGCTGTATATAATTCTCAATTGACATGTAATATCATGAATTTATTTATCATCATGATATTTTATGTTCCGCATAATTTTATTCCTTTAATTTTCTTGAAACTCAGAATCACCAAATTAGTAAAAAAAGAATTTAAAATATCATCATGAATCTGTATTTTTTATGATTATGTTTCCAAAGATGAAATCATATAATCATATTCTCTCAAGAAACTGAAGAAAAGTTTTATAGTTTGGTTATGAATTTAAAATTCTTCCATCTATTATTTTTTTTAAGTACTGAAGAGTTTAATAAAATGTTGATATGAAAAAACTTCTTCATTTATTTTTTGGTAGAAAGCTTAATTTCTTTCAAAAACTATGTTTTCTAAAAAAATTGAAATGTATTTTTTACATTCTCCAAGGGATTTATGTACAATTGTTTTATTGTTAATTTTTTTAAAGTAATCTTCATATTATTTTCCAAAAAAATATATCATTGTATTTTAAGGAATATGAGTGAATAATATTTGTTTTCAAAAAGGACAGAATGAATGGTATTATTGAAACTATTGATCAATCATGTATTTGAAACTTCCTTTATAATCACTAAAATTTTTTGGATGAAAATATGTTTTAATATTTTGTATCTTTTAATTTTTTTCTCAATTATTAATTGTATTTTCATTAGAAAATGATTTAAATGATTTTTTATGAATAATTTATATGTTTTCAAAGTAATTTTAAAATAAAAGTATCTTCAAAAAAATCATGATTTTTTATTTACAATATTAATTTTCAACGAAAATTTATTTTCATCATCAAATTTTCCTTATGATCATTCAAATTAATTTCTCTCTATGATGATATCATTTAATGAGAAATATTCCTTACAGGTGATATAATGCAAGGATATAATATCTATTAATCTTCTGGATGATTTATTTTGATGATGAGAAGATTCTTATGAAACATTATTCTCTTCCACTTGTTATACCATGATAAAATTTATCTGAAATTAGAATCATTTCAAAGTTTACACTACGATTATATGACATAATTATTTACAATCCATTCTCTCTTCCATATGTTATAAAATGAGTAAATGTTTGTGAAAACCATTTCATTTCTTGGTTTATGAAAAGATTAATGTTTTATAATATTACAACACACATAAATATGAATTTTGTTATGTGGAAGGTGAGAAATATATCTCTTTGCAATGAATTGGGTGGAATACTATATATAATGAGATATAATGGACTAGAAATTGGGGTGTACCTATTTAAATATGGTATATTTTCCATTATTATAAAATTTAGAGTGAAATTTAACTAATATAATGGTTTGGGGAGTGGACCCATTCAACTATGATTTCCTTCGGAGTGAACCAGTACTACATTGGAAATGATATTCACTACTTTTGTGTATTTAAAAATAAAATTTCTTATGTAAATGTTATACTCACATTACATAATTTCCTTATAATTTATCTCTTATGAACATCCAATCCTTATGAAATCTCTTTATATTATTATATTTGATATGTAGGATATGGTTATAAATTTTTTCCCATGTTATCATACCATTGTTCTCAAGTTAGGATTATATATATCTTTTTTTTAACATACATACCATCTGAGGTCACACTTTATTATGATTCCATTGCCTAGGATAAGAATAAATTAGTATATATTATATATCAATGAAGGGGTCTAGTATTAATAAACCTTGTGAGGGATAATGTTGTTCAAATATGAAATAGTTATTTAGATTTCCATGTATCCAAAGGCACTATAACAGTACTGTCCATAGAAGTTATTTTAAATAATGGAATGATTTTTTATCACAATATAATTTAATATCTATGTATTCAAATCTAGGTTCATTATATTAGTATAAATGATTCATGTACACTAAGTGGTTTGACAACAATCGAAATCCATTTATTTTTCTTTTCATCTATCTAGAGAATTTTTTTAACATACCATAATTTTTAGTGTTTTGGGGATATATGGTGGTTCACATAATTTCCTACATTCTCCAATGATTATGTGTAGATCCTATGTTGTACTTTCTAATTTTTTATCGAGGTATTTTAGAGAAAAAAATTCTTATTCATTAATAAATGATGTTCCCTAATTATAATTTCTGACATTCTACTTTCCAATTCATCAATATTGATAAGACTATGAAAAGGACGACTATTGATAATGACTGTAGTGAGTATGAAACATTTTTATATGTGATCTTTGTTATGGACTTTTCCCAAGAGTCCCAGGTCAAATGATATTATATTTTAATGTTTTATGTGTCACATGGTTTAGAAAAAATATATAATTCTTGAAAACACCGATAGATTAATTAATGATGAACATTAGGAAAGTGTGTTTTCCCATGGTAATGTAACATATCTTGTTGACGATGTCCCTATAAATCACTAGGGATTTTATCAATCTTCCTTCATCGGAGCCCTTCATCAGGTTAGCAACTAGGTATACCAACTACTAAATATCATTCAACCATTAGAGAATATCATCATATATAATTCCCATTGATACTGTTTATATTACCCTAGATAGAAGGAGATAATAAATGAAGAAGCCCAGTAATGAAATGTACTCAATGAGTAATTTGATTCCATAAATCATCCCCATATATAGGTTTCACGAATACTAATAATCAAGGATATAAAGAGTCGTGAAGCTATTCAAAGGTGGTCTAATTGAAACATATTGGGAGATACCTCATCTAGGGATGACTAGATATAGAAATAGCTAATATCAAAATGGAAAAGGTCTTTATAAAGACATAGAGGAGTGCTAGTTATTTTATGATCGCACTATAGATGTACGTAATGCACCCCATTCTCAAAATGTTGATTCTTAACATAAAAACATAATTAACATATGATATTATAATTAATGTTTTCTATGTCACCCACCAAATAAAAATTTGAAGCCATCATGATATAGTAACATGAATATTAACCCTACTGAGGACAAAAAAATGAATCAGATAGATGTGGAAGGTTGTAATTTTTATTAATGAAGGGTTAATAACCATGAAGTGGGTGGTAAATATGGGTAACTATGTTACCATCAAGGGATTATTATTCCATTCCATTTTGGATTAATAAAAAATATTAGTTAGCATTGATTATTTTTATTGAAGGACTTTTCCATTGAAAAATAATTTTTATACAATTGAAAAATCCCTGATAACTTCAATTTTTATCTATATTATAGTAAATAAGGACAATAAAATTTCTTGTGATGTCCATATAGTACACTATAGGGGATCCCAAATATGTGATATGGGATTATTTAATCTTGTGTATGAGGAAATTAATTTCGATAAATGGGTGATATTGAATGTAGAGGGATTAAATTAATCACCCATATTCCAAGATCGGGGACCCATCCCCATTAAGGAAAGGCCAAATACAACTCCGCCTATGATTAGCTATTGGTAGAGTACTAGGATGTTGGAAAAAAATACCTAAGTTATATGGGAATATTTATAAGTCCATACCACACTTTAATATTATATAGATATATTTATATTCACATAATAGCATGTATACTATTAAATTAGAATGTAACTTATTAGGGAGGTCATACAAAGAAGATACCATTTAAGATACCAGAATGGAAACTATATATAATTATTCCCCTCCTATTACGAATGTATCCTCAACTATTGTCTGGGGAAACATATACACCTTTTATGATCATCCCTTTAAGTAAAAGGTTAGATATATTGTGTTTGATGACATTATAAAAGAGTCATAATTTATGCCACCTTGTTGAATCTATTTCAAAATAGGGTTTATCAAACTCAATCAATCATCAGATAAAATGGATTTCCTATTGATAGATATTTTTATTTAAGCCTCCGTAGATGAATTTTAGAATTCTAATTATGAGCATAATGGCCATATGTAATCCTTGAATAGACTTTTTTATGTATATCTCTGTATGATATGCATATTTAAACCAATTACATAAAATAATATATATTGAAGAATGAATAACTAGTTGGAGAGTAAGACTATTTAACCTCTTAGATTTGAGGTATTCATAACCCATGTGTTAACAATGGGATACTCTCTTAATCCACCTAATTTTGACCACCAGTGGATAATTGAAGTTTCACCTCAAAATGGTATTATGACAATTAGAACTAATGAGGTGACTATTTTTTGTCTGGGCCATGAAATACTACATGACTAGGATACAAAATTACGTGATGTTATTTGTGTAGTAATTATTAATTCATTGATGAGGTTGGGCGATGTTTTAAAAAATATGGATAAATAATGGACCATTGGAGAAGTTTCTGAGGATGCATCCCTAGAAAGGGTGGTAATGACTATGAAATCCAATATTTCTAGATTAAGAGAGAAATATATCCTCATTATAATATAAATATTGGATTTTATATATAGACATATTAATTTTAAAGTAATATTTTAATATATATCATATGAATAGAAGAATGTATTGAGGAATTTCCCCTCACAGACACACCACAACATTTAGAGTGCACAAAGGATGGAGGATCTCTTGATGCAATTGAGCACAAAGGGGGATGTCCTAATTTTCTCTCTATGTGAACCAATAATTTATTATATATTAGACTCTACGAGTTATTCAAGAAAAAAAATATTTCTCAATATTTTCAATGAATCTAGTGGAGGTATGAATGAAATGATAGATGAAATATATTTATAAAACTCTAAAAGAGGTTAAGAGAATAATTTTTAACTAGATTTGTAATCAAATAATGTTATTGAGATATGGGATTATCAATTACAAAACACTGAATTATAATGTAATTATGATCTTCAGAACATCGATAACAAATAAATGGACGAACTTCTTCTCTCTAGGATTGAGTTTGCTTCATTTTCGTATAATATTTTGACCATATAACATCATATCGGCTCTCACTATGAGGGTACATTGTTTTGAATAAAACTTATATATAATGAAATGGAAAATTTAGTGGACCATCCCATTTATGGACTAAATGAATCGAACCAAGAGTCGAAATATCAATAGTGTTCGATCAAGGATTACCAGAAATGAACATCACACATCACTATTTATGTAGAGATATTAGTCACTGCTGATGAGAATGAGGATGTAAAGATGGTTAGACACTTACATAGTTAATTTGAGGCCAGGAAATTAATTTAACAACACCATACTTCTACATAGGGTTACATAAAATTTTTTAAAATATTATTTCGTAAACATGGTCTATTTATCATTCATATCCCAGGTACTATAGTTCAATACAAAAATTAATCATTTGCAACATGTCTTGAGGGATTTTATTTTTTCACCATATTTAATTTTCTGTTGAAAATGGAAAACCCATTGAATATTTATATTTTGATAATTTTATCCTCTAAAACATTAAATGGAATAGAGTATGTAATATTGGGTTCCCATGTAATGGAGTCATATTGGGGTTCCCTATTATTTGTGTGGTCATGGGAAGTTATATGTTTGTCTGATATACAAGTTCAAACACAACCACCATATATAAGAGAAAGCACATTTAATAAAGAAAACTGGTTTTGTTCAGGATGAGTGCTCATGGAAGGGTATAGATATGCCATGTACCATCACCATCAACTAATATTTGTATAAAAATACATATTATATGATTTACTTCTCAATGTGTTCACATGTTAATATATTTCCAAGCTAGATATAGTGTCATATTTACAATAATTATAAACTGGAGTTAATCCATTAAAAAATGATAGATTTGTGACCCAGAATAATGAAAATAATGAAGGGTTATTTATAAGAGGATATAAATGTTCCAGAGTATTCGAGAACCCTATTATTAAACATATAATTATTCAACAAAATTGATATGAAAATATATATAATTTGAACATAAGTCTACAGTAATTTCTATCATATTAGACATCCATTCCCACATGGATTAATTTTTAAGGTGACATATGGTATAAGGCAAATGATTTATATCCCACTCAAAAGATATATATTCTTCCTTAGACATAGTTTTGGGAGGTTTATTAAGAAATATCACGTATTTTTCTCACTAAAAACTTTATTTTTTTTTCAAATTATCATTTTTTATTCCTTTCTCCATTTCAAATATTCTATTTTTTATGTTTATTCAATGTTTATACCTAGAGAGTAAAGACATGAAATTTTTTGTTGATTCCCTTTATGGGTTTATAACATTGAATGTAATCTATATCATCCATTTCATAGTATATGTTCATTAAAGAATGATAAATATATCTAATATTTATGGATAAAACTCTAGGAAAAGTAAATTAACATCATGTATAACAAAAAAAGTAATGTAAAACCAACATGAATTAATATATTGACTATATGAATAAAAAAATCCTGATGGAATAGTAATTTTATTATTGTTCATTGTATATAAAAATGGATTGTTTTCATTAGTTTAGAATTATTTGACAATAATGGGATTTTTTCTATATAGTTCAACAAATATGTGAACATAAAAGGATTAAATATCCTAATTAAACAAATGTTGGTAAAGATGAAACCAAAACTGGAGAGTGCATGAATTTTTTGGTCCTTTTTTGACTAATGATGTCTTGAATTTAATGTCACATAGCTATAACAAATAGGTGAACAATTGGTTTTTGTTCCATTTATGTATGAAAGGATTGTCATAAGTGAGTATGAAATGGCCTCTATCTAAATATGTATCCAAAAAAATTGTAAATGGATTATGTTCATACTACTCAGAATAATTTGGCTAGTTCATAAGGTCACCCATCATTGACAAATGAAATGATTGAGATAATCCATTTAGGAATGAGATGGAAAACCCCTAAATAAATTTTGGATATTGATCTTTGTTCATATTATCAAATGGATGGATGTGTTATGTTTATATTCATGGAGGTCAAGCCATTGTATCATTCAGTTTATGGTCATGTTATATGGAACTATAGATGTTTAAGAATATTATTTCATATTATTTCTATAAAACTAGTATGATGTCGTAATGGGTAAAAAATATGGTGTTATAATGAACCTATATATTGTATTTTTTGGGATTCATAAGTCATAACATAAAGTATTTTCATTAATAAATGATGTTATGAAACTTGTATTTAGGCGACGAACTGGGGAATCATTCAAGTCATGAATTATATTGTGATTATTTCATGGAATACAATGATTAGATAAACTTATTCTTTACTATAAATATTACATTAATACATTGTTCGTTATATTTTTTCACAATAATTACAAAGAATATGTGTCTGTTAGAGTTAGATTCACTCATTTTCGATAACTTTTTGATTGTTAATGAAGATTTAATGACTACATTAATATACTAGGATTCTAGAGGAATGGATATATCTGATGTTTTCAAGAAAAATAATAATTATTCCACAATGTACTAAATATTTATTCCATGAAAACTGATATAAAGTGTGTGTATGACTTAGAGACTAAAAATAAACTAAAATAATAATTTAAGATTAATGGGTTTAGAGATTAGGGATCATATTATATAGTGTCATATATTTGTCCATAATATCATTTATTCACTTTGTTCTTGTGATATAATTTTATTTAATGTCAGGAAAAAGGATAACATATTATGTTTCATTTTACATCAGTTTAAGAATAAAATTACAGGATTTCAAGATGATTAGTTTTTTTCAATTTTATTAATAATTTAAATTTCTTCTAATTTACAACATTGATAGATATCATTAATGTTTATATATATTTTTCCAAATTATTTTGGATGTCACTATATTATATATTTAATAGAAAAATGAGATACTCTAAAGAATGACAGAAGGGAGAAATGAAATCTGGATGGAAAAGACCAATGATAGTATAATGCATTTGGTAAGGATATACACATATATTAATTCCATATTTATTGAAACAGAAAATTGAGATAGTTTATATAGAATGGTAATGTTAAATCACAATGTGAATTACTTTCCCACTAATAATCTATATATTTATTGAAAACAAGCACATTTTTTTGGATCATAGATCTCAAAAAAGGCCAAGTTAAATAGTCTAAGAAATTAATGTAGAATAAAAAGTATATGTGTTGAGGATCCAATTTGTTTTATAGACTATATAAAATGGTACTGTGAACATATATTTTGGTCATATTTCTTAATCAACTCACAAATGTGTGAGATACGAAAACCAAAATGGGGCTCGAGTGTTATGATTGTCCAAATAACATTTAATCTCTGCTGGTGAATATATAAACCATGAATATAGATATATTAATTATGAGGATAAAATAAAACAATATTTGTAAGGATTAACTTAGACGAAAATTCAAATAATGGCTTCCTCGACATCATTACTAGTTGTGTATGGATATTAGTGGACCTCCTCCTAAAGATGAAGATGCCTCATGTTGGAAGTTCCAAATAATGTGGCATGAACATTACAAATAAGTGGTGTCCGATAGATCCAAATATTCTATTTACCAATAGAAGGAATGGTTTATATAATTAAAACACTTGAGGAATGAAATTTTTAACACTGAGGGAAAAATTGAAGAGTTTTTTGCAGTACTCCAGTCCTAAAATAAACATGGTGGGTTATTTTATTATAACGAATACAATGAATATGGATGGTAACTTACTATTATGGAAGAAATATATTATGTTGACATCACTATATATACATGAATAATTGGAATAATTCCACACATTATTCATAAAAAATATAACAACTATAGATATATAGATTATATTTATGAAACATTTACTTATTATGTTGGTATAATTTTTGAAATATTGGATTCTGAAAAAATTTAACCCATGATAAGAGATTTTTGGTCACCTAAATTATGGGACACTAAAATAATTTATTTTCTAAATAAAATGATATTGTTCTTATTAATGGATGAATTTTATCCTATAATGGGATTATGGATGAGATTCATATAACAAAAAATATTCTATTGATCTAACTATCTTATTGGGTAGAATATATATATGAAATGATACACTCTATGTACATTAATGTTATTTAGGGATTACCATGTGTATTGTTGTTTAAGATCGTGTAATAATGACCTAAATGTTACACATATTGTGGTCCTGAAATGATGATATATACCATGTGGATTGGATATCGGAAGAGTGGAATTTTTTATTGTGAAGTTTATCATTATATTATTAATACATTAATTTATATGACTTATAGTGATAATGATCATGTGAATGGTGATATAAAATTATCTCGACGCAAAGAAATGACAAAAACCCAAAGAAAAGTGTGGGATTGATTGTAATTTTTATTTAGTCATATTATAGGGGATACAATAATCCCTATATATCCTTATTTGGTATGAATAAATCCACATGTGTCTCTTGAAATTGTAAATTCCCTATAGTTATTTTACTCATTAACCATTGGGGGAAATATGTTCCCGATTTCATAAGTGGTAGATAATGATTAAAAAAAATAATCATGAAATCATAATAAGAGAATAACAAAGAGTGAAAATTCTTTTCTTATCTGGGTATGGATTCAGAGAGCAAGACATTGATGAAAATAATGATCTAGTAAGAATCACGCTATATATAGTTCTAATATCAGGAAACTCCCTTGTTGTAGATTAAACGAACCATGAAATTATTATTGATTAATATACCAATGAACATCAATTACCCCCAATGAATCCACTATTTAAATCAATATATTTCATATTTGTGGGGAATTTTCAATTAGGGTCACTTGGAATTAATACTCTAAAATAGTTTAGGGTCTTATAGGTTATACTATATTCGGTGAAGCTTAATATAATGCGAGTATCATTAAATTTATATAGAGTTTACAATCATATGCAGATAAAATTGTTAGGAGAGATTTCTAGGAGAACATTCTTGTGTGAAAAATTAAATTTACATATCCCATGTATAAGTCCATGATGGAACTCATAATGTTAAAAACAATTCCCAAAATAAGGATAAAACTCTTAGATTTTATGGAATTTTAGAATTGTACTATTTCTAAAAACTATATATAAATCATTCCTAAATATATCTAACACATTCATAAGTGGTTATAGTATCACATTTTCAATAACTATATAAATTTTATAGTCTTATAAGATGGACCTACTACTGTAAAAGAAAATATTACATAAAATTTAATATGGAATTACTTAATTCATTGTTATATGAAGAGGAAGTCAAAATAAATGTTTTTTGATAGATCTGTCTCATGATGAAAATGATGTTACCAGGTCATGTTTTTATTCATATAATTTAAACTTTAATGTGAAGAAATGGGTTCTATAGAACCAATATAATTTAGGTGGTGTAATTGAAATTCAACAAGAGACTGGGTTATATAGTCTAGGACTCAATAAGAATATGATAATATTTGTTATCAACACACACTTATTTATAATACATTGATGGAAATTTATCTTAATTAATAATAATAAATAGCGTAATGGAACATTAGATGAGTATTCATATATATATCTGACTCTTATATAAGAGGAATGAGTCTCAAACTATCCCATGTAGTTTGAAAGGCCCTATAAGGTGGGATAAAATTTTAGTTTGAAAAATGTGTGTAGGGATAAATTTTATACAATTAATTTAAATTTGATGAGGAATCATGGTTATATATTTATTACTACCCTATCTCAAATAAAGGATCATGATATTTTCATGTTACATAATGGAATCTTATTTCTTTTTTAGTTTATACTCATACAACTAATAATTTTTTAGAACAAATAATGAAATAATAGAATCTAATTCTTCAGAAAAATTCCTTATAGTTTAAGGTGACGCACTGTCCATAAATTTGGATTATGGAATATACATTATCTTTTTATTTATTGTGTATAAAATAATGTCCCCCTCATTTTTATACATTTATTGAAGAGTTATTCACACGAGTCATGGGATTTATCCATTAATGAAATAATTTTTATTACCATAATTAGTGAAGGAAAACCTTCTTTTTAATGAACATAAAACTATTTTTTAGTGTATTTCAAAGATCTGTAGTGTGAATAACCTTTTATCAAAGAGACATTCAAACAACTGTTGTAATACCATAGGGTGATAATCACCAAAAAACCTAATACAATGAGAAATAGAGTGTGATGTATGTTGGACATTAATGGGAATGACAAGAACTATCCTATATATAAGAAAATGTAGATAGATTTTCATTCACATATATGACGTGGTGAAATAATCAAACCTAAAATATAATATAATTTTTATCCAACAGTCCTAGATTGTATCTATAATTTTTTGATGGATATTATACAGGTTTTTATTAAAATCCTACATATTTATATTTGTTTCCTTAGGGTATCAAGATGAGTGGTTATAATAAATTATGTATTCTAGATATAATCTCATAAACTATATAAAATAACAAATTGGTGTTGTTTATTTTTCATATTTGTTTTGGGTCACCAAATCCCATGATGACATTTTAATTCATGACAAGATGATAAATTTTGTCCTGACTTCTATGAGGGATATTCATGTAACCATCATTGAGATGAAATCAATGATAGTAAAGATGTAATTGATCTACATATTATTATATATGAGATATGGACAATGGAAATTAATTCCTGTTATATGAAATGTTAATGTGTATCTGGTGGTGTAAAATAGTTTTGGGGGTTAACTGATGAAATTTCAATGTATCATACATGAATTGAATTTCATCATAATCTATATATAGTTTTTAAATATTGAGGGATAGTAGTATAAATATTCATTTATTTCAAGGAATATCATGAATCATTTCTGGTGAGATCTGCAAAAGTCATTTTTAACTTCCACCATAAACACAATTATGATGATAATGTGTTGATTCAATAATATTGTTAAAATATTTTTTTATTTATGCTCCAAACACCCACAATTATGTTACTAATGTAGTGTCTTTTATGTAAATATTTGGGAAATTATAATCATTGGATTATATTTTTTATTCTCAAAGCATAAACATGTTGTTAATATGAATAAAAATATTCTATTCATGTATTCTAGACATGTTAAAAACTATTTTGGAAACATTATTCACACCCTACATTTGTAAGAATAAATTATGGTATGTAAACCCTATCTTTAGGGGAAACCATTTGGATCATCTATCTTACAATATTGGAATGATATAGATCTCAAACCCTATATTATTAAGAAATAAAACATTTGAAGAATAAAAATATGCTTCATCAACACTAGTTTTGTGGATAGACATAGGTTTTCAACCATACGTTTGGTGTTTATAATCACATGAAGTAACCTTATGTTCAACTATTCTATGACATTATTTTAAACTATAGATATTATCCATGATTTCTTTAATATTCTAGTAAGATTTAAATAACCATTTAAATATATTTTCTAAAAATTTAAAAGGATCAAAATCAAAATATTCAATCATTCATATTTTTTGGGTATGTTATCAATCTCGTATATTGATTTTAATTAAAATATTTGTGATTTTTTAGTGGTGTATTTGGATATAGTTTAACCTGGATCTATTAAAACTACATTATAAATATTGAGATCACAAAATAATAAAAATTATATATATATATAGCATACATATATTCATGGAAAATACAGTCTCGTGTACTTATAAATAATGGTGTGCCATTTCCTTCAAAGAAACGCTTTCGATAGATACGTGTTATGGTCTTTAGGATTGACTAGATGATGTTTCTTTCACAATTGTTTTATCTTATTATTACATATTCTAATTTATCATCCACTACACATTTAATAGAGTTAAACTTTTCGAACATACATGTTTAATCAACATTATGGAAAATTCTCTATTGATGTGTGAATATATAATGTGAAAATACTAGGACTTATTTTTTACTTTATGAACATTATTTAATATCAAACAAATCAATCATTTATTACACTAATTGAGAAAAAACTTTCTCAAGGAAATCAATCTATATTGATTTATTGTTGTTTTGACTACTCGGAATCAGTCATTATGTCGATAGAGTGTCAACATCTCATAATATAATTTGGATTTATAGTACCTCATAAAATAATTAAAAGGACATGTAAATGACTTATTAGATAATTATCAACATAGTATACTCAGTTGTATACAACCCTGAAAAAAGGAAATTCTAGTTAAATCACCAATCATACTGAGAGAGTGTTGGGGGAGTGGATTAGGGGATCTCAGTTCCATAAAACACTATACATCACATTAATATTCCCTTTATTAATAGTTACATATTAGTTGAATTAAACATATAGTGAAGATAATCACTTCATATCAAGAGGGAAATTTTATATCTATTTATTTTCTTATAGAATCAAAATTCACCTCCACTTTTATATTCATCAAAATCCATCCAACCTAGAAAGAGATATTAAATGAATGGATACATTTAAATATTTATCTAATTTAAAATCATTTTATGTTTTTCTAAATTGATATAAATAAGTGGTATCAAAGGAAGTCTTTTATTGATTTAATTATATTTTTCAAAATCATTTATAATTATTAAATCAACATGTAATATTAGAGGTTGTGTTATTTTTATAAAATTTCATTTTTGAAATCCTTGATTATTCAATTTCAATCTAATAGGTGAATCAATAAATTGTACTATTTTAAAATAAAAATGATATGTTATGGCTCTACAATGAATGAGTAAAATATTAGGATGGATAAATATTTTGAAATGGATGATCATGGAGAATATTTTTCGATGATCTATACTTTGTACATTAAATGTGGTAATTTTTTATTATAGAAAAATAACTTGATTATTTTCTCAAATAATATTGGAATATGATTTTATTTAAAGGTTTTCAAGTGTTATGATGTACCTATCAAGGATCTGGACAAATTTGATAAGGATAAAGAAAATGAATGTGATCTCAATTCAAAAGCAATTAATGATATTGTGTGTTGTTTGGGGAATTGATCAATTTAATAGAGTCTATAAAAGTTCTAATTCCTATGAAATGTTATAGACTAATTATGTTTCCTATGAAATAACTAATTTTTTTATAATTATTGTACACAACTACAATGTTGAAATTTTATATTTTCCGAATGAATGATATGGAAATTATAACTCAAACGAATGGAATATTGATTGAAATCATCAAAATTATTTTTTCCTTGGGAGACCCAATTTAAAAAAATGATAATGAGTTAAATATAATATGGTTTTTATCTACTAAGTATAATTTTATATTTTCTTCTATATGATAATCCACAATGGTCCAAAAAATTATAATGAAAGAACTAATTGTTACGTTGATGATTTATGAAGGTGATATGAATGATGAATTTGAAGATCATATCAAACATGATGAAACTCTTTACAAAACTACTACAGATTATTCATATTATTCAGGATTTAGAGATTTAGAAAATTATTTATCAGATCTCACAAATATATTACAATAATGTACAATAGAAGGAAGGAAAATGATATGAAATGTAGATTCTCTAAAAGAAGGAGAAAATTGAACACAAAATCTAAATGTTGTATTATCAAAGTTCAACAAAAGGATAATTATTAAAATAAAGGAAATAAATTTATAAGGAAAATTTGGAATTCAACTTCTAGATTCAATGATGAATCTATTATAGACTTTCTATCTGAGCCAAAAAATCATGTTCCAAATATATGACTGATGGTTTATGATTATGAAGTGAAATAATCAAAATCTAAAAACTATAACATTTGAAAACATAATTATGACGATTTGAATGGGTATTTTGTAAATTTTCTTTTTAGGTATGAATCCATAAAACATATCAAAAAATATTAAAAATTCTATGATACTATTTTATTAGATAAACAAAGTCTTTCAAAAAATTACAAATTTTAAAATTAATTCGTCCAAAATTTTATGTGTTGTGAATGAAATTAAAAATACAGAATTATTGTTTAAATTTGATACAGTAAAATATGATTCTATTATTCTTATCAAAGGATAAATTTTTTAAAATAAAATTATTATTTAACATAAACATCACAAATAACTTTTTATAGATAGTAATGGTAAAAGAAAAAAAGATTAAACAAATTATTTTTTTCCTTGATCAAATATAAAAACCAGGTCAATAGTTAATTGTTTTTATTATGGTATTAACGATTATTATGGAAATGACTATTGACCTAAAAAACATCAATGACTTATAGTTATGAATGAGTATTGTTCAAAATAATTCTTTTACTTGAATAGTCGAAACAAGACACTGAATAAAATGATTTGGATTCTTGTAGATTTGGTTGAAAACACTGCCGAAATGATAAATTATATTTGTACCAAAATTCATTTAAATATAATTTTTTTTGGAATAAACCACTAAGAAAATTTCTAATTTATTAATTTAGTCATCAGAGTAATATATGTAAATATCTAAAAGTTTATTGATCAACACTAAAGTAGTTCATTATTAGAAAATTCATAGAATTGGAATCGATAATCTATTAAGTATTTCTTTATTATTTTCATTTTTTGTTGACATTAAATGTTTTATACAGGGGAGATATTATGTATAATTGATATAAACCTCAATTAATATTGAAATATGATATTAAAATATTTTCTATAGAATTTCCTAAAATGTTCAACTATGTTTACAGAAAACCATAATTTCTATTTAATCTTGTGAACCTATTTTCATGTTTATAATTCATGTTCTTGGAAATAGTTTTTAGTTATTTATATTTTTCAATCAATAATTCTTACGTAAAAATTTCTTTTCAATAGTTAAAATATTTAATATTTATCCATTATTTTTTCATGAGAATGTTTATTATTGTCTGCAAATTATTAGAATTAAATGTATCATCATTCTATTTAAAACACTAGAGTATTATTCTAAAAAGAATTCAAATTGTTTTTATATATTCACCATAATATCATGTTCAATGACATATGAAATTGGAATGAGAAAAATTAAGCATCCAAAAACATCATGTTTAAAGGATGTTCATTCTCAAAATTAAATGAAAAGTAATCATTCATCTAATTGGATTATATAATAATCAGTATTTTATGTTACAAATAATTTTAAAAATACTATAAAAAAATAAGAAATATCAAGATTATGGAGAACTTGATGTTTCTTCATTTAAAATACCTAAAACTAGAATATCATATAAAGAGTTTTTTTGGTTTAGTACATTTAATAAAGAATAAATAATTCCACATGCAGATCTGAATGAATCTATAAATTCATATATAGAGATATAATATATGTCTCTGTCGAAAAAAATTAATACACTATAGCGGGAGTATTATAATGTTAAAGAATGTCCAATATCAAAAGATGATTATGAATTGTCCAAAATAAAAATATTATGATAGATGGATTTACTCAGAAAAATTTTGTTTACTAAGATAAAGCTTGATTGTAAAATGGATTTGATAATTCATTTTTTATCCACTTATATGTCTCAAATATCTTCATAAGTTCAAAGAAGAATAGAAAAGTTTCCAATAGTTTTATCAGATTTAACTAAAATGTTAAATGTTTACAAAATTTATATGATATGTCTGGTACTTCTTAATAAATGTACTCTTCATAATAAATATTGGTAATTTAAAGAAAATATTTACCTAAAATTGTTCTTAAATAATTCTTTTATTAAAAATTAGATTCATTAATATTTTTTTTATTTTTAAGTATTATATTTTTAATATTTTTTTAAATGGATATTTTATATTAGACTGTTTCAATTTGTTGATTATTTCAACACATATGTTAAACTAGCCTATTATTGGGACTAATAAAAAATTTATAATTAAATTAAATTGATTTTATAACATTTGAAAAAATTGGTTGAAAAATACATTTTTCTTTGAAAATATTTTAATTTTCATCGATATCATTTCCAAATAAGTTATGACATAATGGAAGTTACATAAAATATTTTTTGGAATAAATTAAATTTATTAATATATTCATTAAAAACACTTATTATTCATTGAATGATATCATAAATATTTTCATGGTCCCCTAATTATATCTTTTAAAAAAGATGCGTTATCTTTTAGAGTTTTGTGTTGATATATTTATTTAGAATATATTTTCCAAAAAAGTCATATTTTTTTATGTTAAGAAAAGTGGGATAGATTTATATTTCAGATTATTATATAAGAAAGAGAATGTTTAGAAATGTTATTACATTATATTTATTTATATTGGTGAATATTTCTTATTTTATATTTTTATTTAAAGATAGATATTATAGGGGTTTTATCATAAAAAGATAGAGAATGTTGAGAATAAGTTGATTCAATAATTTTGTTAATTTATTTTTAATTTTTATGTTAAAAAACCCACATTAATGTTACTAATAATTTTTATTTTAAGTTAATTTTATAACAATGATATTTATTACCATATTTTTTCTATCCTTGTATCATACAGAAGTCATTAATCCATGCGAAAATTTTTAGTTCAAATTTTTTAATCGGTTCTAAAAGTATTTTGGATATAGAGGACATATAATAAAACTTTTATTCATAACATAAGGTTTGAAAACATAATGTCTGGAAGAAAATGTATGTATTACCTACAAAAATTATTACAATAATATGAATCAAAAACCCTATATTTGGATGAAACCATACATTATATGAAAAACGATTTGTTTTAGAAACACAACTTGTGTGAAAAAACCAATATATTATTCACCCTACATTTTTATATTTTTTTTACAAAGAGAAACAATGTTTGAATGGTCAATTATGGAGTTTTAAATTAATGATTTTTTATTACATATGCAATGGTCTCTAAAGATGAAACTTTTTATTTTACACAATTTTATGATCAATTCAAAATCTCATACTTACTGAATTGAATATTTCATATTTCTGAGGGATGTTTTGAATCTCATTGAATGACTTCAAATAAATGGTTAAAATTTATTATGTAGCATTTTTGGGGCTCATTATCAAAGATATATTTGACCTACAATAGAAATATTGCTATAGTTATCTATGGGAAATAATATATATATATATATAAGATAGAAATGCAACGAATATAATGATATGTGTTCTTGTAAATAATAGTGTTACATTTCCCCTAGAGCTACACATTAGAGAAATAAAAAAATTTATATATATGAATGACTCACTTCTACTAAAACTAATACAAACATTTTTTCACAATAAAATTAATCCTTATTGATATATTATGCTTTTGGACACTCATACACAGTAATGGTGGTGGTGGAATATCACCTTCATAGAATAATATGTGGATTTATGGTTCTCTATAAAAGGACTATAAGGACATCCAAATCCCTTAATAATAAGGTACTGACTTCTTACACTTAGTGGATGAAGCCTCCATTAAAATTTATTAGTGGTAAAATCACAAAATTACTAAGAGAGTATTGCTGGTATAGACAATGGAATATTTGGTCCCTAAAACCCTACACATTTTTATCTTCTTTTCTTTATTTATTAATGTTGATCTCTCTTCATAAAGATAAAATGAAATGATTCACCTCATATGATGTGGTATATTTTGAATCTATTGAAATTTCTGAATGAATCATAATTCACCCCCCATGTATGCAACATAATCATTCCAACCAAAACATTTTTCCTTCATGTTTGAATCTATCTATGGTGGACTCCATCAAATCCATTGTTAAAGAGGCCATTTATAGGATTCAATCCATATTAAAAATTTAATGTACTACCTATCAAATATTTTTTCCATCTCAGTTTGATCTAATAGGATAATTTAATATTTTACTTAATATACTAATGATGAATTATATTATGTTTTCCGAAAATCAAATTAGGATATAATATGACCAGGGTTAGTTGTGGTGTTGACATCATTGACCTCCTAAATAATACTATTGAGAGCCAATCTTTTTTTACATTTTCAGAAGCCGGTTTATGGGTTCTCGGTACCCCGATACATGAGTCCAAATAACCACATTAACTAAAACATACAAACACAAAAAACCACTAACCATGCGCAAGAAACCACGAACCAGGGAACAAGAACATCATACAATATGGTCAAATCCACCCAGGATTACCTTGAGTGTCCTCTGGCGCGACCATTGACACCAACCCAAATCCTCCCATGGGAAAATTCCAGAGGAATTCACCTAGCCTTCATGTGATGGAATGGACCCCCAGGATCCACCCCCGAGGATATCAATGAAATCCAGAATGAGGATGACCATATCCTAATACCATTTGCACCCTGACCACAGACAACCCAAAAAACCCCACCAAATAACTTTAAAGGCAATGTGAGAGACAAACCAAATCAGTCCGGAGGCGAAGCCTCATAAGAAAAGTAAAAGATACCAAAACATAGCCTTAGCCTATTACTGCTTTCCTCCCTGTAAAGATTCCAATTCATTAGCCATACCTTAGCATCAGGATCTTCTCCAATAATGTCTTCAAAACGGTCCACCATTTTGTCCCATGTTTGGATATATTCTTCTTTACTGATTTTCTGATCATTGAAACCTCTCATCAAGATCAACTCATACTTGTCAATCCACTTATCTTGCTCGTTGTTGACCTCCACTCTTATATCTCTTCGAATGAATTAAATATTCTTAATTTAATTCTCTCTAATGATCATCTTTATAATTGACTCTAACAATCTATAAACATTTTATTGGTACACTAGAGACGATCTTGAGAATTCCAATCCCATAATAAGGGTATTGTATTATACCACATTTTTTATATACCATGATCAAAAGAGGAAGTATTAGGGAAGAAATGATTTGACTATATAAATTAGTACAATTACATAGAATGAATTATTTTAATATATTTATCTATACTTCTATATTTCTGGAATCATGAAGAACCATTAATATAAAATTATTGTAAATGGTGTGTTTCGTGTATTGATACAATATCTTCATGAATTATCTCTATATTAAATTTTTGTTTCTCTAGGATAAGGTTTCTTGTGAATTTTTTTAAATTATTACCAAATTTTTATTTTTTGACAGATGAACATTATGTAAACCTCCTTCATAATGACCACTATTCTTTGTAGAAACTATGTTAACATTTCTCAACTAATGTCATATTTTAGATGGATAGTAAGAGAGGAAAGGCGAAATTGTTAGTGTTATATGAAGATCCATTTATTATTCATATTGAATATGAAATAATGATAGTTCTTTTAGATAATAGTTTATTGTGCTTCAATGTATATTATTGGTTTATTTCCATAATATATGATTCCCACATTACATTCATCATTATTTTTTGAATATAGATCATTGAGAAAATAAACTATTATTTAATAATAGTGTATAAGAGTTTTACATTCTATTAGAAAACCCAATATCGATAGTCATAAAAGATAAAATTAGAGATTATAAAAAAATTGACAATATATTTTCTATATATATGGGCTCCCTCTCTTCATTTACATCATCATGTGTAGGAATTTTCATGAAATATTAGCATTTATTTTGACTGATATAAGAGAGATGACACTATATTCCTATCTACTATTTTAGGATTCAAGGGGGGGAATCATCATGGATTTCCAAAGTCTTCTAGTGGTTTAAGTCAATTCTATAGTTTAATACCACAAAGAAATAAAATTTTTATGGTGTTACCCAAAAAATCAAATTTCATGGTGATTAATATTATGATATTATATAATATTTTATAGAAAACTACCTCAATATTGAAAATATGATTAGAACATTGTAGAGGATTGAGAACCAAATCATCAACATATAATTAAAATTATCTTCCGAAGTATGATTTTTAAGATATAATGAATTGTGTGTTGGTTTGAAGAAGTATGGATTATTATAGTAATGGTAATCACTAGATAACAATATCCACATTGATATTCTTTTAAGGTTATGGACTCCTCGTCAGTAGGGGAAATATAAATATAGTTATATCTTGTATACCAATATTATAAGGAGTGGCATTGGAAGATAGAAATTTCATTAATTTGTAATTTTGTGATCAGGACTATGAAATCAACCATTGTGATGTTATAGTTATGGTCCCTAAAATCGATAAAAAAAATAAATTAACCCATTATTTGTCTTAAAATGGATGATATTGGTGAAGAATTTTGGGTTTAAAACATAACGGATGTTGTTAGTTTTTATTAATTTATTAAATTCATCCACTAAATTAGATGTATATGTAAAATTAATTCTACTATATAAGATCATAAATTCACATTGGTCATCTTGAAATACCAAAAAATCATTAGGAATATCTATATTCAATATAATAAAATTTATAAATTTTAAAATCCTTCTCTAGTTTGAGGTGTGTGATATATTTCAGTTTCTTTTTTGGGTGGATAGATTGATTATTGAGTATATAGAATGAATCCATTTTTACAAAAAAAATTAAATAATGGATTTCATGAATAGTGGCGGAGATAGATTTCACAAATATTAGGGGGAAATATCTAAGATCTTATTCACACACCTATTTTGTCCTTACTATTGATATAAGTATAAGATGAATGGTATAACGACCCTTGATTTTCATTAATTTTCATCACATCTTTTTTAGATAAATATTCATTATAATACACATATAACTACATGAGGACTTCTATAGTTTATATCCTTTGGGAAAATTGAACGCATTCTTCTAATTTGGGTAACGATACAAAAATATCAAATAAATATCTTCCCCTTTAGTACTACGAATTAAATCTAATATATATAACTTGGGGAAAGAAAACAAAAGAAAGGGTCATCTGTGATGACTCATATGGGAAAAATGGACGGTATATAAGAATAAAAAGATCAAAACGTCAGGAAAAAATTATCATAACATTTTAAAATCATACCCTATATATCAAATATCACAATCATGAATCATGAAATTAAATATTTTCAATTCATAATATTTTTCCCATAAGCTAATTAAGGTACACGAGCGATGAGAGTATATGAATTGAATATGAAATTGAATTTTTGGCATACACATAATATTATAATATATTTTTTAGATGATAGATACAAATATATTATTATTCTGCTAGTATTGGGACAATCACATGAGTAACTAAATCACTCATTGTATGACCACATATTTACCTTATCGTTTTGGGCCTATGATAACCACTCATATACTGCCTTGTTATTGGATTGGAATGACCTCTCATGTACCCTTCAAGATCATATAACATTTATCATTACCAAATAAAATAGATTTAGATACAGGTCACAACCATCACTCAATTTAAATTATTCACATGGGTGCCAAAAGACAATAAATCATTCATGATATCAGATCACATGTGAAGAAAATAGGTTCCAAAATACTTCATCAAAAAATAACTCATTATAATGAAACATGTTTCATCAATATCATTACATAATGGAAATAAACAATTTTGGGAAATAATAAGAATGGTATCACTGGTTTATATCCCTAGTAAATCATAATTAACACCATAATAAGTCAGCTACTATGAATAAATGATTTCTAAAAGGTAACATGAAATAATTCTAGAGGAAAATATTCATTCCATAATGAAATACTTTTTTAATGAGACATACAATTATAAAAGAAAAAATTTCCCATAAAAATATAATTTTAAGATTATAATGGATGAATCAATGATTTATGGGGTAATGAAATACAGAATATCCTATAATGTCTTATAATATATAAAAAACATCCCTCCTATATTTTGGTTTGAATTTTCATAAATTTCATTATTTACAAAACAACAAAAACAATATTTTAAAATATATATTTAAAAATTTAAAACATTGGAATAAATGAATTTAAATATTTATTGGAGAGTAATAAATATCTTTTTAATAACATTTTTAACAAATAGGGATAGGTAAGATTAATATTCCCAAATTGAGACTTAAACATAAACAATCTCTATTAATAATTAGAATGGGAAATAAACCATTTCAATTTTATAAACAACCGAATCATATTTCTCATGAAATAAATAAAATTTTATTTATATATAAATACCATAATAATCTAGATAATACTCATAAATTTCATTCATGGGAATTACATACACCCCGCAAAAGAAATAATTATAGTATAAGTCATTTGTGTCATAGAAATAAATGTGTTACAAAAATGCCGTACTATAATTATTGACTTCACTCATACTTGATAAAAACTCAATAATAATATATATAATTTTATTATACCTCAACCAAATTAAAATATTCAGATATATAATACAGTATATTATTTACTTATGTATTTATAATAATAATTTGTTAACAATTCCATGTTAATGTTTTTTAGGTAAAAACATATTATTTTTTGTACATGTTTTGACATGTTACTTTTGGAAAAAAAATGGATCATGATTTAATCAGCTATATAATAATAAAAATTATATAAATATCATATATATTTTATATATATAAATATATTCTATTTTAAAAAATATATAAAATAAAATACATTGTTCATGGAGAGATTATGTGGTATTTATGCATAAACATTATTTTCATTTTCATACCAGACGAAATAAATGAAAATAATGTGATATATTATCATTAATTAGTAGTTTTTATGTCATATATGTGAAATAATTTTATCAAAACCTTCCTTAATACATTGAATATAAATATTTAAAAAATAATTTAACTTTGTTAGGAGGTAATATGTTGTACACACGAATGACATTATCATTTTCTCACAAAATGGAAATCTTGAGGGTATGTTTAATAGAAAAATTAATGGATCATAATAACATCATAAAAATAATAAATATCCTAAATAAAATATTAATACAAAATTATTACCAACCTTTTAAGGGAAAAATGAATGACTTCGGTTCGTGAGGCGTTAGTCTATCGTGCATATGATTGATGATTTAATATCCAATATGATGGAAGTTTGGTATTTTTTGTAATAAACAAAACATAAAAATATATTAGTATATTGAAGATATTTATTTTTTTTAAACCAACAAGAAAAATAACTAATTTCATTTGTTTATGTAATAAATAAAATAAAAATGATCATTGATGAACATTAAGTATTCCTCATGTATCCCTTTATTGTTATCACCAAAGGAAATCATTGGATGGGTTTATTCCCAAAGGATAGATTCTAGGAAAATGTGATGCATATTGGTTGTCTATTAGGATCTTATTTTTATGAACCAAAAATGTTTTTATGTGTGAAAAAAATTACATAATATTTTCCCATTTTTATGGGAGGGGAGGGGATCTTTCAGAATTTATATTGAATTTTTCTATTGAACAATAATTAGAAAATTTAGGAGATGTTACCCCATATTTAATCCAATTTTTATTTATTTAATTTTTTTATGATTTCAAAAAAATTAATAAATTATTATTTTCCTAAAATATCATAAGTGTCAATTTTTATAATATTCATTACATTTACCTTAATACACATGATAAAAAAATATATATTTGAAATAAATAATTTAATAAACTGGAAATATTTCATAATCCAATTTGAAATTTTAGAATGATAATAATTATGTTGTATTATGTTAATTTTAATATTTCTAATATCATTATTTTATTGTTTCACTACTTGAATAATTATAACATCATCATTGGGTAACTATTTATGATAATTATTTCTTCAATAAAATTTAAAAATAAAATACCATGACGTAGATAACCATTTTTTATTTCATAATAATATATATAGATGACATTATAGTTAACACCCCATGTTTTTATAAACGGTTTATTTATTTTTTATCATAAAGTAAATATTAATTTTAATAAATTTGAAAATAAATATTAATTTCATATAATAAGAATTTAAAAAATAAATTATGATTATATACAAAATTTATAGAAATTATATTATTTTGGGAATGTGAAATTATTGTTAACAAATTTATATATTATAATTAAACAATAAAAATATGTTTTAATAAAATCACTTATGAAATGATTTTTAATGTATATATATAAATTGACATATAAATATTTTAAAAACCCTATTTTTGTATTGAACATTACTATTTTTAGTCTAATAAAATTAAAACATTAATGTAATTGAAATTTTGTTTTGATGCCTAAAAATAACTTTTTTGATATTTAATAATAATAAGATATAGTAATATATTAATATTTGATAAATGATAATTTTGTTTAAAATAATATTTCATTATTTGCAGTTAAATTATTAACTGAATGAATTATGAACTATTATGATAAAAGAAATAAAGAAAATAAATCATTTTTCAAATTAAAATAATTCATAATGTTATGCTATCATATAAAATAATGTATATGATTTTTATATAAAAATTATAAAATTATGTTTTTATATTATGTTAATTATGAATTAAATAAACCATTACAATAAAAATGAAATTAAAAAAATAAATATCATTCTATTATATATATATAATGAAATTATTTATGTACTAAGATAATTGTTTTTTTAAATAAATGAATATAAAAATAAAAAATAAAATAAAAAATAATTAATTTAAAACAAATGAAATGAAGATTTAATTTGGGGTTAGGTTTTGGGGATAGTTGAGTCGAAGCATAAAGGGAAGGAGAGGCTTGAGAATAGAGAGATGAAGGTCGACCATAGTGTCGAGTGATTCCATGAATCAAGGGTTTCAAAAGTCTTTAGCGAGAGAGAAAAGGTAGATGGTAGGTGTTGAGTCCAGTCATGCAATGGTCAAGCTGATCAGAGGTCTGGATCTGAGATCGAGTGCATAAGAAGAATTATTATGTCATGGTTAGGGTTTGATATTTCATTTATCTTGTTTTTTGTGGTCTAAATCATATGGATAGATCTCAGATCTAGAAAGTAGGTGTTATTTAAATATTTTTTTATCCGAATCTATTTCTTAGATTCATTTTTGGTGTACTAATTTCCATCCATGTCAATATTCATCAACTTGCTTCTTCCTTCAATTTTTGATGTCATCTATAGGTATTATAATATCTTAATTTCTAGGGCAGTGTAATCATAAATTTTGATTTTTTCTTCAAACGTAAACATTTGAAAAATGAACAATTCTTATCCTTTAATGGGTTGACAAAGATTCATGTTGTCTCCTTCTTTTAATCCGTCATCAAAATGAGATAAACTTGTATATTTTACTATCTCGTTTAACGATTTCACTACATGCGGTGGAAATCTTCTCTATTTATTCCAAACAATATGCATCTACATATTGTAATTTTTATATTGTCTGTTTTCTTATTTTTCAACTTAGGAATTAGTTTGGATTTTAATTTATCCATGTTAATGCCAACCTATCCATTTTTAGGTGTGGGTAGCTTTTTTGACACTAAAATTTCAGCCATATTGCAATTATTTTAAGAGAAATAGAACTGATATATAAATCGGTTTAGACTTGTTGGTTGTCAGACAAAATGTCATATAGAGGAATGTGAGGGAAAATGGTCATGACCCTATCTTCCATACATTTTAATTTCCTATTATGTTTTTTTCTAGATAATGTAAGGGAAGTGAGATACCTTCAATAGGGAGAAAGGTTATACAATAATTTGGTAACGAATAATTATTTATCTTTATGATTTTGATTATTTTGAAATATTTTTTCCATAAAAGATAGATTGAATTTATTATCAAACATTTCTCTTTTTTAAATTAAAATTTATATGATTTTTTTGGTATAAAGAGAATTCTATTTTTAATAATTTTAATCTTATGATGCTAAGGGTCAATTATTGTTACAAAAATTATCACTTTTTTATAAATATTTATATATATATGTGAAAATATATATTTACATATATGACTATTTAATTTTCAATATTTATAAGGAAAAAGTGTAATTTAGTTATTTTATGTGTTTTAATTCTTTAAATTTTTTAACTAAGTATTATGAATAATTTTATTTGATTTATTTTATATTACTTATTTCAAAGTCATGATTTTAGTTTTATAGTTTAGTGTATCAAAATTATTTTATTAATTATATCATTGATTTCTATATATATTTTTATTTTACATTAAAAAGGAAAATTATTTTTGTTTTTATATTATTGAAAATATATTTTGAAACCTATATTTTATTCCAATTAAAATAGTTATCTTTAACTAATATTTTGATTGATATTATTTTATTGGAAGTTAATATGTTTTCATTATGCAATGACATATATTGTTTTATAATAATAACAACAACATATAGATATATTTATATCATAATGTTATTTTCATGTATTTGTTTTTTAAGGGATTAAAGAGTGTTTTTATTTAAGTGGATTTCATATTATCTAAATCAATTTGTCTATATTTGAATAATAAAATTCCATGGGTAATTTTCTAATAACAGTTGTTAAACTAAATACATCACTTTGTTTGAGTAAAAATAATTTATACACTCACGAAAACCAATTACATTATAATATATGACCATTACCTATAATATGTGACACATCATGCATGTAAAGTTTTTTTCGTTACTAAACTTATGTTTTATGAATAAACATTCTATGTATTATTGTTAATGGAAAATGATAATAGAAACTGTTTTCATCATTCGATGATAAGTCGATGAGAGATTTTATTATTTCAAATATTGAAAATGCATTAATGAGAAAGTATATATATGGATATATAAATATATTACAAATGTTTTCATGACTTTATGGAATAACTATAGTGGAAATATATGTATATATATAACATATCATTAAATGTTATGTAAAAACGGGCCCTTGAACTTTGTAAATACGATATGAAATTAGGAAGTGAACTCGTCCCTCATGTGGGTAGGCCCTAGATAGCCATCAATGTTCTAAGTACTCTTAGTGTTTTGTTTTCAAAATCATCCATACTATTTTCATAAAAACTACATGACTATTTTTATATAATTTTTGAGCATAAGTATTTTCAAAAGGTTGAATTACTTTCAATACCTAAATAATTTCAATGATTTTATTAAATTGTATTTCTAAATAAATTTTGATGGTATTATCAAAATAATTTCAAATTAACTTATCAAAGGTTATTTTTAAATTAAGAATTCATAAAAATTATTTCAATGATTTTAAACCACCGTACTCGGAAATTGAATGCGCACCCCATTGTATTATAATTTTTTCATAGGAATCATAGAAATTCTAAATTGGACTTCGTCACATTTGGTGTTAGCACACACAGAATCATAGTTGTCAATTGTTTTATTTTTCTTCAACTCTTTTATATGTAAGGTTTTGTTTAATACTCCATAATCTAGACTGATAAAATGTCTTCTTTTGTGTTATTTTTTTGTGTTATTGAAGTGAATCGGATGTCTGGATCAAAGATTGGGTGCGTAAAAAGAATTTTCAAGTCATGGTTTTGGATCAATATTTCCTTTAACTTTTTTTGTTGTGTTCCAAATAATAGGATATATCTTGGATCTTTCCAGTATGTATTATTTAATTATTTTATCTATCTGAATCTTTTTATAGTTTTATTTTCATTGTATTAATTTCCATTCATGTAAATATTCATCAACATAGTTCATTAGTAACTATTTGATGTCCCATGTTCGTATTATAATATCTTAATTTCAATGGTTGTGTCATCATCGATTTTGATTTTTTCAAGAAATATTAAATTTTTAAATAAGATCTATTCTTATGATTTAATGGTTTGATAATTATTCACATTTTCTTCTTCTATTAATTTATCATAAAAATGATATAAGCATGTATATTTTTTCCCCCATTCATTGCTTGCACTACAAGTAATATAAATCCTTTCCATCTATTTCAAACAATAAGCATTAATGTAATAAAATATAAATATCATCATTTTTCTTTTATTTTCAACCTAGGGATTCATTTGGATTTTTCATTTATCCATGATAAGCCAACCTATCCATTTTTATGTGCTTGTATATTATTTAACAAAAAAATTTCATCCACTTTTCAATTATTTTAAGTGATATAGAACTGTTATATAAAGCATTTTAGACTCATTGGTCGTACAAAAAAATTTCATATAGAGGAAGGTGAGGAAAAAGGTTCATGACCCTATCTTCCTTCTACCGTGTTTTCCAATTCAGAGATTTTTCTAGAAAATGTAAGGTAAACAAGACACCTCATATAGGAATAAATGTTTCACAATAAATTTCTAAGGTTGAAATATGTTTCTTAAAAAATTTGATTATTTTTAAGTCTTATTTCCATAAAAAGTATTTTGGGTTTATTTTCAATCATTTCTATTCACTAATTTCTAATTGTATTTGTTTTATTTTGAATAAAGAGAATTTTATTTTTAATATTTTTAATCATCTAATGATAAAGGTTTATTATTGTAAAGAAAATTATTAGTGTTTTATAAAGGATTATATATATATATATATACGTTTACATATATGATAATATATTTTTTATTAATTATAAGGTAAGAGAGTAATTAGAATCTATTATGTTTTTTTGTTCTTTAAATTCATTAAAAATTTATTATAAATAAATTATATGATTTATTTTAGTCTATTTATTTAAAAATCAGGATTTTAGTTTTACTGTTTAGTGTAAGAAATTTTTTTTATTAATTATATCTTTGATTTTAGTGCATATTTGGATTTTAAATTAGTTAGAGAAATTATTTTAGTGTTTATAGTATTGAAAACGTATTTTGAAACATAAAATTCATTAAAATTAAAATAGTTATATTTGATTAATTATTTAATTTTGATTATGTTACTAGAAGTGATTATGTTTCAATTATCCAATGACGTATTTTTTTAAAAGTAACAAACTAATGTAGATATAGGAATATCATGAAGTTATTTTCAAGTATTTTTTTATTAATGGATTAAATAGTGCTTATATTTGTGTGGATTTCATATTATCAAAATCAATTTGACTAAATTTTAATTATAATAGCATATGTATAATTTTCTAACAACAATAGTTAAACTAAATACATCACTTTCCGTGTGTTCAAATCATTTATATAATTTTAAAATTCAATTAAATTATAAGACATGACAATTACCTAAAATATGCGACACATCGTGCATGTATTAGTTTTTTTATTAACAAATAGATGTTTTATGAATAACATTCTTGGTATTCTTATTAAATAAAAATGGTAATGGAAAATATTTTCACCACGCAAAGATAAGTTGATGAGGTATTTTAATACTTCAAAACTTGAAAATGTATTAATGAGAAAGTATATATATATATTAAAAATGTTTTCATGCATTCAATGAATAATTGTAGTGGAAATATATATATATATATATATATATAAGAAATTATAATTTTTTTTATAAAAACCAGAAGTTGATCATTGTAAATACGATAAGGAATTGGGGAGTGAACTCATCCCTCATTTCTGTAGGCCAAAGAGAGCCTTATACATTACAAGTAGTCTTAGTGTTTTTCCTTTAAATGCTTGTATATTGTTTTCATAAATACCACTTGACTATTTTTAAGTAATTTTTGATTGTAACTATTTTCAAAACATTGATGTACATTCGATACCTAAATAATTACAATGATTTCATAAAATGTTATTTATAAATAAATTTTGATTGTATTGTCAAAATCATTTCAAAATCATTTCTCAAAGGTTACATTTAATGGATGTTTTTTTTTAAAATATGTTAAAAATGTTAAACCACCTTACTGGGAAATTGAATGCACACCCACTTGTTTTTAAATGTTTTTCATAGGAATCATATAATTTCTAAATCTGACTTTTACGTTTTTGGTGTTAGCACGCACAAAAGTGCAGTAGGAAATTGTTTAATTTTTTTCAACTCTGATAAATGTAAGGTTTTTTATTATCCTCCCGAATCTAGACAGATAAAATCCCCTCTTTGTGTTAAGGTGTTGGGTAATTGTTTATTTTTTTATATAAAAATAAATTACATAGTGTTTTTTAAACACTGAGTCTAGAAATGTGGGCTCAGATCGTTATAATAGAATATATTTGAACCCATATTAAAAATATTGTACTTATTATAAGTAATTGTGTGACATTATGTCACTGTATTTGATTTTAATAATATCTATTTCATTTTATTGAAAAATTTCCATTAGGAAATGAAATTTAGAATCATAGGTTTTATTTTTTGAATTAAAATAATCCAATAACTTGTTGTCAAATAATAGAGTAATTTTATAATATTTATAATATTATTTTTACCCTTAATTACCAGATTTACACTTAACTATGGTAAAATTTATTATTCATAATATTCATGTATTCTTTAAGTAATCATAGAAAAATTACTAAATACATAACTTATAAATGAAAATATGAAATACGTTTTAAAAAACAATAACATATAATTGGATAAAATTAGTTGAAAATTAACCAGGTACATGAGGTGAGAAAACAAGTTTTTTCTAAAGTAGGAATAATAAAAATACAAATATGTTTTATCATTTAAAAACTATATTCAAATTATTATTATTAAAAATGTAATATTAAATGATATAAAATTGATCTATGTGTAGTTTAAAGCCACTAAAATATAATTTAATACTACAAATTATTTAGGCATAAAAATGATTTCTATTATAATTCATTATTTTTCAATACTCATCATAACATGAAGATTATTAAAAAAATAACCAAAAAATCAATGAAATTAAATTTTGATATTCCAATATCATAGAATATGTTTATTTTCTACATTTAGAATTAATAAAAATGAAAAAAAAAACCAATTTTAAATCAAATATAACATCAAAAGGAGGAAAAACTACATTTCAACAAATAACTAGATTAATTATTATATCATGTCTAGAAATCACATTTGATTGATGTTAAATAGTATATTAAATTATATATATATATGTTTTTATAAAACAAGTGTGATTTGTTAATTTAATTGGTGTAAAACACACTTGTGATAATTTGAATATTTTTCCAGAAAATGATTTCCTTTTAATTTCAAAAGGGTTTTAGAGGCCTAAAAATTTATTTCAGAATTCAATTAATATTTCTCATAAACGCATTTATAACAACTAGGTTATAATGGAATTTTTAAAATAAATATAACAATAAAATTTTGATTCATAGAAACTTAATTTTTAATGTAATGAATGCTTTTCTAGTGATATATATAGAATAAGATTTCAATGAAATCAATATATTATTTTTTAATCTAGTTTATAGGGATCTCGAGGTGTTACATTCTCCCGCTATAATATTAAATTAACCCTATAAATTCAACTGTGGAATCAATTTTTCACACATGAAACTAGAATTCATAGAATCCTACATCATAAAAAATAAATACTAAATATTCCATTAAAAAAGGAATGATGGAAACATAACAATTACCCAATATAACTTGTAACTATGTTTCCATATATTAAATAACTAGTGGAAAGTGATGATAGGGGAATAAAAGCGAAAACTAACTATCATGTTTTGACAAAGTTTGATATATTATATAGTAATTAGAAGGTTAACTTCCACTAAACCATGGACCAAATAAGTCTACAAAGGTCACTGATTTCATCATAAATGGTATTAATATGATTAAATTTATTTAAAAATAAATTATAATGATATATCTTCATGATTTATTTTCATCAGTATAATTCCACTCTTTCGTTTTTCCTTTATCAATATACTTTTAATTTCATAATAGCCAAAATGATGTTAAAACTGAAATACATGAAGAACTGGTGGATCATAAGATCCATAATAAGAAGACGAATCATTACATCAATTTTTAGTTATCATCGTAAAAAAAAGTTAGCACAGGTTATCGATTAAAGATAAATATTCATATGGTTAAGTAAAACCTCAAACTATATATTATCAATAAAAGGTCAATATAATTCTTTTTATAAATGGTTAACCATATATCCTATTTAAAATTAAAAAATTTACAAAATTGTTTAATAAATTTCTCAAAATCAATTTAACATTAATCCCAAAAAGATAGTAAATTATCTCTTAATTGACATATACTAAACATGTTAATACCTTCATTATGTATTTTTTAAAACCATATTTAATACACACATGCTTCTTTATTCTTTATAAAACCCCCTTTCATAAGAAATTCATGGGAATATTGGCATTACCCTTATACCAATAGAATATATCATTTCAACATTACAAAATCCATGTTTATAATCTCATGAAATTTGACTAATGGAAGAACAATAAGATCTTCATTAGGTACATTCACACAAATTTAAACCTGAAATTTGAAACAACAAAGGATGGTGATTATTAAATATGTATCATGGTGATCATATTACATTATTATAGCTTAATATTTCCATTTTTTCTTTTTTACTCAAAGTTTTTTGTGGCATATCATCCATATTAGTCCTTGGATTGGGCCACATGTAATCATAATTTCCAAACTTCATCCAATTTGGAAACTAAATTCTAGGAGGATATTATTTTTATAGATTTATAATTATTCATATTATTATCTATCTTTTTCCATTCACCTTGGAATTTAGATACTTGATGAGATTCCTTTCTATACTTCTAATGACTTATTTTTCCTTTCAAACATTCACCCAAGTGTTTATTCCCACATTCTGGGCGTACATATGCATGAAATTTAATCCCACCCTTTAATGATTTCATGAGAATTGATCTTTGATTTCTTATCAAAACCCTAGGAATATTAGGAATATCAAATTTACATCTATACCTTTATTTCACATCAAAGGACTTCTTCATAGATAGTAAAGAAACATACAGTTTTTTCCTTCATATATTTGTATTAAGTCTACCAATCAATTGATTGATTTTTCATTCTTGGGTGATGATTAACCTCAAAATTTACCATGCATGTCTTTTAAATTTATCTTTATATGTACAATATATTCATCATCCCTTCTCGTATGCTTAATGAAATTACTCTCTATATTTGAACATAGAATAATGGGGATGTATTTACTAAAAAATATCCCCTTATAATCTTGACATTCCTTATAATAAATTTCTTCTTGTTACATTGTGTTCTTAATCTGATTTCACCACTCACCAGCTTCAACATCCAAATATTTTACAACTATAATGACGTTTTCATGTTCAAAAATCGAATTATTGAAAATATATTTTAATTGGTACTTTTCCACTGTTTAGTAATAAGTGGATCATAAGTTCCATTAAATGAATGTGGACATTTCCTCATGATGGAGTGAATAAAAATTCTCCCCCACCACTTTCTTAATTGGTTGTCTAGAAATATTCGTAACTTGTGTGGGTATAGTGATAATATTTTTCATTCCTCCTCCCATGCAATTTTATTTCTCATGAGGAAAATAAGAGCATTTAGCACTTCATTCCTAATTAATATTTTTGATTTGGGTTCCATCCATTCAATAAAACCAAAAATAAGTTTGATAAATATTATTCATACATGAAAAAAACTGATATTCAAGGTAAATTACATTAAATATATAACACGTTAGGTTTAATCTTTTGTTTTTCTTGATCGTTACCAAAATTATAAGATTCTAAACTATAATTAGTCATATCATTAATGGTATTGCTAATTTTTTCTCCTTCTATACTTCAATGGTTCACAGAACTATTTCTCTGATACCAGTTATTATGAATCATATTACATTGGGATATTATATATTTTTTAAATGTATATTCAATTGAATACTCAAACACATAGCCTATGACCATAATAGATAAGTTACATTAGAGACATGGATCATATTCTTATAATATGGTGAAATTACATAAAGATATACTATAATGATTTTACCAATTTGTAATAATAATACATAAAATCCTTCTTTATAACCTAGGAAAAGGAAACAAAAGAGAGGTTCTGATCATATTCTAAATAAGGGTAATCCTGGAAGATACGTAAGGATAACATGAACACAAGGGTATAAAAAAGGGCATAAATTTTGACAAGAATACCATATATACCAAATGTCATTATCATGAATCATGAAATTAATGATTAGATTTTTATAAGTTATTAATAATAAAAATAATCAAATCAAATGATCAATGATTTAATAAAAATGTTGTAAGGCATAGAATTTTCAGCATACACATAAGCTGAGTATGTAATTTTTCAATGTTACCTACTGCTAAATTCAATATATATTAGGATTTCACAAATCATATATGTACCTAAATAGAAAATAATATGACCTCAAATATACATTCTAGTTTTTATTGTAGGATGATCTCTAGAGTACCCTCTTTTTCAGGCTAGGATGACCTCATGTGTACCCTTTGATCTCATTGAACATATATCATTATCTAATGAATTGGAGGGAGATATTGGTCTCAACCATCACTAAATGAAAACTATAAATATTTTTTCCTAAGGACCATAAATCATTCATAACATCAAAACCCTTGTAATGAAATGAGTTTCATACACTTCATCATAACATAATTCATGAAAAACAAACAAGTCTCATAAATATCACACCGTCATAAACATGAAACATTTAGAGAAATAATAATATTGGTGTCCTTAGGTTATATCCCACATAATGAATGAGTATAAAAAAATAGGCATCTTATATGAAAAGTTTATTTTTGAAATATAACTCAAAATAATTATTTTAGGAAAATATCCTTCTCTTTTATGAAATAATTTTTATGTGATTTATAGTTATGAAAGATAAAATTTTATTTAAAAATACCATTGTAAGACAATATGGGATTACTCAATGCACTATTTCATCATGAGGGTGGGGAAATCCATTCATTTTCAATAATTTATATAAAATATTCCATAGATAGTTTTATCAGAAATATGATCTACTACATTGTTTATAAAACGACACAATGATTTTTGGAAAAATATTTTTTTATAAAACTCATAAATGGTAAAAAATAAATTAAAATATTTATAAAAGGATATTAAAAAAAATCTTAATGTCATTTTTTTGCAAACATAGACATGGAAGATAAATATTTCATAATGGAGACTTAAACATAACCAATCTCAAATAATAATGAGATGGGGAAATAATCACTTACCACCTCATAATTTGTCGAACAAGATGCCCTATGAAATAAATATCATTATATGGATATTTAAATATTATATTAATTTTGATATAAATAATAATATACAGTCATTTGAAGTAAATACCTGAAACAAAAGAAACGAGTTTCCAATAAGGCTTGTGTCCCCCCAAAATAAATGTGAGACAATAATCCCTTACCTTATGTATTGGAATCCTTCTTACACATTAAAAAGATCCATATAATCAATATATTTCAATAAAACATAGAAGAAATAACCATATTCCTATATATAACACCATATATGAATTACATATGACTTTTAATACTCATTTATTATCAATTCCATGTTAATGTCATGTTTCGGGTAATAATATTCTTGTCTTTTGTACATGTTTTGACATGTATTTTTTTATTGTCATACATGAAAAAAATTATCCTAATCATAATAATGCTAATAATAATATAAATATATTATATAATCTGTATATATTTATTTATGGTGTTTCTTTAAATGTAAAAAATAAAATTCACCATTCATTTAGATGGTAGATCATACATACACATGAATGATTTTTTTTCATTTTCTTTTCATATTAAAATAAAAAAAATTATATTATATATGATCATTTAATATTAATTTTTACTTATATTATATCACATATTTTTATTAAACCCATCATTAATAATCTCTATATATTTTTTAAATGAATCACATCGCTTTATAAGATGGTACTCTACCACACACTAGATCAACACCATTGTATTCCCACAAAATAGAATGCATGAATTTATGTGTGATATAAAAATTAATGGATTATAATAAAATATTAATAATAATATATCTCATATATAAACGATAAATCCATAATTTTCACCATCCTTCAAATGTGTTAATGGATGAACGAACGACCTTAGTTTGTGAGGAGGTAGTCCGCCATACATATGAAAAATGATTGTGTATCCCTTTCGATGGAATTTTTTAAAGTAGTAGTTCATAATCGTGACATAAAAAATAATATAATATTTAAAATATTCAGTTTAGTATTTAAACATAATAAAAAAATAATTTAAGGGGTTTATGTTATAAATGAAACAAAAACATTCATTGAAGAACATTATCTATTCTTTATATATCACCTTTTATTTTTATCAATGGAACACCTTGTTTATCATTATACCAAACGGATGGATTCTAGGAATAAGGTCAGATGTTTTAAGGTTATATATATAGTTTTTACGGAACCAAATAGTTTTTTTAGTGTTAATAAAAGATAATAATAGGATTAAATTTATAATAGAGGGGAGGGTACTTTTAGAGTTTATCAAAAAATTAATTTTTTAAAAAATTATATATTAACTAAAATATCAAAATATCCATTTACTAGAATCTATTATATTATGAGGTTTCAATATCAACAAAAATATATATTTTAGACATGTTTTTTCATTATTTTAATCCATTCCATTTTGATGAACCCTTAACCAATTTTAATTTTAACTGCAATGATAATTTTTTGAATAATAATAAGATATATTTCTACATGTATAGTTTAAATTGGAACATATATGAAAATTTTAAGATATTTTAGAAAATATATTATCCCATTTCCCATTTTTAAATATTTTTATTAATTATAATTAATAATATAAATTATTATTTTCATAAAATATCATTTGTGTCATTTTGACACTATTCATTACATTGGATTTTCGAAACTCATAAAACAATATATATTAAAAAAGTAATAAATTATTAAAACCCTAATATATCATAAATATATAAAAATTTGTTTATAACCTTAATTAAGTCATATTATATTTATATTTATATTTCTGGAATCATTTAATTTATTGTTCCTTTAATTGAATAATTACTACTTCATCATTGTGTAATTACTTACAATTTTATTTTCTTCAATAAAATAAAAAAATAACTTCCCAATATTTAGATAAATATTTTCTATTTAATAAGAATATATATAGTATATAATATCTAGAATTTATCTCTATATTAAAAATAATATATTTATTAACAGTGAGAGTGTGACATTTTTTCACTCTATTTAATTTTATTAATATCTATATCATTTCCATTAACAGGAGTCTATAAAATAAAATAATAGGTTTTTAGGTTCATATTAGCTTCATCCATAAATAGTTTTTTAAATTTTAAGGTAATATTATAATATTTATAATATTATCATTTCCCTTAATTACCAGATTTACAAATAATTCTCGTAGTAAAATTACTACGTTTACTATTTATAATGTCAAATAATAAAAGGTAATTAATTATTAAATATTTACCTTCTAAATCAAAATATGAAATCTATTTTGGACAATTCATAAAATATGTGTGGAAAAAAATAATTTATACTTAATCTCATATTTGGTGCAAGAAAGTGGTTTTTTAAATTGAAAATATTACAAATCTTACGATGTTTATGTATCTAAATTCAAAATGAATTTCATTAAAATGAAATAATTTATATTAAATGATATAAACATTATATAATTATACATTAATAAAATTAACAAAATAAATATTTAATTGAATAAATTATTTATATCAAAAATAATTTTTCAACTGAAATTCAATATTTTCCACTATTTATAAAAACATGAACCATATAAGAAAAACATGAAAAAATGAAACAATTTATATTTTGATATAACTATTTTATGATAGATGTTTATTTTGTCAATTATCGTGTATAAATTTATAAAAACTAGATTTCCAATTAGTAACCCATCGAATGGCGTGAAAACTACTTTTTAGATCAATACAATTTTTAAGTATAAAACTGGGTTTATTTTCATATCAAGACTAGAAAATATATAATATTAATGGTAAATGTTTAATTGAATATTAATATATATAATTATAATAATGAAATATTATTTTTTCTGTTTATTTTATTATTATAAAACAAACTTTTGTGTATTCAAATAGTTTTTCAGAAAAAGATTTTATTTTAATATCAAAAGGGTTTTGCTTGTGTAAACTACACACTAGAAATGTAGTTAATCCAGTTCATACTATTCATTCTAACAAATAGGGTACAATTATATTGTTTAAATAATTACAATGATAAAATATGATTTGTAGAAACATAGTGATGCATGTAATGAAATCTAAACCAGTGTTGAATGTAGCACAAGACATCAATGAAATAAAATTATAAATTTTCGTCAAAACATTATTTCATAAAAATATTGGGGTGTTATAAATGGTCATTGTGGGATATGATAAATCATTTTTTGGAATATATATACCCTATAGGTGATGAGGGGTGTTGAACATAAATTACCATCATATATAGTGGAGAATGACTCAATATCTCTAAATTCATGAGGTAATTTGGGGATATTATTTCAAGGGACAATACTATCATGGAAAAGATTATATCTCTCATTAATAGGTAGGTGACCAGATTACCCAACTAATATAATAAGTATAGGATCGTATGCGTTCAGGCACCTTTATTTTTATCTTCATTGGGGATTCATATATAATTGATCAAATCATGGATTCATTGAAGAGTAAATAATATTTTTCATACTAACCTTATGGTAATGATGAAATTAATCACTTTTTATATACATGGATTATGGTAGATCTATGTGGTTTGTCAAATTGGAATTTTGTAGTTCCATTATATAAATGGTATGCTATTAAATTTTCTATATATTCTAAAATATAAATCTCATGAATTTATAAATCCCATGTTCAAGAGTTCTTTCCTTAATCTAGTTGATGAAAAAAATTCTTCAATGAAATTAATTAATTAAAAGAAATTTCAGGCTTCTAGGATGTTACTCATATTTTTCAGGATTAAATTATATACCATAAGCTACATCATCTCCTATTTTCAAAATCAAAAACTATATATTGGGACTCATGGATCTCGAGTGGGGGATTATCGTGATTGTAGGGTCCTGAAAAATCATCAAACTAGATTCTACCAAAGTTCCCCAAATAATTGGGGAAAATAATCAAAGAAGGGACACAAATCGGGCCGATCCGTGAAATGGTCCCATAGAAATGCCAAGCCCCGTGAAGCGCCCCCTCTGTGAACCATTCCCATTCGTGAAATAAAGGTGGAGAGCCCCTGCGGTCACGAGGAAGGATGGGCGCCAGTCCGGTTAACCGTCATGAACTGCCCCAACCACATACCGCGTTGACCGGTTCAAGTCGCGCCTGCTGTCGTTGGTCGAATGGAGGTGGAACCCTCCGTGGCTGCGGGGCACTCCCTGAGTTCAATTCGCGGAGGGGGGAGGGGAAGCGTTCAATACCCACCGTGAATCGCGGGTTTACCAAGTCGGTTGAAAATGGGTATTTGGTTATGGGCCTCCACTAAAGGTGCCTCCTAGACACAGATACATCCCTTTCCCCACTCTATAAAAGGAGACCAAGGGGGAAAGGAAACAGGATCGGAGAACTGGAATCGGATTCGAAGGGATTGGAGATTTTGAAGGAGATCGGTTAAAGGAAGTCTATGGATTTTGCAAACAGAAAAATTCCCATCCGCGAACCACAACAGGTATACGAATTAACCAGGAATTGGAAAATGCATAAAAACTTGGCGAACCACGATCCTAAATAACAAAAACAAGGAGAACCTCGAACCATACCCCCTCCGCAGATTCCTTACCTGTGGACAAGGAATTTTATGCCCCTTTTCCCATCCATCGCACTGCGTAGCACTCTCCTACGCGGGCAAAGCCCCGACCAACGAGCCTCCAACCGGCGTCGCCCTTGGCCGCCACTATCGACCTGGAACACTCCGCGAACCACCCTGGTTCGCGTGTTGAACCCAAAATGTGAACCACCCTGGTTCACAGGACACCAATCAGTCTGCAGACCACCCTGGTTCACGGAAGGCCTCTCCATCCGCGTGGCACTTCCCCACATGAAGGGTGCCACCACCCATACCTCTTGGTGGCTCGCTAAATACTTTGGTTTTCTCATTTCTAGAGCCCGATAAAATATTTCCGATCCAGCCAAGTCCTCTGCAACTCCCTCATTGGCCTATTCGTCGTCCCTGAGCCGAGGCCTCCACCAGATCCACCGGATACATGTGGTGTAACTTTTAGGCGCATCAGCGCGCCATTTTGAGTTCACATACCCACGGTAAATCCAGGCGAAGGGGTTACCTCGACCCTTGAGAAGATTCCTGAAGCATTCCTGGGTTCACATTCCCAAGGTAATGTGGAGTCTGAGCTTAGGAATCCCTTTTCTGCCTCTCCACTTGATAAGGGTTTCCTGGGGATAGTAAAATATCCATAAGAAGGAATCCCTAACGCACAATAAGAGAGGAGATGGGCCCAAGAGCACCCCCTTTCCCTCTCCCGCTGTGCTTTGTCGCTTATGGGCCTCCCTAGAGTGTAAGCCCCAATCCATCACCCTATGAATCCACTTAGGAGTAATCCCCGACCTTATGGGATACTCCATGTGTATCCCCACTTCGCTTCTCACGGACTCACCGTTGGCGATGTAATCGTCGGGTCCTTGCTGCCTCTTGTTTCTCACACCGATCATGACTCACATGGGCTTAGAGTAAGCATTGACCATGACATCCTCTTATGGGCCTCCCTAGAGTGTAAGACCCAATCCACCGCCCTGGGAATCCACCTAAGAGTAATCCCCGACTTATGGGCCGCTCCATACGTAAGCCCCACTTCACTTCTCATGGATGTACCTTTCACGACGTGATCGTCTGGTCCTTGATGCCTCTTGTATCTCACACCAAACATGACTCATGTGGGCTTAGAGTAAGAATTGACCATGAAATCCTCTTATGGGCTTCCCCAGAGTGTAAGACCCTTTAAGCGACTATTGGGACTTTGATCCATGTCAAAGCATGGTACGTAGGAAGCCTCAATGAGGTTCAATCCCACCACTCAGTCATTTCATCACGTCGAGTTCCACACACATCCAGCATGAAATTAAACTATATATCATAACTACATGGACATTGATCCCTGTCTCCTAGGAAGGGTACGTAGGAAGCCTCCCCGAGGTTCAAGCCCAAAAATGGGTCATTCCGACTCCCTTTCACGTCGGTTTACCGACACTACGGGCTGCCTAAGAGCATAAGTCCCAAGCCCATCCGAACTACATGGACTTTGATCCCTGTCTCCTAGGCAGGGTACGAAAGAAGCCTCCCCGAGGTTCAAGACCAACAACGGGTCATTCCGACTCCCTTTTACATCAGTTAACCGACATTATGGGCTGCCCCATAGCATAATTCCCAAGCCCATCCGAACTACGTGGACTTTGATCCCAGTCTCCTGGGCATGGTATGTAGGAAGCCTCCCTGAGGTTCAACCCCAACAACTGGTCAATCCGACTATTCTTCACTTCAGTTCACCGCTCCACTCCTAGTACCACCTCAAGAAAATTCCAACTCTTCAGAGTCATTAATCCAATGAGTGATGGAAAACCTCGGGCATAAATGATTCTGAACCCGTGTATCAAGTTGATCATTTCCCACCAAGTTAAAATTCGTGGATACTATGTTTGGGTATAAGCCAAAGATTCACGAACATTTGAATACATCTTAAATCTATAAGGGAGTCCTAGAACAGGAAATAATTCCCCCCAAAAAGGGTGCGATGAACCCAAATTCCCATCCTCTTGACCAATATGAGTTCTTAAGTGTCACTGGTCAGACCATCAGGCGAACGCCTGCCTTTCGATAGAAGGTCCGTCAATCATTGGATACGGAGCCGTTGGGTGTTTTGAGGCCAAAAACCAGAATGAAACAAAAAATGGTGAACCCAATGTGAATCGTTAACCAAACGTGACGAATTTAACCTTATCCCACCCTGTGCCCCCTCATTCTCTAAAGAAGGGCCATGCAAGGTCATTAATTACGCATGGAATTATGAGATGCTGCTTTGATGGGTTTGCTGTTTGTATTTGTTAAAACATTATTTTGAAGGTACATTCAGTGCACCCTTCGATCCAATGGCATTGAGAAGGAACTCACAAGAGTGCATTTCCAACAACTCAAGGATGAGACTTCCTCAACAAAGGAGGACCCCATCACCCACCCAGCATCTTCAATGCTGGGTTTCAGACGTGCTGATTCGAGAGTACCACATGAATGGTACTCTCTCAACGGTGGAGGCCACCATGCAGGCCCTCCAATCCGTCAGAACTCGTCAGTTGCCTACCCAGCAGCGGCCACAAAGGCAGATCCAGACAGCTCTTGTCACTGTCTTCATCCATTTTGGGAGTTTATCCTTGGAACAGGACAATGCATACATCCCTTATCTTTGGGAGGTGTATGAGGTCGACATTGAGGACTTCATCCCCACCAAATGGGGGTTCCGCTCCAAGGCCCCCGCCGGCAGACATCATCACGGTCACGCCGCGACTTACCATCCTCACGCTTAGGAGGATGTAACCCTGAGGATATAGGCCCACACTCCCTGAGCTCCAGCCCCTTGGACTACCCGATGAGGGATGCAGACGTACAATCAGGAACCGGTCACCACCCTGAACACTGAGGAGGAGCTCTGCTGCCTAGCCATAGAGACGTACCACGAACAGGCACCTACATCTGTTCGATCCTCCCAAGCCCGCTATCCAAACATGGAGGCATCACCAGAGCCGGCACACATCCCTGCCGAGCTCTGTCAAGTCCTTTACTCATGAAGGAAGTCCTCTACTCAGCAGGCACCCCTCCCTGCCCAGGGTCGTGAAGCCCACCAGCTTGACGTGGTGGGGACCCGGCGACTGCAGGACCAGCTCCTGGTAGTTTCTTCTAACGCTCGACATCCTGATATGGTGGTGATCAACAAATCCTGCCACCCAGATATGGCGGTAAATCATAGGCAGGTATATCTCCCCGCCAACAAAGGCCACCGACTCGATACGGTGGGAAACCGATATATGTCAGTCCAGCAACCTGTGGATGCAAGTAAAGTCTACCACCCCGATGTGGCAGCGAACAGAGTGATAACCGGCGTATCCCAGTATAGGGGCAGATTCGTTCACCTGCCCCGAAACAGGAGAATTTTTAGTACCCACTGACCAATGGAGGACCAGAGCAGGATATTCTTGCTCTGATACCAGAATGGGCCTTCATACCCATTCCGGCCAAAGATGTCTCTCTACATATCCTGGAGATGATGGAGGAGAAGGTATTGATCCCGGATCATATCATGCAGACTTTCCAGAATGTAATTGCATCAGTGGAAATAGCAAGGACACGGACCCATGAGCATGTCTCCCCAATTGAGGCGACCCATCTAAGAGATGAGATAGCCGCCTCAGAGCAGATCTGCATCCCTGCTCATACCCAGGTGGGTCGATAGCCATGTTCTATGATGAAAGGGAAACCAGAACAAGCAGCTTCACTCATTCCAACTGGGGGACACCCATCAATCATGGTGGATGCTCCAGATTAGGAACATATCCCAACTAAAAGTCAAGATGTTCATCGGCATTCCCAACAGCATCACGAGATCCAATTAGTCAGGGAATCAAAGGAGGTTAAGGTTGTTGTCAACAGCAGACGGCCCTGGCTACCCATAGAAAAGCGCCATGAATGTGTCGAAGGTTGCCAGAAAATAAATAGTGGGTTCATGACTCTGCTCTTCTAGAACTTGGGGTTCTCAATGATGTTAAACCCACATCAAAGGCTCAGAACCCTTCCCGCCCATTACCATATTATGGGAGTGGCAGTAGCAGTTGAAAAGGTCCTCCCCATAATTCCACTACCAGCAGCTCTGAGGGTCCTCCCCAGAGCACCCATGGGGGCCTCCCCCACAGGTGTATAACCCTTGATCATGAGAGCTCCTCTTTTGATGCGAGTCACAGAAACCCACCATGTGACTGGAATATCGAGCAGCAAGAAGGTCCTCCACTTGCTGCAGTCCACCCTGAAGGTCCTCCCCGAGGTATACACTGTAATTAATCTCCATGTAGTGGGACCGGAGATTGTGATAGTAGTCCTCGCTATCATTGTCGCAACTACGGAGGCCCTCCCTATAGTGATGTCTCATCATGACAAGAAGGCCCTCCCCTTGTCGTGGCCTACCCTGAAGGTCTTATCCAGGGGCTACGCTGCAACAGAACTCCACGTAGCCAGGCACCAGTTCACGGTGGTAGTCCTCACCGCCCTGATAACGAAGGTCCTCCCTATAGAGATGTCAGGAAATGAGAAGTCCCTCCTCTCATTGCGGTACGTTCTGGAGGCCCTCCCCATGATGTATCCCACATAAATTCTCCCTGCGGTAGCAGTAATGGTAGTCCTCACCATCGCCGTAGCTGTGACGGTATTCCTCGCCACCATGGCCGCCATTGCCAAGGTCCTCCCAGCAATGGCCCTAAGCAACAAGAAGGTCCGCCCCTTATCACGGTGTGTCCTGAAGGTCCTCCCCAGGATGTGAATCGAACGTCAAGCCATGATGGTCTCCCTCACCATGATGGTAGTTGTTGTGAAGGTCCTCCCTATAACAACATTTTCCATCCAGAAGGTCCTCCCCTTGTTGCGACACGCCTTGGAGGTTCTCCCCAGGGTGTGCACTGCATAATTCCTCAATACGGTGAAGCATCAATCAGTAATGGTAGTCCTCTCCATTACGGCCGCCATTGCGGAGGTCCTCCCCATGATGACATATTATTTCGACAGGAAGGCCCTCCCCCTGTCGAAGTTAGCACCGAAAAGCCCTCGTATGTCGTGGCACTCATAAGGATGGGATCAAGCATTTCAGATTCCTAGTTAGTGGCCAACGACATCCTTCTGCTACCAAGAGATGGTCTGGGCCGCGTTCATCCTCTGAACCACCTCATAATCTCTCACATAATGATTCAGCACCAATCGGTCCCACTACCTTCAACCACATTGGCAGAAAACATCTCAGTTGGGCTGACCAGGTAGAGGAGTCACTAGCAGAGGAGTACGCTGATATGCTGCACCTGAGGAAACAACTTGAAAGGGATGATATACCAATTAATTTTTGTCCTACGACCACCTCTCAGTTTGACACACCCAGAGAATTGTCGGATGAATGCGTGCATGGAATCCGCCATAATATATGAAAAACCCTCCACCGACTAAAATCAAGCTTCATGCCCTATGACGGGTATGTAAACAATGTCAAGACGATAGGAGACCTCTGGAATCACATCGACCTGGAGGCTCTTCCTTGAGCACAGCAACAGCGACCCAAGAGGCGCAAAGGAAACATGGAGGCAGCTTGCCTCTGTGCACTGCACGATCTGCGCCGCCTCATCGGTGACACTCCGACGGGAGTCCATATCAGGGGATGGGGGGAACACGGAGCTCTGCATTTCACTCCGCTCCCCACCGAGAAGAAACCGTTCCTCATGGTATCCAGCAACATTGTCACATCAAGAATGCAATAGAGTGATCCCCCTATTCAGAAAATAAAACACACCCAACATAGTTAAGCCTTGAGTAAGTCCCAGAAGTGTCAGGACTGGCGGGAATGAGCCATTCAACGACTCCTGAATCAGGCCACCAAGAGAATACAGCAGGACTCTCGCCTAAGAGAGGCCAATCAATGGTCTTTGCCTACCTCCCCAGGAGGGACTGATACACATGTGAATTTGACACCAAATCTGGTTCACCCCCGGATGGGGGCACACGAGATCAGGCAGGTCGCAATAGCCACAGCCACTACTGCCATCCATCGTCAACCACATCCTATAGGGCTGGGGGAATTTTTAACAACAAATTCCCCCATAAGACCAATAAAACTGGGAAGAGACTCAATGTCTAGGGAACCGAGAAAACCCCAGCCCTCAGGGATGGGGGCATTATTACCCCCTAAACAACAACCTCCCCCAGGAGAATCAGTATTCTCTCGTCTAGGGAGGACAGTCAGAAGAAGAGGTTCTCATCCTATCTCGTCATTTGAATCCTCATCCTCTCTGAGAGGAAGGCGCACCATAAGGTTGCATCAATGAACTCTCTGTGTCACCCATCGTCAAGAAGTTTGAAGGCAATCCCAGGTCATGAAAGGGAAGGCAAGCTCAAGACGCGGGAAATCATCTTCCTATTTGAAAGATGATGTCCCCTCCACCCCGCAATATGCGTTCATCAATGCCATAATGGCTATCCCCATGGGTGACACCAGAGAAAATGCAAGCCCGGATGGATCCGGGGATGATGGTTCTTTTCAGGCTATGACTCACAACAAACCCCCAGGTGTGCACACCCAAAACCAGAGGGCTACTGCAAACATGGCTGCCCCTTCAGGTAACCTTCCTCTGCTAACCCTATGAGCTTCCAACAAGGATAAGAATGAATGATTGGTTACTCTTAACCCTCCTCTTTCTCTAAAAAAAAATGAGCCACTTACGCTCGAAGAGAGGTTCGCTCGGCAGGAAGAAGAGATGAAGGAATTGAGACGGCTTAACGCCAAATTGCTCCAGAGGAACCGCCTTTTCGAAAGTGCGTCCTAAGAAGATCCATATCATGCACTCCCAGCAGGTGCACCTCAGAGGCTAAGGCTTTCCCCGCCAAACGGAGCACGATCTGGACTCCTATACAATGAGGCACCTGGTTCGTCCAGCTACCTAAACGTGGATGATGAATACCAGGATTTCCTTCCACTTAGGAGGCAACCGTAGAAAGTACGCATGAACCCTCCGTGGGTACCCCAAACAGAATACGCACCCCTGGTGATGGCCAATCCGGATCCTCAGGCAATGCCTCGGGCTACGCCTACCTAGGACCCGGCCCAATAGGATGTAAACCAGGGTCTCACCAAAACCATCGAGGCACTAACAGCTCGATTGGAAGTGATGGAAGGTAGACGCGCTCCAATATAGCCAGAGCAGAAACCCTACCCGGATTGGGTGACCAACAAGCCTACTCCACCCAATTTGGGAGCCTTGTGTTCCCCATCTTCAATGGATCAGGCGTTCTAGAGAAGCATTTGATGCACTATACATCCTATTGCGACCCTATGATGGGAACTCTAGAACAACAAGAAGTAGAGAAACTCAGATGTTTCGTATGGACCCTGTAAGGATTTTCCTTCGTCTGGTACATGAGTCTGCCAGCCCAGTCGATAAAAATCTGGGAGGACCTTCAGCAACAGTTCCTGTTCCACTTCAGCTCAACAATGCCTAAAAAAATGGTCAGCGATCTCATGAACTGAAAGTATAGGGAGAACGATAGGGTCTCAGATTTCATCTCCATATGGAAAGGAATGACCTATTCTCTGAATAGTCCAATGACTCAGGATGATATGCTATCCATATGCATCAATAATCTTAGAGATGAGCTTCGAACACCGCTCATACCAGTGGAGTGCACCACGGGCTTTCGCCATCTCTCGACCATAGCCCAAATAATTGAGGACTCCCTACAGTGGACAAATTCAATGTCCCAAATAGCCTTGTAGGCTCCTGTGAAAAGAGCCTATAGAGATGTAGCGTCTACTGTCACACTCAGGTCAGCCCCTGTTCTGGCTCCACCGCTCAGGCCTCCAATAAATCGTCATGGTCCCCCTGCATATGAGTGGCCACCTCCGCCTAAACAGGAGGATCAGTGAGGACCGAAGCCAAACCAGTTTGATAAACGAATACAAAAAGTATACTCATTCCGAGATGATCAAGTCTGTGGAAACTTCATTTCCACCATGAACTGCAACTTCCTCCACCTCCTGGAGCCGAGGAGACCTGAAGAGGATGGTAGCGATGACAGGCCATATTACTGCCCCAACCACCGGATGTTGGGGCATGGTATCTGAGAATGCTTCGTCTTCAAGGACCTCCTACAAAGGATTGTAGACTCCAAACAGGTCGAGCTGAAACTAGCCCCAGCACATGTGGCATGTATCTCTATCACCAACTCTGAAAAATAGGAGGGGTGGTAGAAAGTCACCAGAAAGCAGGGGTAGAAATTTAACAACTGGATGACTTAGAGGACTACCAACCGTGCCCAGGGCATTCTCTGAGCTCAACTACAACAGCCCGTGTTGCCACCAACAACCCCTGATGCTGCATAGCTGACGGAATCGTCATCACAACCCTCCACAATCCGGTCATCCAGGCGTAATCGAAGGAGGAAACAATCGCATAGGAAGCAGGCCGTGATAGTGCCAAAGCTAATCCCATCCCTGGCAGATTATATGCCCATAAAATTGGCGCCATAGGCACTGACCCACCAAACGGGTCCATCAGGGACAACCGACTGTGATGGCATCTCAGAGGATGAAGAGCCAATCTTCAGATCAATTAATGTCATCCATCTCATGGAATCATCCCCTGACGAAGGGTACAGTTATGAACCCGAGTTCCCTGAACGAGGAGCCGGGAGGAGGAATTGCAGAGGTAGGGGATACCAGGGGAGGCGCAGCCACGGCCTAAATCAACCCTACGGTTGGACCCTGACCCAAACCGTCAATATCGTGGAAACCCATGGTAGAGCCCTTCAACGGACTCAGCAGGAGAAATAATGCCCCTCCAACTCCACAAGAATCCACTCGGGCCATGTTGTTATGCGATACCCATCAGAGGTGGAACAAGTGTCTGGATTCCAAGTGCACACGAACAGACCGGCAGGTCCAAGTCCTCAAAAAGTGGGAACACCATTGATATCCGACCCAGCGGCCGGTCCCTCCTCGTCAAATTCTCCAGCACCCTAAGCACCTGCTAAGACACTCCCACCAACAGAGAAGCATCGGCCAGTAAAGTAGAAATACGACATCCTTAAGCAGCTGGCGTCAGTACCAGCCTAACTGTCCATCCTGGATGCCCTGAGTCTATCGGAAAACCTTAGGGAGGCGCTTATAAAAGCTTTTATCAGCCCCCAGGAGTTTCAAGACGAGGTAGCTGCCGCCGAGATTTACTGGACAGAGACTGACCAAACTGAATGCAATGCAGTGATTTCCTTCACCAATTAGGATGAGGATACCATCATGCAAGGACACATCAGACCACTATATGTGTTTGGAAAACTGAATGGTATTGAGATCCGGAAAGTCTTTATAGACAATGGCTCTGGAGTTAACCATCTTCCCTTACGAACACTACATAAGTTGGGCTATAGTGAGGACGATCTAATACCCTCGTCCACAACTATATTGGGCTTTGACAAAGACGAGCAGAAACCAATGGGAAAAATTAAGCTAAAAACCTATTTAGGTGACCTGGTAGCCTACACGGAATTCCTGGTGGTCCGGCAGAGCACATCATTCAATGCCCTGCTGGGAAGGCCGTGGCTCCATAAGCACATGGCTATTCCTTAATCCTACCACTAGTGTATCAAGTACTCTGTCAATGGAAAAAGTGGAACATTGCATGCCGACAAGGCCCCTTCCGATCTCTCCGAGTCACATTACATTGACACCGGGTTCAATGATCAAAAGAAAAAGAAGACTTTGGTCGATGGTGTCGACTGGATCCCTGCTCCAAATGGCCTGGACATGGTTCCTGAGGAGCCCATTAGGTAGCTTGGAAGAGATTATGTCCTGCCCATCAACCATTTCAAGAGTAGGAGTTCAAGTACGAACATGCACTCAGCTATCCTCATGACATCAACCATGATGGCTGAGCACGACAATGTGGGAACGTCCACCGACCCTCAATCTAGGGATGAAAACTTGAGTAAGGTCGTTCGTGACACCTCGCCTATAGACTCCCAAGAACTCATGTCAGGATCTCTCTCCTCGTAAGATCCAGAAGGCGAGGAGCTGAGAGAAGCAGAGGAGGAAGATCTCAGGGATGCACCTCTCGCATTTGAGGAGGGTATCTCCACCACAGTGGATGAGCTCAGGGAAATAAACCTGGGTACCGAGGAAGATCTGAGGCCTACTCTCATTAGTGCGGCCACGTCTCCTGAAGAGCACGAGGTATATACCTCCTTCCTAAAGCAACATCGGTATTTTTTGGCTGGAATTATACAGAAGTGGCGGGACTCGATCCCGAAGTGGCGACACATCACCTGGGTCTTCCAGATGACCATCAGGGGTATAAAAAGGCCTCCAGAAGGAAGAATCCATCACATGCTGCCAAAATAGAGGCTGAAGTCAATAAGCTCATTAAAGAAGGCTTCATTCGGGAGGTCCAGTACCCAATTTGGTTGGCCAACATTGTCCCTGTCAAGAAAAAGAACGGACGAATCTGCATCTGCATTGACTTCAGAGATCTCAATCAGTATTGCCCGAATGATGATTTCCCAGTCCCGATCATCGAATTATTAATTGATGTGACAGCGGGGTATGAGGCTATATCCTTCATGGATGACTATTCTAGATATAATAAAATTAGGATGGCCTGAGAAGACGAAGAAGCCACTGCCTCCATATCCCCTCATGGGGTATTCAGTTATAGGGTCATGCCCATTGGTCTCAAGAATAGTGGTGCCACATATCATCATTCCATGCATCGAATCTTCAAAACAGTTCCTGGGGAAATTCATTGAATGTTATGTGGATGACCTGGAGGTCAAGTCCAGATAGCGCTTGGATCACCTGTCGAACCTTGAGACCCTCTTCAATGAACTCTGACAGTATAGCTTGAAGATGAACCCCTTAAAATGCGCATTTGGGGATACCTTAGGGAAATTACTTGTCTTCGTCGTATGCCATAGTGGCATCTTAGTTGACCCTGGAATGACACAGGCTATCCTTGGCCTGCCACCTCTCCAAAATCTCCCCGATATGAGGGGATTCAAAGGATACTTGGCCTATATTAGGCAGTTCATAGCCAACCTTGTAGGCAAGTGTTTTCCCTTCACTAGGTTAATGAAGAAGGGGGTCACATACCAATGGACGGATGACTGCCAAGAGGCATTCGACAACTTGAAGAACTACCTCTTAAGCCCAGAGCTGCTCATGCAACCAATTGCAGGAAGACCTCTCATCTTGAACGTGAAAGCCTTAGAGCGATCTCTCGGAGCCTTCCTCGCACAAAAGAATGACACAGGCAGTGAAAACAGTCTCTATTACCTCAGCCGAACAATGATTGATGCTAAGACATGATACTAAAATAGTGAGAAGAGATGTTTAGCATTGGTATTCGTAGTTCAAAATTTGGGACATTATCTACAGCATCATGAAATCCATTTGATCACGCGGAGTAACCCGCTCAAGTACATCCTCAACTGCCCGATTCTAACCAGACGCCAATCCCGATGGGCGGTCATCCTACAATAGTTTGACATCCGGTTTGTGCCTCATAAATCTATCTAGGGTCAGGCATTAGCAGACTTTCTGGTAGAGAACCCTTCAATAGGGACCACTGCACTAGACTCTGAGCTACCTGATGAAGACATCTTCTCAGTTAAAGAGGAGTTCCTGGCATGGGAAATGTACTTCGACGACACATCCCAAAGCCCTACCAGGAAGAGGATGGAGGATCCCAGATTCAACAAAGTGGGTTTGGGGATAATACTCATGTTTCCAAAAAGGGATGTCTGTCCATATTCTTTCCTCCTGTCAGAGGGATGTACAAACAATGAAGCGGAATATCAAACTCTCATTGCAGGCCTGGAACTCGCACTCCAGGCACAAGTACATCACCTTAAGGTAAAAGGAGACTCGGAGATGGTCATCAAGAAAGTCAATGGTGACTATGTTATTAAAAAAGAGGATATGATCCTCTGTTTGACCATGTCTGAGGGCTCATGGCCGAGTTCTCCACAGAACCAAAATTGAATTATATTCCCCTGTCCCAGAACGCTCAGGCCAATGCATTGGCCAACTCGGCCACAACCCTAGATGACCTAGACTAGGATGAAACGGTCATTAATATTTCTCGTCGTCGAATGGTATTTCCATTTGTTCAAGATAAGATGGAATAAATCCATGAAATCAGTCCTGTCCCCAAGCCTTATTCTCCTTTCATCGGCTGGATGATCCCCATCGCAAACTACCTTCAACATAGAGAGCTTCTATCAGACATGGCTGAACGAGAGAAAATACGAAGAAGGAAAATCAATTTTGTCCTATACGGCGGTGCGGGTCAGCACGAGGTCCTCTACAAATGAGGCCTCGATGGATTTCTCCTCAAATGAATTGACGGAGAATAAACCGATGTCGTCATTACTGAAGTACATCCAGGAGCGTGTGGAGTACATCAACCAGGGACCAAGCTTTCCTATCAGGTTCGAAGTCTTGGGTACTACTGGCCTACAGTGGCACAAGACTGCGAGTGTTTTACTGAAAAATATCACTCATGCCAGATTCATGCCAACTTCATACACCAGCTTCCAGAGTTACTTCTTCAAGAAAAGTACTCCTGGCTGTTTTTCGTCTGGGGAATGGACGTCGTGGGACCATATCCTCCCGCCATGACCAAACAGCTAAAGTATATCATCATGGAAATCGACTTCTTTTCCTAATGGGCAGAAGCCATACCCCTCAAGGAAGTCGGGGAAAGAAATATTTTCAGCTTTGTGAAGACCAATATCATCACCAGATTTTGTGTCCCTCATACTATACTGACGGACAACGACACCAATTTCTGCTCTACTGAGTTTACAGAGCTATACTGCGAGTATGGTATCAAGGCTAAACACTCATCCCGCTACCATGCAGCGGCCAACGGACAGATAGAAGATTTCAAAAAGACCCTGTACAACATCCTCCAGAAAATGGTGGATAAAGACAAGAAGTCATGGACGGATAAACTCCTCCATGCATTGTGGGTTTATCAAACCACAATCTGCACCGCTACTCAGTCTACCCCAAACTCATTGGTGTATGGCACATAAGTGGTCCTGCCCATTGAACTCCATCTTCCCTCACTCCGTGTTTCCATCTGTGATCAATTATCCGATGATGAACAGTCAGAAAAGTAGCAAGGTGAATTGGAACAGCCAGACGAGAAGCGGCTGCACACTCTGCACTAAGTGGAAGTGTACCAGAACCGGATCGCACGAGCCTTCAACAAAAAGGTCTGCCTCCGGTCTTTCATGGAAGGAGAATTAGTGCTGGTCCTCCAGACCACAATGATACCTGGAAAGAAGCCTCCAAAGTTGTAGCCCAATGGGAGGGAACATATGTTGTACACAATGTCTACTCCAACGGAGCATATACCCTAATATCCATGGACAGAAAATTTACAACTGCTCCTATGAATGCGAGATTCTTAAATAAGTATTTCACATAGAGGCCCACAGTATCACGTCCTCACCGCATGAAGTTAAACTGCATGGACTACATCCTCACCGCCTGACATTAGACTACATGGAAGATGTCCTCACCGCATGATGTTAAACTGCACGGACTACGTCCTCACCACATGACGTTAAACTGCATGGAAGACTTCCTCACCGCATGACGTTAAACTGCATGGACAACGTCTTTACCGCATGACATTAAACTGCAGGGAAGACGTCCTCGCCGCATGATGTTAAACTACATGGGATATGTCTTTACTGCATGATGTTAAACTGCACGGAAGACGTCCTCACCGAATGACGTTAAACTGCGTAGACCCCCCTTTGCCTTTTACGTCGGGTCACCTACGTCCTCACTGCATGATGTTAAACTACAAGGACTTCATCCTTACCGCATGATATTAAACCACACAGATAAGAAGAGTTAAGAATGCCCATTCCCCTATGTACGGACCAGACCTGCACGGGGTGTATCGCCTTTCAAGGAACTACGTGAGGCTTGATTCCTGCCCTTGCAAGATACGTAGTGACGTCAGAATTCCGCGCCCTAGCCCATCTAACTCAATAAAATAAATTTACATTCCCCCATGTCCGGACCAGACCTTCACCGGGTGTATTCATCATCCAAGCTTCATGAAATGAAACTGCCAAGCACCAAATGGTCCTCTATGACATTAAACTAAGAGTATTGTGTCCTCACCGCATGACTTTAAACTGCATGGACAAGATGATTTAAAAATGCCCTCTTCCACTGTGTACGGACCAGACCTGCATGGGGTGTATCATCTTTCAAATAACTACATGAGGCTTGATTCCTACCCTTGTTGGATACGTAGTGATGCCAGAATTCCACACCCTGGCCCACCACCTAAAGAAGAAAAACAAAAATACCCATTCCCCCGTGTATGGACCAGACCTGCACGGGGTGTATTCATTGTCCGAGCTGCATGACATTAAACTTCCAAGCACCCAATTGTCCAAAATCTATGACCTTAGACTAGGTGTATTACATTCTCACTGCATGATGTTAAGATGAACGGAATCTAATAATTCCCTTTGTCCTAACCACATGATGTTAAACAGTACGGATTTTGGAGAACTACGTACGACTTGATTCCTTCCATTATAGGAAACGTAGCAATGCCAAGATCCCAAGTCCTGGCCCAGCCCATGGATAACAGATAAAAAAATTCCCTTTCCCCCTGTGTGCAAACCAGACCGGCACGGGGTGTACTCCTCTTCCTTAAAGCACGACGTTAAACTGCACGGACAATGGTGTTAAAAATGCCCCCTTCCCCTGTGTACGGACCAGACCTGCACAAGGTGTATATTTTCGTCCTTACCACATGACGATAAACTGCATGGAATTCATCCTCACCACATGATGCTAATCATCATGGACTTTTTCATGACCTACCCAAGACAAATGGCGATACGAGATGGAGATACTCCTTTCACATTTGGATGCATCCTCTCCATACATCAGACTCCACTACCTGGATAATTATGTATCTTCATAACCACTCATGGCCATTAGAAGTGGAAAGTCATCGACCCATGGACACCTTTTCATGACTATGCATACCATGCCCTCAGCATCTCGGCATAATTATGGACCCTGGTTCATCTACCAAAGGCATGATTTCCACAGGCGACACTCCTCCTAGCTCCGTACGCCTACCGACCTCAGAGCCCCCATACCATACCTCCTGATCCAGAAGTTTATGGCGAAGTGGTTTACAAGTTGGTTCCCCTTTTCACATCCACGTGTTGCCGGGTTATTTCTATCTAGCTAGCATATGTGTCTATTAGTGGTTCACGTATCAACCTACATCAATGGACATCAAGCCAGAACTAGGCTACTTTAACTCGAAGGGACAATCGTACTGAAGATGCTTCTTGTATACCCAGACACTATTATCCCCACATGTTTAACTTTGCACTGTGAGCAATCATGTATTATCATGATCATTCATGGCCATTAGAAGTGGAAAGTTATCGACCTGAGGACACCTTTGTATAACTATGCATACCATGCCCTCATTGGCTCTGTATAATGATAGCCCATGGCTCGTCCATCAAAGGCAAGATTTCCTCGGGCGGTACTCTTCCTAGCTCCGTATACATGCTGACCTCATATCCCCACACCATACCTCCTGATTCGAGAATGCTAAAAGTTGCAGATTATGACCATCATCCCCTGCCTTGCTCTAAGTATATCGGAATATGTTGACTCAGTTATCCTTCGAGTGACTACAGCAATAGTCACCCAATGGTCTAAGCTCTATGACCGATAAACATGGAGTATTTCGTCCTCACCGCAAGACGTTAAACTGCATGGAATTATGGAACACCCCCACGCATGAAAAAAAAAGTTCAGCGCAAGGGGCACTTTGAAACTCAACAAGCAACCAGAGATGGATATCCCAGACATGACGAGACATTCTCCTGCCAAGTGATAGACTTCATGGCCTAGATAATTGTGGATCCTCATAAACATTCATGGCCATCGGAAGTGGAATGTTATCGGCCCGAGGACACCTTTTTATGACTATGCATACCATTTCCTCAGCGGATCTACATAATGATAGCCCCTGACTCATCCACCAAAGGCAAGATTTCCTCGAGCGGTACTTTTCCTAGCTCCATGCGCTTACCGACCTCAGAGCCCCCATATCACCTCTCCTGATTCATGAAGACCCGAAACCATGATTTACACCAATCAAACCCATTCCCCCCCACCCCCCCCCCCCCCCCGCGTTTGGGGAATGTTGAGGTATTCAAGCCCAGTTATACATTGATGAATAGCGGCCTTTGCAACTACATCCTCACCGCATGACATTAAACTGCACGGGATATCTTGGCCGCTTGGCATGAAACTGCAAAGGCCAAGCATTAACCATCCAGGGAAATGCCTCGAACCGGAAGTGTTTTCAGTGGATTAAAGGAAAAAAATACCCCTTGTCTGGCCATTATGACATTAAACTTCATAGTAACCTTTAAATAATGTTCTTCGTCCTTATCGCATGACGCCAAACTACACGGAATACATCCTAACCACACGATGATAAACTGCACGGTCAAACCCGCCATGGGTTCTATAAGAAACAGAGGCTTTTCTCTGTCCTTCAGTGAACGCGTCAGACCAGCACAAGCCATCACCTCCCACCAACGTGAGAAATAATTTCATCACCCATCTCGGGAAGTTTAGTCTAGATATTCTCCCCCGTATTCAGGCACCCTCTCATCATAATCCATACTCTATTCTCAAGAAAAGATGAACACTCATAAGCCACCCCAAGTGGTCCAAAATCTCAACTTACCTAAAGTTGCTCGACTATGATAAATGGAAAATCATTGACTTAAGGACACCTTTGTATGACTATGCATACCATGCCCTCAGCGGCTCTGCATATTCATCACCCCCGGCCCATGTACCAAAGGAAGGATTTCCTTAGGCAATGCTTCTCTCTGTATGCCTCTTGGCCCCTGAGCCCCCATGTCTATCTCAGGATTTGAAAACCCTCTGAGCTACAGTTTACTAGCCACTTTCATAGCCGTTCCGGAATACAGTGGAATGTCTTTGACAAGATTACTGAGAACCAGGAGAAGTTGTTCCATTTTAAATAATGTCCCAAATACATAACGTTAAAATATTCCATGCTTCAACCATCCCTTACGCTAACTATAATTCATAGGGAAGTGGTCTCTTGACCACACTCTTGATTAGTATGGTTGTTCTCAAAACCCTTTTAGACATCACATTCATTTTCCAAGATACCCATGGTGGTTTCCATAAGTCGTACTTCCATGAAGTCCACAGGCCATCAGAAATGGACAGTCATTGACTTAAGGACACCTTTGTATGACTATGCATACCATGCCCTTTGGGGCTCTGCATATTGATCGCCAATGGCCCGTCTACCAAAGGCAATCTTTCCATAGGCAACGCTCTTCCTACCTCATTATGCTGATGCGGATCCCATGCCTTGAGACATGCCATTTATGTCGTTCAAATTTAAACATGTTCCCCCACGTGCATATGAAGAGTATTGTGACATATTTTAATCAGTTAATCTCTATTGGAGCCCTTTCCCCACCATGTTTGGTCAAAGATGTTCGACCTAAAACATCAGTAATTATAGTCTTGTCAGCGGGACTTTAAACCGCCCACAAAAAGAGTCACAAATCCTGTTAGGCCGAAAACCTAAAAAGGGCCACCTAAGAAAAAATCAGGCCATGACCGCTAGGCTCGCACTAAAAGACCCCAAGAAAAATCAGGGTATTTAAAAAAAGGAAATAAAACGTCAAAAAATTTTGTGGGGTTGTCTTACAAAACCCTAGAAATAGTCAGACTATGCTCACTAGATCCCATGGTCTAGGTAGAAGTTAGAGTTTGTTTTCCTGAGTCATGATTAATTTTGATTCATTATATTGTTATTTTCACAACAATTGTTCTAAGTAGAAATCAAATTTGGTGACAACAAGTGAATGATGAAGACTGTATTTTGTTTCAAGAAAAAGGGGGGGGGGAGGACGTCCACAAACTGGGGTCTCTCCCTCACAAAAAAAGAGGTAAGAAAAATAGGGTATACAAAAGTGGCTCTGATAGTTATAAAGGAGCCTGATTCGCTCTCCCCACCAGATCTGTGACCACAAGGCGAAGGTCATTGCAGGACTGTTCCAACACAGCCTTTTCGCAGGTTTCAACCTCAGCCATCAGACGGATACACCCCACTGCAGTTTGGAGGTCGTTGATCCCATTTCTGGTAGCTTCGAGAAGACCAGTCATAGCCGACAACTGACCCCTCGGCATCACGACCCGTTCATCGCATTCATGCAACTTGGATGATAGGATGGCCCCATGATCTCAAAATATTGCCACATGTGCTATCAGTTTATAGAGCTTTGTTGTGGTTTCCTCCAAGTTTTGGCCCCCACAATGAGTGGTATCGAAGTGAGCAAGCTTGTATTCATTGGTGACAACTTCCTCACGGGCCGTGACAACTTGGAAAGAAATAGAATGGAACTGTCGATAGTCAAATACACCTGACCCCAAACACAAGAAGAGCTGACTAAGAGCGTCGGTTTTAGTTTCCATTTCAGCTAAAGGGGTTTGAGTGATGATTTCACAAATTCAGGGTCAGACCCACCTGCGCACTACCTGGTGGTCCGTCATGGTATAAGGATCTTTGGTGTCCTTTCTAGACGCCATGAGAACAATGTCTGGAATGGTAGCCCACACAGACATGTGTTGACTAGAAGTTGGCTCCGAAGCTAGAAATTATAGAGCCTCCAACCCCAGTTCAGGCTTGGGGACCATGTTGCTAAGCCCGATATCGATTGGCGGAACCTCCGGGATGGTCTCGCTGGGACCTGAAACCACACGTTCGTCCTCATCCACGCACAAGAGGGATGAATTTGTCTGAACTGCAGCCACCACAGGGTTGGGAGAGGAATTTTCTCTCAGTCGCTTTGATCAACGAGCCATTAGTCAGTCCTCCCATATAATTGACGATTAAGGTGTGGTGGATGCAGCAGCCACCATACCTCCTAATTTGGGAACCTACCGGACAACCTTCCCCAGGATCCCATCAGGATAGTATTTTACCCATGCCTTTTCATACTCCATGGAAAGGTTGGCAGCCGCCCCCATATTAGGTAGGGGAATGCTTGCAATAGATCCCTCCTGCGTCAGCATCAGCCACCACTGACGAAGTATGGCCGAGTGTAGTCCTTGAGCCCGAGAAGGGGAATGGATTCTTGGACTTGCATGCACCCAAACTGGCGGGAAAAGCGATACGGGACATAGATCTCTCACAAGGAAACCATGTCGATCCGTGTGGATAGAAACCCATCACGCAGAGAGATCATGAAAGAGCGCTCCTCCAAGCTCCTCCGACATTTGTCAACTAAGACGCCAGAAGGGGTGGGGTAGGGAGTGAATATGAACTGGGAGAAGTCACTCAGAAGCTCGAGGACTTCACTAGAGTTGAGGGACTTCAAGCGAACTTCGACTATATCCAGCAAGGTAGGCCGAAAGGTAGGAAGCGGGATGGCCATGTTGTGACGATACTCATAATAGCGACAGTGATCTTCCACCCAGCCATAAAAAAATTGAAATCGCTCGCTCAAACTTTAGGGTGACCCACCCACCTGCATGTGGCTCAATAGCTCATAGATACGGGACAATGTGGGCACAACTAAATTCACCAGGCAGCCCTCTTCTAACTCAGCTGCCATCATCAATGTGTAGGCCTAAACAATTGGGTTAACATCTCGAGAAGTAAATAGCCATCCGCTCAAGAACATAGCAAATAGACCGGCCAACCGGATCATAGGCGACACACCAGGGCACACCTCATAACCCCATGAATGGTAGTCACCTTCCTACAGAACCGCCCAGTAGGAACCTTGGGAGGTTCGTGACTGCTGAGAAGGATGTGTCCTAGGGCGCTTCATCTTCGTCACAATACCAATAGTGTTCAGAAACAACCCTATCCAATTACTGTAGGGAATAAGAGAGCCGGCACGCAACGCCTGACCTAATGACTACTCCGCCATGACCAGCAGATCCCTTGCTAGCAAAGGTATGTGTTCGACATCATCCCATGCATCGGGAGTGGGAAACAATTCATCATACATCTCGCTAATAATCGGCAGTCCTCCTATCTGGTGGATGTCCCAAAAACTAATACCGACTTCACCGTAGGCAAGGTGAAAAGTTTTAGTACTTGAACACCAGTGGCTGAACAGGTCGGGCAGTATCAGGGATGGTGGGTAAACGGAAAATTGGGAAGCCCACACTATGGAGTATAGATTGACTGCTTCCAGTGATTCGGGAAACGCCCGAAAATGATGATGGACCCAGAAAGCCAAGGCCCAATCATTTGAGAAGAGCCCGCCAGACCGAAGGACCTACCTGGGATCCCACCCTGTGTCAGGATCCCTTCAAACAAGGTTGATAATAGAAGTGTAGTCCTTAAGAATAGAATTTTTAGAAGAGTCTTCAGTGCACTGATCGCTTTTGGTCCATACAGGGCCCCTCAGAATAAATGTGTTTTTCGGACCAGAATTAGAGATTATCTCCCATGATTGGGTAAGGTTTTCCTAAATGCATTTTAATGGTGCTTCCAAGAAAGGAGAAGGGAGACCTGAGAAAGTAGGGGGGATAGGGACGTCATCTTGAAGACCGAAGCCATAGAGCGGGAGCCGATTTGAAAGTGGATAACTCAGAGGCTCAAGAGAGAGAAGGTTCTCCAATACACCATCATCGGGAATGATGGACCGACTTGGGTCTTCTTTGACCCCCTCCACTCTGTGAATCATAGCTGAATGTCTATCTACGCTAGTTGAGAGGGGATCTACAGTAGGCCTCGGCACAGAATGAGGGGGAACCATATTTTCTCCCTGCATAATGAGAGCCAACAAATCGTTTAGTCTAGATTAAAAATATGGGAAAAAATAACTAGTTATATGGTTAAGGAGCCTTCGTAAGCAAAATACGCAAGAAGTCCTTAGAGGATGGTTCACGATGACATCACCTCACGGACCAACCCTTTGTGAAATCAGTCCGCGAAACCCTAGCCCATGGAGCGTTGGCCTAGAAACTGCGATCCAAGTCGCTCCATGGGATTTTAATCCTGAGTTTAATTTATTAAGTTTAGAAGACTCAGACACTAAGTTCATGATATTTTAGTCTGCGAAGCATCGAAACTGTGAAGAAAATTCCACCACAGCCCATCTCACATAATTTTTAATTAGTTAAGATTAATGTTTTGTGGTTGGGATGTTGGTTCGTGGGTGAAGGTGACTGCGAAGAAGGAATGGTTCGTAGAGGTCACTGCCAGTTTGCAGATGAAGCACTTCACAAAGGAGAAAACACGCAGAGGCGAAGGAGCTCTAGTTTCGCAAGGAATTCGATAAAGGATAAATTAAGGGCTCCCCGAATTTATAGTTGTGGTCCCCTACCGGGTCCACCACTCTACCGCAAATCGTCTTACTTTCAGGACCACTTTGCATCGGAATGGGGTCCTCTTCATTCTGATTAGACCCCATTCCGATTGGGGAATTTTTAGGGTCCTAAAAAATCTGCAAACTAGATTCTACCCAAGTTCCCCACAGAATTGGGGAAAATAATCAAAGAAGGGACACAACCAAAACCGGTCCATGAACCGGTCCCATGGAAATGCCATGCCCTGCGAAGTGTCCCCTCCGCGAACCATTGTCGTTATAAAAATGGTGGCGGAGATCCTCGGTGGTCGCGAGGCAGGATAGGTGCCAGTCCAGTTCACCGTCATGAACTACCCCGACCGCAAACCGCATCGACTGGTTCAAGATGCGCCCGCTGTCGTTCATGGAATGGAGGTGGAACCCTCCGCGGCTACAGGGCACTCCCGGAGTTCAATTCGTAGAGGGGGGGAAGCATTCAATACCCACCGTGAATCACTGGTTGTCCAAGTTAGCTATAAACTGAGTATTTGGTTATGGGCCTCCACCAAAGGTGCTGCCTAGCCATAGATACATCCCTTTCCCCACTCTATAAAAGGAGACCAAGGGGAAAAGGATAGAGGATCGGAAAACTGGAATCAGATTCAGAGGGATTGGAAATTCGGAAGGAGATCGGTTGAAGGAAATATTCGGATTTCGCAAACAGTGAAATTCACATCCGCGATCCACAACAAGTATACGAATAAACAAGGAATTGGAAAATTCATAATAACTTGGTGAACCGAGAACCTAAATAACAAGAATAAGGAGAACAGCAAACCATACCCCCTCCGCGAATGCCTTCCCCACGGACTAGGGAGTTTATGCCTCTATTCCCATCCGTCGCACCACAAATCACTCTCCTACAAAGGTGAATCCCCGACCGATGAGCCTCCGACCAGCGTCGCCCATGACCGCCGCTGCCTGCATGGAACCCTCCGCGAACCACCCTGGTTCGCGGGTTGATCCCGAAGTCATGAACCACCCTGGTTCGAGGGACGCCAATCAGTCCGCAGACCACCCTGGTTCACGGACGACCTCTCCAGCCATGTGGAACTTCCCCACGTGAAGGGTGCCACCACCCATACCTCTCGGTGGCATACCAAATACTTCTCTTTTCTCATTTCCAAAGCCAGATAAAATCCTTTTTATCGAGCCAAGTCCTCTGTGACTCCCTCATTTTCCTATTCGTCGGCCCCGAACCGAGACCTCTGACAGAGCCGCCGGATGCATGTGGTGTAACTATTAGGCGCATCAGCGCGCCATTTTGTGTTCACACACCCACTGTAAATCGACGCCAAAGGGTTTCCCTAACCCTTGATCAGATTCTTGAAGCATTCCAGGGTTCACATTACCACGGAAATGTGGAGTCTGAGATCATGAATCACTTTTATTTTTCTCTACTTGCAAAGGGTTTACCAAGGACAGTAAAATATGAATTAGAAGAGAGCACTAACGCACTACAGCAGAGGATATGGGCACAGGAGCACCCTCTTTCTCTCTCCCGCTGCGCTTTGTCGCTTATGGGCATCCCCAGTGTGTAAGCCCCAATCCATAACCTTGGGAATCCACCTAAGAGTAAGCCACAAACTTATGGTCCACTCAATACGTAAGGCCCACATCACTTCTCACGGATGCACCTTTCGCGATGTGATCGTCTGGTCCTTGCTGCCTCTTGTTTCTCACACCGAGCATGACTCGCGTGGGCTTAGAGTAAGCATTGACAATGACATCCTCTTATGGGCATCCCCAAAGTGTAAGCCCAAATCCAACACCCAGGGCATCCACCTAGGAGTAAGAGCCAACCTTATGGGCCGCTCCATGTGTAATCCCCACTTCACTTCTCATAGACACACCTTTCACAACCTGATCATCGGTTCCTTACTACGTCTTGTTTCACACACCAAGCATGACTGACGTGGGCTTAGAGTAAGTATTGGCCATGACATCCTCTTATGGGCCTCCCAAGAGTGTAAGCCCCATATAAGTGAACTACGGGGACTTTGACCCATGTCAAATCATGGTACGTAGGAAGCCTCCACGAGGTTCAAGCCCATCACTCAATCGTTTTCTTCGCCTCGAGTTTCACCCTCGTCCAGCATGATGTCAAACTGTATATTCGAACTACGTGGACTTTGATCCCTATCTCCTAGGCAGGGTACGTAGGAAGCCTCTCTAATGTTCAAGCCCAACAATGGGTTATTCTGACTCCCTTTCAAGTCGGTTTACCGACACTACGGGCTACCCCAGAGCATAAGTCCCAAGCCCATCCGAAATACATGGACTTTGATCCCTCTCTCCTAGGTAGGGTACGTAGGAAGCCTCCCTGAGGTTCAAGCCCAAAAAAGGGTCATTCCGACTCCCTTTCACATTGGTTTACCGACACGACGGGCTTCCCTAGAGCATAAGTCCCAATCCTATCCAAACTATGTGGACATTGATCCATGTCTCCTAGGTAGGGTACATAGGAAGCCTCCCCAAGGTTCAAGACCAATAACTGGTTGATCCGACTATTCTTCACATCGGTTCACCACGCCACACCTAGTACCGCCTCAATCATGTTCCGACTGTTTGGGGTCATTACTCCAATGCGGGATGGTAAACCTTGGGCATAAATGATTCTGAACCCGTGCGTCCAGTTGACCATTTCCCACCAAGGTAAAATCTGTGGATACTATGTTTGGGTATAAAACAATGATTTGTGAACATATTAATACGTCTTAAATCTATAAGAGAGTCCCAGAAAAGGAAATAATTCCCCCCAAAAAGGGTGTGATGATCCCGACTTCCAATCCTCTCAACCAATGTGAGTTCTTAAGAGTCGTCAGTCAGACCATCCAGAAAACGCTTGCCTTTTGAATGCAGGTCCATCAATCATTGGATACGGAGCCGTTGGGTGTTTTGAGGCTGAAAACTAGAATGAAACAATGATACAATACATTGATTTTTCAAATATATTGATGTTTTTTGTAATAATAAAATGAAAATTGTACCATAATAAGTATTTAGAGAATCAAAAATTCTAAAATGTAATTAGATGTATTGTCATTATGAACCACTATATATTATATATTAGAAATGAGAGCCATGAATAGGGCACTAAGATTGATTTTCCTCAATGAAATTTCCTCAATTTTATCATTCCAGGTATTTTCTAGTAAAATGGTGTTATATCATCCTCATTTCATCCCATAAAATGTAGGGTTTGGATCTGTATAGAATTAATTCAAGAACTTTTACAAATAATGGTCAAATGGAATTCAATACCACCCAACATTCAATATATAAATTGGTGCCTCAAGTTCCATAATATTCTTACTTCATAGTATTTTTTTATGTAAATAAAAATAAATAATTTTATTGGAAATTATTCCTATAATATATGATATATATAGTGACACCAGGTTCAATATTTTGAAGGATTTAAATCACTTATATGAGGTATTATCTGGTTTATTTAGAGATTACATGGCATTCCATGATATGGAACATAGATGGAATGGTGACAAACTATATAAGAATTATATTTTTCTTTTCAAAGTGTATTCAAATCCAATATTAAATCAATATCCATGATTTAGGATTATGATCATAGTTTGAATGTTATTGTGGCTCTTATGGTTCATTGGTTTAAAGGAATATTTTTTCCTTCTACATGATGGCTTTAGATGGCCTTCCAACCATTCAATTTGATATATATAGTTGAATATCAACATGTATTCATTTCCACTTGATTGTATATGAAATATTCTAGGAATATTTAGGATCAAGTCAATAATCATGTTGATCCAATTTGATTTCCAACTACCTTGTTTCTATTTCATATATGGCCTCAATATAAATGTTTCTTGAATATAAGGGTCGATTTTGACCTATAATTTCTCAATAATTTCTGACCTGTATGAACACATACTATTTTATAAACAAGAAGTTTAAATTCCTAAAATTCACAGTCTTCATCATTAAAGGGATTTGTTAACTTGATACCATTTATCAAGGAACATTGCGATTAATTGTCAGGGAGGGAATATTTTTGTTTCATCTATTCATATTTTATAATTTAGTGGGAAAATGATAGTCTTTTAAGATATGATGTTATTATGTCTAAGAGGGTGAATAATAGATAAGTTGCTAACAAAGACTCTTCATTTAGTACCATCATTCTTTGGTGGGGGATATTTTATCCTTTAGGAGGATGATACAAGGAAGTTATCTTTTTTTTCATTTTGAATGTAATATCTCTGAAATAATGTGTAATTTATTTTTAATTTATTTATTTATATGTAATTATTCTAAGAGTACTTTCCCTGACAGTACATGATTCTGAGGCTTGTAGAGCCCAGAACAGAATTTTAATCATTTTTTAGGTACGTTCAGTCTACACGGAAGCATATTTTTCTAAATTTTGAACTGGTGCTCGGATAAAAAATATGTGGACAAAGATGAATTCAAAATACTGGGATTCAACTGTAATGTACTTAACTTCAGCCAAAAAGGGCCGAACAGAATTTTTTTTGGACCTTTTGAGAAAAATAATATAATAACATAGAGAGTTATTTTAAATTCTTTATCATCCATTGTGTGGTGGACGACGACCTTTCGGTGCGTATTGTTGATTATAATTAATTTCATGTATCACATAGTGTAGAAATTAAATAAAGGGAGTGTAAAGGTGATGTTATTTCCTTAATGAAACAATATAATGTTGTGACATGTTTTATTTAATTATTTGGATCCTTGGAGATGACAGAATAAAACCAAGGAGACTCTTTGAGGAATCTCTAATGGAATTCCACTCAAATGAAGAATGATAATGAATGTCGATGAGACTTCACCAAATTTGATGAACCACAAAGAACATTTCCATAAGTGACTACGTGGACACCTTGAACCCCCAAGGACAAACACTACAACATCGAACATTAATAATGTAGGGGTTTGAATTTTTTTGAATGGTCATCCCTGATCTTTACTTTTTCTAGAAATGATAAACACTGACCAATAATGAAAAATTTGATCCATGATTCATGCATTTATGTGGTAAGGTATTATTTCTTGGGGATTTATTATTCGGGATTCAAACCATGCATTAAATTTTTTTACCTCAATCTGTGAACCTTCTCATTGATTTAATCCTCTAACATAGACGGCACAGGCTTACACGAACAAGACCAGAGCACCTCAACTCGTGTGTACATGGTGGACACACTATCATAGAGTAAAAAGTTTGAATTTGGGGTGTGAGCAGCGATGGCGGCGACCTAAGGGACACTTTTCAATAGATGGGTCGGATAACGAACCACTAGAGCAACTCTGGTGGATTGTAGAATGTGCCACAGGCACAACACCACTAGTGCAGCGGTGACTATAAATAGAGGCAGCGATCGTCCCACACCGGCTGCATGAAGGGGGTATCTCCAAATGGTGTTCCGAATATTGTAAAGGCAGTCAGCCCTTGCCTGCCATGCAGGAGGATGACGGTGCGCCCGTCGACACACTATGGCAGTAGGAGGCCACGACCAACCAGCATTGATAGTGAGAATCGCAATGCCAGGAGGGCGCTATGAGGAGAAGGTTTCCCATATCTAGTTCACCCAGGAATTGTGGACCATGGTCTGTCGACCGTGGCTGGAGGCTGGAGGGTCCCCACGTCTGGGCGGGATGGCGCACTACCGGTAGCTCCCACAGGACAACGCATTACCGGCTACTCCAGTGGCCGGTCATCAGCTGGTGGGCCGAGCCCCCAGTGAGTCAGACCCTCACTAGTGGTCACCCTATGCCGAAAGGCCGGACCAGAATAGACAAGGTCGTCAGGAGACCCAGTGGTCTAGACTCCCAAGCAAAATTATGTTGGGCCTATCAAGGCATACTAGGCATGGCCCACTAGCCTGGTCGAACGAGACCGACCCTTACCCGAACTTGGATAGGTCGATTCAATATAATTAAACTGTGGTATATGGGTCCCTTGGTTCGGGATGGTCGGGTTGATCTGATCGGGTCGGACTAGGCCTCATTGATACCATCCCCCTAGTTACTAAAATGCCAATATGATGCAAACCGTGTGTCCGATTGATGATCCCTTTTAGGAATTGGTACTCTCTTGATGAGTCAGATATTTCGTAATTATTTCTAGTAGATTTTGTGGATATAGAAGTGAGAATAATGGTGTAAGGTTAATTTTTTCTAAGTGCACTATGTATGGAACCCTGTGGTTGGCTGAGACCTGAACAGTACTCGACGACGGCCCAGTGGGAAGTAGCTCTGTCTAACCTGGAATACCCATGGTGGGGAGTGCCTTTGTGTGACCCATCATACCCATATTACTTGACAAAAGGAATACCTCAATCCATCCAAGGTGGTAAGTGGATTTGTATGACCCGGGAAGCCCACAGTGGGGATCAGCTCTTTGTGACCCAACATACCCATGAAACCCATCAGGGATGATTAACATAGCAGTACAAGGTTAGTGGGAAGAAGCTTTGTGTGACCTTGAATGCCCATTGTACTTGATAGATGAGAATTTCTATAGCATCTAAGGAGTTTGACGATATTAATGATTATGCTACTATCACTACACAAGAATATACCTAGTGTGTGTTGTCTTGTAAATCGTGCATTACGTTGAATATTGATGTGTGTGTTGTCTTGTAAATCGTGCATTACTTTGAAAATTGATGTGTGGTGTTTCCTTTTTTTCTCAAGCTCAATACAATGTATTTTTATACTCACCCTTGCACGTGATTCGCTCGCACGTGTTGTATCTGGAGAATAGGATCAACGTTTCGACATAGGTGCTCATGGGGACGGGACTGACAGACTCTATTACAGTGTACATGGTGACCTAGGACTAGGTGTGGCCCATTACGACCAGGAGAACCTGCCATACTGCTTTATATTTTAGTAGCGTCATTACTCTTACGATAAAGTGGGGTTTTCAACAGATTTCCATCAGAACTCCTTTCTATACATTGTTGTCTTAGTTCTTTTGTTGTGTTTGTATTCTATCCCACTCACATTACATTAAACTTTGATCAGTCTTGTTTTAGTATCCTTGTTTTTCCCCTTTAGTGTGTTGTGATGTGGTTGGGAGTGTGTGTGCATACAGGTACATAGTAAAATGCCTCCCACATTTATGTTGATGCCTTCGGCACTACTCGCCAGCCCCAGGTCGTTCTGAGGTGGGAAAGGGGCTGTCACAGCACAGGCCCTGGGGGATGGGTTGTGAAAAATTGTTATCAAAGGGAATTCGGTCCTAACACAAAGATTGGGGGTCTGTGTTTTGTTTTGAGGAAACAGTTTTAAGTGTTGTGAGTCTGACATTCATATTTGGGGATTCCAGTGTTGGTGCGATGACTGACGTACCATACCAAATGACCTTCAATTCTAATTTTTTGATTAATAAATGAAAACATTGGTTTCATAAGTGTCTCTTTATGTTCTTTTGAATAAAATCTAGTGCACCAAGTATAATCATTTGACTGTGGTACATCATGAACTTTTTCTGGATTCCTCTATGTGATGTCTAATCAAGATCCCAAAACGAGGTTTTGAGGACATACCACCTAGCGACGAGGCATCCATTCCTGGACCAATGCTTGAGATGGCCCCACTAGGTGATGCACTAGTACATCCACCACCTGGTGGTCAGCATCTACTACTGGAGGTTCTAGTAGAGGAATTTCATAGGCTCAACCAATGATGGAATTATAGTTGATCCATCCATGCCAAAGGTTGTGGAGGAGTGGACTCATCCAACAGCAGTTACTGAGATTTTTATTTTCCTTATTTTGGCAAGATACTATATGAGGTGTTTGAAAATACTTTTACGATGTTCAAATCCACTAACAAATTTTACTCGAAAGGGTATAATTTCATCTATAAAATGGAGTGTGAAGAATGTTTCCAAGATTTTAATAAGGGATTGGTTACTAAAATTTTATTAACTCAACCCTCTATCGGATATTGATTTGTTATTTTTATTGATGCATATCTAAAAGGGATTGGATGCGTCCTACTGAAAAATTAAAAGGTGATTATTATTAAGATACACAGTTGATTCCTGATGAGAATAATTATCTTAGGCATGACATGGATCTAGTTGTTGTTTTTTTCACTGAAGATATGAAGAAATTATTATTAAGGGGAGAAATGTGATATATACAAAGAACACTGATGTTTGAAGTATATTTTGACACAAAAGAAATTAAACCTGAAAAAAGAAGTTGGTTGGAACTTCTTAATGACTATAACTGCTCTATTCATTTTCATCCTAGAAGAGTAAACAGTTTAGATGATGAATTAATTAGGAAATAACCTATTGTGATGATAATGAAGTTGGTTTAAGAATATCCTCGAATCATATAACTTGTGAAAAATGAAATTGGAATTTTAAGGGATCGTATATCATCAAACCTATCATAAATATCTTATCAACCAATAATACTAGATAGGATAATGAAATATGAAAAACAATATCATTTATTAAAGAAGAAGATAGGGGATATGAAGAATGGGAAGATTATTGTGTTTAATATTGATCAATATAGTGTATAAAAATTTCATATAGGCCTTTTTGTTCAATATATTATGAAAATATAGAATGAGATGCTAGATGAATCTTATAAAACAACATTATCTATATATCCTAGAATCACTAAAATGTATAGGGACCTTTGTGATCATTAATACTGGGATAAAATGAAAAAAGAGATTTTTTTACTCTATAACAATATGCGTAGTGTGTCAACAAGTGAATTAAAAGGTGAAACTGTCTAAATGGATATTGTAACCACTACCCAAATAAATATGGATGTAGGAAAATATCAGTATGGAATTTTTAAATAGTATCCTGGTTACATCCAAAGGACGAAATATGATATGGGTTATAGGGGGTCATTTCACAAAGACTGCACATTTCATCATTATTTTGATAATTTTCTATCTTGACCATATTTACAAGATATATGTAATATAAGTGGTGAGTTTTATTGGAGTTCCACTTTCTATCACTTATGATCATGATCCAAGGTTCACATAAAATTTTTGGAGAAGTACTCAATATGCTCTGAATACTGAATCGAATTTCAGTACAACCTATCAACCCCAAATAGATAGCCAGTCTGAAATGACTATTCAGACACTTGTGGACATGCTGAGAACAAGAAAAATAGAATTTTAAGTTATATGGGATCAAAATCTCTTATTATTTTATTTCTCATTAAACATCATCTCTTATATAAATATTTAAATGTAACACTATGAAACTATTTATAAGAAGATTTGTAAAACTTCTACATGTGGAGATAATGCTTGTGAGAAATGATTATTAGGTATTATATAATCTAAGAGATGATAAACAAGTTTCCTACCATCTAACAACACATAAAAGATGCTTAGATTCAGAAGAAGAGCTATGTAGAAAATAATATAAAGGACTTGTTTCTTGATGTTATAGATAATAGCTTCCTTTTAATATCATTACGATAGAGTGTCATGTGGTTAGGGATGAAATGGAATCCAAACCCTATGTACATTGCCCCCTATGAAATCCTTGATTGGATAAGAGTACTGGCCTATTAGTTTGATCTTCTTCAAAATATAGCTAATGTTCAGGATGTATACCACATATCTCTCTTGAGAAAGTACATACCTAACACTTCACATGTACTGAATCCTGATGTGGTACAGCTAGTACATTACCTATTTTATATGGATAAGTCGATGGATATCTTAGACCATAGATACAAGGTTCTACAAAAAAATAATACTTACCTCATCAAAGTGTTTTAGAGGAACCATAAATATTATGAAGAGGCATGGGAAGTAGATGATAAAATGAGACAGAAGTACCCACACCTATTCTCAACTGAAAAGATAAGTTGAAATTTTGGGAATGAAATTTCTTATTGGTGGAATAGTGAAACAACCTATACTTTTTAATGAGATTTTTTCCCATGAAATGGTCTTATATTATTTTTAAGTAAAAAAACTATATCTATTTAATAATGTAGTGATTATATTTTTAAATGTGACTATCGTGATTTCACTATTATATGAGCATTGTTCATTATGACCATTTTTCATTATAACCATTGGTCATTATGACCATTTTTCATTATGAACATTAGATGCATTACTCTTGGAAAAGAAATTACCTTATAATTTTTATGTAGAAATGATAAATAAAAATTATTATAGAAAGGAAAAATGATGGCCTTAAGAAGTATAACCAAACTATATGAATCCCATTTTATAATGAATTGTGGGAGGTAAAGTCATTATGGTTCCCAATTGACCAAGACCAAGCCTATCCCTAAAAATTTAATATAGAACTAAATCACATATAGGAGATGTTCAAGATAATGTAAATTAACACTCATGTGATGTTTGTCGAGCCACCCCATGAATCTATCACCATCACAATCAATACCCCTAGGTTATATGTGATTGTAATAAGGGGTTATTTTTTAAGAAAATCATTTCATAATGTGTAATTCCTTTCTATAAATAATTTTTTTCCATATATTCAGTTTTTAGAATATTTATTCTTAAAAAAATTATGATGGAATTCGATAAATTTATCTTTTGGAAAAAAATTATACATTATAGAAAAATATAAAAATATTTATGATAAACAAAGATATTATGTATAATAATTATTTTAATTAAATAGTATGTTTAAACCACTACAATTTAAACAATACTGATAAAATAATTTTTTTAAATGTGAGAAATTTTACTATGCATTTCGAATATGCTATTATTTTTATTAAATAAGAATTTTTCATTATTAAAATATATAATTATCATATATATATAATTATTATAATAAAATGAATATCATTTATGAAATTATCACATCAAATTTATGTTGCACTAAATTTATAATAATTTTCTACAATGCATTATTTTTTTGATGAATAGTAAAAATACATGTTTAATTTTAAGGTATGTTTAATAACTTCATAATTATGTTAAAATGACATTTTAAATTATAAAATAAAATAAAAAACATAAAACATAATATTTTATTAATATCATTTATTTTAATATATTTTAATCAATTTCTAAACCAATAATTTACTTTCCAAACTCTAATATGGAAACTTTAACACTAAACCTTTATTTTTGTGAAAACATTACTTTTCAATGCCAAAAGATGTAATATAAACTTTTTTGGACTAGTTTGTAATAATATAATATAAAATATTACCCATGTGGCAAAAACCATTGGAATATAACCTAGAAAATCCTATGGTATTTCTTTTATCACAACCTAGGTTTCTAGGGCCAATTTTTTGAAATTTATAAACAAATCCTACTATTTTTATGTAATTACCCACCATTTTATCCATTTCCATTCACAAAAAAATCCATTATCCAAGAATAAATGGTAGTTTTCATACCATTTATTCCTCCCATGGTTCCCTCATGTCCCCATGGTTCCAAACCTCATGTTTTAGGAGTAACTCTTTAAGGTAAGAGAAATAAGTTTTTTTATCTTTGTGTCAGAAACCTCATTTTGTATATGTATTTTTAATTTTAGGGTAAGTCACTCTTATTTCGTTAATATAAATTAAATTACATATAATTTATTTTTTATCAATGGGAGACTCATGTCACCTCAATTTTTACACTCTTTTAAAACAAAGATTAATACCAGTTATGCTACCAATTTTACTGGTCAAAATTTCTATCTTCTCAAGAAATTTCATTTTATTTTATTAATAACCAAACCTATATAATTTACAATGGTATTAAACTATATATAAATATGATTTATTTTAATACTTTATTTAAATACATATTACTTTATTCCCCTTTCCCTATGTTAAAAATCATATAATTATCTTGTCATTATGCACTTTTTAAAATTATAAGATTTCGTTACAAAATTCATTTCTTTTATTCTCCACAAGCTATTTATGGAATGTTTGAATATGATATATGTGCCTAAAATTAATGGATAAATATAAATTTTGAACCGTGATAGAGATCAAATGAATTGGGGGAAGAATTTAATCTCTAGATATAACACGTTTAATGATACCTTGACCTTGGTAATTTTTATGACACCTCAGTGAAAAAATACGGTGATAGGCCATTGAATGTATTATTTAAATGTCTTATCCAAATTTTAATATTATTATTCATGTTATTAATATTATCATATTCCTATTTCTCTTTCCTTATCATTATCTCTCGTGTTCTTATTCATATTCCACAAAATCAGTGCTAAACAGTTTTCCTTTCTTTCACCTACTTGGCCTTATCATCTCTATTTCCTTTGATCTACATACCTCGATTGTGAGATAATGTAAATATACAAAGTATGAACCTTTGAAGAATACTTTCACATGGATTAGTATAATATTTTATGATCTTAGGTATTATGTACCTTTTTCCATGAAACTAAACATTAAAAGATCCTCTGTTTGTACCATCTAAATGAAATTTTTGTGTAATAAATTTCCCGATGAAATATTTTTTTGGGGAAAAGGAATATGGGACTGTATGATTATATGTTTATTGTTATAAAATTATATATGAAAAAATAAATAATAAAAACCCCTTTATAAGGATTAATGACCTCTTTGAGTTTTTTCATGGTATTAGATGATTCTCAAAGATCGATCTCAGGTCTAGATACCATAAGTTGTGGGTTTGAGTGGATGATATTTGAAATCTATAATATGGATGTATCTATTGACATTATGAATTATGACTAATGCATTTTTATGTGAATAATCCTCTCTATTGTTTTTTTGATTTGATGAGCTTGATCTTATTGATAATTGTCTTGTTTGGGGTTTTTATCATTGATGATATACTCATCTACTCTATATATATCTAAGAGAATAAAGATAAATTGAGTATGATCCTAGAATTTCTACAGGAGAAGAATCATTTTGTTATGCTCTCAAATTGTTATTTCTGGATCCATGAGGATCACATTCTAGGGAATTTCATTTTTAGTACGGATTAGCTTTTTACCTGGTGAATATTGATATAGTTATTTCATGGGAGCCACCCAAGAGCATGTCAGAGGTGCGGAGTTTTATTTTCCTAGAGGGGTACTATCATAGGTTCATTGATGATTTATCTGGGATCAAGGCCCTTTGATCACTCTAATTTATAAATGAAATTTGTTTACTTGGAATTGGTAGTGTATTGGAGCCAACAAGGATTCTAGGTTTGGGCATACTTGTTCTATTGTTTTGAGAAAACTGGAAGAGGGTGTGGAGTACATGGTATATTTTGATGCATTGAGAGCTAGGATTTGTAGTGTGTTGATAAAGAGGTATGCAGTGTTCAAATATGGGTAATGGAATTTGATACCCCATGAGAAGAACTATGCATCCCATGACATAGATTTGGCAGCATTGGTCTTCACTCGACTGATGTTGAGATACTATAATATGTGATAGATCAATGTTACTTACATAGAAGATTGGAATATCAATTATATACTCCCACAGAAACATAAGAACCTCATAAATATTCACTAGTTATATTTTTGTCAAGAAAATTCCTTTTAAAATCTATAATCTAGGGAAGGGGAACAAGTTGGAAAATATTTACTACAGGATGTTCCGACCGTTTTTGGTGGAGGAGGCATCTGAGTATCCAGATTCCTTCTATTAGATATAGGTGATGGAGAGGATTACAACATATCTTCAGTCGATGGTGTTAACTCCGCCTCTTTTATAGTATGTTAGGGATACTTAGTTTGGGTACATCATCTATAAGGTCCTATGTGACCAAATATCCAAATGGGATTAGCTATTAGAATAATCTGAAGAAGTGAATCACATCATCCTTTTATAAGGATAGATGGTCATTCTAGTCATCTTGTGAGAGGAGGTGTTGGGGGAGTTTTACACTTCCCCATTGGGTGTGCCTTATAGTATAGAAAATATATTAGGAGACCTTCACAATCGTTTTCATTTGGTTACACAAAGAAAATTTTCACTGATATCATCTCTTTAGGTCTTACAGTTTAATAGGTGAAGGTCAAGAAACGAGTTTCTGCATGTTTATTATAGAGTCTCAAGATCCCAAATTGACAACTGGATGGTATATTGCTATAACTTTTGATAGGGCTTGCACATATATCATGAGGAAATGATTTTATCTTGTTATAGTTGACATATTTTTCTATGTCAACAAAATTCCTTGCTATCAGGAAGTATATTTTAGTGGATGGATTGCAAAAGTTGTACATTATTAAGATCTTATGACTTCATAGGGTTTCCTCAATGATTATATCTGATCATGATGTGGGATTCATTTCTGGAATATGGAGAGGCATGCAAGATGCATTTGGGACCTGGTTGATGATGAGTACGTCTTGTCACCCAAAACTGAAAATAGAGTATTTGTGATGGGTGTGGTTGCAAATATCCCATCACAGAAAACTACATCGTAAAATATACTTTTTGTGATGGTTCATCACAAATACTTTTTACAAGTATTATTTGATATGATGGGTCAAGTGATCCGCCATAAAAATTTATTTATGAAGATAATTTAAACCATCAAATAAATGGTTAAAAATAAAAACATATAAAAATAGATTATAAAATATTTTAAAAAAGATAAAAATTTAAAATAATATAAAAAATTATAATAAATAAAATTATAAAGATCTTAATTAAATAAAATATTATAAAAAATATTTTCATAATATTTTAACATAATAAATAAGTAAATATTTTATCAAACACTTTTTAAATAAAAAATATATATTATAGATTATTGAAAAGTGTTAAATCAAAGAATTCCAAATGTAAAAATCAGTAGAAATGACAAATTTGTGTCCACCATGTCAGAATTTGTCATTGTTTAAGACCTGAAAATTAATGATCTATTTCATTTTTATTTTCCAGTAATTCATAACAATTTATACTATCGTATATCAATTTATTGTACAATATATCCATGTATACTTTATAATAATATGTAATAAATTATATTATCTTTGAAAAAAAACTTGTCCTCATATATATATATTTTTATAATAATTAAGTTAAAATTATATCAATTTAAAAGAAAATTATGATTTTTTATACTTTATACTTCTTCAAGAGAATATTATGATAAATAGAACTAATCTATGCTAATTTATAATAATTTAAATATATGATTTTAATAAATTTATATAACATTATAATAGTTCATGTTTTTTTAATTTTATAAAAAAATATTAAATAATTATCAATTTAGGTTAATTTTTAATAATTTTTAATATTATATAATAATTTTTAATAATTTAATATAATTTAAATTGTTATGTATTAATTGATATGAATGTATATTAATATAATCTTCTTTTTTTCAAATGAACTAATTTTTTTAATTTAACAAATTTTAAACATTATCTAGTAATTCAATTTAATTTGTACTCAATAGTTATATTTTTTTATTAATAATAGTAATTAGGGATGGGTTTATATATATTTTTACTAATTACTACTGATTATTAAAAAATACCACTAATTATTATTACTAAGTTCCATTAATTTCCACTAATTATTACTTATTGTCATTAATTAATTCTAATTGTTACTAATTATTTATAATTTTTCTCAATTATTCCTAATTATTAATAATTATTTCTATGTACCACTAAGTACCAAAAAATTATTATTATTTATTATTAATACTTATTACTAATTACCGAAAAAAATTACTAGCTACCACTCATTACCAGAAAATATTTTTACTAATTATTACTAAATATTAAAAATAATTTGAAATAATTCCCATGGATTATTACTAATTATTAGTAATTTTTACTAATTTGTACTACTATTTATAATTTCTTGTAATTAAGTGTATTTATTTCTAATTATTGATAATTATTTCTAATTATTAATAATTATTTCCAATTTCCACTAATTATCACTAATTTTTACTAATTATGAGTACTTATTAATAATTTACACTAGTTATTTCTAATTACCACTAATTAACACATGTTATTACTAATTATTACTAAATGTTGCTAATTATTACTAATTATTAATAATTATCATTGATTATTACTAATTACCGCTATTTATTACAAATTATCACTAATTACAAATAATTATTACTCGTTATTACTAATTTTCACTATATACCCCTAATTTATTCTAATTATTACTAATTAATATTAATTACTACTAAGAAATACTAATTAGTACAATGTACCCCTAATTATTACAATGAGCCACTATTTATTACTAATTATTACTAAATACTAATAATTATTACAAATTTCTACCTATTATTACTATGTACCACTAATTATTAATAAATATTACTAATTATTACTAATTATTACTAGTTACAACTAATTGTTAATAATTGTTAATAATTATTTATATTTATTAATAATTCTAACTAGTTACATATAATTATTACAAATTATTACTAATTACTTCAAATTATTACTAATTACTTCAAATTATTACTAATTACTTCAAATTATTACTAATTACTATTATTATCACTAATTATTACTAATGTTTACTAATATTTAATTATTATTATTAACTATTACTTTGTACCACTATTTTTTACTAATTATCACTAATTATTACAAATTGTTACAAATTGTGACAAATTGTTACAAATTGTTACTAATTAGAACTAATTATTTATAATTACCACTATTTATTACTAATTAAAACTAGTTATTTCAAATTACTACTTACTTTTATTAATTACCAATAATTATTAATAATTATTACTAATTACATGATAATAATTAAAACATACTGTTACCCATTTAAAATAATTAATTCGAATTAAAAATAATTATTAATTATTAATACTGAATACATTTAATTAATAATAATTACTCCTACTTAAAAATAATTATTGTAAAATAAAAGTAAGTGATTCTAATAAATTCTAATTAAAACTAATTAATAATAATAATTACACACATACAAATTTAAATAAATTAAAATTAAAAAAAATTAATTAATTACCCTAAAATTGAACTTCTTCTAGGATGGAAATAAAAAATTTTGATTCCATGTGTAATTTAAAACATTAAAATGTTTAAGGACAAAACAATTAGAGGAATGAAAGAGAAAATATTTCAAATGGATAGAGAATGAAAAAAATATTTGAGTGGGGGTATACATATCTTATATTATTCATGTTGGGAGTAATTGCAAAGAGTTTCCAAACACAAATAGTATTCATAGTGATGAGACAATTCAGAATTAATACCTACACTTAATAATCCCATTACAGATTAAATATGTATTTGTGACAGCTCTCATTGAAAATACACATCTACTGGTTGTTTATTTGTGATGCAAATTATTTCTTGTCACAAATAATAGTAATGAGAGAACATATTTGTGATGGGGGGTATATTATCATCGTAAATACCTTTTTCATGGTTTTGCACGTATTTAAGCTAAAGGTGTTTGCAAAGGGCATGTATTCTCCTCACAAATAGTCCTTAATATAAAACTATTTTCAACAAGTTTTTTTCACATCACAAATTGTCCCTCAGCAATGAATATTTTAAATGGGTGATGAGCCTATCACAAAACTTATTTTCTCCATAGTAACCCCAAGAAGGATGGGTACACATGGTGTACTATCTGGGTTTCAGAGGATATACTGAGGGCTTGTGTGTTGGACTTCGGCCAGAGCTATGAGGATTACTTATCGTTGATAGGGTTTTCATATAATAATAGTTATCACCCTACTATTGGCATGGAAATTTTTCATTCCTTATACGGGATTCCCTTTATATCACCCTTATGTTGCAATCAGTGTGGCATCTATTATTGAGATAATGATGGTCCAGCTGATGGTAGATATGGCCTAGGTGATCCAAGAGTAGATGAGGACAACCCATAAATTCCAGAAATGTAATCCAGAATAATGTTGTTAGTGCTTTCCAGGTCTATCCGGGAGACCATGTTTTCCTGAGACACTCTATATGATGTGGATTTTAGAGGCTGAATTAGGTAGAGAAGCTATCCAAATGAATTATCAGGACATTGGAGATTCTGTAGAGAGTTGGAAGGGTTTCTTTTCCACCTTACCTTTCCACCATAGATGGATTGGGTGAATGATGGTTTTAATGAGTCGTATATGAGGAGATATGTCATTTATCCAACACATGTTATTAAATAGGGATATCTAGACATCAAAGATATATCAAATTTCATGGAATTCCTTATTTTGATTAAGGATTGGTAGGAGAGGATCGTGATTTGATTGACTATTTCCTTGGTTGGTTTTATATGATATCATTTGTTAATGTAGAATAGGTACTGGGAGCGGGAGAGAAATATGTGAGCTCATTATCCCCACCATTTTTTAGTTATTGATTTTATGGGAAAAATATTTTTAGGAGGAGATAATTTAGAGACAATATTTTTCCATTATAAGTCATTGATATATATGAATATATATATTCAGATCAGCTACTGAGACAGTTCAAGATTACGTGGACCTGCGATTTGTGAATAAATATGACATGAATATTAAATATATTCTATATCTATTGGATTTATATTTTTATAAATAATTATATATCTCCAAAAAAGAGTACCATATCACAAATCCATGGAAACAGTTTAATATGGAGCATGGGGTTTACCCTATGTGCAGCCTAAGGTTAGTCAGCGTCGAACGTTCGAATGAGGCATCCACTGGTAGGTGCACATAAATTAATATAAATGATTAATTTATTTATTTTAATATAAATTAACTAAATCTAATTCATAATAAATATTTCAGTATGAACGTTTTCCATGGTTAGTCGTAAAACCATAAAAGGTTTTTTATAGGAACATTAACAACCTCTGTTGTCGAATCAGGATCGGATGATACCAATGAATAGATCGATGTGAATGGATAGAAAATGAATGCAAAAAAGTAAACCTCGTTACTGGATTACACATTCTTCACAAATGATATTTCAATAAATGAGGAATAAACCATCAGTTGTGGTTTCTACCCATGTATAAATGATTGAGCATGTTCTTATCAAGTATTATTTGATCCTTGATTATTTAACCAATCACATGAGTTTATTCATCAAATTAAATTTTTTATTTGATTTATTCTTCTTTATACCATGTTTCTTGCACTGAATATTCCAAATATATGATAATTTTTTAATAATTCTTATTTCTTGATTAGAGAAATATTTTTTATCTATTCTCAGGCATGTTCCCCATGTTCTTTTTCATTAGATGATGCGGCCACGGTTCAAGATTGTTAGGAGGGTTGATGTGCGATCAGACCCCTATATTCATGGTGGATTTACACATAAAGTCTAGATGATTTTTCCAAATATTATGGAATTCATTGAATGTAGTGGAAATGGATTCAAGGATCCAATATTCTAGGTAGTGATGAAAATAATGTGGGAGGTGCACATGACATTCAATGAGATTCTAAAGGGTTGCTGGATTGAGATTTCCTACCATATAGGGACTCGAATATCAACCTTCAATGTATATATTCTACTTTTTGGTAAAATTCATCATTAAATTGTGCAGATTTATTAGCATGAGTGATGGATCATGTAGCCACATCACAAATTTGAAATTTTGAAAAAAAACATGATTAAAGATGTGTACTGGATGAAAACATTCCATGTAGTCCCCCATCTACAGTGATTATGGTTTTTATAAAAATTATATGAATCACATGCCATGTGTCTATGTGAAAAAAATTTGTAACCCTCATTGGGAATAAATTTGATGGGTCAACTATACATGCCTAAGATACTAAGTGGTAGGACACACCCTGTTCATTGGGAGTACATGTTCATAGCTTTACAAAAATAAGAATGTCCAGGGGCACATAGCTAAGAACCTGGAGGCTAACACACATCGTGTAGTTACCTTATGTTCAATGTAGTCTTACATGGATAGAATGTTTGGTAATAGAAAGACATGTCCCAGTTTCAAAGTGAGGTCACATGCCACATGACTCCCTTACATGTCATGTTCTAATTTGTGAAACTTCTACCTATTGTATCTCCTTCATTTTGAGTCAGATTTAAGGTACTGAGTAGCCTATATAGGGATATGTTCCAATTAGAGCATCATGGTAGTATTTTATATGTATTTTTATATAAAATAATAGATATCCCTAGGATAAAACATCTTTTAGTGGTGCTCAATTATGGTTTTGGTCAAGTAGGATCGTCTGATATAGGAGGCACTCCCCTATCATACAAGGGAATTAGTCCTCTATCATTGTATATGGTACTCCCCTATCACACCATTGTAAGGTTACTCCAAAAATGAATGTATAGATAATGATGTGGCATTCTCCTATCGTAGAAGGGTGTGTGTCCTCTATCCACAAAGACAACAATCCCTTATCACCCAATGGTGCGTATTCTGTGTACTCGATGTATAAATATAGATATGTCACACCCTTATCACACCATGGTGTGGTTCCTTCATCCATATTGATGGTACTACCCTATTTCACCAGTACATGTGAACTATAAACTCATTTTATAGATACAAATGATTTGCTCTTATATCACACTATGTTGTAGGTCCTCTAACCACATAGCTTGTACCCCCAAAATACCAAGGTGTGTGTCTACCATACTCATTCTAAATCTCTAGAGGTTTTACTCCCCTATCACACCAAGATAAGAGACATTTATCTACATAGATATTACTCCCCTTTTTCACCAAGGCACTAGTCCTCCATATTAATTTTACAATTATAGATATGGTATTTACGTATCCAAAAAGGTTGTGTTCCCTCTTTATGAAATCATTATAATGACACATGATATATTGGGAATCGAAGATAGAATATTGGGCCTATTGGTAGGCTCAACATATTGGACTTGGCTATGAGATGGAGATATCCATTCTCTCATGATTGTTTTTTATATGCCTCCTTTTTTGGGGAGATTTTACTACTTTTATCATGTTTCATATTTAATACCCTTTGTTTTTAAGTTTCCTAAAGGGAATTTATATTCTCACCTCTGAATAGGATTTTCCTAATTGATATGTTTGTTAGGAAGAACATAGAATGTTTAATGGTGGTTTCATCACAGCATAGGGATATTCGGGTTAATAAACTGTATATAGTGGATAGGCTTAGAGATCTATAGATGACCTCTCTTAGATTTACATTTCAATTTGTTATCAGTTTGGTACGTCTTTTCCAGGTGAGTCTATATTTCTCCCTTTAAATTTTAGATTACTCTATCGAAATATTTTTTATTAAATAGAGGTTATCAGATTCATATTATTTACTCTATATGTAGCAATATTTCTATATTATTCTTATACACATAATTCTAAATATGGTTGGGTATGTGTGTGAAGGTACTTCTAGAAAAGGTCACCCATTTTAGTTATCATATTATATATTTCTCACCAGATCCTAAACTATGAGGGTGGGCATGGAATAGTTGATGCTTGGTCTTCGTCCAGTGAGGGTGATCCTGATGGGTCGGGCTGTGAAATAAATTATTGTACACATGGATTCTAATATTTTCTTATTATTATTTACGTCTCAAACATCATCGATTATTTACACCCATCGCCTATATAATTGTTTTTAAATGGTTCATCCTAATATAATTTTTACAATTGGATCTAGTCATATTAAATCAATCTAAATAATATTATATTCATTATCATCTGACCTTAAAAGTTACTATACAGTTTAATTAGTCATGGAAAAAAATGATTGGATTGGTCCTTATCAAATGACTTTAATCAATATGGTATATCTCCCTTCCAATGTGATGTCCAACTACATGGAAATCCTAAATAAAAATGATTAATATTAAATGAAATTCTATCACTCTCAATATAATATTTAAATCCATATTTATCAATATAGAATACCCCTTAATGTCACATGGATTTTAACAATAACATTGAACTATATAAGTTTTTATTCTCTTGTTGGTTATATAAAGTAATCCTTATAGGGGCATAATCCCAACATCATTGAAACACCCCTGTTCTAATGAATTATATAATAGATTTAAATTTTATATAACAGTAATGTAAATATTGAAACTATAGTGTAACCACACTTCCAATTTTTTAATATACATAATAAATGGAGATCAATTGGTTTCACCCCTCCCCCAAAACCCATAGCCTTAGTTGTAACACCCCGAGATTTTATGAAAAATATTCTTTTAAATTTTATTAATGTTTTGTGTTGTACGCGACACCAAAAGGAGCTTTCACAACACGCATCCTTGACTTTCCTTGAATTACACGCAATCACGACATTCCTCGATAGGGTGTGTAGTACGCAATACCGAGTTTCACTAAACAACGATATGCTATTAAAATATTATTAAAACTAGCCGTTATGAATAGTAATAACCACTTTTTGAAATTTTGTAAAGTTTATTTTCAAAATGGACTTCATTTTTTGATTCGGAATATCGAAATTAGCTTTGGGTGAAATTTTGGTACTTTTCAGATAACTTTCATTTTCTGATGAATAGTGAAAATTACTAAATTTTAAATAAAAACAACCTTTTTAATAGAAATAATTAATAGTGATAAATTATTAATTTGAGTGGTTTTAAAGTATATTTATAATATATTTTTACAATTTAATACAATTTTGGTTATTGGATTTATTTTTACATTTAAACCATACATAAACAACTGTCAATCTTTTGATAGTTATTATCTCTTAAAGAACACGCTATTTGTTTTCTCGACGGGAATTAATTTTTAAATTAATTAATGCAACTGATATGTTTTGAATTTGGTAAAATAGATATCATTTTTGAGTTCATAATATCAAATATAGCTTAGCCTTAATTTTTGGTATTTTTCTGGAAACTTTCATTTTTTGATGAATAGTTAAACCACTAAGTGGTAGTTAAAAAAAATGAATTTTTCATAAAACATAATTTTACCGCTTCTGTGAGTGGAATTTCAAAAATCCGAGAGACACGGTTGATGTTAGTTAGTAAAATGTGGTTCAATGAGATGAATATAATGTTTGGTCAATAGTAACATTTTACTTTTTTTTACCACGGTTAAAAGTAAATAGGGTAATTAAGGGTACAAATGATATTATTATTACCCTAACACATGTCATAATTATATTGGATAAGTGTAATTCGACCAAAAACAACCTTAGGAATAAAATATGCCCATTTAGACCCACTTGGATTTGATTAGGACATTTATTATTATTTAATTTAAAGAAGAGATAAAAGAGTTAAAATCAAAGGTTATTTACTAAAACATTTTTAATATAGGGTTATAAATAAGATAAATTCGATTGTAAATATTAATTATAAATCTAATAAGATTTCCTACATAATGATATTTTATTTTCAATTTTTCGACATTAAATAATTTAATTTATTTATGACACAATGTTGATGCAGTAATTATCATAATAGTGAAAAATTATAATATTTGATATTATAAATACCCAAATAAATATAATTTGAGACTTTTTATGAATTCCACTAATTTTATAGGTTAATATGACATGTTAAGAGTGTTTTAATTAACTTAGGTCGAATTAATCATTCTTTTATGAGTTTCACAAAAATCATCTACTGAATAATGTCAAAATTGACATAAAATAGTTTTTAAAACAAATATTATATTATTAATGGTTATTTTATTCCTAAAAATCTAAGGTTCGGACAAATGACTTATATAAGGTTATATATATTAATAAAACACAACTTGGGAGTCACTTGGATGTATATGGTATGTTTATTAACTATATAATCTAAAAATACAAAGTGACATGGTAAATGTCAATCTAATTAACTAAGAGTTAAAACTAAAAGATAAGGTTAATATAATGACCTAAACTTGTCTAAATTCTATTTGATGAGAGTATTTCGACCCATACCCATATTATCTTATAAATAACTCAATTTGGAGCTATTTAAAACCGAATTTTGCTTTATAATAAAATAATATTTTTAGTTTTTTCAAAAGAGCCCCTCTCCTCCCTTATAAAAGGGCACCTCCTCCCTCTCTTCCTCACACCACTTTGAGCCTTCAAGCTCGGCCAACCCTTTCCAAATTCACTTTTCCACTTCCCTAGTAACATCCTAGAGGTTCTGGTCTTCTTCAAAGACCAATCATAGTGCATTAAGAGGTGGTTTCAAAGAGGCGTATCGAAGAAGAGGTAATTTCTTCTACCGATTCTTTCAAACTTCATTCTTCTTAAACTTCTTCATCTTAGGTTGTTTCATTATGAAGTAATAACATCAGTATCACTAATATAATGATATGTTATTATAAGTATGAAACAACCCTATTTCACCATCTATCCATCCTACGGAAAATGAAATCACTGCGCGTGCGTACGTACGGAATATTGTCTCCACGCCGTGGTGTAATCTATTTTCCACCACCACCTTACTTGGATGGGTATAATGGTGTACAAAATAACTATATATTATTATTGTAACGTGATATTGATTCTGATATAGTATACATACAATCCAATACAATTCCACGACCAAGAGAATGATATCATCGCTCGTGCGTACGTACGGACTACCATCTCCATGACGCGATGAGATTCATTCTCCACGTTAACCATTCATGAATGATTATAACGTATATATAATAAGTAATCATGAAATATATGACATAATAATGATAATTGATTTATGTGTATATATATGTATGTCATCTACTTAATTCCATTCAATTCAATAAGGTACTGAAAACAGCGTTCTTGCGTATGTACGACCTACCATCTCCATGAACGGTGTATTATTTTCCATTTATCGATCCATTATATATATGTATATTCTGAATATTTATTATATATAAATCATGTTTTACATTCTGAATTTATGTATTCATGATCTAAGTAATCATATGAATAATTACAAGTTAAAACACACAGGACAAATGAGACGAGTTTACCCAAAACGCTACTTTAACATTAATTTACAAAAGAACGGGTAATATAAAGTCATAAGTGAACTATATATATACGAATATGATTCTGTATTAAGTCAATGAAATTATTTAAATCATTATACAGGAGTTTTGGATATGTACGAAGCATATTAGACCTAAGGTAAGGGATAATTTATCAATCTCATTTTTATCCGAGATTGTTTATTCGTAAGTATTTACTGGGGTTATCTTTATCATCCAAGCCCATGTTTTATAAAAATGGTTTCATGTATGTTTAATGTCCTTTTTACCCATTTTTGACTTTTACTACATGGTATGTAAGGAATATTTCTTTTTTTTACGTTACGAGGTACTTTTTAACTTTTCCGACAAAAGTACGAGAAAAATGTTATTTTTAACTTATACGGCGTGAATGGATTTTTACGGTTTCATAACGCCTCATTTTCATAATGCTTCCCCTAAATGTTTTCAGTATCATTTTCAACAAACCCTTTTCTTCTAAAAGTACATGCCATTTTTTGAAAAGAAAGTGATTTTGAAGAAGAAATGATATTTTCCTCAAGAATTCATTTCAAGTGTTTTATCAAAACTATTTTCCATCTAAGATGAAATTATTTCAAATGTGAATGTTTCAAGTATAATGTCTCTATGATTTACATGATTTAAATTTTCTTATGATTAAATATCCATTTATTTTATATGGATTATGTGATGATGATATGATGTTTATGAAATCCATTTTATTCTTTGGGTTATGATGAATGTTTTAAGTTTATGTTGTGGCACAAGTAAGAATGATTTCATTATGAGATGGGTGGGACCTATATCTCACTCCAATGTATTGGGTAAAGATTTATATCTCATGAGATAGACATGGCTGGAACGACAAGTTAAACCGGTTCAGTAATACAAGACTGGAACGAGGAGTGAACTCGATTTAGAAAGGGACTTTGTCCACTAAGATGGTCTTGGCAGCAATGCCTTGGCTACTATGGAAATCATAACATGTGCTTAATGGTTTCCATAATTACATGTTTTACTCCCATTATATTTTGTCATGCTTAATTTTTCTTTATGATCTATTCCTTACGTACTTCAATGTTTTATTTCATTTCTCGATCTTTTGATTTTTAAACATTATGTTCATGTTTTTAAGCTCAAATTTATATGATTTGTTTTATTTTATCCATGCTTTCCCTTACTGAGCATTTGAGCTCACCCTTTTTATTTTTTCGTTTCCTGAGGATATAAAGAAAGGTTTTATGTAAGAAAAAAAAGGGAAGATCGATATGGGAGATGTTGAAGATCTTTCAACAGGATTAGATGTTTATATTCCGAGTTTCCAAAGACACTAAACTATTACAATCCTTGTGTGTTTGTTTTTTTATGTATTAAGTATTCCGTAAAAGTAATGTAATATCCATGTACGTCAAGCTTCGGGTCTCTATAGTTGGTATCAGAGGAAAGGTTTAGTCAACCTTTGGAAACTAGGATGCGAAAACGTTAGCGAGATCCCTAGAGCTATTTCTAAGGTATGTCTAGGGATGTCCTTAAGGATAAGTATACATATAGGATATAGTCCTAGAACTACGATAACGATCTTAGAATTTAACCTAAGATGTTAGATATTGAGGGTACTCCCCCTTTACTATGTTGATTTCCCTAGCATGATTTTTGCCTCTCACACTATTCTTTTTGGGTTTTAGACGATGGATGGAACCCGAAGGAACCGTGTTGATCAATTCAATGGAAAATGCAATGATTTTCCTCCTGAACAAACAAATGTTATGGAAGATGGAGTGCAAAATCTAATTACTATACTTAAACAAGCTATAAATCATTCTGGACTTCCAAATGAGCAGATAAGGGAATAATATTCTATTGAGTCCTTCATGAGGCAACATCCACGTTCTTTCAGTGGGTCTTCTGATCCACTTGTTTCTGAACAATGGATCAGTACTACTAAAAAGATATTTTCAGTTCTTCAATGTTCTGAACATGATAACACCATCTTAGCGGTGTATCGTTTGGAAGGTGATGCTGATCAATGGTGGAATCTTATCAAGAATACAATGCCAAGAGATGAAATAGAGTCCATGGAATGGGACGAATTCAAGAACTTATTTTTCAATAAGTACTTCCCTCGTATTCTCCGAACAAAGATGGAGAAGGAGTTTCTTGAACTAAAGCAAAAGGATGATGAATCAGTTGGTATATATGAAGTGAATTTTACAAGGCTTGCAAGGTATGCATCTGGATTTATCATCCAACCTGAAAGTAAAGTTGATCAATTCATCGGTGGCTTCAAACCAAATCTTCGAAGGGCATTAGCTATAAGAGACTTCAGTAGCTATGAAGAAATTGTGTGTTGTGATATCAAGGTAGAACTGGACGTTGGTGTAACATATTCATCTCATGGTTTTGACAAGAAACGAAAGATGGAGTTCATGGAGAAATCTCAGAACAATGGTGAAAAGAAGATGAATGTTTCTTTATGCTCAAAGTGTGGAAAGAAGCATGGTGGAGATTTCCTAAAAGGTACTAGAAAATGCATTATGTGTGGAAAAGAAAGTCATCGAGCAGCTGAGTGTCGAAGTAATGGAAAAAGGGTTGTTAATGATGTGAATAAAGAAAGGACTGTAGAGAGGACACCGCAAACACTTCAATGCTTCATGTGCAATGAAATGGGGCATTATGCTAATCAATGCCCTAATCCAAGGGTTAATAATGATCGACATGAGAACCCTCTTAAGGAAAAGGACAAAGGGAAGTCACATGCGATCACTATTGGCGATGTTGAATATGACAACAATGTGGTGGAATGATTAAGTGTTTATGTAATGGATTTCAAAATAATGTTGTATATAGTATCATGTAATATTGGAATATTTATGTATTGGTCTATTGTGGTTTTCAATAATTTTATAGTTCTGGTAACCATGGAAAGTGATTGAGATATTTTTGGAAAAAAGAATGATATGTGCATAATGAAGGGAAAATGAGAAAATGAAATGTTTGATAGTATTACTGAGCTCATGATTATTATAAGGACTAAGTGATATCATGGTTTGAGTATACAGAATTTTGGGATTTTGGTATGTGGAAAGAGTTAACTTTTGACAGCACTCATGTTTTCACTAAGGTTTAATGGGTATTCATTTTTCAAGAGAATACATGATTTTGGTAATCACATGATTGGAATGTGACCAACAAGATGTATGGGGGATAAATGATGGTATTCACATGCTTGGTTGATGACATTTCAATAAATCGTTTTCATTATACTATGAGATTGGACCGAAGTATTTTAGATAATCCTAAAGATTGAAATGGATTATGTTGGACATATGCTAGTATTGTTTAAGCATAGAACTTTTTTTGATATTACTCAGGGGATTTTATAGTAATGTAGTTTTAGAAAAAGGACAACCAGGAGGACGGGTGGCATCCCATCACGTCGGACAAGGCTGTGGGAATCAAACCCACAACTGAACTGCGACTGGCCTTTATCGCCTACCACTGGCCTACAAGAAGTCCCTAGTTAGTAGAAACTAGTTTTTTTATTACGCAGTATGATATATGAAGTATAAGTTCATTTTTTGAATTGTATACGATTAACCTCACCATAGATGGACTTATGTATTTTTTGATAACTTTTCTAACCTTTTGTTTGAGACAGATGGAATGACCCATCATTCTATCACATGATCTGCTAACACATCACGAATGACAAATTCAACTTCATTTCTTTAAAAGATGAAGTGGAAATTTTCCAAAGAACGACCAACGGTGAGACTATACAAAAATCACGAAAGTATTTCTTCTAATTCCAATTTCATCAACTTTAGGGAAATGATCTTGAAAAACAAAAATGTTTTCCTAGTGCTCTTATATATTATGAATCAGATGGTACCTTAAATCGTCACAAATTTATGGCTTTGTGATTGCTGGTTTTTCCATAGCCATGTTCTCTACCACTCTCCATTAGAACATGATGGTTATATTTCTCTTCCATATCCATATTTTCACCTATGTGGAAACCCAACGATTAGTTTATTTGGGTAACCGTTATGTTTCATACTTTTGTTTTTAAAGATTGGTTTTGGTATTTTTTTACAATGTGGGTTTTTATTAAAGTTACTTTCGAGTAGTAAACCAATTATAAACCCGACTAATTTCGAGGGAGAAATTCATTTTAAGGGGGGTAGAATGTAACACCCCGAGATTTTATGAAAAATATTCTGTTTAATTTTATTAATGTCTTGTGTTTTACACTACACCAAAAGGAGCTTTCACAACACGCATCCTTGACTTGCCATGCATTACACGCAATCGCGACCTTCCTCGATAGCGTGTGTAGTACGCAATACCGAGTTTCAGTAAACAACGATATGCTATTAAAATATTATTAAAACTGGCCGTTATGAATAGTAATAACAACTTTTTGAATTTTTTTAAATTTTATTTTTAAAATGGGCTTCATTTTTGGATTCGGAATATCAAAATTAGATTAGGGTGAAATTTTGGTACTTTTTGGATAACTTTCATTTTCTAATGAATAGTGAAAATTACTAAATTTTAATTAAAAACAACCTTATTAATAGAAATAATTAATAGTGATAAATTACTAATTTGAGTGGTTTTAAAGTATATTTAGAATATATTTTTACAATTTAATACAATGTTGGTTATTGGTTGTAATTTCACATTTAAACTAGACATAAACAACTGTCAATCTTTTGATAGTTATTATCTCTTAAAGAACACGCTATTTGTTTTGACGATGGGAATTAATTTTTAAATTAATTAATGCAACTGATATGTCTTGAATTTGGTAAAATAGACATCATTTTCGAGTTCATAATATCAAATATAGCTTAGGAATAATTTTTGTTATTTTTCTGGAAACTTTCATTTTTTGATGAATAGTGAAACCACTAAGTGGTAGTTAAGAAAATAATTTTTTCATAAAACTTAATTTTACCGGTTCTATGAGTAAAATTTCAAAAATCAAAGATACACGGTTGATTTCAGTTATTAAAATGTGGTTCAATGAGATGAAAATAATTTTTGGTGAATAGTAACTTTTTACATTTTTTTACCACGGTTAAAAGTAAATAGTGTATTTAAGGGTAAAAATGATATTATTATTACCCTAACACATGTCATAATTATATTGGATAAGTTTAATTTGACCAAACACAACCTTATGAATAAAATATGACCATTTAGGCCCACTTGGATTAGATTAGAACATTTATTATTATTTAATTCAAAGAAGAGATAAAAGAGTTAAAATCAAAGTTTATTTACTGAAACATTTTTAATATAGGGTTATACAAAAGATAAATTTGATTGTAAATATTAATTAGAAATATAATAAGATTTCCTAAATAATGATATTTTATATGTAATTTTTAGACATTAAATAATTTAATTTATTTATGACACAATGATGATGCAGTAATTACCATAATAATGAAAAATTAGAATAATTGATAGTATAAATACCCATATAAATATAATTTTAGACTTTTTATGAATTCCAATAATTTTCTAGGTTAATATGACATGTTAGGAATTATTTAATTAACTTTGGGCGAAGTAATAATTCTGTTATGAGTTTCAAAAAAATCAACTATTGAATAGTGTCAAAATTGACATAAAATAGTTTTTTAAAAAAATATTATATTATTAATTGTTATTTTATTCCTAAAAATCTAAGGTTCGGACAAATGACTCAGATATGGTTATATATATTAATGAGACACAACTTGGGGGGTCTCTTGGATGTATATTGTAAGTTTATTAACTATATAATATAAAAATACAAAGTGACATGGTAAATGTCAATCTAATTAACTAAGAGTTAAAACTAAAATATAAGGTTAATATAATGACCTAAACATTCCTATATTCAATTTGATGAAAGGATTTAGACCCATTCCCATCGTATCTTCGAAATATCTCAATTTGGAGCTATTTAAAACCGAATTTGGGTTTATAGTAAAATAATATTTTTAGTTTTTCCAAAAGAGCCCCTCTCCTCCCTTATAAAAAGGCACCTCCTCCCTCTCTTCTTCACACCACTTTGTGACTTCAAGCTCAGATAAACCCTAAAAACTTCTCTTATCCACTTCCCTAAAAACATCTTAGAGGTTCTGGTCTTCTTCAAAGTCCAATCTTAGTGCCCTAAGAGAAGGTTTCAAAGAGGCGTATCAAAGAAGAGGTAATTTCTTCTACCGATTCTTTCAAGATTCATTCTTCTTGAACTTCTTCTTCTTAGGTTGTTTCATTATGAAGTAATTACATCAGTATGACTCATATATTGATATGTTATTTTAAGTATGAAACAACCCTATTTCACCATCTATTCATCCTATGGAAAACGAAATCACCACGCGTGCGTACATACGGAATACCGTCTCCATGCCGTGGTGTAATCTATTTTCCACCACCACCTTACTTGGATCGGTATAATGGTGTACATAATAACTATATATGATTACTGTAAAGTGATATTGTTTCTGAAATAGTATACATAAAATCCAATACAATTCCACGATCATGAGAACGATATCATCGCTCGTGCGTACGTACGGACTACCGTCTCCACGACGCGATGAGATCCATTCTCAACGTTAACCATTCATAAATGATTATAAAGTATATATAATAAGTAATCATGAAATATATGACATAATAATGATAATGTATTTATGTGTATATATATGTATGTTATCTACTTAATTCCATTAGATTCAATAAGGAACCGAAAACAGTGTTCATGCGTACGTACGGCCTACCGTCTCCATGAATGGTGTATTTCTTTCTATTTATCGATCCATTATATATATGTATATTCTGAATATTTATTATATATAAATCATGTTTTACATTATGGATTTAACTATTCATGATCTAAGTAATCATATGAATAATTACCAGTTAAAACACACAGGAAAAATGAGAAGATTTTACCCAAAACGCTACTTTAACATGAATTTAAAAATGAACGGGTAATATAAAGTCATAAGTGAACTAAATATATATATGAATATGATTCTGTAATAAGTCAATGACTTTATTTAAATCATTATATAGGAGGTTTGGATATGTACGAAGCATATCAAACCTAAGTTAAGGGATAATTTATCAATCTCATTTTTATCTGAGATTGTTTATTCGTAAGTATTTACCGGGGTTATCTTTATCATCCAAGCCCATGTTTTACAAAAATGGTTTCATGTATGTTTAATTTCCTTTTTAACCATTTTTGACTTTTAATACATGGTGTGTAAGGAATATTTCTTTTTTTTTACGTTATGAGGTACTTTTAGACTTTTCCGAAAAAACTACTAGAAAAATGTTATTTTTAACTTATACGGCGTGAATGGATTTTTACGGTTTCGTAACACCTCCTTTTCATAAATCTTCCTCTACAAGTTTTCAGGATTATTTTTAACAAACCCTTTTCTTTTAAAAGTACATTCCATTTTTTGAAAAGAAACTGATTTTGAAGAAGAAATGATATTTTCCTCAAGAATTCATTTCAAGTGATTTATCAAAACCATTTTCCATCTAAGATGAAATTATTTCAAATGTTTATGTTTCAAGTATAATTTCTCTATGATTTAAATGCATTAAATTTTATTATGATGAAATATCTGTTTATTTTATATGGATTATGTGATGATGATATGATGTTTATGAAACCCATTTTATTCTTTGTGTTATGATGAATGTTTTAAGTTTATGTTGTGGCACAAGTAAGAATGATTTCATTATGAGATGGGTGGGACCTATATCTCCCTCCAATGCATTGGGTAACGATTTATATCTCATGAGATAGACATGGCTGGAACAACAAGTTAAACCGGTTCAGTAATACAAAACTGGAATGAGGAGTGAACTCGATTCAGAAAGGGACTTTGTTCACTAAGATGGTCTTGGCAGCAATGCCTTGGCTACTATGGAAATCATAACATGTGCTTAATGGTTGCCACAATTACATGTTTTAATCCCATGCTATTTTATCATGCTTAATGTTTCTTTATGATATATTCCTTATGTACTTCCATGTTTTATGTCACTGCTCAAGATTTTGATGTTTAAACATTATGTTCATGTTTTTAAGCTCAAATGTATATGATTTTTTTTATTTTATCCATGCTTACCCTTACTGAGAATTTGAGCTCACCCTTTTTATGTTTTCTTTTCCCCAGGATATAAAGAAAGGTATTAGGTATGAAAAAATGGAAGATCGATATTGGAGATGTTGAAGATCTTTCAACAGGATTAGATGTTTATATTCGGAGTTTCCAAAGACACTAAACTATTACGATCCTTGTGTGTTTGTTTTTGTTATGTATTCAGTATTCCGCAAAAGTAATGTAATGTCCATGTACGTCAAGCTTCGGGTCTCTACATTAGTGGTGTACTTCACCCACAAGTTATCATATAGGCAGTCACTACCATGTATTAAATATAATATTGGATTCCTCCCTCCAATTTTATTTATTAAAATAAAATATCTTCATTTTATTCAAGGGGATTTAATAAAATAATGGAAAACAAATGCATGAATCAATGGAGGCTCAAATCTCTGACCTCCCAAACACTCTATTGAGGTGAAACCACAACCATATGGGATGTAAACACACTTCCCTATGTGATGAATATGAGATGTATTTTCAATGAATGAAATATATATTGATTTTATATAATGAAATTTGAATGAATTTTCTTTGTTCATTAATTTTTTTAAAAGGTAACCAATATTTTAATATGATGTATTTCAAGAATATGTTTAAATATAAAAAAATATTCATTCACTAGATGTCATTATCTATTAGGTTATGATTTATCCTTCCATCCTTTGAAATAAAAATATATATACCTACACCATCCAAAAATGGAATGCTGGGGAAACTGTATAAATTTAAAATGGTGAACATAATGAAATTTTTTTTACCTTATAATGAGATGGATTTATCATCCATCTTCACATGTTATTATATAACATGGGTTTACTATTATGTCCTTGAAGAATAAATATGGAATATTAATTTAGTCAAATAAAAGTTATCATGATCTATATCCAACTGTGGTAGCCAATAATTGAATAGCTTTTTCATGACCAATAATTATAATACAATAATTCCACTCATCGAAATTTTTATTGCAACTATGGTAATCAAATAAAAAATAAAGGTACAAGAATCCACTCTCCATGACGAAACACCTTCATTTCCTAATGCTGAGAAAATATACAATGTCTTATAATATAACAAATTGAAAATTTATATGGGTTGTTTTATTTAGGAAAAATGATGTGTGCCATATAGGGGGATATTTTATTGTATAAAACATATGTATATCAAAAAAATAAAAGACACTTCATTTAAATAATTATCAACATTCCATTTATAGATTAATTATTTCCAACAACAATAATAGAATTATAATGGATCAATGAACAAAAAAAATATAATATAAGAAAATGTGGATAACTTTGACCTCCTAGAAACATCACACATATGAAAAATGCATTTAAATAAAATAAAACATTAAAAAAAGAAATAGATATTTTGAAAATAAATAATTTAAAACCATGAGTAGAATTGAAGTGAACTATAAATGGAAGAAAATGAAGGTATTTTTTAAATGTATAAAAACAACATGATCATCGGAGTTGTAAAATTTGTTTTTAAGAATAAAAACCTAACCATTGAGAATAATAGTCTTTATATTATAATGGGAATATAAAATATAATTTCCTTTAAATAATATTCACAAATAATAAATTTTGTAAATATAAATATTATATTGAAAAAAATAATTACATAAATAGAAATACTAAAAGGAAGTGTATGTTTTATATATATATGTAATTTTAATGAATTTCATATAAACCATATTTTTCAGTTAATAATTAATAATAAATAATTTAGAAAATTATTCAACAAAATTTAATTAATTTTTATAATAATCAAACCGAAATTCTATATCGGTGAATATTTGTTAACTTTCAAAACAAGTTCATCTTTTAAGTGATTGTTAAAAATATGTTTTTCATATAAATGGTGTATTTTGTTAATATAATTTAAGATTTAATTCTAAGGTAATCAATTCAAAAAAAAAAATATCCACCAAAATCATCATTAATATGAAAAAAAATCCAATATATTAAAATTTTAAAATAAAAAAATCCAAAGAACAAAATGTAATGTATTTCATTAAAAACAAATTTTATTTATATAAATAGATAAATTCAGATAATAAAGGATTTAAATGTCTAAAAATATTTCAATGTAATATAATCCACAATTTCAAAAATATAACTATTTCTTGGATTAACATGGAAATAATAATTTATTTGATATTTTTATCTAATAATATCCCTCTTCACAAGTATACATACCCCCTCTACTTTCTAATAGGAATGTACTTCCCATAAACATATGGAAGTCTAATATCTAAAAAAATGTCAAAAAATAATTCTGTTATTACAACAGTTGAAATTTTTGCATTCAAAAAATTACTATCCATCAAGTTGTCATGTTCTCAGAAAACAAGAAACATAATTAACATGGTAACCACTTTTTTTATTTCATATAAATTTCACTCTTATGTCTATATTTAATACATTGAAACTCATACCATCTATTCGAAATTAAATTATTCTGAATATTTAAATAACATTATTGATAATAATAACTGATGAAAATTTAATATATAACTATTATTGATCTATCTCCCTCTTTTTGTACGTGATCTGTTAATGTTTTGTTATCCGAATAAGAATATATTATCAACTCTTTATTTTTCATAACATTAATTTCTAATAAATAACAATTTATCATAAAAAATTATGTAATTATATTTTTTAATCTTCTATAATTAATTTCACTAATTTTTATATCTTATTGAATCAAAACCCTAAAATCAAAACAACACAATATGATTTTCAAAAAAATTGACATCGAAATAATTCTATTATAAAAAATAAAATTTGTAAATAAATCATGTGTTTATAATGGCTAATGTGTGAAATAATGAGTATAATTAAATTTTGTTTTCATTTATAAATAGGGATTATTTTTTTATATTTTAGGATTTATGTGGACAAATTATATTGGGTCCTATGGTTGTGTGAATTTGGAAGTATATTTATTACTCTTTTTTATCCCCTCATTTTCTATATTATTAAAAGGGCCCATCTATATCCCCATCTAATTTGACTACATTTTTTTTGAAATTTTATTTCCTAGGGAAGTAATAGTTCATACATCATTGGAAGGATTTCTAAAAATTCATTTTCAATTATTAATAGATATATTAATATCAAAGTCCCGCCATCATTATTTCATTGTTTATTCCTATCTTTTAAATGAACCATGACATTATACATAGTAATTCCAACCGTTAAAAAATAATATTATATTATACATTTTTATTTTGGGGAATTCTGATGTTCAATTCAATGTTATATTCATTATAATGTAGTTTTGAAACCCACTCTTCACTCGCATGTTTATTTTATGTATTGTTTTGAAATGTTTTATTTTTATATGAAATTCATGATTATGAGAGTATTATGATTTTATGGGTGGGAAAGGAATTATATTTCTCTCTAATTTGTTAGATAAAAAAAGATAAAAATGATTATATTATATGTATTATGCATGAACATAGTGCATGATTTATTTATAATTTAGGAAGCTGTGATTTGTGCACATATGATATGCATTAGATTAATAATACATTTTTTGAAACATGAAAATAAAAGTTATTATGGGGTTTAAATATTGTCATATAAAAACCAACGTTGTAATTTATTTTAAATATTATTTATTTATTAAATAATGTAAAAAATAAATCTTTTTTTCCCATGACCTCCACCCACCAATGATACTCAAATGAAGGGAGAAAGATAATGACCCTAGTGCCCCACTTCATATAGGACCTGAGTTGGTGGCTAATAAGGAGGGTATATAAATATCATAAAATTTGTCACAATGCAATTAATAATAATATAATATTGGGAGATAATACTAATCAATCGCCAAAAAATCCTTGATAAATTATAAATTAAATCCAAAATCCATCATAATATTAATGTTTTAACCAAAAAGGATATAGAAAAATTTATCCGCAGTAAAATAACCAAATGAGAATATAATTCGGTGAGGCAACATCTATCAAAAATCTAAGCTAGTAATGTCCTACACGGTCTGTCTAGTCCTCCTAGAAACCTAAAAATAAGATTATATACATATGGTGATCATATTGCTATAGCATTTAGGAAAACTAATTTCTCTCATTTACTTGTGTATGGGGAATACTAATGTGACCATGATCAAAGAGTGTGACCAAAAATACCTAAATAAGACTACTACTCATCCCAGTACTCATCAATTCACACTCACCATATAATGTAAGTCAAATTTAATAATATCATATGAATTATATTGATAATAGGTTTGCCACACCACTTTCCTACTAATATTCCACACTCACATCCCAATGGCTTATGCCTTGGAACTCATACATATCTTGTATATTAGATTATGCCAAGCACTCCACGTCCAAAAGACCACCACCTCAAATTTCACCTAGAGACACTTGGTTCATCACTTCCCATCACATAACCAAAGTTGTAGGGGATCATGACGATGTAGAAAATTACCCTTATATCCTCCTCATACAAAAAACCCCAACATAACACATTTAATCATCTAAAATGAAAACATCTGAGTCAAAACAGTCAGCCTTTCCCTATGACACCTAGGAATTAACATAATAACTCAATAGTAACACTTTTGACTTATGTTCATCAAAAACCTTCATGTTATCAACACCTAGAATAGGGAGAGTGGTAGTATGGTTAGTCATACATCCATTTTAACCATCATGTTGTTGGGAAAATCCCACCCAAAATATTTGGTTTTCATAACTAGGTTCTCAACAAGTGTTGGGTGCATATAGGAAATCACATGAATATTCAAGGTATATATAAGCCCCACACATAATTACATAATATGCGTTCAAAAATATAAATAACAACCACATTGAATAAACACTCATTTTTCACCTAAAAATTCATAAAAACACAAAAAAATCAATAATCCACAAACCACAATTTTAATTTCAATACATGAAATTTTATGAATTCTCACAACAACCAATTCCATTATGCATACAATTCATTTCATTATTCAAACCCATTAATTCAATTTTACCATTAACCCCATTTTACAAAATAACATTTTATTAACCATTCATGATTCATTTTTATTCAATGCCTTGTATTTTATTCCATCACTAACCTTGAAACTATTATAATAGATCATGTCCCCACATCTAACCAGTCTATCATTCTCATGCTAACAAACTAAAATATCGTCCATCATATTCATAACCACCTCATCATCACATCCTAAAAATCCCCACCACATTATATCACATTTCCCAAATAGCATCGTTACATATCCTATCATGCCAATGCACCATAAGCACACATAAAACATTGACACATACTAAAAAATCATTGCCATTATCACATAAAATTTTTCTAGATATAAAAAATGAATTATCATTACAAACACTTATTTTATTTTATGTTTATTATCACACAAGCAATATATCCTTGGGAAACAAATATATTTGTTGATTATAAGTGGAAATACATTTATTCATAGGGTGTTAAAACAATTAATCAACATTGGATTCACAATATATATAGAAACCATAAAAACAGGGGCTACCAATGACAATGATTTTTAGGGAGACAACTAAATGATGAGACTATGCCTATGAATAAAAATATATCCTGTTATTATATTTTCATATGTTCTCCATATCTATATAAAATTAATCCCCAAAATTACGAAAAATATATTCCAATAAAATTGTAATGTCATGTACTGACTTCTAATAAAATAATTAGTCATATTGGGGGTTATATAGCCTTAAAACACCTCCTTGTACATCAGGGGTTGTCGACTAGTAGCAAGGGTATACTGATGGTATGTTAGGGAGACTATTCCCTCCTGACCAGAGTATCATAGTGGTATATCATAAAAAAATAATTGAAAAAAGTGGAAGCAGTAATAAATGAAAGAATAAATAGAATATGAATAATATTAAATTAATATAAAGGGACAATGCCAACATTACACAATTCATGGATGTCAAGATGATGATAAATAAAAAAATAGTCAAATCACAATAGAAAACAAGATACATGGTATTACATGAATGAAGAAAGGAATGAAAATCCCATGGGTGAACTCCCTGAGTATCCTGAGTTGTAACTCTGTCCTTTGCTTCTAACTCCCAGTTACAAGTTTGTCAACACAAGAAAAAAACCATGGTCCTTCAAACCTGAGATCTACATGAGTACTCCAATGCAATGGCTGCCCAAAAAGGGTGTGATATATACTCAGTAGTCCACAAACAATGGTGTATACTGCTTAATCTAGTATTTTGATTTTAATTAATAGTAGTTTATATGTATACATAATAATAATCAATGCTAAAACGATATGAGTTGGATCAAGTTCTAATTGGACACCTGGACGACTTTACCTGATTTGACACAGGCCAGATTTATAGTCTAATTAGCAACTATATATTATTGTAATAAAACATATATATATATATTATAGTTATATAAATCATCCACTTGTATAGTATAAGTACCTATTGATTATAGTATCCCAATACCTGGAATACTAGGTGTTGGCTAGAGTGACGCATAAATCAATTATCTATAAACAATCCAAATGATCCAATAATCTTAGATAAAGGGTACAAGGCCTACATCTAAAAATTAATAAGATACATAATTCTAAACAATCAATATTATTAGTGTGTCATCATTCCAAAACCTGAAATGAATGATGTGGTGGGTCATTCCCATGGTCCAAATTGTTTCAACAATGTGAGAATACTTTCTCAGCACCCGATGTAAGGGATAGTGAAAAATTAAAAGACCAAAAATTTCATTAACCATCTTATTACAACCGAAATAAATTGAAAATTAATATTCATAATATGGAATTAATTCTTAATATAATCAATAATACCATTATAACCAAGGTAATAAAATTTAATAAAATTCATATAAGTTGTTCATATTTAAATATAGAAAGAGGCATAGTCACAACACCCAATTCAAATTCATTAATTTTAAACAATATAATTTATAAAATAAATATAATTTATCAAAGAAAGTCCTTTTAAAATAAATTATTTCCAACACACATAGAAGGTGTTTTATCATTAAAAAAATTATTCACAAGGAAGATCATTCCCCATTAATAAATCCATTTAACAATATAATTTGAGTTCATCTACTAAGAATTCCACTTATCTTGAAATAATATAAAGTCCTAAGAAAAACCTAATTCCATAGGGCAAGGAAATATTTTAAATAAAAATCCACCAATTTTAATTATAAAGGAAAGTGCACCTCATATGAGGGTTTTTATTATAAAACATGACATTGTTAATTAACATAATCATTAATATATAATTAGAATAACATTCAAGTGGCATAACTTAATAAACCAAAATAAATATTTTATAAATCTAATAAACAAAGAAATTATATTTCATGGTTAACCATGAACTAAAAAGGCTCTATTATCAACTAGGTTACCACCTGAAAGGTTGAATGCATTTTCAAATACATTTCAAGAACTTAAAAGAATTTCTTGGATTTTAAATAATTATATAAATGATGAAAAATAACATAGAAAACCGAAAGGGATTTCAAGCATTTGTTTTAAATATAATGACTACATATTAATGCTCAATAGGTGTAATAAGTCATGTGTATAATAATTTAGAAATAGTGAACTCATTTTGGGTGATGCGTGGAAAAGACATGTGTATAACACAAAAAAATATTTAGAAATAAATAGAATCATGTGAATATATCTATATCCCACCTACCATATAACATGGATTCTTTACTCATACAATATCGAGGATTCATTATATACTATTTTAAATAAATAAAGAAAATGATATATGACCAAAAAATAAGGTGAATTGGATCGCACCAAAATACCTCTCTAGTTAGGAAGAGAACCCATGAATGAATGAGGATTTTACATATTACCTATATAGATCCAACGTGATTGACGACGTTTGAATTGGTATTCGGATCCATGAGATAACAATATCCCTAGTTTAGGGAGGATGATTGTTCAATGTGGGAGAATGTCTGAGCTTTCCACTAGGAATAAGATTAAAAACAAGAGAATTATTTGAAAGATAATTAAGTGTAAAAATGTATAGTCACACCTCAAAATAATGTCACATGGTTTGGGCACATGGTTTGTCCAAATAATCTGCCAACCATTAATCTTTCAATACTTAAGAACAACACCATGCATGGTTGTTCGACATGGTTTGACCAACTATGTGCGAACTATGTTGCAAAAAGTGAACACAAAATTTCTTAATGGAATTAAGAATGTGGTATTAGTCATAAAACTTGATAAACTATGTGAAACCCATACGTACCCTATGCTAAACATTATAGAGCCTCGCATGACTGTGCACCCCGAACCGCATGGGTTCCTACAAATCCTACGGCCTCTATCTCCACACAATGTTCCCCACATGGTTTATAATTTAGGACCACATGGTTTTATAAAAACTACGTGCCACTTCCTATTTTTCTGTTTTGTAGATTCTCAACGATGATTCACCAAGAACTCAACAAATCAGCTTAGGCACCACTCATTCCTTTAGACATGTATAAATACCTGACTTTTTTGTTTTCCATCTCTCAAAATTATGTTTTGAATATCATTTCTATAAAAAAAACCATCCAAAAAAATACAATATTCAAATTCACATGGAATTATACATTGTATCAAAATATGTGTCATTATAATTTTTTATGGTTATCATTGTTTATAATTATAACAAATATCTTTTTCACACATCTTTTTTATGGATTTGTGGTCATTAACCTTATACAAATCACACACTTTATTGTGATCAATGTTCTTTATAAATATTCACCCAAATTTGGGTGTTAGTTTTCTTTTCTATGTCCATTTTTTCACATCCCACCTATATTCTTCTATTTGTAAAATAATTATGTGTTATTTCAAATTAATTTTACACAATTACATCTATTTTTCAAAAGTATGTTTTATTAAATATTTTTTTTCTATTAATGATTTAAAAAATTTTATACCTTTTAATGAGTGAGGTTAATTCCAAAGATAAATTCATTTTAATGGAGAATGTAACGCTAATAATTTATTGAATTATTTTCTTTTCAAATTCATCTATTATTTTCAGTATTTTTTATTACATGTTACACTAAGATTAGATTTAATTACCAAGAACATTGAGTTTAAATGAAATGTGACATACAATAAAAATATTATGTGGACGCCATTAGAATAGTGAGTATGAGTAGTATTAGATAATTTATGAAAATATGTGGTTTATACATGTTTATATAAATATATCATTGGTGACTAATTAATTTGAAATAAAAATAAAAAACATATGAAAATAAAGGGAATCATTTTTTGTAGATCTATTTAAATCCACGTAAAAATGTTTTACCTTAATAAATTAATAAACGCAATTTGTTGAATCATTTTAACGAAATTTATATATTTTATATTCATTCAAATGTTTAAAATTCGTCTTATGTTTTTTTATAAAATATAAAAAAATGAATAAATTTTAATGCTTAAAAACTATATTTTTCTAAAAATATAGTTTGTCTCCTTTTTCAACACTTATTTCAAAACAAATTTTGTAATACTTTAGAAAATTTATATGAAAAAATAATTTTCATTTTTCAAATCAAAATATCAAAGGTAACATAGGGTAAATTGTTTTCAATTTTTTGAAAAGATTAATTTTTGGATGTATATTGAAAACTGCTAAATTATTATTCAAAACTTTTTTTAAATTTATTTATATACATAAGTTATATATTTATTTATTTTCTAATTTAAAATTATTCAATTAAATATCGATTAATCTTATATAGTTTATTTGAATCATTTTCATATTGTATTTTTATATAAAATCCTTTTAAATTGTTGATCACATTCTATTTTAAAACATGCTTTCTCATCGTGCATATGGGATCAATATTAAATTAAAAATTTCCAATTGTATGAATGGAAGGCTTATAATCCTATGATCACTTCCTTTCTTAGTACCCAGTACCCCCAGGGGAAGTTGAATCCCCACTGCCTCCTTAAAAGAGAGATGTCCTGAACCAATAGATGATGGGGGCATACTTATCCGACCTCCATGAACCTATGCTAGCATATTGAATAGTTTTTTGAAATTTTTAATATTGATTATATGGTCGGTATGGATAGTATATCCTTTTTATCTTTTTATTCATAATTTCATATCATTTTGTTTTTCGGTAGAAGCTATTGTTCTCTCCAGTCAGCTCTTGGGTCCCCTTTGTGTCCCCTCCTTTTTGGCATGTCTTGATATATATTAAGGAATTCTATTCTGAGGGGTTTTCCCCCCTGGTCCCCCCATAAAGGTATTTACTCTGGTATTTCCCCCATGGGCCCCCTCTTATCTCTGGTAGTAGCTCATCACATCTTGTCCTTATCAATAAAGATGGGAACCAGATTTATTGTATATGGGCACAGAAACTATTGTCGAGTCAGGGAGGCTTGGAGTAGACGAGAAGGTTGTGTCTGAGGTTTTCTAATCAACATGATCACAAAAACTACGATCACAGATAAACTAGTCGAAGAGATATATTAAGTCATCCCTGGATATGGCTATTAGCTTACTGGCGGCTGAAAATATCCTAGACACTTGTCTGAAATCTATTTTTTGGACATATTTTGAACTTATAATGTCTTTAACTCATGAATACACCATTTTGGAGCATTTTTTAATTTAAAAATGATAGAACATATTTTTCATTTAAAAAATTACATGTCTTCCACTCACCTCACAAATAAAATCCACACCCCCTCCTCTCTTCTTCACACCTTCAAACAATTATGGATAAGAAAATCCTAAGAAAATAAATTACAAACTTCACTCAAACAATATTATAAGACTTAATTTTTAATCAATCCAAACCATGTATGTCTTTTGGTGGAAAGTTAAAGAGGTTACCGAAATATGAGGTAACATTCATAAATGGGCTATGAAATCATCATTATTGTGTATAGAAAACTACTTCACCGCAAACAAATACCAATAATTTTTCATTAAAAAAAACAATTGTTATTGGGTATGATGATTAATCTAAACCTTATATATTATATTTATAAAATAATTATTTTTTGGGTTCATTATAGCATATATAATTTTTTTACTTTCCATTCCCTATAGGAAATGAAAAACCTGCTCATGTGTAAGGCAGACTACAGCCTGCTGAGCTGATGTATTTTTATTTCACTAATGCTTTACATAAAAAAAAAATAAGTATATATTTAATTAATATATTTGATATAAATGAAATAATTATGATATAAAAAAAATATTTATCATTCTTAAATGAAAATTATAATTATCTTTATTATATTTTTCACACATTGAGAGACTGTAATTTCATTCATGTATGTGAGGACTACCACCTTCAGAATGTGATATGACTACTATTTTTATCACTACACCAAATGGATTATATATATAATAATATTTAATGAAATAATATTGTAAATATGAAATTTTTATCATTTTTAATGGATTAAAATTACAAATTCCCTCTCAATAATAGTCAATGGAAAATAAAAATGTTACTCATGCGTACCTATGGCCTACCATCTACAAGATCATAACAAACTTCCCTTCTAAAAAATATATTAGTAGATTGGTATTAAAATTATGATTTATTAATAAGTACAATAATTATTTAAAGATTATTATTCTTTATATAATGAATCCATGATCATTGTAAGTGGATAAAAATGATATTTCAAAACCTAAAAGAACAATAGAGTAGGTACTTCCCGAAACACGACTTTAACATAAAATTGTTAATAAAAGGTTACTACAACATCATTAAATTTTTTTATATTGAATGATATATAAAACTATATTTCTATAATAGATTTTTAATAAACTTATTTTTAATATAAATATTGATCAATTGTGTGTGAATTAATTTCAATTGATATGGTATGTGATATCTCGTCTCTCTCTTTTATTTTTAAGAGATAACAAAAATTCCACTTTCCTTTTTTCCATATACCGCACCTTTTAAATTTTATATCATTAGTCTCCTACAATTAATTATATTCAACATTTTATTTTATTTTATTATTTATTCGGAATTATGAATCAAAATATTACAAAATCAATATATGATATTCTTCTCACTTTTCACATTTGTGAGATACATTACATATTCATCACTTTTTTTATATGTACTAAATCTACTATCCATTAATGTATTTTATATTTATTCCCAATAAAATTATAATGATTTACATATCTATTTCAGTATCTCTATTTCACATTGTTTAGGGTTCAAACTATACCCAAGAGGTAATGGATTTTTTCTCAATTAGTTTTCATTAAGACAAATGTTATGTTATGCACCAGTATTATTTTATGAGTTGTATATACTACCCCCATAGACATGTAATATCATTATTTTATTCAATCTCATGATATTTTATGTTTCATTTAATTTTATTCTTTTATAGGGATTATAATACATTGTTACCAATGTTGTTAATATTTTATGTCACCATCTCATCATTTATCATGTTTTTATGATTATATTTCAGATGATGGAGTATTATGTACTATTTATTATAAAATTCATGAATTTTATTTTCCTCAGGGTTTTTCATAGAAGTTATATTTTTCTTTTTATGTATTTCTTTTCATATAATTTGGAGTTTAACAAGGTGTTTTTATTAAAATCTAATCTTTATTTATCTATTAAATTGAAAAAACATTTTTCATAGAAAACTAGGTTTTCTAAAAATATTTTTTAAATTTATTATGAATTATTAAAAATATTTATTAAATAAATTTTTATACAAGTTTTACATTTTTAAAAGACTTCCAAATGGAATCTTCATGTTTTTTTTCAGACAATCCCCCTTTGTCTTTTAATAAAAATTTAAAATGAGACTTTTTTTAACATGTACAACATGAATGGTATTTCCCACCTTTATAACCATTACTATATTTGAAGGCTAGTTTATAATTTATCAGTGTTATTTCAATGATTATGATATTTCATAAGTATTCTATTTAAAAAAAGGGGCTTTTAAATTTGAATGTTTATTTTCCTCAAGAAATTTATTATATTATTTTAAACCTTTATATATAAGTTTAAAATTTTATTTCCAATGAAAATATTTTACAAAATGTTTTATGAATATTTTGTTTTAAAAATGTATTTTCAAATAGAAGTTATCTTCTACAAAAAAATTTCCATTTTATTTAACTTTTAAATTCATTTTCCATTTATGTTGGCATCCTTTGATGTATTTTTTTGTTATTGGTGATATAATCCAAGGATAAAATTATAATTCATTGTCTAAATGTTTAATGTTTATAAATATAAGTTGTTTATGAAACTTATTTTAGTTATGTTATTTATATATTGTTATGATTTTTATGGAATCCTCATAATTTTTAATGGATTGGGCTATAGTTAAATGATAGAATGATTATGAATCTCATATCTTTTCCGAATATCATGATATAATAAAATGTTTATAAAACCCATTTAATTTCATGTGTCATAATATGTTGAATTTTTTATGATCATGTGTTCTAAAAATGCATGGTTTTCAATATTTTATGGTGGTTTTGTTAAAAAGGTGGATGGTGCTTGCATTATAACCAAATAAGGGTGTCACTTCTTTCTCCCTCTACTGCATTGGGTAAAGAATTATATCTCATGGAAGAGATATGACGATAATGGGTAGTAAACTTGTTTTGTAAAGTATATATTTCTTCTATGATATTCTTTAAAGTTATTCCTTACTATTGTGATTGTATTTGGAGTGTAACATTTCCACTATGATAGCCTTGTAGTGATCCTAGACTACTATGGAAATAATTTTTTATGCTGTGGTGTATTCCAAAATTCCATTTCTTAAGCCAATATTATGATATCATGGATCATGTTCATTACATTCCGTATGACTCATGCCTTATGAATTTCTAATATTTATGAAATAATTCAAAATTATAATATTTTATATGTACGTTATGGTTTTCATATGTTATTATAATGTTCTCATAACCTTATGTTCATGTTATGATTATTATCACCATTACAATTAATAATAAAATGAGATCAAACCATATTAATTTTCTTTTCCCCTATTAATGAGTAAATGATATATGTAGGGAAAATTTTTTAAAAAAATACTAAAGGAGAAGATCATTATGGGAGATTTTGATGATCATTCACCAAATTATAAGGATAAATCCTAGCCTCCAATGAAATTGAACTATTATCATCCCCACACATTCCTTTTTTTAATTTAGGGACTATTAAACTAAAATAAGTAATATCCATGTAATAAAAGAATGGTTCTATATAATACATATTCTTTATTCTAATGATTTGTTTTTAGAGTCATATTCCATAATAAAAATTCATTTTTTATAAAGATATTATTAAATTAACCTTATAAAATAAATGATTTTTGATACATATACAATAATTTAAAAATTTATCTGTATCAATGTAAATTTATCCTGGTAAAATTTAATATAATGTCATTTAATGTAAATAAATTGTATCATATCAAACTAAAATCTCTATAAGATATTTTATAATGTGAAACATATCCAAAAAATATATATTTCTAGAATGTTTCCTAAGCTATCTAACTATTGATGAGTTTGAAAAAATGTCTCACTATCCACATATATGTTCAAAAAATAGATCATCATTTGAATTCAACTATAACTCCTATAATGTATAATTCATATCCATCTTTATTATTTAATTAAAAACTGAAATAACAACTCATTCTCTTAGTTAAATATAAACTAAATAATTACATCAAACATATAATTTTACTCTTATATATGTGGAATGAGATTTATAAGATGTATCATGATCAATTTAATTTAAATATATAAAATTCATAATATAAATTATTTATAAACAATAATAGTTATTTAGTAAATATAAGAGACAATAAAATATTTAACAAAATTTATAATAACATTATATTCCATGGAATGGTTCTATGGGGTATCTCTATACAAAAATGTATTAGAATAAAATAAAGATACCATATATAGAATATAATAATATTGAAATTACTAAATTCAATGTAGAATCAAAAGGTCTAAAACTACCTCATTGAATCTGAAAAATATTCACCAATAGTCTTGTTAATTGGGATACCTCAAATAAAACCAATGGTTTTTTACCTCAAATGGTTTCCAATAGAATTTTAATAATTAAACACCATAATATGAACACATCATCTATGAAATTATTCTAATTACTTGATCACATTATAATTTATAAGATGCCAAATTGATGTATTTTCAAAACCTGCTGAAAACTAGTTTAGCAGTAAGTAAAAATTTATAATTCCACATCGACTGTTATAAGAATTTATTTGACTAATAAAATGACCAATGATAATATTATTATGATGAGAATTATGTAAAACCATAGGGATATATTATAATTATAAGTCAATACATAATTTCACTATAAATAATTTATTAATTAAATTTTATGCTCTACTATAGCTATCATATATATATCAGTAGGGAAATAAATGTGTGGTCAGAACCTAACTATCCTAAAGTGTTTTTCATACCCTATTGAACTAAAAATATTAAATAATTTTCAATAAAAATTTGGGATATGATGAGTTATTTAATTGGGAAGAGTATAATCAACCATTTCCTATTTTTAAAACTTCAATTGGTGAAAAAATTTAAAGTATCCAATGCTATCACCTATCAGTTTGTAAAATAGTGTAATAATGATAACTTTTATAAAGAAAAATGCAATCAATGAACAAAAATTTCATTAAATACTACTTATGAACATGGTTTAATAGCATAATAATTTCCATGAATAATAATTTGATGCCCTAAAAATATATTTCCACTCTTGATTAGAGAGGGAAAAAATTATTCAATAAATAATTATAATTAATTATATAACAGAGGAAACAATAAAAATTGGAAAATATTCTATATCGAATTGTTTTTATAGATCTAAAGCTTCTATTGATTTTTCATCATTTCCGTCATATTCTAATACAACACTTTATTGAATTTTTTTTATAATCTACCCCACCCCCATGATTGATTCTGGCCATCTTATTTTTATATCTTCATAAGATAACACCCATGTGAGGAATCTAGAGGGAACAATTTAATAGAAACATTGTCCACATGGGTGTTTCTTATTTTTTCATTAACCATTTTTTTAACTGAAAAAAATAAGACTATGTATTCCTCATCCAAAGAACATTAACACCTACAGGTGCCTCTATCTCATCACACATGACACAAAAGCCCCCTCCATACATCAGAGAAGATTCACCCTTATTCAAAGTATTTAGTCATTACATTTCCATCCAACTTATTAGAGAGATCCCTGGACATGAACAATTCACCCTAGAATGAACTGATGGTCTATGTCATGAGGAGATGATGCACCCATCTCACTCTTAACTAACTGGACCTAGATCTACTATTATCTCCAACACATTCATGCCTCTAAAGAAATACAAAACCTCCATAATGAAGACTCATATCTATGACAAAAACATTCGTCATATTGAGTAGAACTAAATAATTCATCATCAACAACATCATACCATTGAGTTAATTACTTAGGAAATTATCGATCACCATTATATGACAATTCAGTCATATAATTCCAAAGTAGAGAGGCCCATCTGTCTTCCTTATCTTGATCTTATTATCAATATTAAACAAAAGAAAAAAAGGTTCATAAGAAAAAATATACACACAGACACTACAACCAATTTTGGGAAAAAATTATAAAATAATTATGAAGTCATAATATTACAATAAAATCATTATTTTAGAATAATTTTTTCATATTAATCATCGATGGGAACTATATCCTTCAAATGAATAATTTACTGAATATATATTCTTCAAAATACCATTCCTTGATGCTTTGCATAGACTCAAATAAGCAATATATGGAACTATCCTTCACAATATTTCATTATCAATGAACTGAATTTAAGTAAACAACATCACCAACAATTATGTTGACCATGAAAAAAATTTGAGTATTCATTTACACTCATATTTTTTCATGATCTTGGTCTTTATCATAAAAAATTTTTGGTTTTTATCCTGCTATAGTTAGAGACCAGAAAGTTAGCATTAGTTATTGTGCTCATCTCAATACTGCATTCTTATAGCTAAAAACGTTTATTGGTTTATACCTTTCTCCTAGGAAATCCCAAAATATCCAAGTAATATGTGAAAACATTGAGCAGTTGACTCATAAAATATCTGACCGCGTGTAAGTTACATGAATGCCCAATGGTATGTTAGAAGCCCACTTCATTGCCTAAATTATTATTCCCATCTACTATGTATTTTTCTTATAAATATAAGGGAACCACTTTTTTAAGAGTAATGATCTAGAATTTGAACTATTTCTCCCATTCACAAAATACCACCTCTTCCGCTATAGTTCAAAATTCATGGAGGCCTCAATGTATGAGATCTTCTATGAAAATCCACCTATCCCCCCTTCATTTCGGCTCAATGGGGATTCACCCTCACCCATTTCCATTCAACATAAGGTAATTTCATGTAAAAGACCCATCTTACTTGCAAAACATTCCATTTCACTTCACCGCTTATGCTCAACCCCTTTTCTTTTGCATTCAAACCTCCAATCTTGTGTGCACCCATTACCTTAGGCTCAATGACATTCATTTACTCTAAAGCACCATGTTTTATAATATTTTCCACACACCCTTCAAATATTTCATGCACCTCCTCTGTGCAGCCCTCCAGGTTTGCGCGTAGTGATTTCATGGTCCCTCGTGCGACATCCATTGTTTTATTACCCAACCTCTTACTTTTTTCATAGGTAAGCGATGGCTATTTATTTTTCTCATATATTTGCTATCATGGACCCCACTATCAACCACTCCTCCACACCACTCCCTTCAAGAATTTCTAATGCCTTCCCTCCACCAAGATATATGGGGACTTAGTAATGTAAGTCCAATGGTTGGAGAGTGATCCCTCCCTATCCATGATGCATGACATAAAACTATCTGGCACCATTATCCTTAGAACATGCAATTAAACAATATCCTCATCCCGTGTAATTCACATGGGATTCCCCACTTTTAGAATTTTCCCTATCCACTCATCTTCATGAAAATGAGATCTTACTCACATGGAATTAGATCCTCATTACATGGAACAACATCCACCACATGGAGAAGGGCATCCCTCCTAGAGTAAGAAACATTCCATTCTTGTGGGAGGCAGTAATATTGCTACTCCCTTACACCTCTGAACAAAATTACCATTGAGGGAATTGGAACTAGGGACTCTCAACACCCCATACCTCTTCCTTTTTGATTTTTCTCCATGGAAAACTTCTACACATAAGCCCCACAACATATCTCACTAACACATCTTTCATGATCCGACTTTATAGTCTATTACATCATCTTTTTTCTCACACCAAGCATGACTCGTGTGGTCTTAGTGGTTAGTAGTGACTATATATAACCTCCTCCATCAGGGAATTCCTCTTGTAATAAGACCCGGTTTCCCCCCATCATGGGCTGCTAACTATAAGTAACCACTATCCCTTCCAAACTATATGGGTTTTCATAAATGTCTTCTAAACATGGTATGTAGGAAAACTCCCTTAGGATCAATCCTAACTAACGGTAAACCATCATGACCTCCTCCTAGGTTTGAACATCTTGGACCCCATTATCTTCCCTTCATCGACATCCCTATTGATTCACTATGGGTAAAATATCTAGCTATATCATGCCTCTCACCTAGGAAATCACATATACTTTAGATCCCCATGGGAAACTCCTACACATAAGACCCAACCACGTGCATCTTGGCCGCCTATTTTTATAATTCTAAATGTAGCCATCCAGAACTATGTGGACTTTGATTCCTAACCAAATGAGATTTATAGAAAACCTCCCTGTGGTTCAAGCCTAGCATCCTCAAAAATCCATGCACTCTCTCTAGTTCTTTCAATCTCACAATAATACATCCAAACATTACCGTGGCCACCACATCTAGGTAAACTCATTCCATCCATTTGGTTTGTTCCTACATGTAAGGCTCATCCAAAACACTACTCCTAGTATCACTTGGGATACTACCCATGATTAATCTCCACATCATCCTTCATCTAACAAAAACATATCTTCTTTAGAAGGCTTTCTAACCATGTGTATGACTCACACCATACCCTCTCAAATAATAGGGGTATTTATAACTATATTTGATATATAATACATAGGAGGATTTTTTGTTGTTGAATCCTAACCAGTTATCAAATTTGGTTTCCCCTCCTAGGTTTGAACCCTTTTTTATCTACCCCTAGTGGTTTCTAGATCATCCTTCATAGTTTAACACATTCTCTTTATGTGACACACCATCCCAGTTCTACTCTCATTTTGAATTCAACCCCATCTATTCGGCAAACCTTCCAATTATTCCCTCATTGGGATAAATCATCTAGATCTGCCTCTAAGAAGAATTCTAATACGTTCTATTATATCTTCATAAGACATAAAACTGACAGGCTACCCCATGTTAAACATGTTATGACTGAGGAAAACCATTGAATACATGCCTCTAGCATATGATACCCTGTTCTCCCCATATGATGCATCGAGGTTCCACTCCCATGAGGAAGAAAACATGCCCCTAATCTTCTAGTATCCAGATATTATAATGATAAACAATGTGAATATTCCCCTAACTAAATGTTGTTTTCTTATCAATACCCCTTGGAATTTCACTGTAGAAGTAGTTTAATTAACAGACATCCGAACTGAGATAACACTAGGAATTTGTTTCACGAAAACATATTAAACTGTGTGGGAGACCCAGACAAAGAAAAAAAATCCAAGGAGGACTCCATTGATGGAGTAACTGACATCCAATAATCCCGATTAGATCAATGAGAATACTTCTCCAAAGAAATAATGAATGTCGAATGCCTTTGGAATTTGGGAATAGAGGGAAACAAAATCAATGCCAGAATGTGGTAACATGTGAGGATAACACACTCATGTTGGAAATCAAAAATGTTGCAAAGGATGTTAAATTTTATCATAAAAATGAGAATTAGTATAATTAAAAAATATAATGATAATAATGTCACGTGATATAGATATATGGTTCTAGGGCCCGCCAAGAAAATAGTGGGCCTGGTGTAAAACTCAATAAAATTTGGGGTAGATAATCGTTGGGAATTTCAGTCTCAGATATCATCCTCATGGATATCTCTCTCTAGCAGTGGATGATTGGATGATGTTAGGGCATTGGGAAGTGTCTTATTGATATCTATACTAACAACTCAATATTCAAGCATAGTATGACCAATGCTCTAGGAAACCAATCACCAGTGGCATGTAAATGTAGGGGTAGGAGAAGTAATAACATGGGGGTAAAATAATGAGGAAGGTCATTAATAAATGGGATATGTATTGCAAGTACATAGAGGCTTTTGTAACTCACTAACACAGCCACCCCCAAGGGCCGCACAGGGAGCCACTGCTCCCCACTCTGGAATCCAATCTCTTTGGGAGTCTATTCCTATTGAGTTCTTATGACTCACTCAGCTTCACCAATGAGGTAAGGGGTGCATGGGTCACCCATGCTACAACTACTACCCGAGAGTATCCAAGGAGGGCTCCTACTAGGCCATTTCAACATAACCAACTACTAGTCATTCAGGATAGAGAACATGCAGGTCTACACCTTTGCTCCTCTGGCCCAGGTCTAGATGACCATATACTAGGGTCGGAACCAGGCTTAGAATGAAGCCTGTCAGGGGACATCATCATCTACGACTCATGTGGTTCATGCCACTAATAGTCTATTTCACAATATCCCTACCACAAAAGCGAAAAGACCAATAAGTTCTTGATCAAAATAGATACCATAGTAACCTCACTAGAAGGTCGGGTTGACTCATTCGATCATTGGAACCACCGATATCCATCACAGTTGAATCTTAATAATGAGATATAATATGAAGTCCCTCCCCTTACCATTTCTGTCTATAATAGAGGTACTCCCTAATCTCACACCCAATTTGGTGGCCCTTTCAATGTTCACAATATCCAACAAATTATATTTTATCCCAACAATTTCAAAATCCATATTTTAGGTCCCTCACATGCCTATGGTTCCCGATATGGTGGCCCTCCCCCTGTCACTAACCACCAGCATAGAGGTACTCCTCATTCAATTTCCATATCAACAAGGCATCCTCCCTAAAGTAGTATCAACAAAAATAAAATCCATCCTGGCTTCTTCACTAGCTAGTATAGAGCTCCTCCCTATAAAATATCAAATCAGAGAAGAGTTCCTCCCCACTCTATCAACAGTCAGTATGGATGTCCTCCTTTTGTCTCCACTAGCTCAAGTGGAGTTCACCCCTGCTCTAGCATTTATCATAGTTGAGGCCATCCCCACATCATCAATGATCATTATGAGGGACCTCTTCATTTTTCCACTACCAACCAAAAAGGAGTCCCTCCCCATATCCCATTTGATATATATACATGTGGTCCTCACACATCGACTCACCAAAGTACCGGTCATCCCCAGTCAATTGACAGCTAACATGGAGGTCCTCCCCATGTTCCCGATGACTCAAGAAGAGGTCATCCTTGTTATGTTTACACCCAAGGAGGAGTTCCTCACCACTCTCACAGTAGTCTCAGAGGACGTCCTCCCTTCTCCAAAGGAAATCAATAAAGAGGTCCTCCTCATACCCCAATCATCTTATGTAGAGGTCCTCCCCACTCCGACACCCACTATAATGAATGTCCTCTTTATGTTGAGAAACCTCCCCAATCTAAAGAGTCTTCTTGAGGACGATGGTATAATCATATTCAGTAAATGAATAGATTTAGGAGGACCATAATAATCATCAATCCCATAAGATTCTCATATTTTGAATCCCAGTGTGATTTTATGATGAAATCTTCTCTATAGTATTTTGCTTTAGAGGCTAGGACAAGATCCCATCCGGTGATTTTCATCATCCTAGAAGTTCATATGTACTAAATCCCCAAATCCCTTCACAACAACATGTAGGTGGAGGAATATTTGGATCCATTTTAGGGTCTCATAATGTAGTTATCTATGTCATCACCAACTTCATTCTCTACCTCTACACGAGATCATACAGAGTCTTTATGGGTCATGATAAACCATAAGCACCTAATAGTCCCACAAATTAATTATGTTTCCCTCGATTATGAGTCAGTCAAAATTACCTTGTACTATAAGGATGTGATGATACAGTTGACACCATCTTCAAAACACAACCCAGTGTAAAGTGTTTATTTAGTGCATGTAGGATTCTCTACATTGGCCAGTCCACTACAGCGATGGTCCACATCTATTTCATTTCAAATTTCTTAACCAGCATTGATTGGAGGCTGGGAAATCAAAGAGTCATATCCTTCTTTTGTGTATGGAAGTGTGTCAGACCCCCTCACTATAGACCAGTTATCAATGTTGTTCTGTCCGATTGTATTTCCTAAATTCGACAACCCATAGGCACTCTCCCAAGAAGAGGTTTTGTGAATTGGCCGAACCATCAGGACAAAAGGTTTCTGCTTTCATGACTTTCAAGTGGATTACCCTAATATTGGAGATCATTTCTATGACATTGACCACTAGTGTTGCATGGTTGAGTTTGCAGTGCTTTTAGTGGACCAGCACTCTATATCACTTGTCTACCACTAGTATTTTCAACAATGATGTGTTCTTTGATTTACTATACTTTACATAATTATCGAAGAGGTGTACCCTCATTTGTAGATCTGGGAATAGGTACAAATTGATTCTCTAAATTTTAGTCTGACCCAAAAAATGTTAGACCTACCCTGTGATATCGATGGCATACCTCCATACACAATCATAATAAAAATTATCCTCTATAACATAACAACTGATGATGGGGAAACCACCATTGGATTTTATAGGGAAGATCCACCCCTTGGAGTAGAATAAAATCAGGTGGAATTCAATGGTGTTCACAATCACCAAAAAAGGTAGATACTTATAGAACACTTTGCATCGCTAGTCATTTTTATGAAAACCATCAACGAAAAGGATTAGTTTGGTACCTTTATGCCCTATGAAATGTGTAGTGCAGAGTAAGATACAAACGAGGCTTTTGGGATGTGTGTTTAGGTGGCCTTGGTTCTTGGCGTGAGTCCTTCAACGATGGAGACTTTCCGTTATGGCATTGGTTTCACTCATGGTGATTATTCTGGTCTATAGGATTTGTTCAGTGTTTTAAAGGGCGATGTTCGTTTTTGGTTTTTGGTGGCAGTTGTTGCCAATCTACGATGGTGACGGGCTAGTTTTGGTGGCGCTGTGATGTGTTTGGCTTCTCTGTGCTGGTGGTTTTGATTACAGTGGTGATGGTGGTGATGGTGAACTCCGACGGATGGCTAACTCTGGTGATTTGGGGTGGCGTGAGGTATGCGATGATGATGGCGGTGTCAGAACGGTGACGACATAGGTGGTAATCATGAAGAAGGCTAGTGACGTGACTGTGGCGGTGTTTTGAATTTTGATATTTGTATTTTCTTACTTTCATTTCAGTTCCCACTGGCGTTGTGACTTTTTAAAAAATCAATAAAAATGGAATGTATGTAATAGACGCTCCACTATCCCCTGATCCTACATACCTATTTTGGGGATCCTTTCAAGGAATGGGTGGTTAGGAATCCTCTCTATGATATAAATTTCATCCAAGATGATCTGAAGGCTACTCCCATTGCTCTGTTGAATCCCTATAAACACGACTTGTGGAAATACCACCTGATGGAATGTTATATCGGACATGGGTAGATGATATGCAAGAACCCTATGGATTTTAATCCTACATTCATCTCCTTCAATGGTATGTATGACCCATTGTAACATTTTAACCACTTCATCTCAAGGTGCATACCCATTTTGGGGACTCCAGAGTAGCTAGAGGGTTTCAAATTCTGATTTTTTTTCAACAGCAATTAGAAGGGCCAGTATTCAACCTTTACAGCCAATTTTTAATAGGTTCAATTACTACTTGTGAATATCTTCATAGGACGTTTCTCCATTAGTTCAGTTACATAACCCAAATACCAAGTATTTCTGAAATCGTCAAGTGAACACAACATCCTTATGATCACGTCGTGGAATTTGTCAACAGATGTAAGGGCCTTGCATATTGACTCGACATACCGATGACCCAGGAGAAGTTGTTATCAATATGCATTGGGAATGTCAAGACTTAATTTTTCTCATCCCTCATCACTCATAACTTCATAGGTGATTCTGTGATTTATTTGATAATCCCTAACACCTTGAAGAAGCCTTACTGCCAGCCAAGAAGGCCCATATATTTACTCTTATGACTCCTACAAAAAGTGACTCCAAGGAAGATACTTTTACCATTACACAGATGGTGGCACCCCAATATTCTATAGTTGTTATAGGTAGATCTTCTTTTTCTACCTCACTATGGGAGATAGCCTTAGGCCTAGCCTCAATATCAGTAACACTAAATGTAGAATTGGTAAAGACCACCACATAATTTATTTTCACCACTTAGGTGAGAGAATCATGTTTTTTCCCCTTAATGATCTAGACGCTATTTAGTGATAGGCTCCCATATCCCCCTTCCAAAATAGGAGAAACTATACCTACTCATTCAGTGAGTATTAGGTTCAAAAATATTATTGGATTTCCCTAGTTCGAATAATAATTAAGAATTCAGAATGCAGTAAACCATAGTAGGTCGATATCACTGATCACCTTGACTATTGATTGTATCACATGATCCATGGGCATACCATCAAAACATGTCATGTATTCAAGAAATGGCTCCAATAAAAGTTATATTTAAATGTGTCTATGTCAGTCACTACTCCAACATAGGTAGCATGTTTTTCTAATAACCCTAAAAATTATATTGAAGGATAGTGGCAGCAAGTCTCAAGAAATTGGACATAAAAATAAGACGATCGATTGGCTCATAGAGTAGTCATTAATGCCCATGTTTTCATCTATTCCCTGTTTGAATCGACCCAACCCTCTTGAATCCACTACACTTCCTCCCAATATATCTTATTCATATATGGAATGCACGCCACAATCTCTTACCTCTGGAAAGTGTGTGCACTAACATTGTAATAGAAATCAAAATCCTTCACCATTGCCAGTGTCATATCACACTCTCAATGATTTCATGCCTTAAAATATGGGGAAGGCCCTACAGTCTTCCAAGTATTAGACGATTCCTTTGATAACTACCAATAGTATGCTTTTGGGAATACTTTTCAGTTTTTGGATCCCAACATGGTGATTGACAATTAATAGTATTAGGAAAATCCCCCGAATTTCCCTGGCCAACATAATAATTTATGTAGTCAAGTATATTAGAACCATGGGGATTCTTACTCTAGTGCTTCAATCCATTCCACGCATGCTACTAAGGAAAGGCAACATTCTCTTCATGGGACCCAATAGGATTAGTCATCTTATCTCATCTCGTCAAATTCATATCCACTACTGATCATTCTAATCGGCAAGGTAGTACATCCATGACTACGTCATAATCAGCTATGTTCAAATGTGGTCAAGCCTCTTCTATCTGATATTCATCCGGTAGTAGTTTTTCATTATTTAGATACCGAGCAACTTTATATTACCAAAACCATTCATAATTCACTGATTCGACTATTAGTTCCCATCACGTTCCATTCTAAATAAAAACCTCTTGTCCAAATAAATGGTTCCCAAGAATTGATATATGTTGTACTCAATAATCTCATCATTATTCCTACAAATAACTTGACATGAGATTCCCTCTATATGTCTGATGAAATGCGAGAATACCTGATTTAATCTTTTATGAGACCCCTCTAGTTTCAAATAGTGGTAGATACCATAGAGTCCTTCCATATTGAAGAAGTTGAGCTAGCAGAATTCCAGGCCATCATCTCATTCTAAGTAGAAGATGATGTCTCTCATATAAATGCTAAAAATAGCCCACTCTACATCACCTACCAGTTCAATTTCAGTGAGTTTTTCCATTGTCTTGTTAACATAGGTTTTAGGATAAACATTATACCAACTGAGACACTCTTCAATATAGGACTGATTGAAGCATATCAGATTCCATTTGACCTGAAGATTCAGGGTTATGATAGGACTGAGAGGAGTTTTTTTCTTATAATGTCATTGAAGACCCAGTTTTGTGGCCTTATTGCATAAAATGAGTTTATGTTTGTCACATACGATACTGCCAACAATGCGTTGATGGGTAGTCCATGGATCTATCTATATGGATCAGTTCACTCCTCATATCACCAAAGCATCAAGTACTCCCTCAACAATCAAGTAGGTGAGCTCCAATGTGATTTATATTGATTTACCTATTGTGAATCCTTCTATCTATATTATGAATATTATCGGAGAAAGAAAAATGGGTCCAGGACAATGAGTTTGAGTATATTACCACTTTGGTTTATACATGAAAAAATTTAGATTATTCTTTCATTCTCTTGATTCACAAGTTAGAGACCACAATTCCAAACACAGGACACTAATTTTTGATTTCCTGGAAGAGGGGTAGATATGTTCTCTGTTACATGGAATGTTGGAATATTACCCCATACATTAACATAAAACATCCTTGAGTGATACGATAATCCCTTACCCCCATGAGGTATAATGATGTTCGCCCCATGGATACAAGTTTACACCATAAATTCTTATTTTGGAGAGCCAGGTTGATCTTACATAGACCAAACCATGTGAATTGATTTGACATCAATCATAGACCCCTCGGGCATAGGTCTAATGGAATCAATTTGATAGATACTATCACCATGGATTCTGAAAAAAAAAAAGGTTTCCTAGTGAGGAATACACATCTTCCCATGTGGCCACTAGTGTTTCCCTTGGATCAGTCAACCTGGATGAGCCATCTCCTCCCACTGGTCACCTCACCTTAGATGATGAAGTGTATTTGGAAGATGCCCCTCTTTCATTTGAAGTAGGCTTCTCGTCCATTTCTCAGTATTTGTTTCATGTGAATCTTGTCACTTTGTATGATTTGAGGCTGATGTTGATTAGTATAGCCATGACTATAGAGGATCAATTGTATTATGTTGATTTTATAAAGAAGCAGCATGATGTTTTCTCTTGCTGTTAAGAATATATTTATGTTCATGAACCTTAGGTCTCCATCCACTGTCTTTGTCTTCTTGTAAGTCTGTGCGGGTTCATGAACAATTCTAAGAAAATGCACCCCCTATCACAGTTCCATTTTTGAGGCCGAACTTGACAAGATCATCAAATAGAACTTCATAATGAAATTTTAGTACCCTATATGGTTGGATGACATCATTCCAGTTAGGAAAAGGAACAGACATATCAAGTTCCGCATTGTCTTATGGGACCTCATTCTCCATTGACCAGAGCATGATTTTTTTATGATAATCGAGTTCTTGATAGATTCCAGCTCAAGGTTAAATGATCTATCATTTGTGTATGGGTATTCATGGTATATTCAGATCTTGATGGCCTCTAAAGATAAAGATTCTACCACATTCAGGGCACCAAGAGGAGCCTTTTTCTATCATGTAATGCCTTTTGGTTTGGAGAATGCATGATCCACCTATCAAACATCCAAGTACCATATATTCAAACCAATCCTAGGAATGCAAGTTAAAAGCTAAATGGATGATCTAGTATTCAAATACAACCAGCATCAAGACTATCTTGGAGATGTTTATAAATTTTCCAGCTTCCTCTGCTGCCACCATTTAATGATTGCCCCTTGATTTTTTATTTTAGGGTAACCTCTAGGGATTTTCTTGGATATATTGTTAGGTATTGAGGCATTGAGATTGACCTGGAAAAAAATATATTCCATCATTCAGATGCCTATTCTACAAAGCCATTAGGAGGTCTAATTACTTGAAGGATACATAGAAAACATACACTAATTCGTAGTGAATCTTGATAGAAAATGTAATCCCTTATCTAAAATCATGAAAAATGTATCATCTACCAGGGGGATGAAGAGTTTTATACAATGTTTAATGAAGTAAATAAAAATCTGATGCAGCCTCCGGTTTTGATGTCATTCATATCATGGAATTCATTGGTCCTCTACATTTCCACCTCAAAATGATCCCTCATCACCCTTATCAACAAGAAAAACAACCATGGGATAGAGAAAAACATATACATTCTCAGTTGCAAGCTCCTCGATATAGAGTCCAAATAGTATTCTATTGAGATGTATTTCCTCATGCTAGTTTTTTCAGTATAGATGTTGTGGCACTACTTAATGCATCATGTTATATAGATGGTATCTCGCATGGACCCACTAAGTTATATCCTAATACACCCTATGTTGATTGGTCATCTAGATTATTGGTAAGTGATCCTTTAGTAGTTAATCATCATGTTCATTATACAGAAGTTCGTTATGGTTTAGACACTAGTAGACTTTCTGGCCACCCATCCATCCCCCACAAAGAAGCCTTCAAATCTTTATTTTCTGTATGCATCCATCGTATCGGTGGATGAGGCTATGTCATGTTGGAAGATACATTTTGATGGTGCCTCATAGAGCCTAACCTGTAGATGTATCAATCATCCCAGACTCAACAGAGTGGGTACATAGACCAAATTCATCTCCCTGACATAGGATATCCTTCCATATTCATTGAATCCATTATAAGGCTATTCCAAAAATGATGAATAGAATCAGGCACTCATTACTGGTATCGATATGAACCTTGAGATTGATGTTCGCCACCTTCACCTAAATGGGGACTCTGAGTTAGTCATCAGGAGGATTAAATATTATTATGTCATAAGGAATCCAGAACGCATTCCCCAGCTGGTGTGCACTCTCCACTTGATGGTCTAGTTCCCTTCTCAGACATAGGTAACTTATGTTCTTTGGTTGTAGAATAGTCCAACCAACACCTTTTCTAGTTTAGCTGTCGCACTTGTAGAACCTAACAAGGATGATCAATTTATCCATGAAGCATACTAAAGGTTCATCACTAAAATCACTCCTAAAAATAATGATATCTAATAAGTAAACCACATGACCATTGGTGGATGACCATAAGGACCTATAGTCCCCTTATAGTTGAATAAAACTCTTATTTGACGGGTCCATTCATCGAGTATCTCTACAATAGACCTCTCCCACATAACAGAGTCGAACATCAATGTATCATTCATTTAACGCCACAGTTCACCCTCCAGAGTAGTACAAACCTTGAGATAACTCTCTTCAAATATGTATTCTATGGAATTATCCTCCATTTCATTCTAGGGGATTATATTCCCCATGTTATTTAGGATGGTCGTGCTGGATCATGTAGTTCCCATCTAATAGGGTTGAAACTCTCCCATCATATTTAAATAATGGGCTACAATTGGACACCCATGGTCCATAACTGTATCGAGTTCATTGAGAGGTTCCAAGAATATTATATTAATGAGAATATCATGCAACGACCTCCAGATCCCCTCCATAATAAAAAGTTTCATTATCCATTTGTCTTTTGGAGACTTGATGTCATGGTAACATATCCATCAGTGATATCTCACTAGTGGAGGTTCATTTTAACCATCACATATTTCATTTCTAAGTGGAAATAAGCATTCCCTCTCAACGAAGTCAAAGCCAGGTCTACAGTGGAACTATTGAGCTCCCACAACATTTATCAATTCAGTGTGCCTCTCACCACTATTACTGATAATAAAACCAACTTCTAGGTAGGTGAACTTATGAATTTTTATGGAACATACATCATATGGTCTAAACACACATCATGATACCATGTGCAGATGAATGGAATGGTCGAGGTGTTGAAAAACCCCTCTCCACTATCCTTTCAAAGATAGTTTGTAAGAATAAGAAAATTTGGTTGGAGAATATACCCAATGCTCTCTGGGATTATCATAATACGACTAATAACTCCACCCATGTGACTCTATATACACTAGTGTATAGAATAGAGGCACTACTACCCATCGATATTCAGCTACCTCTGATTCGAATAGTTGTATACAATCAAAAGACATCAAAAAGGGTATCTGATTTTCCTCTGTATGATCTAGACACCCTCAATGTGAATATGTTTAATACTTTCATAGTATCAAGAGGAACCATAATAATATATCCTTATCATTAACCTTGAAGGTTTACCTCCACTCATTCCTTAAAGGTTAAATAGTAATGGCTCTTGAGATTTCAATTATACTAGGCAGTAAGACATCAATGTTGATTCTAAAATGGAAAGGGTTATACATCATTCACAAGGTCTAACTCAACGGTGTGTACTATGTGGTCCCCATGGATGGAGAGCACATCACTCCCCCCACACATTACATTTTCCTCGTGAATTTCTTCACATGAACAGAGTTACAATTTCCAAGTTCCATGATAATAAACTATATGAAAACCATAGTCCTAGTCATAAGTCTCTAAACTATGTAATAATAACTTCCCTTACCATAATACATCAAACTACTTTCCTATCATCTCTACATCATGATGTTAAGTATTGATACATAATCTTAGTTGATTGATAATAAAATAAATTTCTTCTAGATTCCTAGTCATACGCCTTTAAACTATGTAACAATCACTATCCAAACCATTTGACGTAAAACTATGTGTTCATCAACTCCACAACATGAAGTTAAACTATTTCAAATCATCCTAGTTGCATGACGTTAAACTTCATGATGACCATAGTCCTAGTTGTAAAACATTAAACTTCATAAAAATCATCATCTTTACAATATGATGTTAAAATAATTGTTTATAATCCTTACTTCATGACTTTAAATCTTAAAAAAATCACACTTTTGATCACATGATGTTAAACTGCACAGAATTCCACAACTTATCTATAGGCTATCAAACAGCTGGACAATACATTGGTCACATGATATTAAACTGTATGGCACTTTGGTCAAAGCTATAAGACCTCAACGAATTGAAACCATTTTCAAATCTATTTGACCTATAAAGATATACATTACTTGTTCTAATCACATGAAAATAAAATGTATGACACAATGTCCATACCATATAATGATAAATCACATATCCAACATTGCACACAACATTGAACATTTTCCTTTCCTTGTGTGGAGATCACATGACTCCTCATACACTAATAATTAGATGACTCGACATTCACATGTCATTATGAAAACTACATAATCCCATGATATCCCATTTGGGATATCACTCTATATTCAGCACTGATCCACTACCATGCCATATTCCAGAGCTACCTAAGGATACTCTTCCTTGAGAATGGTTTTGACTCCTTTATGATACTCCCCATTGGTGTGCTCAAATTCACTATGGTGTAGAACCTACACTATTAGATTCAATGTGTAAATTCTCTTAGTCTATCCATACGCTTCACAGTGTCCCATTATTCAGATCCCCATCTGCCTCCACATCAAAATAGACCCCCTAAAGGTATGGTTTCAACCATAATTGATCACCTACTATCATGGAAAAACTCCCTGAAGGACATTGGATGATATTTTGAGATAGTTCTCACATTTCAAACATGGTCAGTGGTTGACCCACAATTGTATTTCCCCATTCTGGGTAACATGATATGAATGTTGTGTTTCGAATAGGGTCGACAGTTATTCTCCATCATCACATCATCACCACTATGATCCAAATATTGGGCATCATAATTAACATGTTCCACATCATTTTGTCTTTATAGAATCATAACTACCTTAGTGTAAATCCTCTGTGAATACATTGAATTCTAGGAGGGAGGACTTGTGTAACTGGGATATTCTCAAATAGAGATCTCCATGCCCCTTTGGTTTTCATCAATGTGTTAGGAAAATCGCATCACTACTCCCTGTTTCCCACATCAATCATAACTTCCATGGGCTTAGGAGTCTTGGTAGGGTTTCCAACCACAAGGAGGAGCCACACAATACCACATGTTAGAACTCTATGATCATAAACAAGGTTTTAAATTCTCTTCATCATGTCTTTAAACTATGTATGGGTCTTCCCTGGGACTGTGTTGTTTGACGCATGCCTCATGGGTCCTCATTCACATTTGGTTAATCCTATCATTACATATATATCTCTTATGAAATAATCACCCACATATGTTCTAAATTCTATAATATTAAACTAAGAAACATATAGTTCAATATTTATGACTTTAACTGCAAAAAAAAGTTTCATAGGGGAACAAAACTAGACTGTAAAACATTGAAGGTCTATTATACATGATTTTAAAAGCCATGTTCCCCATGGCTCTGCAACATGATGTTAAATTGTGATGTATCATCTTAGATGCATGAAAGTAAACTTCATACAATTTCACATCCTAGTAACATGATGTTAAACAGAGCACCTGATTACAAATATATAGACATTAAACTTTTTATCACTTCTCCTTGATATTCTGTTTCCTACTTTGGACCCCTTGGTTACCCATTCACATCAGGTTTATACGTTCCACATAACACACATTCCTATTATACTTCCTTTCCTACTCCATCCCTGCAACATGAGGTTATACTATGCTTCAGTGTCATTACCACATGTTGTTAAACTGCATTCTCTCGTCCCATGCACATGATTCTAAAATGGGAACCAATGTTCTGACCTCAATGACATAAAAATAAGATCCTTTGGTCTAAAAAATATGACCTTGAACTATATGAAATATATAGGCCTTTTACCAAATGTTTATTTATGTCCTACCACAATGATTTTTTTAGTTACTAAGGAATGAAACTAAAAGTGTCTAATTCCATATAGAAACTTCCTTAACCTATTACCATAAATTGAGTATTTCTAGGTTCGAATCTCTATAATAATTAATATCCAGACGTACCCCCTAACAGTGATGGTCACATGCTACTTTTTCTCTTCTCTCATCCTAGTTATATTCCCTAATGGGTCTTATGGTAACAGATAGTAGATACTATGTTTTTAACATGTTCAATAGTTGATTATGCATTCGTATGCCCCATCTCTAACTGGTGTAGTTGTGGATCTTTTGTTTTCAATTTGGTGAATAGTGGTACCTACCCATCAATCACCCCAATCATGATCTGGATATCTAATGTCTTTATTTACCTCTTTTCCACCTCTTTTTGTTTTGGTAGATCCCCAACAGCATCGGTGTTAACCCTTCAAGTATCTATGCATGTTGAGCAGTAAAGTAAATGTCATTTGGAATTTCCCACCTAGTATTTCGTTACCCTTTATGTGTGCATCCAAGTGACTAGAATATCCTAAAACTACTCTTGGTTTCTCACACTGAGCTTGGTTTATGTGGGATTATGAATTTTGGTAGAAATTTTACCCTCATAGAGGACATGCACTACTACACTCATCCAAATTCTATGACCTTAAACTAAGAATGATTGAATCTAAGAATTATAAAACTATAATATATATAGGACTATCATCATATTATCTCATGTGGTATTGAGGACTCTTAGGTCCTCATGCATGCAGTATTTTCCATACCACCATACTACAATTATCAGCATGAATAAATTTTTCCCAGGGGCCAAAATTTATAACCAGAAACTAAAAGCCTATGGTCTAGAAAACATCCCATTTAACTATTTTTTGTAGTTCCAAGTATTTCAACATTAAATTATTTTCATCCCTGATAGTCCAAGAAAATTTAATCTAAAATAAATGATTATATCCTTAGGAATATGTAGTGTGGCGATGGTCCTTCTTGGTCTTCATTCATCTTGGGTTCTTCACCTATCTATGATATATATATATATATTTCAACTTGAGAGTCAAATCCATGCACCCCACATCCTAATAAAATGAATTTAAACTAATAAACCAAGTCTATGCCTTTAAACATTAAAATTTTTGTGGGTTTTTTGATGATGTGTTAGGTGATGGGCATTCCTAGTACTCTTTCATTTCATATTATTCCTATTGTGATACAAAATTCCCTTCTCTTGGATATGCCTCTCCCTTATAGGAAATGAATCATGACATTAAACTATATATGTGTTCTCTCAAGAATGTTTTCTGGGACATTGGGACTCGTAGTCCCTAATTCAAAATGGTTTTTGTCACCCCTCTATATTGCACGTGACTATCATTGATTATTTCCCCTTATAGTCTGAATTCTATAACTTTAATATAAGAATTGTACATTCAAATCTATAATGAATTTAAACTGCACAACAGCACCTTGATATTCTCATCTAAGAGGACATATTTTATAGCATTGTTTATATACACTTTATTTATCAATAACTATGTATGGATTCATTCCCATCATTATATGATATTTAGTAACTCCCAGATATTTCATCCTTTTCCACAATTATAAAATTAATATTTTGTCCTATTGTCCTGGCTTTTCCCTTGGGAGTGTTTGGTGTGGTGAATACCCCTTGGGTCATAAGTCACAATAGGTTTTTTTTCCATTACACACACATCCCCTTTGGAATACCACTCCCCCCAGTTTTCTAGATTCATGATGATAAAAGGCATAGAAACGAGTTTCCTCACCAAATGATAATAAAATACAAGGACCAGTTACGTCACATGACCTTAAACTATGGAACCTTAATCCTGGATATATGAAGAAATATGGCACAACGTGGTGGTGTTCTTTCCTAAGAAGAAATCACCTATGGCACTTTTCATCTACCACACCACTAGTTAATAACTATGTGTGGATTGATTCCTATCAGCATAGGATATTTATCGAAGCCAAAGTTCTCCATCTAAGTCCAACCTCTCAAAAAAAAGGATGAAAAAATAATAAAAAAATGCATCCATCTCTGTGTACGGGTCAGACCAATTCAAGGAGATCCTTCATTCAAATAACTACATGTGGCCCGATTAGCATGCTTATGTGCAGTGTTGTGATTCTTGTATATTTCATACTTGATTGTAGTTGAAAATTTGTTACACCTTTTACCTTCACTATTAGGCCCCACCTATGGAAGACATGCCTCCTAAGCCTGCTCACTTCAGAAGTTCCATCCGTCCATTCCATACTAATGGCCTTAGGGATAAACTAAAAAGTCTCCATAAGAAAATTTTGTTTGCTTTCATTCCTATTTGGACTCATTAATGCCAGGTTTGTATGAAACCACACTTTGAATACCCATATGAGACATCATCTCCTATGGTCATATATCTATGACCTTAAAATAAGATCCAGCATCCTAAATACAAAACATTAAAATGTAGTTGTTCCCTAACTTATAAAACTATGTGTGCCTAGATTCCCATAATTATGGGAATTGTAGTAATTTCTAAACCCTCTATATTTGTTCCTAACTACAAACCCCTTCAAACCATCGACCTCTTAGCCTTGTTCACGGTCCAACCCCCATGACCATAAAATATGTGCAATCCATCGTAAGGTATCCATGTGATATATGGGATTTTTTGGACCCATTCAAGTTGGGTTTTATCACATTTATTCCATATATATATATATATTGAATGATCATTCCTCTATGGACCCTCTTCCCCTAGTATAGCCCAAGTAACATGACATTAAACTATATGAGAGCTTCTTTGGGAATGCCCATTTGGTTTGTGTGGGCCTCCTTGGTCCTCATACACGTTTGTTTTGTTATGCCACCACATTATGAATATTATTCATGTATTTAATCCCTTATGGTAAAAAATATATGAAATTAAACTAAGATTCAGTATCCACCATGCTCGATGTTATATTGTTGTCATACCCTGAACATGTTCAAGATGCCCCATGATAATTATTGGATGATTCAGCTTCCTATCCAGATATGATTTCACATACTAGTGTTGGTATCTTATTATGGTTAGTTTTAGAAATATGTTTGTCTTGTTACCCATCCTTATTGGATACATAGAAACACCTGGACATTTTATCTTCGGGCCCCACCACAGGTTCATTTAACCTTTTCATCCCTTTGGCCTCTCTTCTTAAGGTGTGCATGATAAATGTGAGCCTCTTTGGCCTCATTCAGGATGGGTTTTTCCTCCCAAATGTTATATACATACCCTAAGACTAATAATATTATTTTAGTATAGAATCATAACACAAAAATATTCTCATTAATCCTAGAAATATGCATTTAAGATGTTTTCCTTTGTTCCCGTAAAATGACGTTAATTTTTTTTCACCCTAGGGGAAAATCCCACTCTCTGATATGTTCATCCAACACATCTAGTCCTTCTTTATATGAATATTAAATCATCCTCCAATCCCATACAGACCAAATATTGGTGATGGTCTCATGCCCCTTTGGTTCACCACCCATCCTGGGCCAATACCCTAATGGATCCTTTTCAAAAAATGATGAGTCATGTGTTTTGAATTCGTCCAATAGTAGATTTATCATTACATCACCACATTCTCAATTTTTATGGTTATGATCCCTATGTTTCAAACATGGATATCATTTTATCGTCACTTATTGGTCCGCCTTTTATCTAGTCCTTGAAATACTCAACAAACCTCATTTTCACATTTATATGTCCTATTGAGATTCCATCTTTGGTGTCACCTTCGATGTGAACTCCCATATGTCAGGTAAACCCCCAGTACCGTTCCTTTTTTTCTAAACCGGGGATCTATCATATGGGCATAGGGGCTTGGATAAGGTGGGATCTAATACGGTTGAACCACATGAGGAGTATTTGTTCCAAACTCTAAATCCTTAAACAATGATCCCTGCTGGGAACATAAGGTGTGTCATATTTTCCACTTTGCCTCACCGCACATAAACACATTTTTGAAGCCTTTATCGATTATATTTCCATGAATTTTTCTAAAATGAGATCCACCTTTCTCCCTCATTCATATCTGGTTTCATCCCTTTATACCAAAAAAATACATTATAACATCTCATATTCCATGCAACATGACATTATACTACGGGTTAGGGTCTCGATAGTATGGCTGCAAACTATGTTAATTATCCTGGTCACATGATCTTAAACTGAAGGACACATCATGGTCACATGATGTTAAATTGTACCATTCATATTCCTCAACATATGATGTAAAATAATGTGTTCTTAATCCTCACTTTCATGCTATAAAACTGAATGTCATCCCCATCCCTCACCCGATAGGTCCTCTCCCATAGTGACGGTGATCTACTACATTGTTGACATATTCATCTGTCACTTAAAATCCAAGGAGATGTTCACATAAAATGTACTTTTGATCATTTTTCAGATTAATACGCTCAAATCATTGTGTTAAAAACCATGGTGGTGTAATTCTAATAGTGTTTTAATCTATTAAAACATTCCATCACTACAATACCATGCTTTACATTCCCCATAATCGGATCATCATCCTCTTTCACATCTAAATGAACCCCCTAATGGCATGGGCTCTTTGAAATAATGGATCAACTAATATCATGGTCCAATTCCAAAGAATACTTTGGGTGAGAATTTGAGATATTCCCCACATTTCAAACATGGTTAGCAGTCGACCCTCATTTGTTTGTCCACATTTCAAGAAAAAAAGTATGGATATCATGTTTAAAACATGGTCCATAGTTTTCCTACATTGTGATTAAGCTCTTTTTTTTTTAATTATTGTAATCATGAGTCACCCTTCACATTCTATTTTTTTGTATAGATTCCAATTCCCCTGGTGGTATACCGTTCATGAACTACTACATGTAAGAAATGCAAGTTGTCTTTCCCAAGAGCCCTATTTTCCACCCACAACCCTTTCACCCTGAATTATGTCATAATTCAGTCATTAATATCAAAATCCTAGTGATTGATAATTATTTGACACTCTCATATAAAGTGATCGATTATGTGTACATACCTAGTTTCTTACTCTAGGTATGACTCATTTGAGCTAAGGGATTGATTGTTAGTTGTTTAATAGATATGATTGAGATGAAATAATTAATGAAAGAAAGCATGGAATAATTTTTCCATGCATGTAATTCAAATAAATCAAACAAGCAGGTACATTTAATATGTTTTTAACAACATATCCCATATGTATAATCACAATCGATATAGTATTTTAGCTCTACCACCTCCGGGCGTGTGGCTTCCAATGTATACTTCCATCACCTAATCTCCATCTCTTCATCAACAGCCATATAGAGGAGCTATTATTCACTAATCCATGATTTGAATAGTTAATAATAAAGAACTTCTACCTGAATTGATCGCCACCTTCTCTCATCTTGGGCATCTTCCAGCTGGAACCTCAATCATACGAGAAGTCCCGATTAATTTGTGACAAAGGAGGAATGCTCGTTCGTCTATTCTTCTAGGAACTGATTTTTTGTTGAGCCTCTGGGAACATCATAATACTATAAGATTTATTTTAGATCTAGGAATAATCTAGCTGTTGACTATTTTCATGTATCATCTTAGTTAGATAGTCATCTATCAGCATAAGATGATTATTAGCATCCACCCCTCTGGCATTGAGATAGTTCCCAAGGTGCAGAGTGACCATATTAAGCACACCCATTGTTCCTTTGAGGCCCAAAAAAATTCTAAACTTCAAAAACCTATTTTGAGCAAGGAATAACTCATCGTCTACTTTAAGATCATAGTCATCCAGTTCATCATGGTTTGTGGGTTCATACTTCGAGAAGATGTACTGGAGTTCTGTGGCAGGATATTCATCTTGTGTCCTCTATAGTGGTCTAGGATCTATGATAAGTGGATGCCCATTTTATCTCATTCATTTCTCATTGACCTAACCTCCTCTATATTTGAGATACTTCCTATAGGTTGTGTTATTAATTGTTTTAGTAAGCATCTGCTCGCCCAGTGTCAAGGTTAGGTCAACATGAATAACCGGCTCCTCATGGACATGTGCATGCATCAAAAGAGCTCCCATAGATTTCCTAGAACACTTAGTTTTCTAGAAATATAGTCTTATGATCACTACATGTAATAGTATTCTCATTAAAACTAATCATCAGGTGATAGATATGGGTCATTGATGGTTGATACTTATGAGAATAGAGTGACACTGGTCCAGGTTCCTGAGCCACTGCTAGAACATCCACTATTGGGGACCCTTCGTTGCTTGTTAATTCGATGATTATCCCATGAACCCCTTGGATAGTAGAAGAATCTTGGGATTCCATGTTTCATTCATTTCCACCTTTGGATAGTTCACACAAGCACATCAACCATTACCGGCTCATTATCTAGTTCAGCTTTGGATGATGGCCTAGGGGGATGTCCCTCTATATCCATTGGTACATTATCAAAATCTACAGTTAGAGATCACTGAGAAAAACTGATTTTATCCTATATAAGACAATTCTTGTTTTTTGGATCCATGTTTTGGAAAGATAATAGACCATGGGAGATGTAATTTATGAATTACTTTGATATGTTTAGTGTGCCCTCGTCAGAACCTTCAATCTCTCTGCTCTCCTAGGGACTCCCATGATGATCCATTATCCCCTGGGATTCCCCAACAGTAGGAGCTTCATCCTCATCCTCATCTTCAACTACTTATTCTTCTTATTATATTAATTCCCCATCCTTTTGTTCTTATCCTCCTCCTCCTTCTTCTTCTTATTCTTTTTCATCACAATCTTATATGGGTGGCATCTCTTCCAGATTATGATCTTGATCAAACATCACATTCACCAAGAGATGTGGTTATTCATAATTTCCCCACTGGAATGTAGAGGAATCCATGGTCATCAAGTATGCATGCCCCTAATGAAATTCTACCCTCTCTACCACTTGAATGTTCATGACTTCAATCATTTCAACACCAGTGTGGGTTAGTCTTCATCACTGGACATTTTTTGACAATAATTGTCATAGAGTAATACAAGAATCCCATAGGGTGGAGAAAATAGCATGGGTTGTCATATTCAACAGATAAATTAATTTTTTCTATGGTATTCTTTATATTGTCCTCTAGTATGCCTTCTGGACCACCCATCATTAGAAGGCGGAGGTGCTTCCACACCCTGTGAAATCCCCATCACCGAGGTTCCGATTTGTGCTGCCCTTATTACCAAACTTCCCTCTCGAGTGATAGCCTATATTCCCCCCCAATGATATTCTCCTACACATATTATCTTGATATTTCAAGAATTTATTCTCAAGATTGTATCTAGGTACTCTAAAACCTAGTGCTTAGTATATTTCATTGATTGGATGGTAACGACAACTGTAGGGGGAGAATGATTGTCTAACCAAATCCCTCAGTTTTTTTCATGAAACACATCTAGTGGATGATTAAATGGTTCATATCTTTGGGAACCACTGTATATATCTTCATCGGCACCTGATAAAGTCGTCCAAACTATCTAGAGAAGATATATTAAACATATAGCTTAAAGAGGAATTTTTCATTAATACAGGCCACTAGAACACCTCCCTTGATGCCCTGCTAATATTATCTAAACATTAGTGAGCCTCAATGTTCATCCAAAATTTGGGAAACAACACTATTAAAGGAACTAAAGATGAAATTTTTATGACTACTAATCCATATCTTGTCCCCTTCATCATTGAGCATCAGTATCTAGACCCCATTAATGTTTAGAAGAGATGGATGTAAATCATTTCCTAGTGGAAGAATGGCATTTGGGAGTTTTTATCTACCACAATGGGATGAAATATACCCATGAATGATCTGGAATGGTCTATAGATTCTCATGGAAATTCCTCCCACTTAGATGTTCCCCAGAATACTATAAATCCTCTCCAATATTGGCACTCTTATATTGACCATGTAGTGGGATTCCATGATCCCTTCCATTACAGAGGTCCCTATGAGGACCCCCATTATTGTATCCTTCCCTGAAAGTATCAACTCAATTATGAAGGGATTGAGTAAAATAACTTATTTCACCTATGGTTACCAACCCTCGTCCAAGAATAACCCTGATTATTGATATTCTACCACCTCTAGGATCACCAAATAAGATCCTAGCATGCCTCGATGCCATGCATTTGAGAAATTCTTCCCTCATCCTAAAATCCTCTCCTTTTTCCTTCAAAGAGAATATTAAAAATCATGTCGGGTATGGGATGCCTTTCAGGATGTAATTGATCCCCATATTCTCCATCACCACATCCAATACATGCCATGTTAGAATGAGTTTTTGTGTTATACCCCTCCAAATGTTCGCTGTTGGCAGGAAGTCATCATACATAAGTCCCTCCAAAGAAATTACCCCAATGCAATGAATGAACCTAAGCCTAATTTTTTCCACCCCAGAGTGGAGGTGTAATGTATTTGTGTTAGGAGACCATCATCCAAATAGCTCTAGCACCATCTCCTACTAATGGTAGAAGTGAAATTGTGATGTCCATATGGCTTGAAATAGCTCAATATTGATAATCCCATACCCAAACTCCTCATTTTTCTAGTGAACCAAGTACCCACATCCCCATTCACATCAAAAATTACTCATGGAACTCTAATCCTAATCCTTCTTCCATCACACACTTTCATCTGTTATACATCTTCAAAAGATTCATGAGTAGTTGGAAGGAAATTTCTTAGGCACTGGTTCATCTCACACAATCATACTATTTTTCATATTCAGAACCAAAACAACCATATACTGACTTCCACTGGCATGATATATATGAGAAGTGATGTTTTACCATGGAAGGATATCTTCATGAATTACCCAAGGTCATAGTGAGCCTGTCTCAAATCCCAGAATGAACACTTCATCAACAGTCATAATGTTCCCAATCGATAGACTATCACTTATAAGTTAACTCTCCTATATATGTGTCAGTATTTCCCAAAAAAACTTGTTATCTACAAGGACCCTTCTATCATGGATTATTTTAGGGTTCTCAGTCATCTATTATATCTATAGAATAAAGGGACCTTCCCTCTTAGCATTAGTATTTTTATTAGACATGTCGATTGAGTTCTGAAACCAATAATGTTTAGAGCACAAAAGATTGAGGGGTGGTGTGAAAGCAAGTTTCTTTAATGTCATATCAGAGGATGGTCACAAAAAATATCATCTAAGTCCAAAGTACCTAATAATTCTGCAGTTTCAAATAAGGAACCAATTCAATTCTAGTTTTTTCACATAGGATTCCGAAACATACATGAACAAGATGAAAATAGCTTATCATATGGAAACTCAAAGTACTATATATAGGCCCCTAGAATATTTATAGGTGTGGACTGGGTCTTCTATGCATGCATAAGGCTCCCTACACACCAGTGTATGGATTTTTTACACACCTCCACAAAGGCTACTTTATATTCTTTATTTCCCATATAACCTAATCATATTGTCCCTTTTCTATTCAAATTTTGATGGGGGAATGTATTGGAACCAAATTCTTCTTGAGGCTGCAAATGGGTAACGTTAATAAAACTAATGACACCAAAGACTAAATGGGGCATTTTGAGAAGATTAAGTGATCCAAGTATAACATTAAAAGGTCGTGTGTAGGACATAAATTTTTTTAGAAGATCCTTATGATCCCATTGTGATGTCAATGTTATATCTTTCATCCCAAGAACCTATAAATAGGAAAGAAATATGAGCAAATTTCAAGAGGTCATCGCATAAATGATCAGCCCGCACATAATTTTATTAGTCGCCCAATGTGATGTCAGACACACACACACACACATATGAACCAGAATTCTTATTCAAAACCATTATGGATTTTTACTATATATATAAGGGTTCCCCCTTTCTTTTAGGTAATGATTCAAAAGTTGAACTTCTGCTCCCACATGCATAATTCCATCTCTTCCAAGACAGTGCACAATCCATGGATCCCTCAATGTATGGTATCTTTCGTAAAAGGTCCCCTATGGGTCCCCCACTATGTGGTCCCAAAAGGGATTTTACCTCACCCATTTTAGTTCACCCTAATGATAGTGCATGGAAAATAGCCATCTTGTGTAAAAAACATGCATGCGAACATCACCTATTCCACTTAGCCCCCTTTCTTTTGCACGAAAGGCTCCAATCATGTGTAATACACGTACCTTTATCTCCATGTATTTAATTTACTCTAAAGAATCGTTTTTAACCAATTTTGTGCACAACCATAACACATTTAATGGACCTTTTCTTTGTAGACCTCTAGGTCTGCGCATACTGACTTTCTGGTCCCTCGTGTGGCTTCCCTTACTGTGTTACCCTACCTCTTTATTTCTCGAATAGGTACACTAATGGCTATTCCTTTTTCATATTAATGCTAAGATGTACCCACTATCAACCACTCCTCTGCACAACTCCATAAAGCATTGTTGGTGCCTTCCCTCTTTCAAGGGTTGAGGAGCATCATTTATGTATGTCTAAATAGTTAAAAGTGAGCTCTCATCATCTGAGTTGTAAGACATAAAACTGCCAAGTGCCTTCATCCTTAGCACTTGGAATTAAACTATAGCCTCACCTAGTGAAATGAACATGGGGTTCCCTCCCTATGTAATTTTCCTTTCCCACTCATCTCCATGGGATTGACATCTTCCCCACATGGAATTTGATCCTCCTCACATGGAATGGAATCCACCCAGTGGGGTAAGGGAATCCCTCCTAGAGAAATCCCCAAGCCTTTCTTGTGGGAGGAATCTCTCTTTATCCTCCTTACATCTAATAGACAAAAATAATAGAGAGGGGAAGTGAACCGGGGACTCAAAACACCACATAAATCCCCCTTTTGGGATTTGTCATGATGGTAATAATCTATTCATACGCCCCACAACATCTCTTGCTGAAGCATCATTCGTAACGCGACTATTTGTTCTGCCGCTTCCTCTTGTTTCTCACACTATGTATGATAAACAAGGGATTAGAGTTTAGTAGTGACTATGATTTCTTCCTCCATTTGGGAATCCCTCCTAGAGTAATCCCCATTTTCCACCATCATGGGCCGTTAACCATGAATAAGTCTCATAACTTGTAAAACATGTGGGTTTTGATCACTTTTTCTATATATAGTAGGTAGGACATCTCCATGATTTTAAATCCTGACCAATGGTAAACCTTGATGCCCAAATCTTATGTGTTCACCTCTTAAATCCCATTACCCTCATATCATCCACCTCCATCCTAATATCCTCCTAGTCATATCCCTAGTAAGATCTTTCCCCTCTCCCCAAAGGTCACATATGATTAGAACCCCCATGGGATTCTGTAATGAGTATGCCCCGACCTTATGCATATGGGCCACTTCTATGCAAAATCCCCAATACCCCATCCAGAACAATGTGCGCGTTTTTCCCAACCAACTGGGATACATAGAAAACCTCCCAAAGTTTCAATCCTAACATCCTCTATAATTAATCCACTCCATCCACATTATCCAATCCATCCATAATCTATTCAAATATTACCATTTCTTCCAAATACTTCTAATTGAATTCCATTAATTTGGGTAGTTCCTATATTTAAGCCTTGTCCACATTGCTACTCCTAGAATCATCTAGGAAGCTACCCATGCTTAAGTCCAATATCATCCATCATCCAACCAAGATCTATCCTGTGGTGAAGAGCATATAACCATGTTTAATACCACACCATTCCCTCTTGAACTACATGGATTTTAATCCTTGTATTCTAAAATGGTTATATAGGATGCCTATCTAAGGTTCAATCTCAACCAATTGTAAACCTTGATGTTCATTCCTAGGGTTCAACCCACTCTAATCCATAGCCAATGGTGTCCATATTTGACTTGACGGATTGACAGCTTCTCTTTATGAGGAAAAACATCCTACATCTACTCTCATTGGTCTTTCTTTCCCATCCATTGGATAAAAATTCCAAGTATTCCCTCCTAGGGATACATATTCTCAATCCTCCTTTAATGAGAATTCTGTTCAGTTATACTTCTTCTATGCAAGACATTAAACTTGTGGTCGACCCCATGTTAAACATGTTATGACTATGGTAAACCTCATAAAACTTGACTCTAGCATAATTTAAATTGTGATCACCATAAGATTCTTAATTTTCCTTGTCATTTAGAATACCTCTCATGAGGAAACATGTAGATAACCAATGCTTCATCTTCCACACATGTCAAGGAATCCAAACATGACTACTCACCAAACAGAAGGTTTATGTCTTATCAATACCTATTTTAATTTCTATAGAGAAGTAGCATAATGAAATAGTGTCTACAATGTGATGGGAACAATAATGAGTTTCATGCACATGTCTTAATCTATGGGGAGACCTATACAGGGTTACGGATTCCATGGTGGAATCAATGGATGGAGGAACTTACATCCCATAATATTTTTTTGATCAAGGAGTATACATCACTAAATAATTTATGAATTTTCTTACCATAGGAAAGCATGAATGTGGGGAAAAAATGTGACACCAGTGTGAGGTAACACATGAGGCTGACGTGCCCTGTATGAAGCATTGGAAACAGTACCCATATTTTATTATGTCTATCATTTTTAGTAAATATACATTTTTGATTCTAAATCTATTTTTTCTATCTAAAAAAATATAGCACTAAATTTCTAAAAAAAATTGGAATGAAAACTAAATTTTACTCTTCTATGTTGAGTATTTTTTAACTTTTAGTTAATATAATTGTTTCCAAATTCTCCATAGTGAAAACATGAAACAATAGAAAAGTTTTTATTCATTGAACTTGGAATAGTATTATTTAATAACGAATTTTATTTTCACTATATCTTCAAAATCCAAATTTATGTTTTGGGGATAAATTATTTCTATGAATTTGATTCAATAGATTTTAACCTTTTATGAATGAAATTGAAGTATCATTAAATTCATGGAATTTTTTTCATGATTTTAATATTTTATCATGTTAGGTATAGTATAACATAGAATTTTGAATGATTATATTTATATCAATATTTTTTTCAAATGTAAACTTTTTTATTAAAGACAAAATTGTAAAGATATTTTTGTAATTTTTTAATCCTTAATATTCAGTTGAAAAAATTGTAAAGTTTTCAATTAATTACTCACTATTTTTGTATTCATTTTCTGAATTTGATTCATGCTATGAATAATAAAAAATTTATGCATCATCCTTCTGTTCCATAAACCACACATTATTAGTATAATAATTAGTTGAAACTTAGATGGTGATTTTATACTTTTTTATATTATTATCCTTATAGTATGTATCTTCTAGATAATGACCCTATGCTTGGAAGGCCTAGGTGTGAGAAACATTGTGTTGGGTTCATGAATTGAGTGTATAGGGTATGATCTATGGGAATATTGGAGAATTTATTTTTTAAAAATACATGTTTGTGGGTTAGGGAATTACCATTATCCTTGGATATGGTGTAATATTCCACATACTGGGATATTTTTATTTAGTCATAGGTTTATCTTTTTGGGAATATTTTGTAATATTTTATGGTTTCCTAGTATGATATGGTTGATCATCATTTTGTTGGTGAATTAATTTATGGGTTTTCTTGTTAGAATATATTATTTGGAAGATTCTACCTTGGTTTAGAGGAACATGGCTTAATTTTCAAAATGATAGAGTTATTCTTGATATGTGTGGGGTTAAATGTTTAGTTTGGGTTAAAAACATCCTTTAATGTGTAAGGAATAAATAATCCATGGGTGATTCAGGAGGAGTGGGTGAACTATATAGAATTCGGTAGGCAATGGTTTTCTAATGGTTTTAGTTCAAAACACATTTTTTTTTTATTTAGGCTGGAGTATATCATTATATATTAAGTTTATGAAATCATTTTTTGTCACACACTAACCAATTATTTCATTTATTTACTAAATATTAATTTTTCTAGATGATATTTTCTATTAAGGATTGGGTCAAGGTTACAGTGAGTATATAGTTGTGTTTTGGAGGTTTTTTGTGGTTTTGGCCATATTCAAGGTTAATATGAAAGTTATGGGAAGAAAAAGACATGGTGGGGATGTTTTTACCCCCATAGTGTCACTTATCTTTGTGTTTTGTTTATTCCATGGTCTATCCCTTTGAGTGGGAGGAGTTTGGTGGTGAAAATTATGAATTTTGGGGACTTGATTTATGTTTTACCATTAATGTGTAAGGTTACTTTAACCATGCATCCTACGTGTTCATAAGTTTCATAAATAAGGCACATTCTTAAACTAAGTTTTATTCCTATGTGGTAAGCCCATTTAACTCTTGATAGTGGGGATTTTAATCGTTTTCTTGTGGTTTTTTTAACCATGTGGGCTAAATGTGAAGCACACATGAAGAAGGGTATTTCTGGAATTTTTTCTTATTTTTTGGTGGGGTATCTTCTCTTGGAAAACCCACTAAATTCACCCTAAATATAATGCCTTTTAGGGAGTATTTTCAATATCTAAATCTCCTCCAATGTGATTTCATGGTGGTTTATTATTTATTCTTCCCCCTATTCAGAAGGATAGATATTCCTTATCATTTCTCCACGTATTTTATCCATGTTTCTCTCCTCCTCCAACCATATTATAACATTTTGAATTATTAGGATACTTAGGGTGGTGTTATATTTGAATTTTTTTTCTTTCATAGGTTTGTCATCTATTGTATAACTGTCATTCTAATGGATTTCATCAAAGGAGACATGATTCTTCAACATAAGGTAGGTTTTTCCATCCATTTCAGTTCCAAAATATTCCATTAGATTCTTTATCACATATAATCAACTTATAAATGTGTTATTTATGTTTTTTATGTGTTGTGTTAATTATTTTTGTGTTTTCTTATATTCAATTTGGTGAGAAATGCTCTTTAAAAGTATTTTTATATTTATTCCTATGTATTTATACACATAAGGTTTTTGATAAAATGTAAATTGATTTTTTAAAATAAAATTGGGAGCATTGGGTTGTGTCTATCTTTATTTATGAGTTCATAATTTTTTCCATTTTTATTTGGTCATTAGGTGTGGTTATTAGTATTTTTATCATCTAGTACTAGTGTGTGGGTTGTTGTGGATGAGTTTGATGATAGTGGTGATTATTATAATTCATATCTAGATTTTTCATTTATGTTTTACCAATGATGTCCCATTCAAGGTGGGATCATCAATATGTGTATGGGGTACACTTGTGTTTGGGCTCACAAATAATGATTTCTCCTTTAGAGAAATTGTGACTTTTCAACCGAATTTTAAAATTACTTCTCTTATATTTATTTTCACCCTTATATCCACCCTTTCATAAATGTTTCCTTGAAAGAGATTTTTTTTCTAAAATATTGTGTGATTTAAAAATTACTTAAATGTGGTTTTAAATTCTATGCTCATTATCATTTCCTGAATGGAAATATGAAATTTGATTTGGTTCTTAAATGCTATAAAGGCCCATTTTTGACATTTTTAGTAATTTTTTTCCTTTTGAATTGATTTTGTGAATCTTTTATAAATATTATTTTATTTAAAAAATATCGGAACAATTGTTAATTTGAGATATTTTAGAATATTTTTTGAAACTCATTTGTTGTGAAAGTTAGACAGGTATTTTGAAATTTTTCGAAAGATGGTTTTGAAACTCATTTGATGTGATGTAATGGTTAGAACTTATTATTGGATTTTGTGGAATGGGATCTACTATTGTGGATCCTATAAGGATGAGGTCATTGCATAGGTGGTGTCAGATTTTGGGCTAGGCAAGAATAGTGTTGTAGGGTTTCAATTTTATCCATGCATTTGAGGACTACCCCATTCATTGTATACTATTACCATAGGATTATTATGTGGAATTTATAGGTTCTAGTTATGGTTTCTTATCGACCATGATTAGATGGTTTGATTCCCCACCCATATTTGATGAGAGGCTAGGTGTGGTGTGCCACTGGATTTTCTAGTTCAGAGGGGCTAACTGGTTATTGACTGTATGGATGCACTATACCCTAACAAGTGAGTCCGAACTGAGAGAATCATGGGATGTACTTTATAAATGTTTAAGATATTCCATTTATTAAGTATTTTTATGTCCCTATTTTAAGACTATTTTATTTTATTTATTATTCCGGGTCATTTATGACTACTTGTTCTTCTTTCTTCATTCTTGGCATTGTTCATGTTTTCATGGTGTGTGTTTTCTCTTGTATATTTATTAGGAATTGAGTCTTGGAATGAATAAATTTTTACCAATGAATGAAATGTGTGTGTTTTTTTAAAAGATAATTTCTAAAAAAACTATGTTTTGTTATTTGAAATGAGAAAGTCTTATTTTATAAATGGATTTTTAACTAGGGTGAATGACCTATTTTGGGAGGGGAAATGTGTGACCTCTATGGTTCTTACCTACTGAGATATGTATTCTCACACCCTACCTTTGACTATCGGTGTCGATATACCCAATCTATTTTGTAGTATTAAGTGTCTATTCAGTTTTTCATATAATGCAGGTTAGATATATGGACTGGTATTGAAAAAGATGTCACATTAATATCATGTTGTTTTTTGTTTAGTTTAGTTTTGTTTTATATTTCATGTTTTGGTTAATCTGTTGTTGTTTTTTATCTAGTTTTATTTATTTTTGTTCAGTTATTATTGGTTATGTTATGTACCATGTTTTACCATTCAGCCATGGTTGTCATGGGTTAAATCATTCCCAAAATGATATGTTTGATTCCAAATTCTATTTATCAACCCAAGAGTATTGGGAACACCTCTCGGGCCTTGTCTGAAACTTGTTTGGTTATTGGGTTGGATGGAAGACTGGAATGGTTTGTAACAAAATAGTATCAGAATAGGAGCATTGTTTTTTTTCATTGTTAGGTAGTTTGGAAATAAGAAAGTCATTAATTAGTAGGTTGGTTTATAAAGAGTTTATTGTACACTTATTAATTCATATCCTTGAGTTTATTGGGGTAGTCGAGGTTTTGAGTCTTTCATTTTGATTTGGGTGAGTTTAAATAGAATGAAAATTTAGGTGGTCTGTTGTTTCTTAGTGGGCATACATGGAGTAGTGAACTAACTAGATCTTGAATTCATAGCTCAAGATACTCTTAGTGATTGGTGATTTCATAGGTCATGGTCCACTATACAAGGTGGTCGAGTCTTGCAAGTTCACTAGTTCTCTATTTTGGGTGTCTCTGTGTGAGTTGTGTGTTGGTTTGGCCTTCATTTGTGTGGGTCAATTGTGAAATAAAAAATAATATTTGGGAAAATAGGTTTTCAATGTAAAAATGACTTTTGAATGGGTTTTATATTAAATTTGGGGGGGGGGGGTTACAATTGGATTCAAAAATGGGTTTCTTGTATTTTAAAGGTCTGTTGGGATTCTTACTATCTATGAAAGTGATATGAAATGTTGGTTTTTTAAAATATGATTCCTATTATGTTCATGATAGTTGGCTTATGTGCTGTTTTTTGGAATTATGTGATATTTTTATTGATGTTTGATTGGATGTTATATATCGTTTCTATTGTTTTTTATTATTAATATTCATTATACTTATAGAATAACACCCAAAAAGGTCTTATAGGTTCTTAGTGAGTCTTTCTCAGTTTTTGACCCTATCAAAACCTGAGGGGGTGGAGAAGATGATTTCATATCTGGTTTTTCTTATCATTCTTGGATTTCAAGGTCTGTTAAGGGTTGTGTAGTGGCTTAATAATGCCAAAGGAATCTTCAGGATGTTTGGAACTGCTAAAGTAGTGAGGGTTCAATGTTCCTTTGGTTTATTGAAGGATTATCTTCATATTGGTGAGCGGTGATCTTCCCAATTTCATTAAATAATGTAATGTCATGGTATGTGTATAAGACAAAATCCATTAAATGATTTTTACCTAAGGAGTTGATGTTAAGGAAGGTAGAAGTGTTTATAAATGTTGGTCATGGTCAGTAGATAGTCAAGGCCAATTTTAAACACTTCAAGTAACTTGTTTCTTATTTTGCATAGGTAGCATCATAGGAGTAGTAGAAAGATTCAATTTTCATTTTGATTATTTTTTTACAATTCATGGAGAAGGTTCTCTCTTCTAGTGAAGTTCGAATTTAGAAGAGAGTTGATGATGTTCTTTTATCTTAGTTGGTTTTTGAAGTACATGAATTTGTAAATCATGTGACACTATCTTCTCATGGTGGTTCCTTATTTGGAAAGAAGTTCATTCCATAGGAACCCATTCTTGGGGATTCTCCATTGTCATCTTCGGCTTCTTTCCCATTATACAAGTCATTCATGTGCTTTCACTGAGGTCGTTTCGGGAATCGGAAGTCATCTATTCATTATCCTCCAAAGGCTTGTTGTCAATATTCTTGGTCATTTGGAGAAATTTTGTATTAATAATGTTCTAAAGAAAAAATTTCAATTATAGGATCTTAGAGCATGACTATGGGCTATGGGATCGTTCAGTCATTAGGACTCCGGCCATAGGCCCTAGGGTGATGCTTCTACTTAGTTAATAATTTTTGTATATAGGGTTGCAGTCTTGTTTTTTGACATCAATATCTAAATGGAAAGTATTAAGTCCTCTATTATATTTATCTTGATTTTTGTATGTTTTATTTTTGTTAATGTCCTTGTATTTATATTTTATTTTTAGTTTTCTTGTTGTTTTTTATGATTATGGGTTCTTAAATGGTTATCTTTGTTGATCATTTTCTATTTCATGTTGTACCCAATGTGAAGATGTGTGTGTCTTATGGATATAATGAATTTTGTTCTGGATCAAGTCTTGGTATAGTTCTCTGATTGTGCTCAATTCAGGGATGTTTAGTTCCTGAGGAAATGGTGGATCATGATTGGGCTCATTTTTTTACCCTATATGGGTTTATAATACGTTGGGGGTATTTGGATCATGTTGAAAGTTCTCATATTGGTTCCATGAATTATATTGATTGTTGTGGTGGTATAACCTTTATATTCAACCCATATTAATGTAATATTGTGGTTTTCCCTAGAACTAGTTCGGTGTGACTTTTAGGGTAAATGGTCAACCTGGAGTTTGTAGTTCTATTTGGCATCTTTGGGTTATGAGTTTTAGTTTTTGTTATCATTATTCTTGGTCACATTCTCAGAGAGGAATGTTTTTTGTGGCGGTTAGAATTGTTACAGACCAACCATTTTTTCATTTATTTCTTTTAAATGTTTTTGCATTAATTATATTTTGTATTGAGGTTTGATGAAAGGATACAATGAGTATTTAATTGAGTTTTCGAGGTTTTTGGTGGTTTTTGCCTCATTAAGGTTTAATGTGAATGGTGTGGAGAGAAAATAGAATGGAATGGAGTTAATTAAATCCATATTGCCGCTTCCCTTTGGGTTATGTTTGTTTTATTGTTTATCCACTAGAGTTAGATGAGTTTTTTAGTGAAAAGGGAGATGTTTGGGGACTTTTTCTAGGTTGCAAGTCTATGGTACATAATTAAGTAATCCATGAAACCGGAGTGTGAAAAGGTTTCATATTAAGGATCATGAAGAAACTAAGTTTCTATCCTATGTGTGCAGCCATGTAAAAACTTGATATTGGTGAATTTTATGGATTGTGAATGGGGGTTTTAACCGTTTGAGATAACCATGCAACCCACCCAAATAAGGGTATTTTTGGAATATATTGTTTTTTTAACTGTGGTTTCAACCCTTGGACACACCACTCAATTTTCCCCCAACATGGATTCATTCCATATATTATTTTACTTCTCCAAATCTCATTTAAAGTGATTTTAGGGCGGTTTCTTGATGAATATTCACATAGTTCAAAAGTCTAGGGCTTCTTTCTACATCCACCCTGGGTTTCATCCATTTTTATATCCTCCACTAACCAGGGTGTCCATATTTGGCTGATCTGGATACCTATGGTGGTGAAAATTTTGGTTTTTTCTTTCTTTGGATTTTGATCCATGGTTGTAGATTCATTCTGATTGATTTTTTCAAAGGAGACATGGTTATTTAAATTGAGTTATGTACTTTTTTCATTTTCGTTACAAATAATTCAATTTTATTCTTGATCACTTATAATCAATTTATAAATGTGAAATTTATGTTCTTGATGTTTTTTGTGAATTATTTTGGTGTTTTCATGTGGAATTTTTTTTAGCAATTGTATTTTAAAGTATTTCAATATGTATCAAATGCATATATAATAATTAGGTGTTTACTAAAATGTGAATTATTCATTTAAAATAAAATTTGGAACCTTGGTCTGTGTCTAGAATTTTTTTGGGGTTTTAAATTGGTTTTTATTATGATTTGTTCTTTGGGTGTCGTGGTAATGCCACATTGTCATCTAGTACTCATGTGTTGGTTGTTGTGATTGAGGGTGATGGTAGTGGTGAATCATTGAATTGGTTTCCAAAAGTTTAATTTTTGATTTCCATTGATGTTCCTTTGGATTTGTTCATTTAAAAATGTGCATGGGGTACAGATATGGATAGACTCAAAAATAATGATTGTTCCTTTTGAGGATGTGTGCCTTTTTAACCAAGTTTTTAAAATACTTCTCTTACATTTATTTTCTTCCTTCCCTCCACACTTTTATAAATATTTCCATAAAACCCATACTTTTTTCTAAAAGATACATTGGATTCAAAAGTACTTATATGTGTTTCCAAATTATTTCCTCAAAATCAAGGACTGATTAGCACTTTGGAATGTGTTTTGGTTTCTAAATTGTATAAAGGACTATTTGGACATTGTTTGATCCTGTTTTATGTGTTTGAATTGGTTTTGGAAATGATTTTAAATTCTAATATGATTTAAAATATAGTCTAATTGTTAGTACATTGAGTTATTTTAGAATGTGTTTTAAAACAAATGTTTTATAAAGGCTTGGTTGTTATTTTATAATGTTTAGTAAATTGGTTTTTAAACTCTTATGATGTTATTTACTAGTAGACCTTATGTATGTTTTGTTGTGATATGGGTACATCTATGGTGGATCCTCCAAGGATAGGTTCATTAGAAAGTTAGTTTTGGGGTTTGGGATAAAAAATCATGGTGGTTTTGGGTTATAGTTTGATCCATTTGTGTGACGACCTCCACATTTGATGTATACTAATTTCATAGAAGTACAAGGAATCTTATTTAGGGTCGATTGATAGTTTCTTTTCAATTCTGATTAGAAGGTTTAGTACCCCCCTCGATTTATGGAGAGTGTCGATGGAAAGTGCCACTAGGTTGGGTAGTTTAGATAAGCCAGTTGGTTGTTGACTATAGAACTGTGCCATGCACCGGTAGGTGATTCTAAACCCTGTATGTCCATAAAATTCTTATAGATATGTTTATGAATGTCCTATAATTATATTTTCTTATGTTCCTTCTTTACTTATATCTCATTTTATTTATTAGTAATTCAGGTTTATGACTTCTTGTTCAGATTTATTAATTTTCTGAATAGTTTATGGTCACCTGTCTTAGGTTTTTATGGATTTTGGTTGTGAAATGAGTTTTGGAATGGATAACTATTTTAAAAAGGAAATACATGTGTGTGTGTGTTGGTTTTTAAAAGTGAATTTCCAAAAACCTATATTTTATTTAATGAAATGACAAAACAAGATTTTATAAATTTATATCTCACTATTGTTAATATAAATTTTTGTGAAATTAAATTTATGGACTTTATGGTTCATACCTACTATGATTCTCAATTATAACACCCTACTTGTTCCACTCAACCATTCCAGACCCAGACAGTTTTGTAGGGTAATGTCCTTGTTCAATTTTTACCTTGTTTCGAGTTAGTCTTATAAATTTTTTTATAAAGAGGTTACATGGAGATCATGTTTCATCCATTTTGGTTTAGTTTCATTATTTAGTTCAGGATTTGGTTCATCTATTATTGTATTTGAGATCTGGTTTTATTTATTGATGTTCAATTATTATTGGTTAATTTAGTGATCATTTTTTATATTTGATCCTGGTTATCATAGTTAAAATATTTCAGGCAATAATATGATTGATTCCTAGTACTAGTCTCGTGATGGGAGGTTTGGGAATTCCTCTTAGGCCTTTTCTCATAAAAATTTAGGTTTTGTGTTGGATGGCAGCCTGACCTAGTGTGTGATAATTTGAGGTTTGATGGGTAGAGTAGTGAGGTGATTTAAAATGATTATAAATTTTTTTTGATGTTTTGGGGGTTGGGCCTAAAAGTTTGACGAACCGTGATACCTTGTGTAAATGATTGAAAGAAAAGAATTATTTGAAAAATTTAGTTCAATCCATTCGATTAGTAGTTTTATATCAATTATTAGTTCCACATTGTTGGTGGATCTTGAAATTTTTTTTGTTGCCCGGAGACTTATTCAATTGTTTTTTCCATGATAAACAACCTAATGAGTGGGAATATTAAATATATTTTGAATTATCATTGATATGTTCTTGAAAATGGAAATGGTGTAGTATTGATTAGATTCTCATAGAATTATTACATGATTCATTGAGGATTGATGGTAGTTTATGATGTATCGTAGAAAAATAAATAGTGGGGAGAATTGATTTTGTAGAGATGAATTTGTAATGATTCTAGTTTAGAAATAGTAAGGAAGGATTCCATACAATGGAGTACCGTTCGGTGTTAATTAATTAATGTGATTTTGCAATTGGGAAGATGTGGGACATTGGGAAATTTAATTATAATATTTACATAAAACATGTGGTATAACATTTTGAGTTCTTGAGTAATGTTAGATAGTAGTTGAGGGATACTTGGATGAATTCAGTTTTTTCTAGGGAGTGGATTTTATGTTCCCTTAGGATTCATTTTAGGTCACTAGTTTTCAGTGTTAATAAATTGTAAATATTATAAGAAGAGATATATATATGGATATATTGAGGTTCCATGACTTTGGAGTAATATCATGGGTTGATGTTATCAAATTTTCATAAAGAATGTTATGTGATAAAAATTATAATGGGAATTTAATGTTTCATTATTGTCGTACCAATGTGTTGATGGTATGGAATATATTATGGTGGGTAGTGACATTCTAATTTTTAGGAAATAAAAATCTTTCAAGTGGAATATGATCAATAATAAGAATATTGAACTCCAATTGTTTCTAATAGGTCAATGATTTTACTAATTAATGGGATTGGGTAGGGATAAACCAGTTTTTGTGATAGGATTGTATAGTAATTTAAAATCAATCTATGATAGTGGATAATATCAGTTTGATATGCTTCTAACATGGTAGGTGTTTAAGTGAGTGATCCTAGTATATCATCTTTGTTCCACAATCTTATCATGTAAATTCATTGTGTTGTGAATAAAAAGATAGTTCCATTGTTATTAGTGTCTAGTCAGGAAAATTTAATGTATGAGGGAGATAATGTGGGTTTTTTTATTGATGAAATTTTCATCTGATGTGTCGTACTAGGAATCATAGATGAAAACACATTAAGGATGGATTAGGTATCTATGTGCAGATTTTTGAATAGTTATAATTGAAAAGGGGTTGGGTAATTAAATCACTATTTACAAATAAAATGTTGGAGAATCATATTTGATTCTTCTTGGTGAATAATATAAATATGGAAGGATGTTCCCAATAACCAATTTTATTGAAGGTAGTCGATTTTCAGATAGAATTTGAATTTTTTTCTCTAAATCATGGATATATTGAGATTGTGGATTCTATTTTGAAATATGTCAGATGGCGCCCCTTTATTCTATCTTTAGACATGTGTTTTGAAATTTTTGATTTATTTATGGGAACTAGAAATGGTTATCTAGGGTGGAGGTACTCCTACCTTAATAAATAGACCCATAGGGTACTCGGTATGGGTATACTACATACCAAGTGGGACCTATAGATCAGGTGCTCTTGGTGGGCCACAAGGTACCCAATTGCCTCAAACAATATACATTGAAATGTGAATAGGTTTTTCTTAGTGAGGGATAGATATAAATGTTGAGGTTTGGTCCCCCATTTTATTTAAACAAATGATAACTAAAGAAATACCATTTGGATTTCCACTCCCCCTTTATTTATCATTTATAAATCACCTTCAACATTTCCTAGATTTTTGTTTTATTATGATCCATTTCAATGCATTGAATCTTAGTAATCACCCTTCTTCTTTTCCTATCCAATTATTAGTTATTCATTTGATTTTTAATGGGTTTATTTATATTTTTTATAATTATTTTAGCATATAATGGTGGAAAAAGTTTTAAAATGGGATTCTCCATGGTGTTGTTGATAATGCTAGTCTAAAGACATTGAAGTTGTCCCATTTCTCACAATTTCAATCGAGGTAATTCACTCAATGAATTTTTTGTGGGATTCACTACAGTGAATATGAATTATAAATATCATGGCTGATGATTCAAAGTTTTCTTAATGTATTTTAAGATTCATAAACTTAATATTATATACATAATTGGTTTGGGTTTTAGAGCTATTGTGGTAATTTTATTAATTAAGTATAAAGGTTTAACAAATTTATTAATTCTTTATGATTTGTGATAGGGGCTTGGACCATAGTGTGTATTAGTGTGGACTTGGATAAGGCATGGTCAATCTAAGATTGAGGATGGTTGGTCCTTTAAATGCTTAACCATTTTCATATGTATATGAACATGACTTAAATTTTCTTTAGGGATCGGGTTTGTGGTTTTTGAACTATGTGATGTTGGTCGAGTGAGTCCTGAGATGTGGGTTTTGTAGTGGTTAATATTTTCTGTAAGGATTTTAGTGTTTTAAATGTGTTTAGGATATTTTTTAGATACTCTATGCTTTTCACTATAAGAGGAATGTTTTATATAATTTATTAACACCTTAAGGAGTTCTTGGCACATAAAATAAATATTTATTGGACCAGGGTGATCCATATTTTTTAGGGAATATGATTGATTGTCCCTTGAGGGATAAAATATCTATTGTTGAGGATTTGTGAAATATGTGATAAGGGCTATGCAAATGGCCTTAAACCATTTAGACTCCTTGTATTAGAGGGGTGGGATATTAGAAAAAGTTATAATGATTCATAGTGTGTTTTTGATCATGGGATAACCATATAGATATACTGTGGTAGAAAGTATTTAATTAATTTATCATTTCATAGTGGTACCTAGTGAGGGTAATATGGGTTTATTAGATCCTTTTCTGTCACACCCTGACCCATGTGTTTTTTTTATTATTTTCTTTTCTTTCAAAAAATATATTTGGGGTTCAGGTTCTGTCTGAGAATAAATTTTTTTAGTTTTTTTAATGTGTGTTCTAGGTTTTGTGGAATCTAGTGCATGGGTAGAGCACGGTTTGGAAACCATGCAGTTTCACCCGGGAAACCATGTGGCATGTCCAACATCAAAAGAATTAAAATTAAAATTAAAATCATCGATAATATTATTAATTAGAATAATAATGTTATTATTATTATCATTTTTAATATTAATAACACATTTATTAAAAAATTTCGATCATTATTATATTTTTTATCATAATCATTAAGATGATTATTATTAAAAGTTTTTGTCAGGTTTTAGACTAATGTAGGTGCACCGTATGGTAAGTGGAGGTCGTGTGGTTAGCAAAAGTACCCATGTGGCTACTTCAGGAGTGGGCAGAAACTACCGCATGGTTCAAGCACTGTCGATTGATCTGTGTGTAGACTATGTTGTTTCCCCATGTTTGGGTTAATAATATAAAATTAAATGAAATGAAAAAATTAAAAATTAAAAAAAGGGACCACGCAGTTGCATCAAAATAAATAAAATAATTATTATTATAGTATTAAAATTTTTATTATCATTTTTGTTATCAAACATTATTATAATTATTATTATTGTTTTTATAAATTAAATAATTATTTATAAACATTAATTATGACCATGAATTTTAAAATCATTTTTATTTAATTCAGTATTTTAATTATTAAAATGAAATGAAAATTTATATTATTATCATATTTATTTTTAACATTATGTTGTTATAATTATTATTATAGTTATTATTAAGATATGTTATTGATTTATTTTTTTTGTTTCATTTTTAGGGTTTTTCCTTCATCTCTATATCCCCCTTTATCTTCTCCATGTAGCCCCACACTTTCCATCAACCTGTACATCCCCCACCCACCTCCATACGCACCTCCCTATGTCACCGGTCACCTCCTTGCGCCCCTCCCTCTGTCACTAGTGCCCTCTTATTGTGCACCTCCAGTCAGTGATGTTCCCACCCTAGTGATATCTAGCTATCTTAATCATCCCATATTTTGTCAATCATGCAAACACAGCCCCCCTACTAGCACCGCCCCTTCCTCCAGCAACCTCTCTGATAGCCGCCACACCTCCTCTGTCATGACCCCCCCCCCCTCTAGAGAACATCCTCCTCTTACATGAAAGCTCCTCCAGTATACCCTCATCTATTTATTCTTGTTTTTATATTAATTGTTATGGTTTTTTATTGATTAACTGTTTCTCTTAGTACATTTTAGGTTATAGAACTCACATGGAGTAATTACGATTGTGCGTTGTCGTCGCGCCATGAATCTGAGGCAGATCTCCCATGCACATTCTCTTATAATTTAATAATCCTATATTTCATGTTTTCTCATATTAATTACATTATAAATATTATTTCTTGATCCTTAGAATAATTATTTATTTTGGAAACTGGTATTTTATACCTTGTTTCAAATAAAATTGTGATGTTTTTTTAAATATGATCACACCGCTTGTCTGATAAAATTCCCTATAGAATTTATCACTTGATTTGTTATATTGTAAACATGGTTTAGTTATTTGAAATAAAATTTTGTCATGATAATTTTTTACACCTTGTTGAGTGTTAAATATGAGTTGTTTTGTTATATATTACATGCCCATTGGGTGAGTAATTACTCGATTGGTTTTTTCATGCTAAATTTGATTTAAAGAGTTTTAATTGAGTTAATAAATATATTTCCAGCATGAAGAACATATTTTTCAGTTATCTATATGGTTCCCATGCTAGATTAGGTTTTATAAATAAATGAGTATGTGTTTATAAGGTGTTTGAAATGTCTTTCCATTGAAAGGCTTGATTGGCATACTTACAAAAAAAAGATCATTCCTTGAGTGTGTAAATGGAATATTTTAAAATATTTTATCAACATTTTAATTTGAAAAATGTGCATTTACACCTATTTTGGATAATTGAAATTTTTACCTTTGATAAATTTTGGTTTTGTGAAAATTGTTTAATGGCCCTTATGGAAACATTATAAAAATTAGTGAAAATGTTTATTATGAAAACCTCCATTGGATGTTTCTTATTCTTTGTATGTTTATATAATGGATGGGATTTCCTTACTGTGTAATCATTGTGATCAATTACGATAGTTCCTTGGGTTTGACTCTTTCTGTTTGATTTGTTCTATGGCCTAAGATCTGTCCTTAGAGTGGCTTGGGGGGAAGGATGTTTTTGTTTTGTAATTATATATACTCATGATTTGATTCCAAGATATCATCTGCTAGCTTACCCCCATTTTACATGATATATGAGAACCTAGAATAGTTTGAGTAGTTTCTGATAATAATTGTTACATTAGTTGTTGACGTACTAACTAGTGGCATTTAGTAAGTGGATACATGTTTTCGTTTATTAATATGGGATTTTCCCTCATTCTGTAATTAGTTTGGATGGCTATGAATATTGAGTTCTTTGATTTCACCATGTGTAGCATTATACTAGGGTTGGGGTCTCATGTATTTTAATCTTTTGTATTATTCTTTATCTCCAAGGTTCACCTATGTCGATTTTCTATAGTCACTTGCACTAAAGATGAGATACTTGTTTGTTTACTTATGTTTCCCCTATTGGGTGTTTACCGTGGTACCTTCTTGTGTATTATTTTTTCAGAATCTGTTGTGTTGATTTTTATAAGGCTTTTGGAAAATTATTTTCAATAAAAAAGGTTATCACCTTTTTTGTGGATTGAAAATCTAGGCACCACTATCGTCTTAAAAAATTTCAATGTCTCACTAACGGTAAGAACATTTTATTAGAAAATAAAAGAGGAAATTGGATATTACTTATTTTAAGAAAAAATTATAAAAAATATTACTTTTATAAATTAAATTTCAAGCATAAAATTGATGTTTCGTTAATTTTAATGGTTGTTTACTAGGAATAGATTATCAGTCTATCTTATTGAGTTTTATACTCCTATATATAGTTTCTTTCTAGTTTTGGTATTTGCATAGGTTTCAAATTTGTTTCATTCTCTTTGAGTGATAGTTGATCATAGAGTTGAAGAGTTACCCCTAGGATCACATGGATTTAGTGGTTTTCAGTTTGGTCATTCTAGTTATGTACTTATGTTGTATTTTTAGATTCCTATTTAAATAATATTAAGTCCAATTTTATTTTTATTTTGAACTGCATGGGAAACTTCCTACTGTTTATTTTCTATTTTATTTATTTAAAATAATTCCCTTATGGTACTCTATTTATTCCCATGGAACTTGTAACTATCCCAAAAGGATTCAGAACACCTCTCAAGCCTTTCTGCAGACTGGATTGAGTGACCGGTTCAAGGTTGACTGGGGTTTGTTCATAAAAAAATTATATAATAGCAGATCAGTTCTTAGTAGACCATGGTTTTATGAGAACCCTTTTCTATTTGGGGATGACAAGGTAGATGGAGTAGGATTGTCAGTACTCAATGGGTATGTGGGGGAAGAGTTTCATGAACTATTGTTTGTTCTGATCCTTAGGTTTCCAGGGGAAGGCCAATCATAGTAGTTTATTTGGTCTTTTAGGACTATTTGGTGATTGGGATATGAGAAGGGGATTTTGAAAAATGGATTATTTGATATCACAAATCTTGGAAAGCCATGTTGATCTAGGTTCATGGTCTTAGAATGTTATCCATGTTAGAGGTGTGTTTGGAATATGGAATCCAACCATATTTTCAAGTCACCCACTAACACTAGTTCCATTTTTGAGTTGTTTTGGGTCTCCATTGAATTATGATAAGTTTTTGAATCAGATAAATTAGTTTTTTAACAATGGTTTTTTGAAATGGAATTTTTTATTTAGGGATTGTATTTAATGAAATGGGATGAGTTTTAATCCAAATGAGTTTTTAACCTGGTGGTTAGTGTGCCTTCAGAAAGTACGTGGTTTTTGAAATGGGATGATTGGTTTATTTTGGGAATATGATGTTGCCTTGTTTTTTTGATTTGGTCTGTTCATGGGTGCTCTCATGCATTTTGGTATGTGGATGTGGGGATGGGCGCCCAATATCGCACAAAAGAGGGATTTCCGATGGGAATGGAAAATATTCATGTGAGTGAGGCTTGATGAAATAGAATTAGTGAGGGTAAAAATACACCAAGATTGTTCTTTAAATAAAAAATGTTTTTAAAAAGGGGATGTTTTTTTGTTAATAATGGTTTTTTTCTTATTTTTGATGTTTTTCTCTTATGATTTTTTCATTCTTGATGATATTTTTGAATTTTACATGATTTGGTTCGTGAGTTTTTCTTATCTAGCAGGTTATTCCAATGGAGCTTTGATGGTTGATCGTAGTGTGGTCAATCAAACTAAGGATTTTATGATTGTGTTAGAAAGATGGATCCAACACTCATTTATAGAAATTTATACCCTTCTGTATCATAGCGTATGAAAAAGGTCAAAAGGAACATTGTCCTTGTGGATCTTACAGAATCATTGAAGGTTGATTTTGGAACTTTTATGATTGAAGGTTCACCATAGGCATGGTGGAAGTAAGTGTCTCAAAATAATCCCCGTGAAGATCTTACATGGGAGTTTTTCAAGGTTTTGTTCAATCGCTAGTATTTCTCGGAGAAAGAGATGGTGGGAAAGGGGGTGGATATAAGTCGTTTTCATAAGGGTAATGGATCAGTGATGCATAATTTCCATCTCTTTATAGATCTAATCCCATTAGATCTAGGGTATGCTGAAAATGATTCCACAAAAGGTCAACATTTCATGTTAGTGTTTCATACTGATTTACGAAAAATGTTTTTAAAGTTCATTCTCAAATATTTTTCCAATGTAGTGAGGCAAACCATCCATTTTTATGTTTTAATAGTGGGTACACCAGAGGTTTTCCTTCCCCCTTTATCTCTAGGAAGTAAAGGGGAAATTATTGTAAGGAGACAAGAAAGTGTTTTAAAGTAGGTGGGGTAGGTTGTGGAATCAAAAGGCCTTAGAATATTTCATAAATATATTCTTGTGCTAATAAATTTGTGTGTCATTAGTGTGAAAATCTAGGCCACAAGAGACCATCATGTCAGAATATTCCTAGCTACTTCTATGCATGCAGATTCTTAGGTCACTTGCAGCGACTCTACTGAGGAATCGCTAGAAAGTATCATGGAGGAAATTAACATAAGTGATGTGTTGATGGGGTTCTATTTAATGTTTGTTTTTTAAGTTTCCTTCCATTGTATGTATTTTATTTATTTGTTAAACTGAAGGTATTTGGGGTATTGAAATGTAAGGGAATGTTGTGGGTGTTTTGATAAACTCTTATTTTAAATGATAGTGTGGTTTTCATTTCAAAATATAGTCTTTTATTTTTCCTAATCAACAGATGTGTGTTAATTATTGGGATTATCAAAACCTAACTACAAGTTAGGAGATGCTTCATCCATCAGAGCTCTACCCTTAGGTATCAGAGAGAAGCTAGCGCATAGTCACGAATCAATGGAGTATGAGCGGTTTGATTAATCTCATGACTCCATAGTTTTAATGAACTAGTTACTATCAATATCCTTGTGTGGTATACCCTTTTGAATAAGGTGTGGTCGTGAATTTTATTTATTCTTAGGTAAAGAGTAGTCAGTGTTTGTTGGATTCAATGATTCAAACATCAGGTCTCTTCACTATCCTCCCCTTGTGGTGGGGTTTTTTTACCTGTGTGAGAAGTTTTGTCTCAGTTATTATTCACTCTATTTGTGAGTGGGTAGTTTAAATGATTTTGATTTTTTCCTATTATTGTATTTTGATAGGCCTATGTGAGAAGGGCTTGGTTTTCGGATAATGTTAAATTATCATTTGGTTATTTGTAGTTGGTTTTTAATGTTGGGGAGACCCACAGTAGGTCTCTTTGAGTTTTATTTTAAGATGTTATTGGTTTCTAGTTTAATTCTAATGGTGGGGTGTCCATTTAGACCTCCCCTCTACTAGTGATCTATTTCGAGCAATGGGGTTATGTTATATTGGAGGTTAGTAAAATTTACTCGTATTGAGAGGTTAGATCGTGTTGAGGCTAAATCCCTAGGTGATGATCAATATGTTGGAATGTGTTGTGGATTTCCATGAAAATAAAGCATTATGGTGGGGAGAATAGTCACAGCTGGACCATGGTAATAAATATTATTTTATTATTTTCATGGTTTGGAATAATTTTGTTGTGATTCGGGTTGAATCCAGGATTAAATTTTTGAGTTTTTGATGAAAAATGTGTTTCTTGGGTTTGGCAGTATCTGGTGCACTGGTACAGCATAGTTTGGAAACCATGTGGCTTGACCCAAGCAACCATGTGGCCTATCTAACTTTGAAAAAAAATAAAAGAATTGATAATTTTATTAATGACAATAATATTATTATTATTAATAACATTCTTAATATATAGAAAAATATTATTACAAATAATTATCATCATTATACTATTATTATTATTATTAAGAATCTTTTTGGGGTTTTAGATAGGTGCATAGGCACAACACGTCAGTAGAGACTATGCGGTCAGCACAAGTACCAATGCGGCAGCTTAGGGAGTGGGAAAATGCTACCGCATAGTTTACACACAGTCGCCTGATCCATACATAAACTATGCAGTTTCCCAATATTCAAGTTAATTAAATAAAATAAAACTAAATGAGAAAATTAAAATTAAAATAAAGTAATGTGGACCACACTGTTGCATCTAAATAAATAAAATAAATACTATTACTAGTATTAAAACTATTATTATCATTTTTGTTACCAAAATTTATTATAATAATTATTTTTTTATAAATGATATAATAATTTGTGAATATTTATTATTTCCATGAATTTAAAATTCATTATTAATAAAGTTATTATTATTATTATTATTATGAAAATGAAATGATTATTTTTATTATTATCATTGTTATTTTTATCATTATATTGTTCTTATTATTATTATAAGAATTGTTATTATTATGGTGTGTTGTAAAGTTATTATGTTTGTTTAATTTTTTTAGGATTTTTCTTTCTTCTATGTCTCCCCCTTTATCTACTCTATGTAGCTCACTCTTTCCCTCAACATACACACACCCCCACCTCCTTGCGTACCTAACTCTATCACCAGCAACCTCCATGTGCACCTTCCTCTATCATTGGTTCCCTCTCCTTATACACCTCCATATGGCACCATTCCATCTCTAGTGAAATATATCTGGTACAATCCTCCCATTCTCAGGCGAGCTGGATGGCATGACCTCCCCCCCCCCCCACCTTGTCAATGCCTCCCCTTCCTCCGGAGAACTCCCTTGCTGGTGCTACACATCTTCCAACACGACCTCCCTCTCTAATGGCTTCCTCTTCCAGTATGTGTAGCTCCACCGGTATACCCTCTAATCAATATTATTGTTTTCCTATTTGTTTTTATGGGTTTTTTTATTTAGGGTTGTTCTTCTTATAGTTGAGGTTTTAGAACCCCTGTGGAGCGATTCATATCATTCATTACTGATGTGCCATGAATTCAAGGTAGGTATCCCATGAACATGATTTTTTAGTTTAATAATGTGTGATTTCATGTTTTCCACTTCTTAATTGCATTAAAAATATTTTCTGATCCTTATAATAATTATTTATTGTGAAAAATGGTCATTTATACCTTGTTTCTTGTTAAATTGTGTTGTTTTGTTAAAAATTCTCACACCACTTTTTTGATAAAATGTCCCATGGAATTTCAAACATGATATGTGACATTTGAAACGCGGTTCAACAATTGAAATAAAATTATTGCATGTGAATTTGTGTTTTAATCCTTGTTGAGTGTAAAATATGAGTTATTTACTTCAATAGAGAATTCCCATTATATGAGTAGTTTCCCAGTTGGATTTTTTGTGCTAAATAATATATAATAATATTTTATGTGTTTATTAATTTTTTGGAGGCATGAAAACACTTTATTGGTTTCTTTATATGGTATATAAGATGGTTTCAGTTTTATTAATAACTGAGTATGGGTTTTTAAGGTGTTTGGCATGTGTTGTTGATGAAAGGCCCATTTGTCATATTTATAAAAAATGGTCATGGATTTAGTGTGTAATATGAATTTGTTAAAATATTTTATCGATGTTTTCTTTGTGAAAAAGGGTGTGTTTACACTTCTTTTGGAAAAGTGGGATATATATCTTTAATAAATATTGGTTTTGTGGAAAGTGTTTAAAGTCCATTATGGAAATTTTGTAACAACGGTGAAAATGTTTCCAAACAAAACCTCCTTTTGATATTTCTCATTCCTTGTATATGTATATAATGTATGGGATATCATCGATATTGAATCACTATGATCAATTTTGATAGTGCCTCAGGTTGAACTCTTTATGTTTGGTTTGTTCTATTGCATGATATTGGTCTTTAGAGTGGCTTAGGGTGATGCATGTTGTTGTTTTATTATTATATATACTCATGATTGGATTATTATTTATAATCAGTTGTCTTACCACCATTTTACTTGAGACATGGGATCCTCACATAATTAAATAATTTTCTAAGAATGATTGCTTCACTGGAAGTTGATATACTAAATGTGGCTAATTTTAGGCGGATACATATTTATGTTTATTACTATGGGATTTCCCTTAAGCCTATCTTCATTTAAATGGTTGATCATATTGATTGTTTTGATTTCATCATATGTGGTTATGTTACGAGGATGGGGACTCGTGTATTAGTGTCTTCTAGATTATTCTTGATCTCTTGGGTTCACCTATGTTTTTTTTCATAAGTCACATGTAGTGATGTTGAGATACTTTTTTGATTTATTATACTGCCACTATTATGTGATTACTATGGTAAATTATTGTGCAGTGTTTTTATTATAAAGTTTTTGTTTTATTTTTATAAGGATTTTGGAAAAAAATTCAAAAAAAAATTTGTATCACCTTTTGTGCAGATTGAAAATATAGACAGTAATCTCCCCTTGAGAAATGATAATGTATTAGTAATGGTAGGGACATGGTTTTAGAAATAAAAAAGGGAAATGTGTTATAAATTTTTTTAAAGTAATATTTATAAAAAATATTACTTTTAAAAATTTTAGTTCAAACTTCAAATTGATTGATTTTTTATTTTTAATGGATGTGCACTGGTAATATATTTTTGGGCTGGTATACTAAATTCTATAATCATCCCTATAGTTTCTTTCCAATTTTAGTCCTTATAAAGGTTTCATCTTGGGTTTTTTCTCCCTAGTCAATGATTGATCAATGAGTTGTTGAGTGAAATGTGGGGTCACATAGAGTTAGCGGTTGTTTAGTTCGGTTATTCTAGTTGTGTAATTCAGTTTTATTTTTAGTTTCTTATTTAAATGATTTTTATTTCAGTTTTATTTCTATTTTTAACATCGTTGGAAACTAATTTTTGTTGAATTTTGATTTTATTATTTGGGTGAGATCTGTCCCTTTATGTACTCTATTGATACCTTTGGCACTTGTCACAAAACTAAGAGGATCAAGAATGCCTCTCGAGCCTTGCCACGAATCATATCTGGTGATCGAATATGGGTCGACCAAGGATGGTTAATGGAACTTTAACATTGACCTGTCATGGAAATGATATCATGTTATGATATGAGTATAAACCTATATTTATAAGCAATGTACATCTTGGATAGGGTAGAAAATGTGATGTCTCTGGTAGACTTATGTATGATATTTGTATTTTGTGTACAAGTAGTTTGATAAGTGTTGGAAAGAGGGATAAGTGTCTGGTAAGAAACCTCTAGGTATAAATGGGATTTTGAAATGTGAAATATGTTAGGGTAGTGATTGGATGAATATGTTCATAGTGTTTGGAATAACATTATAGATATGATGTTATGCTTGAAATAACTTTGGTTTGAGGATTATTATAGCTGTTACGTAGCTAATATATATGTTTTATAAGGTAGTTAATGGTGGGGATGGTTATAGAATACTATATTAGGATTTGAAATACTATCTTTTATCTATGTTTAAATTACGTATTAATGGAAAGTTAATATCTCGTGGAAGTGATATGGATTATATTCGGTGATTATTATTAGTCCTAACCATGTTATTATTTGAGTAAATTTAGGTTATGCATGGGACTGACAATATTATAGTGCATTATGAATCGTGAAAGTGGTTGAATCTATTATTTTCAAACTCAAGATACACTTTTATATTTTCATTTATCCTTGGGAGCTACCACAAGTTATATTAGTCTAGATACTAATTAATGTTTACTCTGGGGTGTCCCTCCTTAAAATTAGAGTACTATATTTGAATTTAGTCATTGTATCAACATATTTTAATTAGTTAATCTAGTATAGGAGTTCAAATATGTTATTTACCTCTTCATGATTTTATTCGTATATGTTGAACTATTGTTATTAGCATAATTTGTTTTGGGTATCTACATAGGTCTAAATAATCACGTTTAGGGGAGTACACCAATTTGGTGTTCCTAATTATCAAGAACTAAGAATATCATCATCATGAGAGATGATCCCTAGTTACTCAATGTTTCTAGTTCTACCACTACTATACCATTCCCTTCTTGATATTCAAATTTTATGTTTATCTAAAAACATTTTACCAGTATTGTTTAAGGAATGTGTGTGTCTAATATCTTTGTGACTGAGTTAGAACCCATTGGTTGATGAGATTTATTCCATGCCATTTTTTCTACATATGTATTTTTTATATACATCTATACATTTTACGTGATGTTATATATAAGGTGTGAACATATTAATTAATACCGAGTTGTATACTCATCCCTTTTATCATAACCATGATGCCTGTGAAAACCCTTATTTTGCTATGTTAGGTAATTGGTTTCACATATGATCAGGATTGAGTAGATGGATGGATGTGTCTATACTACTCTAAGTAGGGTTCATGATATTATAGTTGAGTATCCCCTCTGGTAATTTTTATCAATTTAAGTTTATACTTTTCTAGCTTGGTGGAAACCGGTTGATGTATAAATGCATACTATATATGGGTTATATTATTATTTTATAATTCAATTTTTTATTTGCTGATAATTTTTAGAATGTCGACATAATTACATGTGTTCATCTAGATGGTATTTTTTGTTTTAGCTATTTCATTTTTTATGTTATTATCTTGAGAGTATTTTCCCCTTATTGGTTACTGACTCTAATAGCTAGTACATTGAATCTTGAATATAGAGGGGAGTTTTTATAGGCATATGGCACTATAGAATAGCTCGGTGTATGGATACCCAAGATAGGGAATTAAATATTCTACATAGTTCTTGTTTTGTATTAGTCCAATGGGATTCCCTAAAAATTATATTCCAATGGAAAACTCTTGCTTCCCTAAAACAACTATCCCAATAATAATGATAAAGTTTAGATGAGACTTAACCTTGTATATCTATTCAATACAATAACTATATGGGGTTCTTTTGATGAAAAACTTAATAGATACTTTAATAATAATAAAGACCATTATTTTTTCAATATCATTTCTACTAATTGGAAAATATCTTAGTAGTAAAATGTAATAAATTAGCTTTAATAAGTTAACATTGTGCACTTTAGATGTAATAAAACTAATAAAAATGATTTTCAATAAATACAGTACACCCCAGAGTTACAAATACTATACTAAAAGTGTCCACGTGACCCAAAAATCTAAAATCTGGACATCCTACTAATAAGAGCCTATAAGGCCCCAGCCTTAAAAATTACTTAATCTTGAGTTATTACAAGATTACACATTGGGGATCTTTTCAGGTTTAGTGTTTTAGAGAATTAGATCATAAAACTTTCATTACATTCAACATTTCAACAAAGTGGTTACATAAAAGATAGTATTCATTTTTCCCATCAATGGAAAAATATTTAAAATAAAACATGGTTCCTTTCTTGACACTTCCTTGAAACTATCATCACATCATGTACCTTTCCCTTGACCTGTGAAAAACATTTCAAAAACTTGGGATGAGCATAAAAAGCTCAGTAAGGGATATAAAAATATGGAAATGAAACATGAGTACATGTATACATAAGAATCAATGAAATCATACATTACTCATTAAACATAAGCACATTAACATACCTCATCAAATCACAAATAAAACATAGAAATCATAATACATAAAGGTAACTTGAGGCATTCATAACATTCATACGTAGGGATTAACCCTCTTGGTTACGTTTGGAATACCCATCACAGTATATTCCCTAAATATCTGCGGAGAAACCTTAACATTTAACCCCTTTCGCATTACCCAATGAATTAGAGAGTTATATTAGGCTCACCCGCCCTTATTTTGTCACGGAACTACCCGTCTTCATAAACAATTCCCAAGAACCATAACATAAATCGTATCACATAAAACACGTATAAAGGAAACATAACATTTCCACATTTCAATCACAAGATATCAATAAAACATTTATATAATAAAAACATTATCAAAACAATTTTCAATACCAAAACAAAAGAAAAGTAAAACATGGTATTTATTTTTCATTTTAAAAAAAGTTATGGCTTGTACAGGAAGCCGAAACTTAAATAATGGTCACGGCGGCGGAGAAGTCGTTGTCGCCGCATACGTACGAAAAAAAATATATTCTATTTTGTCATTTAGTAAAATGCTTCATATAAAAAGATTCCTTTTGGATAAACATAAAATTAATAGGGGTTTATACACAATATAAAATAAGGTTGTGTATAAAACAAAATATGCATCAATGAAAGGAGATTGAGACGAAGTCCCATACCTCACGTCCGACTTGACTCGATCGTTCTTTAATGTCCTAAATAATAAACTTGAGTTAATTTCTACTTCCTTAAGAACATTTTTCAAGTTCATTAAACCTTTAATATCACTTATTATCATGTTATGAACATTATGTAATCATTGACGTTATTAACGGTCGTTTTGTCGATATTTGGTACTTGAGTCAAAAGTGAACTTCTTATATTTACAATTTGTACACGTAGTCAAATATCCATTATCAGAAAAATGATATTCATGATTTAGATGCCATATATCTTATATATACAGAATATAAATTCATTTATAATATTACATTATCATTTAGAGGTATGAAATTAAATGCACCGTTCATGGAGACGGTAAGCCATACGTACGCATGAATGCTACTTTCATTTCTATGTCATACTAATGGAATTAAAACTAAATGAGAGATATGTATAGTTAAATTCCAGAATTATATTCATCATTTAGATGTAACATAAATCATATATATCCATTATATATATGTACTTATAATAGTACATTACATTTGGGGATAAGAAATGAAATGCACTGTTCAGGGAGACGGTAAGCCGTACGTACGCATGAACGCTACTTTCATTTTTATCTCATACTTTAATGGAAATAAATAATAATTATATAAAGGTACATTATATTTCCAATATAATATCATATATAATATCATTAAATATATCCTTTATAGATACCACATATGGTATTAACGAATCAAATCACTTTGAGGGGGCGGTAGTCCGCACTTCCTAAAATGAAGATATCGTGTTTACCCATAATGGAAACCATAAAGGCATGCCATAAATGTAAAATACAAAAGCTTAAGTAAAAACATAAACATATTATATATAATATATAAATATAGTGAAATCTTAATGTCCACCTTTGAAGGTGATATATGAGTGTTGAGCAATCATCATTTCGTGAGGCAGAAATTCGCCATCCACAGAAATAGTATTTTCTTTAACCATTAGATGTTGGTGTGTGTATGTGTAGATAGAATGCTTCTTATAACATCATCCTATTATATTGAAGACACTGGATTTGTTACAAAAGAAATGAATAAAAAGAGTTTAGGGGGTTTGAGAAGCAAAATAAAACAAAAGAACACAAGAGAAGACATTACCTTAAAATCGTGTAACTCTTTTTGATTTGAGCTCAAAGGATTCCTTGGAAAGACTTATGCCCAAAGTGAGGCTTCTAGGAGTAATATAGGGATGTATAGAGACAAAATGGGTAGGTTTTGGCCAAGAAAAAGGCTTGATATGTGTGGGTAAGGAGGTATAGTTGGGGGCCTTTTATAAGAGGAGAGGAGGGGCACTCTTGGAAAGGTATAGAATGTTACTTTATTTTCAAATGAGTTTCGGATTTTAAAGGTCTAAAATTGATGTATTTTGAGGATAAGGTGATTAGGGTTCGAAATATACTCATCCAATTGGTCTTTGACAAGTGTAAGTCTTAGATTTTTAATTATCTTTTCATTTTATTTAAATTGTTCGTTAATGAGGTAATCGTTGCATCATCATGATGTCATAAATAATTTAATTTATTTAATGTCTAAAAATTATTAAAAACTACTATGATGTAAGAAATATTTTTATATTTCCAATGAATATTTATAGTCTAATAGATCATTTATTTAGACAAAACTAAAAATGTTTTACTCATGTGATACATTCTTTGTTATATTTAACTTTCTTTAAAAAATAAAAAGATAAAAAGTCACTTTCACACAAAAGTGATTCCATGGGGTGCCCAAGTTTGGCACAAGGAATCACATGGTCAGACGTGAGACAACCAGTAGAATGAGGACATATTTTGTGGTCATTTTTTATTATTATGATGTTATTTTATTATCCTTACCTACCCGATTACAAATTAATCTAGATAATTAAAGATAATTACCGTCATTACTGTTCATAATGTCCAAAAACAGAAGAGTCTTACTTACATAATTTTGACCTTCATATTCCCAATATGGAATCAATTTTACCAAATTCCAAAAAAAATAAATTGAAATAATTAATTTAAATATAATTCCCTTTGTCAAAACAAAAAGCGGGATTTTTTGAAACAATATCCATGAAAAGTTTGGCACCTGTTTATGCCCAATTCCAAAGTGAAATTAATCACAATGACCACCATTGGATTACATGGTAAAAATATATTCTAATTAAAATTTAAAACCAATTAAAAATATAATCTAAAAATATAATTAAATTAGATGAAAAAGCATTTTTGATGTAAAATGCTGTATTTTTTACTATTCATTAAAAAAGGAACATTGTCATATAAATACCAAAAAATTATCCAATGTGAATTCCAATGTCCCAATCATAAATAATAAGTTTATTTTGACAAATAGTGTTTATAAAATTTTCAAAAGTTTGATTTAAAAATGGTTTTCCATCAAAAGGTAGTAAAACAATCTTTTAAAAATATTAGTGTATTCCATGCTTAAGAATGGATTTATTCTCATTTTAAGCCTCTAAAACACTATCTAATTCATAAATAGACATAGATAAGAATTTATATTATTCATTAATTACATTTGATGTTACATCCTTCCTGCCTTTAGAAAATTTCATCCCCGTAATTTATTTACTTATCGAATAAGTGGGGTATTTATCCCTCATTGTATTTTTAGATTCCCATGTTGCCTCTTCAATCGTGTGGTTTTACACAAAACCTTTACCTGATGAATCACCTTATTCCGTAACACTTTCGCCTTGTGGTCACGAATCTGGACTGGTTGTTCCTCATAATATAGGTTCTCTTCCATCTGAATTACCTCTGGACTCAAAACATGAGATGGATCTGGCACATACTTCCTTAACATTGAAACATGAAAAACCTTGTGTACCTGAGATAATCTCGGAGGTAAAGCCACTCAGTATGCAACTGATCCAACTCTCTCCAAAATTTCATATAGTCCAATGAACGTTGGACTCAACTATCCTTTCTTACCAAATCGCATCACACTTTTCAATGGTGAGACTTTGAGAAAAACATGATCACCTACCTCAAAAGATAGACCCTTCTTCCTGTTGTCTGCATAACTCTTCTACCTGCTCTGAGCTATTCTCATGTGTTTTTATATCTGCTGAACTTTTTTTCCAAATCTTCTACCAATTCTGGTCCCATCTACTTTCTTTCACCCACTTCATCCCAAAAAGCTAGAGTTCGACACTGCTTCCCATATAACACCTCAAATGGTGCCATCTTTATACTGGAATGAAAACTAATATTATATAAAAATTCATCCAAAGAAAGATGTTGGTCCCAACTTCCATGCTAATCCATCGAACAAGCATGTAGCATATCCACCAATATCTGATTTGTTCATTCTGACTTCCCATCTGATTGCAGATGAAAAGCTGTACTAAAATTTAATTCAGTACCCAACGACTTCTGAAGGCCATTCCAAAAGTTAGAAGTGAACCTGTGATCACGGTCGGATAGAATGGAGAGAGGAACTCCATGTAAACTGACTATCACTTTATGATATAAACGAGAAAGTTGATCTAGGGAAAAAGTATCTCTAATAAGGAGGAAATGAGCTGATTCAGTCAAGCGATCAACAATAACCCAGATTGCATTATTACCTCGAGATGTCTTCAGTAATCCCACAATAATCATTATCAAAGGATCGCGTTCCAAATGCTATGAGCTTCACATAACAACTCTCTCTTCAACTGTGAATCACAAGGCACACATAATCTCTTCCCAAATCTCAAAACACAATCATTATCAATGTTGAATTTAGGAAACATACCCTTATGAACCAGCTCTACCTTTTTCTGCAATTCACTGTCTTGCTTCTGTGCTTGCTTGATTCTGTCTGATAGAGAAGATTTCACTGATAGCTGAAACAAAACAGAAGGACATCCTACACCAATAACTTCTATGCGAAATTTCATCACATCATTAACCAAAGGATTGTGTTCCAAATGCTGCATTGTTAATGAATCATTACTTTTTCGACTCAAAGAAACAGCCCCATTATGTTCTTTTCCCGGATGGTAATGAATTGTACAATCATAATACTTGATTAATTCTAGCCATCTCCTCTGTCTCATGTTCAATTATTTCTGAGTGAATATATACTTTAAACATTTGTGATCGGTATATATTTCACACTTTACTCCATACAAATGATGCCTCCAAATTTTTAAAGTGAAAACAACAGCACCTAATTCAAAATCATGTGTAGGGTAATTTACCTCAGGATATTTCAACTGACGTGAAGCATAAGCAATTACCTGATAATTCTGTATTAGGACGCAACCATGTCCTTTCATTGAAGCATCACTATAGATAAAAAGCTCCCCATTTCTGTATGGTAGTGCCAAAATTGGAGAATTCACCAATCTTCTTTTAAATTCCTGAAAACAATCATCAAATTCTTTTGTCCAGATATACTTAACACCCTTCCGAGTTAGCTTAGTCATTAGACTAGATAACCGGGAAAAGTTTCTAAAAAACCTTCGGTAGTAACCTACCAAACCAAGAAAACTACGAATCTCAGTTACATTTTTTGGTCTTGGCCATTCTTCAACAACCTTTATTTTTGTAGGATCAACAGTTATTCCATCTTTAGAAACAATATAACCAAGGAATGAAATTTGTTGCTACCAAAAATCACACTTGCTGAATTTCCCATACAATTTCTTTTCTATTAATGTTTGGAAAATAACCCTTAAATGTATTTCATGCTCCTCTTTACTCTTAGAAAACACCAAAATATCATCAATGAAAACAACCACAAACTTATCCGAGAACTCATGGAAAATTATATTCATAAGGTCCATGAATACAACAGGTGCATCGGTTAGCCCAAAAGGCATTCCTACAAATTCATAATGGCCATATCTTGTACAAAACGTGGTCTTCGGAACATCCGCTTCCTTTACATTCAACTGATGGTACCCCGATCTCAGTTCAATCTTTGAAAAATACTGAGCTCCATAGATCTGATCAAACAAATCATTGATATGAGGCAAAGGATATTTGTTCTTAACAGTGATTTTATTCAAGGCTTTATAATCAATGAAAAGTCTCATAGAACCATCTTTTTTTTAAAATAAAATAAGATCACCCCATGGTGATGTGCTAGGTCGAATGAAACCTTTCTCCAATAAATCTTGGAATTCCTCCTTCAACTCTAAATGTTCAGTTTGATCCATTTTATAAGGGGGTTTTGAAATTGGCTTAGCATCAGGAACTAAGTCAATAGTAAATTCAACTTTCCGATCTGGTATTATTCTAGGCAACACATCAAGAAAAACATCAGGATACTCATTTACAACCGGCACATCATCAATCTGAACAGTTCCCCTGTTTTTAATGATATGTGCAAGGTAACATTCATTTCTATCTTTTACAAGTTTCTCGGCCTCTTGATATGTTATCAATAGTAAGGGTTCATTCTTGTACACAAACTGAAAGTCTTTCTGAAAAGAAACTTCTTTAGCTCTACAGTCAATCTTAGCATGGTAAATAGAGAGCCAATCCATACCCAGGACAACATCAAACACTACTAGAGGTAAAACAATAAGGTTTTCAAATAGGGTTTTTCCACGGATAAGGATAGGAAGATTCATATAAATTCTTTTTTCCTCAACATTTCCCCCAGTTGTTTTTACCACATGTTCAGGAGTCATTTCTTGATATGGTATTCCAATTTTACTAGAAAAGTATTCAGAGATGAAATAATGTGTAGACACTGAATCAAACAACACACTGGCATAATCTGAAAAAACAGCGTACCTGATACCACTTCATTTGATGGCCCAACATCTGCTAAAGTAGTTGCAAAGGATTTCACCACCCCTTTCTGCTTGTAGTCTAAGTGATTCCCATCACTCAAGCTCTTTCTCGGACACTCGTTTGCATAGTGACCCATGTCATTTCACTTAAAACATTTTACTGACTATAAATCAAATTTCGTCTTGCCATCACCCTGATCTTTTTCAGTGCAATCACGAGCCTTATGTCCCATATTACTACATCAGTAGCACTTTACAGAAATCAGAAGACATTCCCCAGCATTCCTCTTACCACATTTATCACAAACTGGAAATTTAGTTTTCATACCATCAGACTTTTTTGAAGAATTCTTTCTTTTCTCCTTCCATATCAGTCTCCTCTTCTGTTGATTGTTATAGAACACTTGATCATCGGAAAACAAAATTTCCACCTCCTCAGCACATCGAACAAGCTTTTCATAACTCTAGAACTCACGAGAAGCTAAAGCCCTTCGATATTTTGTCTTTAATCTTGAGAAAAAATGATTGATTTTACTATCAAGGTCTCGGATAAAATTTTGATCATACCTTGCCAATCGAGTGAACCTCTCTTCATAAGCAGCCACTGAGTTATCCTCTTGCCTCAATTCCAAGAATTATTTTTCCATCCTAAGTTGAATAGCCTCAGGAAAATACTTCTCAAGAAACATACCTTTGAATTCATCTCAGTCAAGAGCATCAATCTGATCAATGTCCCTTATATTTTTAACCATTGACCACCACTGATCTGCTTCACCCTCCAAACAGTAAATAGCAAGACTAAAATTTTGATTTTCTGAACACCCCATGACATCGAAAATAATCTCTAGTGATTTAATCCACCCTTCAGCTAGCACAGGGTTAGATGATCCTCTGAATGATGGGGGATGTTTCCTCATGAAATGTTCCACCACTGACATGTTCCTCTGCGATTGATCTCGTTACTCTCATGCATGGATACCACCACCATTTATCGCTTGAGTCAACTACGCCATTATTGAAAAAAACTATTCAGTTCTAATTCCGACCATCTCAAGATACTGATTCAGAAGGTTATTTCCTTCTGTATGCCTTCCTAGCACCACATCCCTATTTCCTCTGTGGAAAACCATTCTGAACAAATATGTCTTAGATGAAGCAACATGGTAATATTCAAATGATATATCATTTCAATTTGACCAGAAAAAATATTTTTAGATAATCATTTAATAGAATTCTAACTCCTAAAGTTATCTAAACTGACCTTTGATAACAACTATAAGGCCCTAGACTTAAACATTACTTAATCCTGAGTTATTACAAGATTACACATTGGGGATATTTTCAAGTTTAGAGTTTTAGGGAATTAGATCATAAAACTTGCAATACATTCCACATTTAAACAAAGTGGATACATAAAAGATAGTATTCAGTTTTTCCATAAATGGAAAAATATTTAAAATAAAACATGGATTATTTCTTGACACTTCCTTGACACTATCATCACATCATGTACCTTTCCCTTGACCTGTGAAATTTTTTTCAAAAACATGGGACGAGCATAAAAAGTTCAGTAAGGTATATAAAAATATAGAAAGGAAACATGAGTACATGTATACGTAAGAATAAATGAAATCATACTTTACTCATAAAACATAAGCACTTTAATATACATCATAAAATCATTAATAAACATAGAAATCATTAGACATAAAGGTAACCTAAGGAATTCATAACATTCTTACATAGGGAGTAACCCTCTTGGTTATGTTTGGAATACCCATCACAGTATATTCCTTAAATCTCTTCGGAGAAACCTTAATGTTTAACCCCTTTACGTTACCCAATTCATTGGAGAGAAATATCGGGCTCACCCACCCTTAGTTTATCACGGAACCACCCGTCTTCATAAAAAATTCCCAAGAACCATAACATAAATCGTATCACATAAAACATGCATAAAGGAAACATAACATTTCCACATTTCAATCACAAGATATAAATAACACATTAATATAATAAAAACATTATCAAAACCATTTTCAATACCGAAAGAAAAGAAAATTAAAACATGGTATTTATGTTTCATTTTTTTTAAGTTATGGCTTGTAGAGGAATCTAAAACTCAAATAATGGTCATGGTGGCAGAGAAGTCATTGTCGCTGCATACGTACAACAACAAAAACATTCCCTTTTGTCATTTAGTAAAACGCTTCATATAAAAATATTCCTTTTGGATAAACATAACAGTAAAAGGGTTTTATACACCATATAAAATAAGGTTGTGTATAAAACAAAATATTCCTCGATGAAATGATATTGAGACGAAGTCCCATACCTCGGGTTTGACTTGACTCGACCGTTCGTTAATGTCCCGAATAATAAACTTGAGTTGATTTCTACTTGCTTAAGAACATTTTTCAAGTTCATTATTCCTTTTATATCACCTATTATAATGTTATGAACATTATGTAATCATTTAAGTTAATAACGGTCGTTTTGTCGATATTTAGTACTTGAGTCAAAAGTGAACTTACTATATTTACAATTTGTTCACGTAGTTAAATATCCATTATCAGAAGAATGATATTCATGATGTAGATGACATATATAATATATATCTAGTATATACATGCATTTATAATATTACATAATCATTTAGAGATAAGGAATTAAATTCACCGTTCATGGAGACGGTAAGCCGTACGTACGCATGAACGCTACTTTCATTTATATGTCATACTAATGGAATTAAAACTAAATGAGAGATGTGTATATTTTAATTCCATAATTATATTCATCATATAGATGTAACATAAATCATATATATTCATTATAGATATGTACTTATAATAGTACATTACATTTGGGGATAAGAAATGAAATGCACCATTCATGGAGACGGTAAGTCGTAAGTATGCATGAATGCGTCTTTCATTTATATCTCATACTATAATGGAAAAAAATAATAATTATATAAAGGTATATTATAATTCTAGTATAATATCATATATAATATCATTAAATCTATCCTTTATATGTACCACATATGGTATTAACGAATCAAATCACTTTGAGGGGGCAGTAGTCCACACTTCCTAAAATAAAGATATCGCGTTAACCCATAAAGGAAACCATAAAGGTATGCCATAAATGAAAAATACAGAAGCTTAAGTAAAACATAAACATATTATATATCATATATAAATATAGTGACATCATAATGGCCACCTATGAAGGTATTATATGAGTATTGAACAATCATCGTTTCGTGAGGCAGAAATTCGCCATCCACAGAAACAGTAGTTCATTAACCATTAGATGTAGGTGTCTGTAATTTAACATTGAATTATTCTTATAAAAACATCCTATTATATTTAAGATATTGGAGTTGTTACAAAATAAATTAATAAAAAGATTTTAGGGGGTTGGAGAAGCAAAATAATATAAAAGAACACAAGTGAAGACATTACCTTAGAATCGGGTATATCTTTTTGATTTGAGCTCAAAGGCATCCTTGAGAAGACTTCTGCCAAAATTGAGGCTTCTAGGAGTATGAGACGGATGTGGAGAGACAAAATGGGTAGTGGATGGCCGATTCAAATCTTGAGAGCTGTGGGTAAGGAGGTAGAGGTGGGGGCCTTTTATAAGAGGAGAGGAGGGGAACTCTTGGAAATATATAAAATGTTACTTTATTTTCAAATGCTTTTCGGATTTTAAAGGTCCCAAATTGATGTATTTTGAGGATAAGGTGATAACGGTTCTAAATATATGCATCCAATAGGTCTTTGACAAGTTTAAGTCTTATATTTTACATTATATTTTCTTTTTATTTAAATCGTTCATTAATGAGGTAATCATTGCATCATCATGATGTCATAAATAATTTAATTTATTTAATGTATAAAAATTATAAAAAATACTATGATGTAGGAAATCCTATAAACTTTCCAATGAATATTTATAGTCCAATATATAATTTATGTATGCAAAACTAAAAATGTTTTACTCAGGTGATACATTCATTGTTATATTTAACTTTCTTTAAAAAATAAAAAGATAAAAATTTACTTTCACACTAAAGTGACTCCATGGGGTCCCCATGTTTAGAAAAAGGAATCCCATGGTCTCCCATGAGACAACCAGTAGCATTAGGAAACATGTTATGGTCATTTTTTATTATTATGATATTATTTTATTATCCTTAACTACCAGATTACTAATTAATCAAGATAATTAAAGATAATTATCATCGTTACTATTAAAAATGTCCAAAAACAAAAGAGTCTTAATTACATAATTTGGACCATCAGATTACAAATATGGAATCCATTTTAAAAAATTCCAAACATAGAAATTTCAATAATTAATTTAAATATAATTCCTGTTGTCAAAACAAATAGCGGGTTGTTTGAAACAATATCTATGAAAAGTTTGGCACCTGTTTATGCCGAATTCCAAGGTGAAATTAATCCCAATGACCACCATTGGATTACATGGTAAAAATATATTCTAATTACACTTTAAAACCAATTAAAAATATAATCTAACAATATAAATAAATTAGATGAAAAAGCAGTTTTGATGTATAATGCAGTATTTTTCACTATTCATTAATAAATTAACATTGTCAGAAAAATACCAAAAATTATCCAATGTAAATTCCAATGTCCCAATCATAAATAATAATTTTATTTTAACATATAGATCTTATAAAATTGTCAAAAGTTTGATTTAAAAATTTTTTTCCATCAAAAGGCAGTAAAATAATCTTTTAAAAATATTAGTGTATTCCATGCTTAAGATTGGATTTATTCTCATTTTAAGCCTCTAAAACACTATCTAATTAATAAATAGACAAAGATAAGAATATATATTATTCATTACTTACATTTTATGTTACAGATACCACATCCACCCATTTGAACAATAACTTCTATGGTGGGTTGCCAAAAATTTTCCCCATTTAAATATAATCAAACTAGATTTTCAGTGAGTTAAGCTAGATCAGTTATAATATAGGTAATGAAACATTCTATTAGATATAATAATTCACTACTAATTTACTAGATTCCACCATAGAGAGGCACACACTTGTACAACCAGATAAAATTTCAAATCTCGAGTAGGTGGACTTGACGGTTCCTGTAGTAAACTTCTATTATCCAAACATTTCATCTTTTAATGTAATTGTAGACTTGAAGACAAATATCACCTAATATTTCCTCTAAATAGGCCTAAAATGTATACCCTCTCAAAAAAAGAAAAATTATTTTAGATCTATTTAAAAACTGAGTTTGATGAGTTCACTAATATATTGATCCCCTAGAAATACCAACATGAATACAATTAATTCATAGTGTTATTTTAATTCCTATAGGATATTATTCATCAAAACAAATAAATATTATTAGGAAACTATGTTATAAATAAAATGATCGGAAATCTTTCTTCACTGTTGAATCAATAATAGCCAATGATTCAACCCTAAAAAATAATTTTTTATAGAAAATAGCCTTTTAAACCTTAACAATAAAAGTACATAAAATCTAATATATTGATAAAATATATGGGTAAGTTAGATATGTGTCAGGTATTTATGTTAGGTAAAAGTAAGAAATATTAATATTTGGTCTATATTTTATTTATTGTATTTTATTTGAATCATAAGGAAGATTTCTCTCATGATTGTGAAGATCAATAATCATAATAAATTTGGTGTATGTGAATGCCCTATTTTTTCTTCATACTAATAGATATTGAATAATATAATATATATTTTTTTATTATGGATCTATTCTAAATAATGGTGGATGAATTTTAAATAGGGTTACATAGCCTGAAATAACATGTGACTTACATGTTGCACAACTCTTCTCTTGGAGAGGTAGAACAGAAATAATTTCTGAACCATGCATTCTTTATCATTGGTAAATTAGAAAATTTGATCAATTACATGCCTAATTTCAATTTAAATTTCTTAATAACAACCCTACCCCTCTAAGAACTCTAATAGTGGTCACAATAAATTCTTAAAAATATAATAATGAGGGGAGGAACAAATTATAATACCCAAACTAGTATAGACCCTTAGATATAATACACCTATACCATCCGATGATGAGAAATACCCCATTAAATTGAACTACCTCCTCTTGAATATATTTCATTCAATTATGTCAATTACATTTTAAAAATAGATAGGTATATTTAGAATGGGAATTTATATAAACTAGAATCTCCCAATAATTCTTAAGGATTTAAAAAGGAAGAGGAATATATACATGAGTATTGAAATAAGGATATAGAGTGATCACCAACTATATAATTTATATATTTGATAATAATAAAACTATAAAATTAATAATATTGAAAAAAATAGTTCCATAACCTATGATCCATTAATTCTCACCCATATACCATTCAACTAGTGGATATACTAGGTGAAGGGAATGTTAGACCAATGAATAACATACATCACTATTTTAAAAATGAAAAAAAATACATTATATGGATTCTATTTGGAATTATCATATTTTTAGTTTTTATTTGTGTAGAGAATGAATTTACAATGACTAAAATATCGAGTAAATTTAAAAAAAATTTAAGATTCAATAAACTAAACATTCATGAAAAATTATACTAACTAAATTATGAAGTACTATAGTGAGGAATAAAAAATCATTACTACATGTAATGAGATTATGATTTCATCATAATATGATGAAGGTATTTTCAATGTTATTATAAATTAATTTGAAGATTGTGGAAATAAAACAACTAGAGTTCTTTACAAAATTTTCTATAAATAGAGTAATAAATTTCAATCTTATAAGAAGAATGATAATTGATAATTTTGTATGTATGTGGTCACTTTGAGATTCTATAATTTATTTTAACTAATACAACTTCCAATCATTATAATTGTTTTCTTTATTAGGGTTTTTTACTAAGAGAAATATTTTGTGATTTTTGTTTGTTAAACTCATGGGGTTTACTTTTCAAATGTTCTTTTACCAATCTTGTATGATCTAGGGCTATATGGGGGAGGAAGAAAATTTCATCAAGGATATAACACTATACCTACAAATAGGTTTTACTAAGCTATTCCAGTGATATCAAGATAGATCACCTACTAAAAGGTTTATGTCATGGGACATTGGGGAAAAGAATATATAGATACCATTGATCTAGTCTGAATATCATCCTTACATAATGTATTAAAATTTTGTTTTTATTATATCATTTAAAATATTATTAATTTTTTTATCCAGTGCTTATTGTTTTTTCTAAACATTATATCTAATCATTTTTTTTATATCTTTTGTTTTAATACCATTATTTGATTTTGATAAAAATGGACAGTTTAAATTATTCTGCATTAATACACCTATAAATAGTTTTGAAAATACCAATGTTTTTATTTCCACTATATCAAAAATACAAATTTCTAGTGACTTTAATGATTGAGGAGGAATAAATTTTTATTTTGTTTTTAATCAATAATTTAACCCCCCCCCCACATCATCTCTATTTTTTTCTATCTATCTTATTGGAACCATTTTGTATTAGAACCTGATTCAATGATTTTTTTCAATATTAGTTCATTAACAAAGAGTGAATTTCATTTCTTAATTACAAGTTTGAATAAATTTTCATTTGTAGGTGGGTTTTTTAACACTTAGAGATTTTTAAATATATATTCCTTTAAAACCTAATTTGTTCAATAGTGTTTGATACATGCAACACCAAACCAAAAAATAAAGAAAATTATATAACTATTAAAATGTATATTTTGAATAATAGGGTTAAAATAGAAGTAACCAAATTATGAAATGTATTTATTAATAAAAATAAAGGTCATTATAAATGATAAATAATTAATAATTTAACTTAAGGTGTCTAAATACATAATTATACTCATTTATTATTCCAAGAGTAAAAATTCTAATTATTGACTTTTTTATTGAATTAAATATACTATTAATGAAATATATTTTTTATATGAATAAAATATTAACATAAATTTATTTATAAATTTATTTGAAATTTGGTTGTGTATAGTTAATATTTTAAAAAAAGATATTTTTCTAGATAAACAAATTTAATTATATTGGTATATGTTTGTTTAAAAGTTAAATTATAAAATTTTAGAATTTAAATTTGAAAAAATAAATATAATTCTAAAATTAATTCTATCAATATTATCTTAAAATATTTTTTTTGAATTTTTATAAGATAGTGTATTTTTATTTGGACAGTGATAAATATAGTTTTTATAAAAATATTAAATTTTAGGAATTTTTCATTATACTGGATTTTCTTAGAAGTTTATAAAACCATTTAATTGATTAATTAAATACTTATGGGGTAGTAATATTTTCTTAAATACATTTATGAATTTATAAAACCTATTTTTAGTATTATATGAACTTAATTAATAATTTCGTTAAAAACTATTTTTCTAATTTATATAAATTAAATATTATTTTTATAATATTTAGTTTTTGTTTTCATTAAAACGTGAATAAATGTTTATTTTAATGTATAAAAGAAATTTTTTCAATTAAACCAAATTCATTTACATCTTTATCCAATAGATATATTTTAAGCATAAAAATATCATTTTATTAAAATGGAGTTTTACACGTTACATTTCCAAATGTTAAAATATATTTCTCTTAAAATAAAAATAATAACAATTAAATTAATATTATATATATATTTTTAGTTTACTATTATTATTTTTGGTCCCCCTTTATTTTTATGAATTGAATATAAATTTCTCATGTAAAAACTATTTACTCTTGTGAAATAAAAAATTTCCAAAGTAAAAATTCTATTAGTAAAGGGATAAAAAACTTGTTTGAATCATGTTTTTGAATGAATGATACTTGTATTATCAACCCTATCTTTTCCCCCAATAAAATATTTTCCAGTTTTTGTTCCAATAGACATGTGACAGATGTTATCTCTTTATATTAAGATAGAAAATTCACAAAAAAATCCATTTTCACCATGTAAAAATGTTTCCCTTGCCACCCAATCAGTACCACTAACAAATTATATTTTCACATAATACCATACCTTTATTTATTTTCAAAAATCACACTCTTAATATTATGGTTATAATATATTACCCTATGGAATTTCTTTTCTAAGGATTCCCTCAAAGAAAATCCCATGTTCACAACATGAGTAATAATTTTCCAAAGTTTTTTTTCTATATTTCTTTTGGAAAAATATATTTTTTAATCCTTTATAATAAAATTTTTATTTTTTCACTATTTTTATAATTTTAGGTAATAAAAATTTAGTACATTTTTCCTTTTCTCATGAGGAAAACAATAATGACAATTCCCATGTTGGCATGCAACTATCTACATGGAGCACCATGTTTTACTTTTCTTAATCACCCTACATAACATATACTAAAATTTAATTTAATATAAATTTATTATCATTTTAATATATTTTAGTTTATGAAATTATTATACATAATATATATTTATCTCATTCTATAGTAAATAAAATCATCAACTATATAGACATGCATACTACATCACCATCGACGGATTGATTTCCATTTTTTGGCTTTCATCACATCCTTTCATAAATGGACATGGTAATGGGGTCAGGGGATAAATATTTTTTATGAAATTTTTATGGTTATTGTAAGATAAATTTGAAAACCGGTTAAAAATATGTGCAATAACCAATCATCGTAAATTCAACTGTCTAAAATAGAATTCTCTGAGAAAAAAGGATTTCTTCATGTTATGTAATAACACGATAATTGTAATTTGGGGACTCAAATTCCTTCAAATTATAATATATCACACTAATAAACATTAAACAAATTAATTATACTTATATTATAATTACATTAAAACTAAATAACTTTATAATCATCCACTAATTATGGTATAATGTTGATTGCGTCAGTTTAAAGCCCTAATTGAATAATGATAAAAATTAATATCAAGGAAGAAAAATAGAATTTAATTTATATTAATATATGATAGAAATATAAAAAATATACATTTTTTATCTATAATCATCTCATTAACATTAAACTCATTATTTAATATGCCAACATCCATTCATCTAAAATCAATGAAACATGCTCATCATTAATTTCATCATTGAGGATCATAACCAAAACACAAATAGAAAGAAATGATAACAAAATAAATTATTATAAAAAATCAATTTTAGTACATTTTATGATATATAAATGATATAAATTTGTATAAGAAATATGAACAATACATGTATTATGAAAATATCCCAAATGATCAAAATTACTCACACACGATATAGAAAATAGATAATTACTACCTAATATACATTTATATAACAAATATTAATGATTTTTATAAAATATAGTCGATATGAAACATTTATAAAATTGTATATTAAAATATCTATTTTTTACATGAGGATAGAGTTGATTTAAACTATTTATTTGGAATTGTAAGTTCTCCTAGTCTAAAATTTTCACCCCTTGAGATATATTTCCAATTATAGACCATGTTTCGTTTATAATGGTTATTATAATTACCCATTCATATTTTTTATCAAGATCCTATCATTATTCATGATATTAAAGATTTATTTTGAAATAATTTCCTTCACATTGAATGGTTTTTAATTATACTCTATCTTTACATATTTTTAAAATAAAACTCTTTCTCTTTCAGTCACAAATTTTCTACTTGATTATTATCATAAAAATCTAATTTAATTAAAATATACATTTCTTTAAAGTAATTTTTATTTTATAGTGATTAATTTAATTTCATTCATCAATATCATCTTCTATGATAAAATATATTCTCAAATAAAAATTTCATTGTGGACTGATTGACTCACATTCCTTCGCATTGGTCTTTTCTCAAAAACAATATCTCCATTACTGTCAATATTATACATTCTAATTTCAAGAAAAAATATTTTTCATTTCATATATCCTTAATATTTATATATCGTCTTTTAAAAATTTACTTCTATTGTTCATTTTAGACTATGAGTGTTCAATTAAGATATTTCAATATATTAAAATGGGTTCTTCCATTCATTCAAAATAAAATTTTTTATTTTTCCACCAAAAAATTTATTTTTATAACCATTATATATTTTAAATGATATATTATTAATATTTATTTTTTAAAATTAATGTTTTTTATGTTTCCAATTCATCTTCAAAAATTAATTTGAATGTAACTCGTAACATCATCTATTTATGATAATGTTAAAAATAATTTTTAAATTTCTTTATATTTTTTCCTTCTATGTGAACACATAATTTTTAAATATTTCCCTTCTCTTCAAATCAAATTATATCTATTAATTGATGGAATCAAAATAAAATTATTACACTCTTTAATTTATAAAATCTATGTTTTCAATTGTCAATGGTATTATTTATTTCCAATTTTATTTTTCTAAAACCGAAAAAAGTGAATTTCATTCAACTCATTTCCTATTTATATATCTTATGATTGATCGAGGAAATTATTAAAATGATACCATGCACATTATTTATCTAGATAAATTATGTAATATTAGTTTCTATAAAATAAATTATTTGACGATGCCTTTAAGTTTAACACTCTTATACTATTGTATGAATGGATTTTCTTCCAACTTAATTCAAATATAAATACTGTATTTTAATGATATTTTTTTGATTTTAATTCACAAAGAGTACATATGAATATTGATTAGGAAAATTATTTAAATAAATAAATACCTCTTTCCATATATATAGCTAGTTTTAGGGGTTCTTGTATATAAATCCATTCTATTTTTTAGTTGATGAACTACTGAAAATCTCTATAATTGATACTCAAATACGTATATTTATTGATTTCTCATGAATTATTACTATGTATTGTTTAACCATCCACCTTCTTTCATTAGATGGATTATGATTATGTTGTCCCACTTATTTATTGGGAATTTACTAATGTTCCATTTGTTTTTATCTCAATATGTATGTTTATTGATTCCTAATGTTGTTGATTATGCATTTTTTGAATAGTTTATTTATTCCTTCATATGTTGTATGAATTGAAATTACTTATATTCTTGTGGTATCTGGTTTTGAGAGTCCACTATAACATTGAAGGGTCTAATGGGGCAAAAAACTTGCTTCTTTTGGTTTATTACTCCCAAGAACAATATATTACCAAGAAACATGTATTTGACAATAGGATCATGATGAGCATGATAATGATACCTTTGTTTATGGCATGTTATTAATTTTCCAGCATTATTAACCCCATCACTAAGTAACCTTTTTATCAATACATATATTTATAGATTTATCAATCATGGATTTTATAATATAATGTTTTTTATTTAATTATTCTTTTGATAATCTATTGCAACTATATTATTTACTTTCATCTTATACTCACTTATGATATTTTATTGTTATCTCCAATTGTTTCCCTTACTAATCATTTTTTATCTCCAATTATTATGCATCAACTCCCAGAGGTCATGAGGGAATGTATTACACATTAAATGTTTAACAAAATATTTTTTTTGACATTTTTTGGGATATATTGAAAACCTTTTATGAATTAAGAAATTTATTAAATAGGTGAAAAAAATCAATTTATTGTGATTTAATTGGATTTTTTAGTTATATTTTTTACATAACTCTCTAAAACAATAAACATAATGTTCCTTCCAATATAAGTGACTAAATATTTGTTGGTGTTATTATCATTTTTTAATGTTAACATTGGACCACTCTGGTTCATTTTAAATCAAATATAAAAATAATGTATTTATTTTCATAGGATTCATGGATTACAGGTCCATGGAATCATAGTTGGTACCAATATAGGGTGTATATGACATTAGAGGTTGGGATATTAGATAATGATAATTAAAGGGTTGATAATATAAGGTTGATCATATTTTATAATTTATAGATAACAATTTAGGTTAGATTATGTAATATTATTTATTTTATGGTTTCGGATATGATAACATTAGTGAAAATAAAATGATAAGAATTACTTGTATGTCAATATATAGGGTAATATCCTAAAATTTTGGTAAAATAATGATTGTACATTTATAAAATAAATTACATCCAAGTGTTCATACACTAATTAGATATAGTACTTTACATAAATATATATGAAATACATACTCTATATTATATGTTATTTCTAGATTAATTGTTTTGTACTCCTCATATATTAATCATGTTTTAATGATCAAAAATCTTATTACTGTTAGTTAATCTCAATTGCAGATATTTCTAATGACCTCAATCTCAATAATAACTACACATCATGTTTTAATGATAAAAAATCTTATTGATGTTAATTACTCTATTATTTACAAGTCTTATGCTTGATCACAAATCATACTTATATTATCAAGCCTTTATATTCATGTTTCAAATTCTATTGCATTCTAATGGTTAATCTTAATTCATATTCTGCATATTACTGTTTAAGTATAAATATAGATATTTGTCGATGTATAGAGACATCGTGATGTTTGACACAGTAAGAGAGACTGTGTGCAAGACACAGTCACAGTCAGATAGACACCGCGAAGGACACTCCATTACCCAGACACCGTGAAGGTCACACTGTGACCCAGACACTGTGAAGGATACACCGTGATCCAGAAACTGTAAAGGACAAACCATGACCCAGACACCATGAAGGACACACCGTGATCCAGACACCATGAAGGACACACCGTGACCCAGGCACCGTGAAGGACACACTGTGACCTAGACACCGTGAAGGACACACCTTGACCAGGACACCGTGAAGGACACACCGTGACCCAGACACCATGAAGGACAAACCGTGATTCAGACACCATGAGCTAGACACCATGACATGAAGACACTGTGAATCACATACCATGAAAAAGACATCGTTTACATAATCACTATGACACCATTTCTTAACATTTTTTCAATATTATTTAAATACTGCTAACGATCACATTTGATATTTTTAATGCAATTAATGTTATTTAATGGTAGTTGTTGGCATTCCAGGAAACCATACCTCTTACATATGGAAAGGGATCCATTATTATTTTCGGTGCTCATGGAATAAAAAGATGTATTAGCTGCAGTAAAAAGAATAAGTCTCCTCGACATACATTCTACAACACACGTGATGTGCTCTGTACGGAACCGAAGAACAATCCTGAGCACAACTATGAAGAAGACATTGAATGATCCTAAAAGAAGTTCCAACAGATGAAATCATACACTACTGGAGGAACTGAAGTCAATAGAACATATTCACTCTTGTAGAACACAAGATGAACTACGAAACTCTGTTTTTCAACAGAAAAAAACAGAGAAGTAATCAGAAGCATTTCTACTGAATCCAATGAGTCCAGAGCTGCATTTCTAATCCCTAGAGATTTCTAAACTCTTATATGTTCTCTCTATGTGATTTGTTTATTTACATTCAAGCAGTGTGGTGTACTCTGTATATCTCACACACAGCCACTGTCTCCTACACTGAACTGGAGTATATCAAAATCCTCACTCCAAAACACTTAACTCTTTTTTACCCATGACAACTGTTGAAGAGGTCCTTGTGTGGCCTGGTATTTTTTCTATTTCCCATGAAGAACTGTGGTATAGGTCCCTGAGTGTCCTGGATAGTTTTGTAAACTGTTGTTAACCCTAATCCAGGGTGTGGATCAAATTTATATAAATTTGAGAGGACTAAGTCTCGGCTTGAGACTGAATCTCTTGTTATATCTGTTTTGCATCTTTAGTTTATGTTTAAAGTATACTACATATATCTTTCATATTCCGTTGTTATTTCTTTGAAATACAAAACTATTTTAAAGCTACTTTGATAGTTAAATTAGCAAGTGTTTACACTTATAGTGAATCAGTAGGTTAGTTTCAAAAGTTAGTTTAATCTTGTGGTTAAATTAACTGAGACCTAATAAATCTTCGAGAAGCTAAGTGAAAATTTACAATCTGTATAAATTCACTACAGTTTAAATTGTTTTTTAAATTGGGGGATTTTAAAATATAATATTTTAACAAAAATTTTCATTGGAACTAAATTCACCCCCCCCCCCTATTGAGTATCCACTCTGACCAACAATTGGTATCAAAGGATATTTTTTATTAAAGGATTTCAAAACACACTATTTTTCAACTGTGATTTTAGTTGTATATTTAAAGATCATAAATTTATTTTAGTTCTAAATTTTAACCCTTTAAAATTTCTTTTCTATAATCTAGTTATGGACAATAGACTAGAGGGTTCTGCTACCAACATGCCACGTTTCATTAATGGTACAAACTATGCTGAGTGGAAATTTAAATTGAAAATTCACCTGGAAAGTATGGGTTTTGACATCTGGACTGCTATAGAGACTCAATATAAAATTCTAGAAACTAAAAGAACAACTTGGGATGAACCTACAAAGACCGCTTATAATTATAATTGTAATGCTATGAATGACATGTATTGTGCTTTAAGAGATGAAGAATTCAATAGAATATCTACCTGTAAAACTACTTTTGAAAAATGGGATACTCTAGGTGTTTCTCATGAGGGAACAACCAATGTTAAATAAATGAGATTAAATACATATACTATTAAATATGATAATTTCAAAATGAAAACCGATGAACCCATTTCTAATATGTATCTCAGGTTCAATGAGATAGTCAATAAAATTAATTCACTTGGAAAGGTTGTTCGAGCAAAGGAACAAATTATGAGGATACTGAGATGTTTTCTAGATCGATAGAGAGGCACGTCTGTTTAAATAAGAGAGTCATGTGACATTTCTGCTCTACCTGTCAAAGAACTCATTGGTAAGCTTATGTTGTGTGAGGAATAACTCAAGGTGAATAAAGAGGGAGATGATGAACCAAAAAGGAAATCAGTGGCTTTCAAAACTACTACTTTAAAGAGAAAGGACAAAGAAAAAGCTCAAATACAAACTGACAGTTCAACTAGTGAAGATTCAGACTCTGATAGTGATGTTGAAATGGCTCAGATAAACAGCAGGTGTAAGAAATTTTAGAGGAAGAAGAAATTTTTCAGAAAATCAAATTACAATGAATGTATGACAATAAGGGACATTGGAAGAAGGACTGGAAAAAGCCAAATAAAAGTGATGATGTTTTTTTCTACGAGTGCAAAAGAAAAGGACACATTAAAGCCGATTTCCCAAAGCTAAAATTCAAGAAGAAATATGATTACAAGGACATTAAGTACAAGAATGCAATGAAATAAACATGGAGTGCTTCTAACGATAGAACAAGTGAATCTGAAATGTCTGATTTTGATAAGAATCGTGCCAACATGTGTTTCATGACAAACACATATGAGGTAAACTTAGATACTCCTACTCTAAATTCCTATTATTCTAGAACTGAATTTGATTTGGATTTTTAAAACATGACTAGTGAGGAATTATTTGAATACTTTAATATGCTGGAAGAGACATGCAATGAACTTAAAGATAAATGAAAATCATTGAAGAAACAATATGCTATCAATAAAATTGTTAAAACTGAACTTACTATTGAAAAAGATAAAAATGATCAACTGTTAAAGGAAAACACAGAACTAAAAATTTCAAATGAGAAACTTAGAAAATACCTAGAAAAATTCACAAATGGAAATGATAATCTAACTCAAATGTTAGGAATGCAAGTTGCACCAAAGTATACTACAGGTTTTGGATACCAACCTAGAAAAATACAATTTACTAAAACAAAATTTATTCCTAATTCTGGACAACATTCTGCTAGTTCCATTTTTGGGAATTCATATGCTTCAACTAGTTATCCACATGGTTATAGAACAAATAGAGTTTATCTTTCAAAATATTTTGATTATATAATATATATGAGACCCATAAGAAACATTTGGGTACCAAAATCATTGATTTTCGTCCTTTCTGGACCCAAGAAGATCTGGGTACCAAAGCCATTTCCCATTTAAATCTGTTTTGTAGGAAACCTGTTTAAAGAGTTCACACAAGAAGACATGGTATTTGGACAGTGGATGTTCAAGACATATGTCCAGGGGTTACTCATGCTTTAAAATCCTAATAAAGAATAATGGAGGCCATCTCACCTTTGGTGATAATTCTAAAGAAAAAATCATCGGCCTATTCCATATTAGTAATACTAATTCAGTTTTAATTTCTAAAGATTTATTTGTTGATGGACTTAAATATAATCTGTTATGTATTTCTCAATTATGTGATAAAGCCTTTACTGTCAAATTTGAAAATTATTCTTGTAATGTTTTTAATTCTAAAATTTTTTTAATATTTTCTGCTTTAAGAAATGGAAATTTTTATGTTGTTGATCTGAATTCTTTAGTTAAACAAAATGTTACTTGCCTAAATACTTTTCATAAAGAATCTTGGTTATGGCACAAATGATTTGGACACTGCAATATACATTCACTTAGAAAATTGACTAGGAAGAAATTAGTTAGAGACCTACCTAAACATGAATTCCCAAATGACAAAGTTTTCAATCCTGGTCAAAATGGAAAACAACATAGAGGTTCCTTTAAATCAAAGAATGAAGTCTCAACTTCACAACCTCTCAAGTTGGTTCACATGGACTTTTTTGGACCATCAAGAGTTTCTATTTTAAATGGGATGTACTATGTCTATGTTCTAGTAGATGACATTTCTAGATATACTTGGGTATACTTCTTAGCTCACAAAAGTGAAGCTTGTTCTTATTTTGTTAAATACTCCAAATTGGTAGAAAACCTTAGTGGACGTATGATTTAGACCTTAAGAAGTGATCATGGTCGTGAGTTTGAAAATCATGAATTTGAATCCTATTGCTCACAGAATGGCTATAATCACAACTTTTCTGCTCCTTGGACACCTTAGCAGAATGGTGTAGTAGAAAGAAGGAATTGAACCCTACAAGAAATTGCAAGAACTATGCTTATTGAGTATGACCTGTGTAACACCTGAGACTTTTATGAGAAATATTGTTTTATATAAATCATCAAAGGAATCTTTTACTACACACAACACTAGCTTGGCTTGCTTTACACACTACTGCGGCCTTCCTCGATAGCTTGTGTTGTACGCATTACCGAGTTTCACTAAACAATGATATGCTATTAAAATATTATTAAAACTAGCCATTATGAAAATTATTAACTGAATTTTTAATTTTATAACATTTTAATTCATCTTATACATTTTCTAGAATGAGGTATGAAAACAAAATCAGTTTTTTTGTATAAAAGAAGTATTTTTCAAAAAATGCATTTTTACCGCCTTTTGATGTTGCCCCCATATTAAATCTAGTTTTTGAAAAGTTTGTAAGTTCAATTTGACAAAATATAATTCTTCTTTAGAATCATGATATAAAAATTTACTTTTGATAAATTTTTCATATTATTCTGATAACTTTCATATGTTAATGAATAGTAAAAACACGCTATATTTTAAATAAAAACAACTTTTTTCATCGCAATACTTTATATGGTTAAATTATAATATTTAATGTTTTTAAAGTATAAATAGAATATATTTTTTCCATTTAATATAATTTATGTCATTAGAATTAATTTTACATTGAATTCATAGGTAAAAACATTTCAATCTTTGGAAATGTTTTGACTTTTAAAACCCGTTTTCTTAACAACGAGATTAATTTTAAATTAATTACTGAAACTTCTATGTTTTGAATTTTGAAAAATGGATTACATATTTGGAATCAGTGGGTCCAAATTATGTTTATATGTTACTTTTATTTTTTTGATATTATGAATAGTAACTACAGTAAATTTTTTTATTTACTACGATTAAAGGTAAATAGAGTAATTCAAGGTTAAAAGAATATTATAATAATTCAAAATTACCTTGAAACTTGTCCTAACCTTATTGGATGAGTATTGACCGACCATGGGCATCCTTGGGTTATTTTGGGGACCCCATTAAGCCACTTGGTAGTGACAATGACAATTTGGATTAATTAATTTAATGTAAAGACAAAATTGACATTAACAAAAATATTTTATTAATTAATTTTTATAAGGGGTTATATAAATTATATTTTAAACTATAAATATTTATTGGAAAGATAAAAATATTTCCTACATAATCATATTTTTTTATAATTTTTAGACACCAAATATATTAAATTATTTATGACACAATAATGATGAAGTATTTACCTAATTAATAAATAATTCAAATAAATAAGATTATAATGATTAAAATATTTTCCAAAACATGTCCAACTCTGATTTGATGATTTTATTTCACCTTTGAGTCATCTTATCTTCATTTTTAATGATTTTTGGACCTTTTGAAACCTATGATATGGTTATAATAAAATAATATTTCCACACTTTCCAAAGGTGCCCCTCTCCTCCATTATAAAAGGGCACCTCCTCCCTCTCCTCCTCACACCAATTTGAGGCTTCAAGTTCGGCCAACCCCTGTCCGTTTCACTTCCCCACTTCCATAGAAACCTATTATAGGTACTGTTCTTCTCAAAAGACCAACTGTAGTTCCATAAGAGAAAGTTTAAATGAGGCACTTTGAGAAAGAGGTAATATCTTCTACTATTTTCTTCAAGTTCCATTCTTCTTCTACTCCCTATTCATTAGTTGTTTCATTATGAGGTAATAAGATAGGTATCCCTCATATAATTATATGTTATTATAAATTTGAAACAACCCTATTTCACCTCTTATCCATCCTACGGAAAACGAAATCACCGCATGTGCGTACGTACGGAATATCGTCTCCACGATGTGGTGTAATCTGTTTTCCACCACCACCTTACTTGGATGGGTATAATTGTATAAAGAATAACTATTTATGATTATTGTAAAGTGATATTGATTCTGAAATAGTATACAAACACTTCAATACAATTCCACGATCATGGGAACGATATCATCGTTCGTGCGTACGTACGGCCTACCGTCACCACGATGTGATGCGACTTGTTCTATATGATCTTCATTGAATAATAATAATATAAATTAATTTAATGAATGAATATGATATATATTACACTAATACCATTCTGTAATTGATGTATCTATATCCAATAAAAAGGAAAAAGAATTTATTCGACAAAAACGCATAAGAAGAAAAAGTAATAATCACCCGAATAACAAGTAGTAATGAAATATTACTAATAAGAATCTAACAATATGACCATATATGATATCATAACAATGAATATGATTCTGTAATAAGTCAATGACATTATTTTAATCATTATACAGGAGTTTTGGACACGTACAAAGCATATCAGACCTAAGGTAAAGAAAAATCTCGCAATCTAAATTTTTATCTGAGATTGTTTATACTTTAGAATTTACTAGGGAATATTTATCATCCACATACATGTTTCCTAAATATGTAATATTATTTATATCCTCCTAAAATTTTTTAAATCCAATTTTACCCTTCGGTGAGTTTTTAGTAAAAGATATGAAAGGAATCTTTTGTTGTTTTTCGTACGAGGTACTTTTTGACTTTTCCGGAAAAAAAGTACGAGAGAAATGTTTTTTTTAACTTGTACGGCATGAATGGATTTTTAAAAAATTATTTCCAAGAATCTTCATTTACATGTTTTCAAGTTTATTTTTAATCAACTTCTTTTGGTTTAAAATTATATGACATGTTAAGAAAGGAAAATGGTTTTGAAGTAGAAAGGATATTTTTCTTCAAGAATGGAGTTCAAGTGTTTTCTCAAAATTATTTTCCATATAAGATAATACAATGTTCTATTTCTATCCCTATTTTTATATTGTTTTGATTATGTTATTATGGAATTAATTTTATGATGTCCATTTATCTTATATGTATTACATTATGATGGCGTGATGTTTAAGAATCCCATTTTTATTACATGGGTAATGCTATGATGTATGATTTATGATTTTGTGGCACACATAAGAATGGTATCATTATGAAATGGGTGGGACCTATATCTCCCTCCAATGCATTGGGTAAAGATTTTATATCCCATGATATAGACATGGCTGGAACGGCAGGTTAAACCGGTTCAGTGAAACAGGACTAAAACGAGGAGTGAACTCTGTTCATAAATGGACTTTGTCCACTAAGATAGTCTTGAAAATGAGTCTTTGATAATAAGAAATGATTATCTATGATTATGTGTGTATTCCACAAAGTTTCATTTTTTATGTTATGATTATTGGGATTAATTTTCACTACCATGATTTATCCCATGTTATAAAATTATGATCTCTTTTGTAGGGTAAGATTTTCAAAATGTTATGTTCTTATGAATTTGATATGATTGATATTTTTTTGTTTACCCTGAATGAGCATTTGAGCTTACCCTTTTGTATGTTTTCTTTCCCCAGGTCAAGAATAAGGTTATTAATTAAGATATTCCAAAAAGGGACTATAGATATGATGAAATAAATGGGAGACACTGTAGAAGCTTTATGAACCAGTTGTTTATGTTTCCCAGTTTCTAAAGACACTATACCTATACGGTCCTTTCATGGTTTTGTTATATGTTGTAATAAGTATGCTTCAATTTTGAAGTATTAACCATGTTTGTAATGTAAGGGTCGCTATAACCTGCCTATTTATTTTTGGGCTGAAGCTATAAATACAGCTTGTTATATCATCAATAGAGTCTTGATTTGACCTGTTCTTAAGAAGTCCCCATATGAACTATGGAATAATAGAAAACCCAAAGTTAGTTACTTTAGAGTCTTTTGTTGCAAAGTCTTTATTCTCAATACAGAGGATAATCTTGATAAGTTTGCTTCTAGGAGTGATGAAGGAATATTTTTGGGATATTCTATAACTAGTAAAATCTATAGAGTTTTCAATAAGAGAATGAAGTGTGTGGAAGAATCTGTTCATATCAAATTTGATGAAACTGATCCACATGTGTCTAAAACATCTCTTAAAAATATTGAAGAAGATTTATTTGTTCTGGATCTTAATGATAAAATCAATGAACCTGCAGTGAAGAAAACTAGTTCTTGACTTATTACAGAATCTGCTCATAATGAACCCGAACCTGTAGATGAACCTGAAATTTCTAGTCCTACCATTACTAGATCAACTATGGTTATAAAGAATCAGCCTTTAGATGTTGTTGTTGGTAATCTTGATAGAAGTACACCGACTATATCTTATCTTAGAAATTAGGTTGAACATCAAGCCTTCTTGTCATAGCTTGAACCTAAAAACATTGATGATGCCATTAATGATGAATTTTGGGTGATTGACATGCAAGAATAACTCAGTCAATTTGAAAGAAATAATGTTTGGAAACTTGTTGAAATACCTAAGGACACTTTCACCATAGGCACTAAATGGGTGTTTAGAAATAATGTAGATGAATCTAGAAATATAGTTAGAAACAAAGCTAGGTTAGTTTCATAAGGCTAGAGTCAAGAAGAAGGAATTGACTATGAGGAGAATTTTTCTCCTATAGCCATATTAGAGGCCAATAGAATTCTACTTGCTTATGCACCACATATAAATTTCAAACTATATCAAATGGATGTCAAGAGTGTATTCTTAGATAGATATATTGCTGAGGATGTTTTTGTTGAACAACCACATTGATTTTAAATCCCTTATTTTACAAATCATATTTTCAAATTATCAAAGGCTTTATATGGTTTAAAACAAGCTCCAAGATCTTGGTATGATAGATTAAGTACTTTTGTAATTTCTAATGGTTTCACAAAAGGAATAGTTGATCCTACTATTTTTATAAAATTAACCTCTAAAGATGTTTTAGTTATAGAAATTTATGTAGATGATATTATTTCTGGATCTTCATGAAAGTCCCGATGTACTGATATTTCTAAAATGATGCAAAATGAATTTGAGATGAGTTTAATGGGAGAACTCAAATTTTTCCATGGATTTCAAATCTTTCAAAATGATGATGGAATTATATTAACTCAATGTAAATATACAAGAGATCTTTTAAAACATTTTGGATTGGATAGCACAAAAGTAGTGACACTCCCATGAGTACCACCAATAATTTGGATCTTGATGAAGATGGTAAATCTGTTGATCAAACCACTTATAGAGGAATGATTGGAAGCCTACTCTACATGACTTCTAGTCATCCTGATATTATGTTTAGTGGGTGTATGTGTGCTCGTTTTCAAGAAAACCCTAAAGAGTCACATTTAAATGTTGTAAAGAGAATTTTCAAATACCTTAAGAATACTCCCAATTTAGGACTATTTTATCCAAAAGGACAATCATTTGAATTAGTTAGTTATTCTGATGCTGATTTTGTTGGATGTAATTTAGATAGAAAAAGCACCTCTAGAACGTGTCACCTTTTAGGCAAGTCACTAGTATCATGGTGTTGTAAGAAACAAAATTTTATTGCATTATCTGCTGCAGAAGCTGAATACATTGCTTCTGGAAGTTGTTGTGCACAAATTTTATGGATGGAACACACATTACTAGACTATGGATATCAATTCAGACATGTCCCAATAAATTGTGATAACACAAGTGCAATTAACATTTCAATGAATCCTTTATCATATTCTAGGACAAAACATATTGATGTAAGACCTCACTTTTTGAGGTATCATTATCAAAAAGGTTATATCACTTTGGAATTCATTGGTACTGAATATCAACTTGCTGATATATTCACTAAAACACTAAATTATGAGAGATTAGACTACATCATACCTGATCATGGCATGATTAATCATAAATAGATATCTTACTGATCTTACTGTTTAATAAATTAGTGTATTTTACATTACAGTTTCATCCTCACTGTTTTAAAGTTACTATTTCAAGCTTACGGTCTCATCGATAACTCCTTGTGTTCACGGTCTATCACCTAACTGTCTCCCTGTGATAGCACAAAATGGTCCATGTCTCACTGTGACTGCACAGAATGATCACTGTCTCCCCGTGATGACTGTTTTTCATCACACCATAACGCCTACTCACGGTCCTAAAGTGAACGTTATTTATAATTTTATTTTTTAACCCGTATAGCGGTAATTTTTATTTCACCACTATTTGATTTCTCGCGTCTTTGTTTTTATGAAGTTTGACATTCCCAAATGATAAAACATAAGGGTTCAATTCGATTCCTTACCTGAACTCTCTTTTGAATCTTCTAAAAACCTTCTCCTCTCTTGCCTGAACCTCTAGTGGATGCCAAGGATGAAGCGTCTGTCTTCACCCTCGTCTGAGAAGCACCGCTCTAAGAAACAAAAGAAAATACTGAGGATAGCTTCCGAAGGACCTCTAAATCCGATCCTTGTTAATTGTACTATTGTACATGAAAAAGAAATTTTCCCTGAGTGGTTGATGTCTAGAAAGTCATCAGTCTTGAATGTTTTAAAAGAACAAGGATGGCTTGAATGGTTCTCTGGACAAGATAGACCGATTTATCCAAGGTTGGTATCTCAATTATACCAATATGTAAAGTTTACTTTTGATGCTAGAGAAAGTTTCATGGTGACTAGCTGGATAAATGGAAAAAAAGTGTTCATTCTCTACGAGGTTGTGGGATGCATGCCTAAGGGTTCCTCATGAAGGAGTTTGTGAGGACTACCAGAGAGACCCTCCTCCATCTTCTGACATATTCGATCTGGAAAATGCCTTGGAAACCTTAACTGGTAATGGCACCAAGCGAAGGGTTATCACTGCAGAGCTAAATGGAGAAACAAGACTACTATTCAAGTTTTTTCAAAATTTAATTAGTCCAAGAAAAGGGGATTTTTCTTTGATGAAGTATCAGGATGTTTTCCTGATTCACCTGTTGAAGAATGGCCATAAGATCAACCAATGAAAGTATGTTATTAACCATATCTGTGAGCTGAATAAAGTCACTTATAAATCCACCTCCTTGTTTTACTCATGGATGATTTCAGTCATTCTAGTTTCCAAGGGATTTGTTGGACCAAATTAAGAAAAGCTAGAGGACTTTGATTTGTGCTTATCCAATCCTATCATCAAAAGATGAAAATTAACTGGAAACCCTAGAAGAAGTAATGGGTTAGGGATAATGGTCAATTGTATAAGAAGTATAATCTTGTTGATTATCCATGAAGACCTAAAACCTAGAAGATCCTGGCTTGGAAACAGATGAAGTGGTTGAATATTCATAAGAAGAAGAAGAAGAAGAGGAAGTGGAAGCTGAAGTACCACCTAGAGAAGATGATGAAATACCTCAAGAGGAAGCATCTCTTGTTGAGAAAGAAAGGACTGATGTCCCTGCTGATGTTCCTGTTGAAATGCCTTCAATAGAGGAAGTTTTTGTTGTTTTTAGAGAAGAAGAAGCTCCTACTTCTAGTTGGGATGTCAATCCAGAAACTCATCCTATGGCTGCATGAAAATTGGTTTTTCCTGATTTAGAACTGAAAGAAATGGTGGAGACAAATCATGTTGTAGAAGAACTCCCAATTGAAAAGCAAGCCTATCTGGAAGCACTGCCTGTGGAACCATCGGTTCTTGAGTACATACCCTCTACTAAAGAGAGGATGAAATTGCCTTTTAGCTGGCAAGGAAAGAGTTTTCTGAAGAGATTAGAGATGATCCCGTGGATCATAACCCCATTCCTGAGCCCCAATAATTTTAAATTGAAGCAAATTTTGAGGGGGAGGAACCTTAAAACCATGAGATTGAAGAGGTTGTACATGTTGTAACATCTCAACCTAATATCACATATTGTGGTTACACTCGGTATGAATTTACATGTTTTTATGATTTGAGTGAGTCACAGCATGTGACTGCAAATGGTATAGATCTCTCTTCATTGTTTCAACTGAAGTCTGTAGATCATCCAGAACTAGAACCAGAGTCTCAATCTAAATCAGAATCTGAGCCTGAAGATGACGTTGAACCACAACCAGAACCTGATCCACTACCTTCACCTTCACTCTTACCCGAGAAACACTATTTTATAACTAAGGATGATTTGAAAGTCTTTGGAGAAAATATCTTGGCCGGTGTTGAGATGATTCTATCCACTCAACATCATCCAGTGACTCATTTAAGTCAAGAAGATGCCTCAATTCTGCTGGAAAACATTATTTTTCACATTCATCCAAGGATGATCTGTGAGATTCAAGAAGTCAGAGTTGAAAATAAGCTACATAGTGCTGATGTTGAAAATTTTAAAGGTTTGGTGGAAAACCTGAAATCAAAACATTCTTCAAGATCAGAGCCTGTGCCTGCTCCTGTTTCTACCCCTACACTTGTTGCTGCATCTTCTGAACCAACTGATTCTACCCTTGATAGAGATATTGTGTCTCAAGTGAATCCATATCTACTTTGTTTTGATGAGAAGATTGGAAAACGACACACAAAAATTCCGGAACGCATGCAGGAGCTTGTTGAAAATCTGAATAAGCTCAAAGATGAGTACACTGGATGACTGCAAAAAGTTTTAAAATAGCTCAAAGTTCTATCCATAACTGTAAAATACTCTCCTTCTTCTGGTCAACCTTCTCTTCCTCCTTTGGATGATTCTCTGCTGAGATCCCTAATCAAGGAAGAAAATCAAAATGTTTTTAGTGGTTTAGATCTGTCTCCTCTGGCTGAAGTTATGAAGAACAGTTATAGATAACTTGATCTCATCCAAATCCATTCTAATATAGCCAGTGATTCTAAACAAGAGATCACCAATAAGATATATTTTTATCTTACCCGGATTTTTTCGAAAAATTATATGACAGATAACTTTAGATATCTTGTGGAGAATTTGAGAATCCATCCAGTAACTCATGCTTTTAATGCTCAAGTTCAGAAGCTTACGGAGTTCACCAGATTGTTGGACAAATTCATAGAGAATAAGGAAGATTTTGAAAAGGCTATGCAATATGGTGGAGAAATCAATACTAATTTCATCAATATTTTAAGTTCTATATTCATGTGTAATGTACTATTATTGTTTCTCCAGCTGATACACCCCTCAGACCTGGTCTACCTACCTTATCCTCCACAGCAATGTCAGTCAGTCAAGATCTTTCACAGATCTGGCCAGTCATCCTTGACCAACCACAGACTAGATATTCTACTCCTACTACTTTGGCTCCATCTATTTTTGAAGGTCTACCCTTACCCTCTTTATCTACCACATATATGCTTTCTTCTACATCACCACCAGCTCATGATACTGATAAAGGAAAGGAAGAGGTCGATCCCTAAAGACTCTAGGGACTGTTTTCTTTTTGATGGGATATCTTTTGTTGTTTATTGTTTGTATTTCTATTTTATGTTTTATTCTGAACCTTTTTAATGCCAAATTCAGTGTTTCACTTCACATTATCTACTATTTGATAATCCCAAAAGGGTGAGAAAAGGTCAAAGTAACATTACAAGTATTATTAATCTAATTGTCGAATCTGTTATATTCTCTAATGTTGCATCTCATTTCTATTTTACCAATACATGATTTGTGATCATCAAAAAGGGGGAGATTATTGGACTTCTCATGTATTAATCATGATTTAATGATCACAAATCTTATTACTGTTAATTAATCTCAATTTTACATCTTTATAATGATCTCAATCTCAATAATAACTACACATCATGTTTTAATGATAGCAAATCATATAGATGATAGTTACTCTCTTTATTATTTACATGTCTTGTGCATGATCACAAATCTCACTTTTATTATCAAGCCTTTATATTCATGTTTCAAATTCTCTTACATTCTAATGGTTAAGATTAATTCATATTCTGCATATTACTGTTTAAGTCTAAATACAAATACTTGTCCAAGTATAGAGACACCGTGATGTTTGACACAGTAAGACAGATTGTGTGCAAGACACAGTCACAGTCAGACAGACATCGTGATGGATACAACGTGACCCAGACCCCGTGAAGGACACACTGTGACCTAGACACCGTGAAGGACACACTGTGATCCAGACACCGTGAAGGACACACCGTGAATGGTACACCATGAAGGAAACACCGTGATCTAAACACCATGAAGGACACACCATGACCTAGACAATGTGAAGGACACCCCGTGACCCAGACACCATGAAGGACACACCGTGACCCAGACACCGTGATGGAAATACTGTGACCCAGACACCATGAAGGACAAACCATGATTCATACACCATGACCTAGACACCATGACAAGAAGACACTGTGAATCACATACCGTGAAGAAGACACAGTTTACATAATCACTATGACACTGTTTCCTAACTTTTTGTCAATATTATTTAAATAATGATAACATTCATATTTGATGTTTTTAATGAAATTAATGTTATTTAATGATAGTTTTTAGCATGTCAAGAAACCTTACCTCATACTTATGGAAAGGGATTCATTCTTATTTCTGGTTCTCATTGAATAAAAAGAAGTCTTAGCTGTAGTAAAAAGAAGAAGTCGCCTCGACATACATTCTACAACACACGTGAAGTGCTCTGTACCGAAACGAAGAACAATCCTGAGCACAACTGCGAAGAAGACACTGAACGATACTCAAAGAAGTTCCAACACATGAAATCCTACACTATTGGAGGAACAGAAGTCAAGAGAACCTATTCACTCCTATAGAACACAAGATGAACTATGACACTCTATTTTTCAACAGAAAAAAACAGAGAAAGACTCAGAAGCATTTCTGCTGAATCCAACGAGTCCAGAGCTTCATTTCTAATCACTAGAGCTTTCTAAAATTTTATCTATTCTCTCTAAGTGATTTGTTTATTTACATTCGAGTATTGTGGTGTACTTTTTATATCACACACACACACACACATTGTCTCCTGCACTGAACTAGAGGATATCAAAATCCTCACTCCAAAACAGTTAACTCTTGTTTACCCATGACAACTATAGAAGAGGTCCTTGTGTGGCCTGGTCTTTGTTTTGTTTACCATGAAGAACTATGGTAGAGGTCCCTGCGTGGCCTGGACAGTTTTGTAAACTGTTGTTAACCCCAATACAGGGTGTGGATCAAATTTATATAAATTTGAGAGGACTAAGTCTCAACTTGAGTCTAAACCTCTTGTTATATCTTTTATGAATCTTTAGTTTAAATTTAAAGTACATTATATATATCTTTTATATTCCGTTTCTATTACTTTGAAATACATAACTATTTTAAAGCTACTTTGATAGTTAAATTAGCAAGTGTTTACACTTATTGTGAATCAATAGGTTAGTTTCAAAAGTTAGTTTAATCTTTTGGTTAAATTAACTGAGACGTAATCAATCTTCAAGAAGCTAAGTGAACATTTAGTATCTGTATAAATTAACTACAGTTTAACATGTTTTATAAATTGGGGGATTTTGAGAGAAAATATTTTTAAAAGAAATTTTAATTAGAACTCAATTCACCCCTCTTGAGTATCCACTCTGACCAAAAAATTGCATAATATTGCACATAATTAAACACAAAAATATCGAGAAGTTTAGTTAATTTGGTAATTAGTAACATTACACAACAATTTAAAATAGGAACAATAATATCTATTTTGAAAAACTTCTTAACATGCTCGCATATAAAACTGCATGGGAAAACTTTAGGATACACATTAGATATGGGTGACCCATAATGCCTTGTAAGGGAATATACATGGAATATCATGAATAATGTAATACATGTTAGACAATAGGATTATACATGGTGAATAAATAGGGTGGTAATCATAATCATAAAAAATAATACATGATATTTTTCAGATAATCATAATGAAACATGAAAAATGCATCCACAATACAAAATGAAAAATCATAAAAATATGTCACATATAACTACCAAGAAATCATTATGTAAATAATCCTATAATAGAATCTTGTTTACTCCCTCTAACAACATGTAATTTTATGACACTAAACATTACCCAATGCATTGTAGCGCAATATAATTTTAGGTTCACCCATTACATTCCTTTCATTATTATGGTTAAGTGTGCTACATAGATCATACAACCAATAATATTTTATCATCAAATTTTATTCCATGATATAGGATTTTTTAATACATAAATATAATTTCGTAATAAAAAATATAATTATATATAGGTTAAAACCCTTGAATAAAAATAGGTATTGTTATTTACAAAATAATTATTTGTCATGGAAAATTTTGGTAAAATTTTGGCAGCATAATGGACGTGTATGAATGTTCAGAGAATGGAATGATGAGAGTGAAAGGCTTCTCCAAAAATCAGTAAAAAGATAGATTTTATGGGCGATATGTAATAAAATAGACCAATATTATGAAATTAATATAAAAGACATAATATAATTAAGATACATGAATACAGAGTTAAAGGAGAGGATCCCATACTAAATATCAGAATGGTAACGGGTCTATATAATAGTTTATGGGATGGATTAATTAGAATTAAAACGGTCACTAATATAGTGGAACTAAATAATAAATTAAGATTAATTTATTAAAACATACCACAAAAAAGTAAAAATTGGAATTAAGAGGCATATCATAAAATAGGTTATTGAATCAAAAGGAGAGTGGAATATCCCTTTGTAAATTTCAACATAGAAACAACATTGGTAAAGTTTAACATGAGATGGGATAAATAGAATATCGTTAAAATAAAATAATTTTGAAGGTAATTAATTCCTATTAATGAATTAAAACATAACCAATTGAAATTAAAAGGGCTTTTTTCAAAAAAGTTTCCCAAATTGAATAGAGGAAAGGGAGGTTTCATCCCTTAATAGTGTGATTCTAAAAGTTTTTGAGGTTATTTTTGAGAGATTGGGGGAACCATTGTAGGCCTATATAGATGGGATGGAAGATTAATATAATTATAAAATGATTTATAGTGATGATAAATGGAATAATGGGTGGGTTTATAATGGAAATGAGTGTGAATTCTTTATCATTTTTCAAACATTGGTTTTGGACTCTATATAATAACATGACCAAACCACATAACATCTCATGATTTATTCCTAGGATTTTATCTATATCATGGTAGATTAAATTATTTTATAATATAAAGGGATTAATATAATAAAATATTACTTTTAGTGATGTAGAGGTGAGTCATGTTCTTAAATATATGATTTTAGAATACTAAAAATATATTATTGGATTGTTGAGTATTCATAAAGATTTTATATAATTTATAAAATAAACACATTATTAAAACTAATAAATGGATACAATTTATTTGGTCTTAGATACTCATTATAGTATTTATTACCTCAATTTAGGGTCACTATGATGTCATAATACACATCTTATATTTACACCGTATTTAGATTTTACACAACAATTGGATTATCTTAGAAAATTATGAAAAATTATCTATTGTAAAATTTTGATGTTATGATTGTAAAAATAATATTCATTTAAACTAAATATTTTATAAATATTTTAATTTTTAATTTTAATATAATAATTGAAATTTATTGAGAAATGCTAGGTTTTCGGTCAACAATAGTTTTTGAACCCTTATAAAATTTCCATTTGACTACATAAAAACTCTATGATAATTTATATTTAAAAAAATTAAATAAATTTTTTTATTAAATCAATATTTATTTAAAAAAAAATTTAATACATAAAAATAAATGGCTTAATTGAAATTTAATTAAAAAAACTATTTGCGTTTTATTGTATCAAAATCCGAATCATTTATAAATTAAAATAATAATGAATAAATATAATCTTCATATTAATGAAATGTAAAAATAAATATTATGTTTATGTTGTTTATATTCATTTTTATATTATTTTTACCATTAATTAATTTATTTTCCATTTACCATGGTAACTAATATTTACTACATCCACTATTCATATTGTACAGAAAGTTAAGTTGAACTTGTTAACTAATATTAATTTTGATGATCCCAAATTTTAAATCCATATTATCAAAATCAATTCATATATGTGGAATATTTTTATTTAATATAAAACCTTCAAGGAACATTTGAAAGATGTTTTCCAAAATATGTTTTTTCTTGGAAAAAATGATTTTACATTAATTATATTAATTTTAATCTCATTATATAAACATCAATTCACAAATTTTGATATATAAAATAAATATATCATTGAAATATTTTAAAAATAGAGATTATTTTAATTAATTATAATCTACAAAAATTCTGAATTTAAAAAAAATTCAAAAAATGCATTTTTATACTAAAACTAAAATCTTTGTTAAGATGATTTTAATGTAATTAATTGAATCATATATAAATAAAGAATAATTATATTAACATAAAATCAAATATAAGAAATAATTTGAAGTTATTATATTAGATAATTTATCCAAATAAAATTTTATTTTACTTTAAAACTTTATGTTTAACTATTCATTGGAAAAAATATGTTTTTAAAAAATCCAAATCTCCCAACCGATTTTAATATTTATATTCTGATATAAAAAATGGACATAATTTTTCCATATAAATTTTCTAAACTTTTTAAAAAATAATTTAAATACATTTTTTAAGAAAGCATATTTTGAAGAACACAAATACTTTACCAAAAATTAATGATAATTTACTAAGTATTTATCAATATTATAAGGAAATATATATATATATATATATATATATATCAGAAAGTAGTTCATCATACTTATATACAATAATTTAATGGAAGTTTAAAATGGTTCTATTCAAAATAATAATCTTTTTTTGGGTTCTTTTTTGTGTATCACATAAGCTATTGAACATAGTTTTCCCTATTATAAATACTCAAGGAATTACATTCATCAAACCTCTAATAATGTAAATCCCAAAATTTTATAAATTAAATTAATAATAAATCTTTTGACACTTGAAAATAACTTTATTCAGAACCCATTATGTAAAAAGGGATAATAAAACATCCCCTTGAAAAGAGAAAAAATAAGTTTGAATGTGATCACATAATAAGGATTCCTAAAAGGGGAAATTTTAGGGGATGTCAAAATATAGATATACAAGAGAAAAATAACACCATATAACAAATTGAGGTTGATTAAGAACATGTTCATGAGAATTTAAATTACCATAAAACCATAAACCTATGACGAGTGAAATTACCATCAATTCATCTGAAATGATGTTAACATGAAAAAAATTATTCAAGATTATTTTCTTAGAGTTAAGGGATTCCTTTATCATCTAGATTGTAAACATAATGAAATATAATTTCCAAATAATTATACTTTCATAATGAATTTATTTCCACTGTAATATCATCTTTTTATCCAAACAATGTGAACTTAACATACTTTTTTATCCTAGAAGCTGTATAATAAACTTCTTACAAATCACAAAAATCCACCAAATAACGAATATTTATTCTCTTATTTCAATTCATATATTTGAATAAATGAAAAATAAGGTATGGATATTTTTAAATATTAAAAGCATAAATGGGAGTCTAATGAAATTGAAGGTATTACTTATAAATTACATGTATTTCCTTAACATATGAATTTATAAGATTCAATGTATATTATCCATCTATTTCCTAACATATATTCTTATATTATTTTTTCTATTAATAATGTTTTTAAATGAACATATGGATTTTACAAAACATATTCTTCATGAGTTCCAAATTATGTATGAAGCAAGGCCTATTTTCATGCACCAATTCCTCGTTGAGTATAGCTCAACACGTTGTTTTCTATGATTACCCAAATGTACATCTATGATATAGCATATCGATATGAATTATCTAGATACGGATTAATTTTATTTCTAAACCACCTACACTATAATTACCATAATTTAGAGACATTTTATTTTATATAGTCTTATACATAAGGTTGTCTCTAGGGTTTTATAATCAAAATCCTAAAAAATAAACTTTTTCATAGATTCCAACTATAACAATGCTGATCTTTATTATAAATAAATTCCTGATTTATTTCATAAAATTAATCATAATACAATTTGTATGAATAATAAGTCAAGTGTATTTGGTAATTAGAAACAGTATATAACAATTTAAAATAGGAAAAATGACATCTTTGTCGAAGGAATTTATAATATTCTTGAACTTATTACTATATGGGATTACCTAGGGACATACATAAGAACATGGTAAACTATAAAGCCCAGTAAGGGATTAAACATGCAATAAAATAATAATTTAATACATGTTTGGAAATAGAAATATCAATATAGAATAAAAGTGCTGGGAATCAGAAACATGAGAATTTAGTCATGATATAACCTGATAATCATAAAGGTAAAAGGAAGAATGTGGAAAAAACTAAAGACATTACATCGTAAACATAGGTCAAGGATAATTACCACAACATTATGATGGAAAAAAATAAAATAAAGGAATCATTTTTTAACTTCATATCCCAAAAGGAAATCTCATGATACTAAACATTACCCAATGCATTATAGTGCAATAAATTTGGGAGTGCACTCATCACTTTCATTTCTTTCTAATTCTTAAGTGTGCCACATATATCACAAAACCTGGAATCATTTATCATCGCATTTTATTCCACGATAACTAATTTTGGAATAATCATATTTTATTCCCCAAATGTAAATTATAATTGTATAAAGTTGAACACCCTTGAATTAAAATGGTTAAGGGTATTCACTACACAACTCTTTGACATTGAAAATCAAGGGTAAATTTCTACAGAATAATGGAGGTGTGAGAATGTTCATGGGTGGGAATGATAATATTGAAAAGGGTATATTATAATTTAGAAATAAAATGGATTGTAATTTTTATATGGAATAACATATCCCAAAATTAAGGAATGAAGATAAAACACCTATGATAAAGAACATTCTAGTATAATGAGGAGAGAGAGAGGATCCCCTACTAAATTTAAACATAATAAAGTGTATAATTAAAGGTTCATGAGGGGTTTTAATGAGATTGAATGAGTTCTTTTATCTCATGATCTTAAGAAATAAATTAATAGGGACTTATAAAACCATGCCCCAAACAAGAACAAATAATAATTAAGATGCATAACATAAAAGTGGTTCTCTGATAAAATGGAGGGTGGATAATCCTTTACTAAGATTCGAAGAAGTAACTTCTTAGGTAGAGAATAAAATTATAGTAGAGAAATTGTATGTTAGTCAAATAAATTAAATTGTGAATTATTATAATTTTTATAAATGAATGAAAAAATAAAAAATTCAAATTAAAAAATCATAATTTCATATATTTTTCCTGAATTTCTTGGAGGAGAGGGATGTCCCTTCTATATAGAGTGTGATTCAAATGTTTTGGAGAAGTATCTTGAGATCTAGGGGGAACCCTGGGAGGTATCTATAGAGGGGAGGGAATATATATTATGTCATAAAAATATTTCTACTGAAGATAAATAGGATATTTTTTTGGTTTATATAAGAAATGAGTGGGGAATTCTCTATCATTTTTCAAACAAAGATTTTAGACTCTATATAATAAAATAACCAAAAAAATACATTCCCATGGATTTTCAAATGGTTTCTACCAAATTGAGGTGTTATTCATTATTTTATATGAAAAATATCCTAACATTATAAAATATAACACTCGATGATGGGGTGGTCAAAAATACTCTAAAAGAATTGATTTTTAAACGATAAATTATATTATAGGTTTTGGATGATTAATAAACGAATTATAAAATTAATTAAATAAATGAAATATTACATTATTTTAAAAATAAAATTAATATCTTGTTGTGTATAACACATTATAGTATTTATCATGTGATTTTTGTGTCATTATGTAGTCATAATACACACTGTATATACATATTGTATTAAAATTTTCTCTGAAAAAATCAATTTTCACAGAAAATTATGAAAAACTAACCATTGGATAATTATTTTGATCTAATTACAAAATAATATTAATTTTATGTAAATATTTTTCTTCTTATGTTAATTTTTTCTTTTATATTAATAATTGACATATAATGATGAAAATGCTAGGTATTTTACCAAAAATGTTTTCGAACCCCAAAAAAATAACATTTGACATAATAGAAATTATATGATCATTTAGATTAAATAAAAATCACATAATAAAAAATTGATTTTTTTTCAAAAATATATTAATTTTTGTAAATAATTATCTGAATTGAAATTGGATTAAAAATACAACTTGTTTTTTATTATATCAAAATCAGATTCGCTTATAAATTAATAATATCAAGATATAGATTTAATCATAATTTTAATTAAAATGAAGTATAAATATTAGGGTGAAAATATTTCTATTCATTTTTATATTATTTTTTTCTCACTTGACAAGTTTTTCTATTACTATAGAAATTAATATTCAGTGCATTTACATTTCATAATGTATAAAAAATAATTTGTTCTTGTTAACAATTATTAATTATGATGACTTCAAATATGAAATAAATTTTATAAAAATCAATTCACATTAGTAGATTAATTTAATTTAATATAAAACATGCAAGCATGGTGGCAACTAGTTTTCTAAAAATTACATTTATCAAGGAAAATTTGACTTTACATTATTTGTATTAATAGTAACTTAATTAAATAAATTTAAATTCATAAATATATATATTTATATATTATATAATAATATCAATTAAATTGTTTCTTATTAAAGGTTATTTTAATTTATTATAATGGAAAAAAATCATGCATTTTTAAATAGTTTTCAAAGAAAATGAGTTTTTATTCCAAAAAATAATCTTATAATAAAATATGGTTAAAAAGAAATTTAAATGTAATTAATTGTATTAAATATAATTAAATAATAATTATCATACCTTGAAATCAAATTTAATGAATAATTAGGCTTTTAAATTAATTAACTTATCAAAATAAAATATGATTTTAAATAAAAATGTAATATTTCGCTATTCACTGAAAAATTTATGTTTCATGATAAATCACAATATTTTACCATATGTTAGTATTGATATATTGATATTAAAAGTGGAAATAATTTTATCAAAAACAATTTCCAATGTTCAATGAAATAATTATTATATTGTTTCTATAAGATGAAGTAATAAACATTTTTTGAAGAATCGTATTTTGTAGAATAAAAATGCATTACCAAAATTGATTGATTATTTAGTAAAAATTTATCAATATATTTAGGACATATATATACATAAATATTTTTAGAAATTATTTAATCATACTTGTATACATATATTTTATAGAAGGTTAAAATAATTTTATTCAAATAATCATTATCATCTTGGGTTAAGTGTTGTGTATTGCATAAGCTAAAAAACATATTATTCCCTTTTATACAACAATGGGGTGTTACAATATACCTAGAGAAAAAAACAAAAAAAACTGTATTATAAATTAACTTGATTTTCACATGTTATATTATATAGTGTCGTACCAGCACACAAATTGTAACACTCATGGGGTGATATTATTTGATTATTCATATTATCATTACACAATATTATAAAGTATGGGAATATAATTTTTAATAATTATATTAGATAACATAATTGAAAAATGAAAAGATATAACCAATGATTGAACATATAAAGTTATAGGTTGAAATAGATGGGTCATATGTTAATATTTTAGTTGACATGGAAGAATACATTTTCAAATTATTTTATATTTTTCACCTTTTTTTATATTAACATGACCATATTCATTTTATTATTTGGTTGAAATTGTTTTACAAAGATAAATTTGAGAAATTTATAAAACCTAAAGAAACTATGGCTTATATCAAATTATGGGAGTATATATAAATGGTTGAAAATATTTGTATATGCATGTTATGATGAAAAGGATGAATTTCCTAGTATTGTCAATGGTAGTTAGGTTAATATCATAATAGAAATTAAATCTTTGTAATCAGATATATTTTTCAATAGGGAGTGATATTTATCGAGGTTATTCAGGAATATTCTAAATTCTATAGGTATTATATGAATCATGTAAGGATATTAATTAATAAATTTTTGATTTAATGGTTTGAAAATATATATTAAAATACTATGACAGTCGTACATGTGATTTTATAATAATGAAATATTATTTGGGGTAACTATTTTTGAACAAATGATTGATAAATGTATAAGCATTAGATTTAATATTTTATTGGTGTTAAGATAATAAACAGTATACTGGTTTAAAAAAAACTTGAGAGTATTAGAAACATTAGTATCAATAATTTATTCATAATATTTTTGGGGATGTTCGTCAAATTTTTGGGATTGTGGTATATACAGGTATTGTGTGATCTTATGATTTTGTGATTAGTATAATTTTAACATAAAATATGGAGTTTATTTGTTTGAGGAATATTTGATTTCATTGTGGCTTATTGACTCTTCAAATCATATTGTTTTCAAAAAGAAATATTACAGAGAATAAATTATTAGGGTATAAATAAAATTGGTTATATTGTTATATGAATGATTAATTTTTTTGAGGAATGTTAAGTAACATAATATTTCATAAGATATTAAGGTAAATTACATATTAAGAGATATATCGCAAATTATTAATATTTTAAGAATACTGTAACCTATTTTAATGAGTGATAAATAATTAAAATTTGGACAATTCCATTAAATTTTGTGGTATAATATAATACCAATATATATTAAATTTTATGTACAATTATTACCAAATATGTATCTTAGTATGTGACATGCCCAAACAATAAAAAACCATGGAGCATTATATAACAATAAAAATATTAATAGGATTAGCAGAGAAAAATAGTTGTTTCTAAATTATGAAATATATGTATATACAAAAATAAATTTCATAATCAATTTCAAGGAAATGGAAAATTAAATTATTATAACTAAACAACCAATAGGACCGATTGATGCTTTAAAGTGAAATAGTTCTAAAAATTGAAATTTTATGTGAAGGTAACTACATTATTGATAAAATATACTTTCTACATAAATAATATAGTACCACTAAATTTATTTATAATTTAATATGATATAAGAATAATAATATTTATCATTTTTTTGAAAACTAATTTTTCTATGAAAATATGTCTCATTATATTTTTTATTTTTATTTTAAAATAAATGTTCGACTTTATGAATTCTAATTTAGTAAAATAAAATTTATTTTTAGATTCATCATGTAAGTATTTTTGTATGATATTTTTTTGATTTTTTTTAAAAAATAGTTTATTTGTAGTTGAATAATCAAAAATATAGTTTTGACCATAAATATAAATTTTATGACTTTATCATTTAATATAAAATATATATAATTTTAAAAAATCAATTTTATTGATCAAATATATATTTAAATAGTGGTACTATACATTTTAAAATACAAATCCTTATTTATAAAAACTATTTTTAGGATTTCCTAAAATTAAGTAATAATTTGCAAAAAAAAACTATATTTGGTATTTTATTATAATTAATTATTATTTAGGTAAAATTAGATTTTTTTTCTTTATATAAAATCCAAATTAATTTTATTGGTTATATAATAAACAAATATATAACATGAAAACTAATTAAATTGATAAATATATCATACACATAGATCTTAATCTAAAAAATATAAAATTTCTAAAAAAGGTTTTTTATGTGTTACATCCACTAATATTAAGACTGATTCATTATACAGATATTAAATTTAACCCATATATTTTATTTATTAATTATTATATTCCTATGAGAATTCTGTAATAAGGTATATTTTATTATTATTCATTGACAGTGTGTTACCTATGTAAAAATAAGTTGGCAACCAAAAATATCGAAGGTCAAAATGCATAGAGCAGTGGAGACAAGTTTAAAAATGAATGTTTGAGGTATTAAAATCCTTTTATCAGACCCCACTCAATTATTATCCATTTATTATCCACCTGACGTGCGAATAATTTTATCTCTTTAGATTAATTTGAAATATTTACTAAAATGTAATTTTCAACAATTATAAAAGTGGCCAATCACAACACCTTCAATAAAAATGAAACTTTTAGATTACACTTTATAATAATCCCAATTAAAATCAACAATAATTATGTTTTACCCTCTTATGATTCTTTTCACAAAAGATTGGCATAATCTATCCCTTTTGAAGATTATTCTAATGGAAAACCCAAGTCTTCAACATGTGTACCAACTATCCCCAATTTATTTTCATTTATGTATTATCTTTCCTAATAATTTTTCCTTAGTATATGTTGGGAAAAAATATTTTAATAAATTTATTTTTATGATTCTATTTTAATAAATGTAAAAAACATTTTTCTTTTTCCAATATGAAAACCCAAAACAAAGTTTACAAATATGTGTGGACTGTAACATATATGAAGTGTCATGTTTTCTTTTCCATAAACACCATAAAATATTGGTCCTAATGATAAATATAATAACTATCTAAGATATTTATCAAATATTTTATATTCTAATATGATAAAACATTTTATAAATTTATCCCATTATAGGGGAAATAAATTTATCAACTATCTTTAAATTAAAACAATGGCTTCTATGTAACATCTTAGTTTCATTTATTTCTACTTTTGATCAATTCAATACATGTATGGAGATTTGAATGGATTTAATGGGTAAATATGATATTTATGAAATTATTTATTCTTTTTAAAGTTAAATTGGACATCCTATAAACAATAAGAGAAATAAACAATTGTTATAAATATAGCATTTCAAAAAATCATTCTAACAATAACAATTGATTTCTATATACTACATAATAAAATTTTATATATTATATTATTCTAATAAATAAAATATAATATGATATATCACACTATTAAATAATAAATAAGTTCATTATACTTTGCTTTTAATGAAATTACTTCAAAATCAACTCATAATCATCCAATTATTATTTTATGTTCTTGTTGGGGTCAGTTTAACACTATACTCAAACAATGATGCATATTAATATCAAGTATGAATATGAGAATTTAATTTAAATAAATAAAAAATATAAATACCTAAATAATTATAAAATTTTATAACTATAGTGGTAACATAAATATTGAACTCATTATTTAATATACCAAAATTTGTCAGTGAAAAAATAGCAACAGATTCTCATCATTGACTTCATTTTGATTTATTGTAACCAAAAATACAATATATTAATATAATAACAATATTAATAATTATAAAATATTAATTTTAGTACCATATTTTATCTTATAGAGATAAATGTTTACTGAATAATTAATAACAACATTGTTATTATGAAACGAGTTCCATGCGAAAATGATTACACACATGATATCATAACTGAATAATAAATAACAAATACACATGTAGAGAATAATTATAAATAAATTCTAGAAATTAAGTTTTTTTGAAATGGGTGATTAATGATGTTATTTTTTTTACATGAGGTCCTACTTCATTTCTATAATATAGGTTTTAAGGTAAGAGTTTCCTATCTCAAATTTTCACCCCATGAGACATATTACCCATTATAAACCATGGAATATTTTTTATGGTGTCTCTAATTATACATAAATATTTTTTACCATTACCCTTCATTACTAATAATATTTAATGCTACATTTTAAATAATATCTTTCAGTATGTTTTTATTAAAATATTACTTTATGCATAACATAGTTCTTGAATCAAATTATTTTTACTTGAGTGATAAATTATATATTTAATTATTATATTTCAATTCCATTTTTTCTTCCAATTCCATTTAGAATTTGTAATCTAGAATTTAATATTTGTAATTTAGTAATTTTTTTGGATATTATCTACCTGGATGAAATAACTTCTCAAATAAATGTTTAACATTGGAAATAATAACACTCATTATTTTAAGAAGATAATTTCCTCTATACAAATATTTCATTCACACCAATTTTCTCATTATAATTTCCATAATAATTTTGTTTTATATCTCTTGACCACTATAGTTCCCTTCCATACATATAAAAATTAATTATTTTTATACATTTTATGACCTGGGTTTTCTATAATGATATTCTAAAATTTTACATATTTTTTAATACTTTAAAAGTAAAATATGTTATCTTCCACAAAAATTTTATTTATATAACATTTATTTTTTTCAATGAAATATTTTTATTTTTTCAAATGTAAATTTTTCATGGTTTTCAATTCAGCTTTTGGAAAATTTATTTTGAAACTCACCCATTGCTTCATCTTTCTATAATAATTATAAAAATAATATCTAAAATATATATTTAATATTTTTTCATATAAACCCCTCATTCTTCCATATTTTTCTTCTCTAGGGAGAATTATCTTCAAAACCCTCAAGGATTCGAAAATAAATTCATATGCTCCTAGTTATATAATGTAAATATTTCCAACGTTCAAAGAAATTTCTTACAATGCAAGTAATACTTTTAAAACTAATCAATAAATTTATTACCCATTTAATTTACCATTGAAGTATCCTACTCTTGATAGGGGAATTATTCAATTGACAGAATACATATTATTTTGCGGGATGGATTATGAAATATTATTTTTTATCATGGAAATAATCTATCACTTCCTTTGACAGTCTAACTAATTATTTGTTGTTAGAATAATTTTTCACCTAGTTATTTTCCTCTATGAATGAATATATTTTATTAAATTATAAAAAATTAATTCACCTAGATTCCATTGATTAATTTATTTTTAAAAATACTGAATTAACTACATATCCCTTACTCTAAATGGTGTTGGTTTAATGGGTGTTTAATTATAAATTTATTCAAGTTTTTGATCAAGGATGTTTGGAGAATATATATACTTTTATTCTGATATGGGTGTTTATTGGTTAATCGGTAATGTTCGTTATTTATTTATTAATAATGCAAATTTTTCTATGGATGGATTATTTCTATGATATACCCTTTATTAATTGTGAATGTATTACTGATTTATATATCTGTATCTAAATATAGTAGTTTATTGATTCTTAAGCATTGTTGATATGAATATTATTATATATTTTACTTATTCCTTCTTATTATGAATGCATTGGATATATTTAGTGATCATTAAGGTCATGTATTGATAGCCTATCGATGCATAGATAAGTCTCATCATTCAAACTATGTTTGTAGGGGGATCTCATGTATCCGGGTATGTCGGTTGGTGAAGGCTGGATTCGGTGCATTTAGAAGATAAGAATTGGGGAGGTGGTGTCATATTCCCCCCATATACATTTTATTCACATCCCCAAATGAATATACATGTCACTGACATTTTGAATCATAGATATGTTTTAGGTATATGTAAGGCATCGATGGTGGTGTCAGATGGTGTTGAGAAGCTTGGGATATGGCGAAGACCACTGCAAGAGCGGTACAGTTGGTTGTGTTTAGGTGTTTCATATTCATGGGGATTTCAGGCCATTTTACATCCTTATTTTTGATCCTTTACTCATTTTTGGGCTTCTGATCCATGCAGTTTTCAAAGGGTTTTGTACCACTGAGATCTTGTGCCTATTGAATTTAAAGTTATGTGTCTTTAGGCCTTCAGGTTAGTAATAGGTTCACATTTAACCTCTATCAAAATCGAATTATCTTTTCTCTATATATTAATAAAGGTTATTTCCGTAAAAATTTCATATTCATGTCATATTATTCATATTCACCTTATTAACAATTCTAAATTTTATTTGTATTGCTTACAATTACCCTTACTAGGTGCTTGATATCACCATTTCATATGTTTATATTTCACAAGGTTATTGATAAATTTATGTGAAATGATATATATAATAGAATTTCTTGTGTGGATATTTTTTTATATATATAAAATTATAGTGAATTATTAATTATTATATTTTATAGTGGAAACAATTTATATTAAATGAGATATGAATGGGGTTTATTGTGTAATATATTTTCTAAACTCTCTATAACTCTAAACCTAAATTGTCCATGAAATAGATGTGAATCCATATTTCATGTTTTTATATTAATATTTGAAGTTCGAAATTTGTTCTATCTGATTCATTTCAAATATCTTATATAAATAAAGGGTTTATTCGTACTGAATATCTAGATTCCATGTCAATGGTGTCACATTTTCTATTAAAGGAGGGTTTAGATAGCATTAAATTCCCATATATTAGTCGATGAAAATTTAATAGAAAAAAAGTAATGGATGATAAAAATATACCTGGAATACATATCCCTTTAGATTAATAGATATAATATTGAATTGTTTTGGGATTATGAAAACATAACATTTGTAAAAAGACTAGTATAAAACTATGTGGTAAATAAATTTATAGAATGGCATCCTAAAACGTCAAAAAAATAATGATTTTTTTCTTCTAGTAACTACATTTTTTCTATAGATACTATAAGTAAATGTAAAATATTTCATAGAAGTACTATGACTAATAACCTCAAAAATGGTCAATTGGTTATTAAATCGATCTTCACATGGTGCATGACATAAATTCATAACTGCACACCCAGTTTGACCGTCCTGGGGGATATGTTTTGGTGAATCACACCCTCTATACAAAACATTATTATGTATTTCAGTATGATTTGGAATAAATATGTAATTCAACATAATAAGAAAATGATAATGGATTTCATGGACCTGGCAAATATAGGCAAAAGATGAACCAAAAGAATCATATGTTTAAAATGATGTTATCATATGGAGAGACATATTTTGATTGATGTTCACATGTTCATATTTTTTATATTATTGAAACTATATTTTTATTAAAATAGGATCACAAAGATTATTTTGAGAAATATTTGTATCCATAAACCATTATTTAATAGAACCAAAATAGAGGACATTATTGAATGGTTTAGAATATCTGTGTATGGATTTTCTTATGTAGAAGGTGGGTTTTCCGGTCTTAACTATGGTAGTGTGTTCGGTATCTTAATAGAAATTTAATTTTGATACCCTTGGATCTTTTCATAACTAGGTGATATTTACCTCAATTAAATATTTTTATTTCCAAAAGAGATCACTTGTAAGGGTTATGTGAGAACCCCCTCAAAGTGAAACCATATAAAATTTACACCAACATTCCAAAACTGAAACATCCCAAACTCTGCTCATACCATAAGGATAATTCATAAAACACATTAAGAGATCACAAAACCATTAAAATAAACTTTATGTCTATAAGAATAAATTTCCCAATATAATTTCCTATGAAAGGAATGTACATTCATTTATGAATTGACCTTGATAAGGTCTTTTAAAAAATAAGATATCTTGTCCCACATTTTAATAAATTACAACACATTTATTTTACTTTCATTGAAAACTCTTTGAAAATTATGTAATTTCTTTTTGAACCATGGACACTACTTGTCATTAGTTTCCACTAGATAGAATATTTCAATGATCTTATTTTTATCCTATTCTGATTCCCAAATGAGTAATGCCTCCTCCGCTATTTTTTCACCATAGTGTATGATTAGTTCCCATGTATTTCCATTATTTTCTGACTCATTATCCCTTTCCTTGGTTATATTCTTTTTGGAAGATATTTTCATTATTGGAATCAGGAAATGAGAGTAATTCTTCCTCCCTTTATATTTATTCTCTTTAGTCAGGATACATCTCCTAGAATACTAGTTTCCTTCCTTCTCTTTCATCCTTCTTGGCTAGTGAATTTCACCTCTATTTCTTCACTCTTCACTTTCTCTTAAGAATTATCTTGAACTATCATCATATTTGATATCCCAATAGGTTCATTTCTCCTCATTGAAATATGCTACATGTTTTGAACCCCAATGTTCTTGTGTCGGCCCCTCAGTTTACATATCTTTGAAATGGTTAAAAAGTGTAATTGTGTCCATGTTACTTATTATACTTGACCTATTCACTATATTCATCCCAACCACCTATAAAAATGATTCACCCTAAATTTGAACCTACTGGTTAGTATATCTATTTAGACCACCCACACCTATCTCCTAATCCATTTTCATATGATTAGCATATCAAACATGTCTAAAAACCTCTTCATATAAGGAAGAATTTGGATTTATACTATTGGTAACCAAGGAAAACCCTTCATGGGCCCCTTCATTACCCCTTGAGCACACCTAGGCCTACCTTGTCGAATTTTTTTCACTCAAAATGCATCATAGAGAGTCATAGATAGATGTAATCTTTCCCCCTAGAATAACAGTTCTTGCCTCTTTATGGATTCCATTAGAATGACTTACCTCATTAGTACCCAAGTGGTCCACCTCACACCCATTTCATGTTTCTTAACCCATTACCATTGAATCCTACACAACATTCTTGTTCTAACTACCATGATAATAGGATGAAGCTAGATGACCCATCCAATCATAGGAAAAACTATAGTTTGAACAAGTTTCAAAAAATAAAATTGGTTGAAAAATAATTATTTAATAAATTTTATCTACACCCACTCAACTGGTGTCTTAGAAACATCAACCTCCATACAAATATGGGTAAAATTGGATGACTAAATAAATCTATTCTACTTTGAGAACACAAGTTACAACCAAAATATTTCCAATCAAATGAATAATTGAGGGGTTTGAGATGTATAACGGGATTTCATAGAAATATACCAAAATATATCTGATAGGAGAAACAATATTATTTTAGAAATCATATGAAAACTAGAGTAGATATAATGAACAACCATTACATTTTTTGGTGATCTTGACCATGATATAATCCAATCATTCATCAAAAAGAGAACTCGGTCATGATATGATGCTTATTAAGAAGATCCAAAATCTGATGTTCTTATAATCCCTATGAACAAAAAAAATATAACAAAAGCATTAATTGTTTGATTATGATGTTAGAATCTGTCCACCAGTGTCAGTTTTAGGTGTTCTAAACCATCTGTGAGCTCAGAAAGTGAGATTTAAACCATAGTTAATCCATAAAATAAGATTAACACTTTCTTGATTACTAACATTGCTGGAAACATTGGGAGTAAATGTGTATTCAATAATGGGAGAAATTAGTATGACCGAGCCTTTGAGGAAGATGAAGTATGAGAATCCATCCACCCCCTTTAATGTGGAGGATCATGATCACCAATTCCTATTTCATCGTCAAGAGTGTTGCAATGAAGAGAATGAGATAATTCCATACCCTTTTATGTGAGTGATATTTAGCAATGATGTGACGACCTTTCTTCACCAAAAGAAGGGAAGGGACAACAGATTTCTTGGACCTTCATTATTTAAGATGAAGGAGAGATAATGACCCCCGAAACCCACCTTCAATGGGTCCTGGAGTGGCGACCAGCACCAAGGGTATAGAATCTCACACAAAATTGAAGGAATTACCCTTTTTATTTTTATATGATCGAGAGATAATATAGCGACCCCAATAATACCAAAGCTGAAAGTAAATGTAAAGACAGACGTAACCCATTACCATATGTGTTTTCAACAGTAAATGATACAAGCCACAAAAACTAAAAAATGTAAAGTACCAAGAAAAACGGAAAGAAAATTAGCAACTGCCACAAGGTCTGAGCTAGTACGGTCCCACACGATCACAAATGACCTCTTGGAAACCTAAAAGAAGTTTTATATACGTAGGGTGAGCATACAAGTATATCAAGTAAGGAATAACCAAAAGATATCGTGAACAAGTGGGGATGCATCTATTGCCCTGTGGAAAAAGGAGAGAACCCAAGCACCTAGGAAGGAAAACTATCCACTCAAGCCTCACCAAGGCACACTCCCCAAATAATGAAAGTCAAGTGAAATATAGTAGTAGCACATTGATATTTTGGGTACCCCACACCACTTTCCCACTGGTTAATGAAGACATCCTATGCATCAAACCAATCCCTCCATTCTTACCGTAGTCCCACTGCCACACCCCACCCACACACACCTGGGCCACAACTGCACATCGCGCCCACAGACACCTGGGCCACAACCATACATCCCGCGCGTAGACACCTTGTCCACAACCGCCACACATAACCAAACCCACAAACACCTGGGTCAGAACAACTACTACCATGCCCAAAGACACCTGGGCCTCATCCCGAAGACAATTGTGAAACAACCTGCCTACAAACACCTAGGCCAACCAACACAACTAACCTGCCCGAAGTTTCTTGGGCTAATAATGGAACTCAGTCTATCACAGCCTGCCCGAAGAGTCTTGGGCTATTCAGGAAAGGGATCTTAAAAGGAGCAAATAACCAGCCACTCATAAGAGTGTTGGGAAAACACCCTCCAACATGAAATGGTCTTGTTTAGAACTAATGTTCTAAACATGGGTGAGGCGTGAATAAGAAACATAAAATATACAGATATAGGTATAGGTAACAAGAACTCATCCCAGCCTAGGGTTTTCAAAGACCAACCTAAACACCAACAGCCTCATGACTATTCATTCGTAAGAAACACAATACTAACGTCCATGTCACGACTCATTCCCAAAATCAATTACCCATTTAAATAATTCTGGTTTCATGTTCAATCAAATCCATTTAATTGAATTCTACACTACTGGGAAACTAGTTTGTGTAACCACAAGCCAGAGGAAAAGATAGACAGCAAACATTAACTTAAGCATTCACACCCGGTTTTCTTTTAATGTTACAACAAAAAAATGGGATTATTGAGATCCATTAAAGTACTGGAACCCAAGAAAACCCCGATACATAGCCCCATATACCCAAAACTAGGAACCAAAGATTTCTCAACAATATAGGATCCCACCCGAGTTCGTGTCACAGCAGAGAAAACACAGAACTTCAGATTCACAACCAACAACTGTACCACAACGGGGGATCCCATCCTCTCTAACTTTCCCCCATAAGCATATAGCAGGAAAACACAACCACTACCAAAACAGAATAGGGAAACATCCAAGTTCAAGAACATAATTCATTAGTTTCTTCTTTCTATTCATTAGCCGGGGTGACCACACAAGGGTTGATGTTCACTGGGCATCCATTTAACCAGCCTAGTTTAAGTGATTAACCAATTTCCATGATACAAGAATTTAATCATCACAGATGACGTGGTTCATTAGTTCACAAGGAAATACCACCAACGACAATGATTTTTAGTGAGCATAGTCCCACACAATTCACAACACAAATCAACATAAAAGAGTACATAAAAACATCGATCACACCCCCCTTTCATTCTTTAAAGGTCCGTTCATTATCTTCATTAAGTTGTTTTTCATCAATCCCCATAGAAAAAATAGCATACCCACCCCGCATGATACATAAAAAGGAGATACAATGTAAAATCCCTACTTGGTTGATCAAGGATCCAAGTTTTTCTCAGTGCGCCAAGATTAGGGGATGTGCGGATTGTATGGGAGAAATTATGTGGACTCCAAGAGGTTCAGAAAGCTCCCATAGAGGCACACCACAAGCCATGGGAAGAGAGGAACTCTAGGTGCACCAGGGAGAAGATAGAAATCCAGCTGAGAAGAAAAAAGAAACTCTAGTGGGAGGTATAAAGAGAAGATCCTATAGTTACGGGATATGGAATTCGGAACACCTGGAAAGTCGGATCGCGGTTTCCTACGTGGGTGGGTAGTTACACATTATAATATTATGGTGTTATTTAATACCCCCCATCAGGGAGGTCTCTTGGGATTTTTAGGAATTAATTATGGGCTTTAAATGGGTTTTAAAAAAAGTAATAGAATTAATTTATGTCAAAAATATACATTGCAGGAGTGGGAATGGAAAACGAAAACTGAGGGTTGGGTGAGGACATGCTGCCACTTTCATGGTGTCACCCTTACGGTGCCACCGTCACGGTGCCACTATTTTGGTGGAGCCTTATTTTGGAAATGTAATGGGCCAGGTGGGTCTAAGCCATTACATTAGATACCTCTCAAACTATTCTCGCCCTCGACAATCAAAAATAAACAAGAAGAAAATAGGGGGTCCGAACAACCACCTTGAAAGATACCTCTCAGGAGTGATCCTCATCATCATCTAGATACACCTCTCCCCCAAGAAACCAGGCAACATACAAGGGTCAAACTGCCCAGTCATATGGGTTGGGGAGTCTCCTCTTCCATGCCAAGATACGATCTTCTTTGGGCAGCACTGACTCACCCACAAGGGTTTAATCACATCAACCTTAACGCGCATTGATTATGGATCGGGTACTCCCCTCCCCATATCCATGACATTTCACACACATTTAGAGAATAAGGTAATCCACATATTTCATAGCCAACATGGTAAAGCGTTCCATCACAAACATGTACAATAAGAACAACACAAAACTCAAAAAAACTCTGGGTACTGGGCAGACATATGTGCTTCCCGTTCCCAGGTACTCTCCTCAATACTATCTTTCCTCAACAACACAGTAACCAAAGGAATGGTTCGTCCACGAAGCACCTTCTCTTCACGAGCTTCGATCATCACTGGTCACTCTATGAATGTTGCATTGTCCCCAATATCAAGCTCTCCCTAGTCGAGGACGTGTGAATCTTCATGTAGATATCTTCGGAGCTGGGACACATGGAAGATGTCATGCACCCTTTGCAGTGGTGGTGGAAATGCTAGCTGATAAGCCACCCTGCCAACCCGCTACAGCACTTAGAACGGCCCGACAAACCTGGGGGAAAGCTTACTCCCTCTGTCGAACCTCCGCTTCCCACACTGGGGGGAGACCTTTAGGAATACGTGGTCCCCAACCCCGAATTCCAAGGGTCTCCTCCTATTATCAGCATATGACTTCTGTCGGTCCTGAGCCATAATCAACCTCTCTCATATATGTTGGACCTCCTTCGTCGTGCTCTGCACCACCTCCGGGCCAAGAACACTTGTTTCCCCAATCTCAGTCCAGCACACGGGTGAGCGACAAGGCCTTCCGTACAATGCTTCGAACGAAGACATTCCAATGGTAGAGTAATAGATATTATAATAGTAAAACTCTACCAGAGGTATGTGTTGCGCCCACGATCCCCGAACGTCCAGAATACATGTCCGTAGCATGTCCTCCAACATCTAGATGGTGCACTCTGTCTGTCCGTCTGTCTGGGGGGGTGGAAAGCAGTGCTGAGATGTAGTCGGGTGCCAAAATCATGTTGCAATACTCTTTAGACTCGTGAGGTAAACCGTGCATACATATCCGAGACTATAGACCTCAGAACTCCGTGAAACCACACCACCTCATCCACATACCTCTGTGCTAAGGCATCTACTACTCCTAACTCCTTGATCTCCATAAAGTGAGCCAATTTCATCAACCATTCCACTGCTACCCAGATAGCGTCGCAGCCTCCTTGAACCATGGGTAGTCTCATGATCAAATCCATCGAGATTTCATCCCACTTCCACTCAAGAACATCTAAAGGTTTCAACAATCCACCTAGAACACGTTGTTCATTCTTCACCTGTTGACACACTAAGAACTTTTGCTACAAACTGTGTTACTTACCGTTTCACCCTGGGCCACCAAAACTTTCTCCTCCGACCCTGGTACATCTTGGAAACTCTCAGGTGAACCACTAGTGGTGAATTGTGGAACTCACTATGAACTCTATCACACATAACCTCTGGAACAAACAACTTTCCTCAGAAAATCACCTTATTCTAACCATCCTCTGTCCACCCTTCCGGAGAATCACCTTGGTTAACCTGGTCACGCACCACTTCAATTTCTGAGTCTCCCCACTAAGACTCCTCCACCTACCACAGTATGGAATATTGCACTATCATCTGATAGAGGCAACCTCTGCCACCTTCCACCCTTGAATCCATGTGCAAGGCAGCCAACTCCTCCATTACCTTCCAAGCATCTTTCGACTCTTGAACCGCATCCTTTTGCGACTTCCTTCTCAAGGCATCAGCCACTACATTCTCCTTTCCTAAGTTGTAAGAAATCTTGAAGTCATAGTCTTGAAGTAATTCTCTCCACCTTCACTTCCCTAAGTTCCGGTCCCACTAGGAGAAGACATACTTCAAGCTCTTGTGATCTGTGAAGACCATGAAGCGCTCCCCGACGAGGTAGTGCCGCCACAACTTTAGTGTGAACACGACCGCTGCAAGCTTCAGATCATGGTTGGCATAGTTATGCGCATGGGGGAGTAACTTCCTAGACCCATAAGAGATCACCCCTTGACGCTGCATCAACACACATCTAAGGCCTTGCCCTGAAGCATCACAGAACGCCTCATACGCTGCCCCTTCTTCTGGAAACCTCAACACTGGGGAACTAACCATCTTCTCCTTCAGATAATTGAAGGTCGCCCCACACTACTCATCCCACACGAAATCCTGGTCCTTGTTCAAATCTATCAAAGGTGCTGCAACTCGGGAGAATTTGGGAACAAATCTCCGGTAGTAACCTGCCAGCCTGAGGAAACTACGACCCTCCGCCACGTTCTTGGGTGATGCCTAAGAAGCAACCGCCTCGACCTTCGATGGGTCCACTACTCTCCCTTTCTCGGACACCACGTGCCCAAGAAGGTTCACTTCTTACATTCAGAACTTTCGCATGGACAACATCCCAAAGAGTTGGTTCCATTAGAGGACCTCTAAACCCATTCTCAAGTACATAGTGTGATCCTCCTCTGGTCTTGAGTAGATCAAGATGTCTTCAATAAACACGACTATGAACTAGTCTAGATATTCCCGGAAGATGGAGTTCATGAGCCCCATGAACATAGTTGGAGCATTCGTGACACCAAACGGCATGAACACAAACTCCATGTTCCCATATCTGCACCTAAAGGCAGCCTTCGAGATGTCACCCTCCCTCACCCTCAGCTGATGGTATCCTGACCACATTTCAATCAAAGAGAACCATCCTGCTCCCTTTAGATTGTCAAATAGATCGTCTATCCTTGAGAGGGTGTAACAGTTCTTGATCATTACCTAGTTCTGTCTCCAGTAGTCTATGCACAGACTAAGACCACCATCAACCTTCTTGGCGAATAAGACAGGAGCACCCCATGGCGATGCACTTGGTCGAACAAAACCCTTCGTCATTAGATCGTCAATCTGAATCCATAACTCCCTCAACTTAAAAGGTTCTATTCGGTAGGGAGCCATCAAAATCAGATGAGTACCATGTTGCAGGTCTCTCCCAAACTTGATATCACGTCGATGGGGTAGAGTTGCTACTTCTTCAAGAAAGACGTCCATAAACTCACTGACGATCCCTGGGAAATCTACCATCTCTTCATCCACTAACTCCACTGATATCTTGGCTATCAAAGAGATGAGGGGTTCCCCTCGCCTACTGCCTCCTTGGAAACTCTTCTCGCCGATGAAAGTCACCAATCGGCCACCCAAGTCTTAAAACACAACCCTTCCTCAGAAGTAGTCAATGACGGAACATAAAGAGAACAACAATTCAATGCCTAGGATGACATCGTATTGATGTATCTACAACTGTAGAAGATCCTTGACTGACTGATGTGGACCTATCATCAGTCTACATCCTCGACAAACATACAAAAAGTTGGTCTAACCTCTAACTGGTGTGCTCAGCACCAGAGGAACTGGAAGTCTCCCAGCATCTAAACCTAGAGCATGGGCCAGACTGGGTGTAACAAAGGAGTGCAAAGCTCCTGTATCGAACAAGGAATATTCAAGGTTACTAAAAAAGCTGATCATACCTTGAATGAACTCTGGCCCTGTTGGAACTACTAGGTCCACGATGTGAAACTACCCACGCCCACCTATTCTTCCTCTTGGTTGTCGGCCACCTCCCAGACCACACCCATTTCGATGTCCTTGAGGAGTGCCATGTGGTCAGCCTCCTCCTACAATGTCTGCCCTCGGCGGAGCGGTAGCCCACTGCCCCTGATGCTGCTACTGAAAGGGCCTAGCTGGGAACTGCTACTGCAGAGGTGGGTGCTGGACCTGCCCACCCCCACCGTACTATACTCTTTCTGGGCACTGATTCTAAAGGTGGTCATGGATTCCACAGATGAAGCATCTCGTCCGTGGGCCTGAATGAAAAGGACGAGGGTTGGAATGTCTGAACTGGAACTGTTGAGGCCTACTCCCTAATGGTTGAAACCTAGAGGGTCGTCATGCTGGAGGCCTGCTGCTGACGGCCATTCCCTTTGATGAGCCCAAATGGATTCCTTCTCGTGACACACCTCCCACCGTGTTCATCCATTCCACCACTTCATCCTTCTTCTGGACCTCCAAGTAGGTGGGTAGGGTGAAGGGAGTAACAGCATACTGAAGAGAAGTTCGAAGTGACTCCTCTAAATGTAATGCCCCAACCCCAGTTACCCAGAGTCTGTGCATTATTACATAACATTGGCATGATCACAATAAATATCAAATCTCGAAAGAACAATTGGTTTAGTAGCCTTGCAAACACTAGATATATTCATAAAGTTTTACATTACATCATAAAGTGAAAAAATACTACAACATAGTTTCCATAGACCACACTCTTATCCCCTCATACTAACCCTGCAGGTCATTCATACTTTACTTCTTCATATCCTGGGAAAAATAAAACATAGAAAAGGGGTGAGCTCAAATGCCCAGTAAGGATAACAATATAGTGGAAACTTTCAAAAATAAGCATAAACATTTCAGGCAATGTATAACAAAAACAAAAGCCTTTTAAACTTGAACCTCAACATAGTATGGAAAAAGTAAAATGAAATAATGCCATTTACTTATTCACATGGATATTCTACTAATAGAATAATCACATGCAATATCAATAACCACTTTCATAATGATGCAATGCATAATGCCAGACTATCATAACCACATAGCCAAGGCCTCGTGCCAAGACTACAAATAAGATTTTGTCAAGGCCTTGTGCCAAGACACTAGTTTGTCTCATGAGACCTACCGATGCATCAAGGAGTTATAGCGGGCTCCAACCGTCAATTACTAAGTCCAATGCATTCCCATATGAAAAGGTTTAAACATAACACAAACATTCATATTAAAACTAACATACAAAATGTCAATACTTTCTCCATAAACGATGAATGGTATAAAAATAACACATCCACATTAAAACATATCACAAAACCTTCAATACAATACAAAAGTTTTGTATCAGAATAAATCAACTTCAAATAAGCTTAAAATCTATCAAAGTATGTTGACATAGATGAAATCAAAACTATTTGAGAGAAATAACTCTTTTCTCGAAATCATTGAAAAGTCACACATTTATAAATGAAGTAATTTAAAAGAGATTTTTGAATCAAAGTGTCCCATACCACTTTGAAACTTTTGAAAAGATATATCATATCAAAAACTTCATGTCCATATAAATAAATCCTTAAAATCATTTTGAAAACATGGACATTAATTAAAAAGATTTAGAAAGATAAATCTTTAAAACATTTAAAATTACGATCTTGATAAAGAGTACCTTTCACAAATTATTAAAATACTCATTTTGAAATAATTTAAAAGTCACATAATTATAAAATAAAATATTTACTTTGAAAATATTCTTATAAGCTTGTAAGGGAAGCTTTGATGATTTTATAACGGTGGTAAATAGCTGCGCCCGCCGTATAAGTTAAAAACATTCTTACCTTAATCCTGTCGAAAAGGTTAAAAGTGCCTTGTTTGGAAAACGACAGAAAGATTCATTTATAAACCTCTTATAAAAAGTCAAACAAGGGTATAAATGTCTTTAACCTCTATTCCTGTAAATGGTGAAAATATTTTGAAATACATTTTGAAGAAACATGTATGAGGATGATAAAGAAGTCCCAGTAGATTATAACGTATAAACAACCTCTGATAATGGAGAGATTGTGAAATAAACCCTTACCTTGTACTTTTCCTTGGTTGGGGTAGGTTAACCTCCTGTATAATTGTTAAATAATTTTTATTAAATTATTCAATAATCATATACATTAATATGATATCATATTTGATTTTTTAACATTGCTTTGTTAATAATATCTTAGAATTATTGTCGTTTTGGGTGTTAACTTACTCATTTTATTTTATATGTTTTGTTAAGTAAGCCATGTTTGTCATGTATATGCTGTATATTATTTATATCCAGAATGATATCAAGTCCTTAAACATAATTTTTTAATCATCAAATGATAATTATACTTGAATTGATACGATGGAGAATGAATCTTATCGCGTTTGTGGAGACGGTAGTCCGTACGTACACACGAGCGATAATATCATTCTTTTGATATTAAAATAATATATAAATGGATGGTATATCATATATACATAATCATTATCATGTTATATTTATTATTTTCATGAGTTACACATCATTATTATACCCATCCAAATAATAATTTATTGAATAACAATTACACCACGACGTGGAGACGGTAAGCCGTACATACGCACGTATGGTGACATGTTATTCAAAGGATGGATAGATTAGTTAACATGGTTGTACCATATTTATAATAACATCATAGTATATATATGATACTGGATTTGTTATTTTAGAATGGTAACAACAATGGAAGAAGAAGTGGAAGAAGAAGGGAACTTGAAAAAGGTTGGTGAAATAATTACCTCTTCTTCGGGTTCTTCCTTTTGACTTGATCAAAAGGGATTCTTAGGTTGGATTTATGATCAAAATAAGGCCTCTATGTTGTAGTGAGAGAAGTTGGGAGAGTATTTGGGCAGAGTTTTGCTGAACCAAAAGGCTTTGAAGGTGTGAAGAAATGAGAACGAGGAGTGCCCTTTTATAAGAGGGGTGAAGGGAACCTTTGGAAAATCTAGAAATATTAGTTTATAATAAATTCATATTCGGTTTCTAATGGCTCCAAAGTTTATTATTCAAAGGTGAAGGTGGCGATAGTTCAAAAACCATTCATCCAATTGATTTTAGATAGGTTTGGGTCATTATATTAATCTTATCTTTTAGTTTTAACTCTTAGTTAATTAGTTTGGCATTTACCATGTCACTTTGTATTTTTATGTTATATAGTTAATAGACTTACTATATACATCCAAGAGACCCCCAAGTGGTCCATTAATAATACACCTATCATGCTATAAGTCTCTTGGCCGATCTTTAGATTTTTAAGAATTTAATATAAATTAATAATATAATATTTGTTTTAGAAACTCTTTTATGTCAATTTTGACACTATTCAATAGTTGTTTTTTTTAACTCATAACAAAATGATTAATTCAAGAAAAGTTAATTAAATCAATACTAATATGACATATTAACCTATAAAATTAGTGTAATTCAATAAAATTCTTCAATTATATTTATTTGGTTATTTATAATATCAATTATTTTAATTTTTCTCTATTATGGTAATTATTTCATCATTAATGTGTCATAAATAAATTAAATTATTTAATGTCTAAAAATTATAAATAAAATATTATTATGTAGGAAATCTTTTTATATTTCTAATTAATATTTATAGTCTAAAATCCAACATATATAACCATATGTAAAAAAAAATTTTCTAAAAGATATATGCTTATGTCATTTTTGTAATTACTTTAACTTAATTAATATAAAGTGTCATTATCACTTAATAGTAGATCCATGGGGTCCCAAAATTGACCCAAAGATGCCCATGGTCGGCCATTTATCAACCAATAGGGTTAAGACACGTTTGGAGGTAATTTAGTATTATTATAACATTATTTTTTAACCCTTATTTACCGGATTTACCCTTAACCATGGTAAATAAAATATTTACCGCAGTAATTATTCAAAATGTCTAAAAATAAAAGTTACCTATTTACACAATTTGAAAATCCTGATTCCAAATATTGAATCCAATTTTCCAATTTCAAAACACATAAGTGGCAGAAATTAATTTAAAATTAATTCCCGTTGTCAAAACAAAAAGCGTGTTTTTAAGATATAATAACTATCAAAAGATTGATACTTGTTTATGTTCAGTTTAATTGTGAAATTATATACAATGATCAACATTGTATTAAATGGTAAAAATATATTATAAATATACTTTAAAACCACTCAAATTCATAATTTATCACTATTAATTATTTTGATTTAAAAAGTTGTTTTTAATTAAAATTTAGTAATTTTCACTATTCATCAAAATATGAAAGTTATCCGAAAAGTACCAAAATTTCACCCTAGAATAATTTCAATATTCCGAATCCAAAAATGAAGTCCATTTTGAGAGATAGAATTTATAAAATTTCAAAATGTAGGTATTACTATTCATAACGGCTAGTTTGATTGGTTGTGGTGTGTGTTAGAACTCGATGTTGCGTACAACACACGCTATTGCATTATTCAAAGAGAAGCATACCGTAGAAGCTTGGGATGTTTCATTGTAAATTTTCGATGTCCCCAAAAGAAATTTATTTAGTCAAATCGAATATATAAAAGTTTAAAATATTGGATTTAATAAGGGTTCACTATTAAAAGGTGGTAAAAGTGCACTACTGAAAATGAATTTGTTCTTACATTATGTCTGAGAAACTCATAATATGGATTCTAAAATTATAAGAACTATATAAAGTTTAAAATTTGGTTAATACTACTCATAACCTCTTTTGAACGGCTTGTTTGTTAAGTCATGGTGCGCTTGGACTCGGTGTTACATGTAGTGCAAGCTATTGAATTATTTTAAAGAAATAACACACTATGAAATCTTGGGGTGTTACATTCTCCCCTCCTTCAATAAATTGCATCCTCACAATTTGAAATTGTTCTTTGAAAATAAATGGTTGAATATATAAAATATATTTGTGGGAAAACCCACATCGGAAATTGGGTTGATAAAATTTAGTCTTAATAAGAGGAAATGATAAATGAAAGGGTCACCACCAAATAATGATCTCTATTCGGAGAACATTCGTGGAAATTAGAGACATATAATTGGAGGAAAAATGGAAATATTTATAGGTAGTGATTGAGGTCATCAATCACAAACAACTGTAAAATTGAGGTCCTTAAATTCACCAATCTATGATGATTTGAAATACCATCGGTTCAACAAAACATAGGGTATTAGGATAACACATTTTTTTTGTTTTAATATCCCTTAAGTAAAGTATAAGAATTAATTTCTTCATTTGAATAAGAGAAGAAGAAAAATATATACTTGAAAAGTAGAGTCTCATACTTTAGATAAGTTCTACCACAAACTCATTTTCACTCTAAAAGATAATAGAACTAAAAAATAATATTCTATTTATCCTATTTGTATAGGGTTAAAAAATGAATTTATAATTCATCTAGCAGAACCATTAAAAAATGACATTATTCAATCCAGGACATCATAAGGGTTAGCGGTAGGTGATACACCCTTTTCGCCCTTCGGTTGTGGGTTCAAGTCTCACGGTCTTGCCGGATGCGACGTGTTGCCGCCCGACCTCTGGGTTGTCCTTTTATGGCAATCCAAAATAATTCAAACTAGAACTATCCAAAATACTTTAGTCCAAAATTTATAAGGAAGGTAAACACAATGAAGATCTCCATCTATTGCCGCATAATAACATGTGATCACCTTCATCATGTATTCTTTTAAAAACACTACAACATCCTAAATTACCATAAAACCATATTGATTTCATTCATGATCCCTTATTCCTTATAGAATAAAAGATTTACTCCTTCAATAAAAAAATGATGTAAACCCCAACAATGATGGAATATACAAATCATTAATCAGTTTCAAGGTAGTCAAGAATATATCATCCAACCTTTTTATCACATAAACTTTAATTACATTTTACAAAACTGAGGATCTTTAAGGATTAGTGTCTTTGAAACCAGGAACTTAAAACATGAAAACATAAAACATTCTTCTTAAACACCTGAAAGTATTCTCCTCATGTTCATCCTAGGTTTATTACTGCATCTCATAACCTGGGGACATACATCAAAAGAAAGGGTGAGCAGAAGGCCCAGTAAGGGAAACAAGAGAAACATTTTACATGTGAACTTGAGATACTTCAATAGGGTCATGAAAAGAACTTTAAGGCATGATAAAGAAATCATGAGATATATCATAATAAAAATAACATTTTTCATAACTTGAAGATGTGGATGCAACATTTAATATTGACAATCATTTTGTTTCACCAAGGTCCATCCCCAGGGTGTCATTAAAAATTACCAAGGTTATTCACCAAGGTATCAGTCTAAAAAGTCATCTCTAGAGATTAAACCTTTACCCAATGCATTGGAGCGCTATCTGGGAGCACCCTTGACATGCCTTTATTATCTTGTGAGCCACATATATCATCATCAATCTTTTCATAAACAACCCATATAGAATAAAATAAATGGGTTTCATTTTACAATCATAACGTTTTAAAAACTGCTTTAAAGACATGATCTTCATGTCACTTTAAACCCACGGAAAAGGGAAAGCGGGTTTCATGAATGTAAATACCAGAATTTAAAATAGAAAATTTTGATATATATGTGAATACCCGTATAGAAGATAGAGCTTTGAGTATTCACTTAATAAAATAAAAGAACATTATAAAAGGAGAGAGACATTTTGAGATGAAAATTCTGCAGCCTAACGGCGGCACTTATACTTCAAAAAAAATGAATTGATGAGATCAAATAAGGTCTCTCATCATATGAACATAAAAGATTAGTATGATAGATATAGATATAATACCCCAAATAATGGAAAGGAACTTGAAAGACTTGTCCAGAAAATATAACTTGAAAAAGAGAAGGGTGAACGAATCCATTAAAAATTCAGCAGCATATCAGCGTCACTTAAACTTCAACAAAAATGAATTGACAAGATCAAATAGGGTCTCTCATCATATGAACATAATATTACAGTATGATAGATATATATATATATCATACCCCGACATAATAAAAAGGAAATTCAAAAACTTGACATGATAGTAGATCATTGAAAAAGAGAAGGGTGAAAGAATCCCCTAAAAATTCGGCAGCCTAACGGTGTCACTTAAACTTCAACAAAAATGAATTGACAATATCGAATAGGGTCTCTCATGATATTAACATAAGAGTCTAGTATGATAGATATAGAGATCATACCCCAACATAATAAAAAGGAACATGAAAGACTTGACATGAAAGTAGAACTTTGAAAAAGAGAAGGGTGAAAGAATCCCTTAAAAATTCGGCAGCCTAACGACGCCACTTAACACTTCAAAATACTGAATTGAAGAGATCAAATGGGGTCTCTCATCATATGATCATAAAATATCAGTATGATAAATTCCGAGATCATACCCCAAGATAATAAAAAGGAACATGAAAGACTTGACATGAATGTAGAACGTTGAAAAAGAGAAGGGTGAAAGAATCCCTTAAAAATTAGGCTGCCTAACGGCGCCACTTAAAACTTCAAAATACTGAATTTAAGAGATCAAATGGGGTATATCATCATATGATCATAAAAGATAAGTATGATAAATTTAGATATCATAACCCAACATAATAAAAAGGAACATGAAAGACTTGATATGAAAGTAGAACTTTGAAAAAGAGAAGGGTGAAAGAATCCCTTAAAAATTCGGCAGCCTAACAGCGCCACTTAAAACTTAAAAATAATTAATTGAAGAGATCAAATGGGGTCTCATCATATGATCATAAGAGATCAGTATGATAAATTTAGATATCATACCCCAACATAATAAAAAGGAACTTCAAATACTTTACATGAAAATAGATCTTGAAAAATGACAAGGGAGAAAGAATCTGTTACAAAAATTTCGGCAGCCTAACGGTGCCACTTAAAACTTCATAAAACGAAATAATGAGAGTAAGAGGGGATCTCTTATTATATAAACATGAAAAGGGCAGTAAGAGGAGTATAAAAGTACATCCTTTAAGATAAGAACATGGAGCATAAAAGAAATGACATAAAAGAGATTTCTTGAAAAGAAAGAGAGAGGTCGGATCCCTTACCTTAAAATGTAACTCTTAAACCTCAAAGGTTGGGAGCTTGAGACCTTGGGGGAACCTTGGGAGGACTCCTTGGGAGGTAATGAGAGCATAAATTCGTTGGGGGAGAGTGGGGAGTCTAATGGATGAGAGGAGGGCTTGGTATTTATAGGGAAAGTGAGGGGACAAGGCATTAATGGCCAAGGGACACCTCATTAGTGGTTTTGGAAAAACCATGGTCTTGACCATGGTGTTTGCCCATGGTATTTCCCACTTGAGACACCTCACACAATAATTCAACCCCTTTAGTCGACCATCCCTTAAAATATTTCATGACATCATCATGACACAGTTATGATGTCATTAAACATACCGAAACCCTAAAACTGTATTTTTTACTATTCACTGAAAATTCAACTTTCTCAGAAAAATCCCAAAATTTCAAATTAACCAAATATCAATGCTCTGATTTCAAAAATGGACTCCATTTTATAAAAATAATTTTCTAAATATTTTTAATTTATTTTTAAAATAAATTCACTATTCACCGAAAATTCATTTTTTTCAAAAAAATCCCTAAAAATTACCTTATCATAATATCGATGCTCTGAGTTCAAAAATGAAATCCATTTTATAAAATAATTTTCTAAATATTTTTAATTTAATTTTCAATTAAAAAAACTATTCACCCAAAAAAACTAATACTTGAATAATAATTTATGAAACTTTTATTTAACAATTTTATTGAATCACATTACTTAATCAAGGTGCCTAGATTATTTTAAAACTTTCTTTAAGTGAGAGTAATAATCCATTTGGTCACATTACTAATCTTAAGCGTAAAATCACTATTCATAATTTACTATTCATCAAAAATCAAGTTGATCTTATTAGACTCTAAATTTTGTACTGAAAATAATTGTAGAAGACAATTATTTGAAAATCATTACTCATTTTTAATTATTTAAGGTTTACATAAACATTTTTTTAAAATATCCTTTTTAAAATTCATCAAAAATATGCATACTATTTTTATCCGGTCATTTGAGAATTCATAAACTTCATCATAAGAAGAAATCCCAATTTTTATTTAAAACAAGGATTACACAAGGCAGTTACGGTCTCGTTACATAGCCCCTTATAATACCAGCATAGGACCTAAGAGTAAGGTGTGCTAGGGTGATAGAATCTTGGGGCGGCTCGGTCAACATTGCCCGAGTAGTAATTTCTATCAGTTTGAACTTCTCACGAAGGCGATTCCGTTCTAGCTTCACATGATGAAGTTTGGCTTGTGTTTGGTCCAGAGCAAAGCCCAATGGTGCAACCTCCTTCCCAGGTTATGTTAGATGGGCTTCGATCGGTCCAAGACTACTGGGTGAGGCCATCGAATCTTCTTTATATATTAATTAACCAAGATCACTTATATTTATAGACAATAATCGAAACATTTAGTTTCTAGTTGTCATATTGAATAATGTTCATATAATAGTCAAAACCCAATGGTCTCATTTTAATTATAATAATGTTTATCAAATAAAACATTTTTGTTGAGTATAAAAATAAAATAACACATGAAATTAGGAAACAAGATTTATTCAAAATTTCGGGTCATTACAATCTTCACCCCTTAAGAAATTGCATCCTCACAATTTTTAAAATTGGGTTTTGAAATTTCATTGAATGTCCCACATCGGAAAATGAGTCAGTAACACTATTACTTTAAGAGAAAGAAAAGTAAGTACATAGGCCACCCGAGTTTACTCATACTAGGATTCCATGTAGGAAACATGGACTTGGAGGAGAAAACAAAGGGTCACGTTCTAAAATAGAGTGATAGAAAACATGATTAGGAGGAAGTTAACCACCAGAAAATCCCAAAATTATGATGTGTCTAAGCAGTCTTTGATTACCTAGTAGGAAACGTAAACCAACAACGTTTTTGTTTTACGTTCCTTTTCATAATTTTGAGGAATTAATTTACAACATAGAACAAAAACATAAGGAAATATATCTACCTTCATGTAGAGTTTCATACTTTAATAAGTTTCTACCAAAACTAATCTTTTCTCCAAACGTTGAGAATTCAAAACTACCTGGTCTCATCAAAACACAAGAATCATATTCTAGAGAATCACATAATCCACAAATGATTAACTATATATTTCTTCTATCTTTAAACAGTATCCCAGAAACAGAAAAGGGTAAGGTAAAACAACTCTCCAAAAAGAAAAAAATCCCATAGGAATCAAAACTACTTTTAAATCTTCAAAGTTCCATGGTACTACCCAAAGTTCATCATAGACCATTCCGTAAATAACTGTCCTTAAAAATCCTCAAAATAAACCAAACTAAGATTGAAACCCAAATACAAGAAGGATTTGGTAATATAGTCTTCCAAAATAAACTTCATTGTTCATCTCCAAACAACATCAACCACTCCTAACATCTTATAACAAAAGTTGCTAACCTAAACATATTTTACCCAATATAGGTTAATCATTCTCGTAAGTAACCTAAATTACTATAATTTCACCTTAAATTCATTGATTCATCAAAATACAAGTTAACCTTACTCCTCAATGAAAATACCATAGTAATCTATTTACCTCGATCAAATACGGTTCCCAAAATAATGAACGTCTTCCAAAATAATAATCATCTTTTAATCCCCTAATCATCTCTTTCATATTAATATGGAAATCATTGCATTTCCTATCACATTGGTTATTGAGACATGTTCTTCCATTTACCACCATTAACTATGAAGAGAAATTATAATTAGAGGCTTAAATACTTAACCAATAATCATGAAAAGGAGCTTAAAGCATATAAGGATAACTTGTAGAAGAAAAGTATAACCTAACTTGTGATCCCCAAGGTTCCAATCTAGGTTATCCATGATCATATATTCTTATGTGAATTTTTTTTTATTTTATCTTTGTTCCTTTAACAATGGTTCATACTAAGCTTATGAATTTACCAAATCATATCCCCCGGGAGTGTCATAACCAAGAGTGCAGCAAGGCCCGTTGTCGTGTACCAGTTCCCGTTAGAGTCTAGCTGAAAGCGGTGTTTTCAGGTTTTACCCCTATATACATATGTTCCAGAGCCACCTCTACCTACTCGTACCCAGAAAGGGATGTATTTTCTTGGAAACCGCTTACTCAATACTCACCAAAATACCAGGAAGATTTCCTATATTTAAACTTTTCTATAGGGTTCTTCCTAAAGTTTTCATATCCGAATTTCCACAAATAACTAAACCATCCTCTGATACCAACTATAGCATCCCGTCTTTTTATCACATAAACATTAATTACATTTTACAAAATTGAGTATCTTTAAGGTTTAGTGTCTTGGAAACCAGGAACATAAAACATGAAAACATAAAACATTATTCTTAAACACTTGAAAGGCTTCTCCTCATGTTCATCCTAGGTTCATTACTGCAACTCATAACCTGGGGACATACATCAAAAGAAAGGGTGAGCAGAAGGCCCAGTAAGGGAAACAAGAGAAACATTTTACATGTGAACTTGAGATACTTCAATAAGTCATGAAAAGAACTTTAAGGCATGATAAAGAAATCATGAGATATATAATAATAAAAATAACATTTTTCATAACTTGAAGATGTGGCTGCAACATTTAATATTGACAATCATTTCGTTTCACAAAGGTATATCCCTAAGGTGTCATTAAAAATTACCAAGGTTATTCACCAAGGTATCAGTCTAAAAAGTCATCTCTAGAGATTAAGCCTTTACCCAATGCATTGGAGCCCTATCTGGGCGCATCCTTGACATGTATTTATTATAATGTGATCCACATATATCATCAACAATCATTTCATAAAAACCCATATAGAATAAAATAAATGGGTTTCATTTCATAATCATATCGTTTTAAAAACTGCTTTAAAGACATGATCTTCATGTCACTTTAAACCCACTGAAAAGGGAAAGCGGGTTTCATGAATGTAAATCCCAGAATTTAAAATAGAAAATTTTGATATATATGTGAATACCAATATAGAAGATAGATATTTGAGTATTCACTTAATAAAATAAAAGAACATTAGAAAAAGAGAGAGACATTTTGAGACGAAAATTCTGCAGCCTAGCGGCGGCACTTATACTTCAAAAAAATGAATTGAGAGATCAAATAGGGTCTCTCATCATATGAACATAAAAGATCAGTATGATAGATATCGGGATCATACCCCAACATAATGGAAAAAATCTTGAAAGACTTGACCAGAAAATATAACTTGAAAAAGAGAAGGGTGAACGAATCCCTTAAAAATTCAGCAGCCTAACGGTGCCACTTAAACTTCAACAAAAATGAATTGAAAAGATCAAATAGGGTCTCTCATCATATGAACATAATATTACAGTATGATAGATATATATATCATACCACAAAATAATAAAAAGTAACTTGAAAGACTTGACATGATAGTAGAACTTTGAAAAAGAGAAGGGTGAAAGAATCCCCTAAAAATTGGGCAGCCTAATGGCGTCACTTAAACATCAACAAAAATGAATTGACAAGATCCAATAGGGTCTCTCATCATATGAACATAAGAGTCCAGTATGATAGATATAGAGATCATACCCCAACATAATAAAAAGGAACATGAAAGACTTGACATGAAATTAGAACATTGAAAAAGAGAAGGGTGAAAGAATCCCTTAAAAATTCGGCAGCCTAACGGCGCCACTTAAAACATCAAAATACTGATTTGAAGAGATAAAATGGGGTCTCTCATAATATGATCATAAAATATCAGTGTGATAAATTTAGAGATCATACCCCAACATAATAAAAAGGAACATGAAAGTAGAACTTTGAAAAAGAGAAGGGTGAAAGAATCCATTAAAAATTCGGCAGCCTAACGGCGCCACTAAAAACATTAAAATACTGAATTGAAGATATCAAATGGGGTATATCATCATATGATCATAAAATATCATTATGTTAAATTTATATATCATACCCTAACATAATAAAAAGGAAAATGAAATACTTGACATGAAAGTAGAACTTTGAAAAAGAGAAGGGTGAAAGAATCCCTTAAAAATTCGGCAGCTTAACGGCGCCACTTAAAGTATCAAAATACTGAATTCCAGTGATCAAAAGGGGTCTGTAATCATATGATCATAAAATATCAGTATGATAAATTTAGAGATCATACCCCAACATAATAAAAAGTAACTTGAAATACTTTACATGAAAATAGATTTTGAAAAATGATAAGGGAGAAAGAATCTGTTACAAAAATTTCGGCAGCCTAACGATGCCACTTAAAACATCATAAAACGAAATAATGAGAGTAAGAGGGGATATCTAATTATATGAACATTAAAATGGAAGTGATAGAAGTATAAAATAACATACTTTAACATAAGAACATGGAGCATAAAAAAATGACATAAAAGATATTTCTTGAAAAAAAAAGAGACGTCGGATCCCTTACCTTAAAATGTAACTCTTAAACCTCAATGGTTGGGACCTTGAGGGCTTGGGGGAACCTTGGGAGGACTCCTTGGGAGGTAATGAGACCCTAACATTGTTGGGGGAGAGTGGGCAGTCGAATGGATGAGAGGAGGGCTTGGTATTTATAGGGAAAGTGAGGGGACAAGGCATTAATGGCCAAGGGACACCTCATTAATGGTTTTGGCAAATCCATGGGCTTGCCCATGGTATTTGCCCATGGTGTTGGACACTTGGGACACCTCACACAATAATTCAACACCTTTAGTCGACCATACCTTAAAATATCTCATGACATCATCATGACACAGTTATGATGTCATTAAACATACTGAAACCCTAAAACTGTATTTTTTAACATTCACTGAAAATTCAAATTTCTCAGAAAAATCCCAAAATTTCACATTTACCAAATATCAATGCTCTGATTTCAAAAATGGACTCCATTTTATAAAAATAATTTTCTAAATATTTTTAATTTAAATTTTAAATAAATTCACTATTCACTGAAAATTCATTTTTTTCAGAAAAATCTCCAAAAATTACCTTAACATAATATCGATGCTCTGAGTTCAAAAATGAAATCCATTTTATAAAATAATTTTCTAAATACTTTTAATTTATTTTTTAATTAAAAAACACTATTCACCCGAAAAAACTAATACTTGAATAATAATTTATGAAACCGTTATTTAACCATTTTATTGAATCACATTACTTAATCAAGGTGCCTAGATTATTTTAAAACTTTATTTAAGTGAGATTATTAATCCATTTGGTGACATTACTAATCCTAAGCGTAAAATCAATATTCATACTATACTATTCATCAAAAATCAAGTTGATCTTATTAGACTCTAAATTTTGTACTGAACATAATTGTAGAAGACAATTTTTTGAAAATCATTACACATTTTTAATTATTTAATGTTTAAATAAACATTTTTTTAAAAATATCCTTTTTAAAATTCATCAAAAATATGCATACTATTTTTATCCGGTCATTTGAAAATTCATAAACTTTATCATAAGAAGAAATCCCAATTTTTATTTAAAACAAGGATTACACAAGGAAGATACGGTCTCGTTACATAGACCCTTATAATACCAGCATAGGTCCTAAGAGTAAGGTGTGCTAGGGTGATAGAATCTTGGGGCGGCTCAGTCAACATTGCCCGATTAGTAATTTTTATCAGTTTGAACTTCTCACGAAGGCGATTCCATTCTAGCTTCCCATGATGAAGTACGACTTGGGTTTGGTCCAGAGTAAAGCCCAATGGTGCTACCTCCTTCCCATGTTCTGTTAGATGGGCTTCGATCGGTCCAAGACTACTGGGTGAGGCCATCGAATCTTCTTTCTATATTAATTAACCAAGATCACTTGTATTTAGAGACAATAATCGAAACATTTAGTTTCTAGTGGTCATGTTGAACAATGGTCATATAACAGTCAAAACCCAATGGTCTCATTTTAATCATAATCATGTTTATCAAATAAAACATTTTTTTGAGTATAAAAATAAAATAACACATGAAATTTGGAAACAAGATATATTCAAAATTTTGGGTCATTACAAAGAATATCTAATATAATTTATCCAAATCAATCATGTATTATTCTAAAATGACTACATCCGTATCAGAACCATATTATGGTTTATCTTTATCTCAACCATATATTTTCCAAAAATTTAACCTTCTATTGAGTCGCTTTTTTTGTTCCAAAAAATCTCAAGTCCATAATGAAATTGTACTGCAGTACAATCCTTATATACTCCATAATTATTATAACATGTACATTGTCGATAAAAAACTCAAATGACATAATCAACATAAGAACTCTAATCATTCCTCTTTATCTGTGGTAGTATCATAACTTGATTATTATCCAATAGCGTCATTTGCGGCATAGTCTGATGACTGAGACATAGGTTCGCGTAGTGTCCAAACTCCTTGAAAATGAAGCATTGTACATTTGAAACAATTTTCTTACCCATGCAGTCACGTACTTTGTGCCCTTTTATTCCAAACTTATAACAAACTCCAATTCCTTTCAGGCAAGTTCCAGGGTGTTTCTTTCCACAGTTATCACATATGGGAAAATTCTTCTTTTCCCTCTTCCCTTTATCCATCTTTCTATCTTCCATCCTTTTCTTATCATTCTTCCCTTCAAATCCATAGGACTCAGAGAACTCTTTACTTTTCTTATCAACACATGATACTATTTCTTCATATGATGACAATACCTGGGAGAATGTTTCCCTTATAAATTATGGCTTAATACCATGAAAGATATGATACTTCTTATTCTTTGGATCATACGTATTACTGGAGTTCACATTCCTTCTACTGGGCGCCATTTCTATACAATAGCATAAACTAGGTCAGTTTATGAATTGCAATGAATAATTCCAAACTTGTAAAATATCTAACACAAATTGAACAGTCCATAATCATAAAAATGTGTCTTTTGAGGATGTATATACTCATAAACCCTTCATAATGATTTGTAAAGAAAATTAGTGTTATCCTAAGAATATCCCTCGGGAGTGTCATAACCAAGAGTGCAGTAAGGCTTATTGTCGTGCACCAGTTCCGGTTCGAGTCTAGCTCAAAGCGGTGTTTTCGGGTTTTACCCCTAGGTACATCTGTTCCAGAGCCGCCTCTACCTGCTCGTATCCAGACAGGGATGTATTGCTCCGAAAACTCACAAAATCTCTACAATACCAAAATTCTAGAAAGTTATTCTATACTATTCCTCAAAGTTCATCTTAATTCTATGTGCTCTAATCAGATTTTATCTAAATCTAGGTTCCAAGGTTTGTACTAAACTTCCTCTGATACCAACTGAAACGCCCCGACCCCAGTTACCCAGAGTCGGTGCATTATTTCATAACATTTTCATGATCACAAGAAAGATCAAATCTCGAAAGACTGATTGGTTTAGTAGCCTTGGAAACACTAGATATATTCATAAAGTTTTACATTACATCATAAAGTGAAAAACTACTACAAAATAGTCACCATAGACTACACACTTATCCCCTCATACTATCCCTGCAGTTCATTCATAATTTACTTCTTTATATCCTGGGAAAAATAAAACCTAGAAAAGGGGTGAGCTCAAATGCCCAGTAAGGATAACAATATAGCAGAAACTTTCAAAAATAAGTATAAACATTTAAGGCAATGTATAACTAAAACAAAAGCCTTTTAAACGTGAACCTCAACATAGTATGGAAAAAGTAAAATGAAATAATGCCATTTACTTATTCACATTGATATTCTACTAATCAAATAATCAGATGCAATATCAGTAACCACTTTCATAATGATGGAATGCATAATGCCAGACTATCATAACCACATATCCAAGGCCTCGTTCCAAGACTACCAATAAGATTTTGTCAAGGCCTTGTGATAAGACACTAGTTTGTCTCATTAGACCTGCCGATGATCGAGGAGCTATAGCGGGCTCCACCCGTCACATACTAAGTCCAATGCATTCCCATATGAAAAGGTTTAAACATTACATAAACATTCGTATTAAATCTAGCATACGGAATGTCAACAATTTCTCCATAAACCATGAATGGTATAAAAATAACACATCCATAGTAAAACATATCACAAAACCTTCAATACAATACAAACGTTTTGTATCATAATAAATCAACTTCAAATAAGCTTAAAATCCAACAAAAGATATTGACATAGATGAAATCAAAACTATTTGAGAGAAATATATCTTTTCTCAAAATCATTGAAAAGTCACACATTTATAAATGAAGTAATTTAAAAGAGATTTTTGAATCAAAGTGTCCCATACCACTTTGAAACTTTTGAAAAGAAATATCATTTCAAAATCTTCATGTCCATATAAATAAATCCTTAAAATCATTTTGAAAACATGGACATTAATTAAAAATATTTTGAAAGATACATCTTTAAAAAATTTAAAATTATGATCTTGATAAAGAGTACCTTTCACAAATTCTTAAAATATTCATTTTGAAATCATTTAAAAGTCACATAATAATAAAATAAAATATTTACTTTGAAACTATTCTTATAATCTTGTAAGGGAAGCTTTGACGATTTTATAATGGTGGTAAATAGCCGCACCCGCGGTATAAGTTAAAAAAACATTCTTACCTTAATCCTGTCGAAAAGGTTAAAAGTTCCTTGATTGGAAAACGATGGAAGGATTCATTTATAAAACTCTAATAAAAAGTCAAAAAAGGTTATAAATGACTTTAACCCCTATTCCTATAAATGGTGAAAATATTTTGAAATACATTATTAAGAAACATGGATGGGGATGATAAAGAAGTCCCAATAGATTATTACGTATAATCAACCTCAGGTAATGGAGAGATTGCGAAATAAACCCTTAACTTGTACTTTTACTTGGTTGGGGTAGGTTAACATCCTGTATAATGGTTAAATAATTGTTATTAAATTATTCAATAATCATATACATTAATATGATATCATATATGATCTTTTCACATTGCTTTGTTAATAATTTCTTAGAATTATTGTCGTTTTGGGTGTTAACTAACTCGTTTTCTTTTATATGTTTTGTTAAGTAAGCCATGTTTGTCATGTATATGTTGTATCTTATTCATATCCATAATGATATCAAGTCCTTAAACATTATTTTTAAAACATAAAATGATAATTATACTTGAATGGATATGATGGAGAATGAACCTTATCGCGTTCGTGGAGACGGTAGTCCGTACGTACACACGAGCGATAATATCATTCTTTTGATATTAGAATAACATATAATTGGATGTTATATCATATATACAGAATCATTATCATGTTATATTTATTATTTTTATGAGTTACACATCATTATTATACCCATCCAAACAATAATTTATTGAATAACAATTACACCTTGACGTGGAGACGGTAAGCCGTACGTACGCACGTATGGTGACATGTTATTCAAAGGATGGATAGAATATTGAACATGGTTGTACCATATTTATAATAACATCACAGTATATATATGATACTGGATTTATTATTTTAGAATGGTAACAACAAAGGAAGAAGAAGTGGAAGAAGAAGGGAACTTGAAAAAGGGTGGTGAAATCATTACCTCTTCTTCGGGTTCTTCCTTTTGATTTGATCAAAAGGGATACATAAGTTGGATTTTTGATCAAACTAAGGCCTCTCGGTTGTAGTGAGGGAAGTTGGGAGAGTATTGGGACAGTGTTTGGCCGAACCAAAAGGCTTTGAAGGTGTGAAGAAATGAGAAGGAGGAGTGCCCTTTTATAAGAGGGGTGAGGGGCACCTTTGGAAAAGCTAGAAATATTAGTTTATAATAAACTCATATTAGTTTTCTAATGGCTGAAAAGTTTATTATTCAACGTTTAAGGTAGGGATAGGTCTAAAACCATTCATCCAATATATTTTAGACAGGTTTGGGTCATTATATTAACCTTATCGTTTAGTTTTTACTCTTAGTTAATTAGTTTGACATTTACCATGTCACTTTGTATTTTTATGTTATATTGTTAATAATCTTAATATATACATCCAAGAGACCCCCAAGTGGTCCATTAATGATACACCTATCATGATATAAGTCTATTGGCCGAACCATAGATTTTTAGGAATTTAATATCAATTAATAATATAATATTTGTTTTAAAAACTCTTTTATGTCAATTTTGACACTATTCAATAGTTGATTTTTCAGAAACTCATAACAGAATGATTACTTCAAAAAAAGTCCATTAAATCAATCCTAATATGTCTTATTAACCTATAAAATTAGTGTAATTCAATAAAAGTCTCCAATTATATTTATTTGGGTATTTATAATATCAATTATTTTAATTTTTCTTTATTATTGTAATTACTGCATCATCAATGTGTCATAAATAAATTAAATTATTTAATGTATAAAAATTATAAATAAAATATTATTATGTATTAAATATTTTTATCTTTCTAATTAATATTTATAGTCTAAAATCCAACATATATAACCCTATGTAAAAATTGTTTTTCTAAAAGATATATGCTTATGTCATTTTTGTAATTACTTTAACTTAATTAATATAAAGTGTCATTATCACTTACAAGTGGATCCATGGGGTCCCAAAATTGACCCAAATATGCCCATGGTCGGCCATTTATCAAACAATAGGGTTAATACACGTTATAATGTATTTTAGTATTATTATAATATTATTTTTTAACCCTTATTTACCGGATTTACCCTTAACCATGGTAAATAAAATATTTACCACAGTAATTATTCAAAATGTCTAAAAATAAAAGTTACCTATTTACACAATTTGAACATCCTGATTCCAAATATGGAATCCATTTTTCCAAATTCAAAACACAGAAGTGGAAGAAATTAATTTAAAATTAATTCTCGTTGTTAAAACAAAAAGCATGTTTTTAAGATATAATAAATATCAAAAGATTGATACTTGTTTATGTTCGGTTTAATTGTGAAATTATTTCCAATGACCAACATTGTATTAAATGGTAAAATTATATTCTAAATATACTTTAAAACCACTAAAATTCATAATTTATCACTATTAATTATTTTGATTAAAAAAGTTTCTTTTAATTAAAATTTAGTAATTTTCACTATTCATCAAAATATGACATTTATCCGAAAAGTACCAAAATTTCACCCTAGGATAATTTTGATATTATTAATCCAAAAATGAAGTCCATTTTGAGAGAAAGAATTTATAAAATTTAAAAAATTAGGTATTACTATTCATAACGGCTAGTTTGATTGGTTGTGGTGTGTGTTAGAACTCGATGTTGTGTACAACACACACTATTGCATTATTCAAAGACAAGCGTACCGTAGAAGATTGGGATGTTTCATTGTAAATTTTTGATTTCCCCAAAGAAAATTTATTTAGTCAAATCAAATATATAAAAGTTTAAAATATTGGATTTAAAAAGGGTTCACTATTAAAAGGTGGTAAAAGTGCACTACTGAAAATGAATTTGTTCTTACATTATGTCTAAGAAAATCATAATATGGATTCTAAAATTATAAGGATTTTATAAAGTTTAAAATTTAGTTAATAATTTTCATAACCTCTTTTTAACGGCTTTTTTGTTAAGTCATGGTGCGCTTGGACTCGGTGTTACATGTTGTTCAAGCTATTGAATTATTTTAAAGAAATAACACACTATGAAATCTTTGGGTGTTACACTAAACGTCTCGGCTAAGACTCCTCATTCCTAAAGACGTCAGGAGAAAAGCGAAGGATATCCTTGAACTTGATCCCAACTCTATCACTGACATACTCCTCTGTTAGAGGAAGAATAATTCCTGCTTCTTATCAGCCTTCATTGTTGAAGAGAGGAATTCTGCTCGGAACTCTTTCTCGAAGTCATCCCACGTCACCTCGGTCTCCCTCTTCTCCCAAAGATAAAGCATCCACCACTGATGCATTGCTCCACACATCTGGCTTACATCTAGAGGAACCCAGTACTCTGTTGTAGCCCGGATCAAGCTGAAGGCTATCACCAACTCCTCTAGCCAGCTCTCTGTCTCCATATCTGAGATGCTGCCCTCGTATTTCCCTAGGGTTTGTCGCTAAATGGCTTGAAGCATCTTCTGTCACTGATCACCCTCCTCCTCTCGGTCTATCCTCTGCAGATCAACCAAGTCAACCTCCTGGGCCTTGATCGCCTGCACTACTCGTGGTCACCTCCTAGGTGCCATATAAGCAAGGTAAACAAGGAATGCCTAAGCCTGAGTAGTTTAGAATATTGTTCTTAAATTTTCGTCAAATTTTTTATTTATTTTGAATACCCTAGTCACCCATGAAACATAAGAACACAATTCATTTTTATTCATGTACCTTTCCTAGTGTCTCTTCACTGCATTCATTGTAGCCTCAATTGGTAGTTTGGTGGGTCCAGAGTCCTTGTATCGGATCACGGGGCCCCCCTAAAATCTCGTGTCCTAGCCGGTCTTCCCTGGCCTAATTCATGAACCAAGGTCACCCAACATTATTTCCCAACCACCCCATGCAATCCTCACTGTGCCTAACTCCAGACTCCATCCTACCTCTCAACCTCACTCCTCTGATACCATTCTGTCATGACCCGCCTTCACTAAAAGGAGGGAAGGGACAGCATATTTCTAGGCCCTTCTTTCTTTAAGTTGAAGGAGTGATAATGACCTCCGAAACCCACCTTCAATAGGTCCCAGAGTGGCCACCAGCACTAAGGGAATATAATCTCACACAAAATGGAAGGCAATACCCTTTTTTATAGGATCGAGAGATAAGATAGAGACCCCAAAAATACCAAAACTGAATGTAATGGTAAACCCAAGACTAACCCATTCCCATATGAATGTTCAAAACTAAATGATACAAGCCACAAAAACTCCAAAGATAAAGTACCAAGATAAAGGGAAACGACTATAGAAACAGCCCCACAGTCTGAGCTAGTACGGTCCCACATGATCCCTGAAGTCCTCCAAGAAACCTAAAAGTATTTTTATATACGTAGGGTAATCATACAAGTATATCCAGTAGGGAAAAACCAAAAGCTCTCATGCACAATTGGGGAGGCATTATATTGCCCCGTGGAAAAAGGAGAGAACCCAAGAACCGAGCAAGGAAAACTATCCACCCAAGCCTCACCAAGGAACACTCTCCAAATAATGCAAGTAAAGTAAAATATAGTAATAGCACATCGATATTTGGGTACCCAGCGCCACTTTCCTACTGGTTATTGAAGACATCCTACGCATCAAACCAATCCCACCATTGTTACCGTAGTCCCACTACTACACCCCGCCCGCACACACCTGGGCCAAAACTGTACATCCTGCCTACAGACACCTGGGCCACAACCACACATCCCACCCCAAGACACCCAGGCCACAAGCGCCATGCATAACCACACCCATAAACACCTGGGTCAGAACAACTACTACCATGCCCGAAGACACCTGGGCCTCATCCCAAAGACACTTAGGAAACAACCTTCCCTTAAACACCTGGGCCAACCACCACAACTACCCTATCCGAAGATTCTTGGGCTAATAATGGTCCTCAGTCCATCATAGCCAACCCGAAGAGTCTTGGGATATTCGAGAAAAGGAGTAGAAAAAGAGCTAATATCTGGCCACTCATAAGAGTGTTGGGGAAAACACCCTCCCCCATGAAATGGGGGTTTTTGGCACTAAAGTGCTCAACATGGGTGGGTCACGAATAAGAATCATAAAAGCTACAGATATAGGTATAGGTAACAAGCACTCATCCTAGCCTAGGGTTCCAAATACCAACCTAAACACAAACAGCCTCGTGACTATTCATTCGTAAGAAACACAACACTCAAGACCAAGTCATGACTCATTCCCAAAATCAATTTCCCATATAAATAATTCGTGTATCATGTTAAATCAAATCCATTTAGCTGAATTATACACTACTAGGAAACTAGTAGGTGTAACCAAAACCAAGAGGAAAAGAGAAACAACCAATATCAACTTAAGCATTCACACTCATTTCTCTTGTAATGTTACGACAAGAAAAGGGGATTAGTGAGATACCACAAAGTACTCGAACCAAATAAAACCCCGAGACATAGCCCCATGTACCCAAACCCAGGAACCAATTATTTCTCAACAATAGAGGATCCCACCCGAGTTTGTGTCACAGCAGAGCAAACACACAGCTTCATATTCACAACCAACAACCGTACCACAACAGAGGATCCCATCCTCTCCCACATTCCCCCATAAGCATCTAGTAGGAATACACACCCACTACCGAAACAGAATAGGGAAACTTCCAGGTTCAAGCACATAATTCATTTGTTTCTTCTTTCTGTTGATTAACCGGGGTGACCACACAAGGGTTGATGTTCACTGGGAATCCATTTAACCAGTTGAGTTTAAGTGATTAACCAATTTCCACGTTACATTCATTTAATCATCACAGAAGACATGGTTAATTAGTGCGCAAGGAAATAACACCAACAACCATGATTTTCAGTGATCATAGGCCCACACAATTCACAACACATATCAACACAAAAGAGTACAGTAGAACATTGATCACCCCCCCCCCTTTCATTCTATAATGGTCCATTCATTATCTTCATTATGTTTGGTTTCATCAATCCCCACAGAAATAGTAGCGTACCCACCCCACATGATACACAGTAAAGAGATACAAAGGAAAATCCCTACTTGGTTGATCAAGGATCGAAGTTTTTCTCTGCACGCCAAGAATAGGAGATGTGCGGCTTTAAGGGGAGGAATTCTGTGGACTCCAAGAGGTGTAGAAAGCTCCAGTAGAGGCACACCACAAGCCATGGGAAGAGAGGGACTCCAGGCAGACCACGGAGAAGAAATAAATCCAGCCAAGAAGAAAAATGAAACTCTAGCAGGAGGTATAAAGTGAAGATCCTACAGTTACAGGATATGGAATTTTGAAGGCCTGGAAACTTGGATCGCAGTTTCATACGCAGGTGGGCAGTTACACATATTGATATTAAGGTGTTATTTAATACCCCCATCGGGGAGGTTTATGGGGATTTTTTGGAATTAATTATAGGCTTTAAATGGATTTTAAAAAAACTAAAAGAATTAATTTACGTAAAAAATTTACGTTGCGGGAGCGGGACTGGAAAAAGAAAACGGAGGGCTGGGTGAGGACACGGTGCCACCATCACGGTGACACCCTTACAGTGCCACCGTCACGATGCCACTATTTTGATAGAGCCTTATTTTGTAAAAAGTAATGGGCCAAGAGGGTCTGGGCCATTACAAATGGCATTCCCTTATACTCTATATGTTATGAGGATTATGTGAAATATCAATGGAATGATCAACATTAGTTTTCAATTTAGGGTTTATAAATTTGTATTAAATGGTATCGACAACCCTAAAAATTAATTTTTTGACATGGTTAAATTTTTTTGGGATAACTTTTTAAGAGTAATTGATTTTGGGATTAAAACACATAGGTTTAACACACTCTAGATGATGAGATGATAAAGGGTAGATTGATTTTCAAAAACTAAGATAGATAGTATTAGTAACCTTTGGATAGATAATTTATTCAGGAAACATTTGGGGAGGTTCTTTACATTAATGGTATTTTGGTATAAATTGGATAGTTTTTTATCATATAATATCTTTATTAATACTATTTGATGGATAATTATAATGTTATTTTTTTATATGAATATATTATTTTAGTTATGTATAATTTCTTAGAGATTTATATTTTTTGAGAAAAATGATACTTAGGATAATGTATGATTTGGGTATATACATACTTGGTTATATGATGGTATAAATTATTAATATTGTTTAAGGAAATATAAGTAACATACTTTGGTATAAGAGTGTAATATAGAGGTCATATTGGAATCCATATCTCAAATGATTAATACACTATGAATACCCCCACATATTTTCCTCAGTGAGAAATTATTGAAATAGTAAGGTTGTTATTTATTTAAGGTTTAAAATGTAAAACCCAGTGATTTCAAATTCTATATTCCTTTAAGACACAACACCTTCAATAACATATGATACATGAAACAATGAACCATAATGAACATTTGAATAGTATTTAACCATTAAATTTTTTGTTATAATTATTAGGTAAAAATAGAACTATCCTAAAATGATATATATATATATAAGAAAGGTAATTATTTATGTGAATATGTTGATGCAATAAATTGGAGTACCTAAATATCTAATAAAGAATGATTTATCCATTAAAGTGTTTTCATTCCAAAAAATTACCATTTATGTTAAAATAGATCAATTTATTTGTAAAATATATCAATAAAATGAATAATATCTTAATACTGATTTATTTATTAATTAATGGGAAATAAGAATTTTAATTGTTAATATTTATGAAAAATTATTTTACTATGAAAAAAATTTTAAATATATTTTTCTGTTTTCATTAAGAAGTTGAATTATTATCTTTTTGAACATTTATTTTTAAATATAAACATCAATTTTAGATTCACCATTCCAACATTATCATATGATTAAATTTTTTAATTTCTTACCGTAGTTGATATTTAGTTTATTAATGAAAAATATTGTTTTTTCTAAAAATGTAAAATTTCTAACTTTATCGTTATATTAGAAAGACCATGAAGTTCAAAAAATGATTATATTGATCAAATAAAATTTTAAATAAAAATATGAATTTTTAAAACAAACATTTAACCTTTCATAATATAATGTAATATTTTCCAATAAAATAAATTATTTTTCCCTATTTTTTGATAAAATATTATTTTTTTAAAATAATGTTTTGGCTTTATATTAATTAAAAATAAATTTTAATTTAAATATAATAATCCAATTTATATCCTTTAAAATAAATACATTGATAATTTCTCAATAAACATAAATTTTATTCATAACATAAACACTTTTTTAAAATAAGGATTTGGTGTTACATAAGATAATTTTGAAATAGATTTTTATATCACATTGAAATTATATCTGATCAAATGAATTTCTTATTTAAAATTAATAGTTAAAAATTATGTAATATGGTCTATTTTATTTTGAGGAATCAAAATTAAATTACCTACGTAAGAACTTGTTAGCATAATAAAACCAAAAATTGTTAAATTCTAAATTATAACATAAAAGTATAAAAAACGCTCAATCCATTTGTGATAATGAGTAGTTTAGAGATTATTGATGTTATCTAATCCCACAATAAACATTTTTTGAATTTTTTTAACAATATGAAATGTGGAACATGTTCTATCTTTATATTAAATAAGAATATTTAAAAAAATGTGATTTGAACAACTTATAAATGGGGCTCTCTCTAGCCCATCAATACCACTCATCAATTTAGTTTCCTACTAAAATCATTTCCTTATTAAATAATCAATATTTATATTTCACCCTCTTAATATTATATTCAAAATATATTATCCAATTCTCTCCCTTTCAAAATTTTCGCCCAAGGGAAATCCCAATTCCTCAACATGAGTACAAATTTACCCTATCATCTTTTTCTTCTATATTAATTTCCCAAATATATATTTATCATTAAAATATAATAAAATAAGTATTTTTTTATATAATATATATTATTTTTATAAGGTAATAACTCTTAACCACCTTTCCATATTTCACCTAAGGATGACAAAAATGATATTCGTTTGTGTGTTCAGGCTACCACCTCCACAAAGCATCATGTTTCATTTTTCATTACGTCCTTATACTTATCATAATAATTTTTACTTTTATAACTATGAAGATATTTATAATTGATTTTTTTTAAATGATAAAAAAATTGATATATTTCTTTCATTATGTAAAATCAAATAATCGATCATGCGTACAAGGAGACTAAAGCCTCTATAGAATGCTTGATTTTTATTTTTTATTTTCATCCAAAATTTTAGTGAATGGTAATGATAATGAGTTATCATGTCAAATATGGTTATTGTAGAATTATAAATTTTCTATTAAGAAAAATTTCCCAACCTATTTATAATATAAATAATAAAAAGTTGTGGTCAATTTAAACATCTAAAAGTGCATTCTTTGAGAAAAATAAGAATTATGCATACCATGTATGGTAATAATATATGTTATATTATTCATATAATTATATATAAATTTGATATATCACACTAATAAACAATAAATATGACCATTATGCTTTTATTCGAGTTTTAATACCTCTAGATTAGTTAACAATTGTCTATTAATTATTGTATGTTCTTGTCTGTGTCGGTTTAACCAGCAACATTGAAAAGTCCTTAAATTTATATCATGGATGAATATGGGAATTTAATTTATGGAAATATATGATATAAATAGGTAAATAATTAGTTTAATTTATATCTAAAATGTAAACAATAATATTAAACCAATTAATTTAAACAGCAATATTAGTTTGTGCAAAATAATTGATACATGTTAACCGGTTATTCCATATATAGGGAATAAAACCATAACTGTAATAAATTTAAATTATAAAATTATACATAATTATAAAACATAAATCTAAGTAACTTTTATTATTTTATAATTATTATCAATGGATAAATATTGATAAAAAATACTGTTATTGTGAAACAGATTCAAAATGATTAACATTACTCACACCTGATATCAAAAATATATAACAAAAAACTAATTTAAAAGTGGAGAATAATTATAAATTAATTTTAATAAAGGTTATAGATTTGAAAAAGGTTTTTAAATGGGTGATTAAGATAGTTATATTTTTGTATAAGTGGTTAGAGAACATTTTTTCTAAGAAATTATCAAGTTATAGTTTTCTTGTCTCAACGTTTCATCTCTATAGAGTTATTCCAAGTTATACACCATGTTTTACTCAAATAGGTAAAAAGATGATGATAAGAAAAATTTATTTAATATATTATAGTATTAATTAATTGCTACTCAAATTAAATATTGATGTAAACTAGAATTATATGTTTGGTAATATAAGATGAAAAACAAAGAGTTGTTTATATCTAGTTATGATATTTCTTATTATAGTAGTTTAAATTATTGTACTAATACTTCTAAATATCATGTTCCTATGAATGAATGTATGTATTCAAATTAAATTAGTTTATATGATAGGGATAATTATATTGAAAATGTTAATGGAATAATTAATGAGATTGTTGGTAATAAGAATTTTTTATATACTCATCAAAAAGTTATATTTTGATGTTATAATCTATGAAAGAATTATAACATGACAAAGTAGATTGTATTAGGATAAATTGAAGATGAAAGATAGGTCATTGAGGAAATAATCTATGATTAATGGTAGAAGAGTATCAAATCATTATTAACCAAAATTGTAAGTAAAGGAGAACCATAGTTTTATTGTCCATCAAAAAATTGGTAGTGGATATAAAAAAGTAATGTGATTTATATGGATATTATTACTGATGAAGAATTATTCACTACAATAGTAACTATTGAATCCTTTGAGAAAATTACTCTAGATTATAAATTTAAATTTACTCCATAAAATGAATATTCATCTCTATCGATTAATGAAAAAAATTATCAGATGATGAAAAAGTGAATTCATGGGATGATTATGATGATATGACAACATTTGAATAAATGGTTAGATATGTAAGAATTGTGGAAAAGGAAAATTTTCCCATGATATTACATAAATGGAAAATAAATTTCTAAAATTTTCAAAAAACCACTAAATTATAATACATTAATATATATGAAACTAAAGTTTGTAATGATCAACTACAAGTGATTTTCAAGGTAAATCGTTTTATTCAATTTTCTAACATTAAATGTCAACTTTAGAAAGTGAGAATATATTTATATAGTTTTATATTTGATGAAACTTTTGATATTAAGAACTGGGGTACTAAAAAATTTCCTAAAACCATCCTTAAAATGAAACATCAACCGTTAGTATGTGGAGATAAATTCATGTTTGATTAACATCCTTTAAATTATCCCCTATGAATTTAATTCAAATGTGTTTTTCTTATTCAATATCTCATTATATGTTTTTAAAATAATAATATGGGAGAAAAATAATAAAACATTGAATCCACATGGACTTTCAAGAAGTTTCTTTTTAAAAAATGTGATAAAATTTTAATGTTTTATGAGATAAACTTATAAAATTATATTACAAAAAGGGATAAATATTTTATTTTTTATTAAACCCTTGTTTTTTTGAAAGGTCGGGATTTTTTATATACTTATCATATTTTTATCTATTAATATTCTTATAGAGGTTGTATTTTAATGTAAATAAATTCATTCCATAATAATTTAATAGGAATTTTTTTTAATTAATGATCATCTTTTAAACTTTTTTGTGTGTTTTTTGATTTTCAAAAGGGGATATTTTCCGTTAATGTCTAACTAGATTCATAGGTTTGATAACCACATTACACTTAATATGAATATGATTTTACATGAAATTATTTTTTTGTAGGATGAAGTTTTGGATATTTTTGTTCTAGAGAACCTCAAAAGTGATTATGAAGATTTTATTATTTGAACATTCATGATGGATCACATTCATTAGATTAATAAGAAGTTTAATTCTTCCAATATCATCATTTTAAAATGTAATGAGTGTCATGAACAAAAATATCACTATATATTTTCTAAAATTAAATATTATCATAATATCTTGTTTTAAATTTAACATAGAATAAAAAACAGATATGTGTAATGAAAATTTTTTACCATTATAATATATATTTTATAGAATGAAGCAACCATATAATCATATATTTCAAAATAATGAATAAAATGGAATGATGTAAGGATGTATCCCTTATGTATCTCATTTGTTCGATCATGGATAGAATGTAGCTTCCCTAAGATTTCCCCTAGTAAAATCCCAAGAAAAACAATATAAAATATGATATTACATTAATATAATGTAATATAATTTCATTCTCATATAAAGAGTCTTAAGATCTATTCTAATATAATCACCACCCTTGACTTCAACCAAATCTTTCCTTATGTTTAGATCCTATATTGAGATCTTGATGGGTTATATATCTATAAAATAAGATTATATTAGTATTTAATTATAACCTTATTATGTTTTTTATAACATTTATTTCATTTATTTAAACATTTTATTTATATAGAAAAGGATGTCCATTTAAAAACTCATAATTAAAAACGTAATTATACACATAAAAATGTATTTTTTCGCAAAAAATGAATATTATTATGTGATTTATTTTTATAAACTAAAAATATAATAGAAAATATATTTTTTACATTAATAATATACAAACACCAATATAATTAGTATTTTATTGGAAATAATTATAAGAATGTGTAACTTTTTAAAAAACTTATTTTTAATGAATATTATTTTCATTATATTTCTATTTAAAAGTTAAACTATCTAATTTTAAAATTATAATTTGAAAATATTAAAATAATTTTTTATTTTATAATAATAATATTATATTAGAAAATATTTTTAAATTTCTATGAAAGTATTAATTTTAGGTGAATATTTAAAAATATAATTTTTACAAATACATTGGATTGTTTGACATTATTTGTATATAACTATGATATCAAAATCTATAAAACAATATTATATATAGAATGTGTATTTTATAAGATATTTTTAATTTAAAAATATAAATTTTAGTTTTAAATAATATAGAAGATTTTTTAAAACATATGTTACATTTCTCTTTAAAATTTATTTTAATACACTATACATTCTTACTTTTAAAATTAATTATTATTATGTCTATTAAGTAAAATAGTAAAATATATTTCAAATTATGAATTTGAATTTAAATATTATTTAATATGGGCTCTGTTATTTTGAGGTATAAATAATAAATTACTTAGGTTAAAAAAGTTTACCATAGTAAAACCACAAGGGTAGAAAAATGGTTACCAAATTGGGTAAAAAGACATACATGATGGAAAAGTGATTCAAATTGAATGTTTCTGGTATGTATTGACTAAAACATATCACCACTCAATTATTTTCAGTATTGTGGCTGACATGATTTGTGAAACACAAATTCCCTCTACAATATCAGAGATATTTGCAAAAAAAACATTCTCACTACTTATAAAGGGGGCCTATCACCACCCCTTCAGGACCAATATATAATTTAAATTTACAATTAATACTATTTCATATTTCTTAATAATGTAATACATTTCCTCTTTCTTTATATTCTGGTAATAAGACTTTACCCTATGTTCTCTCTTTCTAAGGAATCTTCCAAGTGAAGCACCAATCTCCCATAGTAAGTACTAACTTCTCCCTAATGGTAGCATCTCATTACACTTTATCTGTATTCCTTTACTACTGTCATGATCATGCATTGGTTAAGGTTATTTCATGGATTTTTTGGGTGAAATTTAGAAACTTTTGGAGACCCAAGGGTTTTTTCATGATTGCCACACATTTAGGTATAACCCTTCATTTTTCACCAAGAAATCATATAGCTATGATGGAGCCACTAATAGTAGCTCAAGGTTTGTCCAAAATGTGCATCCATATATTTTAAAATTTTCAGTCGTAGATAGAGGGGTTATGCATGGTTGGTGCATGGTTAATGTAATTGTGCAGGCTAAACATTCACCCAAAACAAAATCCCATTGGGGACACATGGTTAAGGTGAATGGTTACTACTAATTTTTTAGACTTACTAAGAAAAACTCATGAGTATTTCATCATAATCAAAATTTTTATTTCAAAATTACCAATCCCCTTTGTTTAAGATTTTTTATCACCCATTTTGACACTAATAAGATATCATTGGTTTTAGAGGCTCTCAATAATCAATTTTTCTCCTAAAACCTTTTTGGAATATAGAATTGGTGTTGATATTTTTTGAACCCTCCTAGCTCAGTAGATCGCCTTCCTTGTGATTTATTTATATCAATACTTTATACCTACTTTTAGTCTAATATGTCATCCTGTAATTTATGGATCTGAATTTGGATATTAAATATCTTCATTCAAGGTTGTGTTCCTATATGTTTTGTGCCTTCATTCTATGTGGCCAGTTCATATGGCAGGTGTTCCACATAGAGATTCATTTGTTTAAAGGAATGCATCTCTATAAAAAGGTTTAATTTAACGACTTTAAAATTGTTCTTATAAATTCACTTATGTTTTGTATTGAAATAAAGCGATATATTATTACCACATATTTTATTGATATTAAGCATTTTAATGGGTTTTTTATTTAAAAAATAATATTCCACACCTTGTTTTTGTTTTACTGTTTAAATGGTGGTTTTTATTTAGAATGGATTATTAATCTATGAAGAGAAATGTAATTTATTAGAAATTTTTTTAAAACCTTGAGCATGGTTTTTAAAATGTAATTGATAATCATGGCACATCGGGAACCATGGGTGTGTTAATAAAAAAGCATAGGCATCCCAAATATGTGTGGAACTACAAATGGATGTTTAGTGATATTGATAAAATATGTAAGGATTTGATATTGGTTGGATATATGGTTATTTATATATCTATTGTGATTTTTCCCATAGTCTAGATCTCAATGGGTAGTTCATTTTTATTTAGGAATAATTATTAGTTTATGGGTTTTAAGCATGTTTTCTTTCTCAAAGGCTTCTTATAATATTTTATCATATAGATTAACATGATAGTATTTCAAGGATATATGTTTACATAGGAAACTTAGGGTTTATAGTTATTATTTATTCTTTATCACTTATACATGAAATATTTCTGGGTTGATAATTTTAATGTATTTTCTAAAAACCAATGGAGAATTGATTTACATTTGCTTTTGGATTTATAAAAATTTATTTGAAATACTAAATTGTTCTATTTTAAAATCTAGAACTACAACATCCTTGATATTAAAACGTATATTGATTCTTTAGTGGAATTTTACTGGGATTTGTGATAAAACCGTAATTTCTAATTTGGGTGGTCCTAGAAGTTTCATTGTTGGATCTTGGTAAAGGGAAGGGAATATTATAAAATGATGTCTTATTTAATTGTTTTCGGCTTCTGTTTTTTTGGTTTGGAGGTTAATATGGGTCACATAGAGACTTGTGGTCTTTTATGATTCATAAAATTTTTATATACACTTTTGGACTAGTTGTGAATATTTGGTTTCATCAATTATTTTTCATCTGTGTTGTACTCTACTTGTATTTTTTAGTTATATTAAATGCATGTTTCCTTTATCTGTATTATACATCATCAAGATGGGTGAGATTAGGTAGATTTTTTAGTAGACTTTGTATTGTTCATTTTAATTTGGTATCATTTTGGATGCATAGCCAGAATTTTGTTGACATAGCGGAAGTTTGATTTTGTGTCTTAGGTAGACCAAATTTACCATCATCATAATTCAAGATGGAATGTCTGTAAAAGGGGAATGGCCAGCTAACTTATGTGACTGACCTCAAGTTAACATGGATGTTCTATGAATTTTTACTATATTTGAGACATAGATTTGAAGTCATTTTAATAAACTGTAGGGAATTTTTATTCAAATATACCTATTCCATTATTCATTATTGTGTTCTATTTTTATTGGAATAATTTCATGATCAATTCATTATTATCTTATGTTTATTATATAATTCCTCCGAGAAGAGGTCTTATAAATCTTAGAGAGGAAGCTGTGGAGAATGTTTCACTAGGAAAATACTCTAGTAGACCATTCATTGGTTGAATTTGTTATTTGTAACATTCACACATTAGGCCATGTGGGTTTCATGGACCTAATATGATTAGTGGATCATGTATTGTAATTCACCAAGAAACATCGATATGTCTTCTTTAGTGACAATGGACCTCGATAATATGAAGAGTGGATATAATGGACGGAAAGGATCTTCAATTTCCTGAAGATGTTTGATGAAACTGTGTTGGGATTCTCCATGTATATACTTGATATATTGGTAATAAGATGGTGGGACTACATTGTTCATTCTAAGTTTCATGAGGATCTTACATGGATATATTTTAATACAATATTTAATAGTTATTTTTATCATGAGACATTTCATTTAGAGAATACCCAAGTGTTTCTATCCGTAGAGAAAGGGGAGTGTACCATCCTCCATTATTCCACCAATTTTTTTGAATTAGAGAACATTGCACCAAAGCATGTCACCAATGATTGCCTAATTTCCATGAGGGTTTAGTTGGGATTTGGATCATATATTTGGCCAATATTGATTCAATTTATCATTATTAACTTTTGGGAGGTGGTTGAAAAGGTATATTTGTCTAAGATAGGAATATTTAGAAATAAATAATTGATGAAAAATTTAGTGGGTATTGTTATTAGGAAGGGTGTTTCTTACAGAAAGAAAACGAATCATAAGGGTGGACATTTTTTCATGGGACTAGTTTTAGGGGAATCAATAGGATAGAAGCATGTTAATTTATACTAGTGTGGTATGCATTTTTATATAAATCATAACCCTATAGAGGCTCTTATGACATATCATCATTGTGATAAATTTTTTCATCCAAATCATTTCTAGGAAATGATGTACCAATGCAGTAAGGTTGTGTCTACCCTCATAAAGGGTTCATGGGTTTATACTAATACTTCCAAAAATACTGAATCTTATTATCAGAAAATGGTGATTTTCATGTGGTTAAGAACAGAAGGATTTACGGGTCAAAGTATTCATAAGATGAATCTAATGCAGGGATAGAAAATCTTATAGCTATGGTGATTATTTTTTCCTTTATAGTTCTATCTGTAGCACCAATTGATTTCACATTAGTAACCCATAATTTATAAATTTTAAGTATTCAAAGTAATTTTTTAGAAGTTTTGGAGGAGTATTATCATGTTTTTAATGATTTAATGAGGTCAAAGGTTTGATAATGGTTAGTAGAAACCATGAAACACCTATAAGAAAACCTAAATATTTAAATGGCGGGCTTTAGGTAAGCTTATGGATAGGTGCACAGTTGGGCCAAACCATGCTGACAGCAATGAGAAACTGTTATTTTTTAGGACTAAGGGATTTAGTATAATTTTTGAATAGTTTTAATTACCATGCAAGAAAACCATGCAAGGTTCTTCTTTAGGTAGAGGTATGCCCATGGTCAGTTCATGGATTTCATAACAGTGTTCTCTAACCATGCACTAATAAAATATTGATCTAAAAAAAATGTGTATCTAACTTATTTCTTCCCCATAATGGATTTTTTCCCTAATGTAACACTAACATGAATTCCAACCTCCCAATGTTTGTGGATACCCTTAACTTTTCTCAAAGAGAGGTCCAATGGATAACCAGGTTGTGTTAGAGGTTGTATTCATTGGGAAGTCTATATTCTTCATATTCTCATTATTTTTTTATTCTTCCCTATCATGGATTAATTTATATAATTTTTTGGGAATATATCTATGTTTTTAAATGCCAATCCTTATAATTTATTATTTTTTGAATGATAGGGAACAATATTTAATGTGGGTGTTTGGAGTTTCAACTCATTTTGTTGATGAATTTGGGTTGTTCTTGATTTTATCCAATGTTTAGGAGGGAGTTGTATTTACTCTAGACTCATATAATTTAAATATTAAGGATTTGTTAAATTGTTTCAATTTAATGGATTTTATTAACAAATAAATGTTTAATTCTTAGTAGAAACCCTCTTTAGTGGTGATTTTCAGAGTTGTGGAAAAACATTTGTTGTGAAAATTTCATGTTTTTTGATTTTAAAATGATGTTTTATAATATGGATTGGTTTTGATTCATTGAAATGGTTCTCTAGAAATGTTATTAATAACATGAAGGCTTTATATAAATTCCTTGATTTGGTCAGTCTGGTTTGGTTGTGGAATACAAATGTTTGTGTGAGTTTAGGATCTCTACATGACCCTAAATAAGGGGCCTATACCATTGGGCTACAAGGGACATGAACTTGGATAAGGGGGTAGTTCCATTAGGACACAATGAGACATTCCACTTAGTGAAAAAATGGTGGATATATGAGAAACTTCTCATGAGTATGGAACTACCACTAGAGCATGCTTGTGTGTTTTTCTATGACTGAATCATGTAATGGGTATTCCCAAAAGGAATGTGAAATGGTTTAATCCATTTTTTGTGGGTTTCTTTTATTGGAAACTATTATGATATAGAAAATAATAATTGGTTTGATATTTCTTGGTTTTGATAAAAACTATTTATTTTATTATAAATGATTTTATATAAATTTTATTATATAAATGATTTATCTTTTTATATCATAGTAGCATTAGTAGAAAATTCATTTGGGTAAAACCTAATGAGTTTCATTACTCACCCCATGCTTCTGCACATTGGTGAATTTAGACATATAATTAATTTATAAATAGTTAAAGACAAGGTATATATGTTCTCTAGTGATGCATCATGATATGTTGGGAATGGATTGTAGAGTTTTCACTCAGAGTATGATGGGATCGATGGAGTTATATCTTTGGTGTTTATATACTTTTTTGGGTTTGTATTCCACTTTGTACTATGATATGATTATTATATATTTTTTTGTCATTATTTTTTTCAGTTTGGAATTAATTTGACTTCTATAACATTGTTATCATGTATTATATAGTGGCTATTTGATATAGTTATCTTTTTTATGGTTGTTATATTTCAAATAGTAAATCCCCCCAACAATATGGAATCCCTTAGAATTTATTAACATCCATTTTAGTCTTGGGGGTGTAACCTAAGGCCATGTAATATCTTACAAACTTATCAAACTAATGGGGAGTGGAGGGATGTTACAAAAGCCATCAGTCTAGGTTGGTCCATCTTTCATTTTGGGAAAAATGGAATTGCTTATTCGGTCTTGGAGTTGAAAATTCATCTTTGTTCATTATTTGAGTTGGGTTGGTATAGTGGAGTAGGATCACCATAACTTGAAACATATAGAATAATAAAGTCATAGCTAACCAGTTAATGGTGAATCAAAAGTTACCAGGGAGTAGGGTGCATGAGTGTTTTGAGACATTTATAGGAGTTGTAGTATCATTTTCATGAATTTACCCAATGAGAAGATCATGAAATGAATTTTATAAATTCCTTCCTACTATGAATGAAAATTTCAATTTTAGTAATTATTTTTTAAATCTGTTGAAATTGTTTTCAAATGTGAGATTTTGAAATGGTATGGTAGTATTATTTTGAAAATTATTTTATTTTCAATAGAATGACGAAAATTTAAAAAATAGTTGAAAGTAGAAAATATATAATTTTGGAAATAAATGATGTGATATATGTGATTTAGTAGAATTTTAAATTGTTAAGACTTTAGTTTCTATAGAGTGAGACTTATGGAACTTTTTTTGTTATATAAAATGGCACTCAGTAGGTGTAGATGAAACCAACCAGAAGAAGCTACAAAAAATGTGGTTAAATATGTGAGATATGTGAACCAATAACTAGTTGATAGTATTTTCCAATCTTTAAAATATTTAGATAGAGGGAATATAAGTGATAATACATGTTAAGTGGGACATTATGTTCTGTAACAAAAAAATAATCCACCCACGTTTCTATGTGATTCAGAACCATAGACGGAAGAGGTGTTGCTGAATACAATGAATCAAATATTTGATTTCTTTGGGACACCAACAGAACTGAAAGTCAAGTTTGAGATATATATGCTATCAAATCTTGCATGCTAGTGGTGAGATTTAGTGGTTTGGGATACATTAGGCCATAAAATTTAATTCGATTATTCTAAATAAATTTTCAACAAAAAATTATATCATATCATGTTCTTGATTGATAGAACATGTAATTTTTAAAATTAAAGTAGGATAACCTATCTTTGATAGAGTATACCACTAGATTTTTTAATTCATTCCCCTTTTCTCCTATTTTTCCAAAATTGAGTCCTTAATGGAATGAATTTTTAATTTGTCATTGAGATAATAAATTCAATCATATATTTCTATGCTTTGTATGATAGATTATAGGGAAATTTTAAATAAAGATATGGTGGAAGAAAGAAACATCTCATGTAATATTAGTTGAGGAAGCATGTTTGTAGCTACAGGAAATGGTGAAAAATCCAATACTCAGAATATCAAAAAGAGGGAAACTTATTTTCATGGTTGTAGATTGGCACAGAACTAGATGGATTTATTTGCGAATCTTCCCCCAAACCAAATGTTAAATATAGATGTTTTCAATTTGGTTTGGTTAACTACATTAAAACAGATTTTATGACACCACCTATATAATGTCACAATTTCAATTAGATGGGTAATATTTTGTATTACTATCATATTTCAACATGGTCAGTTGTTTAGGACATATCTCATGGTTTGTAGAATTCTTATTATTTGATAGGATGTGGTAGTTAAATACTGATAATAAGAAGAGGTGAGGAATATAGGGTGATTCTAGGAATACCATTACCCCTCAAAAATGTATTCTCAATAGGGTAATAAATTCAAAAATTAAATGGGTGTCCACTTATATAGATATAAGAATGTTATTGTGGATTATCATTATAGAATTTCAATGGTAATACGTATAATTCATTTTAAATCTAACTTTATTAAAGAGTTGATTGATATGAGTTCATCATGTTCATTTATTGATTCTCGTGATGTTGGTCCTATGAGTTTACATGATGAGATTATTCCTTCTTTTTTAAATGTAAAACTCATATTGGTTTAAGGGAATGTTGTGAATTTATGATCAAATAATGTTCCATAATGATTGATAGGTCTGATTTGATATGGGATTTCTATATGCATGAGTAGGACGTATATGGCATAATCGGTGGAATGGATTGGTTGACAATGTTTACAACTCATATCAATTGTTATACTTTAAGGGTTAGTTTTATAACAGATGATGGCACCAAAAATATCTTTAGAGAAGATCAGAATGTAACTATTGGTGCATCAGGCTTGTTGGAATTGTAATTTAGAAGTTTTTCACACCAGTTTTCATCACTAACTTTTTCATCAGTGGATAAGATCAAGAATATTATTTTTTGGGTAGCTATTGTTCAGTTTACATAGGTATTTCACAAAAAATTCTCATGGGTTCCACCCAAATGATAGGTCGATTTTATAATTTATCACTTACTAGGCATAAGCCCGATCTCATTTCTGTATTACGATATATAATCTATTGAAATAATGTAATTGATTTTCTAGTTTGAAGAGTTGTAATGAAAAGGGTTCATTCATCCTAGCATGTCTTTATGGGAAGTACCATTCTTGTTTGTGAAATAGGTGTATGAAACTATAAGTATATTGGTGGATTGGCATATGATTAATAAAGTAATGAAAAATATTCAAAATCCACTTCCATTCATTGTTGATTTTTTTGATCAATTGAGGGGAGCCCAAGGGTTCTATAAAATTGACTTACGGTCGATATATCTCCAACTACATGTTCAAAAGGTGGTTATTCCCAAAAATACTCCATAAGTAGATATATCCATTATGATTTTTTTATTATGCTTTTTGGTCATAGAAATGCACGCAAAATCTTTTTGGAATTGACGAATGATATATTTCAAAGATATCTTGAAACATTTATGGTGGTTTTTTTATTTATATATTGGTGTATTCAAGGATAAGGGAGGAGAATGACAAACACATGGAGACAATGTTGGGTACTTTTCATGATAATAATCATTAATCCAAATTATCATAGTTTTATTTTTGGATCAAATAGGTATGTCTCATTGTCCATGTTATCACATAAAAATGTATTTCTATGGGTCTAATAATATTGAAGATTTTACCTCTAGGAAATTTTAATAGACTATCTTTGAGATACACAATTTCTTTTTCTTATATAGTTATTAATGATGTTTTTTTCATGAATATCCACATAAATATTCACCTATGAAAAAATTGATAAGATATTTTTTCCATTCCAATAGAATGAGGAATGCCAAAACTAATTTCTAGAGCTTAATTTTCACCTTACATTAGCACTGATCCCGATGTTTCTAGAATTAGTACAAGGGTATGTGGTGTGTTATGATGATTTTGGATTTGGGATGGGATGTGTTGTCATGTAGGGATGTCATGTTGTTTCTTATCACTCTTAGCAGTAATTTTTTAAGGATAATAACTACTCAACACATGATTTGGATTTAGTTTTTATAGACCATATTTTAAAGACATGGCGTCATTACCTCTTTGTTGAGAAATTTTAAGTGTTTACATATCATAAGATATTAAAACTTATTTTTAACAAATGGATTTGAATCTAAAAAAAATATGGATTGAGTATGACCAAATATTTGAATTTGAAATTATGCATACACCAGGTAAAGTAAATTAGGTGGTGGATGCATTAAGATGAAATTCATATAGTAAGTTGGAAAATGAGGCTTCAGATAAATGGTAGTGCATGTTAGTGATAGATGACATGCACTTGTATTATGAAGACCATGATAGTGAAATAGTTTTCATTCTTATTTCTTTGGTTTCTAACTTATTGAAGTGGTTAAAGAGGTATACAATTTTGATTCATAAGGTGTTTCTATGAGGTAAAAACATAATGGTGGAGAGACCATTAAATAATGTAACAACAATGGGAGCTTAGATTTATGGTTTGGACATTTAATGACTATACCATTAAAATATCTTAAATATATTATCCCGGATTTCCATTATTAAAGATATGTTTTTTATCCAAGAATACATCATATGTATAAGAAAATAAAAAATAATCTGGTGGATTGTCATGAATGGAAATGCTGATGAATTTGTTTCAAGATTCTTAACTTGTGTGAATTTCAAGGAAGTGTAGTAGTGTCCTATGGGTATGTTGTTGTCTTTTCAAATTCCTTTTTGGAAATTTGAGCAGATAATCTTGGAGTTTTTGACAGGTTTCCCAATGATAGTTCTAAATCACATCATTATATGTGTGATAGGGGATCAATTCATAATGTTGACCCATTTTATCATTATTATTTACTTCTATAATGTGATCAATTTTAAAATCTATATCTGATAATTGTTAAAGAGTCATGGTGTGCCAATTTCAATTGTATAATATAGTGATCCAATTTTTATGTCTTGATTCTAGAAATCCATACAATAATACCTTGATGCTCAGTTGACTATCAGAATGGTGAATCATTATCAGAAAAATAGACAATTCAAAATAATGATAAAAACATTAGAGGACATTAATATGGATTATTTAATATATTTTGGTGGATCATGGGAAAAGAACATAATTTTAGTGTATTTCTCATAAAACTACAATTTTATAGCTTGATAAATATGGCTCCATTTAATGTATTTTATGGGAAAACATTTTTTTCTCCACTTTGTTGGATGGGAACAGGTGAAACTTTAGTATTTGGGCTAGACCTTGTATAAGAGACTGTAGAGACCTAAAGCATGATGTACATGGACATTACATTATTTTTTCAGAATACTTAATACATAACAAAAATAAACACACAAGGATCGTAATAGTTTAGTGTCTTTGGAAACTCATAATATCAACATCTAATCCTGTTGAAAGATCTTCAACATCTCCCATATCGATCTCCCCTTTTTTTCTTAGCTAAAACCTTTCTTTATATTCTGGGGAAAAGAAAACATAAAAAGGGTGAGCTCAAATTCTCAGTAAGGGTAAGCATGGATAAAATAAAACAAATCATATACATTTGATCTTAAAAACATGAACATAATGTTTAAACATCAAAAGCTTGAGCAATGACATAAAACATGGAAGTACGTAAGGCATAGATCATAAATAAATATTAATCCTGATAAAATAGCATGGGAGTAAAACATGTAATTTTGGAAACCATTAAGCACAAGTTATGATTTCCATAGTAGCCAAGGCATTGCTGCCAAGACCATCTTAGTGGACAAAGTCCCTTTCTGAATCGAGTTCACTCCTCGTTCCAGTCTTGTATTACTGAACCGGTTTAACTTTCCATTCCAGCCATGTCTATCTCATGAGATATAAATATTTACCCAATGCATTGGAGGGAGATATAGGTCCCACCCATCTCATAATGAAATCATTCTTACTTGTGCCACAACATAAACATAAAACATTCATCATAACCCAAAGAATAAAATGGGTTTCATAAACATCATATCATCATCACATGATCCATATAAAATAAATGGATATTTCATCATAAGAAAATTTAAAGCATGTAAATCATAGACACATTATACTTGAAACATACACATTTGAAATAATTTCATCTTAGATGTAAAATGGTTTTGATAAAACACTTGGAATGAATTCTTGAGGAAAATATCATTTCTTCTTCAAAATCACATTCTTATCAAAAAATGGCATGTACATTTCAAAGAAAAGGTTTTGTTAAAAATAATCTTGAAAACTTGTAGAGGAAGCTTTATGAAAATGAGGCGTTATGAAACCGTAAAAATCCATTCACGCCGTATAAGTTAAAAATAACATTTTTCTCGTACTTTTGTCGGAAAAGTCAAAAAGTACCTCGTAACTTAAAAAAAGAAATATTCCTTACATACCATGTAGTAAAAGTAAAAAATGGGTAAAAAGTACATTAAACATAAATGAAACCATTTTTGGAAAACATGGGCTTGTATGATAAAGATAACCCCAGTAAATACTTACGAATAAACAATCTCGGATAAAAATGAGATTGATAAATTATCCCTTACCTTAGGTCCGATATGCTTCATACGTATCCAAACCTCCTGTATAATGATTTAAATAATGTCATTGACTTATTACAGAATCATATTCATATATATATATATAGTTCACTCATGACTTTATATTACCCGTTATTTTGTAAATTCATGTTAAAGTAGCGTTTTGGGTAAAATCGCCTCATTTGTCCTGTGTGTTTTATCTTGTAATTATTCATATGATTACTTAGATCATGAATAATTAAATCCATAATGTAAAACATGATTTATATATAATAAATATTTAGAATATACATATATATAATGGATCCATAAATGGAAAGAAATACACCGTTCATGGAGACGGTAGGCCGTACGTACGCATGAACGCTGTTTTCGGTTCCTTATTGAATTGAATGGAATTAAGTAGATTGCATACATATATATACACATAAATCCAGTATCATTATTATTTCATATATTTCATGATTACTTATTATATATACTTTATAATCATTCATGAATGGTTAACGTGGAGAATGAATCTCATCGCGTCGTGGAGACGGTAGTCCGTACGTACGCACGAGCGATGATACCGTTCTCATGATCATGTAATTGTATTGGATTGTTTGTATACTATTTCAGAATCAATATCACTTTAAAATAATCATATATAGTTATTTTTTACACCATTATACCCATCCATGTAAGGCGGTGGTGGAAAAAAGATTACACCACGGCATGGAGACGGTATTCCGTACGTACGCAAGCGCAGTGATTTCGTTTTCCGTAGGATGGATAGATGGTGAAATAGGGTTTTATCATACTTATAATAACATATCAGTATATGAGTGATACTGGTGTTATTACTTCATAATTAAACAACCTAAGAAGAAGAAGTTGAAGAAGAAATAAGCTTGAAAGAATCGGTAGAAGAAATTACCTCTTCTTCGATACGCCTCTTTAAAACATCCTCTTAGGGAACTAAGATAGGTCTTTGAAGAAGACCAGAACCTCTAGGATATTTCTAGGGAAGTGGAGAAGAGAATTTTTTAGGTTTTTTCCGAGCTTGAAGGCTCAAAGTGGTGTGAGGAAGAGAGGGAGGAGGTGCCCTTTTATAAGGGAGGAGAGGGGCTCTTTTGGAAAAACTAAAAAAATTATTTTATTATAATGCCAAATTCGGTTTTAAATAGCTCCAAATTGAATTATTTCGAATATAAGATGGGGATGGGTCTAAATCCTCTCATACAATAGAATTTATACAAGATTAGGTTATTATATAAACCTTATCGTTTAGTTTTAACTCTTAGTTAATTAGATTGACATTTACCATGTCACTTTTTATTTTTATATTATATAGATAATAAACTTACCATATACATCCAAGAGACCCCCAAGTTGTGTTTAATTAATATATATAACCTTGCCTAATTCATTTTGCCGAACCTTTGATTTTTAGGGATAAAATAACAATTAATAATATAATATTTGTTTTAAAAACTATTTTATGTCAATTTTGACACTATTCAATAGTTGGTTTTTTGAAACTCATAACAGAATGCTTACTTCTTCCAAAGTTAATTAAATCAATCCTAATATGTCATATTAACCGAGAAAATTAGTGGAATTCATAAAAAGTCTCAAATTTTATTTATTTGGGTATTTATAATATCAAGTATTCTAATTTTTCACTATTATGGTAATTACTGCATCATCATTGTGTCATAAATAAATAAAATTATTTAATGTCTAAAAAATAAAAATAAAATATCATTATGTATTAAATCTTATTAGATTTCTAATGAATATTTAAAATCGAATTTATCTTATGTATAACCCTATATTAAAAATGTTTTAGAAAATAAACTTTGATTTTAACTCTTTTATCTTTTCTTTGAATTAAATAACAATAAATATCCTAATCTAATCCAAGTGGGCCTAAATGGTCATATTTTAGTCCTAAGGTTGTTTTTGTTCGAATTACACTTATACAATATAATTATGACATGTTTTAGGGTAATAATAATATCATTTTTACCCTTAATTACCCTATTTACTTTTAACCGTGGTAAAAAAAAGTAAAAAGTTTCTATTCACCAAAAATTATTTTCATCTCATTGAACCACATTTTACTAAATGACATAAACCGTGTCTTTCGGATTTTTGAAATTCCACTCACAGAAGCGGTAAAATTAAGTTTTATGAAAAATTCATTTTTTTAACTACCACTTAGTGGTTTCACTATTCATCAAAAAATGAAAGTATCCAGAAAAATACCAAAAATTAGGCCTAAGCTATATTTGATATTATGAACTCAAAAATGATGTCTATTTTACCAAATTCAAAACATATCAGTTGCATTAATTTATTTAAAAATTAATTCCCGTCGTCAAAACAAATAGCGTGTTCTTTAAGAGATAATAACTATCAAAAGATTGACAGTTGTTTATGTCTGGTTTAAATGTGAAATTAAATCCAATAACCAACATTGTATTAAATTGTAAAAGTATATAATAAATATACTTTAAAACCACTCAAATGAATAATTTATCACTATTAATTATTTCTATTAAAAAGGTTGTTTTTAATTAAAATTTAATAATTTTTACTATTTATCAGAAAATGAAAGTTATCCGAAAAGTACCAAAATTTAACCCTAAGCTAATTTTGATATTCCGAATGCAAAAATGAAGTCCATTTTGAAAATAAAATTTACAAAATTTCAAAAAGTGGTTATTAATATTTATAATGGCTAGTTTTAATAATATTTTAATAGCATATCGTTGTTTAGTGAAACTCGGTATTGCGTACTACACATGCTATCGAGGAAGGTCGCGATTGCGTGTAATGCAAGGCAAGTCAAGGATGTGTGTTATGCAAGCTCCTTTTGGTGTAGCATACAAAACAAGACATTAATAAAATTAAAAAGAATATTTTTCATAAAATCTCGGGGTGTTGCATTCTACCCCCCTTAAAATGAATTTCGCCCTCGAAATTCGTCGGGGTTATAATTGGTTTACTACTCGAAAGTTTCTTTAATAGAAACCCACATTGTAAAAAAAATACCAAAACCAATCTTTAAAAACAAAATTATGAAACGTAACGGTTACCCAAATAAACTAATCGCTGGGTTTCCGCATAGGTGAAAATATGGATATGGAAGAGAAATCTAACCATCATGTTCGGATGGAGAGTGTTGGAGAACATGGCTATAGAAAATCCAGAAATCACAAAGCCATAAATTTGTAATGATATAAGGTACCATCTGATTCATCAGATATAAGAGCACTAGGAAAACATTTTTGGTTTTCAAGATCATTTCCCTAAAGTTGATGAAATTGGAATTAGAATAAATACTTTCATGATTTTGGTATAGTCTCACTGTTGGTCGTTATTTGTACAATTTACACTTCATCTCTTAAAGAAATGAAGTTGAATTTGTCATTCGTGATGTGTTAGCAGATCATGTGATAGAATGATGGGTCATTCCATCTGTCTCAAAAAAAAGATTAGAAAAGTTATCAAAAAATACATAAGTCCATCTATGGTGAGGTTAATCGTATACGATTCCAAAAATGAACTTATACTTCATATATCATACCGCGTAATAAAATAAAACTATTTTCTACTAACCAGGGACTTCCTGTAGGATAGTGGAAGGCGATAAAGGCCAGTCGCACTTCGGTTGTGGGTTCGATTCCCACAACCTTGTCCGACGCGATGGGCTATTGTCCGTCCTGCAGGTTGTCCTTTTTCTAAAACTACATTACTATAAAATCCCATGAGTAATATCGAAAAAATTTCTATCCTCAAACAATACTAGCATTTGTCCAACATAATCCATTCCAATCTTACGCTTATCTAAAATACTTCGGTCCAAGCTCATTGTATAAAGAAAACGATTACTTGAAATGTCATCAACCAAGCATGGGAATACCATCATTTATCCCCCATATATCTTGTTGGTCACATTCCAATCTTGTGAATACCTCAATCATGTATTCTCTTGAAAAATGAATACCCATTAAACCTTAGTGAAAACATGAGTGCTGTCAAAAGTTAACTCTTTCCACATACCAAAACCCCAAAATTCTGTATACTCAAACCATGATATCACTTAGTCCTTATAACAATCATGAGCTCATGAATACTATCAAACATTTCATTTTCTCATTTTCCCTTCATTATGCACATATCATTCTTTCTTCCAAAAATATCTCAATCACTTTCCATGGTTACCGGTACCATAAAATTTTTGAAAACCACAGTCGACCAATACATAAATATTCCAATATTCCACGATACTATATACAACATTATTTTGAAATCCATTACATAAACGCTTAATCATTCCACCACATTGTTGTCATATTCAACATCGCCAATAGTGATCGCATGTGACTTACCTTTGTCCTTTTCCTTAAGCGGTTGCTCATGTAGATCATTATTAACAGTTGGATTAGGGGATTGATTAGAATAATGCCCCATTTCATTACACTTGAAGCATTGAAGTGTTGGTGGTGTTCTCTCTACAGTCTTTTCTTTATTCACATCTTTAGCAACTGTTTTTCGATTTCTTCGACACTCAGCTGCTCGATGACCTTCTTTTCCACACTTAAAACATTTTCTAGTCCTTTTTAGGCGATCTCCACCATGCTTCTTTCCATACTATGAGCATAAATAAACATTCATCTTCTTTTCACCATTGTTCTAAGATTTCTCCTTGAACTCCATCTTTCGTTTCTTGTCAAAACCATGAGATGGATATGTTACACAAACATCCAGATCTACCTTGATAGCACAACGCAGAATTTCATCATAGCTACTGAAGTCTCTTATAGCTAATGCCCTTCGAAGATTTGGTTTTAAGCCACTGAAGAATCGATCAACTATACTTTCAGGTTGGATGATAAATCCAGATGAATACCTTACAAGCCATGTAAAATTCACTTTGTATATACCAACAGATTAATCATCTTTTTTCTTTAGTTCAAGAAACTCCTTCTCCATCTTTGTTCAGAGAATACGAGGGAAGTACTTATTGAAAAATAAGTTCTTGAACTCGTCCCATTCTATGGAATCTATTTCATCTCTTAGCCTTGTATTCTTGATAAGATTCTACCATTGATTAGAATCGCCTTCCAAATGAAACACTGCTAAGATGACTTTATCATGTTCAGAACATTGAAGAACTGAAAATATCATTTCAGTAGTACTGATCCATTGTTCAGCAACAAGTGGATCAGAAGACCCACTGAAAGAAGGTGGACGTTGCCTCATGAAGGACTCAATAGAATATTGTTCCCTTCTCTGCTCATTTGGAAGTCCAGAATGATTCATAGCTTGTGTAAGTAAATCAATAAGATTTTTCACTCCATCTCCCATAACATTTGTTTGTTCAGGAGGAAAATCATTGCATTGTCCATTGCATTGATCAACACGGTTCCTTCAGGTTCCAGCCATCGTCTAAAACCCAAAAAGAATAGTGTGAGAGGCAAAAATCATGCTAGGGAAAACAACATAGTAAAGGGGGAGTACCCTCAATATCTAACATCTTAGGTTAAATTCTAAGATCGTTACCATAGTTCTAGGACTATATCCTATACGTATACTTATCCTTAGGGACATCCCTAGACACACCTTAGAAATATATCTAGGGATCTCACTAACGTTTTTGCATCCTAGTTTCCAAAGGTTGACTAAACCTTTCCTCTGATACCAACTGTAGAGACCCGAAGCTTAACGTACATGGACATTAAATTACTTTTGCGGAATACTTAATACATAACAAAAACAAACACACAAGGATCATAATAGTTTAGTGTCTTTGGAAACTCGGAATATAAACATCTAATCATGTTGAAATATCCTCAACATCTCCCATATCGATCATCCCTTTTTTTCATACCTAAAACCTTTCTTTATATCCTGGGGAAAAGAAAACATAAAAAGGGTGAGCTCAAACGATCAGTAAGGGTAAGCATGGATAAAATAAAACAAATCATATACATTTGAGCTTAACAACAAGAACATAATGTTTAAACATAAAAAGCTTGAGCAATGACATAAAACATGGAAGTACGTAAGGCATAGATCATAAAGAAACATTAAGCATGATAAAATAGCATGGGAGTAAAACATGTAATTGTGGAAACCATTAAGAACATGTTATGATTTACATAGTAGTCAAGGCATTGCTGACAAGACCATCTTAGTGGACAAAGTCCCTTTCTGAATCGAGTTCACTCCTCGTTCCAGTCTTGTATTACTGAACCGGTTTAACTTTCCATTCTAGCCATGTCTATCTCAGGAGATATAAATCTTTACCCAATGCATTGGAGGGAGATATAGGTCCCACCCATCTAATAATGAAATCATTCTTACTTGTGCCACAACCCAAACATAAAATATTCATCATAACCCAAAGAATAAAATGGGTTTCATAAACATCATATCATCATCACATGATCCATATAAAATAAAAGGATATTTCATCATAAGAAAATTTAAAGCATGTAAATCATAGAGACATTATACTTGAAACATACACATTTGAAATAATTTCAACTTAGATGGAAAATGGTTTTGATAAAACACTTGAAATGAATTCTTGAGGAAAATATCATTTCTTCTTCAAAATGACTTTCTTTTCAAAAAATGGCATGTACTTTTAAAAGAAAATGGTTTTTTGAAAATAATCCTGAAAACTTGTAGAGGAAGATTTATGAAAATGAGGCATTATGAAACCATAAAAATCCATTCACGCTGTATAAGTTAAAAATAACATTTTTCTCGTACTTTTGTCGGAAAAGTCAAAAAGTACCTCGTAACGTCAAAAAAAGATATATTCCTTATATAACATGTAGTAAAAGTCAAAAATGGGTAAAAAGGACATTAAACATACATGAAACCATTTTTGGAAAACATGGGCTTTGATGATAAAGATAACCCCATTAAATACTTACGAATAAACAATCTCGGATAAAAATGAGATTGATAAATAATCCCTTACCTTTGGTCCGATATGCTTCGTACGTATCCAAACCTCCTGTATAATGATTTAAATAATTTCATTGACTTATTAAAGAATCATATTCATATATATATAGTTCACCTATGACTTTATATTACGCTTTCTTTTGTAAATTAATGTTAAAGTAGCGTTTTGGGTAAAATCGTCTCATTTGTCCAGTGTGTTTTAACTTGTAATTATTCATATGATTACATAGATCATGAATACTTAAATCCAGAATGTAAAACATGATTTATATATAATAAATATTCAGAATATACATTTATATAACGAATCGATAAATGGAAAGAAATACACCGTTCATGGAGACGGTAGGTCGTACGTACGCATGAACGCTGTTTTCGGTTCCTTATTGAATTGAATGGAATTAAGTAGATGACATACATATATATATACATAAATACAATATCATTATTATGTCATATATTTCATGATTACTTATTATATATACTTTATAATCATTCATGAATGGTTAACGTGGAGAATGAATCTCATCGCGTCGTGGAGACGGTAGTCCGTACGTACGCACGAGTGATGATATCATTCTCATGATCGTGGAATTGTATTGGATTGTATGTATACTATTTCAGAATCAGTATCACTTTACAATAATCATATATAGTTATTATGTACACCATTATACCCATCCAAGTAAGGTGGTGGTGGAAAATAGATTACACCAAGGCGTGGAGACGGTATTCCGTACGTACGCACGCGCGGTGATTTCATTTTCCGTAGGATTGATAGATGGTGAAATAGGGTTGTCTCATACTTATAATAACATATCAGTATATTATTGATACTGATGTTATTACTTAATAATGAAACAACCTAAGAAGAAGAAGTTGAAGAAGAAAGAATCTTGAAATAATCGGTAGAAGAAATTACCTCTTCTTCGATACGCCTCTTTGAAACCTCCTCTTAGGGCACTAAGATTGGTCTTTGAAGAATACCAGAACCTCTAGGATGTTTCTAGGGAAGTGGAGAAGATAATTTTTCAGGTTTTGGACGAGCTTGAAGGTTCAATGTAGTGTGAGGAAGAGAGGGAGGAGGTTCTCTTTTATAAGGGAGGAGAGGGGCTCTTTTGAAAAAACAAAAAATATTATTTTATTATAAAGCCAAATTCGGTTTTAAATAGCTCCAAATTGAGTTATTTCGAAGATAATATGGCTATGGGTCCAAATCCTCTCATCCAATAGAATTTAGACATGGTTAGGTCAATATATTAATCTTATCGTTTAGTTTTAACTCTTAGTTAATTAGATTGACATTTACCATGTCACTTTGTATTTTTATATTATATAGTTAATAAACTTACCATATACATCCAAGCGACCCCCCAAGTTGTGTTTTATTAATTTATATAACCTTATAAAAGACATTTTGCCGAACCTTAGATTTTTAGGAAAAAAAATAACATTTAATAATATAATATTTTTTAAAAAACTATTTTATGTCAATTTTGACACTATTCAATAGTTGATTTTTGTGAAACTCATAACAGAATGATTACTTCGACCAAAGTTATTTAAATCAATCCTAACATGTCATATTAACCTATAAAATTAGTGTAATTCATAAAAAGTCTCAAATTATATTTATTTGGGTATTTATAATATCACTTATTCTAATTTTTCACTATTATGGTAATTACTACATCATCATTGTGTCATAGATAAATTAAACTATTTAATGTCTAAAAATTACAAATAAAATATAATTATGTAGGAAATATTATTAGATTTCTAATAAATATTTACAATAGAATTAATCTTATGTATAACCCTATATTAAAAATGTTTTAGTAAATAAACATTGATTTTAACTCTTTTATCTCTTCTTTGAATTAAATAATAATAAATGTCTTAATCTAATCCAAGTGGGCCTAAATGGTCATATTTTCTTCCTAAGGTTGTTTTTGGTCGAATAAAACTTATCCAATATAATTATGACATGTGTTAGGGTAATCATATTATCATTTTTACCCTTAATTACCCTATTTACTTTAAACCGTGGTAAAAAAAGTAAAAAGTTACTATTCACCAAACATTATTTTCATCTCATTGAACCACATTTTACTTACTGACATCAACCGTGTCTCTCGGATTTTTGAAATTCCACTCACAGAAGCGGTAAAATTATGTTTTATGAAAAAATCATTTTTCTTAACTACCACTTAGTGGTTTCACTATTCATAAAAAATGAAAGTTTCCAGAAAAATACCAAAAATTAGGCCTAAGCTATAGTTGATATTATGAACTCAAAAATGATGTCTATTTTACCAAATTCAAAACATATCAGTTGCATTAATTAATTTAAAAATTAATTCACGTCGTCAAAACAAATAGCATGTTCTTTAAGAGATAATAACTATCAAAAGATTGATAATTGTTTATGTATGGTTTAAATGTGAAATTACATCCAATAACCAACATTGTATTAAATTGTAAAAATATATTCTAAATAAACATTAAAACCACTCAAATTAATAACTTATCACTATTAATTATTTCTATTAAAAAGGTTGTTTTTAATTAAAATTTAGTAATTTTCACTATTCATCAGAAAATAAAAGTTATCCGAAAAGTACAAAAATTTCACCCTAAGCTAATTTTGATATTCTGAATCCAAAAATAAAGTCCATTTTGAAAATAAAATTTTAAAAAATTTCAAAAAGTGGTTATTACTATTCATAATGGCTAGTTTTAATAATATTTTAATAGCATATCGTTGTTTAGTGAAACTCGGTGCTGCGTACTACACACGCTATCGATGAAGGTCGCGATTGCGTGTAATGAAAGGAAAGTCAAGGATGCATGTTTTTCAAGCTCCTTTTGGTGTAGCGTACAACACAAGACATTAATAAAATTAAAAATAATATTTTTCATAAAATCTCGAGGTGTTACAGAGACAATAGATATGATTCATTTGATATATAAAAGGATGGAGATGACTCTAAGTCTTTATAAATTATTTGAAGATCATAGCCAATAGCTATTTTCTTTTGAGGCAAGTGATAATGTGTTCTCGATAATCTCTCCAAGGCTTGAAAATTGTTGTTTTGGGAATAAGGGATTGTATTCTCATCAACACATAATCTATTTTGGGATACTCAAATGGGTTTATGCGGTGGAATATTGGTTGGATTTTACACTATAGTGTATTTCAGCACATAATGTGTTTCATTAATATCTGTTGAAGAAGTATTAAATTGTTCTTGACTATGTGATTGGATGGGATCATGTTGGCCTATATTCATATGATTCATCGACTCATATTCCGGTACAAATAGAATATAGGAAAGATAAATTCTTTCATGGGAAAACCATCAGTCAAGTGTGGGTTTTATGGAAACATTTTCGGATTCAAGAAGAAACAATGAAACAGGAGAAAGAAATGGTCAAGAAATGGCCTAAAATATTTTTGGGAAACAATATTTTCTACTTTTTAGGGAAAGGAAGGCCAATGATGGGTACAATGTATCATACATTATTTAAAATAAGTAGCCCTTTATTTATGTATTTCAATTATTTAATGTTATTGTATTAATTTTGGAAGGGTTTGGAGGATTTTTGGATTACTTTTGAGGATTTTTTGGAGTTTCACGTATTGAGAAAAGTTTGTGGAAACCATTCAACACCTCTCAAAAATCATGAAATTTAAAATTGTGGGCTCATACTTAGTAAATGGTTAGGTTCATGATTTTTTAAATTGTGTGTCCACCAATGAGATACATTCCTTTTTGGGATATATGGATTCAACATTTTTTCCACATAGTTTCCCTAACTGTACACCCTATCCGTGCTTAGTTATATGTTATACCTGAAAATTGTTCATCTAACTCATTTTCCCCAGAATGGACCATTTTCCTCTAATATGACCCTAACTCGAATTATTTTCTACCCAAAGGTTGTGGAGACCCTCCCATCAATCTGAGAGTGATTTGTTGGAAAATATTGGTGTGCTGTATGACAGATTCCTTGGTATATCTCCATTATTATACTTTTCCTTAGTTTATTCTTATTACCCTTTCTAAGATTCAAAGATATAATCTATAAGGGTTATATCTATGTTGTTTTATTCTAATACCATTGATTTATAGTTTTTTTGATGACAGGGAACAATATATAAGGAGGTTTTTTTGGTGTTTCAAACCATTTTATTGAAAATTATTGTTTTCTTCATTTTTACAATAATTTTTGAGGTAGGTGGATTCACTCATCAATCCTATAATTATAAATTATACATTTTTTTTTATTTTCAAAAATTTCATAAAAATGATTGTGATTTTTTTTTTAAAAATAGTGATATCAAACCTCTATAGTGATGGTCTGTGATGTCGTGAAAAATTGGTTGTTTTGGGACGTGATTATTTAATGATTTCCAAGTAATGTTTTAAAATATTGGTTGGTTTTGATTAATTGATGTTTTGAATGGAAATTTTTTCAATGAAAGTGTGTTTTTATTAAAGGGATTGAATTGGTTAGTTTGGTTTGGGTTTTTCGTACACATGTTGGTGTGAGCTCGTACTTTTAATGTGACCGTAAATAATGGGTGTGTTCAATTGGGGTTCAAGGGGATGACCCCAGAAAATAATAATGTTCTAATGGGGCCCCAAAATATTATCCACTTTCTGATGACATGCTGGATGGATGAGAAATTTCACATGAGTTTGAAACTCTCACTAGAGCATGGATGTGTTTATGTGTGTGTGAATCTTAGAATAGGTATACCAAAAAGGAATGTGAAATGGTTCAAATCATTTTTTGTGGTTTTATTTAATTGGAAACTATTTTAATATTGAAATGTTCATTGGTTTTGAATTTATTTTTCTTTGAGATAAACTATGGAAATTATTTTAAAAGGCTTTATAATAATAATATTATATAAATGTGCAAAATTGTTCTATCCTAGTGGCATGAGATGGGATGTAATTTGGCGAAAACCAAATGAGTATCATTACTCACCCCCTCCATGGTAACATTGGTTTGTTTTTAGATATTATTTATATAGACACATATATTTTCCAAGTATCTTAGTTTTTTAGTAATGCATTTTGAAACCATGGGCATGGATTTTGGAGTTCGAGTTTAGATAATGTTGGATTTTATGGAGTTATATCATTGGAGTATTTGAGATTTTTTGGTTTTGCCTTATACTTTATAATATGTTATGGTTCAATGTTTTTTGGTTTTTATTGTATTTAGATTGGTATTAAATTTTTTTATAACATTGATATCATGTGCCATATAGTAGTTATAGGTTGTGTTTATCTTGTTTTTTTTTTGTTTTTTTTCAATAGGAAAATTTTCCCTTAATTGTATTAAATTCATTGGAATTTATTACCATCCATTGGTGTCATGGGTATTCCACCTAAGGCTATTTCATATCCTAGAAAATTCTCAATCCAATGAGGAGGGGCGTGATGTTATAGTATCATTGTTTCACATAGGTGATACAAATTATTTTATATCATCAATGTTGGTTGAAATATTGGGTTTACCTCGAGAACTATATCCATTCATATTAAAACATTCCACATCTTTGTGAAATAGTTTAGAACAATTTTTGATGTGTCCCTTATGTTTTGTGAACATATCATTCTATGATGTAATGAGGTATTTCATAGTTCTAGATCCATATATCATTGACCTGATTTTTAGAATTTATTAGATGATTAACATGATACACTAGATTGATTGTTATTGCTTTCGAGTTCATTTTATATATTAAAATGGGGATACACCTATAATTAATTGTGAGTGGGACTATAAATATGAGATGGTATGGCATATTTCCCCATACCATGGAGTAATATATTGTTATTTGAAAGATATTTCTCTAGATGTTGATATCCCTAGTTTGGGAAATTATCTTTGTAATGTGGTATGTGCATACCCCTAAGTCTTTCTGATTGAATCTTACAGTTTTACCCCATTTTGAGGTTGAATTTACTTTAAAATTGATACCTAGTTCAATTCTTATTTTCATTCCATATTTTCAAATTTCACATATTGTGTTGGTAGAACATAAGGTCTATCTCAAGGAACTGGAGGCTAAGGGATTTATTCATCTTATCATTTAACCATGACAATTGCCTACTATCTTTCTAAGAAGGCTGGTGGGAGTCTTAAACATTGTGTGGATTATCAACTATCGAACTGGGTGACTATTATAAACAAGTATCCATTTTTCCATTATTTGGGTTCCTTTTTTACCAACTTAGAGTGTCTTATGTGTTTTCAATGATTTTCCATTGGTCAGGGTACCACTAGTTGAAAGTCTGAGATGAGGAAATACCTAAGATATAATTTTAGTGAAAATATGGGAATTATGAATTTTTAGTTATTCCATTCGGTCTCACTAATTCCCAAAAAAAAATTTGGTTTTGATGAACCAAATATTTCATTGGTTCTTAGACTCTATTTTGTTGTGTTCATTAAAGATATTTTGGTGAAATCCATGTTAGAGGAGGATCATATGGACCATTTGGATATTATTCTATAAACCATGAGGGAACATCATCTATATGATAGTATTTCTAAATGTGAGTTTGGGATCTTGGAAGTGAAATGTCATGGGCACATGATATCAGATATATGTGCATTAGTGGATTCTGAAATGATATGGGTAGTGATGTCCTATGAATAACATAGAAATGTTATGGAGATCTCAAGCTTTTTAGGATTGGATGGTTACTATAGGCGTCTTGTTTAGGACTTCTCCAAGATTTCATCTTCAATGGCCGATTTAACCCATATGGGTGTACATTTTAAATGGAATGACATGTTTCAGATATCTTTTAAGGATTTGATAGTGATGTTGTCTTCATCATCCTTTTTGATTCTTTTAAAACAAGGTTCAAGTTATGTTTTTTCTATGAATCATCCAAAATGGGTTTGGGGTGTGTCTTAATGTAGGGGAAATTAGTCATGGAATATGAATCATGCTAGTTTTTTCTTCATGAGAAGAAATACCCAACCCCTGATCTTGATTTGGTAGCATTTATGCAAGCACTCAAAAGATGGTGCCACCATCTTTTTGCGGAGCTGTTTGTAGTGTACTAAGATTATAAGATCCCGAAATATATATTTACTCATAGGGATATGAACATTCAAAAGCGATGTTGGTTTGAAACTCATAAGAACTTTGATTATTTTATTTCATATAATATCGGTAAAGGAATTGAGTTCACCAATGATTTGATCTAAAATTTAATGACTCAAACTAGGAATGAATCATTGGAGGAATGGTCTCTAATGTATTTGTGTACAGCAAAAAGCTTTGGGGTAGAAGAAGTTGGTGGAAGTGTGTTATTAGCTTTGATGAAGGATGAATAAAATTTTTATATGTTATTTTTTCTCTTGATGTTTATAGAAACCACGTTCCAATGATTTTGGGAAATCCTTTTATGTTCGAATGAACTTCGGTGAGTGGTCTCGGTCTCCTAGTGTAGCCTTATGCGTTCATAGAAGGTTAGTTGTTTCATTTTTCCAAATATAGGAGTTCATGGATAGTTGAACCAAGTATTCTTGGTCCATACATCATGGGGATTCCAATATGAATCCGGACTTTAGATGCCGGTATTGGTGTCCAAGGATGAGGTGGTCAATTGCATTTTTTTGTTTTTTTGTGTCTCTGTTGTCATAAAATTAAAGAAGAACACTAGGGACCTATAGGGTTGTTACAACCATTAACCATTACAGTTTGTATGTTGGATTATGTTTCCATTGACATAATCATTAATTTTTTATAAATTACTAGTGGTAAGTATGTGACTTGGGTGATCATTGATCAACTTATAAAATTAGGTCATTTATTCCCTATTAATATGATGAAGAAAGTGGAATAGGTTGGCGCCTTTATATCTGTCACGACCCCCTCCCACCAAAGATGCCCCTCCTGAGCTGGAAATGGTGAAAGAGAGATAATGACCCCCCGAGTCCCATCTCTAGTAGGCCCCGGGGTGGCGACTAGCACCAAGGGTATGAGTTTTCAGAAAATATGAGAGGCATTACCCTTTTTATTATTTAGGATCGGAAAATAGGACAAGTCAATCACCAAAGGGAAAAAAGAACATGTGTACAGAAGTAAACCCAAACCAAGACCACATGCATGTTTAAACATTTTTATAACAAAGGTACAATTACAAGAATGCTCAAAAGTACAATACCAAAAGAAAACAAGAGTACACCAATTATAAAAACTCCAACTGTCCAACTAGTATGGTCTCGCACGGCCCTGGTAGTCCTCCTGGAAACCTGAAAGTAAACGTAGGGTGAGCATACAAGCATACTCAGTAGGGAAACCTAAAGATCTCATACACAAGGGGGGAGACATCCAAATGTCCCGTGAGAACAACAGAAGGAACCTAGCAAGGAATTCTATCCACCCAACCTCACCAGCCACACTCACCAAAAACACAACACAATAGGTAGTAGTATATAAGAACAAGAGTATTGGGTACCACACACCATTTCCCTTTAGTTAGCTACTCTTCCTAACGGTGAATGTCCTGATGCTGCCACACTCTCCCCGCCCGCACACACCTGGGCCTCACAACCATGAATCCCGCCCGCACACACCTGGGCCTCACCACCACATATCCAGCCCGCACACACCCGGGCCTCACCACCACGTATCCGGCCCGCACACACCTGGGACTCACCACCACGTATCCAGCCCGCACATACCAGGGCCTCACCACGACATATCCCGCCCGCACACACTTGGGCCTCACCACCACGTATCCTTCCCACACACACCTAGACATCAATCGAATCCTACACGGGGAGTCTTGGGTGTAAGGTCTCCTCAATCCATTATAGCCTCTAAGAATGCCCGAAGAGTCTTGGGCTAAAACCACCACTATCGAAACCTACCCGAAGAGTCTTGGGTGTAATTTCACCTCAAGCCATTATAGCCTAGGGAAGAAGAAGCGGTAAAAAGATAGTAACTAAGGGGAAAACACCCTCTCCCATGAAATGGGAGTGTTTGGCGCTAAGTTCTCGACATGGGTGGGGTGCAATAAAACACAAAAGATATATATATATATATATATATATATATATATATATATAGCAACCACTCAACCCAAACTATGGCTTCTAAACAGAAAAACTGAGCATGTGCCTCGGCACTGCTACCACGAAGCATGCATACAACAACCAAACCCAACCACATTTAGGTTTTCACATTTCAACAGAATTAGTTTATTAGTTCCTTAACTACTGGGAAACTATCCACAACCAAACATGATGATCATTCACATAACAAATCCCTGCCATCCAAATATCATGTTAAGAAAATACAAGCAACACAACCAAGTCCCTTCTTAACAAACAACCATACCATTAATTATTAATCCTGTTACATTACCACTACCCACCATTTATTAACCCTTCCACTTTTTATTTATTATTCACAAACATAGCTCGTTCACATTAAAACCTATCCCTGTAGTCCTGCTGCCAACCACCATAACCACAACCACACCAAAGCCCGTTTATCATTATTATCCCTTTAATACCTTTTATTTCAGCCCCGGTGCCCATCACTATTATAGCATTCACACCAACCCATAACGAAGTCAACCGCAGCCCCGCTGCTCTCTCGATCCACAACAACCCACAAAACACCCCCATCACATGCCACGTAACCAAAATAATGCCCACATGTTCATTATTCCATTTTGTTCAACCTGGGTGATCACATAAGGGCTCCAGATTTTCATTTACTCATACAACATTAGGTGATTAACCAATTTCCACATTCCACAAGGTTCCATTCACATAAACGGTCTAGAAAGATTGGGAAACATTTAATTGCGCATGCAATGGCCCCCAATGACCGTTATTTTCAGTAGGCATAAGCCTATTCATTTCACAACTTAATCACAGGATATAAAAAGTAAAGTAACAGAAATCACAAACATCCAAACCCTGTTCTTTAACCAGTTATTATCTTTATTTAATGGTTCAACTGTTTCTCATGAAAACAAGAGGATACCTACCTCTCATGAAGCAAAAATTAGAGAGACGAAGGTAAGATCCCTACCTCAACAGGTTCCGATCACAACGCTCCCCCAGATCAACCTTAGAAGTCGTCCGTCAGCGTCCGTCACTTTTGTCGAGTCCCAGAAAAACCTCCTCAGGATGAAGTTGGAAATAAAAGGCCAAAGGAAAGTCAACGGATCCAAGCTCAGAAGTTCTTCCTCGTCTCTACGATCCCGTGGCCGCTGGCGGATTGTAAATCTGAGTTCGGATGAAAAAGTTATAGAAGGAAGAGCCTTCAAGTCTCTTGAGAGAGCTCTACTCAGAGGAGAGGGGAGGAGAGGTGTGTGTTGAAAACGGAGGTGGGGACCCCTCCTTTTATAGGTGTGAAAAGTAAAAGTTCATGGCGTGTACTTTATGGTACATGGTGTGTACTCGGTTATTTCACATGGTCTCCACGCGGCTTCGAACTCGGCTCTACAGCCATTGACTAGTCAACACATGGTTTGTGGGAAACGCATACGTGTGGAGGGACTACACGGCGTGTAGTTTGGACACACAGTGTGTACCCATATATTGCACACGGCAAGGACACAGCTCCAACCTGGCACACGACCATTGACTGGTAACGCGTACGCGGGGAAGGACTACACGGTGTGTATTATTGGACACAAGGCATGCACCCATTATTCCACACAGCAAGGACACGCCATTCAACATAGGGTATACCCGAAAAGGGAGTACACGGCGTGTACTCAAACTACACGGCTTGTAGTTTCAAAATTCTATAAAGCGTGGGAAAAGTCCATTTTTCCCTCCAGAACACATTGTAGCCTTCTTTTTGACAAAGGAATGGGCCCAAGAGGTCTGGGCCATTACATCAGATACCTCTTAAAAGATTCTCATCCCCAAGAATTCAAAAACCAACCCAGGGGAACCCAACAACATACCTCTTAGGGTACTCATTTATAACAGGAACCCAACCAACAACCCTAATTATAGGTGTTAGGAATTCCCTCTCCTATGTTGAGATATTATCCTCTTTAAGTGGCACTGACTCGCCTGCACGGGTTTTAATCGCATCCTCATTAATGCATATTGATTAAGAATCGGGTCTTCCCACTTACATATATTAGGATTCTTTTCATCTCACACTTCCTCCAACACCGCACAACCCACACACTGCCCAAACACGTGGTTTGGGAAAAAATCACTTTTCTTATGTCGAGATATTATCCGCTTTAGGCGGCACTGACTCGCCTGCACGGGTTCAATAGCATCCGCATTAATGCGTCTCGATTAAGGGTCAGGGTTTTTTTTCATTTCCCCACACATCGGACATGTCACACATTACTAGGGAACAAGGAAACAAAAGGTCTCAGAACTGACAAGCCAAGAATCCCATATAACAAGGGTACATAGTACAAAAACAAGTCTCAGAAGAACAAGGAAAAAAACAAGTCAAAACAACACCAAGTACTGAGTGTGCATCTAGGTCTCCCGCTCCCAAGTGCTCTCCTCGAGGCCGCCATGCCTCCACAACACATGAACCAAGGGAATGGTTAGTCCACAGAGCACCTCCTCTTTACGATCCTCGATTCTGACTGGTCGTTCCTCGAAGGTCGCATCATCTCCCATATCTAACTCTCCCCGGTCGATAATGTGAGAGTCATCATGTAAGTAATGACAAATATGGGAGACGTGGAAGACGTCATGAACTTTCTCCAACTGAGGTGGAAGGGCCAGCTGATATGCCACCTCGCTGACTCGCCTCAGCACCTCAAAAGGTCGGATGAACCTAGGTGAGAGCTTCCTCCCTTTCCCAAACCTCTGCTTCCCCCGTCTAAGGGAAACCTTCAAGAATACATGATCTCCCACCTCGAACTCCAAGGGCCTCCTCCGACGATCAGTATAAGACTTTTGTCGGTCCTGAGCCGTCTTCATCCTCTCATGTACAAGCTAGACTTTCTACGTGGTGCTCTGAACTACCTCTGGCCCAAGAGAACCTGTCTGACCAACCTCTACCCAGCAAGTGGGTGATTGACATGTCCTTCCATACAAATCCTCAAATGGTGCCATGCCAATAGTAGATTGGAAGCTGTTGTTGTAGGCAAACTCTACTAAAGGCAAGTGTCCTACCCATGACCCTCTGAAATCCAGAATGCATGCTCGCAGTATGTCCTCCAGTGTCTGGAAAGTCCGCTCTGTCTGCCCGTCAGTCTGGGTGTGGAAACCAGTGATAAGGTGTAGATGGGTGCCAAAATCATGTTGTAACCCCCTCCAGACTCATGAGGTAAACCGAGTATCCCGGTCTCAGACGATAGGCCTCAGAGCTCCATGAAAATGCACCACCTCATCTACATACCTCTGTGCTAAGGTACTCATCGGGCCCGACTCCTTGATTTCTAAGAAGTGAGTTGATTTCTTCAGATGATCCACCACTACCCAGATTGCATCATAACCACCCTGAGCTTTGGGTAGTCCTGTGATGAAGTCCATTGAGATGTCATCCCAATTCCACTCAGTGACATCTAAAAGATGAAACAAACCACTGGGAACACGGTTCTCAGCCTTCACTTGTTGACACACTAGGCATTTAGCCACAAACTCTGCCACTGCTTGTTTCACCCCGGTCCACCAAAACTATTCCCTCAAACCTCGGTACATTTTTGAAACTCCTGGATGTGCCGCCAATGCTGAGATATGTAACTCACAGAGAACTCCCTCATGCATCACCTCTGGAACAAGCAACCTTCCATGGAAAAGCATACGATGTCGGCTATCCTCTGACCATCCTTCTTGAGCATTCCCCTGATCGACACGATCCTGCATCACCTCCACCTCGGAGTCCCCCTACTGAGACTCTTCCACCAGCTGCAACAAGGAGGACTACACCGTCATCTAAAACAAACAACCTCTAACACCTTCTACCCCTGAATCCAAGTGCAAGGTGGTCAACTCTCCCATCGCTTTCCGAGCATAAGCAGATTCCCAAACCACTTCCTTATGCGACTTCCTACTCAGGGCATCAACCACAATGTTGACCTTTCCTTCAGTGTAAGAGATCTCAAAGTCATAGTCTTGGAGAAACATGACCCATCTCTGCTGTCGCAAGTTGAGGTCATGCTGGGAGAAGATATAACATAGGCTCTTATGATCTAAGAAGACCACAAAGTGCTCTTCAAAAAGGTAATGTCGCCACAACTTCAATGCAAACACTACTTCTGCAAGCTCCATTTCATGGGTGGCATAGTTATGCTCATGAGGGCGCAACTGCCTAGACCCATAACAGATCACACTCTTCTTCTGCATCAGCACACACTCCAAACCAAGGCCAGAAGCCTCAGAAAACACCTCATCCAACAACCCTTCTTCTGGAAATCTGAGCACGGGAGCACTGACCAACTTCTCCTTCAGGTAGTCAAAATCCTCCTAGCACTGCTCTCTCCATAAGAGGACCTGGTTCTTACTAGTCAAAGCTGTCAATGGAGTAGCAACTCGAGAGAAGTCCGAAATGAACCTTCGATAGTAACCTGCTAACCCCAGGAAACTACAAACTTCTGCTACGCTCTTGGGTGCTACCCAAGAAACAACTGCCTCCACCTTCGACGGGTCCACTGACACTCCATTCTGTGACACTATGTGCTCAAGGAAGTGTACTTCTTGCATCAAGAACTTACACTTCAATAATTTCCCGTAAAGCTGGTGGTGTCAAAAGACTTCTAAGACTGCCTTGAGATACTCAACGTGATCCTCCTCTGATCTTGAGTAGATCAGAATTTCATCGATAAACACAACGACAAACTGTTCCAGAAACTCTCGGAAGACAAGGTTTATAAGCCCCATGAACACAGTTGGTGCATTCGTAACCCCAAAACGCATCACTACAAACTCGAAGTGCCCATACCTTCACCTGAAATCCATCTTCGAGATGCCACTGTCCTTTACCCTCAGCTGATGATATCCAGATTTTAGATCAATCTTGGAAAACCAACCTACTCACCTCAGTTGGTCGAAGATATCATCTATCCTTGGGAGGGGGTAATGGTTCTTGACTGTTACCTGGTTCAACCTTCGGTAGTCTATGCATAGCCTGAGACCACCATCTTCCTTCTTCAAGAACAAAACTGGAGCACCCCATGGCGACACGCTGGGTCGAAAAAAACCCTTCTCCATCAGATCTTTGATCTGAATCCACAACTCCTGCATCTCCGAAGGTGCCATATCATTAAGAACTATCAAAATTGGACGGGCACCATGATGTATGTCTATTCCGAACTCAACGTCACGTCGGGGGGGTAGGGTCACAACCTCCTCAGGAAAAACATCGAGGAACTCCCATACAACCTCTGGGACAACCACCATCTCTGTATCAACTGGAACCACTGATAACCCACCTAACAAGGAAAGGAGAGGCTCCACACGCCGGCTTCCCGCCTAATTTTTTCTCTCACAAACAAAAACTACATATTGCCCATTCACGTCAGAGAACATGACTCTTCTCCAGAAGTAGTCGATAACGGAACAAACATAAAACAACTAATTGATGCCTAGGATGACATCGTATGGCTGCATCTGTAACAAAAGAAGGTCCCCGCTAGATCGATGTGGTCCCAATGTCAACCCACATCCCTGAAAAACACAAGATACGCTGGTCTGGCCTCTAAGTGTTGTACTCATCACCAGTGGTACGGAAAGTATCTCTACATGATGTCCCAAAGAATGGGATAGACTAGGTGCAACAAAGGAGTGCGAAGCTCCCGAATCAAACAAAGCAGAAACAAGAGTGCTGAACAAACAAATCATACCTCGCACCACCTCTGGTCCTGCTAGAGTTGTCATCTCTACTGCGTGCAACTATCCACACCCAGCTCCCCTGCCTCTCTGAGGTCATCCACCTCCCCAACCATGCCCTGGTCGAGGTCCCTAAGAAGCGCCCTAGGGTCGGCCTCCTCCCGCCTAGTCTGCCCTCGGAGGAGCATGGTCCTGCTACTACTGGAAGGGCCTTTCCAGAAACTGGTGCTACTGAGGTGGGTGCTGAACCTGCCCACCTCCACCGTACTGAGCTCGGGTCGGGCACTGACTCTGAATGTGCTCCAAACCTCCACAAGAAAAACACTTCAGTCGTGGGCTCTTGAAAAAAATATGAGGACCTGGAGATATGAACTGGAACTGCTGGGGCATGCTCCCCACTAGACTGAACCTGGAAGGTCCCATCGCAGGAGACCTGCTACTGACTACCTTCTCATTTGATGAACCTGGCTGAAACCCCTCACAAGGTGCACCTCCCAGCGATTGAATCCTCTCTACAACCTTTTCCTTCTTCTGTACCGCCAAGTACATCAAAAGGGTGAAGGGGGTGACAACATATTGGAGTGAAGGACGAAGCGCCTCCTCTAAACGTCTTGCCCGAGACTCCTCATCTGGAAAGAGATCTGAAGAAAAGTGCTGGAGATCCTTGAACTTGATCCCCAACTCTCACACAGACATAATCCCCTGCTGAAGGGAGAGTAACTCCTACCTCTTCTCCGCCTTGATCATAGAAGAAAGGAATTCCTCTCGGAATTCCTTCTCAAAGTCAGCCCATGGAACCTCTGCCTCTATCCTCTCTCCAAGGTAGAGCGTCCACAACTGTCGCGCTGCACCTCTCAGCTGACTGACTACTAGGGTATCCCAGTACTCCCTCGTAGCATAGATCAAGGTAAAAGTGATCCCTAGCTCCTCAAGCCACCCCTCCATCTCTGCATCTGATGTACTTCCCTCGTAATTCTTGAGGTTCTGCCGCTGGAAAGAACGGAGTGTCTTCTGCCACTGGCTATCTTCCTCCTCTCGGTCAATCCCCAACTGATTGACCACCGGGATCTGCTGGGCCTCGGCCGTCTGAGTCACCTGGGGATGACGTCTAGGTGCCATAGCTGTACGATAAACAAGGATCGCCTAAGCCCAAGTAGTAAGGAAATTTCTCAAGGTTTTATTTTATCACATTATTTCAATTTCATTCCCAGAACGCCCAAATCAAGTAAAACACAATCATGATGATGCATGTACCTTCCCTAGAGTCTCTACCCTGCAATCAATGTGGTCTCACTTGGTCGTTCGGTATGCTCAGAGTCCTTGCATCGGATCATGGGGGACCCTAAAATCTCGTGTCCTAGCCGGTCTTCCCTGGCCTATGTCATGCACCATGATTAACTAACACCGTTTCCCTACCATCCCATGCAATCCTCACAGTTCCTAACTCTAGACATCATCCTATCTCTCAAACATCAGCCTCTGATACCATTCTATCATGACCCCCTCCCACCAAAGATGCACCTCCTGAGCAGGCAATGGTGAAAGAGAGATAATGACCCCCCGAGTCCCACCTCTAGTAGGCCCCGGGGTGGCGAATAGCACCAAGGGTATGATTTTTCAAACAATATGAGAGGCATTACCCTTTTTATTATTTAGGATTGGGAAATAGGACAAGTCAACCACCAAAGGAAAAACTAACAAGTGTACAGAAGTAAACCCAAACCAAGCCCACATGCATGTTTAAAAAATTTTATAACGAGGTACAAGTACAAGAAAGATCAAAAGTAAAATACCAAAAGAAAACAAGAGTACAAAAACTGCAACAACTCCAACTGTCTGACTAGTAGGGTCCCGCACGACCCTGGTAGTCTTCCTGGAATCTTGAATGTAAACGTAGGGTGAGCATACAAGTATACTCAGTAGGAAAACCTAAATCTCTCGTGCACAAGTGGGGAGACATCCTAATGTCCCTTAAGAACAATAGAAGGAACCTATCAAGTAATTCTATCCACCCAACCTCACCAGCCACCCTCACCAAAAACACAACACAACAGGTAGATGTATATAAGAACAAGAGTATTGGGTACCCCGAACCATTTCCCTTTAGTTATCTGCTCTTCCTAACGGTGAACGTCCGGACGCTGCCACACTCTCCCCAAAAACACACACCTGGGCCTCACAACCACTTATCCCGCCCGCACACACCTGGGCCTCACCACCACGTATCCCGCCCGCACACACCTGGGCCTCACCACCACCTATCCCACCCGCACACACCTGGGCCTCACCACCACCTATCCCGCCCGCACACACCTGGGCCTCACCACCATGTATCCCGCCCACGCACACCTAGGCATCACCACCACGTATCCAGCCCGCACACACCTGGGCCTCAATCGAAACCTACCTGTTGAGTCTTGGGTGTAAGGTCGCCTCAAGTCATTATAGCCTATAAGCATGCCCGAAGAGTCTTGGGCTAAAACCACCCCAATCGAAACCTACCCAAAGAGTCTTGAGTGTAAGGTCGCCTCAAGCCATCACATACTAGGGAAGAAGGGGAAGGAAGGAGCTAGTAACTAATGGGAAAACACCCTCTCCCATGAAATGGGAGTGTTCGTCACTAAGTGCTCGACATGGGTGGGGTGCGATAAAACACAAAAGATATATATATATATATATATAGCAACCACTCAGCCCAACCTATGGCTTCTAAACAGAGAGACTGAGCACGTTCCTCCGCACTGCTACCACGAAGCATGCATACAACAACCAACCCCAACCCAATTTTGGTTTTCACATTTCAACAGAATTGGTTTATTTGTTCCTCAACTACTGGGCTACTATCCACAACCAACCATGATGATCATTCACATAACAAATCCCTGCCATCCACAAATCAAGTTAGGAAAATAGAAGCAACATAACTAAGTCCCTTCTTAACAACCAACCATCCCATTAATTATTAATCCCATTCCATTACCATGATCCACCATTTATTAAACCTTCCACATTTTATTTATTATTCACAACCATAGCCCGTTCACACTTAAACTTATCCCTGTAGCCCCGCTGCCAACCAACATAACCACAACCACACCAAAGCCCGTTTATCATTATTATCCCTTTAATACCATTTATTACAGCCCCACTACCCATCACCATTATAGCATTCACACCAACCCATAACAAATTCAACCATAGCCCCGCTACTCTCTAGATCACCAACAACCCACAAAACACCCCCATCACATGCCACGTAACCAAGCCAATTCCCACATGTTCATTATTCCATTTTGTTCAACCAGGGTGATCACACAAGGGTTCCAGATTTTCATTTAATCAGCCAACTTTACGTGATTATCAAATTTCCACATTCCATAAGGTTTCTTTCACATAAACGGTCTAGAAAGATAGGGAAACATTTAATTGAGAAAGAAAAGGCCCCCAATGACTGTTATTTTCAGTAGGCATAAGCCTATTCATTTCACAACATAATCATAGGATATAAAAAGTAAAGTAACCGCAATCACAAACTTCCAAACCCCGTTCTTTAACCTGTTATTATTTTATTTAATGGTTCAACTGTTTCTCGTGAAAACAAGAGGTTACCCACCCCGCATGATGCACAAATTAGAGAGACGAAGGTACGATCCCTACCTCAACAGGTTCCGATCACAACACTCCCCCAGATCAACCATAGAAGATGTCTGTCGACGTCCGTCACTTCTGTCGGGTCCCGGGAAAACCTCCTCTGGTGGAAGTCAGAATCAAAAGGCCGATGAAAAGTCACCAGATTCAAGATCAGATGTTCAATCTCGTCGCTACGATCCCGTGGCCGCTAACGGATCGTAAATCGGAGCTCGGACGAAGATGTTATGGAAGGAAGAGCCTTTGAGTCTATTGAGAGAGCTCTGCTCAGAGGAGAGGGGAGGAGAGGTGTGTGTTGAAAAAGGAGGAGGGGACCCCTCCTTTTATAGGCGTGAAAATCAAAAGTACACGGCATGTACTTTATGGTACACGGTGTGTACATGGTTATTTCACACGGTCTCCACATGGCTTCCAACACGGCTCCACGGCTGTTGACTGGTCAACACACGGTTTGAGGGAAACACATACATAGGGAGGGACTACACGGCGTGTAGTTTGGACACACGATGTGTAGCCATTTATTGCACAGGGTAAGGAAACAACTCCAACATGGCACACGTCCGTTGACTGGTAACGCGTACGTGGGGAAGGACTACACAGCATGTAGTATTGAACACACGGTGTGCACCCATTATTCCACATAGCTAGGAAACAACCTTCAACATGGGGTATACCCGAAAATGGAGTACACGGTGTGTACTCAAACTACACGGCGTGTAGTTTCTAAATTCTAGAAAGTTTGGGAAAAGTCGATTTACCCTCTAGAACACTTTGTAGCCTTCTTTTTGACAAAAGAATGGGGCGGAGAGGTCTGGGCCAATACAATATCTCAGAGATTTTCTGACCTCATGGGGTTCTTTCTATGGTGGTATTTGATAGTGACCCAATATTAACATTCATGTGTTGGTATGGTTTGTAGGTAGTAATGGGTTTCCATCTGAAATTTGGCATGTCATATCATTTGTAGATGGATGGAATGATTGTGAGGTCTATCTAGGTTCTTTAGGATATGCACTAGGTATGTGGGATTTATTTTAATGAAAAAGGTAAATAATTTTCCTATGTTCATATTTCTATATAACAATAATTTTGAAACGTCAACAAAGATGGCATGATTTAAACTATCGTAAGGGTGTCTATGAAGATCTACCTTATATTGGGTATATTTGGTATAGTGATCCTTGCTTGGGTTGTGCCTCATCGAGGAGATGACAACAAAGGTTCATTTTATCGAGAAGTATTTAGTCATAGGATAGAGTAGTCAGAAATATTATTTAGACCAGTAGATTTTGTTTCTAGAGTATGTGGCATGTGATCTAGTATTTCTTATTATTTTACCTCACTTGGGACATCATCGGTTGGGGGAACAAGGTAAGTTTGCACTTTGATTTGTGGGGCCCTTTAAGATCATAGGATGAATGAAGAAGGTGTACTATTAGTTAAAATTTCTACCTCATTTGTCTTATTTAAATTATGTGTTTCATGTTTCCCAATTGAGGAGGTATATACTAGATCCTCACCATGTGATTGAATGAGAGGATATTGATCTTGAGCTTTATAAGACCATTACTGAGAAACCATTTCGGATTATGGATTGTCCGCATAATGTATTATGTGGTAAAATGATTTCCATGGTACAAGTACTATAGAATATTGGATGGGATATACATAATATGTGGGATCATGAATAATTCATGGGAAAATAGTGGAATTCTATTGTTGTGCATCTAATATCTAGATCACTTTGAGGGGGGGAGAATTTTTGTTGTGTATATTTTGATGTTTGGTTTCTTCTTTGAGGTATTACATTACCTATGTTTTGATAATTATTTGGTTATGGTTAATTTTTTATTTTTTCAGTTGAAATTTGAAAATATTTAGAGGCCCAGGGGACTGATCATGTTTTTCACATGATTAAGGTAAAACATGGGGTTTGGACTAGCACACCATGTGGTTATGTTGGAGACACTGGAAGGGGGGCACTATTTATCCAAATCATGTGACCACCTCTTCCAAACCATGAAACCCACGACAGATAGGATAGGCATGGTTATACCCTAGGTAAGGTAACCATGTGGCCTAACAATGCAACCTAAATAGAATTATAGGGGAGTCACATGGTTGTGGTTCATGGATACTCTTAACCATGTGGCCTTGCTCCAAAAAACCATGTGTATTTTTTTCAACACTCCATGTTTTTATTTTAAAAATATCAAACCCCTATTTTAGATTCCTAATCACCTCATTCAACCCTGACCAGATTTAATAGGTCATTCGGACTCTTAATAAGTATTTTTTATCCTAATACACTTTAGTGGATTGAAGCAGTGTTGATCTTTTTTTATCTCTCCTATGTAAGTGGATCTCCTTCTTTGGGATTCCTTTGGATCCCTCCTTCATTCATATTTATAGTTTGATACATCATCAATTAATAAATGAAGCTAAATATCATTTTTTGGATATTTATTCTTGGTTGTGTTCCTAAATTTTGTGTTCCTTTACTCTTCATTAGCATTTCCCATGGCGAGTGTTCTGTGTTCTGATTTCTTGGTTTTAAGGTAGGTTTCTATATATAAAGGGTTAATTCAGTGATTATAAAATTTTTATCATATATTAAGTTGATTTTTATATACTATTAGTGTGATAAATGATTCATATGTATTTTTTAATAGGATTCATGTGTTTAATGGAGTTTTTCTTTAAATACTGATTTTCCCCAAATGGTTTTTTCTTGGATTCTTGAATTGTAGTTTTCATTTAGAAATGGATTTTTTTAATCAGAATATTATTTTCTTATATTTGAAAATAATCTATAAATTATTATAATGGTTTCTAAAATATAATTGGCAATCATGGATCATCATCATCTTAGGGTAAATTAGTAAAAAAAATTAGTAATCCTTAGTATTTTTGGCACTATTATTGTCTATTTAGAGATAATAGACTACGGGTGGACTCAATGATGGTTGGAAAAAATATTATTTTTATTTCTAATATGTACTATTTAATAAGCTTGAGGTTAAATAGATAGTTCATTATCATTTATGGATATTTTTAATATGATGGTTTTTTATCAAGGATTTTTGGCCACAGGTTTTTATATGAGATTGTATTATATTAATTTTCCTTATGGGATTTTGGGATGCCCTAAAAAACTAAAGTAATAAACTTATATTAGATAGTGTGTTTTACATGTGGCATTAAGCTCATAAGGTAATATAATATCTAGATAATTTATAATATATTGACTATTTATAATAGCTTTCTTTCAATAAACACTAAGTTAGCATGTATTACATGCATGAGTGACCATTCTCGATAGCTTTCATTACATGAAAGAGAAACCTTCCTTGAAAAATTAAATTGTACGCAAGACTGAGTTTCACAAAAAAATTGAATATTTTTAAAATATTATAAGATATAAACTAGCTGTTTTGAAAAGTATTAACTAACTTATGAAAATATATGTTTTAAACAACTAAATAGTTGGTTAAAAATGAATAATAAATGAATTTAAGAACCAATTTAATGATTAAAACCTTTGGGTTATACAATTCATTTGTTACCACATTGGTAAGGATTTTAATCACACTTTTAAATTTGTGTGATTAATTTCATATTCGCTACATACTTATTTTGTGTGCCATACCTACTACCTATTTTGATAAATTATATCATTAATATGCTTATTATCATGATATTATATGATTTATTCAATTTCATACCTTTCCAGTGATTATGATTTAAAGGTTTTAAAGTGGAATGGGACACATTGGAATGTTTAAAGATTATTCTCCCCAGATATTATTAATCACAATTCCTTTTGAGACTATTAATTTCCCTTGAAATAATCACTTTATTGTAATAAATTATCATTGAATATTTACTTCAATATACATATTCTCATTCAGTGGATATTATTATTTCCAAAACCCTATATCATGTTTCATATGGTGTTTACATTGACATTTATTTGATAAATCTGTATTTCTCATCCAATATGGGTATTTGAAAAGGAACATTATTGTTTTTTATTCAATATGTGAAATTCATTGGAAATGCAGTGACAGGTGGATTCCATACTTTATATAGATCCTTGATGCATCAATAGGTTCTCATGAGACAAACTAGTTACGAAAATTAAGTAGAGGATATATTTGTAGTTTTAAACAGTCTTGAAGATAGATCTTAATATTAATAGCTCCTTATGTTCCATAGACATGAAGTCCATTGATAAATGATTTCCATCATAGTAGTTATAGTTATTATTCATCCTTGATATTTGGTATTGAAATATCTATGGATACATTTCAGTTCATTTCATTAATTAATGGCATGTGTTTTAGTTTCTTACCTTTCCATATTTGTTTTTTGTATATCTAGTTTTTTGAATGGATTGTGTTTCTAATTATTAAATTTCCATATTTCTTACATACTTACATTAAATTTATTGATTTTATGGTATGTTTGTCTAGTTATTTACCTTACTATATTTACTATTCTCATTGATTTATTATTAATTCCACTATATATTCCTTCCTTACTGATCATTTGAGCTCACCTTTAATATCATTCTTTCCCAAAGAATCCACGAAGCATAATATAAATGAAATTTAGGAATATACTATATGGATTAGATTTATCCTCATGTTTTTTATTTATTTAGAAGAAAAAAATATATTGTAATTAGTTTGTCCATTTGTAATGAAATACTCATTTATTTATCGTGTTCACCAAGACTACTAAACAAATCAGCCCTTCATGGCTTGATTCCTTGTAATCATTCCAATTTATTTAGTAGGAGAGACTGACTCTACTATATCTGGGTCGATGTCGCTACATATTTTGTAACTCCTCGACCACAGTTACCCAGAGTCGGTTCATTGTTACATAACATTGGCATGATCACAAAAGATCAATTCTTGAAAGATCTATTAGTTTTGTAGCCTTGGAAACACTAGATACATTCATAAGTTTTTCATTACATCATAAAGTGAAAAAATACAACAACATCTTGTCTCCATAGACCAAACTCATATCCCCTTATACTATCACTATAGGTCATTCATAAAATAATTCATCACATCCTGGGAAGAATAAAACATAGAAAGGGGTGAGATCAAATGCCCAGTAAGGATAATAATATAGCAGAAACTTTCATAAATAAGAATAAACATTTAAGGCAATAGATAACTAAAACAAAGCCTTTTCAACTTGAACTTCAGCATAATATTGCAGAAATCAAATGAAATAATGCCATTTACTTATTCAAAAGGATATTCTACTAGTCTAATAATCACATGCAACATCAATAACCACTTTCATAATGATGGAATGCATAATGCCAGACTATCATAACCACGTAGCCAAGGCCTCGTGCCAAGACTACATATAAGATTTTTTCACGGCCTCGTGTCAAGACACTAGTTTGTCTCATGAGATCTACTGATTCATCGAGGAGCTATAGCGGGCTCCACCTGTCACTTATTATGTCCAATGCATTACTCATATGAACAGGTTTAAACATAACATAATCATTTGTATTAAAACTTGCATACGAAATGTCAATAATTTCTCCATAAACCATGAATGGTATAAAAATAACACATTCATAGTCAAACATATCACAAAACCTTCAATACAATATAGAAGTTTTGTATCATAATAAATCAACTTCAATAATCTTAAAATCCATCAAAAGATGTTTACATAGATGAATTCAAAACTACTTGAGAGAAATATCTCTTTTTTGAAATAATTTAAAAGTCACGCATTTATAAAGAAAGTAATTTAAAAGAGATTTTTGAATCAATGTGTCTCATACCACTTTGAAACTTCTGAAAAGAAATATCATTTCAAAACATTCATGTCCATATAAATAAATCCTTAAAATCATTTTGAAAACATGGACATTAATTAAAAATATTTTAAAAGATAAAACTTTAAAACTTTTAAAATTCTGATCTTGATTAAGAGTACCTTTCATAAATTCTTAAAATATTCAGTTTGTAATCTTTTAAAAGTCATATTATTATAAAATAAAATATTTAAATTGAAAATATTTTTATAATCTTTTATGAGAAGCTTCGATGATTTTATAATGGTGGAAAATAACCGCACCCGCCGTATAAGTTAAAAAGACATTCTTATATTAAATTTGTCGAAAAGGTTAAAATGTAACTTATTTGGAAAATGAAAGAAATATTCCTTTCAGAACACATAAGGGTATAAATGAATTTAACCCATTGTCTAGAAAATATTAAAAAAAATTTAAATACATTTTTTTGAAACATGGATGTGGATGATAAAGTGGCCCCAATAGATAATTATGTATAAACAACCTCGGATAATGAAGAGATTGTAAAATAAACCCTTACCTTGTACTTTTCCTTAGTTGATGGTATTTTAACCTCCTATATAATAGTTAAAACATTGTTATTAAAAATTTCAAGAATCATATACATAATTATGATATTATATATGATCTTTTAACATTGCTTTTTAAATAATATCTTAGCAGTATCGCCGTTTCTGGTGTCAACTTACTCATTTTCTTTAATATGTATTATTACATAAGCCGTGTTTTTTGTGGATAGGATGTATCTTATTCATATATAGAATGATATAAAGTCCTTAAAAATTATTTTTAATCATCAAATTAGAATTATAATTGAATGGATACGATGGGGAATGAATCTCATCGCATTCGTGGAGATGGTAGTCCGTACGTACGCACGCGTGACAATATCATTCATTTGATATTAAAATAATATATAATTGGATGTTATATCATATATAAAGAATAATTATCTTGTTATATTTATTATTTACATCAATTATATTACATTATCATACCCATCCAAATAATAATGTTTTTGAATAACAATTACACCACGATGTGGAGACGGTAAGCCGTACGTACGCACGTACGGTGACATGGCATTCAAAGGATGGATAGAATAATGAATATAGTTGTACCATATTTATAATCACATCATATTATATAGATGATACTTTAGTTATTACTTTATAAAGGAAATAAAAAAGAAAGAAGATGTTGAAGAAGAAAGGAACATGAAAAAGGGTGGTGAAAACATTAATTCTTCTTCGGGTTCTTCCTTTTGATTTGATCAAAAAGAATCCTTATGTCAGATTTATGATCAAACTAATGCATCTAGGTTGAATTGAGGGAATTTTAGAGAGTATTTGTTCAGGGTTTTGACGATCCAAAAGGCTTTGAAGGTGTAAAGATTTGTTTAGAATTTGTGTCTTTTATAAGGGGGGGAGGGGCTCTTTAGGAAAAACTTAAAGTATTAATTTATAATAAATTCATATTCAGTTTCTAATGGCTTCAAAGAAGATTATTAAAAGTATAAAGTGGGTATGGGTCTAAATAATTTCCACCAATATATTTTATACAGGTTTGTGTCATTATATTAACCTTATCTTTTTGTTTTAACTCTTAGTTAATTAGTTTGACATTTACCATGTCACTTTGTATTTTTATATTATATAGTCAATAAACATACCATATACATCCAAGTGAACAAAAGTGGTTCATTAATGATACACATATATTGATATAAGTCCTTTGGCTGAACCTTAGATTTTTAGGAATATAATATCAATTAATAATATAATATTTGTTTAAAATACTCAATTATGTCAATTTTGACAGTATTCAATAATTGATTTTTTTAAAGTCATAACTAATTTATTAATTCTAAAAAAATTCATTTAATCAACACTAAAATTTAATATTAACCAATAAAATTCTTTTATGTCATAAAAACTTTCAAATTATATTTATTTTAACATTTATAATACCAATTGTTTGATTCTTTCATTAATAAGGATAATACTGAATCAATATTGTGTCATAAATAAATTTAATTATTCAATGACTAAATTTTATAAATAAAATATCATTATGTAGAAAATATTTTTATCATTCTAATTAATATTTATAGTTGAAATTATAACATATATAACCCTATGTAAATATTTTTTTTCTAAAAGATATATGCTTTTGTCATTTTAGTATTTACATTAACTTAATTAATATAAACTGCCCTGAACACCTACAAGTGGCTCCATGGGGTCCCAAAATCGACCAAAAGATTCCCATGGTCATACATGTATCAACCAATATGGTTACGACACGTTTTAGTGTAAATTAATATTATTATAATATTATTATTTACCCTTATTTACCGGATTTACCCTTTAACCATGGTAAATAAAATATTTACCGAAGTAATTATTCAAAATGTCGATAAGTAAAAGTTACATATTTACACAATTTGTACATCCCGATTCCAAATATGGAATCCATATTTCTAAATTCAAAACAAATAAGTGGAAAAAATTAATTTAAAATTAATTCCCGTTATTAAAATAAAAAGCGTTTTTTTAAGACATAATAACTATCAAAAGATTGACAGTTGTTTATGTCCGGTTTAAATGTGAACTTATGTAAAATGACCAAAATTGTATTAAATATTAAAAATATATTCTAAATATACTTTAAAACCACTCAAATTATTAATTTATCACTATTAATTATTTTGATTGAAAAAAGAAATTTAATTAAAATTTAGTAATTTTCACAATAAATCAAAATATAAAAATTATCTGAAAAGTACCAAAATTTTACCCCAGGATAATTTTGATATTCTAAATCCAAAAATAACGTCCATTTTGAGAGATAAAATTTATAAAATTTCACAATGTGGGTATTACTATTCACAACTGCTACTTTGATTGGTCGCGGTGTGTTAGAATCTCGAAGTTGCGTACAATGCAAGATATTACATTATTCAAAGGGAAACGTATCGTGGCAGCTTGGGTTGTTACATTCTCCCCTCCTTCAGTAAATTATGTCTTTTCAATTTGAAAATGTTCTTTAAAAATAAAAGGTTGAAAATAGAAAATACCTTTGTGGAAGACCCATATCGAAAATAGGGTTAACAAAAATATAACATTAAAAGAAAGAAAGAGAAGTACAAAGGTCACTCGAGATATCACATACTAGGATTCTATGAAAACATGGATATGTAGAAGAAATAAACCATCATGTTCTGATGGAGAGTTGTAGAATACTGGATTGGGAGAAAGTTAACTACAAGAAAATCACAAACTTCAGATTGGTTAAACGGTCTTTCATTCCCCAGTATGAAAAGTTACCCGAAAACATTTTTGTTTTTTGTTACCTTTCATAAAGATGAGGAATTTATTTATGAGATTTACAAAGAACGTAAGGAAATATACTTACTTGTCATGTATACGTTAATTCTTTAATAAATTTTTACCACAAACACATCTTTCACTCCAAAAGGTAATAGAACTCAAAAATATTCTATTTATCCTAACCGTATCTGGATCCAAAAATAAATTTATGATTCATCTATAAGAAATTTAAAAAAAACTATATTATACGCTCCAAGGACTTCACGTAGTCTAGTGGTAGGTGATAAATTCCAATTGCACTATTTTTGTGTGTTCAATTCCGTAGTTTTTTTGACGTGATGGGTTGTCACACGGTCTGTGTGTTTTCCTTTTTATAAATATCCAAAAATAACATTAAAAATAGTATCCAATGTAAGATATAATCCATTACAACCTTTATACTTATCTAAAATACTTCTATAAACCCTCAGTTAGAAATTTATATGAAAGTTAAACATAATGTATATCCTTTTTACCCTATAATTGCATGTGAATACCTTCATCATGTATTCTTTTAAAACACTGAAACATACTGAATTACCATAATGTATATCCTTTTTACCCTATAATTTCATGTGAATACCTTCATCATGGACATTAATTATAAGGATTTATAAAGAAAATCTTTAAAACATTTAAAATTATGAACTTGATAAAGAGTACCTTTCACAAATTCCTAAAATATTTATTATGAAATCTTTTAGAAGTCACATAATTATGAAATAAAACATTTACTTTGAAAATATTCTTATAATCTTTTAAGGGAAGCTTCGATGATTTTATAATGGTGGAAAATAACCATACCCACTATATAAGTTAAAAATACATTCTTACCTCAAATTTGTCGAAAAGTTTTAAAAGTACCTTATTTGGAAAATTACGGAAAGATTCCTTTCAAAACATATAAGGGTATAAATGACTTTAACCCATTGTCTATTAAATAGAAAAAATGTTTTTAAATAAATTATTTAAAATCATGGATGTGGATGATAAAGAGGTCCCAGTAGATAATTACATATAAACAACCTTAGATAATGAAGAGATTGTGAAATAAACCCTTACCTTGTACTTTTCCTTAGTCGATGGTTTTTTAACATCCTATATAATAGTTAATAAATTTTTATTAAAATATAGAAGAACCATATACGTAATTTTGATATCATATATGATCTTTTAACGTTTGTTTTTTAATAATATCTTAGTATTATCGTCGTTTTGGGTGTTAACTTACTTGTTTTCTTAAATATGTTTTGTTACATAAGACATGTTTGTTGTGGATAGGTTGTATCTTATTCATATCCAGAATTATATAAAGTCCTTAAACATTATTTTGATTCATCAAATGAGAATTTGACTTGAATTGATATGATGGGGACGGAATCTCATCGCATTAGTGGAGACGGTAGTGCATACGTACGCACGAGCGACAATATCATTCTATTGATATTAAAAAAAATATAATTGAATGGTATATAATATATATAGAATAATTATCATGTTATATTTATTATTTAAATCAATTACATATCATTATCATAGCCATCCAAATAATATTGTTTTTGAATAACAATTACACCATGATGTGGAGACGGTAAGTTGTACGTATGCAAGTATGGTGACATGTCATTCAAAAGATGGATAGAATACTGAATATGGTTGTACCATATTTATAATAACATCACATTTTATATAAAATTCTGTATTTATTATTTTTGAATGGAAATAACAAATAAAAAAGAAGTTGAAGAAGAAAGGAACTTGAAAAAGGGTGGTGAAAACATTACCTCTTCTTCGGGTTCTTCCTTTTGATTTGACCAAAAGGGATCCTTAGGATGGATTTCTGATCAAAATAAGGCCACTCAGATGAATTGAGGGAAGTTGAGAGAGTATTTGGGCAGGGTTTGGCCGAACTAAAAGGCTTTGAAGGTGTGAAGATTTGGTTACAAGTTGTGTCCTTTTATATGGGGGAGGGGGCTCTTTAGGAAAAAAATAAATTATTAATTTATAATAAATTCTTATTCAATTTATAATGGATCCAAAGAGGATTATTAAAAGTCTAAGGTTGGGATGAGTCGAAGTACTTTCAACCAATATATTTGAGATAGGTTTGGGTCATTATATTAACCTTATCTTTTAGTTTTAACTCTTAGTTAATTAGTTTGACATTTACCATGTCACTTTGTATTTTTATATTATATAATTAATAAACATACTATATACATCCAAGAGACACCCATGTGGTCCACTAATGATAAACCTATCATTATATAAGTCCTTTTTCCAAACCTTATATTTTTAGGAATAGAATATCAATTAATAATATAATATATTTTTTAAAAACTCATTTATGTCAATTTTGACACTATTCAATAATTGATATTTGTTAAAGCCATAAAAAAATTATTGATTAAAAAAAATCATTTTATCAATACTAACATGACATATTAACCAATAAAATTCGTGGATGTCAGCAAAACCTTCAAATTATATTTATTTTAACATTTATAATACCAATTGTTTGATTCTTTCATTAATAAGGAAAATACTACATCATTATTATATCATAAATAAATTTAATTATTCAATGTATAAAAACTATAAATAAAACACAATTATGTAGTAAATAGTTTTATACTTCTAATTAATATTTATAGTCGAAAATATAACTTATATAACTCTATGTAAAAATTGTTTTTCTAAAAGATATATGTTTATGTCATTTTTGTATTTTCTTTAACTTAATGAATATAAAGTGTCATTATCACATACAAGTGGCTCCATGGGGTTCCAAAATCGACTTAAAGATTCTCATGGTCAAACATATATCAACCAATAGGGTTAGGACACGTTTTATGGTAAATTAATATTATTATAATATTATTTTTAACCCATATTTACCAGATATACCCTTTAACCATGGTAAATAAAATATTAACCGAAGTAATTATACAAATTTTATAAAAATAAAAGTTACCTATTTACACTATTTGGACATCCTAATTGAAAATATGGAATCCATATTTCTATATTCAAAACACATAAGTGCCAAAAATTAATTTAAAATTAATTCCCATTGTTAAAACAAAAAGCGTGTTTTTAAGAGATAATAACTATCAAAAGATTGACAGTTGTTTATATTCGGTTTAAATGTGAAATTATGTCCAATGACCAAAACTGTATTAAATGGTAAAAATATATTCTAAATTTAATTTTAAATCACTCAAATTATTAATTTATCACTATTAATTATTTGGATTAAAAAAGTTGTTTTTAATTTAAATTTAGTAATTTCACTATTAATCAAAATACAAAAGTTATCCAAAAAGAACCAAAATATTAACCTAGGCTAATTTAGATATCTATAATCCAAAAATGAAGTCCAATTTGAGAGTTAAAATTAACAAAATTTTGAAATGTTTGTATAACTATTCATAACGGCTACTTTGATTGGTCGCGGTGTGTTAGAATCTCGAAGTTGCGTATAATGCAAGCTATTCCATTATTCAAAGGGAAATGTATCGTGGAAGTGTGGGGTGTTACATTCTCACCTCCTACAATAAATTTTAACCTCGCAATTTGAAAATGTTCTTCAAAAATAAACGGTTGAAAATAGAAAATACCTTTGTGAAAAACCCATATCGAAAATAGGGTTAACAAAAATATAACTTTAAAAGAAAGAAAGAGAAGTACAAAGGTCACTCGAGATATCCAATACTAGCATTCTATAAAAACATGTATATGGAGGAGAAACAAACCACCAAGGTCTGATGGAGAGTGGTAGAAAACAGGATTTGGATAATGTTAACTACAACAAAATCAAAAACTTGTGATTGGTTAAAAGGTCTTTGATTCCCCAGTAGGAAAAGTTAAACGACAAAATTTTTGTTTTATGTTACCTTTCATAAAGACAAGGAATTTATTTATAAGATTTATTAACAACCTAAGGAAATATACTTAATTTTCATGTAGACTTTCTTTCCTTAATACATTTTTACCACAAACCCATCTTTCACTGCAAAAGGTAATAGAACTCAAAAATATTCTATTTATCCTAACCATATCTGGTTCAAAAAATAAATGTATAATTCATCTATCATAACTTTTAAAAATGGAAAACTACATTATACACTCCAGGGACTTCATGTAGTCTAGTGGTAGGCGATAAATCCTAATTTCACTATGTTTGTGGGTTTGATTTCGCAGTTTTGTCTGACACGATGGGTTGTCACACAGTCTGCGTGTTTTCCTTTTTATAAATATCAAAAAATAACTTTAACAATAGTATCCAATGTAAAATATAATCCATTCCAACCTTTATACTTATCCAAAATACTTCTGTAAACCCTCAGTCCAAAATTTATATGAAAGTTCAACATAATGTATATCCTTTTTACCCCGTAATAGCATGTGAATAACTTAATCATGTATTCTTTTAAAACACTGAAACATCCTGAATTACTATAAAACCTTATTGATTACATTCATGCTCCATAATTCCTTATAGAATACTAGATATACTTTATCCATCCAAAAATGTTGTAAACTCAAACAATTATGGAATATACAAATCTTTAATCAGTTTCAAGGTTGTCTAGAATATCCAATATAATTTACCCAAATCAACAATATCTTATTCCACAATCAGTACATCAATATTAGGACCATATTAAGGTTTATCTTTCCTTAAACCATGTAATTTCCAAAATATTTAACTTGCTATAGAGTCACTTTTCATGGTACAATAAAATCTCAAATCCTCAATGAAATAGTACTACAGTACAATCCTTATTTATTTACAGTACATCATTGATACAACAAATCAATAAAATAATTACAAACTAACAACATAATAACACTAGTCATTCCTCTTAATCTGTGGTAGTATCATAACTTTATTATTATCCAATTTCATCATTTGGGGAATAGTCTGATTATTGGGACATTGGTTTGCATAGTGTCCAAACTCCTTGCAGATGAATCATTGTACATTTGAAACCTTTTTCATACCCTTACAGTCATGTACTTGGTGTCCTTTTTCTCCACACTTGTAACGTACTCTAATTCCCTTCAGGCATTTTCCATGGTGATTCTTTCCACAGATATCACATATGGGAAAATCCATCTTTACCTTCTTCCCTTTATCTGTCCTTCTCTCTACCATCCTTTTTTTCTCTGGATTCTCTTAAAAGCTATAGGAATATGAGATTTATTTACATATCTTATCAACACAAGATATTATTTCTTGATATGATGATAATATTCGGGAGACGACTTCCCTTCTAAATTCTATCTTAAGACCATGAAAGATATTATCCTTCTTACTCTTTGGCTCATGCGTATTGTTGGAGTTCCCATTCCTTCCACTGGCCGCCATTTCTAAACAATGGCATAGACTATATTAGTTTATGAATAGAAATACTTAATCCCAAACTTGTAAAACACTTAACATAATTTAAACAGTTTGTGGATATAATCCATAACAATAAAAATGTCTCTTTGGAGGATGTATATACACATAAACCTTTCATAATGATTTATAAAGAAAATGAGAATTATACTAAGAATATCCCACAGGAGTGTCATAACCAAGAGTGTATCAAGCCCGTTGTCATGCACCAGTTCCCGTTCGAGTCTAGATCAAAGTGGTGTTTTTGGTTTTTACCCCAAGGTACATCTGTGCCAGATCCGCCTCTACCTACTCGAATCCAGACAGGGATGTATTGCTCAGAAAAATCAAAAAATCTCTACAATACCAAAATTCTAGGACATTATTCTATACTAATCCTCAAAGTCTATCTTAGGGATATGTGCTCTAATAAGAGTTTATCTAAATATAGCTTCCAAGGTTTTTACTAAACATCCTCTGATATTAACTATAATGCCCTGACCCTAGTTACCTACAGTTGGTGCATTATTACATAACATTGGCATGATCACAAATGATCAATTCTAGAAATACCGATTAGTTTAGTAGTCGTTGAATCACTAGATACATTCATAAGGTTTACATTACATCACAATGTGAAAAACTACAACAACATCTTGTGTCCATAGACCACACTCATACCCCCTTATACAATCCCTATATTTCATTCATAAAATACTTCTTCACATCCTAGGAAAAATAAAACATAGAAAGGGGTGAGCTCAAATTACCAGTAAGGATAACAATATAGCGGAAACTTCCATAAATAAGCATAAACATTTATTGCAATAGATAACTAAAACACAAGCCTTTTAAACATGAACTTCAGTATAATATGGAAGAAATAAAAATAAATAATGCCATTTAATTATTCACATGGATATTCTAGTAGTCAAATAATCACATGTAAAATCAATAACCACTTTCATAATTATGGAATACATAATTCCAGACTATCATAACCATGTAGACAAGGCCTCGTGCCAAGACTACAAATAATATTTTGTCAAGGCCTCATGACAAGACACTAGTTTTTCTCATGAGACCTACTGATGCATCAAGGAGTAATAGCAGGCTCCACCCATCACATATTACGTACAATTCATTCCTCATATGAAGAGGTTTAAACATAACATAAATATTCGTATTAAAACTAGCATACTAAATGTCAATACTTTCTCCATAAACCATGAATGGTATAAAAATAACACATCCACAGTCAAACATATCACAAAACCTTCAATACAATATAGAAGTATTGTATCATAATAAATCAACTTCAATAAGCTTAAAATCCATCAAAGGATGTTGGCATAGATGAATTCAAAACTATTTGAGATAAATATCTTTTTTTTAAATCATTTAAAAGTCACACATTTATAAAGTAAGTAATTTAAAAGTGATTTTTGAATCAATGTGTCCCATAAGATTTTGAACATTATGAAAAGAAATATCATTTAATAACATTCATATCCATATAAATAAATCCTTAAAATCATTTTGAAAACATGGATATTAATTAAAAAGATTTAGAAAGATAAATCTTTACAAAATTTGAAATGTTGATCTTGATAAAGAGTACCTCTGAAAAATTCCTAAAATATTCATTTTGAAATATTTTTAAAGACACATAATTATAAAATAAAACATTATTTTGAAAATATTCTTATAATCTTGTAAGGTAAGCTTCAACGATTTTATAACGGTGGAAAATAAATGCACCTTTCGTATAAGTTAAAAAGACATTCTTACCTTAAATTTGTCGAAAAGGTTAAAAAGTACCTTGTTTGGAAAACGATGGAAAGATTCCTTTAAAAACACATAAGGGTATAAATTAATTTAACCCATTGTCTTGTAAATTGTAAAAATGTCTTTTAATACATTTTTTAGAAACATGGATATGAATGATAAAGAGGTCCCAGTAGATAATTACTTATAAACAACCTCAGATAATGAAGAGATTGTGAAATATACCATTACCTTGTACTTTTCCACAGTAAATGGTATGCTAAAATCCATTATAAAAGTTAAAACAATGTTATTAAAATATAAAAGAACCATATACATAATTATGATATCATATATGATCTTTTAACATTGCTTTTTTAATAATATCTTAGTATTATCGTCATTTCGGGTGTTAACTTACTCATTTTCTTTAATATGTTTTGTTACATAAGAAATTTTTTTGTGGATAGGTTGTATATTATTCATATACATAATTATATAAAGTTCAAAACATTATTTTTAATCATCAAATTAGAATTATAATTGAATGGATACAATGGAGAATGAATCTCATCACATTCGTGGAGATGGTAGTCTGTACGTACGCACGGGCGACAATATCATTATTTTGATATTAAAAAAATATATAATAGGATGTTATATCATATATAAAGAATAATTATCATGTTATATTTTTTATTTACATTGATTACATATCATTATCATACCCATCCAAATAATAATGTTTTTGAATAACAATTACACCACGACGTGGAGACGGTAAGCCGTATGTACGCATGTATGGTAACATGTCATTCAAAGGATGGATAGAATACTGAATATGGTTGTACCATATTTATAATAATATAACAGTATATAGAAGATATTGGAGTTATTATTTTATAATGTAAATAAAAAAGAAAGAAGAAGTTGAAGAAGAAAGGAACTTTAAAAAGGGTGGTGAAATCATTACCTCTACTTCGAGTTCTTCCTTTTGATTTGATCAAATGAGCTCAATAAGTTGGCTTTCAGATCAAAATAAGGCCTCTAGGGTAAATTGAGAGAGTTTTAGAGAGTATTTGGGAAGGTTTTGGCAGAACCAAGAGGATTTGAAGGTGTGAAGATTTGGTTAGAAGTTTTGTCCTTCTATAAGGGGGAGGAAGGGCTCTTTAGGAAAAACTGAAAGTATTAATTTATAATAAATTCATATTTGGATTATAATGGCTAAAAAGTAGATTATTTATGGTCTAAGGTGGGTATCGGACTAAATCCTTTCAACCAATAGATTTTACTCAGGTTTGGGTCATTATATTAACCTTATCTTTTAGATTTAACTCTTAGTTAATTAGTTTGTCATTTACCATGTCACTTTGTATTTTTATATTATATAGTTAATAAACATACAATATACAACCAATAGACCCAAAAGTTGTCCATTAATTATACACATATCATTATATATGTCCTTTGGCCGAAACATAGATTTTTTATTAATAGAATATCAATTAATAATATAATATTTTTTAAAACAACTCATTTTTGTCAATTTTGACACTATTCAATAATTGATTTTTGTTAAATTCATAATAACTTTATTAATTCGAAAAAAATTAATTTAATAAATAATAATATGACATATTATCAAATAAAATTCATGGATGCCATCAAAACTTTTAAATTATATTTATTTTAACATTTATAATACCAATTGTTTTATTCTTTCATTAATAAAGAAAAATAATTCATCATTATTGTGTCATAAATAAATTTAATTATTATATTTATAAAAACTATAAATACTAAAAAATTATGTATGAAATCTTTTTACCTTTCTAATGAATTTTTTCAGTCGAAAATATAACATATATAACCCTATGTAAAAATTGTTTTTCTAAAAGATATATGCTTATGTCATTTTTGTATTTACATAAACTTAATTAATATAAAGTGTCCTAATCACCTACAAGGGGCTCCATGGGGTCACAAAATCAACCAAAAGATGCCCATGGTCGTACATGTGTCAACCAATAGGGTTAAGACATGTTTTAGGGTAAATTAATATTATTATAATATTAGTTTTTACCCTTATTTACCGGATTTACCCTTTAACCATGGTAAATAAAATATTTACCGAAGTAATTATTCAAAATGTCTAAAAAAAAGTTACATATTTACACTATTTGGAAATCCTGATTGCAAATATGGAATCCATATTTCTAAATTCAAAACACATAAGTGGCAGATATTAATTTAAAATTAATTCCCGTTGTTAAAACAAAAAGTGTGTTTCTAAGAGATAATAACTATTAAAAGATTGATAGTTGTTTATATCTGATTTAAATGTGAAATTATTTTCAATGACCAACATTGTATTAAATGGTAAAAATATATTCTAAATATTATTTAAACCCACTGAAATTCATAATTTTTCACTATTAATTATTTTGATTCATAAGGTTGTTTTTATTTAAAATTTAGTAATTTTCACTATTCATCAAAAAATAAAAGTTATCCGAAAAGAACCAAAATTTTACCCTATGATAATTTAGATATTATGAATCCAAAAATGAAGTCCATTTTGAGAGATAAAATTTATAAAATTTAAAAAAGTGGGTATTACTATTCATAATGGCTACTTTGATTGATCACGATGTGTTAGAATCTCGAAGTTCCGTACAATGCATGTTATTGCATTTTTTCAAAGGGAAACGTGTCGTGGAAGCTTGGGGTGTTACAGATTTCATGGAAATGTTTTTAATTGGGTAACTTATAATGTATGTATATTCCTATACACTATATAAAATCAACGTTCTATATTTCCTGATTGATAATATGAATGGATTTTATGATAACCAAAGAAAAAATGATTTAAAATTGGATTTGGATTTATAAAAAGTGATTATTATAAAAAATGATATAACTGCAAACTTTTTAGTATTATACCTTGTATATATTAAATGGTTGTATCCTTTTGGGATTCATTTTCAAACAAAATTTTTTTAATTTTTTTATTGTAGATTTTGTATTATATTATCTAGTTAATGAAAAGTTAATATTGTAGAATGCATGCTTCACTTATTATTGTAGTATTTATTTTGGTTTGGTTGGTGGGTGATGATGGGTCACATGGAGACTTGTCATCTTTTATAAATCTTACATTTCTAGTTTAGCATGTCTCTTTTGTTGTATGTATATTTCTCTACACTTTATAAAATCATCTTTTCATATTTCTAGATTGATAATATGAATGGATTTTTTGATAACCAAAGGAAAAATGATTTAAAATTGGATTTGGATTTATAGAATGTGATTATTATAAAAAATGATATAACTGCAAAATTTTTAGTATTATACCTTGTATATATTCAATGGTGGTGTCCTATTGGGCTTTGTTTTCAAACACTAATTTTTTAATTTTTTTTATTGTAGATGTTGTATTATATTATATAGTTAATGGAATTTTAATATTGTAGCATGCATGATTCTCTTATTATTGTAGTATTTATTTTGGTATGGTTGGTGGGTGATGATGGGTCACATGGAGACTTGTTGTCTTTTATAAATCTTACATTTCTGGTTTATAATGTCTCTTTTGTTTTATGGATTTGGTTTTATAATTATCATAAATAATCATTTTTCTATTTATTAAAACATATTAAAATATCATTATTTCTCTAGAAGTATGGTTTTATAATTAAATCACATCATATTCATCCATTAATTAAAGAATATGTATTCTTGGGTAAGTCTAACAACCTAAATAAAAAAATATATAAAATAATATCATAAAAGGCCATGAAAACGTAGTTACAAATAATATATGATATAAATAAGAGATTAATTTTTTAATTTTGTATTTAAAATCGTATAATTAGTATTAAACTCATTAATTAAGATCCTCATGTCTGCTAATTAAATTCCACTGAAACTAAAGGATCATTACCAAAAATCCTAAAGAATGAAATTATAACAATAAAAATAATTATAAATAATCAATTTTAATATATTTTATCATCTGGGAATAGATAGAATTTGGAGAATAATGGAGAAAAACAACTTTATTACGAAACTAGTCCAAAATTATCAATATTACTCACACCAAATATTAAAAGTGGATATTAACTATCATTTTTAAATATAGGGATTAATTAAAAATGAACAATATAAAAGGTGATATTAATATAAATATGGATCTTAAATAGGTGATTAAGATAGATAATTTTGATATAAATGAGATTCCAGTGATTTTGTTTAAGTACAAAATTATTATAAGGGGTTCTTTTTCAGAATATTCATTTATCAATACATGATTCTTATTTCCAATCATGATAACATTAAAATATTTTTATTACTAACTAATTAATGACTCATAATGTATTAAATTAATTGATGGGTTCTGAATATCCATATAATGTTCTATATTTTAATTTATTTTAATTCAATTGATACCAAAGATTTAAGGTTTTTTCTGAACTCACATCCCATCATTAATTTGTAATTTTTTTATTATTCTTATTTCATCTAGGATTGAGATATTTTACCCATAGAAATTATTTATTGTTATGTTCTATTCCTATATTGTGTAAAATGACCATTTAATGAAATCCTATAACCTTGATAAAATTTCATTCCAAAAATATATATTGTTGTTGAGAACAATTTCTCTCCCCATTAATAAAAATTTCTCATCTTTACCCATATGTTCATTCTTTCCAATTTTTTCCTTTATATTTGGAAACCCATATATGTGTTATCTTATCTATCCTACATATTTCCCTTTTCCAATTATTAGAAAGATTATTTTTTCCTTTTTTGTGTTTTTTATTTCAATAAAAATTTTTAAATGTTTTCCTTCCATGATTTTTCTTTTATTTTCCACCCTAAATTTCCATGAAATAAAAATTATTTCACATAAATTCTATATTATTATGGATTATTTTTATATTTATTTATTCCCAAAATACTTTTCATCACTTATTGTAATATATATATACATATATATTAAAAGTGAACTTGATATTATTTTATGACATTATTTGAAAAGTTTATTAAAAAAAATTTATGAATTCACTTCCATTTTCCACATATGTACAAGATATTTTTTTCTTTTTAATTTTCTTTCATTAATTTAACTCCAAATATCATATAATATTTTGGGTTATTAATGTTTTGGAAATCCATTTTCATTCCTAGTAATTCAATTTTTATGATTTATCTTCCATTATCATTCCTTTAATAACACTCATTTCCTTCATTTAATTAATGGGTGTTCTACTAGATTCCATACATCGATTCATTGGGAAAATTACTTATATAATTGTACTCACATTTTATTTATGTTTTGAATACCATAATAGAAATTATCTTTATTTAAAGTTTCTTACCAAGAATGTTTCTAAGTATCTTTTGATACCTTTTATTTTCCAATTGTATATCATGTTTGGATTATTAATCGATTTATGATTTTTTTTCTCTATGTAATTCCAATTAAAATGGATATGAAACTCATTTCACCTCTATATGATATTTTTATTATGATGAATCACTAATTTCAAGTTTCACTCAAATGTATGGATGATGATGTGTGGCCTCTTGTATCCCCATCTAGTGTATTAGAAATTTTTTCTATAAAATGAGGTGGTACGACATAGACATAATGGGTTATTTTCTAAAATTCAATAGAATAATGAGTTTTCTCACATTTAGGGAATATAAATAATTTTTTTCACATAGTCATGGGAGTACTGAGTTTTCTCATAAGATTTTCCATGCTTATGGTTTTGAAAGTATTCTATGTTTTAGAACTTTTTGGGCAATATTACTTTCCATGTGTATACAAATTTTATAATATATTATTCCCTTTTTTATGCACCCATGATTCTTGATAATTGTTTTATGCTTCTATTCCAGGTTATTTTTTTCTACATATTTATTATATGTAAATTTTATGACTTGTTATTTTGTTATATTAATATTAATTCAATTATATATGATCTATAATTTATTGTATTTCTGTCTCTTATGTATATAGGTTATACTAACTTTTTTATATTATTCTTTGTTATGGTCTTTGATTGATATCATTTATTAATAACCTCAACTTGAATCTTTTTTCACCACATTATTATATTTTCATTTACAAAGGTTATAAAGAAAAGTAATAATTATGATTTTTCTATAATATAATATTATGTGGATAATTTTTTTGATCTATTTGTGGAAGGTTAGGGATGAAGAATTTTCCTATATAATGTAAAAATATTCATTCTTTAAAAATGACATGGGTTATTTAGTTAATGTTTTTTCCAAAGTTATTAAAATTATAAACAAAAAAATATTGTATTGAAATATTTTCTCTATTAATTCAATTCTGACATGTACATTATACAACCCTCAGTTTGAGTTATTCCATTATTTTATGCATTTTATTTAATTATTTTTGTCATGAGAATTTTTTTTGGAATTGTTCATCAGTGTAAAGGGGACAAAAATGAAATATTTATATAGGAAGTACTATATGTAATATTTAATCCATTAAAGGTTCTTTTATGACATGGATAGGCCCTAGAAAATAGCCATTAAGTTCATCAATATGTAAATGGGATTCAACTGTTTGATTGTTAAGGAATTATGAACATGAAACCAATTCATGTCATGAGATGGTTTTTTGGAAAAATAAATATATTACCTAGGAGATGGGTTTTTAGTTTATGTGACTTATTAATGATTTCATGACCTGAATTACAAATTCACATCATAGATACTCTAGTCTTAGTCGGTTGGAATCTGTCCAACACTCTAAAATGATTACATGGTTTTTTTCTACTCTCTCAACTTCTGGGGTTACCATAGGTTATTTATAGTCATTTTAGATGTCCTAAGACCAATACTAATGAATCTATTGATGTAATATTATTGAAATATAATTTTATTATTTTATACTCCCTTCTCGTATCAAATATCTTCAGGATGGAATAAAATAAACCATTGATATATGTATAACAATCGGATATATGAGATAAGATTTTTATTGATGATTTATTCATTTGACCTGATAGAGTAGAAGTCAAAATGGGTGTAATCTATTAACTCATCCTTGATCTTTCATGCCAATTAACTTGACGTAGGTGGTTTCCCTCCCACTCTGATAATTTGGAAAATGATGTATTGTGTTTTTCATCAATTTTTATTTTTCTTGTCTTGAAAATCCCATAAAAATTATTACATAGAATAATCATTTTTTAGATTTGATTTGAAAAAGGGGTGGTATGAAAGATGAAATTTATATTTAAATAAATGTATTAATTTAAAGTTTTCAATAACTGTTTGGAATGTGTTCATGTAAAAATGGGATGGATTATGGATGTAAAATACCACCATCAAAGTGGGAAAGAGTATAGTCATGATGTACCACTGTCATTCTGTGACACCATGATTGAGTGTTTAGATGTGTGTATTTGTGTGTGCATGTTAATATTGGAATGATTATTCTATGTAAAAAGTAATTATTTTAAAATAATTGCTAATTTTTTCCTAATATGGAATTTTTTATCATTTTGATATAAAATATTTATTTTCTTTTTAATAGTTTTATATAAAATGTGATACATTTTTCATGTCGTAGTGGTTTCTATTGGTAATTTTTTGTGATTATCTACTAAGTGTTATTATCATCCCTTTCATGGGAACTTTGATACATTTATAGATTTCATTTACCAAGATATAGTGAAGGAGTGGGTTTATTTCTTCACTATTTAAATTACATGATACTGTGATATTGAATGGTGGATATGGTGTATTGGAGTATCTATATATTCATCATATCGAGTGCCACTAGGGTTCCTAAATCTTTTTATCCTAGATTCTTCATATTGTTTTTATTTATTTCTGTTATTACTCTAATGTAGATTTATATAGAAATTTGATTGAGTTTCATGGATATCGTCTCATGCATCATATAGTTTGTATTATTAGAAATCAATTCATCATAGGTTTTGGGGTTCTCAAGTGAAATCATCACCCATTGTTCTCTTATTCCATTAGAATTTATTACTACACATTGGTTCATAGGGGATTTTAACTATGTTTAGTAGCACTATATCACTTCTCAATCCAATGATTTGGGTTTTGATGTTACAAATGTTATCTATTAGGTTTGATACTTGTGTTTGGTTGGTATAAACTATATAGAAATTCTGAAACATGAAATGTATAGGATAAAAATATGAAGATAACTTTTTTAAATGTAACCTCAATATATCATTGTGGTTTAGAAAAAAAATGTGTTCTAAGACAATTTACGAAAAACAAATTATCTCATGACCCTGGGTTTATCCAATGAGTGTACGATATCAATCATTGGCACTGAGACTTATCTATAGGATAGTTTTTTTCAACTATAATTTAGTGATTTATAAAAAATGATTAAAAATTACTATAAGGGTAAATTTTTTAAATTCTAATTCCAATTAATGTTTCTTATATGGATTTGAAAATTTTAGGTGTTTAGTTCTATGAGAGAAATAACTAAATGGTTTTTTATAATTATAAATAATTGAATCTATTTAAAACTATAAAAAAATTTAGGAATACATTAGATAACATGTGGTTTCACCTAGGCCACATGTGAGCCAAGTACGTATATAAGTTATTGTGAATGATTTTCAAGTTGTTGATAAAGGAAATTGATATGATGAACCACAGAAAGTAGACCATTTAGCAATATTTTAGAAGAAGAATCCACCATTATTTCAAGGGGATTGAAAACATAAAAATGAAATTTTTTAAATTAACCAAATAAAAAAATATTCATTTTTTTTGGTACACTATAAGAGATAAATGTTGAATAATAATCATATATATTTGAGGATCTTGCATGTCAATGGTGTTATCTATTTCTCTTATATAGATCTGAACATGGACTTGAATCAAAATATTTTGAGTATTATTATAATAAATAATTGTTTCTTCACACATTAGATATAGAAATAAAAAAACATCTTTAGATGAATGTATGAAAATATATCTATAATAGAGTATATAGATATGTTTATAAAATCTACTCATTTCACTTTGGAATTTATTTACAGGCATGTATCTAAAAAAATGCATCATTTTTCTAGTATTGTGACAGGATATTTGACCTAATATATTTTTTCCTATGTATTATGGATTATACCTAAATGGTTTGATAGGGAAATAATATCATAATAATATTATCACAGAAGTCATACTAGAGGTAGTATGTTTATTTCCATGGGAACATGAGGGGACTACAGTTCTAGAAATAAGTGGAAGAAGGAAACTTATTCCTTGGGATGCGGAATATCTCAGACATTGAATTATAATTTAGTTATAATTTTTATATGATTGAGATAAAAACTAGGTTGTTTCCAATACAGTTTTCTTATGCATAGGAAAAATGAATACATTACACCACCAAGTAATTTTCACCACTCTAGGTGGAAAGGGTATATAATGATATATAGACCTGTACATAAAAAATAAATAGGTGGAATAGTCTTGACTCATCCCTGATTCCATAATTTTTGGATGGAATAGTCCCATTAGACTAGAATTTTCCCATAAACGAGGGTGAACTAAGACATTTCCTAAAACAATTTGGTTGTCAGGTTTACACCATAATAAGGAAGCAAGATCTATGATATAGATGTGGATTAACATATTTAGGAGAAGATTATACAATCATGAGTGAGAAACTAGATCCATCTATGGTGTGAGATATAATTATTTTAAATGTGGCTCTTATTTATTTCTTATTTGATACTACTGCATCACATTATTTTATTTCTTTCTTATTGTTAAATAATTGGGGATACAAATGGAAATGATTCATCATATCATTCATACCAGGATACCACTTATATTATGGGAGTTAATAGGATTCAAATTCCCTAGGTGCTCCATTAAAATTGATAGAACTCTATTTCTATAGGATTTTATACTCCTAGAGATGGATTTTTTAATTTTTTTGGGATATCTTGTTGGATTTAAAGGGAATATAGAATGGTATTGTTGACCATTGAAAATCAAATCCTTGTATGGAGCTCATCATGTATTATAGGTGGATTCAGATATAATTAAAGGTATATCAAGACAATTATAAATAGTGAACAGAACGGTATTTAGAATGTAATTAGATGTGAACATGGAAACTCTTAATGAGATAAGAAATGTGACACCTCCTTATATAGTGGAAAAATACTCATATGTATTTACAAATTATTTAACTTTGTTACCAGATGAATGATAAATGAATTTTTATATCAATATACTCATGGAAATAAACCCTATTTTCTTTTCTCATACAGAATATATCTAATTTATTTTTATTAATTAAACGTTAATCTAGAATATTTGTAATGTTAGTATTTTATTACACATAGTACAAAGTATTGGGTTGTATAGATATTATTTTTCATTAATATAGATGATTATCTCTATTTCCTTTTTTATTATAAAAAATTGAATCATGTTGTTATCAAGAATCAGAATCATATTCCTTGAATTGATTACAGATAAGATAAAATAATAAGAGTTAGGTTTCTCTCCCATATTGATTTAATATGAGTGCGACATCAACTCATAGTCCTGAATGATGACATTTCAAAGGAAACATTTCAGAGTAGATAAAAATATTATTAATATGTTATTATACCCTTTGATCTAATGAATGGACAGATATTTTTCATGTTTTTGAATGACTATATCTTCTACAGGCACTTAAATTTTATTATGGTATATGTGGATGATATTTAGGTTGACTATCCAAGAAGAAATGACTATAATGAGCACATAGAAAATATACTATGTATATTATGGCATCCTCATTTGTATACTATTTTTTATGCTCAAATTTTGGAATAAATAATTTCATTGCCTCAAGTTGTCATTTTTAATGAATCTTTATCAGTTAACATAGGAAATATAGATGAAATTATCTCTTAGAAGTAACCAAAGAGTATTTTTGAAATACTCATATTTTTAGGACTAACATGCCATTATCCTCTAATTTTTTATATTTATCTATAATTTATTCCCCCATGTCTAATTCAACAATAAAGGGTGTTCTATTCACATGGATATATGAATAATAGAAATTATTTTAAAAGCTTAAATATTTTTTGACATTGGGACCAATCCCAATAATTTCAAAACCTTTTAAGAACCATGTTATGATGTTTTTGGATCCAGAATTCTTAGTTCTCCCATGAAGGGTGATCTTGTTATGGGCAATGCTTGTAGTTAGTTATAAATTCATGCGATAGACAATTATATGCATGGAATTGAATTATATTTAGTTATCAATTTCGTAAAGTCATGGTGGAATTATCTCTTTTGATAAAAGACCAAAAGATTCAGTTATCATAATATTTTTTTGTACATATTTTTTGAGTGAGACATGAACATGAGGAAATGAATATAGTTTCATTAAATATCAATGTTTTATTTTTAAATGGTATAAATACCCATTAATTATAATTTTTTAGAATTTTTTTTTGTTTTGAAATAATATATTGATGTATTTTGAGAAGTTTGTGACCAATTGAAACCATTGATCATGGTTTCCAACATGAATCTATATTGTACCACATTAGATGATAATTCAGTTGTCTTTCAATTTAAACATGTTCCTAAATTTATATATTTTTAAAAAAATACTCATCAAATCATGATTTTATCATAATTTGGTTAATCCAACATGGTTTGACGACTTCCTTTATCTGTATATAAGACTTAAATTCCTTGTTACATTTTTTAAGTTGATTTATAGTTCCTCATGTTTCAATATCCAAATTATTTCTTAGTACCACCATTTGAAATTGAAAATTCAACTGTGTGTTTAGAAACATTACATGGAAATGAAAAATCATTTTTTGGACAGGTACGAGATGCAATATTTGCATATTATGTAATGAAATTTTTATTTTTTTAATGGGTATAATAATTTGATCAACTATTGAGTAGTGTTCTGTTGTTTATAACTACACCAATGTGGAAGTGGGAAAAAATTTCAATGTACACTAAGAATAATATATCAAGAATGTTGCAGAATTTTGATGCTATTTGGGTGATTCGGGATTAACGCACTAGGAAAACGAAATCTCCATATCAAATAATCCAACATGGTAGAGTATTTGGAATAGATTTATATTCAAGAATTTATTTGGTATTAGGGGGTTCCTATTTAAATTATCTCTAATTTAGATTCATTATTAATATCTCTATTCTACTATTCATTATAATTAGCTCTTGGGAGTCAACTAAATAAGATCAAGGCATATCATCCATAGAGGGATGGGTAGAAAGATACCATAGTTCAAACATTTGAAGATATTTCTAGAGCTTTTTTCGTGGATTTTGGTAGCACTTTGGAAGACCAAATATCCTTGGTGGAATTATCCTATAATGAATTCTATCAGGTGACTTTAAAAATAGTGTCATTCTTGGATTTTTATGGTTTCTTTATCCTTATCTACTTTTTTGGGTAGAAACACGAGAGACATCAATGATTGGATAGACTCTTTTCATTAATACTGTTGATGAATTTCAAATGACCCACAAGCAATTGTATATGGATCAAAGACAACAATAAATCATATATATAAAATATTCATATACCTTTAAATTTCAATGTGAGTGACCACATATTCTTGATGGTGTAACTAAGACATATTCATTGACTCTTTGGGAAACAAAGAATACTGGAATCAGAGTATTTGGGGTCATTCAATGTTTTTAAACCTATTGGAACTATGGGTTTTAAATTAGCCTTACCAAAAACATTCACTAATTTTCATAATTTTCTCCATATTTTTCCATGGATGATGTGTGACCAATATCCTCATCATGTGATTAGTTGGGATCATGTTACTTTGGTTCTTGATGTGATATGTATTTATAAACTGGTTCATGTTATAGAAAAATAGGAAAAGACTCTATGGGGGAGATTTATTTACATAGTGAATGATTTATGTAGTCTTGGTATGGTTCATGAGGAAATATGGGAATGGAATAAATTTATGTGTGTATTTTCTTTGACTATTTCAATTGAAATTTTGATCTCCCTTCTCCCATGGACAATTACCCAATAGTAGAAAATTGCTTCACCCCCTATTTGAGTCACATTTTTTTATATGTTATTCTTCCTTGGAGTTAGGTAATTTTTTTTTGGAATTTTTGAGAAGTGTAAATAGGAGAAGGACCCAAATTACGGATATAAAAAATTCTAAAAGAATGATTCATAATGTGAATGGGTGTTTCAACACATGAATCAACCCTGGGTATAGGTTGTGAATTATTTTAATGTGTGAAGGGGATTTTCTAGGTCTATGGATAAGGTATTTAGGATGTAAAGGTAACTCAGATAATGGGATGTTTATTCATGAATAAATAAAACTGATTTGATGGTTTTTTAAATTGATGTGACCTCTCAATTAATAAATAACATTAATTTCCAATTCAAATCATGATTAGTTTGATCCCATCTATTTTGAAACCATCCAACAATTATAAATCCTTAAACATTTTATATTTACTATATCTTGACTTCTAGGGTTACCATAGGTTATTTTTAGTGACCTTTCATTTTTTTTCATAGATTCCAATGAATATTTGGAAAATAAATTATGGAAATTTAATTTTAAGATTTATTCCATCGTATCTATACTGGATCTATTTTAGTTGGATTGAACATAACAATAGATCCGTGTGTAATACCTGTATATATGGTTTTAAATATGTATTGATGATATATTCTTAGTAATTTATGGAGGATAAAAATAAATAGTTCTAGTTGATGGAATCATCTTTTATTTTTCATGTTGATTATACTTAAGTGTGTGGCTTCTCTCTCACTCTACAGTTCTATAAATTGATAGTATGATATTTTCATAAATTGTTCTTATGCTTGGAATACAAATTCATTGATATATTATACATGGAAAGTACCTATTTTGATGTGATTAAAAAATGTGGTGTTTTGAAATATGTAATTTATATTTAAAGAAAATATTTTATTTGGATATTCTAATAATTATATTGGTAGATATCCTTGTAAAAGTGGGATGGATCATGGTCTTGAGATACCCAAATAAATGTGCGATTGAATACAATCTTGAAGTACCATCATTAATTTATGACACCAAGCATGAGTTTGTTGATTTGTATGTGTGTCTATGAGATTATATTAATGATTAATTCATGTAACATTTAATGATATTAAACCCATTGTTTAATATTTTCCCCATAATTAACTTTTTATTGTTTTGATATAAATAATATATTTTCATTATAATATTTTTATATAATATGTGATAACTTGTTCTTGCCCTAGTGGCCTGTGTTGTGAAGTATATGGGGATTATTTACTAATTATTATTCTCTCCCCCTGGGTGGGAACATTGGGGCCTTGGTAGATGTTATTTTATTATGATATAGGTATGGGGACGGTTTCTTAATTCTATAGTTTCATTCGGTGATGTTTTGATCATGTCGGGTGGAGTTGGAGTTTTGGAGTGATTATGTCATGTTTTTTTGGGGTTCAACATGTGGACCTAAGTCTTTATATCTTGGAATATTCTTCTAATTTTTTTATATATTTTCTTTTTTACTATGATATATTTCAATAATGGAATTTTATTGAGTTATTTGTTTGTATTCTTGTGTATTATATTGTTTTTCTTGGTAGAATTCATTTCAGGATAGGTTTTTTGGTTCCTAGGGAAAATTATTGGCCAATTCCCTCTTATTTCCAGGGAATTTATTTCCAGACATTGGTTCCCTGAGGATTTCACCAAAAGATAGTACCAATTCATATGTTCCCAAGAAAATGAGTTGTGGTGGGATGTTATAATTACATTCATCAGCTATCATAGTTCATATCATATCAGTTTTTAGATAAAATTATAGGTTAATAGGTTATTTGAGGATAATTTAATTGTTCATAAGCAAAATTCGAACTATATTTCAATAGAATAGGTTACCCTTTAGGTCAGTTGAGGTAATATATAAAATCTTAGGTATTAGGATAAGAGTAAAAATTTTAACACCCTAGGGAAAATTATAAGGGATTAGTCTAAATATAGGATAACATATTGATGTTTTGGTAATGTAAAGATATTATAGTTCTCCAAAAAATTTCATATATATCTAGAAAATATCCAATGGATGATTTGTGGAAGCGATGAACATTGGGGTAATCACCATGAAAATGTATGGTTGAGTATCATTGTAATATTCTCTCTAATTCATGATTAGTGGGAATAAAACTGCAGACCAAGATTGACATTTCTGAGGGGTAGTCTATGGTTAATATAATTCTCTTTAATAATTATTATAAAATATTTATTATGTTATGTCATTAGGTTATAGAATATGATATAATCCAACTTGTACATACCCAAATTGGACAAAGAGTTATTTAGATTGAAAATATAGATAATATGATAATTTAAAATTGTAATAAATGTTGATATTGAATTTTTCGTCTAATTACCATACTATAATTGCCTTGTGGTATTAATTATTCATTACTCAAGATTAAATACTATTAGTTTTTTAATGGATAAAGATCAGAGGAACCATGTTATCAAAAAGAGACGAGGAAAAATGTGAATACATTCAAAAATATCATCCTAACATTATTATAACTATATTGAGATCATTTTTTGTTATAAGTAATGGGCAATCAAGAATTATGATTAAAAATGTGAACATATTTATTATATAAATGAATAAAAGAGGGAAAGGATGGTTTATTGCGAAATTACCTGTGTTGAAGGTGATGAATAATAAACGATTGAATTGCGTTCCTGTCATAAATATAGTAAAAATTAAAAATTAGAACACATTAAATTAATTGGGAGAAGATTTATGTCTGTAAAAAGAGGGAATAAAATGACTATTTACCTAGAGAAATTGAAGATCTTAGTGGACATGATGAATGAAAATTGAGATCATATAGAGGTACCACAAATAGATCAATGTCTTAAATATGGGGAAATTCAATATTATCCAAGTCAATACCCTAATCCAAGGGCTAACATTGATGATAGGAACTTTTAACTTTGAATACAAGGTAATTCATATACAATAACAACTACAAAAGTGTTTTCTGAAAATGATTATGAATAAGGAACATTGATCATCCACTCGATAACTATAATTTGTTTTCATATATTGTTCAATCTACACCTATATACCTGAAAATATTAATAAAAACAAATAATACCTATTCCAATGATAGTATAATAACATCTAGGAGTAATACTATTATATCCAAAATATATAAATCCTCTCTAATAAATGATTATAGAAATTTGCTTCTTATAAAATCTTATTATAATTCTATTAGTCCAATATCATTTGATATTAGGCTTGGACATGAACTATAAACATAATTTCCATTATAATTTTCAATACACAAAAATTAAATCAAAAAATAAACCCATGAAAACATATTAAAGCCTAATAAAAATTGTTTATTAAAAAAGTTACTCCCTTTATATAAGAGAATCCTTCTTAAATAGTTAAAGGAAAATTTTAAACATTATTTATTTTATTATTATGAGCGAAAAGGTTAGTACACTATTCACACCAAGGATACTAAGGATTAAAACACATTATAAATTCATTATTTAATCATATATATCTTATGGACACTCATAAAAATTTCATTAAAAAGAAATATAAAAATTATTACAACATAACATATTAATGGGTGGATAATATAATGACCTATAATTTCACTATGTTTGTCCTTAAATAAATATAATATTTATAACTAACTGTACTAATAATAATTAAATAAAAAAACAATCTAAATTTATAATAATGTTTGATACTTATAATATATTTTAAATCAATTTATGTTACCATGTTAAGATAGTAATGATGAAAAAGGAAGGAAATGGCATTAGATAATAAAAGTATCCTTTATTATGATCATTTCTATGAGATAGGAAAGTAGTTAGATTCACTATGGGTTTCGCAAGTCCAGGCCTAAGTCTAACATCCAAAAATAGGATATTAAGGAAGTTGAATGTAGGATAATTCTATGCTCATGAAAATTTTTATAAGACTCTTGTTACTGGAATCAGTACCCTCCACTTCCATGACAACCAACATTACACTTTCATCTTACATGGAAATCATATGGGGTTATGTAAATATAATTTAAGATTGTATAAATATATAAATATTAATGTAATGTATTATTTATCACATTTATTTAATATATTTCACATTCTATATTTTAAATAAAAATATTGTTCATCTACTGACACACTGATAAAATTATCAAGATCTATTTAATCTTAAATTTTTTGACAAAATTGTATTTTTATGCGATTTAATTAATGAAACTAATCATTTTATATATAAGTTTTTTTACTTATATGAATAATTTATTAGAACTAATCTAATTAGTAATTTATTATAAATAAGAATAAAAATAGTTTATATTTTAAATATTATTTCATATGAAAACGGTTTTCATTATATATATATTGAAATTTTAAATTAAAATGTTTTTTAATTTTAATTTTTCAAAATTCAGTTCATTTATGAATTTATAAAAAAATGTTAACCTAAGATATATTTTTGGGATTTTACTAAAAGGAATGTTTTTAATGTGAATAATGAGAATTAATGTTTTTATAAATATTATGACTAGTATGACCTTATTAGTTTATATGTATGGCCTTTAAATTCACGAAACCATTCTGTTTGAAAATATATGTTTTTTATAAGGGACATATTAAATTTAGAATTATTTGATTTAGTTTAAAAACTAATGTTTGATAATTTAGAACTTATGTTACCATATTTTCTAAAACTGATGTTGATGTATTGTAAATTTATTATTTCAAATTTTATTTTTATCACTTTTAAAAATTTATTCTAATAAAGTGGATTTAAAATATGGAATTTAAATAATCATATTTTTTAATTAGATCTATTTTAATTTTGGTCATAAAATATGAATTAATTTTTTAAAAACATGTAACTATAGTAAAAGTTATAATGGTAAAAAAGGGTTATCCATTAAGGTAAGAGCCCTAACATTTTAGAAACATGTTTCGGATTGAATGTATTGGGTTAAGGACAACCATTACATATCTCCACTCCATTATTTCACATTTTTGTGTCTTATTGACTTGTGAAACATGTTCTCTCTATATATTAAGATGAAATAATAGCAAAAAAAATTCAATCTCAAGACATATAAAAGGGGTATATCATCACCCCTTCAATACCACACCAATATTTTGGTTTCCTATTTAAAATATATCCATTTTCATACCCATGTAACCCTTTTCCACTTCCATTATCTTCTTTTCTCAAAAATTTATCCTAGATCTTTACTTTATAAGGAATATAACATGTGAAGCTCATTGTTCTCAACATATGTACTAACATTTTACTAATTTTATTTCATTTTTAACATTACCCTAAAAATAATGTTTTACCAACACTGTATTATAACTTCATTTCTTATAGTATACTTAATTATGTAGTAATTTAGTAATAAAAATCAATGACCCTTCCCCTTTTACCTTGTGGAAAATGAAAACAACTTTCATGAGTACATGCAGACTAAAACCTCCATAAAGCATCATGTTTCATTTTACATAACCACCATAAATGGATTTTTTCAAATTTTAAAGATAACATATATTTTTTGAATTTATAAAATAATTTTATATTATAGACTAATAATCCATTTTAGACATTCCTCTCTTTCTATGTAAAATCATGTAATCATCCATTCCTATATTCCGACTACCACCTCCAATGTACGATGTAATATATTTTTCATCACCAACTTTCAAGGGTGGTAATTATAATGGGTTTACATAAATAATATCTTCTTTATGAATTTTTCCTATATTGGTAATAAAAATTGATCAACCTGTTAATAATATGAGAAAATATATATTATTGTAAATTCAACTGTCAAAAACAAGATTACCTAGAGGAAATACAGTTTATCTAAACTATTAATAACTTTTGAACTAATTACCTATTATTCTTATTCTATTAAATTATAGTTTATTAATATAACAAAACTAAAAAATCATTATTCCACTAGAATAATGATATTAAAACCAAATCACTCCTTATTCATCCATTAATTAAAGAATGTTCATGTTTGGGTTGTTCAAACCACAAACATAAACAATGCTATAAAATAATACCATGGATGAATATGATAACCTAATTATAGATAATATTAACTATATAAGTAAATAATTAGAAAATTTTGTTTCTATAATAGTGACATTAACATTAAACTTGTTAATTAAGATACCAATGTTTTTTTTATAAATATCACTGAAAGATATTCTTAATTTATTTATTTTTCATGGAACATAACCAAAACTATAATATTATGAAATTATAAAATTATACGCAATTATAAGTAATTAATTCCAATTTCTTGTATGATCTTGGATTGATGAAAAATTAGAGAAAAATGAAAAACAACACTACTATTACAAAAATTATATCACTATTGAGTATAATTCTCACCTCTCTAATGAGGGTTTACTCTCCACATAAATATTTTCATTACAATAAATATACTTTTTTATATATATAAACACAATTATGTCTTATTTTCTACGATTTTTACTTTTTTTATTTATTAAAAATGTATCTTTATTATCCCAATTTATGATGCGGGCTTCAATAAATTTATTTTATGTTTTTTATAATATGACATATTATTTTTTTCCCACTCAATATTTTATTAAATTTTCATTATTTCTTAATTTGAATCAATTATTGAGGATAATTATTGAATGAAATTGTTTTTAAAAAATACCACATCACCTTTTCATGAGAATAACTATTGAAATAAAATTAAATATTCTTCATTTTTTAAAATGGTAAAAATGATTTCTAAAAAAACTATTATGGATCCACTTCCATTTACTACTTTACCTCAAAAAAATTAATCCTTAGATATTTACCTTCATTAGTTACCTTATAAGTTCCCTTTTACTATTTTTGTGGATTATAATATGAGAATTACATTACTTCCATTGAATTTCCTAGCCATTGAGTGTTTATAATTTCTATTCCAATGAATTTCCTCAATGAACACAATATATTTACGTCCATTAATTTAATAGTGTTCACTCAAAGGCCAGACATCGATTGATTGGATATATTATGGACTAGATCATATCTATTTTATCTATATAGTGTAAATATCACAGTCCTTACTATTTTTATTGAATAATATTTTTCTATAAATTTACTAATTATCTTTGGATACTAATTTATTATCCTATGGTATATCATATACATGTTCCTTATAAACATATGAATTTTCACCTACTGTGATCCCATTTTGGAAATATATGAAATCCATTTTCCTTCAATCAATTCATTAGGATATAAGGGTTCATTTATTTCCATTGGCACTCATATGTATTAATAGTGACATGTGGGTCTTATATCACCCTTCAATACATTGGTTATGATTGAAATATCATGGGATGGTAAGGAATGTGAATAATAAGCTTTTTTACAAACACATTGTCATAATTCATTATCTCACATTACGATGAATGGATATAATGATTTCCCCAAATAAAGTGAGTATAATGGTATGTCTCGAAATGTTTCTTGCTCTACTGATTGTGCCACCTATATATATTGTTTTTCTTTATAGGTTATGATACATTCTCTAACACCCCTAAAATTCAAAAACAAGAACATTTTATTTCACATAATTTTTGAAATGAAAAACCATCCTATAAACCCCAAAAATATATGTTTTTCCAAATTTAATCTCTTCAATACCTTGTGAAACAAGCAACCCTAAGTATAAATGAATTATAATATAGTATACCATTGTAAAATAGTTTTTAAATTGGATTTAAATATCTAAATTAGGAATATTATATTATTTAAACATGTAAAAACAATCATTAGTTATATATTGATTTGAAATAAAAAATTAATCATTTAAAATACAGAGAATGTTTTATAAAAAACAATATTTTATCCAAAAGAAAGTTTAGTTGTGGATTGTGCACATAAATTAAAATTAATTTTATACCACTTATTGAAAATATATTTTTTAAAATTAATTTTCATTTGTGAATCATCATATAAATATTATCTTAGGATGAATTTTTTGGATTTTTTTAAAATATTACATTTATCGATGAATTGTGAAAAATGCTATTTTTTACTAAAAAATACATTTTCATTTAAATAATTCACAAGGATAAATCGAATTTTACATTGATTTTAATGTAATATTACTTAATTAATATTAAATTTTAACTATTTTAGGTCCTTTGAATCAATTTCATATTGAATTTTGTTATTAATTCTTTATATACTAATGATGATTTTTTCTCTCAAAACCAACTTTCTTGTTGTGTCTACTGGTATACTTTTAAATTATATTCTTCAAAATCCATGAATTTAATTTTGGTAAAACATATTCCATATTTCTAATTAGAATAATTTTCATTATCTAATATGATCAACTTAATTTTTACCATTATGAATATTAAAATAAGTAAATATTAATTATTGATTTTAATGTAAACACTAATTTAGCGAAAGGTTATACTAAATAGTTAAGGTATTAAATGACCTAAAAACATCTACCTAACCCATTTACATTCCATATTTATACATTATTACCTATAATGGTTCATAAATATTTATTTTTTAGTATTTTTCTTGACAAAAATGTTTGTGTGATTTAATCTTTTCAAAAATTCCATTAGTGTCCTCATATACACATATAAAGACCACCACCTCTCCTCCACTATTCACACATAAAAATAAATTTTGATCAGTAAATCCCAACAAAAATCACATCCTTACTCAACTAAAAACATTATAAAGACATTTTTTTTATCATAAATCCATCCTTTGAAAGATTTTTTTTAAATACAAAATAAGTTCCCCAAAGAAGAGGTAACATTCTTAAATGATCATTTTAATTTTATTTTATTTTTACAAATACCTAAAATATAATATAATCATGAAAATATAATAACATCATTATATCCTATATAATTTAATGAAATTTATTTAATTAGATAACCTATATCCATCATTTCTTCCATCAAATGGGAAATGAAACTTTTAATCATTGGTATAGAGAACTACCTCCGTGTGAACCAATGTAATACATTTTCAAAAAAATGTTTCAAGGGTTGAAATAAGGGTTGTTTTAAAACATTAACGTGTTATATTTATAAATCATAATTATAATATTTTATATTCCTTATTAATTTTCATTCCATTTAAAATATGATAATCTCACTCAAGTGTACAGTGGATTACCGCCTCATAAAGCGATGTGATCCGTTTATCACTTATTCTTAAAATCTATAGTAATAATGATATATTTTACAAATACATGTGATATATATATTTGAGATGATATGTATACTATATTATTAATAAATCACCCATATAATTACCCTTTCACTCGTTAAGGGAATGATAATGTCGCTCATGTGTGCATAAAACCTTTCATCTTCATAAAGCAATGTGAAACATTCTCCACGATAAAATTTCAATATTGATTCTAAAAATGTATCTACTAAAAAAATTACAATAATTAAATTAATATAATTATTTATATTGTGGATCTATATATTTTACCCATGAGCAAGATCTTTTATGTCTAAATATTCTTGAGAAAACATGGCAATTAACACCCAAAATAATGAAAATAATAATTGATTAATTACTTATATGGGATAATATGTTATAAGAGTATCCCATATGATATTATAAATGTTAATTTGGTTCTATAATAAATCAATATCATTAATAAAATAATTATAATGGTTGTTAAATAATGTTCAATAAAAAATAAGTTTTAGGTGAGGGACCTCATCTCAATTTCAATTCACTGAGGAATATTGTACTGTTAAGAAGATAATTTATTTTATTTCATGTTTATGATGATGTTTTTTCAATAAATATTATAATGAATTGTAATGAATTGTATTTGATTTTTTTTTAATTTTAATTATTTCATAAAATGGTATTTTACATGAAAATAACTAAGTTGCAAAGAATTACAAAATTAAATTTATTTAAAATGAGTTATACCACATATTCATTGTCTTCTATATTATAAGATTATGTGTGTAATGAATCTTGAAAAACATATATATTATTTCCAATAGTTTTATTTGGATATAAATTTTATACATATAATTTATTCATTTATTAATTCCCACTTGAACATCATGATCTTTGTAAACGTTTATATCATAGTCTCATTTTAATAGATATTGTTTATACTTGAATTTACATAGAACAAAATTATTTTATAATTATATTATAAACCCATATAATTTTATTATCCTCTATATATTCATGACTTTTTTGATATTATAGTAGGTTTTTTATTCTCATTATTACATAAAATGATTTATTAATTGATTTTAATAAATCCTGACTTTATTTCTCTCTTCAGTTAAACAAATATTTTCTTCCCAAAATATTGTTTTCTAAAAAGGATTTCAAAATTAATATTAATATTAATGACATGATTTATTAAATTAATTTTAAACCAATTTTATATTTTTTTAACATTCAATGTAATCTTAATTTCATTTTCCAAACAAGTCATATTTGGATTTTACTAGGAAAGTGAAAAGAATATTTATTTTAATAAGTATGACATGAATGGAATTTCTATATATCATGGACCCTCAATGTTTTAAAAATAATTTTACAATTTTACATGGTCATTTTAAAATATAGATTTTTTCAAAATATTCTATGAACTATTTTTAAAAAAATGTTATTTTAAAAATGAAATGTATGTTTCCTCAATAATTATTTAAAGAAATTTTGTGGTGTTTCTGTTCTTAAATGAAAAAAACACATTATTATTATAATAATAATATAGTAGGGATATGTTGTAGTGATATCATATTTGTTAACTTTATAGATATTTTATGATCTTTTGTACAATGAAATGTTTTCATATTCACTTTTTTATTCAATTTTTCTATATTCAATATCCTTCGCTTGAAATATCCACTTTCCTATGATCACTGGACATTAAATTTACCCAAAATATTCATATTAGTTATCATTGATATACTCATTGATTAATCTATATATCATTTTTATATCAATCCTATTTCAATTATTATTTCAAATGATTAGAGGATTCCTTTGGTGGAAAATTTATTGTGAATGGCCTGTGATGGTGTACTGGTTGGTGAAGATGAGCCTCTTTCAAGAAGTCCATGAGTAGTTGTTTGATCATATTTCATCTGGGCTTCCTTCTTTCTTCTTAGTGAAATATTCTAAAGATATTAGCATGACCCTATCTTGATACTATCCTTGATGTTGTAAGACAGCATTGGTCTTACATCTTGCTAATTTTTTAAAAATTCATTGTCCTTGTCTAGGAAGTTTCCTTTGTGTTGCATGATAGATGCATGGTTTTATTCATGGCTTGGTTAATCTTCAGAAACCCTTGGGTTCCCATGTAGGAACACCTTGGATGGACTCTTTGACACCATCCATTATTCTCTAACATTAACACCATACAGATGTCGCTTTGGGCTTAGTTGAGGTTCTTATGTGGATGTCTATGATTTGTACCAATGTATCACTTATAAACATGAACTGTGGAAAACTTGGGTTAGATATTTAGACTCCATTTCATTGAATATGAAGTTAACATGGACTTGTATTTAGTCTTAGATGTGTTGTTTAAAATGGGTGATGATTCTATTTCTATGGATTTGGTTAACACCCTTGTTCATTATGAGGGACGATGGATTACACTACATGTTGATGATTTGATCAGGGAACATCATAAAAAGTCTAGTGTGAACTTCAATGAGTATCCTCATTTTACATGTGGGATTCCTTGGGAGAAGGTGTCACATTTCAGTTTGAATTACATCGGCCATCTATGATGGGAATTGTGGGAATGGTCAGCTAGGAGAGACATGACACATTACCCCTCTTCTTAAATGAATACTGATGAATGTAACCATTTTAATCACGTATCATTGTTAATATAGTTGTGGGTTAATGGGTTAAATTTTTCTTTCTTGGAAATCATATTCTGTTGGTCATATTTTGGTCAATTAGTATTTGACCATTTCTTCGTAATTCAGTTTCTGATATGACCTCAAATGTAACTAGGATCACCCAATTGAGGTAAAAACATCAGTGCCATCATTGAAAAAATTATATTGTGATTTGTAGTCACTAGAGGTACCATGGTTCAGAATTGAACCCTTTTGATTTTATAATCTACGGTGTGGATCACCTTTAGTCAGATGTATAAAGAGACGACAATGTGATTTTTTGATAAGCTTTGTGGGCTTGGGTATGTTTTATTTCAGTTTTTTTTCAAAAAACAATATTTGGATCATTTTTGATAGCTTAACTACCATGTACGTAAATTAATTCTTGGAGGTTCATTGGGTGTTTGGACACAAAACATGTGCATTTTAATGATACCTCACGACCATTACCATCAGAGTGATGTTTTTTTGTTCATGAAGGCTTCATGAGGATGAGATTTTCTATGGTGGGGATTTTGTAATCACTTGTTCATTGAGCCAAGGTGAAATTCCATGAGAACTAGAATTTTGACATTTAAAAGACAATCTATTTTTAAAACTAGGCATCGTGCCATAATTATTTATGTTGGACCACATCAATGTGTTTTTCTTAGACCATGTTAATGTACAAATAGGATCCTCAGGTGCTTCATTGAGTTTTAGGAGCATTTTGCTCAAGAAATCAATGGTTTTGAAAGGTTTTGTAGAACGTATAGTTTTTCTAAAACCATATGGTCCCTCAGTTGTAGAGTGTGTTGATGCAACAAAGGATTAGTAGTGCCTCAGATATGTTGTTCACGATTTTCCTAAACTGTGAACCCATCTCACAAGGGAAGTTCCACATCGGTAGTACCCTCTAACTATTACTCACATAGTTTTCACATGGTAAGGATAACCATGCTGCAAAAACCAATCATGTTGGTTTCTTAAGTAGGGGTGTACAGGATTGTTTTATAGTTTTTTCATGCAGTGCAGCCAAACCATGTGACTTTCTATTCTATGGTAAAAAGAAACTTATACCCATAATTAGTTTTAAGAACCCTTTTCATCATTAAATCCTCTTTTAGAAGTCATGTGATGATCCCCCCAATGTAATGGGTTCCTCTTCCTATCCATGCTAGGAATGGAGATCTCTACTCCATCTGTTATCTATATTTTTCATTTTTAGTCTCTATGGATCTACATCAGTAAGATCTTTGATCCTCCCTCTTGTTTCTCATAGTATTCATTCAACCTTTTGTGATATTTTTTTGCATTATAATTTTCCCTATTTCCAGGTTGTATTATAGTTAATTAGGTTTCATCCAATCTAAATCGAATCAGCCCTTCATATTTGACAAGTGGACTGTCCTAAGTATGAGCTAGTTGTTCTATGGAGTTTTTCCAAAATTTTCTTTAATATATAAATGGTGTCATATTAAAACACTCTATTCTTTGTTGGGAACTTAATTTTAATTGAATTTCAAATAAAATTTTTCAACGAATCTAGATACACTCCCTATGATCTTTGCTATTAAAATTTAGGATGCCATCCTTGATCACGGTCACCCTGTGGGTGTTCCGACTTATGTTCTCCTTTGTAAATTAATTGAATATGTTCTTTAAACATCATCTATGTGTTAATATTTGATTGTTTCTGAAATTATCCCCTTTTAGGTAATTGATTAAATGATGATGACACCTTCTAAATTCCAATTAGACCTATATGAATTAAGTTTCCTTGTTTAGTAGTTTTATGAAATGGATATTTGATGAATTGAGTTATGATATTTGAATTGGATGTTTAATTGTAATGCCCCGACTCCAGTTACCTAGATTCGGTGCATTATTACATTACATTGGCATGATCACAAGAAAGATCAAGTCTCAAAAGACCAATTAGATTAGTTTCCTTGGAAACACTAGAAACATTCATAATGTTTTACATTACATCATAAAAAAACATCTTGTCTTCATATCCCCTCATACTATCCCTGCAGTTCATTCATAAATTACTTCTTCATAATCCTGGGAAAAATAAAACATTGAAAGGGGTGAGCTCAGATGCTCAGTAAGGATAACATTATAGCAGAATCTTTCATAGATAAGCAAAAACACTTAAGGAAATTTATAACTAAAACAAAATCCTTTTAAACATGAACAGCAGCATAAAATGGCAAAGATAAAATAAAATAATGCCATTTACTTATTCACATGGATATTCTACTAGTCGAATGATCAGATGCAATATCAATAACCATTTTCATAATGATGGAATGCATAATGCCAAACTATCATAACCACATAGCCAAGGCCTCATGCCAAGACTACAAATAAGATTTTTCCAAGGCCTTGTGCCAAGACACTAGTTTGTCTCCTGAGACCTACCGATGAATCACGGACATATAGCGGGCTCCAGCTGTCACTTATTAAGTCCAATGCATTCCTCATATAAACAGGTTTAAACAGAACATAAACATTGTATTAAAACTAGTATACAAAATGTCAATACTTTAACCACAAACCATGAATGGTATAAAAATAGCACATCCTAAGTCAAACATAACTCATTAGATACAATATGGACGATTGTATTGTATCATATTAACCTCAATCAAGAATAATGAAGGATATTGACAAAGATGAAAATAATCATCAAAACTATTTGAGATAAATATCCCCCTTTTTCTTGAAATCATTTAAAAGTCACACTATTTGTCAAGAAGCCATTTAAAAATAGATTTTTGAATAAAAATGTCCCATACCACTTTGAACCTTTTAAAAGAAGTTTTAATTTTAAAACATTAATGTACATATAAATAAATCCTTAAAACCATTTTTAAAACATGGAAATTAATGAGAAAGATTTAGAAGAATCATTCTTTAAAACATTTAAACATGGTATTTTAGTTAGTGTTTCTCACCAAAAGAGAGAGACTTTAATACAAATAATTGAGGTAATCAAAACATTTTAATATCATGAGAATAATCGAATTCATGATATACTATGTCAAAGTACATTATATACACCACATAAAAGTGATTTGGTGTATAACAACAAAGAAGTCTCAATGGAATGTAAATTGAGGTGAAATGTCTCATAAAAGTCGTATCCTTAGGTTAAGGATAAATCAACGACATAGTTATGTGTGAAAAATATAAATACACTAAATATGATTGGATATTCAGTGTAAAATAATCAAAGGACATTCACACATAATCTTCTAAAAACCACACCAATGAATAGGATGTTTAACTCAACAAATGGAGAATGAGTTAAAATTATTCTTATCAAATTCATATCGATGACTTGAGAAATTATCACTGGAGTGATTATGTGTATCAAAAGTATATCCATAGAAAAGGGGAGTGGAAATTATGACATAAGCAAATGAATATTGACTCCACACATAATCTTGGAGTAAAATAATCAATGAAGTTTGCATAAAGCCGAATAAATGGAAATTGAAATTTCAAATTCCCTTATCGATTAGGTAACTTATGAAACATACACCCATGAAAGAAGGATCATACAATGATGATTTAAATACTCATAAATTAAAGTATAATACACAATGAATACAATTGTGGGTAGTAAATATACACCACATGAAATAAATAGGTGGTGAACAATGGCATTCTCACGAAATTAAGAGTGTGATAAGAAACCCCTTACCACGTTGTAATCAACTGAGTCGTATGACCAAAAGTTAATAACCACCAAGTGATTTACAGAATACCATGAATATAAAGAGAATCATGATAATATATATCAAATGGCAGTACACAATACACAACTTTCAATAATTTAGTGGCGAAAAATGGAAATCTTACGGAATTGAAAGTGAGATAAGAAAATCCCTTTCCTTGTACTTTTCCTTGGTTGGGGGTAGGTTAACCTCATCTTCTTCGGGTTATTCCTTTTGATTTGATCAAAAGGGATCCTTAGGATGGCTTTCTGATCAAACTAAGACCTCTAGGTTGTAGTGAGGTAAGTTGGAGAGTATTTGGGCAGGGGTTGGACGAACCAAAATTCTTTGAAGTTGTGAAGAAATGAGAAGGAGGAGTTCCCTTTTATAAGAGGGGTGAGGGGAACCTTTGGAAAAGCTAGAAATATTATTTTATAATAAATTAATATTCTTTTTCTAATGGATAAAAAGTTTACTATTTAGAGTTTAAGGTCGGGATAGGTCTAAATCCATTCAACCGATAGAATTTAGATAGGTTTGGGTCATTATATTAACCTTATCTTTTAGTTTTAACTCTTAGTTAATTAGTTTGACATTTACCATGTCACTTTGTATTTTTATATTATATTGTTAATAAACATACTATATACATCCAAGTGTCCCCCAAGTGGTCCATTAATGATACACCTATCATGATATAAGTCTCTTGACCGAACCTTAGATTTTTTGGAATTTAATATCAATTAATAATATAATATTTTTTTTAAAAACTCTTTTATGTCAATTTCGACACTATTCAATAGTTGATTTTTTTGAAACTCATAACAGAATGATTACTTCGAAAAAAGTGTATTAATTCAATCCTAATATGTAATAGTATCCTATAAAATTAGTGTAATTCATAAAATATCTCAAATTATATTTATTTAGGTATTTATAATATCAATTATTTTAATTTTTCACTATTATGGTAATTACTGCATCATCATTATGTCATAAATAAATTAAATTATTTAATGTATAAAAATTATAAATAAAATATCATTATGTAGGAAATATTATTATCTTTCTAATTAATATTTACAATAGATTTTATCTTATGTATAACCATATATTAAAATTTTTTTAGTAAATAAACTTTGATTTTAACTCTTTTAACTCTTCATTGAATTAAATAATAATAAATGTCCTAATCTAATCCAAGTGGACCTAAATGATAATATTTTATTCCTAATGTTGTTTTTTCTCAAGATTCACTTGTCCAATAGAATTAGGACATGTGTTAGGGTAATATTAATATCATTTTTACCCTTAATTTCCCTATTTACTTTTAACCGTGGTAAATAAAAGTAAAAAAGTTACTATTCACTAATTATTATTTTCATCTTATTGAACCACATTTTACTTCTTGATATTAACCATGTCTCTCAGATTTTCAAAATTTAATTCACAGAAGGGGTAAAATTATGTTTTATGAAAAATTCAGTTTTTTAACTACCACTTAGTAGTTTCACTATTCATAAAAAATTGAAGTTTTTCAGAACAATGCCAAAATTTCACCTTAAGATATAATTGATATTCTGAATTCAAAAATGATTTATATTTTACAAAATTCCTAACATATAAGTTTCATTAATTAATTTTATAATTAATTCATGTTGTCACAACAAATAGCGTGTTTTTATGAAACAATATATATCAAAAGATTGACGATTGTTTAGGTCCAATTTCAAAGTGAAATTAATTATAATGAACACCATTGGATAAAATGGTAAAAATATATTCTAATTATACTTTAAAACCACTCAATGATATAATTTATCACTATAAATTATTTTGATTAAAAAAAATTAAGTATTTTTCACTATTCATAAAAATTGGAAGTTCTCAGAAAAATACCAAACATTCATCTTAGGATAATTTTGATATTCTGAAACCAAAAATGAAATCCATTTTGAAATATAAAATATATATAATTTCAAAAAGTAGGTATTACTATTCATAACGGCTAGTTTTATTGGTTGTGGTGTGTAAGAACTCGATGTTGCGTACAACACATGCTATCGCATTATTCAAAAAGAAGCGTACCAAAGAAGCTTGGGGTGTTACATTCTCCCCTCCTTCAATAAATTGCACCCTCAGAATTTTTTAAAATTGTGCTTGGGAATATAATGGAAAGTCCCACATCGGATAAAAACTCAATAAAACTATCACTTTAAAATAAAGAAAGAGAGGTATAATGGTCAACCAAGATAACCCATACTCGGATTCCATGTAGGAAAACATGGATATGGATGATAAACTAATTGTCAAGTTCTGATAGAGAGGGATAGAAATCATGATCAAGAGAAAGTTAACAATAAGAAAACCACAAACTTGTATTGGGAAAAACGTCCATTAGTCTCCTAGTAGGAAAGTAAACAGACAACATTTTTTGTTTTAAGTTACATTACATAAGGATGACGAATTCATTTATGATATTGACTAAGAATATAAAGATATATACTTACTTTTATTTAGAGTTTCATTCTTTAATAAATTTCCACCAATAACTCATTTTTTTAAACTATGAGTATTCAAGAAGACTTGGTCACACTGGAAGAGCTAGAATAAAATTCTATAGAATCACATGATCCCAGAAGGATGAAATATATATTTACATTGTCTTTTGAGATTAATCAAAACCAAAATGGTTAGTACAAGATCTAATGATCCCCCCAAAGGATATTCCTTGAGGGAAATAAACACTAATCTTAATTTCTAAAATTAAACCAACAATACCCCAAAGTTAAATAAATACCATTCAATAATAAATTGTCCTTAAAATCCTTCAATATAATCAAACTAATATTGAAAACCAAAACATATTAAGAATGTAGTCTTCCACGTTAAATTGTATCTCCAAATGACATTAATTACTTTTAAATTCACATACTTAAAAGTAATTAACCTAATCATTTCCATAAATAACCCAAATAATTATAAATCCACAATAAAAACATAGATAAAAATCCACCATTACTCCTCAAATGAAATCCCATACTATTCTATTTTCCTTGGGCATATAGTGTTCACACCAAAGCGATCAACTTCCAAAATAATATTTATCACTTAATCACAAAATCATTTTCCTATACTAAGGGTATTCATTTGATAAGACATAAGATCCCAAATCAAATTTTTATTGATCAATAAACTAATTTAACTAAAAATAATAGCCACACTAACCAGGGACTTCACGTAGTCTAGTGGTAGGCGATAAATCCCAATCGCACTTTGGTTGTGGGTTCGATTCCCACAGCATTGTCTGACGCGATGGGTTGTCACACGGTCTGTGTGTTGTCCTTTTTCAAAAACTATGTTTTATAACATTACCAAAATGAGATGAATTCCTCAAAATAACCATAACATAATTTATCCACAAATTTTATCTCATACCTTTCATTTTCATCCAAAATTATAATAACTTATAATTGCCTCAATCCAAATGATCATATAAAACCAAATCGTTATTTATAACTATATCCACAAGAGAAAAGATAATTCTTCCTCAAATATCATTCTCACATGGAAAACTGTAGGGATAAGAATACAAGAGAAAATTATTCCAAAGTAAACCCATCAACAAGGACCATTAATACTTTTTAAACATTTCTCCAACCATTTATTTCCACATAGCTTCTTTTATAACCAAGAAAATATCCTATAGAATAGGGAATTCACTCAGGTAATGGCCAGGTCCCCTACATTTACAGCAAATGACTGTAAATGGATTCATGGGACCATTTTTATCTTCTTCTATAGTACACTTCATTTTGCTTCATCAATTCTTCACTTTATGTCCTTCCTTCCCACACGTAAAGCATTTCTTGGTCCCATTGAGACACTTTCTTGGGTGTCTCCTACCACATTTCTTGCATGCTATAAATTGAGGGTTCTTTTCTCCATGGTCTCCATTGCTGGATCTCTTATCATTAATCACCTTTATCTTCCTTGTTGAGTCCGGGTGTTGGTTAATATATATGTTGTTTATCATATTTTTGGAAAACTGATTTGGCATAAAAATGATATCTTTTACGCCAATCAACATTCCATTTTGTTGCTCATTTCCACCACCATTAACACCTTGTACATCATTCTCAAAGTCACTATGACATCCTTCAAATCTAGCCATTGACTAAAACCAGAAAGCATTTCATGAGTAACAGTAGTCATAAAATCATTTAGAGATTAACATGTCACCATATTCTAAATTTGAAACATATTAGGACTAACCAAGGTCATTTACTATCATCTTATATATACAATACTTCAAATTGGTTTTTAAAGAAAATGTAAATTATCCTATGCATATCCCTCGGAAGTTTCGTAACCAAAAGTGTAGCAAGGCCCGTTGTCGTGCACCAGTTCCCGTTCGAGTCTAGCTCAAAGAGGTGTTTTCAGGTTTTACCCTAGGTACATCTGTGCCAGAGCCACCTCTACCTGATCGTATCCAGATAGGGATGTATTGCTCGGAAAACTCACAAAATCTCTACAATACCAAAATTCTAGGAAGTTCGTCTATAATAATCCTCAAAGTTTATCTTAGGTCTACGTGATCTAATCAGATTTTATCTAAATATAGATTCTAAGGTTTGTACTAAACTTCCTCTGATACCAACTGTAATGCCCCGACTCCAGTTAACCAGAGTCGGTGCATTATTATATAACATTGGCACGATCACAAGAAATATCATGTCTCGAAAGACTGATTAGTTTAGTAGCCTTGGAAACACTAGATATATTCATAAAGTTTTACATTACATCATATAAAAAACATCTTATCTTCATATCCCCTCATACTATCCCTGCAGGTCATTCATAAATTACATATTAATAATCCTGGGAAAAATAAAAATTGAAAGGGGTGAGCTCAGATGCTTAGTAAGCATAACATTATAGCAGAAGCTTTCATAGATAACTATAAACACTTAATGACATTTATAACTAAAACAAAAGCCTTTTAAACTTGAACTTCCGCATAAAATGGAAAAGATAAAATAAAATAATGCCATTTTCTTATTCACATGGATATTCTACTAGTCGAATGATCACATACAATATCAATAACCACTTTCATAATGATGGAATGCATAATTTCAGTCTATCATAACCACATAGCCAAGGCCTCGTGCCAAGACTACAAATAAGATTTTGTCAAGGCCTTGTTCCAAGACACTAGTTTGTCTCATGAGACCTACTGATGCATTGAGGAGCTATAGTGGGCTCCAACCATCACTTATTAAGTCTAATGCATTCCTCATATGAATAGGTTTAAACATAACATAAACATTCGTTTTAAAACTAGCATATGAAATGTCAATACTTTAACCACAAACCATGAATGGTATAAAAATACCACATCCACAGTCAAACAAAACTCATTCGATACAATATGGAAGATTGTATTGTATCACATTGACCTAAATCAATAATAATGAAGGATATTGACATAGATGAAAATAATGATCAAAACTATTTGAGAGAAATATACCCCTTTTTCTTGAAATCATTTAAAAGTCACACTATTTGTCAAGAAGCAATTTAAAAATAGATTTTTGAATCAAAGTGTCCCATACCACTTTGAAACTTTTAATATGAGTTTTAATTTTAAAACATTAATGACCATATAAATAAATCCTTAAAATCATTTTTAAAACATGGACATTAATGAGCAAGATTTAGAATAATAAGTCTTTAAAACATTTAAAAATGGTATTTTAGTTAGAGTTTCTAACCAAAAGAGAGAGACTGGAATAAAAATAATTGAGGTAATCAAATCATTTTAATATCCTGAGAATAATGGAATTCATGATATAATATTTCAATGTACATTATATACACCACATAAAAGTTATTTGGTGTATAACAACAAAGAAGTCTCAATGAAATGTAAATTGAGATGAAATATCTCATAAAGGCCGTATCCTTAGGTTAAGGATAAATCAACAACATAGTTATGTATGAAAAATATAAATACACTAAATATGATTGGATATTCAGTGTAAAATAATCAAAGGAAATTCACACATAATCTTGTAAAAACAACACCAATGAATTTGATTTTTAACTCAACAAATGGAGAATGAGTTAAAATTACTCTTATCAAATTCATATCGATGACTTGAGAAATTATCAATGGAGTGATTATGTGTATGAAAAGTATATCCACAGAAAAGGGGAGTGGAAATTACGACATAAGTAAATGAATAGTGATTCCACACATAATCTCGGATTAAAATAATCATGGAAGTTTGCATAAATCTGAATAAATGGAAATTGAAATTTCAAATTCCCTTATCGATTAGGTAACTTATGAAACATACACCCACGAAAGAAGGATCATAAAATGATGATGTAAATACCCATAAATTAAATTATAATACACAATGAATACAATTATGGTTAGTACACATACACCACATGAAATTAACAAGTGGTGAACAATGGAATTCTCACGAAATTAAGAGCAAGATAAGAAACCCCTTACCACGTTGTAATCAACTGAGTCGTATGACCAAAAGTTAATAACCACCAAATGATTTACAGAATAACGTGAATATAAAGAGAATCATGATAAAATATATCAAATGGCAGTACACAATACACCACATTCAATAATTTAGTGGCAAACAATGGAAATATCACGGAATTGAAAGTGAGATAAGAAAATCCCTTACCTTTTACTTTTCCTTGGTTGGGGGTAGGTCAACCTCCTCTTCTTCGGGTTCATCCTTTTGATTTGATCAAAAGGGCTCATTAGGTTGACATTATGATCAAACTAAGGCCTCTAGGTTGTTGTGAGGGAAGTTGAGAGAGTTTTTGGGCAGGGGTTGGCCGAACCAAAAGGCTTTGAAGGTGTGAAGAAATGAGAAGGAGGAGTGCCCTTTTATAAGAGGGGTGAGGGGAACCTTTGGAAAATCTAGAAATATTAATTTATAATAAATTCATATTCAGTTTCTAATGGCTCCAAAGATTATTATAAAAATTTTATGGTGGGGATAGGTCGAAATCCATTCAACCAATAGAATTTAGAAAGGTATGGGTCATTATATTAACCTTATCTTTTAGTTTTAACTCTTAGTTAATTAGTTTGACATTTTCCATGTCACTTTTTATTTTTATATTATATAGTTATTAAACTTACTATATACATCCAAGCGACCCCCAAGTGGTCCATTAATGATACACCTATCATGATATAGTCTCTTGGCCGAACCTTAGATTTTTTGGAATTTAATATCAATTAATAATATAATATTTGTTTTAAAAACTCTTTTATGTCAATTTTGACACTATTCAATAGTTTATTTTTTTGAAACTCATAACAGAATGATTACTTCTAAACAAGTAAATTAAATCAATCCTAATATTTCATATTATCCTATAAAATTAGTTTAATTCATTAAAAGTCTCATATTATATTTATTTGGGTATTTATAATATCAATTATTTTAATTTTTCACTATTATAGTAATTACTGCATCATCATTGTGTCATAAATAAATTAAATTATTTAATGTCTAAAAATTATAAATAAAATATCATTATGTAGTAAATATTATTACCTTTCTAATAAATATTTACAATCTAATTTATCTTATGTATAACTATATATTAAAAAAAATTAGTAAATAAACTTTGATTTGAACTCTTTTAACTCTTCATTGAATTAAATAATAATAAGTGTCCTAATCTAATCCAAGTGGACCTAAATGATAATATTTTATTCCTAATGTTGTTTTTGGTCGAGATTCACTTGTCCAATAGAATTAGGACATGTGTTAGGGTAATATTAATATCACTTTTACCCTTAATTACCCTATTTACTTTTAACCGTGGTAAATAAAAGTAAAAAGTTACTATTCACCCAAAATTATTTTCATCTCATTGAACCACATTTTACTTCTTGATATTAACCGTGTCTCTCGGATTTTTGAAATTCCATTCACAGAAGCGGTAAAATTATGTTTTATGAAAAACTCGGTTTTTTAACTACCACTTAGTAGTTTCACTATTCATAAAAAATTGATGTTTTTCAGAAAAATGCCAAAATTTCACCCTATGCTATAATTGATATTCAGAATTCAAAAATTATTTCTATTTTACAAAATTACAAACATATAAGTTGCATTAATTAATTTTATAATGGATTCCTATTGTCACAACAAATAGCGTGTTTTTAAGAAACAATATATATCAAAAGATTGACAATTGTTTAGGTCCAATTTCAATGTGAAATTAATTCTAATGAACACCATTGGATAAAATGGTAAAAATATATTCTAATTATAATTTAAAACCACTCAATAATATAATTTATCACAATAAATTATTTTGATTAAAAAAGTTGTTTTTAAGTATTTTTCACTATTCATAAAAATTGGAAGTTCTCAGAAAAATACAAAAAATTCATCTTAGGATAATTTCGATATTCCGAAACCAAAAATGAAATCCATTTTGAAATATAAAATATATATAATTTCAAAAAGTAGGTATTACTATTCATAACAGCTAGTTTGATTGGTTGTGGTGTGTAAGAACTTGATGTTGCGTACAATACATGCTATCGCATTATTCAAAGAGAAGTGTACCGTAGAATCTTGGGGTGTTACATTAATTATTATAAATGAATTGTTTTGAAAACAATTTCATGTTTTTATAATAAAACTCATCAACTAAGGTGAACTATATTCGAAATTAAAAAGTGTTGGGTGATGTTTTAAATCATGAATGGATTGACGTTTTTGTTTGTCTCTATGATTAATGTCAATGTTTGTTATGAGGAATGTTTAGTACCAATCCTATCCTATTATTTTTAAGTGGAATTGACATGCTTATATAAGTGTGAAATGGAACCATTCAACATCTAAATATATGGATTAGTTATTTCTAAAAAATTGACCATTGGACCAAGGTCCTCTTAAGGCCTTGGCTTTCTCAATAAATGGGATTACCCATTTAGGTAATTCCTCAATTAATTATGGTACATTCCAATTAAATATTCATCCATTTTAAATGAATTTTCATGTTTTATTCAAATAAATTGAATGGTTAAATAGAATTCAAGGTCATGAGAGATTGCTTTCCTTGGTTGTTTCAATAGTAATGTCTTAATTATATTGAACTTCATGTTCATGATGGGTTTCATTACTCAAATTAATTGAATGTATTTAATGAAATTATTTGGGAAAGGCTAGTAAGGACACTATGTGAATTATATTATTATGTTCATGATTATTTGAATTATAATAAATGTAAATCCCTTGTATATAATGATATTACTAAATAGAAAGTATGAGAGGTATTTACTCCTAGATTTTATTATAAATATGATTACATGTTATATATAGGTTATGGAATGGTGGTAACGGTTATGTTGAGCATGGAAATATCATGCTCATTTACATTAGGTTTTGAGTTCATGGGGTCTGACAAAAATAATTCTATATGGGATTTGGGATTTATGCACCATGTATTATGTTTAGAGTAATTCCATGGTAACTCACTCAACATCCCGAGTGTAGTCACATGATTTCTCTAAATCTATTTGGATATAGATAATGTAATATGTTACTTGATATTTTAGTCTTTTATAGACTAGTTATGAATGTTTGAGTTACACCATCATTCATCCAACAACTAGTATTACTATTATATGTCCACTTATGTCTATATGTAATTGGTTCATATAGGTTGATGAAATATAGAACTATATTATATAAATATATATCATTACTATATAATTATGCTAACTTTTTAGACACTTATTCCAACTATGACTCGAAGAAGGTATAGATGATAGGTGTACCTTGGGAACCTGGGTGGGTTACTATTCATATATTCTGTTTTTTTCATCATTCTGTTATACCTACATGCTACTTTAATTTATATTCATAGAATAGATTCATTTGTAGACACAATGAGAGGGAACTTACTAGGAATGTTATCTCACACCCTTCTTGGGCTACCATTACTATGAGGGTACTTAAGTAGACCTTATTCTTGTTGGACTGTGGTTGATTACTTGTATTGTTTAGCTTGTACATGGTAGTTCAGAGAACAAGACAAATCTATAGGATAGTATACTCATAGAGATCACCCTTGGGGATTTTATTTTTATTTCTTTTATTTATACTATATTGATGTGTTTCACAACCTATTGTATGTCTATTGTTTCAGTTATGTATCATCATCATTTGCATTCATTTTTGTATATCTGCATTGTCCATTACTTTTATATTCTATATATGTTATTCATCATCATCTGTGTAATTCTTTATTTATAGCTTATATTATTTTCTATTGTTAATTTATGATATAAAATTATTTTAATTTAAGGATGAGGGTATAGTCTCCCCACTATCACCTCCTTACTACATCTCTTCTAGTCAGTAGCCTTTTGTGTATAGAGAGGTGTGCTTTGGGCCATGTGAACAACTAGTCAAGTTATCGTATCAGTGGGCAGTTAGGTTGAGATGTTACATACAATTACACACATTGAATTTTATCTGATTAACTATGTAAATGATTGTAAATATGTATTATTTTCTCAATACAAATATATGTTGATAAGGAATATTGATCATGAATTGAATCTATTAGTTGATATAATATAAATGATTTAAACATGAAGATATGTGTGAGGAACAACTATAGATAAAGCCATGAATCCACAGTATTCACATGAGATAAATCAATTTTACAGCCCTAGATAAATGGGTTTCTATTGTATACTTTTCCAACTGTGTGAAAATATCTTTGAAAATATCATTATTGTAAATGTATCATGATTTATTAGATCATTCCATCCAATAATTAAGAATTTCCTCCATTGATAATTTAATCATTATTATCCATGTGATTTTCTCAATTATATTATCTTGGATTCATTTTATTAAATTATTATTGATTAAATGACATGGTTTTTAGTCATTTAGCATTCCAAATTTATTATTCCATATCAGTTTATGATAGTTATGTTACTGATTAAATGTAATGTTTTTTAGTTATTTACCTTTCCGAATTGATTGTTCCTTACCAAGTTTTGATAGTCATGTTATTTATTAAATTTCATGTGTTTTCATTTATTTACCTTTTTATCTATATTATTTTCATTAAAATATTTAAATGTCCTATGTGTTTAGTTATTTACCTTTCCATTACTATGATTATTACTTCATGATAGATTCATATGTATTTAACAGTTACAAAGAATTTATACCCACCCTTATCTTGTTTACTTTTCCAAGAATCTCAAAAGTGTACTATTAATTATATTTAAGTATTTTCAAGAAGTAATAATGATATTCTCAAAAAAATATTTTGTTTAATGTATTCAAATATAATGGGTGAATCATGTATGTATCTAGATTACCGCTTCAATTAAACTATTTGGTCCTTTATAATGTGCTTCATCGAATATTATGCCAATGTAATAAATAAAGACACCTATAAGAACCCAGATTTAGGTATGGATCTTTATTTCAGGTTGTTTTTGAGAAAAAATAAAAAATTCAAAAAAAATCTAAGTACACATGATGTACTTATGAGTACATGCCCTGTACCCATTTTTCATGTGTAGTTGTGTACTAGACATGTAGTGGCTGAGTACATGGTCATGTAGGTCACTTGGAAGACCACCTAAAGAGGGGTCTAGTTAAGGCTAGTACATAACATGTACAATAAATGAACATGCCAGGTATTTTTATTTTTATTTTATGAGTTTGAGTGGGTTTGTGTTTCATCTCTATAAAATACTTCTTCTTCCCTAGATTCATACATGAGAATGACGGAATGCTGAAGATCTTCAAGATCCTCCTGATTCTCCATCTAAACACTAATGAGATGTTGTCGGGTGTGTTCAATTATCATAGGTGAGTTCTCTATTCCCCTAGAGCCTCTCTTCCTGATTTATCCTCACTCATTAGTTATCAATGGTTTATTTTTTTTACCCTTTTCATAGATCTATGTCGTTGTAGGCCGATTTAGTGGTCGACATTCAAGAGTGTTCATCGTACTACATCGAGGTAGGTGTTTTATGCTTTTATTTGATTATTCTTGTATTATATATGATTACAATGCTGAATAACCATGTTTGGGGATATTGTGTGTTTTTGAATTTGACCCTAGTTAATTCCTTATATGGTCCAATTTTTTGATTAAGGGTTGTTTCATATGCATGATATTGTATACCCTTGTTATGGGACACCCCATGGGTGGATTCCCTTGATTAGATGTTTTTGTCTATTTGGCCTAGATTTCTTATGAGGCATACCATGTTTACATGACCTGCATTGTTTAATATATAGTTGATTGATTGTTTAAATTTCATGTTTTGTGCTTCTGAATGTTATCCATGTATTAGTTTTAGATTACATGTGCAACTTTGATATTATAAGAATGATGATCTTCCAAGGTACCATGAGAGCCTTGGACCAGAAAAACTATGGGGGTTCCCATATTTATTTACACAAGACTATCAGAGACTTGGTGTATAATTTGACCCAGGGGTATTGACTACAAGAGCTATGAAAAGGGTCATTTTTGATAATTTATACTACGTTTACCCAAGGGGTATTGATAGTGAGAGCTACCTGGAGGTTGTGAATAATTTATTGATGCCTTGTGGAACCAGGGTTATTGACCAAGAGATTTGAACATGTGGTCATTTGTATTTGATTAATTCTATGTTAATACAAAGGGGATAGACTGTGAGAGATTTCCTAGAGGGTTTTTGTGAATAATTGAATGACTGTGATGAATCTACCAATCCAAAGCACAACCATGGACATGACCTTACTCGATTGATTAGATAGTCATATGAGACGTCTATAGCTACTATTATAAAAGGGGATATAGAACATAGTCTAGATCCCATGATTCATTATTTGATGGTTGGATAATTAATAAATGAAAATGAATGTAATTGAAAATTATGGGATTGTTTACTTTTGAGTACTTCCTAATTTATTAATGTATTTATGCATATTTCATGCTATATATATTCATTGATAGTTAGGCACTGATCTTTTGGTGGTTGCCTGCTATGATTAATCTCACACCCTGTTTGTTTCATGCCTTAATACCCAAATAAATTATATTGTTGTAGTTATAGATAAGGGAAAGTTCTCTTCTTCATCAGGCACCTGACTGTTGTTGGAGCTGGAGAGAAAAAGATCATGCTAAGGTTTGCGATGCTGTTGGAGTTTACTAATATCAACACTTTGGTTTTAGTATTGTATTTCCATCATTGTTACTTGTTTGGATGATTTAATAGATACATGTGACATGAATTTTTTATTTATATATGTTGGGGTTGTTTATACTATCAGTCATCTGCTATTTAATTTTTTTTGTATAGTATTACTACTTCTGTTACTGTTTACTATTTTATCTATTGTCTTACTCTATAAATGAGGGAATAGTTTCCTCACTATCAAACCCAAGGCTCTTGCTACTAGTTGGTGGCATTTTGAATTTGGGGAAATGTGCTTGAGGTTATGTGGCATATCGGGTTCGGGTCACCTTTGGGTGGCACTCAGAACCGGGATGTTACAAAGTGGTATGAAATGAGTTTATTTGCTACTTTGTCTTTCAATTTGAATCTTATAGATTGGAATGAGAAGTAATGGGATGTTGGTAAAATGTTGTGCCTAGGAGTAGCTAACACGTGCACAGTGAAAATCCAATTTACCTTGAATTTTTCAATTATTATGGTTTTGTAATTGTTAGAGTTGATTGGATTTCACCGTTGGGTGACACACTTGTTTTGTACTATCATTATTGATATTATTGTGGTTCTATTTCTGTATCAATCCAATGAGATGAGAGTATTCCATCCCATGCATCATATAGGAACTTTCTAGGGATCACTTTTCATGCATTCTTATCATGCCATTTAGGGTGCATTATTGATTGCAGGTTATTGTGACAGGTGTTGTGCTATATATGAATGTTTCTGTGATATATGTCAGGATAGAATACTTAATATTTTGATAGGTTAGTATAATGTGTAATTTTTTATTTGGAAGGATTCCAAAATTTGGCCCCAGAGGTGTTATGGGCCCTCTTGGACTGAAATTTGGTGGATCATGTGTGAAATTTAACTAAATTTTATCACATTATGATGTAAAATAGGATTCCAAACATTGATTCGTAGTGAGAATGGGATCTTGGGGGGTTTGAATTTGTCATGCCTTGGAAATGATTTTATGTTTTTATGGGTTCTGGAGATGTTTTAGAGTACTACCATATAGAAACGTAGACAACACGGCTTTTGTGGTTATGGACACACGCCATGTGTTCTTATTTTCTAAAAGAAATAAATTTTCTTAAGTACACTTCGTGTACTATATGTACATTCCATGTATTCTTTAACTGTGTTACTGACTGTGTGAGAAGAGACACAAGTTTTCAAAACATTGGTAGAATACACTAGGTACTGGGAGTACACATCATGCTGTAAGGACTATGTATCTGGTCATGTGACCACCGACACGGGTGGATAAAACATAAATTGTACACATCATGTTTAGGGTGAACACATCGTATAATGTTACCTAGGAAAGGAACATGTGGATCATCTTTTGTAAAAGAACTTGGACAGGAGGAAAAAATTTAAGTACACATCATGCCATTGGCAGAACACGTCATGTGTATGGGTGTTACACAACCAGGTTTGGCAGAGGTACTAACCTTGTTAAAAGCATAAGGTAACACATCGTGTAGAGTCTATACACACCGTGTAACCCTGTTTTGAAAAAAAATGAATGATTTACTTCTCTTAATTAAATATTGCACATAAGTTGTAGTCGTTATTAATTTTAAACTGAGGTGTGTGCTTGAACTTTAATATTCATGCCGCCAAGATGCACTCTAGTTGTAAAACTAGTGAAGGGTGGTGACCAGACATAAGGAAGAATAGATATGGGACTACCAGTAGATCTTTCTATCATGCCTGTCATGAAACCTACTGTTATACCGAAAAAAAGTGTTGATAAATAGGTATGTGAAGGCTTTATTATGACATTATAGGCTTTTCAGGGAGCACTACATCATGCCCCTTCTATGGCAGAGATGATGTGGGTGTTCTAGTAGTATCATCCTCTCATGTTTTTTTAAGGATGGAGGACCACATGCTACAGAGTCATGGTTCAATTCCATGGTATATATCTTTGAGCATCTAGTTACTACTCCAGAAAGAGGGGTAAAGTTTGCAACATATATGCTATGTGATTCAGCCAATATATGGTGGGATGTTATCACATAGGTGAGATGTCATCGGGATATGTCTTTGGAAGAGTTTTAGAGGACCTTTTATGATTTCTTCTACACTGAGACTTTGAGAGCCGATCGATAATGAGAGTTCATGCATTTGGAGTAGGGAACTCTTTTGATGATGGATTATGATTTTCGGTACATATATCTTCAACACTTTGCACCTGTTCTAAGAGGTGGTGAGTTATCTTTGGCTAGGAGGTTTTAGAATGGTATTAGGTATGACATCCAATCATGGGGGAATGTTTTCAGGATGACATTGGTGGCAGCTATAGTGAACCAGGCATTGATTACGAAGCGCAATCTGAGAGAGTTAGGAGCTACGAGCTAGGCCGGTTCAGCAACCAGGGATGGTACTCCTTCGTTTAATAGTAAGAAGCATCGCAGGGATCCTTCATGTGGTTATTCCAATAGTAGGGATGTATCTACAAGTATCCAGGTGATGTGATACCAGTGCAAAAGAGTGTGAACTTGAGACCTCAGTTCCCAAGAGACCCAGTTGAGTGCTGATCTTGTGGAAAGATGGGTCATATTCAGAATTTTGGCTGGTTTTCTTCACCATAAGCCAGTGATAGGGGATCAGTTTTGACTCCACATTTAGGATAAGGATCACCAGTTTCTACTCATTCAAAGAACTAGACTTCAACATGTTGATCAGGATGAGGAGGTAGTCATGGTCATGGTTTTTAGGCTTCAGTTTTTCAGCGATAGTAGGATGGATCAGAAAAGTATAGTCAGGTAGGGTCGTGGTACTGGTCATATTTTTGTAGTGGAGCAATCCCAGTAGAATCCGGATACCTAACCCTCTACGATTTTAGGTATGATTCTATTATCCTCAGGTTTAGTTTCTTCTCTTTTATATACAGGGGCATCCCATAGTTTTATATCTATTACTATAGTGGAGATCCTTGGGCTCTGTATCTTTACTTCTGTGGATATTATGATGCGAGACAGACTTTTGGGGATTTGGAAGGCTAGTGTACACAATGTAAGAAGTTTCCTCTTGAGGTGGGTGGGTGTCATATCATAGGAGACCTCTATTTCTTATAGATTACATGCTTCGATATCATTCTCATAATGTACTGGTTAGTTTCCTTTCATGCCTTTGTTGGATTCTAGTTCCATAGGTTGAGTTTCATGTCACTAATAGGTGGTTATTTTCTATACAAAGGTGAATAAAATGTTCTGGAGAGTAGAGTGGGACCTGGGAAACATGGGTTGAGAGGAAATACATCTCAGCTTTCCAGTTTATACCTGGATGACTAAGGGACCTCAAAGATAGACTTTTCTCTAGTGGTGAATCATTTCAGGGGTGTTTTACCATATTACTATTCAGGTTTACATCTGGAAAGATAGGTAGATTTCTTTATTGAGCTTGTTCCAGGAGAAACACCAGTGTCCATTTTTCATATAGGATGGCTACACCAGATTTATTGGAAATCTAGAAGTAGTTAGAGGAGTTGTTGGAAAAGGGTTTCATCCAACCATGTACTTCTCCTGAGGGTTTTCTTGTCTTGTTTACGAAGAAGGTGGATAGTACCATTATACTTTTTTGTGGATTATCAGAAGCTGAACCAGTTGATGTTTAAGAATTGATATACCTTGCAAATGATTGATGATCTCTTTGATCATCTTTGAGTATCCCGAGTGTTCTAAAATATTTAATTAAGATTCAGTTATCATCATTTGTGCGTTAGACCATCAGATATACCTCTTACAGCCTTTCCGATAAGGTATGGTCTATACGAGTATTGGGTTATGATGTTCAGTCTCATGAACACACCGGTAGTTTTCATGGCACTGATGAACCAATTGTTCTATATTTACTTGTATTATTTTTTTGTAGTCCTTGTGGATGATATCTTAGTGTACTTTCACACCCAACATAACCATGCCACCTATCTTGAGATTGTTTTGAGTACACTAAGAGAGCTTGAGTTATGTGAAATCTTTCAAAATTGCACTTTTGGATAGACCAGATTCACTTAATTGGTCGTGTTATCTCAGTGAAAAGAGTATTAGTACACCCAGACAATGTGAGAGTAGTAGTTTCCTTGGAGCAGTAAAAGAACATCTTCGAAGTACGGAGTTTTTTAAGGATGGATGGTTACAAAAAACACTTTACTCCTCACTTTTAAGACATATCAATGCAACTTATAGGCCTGAAAATGGTGGTTGTGAAATACTTATGGATATAATCCTATGATTCAACCCTTTAGAAGTATAAAGGGATAATGAATTCAGCACTGGTACTGTTTTTTCCAGAGCCGGGAAAGAGCAACACTGTTTACTATGATGCATCAGGTATCGGGCTGGGGGAAGTGCTTTTTCAAGTGGAATGAATCATTACATATGGGACTTGGCCATTTAGGCCACATGAGAGGGAATACCCGATTCACGATGTTTAGTTTGCTGCAGTTGTGCATTCTTTAAGTTGTTGGAGACATTATCTTTTTAGGGAGCATGTTGTCGTGTTCACTGACCACAAAAGCCTCAAGTATATCATTACTCATTATGATATGAATTTGAGACGACATAGGTGGGTTGAGTACCTTCATTATTTTGACTTTGAGCATGACTATAGGTCTTGGAAAGGAGACACAATGGCTGGTGTGTTGATTAGAATAAATGAGATACAGACTATTCGGGAGGCCAGAATTGAGCTGTAGCTTATGGCTCTATTCTCTTGGATTCATTTGGAGGTTCATGACAGACAGAGGAAGAAGTTTATTTCCCATATAGTTGTTACCACTACACCACTGGACCGAGTGAGAATGATGTAGCTACTATTTCCTGAAGGCCTAGTCCTATGAGAGAGTTTTTCAGTTGAGGACCCTACTCCAAGGTGGATTGTATGTGACGATGAGCTCTTGCATTTTCATGTACGTGTACGGGTTTCAGAAGACATACATGAGGAGTTGCTGTAGGATTTTCATTCCTCATTTTGGGATGTTCATCATGGAGTAACCAGGATGTATCAAGATCTACATCATCAGTATTGGTGGCCAAGTATGAAGAGGGATGTAGCAGTTTTTTGTTATGAGATGTTCCACCTATCAGCTGGAAAAAGTGGAGCATCAGTGATCAGTAGGGGTTCTAAAACATTTACCCATTCCTAAGTGGAATTTGAATGATGTCACAATGGATTTTTTTATGGTTTTACCATGTTCTCCTTAAGGTAATGATGCAATTTGGGTTTTTGTTGTAGAGTCAAGAAGGATGTACATTTTTTCCGATCAAGGAAACATTCAGTTTTAATGAGTTTGGATGGTTGTAAATCTGAGATATTGTACGTATACAAGGGGTTCCATACTATATAATTTCATACGGGGATTCCCAATTTACTTCTCATGTTTGGAATGGACTATATAGGGATTTGGGTAAACAGGTAATTCAGAGTACAACTTACCATCCCCTGACTAATGGCCAGTTCGAGTGCACGATACATATTTTGTAGGTGAATTTTTGAGTAGGCATCCTGTATTTTGGGGGATCTTGGGAGAAACCATTATCCCTAGTGGAGTCTTCCTACAATATCAGTTTCTAAGCGAATATTCAGATGACACCTTATGAGGCTTTGTAAGGTAGGTCATGCCGATCACCCCTATATTTGCTAGAGACAGGAGAGGCTATAATTTCAGGACCTCATCTTGTCTATGAGACCACTAAAAATGAGGTTTTGATTTGGAAGATGATGAATATTGAACAATCTCAACAGAAATCTTATACTGATCGATGGATACGACCTCTAGAGTTCAAGGTTAGAGATCATGTTTTCTTACATGTCAATCGAGGTTGGGACAAATGATGATTAGGATAATGGAGAAGCATTCACTGATATATGTCAGACCATTTGAGGTCTTGGAGAGATTTGGTCATGTTTCCTATCAGTTTTAGTCACCTCATAGGTATCGGCCTATGCACGATGTCTTCCATGTTTCTCAAATAGGCCATTACTTTACAGACTCGTCTCACATTTTTCAACTTGACGAGTTTAAGTTAGAGGTGGATGCATCCTTTTAGGAGTAGCCTATTCAGATTTTGGATCACATCACAAAGATTCTATGTGGCTGGTTAGTTCCTCTAGTATGGGTTCTATGGAATAAAGGGCGATTACAGGACAAGACATGAGAGGGGGAGACTGATATACGATCACAGTTTCCATAGTTGTTTTAAGTTTCTTCTTCACCACCCTTGGAAAAGAAATTTAGGGATGAATTTCTTTAAAAGGGGAAGTTTTTAAGAACTCGAATCTTCATTTCAGGTATGGATATTTATTTTGGGTTGTTTATTAAAAGATATGAAGAATTGGTAAATTTACAAATTACACATCGTGTACTTATGAGTACATGTCGTGTACCCTGTTGTCATGTTTAGTCGTGTACTAACCATGTAACAGGTGAGTACATGGCCATGTAGATGACCTAGAAGACCACCTAAAGTAGGGTCCAGTTGAGGCTAGTAAATGGTGGGTACATTAAATGAACATGTTGTGTACTTTTATATTTATCTTATGATTTGGAGTGGGGTTTCATATCATCTCTAGAAAATACTTCTTCTCCCCTTTGTTTATACAAGAGGGCAACGGAATGCCAAAGATCTTCGAGATCCTCCCAATTCCCTTTCTAAACTCTGATTAAGATGCAACTGGGTGAATTGGATTACCATCAGTGATTTCAATCTTTCTATAGAGCATCTATTCATGATTTCTCCTCTCTCATGAATTATTGAGGGTTGTTCATTTTTACCCTTTTTGTCGATCTATGTCGTTCTAGGCCGATTCAAGGGCTGATTTTCAAGAGTGTTCGTCATACAACATCAAAGTAAGTGGTTTGTGCATTTATTTGATTGTATTTGGATTATATATTCTTAAAGTTTCAAATAAACTTGTTTGGGGTATTGAATGTTTAAGAATTGGACCCTGGTTAATGCCTATTATGGTTTGATTGTTTGATTAAGGGTTGTTTCCTATGTATGAGATTATTTACCCTTGTTATGGAACACCCCATGGGTGTGTTCCCTTGATTAGTTGATTATGGTAATTTGGAAAAGGATTCCTATGGTGAATACCTTTTTTCAATGACTTGAATTGTTTAGGATGGAGTTGATTGATTATAATAATTGCATGTGTTTTACTTCTGAATGTTATCCAAGTATAATTTTTATAATACATTAACTAATTTAATATGATATACGTATTGATATTTCAATAGACCTTGATAGCCTTAATCAACGAAACCTATGTGGGTTTCCATGTTTATTTACACAAGACTTTGAGAGCCCTGTTGTAGACCTTGACCCAGGGGTATTATCTTTGAGAGCTACCCAAGAAGTCATTTATGATTATTTATACTACGTTGATCCATGGGGTATTCACCGTGAGAGCTACTCGGAGGTCATGTATAATTTATTGATGCCTTTTGGATCCATGGGTATTGACCCTAAGAGATTCCAAGGTGGTTATTTATATTTGATTAATTTTATGTTAAACCAAAGGGGTTAGATTGTGATAGCTTTCACAAAGGGTTTTGTAAATAATTGAATGAATGTGACGAGTCTACCAAGCCAAATCACAAACTTAGACTCTGTCTTGCGTGATTGTTTAGATGGTCTTCTGAGACATTTGTTTCTACAAGTATACATGGGGATACAAAGCTTAGGCTATATCTCAAGATTCATTATTTGATGGTTGGATAATTAATATATAAAAATGAATGTAAATAAAAACTATAGTATTGTTTACTTTTGAGTACTTCTTAGTTTATTGCTTCAATTATGGATATTTTCTACTATATAAATTCCCTGATGGTTAGGAATAGATATTTTGGAGGTTTCCTACTAGGAGTTGTCTCACTCACTATTTGGGTCATGCTTTTGGACCCAAACAGATTATATGGTTGTAGGTATAGATAATGGAAAGCACCCTTTTTATCACGTACTTGACTGTTGTTGGAGCTCGGGATCATGAGACCAAGCTGAGTCTTGAAATGCTTTCGGGGTTTTCTGTTTTTTATACTTTGGATTCAGTATTATATTTCCAGTAATGTAACTTGTTTTGATGCTTTCTTAGATACATGTGACATGCATCATTTATTTATATATGATGCAGTTGTTTATACTATCAATCTTCTATTATTTTCTTCTATTTTATGGTGTTACTGCTTCCACTATTATTTACTATTTTTTCCACTCTTTTACTCTACCAATGAGATAATAGTTTTCCCACTTCCATATATAAGGCCCTCACTACTCTTCAATTTCCTCTAGAATTTGGGGAAATATGCATGAGGTAATGTGACCTATGGGGTTCAAGGCACGTTTGCGAGGAAATAAGAACCAGGATGTTACAACACCAGATTTGGGTTACTAGAATTAGGTTCATTACAGTTAGTATTAATTTTATGTTTAGTATAAAAATTGTGAACTAGATATTGGAAAAAATATATTTTGTAAGATAAATCAATGATATACTTTCAGGATAAATATATTATAATATCGAAATGATATGTCAAGGAAGAGTATATTTTTTCCAATAAATATATCGTTGTCCAGAAACTTCATTTAGACATGGTTCTAGAGTATATATATAACTAGGGGTAATAAATCCGAAACTTTTTCATTGGTATTAACCTCATCATCATCTGTTTCATGAAAATGGTCCTTACTGCACATCTAGATTGACACTCCTTAGGGATATGTTTATGATTATTAACATTTTCTTTACAAAAACAAGATGAAAAATTTGAATATATGATGGAAATGAATAAAAAAGGTAACACCTATGGTGTCTTGTATTAAAAATAATGTTTCTTGAATTACATAACTAATAAATGATTATATTATTTCCCTAAAATGATTATTATCTTCTCACACTATTATTTTTTTATTCACATGATGAAACCCAATTGAATTTTGTTACCACTAAATTTGAATGAAAATGTGGTGATTATGAGTAACCAAATGAGATGATGATAGGAATGAATGATATCATCTTTATTACAAATCAATTAGTCTGAAAAATTATTAACAACATATCCCTTAAACAACTTCCTGAGTCACCAATGAAGAGAATATTGGATTCCACTAAGATCTTGAGTGGGGGAGACCGTGGAGGAAAGGAGGCACAATTTATTTCACTTTATAAATGTGGAAAGTAACACACAAGAATATTTTTCAATTAAAAGGGAAAATTTTTTATCTATGGAAAAAAATATTTATAATGAAATAAATTGTTGAGAAAAATTGAGAAGTTCAATGAAAGTATATTAATCCCATCCCATGGATCTATTTATATCTTTGTATCATAAATATGTGGAACTTGGGAATTATCTGAGTCAATTAAATCTTCTAATGTTTATCCACTATACCAAGGGTAGACCAATGTTGAAATAAAACAAATGATGTATTTAAAATTAGGATTGAAGAATAAAATTGAAGAATGTTTTTATTACAAATGGTATTTTGGGTATACTAATTATGAATCATCTAGGGATTATGTTAACATTTAGAAGCATATGTATTTATTAAATTAATAGTTATAGATAAAATCATGGGTATATGAGATTAATATTGATCATATGTTGAAACTTTTAAACACTGCATTTACATTTTATGTGATGGAATTCTACCAATATTTATTATATTTTGGGAAAAAATTATAGTAATACAAGAAATTGGATTAGAATATGTTTTAGTGAAAATGTTATTTAAAGAAGAATAACATTAATTTTCATTGAATAAGTGGAAAGGCATTCATAGTATTTAGGTTTTATCTTATGAGGATGTTGAAGTAATTATAGGTTGAAATTATAAGAATTATAGTATAATATATTTAGAAAAAAGACAACATGCTTGTCATGTGACCACCCAATATTTTTGACAAGGACATGGGACTTGAATCCACAACTAAAGGACGGTATATTCTTAATGCCTACCAATAGCCTATGTGAAGCAATAGTTATTTTGTAATTGTTTTTGTAAAAAGACTTTACAAATAAATATTTATGATGACCTAATCGTGTTACTATTGAGGTCAAATTATTTATGTATTGTATTAGATAACTTATACTAACCATATTATTTTTGTAAAATAGTTAGAGATATATCGAATGAAATGTAAATTTTATAATGATCTAACAATCCATTAAAATTAAATTTTAGTTATTCAAGCATAAAAAGTTAATTTTTTGGTATTCATTTCTCGAAGTATGAAATGAATTTAAATTTGATCAATGCACAACAAAAGAATGAACATGTGATTGTGAAATAGAAACATATCAAGTATAATTACATTTATTATTAGATTGTAAAACAATTCCCCATAATTTGGAAAATAACCATGGAACAAAAATGATATCATATTTCCTTCTCTTATAATGAATCAAATGGTCAATTAAATCATCACTAATTTATGGTTTCTAGGTCATTAACATTCAATTTTTCATTTCTGATCTTATTATCAATAACCATTATCATTATTTATTATTATTTATTCCATTACTCAATTTTTATATATTCACATTCCATAATGTTATCGTAAATAGAAACCTAGTTATGTTGTATTATATATCTCTTTTTCAATTCCATTTATCTCTTATTAATAGTCTATTTTATTAATCGTTTTACTTTATGAGATCTTAATATAAAAGAATTTTTAAATATCAAACACTTGATTGTTGAGCATAAGATCAAATTGTAAAGACACGCTTTATTTAAATTGGGGAGAATGTTACACCATATAATTATATAATAATAATATTGTATTAAATAGAATATTAAACATTCAATGTTGATCTTAAACAGCCAATGATATAAATTTCATTAAATTTAATCTCTATGATAGCTTATAGAACATTCTACCTTGGGTTTAAAATAATTGTAATATTGTATACCGTTATAACGTATATATTAGTTTTTAATGTATGAATGACATTAAATCAATTATGAAAATTATATAGTTTGAATTATTAAAAAAAATCTACTTATTTGAAATAAAATAACAACCATTTAAAATGAAAAAGAAATGTTTTTTTTTTAAAAACGTTACATTTATATAAAGGTAATTATATTTCACTTTGCGCACATAATTTCAAAGTAATTTTTACCATTATCTGAAAATTTATATGATAAAATTAACTATTTTTTTTAAATAATCATAATAATATAACACCATGTTTAATTTTTAGTATTTTTCTGAAATGTTTCAATTTTTGATGAATATAGAAAATACTAATTTTTATAGAAAATAGCCTTTTTTTAAAACTCTATAGGAAAAATTATTTTATAAATTTGTTTGAAAGAAAAAATTGATCTGATATATTGAAATATATATATTTTAATTAACTGGATTAAATTTTATATTGAATTTTTATATTAAAACCATGTATATATATGAGAATTGTTTTATTAAAACCCCTCGTTTTCATCGAATCTATCTGTATAATTTTAAATTGTATTTTTCTCAAATAAATTAATTGAATTTGGAAAAATATAATAACATTTTTTATTCACCATTATTTATATTATATAATAATTTAAACTTAATTTTGACCATTATAAATATTAAAATCGATAAGAAATAATTAACATGATTAAGGTGAAAAATTGATCTTACACGGGGTTAAACTACAAATATAAAGGATAAAACGAACTGTAAAGGAAATAATGATATTCTAAAAAATGTGTTGTAATTTCTGTATTCAAATTTATAAGGAGAATCATGTATTTATCTAGTTTATTGTGATTACTAATCTATTAGACCATTCTATATTAGTTTCCTAATTTCATTAGCCAATGTAATAATTTAAAAAAAATTATAGGGGTTACATGAGTCATGGTTGTTACACAATCCATGTTTATGCCTATTTTTTAAGATATTCCAGAATTTTTTGGTTATGCTGCAATGATTTAGGATTATTGTTTTATACTAATACTCATGTATATTTTTGGTGTGCATATTTTATATATTCAAATTTCTTAATAGATTATTATTTTATGTAACACATTACTCTATGATTTATTATCAAGTAATTATTGGTTATCACTCTCTTATGTATCCTTATTATACACATATACTGATCTTATTGTCACTTTTTTTCTTTTATTATTATTGCTTAAAATTATACATACTGAATATCTAATCTCACCAATTTATTATGTTTTCATTTCTTCATGTTATAAATTGTAGTTATATATATTCTAGGTTGGAAAAAAGAATCTGTTGTGGAAAAGTTTTTGGAGATGTTTAAGACATGTAATGGATTATGTGGTTCCTTATATAGGGGTATTTATTTCAATAAGTTGTGAAAGGAATGAGTTTTTAGTTATTTTTTTGTTAATTTTCTAAAACTCTAATCATAAAATATTAGGGTAATGTATTTTTACATAATATTTTCGATTCATGAATTAATAAGATGAAAACATTCATGCGTTATCATAGTTAAATGAAGATCTCATCAAATGATAGTGAAGTCATTGAAGATTCTATTACAAATTAATATAAATATTTCAAAAATCTGATCAATAGAGTCATTTAAAACATTTTCTATAAATAGTTCAAAAACATTGGACATAAAAAGATGAATAGAAATCGATCATTTTGAAATTCTATGGATATTTTGATGTTTTTAAATTTATTATTTCTAAGAGTACTTATGATTACTGTAATTTTATTCATCCAACATTTTGTTGTTAATAGTTATTAATGGAATGGTTTTATTGTAATTCTCTATGTATTTTAATTTTAATAGTTTTGTTACCAATCTTACATGATTGATGGCTTATAGGGATATAAATACAAAGTTTTTTGGGATAGAAAACTATAATTATCAATTTGTTAAGTTGTGTGACTCTATAGATAGGAATATAGAACACCAACTATTAGGATTAATTTGAGGTCTTATAGGGATATGAATAGAGTGACACCTTTCTAGGCTATATAAATCTAGATTATTCTATTTTTTAAATGATTTCTTGTATTATATCCATTAATGAATTATTTAGTTTTTTATGATCATTCATTGTTTTTTTAGTATTTTTATTTATTCATTTTTGAATTTCCACTGTGTTAATAACTTTATATATTATTTTGAAAAAATAATGGTTTAAATTAAAATATGTTAAAAATAATATCCTGAATCGATAATATATATTTCTTTTATTTATGTTTTATCAAAAATTAGAAAATTTAATGGTTTTAAACATTAAATAGAACTAAAATTATATTTTGTTTTAATCTACTATTCACCCCTCCCCCACCCCACCCCCACCCCCGACCCGCTCCTGTAGATTTTATTAATCTATCCCTTGGTCAAAAAAGTAGTCAACAAGATAATATAAAAGTGTAAAAGTTCATATTATTCCCATCTTATAGTAAATGACTGTTTCATCATAGAAATTTTTTTTGTATATTCTCATCAATGTCCCATCCTCTATTTTTTCCTAATAAATAATAATAAAATCATGTTACATAATCCATTGGATAAAATATGATATACTAATAAATAATTTACAAGTCCCCAAATAACTCATATTCTTTGATTCCATTTTATTATCTAAAATGATTCAATAATCCTTTATTTATTCTTTTTTAAATCGTTGAAAATTTAAAATATTTATTTTCCTTTTAAAGAATGACATTCAATGAATTGAATAACTAAATTCCATGAAGCAATATATTATAAAGAAAAAGACAATGAAAACATTATACAATATTTTTTAGAATATTTATAAGTATATTGAAAAATTCAAGGTATTTGGGATTAGCCATATTTTTTTCTTCGGCCCTCTACTGCTTGGGATCCAAAGAAGATGGTTTGGTTATAATTGATCTAAAAATACTATGTTGTTATAAGACTTAATATAATTCCTTGGTAAGATAGTGTTGAATCCTCAATTTGGGTATATTGTCTATGAAAAAACGTTAGGGTGGTTTTTAAAGACAATACATATGAGTCCCAATTTTGATGTTTATAGGTTCAAGTTCACATGGTAGTACTCTTTTAATATCACAGATTCTGGATGTATTCTTCAATGGGATCATAGAATTTTTTTTATGTTGACAGATCCCATTTTAAGTAATTTAAATCTTGGGAACCTATTTTTAGGTACTACAGGAGAGATGATAATTTCATTGAAACATATAAGATAACAAATGTTGTAGTTATAAATGATTTAATGGATTCCTCCTCTAGTATAGGGAATAATGTGTGGGAATGTTTCATTCACCCTATCCATTATATTATGGAAAAAAGGAACTCAAGATAATTCACCTTATCCTTCTATAAAAAGGGATAAAACCTTATAAAAACTTATTCTCCAATGATATACAACAATGTGTCCCTTTTTAACTATCTCCATATGTATAATTATGGAGGGATATCCCAACGTGACCAATGCACAATAACACTTGATTTTAGAATATATATATAACAATAAATATTTTCCAGTAATCCTAGAAACTTAATTAAGGTGTTATAATTAAATATTGTTAAATCACCAGAAGAGGAAAAAGGGTTTAGGTTCTATAGTTTCTATTAACATAGTCGCAGTTGGATCTAAATACTCTCAAATTATTTTGAGTCATTATTCCTATTAAATAGAATATGAAAATAATATTCATCCATATCAAATTTAGGAGGCTATTTTTTCCACTACCTCATTTAAGATTGCTAGGGGTATTTTTAATATTTATCTACCACAATTGAAGGAGTCTCATCCACTATTAAAAAAATTATGTGGGTGAATCTTGTCATTTAAGAAGATCTATGCCCTATTTTAATTAGTGATACCATGACATGTGACAATAAATAGTTAAATATCACATTTTTCAAGAAAAATATTTAATCTATTCATGGAGTTATATAGAAATTCTTGGTCTAGGTCCTTAACTTTTCATCAATTTATAGGGTCAACCAATAATCACTTTGAGTTAAAAAATGTCACAGAGAATGATAAATCTATCTCAAAAGGACATGATGAAATCTAAATTTGTTAACATAATTATGTCTTATATCATTTATAAGTCTTAGTTACCCAAATGACTAGTGAAGTTGTAAATTTCAAGAATAAGAACTAAATAATAAGTGTTTATATCATCATATGAGACCTTAATCAAAATTTGTTAATAGGTGTTTACCTTTTCAAAAGAATATAATCAATAATCATTTTTATTGTGGTATTTGAATATCTTTATTTCATTAATGCTTACTTTTTTTTATTAACATTATATATCTCCTAAGGATGTGGAATTCACTTCCATTAGTGACCATAATGATATGTGCTACAACAAGATTATTACCCTTGATTTCAAACATATCGATATGATTAACAAATATATATACATCTGATCATTAACCCTCTCTCGGGAAAAAATTATGACTGTCATATAGATGACTAGATAGTAAAGTCATGGGAGTCCCCTGGCAACTTACAAAATATCAAAGAGATTTTATCTGAAGCATGTCCATGTAATATAATGATAAAAGTATTTAAGTGTGTATTAAATATTATTTATAGGGAAATTATCAAACATTTAGTCCATTATAGTGTAAATGATATCAACCATGAGAAAACGGTGGTGATCTTTGACATTATCACTTTATAGAATCACCAAAAATAAAGAGGAATCTAAAAATAGCTCACATAAATATTGTATGTCATTTTAAACCTCATTATAAAATGTTTCTCAATCAAAAATATTTTTTTACATGTGAGAATTACCAATGAAATGAAGAATTAGACAGTTAGTTTTAATTTATAAACTAGTATTATTCTAGAACTTTTATCTCAATACCACATATATAAGGAAACAGATCCTAATTTATATGGAATCCATAGAAAACTATCTTATTAACCTTCTTTACTAGAGGAAAAATGGGGTTGATAATAATTTTATATACTAAATTAATATAATTATTTTAAAGATAGAGGTTAGTTAAACTGATATAGAAAGTAAATCCTCAACTAGATCATAAATATAAAATATGTATATCATTACCTAGTGCATATTAAAGAGGACGTAGTTCCTTATATAAATAAATTTAAGTAAATTAATATTTAAAAAATTCTAATTAGGTGGTTTGAAATATGATTTATCATTATTTATATGTTCATTTTTGCAGTTTTTCACCCCGATGGTGACAAATTTATTGAATTGGATTACTTTATAAAATAACACATAATTCAAAATAAATTATCATTATAAATTTAGTTCCTTGACAATTATTTTTTATTTATTAGTGAAGACTCAAAAAATATTATAGATACCTATATAAATTATAATGAAATATATTTAATAAGTTGGTGGCTAATCTAAAGCTCAATCAAGATTGTTTTGGAGTTATATAAATTTCCCTATAAAATGATATTTTTAAATAATCATTCCTTATATTTGAGGGTTTTCCCAATACTGAGGTGGAATTATAAGCCCTCATTACTGGTATATAATTATACATATATATTAAGTATTTAATTTAATATTATGGGCAATATAAATTTTTTTATTAAGAAGATCAAAAGGGAATGTGTTAGAAAGGATGATTCAATACATTTTATTGAACATAAAAAATATTATATAGGACAAATTCTTTTTGAGGTGGTTTTATCTAAAATATTATAACTAAAAAACATCAAAAACAGTCATTACTCATGTCCTATTAAGCACACATTCCTAAAATGATTGTGATGTAATGATCATCTTTGTTACATATAAAAGATTAGTAACTGCTTTTATCAATTAAGAGTATAAGAGGTAAATTAGATTAATTCTATATTATCAAATTATATCTCATCATCCCAATATATTGATCAGGAAATAAACGGGATATCATTAGTATTCAACTATATCCCAGATTATTTTTTTACTATGTCTGTGTAAAAAGGGAATGAGTTCACTGATGGGTAGAAAATATTATAGTCTTTGATGGATTGAATCCATAAATACCCTTATATGTGAAGCACGGTTAGGGTTAATCTTGGAATTATTGAGCAACAAAGTACCTCAATTTTATTAAGATGGTACTTTTATCCATCTATACAGTGATATTTCATGAAATTCATACATTTTCATGCATTAAAATTTTATCATTATTATATCCCTTAACCCCATAAGTTAGTACATATTAAAATGTAATTTGAGAAATTTATTATATGGTAAAGATATTTTATGGTTCCTTACACATAAAATAATATTAAGAAGTTCATGTTCACATTCACTTCAATTAACTTACTTTTTAAATTGGCTGATGTTATACAAATTATTTATATTAGAATTAAGTACATGATAAATTTAATAATATCTAATATTATTAACATATTTGGACTTCCTCGTGCAATTCACAAACATAATATCATAAATTTTTCTGTATAGGAGTTAAAAACTATTTATTCTAACTAAAAAATCTAATAGAAATGATATACTCACTACTATATGGATTTTAAAGAATATATAATTCCCTTTTTATTAAACCATTATCAAATATCATGTACAGTATGGGGGATATGGTGGTGATGTTATGGCCTGATAAACTCCTCTACACTTTATTATCATACCACACCACTCTGTGTACCACTACCAATGTTACACCATATTCACTAGAATATAGGAATAAAGAATCATTATATATTGAGGACAATATATCATTCCTATGAATATGAATTTATTACCAATGGACTAAATATAAGTGGTTAAAATTGTGGTTCGGAGAGTTAGATGTCCTTGAGGGAAACTAGTTATGTTATTTCATACGCATTAGGTTTATTAATATCATATAACTATTAAATATAGTAATAACCTTCACCTTTGATCATTTATCCACAGAGAATAGAATTATCGTTGATTATATCAGTGATACATGGGTTTAAGCTTCCAAAAATTGAATACAAATGATACTATCCATCCATTATACCCAAGTTAAACTCCAATATACAATACTCATTGATTACACAATACGGTGAGAAAATAATGCCTCATACAAATTTGAGAATTGATATGAAATAATTAATATAATATTTTAGGCCAGTATTAGTGGCCATTATTGAATGATAATAAACTACATGATATATTGTCCATCCTACATAACCCGAAAATACTTGGAATGATCCTTTGCATATAAAAATGAACTAAATATCCTATGATCCATCAAACGGTACCTTAAACTTATTAAATATTCCATTATAATAAGACCATAATCTATTATAAATATTTTCAATACCATATTATATTAAATTTATTATAAAGGATCCTTTAATATAACAATCAATTTAACAATATTATATCCTTATCACAAAACCATAAATGACACAACATATAGTACATCCAATATTTTCCAAAATAAAAAGGTGTGAAAGAACTTATATATACTTAAAGACTGATAATCATTTGTAACGCCCCGACCCTAGTTTCCCAGAGTCGGTGCATTATTACATAACATTGGCATGATCACAAGAAAGATCAAATCTCGAAAGACCGATTGGTTTAGTAGCCTTGGAAATACTAGATATATTCATAAGTTTTACATTACATCATAAAATGAAAAACTACTACAACAACATAATGTTTCCACAGTCCACACTATAATCCCCTCATAATATCCCTGAAGGTCATTCATAACTTACATCTTCACATCCTGGGAAAAATAAAACATAGAAAAGGGGTGAGCTCAAATGCCCAGTAAGGATAACAATATAGCGAAAACTTTCATAAATAAGAATAAACTTTTAAGGCAATGTATAACTAAAACAAAAACCATTCAAACATGAACTTTCAACATGGTATGGCATAAATAAAATGAAATAATGCCATTTACTTATTCACATGGATATTCTACTAATCGAATAATCACATGCAAAAATCAATAACCACTTTCATAATGTTGGAATGCATAATGCCAGACTATCATAACCACATAGTCAAGGCCTCGTGCCAAGACTACAAATAAGATTTTGTCAAGGCCTTGTGCCAAGACACTAGTTTGTCTCATGAGACCTACCAATGCATCAAGGAGCTATAGCGGGCTCCACCCGTCACTTATTAAGTCCAATGCATTCCCATATGAAAAGGTTTAAACATAACATAAACATTCGTATTAAAACTAGCATACGAAATGTCAATAATATCACCATAAACTATGAATGGTATAAAAATAGCACATCCATAGTCAAACATATCACAAAACCTTCAATACAATATATAAGTTTTGTATCATAATAAATCAACTTCAAATAATCTTAAAATCCATCAAAGGATGTTGACGTAGATGAAATCAAAATTCTTTTTAAAGAAATATCTCCTTTTATTTTGAAATAATTTAAGATCCATATAAAATAAAACATTTTCTTTGAAAATATTCTTATAATCTTGTAAGGGAAGCTTTGAAGATTTTATAACGGTGTAAAATAACCGCACCCTCCGTATAAGTTAAAGAAACATTCTTACCTTAATTCTGTCGAAAAGGTTAAAAAGGACCTTGTTTTGAAAACGACCGAAAGAGTCCTTTATAAACCACTTATAAAAGTCAAAAAGGGTATAAATGACTTTAACTCATATTCTAGTAAATAGTAAAAATGTTTTGAAATACATTTTTAAGAAACATGGATGTGGATGATAAAGAGATCCCAGTAGATTATTACGTATAAACAACCTTGGATAATGAAGAGGTTGTAAAGTAAACCCTTACCTTGTACTTTTCCTTGGTTGGGGTAGGTTAACCTCCTGTATAATGGTGAAATAGTTGTTATTAAATTATAAAAGAATCATATATAATAATATGATATCATATATGATCTTTTAAAATTGATTTGTTAATAATATCTTAGAATTATCGTCATTTCGGGAGTTAACTTACTCATTTTATTTTATATGTTTTGTTACATAAGCCATGGTTGTTGTATCTTATTCATATACAGAATGATATCTAGTCCTTAAACATCATTTTTAAATCATCAAATGATAATTATACTTGAATGGATACGATGGAGAATGAATCTCATCGCGTTCGTGGAGACGGTAGTCCGTACGTACGCACGAGCGACAATATCATTCTTTTGATATTAAAATAATATATAAATGGATGGTATATCAAATATACAGAATCATTAACATGTTATATTTATTATTTACATGAGTTACACATCATTATTATACCCATCCAAATAATATTATATTGAATAACAATTACACCACGACGTGGAGACGGTAAGCCGTACGTACGCACGTATGGTGACATGTTATTCAAAGGGTGGATAGAATACTGAATATGGTTGTACCATACTTATAATAACATCACAGTATATGTGAGATACTGGAGTTATTATTTTAGAATGGTAAGAACAAAGGAAGAAGAAGTGGAGGAAGAAATGAACTTAGAAAATGGTGGTGAAATCATTACCTCTTCTTCGGGTTCTTCCTTTTTATTTGATCAAAATGGCTCCTTAGGTTGGCTTTATGATAAAACTAAGGCCTCTAGGTTGTAGTGAGGGATGTTGAGAGATTATTTGGGCAGAGTTTGGCCGAACCAAAAGGCTTTGAAGGTGTGAAGAAATGAGAAGGAGGAGTGCACTTTTATAAGAGGGGTGAGGGGAACCTTTGGAAAAGCTAGAAATATTAATTTATAATAAATAAATATTCGGTTTCCAATGGCTCCAAAGTTGAATATTCAAAGGCTAAGGTGGGGATAGGTCGAAAACCACTCAACCAATAGAATTTAGACAGGTTTGGGTACTTATATTAACCTTATCTTTAAGTATTAACTCTAAGTTAATTAGTTTCACTTTTACAATGTCTCTTTGTATTTTTATATAATATGGTTAATAAACTTACTATATACATCCAAGAGACCCCCAAGTGGTACATTAATGATGAACCTATCATGATATAAGTCTCTTGGACGAACCTTAGATTTTTAGGAATTTAATATCAATTAATAATATAATATTTGTTTTAAGAACTCTTTTATGTCAATTTTGACACTATTCAATAGTTGATTTTTGTGAAACTCATAACAGATTGATTACTTCGAAAAAAGTCAATTAAATCAATCCTAATATATCATATTATCCTAAAAAATTAGTTTTATTCATTAAAAGTTTCATATTATATTTATTTGGGTATTTATAATATCAATTATTTTAATTTTTCACTATTATAGTAATTACTGAATCATCATTGTGTCATATATAAAATACATTATTTAATGTATAAAAATTATAAATAAAATATCATTATGTAGGAAATATCTTTAGCTTTATAATGAATATTTATAATCTAAAATCCAACATATATAACCCTATGTAACAATTGTTTTTCTAAAAGATATATGCTTGTGTCATTTTTGTATTCATTTTAACTTAATTAAAATAATGTGTCATTATCACTTACAAGTGGATCCATGGGATCCCAAAATAGACCCAAAGATTCTCATGGTCGACCATGTATCAACCAATAGGGTTAAGACACGTTTTAGGGTAATTTAGTATTATTATAATATTATTTTTTTAACCCTTATTTACCGGATTTACCCTTAACCATGGTAAATAAAATATTTACCGCAGTAATTATTCAAAATGTCTAAAAATAAAAGTTACCTATTTACACAATTTGAACATCCTGATTCCAAATATGGAATCCATTTTCCTAAATTCAAAACACAGAAGTGGCAGAAATTTATTTAAAATTAATTCCCGCTGTCAAAACAAAAAGCGTGTTTTTAAGAGATAATAACTATCAAAAGATTGACACTCGTTTATGTTCGGTTTAATTGTAAAATTATGTCCAATGACAAACATTCTATTAAATGGTAAAAATATATTCTAAATATACTTTAAAACCACTCAAATTCATAATTTATCACTATTAATTATTTTGATTAAAAAAGTTGTTTTTAATTAAAACTTAGTAATTTTAACTATTCATCAAAATATGAAAGTTATCCGAAATGTACCAAAATTTCACCTTAAGCTAAATTCGATATTCCGAATCCAAAAATGAAGTCCATTTTCAAATATAAAATATATATAATTTCAAAAAGTAGGTATTACTATTCATAACGGCAAGTTTGATTAGTTATGGTGTGTTAGAACTCGGTGTTGCGTACAACACACGCTATCACATTATTCAAAGAGAAGCGTACCGTAGAAGCTTGGGGTGTTACATTATCCCCTCCTTCAAATAAATTGCGTCCTCGCAATTTGAAATTGTTCTTCGAAAATAAAAGGTTGAAAGTAGAAAATATATTTGTGGGAAAACCCACATCAGAAATTGGGTTACTAAAATTTAGTCTTAATATGAGGAAAAGATAAATGAAAGGGTCACCACCAAATTATGACCTCGATTAGGAGAACATTGGTGGCATTTAGAGACATATAATTGGAGGAAAAACGTAAATATTTATAGGTAGTGATTGAGGTCATCAATCACAAAAAAGTATAAAATTGAGGTCCTTAAACTCATCAATCTATGATGATTTGAAGTACCATCGGTTCAACAAAATATAGGGTATTGGGATAACACATTTTTCACGTTTCAAAATATCTTAGTTTAAATCCCACATCGAAAAATGAATTAATGAGGCCTCTATTTAAAATAAAGAGTGGAAAGTATGAAGATTACCGAAAATAACACATACTAGGGTTCCGTGTAGGAAAATATGGATATGGAGGAGAAATCTAACCATCAATTATCTGATGGAGAGTGGTAGAGAACATGGCTATGAAAAGGCCAACAATCCCAAAGCCATAAATTAGTGATGATTTAAGGTACCATCTAGGGAAACATTTTTGTTCTAAGTTCCTTTTATTAATGTTGAGGAATTTATTTATGAGATTGGCTAAGATCATAAGGAGATATACTTACTTTATAATCAGAGTTTTATCCATTAATAAGTTTCTACCAAAAACTCATCATTCACTCGTAAAAAAATTCTATTTATACTATTCATAGAGGGTTCCAAAATAAATGAATTTATAATTCATCTACCAGATCTTTTAAAAAACTACTTTATTTAATCCAGGACATCTCGTGGGCTAGTGGTAGGTGATACACCCTTGTCGCCCTTCGGTTGTGGGTTCAAGTCTCGCAGCCTTTCCGGACGCGACGGGTTGCCGCCCGACCTCAGGGTTGTCCTTTTATGGCAATCCAAAATAATCCAAACTAGAACTATCCAAAATACTTCTATCCAAACTCACAGTCCAACATTTATACGTAAGGTAAACATAATGTAGAACCTTTTTACCCCGTAATAGCATATGAATACCTTCATCATGTATTCTTTTAATACACCGAAACATCCTGAATTACCATATTCCTTATTGATTACATTCATGCTCCCTTATTCCATATAGAAAGCTCGATATACTTCATTAATCCAAAATTGTTTTAAAACCCAACAATGATGGAATATACAAATCATTAATCAGCTTCAAGGTAGTCAATAATATCCAATATAATTTATCCAAATCAATCATGTATTATTCTAAAATCACCACCTCGGTATCTGAACCATATTATGGTTTATCTTTCTCTCAACCATATATTTTCCAAACATTTAACCTGCTACTGAGTCACTTTTCTTTGTTCCACACAATCTCAAGTCCTTAATGAAATAGTACTGCAGTACAATCCTTATATACTCCATGATTATTGTAACAAGTACATTGTTGATACAACACTCAATTGACATAATCAACATAAGAACTCTAATCATTCCTCTTCATCTGTGGTAGTATCATAACTTGATTATTATCCAATAACATCATTTGCGGCATAGTCTGATGACTGGGACATAGGTTCGCGTAGTGTCCAAACTCCTTGCAAATGAAGCATTGTACATTTAAAACCATTTTCTTACCCTTGTAGTCACGTACTTTGTGCCCTTTTCCTCCACTCTTATAACAAACTCTCATTCCTTTCAGGCAAGTTTCAGGGTGTTTCTTTCCACAGTTACCACATATGGGAAAATTCTTCTTTTCCCTTTTCCCTTTATCCATCTTTCTCTCTTCCATCCTTTTCATCTCTTGATTCCCTTCAAAGCCATAGGACTCAGTAATCTCTTTACTTATCTTATCAATACATGATATTATTTCTTCATATGATGATAATACATGGGAGACTATTTCTCTTATAAAGTCTAGCTTAAGACTATGAAAGATATGATCCTTCCTTCTCTTTGGATCATGTGCATTTCCAAAGTTCTCATTCCTTCTACTGGGCGCCATTTCTAAACAATGGCATTAACTAGATCAGTTTATGAATCAAAATACATAATCCCATACTTATAAAACACTTAACATAAATTGAACTATTTATGGATATAATCCATAATCATTTTTTTTTCTTTGAGGATGTATATACTCATAATCCCTTCAAAAATGATTTGTAAAGAAAATGAGAGTTATCCTAAGCATATCCCCCGGGAGTGTCGTAACCAAGAGTGCAGCAAGGCCCGTTGTCGTGCACCAGTTCCCGTTCGAGTCTAGCTCAAAGCGGTGTTTTCGGGTTTTACCCCTAGGTACATCTGTGCCAGAGCCGCCTCTACCTGCTCGTATCCAGACAGGGATGTATTGCTCGGAAAACTCACAAAATCTCTACAATACCAAAATTCTAGGAAGTTCTTCTATACTAATCCTCAAAGTTCATCTTAGGTCTACATGCTCTAATCAGAGTTTATCTAAATCTAGTTTCCAAGGTTTGTACTAAACTTCCTCTGATACCAACTGTAACGCCCCGACCCTAGTTACCCAGAGTCGGTGCATTATTACATAACATTGGCATGATCACAAGAAAGATCAAATCTCGAAAGACCGATTGGTTTAGTAGCCTTGGAAATACTAGATATATTCATAAGTTTTACATTACATCATAAAATGAAAAACTACTACAACAACATAATGTTTCCACAGTCCACACTATAATCCCCTCATAATATCCCTGCAGGTCATTCATAACTTACATCTTCACATCCTGGGAAAAATAAAACATAGAAAAGGGGTGAGCTCAAATGCCCAGTAAGGATAACAATATAGCGGAAACTTTCATAAATAAGAATAAACTTTTAAGGAAATGTATAACTAAAACAAAAACCTTTCAAACATGAACTTTCAACATGGTATGGCATAAATAAAATGAAATAATGCCATTTACTTATTCACATGGATATTCTACTAATCGAATAATCAAATGCAAAAATCAATAACCACTTTCATAATGTTGGAATGCATAATGCCAGACTATCATAACCACATAGTCAAGGCCTCGTGCCAAGACTACAAATAAGATTTTGTCAAGGCCTTGTGCCAAGACACTAGTTTGTCTCATGAGACCTACCGATGCATCGAGGAGCTATAGCGGGCTCCACCCGTCACTTATTAAGTCCAATGCATTCCCATATGAAAAGGTTTAAACATAACATAATCATTCGTATTAAAACTAGCATACGAAATGTCAATAATATCACCATAAACTATGAATGGTATAAAAATAGCATATCCATAGCCAAACATATCACAAAACCTTCAATACAATATAGAAGTTTTGTATCATAATAAATCAACTTCAAATAATCGTAAAATCCATCAAAGGATGTTGACGTAGATGAAATCAAAATTCTTTTTAAAGAAATATCTCCTTTTATTTTGAAATGATTTAAGATCCATATAAAATAAAACATTTTATTTGAAAATATTCTTATAAGCTTGTAAGGGAAGCTTTGAAGATTTTATAACGGCGTAAAATAACCGCACCCGCCGTATAAGTTAAAGAAACATTCTTACCTTAATTCTGTCGAAAAGGTTAAAAAGGACCTTGTTTTGAAAACGACCGAAAGATTCCTTTATAAACCACTTATAAAAGTCAAAAAGGGTATAAATGACTTTAACTCATATTCTAGTAAATAGTAAAAATGTTTTGAAATACATTTTTAAGAAACATGGATGTGGATGATAAAGAGATCCCAGTAGATTATTACGTATAAACAACCTTGGATAATGATAAGGTTGTAAAGTAAACCCTTACCTTGTACTTTTCCTTGGTTGGGGTAGGTTAACCTCCTGTATAATGGTGAAATAGTTGTTATTAAATTATACAAGAATCATATATAATAATATGATATCATATATGATATTTTAACATTGATTTGTTAATAATATCTTAGAATTATCGTCATTTCGGGAGTTAACTTACTCATTTTATTTTATATGTTTTGTTACATAAGCCATGGTTGTTGTACCTTATTCATATCCAGAATGATATCTAGTCCTTAAACATCATTTTTAAATCATCAAATGATAATTATACTTGAATGGATACGATGGAGAATGAATCTCATCGCGTTCGTGGAGACGGTAGTCCGTACGTACGCACGAGCGACAATATCATTCTTTTGATATTAAAATAATATATAAATGGATGGTATATCATATATACAGAATCATTAACATGTTATATTTATTATTTACATGAGTTAAACATCATTATTATACCCATCCAAATAATATTATATTGAATAACAATTACACCACGACCTGGAGACGGTAAGCCGTACGTACGCACGTATGGTGACATGTTATTCAAAGGGTGGATAGAATACTGAATATGGTTGTACCATACTTATAATAACATCACAGTATATGTGAGATACTGGAGTTATTATTTTATAATGGTAAGAACAAAGGAAGAAGAAGTGGAGGAAGAAATGAACTTAGAAAAGGGTGGTGAAATCATTACCTCTTCTTCGGGTTCTTCCTTTTGATTTGATCAAAAGGGCTCTTTAGGTTGGCTTTCTGATCAAACTAAGGCCTCTAGGTTGTAGTGAGGGATGTTGGGAGAGTATTTGGGCAGAGTTTGGCCGAACCAAAAGGCTTTGAAGGTGTTATGAAATGAGAAGGAGGAGTGCACTTTTATAAGAGGGGTGAGGGGCACCTTTGGAAAAGCTAGAAATATTAATTTATAATAAATTAATATTCGGTTTCCAATGGCTCAAAAGTTGACTATTCAATGGATAAGGTGGGGATAGGTCGAAAACCACTCAACCAATAGAATTTAGACAGGTTTGGGTACTTATATTAACCTTATCTTTAAGTATTAACTCTAAGTTAATTAGTTTCACTTTTACAATGTCTCTTTGTATTTTTATATAATATGGTTAATAAACTTTCTATATACATCCAATCGACCCCCAAGTGGTACATTAATGATGAACCTATCATGATATAAGTCTCTTGGCCGAACCATAGATTTTTAGGAATTTAATATCAATTAATAATATAATATTTGTTTTAAGAACTCTTTTATGTCAATTTTGACACTATTCAATAGTTGATTTTTGTGAAACTCATAACAGATTGATTACTTCGGAAAAAGTCAATTAAATCAATCCTAATATATCATATTATCCTAAAAAATTAGTTTTATTCATTAAAAGTTTCATATTATATTTATTTGAGTATTTATAATATCAATTATTTTAATTTTTCACTATTATAGTAATTACTGCATCATGATTGTGTCATATATAAAATACATTATTTAATGTCTAAAAATTATAAATAAAATTTCATTATGTAGGAAATCTCTTTAGCTTTCTAATGAATATTTATAATCTACAAGCCAACATATATAACCCTATGTAACAATTGTTTTTCTAAAAGATATATGCTTGTGTCATTTTTGTATTCATTTTAACTTAATTAAAATAAAGTGTCATTATCACTTACAAGTGGATCCATGGGATCCCAAAATAGACCCAAAGATTCCCATGGTCGACCATGTATCAACCAATAGGGTTAATACACGTTTTAGGGTAATTTAGTATTATTATAATATTATTTTTTTAACCCTTATTTACCGGATTTACCCTTAACCATGGTAAATAAAATATTTACCGCAGTAATTATTCAAAATGTCTAAAATTAAAAGTTACCTATTTACACAATTTGAACATCATGATTCCAAATATGGAATCCATTTTCCTAAATTCAAAACACATAAGTGGCAGAAATTAATTTAAAATTAATTCCCGCTGTCAAAACAAAAAGCGTGTTTTTAAGAGATAATAACTATCAAAAGATTGACACTCGTTTATGTTCGGTTTAATTGTAAAATTATGTCCAATGACCAACATTATATTAAATGGTAAAAATATATTCTAAATATACTTTAAAACCACTCAAATTCATAATTTATCACTATTAATTATTTTGATTAAAAAAGTTGTTTTTAATTAAAACTTAGTAATTTTCACTATTCATCAAAATATGAAAGTTATCCGAAATGTACCAAAATTTCACCTTAGGCTAAATTCGATATTCCGAATCCAAAAATGAAGTCCATTTTCAAATATAAAATATATATAATTTCAAAAAGTAGGTATTACTATTCATAACGGCAAGTTTGATTAGTTATGGTGTGTTAGAACTCGGTGTTGCGTACAACACACGCTATCACATTATTCAAAGAGAAGCGTACCGTAGAAGCTTGGGGTGTTACATCATTCCTTAGAATATGGAATTAATCTAAAAACCTTGGTTTCCCTATATTTGATCCTAATATATGCACATATTTTGAAACATCCTAACATATACATTGGATTAAATCCCAAAAATTATTCTTGGGTTTAGTACAAACAATGTTTGGATGAAAACCTATTTTAAAAGAATACTTAATTTTACTTAGATATACTATCTTAGTTTGTGTCATAATTCCCAATATCAACCTTACTCTATATATCATTCTAGGAATTACCTTATACACATTCATAATAGTTCCATGTTATTTCATTCTTTCTGGAATGAATTTGTGTTTTTTAATGGAAATATCTTTTATAACAACTTGTGACATGATTATTATATTTATAGGATCCATAGTGATTCTTGAATCTCATATTTTAGATCATGTTCTAGGTTTCCACTCAATATATGTGAAAGTACTAACTAAATACATGTAGTATTTGGAAATTCTGAGTGCTAAATCCCTAAGGAGAGTTCCAAATGATTTAGGAAACTAGAAAATTAAATTAAAAATGTAACTCCAACCATGATTTTCTTGAAAAACACTCAAGAGTATATCATATAAGACCTCATGTGTGCATCCCTGTATGTATAAGGTTTTAGACTAGTAATGAGTGACTAAAGGTGCAGTGAGCAGACAACACTCTTTGTAAATATGAACATTTCATTTTAGTACAACATTACCAAAATCCAAAAATATAGGTCATAATAATATTAACAAAAAAAATTTATAACATATTTCACTATATCACCATGATATTTTATATTTAATTTTAAATAAATTTAATTTCTTTGATCGATTGTGATGTATAGAAAACCAAGTCTAACTAAATTGTAATATAGTATACCCTTATAATATAGCTATTAAATTAGAGGTTATGAATAAGAGTCATTGAATTATAAAAAAATATGAATAAAGTAAATTCATCGACTATTAATTGATTAGAAATGGAAATAAAAAAAATTAAAAATAAAAGATAGGTTTTTCGGAAAAAATGTATTTATATGTGAGACATGTTATTATCTTTATAAATTATATTACCCACAATTGGTAAATTATTTTAATGGAATATCTATATTTTTATTCTTTAAAACATTTTAACGTTCATTTAATATTTTTTAGGGCATGGCATAAGAATAAATCCATTTTTATACATAAAGATTTATTTTCATAAAAAGTTATATTTATCACGTGTTGTGCACTTAATTTAGAAAATATTATTTGGATAAGAGATATTTAATTTTATAAAATTGATTTCATATATGAAATTACAATGTTCAAATTCAGTAAATAGGTCCCTTTTATTGATTGGCATTCTAAATAGTCTCTGTGGTGAAATGCATTACCTCTATAAAGGGTTAACTAGGTTAATAGTGGTTAAAACTAAGTGATAAGGTCCCCATTTTCCATCCAAATACCACTTAGATTATAGTAATTATACATGTATAACCCTAGTCTCAAATTTTAATTGTTTAAGATAAAATTTCCATGAAAATATATTGTATAATATTTAAATAATAGAAAAATATAAATTTTGCAATCATATATTTAAATATATATTATGTGTCCACATACGAAAAAAAACAAGTATTGAATGAATATAAATGTATATTTTTGGAATAATGAAATTATTTTCATGATGTAAATTTATTTATTATTATTTGTAATTATATAATAACCTAAAATATTGTTTCAACACTGACACAATATTTCTTCAATTCATATAAATATAAAATAAATAATTTTAAAATAGTAAAAATTGTGTAAATTTAATGAGTTATAGTATTACATGAATTTTATAGATGATTGTGAAATATTATTATTTATTTAAAATTTTATATTCTAAATTTGGCTCCATATTTATGAATGTCAAATTTAATGAATATATTCAAAATAGACATGAATTATATTTTACCAAAACTTATATTTATTAAATTATTTAAAATCATTAATATTAGGAAATTGGATAACGAGGATAATATTTAGTCTAAAATACCATACCTTATCCATTCATGATCAAATTCTCACATTGTAAGTAAATTGTTAACCCCTTAATATTGAAAAAGATGTTACCTTGATTCATGTTAAAATAGGTTAACTAAGGGGTTGAACATAATGATAAAATAACACATAAAATAATAAAAATGATATTTTTATGAAATTTAAAACATATTCTATGTTATCATGAAATATATGGTCATTTTATATAATTTTTCTAAATAATGGATTAGTTAAATCTTATTGTTTTATAATTTTATGCCATTCCTTTACCTCCATTGTAATAGTACAACTATTCCATATATTCTTTACAACATATTTAGAAAATTATCTTAACTAGGAACTATCCATTTCTATTCTCAACATCCTTCTACAAGATTTGGAGGTTTTGGCCTCCCCAAAAGTCTAAACCTAGGTTCCTTAAGGATCTAAGGAGGTCTCCCAAATAAGAGGTAATTGTCTTACCCAACTTCTTTCAATTTATTTCATCCCCTAACTCCACGAAATATATGGTATTTATCATAAAATAATAACATTAATATAAAAAAATACAAGAAAAATTATTATTATGAAACCACTATTATCTTCCCTCTTTTCTATTAAATTGAAAGCGAATGCATCCCTCATTCGTACGTATAACCTACCATCATGGCATGGCGATACAATTTACTTTCCATCACCATCATTTAAAAATGGTTATTATGATGAATTAAATTTTTATATATAATTATTATGAAATAATTATTCTTCTATAATTATAATATAACATCTAATTTCTTTCTTTCCAATCCATTGGAATACAATTACATTGCTTTGGAATCTGTATGGACTACCACCTCCACACAGCAATGTGATTTGTTTTATATTTCTATTTTACATGGATGGTAATCAGTAGAGGTTTTAAATTTGTAAATTATATATATAGTGTTATAAAAAAATTAATTATGAATTATTATTTACATTTATTTTGGTTATTCTATTGAAATATCAAAGCATTTTACATGTATATGTTTGACCAACTATCTCCAAAAATAATTTAATTCATTTTTATATCTCTAGATATATGGATAAATATAAATAAATAAATAATGAATATATATCATATTTAATTCACTGTTAAAATTATTGTGATGATTGAACAGTGATAAAAGTAAAAGGTCCAAGCCTACCAAACAAAAACATACAAGAAAAAATTAAGACATTATTACATGAAACCTTGATTTTAAAAAAAAGAATTGTTAATAAACAATCATTTAAATATTATAATCAAATAACATATGTTATGTTATAAATGATTATGTTAATGTAATAGACATATATTAAATCTGTATTTATTAAACATGTGTTTTTCTCTCATACAAATAATTTGAACCAAATTTAATGGTTTATTTCACAATCTCATCATTATTATGGATTGTATATATTTATGTCTCCATTGGGAGAAATTATTAGATCTTTCTATATTAAACCCAATATATTTATTATAATTTTTTATTTCCTTATATTAAAAGATTTTATTTAGTTTATTTCTCTTTAAAAAATCAGGATATATAAATCACATTCTTAAGGAAAATATTCAATGTTTTTTTCTTGTTCAGAAATTTTTTTAATCTATATCTATATTTTCTTCAAAATGAAAAGAATAATGTTTTTATATTCTCTAATGATTTAAAAAAGATATCTTTACCCATTTTTTAAATTTTATAAAATGTTTCAAATAGAATCTTCTTTTCATTTTCCATATAATGTACTTATTGGCCTCCTAAAAAAGTGAAATTTACGTTTTCTTAAAATATACTGCTTGAAAAAATTTCTCATCATCTTTTTAATGTAATTTTTTTTCCATGTTAGCCTTGTAATATACTTTAAATATTTCTAGAGCCAAGAACTATGAAATTGTGATATTCTTAGTTTTATTGAGGAGTGGATTAATTTTTGTAATATGATTAATACAATGTATTGTAGTTTTTCTAAAAAAGTAGAATAAACCATAAATAGATGATTGAATTAAAAAAACTTTTTCCACTTTTGATTTCAAAAAATGGGTTTTACCCAAGTCATGATATAAACATTTTCATCATCATACAATTTTTTAAAATCCTTCACATGCATAAATAATAAAATAAATTATTTAATATATTTATTTCATTATGATGATTGGTAAACTTAACATTCCCTCTTTATATATATCATTGTTCGGAGGTATTAGGGTCACTTTATAAACTATTAAGACCTAGAGGAATTTTGAAGGATAATGTTATTAGTGGATGACATACGATCAGATTAAGGATAGTTACGCCATCAAGATTTGGGGATCTCGCTAATGATAATGATGCATATTCATTATTCATCAATGATCAGTCCATATTGATGTAGGTTTTTTGTTTTGTATGGATTTATCTGATTTGATTAATCCTATAATGAATTTGAATTGATAAACTAACAAATTACATATTTGGTTGATTATATGGCAAGTATGGTTTTGTTTACTGGAAATATGAGAGAATTGTTTAATTTGTTTATAGATCTTATTTCTGCATTTTTACATAAACAAATTGAGTCTAAAATGAACATTGATGAGGATTCATCCTTTCTTGTATTTCTTATGTTTCTCCCACCATACCTCTTTCATTCATCTCCATCATTCTTTTAGGATGGTTGATTAATAAATACTGGATAAACAGTCAGTGACACACATTTCATAGTGAGACAAATTATTATTGAAAATATGGGTTTTGATCGATAGTAAGGTCAAGCTGGGATAGTATTGAAAATTTATCTGGATTGAATCAAGATATTCATGTGTGAATTTTAGATCACTTGGTTACTAAAAGGCTAAATGATGATTCCTGAGATGTTAGAATTCCCATAAATCAAATCAATGGAAATGATCAATCTCGGTTGATCCATATCCATAATCCAGAGGCAGGATGTGATACATATTCAGTGGTGGAGGAAAAAAATTTATAATCCTTTTGATTAACCATGGGTTTTGTAAAATTATGCACCAAACTGCATGTAACAAAAGAACACATATCATGTATATGACCGTGTACGGTGCTAGGGTTTCCATGTGATGAAAAATATCACATGACATGTGACATCAGTCACAAAGTTTGTGATCCCTGACTAGAGTCTCAATGTTTACATTTAAGAGAAAAAATACACTACTATGAGTAAACGGGATCATACTCTCCTTGTACTAACATACAAACATGGGTATTTGGATATGTCGAGTACACAAACGCATTGTACACAAGCATGGTTTGAATGGAATGTTGAGTTTTATAGAGACATCTACATTTTATTTAATTAACACATAGTGTAATGTTAAAAGTTAATTCCATGTGAGAATGTATCTTGGGAAGTTTAATTCACAATGAGACTCATAGTGTATGCACAGGGACACGTTTTGTACTCTTTTGGGGACAGTTCTGATTCCACATTCTTCACAAATCATCTTCATTGTGAGCATGTGTGGTCTTACTAGGACTAGTATCAGTATTTTTTGTTCCATAAGTCCATTTTTAGGAGTTTTTAGTGTATTATACGATTCTCTCCATAGATTGTGACCCCTCTACATATTCTTGATGAACTTTGTAGTTAGAGAGTATTAAATGATTTTGGGGTGTGTTATCTCAGACTTATTCAAATACTAACTCACTATTATGGAGTATGAATCCCTCTGATATGCCTAGAGTGACAATAATTTAATTTGGTTTTCATTATATAGGGTTTTTTAGAATTTATTTTAAAAAAAATTACTTGGGAATCAATCTCATATTTAAGAGGATGGTTTTTATGGGCTCAGGTTTCCCCAAGTGAGCCCTAGACATTAACCCCCAATATGTGATTTGAGATCAGATCATTATGATGGGGTATTAGTTTGATGGAGTGTATTTCATGGATGAATCTTGTCAATTTGAGATGAAATTATTTGTATCAAGTCCTGACGAGCATGTCCCCTAGGATGAGTATCATCAGAAGAAATATATCTCGGGGAGAATTTTTTATGGTATGAGAATGATCTATCACTTTTATGCCAAATGGTATGGAAGGGATGTGCCATAATAATAAAAATACTCAATGGTTTTTATCTATTAGTTGGTAAAATTTAGGTATGACAAGGCTCATGGAGTTTGATGTACTAGAAAAGTGTTTCCTTGAATCTTCACAATGATTCTATGGCTGGTAGCAGATATGACCATGTGGGACATGTCATAATGAGGAGTATATCTCGATTTTTTATTGTATATCATAATTTATAAAAGACATTTACTATTATAAAATGAAAAATCATGATTATATTTGTTTGCTTTTTGAAGGATTCCTGCTTGGTATTGTTATACTCACCCCTACTAGGGATCTTTCATAACAATTCTCTTCTAATGTAGATCAAATACAATTTTTTAGAGTGTAAAGCATACTAGGGGTAGGTAGAGCTAATATGGTTTAGAAAGACCAAGTTGTATACCAACATTTTCCTTTAAAAGAGTCCCCTCCAACTTTATAAACAAATTTTTTAGTTTCCATTTTTAAGTAGTAAGGTATTTTGGGAACTAAGTAAAAAGTTATTATATATTTCAAGTTTGTATTTCAGGATAGGGTGTACAGTAGTAGTGTGGCAGCCGAGGTATCCATTCACATGGACCCTGATAACCTTCTTGTTGAATCTGTATATAAAGAAACAATTTTTTAGAAAAAACATTGGTAAATTAATCATATAGGAATGCTTTGTAGTTTCCATTTCCATCTTGAGTTAGTTCACTAGATGTAATCATTGAATATGGTATCTCATGCAAACTTTATGGACGTATTTAGGAATACATCCACTGATGTTTTTCAAGTAGAGTCAAGAGTACAACCTGATGACTGATGATACAACCATGAAGGTGCCTAGACATGAGGTAGTCTTTATTTTGGATGGCCAATAAGTGTCTCTATCTCCATTTGTTTAGTTTTTAAAACAAATTTTGTTGGGTCACATGGATACACCATTCCATGATGAGTTTTGGATGTCGATTTTGGTCTTGGATGATGATACAGAGGGTTCGATTGTCTATCATGAGCTTTAATGACAAGGATCACTGGGGATGCAGGGTTTTCAGCACATACGAACCACATGGGATTGAAAAAAGGTCATGAAATATGTGGTTTCACTAGATAACTCGACGATAGATCAGTTCCATGAGGATGACGCATTATAATTCTTATCATGGGAGAGTTTGTATCTTGTAGTATTAGACTACTAATCATGTTTTATTTTGAATAATGTCCAATTAACTATTGATGTAAAACTAGTGACTAGACAATGAAGGTCTGCAAGGTGATGGATGTGATAGAGGAGCTAGGTGAGCAGTATGAGTTGTAAGAAGCATTGTCTTTATACTACAACCACCACCCACAAGTAGAAAATCCCAGGCTCAAACTTTCGGTGATCATGATCTTTGAAAACTTGACACTCTTGAGCATTTTCACCCTGAGGATCCATGAGTGTTTTGAGGTATGATTTGTGTTCCTTCTTATCATGTTTTATTACCTTTATACACATGTATGTACCACTCCTTATTCTATTTTATTATAGTTAGATTCTAGGGTACATGGAGGTCAGTATAGACCTATGTTGGTAATGAGTTTCTATAACTAATGTGGATGAGGTTGTCGATACACTAATGTATCAGATAAATCCCTATTTTGGATAAACATAAGGGATAGAAAAATAATGAGTTCCATGTAGTAGGATCTAGTAGAAGATGTGATGGAGGTTTAGGATATAACTTGTGTCTTCACTTCCATAGTTTTATTTTTCACATTGAGTTGTGTGCCTTTTTCCCCAAAGTGTATCCCCTATTCGAGACCTAGGGATATCGATGGAGCCATATTTGCTCGAACCTTGTCTTTTTGGATCCTACAGAGAGGATTAGTGAGTACCAACCTCTATCGAAAGTGTTTCTTATCCTTCAGTGGATAAAGGGAGCCTCATGTGGAATATCATTATAGAAGACATGATACCCCATTATGTTTCCCTTGGAATGGATTGGTTTCCTACGATCCATGCTCTATTATTTCTACTAGTGGTTGTATTGGTGCTTCCAGTTCTTTGGGGTGCAGTTTTCATCCATTGAAAATGAGTAATCCTAGGTGGAGTATGATAAACTCTTGCGCATTGATTTATGAAAAAATTATTATTAGTTGTCTATCGATACCATTGGATATATAGATTCTATGAGCCTTTTTATCATTTAGTGGTGGTGGTGTATGTGGATTTATTTTCCTATAGATTTTTTGGGCTTATCACCATAATGAGAGTAATGTTTTGGGAATTATTTGAACCAAGGATAGCTAGGATTTTTTCAATAGTATATCAATGGAATTCGCTGAGCTTCATATGCTAATAGTGTAGTCTAGGGTTTCTAGAGAAAGGGGTTTTGTAAGACCCGATGTTTTCACCTAGGCATCCTATATTTTTTCAAATGTGATTAGGATTAGTTCTTGAGGTTGATTATGGTTTGGTGCCCCTTAGACCAAATGACATGAGGGGAAGTATCCGCTTTTTAGAATCGATGACTTATTTGACTAGCGGTTTTCAGAGAATATATTATCATGTATTGACCTCTAGAATGTTTATCACCAGCTTTAGTTTGGAAGATGAATACACTATAAGTGGATTTATGAATCCACTATTGTTGTTTTTATTTTAGTGGTGATACATTTGGTGAGTTGTACGCCAAAAAAGAATCAAGACACTTATAGACTAGATCCTTAACCTTTATGGGATTTTTTCATGTTAGTCTTCATCGATGGTATCCATGTGTAATTGGGGTTGATTTGGAGCATGCACGACGACTATATATGGTGTAGTGTAACTTTAGTCTATAGATTTTTCAATATTATTCTTCGGATTTCCAGGGAGATACAACTAATTTTTATCAGTTGTGTGGTGTAGCAAGACCAGATATCCACCGGATACATTCCTAATGGATTCCTTGAACGAGGGAATAACATCATCATTTTATAGACATAGATGATGTTTATGGTCACAATATGATAGGAGGTGATGATGACATTGTTTTCCCTTAGTAGTATATTTAGTGGAGGTGATGATTTACCAGGATCTTATGGAATAGTTTAGAAAACCGAGTAACTTGCAGCATGTTTTTAAGTTAAACACATATTGTTTATTCTACAATGGGGGATGGACAACATAGGATTTTGGAGATCTAGGGACACTTGTGTGTGTTGAAGGAAGTATAGATTTGTGGAATTCCCTCAATCATTGTTATAGACTGTGATTCTTACTTCAAGGAACGATCAGGGATATGAGAAAGAATCCTTTTGGGACAAATTTATAGTTGATCAATATGTTTTACCCCAGCATGTTGGCCAAGTAAATGTATATTTTTCAATTTATTATGAATATGATTTGATTTTTTCTCTTGGTTTTGAGCCACAATTGAGAGGATCCTCTACCACTGTTGGGGTTTTTATATCCTGATGATTACCACTCCACCACTAGAGTAGAACCTTTTAGAAGCCATGTGTAAGGGACCTTTCATGATAATATTATAGATTTTAGGGGGAGTGGTAAATAGGGATTGAGACTTATTTATGAGGCTAGTGAAGGTTCTTTTTATTTCAGTTCATCCCTAAGAGGATAAATACTACCCGATAAATTTTAAGGGTCCTTTTCAAATTGAAGATGGAGGCCTTTTGAGTTGGAAAGTTACAGATATTATATAGGGAACTAATCTATCTCTAGGAAATTTAGACCCTCTATTTTCCTACTATTGTGTAAAATTATCAAGTTGGGTACCTCTAAACCCTATGAACACATTAGTTTTTGTTTTGTGGTGTTCTCTGCATGTCACAATTAAGGAGGTATGTCCACAACTCGTTGTATGATATTGAACTGTGTAAGAAGGACTATGAGAGTAATTTTCCCATTTTCATGGGTCCAATGACATTGAACACTATTAAAAGAAATACCCATACAGGGAAAGTTTTTACATGGTTTTTGTGTTTTTTACAGCATAGGTAACCATCAAGAGAGCTTGAGGGAGTGAGATACCTCATGGAGAGATCAGTATCCCTGTCATTTTCTTAGTTTGGGCTCTTTGAGGATTGAAATCATGGATGAAGGGAATTATTTAATATCCTAGTTTTTTCTATTTAATACTCTGAATTATTTCGTAGAATATTTCCATTTTCAAGTGCTATGACAGTGTGAAATTCTGAGGTCTGGGGAGGACATGATTAATTTTTTAAAAGTATTACTTATATTAAATACCACACATGCACAAATTTCCTAAAAAAGTGGAATAAACCTTATATAGACTCTCATATCAGATATATGATGTCTGCATTGACAACATAACGTGGGTTTCACCTTAATATAGTCATAAATATCTTCGGTTTCATGAGTTTGGTTAAAAATAATCACAAGCATATATTATAAAATAAATTAATTTTTTAATATATATTGTTTTGTTGAAGAAGTGAACTATTTTTTCCTCAATAATTATACCAATATGAGAGGATCACATTGATGGACTCTAAATCATGGAGTCTTAAAGGACCATTAGAGGAGTTCATTCTTGGAGTATGACATCAGAGTATATCTAGGATCATTTCACCATCGGTATTTGAGGTTCTTCCCCACAACCGTAATGCATATTCATTCTTTTTCAAAGATCAATCCTTATCAATGATGGTTGTTTTTTTATTTTTTGTTATTTTATTTCATATATGATGAATTTAAATCAATATACAAAAAATATTTTTTCATATGAAGATCATATAGATGGTAAGAGTTTATTTTGGAGGAATTTAGGAGAATTGTTTATTTGTGTATGGTTATTCATTCATCATTATAATTGAATTGAATGAAAGAAAACCCGAACATGGTTAAGGATCATTCGTATATTTTGTTTTCTATATTTATCATATCATTATTTATTCATTCATCATCATCATTCCTTTGGGTTTGTGGTTCAAAAAATACTATATAGATAATAGTTGTGCACCCGTTACATGGTGAAAAAGATATTTATTGTAGATCTTGGTTCATATTGAGTATAGTATTGAGACATGATGGTGGTGAAAATGGATCATGACCAGTCCATGAAGTGATTTTTTTTGTTTTTGGATTGTGTGGTAATGGCATGGTTATGATACAAATCCTGAGTAACTTTAATAGATAGAAATTACATCTTTAGCGATGATTGAGCTCAGTTGACCAAAATCTAAAATACACAGGTGTTATTTTTTGGTTAATTTGGTAGTGGAGAATATGAATTTAGAATTATAATGAAGACCCATGTATTCTATGAAACCCCTCACCACACATTGTGTAACTTAAGAACACACGATGTTTAAGGTTTCTTATGGACCTCTAGTGTTTCTTTGTGAATAGAAATACCACACTTCATGTGAAATCTATAACATGTCTTGTGAACACTACATGGAGGTTCGGTGTATACATTGAAGATTAAATAGACATGGATATAAGTACATGGGATCATACATGTTGTGTGTTATGTTACTGAAATAGGTAGTCAAACATGTCCTACTATATGGACATAGTGTATACAGGCATAAGAAGATAGGTATTCTATGTTGTCGGGTGACAACTACACACTTTGATCCTCAAGAAAAGATCATATATTTTGGAAAATTTCATATTGAGTGGGGATGATACATAAGGATTTCCATGATATGATTGAGATTCCATATACATGCAGGGTCATGTTGTGTACACATTTAAGGACAGGTTGGATTCCCCTTTCTTCTCAGCTCGGCATCATTATGAGCTTTTATGAGCTTCCCAGGACTATTATCAGTTGATTGTGTTCCCTTAGTCCATTCGTATGAGGGTTTGGTGTTGTATAATTTTATATTAATAGAAGATGATCTACTATAGCTTCTTGATGATTTATATAATTAGGGTGAATTCCATTATTCTAGAGTGAGTATTCAGAGACCACATTGACAACTAACTCATCAAACTATAGAATGTATCAATTTGAGAGGCCTATATTGACCCTAAATTCCTCATTTTTCCCTTGGATTGAAATTTTTTTAATTTATGTGACAAAAATTTACATTTTTATTCATTACCTATCTGTGAGGATGTTTCTATTAGGGTCAAGTTTCCCCCATTGATCCTTGGATGTTGACCACCTATCTATGTATTGAGATCTGATATTTCTAATTGGGTATTAGTCTATTGGAGTGTGTATCTTAGATGAATCCCCACAATATACAGTGTGAAATTATTTGTATTGAAACTAGATGAGAGAGCACTATAGGACTTGTGTTGTCAGTAACATTATAGCTTGGGGAACAGCTTTTCCCAAACAATCTTGTTCTCTATGTTTTATTCCATATGAAATGGCATGGAAATGCCATCATCTTAGATATACCTGATGTGTGTTTTCTCTCAATTAAGTTTCATGAGGGATGATAGGGATTATAGGGTGAGATCTCTTAGATGAGCATTACCTTCAATACTCATAGTGGTCTTGTGGCTGGTAATGGATATGACCATGTGGTAGTGGAATAAATCTAAGTATAACACGATAATTTATTTTATTTCACAAATTATAATAAACATTTCCTATAATTATGGTACTACTAATGATGTTTTGTGTTTGGTTATTTAGGGGTGAACAACTTGATATTTTTATAATCAACCCCTGAATGGAATTATCCAATACATGCCATGTATTATGCATATGAGGGACCTTTTATGGATTCCCTGGTGGACTAGGTGCATGTGGAGTTAATCTGGGATAGATAGACCAAGGTGTATACCATTGATGCACTTCAATGTAGTCCCCTCCTTCTATGTAGTTCAGACATTATTTTCAACTTTGGGTTGGCTTGTATTTGGACACTTTTTATGATACGTTGTACAATATTTAATACTTTCAATGTGGTATTATACATATATTCATGTATTTCTAACAATTGTTATACATTTCTTCATTTCATGGTCCTGTAGATGTTTTTGTGATTATATGTACTATAGTTCAATTCCTCCCATGTGTGTTATATTTCATCGTGGAGCAAGTCACTATCCCATATCCTATTAGAGGTAGGATTTGGGTAGTTTTACAACCGAACCCATTAGGTTGGGTCACGAAATTCATAAATTATTAATGATTTTTACTATAAATTATAGTTTTAAAAGGTTATTTTCAATGAAAATGGATTCTTTAATATTTGGTTAATATATATATGTCAATAAGTGATTTTAAAGTAAAAGAGTATTTTATTTTAGAAATTTTTCTTTGTTATTTTTTAAGTAATTTCATCTATATAAAAATTATTTTTTATGGCTTATTATTTACTAAGGATATAATATAATTATACCATCCAACATATTTATTTGGATGGTTTATGATAATCATGACATAGGGAAATTTTTTACATTTTGTGTGATGGTTCATCTAATATAGAAAAAAATTATGAAAATTTGATTGATTTTCATTATCTATTCAAATGATGCATGAATTGGACTTATTAAGTGAAGGTTGGGTCCTATAATTACATATCCCCTTAATGCATCATTAGGTCTAATGAGACAATATATATTTTCTTTTTTCTGGAGGACTTACCCATTTAGAAAGATGTCTTGGAACGTGGCCTTAACAATAATTTTAGATATCTTGTCATAAGGCCTCAACAGTAAGTTCAAAAGTATATAATTATTCATTCCATCATTATGAAACAACTTTTCAATGTCCAAGAGTTTATTTGAATATTTTTTATAACAATGGATATGTCTCACACTCATGTGATTATTTATATAGAATTAAGTGATCATAATTGATTCCCTCTATATTATTTGTGCCTAATTTAGCTTCTATTTTATACATTTACATATTGGGAATCTAAGATCATTCTTTTCTTATATTTCTTTTCCCTAGTATTCCATGAAATGTTTTATGATTTATATTTAGGGATAATTTAGAGAGAATAATGATGATCCCAAATAAAATACTATGTAGTATTTTTTGTTTATAAATGTAATGTTGGATTAATGTGTGTTTCTAGTTTACCAATACTATTAAACTATTAGTTCCTTTGGGATGGGATTTCCCATATTTACTTCCATTGTAAAAAAAAAGTAACCTCTAGATTTGGGATACTGTGTTCTTGGTCTCCAAAGTTAGTATTAGAGAACGTTTAGAATATTTGTTGGGAACATGATTAGGGAAAGCATTGATTAAGAAGAATAACACTATAATGAACCTTCAAAATATTCCCAATGAGACCAAGATAATGATTTTTATATTACATGTACATGAAGTTTAATTATTTTTAAAGTGTTTCAGTAGTTTTAAAATTATAAATTCTGATTCATAATTTTTTATTCTAATATATTGTGTTTCATTAATGGAGCCAAGGTTAATGGATGAAAACTATATCAATGCCCATAATCCAAGTGGAAATTAACCCTGTGTGAATGTTAATGAAGCTAGAGCCTGATCTACAGTTTGAGAAATACAAATTACCACTATATTAGAGCAGCTAACTAAGGATATTACATGTAACCTTTATATATGGAGCAACCTTCAAATCCAAAACATGGCATAACAATGTTAAACGGTTTCATGTGTCAGCAACCTCCATCATTTTATGGGACTAAACATCTATTTATTGAAGATAAATAGAGAAGTTCCATAGAGAATATATTTTGATCATTGGGCTGTAATGATAGGGTGAACGTTGACAAAGAAGTTTATCATCTCCTGGGGGATAAAAATCAATGATGGTCATGTATTAAAAACACTAAGGATGAGGAAAAAATATAAAACCTGTAATAAAAGGATTTAAAGGAACACATCTTAAAAAATTATTATCCTCATGAACAACAAAAGAATATTAAGAAATAATTCTCGATTATAAGACAAAATGAATTGGAAACTATTACTATGTATGAATCTAACATTAAATGGTTATAAAGGCCTGTTTTATACCATATAATTAATTCAAAGAGTATGATTAACCATTTCATTAATAGGTTAAATCTAATATTTTAAAGGTATCTAGTCTCCCAAATGTTATTATCAAATGAGGATATAGTAACATCTTCTATCAATATATTTATATAATACTCTATGTCTTATAGAAGCAATAGAAATTAAGAGAATAAGAGGACAGAAGATAAGAAATGGATGAGGGGAAGAGGGGAAGGAATAATTTTCTGACATGTGATTCTTTTGAAAGGAAACACCATTGAGCATTCCTAAACAGAAAAGGTGTTTTCCTCATGACTGGATAAAAATACCATCATACTCACGAATGCAGGGTAAGGGAGAGTCCATCAAAGTATATTGTTTTAACTATAAGGGAATTGGGAATTATTCTAACCAAAGACCTAATATTCAAGGTAGAATTCTATAAATGAATCCAATGAAATAAGTTCAATACTATACATTTACTGCAACCAGTGTGGAGGTTTATAAAGATGTGGTGAAAGGTACACTTATCATCCACTCTAGAAATGAAACTTTTAAATTTTATTATAGTTCTCACCACTCTTTTATATCTGAATATTTTCCTATGGGTATCATATCACCACCTGACTAATTGGATATTGAGTTTGTAATGCATTCTCAGAAGAGTATTATTACCACATCTAGTGTATATAACTCCTCTTTGATGATTTAATTTATCAATTACAAGGATATCAACATTTTTCCATGATTGATTCCCAGTATGGATATCAAAAAATAAGGATCAAGAAGGATTATAAACCAAAGATATCCTTTTATATGAGGTGGGTCATTATTCATTCATATTGATTTCATTTTGGTTTACCAATTTTCAAGTTATTTTCATGGATTTAATGAATAAAATCGTTAGATATTACCATGATCAGTTTATTGTAGTTTTTATAGATGATATTTTTATATATTCAAAGATAATGGAATATCATAATGAACATTTTAAAATTGTGTTGAAGAACCTAAGGAAATAAAAAATTTATCCTAAATTTAACTAGAGTGAAATTTTTCTTCAAAAACATTATTTCTTCGGTTATATTATCTCAACGGAGTCTATATATGTGGACCAATCAAAGAAGAAAGTTATTGATCAATGTCTTAAACTAACCAAATTAACTGAAATCGAGAGTTTTCTTGGGATGGAAAAAGACAATTGAATATTTTGGTTATATTTCTCATGATTATCTACACTACTCTCTATGTTGACTGTGAAGGGTGTTACTTTCTTGTGGATAGATGAATGTAAATAGGGTTTCAAACAACTAAGGTGAAGGCTGTTCAGTGTGCCTGTACATACACTACCCTATATTCGATAAACCTTTTTATATATTGTGATTCATCAATGATGGAACTGGGTTGATTTCTCACATAGAATGATATGGTGATAGTTTATGTCTCATGAAAACTAAAGTCTCATTAGAAAATTTACCCAACTCACGGTTGGAATTATCTAAAATAAATTCGCTATAAAAATGTGGGCATTGAATTATGGAGAGGGGTGTGATAAACATAATGTTCATAAAATTTTGAAGTATACATTCAAAAATAAATAGTTGAATATGTGCTAGAGAATATGGAAGGAACTTATTAATAAATATAACTACTCAATACATTACCACCCTAAGAAATCAAACATGGTGGAAGATGCTCTGAGTTGAAATGATCATTCCAGCTAATCTATAATAAGTATTAAAAATATTAATTATTTCTAGATTTGAAAATGATGGATTTGGAAATAATGAAGGAATGGGGAAGATATTATCTTTCTTAATGTAGTGTTCAACCATCTATCCATTTTATGATTAATGAGGAACATAATGATGATTTGGAACAATATATGAAGATTAGAAATGTTCTTGAGTTCAATATTTATTATAATGGAATGATAAGGTTTAAGAACCGTGTGTGTGTGTCTTGACTACAGAAAAAAATAATTTAGCGATGTTTTTAGTGAGGTTTCATAAAACATAGCTAATTTTTCAATTTAGAAACTTATCATGAAAACTTCATTAATTTATTGAAATTTCCAAAAAGTGTCACTAATTTAGGGATATTTATTGAAACACAATCTCTAATTTATCAACATTTTTGGAATACATCGCTCATTTAGAGATGTTTCTAGAAAACATCGCTAAAAATATATATTTTAATTGCTCATTTCCTCACATCGATAGAAATAAATATTTAGAAATATATATACATATTAATATATATATAAAGACAAACACATTTATAAACCTATATATCTGTATATATATACAAACACACACACACACACACAAACACACACACATATGTATATATATAAACATATATATATATATACATGTTTCTATGTAAAGATTCACATATATTTTAAATTTAGCCTTTTTTTAGAAAATGTTGTAATTTAGTGATATTTTTAACAATGTTTTAAAACGTGGTAATTGTACATATATATATATATATATTAATCTATATATGTGTGTATAAGTCTATATATTTATACAAACACATATATAATCATATTATATAAAAATATATATATACATATATATATATTATAATCATATATATATTAATATAAACATGTGGTATATATATATAATATAAACATATATATAAACTTTCAATATAAATGTATATATAATAAATATATAAACATAAATATATAATCATAAAATTTAAACATATATATATATATAATATAAACATATAAATATATACATATATACATATATATCACATAAAATTATATATAAAATTTAAAATATAAAAATATAGTTAAATTATAAACACACACACATATATATATATTATAAACTTATATATATGTATATATAAAAATAAAATATAAAAAATAAAATATAAACATAAGAAATAAATATAAAGTATAAGCATGTATAACATGATAATATAATCACATATATATATTAACATGAAATATTAAGGTATATATACCAAACATAAAATATAAACATATAGATATATAAAAATATATATATAATATAAACAAACATATGTGCAATATAAAATATTAACAAATATGTTAAATATAAACATATATTTAATATATGCTTATATATATAAGCATAAAATATAAAGTATATACATATATACATATATATATATATATATTAATATATGTGTATGAATATATAAAATGATATATATAATATATTAATTTGTAAAATACTAACACATGTATATAATCATATATAATCATTAACAAATATATATATATATACACATACACACATATATAATCATATATAAATATATAGACACACACACATATATAAAAACACAAATAAATATTAAACACAAATAAATATTAAATTTCATCACATTTTTATGAAAATGTGGCTATTTTAGTAACATTTTTAGTAGGGTTTTAAAACGTGGCCAATTATATATATACACATATATCATTATAATTAAAATTATGTACATGTATACATACACATTTATATTTATACATGTACATACACACATACATATAAAAACATATATATTTATATATATTACATAAACATATATATAAACATAAAATATAAACATAAAACATAAAATGTATATATAATTTAAAATATAAACATATATATATAATTATATATAAATACATACATAAATAGAAACATATACATCTGTGTGTGTTTGTGAATAGTAATTATAAATGTACATATAAACATATAAGCATATATATATATATATATCATATAACATTATAATTTTAATTATATATATGTATACATACATGAATATATTTATTCACACACATAGATATATAAACATATATACATAATAATATATACATATAAATATAAAAGACAAATTATAAAAGACAAATAAATATGTATATACATATTAATATATATAATATATATATATATATAATATTAATTCATTACATACATAAATCTATTTATATATATATATATATATCAATACAATTAAATAACTATAATAAGAGTAGGTGAGTTGGTTGAAATGTCCTAGAAATTTATTGTAATTTTTTTTATTTATATGGAATTATTTCGAAACGAGACACTTAGACGGCTTGGGATTCTAAGGCCTAGGGTGCCCGAAATGATCGTCAAAAAATGATAAACTTTAAATAGCACAGGTGAGCAATTTTCCTTAAAAAAATTTGAATAACTCCTAAAAGGATACCCGGATCAAAAATCTGAGGGCACGGTTGCATTCAGGATGGTGGGTTTACCCTAGGCGCAATTTAATTTTAGACGGCACAAGCCTTTAGTGAGAAAACTAGAAAATTGAATAACCGTAAATAAAATAATTAAATACAATTATTTTATTTTTCAAATGCTTATAACTCACGAACGGTTAATCGGATTGAAAATCCAAGACCACCATTGATCTTGTGAGGGTATGCTTCTCTTAAGTAGAGCCTAACATTGGCCTACACAGGCAGACAGTGGAAGTTAGTTTTTGGATGTAAATAAAATAATAAATTAACTATTATTTTATAGTCAAATCTTTATAACTCTTAAATGGTAACTCGAATTGGAAATAAAAGTGTACTACTGAGCTTGTGAGGGTGTGTTTCCCTTAGGCAGAGCTTAACCTCGACCGGCATAGGTCGAGGGTGAAAACAAATTGGAATCTTTTTAAGAAAATTAAAATGGTGCGTGTGCACTGTTTTGGAAACTTCTAAATGAGTACTCAGATTGAAAATAAAAGGTCACCATTGCATCTAGAACGATGATATTATCTAATAATGGACCTAACCTCGACCGACATGGGTTGAGTGAAAAATTTAGTTTCCGGACATTTTAGAAGTAAAATGAAATAACTTAAAAAAAGTTATTTTATTTGTTTCTCTCCACCGTTGAGTGGTGGCATGTCAGCTCTGCAGCGGCGACAAGGCAATAACGATTCACATTAAATAAATCCCAATAATGATGATCTTAAATTATCATTATAACGACTCATTATTCAAGTCGTAATGATGTGATGACACAACATAATAGAAACGTTGTGACACGTTTCTCTTTTAATGAGATAAGGGGTTGGAGAATCAGGGTTGGAATTTCACGCCAAAGAAGAATTCTGATGGATCGGAAAGTGGAGATAAAACCTTGGAAGAAGTATCCCGGACCAGAGATCAACGAATGCCAATATCATGGAACGGATTAACACCAATGAAGAACCTTTTCAAGGTTGGGGGTTTATTTTTAATTAAATTATTACACGCAAATTATTCCTTTTTAGATGATGAACGTGGTTTAACTGACGAACAAGTTATCCTGCATTTCAAACATTCATAAGAGATGGTTAATGTGTGAGGGATAAAGGTATTATTTTATCTTAGTAATTATTATTTATGATGTGATTTTTTGCTAACACAAACTATCCTGGTACAACATGAGCAATGGTTGGTTGTTCATTTGGGAATTCTTGGGGATTTCTCCCTCTCTCTCTCACTCTATCTTTCACCTACCCATTCTTTTTGGTGAAATGGAGGCATACCCCATCTGTGGCGGTAGGAGGGAGGCTTTGCGTGGGCAGTGCGCGGCAGCCTGTGGTAGGTGGATGCGACCACCCAGCCGCGTTGGAGGCGCCACGCGGTCCGAGACTGCATCATTGAACTTGACCCCCGACAAATCCAAAATCTAGGTAGGGATAAATGATACGCATGAGCCGACTGGTGCAGGAGGGTGACACCGCTTGGGCACCACATGGAAGGAACGGCTTGGACTATACAGGCCGCGGCATGGGGCTGGCATGCGGTCGGCTTCTGTTGGCTATGTGCGATTGAATAGGATGCCCAGCGGGCATCCGGGTTGAATGGAATCGGCCCGCCATGCGGGTCAGGACGAGTTGCATGAACCGGGCTATTCAGCAGCCTGGGAAGCAGACAATGTTAGCCTGCTAGTGCAGGTCAGGCCAGATGGAACTGGGTCACTAGGTGACCCGGCAGGCTAGACCCACGGCAAAACCATGTCGAGTCTAGTAAGTCCCAATGGGCCTGGCATAATGGCAAGGCCATACCAGTTTGGACCAAACCCAAATAGGGTTGGGTCGGATCGGCCGAATTAGTCTGAGGCATACGGGGCCCCTGGGCCAGGATGGTCAGATCGATCTGACCGGTTTAGACCAGGCCCAGACACGACCGGCCCATAAGGACTAAAACACCAATATCTTTCAGACTGGGTGTCTGATTGATGATATTTGTGTGTCATTGGATCCCTCATGATGAGGAGTTTCTTTGGAATACTTTTTGTATTCTTTTATGCAAGTTAAAATGCAATGAATGGCTTGAGTAGTGGATTCTCCCAGAATAAAGCGTGCTACGTGCCGGAATGCAGTGGATGGATGAGTCTCGAAGACAAGAGACCCTGTGTGGATCAGCTCCTAGAAACCCTATGTGAACCGGCTCCTAGATACCCTCTGTAGATCATCTCCATGCGACCTTATGTGGATCACCTCATAGAGACACTATGTGGATCATCTCTTAGAAACCCTGTGTGTATCAGCTCCTAGTGACCTTGTGTGGTTCATCTCCAAGAGACCATGTGTGTATCAGCTTGAGCAACCTTGTGTGGATTAGCTCCGAGAAACCCTGTTTGGATCAAATCCTAGGGAATATTTGCGGATAAACTCCAAGCGACCTTGTGTGGATCATCTCCTTGTGACCCTATGTGGATCAGCTCCAAGTGCCCCTATGTGGAACAGCTCCTAGCGACCCTATGTGGATTGTCTCTTAAAGGCCATGTTTGGATCAGCTACAGGTGCCTCTATGTGACCCAGTAGACCCAAAATACTCATTTGGGATGATTACCTCAAACGTACAATGAGTTCAGTGTTACGACTGATAATCTAGCTTTTCGTACTCTAGATTATACCTGTGTGAGCTTTCTAACTTTGTGACCATAATTTGTGGTTTTGTGGTGAGATATTTACATTGTGGTAATTTCATTTGTGGTTTTGGGGTTTTAATCTAACCCCTTTTTACTTTTAGTTTGTATTTTACCCTCAATAGTTGTCTTAGTGATAGTTTGGTTTTAATTTCTGTTTTCATTCCGTAGTTTGAGGTTTGTGCGTATGTATAGGTTTTAATTCAGATGTCTTCACTTTTTGGGATATGCCTACTAGGTGCAAGTTTCCAGCCCCTACCCTATAAGAGGATGGATTTGGGTAGTCAAAGTGTGGACCTCGGTGGGGACTGGTTGTGACAAAGTGGCATCAAAGGTGGTCGGTTCTACTAGAATAACTAAGAGTCTATAAATTTCGATGGGGAAACTATGTTAGGAGTTTGAAGTTCAAGTTTTTGGCTTGGGATTCCAGTGTTGGTGCATTGGCCGATGTATCCATACACTTGGACCATGAATTCTATTATCTAACTAGGTACATGAAAATACCGGTTTCATGCACCTTCAGTCTTTTCCCATGATGTTTTTAGTCAATATTAGTTCCCCAGGTATACTAAATTAACTAGGGTTCATCTTGATTCTCTTTCAAGATGCCTCCATATAGACAGCCATTCAGGATTCTAGTTCATGACCACGAGGATGGTCCACAGAGTGATGTGGCTTTGGTACGGGGATGGTTTTCCGAGATGTCACCTTTGGGTGGTGTCCCAATGATACCACCGTCTGTTGGTCAATGGTTACTACTGGTGCTATCAGTAGAGGATGCATGTCGGCTAAGTGAATTACACAAGTTGCAGCGATAGAGACCCCTCAGGTTCTGAGGCAAGCCCAACTCACGGGCAGCTAAGGACTGACTTGAGGTGGTGACTGAGTTTTCTGTCTAGTCATGACACCATTAGATAAGATGGTAGTCCTAGAAGTGCGACTTCTATATCACTCAGTAGGGTGATGATAGGGTTTATATTACTCGATCCTATAATGAGGTAGATTTATGTATGGATCGATACCCTGAGACAACATCAATATCTACACCTTCATATCAGAAGGCTTTCGTAGAGCTCTAGGAGTTGAGGGTACAACATGAAGACCTATATAGGAAGGGTTCTGTAAGGCCCAACATTGCACCATTGGGAATCCCTAGTTTTTTTTTTCAAGAAGATAAATGGAATTTTGTGGTTATTCATGGACTATCAACGCCTGATCTAGGAGACCTTGAAGAACATTTATCATCTACCAAGGATGGATGACCTCTTCAATTAGTTGAAGGGAGTGAGATGGTTCTCGAAGAACTTCCTTGGATCAAGCTATCACTAGCTTCGAGTACGAGATGAGTACATCTCGATGACGAATTTCAGATGTCTCTATGAACACTATTAGTACTTAATGATTATATTTCGTGTGAATAACACCCCGGAGTCTTTGTGGGACTCGCGAATAGTATCTTCTAATAGTACATAGACCATTTTGTAGTGGTCTTCATTGATGAAATCTTAGTGTATTAAGAATCCGAGGAGGAGCAAGAAATACACCTGAGGATGGTTCTGGACACACTATGAGAGCACCATCATTATAGAATGCTCTCGAAGTGAGAGTTATGGATACAAAAGTTACACCTTCTGGGACATGAAATCTTAAAGGATGGAGTTGTGGTGGATCCCAAAATGATCCAGGTGGCGCTTTCTTTGGATCCACCCATTAGCATTACAGAGGTGTGGAGATTCCTTGGGTAGGCTGGGTACTATCATAGGTTTGTACCCAACTTCTCTAGAGAGGCATCACCCATGATAGCATTGACGAAGAAGGAAAAACCCATATTGTGGATATAATGATTCCAACAGATCCTTCATTATCTAGGGTAGAGCATGAAGAGTTCTCCTATATTAAGGTTTTCAGGGGAGGGAAACGACTACATGGTGTACTATGATGCATCATGAACATTTCTTTGTTTTGTCATGGTGCATGGTCAAGCAATGATTGATTATGGATCACGACAGTTGAAACTGCATGAGCAAAACTTTTCTACTCATAACATGAGTTGGAAGCAGTAGTCTTCACAATGAAGATGTGGAAACACTTTGTGATGGGTCAATGGTTCATTGTCTAATCTTACCACAAGAGTCTAAAGTATATCTTTTCTCTAAAGGGATCTGAATATGAGACAAAAAAATTATATAGAGTTCCTCCAGGACTATAACTTCGAGATAGTATATACTCATGGGAAGGGGGGATGTAGTGGCAGATGCTCTCAGTAGGATATCGAGTTCATAGCTACTGAACGAGGCCTCAAAGCAGTTGGAATTGCTTAAGATATCCTTTTTGGATAGAGATGAGGTAGTTTAGATTCCATAGTTTGTTGTTTCCAATCCACTCTTACAGTGAGTTAGGGAGGCGCAACTCGTATATTCCATTTGTAAGACCACACGTGCCCTGATGTCCACAGGGCATGGCCCTGAAGAATATTCAATAGGTGGGAAGCCTGTCATCCATTTTAGTGGATGCACCATTGTAACAGTGGTGTTTTCAGAGAAAGCATTGAGGGAGTTCCATGGATAAACTTTTGTGGTACATACAAGTGTGCTGATGATGTACCTGGACCTCTGACATTATTATTGGTGGCTGGAGATGATGAAGGAAATGGTAGAGTTTGTCTTAAGATGCCTCAATTGTCAGAAAGTCACTACTACAAAATAAGGCTATAGCCATGGACCTATAGCCACGGTTTTATAGGTCCACGGATATAGCCAATTTATAGCTACGGTTTAATTAAAAACCGTGCCTAAAATTTTTCATCCCCCTTTTTCCCCCAAAATCTGTCGGGCTCCTCCTCCGTTCTCCCGATCTGCGACCCTCCTGCCCTCGCGATTCCTCCTCCCCTGCGATCTCCTCCTCGCCGCGCCCTCCTCCTCACCATGACCTCCTCCTCACCACACCCTCCTCCACCCCGACGCCTCCTCACCACTCCCTCCTCATCCCCGCGACCCTCCTTCTCGACGCCTCCTCGTCACGCCCTCCACATCGCTGCGACCCTCCTCCCCGACGCCTCCTCTCCGCGACCCTCTTCTTCGACGCTGCTCTTCCGACGCCTCCTCGTCGCGACCCTCCTCCTCACTGCAAATATCATCACTGATTCCTACTCCCTGATGAATCTCTTCTGAAATTGAGGTCGACACCCCCATAGCCCTCCTCAACACCTCTTCACCAGCAACCCTCAAAACCTTCGACCCCTCCTCGTCGTGACCCTCCTCACACTGACCCTCCTCCAGCAAAGCTGCTCCGAGCTGCCTTCCCTTTTCCTCCATTCTTGACGGTTCTCCCCCACAACCCTCAACTACAGAGGTAATCCCTTGTCTCTTCCTTCATCCCCATCCACCATTCTTGTTGAATTTTTTAAACCTTAAGTATTTTTTTAGGATACGGTTAATGTTAAGTGAAATCTATAGCTTGTAGGTATATCAATACATTTTTGTTTGGGTTTGGATGTGATATTTGGAAACATGGAGTCTAGTTTGTCTTTATTTTTCATACTTTATAGGTTTTCATATTCACTTATGTTTTATGTTTCATTACATCAACATTTCACCATGGTTGTATGTCTAGTTATCCTTATATACGAAACCTGTATTGTAATCTTTATTTTACCCCATATCCTATTTTATTGATTAGGTTCACTGGTCTAGTTGACTAGGTTTGTTCTGTAATATTTTCATGATTAATTTTGATATATGTGATAACATGTGTGGTATGACCATATGATATGATATTACATTGTTTGATGTAATGAAAGATATGGGGTATTAACATGTTCTATATAATACATTGGTCACTTACTTGATAATATCAATATTATTATTTTGTTTTATGTTATAACATTATCTAATACATGTTATTTAATAATGAAATGTATTATTGGTAAAAAAAATTAAATCAAGAGAAATGAAGAGTTTTGGTAGTTTGGAAAAGATAACATGATTTTAATTTTTATTTGATTAACTATCTTAATAATTTGTTTATTTCCATTACATTATATAAATCATGTCACATTCAACCATAGAACACAATTGGGTATTTTATTTTTATCATACAGTGATTATTTCACAATTCATGAATAAACATAATACAAGTATAAAATAATTATAATCATCATAATAATGATATGAATAAGCACCCAATATAGATGTGAAATGTTTTGTAAGGACATGCGGTATGATTCAATAGGTTTTATAGATATAAAATATGCGAAGATTTTAAAATTTTTATTTCATATATATGGTAGTCTTAAATTTTGAATCATTTATTTAAAACTAGAAATATATCATTTATGAAGGTATGAATTGTATGTAAATTAGTTAGATTTTTTTTTATTCAATTATTAATCATTAAATTTATTTTAGTAATTTTTAAAATAATTTAATATATATAGGATTTTAATGAACCATTAAAGGATAATACTATCGTCAAGGTAATATATTAGGACATCATTTATATAATCATGAATCTAGTGGTAATATAGAATCCCTCATAAAATGTTGTTTTTATCTATAGTTTTTTGATAATTTCATTGTAGGATAATAAAAAAAACTCTAAACATAAAACAGTACAAAAATAAGACACATAAACAATGTCATATCAGCTAATATATAACCAAATGAAAATTAAAATTACATTAAAAAAAACTATAATTCTCAAGATGAATAATCAGCATATAAGAAACCTCTATTAATTAAATGAATTATATATATAAATTCATAAAATATTATTCCATATCAATAATGGTCCTTCCATAATCATCAAAAACCATTTATTGTGCACGGGTAATGGGTAACTATAAAATAGTAATAGGAATTCTTATATTTTCCATGATTAAGATATGAAAATGTGATTAACATGGATACATCTAAAATAAATTTTTTTTACACTAAACCCATAAATAATATCATTCATGAAAAATAGAAACCCATATAATTTATTATTTATATGGAATAGTAATGATTACTGCAAATAAAGAAGATCAATCTTCATGAGAACACTTTATTTCCATTGAATTGAATTTAAATAGGGTTTAGTGAGTATGTGTTTCATGATTATCAAAATAACTTAATGGTGGTAAATAAAATTGTTACTTAGCAGTTTCATTAATGTATCCATGAATTTTGAAGTCATTAATGATATATCTTGGATGTTTCATTAAAGCATTTACGCCTTTTGAAGATAATAAAGAATATACTGTGAATTATGTTACACGGTTTGTAGTTTAAATATTTTAAGAATCAATTCATAGAATATTTATTTTAATATTTTTAATGTATTTATTTACAAAAAATTAATAAATATATAAGAGGTATAATATGATTAAATATTGATAAAAATTGGAAAATAGGTTTTGATTTTGGTTGAGGGTCTTCCCTTGTATAAATTCGAAAATCATAATATTTTTAGAGGAAGATGATATTTGGAAATTAATGAAACTTCATATACTGTAATTTATTAATACATAAATATGGATAGATTTAGATGAATATTTTTCACGTGTATATGATACATTATGTTGGAATTTTTTTAGATGCATGAATTGGTTAGGGGTTAGTGACCATCCCTAAGTAGGCATAATACAGACAAGGTTGTCCTTAGCCTATGGTACCTATACACATGAAAAGAATAAAGGGGAAAATAAAATCCTACAAAAAACAGATAAGAAAGACTAACTTGTTATGAGGGACGGGACTACTGACATATTCCAGAACCTAGCATGAACCATAGTCTATCTGGATCACTATCTTATATCTGCTCTTGGTCCTCCTAGGATTCTTTCAAAAGGAATATTTTCTACATAAGACATGAAAAATATGGGTAGATCCCATGCAGTGTTTAGTATAAAAATGCTCAATAGGACACTCCAAAACCACTAAACAATGGGCATTTGGAGAGTAGTTATCTCATCATCACATAGACACATCATTATAAACATGATATATAGCAATAGGAACAATAAACTAGATTTAATCATAACATAAAACATGCCTCAATGGGATATTATCCATTATTTCATCCATTAGATTCTACTCAAGGATACAATTTAACACTCTTCTGGTTGCACTCACAACATGATCTATGCTTTCACTGATGGTGCATTCCCAAGAGGTCATTCTCGTCAGACCTCACCAAAGTTGTACTCAATGTAACTCCGAAGATCTCGGTACATAGATAGGGGGTCTCTCTAAGGACATCTAGGGTATACCATACCATAGCTGGAATATCCCACTAAGTATGGGATTGTACACATAGATAAGTTTGTAATAATGATTCCACAAAACCCACGTAGGGAAATAGAAAAAATAATAGAGGATCACACCCCGGGTCACACAGAGGGATTCCCAAACACTATCTGAAACTAATCCCACAGAGGAGATCACAGTCATATTATTAGGATGTAATACCAAAATTTTCCCGCATGGGGATGACCAAGGGGAACGCACACAAGTTAACATACTCTATTGTTGTATCTCATCTTCATATAATTAATCTTCCTTCCAATTATATAATCTTAATATTTTAAAAATAATGTAGAAATATATTCTTTCTTTTAGTTATTATTCTTATCTTCTTACCATTGTAATTATAATCCAATTCTTTAATATTAATGCTCGGTATATGATATGGTTTATATTTTAAAAATGTCTCTAAATTTCAATAAATATTTTTAGATTTAATACAAAACATCACAACTCGTTATGAATTAACCCAAACACTTTTGGGAATTGATTATTATTATCTCATAGATATCAAATAATCTCTTTTTACTATAATCAATCCTCATTCTTGGAACTTATGTATTAGTATTCATGAATTTTTATAATTTAAAACATTTATGAATTCCCTAAACCATAATTTTAATATATTTGTTATGATTTTTTTTATTAACTTTTTATTGATGATTACTTAATATCTTATGAAACAATACATATAATTTTAAGTCATTTTCTAGATTATTTATTAAATGTATGTTTACCTGCCTCAGAATAGATAGATACTGGATGTACAACATTGATCAGATCAGTGATGAATTTTAGAAGGAGTTACAATATTTTTTGGACTTTTCATTCACTAATGATTCAGATGGAGGATTGATTCAATGCCCATGTTTTTATTGTGTTGGAAGACCATGGTTAAATCAAGAGGAAGTGAGTTACCTTATCACTAAAAGTGGTTTCCAAAAAAATTATCATGTGTGTTATCACAATGGAGAAAAATATGAAGTGTTGAATGACATTGATTCAGCATAAAAGATTGGTATGAAAAATCTGATTTCTGATCGGTTTCCTTTTGTTTCTGAAGCTAGCTCCTCATGTAAACCGGTGCAAGAAGAAACGAATACTGGAACACAGTTCTAATCTATTAATCGGGATGGTGACATTGAGAGTGTTAGAAAGTTGATGGAAGATGAAAATACCTCAGTATATCAAGCATGTAGAAAAATGAGAAAACTTGATTTTTTTAATGAGATTATATCATGGGAAAACAATGTATGGATTTAGTAATACTTCAGTCGACTATCTCCTTACATTTATTAAGGATTTACTACCTAATGATGCATGTATTCTAGAAAATGATTACATGGCATCAAAGTTGGTTGAAATATTTTGATTTTCATCTAGTAAGATTCATTCTTGTCTCAAAGACTATTGTTTGTTTTTAAGGAGAATGAAGACTTGATTCATTGAAAACAGTGTGGCAAATCAAAGTGGAATACTATTAAAGACGGATCTCAATCTTGCATACCACAGAAAGTGATGTGGAACTTCCCTTTAATTCTTAGTCTTCAAAAAAAGTTATGTCAGAAAAAATGGAAAATAATATGAAATAGCATGAAGATGAAAGAAATAATGATAATGATAAAATAGTGCATCCTACAGATGGGTTGGATTGGAAGAATTTTGATAGGTTACATCCTGATTTTGTAGCCAAACCACGAAATGTTAGATTGGGATTATCCTGTGATGGTTTCAACCCATTTCACCAAATGCATACTGCACACAATACTTGGCCTGTTTCCATTCACATTTATAACTTTCCTTCATGGATGTGTATGAAGAAGCCATTCACTATCCTAATAATATTGATAAATGGACCTCGTGATCCTGGAAATGATATTGATATATACTTGCAGCCATTAATATACGAGTTAAATGATCTTTGGATTGTTGGTGCACAAGCTTAAGATGCATTCAGAAAGGAGTAATTTATGTTTTGTATAGCTTTATTATGGACGATAAATTATTTCCCTACCTACAGAATGATTTCTGGTTGGAGTACTAAAGGGAAATTATCTTGACCTATTTGTTTGAAAAATACACATTTCCAAAGATTAAAGATTCGACGAACTTTCAGCTTCTTAGGGTATCGACGTTTTCTACCAATGGATCATCCATACAGGAAAAATCAGAGATAGTTCGATAATTCCATCAAGACAGATGAGACACCAAAATGAATGTCAGGGACCGATATTGATAAAGAACTTTATTATTTGAATTATGTTCTTGGAAAAAGTCAATCAATTATCAGAAAGATAAAGAATGCTAATTCGAATTCCAATAGCAATTGGAGAAAGAATATCATATTCATTGAGTTTCCATATTGGTCATCGAATTTATTATGTCATTGTTTGGTTGTAATGAATTTCGAGAAAAACATTTGTGAGATGTTACTTTCTACTATTTTAAATGTCAAAGGAAAAACAAAAGATGATTTTCGGTGTCGTCGTGATTTGATGGATTGGGGTATAAGAGAAAGACTTCATCCTGAGTTAATTGGTCAAAATAAGTGTAAAGTCCCTATTGATTGTTATTCGATGAAAAATGTAGAGAAAAAACAATTTCTTCAGGACTTGGAATGTTTTAAGGTTTCGAATGGTTATTCAAGTAATATTTCTAATGGTGTGAATACACAAGATGTGAAACTCAAATCTCTTAAAACCCATGATTACCATGTCTTGTTACCTGAGTTGATTCTGATTTCCATTCACCATTTACTTTCACATAATGTTAGAGTTTCGCTGATTAAGTTATGTCAATTTTATCGAGATATTTGTGCCAAAATATTGAGCAGAAGTGTTGTTCAAAAATTACAGAGAGATGCACTGATTATTCTTTTCGACATGGAGAAACTTTTCCCACCATGTTTTATCACATGTATGTTACATTTGACTGTGCATCTTCCCACGGATGTTCTCTTTGGTGGTCCTGTTTCGATTTGGTGGATGTATCCTACTGAAAGAATGATGTTTACATTGAAATTGTATGTGAGAAATAAATATCATCCTGAAGTCTCTATTGTGAAATGCTATTTAGCAAAAGAATGCATGGATTTATATTCATCGTACTTGGCTAACATCACTACAAGGTCTAATCGACTAATTAGAACTGAATAAGAGCAATATGATCCCATTGATCCTGCATTTTCTTTACTGCCCCAAATAGGGGGGATATCAGGATCGTACTCGTTGTGTACTTTAAGTAGGGAAGAGTGGGAAATGGCACATCGCACAGTATTTTTCAACTCTGGTGTCCTCGATGATTATATCAAGTAAGTAAACTAATAAATACTTTTTTTTTCATTTTGTGATTTATTTATATCTTTTGACATTTTAATGCTTTCATATCTATAGAGAACATTTAGAAATTATAAAAAAGAGACATCGCTCTCTATCTATTAAGAGGAAGGAACTGTTTAACAGAAAAGAATTTGATGCCTGGTTAACGTCAAAGGTAATAGATTTATTTTTCTTCTTCTCATAACATAGTCACATGTCTCTGTTTAATATTCTATGTTGGTATCTTTTAGGTTTTAACTCTACCAATTATTGAAGTATCAGATGAAATAAAAGCAGTTTCCTTTTGTCCAAACGATGTGGTACATGATTTTAAGTCAATGGTTTTTAATGGATTTAAATTTGTTATAAATAGTTGTGCAAAAAAATGGCAACATAGCATGACAGTGTCACGATAAGCGCCATAACAGATTTTTATACGAGTGCATAGGACAGGAATCCTCGATCAAGAAAAAATATCATATTACGGTGTTGTTGAAAGAATCATTTTATTAGATTACTATGCACATGGTCATGTCGCAATGATGAAATGCAAGTGGTTTGATTCAATGACACAACAAGTATTACATATTGATAACTGTGGATTTAGGGTGATTGATATGAACTGCCAGCTTCATACTAATGAACCTTATATTCTTGTGTCACAAGCTAAACAGGTGTTTTATGTAAGTTACCTGTTACAACCACAATTTGGTGTTATTATGGCTGTTATTTTTAGACATATTTTTGACGAAGGCATGGATGACAATGATTTTGTGGATGAAACTGTCGGTATTTATTCGAATGTTTCATTTGATGATACGGATGATGCAATTTTTAGAATAGATTGTGAACCAGAAATTGTCATAGACCCCACATAGCATTGACACATTTGTAAGTATTTACCTGATATTATCGCAATATTGTATGTGTTTTTTATAACATATATACATGATATCAAAATAACTAGAATATTTTGTACCATTATCTAATATAAAACAATTAATAGCATGACCAATTTATGTTTAAACACTTCTCTAGCAAATCTTGAACATAGAAATTCTTGATATTTTATCAATATAAATATCACACATGAAAATGTATCTCATTGTTTTGTGATTCAATTGTATTATTTAACATTTTGCATTATTTCTATTTATTTGAGACTATTATTTTGAATTTCCAGGTCAAAATGTCTGATTATGATGATACTAGAAAGAGTACAAGAATACTGAGAAATGAACAACATAGGTCTCCTCCTAGAAACACTGTAAGTACAAATTATGTTTGAATATTATGTTCATTCATATTATTTAGCTTTTTATCGTTCGTTTTATTTTATCATCTATGTTATTTTAGGCTGCATCATCGAGGAGACACTTGGATTATGCCACTGAGGATGATATTGTGGTGGGGGGTACTGATTCTATAGGTCAGCCTACTACTACGCCGCTTGAGACACTTGTAGGCTATCCTCCCATTATGCCACCTCCATATTATCCATACCCACCTTTTTCGTAACCCTTTTTGCCCGCACCCACATCAGATGGTAGTTCTCAGACTCTCAACCCTCATTTTCCATTCCCACCATCCACTGTATAGGGTACAGTGCCCCCATATATCCCACCGCCATATCAATATCCATATCCACCCTCATCTGTACAGGGTTATCCATCGGGTTTTCTGCCTCCATCAGTACACTTTGCATCTACTATACATAATACTCCTGTAGATATCTCACCTACCATAGAGGCTACCCCCCTCCAGACGCAGCACTTCAGGGGTCAGCAGATCCCCCATCTACTAGTGTTTGTTTAAACATTACTATTACTGATTAATGATAAATTCATATATATTATTTTCTTTTATTTTTGGTTTGATGATTAGCTCCATCTTCTACCAGAAGACGAGGCCACACAAAAATGCACGAGGTTTGGAATCGACATGCACAAATCATAGTTGATTACAATGAGTACAATGATATAATTAATAAAAATGGCACTGAATGTAAAAGTTTTATGGGAACACTTTCTAGACACATCAATATCATTCCGGTTGAAACGATAAGTTGGGAGGCAGTTGGACAACAAATAAAGGACAAAGCCTGGGCAGAGATTTGGGTATGTAATGTTAATCACCTTTAATATATATATAAATTTATAATATTTTCTTAACAAATATTATGTCCATTGTAGCTTCGATATAATTTTCCTGATGGACAGAATGCAAAGGATACAAGGATAATGGATTTAGTTGAAATTTGGAGAGACTACAGGTATGATTTATATCTTGGTTAGAAAAAGAGAGTTGGTACAGAGCTTGAAGAAGTACCGGTGTTTCAAGATTTCCCAATATCACAATATAAATAGATGATCAGCAATTGGAAGAGTCCAGTGTTTAAGGTGTTTGTTAAAATTATATATATATTCATTTATTTATTTGAAACTGATTTTAAATTACTTGTTTTATTTATGTTAATGAATTTATATAATTATTTGTTTATAGGAGAAATCAAATAGAAATAAATCAAACATGATTGCATTGAAACACATTTATACTCGCGGATACACTTCATTACCAGATCATGAGCAGACGAAGGTAATTCAACATTTAAAATATTTAGCATTGTTTAGTGTAGTTTTTTAACATCAGATTTTGATTTATTTCTTTGTTTTTTTTCATGAAAAAGTCATTGAATATCGACGGTCGCATTCCTCACTCAAATTTTTTTTGTACAAGCAGGAAAAAGAAAGATGGTATTGATCCAAATACCGACACCGAGAAAGCGATTGTAAGTACATTTCAATTTATTTGATTTTTACTGAATTTAATTCAATATATTATTTTATCATTTTAATTTATGTTATATATCAATCAACATAATGCTTTAGAGGCATTGGCGGAAAAAGAACCTGACAATTTGGGCCCAAACGATCATCTACATCAGGTATTTGGAGATGAGCATCCTGGTAGAATGCGTAGTCGACATGGGAAAAATATTGTACCATATCGATACTGGTATACTAACATTTCTTCGAGTACTGGTTCTGGTTTTGTCATAGTGGAATAAATTAATGCCGCAATCAAAGAAGCAATTCAAAAATCAGAACAGGCGATAACTACAAATATGATGAAATTTATGTCTACCCTTTCTTCTACACTTCCACCAGAATTAGCTGCAATAGTTGATGCCTTTTTTATGTTGATGCGTTCTGCTAATGTAGATTCTTCTATTGGAGCCGGAGTGGGACCTAGTGCTGGACCCGGTGCTGGTGCCCGTTTGGATGCAGATGCCGATGATGATGTTGTTGGTGTGAGAGGTGGTGATGGTGTTTCTGTAGGAGGTGTGGATGAGGGTTATCATGATTCTGAAGACACTAATATTGAGACTCACTTTTGATGTAAATTGTATTTTTCGATTGGTAATGTGTAGTGAGTTCCTTAATACATAGGATGGTGCGTTTCATGGCCATGTTCTTGAATGGGTTTCTTTTCCTGGTAAGGGATTCACTCTTGAGAATGTATGACGAGTTCCTAAAACGTAGTTTATGTAATCAGAAGACCTGATACTAGTGTACATGGTTTGTTTTATTTTGATATACATATGAACTGGTTTTTTTGAAAATTTTGTTTTGAGAGTTAAAAGGAAACAGGGAGTGCTTGACCCCCCCACAGTTTCATCACATTAAATGGAGAAAGGAAACATATAGAAATAAGGAGGAATCTGGTTCTCTTACAGGCATGTTTTCATTCTCTCAAAAAATGGTGTGATTATTTTAATGAGTTACCAGTCCACACACAATGAATTTTAATTATAATATTTTAATTATTTTATCTTATGAATTTACAAACCATTCCCTTTTTTGGGAATTATTTTATCAATGACACCATAGTGATTTTGATGTTTTTTATTCATTGGGTAATTGTTTCTTGAAGCCGGGTAAGTTTTTGGATAGAATTTGAACCTATCAATAGTGAAGGCCTTGTTGATTCTTCCATGTTGAATTTTTTTTTTGTAATTGTAGTATAGGGAAGAGCTAGCAATCAGGATTTAATATGTTCATTTCATGGAAATTGAAATAATCATTAGAATCATACTCATATTGGGTTCTTGTGTTGAACCCCAATATGGTTTTGAGTGGTCATTACACATAGGGTTTTGTATTGGTGCATGAGAATCATAAATAGTGCATTGCTAGTATGAATTTTGAGTGGAAATGTCATCACAATGTTTAAACAATGTTGTGGATGCCTTTTTGTTTTGGAGGGTCAAGTGCTTCCAGATTGCGTGACATGTGTTGCCTGATCCCCATCAAATGCTCCCTCCCATTTTCCTACCGACACATGGCTGCCTTTCATTTCATAATAATACTTTGTGTTTTGATGCTATTATTTACTTTTATTGGATGAAATTTAGTCGACCTATGTTATTTAGGATATGTTTGGTAATGCACAAACATTGGCTCTAGTTGATCGTATGGGATATATGTGATTTACCTGGAAACCAAACAAGCCCTTAATTCCATTTCATTCCCTTGTGATGTTAGGAAAACTGGCACCACAATCTGAAGGAGCTGGAGCTGATCATAATGCACAATAGGTATGCATGACCTCTGCCTCTTTTCATACTATCCATGTATGTCCATGGTCTTAATCTCTCTGTTTTTGCATCTGCAAGACATACTGTGTAGAAATTGCCCATAATGTGTCGACTGAGAAGAGAAAGGAGATTCTGGAGTGGGCTGCGTAGCTGGATGTGGTTGTTACGAACAAGCTTTCAAGGCTACGAATCCAGAAGAATGAATTATAGTAAGTCACACCACCCTTCATTTCTCAATAATTTGTGATATTATTTAAATCGCCTCTTACAAACATGTCTCGCCTCACTAGGTTGAATTTCCCTAACATTTACCACTATTCCATCCATCCATTTGTATAATTATTAGCATAAACAATAGATAAAATTATCTCTGACTCACCCACAACCACAATAGTATAATCATTTTTTGATGAGGCATTACTGAAACCTACTGTGAAACACTACTTTCAGAAAATTCATATAGACTTGTTGCATGAAATTTAATGAAAATAATCTGTATAGCCCATAAATTTCTCAAAATATACTAAAGACGCATATTATATTTCTTAGGTTCCTTAACATCAATAATTGATACTTGTAAGTGATTAGGTTTATTAAAAATATACACACATTTTTCCATCACCCCAAGAACTCCCTCATTATAAATCATGATATAAATCATAGAATAATAGGATCGATTGAATTTCATCCTTCGGAAGTGCCTATATTCACCCCCGAGTTGAAAGAATATTATTTATAATGTGAACATGTAACTAAACCATGATCCATTGGAATGGAAAAAAAAACTTTATAACACCTCCATCCATGAATCTAGAAGCCTCTAACGCCTCCACATGGACAAAAGAATCCTCAAACGCTGCAAAAACGTTGCTAAAGCGCACTGGGTTACTCCCTGAATAAATTGAAGTTCCACCATATACCCTACCATGTAAAGGAGACTTCACTGGAGAAGCACATTTCTCATCGCTGACAACACCCAATCCCTATAAACTCAAAAATCTCTCCTCATAAGTCACCAAGTAGATAGGTATCACAATGCATGAAAATTATTTAAACAGCATCCTCTTTGAAATAAAATAACCAGACACAATACAATCAAATCCCAAACCACCACCAAGAGGGAGGGGTAGGGGGTGTGCTGGTGGGGGGTGGTAGGGGGTGTGCTGGGGGAAGGGGGAGGGGTGTGTGCAGGTGGGGTGGGGGGCAGGGGGAGGGGGTGTGTAGGTGGGGGCAGGGGGCAGGGAGAGGGGGGTTGTTGGGGGAAGGGATGTGTTGATGGTGGGGGGGGGGGTAGGGGGGGTAGGGGGTGTGGAGGTGGTTTTTCGAATTGTATGTTCATTTATATGTTATTTGTTTTGATTAAATTTTAAAATTTTCACATATGATTAGAGCATTACAACTTCTTTTGAATGAGAATGGGTGATGAATCAATAGTAAACATTAACTTTGTTGGGATGTTCTTGATCCTACATACAGAGTCACAGGGTGGAGTCACACTACAATTTACAGAAATACACCATCATGGAAAGGGCAGTACAGACTCATTTTAGAGCTATGTATCTTTACAAATTAGTTTCAGCACTGATGTTGGGTACGTTTTTATTATTTCATAATGTTTCAAAAAGATTTTTTTAGAATATCTATTACATCTCCACTACGCACATATTAGTTTAACCAGTTATTTCCAAAAAAATTGTAAATTCAACATAAAAAACATCAGCATGGGGGGGGGGGCTGCTGTTCAATACGGGGGGCTGTCCAGGGGGGCTCTAGCAAGGGGGGATGCTGCTATATTTGTTTTATATATTCCAGAAACATACACCTTTCATTCAATGTTTGATAATTAATCTCCTATTCTAATTTTTACACACTCATTCTAGGTGTGGAACAATGTATTATTTTGTTCAAGACAATTCCTGTTAATTCATATAAATTATCCGGATATTGTTCCATGATCTACTCCTTTTCATATTAGTGTTGTGATGTCCATTATTGTGTGGTCTTATAAAATGGTTCAGCTAACTCCCCAAACTCCATGCCCTTTGTTCTTTATTTTGATCATTAACCATATTTGGAATTGTGGAATTTTTCTTCCACTTCATGGCATGGATCATTGTTAATCACTAGTTCCCTTAATATCCAACCATTTCCATCTCCAAAATTTATCAGCCTCATTCACCGTGGAATGGGGCAGGCTGTTCTAAAATTTTCATTCACCATATCACTTTTATCTTGCTCCCGATAATTCATTGTAAGCTCCAAATCCTTCCAACTACTAATTATTCTTTAATAAACATAATAAACAACATCAAACACCATTAGACATTCCACATCTACATGCGCATCCATATACATCCATGTGAACCAATTCCTTATATCTTCTTAAGAATTCTCTTTTCATAATGTCATTAAATTATTCCTATGCCTTAAACATTTTACATCATTTTTTATTTAAAAAAACCAACACACAAGATCTTTGGTTACAAAATTATCCACATTTGGTGTTCATTCTTAGCTCTACTCCCCCTCTCTCAAGAAATTTCTTTCACAAGATATATTATGGGAAAAAACATATTTTCATGCCTTCAAATATGAATTTCATACCTTAGTCCCCTTGTTGGATAGAATATTTCCATATTTTGTTATTTTTAATCTTATAAATACATTCTTTAAACCAACATACACTTTCTATAGTAAATTACAATTAGTGAATTCTACACTTTGAATTGAGTTTAAGACAAATCCTCTAGGCCATGTGAGTTGTATATTTATGTATGAAACGATATTTTAAGCCAACAAACTTGTTTGTTATGTGTCACTAACCTCTTTGACCTATCACATGATTAAATGGCCTATTATGTAAGTGTTTATGCCTCTTTTTTTTCAATCACTTTCTTCAATCATTCATGTATTATTCTAATATTTAGTTATGAATTGTCTAATTATTAATTAGTTTATGGTATTGTAGAAGTGAAGGGCTACACTCGTCATCGGTTTTAGGAATGTTCCTGATTGAGGATGGTCCCTATTATTTTTTCATACTGGAAATCCTGCTTGGGAAGCTCTCTCAAAGTCTATATAGTCAGGTATATCCTGTAATTGCAGGATGTTCAATGTAGTAGCTTCAGGAATCCATTTTTCTTCATTTTTTATGATGATTTTAATGTGGTAGTGGGCAAGGGGCAGGGGTCCTGTATGGTTTTGGGGGGGATTTGTCTGTGGGGATGGTGAGGGAGGGTAGTGGGGAGGAGGGCAGTGGCGATGAGGGAAGTGGGGGGATGGTGTAGGGGGGTCTGCAGGGCATAGGGCAGGGGTGTAGGAGGGTGGGGGTCTGCAGGGGAGAGGTGGAGGAGGGTAGGGGGGAACTGGAAGGGGGAGATGGTGCAGGAGGGCAGGGGGTGTCTACAGGGTAGTGGGGAGGAGGGCAGGGGGGAAGTTGGGGTCTGTAGGGGAGAGGTGTAGGAGGGCAGGGGGGAGCTGGTAGGGGGAGTGGGTGTAGGGGGAAGGGGGTGTCTGCAGGGCAGTGGGGAGGAGGTCAGGGGGGTCTGTAGGGCAGTGTGGAAGGGTGCAAGGGGGGAGGGCCTGCAGGGCTTAGGGGAGGGGTGCAGGAGGGAAGGGGGGTCTATAGGGGAGAGATGAAGGAGGGAATGTGGGGAGTGGGGGGTGTCCAGGGTCTAGAGAGGGGAATTTTCAGGGTTGGGGGGGACTGGCAGGGGGTGGGGTGATGGCAGGGGGAATGGCCAGGGGAAGGGGGTGCCTGGGGAAGGCAGGGGCAGGGTGGGGAGGGAAAACTGGTAGAGGGGGAGGGTGAAGGAGGGCAGGGGGTGTCTGCAGGGTAGTGGGGAGGAGGGCAGGGGGACTGGCAGGGGGTGACCTATTTAATGTTATTTAACTATCTTATGTACATATTACTAAATTATTAATCAAAAAAATCGTTGTGGTTGAAAAACCACCCAAATTAACCCAAACAATCATCATTTAAATCTTATCTAATGATTCATTCACATAGAATATCATATAATTTATTATAAGATCATTTTAACTTCTATAATATCATTAATAACATGAAATATCATTTCTGGATGTTTATCCATGTTCTACATGAAAATTCATTTAAGAATACAAGTGAACCACACATGAAAACCATAAAAATGAACATTCCTGAACAGTGTTATTAAACCCTATAACTCATCAAAATGGCCATAAAATAACATAATGAAACTGGACTGGTCCAACACGTCGCGGTCACGCCGCAGTCACGTTGCGGTCACACCGCAGTCACACCGCAGTCACACCATGGTAATGTCGTGATTTGGCCCTGCTCTAGCCACATCCAGCCCACACCACCCCCTTCCACCTTCATTTCAGTCCGCTTCCACCAATATTCCAGCCTGCAACAGCCCCCCCCCCCCCCTTCCACCTTCGAATCAGCCCGAACCATCCCCCCAGCACCTGCAACCAGTCCCCTTCCACCATCATTCTAGCCTTCTCCCGCTCCCTTCACTCCTGGTCAGATGATGCTGCCCCACGGATGTCGCTGGACCGGGCCAACACGCAGCGGTCATGCCTCGATAATGCCGTGATTTGGCCCTACTCCAGCCACATCCAGCCCACACCAACCCCCTTCCACCTACATTTGTACTCTCTTTGGACAAATCTTCCATTATACTATTTCTTGCCTCTATTTTCACATAAAATCAAGGCTTGTGGGCTTGAAACTAAGTTTTTCTCCTTCTTCCATGATAGAAGAATCCAATCTTAGTCATCAAAAACATTAGTCAAGACCATTCAACTCTATTATTAAACTTATTCAAGTCATGTTTCCATGGAATAATTCATTGTTAATATTTATTCTACACTTTCATATATTGAGAATTTTCATGGGCCAATACGGAATTATAATATATGAGTCTCTTAGGAATAATGGAAATTTGATATTCAGAAAAAATAAAGGGAAGCAATGGCCGTATCTAATTCACTGGAATTTAGGACAATATAAGTAAAATTATAGAGGCCGATGAGTCTAAAATTAGTGACCAATGATGTTTTTTTTATTTTTTATTTTTTTAATGAGGGTTATAAGAGTATCATTGATCGAGTGAAAGTAGTCATTTCCCACCCAAAGAACATATATGAGACCCAAAACATTCCTTCCAATAATTTTCTTGATCTTCTTGAAAAAAAGTAATGGAAACCATAATAGACTAGTGATTTCATTGAATGGTTCTGGTTAAGTTCATTAGGATCTTATCATCTGTAATATCACAGATAATTGACTTATTGAACTCCTCTAAAACAACCATTCTGATTCGTTCTTTATATTAGGAGAAATGGGATACTACCCCACTGTACAAAGGTCATGGAAAAAGAGAAAAATATTGTTACACGTATCATTATGATTTGATATAGATCTTCTATCAGAATTAGTAAGGAAAAAAGATGTGGTAATTTTTTTATTGTTCAGAGGCCTTTTGGTGGAAAAATATTGTTACACATTTCTAAGATCCTCAGTATTTTTGGAAGACGTTCATATGGAATTGAAATCGAGGCCTCATAATGTTCTTTTGAGAAGGATTGAACTTTGTTAGGGATTTTAGTACTAGTAAATCCTTCAGTGATTCTACTACATGATCGGTGTTTTTTATCCCTTGGCCTCATCCCATTAATCTTATTGTGGTCATCCTCTAAGAATGAAGTGTATGAGTCTGTGAGGGTGGGGGCTCCTAGTCTGGGGGGTCTCAACAGGTTTGTTTTGATTTCTAGAGGTTGTGGGTGTACTCGTAGGATCACATTGTGGGTATTTTTTAATGTTATCTTGTTTTAATGGGGCTGATCTGCATTAGTTAAATAATCCTAGGAGGGTTGGAAAAGGGTTGGGGGCCTGGGGTGGTTTGTTGGGGGCATGGGGGGTTTGTAGTGGGCTGGGGGGAAGTGCAGTGGGCAGGGGGGAAGTGCAGGGGGTAGGGGGTGTGCTGGGGGTAGGGTGTGTGTGCAGGCGGGGTGTAGTGGGCTGGGGGTAGGCTCAGTGGGCAGGGGGCAGGGGTGTGTGCAGTGGGCTGTGGGGGAAGTGCAGTGGGCAGGGGGGAGTGCAGGGGGCAGTGCTGGGGAAGGGGGCAGGGGGGCTATTTTTTTGGAATGGGGGGATATATAGCCACGGTTTTAAACTATGGGTATATATATTTCCAGACATAGGATTCTGCCATGGTGTGGAAACCGTGGCAATAGGCTGTTTCCAAGGTTTGAACCGTGGCTATAGGGATATAGCCATAGTTTAATGCATGGTTATAGGGATATAGCCACGTTTTTAAACCGTGGCTATTGGTTTTACCCTATAGCCACGCCAATACCAGCCATGGTTTATAAAACCATGGATATAACCTATAGCCACGGTTTTCGGGCTTATATTCATGGTTCCAAATCGTGGTTATAGCTTTATTTTGTAGTTGTGAGTGAATGATGAGAACTAGGTTCTAGCAGTTTTGAAACAACCCCCATTGTACCTGAGTGAAGTGGGATGGGATATCGATGGACTTCTTTATGGGATTACCATGTATGTCTGGAGGGAACAATACCATCTAGGTGATAGTAGACCGACTCACTATGTCTGACCACTTCCTATCCATTCTAGAGCAGGTTTCATTACATAGCATGCGATGCATCTAAGTGAAAGAGATAGTCTGACTCCATGGTGTCCCATCTATGATAGTCTTAGATCGTGATAGATGGATTACATCCTGGATGTGAAGGGATTACAAGAGGTATTTGGGACTCATCTACACTTGAGCACAACCTTTCACCCACAGATGGATGGTTAGATTGATTGGACCAAACAGACCTTGGTGGACATGCTTCATGCTTTTTTTTATTATTTTGGTCATAGTTGGTAGGACCTCCAACCATTAGTGGAGTTTGTATACAACAATATCTACCACCCCACCATCAGTATGGAACCATTCGAGGCACTATACAGATGACCATACAGGTTACCATTATGTTGGAAAGACTTAGGTGAGGAAGAACTCATGGGTATTGAGATGGTACAAGCTACCACTGAGAAGGTGAAGGTCATATGAGAGTGGAATAAGACTACACAAAGCCGATATAAGTCCTATGCTGATAGGCGACGTAGACACTTGGAGATCAAGGAGGGGGACCAAATATTCATATGAGTCTCTCCTAATTGAGGGATAAAGAGATTTGGATAGGGAAAAAATTCATCTCCAAGATTCATCAGCCTTTCCAGATTCACAATAGAATTAGTGAGGTGGCGTACCGCCTAGCACTTCCCCCACAGATGCACCTAGTGCATAATGATTTTCACTTTTCGTATTCGAGGAGTTAAATTCATGATCCATCACATGTCATCAACTGGGGATAGATGGATATTGATGATGGGAAAACATTTGCAGAGTCCGTTTTGGTGATAGAGTATCGATAAGAACAAGTCCTTCGTGGAAGTTCGATTCGTCTGGTGCGTGTTCGGTGGCAGCACAAGAATCTCTAAACCATCACATGAGAGGGGGGAGGCTCAGATTCATGCTTAGTACCCCTATATGTTTGTTTAGCCTTGTTTTGGATTATGGGGACATGAATCCCTAAATGTGGGGGTAATGTAATTTCTGGGTAATTTCATGTAATTGTTTTTATTTAGATGGAATTATTTTGTGATCAGGAGCTGAGACAACGTGCGATTCCGAGGCCCGGAGTTCCCAGAATGCTCTGTCAAAAAATGTTAAATTTTACATAGCACACATGAGTAGTTTTCTTAATAAAAGTGTAATAAATTTTATATGGGTTCCCGTATTACATATCTGGGGGAACTGTTGCAATTAGAAAGGTTGGTTTACCCTAGTTGCAACTTAAGAATAATCGATGCAAGCCTCCAGCGAGAAAACTAAAAATGGAATAATCGTAAATAAAATAATAAAATAACTTATTTTATTTTTCAATTGATTATAACTCATTAAAGGTGACTAATATTTAAAATAAAAGAGCAATGTTGAGCTTGTGAAGTGTAACAGCCCAAGATTTTATAAAAAAATATTCTTTTTAATTTTATTAATGTCTTGTGTTGTACGCTACACCAAAAGGAGCTTGCACAACACGCATCCTTGACTTGCCTTGCATTACACGCAATCACGACCTTCCTCGATAGCATGTATAGTACGCAATAACGAGTTTCACTAAACAACGATATGCTATAAAAATATTATTAAAACTAGCCGTTATGAATAGTAATAACCACTTTTTAAAATTCTATAAATCTTATTTTTCAAAATTAACTTCATTTTTGGATTCGGAGTATCGAATTTAGCCTAAGGTGAAATTTTGGTACTTTTCGGATAACTTTCATATTCTGATGAATAGTGAAAATTACTAAATTATAATTAAAAACAACTTTTTAAATCGAAATAATTAATAGTGATAAATCATTAATTTGAGTGGTTTTAAAGTATATTTAGAATATATTTTTACAATTTAATACAATGTTGGTCATTGGATGTAGTTTCACATTTAAACTAGACATAAACAAGTGTCAATCTTTTGATAGATATTGTTTCTTAAAAACACGCTATTTGTTTTAACAGCGGGATTTAATTATAAAATTAATTAATGCAACTTTTATGTTATGAATTTGGTAAAATAGACTTCATTTTTGAATTCGGAATATGAAATATAGGTTGGGATGAAATTTTGGCATTGTTCTGAAAAACATCAATTTTTGATGAATAGTGAAACTACTATGTGGTAGGTTAAAAACTGAATTTTGCATAAAACATAATTTTACCGCTTCTGTGAATGGAATTTCGAAAATCCGAGAGACACGGTTAATATCAAGGACTAAAATGTGGTTCAATGATATGAAAATAATTTTTTGGTGAATAGTAACTTTTTACTTTTTTTACCACGGTTAATAGTAAATAGGGTAACTAAGGGTAAATATGATATTAATATTACCCTAACACATGTCCAAATTCTATTGGACAAGTGTAATTCGACCAAAAACAAACTTAGGAATAAAATATGACCATTTAGGCCCACTTGGATTAGATTAGGACATTTATTATTAATTTATTTAAAGAAGGGTTAAAATAGTTAAAATCAAAGTTTAATAAGTAAATCATTTTTAATATGGGGTTATACATAAGATAAATTCGACTATAAATATTCATTAGAAAGCTAAAAAGATTTCCTACATGATGGTATTTTATTTGTAATTTTTAGACATCAAATAATATAATTTATTTATGACACAACGATGATGCAGTAATTATCTTATTAATGAAATATTGACATAATTGATGTTATAAACACCAAAATAAATGTAATTTGAGATTTTTTATGAATTCCACTAATTTTATAGGTTACTATGATATATTAATGTTGATTTAATCAACTTGGTTCGAACATATAATTCTGTTATGACTTTCACAAAAATCATATATCAAATAGTGTCAAAATTGACACAAAATAGTTTTTAAATCGAATATTATATTATTAATTGTTATTTTATTCCTAAAAATCTAAGGTTCGGCCAAATGACTTAGATAAGGATATATATATTAATAATAAACAATTTGTGGTTCGTTTGGCATGTTATAGTAAGTTTATTAACCATATAGTGAAAGAAAACAAAAAGACACGGTAAAAGTTAAATTATTTAACTTAGAGTTAAATATAATTGATAAGGTTTAAAATAATATCCAAACATGTCTAAATTTGATTGGTTGATGAGTTACAACCCTATCTCATCTAAGCTTCGAATATGAGTCATTTTTGGAGGTTTTTAAGTGGGGTTAGATTTATTATAAATTAATATTTTTAAGAATTCCTAAGGTGCCCCTCTCCTCCCTTATAAAAGGGAACCTCCTCCCCCTCCTCCTCACACCAATTTTGAGCACTCAAGCTCGGCCAACCCCTGCCATTTTCTCCTCTCCACTTTCCTAGAATAATCCTAGAGGTTCTGGTCTTCTCCAAAGACCAATCTTAGTTCCTTAAGTCGAGGATTCAAAGAGGCGTTCCAAAGAAGAGGTAATATCCATTACCGATCTTTTCAATTTCTTTCTTCTTCAACTTCTTCTTCTTTAGTTGTTTCATGATAAAGTAATAACATCAGTATTACTTACATACTGATATGTTATTATAAATATGAAACAACCCTAATTCACCTTCTATCCATCCTATGGAAAAATGAAATCACCGCGCGTGCGTACGTACAGAATACCGTCTCCACGCCGTGGTGTAATCTATTTTCCACCATCACCTTACATGGATGGGTATAATGGTGTAAAGAATAAATATACATAGTTATTAAAACATCATATTGATTCTGATATATTGTATAATCCACTCCAATTCAATTCAATATTTATGGAAATGATATCATCGCTCGTGCGTACGTACGGACTACCGTCTCCACGACGCGATGAGATTCATTCTCCATGTTAACCATTTAAGAATGATTATAAAGTATATATAAGAAATAATAATGAAATATAAGACATTATAAAGCTACTGTATTTATGTATATATATATATGTATTTCATCTACTTACTTCCATTCAAGACAATAGGGAAAGAAAAAAAGCGTTCATGCGTACGTACGGACTACCGTCTCCATGAACGGTGTTTTTCATTTCATTTATCTATCTATTATATATATATATATATACTGAATATATATGATATATAAATCATATTTTCTGGAATTAAGTAAATCATGATATAAGTAATAATAATGTCAAGAACAACAAGTCAAAACACCTACGATAAAAGAAACGATTTTACCCAAAACGCTTCTTTAACATGGAATTTACAAAAGAACGGGTAATATAATGTCATAAGTGAACCATATATGATATCATAACAATGAATATGATTCTGTAATAATTCAATGACATTATTTAAACCATTATACAGGAGCTTCGGACACGTACAAAGAAAATCGGACCTAAGGTAAGGGAAATATCACAATCTCATTTTTATCCGAGATTGTTTATTCGTAAGTATTTACCGGGGTGTATTTTATCATCCACATCCATGTTCCCTCAATATGTAATATTGTTTCCATCCACTTGAAATAGTTTAAATCCAATTTTACCCTTAGGTGAGTTTTTAGTAAAGAATATGAAAGGAATCTTTTGTCGTTTTTCCGTACGAGGTACTTTTTGACTTTTTCGACAAAAGTACGAAGAATGTTTTTTTTAACTTATACAGCATGAATGGATTTTTAAAACATTACTTCAAAGAAGCTTCCTTTACAAGTTTTCAAGTTTATTTTTAATCAAATTCTTTTATTTTAAAGTTGTATGACATGTTATGAAAGGAAAAATGTTTTTGAAGAAGAAAGGATATTTTCCTCAAGAATTCAATTCAAGTGTTTTATCAAAATTATTTTCCATCTAAGATAATAAAGGGTTCTGTTTCTATCCATATTTTTACATTGGTTTGACTATGTTGTGATGGAATTATGTTTATGAATTCCTTTATCATATATGAATTGATTTATGATGTCATGATGTTTCAAGAATCCCATTTTTGTTATATGTGTTATGCGATGATGTATGATTTATGATTATGTGGCATACATAAGAAAGGATTCATTATAAGATGGGTGGGACCTATATCTCCCTCCAATGCATTGGGTAAAGATTTCATATCTCATGAGATAGACATGGATGGAATGGTAGGTTATACCGGTTCAGTGAAACAGGACTGAAACGAAGATTACTCGATTCTGAAAGGGACTTTGTCCACTAAGATAGTCTTGGCAATGAGTCTTGACTAACAAGAAATGATTCTCTATGATTATGTGTGTATGCCACAAAGTTTCATGTTTTAAGTTATGATTATTGGTATTACTTTTTCACTTCCATGATTTATCCCATGATTATGAAATTATGCTCTCTTTTTGCAGGTTATGATTTCCAAAATGTTATGTTCTTATGAATATGATGTGATTGATATTTATTTTGTTTACCCTTACTGAGCATTTGAGCTCACCCTTTTATGTTTTCTTTTCCCCAGGATATAAAGAAAGGTTTTAGGTAAAAAAAAGGAAGATCTTTATGGGAGATTTTGAAGATCTTTCACCACGATTAAAAGATTATAGTCCGAGTTTCCAAAGACACTAAACTATTACGGTCCTTGTGTGTGTGTTTTTGTAATGTACTAAGTATTCCGCAAAAGTAATGTAATGTCAATGTACGTCAAGATACGGGTCTCTACAGTTGGTATCAGAGGAAAGGTTTAGTCAACCTTTGGAAACTAGGATGCGAAAACGTTAGTGAGATCCCTAGAGTTATTTCTAAGGTATGTCTAGGGATGTCCCTAAGGATAAGTATACATATAGGATATATTCCTAGAACTATGGTAATGATATTAGAATAAACCTAAGAAGTTAGGTATTGAGGATACTTTCCCTTTACTATGTTGTTTTCTCTAGCATGATTTTTGATTCTCACAAAATTATTTTTGTGTTTTAGTTAATGGAGGGAACCAAAAGGAATTCAGTTAACATTGAATCCAATGGACAAATTGGTGACTATGAGCAACAAAATTGTGTAATTCCTAGAGAGAAAGATGTTGTTATTATGCCGAATCAATCATCGCGATATATGATTAACAAGGTGAAATTTAGTGGTATGGCTAATTCATCAAAGAAGAGGAAGATAGACTATTATGCATGTTCGCATGTTGAGGAGCATAAAGAAAGGAAGATTGAGATTTCTAAAGAAGGGAAGAAGAACCTTGAGGAATACCTCAAATGGAGGGACCGATGTTATTTGTGTGGAGAAAAGGGTCATAGAGTGACAGACTGTTATGGAGTTCAATGTATTATTTGTGGAGAACATGAGCATTACCCAACTCAATGCCCTGACCTAAAAAGTTACTTCTAAATCAAGGAAGGACTTATTCCAGGAAAATAATTGAAGAGGATGGATTGAAGTGTTTATGTATTGGTATTCAAGAATAATGTTGTTGAGGTACTTTTATTGTGTATTAGAATATTTTTGTATTATTGTGGTTTTCAATAATTTTAAGGTACCGGTAACCATGAAAAGTGATTCAAATATTTTGGAAAGCAGATGATATGCGCATAATGAAGGGATAAGGAGAAAATGAAATGTTTGACAGTATTCATGAGCTCATGATTGATATAAGGACTAAGTGATATCATGGATTGAGTATATAGAATTTTGAGGATTTTGGTATGTGGAAAGTGTTAACTTTTAACTGCATTCATGTTTTCACTAAGGTATTCAAGAGAATACATGATTAAGGACTTTGAATGTTTAGAATGTGACCAACAAAACATATCTTATGATATGTGGGGATCAACGACAGTATTAAATCTCTGGTAATCGTTGTCACTATATTATGAGAGTGGACTGCAGTATTATGGATAAGCCTAAAGATTGAAATGGATTATGTTGGACATAAGTGAGTATTGTTTAAGGATCGAAGTTTTCTCGATATTATTGATGGGATGTTATAGTAATATAGTTTTAGAGAAAGGACAACCTGCAGGACAGGCGACAGCCCATCGCTTCGGACAAGGCTGTAGGAATCGAACCCACAACCAAAGTGCGACTGGCCTTTATCGCCTACCACTGACCTACATGAAGTCCCTGTTTAGTAGAAACTAGTGTTATTATATTAAGCAGTATGATATATGAAGTATAAGCCCATTTTAGGAACCATATATGATTAATCCCACTATAGATCGACTTATGTATATAAATTTTGCTAACCTTTTGAGACAGATGGAATGACCCGTCATTCTATCACATGATCTGCTAACACTTCACGAATAACAAATTCAACTTCATTTATTTAAGAGATGAAGTGGAAATTGTTAAAGGCACAAACAACAGTGAGATTGTACCAAAATAAAGTAAGTATTTATTCTAATTCAAATTCTTTAACTTTAGGGAAATGATCTTGAAAACCAAAAATGTTGTCCTAGTTCTCTTATACCTGATGAATCAGATGGTACCTTAGATCGTCACAAATTTATGGATTTGTGATTACTGGCTTTTCCATAGCCATGTTCTCTACCACTCTCTATCAGAACATGATGTTTAGATTTCTCTTCCATATCCATATTTTCACCTATGTGGAAACCCAGTGATTAGTTTATTTGGGTAATCATTACATTTCATACTTTAGTTTTTAAAGCCAAGTTTTGGTATTCCTTTTTATGATGTGGGTTTCTATTAAAGAAACTTTCAAATAGTAAACCATTTATAACCCCGACGAATTTCGAGGGCGAAATTCATTTTAAGGGGGGGTAGAATGTAACAGCCCAAGATTTTATAAAAAAATATTCTTTTTAATTTTATTAATGTCTTGTGTTGTACGCTACACCAAAAGGAGCTTGCACAACACGCATCCTTGACTTGCCTTGCATTACACGCAATCACGACCTTCCTCGATAGCATGTATAGTACGCAATAACGAGTTTCACTAAACAACGATATGCTATAAAAATATTATTAAAACTAGCCGTTATGAATAGTAATAACCACTTTTTAAAATTCTATAAATCTTATTTTTCAAAATTAACTTCATTTTTGGATTCGGAGTATCGAATTTAGCCTAAGGTGAAGTTTTGGTACTTTTCGGATAACTTTCATATTCTGATGAATAGTGAAAATTACTAAATTATAATTAAAAACAACTTTTTAAATCGAAATAATTAATAGTGATAAATCATTAATTTGAGTGGTTTTAAAGTATATTTAGAATATATTTTTACAATTTAATACAATGTTGGTCATTGGATGTAGTTTCACATTTAAACTAGACATAAACAAGTGTCAATCTTTTGATAGATATTGTTTCTTAAAAACACGCTATTTGTTTTAACAGCGGGATTTAATTATAAAATTAATTAATGCAACTTTTATGTTATGAATTTGGTAAAATAGACTTCATTTTTGAATTTGGAATATGAAATATAGGTTGGGATGAAATTTTGGCATTGTTCTGAAAAACATCAATTTTTGATGAATAGTGAAACTACTAAGTGGTAGGTTAAAAACTGAATTTTGCATAAAACTTAATTTTACCGCTTCTGTGAATGGAATTTCGAAAATCCGAGAGACACGGTTAATATCAAGGACTAAAATATGGTTCAATGAGATGAAAATAATTTTTTGGTGAATAGTAACTTTTTACTTTTTTTACCACGGTTAATAGTAAATAGGGTAACTAAGGGTAAATATGATATTAATATTACCCTAACACATGTCCTAATTCTATTGGACAAGTGTAATTCGACCGAAAACAAACTTAGGAATAAAATATGACCATTTAGGCCCACTTGGATTAGATTAGGACATTTATTATTAATTTATTTAAAGAAGGGTTAAAATAGTTAAAATCAAAGTTTAATAAGTAAATCATTTTTAATATGGGGTTATACATAAGATAAATTCGACTATAAATATTCATTAGAAAGCTAAAAGGATTTCCTACATGATGGTATTTTATTTGTAATTTTTAGACATCAAATAATTTAATTTATTTATGACACAACGATGATGTAGTAATTATCTTATTAATGAAATATTGACATAATTGATGTTATAAACACCAAAATAAATGTAATTTGAGATTTTTTATGAATTACACTAATTTTATAGGTTACTATGATATATTAATGTTGATTTAATCAACTTGGTTTGAACATATAATTCTGTTATGACTTTCACAAAAATCATATATCAAATAGTGTCAAAATTGACACAAAATAGTTTTTAAATCAAATATTATATTATTAATTGTTATTTTATTCCTAAAAATCTAAGGTTCGGCCAAATGACTTAGATAAGGATATATATATTAATAATAAACAATTTGTGGTTCGTTTGGCATGTTATAGTATGTTTATTAACCATATAGTGAAAGAAAACAAAAAGACACGGTAAAAGTTAAATTATTTAACTTAGAGTTAAATATAATTGATAAGGTTTAAAATAATATCCAAACATTTATAAATTTGATTGGTTGATGAGATTACAACCCTATCTCATCTAATATTCTAATATGAGTCATTTTTGGAGGTTTTTAAGTGGGGTTAGATTTATTATAAATTAATATTTTTAAGAATTCTTAAGGTGCCCCTCTCCTCCCTTATAAAAGGGCACCTCCTCCCCCTCCTCCTCACACCAATTTTGAGCACTCAAGCTCGGCCAACCCCTGCCATTTTCTCCTCTACACTTTCCTAGAATAATCCTAGAGGTTCTGGTCTTCTCCAAAGACCAATCTTAGTTCCTTAAGTGGAGGATTCAAAGAGGCGTTCCAAAGAAGAGGTAATATCCATTACCGATCTTTTCAATTTCTTTCTTCTTCAACTTCTTCTTCTTTAGTTGTTTCATGATAAAGTAATAACATCAGTATTACTTACATACTGATATGTTATTATAAATATGAAACAACCCTAATTCACCTTCTATCCATCCTACGGAAAAATGAAATCACCGCGCGTGCGTACGTACAGAATACCGTCTCCACGCCGTGGTGTAATCTATTTTCCACCATCACCTTACATGGATGGGTATAATGGTGTAAAGAATAACTATAAATAGTTATTAAAACATCATATTGATTCTGATATATTGTATAATCCACTCCAATTCAATTCAATATTTATGGAAATGATATCATCGCTCGTGCGTACGTACGGACTACCGTCTCCACGACGCGATGAGATTCATTCTCCATGTTAACCATTTAAGAATGATTATAAAGTATATATAAGAAATAATTATGAAATATATGACATTATAAAGCTACTGTATTTATGTATATATATATATGTATTTCATCTACTTACTTCCATTCAAGACAATAGGGAAAGAAAAACAGCGTTCATGCGTACGTACGGACTACCGTCTCCATGAACGGTGTTTTTCATTTCATTTATCTATATATTATATATATATATATACTGAATATATATGATATATAAATCATATTTTCTGGAATTAAGTAAATCATGATATAAGTAATAATAATGTCAAGAACAACAAGTCAAAACACCTACGATAAAAGAAACGATTTTACCCAAAACGCTTCTTTAACATGGAATTTACAAAAGAACGGGTAATATAATGTCATAAGTGAACCATATATGATATCATAACAATGAATATGATTCTGTAATAAGTCAATGACATTATTTAAACCATTATACAGGAGCTTCGGACACGTACAAAGAAAATCGGACCTAAGGTAAGGGAAATATCACAATCTCATTTTTATCCGAGATTGTTTATTCGTAAGTATTTACCGGGGTGTATTTTATCATCCACATCCATGTTCCCTCAATATGTAATATTGTTTCCATCCACTTGAAATAGTTTAAATCCAATTTTACCCTTAGGTGAGTTTTTAGTAAAGAATATGAAAGGAATCTTTTGTCGTTTTTCCGTACGAGGTACTTTTTGACTTTTTCGACAAAAGTATGAAGAATGTTTTTTTTAACTTATACGGCATGAATGGATTTTTAAAACATTACTTCAAAGAAGCTTCCTTTACAAGTTTTCAAGTTTATTTTTAATCAACTTCTTTTATTTTAAAGTTGTATGACATGTTATGAAAGGAAAAATGTTTTTGAAGAAGAAAGGATATTTTCCTCAAGAATTCAATTCAAGTGTTTTATCAAAATTATTTTCCATCTAAGATAATAAAGGGTTCTGTTTCTATCCATATTTTTACATTGGTTTGACTATGTTGTGATGGAATTATGTTTATGAATTCCTTTATCATATATGAATTGATTTATGATGTCATGATGTTTCAAGAATCCCATTTTTGTTATATGTGTTATGCGATGATGTATGATTTATGATTATGTGGCACACATAGGAAAGGATTCATTATAAGATGGGTGGGACCTATATCTCCCTCCAATGCATTGGGTAAAAATTTCATATCTCATGAGATAGACATGGCTGGAATGGTAGGTTATACCGGTTCAGTGAAACAGGACTGAAACGAAGATTACTCGATTCAGAAAGGGACTTTGTCCACTAAGATAGTCTTGGCAATGAGTCTTGACTAACAAGAAATGATTCTCTATGATTATGTGTGTATGCCACAAAGTTTCATGTTTTAAGTTATGATTATTGGGATTACTTTTTCACTTCCATGATTTATCCCATGATTATGAAATTATGCTCTCTTTTTGCAGGTTATGATTTCCAAAATGTTATGTTCTTATGAATATGATGTGATTGATATTTATTTTGTTTACCCTTACTGAGCATTTGAGCTCACCCTTTTATGTTTTCTTTTCCCCAGGATATAAAGAAAGGTTTTAGGTAAAAAAAAGGAAGATCTTTATGGGAGATTTTGAAGATCTTTCACCACGATTAAAAGATTATAGTCCGAGTTTCCAAAGACACTAAACTATTACGGTCCTTGTGTGTGTGTTTTTGTAATGTACTAAGTATAACGCAAAAGTAATGTAATGTCAATGTACGTCAAGATACGGGTCTCTACATGAAGGTATGCTTCCCTTAGGTAGATCCTAACGTTGTCTGGTACATGCGAATAGTGGGTTTTAGTTTTTGGACGTAAATATAAGAATTTAGTAAAAAATATTGTATTGTAAAATCCATATAACTCCTAAATAGTAACTCTAATTGGAAATCTAAGAGTATTGTTGAGCTCGAGAGGGTTTTTTTCCTTAGTCAGAATTTAACCTCGACTGGCGCGGATCAAGGGTGAATGATAATTATTTGGAATTTTCTAAAGCAAATTAAAATTGCATGCATGAATGATTTTGGAAACTTCCAAACGTGTGTCTGGAATGAAAACTGAAGAGAACAGTTCCATCAAAAATGGTGACATTACCTAAGAATGGACCTAAACGCAACTTGTGCAGGTCGAGGGAAATAGTTAGTTTTCGGACATTTCAGATGAAAATAAAAAATAACTTTTTTTTTATTTTTTTGTTCCTCTCCACTGTTGAGTCATCACACATCAGCACTACGGCAGTGAAGAGGTGAGGGTGAGTCACATTAAATGAACCCCAACAAAAAGGATCTTAAATGAGTAGCATAAAACTCATTAATTGAAGTGTAATGACGTGACGACTCAGTGTAACAAAATCGTTGTGACATGTTTCTCTTTTAATGAGATAACAGGATGGAGAATCAGGGTGGTAATTTCTCTGGGAAACGGAGAAATAATTTTCTCTCCAATGAAGTACACCGATAGATCAGAAAGCAGCTATGATTCTTTGGAAGAAGGATCATGGACCAGAGATTGATGAACGCCAAGGGCTTCGAATGGATCGACACCAACAACGGGACTTCTCCATGTGAGGGTTTATTTTAAACTAAATTCTTACTTTCCTCATTCTAAGTCTTTATATGATGAGCATGGGTTAACTCATGAACAAATTAACCCATGGCTCAAACGTTCATACATGATGGTTAATGTATACGGGATAAATAGAATATTTTATCTTAGTAATTATTGGTAATGGTACATGTTTCCACTAACATGAACAATACCAGTCCAACACGAACAAAGGATGGTTGTTAATTTGTGAATTCTTTGTGATTTATCCCTCTATATAATTCTCTATTTCAACTACCCATTATTCATGGTGCAACAGCAACAACACAATGGTCTAGGAAGTGCTAGGTAGAAGGTTCGCCGCACTGACAGCACCAGGCCGCAGCGACGACACTCCACCGTGGAAATGGTACTAGGCCACACACCCCGACTATGGAAGAATGAGAAAGGCAGTACACTGTGGATGTAGTAGTGGCCACTGCCATGGAGGCCGGTTGCTGGAAGTAGCGAACGTGGCCACATGACAGCATCAGAGGCGCCACACGGTCTGGGACTTCATCGGAAAACTGAACCCGTGAGAAAGTTGTGGGCTAGGAAAGGGGAAACCAGTACGCGTGAGGTGACCAATGCAAGAGGGTGGCAGTGCCCAGGTGCTACGTTGAAGGAGGGACCCGCACAAGGTGGCCCATAGTAGGGGGCTGGCATATGGCCCTTGACCACATGCAGAGAATGTAGCCAACTTCTACCAACCACGTGCAATCGAACCCGATGCCCAACGGGCATCCAGGTTGGAGGTTACCGGCCATCCATGAAAGTAATGATGAGGGTCGCGGACCAGGCCACTAGTCGGCCTGGGTTAGAAACTAACTAGCCTACCTTTGCAGGCAGGGCCGGTGGAAAAAACAGGGCCGCTGGGTGGCCCAGGTTGCAAACAAAGCAGGCCCGCCAGGGTAGGTCTGGCGGGATGGAACCAGGTCACTGGGAGACTCAGCAGGAAAGCCCCATGGCCAAACCGGGTTGTGTTCAATAAGGCCCAATAGGCCTGGCCCAATGGCCCAGCCAGACCGGGCAGGCTTATACCCGAACTGGGTCAGGTCATATCAGTCGAATCATTCCAGGGATGCAAAGGCCTTGAGCCAAGATAGTCTGGTTGGAATGACAAGGTCAGACCGTGCCCAGAGAGGACCGGTGTCCAATTACTAAAATGCCAATATCATTGAAATTGGGCGTTCGATTGATGATCTGTTTGCGGTGTTGGAACTCAAATGACGAGGCGGGTTTTTTGGAATACTCAAAGTTGTATTTCATGGAAGAGGAAATGAAATGAATTTCTTGAGAAGTGGATTCTTCATGAACCAAGTAGGCTATATATGGGAATCCTATGGCTGGCTGATACTCAAAGACAAGTGAACCTATGTGGATCTGCTCCTAGTGATCCTGTTTGGATCATCTCCTACCAACCCAATGCAGATCATCTCATAGCGACCCTATGTGGATCATCTCATAGAGATCCTATGTGGATCATCTCTTACAACCTTTTTTAGATTATCTCCTAGCAACCCTATATGGATCATCTCCTAGAAACCTTGTTTCGATCTTCTCCAAGCATCCCTGTGTGGATCAGCTCGTAGCGACCCTGTGTGGATCACCTCCTAGAGACCATGTGTCGATCAGCTCCTAGAAACCCTATGTGGATTAGCTCAAAGAGACACTATGTGGATCAACTACTAGAGAAATTATGTCGATCATCTCCTAGAAACCCTGTGTGGATCAACTCCTAGCAACCCTATGTGGATCAGCTCCAACTGAACCTATGTGGATCGGCTCCTAACATCTCCGTGTGGATCATCTCCTAGCGATCTTCTGTGGATCAACTCTAAGCGACCCTATGTTGATCATCTAAAAGTACCTCTATGGGGCCCAGAAGACCCACAGTACTAATCTAGGATGAGTACCTCAACAGTCCAAGGTGTTTAGTGTTACGACTGATAGAATTACATTCCATATATTAGATTATACCTATGTGAGCTTCATTTATTCTTGATCATGATTTGTGGTATTTCTTGGTGGTATTTTCTTTGTGGTACTTTCCTTTGTGGTTATGGGCTGGTATTCTATCCGCTTTGTATTTTCACTTTGTAATGTATTCTTAGTAGTTGTCTCACTGACAATTTTGGTTTACTTTTTGTTTACTTCCCAAAGTTTGAGCTTTGTGTGTGTACAGGTTTTACGGAAATGGTCTTCCATTTTTGGGATATGACTAATCGATGCTAGTCTCCAACCCCTGGCCTATGGGATTCGGTCTTTGGGTAGTCACAGAATTGGCCCTGGAGGGATGTGTCATGAAATTGGTTGGGTGTCTCTTCATATTCCTTAGAAAGTTCAAGGGATTAGGGAAAGAGAGGCATTTCTTAATGTATATGGTTTCATGGTCATTGGGCAGGTCTGGGGGAGAAAGTCCCGATGGAGGTAAATGGCAGAGTAGGGGAGGCGAGTTATTCCTGTTATGATATATCCTAGTGGGGCATGTTCTGCGACTCCCAAAAATATCCTCTAATAGGCCAGGGGCTGGTGGCTAGCATCGAGTAGGCATATAAAAAACATGGGAGGAAATTCATATGTACATGTATGTATGCACACATCTCCAAGACCACAAAATACAAAAATGTAAAAACCACTAAGTAAGAAAATTCATGCATGCCACTATATCCTACAACAATATTATTACGGAAAGTAAATTAATGTAAAAAGGGCCAAAATACAAGCCCACCAGAAACTGTCTGTAACCACAAGTCCAACCTCTATGAAAAAGTTACCGTGACAACATTCTGAAATCCTTAGAAACACACCTCGGTCTTTCCGGTCTCACAAATCATTATCTAGTCTCAGTCCTCATAGGGATCCATTACATCGTCAATCATCTGCACAAGACATGACACGTGCATTCAAAGCATGTTCATGGTTGAGTATAATAATACTCTGTTGGACACACTGAAACCACTAATCAGTATAAAAAATGATATATATAGTCTTCTCTACATAGGTATATGTCTGAAACAAATATAAAAAGAACATCTAGATATACACAACTAAGACACACAGTCTAGAGGCAAGTCAAAACCACAAAATAAAAACCCTATGAATTCTGCTCAATGATTCCAAAAAAAAACTCTCCAGGGAGAATAGACTCCTAAGTGTGATAGCACTAATATTGTCCATCTGAGGAGTAATACTCATCCAGTCTCACCATGAGAGAGATATGATCATAGATCTGAAGATAATAGGATATGGTACAATGGATTATGATCATAATTAGAGTCATGGGGTGAAACTAACAACTCAATCTAGATTAACCCTCTAAGTAGAGGATAGGATCACACATATTGTTGGTTATGTCGATACCATAGACTCCACCCAGGTTATGAATAATAAATAGAGGATCATATTCTAGGCTTCTCAAAGGATTCTAATAACTCTATCTAAAAAGTACAACTAAATTTATCATAGCCCTATGAGTAGGAAATGATTCTCACATACCTTCAGGTGAATTATAAAGGAAAAAACTAAAAAAACATGTCCAATATATGGAGGAAAGGAGAATCCAACCATGTATAAAGGGGTACAAGACGTGTAGTGGGGTCACACGATGTGTGCCTTGACCCCAATCGTTGCCCCGTGTACAACGACCCATGTCATTCCAAACTGTGTTGTGCAGATGATGGGCACACGATGTCTAGTAAGGGTTACATGCCATGTCCTTAACTTCGACGTCAACCCACATGCTCTGGCCATGTTCTAGTTCATGGTTTATCCCGTGTAACCTTTCCCATGTACCATTACATGGGGTGGTCTATGTAAACGGTTTCGGCCATGCTGTGTGGGGGAGTACACGCTATATAGGAAACTCTTGTACTCCACCACATGTCCTTACATTTTCGATGTACATTTCATGTTTTCCATTGATAAACTAACACCGTGTATTCTGGAATATACATCGTGTGTATTGGGTTTTCTAGAAACCCATTTTATTCCTCCACTCATTTAAATCCATCTCCCAGATCTCGCTCTGGTGCTTATTTCTTCACTACACTCTAGATATAAGTTCTTATAATCACATTAGAACCAAATCGATGAGATTTTTTACTTCAAACGGATCGTAAAATTTGATTATAGTAGTTCTTTATCATTGATGAAGAAAATTGATTCAGCACCCAATGTTGCTTGACCCATCATCAGACACACCATAGCACATCCATGATGTTTTTGAGATGATGGATCTCTAGTTTCATATTATTGTGCCAACAATCGAGGGCGCAAAAATCTATTGTTCAATGTTGGGGTGAAGACCAAAGAATGTACATTAAGAATGCAAGAAAGAAGGGTATAAAATTAAAAAAATCGATAGGGAAGAACCTCAATCGATGTTCGTGTAAATCGTGGTTCATCACCATTATAACAGTAAATTGATAAATATAATTCTATATAATCAACTCATGGTAAACCCTACAAATATCATCCAATCCCTCTAGCACGATTGATATGTGAGCTAATCTATTCATGGATTAGTCCACTTTCATCCTAGGAATAAAGAATGGGAAATAAGAATCATAACAACACATTATACCTATATTTGGATCACTCACTAATGATGATCAGTCATCGTGTCATTTTTATTGGTGATATCTATGAAGAATGGCCTTTGTCAATCTCTAGTCTAAAGTTCTATAATCTTTTTCAAAGAGTATTTCTTCAGATATCTCTCTTTAGGGCATGAAAAGGATTCTAGGGTTATGATCCCCACACTAGTCCTCTTCCATAGTTTTTATATAAAATAATCCTATGGTTGTGTCTATAAAATAAAAATAAAATAAATTTTTCATCAATTTATTTTATTCATTTCAAGAACCCATGATAAATTTCTTCGGGTTACCAATACTAACCACTTTTAGCTCGCACATAGGGTAAATACACTATTCTAAATGCAACAATCCCCTTGGATTTCTAAACTGGGCACTCATTTATAATTTAGTCCACTTTTTTAGGAAAACTGTACATCCATTCAATTAAATATTTTTAATATTTTTCAAACAATTGTTGTGGGAACCTAGGGACTCAGAATCATACATCATCTAAGGGCCAGGTCTCAAATTTAATCCATATAATATTTAAAAAAATATGCAGAAAATGAGGGACATTATATTCTCCCCACCATAGTCATTACATCCTTGCAAATCCAAATCAAAGGATACTAAAAAAATATTAGTATACTGAGCATCAATATGAACCTCCTACTCTCAAGTGATCTTATGGTGGTCTCCACGATGCTATTAGACACACACTAAAGTAATCAATTATCCACAAATTATCATATCCAGCTGATCAACAATCTCTAATGGGTATTCATAAAAAAAATTCTCAATCCCCGATGTCTAACTCACCCCAATCTATGATGTGTGATGGGTCATGCACATACCTACTCGCTACTACATGTGAGAGACATTTTCCACCTAGTTTACCTCAATAGGTAGTGCTAATATATACACCAAATATCCAAATCTATGAAGTATTTGAAAAGGGAAGATAAAACTCGGAGATAACATTCCACCCTGACCAAATCTCCATAATCCACATCAAAGTGAAACCCATTGAAACACATGGTATCTTTCTCGAACTCCAAAGGACTCAACCACTTGTCATCTTAAGAATTATGGAAGAATTTTGTATTCTTCATCCACACCTGGATGATTTTAAACTTATCAATAGTAGATCACATCATCTCTGGGCCCATGAGTGATGACTCCCCTATTTCAATCTAGCAAACTGGTGACCTGAAGGGTCTCCTGTAAAAATCCCTCGAATGGTTCAATACCAATGGTGAAATGGTAGTTGTTTTTATATATGAAATGCACCAATGGTAGGTGATTCTCCCAACTATGCTCGAATTCGAACAAGAAATCCCACACCACGTCCTCCATAACCTGAATGCTATGCTCTTTCTGGTCATCCATTTGTGGGTGAAACGTAGTTATCAATCATAACATTGTCCAAAATGCCTCCTGTAATCCCTTCCATAATTGGGATGTAAAGTTATAATCACTATATGAAATGATCGTCAATGGAACTCCATGGATTCAAACCTTCTAAGGTGCATATAGGCATCCCAAGCACTCTATTGAACTCTGTTGTTGGATAGATAGGAAGTGGTCCGTCTTCGTGAGTTATTCAATGAACACCTAGATGGAATCATGTTCCCTCGACATACATGGTATATCGATTATGAATTCAATAAATATCTCATCTGACTTATATTTTGGAACCCCAAGGGTTTAATTTAAACCCATGGGAACCTGGTTCCCAACCTTCACTTCCTGGCTAATAAGGTACAGAGAAAAAAACTCCTCTAATATGTTATTCGTCCCTAGCCACCAAAACTGACGTTGGAGGTCCTTGTACATCTTTGCCACACCTGTATGTGTCAAAAAATGGGATATATGAAACTCCCTCAGAACCTCCCCCCAAAACTACTATATGTCCAATGGAGAGAACAATGTTATCTATATATTTTTAATATCCATTAGGAGAATTCCCTATTCATATCTAATCATATAGGGCCTCACAGTCGATATCCAAAAGTTGTGCCTCCCTGACTCATTGTAAGAGTGGAGGGGTAAAAACCATCTACTATAGGTAAGTTGTTCCATCACCATCCACATAGGATAACTAAAATGAGACCAACTTATCTGACTCCTTGTTCAACAACTGTGAACTAGTTATCCTACTAATTTCATCTACCACAATTTTTTCCTTCCTAAGAGTATACAGAATCACAAATTCATAGTCCTAGTGGATCTCTATAAATTGCCTATATATCATGTTCAAATCCTTTTCAGAGAAGATATACTTTATACTCTTGTGATCAAAGTAGATGATAAACTATTCTCCAACCATGTATTGCCGCCTCATCTTCAGCACAAAGACTAATGCTGCTAACCCAAGATCATGGTCGCATAGTTATTCTCGAGTGGTCTAAATTGGTGAGAACCACAATAAATCACCAATTAACTATGCATCAAGACACAAACAAGCTGGGTTCCAGATGCATCTCATAACACTACAAAGTCAAATCCCTCCTCTAGAAATATCAAGATCGGCTCTCTCATCAAACTCATCCTCAACTACTAAAAAGACTATTGGCACATTTTTATCCACAAAAAAGTCTACCACTTTTGAGTCAACTATTTCATTGGTGTCGATTTCATAGATAAATAAGTTATAGATCTCCAATGATATCTTTCCAACCCAAGGAAGCTCTGCACATCCATTATGCTCTTATGTGGATATCATTCTAAGATACCTTGACCTTGGCTGGGTCCACCTCCAATCCATCCACTGAGATAACTAGTCCTAGAATGTCAACTCCCTGAGTCCATAACTGGAACATCAAAATATTTTTGTAATGTTGGAAATCTTAGAGTATGTCTTGAAATATCCTTAAGTTTCATGCATGATCCTACTCAGACGTCGAGTATATAAGTATATCTTCGATGAATACTACCACGAATAGCTCTATGTATGGTTGAAATATCTAGTACTTGTGTCCCATGAACACTGCTGGGGTTTTTTCATGCCAAAAGGAATCACCAAGTACTGATAATGACCAAAAAACATGAAGGATGTTTATGGAATATCATTTTTTTATACTCTCAACTGGTGGTGTCCAAATTTGAGGTCAAATATCGAAAACCATTGGGCCCCTTTAAACTGATCAATGAGTTCATCGATCATATGTAGTGGATACTTATTCTTCACGGTCACCTATTTCAAGTTCTGTTAGTACACACACAACCTAAAACTCATATCATTCTTCTTGGTAAAAAAAATGGGGACTGCCCTGGTTGAAACATTGGGTCTCACGAAGCACTTTTTCTCTAAGTCCTATAACTACACCCTCGGACTGTGAAGCTCCACATGAGCAATTTGATAAGTTGGTATAGATATTGGTACTGTACTAGGGTGTATATCAAATAAGAATTATACTTACAAATGGGGAGTTAACCATGTAAATTCTTTAGTAAATACACCCTCATAATCCACCACCACATCAGGAAATTGGATGTTCATAACATATGTGGCACTGAGCATCAGGATATCCAAATAATGTGTAATCGGATACACCCTCCTATGCATGAGTCCATTGAAACAACCCAATGATTTATCAATTGAAAATACCTTCTAAAAGTTATGTCACATGAAATCACAACACAATAAACTACTAAGTACTATGTGACCTTTAAACATACTATTATCACTTATGTTATTTGAATTTAAAAAATAAGACATACATGGTTGTGATCGATAAGATTTTTGGTGTCTAAAAGAATAAACATAATGATTAGTGAATTTTAACCTACCATTATGATTAGTGACCTACCCATATAAATATTTATATAATCCTTGTGGATATTAAATTGTCCAAAAGAATAATAACCTTTTCCATGAATGTGTAAACAAAATTTTGCATCTTATAAGTGATAATTTGACCATAGTAAAAGTATTGATATTTTTCTAAGTCATAAATAATTAATTATTAATAATTAACTAATTTAAAATAAAATTCAGTTTCATAAAAATTTTTCATAAATTAACAATTTTATTTTTTCAGGTTTTAAGATAATTTGATAAGATCTTATGTAATTTTTGAAAGCATTATAAAATCGGTTATAGGATTAAAATCTAATTTTCACGTAAATTGAAAGTTTAATTAAAAATTAAATTATTCATATTTAGAAATTTATTTTTCAAAAATGGATTTCATTTTTTAATTCTACAAGCCCAAAAATGTTTAGGGTAAATTTTTGGTATTTCTCTAAAATACTTGAATTTTTATGAATAGTAAAATATGATAATTCATAATAAATGCTAAAACATGAATTTATGCATCATGCTTGAGACATGGATGATGAAAATGGAAATTTTTTGGAAATCACATACATATATTATTATTTTTTGTCACAAGAATCATTACTATTGCTTGTCTTATGAAAAAATAAAAAACTAATGATTAAAATTTTAAGAAAACCCTCCTCCCCTCTACTATAAAAACAAACCACAGTCCCTTCTTCTATTCACTCCTCTCAAGACTTGTACCTTCCCTAAATTCTGACCAAATCTCTCCCCAAGATCCTCCCCCATGTCTAGAATCCCTTGGTCTCCTACAATGAATAAATCATCTACCCTTAATAGGTTCTCAAAAGAGATAAACTACAAAGGTAAATTCCTTTTTCCGATTCTTTTATTTTCTTTCATGTTCCATTATTTTATTTTTTCTTTCCTAACCTCTATTCACCCAAATGGTATGATAACCACAGTAACATATATGTATTATAATATTGTTATTTTAATGGAATAATTCATTATAATATTTCATGTATTCTGCTTTATAAGAATGAAATGAAAACACCATTCGAGATGTGTTAATTTATCTCCTTCAAGGATGACGGTTTATAAATTTCTATTACCATATTCTATTATAATCATGAAAAAAAATTATAGTTGAACCAGAATATTAAATATTTATGTTATATTATGCGTTGTTGTTGAATCCTTTTTTACACTTTATATAAAATAATAATACAAAACAAGTTAATTAGGAACAAACTCGTCATGTTAATACAAGTGGTTAACATTAATGTTTTATATAATTATTCACCTTCAATACAAATAACCAATTTAAATTTATAAATAAGTAATATTATGGATGATCACTAGTGTTATATAACTTCAATTCTAGACAACCAACTTCATCATACATGTGTGTCTGAACATCAATATAAGTGAATCGATCATTAAAACAAAGGAATCAAACAAACCTAAACACTGAAATTGAACCTCATAACCAATAAAAAGGTTATGAATGAGATCAAAAGGGTTATAATAAAAAATTTACATGTCAAATAGGTTCTGGGATTATTAATTAATAATTTTATTATTTATTTCATTAATATCAAGTGGAGAACACCACCAGAATTTAGGTAATGGATCCTCCCTATTTCACTTTTATTCAAGAATGTCCTCAATGTTATGCTCTTTCATGTGTTATCCATAATGATGGGGTATGATTTAGAACACCCGACATAATTTCCTCATGATTTATATATGATGGGAAACCCATTTTTCTCTCATTAATCCCTCTTAAGTACACCTAATACCATTCCAATAATCTGTAAGGGATTCTACCCGAACCTCCTTTATTCATTTGGGTTATCTTATCTTCCTTTTTCCAAAATGAAGATATCTTGTCCTTTTATGTTAATATTATAAATTATATGTACATGTAACAAATTTTTTTATCAATACCCTTTCATCATTCTGTTTCAGGGATATACATGTTTTTAGGTGAATCCCTCCTCAATACTTCATGATAAGAAAACCCATTTTAAAGGAACTTTTTGAATCCATACACAAATTCAACTACACTCTACCAAAAGACTAATAAACAATTTTTTTATAAAACCCATGATTTTATTATAGAAACCTACTTGTATCAATTCTATTTTTATTCAAAATAGTATTCCCTTTTATATTTTGAATTCTTTTTAGAGTTTTCCTTGAAACCTCACTAAAATGTCTGAATGCTAATATTATTAAATACTATTTTTAAATCATTTCAAAACTGTTTGACATCAATTAACATGATATATTCCTATTTTACCTTATCAATGTCCATGTATGTTCTAATTCCTTCCATTAATGGACACTTTTATGATACACTCATTCATTATGTTTTATGGCGTGATTAAGATACCCATTTCTTTCTGTCAGTACCCATATGATAATGATTGTTTAAGTATGATTTTATATTTGGAAATCATATTCATGAACATTTTAATATGGGTGCACCTAGATAGTGCTCCAATGAATTGGGTAATTTTTAGTCTCATGAGACGTTATGTGAATCAATCTTGGAGGTTATCCTTGACTCGTGCTACCATGAGAAATGGTTTTGGTGGTTAACCTTGACATGTACTCTTCTATATGAAACAACCCTTGACTCATTAGGTCATGTTCTCTAACCCTTATGATAAATTGTTATTCTTATGTTTTTCTTTTACTGGGATTTTAGCTCATCCATTTGTTCAAATGATCCCCAGGGTACCCTGTGAAGATGTAAGGGCTCAAAGGAAGTTAGGTTCTCTTTATGAAGATTAAATAGAGAATTGTTTTTTTAGTTCCATGTTTTAAGTTTTATGTTCCTAGTATTCCAAGACACTATAATTCATGATCCTTAGATTGTACTCTAATGTATAATTATTCCTAAAATCATATAATTTTATGTGTAAAGAGATAGGGTCACTATATCGATCATGTACTACCTGGGATTCATTTTCACCGAAAATGTTAATCCTTATTCCATCACAGCAGAAACACAACACCTTTCTACTAAAATAGTAAAATTCGTCATGAACACTAGATAATAAATCCATACCACGAATGATGTCGAAAGGCCTTGACATTACTACTATTTGGTTCAAACCAAAACTCTCACCTTTAAGGGTCTGGTCACATGAAAAAAAAATTGTGTCGTCATTGAGTCTCCTCTAGTTGGTGTCTCCAAGAATAGGTGTTGAGTCAATAGTTCAACTAGGATCTCTAAGTATCATACAAGGTATGTGGAGATAAAGGAATTAATAACACATGTGTTAATCAGTACAAAAGAAAAGGTAGAAAAGATATATATCATACCTCAAATCCTTCTTGGATCCCGTGGTTCAAAAGCCTTGTCTGTATGAAAATATCCCCTACCATATCTTCCTACTCCCTAAGTCTGGTGTGGACTACCTGGAGGTGATAGTGGTATCAAGTTCAAACATAAACCACCTCATTATTCTCTAATAGCTCCTCTTCTATATCCAACACCCTTCATATTTTCACTCTCCTATTGTTGTCTACCCCGGTAGTCCATCCACACTCTCCCTATTAGCTGCATGATGTGTTATAAAATATTGAGTGAGATATCCCTTGTCGTTACATGAATATAACCACCACTCTCTCTATGATGATTGGACCTACCCTATGATCCATGTACTACATATCCTCTATCCTCGGACCTCCTCCTAAAACATCTCCCACATCCAGGACCCTAAGACGTATGTCGGCTCCCTTTTACAAAGGTCTACACTTCTATTTTCCCACTACTGACTGTCACCTTCTATATATTCTCATCTAAGAGTATCTCGACCATGAAATCCTGCTCAAGCACTAAAACATTTGTTGGAATACACATATATATAATGTTGTCTCATATGTCTCTATGAAGTCCTCGCTTTATGGTTTGAGACCTGAAGTAATGATCTCTAACTATATCCATTGAGTACTTGGAATGGTTGGTAAAACTTGATGAATAATCAACCACTCTCATTATGCCCTACTAGAGATGAAGATGCTCATTTATATGCATATATCTCACCATAACTTGTGATAAACCCCCTATAAAGAGGTGTTAAAACTCTATCCATGAAATAGTTGCCTCTTTATGAGTCTGGAGAGCCAAACTCCACCATATCGCCATTGATCCATATATAATGCTCACCACTAAGACCACCATATAATCTAATGGGGTCCTAGCTTGATATCAAACTTCGATCATGACCTCAAGATATTCATCAACCACCTAAGGCTTAGGCTTACCTCAAAACATTAGGGGTCTATGTCTCTAATACTTGTGAATAATTTTCTTCTTCTTCTCCTCATCCACTAGTACTGCAAGTACTACATATTTTTTTATAGGGGGTGGTATGTGTAACAACCTGGTTCTGGGAGCCACCCAGAGGTGCCCCATACCCAGTTGGTCAAATGGCCTCAAGGGAATTTCCCAAAATTCCAGAGGATGCCGACTAAAATTGAGGTCCTTGGGTGTGATAGTGGGGACAATTATGCCCTCATTGGCAGAGTAATAAAGTGGATATAAATAGATAACAATAGAGAAAATAGTAATAACATGCAATAAGTAAACATCATAAGTAATAAACAACTAGAGTACACATATTTAAATGATGCATTATACATATGTCTGGGAAAGGATCCAAACAAGTCACAATCCTAGAATAAATCACTAAACCAAAGTAGAAAATAAGAGAAACTAAATAACTCCGCAACATCACAAGCCTCACCTTGGTCCCATGCTCCCCATATCCACAACAATCAAGTACATGAAGTAGAAGGGCACTTAACCTTATCTAGACTTTTAACAATATAATCTGTTTGGGCCCAAAACCATGACCCAAACAGGGTGTGAGAAGAATCCCAATAGGAAACCACCCAATGATCTATGCCCAATAGTCAGGGAATACATATGGCAGGTAATATGCAAAATGAGGCAATAAACAAGGAAGTACTCATAAGTAAAAAATCCTACAGGTCCAATTACATCCATTTTCATTTATTAGTTGTGAAACCAACAATCAAAAGTAACCCTCTAGTAAGTACTCACATCCTTACCCCTCTGGTTCATCCAATCAAACATGAGAAACCATCTATGAATTACTCACAATGTAACCCCTCTTCTTTGGCTTTAGCAAAGACTCTCTGAGGAAGCACTCACCATCAATTCCCCATGTGGTCTCGTATCGGTAACTATAGACACTCTAAGGAAGAACTCAACATCCAATTCCCCCTGTGGTATCGTAACAAGGAACTATAGACACTCTGGGGGAGCACAAAGTCCATTACCCATGTCGTCTTGCAGTGTAAAATTAAATAGACACTCTGGGGAAGTCCTCATAATCCATTCCCCTTATTGCCTACTGCACCAGGTTCCCAAAGCCCGGTGTAAGTCTATCATGCACAAACGGTGTATTGAATCCAAATTCAACCTTAATAACTACTTGGATAAATAGTCTACAGCATATCACAACATGTTAGATAAAATTCACTCCATCCTAACAATACTAGGCATGAAAAACAAGGTATCCAAATAAGAAAAGGCAGACCAAATGGTCAATATCAAGAAAACATGGGAAACACATCCAAGACAAGGTGAATAACCCTATTCACATTCATAAATCATCTACTCAGGCAAACAAGGAATAGTATAAAATAACAAGGCTAAAAACCCTAAACATGCAATACCCTAAACAAGGGTATTGGGAACTTTTGCACATATAACTCAAATACTAACTATATAAAGGCACAAACCACCTACCTCAGTGTTGTATGATTGATATAGTTGAACCATTTCCTTTGATTCAACCTATAATTCCATGGATCTACCAAAAAATTTAAAAAGTTCCACCAAGAATAACTCATGAAATAAGAGGAATCAAGAGATTAGGCTCTAAAAGAAGGAAGAACTCACTGATGCAATTACAATGAATCTAATGGAGATTGATTCATAGAACGGATGATAAGTCAGGGGATCAGAGAATAATCGATGGTCTCATTTTCTTCTGGATGAGATAGACAGAGGAGAAGGGTGTTCTGCCGATTAGACAGGACCCCAGTTCGTTTAATAAAAAAAAATTACATGGAGTGTTCTTCAAGGGTAAACGGTGTGAACATGCTTTAATCGGCCTCCTCTATAAGTAGTCTCCAGGTTACCCCACATGGACATGTACTCGTATGTTACACGGCCAATACATAGTCACCTGCGATAACCAGGTACATGGTGTGTACTTATAAGTACACGACGTGTACCCCTGATATTTCTAAAAACACATATTTTTCTCAAAGACCACCAGAAAATAAGTACATAACTGAAAGGAAGATCCAGGTTCATAAAAACTTCCCCCATTAAAGAAATTTGTCATCAAATTTCCCTCTAAAAGTGGCATAGAAGAAGAAATCTCAAACAGCTCCGGACACTGCGATCATACTTCGACCTCCCTCTCCCAAGTCTCATCCTATACTCGGTCGTGCTTCCATATCACTCTTACCAGAGGAATAGACTGACAATGGAGAACCATTGCACTACGATCAACAATATGTATAGTATTCTCCTTGAATGATTCATCCAACTCTAACTCAACCTCTTTGGGTTGAAACACATGAGACAGGTCTGAGAAGTAATGATGTAACTAAGAAATGTGGAAAACGTCATGCATAGCCCGGTACCTCTGAGGTATCTATAGCAGATAGGGAACCGGCCTGACTTTCACCAAAACCACATATGGTCCAAAAAATCTCATAGAATGTTTACCATGTCTCCTAATCCTTCTATGTCCCATCCTCAGTGTGAAGCACACGAAGACCTAATCTCTGACCTCAAACATCAGAGGTTGTTTTCATCAATCATCATAAGACTTCTATCATGATTGTGTAGTAGAAATACTTTTTGGAATCAACTCAATCTAATATGTGGTCTCCGTGACCGGACTAGGTCTCAACATAGCCTCCTCTCATGCTTCCAGCCAACATAGGGGTGATCAGCATGACCTACCATACAGAGCCTCCTAAGGTTCCATCTGAATAGTTTCATGAAAATAATTATTATAGGAAAAATCCACAAGAGGTATTTAATTATCCCATTAACCTCCAAAATCTAGGAAGCATGATCAAAGCATGTCCTCCAGTATCTAAATCGAGCAGTCTAACTAGACATCTGTCTCGGGATGGTAAGTCATAATCAGAAGAACTTGTGTACCAAAATCCCTCTGTTATCCTTGCCAAACCTGAGAAGTAAAATGTGCATCCCTGTCTGAAACAATGGAGTATGGAACCCAAATTAGATGTACAATCTCTTGGATATACAAACTTCCCATCAAATCAACAGTAAAGGTCTCCTTGATCGGCAAAAATTGAGCAACCTTTAGAATTCTTTCAATGACAACCCAAACTGCATATTTCCTTTGAGGTGACCTCGGTAAACCTGTCACGAAGTCCATCGCGACATCATTCCACTTCCACTCATGAATGGGTAATTTTTGAAAAAGTCTTACTGGTTGATGATGCTCTGTCTTCACCTGCTGAAAGGTAGAACACCTCATGAAAAAACCAACAACATCTCTCTTCATACCAGGACACCAATATTGGTGATGCAGATCTCAATTCATCTTGGTGACACCAGGATGAACTATCCAAACTGAGGAATAAAAGTCATGAATCATATCCTCATGCATGTTTGCTAACACCCATATGTGTCCAGGAAAATGAAAGATCCTATCCTTGCCTATTGTCCATCAAGGAATAGGGTCCTCTCCTAACACACTCTTCCGTAGAACTAGGCCTTCAGCATCTGAAAACTACCTCATTCTCACTCAATAAAGTATAGTAGATGTAACAGTTATAGAAGAAAGGAATGTCTACCCCTGTCTATATTGTACCATCTAATGCATCTCAGATAATATTTCCATAAGCTAGAACTCACTGCTAGACTCTTGGACTACCTGTATTTGTGTCTTCCTGCTCAATGTATTAGCTACTACATTGCCTTTTCTAGGCATTTAGGAAAGCTCAGAGGCAAAGTACTGAAGTTACTCAACCCACCTTTTCTATATCAAATTTTGATCGCACTGTGTAAAGAATTACTTGAGACTTTTTTGGTTGGTGAAAACCACAAGATTCTCTCCCAAAATATAATGTCTCTAACAGCGTAGGGCATGAAAAACTACAACTAACTCCAGATCGTGAATCGGGTAATTCCCCTCATTTATCCTCAATTGTCGTAACCTGTAAGAAATTAATCCTTCCCCCTACATAAGCACTAATCCTATCCGGATACCTAAAGCATCACAGTAAATATTATAACTCTTCCTCGACTCTAGAAAAACTAGTATCACTGCTGAATTCAACCTCTCTTTCAGCTCTTGAAAGGATGACTCACAAGATTTTGTCTACAAAAACATTGAACCATTCATAGTTAGGCCCATCAGAGGAGCTGGTAAGTGTGAAATGTCATGTATAAGACATCTTTAGTAACCATATATCCTTATAAAAATCTGTACCTCAATGACTTTTTTTGGCTGCTCCCAAGAAACTATAGCTCTATCTTTCTCTGGATCTACTGATACTCCTGCCTCTGAGATAACATGACCCATGAAGTGAATTCAGTCCATCCAAAATTAAAATTTTGAGAGCTTATCATATAACTGGTTCTCTCTTAGTGTACTCAAAATTATCTCAAGATGTGTGGCATGGTTTTGTTGAGTGTGAGATACACCTAAATATCATCCATGAAGACTACCACGAATGAATCCAGGTATGGATGGAAGACTCAGTTAATTAGTTCCATGAAAAGTGTAGGTATGTTCATGAGACCAAATGTCATAACCTCGTACTTTTATACATCATACCTACTCTGAAGGGCTGTAAAAGATATATCATATGGTCTAACGTGCAACTGATGATAAAAGGATCTCAAGTCAATCATCAAGAACACCCAGGATCCATGAAGCTGATCAAAGAGATCATCAATCCTCAACAAGGGATATCATTTCTTGACCATCAACTGGTTGAACATATGATAATCCACACAAAGTCTGTGGGTATCATTCACCTTTTTTCAAATAGGACCAGTGAACCCCATGTAGAAGTACTGGTTCAGATGAAACTCTTTGCCTGCAACTCCACCAATTGCTTCTTGAGCTTCTTTAACTATGGTGTATCCATCCTATAAGGAGTAATGGACACTAGTGCCACTCCTGGCACATGATCAATAGAAAATCCTACCTCTCACTCTAGAGGCAAACTTGTAAAGTCTTCAAGAAATAAATCCCTGAAACGATCCACCATTGGAGGAAAGTCTAAATGTGAAGTCCCCTAGTCTTCTAGATATAGTCTAGTAATCTATGCTATAACTCCTCCCAACCCATGATGCTCAGGTCCTGCTCAACTCGCTAGTACATCCCATTCGCCTTTGTGAAGAAACGATTCACCCTTTGGTGATGTGAAACTCACCCTACGATGATAACATTCGACAACATCCTGGAAGGGAACTATGCAGTCTATTCTGAGAATGAAATCATAGCTTGTCATCTCTAGTACATAGAGGCCCCAGAAGAAGTGTTACCCCCCCCCCCAACATCTAGAGGGAAATCCTTACACTGTCGTACACTAGCCATTCTTCTCCCCAAAAGAGTGTCCAGAGTCAAGACATTAGCAAAAGAAAATATACAGAGCCCAATGATATCTATAATAGAAATAGATATGAAACTATGGTATGCCCCAGTACCAAAGAGTACAGAAGATAAAACTAAGGAAACTAGTATTGTACCTCGAACTATAGAGGGTCTGAATCCTACTCTTACTGGGTCTACTCCACTACAAATTTCTGGCCTGTATTGCAGCCCTGTGACCCTAAATGACCCCCTGAGCTGATTCACCCAGTTCTTGATGAAATCCTAGTGACTGGCTACCATGGCCATGACCTCCACCTCAACTTTAGCGGCAGGAAGAACTCCATTTTCTAGACTGGTGAGAAATTGGTGGTGCTGTTTCTAAATGATGAGTCATAGAAAAACCTCTGTCACCAACTGCTCTTGAGAAAAACTAAGAGAACCACTGAATATGGCCCATCTTGTAACAATATCAGCACTCCACTAGGTCTCTTAGTAAATGTGTCCTCATATTACCACTCTTCCTGCACTGGTAGCACACCACCTGGCCACTGGAAGAAGTACCCCGCTTCCTTGGATCCCCATGCATAGACTCCTTCCGGTGCTTCCTACTAACAGTTTGAGGGTTACCAAATCCGGATGTCAAACCACCCTAGCACACAGATTTCGAATCCCTTAGATTATACTCCATGATTAGCACATGGTTAACTATAGAGTTGATAGAAGTCAACTTGAAGATATTCACCTGAGATCGGATTTCAAGCCTGAGACCATCCTTAAACTTTCTCATCAAGAATAACACATCTCCTCCTGGGATGGGTGTAACGAATTGTAGCTCTAATAAGTGAGAAGAATACTCCATAACTGAAATACTACCCTACTCTAGACTCATGAACTCTTGGGATCAATTGGCCCTCAACATCTCTAGGTAGAAGTAGTGAAAGAAAAAATTTACGTGCATATTTTTGACCAAATAATGAGTATTTTTATATTTTTTTCAATGATAAATACTGTGTATTATCTTTTTTTATTAAAATATTGGGTAATTTGAATTTTATGATGAAAACAAGAATAATTGAGAAAAGTGTATAATTCTGAATTTTGGACAGATTTTGACCACAAGTGTAGTTTTTTCATTTTATAAAAAATATAACTCCAAATTTACTGATTATTTTGTTAGAATCTTGATTTTTTTCCATCAACTGTGTATTTAGTACTAAGAGATGATTCATCCATCCAAAGGGCTTAAAAAATCAATGAAGTTTATGCTTTTTCCATCCAGACAATATGGACCCCACAATTTTAACAGAACCACAACTCAACCTAAACACATTCATTTGAGGTGCTTCTACCAGGGATAGCACTAAGATAGATATTTCTAGATCTTCATCAAATTTTGTGGAGTTTTGAAGTCATTAAATCTACCATTAGAGGTTATATTTTTGAAGGAATCTTCTTGGAAGTTGGGTCCAGAAAAAGAAACCACCAATGAAAAATTAATAACTCATTCATCTAGCATCCAAATGAATTAAAATTTCGATGGTGAATGGCCAACATCTTTATGAACAACTTTGAAGAAGGGGTCCATGCATGAATCAGAAATTTATTAGTCCAAAAACGTGAAATCTTTTAGAGGAAATAAATCTTCATATAAAAGGAGGCCCTCACCACCTTCTCAAATCATCATCCCAGCACCCATAGCTAAGAAGGGTACCCAGAGGGGCACGGGCCGCTGTTCCTCCTCTCTTCCCCCTCATTTTTTTCTTTTTATTTTAGTTTTATTTTAAACTGTAATTTTAAATTTTGTTTTATTAATCCATGAATTAGTGTTTCTCCATCCACTTTTCTTATTTTATTTCATTCCATATCTCTCTCTCTCCTCTTCCACCAACTCCAAAAAGTAATCTCTTACTCTCATAAATAAAAGGCTAACCCTAAGTCTTGTCTTGGGGGACGTCAAGGTGTTCTTGAATTTTATTTATAGTTTATTTTATGTCTGTGGTAGATTTGAGTAGCATGCATTGGTGAGTCGAATGTCCCCAATTGGGTGAAAACCCCCAATGAAATGTAACATAAACTATTTCTACTCTGGAAAAGGGTAGTGACTCAAATTTGAGATTTCATCTTTGGATTATCGAACTGAAATCAAAATATAAAATAGAATAATTATTTAACCTAACACTAAACCCCCAAACCATGTACTTTCTTCTTAACTCATTACATTTTCATTTCATTCTTGTTTATATTTTTTAATCAAAAAACCAAAAAAAAATCATTGTTTTGATTAGATAATAAAAACACCAAACACTGACATTCTTGGTGATATATAAGAAGTAGGTGAACTACAATAGGAAGGCTCCTCAAGAAAGATGACCCTTGTTAGCCACTGTGTTTCACTAGGGAAAAATATAATTTTTTTTGTCCACACACCATGATAGGCGTGTGTCAAAACCGGCATCATTGCTGGGGATCCATTTAGTTATTCATTAACATTTTCTTTTTTCACAACATAGATAGATTTTATTTCTTTTAAAAAAACAAAAAAAATCCTTCCATGATGAATTCAAATGATTTTTATTCTACATGGATGGAAAATTACTCATAGGTGAAATAACATGACTACACTTAGGAGGCCCTTCATCAAAGAGTTGATGCACCGATGATAATGTTAAAGTAGGTTCATAGAGGCATTATAACATGGATCTCACTGAAATACTTGATGACGATGGTCGGTGAACTTCAAACAGTCTTAAAAAGATTCGAGCCCAAGAAATAAGTGACACTAGTCTTCCCAAATTTCATAGAATACATCCATGAACTTGAGGCAAAACACAAGGTGGAGGAGCCCAACTACCTGTCTTTACCTTCCACCATTATACTTCAAGAGGAACTTACCAATGAGGTAGAGATTGAAGTAGAACTAACTCAGGGAGTGGAACATTTCTTTAAACCCATCTCTTCTAATTTTATTGAAATAGATTTGTATATCACTCCCTCTTTTTTTGAATATACAGAATCAGACATTCTTTACTATGCCTTGGAGGAAGATGAAGAACACATTGGACATGAACCTGTTGAGGAACAGATGGAGCTCCCTCATTTCAATGAACAAGAATTGGAGGAGCCCCTTCAAGAGATCCAGGTAACAGAGCCTTAGAAAATCATATAAGAGGATTCTATTCACGTTTCCCCCATGAAGCCAGCACTGGAAGATAAGAAGGATTCACAAGTAGAAACCATGGAAGTGGATGGTCCATACTTCATCCTACCCCCACCATGAATGTTATACCTCATTGTGAAGGGGAATGATATGGTGTACTTGATCCATGGATCATCCTTCAAGAATAAGGATGAAGAACATGCTGGGAAAATCCACATGTGGTGGTTCAAATAAAGGAAGCTTCATCCTCCATCAGACTTTAGATAACAGCTGGTACGGCCCTCTAGAGGTAGTAAAAATTCAGGTCCCACTTGGGGGATCATACCAAGATTTATCTCTACATGATTTTTAGGAACTTATATGTAAATTTAAATTATAAGAAGTACTATAGCATGAAGCCCAATCCATCTACATTTTTAAGATTAAATGACATGATCCTTATTCTTAATTTAGTGGTTTTCTTTTATAGGTTCATAATAGGAAGCCTGAGATAGTGAAGGGGAAGGACTAAATTTCATTGAAAAAGGGAGTTCAATTTTAGTGTTTTATCTTTTAAACTCTATACATTTTTTCCACAACACCTTTTGAGCTTTGATGATAAAATTGCAAGCCCACACTTGAATTCATGCTTTACTCAACTTATCTAGGATAAATTTGTTTCTTAGGAACCCAGTGATGCCATGTTTTAGATTTCAATGTGTATATGATTAAATAATTATAATGGAGAATTGAAATTTTAAAAATGAATCATAAATATTGAAATAATGTCTCATAATTTGATGGAATTAATTAAGTCATGTAATTGAAATTTTCTTACCATATTTCATGCATTGAATTTTTGATGTTCATTAGAATTGATATTTTATTATTAGTCATTCCATGACTGATTGTCCAATTTTATATTTCCCATTCCCAAGAGGATTTCTATACCAAGTACTTCCTATTTATCTTGAGCATATTTCTTGAGTGATCTTGGGACATGTAACTGACTAGAACATGTATTGAAACTTCTCAAAGCTATGACTATGAAAAAACACATTTAAATTATTGAGGCATCATTTGAAAAGATAGTTTTCCTTAAAATACCATCTTTACATCAATCCTTCTTTTAACCCACAGAGACCATGAATGTACTTTATAGGGATAAGCCATGTTTCAAGCCATTTTTATCCATTCCTACCCTACTATCGGTATTTGCATGATATGTTAATGTTGACATGTGGTAGTAATGGGAGTCATGGTGGACGGGATGATGCACATTGTATGAAAGAAGTGTGGGGTTTTTATTGTTTGAATTATAAAAGGTTGTGAAATCATTCATTATACTCTATTTTTTTCATCTGTAATTGAAAAAAATAACAAAAATGAAAAAAAAGATCCAAAAAATGGAAAAATGGGTTGGGATTTGAGAGAACAAAAAATCACCATTTTCCAGACCTATAATCTTCTAATCATATGTGGTTTAGTGGTTGATGTGATGTTTGATCTAATCATAACTTTTTAAAAATGAAGAAAAGTAAAAAAGAAAAAAATATTCAAGTGGGTGTACAAATCATTCATTATACATAATTTTATCATGACCTTACTTTTAGTTTTGGGAAATGGGTGTTGCTACATTGAAGGGGATAATTGCATTACACTTTTACTTTTGATATCATGTGTTTTACTTTATTAGCCTCCTCCTAGAGACTTAATTTTTAAAGCATTAAATCCTACAAACCTTAAAACTCAGATTCATTTGAACCTTTATTGCAAGTCCTCATGAATTTATGTGTCTTTTTTCTTTACAAAGTGGATAAAGTAGTTCATTTACCAGCCTATGGATAAGGATCATGTTCTCATGATATCATCATAACTCTACTTGAATTGTATCATGAGTGATGAGAGAAAAAAATTAAAAGTGGGGTAAATAATAACATGGAATGTTTAATAATAATGAATCGAGGAACTTGAATGAATGAAAATAGAAGTTCCATCAATTTTCAAATGGGAAAAGTAAGATATGTGAATTATTTGTCACTTTGAGAAATGGGAAATTAAATTGATATTTTATGTTGACTTTTGAAATTTTGATTTCACATTGAAAATTGATGGATTTTATTGCATTAAAATTTAAATATTGGTAGCATTGGTTTCCTTTGATTTCCATGTTGAGATTTTAAACTTGAGGACAAGCATGTTTTAAGTGTGGGGGTATTTGACAGAAAAAATTTATGTGAATATTTTTGATCAAATAATGAATATTTTTTTACTATTTTTCAATGATAAAATCCATATATTTATATATTTTATTAAAATAATAGGTAATTTGAATTTTATGATGAAAATTAGAAAAATTGAGAAAACTGCATAATTCATGCTTTTGGACAGATTTTGACAATAAGGGTATTTTTTCCATTTCTTAAAAAATATAATTCCAAATTATTTTATTATTTTTTTATAATCCTTATTTTATTTCCTTTAACTTTGTATTTTGGACCAAGAGTATATTTCCCCATCCAAAGGGCTTAAAAATCAATGAAATTTATGATTTTTCAGGCAGATATAGTGGACTCCCCCCCATTGTAACGGAACCACAACTCGGTTTAAACACATTAATTTGAGGTTATTATACCTGTGATAACACTAATAAAGATAGGGGAATCTCTTAATCAAAATTGTAGTAGTTTTGAAGTCATTAAAGCAACTATTGGAGGTTATATTTTTGAAGGAAGCTTCCAGAAAGCTGCGTCCAGAAAAGGAAACCACCAATAAAAAATTCATAACTCATTCATCTGGTATCCAAATGATTTGAAATTTGGATGGTGAATGGAAGACATATATATGAACAACTCCTAAGAAAGGTTATATGCATGAATCATAAATTTATTTGTCCAACCATGTGAAAACTTTCAGAGAACAGAAATATGCCTATAAAAGGAAGTCGTCACCTCCTTCTCAAATCATCAACTCGACATCCACAGCCAAGGAGGGATCCCATCGAGGCACAAAACAATGTTGATCCTCTCTTACACCCTCATTTATTCGTTTTATTTTATTTATTTTAGTTTTACTTTAGTTTTATTTTCAATTGTAATTTAAATTTTAGTTTTATTAATCCATGCATTTGTGTTTTTATATCAACTTTTCTTCTTTTATTTCATTCTGTCTCTATCCCTCCCCCCCTCTCTCTCTCTATGCTCTTCCAACCACTCCACAAAGTAATCTCTTACTTTTATAAACGAGAGGCTAACCCTATGTCTTGACTTTGGGGAAGGTCAAGGTTTTCTTGAATTTTCATTAATTTTTATTTTATATTTGTGGTATATTTGAGTATCATGCATTGGTGAGGTGAATGTCATTGATTGGGTGATGGCCCCTAATGACACGTAACATAAACTATTTCTATTCTAGAATAGTTTTGTGATTCAAATATGAGATTTTATGTATGTATTATCAAACTGAAATAAACATATAAAAGTGAATAATGAATGAACCTAAGACTAAACCCCCAAACCAAGTACTTTCTTCTCAACTAATTATGTTTGTATTTCATTCTTGTTTATATTTTTAAATCAAAAAAACCAAAAAAACTTTTCTTTATTTTAATTAGATAATTAAAACACCAAAAAGAGATAGTCTAGGTGATATAGAAGAAGTATGTGAACTACATTGATAAGGCTTTTCAAGAGAGACAACCCTAGTCAGCCACTATGCTACACTAGGAAAAAAATATAATTGTTTTTTCCCACACCCTGTGAAAGGCATGCATCAAGTAGTCATAAAAGGCTTGATGTAACTCATCCCAAGCCATGACTTACTAGTGTCATGCCTATGAGATCACATCCCACCACCTCTTGGCGGAGTCCTAAAGCATATATGAAGCGAGCTTCACCCTCCTCTCTGGAGGAATATCTAGATGGTTGAAGATAGATAGCATGGTTTTTAACCATTCCTTTGCAGCATGTAGTCCTCTATCCCCTATGAAGGTGGGAGGATGCTGCTACTGGAAACCCCCTTTCAGTTCTTACATAGACAGCGCAGGAGGTAGTACTCCCCAAAAGTTCTGCATGGACCTTTCGAAGCCCTCTCAGAGCTATGCCTCAGAACCTATATCTGGAATAACGGTTGGTTCCATGACATGCACTATAGGAGGATCTGCTAGCAGTTCTTGATCAGCCATGTCCAGTGCCTGTTCACCACCCTATAATTGGCATACAATTGGAGGACATCTCAGTGGCATGACTCTGTAAGGTCAATTGAACACATTAGATTAAGATTAATAAGGACTGAAACATAGAATGTTAAGAAGGGAACATGGGAAATAAATCATTCAAGATTTCAAAAATGTTGATACACAGTTTGTATAACTCATACATGGCGTGTTCCTTTAATCCTTCACATGGGTGTGATCTCCTTCCAACTCAGGTCATGTAACACCCCATACACACGACATGTTTCTCCAGACACGACATGTACTTGAATCGTGTTCCCCTGCCCAAGTAATTCTACATGACTAACCCACACGGTTCCCCCTAGAACAAGACAACATGGATTTTTGTGCCAGGCACTACAAGTACTAGATGACCTTTGCTGACCCATTTGTTAGTCACACGGTCAGTTACACGGTTGCCTCTACATGGCGTGTTTGTGACAGACACGACATGTACAAAATGAACTTCATTGACCTGTGTTGTTAGTCACATGGCTAGTTACACAACTAACTCTACACAACATGTTTGTGCCAGACATGGCATGTACTAGATGAACTTCATTGAACCGTGTTGTTAGTCACATGGTCGGTTACATGTCTAACTCTACACAGTGTGTTTTTTCCAGACACAACGTGTTCTAACTATCCATTATCCACCTGTGTCATCGGTCACACAGATGGACACATGGTCTATTCCCATGGCGTGTACATCGGGTACACAGCGTGTTCCACCAAATATTTCCCACACTCGTGTCTCAGCCCACACATTAAGTAACATGATTAGAGACTACACGGTGTGTACATACAGTACATGGAGTGTAATTAAGAAAAGAAGTTCATTACCAAAAATATGGATACATGGCGTGTATTTATCATTACACGCTGTGTATTCTGGGTTTTTCTGGATAGTAAGCCTAAGAAACTACTTTAGAACCCATAAAAACACTGAAAAAAACATTAAAGTTCCAAATTACAATTCATGAGGGACCAAACTCCCAACCAATCAACAATTGGCATCTTATACATGTCATATACAAGCAAAAAATGCAATGATCCACCAAATTCTGATCCATGAGGGCACATAACACCTCAAGAACCAATGTCTATCATTCAATCAAACTAAACCTTACGAAATTCAATATCCTATCAAAAAATAGGTATTCTATCAAGGTATCTATCACAAAATCATTCATATCTAGCACAACATCTATCATAACAACATGAAATCAGTAATGCACCCTAAATGGATTGGTAAGAATGCATGACATGTGTTCTCTAGCAAGTGCCTATATGATTAACGAGATGTAATACCCTCATCTCATCAGGTTTCAACATAAATAAAATTTAAATAATATCAACACTAACTGCAAAAAACATGTGAATCACCCAATGGTGAAATCAAGTCAACTGTAATAATTGAAATCCCTGAAAAATTGAAATAGTCGAGGTAAACTGTCTTTTCCCTGTACATTGGATAGATACTCTCGGGCATAGATTATTACCAATTATCTATATCGTCTTACCCCTATCTATTGGATCCAATAGTAAGTCAAAAAAATAATCCCTTTGAGACCACTCTGTAAAGTCCTGGTTCCGAGAGCCGCCCAGAGGTGCCTCGTACCCAGTTGGTCACTTGACCTCAAGTGAATTTACCCAAATGCCAAAGGCTACCGACTAGAAGTGGGGACCTTGGGTGTGATAGTGGGGAAAATATTCCCTCATTGGCAGAGTAATGTAGTTGATATAAAGAGATAATAATAGTGTAAGAAGTAATAACATGAAATAAGTAAACAGTGGAAGTAATAATCTATTGGAGAACACATATATAAATAATGCATGATATATATATCATGGAAAGTATCCAAACAAGTCACAGTGATGCAATACAGTACTAAACCAAAGTTCAAAAGAAAATCAAGTAAATAGATCCATAGAATCGCAGGCCTCAGCTTGGTCTCATGCTCCCAACTCCACAATAATCTTGTACCTTAAGCAGAATGGCCCTTTCCCTTATCTAGATTTGCAACAATATAATATGTTTGGGCTCAAAATCCTGACCCAAGAAGGGTGTGAGATGAATTCCAATAGGAATCCACTAAAACTTCTGCGCCTAATAGTCAGTGAATATATATGGTAGCCAATATGAAAAATGAGGCAATAAACAAAGAATTACTCAAAAGTAAATAATCCTAAAGTTCTAGTTAAATCCAATTTCATTTATTATTTGAGAAACCAATAATCAAAAGTAACACCCTGGGAAGTAGTCATAGCCTAACCCCACTGGTTCAACCAATCAAAAACAAGTAACCCTCTAGGAAGTTCTCACAGTCTAACCCCTTTAGTTCAGATTTAGAAAAGACTCTCTGAGGAAGCACTCACCGTCAATTCCCCATGTGGTCTTGTATCGATAACTATAGACACTATGAGCAAGCACTCAACGTACAATTTCCCTTGTGGTCTCGTAATGAGTAACTATAGACACTTTGAGGGAGCACAAATTCCATCCCCCCGTTGGTCTCACAACGTAAAAGTAAACAGACACTATGGGGAACCCCTTAGCATCCATTCCCCCTATGGCCTACTACAACAGGTTCCGACAACCCTGTGTAAGTCAATAGTGCACAAATAGTGTATGGTATCCATATTAAACTTCATGAACTATTTGGGTAAATATTCTACATCATATCAAAGCATGTCAGATAAAATTCACTATATCCTAAAAATACTAGACATGGAAAACAAGGTAACCTAACAGGAAAAGCCAGACCAAACGGTCAATATTAAGAAGACAAGGGAAAAAATACATGGAAAGGTAAATAACCATATTCACAATCATAAATCATTTACTCAGGCACACAAGGCATATCATACAATAACAGGGCTAAAACCATAATCACACAATACCTCAAACAAGTGTATTGGGCACTTTTGCTCATATTACACAAAGAATAACTACGGAAAGGTACAAACCACCTACATTGGCATTTTACGATCGATATAGTTGAATCCTATCCTTTGATTCAACCTAGAATGAATTAGATCTATAAAAACATCTAAAATGTTCATACAAGAATAACTCATAAAAGAACAGGAATCAAGAGACAAGGCTCTAGAAGAAGGGAGAACACACCGATGTGATTCCAATGAAACCGACGTATTTTGATTCGAATAATGGATGGCAAGTCAGGGGATATGAAAAGAATTGGTGGTCGTTTTCTCTCATGGATGTGATCTACGGAGAAGAAGTGTGTTCTGTCAATTAGACTGGACCTGGGTCCATTTAATGAAAAAATGATTGTACACGACGTGTTCTTCAAGGGTACATGAAATGTACTTACTTTAACCTTCCTTTGCTTTAGGCGGTCTCCAGGTCACCCCACACGGCCATGTACTCAGCCTTTACACGGCCAGTACACAGTCACCCGCGACAACTGGGTACATGTCGTGTACTTATAAGTACACAACGTGTACTCCTGAAATTTTCAGAAACTCATATTTTTCTCAAAAATAACCAAGAAAGAAGGAAATACCTGGAAATAATATCCAGGTTCTTACAGTATGGTTGGTTCACTACCTGGATGTGAAATATTGGAAACTAGTCACTATATTGAAGCCTCATCACTGAAGGGGTTATCCTCATGATCATGTTACCGAATCCGTGATGGTGTGCATCACAGATGCATATTGTAACAAACAATATGTACCACAGTGAATGAGTGTATCTCAAGAGATGTCTCAAGAAGGACATAGAAATCACAACCAATTCCTATTTGATGCATGAACCATTACATTCCCTATAACCGGTGTTTTCATGTACAATGTCGAAAAGCAGGTTATCAGATTCATAGTGTATAGATATGTCATTCTCCACACCAACATTAGAGTCCTTGGGCCTAAAAGATTAACTTTAAACAATTAACAATATTTCCCCAATCCAATCTCACATACTCATGGTCCTAAGGTAGAAATGATTAGCTCGGATACCACTCTATCAGGACCCGTCCATGTTGGGCTCTTTCCATGACTCCCCAAGACCACATTCAATAGGCCACATGCCGGTGACAATCATTGAGTAGTCATATCACTAACATGGGAGGAAGTTTTTATGTACCAGTATGAGTGCACACATCTCCAAGATGAAAAGTGAGGAAATGTAAAAACCACTTTGTAAACAATTCATGAATACTACTATATCTCCCAACCAGAGTATGATAGAATGTCATGTTATGTAATCATATTCATAATACAATCCCACTATAAAGATTATATTACCACAGGTTCAACCTATAAGAAAAATGTACTGGGACTACTATGTGAAATCCACAAGAACACACCTCAATCTTTCCAACCTCACAAAGCATCGTCTGGTCCTAGTCTACCTAAGACTCCATCAAAGGTTCAATCATCTACACAATAAACAACAATTGTGGGAAAATATCATGGAGGGGTGAGTATAATAATACTTAGTATGAAATCCTAAAACCATAAAAAAATAAATAAATTGAAATATATAGTCATATGTACACATGTATTTGTCTAGAGCACATATAATAAGAATATCTAGATATACTCAACCAAGACACACATTCTAGAGGGAAGTCACAACCAATGCACACCAACACTATGAATTCAGCTCGAAGATTCTACGAATCCCCCCTTAGGGAGAACACACTCTTGGGTGTGATAGTACTAATAACATTTATCTGAGAGGTACTAATCATCAGGTCACTCCATGAGAGAGATGCACTGATATATCTGAAGTGAATACAATATGATACAATAGATGAGGATTATAGCCAGGGATATTAGGTTATACCAACAACGCAATCTATATAAACCTTCTATGTAGAGGATCGATACCCATGTAGTGTTGGTCATATCGATACCACAAACTCCACCTAAGTTATGAAGAATGAATAGAGGATCATGTTACGAGACTCTTAGAGGATTCCGACAACTCTATCTAGGAAGTCCTAGTAAACGGATCATAGTCCTATGAGTAGAAAATTATTTTCACTTAACATTATAGGGAAAGTAAAGGGAACGGACCCTAATGAAACATGTCTATGATATAGATGACAAACGAATAAATCCATATAAAAAGGGGAACATGGTATGTAGTAGGGTCACACATCATGTTCCTTGACCTTGGGTACTACCTGTGACCAATAGCCTATGTAATTCCAAAATGTATTGTGTAGGAGATGGGTATACTTTGTGTAGTAAGGGTTACATGTTGTGTAATTCCATTCGGGGTCCGCCCGTGTGCTCTGGACATGCGCCATTACATGGTTTCATCCCATGTAACCTTGCCTCTGTACCATTACACATTGTATTCTATGTAACCAGTTCATTCCATGTCATGTGGTGGAGTACACACCATGTAGGCAACCTGTGTACTTCACCCCATGTCCATGTACATCCCATTTAAACTCCGAGTTACCCAATGATTAACACACACTTTGTATATAGGACTATATTGCATGTGTATTGAGTTTTCTAGAAACCCATGTTCTTCCTTCACTCACACTGATCCATATTCTAGATATTTATTTGGTTCTTAGTTCACCTAAAAACTCTATATTGAAGGTTTTATGGTCACTTTAACACTGACTCTATGGGATTTATGCCTTAAAAAGGATAAAAAAATGTGCTCATGTGTGTTCTTCATCATTATAAAAGTAGACAGATTCAGCACCCACTATCATTCAATTGGTCACCGTACACACCATCGTTCCTCTGTTAGGTTGTCCCGATGTCGTATCACCATTTTTGGATCACTGCTTCATGAAACAATTGAACCAAAATTCATTGTAAAAATTTGGGGGATGAATGAGGAATGTGAATCAAGAACACAAGAAATCAGGGGAGAAAAGAAAAAAAAAATCAGGAGGGATGAACCATGATCAATGTTCATGCCAATCTTGGTTTATCACTGTTACAATCATATACAAATAAAAAAATCAATATATTCAAATGCTGATAAACCCCACAAATATCACCCCATCTAGAAATCACGATCGATTCGTTGGCTAATCTATTCGTGGTTTAGTCCACGTTCATCGTATGAATCAATAGAAGGAAAGAAGAATAGAAATAATACATCCTAACATTATTGGGATCTCTTTCTGATGATGATCAATCATCACACCATTTCCATTAGTGAGATCTACCATGAATGACGTTCTCCAATCTTTGGTTTGAAGTTCTATCATCACCTACTGAGTGGATTTATCTAGATACCTCTATCGAGGGCTACCAGAGGATTCAAGGGTAATGAGCCAAACCCTTGACCTCTTCCAAAGTGTTCATTTAAAATAAACATGTCATTGTGTTGATCAAATAAAAATAAAATATATCTTTCATTAATATATTTTTTTCATTTAATATGCCTATGATGACATTCTATAACCAAACTGTGCCGACCAATGTAAGGTCATTCCTATGGTAAAGCTATTATTATAAACACAGTGGTGCCCTCATATTTTTGATATGAGAACCTATTTATATGTTATTCTAATTTTTTAGGAAAACTACACACATGTGTTATTTAATATTTTTAAATAATTTTTTTAGGAATTCCAAACCTCGGAATCGCACACCATCTTAGAGAATAGTCTTTAATATCATTCAAATAATATTTAAAAATAATACATATAAAGTATGGTACATTATATTGTTCTTCCTGATTAAGAGTTTGTAGGGGAAGGGCTAGGGAAAGGTGTGCGTTATGCACTGATAATTAAAAATATGCTAATTATAGCTGAAAAACTACCATCGTAAATAATAAAAATAAAATTTATATATTTTTAAAGACCATGTGCTTAAAAAAATAATGAATTCAAAACAAAAACTGGCGTTTTTAAAAAATGTTGGTAAATGAGGTCTTTCTAAATAACAATGTTAATAAAAGTCAATAATTTAGGGACATTTATAAATAGACTTAATTTGGGAAAATTTATAAACATTTATAATTTTGATATGTTAATAAAAAGAGATAATTATAAACATTTGCAAACATCACTAAATTAGAGACACCCCATTTAGTGATGTGTTTTAGAAATGTAGGTAAACGAATAAGAAATATTTTAAAATTACACTAATTCACAAAAAGAAATTGCAATTTAGAATTGCATTGTATTGGTTATATCTATACCATATTTTAAAATGGATATGATGGATGATGCCCATAGTTCGTCATTATCTATTCATCTGGGAACTAAAAACCTTTATAAAGATCTAAAAGAGTATTTATAGTGGGATGGAATAGAGAGAGATATTTTATAATATGTATCTTGGTACGTGGTATGTCATGAATCTAAGGTAAACAAACCGAATTCTAATGGAATATTACAATAATTACAGATACTAGAATGAAAATGGGAAAATTTCACCAAGGATTTTATCCTCAGACCCCCCCCCCCCAATACATCAAATGAAAACAATAATTTTGGAGTTATATTTTATGACCTCACAGAGTCAACACAGTTCATTACTATTAGATATTTTTTCCCTCTTGATCAACTTACCATTATATAGGTTAAGATGGTGGCATGGTTTCATTGAGTACCACTATCTATTCTATCTTGTGAGGATGTGAGGTTTGCCACTACATTCTTGTAACTCTTCAGTGAGATCTATATATATTGTTGAGTTTCAGTACTGCATGTCATACTCAAACAAATTGATATTGTGATAAAACTAGTCAATACCTAGAAGATCAGTTGGTATCTTGTTGGATGGATTTCAAAGGCCGTTGGGATAAACACCTTCCTCTAATAGAATTTTCACACAATAATATCATTCACCCGAGCATTCATATAAATCCTTATGAATCTATATATGGAATGAAGACAATAACACTAACCTAATATATTCAATCTAGATAAAGACAGCTATTTTAACCTATGTCAGTTGAGGAAATTGAAAATAAAGTGATGGTTATTCAATAATACATCTAGGAATCTCAAATTTGGAATAAAATATTTACTAACAATAATCTATAGGATCTAGAATTTGAAGGTGATGATAATGTTTTTCTATTAATTTATCCATGTAATTGGGTTATGTGATTTAGAAATAAGTTAATGATTTTCCATTTATATATTATCCATTTTGATAATATTCATCAATCAGATACAGTAACTTATAACTTCACACTTCTACCGAACCTATATAAAGTTATTAAGATGTTTCATTTGTCTTTCATGATGATGCACATACCTGATGCATAAAAATTAAAAAACTAAGAGGGTAGACCATTAGAGAATGATATTTCAAATGAGGAATATCTTTTTGAAATCCTGGATCTTAGAGATAATGTTTTACAGAAAAGGATGACTCACCGGATTAAGTTCTCTGGAGGAATTATAAATTCAAAAAATCTACATTACAACATGAGAAATTAATGAAATATGTGTATCCAAATTTATTTGTATTAGAGAAAAATAATTTTTATGGTATAATTTTTTTAATGGTGTTAGAAGGAAAAAAATTGATGTTTTATGGTTCTTCTTAACTAAATTAAATATCATCGATAGCTTATTATACAGGAAACCCCAATTCTAAATGAACCCTAACATAGTATACCTTAATAAACTATCCATTAAATTATGGGGAATGAATTAAAAAAGTAATTTATGAAAAATTTATGTACTATATAAATTCAGTACTTATTAGTTGATTATAAATTGAAATAAAAAATCCTTTTAAAATAAAAGATAGGATTTTCTATATTTTCTAATGGAAGCAACATATTTTTATATTAAAAAATTAGATTAATCCCTATTGGTGAAAGATTTTAAATAGATTAATATTAATTATATTTAAATAATTAGTTTAATAATCATCTAATATTTTTATAATAATGGAATTAGAATAAATCCCATTTTATGAATAAGTATGTATTATTATAAAAACAGGTTTTCATTTAATTTTTTGTTTTAATTTTAAAATGACCTTTTACACTTATATATTTTGAATTTTTTAAAATGGATTAGATATTTTAAATCATGGTGTTCAAATCCTAGAATTAGTTTTTATTTATTTTTTGGCATTTTGAATATTAATCGTGGATTAATTTATCATCTCGGTGAAGGGTAAATTAGGTTAATATAGGTTAGAACTAAGTATTAAGGTCATTATTTTTTATCAAAATTCCTATTAGCTAAAAATAATTAGAACATTAATATCGTCAGGATAAATTTTAATTGTGTATGGGAGAATTTTCCTTGAAAATTGCCTATATAATATTTAAATTAAATAAAAATAAAAAATTTCACAATATTAATATTAAATATTAATTTTGTGCCCACATAGAGAAAAATGATATTATGAATGAATATAAATTTCTATTTTGAGAATTATTTAATTACATTCTTTATTTAGTCTTTTTTATAATTTTTAGTAAATATATAACTACCTTAAATTGTTATGCAACTCTGACTTAGTATTTCTTGAAATAATAGATAATAAAATAAATAATATTTCAAAAATTAAAATTGATATAATATGAGTAATTTATAGTCTTTGATGAATTTTATAATTTATTAAGACATATAATTGTTGATTTAAAATTTTTTATTCTAATTCCATCTATTTATTTATGCATTTTACTCAAATAAAATGAATAGTGACAAAAAATATTAATGATATTTTATCCAGATAATATTTTATTAGTTTAATTAAAAAAATTGACTAATGAAATAGGACAAGTGTGATAATATATGTGAAAAAAATTAATACCTTTTCCATTAATGGGACAATTGATACCATATTTGTAATACAATAACCCCTAAAGAGTTAAAATGTGTAACTGTAGTTAAGGACCATATCAAATATGTAAGTGTTAAACCAAATTATGAGGTCTAAAATACCACATAAACTAGTATAATTTCTTCTGGTTGATAATATTTCTACCATATACTACTTTATCTAAAAATATATAGTTGTTATGAAACCTTTTTCTTGAGAATAACTTAGTTATATTTTAATCTTTTTTATAATTCCATGTGTTTCATTTCCTTCCCTTATAAAAGGGAACGCCATCCTTCACTTCTTTACCCAACATTTACCAAATTATATCGAACAAATCCATACCAATTTCTATTATTAAAATACTTATTAGTGTTCTGTAGTTTCTTTTCACCCCAACATACCACCCCAAGGTTCCATAAGAAGGGATCTAATTGTGGTCTCAAAAATTAGAGGCAATTGTGTCACCTGGAACCATTCAATTTCTTTCATACTCTGCCTCCATTAAATATATAGTATATATCATATAATAATAATAAAAATATCCAAAAAATACATTAATTTTATTATTATTTCGATAGAACCATTATCTATCCTCTTATCATTCAAACGTAAAGTCAAAGTATAGCTTGTGCATATGTACAACCTACCATCTCTACATAGCTATACAATTCATCTTTCATCATAAAAATTTATATATTATTATAAAATATTTGATGATTAATTTTGATTATTAAAAAATAAATATACTTATTTAATTTTAATATCCCATATACATTCTTAAATTCCAGTACTTTGGAAAACAATAATGTCACTCATGCGTACATATGGACCACCACCACCACAAAGCAATTTGATTGTTTTCATTTACATTTTAGTTTCATTGAAATAAGGATTGGATTAATTATTATAAATTATATATATGACATAATAATTATTCTTTAATGGTGAAATATTATTTACATTCTTTTCATTCCATCCATATAAATGTGAAAATGGCGTTCATGCATATATACAGCCTACCATATCCATGAATGATGTAGTTAATTTGTAGATATCTATATATTATTTATTACTATAAATAAATATATAATGAATTTAAATGATATTTATATAATATCAAATATTATTTAATTTATATAACCACAATAAAATATAAATGACTAAGACTACCAAACCAAAACATACATGAAAAAATGAAGGACCTATTACTCGAAAAAGTGATTTTAACAATGAATTGTTAATAAAATGGTTATAAAATTTTATATGTAAATAATATATGGTATGATACAAATTTATATGGTAATGTATAATATGTAAAATATACTGATATATATTATATAAGAGGTTCTGACACATATGAATGATGTCGAACCTAAGAGAGGGGTTTATTTCACTATCCCATCATTATTAATGATTGTTTTATGTTTAATTATCCAATGAGTAAATTTTTTTGATATTTCTGTCATATAAAAAATTTATTTTCTTCTCTTATGTTTATTTATTTAAATTAAAACGATTTCATAAATTTTATACCCTTCACGTACTCCTGACACAAAAATAATTTTTATAGGAAAAACAAAATTCTTTTTTCACTCGGTCTGGAATCAATTTCTTCCAGATAAATATTAACTTTAATAAATATAGATAAATTTATTTAATGTCCGTCATTTATTTATGAATGAAATTTCTACCCACATTTTATAATTTTCAAAATAATATAAAAGTAATCTTCTTATCGTTTTCAAAACGATGTACTTTTTGATCTTTTAAAAAAGTGGGAAAAATTGATTGTAAACTTATACCCCATGAAAAAAATTACTAATATAGAAAATACAAAATCGTTTTAAAAAAAATTTAAATTTGTACAAGGTTCTCATCAAATAAAATTTTTCTCTAATAGTTTGGAAATTTTTAGGTTTTAATAGTTTATTTCAAAGTAAAAGGGTATTTTCCTCATGATTTTTTAGTGATATTTTTACAGTATTTTCATCAATTTCAGCATTAATTATTTAATCTTATGCACGATTGAGTATATAATCTAACGATATAAATCAACACGTATCTTTTTATTGTTTATGATCAGTTTGACTAGGGGAAAGTATTACAATTCCTTATGATGGTTCGTCTAATGTAAACTATTATTTATTCTTAAGTCATGTTGATTGAGTTGTATTGTTTATTAAAATAAGGCAGTAATTTTAATTATTAAGTGATGTGTGAGGCCATGAAATATATATACAATCATCTCATTGCTAGGTCTCATGAGAAATTCTATATTGGGGTTTTTTGGGGGCCTTACCCATTTATAAAGATGTCTTAAAACAATTCCATGATAATATTTTAATATTTCTTGGAATAAGGCCTAAAAGTAAGTTTATAAGTATAGAATAATGAATTATTCCATTATAAAATTAGTCATTGATGAAAAATATATTATTTTAATAGTTCTTATATCAATTTATATGTATCAAACATATGTGATTATTTATATTAAAATAATTGATCATTATTTATTATTGAAATATTACTCATGCATTATTTGGATTTTGTTGTATGATTTTCCTTATAAAGAATTTGAGATCAACCTTTTATTATGTTTCCTTTAACAAGGCTTCCATGAATTTTTTATGATTGATAAGTGTGGAAATTATAGAGGGAATAACGATGATCCCAAAGAAAATACTATATTAACTTTTATCTTTTCATATGTAATGTGGGATTGAAGTGTGTATCTAGTTTATCACTAACAATAAATTATTATGTCTTTTGAGATGAAATTGGATATATTTAGTACCAATATATAAACTAACCATTGGTACTATTCTACTAAGTTTTGGTTCTTTATAGTCAATCCACTTTGTAAAAAAGTATACAATGGACCCCAAATGTAACTGATTTAAAATGGTAAAATGAAATTTAAATGTATATAAATGTAGAATACATAGTTTGGAGTATTTCCCTAAATCCCCTCTAACTCCAAGTATCCATCTCCTCAACTCCTTATTATGGGGATTTTACTCTTCATCGGACCCCATTTCATGAAATCTATATTTTCATTGAGATTCCCAAGTACGGAGTTATTGAGGAAAATTTTGAAATAATAATGAAAAATCCTTAAATATACATAGGTTCATAAAATGTTTAGAATGAAAGATAGATATATTATAATACTACTTCAATAAAAAAGAATACAAATTCTAAAAAATTATATTGTAATATAAATTCTTACCTCTTGGGTAACTTCTAAACTATAATGTGGTCAAGTAACAGACCAGAATTGAGAAATTAATCATCCTAGATAAATATTTATTAAATTTAAATACAAATAAGGGGGAGTATATACACCATGTAAAAGTGAATATGTTCATAATAATTAATATGTCTCAATGGAGGGTAAATTAAGACAAAATCCCTTACCTCATGCTTCTATTTTATTGAACATGACTTAACCACTTGTATGATGGTTTTACAGATGTTATTAATTTATACTAGAATCATATTCATATTTATAAAATCATATATTTTCCTTTTATAGATTCTTACCACTCATTTGCTAAAAATATTTTATTATTACCATTATTTCAGGTGTTAACAACATCATTTTATTATACATGTTTTGTCACGTGAGTTTTAGTTATAATTCACATGATATAGATACTTAATATAAATAATGAGATTAAAATTATAAATATTATATTTTTCATTATATATATTTTTATAATCAGACATTAGGGATGGATAGGGAAAATGAATTACATCCCTTCATGGAGATGGTAGTTTGTACGTACATACGAGTGACAAGATCATTCATTTAATGGATGAAAGGGTAAGGAAATGGATGATATATTAATTTTAAAAAACCAATATCATGTCATTTGTAACACTTATGTTCATTATTTCCATCATGATGACTATCAATGTGAGTCAGTTTTAGAAAATTAAATACATCGGTTTCTGAGGTGGTAGTTCAATATATATAAGAGCAACAGATTTATTTCCTATTTTATGGAAGAGGATATGGATAAATATTGTTCTATAAACATAATAAAATTTTATTATATGATATATACATATTTTATTAGGTTGGAATTGTAAATTCATGATTTAAGGTGATAAAAGGAGTAAAAAAGAAACAGTTGGGTCAAAACGATTACCTTATCTCGGAGAAACCTCATATAGATCTCTTCCTAAGAACCACAGGATTAGTAAATTTGGATAATTATTTTGGAAAGATATTTTGGTAGGTAATTATTGGTATAAATTTCTTTATGGGTGTGAATAAGTGGGGGAGGGTTCCCTTTTACAATTGAAGTGAGTGTCACATTTGTAATTTTCAAATGTTTTTGAATAATGTTATGTCACTTTCTTGAATGTATAGCTCGAAAAGGGATAAAATTAGATGATTAAAAGGATAAAATAAAAATAGAAGAATAAAATATGGTTTTAGAAAGTGTTTATGTCATTTTATACCTTATATTTATATACCAACCCCTGGTAAACCAATTTTTCCATAATCGGGGTAATTAATTCTTACTATTTTTAATTTTCATTTTGACCTAAAAATAAGTTGAACATATTAAATAATATTAATTATTATGATTAAAGTTATGAATTTCATTATATAAAATTAAATTCAGTAAATTTGTATAATTAGTATAAAAATAAACACGCAAATTATGTCGGATAATGGTTTTTCAAGAAATGCATTTTTCAAGCATAAAAAAATTTTATATTAACTATGGAAATATTAATCATCATTGGATGGATTTAAATTAGTATGTTTATATATATATATATTATATAAATATTTAATTTAATTAATTCATCGTTAAATGTTATTTTAATTAAATAAAATGGATAGGAATAATGCCTTGTAAAATAAAAATATTTTTTTGAAGTAAAATATCAATTTTCTAAAATATAACCCATTTACCTGAAAATGACCTTATTTTTATTCCTATTAAATTAATTTTTATTAATTTTTTAATTATACATATTATTTCATATTAATATAAATAAAATGAGGAATATTTAAATACAATATTTTTTATTTTTCATAAAATCTTATTTTTAAGGGAAGTTTTAAAAAGTTTATTCTATTATTATTTTGAACAAGTAATTTTAAAATTCATTATTCATCCTATATAATTGGTTATTAAATTTTTTATTATACTTATTATTAAAATATTATGTTCACTTACAATAATTGAGGCTAAGGCGTTACAACTTAAGGATTGTTCTTAGGACCCTATGGAAGGAGAAATTGTAAGAATAGTTTTCCAAGTGTTGATTTTAGATACTAAATGTTTCATTTTTGGTTCATATAATATAAATTAAGGATATATAGGTGGATCCATCAATTAAAGAAGGTATTGATCATTGAAACAAACGAAAATCTCTGAAAAAGATCTATAGTTTTTTTTAGATTTGATGGATATTATCAATTATTTGTGAAGAACTAATCATGATTATGTAACACAATCCATAAAATAAATCAGAACTGATTCATGTTTTCTTGGATAGATGAATGTAAAGAAAATTTCATGAAACTGAAGAGAAGATTATTTAGTACACCTGTACTCGCACTACCCTATAATGGAGAAGGATTTTTTTATAGTGTTATATCGAAGAAGGGATTAGGATGTATTCTTATGCAAAATGATATGGTAATAGGTTATAACTCATTCCAATTAAATGTTCATGAGAAAAATTACCCAAATCATTATTTATAGATAATTATAGTAATTTTTACATTAAGTAGATAGAGGTATTATGTTTAAAATGAAAGGTGTGACTTATATATAGATCATTAATTTTAAAATTATTTATTCCTCCATAAATAGTTGAATATATGGAAGAGGATATGGTTGGAGCTGATTAAATATTATGATTGCTCAATACATTACTACACTGGGAAAGAGAATATGGTTTTTGATTAATTGAGTTAAAAGGATCATGCAAGATTAAATATGATGAAGATAAAAAATGATTTAATTTTTTATATATTCAGTGGATATACCTTGAATTCATAAACTTGGGGGTGAAATAATATTTTTCTGAAGTGAGTGTTCAAACATCCATCCATTTCATGATTAAAGAGGCATAAAAGAATGAGGTGGAACAAAATATGGTGATAAATATTCTCAAGTTCAACTATGATTATTATGGAATGATAAGGTTCAAAAACTAAATATGTTTCCCACAATACAAAACATAAAGAAGGATATTATTGGAAGAATCTCATATCATATCATTCTCTATTCATCCTTGAAGTATGAATTAGTTAGACATTTTAAATATTATTTATTATTATGGAACATGAAAACTAATATTTAATTGTAAATATCTTGTTTCTTGGTATATTAGTATGTTAAGGTTATGGGATATAACTTTAATGGGAGGTTATAATCATTACCCATAATAGAATAGAAATTAGAAAACATCACCATGGATTCCTTCACCATGCTCCCCAAAAATTCTAAAGATAATAATGTTATTTGGGATTTATTTGATCATCATAAAAAGTCATCACATTTAATTATAATAAAATATGATTTCTCTCTTTGATCATAGTTTCAGGATATTCATTAAGGAAGTGACAAGGATAAATTGAGTAACCCATTGTATTGTATCTGATCGAGATTCTATGTTTACCTTGTTGATCTAGAAAACTCTTAAAAAAGATCTAAATAGATTTTTTTCCACTACATATCATCATACGATAGATTTTTAGTCTTAAAAAATCATTAAAATTCTATAGGATAAGATCAGATCATATTCTCTAGATTAAAATGGTGGTTTTTGTCAACACTAACCTTTTTTCAATTATCTTATAACAATATCCGTCACTATAACATTAAAATGGATCTTTAGGAAAACCTAAATGGAAATAATAAGTGATTAGCTAAAATTTTATGGGATTAATTTCTAGGAAGAAATATCTTAGGACCTATGATATAAGAGGAAATGAAAAATAAGTTTATCTTTATTCAAAAACACATCAAGGTAATTCATAATCAATAGAAGAGTTATACTGAAAACATTTCTGGTGAGATATGGAATTCAACTTGATATGATGGTATTATAGTGAATTTATAAATGAGTGAATACTATGGGATTCCAAAATTAGTTATAGGTTATCCCAATATATATTAGTCCCTTTGATATTATTGATCATGTAGGCATTTTATCTTATCACTTGGTTCTTCCATCAAACCTATCTCAACTTTATAATGTGAACTATGAAAATATACTATGGAAGTACACACATGGTCCTCCATATGTGATCCAATAAGAGGATTTTCTAATGGACCATGTTCTTACATATTATGAAAAACTAGAAGAAATAATTGATCATACCGATAAATTTCTACATAACACGACTACTCAAATGGTTGAAGTTCTCTAGTGAAATTAGAAATTCAAGGAAGCCACATGGGAACCCAATAATGTGATGCAGTATAGATATACTCATTTTTTCATATCAGAGTGAAATAATTTTGAGGAAAATTTTCATTTTAATGGCGTATAAAATGTCACCCTGACATTTTTTATGTATTTCCTTTAAAATAAATATATGGTATTTCATAGCTTTATTTACATGAAAATCATAGTTTTAATAAACCAATGATATAGTATACCTTTATAACCTAGTAATGGGATTGGAGAGTATGAATTTGATTTACCAAGTTATGAAATATATGTGTGTGTGTGTGTACATGTGTTTGTGTTTGTTTTACAAAATTTAGAATTTATTAATTATTTCTTAGGAAACAATCATTAATTTTTTTTATAAAATTATGTAATGAATAAAAGAACATATTTTCAATGAAATGTATTTTAAATAAATATATATATCACTATTAAATAATTATTTTTAATTAATTTTAGTGTTAATTTAGGAATAAACACAAATACATAAGTTATCTATATGTTGGTAATGATGATAAAATCCATTATAGGTAAGAGGTGTTATTTTTTATAAAACTGTTTTTATATATGCAATGTTTTTTCCATAAAAAATTAACTATTTATTTAATTTTAAATTTTCTTAATTTAATTTATATATTTTATATTCAATAATTTATTTAACATTAATTTTATATTTTTTACTAAGAATATAATTAAATGATATTAATCTTTATTCTTAAAAATGTATATTTCTTAAAATAGGTTTTTGTTGCCTTTTATGTGCTTATTTTAAAAAAAATTTATACAAAATATAGAAATTTGGTTTGATAAGATGGATTAAATATTTTTAATTAGTATTTACATGTATGGCAATGAGTCAAATTTATTTTTTGTTCAAAATTAATATTAAAAAAGATTAAAAATTTATTAGTACAGTTAAGGTTATAATGGGTTTACAGGGGGTTAAAATAGATTATAAGCATAAGAGTACCACATGACAATGTAAAATTATTATTATTTTAATTAATTTAACATATAATAAATGAATTTTTTAATTATTATAATTTATAAAGACATTAATTATATTTATATATTTTATTTCATTCCATGTGTGAACTCTCCCTCAATTATAAAACAACATCTCTTCTCCACCCTTATTCATGAACTTTTAGCCTTCTATATCATATAATACTTACCAAAAAAATTAATATAATACCTAACTTCATACTCTATCCCCTATAAATATTCTAATATCAATATTTTTAGTATTAGGTTGTAAGATGAAGAAGGAATCTCAAATAAGAGGTATAAATATTAACCATGATCCTAAAATTTTATTTCTTCTTCTATCCGATATAAATCTATTATATCCATAATAACATGATTAATAAAGTTTAATAAATAAACTTATATTTTATTATAATTGTGGTACAACCTTTCCAAACTACTTTTCATCAAATGGGAAATGAATGTGTCACTCATGCGTACGTGTGAACTACTGCATCCAATTAGTGATGTGATTTATATTCCATAACAAAATTTCACGATTGGATATTATAATGTATTTAATGTTTATAAATGTTATTTTGGAAATAATTCCAATTTTATAATGGAAAAATATTATTTATTTTTCTTTATTTATTTTTCTTTATTTATTTATATTAGAAAATGAGAATAGTGTTCATGCGTATGTACGGTCTACAATCTCCATGAAATGTGTAATTCATCTTTAAATATCGACCTTTTATGGATAGGTTATATATATGTATATTATGAATATGTATGATATTAATATCTTTATAAAAATTATTTATTTTATTTAACTATGATCAAATTGAAGAAACCCAAACTTCCAAAATGAAACATTCACCAAAAATGAAACCGCAAACGCCAGGAAAAAACAATTTTAATAAAGAATTATTAATAAATGGGTATTAAAATGTTATAAGTGGAAAATATATCATATTATAAGTATGCATCTGATTCTGGTATTTAATAATAATAAATTTAAATTTATTATATAGTACTTTAGAGTGCTTATAAACAAAGTCGGAGTTGTTGTAAGGGTGTCGCATTATAATATAATTTTTAATGGGATTTTTTATTCTTATATTTCCTATGATGAAGTTATATAGTTTATTTATAAAAATATTATTTATTTTATTATCCTACGATTATTTCTATATATTTTTATTTTTCATTTCATTTTTTCTCTCTATTTACACAATACTATGAAATACATTTTTCAAGTAAAATTTAATTCTTTATATTCAGTCATGAATCATTTTCTTCCATGTCTATATTATCTTTAAAATTTTTACATGAATGTTTTTACAATTATCTTATGATTTTTAAATTTATTTGTACCCATGTTTAACTTTCTGTTGTAATTATTATAAATAATATTCTTGTTATTTTCAAAACAACTTGCTTTTTAACAAAGGTGTAAATAAAATATTTTTTTTGACGTACATCAAACAAAAGGATTTTCCCACCATCATGAATACACTTTTATTTGTACCATACTTTAAATTTATTGTGGTTATTTTCAAAAGATACCTTAAAATTTGGTAAATGTTTTAATTTTAGATAACTTGTTTCAAAATGAAAAGTGAATTTTCATCAATAAGTATTCCAGTTATCTTTTAAAGGACTTTCTCTTACAGTATAACATCATTTTATGTAACTTATGTTGCCCCAATGATATGATTCTGTGTGACAAACCTTATTATTTTCTAGATGGTTTATGATTATGATAATGAAATATTGATGAAACTAGTTTCTTTTGCATGGGTTAAGAGATGATGAAATGATAAATGTCTTCATTATGTTTTGGTATACATATGAATGTATTGTGATTATGTTATGGGGAGTCTATTATATCCTCCTAATTAATTGGTTAAAGGTCAATGTTTTAAAAAATAAAAGGGTACAAGGGAGGTTATCCTAATCCCAAAACATGATACACTAGATATTAACACATTCCTAAATCTAGTACATCTGTGGTTATTGAAATAATAACATCGGATGGATGTATTGGTGGGTAGACTTGAAATAATATTTATTTCATTATGATTATTCCAAACTTTTTGAAACTATTTTTTGGAATTATTTTATTCCAATACTATTTTCTAATAGATCTTGTGTTTTGATTTATTTATCATTAATCCCTTTTGAACATCCTAAATTTCATCCATAATGTTTTTTTATAGACTATGAATTGTTATATTTGGTTTTCAAATGTTTTGATTATGTTCTTACACCCTTAAACTCATTTTATGCATAAATGATCATTGATATCTCCCTTGTTTACCCTTATTGAGAATCTGATCATAGTGTTTATTATGTTCTAATTTCCCCAGGATATGAAGAATGGTTTTATGTATGCAATGAGTAATAAGTGTTATAGTTTTGAAAATCTTAGAGGGATATGATATAAATAAAGTATGTACTAGTAGTTTATATATCGATTTTTTCAAAGGAACTAAACCATTATGTTTATATCATAGATCATAAAGATATGTAATGAATATTCATATAACAATATGTAATAATTATGCATGTAATATTTTGGTCGCGAAATATTGGGTTTTCCACAAAACTGAGAACCTCGAGTCCACTCACCCAATAGAGAAACTCCTATACTTATATCCTTGTATATAGGAAGAATTTGATGACAGATTTGAGTATTAATTTTCAATACATAACTAAATTCATGATTTATATGGACACCAAAGAACCTATTACAATAAACATAAATAGGATTCCCTTGCATATATAAATTACAAAAGAGACTTCAAGATTAAAATATAATTTATTAGAAATACATATATTCTCCCTCAATAATGACCGACACTAATTCTAGAGGGTGTGAAATAGAGAAATTTGAACACAAATGTGTTCTAGGGTATAATTTTTCATAGTATAATTCCTAAAGTCATCACATGAAAAATGTCTAATGGATTTACCAAGAGATTCATGGAGTACCAAAATTTGAAGGAGAAAACATAGACATGGAAGATAACTCCAAATTTTTTGTATATATTGATCCAAATTCATATAAAGCTAAACCTTTTAGTAGATTACATGAAAGTTAGAACCATGAATATATCTATTATACCTAGACCAAACCCACACAAGATCTTCTTCATCGGTGATGCATATGGGGATATATCATTTCCCTATAATCTCAAAAACCTCCAACCATTTTAAGACATGTTATTAACTCATGTTCTAATCAAAGAGATCAATGTATTTTTTTCAATGAACAAACATAATCACCAATGCTAAATAAAGTTTGGAAGAGGCCTATCGTAACATCAAAGAAGTTATTGGATCCATTAGTTATCCTTTTAAGATATTGGGGATATTTATATAAATGTTCAAGCTATGAAAGGTTTAATAGTAACTTTATGGTAGTAAATACAATAAAATTCATACCATTATCCCTAGATGAAAGTCATCCAATATCATGAGTCGGTAGGGGATACATCTTCTTAGAAAGGGGTAGGGGTCAACAATTTCCCCATCAGTGATAGAAAATCATTCATATCATTAAATCATCATATATCCAATAAATTTTGAATATCCTTGAGGAAGGCTATATTTTTAATATCATTTCCAAATAATTAATCATCAGTTTGTACTGATAGTATAAGAACACCCTATATAACCAACCTATATCCATCGAAGTGGACATGTCTTGGAAAAAATTAATACTTTTTTTCCATTGAATATAACAATACCCTTGGCCTATGGTAAAGAAAAATACACCCCTATATGGATATATTATACCTTTATGAAATCACATATCTATAAGATAATCAATAATCTAACTCTTTTGATCAAATATATAAATATTTAAATCATTATTTATACAATTTACCACCTCTTTTTCTCAAGTAGATTAACTTAATTTTTGTGTTACTTTTTATGTGTTTTTCATGTTATTAAGAATAATTAATAACATTATTGATTATGGAATGGTATTTTTTTGAAAAAATAAAATAATTGATGTATCATAACAACATCAATCTTATGAAACTTCATGCTATATCTACCTCAAGAAATTCATTTGTGTTTAGTGGTGTAATTAGATAGATATTATTCCAAATAGAGGTCATTTTTTATTAATAAAAAAGGAGGTAGAATCCATGAAATGGAGTATCTATTTTAAAATATAAAAAATATAAAGAAATTGATAAAAATATATAGGATGCTGTGAGAACTATGATAGAAAAAACTTAATTGGTACTTAATGTTGATGAATTATTGATGTGATTCTTTAGTGAACTATTAAACAAAAAAGAAAGTTTCATTTTCAGTATTTATTTTATTGAGTAGTTCCTCCACCCTTACTAAAATATTCTCTCTCCCATTGTATAATTCGTTAGGTATCTTTAAATATACATCTTCTTTGTCCTTGACCATAACTAATTGTTAATGAACATGATTTATAATGGTCATATTCTTAGTATCAAAAGATGGGTTTTTAAACACCACCAGTATATATTGAGTGTTCAGTTAGACCAGAAATTCTCCAAGTTTCAAAAAAATCTAGTATACCACTACGATAATATTATATGATTATATCTACACTCATTCCTAACATACAAAGATATACATCATGGTATCAAAGAGCACATGCTAATCAAATCATCCAAACCCCAAAGTTAAGAATAAGTGTCGAATACAATGCATATATATTTCCAAATCACCTACAATTTTTCAATAAGATTGGTTTTAAATATAATTTTTTACCTTTTTCATCAACTAACTATATATCCTAGACATAGGGTTTTAATTTATATCTTCCAAAGGAGCCATAATTTACTCAGGGACTAGCCCACTTATGGGAATAAGGTAAACAATGTCATTTACTAATGAAGATAGAACTGGAATAACTTCATGCTATGATGGGATTTCCTATGATATCATTAGATAATATAACACTGAATAAAACATATCATATATATTTTTACTAGAAACCTATGATGGTAGTGCTAGAATAGTGGATAGTCAAAAGATGTAATCAATACTCACCATCACTCACTAAAATACCTTCTTCTCCCATTATAATTTACTTCATAATTGAATCATATAGGATAATATCTTTGGGTATTCCCCTTTATAAGATTTCAAAATCTACACTTGAAAATTCTAGTGGGTAACTTCATGATTTGATGCTTCAGTAGTAAGGATCATAGTCTGTAAAGACAATGATATTTTGGTTTCTCATTATTTAATAATAATTCCAATATTCTTTGAAGATAATTCTATCCAAGTGATGTATTTTAGTTATAAAATATAATATATAGATACTAGAATATACTAACACTTATAAAGGGTTCCCATGTCCTTCCATTAAAGAGATGATGTCCTAGGTCTTTTCCATTGATGAAATGGAATAGTTCTCAATGTTTATCCTAATATATCCTCTAAAAAATATATTTTTAAATACATTTATGTGTGTGTTTTTTAAATGTAATGAATTAGTGATCAAAATCTTTCTAAAGTTTATATAATTCCTTTAATAGTTCACTTAGAAGATTTCCCACTCAATTAAAGTGTATTTCTGTCATTATGGACACTATAATTTTATCTTTCACCATAGGAGTTCCTAATAATGATTTTTTAGTTTCTATACTATCCTCTAAATTTTATTTCTTGGTTACGAAAGGATCATCTCGAGTAGTTGGAGTTTTAAACATGATCATAGGATACATAACATAAGACATCAAGACATAACAATTAGGGATTTTACCCAAATGATTGGGCATGAAACGGTATTCAATGCCTTCTCCCCATGAGTCTCTAACCTGGTAATAGAGGGAATTATCTATAAAAATATAGACACTACAATAAAAAATTAAATTATTCCATTATACCCTTTTAACCAAGGAATAAGGATTAAGATCATAATCCAACCCATCTCACTTGTATAAAGATGTATGGCTAATCTATTGATTCACCCTTGATGTAGGAGTTTTTCTAATGGTGTTACCATACCAAAATCCTATTAAGGTACCATAATTAAGGTCTCTATTGGATCTAATGTGTCTTATTATAGTTTTTCTATAAGAATTGATAATTTATTTCCCTATATATGGACACCCAACACTACCTCTTCTTTAATTAGTTTTATGGAATCCTTGTATTAGAGGACGATTTTAGAAGTCCTTTTTTTCTCTGATCTATATTTTAAAACAAAATTAATTAATGTTAGTCATGGTAAAATCAAATAATGTAATGATATATTAATTTAAACTTCACCTCTACAATTTCAACATAATTTTCCTATACATACTTATAATTAATACTAACCTTGGACTCTTAGTAAATAACATCAATGAGTTATATCACCCATCACAATAAAGGGGTTGTATCTATTCATTATAGATATAGTGGAATAAAAGTAAACAAAAAATATATACCTTAGAGGCCTAGTGGGTGAATCTTCATACCTCCCTGCAAGGAATAGAAAGTACCCATCAGATCTATTTTGTTACATATGATTGAATAAAGGCCCATTAACCTAAAGGCCATTACATGGCCCAGAGGAATAGTGGAATGAAGGCCTAGAATATGTCCTGAAGTCTTAATAGAGTATCATACATCATTATAGGTCACCATTCAAATGGATTATTACCCTTATCCTATACCCACTGAACCATTTCTCGAATCTAAATTCTACATCACCACTATCCAATAATTGATGTATCATACTCCCCTTCGATGGGCTATGATTGTGAACCCCTCCAACCAAATAAATAATGTGAGTAGAGGGTTGTATTATATGTTTTAGTGCATTCTTATCTCTTTTAATTTTCAAACCTAGTGATTCCTTCGATGGCACCCCACTGTATCACATTCCTATCATGTCAGTTCATCTAATTTCCTTCATTACTTGATAATCACTTGTAGGGACCCCATCCATATGAAATTAGAAATTCGTGGGGATGGTTGGATGGTTGATTGGATCAATTTCACACATCCATCTTTTGAGGTCACCTACTAGGTGGTACCTTTGTGTTTCCATGTTATACCACCTTCGTATTATGTGAACCATTTTTATGGTCCCTTTATAACATCTACTATCAACAAATGGTGGCCCAAAGGCCCTATTTCTTTAACTGAATGATGCCACGGAGGCCCTATGGACCATATTCATTAATCTTGGATAAATTTATTTTATAAATCCCAATCATTTTCTCTTTGAATTTTATTTGTTTATGTAATTTGAAACCCATCTTCATGAATTCCCCATATATCCTATGGCATTTTCATTTCCACCAAATTTTCATAGAAGGATAGTCCCATTATATATATATAGTTTTAGAAATATATTATTATTACTCGAAAAGTATAATAATAGTTGTTGGATCCTTACACCATATGTTTTTACATATCCTTTCCCCTTTGACAACCACCTCACACTCCACCTCTTATTGAACTTTCTCAACTTAATATCTATAGATCACGGTTCTTAAATCCTTACTAATGGGGTGAGATATGAAGGTATTTGAATAAAAAAAATTATTACCTCTACTTTTGTAGAATCATTTCACTTCTTTTAGATTTCTCATATTTAGTTCTTAGTATTCAAAAGGACTTTTACGTAAACAATTATATCCTTAAGTATTTTTAATGGGCATGATTATATCCATTCTTCAATATTATCTTAGAAAAGTATGCTAGTAGTACCGATGTCCATAGAATGATGCAAGAATAATTTTATTCATAAATCTTCATTGAAAATACTTATTAATACATCATCCTGTGTTTATATAGCCTTTATTCAACAAATGTGGTCAGACCCTAACATTATTGGAATTGAAATATTTACGAAATTTGGTAGGGGATTATAGTTTATAGATTATGTCACACCTAGTTTGTACGACTGGAATTTCATCCTAGAGTAATAATTTGTTTGAAAACACCACATAAATTCTAAATCCATCATTATTTATTACCCTTGTTTTTACATCACTATAAAATGAATTAATGAACAAGGAGTGTATCCCAAATACATGAAAATGTCTTGATCACACATCAATGTAAACCTAATATCATAGAATATTTCAATATATGGTTTCCATTAGTATTTTTGAATCAATTTTTTTTTTTATGAAAATCGTATATATAAAATTGGGTGGTAATCCATCCTCATAAAAAGTAGAATAATCTTGATATATAGAACAAATCATTTCCTTGGTGAAAATTAAATAAGGATACATAAATCATAGACATCTTCAGTATCTTCATGATGATTCGTCATCCCTATGATAGTTATTACACCCTCATAAAGGCATTGAGTCTCACATCAGTATATCTATTACACACTGGTGTTAAGTATAGTTTTGACCACATAGGGAGGAATTCATTCAAGCGTAGTCTTTAGTTCACCTCAAGTATAATATACCATTATTATTCCTTATAAAAAACATTTTATAGATAGTTGGAGCCACTTACAAAAATAAACTACAACCCAAACGAAATCCCTTTAAAATATAGTCATCCATATATTAAATCAATATTCTCCCATAATTAGTTATCCTTACCTACTGTATCCTACACTTATTTCAACAATGATTATAAAAATGGTTGGTTCCACTAAGTTTCCTTTGTGGAAGACACCAAGGTAATGAGTTTCTTATATATATGTCCCCCAAAATGAGGACCCTTAAAATATTATATATATCCCATAAAATAATCCAAACCTCCTTATAAAATAGTTAAAAAGTGTTTTTATATGTACTACATATTCTCAAAATTTTTGAAATAAAATCTATATGATGGTAAATATATGTATTGGAAATCTAAAAAACCTTATAAATCCATATATGTTTTATATATTATTCAAATTATGTTTGGATTTTCCTTGGCCAGTATGCTCACATCCAGTCACACTTCAATCCATCAATTTTCCATCAGTTCCAAACTAGTCTCGTTCCTTGATTTTTTTGATGAATAAAGTTTTAGATTGATTTGTGGAAATTCATTTTAGGATCTAGTACATGTTGATGATTCTAAAAGTTCATGATCTTGTTATTATTCTAATCCATCGACCCAAATAGTACCCAAATAATTTCACTATGACACCTCATGCTAACCATCTAATTACTAGAGTCTAGCATAAAATTCTATGCAATGAGGAGATGATGTTGGTATGTTTTCCCATTAATAAAATAAGACTAAATTATTAATGTTTTTTGTCAAAATTTTGGAATTACCTATACCTATATTGGAAGAAAATATAAACATTTCCACTTATGAGGGTTCCAATACACAAAGAATTCTGGTAATACATGGATGGTTTTATAAATATAGAAATCTATATAAAGATTTAACACCATAAAAAACTAGTCCAAAACCACCAATATAATTATTAAACTATGTGAATTTAGGTATAAAACACACATATATATATATAACAAATTTTGAACAAAATACACAAAATTAGGCTAAGTGTAACTCCCAATTATAAATAATCAATCACAGAACTCCATGGGTAGACATAATTGTGTGCACTTGATCTATCAAACAATATCCCAAAAATCCATACACATCTCCTCACACCAGGTCCTATGACAAACAGTGCATTGGTTCCTTACCTTTTATGGGATCATTCACAAAAATATCAATCCACATCCTAGAAAAACATAAGTAAATAATGATCATATCATACCCAGTTGGTGGTCACCACCAAGACACCAATAAATTTTCATAAAACTATGTGAATTAAATTACAAGAAAACATAAACAATCATAGAAAGATATAACTAGGAGTGGTATATAGAATGGGGATGAATTTAACTAGAAAAAAACAAATAATGGTTTGTTTCTAGGTGAAAAAATCTACTAAATAACAAAACCATTACTACTAAAATATATGACAAGTATTTCATTCAAAATAATCTATATATTATATAATTTCTATGTATGTCTTTTCAAGTGATCAAATCATAACCATATGTATAGGGCATTAAAATTAATCATAAAGAAAAATAGGGTATCTCAAAACTTATCCCATATAGATTTTAATTTCATAAATGAAGTTTGGTCACTTTGGTTTATATCCTTTTATGATGTCATGGTATCATATCAGCCATGTCATGAACCTGCCTGGGATGCCATACAACTAGACACCTGAGCCAATAGGCAGCATGGTTCTATGGGAATTTTGGATCCCCATATGCTATAAACTAGTGTGGTAGAATATATAAGACATTATGCTAACAATTTTTCCCAAAATAATTAAAAAACCACATGGCTAAAAATAAAACAACACAATAGGATCTATAATATATATTACAAACTAGAACTAATTTATAAGGCAACACTACAACAAAACTAAAATCAAACATAGAAGGGGAAAACCAACTACAAAATTCACTTACATGTAAAAAAATTGGGTAATAAGCCTCATTATACCTCCCCCAAGAACATAGAGATATGAGTTCATAAAGAACTTTATCTACAACTTCCACAGAGATACACCTTTCCTTAATGAGGGTCAAGAGAAACAAGTCCTACACACACCCGAGGGTGCATGTAGGGTGTGATCCAATGCTACATAGGATACTACCAAAGAATATATTCCATGTTATTTTATTAAAATTAAAATTATAACTTTAATATTTTTTTAATGTAAATTAAAAATCACTTTAGACTTTGTTTTGAACTTGAGAAAATTATTTAAATAAACATTCTTTAAGAATTCATTTAAATTGGGGTTTAAAAAATAAAACATTTAACTATGGAAAGATATTAAAAAATGGGAAGGGAATAAAAATATTTTTAAATAGATTATTTCCAAAAAACTATTCCCTTTTGGGTAAATAATGTATACCACCATATTTTGATGGTGAATATCACAAGCAGGCAAGAGCACTATGAGAAGTTCCTAGTACTAGTATCGGCAGGACCCTTGAACCTCGTACCTCGGTTAAACAAATAAGGTATAGAAACCCCAAATAATTCCATTATCATACAGGATACACTATATGGGAACTCATTACAAGCTCTATTGGACTCCCATCATCATCACATATGCTTTGTTAGTGTCGTCATGGTCAAATATGCTAGATGAAACAAGGAAAATCCACTTCTTTATCATCTAGCACACTATTCCTAGGTGACCCTAATAGATACCTATGAATCTAAACATGTGTTCAATAAACCTTTAAATTCATTCTCACTAGTATCTTACTCATGAAAAAACATTTTTCAAATCTATCCAAAACACTTTCAAAACAAGCAACTTCAACAACTTTGAAAAAATTCAAAAAAAATACACTTTTTTCATGGGAGATAAACCTCAAAACCAATTCGTATGCAAAATTAACTTTTAATCACAAGATTTATGCACATAGGATCAAATTATTTTTGAAACCCATTTTTAAACATATTCCCATCAATTTTAATCATTTTAATTTTCACACAAAATGACATCATTTTTGTGACAAATATGACAAACACATCTTCTTATGTAACAAGCCCCAAACATAACATGGGCAGTAAAACCCACCACTTTACAATGAATATTTTTTTTGAAATCGAATAATATTACCTGATCAATAGGTGGTACATTTTCAAACAAACCAAAAAAATACTTCCCATAAAATAATAAAAATTAAGCGCAACACATGAAAAATACCCTTTTCATGGAAAACGTGTCACAAAGCCAATTCACACACCAAAAACATATTATATTTAACATTAAAAATATTTTTAAAATCAAAAATCATTTTCAAACTAGTAGTTATCACTTGACCCATAAATTACAACAAATTCCATTTCATTTCAATCAATGTAGATTAAGTGAAGACAAAAAAAATACTTGTTTTGCAACATGTCTTGAAACAACAAATTCACATCAAATCCACTTAAAATTTAACTTAAAATTGAACATAAAATTTATAAAACACATTAGGGAAAAGAAGTAGTAATAGAATCATCAAAAAATAAAAATAACATGAGATCAAAAACCTCAAAATGGTGGCAAATGGACCAAGACAATCCGAAAATGTGAGACTTCATCGGTGGATACTGAAACATAATCAATGCTAGCCCGAAAGACTCAGCGTACACTGTAAAAAAAAGGGAGAGGTCAAAATTTGTTTACCCGAAACACAAGGGTTCTGTCAAAACTATTAGGGTGACACGGAACAGGGAAAAACCAAATCAAGGGAGAGAAGGGATTACCTTGACAAGCTGTCCAATAATCCTGAAGAAATAAGAAGAAAACACCATTAGAGAGGGAGCTCATCGAAAAGGGTGGTACAAAGCATATTGTATTGGTGGGGGGAGCTAAGTCACACAAGTAGGGAAGATAAGGAGGAATGATGTAGGGAGATGGAAGGTCGTTAGAGTAGGGATGTTGGATGGAGAAGAGTGGGTGTCACCTGAAGGTTGCTAAGGTGCCAGCCAGGGAAGAATAGTGTGTAAGTAGGGTTAGGGGAAGGAAGCATGTGACATATAAGAGATGGGGGAGGAAGATAAGAAATAAAATAATAATAATAAATAAAAGAATAAAAGAAAAAACTAAGAAATAATAACAAATTTAATTCTAATAATTAAACTAAAATAATAAAACCAACCATAATAATAATAACATTATTTATTTTTATTATTATTATGATTATAGCATTATATTATTAAGGTCATACACCGTGTACGATCGTGCACCTATATATATAAAGAAAAATTATTTTAAAATTAAAACTGATTCAAACTGAAGCTCAAAAGTGAGTCCCAAAATAATTAAAATAAAATAATGTTTTGGGTTAGTGTGAGACAATTCTCCCCACCATGACACTTCCTGTCTCCAAAAATTACAAAAAGATTAATCAACCTAGGATTACAAGAAAGAAAATAAAGATACGTAACATAATACCTCAATCACCCAAAGGTCGAGCATGAAAAACACCCATATCCTGAAACTCCATAGATCTAAAAACTATAATCACCAATAATAATGACCAACAATAGGGAATTCACCTCCAAAAAAACTACAACATAGAACAACATAATGCCTAACTTAGAAATCAACAAGGCCCACTCAAGACCTCCAAGAACACTTGTCAAGTGACCCAATACCCAAGCTAACCAATTACCATGCTATGGTCCAGGATGAGCAGAGGCAAGGGATATTCCTTCTAAGAACACTTTGAAGATAGAGTTTTCCACAAGTTTTTCCTATTGTGATATCCCCACAATATTAGTATTATTTTCGAACATTAGTTCTCCAAACCAAAATGACTCCCAAACCCATTAAAAAACTCTAACACTAGCGTGAACCTCCATGATCCCCATGTTAAAACAAACCAACAGAGGTTGAGAATATAAAAAGACCTACAATGTTTCTCCCCACCATTTTAGAATTTTCTTAACACTATGAAATCTGTGTGGTCATTCCCAGTTTACTCTGAGAGATATGGACTGAAATCTTCATCATGAACCCACCAATACGGGTCTACCTACATAAAAAACTCTCACACTAACCAATACATGACCACATGGGAGGGTTTTGATAGTAGAAACCCCTTACTAAGCGACAAAATGGAAAGGCACTCTTCAATTACACAAGACATGGGAATCTTCAAAATGAGTAAAATTTGGATCCATAACTAACCCACAAGAAGGTAAAATATTCAATATTTCATATTCACAGAGCACACCCAATAGATTTACGTTAATATGGGATCTCCAAGACACTTTTAATCCCAAGAGGAACTCTCATAAATGAAGACAACAATAAGGAGACAAGGCCCTTATTCCCCTCACAAGAAAATTTAATCCTTAAGGGATGATACCAAAATTGGGAATCTTAAGTCACCCCCATCCATTGACTATAGACATAAGTCAGACCAATATCATCCCACATCCAATGAGTCTTGACTGCCTATAAGCATCACCCTGGGACCTATGGCTAGGGCCTTGATGTAAAAAGCATATATCTCCTCGCAGTCATAAGTGGACCACCTCCAGCTGGAAATTCCTTCTCTGGAAAATCATCCTACAGACTTCTCCACGTGACAAAAGTCACCACTCTATCAACATACCGAATGATATTTTTGGCCAACGATTCAAAGTTCCCATGTCACCGCACTAGAGAAAGGTGATTGAGTGGTATGTCAGACATGAAACTTGAACTGATGGAAGGATCACTCAAAGAAGAGGACTCTTAGGTTCACACTCATCATCAGATGAGGATCCGGCACTTACCAAAATATAAACAATAGCAGCAACTATAAAGATCTTTAAACTAATTTCTACACACTACCTCTAGGGAACATGAGACTAGTTCAATGGAAATTTCAACACACCTTATTCACCATATATTGACTGCACGATCACCTACGAGCTCCACCACTTTCCCTCACCTTCACTTCCTTAGGTACAACAATAGGATGAATCTATTGTTAAGGATTTCTCAAGAAATCCCCATTCACAATGAAAATAGAACGATCACCATTTACTGGTCTAGTAATGCCCCTCCAAACATACTCAAGACAACTAACACCGACAAAACATTTCAAGTTCCTAAAAATTCAGATACACTCCCAACATTCCCAAAGCACTCAATGACTTTCAACCAACCTCAACTTCTACAAATAGCCAACACAACCAAGAAAACCCAAACTCCACCACTTAACTAAGAGTCTTGGATGAGCCATGAACTGAGAGAGATATGATGGAAACCCATAGGCCCTTTCCATGGGGCATATCTCAAACAAGAAATAAAAAAATTCTTCAACAAAACCAAGATCATCACAAAACAAACATCCACACCTCAAACCCAAATCCAATAATTCTGACTTAATACATCAATTCTTTCTCAAACAAAAACACCAGCTTGAAAAACCAAAAAAATTACAAAGAAATCCCAAAATCTCTTTTGAAGCCATCATTTTCACTCCAAGCTCAAAACAATTTTCCAATTCAAATTTTATTTAAGCACAACAACCCATTTTAGAGAAAAATACACTTTTCTTCTCAGGTCCTCTCGAACAAAATCATCCCCACACTCCAAACACAACCTAATCACTTAAGAAAACATCGAGCAATTGTTTATCCATTTATACAAATACACTTTTCAGGAAATAAGAAATATCCTCAAAATCAATCACCCACCATTGGTATTCCATGATGCCTCATATATATGCATTTTTGTGCCACTTAGGCACCCATCCACATGATCTACCAACTATCCACTAATCACGTCCACATAAAAACATGAGTATATATAACAATACCCCAAGATAAAACAAGGCTCTTCCACTTTCAAAACAAAACATTTCCAATATTCGGAAAACACTTTTCCCAAAACCATTTCCAATGTTCAAGAAAATTTTCAAAATTACTTCCATTTCCAAAATAACTCAATTAATTTTCAAATAACCCAATACATTCTTTTAACATCTGATTTTAATAAATCAATTTCTAAATTCCATAAACATGGTCTATGGGGAACACACCTAAAAAATCAAATCAATATTATACGAAGAGGAAAGAGGAGAAACTCCATAGTTTGTTTTCCTTTTAATATCCCCTTCACACCAACCCAAAACTAAAATAACACATCACTAACACTAAATCCCCTAGACATATAACTTTTGATCATGCCTAACTCGGCTGCATTGTTTAGGAGACCATTCCCTAGGCAAGTTCCAACCACTATGAGTGTTTTAAACTATACTTCTGAGGATCACATTAGTCTCTAGTCCATGTGAGACTATTCAAAGTACGAATTTACTTTTACTGACATCCCCCATACACAAATAACAAATTGAAAAACATAAATCTCATACTACCCCAGATTACTTGAGGATCAGAATAATCAAGAGTTCAAGAATATCTTCCCACACCTACCACTCGAGTCTTGACAGTCCTATATCTGATCTACATGAAACTCCAAATACCAAGAACACAACCTTCTATGATACCATTTGGTCACAAACTAGCCCAGGATTCCATCCAACTTGACACCTGAGCCAATCGACGACTTTTATCAAAGGGTGTTCCCAATACCCATGGGCTGGAAACTAGTGTTGGGACATTGATAACACATCTTTAGAATGTTGTTTCCACAAAATAAATAAACATCACAAAAATAAAAATAAAATAACTCAAAAATATTAATAAAATATATTAACAAATTGATATAATTTACATGGAAAAACTACAAGAAAACTAATACCAAAAAGGGAAGGGGAGAACCAACTCCATAATTCACTTCCATACAACAAAAAAGGGTCAATACCCTCATGCTACCTCCACCAAGACCAGGGATATATGAGGTCATAAGGGAATATATCCATTAACACCATTGAGATACACCTTTTTTTAACATGTTTCAAGAGAAATAAGGTTTAAATTATCCTGGGGGTGAATGTAGGGTGTGATATATAGCTTCGTTGGATACCTCTAGAGAAGAGAGTCTATGATATTTCATTAAAAGGACAATTCACACATGAATATTTTATTTAATGGAAAAGGAATACCTCATTAAACTAGGATTTTAGCATGATAACATTCTTTAAATATCCATGCCTTAAAAAAAATTAAAAAGGGATTACAAAAAACTTTTAACAATAGAAAACTATTACAAAATTGGAAGGAAATATAAATATTTTTAAATAAAACTTTTCCAAAAAATTAATCCCATTTATAGGAAATAAAGTATAACACCGTATGACGACAAAAAATATCATATGGAGGAATGAGAACTATGAGAAGTCTCTAGTACTAGTATCAGTGAAACCCAAGAACCTCGTACCTCTGTGAAATAAATATGGTATAGAAACTATGACCAACAACGTTCTTATGCACAAACCACTAGATGGGAAATCATCCCAAGGTTAAGTGGCCTCCCATCATCATCACATAAGTTTTCATAGTGTTTTCTTAATAAAACATTCTATAAAAAATTGGTATAATCCACTTATGTATCATCTAGCGCACTAGTCTTAGGTGACCATACTAAATACCTAGGACTCTCACCATGTGCTCAATACACCTTTAAATTCACCCCGACTAGAATATTACTCATGCCAAAATATTTTCACATCAATCTAAACACTTTGAAATCAATCAACATCATCAACTTTGAAACATTCACTATTGGAAACCAACTCTATACCAACACAAATATCCCAACTGTTTTAAAAAATGGTTGGGATAGATTGATTTTACCAATAGTTTATGAAATTGTAAGTATATGGGTGTTATGATTAGTTTTTATAAAATATTTCATAAAACCGTTAGAATTTTTCAAGGGTATACCAATGGTTTTAAAAACTTGTTGGTATATCTCAAATATCCTAATGGTTTTTAAAAACCATTGGGGTAGAAAATCCCAAATACCCAGTGTGGCCCTCATGCTTATAGAAGTGAGATCTCTCTTCATTTTTTCCTAGCCTCTAGCCTCTGTCTGTAGTTTTTACTAGTTGTTATCCTCCTTCTTCTAGAAGCATATCTGTCTATAGTTTCTCCTAATCAAGAGACCTCTTCCACATCAAATTGGTAAGTAGTAACTGATTTATATATTTTTCTTCTATTTAATTTTGGATTTTTTAATTCTATTCTGCTTCAATCATGATTCAGTCTATTCTTTGGGTGATCATCCTTGAAGGTAAATTTTTTTTAAAGAATTTAAGTCCATTTACACCACTTTAAGGTGTGTGTTTCAATGAAATTATTCATTTTGAATTAAATGTTGGTTATTTCAATGTAAATTGATTTTTATTGAATGTATGGATATATGTAATGATTGGAAATCATTTAAATGTTTCTATTTTGAATTTCATTTTTTAAATAGATATTTTTTTTTGTAAGAATTTATTAAATACCATTGTGACCTTTTAAAATATATTTAATGGTGTGTGATATACCTTCATCTGATATCATTTATTATGGATTGAAAACTCTATTTTAAAAAATAAATTGATTTATTGTGAGTTTTTGAGCTAGAAATGTTTTAAAAAGTTTTTCTATAATGAATTAGAAACGTTTAATTGAAATGATTCTATGGTTTTCACCTTTAGATAATGAACTAATTGATTTTTAAAAATTGGTTTGAAGGAAAATGAATGCATTCAAAAAGGTTAATTATTTGAAAGATGAATATTCATGTTTTTTGTGGTTGATTTGAAATGTTTTAAATTTTATGTGATATTTATATAACTTTTTAAAGAATTTTTGAAGTCATATTTTATAAAATGTAAAATCACATGGGATTCTAAACCATGTTTTAGCATTAAATAACTATTTGTAACTTTTTTTAAATGGTTTGTTATGAAATAACATGCTAATTATTTCATTGAGTTATTTACCAATTGTGTAGGTTTTTTGGGACTACATGATGCTTTTTAGGACTATAAGTGAGGGAGAGTCATTTCATATGGCTTGGTGTAAATACTTGCTTACTTATTCATCATCATCGCCTCTTTATTAGTCATTGGAACCGTGGTACTAAGTATGATTTCTATATTTATATTTCTCTAGAGGGATCACTTGAAACTAATAGAACTCCAATTATGCTAGGAACTAGGGTATGGTGGGGTCTGTCATCACAATGAGGATTGTGTAGGCCAGTTGGATGATTGTGGATTGGGCATAAAATATTCCAACAATTGATTAATTAGAGGAAACTACTATATAAATAGATGTGTCCACATTAGGGATCCCCTGGTAGATCCTATAAAATAGTATATGAATTAATGATATGCACATATATCAAAAAAATGATATTTATATTGTATACGAAATAAGAACTATACCGAAAACTATAAAATGTTCCTCACCATCATCATCAAGAGCTTAATCAACAACATATACATTCCCATAAAATGATCCATGATGCCCCACAGGGTTGTGATTCACTCGATTCACCAATAATTGATGGGTATTTACCTCCTTCATAGTTCCTCCTTTTACATCATAGCCTAAAATTGTTATTTTCATCTGAGAATCATTTTCAAAAAATTGGTTTAGATGGATTGTGTTTCTAGACTAGAGACAATTATAGGGAAAACTAGGTAATCCATCAAATAGTGCCCTTTTCGCCCAAATTTATACCACCTAGTAGATCCATGTCTCATTAAGGGACTTGAAGAACCATTGATCTTCTCTAAATATCAACCACTAACCTAGAATCAATCTTCATACTTTATTTTATTTTCCCCAAAATAACAAACAGGGGACGATTTTGAGAAAACACTAGATTATCTACTAAAAGATGGAAGAATAAATGTATTTATATCATCCTCATGTCCCTTCTCTACCATCATGTCCCTTTAAATAACTACTATTTAGGCCATAATATCAAATTTCACTACTTGGAATGTCAACATTGGATAAAGGATGATCTCAAACAACCTATCCTTTTTACCTCATTCTATGAATGAAGAGTGTAAAAGAAATCAACATAATGAATCTTATTGAATATGAATACACTGACTTCTTCCCCAATATAACCTCTATAAATAGTTGATAATTATTCATAATTAGAAAATTAGGGAATAAAATCACAAAGAAGGGTTCATTGAAGGTCACCCATAATAGAAGTTTATGTTTACCATCCTGAATCATAGTTTCCTCCCACTTTCCACCATTACCCTAAAGCATAAATTTCAATGTATTATGATTTTGATCATCTGTGGTCTCTAACAATTCGAAGACCCAATTTTCCATTCAAATCAAATCTTCTATATCCTAGGGGAATTTTATGACCTAAAAGTTTTAGGGATGTTGGAGTTGTGTTTCTTGAGTGTAATTAACCATTTCCATCTCACCCCAGTAGGATTTTCCACTGTGAATGTAATGCCCTAACCCCAGTTACCAAGAATAAGTGCATTATTACATACCATTGGAATGATACAAGGAATCATGTACCGAAAGACAGATCAGTTTAGTAGCCTTGGATGTACTAGATACATAAATAAGTTTTACATTAAATCATGAAATTTAAAAAAACATTGAGTCCCCTTTGAAAACTCTTATATCCCTTAGCCTAATCCTACAGGTTAATCGTAATATACAACTTTGAATCCTGTAAAAAATAAAATATAAGAAAGGGGTGAGATCAAATGCTCAGTATGGAAAACAATCTAGCGGAAACTTTCATAAATAAGAATAAACATTTAAGGAAATGTATAAGACTAGAACACAAGCCTTTTGAACTTAAACATCATCATAATATGTAAAAGATCAATCAAATAATGCGATTTACTTATTCACATAGATATTCTACTAGTAAAATAATCACATGTAATATCAATATCCAAGTTTATAATAATGGAATGCATAATGCCAGACATTCTGAAACATCTTGTCAAGGCCTCATCCAAGACATCTGATAATTATTTAGGCCTCAGCCAAAACCATATATCAAATTGGGAAATGCCTCAGCCAATTCCACGTCTAATTATCTCATGAGACCTACCGATTCATAGAAGAGCTATATCGGGCTCCACCCATCACTTACTAAGTCCAATGCATTCCTCATATGAAATGGTGAAACATAATCTAAACATTCGTATTAAAACTAGCATACAAAATGTTAATATTTTAACCACAAACCATGAATAACATAAAAATAGCACATACACAGTCAAACATAACTCATCAAATACAATATGGATGATTGTATTATTATAAATCAACCTAAATCAAGAATAAAATACACTTATGGATATTGAAATAGATGAAAATAATCATTGAAACTATTTTTAGAGAAATATCCCCTTTTTCTTAAAAATATTTAAATGACGCACTATTTATCCAAGAAGTCATTTAAAATAGATTTTTCAATCAAAGTGTCCCATACCACTTTGAAACATTTAAAATGAATTTTAATTTTAAAACATTATTGTCCATAAAAATACATCATTAAAACCATTTTTAAAAAATGGACATTAATGAGAATGATTTAGAAGAATAAATCTTTAAAACATTTAAAATGATATTTTAGTTAGAGTTCCTAACCAAATGAGAGATGATTGAATATAAATAATTGATGTAATAAAAACATTTTAATAACATGAGAATAAAGGGATTCATGATATACTATGTCAAAGAACAGTATATACACCAAATAAAAGTGAATTGGCACATAACAACAAAGAAGTATCAATGGAATGTAAGTTGAGATGAATTCTTTTATATAGACCATATCCTTAGGTTAAGGATAAATCAATGACATAAATATGTTTGAAAAATATAAATACACTCAATATGATTGGATATTCAGCGTAAATCAATCAGACGATATTCACACATATTCTTTTAAAAACAACACCAATGACTTGGATGTTTAACTCAATGAATAGAAATTGAGTTAAAATTACTCTTGTTAAGTTTATATTGATGAATTGGGAAATTATAAATGGAGTTATTATGTGTATCAAAAGTATATCCACACAAACGGGAGTGGAAATTACTACATAATTACATAAATAGTGATTTCACACATAATCATGGAGTAAAGTAATAAATGAAGTTTGCATAAAACTGAATGAGTGGAAATTGAAATTATAAATTCCTATACTGATTTGGTAACATACGATTTATACACCATATGAATGAAGTATCATACAATTAATATGTAAATAACCATTAATTAATTTATATTACACAATGAATACAATCATTGAAAGTACATACATTAAACAAAAGGAAATAGTGGCAATATAACATGAATCTCTCAGGAATTAGAAGTGAGATTAAAACCCCATACCTGGTACTTTTCCTTGGTAAAGGGTATATTAACCTCATGTATAATAGTTAAATAATTATTATTAAATTATAAAAGAACTATATACATAAATATGATATCCTATATGATCCTCTAATATTGCTTTATTAATAATATTTTAGCAGTATCATCATTTCGGGTGTTAACTGATCTGTTTCCATTATATGATCAGTTACGTAAGAAATATTTGTTATGGATAGGATGTATTTTATTCATATACATAATTTTAATAAGTTATCAAACATTAATTTTTATCATAAAATTAAAATCATTCTAGAATGATTACGACGGGGAAAGAATCTCATCGCGTTCGTGGAGACCGTAATACGTACGTACGCACAAGCGACAATATCATTATATTGATGGTGAAATAATTTGTAATTGGATGGTATATCGTATATACAGAATCATTAAATTTTTATATTTATTATTTAAAATAGTTATACTTACTATTATACCCATCCAAATAATGAAGTGTTTGAATAACAAACTATACCACGACGTGGAGACGGAAGTTGTACGTACGCACGTATGGTGACTTTGTCATTCATATGAAGGATAAAATAATAAATATAGTTGTAAAATTTTTATAATAAAATCACATTATATATAAGATACTGTAGTTATAATTTTATAATGTAAATAAAAAATAAAGAGGAAGTGGAATAATAAAAGAACTTGAAAGAGGTTTTGAAATATTTACCTCTTCTTCGGGTTCTTTTTTTTATTTGATCAAAAGAGCTCCTTAGGATGGCTTTCGAACCAAAGGAAGGCCTATAGGATTATGGGAGTAATGTTGGAAGGATATTGGGGTAGGGTTTGGCTGAGCCAAATGGCTTTGGAGGTGTGAAATTAAGAGAAGGGGAAGTACCCTTTTATAAAAGAGGTGAAGGTCACTTTAGGAAAAGATTGAAATATTATTTTATAATAAAATCAATTTAGGTTTCTAATTTCTCTAAAATGATTTATTTCAAATTTAAGGTGGGTATGGGTGGAAAACCTCACAAAAAAATAGGTTTTAGATAGGTTTAGAGAACCATATTAACCTTATCCTTTATATTTAACTCTTAGTTAAATAGTTTGAAATTTACCATGTCTCTTTGTATTTTTATATTATATGGTTAATAAACAAACTATAATAGGAAAAGAAAACCCCATGTGGTTAATTATTAATATAAATAACCTTATCTAAGTCATATGGATGATCCTTAGATTTTTAGTAATATTATATCAATTAATAATATATTATTTGTTTTAAAAACTCAATTATGTCAATTTTGACACAATTTAATATTTGGTTTTTGTGAAAATCATAAAAGACTAATTACTTTGAATAAAATTATTTAATCAACTATAACATGTCATTTTAAACTATAAAATTAGTTTAATTCTTTAAAATTCTAAAATTACATTTATTCAGATATTTATAATATCAATTATTTTAATCTTTCATTAATATGGTAATTACTGCATCATCTTTGTGTCATAAATAAATTTACTTATTTAATGTATAAAAATTTTAAATAAAATAAAATTATGTAGGAAATAATTTTAGTTTTCTAATGAATATTTATAGTCTAATTTACCTTATGTATAACCCTATATTAAAAATGGTTTAGTTATTAAACTCTGAATTTAACACTTTTAACTCTTCTTTAAATAAAATAATAATTGATGTCCTAATCTAATCTGAGTAACCCAAAAGGATCATATTTTATTCCTAATGTTGTTTCTTGTCGAATTACACTTATACCATAGAATTAGGACATGTTTTTGGTTAATTATAATATAACTTTTACCCTTAATTGCCCTATTTACTTTTAACCGTGGTAAATAAAAGTAAAACATTACTATTCACAAAAAAATATTTTCATCATATTCAACAACATTTTACTTAATAATGTCAACAAAATCTTTCATATTTTTTAAATTCAACTCATAGAAGTGGTAAAACTAAGTTTTATGCAAATTTGTAAATGCACCTAGAAGGTGGGTAAAATACGGTAAAAAGTTAAATAAATTTTATAAATCTAACATTATTACAAAATTATTCCAATTAATTAAATTGAACTTATATAGGTATTATATATCTATTTGGACATAAAATAAATTTAAATAAAATAAATAATTATTTAAACAAAAAGTAGGTTTTAAACTATATCGCAGTGTTTTTCACAACTCATCAAAAATTGAATGTTTTCAGAAAAATACCAAAACTCATCCCTAAGATAATTTTGATATTATGAATTCAAAAATGAATTCTATTTTACCAAATTTAAAACATAGAAGTTTCATTAATTACTTTATAATTAATTCTCGTTGTCAAAACCTAAAAGAGGGTGGTGAAAAAGTAAAAACTATCAAAATATTGACATATGTTTATGTCAAATTTAAATGTGAAATTACATATAATGACCTACATTGTATTTAATGATAAAAATATAATCTAGTTATACTTCCAATCCATTCAAATTCATAATTTAACACTATAAATAATTTCCATTAAAAAATTGTTTTCAGTTAAAATTAAGTATTTTTCAGTATTCATCCAAATATGATGGTTATCAAAAAAGTACCAAAAATTTAACCAAACTAAATTTTTATTTCCTGATTCTAAAGACGAATTTAATCTAATTAAATTGAATACATAAAAGTATAAAATATTAGTTTTAAAAAGGTTTTGCTATTGAAAGGTGTTTAAATTTCATTTTTTGAAAAATACTTCTTTTATCTAAAAAAATGAATTTCTTCTTATATTATGTATAATAAATACATAATATGGATTCTAAAATTATATAGAGTATATAAAATTCAAAATTCAATTAATACTATTCATAACCGCTTTTTGAACTACTAGTTTGGTAAGTCGTGGTGTGCTCGAACATGGTGTTGGGTATAACGAAAGCTATTGAATTACTTTAAAGAAAATAACTTACTATGAAATCTTGGGGTGTTACATTATTCCACCCATTTGAAAATTTCATCCTCTCAATTTTAAAATTGGGCTGTAAATCTTCATTGAAAGTCCCACATTAGAAAAAGAGTCAATAAAACTGTCACTTTAAAAGAAAGAAAGATAAGTACAAAGGTCACCCAAGATAACCCATACTAGGATTCCATGTAAAAAAACATGGATATGGAAGACAAACTATGTGTCATGTTCTGATGGAGAGTGATAGAAAACATGATCAGAATAATGTTAACAACAAGAAAACCAAAAACTTGTGATGGGATAAACGGTCATTAGTTACCCAGTAGGAAAAATAAACGAACAACATTTTTTTGTTTTAATTTCTATTTAATAAAGTTAAGGAATTTATTTATGAGATTGACAAATAACATAAAGAGATATACATACTTCTTAAATAGAGTTTTATCATTTAATAAATTTCTATCATTAAATAATTTTTTTTTAAAACAATGAGTATTCAAGATGACTTGGTCACACCTTAAGTGCTAGAATCAACTTTTAGAGAATCATATTATCACGAAGGATAAACTATATGTTTCCCTTTTCTTTAGAGATTAACCAAAACCAAAATGGATAGTACAAGATCAGATGATCCCCAAAAAGGATAATCCTTTAGAGAATGAAATATTAATCTTAATTTATAAAATTAAACCCAAAATACCCATATTTCAATAAATTCCATTCAATAAACAATTGTCCTTAAAATCCCTGAATATAATACAAAATAATATTGAAACCCAAAAAAAGAATAATTTGATTGCGTAGTCTTCCATGTTAAATTATATCTCTAAATAACATTAACTACTCTTAAAGTCACATACATAAAAGTAATTAACATAATCAAATATTCTCTATGATAGGTTAACCATTTCAATAAATAACCCAAATAACTATAAATCCATAATAAAAACATAGATATGAACCCACCATTACTCCTAAAATGAAATAAAATAGTATTCTATTTTTCTAAGCCATATAGTGTTCCCAACAGAGCGAACATCTTCCAAAATTACATTTATCACTTCATCACCAAATCATTTTTCAATACTAAAGATATGCATTTGATAAGACATAAGATCCAAAATCAACTTTTTATTGATCAATAAAATCATTTAACAAAAAGTAATTAGTCACACTAACTAGGGACTTCATGTAGTCCAGTGGTAGGTGATAAATCCCAATCACACTCTAGTTGTGGGTTTGATTCCTGTAGTTTTGTCTGATGTGATGGGTTGTCACACGTTCTATGTTTTGTCCTTTTTCAAAAACAATATTTTATAACATTCCTAAAATTAGATAAATTCCTCAAATTAACCATAACATAATTTCATCACAAATGTTATCTCATACCTCGCATTTTCATCCCAAAATTTAATAACTTGTAATTGCCTCAAATTCAAGAATCATATAAACCCAAATAGTTATTTATAACTATTTCAACAATAGAAAAGATAATTCATCCTAAAATAGAATATTCACATAACAAACTACAGGGTTACACATAAAAGAGAAAATCCTTCCAAAGTAATCTCATCAACAAAGAGCACTAATACTTTTAAAAATTTCTCCATCCACTTATTTCCACATAGGTTTTTCCTTGACCAAGAGGTTATCCTATATAATAGGGAATTCACTTGGGTAATGCCCAGGTCCCCTACATTTATGGAAAATGTCTATAAATGAATTCTTGGGATCATTTTTATTTTCTTCCATAGTACTCTTCGTTTTTCCTCGGTAATTATTTGCTTTATGTCCTTCATTCCCACACGTAAATCATTTATTTGTTCCATTGAGACACTTTTATAGGTGTCTCCTTCCACATTTCCTACATGATGGAAATTGGTATTTCTTTTCTCCATGGTCTCCACTGCTGTAGCTCTTATCATTAAATACCTTTCTCTTCTTTGTTGAGTCCAGGAGTTGGTTAACATATATGTTGTTGATCATATTTTTGGAAAACCGATTCGGCATGAAGATGATATCATTTAAACCTATCAACATTTAATTTCGTTGCTCATTTTCACCACCATTCCCACCATGTAAATCATGTTTAATGTCACTATGACTTCCTTGGAATCCAACCATTGACAAACACAAGAAAATAAAGTGTGAATAATAAAATCATTTAGACAATATCATAATACCTTATTTTCATTCTAAAACACCTTAGGATTAACTAAGGTTATTTGGTCTCATCTAATATTAAAATCCATCAAATCGGTTTGTAAAGAAAATGTGAATTATCCTATGCATGTCTCTCGGGAGTGTCGTAACCAAGAGTACATCAAGTCCTGTTGTCCTGTACCAGGATACACTAGGTCAATACCGAAACGTCTTGTCAGATTTTTCACTCCTAGGTACATCTATGATAGAGCTGCCTCTACCTGCTCGTATCCAGAAGGAGATGTATTTCTTTGAAAACCCACATAATATTTACATTACCAAATTTTTTTGATGTTCTTATATAAAAATATTCAATGTCTATCTTAGGGTACTATTTTATAATCAGATTTTTTCTAAATCTAGATTTTAAGGATTTTACTAAACTTCTTTTGATACCAACTGTAACGCCCCTACCCCAGTTACCTCGAATAGGTACATTAGTACATAACATTGGTATGATATAAGGAATCATTTCCTGAATGACCAATAAGTTTAGTATCCTTGGAAGTAATAGATATATACACAAGTTTTACATTAAATCATGAAATTAAATAAAATATTGGGTCCCCTTTGAACACTCTTATATCCCTTAGCCTATTCCTGCAGGTTAATCGCAATATACTTCTTTGAATCCTGGGGAAAATAAAACATAAGAAGGGGTGAGTTCAAATTCTCAGTAAGTATAACAATATAGCTGAAAGTTTCATAAATATGAAAAAACATTTAAGTCAATGTATACGACTAGAACACAAGACTTTTAAACTTAAACATCAGCATAATATGGCTAAGATAAATCAAATAATGCCATTTACATTTTCACATTGATATTATACTAGTTGAATAATCACATGTAATATCAATAGACAATTTCATAATGATATAATGCATAATTTTGGATATTCTGAAACATCTTGTCAAAGCCTCGTCCAAGACGTCTAAAAATGATTTAGGCCTCATTCAAAACCATATATCAAATTGAGAAAGGCCTCATCCAGTTCCACATCTAATTGTCTCATGAGACCTACTGATACATCGACGAGCTATAGCGGGCTCCACCCGTCACTTACTGAGTCCAATGAATTCCTTATATGAAAGGGTAGAACATAATATAATCATTTGTATTAAAACTAGCATACGAAATGTCAATATTTTAACCACAAACCATGAATGGCATAAAAATAGCACATCCATAGTCAAAGATAACATATTAAATACAATATGGATGATTTTATTATGATAAAACAACCTCAATAAAGAATAAAATACACTAAAGTATATTGACATAGTTGAAAATAATCATTAAAACTATTTTTAGAGAAATATCCCCTTTTCTTGAAAACATTTAAATGACACACTATTTATCCAAGAAGTCTTTTAGAAGAGATTTTTTAATCAAAGTTTTCCAGACCAGTTCGAAACTTTTAAAAGGAATTTTAATTTTAAAAAATAAATGTACATAAAAATAAATCCGTAATACAATTTTTAAAATAAGGATATTAATGAGAAAGATTTAGAAGAATAAATATTTAATACATTTAAAATGATATTTTAGTTAGAGTTCCTAACCAAATGAGAAACACCTGAATACAAATAATTGAGGTAATAAAAACATTATAATATCATGAGAATAAAGGGATTCATGATATACTATGTCATAGTATAGTATATACACCAAATAAAAGTGAATTGGCACATAACATCAAAGAAGTATCAGTGGAATGTAAGTTGAGGTGAATTCCTTTATAAAGACCGTATCCTTAGGTTAAGGATAAATCAATGACTTAATTATGTGTGAAAAATATAAATACACTATTTATGATTGGATATTCAGTTTAAATCAGTCAGAGTACATTCTTACATATTCTTGTAAAGACAACACCGATTACTTGGATGTTTATCTCAATGAATAGAAATTGAGTTAAAATTAATCTTATCATGTTTATATCGATGACATGAGAATTTATCAATGGAGTGATTATATGTATCAAAATTATATCCACAAAAGGGGTGTTTAAATTACTACATAAGTAAATAAATAAAGATTTCACACATAATCATGGAGAAAAGTAATCAATGAAGTTTGCGTAAAACTGAATAAGTGGAAATTGAAATTTGAAATTCCCTTACGGATTTGGTAACTTACAAAACATACACCCCATGAAAGAAGTATCATAAAATGAAGATGTAAATGCCCATATATTATAGTATATTACACAAATAATACAATAATGGTCAGTATATACACCAAATAAAAGGAAATAGTGGCAATATAGCATGAATCTCACGAGAATAAGAAGTGAGATGAAAACCGCATTGCTTGTAATTTTCCTTGGTCGAGGGTACGTTAACCTTATGTATAATATTTATATCATTGTTATTAAATTATTATAGAATTTTATAAATAAAAATAATATCATATATAATCCTTTAATATTTCTTGGTTAATAATATTTTAGTAGTATCATCGTTTCGGGTGTTAACTGATCAGTTTTCCTTTATAAGCTCGGTTATGTAAGCCATGTTTTTTATGGATAGTATGTATTTTATTCATATAAATAATGATATTATGTTCTTAAAAATTATTTTTAATCATAAAATAAAAATTATTCTTGAATGATTATGATGGGGAATGAATCTCATCGTGTTCGTGGAGATGGTAATCCGTACGTACGCACGAGTGACAATACCATTATATTGATGGTAAAATAATATGAAATTTGATGGTATATAATATATAAATAATCATTAAAATTTTATATTTATTATTTACAACCATTATACTCATTATTATACCCGTCCAAATAATAATGTGTTTGAATAACAAATTATACCACGACGTGGAGACGTTAAGCCATACGTACGCACGTATGGTGACTTTTTCATTCATATAATGGATAGAATAATAAATATTCTTGTACCATTTTTATAATAACATCACATTATATAGAAGATACTAGATTTATTATTTTATAATGGAAACAACAAAGAAATAAAAAGAGGAAGAAGAAAAGAACTTGAAAGAGGTTATTAAATATTTACCTCTTCTTCGGGTTCTTCCTTTTGATTTGATCAAAAGGGCTCCATAGGTTGGCTTTCTGACCAAGGTAATGCCTCTAGGATTAGGAGAGGAATATTGGGAGGATATTTGGGTAGGTTTTGGCCGAGATAAATGGCTTTGGAGGTGTGAAATTAAGATAAGGGGAAGTACCCTTTTATAATAGAGGTGAGGGTCACTTTAGGAAAAGCTTTAAATATTATATTATAATAAAATAAATTTCGGTTTTTAATGGCTCAAAAATGATTTATTTCAAGGATAATGTGGGGAGGGGTCTAAAAACTCTCAACAAATCAGTTTTAGACAGGTTTAGGTCACTATATTAACCTTATACTTTAGACTTAACTCTTAGTTATATAGTTTGACATTTACCATGTCTCTTTGTATTTTTATATTATATGGTTAATAAAATTATGTTAACAAGACAAGAGAAACCCAAGTGGTTTATTATTAAAATATATAACCTTATATAAGTCATTTGACCAATCCTTATATATTTAATAATATTTTATCTATTAATAATATATTATTTGTTTTAAAAACTCTATTATGTCAATTTTGACACTTTAGTTTTTGGTTTTTGTGAAAACCAGAAAAGTGTGATTGCTTAACAAAATTTATTTAATCAACCCTTAAATGTCATGTTAACCTATAAAATTAGTTTAATTCTTCAAAAGTCTCAAATTACATTTATTTGGATATTTATAAAATCAATTATTTAAATCATTCATTAATATGGTAATTACTTCATCATCATTGTGTTGTTAATAAATAAAATTATTTAATGTCTGAAAATTATAAATAAAATACCATTATGTAGGAAATATTTTTATCTTTCTATTGAATATTTATAGTTAAATTAATCTTATGTATAAACCTATATTAAAAATGGCTTAGTTATTAAACATTGAATTTAACACTTTTAACTCATTAAATGAAATAATAATAAATGTCCTAATCTAATCCAAGTGGAGAAAAAGGATCATATTTTATTCCTAAGGTTGTTGTTGATCGAATTAAACTTATCCAATAGAATTAGTACCTGTGTTAGGGTAATTATAATATCATTTTTACCCTTAATTATCCTATTTACTTTTAACTGTGGTAAATAAAAGTTCAAAGTTACTATTAACCAAAAATTATATTCTTATTATTGAACCAAATTTTTCTTACTGATGTCAACCGTGTGTCTTGGATTTTTGAAATTCAACTCACAGATCAGTAAAATTAGGTTTTATGCAAATTTTTAAATGCTCCTAGAATGTGGGTAAAAGACGGTAAAAAGTTCAATAAACTTTTATACATATAATTTTATTATAAAATTACTCAAAAGAAATAAATTGAACATATATTCATGTTATATATCTATTTTTACTTAAAATATATTTAAATAATATAAATAATTATTTAAATAAAAATTCAGTTTTAAACTAAAACGTAGTGTTTTCACAATTAATCCAAAAATGAATTTTTTCAGATAAATACAAATAATTTACCCTAAGATAATTTTGATATTCCAAATTCAAAAATGAATTATGTTATACCAAATTCAAAAAATTTAAGTTGCATTAATTATTTTCAAATTTATTTCCATTGTCGAAACTGAAATGTGGGTTTTAAAAAAGTAAAAACTATCAAATGATTGACATGTGTTTATGTAAAATTTAAATTTGAAATTACTTATAATGACCTAAATTGTATTAAATGATAAAAATATAATCTAATTATTATTCCAAACAATTCAAATTCATAATTTAACACTATAAATTATTTCGATTGAAAATTGTTTTTTTCAATTAAAATTTAGTATTTTTCAGTATTCATCAATATATGAAAGTTATCAGAAATGTACCAAATGTTTATCCAAAATAAATTTTTATGTCCAGATTATAAAAAATAATTTCATTTCATTAAATTGAATACATAAAAGTATCAAATATTGGTTTTAAAAAAGGTTTTCTATTAAAAGGTGGTTAAATTACATTTTGTGAAAAATACTTCTTTTATCTGAAAAAAAATGAATTTGTTCTTATATTATGTATAATAAACACATAATATAGATTTTAAAATTATATGGAGTATATAAAATTTAAAATTTAGTTAGTACTATTCCTAACTGCTTTTTGAATGGCTGGTTTGTTAAGTCTTGGTGCGCTCAAACTCATTGTTGTGTATAGCACAAGCTATTGAATTACTTAAAAGAAAATAACTTACTATGAAATATTGGGGTGTTACAGTGAACATATATTAGGAAAAAATTAACCCAACAAGATTTATTCTAATTGTTGAGTAGTTAGAGAAAATAAAGGATAATTTTTATCAACATCATCATTTACAATAGGTGGTGAAATTGTGACTTCCAATAGTATGAAGGCATTCTATTATACTCTCCTAACCCACTACATGGGACCACTATTAGGATTCTTTTAATGAAATTAAAGTCTAAAACATAGATAAATCCCACATCCAAAAAATAATTATGATAATAGATCACATGCACAAAAAAGGTGTTACGATAATGTTCAACGGAAGTGGATAGCTTGGACTCCATGATGTATGTTCCTAATATTACTCTAATGAATAATTCCTACATTTGGAGGATGAATTCATTGATGAAAATTTCTAAGAAACCTAAATGAAATATTTTGTAACAACCTTAAACGAATCACCTTTTCTTATTCAGAATTCCACAAGACTTTAGGCATGCCTCCTCTCATGATAAATTCTATTGACTAGTAGTGAGGCACTAAAGTAGAACTATAAGGATAATATACTCTCAATTATAGTATATAATAATTGTCAAATAACCAAGCATATGAACATAATTCTATTTGAGTAAGAATAAAACCAATAACAAACCAATATTATGAATGAATGACAAAACAACACTCTCAATAGTCACATCTTGAACATGATACTCATTTCCAACTAGGATGATCATGTAAATGACGGAAGTAAAAAATAAAATTTTTAGGGTCTCTACTCCCACTCCAATCGACAGATCATCCTGGTATCTAGAGTCATAAAAATATATCCCACTAGATGAAAAAACAAAGGCCTCAACTCAACTAGTAACTACAAAAAGTGTGTGGTGATTAGGTTCCCAAGAGACGTGGCCACCCAAGAAGGGTGTGAGTATAACTTAGTAGGACACCGCCAATTTGGTTCCATTTAGGAAAATAAAATGTATTATTTTTCATGTGATAAGAATAGATAAATAAAAACGAATTGGCCAACAAATAATTGTGTAATAATATAACAAGATCACTAAGGTACGGATAAGAAAACACAACCACATTACAAGAATTTTTACACTCACCAAGAATCAATGAAACTCGATCATACCTTCTTTACCTCCATAACAAAAAAATCAACAAAACATGTCTCACACATCCCTACCTTGAGGATATAGTCCAAAGATGTTTGATGCATTCCATATGGTTGAATAGTCCATGTAAATGTTGATTGTTCATCTAAAACATCCCTATTGGGAGGTACATTTCAAATGTATAAACCAATAACCAGACTCATGACACATTCCCCCTTGATGGAGTTGTTCAAAAAGAATTCTGAGATATCATTCCGGTTGGTATAACCCAAGTATGTCTCAACCAAATTCTAACACATTCCTTTATGGGGAATGGTCCATGTGGCTCAACATACATGCACAACTATAGAAGAAAGATGAATAACACATTAAATTTGTGATACAAATGATAGATCAAACATCAACTCATAACAAGAATTGAGATATAAATGAAAGATAAAACACCACATAAAATCTAACAACAATTATAGTCATTCCAAATTCACATGTGATAAAAAATCCAAAATAGGTCCGTAGGGATACACAAGCACACCACGAGTGATCAAACATCAACATATATCTTATATAAAACACACAAACACACACACATTATATAATAAAATGTCAATATTAGTGTTACAAGCCACACATTCACACCATGTGAGCAACTATCAGCACTGGTCTCATGGGTACAAACACGCACAGACCATGTCAACCCCTAACCATCGGCGACTAGGAAACTATCTAGAATGAAAGTTCCATCATGGCCCTTGGAACCTTATAAAATTTTTATTAGTATTACATCAAATTGTTAATACATAGAAATCATTAAAAAATTAATGTAATTAGGTCTATCATTTTAATTTATTAGGTAAATTATTTATTATATAATGATAGTCGTTCAATTTTTTTCCATGTTTTCCATGAATATCATCACCAACCGCCCAAGGGTGTTTTGACTACACATCACATACAAATAAACTAATCATAAAACATAGGGTCGAGTATAAATAAAACACTAACTCAAATGAATCCAATACCCATATAAGACAATATCATATATTTTTTCTAACCCACCCATTTCTATTGGGTAACCATCAATCACCACAAGGTCCTACTGATTCCCAAGTTCTCCAAATTAATTCGTTATAAATAAATTATAATTAATTAATTATGTATAAGGAAACTCACATTTTTAGTTAAAAGGATTACGTTTTGAATGAATTACTAGATATCAATTCCTAGATATAACTATGAACAACAATCCACATAAGGTTTGTAGCATCCTTCTAGATTTTTCTAGGGAAAACCCCAATCACCATAAAAGAATACATAGTCCAATTTCATATAATTAAGATGTAAATTTTTAAAGTTTTAAACAATATAACATACATTAACCAAAAAATGTGAGATATAATTCAAATCTCATCTCTTGTTCTCTACTATCTTGGATGAGTGAAAACACAAAAAAAAATTAGTCCATGATACATAGGAGAATCATCCAAAATACCTAAAATAGAAATGCCCAAAATCAGAAAAATGTGTACATAACAATGAAAATAGAGGAGTGAATAATATTTTTACCTTTTGTATTGTTGAATCACACCCAAAATTGTATGAATTGGATGATAAATGAGAGATTGAGGCTCCAGCTAATCCCTCTCAATTTAATACCAATCACTCAATGAAATAGAGGGCCATTGTGATCTATTAAATTAATAAAAAAGTAGTCCATATTACAGGATGTGACTCCTATCATTACACAGTTAAAATTAGGGGTCTAATCCCCAACATTATTTTTACCACCTAAAACCTTTTAATCCCCCCACAAGAATCCACTTCATGTAGTTAATACACTATTCATGATGTCCGTGAAATATTATAACATTTCTCAACAAATACGGTCCCCTGTACACTCATCTAATGACCTCATGAACCTCTAGGTTATCAATTTATCATTGATCCCTATTTCAAAAAATCCTATCCCAAAAATCCATATTCGAATACACAAAAAGTCAAAACATTACTCTAATTTCTAGTTCTCAATACTAAAAATTTTGAAAATTGGTGTCTAATATTTCCTAGGAAATTTCAACCGGTAATGATGTGGGATATTACAATCTCCCCTCAAAAGTGGTTACCTCCCTTGATATGTTTTTGTGTCACATGAATAATGACTTCTGATTAACCTATTTATCACTTATAAGGAGTGATCTATAGTCCATGATCAAATAAAAATTGTCTACCTCAGAATCTTTCTATGTTAAAAATCCACATCACACTTTCTAGTATAACTCCAAACATGAATAATAAAAGTTGAGCCAAAATCTCCCTATCATCAAAATTCGATACCACAATCACTATAGTTGTCCAACTCAACACACCATAGCGTCCTAAATGGATTCCTCCGGAAGAATTATGGATCTCCCCAACATAGGAATCATGATATGGGACAAGATTCTATAACTCTAATGGCATTTCCAATGCTATTCATTTCCATCACAAATTATCAATGAAAGACGTAGGTGAATTTTCAATAACCAGGCCTCATTCTTTGTTTTGAGATGAACTAATGAGTCACTACCAATAAATGAAACATGAAAAAGTTGAAATTCCATGAAAGGACCTAGATTGTTTTTACACAACTTTGTCATACTAGATTGGATTAGCTTGATGCAGTTAAGACCCACATCTTTTAGGTTCATAAAAATAGTAGTTAGTTCACTTCCCCGGTCTAAACATCATATATAGCATATGATTGAGGAGATAGAGTGCATAATCCTAGGAAGAGAGTTTCTATGGTGTTGGGTATTTTTAGGTGTTTGTGTTTTTCATTTATTTTGATTTCTTAAATTTTCTCCCTAAATGACTTTTTAATTTTTTACATTTTATTGTGGGAATGATTTTTTTTTTAATTATCTATTTTTAGGTGTTGTTTAATCATTGTATATCGTCTTTGTTGTATTTTCAGGTGTGGAATTATGTATATAGTAAAGGGAAGGAAAGAGTGGAGGCAGGCTGATGTTGAATTCTATACATCGTAGAGTGGAGGCAAGAGGACAGACTATTGTTTTATTCTAGAGTACTATATACCAATGGTTCCCAAACTGCTGGTATAGAGCTAAAAATCATTTATACCAACGGTTTAGCTAAACTATTGGTAAAACACTATACCAGCAGTTCACAAACCATTGGTATATATTTCAAACATTAAGTATACCAACGGTTATTATGAAACCATTGGTAAACCTATATTCCAACAGTTTATAAAACAATTAGTATAGGTTCTAGATTTAGTATTTTCAAACAGTTTCAAACCATTGATAATTCTCTATTGTAGCGGTTTTCTTTAAACCATAGGTATAGTTTATTTTTTATTGCTTTATACCAACTGTTACTATATAATTGTTGCTATAGGGCAATCACCACACCTTATCACCCAAAGGTTTGGAAAACCATTGGTATAACTTATACCAACAATTTTCCAAACTATCCTAATGGTTTTAAACTGTTGGTATATCCTTTCATTCCAGTAGTGATTTAAAAAAAATGCACTTTTTCAAGGGTGATAAACCCAAAAACCCATTCTCACACAAAATTCACTTCTTATCACATGAGTTATACACTATGTATCCAATTTCATTTCAAACCAATTTTTAAAAATATTCCCATCAATTTGAATCATTTATTTTTTCACACAAAATAATTTCATTTGTGTGAAAAATATGAAATACAAATCTTCTTGTGGAACAGGCTCCAAACATAACTTGGGAACAAAAACCCACCACTTTACATTACGAATATTTTTATTAAATAAAATAATATTACATAACCAATAGGTGATACATTTCTAAAAAACAGAAAAATTAACTTCCTATAGAATAATACAAATTAAGCAGAACACAGGAAAAATACACTTTTCATGGGAAACATGTCACAAGGACAATTCACACACCCAAAATTGATTCACTTGCATATTGGAAACACTTTTTGAAATCCTAAAACATTTCCAAACTATTATTTATCACTTCCCCTGTCAATCCCAAAAAATTCCCTTCCATTTGAAACAATGCAGTATAAGTGAAAGCATAAAAAATACTTTTCCTTGTGCAACAAACCTCAATACCACAAACTCACGTCAAATCCACTTCAAATTACACTTCAAATTGCACATAAAATTTAGAGAACACACTAGGGAAAACAAAGAAGCAATGGATTCATCCAACAATACAAATAACAAGAAATCACTTACCTAAACATGGTGGTGGATGGACAGAGACAATCCAAAATGATGCGTCTTTAATAGTGGATGTCAAAACTTGAAAAAAGTTAGCCAAAAATACCCATCGAACACCCTAGAAATAAGAGATAATTCAAAAATCAGCTTACCTGAAACCCTAGGGTTCAGAAGAAACTATTGGGGTGACACGAAAGGGGGAAAACCAAATCAAGGGATAGAGGGTATCAACTTGACAAGACAACCAATAATCTCAACAAAATTGGGATGAAACACCTACGGAGAGAATGTTATTCAGAGAGGATGGCATGTGGCATGGATGAGTAGCAGAGGCAGCTAGGTTGCATGTGTAGGAAATGGAAAGGGTGCATAATACTAGGGGAGGGAAAGTTTCCTATGTAGGGATGCTGGAAAGAGAAGAGGGTTGTCAGCCAAAGGTTTCTAGGTCTCCAGTCTGGGAAGAACAACACGATAGTAGGGTTAGGGTAAGGCAGCACATGATACAAAAGAGGGGGGAGGAAGAGTGGAATGAAAAGAAAAGAAAATAAATTTAATAATAAAATAAGAACATAATAAATAATAACAAATTTAATACTAATTATAATACCAAAATAATAAAAACAACCAGAATAATAATAACATTATTTATTATTATTATGACTAAAAATTAACTTATTAAAGTCGGAAACCATGTGCGGTTTCACAAACATATAAGAGCCCAATTTTTATTTAAATTAAAACCAGTTCAAACGGAAGCACAAAAGAGATAACCAAAATAATTAAAATATAAAAACGTGTCAGGTTGGGGTGTGAAAATTCTCCCCACCAAGACACTTTCTGCCCCTAGAAAGTCCCAAAGACTTGATCTTCCCAAGATTCCAGGCAAGAATGTGAATATAATTAAAAAACATCAATCACCCAAATATTGCTCATTCAAAACATTTATAACCAAAAACATCATATATCTCAAAACTAAAATCACCAAGAAAAATAACCAATGGCTAGAAATTCACCTTCAAACAAAACTATAACATGGAACAACCATAACCCTAACTTAGGACTCACCAGGACTTGCTCGAGACCTCCAAAAATACTCATCAAGCACCCCACTACCCAATATAACCAATTACCACAGTCAAGGTTAGGAAGAGGATAATAAAGGTATTCCCCACCAAGAACACTTTGAAGATATATTTTTCTACAATTTCGTTCCATGGTAGTCTCCCCACAATATTAGGATTCTTGTCAATCATTTGTTCTTTAAACCAAAATGAATCCCAAATGCAGAACAATCCTCTAACACTAGATTTATCCTCCAAGCTCCCCATGTTAAACCAAACCAACAGAAGAGGAGATGTTGGCGAGACCTACATTGGATCTCCCCACCATTCTATAATTTTTCGAACATAATGATATTTGGGCGAGCATTCCCAGTTTACTATGAGTGATACATACTGAACTCTTCATCAAAAACCCTCCAAAATTGGCTGAACTATACTTAAAATTTCCACATTTTCCAATACTCAACAACATTAGAGGGTTTTGATAGCGGAAACCCCTAACCAAGCGATGAACCGGATAGGCGCGCGTCAATTCCACAAGACATGAGCATCTCTAAAACTATTACAAAATTGATCCATAACTGACCTACAAGAAGGTAAAATATTTAAGATTCTACATTTATAGAGTGCACCCTCTCGATTTACAATAATATGGGATATAAGAACCTTCTTAAGGCCTAAGAGAAACTCCTATAAATGATGACCACAATATAGAGATAAGGAATTAATTCCACCTAAAAAAATGAAGCTTTCAAGGATGATACCACAATAGGGAAACATAATCCATACCCATTTGAAAATTGTGGACTAATGTCGGACCAGGTTCATCCTGCGTCCAACGAGTCATGACTGTTCACAAGCATTAAACCGAGACCAATGGATGGGTCCTGATGTCTGAGGCATCTACCACCTCACTGTCATAAGATGACCAACACTGACTGTAACTTTATCCTCTAGAAAAGAAACCTATAGACTTCTCCAAATTACCTAATTATTCACTCCATCAATATACCAAATTTGAAATTTAGTAAACAACTCAGATTTTCCAACTCACCATAATAGATATAGGCGATTGAGTTATCCTTTAAGAATGAAACACAAACTGAAAGAAGGAGCACTCCAAGAATAAGTCCCTTTAGTTCACACTCCTCATCATATGGGGAACCTTAATTTACCACAATATGAACAAGGCCAACAAATATTATAAGATTTAAACTGATTTCTCAACACTACCTCTAGGAAACATGAAACTAGATCATCGGAAAGGTAAACACACCTCCTTCATTATATGTTGAATGGTTGATCACCTATAAGCTCCACCATCTTCACATCCTTATTTACAAACACAGGATGAATCTAGTCTTGGGGATCAATCCATACATCCCTATTCAAAAAAAAGGAACGATCACAGTTTACTAGTCTAGTCCTGGTCCTCCAAACAAATTTGAGGCAACTCACACCCACAAAACATTTGATTTCATAAAAAATAGGAGACACTCCCAAACTTTCCAAAGAACTCATTAATATTAAACAAACCTAAAAATCTTAAAACAGCCAACACAACCATGCAGAATCCAACTCTGCCACTCCAATTAGAGTCTAGGCTGAGTCAAGAATTGATAAAGACCTGCTGGAATCCCATGGGACCTTTCTTGTGGGAATATCCTGAATAGGAAACTCAAAACCAAACTTCCACAAAAACAAATAACATCACAAAAGAGACATCCACACCTTAGAAATAAATTCAATAATTCCAACTTAATACATCAATTCATTCTCAAAGAAAAACACACACTTGAAAACCAAAGAACTATTCAAAAAATCCCAAAATACCTTTTCAATCCATCATTTTCACTCAAGACTCAAAACCATCTACCAATTCCAAAAACATTTAAGAAAAAAATCCAATTTAGAGAAAAAATACACTTTTCTTCTCAAATCCTCTCAGAAAAAAACATCCCAACATTCCCAAAATAACAAAAAAATTTAGAAAAAAATCAATCAATTTCTTATACATTTATCCTAATAAATATTTTTGGAAACAAGATTGATCCTTATAAATCAATCACCCAAAAATGGTATTCCATGATGCCTTATAGATATGAATTTTCATGCCACTAAAGCACCAATCCATATGATCCACCAACTATCCACTAATCATGACCATATGCCCACACGAGCTCCAATAGGAATACCCCTGGACCTAACAGGGCTCATCCACTTACAAAGAATAACATTTCCAATATTCCAAAAACACTTTTTCCAAAAACATTTAAAATTATCAAGAAATATTTTAAAATTATTTCCATATCTATAATAACTCACATTAATTTCAAATAGCCAAATATGCACTTTTAAATAGCCAAAGATGCACTTTTAAAATCTGATTTTAACAAATCAATCTCCAAATTTCATAAACAAGGTCTATGGGAAAGACCCCCAGAAATAATGTCAAACTCACACCAATAGAAAATAAGAGCTACCCCATAGACCATTTTTCTTTTAAAACCACTTCACACCAACCCAAAGCTGAACCAAGACACCTCCAATACTAAAGCACCTCGAAGGAAAACTAGAGATTGTGCCTAAATTATCTACATGGTTTAGAAGACCATACCCTAGTTGAGTTCTAACTACTAAGAGCGTCTCAAACCTTACTCTTGGGCATCACATGCATCCCTACCCCATATGAGACTGCATAGAGAATGGTTTTACTCCTAATTTCATCCCCCATCCACACAGACCAAAGATGACTACAAAAATCCTAGATTACCCCAAGTTAATTCAGGATAGGAACGAGCTTGAGTTCAAGACGCTATTCCCACCCCTACCACTTGAGTCCTGACAGTCCTATCTCGGATATACCTAACACCCCAAATAATAAGAACAAAACCTTCTCTGATATCATTTTGTCATGAACTAGCCTGGGGTTCCATCCAACCTAACACTTGATCCAATTGTTGAAATAGCTTGTAGGACATTCTTGATCCCCATTAGATAGTAACTATTGTTGGGTCATAAATAACACAACGTGGGAATGGTTTTATAAAAAATAAATAAGCACCACAAGTCTCAAAAGAAAAAAACGGATAGGATCGATAAAATATATTACCAAATTGATTCAATTTTCAATGAAACTCTTCAAAAAAACTAAAACCAACCAGAGAAGGTGAGAACCAACAAAAAAATTTGCATCCATGAAAAAAAGGGGGTCATCTGCCTCATGCTACCTCCACAAATACCAGAAATATTTGAGTTCATAAGGAACCTGATCCACCACTACCACTGAGATACATTATGCCTTAACCTAGGTTAAGAACAATAAGGTCTACATACACATGAGGGTACAGTTAGGGTGTGAGCCAGAGCTCTGTAGGATACCACCAAATAACATATTCCATGTTATAGAATTAAAAACAAAATTCGTGATTGAATATTTATTTAACAAAAAATAAAGATCACTTTAAACATGGTTTTTAACATGAGAACATTCTCTAAATAAACATGCTTAAAGAAAACATATAAATAGGGTTTAAAAAAATTAAACATTTATCTTTGGAAAGATATTACAAAATGGGATGGAAATCAAAATATTTTTAGATAAAACATTTCCAAAAAAGTATCCCATTTTTGTGAAATTAATTTGATCGTCGTATGCCGACGGTGAATATCACAAGTAGGCATGATCACTATGAGAAGTCTGTATTACTAGTATCGGTGGGACCCAAGAACCTCGTACGTTGGTGAACAGAACATTGTATATAAACCAAGAAAAATAGTATTCTTGTGCACAAGCCACTTTATTGAAACTCATCCCAATGTCTAGTGGTCTCCCATCATCGTCACATGAGTTTTTTTAGTGTTTTCAACATCAAACTTTCTAGATAAAACTAGGATAATCCACTTCCATATCATCTACTACACTAGTCATAGGCGACACTACTAGATACATAGGACTCTCACCAAATTATCAATTCACCATTAAATTCATTTTGAATAGAATCCAACTCATTCTAAAACATTTTAACATCAAGAGAAAATAGTTTCAAATCAAGAAACGTTAATAACTTTGAAACATTTCATAAAAAATGCCATTTTTTATGTGCTATAAACCCAAAAACAAATTTTCCTAAAAAATAAATTTTTATCACAAGAGTTATACACTTTAGATCCAATTATATTTGAAAACCATTTTTAAAAATATTCCCATAAATTCGAATCATTTTCATTTCACACAAAATAACGTCAATTATGTGGAAAATCTGAAATACAAATCTTCTAGTGCAACAAGCCCCAAACATAACTTTCACACTAAACCCCAAAATTTTCAACAAAGAATATTTTTTTTATTTCCAAGAATATTCAATGACCAATATGTGGTACATTTCCAAAAACACTAAAAAAATTAACTTCCCACAAAATAATACAAATTAAGCACAACACATGAAAATACACTTTTCATGGGAAACATGTCACAAAGCCAATTTTTGCACCAAAAACAGATTTTCATTCACATTAAAAAAATAAATATAAAAACATTTTCAAACTAGTAGTTATCACTCCCCCCATCAAACCCATCAAATTTCCTTTCATTTAAAACAATGCAGTTTAAGTGAAAACATAAAAAAATAATTTTCCTTGTGCAACAAATATCAAAACCAAAAACTCTGTTCATATCTAGTTCATATTAAACATCAAATTGCACATTAAATTTAAATAACTCATTAGGGAAAAAAAGATTAAATGGATTCATCCAAAAATAAAAATAACAGGGAATCACCCACATCAAAATGGTGGCATATGGACCGAGACAATTTGAAATGTGTGGGATTCAATGGTGGATGCCGAAACATAATCAAAGCTAACCATAAAGACCCATTGCAAACCCTAGAAACAAAGAAGAAGTCATGAATTGGTTAACACTAAACCCTAGGGTATGACTGAAACCGTCAGGGCGACGCAGAAGGGGGAACAATGAATCAAGGGAGAGAGGGGATTGCCTTGACAAGCCATCCAAAAATCCCAAATAATTTGAGAGGAACAACCTATGGAGAAGGAGCTCATCGGAGAGGGTGTTCACCCACATAGAGGAGCGTAAAATGGATATGGGTCACATGAGAAGGGAAGGGAAGGGGTGCGCAATGCAGGGAAAGGGAAGTTTACCATAGAAGGACCGCTTGAAGGAGAATCGGGGGTGTGGGCCTATGGTTTTTTGGGAACCAACCATGGAAGAACAATGCATAGGTAGGGTTAGGGGAAGGCAGTGCACAATGCAGAAGAGAGAGGGGAGGAATAGAAAAAATAAAACAAAAAAAGAAATAAAATAATAAAAGAAAACCCAAAAAAATAATTACAATTTTAAAACTAATAAAAAAACCAAAATAATAAAACCAACCACAATAATAATAATAACATTATTTATTGTTATTATTATTAAAAATAAAACATTCTCTTATTATGTCGAGACACCGTGCACAATCACACACCCATATAAGAGCAAAATAAATTGTAAATTAAAACTGCTTCAAACTGAAGCTCAAAATAGAGACCCAAAATAATTACTATAATATAATTTTTTTGGTTGGGGTGTAACAATTCATACCAAAATGTATCCAAATACATATTTAATTGGTGGTTTGTGTACCCTTGACCATGGGTAAGTGTTATACCCTCACCCATCCTTTATCCATTTCTACCTAAAATTAATGATAAACCCTATCCAAATATGACTTTTTATTTTTATCACATTTGTTAGATTATCCATACAGCACATGAAAATTACGATCACATATTTGGGAGGCCCGTAAGTACATAAATATTTGCTCATTTATTCAAAAAAAAATTATGGTTCCATATTAATCCTGAATAACACTTAATCCAGTAATAATGTATTATTAAAATCAGATATTTCATATGATATACTTTCACATAAAACATTATAATTTTAAGCAAAATTCATTTTTAATTCTTTTCTAGGAAGAATAATTTTTTAAAAAACATAGTTTTAAATTCATTTCCACACTACCTTAAACTATTATTGTCTTATACAGAGAAATAGTATGATAGTGGAGAATATTTCACCAACTAAACTATGTTTCACTAGATACTACAGATCAAACTAAAAATTAAGATGTCACTAATTCAAAAAATCATCTAACCTAAGATATATAAACATATAGGATATGCCTAATTGCACTAATATATAAAATATCAATAAAAAAATAAAACATGTTAACATGAAATCATTAAACATTTAACTTCACAACCACTAAATTATAAAAACATCCAAACAAATTAATACTTTTTCTAAGATCTAGATAAAAGTGGGTAGATATTTACTTGATGCCACCAGAAAAAGAAGAGGCCAAGTACAGAAGAAGAATAAACTACCTTAGATTTACCTGACTGTAATTCTTGTGATAGATTTACTTTAAACCAAATAAGTTATATATGTTCATCACCCAGGATAGTATAGGGAGATTAAGATTTATAATGGTAGTCAAGAGGCTAAAATTCTAAAACCCATGAAAAGGGGATATTAATTCTTAAGTTAAAATTTTCATTATTCCTTCACTAAAAAACATGAAATCTTTCCACTAGGTAACCTATTCAAGTCTATAAAGTACCCAATGATATAGACTAAAGAATATTTTGTATCACCAGCACCATTAGGTACCCATTACCCTATCCACTAAGTACTCAATGATCATCTAACAATATACCAAAATCCAACCCCCTTATCTTTCCTCCCATCTGCCTACCTCCTTCTATAAAATTATTTTAACTCTAGAGTAACACTAAAATACATGAAAATTAAATTAAAATTCTTTCTTAAAATAACAGTTTCATTAAAAACTACCCACAATCAAGATTATAATCCATGAAAAACTCAAAAAACCTTCTGGTGAAACAAACTATTTTATAGAGATTTTATTTCAGTTTACCAACCCCAAGTTTAATCTTATAATTTTTAATTTTTTAAAATAATTTGAAAAAGATTAATAAACTTACCTCACACTACCTCCCTTAATTGATAAATGATAAAAATAAGTCACTACATATTAGAACCATCCACCACTAACTCCATACTATTGACCCAAATCATATTCATAGGATTAGATTTGTACATATTTAGTTAAAACAGGGAAAATGTTATCAATGGAACTAAATTTAGCTTAAAATAAAATGTTGCATACTATTTTTCCTATTTTCGAAAATATTATTCATGTATTGAAAAACTGCTTTATCAAATTCCCCTACTTACTAATGCATAGATGAACTAATCGAGGGGAAATGTAAAGAAACAAAGGATCACGAACATCGAAATCTAGTGGTTACCTTCTTCATTCGTTATAAAACATTTAAAGTATTTGATTGGTTTTCAACCTCCTCTATATTAATTTCACGGTTTTTTTTCTCCTGAATAATATTAAACTCAATCACAAATTATTGACGAATTTCATTCCAATGTAGAGGTGAGTGAAAAATCCCACCATATATAGCATCAAATTTTACCATATAAATATTTGAATGATAAATATTATTTATATAAAATCTAATTTTCATATAAAATATTTCTTAGACCTAATTGATTAAATATTTAATTCCAAAAACATATCTTCGATGATAAAAATGGTCCACCCTGATTAACCATCAATTAGGGGTGATAAGTTATAATCAATTTAACCAATGTAATAAGGGTTGCATCTAAAAATTTCTATAGTTATGATATAAACCTAATCACTTGATAAAAAACAATTTGGGTCTCTATATATTCAATGAAGCTTTATGATTATTCAAACATACATGTTTCCTAATTCATTAATCGATTATGGCTTTTAAATTGGAGGAAAGTGAGGTTTCTTTATTAATTGATATATAATTATCCACACTATATCATTACCATTTGGAGATCGATAATGATTATCATGATATATATCATAATGTTATCTCATTTCCATTTATGTAAAGGATTTATATGAATTACACCAAAAGTTCATTATTATTATTACTACACTCACAATCATGTAGAACACCTTGAAATAAAATAGATAATTTGTAATTTTATATTAGTCCATAAAAATTTTATATTGATGTTATGATATATCTTGAAGATACTATGTTAAAACCCCTATATAAAGGAATTATATTCCCCCCGTAACCTGCTCCATCATTCTAGTGGGATGAAAATTCCAATTGTGAGCAGAAAGGATGGAGTGGGAATCTATACACCATCCTTGAATGGTTTCACCAGGATCAAGTGTATCATTAACATTGATACAATAATGGTTGGCTATTTGGGAGTCTGTGACTTTATCAATGATAGATGATTTCAAGTTGATATTGTATAGATGAAACTCCTTATAATCCATTTAAATATTCTAATGAATCTAATATATGAGACACATTATCCTCTATTGTTCCTAATTCACTTTTTCCATCAAATTTTTAACTTTTTAGATTATTGAAAATACTCTACCCACAAAAACGTTTTCAATTTCTAGTAACATTTTGAAAACATATACCTTTTAATTTTTATAGTCTATATATACTAAAGACATCCACAAAAACAATTATGCCTACAATGCTATAAATAATTCACTAATACAAATACTTCATGATCAAAGTTTTTTAGTTTTTATCATTAGCATAAAGTTTATTCTATTTAAAGGATACTACAAAGAAACACTATATCAAAAAACAACCTAGAACTACTAAAGATAAATCATAATAGAATTTTAACACGTCACTTGGCTGATGTAAGATCAATATAGGAGTAATGTTTTTCATTTTTTTCATATCCTAGAATTAGGCGTTACATTTATCTAATCTTAAAAAATACATTCCATTATTTATAAAATATTTTATTGGAGCATTAATTCTAGAAAAATACATGGATAAATGAAATTCATAACCCATAATACTTAGATAAAATTGAATTTTAAAAAAATTATGTTGAAACTTGGGTTTCTCCCTGTTAGACTATAGAATATTGATTCTTATATTTCTAATGATAGGTACTAAGATGACATGTGATTTTGTAACGTGGTGTGCCTGAAACAAATTTTATTAAAATGTTTAGTATTTTTATATTATAAACATGGAAGAAAGGTATTATCTCTCAAACAGTTTCTCGAATCAAAAATTGAAGGCCACAGTTGAGTCTGGAGCATGCCGTTTACCCTATGTGGCGTATAAGTTTTGCGATCATGGGCCTTCTATGGAAGAATCTATCAAGGGGTTTTTTAAAATAAATTATTCATTTTATTTTGATTTCATCGCTCAAATAACTCCAAAACAATGTCTCAGTTCAGATATATTAGACCACAGTTGTGTTTATAACATCGTCTTTACACTAGGTGCAATATAATTTTGTGATCATTAGGTGTCGGGTTGGAGGAAAGATTTTGGCGGGGTGTAAAATGGGTGATATTTATTTAATAAAATTAAATCTATATCCCCACCTACCACCTTACCATTTTTTGTGAACACAAAACCGCAATCCATATCCCTTAGATGGATGAATGAACCAAGGAGGAGCCGCCAGGTGCCGTTTTTATTGCCGATCGTCTCCAAATAGAGAATCAATGTGTCACAGGCATCATTCTATACCCAAAGCTTTGGTATTTTCCTTGAGAAGTAGGAATTTTGAGTTTTGATCCAGAACCCCTTGTTTATGCTTCATTTTTTTTCTGATTCTTCATCAAGGCTATATAGATCAGGTTCTAAGGTTTCTGAAAAAGGCATCGGATTCTTGTTTGGACCATCCGAGTGTTCATTGTGGTTAGTTGAAAGTGGCATAATGCGGGTCTGGTGAGAGCTGCTCCGAAGGAAGGTGGTGGTGTGGAATGTGAGTGGAGGAGAGGATGGAAGGTCGGGGAGACATGTTGGTGGATGTGTGGGGTGCACTAGCAGTAGAACAGCCAGGAACTAGTGGGGGCTAAGATCCAATTGTGGGTGATTGCTGGAATGGTGGGATAGAATGGTTGGGTCGCGGGCCGACAACTACGAGCATGACTGGCCATTCTAAGCCAGTCCAGATGGTTTGTTCTGTGTCAATATGGGGTTTTATTTTATAAAAAACCCTATATCTTGAAAACTAGAGGTCGGATTTGCTTCTTGTCTATGGAAATGTGACCATTGCTTCAAGGAAGACCTTTTGAGTCTATTTTGAGGATGGTTTATTGAGGTCTTAAAACTTGTTGTAATTAATCACCCATTGATAATAATAATAAAAATATAATTATTATTATTTGTAGCTTTTTGGATCACTTGTATCTACTCCATTTGATGTTTTATTGACATACAATCAACGGTATTGAGACCCTAGAATTATTGTGTATGTTTCCAGACTTATTTCCGGTGTTTGAACTGAGATCAGGGTGTAGGCCCCATGAGTCCTAGTATGGGAATTTTCAGTTTCGTGAGGATTGCAATGACGTAATCTGTTTGATGTGGTCTAGGATCGAGGTATGGTTCCCACAATGAAACGTTAGAGCTTCTTGCGAATACAAGTTCCATTTTTCCTAGTTAATCATTTTGGGAAACTAAATAGCCTATCTTGGGTGTTTTTTCACATGGAACATGATGGTGTCCATGTTTTCAGCCTAAGAGATACGATGTGCAGGCGATGTTGTGTGGGTCAGAAGGGTTAGTGATGCCTTTATCAATGGGGATGAGTATGTCTCTGTGGTTTCTTTTTATGATGATTTGATCAGCTAGGTAGAGTGAGTCCCCCTGGTTCGTTTGTTGTGAGGGTTTTCAGTATCATGCCCCCTACACTGGACTGTGACCCCTCTTCGGTTTCTTTGCATACAAACAGTGCGGGTGTGTTCCCATTTTCCGGAGTGAGTTTCCTCAATCTACTTCGACAGAAGACTCTGCAGATTTTGATCATGTGTCACCCCGAGAGGCCCGGTGTAATCCTCACATCCCATCATGTTTTCCTTAGTACGATTTTTAGTGTCGGCATGCCCAATATTTACCCAGGCACTAATCCTCTACCCCTGATGTTCTGGTAGGTTATAGAGTCCCAAGTGATCTCTAGGTGTAGAATCCCTATCTATGTATTTAGATGTTTTTCTTCCATCAGTGATCTATTATGACATTTTCCTTTGTGGAGTTCTTAGAATTTGTGTGGCCAAATATACACGAGCATGATCCTCTGCTAGGCTAGTTGTTCTATGATTCAGTTTGTTGCGCCATACCTCTTTTTGTGTTCAGTGATTTTGGATAGGTTTTCAGTGTCCCCCAGTAAACCATTGGTTGGATCACCTACCTAAAGAGTTGGGTAATTTTAGTAACTGGGTGCCCTATTCGGTGACTCTATCCATCGATCGTGTCCTTATTGATGGTTACCATGAGGGTTGTTTGGGTTTTGACATTAGTTTGTTTCCCAAAAGAGTGACATCTCTCTGTTGAGTTCCATATGGGAAGGGGTGGATGTCTCATCGACTATGATTTATTGATGATTTTATCCTCTCAATTTGTGTTCCATACGGGGTATTTGGGTTATTTGTGTGTACTATGACGAATGTTTCTACCTTTTCCTCAAGTGGAAGCATGTTGATTTCTATGAGGTCAAAAACTCGTGAGAACTTTTTGAGTGTTGTGGTGGAACGTCAAGTTACCTATCATGGATAGTCTTTGGTTTGAAATATGAAACTTAATTAAGGAGCTGAGTAATCCTAAGTAATTTTATAGGATTCCTTGTGGTGTTGTCACTTCAGGATTGACGTACATTGTGGTTGAGATAACTTGTCATGTTTAGCTGAGGATGGTCTCAAGATAGGGTTTCTCTCTCGTTTGGGTTCCCTCAGGCTGGGATGAGAGGATTGATTCCATCTGGTTGTTCTTTTTATTTTGGGGTTTTTGGGGAGTTTATTGAGTATCTTTATATTCAACCTAATATGGTCTTTTCCCGCACTTTTCCTATGTCTTGTGTTGACTTCAGGCCTTTTGACAGAGTCTCGATAGGACCAAGAGAAGGCAAATCACAGTGAGAGAGACCAACTAGAGTGTTTATTGAAGATGAGCTTGGGATCTTACCAGTGGGAGTTTGATAGCGATCACAGCATCTGAGCTAGTTTTATTCTTATGCATTTTTTCTTTTGGTGGGCCCGATATTTTCCCTTGTTGTACTTCTATTGTACTCTAGTTTAAGATAGTTTTTTTTCTATAATTATTTTGAGTTTTTATATATCTAAGAATTGTTTCATGGAGGTGTATGTGGTTGTGTGCCTAAATGTACCTTAGGCTAAGGCCTCCCATGTGTGTGATAGTCTACTCAGTGTTAGTTGCCGGCTCCTAGCCTATTGAAGTAGTTATTGGGGATTCATGGCTCAATCCTTGTTGGGTAGGATCAAGACATAGTGGTGTCAGAGCAAGTTCCCCCTCCAGGACCTCAAAGCGTAGTTGGTCTAGCTGTGAGTTTGGTTTGTGTTTTATACTGGTAGTGTTAGGATATTTTGAATTTGAATTTTAATATAAGGACTCCAGTGTTGGTGTGGCAACTGATGCATCCATTCAAGAAGACATTAATAAATTAACTTTGGACTCGGTACATTTGGACATTGTTTGTAAGGAAATAATGGTACATGCATCATATATGAATGGGTTTTTGGGATTCTCTTGTCCTTCTTGAGTCATCTCCTCAGATATACTCATTGATCCTGGTACGTCTTTTATTTTTTTCAATATGTTTCCACGATGAAAGGTTTTTATGTTTCCAAATACAAGATTAGTGTATGACCTAATGAGTGACGTGGATGCTTTGTAGGGGCATGTTCATGAGGTAGGTTCTTCTTTGGTTGTATAGTTAGTGGATCAACCACCTTTTAAGTAGTACGTTGACCCTCCATTGAGGGTTCGTGTGGATGAATCATGTCAGACTGAGTTGTGAATGGATTTTTTGGTTTTGGATGATGATGCATTGGGTAGCATACATACCGCGATCCTCAAAGACAGAGTTATCCTATGGTCTAGGATGAATGGGACCTGCAGTTAGCACTCATACATTGCCCGAGGCACTGTCATTTTCATAGGAATACCCATGCCCAGACTCAGGCTCTTATCTATAGTTCTGGTTAGTCGTAGAATAGGTTTTGTTATTCTACTGATGATCGGGTACATCTTGTCAGATATTATCAAACCCGCTTTATTGTTGAGAGGGATACAGTTGATGGGAATCCTTTTCAGTAGAATGATTTTGTGCATGGAGGTCTGTAATGCAGAGTACATGGAAGAGAAGTGAGTGTAGTAAAAGGATATGGCAGGCAGTATGAGTTACCACCACCACCACCTCAAGGTGGTCCATGCCAGGCTCAAGGAGCTAGAGGACAGAGAAGTGAAAACTATAGGTCGTAGAGGCTATTGACCCAGAGGCTCTACAAATGGATATAGGTACACTCTATGTCCTTTATACTTATTGTAGTAGTTTGGTAGACACTGGTTGAATGCACTCATCTATTTCCATTTCTTGCTCAAAGTTTCCTCAGGGCGTCTATAAGACCCAATATCGATGTTGTTTAGTGTATCATTGAATTCACTAGAAAAATGGATCCTTCCCCCATCAATACACATTTTTGTGAAGTGATCTAGAACTGTGCGAGTGAGTGATTTCTTTCCAAAGAAGAAATTTTTGAGGTACGGTGGATGATTCCCTACAATTTGTGTGTTCAGGGTGGGTTTGTGTGTTAGGATGTTTGTGTGAAGGGCCTAGTAAGACCCAGGGTGTGTTCTTGGGTAGCCCTATTTTGTTTGTTCATACCCTCATGTGTTTGGAATCATCGTGGTATGTGAGTCTCTTGGGGAGTTCTCGGTGTGGTTTGACGTGGCTTTGAACTCACAAGAATGAGGGATAACTTCCCCACTAAGTCATTTTCCTTAGACATGATGCAATATCATGCAGGTGAGTTATTTCTTCTTATAGAAGATAATATCTAAGTGCGGTTTATGAGTTCCTTTGACTTGGGTAATTGGAGTAGTTTTTTTGGCCTCTACATCATGTTAGCGAGGTGGCATACTGCTAAACTCTATAACTTCATGAGACGAGGCGTTTAGTGTGTCCCAACTATCCCAAATGTAGAGACATGTGCCCAGTTGCAAGATGTCGACTGAGGATGATCCGGACTTGGGTGTTGTGACCCTTGTATTTCCCCTAAGTGTGTTCTTATTGGATGAATGGGAACCTTTGGTGGCCTTTTCAGTGTAGTGGTTCCTCCTGGTATGAGTTTTTTACAGAGCAGAAGCCTTGGGTGAGCTCACTGGCGAGGGAGTCCCAGTGGAGAGATCATGTTCTTTCCAATGTTCCTAGAATTTCACTTTTCAGGGATGGAAAGATATAAGTTGTGGAGGATGTAGGGACTCGGCTTTTGCCATGTTACACTTTAGAATATTTATTCATATATTTTTAGAGCTATGCACTGAGATGGCATGTGATTCGGTGTCCCGATGTGCCTCAAAATTTTTTTATAAAAATATATATTATTTTTATACCATGTACATGGTGGAAAAGGGTTATCTCTAAAATAGTAGCTCTGATAATAAATTTGAGGATATGGGTGAATCTAGAGCATTTTTTTTTATCCTAGGAGATGTATATGTTTTTTGAGTGTAGTACTTCTGTTGAAAAAGGATATTCAGGGTGTTTTCATATATAAATTAATCAATTTATTTTGACCTTGGGTCTCGAATAACTCCTGATCAGAGTCTCGGATCAAATTTATGAAATCAGGATTACATATAGAATGTTGTGTGTACCATAGGAATGACATATTTATGTTAGATCTAGGTTCCTAGATAGAGGCAATCCATTGGAAGGGTTTAAAATGGGCGATATTGATATAATAAAATTAAATCAATATCTTATCCTTCCCCCATCTCCTTTGTCTTGCACATAGAACCACATCACCATCTCCCTTCAATGGACCAATGAACCAAGGTGGAGCCTCTAGGTGTCGTTTTCAATGTTGATCATCACCAGATTAAGAATCATCACATTGCTGGAATTGTTCTCCACCCGAAGCTTTAGTGTTTTGTCTAGGAGGTAAGCAGTTTGGGTTTTGATCTTGATCCCCTTGTTTATGCATCATTTTTGTTCGAATCATCATCAAGGCTATGTAGAGTGGTTCCCAACGTTTCTAAAATAGGTCTATGATTATTTTTTGCACCACCAAAGTGTACTTGGTGGTCTGAGCATGGTGGTGGTACATGATACCTATGAGGGAGGCTCCAGTAGAGGGTGGTTGTGCGATGGTCACTAGAGACACAATAGAAGCTGTTAGGCAGTGCAGCGTGTGGGCATGGTGGAGCTTGGAAGACATGGGTGGCATGGGGTGTACAAGTAGTGGAATGGCTTGGAGGTGGAATCTAGTGCTATGGATCGACACGGCTGAGCTACGAGCTAGCGGTGGCGAGCTGGACCCACCGGTCCAGGCGGTTTGGATCGGGACATGCTGAGGTTTTTTAATTAAACCATATATCATGGAATGTAGGGGTCCAATTTGCATACCATTTGAAGTAATGAAACCCTTACTTTGAATCAGACCTTTTGAGGTCACTTGGATGACCATTTTTTGCGGGCTCGAGACTTGGTGACACAAAACATCCTTTGATAATAATAATAATAATATAATTATTATTATTTTGAGCTTCTTGGATTGGATGTATCTCCTATTTACAATCCCTTTTTGATGTGTTGTTTGTGGCTTTGAGATCCTGAAATTAATGCAGACATTTCAAAACAAATTTCTAGTGTTTAAACAAAGATCAAGGTGTCATCCCCACTAGTCCTGTTCTGGGCGTTTGAGGTGAAATTTGACTTTTTTGTCAGTTGTCCATTTTGGACGAATGAGTAGTCAACCCTGTGTGTTTTTTCATATGGATCACTGTTGTTTAAACCATTTTATGTGTTCCAAGATTGAGACATGGGAACCACAATGACACGTTTAGGCTTGTTGTGAAGAAAAGTTTCATTTATCATGACTATCTAGTTTGGGAAGTAAATAACCTATCCTGCATGTTTTTCTATGTATATTGTGATGGTGGCCATGGTTCGGGCCTAGGAGATGTGTTGTGTATGAAATTTTGTATAGGTCACTTGGTTTAGTAAATAATTTACTAGTAGGGTTGAGTGGGTCACCCTAGTTCCTGTTTCTGATGTATCGATCAGTTGGGTGTCGTGGGTCCCCCTATTCTTATTACTGAGAGGGTTTTCAACATCACATTCCCTTCACAAGATTATGACCCCTCTTAAGCTACTTTTTGTAGATACAGTAAAGGTGCATTTCCCATTTTCGAGAGTGAGTTACCTTAATCTGCTTTGATATTAGACTCAATATATTTGGATCATTTATCACCCTAAGAGGCCTGACACGATCCTTACATCACTTTGTGTTTTCCCTGATAGGGTTTTTGGTGTCGATGTGACCAATATTTACCCAGGCATTGATCCTCCACCTAGGATGTTTTAGTAGGGTACATAGACCAATGTGGGACCTAGGTGAAGACTTCCTATCTATGTATCAATATGTGTTTCTTCCTTCTATGATCTATCATGACATTTTCCTCACTGGAGTTATCAAAATTGGCATGGACAACTCTATACGGGCATTAATCCTATGTTAGGTGAGTTGCTCTATATTCGAGTTTTTCTGTGATACCCCTTTCTGAGTTTAGTCTTTTTGGATAGGGTTTTAGTATCCTGTAGTAGACCCTAGGTGGTCCTCTACCTAAAGAGTTTGGTTAGTTTAGTCACCAAGTCACTTCTTCTATGATGCAATCTGTTGAGAATGTTCTCACAAATGGTTACCACGAGGGTTGTCCAGGTTCGGTCATTAGTTTGTTTCTTGATAGAGTTACATCTCTTGGTTGAGTTCCATATGGGATGGAGAGGTTGGCTCATTGACTACGAATCATCGATGTTTGTCCCCTCTCATTTTGTGTGCCATAAGGGGTGGATGGGTTCTTTGTGTGTGCTTAGAGGTAGGTTTCTACCTTCACCTTGAGTAGGATCCTACTGATTTCTATGAGGTCAGAACCTCATAAAACTATTGGGAGTATTGCATTAAAACCTTGATTTACCTATAGTGGATAGTCTATGGTAATGACCATGAGACGTAATGATGGAGATAAGTATATCTAGGTGATTTTATGGGTTTCCTTGTGGTTTTTTCACTTATGGGTTGCTGCACTATGTGGTTGAGATGACTAAACATTTTTATACAAGGATTTTCTTGATATGGAGTTTCTCTATAATTTGGGTTCCTTCAAGCTAGGTTGAGAGGACTTATGTCTTTCAATTATTATTTTTATTTTGGGTTATTTGGGGTACCTATTGAGTATCTTTATACTAACCCATGCATGAGATTTTCCCACACATGTCTTATGTCTCATGCAGGCCTCATGCCTTTTGAAAAAGTCCTAGGAGGACCCGGAGTAGGAAGAGCTTAGTGATCTAGACTGACCGGAGTGTTTACTAGAGTTTGGCCAAGGAACTTACCGGTGATATTTTGACAGTGATCCCCTCCATTTGAGTAAGTTGGTGTCTTATGCAGTATTACTATTTGTGGGCCCTATATTTTCCCTTTCAGTACTTCAGTTGTACTCTATTTAGGATAGTTGTATGCCTACATTTCTTTTTTATTTTTATATACCTATACACTATTTCATAGAGGTTTATGTGGGCTCATGCATACTGGTACATTAGGGTAATTCCTCCCATATGTGTGATAGCCTACTCAGCACTAATCGACAACCCCTATCCTATTAGAGGCAGCCTTGGGAGTCATGACTCCAGCCCCATTGGGTTAGGTCATGACACATTAATGGTAACTTTCTATAGAAAAACAACCTTTTAAATTTTTAAAAAAAAATTAAATCTCATCTTTAAAGAACATATGACTGATATATCTTCTAGAATCAAAAATAATTATCTAAAAAGAATATTATAAAAATGATGTTCATGAATTTCCTTTAATACAACCTAAATATGTTTTTCATTTTCATAATTGGTTTTGGAATACATTTATATATCATCTAGAAAAAATCCATGAAGGAATAAAAAAGGGATGAAATATCCATTTATTAAAATCAATGAACACTATAAGGAAACTATTCCATATAATGGGAATGAAAAAATACTCATAATGGCTATAACAGCTTTAAAACGCAGTTTTATGAACATCATTTAGTTTCACTTATATTTTTTTGGTAATCAAAGCAAAAAATTTATCTTTGAAAATAACTTTGAATAATTAAAATAATCAAATATTTTATTAATTCTAGGTAAATGATATTCCTTCATGATAGTCCTTCATGATAGTATCTTATTATAATTAGTTGTAATATACACACAACCATATATTTCATCTGACTTTATTATTGAATATAACAATAATATCCCAAGAAAATGTTCCTTGTATAATAAATCATTTCACCTCAAGCTCTATAAACTAAATATTTAAATCTATTAATTATGTTAGTGTTATAAAATAGGGATGAATAGAGATTTTTTTGTTCCATGTAACAATTCTATAGAAAATTATACTTCTTTATTTGACAGTAGCCTACAGTAATATAATAGTCAACCACATGTGGTAAAAGTTGTGGATTTTAAAAATCTTCTAATCTAAGATTCAAACGAGCTATAGTGATGGTAATGGCTACTAGTTACTCTTTATATAGCCATGAAAAACAAGTTTGAAGTCTCCACACTTTGAGTAATATATATTGAATGTTGATCAAAGAAGTTAAATAATCCTACTTTTTATAATAATTAATATGATTATAGAGTTGATTTAATAAGTCCATGTCCAAAATGATATCAAAAAATTTCTTCTAAAGAATACATAAATCTAATAAATTCTTATATTGTCTTACCATAATCATATGTGATACATGTTTTTCATTTTCATGAATTTTTTACCTTAGGGTGTTTTGATATTAATCAACATTAGAGATATTTGAACTTTTAATCCTAGAAGAATCCCTAAATTATTCAAAATAAAGTAATTATTTTCCCTTATGTAAAGTAATACAAAAGAAATTAAGGATGATACTACAATAATATCTTACACTAATAGATTATCCTTGAAGTCATTAGTCATGAACAGTTCTACTATATATAAATGACATGTTCATTATGAATATCATTTTAGTTGTAATTCCAATCTATAAGAAGGTGTAGTAGAGTATTAACACGCTATATCACATTTACCTCCTTGTATAAATAAAAAATTATTTGTTTGACTACCATCTGTTGATTGAGCGTAAGATACCTTGGACTATTATGATCATTGAGTAACACTATTTTATAAATTACTATATTAAAATTCTTGTGCATTCCCATACTAATCAGACTGGGGATTTTTTTTGGTTTCAAATATAAAATTACTAATGATATTATTAAAAGTCTCATACTTGTAATGTTAAACTATAGATCTTCCAAAATTATGAGTCAATGTAGAACTTTTAGCTAGTGTTCCCTAGCTAGAATAGTCCAAGCATTTATTTCACCCACTAAAAGACCCCTAAACTAAGTTGTGACATATTATTGAAATATTTTCTCCCAATATTATTTTTAAGCTTAATCAAGTAAATATATCCTTCTTAAAAATGTCATAAAATATAAAGGTTAATCATTATCGACATTCTCTAAAATTATTCTTATAATTCTATATAAAATTATTGATAATTATATTTATCATACCTACTTGAATAATGAGAAAAATAAATAAAATTTTTAATCCTAATGGAATATTTTATCACTATCATTGATTAAGACATTAACTCTATAAATTTATAAGGTTTAACTTGAAAAATAGAATATGGGTAAAACATATCATGGAACAATTCTTTGAATCCCATCCATGTAATTTAGTAGAAATTCTTTACCTATACCATTACATCCCACCACTAATGATTATCTCTTTCAATCATAAATATTGCTAAAAACTCCTTATTCTATTATTGAATCTTGATACTTTTAAATATATGATAGATACGATCCACTCACCCCCATGATTCTTGTATTGAAACGCCACCCCAGAAGGTAGGGGTGATGAAACTGGAAGCCCCTCAAAACATCTATAAACAAGGTTTTATATTATGCAACTAATTTCCCTATGGATTCAAGTAGTATAGTCCATACATTGTGGAATTTAGGGAAAATAGGTGGTCCAGTATTCAGAGTTGATTTTCTAGGTCATTTTGGTGATGTTATCATGGGTTGATGTGATTATACACTCTAATTTTATGTAAATATCATATTAATTTTCACATTTTAAAGTATTATAGACTAAAATATTTACAAACACAAAAATAATCAATTCATATCCCCATCCCCTATCCTATTACATCCCTTTTATATGATCATTTAATTATTTAAAATATATTTTTTAAAAATATTGATACATACATTAAACAAAGTATAAAAATATCAGTTAATAATGATATTGAGAAGTTATCTAATGATGATAAATCAAAAAAAAATATTAACCTAATACCCATTAATAAATAATTTGGGAAATTATGTTCATTTATTATTGTTATTATAATTAATATAAATCATTAATTGATTCAAATAATAAATGATGTAAGAAAAAAAAGATCATATTATGTTATTGAATCATAAAAATTCCAATATATTATTATAAAATTTAAACACCATTCATTTTATAAGTTTTTTTTGTTTCCAATGATTTTATAGAAGACTTCTAAAAGGGATTACATATTAATGAGATATGTTGAATGATTTTTACAAGAACCTTAGATATGTTCTGTCTATAGGATAGACATCACACCATGAAACCTTAGTCCCACTTTAAGGGTATTATTAGGAAATAAAAAAGGAATTTTAATCATTTTGTACATATTATTTTTCCACATAATTGGTAATATCCTTTAAAAATACAAGTAAGGTTCTATAATTTTTTATTGGGAGAAGAATAAAAGTCATGTCATGAAACCATTAGTCACACTATGACTCAGTTATGAAAAATGTGTAACAACCTAAGCAATGATAGAATAAATCATACTAATATTTATTATTAATCATAAATTATTTAATTATATTTATTATAAATATATTATGTGATTTCTAAAATCAAAAAATAAATGGTTTTATTAATCTCATTTATTATATGATTTTTTGTTAAAGTTTAATAATTAAAATTATATAATTTTAATTTTAAAAAAAATTATTTTCTTTTTTAAATTAATAATGTAAAAATTATCTTTGGATTTACTTTTTATAATTTTTTGAAAATATCGATTTTTCAAGGAAGAGTGAAAAATTATGATTTTTATTGAAAACTATATTTTATTTTAAAGTATTTACAAGGTAAAATTATTTTTTGGATCAGATTTAAATTTTAATTTGTTAATTTTTTATTTTGGAAAACATAATTATGGTTATTTAAACTTTTTTTATAATATAATTTAGTAAAAAAACATTTTATATTTAATAAGGGAATTTTCCAAAAAAAAACTATTTTTTTAGGTTTTTCTAGTGTAATTTCAAATAAAATTATGAAGCTTATGTATTTTGATTTTAAAAAAATGGATTCCATATTTGGGATCAGTGAGTTAGAATTTAGTAAAAATTTATTTGGACAATATGAACAATAAACCCAATTATTTTTATTACCATGGTAAAAGGGAAATCATGTGATTTAGGTTAAAAATAAAATCCTAAGAACCATAAAATGACCCAAAACATACTTAAATATAATTTTAATATTATATTTGACCATAATATTCCAAGGGTTGAATTTATGACGTTTATAGTATTTTATTTAAAAAAATGTTAAACATATCACACTCATTTTTATAATGTGTAAATTTTTTAATATAGTGTTTTGAAGAAGACATGTACAACAATAAATAATATTTTTAAATATAAAGTATTTATCTCCATCATGATATGTTTTTAAAAAAATTAGTGATTAAATAATTAACATAAATTCTTTCACAATGCTGATGCATTAACTAATTAATTAGTCTAAAAATCAAATAAAAGATAATAAAAATATTTAAAAATATTTAATTTGATATAAATGATGTGATAAACTAATTTTCATGATGGACATACAATTTTAATAATATAATCAAATATTTTTTTAATTTTAGTTGTTTTATAGATTTTATTAAAGTCAAAACAATGAATAGTTGTAAAAACTATCATTATGGATATTTTATATTATTGATTATGTTATTAAAAAATATAAAATCCAAAAAAAGGAAATTCAGCCAAGTTATTATGATAAGGTTTAAAATATAAAAAATGTCCCATTTATGGGATATTTTTATTGTATTATTAACTATATTAACCCTTAAAGAGTAAAAATACATGTCGTCATGCTAATAGTTAAAGGGGTAAAATAGGGGATAAAATAAAAATATAATGGTATAAATATAATAAAACCTCTTATAGTATTTATTTTATGAGGGTATCTAAACCCATAAAAATATTTTATTATAAAAAAACTAACTTTAGGTCTATTTTTATTTTAAAATTAATTTATATTACTTTAATATTTTCGAGAAATGACAAGAGTGCCCCTTTCCTCTCTTATAAAAATGAACCCCTTATTCTGAATACTTCACCCGAAAAAACCTATTTTGATCTTAAAATAAACACTAAAATACCTTAATATAATCCATCCCCATATTCTAGAATTATTTTTTATGAATAATACCAATTTTAGAGGTCTTAAGGTGTTATGTAATGGGGGTTTTCAAAACAATTGGTATACTTTTTATCCTCATATTTTAATTTTATTTATTATTTAATATCATTAAATCATTATTAAACCATGATTATATAATAAAGACTCTATATTAAAAATAAGATTTTTGTATGTTAATTTCACATCCTATACCCTACTCTTCTTCAATTGAAGGGGAAATGAAATCCTTGTTCGTGTGTACAGTAGACTACCGACCTGTAAATCGAAGTAATTTGTTTTCTTTTACTGTATCTCAAGATAGGTTATAATGATAGAATTAATGTTTCTATATAATATTCATGATATATTCATCATTAAAAATAATAATATATTATTTCTATTCTTACCTTTCTAAGCACATTAAAAAGAAAACATTGTTTCTACATACATGTAAAATACAACCTCAACAAAATGATGTGATTCTTTTTTCATCACGACCTCATAAGTATGATATATGTAATTATATTTATAAAATTAATAAGATATAAATTTTATAATTATAATTATTCAATGATAAAATAATATTTACCTTATTTCCATAATGGTCTTTGAAAAAAGGAAATGTTACTCATTTGTATATATGGCCTATTGTCTTAATGATTATAATGCAGTATATTTTTCCTAACCATATTTAATGGTAAGATTAAATTTTTAATTGATATATAAAATTGTAATTATTTCATGAATATTATTCATAATATTATGTCATTATGATATCGTTTAGCTTATTCAACCTACCGAAGTCATTCATGACTTATGAACCAAATATTATCAAAACGTCCAATGTGAACTTAAAAGATTATGGAGTTTTATATTACATTATAATAAGTGATATAAAAGGAATATTAAACATTAAAATTGTTCTTATGAAATTTTTAATTAAATTAATTTTATTATTATGGAACATAAATATTGTATGTGATGATAAATACTCAAAGAAATGGATTTTTTTTAAAAATCCTTATTTAAACATTTTCTTTAAACTCCATTTTTATTCTATTTCCATTTTTTATTAAATTTATTCAACTAAGGTTTTTACTATTCTATAATAGTTTTTTAAATAACTTTTTATCCATATTTTAATTTTTAAAAAATTATTTAAAATGAATAATTTTTTTGTTTCCAAATGAGGTACTTTTTGACTTTTCAGAAAAAAAATATAGAAGCAATATTTGTTAACTTATATAAAATTAATGGATTTTTCCACCATCCTGAATAATATTTTCATTGAAGGAACCCTTATTGGTGTATATGGTTCTTTTCAATGAATAGTTTTCTCTTGATAATTTCCTTTTTTAATTAGTGTTTTCAAAATGGAAATGTTTTTTTTCTTGATAATTTTTTTAATGATAATTTCTTCAAATAAAAAAATTATTTACCAATTTATTGTTATTTTGGTATTGAAAATGGGTTTTAAAATGAAAATGTAATTTTTATATCTTAAAGTTTTTTTATTATGGGTTTTAAGGGGGTTTTTAAAGGTTTTATCATGAAAAGTATAGAAATAAAATGATATATGTGAAATGGGTGAGACATATATAGCTTATACCAAGGGTTGAGCCACATTATAGCTCTTGGGAGACCACGATATAGATTACACATTGGTTTTACCTAGGTAATTATAGGTGGTCATATTATATATTTGGGTGTTCCAAGATTTCCGTCCAATTGATTGGGTATTGTACCTTATCTTTTGATGTAATAATGAGGGGGTTGTTTAAGGGTTTCTCTTGTGAATTTAATTGGCCTCTAGTTATTTATGAAATGGTTTTAAAATGGATTATGAAAGTGACTCTCCATGTTACCAAGAAGTTATATTATTTTCTTACTATGGGGTTTAAAGGTTTTCTTTGAGAAAAATTGTGTGTGTTTTTCAAGAAGAAATGACTAATTTCATATGCTCAAATAACATTGAAGATAAATGTAAACATTACAAGAGGTTTTCATTTTTTTTAAATAGAATAACAACTTTATTTATTTTTATGTCCCTTACTATGTTTGTTTTCATTCATACCATATTTATAAAAAAAAGTCCAAAGGTTTTAAGGATGGGTAATAGAAAGGAGGAAGTCAAGTAGAATGTCATGAACTTTTTTCAACAAAATATATCATATTTAAATTTCAAAGAATTTTATTTTATGGTGAAAATGGATAATTCATAGAAGCATATAATTTTTAACATATGAGTTTTTATTTATGACTTATGACCTAATTATATAAAAATTTAAATAGAAAAGATCCTCGGGATTTTATGAATGTTAATTATAGACTAAACCCACTATATTATGTAATGTATATAGTCGGGTCCTCACATGAGGAGCCTGGTATGAGGGTTTGGATCATGGGTAGATGAGACATCATGATTAGAACCTATTAAAGTTAGTTTCTATTCAATTTAGACCCAATAAATTGGTCCACACCGTATGATCATTCATCATGCCATGAGGTATTTTACAGTTCAAAATATGCTAAATTATTTGGATACATAAGATTATTCACTATAGTGGTTTGGATCATAATTAAAATCATTTTCATTATTGCAAAAGTTAATTTTATGTGTCAAACCAAGAACATTTTTTTGATGTCATGATTAGGTTAAGGTTGATTTTGGTGTTTCTACAATTCTAACATGTCTACATCATGGGGAGTTTCATACCTATGAAGAGTTAATATGCATAGGTTGATATTCATGGAGTATAAGTGACAAAATCTTTGTATGTTAGTTAAATATGAATCTAAGGATTTAACCATGATATGCTTTTAAAATAAGAGCAATAAAATTCAATGATTGAGTATTACACACCATAAAGGGTAATATTCATGTTTTGTAGATTTCATGAAAATAAACTAATGGATTTATATTTCTTAACTTTCATAAATTAATTTAGGAAATTAAATAATATATCATGACTTTAAATTAAAAGAGGTGTTTTAAAAACTATCCCTACACAATGAAGTTAAATTATTGATTAATTAATATAGTAATCTAGTGATTCACTATATGTACAAAAAGATATATATTTCTTATTTATAAGAAGAATAATCATGGATAATATATATATATAGATAAAATGTTAATTATATAACTTTATATGAATTTTGGAGGAGAATATGAAAGTGTTATACGGTGAGTATCAATAGAATATTATGTATTTCACCACAATGATGAAACTGGAGTTAATTTTTTCATCATACTTGGTGTAGTTTAAATGTGTTGATCATGGAAGGAATAAATAATTTACATGTTTATTAGTGAGTTTTTTCTAGTAAGTAGAGTAGTGTGTCCTATTTTCATTATATGAGGTTTGTAAACCTGTATGGTCAATGAAGACACAATATATTCTAATACAAGTAGTTAACATATCATTTTTTACTACATCAGTACATTTTCATTACAGTTTCATCATATTATCCCCTTTTGGGTGGACCATGTAACTTTTATGTGTCGTTATTTTGTATTTTTGTCCCTAAGATCTATCTATGAGTGTGATATTGTTCCTAATTTTCAATGAAAATTTATATGTGTGTGGCTAATTAAAATATAGATATAAACTGATTTACCCCCTCCCCAATGTATTTAATTTTCTTAAGAAAAAAATGCCGAATAAGATCTAAAGGTTCTTGGTGAAGTTTTTCTCTTTGAAGTAATAGAAGTAGCCATCAACCACATAAGAATTATAATTTTCAATGATAATTTTTTTTGAGTTTTTGATAAATAATATAAAACCCTATTTATTTTCATAAATAATAAATATTAACCTATCTTTCATTTATGGGATTTTTACATTATATAATGTAAACATCAATCATATGAATATAGGAAATATATTGATGATAATGAAAAAGGATTCAACATGTGGGGTGGATCATTATCCAATGTTATATACAAGATTTTCATATCATGTATATCATCATACAACATGTGGTAAATCCTTCTCAACATCCATGATAGTGATTTAATGTAATGTGAAGATAAATTATAGGAATTATGGAACATGAATGAATATTTTAAGATGCACCTATATGAGTCCACTAATTCATTTTTTTCATGTGAATAAAGAAATGCATAAACTCAACGAAAAAATTGATTAATAAAAACTTTTAATATAATCCTAAGAATATTGTTTGCATGTATCAACACAAAGGCATATATGATCAATAAAAAATACCTAAATGAGGTGAAACTAGATATTATTTATAACACTCTCATTTAATATGAGATAACGTAAAATTATAATAAATCCTTCAAAAACGATAATTCTAAAAAAGACTCATTCAATAAAATGAATAAAATCATAATAAAGGATGATCCCAAGGGTATTAATTTTATTAGTTGATAGATTTTATTTTCCAAATTCTAAAATAATGAAATAAAAAATTCAAAGGAGATAATCTAACTATATAAAATTTGAGAACCTTACTATAATACTCCACAAGAATTTTTTGGATGATGAGGAAGATGAATAACTATATAAGAAATAGGTTTATGGCCATAAAATAAATATGATACCATAACATAAATTCTTTTAAAAATTAATATCTTTAAAAGGAGTATATGATCATGTATTAAATGAATTTGGGAGAAATTTAGAACTACAAAGAAATTTATGAGGATGTTTTTTTGGATCTCAAAAATACAACCAAAGCAGGGTATTGTGATTATGAAGGTATTTATTTCATGTGAAGAGTCAACCATGAGGATGAACTAGAAGATTATCAAAATGAAATTGATTTTTTAAGGGACCAAAAGAATAAATACAATGGAGTGGCTTGTGACTAGAAATATTATATGCAATACAATTATGAATTAATGTCTACGATTCAAGGGATTATGTGTTGAAATATTGAAACCATATAATTATTAATTTATCAATGTCTTAAAACTGAAGAGAATAGTTGGGATATTGATGTATTGATTTATATTTTGAAATATCATGTAAAAAATTATGGGAGTTGAAAATGCGGTCTTTCTGAAGTAATAAAATCTTTATAATCAAGAGATACTTCTAAACCCTAACATGGAATTGGGATGTTTGAGTTGATAGATTGAAAAAGAACCTAAGGAGGTTCATGGGGAGTCAATAGAAAAATTAATCACATTCCCCAAACAAAAATTCTACAAATATAATGGTAAATAAATTGAGATTCTTAATCATAATAAAACATTTGTAGTGGTTGATGTGAAACCACAATAACCCACTCCCTAGAAGAATTTTGTTTTTAGAGAATAAAAATATACTTAAAAATATATATGTGTAGTAGTGAAGACACATAATAATATACAATATATATGGTGTTATGCTTTTAGAAAAAAAAATTACACACAATATATGATTCCCATAGAAAATATTTATTTTATGACTCATGTGAAACAAAAAAAATAAGAATAATTTTTTAATCATGGTATATTTTTAATTTCTATTTTTTGTGTGTGAATAATATGGATAAAAGTTTTGAAGTAATCATCAAGTGTATAGGGATATATACCAAAGGATACTCAATTAAAGAGATTATATCAACTAGAATCATCATCAAGAGGGTTGAAAAAAATGACAAACTTACATCCATTCAAGATGAATATGATTCAATGAAGCCTCGGGTGGAACAATATAATTCACCACATAAGGAAGGAATACAGTGAACATGCATCATGAAAAGAAATAATGGAAAGTCCAATGTTATTGAAATTTCATTAAAACCGGTGGATTGAGCTAGTGTATTGATTTTGAATATAGGTTGTACTTATCAGAAGATAAAAAATAAAAGTCTTATCACATGATTAACATTTAAAAAATAATATTTTAATCACCTTATAAATGATTAAGAGGTTATGATTGTTGGCTCTATAAAATGAAAAATTACACTATAAGAAATTAGGTGCATAGATGTATTTTTTTGGTCAAAGTAATTAGTCAAAAATATTGTGGTTAATTTGATTCATTTACATGGGTCATATTGTTAATTTAAAAAAAAAGACTTTCATCATCAAATTAAAAGATATAACTGTTGTAATTTTTGGGAAATTCGCACGGGGGAATATCTACCTCATCCATGGAAATGTTGACAAGTGATTTATATATAAGGGGGAACAGAATGAGTTTTTTCATAATTAAAAAAACTAATTGATCTAAAATTATTTGTTTAACTATGAAAATAATGAATTAGAACATGATATCATTAATATCATACTTGACAACACTCACATCTAGGATAATTTTCAAAAATAAAAAATAATTTGAAATATTTATAATTCAATGGGTAAGAAGTTGATAATGTTTCTTGATTTAGTGATAGTCATCATGTGTAGGCCAATATAACCTAAATGAATAAATACAAAGAGATATTATATTTTATTTATCAATGATTATAACAGGATTTAATGGTTGATAATCTCCCACAAATCTAAACTATATAGGTGTTTTACTAATTAATAGAGATTACAAGAGAAGTTTCTTGGGTTGAATGCTTAAAAATTTTAGATCAAAAATAGTATAAAATTAATTAACAATAAGGTGGAAGAATATATCAATAATCATTGGATAGGGTACCAAGTTTCATTAGTGGGGATTCATCAACAAAATTAATTCATTCAGAGGATGATCTAGATTTTTAATAACACTGACTGGGATAAACATTTTTTGAAAAAACAATTAAGAGGAATATTGGAAGTAAGTAGTTATTACACTATTTTATATCCCTAACAAGGTCTAATAATGTCTAAATGGGGAAATTATACACTAGGAGATGTGTTATGGGAATAACCAAACATTAAAGTACTTTCAATTTTCCAATGTGAATGTTTTATTCTCAATAATGAAGAGAACCATAAGTTTTAAACTCCATGGGATAAAGGAATTTTCCATGTTTACTTATCCAAAATCAAAGAATATAAATTATTTAATAATAGGCTTGGTAAAATTGATTAAATTTATGATGATGTTATTGTCAAAATGAAATATATTCTGAAATATAGTGAACTATTTTCACAATAAAAAATTGATGAGATTATAGAGGAGAGTGATTCCAAATTCATAATCATTGGGGAGTTACATGGGACTGTAGAAAAATCAAAATAATACCCTGATAATTAGGAAAATATAGAACATTCAGTAGCTATGAAGAAGCTAAGAAGTAGTGATGAAATTATTTGTGGGAATATTTTTGGTGACTAGAGACCTTTAGTCAAAACGAAGAATGGAGCCTCTACGAAATACAATTTTTATCTCAAGAAGACCATAATTATTATAAAGATTCTAAAAATAAGATAACGGTTACACCCCGACCCCAGTTACCCCGAGTTGGTGCATCATTACATAACATTGGCATGATCACAAAAGATCAAGTCTTGAACGACTGATTAATTTGGTAGCCTTGGAAACACTAGATACATTCATAAGGTTTACATTACATAATAAAGTGAAAAACTAAAACAACATCTAGTCTCCATAGACCACACTCATATCCCCTTATACTATCCCTATAGGTCATTCATAAAATACTTCTTCACATCCTGGGAAAAATAAAACATAGAAAGGGGTGAGCTCAAATTCTTAGTAAGGATAACAATATAGCGGAAACTTTCATAAATAAGCATAATCATTTAAGGAAATAAATAAATAAAACAAAAGCATTTTAAACATGAACTTCTGCATAATATGGCAGAAGTCAAATGAAATAATTCCATTTAATTATTCACATGGATATTCTACTAGTTGAATAATCACTTGCAATATCAATAACCACTTTCATAATGATGGAATGCATAATTTCGGACTATCATAACCACATATCCAAGGCCTCGTGCCAAGACTACAAATAAGATTTTGTCAAGGCCTCATGACAAGACACACATTTGTCTCATGAGACCTACCGATGCATCGAGGAGCTATAGCAGGCTCCACCCATCACTTATTAAGTATAATTCGTTCCTCATATGAATAGGTTTAAACATAACATAAACATTTGTATTAAAACTAGAATATTAAATGTCAATACTTTCTCCATAAACCATGAATGACACATCCACAGTCAAACATATCACAAAACCATCAATAAAATATAGATGTTTTGTATCATAATAAATCAACTTCAATAAGCTTAAAATCCATCAAAGGATGTTTACATAGATGAATTCAAAACTATTTTAGAGAAATATCTCTTTTTTGAAATCATTTAAAAGTCACACATTAATAAAGGAAGTAATTTAAAAGGGATTTTTAAATGAAAGTTTCCCATACCAATTTTACACTTTTAAAAATAAATATCATTTAAAAACATTCATGTCAATATAAATAAATCCTTAAAATCATTTCGAAAACATGAAAATTAATTAAAAATATTTAGAAAGATAAATCTTTAAAACATTTAAAATTCTGATCTTGATAAAGAGTACCTTTCACAAATTCTTAAAATATTTATTTAGAAATATTTTAAAAGTCATTTAGTTATAAAATAAAACATTTACATTGAAAATATTCTTATAATATTTTAAGGGATGCTTCGATGATTTTATAATGGTGGAAAATAATCACACCCACTGTAAAAGTTAAAAAGACATTCTTACCTTAACTTTGTCGAAAATGTTAAACAGAACCTTGTTTGGAAAATGATGGAAATATTCCTTTCAAAACACATAAAGATATAAATGACTTTAACCCATTATCTATTCAATAGTAAAAAAAATTAAATACATATTTTTGAAACGTGGATTTGGATGAAAAAGATGTCCCAGTAGATAATTACGTATAAACAACCTCGGATAATGAAGAGATTGTGAAATAAACCTTTACCTTGTACTTTTCCTTAGATGATGGTATTTTAACCTCCTTTATAATAGCTAAAACAATTTTATTAAAATATAAAAGAACCATGTACATAATTATGATATCATATATGATCTTTTAACATTGCTTTTTTAATAATATCTTAGTATAATCGTCGTTTCGGGTGTTAACTTACATGTTTTCTTTAATATGTTTTGTTACATAAGCTATGTTTTTTGTGGATATGTTGTATCTTATTTATATACGGAATGATATCAAGTCCTTAAAAATTATTTTTAATCATCAAATGAGAATAATACTTGAATAGATATGATGGAGAATGAATCCCATCGCATTCGTGGAGACGGTAGTCCGTCCGTACGTACGTGCGACAATATCATTCATTTGAAATTAAAATAATATATAATTGGATGTTATATCATATATAAAGATTCACTATCATTTTATATTTATTATTTACATAAATTACATATCATTATCATACCCATCAAAATAATAATGTGTTTGAATAACTATTACACCACGATGTGGAGACGGTAAGTCGTACGTACGCACGTATGGTGAGATGTCATTAAAGGTATGGATAGAATAATGAATATGGTTGTACCATGTTTTTAATAACATCACAGTATATAGAAGATACTGGATTTATTATTTTATAAATGAAATAACAAATAAATAAGAAGTTGATGAAGAAAGGAACTTGAAAAATGGTGGTGAAAACATTACCTTTTCTTCGGGTTCTTCCTTTTGATTTGATCAAAAGTGCTCCTTAGGATGAATTTATGATCAAAATAATGCCTCTAGGTTGAAGTTAGGGTTGTTGAGAGAGTATTTGGTCAGGTTTTGTCCGATCCAAAAGGCTTTGAAGGTGTGAAGATTTGGTTAGAAGTTGTGTTTTTTAAGGGGGGGAGGGGCTCTTTAGGAAAAACTTAAAGTATTAATTTATAAAAAATTAATATTCGGTTTCTAATGGCTTTAAAGTGGATTATTCAAAGTCTATGGTGGTTATGGGTATAAAACCTTTCAACCAATATATTTTAGATAGGTTTGGGTCATTATATTAACCTTATCTTTTAGTTTTAACTCTTAGTTAATTAGTTTGACATTTACGTTGTCACTTTGTATTTTTATATTATATAGTTAATAAACATACTATATACATCCAAGAGACCCCCAAGTGATCCATTATTGATACACATATCATCATATAAGTCCTTTGGATGAACCTCGGATTTTTAGGAATATAATATTTTCTTTAAAACCTCGTTTATGTCAGTTTTGACACTATTCGATAATTGATTTTTTTTAAAGTCATAACAACTTTTCTAACTAGAAAACAATTCATCTAATCAAAAATAACATGTCATATTAACCAAAACAAATTCTTTAATGTTATCAAAACTTTAAAATTATATTTATTATAACATTTATAATACCAATTGTTTGATTATTTCATTAATAAGGAAAATATTGCATCATTATTGTGTCATAAATAAATTTAATTATTAAATGTCTAAATATTATAAATAAAAAACCATTATTTAAGAAATTTTTTTATCATTATAATTAATATTTTTAGTTGAAAATATAACATATATAACCCTATGTAAAAATTGTTTTTCTAAAAGATATATGCCTATGTCATTTTTGTATTTACTTTAACTTAATTAATATAAAGTATCCTTATCACATACAAGTGGCTCCATGGGGTCCCAAAATCAACCCAAAGATGCCCATGGTCGTAAATGTATCAACCAATAGGGTTAGGACACGTTTTAGGGTAAATTAATATTATTATTATAATATTATTTGTTACCCTTAATTACCGGATTTACCCTTTAACCATGGTAAATAAAATATTTAACGAAATAATTATTCAAAATGTCTAAAAATAAAAGTTACATATTTACACAATTTTGAAATCCAGATTACAAATATGGAATCCATATTTCTAAATTCAAAACACATAAGTGGTAGAAATTAATTTAAAACTAATTCCTGTTGTTAAAACAAAACGCGTGTTTTTAAGAGATAATAACTATCAAAAGTTTGGCAGTTGTTTATGTTCTGTTTAAATATGAAATTATGTCTAATGACCAACATTGTATTAAATGGTAAAAATATTTTCTAAATATACTATGAAACCACTCAAATTATTAATTTATCACTATTAATTATTTTTATTAAAAAGGTTTTCTTTAATTAAAATTTAGTAATTTTCACAATTCATCAAAATATAAAAGTTATCTGAAAAGTACCAAAATTTTACCCTAGGATAATTTCAATATTATGAATCCAAAAATGAAGTCCATTTTGAGAGATACAATTTTTTAAATTTAAAAAAGTGGGTATTACTATTCATAATGGCTACTTAGATTGGTCACGGTGTGTTAGAATCTCGAAGTTGCATACAATGCAAGCTATTGCATTATTCAAAGAGAAATGTACCATGGATTCTTGTGGTGTTACATTGTCCCCTCCTTCAATAAATTGCGTCCTCATAATTTGAAAATGTTCTTCAAAAAGAAAAGGTTGAAAATAGAAAATACCTTTGTAGAAAACCAATATCTAAAATAGGGTTAACAAAAATATAACTTTAAAAGAAAGAAAGAGAAGTACAAAGGTCACCTGAGATATCCCATACTAGGATTCTATGAAAACATGGATATGGAGGAGAAAAAAACTATCATGGTCTGATGGAGAGTTGTAGAAAACATTCTTGAGAGATATTTAACTACAATAAAATAACAAACTTGGGATTGGTTAAATGGTCTTTAATTCCCCAGTAGGAAAATTTAACCGAAAATATTTTGGTTTTATGTTACTTTTAATAAAGTTGAGGAATTTATTTATGAGATTTGCTAAGAACGTAAGGAAATATACTTACTTCTAATGTAGACTTTAATTATTTAATAAATGTTTACCACAAACCCATCTATCACTCCAAAAGGTAATAGAACTGAAAAATATTCTATTTATCCTAACCGTATCTGGTTCCAAAAATATATTTATTATTCATCTATCAGAACTTTTAAAAAAAGAAAACTACATTATACACTCCAGGGACTTCACGTAGTCTAGTGGTAGGCGATAAATCCAAATTTCACTATGTTTGTGGGTTTGATTCCCATAGTTTTGTCTGACGTGATGGGTTGTCACATGGTCTATGTGTTGTCCTTTTTATAAATATCAAAAAATAACATTAAAAATAGTATTCAATGTAAAATATAATCCATTCAAACCTTTATACTTATCCAAAGTACTTCTGTAAACCCTCAGTCCAATATTTATATGAAAGGTAAACATAATGTATATCCTTTTTACTCCATAATAGCATGTGAATACCTTCATCAAGTATTCATTTAAAACACTGAAACATCCTGAATTACCATAAAAGCTTATTTATTACATTCATGCTCCATCATTCTTTATAGAATACTGGATATACATTATCCATCCAAAAATGTTGTAAACACCGACAATGATGGAATATAAAAATCTTTAATCAGTTTCAAGGTTGTCTAGAATATCCAATATAATTTACCCAAATCAACCATGTCTTATTCTAAAATCAGTACCACAATATTATGACCATATTAAGGTTTATCTTTCCTTCAACCATGTAATTTCTAAAAATTTTAACTTTCTATAGAGCCACATTTCATAGTACCAGAAAATCTCAAATCCTCAATCAAATAGTACTATAGTACAATCCTTATTTATTTTCAGTACATCATTGATACAACACTTCAATAAAATAATTCAAAAATAACAACATAAGAACACTAGTCATTCCTCTTCATCTGTTGTAGTATCATAACATGATTATTATCCAATAGCATCATTTGTGGCATAGTCTGATGATTGGGACACTGGTTCGCGTAGTGTCCAAACTTTTTGCAGATGAAGCATTGTACATTTGAAACCTTTCTCTTACCCTTGCAGTCACGTACTTTGTGTCCTTTTTCTCCACATTTGTAACATACTCCCATTCCCTTCAACAATTTTCCTTGGTGATTCTTTCCATAGTTATCACATATGGGAAAATACTTCTTTACCTTCTTCCCTTTATTTGTCCTTCTCTCTACCATCCTTTCCTTCTATGGCTTCCCTTCAAATCCATATGACTCCGAGAATTCTTTACTTATCTTATCAACACATTATACTATTTCTTCATATGATGATAACATGTGGGAGACTATTTCCCTTCTTAATTCTGTCTTAAGACCATGAAAGATCTGATACTTCTTATTCTTTGGATCATGCGTATTTTTGGAGTTCTCATTCCTTCTACTGGGTGCCATTTCTAAACAATGGCATACACTATATTAGTTTATGAATAGAAATACCTAATCCCAAACCTGTAAAACACTTAACATAAATTAAATAGTTTATGCATATAATTCATAATTATAAAAATGCCTTCTTTAAGGAAGTATATACTCATAAACCCTTCATAAGGATTTGTAAAGAAAATGATAATTATCCTAAGCATATCCCCAGGGAGTGTCGTAACCAAGAGTGCATCAAGGGCCGTTGTTGTGTACGAGTTCCCATTCGATTCTAGCTCAAAGTGGTGTTTTCGGGTTTTACAACCTAGGTACATCTGTGCCAGAGCCGCCTCTACCTGATCATATCCAGATAGAGATGTATTGCTCGGAAAACTCACAAAATCTCTACAATACCAAAATTATAGGAAGTTCTTCTATACTAATCCTCAAAGTCTATCTTAGGGCTATGAGCTCTAGTCAGAGTTTATCTAAATCTAGCTTCCAAGGTTCGTACTAAACTTCCTATGATACCAACTGTAACTCCACGAACCCATTTACCCAGAGTCGGTTCATTATTACATAACATTGGCATGATAAAAAAGGTCAAGTCTCGAAAGACCAATTAGTTTAGTATCCTTGGAAACACTAGATACATTCAAAAGGTTTACATTACATCATAAATTGAAAAACTACAACAACATCTTGTCTCCATAGACCACACTCATATCCCTTATACTATCCCTAAAGGTCATTCATAAAATACTTCTTCACATCCTGGGAAAAATAAATCATAGAAAGGGGTGAGCTCAAATGCCTAGTAAGGATAACAAAATAGCGAAAACTTTCATAAATAAGCATAAACATTTAAGGAAATAGATAACTAAAACAAAAGCCTTTTAAACTTGAACTTCAGCATAATATGGAAGAAATCAATTGAAATAACGCCATTTAAATATTCACAAGGATATTATACTAGTCAAATAATCACATGAAATATCAATAAACACTATCATAATGATAGAATTCATAATGACATACTATCATAACCACGTAACCAAGGCCTCGTTCCAAGACGACAAATAAGATTTTGTCAAGGCCTCGTACCAAGACACTATTTTTTTCATGAGACCTACCGATGCATCGAGGAGCTATATCGGGCTCCACCCATAACATACTAAGTCCAATTCATTCCTCATATGAACAGGTTTAAACATAACATAATCATTTGTATTAAAACTAGCATATGAAATGTCAATACATTCTACATAAACCATGAATGGTATAAAAATAACACATCCACACTCAAACATATCACAAAACCTTCAATACAATATAGAAGTTTTGTATCATAATTAATCAACTTCAATAAGCTTAAAATCCTTCAAAGGATGTTTATATAGATGAATTCAAAACTATTTGATAGAAATAGCTCTTTTTTGAAATCATTTTATAGTCACACATTTGTAAAGGAAGTAATTTAAAAGAGACTTTTGAATAAACGTTTTCCATAGCACTTTGAAACTATTGAAAAGAAATATCATTTCAAAACATTCATATACATATAAATAAATCCTTAAATCATTTTGAAAACATGGAAATTAATTAAAAAGATTTAGAAAGATAAATCTTAAAGACTTTTAAAATTCTGATCTTGATAAAGAGTACCTTTCACAAATTCTTAAAATATTCATTTTCAAAAAAGTCACATAATTATAAAATAAAAAATTTAATTTGAAAATATTCTTATAAGATTGTAAGGGAAGATTCGATGATTTTATAACAGTGGAAAATAACCGCACCCACCGTATAAGTTAAAAAGACATTCTTAATTTAAATCTGTCGAAAAGGTTAAAAAGTACCTTGTTTGGAAAACGATGGAAAGAATCCTTTCAAAACACATAAGGGTATAAATGACTTTAAACCATTGTCTATTAAATATTAAAAATGTTTTTAAATACATTTTTTTGAAACATGGATGTGGATGATAAAGAGGTCCCATTAGATAATTACGTATAAACAACCTCGGATATTGAAGAGATTGTGAAATAAACCCTTAGCTTGTACTTTTCCTTACTCGTTGGTATGTTAAACCCCTATATAATAGCTAAAATATTGTTATTAAAATATAAAATAACTATATACATAATTATGATATCATATATGATCTTTTAACATTGATTTTGTAATAATATCTTAGTATTATTGTCGTTTCGGGTGTTAACTTACTCGTTTTCTTTAATATGTTTTGTTACATAAGCCATTTCTGTTGTGGATTGGTTGTATCTTATTCATATAAATAATTATATCAAGTCCTTAAACATTATTTTTAATCATCAAATGAGAATTATACTTGAATGGATACGATGGGGAAAGAATCTCATCGCATTCGTGGAGACGGTAGTCCGTACGTACGCACGAGCGACAATATCATTCTTTTGATATTAAAATAATATATTATTGGATGGTATATCATATATAATGAATAATTATCATGTTATATTTATTATTTACATGAATTACATATCATTATCATACCCATCCAAATAATAATGGTTTTGAATAACAATTACACCATGACGTGATGACGGTAAGTCGTACATACGCACGTATGGTGACATGTCATTCAAAGGATGGATAGAATATTGAATATGGTTGTAACATATTTATAATAACATCACAATATATATAATATACTGGAGTTAGTATTTTATAAAGTAAATAACAAAGATATAAGAAGTTGAATAAGAAAGGAACTTGAAAAATGGTGGTGAAAACATTACCTCTTCTTCGGGTTCTTCCTTTTGAATTGATCATAAGGGCTCCTTAAGATGGATTTATGATCTAAATAAGGCCTATATATTGAATTGGGGGAAGTATAGAGAGTATTTTGGCATGGTTTGGCTGAACCAAAATGCTTTTAAGGTGTGAATATTTGGTTAGAAGTTATGTCCATTTATAAGGGGGGGGGGAAGGGCTCTTTAGGAAACAATTTAGAGTATTAATTTAGAATAAATTCATATTTTGTTTATAATGGATCCAAAGTGAATTATTCAAATTATAAGGTGGGATGGGTCAAAATTCTTTCAACCTGTAGATTTTAGATAGGTTTGGGTCTTTATATCAACCTTATCTTTTAGTTTTAACTCTTTGTTAATTAGTTTGACGTTTACCATGTCACTTTGTATTTTTATATTATATAGTTAATAAAAATACTATATACATACAAGGGACCCCCAAGTGGTCCATTAATGATACCCCTATCATGATATAAGTCCTTTTTCCGATCCATATCTTTTTAGGAATAAAATATCAATTAATAATATAATATTTGTTTTAAAAACTCATTTATGTCAATTTTGACACTATTCAATAATTGATTTTTTTAAAGTCATAAAAACATTATTAATTCGAAAAAAATTCATTTAATAAATAATAACATGTCATATTAACCAATAAAATTCGTTTATGTTATCAAAACATTCAAATTATATTTATTTTAACATTTATAAAACCAATTGTTTGATTCGTTCATTAATAAGGAAAATGTTGCATCATTATTGTGTCATAAATAAATTTAGATATTCAAGGTCTAAAAATTATAAATAAAATACCATTATTTAGGAAATATATTTATATTTGTAATTAATATTTATGGTAAAAAATATAACATATATAACCCTATGTAAAAATTGTTTTTCTAAAAGATATATGCTTATGTCATTTTTGTATTTACTTTTACTTAATTAATATAAAGTGTCCTTATCACCTACAAGTGGCTCCATGGGGTCCCAATATCGACCCATAGATGACCATGGTCGTAAATGTATCAACCAATAGGAGATAATAACTATCAAAAGATTGACAGTTGTTTATGTTCAGTTTAAATGTAAAATTATGTCCAATGACGAACATTGTATTAAATGGTAAAAATATTTTATAAATATACTTTAAAACCACTCAAATTCTTAATTTATCAGTATTAATTATTTTGATTAAAAAATTTGTTTTTAATTAAAATTTAGTAATTTTCACTATTCATCAAAATATAATATTTATCTAAAAAGTACCAAAATTTTACCCAAGGCTAATTTCAATATTCTGAATCCAAAAATTAAGTCCATTTTTAGAGATAAAATATAAAAAAATTTAAAAATAGGGTATTACTATTCATAACGGCTACTTCGATTGGTCGCGGTGTGTTAGAATCTCGAAGTTGCGTACAATGCAAGGTATAACATTATTCAAAGGGAAATGTACCATGGAAGCTTGGGGTGTTACAATAACGTTGTGAATCATGCACATAAATTGATTGAATATAATGAGAGAATTATATAAGGGAAATTAACCCAATGTAAGAATTCAAGAAATATTATCAAAAAAAAGTGTGTGTTTCATAACAAACTCAATTAACATGGAACAGTGGACCAAAAAAACAATGGATTGTGTGGAAAGAATTTTTCCAATGTTATGGGATTGATTTTGATGAGGCATTTACCTCCACTACTTGTTTATAAAAAATTCATTTATTATTATAAATAAAGGTACAAATCTTATTAAAGGTGTACCAAATAGAAGCCAAATTATAATTTATTAATTCATTCGAGGAGAAAGAAGTGTGTGTATATAGGATCTAATTTTATTTATTATAGATTAATACGAGAATAATATTTATCAGTTGAAGAAGGAAATATATGAGATGCAAAAAGAACCAAAATCTTAGTATTCTATAATTTTTTGTTACTCATTAAAGATTATATTATAGAGTGTCATAGTTGATCAGAATATATACACCAAGAATTATAATGATCAAAATATGTTTTTTCTCATTTATGTGGTTGATATGATTTTTATAGGACTAATGAAGAATAATTAGAGTTATATGTATAATACATGAGGTGTGAATTCAAAAAAATTATGATTGGGTAATTAATATTTTTCATTTTCTTACTAGTGGTGAAAGAAATTCATGGAACATTTATTTCTCACCTAAATTATACCAAAAAAACTATGAGATATTTTAACAAAAAAATACATAATAATGACTTTTTAGAGTTTTTGGAGTTTTTTGTAGACAATTCATAGTGATAAAGGTCTAAAGTAGATTAGAATATAGGTTATTTATGAGGTAAAGGATCTAGAGGACTTTTGATTCTATTCGAGAATATTTCTTAGAAATTTGAAGAAAATAATGGATTATCAAATAAATCAAGTTGTGTGATGAAACGGAATTTCATGGAACTTCCCTTTGTAAAAACCCATTGATTAGGGTGTTCTAGGAGGAAAAGGTAGCTTATTTCATGACTTTTCCAAATTTTTATTTTTCCATTGCCATGTCAGTGCATCGCCATTTCAGTGCATAGACATGTTTGTACAACAGCATGTTAGTGCATCGTTCTGTCAAGGATGTTGGTATTAGTGTGTCAAGGGTATTAGAATAAGTTAGTTAGGGCATAATATGTTGGGGCATCAACATCAGTGAGTGAGGGCTGTCAACATCAGTAGGTTGGGGTGTTGACATTGGTGATTCACGACCTCGATTGGTTGTGGCATCGGTACGTCATGGCGTAGGAAGGTCGTGGCGTCGATAGGTCGTGGCATCAGTAGGTCATGGATTCAGGGGATATGGGTGGGTAGGTCATGTAAGTCGCTCAGTAATGTTGGATCCATGTCACTGACTCACCCATCGGTGACTTACCCATCCTTGACTCAACCATCGGTGACTCACCCATCCGTAACTCATCATCGGTTTTCCCAGTTTTTCCCAGTTTTCTTGTTTCACCCCACTTACATATTATTTGATGTAAACCGAGTTTAAACCCTTATTCGGGCATTTTTAAGATCATTTCAAAGTTTATTAATCATATCTTTAAATATCTTAATGTCCTAGGCGATTTCAGATACTCAAACCACATGATCTTGACCATGATTCCACGATTAATGTCTTTTAAGACCATTTTCCCTTTAAAATAGGATATGACTCTTCAAAGATAAGATTTTTCCTTCCTAGAGTGTTTTTCGTTTCCCCTTTTGCTACCTAGATCCTTCCTCCCAAGATGAGTTGTGAACCTGTCCAAGAGCTCCCCTACTAAATTTTTGCATGGAGTTCTTCCCTACTTCTCTTGCGATCTCTGTTCTTCACAGTAGGATGAAGTTTTCTCCTTTGATCATCTGGTAGGGATTTGGTATGTCTCTCTTTAATTGTGCATTATACGAACCAGGTGTACTAATTTTTCCTTTTGAGGAACGATTGAATAATTTTCTTGAAATGAGAAATAAACATGAAGTAAATATGATCAAAAGATAACTGATTAATGAAATAGTGGGCCGAGAGTGGATTGATGTTTTATGGTCTTCATTATTTTATTATCTTTGTTGATATTATGATTTTTTGTGCCTGTAAATTCTTATGAAAATCATGTCCATTTGTGGTCTTTTCTTTTGAACTAGTGATGTACTTTTTTTGGTGATGCTTTGATAAGTGGTCGTAACATGAAAAAAAGTTTAAACCACATATACTTGGTTAAATAAATGGATTCCCCATGATCAAACCTATTTTGTGATCACCCTAGTTTTAATTAAGTGGAATTAATGAACCTCTTGTGGTTAAATCTGAATATATATACACATCAGATTAGTAGGTGTGGTTGAGTGCTGTGTTCTGTTGAGTTTTGTGACCTTGTGTGAGTTGTGTGGTGTTTTTTTTGGTAGTACAGTTGTGGGTACAAGGTCAGACAAAGGAGTTTGTTTAGTGAGAAGGGGTTTGGTATATGTGTACATTGGTGCTTTGGGTTTATAGTATTTGTTTTAGGATTTGTGTGTCGGTAAGTACACATGGTGTGTTGGTATCTCATTTTGAGAGACTAGTTGATTGTGAAATGGATGAACTTGTAGGTAGTTGAACTACCTTTGTTGTGTTGTGGTTGTAGATTGAGATTGGTAAGTAGGACTAATATGTGGATATGTACTTTTATGTAGTGGTACTTCATTGATAAAAATATTAATATTGTGTGGTATATTTTCTAATAGTGATAGTTAGCAGTTCTTTAATGGGGGTGCAGCGGGACTGCAAGTCTGGTTTTCCTATTGTTTTGATATGGTAGTGGTTGGTAGTTACTTGGTAGTGCTAGAATAAATTAAAGTGAATACCTAAATAAATAAATGGAATGTTTTCAAATGAAAATAGGTTGGTTTATGATTTGGTAGTGTATTTTGTGTGGTTTTTCATATAGGGGTGGCATCGAAAGTGGTTCTGAGTGGGATGGTCCATCCAATATTAGATATTTATTCATTTTAAGGGAATAAAGGAAAAACAGAAAACCAAAAGAAAAACAAAAACAAACAGGTCTGCAATGCCCCACACAACAGACCTAAGGAGGTCGAAAATAATGAAGGCCCAGAGCATCCCCTCGAACCAAGTTGACCCCCTCTGGCTTCATAGAACTAGCTGTATGGAAACAAAAGTGATCTGGTCCAGGGACATCAAGAGAAGCAAGATGGTCTGCTACCTTATTCCCCTCACGCCATGTGTGGGTAACACTGGTGTTGTTGGAGATCATACCTTGGCATGCCCTCGTGATATAAAGAATAGACCAAGGAATGGAACCAGAACCATGTAAAGCTTTATGGATATTTTGTGAATCTGTTTCGACCTGAGAAAGGACAATCCCTTCTTGGAGACACAGTGAGAGACCCAACATCAACGCCTTCGCCTCCGCTTGAAGAGGAGAACTGTGTCCCAATCGGCCTGAGAAATCCATGATAACCGACCCAAAACTGTTCCGAACCACCCCTCCTCTGTGTATAACCCCCATGATGCATGACCATTCGGAGTTGAGTTTGAGCCCTCTACGGGGTGGGGTCCACCTAACCTAGTTGCCTCTGCTGGCGCTGCTACTTGGGAGATTACTGGTATTTCCTGTTTGAAGATGTCTAAGGGAGGGCACCTCCTTCCATTTTTTAAAGGATCTGATAATATCCAAAATCATGAACTTCGTATGAAGAATAATCCCCCGTCTAGAGATGGTAATACCCTCGTGGTGAGCCTTGTTCTGTCCTTTCCATATTGTCCAGCATCCAGCATGGAGAATCATTGTCCAGGCCATCTGCTCAGGGCCCCTCTCCACCTCTCCGTGGAACCATCTGTCCAGGAAAGGCATGTCGATCAAGTGGTTATCCGAGAAGGCCGTAAACTCACCGAAATGAGTCCAAACTTCCCTCGACCATTCTCCTTCAAAAAACAAGTGATTTGAGCATTCTTATCGATGCTCTGAGCAACAGTGACACCTCGAGGCTAAAGGGATGTCGCACCTCCTAATGTTTTCATCCGTTGAAATGGATTTGTTCCGTAGCCTCCAGGTAAGAAAGTTTTGTTTGAGTGGAGAATCCTTGGACCATAGTATCTCATTCCAGGAGGCGTTCTGATCAAGAATGGCCAAGGATCGTCGAAAATCCTTCGAAGAGAAGAATCCTGAAGCAGAGAGAGTGAAAACACATCTGACTGGGTCGGAGTTGATTTCGATCAGCTCGTAAGTGGCGCGTTGATCGTCGTTAAGTACAGCATCGATGAAGGTGGGCTGGTCACTAGCCTCTTTAAAAGTGAGCATGGTACCCGGACACCCCGGGAAGCCAAGGATGGTCCCAGCCCAGTTATGATGCCAGAAGAGAATGTCCCCCCTTCCCACGAGCCATCTAGTGTTGGATTCCAGCGTCGTGATGAGAGGCAAGATCACCGAACAGAAGGGGGAAGCAGTACCGGTGCTCCCGAGCACAGATCCTGCATGGGAGTTGTGCATGGTAATCCCGCAAAGCGAGTGATTTTCTAGAACCTCCCAAGCTATCTTTGAATGTATGCACATGAGCGTGTCATCGAGCCAGCGAACATTTATACCTCCTTCTCTGGCTAGTCTCGCCACCCTATCACAAGAAGCCCAACGGCGCCTACCCTCTGTTCGAGGATCCCATATAAAACCAGCTAGAGTCTTGTAAATCCTGTTGATGATGCTATTGGGAACCTTGATCGACGATAGAGATTGAACAAGAGTGGCAAGAAGAACGCTGTTAAACAGCGTTATCTACCCCCAAAAAGAGAGAAAGATGTTCTTCTAGTTGAGAATTTTGTCCATGATTCTATTGAAAATACCGTCGAAATCACGCACCTGAAGCCTCCCCGAGGAGATCGGGGCACCCAGGTATTCGATGGGAAAAGATCCTATGTGCATGTCCAAGTAATGCTGTAAGTCATGGGGATGAGAAACGCCGCATCCATTGGAGATATAGAAGTTGCTTTTAGCCTTGTTAATGACCTTCCAACTAAAAAAGTGATAGTCTTACATGATTCTGATGAGGCCATTGATAGACCACCGGCTGCCATTTTTGAAAATGAACATATCATCCACAAACATCAGGTGAGATACAGGAGGGGATCTCCTTATCCGATGATAAGAAATGACCTCACCGCTATCAAAACTCTTGTGCAAATGTCAAATGAGGACATCTTGGGACAAGATGAACAGACTCGGGGACAAGGGGTGACCATGTCTCAACCCGCGAGTAGACTGGAAAAAACAATATCATTTCCCCATGAAAGTGATGGCCAACCAGGAAGAACTGAAACACCTAAAAATGATGTCAACGTTCCATGGGGAGAACCCCCTTCTTGCCAGCACCTTGTTTATGAAACCCCACTCAACTCGATAATAATCTTTACTCATGTCGAGCTTGATCGCCACATTAGAGCCACGTGTCTTGACGTTTAAGTCCCTGACAAACTCCTATGCGAGAGCAATGGTCCTGAGATTTACCTTCCCTTCATGAATCCATTCTGTTCCAGGGACACGCACCAGGGGATATGAGCGGACAGTCTTGCATTAATCAAGCCGGCCAAAATCTTATAAGGGTAGTTGCACAGGCTTATTGGCCGGTAGTGAGACATGGAGCAAGGGTTTTTGGTCTTTGGTATGAAAACAATTGACATGGCACAAGCTGTCCTGGGAAGATTACCCCCTTGAAAGAAATCCCACACAGCAGATACAATGTCTGCCTGAACGACGTCCCACGAGACTCTATAAAAAGACCCCGGAAACCGGTCGGGCCCTGAAGCACTTTCTGGGTTAAGCCTCATCATGGCTCCATGGATTTCCTTCTCATCCGGCATGGCACACAGGTCAAAGTTGTCCTAGGCCGAGAGTTGTTTGGGGAACACATCAAAATAACCCCCTTCCTCTCCTGGATATCTGTTGGGAAAAAAGGTGTTGGGGCCTACGAGTAGATCATTCAAAGAGGCCAACGCCAAGGAACCCAGAGTGTCCCTATAATCTGAGTACGTACCATCATCCAGCAAGATGTTGGGAGTCACCGTGCGTCTCTTTTCCTTGATGCAGGTGTGGAAGTATTCTGTGTTTTGGTCACCCTCTCTCAGCCACTTGATCCTCGAATCGTCCCTCGCTAGGCATTCCTGCTTGAAGAGCATGTCTGCAAGATCTTTCTTCTTGGTGGACAAAACGTCGAAGGTTCTATCATTCCACTCGGCCTCCAAGTCCTCCTCTAGACAATCCACGTCCTGCATGGTGGCTGTGATCTCCTTATCCGAAGTGGATTGACCTCTTGACCAAGCTTGCAGCCTTGCCTTGAGCCTTCGAAGCTTGTTATGGATGGCCATCCAGGAGTGACCCTCTGCAGGCTCTCCCCATGTGTCCTTGACAAGATCAAGAAAACCCAGGAGGCTACCCCAGTGATGGTAGTATCGAAAACCTGCATCATGCTCCTGACTAGGGGAGAGTGAAACTAGAATTGGAGAGTGATCTGATAGTCCCCGTACTAAATGCCTTACCTTGGTGTTGGAGAACGCATAGATAGCATGAACATTGGCAAGGCACCAATCCAAGCGGATCCATGATCGGTTCCTCCCCCTTTGGTTGTTGCACCAGGTGAATTGATTCCCTAAAAAATCGAGGTCATAGAGCCCTTTCCCCGCCATGAATTGGGCGAAGTCCAAACTTGCATTCCTCTGAAACGGGCCCCTCCCTTTCCTCTCCTCCACAACAGCAACCATGTTGAAATCTCCCCCCCCCCGACGAGCCAAGGAAGGTTCCCCGGATCAAAAGAGTTGAGATCTCTACATAGGCTCTGCCTTTTTCCATCATCACAGCTCCCATAGACCAAAGAGATGAGGAAGGTCAATCTTCCATACCCTCCTCTCGTGGTGATGAACTGGTCGGAGGCCTATACCAGATCCACTGAAACGCACCTGTGCCACAGAACCCATATATGCTTGTTTGTCGGGTCTGCATGTAAGAAACCATGCATGTTGATTGTCCGAGAAAGGTCCATGATGAAGGAAGGCGGCTGTTTATGCTCAAGGATAGCGACAACAGAAGCCTTGTGTCTTTTAATCTCTCTGGCGATGAAGTCCACCTTAACCCGAACGCCAATGCCATGGGAATTCCAGATTATGAAAGGATTCATTTATAAAAACAGTGTACTGGCATTGGCCCCAGGATTCATGGTCGTGTCAAAGCAAAAATAAGAGGATTCCTTTAGGTTCCTCGTTTTCAATCGAGTGCAAACACCTGCCGACCTGGGTGTCAACAGTGTATCCGGTGAAAGAGCCTTCCTGGGGCCCTCAAGGGAGTGTCCTATTGGTTGCCACCCAAGGGGAGAGGGACCTCGACAGGTGGAAACTACCTCTGGAATCCTCCATGAGTCTGGGACAGTCGAAACAGGCCTCCACTCAATAAGGCTAGACTGGGGGCAGTCTGAGACCAAGGCCGACCTTCTCCTGGGAACGACTTCCTGAGACGGATGGTCCGAACCTGTCAAAGCCTGAACCACTGGATAGCGCACCACTCTCAGGAAACACAACAGATCCAAAGCTATGACATCGGGAAAGTCAGTCATCCTGAAAGAAATATGACACCCATGAAGCGTGCTCTGTGACAGCGAAAGACGAAGCAGCATAAAGGCACAAAGAACATCCAATGATAAGTCCATGTCTTCAAGAAAAGAGGAGGCCAACTCTAGGCCAGTCTCAGACATGCGAGGTTCCAATGAGATCGAGGCCTCCACAGGATCAGATGAAGCAGCGCCTGAAGATAAAATAGGCCTGGGAGGGGGCACTGCAGTAGAGTAGGATTTGGAAAGGGTGCCTGGGTCCAGGGTGGGTTGTTGATGCCAACCCGCCTCCTGGTATCTGGGGTGACGACGTCTACAAACTTGTACAGAGTGCCCCTGGAGAAAGCATGCAGAGCAATAATGGGGAAAGACCGGGTAGGATATATCCTAAGCCTAGACCAACCCATCTTGCACCTGGAGGGATATATGTTCCGCAATGGATTGGGAGAGATCCAACTCAACACAAATGCGGGCCAGAAATTCTACCCTATCATCTGCGCAAAGAAAACCCCCCAGTGCATCACCTATAGCTTGGAGAAAACCCCTATTCTTGAAAGGTAGAGGCAGCCTAGGAAGGGTTAACCAGACCGCTGCAAACGGGATCTCTTTGCCCCTGTGAACTATCATGGACCAGCGGGACAGGCTAAACTTCCATTGGCCAAAAAACCGGGGATCATTACACCAAGTAACCACGAAATCCTCACGCAAAGCGAGGGATATGCAGAAAGAATTGCGGTGCATAGGCGAGATCCGCGCCAGAGCCTGGAGACCCCAGGATGTGAAAAATCGTTGAAAGATCGCAAGAGGAGGCTTCTCAGTGCCAAAGCGCACCGCAAGAATCCATTTGAGGTCCATCTCCACCGCCGAGAAGGCTGACGCAGGGAAAACCATAGATACAAAAGAACCGTCATGAGAGAGGTCTGAATCCACATTACAGATCTGCGGGAGATAGGGATCTGGAAGGACCCCACGCGGCCCGCGAAGCGCATCCTTGTAGGATCCAAGACGAGGAAACTCGCGAGGAACCGGCGCCAGCAGCGGAGTAACTCTTGAAGGCTTGGGCCCCAGACCGGGAAACAGAGGCCCAGGAAGACAGACAAAAGAGATCACCGGAGGACGACAGGGGGCGGCGGTCCCATTGAACCAGTCCGGTGAAGGGGGCGGAGGATCCGCTGGCTAGGCCGATGGAGTCACAACGGGCAAAAAATTCGAAAACTTCAGCCACGCGTCGTGCGCGTTCTCATGGAGGCTCATCAGTCCCCAGATTTATTTCAATTCTGAGTGGGATGGTTGTTTGTTCTAAAACTCATATGTCAGACTGAGTGTTTGCTTACCTATATATATATATATTAGTTTCTTGTGATTTCTATATGCACCCACCCTTGTCTAGTACTATGTGTCGAACACCTCCATTTCATGGGGGAGGGTGTCTTTCCTAACATCTCGATGGGAGGATGGTTGGATGGTTACTAATATTCTTCATTGTGCCCTCTTTTGGTTTCATACCGCTCGAGCGTATCCCGGCTCACTATAATGCCTTGAGGCTTACCACAGTACAAACTCCTATGGTCATGGGTTTATTTAGATTAGGGGGCCTAGGTGCCTATGGGCTAGGATTTTTTTCTCAAGTGTCTTTGGGATGAGGCTCGGGTGTCTTCGAGTGAGAGGTGTGGTTGTTCTGATTGAGGTGTCTATGGGAAGGATTGTGTGTGGTTTGAGGCCTAGGTGTGTGCAGTCAGGTTGTAGTAGTGGGACTACATATGGGAATAGAGTTAACATCATGTTTTTATCCATTACATATGAGAAGTCAACCAGTGGGAAAGTGGTGTGGGGTACCCAAATATCGATGTGCGTGTACTACTACTTTACATGACTTTTGTTATTTGGTGAGTGTTTCTTGCTGAGGTTGGGCTAGTTAGTATTCCTTGGTAGGTTCTTTTAAGATGTACTACATTCTCACAGGGACATTAGTATGTTCCCCCACTTGTGCATGGGTGGCATTAGATTTCCTACTGGGTATACTTGTATACTCACCCTATATATATAAAACTATTTTCAGGTTTCTAGGAGGACTTTGAGGACCTTGCTGAACCATACTAGGTTCTGTGTCAGGACTAGTCTCTATTGATGATTGGTTTCATTTCTTTTGGTACTTTACCTTTGCAGTTTCATATTACTCTGTATCATCCTTAATTTTGAACATGCATGTGGGAATAAATGTTGGATTCACTTCTACTTTTCGTATTTGGATTTTTTTGGATTTAAAAAATTATCTCCTGATATTATTCAATAAAAATGGTAATTCCTTCCATATTTTGTGAGATTCTATAAAATTTATGCTACTCATCGCTCAGGGGCCTTTTGAAGGCAAGACTCAAGGGTCATTATCTCTCCTTCATCTTGAGGAAGGAAAGGAATGGCACTTTGTGGTCCCATCCCTCATATTGAAGACGTAAGGTCGTGAAAAAATGGTATTAGAGGTGAAGTTATGATTGTTGACAGGTAGGATAGATTTTGGATTTTGGAACTGTTACTATTGCATGGGAGGGTAGAGAAATGGCTTCAGGAAATTATGGTACATGAGATCGGATAGGGAAGACTGACTAGGAAAAAGGGACTTTAGGGACCCCCGTGATCCGATGTAAAGACTCTTGACCTACTGAACAACCAAGTTAGGCTACACCGATTACAGTGTAGAGACCCTTGGAAAGTAAATGCATCATAAAGAACATTTTTCTCATGTGTCTTTGGTGTTTTGGTAATCTAAAATAAATGATGTGCTAAAACAAGTTTAAAATAAACTTTTCACGTGACTCAGGCTTAGGATGTTCTTGATCAATTTTTCAGCTATAGCACACGGACGTCTCCCCCATCTGGTACAATCAAGTGATACCCAATAGGTTGACACAGTTCATCAGCCAAGGGTCAATCAAGATAAGGAATATGACCAGTGCAAGAAGATGCTTTGTCCCTTCTAGTGGTAGACTCTGGAGAAGTATGAGGCAATCATCTTAGGCATGGAGATGGGAAGATGGCTAAAGGATCTAACTTTATTTGGGATTTAATAGAGTATAGTGTTCCACAAGAAGTGAGCCAGATATGAGGAGAAATGTGTCATTGGTGGACTCTTTACCTCATGGAGAGGAAGGAAACTGAGTTTTCATTAGCTGACTTTGAAAAGGAGTTACCGATGGAATTCTTTTCTTTTACAATGACATCTAAGAAGAGGTAGGAGCTACTCTTTATCTAGCAAGAGATTTTGTCATAAAAGGAACTGAGGATCATGTTAAAAAATCTCTTCCACTTCATAATGAGTCTCTTTTCATGTGAGGAGTCCTAAGTGAGATGCTTAGAGAAGGCACTCTGACCTTTTCTTCATTATGGTGTTACTTCATTCACTCTACCAACATACTTAAAGGATTAGAAGAAGTCTGAGGTAGTGTAAAGGATGCACTCGTTGGGAGGTAGGTCATAAGAGGGGATCCAACCAAGTTCATTAAAGGGTAAATCCATCTGCAGTAGGTCTCTTGCATCTGGGCCTTCTAGGTTTTGACTAGCGGGGAGTAGTCCTTAGAATTTTCAGTTCCGATCTCCTGGTAATTTCCCTTTCCCCATGGGCTCGGGTCTAAGGTGCTTTGTCTATGGAGGTTGTGGACATCTTCAGAACTAGTAACCAGTTTGATCATCATATAGTGAGAGTTGGTAGGTTCATCACGCACCTCAGTAGAATTATCTTCTATTCAGGCGTTTCCATCAAAAGGGGAAGTGATATCCTACTCCACCAAGGGTAGACTGTGCAGGAGGAGGCCATCCTCAGGGTGCTTCTCAGGGACACCAACCAGAGCAAGGTTAGGGAGGTGGTTCACAGCATAGAGTTAGAGGAGTTGGTCATGGGAAGTTTCATGCGACATAGGTAGAAGTTTCAGTAGGGCTAGAGGTTGTTCAAGGTACTATCAATATGTTTAGTACCCTTGCATGTAACACCCCGACCCCAGTTACCCAGAGTCGGTGAATTATTGCATAACCTTGGCGTGATAACAAAACAACAAATCTTGAAAGACTGATTAGTTTAGTAGCCTTGGAATCACTAGATACATTCTTAAAGTTTACATTACATCATAAAATGAAAACTACAACAACATAGTCTCCATAGTCCACACTTATATCCCCTCATACTATCCCTGTAGGTCATTCATAAAATACTTCATCACATCATGGGAAAAATAAAATATAGAAATGGTTGAGCTCAATTTCCCAGTAAGGATAACAATATAGCGGAAAATTTCATAAATAAGCATAAACATTTAAGGAAATGTATAACTAAAACAAAAGCCTTTTAAAATTGAACTTCATCATAATATGGCAGAAATAAAATGAAATAATTCCATTTACTTTTTAACATGTATATTCCACTAGTCCAATAATCACATTCCATATCAACAACAACTTTCATAATGATGGAATGCATAATGCCAGACTATCATAACCACATAGTCAGGCCTTATGCCAAGACTAAAAATAATATTTTTTCAAGGCCTTGTTCCAAGACACTAGTTTGTCTCATGAGACCAACTGATGCATCAAGGAGCTATAGCAGGCTCCACCTATAACTTATTAAGTCGAATGCATTCCTCATATGAATAGGTTTAAACATAACATAAACATTCGTATTAAAACTAGCAAACGAAATGTCAATAATTTATCCATAAACAATGAATGGTATAAAAATAACACATCCACAGTCAAACATATCACAAAACCTTCAATACTATATTGATGTTTTTTATCATAATAAGTCAACTTAAAATAAGCTTAAAATCCATCAAAGGATGTTGACATAGATGAAATCAAATCTATTTGAGTGAAATATCTATTTTTTTGAAATCATTTAAAAGTCACATAATTATAAAATAAAACATTTAATTTAAAAATATTCTTATAATATTATAAGGGAAGATTCGACAATTATAGAAGGTCAGAAAATAGCTACACCCACCGTATAAGTTAAAAAAAGACATTCTTTCCTTGATTCTGTAGAAAATGTTAAAAATGACCTTGTTTGGAAAACGATAGAAAGATTCCTTTATAAACTTCTTATAAAAAGTCCAAAAGGGTATAAATGAATTTAACTCATAGTCTATAAAATATTAAGAATGATTTTAAATACATTTTTAAGAATCATGGATGTGGATGATAATGTGGTCCAAATAGATAATTACGTATAAATAACCTCAGAAAATGAAGAGATTGTGAAATAAACCCTTACCTTGTACTTTTCCTTGGTTGAGGGTAGGTTAACCTATTATATAATGGTGAAATAATTTTTATTAAATAATTCAAGAATCATATACAATAATATGATATCATATATGATCTTTTAATATTGTTTTGTTAATAATATCTTATTATTATCTTCGTTTCAGGTGTTAACTTACTCATTTTCTTTTATATGTTTTGGTACATAAGTCATGTTTGCTATGGATAGGTTTTATCTTATTCATATACATAATGATATCATGTCCTTCAACATTATTTGTAATCATCAAATGAGAATTATACTTTAATGGATACGATGGGGAATGAATCTCATCGCATTCATGGAGACGGTAGTCCGTACGTACACACGAGCGACAATATCATTCATTTGATATTAAAATAATATATAAATTGATGGTATATAATATATAAATTATCATAATCATGTTATATTTATTATATAACTCAATTACACATCATTATCATACCCATCAAAATAATAATGTTTTGAATAACAATTACACCATGACTTGGAGACGGTAAGTCATACGTACGCACATATGGATACATGTCATTCAAAGGATGGATAGAATAATGAATATGGATGTAACATTTTTATAATAACATCATATTATATATAAGATACTGGAGTTATTATTTTATAATGTAAATAACAAAGAAAGAAGAAGTTTAAGAAGAAAGGAACTTGAAAGAGGGTGGTGAATACATTACCTCTTCTTCGGGTTCTTCCTTTTGATTTGATCAAAAGGGCTCATTAGGTTGGATTTCTGATCAAAATAATGACTTGAGGTTGATTTGAGGGAAGTTTTGAGAATATTTGGTTAGGGTTTGGCCGATCCAAAAGGCTTTGAAGGTGTAAATTATTGAGATGGTGGAGTGCCCATTTATAAGAGGGGTGAGTGGCACCTTTGGAAAAGCTAGAAGTATTTTTTTACAATAAATTCATATTCGGTTTATAATAGCTCCAAAGAGGATTATCTAAACGCTAAGGTAGTGATGGGTCTATATAATTTCAACCATTAGATTTTAGATAGGTTTGGGTCACTATATTTACCTTAAATTTATATTTAACTCTTAGTTAAATAGTTTGACATTTACCATGTCTCTTTGTATTTTTATATTATATAGTTAATAAACATACTATAAACATCAAATAGACCCCCAAGTTGTGGATTAATGATATCATGATATAAGTCATTTTTCCGAATCTTATATTTTTAGGAAGAGAATAACAATTAATAATATAATATTTGTTTTAAAACACTTCTATGTCAATTTTGACACTATTGGGTATTTTGTTTTTGATAATTTCATGACAGCATTATTACTTTAAAAACAATTTATATTAGCAATAATAATAAGTCATATTAACCTATAGAATTAGTTTAATTCATAAAAAGTCTGAAATTACATTTATTTGGGTATTTATAATATCAATTATTTTAATATTTCATTAATACGGTAATTACTGCATCATCATTGTGTCATAAATAAATTAAATTATTTATTGTCTAAAAATTATAAATAAAATACCATTATGTAGGAAATCATTTTATCTTTCTAATTAATATTTATAATCTTATTAATATTATGTATAACCCTATATTAAAAATGTTTCAGTTATTAAACATTGATTTTAACTCTTTTAACTCTTCTTTCAATTAAATAATGATAAATGTCCTAATCTAATCCATGTGGACCAAAATGATAATATTTTATTCCTAAGGTTGTTTTTGGTCAAGATACAATTGTCCAATAGAATTATTACATGTGTTAGGGTAATATTAATATCATTTTTACCCTTAATTACCTTATTTACTTTTAACCATGGTAAATAAACGTAAAAAAGATATTATTCACTAAAAATTATTTTTATCTTACTGAACCACATTTTACTCCTTGATATTAACCATGTCTCTCAGATTTTCATAATTCCACTCACAGAAGCGGTAAAATTAAGCATTATATGAATTTGAAAATTCTCCTAGGAGTTGGGTAAAAGACGGTGAAAAGTTTAATAAAATTTTTATATATCTAAAATTATTATCAACTGATTCCAATTAATTACATTGAAATTATACAGGTATTATGTATCTATTTTGACCTAAAATAAATCTAAATAAAATAAATAATTATTTAAATATAAATTCGGTTTTAAACTATAACTCAGTGTTTTTTCAATATTCATCAAAAATTGAATGTTTTCAGAAAAATACCAAAAATTCACCCTAGGATAATTTCAATATTCCAAATTCAAAAATGAAGTTCATTATTAAAGATAAAATTTATAAAATTTTAAAAAGTGGGTATTACTATTCATAACGGCTATTTTGATTGGTTGTTGTGTGTGTTAGAAATCGAAGTTGCGTACAACACACGCTACTCTATCATTCAAAGAGAAACGTACCGTGGAAGCTTGGGGTGTTACATTTCATGTGCTTTTTTTGGATTCAGGAGCTTCACAATCCTTCTTTTAACTCAATCTAGCCCATGATCTATGACTAGATGAAGAGGGACTTCCCATACCGCTGGTGTTGAGTTCATCTGTTGGAGGTTAGACCAGTTTGTTTGATATTGTTCGAGGATGTAGTCTAATGCTGGGGCTGCATCAGTCCAGTTGGGATCTTCTTCTACAATCTATGCAGTTGTACAATGTCATCCTAGATATCAACTAGTTGTTTTTTGTGCACACTATTATCGGCTGCTTCCTTAGAAGAGTCTGATTATCAGATGTGGGTGGACAACGCATAGATTTTGTTGGTGAGCAAAGTTGTTTGGAGGGAAATCATAAAGTGAATCCTCTTATTTCGTTGATAGCCATGATGTTATTGGTATCTGTAGATATAGAGATGGTGGAAGTATTTTGGGTCTTTAAAGAGTTCCTAGATGTCTTTCCCGAAGAGGATGTGGCTCTACAACCTCGAGGTGACATTGAGTTCATAATTGACTTCCAACCTGTTGCTCGTCTGATTTTGATGGCTCCCTATCGAATGGTGCCTTCAGAGTTGTAGGAGTTGACGATTCAGGTTGACGACCTGATGAATAAGGGTTCTATTCATCCAATTGTGTTGTTGTGGGGTGATCTAATCCTTTTTGTGAAGAAGTTGGACAGTGATCTAAGACTGTGCACAGACTACTGGAGACTGAACCCGATGATAGTCAAGAACACTTACCCCCTTCCAAGGATCGATGATCCTTTCAACCAGTTAATGGAATAAGATTGATTTTCTAGGATCAACCTGTGGTCGAGATATCACTAGTTGATAGTAAAGGAGGGTGACTTCCTGAAGGCTACTTTCAGTTGAAGGTATGGGAACTTCCAGTTCTTGGTCATTCCCTTTGGTGTCACAAATGAGCCATCCTTGTTCATGGTGCTCAGGAACCCTCTTTTCCATGAGTACCTAGAACAGTTCTTCATTGTGTTCATCAATGATATCTTGATCTACTTAAGGTAAGAGAGGGAGCATGTTGGGCATTTGAGGATTGTCTTGGAGGTCCTCTGACAGCATAATCTCTATGAAAATTTGACCAAGTTCATGTTCAGGATGTGATAGGTGCACTTCATTGGACACATGGTGTCTTAGAAAGGTATATATGTAAAATTTTAAATGTTTGAAGTAGTTTTCTATTGGGAATCATCCAATAATGTAGTATACATTCATAGTTTTGTAGGTCTGGCAGGCTATTATTGGAGGTTCATAATAGAATTCTATCTAGTTTTATCTTCATTAACACCTTTGACCATGAAAGACCAAGTCTTCGTGTGGAGTGAGCAGTGGCAGGAAGATTTCATCAATCTAAAGGGGAATCTAGTCAGTTCCCCAATTCTTATGTTTCCAAAGAAAGGGGTGATGTTCGAGGTGTTATATGATGCTTCCAGCCTAGGGTTGGGATGTGTTCTAATTAAGCAGAAATGAGTAATATCTTATAGTTCTTGACAGTTATTCCCTCATGAATGTAACTATTCCACCCATGATCTAGATCATACAGTGGTCCTGGCGGTGCTAATGTTTTGGCGACATTAACTCATAGGGTAGTGCTTTCTAGTCTTCAAGGATCACAAGATCTTGTGGTATATCTTTTACTGACAATACCTAAAATTGTCGCAGCAAAAGTTTATGGAGTTCCTCTAGGATTTTGACTTTGAAATCTTTTCCACCCTAGGGAAGGATAACATGGTGGATGATTCCTTGAGCAGGAAGTTGCAATAGGAGGAATTTTGGGAATCCAAGAATGCTTGGAAGGAAATAGAAGAGTTGGCCACTTTATGCTTGTATGGTGGGGAGGATAGTGGTAAAGGCTATATGTATCCGATGATAGCTTAGTCTTCCATGGTGCGAAATGTAGATGAGTCTTAGTGGGGTTACTCATCGGACAATGTAATGTGGGATCACATTGTCTGGGGTGATTCTATGGAGGGATTATCATAGTATATAAATAATTGGATGTTTTTCCATGAGAATATATTTTTTCCCAAATGAAATAAATGAGGGAGTGCTCTATGAGTTTCATAGATCACCCATAGTGGTACATCTAGGCATTTATAAGATGTACCAAGGCTTGAGGGAATAGTTTTTATGTCCCGGGGTGAAACAGGTAGTGGTGGATTTTGTATAAGGATTCCTAGTGTGTCAGTAGGTGAAGGCCGAGAACCGTGTTCCCAGTGGTTTTTTGTATCTCTTGGATGTTCTTGAGTGGAAGTTGAATGAAATATAAATGTATTGTATCATAGAAATACCCAAGACTTGCAGAGGATGTCATTCTCTTTGGGTAGTAGTGGACTGATTGATTAATTTGGCTCACATCATGGCAATCAAGGAGTCGAGAACAATAAATTTCTTGAAAAAGAGTTATGTGGAAGAGGTGGTACGGCTACATAGATTTACAAGATCCATTTTCTTAGATCGGGATTCACATTTTATGTCATAATTATAGAGGGTATTGTAGTATTCCTTTGGAACCCAGTTATGCCTTAGAACTTCTTTCCACCCTCAAACATATGGGAAAACAGAAAAGAATATCAAGATGTTTTAGGATATGCTATGAGCATGTGTTATGAACATTAGAGGATTGTGGGTATGAAATTTTCCTCTGGTAGAGTTTTTCTACAACAATAGTTATCACTCTACCATTTTCATTGAACTGTTGTAGGCCTTGTATGAAAGGTCATATAGTTCACCAGTATGTTAGACAGAGGTTTGGGAAACACTCCTTCTTGGACCAGAGGTAGTGCAGAGCATGAAAAAGAAGGTTTAGCTTGTGTGTGAGAAGATGAAGGTAGCAAAGGACCGATAGAAGTCATATTCCAGTCATATAAGGAGGCCCTTAGAGTTTGAGGTTGGGGTCCAACTATTCTTAAAGGTCTCCCCTCATCGTGGATAGTGAAGTTTTGGAAAAGGAATCAATCTTTCTCCCATGTTAACTAGACCTTTTTAGCAGTTGGGATGAGTTGGTGAGGTGGCATATCAGCTGGCATTACCACCATGGTTGGAGAGAATCCAAGACGTCTTCCATCTCTCTCATCTCTTAGAGTATCTACATAATGACCCCCCATATCCTAGACTATGAAGAGTTGGATATCGAGGAAGACGTGATGTTGGTGGAGCGACCAATAAAAATTAAGGATCATGGGGAGAAGGTGCTGCAAGAATGGTCAATTCCATTGGTTCGTGTGTTATGGAACCATGGGGTCCTCGAGGAGAGTACATGGGAATGAGAAACACAGATGTGTACCCAGTACCCATAGTTGTTCTGAGTTTGTATCTTTTGTTTTTTTGTTCCTTTCTAATGATGTAATGTTTTCCTTTATTCGTTGTATGATAAGTTGTATCCTTATTCCATGATTTTGCATGAAAATTCCTGAATAAGGGGAGGGGGGAAACTGATCCATAATAAATATGCACTAATGTGGATGTGATTAAACCCAGTAAGGTGAGATATTTCTTCCCAAAGATGATAGTATCTTGGCATGGAGGAAGGATCTCCTTAAACCATGTGTCTTGATAGTGGGACCTTTGGTTTTTGCGTGGTTGTTTCGGGGTAGTGTAGGGTCTTAGTGTTTTCATAGTTGGTAAGGAGATAGATCACTAGGTGGTGTATTGGGATGTCTAGGTTTTCACTCCATCTTTAGAGTAACAAAAGGATGTCTTCTTTGGAGAGGTATCTTAATGGTTGTTTGTTTGGACCCTCTCTATTTTGGTTTAGTTTTGAATTCTAGAGGACAAAAATAGATTGAGAGGTATCTGATGTGATGACCCAGATTTTCCCGAACCTTTCCTTTATAAATAACTAGTGTTTAGGGTGTTCTATGAGGCAAAGTTAGCTTGCTTCAAGAGTTTTCTAAATTTCTAGTTTTCCATTGGCATATCAGTGCATCGGCATGTCATTGTGTTGGCATGTTAGTACATCGGAATGTCAGTGCATTGGTGACTTTGTGGTGTCGGCATTAGTGAGTCAGGGGCATCAGCATCAGTGATTCAGAACATTATTAAGTTGGGGCATTGACATCAGTGAGTCAGGGGCGCCAATATCGGTAGGTTAGGGCATCGTCATTAGTGAGTCAGGTCATTGGTAGGTCATGGAATTGGTAGGTCATGGCATCATTAGGTCATGGAATCCATAGGTCATGGTGTCAGTAGGTCTTGGTGTCGATGGATCAACGTCAATTGGTCGCATTGGTAGCTCAACTTTGGTGGCTCTGTGTCGGTGACTCACCCATCAGTGACTTATCTTTGGTTTTCCTTGTTTTTCCCAGTTTTCCAGTTTCTCCCCTCTTACATCTTATTTGACGCAAACTGAGTTTAAATCCTTATTTAGGTGTTTTTAATGGAATTTAAATGGTTATTAATTATATCTTTAAATATTTTAATGCCCTGGGAGATTTGAGATACTCAAACCATGTGATCTTGACCACGATTCCAAGACTAATGTCTTTTAAAATCGTTCTTCCTTTAAAAAAGGATATGAATCTTCAAAGACTGGAAATTCCCTTCCTTGTGTGTTTTCCAATTCTCCTTAAAGCAGCTAGAGCCTTCCTCCCTATACAAGTTGTGCACCTATGCTAGTGCTCTCCTTCTTAGTTTTTCCTTCGAGTTCTTCCCTACTTCTCACGTGAACCCTATTCTTAGACCAAGGAGGAACATCGATCCTTTGATCATCTTGTAGGTATTTCATCTATCTCTCTTTAGTTGTGCATCATGCTAGGTGAGTGTACTAATGATTACTTTTGAGTAATGTTTGAATAATTTTCTTAAAATGAGAAATAATCAAATAGTAAATATGATCAAAAGATAACGAGGTAATGAAATTATGGTCTGAGAGTGGATTGATGTTTGATAGTCTACTTTATTTTGTTATCCTTATTGATATTATGATCTGTTGTGGATGTAAATCCTTCTAAAAATCAAGGTCATTGGTGGTCTTTTCTTGTGCACTAGTGATGTTCTATTTTTTGTGATGCTTTGATAAAAATTCGTAACATGAAAAAATGTTTAAACCACATATAATTTGTTAAATAAATGGATTCCCCAAGATCAAACCTATTGTTTGATCACCATGGTTATAATTGAGTGGAATTAAAGAACCTATGGTACTTAAATCTGAATATATATACACATCCTGTTGATATGTGTGGTTGAGTGTTGTGTTCTATTTAGTTCTGTAACCTTGTGTGATTTGTGTGGTGCTGCTATTGGGGGCATGATTGTGGTTACAAGGTTAGACATAGGATTTGATTTCATGATAAAGGATGTGGTATGCACAATGAGGTTGTGGTATAATATTATTTTTTGTGGTATTTTTGTGTGGGAAAGTACACTATGGGTGTTGGTATCTCAGTTTGAGAGACTGATTGATTACGGAATGGATGAACTTGGAGGTAGTTGAACTATCTTTGTTGTGTTGTGTTCATGGAGCGACGTTGGGTAGTGACACTTTTGTGTGGATTTGTACTTGAATACAGTGGGACTATAGTGGGATATATTATGATTTTGTGGTATAGTTTCAAATAATGATAGTTGTCGGTGGTTGAACGGGAGCGTGCAGTGGGACTGGAAGTATGGTTTTTCATTTTGTTTTTATATGGTAGTGGTTGGTAGTTTCATGATAGTTCTGGAATAAATTAAAGTGAATCCCTAAAAATGAAATAGAAAGTGGTTAAATGAAAATTGGTTGGGTTATGCTTTGGAAACAACTGTTGTTTTGTTGTGCATATAGGGGTGGCAGTGAAAGTGGTTCAGAGTGGGTTGGTTATTTGTTCGGAAACCAGTAGGTTAGGCTGAGTGTTTTCTTATATATATATATATAGTAGTTCCTTGTGATTTCTATACGCACCCCACCCCTATTGAGCACTATGTGCCAAACACCTCCATTTCATGGGGGAGAGTATATCTCCCAACATCCCATTGGGAGGATGGGTGGCTAGTTATTGACTTTCTTCCCCACGCCCTCTTTTGGTTTCATACCACTCAAATGTATCTGGGCAGGCTATAATGGCCTGACTCTTACCATAGTCCAAAATCCTTCGGGAAAGAGTTTGTTGTAGATGATATTCCTAGGTGACTGTGGTCCAGGATTGTTTTCACAAGTTTTTTCTACATGAGGCCTAGTTCTCTTCGGGCGAGAGGTGTGGTTGTTGTGCCCCTGGTGTCTGTAGGAAGGATAGTCTATAGTTTGAGTCCCAAGTGTGTGTTGGAAGGTTGTGATAGTAGGGATGCATATGGGAAGAGAGGTAGCATCAAGATGTTAACTATTATGGATGATCAATAAACCAGTGCGAAAGTGGTGTGGGGTACCAAAATATCGATGTGCTTATACTACTTTACTTTACTTGACTTTCATTATTTTGTGAGTGTTCCTTGGTGAGGCTGGGCTGGTTAGTATTCTTTGGTAGGTTCTTTGAGATTCTACTATTTTCTCCCAGTGAAAATAGTATGATCCCCCACTTGTGCACGAGTGGCTTTAGTTTTCCTACTTGGTATAATTGTATACTCACCCTATTTATATAAATTGTTTTTCAGGTTTCTAGGTGGTCTTTGAGGACTATGCTAAATGTTTCTATCTCGGGCATCAGGATTATATGTAGTTTCATCTTAGTTTCTTTTCTTTTGTTAATTTACCTTTGGAGTTTCATTGTTCATTGCATCAGCTTTACTTTTGAACATGCATGTGGGAATGGATTTTGGAATTATTTTTACTTTTTGTACTTGTAGTTTTTTGGGATTTACCATCTTATCTTCTGATCTTATTCTATAAAAATGATAATGCCTTCCATATTGTGTGAGATTCTATACCCTTGGTGCTATTTACCGCTTTGGGTCCTATTGGAGGTGGGACTCAGGGGTTATTGTCTCTCCTTCATCTTGAAGAAGGAAGGGCATGGAACTTTGTTATCCCTTCCCTAGTCATGAAGAAGGTGGGTCATGAAAAGTATCCTCTTATTAAAGCATATTTATGTGGGAATTGGAACCACTATTTTGAAGCAATGGAAGAACTCTTAGGAAATTATCATGGAATTTTAGTTTTATGAACATTCCACACAAAGTGAGTAGTGTGTAATTAAAGAGATCATGGGTAACACATTTTTTTTAATGGTGTTTCATGATGGATTTTCCCATCTATAAATAGGTGACTAATATCTCATTATGTAGAGTGAATGATTTAGATAAAATCTCTCATATTTTCATTCTCATATGATTCATGAAAACATATCTCTAATGTGAATGAATTCTCTATGATCATTATTTGTGTCTAGAAAATAATTTTGTGTTTGAGAACTAGTGTTTGTGTGAATGTGAGTTAAATGAATTTGAAGGCATAAGAAATAAATAATGTGAATCATATAAACTTTTCTATATTTTCATTAGAAACTTATTTTTCATCAATTTTATGAAATAAGTGCATCATCAAACAATAACTATGTTATGATCAATATTGATTGCGCACATTAAAATAATCTTATAATGTAATAGTGAGTATAATTCTGTTTAAAGAATAATGGATACAAAAATTAAAAGTGTGTTAATCAATCAAATTTAATGGCTGTAAACTAAGGGGATAGAGATTACACTCAAAATAGTGTAAATAGAGTAAACTTTAGTGATTTTGCTACATCATCACCTTACCATTTTATGCTACATGGATTAGCCTAGTTTTGATGAACTAAGTTAAATTGTCATGTCTTTTCAAAGAATTTATTTTTCATTTTTTTGTGAGATAAATAGATACGATCATTTTTTTATGATAAAAAAATCACAAGGGGATAATTTTAATCTATCATACCCATATTCACCTCCCACCTCTAGTAGTATTTAACCAAGTGGGACTAACATGTGGTATAAAAGACAAAATTTAAAGTCAGTATAATACTCTCTATGTGGAAGCCATGGTAGTAGTGAATCATAAAGGGTTATTGATTTCTAATGGATATAATTTTCAATTATGGAAGAATTTTATGTAGAACTAATTTTTATATTTAGGATTTAGATCATGTGTTATTATGGATTTTGTAAATAAATCACATAAAAAATAAGATATTGATGATGAAAAATAAAAATAATAAGTGATATTTTATCTTCAAGAAGTGTTGGGAGATACTACTGAAGAGATATATGTTTGGAGAGCCAAAATAAATAAACCTAATGGGGTACTTCCTAGTGTAAATACAAATGTGTAGTATCCAGAAAAATAAATGTCTAAGTTAAGGATTGAATAATAAAATCTCAAATCTAAAGTTCCAAAAATACCATTAATGGTTTTTTATTATAAGCTCATGAATGAGGAGAAAACTCAGATCACTAATGGATTACCAGACATAGGGAATGATATGGTTAAATGTATCAAATAGATTTATTTGGATGTATTTAGTCTTTGATAATTTTTAGAAGATAATGATACACTTTACTCCTAGTATTAGATTGATATATTAGATCAAATGAGACTTTTAGAAGATAAAGGAGAAGCAAGGACATCTATTAAAGAAGTTAGATCTTTTCCTGTAGATTCAAAATACGCATTAGCATGAACAATATAGTATGGGGATTGATATCAATTAGAAGATGTTGTTGTTTGATGTTAAGACATAATCCCCCCACTCTAATGTTGATGGTTGATCAGTGAATGATTCAGAATTAGAATACTGGAAGAACAAAAAAAATTACTATTGTCATGGAAAGGTCACATAAGAATATGTCACAGATAAAGTGTTTTTATTGTGTAAATATTTGATACTCTTAAAATTTGGGTTTTGTATCCATGCATTACTATAGTGTATAGGAAAAATGAAGGAATACCTATAGATATCAGTATTTTAGGTATGATTTTGATGGCCACTTCTTTTTTTGTGGTGGATATAGTCATACTTATAGCCATTGATCACTGATGATGTGAAGGAATATACCTACGGATACTAGAGGAATTAATACTCAAAAAATCAAAGAGTCATCAAGTAATATGAAAATAAAAAAAATCGATTAGTAACTGTGAAAGATGAATTTTACCCATTATATTCTGAGGAATATCAACCATATTAATTAGAACCAAAAATAAGTTCTAAAACATAGATAAAAGGGAAAAGAGATGAGAAGGTACCCATTCTAGATATTACACTTAAAGGATCAGATCATTCTTTTTCATGGATCATTGATTGTGGATGAACTTCCCATATTATGGAAAATATATATCTTGTAATTAGAATAAATTATATAAAGAAAGGCATGATTAGGTTTTACAATGATGATAGATTAAAGTTATTTTTCATTGGGAAAGAAAATTTTAGGAAAAAATATTTGAGATAAATATATGTATTGGTTTTAAGGTATTAATCACAATATTTTAATTATTAGTCAAATATGTGACTCAATTCAGGCAATAAACTTTTCCATTAATACTCATATATTAAAGAAATATCATAGTGAAATTGTGATTCAAGGGAACTATATGAACTGGGATATATACATTTTTAGAGAAGAATAATACATACGATTTCTATATAAGGAATAAAAATGTAACACTCGAGATTTTTAGGAGAAATATTTTGTTTTTATATAATATACATCATCAAAAGAATCTTTCACTACACACAACACTATCTTGGCTTTCTTTACACGCAATCATGACCTTCCTCGATAGCTTGTGTTGTACACAATACCGAGTTTCACTAAACAACGATATCCTATCAAAATGAAATTAAAACTAGCTGTTATGAATAGTAATAAGAAATTTCTGAAATTTTTGAAATTTTATCTTTTAAAATGTACTTCATTTTTTCATTCGGAATATTAGAATTAGACTAGGGTAAAATTTTGGTATTTTTATGAAAACACTGGGTAACTATTTAAAAACCGACTTTTTATTTAAATAATTATTTATTTTATTTAAATTTATTTTAGGTCAAAATAGATACATAATACCTATATAAGTTCAATGTAATTCATTGGAGTCATTTTATAATAATTTTAGATATATAAAAATTATAGTGAACTTTTCACCGTCTTTTACCCACCTCCTAGGAGGGTTTGAAAATTTACATAAAACATAATTTTACCGCTTCTGTGAGTGAAATTTCGAAAATCCGAGAGACACGGTTAATATCAAGGTGTAAAATGTTGTTCAATGAGATGAAAATAATTTTTGGTGAATAGTAACTTTTTACTTATATTTACCACGGTTAAAAGTAAATAGCATAATTACGGGTAAAAATGATATTACTATTACCCTAACACATGTTCAAATTCTATTGGATAAGATTAATTCGACCAAAAACAACCTTAGGAATAAAATATGACCATTTACGTCCACTTGGATTAGATTAGGACATTTAATATTATTTTATTTAAAGAAGAGTTAAAATAGTAAAAATCAAAGTTTAATAACTAAAATATTTTTAATATAGGGTAATAAATAGGATAAATTCGACTATAAATATTTATTAGAAATATGAAATGATTTCGTACATAATGGTATTTTATTTATAATTTTTGGACTTTAAATGATTTAATTTATTTATGACACAATGATAATGAAGTAATTACCTTATTAAGGAAATATTAACATAATTGATGTTATAAATACCCAAATAAATGTAATTTTAGAATTTTTATGAATTACACTAATTTTATAGGTTAATATGACATGTTATTATTTATTTAATTAATTTTTTCGAACTAATCATGTTGTTATGATTTTTACAAAAATCAATTACAAAATAGTGTCAAAATTGACATAAAATATATTTTAAAACAAATATTATATTATTAATTTTTATTTTATTCTTAAAAATATATGGATCGGAAAAATTACTTATATAATGATATATATATATAATAATAATTAACCACTTGGGGTTCGTTTTGCTTTTTATAGTATGTTCATCAACCATATAGTGTAAGAAAACAAAAAGACACGGTAAAAGTTAAAATATTTAACATAGAGTTAAATCTAAATGATAAGGATAAAATAGTAACCTAAACTTGTCTAAAACCTCTTAGTTGAGATTATTTTGACCCATCCCCACCTTATCTTTGAAATAAATCAATTTGGAGTTATTAAAAACTGAATATGACTATATTATAAAATAATATTTTAAGTTTTCCTAAGGTGCCCTTCTCCTCCCTTATAAAAGGGCACCTTCCTACCTCTCCTTATCACACCACTTTGAGCCTTCAAGATCGGTCAATACCTACCAATTTCCCTTCTAAACTTCCCTAGAAACATCCTAGAGGTTCTGGTCTGCTTCAAAGACCATCTTTAGTTCCCTAAGAAGAGGTTAAGAAGAGGTGCTTCAAAGACGAGGTAATGTCCGTTACCGATTCTTTCAACTTTATTTCTTCTTCTACTTATTCTTATTTAGTTATTTCATTATGAAGTAATAACATAGGAATCACTCATATACTGATATGTTATTATAAATATGAAACAACCCTATTTTACCTTCTATCCATCCTACGGAAAATGAAATCACCGTGCGTGCGTACGTACGGAATCCCATCTCCACGCTGTGGTGTAATATGTTTTCCACCACCACCTTACTTGGATGGTCATAATGGTGTAAATAATAACTATACATTATTATTGTAAAGTGATATTTATTCTTAAATAGTATACATACAGTTTAATACAATTTCGCGATCATGGGAATGATATCATCACTCGTGCGTACGTACGGTCTACCGTCTCCACGATGTGATGTGACTCATTCTACATGATCTTCATTGCATAAAGGTTATATAAATGAATTTAATGAATAAATATGATATATATTAGAATAATACCATTCTGTAAATGAGGTATCTATAACCTAAAAATAACAATAAGAATTTATTCGGAAAAACACGCATAAGAACAAAAAAACAATAAACACCCGAATAACAAGTAACAATGAAATATTACTAATAAGAATCTAAGAATATGACCATATATGACATCATAATAATGAGTAAAATTCAGGAATAATTCAATAACAATATTTAAATAATTATACAGGAGGTTCGGACACATACGAAGCAAATCGGACTTAAGGTAAGGAAAAATCTCACAATCTCATTTTTATCCGAGATTGTTTATACTTTGGTATTTACTGGGGTGTATTTATAATCCACATTCATGTTTCCTCAATATGTAATATATTTATATCCTCCTTCAATTTTTAAAATCCAATTTTACCCTTTAGTGAGTATTTAGTAAAAGATATGAAAGGAATCTTTTGTCATTTTTAGTACAAGGTACTTTTTGACTTTTCTGGCCAAAGTACGAGAAGAATGTTTTTTTAACTTATACAGCAAGAATGGATTCATAGAAAATTATTTCCATGAAGCTTCCATTACAAGTTTTCAAGTTTATTTTTAATCAAATTCTTTTAGTATAAAAGTTTTTGACATGTTAAGAAAGGAAAAATGTTTTTGAAGTAAAAAAGATATTTTCTTCAAGAATGGAGTTTAAGTGTTTTATCAAAATTATTTTCCATATAAGATAATATAGGGTTCTATTTTTATCCCTATTTTTACATTGATTTGATTATGTTATGATGGATTATTTTTATAATGTCATTTTATCTTATATGGATTATGTTATGATGGCATGATATTTAAGAATCCCATTTTTATTACATGGGTTATGCTATGATTTATGATTTTCTGTCACACATAATAATGGTTTCATTATAAGATGGGTGGGACCTATATCACCCTTTAATGCATTGGGTAAAGATTTATATCTCATGAGATAGACATGGCTGGAACGACAGGTTAATCCGGTTCAGTGATACAGGACTGAAACGAGGAGTGAAATCGGTTCAGAAATGGACTTTGCCCACTAAGATAGTCTTGACAATGAGTCTTGACAACTAAGAAATGATTCTCTATGATTGTGTGTGTGTGCCACAAAGTTTCAAGTTATGATTATTGGGATTACATTTCACTACTATTATTTATCCCATGTTATGAAATTATGATCTCTTTTACAGGTTAAGATTTACAAAATGTTATATTCTTATGAATATGATGTGAATGATATTTCTTTTGTTTACCCTTACTGAGAATTTGAGCTCACCCTTTTGTATGTTTTCTTTTCCCTAGGTTACGAAGAAGGGTATTAAGTAGGATATTCCAAAAAGGGATTCTAGATATGATGAAATAAATGGGAGAAAATGTAGATACTTTATGAACCAGTTGTTTATGTTTCCCAGTTTCTAAAGACACTATACATATACTGTCCTATTATGGTATTGTTATATGTTGTAATAAGTGTGTTTCAATTTTGAAGTAATAACAATGTATTTAAAGTTTGGGTCGTTATAGTTTGTATTAGAGGAAATTTATAGTCAACCTTTAGAAACTTGGATGTGAAAGCCTTAGTAAGAACCCTAAGGATATATCTAAGCATAGAATAATCTTAGTTCTTTAGAAATGGCCATGAACAACCTATGATAAGACCTTAAGTGTGAAATTTTATCCTTGATTTTGTTGTTTTCCTATTATAATTAGTGTTTCTCACACTATTCATCTTGGTTTTAGTCAATGGCTGGAACCCGAAGGAACCGTGATAATGCAGAATACGACGGGAAATGTAATGATTGTCCCCCTGAGCAACCAAACATTATGGGAGATGGAATGAAAAATCTTGTAGCCTTGCTCACACAACTTTCTCAAGCTATGAATCATGAAGGAATTCTAAATGTGTAAAGGAAGGAGCAAAATTCTATTGAATCCTTCATAAGGCAGCGTCCACCTTTATTCAGTGGGTCTACTGATCCATTAGTGGCTGAACAATGGATCAGTACCACTGAAAATATATTTTCAGTTCTTCAATGTTCTGAACATGATAAAGTCATCTTTGCAGTATATCATTTGGAAGGTGAAGATGATCAATGGTGGAATATTATCAATAATACAAGGCCAAGAGATGAAATTGAGTCCATGGAATGGGATGAGTTCATGAACTTATTTTTCAATAAGTACTTCCCTCGTATTCTTCAAACAAATATGGAGAAGGAGTTTCTTGAACTGAAGAAAAAGGATGATGAATCTGTTAGTACCTATGAAGAAAATTTTACAAGACTTGCAAGGTATGCTTCTGGGATTATTGTTAAACCTGAGAGTAAGATCTATTGATTATTTAGTGGCTTAAAACTAAGTCTTTGAAGGGAATTAGCCATAATTGACTTCAATAGCTATAAGGAAATCGTTCGATGTGCTCTCATGATTGAGATGGAGATTGGAGTAACCCATCAGTCATTTCTTTTTGATAAGAAGAGGAAAATGTAATTAAAAGGAAAATCTAAAGACCACGCTGAAAAGAAGATGAGCTTTCCCTTAAGCTCAAAGTGTGGAATGAAACATGGAGGGAGTTGTCTTAAAGGTACAGGTAAATGTTTCAAATGTGTAAAAGAAGGTCATTGGGCATTTGAATGCCGCAATGATGGGAAGAAGATGTCTAGTGATGCGAACAAAGAAAAGGCTACACAGAGTGCACCTCCTATACTTCAATGTTACAAGTGCAAGGAAATGGGGAATTATGCTAATCAATTCCCTAATCTGAGGGTTGTTGATGATGATCGACGTCAACAAACTCTTAAGGACAAAGGCAAAGGAAAGTCACATGAAATTTCTATGAGTGATGTGGATTATGATAATGAAGTGGTGAAAGGTACACTTACCATCCACTCTAAAGTATCAAATGTTTTATTTGATTCTGGATCCACCCACTATTTTATTTCTGAAGAATTTTCTAAGGTTATCACCATATTACCTCAACAATTAGATGTTGAGTTAGCTGTGACAACCCCTAATGGCACAACCATCGCATCAAAAGTTTATAATTCTTCTCCGATTGAAGTTTGTGGAAATGTGCTTCCTATAAATCTTGTGATCCTTCTTATAGTGGAATTTGATGTGATTCTTGGCATGGAATGGATTTATTTATATAGAGCTCATATCAATTGTCAAAGAAGGGAAGTCGCTTTTCATATTACGGATCAATCTTTGATCGTCTATCGATGTAAAGATGAACGTAACCTTCCAGTGGAAATTTCATCCATCCTATGGGACTAGATTTCAATAAATGAAGGTTATTTATCTCAAATGGTTGGCGAGAAACTCATGATTAAGAATATGGCCATTGTACGAGAGTTTGATGATGTCTCTCTAGAGGAATTTCCAGGTCTTCCACCAAATATTGAAGTTGAGTTTTCAATTGAACTCATACCAGGTGCTAATCCCATTTCAAAGACACCTTATCGAATGTACCCAATTGAGTTGTAGGAATTAAAGAAGTAAGTCCAAGAGAATCAGGATAAGGGATTCATACACCCTAGTGCGTCACCTTGGGGATCACTTGTTCAGTTTGTTAAGAAGAAAGATGGATCAATGACACTCTTCATTTATTATTTGGAACTTAACAAGATCACTATAAAGAACAAATATCCACTCCCACGCATTGATGACTTATTTGACCAACTACGCGGAAGTCAATATTTTTCCAAGATTGATCTTCATTCAGGGTATCATCAATTAAGGGTCAAAAGAGAGGATATACCAAAAATGGATTTCCATACAAGGTATGGACACTATGAATTTATAGTGATGCCATTTGGTCTTACTAATTCCCCTGATATCTTCATGGATATGATGAATAAAGTCTTTAGAGACTATCTTGATCAGTTTGTGGTAGTCTTTATAGATGATATTCTTGTCTATTCAAAGATAAAGAAATAACATGAAGATCACTTGAGAATTTTATTGAAGACCATGAGAAAGGAGAAGCTTTATGCCAAATTTACCAAGTGTGAATTTTGGCTTAAAAAAGTTTCATTTTTGGGTCACATAATCTCCAAAGAGGGTATATCTGTGGATCCAGAAAAAACAGAGGTTATTGAAATATGGTCGAGACCAAGAACACTAACTAAGATCCTAAGTTTTCTTGGTTTTCCTAGATATTATCGATGTTTTGTGAAATATTTTTCACGATTATCTAATAAAATCACCAGGTTGACTCAAAATAGAGTTAACATTGCTTGGACAGAGGAGTGTGAAGAGAATTTCAAGGCGTTAAAAAGAAGGTTATCCCGTGCACCTGTACTCACACTACCTTGTAGTGGAGAAAGGTTTATGATCTATAGTGATGCATCCAAGAAACGATTGGGATGTGTTCTCATGCAAAATCATATGGTGATAGCTTATGCCTCACAAAAGTTGAAAATTTATGAGAAAAATTACCCAACTCATGATTTGGAGTAAGCTGCGGTAATCTTTGCATTAAAAATATGAAGGCATTATCTTTATGGTGAAAGGTGTTATATTTATACTAATTATAGAAGTTTAAAGTATATTTTCACAGAAAAGGAGCTGAATATGTACCAAAGAAGATGGTTGGAGCTGATTAAGGATTACGACTGCTCAATTCATTATCACCCTCGGAAAGCAATCAAGGTGGCAGATGCATTAAGTCGAGAAGAACATGCTATCTTATCCATGATGAGGATCACAAAAGATCCAATATTTATGGATTTACAAAGGATGGATCTTGGAATTATAATGGCAGGGGAAAAATCTTATATTTCTCAAATGAATGTTTAGCCATCTAAACATGCGAAGATTAAAGAGGCACAGAAAGAATATGTAGAGTTACAAAAGAAGGTGAGAAATGTTCCTAAATTCAATCCTGATTGTGATGAGATAATAAGGTTCAGGAATAGGGTTTGTGTTCCTCCCATCCTAGATTTAAAGAAGGAGCTGCTGGATGAGGCTCATAGTTCTTCATTCTCTATTCATCTTGGAAGCACGAAGATGTATAGGGACTTGAAAGTGTACTTCTGGTGGGATGGCATGAAAAGAGATGTTGCTGAATATGTCTCTCGATGCATGGTTTGTCAGCACGTTAAAGCTAAGAGACAAAAGTCTAAGGGGATGTTTCAACCATTATCCATACCTAAATGGAAATAGGAAAACATCACTATGGACTTTGTCACCGGACATCCTAAAACATCCAAAGGCAATAATGCTATCTGGGTCATAGTTGATCATCTTATGAAGTCGGCACACTTCATTACTAATAAAGAGGATTTCTCTCTTGATCATCTTGCCATGATATATGTAAAGAAAGTGGTAAGATTTCATGGAGTACCACTTTCCATTATATCTGATCAGGATCCGAGGTTTACATCAATGTTTTGGCAAAGTCTTCAGCATACTCTAGATACAGAGTTCAGTTTCAGCACTGCTTATCATCCTTAGACAGATGGTCAGTATGAGAGAATAATTCAAACTCTATAAGATATGTTAAGAGCTTGATCTATGGATTTCAAAGGTGTTTGGGATAAACACCTACCTTTTGTGGAATTTTCTTATAATAATAGCTTTAACTCCAGTATTCAGATGGCTCCTTATGAAGCTCTCTATGGAAAGAAATTCAAAACTCCAACATACTGGGATGAAGTTGGGGGATGAAAGCTATTAGGACCTGATCTTGTTTATGAGATGGAAAAAAAGGTCTGATCTATTCAAAAACACATAACAGCAGCTCATAGTTGACAAAAAATTTATGCTGATAACCGAAGAAAAGACCTAGAGTTTGAAGTGGGTGATAAAGTGTTCTTACAAATATCTTCTTGGAAGAGAGTAATGAGATTTTGAAAGAAGGGAAAGCTGAGCCCTAGGTATATTGACCCTTTTGAAATACTGGATCATGTTGGGAAGGTAGCTTACCGATTGGCACTTCCACCGAATCTCTCTCAAGTTCATGATGTGTTCCATGTATCACTCCTGAGAAAGTACATACCCGATCCTTCACATGTACTCAGCTCAGAAGTTGTTCCACTGGAGCAAGATCTTTCTTATGAAGAACAACCGATAGAGATTTTGGATCATAGTGAAAAATTCATACAAAACATGACCACTCGCTTGGTGAATGTTCAATGGAGGAACCACCAATTAGAAGAAGCTACATGGGAGCTTGAGGATATGATGAGGGAGAGGTATCCTCATCTGTTTGTTACAAATTAACGAATTTCGAGGGTGAAATTCATTTTAAGGGGGATATAATGTAACACCCGAGATTTTTATGAGAAATATTTTGTTTTTATGTTATATACATCATCAAAGGAATCTTTCACTACACACAACACTAGCTTGAATCTCTTTACACGCAATCGTGTCCTTCCTCGATAACTTGCATTGTACGCAATACTGAGTTTTGCTAAACAACAATATCCTATTAAAATATTATTAAAGCTAGTCGTTATCAATAGTAATACCCACTTTTTAAAATTTTATAAATTTTATCTTTCAAAATTTACTTCACTTTTGGATTCAGAATATCAAAATAGCCAAGGGTAAAATTTTGGTATTTTTCTGAAAACTTTCAATTTTTGATGGATAGTGAAAACACTGGGTTACTATTTAAAAACCGACTTTTTATTTAAATAATTATTTATTTTATTTAAATTTATTTTATTTTAAAATAGATATATAATACCTATATAAGTTCAATGTAATTCATTGGAGTCATTTTATTATAATTTTAGATATATAAAAATTTTATTGAATTTTCACCGTCTTTTACCCACCTCCTAGGAGAATTTTCTAATTTATATAAAACATAATTTTACCACTTCTGTGTATTGAATTTCAAAAATCTCAGAGACATGGTTGATGTCAGTATGTAAAATTTGGTTCAATGTGATGAAAATAATTTTTGGTGAATAGTGACTTTTTACTTTTATTTACCACGGTTAAAAGTAAATTTGATAATTACGGGTAAAAATGATATTACTATTACCCTAACAGATGTCCTAATTCTATTGGATAAGTTTAATTCGACCAAAAACAACCTTAGGAATAAAATATGAACAATTAGGTCCACTTGGATTAGATTAGGACATTTAATATTATTTTTTTTAAAGAAGAGTTAAAATAGTTAAAATCAAAGTTTAATAACTAAAAAATTTTAATATAGGGTTATAAATAAGATAAATTCAACTATAAATATTTATTAGAATGCTGAAACGATTTTGTACATAATGGTATTTTATTTATAATTTTTTGACTTTAAATGATTTAATTTATTTATGACACAATGGTAATGAAGTAATTACCTTATTAAGAAAATATTAACCTAATTGATGTTATAAATACCCAAATAAATGTAATTTTAGACTTTTTATGAATTCCACTAATTTTATAGGTTAATATGACATGTTAGAATATATTTAATTATCTTGTGTTGAACTAATCATGCTGTTATAATTTTCACAAAAATCAAGTACCGAATAGTGTAAAAATTGACATAAAATAGTTTTTTTTTAAAATATTATATTATTAATTTTTATTTTATTCCTAAAAATATAATGATCATCCAAATGACTTATATAATGTTATATATATCAATAATTAACCACTTGGGTTTCTTTTGGCTTGTTATTGTATGTTCATTAACCATATAGTGTAAGAAAAAAAAAGACACGGTAAAAGTTAAATTATTTAACATAGAGTTAAATCTAAATGATAAGGCTAAATTAGAAACCTAAACTTCTCTAAAACCTATTGGTTTAGAGGATTTAGACCCATCCCCACCTTATCTTATAAATAAATCAATTTAGATCTATTAAAAACCAAATATGACTTTATTATAAAATAATATTTTAAGTTTTTCTAAGGTGCCCCTTTCCTCCTTTATAAAAGGGAACCTCCTCCCTCTCCTCCTCACACCACTTTTAGCCTTAATGATTAGAAAAACACTACCAATTTATCTTATCCACTTCCCTAGAAACATCCTAGATGTCCTGGTATGCTTCAAAGACCATCTTTACTGCCCTAAGATGAGGTTAAGAAGAGGCGCTTCAAAGAAGAGGTAATGTCTGTTACCGATTCTTTCAACTTTATTTCTTCTTCTACTTCTTCTTATTTAGTTGTTTAATTATGAAGTAAAAACATCAGTATCACTCATATACTTATATGTTATTATAAATATGAAACAATCCTATTTCACCTTCTATCCATCCTACGAAATATGAAATCACCGTGCGTGCGTACGTACGGAATACCGTCTCCACATTGTGGTGTAATCTGTTTTCCACCACAACCTTACTTGGATGGTTATAATGGTGTAAATAATAACTATATATTATTATTTTAAAGTTATATTGTTTCTAAAATAATATACATACACTTTAATACAATTCCACGATCATGGGAACTATATCATCGCTCGTGCGTACATACGACCTACCGTCTCCACGATGTGATGCGACTCGTTCTACATGATCTTCATTGCGTAATGATTATATAAATGAATTTAATGAATAAATATGATATATATTACACTAATAAAATTTTGTAAATGAGGTATATATAACCTAAAAAGAATAATAAGAATTTATTCGGCAAAATACGCATAAGAACAAAAAAGCAATAAACACCCGAATAACAAGTAACAATGAAATATTACTAATAAGAAGCTATAAATAAGACCATATATGATATCACAACAATGAGTAAGATTCTGGAATATGTCAATAACATTATTTAAATCATTATACAGGAGTTTCGGACATGTATGAAGCAAATCGGACCTAAGGTAAGGGAAAATCTCACAATCTCATTTTTATCTGAGACTGTTTATACATTGGTATTTACTGGGGTGTATTTATCATCAAAATCCATGTTTCCTCAATATTTAATATTATTTATATCCTCCTACAATTTTTAAAATCCAATTTTACCCTTTGGTGAGTTTTTAGTAAAATATATGAAAGGAATCTTTTGTCGTTTTTAGTTCGAGGTACTTTTTGACTTTTCCGGCCAAAGTACGAGAGGAATGTTTTTTTTAACTTATACGGCATGAATGTATTCATAGAATATTATTTCCATGAATCTTACTTTACAAGTTCTCATTTTTATTTTTAATCAACTTCATTTAGTTTAAAATTTGATGACATGTTAAGAAAGGAAAAATGTTTTTGAAGTAGAAAGGATATTTTCCTCAAGAATGGAGTTCAAGTGTTTTATCAAAATTATTTTCCATCTAAGATAATATAGGGTTTTGTTTCTATCCCTATTTTTACATTGATTTGATTATGTTATGATAGAATTATTTTTCTGATGTCCTTTTATATTATATGGATTATGTTATGATGGTATGATGTTTAAGAATCCCATTTTTATTACATGGGTTATGCTATGATTTATGATTTTGTGGCACACATAAGAATGGTTTCATTATGAGATGGGTGGGACCTATATCTCCCTCCAATGAATTGGGTGAATATTTATATCTCATGAGATAGATATGGCTAGAATGGCAGGTTAATCCAGTTCAGTGATACAGAACTTAAACAAGGAGTGAACTTGGTTCAGAAATGGATTTTGTCCGCTAAGATAGTATTGGAAATGAGTCTTGACTACTAAGAAATGATTCTCTATGATTATGTGTGTATGCCAAAAAGTTTCAATTTATGATTATTGGGATTACATTTCACTACTATGATTTATCCCATGTTATGAAATTATGATCTTTTTTGCATGTTAAGATTTCCAAAATGTTATGTTCTATTGAATATGATGTGATTGATATTTCTTTTGTTTACCCTTACTGAGCATTTGAGCTCACCCATTTGTATGTTTTCTTTTCCCTAGGTCAGGAAGAAGGGTTTTATGTAGGATATGCCAAAAAGGGATTCTAGATATGATGAAATTAATGGGAGACTATGTAGATGCTTTATGAACCAGTTGTTAATGTTTCCTAGTTTCTAAAGACACTATACCTATACAGTCCTATTGTGGTTTTGTTATATGTTGTAATAAGTGTGCTTCTATTTTGAAGTAATAAGAATGTATTTAAATTTTGGGTCATTATAAAAAATATATATTTATTCATGAATTTCTTGACCATTATATCAGACAATCCTTGGAAGATCTACTAAATAATGGAAAAACATTTGATCACACTAAACTGTCAAATGATTTTGCAAACACATGTATTGTTTTTCAAGATGTTAATATTAATTAAAATATATAAAATTTAAAAGACTAGAAGTCATCAAGGGAGATTGAATTGGTGTAATTTGATGTGTGTGGATTGATATCACGAAGATCCATTTATGGAAAGAGTTACTATTTTTTATTCATTAAGGATTATTATAAAAATGGAATGATTTATAGTTATCACCCACACGTGTGATGTTTTAAATTATATTACAAAGTATCATAGGATTGATGAAAATATTCATACATAGAAGATTCTATATTTTGGAACAAAACCTGATATAGTGGTATCTAATATCTATATAGATAATTATCTCAGGACTCATTGGATAAGTCACTAAGTCTCAACTATGAGAAATCCTGAATAAAATTATATGTTTGAGAGGATAAATCAGATAATAAATAACAAGGTTATGATTATTCTTATTAAAAATGAACTATAAAATATATTTTTTAAGGATTAATTAGTGACATTATTCAATATTTCCAATAATGTTTATTATATATAGTAATGGAAAATAATTAATATAATATATTTTATTAAAAGAAAGCAGTTATGGAATACTTTTAAATCTTTGGATTTAAATGATTCATTCTAAACAAATAGAAAAAAATGAAGTTTGAGTTTTGTGGAGATAATGGAACTGTCCTTATCTACTCATCTAAGTGTAAGGTATAAAAATGTTTTAGAAAATGGATTCAAAATATTGTTAAAATTTCAGACATCCGTATAGTTTTAAATGAATATATTCTTCATTAAAACAATAAGAATATTTAAGAATATAATGATGATGAGTTTATTAGATTAAGGGTGGAACAAAGGGATAATATTGATTCAGAATAAGATATTTATGATGATTGAAATGAAGTTAGTAATGTATCTATATTGTATCCAAAAAATAGGGATGAAATTAATAAGAAGAATATTTTTTGTGACAAGATAGAACCAATGAAAATGAGGATAATGAATTCATAAAAATAAACATCACATTTTTCTAAAATAGAGCCAAATTTTTTTGATTAAGACACTAAAAATAATTGTTGGGTTTAAGTGATTATTGAATATATTTAATTTTTAAAAAAGAATTAGATATAGGAGATTGTTTTATGGTTAGAAAATAAGAATATCATTTGTACCAAAAAGGGTTTTCCTTAATGAAAAGAATGAATAAAATATGGTTATTTGAAACATGGGATGAGTTATTCCTAAAGGATACTCCCAAATTCAAGGAATCTATATAGATAAAACATTTTATCTTATGGCTAGGATCAAAACAACTCGATTGTTTTTTTCTATTATAGTGTAATTGGGATTCAAAGTATTCAATATGGAAGTTAAATCAGTATTTTTATTTTGATTAATTGAATAATATGTATACATCGATCAAAACAATATTTTACTAATAAATAATATTATAAAAAAATCCATATGAAGAAAGATTTTAATGGGATAAAGTAAGAGTTGAGATCATGGTATTCCACAAGAATAAATTCTTGGAATAATACATCTATAATGGGGAATCATCTTAATTGTAATGTGGTGTTCATTGATTCAGTTCCACAAACCCCCACTCCAAATTCAAAGGATGATTTTAGTATGATTTAGAATTATAGTACTAGAAGAACACACAAGACAACTGCTTTCATAGAAATTTAAAACATGAATACATCACAAGTCAATTGTAATTATTTTCGAAATTAGGGATACTCTAAATAATTTGGGTACCATATCCAACAGTTTATGGACGGAAAAAGAGAAACACAGAAAGATAAGAAGAGTATGGAATTCTATGTATTCCTTTGATGATCACTAATTTTTATGTGGTTGATATAGTTTTATGGCTACATACTCATCGTTGATTATATGGATTAGATTAATTATAGAACCTGATGAGACCATACACAAAAACTCAAAGAATCATTAAGAGATATGAAAATGAAAAATAAAAATTTTTCTTGGAAAGGTGATGTTGGTCTATTAAATTTTATGGAAGATCTTGTTCACCGATCAACACTAGATATATTTTGTAAAACAATGGATCAAAAATATACGAGATATAAAGGTAATGGGTATAGATATTTCCTTTAGATGATTAGATAATGATTATACAAGGATCCTTGATAGTGGATGTGCTTCCAATATGATGGGAAATATAGAACCTTTTAGAAGAACCATTTATGGAATGGAAGGAGTCATTGGAATTAGAAATGTATAAATATTGTAGTTAATAGGCTCTGGGAAAGAAAATTTTAAACAAAAAGACATGAGATGAATAAAGGTATAGGTTATTGAAGGTCCCAATCCCAACATTCAATGTTTCTATCAAATATTTTCCTTGAGTCATAAAATGAAATTATAAATTAATACTTATATCTTCAAGATAATAGAATATGTAATTTTTATTCAAGGGAAGCATAAAAGATGAATATTTACATTATTAGTTGAGAAAAACAAATGTGTCTTGTATCTAAGGAATAATAAATTATATTGGTTCTTGAATGACTTTTACATTTGATCTAGCAATCTATGGAAGATATATTGAATTATAAGAAGGAATTTGATCACCTTCAACTATCATATGGTCATGCACACTTGTAAATTGTGTTTAAAAATGGAAGGTTTTTAAGAAGACCTACAGGTAAAAATACTAATAGTCAACAAGGATGATTGTATTGGTGTATGTTGATGTGTGTAGACTGATATAACTATGTTCCATTAATGGGAAGAAGTTATATGTATTATAAATTTACTATTATAGTATAATGGAATGGTTTATGTTCATCATCTTCAAGTCCTATGTGTTAAAATGCATTACACATTATATTATGAAGGACATAAATATGACTTGTTTGAAAATTATTATATTTCATATATAATATGGTACATAGTTCAGAAATATCAAAGTATATAATTATATTAAGAAGCATTTAATAAGGAACCAAGTCCTAGAAATAAGAACTCTATAAAAATGGTGTATTTGAGAGTAGAAATAAGATTATAAAAACATGGGAAAATGATACTTATTTAAAAATACCTACTATAGAAGTTTACCAAGGAATAATTCGTTGCATCATTCACTATTTAAAATAATTTTTATTATGTTTGATAAAAGAAATGACATCGTATGAGATGTTGTATAAAATTAATCCAACATTAAAATACTTTCAAATATTCTAATGTATGTGTTTCGTTATCAATAAAGATAAACACAAAAATTTTGAGCCATGTATAGATGAGATAATTTCACTTATATTTTCATATAAGTGTAAGGATTATGAGTGTTTCAAAAATAGATTAAAATAAGGGTTGAAATAATATAAATTACTATATTGGAAAATTAATAGAGTCCTCGGTAAAATAATAAGTAGATTAAAAAATATAGTTATAAAGAGTAGAGTGGGTTGGGGGAGAGATATGGGTGATAATATTGACTCAAAAAATACATTGATCATAATTATAATGAATTCAGGGATTTATTTTAGTAATATCTAAAAAATAAGGGATAAAGTTGATATTTAAAATACCATTAGTGACTAGACAGCACCAAGGAAATGAGAAGAGTAAATTATCTACAATAAACGTTATATATATCCAAGGTAGTGCCTATTTTTAATGAATATGATAAAGGTAAGAGTTAGGTTTAGGTAATGAATGAATATCATGAAATTTTTGAAATTAATTAAATTTTGAGATTATTTTGAAGTCATTATAAAAGAATATCATCAGTACCGAAAGGGTTTTACATAAAAATGAATAAAGATAATCAAGTTATTTGAAACAAGGTATGACTTATTCATAATCGATACTCCCAAATTAAAGAAACAAATGACGATTAGAAATTTTATCTTATTACTAGGATAGAAGAATTTCAATTATTTTCATAACTGTGAAAAGGTGATTCAAGGTATTATAGATTGAAATTAAAACACAATTTTGAAATTGATTACTTGAATATTGTGTCTATATTGATTTACCAACTGATTTTTTTTCTATGAATATTATAACATCCTTTTCTAGCTGAAGAAAGCATTGTATGGGATAATGTAAGCTTCAATAAAATAATCTTCCATGATATATCAATATTTAGAAAAATTAATTACTACTATGGTGGAGTTGGTCATAACCTCTATATCAATATAGAATACTTATTAATTTATGATTATTGCCATATATATTGATGATATAATCTTTGGTGGTTCAAATGAAGTATAGTAAAATTTGTTTATAAACTTCATCAGGTGAACGTTTGAAATATTTTTGTTTGGAGATTTGATGTCTTTTTTACACTATAGGTGACATGATGAGTGCATGGAATATTTATCTTTCAATAAAAATATCCCAAAGTAATTATAAAATATTTTGTAATAATGTCGTACTATGTAATGACAACACTGGTTTATACTCAGATGATGTTTTTAATGGAGGATGATAGAAAAGTAGTTAATTTCGTAGAATATAGTTATTCTATTAGTATTTTATTATACTTAAATGTGATAAGACCAAAAATTGCTTATGAAACTTGTCAAGTCATAAGGTACATGAGAAATCCTAAGGATAGACACTTTCTAGTGGCGAATTAAATACAATAATTTATAAAAATGGCATGGTGGATTTCGGTTTTCTCTACAATTCCAAATTAGAGTATGATTATTTTGGGATACACAAATGAAAATTATGAAAATTTAATAGATAGTGGGGATTCAACACTAGGAAATGTGTTTTATCTTATATAATTTTGGATTTCTTGGATTGCTAAGAAAAATATTTTATTTCACTAATCATTGTAGAAGCTGAATATATTTTTCCCACTCAATCATGTACACAATATTTTTGGATGAATCTTATGCTTGACGATATTGGAGTTTGGTTAAAGTATCCACTCAAAATCATTCATGACAATTAAGGTTTATTCAATATTAGAAAAAACAGTATCCACAAATAAAGGAAAAAAAGAACATTCAAGTCATTTATCAAATATAAAAATGGGTTGGTGCAACTAGAGTATTTTTCTTCCTAACATAAAGTTGAAGATATCAGGACAAAGGCCTCACACAATGAATTTTTTAAGAGGAATCAGCTAACTCATAGATTCTAGTGGACCCCCATCACTAATAAATTTCATAAATGTAACCCTAAATTCCCAATATCTGTTACATATTTTTCTATTTTCTGATGATTTATATTTTCCTTTTGTTGCCTAGAAATTTTTGGGTTTGTTGAAAAAATGGTAAGATATCTTTCGAAAAAAGAGGATAGATTACTCAAACCCTATGAGTGGATGATTTAAGATTAAGAAAGTGGAAGAACACTTCCATGTTAAATTGAAGATGTCAAAGATATTGGCAGAGTATATAAACATGATGATGTTGATGATATTATAGTATGGATTAAATTTCACAAATATAAATCTTCATGAAATCACTTTGGAAATGGGTTGGGCGGTACCCAAGAACTGAATAAAGTGATTCATTTATGAGATTTTCATGTTACACTTATTTATCATGATAATCGTGAGTCATTTGGACTTAGAGTACATGTTAGGTGAGTCTTTTATTTCTATCAACAGTTTTAGGGGTGGTGGTGTTTGAAGTATGTAATGTACAAGTTGTTTCAACTAAATTGTTAAGGATTTTGATGTGTTTTCAACAAACCCATATGGGGGGTTTGTTAAAACTCTCTCAAGGGTACTTTTTAGTGGTTTTTGGTTTTTGTTGTTGAAAAAGATCCAAAGTGAATAATACCATAGGGTATTCATAAATTAGAGTCTCTAAAAGAGTTTTGGGTATTTTCTAGGAGGTTGTATATAATGTTCATGTAATTGAAGGACTCTCATTCATGTTTTCAACATTCTCATGGAAGTGTAATTGAATTCACAAAAGTTCAAGTATTATGTTGCAAAGGAATAAATCATTTATATGTCTCAAAAAAGTGGACATTCAAAAACATTCCACACAATTTGTAGTTGTTTTTTATTAGTGATATCATAGGAGGTGCATTATCTAGACACAAATGAGTTATTAGATGGATTGGTCTAGTTTATAAATAGACCAAAAATCCATTATTAGGAATAGATAAATACTTATAGAAAATATTTTACCTAAGTTTTCAAGTAATAAACATGTAAATTTATTTCATAAATGAATGATAATTTTCAATATCATCCATTTTGTGTAGAGAAAATGTTGTGTTTTAGAAATAATTGTTTGTATTAATGAGAGTTATGTGAAAAAAAATCATTCCTAAGAAGGGAGTTATGAAAATATTAAAGATGTTTCCAAAAAATTATATGGTAAATATAAATTCATAAATTGGATAAAAGATGATATTCATTAAACATTTATTATGGTGAAATATACAGCCTAATGAAAATTTAGTTTAATATAATTTTATGTTCTGTAGCTTGGTTAATGTGAAACACCATGCTTTAAAATAACTACATTATACTATAAAATATTATTTATAAATAGTATTATTATAATCTAGATGTCAAATTGGAGGATTAAATAGCAATAAACACATTATGAAAAATATATGTAAAGGGTTTATAAAATTAAAATTTATTTATTAATTTATAATAAATATGCACTCAAGTTTTAATAAATTCAATTTATGCTTCAAAAATATGTTTTACTCAAAAATGTATTTTATTACATTTTGTGTGTGGATATTAAAATTAATTTTTACTAATTTTATAAATTTTATTTTTAGTTTTTTTTATAAATTTTGGAATCATCATTTCATAGTAGGTATAGGGTGATTTTTTTATACCTTTCTAAAAATTTTGATTTTTGAGTCAATAGTGAAAATGTTGATTTATTAAAAAGTGTTATTTTTTCATTAAATTATATAATTTAAAATTCCTATTATATTTTTAATTTGGTAAAAAATTAACATTAATACTCTTTAATTATACATAATATAAATAATTACCAAAATACTTAGAATTATATTTGATTTTGGTATAATACCATTTTAAGCAGAAAACAAATTTTTTCTAAAACAGATTTTCATTGAATTTTACATATTTATATTAAAGTTAGTTTCAAAAACATATAGAAATTTAGTATTTAAAATTAGAATCCATATTTATAGTCATGAAGGTAATATTTTGTATATAGATCCCCTTTTTAAATTATGAATAGTAACCCTGGTAAATATTTGACAACGTGGTAAGGGTAAAACGAGTAAAATAGTGTTAAAACGGTGGGGTAAGATCTCAAAATAAACCCAAATATTTTTTTATTTCACTAGATAGATTAATTTTACAATATTCATCCGAATGTTGAATATAAAGAATTTGTATGCCATTTCCATTTTATATTGGCATTCATATTACTTTTAAGTGATGAATAAATGCAAAATGTCACTCCCTTCATTTTAATTTCACTTATTTTTTTCATAGGCATAAAAGGAATATATGGGAAAATATAAAAGTTTTTTTTCAGGTATATAAATTTCTTTTATTACGGTAATTTATTTATAATTTTTATGTATAGTATAATTACACAAAATTTCTATGCAACACCAACTTAGTGCTTGTGTAGACATTCTGAAAAAAAAACAAGTATTTTATTTTAAATACATTAAAAGAAATATATTTTTGGATGAATTATTGTGCTGAGTAAATTTTATAGTCAATAATAATTTATAATTTATGTTAAAATATTACATATTATAAATCCATTATAATCTGGTTGGCCTTATAGTAAAATTAAATTAGTTGTCCCAAAAATAAATTTTATGACATTACAGGTTAAATAATAATTTATTAAATAATTTAAACATAATATATATATATATATATATATCAACGTAATGTGTGTAATGGTAAATGGTTGAAAATTCCATACATTGACCATTTTTGAGCCACTGGTCACCTTATAAGTTAATATATTACCTGTAAAGGCTCAAAAATGTGTTAGCATTGTTAAAATCAAAAAAGGGTTAGTGAAGGGGTTAAACCCAGACATGTGTTTTAAAATTAAACCAAACCCAATCTATTTTTTTAGCTTATGATATTTTGACCTTAATTTAGGCACTTCACCCACGAGGGCCCTCCCAACCGGAATAAGTTCACATCTGACAACCGCAAGCTTACCTCCAATAGGCTAGGCCCCGATGACAAGTGTCTAGAAAGAATATATAAATTAAAGGCCCTTTCCTTAGTATATGTAAGAATGCACTCTATAAACTCTATAAAATAGTATATAGGAATAATAAATTATAGTAATATCCATAGTATAACCATTCGTGTAATAAAATCAAGAGAATTCATCAATGTAAAATGACAGAATCTAAAGAAAAACTGGAAAAATACACACCCAACCAGAAATGAATTCAAAACCTATCAATAATAGGAAGGAGGTGAAAATACTAAGGTCATATCTGTTGATCTCCATGTTCAACCACGAAATGCGGTCAATGAACTTTTGTATCATAATGATCTATAGATATCATTGTTGAATTTTCCATCCTCTTTTTAAGATCAGACACATGTGGAAAATCCCATATAAGGGTGGGTATATACATACCCAGTATGAGGTCCCGAAATCCACAAAGGTAGAAATAGAAATATACAATAGTATTCATCTCATCACAAATCAAGAGGGAACAAAACTCAACATATATATATATACTCATAAAGAACCCCATATGAGAGAGAAAGGGGATCTATGACTCCACAACCTAGTCTAAGATGATGAGTCTGTAAATAGGTCCAATAATTTATCTTTGATTCCCAACATATCTCATTTCTAACTAAGATATTCATATGGAGGACCCACACCATACAACTATTCCAAACCATGAGGGGAGACAACCTACAGTAGAGAACATATACCCTAGTGAGATAGGGGTTCCACTAATCCAATACAGGACCTTCACCCTCATGTGTAAATGGTGTTCCACTTAGTGTATATATATATATGAAACATACCCTAGTGATTTAGGGTGTCATTTAATAACACCTATTTTCAATGTAAATTTTTTTAATTTTTTATAGATTATTTTTTAGACCAGGAACTGAGACAACATGAGATTCTAAGGCCATGTGTGCCTATAATAAATGTTTGAAATATATCAAATATATTAAATATCATGTTCATGTAGTATTCCTAAGAAATTGGAATAACTTCTAAAATAGTTACTGGATCAAAAACTTGAGGACACCAATGAGTTCAGAAAGTGATGTTTTTCCTAGGTGTAATTTAACATTACTTAGTGTGGGTCGTTTGTGGAAAAGACATCATAGGCATAAAATGAATAAAATAATTAATTATTTTATTTTATTTACATAGAAATGTAGAGACCTAATTTCTCTTTATAAATACATGCTTATTGAAAATATTTAGGGTTAGCTGTATAACCCCACAAATCGTTGGAGAGACATTGGAGTCGTTGGAGGAGATCACATTGGCAGATGATGATCAAATCTAATATCGATGAACACTGTGAGATTGAATCGAAGGGTATTTTCAATGAACATGAAACAACTTCATTATTCATCAATGGTCAATCATAATCATGTTGTGGTAGTTGTTTGATTTTTTTCCTTTCCATGTTCTTCATTCTTATGATAAACACAGACTAATCGACAAATAGATTGATCTGTGGAACATGTGTATTTTCAATATGGGTTTATTATGGGGTTAATTTCAGATAATTACTTTGATTTGATGATTTATTCATTTTTATTATCCCATAAATTAATTGTGATTAATTTGAAAATCAATTAAGGTTCATTCCTCTCAATTGTTCTTTTGCTTTTCTATCATGATTCTTCATTCCCCACGAGAATTTTTTGCTTGAACCAGGGTTTGACACATCCCAATAAATCAGTAATTGTGCAACCATTTCATAGTTAAGTGATATGAAAACATATATTTGGGTTCAACACAACATATAGTAGGTGTTATGGTGGTAGTGGTAGTGGATCGGATGATGTAGATACCAGATTTCGAGTTCTTCAGCATGCAATGAAGAACGTCGTATGGATTCATGTTTTGAGTGGATTGAAGGCCCAAAATAATTGATTAGTAATGGATAGGATTTTTGAGGCTTGATTCATGATATTATAGGTGAGGAATGGCTAGATCATAGGGCATTTTAATGGAGAAGATCCATGGATCGCAGAGATCGGATTATGGAAAATATAGATCCACACGACAAGTAATCTTGGATTACACGGCATGTGGGTACCTCATAGAGGAAGCTTGGGTTTTGGAGAAACATATGTATCACATGGAATCTGGTCTATCTTTGGTGACTTATAGTGTACCTCGGAGGGTATGCATACACGGTTTGGAGTACACAAGTTGGAGGACGTTGTGTACTCCCCCACACAAACATAGCTTGGACCAAGTACATGAGCAAAGTTGTTTACTGGTACACTAGCACATGTACATGGGATGAATCCATATACTGAAAATTGGTATACTCATGTGAATACTACATGTAATTTTCTTTTACACTAAGATGTACATGACTTTATACAGGTGTTTTTTACATGAGCATGACCTCAGGCCAAGGGACACGACATGTAACCATTCTACACACTGTGTAATTTTTTATACATGGATTAGATCACTTTTCCACTATATATTGGATATGTTTATTAGGTTATGTTTCCTATATCCTTTCCATTAGGGTTATTATGGAATCGTCCCTTATTTCAAGGACTAGTATCCCTTCAACATGACTTGTCCGAAACTAAACTAGAGTACCATCAAACCCAACACCTGACCTGGCATGTGGCATGGCTCGAAGTGCGTTCTCGATCCCCACAGGCTGGAAACTAGTGTCTGGGTATCAACAACACACTTTGTGAAGGATTTCACCCACGTATATAACAATAAACAACCAACAAGAATAAACCTCACAAAACTAGGAATCATAACCAAATAAGAAGCAACAATTTTTATGATTCAATGTTTTATAACATTAAACAAAAACTAAAATACATCAATGTAATGGGGAAAACCATCCCAAAAACATCCATGAAACAAGAGTTTCATCGCCCTCAATCCACCACCATCAACATCAACAACAAGTAGAACACTAGCAACTGGATCAACCATGACAAAAATGATACATCTTGCCATTACCTCATGTTGAAATAGTGGGTTCCCTAGACCCAATTATGCAATAATTTTGATTACCATATCATGTGTATAGTTAGTTATGCATGATGTTATCTTACCATTATAGTGTTTATTTTTATGCATCCACTATTATAATGCTAATTTCCAAAGCTAAATTTTAGTGTCGAGTGGTTATAGCAGATCCGAGACAATAATGAGAACCTCAAGATACTATGACATTAATCTTAAATATCTGTTATATAGTCTAGATACATCTAACTGACTATACACAGTAGATGTGGGACTATCAGGTGCTGGGGGATCATAAACATTGAGACTTCTTCTCATTATGTTTTCACTTGGTGATCTCTAGTAGTGAGATCATGAGGACAGACCCGCCAATAGGAACACCACATGTTTTGGGTGTCATGGGTCGTTCCTATCTATGGACATGTTTATTTGACTCCTGACTTGATACCATTACCAATATGTACCATTTTATTATATACTTTTATGCAAGGAGAAAAAAATGGTATTGAAATCGTGGTGAGTTCGATTGTGTTGGGTGTGTCATTGGTGGTATTCCATTGGTTGAATGGTCCAGAAATGATTTGTCACTTCCATGTTTAGGATGTTGTATATCTCAAGACTGGTTGATCAGGATAGTGCTTCCTTCATATGTCTTTGGCCAAAGTAATAAAACGTTAAATCCATGTGGTTAGATCAAAAAATAATAAAGAAAGCAAAGGACGATGATACAAGTGTTTTTCCCGATTTATGAGATAGTTAATGACAAAGAGATTATAGTACACAGTCTGCATTCATAGATTGGTAGTCATTGTTATGCCTATCCTTATCTCCTTAAAGGCCATGATGAGTTTCTAGACTCTACTCTTGGTCTGTGAATTTATTCACTACTATCGAGATAAGGGTCTAGAGGGTCACACAAAATACTGTATTCAACCATATTCCCTATTCAATTGAATATGTATATAGACATAGTGGGCCCCACCACACGTTCCGAGCATTGTCCATGTTTTCAATCACCAAATTAATTAAATAAATTCATTAATATTCAAGTTATGAATATTTGGTAGGTACCTTATTTTTCCTGCAAGCAATCTTTTCACAGGGCAAAATTGGCCCCAAAATAGTCCGGTCAAATCTGGCAAACCCAGAATGGGTTTGGGTAGATCAGCCCAGCCCAGTTTGGCCCTGGAAAACCTCATAGGGCCTTGTGTGGGTTTGGCCTGAAACGCACAGGACATGCAGTCGAGATTCGGGGACCTACCAATATAAATTAATCCAAATTAATTAATTTAATTAATTTAATTTTAGTACCTAAATTAAATTATTAAAGTCTATTTTGGTAAATTATTTTAATACCCAGGATATAAATTAATTTAATTTTGGAATAATAATTAAATTAAATAAAGGACTAATATTTAATTAAATTATTTGAATTATTTAATTCATTTAATTTAATTTAGATAATCCCCATACTTATTTAATGTATTTTAATTCTATCGCGTATTTTTTTCCTACATTCTGGTCTTGAGCATCAACCAATGTATGTTTCCTTTTAATTAATTAATTATTTAACTTCGTGTGATGTTTGTAATTAATTTAATAGAAGATCTTCACATGGTCTTTTTTTCAATTAAAATGTATAAGGGCTTGTGCCCCCAATATACCTGATGTACATTTATACTCGAGTCCCCCTCTCATGTGTGTGTGTATCTTTGTACATCAGACGAAGAAAGCGAACGATGTGGACCCCGCCCAGATAAGGTGATGTTCTAGGAGTGGAGAGAACATACGAGACAAGTGGAAAGCTACATTATGAGTCAAGCTTTGACTCCGGTTTGATGCACCTTAAGTCGTTTAGATGCTCAAGACCAGTCGAGTAGTAGCTTAACATTTATGAATTTAGTTATTATTTTATGCATTTTAGAACAGTGGGAAAATACATAAAATAATAGATAAAATGCATAAAGAAGCAGAGTATGTTTTTATATTAAAGTTCAGTTGTGAGCATGACAACATAGATGAAAAAGTTTAATAGAAATGGATCACATTCGTCGGGAGAAACCAATAAAACCCTCAAAGAAAATATCAAGTCCCAACAGCCTTCCATCATTCCAGTTTGAACAAAAACAGGTGTTTGAGGTGTCGGTCATACCATTACTAAGGGTTCCTCTTACTACCGGGGAGTTATTATTAGGGTGGTGGATCAACTTAACTAAAATTTCAGAAAAGAAATAGCCATATCTAGCTTGTTGTAATTTTATAGGCAAGCGTTGAGTAAATCAATAAGGATTCATGAAGTTGGGACTTCACTCAACAAGTCAAGGAACCATTAGTTAATGTGGATGGCTACCCAAAAGCCTACATTGGACCCTCCGAGTAGTGGCGTAGCCATAGCTTGTATACTATGAGGGAGGTTCAGGGATCCTTGCCACTAGAATACTGAAGAGTATTTTGATTCCAGTACAGAGGGTTCCTAGAATTTGAAAATATTAGTGGGAGACATTTAATGGTTAAATTAATTAGTAATGTCATATTTGGAAATCAAAATAAAATTTCAATCTACTAAAAGTTTGTTTGTAGAGAATGAAAAGAAATACAACAATAAAACTGCGATAAATATTAGACAAAGTTAATGTCTAAACTAAGAATGAATTTCCAAAGTGTAGTATAGGTGTTGGCGCATAGTAATACTATATTAGAAATTGAAGGTGATTGTGTCTGAACCTGTTAAGCCACCTCAGCAAGCAAGGGTGTAAAACATCTGACAAGAGACTCATGAATCAAGCATATGATGGGTCTATCATAATGTTATCATCAATGTTTGATGTCAGTTGTGGTCGCTGCCTCATGACCTGGATGATGTTACATAAAGTCTCATCTCCAAGAAATTTTCAAGGAGAAATAGAAGCATGATTTGAATGTTATGATTACACTCGGATTGTGTAATGTGAAAGACAGTTCACAATCTATCATGTCATCCCATTCTTATACCTTTTAAACCCAATTACTCTAGTTTTCTTTAATGATACAAATGAATGGTATATAGTAAGTGCTTCATTATCTTTAAGGTAAAATTCTCCAAGTGATAAGAATATTAAAGGTAGCACAAACTTTTGTTCTTATGGAGAATATATTGAATGAAAAAGAGGAAAGGCCTACGAAAAGTTACGCAAAATGAAAATTCATCATATCCTTCAAAAAAAAGTGTTTGGTTATTTAACCAGAGGTTATTTTCATAACATATTGAAATAAATTTATGGATGTTTAAAAATGAAATAAACTGAGATACAAGAAGCAAGTACATGCTTCTCATTCGGTTTATATTAATCAAATAAAATTAATGCTTCTAACATACTTCTTGGTTATTGAATAAAATATTCCAATAACATATGGGTATTTAAATATAGTAACCAATTAAGAATAAGAACATTATGAGATGTAAGGTTTCTTCTCCAAGTAGCTGAGAAAGGGTTATTCCAAAGTGAGCTATGAGAAAAACATATCGTCAAATTTCCATGTAATTGACTCAAACTGGACATGCTTTTTAGTATAACCAAATACATTTATCTCATGTGCCCATTTTGACATGATGAGACATTATTACATGTTTTGTAATGAATGTTGTTAGTGGTAATATACTCAACAAATAGTTCAGTGCTACTTGAATCAAAGTCAATACATGATGAATATAATATGTAAGACCTATCAGTTGTGGTAATATATTTCTTTTTTAAGTAAAACTAAAAGTGGACGTCAAGAATATACCCATTATATAAATTTGGCTCGGCACAACTAAACACCTTTAGGTATTATTTACATCCTTAGTTTAGACAATGAAACCTTTAGAAATAATGGTATGCCGCAAAGCTTTCGAGGTAAGTTCAATAAGAGAGTGTGAACTATTCCAAAGGAAATCTAGAGGTAAAGATACTTCATATAATTCCTTCAAGAAATTGAGGAATGTAATAGTGAATTATATGCATGGTTAAAAGATATGAGTTGCTTCGGATCGGTTTGCCGATGAATATGTTGACTATTCAATCATCGATCATGATAATGTAGCATGGAGAAATTCCGAAATGCATGTTACCTTTTCTACATAACCATATTGATATTCATAAAGAGGATTGATGATAATTTCTTACATTTTTACAATGAGCAACAAAATGTATCATGGAGAAATTCCTAAATGCGCATTTTATACATCGAAGTTATGATGTAAGTTTTATCAATGAATAAATTTGTAGAAACATCTATTATATTTCATGATATGCTTTACAAATAATAGCATAAACCCATAACCAATATTCCAACTAAAAATCAAAAATTGATATCATACGAGTCATAGTATGATGAAAATACATTATTTCAAAGATCATGTGTTAGGATGCAAGGAGTTTTTTAAGATAAAAACAAACATGCATCAAGATGAACACATGGTTCATCTATGTAATTATCCTAACAGTTTCTTAGGACATTACATAAATCCCTAAGATAGAAAAGATGTAGTCAAGTATTAGACAAAATTTCTATCTAAGGGTGCGCATCTCTATTAGAGATAGTGGGAGTTGAATTGAATTGGACGTAGTCAATGCTCGAGATGCCCAAATGGTTGGAATAGGAACAAGTTCCACGAGTACCTATGGAATAAGAGTGTTTCGGTGACACATACTATGTCGGAAAAATGAAACCATAGTGATGGTTTTTTATTCACCATTGCCAGTGATAAATTATTCATTAAAGAATAATAATTCCTAAGAGTTAGCGGTATATGGAAATGAGATAAGATTGAAAATATCAAATAAAATTCAATTAATGGATTCCATGTATCAAATTGAAAAAGGGATTATAAATTGAATATTATGGTGGGTATTCAAATAAGATGATACATGGATGGTACAAGCTAGTACCAATAAGGCTCAATTGGTTATACCAAGTCATTATACCAAAATCCAATAGAATTTTACTTGACAAAGTTAACATCTAAGATCATTAAATTGGTTATGGGTTGTCATGATCATCTTTTATGGAAGGTGGATATATGATGCAACCCGAAAGGGATTATGCCACCATCAAATACCAATGTAGGTTGAAAGTTACTGAAATCCAATTCTATATTAAAGTAAGAAACAAGATCTTAGAGCATTCATTTCAAATGAATCTTTTCCATGTGTCTACCAAAGGTTTGTGGGAGCACCAATGTTTTCCAAGTGAAATATGTTCGGCCATATATGGAAAACATATATTGGACTTACAATTAGATAAGACGATGTTAAAAGTAATTATCCAATGATTTAATAAAGGTTGAAATATATGTTCTAGGGAATATGATCTACTAAAGTAGATCTAATGTTTGATTGGACCTAGTCAATCTTATATAAGGTGAAATTGTATTGAAAAATAAAAGTTGGAAAAATTCATGTTCAGAACTGTTTCCAATGTCACATGGGTTAATCTCTCCAGGTTAACATGTTTGTAGCATGGGAAGAGATTAATGTTTCAAATTGATGCCATATTCTTTAGTGATGGACCAATCACAAATGAAATGTTATGTACACTAATTGATATTGCCAAGATATGCTTTAAAGTAAGAAAATATAAATTATATTTAAGAGCACTATAAGTGATAGAGTCAGAACTATAATCTTGTACTTCGGCAAGTACAAATGATATTTTTCTGGAATATAGAGAATAAGGTATACTAGTTATTGTGGGATACATACTAGTAATCCTTAGATCAATTTGATCTAGTATCGTAGTTAGACAAAGGAGATGAGTGATTCAAGATCATAAGATCTACTGGTTTATATACCTACAAATACTGAGTACGTTGCATCTTCTAAGGCAGCTGAGAAGCGTTAGTCAATCTCAATGATTTGTTCCATTTCTTGAAGTTGAACATAGTGAGAAAAGTATTATCATAATGTAAATTATGATATTCTTACTCGCCAAGTTGTCAAGTTATGGAAATGGACAACAATTATATACTTGGGGATACCAAATCTTTAGAAGTTTTGCTCAAGGAGATGAGGTCGCATATAGAAGATATGCCACATAGTGAAAAACATTGCAAGACCATTGGTTAAAGCCATTACTTAGCAGAAGATTGATATTTATCATGTGTGTATCTAACATGTTTAGTTAGAAATTTGGATCTAGTACAAGTGGGAGTGTTAAAATAGTGGGTTCTCTAGACCCAACTTTGTAGTACTTTTGATTACCATATCATGTGTACGGTTAGTTATGCATGATGTTATCTTACCATTATAGTGTAGATTTTTCTACGTCCACTATTATAATGGTAATTTCTAACGGTTAATTGTTGTGTTGAGAGGTTATAGCAGATCCCAGGCTATAATAAGAACCTCTGGATACTATAACATTAATCTTAAATATATGTTCTATATTCTAGATACATCTTACAGAATGGACACAGTATATGTGTGACTATCAGGTGTTGGGGGCTCATAAGCATTCAAACTTCTTGTCATGAAGTGTGCACTTGGTGATCTCTAGTAGTGAGATCATGAGGATAGACCCACCAATAAGAACACCATATTTTTTGGGTGTCATTGGTCATTCTTATCTACAGACAAGTGTATTGGTCTCCTAACATGAGACCATTACCAATGTGTACCATTTTATTACATACATCGATGCAAGGTGAAAACTATGTTATCGAAATAGTGGTGAGATAGCTTGTGTTGGGTGTGTCTTTTATGGTATGATATAGGTTGAATGGTCAAGAAATGATTTGACACTTCCAAGTTTAGGAAGTTGTATATCTCAGACCTAGTTGATCTGGATGGTGCTGCCTTCATAAGTCTTTGGCCAGAGCAGTAAAAAAGTAAATCCATCTGGTTAGATCAACAAATAATAAAGCACAAAAAGGATGATGACACAAGTGTGTGTCCTTCTTTATGAGATATTTAATGACAAAGATATTATAGTTCATAGTTAGTGTTCGTAGGATGGTAGTTTTTGCTATAACTATCCTTATCTTTTTAGGGTCCATGATGGGTTGCAAGACTCTGCTCTTGGTCTGTGATTTTATTCACTACTATCGAGATAAGGGCCTTGAGGGTCACACACAATAGTGTATTTAAGAATCCACCCTATTCAGTTAAATAAGTATATGGACATAGTGGGGCCCACCATGGGTTCCGAGCATTGTCCATGTTGTTGATCACCAAAATAATTAAATAAATTCATTAATATTCATGTTATGAATATTTGGGATTGAATTTATTTTATGTATTTAAAAGTTTTGTAAATACGAGAAAAATATTAATCGAACGAAAATTATTTTAATATCCAAGGTTTGTTTAATATTAAGTAGGACAGCAAGTCGAGTTAAATGGATGAGGTTTTATCATGTAATATATTTTATATATATTACAAGTATTTCATAAAATAATAAATAATATTGGTGTAGTTTAGTTCATCAATATTATTTATTTAGTGGACGTTGAAATAAACGGGGGTTAGGGAACCCAAAAAGGTATTTCTCAACTCCACTATAAATATAAGAGGATGCTCTCTCATATGTTGGGAAATTAAATATTCATTCATTCCATGGAGTGAAATATAGATCCTCTCTCTCCTCTTGCTCTCTAGATAGAGAAGCTCTCGATCAAAGAATCTTAGATCGATATCTCTCTTCAGCATCGAAGGCATCTTGATGTGGTGATCGTGAGGACGTCAAAAGCATTGTCGAATCTCTATGATAGAACCTGAAATTTGATGCTCAAGGCTCCTGTGGGTTTTTGATGTGTGTGTGGATGATCTAGAGGGTTCCTAATTTGGATCCTTCAAACGATGATCACCATCAACTAGTTGCAGTCGACTGCGGATTCAGATTTGAAATGGGTACGTTTTTATTTTTTGTGCTATTTAGAATTTATGCTAGTTCCTCGGACCTCAATGGGGCTCAGATCATAAAAATCTACAAGTACCGTTGATCCACCAATGAAAATTTTAAAAATCTATTGCCCAGCGGCTTCTACTATGGGCCTCAGAACCTAACACCTCTGTCATACATAACAAATTCTGCATAAAACTAATGGTGTATGTAGGGTTTGATCTAGAGATTAGTAGGATTCCACCCAAAATAAAATATTCCATGAAATAACATTAGAATATAAATTTAACATGCACATTTTCATAAGAACACATTAAAAAATTTACAAGAAACTATTTTTGAGGAAACCATTATAAATGAATTTTTTAATGAAAACCTTTTCTCAAATTATATTGATTGAAATTAAAGTGCACACAATGTCTTTTGTATTCCAATGGATAGAACCAAATCCAATAGACATCATGCCACAAGAGAGCACCATGGGAAACCCTGATAGGTAACTAGCATGATGGGACCCATGAAACCTCATACGTTTTTGATCGAATCCTCCAACCAATAACAATAGAATTATCATACATGATCTAGTAGATGGGATTTCATCCCAAGGTATAATGGTATCCATATCATAATCCAAAACTAACAGTGTTCCCATGAATGAGCCACTAGTGGGGATCCCATCTTATGGTCTAGAGTTATTCGATTATATCCCCCATTTAGTTAGTGTTTTAATGGTCAATCCTAATAGAATAATATGAGCCTCATCCTCATCTGAATTCACCAGTGTACTAGTTCTATTCCACCCACCAGGATACCTAGGATTCCCTTTGTGCTCAAATTCCATTTCACATGTCACAAAAATCAACACTTTCATACACACATTTCAAGCATCACTAACACACAAGAAAATTACCACTTTATCATTTTAGATTTATTAAACAATAAATCCCCACATGGAAACCAAAATTTTCCATAAACAAAACCACTTTCACTACTCAAACACAGAAAACAATTTGGAATCACATTTCACAGCACATGGATTTTTTATAAATCGCATTTGGAAATACTAAAAGAAAATAACACATTAAACCCAATGATTTCCATAGAAAATACCCTTTAAAATTCATACACACACCAAATACATTTTACAACATGCTTTACATCACTTCCACAACTCAAAAAAACATTTGAGGTACACAATAAAGAATCCAACAAGAAAAAGAAGATATTTCTTATGGTAAACCAACATTTAGCACACCCCCACCTCAAGTTCCTTTGAAAACACAATCCTTACCCTTCAAACATGGAATAAAACCAATTCAATATGTACCACCATGAAGGAAAAAAGAAATATAAATAATTTCTTCTCAAAATAAAACTCCTATCACACATTCATCACAAATACTATTAAACACATATTTTGTATGTAACGCCCCGACCCCAGAAGCCCAGTCTGGGTGCATTATTACATATCATTGGCATGATCACAAAAGATCAAGTCTTGAAAGACCGATTAGTTTAGTAGCCTTGGATGTACTAGATACATTTATAAGGTTTACATTACATTGTAAAATGGAAAACTACAACAACATTGTTTCCATAGACAACACTGAGATCCCATAGACTATACCTGCAGATCAATCATTATATACTTCTTCGCATCCTAGGAAAAATAAAACATAGAAAGGGGTAATCTCAAATGCTCAGTAAGGGTAACTATATAACGGAAACTTTCATAAATAAGCATAAACAGTTAAGGCAATGTATAAGACTAAAACAAAATCCTTTTAAAATTAAACTTCAGTATAATATGGAAAAGATAAAATCAAATAATTCTTTTTACTTATTCACATGTATATTATACTAGTTGAATAATCACATGCAACATCAATAGACACTTTCATAATGATGGAATGCATAATGTCAGACCTTCATAACCACATATTCATGGCCTTGTGCTAAGACTACATATAAGATTTTGTCAAGGCCTTGTGCCAAGACACTAGTTTGTCTCATGAGACCTACCAATGCATCGAGGAGCTATAGCGGGCTCCACCCGTCACTTACTAAGTCCAATCCATTCCTCATATGAAAAGGTTTAAACATAATTTAAATATTCGTATTAAAACTAGCATAAAAAATGTCAATACATTATCCATAACCATGAATAGTGTAAAAATAACACATCGATAGTCACAAATATCACAAAACCTTCAATACAATATGGATGTTTTGTATCATAATAAATCAACTTCAAATAAGATTACAATCCATCAAAGGATGTTGACATAGATGAAATCAAAACCTTTTTTTAGATAAACATCTCTTTCTATTTGGAAATTATTTAAGAGTCACATAATTATAAATAAGACATTTTTTTGAAAATATTCTTATAAACTTGTAAGATAAGATTTGATGTTTTTATAATGGTGGAAAATAGCCGCACCAGCTGTATAAGTTAAAAAATACATTCTTACCTTAATTTTGTTGAAAAGTTCATAAAGTACCTTGTTTGGAAAATGTCGGAAAGATTCCTTTCAAAACCTATAAGGTCAAATAATGGTATAAATGAATTTACCCCATTTTCTGGTAAATAGTAAAAATGTTTTGAAATATATTTTTAAGATACATGGATGTTGATGATAAAGAGGTCCCAGTAGATACTTAGGAAAAAACAACCTCGGATAATAAAGAGATTGTGAAATTAACCCATACCTTGTACTTTTCCTTGGTATAGGGTAGATTAACCTCCTATATAATAGTGAAATAATTATTATTAAATTATACTAGAATCATATACATTAATATGATATCATATATGATCTTTTAAAATTGATTTGTTAATAATATATTAGTATTATCATCGTTTTGGGTGTTAACTGATTCATTATCCTTTATATGATTTGTTATGTAAGTAATGTTTTTAATGGATAAGATGTAACTTATTCATATTCAAAATTATATTAAGTCTTTAAAAATTATTTTTAATCATGTAATTACAATTATTCATGAATGTATTACGATGGGGAATGAATCTCATCGCGTTCGTGGAGACGGTAATCCGTATGTACGCACAAGCGACAATATCATTCTTTTGAAATTAAAATAACATATAATTGGATGGTATATCATATATAAAAAATGATTATCATGTTATATTTATTATTTAAATCAATTACACATCATTATTATAACCATCAAAATAATAATGTATTGAATAACAGTTACACCATGACATGGAGACGGTAAGCCGTACGTACACACGTATAGTGACATGTCATTCAAAGGATGGATAAAATAATGAATATGGTTGTACAAAATTTAAAATAAAATCACATTATATAGAAGACACTGTATTTATTATTTTAGAATGGAAAGAACAAAGAAAGAGTAAGTGGAAAAAGAATGGAACTTGAAAGAGGTGATGAAATATTTACCTCTTCTTCCGGTTCTTCCTTTTGATTTGATCAAAAGAGCTCCTTAGGTTTGATTTTTGAATAAAGGAAGGACTCTAGGATGAATTTAGGATAGTTGAGAGGATATATGGGCCGAATTTGGCCTATAAAAATGGCTTTTATGGTGTTAATATTAGGGAAGGGGTAGTTCCATTTTATAAGAGGGGTGATAGGCACCTTAGGAAAATCTTGAAATATTATTTTATAATAAAATCATTTGAGGTTTATAATGGCTCCAAAATAAATTATTTAAAGTCTAAGGTTGGGATGGGTCCAAAACCACTCAATAAATAGGTTTTAGACAGGTTTGGGTCACTATATTAACCTTATTTCCTAGATTTAACTCTTAGTAAAATAGTTTGACATTTACCATGTCTCTTTGTATTTTTATATTACATGGTTAATAAACTTACTATATTTTTCCCAGAGAACACCAAGGGGTTCATTAATGATAAAAATAACATTATATAAGTCTTTTTTTTCTAATCCTCATATTTTTTGGAATAGAATATCAATTAATAATATAATATTTGTTTTAAAAACACTTTTATGTTAATTTTGACACGATTTCGTATTTGGTTTTTCCTAAATTCCTAACATCATTATTAGTTCGAAAATAATTCATCTAACCAACCCTAACATGTCATATTAACCTAGAAAATTACTTTAATTCATAAAAAATCTCAGATTACATTTATTTGGATATTTATAATATCAAATATTTTAATATTTGCTTAATTAGGTAATTACTACATCATCATTGTGTCATAAATAAATTAAATTAATTAATGTCTAAAAAATATAAATAAAAAACCATTATGTAAGAAAAAATTTCTATATTTATAATTAATATTTATAGTCGAATTTAACTTATGTGTAACCATATATTAAAAATAGTTTAGTTATTAAACTTTGAATTTAACACTTTTAACTCTTCTTTGAATTAAATAATAATAAATGTCCTAATCTAATCCAAGTGGACCTAAAGGATCATATTTTATTCCTAAGGTTGTTTTTTGTCAAATTAAACTTATCCAATAGAATTTTGACATGTGTTTGGGTAATTATAATATAATTTTTACCTTTAATTACCCTATTTACTTTTAACCATGGTAAATAAATGTCAAAAGTTACTATTCACCAAAAATTATTTCCATCTCATTGAACCACATTTTACTTACTGATATCAACTGTATCTCTTGGATTTTCGAAATTCAACTGATAGAAGCTGTAAAATGATGTTTTATGTAAATTTGGAAATGCTCCTAGGAGGTGGGTAAAAGACAGTAAAGAGTTAAATAAAATTTTTATATATCTAAAATTATAATAAACTAACTCCAATTAATTAAACTGAACTTATATAGGTATTATGTATCTATTTTGACCTAAAATAAATATAAATTTATTTATTTAAATAAAAAGTCAGTTTTAAACAATGACTTAGTGTTTTTCACTACTGATCAAAAATTGAATGTTTTCAGAAAAATACCAAAAATTCACCCTAAGCTAATTTCGATATTCCGAATCCAAAAATGAAGTCCATTTTGAAAGATAAAATTTATAAAATTTCAAAAAGTGGGTATTACTATTAATAATGGCTAGTTTTATTGGTTGTGATGTGTTAGAATCTCGAAGTTGTGTACAACACAAGCTATTGCATTATTCAAAGGGAAATGTACTGTGGAAGCTTGGGGTGTTACATTCTCCCCTCCTTCAAATAATTTTGTCCTTGAAATTTCAATAAATTTACTTCATATTAATATTTGGGTGGTTATTCATCATAAGTTCTTCGGGATCCCACATTGTCTCTTCCATCTTATTGTTTCTCCATTGAATTTTTCCAGACAAGTCGTCCGGTTTCTCAGCACTTGTTCTCTTGTATCAAGAACCCTGACAGGCTCTTCGCAATAAGACAAATTAGGTTCCATTTATCATTCCTCATAGGTAATTACATGCATTGGGTCAGGCATTTTTTATCAATATTGATACATGGAATACATCCGGAACTTTGGAGAGACTAGGCGGCATTTCCAATTGGTAAGCTATATCCCCAATTCGTTCTAGAATTTCAAAAGGTCAGATGTATCTGGAACTTAATTTTCCCTTTCACCGAAACATATAACACCCTTCCATGGAGATACTTTCAAGAAAACAAGATCTCATACCTGAAATTCCAAATCCTTCCTTCGGTTATCTGCATTTCTCTTCTACATACTTTGAGCTGCTTTGATGTGGGTTTGGATTACCTTCCTCTTTTCCATTTTTTCCACAATAAGTTTTGGGCCTATGTGTTTTCATTCACCAAAATCATCCCAACAGGTTGGTGTGTGACATCTATTTCTGTATAACGCTTCATATGGTTCTATCTGAATACTTGAATGGAAGTTATTGTTATAGTAAAATTCAACCAGATGTAAATATTGATCCCATATACCTTGAATGTCAAGTGAGCATGATCTCAACATTTATTCTATGTTTTGAATAGTCCGTTCTGATTGTTCATCTGTTTAGGGGTGGTTGCCAATGCTCAAACGAAGTTCAGTATTCAGGGATTTCTGAAGACTTTTCCAGAATCTTGATGTAAAATGTGGATCATGATCAGAAACAATAAATAGGGGTACTTCATGAAGTCTCACAACATCATTAATATATAGTCTTTCTTGACGTTCAAGTGGTAAATCTTCTCTTATAGAAAGAAAATTTGTTGACTTGGTAAGATGATCAACAATGACCCGTATTGAATCATTCCTTCTAGGAGTCTTTGGTACACCCATGACAACATCCATCATGATATCATCCCATTTCTACTCAGGTATGGGAAGGGGTTGCATGACTCTTCCAAGCTATTGCCTTCCAGCTTTCACATGTTGAAAAACCATACATCCCAACACAAAATCAGCAATCTCCCTCTTCATGTTGTCCCACCAAAAAATTTCCTTCAAATTTCTTTACATTTTAGTGCTCCCAAGGTGTATAGAGAAATTGGAGCTATGAGAATCATCCAATAATTCTCTTTTTAGATCATCCATATTGGGAACACAAAGTCTCTTCCCAAATTTCTAAATTCCATCTACATATACAAATTCACTAAATCTCCAAACATTCACAGCTTTAATATTCTTTTGAAAGTCCTCTTCATCAACCTGAGACCTTTTTAGCCTTTCTAGTAAAGATGGTTTGGAAACCATTTGAAAACACATTAATGTTTCACCTTCCATGGTTATTCCCATATCCATCTTTAATAAATCCATGAAAATATGATCCCTTTCAACTCTCATCTTCTTCAAAACTCCATTATCTTTTCTGCTCAAAGAATATTCCACCTTATTTTCCTTCCTTGGGTGTTATTGTATCATGAAATCATAATCCTTGAGTATTTCAATCCATATCCTTTGCCTCGTGTTGAGTTCTTTCTGTGATAAAATATACATCAAATTCCAGTGATTAGTTTAAATCTTACATTTTCACCATAGAGATAGTGTCTCCAAATTTTCAAAGAAAATATTACATCTACACACTCAAGATCATGAATAGGATATTTTTTCTCATTAATTTTCATTTGTCATGATGCATAGGCAATAAATCTATCATTCTACATAAGGACACAATCAAGTCATTTCTTCGATGCATCACTATAAATAACAAACTCATCATTCAATGATGGTAGAGTCAATATAAGAGAATTGACTAATCTTCTATTCAATTCTTAAAAACATTCTTCACATTCGTTTTTCCAAAACAAATTCAACCGTTTACGTGTGATCTTGGTTAATGGGTTAGCCAATCGGGCAAAAAATTTGACGAAATGCCGATAATAACCTACTAAACCAATAAAACTACATACCTCAGTTATACTTGTCGGTTCTGGCCATTCTTGGATTGCTCTTATCTTAGAAGGATTAGCAAAGATTCCATCCTTAGAGATGATATGTCCATGAAAAGAAATCTCTTGAAGCCAGAATTCACACTTGTTAAACTTCCCATATAATTCATTTCTTCTAAGATTCTTCAGGATAACGCACAAGTGATTTTTATGATCTTTGTAGATTTTATAGTATACCAATATATCATCAATAAATACCACTAAAAATTAATCAATATATTTTTGGAAAACTCTATTTATTCGATTTATGAAGACATAGGGTGAATTAGTCAATCCAAAAGGCATTACTGTAAACTCGTAATGCCCGTACCTGGTTCGAAATGCTGTTTTCTGAATGTCTTCTTTCTTCACACAAAACTGATGGCATCCAGATCGAAGGTCAATATTTTAAAAGTATTGACCTCCATGAATTTGGTTGAATAAATCATCAATGCGAGGTAGAGGATACTTGTTCATTGTTGTTATAGCATTGATCTCCTGGTAGTCAATGCACAACCTCATAGATCCATCTTTCTTCTTAACAAAAAAGAGTAGAGGCTCCCCATGGAGAAAAACTATGTAGAATAAATCCCTTATTACTCAATTCCACTAGTTGTTTCTTTATTTCTACTAATTCCATTGTGGACATTCTATAAGGGATCTTCGATATGGGCCTTGATCCATGACTTAAATCAATGGGAAACTCAATTTCTCATTATGGAGGATGTCCAGGTAAATCTTCTATAAACACATCAACATATTCATTAACAATAGATATATCCTCTATTTGAACATTTCTTTCCCCACCCATAGTTATTTAATTCTCTTCCTCCCCAATAATTGAATTTAGTTGAGAAACTGAGGGTGGATCTAGAGAAGAATTAGGTGGTGACGATTCAACTCTAAAGACAAGGTGTTCTTTATCATCATCATCAAAAATAGTAACCTCCTTCTTATTACAATAAATTTTTGCATCATGGTCCAAAAGAAAATCCATATCGAGGATTATATCAAATTCAACCATGGGTATAACATTGAGATAAGCAGATAAAAAACATTTATATGCCCTAATGGGGACTGATTCACAAAACATTGTGGCAATGATACTTCCCTTAGGAGTTTTGACTAACAAATCCCTTGTTAAATCAAATTTAAAATATCTAATTTTCTTATCTAACTAGGAAGATATAAAACAATTTGATGATCTAGAATCAAATAAAGCATTTACTAAACTTGAGAAAACCATTAAATTACCTGCCACTACGTCTTTCGTAGCTTCAACCTCAGCAGTAGTGATAGCATAAGCTTGGCATTGATCCCTTGGCCTTTTCTGAGGAAATTTCCACTGAATCTTAGGAAATTCATTCTCATAATTCCCCATTTCTCTACAATTGTATAATTCAACATCAACAGCCTATTTCTTCCCCTTATAGTCACGAGCATGGTGGACTTTTTCACCACACTAGTAACTGACTCCTATTCCCTTTAAGCACATACCATGGTGTTTCTTCCCACATTTACTGCAGGATAGATATTTAACTTTTTCCTTCTTCCACATATTTCAATTTCTAGAGTGTTCAGAAAACCTCTTCTACTCTTTCTTTGCTTTAAAGTCATAAGACTTAGAGAATTCTTTTTCTGTCTTGATAGAACATGAGACACTATCTTCGTACAATAAGAAGAATTGTGAGACTAATGCTCAATGGAGAAATAGTTTTAACCCATCAAAGAAATGATCAATATTACTACTCTGGTTACATATATAATCTATATCATGCCTCACTAACCTTGTAAAGTTAGCTTCATACTTTGCGACATTCTCATCCTCCTTTTGCCTCAGACTTAGAAATTGTCTTTCCATATCAGCTCGATGGTCATGAGAAAAGTATTTTTCTAGGAAAATTTATTTAAACTCCCTCCATTCCATATTTTATACTTCATCATCTTTCTTTGTGTTTTGAATCAATGACAACCATTGATCAGCATATCTAGTGAGGTGGTAAACGGCCATGAGAACTTTTTCCCTTTCACTACTCCCCAAGGCATGGAATATTTTAACTAAGTAATTTACCCATTTCCCAGCTATTGGTGGATTTGTATCCCCATTTAATGTAGATTTTTGTTGCCTCATGAATAGATCTAATATTGATCCTCCACACTTCAGATCAGGATGCTCTATATGGGTAAGGTTATTATTCATAACCTAAGTGAGTGGTCACAACATAGTGATAAGCTAGTCAACACCAGTTGTATCACCAACTCTAATATAATTATCTTGAGCAGGAGGGAAATCCCTACATGGAGTCTGAGCATTGATACGGTTTCAATTCCTTCCACTAGGTGCCATTTCTAATCAATGGAATAAGTTAGATTATTTTTTGAATCGAAATACATAATTCCAAACATGTAAAATACTTAACATAAATTGAATAGTTTATGGATATAATCCATAATCATAAAAAATGTTTTCCTTAAGGAAGTATATACTCATAAACCCTTCATAATGGTTTGTAAAGAAAATGAGAATTATCCTAAGCATATCCCCTAGGAGTGTCATTACCAAGAGTGTAGTAAGTCTCTTTATCGTGCACCAGTTCCCGTTCGAGTCTAGCTCAATGTGGTGTTTTCAATTTTTACCCCTAGGTACATCTGTTCCAGAGCTGCCTCTACCTGCTCATATCCAGAAAGTGATGTATTTCTTGTAAAACTCACAAAATCTCTACAATACCAAAATTTTAGGAATTTCTTCTATATTAATCCTCAAAGTTTATATTAGGGATATGTGTTCTAATCAGAGTTTACCTAAATATAGTTTCCAAGGTTTATACTAAACCTCCTCTAATACCAACTGTAACGCCCTGACCCCAGAATCCTAGAGTCAATGCATTATTGTGTATCATTGTAATGATCACAAAAGATCAAGTCTCAAAAGATTGATTTGTTTAGTAGCCTTGGAAGTACTAGATACATTCAGAAGGTTTACATTACATTGTAAAATGGAAAACTACAACAACCTTGTTTCCATAGACAACACTGAGATCCCATAAACTATACCTATAGGTCAGTCGTAATATACTTATTCAAATCCTGGGAAAAATAAAACATACAAAGGGGTGAGCTCAAATTCTCAGTAAGGATAACAATATAGCAGAAACGTTAATCAATAAGCATAAACATTTAAGGAAATGTATAAGACTAAAACAAAATCGTTTTAAACGTGAACTTTAGGATAATATGGCAAGGATAAATTAAAATAATTCCATTTACTTATTCACATAGATATTATACTAGTCGAATAATCACATGCAATATCAATAGCCACTTTCATAATGATGGAATGCAAAATTCCAGACTTTCATAACCACATAGTCAAGCCCTTGTGCCAACACTACAAATATGATTTTGTCAAGGCCTTGTTCCAAGACACTAGTTTGTCTCATGAGACCTACCAATGCATCGAGGAGCTATAGCAGGATCCACCCGTCACTTACTAATTCCAATTCATTCCTCGTATGAAAAGGTTTAAACATAACATAAACATTCGTAATAAAACTTGCATACGAAATGTCAATACTTCTTCCATAACCATGAATAGTGTAAAAATTACACATCTATAGTCAAACATATCACAAAACCTTCAATACAATATGGATGTTTTATATGATAATAAATCGACCTCAAATAAGCTTAAAATCCAACAAATGATGTTGACATAGATGAAATCAAAACCTTTTTTAAGAGAAATATCTCTTTCTATTATGAAATCATTTAAGAGTCACATAATTATAAAGAAGAAAATTATTTTGAAAATATTTTTATAAGCTAGTAAGGGAAGCTTCGATGATGTTATAATGGCAGAAAATAGCCACACCCTCCGTATAAGTTAAAAAAACATTCTTACCATAATTTTGTCGAAAAGGTCATAAAGTACCTTGTTTAGAAAACGACGGAAAGATTCCTTTCAAAACATATAAGGACAAATAATGGTATAAATGACATTTCCCCAATTTTTAGTAAATAAAAAAATGTTTTGAAATAAATTTTTAAGAAACATGGATGTGGATGATAAAGAGGTCCCAATAGATACTTACATAAAAACAACCTCAGATAATAAAGAGACTGTGAAATTAACCCTTACCTTGTACTTTTATTTGGTAGAGGGTAGGTTAAACTCATGTATAATGGTGAAATAATTGTTATTAAATTATAATAGAATCATATACATTAATATGATATCATATATGATCTTTTAACACTGCTTTGTTAATAATATCTTAGTATTATCGTCGTTTCGGGTGTTAACAGATTCATTTTCCTTTACATGATTTGTTATGTATGTAATGTTTGTTATGCATAGGATTTATCTTATTCATATTCATAATGATATTAATTCTTTAAACACTATTTTTAATCATGTAATGAAAATTATTCTTGACTGGATTACGATGGGGAATGAATCTCATCACGTTCGTGGAGATGGTAATCCGTACGTACGCAGGACCCACAATATCATTATTTTGATATTAAAATAATATATAATTGGATGTTATATCATATATACAGAAGAAATATCATGTTATATTTATTATTTACATCAATTATACATCATTATAATGTCCATACAAATAATAATGTATTGAATAACAATTACACCACGAGGTGGTGACGGTAAATCGTACGTATGCACATATGGTGACATGTCATTTAAAGGATGGATAGAATAATGAATATGGTTGTAAAATTTTTATAATAACATCCTAGTATATAAAATATACTTTATTTATTATTTTAGAATGGAGAAAACAAAAAAGAGGAAGTGGAAAAAGAAAGGAACTTGAAAGAGGTGATGAAATATTTACCACTTCATCGGGTTGTTCCTTTTGATTTGATCAAAAGGGCTCCTTAATTTGGATTTTAGAATAAATTAAGGCCTCTAGGATGAAGTTATGACAGTTGAGAAGATATTTGGGTAGAGGTTGGACGAGCCAAATGGTTTTGAATGTGTGAATTTGAGGTAAGGGTGAGTGCCCTTTTATAAGAGGGATGAGGGGCACCTTAGGAAAAGCTAGAAATATTATTTTATAATAAAATTATTTTCGGTTTATAATGGCTCCAAAATGAATTATTTAAAGTATAATATAGGTATGGGTCTAAAAACACTCAACCAATAGGTTTTAGATAGGTTTGTGTCTCTATATTAATCTTATCTTTTAGATTTAACTATTAGTTAAATAGTTTGACATTTACCATGTCTCTTTGTATTTTTATATTATATGGTTAATAAAAATACTATATATTTCCAAGAGAACCCCAAGTGGTTCATTAAGGATACACCTATCATTATATAAGTCTTTTTTCTGAACCTTGTATTTTTAGAAATAAAAAATCAATTAATAATATAATATTTGTTTTAAAGACTCTTTTACGTCAATTTTGACACTATTGGGTATTTTGTTTATTATAAATTCATAACACCATTATTACTTAGAAAACAATTCATCTTACCAACCATAACATGTCATATTAACCTATAAAATTATATTAATTCATAAAAATTCTTAAATTACATTTATTTGGATATTTATAATATCAAATATTTTATTATTTCATTAGTTCGGTAAATACTGCATCATCATTGTGTCATATATAAATTAAATTATTTAATGTGTAAAAAATATAAATAAAGTATGATTATGTAGGAAATATTTTTATATTTCTAATGAATATATATAGTATAATTAATCTTATGTTTAACCTTATATTAAAAATGTTTTAGTTATTAAACTTTGAATTTAACACTTTTAACTCTTCTTTGAATTAAATAATAATAAATGTCCTAGTCTTATCCAAGTGGACCTAAAGGATCATATTTTATTCATAAGGTTGTTTTTATTCGAATTAAACTTATCCAATAGAATTAGGACATGTGTTAGGGTAATAATAATATCATTTTTACCTTTAATTACCCTATTTACTTCTAACCATGGTAAATAAAAGTCAAAAGTTACTATTCACCAAAAATTCATTTAATCTCATTGAAGTACATTTTACTTACTGATATCAACTGTGTCTATCGGATTTTTGAATTTCAGCTTACAGAATTTGTAAAATTATATTTTATGTAAATTTTCAAATGCTCCTAGGAGGTGGGTAAAAGACGGTAAAAAGTTTGATAAAATTTTTATATATCTAAAATTATTATAAACTAACGCCAATGAATTACATTGAACTTATATAGGTATTATGTACCTATTTTGACCTAAAATAAATTTAAATAAAATTATTTAAATAAAAAGTCAGTTTTAAACAATAACTCCGGGTTCTTCACTATTCATCAAAAATTGAATGTTTTCAAAAAAATACCAAAAATTCACCCTTAGCTAATTTAGATATTCTTAATCCAAAAATGAAGTCCATTTTAAAAGATAAAATTTATAAAATTTTAAAAAGTGGGTATTAGTATTCATTACGGCTAGTTTGATTGGTCACGATGTTTTGGAATCTCGAAGTTGTGTACCACGCAAGATACTGCATTATTCAAATGGAAATGTACCGTAGAAACTTGGGGTGTTACATTATACCATATAAATATTCCATAGAACACATTTAAGAAACCCGGAAAGAAAGAAAAAATCATCTAATACTGAAAAATCATGGAACCACCTACCTCACACTTGGAAACTTCTAGAAATTAGTGCCAAACCACAACTTCACCTCCACAAGACCCTATAAAGTCAAGATCGAACAACAACAATCATGATTTCACCCAACATCTCAATATCAAACCCTCATTAAGTCAAATAAACTGCTGGAATAAAAAAACTTAGAAAGTATGGAAGAGAAACCCTAGAAGAAGGAATAAATCAAGAGAAAATAGACTTACATGATGATACATTGAAGTTACAACACCATAAAAACCCAAATATTAGGGTTTAATAGGTTTATAGAGGATAAAAGGGAGCTCCCGGGGCTAAAATTCATAATGGGGTGGATTGTAGGTGTTTTAGGATTAAATTTGAAGGGGGGAAGAATGTAATTTTCTACTTACTAACGACATGTACGAGTCTCATGGATTGACCACATGGTTTTAAAAACTATGTGGAAACCATATGGTCACCACTAGCTAAGATAAAATTGGTTGCAGGGTTTTCTAGGGGAGGGCGCATAGTTTTCCCAACTCATGTGCCAACAGTGATCCACCTAATATTAAGACTAAAATCTCTATTTCACCAAAAACTCTTGGGAAAATTAAATAATACAAAAGGGGACAAAAATAATGAAATGAATACCTTAAATGATAAATCATGTATGTGAAAATTCTCCCCATCGTGAAAACTTTATTCACTTAGAAAATCACTCTAAAGATTGATCAAAAAACAAAAATGGATAATCTTCGTCAACCAAAGACATCAGCTACCATGTCTCATGTACATCATTGTTGTGCTACAAAAGAACTATGACTAACATAATAGAAATCCCACAGAGAACCTTCTCTTCAAAATCCATAATCTATATCGAATTCTCAAACAGTGACAAATATGGATCCAATTCCAACTCTTATAAATACTGCACATGGGAAATATCTAGACTATACATTTTTAGATGAGAGACATGGAATACATCGGGAATTGATTTCAACTAAAAAGGAAAAGATAACTGGTATTCCACCTTACAAATCCTCTTGGTAATCTCAAATGGTTTGACAAACCTTGGTGTTAACTTTCCCTGCTTACCCAATTGATAGTGACCCAAGAAAGGTGTAACATTTAGAAACACACATTCACCCAAATAAAACTCAAATGATTGGTTCATATGGTCATCATAAGACATCTATTGACTATGTTCTAGGAAAAAAAAATTGAATCAACTTAACTTTATCAAACGTTTTTTCACAAGGATCGCTCGCAAAATGATGTCTCACTCACCTCATCCCAACACAAAGGGGACCAACTTGGATGAAAATAAATCACTTCTAAAGTATCCATTAAACTCAAGTATTGGTAACTATTTTTATATGAGAACTTAACCAACTCAAAATGGTTATCCCATGAACCTCCAAAATCTAACACAAATTCTTGGAGTTGTCTTTCGTGATCTGATTCGCCCAGTCCATCAGACCATCTGTTTTAGAATGGTATGTCATACTCAATTTGATTTGGGACCTTTTTTCCTTCTGAATTCCTTCCCCAAACACTGAGTTAAAAAGGGGGTCTCAATTAGAAACAATTGGTGAAAGAACACCCTGAAGTCTCACTACCTCTTAAACATAAAACTGACTCAACTCATCCACTTTGGATGAATCCCTGATTGGAAGGAAATGGTTTATTTTGGTTAGATGATCAATAACCACCCATATGTAATTTCTTCCATGAGGTGTACGAGGTAATACAAAAATAAAATCCATGTAGATATCCTCCCACTTACAAGTAAGAATGGGTAGTGGATGAAGCAAAATGGAGGGACTTTGGTGCTCTTCTTTAACCTAATGACATTTATAACACCATGATTCAATGTTATCCACATCCTAACTCATACCAAGCCACCAGAACTACTAATACACTTCCAAAAAAATCTTTTTGGCAATAATATGAATAACCCACTAAGACTAGTGGCTATCCTACATCAATACCTTTCTCAATGACAACAACACCATGATGAAACCTAAAAATTACATAGTTCCCTCAGGAGATAATGATGTTTCAAAAGGAACATCTCATCAACATCCATTGTATGATATAGAATGTTGGAACAAATCATTACTCGTCTTCTATTGATAAATCAATTCTAGAAGGGATGGTGTTAGCTTAACACTGGAAAAGAACACCCCTCAACTCTGTTCCATGGTTTTGATATGCATTTGAGAAAAAGGATCTACCAAATGTCCACTCATCACTGGACGCTTTCAACGCTTGCAATATCACTTTGCTGCTCAAAGCATCTTCCACCACATTTTTCCCCTAAGGTATAGATTATATCATAATCGAAACTATGAAGATACTCAACCCAATGACATCGCCTAAAATTCAAATATTTATAGAAGAAGATTTAGGCCATGATCATATAATCATAATAATAAAAAATTCTCCCAAAAAATATAATAGTGCCAGATATTTAAGACATACATCACCATAGCTAACTCCAGTTCATGGGTTGGGTAACTATTAACATGTGGTTGGAGTTGGCGAGAACCGTATATAACCACATGGTCACCCTACATCAACACACACTGAAGACCCATATTAGATTAATTGAAATAAACCATATATCCCATTCCAAATTAATAAAACATCCAAAATAGGGGTTGTTTTCAACCACTGATTAAGGTCCTTCGAGTATGATCAACACTTTAGGATCTAATTAAACTTTACCCCTTTCTACATAATCTCTATCATTGAAAAATAGATATGAGATAAATCACAAAAAAACTACTTATAATACCCTGATAAGCCTAAAAATATTCTGATTTCAAAAACATTCCTCAATTGTTCCCATGACATCACTACACTGATCTTATCAGGGTCCACCAAAACCCCTTGCTATGAGATCACATAAACAATAAACTTCACCTCCCTAATTCAGAAGGTGTAATTGGAGAACATTTCATAGAGAAATTCATCTTGAATGATTCCCAACCCCACCCCCAAATGTTTCTTATCCTCCTCCATGGACCCAAAATAGAGAAATATGTCATCCAGAAAGGCCAAAAGAATGAGTTAAGATACTAATTTAACATCTTATTCATGATCACCATTAATACTATTGGATCATTTTTCAATATTAAAGGCCTGAATAAATACTCAAAATGGACATACCATCATTGTAATGTTGTTTTCATAAATTTATCTTCTCTAACTCTAACATGAGGATACCCAAAATGCAAATCTATATTAGATAACCACCTCACCCCCTTAAGCTGATCAAATAGGTCATCAATACAAGTAAAATGGTAATTGTTATTTCCCATTACTGTATTCATCTTCGGATAATAAATGAACAACCAAAGAGATCCATCATCCTTTTCAGAAACATAACTAGGGTGGCCCAATGTGAGATTCTTGAATGAATGAACCCTTCAAATTTTAAATTGAATAGTTGTATCTTTATTTCCATCAACACAATGGGGGGAATAAGATATGAGGGAAGATATATCAATTGTTTCCCTTCACTAAATCAATGGAAAACTCCACATACTTCTTTGATGAAAAACTATAGAAATCCTATTGAAAAAACACTTGGAATTCATCCACCACAGGAGGTAATCCACCCTCAGAAGAACCGTCATAATCCTCTAACAAGAGTGATGAGATATAAAAAACTAGTTTTCTCAATTTTGAAAGTCGAGGTCCAACATGTCTTAAAAAAGGATCCCATTCACCCTAAAATCCTATGTACTTCCATCATGTTCTACAAAACTCACTCACCACCTATAAATATCAATGTAGGCCTGAAAATGCAACACCAAATCCATAACAAGGATCATATAAATGAGTTTTATTTCCAAAACAAGAAAACCCCATTCCAACTTGACCCCTAACACAGTGATTTCGCAAGACTGACACCTAAAACATGGCTCTTACTTCTTACTAAGAGGTATTACTGACTCCATCTCATAAAAAATATGGTCAGTTTGTAACTATAACACATCTACAAGATTTGAATAAATGAAATAAATATAGTAACCAATATCATATAGAAAAACATCTAATGATGATACAATAATAATGGTACCTCAAACGATCATAGGCCCTTTATCTGATACCACTTGTGCTTGATCCACCACATGATGTTTCCTCATCTCTACATGAGCCTAAGAATGAACACTAGACTATAGCTCTGCCCTAAACTTGCTCAGTCTAGAAGATGACCCAGCCTTACTGACATGACCTCCAAGGTGGGGGCCCACTATCCTAGATGGTTGTTACTGAGCTTACATCCCTCTGTGAGCCATAGATCATGCACCAATATGATATGGGTGCACCACCTTGAAAAATCACATCAAGTTTCCTATAGTTACACACTGGTGAAAAGGTCTGGGTTGAGATGAACATGTAAACCACTTTTGTCAAATGTTCCCACACTAATGAAACATGGCTGATCTGACACTAGAAGTCACCAATGATGACAACTAGGAAAGATATCATGGACTACCACATCATTTCTTCCGTTTATCTTCCTGCTTCCTCTTTGTCTTATATTTACTATCACTTCCCACTGTAAACACTACTCTAGAAAAACCATACTTTCCTTCACAATAAATTTTGACCATCATAGCATGATCAACCATGTCATCATACATGTTTAACATGAACAATAAGACTAGAGAGAATATTTATAGTGGAAACCCCATCTCTAACTTTTATTCATTCATTTTCTCATTGGAAACAGCCTCGAGTGTGAACCAGACTGACTCTGAAAAGTGGTTCGAATACTCCATCATGGTATCGTCTCCTTGTCTAATATCCAAAAACATCCAAATCTGGAAAAGGGAAAAAATTTAAAAAAATACTACTCATTGAAGATGACATTGAAATCTATCCAACCCATCTTCTCATACTTCCCAAATTTATTAGTGATTCCCACCACATTTGAATGGGACATTCAAACTTGAGCCGATCATATTTCCCTCTAACCACCTTAGTAGTTTCAAGAAACTAAAACACCCACTCTATCTTCTCAATCCACTCCATGCATCTTAAGTTTACATGTTACTTTGGAAACAAGAAGGCTTGTTATTGAGGAACTCCTAGTCTTTGTTTCTTCTAGGACCTAGTTTGGCTTCTCTAACCTATGTGGAAAAAGATCCCACCCCTTGACCCAAATCATGGATATCATGAACAACTTATTAAACTAAACATTAATCAATTGGTGAGGTTTTAATCTCTCCAACATCTTCCCACATTTTAACATGAATTATCTATGGTTACATCTTACTAAAACAAACAATAATCATAAAGAAAGACCATCAATGCAAATTATGAAAATTTTCAGCAACAACAAAAAATCTTAAACATCTCCACAAATCAATACATAATCAAATACATATCAATAAAATGTCATCCAAATCAATCTACCCCACCAAATTTCCTTATATAGTTTGCATCATCTACATATCACCTAGATGAGAAGTCAAACCAAATTCCCAACATCCCATGGAAACATGAGTCCTATCCTAAGGTGTGTTTTCCAAACACACCACTGACAACCAGTTCCTTAATACCTAATAATCATAAATCCTATATATCCTAACTCTTCCCAAATAACTTTACCAAAAAGGAGAATGACCTACTTTGATTCCATTTTCTTAATGCCCATGGACAGAAAACTAGTGTCTGGGTATCAACAACATAGTTTGGGAATGGTTTCACCTAGGTATATAATAATAAATAACCCATAATAATTAACATTTCATAACAAGGAATCATAAACAAACAAGGTGTGATAGTTTTTTAATTTTAATATTTTTCCACATTAAGAAAAAACCAAAATGCACCAATGGAATGGGAACAATAAAACCATCCCAAAAACCTCCATGAAACAACAGGTTCATCATCCTCAAGACACCACCATAAACACCTACAAGAAGTGAAACACTTGAAACTAGATCCACCATTACCACGATGATAAATATTTCCTTTACCTAGGTCATACATAAGAATGTATGCATACACCCAAAGGTGTATGTTGGGTGTGAGAAAAATCCCAATAGGATTCCCACAAAAATAAAATATGCAATTCCATAACATTAGAAGATAAATTTAACATTCACATTCTCATAAGAACACTTTTAAACATTTCCCAGAATTTTTTTAGTAAACCATTCTCAAGGAAACACTTTAAATGAAAACCTTTTACCAGATAAGATTTAATAAAATTAAATTGTACACAAGGTCTGTTGTATAACAATGACTATCACCACATCACATAGGAATCATGTCACAAGAGGGAACCTTGAGAAATAAATATAGGTAAATAGCACTATATGGCCCTATAAACCTCATACCTTAGTGATCAAATCCTCCAACTAATACCAACATCGTTCTCATGAGTGATCCATTATAGGGGATCTCTTTCCAAGGTCTAATGGTCTCCATATCATAAGCCAAAAACAAAAATGTTCCCATTCATTGGAAACTATATGGGATTCCAACCCAAGGTCTAGTGGTCTCAAATCATTTAAATGTTTATTCAGTGTTGTAATCATCAATCCTGGTAAATGAATTTGGGCATCAGCCTCTTTTGAGTTAATTAGCATACTAGTTCTAGTCCACCCACCTAGATACTCGAGATTCCCTTAGTTCTCAAATTCCATATTACATGTCACATATATCATCACGTCTACTCACAAATACTAAGAATCATGAAGAAAAAAAATGAAATAACCACTTTCATAAACAGAACCACTTTTATTTCCTAGGAACACCAAAATCATTTGAAGACACATTTCAGACCTCATGGATAGTTCATGAAGCCCATTTTTAAATAATACTAGAGAATAAAACATGAAACCCCAACATTTACATAATAAAAGACTCTTTAAATTTATAAACAAAAAAAAATACATTTTATAACAAGATTCACTTCACATACAAAATTCATAAACAACATTTTATGTGAAAAATAAAAAAAAAATATGACATGAAAAAAGGAATTATATTAAAAACAAATCCAACACATCCTCACCTCATGTTCCATTAAAAACACATTTTTCACCTTTGATGCCTAAAAACATATTCAAGAAGTAACACCATGAAACCAAAAATAAATATAACCAATTTATTCTCAAAAATAAACTTACAGCACACATGAATGTCAAATCCTTTTAAAAAACATATTTAACAATATAAAAATAATTCATAGAACACATTTAAGAAAACAAGAAAGAAACCAAAATCCTCTAATAATGTAAAATCATGGAACCACCTACCCTGCACTTGGAAACATCTTGAAATAGTTGTGAAGCCACAAATGCACCTCTACAATACCATATAAAGGAAAGATCAAACAACAACCATCTTGATTACACCTAGAATCTCACCATTGGACCCTCATTATGTCAAATTACCAATTCGAAAAAAAGAACTCTGGATGGAAGGAATAAAAACCTTAGATGAATGAAGAAATCAAGAGAAAAGAGACTTAATTGATGATTCCTTAAATTCCCCACACCAAAACCACCCAAACATTGGAGTTCAATAAGTATAAGGTGGATAATATAGAGCTCCATGGGTAGATGATCCCAAATGGGGTGGATTAGAGGTGTTTTTTAGTAAAATTAAAATAGGTAAAGATGGTAATTTTCCACTTTTTAATGACATGGATAGGTCACATGGTTTTCCCATACAGTCTACCAAACCATGAAGCAATCATGTGGTCACCACAATCCAAGGTGAAATTGGTTACATGGTTTCATCAATGAGGGTGCACAGTGTCCACTAAACACGTTCCAATAATGCGCCATCTACTATCAAACACAAAATATCAATTTTCACCAAAAAAAATCCTAGGGAAATTATATAATAAACAAGAGGAAAAATAAGAAATTGAATACCTCAAAAAAACACAAATTTGATAGGACTTCTATGATAGATCTTTTGGAATCCCTCTATAAGCCTTAGAGTGAGATCATTTATTCATCTTTGTGACCTAGGTGGATATCATAGTATCATTGTGACTAGCACTATGTGTTAGTCCATCCTATAATTACTAGGTTAATCTAGATTTAGTTTTTGGTATCATACCATGGCTTTAAAAGTGATCCTTATTTGCATATCTTGTTACCTTCAGACCATCTGTGTGTACTTATAAAGATGAGACCCCAACAACAAATACCTCTCGGACAGATGTCATCAATGTTATTATACTCTTGATTGTGTTCTCCCAAATGAGATATTTGTGGAATTTTCGAGCTAATGTCCTATGATGGTATACTGTGGTTATGACTTACCTTTAAACTGTGTGTATTTGTTGATTACATATAGATATTCTTGTCACATTTGTTATAGAAATATACTAGGGTATATCTTACTACATTTCCCTGTGTTGTATGCCTTGTGGTTTTGGGGTATTCTACTGAGTATTTTTATACTCACCCCCATTTGGGATTTTCCCACATGTTTCATGTCTTCTGTATAAGATCAACCTTTCAATATATTCCTAGATGGGCCAGGACCAAATAGTGCATAGTGAGACAGGATAGACTGATGTGTGTTCTTTTATCTTTTAACAGCAGTCCCTAGTACTTACTTTCGTGTGGGACTTGTATTTCAATTTTTTGTGGTGGGATTGTATTTGGCCCTATTTACTTTCCTTTACTTCATTTCATACTGTGGTTGTGGAATTTATATGTATGCATGCATGTTTGTTTAGTTGTTTTTACATTTTATCATTGTATAGGCTTTAATATGTGTGTATGTATATGTATAGATTCTAAGGCCTCCCATGTCAATGATATGCCTACTTGGCACTATTCACCTGCCCCTGAACTATTGGTGGGGGGATTAGGGAGTCAATGCATGGGTGTATTTTGGATGGTTCATGACAGAGTGGTATCAAAGGATTCATTTATAACATATGGCCAGAGTTTGTGAGATTGCTTTTGGGAAATAGTGTTAACTGTTTTGAGTTCGTATTTTAGGCCAGGGACTCCAATGTTGTTATGGTGGCCAACATATCCATACAAAAGGACTCTGATCACCTTCTTTTCAACTCAATACATGAGAACATTGGTTGTAGGAAAAAATGGTACATGAATCATATTGAAATGGCTTGTCATTTCCATGTACTTATTGATTCATCCCTCTAGATATACTCATTGATCACGGTACATCCAATTTATTTCATGATTCCTTTGTGGTTATGCCAGCTAGGATTCAACATCAATATCATGATGATGATGATCCCAATAGTAATGAGGCATCAATATATGAACTAGTTCCTAAGGTGTTACCTCTAAGTGGTGTTCCATCTATACCACTACCCCTAGAGAAGCACATGGTACCTACAATACCAATAGATGAGGTGAATAGTCTGAGCACACTTTATGAGTTTTATTGACAGAGAACCATTAGGATCTGAGGCAGCCCTACCCATAGGCAGCTGATTACTAGCTTGAGGTTGTAACCCAAGTTTTTCTTCTAGTCAGGGCACCCTAAGATCGAATGGAGGTCCTAGAAACAAGCCTTCTTCACAACTAAACATTTCAATTGTGGTATTTAGTGACCCAATCTAATGATGAGGTGACTCTTTCATGGATAGATTTTGAGCTCATTTTTAGCAAGGAGTTTTCACCAGCTACTCTAAGTGTTGTACGTATCCAACATCTTCTGTAAATCCAGTAGGGAAGCATGATAGTATCTGAGTATTCCTCAATGTTTATCATCCTCTCCAAATAAATTATCTATATGGTTCATAATCAATTATTTAGGTATAAGACCAATAAGCCACTTCTGTATAGATACATTCAGTACAATGTTATCTTGTTATGAATTCCTACCTATTATAGTGTTCAAGAAAGGGATTTGGGGGTTGAGGGTTTCTTAGATGAGTAAATATAGTTGGTTGTTTTCAATAGTGGGAAAGCACAAGCATAGACCATAGCATAAGGGATCCAACATCAGTCCTAGTGACCTCGATGTGGAACACATTTCAGGAAGAGGTCCTAGGATAGTGGATTTTCAATAAATGTCTTAATGGTGGGTCCAATCATCCTAGAGAGAGAAGAAGAAACTCATGTGACAACATGGGATATCTTACATGAGAATGTTCCATCCACTGTACAGCTAACAGAGAGACCGTGGATGGGCCACCGATGTAGAGACATTGGAAGGAGTAGGAAAGTCCACATGGTGGGTGATGTGGAAGATGATTAAGGATTGTAGTAGTAGGTGTAAACGCATTGAATTATTACCACCACCACCCCCATGTGGTCCATTACAGGCTTAGGGAGTTAGAGGAATGTGGTTGAGATAGGTTCAGATGGTCAAATCATATGACCCAGAGAATCTGGGAATGATTCAATGTACGATCTGTGTCTTTTCTACCATAGTTTATATTGGGTAAAAATCCCTCAAGGTTTCCTATCGGTATGTTTTGTGGGTGATTGTTTTTTTTTTGACAAAGTCAAATGAACCAAATGATTATGTTTGGTGTTTGCTGAAGAAGGTTGTTAAGGTGGTACAGTATCCCAGTGTTTACTAAGTTTTTTGGCCTCAAAATCAAGAGTTTGGTTTTTGGAAAAGGATGATTTCTATATAAAGGTACATAGTAAATGGACCATGAATCCTGGTTAATAGATTAAAAATTTAGTACATAGAAGATCGAAGTAAATTGGAAAAGGAAGAGAACTATGAAGTGCGAGAGGTAGATCGCATATAGGAATGGTTTTTGGGGAGCAAACGGTTCGCGGTAAATTCATACGGTATGAAGAAGGCATGTGTTACATGGAAGGATTACGTTACATGTGATGTCTTATCATTTGAAAAAATGAGGTGGTGTTTTGAGATATTGTGAAGGGAATCATTAGTGAAAATGAGACGATGATTTGGGCCCCTGAGTACAAATAGAGGTAGTATGCTGATCGTGTATGGAAAATGGTTCACGTGATTATTATGATTCTTGGAAGATGTATGGTATGCAGTGAAGGATTTTCCACATTGAAGATTTGTCTAATTTAGGATTAGATGATTTTAAGGATCTATTTTCCTATATAAAGAGCACTAATCCCATCATTAAATTGATTAAATCCCATTATATAATATCATCACACTAAGAATTTGGTTATGTATGAAGGAAGATCATGAGGGATAATTATGTTAAGGATGAAGTAGTTCATGCAAAATAAATTCTGGCAAAGGATATTTGTAAGGAACTATTGCTTGCAAAGGAAGAAGGTTCCACTAGAGGAATTTGGTATTCAGAGGAATAACTTGCCTATAGAAGCAGAGAAGGTATGTAGAGGTGGTACACGAAGGTAGTGCAGAGGCAGTATGCAGAAGCGGTATGTGGTGGAAGTACACAGAGGCGGTACTAGGAGGCGGTACGCAGAGGCCATACACGGGGGCGATTTGAGGAGTCAGTACGTGAAGGTGGCACATGATAGTGCAAGTAGAGGCATCCCCCAAGAGAAGTAGTCTATGAAGGAGAAGTGGAATGTGGAATTGAAGGTAGTTTTCAGAGGAGGTGATCCACATAATATACCTACTATACAATTTTAAGAATAGGCAAGGTGGTTCGCAGAGGACTTAGTAAAGCTTGAAAATTCTCAAAAATAATTCGTGAAAGCAATTTATGCAAACCAAATAGTATGCGGAAAAGTGGAATTCATATATGGGTAAAAAAGGAATTCAACATAGCATCTACATATAGTCTAGGATGCATTATTTTATGAAAATGAAGGGACCTACAAGTCCATAAACAGTCTTTGGATCCCTTCCAAGAGCAGTGAGTGAAGGAAGTGGAAGACAGTGATCCTTCCCACTAGCAGTGAGCTATAGGGAGAGATATAGGTAGTGATCCATGGGAATATAGTGCAAATACCCTAAACCATGTAAAGGCTATGAGCTTGGGAATAGAAGATATTCCTCAAACCTGGTAATTGGAAAAGATATTTAGTGTATTTGGTACATCGACACATAACTGTTATATTCTCCATGAACATAGCCTAGTGATGGTGGACCAAATAAAAATTGTTGTTTCAGTTGCATGATTTCATTTTAATTAATATATTTCTATGAGATAAAAATATGTTTTTGTTTTGTTTATCTAAGAAACAAGATTTGAAGGGGCAGTAGTTTTAATCTTTCATACCCTTATTCACCTCCCTCTATGGGTATTTGACCTAGTGGGCCTAAAAGTTTCAGTACTAATAGACACAAGTTCTTTCCATTCCATTCATTCCACATACACTATATGAGACTTATAGATTCTATTGGATCCCTTGGATTGAACCTTATTCTTGGAGGCCATTATAGGAGAAGACTCAATGATCATTCACTTGTGCTGACTCTGTGGCTTGACTTTTGGAGGTGAGAGTTTCTATAGAAATATCTTGGTATTAGTGTCATGGTCTTATGAATTCATTCTTGGTATGGACTAGTTGTCTATAGTCTAGGCCTAGATTTACTAATTTAGTAGAAGGATGTAGTGTGCCCAGAATGATGGAACTAGGTTTTCCTTTCTCGGTGAAAGGGAAACTCATGCAATGTCAGATGAACTTATGCATAGGAGGGTTCATCCAATTAGTCATCAGTTGGATAGCCTAACCCTTGGTACCATGTATGTTAGGAGATTCTAGTTTCTTATGGTTGTGTCTGAATATGAGGATGCCTTCCTTTAGTATGTTCCATGTTTACCACCCTGATGAGAGTTAGAATTTTTCATGGATCTAAATGTTGGGATGAAATTGATATGTGTGATAGCATATCAGATGGATTCCACATATATTGATGATATGAGGGTGAATTTGGTGTACTTTCATAGGAATGGATTTTTCATACTCAGTGTTCCTCCCTGAGAAGACCCAGTTTTGTTCTAAAAGAAGGTGGATGAGAGCTTCAGGTTTTGTGCAAACTAATGGCCCTTGAACCAGGTTTCTGTAAAGAACAAGTATCCACTATTAAGGATCGATGCCCAATTTTATCAGTTGAGAGGGGCATGATGGTTCTTGAAGTTTAGCCTTAGTTCATTCTATCAGTAGTTTTAAGTACCTGACAAGGATATATCGAAGATGATATTCAGATGCCGCTACAGTAACTATGAGTACATGGTGATTCCCTTCATTATGATGAAACCCTAGTAGTGTTTGTTGGACTCATGAACCAGACCTTGAAGCCTTTCATGGACTAGTTCATGGTAGTATTCATCAACGATATCATTTTGTACTTGGAATCTGAGGAGGATAATGTGAGACACATGAGAATAGTTTTGGATGTACTCTGAGAGCACCAACATTACACAAATCTCTCGAAGTGCCAGTTCTAAATTCAGAAAGTCTACATTACTAGGAAAATTATCTCCGTAGATAGAGTTGTAGTGGACCCAGACATGGTTGATGCTGTGTTAGATTAGGATCCACCCAAGAGCATGATGGTACTACAGAGCTTCCTTGGGTTGGATGGCTATTACTAGATATTCATAACTGATTTCTCTAGAGTATCAGCAACCATGACATCTTTTACTTGAAAGGGGAATCCTTTCACGTGGACAAAGAGGTGTTAGTAGCCTTTCATCAGTTCAGGATGAGCTTGATGAGTACTCTCATATTGATATTTCAAAGGAGGGTGTTGAGTACATAATGTACTATGATGTATTAGGAATCAGGCATGGTTGTGTAATGATGCAGAGGAAAGAGGTGATCACATATGGTTTATGCTAGTTGAGACCACATGAGAATAACAACGTGACCCGTGATATTGATTTAATAGTGGTAGTATTTTCCCTAAATATGTGAAGACACTACCTGATGTGCGATATGTTTTTCATCTACTCCTATCACCGGAGTCTAAAGTATATCTTCCTTCAGATGGACCTTAACTTGAGATAGATACAATGACTATATTTACTCCATTATTATGACTTAAATATTATATATAATATTGGGAAGGATAATGTTCTATCATATTCTCTCAGTTGAATATATTGTGCACAATTTCTAAACAAGGCATCAGATTAGTTGTCCTTTTGCAGTTATCCTTTGTGGACGGAGAAGGAGAAGATAACCTCAAGTATATGGTTCTCACCCCTCCTCTATTTTAGAAATTCTCAGAGTAAAAACTATGGGATATAGTCTATGAGACCCTAAGTAATTAGAGACCCACTAGACATGCTATCAATTGATTTTCTAAAGGTGGGGAACGTGTCTTTCTTTTCAGATGATGCATGATGGTACAAGTGATGTTACAAGAATATGTTATTAGGTATTTTTATAAATCTCATTTTTTGGAACATCTAACTATGGTATAGATGTAATAGGACTTCTGATGATATTTTTTGAGGCCATGGATGAAGGAAGGAGTTACAAAGTTTGTCTCTCGATGCATTACTTACCAGCAAGTGAAGGCTAATCACCAAGTCCCAGTGGGTTTAACTCCACCCCTTGAGGTTCCAGAATGGAAGTGGTATGGTATATCCATGAACATCAAGATGGTTTTACCATGTACATTTGGGGGACACAATTCCATATTGGTGATCGTAGACCAACTAACCAAGTCAGCCCACTTCTTAGAAATTCAGTATCCATGTTCTATAGATAGATCGGTATACCTCTACATGCATAAGATAGTCCAACTCCATAGATTACCATTGACGATAATTCGAGACCATGATTTTTAGTTCACGTAATGATTTTGTAAGGGATTATTGTTGTATTTGGGACACCGTTATGCTTGACTATAGCATTTCACCCCCAAACTGGCGGCCATACTGAGTGAACCATTCTAGTTCTGGATGAAATTCTATTAGCTTTCATGTTAGGCATCCATCGTAGTTGGGAGGATCGAATTACACTAGTGGGATACATATACCAAAATAGCTAACATTTTACTATAGGTATGGCACCATTAGAGTACTTTTATGGGCGGCCTTATAGGTCACTGTTTTGCTGGACTGATTCAGGAGAGTCCGCACTCATGGGCCAAGAGTTGGTGTGAGAAACTATCAAGAAGTTTTAGATCATCTAGGAGCAGATGAAGACTGTAAACGGCCATTATAATTCATATTTTTACATATGATGGAATCATTTAGTGTTTGAGGAAAGATACCATGTGTTCCTACAGGTTCAACCTTTATAAGGATTATAAAGATTTGGTCTAGGTAGCAAGCTAAATTAGAGATTCATTTTCCATATATAGATACTATATATATTTCTTGATGTACAATACGTCTTAGATCTACCTAGAAAGTTATACTGGGTACTTAATGTCATACATGTGTCACAATTGAGGAAGGTGCATGCATGAGCCATCACACTTTATCGATTGGGGTGTGTTGAACATCAGGGATGGATATACCCCTACTGATTATACAATATAGATTGAGGATCCCTAAGAGAGGATCCTCTATGGGTGAGAAATTATTTTAGATCATGTTCGATGTCAGTACATGAATCTTTCGAACAGAACATGGGAGTGGGAGTCTAATATTCATGATTAGTACCCACATATTTTTATGTAGCCCTTGTTTTGGATTTTTTGGAACATGAATCCCCAAGGTGGGGAGAATTTAATGACTTGGATTTTCTATGTAATATTTTTCGATATTTTAGGGATTATTTTTCAGACCTGATGTTGAGAAATTGTGCTATTCTGAGGCCCAGTGTTCCTAGAATAAATGTTTGAAATATGTTAAATTTATTAAAAATAATTCATGCATAGTTTTCTTCAAAAAGTGGAATAACATCAAAACTAGTACCCATATTAGAAATATGAAGAAATAGTTTAGTTCAGAATGTGAGGGCTACCCTAGGAAAAACATAACCTTAGTCAGAATGGGTTGTGTGTGGAGAAGTCTTCACAAACATAAAAAGAATAAAATTATTAATAAAATTATTTTATTAATGTAGTGATGGAACGACCTAATGCCTTTTCCTTAGATACATGCCTATGGGAAATTTCTAGGGTTAGCCGCATAAACCAATAAATCATTGGAGATCCATTGGAGTTGTTGGAGGGGATCTTGTTAGTGGATGATGATTGGATTAGATATCGATGACTAGTATGGGATAGAATCAATGGATCTTTCCAACGAACACGATGTAGCTTCATTCTTAATCAGTGATCGATCTGAATCAAGGTAGGTCAGTTGTTTTATTTGATTCATTTCCCCATTCATGAATCCTATGATAAACATGGACCAATTGACCAATGGATTGATCTATGGATCATGTATATTTGTAGGATTGGTTTATTATGGGGTGATTTTGGAGAATTACTTTGTTTTGATGATTTTTTTCATTTTAATTCTCATGGAAATGAATCGATATCGACCAGAACATGGATCAAGATTTGTTCCTCTCATTTTTCATTCTAATTTACTCCCCTGTTTCTTTATTCTAAATGGGAATTATTCATTTAACCTGGGGTTTAACACATCCCGATCAATAGATCGTTATGAAAACTATTTCTTAGAACAAGGATCTGAAGTCATAGAAATTAGATTGGTGTGACATGGAGAAGCTGTTACAATGGTATATTCATCATATTGGATGATGTAGATACAAAATTTTGGGTTCTTCACCCCACAATTAAGAACGTCGTATAAATTAATTTTATGAGAAGATTTAAGGCCTAAAAATCATTGACCAATGATCACTAGGTTCATTAGGTCCTATTCAATGATTTATGTAGGTGAGGTGTGGCTAGAACATGGGATTAAAAAGTTTAAAAATGTATGGACTCTCAAAATGGGATTTTAGAAAATCCCAATCGAAGCAGAGTGTAATCTAAGATTACATGGTGAGTGGGTCCCTCCTAGAAATAGCTAGGGTTTTGTAGAAATGTAGGTACCACACAGCATGTGACCCCTTTCACATAGCCTGTGGTCTCTCCCCAATGACTCGATATATACCTATGAGGATACATAGATATGGGTTAGAGTACACAAGTTAGAGGACACCATGTACTCCACCACACGGACACATCCTAGACAAAGTACAAGGGATAAGCCATGTATAGGTACACTTGAACATTCACATGGGATAAAGTCATGTATTAGCGCACTGGTAAAATAAACGGGTAGCCTACACTCCATGTAATTCTACACAGACATAGAAACATCTTGAGACATGGTCGTTTACATGGGTAGGACTCAGGGTCAAGGGACACAGTGTGTAATCCTTTTACACATTGTGTACTTTCTTATCCATGACTTGGATCCCATGTCCTCTGTATCTTGATAATGTTTTGTTAGGTTGTGTCTTTCTTACCCATTCCATGAATTTTAGTGTTTAAACATCTCATAATTCTAGGAATAAGATCCCTTTAGTAGAACTTCTTGGCAATATTTGTTGGAATCACTCTATGAAGATCATAGTGAGATCTTCTATTCATCTTTGGGACCTAGGTGGACTCGATGGTATCATCATCACTAACACTACATAGGAGTTGATCCTCTACTTAGTGGGTTAATCCATATTTAGTTATTAGTATCAACCCATGCCCTTGAATGTAATCCTAATATATGTATCATATTCTCTTCAGACCTTATGTATGCATTTCTAATGATGAGACACAATGAGCACTACCTCTAGGACGAACATCATAAATTCTATAAGGCTCATGAATGTGTTCTCCAAGAAGATTGATTTGTGGAATCTTCAAGATGGTATACTATGGTTGTGACTTACCATTATACTATATGCCTTTTTTGATTATATCTAGAAATTATTATTATATGTGTCGTAGAAATATACATATGTGGAGTTGTCTATATTTTCTTTTATTATACACTTTTTGGTTTTGGGGTGTCCTGCTGAGTATTGTTATACTCACCCCTACATGTTCTTTTTCCGCATTGTCATGTTTGGTGCATATGATCAACCTTTCAACTGATTCATAGAAAGACCAGGGCCAGATGGTTCTTAGTGAGACCAGACAGACCGAGGTGTGTTCTAAACAACATTTGACAGCAATCCCTGGTACTTACTTTCAGGTCGGACTTGTGTTTCATAATCTTAATGGAATGATTTTATTTGACCTTTTTTACATTCCTTTACTTCTTTTCGTATTCTAGTTATTGTATTTAGATGTATACATGCATCGTTTTTTTATATTTCATCATTGTATTGTTTTGTAGATGTGTGCATGTGTACATGTACTTAAAAATACACCTCCCATGTTAGTTATATGAATACATGTCACTAGTCCCAAACACTAGGCCTGTTGGAGGAAGGCATGGGGAGTTGCGGTATGGGACCCCTATGATAGGTCATGACATGTCACTCATTAGGTAGATAGAGGAACCACACCTTGTTATGTCCTTGGGGTACCACTCAACCTAGGTAACATGTATGGGGGACTCGTTCCCTTCTATGACATGGGAATTTCCAACCCCAATATCTCTCTAATGAACTTTCTTTATAATAAATACACATTAATCATTTCCTAAACATGAGTTACAATCAGATCACCTCACATTGTATCCCATATGCCTCCATGAAGGCCACCATCACATTCCATGTATAAAAATAATAAGCATAGGTTATTCATAGGAAAAAATCTATGTTCTAAATAAGGAGTTATTTAAGGTGTAATTCACTACATAAGGTGAACAATTTACACATAGGGTCACATGGCGTGTGACATTTCTGGTACACCTAGATGTTTCCTCACCTACACATGGATTGTTTGTACATATTGTACTACATAATGTGTATAGGTACTACAAGTTGTGTATTGGCCACTCGAGGCCTACCCATTTTCTCCTACCCATGCCTATGTACATTAACTTGTAACTGTGTACATATGGTTGTTCCCATGTACTTTAGATCATGCCTGCGTACTTTTGGTTGTCCATGTATACCAACTTGTTCCAATTCTTTTGTACTCCCAAGTTACATTTCGATCCAATATCAAGGGTTAACATGATAGGTGGAAGGGTCCACATGGTGTTTGATCCTTATCTTCCATAAAACCTGAGCCTCTACTGCCATCAGAATATATATCATGTGTTCTTGGACTACAAACCATGTATTTAGGTTTTTCATAGAAAACCAGAAAATCTATAGTTTCCTCACCTACACTGCGAATGACATTATTTCTAACTTAATTAGAATAGTGAGTTCTGGATCTAGGGCCATCTATGCTCAATTTTTCACTATTGTCTATATTTTAGCCACCCAAATCCCACTCAGCACCAACAATCACCCTGCGGTACTTCTGTTTCCACTTCGGATCCAAAATCTATAGATGAGTCACCCTCAACCCACAATCCATACCAATCAATCTATAAATCTCCAAATTATTCATCATTCATGTAACCTCCATGAATCTAGGGGTTTGACCATCTTGAACAAATCCCAAAATTGTCAAACTCTGAAACCAAGGGCCAATGGAAATGAATGAGAAGAATGGTGGGGTAGGAAGCACATGAACAAAGTGATTTCATCGTTATCCAAGAAATCATGGCCAAAAATAATAGAATAAATGTCTTTAAGGTTGATAGTAATGTGAAACAATGATTTATTAGATCAAATCAATCAAAGGAATTTCAATATGGATCCTGAGTATATTATCAAATACTAGAAATCAAATAAAATAAATTAATCTAATATTTTTTAAATCAAATGTTATGGAATACAACAAATAGAATGTCATTCCTCGATCAACGATATATATTTGGTGAGGAACACATTCTATTATGATGTATAAGACCCACTACATTTGTTGCCTCTCGGTCTAGCTCGATCAAATCACCTTTCATTCTCTGATCCAGATCTTTAAATAAAGAATGTCCAAACCACATCTCAAATCATCACTCGGTTATGTGGTTAACCCTAATTTTTTAATAATGGTATATTAAAAGAGGTTTATATTTAGGTCATTTAGTAAAAATAAGTAAATTAGATTATTTATTTTATTAAATACACCCTCCAATGGTCACCTCCCTTAGAATGTATGAAACTGACCAATATTAGTTCATACCTAGGGTAAAACCCATGATTCAGAATCAAACATGGTTTCAGATTTCACATCCAAGGCCTAAAACAACAGAAAAAACATGTAAACTGAAATGATGTGTGTTTTTTCTTGGAAATGTATTAATATTTATAAAATATTAATTATCATGTCTGAATACATAAAAACATCAAGATAATTCCAAGGATAATTCAAGATATATATATAGAAATATTTAAAGGCCAAATCCGTCAGAACTATAGTTGCTAAATTCCCCCCTCCGTAGATTTTCTCCCTGAAATTCATAAGCTACACAAAAATGTAGGGATATTAATTCTACATCTGAATCTCACATTCCCATGATATTTCATGCCTACAGTAATGCTACTAAAACACACGAATTGATAGAATGGTCCAGCCTCATAGGATTTTCCCCTATCAATCCTTTATCACCAATGGGTAATTAGTGATGGGGTTTCAATCCTCACTGTATAGATCTCCCATGTCAATAACATGTGTCTAAACATGCATGTATCTCCTCATCTTCAACAAATTGAATCATTCGTGAACCTGATCTAGTTTTGGTTAATGTTCATGTATTAAAAACCCCCTATAACACTCTATAGTATCTCAAATATCCTAATGAAACTCAAGGATAGGTTTTGTTCTAGGAATAATCTCTACAATCCTCATCATGGGGATACTTTCAAGAAAACATATTCACCCTTATCAAACTCCAAGGTCCAATAAAATTAATCAATATAAGATTCATGTCTACTCTAGGTTGTCCTCATATGCACATGGATGACCTAGACTTTCTCCATCGTTGCATGACCCATCTCCACCCCAACAAGACATGTCCCACCAATCATTGTTTAGAAAAATGATGATTTTTATGGTCTCTCATACAGGGCCTTGAATATTTCTATTATGATATTATAGTTATATCTATTATTTTAATCTAAATCTACCTATATAAAGTCATATTACCATCTCAAGCCAAATTCCAACACACAGTATTACAACATATCCTCTAATACATGAATAGTTTTCTTAGTCTTTAAATCAATCCGGGAGTGAAATTTTGTTCTCATCCACAACTAAGTCCCAAACACCTCTTGTAAACCTCTCCACCACCAGGACATGAACCAAACATCATGGTCTAAGATGATCATTGTGGGTACTCTATGAAGAAGGATGATCTCCCACACATACAAAAACCCAAGAATCTCATCCAAACACTACACTCAAATGGGGAGAAAGTTTTTTGAATTCCTAAGTCAGTCAATAATCACTTAGATAGCATTGTAGCATATTAGTATTTGTGGTATCCCTATTACCAAGTCTATGGATATGTCATCCCATTTCCACTCCAGGATCTTGAGAGGCTTTTTCAAACATTCCCGAACTTGGTGTTCAACCTCCACCTACTGACATGTGAGAAATCAAGATATGAACTTGGAAATACTCCACCTAATACCTACCCACCAAAACTACCACTAATGGTCCTTGTACATCTTTTCCACACTGGGATGTAAAACCAAGGGGATGTATGAAATTCCCACATAACATCCCCATGAAATGTGACTCAAACCATCATTTTTACATAGAAAAGGATTTCATTCTTACATCCTTATGAAAATATATATAGTGTATCTATATATGATATATGGTCATGTAGAACCTCATAGTAAATGTATATCAACAGATTCTCTCTCATAAGATTATTAAGAAGTGGATTCCCCACCATAGATAGAAGAAAACCTTCACCCCTCTCCTCCACCAGGGTTAGCTGCAATGAAACCAACTACTCAAACGACACCTCTACCAAGAGATAATAGAGCCTTTTACTAAGGTCATCAATCACCATGTTTCCCTTATTGTGAGAATAAACTATCTCAAATTCATATTCTTATTTGAACTCCAAATAGTTTCACTATACTAGTTTAATATCTCTTGGATTGAAGATATACCTAAGACTCTGGTGGTCTGAGTAAACCAAAAAAATGCTCCCCCGAAATATTGTGCTTCCAAATTTTCATATAAAAGAAAATAGTTTCCAAATAGATTCCATGATTCACATAGTTCATCTCATGAGTCTCAACTTCCATGACCCAAAAGTGATCACTGGATTTCTCTACATTGAAACCCAAACCATCCTAGATCTAGAGAAATTATAATACACCACATACTCGACACTATCCTCCAGTAGTGTCAACACATAAGCACTGGTCTGCCTCAGCCTCAGCCTTATCTCCTTAAAGGCTCCCTAACACTATTTTGTCTAGTTAAACGGCTACTATTTCCATATAAGGTTGGTAGAAGGGTCAATAATTATACATAATTCTACCGAAACATAATGTAGTTCCCTTCCATGACAAGGAAACTCTACACCTTCAACATTCTCTTGATTGGATCCAAATAAAGCACCACATCAATAATAATCAGGTCTATATCGAATCTATTCTTAGATATGGAATTCCCCAAAAAGTGAACCTCGCATATACAAAACTAGAACTTCAAGAGCTTACCATAAATCTAGTGATCTCCAAGTAAATATAGGACCATATTCAGATGCTCTGAATTCTCTTATTATGATGTTGATTAAAAAAGTATGTCATTAAATAATAAAACCACTAATTGTTCCAAGTATGGATGGAAGATCTGGTTCATTAGATACATAAACGTTGTATGTGAATTCTTCACACTAAAATGAATTACCAGGTACTCATAGTATTTGTTTCAACATTGGAATGTCAACTTCAAAATTTCATCCTTGCAAACCCTAAAACGGTGCTAGCCAGACCTAAGATCAATATCTCAGAACCTTCCTGAACCTCTCAAGTTTTTGAAGAGGACATCAATCTTCAGAAATTGGATCTTTTTATATATCCTTACCTGGTTTAAGTAATGTTAATGATCACATAACCATGATTTCAGATCCTCATTTTTCACGAACAATATTAGTTATTCTCAGGGGTACTCACTAGGTATAATGAAGGGTCCTCTATCTTTACCCATAGCTCTAAAAGTTTAGTATTGGCCATATGATATTCCATTCATGATATCATTGTAACCCTATGGTATAGGTTGATGGAAAATTCTAACAACCATGATTGTGGTAGTCCCAAAATGTTCTTAAGGAATACTTTAATATAGTATTCCACTAAAAAATGAATTAAAATACTGTAATATCCCATTCCACTTATAAATAAACTTTCCAATTGATGGTTGATGGGTAGTAGCCTCTTATTTACGAGGTACATTTACTCATTCATTAGATATCTCTTTCCAATAAAGGACAATAATGTCCCATATATATGAATGAATCTAACCCTCAAGCAATAAAAATCCATCTAGCATTAAAACATGGAAAACCAGTCCATAACAAGGATTTCATTATAAGGATTCATCAAGATAACTATTATTCACTTGATAAACTCTAACCACTAATCCCTAGCTCATTCTATCGGTAGATAACCAATATCGAAGAACCTCATCCAATAAAAACCTTTAGAAAAATCTATTGTGATAAAATTTCAACTGGAAGATCAATATCCCTCACAAGGGATACAAAAATAAATTATTGACACATATATTTGTCTAAAAGTACTATGAAATGTATTGAACGTATATATTTTCTACCTCATATCATCTCATGGTCTTTCAGTTTATAACCCTCAATAGCCTGTTGTTTCCCATGGCCCCGACCACCAGCTATATAATCCAAGTATTCAACACCTGGTGTAGGTGGTGGTGGTGGAAGTATCTCATAGAATCACCCTCCATGAGCATCTCCTCACCATATAGCCCTGCCTTCTCCCCTTTTAGAACAACTTCTCTAGGGGTTGCCTTGGCCACACCTGGAGGAACCTTGTTCACAGTGCTTCATCTATTGTGGTGGTCCATGAACTATCTATCTTCCCTCCTCAACATGTTTGGATGGGAATTCATGTTATATGTGACCTCACCAATCACAGGCATAGTGGCTCCCCTCTATAGGCTTCTATTTACCCTATGTCAACCCTATTATAAAATTCCTCATGCCTATGTCTATCCATGGAAATGCCTCCTGCACTAAGACCCTAAAAACTAACTATCGCTAGCTGCGATAGAAAACTCATCCCCATGAAACCCTCTAATGGTTATAGCCTATTTGTGTCTGTCTTCTAGGAATCTCTCTATAACCATAACCCACTCTATCACTCTATCATAGGTTGAAATGTAAAATAATACCACACTAGCCCAAATTTCCCTACAATGACCTTGATCAAACTTTTTCACTCAAAATAAGTCACCTTACACCATGTAGAGGGAGTAATGTGTAAATTTAGTGAACCACACAACATACTCAATGACTATCATATAACCATTTTCTATCTCAAGAAGATCCTAAATCCAAACTGATTAGAATCAAGATGGGTAATGCTCCTCAAAAAATAGCTGTTAAAAGTCTATTCATGAGAGAACCATCTCATTATGAGCCTATGTGACATGTCTCCACTAGTACCCTTATTCTCTATGGAAAAGACTAGAATTCATTTAAATGATCTGATCATTTGGGGTCTATTCAAGCCTAGATACTTGGATCATTAAATCAACTCAATCATCCACTACCTGGGGATCTAGCTCTCCATATGACCTTAGTGGTATATGAAACTGGTTCTCACATAGAAGTCTAATTCTACACACATACTCATCATGCCATGTTGGAACTATTTGATGGTCAATAGGTGGTGGCACTACTACCATCTTTCCTAGAGGAAAAACCTCCTAATATGACCCTTGAATTGAGACCACATCACTCAACGGATCTTCATCATGATCTTGTATCTGAAACTTAGCTGGCCATATTTTTTAGAGTCATCATAAATGTGATAAACATGTTTCATGACTAGATGAGTATAAATATATATATATATATGGAGATAACACAGGAAGGGTATTCAAAGTACTCAATAATATATGTTTCGTGTTTCAAAGGTTCCCAAATACCAATGTCTTAGTATGTTGAGTCAATAATGAGGTAGTCTAATCTTGGTGAATGGATATGATACTCACTGCAACAAGATTGGGTTCCCTAGCATGAAATTTATACGTAAGAACTTTGAAATTGTTTCCCTAATTCCCAAACCAATACTCACCATGGTTATAACTCTAAATTATAACCTAATGATGAACCACCATGGATACCACCAAGACATGACTCAACCCACCAGGGCCCACCTGAACGGAGAAAGACTAATCCTGACAACCCCAATCCCACCTCCAATAGGAAATGGGATAGGGAAAAGTGCGGATAAGACATAATGAAATGGAATTAATTTACATAAGTAACTATACTCATGCACACAACCATCTCAATGAAAGAAATTACAAAGAAATAATAAAATACATTAACATTTAGAGTACAACCGTGTATGAAATAATTTTGAGGGAATACATTAGAGTACGATGAAAACACCCAAAGTAAAAAAGGTTAAAAAAATACATGGCCAACAAGAAATAAATTCCAAACAAATAAATAAACAAAAATATGGGAAAATACTGAGAGATTACATCTTTTGATATCGAAGTCCAATGACCAAATGTGTTTAATACACTTATGTATCACCATGCTCCACTGATGTGACCACCAAACATTCCATAATCTGCATAAGACATGGAATGTGTAGGAAAATCCCATATAGGGGTGAGTATATACATACCCAGTAAGATTCTCTGAAAACCAAAAAATGAGAATTAGAAAGATATGATAGTAGTCAAAACAACCCCAAAAAATAAGAAAAAACACCAATATATGTATATATATATATTCATAAAGAAATACATACAAGAGAAAAAGAGGATATATATATTTCTATCCATTCAAAATATGATGAGACTACCTATATCTCCAATAGTCCATCTCATGATGCCCATCATCTCAGTTGTCTGACCAAGAAATCCATATGGATGACCCACCCCTTGACACTGTTGGACATTCAAATGGGTGAAAAATCAACAATAAAGGACTCGTTACCTAGTGTGATAGGGGGTTCCACTCATTTGATTGAATAACCACACCATGATGAATTAGGTCTCCCACTCAATTAGTAGATAAAGAACCAGTGCCCCAGTTTTTTAGGGGGTTTTTCAATCAGTAGGAAGATAGAGGAACCGTGATCTACTGCATCAGGAATGTAAAATTCAGATTTGAAAAAGGGTAGGGGACTGTTCCCTGGTATGATAAGGGGTTTTCAAACCTTGAAATATCTATTCTGATACTTTTTTATCAATGGTATACATCAACTGTCACATAAACAAGAAATACCATAACAATTTTAATGCATGGAGAACCTCACATGTTAACTTGTATACCTCCACTAAGGAAACTGGCTATGTCAACTCTTACAAATGGGTTGGATACCCATCTTGTACTACGTGGCATGTAAAGGTACTTCATAGCATGTCTCATCCACTTGAGGCATTCCCTTGTCCTCCAAGTTGTGCTCATGTATATCATCTAGTTCCCATATACATCTATCCATTATTATGTACCTAAAGTTGTTCTTGTATACTTAGGTATTTACCCATGTACCCAGTCATTCCCATGACCATATACTCGTAGAGTACACACCAAGCTTCCAATGTAGGTCTATTCACAATTTGGCATGGTCCACATGAATTTTGACCTATATCTTCCTTGAAAACCTAGCCTCTACTTTTATATGACTATATGACATCTATTAATTGACGACATACTATATTGTGAGGTTTTTTTCAAAATCTTAATAAATATATACACACCTTTCAGGTACCACTTCCCTCCACCATTTTTTCCTTCATTTGTGGAAAGGGTCCCAAATATAGGTCTATTTTCCCAATTTATAGCTGGTGGCCAAATTCCAACCACCAAAACATCATTCGACTCCAAACAACACTTTGCACTATTTCCGTAACTCCTAGAGATCCAAAATCTATATATAAATCACCCAAAACAAGTAATACATCATGATCCATCTATAAATCACAATACCAATTATCATTCATGAATCCACAAAAAAATCTAGGGGTTTTATCATGCTTTAACCCATGCCGACAATGTTTAACCATGACCCTAAGGGCCAACAGTGAAATATGTGAAGAACGGTGCGGGGGGAAAGACATGAAAAAAGTGAATCCATCATCAACCATGTGATCTAATCCAATTATCATAAAATTATGGATCCATTAGTAATATAAATTTCCAATAATGATTTATTGTATCAAATAAATCAAACAAATTTTGGTAGGGATCATGCGGAGATTGGAAAGTGATAGAAATCAAATAACATAAATTAATCCATGATTGATTAAATAAAAATGATGGATATTCAACGAATAATGTTCCATGTCATGATATATGATTGATCATTGGTGAATAACATGCTATCCATCAATGTAGAAGCCCTGTTTCATTCTCTACCTCTCAATCCACCTCAAGCTGATCACATGTCTTTCTCCAATCTCGATCCGCCAATGAAGAATCTCTAAACCTTCTATCAATTACTCATAATGATATATGGATAACCCTATAGATTTATTATAAGTTTATATTTATATTGGATTATATTTAGATCATTTAATAAAAAAAGTAAATTAAATTATTTATTTTATTAAACCCACCTCTCAAAGGTTACCTCCCTCAAAACATCCGACGTCGACCAGTCTTAGGTCATGGCTATACTAAACCCCATGTTCCAAAATCAATCACGGTCTCAGATTTCCCATCTATGTTATTAAATAATATTAAACACATTTTAAATAAATCAATGTGCATTTGTTATTTAAAATATATTTATATTTTTAATATATTAATTTTGGGGTCTTGGGACACCCAAACATCGTGTCGACTCTGAGAATATATATAGATATATAATTCAAAATATTCAAAGGAAAAATCATTCTAAACTAGATGAACTCCACTAAGCCTCTTTTCTTAATTAATGAACATTTATAATTAAATTACTTTAGAAAGGAATTAATTATATTTAAATCTTTTAATTAATTCCATCTATATCCTTTCCTCACTTATAAAAATAGATCATATTATCCTTTATTACTCATAACTTTTAAGAACTCCAGATTGGATAAAACCTTTTCTAATCCCTTCCAAATATTCATCTCCATGATCTAGAGGCTCTAGTTTTATCAAATGACCAAATTAGAAGGTTTATGGAGTAATCCAAAGGTTGTTTAAAAAAATATAGTTATAATTCTTAACTAAGAATTTTAATTTTATATCCTGTTATACCCCTGTAAAATATTATTAAACCAATATTATATAATAAAATAAATATATCCAATATAAATAAATTTTATTATAAATATTTGAAAGCCCTTTTTTCCCTCTTTTACATTCTATAGGTAACAAAAACACAGTTTGTGCGTATGTGTGGACTCCCATCTCCACAAAGCGATGTGTTCATTTTTTCATCACTACCTCCCAAGGTTTGTTATTATAATGTATTTAATGAATATATATTATATTAATTAAATAATTATTATTGCATAAAGATAATATATTACATAACTTATTACCCTTACAAAAATTAAAAAACTATAGTGTCACTCGTCTGTGCTTGTGGACAACCACATCCACAAAGAGGTGTGATTGTTTTCATGTATACCATTCATGGGTGATTATAAAAAGGGTTTTAATTCATAAAAATTATAATTATTTGATTATTAATATTCTTTAGATGATGGAAACGTGATCCCTTTGACAATGGTAAACCAACCATAGTTGTTTTGATATTACGAACCGAACATCCTCAAAATGCATGATGTGAACTTAACTAATTTAATAATAATATAATGAATGGTAATAAATGAAATAAAAGACATAAAAATAAGAAAATAACATTGAAAAGGATCTTAAGAAAGTATAAAATTATTATAATTTTATTATACATCAGATAATGTATGCATGTTTTGAGCTAGAGTCAAGGTAAAGTGTTTCTTAACTCAATTTCTTTCATTGGGTTATAATACATCTTTATTATCTATGTTAAAAAATGATTATGTGTGTGATGATCTATAATTATTTTATATTTTATTTCTAATTATTTTATGTGTATTTAAATTTTTTACACATTATCTCTTTATAGATTAATTCTTGTATCATTTCTATGATATTATTAAGGATTTATCACTAACTTTTGTTGTTGTGGTACATATAACGCATTTATCACTTGTTTATTTCATGTGGAGTATATACTACACATTTTATATGATAAATCATGAATCTATCTATATTCATATTATTTAATGCTTCATTTGAAATTATTTCTTTAATGGAATTCATGATTCATATTTACCATAACGGTAAAGGTTTATTTCAAAATCTCATACTTATAGAGGATATTTTATATTTAAGATTAAATTGGGGTAATTATATGGTATTTTTTCTTAAATTACATATAAGTTATTATCCTAAGGTTATTTTCATAAATTAAAAGTTTTCCATTCATTTTCCCCACTCTATGTACTCAAACATCTGAAATAATTCTTTTAAAGAAAATAGACTTTTATTTTCTATTCATTCATGAATATTCTATTCCATGTTTAAATTTAATCTATTTTTTTCAATAATTATTTCAATATTCTCTCGTGATTTATTAATTTCATTTAAAAATATTTTTTTATTTCTATATAAATTATTGAAATGAATATTCTTATCATTTTTCTATCAATAACTTTTTACCAAAGGTTTGAATGGAATCCTTGTTTTAATTCTTACCACATGAATGGGTTTTCCCACTATCATGAATATTATTTGTCTTAAAGATACCTTTAAAAGTTTCAATTGGTTTTTTCAAAGGAAATTTTTCTCCTAATATTATAAAAACTTATACATTTTAAAGAGTTGATTTAAAAATTAAAAGATCATTTTGTTCAAGAGATATTTCAGTGATATTTTAAAATTATTTTCATCTATGTCAAAATTCGTTGATTTTATCTAATGATATCATCCATTATATTTCTCTGGATGGGTTACAATAATTATAACACCTTATTTTACTGACATTTTTCATGCTAGTTCTTCTAATATTGGGAGTTATTGATTATTAAGGAAATTTTATTAAGTTGTAGTGTTTATTCATATGATGAATTAATTTGAATTATTAAGTGATGGGTGGGTCCTAAAATTTCATACCCCCTAGATTAATTGATAGATATCATGATACAAAACATGTTGGGTATTTGGTATATTCCATACCCATTTATGTACTGTGTCTTGGAACAAGGCCTCTGTGGTTTGTTTAAGGCATATAGAATTATAAACGTCATCATCATAAAACTAGTTATTAATGTCCATGTGATTATTTTAATTCTTATATTATCCATGGTTAAGTTTCATGCTCACTAGATTATTTATAGAAAATTATTTGATCATTATGTATTCCAAACATATTATTCATTATTTATTCATTTTATGATTGCTTCCAATATACGAATTCCCTTACTAAGAATTTAATATCCTCCATTTATTTTTTGTCATTTTCCCATGATACTAGAAATTTTACTATGATTTATATGAAGAAATATAGTATAGGGAATAATATTTTTCTCCAATAAAATACTATTTTTTATATTATGTCTTCAAATATATTTTGAGTTCAAAGAATGTATCTATTTTTTCAAGTCTACTAAACTATTTGATTCCTTAGAATATAATCACTAAATCAAGTTCCAATGTAGTAAAATAACCACCAGATCTAGGATACTGGGGTTAGGGCTTTTATATTTTGTATTAAATCAAGTTTAGTAAGACCCTTAGGAACCAGATTTATGAAAACATAGATTATAGAACATAACCCTATGATATTATATAGATAATTCTGAGAATATGAAAATATTATTAAGATTTTATAATGTTGAGATTATATGGTTTTCCTAGAAAATAAATCACTGCCTGAATAAGGGAATATGGATGTAGTTGTGTCAAAGATATACCTACAAGTAACTACTCTAAAATATTTGGATTGGGTATTGACTAAATATTCACAGGCGCATGATGATTGTGCCTAATATTGAACATTTATATTGACACTCATGGGGGTTTTCATGGGTTAATTCACATTTTTTTTCATGGACCCTTGTGATGAATAAGCAGATAAGACCTAAGGAAAACAATGATATTCCATAATTATATAGGATAAACCTATAGTTTTAGGAGTTTATTAATATAAGGATGATCATTATTTTAATGTAATATATATCCTTTTTAGGTTCTATGTGATGGGAGATTAAAAATATTAAGGATATATTGTGATTCATCTATAGGAATATAACCCTTGGGTTTAGTTTGTGTTTTAGGTAAAATGTCATTTGAGGATTAATTATTTTATATTTTTTTGACATATGTTTAAAGATATTGGCAACTTTAAGGGTTTATATGATAATTAATTTTGAGTTAATTTTGGGTTACTACAATTTGAGAACATATGTTTTATCATAAAGATAACAGTGGGATTAAAATGTGATTTGGTGACTATGTGATTAAATTTATTTTAGAATATTTTTTGTATATTTTTGGGGAATATTATATGATTAAGGTTAAAGTAATATTATTTTCTATGATGGGATTTTATTTGAGGACTAAATATTGAGTTAACTTTGGGAATCATATATTTTTTGTAGTTTTTTAGGGAGATTCATGTCATTTTTTGGAAATGATAAGTATATTCTAGTGAATATATGAATAGAATATATATATATATATATATATATTAGTATGTTATTTTATGAGTGATTAATGTTTTTTGGAGATGAATATTATGTTAATCTTGGAATAATATATAATCAAATCATTTCAATGTTTGGGTTTCAACTTGTTTTGTAATATTTTGAATATTTTAAGCTTATTTTATCTTTGGATGTTTTTTGAATAATTAGATATTAATGTACTATTTATCTAAATGAAGGTTTATTCATATTTGATATTATCACATATTCTATTAACCATTTTGGTTTTGGTTAATGAAGAGAAACACGAGGAATAATTTTTCATCCTCTTACAGATCTTATTATCTATTAAAGTTCAATTTTAGCGATTTATGCATGAAAAAAAATCATTTTGAATATTCATTTCATGTAGTAATTGATCATATAGAAGTGAAAATTGATTTAAACAAAACCAAACGGATGAAATTTTTATTATGAAATAGAAATAAATAAAGTAATCATATTTTACCTTATTCTCTATATTGATTGTAAAATAATCTCTCAAATCTAAGAAATTTATCCTGAAATAAAACATTCTCCTTTTAACATTATTTTTTATGAATCGATAGTCTTCTTTATCCAATTTTGTTTTATGTTTTTATGGTCCTTAACATTATAATAATCATGTTATAAATCGCTCTCTATGATTACTGGAACATTATTTTTTTCTTTCATGTCTATATTTTCAATTCCCATTAATTTTCTCTTTATTTAGGAACACGACTATGTGTTATTTTAGGTAACCTTTATGTTTCTAACTTCCCCTTTTCAAGGGGATTATTATTTTCCATCTATATAATGTAGGTTATTAACAAAGGTATTTTTAAATATAGAAAAAAAATTTAATATAAAAATTACAATGATTTAATTTATGTAAGGTAATATAATATAAAACCCTAATAATTTAGTTTAAATGAAAACTATAATAGATATCTTTCTTATCATGCAACACTGATATTTAAGTGAAATGCAACATACTATAAATATATTGTTATTTAAATATGACTAAAATAATATACCTATTAAATTAGAGGTATTAATCAAAATAACCACATTTTGAAAAATATATATAATGAAAATGTATTTACTAATTCACAATAATTTTGTACACAATTATTAGTAATGTTATTTTATTTATGAAAAATATGTTTTTTCAAAAATGGGTTTTTTGAAATTTTTCATGGAAATTATAATTAAATTATTCTTATTTTATAAATTTAAATTTATTGAATAAATATAATTTTTAATTTATAAATTAATAATAATATTATGTTATATTTTTTGGATTTTTTCTAAAAATGTTGATTTTTGAGTGAATAGTGAAAAATATTAATTTTTTCAAAACTATCATTTTTTCCTTTAAATAATGTAATTAAAAATTCTCATAATTTTTTAATATGGTATTAAATTAACATAAGTCTCATTTAATTATAAATAATCCAATTAATTATAAAATAATTACCATGATATTTTATTCTGGTCTAAACTCATTTTTAGGCCTAATAAACATTATTCTAAAAACTATTTTTTCATTCAATTTTATGCACTAATATTTAAATTTATTGATTCCAATTATAAAAAATGAATATTGAAAATTTGAAACCTTATTTTTAATTAATAGGTTAAAATTTTGTAAATTTTTTCCTTTTATGTTTTTACATTATAAATATTAAATGTGGTGAAGATTTGTCACCGCAATAAAGGTGAAATGTGTAAAATATGGTCAAAACTATTGGAAAATGTGTCAAAATAAACTTTATAGTATATTTTATTTAATTTTATGATATTAATTCTATTTTATCCATGTTAACGTTGAATATAAGGAACTTGTGTTCCACTTTCTTTTGATAATTACATTTATATCATTTTATATCAATAATAATTACAAAATACCACTCTCTTAATTTTAATTTTTATTATATATTTACATAGGTGTAAATTGAAGCTATCAATTAATATAAATCGGAATTTTTAACATAAATTAATTAAATTTATTATGGTAATTAGTTTATAATTTTTTTTGACAGTATAATTACCTTAAATATTTATGTAACACTAACTTGGTGCTTGTGAAAATAGTAGGAAAAATATATTCAAGGATTTTAAAAACATTAAATAAAATATAGTTTGGATGAATTATGGTGTTCCATGATTTTTATGGCAAATACTAATTTATAAAGTTTTATCTTATTTTATATTCTAACTCTAGTGTATTCTTGATGGATTTAAAGCGAAATTAAATGAATATTTCCAAAAATGACATTAATGATATTTTATGTTAAATAATATTTTATTAAATGATTTAAAATTAATAAAAACCATTAAATATGATGTTTTTAATTATAAATTATATAAACATTCATTCATTTCCTATTTTTGATCAACTTTTCACCTTATAATTAAATTTATGACCCTTAAATACTAAAAAATGTTTTACCATTATTAATGTTAAAAAAGGTTAACGAATGGGTTAGTCCAAAATATATTGTTTAAATGAAACCAAAACCTTAAAATATTTAATTATATGATTATATATTGATTTTAGACTCCTTTTATTTTAATTCATCGCCATTTTCAATAATTTTACTTGAGAAAGACATTAATTATATTTAAATATTTTAAGCAATTACAAGTGTATAAATTCCTCCCTTATAAAAGGGAATTTACTCTCCTCTATTCCTCAAACCTTTTTAGTACATAATATTAGAAAAAACCATCCCAAATACATTTCTTTCCTTCCTCAATTTTTTTTGAGGATATTTTCTATGAAAAATACCGATATATAAGGTTTAAGGAGTAAGTCAAAAGTGTTTTTCTGAAAGAAGATATATAACTGCAAACTATGTTTTTTATTTTATCTTTTATAATATTTCATTCATATATTGTTAAACCTTGGTATATTAAATTTAAATATATTATATTATTATTATTTTATAATCCTTTTTAATTTATTTTTTTATTTTATAAGGAATAAAAACACCATTTGTACATGCTTGTGGACTACCTACCCGACAAAGAGATGTGTTTGATTTTTCATCACCACCCTACTGGGATGGTCATTATTATGGATTTAATTAATATATATTATATTCATCACATAATTATAATTCTATAAAGATAATATATTACTTTTCTTCTTACCCTTCCACCTGTTAAAAATGATAACATAGCTAGTGTGTACATTTAGACAACCACCTCCATAGAGCAGTGTGATTCATTTTTAATATTTACCATTAATAAATTATTATAAACTTTTTTTGGGTATAAAAATTTAACTAATTTATGATTAATATGTTTTATATGATGTGACCATGACCCCTTTGACCATGTTCAACCTACTAAAGTTTTATTCTTATTATGAATTGAACATCCTCCAAATATCGGACCTGAACTTAACTGATTTAATAAATATATAAGGAATGGTAATAAATAAAGTAAAATGAATAATAAAAATCTAAAAAACCCAAAAAATCGGTTTTTAATTATGTATAAAATTAATATCATTTTATTTTATATGGGATAGAGTTTGTATGTGGAGAGTCGGACCTAAGGAAAGGGGAATTTTAACTCAATTTCTTTATATTGGATTATATTACTTATGTATGTAATGAACATTGATTATTTTATTTTTTATTTAAATAATTTTATGAGGATTTAATTTTTTTACACAAAATAATTTCATTAATTAATTCTCATTTCAATTTTATGATAATTGTAAGTATTTCTCATCTCACATTTATTTTCATGAAAAATATTATATATTAATCGCTTTTTTCTTTAATTTTGTAAATAAATTGACCCTTTCATATTTTTAGCATGAATATCCTTATATTCATGGTATTTAATGCATAATTTGAATTTTTTATTTCATGATGGATAGGATTCAAAAGTTACAAAAGTGTTAAGAGTTTATTTCTCAACATCATCCTTATTCACGATTATTTATATTTATGTTTTCACTAGAAAAATTATATGATATTTTTTTGTATTAAACCTCATTAAGTTTTTTTATACTCTGTTTATTTCTATAAATTACAATTTTCCCTTACATTTACCTCTCTTTATGTACTAATATGTATGAAACACTTTTTTAAGGAAAACTTACTTTGTTTTTCTATTCAAATAGAAGTATTTTATTCCACTTATATATTTCTATAAAAAAAATGAAGACTGTTTTTACTATTATAAAATGATTGATTAATGTAATTTGTATCCATATTTTACTTCTATAAAAAGTTTTAAAAGGAATATTTTTATGATTTTATAATTTGGTCACTTTTTACCAAATGTGTGAATGGAATAATTCTTTTAATGCTTACCACACAGTAAAATTTTCCTGCCATTGTGGCTATTTTTTTCTTTAAAGCAATCTTTATAAGTTTCTATGGTTATTTTAAATGAAAAGTATTTCTTAATATAAAATAAATATTTATATTTTAAATATGTGATTTTAAAATGAAAATTGGATTTTCCTCAAGAAATATTTTGGAGATATTTTAAAATTAATTTCAACTATGTCAACATCCATTGATATTATCTAATGATACTATCCACAATATTTATATAGACGGGTTATGATCATTTTAACATGGTAAATTAATAAAATTATATATAATATTTCTTGAAATATGGATAGTTATTAATTATTAAGTTATTTTCATTAATTTTTATTCTTTATTTATTTGATAATGCCTTATAATTTTTATGTGATGGGTGTTGACCAATATTACATATCCCCTTGATGCATTGGTTGGTATCATGAGGGAAATTTGGTTGTCTATTTGGAATATTCCTTACTTATTTTTTTATAGTTTCATAACATGATATCATGATGGAATATTTAGGATGTTATACATTAAATATTCTATCATTATGAAATCAATTATTGATGTCTATGTGATTATTCAAATAGTTATTATATTCATGGTTACATTTAAATCTCATGAGATTATTTATATGGAAATATTTTATCATTAGTTATTTTATCTATATTATTCATTCATTATTAATTCTATAATAACTTCTTCTATATGTATTCTGTTACAAAGCATCAAAGATCTTCCTTTTATTTTTTTTTCTTTCCCAAGGATGTGAGGATGTATACAATAATTAATATGAAATGATATTCTAGAGGGAATAATATTGTTATCAAGTAAAATACTGTTTTTTATTTTATAGTTTCAAATGAAATTTGAGATCCAAGCATGTATTTAGTTCTCCAAGACTACTAAACTATTTGATTCCTTTGAATTTGATCACTTATATCTACTTCCAATGTAAAAAATTAACCACCATCTCTAGGATACTAGTGTTAGGTTTGTTACATCATCAATGTTAATTAGAAACATCAAAAAATTTAGTTTCAAGGAATAGTGAGTACATATCAGTTGAGAGAACAATGAGTTTTAAAATTTTAAGAGAGTAGTAAGTTCTAAAAGTGACTGTTTATAAACAAGGAGGGATAGTGAGTGCACACTCAATTGTATAAATAGTAGTGTTCTTTTATAAGTCCCCATCCCTAAACATCACATAATCTTAAATTAATTTAACAATTAACAATGAGGATATTTTATATTTTAGTGCTTTAGAGAATTAATTCATAACTTATACATAACAACTTGAATATTATATGTAGAAACTTCTACTCAGTATCCATTTTTTCATAAAATTAAAACTCTTAAAAAAGAAACATGTCTAGTTCTATGTTTTAGATAAAATACATTTTCCATGATCCCATCCTTGAGCCTATTCATCTTTAATTACTATGGAAAACATTTAAAAAACTTGGGATGAGTATAAAAAGCTCAGTGAGGGATATAAAATAAGGAAGGAAACATTAGTCCATAAATACATACAAATCAATGAAATCGTAATAGTCAATTTTAAAACATAATATCTTTAACATACCCCACAGATCATATTATTTATGAATATCACATAGAACTCATTAATCATAAAGGTAACTTGTGGTATCCCTAACATACTTACATTGTAGCTTTCACAGCTACATAGGGAGTTACATTTGGAATACACATCACTATATATTCCCTAAATCTATTAAGAGAAGCATTAATTTTTACCTCTTTCATGTTATACAATGCATGGTAGAGCTATCATGGGCTCACCTGCACTAGGTTTATCACAGAACAAACCATATATGTAAACAATTCCCAAGAACCATAACAAATTCATAACACAAAAAACAAACATAAAGGAAAGATTACATGTCCATAAATTTTCCCATACCACTCTGAAACTTTTTAAAGGATTTTACAATTTAAAACATTCATGTGCATATAAATAAAAACTTAAGATAATTTATAAAACATAGACATTAAAGGGAAATATTTAGAAGATTAAATCATTAAAACATTTAAAACGATGTTTTAGTTAAAGAATCTTTTACCACCTGAGAAAACACATGAATAAAAATAATTAAAGAAAAACATCAAATAAAATAATAAATATCATGAGAATATTAAAATACATGATATAAAATGTCAAAATGGTTGTATATACACCAAAAAGGATAATAAAGGTTCACAATATTAAGATATGCCTCAAAGAAATGAGATTGAGACGTAGTCTCTTACAAATATTGTACCATTATATTAAGGACAAATCCATGACATGATTATGTGTGAAAAATATAAATACACTTAATATAAGTGGATATTAAGTGTAAAACAATCACTAGTAATTCACATATATTCATAACATTACATAATATAGAAGTACAAGTTTAACCCAAAAATGGAAATTGGGTTAAGAAGTTCCCTTACAAAATTTCAACAGCCTAACGGTGCCACTTAAATATTCATAAAATGAGTTGATGAGAGATGAAAAGGGTCTCTCAACACATGGACATAAAATATAAAGTAATAAGGGTATATAATAACATATCCCAATATTTTAAAATTTAAATTTTAAGACATTACATAAAAGAAGACTTTGACAAAAATAGAACAGTGAAAGGTTCCCTTACAAAGATCATTTTGTAAATAAAATAGATTGATTATGTGTATTCATAATAAATACACATAAATAAAGTATAAAAAAATATTGGATATCAAAAGTTATATCTCACATATACATAGAACGGGATAATCAAAAAAGTACAAGTTTAACCCAATGAATGGAAATTGGGATAAGAAGTTCCCTTACCCCATGTCTAAATTGACTCATTTGTTCATTAGTTTCCTGAATAACAAACATAAGTTAATTTATACTTGATTAAGAACCTTTTTCATGTTTATTATTCATTTTATATCACTTATTACCATGTTATAAAAATTACATAATTATTTAAGTTAATATCAGTCGTTTTGTTAATATTGGGTACTTGGGTCTAAAATGAACTTGTTATAATTAAAAATTGTCCATTTGATAAAAATTACATTATCTACATAATTATATTAATTATTTAGTTATCATATATATCTTATATATACATTATATATGTATTTATAATAGTCCATAGCATTTGGACATAATAAATGAAATGCACTGTTTATGGAGACGGTAAACTGTAAGTACACATGAACGCTACTTTCATTTCTTTTTCATATTTAAAAGAAGGAAAAGTAAATGATACATGGGTATATTAAAATTCCATTATAATATATATATATATATATATTATATGTTACATAAGTTCATTAATTACATCCTTTATATATTCCATGTATAGAAAGAATGAGTTATATCACTTTGAGGGGGTTGTAGTCCGCACTTCCTCAAATGAAATTATCGTATATACACAACATTAAAAGAATAATGGTTTGTTTTAAATGAGAATTATATAATAAAAGAGATAAGAAAATATATATATATATATATATCATATATAATTTAATTTTCATCATAATGGCCACCATGAGAGGTGGTAGGAGAAAATTGAGCAATCATCGTTTTGTGAGGCAGTAGTTCATTGTCCACAGAAATTATATGTTTTTATAAATTAGATGGAGGTTTGTGGAAGTGTAGTTCGAATCATTCTCATAAAAACAACCTAGTATATTTATTATACTATTTTTGTCATGTAAATAAAGAATAATAAGATCATAGGGAGTGGAGAAGGAAAATAAAAGAAAAGAACTTGAGAGAAGACGTTACCTTTAAATCGGGTAACCCCCTTTGATTTGAACCAAAAGGATTTCTTGAATTTCCTTATGCATAAATTAAGGATTTTAATAGGAATAGCAAGAGTTTTGGGAGCTTATTGTATCATATTTTTTATGATCTAAGAGGCTTGAGGGTTGTGAGTTATGAGTTAGAGGTGATGGCCTTTTGTAAGGGGGAGAGGGGCTCTTTAGGGAAGTTTAAAAATATTATTTTATTATAAATATAATTTATATTTAAATAGGTCCCAAAAACATTTAATTCAAATATATGGTGATTATTGTTCAAAACAATCATATCCAATGGGTTTTAGATAAGTTTTCTGTATAAAAGTAACCTTATCTTTTAGGTTTAACCCTTAGTTAACTAATTTAACTTTTACCATGTCATCCTGTTTATTCAAACTATATGGTTAATATATTTACTATAAAATTAAAAGTGATGAAAAATGGATCATTAATTAAATTTGTAACATCTTATATATTATTTGGCCAAATATTATATTTTTAGGATTATTCTATCAATTAATAAAATATTAATTATTTTAAAAACTCATTTATGTCAATTTATAAACTATTCATATCATAAAATTTTAAAAAAAATAAAACATTATCATTTATAAAGAACCTCAATAATTAAAATATAAAAAGTCATTATTATCCCTAAAATTCTTTTATGGCATAAAAGATTCAGAATAAATTTATTTTAATATTTATAATCTCATTTATTTAAAACATTCACTAAAAAGGAAATCACTACATCATCATTGTGTCAAAAATAAATTTATTTATTTGAAGTCTAAAAATTATAAATAAAATACAATGATTTATTAATCTTATTATTTTTCTAATGAAAATTTATAGTTGAAAATATCTCTTATATAACCACATATAAAAAATTTTTACTAAAAGATATATCTTTATGTTACATTTTCCTTCACATAAAATTAATTTTTATAAAATGTCATTTTCACTTACAAGTGGATCCATGGGGTCCCAACAATTACCCATGGATTAACATGGTTGGAAATGTATCATACAATATGGTTAGGACATGTGTTAAGGTAATTTAATATTATTATAATATTATTTATTACCCTTATTTACTAGATTTACCCTTTAACCATGATAAATAAAATATTTACTAAAGTTACTATTCATAAGGTCAAAAAAATACCTATTTACACAATTTGAACAACCTGATTCCAAATATAGAATCCATTTTTTAAAATTCTAAAGGCATAAGTTTCATAAATTAATTTAAAATTAAATCCCATTGTCAAAACCAAAAAGCCTGTTTTTAAGAAATAATAATTATCAAAATATTGACATGTGTTTGTATCTAATTAAAAAGTGATATTACTTACAATGACCAAAATTTTATTAAATGGTAAAAATATAATCTAATTATACTATAAAACCAATTAATAATATTTTATAATCATATAAATAAATTAGATTAAAAAGAAGATTTGAATGAAAATTCAGTATGTTTCACTATTCTTCAAAAATTGCACTTTATCAGAGAAATAGAGAAAAATTACCCAAAGTAAATTTTGATATCTTGATTCTAAAGAATAAGTTTATTTTGTAAAATTGAACATATAAAAGTGACATATACTAGATTTAAAAAAACCATCAAAAGGAATTAAATCGACCTTTTAAAGAATATTAGAGTAAATCATGCTTAAAATCAGACTCATTCTTATTTTCAGCCTCTAAAATTTATGGGATAAAAGTAAAAACATTCAACAAACATGAATAATCATATTTTAGTTAGTTATTTTTATTCCCTCTAATAAAATTTCTAGTAATTAACTACCATTTAAAATAATTATATTATTATATTATTTTTCAGTATAACTCAAAGGTGTGTGCAACATATGATTTCAAAGAAACCCATTGTTGTATGTTGAGTATGCTATCAAAAAAATGACTTATTTAACATAAAATTAATATCTTATTCATAAATATTAATAGATATGAAAAATTATTTTTCTATAATTACTTGGGTCGTTACATCCTTCCCCCCTTTTGGAAATTGTGTCCTCAAAATTTTATAATTAAGCTTGAAAACTTCATTGAAAGTCCCACATCAGAAAAAGAGTCAATAAAAATATAACATTAAAAGAAAGAAAGTGATGTAAAAAGGTCACCCGAGATAGCACACACTAGGATTCCATGTAGGAAAACAAGGATATGGAAGATAAACTATGTGTCATGTTCTTATTGTGAGTGATAGAAAATATGATTAGGAGAATGTTAATAACATGAAAACCACAAACTTGTGATGGGTTAAACGGTCTTTGATTCCCCAGTAGAAAAAGTAAACATACAACATATTTTGTTTTAGGTTCCCTTTCATAAATTTGGATAATTTATTTATGATATTGACTAAGAACGTATGGAATTGTACTTACTTTTCAAGTTGAGTTTCATCCTTTAATAAATTTCTACAAAAAACTCATATTTTCTCCAAACGATGAGTATTTGAGATGACTTGGTCACACCTGAAGAACTAGAATCAGCTTATATAGAATCACATAATCCAAAAAAGATTAACTATACAATTCCCTTGTCTTTAGACATTATCCAAAACCAAAATGGTTAGTACAAGATCATATGATCCCCAAAAAGAATAATCTTTTATAAAAAAAGAAATACGACTCTTAATCCCAAAAATTGAACAAACAATACCCAATGTTCTACAAAGACCATTCAATAAACAATTGTCCTTAAAAATACTTGAATATGATTCAAACTAAGATTGAAACCAAAAACTCATAATAATTTGATCACATAGTCTTCTACAAAAATCATAACACTTATCTGTAAATAAATCGGCTACTCATAAATACTCATACTGAAAAGTAATTAACCTAATCAAATATTATATATTATAAATAAAAAAATTTCTATATGCCCACAATAAAAACATAGATTCTTCCAAAATAAAATTTCAATAATTACACCACAAATGAAATCCCATAGTATTCTATTTTTCTTATGCATATAGTGTTTCCTCATAAGAGATAACGTCTTCCAAAATAACCTTTATCACTTAATCACCAAATCATTTTCTTATACTAAGGATATCCATTTGATAAAACATAAGTTCCTAAAATCAACTTATTATTGATCCAGAAAGTCATTTAACTAAAAAGAATTAGTCATACTTACCAGCGGCATCACGTAGCCCAGTGGTAGTCGATATTCCCTTGTCGCCCTTTGGTTGTGGGTTTGATTCATGTGGCCTTACCAGACATGATGGGTTTTCACCCATCTTGTGTGTTGTCCCTTTTTACAAAACACAAAAATAAACCAAACATTATTTAATATCAAGGTTTTTCTTATACCTCTCATTTTTATCAAAACTCATAATGACCTCAATATCTTAATTCATGAAGTCTTATATATATTGTGAATTTTTTACCTCCACAAAATATCATTAGTCCCAAAGAAATAACATCATACCTTGATCATAGTGTCCACCTAGTTTTATCATCATCTTGATCACATAGATAGATGGTCCATGCATTGAAATAATGATTTATAGATCCTTCAAAATCATCTACTTCCTTTCACCAAATACACCTTGAACAACTTGCATCATATGGGCATTCACAGAAAAAAAATTTTGTAAAATAATCATGTATGACATATAATTTCAAAAAATATGATAAAACAATCTTTTTATAAAATATTCAGACCGAGTTTGAGTTGAACCATTCAATCAATTGTCCTTTCAAAATACCGTAAGTATGTTCTAAAAGAGTATAATTTAAAAGAAAATATAAATAGGTTATGCAAGGGTATCCTTCTTCATCATCTTTCTAAAAATCATAATATGATTCAAAACCTTGTGATAAGGTAAAATATTTGAAAATTTATTGAGAATATTTACCTTTCTGGAAAATATGAGAATATTGAGAAAATAATATTTGATTAAACATAGAAGGTATATTTTACCAACACCTTGGTAATCCATCAATATGATGATTGGTACGACTGTCTTTATATCCGCATATGTCCTCGATTAAGATGGTAATCGGCACCTTTGTCCTCAAAACAATTGAATTCCCTCGATACGATTATTCGAAGCATGTCTTTCTATCCCCAGAATCCCTCGATCGTTATCAACTAATTGATCACACAAATAAAAACAAAGCACTTATTGCAATACAAAAGGTAAGAACAAGTCGTTAACATTTTGTAATTCCATGGTTTTTTCACTAAGCAAGAGAGAAGTCATAGCATACCTCTCTAGAATTTGATAGATGAAAATTTTGATCAAAACTTCCCTTCTCTATCTCGAATGACCTCCTATTTAGAGGCCTCAGGTTCAAATGGTCATATTTTTTCCAACGGTCATATTTCTCTGAAAAACTTAGAGGGACTTGGACACTTGGCATTGTAATGTTCATATTGAAATATAAAACTTGCCATAATTTTGATTAGTTTATAACTAACTCCATGTCATCATTTTGGTTAGAATCAAAAGATATATGAAAATGATAACATGAGTATGATTAATATTACTTAGTGAAACATATTGAGATGATGCAACGTGAGTACGATGCACAATGTGGGTATGATGAACATAGTTATTATAGTAGACAAACTCAGTACAATAGACAAAGTCAGTATGATATACAGAGTTAGTGTGATTGACAGAGTCAGTATGATAGACAGAGTCAGTATGATTGACAGAGTCAGTATGATAAACAGAGTCGATACGATTGACAGATTCAGTATGATATATATATAAAATGTATTCAAAGTAATTCCTTTATTTGAGAAATGATTAAAAATAGATTTGTGATTTTCAAAACAAGACATAAAAGTCAAAAGAAGTCTTTTGAATTAATAATATCCCCCTACTTGGAGAGCACAAAACACAAAGTAAAACTAGAAAGAAATACTTATATCCTCTTGAGTTATGAAAACTCTTCTGAAAAATAAATTTAATACAACAAACTAACCCGTAGTTATACACTTTCTTAAGTATTTTATTCATATATTTTCCATGATTTATATATATTACAATAAACAATTCTCCCCCTTTGTGAGACATGTTATCCTTTTATAAAACATTCTCCCCTTTTTATAAAACATTCTACCCCTTTCTAATTTACTAAAATAATGGGGTAATATTCAGTTTCCTAAATAGTTAAGAGTGAAAAAAATACAGAACAATGTAAATGAAAACATACATTACATTAAACTGTCAAAATTTTAGAGAAATTTAAAGAATAATAAATAAATAAAGATTCAACAAAAAAATTGTTTTATCTATCTCTCTATTTCTTGATAAACTCATGAAGAAATGACTTCATATTTTTATAACATTCCTGTCATCTGTGATAGAATCAGCTAGAGATTTGAGAAGCCCTTGTTGGTCTACAAAAAGTTGATCTTGGTTTTTGATAGGGTCTTCTTTCTCCCTACTCACTTATTCATGATTATCGATTCTGTTTTGCATATTCTTGTTTTCTTCAGCCGACAAAGTGTTTTGTTTCTTTAAAAAACTATTTTATCTTTGACATATGAAACCTTTTAGAATTATGACTGTAAATCACTAAACCTATCATGCAATTATTTCACTGAAAGATCATCAATACCATGAGATTTTGGAATCTGATTCAACCTTTCTATTGTTTCCTTATCAAGATTATTAAAAGCAATATAAAGATCATTTAAGAGCTTCATTAAGTCTTCAATTGATTTCTCATGTTAATTTACTGGGCTTTTTGTTTTGTACGAACACTTGGTCATCTTGTTGCAAGCCTTATTAAGAGTAACAAAACTATCACTTAGAACGTTTAAATCGGCTTCTATTGAAATTACTCTCTTTATGAGAACTCTTACTGAACTAAATTTCTTCCTTTTATTGTCTGTAATAAAATCAATTTTTCCTTTAATTCTAGGAAAATATAGAATATTTTTCTTAATTATTCTTAAAATATTAACAATGTAATATATTGTCTTTAAAGAAATTGTATGTTTTGAATCAGTATCATCATCGTACGATTCAAGTTCATTGGATCGGATTGAGTCTTCAATAGGATCTTTTCCTTTTCCTTTATCTTTTTACCTTTTGAACCATTCCTTCAGTTTCTTCAGCACTTTTTTCTTCAAATTTGTCACTGATGAAAATTACTTTCTTGGAATGATAATTTTGAGCCATTTTCTTAACTGGAGAATTAATCCTTTCAGATTGAGTTTCTAAGGTTTGAATCGGTGTTTGATCAGAATGAGAATTCTTTTTTATTCCTTAACTTTGTTTTTGAAGAGAATATTCTTATCTACTCTTCTTAGAACTCTAAAGATACTCTAAAAGAAATTCTTCTTCCTCTTATTCACATTCCTGAAATTCTTGCACTATTTTTTTCCCTTTTTATTTCTTTGGAAAATTTTATACAATTGGTTCTTATTGAATTTCTTCTGTTAGTTGGGCACTTTCTGACTCAACAATTTTTATTATTTTGGAAATGTCAACATCTAGATCTTTTTTATTCAAAATAATTTAATTCTTCTTTTCAACCTATAAAGTATCCTCTACCCATATCTTCTCAGATAGGTCTTCAATTGGATCAAGGCCAAATTTAGGATCACCATATTTTCATTGTTTATTGCATTATCCACTTGGCTAAAACATATTTACTGTAATTGTTTTTCTTCTTTGTCTTTAAACTGATTTTAGGATATAACTTTTGAGAAGAAAAAACTATTGTAGATGATTCTATTAAAATTGGTGCTGATTAATTTGGTGTTGATTGATTGGGTGTCGATTTATTTAGTGCCAATTATGCTTCAACATCTTTGACGAAGAGTTTTGATTCTCCATAAAAACAAACATACAATTTATTCAACGTATTTTTACTTATCTAAGAAGGCTTTAGCTCTTTCAATTCTTCTTTCAGATGAATATTACAAAAATTAAATCTTTAAAGAATGAACTTTGTGAGAATATATGGATATATGATAAGATGAGACTTGATATATATAGACTTAACATTCTTGAAAGATTCAAAAATATATCCATTAAGATTTACCTTTCTCATGTTTACAATATAGTCCAACATAAATATGTCAAAACCCTTAAGCGATTCTCTATCCCGTTTCCTTGGAATTAGAAAACCTTGCATCAAAATAAAAACCAACTGATTGTCTAAAGATAAATGAGCTACTTTCCTTTTCTACTCATTTATAAGAAATAACAATTTTCAGCTCTTTCCTTATTAAATGTACCAACATCCTCAATTAGTTTATGAGAATTACGAAAAGAGTCACTTTCCGTAGTAACATTAAGGAATTTTGGTTCTTGTTTTATAGACATTGCAAAATTTCTATCGTACATAGAAAAGTTAATCATCATGTTCTTATCAAAAGACACAGAATTGAATAATTGTCTAACCTCTTCAACAATAATATGATCTTGAGATATGGGTTTCTCAACACAAATATGTTACTAGACTTGGAATAAAATAATCCTCTTGATTATTGAGTCATAACTGTCAAAAAAATATCAAGAAACTAACCTTTATCTGAAGAAATATTTTTAGAGTAATTCTTCGAAGAAATATCAGCATCAGTGTGGAAAGAACACTGGGACATGAAGATTTCTAGAAAAATAAATGATCTTACCAAGCCTTAATAAGAGGTGTGGAGCTTCACTGAGAAATTTAAAAAATCGGTTTGGGTTCAAGGAGAGAGGGTTCCTCTATTTATAGGCAAATTTAGATGACTGTTGGTCTTCTATAGTTGAGATTATAAGATAAATAATCCAATGGTGGAGAATAAAATAGGAATTTTTTATTAGAAAAATTAAAAAAACTAAGAAACAATAACATGAAAGAAAGGCAATACAAAAAGAAAAGATAATGTACCTGTCAAAGATTTCAAGTAAGTTGTTGGTTTCATAGTATTATAAAAGTAAATACATAATACAATAAAGAAAAGAAATAGTTGAAATAATGAAAAGAGAATACAATCAAACATTAAATTGATGAAAAATAAAGTTAATATGATCAGTTGTCAAACCGATGAAAAACTAAGTCATTACTATTGGTTGTTAAGATAATGGAAAATAAATTCGTTACTATAGATTGTAAGGATGATGGAAAACAAAGTTGTTAATATTGGTTGTCATGTTAATGGAAAACAAATTCATTACCATAAGATTTCAACAGGTTGTAAAAGAAATTCATTACCATAGGTTTTCATGTTGATGGAAAACAAATTCATTAGCATAGGTAATTAAACCGATGGAAAACAATGTCACAACCATAGGTTGTCAAGATGATGAATAAAAATTCATTACCAAAGGTTCTCAAGCAAATGGAAATAAAAGTAATTACCATAGGTTGTCAAGATTATGGAAAACAAAGTTGTTACCATTAGTTATCAAGCTGATTGAAAACAAAGTCTGATTAACAGAATGTCAAAACGATAAATAGAATTTCAAAACAATAAATAATAAACAGAATGTCAAAATGAAAATGAAGCTGAATGACATATATAAAGAAACAAATAAAACAAATATGACTAATCTTTAATAATTAAGATAAAATAAAATATAAAATATGAAACAAAATAATATAAAATAGGTAAAAAAAGAGCAAAAAACAAATGTTCTACCCTTATTAAAAAGAGTGATTTAATGTTAGGATAATTGTAAATACAAAAAGTAGATGTGAATTATTATTTTAGTGTAATAATTCCTAGATTCTGTTTAATAAATTCAAATCAATCAGAAGGTAAAGGTTTTGTAAAAATTTCAGCAATTTGTTCTTGTGTTTCATTGAATTGTAAAATAATATCTCCTTTTATTGTGTGATCCCTAAGAAAGTGATTCCTAATATCTATGTGTTTTTAACATGAGTGATGTGGATGGTTTTTACTAAGAACAATGTCACTAGTATTATCACATAGTGTTTTAGTTTTGGTAAAACTCATTCCATAGTCATTGAGTGTGTGTAGTATCCACAACACTTGAGCATAACAACTTCCACCTACTATATATTTAGCTTCAGTAGTGGAAAGTGCTACTTAGTTTTGTTTCTTTCATGACCAAGAAACTAAAGAATCTCATAAGAAATAAAATGTTCTATATAAAAACCCTGCTTTTATTACAAACTTAAACATGATTTATTATATAAAACTTCACATTATACAACAAAGAAGATTAAGAGGTTTAGTGTCTTTGGGGATTAGGATCATTACATAAAAACTTAATACATGAAATAAAACATCTTTATTGAAAACTTCCTTTACATGACCACTACATTCTCTCCTACTTAGCATTGCATGGGATAACTTTTGGACATGCATAAGAAAAGGGTGAGCTATAAAGCTTAGTAAGGGAATACACATGGAATAACATGAGGAGTACAATACATGTTAAACATTAGGAATATCAATAGATCAAAAGAGAAACATGAACATAAAGGCATGATAAATCATGATAAGCATTACATGGAAATGTGGCGACAACACATAACATGGAATTAGCATGAGCCAAGGCTCATTGCACATGGAGCATGAGTAAATTCTCATTGCACATGAAGCACGAGTAAACCCTCGTTGCACATGAATTAGAATGATTCAACACTCCTTGCACATGACGTATCATTAAACTATACTTTACCCAATGCATGGGAGCGTTATAAGCGCGCACCCTTCTTAAACATTTCATTTCATGTATAAGTGTGCCACATGGATCATAAAACATGGATTCATAAAACATAATCACTTATTCCACGATAAAGGAATGTGGAATTCATACATGAATCTTTATAATCAATAATTATATGTGCATAAATGTGAATACCCTTGATGGAGAAATGGGAATGGTATTCACTACACAATGGCATTGGCTTATAAAATTGGTGCAATTTCGGCAGCGTAACGGTGTGACATAAGAAATCATAAAAAATGGTTGATGAGAGATAAAGGGATTCCTCATCATATCTACATGTAATGGACAGTAAGGAGGTCATATATATACATGTCATATCAATTGTAATGTAATTTAGATTCATGATACAAAAGTATTGCTTGAATGTAAAAGAGGAGAGAGAAGTTCCTTTCGGAATTTCGGCATAGTAACGGGTGTACATGGGAGGCATTTAATGAGAGAGAAAGGGGTATCCCATAATTCAAAAATAAATATGGATGTATGAGGGAGTTTTAAAACCATACCACAACATTCATAATTGAAATTAAATGGGAAAAACAATTTAAAGAAAATTGAACAAAAATGAGAAAGGAAGAAAAAACCCTTACTTGGAAGTGTGCTTCCAAAGGCTAGAGAGAGGCTTGTGAGAGGCTTCTTGGGAGCTTGGAGAACCCTTGTACGATTCTTGATAGAGTAGGTAAGAGTTTGGACGAACTCCAAAGGCTTTTAGTGAGGAGGAAGTGGGAGCTTGGGTGGTTTTATATAGGAAAGGTGAGGGAATTCCTTATTATTTAGGTTTGGGACCCCTTAAATTAAATTAATCCAAACCACAAACCATCCCATGGTTTTTGCCCATGTTTTTTGGAAAAAGGTAAGAGAAAAACAATATTTTATAATCCCAAAGTCCTAAATTCTTAAAATAATATGGTTTATTATGTGGAGGTGAGTCACACTCCCATGAAAAATAATTTAAAAAGACAAGATGTTTAATAAGTATTGAGGGGTCCATTAATGATTTGAAAGGTAGGTCAAACAAACCCAAAATCACATTATATTAATGGAAAAACATATATTGGCCGAACATAAAGCTTATAGTATTTTATTACATCACTATTGGTTCATTATGATGTCATAAAACACATTATATATTTAAACGGTATTTAATTTTTACCCCAAAATTTGACTGTCTTAGAAAATTATGAAAAATTCACCGTTGGATAATTTCGATGTACTGATTCCAGAAATAACATTTATTTTATCTAAATAATTTTCTCAATATTTTAATTTTCACTTTTAAAATAAAAACCGATATTTATCGAAATTTCACGGGTTTTGATAGAAATGGCTTTCAAACCTTAATAAAAATTATAATTGCAATCATAAAATTATAAGATCATTTATATTTAATAAAAATTAATTTAATAATAATAATAATATTTTATTAAAATATTATTTAATTCAAAAATCCATTAATTTAAAAAAATATATTTATTAATTAAATAATAACTAAAAACACTATTTGTACTTTAAAAATTATTTACAATGTATCAAATAAAAAATGACAAGGAGGAATATTCATTATTATATAAAAAACTAATATACATTAAAATAGTACTAGTGATTTGTTACATAACCCCTTAAAACAGCCGCATAAGACCTAAGGGTAAGGTGTGCGATGGTGACAGACTCTTGGGGTGGCTTAAATAACATCGCTCGAGTGGTAATATCTATCAACTTCCACTTTTCCCATAGACGGTCCCATTCGAGCTTGAAATGATGAAGCTTGGCTTGGGCTTGGTCAAGAGCGAATCACAAGGACACCACCTCTTTTCTAAGCTCCGAAAAATGGGCTTCATATGGATCAATTCTACTGGATGAGGCCATCACTTCTTTTATCTGAGTAAATTTGGATTTGTTAAATCACTATATTTATACTAATCGTGTGATCACTATTCAATGGCTATATTTGAAATGATCAAAATTCTTAACATAAAACCAAATAAGATGAAATTTTATATAAACATAAAGAGACATTTAATTAGATCAATAGGGAATTCTATTAATGAAACTTTGGGTCGTTACAATATTCCCCCCTTAAGAATTTTCTCCCTCGAAATTTTCCCTTTTCCCACACTAAAACAGATGTGGGTAACTCAACTTCATCATTTCCTTTAATTCCAAAGTCGCTTCTTCAAACTTGTGGTTCTCCACAACACCTTGACAAGGGGCATTGTCTTATTTTGTAGAACCTTTTCTCTACGATCTAAGATCTTCACTGGTTGCTCCTCATAAGAAAGATCATCCTCCAACTATACCACCTCAGAAGAGAGTACATGTGAAGGGTCTGGTATGTACTTCCTTAAGAGGGATACATTAAATACATCATGTACATTGGCCATGGTAGGTGGAAGTGTTAGTCGATAGGCCACAACCCTGACACGATCATGAATCTCGAAGGGGCCGATGTACCTTGGACTTAACTTCACATTCTTTCCAAACCTCATGACCTTCTTCCACAGAGATATGCATAGAAACACCATGTCTCTAACTTTAAACTCAAGGTCTCATCGACGATTATCTACATAACTCTTCTATCAACTCTGGGCAGCCTTGATATGTTGCTGAATGGTTTTCACCTTCTCCACCATTTCCTCGACCATTTTTGTTCCAACCAGCTTACGTTCACTGACCTCATCCTAACATTTCGGTGTTCTGCACCTTTTCCAATATAGGGCTTCATATGGTGCCATTTGGATGCTCAAGTGGAAACTGTTATTATAAGATAACTCAACCAGAGGATGATTTTGATCCCATCCTCCTTTAAAGTCCATTGAGCACGCTCTCAACATTTCCTCAAGTGTTTGGATAGTCCGCTCGGATTGGCTATCAGTTTGAGGATGATAGGTCGTATTGAAGTTCAGTTCAGTATTCAGAGCATGTTGAAGACTCTTCCAAAATATAGATGTGAATCTTCGATCTTGGTCAGACATAATAGATAGTGGTACTCCATGAAACCTTACCACTTTCATGATATATATCCGTGCAAGTTGATCCAATAAGAAATCCTCCCGAATAGCAATGAAGTGTAGAGTCTTTGTAAGACGATCCACAACAACCCAGATTTTATTGTTGCCTTTGGATGTCCTCATAATTCCGGTGACAAATCCTAGGGTGATTTTCTCCCATTTCCATTCTGGTATGGGCAATGGTTGCATCATCCCCTTAGACTTCTGCCTCTATACCTTCACTTGCTGGCACACCAGGAACTTTAATGTATATTCAGCGATCTCCTTCATCATATTATCCCACCAAAAGTTTTCTCCGAGATATCGATACATCTTTGTGCTCCCTGGGTGAATAGAGAAATTTAAACTATGTGAATCATCCAAAAGTTCCTTCTTTAGCTCCAGACTTGATGGAAACATAGTCTTTTCCCAAACCACACAATTCCTTCTTCATTAACATTAAACTCTGAGGATTTCCCTTTTTCGATAGCTTACACTTTTTCTTGAATTCCCACATCATCCTCTTGAGCATCCTTTAACATTTCCAAAAGTGACGGTTGAGCAATCATTTGTGAAAGGATTGATGATGTTCCCTTCTTTATGATTCCCATGTCCATCTTTATCAAGTCTAAGAATATTGGAACCTTCTTAATTCTCTTCATTGATAGAATCACTGGATCCTTTCTACTTAGGGCATCTGCCACCTTGTTCGCTTTCCCAGGGTGGTAATGGATTGAATAATCATATTCCTTGATGAGATCTATCCATCTTCTCTGGCGCATATTAAGCTCTTTCTATGTGAATATATATTTAAGACTCTTGTGGTCAGTATATATCTCACATTTCTCTCCATAGAGATAATGCTGCGAGATTTTCAAGGCAAAAATCACCGCTGCCAACTCCAGATCATGTGTTGGATTGTTTCTCTCATGGCTTTTCAACTGCCTTGAGGCATATGATATAACTTTATCATTCTGCATCAGCACACAGCCTAATCCCTTCTTTGAAGCATCATTGAAAACAACAAAAACTTCCCCACTTGTGGGTAAAGTGAGCACGGGTGCAGTGATAAGCCTCCTTTTGAACTCCTTGAAGCTTTCTTCACATTTATCACTCCAAGAAAACATTACTCCCTTTCATGTTAGCTTGGTAAGAGCGTTGTACAATTATGAGAAATTTCTCACAAATCTTCGATAATATCCAGCTAACCCCAAGAAGCTATGGATATCCATTACCGATGTTGGCCTCGGCCATCCCTCAATTGCATCTGTTTTGGAGGGATCCATAGATATCCCATTTCTTGTGATGATATGGCCCAATAATGGGACTTCCTTCAACCAGAACTCACATTTTTTGTACTTTACATAGAGCTTATCCTTGCTCAAAGTCTCTAGTACAGTTCTTAAATGCTCCTCATGATCCTCCTTGGTTTTGGAGTATATTAGAATATCATCTATAAAGACTACCACAAATTTGTCTAGGTAATCTCTAAAGACTCTATTGATTAAGTCCATGAAGATTGATGTAGCATTAGTGAGTCTGAAAGGCATTACTATGAATTCATAGTGCCCGTATCTTGTGCAAAAAGCAGTCTTGGGGATATCTTCCTTCTTCACCCATACTTGATAATATCCTGACCGCAAGTCCACCTTGGATAAGTATTGTGATCCATGTAGCTGATCGAAAAATTCATCAATTCTTGGGAGAGGATACTTGTTCTTTATCATGATTTTGTTAAGTTCATGATAATCGATGCAAAGCCACATTGACCCATCCTTCTTCTTGACGAAGAGGACTGGTGCACCCCATGGTGAAGCACTTGGGCATATAAACCCTTTATCCAGATTCTCATGTAGTTGTTTCTTCAGCTCTTCAAGATCTATAATAGCCATTCTATATAGAGTCTTGGATATTGGTAAAGCCCCGAGTATAAGTTCAACTGAAAATTCAACATCCCTTCTAGGAGGAAGACCAGGTAGTTTCTTAGGAAACACTTCAGCAAATTCCCTCACAATAGGAATTTCTTCAAGGATGGTTTCTTCCTTGGACTCAATCATCTGAGCCAGATACGCATCCTCATAAGGCAGTAATATCCATTCTTTAGATGATGGATCTAAAGGAGATTCAACTTCCTCCTTACACATGTAATGAATCGGGGGTCGATTATCCATATGGAGTGTGATTTCCCTCTCCCGACAATTTATGTTGGCTCTATATAAGGAAATCCAATCCATGCCAAGAATTTCATCAAATTCCACCAGAGGGGGTATGATGAGGTTCGCTGGGAAATGCGATCCACAGATTATAATAGGGGAGAACTTATATTCATGGGATGCAATGGTTGACCCATTTTTCCATATGTACCTACATCTTCACTTCCATGATTTGTGGTGGTGTTGGGATTTTTCTACTAAAATTCCGAGATATTAAAGAATGCGTAGAACCTGAATCAAAAAGTAAGTTCATTATTCTTGAATTAATAACTAGCGTACCTATCACCACTTCGTTGTCAGGGTTCACATTGGCAGAAGTGATGGCAAAATCTCTTCCTTGTTGCCTTGGAGGTTGTTGGTTGCCTCCGAAAACCCTTGAATTAGGGCACTGATTTGCAAAATGACCCAGTTCTTTGTATTTGTAGCATTGAACAATGCGTTGAGGTTTGAACTGAGCATTCCTCTCCTCTATCACAGTCGCGGGTCTTTCTTGCCGATAGTTAACAGCTAGGTTCCCTTCTCTTCCACACCTGAAGCATTTCCTCGTCCCCTTAAGGCAATTTCCAGGGTGCTTCCTTCCGCACTTTTGGCAAGTGGGGTGCTGGATCTTCTTAGCACCATTGGATTTATCCATTAGACCACCAGCATTGAAGTCCACCTTATTCTTCTTATCCCCATGATACCCCTGTGATTCTCTGATCTCCATTTCGACCTTGAGGGAACATCGGACAATTTCCTCATAGCTGTCGAAGTCAAGGATCTCCAATGATTTCCGCAGGCTACGCTTCAGCCTACCAAAGAAGCGGTCAAATTTGCATTCGGGGGTAACGACAAAGCCAGAAGCGTATCATGCAAGCCTTGTATTTTTTCCTTGTACGTTCCAACAAATTATTCATCTTTTTTCTTGAGGTAAAGGAAGTCCCTTTCGGTCTTAAGTCGGAGGGTGCATGGAAAATATTTATCGAAAAACATCTTCTGGAAATCCTTCCATTCCAACGCCTCGATCTCCTCTTCAGGCTTTGTATTTTTGATCAACGTACACCATTGATCAGCTTCACCCTCCATATGATAAGCCACCAGGAGAATCTTTTCTTGTTCAGAACATTGAAGGATGGAGAAGATCCTTTCAATGGTGTTGATCCATTGTTCAGCGATCATGGGATCAGATGACCCACTAAAAGTAAGAGGCCTTTGTCTCATGAAGCTCTCGATAGCAACTTGTTCTTTTCATAGGGGGGGTTGAATGTTCCAATTGACTCGTGTTCCTATTCAAAACATGAGTTAGCTGAGAGAGAAGCGTGACAAAGTTCACGATTCCCGCTCCCATTGGATTGGGCATCTCATTAGTACAGTCGTCACACTGATCTTCACAACAGTTGTTAGCCCGAGTCCTCTTATTACCGGCCATTGGCTGGAATAAAAGGAAAGTTAGGGGTAACACAAAGAGTTTAATCCAAATACAAAAGTTGATGACTTATAAGTAAACTTTTATTTCCTTAACTCATGGGTCTATAGGCTTCAATCCAGGCTTTTCATGATCTTCCTTATAACATATATTCTTAGGGGCATTTTTTTTAATTCCCTTAATAAGGGTTCATACTAAGCTTGTGAATTTATCAAAACATATCCCTCAGGAGTGTCGTATCCAAGACTGCAGCAAGGCCCATTGTCATGCACTAGTTCCCATTCGAGTCTATCTCAAAGCGGTGTTTTTGGGTTTTACCTCTAGGATACATCTGTGCCAGAGCCGCCTATACCTGCTCGTATCTAGACAGGGATGTATTTTCTTGATAACTTACTTACCCAATACTCACCAAAAGTTAAGGATGTTTTTATTATACTTAATCTTGTCTCTAAGTCTTTACTAGGGTTTTCTAATCCTAATCCCAAAAATAACTAATCCTATCCTCTGATACCAACTATGACAACCCTGCTTTTATTACAAACTTAAACATGATTTATTAAATAAAACATCACTTGATACAACAAAGAAGATCGAGAGGTTTAGTGTTTTTTGGGGGTTAGGATCATTAAATAAAAACTTAAAACAAGAAATACAACATCTTTATTGAAAACTTCTTTTACATGACCACTTCATTCCCTTGTACTTAGCATTGCATGGGATAACCTGAGGACATGCATAAGAAAAGGGTGAGCTATAAAGCCCAGTAAGGGAATACCCATGGAATAACATGAGGAGTAAAATAAATGTTAAACATTAGTAATATCAATAGAGCACAAGAGAAACATGAACATAAAGGCATGATAAAGCATGATAAGCATAAATGGAAATGTGGAAACAACACTTAACATGGAATTAGCATGAGCCAAGGCTCATTGCACATAGAGCATGAGTAAATTATCATTGCACATGAAGGACTAGTAAACCCTTGTTGCACTTGAATTAGCATGAGTCAACACTCATTGCACATGATGTATCATGATACTATACTTTACCCAATGCATTGGAGCGCTATAAGGGCGCATCGTTCTTAAACATTTCATTTCATGCATAAGTGTTCCACATGGATCACAAAACATGGATTCATAAAACATAATCATTTATTCCATGATAAAGGAATGTGGAATTCATACATGAAACTTTATAATCAATATGTATATGTGCATAAATGTGAATACCTTTGATGGAGAAATGGGCATGGTATTCACTACACAATGGCATTGGCTTAGAAAATCGGTGCAATTTCGTCAGTGTAACGGCGTGACATAAGAATTCATAAAAAAAATTTGATGAGAGAAAAGGGGTTCCTCATCATATCTACATTTAATTTACAGTAATGAGGTCATATATATACATGTACCATCAATTTTAATGGAATTTAGATTCTTGATTCAAAAGTACTGCTTGAATGTAAAAGAGGAGAGAGAAGTTCCTTTCAGAATTTCAGCATAGTAATGGGTGTACATGGGAGGCATTTAATGAGAGAGAAAGGGGTATCCCATAATTCAAACATAAAGAGAAAAGTATGAGGTAGGTGAAAAACTATACCCCAACATTCATAATTGAAATTAAATGGGCAAAACAATTTAATGAAAATTGAACAAAAATGAGAAAGGAAGAAAAAACCCTTACTTGGAAGTGTGCTTCCAAAGGCTAGAGAGAGGCTTGTGAGAGTCTTCTTGGGAGCTTGGGGAACCTTGGGAGGATTCTAGAGAGAGTAGGGCATAGGTTGGATGAACTCCAAAGGCTTTCATTGAAGAGGAAGTGGGAGCTTGGGTGGGTTTATATAGGAATGGTGAGGGAATTCTTTATTATTTAGGTTTTGGACCCCTTATATTAAATTAATCCAAACCACAAACCATACCATGGTTTTTGCCCATGTTTTTTGGCAAAGGGAATAGGAAAACAATATTTTATAAGGCCATAGTCCGAACTTCTTAAAATAATAGGTTTTCTTATGTGGAGGTGAGTAACACTCCAATAAAAAATAATTTAAAAAGACAAGATGTTTAATAAGTCTTGAGGGGTCTATTAATGCTTTGAAAAGTAGGTCAAACAAACCCAAAATCACATTATTTTTATGGTAAAACATATATTGGCCGAACATAATGATTATTGTATTTTATTACATCACTATTGGGTCATTATGATGTCATAAAATACATTATATATTTAAACGGTATTTAATTTTTACCCAAAAAATTGACTGTCTCAAAAATTATGAAAAATTCACCATTAGATAATTTTGACATCCTGATTCTAGAAATAACATTTATTTTTTCTAAATAATTTTCTAAATCTGTTAATTTTCACTTTTAAAATAAAAACCGATATTTATCGAAAATTCACGGGTTTTGATAGGAATGGATTTCAAACATTAATAAAAATTATAATTGCATTCATAAAAATATAAGATCATTTAAATTTAATAAAAATTATTTTAATAATAATAATAATAATAATTTATTAAAATATTATTTAATACAAGAATCCCTTATTTTAAAAAAATATAATTCTTAATTAAATAATAACTAAAAACACTATTTGTAATTTAAAAACTATTAAAATGTATCAAATAAAAAATGACAAGGAAGAATATTCATTATTATATACAAAAATAATATACATTAACATAGTATTAGCTATTTTTTATATAACCCCTTAATATAGCCACATAATTCCTATGGGTAAGGTATGTGATGGTGACAGACTCTTGGGGTGGCTCAGATAACATCACTCGAGTGGTAATCTCTATCAACTTCCACATTTCCCATAGACGGTCCTGTTCGAGCTTGACATGATGAAGCTCAACTTGGGCTTGATCAAGAGTGAAGCCCTAGGATGCCACCTCATTACCGAGCTCCGACAAATGGGATTCGTATGGAGCAATTCTACTGGATGAGGCCATCGCTTCTTTTGTCTGAGTAAATTTGGATTTGTTAAAGCCCTATATTTATACTAATCATGTGATCCCTGTTCAATGGCTATATTAGAATCAGTCAAAATATTTAACATAAAACCAAAGAAGTTGACATTTTATATAAACATAAAGAGACATTTAATTAGATCAAGAGGGATTTCCATTAATGAAACATTGGTTCGTTACATTCTAGATATAATCTTTATAAATATTCTGTAACCACCAAAGTCAGCATCTGAAAAACATTTCAAAATAAAATAACATCCAAAAGAATAAAAAAGGCCTAAATTCAAAGTTACTTTTAAATACAGGAAAATCCTTTTCAAAGATTTTAAATGGGATTATTTTTTTATTTGGTTGATATCCTGAACATAAGAATACTGAAAATATTACATCTGGATGACTAGATATAAAGTATAAAAAACTTTTTATCATACCTCTAAAAGTTTTTTGATCCACTGGTTTCCCAGGTTCATCATGATCAAGTTCATTTTAGGTACCGATTGGAGTGATAATACTTTTAGTTTTTTCATATCCATTCATTTTAAGTCATTGATATACTTATATTGAGATATATATTTTCCTTCTAGTTTTTGATTGATTTGAAAACCTAAAAAGAATGTTAACTCGCTCATCATACTCATTTCAAACTCATATTTCATTAGATTGGAAAAAAAATCAGTCAGATATTGCTAAGTTGATCCAAATATAATTTTATCAATAGAAATTTGAACAATCAAAACATTTTTGTTTTCCATTTTTATAAAATGAGTTGGATCCGCCGTACCATTTGAATAAATTTTTTTGTAAATGAAATCATGTAAGCCTATCATACCATGATCTAGGAGCTTTTTTAATGCCATATAAATCTTTGGTATGTTTAAAAACATGATCATGATGTTTTGAATCTAAAAAACAAATACTTTGTTCTACAAAATTGTATTTTTGTAAAAAAAACATTAAGAAAATAACATTTTACATCCATTTGAAATAGTTTAAAGATTAAGTATACTGAAAAGGCTAATAAAATATAAATATATTCAATTCTAGTGACCAGAGCATATGTTTCTTTATGGTCTATTCCCTCTTGTTAATTTTAGCCCTTAGCAACAAGTCTTGATTTATTTCATACAATGACTCCATTTTCATCACATTTGTTTCTAAAAACCCATTTTACCCCAATTATAGTGGTTTCGTTAAGTTTTCAACCAATGACAAGACTTGATTCTTTTAAAATTCATTTAGTTCATCTTGCATTGAATTAATCCTGTATTCATCACTTAAGGCCTCACTTGGATTTTTAGGTTCAAATTGAGATAGAAAATAAAGATGTTATATTTCATTTCTCAAGTAATTTCTGTTCCTTACAGGTTTATTTACATCACCAATGATCTTATCACTCTTATGATTTCTTAAAAACAATTGATTTAGGTTTTGTAAAACCTATTCATCAATATAAGATAGAAAGTATTCTGGGGTAAATGTTTCAGAAACATTTTCATGAGTATTCCCCTTATCATAAGAGTTTTCAATTGTAGGTTGATAATCATATTTTGAAAATACATTAGTTGATGTAGGTAAGGATTGTATAAAAACAAAGGGGTCAGTTTCATCAAATTTAACATGCATTGTTTCTTCAACAATACAAGAGTTTTTTTAAAAACTCTATAAGCCTTAGATGTTTTGGAATAACCTAGAATGATTCCTTCATCAGATTTGGGTGAGAATTTATGAAAATTGTCTTTTGTATTCAATATGAATACTGTTGTTTCCGATGCTTTCGCTGAGGCACGTGCATCTGTCTGTGGAGGACGCGCTTCTTGTTACCCCACATTCCCACATTCCAAAGGTAGGCGACATCCGTTCCTTGTTCAGGGATGTCTGCTTCTTTATCGAAACCAGGATGATGGGATGTTGGTTCTTCCTTCCGTGGATTCCTCCTCGGAGCTCAACACCTAGTCCGGGTCTCCCACATAGATTTAAGACGGGTTCATGAAGCTCATTCCCGGCACCATATCTACATGGATGCCAGTTAATTACGCTGCTTCCATCGAGATTCTCCAAGGGGTCTTGTCGGGGCAGCAACCTTCGGTGAGGAGAATGGTCACGTTGGGGTGTCGTTGGAATGTCTGTCTTCTGTCCCTCATCACAGGGCTTCTTGAGGGCGCGGAAGCCCTAGGAATCCCACATCAAACACAGGGAATGTGTACCATCTGAGGTTTTCCTCAGCTTCCCATGTTTAACATGCGGTATGTCACGAGTTTAATGTCTTGCGGAGACGGATCAGGTTGAAGGACCCCTAGGGGGAACACCGATGTTGGGGCCAGCATGTGGGTGGCTTCCCAGATGTCATGGAGTGGGATGGGGTGGCATGATCTCACCAGGATGTGGCAACCCGGGTAAGAATCTGGATGGATGGTGCAGTGAGACATCGGTCTTACACTCTGAGACGGACCAGAAGGGGGAATATAGTTTAACGTCATGCGGGATGAGATACAGTTTAATGTCATGCGGGACGAGGGCATACAGTTTAACGTCATGCGGGACGCGATACAGTTTAATGTCATGCGGGATGAGGGATTTGAGGCTTATGATCTGAGGCGGCCCATGGTGGTCAAGGAATCGACGTGGAGAGGTCGGGACGACCGGGTGGTGGGAATGAACCTCGTGGAGGCTTCCTACATACCATGCGTTAGCATGGATCAAAGTCCACGTAGTTCGCTGGGATGGGGCTTACGCTCTAAGGCGTCCCATGAGGGTATCATGGTCGATGCACTCCCTAATCCCACGTGAGTCATGCTCGATGTGAGAAACAAGAGGCAGTAGGGACCAGATGATCACGTCGCAAAGAGTGAGTCTGTGAGAAGCGGAATGGAGATTACGCGTTGAGCTGCCCAAATAGGATATAGGGGCTTACGCGTGGTTAGTGGCACTTGGTGTCAGGGCTTACTCCAATTTGGAGGCCCGTGGTGCGACAAAGCACAGTGGGAAAAGGACTCCACTGGCCTTGGTAGGGGGAAACACGGAGATGCACAGGTGCAACCATCCGTTGAAAGGCTAGGGGCTTACGCTCTGAGGCGGCCCTTCCCCCGCGGAAAAATGCCACTCCGACAAGGAGGATCTCATTCCATTTGAGGAAGAGTCCATTCCCGTGGAGATGAGTGGGCGTAAAGAATGCCTGAGCTGGGGGGACCCTGCATGCGAAGCACGGGGTCAGACCACAGTTTAACGTCATGTGTTAAGGATGAGGTACTTAGCAGTTTAACGTCCTGCAGCTTGGAGGAGGTGGGTTCGCTCCACACCCCTAGGGCTTACATGCCCAATGCCCTCTACCCCTTGTGGGAGTGAAGGCATCGGCAAGGCTGTGATGAAGGAGGGAAGCAGGGCGAACCACCGGGGGGTCCACGTTAGCGTGGCTATGCGAAGAAGCAATAGTCGTTAGCGTGCCTATGCGGAGAAGCATAAGACAAAGCAACGCAACGGGAAACACCACCCAAGGGACCTTGAGGTTACTTCGCACGAGCTTGGAAGGCCGTACGGGAAAAAACACAAGGCGCGCATGCCCGGTAGGGAGACATCAAGTGCTGGCGCAGAGAGGCATCCAAGGGGCGTCATGGTGGAGGGTCCTGGGTTTTGCGTGCAAAGAGAATTTTTGTGCGCAAAACACTGAGATGGCGCGTAATTGGAGAAAGGGAATTGCGTGTGGAGAGGGAATTGCGCGAAGAGTATTGCACGCATGGAAGGGAGTTGTGCACACTGGACTCGGATTGCGCACAAGGAAGGAACCCGGGGGAGGGGAAAATTCACTTAAGCCAGTGGAGTTGCGCACAAAGGCGAACCCCGGGGCAAGGCTGCGCGAAAAGGGGAATTACCTGGAAGTCAAATTGCATGCGGGGGGAGCCGAATTGCGCGCATGAGAGCTGATCCAAATTCTGCAACCCCCAAACCGTTCGGGGTGGCCTTCTATATATATGCATCGACCGGCGTGGAATCTAGGAGACGCGCGAAATCTTCCATGCCGAGAGCCGTCGGCACACAAAATCTAGCTTCGCGTAACCGCAGCGCACAAATATTACATGCCTCATCGGCTCGATTACGCGAATCCCAGGGATACTACGCGCGCACAACAATTTTTTGCGCAGATCCTCCTTTATTTTGGGCACCACTTCTCGGGCCTCCGGATCGTGCCTCTGATTCCGAATATGACTTCGCTTCATCACTTCGAAACTTCCTTTAGGAGTTATGGACTTTTTTCGGTGTCTAAAAATTCCCCCCCTTGGAATTGGATTAGTGAGAGGTCGCAACGATCGAATTCCGAGGGAAACGCCGAAATGCCGAAGCAGGGCCCCTCCCGGGCGCGTAGCGCGCAAACAACCGACTCGGCGCGCAAAAGGACGGATCCGTGCGGAATTTCTTCTTCCACGCAGTGCAGAACCCCAGCCTCACCTATAAAAATGGGCGTGGGGTCACAAATCCGTACCAATTCTTTTCTATGCGATAGGCTAATCGTTCTCGTGCGTGAAAGTTCTCCCGCGGCTGCACGTAAAAATGCTCTGGCGGCGCGGAATCCCTTTCGAATTTCGGCCGTGTTTTCATGCCTGCTCGGGATATTCCATGCTTAGCATGCTGATTTCATGCCCATCTCTAGGATTTCACACACCTCCGTCAGATTTCACGCGACACTCTCCGATTCCATGCACTGCATCCTGATTTCGCGCAACTCTCGAGAAATTCGAGATGGCCGCAAACCGAGTTGATGAGGGGGAAGTCGCTGCTCGTAGGACAGAAATGGCAGCGAACGAGTAGGTTTATGGCGCCAATGTGATTGTCTCCAACAACCTTACATTGTTCAATATACTAACTCCGGCCCAGAAGATGTATCCCCTGTCTGAAAACCTCCCGCTCTGGAACATTGGCATCCTGGAGGAGGTGCCCCTGCTGGGCTTCGAGGTGGACACGCCGCGGTCATGGGTGACCCGGGAAGACGAGCTTCCTCGCTACAACATCACAAACAACGGCCATCCTGCTAGTTAAACCATACATATGGATGTATATGTCTTGAACCTGAGGACTAGAACCATTACTGGGGTAGAGCCTGTCGCAGAGAACTCTCAGGCCCTCTACGCGAGCACGTTCCGTCAGAGTGTCATGGATGACATGAAGGGCTGGCTGAAGGATTGGGACCTTCGGTCTGGGGGAAACTTCACCAGTGAATAGTCTTGGGCATTCTAGGTTCTCCATACCTATGACCAGTTCAATGATGAACTGCGGTATATCGGCTTGTTCGAGGCGGTATGGACATCACAGTTCCACTTCCACCGTTAACCGGAACTCGGGCCGGAGCTATTCACCTGGTGGTCTCCTGACACCAACACATTGCACCTTCATCATGGGGAAGTCGGCATCAGTCTCTGGGAAGTTCACTGCATCAGAGGTATCCCACTGGAGGTATACCAATACGACGAGTTCGTTCCTCCGAAGAATACCTGGGGAGACAGGTTGCGGACACCTATACTGACGTGGCACCTGTTGGAGCTGGCCAAAGAGAGGCTCGGGGTCAAGGACTTCCTGAAGGACATTGCCTACAAGGGCTGGTTCAGCCTGTTCCTTGAGAAGGACCCGGCCATCAAGATGCCGGGATGGGGTAAACGGTGCCCAACTGCGGCTCAGAAGAGCAGGGACGGGTCATACTGGAGGACCCTAGAGGCGGGGCAATACCAATCATGGGGCTATCGCGTCATCGAGGCCCGGGACCCAAATGTCCGGTATTCCGGGTTCTTTGTCGCCTTCCTGAGCGCGTGGATCCGCCAGTGCGGGACGCGAGGATGGGCCTCCATCCAGCAACACTGGTAATGGCGGGTTCCATGGCCGCCAACAAATGGTTCAACATGGGCATCCCCATACTGGCCAAGATGTATGCCATCCTGGGACGCATCTTATGAGGGGGGTCACCTGGGAAAGTATGTGGTCCCTTTTAGATTTTCCATGGCTGGGTGGTGGCTCATCTCAGCGGGTACACTTTCCCAAACGTCATCTGTCCTCTGGGAAATGTCCTGCGACCGTCCTTGCTGAACATCGCAGGGGTGGCGCCGATGATGCTCAATGAAGAGGGCGTGAGAATCCGCATTGGAAACCATGCCAACTTCAACCTCATCCCGCTCCCCACCCCAGTCGACCAGATGGCAGACAACAGGTGAGGCTCTCTGGAACAGCAGGAATATTTCCAGAGCATTCAGGGTGGGGTACTCGTGGCTCAGATCGATGGGAAGGTGATCTGCGAGCCCTACGTGCCATCCAGTTTCGCCAGGCAGTTCGGGTGCATCCAACGAATGCCGAAAAAGGTATTCACGGCTATCTGGTAGGAGAAGAATCCCTGCGTCCTGTGCCAGATGTGGTTGATGTTTACCACCTTCGGCACTGGTGATGTCGTTACTCTTCCTCCCACCGGGGTCGATTCCGGCCTAGCAACCGAGTATGTCGAACACTAGACCATCGCGTACCCTGAGGGGCTTTTACGCAATTGAGTCCGGAAACTCGAGGTTACTTGTGCGGAAACCGAGCGATGGGAAAGAAGGCAGGGTGCCGCCAGAAGGGGGAACCAATGGTGCGTCAGGCAACGAGGCTTGCGCAGGCCAGGACTTCAGCAGCGGGAACATCACATCATTCCACCACGTCCTCGTTACCCGTGGGGGGTCACATGAGGCGGCCAGGGAACTGCCTGGGAAGTAGATAAGATACATGCTCGAACCTTCCCAAAATGCAATTTTACCAGAACTGTGTTCGGCCTAGATGACCATGCGGCAATCACTGAGCGTTGAAGTCATCTGCCAGAAGATAGTGCAAAATGGGATCCACCTACTAGAGGTCAGGCTCGTTCGAATTACCGACCCAGTGAACTTCCACTGGCGGCATGCTTATCTAATGGCCATGGACGCATATGCACACCAAATAGGTCGGTGTGCGGAGCCACCTTTCTTAGTGAAAGTGATGCTCGACCAGGAGCATGATCCGGAAGCGATGCTGCTGGGAGAAGGTGACAGTGAAGAGGAGTTGGAGGGGGGTGAGGAAACCGTAGAGGACGAAGGAGAAGGAGAAGACGAAGAATAAGGAGAACCCAAAGATTAGGGGTCTCAAGGGGTGACCTACTAAGGGAGTCTTCGAGAGAGAGGCGAGATTGTCGGCTCTGATCTCGACATATCTAAGATACTTGAGTTCTATCTCTATCTTCATTCACTTTCCTTCTTCATCCATTCTCCTTTTCAACTTCTAACCCATTTCCCCATCTCACTCAAGAGCAGTTGAGCATTGGATGGGCATCCCCACTAGAGGAGGGAGGAGAAGAACTGGTGGGACATGATGGGGGTCTGACACCCATCATTGAAATAACAAGCGCAGAGGGGTATCCCCTTACGGCGGCTCCTGTGGTGGCTGGAACACTGGAGACCGACGCTCTGGATTCCTATAAGTTTCACACCTCACTACTGGCGCTTGGCGTCAAAAGATCCCAACTGAACAGCGTATGCCTTGTGCAGTGATCTCAACATTGGAGGCACGTCAGGCTGTGGAGCCTGGGCCGTCCGCGAGTGGACCAGTGGCGGACATACCACCTCATTCAGAACCTACTTCCTACAATGAGTCGTTCCCAAAAAATGATGAACAGGGGGCGGCGGACATCAGCGGCGTTGTTCCTGAGGCGAGGTTGGAGGCTGGTGGAGGCATCGTCGCTATTGGGGTGAGAGAAGAAGGTCACTCGGACATCAAGGATCCTATTCCTCATGAAGGAATCCCTGTGGTGGACCCTGTTGCCGATCTTATGGCTACCTTCCCTATATACCGGCCCACTGACCCTAAGGAGATAGATGACTCAGACTCAAAAGCGGCTGAGGAGAGCTGGATGACACAGCGCAAAGGGTGGAAGTGTATCCAGTGCTTTCTCAAACAGCCCCAGTTGGATTGGATGAGGCGGATGGGATCACTCCAGACCTGGCTGTGCTTCCTGTGTGCTGGAGGGGCCGATGCTCAGCGCCTTCATCTGACGGTCTGTGATTACATGGCCGAGAAGATACGTGAGAGCAGCCGGCGCACCAACATTGCCCAGTGTAGGGAAAGATCGGCGAGCGCCCAAGTGTTCCTGAGGACATAGCAGGAAGTTTGACTCCTTTAAGGGTAGGCGGAAGATAAGGAGGCCTTCGTTTCAACATGCTCTATGCTTGTGGATCACCTAACGACCCAGCTGGCTGACGCGTAGGAACAACTGATGGAGGCGAGTCACCAGATGACCGTACTTCAAACCGAGCGGGCGCAGGCACAAGCTAGGGTTGGCGAGCGGAGCTCTGTGGTGGCTGATGAGGAGAGAGTCTTCAAGGAGTGAGAAGCGGTCCTAGAGGCCACCAACCAAAGGGTAGTAGCGCTGGAATGATCGCTTCAGCACGCTGATCCCTAAAGGCCTTGTTTTGGCCATCTCATGAACTTTTTGCTTGTACTGCTCATCATCTCAATCCAATGCATGGCCAGCTCCATTCATTTGTACCCTTGGTTTAATATGATCAACCATAGTTCCAAAATGAATAACAACTCATCCCTAGGCTCCTCTAGGTTGTGCCCAACATGAGAATCAAAATATTCTCATGCCATTATTTTGTTCAACTGTGGGGCATCGACCAAGCTTCAAGCATCCGAAATTGGGCTTGGATTTATGAGGAGACATCATATCGATTGATGTGTAAACCTTTCAATGTGCTCTGACACATGAGCAGGGAAGTTCCAGGGGCATTGAAATCCATCCGAACATAGGGAGGTGGAGAGGAAGGGTTAATCACGCTTCTCAAATTCAGAACCTGATGGGGCGCAACGATGGAGGATAACTGTCAACCGTGGTGGAAACACAGCATCCATATCGTGCTGGCCTGGAATAGGGACAATAAATAAGGGCTGACCACTGACCATGTTCGCAACACGGGGCCTAACTCAAATATTGTCAGTCAGTTTTCCAGAACGTTGGCCCAGGACAGCAGGCAGACCATAGGACTATCATCCATATTGCTACAATAGGCGGACCAAAGTTCTATCATCCATATTGCTACAATAGGCGGACCAAAGGTCTGCAATCCATACTGTTAGGGGGTCCCGTCAAACATGACCAGTCATCTGGAAGGTTAGCCCAGGACAGTAGGCGGACTATAGGTCTGTCATCCATACTGTTAGGGGGTCCTGTCAAACATGAAAGGAAATGAGGATCTGAATAAGGGGGCATGCAAAGCATGGAAGGTGAAGTGGTGGTTTGTTCGAAAAGAGTCCATCACTCCCGAAATTGCGCCACCTTGGCGAAGGCGCATTAGGCGGACATACCGACCTGATCATTGGCCGTCCCAATTTCCAGGAAGGAACTCTTTGGCGAGGGAACCACTGCTTCCCATTATTACCATGGGCCATCCCAAACCTACTCGGGGTAGATGTCCTGATTACACCACTTCTCATGAAGCCGGGCCGAGGGGCCAACAATAAGGAGGGACAGGGTTTGGTAATCCCTAGGGATGGACCCAAAACGAGATGTCTGGACATTCCTACGAATCTCATTAGGATGAGAATCAGGCCGCACGTAGTTCTTGAAGAACAGTTTAACGTCGTGTTGGACGAAATACAGTTTAATGTCATGCGGGACGGAATATCTCATCTGGGGATAGGCACGACACGGCGAGTAACCTGACGTGAATGAGGACATAGTCCTGCACCACACCCTGCAATCCCACAAGAGAGAGAGTCATAGAAATCCAAAGAAATGATCTTAGTTTGAGGTCTTAGAACTCGGACCAAAGGAGAAGGGGGATGGGAGACACACGGTAAAGCGATTGTAAAATCCAACATGAATTGGGAAAATCCATGCTTACTATGTGCTCCTGGGGACGCGTTTAGGTCGAGAGACCAAGCACGAAAAGTTAGGATGGGCCTGTGGGGAAGTTCCCAGGCGCTCCTACGTATCTCATAAGGATGAAAATCAAGCCATACATAGTTCTTGAATATCATCACAGTTTAAGGGCTCGTGGTAGGACCAACAGAACAGTTTAAGGTCATATGGTTTGAACCGATAGCAGAGTTTAAGGTCATATGGTTTGGACTGACAGCATAGTTTAAGGTCGTATGTTTTGGACCGACAGCACAGTTTAAGGTCGTATGGCTTGGACCGACAGCACAGTTTAAGGTCATATGGCTTGGACCGACAGCACAGTTTAAGGTCGAAAGGTTTAGACCGACAGCACAGTTTATGGTCATAAGGTTTGGACTGACAGCACAGTTTAAGGTCGTAAGGTTTGGACCAACAGCACAGTTTAAGGTTGTAAATTTTGGACCGACATCACAGTTTAAGGTCGTATGGCTTGGACCGACAGCACAGTTTAAGGTCGTATGGCATGGACCGTCAGCACAGTTTAAGGTCGTAAGGTTTGGACCGAGAGCACAGTTTAAGGTCGTAAGGTTTAGACCAACAACACAGTTTAAGTTTGTAAGGTTTGGACTGACAGCACAGTTTAAGGTCGTAAGGTTTGGACTGAGGGGAACACGCACGATGTGATACCATCACTGCGCACGATCCTGAGAGAGGAGCCACGGGCCAAGCGGCCGACGAGGGTCCAACCATCAGGAGGGGGACAGGAGATGTCAGCTCCCAACTATGCTGGGCCCGAAACACAATGTCCGGGCGACTCATCGTTTCCCATGGGGATGAGGGTCAAGCTGCACAGAACCTGCAAAGAAGAAACCCAAGCACATACTCTAGCGCTCATATTGTGGGAGCCCCAAGAGACACTGTTACGCAGCTTGGTCTGTCTGACGTGTGGGGGTGTACCAAGGGTTAGTACAAGGAGTGTCAAGATTCCACCTTGACACAGTGAAGCAAAACATAATTTGTATCATGCAACCAACCTTCAGGGCCCGGGGACATCGGCGTGACGAACGAGGACTACTGCTGACCATGTTCGCAACATAGCATCCTGTCGTGTTATCCATGGGGACAAACAAATCAGCATCAACCACTGACCATATTCGCAATGCGGGATTTGTATCAATTTGTTGTCTGAAACCCTCGGGGGTATTGGCCCGTGACGGTAGGAGAGCCCATGGGCATTGTATTCAGGCCGTTCTTGGGGGTCCCTCCGGGTGTGAAGGATGATGGGGGGCCGAATGAAGGGGAACACGAAGCTTGGAAAGTGGGTGGAACTTGCCTAAGTCGAATCTGTCACTCCAGGTCATAGACCAGAGTACTCTGAATGCATTAGCAGACCACTGGAAAGGGTCAAAGGGCTCAGTCTGAGAGCAGCCAAAAGATGGCAGATCCCCGGGAAAAGGGGGGCGTAATTCCAAACACCCTAGCAACCGGGAGATCGTGGGATCTCCTAAGAGATGGGGTTGGACCTGACATTTAAGTGTTCAGGCGGTCTTATGTATCCCATAAGAATGGGAATCATGCCATACATACTTTTAGACGTTGCCTTTTAATGTCATAGGGAACATGACATAGGAGGGATAATCCTGAGGACAGGGTGCATGTGGTGTAGCTATTGCAAACCTGACGTGAATGAGGACATAATCCCATACCATGCCACACGATCTTGTGGTCAAGGTCCCAAAGGCGGGACAGACGCGATAGCGAACCTCAAGCTAGACCCAAAGACGAAAGGTCTGGGCATTCCTACATATCCCATTAAGATGGGAATCAAGCTAGATGTAGTTCTGGAAACACAGTTTAATGTCATGTCAGACGAAATACGGATCTTAGTTTTAGGTCTTAGAACGTGGACCAGGTTCCATTTAAGGTCGTGCAGGACCATAGAGCCCAAATGTAGGGAAAAATTCAGTTTAAGGTCATGCTAGACCGGGTGCATTTTAAGGTCATGTGGGACCACATAGTTTAAGGTCATGCAGGACCATAGAGGATCTTAGTTTTAGGTCTTCGAACTCGGACCACGAAAAGGGGAAAAGTTTGGTGTCCTTGGGGTCTAGACCCGAAAAGAAATGTCCGGGTGTTCCTACGTGTCTCATTAGTATGAGAATCAAGCCGCACGTAGTTCTTGAAGCAGAATTTAACGTCATGTAGGACAAAATACAGATCTTAGTTTTAGGTCTTAGAACTCGGACCAGGTGCAGTTTAAGGTCATGTAGGACCATAGAGCACAAATGTAGGAAAAAATTCAGTTTAAGGTCATGTGCGACCGCACAGTTTAAGTTCATACAGGACCACACAGTTTAAGGTCATGCAGGACCATGGAGGATCTTAGTTTTAGGTCTTAGAACTCAGACCATGAAAAGGGGCAAAGTTTGGTGTCCTTGGGGTTGGACCCGAAAAGAAATGTCTGGGCTTTCCTACGTATCTCATTAGGATGAGAATCAAGCCGCACATAGTTCTTGAATCACAGTTTAACGTCATGTAGGAAGAAATACAGATCTTAGTTTAAGGTCGTAGAACTCTGACCAGGTGCCATTTAAGTTCATGCAGGACCATAGAGCCCAAATGTAGGGAAAAATGTAGTTTAAGGTCATGTGGGACCGCACAGTTTAAGGTCATGCAGGACCACATAGTTTAAGGTCATGCAATAGCATGGAGGATCTTAGTTTTAGGTCTTAGAACTCGGACCATGAAAAGGGGCAAAGTTTGGTGTCCTTGGGGCTAGACCCGAAACGAAATGTTTGGGCATTCCTACGTATCTCATTAGGATGAGAATCAAGCCACACGTAGTTCTTGAAGCACAGTTTAACGTCATGTAGGATGAAATATGGATCTTAGTTTTAGGTCTTAGAACTCAGACCAGGTGCAGTTTAAGGTCGTGTAGGACCATAGAGCCCAAATGTAGGGCAAAATGCAGTTTAAGGTCATGTGGGACCGCATAGTTTAAGGTCATGCAGGACCACACAGTTTAAGGTCATGTAGGACTATGGAGGCTTAGGCAAAGTACTTCTTGAGGAACCTGGCGTTTGTGGGAGGAGTGACACCCTCACCATCCATTTTCACCAGGGAATATGCGCCATTGGGATAGACCTTATGGACAATAAAAGGCCCATCCCACTTAGGCTCCAACTTGGGTGGTTTCCTTCCGGGAATCATTGGCGCTCTGAGATCCAACACCAGGTCACCTTGTAGTAAGGAGCGGAGGCGAACCTTCATATTAAAAGCTCGAGCCATCCAGCACTGATGCCTTTCCAAGTTATGTAAAGCGTGAAGCCTACTTCCGTCCAGCACTTCCAATTTGGCTAGACAGATTTCGGAAACTCGATCCGGCGCTTTCTGGTCATAGACCGCCATGCGCAATGAGGGAAGCTGGATCTTGATGGGCAGGACGGCCTCAGCTCCGTATACCATGGAATACGGAGTCACCTGGGTGGAGTTAAGAGTCATCGTCCTATAATCCCAGAGGGCGTTGGGGAGCTTGTCCGGCCAACTTTTCTTGTTCTGACCAACCATTTGTTGCAGAATGTTAGATAGGGTTTTGTTAAACGCCTCAATCTATCCATTCGCCTGCACATGATAGCGGGTGGTGTGGTTAGAGCGAATGTTGTACTTGGCGTACAATTTCTTCAGCTCGGCCACTCGGAAGTTGGTTCCATTATCCGTGAGGATAGCATGATGTACTCCAAACCGGTAGATGATATTGGAGCTCACAAAGTCAGCGATTGAACAAGCCTTGACTTCCCTGAGCGGGATTGCCTCTGCCCACTTTGAGAAGAAATCCGTAGCGGTTAAGATGAACCATCACTGGTGGGCTGTTGTCGGCGGGTAAGTCCCTACGACATCCAACCCCCAGACTACAAAGGGCCAAGAATACATGGTAGTATGGAGAAACATTGGTGACCGATGCACAAAGTTAGCATAAACATGGCACGCATGACACCTCTTCGCATACTCGATGTAGTCGTGGACCATGGAGGGCCAAAAGTATCCCAGCCTCCGAATTTGGTGGGACAACTGCGTCCCGGCCTGGTGGGTTCCACAGGAACTAGTGTGCACTTCTTTCAAGACCTGTGGGATCTCGACTCCTTGAAGACAATGGAGGAGAACACCATCAAACCCGCACATGTAAAAGAGCTGCTCACGGCTGCGACCGCTTTGAAGGGTGAACTGTGGCGCGCGGTGTCGGATTCGTTCTCGCTCTGCTCAGTCCAGTGGAAGATTTTCATGCCAGAGGTATTCAACCAAGGGCGTCCTCCAGTCAGGAACTGTCTTGATCACCACGCCTGAATCCCCCGAGGGTCCTGACGTAGGGGCGCCAGTAGTGAGATGGTTCACTCATGGGCCAGGATCGTCCTCTGGGATAACAGGAGCAATGACTCTCCGGTGCGCCATGTGGATGATTAGGTAATCCTTTTTGGGCTCTGCGAGTGATGCAGCCAGGCTGGTCAAAGCATCTTCTCGACTGTTCTGCGACCGGGGAATATGAACGACATCTGGCTAGGAGGGGAACTTAGAAATCAGATGGAGGGTGCACTCCAGCAATGGCATGAGTTCTAGATTCCTTGCATCATATGCACCATTGACCTGCTTGATGACTAGCTCAGAGTCCCCTTTTACATACAGATGGGGTACGTTAACCTCCAGAGCCAACTCAAGGCCGGTGATGAGGGCATGATATTCTGCCTCATTGTTGGTGCAGCCTTATGAAAACAGGAATGAATATGGCAGAATGGCTTGATCCAGAGTGATGAAGACAATACCCAGGCCCACTCTGTTAAGCCTAGGATCGTTGAGCCTTATACCGGTAGGGCTTTGAGAGGCATCATCAAAGTGCATCTGCCAGCATGGGATGGCGTGATCGACTGAGAGGATTGCCTCATCAGGAAAGCCTAGGTCCAGTGGCTGGTCCGTAGAGGTTGGGTGGGAAGCTAAGAAGTCTGCCAACGCCTGTCCTTTGACGGACTTCTGAGGTACGAACCTGATGTCAAACTGCTGGAGGATCACCGCCCAGTGTGCCCATCGGCCTGTCAACATAGGTTGGTTTAGGATGTATTTCAACGGGTCTACCCGAGAGACCAGCTGTACCTCGTGGTGCTGCAAGTAGTGCCGCAATTTCTGTATGGAAAATATGAGAACCAGGTAGCTCTTCTCGATGGTAGAATATCTAATTTCCGCGTCGAGGAGCATGCAGCTGAGGTAGTAGAGGCTATTCTCTGTTCCCTTGTTGTTCTTCTAGGTGATAAGGGCGCCGAGGGATCGCTACAGGTCAGTCACGTAAAGGACCAGCGGCTTTCTGGGAATGGGTGGCATCAGGACTGGTGGTTGAAGCAGATACTACTTGATTTCCTCAAAAGTGATCTGACAATCTTCGTCCCACCCATAGGTGGCGCCTTTCTTCATGAGACGAGAAAAGGGCTTACACTTGCCGACCAAATTCGCAATGAATCAGCGTATATAAGCTAAGTGGCCTTGGAGGCCTCGAAGCTCCCGAATATTATATGGGGGAGGCATCTAACTGATGGCCTTGATTTTCTCTGGATCAATATTGATGCCTCTATACCTAACAATAAATCCAACAAACTTTCCGGAGGTGACCCCGAAGGCACACTTCAACGGGTTCATCTTTAAGTGGCGAGAACGGAGAAAGCCAAACACTTTCTCAAGGTCTTTGAGATGGTCCTGGAACTGAAAAGATTTAACCACCAGGTCATCTACGTAGCACTCCACCAGTGCCCCAAGGATCAGATTGAATATGCGGTGCATAGCCCATTGATAGGAAGCACCCGCATTCTTCAGGCCGAAGGGCATAACTCAGTAGCAGAAAGTACCATGGGGGGCCTTGAAGGTAGTGAACTCTTCACCCTCAGGGGCCATCCGGATCTGGTTGTATCCGGAGTACCCATCCATAAATGAGAGGTCTTGGAACCCGGCCATTGCATCGATCAATAGCTCTATCACATGAAGGGGAATGTCATCCTTCGGACAGTGGTGATTAAGATTGTGGAAGTCGATGTAGACCCTAATCTGCCCGTTCTTTTTCCTGACTGGCACAATTTTGGCTAGCCAGCTGGGGTACTGGACTTCCTTGATGAAGTTGGCCTTGATGATCTTATCAACTTCAGCCTCAACCATGGAACAATGAGAAGGGTTCATTTTTCTGGGAGGCTGCTTGAACCCGCGATGGTTTGCTGGAAGGCCAAGGCGGTAGACGGCTACCTGGGGATCTAGTCCCGGCATCTCGTCATAACTCCAGGAAAACACATCATGGTGCAGTCTAAGGAAGTCCATGTACTGTTGTTGTTCCTCGAGGGGCATAGAGGCGCTGACCAATGTGGGTTTCGGGTCCGCCTCGCTACTGAGGTTCACCTGCACTAACTCATCGACCGTGGTGGAGGCGCCCTCCTCAAAGGAAGGAGGAGCATCTTCCATGTCCTCCTCTCTACTTGTGGAAGGATCGTCCATGGGGGAAGCCATTTCATGGCTGCTAGACCCTGATGGGGAGCTGGCGCTGGCTTGGGCGGCAGAGGTCATCACGACAGGAGACTCATGCACCCTGGAGACCATGGAGATGAAGGCAGTGGATCCAATCCCATCTTCCCTTCGGCCCAAGGGGCCACGCTTTACGACATCAAAGCAGTACTGACGCGTTGGCTTGAGTCGGTCGATTCCGGCCCGGTGAAACAGACACGTATGACGTACTGTCATTGCCATGAGCCTAACGTCCCGATATCGTACAAGGGTAAGAGGCTCGGGGATCTCCGGAGCCTAGTTGGTGTAAGAGTACGAGGTGATTTATTGTCATCGCTTAGACCCAGAAATGTGTCTGCTTCTTGTACCCGAGACAACAAATCACTCTCCCATATTGGGGGTCGTGGCCTCCAACCGATGGATTGGGAAGACATATGTGTCATCCAATCCTGCCCAAGGATCACTCGTGACAGTGGCAGGCTTGACCTCACTTGCCAGGATCTGCTTTTCCTTGCTCTTATAATAATCAGCGTCCAGGTAACGGGCTTCACAAGAGGCAAACGGAGACGCATCTCCTTGGAGCACGCCCACTCGACCCTTAAAGGATTATTTGAGGCACTGATGGTACGATGAGGGGACGGTTGCGTGAAGGTGGAGCCACGTCCTTCCCATCAACGCGTTGTAGGTGGTGTCCTAGGAGACAACCATGAATTCGGTATTGGAAATCAAGCCACCGAACTAGGTCTTCAGACGAATCATTCCGAGTAGAATTTGCTCAGTCCTGTCATACCCTTGGATCCTGAGGTCAGAGGGAGTTAAATCATCCTCAGACAACCCCATTTTCTGCAGTGTCTGAGTTGGGATCAATTTAATCCCAGAACCCATTTTGACAAGGCAACGGCGAACTTCCACACCATTGAACTGGCCGGTGATGTATAGTGGGCGGATGTGCCCCTGTATGGGAAGTTCTTCATCTTCATCGGAAAATGAGATAACCACCTGACATTCGGCATCCTCAATCTCCTCGGTGTGGAAGGCTTCTGCGGCTGCTACCTCCGTTTCAAAATGGAGGGGGGCTCTTTAGAGCCTCGGTGAGCACCTCACGCATTTCAAACAACAGGCGAAGGGCCTCAAGGATGGAAAGCCTTGCCAGAATACCGGCCAGATTCTTCAGAACATCATACTTTCAATCCAAACATGATCTCATGCTTACAAGAGGTCGATCTGAGATTGGGGGCATGACGGGCCCTGCTGGCAGGACCGGTGATTGACTGGTACTAGGCATGTCCCGCTGTTCACTAGCCGAAGCCCGGGAGGTGGCTGTCGTGCTAGGACCGGAAGGCTGTAGTCGGCCGGTGGTAGGGAAGTTCTGGTTGCGACACGGACGAGACGACTCCACCTGATCTAGCAACACAAATAGTGGTGGAACCGAACCTGTTGACACCAGGTGAGGGAGCTGCGAGTGTTTCTCTCTATACTGGGCTTGCTGCCTGGTCTCGGTAGCATGCACGGCCTGACTGGAAGTGACGACTGTCGTGCCCCGGTGATTCATGTAGCCACATCTCCACTGACGTTGGCGAGGCTGGGGAAATTGGGGAGGTCCACCTGGCATTCCTCATCATCGGGAGTGAAAAAGGGATTTACCAACTCTATGGTGTTAACCGAAGCGTACACCGGGCCTTCACTCGAGGAGTCAAACACTACCAAACGGGTTCTCGGAGGGATCCCCATTTCTGGGGGCATGAAATCTCCAAGCGTGCGGGATGATGACGGCAATGGCAGGGCACATTCCTTCTTCATGTGTCGTCACTTGCTCTTTTGGGAAGAGGTAGGCTGGGACAACGATGCCAAAGCAGTGCTCGCAGACTCTGGGGGCTCTGGCTGACTGAAGCGAGTACGGATGATGCTATGTGCATGGGCGACCATCCTACGGGCAATCCAGTCATTATAATTTCGGGACCCATGGTCGGAAACCTATTCCCACTCATCCCCATTATCACTACTGCCATCTGATCTCACGAAGACACCTGCCACTTGTGCCGGGGTTGGGCCCAACCTGACTATGTTTTTGTCAATCTGGTCTTGGAGACAGTCCTTGAACACATAGCATCGTTGGATGGTGTGTCCCAAGATTTGGTGGTAAGGACAGTAGTTAGGGTGATCAGTGAGACACGCCCCTTCTAGCTTCCGGCACTCAGGCAGCCGCACGATCCTCTGCTCCAAGGTGCTATGGAAATAACCGAGGACCTGGGCCTCGCCAAATGAGTAAGTCTGATTCCTTCTATTTGGAAAGGGGGCTCTTGGGGGCTGACCATGACCAAGGGCTGGAGGAGCAGGCCAAGGAGGCGGAGCCGGATTATCTTGCCTTGGTGGTGGTGGTGCGTTACACGGAGGCGCCTGCCGATTTTGAGGCGGTCGCTGCTGGGCCAGAGGCTGTGACCGTGGGGGTGGACCCCTATGAGCCTGCTGAGCCGGCCTTACTGGAAGCAACTCTAGATATCTAGGGGCCTCTATCTAGGCTACAGCAATAGGCTCGGCTCTGGTGGCTCTCCTTGCAGAGATTACAAGAGGCAGCGGGCGTGCTTGACTGGCCTGTTTCAAGGCTTCTTCGAGGTGCTGAGCCTTGTCCGAGAAGTCCCGGAACCCTCTAGGGTAATTCATATGTGATCAGAGAAGGGACCAACTCTTCCTTGACATTCCCTACACACATCTTCAGTAATTTCTCCTGAGTTAGTGGCATGTCAAGGGAGTATGTGAGCCCCTCCATCGGGCGACGAAATCCACGACTCGCTCGTCGGGCCTTTGTTTGCACCTGAAGAGGTCTGTAATGTTCGTCTTCCGGGTTGTGGAACTGAAGTGGTAGAGGAATTGCCGACGAAGGTCCTACCAGCTAGTCACAGATCCAATAGGGAGCTGGCTATACCAGACGAATGCTGGTCCTTCCAGTGTCTGAACGAAGAAACGAAGCATGGCAGCCTCCTGCTGTGCTGGAGTTCCTAACATAGGCCCGCACCTAGAGTTGAAGTGGGCCAAGTGTTGTGGCAGGTCTCCGGTCCTGTTAAAGGGGGGAAAAGTGTGGTTCCCAAATCCCAGCATGGCAGGAATATTATCCACCCATGCTGGGTATGGCTTGCCGTCCGGTGGGATTGCCACCTGTCGAGTTTCCAGGGCCTCCAAAAGGGCGATGAGTACTTCCATCAGATCATCCGGATGCAGATTCATGTCCTGACGGGGATCTCTAACCACAAGCGCATTTCCAGGCTCTTCGATACGGTAGTCACGCTCAACAGCTCACGGGGCGGCTGGCAGAGCGGCTCTCGGGGCGGCGGGAGGAAACCGAGCAGGGTCCCCCAGATGGTCCCGCCGTTCGGGAGGGTTTAGCGAAACATATCGCTCCCTCTTTACATGGGTTCTAGCATCTCCCCTATCGACGAACGCAACATGGTCATGGTTTCCCGGGGGAATATCGGCAAGGGGTAGATGCTCCTTCCCCTGCTGTCCTGGTCTAGGGTTACCGTAGTCAGGCCGCCGCTCTGCAATGCGTTCAGCCAAGAGCTCATCAACCAGCCTCTTTTGCTCAGCAAGCTATTGGCGTAGCATGGCCTTCTCAGGATATTCCTCTACCTTCTGCACCGAGGCAGATGGGTCGGCGAGTTTGACAGACCCGACGGGCCTTTACCCTTGCCGATGTTTCAGCTTAGTGTCAGTGCCTCCATGGGTACATGGAGACCTAGGAGGCTCCACTGTTGGCGAGTAATCGTCCCAGATGGGTCCAGTAGCGGCCTTTCCTCAGGGGGTGGGTCCCCGTCGAGGGGCTCCACACCATTTCCCTCATCTGAAAGGTCAGCCATGTTGACTGCCACTGCCCTTGGCGACGTTCCCTCAGGGCCGACCAGTGAATCGGGCTATCGGCGGACCACACAAAAAAGAAGAGCAGTGTACTGCCCCCATCCACGGACGTGTGCGTGGGGGTGGCTTCCTCAATAACTTTGTGGAGTACTTGAAAACTTTGGACGCATTGTTTCTGGAGGTCCTCGTGGTGGCCTAATGACTCGGGGTTCTGAACCGCAGGGAGCACTGCTAGGTTGATCCGACGGCACTGCTCACTGATATCCTTGAGATGTGCTTGGCTCCTGGGATAAGGTGCTATCTGATGGCAAAGGTGGGAGTGAGTCACCCGAAGGGTCCGGCGGAAGCATTCAAACTCTCCCGGGGTGAGTGACTCTGGCACATCGAAATCCAATTCTGCGACCGGCGAAAACATCTCACGGAAGTGGCCTGCTGCAAGAATGGTCCAGAAGCTCCATGACTCCGGTTTGGGGTCTGGACCTTGCTACCTCTTCTCGTTCACCAAGGATAGTCGGGGAACTCGAAATGGCGCCGAGGCAGGCCGCCAGGCTGAGGCTGGCCGGTGGGGAATACGGCGAACAGGCCGATTGGCCGCCAATCCCTGAGTCATCCTCTAGGGGTTGCAGTGCCCTGGCTACCACGTCGCGATAGGATGGGCCGGCGAATGGGCCTCCTGTCACAGCGTCTGTGCTTTCTGAGGATGTGTCACTTCGCGGCTCTTCTGTCGGTCCCCAGAAAAGTTCCCCACCCTCCCTGACAGGGGCGGAAGGTGCTTCCAGGCAGGCCAGTGGCAACTGTGGGTTTGACCCCTGGGGGTACGCCATGTCCTCATCCTCCTGGATATACCTTTGGAGGGAGGGAAAATCATATGGATCTCGCATTCGGGGAGTACGAGACTGACGCTCTGCGTCCCCATCCCTGCACTCAACTCGAGGGGTTTGGGGGAAGGTTCTGTCATCGAGTTGTACTCCGCCTCAGAATCCAAGAAATGGACTAGTCTAATTTCCGTCCGGACTCCCCTGACATTTCTCTTACGGTGACGATGCCCGGCCTTCCTTCCCCTGGGTGGCTCCTCAGGGTGAGGATGATTTCCGTCAAGGAGTCCCATGGCTGCAATAGAGCTAGGGCAGAGGGGACTGAAGGTAGGGGTACGAGAAGCACCGGGACAGATGTCGAAAGGGACATAGGGAGGACCTCCATGTGAGTGAGCGAATGGATATGCAACAGCTCCATACTCGTGACCGGCAGTAGGGGGAGTGACCTCATACCAAATGAAGTGGGCACTGAAAATGGTCATACCCAGAGCATAGCCGTCGCAAAGAAGCCTTTGGCTTTCTAGATCAGTGGCACAGAATGAGCCTTCATGGTGGGTGGCACTATTGCGGATTGGTCCGCGGTGGCCATTGCCAGTGCCCGCGATCGGGAGACTCGACCCAACTTTCCAGCAGGGCGGTTGGGGTTTCAATCCTAGTCGGGCATGTGGATGCCCCTGCTCAACGTGTGCGGGGGTCTGGTAATAGGATTCAGCAGTGGCTCAGGCCACAGTGGTTGCTGATGTTGGTGCCCCAGGACAAGCATTCTCTTCCGCTCGCGCCCGATGCTGGCTTTAGGTCAGATGGATCGGAGCCGATGGTGCAGGCATGAAGATTTCTTGATCCTCGGCTCGGGGAGTCGGGTGGTGACGTTGATGCATCCTGGCGGGGGTTCTTGCTGTTAACCCCTGGGACGGGTCTTCGATCGGGCAGACCTAGACATCCCCCACCTCATTGGCATAAGGGAGGGATGGTTCAAGGCGCTCTGGGGATAGGCTCCCGAAGCAGTTGAACGTCGAAGTGGGGAGCGGCGGCTCCCTGTGCGGCCCTCGGGGGCGGTGATGGTGGTGAGGCATAGTCACCTCTAGATCCAAACGGTCAATTCCCCTGGTGGGGATGATCCCTTCCTCATCGTACCTACGAACCAGGTCATTGATCACCCTCCGCTGTATGATTTCTGACGGGGAGAGGGGGCACGAGCGCCCAGAAGCTACGGCGGTCGAAGTCGAAGCGATTGTGGAAAGGGAGGAACCACGCGGGGTAGTCGCGTCGGTACTACCCCTGCCCCTGCGCCGGTGGGCAGGTGGCGATCGAGCTCCGAATGCAGTGATCTGATTCCTGGAAGTAGGGAGATGAACCCATTAGCATCAACAAGAAAAGAGATCAACAACCAAGGTCCAACGTCATTCCGTCTTCTATAGTCGGTGAGAGGGATCCACACTGACGACGTAGAAGAATGGAGTGGTTAAAGTCCTGACGGCCTCGACCCCTGGTGGGCCTCACATTCCGGTGAGGGTTACCCAGACTTGGTGACATGCTAATCTTCCGACACCGCGACCGCTACCATTCCCCATATTGAGGAGAAGAGATTCACGTTGGGTTCACCATTTTGTTGTTTCTGATGCTTTCTCCAAGGCGCGCGCATCCATCTGTGGAGGATGAACTGCTTGTTACCCTGCATTCCCACATTCCAAAGGTGGGCGGCATCCGTTCCTTGTTCAGGGACTCCTGCTCCTTGATCAAAACCGGGATGATGGGATGTTGGTTCTTCCTTCCGTGGATTCCTCCTCGGAGCTCGTCACCTAGTTCGGGTCTCCCTCATAGATTTAATACGGGTTCGTGAAGCTCATTCCCAGTTCCATATCTACATGGATGCCAGTTAATTACGCTGCATCCGTGAAGACGCTCCAAGGGGTCTTTTCGGGGCAGCATCCTTCGGTGAGGAGAATGGTCACGTTGGGGTGTTTTTGGCATGTCTGTCTTCTGTCTCTCATCACAGGGCTTCTCGAGGGAGCCGAAGCCCAAGGCATCCCACATCAAACACGGGGAATGTGTACCATCTGATGTTTTCCTCAGCTTCCCATGTTTAACATGGGGTATGTCGTGAGTTTAACGTCTTGCGGAGACGGATCAGGTTGAAGGACCCCTAGGGGGAACACCGATGTTGGGGCCAGCATGTGGGCGGCTTCACAGATGTCATGTAGTGGGATGGGGTGGAATGATCTCACCTGGATGTGGCGGCCCGAGTAAGGATCAGAATGGATGGTGGAGTGATGCATGGGGATTATGCTCTGAAACGGCCCAGGAGGGGGAATACAGTTTAACGTCATGCGGGACGAGATACAGATTAACGTCATGCGGGACAAGGGCATACAGTTCAACGTCATGCGGGATGAGATACAGTTTAATGTCATGCGGGATGAGGGATTTGGGGCATACGCTCTGAGACGGCACATGGTGGTTAGGGAAACGACGTGGAGAGGTCGGGACAACCGGGTGGTGGGCTTGAACCTCGTGGAGGCTTCCTACGTACCTTACGTTAGCATGGATCAAATTCCATGTAGTTCGTTGGGATGGGTCTTACGCTCTGAGGCGACCCATGAGGGTGTCATGGTCGATGCGCTCTCTAAGCCCACATGAGTCATGCTCAGTGTGAGAAACAAGAGGCAGCATGGACCAGACGATCACGTCGCAAAGAGTGCGTCCGCGAGAAGCGGAATGGGGCTTACGCGTTGAGCGGACCAAATAAGAAACATGGCCTTATGCGTGGTTAGCGGCCCTTGGTGCCAGGGCTTACTCCAAGGTGGAGGCCCGTGGTGCATCAAAGCGCAGTGGTAAAAGGACTCCACTGGCCTTGGCAGGGGGAAACACAGAGATGCACAGGTGCAACCATCCGTTGAAAGGCTAGGGGCTTACGCTCTGAGATGACCCTTCCCCCACGGACAAATGCCACTCCGACAAGGAGGATCTCATTCCATGTGAGGAAGAGTCCATTCCTGTGGAGATGAGTGGGAGGAAAGAATGCCCGAGCTGGGGGGACCCTGCGTGCGAAGCACAGGGTCAGACCATAGTTTAACATCATGTGTTAAGGACGTGGTGCTTAGCAGTTTAACATCCTACAGCTTGGATGAGGTGGGTTCGCTCCACACCCCTAGGGCTTACATGCCCAATGCCCTCTACCCCTTGTGGGAGTGAAGGCATCAGCAAGGCCGTGATGAAGGGGGCCGTAGGGTGAACCACTGGGGGGTCCACATTAGAGTGGCTATACGAAGAAGCAATAGTCGTTAGCATGCCTATGCGGAGAAGCATAAGGCAAAGCAACGCAACGGGAAATGCTGCCCAAGGGACCTTGAGGTTACTTCACACGAGACTAGACGGCCGTACTGGAAAACAACGCATGACGCGCATGCCCGACAGGGGATACATCAGGTGCTAGTGTAGAGAGGCATCCAAGGGGCGTCAAGGTGGACGGTCCTGGGTTTTGCGGGAAAAGAGAAGGTTTGTGCGCAAAACACCGGGATGTCATGCAATTGGAGCAAGGGAATTGCGCGTGGAGAGAGAATTGCGTGCAGAGTATTGCACACACGGAAGGTAATTGCACACACTGGACACAGATTGCGCGTAAGGAAGGAACCCGGGGGAGGGGGAAAATTCACTTAATCCGGTGGAGTTGCGTGGAAAGGAGAACCCCGGGGCAAGGCTACGTGAAAAGGGGAATTACCTGGAAGTCATCTTGCACGCGGGAGGAGCAGAATTGCACGCACGAGAGCCGATATGAATTTCGCAACCCCCAAACCGTTCGGGGTGGCCTTCTATTTATAGGCATCGGTCGGTGCGGAATCCAGGCGGCGCGTGAAATCTTCCGCGCCGGGAGCCGCCGGCGCGCAAAATCTCGCCGCGCGGAACTACGGCGCGCAAATATTGTGCGCCTCATCGGCTCGATTATGCGAATCCCGGGGATACTACGCGCGCAAAACAATTTTTCGCATGGATCCTCCTTTATTTTGCACACCACTTATCAGGCCTCCGGATTGGGCCTTTGATTCCGAATATGACTTTGATTCGTCATTTCGAAACTTCCTTCGAGAGTTATGGACTTTTTTCGGTGTCTACAAATACTTTTCATCCAAATACTATAAAGTATGAAACATCAGGTGTTCAGAAAATCCACAATTCTTAAGGTGTTTTATTAAGAAAGGGTATTTTTAAAGCACAATTTATAGTATAACATTCAGTACTAATAGATTCAGCCCTAAAATTCTTAGAAATTGAGTATTTAATCAACATGGTTCTTGTCATTTTTTGAATAATATGATTTATTCTCTCAACAACACCATTTTATTGAGGGGTTCTTAGAGATGAAAAGTTGTGAGTAATACCTTTCTTACTAATTTTTTTTTCAAAATCTGAATTTTCAAATTCACCACCATGGTCACTACAAATAGTTATCTATGGTAGGATTTTCTTAATTTTAACTTGGGATATGAATGTTTTGAAATAAAAAAATGACTTCAGATTTCTTTGCTTGAGAATAGAACCTTGTAAATATAGTGTAGTCATTAACTAAAACAAATACATAGTATTTTCCTTTAATGCTTACAGATTATGTTGGACCGAAAATATACATGTTCACTAACTATAATTCATTATAATTAGAAACATCATTGATTTATTTAAAGATAGTTTTATGTTTCTTTTCATAGAGACAAGGATCAAAATCTTTTGATGAATCATACCTAAGATCTGGTAGATCCTTAATAAGACTTTTCCTTGAATGTATACAATGGTTTCTAAGGTTACAGTGTCCTAACCTTCTATGACCTAACCAAGATTGGTCTTCCATTGAACATAAGAAAGGTAACTCTTGGCTCCTAAGGTCTTCTAAGTAAATTTTGTATACATTCTCTTGCTTATGGTCAGAAAGAATTAATTAATCCTTAGAATTGTGGACTAAACACTTATCATTACAAAAATTCCTAAGGTATCCTTTATTGCATAATCTACTTATGCTAATAATATTGTTCTTAAGTCCTTTGATAAAAAATACATTTGAAATTAAAACTTTACCAAGGAAAACAATATTACATATACCAAAAATCATTCCTTAAGAATTGTCTCCAAAGGTAATTTTTCCACCTATTGTTTCAATTATAGTTTCAAATAAATATTTTGTTTCTAGTCTTGTGTCGAGAAAAACCTCTATCCATGTACCAAATGTTCTTATTATTAGTACACTTCTACTTTTCCAAAAAATCAAAAAATTAGGTTTTTGGAACTCAAACTTGTTTGGATTCAGAAATGTTAGATAAAAGAATTTTGGGTACCCATGTTTGTTTTTCAAAATGAGCTTTATGAAGACCTAATGATTGAGTTATATTAAGAGAAAAAATTATTTCCCATTTTCCACCACCTTGACATTAAGTACAATATGGGGAACTTTGAGGAACAAAATAGTTATGACTAAAAAATAGTTTTGAGTGAGTGTAACCAATTCCAGAACTGTTTTTAAGTAAATTAATTAGAGAATACATTTTATCAAATTCTATTCCTCCCAAGGTAAATTTGGATAAAATTTTATTAAGAGATAAGATTTCAAATTTTATCCTAATAAATAAATTATCATTCTCACAAGAAATTGCTTTGGAATTGTTTTTTGGTTGTAAAACATTTTTCTTTAAAAAAAGTTTTTCAAAATCTTTAGAAAGTTTATCCTTTTTAGAATTTTCTTTTATAATATTTTATGAAATATTTTCAAAATTAATAATATTCATATCAAGATCCCTTGAAATATCTAATATTTCTTTTATTGGAATATTTATTCTAGAATTTTCCTTATCAAGCTTTTTATTGAGTTTGGAATTTTTATTCTCAAGTAATTTGGAAAATATGGATAATTATTCAAAAGAAAGAAAATTGTCTTCTAATGAGGAAGATTATTCATCCAAAGAGTAAAAATGTTTCTCATCAAGGTAATTATCATTTAAATAAACATTTTTAAGATATTTATTATTTTGTGCCTTTTCCATGAGACAATTATTTTAAATAGGTAGTCTGGCTATAATTCCAATATTCTTTTGTCCGGAAGATTCATATTCTGAAGAATCATCTGATGAATCTCCACCACTAGCACTCCAAGTATCATTTTCCTTCAAGGCTTTATTTTTATTTGACTTGAAATAATTTTTCTTATTTAATTTAGAATGTTTGTCCTTCCTGTATTTTCTTTTAACCAAAGGACAATCTGGCTTAATATCACCTACTCTTTTGCATTCATAACATGTTACTTTTGAGTCCTTATTATCCTTACTATATTTATTTTTGAATCTGTATTGAAAATCATTCTTTCCCAGAATCTTTTTAAGCCATCAAGAAATACTGGCTAATGAATTCTTAGATTGTTCACTATCACTTGATTTAGATATAACAGCTTTCTTTGCTCTGGATATTTTCACCCTCACTAGTGTCTTAGCTTTAGATGTACCAGTAAAAGCTAAACTTCCATTTCCATTCTTCTTATTATTGAAATAATCATCTATTTTCATTATTGTTTCATGCTAAATAAGACTTCCACATAAATCATCAAGAGTGATTTGAGTAACTTTTCTGTTTTCATCAATATTTATCCTTTTATATTCCAATTCATTTGGAATTATATACATTATATTGTCCATAATTGCTTCATCATCAAGACCCTTTTCACCCATAGATTGTAAAATTTTGATGATTGTCATATGTTTTGTTGCACCTTACATACTGGTTCTCTGTAAGGAAAAATAAACCCATGATATTCTGTTCGAAGCATCGCTCTTCTTGTTTCTATAACTTTAGATGTACCAAAATGTGTGACTTATAATTTCTTCTAGATAAAATTTTCTGCTTCATATTATGATATCTAACTATATATATTCCTTGTAATAGAACATAACAATGTATTTCGTACCTTGTAATTCAGTTGATATTATTTCTTCTCTTGATTGGTGAAAGTATTGAATTCTTTGTTACTGATTTTGTAACCTCCAGTAAGCATAATAAAGTTTTATACTCTAGTATTAATAAAAAAATTATTCAATCAGTATATTCAGTACTCATAATCATTCCAATAAAACATAGGTGGTCTAGTTGGATATAGGTTGTCAATCGATCCAATATTCATTTCTATCATCTTATAAAACAATACTTGTCCACTCCACACATTAGTGTAGAAAGTAGTTATAAAAAAAATTAAAATCAATACAATTGTATTATCAAAAAAACATAAATAATACAAATCAGTGGAAACCTCCTCTGATACCAATTTTAGGATGGAAATATGAATATAGATGAATATTAGATTGCACAATACAAGAGGGGTGAACTGTATGTTTAAAAACATTGTATTTAAACACTTCAGAGAGAACTTATTTTATAAGGACTTAAACTAATATAATTCACAATCAATACAATTTACCACAATGGTCTTGGATCTAATAGATATGATATGATTTAATACTATAAGTAATGTAAAAAAATCATATTCTAATTGAATATAATGATCAGATTAATACAATTGAGAAATATTCTTCTATACAACGTTTAGAATCTATTAATACATATGTATCAAAAGAATCGTAATTGAAACAATTAAAATTGAATTCAATATGAAAAGAATGGGGAAATAATAAAATTACCAAATACAAATAACAGTGGAAATGTTAAAGTATTACAATTATTTTAACCCAAAGAGAAGGGTATCCTTTCACCTATGTTAGAATTTATTTCTTACCCACACCTTAGTAAGCCCTCGATAAAATGATTGGTACAACAATCTTCATATCTACAGAACTCCTTGATTAAGAAGGAAATCGACACCTCTGACCTTCAAGAAATTGAAGGCCCTCAATACGATGATCGGTAGCACATCTTCCTGTACCTGGAAGCCCTCGATCGTTATCACCTAATTAGTTTCACAAAGAAAAACAAAGCACTTATTGAAATACCAAAGCTAAGAATGAGTTGTTCACATTTTATAATTTCCAGGCTTTAAAATGAAACAAGAGAGAAGTCACAACATCTCTCTCTATAATTTGACATAAGTCAAAGTTGATTGAAAGTCCCATTATCTTTTTCAAATGACCTCCTATTTATAGGCCTTAGGTTCTAATGGACATATTTACGCCCAAGGTCATATTTATTTGAAAAACTCAAATGGGAATAGACATCAGGCATTATAAAGGTCATATTGAAATAGAAAACACAACATCATTTTGATTAATTTATAACTAACTCCATGAAATCATTTTGGTTAAAAATAAAAGATATATGAAAATGATAACATGAGTACAATTAATATTACTTAGTGTAATGTATTGATATGATGGAAATTTTGTTTGATGCACAATGTGGGGATGATGAACATAGTTAGTATGGTAGACAGAGTTAGAATGATAGACAGAGTTGGTATGATAGATAGAGTCAGTATGATTGATAGAGTCAGTACAATATATAGAGTTAGTATGATTGACAGAGTCAGTATGATAAATAGAGTCCATACGATTGACAGAGTCAGTATGATTGATAGAGTCAGTACTATTGAAAGATTCAGTAAGATAGACTTAGAAAATGTATTCAAAGTAATCCCTTTACTTGAGAAATGAGTATAAAGAGATTTTTGATTTCCAAAAAAAGATATAAAAGTGAAAAAATATTTTGACTTAACATAATGTTGTCTAAACCGACCTCTGATACCAACAATAAGTCCCCATATTTAAAAATTACATAATCTTGAATTAATTTAATAATTAATGTTGAGGATCTTTGATGGATTAGAGATTTAGAGAATTAGGTCATAACATATACATAAATACTTGATTATTACATGAACACACTTCTAATTAGTATCCATTTTTTCATAATATAAAAACTATTAAAAAACATGTCTAATTCCATGTTTTAGATAGCCTGAATTTTCCTTGATCCCATCATTGACCCTATTCATCTTTTACTCCTGTTGAAAACTTTTCAAAAACATGGGATGAGCATAAAAATCCTATTAAAGGATATAAAATAATGAAAGAAACATTAGTCCATGAGTACATACAAATCAATGAAATTATACTTTTCAATCATAAAACATAATTTCTTTAACATACCTCACAAAATAATAAGATTTATGAATATCACATAAAAATCATTAATCATAAAGGTAACTTGTGGCATCCATAACATACTTACATTATAGCTTTCACAGCTACATAGGAAGTTACATTTGGAATACCCATCATAGTATATTCCCCAAATCTCTTAGGAGAAACATTCATGTTTACCTCTGTCATGTTACCCAATGCATTGGAGAGCTATCTCGGGCTCACCCACCCTTAGTTTATCATAGAACCACCCTTATATGTAAACAATGCCCAAGAACCATAACATATTCATAACACATAAAATAAACATAAATAAAAGATAACATTTCCACATTTCATTCAAAAGATACCAGTTAATGATATTGGCATAATCAATTCATTTAAAACATTCAAAAAGAAGAGTTTTGAATCAAAGTGTCCCATACCACTCTGAAACTTTTGAAAGGAATTTACAATTTAAAAAAATCTTGTGCATATAAATAAAAAATTAATATCATTTCTAAAACATGGACATAAAAGAGAAGGATTTAGAAGATTAAATATTTAAAATATTTAAAATGATGTTTTTGTTAAAGAATACTTTACCACTTGAGAAAACACTTAAATAAACATAATAAAATAATAACATCAAAAAAAAATATCAGGAGAATATATAAATTTATGATATAAAATGTCAAAATGGTTGTATATACACCTTATAAGATAATAAATGTGCACAATATTATGATATGCCTTAATGAAAGGAGATTGAGATGTAATCCCTTACAAATACAGTACCATTATATTAAGTATAAATCCATGACATAATTATGTGTGACAAATATAAATACACCCAATATAAGTTTATATTAAGTGTAAAACAATCAGAGGTCATTCACACATATTCATAGCACAACATAATAAATAAGTAGAAGTTTAACCAAAAGAATGGAAATTAGGTTAAGAAGTTCCCTTACAAAAATTTGGCAGCCTAACAACGTCCTTAAAAACTAAAAAAATGAGTTGATGAGAGAAAAAAAGGGTCTCTCATCACATGGAAAAAAATATATAGCAATAATGATATATAAGAACATATCCCAATAATTGAACATTTAAATTTAAATACATACCATAAAAAAAGTCTTTGACAAAAATAGGATGGTGAAAGGTTCCCTTACAAAGATCATTTTGTAAATAAAATAGATCAATTATGTGTGTTCACTATAAATACACAAAAATCAAGTATAGATACAAGATAGTATATCAAAATTTATATATCACATAATCATATAACGACATAATCCAAAAGTATATGTTTAATCCAAAGAATGGAAATTGGGTTATGAAATTCCTTTACCTCGTGTCTGACTTGTCACATTTGTTCCTTAAATTACTAAATAAAAATTTTAAGTTGATTTATATTTTCTTTAGAACTATTTTTGAGTTTATTATTCCTTTTATATCACTTATTACCATGTTATAAATATTACATAATTATTTAAGTTAATATCAGTCGTTTTGTAGATATTGGGCACTTGAGTCGAAAATGAACTTGTTATGACTACAAATAGTCCATTTGGTAAAAATTACATTATCTATAGAATGATTTTAATTATTTAGATATCATATATATATTATATATCATGTATATATGTATTTAGAATATTGCATATCATTTGTACATACGAAATGAAATGCACTGTTCATGAAGACGGTAAGTCGTACTGTTTCCGACGCTTTCACCAGGGCGCCCGCATCCGTCTGCAGAGGACGTGCTGATGTGGCCCCACATTCCTGCTTTCCAAAGGCGGGCACCATTCATTCCTTATTCAGGTACATCTACTCCTTGATCGAAATGGGATGATGGGATGTCGATTCTTCCTTCCGTGGATTCCTCCCCGGAACTCGTCACCTAGTCTGGGTCTCCCTTACAGATTTAATACATTGTTCGTGAAAGTCCTCCCAGTGCCATGTTTCCATGGATTCCGGTTAATTACACTGCTTCTGTCAGGACATTTCAAAGGGTCCGGTCAGGGAAGCAACCTTCATTTGGGGGAGTAGTCACGTCGAGGCATCAGTAGCGTGTCTGAACATTGGGGAACTGGCGTGTATGTCTTTTGTCCCTTGTTATAGGGCTTTTCAGGGGCATGGAAGCCCGAGGCATCCCACATCGAGCGTGGGGAATTATATGCCATAGGCATATATCTGAGGTTTTCCTTAGCTTTCAATGTTTAGCACAGGGTATGCCGCAGGTTTAACGTCCAGCGGAGACGGATCGGCCCGATCAGAGCATTAGCTGGAATGGATCGGATCGAGGAAATTCCCTTGAAGGGATGCCGATATCAGGGCCAACCTGTGGGCGGCTTCCTGAATGTTGTGGAGAGGAGCAGAATGGCGTGACCTCGCCGGGATATGGCGGTCCGGGTGAGAATCAGGGTGGATGATGGATGGATGGATGAAGTGGAGGGGGACTGAAATGGGACTATCTCAAGGGCGACAGTGAAAATGGGCTTGAGCCTCGAAAAGACCTCCTACGTATCACGTGGTAGGGAATCAAAGTCCGCGTAGTTCGGGGTGGTGCCGGCGAGCCGACTTGAGGCTGGACCTCGGTCCGATGGACATCGTCAGCAAACCAATGTGAAGGCGAACTCGGGTGGTCCGTTGGTGGTGGGCTTGAACCTCGTGAAGGCTTCCTACGTAGCATGCCTTGACAAGGATCAAAGTCCCCGTAGTTCGGATGGAATGTGGAATACAGTTTAATGTCATGCGGGATGGGGGTGAACCAATGTGAATGTGGTCGGGACGACCTGGTGATGGGCTTGAACATTATAGAGGCTTCCTACGTACCATGCCTTGACACGGATCAAAGACCGCGTACTTCATAATGGTGTGTCGACGAACCGATGCGAGCAAGGAACTTGGTCCAGCTGGTGTGGGGCTTTCACACTAGGCTGCCCGGATGTTGATGAACCGACATGAAGAAAGTCGGAATGACCAACGGGTGGTGGGATTGAACCTCTGGGAGGCTTCCTACATACCATGCCTTGACATGGATCAAAGACCTCGTAGTTCAAAGGGCTTCGTCAGCGAACCGACATGAAAAAAGACCTGGGGGTCCACTAGTGGTGGGCTTGAACATCGTGAAGGCTTCTTATGTACAATGCCTTAACATGAATCAAACACCCTGTAGTTTGTAATGATGGTGGGTGTCGGCGAACCAACGTGAGGAAGGGAACTTGGTCCGATGGGATATGGTCTTTCACCTCAGGGAGGCTTTCTACGTACCATGCCTTGACATGGATCAAAGTCCTCATAGTTCGGGTGGGTCACAACGGCTTTCTGTCGGACTGGAATGCAGTTTAACATCATGTTGGATGAAGGTAGAACTCGACGTGAAGAAATGACATGTGGGATTGAACCTCATGGAGGCTTCCTACGTACCATTCCGTGACATGGATCAAAGACCTCGTAGTTCAAATGGGTGTGCGGTTTAATGTCATATAGGACAAGAGCATACAGTTTAACGTCATGCTGGACGAGGGCATTTCCATAGCCGATGATCACTCTAAGCCCACGTGAGTCATGCTTGGTGTGAGAAACAAGAGGCAGTAAGGACCTGACGATCACGTCACGAAGGGTGCGTCCGTGAGAAGCGAAGAGGGGCTTATGCGTTAGGCGGCCCATGGTGCTGGGACTTACTCTAGGATGGAGGCCCGAATTGAGTCAAAGCGCAGTGAGAGAGGGATTTGGGACCAATGATGGGAGGTGCCTCGTTCCCTATCGCTCCCTCCACTGACCTTGGCAGTGGGGAAGTACGGAGGTGCATGGGTGCTACCTTCCGCAAAATGGGTTAGGGGCTTACACCAAGGTGGATACCCTTCTCTCATTGATATACACCACTCCGATAAGGAGTATATCTTCCCTTGTGGGGGGTGATTCCATTCTTGTGGAGATGAGTGGCGTAAAGAATGTCCGAGCTGGGGGGACCCTGCGTGCAAGGCATGGGGTCAGGTCACAGTTTAACATCATGTGTTGAGGATGCAGTGATTGGCAGTTTAACATCCTGCAGCTTGGACGAGGTGGGTTTACTCTGCACCCCTAGGACTTACATGAACGGAACCCTATGCTCCTTGGGGGAGGGAAGGTACCAGTAAGGTCGTGGTCAAGGGGGGTCATAGAGAGAACCATCGAGGGGTCCACGTTAGCATGGATATGCGAAGAAGCAATAGCCATTAGAGTGCCTATGCGAAGAAGTATAAGGCGAAGCAATGCTATGAGTGGTGTTGTCCACGGGACTTTGAAATCACATTTTGCAAACCTGGAGGGTCGCACGGGAAGAGGAATTGCCAAGCGAAGGAGTCTTCTTCACGAAGTGGAGTTCCTTGGCCTTAGCATGGGGCAGAGGTGTGAATGGGGGGTGCTTCGCGAAGTGGAATAGTATTCCCAGAGCACTGCCTCGCGAAGTAGAGGTGCCTCACAAAGCAATGTGCTGCGAAGTAGTGTGCTTCGCGATATGTAGCGACCCTACCTTGGCAAAGGGATCACTAGTACAGGATGGGTGTTTCGCGAAGCATAAACGCTCTGTGGCTCCCCGGGTTCCCTTGGGAATCCCCCTCTTTCGCGAATGCCCCGTGCTTCATGAAGGGCATCCCTCTCGGAAGAGGGGCTCAAAACGAGACAAGGCGAAGGCATCTCGCGATGTAAAAATACCTTGCAGAGATCATGATTCACAGGGCGAAGGGTGCTTCACGATTCGGGAGATGAGAAGCCGAAAGGTCAAATTGTTCATCCCCTGGACTCGGGGGGGGAACCCAGTATTTATAGGAAAGGGGTGCCGTGAAGCAGAACTCATGCGGTGCGAAGGGGCGGTGGGTGCTTCGCAGCGGGCACGCGAATGTCAGGACGTTCGCGGAGCGATACCGCCTCCTGTGATTCACAGCAGGCTCACAAACGTCATGCCGTTCATGGAGCGTTACCGCCTCTTGTGCTTTGCGGTGGGCTCGCGAATGTCAGACCATTCGCAGAGCATTACCGCCTCCTATGCTTCGCGGTGGGCTCGCGAATGTCAGGGCATTCGCGGAGCGTTACCACCTCATGTGCTTCGCGGCGGGCTCGCAAACGTCAGGCTATTTGCAGAGCGTTACCGACTCCTGTGCTTCATAGCGGCCGCGATGCTCGGGGGTGCTGCGTGTCGGAGCTTCGCGAGGCAGCGTGCAGGGATTCTTTTTCATCCCTTCTTTTCGTGCAATATTTTTGCGCCAACAAATTCCCCCCCTCATACTTGGAGTCGTGGAGGGACGAAGGGTCGATGTTTAATGGAAAATCACCAAAATTATCAGCGGTTCGCGATGAGGCATCACGAAGGGGCCCGCGGTGCTGACCGCGGCCACGTGGTCCGGACACGCCGTGATTCTCCGTGCGGGTGGGGTGCGCAGTGAAACTCTGGGTTCACCGCCTATAAATAGTGGGGCTGACCTCTCTTTTGTCCTATCATGACTTTTGTCCTTTTGCACTCTTGACTTCGCGAAGCTCTGCGTAATCCATGTCCTCTCTCCACGAATCGAGCTTCGAGGTGAACCGCGAGTCTCCGACTCCACGACCGCGCCAAGAGAACTTCTTTTTTCCGGCCTAGGCCAAAATCCAAGGCTTGGTTTTGTGCCCAATCTTCGTGAGAGATCTTCACGAGCAAGCTTTGTGATCCAGCCTGAAAACAAAATTCTTTTCTGAGTGCCGAAACTGAAATGGCCCATCAAGAAGCTGTATTGGGGGTGCTTGTAGACGCCGCCCAGAGGGATGAGATTGCCAACTGTCTGGGCCTTGGGGAGATGGTCTAAAGCCACTCAGACCATACTTTTTTTGACATAACTGCTATCAGAGGTTCATAAGAACTATCCACAATGCAAGAAGCTACCATTGTACGGCTTCAGGTTGAGGGATGACGTCTTAATCCCTAAGCCGAGTAGGGACGAACCAGTTTGCTGGTTTAGGAGCACACCATATCAGCGCCAGTGGTTTAGGGCGGCCGATGGTCATGCACGGGAAGAATTCACACCCGTCACCACCGACTGTCTCTATAGCCATGTGAACAATATTGATGGGAATACACTGCAACCGGAGACGCCACTCCTCTATACCATACCATGCTGAAGGGGGCCTTCCCGGATTCAAAGAAGGGGTGGTCTGATGAGTGGGACCTGCGCCAGGGTGGAAAATTTAACAATGACTGGGCCTGGGCCTACTGGGTGGGTGCCTCATGCGAGGAGTTTGGGGCTGAGCTAAGGAGAGTGGGATTGTATGAGGCAACATGGGCCTCCCAATTCCACATTTACCAACCGAAACAGCGGATGCTGGAGTTGCTGAGCAGATGGTCATCTATGACCAATACTTTTCACCTGCACCATGGGGAGGTGGGCATCATCCTTTGGGATGTCCTCCAGATTTAGGGGGTTCTGATCTTGGGGTCCATGTATGATGAGTTCCTCCCCGTCATGAGCACATGGGAGGATATGAAGAAAATGCTGCGACTGGCATCGGCACTGATGGCACTAGTCCCTGGAGAGGACAAGGAAATGGTGAGAGATGTCCACTTTAAGAAGTGGTTCAAGCGCTTCCTGAATTTCCCGGAAAATTGAGAGTTCCCCCCGAGGCCTCAAACTTGTCCGAAGGCAGATCAATGGGGTAAAGAGCACTTGTATTGGTGGGTCTTGGAGGACAGCCAAAGGAAGACTTGGGGTTTTAGTGTCAGCACTGAACAGCAGTCGATAGTCAGGTTGGCGGCGTTCATTGCGGCTCTTATCTATGGTTGGATCCTACCGGTGAGAGATACAACCATGGGGGTGCAACCCAGCTCATTTATCATGGCGTCCATGCTGGCCATGGGGCAGCGGGTCAATATGGGGATTCCAATGCTCACCAAGTTGTACAGGATGTTGCGGCACGTTAGCGAGGGAAATAATCCTCCAAGGATATGCGGGCCCTTCCACCTCCTATATGGGTGGATTGCGGAACACATCAGGGGGATCTATGAGTATCCAAACCCTCTTTCACCACCGGGATCAAACTTCTGCCCCTCTATTCTGAATGCGGCTGAGATATTCCCATTCAAACTAACTATGTCGATGGTGCTGAACTGGGTGTAGAGGGTGGATGAGTTTAACTTCCACCCATTCCCATTGCCGACGGGGATACTCACTGACGACGGGCAGGGAATGGAAGTGCATCGGGCTTATCTTCTGGCCTTTCGAGGTGTATTTTTCTGGCACGAGTTGATCATGATCTGCTCTGTGAACCATACACCTCGCATCGGTTTGCGAGTCAGTTCCGATGCCTCCAGAGGCTAACCCTGCAGGTCTACTGGGAGGTGCGTCACGAGGAGCACCCGTGTGTGATGAGTCATCTGTGGCTCATGTTCATGCGGGAAGACGGGAAGATGTGAATTGCATTGCCTCCATCCACCACCTCTTTCGGATTAGTGAGGGATTATGCCATTAGTTGGGAGGCTGCTTATCCAGGGGAGATGCTGAAATAGCCAACTATTTGGGTTGGTGACGTTGGGCCTCCTCTATCCCGAGGTCGGGGTCAGAGGGCAGCAAGGGCCTCTCGTGGTGGCGGGGCTGCTGTGGCGGCAAGACCCGCACCGGCCGAGGGTGTGGCAGCATCGGTGGATCCGATGATTCCAGAAGAGCAGGGCCATCCAGAGGGGTGTCCGCTGAGGGGATTTCGTAGGATATCTACTCAGTATCCAAGGAAGCAGCTACATCATATTGACATGGCATAGGATGCCATCTTCCCGGAGGCCTGGGACATTTGGGATGTCAACCGGTAATTCCTCAATCCACCTGAGATATGGGCTCACTTGAATCACCTCGGCATGGAGTTACCGGGCATATGCCCAGTCCGGGCTGGTTTCATGGCATCTCCGACAGAGGCAGAGCAATACTTGGATGCGCTGGAGGATTACGTTCACTCCAGTGGTGTCCCACGCCCAATGACAGACCGAGTGAGGGTACTGTTGGTTCGGATGGTCGCCCCACAGTTTTCAGCTACCGATTTGAGGGAGCACTTCCCCTTGCCGGAAGAATCAGAGGACTCCTCTCAGGATGATGAGGCTGGCGGAAGGAGCCCGTTGGAGGAGGGCGAAGTCAGAGAACAAGACTCAGATTCTGATGACTTCGTAGAGGCTCTCGAGGTAGCATTCTGAACTTCTTTCCTTATGGACCATTCCTTGGACATCATGGATTTCCCACCGATGTTTGAGCCATGCAAGAGGAACTTGTACATAGGCTTCGCTCTCGCCCCTTGGCGGGTGACGATGCAGGACCTTCAGAACCCGCGCCTACAGTTGTGTCTAGTTCTGCATCTAGTGGGGCCAGAGCACCCGAGGTGGTTCCTCAAGAATCTCTAGGCCTTCCAACAGTATATGGAGGGCCACGCCTCGAGGTCCCATCAGTATCAACTCAAGAGAAGCACCAGGAGGTCGATCTCCGTAAGTTTCCTCTACTGGATTCATTTTTGTCATATGTAGAAGGTTCCAACTAATGTTTGTGTCCTTCTCCATCGTACAGTTCTTCGACTGGCGTGGGCTGTTGTGGCAAGGCTGGTCGGGATGTCTGGCGGCATCCCTCCTAGGGGCATGCTAGTGATGGTGGAGATAGTCCCCCCATCTCCTCGAGCTACAACACACAGTATCATTGGTGGGGCCACCATCAGGGTCGTGCTTTAGGTTATTGAGGTGGGGTCTGATGACAAGGATCAATCGGCCGACCCAAGTCCCGTCAGGCCTGCTTCGGTGCTAGATGTCGCACTGGATTCGACACCATATGAGGATCCTACCGAGGACTTCCTATGGGCGTATCTTGCGTACGAGCCTACCAATCGTGCAGACTGGGAAGAAATGGCCTCTAATGAGGAAGACAACAGCATAGTCCGCCGCCGATCGTGGAAGCTAATCACGCGCTTAATCAAGGACACCCCCCAAGTGCTACGGCTGAACGAAATGGACAGACTTCGCTCGTGGCTATGCGAACTGTGCATTGGGGGAGTGGATGGCCAACATCCTCATGTGCTCATCCGAGATCCCATGGCAAAGAAGATCCGGGAGTATGATCACGGGCTCAGCGTGGGCTGGCAGCGGAGGAAGGTGACAAACATCAAGAAGCTCCAGGTGGCTGAAAGTGAGGTCCAACAGCTGCAGACCCGGGAGGATGAGCACTCAGCCTCTCTTAATCCACAATCTGAGCTGATCTCACGGTTGAAGGCCCAGCTTGCAGAGGCAGAAGAGCATATGAGTCAGGCTTCTGGAAAGATGGCTGCCATTCAGGCTAACGTAGAGAGGGCCAGAGCCAAGGCTGACGAACTGCACACCGCTGCTGCTGAGGATGAGCGGGAGCTGAGTCAGCGGCAACAAGTCTTGGATGCCAAAAGCCGAAGGGTGGAAGAGCTGCAACGTTCTTCTGACCGGGTGAACCCGTCCATGGGGGGAGTTGACCCCCGGGTATTGTAACAAATTATAAACCTTTTAATGGTACTTTTGTGCTTCAATTTATTCCTTCTTTGTTTTGAATGTCGTAGCATGCACGATTTCCATTGTTTGAATCGGTTCATTACATCCCTACGATGTTTGCGGGACGTTTAGTGATAATTCCCCAAGCTCACGTGGGTCAAGACCAATGTGAGAAACAGGGGACAGTTGCCTTCTCATCCCACTCAATATAAGAGTGAAAACCAAGCTTTGGGCATCCGGGGTTTGGATAACTAGTCTGGATATCTGAAAGATGGGAGAGTCCAGGCCGGAGAAGGAAGTTCTCAAAACATCCAAATTACCGTTTCTCCAGCATGCCCTCATGCACAAATGGTGCAACGCTAGGGGCACTGAAATCGGTCCAAACAGATGGAAACAGGAAGTGTGAATTACGATGCCCAAGATTCGGAACACTGTGGGGATAGCGTGATAATAAAGGACAATCGTTAACTGTGGTGGAGAAATGATATCCTTACTGCGTTAGCCTAAAATGGGGACAACAAATGAGGGTCGACTGTTGACCATGTTCGAAACACAAGACCATATCACAAATGTTGTCGATCAATCCTTTGGGGCATTGGCCCAGGACAGTAGGCGGACCCTAGGTCGAGCATCCATACTGTTAGGGGGTCCCTCCAAACATGACCAGTCTTATGGAACGTTGGCCCCAGGACGGTAGGTGAGCCGATGCGGAATGAGACCCGACCGTTAGGGTGTCCCTTTAGACATGAAAGTGGACGAGGGTCCGAATAAGGGGCACGAAAAGCATGGAATATGGAGTGACGTTTTGTCTGAACAGAATCCAAAACTCATGTAATTACACCACTGTGGTGGGAGTATGCCAGGTGGGCGCATTGGTTTGGTTATGGATCCTTCCTTTTTTAGGACAGGGCCTCTCTAGCGAGGGGTCCGGCCAGGGGGCTGGAAAGGGGAAGGATAGGATTAATTATTACTATGGGCTGGACCCTAGGCAAAATACCAGGGTGTCTCTATGTATCCCATGACGATGGGAATCAAGCCATACGTAGTTCTAAAAGGTGGCACAGTAGGGTACTAGTGATGGGGAAAAAGGGGAGTGCAGGCGTTTCCCTTACACTAGAAGAAGCAGAATTTGATAAATCTTGTTTGTCCTTTAAGGTGAGTGGTTTTTTTTGTGAAGCGACAGGCCTAGGGTAGCAGGACCTGTTGTCGCAACAAGAATCAAGCCATGATAGGCGTCGAAAAATTTCATGGCACATGACCAATACCTAACATGATGTCCTCTACAATGATGTCATCACAATGCAGTGCCGTTTTTCGTTGTGTGTCCAGGACGATAATGTAGCAGTTTAGGGTCATGTGATAAGACTAAGCATGCATTTTAACATCATGCAGCGCAGACGTAGCAGAGACGATGCTAGGTGGGGAATGTGTATGGTGTTGTGCGGCATAACCGACGTGAATGGGGACATAATCCCACATTATAACATACGCAGTCCCGAGAGAGGAACCTCAGGAGAAGGGGCCCACATAGAGGTGAAAGGTAACGGGGGAGAGACTATCTCCTAAATGAGATGGACCCAAAAACGAGGCGTTCGCGCAGCCCCACGTATCCCATGAGGATGGAAATCAAGCTGAATGTAGTTTCGAGGAGATCTTAGTTTATGGTCTTAGAGCTCGGACCAGGGGTGGATGACAACTTTCCAGGTAAGCACAGACCTCAACCCTATCCCTATGCCCACGTGAGTTAAACTTGGTGTGGGAAACAAGGGGGGAAGATCCTTATCGCAGTACCCGAAACATCCATCGAGGGGAAGTTGGTGAAGAGCCCTGAAAGACGCCTTTGACACGGCTTTGATCCCCCAACGCGCAGACGTGCACGGAGGAATAGTACCAAGAGTTTTGAAACTCCACTTGGACATGATGAGAATAGAGAAGGATGCAAATCATGTAACCAACATTTTTGGCTTCATGGGGTTGGCATGGTGATGGAGGATAACCATTAACCATGGTGGAAATACAGTCTCCATATCGCGTTAGCCTGCGATGGGAACAACAAACAAGCATCGACCATTGATCAAATTCACAACGTGGGATTTTTATCGATTTTTTGTCCAAAACCCTCGAGGGCATTGGCCCGTAATGATAGGAGAGCCCTTGGGCATAGTATCCATGCTGTTCTTGGGGGTCCCTCCGAGTGTGAAAGATGATGGAAGCCCTGATGCAGGGATACACAAAGCCTGGAAAGCAGCTGCAGACATGTCCGAGTAAAGTCTGGCATTCCAGGTAATAAACCGGAGTACCCTTAGGCACATTGGTGAACCGTCAGGAAGGGTCAATGAAACAGCTCAAGAATTAGAGGTACATGGCATGGTCATTACAAGACCGATGTGAATAAGGGAATAATCCCACACCACACCATATAATCCCCTCGTGGAGGAAGAGTAGGCCGAGGAGCCGAGGTGGGATAGAGATTCCTAAGGGATGGGGATGGACCCAAATCTTATATATGCGGGTGGTCCTATGTATCCCATAAGGATGGAAATCAAGCCATACGTAGTTCTCTAGATGCAGTTTAATGTCATGCAGGAAGGGATGAGGGAGTAACATACCCCCAAGAAAAGGAAGGGGAAGCGTACAGTACGGCGGACAAACCGACGTGGATGAGGGCATAATCGCGTACCACACCATACACTCTGGGTAAGAAGTTGGGCGAAGGGGCCTAAGAAGGCCAATGGGAATGAGGCTGAGCCTCAGTCAAGAAGGCCTGACTGGTTTTCAGTTTAATGTCTTGAAGTGAGGACAAGGGTCACGGGCCCAGAATGGCCGAGAGGCCTGAGGATGGGCCTCGTGAGGGAAATTGTACGGCATGGTACATGATCCCGACGTGAATGAGGACATAGTCCCACACCACAGCATATACTCTAGGTAAGAGGTTGGGCTAAGGGGCCCGAGAAGGCCAAGGGGCTTAAGGTTAGGCATCGGTCAGGAAGGTCTGACTGGTTTGCAGTTTAACGTCTAACATGAGGACAGGGAAAGAGATAACTATATTTCATCCAGGGATGTGCACAGCATGGAAATTAACCTGGTGTGAATGAAGACGTAATCCTCCACCCCTACGTACATCCCTCATAAGAGAGTCGGGGTCGTGGGCCCAACCATTGGCACCACCCAAAGGAAAGTTTGTCACTTTGGGATGGGGTAGAACGAATCACTGTACTCGACGTTTGGGACATCTCGGGGTGGACCCGAAGATCTAGGACACTGTCGACCATGTTCGAAACACAGCGTCCTGATGTTGACCTGATATGGGAGCAACAAATGAGCATCGACCATTGACAAAATTTTCAACATAGGACTTGTATCGGCTTGTTGCTCGGAAACCCTCAGGGGCGTTGGCCCGTGTCGGTAGGGGAGCCCTTGGGTGTAGTATCCAGACAGTTCTTGGGGGTCCCTCTGGGTGTGAAAGATGATGGAATCCCAATCAAGGAGTGGGTGAAGCATAGCTGTATCCATCCATGAAAGAGGCGAACATCTCCAGGGGGATGTGCAGCCGGGTCGAGGCTTTCTCGACGTGAGTTGGGGAAAAAGTGTGCACCCTGCCATATGTCTTGACCCGAGGGGAAGATTTTGGATTTTGGGCTGGGCCAACAAATGAAATGTCCGGGCGTTCCTACGTATCCCATTAGGATGGGAATCAAGCCATACGTAGTTCTTGAAGGACATACAGTTTCACGTCATGTGGTGAGGAAGTGGGAGGATAGAAGAATGGGATTGGTCACATGGTGTAACCCTTATAATCCTTGTATGAGCGGGGCTAAGGAAGACTACTCCTCATCATGCAAGGATCCTCCAGGGAAACTATACCCAGGGGCAGCAGAAGAGAAGAGCTCAGGGCTGGGCTCAAGACGAGGCATCTGAGCATTCCTACATATCCCATTAGGATGGGAATCAATCCACACGTATTTCTTGAAGCACGATTTAATGTCGTGCTGGACAAAAGATTCATCTCATTTGGGGATAGGTACGGCGGGTAACCCGATGTGAATGGGGCATATCCCACACCACACTGTACAATCCCATAAGAGAGCCTGAGTCAACGAAAGCCAAGGGGCCTGAGGCTGAGCCGTGGTCAGGAAGGCCTGATTGGCTTGCATTTTAACATCCTAAATGTCTTGTAGTAAGGACGAGGGGAGATCTTAGTTTAAGGTCATAGATCTTGGACCATTTTGCAATTTATCATCTTGCAGGATGGCAGCGCAGTTTAAGGTCATGCAGGACCATACAGTGTAAGGTCATGTCAGACCATTGGGGATCAGGCGAAGTACTGCTTCAAGAACTTGGCATTGGTGGGAGGAGTTACGCGCTCACCATCCATGGTCACCAAGGAGTATGCCCCGTTGGGGTAAACCTTATGGATGATATAAAGCCCTTCCCATTCGGGCTCTAGCTTAAGCGGTTTCCTACCAGGGATCATTGGCGCTCGAAGGGCCAACACTAGGTCGCCCTGTAGAAAAGAACGAAGGTGAACCTTCTTGTTGAAGGCCCTCACTATCTTATTCTGATGCCTTTCCAGATTGTGCAGGGCATGAAGCCTGTTCTCGTCCAGCGCATCTAATTTAGCTAGACAGATTTCGGCCACCTCATCTAGCACCTGGTGGTCATAGACTGTAGTGTGTAATGATTGAAATTGGATCTCAATGGGTAGGATGACCTCAGCCCCATACACTAGGGAATATGGGGTCACCTGGGTAGAGTTGCGAGTCATCGTCTGATAAGCTCAGAGGGCATTGGGGAGCTTGTCTGGCCAACTTTTCTAATTCTGACCAACCATTTTCTACAGAATATTAGAGAGGGTTTTGTTGAACTCCTCGATCTATCCGTTTGCCTGTGGATGATAGTGGGAGGTATGGTTCGAATGGATGTTGTACTTGGCATACAATTTCTTCATCTCGGCCACTCAGAAGTTGGTGCCCTTATCGGTGAGGGCAGCGTGAGGGACCCCAAACTAGTGGATGATGTTGCAGCTCACAAAGTCGATGATGGAACATGCCTTAACAACTTTGAGTGGAACTGCCTCATCCCACTTGGAGAAGAAATATGTAGCAGTTAGGATGAACCTACACTGGTAAGCTGTCACTGGTGGATATGGTCCCACTACATCAAGTCCCCACACCGCAAATGGCCAAGATTACTTGGTGGGGTGGAGGTGCTCTAGCGGCCAATGCAGGAAGTTGGCGTGAACTTGGCACGCGTGGCATCTCTTGGCATACCCGACACAATCATGGATCATAGAGGGCCAGAAGTACCCCAACCTCTGGATTTTATTGGACAGCTTTGGCCCAGCTTGATGCGAACCACAGGAACTGGCATGGACCTCATGCATAAGCTGAGAAATCTCTACTCCTTGAATGAAACGGAGGAGGATGCCATTGAAGCTCCTCTTATAAAGGATTTTCTCAAGACTGGGACCGCTCTGGAGGGTAAATTGCAGCGCGCAGCATCGGATTTGCTCGCGCTCATCCCAGTTGTCCAGGAGGAGACCATTTTGGAGATACTTGACAAAAGGTGCCCTCCAGTCGGGAGCTTCCTCGGCCACTATTTATGACGGACCCGGGACCCCCGACGTAGCAGGCTGGCAGTGAGATGACTTACTCATAGGCTGTCATTGTCCTCTTGGGTGATGGGGGAAATTAATCTCTGATGTGCCACATGTAAAATCAAATAATCTTGCTCGGGCTCTGCGAGAGATGCAGCTAGGCCAGCCAAGGCGTCTGCTCGATCGTTCTGTGACCGAGGGACATGGGTAACCTCTAGTCAAGAAGAGAATTGGGCCATTAGATGTAGGGTGCACTCCAGCAATGGTACAAGATCCGGCTTCCTGACGACATAGTCTCCATTGACCTGTTTGATTACCAACTTGGAATCTCCTTTCACATGTAGATGGGGGCACATTGATCTCGAGGGCCAACTCGAGGCCAGTGATGAGAGCCTGATACTCTGACTCATTGTTGGTACAGCCTTCTAACAACAAGAATGAGTATGCCAGGATGTCTTGTGCCAGGGTAATGAAGATAATACCCAAACCCACTCTGTTGAGCTTAGGATCTTTGAGCATCCTACAGGTGGGGCTCCGGGAGGCACCGTAGAAGTGCATTTTCCAACATGAGATGGCATGATTGACTGAGTGGATCACCTCATCAGGAAAATCCAGGTCTGAGGACTGATCCGTGGAGGTTGGATGGGCGGCTAAAAATTTGTCCAACGCATATCCCTTAATGGCCTTCTGATGCACGAACCTGATGTCAAACTGCTAGAGGATCACTGCCCATCGTGCTAGTCAGCCAGTCAACATGGGGTGGTTCAGGATGTACTTCAGTGGGTCTACCCGGGAGACCAATTGTACCTCATGGTGCTGTACGTAATGCTGCAACTTCTGTACAGTAATAACGAGTGCAAGGCAGCTCTTTTCGATAGGGGAGTATCTGATCTCCGTATCGAGAAGCATGCGGCTGAGATAGTAGAGACTGTTCTCCATACCCTCGTTATTCTTCTGGGAGAGAAGTGCACCGAGGGACCATTCCAGAGTGGTCACGTAAAGGACCAGCGGCTTTTCGGAGACCGGTGGCATCAAAACCGGAGGTTGGAGCAAGTACTGCTTGATTTCCTCAAAGGTGGTCTGACACTCCTCATCCAATTCATAGGCGGTGCCCTTCTTCATGAGCCAGGAAAATGGCTAACACTTGCCAGTCAGATTTGCGATGAATCGGCGTATATAGGCTAAGTGGCCTTGGAGACCTCGAAGTTCCTGAATATTGCTCGGGGGAGGCATTTGGCTGAGGGCCTTTATCTTCTCTCAGTCAATTTCAATGCCTTGGTATCTAACAACAAATCCAAGAAACTTCCCAGAGGTGGCCTTGAAGGCACAATTCAACGGGTTCATCTTCAGGTGATGGGAACAGAGGAAACCGAACACTTTCCCAAGGTCTTTGAGATGGTCCTGGCACTGGCGTGATTTGACCAATAGGTCGTCCACATAGCATTCCACCAGCATCCCGAGAATCGGCTTGAATATGCGATGCATGGCCTTTTGATAAGTGGCACCTGCATTTTTTAGGGTGAAGGGCATAACCTAGTAGCAAAAGGTACCTTGGGGAGCCCTGAAGGTAGTGGCTTCCTCGTCCCCGGGGGCCATCCGGATCTGGTTGTACCTGGAATAACCATCCATGAAAGAGAGAGCTTGAAACCCGGTCGTGGAATCAATCAATAACTCGGTCACCGGGAGGGGAAAGTTATCCTTTGGGAAGTGGTGATTAAGGTCAGGAAAGTTGATGCAGACTCTGATCTGCCCATTCTTCTTCCTGACTGGCATAATGTTGGCAAGCCACTTGGGGTACTGGACTTCCTTGACGAAGTTGGATTTGATAATCTTGTCAACTTCGGCCTCAACCATAGCACCGTGAGAAGGGTGAATCATTCTGGGATGCTGTTTAAACCCACGATGGTTTGACAGGGGGCCCAGACGGTGAACGACTACATGGGGATCTAGTCATGGCATCTCGTCGTAACTCCAGGAAAACACATCACGATGTTTCTTAAGAATGTCTATGTACCGCTGCTGCTCCTCAGGGGGCATGGTTGCACTGATCAATGTGGGTCTCAGATCTTCCTCGCTACCAAGGTTCACCTGTACCAGTTCATCAACCATGGTAGAGACGCCTTCCTCAAAGGAGGGGGGAGCATCCTCCAGATCTTCCTCTCCACCCGTGGAGGGGTTTCCCACAAAGGGAGCTACCTCTAAGCTATCAAACTCTGACAGGTAACTGGTGAAGCGTCGACTTGGTTTGGTTGATTCCAGCCTGACGGAAGAGACACGTATGACGTACTGCCATTGTCATAAACCTGACATCCCAGTACCGCACAGGGGTAGGAGGCTCCGGGATCACCTGAGCCTGGTTGGTGTAGGAGTAAAAGGTGATTTTCCGTCGTCGCTTGGACATGGTAACATGCCTTCCTTTTGTACTTAAAACAACAAAACATTGCCCCATGTCAGGGGTCGTGGCCTCCAATCGGTGGATCGGGAGGATGTATGCATCATCCATGCTTGCCCAGGGATCACTTGTGACTGGGGCGGGTTCATCCTCACTTACTAGGATTTTCTTATCCTTTCTCTTGTAATAATCATCATCCAGATAGCGGGCTTCACAAGAGGTGAAAGGAGACGCATCCCCTTGGAGCATGCCTACTCGACCACTGAGGGAGTATTTGAGGCACTGGTGATACGACGAAGGGACTGCTGCGTGCAGATGGATCCATGGCCTACCCATCAATGCGTTGTAGGCGGTGTCCTGGGAGACAACCATGAACTCGGTGTTGGCAATTAGGCCACCGATCTAGGTCTTCAGGTGGATCTTGCCGACTAGGGATTGCTCGGTCCTATTGAATCCCTGGATTCTGAGGTCAGAGGGAGTTAAATCATCTTCAGAGAGACCCAGATTTCGCAGTGTCCAAGTTGGGAATAGGTTGATTTTGGAACCCATGTCAATGAGACAGTGGTGGAATTCCACGCCATTGAAGTGGCCAGTGATATACAGTGGGTGAATATGCCCCTATATGGGAGGGTCCTCATATTCACCAGAGAACAAGATAACCACCTGACATTCGACATTATCAGTCACCTTGGTGTGGAAGGCTTCTGTGGCCGCCACATCCGTCTTAAACTGGAGGGGGCTCCTTTGGGCCTCGGCAAGTGCCTCGTGCATTTCAGACGATATGTGAAGGGCCTCAAGGATAGAAACCCTTACTGGAATGCCGACCAGGTGCTTCAAGACATCGTACATTCGTTCCAAGCATGATCCTCTTCTTACATGAGGTCTTTCTGTAGTTGGAGGCATAGCGGGTCTTGCCGGTTGAACCGGCGGTTGGCTAGTGCTGGGTACATCCCGCTTCCTACTAGTAGAAGCCTGGAGAGTAGTCGCTGGACTAGGATCAGACAATAGTGACTGGCCTGTATCCGGGAAAGACTGATTATGATATGGATGAGGCATATCTGCCTGATTTAGTAGCAAAAACGGCGGTGCAGGTAGAGCTGAGGTCATCAGATGGGGTTGCGCGTGATGAGCTCTGCGCTGAGCCTGATGTCTGGTTTCAGTAGCATGCACGGCCAGATTGAAAGTGCCTGCTGATGTGCCTCGATGACCGATGTGGTTGCGGTTCCACTGACGTTGACGTCAGTTGGAAACGTTGGGGAAGTTCGCCTGGCGTTTCCCCATGTCGGGAGTCATATAGGTCTTTACCAGCTCCACGGTGTTAACCGAAGTGTACCCCTAGCTGTCGCTCGACAAGTCATCCACCATCGGGCGGATTCTGGGAGGAATCCCCATTTTTGGGGGCATAAAGTCACCAAGAGTGCGGGGTGACGATGGAACTGGGGGAGCGCTTGCTTCTTCTTGCATCATCGCTGCTTTCCCTTTTGGGAAGAGGTCGGTCGTGATGGCAATGCAGAGGTACCAGCTACTTCCTCTGAAAGCTCCGGTTGATTCAGGCATGCCTGGATGATACTATGGGCACGGGCGACGGTTTTTTGAGCCATCCATTCATCGTATTTCTGGGACCCACAGCTGGGAACCTTCTTCCACTCGCCTTCGCTATCGCTACCGATCTCTGACCCTACAAAGACACCTGATACTTGTGTTGGTTTCGGGCCCAACATGACTATGTTGTTGTCGACCTGGTATTGAAGCCAGTCATTCAACACATAGAATTTCTTGAGGGTGTGCCCCAGAATCTGATGATAAGGATAGTAGTTGGGGTGATTTGTAAGATTCGCCTCTGCCGGCCTTCTACACTCAGGTAAGCGTACAATCCCTTGCTCTAGAGTACTTCAGAAGTAGCCAGGGACCTGATTCTCATTAAATGAATAAGTCTGGTTCCTTCTTTCTGGATAGGGGGCCATGAGGTCCTGGCCATTTTGAGGGGCCAGAGGGGCCTACCAAGGAGGCAGCTCCTGATTGTCTCACCTAGGTGGTGGTGGCGCATTGCCCGGGGGAGCCTGTCGATCCTGAGGTGGCCACTGCTGGGCAGGATCCAGCACTTGAGGTGGAGGACCTCTACGGGGTTACGGGGCTGGTGCCGCTGGCAGTAATTCCAGCTACCTGGGGGCTTCTATTTGGGCCACCGTGGCGGGTTTGGCTCTGGTAGCCCTCCTGGCTGGGATCACAGAGGGCAGCGAATGTGCCTGACTAGCCTGTTGTAGAGCCTCCTCAAAGTGCTAAGCCTTATCTGAGAAATCCCAGAACCCTCCAGGGTAGTTTTGGGTGATCAGGGAAGGTACCAACTCTGTTTTAACATTCCCTACACATATTGTCAGTAATTTCTCTTAATCCAGTAGCATGTCGAGAGAGTATGTAAGTCCCTTCCACCGGGTGATGAATTCTAAGACTCGCTCATCAGGCCTTTGCTTGCACTTGAAGAGGTCTGTGATGTTGTTCTTTCACGTGGTGGAGCTGAACTGGTATAGGAATTGTTGGCGGAGATCCTCCCAACCGGTCACCGACCCGATAGGGAGCTGGCTGTGCCAGAAAAATGTGGGACCCTCCAATGTCTGCATGAAATATTGGAGCTTAGCGGCTTCTTGCAGGGCCGGAGTCCCCAGCATGGGGCCACACCTGGAAGAAAAATGGGCCAAGTGATGCGGTGGGTCCCCTATCCTGTTGAAGGCTGAGAAAGTGTGGCTCCCAAAACCCAGGGGTGCAGGCATATCATCCACCCACACCGGATATGGCTTGCCATCCGGTAGGACTGCCACCTACCATGTTTCCAACGCTTTGAGGCGGGCTATGAGTGCCTCTATAAGATCATCCGGGTGGGGGTCCCTATCTTGACAGGGATCCCTAACCACAAGTGCATTGCTGGGTTCTTCAACATGGTAGATGGCTTCATTAGATCAGGGGGTGACTGGCGGAATGGCCTGTGGGGCGACTGGGGGAACCCAGGCTGGATTCCTCAGATTGCCCCGTCGCTCAGGGGGGTTTGGCGAGACGTATCGCACCCTCTTGTCGTGGGATCCGGCTTCTGCCCTATCTGTGGAAGCAGCATGATCAGGGTTGCCTGAAGGCATCTCGCTGGGGGGAAATTGTTCCGGACCCTATTGCCTCGGCTTGGGATTACCGTAGTCGGGTCACTGTTCTGCAACACGGTCGGCCAGGAGTTCGTCAACCAGCCTCTTCTGTTCAACAAGCTGCTGGGGCAATGTGGCCTTTTCGGGATCTTTTTCCGTCTTCTATACAGAGGCAGATGGGTCGGAGTGCTTGACAGTTCCGATGTGATCCTTACCCTTACTGGCATTTCGACTGAGTACCAGTGACTCGGTGGGTACCGGAAGGCCTAGAAGGTTCCTCTGCTGACGGGTAACCCTCCCTGATGGGTCTAGCAGTGGCGGTACAACCTCAGGGGGTAAGTCTCCATCGAGAAATTCTAGCTCATCTTCCTTGTCCACTACGTCAGCCATGTGGACCGCGACCCCTCTCGAGGGCATGTCCTCAATGTCTCATAACGAATTGGGCTGCCGTCAGATAAGGCTGAAGAGGAGAGCGGCATATTGTCCCCAGCCACGGACATCCACATGGGGGTAGCTTCCCTGATGACTCTACAGAGTACATTGAAACTCTGAATGCATTTTTGTTGAAGGGTGCTCTGATGGCCTGGTGACTCAGGGCACTGGGCCACAGGGAGTGTTGCCAAATCGATCAGGCAGCATTGATCACCGATTTCTTCAAGGTGCTCTCGACTCCTGGGGTTCATCACCCGCTCATAATGAAGGCAGAAGTGTGTCGCCCATAGGGTTCGGTGGAAGCACCCCACTTCCTCTAGGGTAAGGGACTCTGGTGCGCAAAAGTTTGGTGCTATCGTCAGCCAGAACTTCTCCGGGAAGTGATCCGCTGTGAGAATGTTCCAGAAGCTCCTAGGATTAGACTCGGGGTCTGGCCTCGTATTTCCCAACTTGTCAACAAGAGGTGGCTGAGGGACCGGTAGCGGTACCGAGGAAGACCTCTGGGACAGTAAACTTGGCGGCGGAGAATATGGAAAATGAGTTGACTGGACACCGAACCCCGGGCCATCCTCTGAAGAGTGAGGTGACCTGACCACGATTTCGCAATACGATGGGCTGATAGCCACAAATTCTAGCGCAGGAGTTACGGTTGTCGGCGATAGGTCATTTCGTTGCTCTACCACATTTGGTCCCCAAAATAGCTCTCTACGGTCTCTGGTAGAGGTAGAGGGTGCTTCTGGTGACGACGGTGGTGATTGAATGGTCGAGACCTGCAGAATTTCCACAATTTCTTCTTCCTGGATGTACCTGTGGAGAGAGGCGGGAATCCGGTGGACCTCGCATTCTGGGAGAATGAGGCTGATACGCCTAGTTCCTGCCCCAGTCCCTGACATGGAGGAGTGGGGAGAAGGTTTCATCGCTGAGTCGCATTCCGCTTTAGAATTCGAGAAACGGTCCAATTTGATCTCCACTCGAGCCCCACCAGGACTCTTCTTGTGGCGGCGATGACCTGCTCTCCTTCCCCTGGGTGGCTCTTCAGGACAAGGTTGATTATCAATATGTAGTCTCGGGGTGGCCCTGGCGCGGTGGCAGAGAGGGCCCCCGCTCCAGATAGTCGGGGTGCAAGGGGCACCAGGGAAAATGTTGAAGGGTACATGGGGAGGACCTCCATGTACAACACCCATGTGGGTCGAACCTCTTTTCGAACTAGCAGGAGCATGGGGAGGACCTCCATGGTCGGTGCGGGAAGAGCTAGGCTGGCCTTCACTCCTCGAGTTGCCGAGGTGAGGAGGACCTTAACCAGTTTCAGAGAGGATGTAGGGAGGACCCCCACATTGTAGAAGGACCGGATGGACAGTGCCTTCATATCAATGGTCGGGGGAAGGAGGAGGGTCTCCATACCCTGTATGGTGGGCGCGGGAGAGGTTCTCGCGCTGAGCATCACTGCCACGGGGTAGGTCTTCCTTCAGAATGGGGGTAGCATGAGGCATGCCTCCGTGACGAGCTTCGGAGTAGGGAAAGCCCATGCTCTGTGGAATAGTGGTACCGAGAGGACCTCCGTATGGAGTAACGTTACCGCAGATTGGTTTTCGGCAAACATCGCTCGGGCCTGCGACTCCGAGAGTCAAACCAGTCTTCCCATGGGGCGGCTGAGGCCTCGATCCTGGTCGGGTGAAGGAGTGTCCCTGCTCAGTGTATGTAGGGACTCCATGATGCACGTCGACGGTGGCTCGGGCCACAGTAGCTATTGACGTTGACACACCTTGACGAGCATCCTCATCTCGGGCCCGGCGATGACGTCGGGTCAGACGAGCTGGAGTAGGTGGTGCAGGGGCATAGCCTACCTGCTCTTCTTGCGAAGACGGATGGCGGTGCTGACGCGTCCAGGTGGGAGCCCTTTTCTGGAGCCCTTGGATTGGGACTCTGAGCGGGCCGAGCCGGACATCACCCGCCTAATCAGCGTAAGGGGAGGAGTCATCGAGGAGTTCTGGGGATAGGCTACTGAAATGATTGAACATTGGGGTGGGGAGCAGGGGCTCCCTGCGCAGCCTATGAGGGCAGCGTTGACGGCGGGGCCTGGATGCCTCTAGGTCCAGGCATGCCATATCCCGAGTTGGGATAACCCCTTCCCCCACGTACCTGCGTACAAGGTTCTTGATCACCCTTCGCTAGATGATCTCTGACGGGGAAAGGGGGCGTGGGCGCCCCATATTCACGGATGTAGAGGCTGTCGTGGTGGCAGCAGAGCCACACGGGGTGGTTGTTCTAGTGTTTCCCCCGCCCCTGTGTAGGCGAGCGGGCGGTGATCGTGTCTCCACAACAGCAACCTGGTTCCTGGGAAACAGAGAGATCAACTCATCAGCACCACGATGAAGAGGATTGAAAACTAGTTCCCCAGCGTCATTCCCTTCTCTATGTCAGTAAGAGGGATCCACACTAACACGTTGCAGAATGGAATGCCCCACGTTCTACTGCCTCAACTTTTGGTGAGTTTCACGCCAGGCCCGCCATTTTCTTGGCAGGACCCGACGCCGTATATCTGGATCCGGTGACACGTCAATCTACTGTTGTCTCAAACGCTACTAATCTCTACATTGAGGAGAATAATTTCACGTCGGGTTTACCATTTATGTTTCTGAATCTTTTTCCGGGGCGTGCGCATCCGTCTACGGAGGACGCGCTGCTGTGGCCCCGCATTCCCACTTTCCAAAGGTGGGCGGCATTTGTTCCTTGTTTAGGTATGTCTTCTCCTTAATTGAAACAGGATTATGGGATGTCGGTTCTTCCTTCTGTGGATTCCTCCCCGGAACTCGTCACCTAGTCCGGGTCTCCCTCATAGATTTAATATATTGTTTGTGAAACTCTTCCCAGTTCCATGTTTCCATGGAATCCAGTTAATTACACTGCTTCTGTCAGGACATTCCAAAGGGTCCTGTCAGGGCAGCAACCTTCAGTCGAGGGAGTAGTTACATCGAGGCATCAGTAGCGTGTCTAAACACTAGGGAACTGGCGTGCCTGTCTTTTTTCCCTTGTCATAGGGCTTCTCGAGGGCGTGGAAGCCCGAGGCATCCCACATCGAGCGCGGGGAATTATATGTCATAGGCATATATCTGAGGTTTTCCTCAGCTTTTTATGTTTAGAACAGAGTATGCCGCAGGTTTAACGTCCAGCGGAGGTGGATTGGTCCGATCAGAGCATTATCTGGAATGGATCGGATCGAGGAACTTCCCTTTAAGGGATTCTAATATCAGGGTAAACCCATGGGCGGCTTCCTGAATGTTGTGGAGAGGAGTGGAATGAAGTGACCTCGTCGGGATATGGTGGTCCGGGTGAGCATCAGGGTGGATGATGGATGGATGGATGAAGTTGAGGGGGACTAAAATGGGACTATCACAATGGAGACAGTGAAATTGGGCTTGAGCCTCGAAGAGACCTCCTACGTATCCCTGTGGCAGGGAATCAAAGTACGCATAATTCGGGGTGGTGCTGGCGAGCCGAAGTGAGGGTAGACCTCAGTCCGATGGACATCGTCAGTGAACCAACATGAAGGCGAACCCGGGAGGTCCGCTGGTGGTGGGCTTGACCCTCGTGAAGGCTTCCTACGTACCATGCCTTGACATGGATCAAAGTCCCCGTAGTTCAGATGGAATGTGGAATACATTTTAACGTCATGAGAGACGGGGGTAAACCAACGTGAATGAGGTCAGGACGACCGGGTGATGGGCTTGAACCTTATGGAGGCTTCCTACGTACCATGCCTTGACACGAATCAAAGACGATGTAGTTCGTAATGGTTTGTCGGCGAACTGACGTGAGCAAGGACCTTGGTCCAGATGGTGTGGGGCATACACACTAGGCTGCCCGGATGTTGATGAACCAACATGAAGAAGGTCAAAGTGACCAACGGGTGGTGGTCTTGAACCTCTGGGAGTCTTCCTACATACCACTCCTTGACATGGATCAAAGACCTCGTAGTTCAAAGGGCTTTGTTGGTGAACCGACGTGAAAGCAGACCCGGGGGTCCACTAGTGGTAGACTTGAACCTCATGAAGGCTTCCTAGGTACCATGCCTTGACATGGATCAAACACCCCATAGTTCGTAATGATGGTGGGTGTCAGCGAACCGACGTGAGGAAGAGACCTTGGTCTGATGGGAGATGGGCTTGCACCTCAGGGAAGCGTCCTACGTACCATGCCTTAACATGGATCAAAGTCCTCGTAGTTCAGGTGGGTCACAACGGCTTGCCGTCGGACTGGAATGCAGTTTAACTTCATGCTGGACGAAGGTAGAACACGACATGAATAAATGATGGGTGGGCTTGAACCTCGTGGAGGCTTCCTAGGTACCATGCCATGACAGGGATCAAAGACCTCGTAGTTCAAATGGGTGTGCAGTTTAATGTCCGGCGAGACAAGAGCATATAGTTTAACATCATGCTGGATGAGGGCATTGCCATGGCTGATGCTCACTCTAAGCCCACTTGAGTCATGCTCGGTGTGATAAAAAAGAGGCAGCAAGGACCTGACAATCGCGTCGCGAAGGGTGCATCCGTGAGAAGCGAAGAGGGGCTTACGTGTTAGGCGGCCCATGGTGCTGGGACTTACTCCAGGATGGAGGCCCAAAGTGCACCAAAGTTCAGCGAGAGAGGGATTTGGGACCAATGATGGGAGGTGCCTCATTCCCTATCGTGCCCTCCACTGACCTTGGAAGTGGGGAAGTACGGAGGTGCATGGGTGCTACCTTCCGCAAAAGAGGCTAGGGGCATACACCAAGGTGGTTTCCCTTCTCTTGTGGACATACGCCGCTCCAATAAGGAAGATATCATCCCTTGTGGGAAGGGGGGGGGGTTATTCCATTCCCGTGGAGATGAGTGGCGTAATGAATGTCCGAGCTGGGCGGACCCTGCGTGCAAGGCATGGGGTCAGGTCATAGTTTAACGTAATGTGTTGAGGACGCGGTTCTTGATAGTTTAACGTCCTGCAGGTCAGACGAGGTGGGTTTACTCTGCACCCCTATGACTTACATGATGGCACCCTCTGCTCCTTGGAGGAGGGAAATTACCAGTAAGGCCGGGGTCCAGGGGGTGGTAGAGTGAACCATCTAGGGGTCCACGTTAGCGTGGCTATGCGAAGAACCAATAGCCATTAGCGTGCATATGAGAAGAAGCATTAGGCGAAGCAACACTATAAGTGGTGTTGTCCACGGGACTTTGAAATCACATCATGCAAACCTGGAGGGTCGCATGGGAAGAGGAATTGCCAAGCGAAGGAGTGTGCTTCGTGAAGTGGAGTGCCTTGGCCTTAGCATGGGGAAGAGGTGTGATTGGGGGGTGCTTTGCGAAGTGGAATAGCTTTCGTGGAGCACTACCTCGCAAAGAAGAGGTGCCTCATGAAGCAAGGTGTTGTGAAGCAGTGTGCTTCGCGATATGCAGCGACCTTGCCTTGGCATGGGGATCACTAGTACGAGATGGGTGTTTCGTGAAGCATAAACACTTCGCGACTGCCTGGGTTCCCTTGGGAATCCCCCTCCTTTGATAATTCCCTGGGCTTCGCGAACGGCATCCCTCTCGAAAGAGGGGCTCAAAACGAGACAAGGCGAAGGCATCTCATGAAGTAAAAATACCTCACGGAGCTCATGATTCCCGAGGAGAAAGGTGCTTCGCGATTCGGGAGTTGAGAAGCCGAAATGTTGGATTGTCCATCGCCTAGACTCGGGGGGGGGGGGACCCAGTATATATAGGCAAGGGGTGTCGCGAAGAAGAACTCACGTGGCGCGAAGGGGAGGTGAGTGATTCGCGGTGGGCGCGCGAACGCTAGGCCGTTCGCGGAGCGATACCGCCTCCTGTGCTTTGCGGTGGGCTCGCGAACGTCAGGACATTCACAAAGTGTTACCGCCTCCTGTGCTTTGTGGTGGGATCGCGAACGTCAGACCGTTCTCGGAGCGTTACCGCCTCTTGTGCTTCGCAGCGGGCTCGCAAACGTCAGGCCGTTTGCGGAGCATTACCGCCTCATGTGCTTTGCGGCGGGCTTGTGAACGTCAGGCCATTCAAGGAGCGTTACCTCCTCTTGTGCTTCACGGCAGCCACGATGCTCGGGAGTGCTTCACATTAGAGCTTCGCGAGGTAGCGTACGGGGCTTCTTTTTCATCCCTTCTTTTCATGCAATATTTTGGTGACAACACGTACGTACGCTTGAACGCTACTTTCATTTCTTTTTATTATTAAAAAAATGAAAAATAAATGACATATAGGTATATTATAATTAAATTATAGCATATATATTATATATGTTACATAAATTCATTAATTTCATCCTTTATGAGTTCCATGTATAGCATGAACGAGTCATATCACTTTGAGGGGTTGTAGTCTACACTTCCTCAAATGAAATTATAATATATATACAACATTAAAAGCATAAAGGTTTTTTTTAAATGACAATTATAGAAGAGTAGAGATAAAATAAATATTATATATATCATATATAATTTTATTTCTTTCATAATGTCCACCATGAGAGGTGGTAGGAGATTATTGAACAATCATCATTTTGTGAGGCAGTAGTTCACCGCCCACAGATATAGTATGTTCGTATCCATTACATAGAGGTGTGTTGAAGTGTAGTTAGACGAATTATCATAAAAAACCTAGAATATTAATTATAGTTTTTTTATTTAAACAATCAATATAAAGAGCATAGGGAGTAGAGAAAGAAAATAAAAAAAAGAACTTGAGTGAAGATGTTACGTTTAAATCAGGTAACTCCCTTTGGTTTGTACCAAAAGGCTTTCTTGAATTTCTTTCTTACTATAGGAAGGCTTTTAGAAGGAATTTAGGGATGTTTTGAGATTATTAGAGTAGAGTTTGGATGAGACAAGTGGCTTGAGAGTTGTGAGTAATGGGTTAGAGGTGATGGCCTTTTATAAGGGGGGAGGGGCTCTTTAGTAATGTTTAAAAATATTATTTTATTATAAACTAAATTTCAATTTTCAAAGGTTCCCAGCTCATTTAATTCAAATATAAGGTGATTATTTTTCTAAATACTCTCATAGAATGGGGTTTAGACAAGTTTTGGGCATAAAATTAACCTTATCTTTTAAGTTTAACGCTTAGTTAACTAATTTAACTTTTACCATGTTCTTTTGTATATTAATAATATATGGTTAATATATTTAATATAAAATGCCAAGTTACCAAAAATGAATCATTAATGACATTTTTAACATTATGTATGTCAGTTGGATGAATCATTGATTTTTATGATTATTCTATCATTTAATAAAATATTAATTCTTTTAAAAACTCATTTATGTCAATTTATTAACCATTCATATCAAGACTTTCACAAAATCTATAAAAACTTGATTATTTGGAAAAAAACATCATTAATTCAAAGATAAAAAGTCATTATTATCCCCAAAATTCGTGTATGGCATAAAAAATTTCAAAATAAATTTATTTTAATATTTATAATCTCATATATTTAAAACATTCATTAAAAATGTAATCACTATATTATCATTGTGTCATAAATAAATTTATTTATTTGATGTATAAAAATTATAAATAAAATACCATGATGTATTAAATCTTATTAAATTTATAATTAATATTTATAATTTAACATATCGCTTATATAACCCCATATACAAATTGTTTTACTAAAAGATATATGTTTATGTTACATTTTCCTTAACATTAAATTAATTTTTATAAAATGTCCTTTTCACTTAAAAGTGGCCCCATGGGGTCTCAAAATCAACCCAAGGATACCAATTTTCAGAAATGTATCATCCAATAGGGTTAGGACATGTGTTAGGGTAATTTAATAATATTATAATATTATTTTTTTACCATTATTTACCATATTTACCCTTTAACCATAGTAAATAAAATATTTAATGAAGTTACTATTCATAATGTCTAAAATTAAAAGTTACCTATTTACACAACTTGAACATCCTGATTCCAAATATGGAATCCATTTTTCCAAATTAAAAACACAAAAGTTTCATAAATTAATTTAAAATAAATTCTCGTTGTCAAAACCAAAAATCCTGTTTTAAGAAATAATAACTATCAAAAGATTGACATCTGATTATGTATAATTAAAAAGTGAAATTATTTCCAATGACCATCATTGGATTAAATATAAAAATTATTATCTAATCACACTTTAAAACCAATTAAAAATATTGTTAAATCATATATATATATATATATATATATATTATAAAAAGGTAGTTTTGAATGAAAATTCAGTATATTTCACTATTCTTCAAAAATTGAACTTTATAATAAAAAATCCAAAATTTTACACAAAGTAAATTTTGATGTCATGATTATAAAGACGAAGTTTATTTTGTCAAATGGAATATATAAAAGTGATAAAAATAATATTTAATAAGGGTTCTCCATTAAACAGTGGTAAATTGTCCTTTTAAAAAATAATAGAGTATTTCATGCTTCAAATTAGAATCATTATTATTTTAAGCCTATAAAATTTATTAGATAAAAGTAAAAAAATTCATAAAAACATGTGTAATCATATTATAGTTATTTATTTTCATTCCTTCCAAAACAATTGTTAGGCATTAACTACCATTTAAAAAGATATTATTATATTATTTTTTGGTATAACTCAATGTTGTGTGCAACATAATATTTAAAAGAAAATCATCGTTGTGTGTTGAGTATGATTTCAAAAAAAGTGTCCTCTTTAACATAAAATTAAAATCTTATTCATAATTGTTATTTGATATCAAAAAGTATTATTCTATAAATACATGGGTCATTACATCTCTAGTGATTTTCATATATCACAAATTTTCATTAAATACACTTTTGATTGGACAAGGTTGGGTGAACTATGTAAAATTTTCATGTCTCTTACATACTTTTATATTGTCATATATTAAGGTGATATAAAGAGAGAATAGTGTTTTTATGGAAAATTGATCTCAAAAGGGAAGGTTTTTAATCCACCATACTTAGATTCATTCCCCAATGGTATTCAACCTAATAAGAAAATATTTTTGAAATGTGAGATTCTATTATGATGAAAACATTGATGGCCACATTGATTAATATTTCAAGTGATAGGGGTAGAAAAAAATCATTTTAATGAAATATAATAAAAACATTATAATCGTGTTATACCTAATAGCAATAAGACTTGGTATTTTTTTCACATGTCAAGATGCATAGTACCAAAGTTATCCCAAGTGAAACCACTTTCTAACAGTGAAACTAATTATTTTATATATTAATATCATGGTTTATTTCAAGTTGTTTTAGCATATATTTTCATAGATGGAGTTTTTTATACAATAATGTGGATTGGGTTGGTTCAGTGGATGGTAATAAGTTAACATATAGTGGGGCATTACTTAGATATTTTCTCAATTATTTTCAATGGGAAATAGAATACATAATCCTTAGTTATATAGAGGCTAAATATATCATGGATAATCAAGCTTCTACTCGACTATTATGGATGAAGAAATATATTTAGGATATTCCAGTTTATGTGAAATTTCCTATTGAAATTAGGTATGATAACTAAAGTTCTATTGATGTTATTAAAAAACATGTCCATTATTTAAAAATAAAGAACTTAAACATAAATTATCATTTCATAAAGGATACGGTTGAATAAGGGCGGTGAAATTGTATTGTGTGTCAACGTAGAATCTTAGTATGGACATCATGGAAAAGTAACTAACCAAGGCTACTTTTGAGAGGCATTGGTTGGATATTGGATTATAAACATCTATATCCATCTTGGTTGATTGGATAAGGGATCCCCAATCTTCGATGGGATTAAGGGTCTATATAAAAGTATGTTAGCTCACTCTTCAATTAAATTTATTAATTTCCAACCATATTTTGTTAACCTTAATAGAATTTCTCTTTTGGTATTTTGACAAAGGGGGTGAAGTTTTTCTTGAATTTTTAGGAGGATGTTTTCCATTATTAGTGATAAATATGGTTGGGGTGTTCTTTATTATTGACAATGGGGTAGTAATTTAGGAGTGGTTTACAAAGGTGGGGTATTTGAATGAATATTTAGGGTGTTAACTTATTATAAAGTCTTTAATGTTTATTATGGTCCATATAAGTGTAATCATGAGTAATAATTAATTTAAATCTCATTTATCCTGATGATTATCGCTCATGAGGGATTTGAGTTGATGATTAGTGAATTATTATTGAATTATTTGTAGTCGAAAGGTTTCAGATCATGGAGTATGTCAGTTATAAAGTTTTAAAATGTGAATGTGTTGAATCTATTTTAGAATGGTTTTTAACAAACATAAAGAGGGATTTTGTTTGAAAAAATACTTTGTAATTATTTTTGGGTGTTTTTTTATAATGATTGTGTGTAAGACTTAAAAAGGTGTGTAGATAATCATGATATAGGTTAAAGGAGTTTTGTATACTTTTGGAGAAGTTATATATATTTTATGTAAGTCAGACTTTGACACTGTAAGCCATTTTGTGAAGGAGTCCCTAGGAAATGAAATGGTCATAGACTTCCTAGTATACATATTATTCCTTGTGATAATATAAAAGAGTTTTTAAAAACTCATGTAAGGTTTTATAATTTTTCATTATGATAAGAACAACAGATACAAAATGAAACCATTGGTCACACCATGACTCAGTTATGGAATAGGATCATGGTCTGAGGGTTTTGATCATAAGGAGGATACACATTGTGATATGAAACCATGTGAGATTTATATGCTCTATTTATAGTTAATTAATTTTATCATGTAATGGGATCCTACATCACATCATGAGTGGTTTTACATAAAAATATGAAAGATTATTAGTGTATGAAAGATTTTTTTTGATAATTATTATTTCCTTTATATCAAAATATAAGGTAACGTGTTACACTATTCATACTATGGAAATGTATTGATGAGGATGAGGCTGATTTTAGTGATTATTCTATTCTAAATATGTCCACTTCATGATGGAGTGTCATTCTCATGAAGACTCGTTATGTACATGTTGATATTTCTGGAGTATAAGTGATCGGGTTATGATGATAAATTCCATTTAATGTTGTTTTAGTCAGTGAATAATCTCAATGATTTAAACAAGACATAATTTTTTAATATGATTTATGAAATTGAGAGATTTAAAATCATACATTTTTAATGGTAATAATTACAAATGAAGATGTTGATTCATTGGACCGGTAGATTTTTATTTCTTATCTTTTAGAAAGAAATTTAGGGAAACAAATAACAGATATTGACTTTAAGATAGAGGTATTTGAAAGAATTTTCCTTAATAAATGAATGCGGATTGTTAATTAATCATGTGGGTAGTATAGTGACTCTATAAATATAGAATAAGATATATCAGTCCCTTGTTTAGATTAACAAGGATCATGGATTATAGAAAAAAAGATACAAAATAATAATTACAAGATTATATTAGAAATTTAGTGAAGAAGAAAGTCTTCTAAAGAGTGTATCACTAGAATATAATAGAGTATAACACATTCATGACACTAAAGATGATTACTACACCATAATTAGAGTAATTTTTATTTTATGAAGAGAGTATTGTGTTCTCTAGTTATTATTTGATGGTTATAAATATCGATTTTCCTATGAATCCACTCCATATTGTCATAAAAGCTATGTGTTCAGGGTTTCAGGTGAATCAACACATTACAAAGGCATAATCATTATATTAAACTGTTTTGGGTAAACTAATAAAATTTTTTGTTTCCCTATTTTATGTTTTTACTAATTCAAACTGATTATGATGAAAATAACCACGGAACAAAATTATTAGATAGGTTTCATTGGAAAATAGATATACCCTGACCCCCCCCAAAGGTTATTCACTTTCCATGGGACCAACACATATAATCACCAGATCATGATGCATGTTACTTGAAAAAATTATACTTCCTTAAATGAAAATTAAAACTAAACCTAGATAACCCTAGGTCCCTAAATTTTTCACTATAATTATGATAAAAAACATATTTTTGGATTAATTTTTGAGTAATAGAACTCCTACATCCTAGTGAAACTAACTATCCATAACTATTTCTAAGAAATAATACCATTTTATAATGTCCCAAATAAAGATACACGAACAAAGCCCAAATTAGGTAACAATAACACGTCAAGAACATCTCTTGATTTCTAAAGGATAGAAGAAATGCTAAGGGATTATGAAATAAAGTGGGAGATGTTTTTATCTCCCTAAAACTAAATTAAACATTCAAAATTTTATTCTAAACTTTTAGAATAACCTTTTAATATGTAGGATATTTAATATTAAGAACTATTTCACAATAAGGCTACCTATACACTCAGATTAGCTATTTTACCCAGAAAATAATATAAATATATGAATATATATAAAAACACATATGAAAATAGTCTAAAATTACCCATAATTTTTTTAATTAATTAATTATAGACATTAAAACCATATGCATTTCCCATGATGAACAAAATACAAAGAAATATGCAAAGTTTAGCTCTCAAAATGGAATAAACCATCATAGATCTAGATGGAAATCAACAAGTGTGTACACTCAATACATTAAATAGAATACTAAAAATTCATTCACAACTTTACATTCTAGGTCTTATAACACTACATTATCTGGTACCATATCATTCTATAGATCATGCATAAAAATATCTATATACATCCTAGAAGGATACATGTTGGTTGTGAGTATATCATACATAGTAGGTGATCACCACCCTACCCTATAAAGATTTCTTAAAATTGGTTTTATGCATTAGAAATACATTATAATTGGTGAAGTAAATATTAAATAATAAATATTTTGTAACATATAAATGAATTTTATAAGATAAAAACTAATAATTGTTGGTTCTAATGTGCTTAATAATCCTTCAAAGATCATACCCATACTTTTTTTGATCCAAATCGTAGATTTTATTCCAAAGATCTAGTATATTTGAAAATGTATATGGATATTTATCCAAGTCCTTTGGGAATAACAATATTAAAAGTGTGTAATCTTGAATAATAAAAAAAATAAGGTATCTTAGCACCCATCCCATATATATTTTATTTTCTTAAATAAACTCAAATATCCTCAGAACTTATCCCATTAGGAATTCATTTTATCATATCAATTGTCCCATAATATATTTATATACATGTCAAGTAGTAATCTAGTATACTGATGTTCAACCATTATTCATTTAAACTTATAATTTAAGATAAAATTTTATCCGCATCCCGCTTTATATCATTATCACATTAGTCAAAATGTCCATATAACACATGAAAATTAAGATCGCGTGGTTTAGAAACCCATAATTATACTAAAAATTTTATATTTGTTTATAAATATTTTCACAGTTCCATGTTAATCATGCATAAATAATAAGTAACAAATAATCTAATGAAAAAATGGGATACCATCAACGATATATAAATCATGTAACATTATAATTCAAACCCAAATCCATTCTTTAATTTAGTTCCAATAAAATTTTCTTTACAATGAAGATATGGTATTTGATTCAATCTCATGGTATCTCATGTTGTTGATTCCCCACACTACAATTTTTTGATATTGAGGAAGCGGTTACAAACAAAAACTATATTAAACTTGGTTCCCAATTTTAAAGAATAAAGAGGACACCACCAATTCTAATATTATGTTATCCTATAATATGAAAACCAATAGCTCTATCCTACTACCACTAATAGATGAATTATTAAGTATATGTTGAAGGTGTTTACATAGACTCTCTCATGCCTAGAATCTAAAGCTAATAAATTGAATAAACCCATATAAAAATTTATAATTTTGTAAAACCTATTATAAGAATAATTGATATTGAATTACATCCTTGATAAATATTAGAATCTAGGAAATACATAAGAATAACCTACCATAGAGTCACTCAATATGAAATCTGATGATAATTTGGATTAAAAAACAACATTAGAAGTGGATCTCACATGGAAGTATGAGAGGGGTGAAGAGATCTTAAGGGAGTTTTTTGGGGTTTAGAGGATGAAATCCAAAAACCCTTGAAATTTGGATTTAAATTTTTTATTTAATTTTTTTATTTTACTCTTTCCTAAAAAACTTGAATATTTTCCACAAAAAAAAAATAATCTATAGAAACCCTGGCACTATCGGGTACCCAATATCCCTCCACTGGGAAACCAATTCTAATTCAGTACCCATACCAGACTCCAATTATGCTGTCTTTCATTTCACAATCCTACATCCTTCCTAAAACATTATTTAACACCATGTTATCACTAGAATACATAAAAATTAAAATAATATACTAAAAAAATATTAGGATCATTAAAGTTTATGTATTGTAATATATATGGTTCATTGATTGGATATTCCTTAATATATGTTTTGGAAAATTATATTTCCACCCTCCTAAGTCTTGATTCATGAGAAAACCATGACAAAGTCAAGTTATGATTTTCAATGTTGAATGGGTGCATCTATTATGAGATACCCCCATAACTAAAATTCCGGATTTTTTGAAACATACATACTATTAAAAACATAATATAAATATTTAATATGTCAATTATTCCTAAAATACTATGTTTAGTGCCATTGGGAACTTGTAATGTTACTACATCATCATATATGATACCTTAAAAAATAATTTCTTCATAGTTGACATCATATAAAATTTTCAAATCCTTCACAAGACTTTAGATCACCTAGGGATATACATCAATGAAAAAGGTGAGCTAAAAGTTCAATAATGAGAATAAATTAGGGAGAATATGAGACACGAATCAATCTGATCACAAGGGTCGTCATAATCATAGTCATAATATCATAAGCATGGAATTATCATCATAATAAAATGAAAATCATTAGAAAGTGTTGTGGAATATGAATAACAATGAAACATCATAGAAATTGAAGAAGAATCATATGCATATATTTTAAAAAAGGTTTGCATCATGGTCATGCATAACATATTTTTTCCATTTTAACTACATCATGTGAAAAAATATATCATCATATGCATGTGTAATAATTTGTTTAGATATATCACTTTACCTAATGAATTTTAGGAATATACACTTCCATACCCACCCATCACATTATAATACGATCTTAAGTACGTGTTCCAAAAAACAAAGGATATATAACTTAATTAAAAACATTAGATGATGCCATGAGAAAGAATGGGTTTCATAGTGATGTCACAAAGAAAATATTATTGAATACTCTCAAAGGTTCCCAAAATAAAAAAGGAACACATTAATTTGGATATTCAAGGGTTTCATTTATAATACAAATATCAAGGTTCATAGATAAGATAACAATCAACATAAAAAGAATAAAATATATGATTTAGGAATAAATTCTATATCAATAATCATTGAATCATTGTTAAGATCTTATCAAAATTAAATTGAATCACGAATATCACCAAAATAAAAAAATGAAATAAAAATAAAATACATTTAGAAGATATATAAGAAATATAATAGAAATAAGGAGAAATATAATATAAAAATAAAAGAGAACATAAGGATTGAGCATCCCCATATATATTTTTTTATATAAGAACAATGAATAAATTAATGGGATAAAATGCTAGTTCCTTTTAAAACTCTAAAAATCAATGCAATATATTTATGGAGACATTCATATGGTAATATACATTCATCATAAAACTGGATAGATAAAATTACCCCCAAAAGTATAAAAATCCATAAAATTATGAATTTATACATTAAAAATAACTTACTCTAATTATACTTGAAGGAGTAGATAAGTAAAAAATTTGAAACATCCATAATAGAGATTAACTAACCATTAACGGGGAATTATAAAAGAGATGGGGTGATAATATAAAATTTATAAATAATTTATAATAAATATATTATTGAATAATAAAATTTAAAGAATTTAATATCGAAATTAATTAATTAAAAGAAATTATAAGGGGGGTATTATTATAAGAGAAGTAAAAAACAAAAATGAGTATCCAAATAAGGTTACCTCTTTCATTAAAGTTTCTTATTTTAGAATAACCTAATACCTTGGAGGCTTAGATTTTTATGAGAGTAGAATGTCTCTAGAAATCTTCGGAGGATTTGGAGAAGGGAATTGAAGGACCCCGGGACACCCTGAGAGGGGAGGGGTGAATCAGGGTGACCACTTTTTCTTTTAATGTGTTGGATCTTGTTCCCATGTTGGTAGGAACTTGTTGAATCTGTATGATGATTATGATCAGAATGAAAACATTCACATGCACAGAGAAGACACAACCATTTTTACTTGGTTCACCACTAAGGGCTACGTCCAAGGAGAATATGCCGACAGGTTGCCGATCGTACCTAAATCCACTATGATTCACTAGCTGCGGATACAAAAGTTCAGGTACAGACACTCTGTCCCAGGCACACTGCCTTTACAATTGTTCAGGGATAGCTCACTGCGTCCCTCGGGTCACTCTCGTTGACTCCCCCTGGCTCACTGCCGTTGGTGAAGTCCCACTCAGTTTATAGACGTGAAGGTCTCTTCAATAGATGTGCATTGAAGTCTTTGCCTCTGCTCAGCATGAGACTCTGCTTGCATCGAAATTCGAAATAGATGCACTAGAACGCACAGAACCACTGAACCGGATAACCAGAACGTGTAGACAAACCTGACTAACAATTGCGCGCAACACCAACCCTTTGCCCGCAAAACCTTCCTATAGCGCGCAAAAATTACTTTTCGCGCAGAATAATATTTCGCGCAAAAATCCCCTTTTTCGCGCAACTCCGAATATTTCGCGCAAGCCCCTTTACGCTATCCTTTTTCGCGCATCAGACCTTGGATCTTCTCTGAGTCTCTCAACCACCCGAAAGAAGGGGGTCACCTCATATTTATAGGTGACTGAGACCACTGCGCGCAAAATCCCCTTCGGCGCGGAAAACCTCTCATCTGGCGCGTAATCTTTCGCCTAGCTTAAGTATTTCGCGCACAACCCTTATTTTCCGCGCAGCCCATGCCTTTGCCATTTTTCACCAAACTGATTTCGAAACACTATTTGCGCGAAAAACCTTGATCCCCTATTTCGCGCATCCCGCTGTTTTTCGCGCCTAACATAAGTATTTCGCGCAAGCCTCTTATATTTCGCGCACCACTTCCTTTTTCTGCGAAGCTCCTTTTGCAGACAATCCATGACTTCATTTTCCGATTTTGAGGCCCAAAAATTTGGCAAACACTGGGAAACAGCGCCACCTTCAATACTGTTGTCTGCTTGAACTGTATGATCACTTTGCTGGAACACATTCGGAACTTCCACTGAGGATTGACAACAAACACAAACCATACACCAAATCATGCTTTGAAGATCCTGGTTCCAACAGGAATTAGGTCGATCTTGGGAAATAATTCGTGTTTTTAATTTGATTTTCCATGGGAGGGAGTGTGTGTATTTATACCTGAGGAGATGGGGTATTTTAGGTTAAAGTAATAAACATAATGGTATTTGAAAAGTAAAGCATGCAATAGTGGTCATCTTTGACATTATCAATTATATTGGATAAATTTAAAATTTTTTATTACATTTAAACTATTTGAAAACAATATTTATTAGTTTATATGATATAAATTAATAAATAATTTAGAAAAGTTTTTTTATAGTATAATTTATATTTCTAAAAATCAAAAATTTTATTTTATTTTACGAAATTAACTTTATTATTTTTAATTGAATAATTTATCAAATTAAACCTATTTTTGGCTGATAAAATACATTAGAATTTATTATATAATTATTAAATAAATATTATTTAAAAAAATGTAGTATTTGAAAAAATGTACTATTTATATTAATAAATAATTTATGTTTTTAAAATAATTACCAAAAAACAACCCTTTGATAATTTTGATGTGATGATTCCCAAAATAAAATTAATTTTAACAAAATAATTTTCTAACTTACATAATATTAATATTTATCTATTAATATAAAAATATGTTTTTTATAAATAAAATTTAAAATAAACTTCATTAAAAATAAAAAAATATAATTTCTCTGATTTTCCAAAAAATTTTAACCATATAATTTTATATAAAATTAATTTTTTCTTAATAAGTATTATTTATATGTCATTTTAGAATTCTAATTGTCATGCGCTTTTTCTAACATTCAGTTCACTATTATAATGATTATATTTTTATTCTAGTAATCATATTTCTATTTCACTTCCTATAAATACCTATCATTTCATTCATTCACCAAGTTTTTTCTTTATGTTTGTAATATTCATTAAATATTCCAGTCATATTTATTATTATTATTTTCATTGTATAATTCCATTTTGGATCGGGATAATTTGAGGAGACTGTGAAATTCCAAACATTCTGGTTCTAGTGATGTCATTTTTTATGTTTATTATCCTAATGTAATGTCTTTAATTGTATGGTGTAAATGTGTTTTCTATTATTAATGACTTATATCTAAGGAATAAATTTTTATTAGTTTTTATTATGTAGTACATGTTATTTATATACACTTTATTTTAAAATATAGCAAACATATATATATATATATATTAAGGAGGTGAATATCATATAGAAACATCTTGTACTTTAAGAATTTTTAGTTTAATCCCATATAATTAAATTCAAAAAATAATTGGAAATTTTTATAGAATCTATTATATAGCCTCTATAAGAGGTATAATCTAAGTCCTGGATAAATAATCCTATTGGGGCTTAATATTATCAATCATTTTCTAGATATGTGTAACAACTACATCAATATAAGAAATGTGTCTTGACTAATATTCCATTTTTATAAATAAAAACAACAAAAAGTGAATTAATATTTATAAATATTGTCTAAATCCATTTTATATGGAATAAACGTAGATTCTATGGTTAAAATCATGGATTTTTTAAGAAAATAAAAAATTCTATTAACTAATCCTCTCAAGAAAAGATTATATTCACTACATACTAATAAAAGAAAGTCTTCTATAAACCCTAATTTAAATTATCTATGAGTTAATGTAGAACCTTAATTAAAGGTGAGATATTTTATTATTTAGTTTTATGAGGTGAGCGAGCAGTTAAATTGGAATTGATCCCTCAATATATTGGGGAAAATTTTGTAACACACTAACCCTAAAAGTCGGAAGCTAGTGCATTATTTTATTACATTTTCATGATTACAAGGAATAAAATCGTAATGAAGCGATTAGTTTAGAAATTATGGAAAAATATATTTAAAGTATGATACACATATTATATTGCGACATAGAAGGAAAACATGATGAATAATAAAATAGAATAAACTTCACCCTTAAAATCTTACTTAAATATTTATTCTATACAACCAGGGGAAAGGAAACAAAATATGGGCGAGGTCAATTGATCTGTAAGAGAAATTAAAATGGAAAAAATAATGAATCAATGAGAAAAATTCAATATGTAATGGTAAATAACTAATAACACGTTCCATCCAAATAAATGGATAATGCCTAATCAATATAGAAAGGTATGTAAATGAAACACATGTTGTTTAATGAATAAACGAAGAATGAACTACATCCATATAAAATTTTAAATAAATAATCTCATTTATAAATAAAAACTAAATATGAACGATGTAAAAGCTTAATTATTGGATTCTATGTTTTTAGGTACACGGTTCCCTCACCATCAATACCTTTCACAAGACGGTTTAATATATTGGGTGGAAACCCATTTAATTTGGAAAACTAATTCTCCTCATGAGACTACTAATGCATCATGGGGAATTCTATAACCAGGACCCAAATATTATATACCTTTCAAAATAATTCCTCATATATTTAATAATCGATTTAATTAAGGAACAATGTGCCTTATCAAATATTCGTATTGAATAAAAGATATAGATTTATCAATAATTCACCAGCAAGTTGAATAACAGTCAAAGTGAACACTATATATAAAAATGGTATAAGTTTTAGTTAATAATAATATTTATTTCATTAAAATATTTACATTTAATATTAAGTGATCATAATTAAGTTATTGTTTTAAGAGAAAGTTAATAATCTCAAAATGAAGTGATACTATAAATATAACTTCTACCACTTGGAAATTTTCAAGTTCAAACCCCTTGAATGAGATAATTGAAAGTAAAGATTTAAATATAACTAAAATTAATGGATTAATAATATAATATATATAAAGATTAAATATATACACCACACAAAATAAGTAAGTGGTGAATATGGAAATTATCTCACAGATGTAAAATGTGAGATGAAAATCTATTACTTTATCCAAACATCTTGTTTTGAGGTATATAAACTCATTTATAGTGTTTTAAAACATGTTACTAACTTTTGATAGAACCATACTTATATTTATTATATCATATATGGGCTTATTGTAATATCTTATCACCCATTTGTTAGTAATATTTCATTATGTTCACTATTTTAGGTGTTAATTTTCGAGTTTCTTGAGTATGTTTTGACATGTTATTTGTTGTTCCTATTACTTATATCATAATTTAATAATATAAATAATTTAAAAAATTATTTAAATATAATATATAATTATTATATATATATAATAATAATAATCCATAAAATTTGGATATAGTAAATGAAATTCATCATTCATAGAGATGGTACGTTGTACATATGCATGAACGTTACTTTCATTTAATTTATGTATTAAAAGAATGAAAAGTAAATGATATATATGTACATTATAATTCTAGTATCATATATTTTTCATATTTGTAAAATATTTTTATTAAAAAATCCTATATATGTTCAATTTATGGTGTGAATGAATCACATCACTTTGAGGACACGGTAGTCCACACTTCAATAAACAATGTTATCATATTTACATAAAATGGAAATCATGAAGGTATTTCATATATAAAAATTAAATAAGATTGAATGAATCATAAATCTAAAATAAATGATATAATAATATTGTGTACATCATAATTATCAACCATGATAGGTGGTAAAGGAAAAACAAACAACATCATTTTGCGAGGTTGTAGTTCGTTGTACACAAAAATGGTAGGTTTGTTATCGATTTGATGGAAGTGTGTGTAGCTGTAGGTAAAACACTTATCATAACAAAATATCAGTATATATAAGATACTTATTTAATTATATGATCATTATATATGGTTAAATTAAGTATGTTGGGAGGGAAACAAAGTACAAAATGAATGTTGGTGAAGGTTACATCTTCTTCAGGTAACTCCATTTGGTTTGCACAAAAAGGATTCATGGTTGGATTTATACCCAATAAGATTACTCTAGGGTGATGGGATGTATATTGGGAGATTATTTGAGTATATTTTTGGTGATCCAATGTTCATTATATGTTTTAATAAGTGGGAGGGTTTAGTGCTTTTTTATAGTAGAGGAGGAGTGACATTCTTATAAAGTTTGGACAAGAAAATTCCACCCAAATTTTCCATAGGTAAACTGGATCCAATAATATAAAAAATTAGATAAAATTGTATATAGGGTATAAAAATGAATATATAATGACTTCTATAAAATTTTATATTTCATTTAGGCTATTAAGATTAAGGTTTAGTCATTTGTTAAGCTAATTATTCTCTTAATCACAGTAATTAATTTTAATCAATTTCACTAATATTTTGGGTCATAAAAGTAAGTTGAAACTATTAGAAAACATAAATTACACTGATTCCAGATATTCAATCAATTTTTTAAAATTAAAATCACATAAATGCTCGAAATTAATTTAAATATAATCCTGCATATGGGACAACAAAGTGGATTTTTAAAGTAAAAATGTTTAATGTTATGAAATGTTTATATATATAATATAACTGTAAAATTAGTTATAATATCATAAATTGGATTAATTTACGTATAAATTATCTAAATTTACTTTTAAAATCATTAAAAATGAAATTTAAAATTGTAAATAAATTATACAAAGATATATATTTGAATTAAAATTTTTTATTTTTTATTTTTCATCAGAAAAATGAAACTTCACAGAAAAATACCAAAAATTCACCCTAAGATAATTTTTATGTTACTATATAAAAAATTAAGTTTATTTGGATATATAAAATTTATAAAATTTCAAACAAAAATATTTAAAATAGGTTCTCCATTAAAAGGTGATAAATTTGTCTTTTTAGAAAAATATATTTTTTATGTGTAAATCTAGATTTATCATTATCTTATGCCAATCAAATATATTTGATAAATGTAAAAAAAATTGAATATAATATATATATATATATATATTTATTTAATATCATTCACAAATTGTAATTAATTTTTCTTTTTTAGTATAAAATGACTTTGTGAGCATAAAAAATAGTTTTCCTTAAAAACATTCTATTTAAAATTAGTTCGTTCTTATATTAATTTATAACTAGTTTGTAACCAAAAAACTCAACCATTTATTCTGATAATTTAGTTAATATTATTAATAAGAATTAAATTAACAACTAGGTTGTATCTTATTATATTAAATAATAATATCTTAATAATATATTGCTGTGTGGTAAAACTCGGTCTTTCATGTAATGAAAACTATCGAACAAAGTCATTCTGGCATGTAATGAAAGATAACTCAGTGTTTCATGAATTAAAATCTAAAGAAGATATTTATTTAAATTAGTAAATATATTATAAAGTCTTTGTATGTTTTATTCCTTTCTATTCTTGGTGTTGCGTGTCATATAAAATATTAAATACAACATTATTACTTTAGAATTTTGGGGTGTCGCATTCTCCCCACCTTAATTAAATTTCATCCTCACAATATAAACTTTATCTTTATAATTTAAGGTTATATATTTAAAAATACTATTCTTGAAAACCCAACATCTTATATAGTTTCAATAAAATGTATTATTAATAATAGGGGAAAAATTTCAAGATCACCACAAAACTAGTCTTCTGAATAAGAAACAATTAGTGAAAACATGGATATGGAAGAGAAATAAAAGCATCATGTTATAATGGATAGTTATAGAAAACATGTTCATGTAAAAAAAATTACCAAAAAACCATAAACTAGAGGTGTGAATAAAGGTCGTTGATATAACAAAAAATAATAAAAATAGGACAATAATTTTATTTCAAGACCCTTTTCCTAGAGTCGAACAACTCTTTTACGCTCTAAGAATAAAAGTAAATTTAAATTCCTATTAACAAAGTCATCTAATTTGATTATACATTGAACTATATATACTTCATATCATAACACAAGATGCTTTAAATAGTGATGTAATAAATTAATCTCTAAAACCACATTCAAATATCATCATAAACCATTTCACTAATGGTCATCTTTTCCAAATATTTAAGATATGGAAATTTTAGAAACAACGTCACTAAATTTATAAATTGAACTTATTATTAATCCAAACAACATGTAGTAGCTCTCTAATCATCACATACCAAACATGGGAACACCCTCATCATGTATTCTCTTGTAACATCGTAATAAATTCAATTACCATAAAACCTTATTGAAAATATAAATTCTTCCTTATTCCTTAAGTATGACGCATGTTATTGGATATATTCCTTAAATCCGAAATTATTGAAAAATCCATCAATGGTGGAATAAACTCATTTTTAAAAAAAACCATTAATAAGTTCCAAGGTATCTGGTACTATTCAGCTTATTTTATCCAAATCATTCATCTCTTTGATCCAAAACATTATCTCAATATCGGGAACATGTTAAGGGTTATCATTCCTTTAACCTTGTGTTTTCCAAAAATATTTAATTTCTAATGAATCAGTTTTCATGGTACTATTCAACATATAATATTAAATATTTAATGAACAACTACTATAGTACAATACTTACATATTTCATAAATCATGTGAAGAGAACCAGATCAAAAAAATGATTTTACAACATATTTTTTTGATCCAAATATAGAATCACATTAATCATTCTTCTTTGGTTGTGTCAAAAATATATGCTTGACCTTGATCCCTTATATTCTATAGAGGTATATTCCCTTGATTATTGAGGAATTATTTTTCATAGTGCCCCATGTCTTTGTAGTTGTAACACTGAATATATGTTTTTTCTTTCTTCACTTAAATTATTTCATTTGATGACCCTTTTCTATGCACTTATAAAAAACTACGAGTCCTTTCATGCATTTTCAAGGGCGATTATTTTGAAATTTATCACATGTGGAAAAATTATTCTTTCCCTTCTTCCTTTTACCCATTATTTTCCCTTTTTCGTTTTTTATTACTTCCTTTTGAATCAATAAGACTTGAATAATTATTTCTCCCTCTTAAAAGCACATAATACTATTTCCTCGTATGAATAAATGGTTTCACACATTAGCACCCTTTGGAGACTTGGCTTAATACCTTCAAATAATTTATCAATATTTCACTCAATGTTGCATATGAAATTAGTATAATACATTAAAAACCTTATAAAAGTATATTCTACTCTATAACACTTTATTTCTCCTTTTTCTTTCAACTGAGGAACTTTATTTTCAACTAATTTTATTTCTCCTGATAGAAATATTTATTAAATAAGAACTCCTTAAATGTTCTCCATTTCTTGTGTTCTATTTCATCTCCCTCCCTAGTAATATAGATCAATGACCACCATTGATCAGCATTATCTTTGAGGTAATACACTATAAGTGTAACCTCTTCTATTTCACCACATCCCAACACCAAAAATATCTTCTCCAAATACTTAATCCATTGATCTAATATCATTAGATTAGCAGTACCACTAATGGATGGGGGACATTATGGAATAAATAGATCCAACATCATAGATTCTCATTGAGGAATAGGTTACTCCATCTAAGAATATATATGGGTCATAACCTAATTAATCTTCCCTAATATATCAATAACTTTCTCAGCTCCAATACTAGCTATATTGACATTCTTAGTAGAGAAATATCTAAATTGGCAACAAGAATTGATGTGCTTATGAATTCCAGGTTCCATTTCTAAATAATGTCATATTCTAGATTAGCTCATAGATGTATGAACATTTCACGATTATAAATATGGCATAACACTTAACATAAATTGAAAATTTTATTCATATCTAATCTCATAATCAAAAACATGGTTTCTTTGGGAATATCATTACTTTAAATTTATTCATAATGGTTTTTAAAGAAAATATGAATTATCTAAAGCATACCCCCTAGGTGTTTCAAACAAGGTGCGCAATAAGACCCATTTTCATGTACACGGTTATGCTCGAGTCAGGCCCATTGTACCTTTTAGGATTTGTTTTCCCTAGGTACATCTATTCCAGAACAACATCTACTTATAGTATCCAAACAAGGATGTATTTTTAGGAAGACCCACATAATATCTACCATTCCAAAATTCTAGGTTGTTCTTCTATACCCATTCTCAAATTATATCTTAGGGTTATGTTCCATAATATAATATATTTAAATCTAGTTTCTAAGGTTGTGTCTAAACTTTCATTGATACCAACTATAACTCCCCAACCCCAAAAGCCCAAAGCTGGTATATTATTTTTTTATGTTGGCATTGTTATAAGGAATCAAATCTTGAAGGACCAATTAGTTTTTCAGTTTTAGGAAACCATATTACATATATGATACCATTATTACATTGGGAAATATAAAATAAAACATGATACATAATAAAATTAAATAAACCACATCATTGAAACCTTATTCAAATAATTATTCTTCATAACCTGGGGAAATGAAATAAAATAAGTGTGAGATAAAATGATTAGCAAGGGAAAGTGAAATGAGAGAAATAATTAATCAATGAGAATAAATCAACATGTAAAGGTGAATTAATGAGAACACATGTCATTCAAATAATTGGATAGGGCATAATCAATTTGGCAAAGTTAGTAGCTAAAACACATGACATTAAATCAATAAACTTAAGATAAACTATATCCATAGAAAGATTAAAAGAAATAATCACATGGATAAATAATAACTAAATCAGAATGAGGTAAATTATTAGTTATTAGACTCCATGTTTCCTAGGTATATAGTAAATTTACCATTAATATAACTCATAAGACAGTTTAGCATATCGGGTAAAAACCCATATAATTTTTCCAACTAATTCATCTTATAATACTACAGATGCATAAATTGGTTATATATAACTATGACGTACTCATTCCATAACTATTAAAATAATTCCTTGTATATTTAATTATCTACTTAATTAAGGAACAATGTTCCATATCAAATATTCATATTGATTAAAAGATCCTCATTTGTCAATAATTTCAATAATTAATTGAATAAATTTTAAAGTGAAAACTATATGTATTAATTTTATATGGTTTAGGATATAATAATATCCATTTATTGATAATATTTACATCTAATATTAAACTATTAAAATTCAGTGATTGTTTCCTGAGAAAGTTGACATTCACAAAATAAAGTGATATTGCAAAGATAACTTTTACTACTTATTAATTTTAAATTCAAACACCCTTAAATGATATAATTAAAATTAAATATTCAAATAAACATAATATAAAAGGATTAATTATATAATATATCAAAATATTCAGTAGATACACCACGCAAAAAAAGTAATCGGTGAATATGACATTTATCTCACAGAGGTAAAAGTGAGGAGAAAATTCATTGTATTGTCCATCATTTTCATTGTGTGGACTTTAAACTCCCATATAGTGTTTTAAAAAATGTTACTAACTTATAAAAGAACCATAAAAATATTTATTGTATCATATATGATCTTATTATAATATCTTATCACCCTTTTGTTAGAAATATTTCATTATTTTACTATTTTAGGTTTTAATTACCAAGTTTCTTGAGTATGTTTTAACACGTTACTTATTGTTCCTATTACATATATCAGGATTTAATCATCTCAAAAAAAAATAATTATATAAATATCATATATATTCATTATATATATATTTAAAATAATCCATAATATTTAGAGGTAGAAAATACAATGCATAGTTCAAGGAGACAATTGGTCGTATGTACGCATGAAAGCTACTTTAATTTCTTTAATGTATTAACAGAATTAATTTAAATGATATATATGTATATTATAAATAAACCATAATATATTTTTATTAAAACTCTCCTATAAATATTCTATTTATAGTGTGAATGAATCACATTTCCTTGAGGATGTGTTAGTCTACACTTCCACAAACAATGTTATCATATTTACACAAAATGGAAAGTCTCAAGGTATGTGTTATATAAAAATTAAATAAGTATTAAGAAAACATAAATATCATATACATAATATAAAAATATTTTTCCCATTATAATTACAAACCATGAGAGGTGGTAAACGAAAAACTAATGAAATCATTTTGTGGGTTGGTAGTTCATCGAACAAAAAATGGGTATGTTTGTTACACATTTAAAGGAGTTCTGTGTGGGTGTAGTTTAAACCCTTATAATAAAAAAATATGTGTAAATTGAATATAATGATTCATCTATATTATCATTATATAAAATTAAATTAATGTAGTGGGGAAGGAAACAATGTAAAAAAATATATGTTTGTGAAAGTTACCTCTTCTTCAGGTAACTCCATTTGGTTTGAACCAAATGGATTCATGGATGAATTTATTCCAAATGAGAGTCCTATAAGGTGATGGGAGGTATTTTATGATATTATTTTAGTATATTTTGTGTCAAAAAAATTTCTTTAGATTTGTGAATAATTTGTAGTGGGTAAATTTTTATAGTGGACGAGAAGTGGCATTCTTGTAAATTTTGGAAAATGAAATTCACCCACATTTTCCAATGCCAAGTATATCCAATAAAGGGAAAAAATATATGAAATTTATTAAAGGGTATAAATATGTTCAATAAAGGGATTTTTTTACAAGTTTCTAGGTCATTTTGCCTCTTAAGTTTAAGGTTTTTCCTTTGTTAAGCTAATTTTTCTCAGAATCGATGTAATCAGTTTTAATCACTTTTATTAATATTTTTGGTTAAAAAATAAGTTGGACTTGTTAGAAAATATATATTATTTTTATTCAAAATATTATATCCATTTCTCCAAATTGAAATCAAAAAATTGGTATAAAATTATTTAAATTAAATCACATATATGGGATAACAAAGCAGGTTTTTAACAGAAAAATGTTCAAAAGTTTGAAATGTTTTTTATATACAATTCAAATGTGAAATTGGTTCAAATAACTTAAATTATATTAATTGATTTATAATTTACCTAAATAAATAATAAATCCAGTAAAAAAATTAATTTATCCTTATAAAAAAATTAGACAAAAAATAAGTTTTTAAATAAAATTTAGTATTTTTCACTATTCAACAAAAAATGAAACTTTAGAGAAAATATAAAAAATTCACCCTAACATAATTTTTATGTTACAATTTTAAAAAGGAAGTTCTTTTTATAATATATAAATTTTAAAAATTATAAAAATTCAATTTAAAATAGTCTCACCATTAAAAGGTGGTAAAATTACTTTTTAGAAAAATACAATTTTTAAGCATAAAACAAGATTTATTCTTATCTTATACCTATCAAATATATCATATGAATTTAAAAATATATTTGATTACATATAATATATATATATATTATATTTATATCACTCATTTGTTTTAATTAATTAAATTTATTATGATAAAATTAATTTATGAGCATAAAAGTAGTTTTTTATAAAAACATTCCCTTTATATTCAGTTGGTTCTCATATTCTTTTATAATTAATTTTTAACTAATTAATTAAAACATATATTCTCATAAGTTAGTAAATACTATTAATAACCATAAATATAATAGTTGGGATGTTTCTTATTAGATTAAATAATAAAATCTTAAGAATATACAATTGTTCGGTAAAACCCAATCTTGTGTGTAACGCAAACTACTAAACAAAGTCATTATTTCAGGTAACACAAGATAATTTTGTGTTGCATGAATTATAGGACATATAAAATATTGTTTTACAATTTTAAATATATCCTAAAGTATCTATATTTTATATTCCTTTCTACACTTGGTTTTGTGTGACATACACACTATTAAATACAATGTTCTTACTTTAAAATTTCAGGGTGTTACAAAAGTGAACTTCCATTTACCACCATGGAGGAAACTACTAAAAATATATCAAATTCCTTTGTTTCCCTTATAAATTTGTTCCTTGTTATACAAAATGGATAATTTTTAAGGGGTTTATTGCTTCTAAAAAGCAACATAACTACATAAATCCCAAGAAAATTTTCAAAAAATATTAAGATTAAAGAGTATAATGCACTAATATTAAATAAAATTAGGTAAAAATATAAATACATGGTGTATTATAAGATTAATTATAAGTGGAAAACAAAATAAAACCTCAATGCATATCAAACTAGATGCTTAGTTCAAGCCGAGATAAAGTTTTTGAGAATAGAGATCATTTTACTATAAGTAGATCATTCAATATTCTCATTGAGAGGATACAAATAAAATGATGAAAAGAAAGATCTATAACCCCAATGAGATAATATATTTATTAGATAACAACTTATCCAATATTAAAATGCTGAGAAATACTCTTAGGTGATTTAGGAATCAAAATCTAATAAGGAATAATGATTATAATAAGATTTGAAATATAAGAAGGTTTCATATAGAAATAATTTAAGGATTCTAATTTTCAAAGGTTATAAATTCATAACTTGGTGAAGGTCACCCTTTTGGGAAAAAGTTTTAATCAAGTTGAGTAAAGGATATCTAATCCATGACCTTCAATCTATGAATTTTTTCCCATTCCCTAAACATTTTCCAAATACACCTACCTTAGAGAAGTATTATTATTTTTAAAAGCTAATTACATTTAGAAATATCCTTGACCTTTTCATTCACTAAATATTTCCATAATAAAACTATCCAACCTTTATAAGGATAACTATTTTGTGTTTCTAAGTCACTTTCATGATTGTTTCATCCTATACATGTGTTTAGTTATGAAAAAAATTCCATAAGGTGATGATTTTGAGTATTTGGGATTTCTTTGTTGAAAAAATCATGTTTGGAAAGTATAAGACAATAAAGGCCTTAAAAATTAATTATGTAGTAGTTATGTAAGTGTTTAAAGGACTTTAAGAAGTTTCATATAAAATTAGAGAAAAATAATGATATTCATGTAAGTACATATTTGTGTTAAATTTGTGACATGGTTGCACTATATTTTTTAAAAAAGGTAATAAGTATTATGAAATCTGGTAAGTCTATTCTGGATGTGAATTTTAAAAAATTTGGTATGAAAATGGATTAGTGTGATATTATGGAGAATATAGGTGAAATGTTTTTCAGGAGTAAATAATTTTTCATGAATTATTTTTCCTGCCAATAAATAGTCCTTTAATTCATCATTAAAAAGAGAGTAATACATATAGAAAATATTATAGATCTATGTTTGTTTAATTCTTAATTGAACTTAATTCTTGTGAAATGAATTTTACAAAATCATCATGTGTGAATATAATTGATGTTTTTTCTAAAAACAAATGGTTGTTCGACTGTTTTCTATGAAAACATATTTTTTGCATAATATTAAAATTATGAGAATGTTGTTTTTGTTAAAACTCAATGGTATTGAATAGAAATTTATCGGTGAATTGGAGTTCGTCATTTGGACGAGACATTATCATTCCATCACTTAATCTGGGTTGTAACCAAGGTGATTCAACTCATAAAAAGTATCTATAAAACGAATAGTGAGTACACTTTCATGGAGAGTGTATTGATCTTTAAAAAGAGATGATGGTTGTAAACCAACATAGATAGTTAATTCACCATGATCCTTTAAAAACGTTTCTTTATTAAGATATTGGTGGGTTATATGAACATGATTTGTGGTGAAATAGGAGGGACAGTAAGTCTACTAAAAACATTATACACAATAAATCACTTATGGGATTCTAATACTATGGCACATTAACTTTGTATGTTTCTTTGATTAGTGTTGTGTGTTTTAATAAAGCAAAAAAGTGTCCCTATTTTACATAGTTTATCATATCCTATCTACCATGTGGGAGAGAGGTGTTTAAATAATAGTGGAAAAAGATCATTATGAAGGTTCATCTAAATAAATCATCACACCCTAATTATCTCAACACCCTCTATGGGTATTTAGCTTTCCTAAGGCTTATAATTTTTATCAAATCAAAATTTATAAGTCATTATAACCCTCCATTAATTGGTATCAATAGAAAAACTTATACACAAAGGAATCCTAATTTCAATATCAAAAACTTATAGATCTAAAAGAAGAAAATGCATCACTATTTCTAATCCTTTTTTGTAGACATGTACACAGATGTTATGTTTGGTATTTTGGTCAATATAGATAAAGAATATTTATCTAAAAGATACTGAAAAAATTAAATATCGATAATAAAGGAATAAAATCTACATAGTAGCCTTATCTAATAAAATCTACCTCAAGATGTCTTTGTGTAAATCCTCAAATTACATTTGGGAAAAGCTTCTCAAAATATATAATCGTGACACAAAATTACAAGAATAAATATTACAGGTTCTTTGGAAAAAGTATGAGGACTTAATGATGAAATAAAATGAATATATTATTTCATCTTGGATTGGGTAAATTTTATTCTAGATGGTATGTGATGTCTTGAAAGAAACCATGATGATGTGATGATATTTAATTAAATCTTGTGTTGATTTCCATGTTACGTTAATCAATAATTCTATGTTCTTGAGGATAAATACAAAAAATGTGCCGACATTGTATTTTCTTCATAGAAATACTTTCATATATAAGATAAGGAATGATGATAATATGTTTTTGGAAAGTGGGAAGTGTTAGGATAATTAATTCAATATATTTAATAAGCTCTCCAAAATGATGAAAAAGAAGAATAATATTTTGATAAATACATATCATTCCTTTCCAAAAATCTAAAAATATGAAAAGTAATGTTTAATGGGAAAGTTACACACATATTATTTCAATTTAAAAATTTTGGAAAAATTCTATGAAATTTTCTAAATAAGTTTCAAGATTATAATGAGGATGATGAAGTTCCCATGAAAACATCTTCATCTAATGTGAAATATAGGAGATGTGTTATGCACTAATTTCTCAAGAAGAAGAACATACATTCATAATAGGATAATAGGTTGGGATAAATTTAGGTATATGTGATATAGAATTTAAAATACCTTAAATTAGATACTCTAATAGTTAGTATCTATAAGTCATGAAATAATAATGATAGTGATGATGATGAGATAGAGGTGGAAGGGAGAGCATACCTCTAAGAAGAGATATAAGTTTCACTTTATGAAATAGATGTTCAAAGTGAAAATATGAAGAAAAAAATTAATTTAGTGGTTTATGATGTCCAACTATATATTAAAATTTACACAGAATATAAGTTTTATTTAAAAACAGAGATTGAAAGTCTCAAATCTAAATGTAATTATAACTTAGATATGGTTTTGAGTTAAAACTTGAAATTGAAGAGTGATTATTAGATATCAATGGTTTGACTAAAATAATAAAATATTAGGTATAGAATATATAATATTATGAGGAAGGGGTTTTAAATCTTTGAATAAAAATAGATTATTAGGATAGAATCTTGTCTATTGTTGTAATGAAAGGAAATTAGTTCATACCGGCCTCTAAAAAGTTGAAGGAGAATTATAGAGACACAACAAGATAGTTAAATAATTTTATATAGAAGAAAAAGGCACATCAAAATGAAAATTATGGTAAGGGGTGTAATGACCCTTACCCTAGTAGCCTGGAGTCGGTTTCTACATTATTACATTGTCACTAGATATAAGGCATTGTATCCCAAAGGGCCGGATTGTTTAGTAGTCTTGGTTAACTATATACATAATTTAAATTCACATTACACTTTAAACATAAAATGCACAAAGTTTTATTTTGTGAATGAAATTGTTCCCTATATCATACACCTTTATTTTATTCACAATACACATCTATATATCCTTGGGAAAATAAAACTTAAGAAAGGGGTGAGCTTAGATGCTCAGTAATGGTATGCATACAACGAAAGATTGTAATGAATAAAGCATAATAAATATTTCAAGGGAAAAACTAAAGAATATTCCCTTTAATAAATATCTTGAGTATAATATGGAAGGAATAAATGATGATCAAATAATATCATATAAATAATAACATGAGCATGAAACTTAACCAAGGATACTATAACTAATTGAATAATCACATGGAATATCAATGACTGAATTAATAATAATGGAATTAATTATGTCGGACTTCATAAACACACCATCATGGTCTCATTCTAGGAATAATTGCCATCAATTCCTCATTTTCATACATCTTACATAAATGGTTAAGGCTGGATCCAAATAACCATGATAATTTGTCTCAGGAGACATAATGAATTGAGAGACTATATAATTTCATGACACAACCATAACATAATAAGTATAATTAATGACTCATATGAAAGGGGTAAAACATAATCAACATAAACAATCATATTGGGAAACTAACATATGATGTTTTAAAACTTACCCCAATCAATAAACATAATCATAAACTATCCAGAGTAATATAGTGAATGGTAATAAATTTTACACCCTAGGTAAAACTAATCATAAAAATGTAGATAAATAATAAATATGTATAAATATAATATATACTCATTGTATTATAATTATAATAAATATTTTATGTCATTTATGAATAGAAATACTAAAAAATATCATTAAAACCTTTTTGGGGAAAATATCCTATTCAATTTGAAAATATTTTTAACACTAAAAGTTTAAAAAATATTTTGAAAATAATTTTATATGAAACTAAATTTTAAAAACTTATAGATTAATCATAAAACATTTATATTTCATTTCAGTTTAAAAGTATGTTTATTTTATACATGTTAAAACAATGATTCCTTTCTCATTTTTTTGTAAAATCTAACCCATCATTTCTTCCAAAATTACATAAATATTCCATTAAAAATATTTTTTAAATATTAAAATGGGTAAAAATGTATTAAATAAATCATTTTTAATGTAATAAAAACATATTTCAATACATTTTTAGAAAACATTGTTTTTGATAAAATGAGATTTTTGACCGAAGAGATAAATAGTCATATTTTTTAAGAACATTTTCAAATCATTTGAAGTACCAATGAGTTAAAAAGTGGTAATATTACCTGAAATAGTTCATGAGTATCTATAAGATAAGAAAATAGATTGATTCTGAAAAAAAAATTCAAATAATTCCCCCAATGGAGACTTAAACAAAAATAATACTAAATAATGATTTGACTGTGAATTAAACCCTCACAACTTTGGTAACTTTTGAATCATAATCCTCATGAAAGACATAACATAATATTATACCTTAAATACCATGAATATAAATATATTAAGGATATTACATAACAAAAGTTTCATAATATACACCACACAAAGTAATGAGTGGTGAATATGGTGTATGTCTCAATGAAGTAAAAGTGAGATGAGAAACTCTTACCTCATATTAGACTTCCTTCATATGTGTATGTACCTATAGTATAATAAATATAGGTTTATTAAATATAACATATAGATCTATAATCATATATCTTATACAACATATTATTTACTTATATTTATCACTCATTTATTAGCAATTCTTTGTTAAAATCACTATTTTGGGTGATAATTGCTTCATTTTTCATGTATGTTTTGGTTTAGTTATTTTGGACATTTTTAATTTAATAATGGTTAAATAGAATCTAAACTGTTAAAATTGATATAAATATAATATATAATAATTAGTTGTTTATTTATTTTAATATACATAATTTATAGATAGAAAATGGATTACACAATTCATGGAGATGGTAGGCCATACGTACACGTGAATGTTGTTTCCATTTTCTAAAAGGATGGAATGAAATGAAAATAAATATTAATTAACCAAAAAATAATAATTATTATTTTATAAATATCATTAACAATAATAAAATCCATCATTATTACCATCAATTTAAAAATAAAATGAAAAACATTTCACATCAATCCGTGGAGGCGGTATTCCACACACACGCACTAGCAACGTTATTATTTTCCAATGAATTGGAAGGTAAAATTTATATGTGATATTATATTTCAAGAATTTATTTATTTAATATATATATATATATAATATATTAATTAAATTTAACCTTACTGCCTTCCAAGTAAAGTGTAAGTGAGAAATGAATCACATCGCTTCGTGAGGCAACGGTCCACCGTACACATGAATGAAGATTTCATATTCCATTTGAAAGAAGTGTATATGAATATATGATATTAAATTAACATAATAAAATATAAGTATATAGAATATAATTTTTATTTTATAATATTTTGGAATATTTTAATATGTTATGAGTATAAGTAAAACAAAAAAAAACACAGTTAAAAACTTTACATCTTCTTCAGACGACCTCTTTAGGTTTAACCTGAAGCCTTCATAGATTAAATTTATGTTCACAAAAAGATCTACAATATTTTTTAGGAGAGTAGTTAATAAATATTTTTAGGTATTTGGTAAACCAATTGATTTTTTATGTTTGAATAAGAGAGGATAGATGGTTTTCCTTTATAAGAGATGTGAGTGGCACCCTTGTAATTTTTGAAAAGAAAAATGATTACCCACATTTTAACATTATAAAAGGTTCAAAAATATGACATTATATGAACTTATAGGTGATGAGGTCTAAATATAGCCATTAAATGGGTTTTGTAAAAGTTTATTGGTCATTTTACACCATATATTTTAATTTTATCCTCCTAATAAACCCATTTTCACCTTAACTGCGGTAATTAATTTCTAATATTTTTACTATTTCTTATGGTTAAAAATTTAGATGACTGTATTAGATAATATAAATTATTATTATTCAAAATATATAATCCATTTTTCCAAATTACATATACATAATTGGAAATTTTTAATTTAAAATTAATCCTGCAAACACAACACAAAAATGTTTTTCTACAGGGAAAAGTTTCAAAAGTTATAATATATTTTATATCAAAATTCATTATAAAATTGATTAAAATTAAATAAATTAAATTAATATATATATAAATGAAATAATTTAATTTTCAAATCATATTAAAATAAAATTCATCTTTTAAATGCTTTGAATTAAAATGAGGTTTTTTAATAAAAACTAGTATTTTTCACTATTCACAGAAAATTTTATCATTTTATAAATTTCTCAAAAATTATTCCAAAGAAAATTTTCAAAATTAGATTTAAAAAATAATATTTTTTTCAAAAAAAAAATCTAAATTTAGTAAACAAATAATTTTAAATTATGTGTGTAAAGTATAACTAGACTTCCTTCTTGTAAAAATATAGTTTCTTAGAAAATATTTCTTTTTCTTTAAAATGGTTCTTATATTATTTATAATCAATATATAACTATTGAACTAATTTTATGCACGTGAAAAAAATATAATTTTCATAATTTAATTATTACTATTCATACCCACTAAATTGACGACTATTTTATAATTTCCATGTTAATAATAATACATTAATAGAGTATCGTGTTTCATTCAAACCCGATGTTGTGTATATTAAAATATACTGAAGAGATTGAATTTATTTAAAAATCAATATATAGTATAGTTTTGGTGTGTTACATTATCTTCTAACCTTGGTGTTTTGTCTTATATATGATATCAAATATGATGTTTTCTCTTTTAAAATCTTGGGTTGTTACATTCTACGACCCTTAAATAAATTTTTTCCTTATAATTTAATATTGATCTCTATAATCAAGGGTTTGATACATGAAAAAACCCTTCTTTAAATCCCACATCACGATAAGGGTTAATAAAACAACCTCTTGGATAGAGAGAAAGGGAAGTATAAAGGTCATATGGAATAATAAATTAACTATGTTTCCAAGTAAGATATCATAGGTGGGATGTTAATATATGGACATGGAAGAAAATAATAAATAATTATAAGGATATATTGAGGTCATTGATAATAATAAATTGGGTGATCTAAATAAGTTTAATGACCACAAAACCATAAATATTTAAAGTGTGAAAATACTTTCATATCATCCGAAATGAAGGTATTAGGATAACATTTTTTGTTTCCAGACCATTTTCCTAGAGTTGAGGAATTATTTTAATATCTATAAATATATGTAAATTTACATAATTGATATATGTATATTTCATAAACACATTTTCATCCTTTAGTTGTGATTATATCAATTCCTACTTCATTTCTTACCCTAATCAATGTATGAATAAAATGAATTTTTATCCCCGAAGCATATTTAACTGGTCATTAGAATGAGAGGTCATTACTCCTACCACTAGATATTTTTAAAAAAATGTCTATAACACATTATCTAATAATAAATAAAGTTCTTTTCAATCCATTACATATATATTAAACCTTAATACACATAAATAATATTTCTTACAAAATTTGAAGGCAAAATATTTTGAAGAAAAGTCCCGAAATCACATCATATACCCAAAAAATGATAAAGTAAATATTAAAGACACATTAAAAAAATTAATACCTTCATCACCATAAAACCATAATTAAAACTTTATTTCTTCCAAATATAAAACCAATGGTTTTCGGATATATTCCATGAAATAATACTTAGAGTAAACTCTACCAGAGATGATAAAGACCACCAAACCTCTAACCAATTTCCTAGTCACCAACACTATCCCATAAACATATCATTATTATCTCAACATCAAGAACATATTAAGGGTTATCCTTCCCAGTTATATTTTTCTAATAGGCTCAACTCCTCATTGAATCACTAATCTTAGTTATCTTTACCATTCAACATATTCTATCAAATATTTTAAGAAATTGTACATTTATTGATTCTTATAATGAGGATATCTTTGGTAAAATATTCCTATAACATAATTATAGAATAAAAACATATTAAAATTAATCATTTCACTTATTTGTTTCTAATAACATAATCTTTTCCATGATCGCATAGCCTATTTTTATGTACATTTACTTGAACCTTGGGGAATTCATTTGTGTAGTGCCCAATCTCTTTATAGTTGAAGTATTGAACATTGTAAATTTATTTCTTGACCTTAAAATTATGATCATTTTGGAATTACTCTCCACGCATGAATCAAACTCCCATTTATTTATATCATGTACTAGGGTTTTTTCTTCCACAATTATCCCATGTTCCAAAATCCTTACTTATCTTCTTCCCTTTATCCATATTTTTCTCTTCTGGTCACTTCTTCTCTTGATTACACTCAAATACATAATGATTAGAGAATTGTTTCTCTACCTATATTTCACATGGAACTAGGTCCTCATATGATGATAATTTTTGAGAGACTAGTTCAATTTAAAATTTTGGCTACATCCCATCTATGAAACAATAATTATAACTCTTTTGATTACATGTATTCATACGGTTTTCATTCCTTCAAATAGGTTATATTTTTAATCAATGGAATTCATTATATTAGATAATAAGATTATTAAAAATAATGTATAATCCCAATACTAGTGAATCACTTAACATAAATTTAAAATTTTATGCAAGTATTGTCTCATAATCAAAAACATGATTTGTTTTTGAAGGTTTTCAAATCATAAAAATAAAATTTACACCCTTCATAGTGGTTTTTAAAAAAATTTGAATTAACCCAAGAATATCCCATGGGAGTGTCAAACCATGTTAATAGTAAGGCTCATTTTCATGTACCAGGTGAAAATTGGTTCTATCCTAATATTCTATTTTTGGGTTTATTATCCCTAGGTACATCTACTAGAAAAATACTTCCACATGTAATATCCATAGGGGAATGTAATACTAAGAAAAAAACACATAATTGCATCGCTAACAAATCATTAGTATTCCCTTTTACACATATCCCTAAAGTATATCATAGTATTGTGTTCCCTAATATGTTTTTTTTCTAAATCTTGTTCCCAAGGTTTCTATTAAACATCCTTGAATAAAAAATATAAAAATCCTGACCCTAGTATCCCAAAGTCAGAATCTAATTTATTATATTGTCACTACATATAAGGTATCGCATCCCGAAGGAATGAATAGTTTAATAATCTTGGTTAACTAAATATATACATTAAATTAAAAATACATTATACATAAACTATACAATGTATTTTGTTCATGAATTCAATTTTACCCTTAGAATATCACTACATATCAATCAAAAATGATTCCTAGTATCCTGGAAAAAATAAAACATAATAAAGAGATTATCTCAGTTGATCAGTAAGGGTATGTAAACAATGGTAGATATGAATAAATAATAAATATTCAATATATAAAGGTAAATAACTGAAACACATTTCATTAAATAAATATCTTTATTATAATATGGTAGGAATAAATGATGATTAAATGATTTCATATAAATAATCACATGATTTTAAATCTTAACCAGGAATATTCTAACTAATTAAATAGTCACATTGAATAATAATATTTTAATTCATAATTATTTAATTAGTAATTCCAAACATCTTAAAAATAACATAAATTCAACATTCCAATAATTCTCACCATTATGAAATCATTCCAAGACATTTTATATGCATGGGTAAGGCCTCATCTAAATACCTAATATAATTTGTCACATAACACCTGGAAATGCATCTATGAGTTATGTAATTTCAAGACCTGCATAAAATAATATAATTATGATTAATTCCTTATATAAAAGTGTTGAAACAGAATCAACAAAAACATTCGTATTTAGAAACTAACATTTGAAATTTTAATACTGACCCTAATGAACAAACATAATCATAAACCATCAAGAATTATATGGTGAATGGTAATAAAATTGTCCATCTCCAGTCAAACTAATCATAAATCATCAAGTGAAGTAATAAGTTTGCTATTAATAGTACATTACCCTAATGGATCATAAGTAAAATAAAGTTTTGATGTAATTGATGAATGTAAATTCCATAAAAATGTCTTTAAAACATTTTTTAGGAAACCTTTTCACTTTGAAATTGTTTTTCAATCTAAAAGTTTACAAAATATTTTTAAAATATTTTTCACTGTAAATAACTTTTGAAAAATTATAAAATAATATCTAAAATACTTAATGGTCATGATGGTAGGAAATTGGTTTCATGTCATACACGTTAAATAAAATAATCCATTCATTTAGGGGAAATTTATACGAGCCATGTTTTAAAAATGACATAATGATTCCATTAAAAACATTTCATTAAAATTTAAAATGGGTAAAAAATAATTTAATAAATCAGTTTTAAGATAATAATAACATTTAAAAAAAATATCAAACATTTCTTTTGATGAAAAATTATTTTCAACTGAAGATTGATATAAATTCATATTTTCTTAAATAAATTTTGTCATTCATTTTAACTACAAAAAAGTGGTAAAATGTTAATATTAAATTAAAAGGTTGATTAAAATACATTTTATAAGAAAGTATATTTATTTTAATATATAAATTTCAAATAATTACTTTACGGGATACTTAAATAATAAAATAATCACAAATAATAATGAGATTGTGAAATAAACCCTTCCCACTTTGGCAACATTTAACTCATAGGCCCCATGAAAGAAATAACATTAAATGAAACTTTAAATACCATGAATTTAAATATATTATTTATATAACATATCAAAATTATTAGTATATATATCACAAAAAGTAATAAGTAGTGAATATGGTGTATGCCTCATAGAAGTAAAAGTGAGACAAGAAACCCTTACCTCAGGTTCGACTTCCTTTTTATGTGTTGAAACTTCTAGTATAATAAATATAAGTTCATTATAAATATATTAAATAAACATAAGCATATATATCATACCATATATTAGTTACTTAGGGTCTTTTATAACTTGTTTATTAGAAATTCTTTGTTAAAATCATTGTTTCAAGAGATAATTATTTAGTTATTCATGTATCGGTTGGTTCAGTAAATTTAGTCCTTTTAATTTGATCATGGTTAGATCATATTAAAATTTTAACCAAGAGATAAGTGTATTATATATTAATAATATTGTTTTAGACTAATCTATAAAAGTTATAGATAGAAAATTGGTTACACCATTCATGGAGATGATAGGTCATATGTACGCATGAACACTCATTCAATTTTTATCGATTGTTGGAAAAAAGGAAAATAAATATCAAATAAACTTTAGTGAATAATTATTATGTTACATATATCATGTATTTTAATAAAATATACCCTAATTACCATCCATGTAAAAATAAAATGAAAAATATTTCACATCACTACGTGGAAGTGGTAGTCCACACATACGCATGAGAAGCATTATTGTTTTTCTAATAGAATAGAAGGTAAAATGTAAGATGTTATATTAAATTAACAAAATTATTTTCAGGTTATATGTATATAATATATTATTTAACTTTATCCTTAAACCTTCCATGTAAATAATAAGAGAGAAATGAATCACAGCACTTCATGGGGAGGTAATCTATCCTACACACGAATGATGGTTTGGTATCCCATTTAATGGAAGTGGATATGTGTATAGTTTATTCAATTAACATAATAAAATATCCATATAAAGAATATAATTTTTATTATTTTATCATAATTTCAAAATATTATAAGTATTTATAAGAATAATTAAAACAAAAACTCATATTTATAAACTTTACTTCTTCTCCAAACATCCTCTAAGGTTTACCCTAAATCCTTCCTTGATTATATTTCTGATCACAAAAAGATATCTAGGATGTATATATGTAAGTAAAGAATAAATTTTTTTTGGTATTTTTATAACCAAAATTTATTGGAAGTGTGAAGAGGATAGGATAAGGGTAGCCTTTTATAAGTGAGGTGAGTGGCACATTTGTAATTTTTGAAAAGAAAAAGTTATACCCATGTTTTTCACATCCCAAATGGCTCTAAAATGGGCCATTATCAAACCTTATAGATATTAAGGATAATATATGTCCATAACATGTGTTCTTAACAAGTTTATAGGTTATTTGACCCCATATATATTTATTTTAACCCCTAATAAACCCATTTTCACCATAACAATGATAATTAATTTTCATTATTTTAACTATTAATTTTGGTAAAAAATAATTTTACATTATTATAAAATATAAATTTTCTTAATTCCAAATATTGAATCCATTTTTTCAAATTCAAATCATATAATTTGAATTTTTTATTTTAAAACTAATTCTAGAGATGTGATGAAAAATCTGTTTTCCAAATAGAAATGTTTTAAAAGTATAGAAAGTTTTTATATAAAAAAATCAATATGAAATTGATTCCAATGAAATAAATTGGATTAATATTTATATAATTGAACAAATTTTACTTTTAAAACCATATTAAAATAAAATTAATTTTTTAAATACTTTGAATGAAAATGGGTTTTTCTAATAGAAACCAATAGTTTTCACTATTCACTAAAAAATTTATCCATTTAGAAAATTATAAAAAATTCTCACATAGATAATTTTGACAATTATATTTCAAAAAAAATTAAAAAAAAAGTTTTATGAATTATTTTTAAATTATGTGAGAAAAGAACAATTAGACTTTCATTTAGAAAAAATAATGTTTTCATAAAAAATCATTTCCATACAAATGTTTATTTTTTATTTATAATAAAGTTATAACCATTAAATTGATTTTATAATTTTGTAAACCATATAATTTTAATAATTTTTTTAGTTCTATTAATTCCCACAATCTTAACAGCTAGGTTATAATGGTCATGTTAACAATAATATTTTAATAGAGTGTCGAGTTTCATTCAAACCTGGTGTTGCATGCCTTGAAAGATATTGAACATATTAAATTTGATTAAAGTTAAATATATCTTAAAGTATTAGGTTGTTACATTCTCTTATAATATTAGTGTTTCATTTCCTATATAATATTGATTATGATGTTTCTTATTTTAAAATATTAGGGTGTTATAAGGGGATTGATTATAAATTAAAGGAAATGGTGGTTTATGACATTCCAAAAACACCCTTTCTAAATTTGAAGGTTGATTTGGGTGTGACTCAAAATAATAACACTCAAAGAACCCAAAACACCACTAGTGTTGTACCATATAAATAAATTATTACACCAAAAATCTAGTGTTAATATTTTGGAAATATGAGATACCTTAATAATGCATGTTCCAGGGATAAAAGGTATTAAATTGAATAAGATAAATAAAATAATACAAAAAATGTTAAAAATTATTGTTATAAACTTGATGGACATTGTTTCTTCTATAAATGATATATACATATGGCTAGGTATTTCTCATCAAAAATATAACGGAGTGGTTTCTATGAAGACCCAATGTGATCATATAAAATAGCTAAATCAATTATTAAAAAGGTTAAAAATGGATAATCTATTTTCAAAATTAGAAGATAATGCTATTATATCATATTTAATGGAGTATTAAATATAAAATTCATCATTGGGTGTGACGTGAAGAACATAGATAAAACGGTAAAGGTATAAGAATTCGTTGATTATATATATCCTTGAAATAATTAAATAATAATAGTGTAAAGATTATTGATTAAGGGTGTACCTCCCATTTGATGGAAAAAGGATATAATCATAAGAATAAAACATGAAAAATTAGATGTCATGCAATTTGGAAATGATAAAGATATAAAAATTATCAGATTAGGGAAATCGAAATTTGGTGGAAAGGACATAATATGTGAGGAAGTCTTGATTATTAAAACTTGTGATAAAAATGTACTAAATTTAAGTTAATTATTTGATTTTTGGATATTTATAGAATTTATCCAAGAATAATTGTACCATAAATGGATAGGATAGTGGAGTTGTGATGAAATATTAGTGCACAAAATATAATCATTTCCACATCATTGGAGAAAAATATATGTGATTTTTATATGAGTAAGAAAACATATTTTTGTATAAATGGATTATTCACTTGATCTAATTGTCCTTAGAAGATATATTAAATATAAATGGAGGTCATGATATCCCTAAATTTTTTAGTAACCATACCTATATAAGAAATTTTTTAAAAAAATATAATATTAATTAGAAGAAATGTATGTCAAGGGACGATCATTTAAAATAGGTTCTTGAATTGGTGTTTGTTGAAGTATGTAGGATAATATCACCAAGTTACATTGATATAAAGAGGTAATAGGTGTTTTTTATTAATTATTTTAGTAAGATATCATGGTTTATTTTCATCATTCACAAGTCATAAGTATTTGGTGTATTACACAGTATCAAAAGAATTATGAAAATATTTGTTCATAGAAAATTCTAAAATTCTTAGTGGATAATTGTATGGAGATCACTAACAGACAAGTGGATGATTATCTGGAGAATCATGGAATAAGACACTGAGTATCAATAATGATGATTCCTTAATAAAAATGGTGTGGTTTAGATGATAAATTCTATCATAAGAAATATGGCTATAACTATTATTATTAAAAAAGACCTACTAGATAAATTCAATAAGGATGCATCAATGACTTCAATCAATAACTTTGATCAAGACATGCTATGTTTGGGATAAGATAAGAAAGCATATGATATACAATATATAAATAATCCAAAGTTTAATTAATTTCAAATTTTCATTAATAAGTTTTTTATTCATAACAATAAAAAATGAATAATGTATTAGTTTCGTAGAGATTTATGGATTTCACATCAATTTTCATCCAAGAGTAATGCATATGGGTGATTCATTAAGTATCTTGTAATGATTATTGAAATACATGATGTCAATATAGTATAGATTTAGAACACTCAACAATATAAAGTCAAAAAATTTCAAAAAAGAGAGTGATGAAGAGTTGAGTGGATAAAGCGAAGCATAAAGTGACTGCAAATTTTGAGGACTCTGGTGATGAGAAAAATGAAGTTAGACTAGAAACTACATAGAGGTTGAAAAGTAAATAAGAAATGTATGAACATGATATCATCATTTACCAAAAATGACTTGTACAAATTTGGATAAAGTATTCTATATAGAAAACATCACTCTTATCATATTTTAAGACAAAGTGTTTTTAAGAATAAAATAAATATAAGAATTGGGTTCAAGTAATGTGTGAAGGTCTTAACCAAATTGAGAATGATGAAACACGAGACATTGATCCAATTCTAGAAGATTAAAATTTTATCAAGAAAAAGTCGATGTTTTATAATATACGAATTTAGTATGGAATGGAGACCCAAAATAAATCACAGCTAGTGTTCGAGAGATATTCACAAATTGAATTCATTGATGTTGACAATACATTTTATCTCATGGCTTGGTTGGAAAATATTCACTTATTATAAGATATATTGGTGAAAATAGTGTTCAATGTGTACTAAATGGATATAAAATTAGAAATCTTCAATGAAGATGTTTAAAATAAGGTGTATATAGAACAAATAGATGGGATCCTTCTAGCTAAATATAAAATCTAGGTGTCCTAGATGAAGAATAAATTTTATGGGATAAATAAAACGTGAAGTGTAAAGACCCAAAAATCCCGTGGAATGTTTTTTAATACGTGGGATTTTTTATGAGTTCCAAAAGTTTACGGCCCTTGAGTTCGAGGCCCAGTGTGCCTGGAATCAATTTTTGAATTTTTGTTCGGGTACGTTCAGTAAACGTATAAGATGGTTTTTATAACTTTTGAACCGTTACCCGGAATTGAAATCTGAGAGCACCGTTGAACTCGTAGCGCCAGTATTCTCTTAAAGAAACTTTCACTTCGACGATAGTGAGTTGAGGATAAAAGTTAGTTTTTGGGTTTTTATATGAAGTAATAAAATAAAGTAAGATCACTTTATTTTATTTTAACCACCATGTAGAGGTTGGGTGGTTAAAACCTCCTCATGGGAGTTGGAGGTGGGACCACCACACCTTAACATCCCTTGGTAGGTTATGGTGGTGGGGCCCACCCGAGCATAACATCCCGTGAGAGGTTATGATGTGGGGGCCACAGGAGGCTTAACCCCCTATTAATGGGAAAGAAGAAAAACCTCTCAACTCCCTCAATTAATCTTATGTGTCAATGTAAAATTAAATTCTTTCAATTTAATTTTATGTGTCAACATAAAAATTAAATGCTATCAGTTAATTTTATGTATCAACATAAAATTAAATCCTATCAAATGTTTTGATGTAGGCTATGTGGGGGAAGCCCCTTGGAATCCTCCCAAAATTTAAGCCAACGAACCACTTAAATTGAACCAATGCTATTTAATTCGCTTGACGCCCCTTTTTTAATTAAGTAACTGCATCATTGGAATTTAGGAAGGTTCTTAATAAATAAACCATCATAAATTCCATGATGGTTACATACCTCTCCCCATCTCTTATATATAGAGAGCTTGGGAGGAGGATTTGGGGCGTCTTCATGAAGTGACAAAGTGCTGGTAAAGTGACGTGACACCCAACACTTGGAGGATTACGCTCTCCAATGAAGAACGCTCCACCGACGAAGAACATCGACCTCGACTTCAACCATCTTCCTGAGAACTTCTTCTAACATGAGACGTCCTCGTCTACAATGAATCGATATCTTCCTTCTTGCACCAATGTCAACCAACTAAGAGCAAGGTAGGGGTTTATTACGTGTTGATATTCCTTTTTCTTATCTCTTTCAATGATTGGAAAGGAATTATTGCTGGTGAATTGTTGACCATCTTCTTTGCTTGAGGAGCCTTTTGTAATCACCCCTAAACGCTGAGGGTGTGGGCCAACTAACATGGACCGACTCCCTTTTCCGATCTCTTGTGATGTTTCTCCGGTATGGAAACGTAACAACGATGAGGCGACAGAGACGACAACGACAATGTCTCATTACCCGCGGCCACCGTGAACCGTGCCGCCCTCGTCGTGCCCCGCACGCCCCGACCAAACCCGCGGCCTGCCTGGCGCCCCGGCAGCCTACATGCGGCCTCCCAGTGCACATCCCTACACCCAACCAGCCTCCCAGCGTGCTACCCGGCGCCCATGCCACCTGCTTGCGGTCTCCCAGCGCGCTGCCCAGCACCCAATCAGCCTCTCGGCGTGCTGCCTGGCGCCCATTCGACCTTCCACGTGCTGCCCGGCACCCAGGTCACCTGCCCGCGGCCTCCTGGCATGCTGCCCACGCCTACCTCGCACTGCTCACATGCCCCGCAGCCTACCTGGATACCGCCACACCCCGCGCCGCCTACCCACGCCAGCCTGGGGCCTGCCTGTGCCCAGCCGACCTTCTCAAAAGCCTCTAAGCCACCAGCCTCCCGAGCCGGCCCGCGACGTCCGTCGTGGCATCGCTGGCCGAACCGGCGCATCTTTTTGGCCCAAGCCACCTGAGCCACACCCCATGTGGTGCTGGCCAAACTGGCCCCATCCTCCGGGCCAACCCGCCCAGGTGGCGACCTCCGGGCGAAACTGCCCCCACAGTCCACTAGGTCGAGCCCAACGGATCGGGTCGAAACTGACAGGCTGACCCACCCAACGGGCCGGGTCAGACCTAGCGGGTCTGACCAGGTTGACCCAGACCAGGTCGTCCCAGTTTGGGTTGGGTCGAATCAGTCCGACCGGGTCGGACTGGGCCCAAGCCCACTACTGACCCTGTAACTTCCTTTGGCTGTAACTTTGGCACCGGTCGACCATTTGACGAACCATCAGTGGCACTGGTTTTATTGGATCACGATGGTCCCTTTGAGTATACCTCAATGGAGTTTGGGGTAATGTTGAGATATGGTCAGGTTGGATCGTACATGAATCCAACCGGGCCCATGGGACTAATAACTCATAGACCAAGAATCTGATTGATGCGTCGTATATTGCGTTGAGACCTCTATGATGAGACAGACCATTGAGATACTTCTTTTTGAGATTTGGTGGAAGTTGACATGTCAACACTTGGCTTGAGGAGTGGACCCTCCCAGAATCAAGAGTGCTTTGTGGAAACCATGTGGCTAGCTGTACACTGACGAGTGTTCCTGGATCATGTGTTGGTCCGACAATTCTAACTTCTATTCCTAGATCATGTGTTGGTCCAACAGAATAGCTGGTCCTGGATCATGTGTTGGTCTGATAGCTCTGATGACTATTCCTGGATCATGTGTTGGTCCGACAGTTCTGACTTCTCTTCCTGGATTATGTGTTGGTTTGACAGAATAGCTGGTCCTGGATCATGTGTTTGTCCGACAACTCTGATGATTCAGTGGCTACATCTGATCATCTTTATCTCTCTAAAATAATTTTATACCTGTGTGAGGTGAGTCAGTAACTTTTGAGTTTACCTCATGATTGAGATGGATTACTTGATAACTTGGGTATATGTATGGGTATATACCTAAGTGTGGTTATCTGTTGATTTCATAATTTTTTGTTTACCCTTGTTGGATTTTGTGAGACCTTGAGGGTCTCGGGGTCCCTACTGAGTATCATTATACTCACCCCTACACGGGCTATGCCCTCACCTCATTGTGTTGGTTGCAAACGACAGACAACGCTGACAGAGGCTGAGTGGACTGGACTGGACGGTACCCGGAGGTGGACCACATGGCATGACCGTACATGGAGGATACGGACGAACGTGGAGTTTTGTGGAGGCTATCTGTACCTACCCTTCAGGTAGGATCCAGGGTGGATGATCCAAGAGCTATTTTCACATTTCAGCTGTTCGTCACCTTTTCAGTTGTACTTGTACATTCTTGTTGGGCTTGTATTCTGGCCCCTTTACTTTTCAGCAATCATTTGTATATAGTTTTACCTCGTGTTTCACTTCCAGCATACTCTAATTGTATATGTTTATGATTTATAAAGGAAATTTCTTCCTAGATTAGGGATTTACGCCTTTGGTTCTAGTCACCAGCCCTTGGCCTATGGAAGTTGGGCTTGGGGTAGTCACGGTACGGGCCTCGGCGGATGGTTCGTGACAAATTGGTATCATAGGAGTTGGTTCTACCATAGAAATTATGACTCTGATATTTCTTTTCTATGAATAAATAGTGTTAAGAGTACTGAGTGTAGTTTTCAGTCTAGGGAGTCCAGTGTTGGTGTGGCGGCCAACGTATCCATACACCAGAACCCGGACTTCTAGTTTCCGACTCAGTGCATGAAAACATAGATTTTGAGTATGTTTTCAAGAGTCTTCTTTGTGAACTCTTTGAGTCAGCTCACAAGGTATAACTTATTGACCGTGGTGCACCTTTTTCTTTATAAGATGCCTCCACACAGACAGCTAGCCAGGGTTCCAGGCTTTGTACTAGATGGCAGCCCACCGAGCGATGAGGCCTCGGTGTCTGGCCCTATCATAGCAGAGGCACCAGCAGTACCACTACCTATTGGGTCATCGATTCCACCATCCCCAGCAACATAGAGTACACGCCACTTGAGCACGTTGCATGAGTTCCAATGCCAGAGGCTGACCAGGTTCAGGGGTGAGACGGAACCACAGGTAGCTGAGGATTGGCTGGAGGCTGTGGTGAGAGTGTTCAGACTAGTAGGGACACCAGCCGACCTTATGGTGATCCTTTCCACGAGTCTTATTCAGGCAGTAGCAGGCAGATGGTGGATCCTGATGCTCTAGGTTCATGACAAGGTGACACGTCTCTGGGCAGACTTTGAGAGCCTGTTCTGGGCAGAGTTTTTCCCAGCCACCCCGCATGCGGTGCAGATATAGGAGCTTCTTCATCTGCAGAAGGGCAGTATGATTGTATCTCAGTACTCAGTGAGGTTCACTGACCTCTCTCGCTACTCCACAGATATGGTACGAGACCCATTCTTCAGGGCTTGGACCTTCGAGCAGGGGCTCCGGTGAGAGATCAAAGCTTCGATGATCTCCCTCAGTATCCTGATGCAGGAGGGGGGGTTAGAGAGAGCCCTCCTAATGGACAGTGTCTTTGATGAGCAGTCACCAGCAGTGAGACCCATCACTAGTCGACATATAGTGGAGTCTTCTGCAACTGGCAGTTAACAGATGTCGTATAGGTCCAAGAGGACCAGGCTATTCGGTGTACGACCTTAGGTTACGGGTTCAGTTGTGCGAGGAACATGAGACAAAGCCATTCATGCCAGAAGCAGGCAGTGTTACTCTTGCAGCGGGCAGGGTCACATGGCTTGTGATTGTCTGACCTGCCATACTGACGATCAGCAGGCAAACAAAGGACCGCCTAGGCCAAGATAGAGATTCGATCGAGGTGGTCTGCAGGGTGCAGGCTGACGTGGAAGAGGAGCTAGTTGTGCAGCTGGTGGTGGATGACAATTTGAGTTTTTACCGCCACCACCTCTAGGAGGTCCACCCTGACTGCAAGGAGCCGGTGGATAGGGGAGAGCTCAGCTCCAGGTAGTTGAGGCATATGACTATGGTGCTCCAGAGAAGATTCGAGGTACGATCTATGCCTAATCCACCTTAGCTGTAGTTCTTATAGACACAGCTGTCAGTCACTCTTTCATTACCACTGTCGTTATTCGGAGATCGGAGATTCCGAAAAATTTGTTGGCTTGATCCTTATGGCTAGAGACTCTTATGGGAGTATACTAGACAATTACGCACTGGTGCTGGAAGTGAGAGCTTACTCTAGGAGGTGATAGCTTTGACTGGGATCTCCTAGTAGTGGCATCGAGGCCTTACGACATCATCTTGGGTATGGACTGGTTATCTATATTCTGTGCTCAGATCAACTGTATTCGGCGCAAATTGCAGTGTGTCTGCACAAATGGGATCAAGTTTACCTTCACCAGCAAAAAGGTAGCCTTTATAGCATAGAACGGATTTACTCAAAGGAGGGTGAATCCAATCACTCGTCATTTGGCATGCCTTACCCTCGGAGCAGTTGATGTGGAGAGTCCAAGCTATCCTGTAGTGGTGGACCATTATGCAGATGTTTTCCCTGACGATGTTCTAGTACTACCTCCTCGCAGAGATTTGGACTTCTAAATTGACTTTTACCCTGGGACGACACTGATATCTACACCAGCATATCAGATGGCTCCCACTGAGCTTCGTGAGCTGTGTGTATAGCTGGAGGAATTTCCAGGGCAGGGATTCATCTGAACCAGTGTTTCTCCCTGGGCAGCCCTGATTCTGTTCGCCAAGAAGGTGTATGGGAGCTTGAGGCTTTTTGTTGACTACCATCGCCTAAACCAGGTGACTGTGAAGAACAAGTACCCACTCCCGAGGATTGAAGGCCTCTCTGATCAGCTGAAGGGGGTACTGTGGTTCTCAAAGATAGACCTCAAATAAGGTTATCACCAGCTCAAAGTTTGAGATGAGGATGTGCATAAGATGGCCTTCAGGTGTCGGTACAGCCATTACGAGTTCTTGGTTATGCCTTTTCGAATAACCAACCCTCCAGTAGTGTTCATGGAACTCATGAATAGGATCATCCATCCATACCCTAATCGCTTTGTCATAGTCTTTATCGATGACATTCTGATCTACTCGAATACTGAGGAGGATCATGCCTAACATTTGTGAGTAGTACTGGACACACTTTGAGAGCACCATCTTTATGGTAAGGTCTCGAAGTGCTAGTTTTTTTATTCGAGAGGTTCACTTTTTAGTACATTTCATCTCGTAGGCTAGAGTTATAGTGGATATAGCGAATATTGAGGAGGTACTTTCTTGGGAGCCACCCATGGTTGTGACAGAGGTATTGAGTTTCCTTGGTTTAGCTGGATACTATCGGAGATTCATTCCAGACTTATCCAGAGTTGCAGCACCACTATCAGCCTTGATGAAGAAGGGGAAACCCTTCGTGTGGTTGGAGAGATGCCAGCAGAGCTTTCAAGATCTGAGGCAGAGGCTGACTAGTGCCCCCATCTTGAGACTTCTAGAGGAAAGAATATGGTACTTAGTTTACTGTGAAACATCAGGGACCGGACTCGGGTGTGTCCTGATGCAGGAGCGAGTAGTGATCGTGTATGGTTATTGGTAGCTAAGATAGCACGAGAAAAACTATGCTACCCATGACCTGGAGTTAGCAGCAATGTTCTTCGCCTTGAAGATGTGGCAACACTATCTTATGGGTGAACATTTTACCGTGTACTCTGATCACAAGAGTCTCAGGTATATCTTATCTCAGAAGTACCTAAATTCGAGACATCGTCAATGGCTTGAGTTCCTCCAGGACTACAAATTCGAGATAGTATATACTCCTTGGAAGGGTAATGTTGTTGCAGATGCACTCAGCGGGAGGTTTGGTATACAGCTTTTAGGAGAGGCAATGGATTAGATAGCCACTTTGCATATATCCTTTGTGGATAGAGATGGAGCAGACTTTCTACGTTCTCTTATAGTCACTCCCTCACTCTTTCAGCAAATCAGGGAAGCATAGCATGGGGACACTAACTATGAGAGGCGAGGTGCTTAGATATCCACAGGGCAGGCACATAATGGATTTTCTGAAGGTGGGGAGCACGTCATCCTCTTCAAAAGATGTACTATGGTGCCAGTGTCACTTCAGGAGGAAGTGTTGAGGAATTTTCACACGTCCCCTCTAGCGGTACATACAGGAGTGGAGAAGATGTACTAGGACCTTCGATGATAGCACTAGTGGCAAGGTACCAAGAGGGTAGTAGTAGAGTTTGTCTCTCGATACCTCATTTTTCAGCAATTTAAGGCAGAGCACCAGGTACTAGCAGGCTTGGTCCTGACTTTAGATGTCCCAGAGTGGAAGTGGGATGGGATATCCATGGACTTCTTGAAAGGACTTCCACGTACATCTATGGGCCACGACTAGATTTGGGTGATTGTAAACTGACTCACAAAATCGGCCCAGTTTTTACTGATCAAAGAGCAGGGTTCAGTAGAGAGCTTGGGATGCCTCTATTTGTAGGAGATTGTGTGCCTACATGGAGTACCTTCTTCTATTGTCTCCGACTGTGATGCACAGTTTATTTCATGGATATGGAAGGGGTTGCATGAGGCTTTCGGGACACAGCTACGTCAGAGCACTACCTTCCATCCTCAGACAGATAGCGATACTGAGAGGACCATTCAGACCCTCGAGGACATACTATGTGCTTGTGTCTTTGACTTCAGTCACAGCTGGGAGGATCACTTACCCATGGTGGAGTTTTCCTACAACAACAGTTATCACTCCACCATATGAATGGCACCTTTTAAGGCGTTGTACAGACAACATTGTAGATCACCCTTCTGCTGGACTGACCCAGGGGAGTCAGCACTAGTGGGAACCGAGATGGTACTAACTACCATGGATAAGGTGCAAATCATCCAAGAGCAGATTAAGACTATAAAGAGCAGATAGAATTCGTATGTTGACAGGATATGGAGACCTCTGGAGTTTGAGGATGGCGACCACGTCTTTCTACGAGTCTCACCCCGACGAGGTCTACAAAGATTTGACCAAGGCGGCAAGTTATCTCTGATATTCATCAGACCTTTTTAGTTCCTCAGTAGAGTTAGCTAGGTGGCTTACTGCTTATCTCTTCCACCTCAGTTGCATCGGGTGCACTAAATCTTCCACGTATCTCAGATGAGGAGATACGTGCACGACCCTTCACATATCATCGACCATGGGGAGCTGGACGTCGACGATGGGGTGAATTTTATGGAGGTTCTAGTGGAGATTGAGGATCAACAAGATTGGGTCCTATGTGGACGGTTGATACCTATGGTGCGCGTTCATTGGGAGCATAGGAACCTCCAGGAGAGCACATGGGAGCGGGAGGCTCAGATGCATGCTCAGTAACCCCATCTGTTCCTTTAGTTCGAGTTGTATCTTATGGGGATGTAAATCCCTAAGGTGGGGAGAATGTAAAGACTTAGAAGTACCGTGGAATTTATTTTAATACATGGGACTTTGTACGAGTCCGCAAAAGTTTACATCACTTGATTCCGAGGCCCAGTGTGTCGGAAATCAATTTTTGAAGCTTTGTTTGGTTACAGTCAGTAAAAAACGAACAGGTTTTTATAACTTTTGAACCGGTGCATGTAATTAAAATCTGAGAGCACCGTTGAACTCACAGCACCGATATTCACTTAAGGATACTTTCACTTCGACAACAATGAGCTGAGGATAAAGGTTAGTTTTTGGGTTTTCGTGTGAAGTGATAAAATAAATCAAGCTCACTTTATTTTATTTTTAATTTCCATGTGGAGGTTGGGTGGTTAAAACCTCCTCATGGGAGGTTATGGTGTTGGGGCCCACCCGAGCATAACCTCCTATGAGAGGTTATGACATGGGGGCCACACGAGGCTTAACCACCTATTAATGGGAGGAGAGGAAAACCTCTCAACAAACTCATTTAATTTTATGTGTCAAAGTAAAATTATATTCATTCAATTTAATTTTATGTGTCAACATAAAAATTATATGTTATCAATTAATTTTATATGTCAACATAAAATTAAATCCTATCAATTTTTTTGATGCAGGATATGTGGGGGAAGCCTCTTGGAATCATCCCATTATTTAAACCAATGCACCTCTTAAATTGCGCCAATGCTATTTAATTCACTTGAACCCCTTTTTTAAATTAAGTAACCGCATCGTTGGAATTTAGGAAGGTTCCTGATAAATGAACCATCATAAATTCCATGATGGTTACATACCTCTCCCCCTCTCCTATTTATATAGAACATGGGAGGAGGATTTGGGACGGCTTCATCAAGCGACAAAGCACTGGTAAAGTGACGTGATGCCCAACACTTGGAGGATTACACTCTCCAACGAAGAACGCTCCACCGACGAGGAACGTCGACCTCGACTTCGAACATCTTCCTTGGAACTCCTTCCGACGTGAGACGTCCTCATCTACAATGAATCGACATCTACCTTCTTACAACAACGTCAACCAACTACGGGCAAGTTATGGGTTTATTACACGTTGATATTCCTTTTTCTTATCTCATTTAATGATTGGAAAGGAATTATTGCGGGTGAATTGTTAACCATCTTCATCTCTTGATGAGACTTTTTTTATCACCCCTAAACGTGGTGGGTGTGAGCCAACAAACATGGCCCGACTCCCTCCATCGATCTCTTGTGATGTTTCTCCGGCATGGAAATGTTACAACGATGAGGCGATGGAGGCGGCAACGACAAGGTCATGCTACCTACGGCTTCTGTTAACCATGTCGCTACCGCAGTTCCCCGCATGCTCCGGCCGAACCCATGACCTGCCCGGCGCCTAGGCCGCTTGCCCACGGCCTCCTGGCGCACTGCCCGACACCCCACTGGCCTCCCGGTGCATTTCCTGACACCTAGGCCGCCTACCCACGGCCTCCCGATGCGCTGCCTGGTGCCCTGCTGACCTTTCGGTGCCCAGCCGGCCTCCTGACATGCTATCTGGCACCCAGCTGGCCTCTCGTGCATTTCCTGGCACCTAGGACGCCTACTCGTGCCTACTGCATGCCTCGCGGCCTGCCTGCACGCCGCCGTGACTCGCGCCGCATGCACGTGCCAGCCCGCAGCATGCTCGCGCCTCGCCAGCCTACCCATCGGCCTTCAGGTCACCGGCCCCCTGAGATGGTTCGTGGCATCCTTCACGGCATCACTGGCCAACCAGATTGGCTTTTCGGGCCGAGCTACCCAAGCCGCACCCCATGTGGTGCTGGCCGAACTGGCCCAAGCCTCCAGGTCGAGCCTCCTATGCGGCGACCTCCGGGCCGAACCGCCCCCACATTCTACTGGGCCGGGCCCGGAAGACTGGGCCGAACCTCATGGGCTAACCCTCCCAAGGGGCTGGGTCAGACCCAGACCGGTTCGGTCCAGTCTGGGTTGGGCTGAGTCAGTCCGATGAGGTCAGACTGGGCCCAGGCCCACTACCGACCCTGTTACTTCCTTTGGCCATAACTTTGGCACATGATGATCGTTTAACAAACCATTAGCGGCACTGGTTTTCTTAGAGAACAACAGTTCCTTTGATTATACCCCACTGGAGTTCAGGGTAATGTTGAGATACGGTCAGGTTGGATCGTACACGAATAAAACCGAGGCCCGGGACTAAAAAGATAATAAGTCATAGACCGGGTGTCTGATTGACGTGACGTCTATTACGTTGAGACCCCTATGACAATACGAACCTTTGAGATACTTCTTTTTGGGACTTGGTGGTAGTTGACATGTTGACACTTGACTTGAGGAGCAGACCCTCCTGGAGTCAAGCGTGCGTTGTGGAAACCCTATGGTTTGTTGTGCACTGATGACTATTCCTAGATCATGTGTTGGTCCAATAGTTCTGAATTCTATTCCTAGATGATGTGTTGGTCCGACAAAATAGCTAGTACTAGATCATGTGTTGGTCTGATGGCTCTGACAACAATTCCTGGATCATGTGTTGGCCTGACATTTCTGACTTATGTTCTTGGATCATGAGTTGGTCTGACAGAATACTTGGTCCTAGATCATGTGTTGGTCCGGCAGCTCTGATGATTCAGTGGCTACATTGGATCATCTTTATCTCTCTACAAATATTGTATACCTGTGTGAGCTGAGTCAGTAACTTTTGAGTTTACCTCATGATTGAGATAGATTACTTTATAACATAGGCATATGTATGGGCATATACCTAAGTGTGGTTATCTATTGATTTATTACTTTTTGGTTTACCCTTATTGGATTTTATGATACCTTGAGGGTCTCAGGGTCCCTACTGAGTATCGTTATACTCACCCCTACATAGTTTATGCCCACACCTCATTGTGTTGGTTGCAGACGACGGACAACACTGACCGAGACTGAGTGGACAAGACTGGGTAGTACCCGGAGGTGGACCACACAGCGTGATAATACACAGAGGAGACGGATGGATGTGGAGTGTTGTGGAGGATATATGTACCTACCCTTGAGGTAGGATCCATGGTGAACAATCCAAGAGCTGGTTTCACGTTTCAGCTATTTTTCCCTTTTTTATTTGTACTTGTACTTTGCTATTGGGCTTTTATTCCGGCCCCTTTACTTTTCTTCACTCATTTGTATACAGTTTTACCTAGTGTTTCACTTCCAGCTTACTCTTATTGTGTTTGTTTATGATTTATAATGGAAATTCCTTCCCATCTTATAGATTTATGCCTTTGGTGCTTGTCTCCATCCCCTGGACTATGGAAGGAGGGCTTGGGGTAGTCATGACATGGTCCTCGGGGGAAAGGTCGTGACATGAAGGTTCCAGTATTCTAGACCAGATTAATAATATAGAAAGCGATGACTCTAGAGAGGAGTATTTAATCATAAACTCTTCATCAAGAAATAAAATAATCATTGGATTTTGGTGTTCATCTATGTGTAATACATAATGTTTATAGGATTGGAAAATGAGTGGTCAAAGTTTTTTATAGAATATATGAAGTGCGAGTAAAAAATGTTCATGCTTGAGGAGTAAATATTTTCCCTCGGTTTATAGGTGGATCAAGAAAGTACTGATACATTTATTTCTCAGTCAAAATATGCCAAATAATTACTCAATAGGTTTATAATGTAAGATTTTAAGCTATTGAAAACACCAGTAGCAAACTCAATTATGTTTTCAAAAAATATTACAAGGAGTTCAATAACATGATGTACAAGTAAGTTATTAGGATCCTCTTATACTTATGAATGACATGATATGATATTTTGTTTTCCACATGGTAAGATGCATGGTTCCAAATTTTTACGATGGAAAGAAACATGCTAGTAGTAAAAAAGAGTGATTTAGTGTAACCATAATATAGTGGGATTCTGGTTGTTCAATCATTTATCATCATAGAAAAATTATTGTTCCTTTTATTTGTTGATGGGAATAGTTTAGTGGATGATACAAATCCAACATCAGGAGGTGAATTCTGTAAGATTTGGTGTCCTAGAACCAACTGGTTTGACTTTGATTACATGGATATTTAAAGTATTATTACATATTGTTCATTTTTCTGCATGACTATAATGTAATAATGTCTTAGAGTATTCGTTGCATTGATAAGGTAATGGGAGTTCCCTATATTGATGAGAACCTTGAAATGCTATAAAAATATGCATAAATATAGTTATGTCATTGGATGACATGCTATTATGATACAAAAAGCATGCATATTGTCAAGTGCGAGTACTCGTAAGTATATGAGACTTCCTCTCATGAAGTTCGCACTTGGAAATTTCTAAGATAAGAGATTATGAGAACATACCCGCTAGTAGGAATTCTGCATGTTTTGGTGTCATCAGATATTTCAATCTGTGAACATGTGTAATAATATTTATACTTTAATATTATCATTAATATGTGTCACGACTTATGCACTTTGATCTTCTGATGAAAACTCTCACATAAACAGTTGGCGGGAAGTAGGGTACGTTGGGTGCATCTTGAGTGGCATGCTATTAATGGATAAGTCAAGGAAGGATTTGTCCCTTTTATTTATCAAAGTTGATATCTCATCCCTTGGATTGAAATAGAACATTCACGTGAAATTCAATGTCCATGGTGTAATGAAAATTTTATTTCAGGTAGTCATAGAACGATGTATCAAGTATAAATGTTAATGACACACTCATGAAACTTGCTTGATACGATATTACGACAAAGGGATTTTATTACACAGTGAGAATTCATATGTGGATGTCATTGTTGGGACATTACGTTCTTTATCTTGGGTTCCTTGACTCGTTGCTAGACAATACTCTTGTACTTTAGGCAGGCTCACCTAATTCCAACAAGAAAGAATCCTAGAGGGTCACACACTAAGTGTTTTTGGTGGTCTCGATTAAATTATATTTATATTTAATTAATGAAATAAATATTACTTTAAATACCATAGAATAATTTTATACAATTTAAAATGATCTCATAAATTAAATAAAATATATTTTTTATTTTATTGAACATTTAATAAATATATATTTACTAGTTTGTAAATAAAATATTTATTTAAGAGAATAATTTATTTATTTTTTTATTCAGGTGTTTGATATACGGAATTGGAGTTCAAGCGGACCAAGGTCGGTCTGTTAGTAAAATAATTATTTTCAAGATGGTAAATAATTATATAACTAGTTGGCACAAATTAAAATAACACATCTATTATTTTGTGACGCAGAATTTTATTTATAATTCTGTTTTGTGCTAGTTGGAACACTATAAATAATGATGCGGAATTGTTTTTAATTGCATGGGTTTTCTCTAATTTCATTAATGTATTTAATAGTTGCTATGCAATTAAATATTTTAACTAAAATTCCATGTATATAAATAAGCAAGTACCCCTATTGTGTCATACACCACACCACGTGCCTGGTGAATTGAGAATTGTTCAACCAAAAAAATTCTCTCTCGAATCCTCTTCTCTCCCCTCTCAAAACTGAGAGACGTTCTTCAAGGCTGAAGAACAAGAGATTAATAACGACCAACACAAAACACTCGTTTCATCATGCTAGCACCCGAAGAATGAGTAGTGTTGATTGGAGGCCATCAGAGCACATGTGGATCACCACTAGAGGGATTCTAGTTTGGATCCATACAAGTGCAACGTGATAATTCGGAATTTATTAAATTAATTATAAACATGATTTGCAAGATCCTCTATAATGGTTTCAGGCCTCTTTCTTCTTTATCTAAATATTTGATTATATTTTATGGAGACTAGCGTTCATCTTTGTATTGATCCCTTAATAATCATTGATCATGGTAAAAATCAGAATTGGGTGTCATCCCAACCATTCTTCAGTTGCGCCCAATGCCTTCAAGTGGTATTAGAGCGGTTACATCATAGTTTATAATTATTTAAATATTTCGTAGATGAATTACGCATTTAATAATTTTGTTGTTTCAATTCTAGTTAATCATTCTGCAAATCTGAATCTCAAGATATATTCCTCCTCTTTTGTTTCTCATTCACCTTACAGAAATGATCTTTTCTTTTAATTTTGATTAAAATAAAATAGAGGACCTCATCCAGAGGTGCCGAAGATTCCTGGCCGTAAAACACTAGAATACATGGCGTGTATTCTGTAGTACACGCTGTGTAGTCAAGATTCAATGCATCGGACTGGTCCTCCAAACCAAGTCAGGTGTTGGAGTCTTTCTATGTCTTAAATGAATCTGTTTGTTGACCAGGAACAGGTGGCACACAGTTTCTAGATTACACGCCTTGTGTCCAAATAGACATGGTGTGTAGTCCCTTCAAGTTAGGGTTGGATAGTGTACCCCATACATGACTTTCCCAGATGGAGACCGTGTAACGAGGAACTATATGGCATGTGTCCCACTAGACATGTCATGCACTTCGAAGATTTATAAAGTACACTCACACATCATTTCCTCGAGCGTGTACTTTTGATAGATGGTGAAAAATAGTACACATCGTGCAGTTGGAACTACACGTCATGTACTTATCCAAATTACATAGATTTATTAAAATTTATTATTATATTATACAAACCCATGAGATGTGGACCATCGTGAGGGCATAAAGCTGAGGCACAACACATGACAGGTGTTTTATATATGTGTGTTTAATTTAACATCTGTGTAATGTTCATTTCTACTCATTGGGTAGTTATGATAGGAATTCACTGGGTTTCATCCAAGGTGCAAGTTATGTGCAAAGATAATTTTAAATGAATTTATTTGTTTAAAATTATGATGGATGAGAATATCATGGAAATTCATAAAAGGATTTAAGATAAAAGGATCGATTAATTAAGGATGATAATTAATTGATTCGAGCGTGATTTATCTTAAATGAGAACAATTAAATAATCAAATGCTAGTTTTATTTATGCATAAACATCTTTTCATGTATGGATGATCATGATATATACTTAGACCTTTGTGTGTGGATGATTTCTTTTAATTTATTTATTTAAATTAAATTTGTTGGCCTGTGAGCCTTCTCCTCATTAATATATAGGGTCTCCATGCCCAATGTTTATTTTATGTAAAACCCCTTTTTTCCCCTCACCTTCATGTGACTTAAAAAATGAATATATAATGGATGGAACTCCCAAGCTATTGGAGGCTGTTCAAGCTGGAGCTGAGACAAAACCAATCCCAGGAAATATAGAGGTGGACATGTGGAAGCTGTAAACACAAACCCAAAAGGTTCATGTTGTTTCTCCCATAGGTCGGGGTTAGTTTATCAACCACTAATAAAATAACCATTAGAAAAGTTCATAACCATGCCATTTAATTTATTTTATTTCTTCCAGTTGCATGGTTTATCATTACAGATGTGTTGTCACGATCACATAATTAATGAATTAAACAAGCATGCATGATGGAACTCAAATAAACCAAAATTTCGCATAAATATTATCAAGACATGATTAATCACTTAAGTAAGTTACACTTAATATTAATAATCAGGTGATAATGATAATAATTAATTCACACATAAGAGATAAAAATCCCTCAAATAAAATTTTAAGTCAGAACAGGCCTTATGCTACTTGATTAAAGAGAAATAATCAATAAAACTATGTGTTTGACCAACCCTTTTTGGGACACTTTTATACCAAAATCCCTTATGAAAGGTTTCAGGTTAACTTAACCATATTACATCAAGAAGATTAACCCTTGCAGGACTTTGTGTAATATTGGAGGCAAGAGTTGAGAAAATCCAAAGTCGTGATTTCAGGATTGGGGAGTCCACTCAACATATCAAGGAGCTACAAGCCTGTAGTTGGCAAAGACCTACCTACCTAAATACCTTCTAATAGCTTGACCAACCCTTGTTGGGGTTATGCGAATGGGAATATGGATCCATGCCACTAGAATGTCATGGAAACTGGACATTCCTAGTTCAATGGTGAGGGCCATTGGGACATGATAAAATAATGGGAGACTTAAATAAAATTTATTATTTCTCATAAAATGTAATCAAGAAAGTACTAATGATCTGCTCTTTTAATTGTAGAATAAAAATGAAGAGCCCATTAACCCCACTATCCCTACGATCAATTTTGGATAAAGACAACATCCTCACTGGCAGTAACTTCCAAGAATGGTTTAGACACCTTCGGGTTATCCTACGCCATTAATGGAAGTCTTGCATGATAGAGTCAGCATTACCTGATCCACCTTCCAAGGAGGCAAGTGATAAGGATTTTCTGGTCTATGAGAAACATATGAATGATGTGGTTGACATTCAATGTTTGATGTTATCATCAATGTCTAGTGATCTCATGAAGTCTCATGGAAACATGGATGCTTATATCATGCTCGAGTACCTCTGTGGTCTTTACCAGGATAAATGAAGACAGAAAAGGTTTGAGATAGCCAAGGCACTCTTTCAGAGTAATCTCAGAGAAGGTTCCCCAGTTGGGCCTCATGTAGTCAAACTCATTGGACACATTGATACCCTATAATTTCTAGGGTTTAAACTCTCTGAAGAACTGGGCACTAATCTAATTCTCTCATCACTCACTCAGAGCTTCTCTAACTTTGTTGTCAATTTCAATATGAACAAAATTGAGAAGTCTCTATCTGATCTTCTTATCCTCATTTGCCAAGTGGACAAAGATATGTAGTGTGAAAAGCCTTATGTCCTTATGGTGAATAAGAGGAAAGAGAAGGCAGAGATCTTTTAGCCCAAATCTTCTTCACAACCTTCCAAGAAAAGGAAGATCAAAGGGGAGGCAAGGGAACAAGAGGCTGTTTGTTTCACATGTGGAATGAAGGGCCACTGGAAAAAGAACTGCATCCAGCCTAAGAAGCAAGGGGAAGCTTTAGATGTGTTTGTTGTCAAATCCAATCTATCTGTTTCTACAAATTGGGTATTAGATATAGCTTGTGGTTCTCATATATGTATCCAAACATAGGAACCAAGTATATTCAAGAAGATTGATCGAGGGGAGGTAGATCTACGAGCAGCCAACAGATACAGACTTACTATTATAGCTATCGAGGACAACCACAACACATTGCCAACTAGGATTATCTTGGTGTTAAAGGTTTGTTTTTATGTTCCTTCTATAACCAAAAACATAATTTATGTATCCAGACTATATATAGATGGATATTTTTTTCAATTTTTGAAATGAATGTTGCTTCTTTTAAAAAGATAGAATTTGTTTTGGTAGGGATAATTTATACAACGATCTTTATGTACTGGATTATACAAACCATGTAATGGAAGTTGATGACAATGATACTTCACATGGCTCATACCACACCCAACTTTGGCATCACTAGCTAGGTCATGTAAATGAGAAACTCTTTACAAAGTTACATCAAGATAGACACTTAGATTCTTTTGAAATAAAACCACTTGGTGTATTTCATGCATGTTTACAAGGAAAAATGACCAAATCCCCATTTGGTGGGAAAGGAGAAAGGGCTAAAGATCTTTATGAATTGGTTCATACTAATGTGTGTGGACCATTTCTAGTTGAAGCAAGGGGTGGGTTCTCATTCTTCATAACTTTTACTTATGATTTTAGTAGATATGGATATATCTACTTAATGAGGTATAAGTCGAATTCCTTTGATAAGTTTTTTAAATACAAGACTGAAGTTATAAAACAGCTTGGTAAGAAGATTAAGGAACTCCGTTAAGACCGAGGTGGGGAATATCTTAATGAAAACTTCATTGATTACTTACGAGAGTTTGAGATCCTATCCCAACTTGCTCATCCTTACACACCTCAATGGTATGGTGTAAGTGAAAAGAGGAACTGCACCTTGTTAGACATGGTGAGATTAATGATGAGTCATGCAAGTCTTATATTATCCTTTTGGGGATATGCGTTACAAACAACGACACACATACTAAACCAAGAACTAACTAAATCAATAAATGGTATTTTATAAGAGTTCTGGAGTGGAAGAAAATCCATGTTATAAAATTTACATTTGTGGGGTAGCGAAGCATTTGTTAAGGCCTCTTCAGGTAATAAACTCTCACCCCGAGGCACAAAGTGTACCTTTATAGGATACCCCAAGGAAAAAAGGGGATATTACCTATAAAACCCCTTAGAAAAAAGGTTATAGTTTCAAGACATTCCATATTCCTTGAGAGGGAGCACCACTCCAAAAAATATAGTGGGAGCGAGATAGACTTCGATGAAGTTGAGGCTCAAGGTGCACAAGAGTTGGTACAGGAACAGATTCCACCAAGCCCCATGGAAGAAGAATCCATTCCAGAGACACAATTACTATGTAGGAGTACAAGAGAAGTTAGAGAAATAGAACGATATGGTTTTCTAGTTACTGAGGATGGTGACTCCATATTAGTTGATAATAATGATCCTCTAACCTACAAGGAAGTAGTAAGTGTCATAGACATTGCCAAGTGGAAAGAATCCATGAAATATTAAATGGATTCCATGTACCAAAACCAAGTTTGTATTTTGGTAGATCCTCCAGTTTATGTAAAGCCTACTGGTTGCAAATGGGTATTCAAAAAGAAACTAGACATGGAAGGACAAGTCAGTACCTATAAGGCATGACTGTTGCAAAAGGCTTTAAACAGTATCAAGGAATTGACTATGATGAAACCTTCTTGCCAGTTACAATGCTAAAATCCATTAGAATTCTACTTGATATTGTGGATTACCATGACTGTGAGATTTGGAAAATGAATGTCAAAATAGAATTCCTTAATGGGAACCTTCAGGAAGATGTCTACAAGACACAACCTGAAGGGTTTGTGACTCCAAAGGATGCTAATAAGGTATGCAAGTTGTAGAAATCCATTTATGGATTAAAGCAAGAATTAAAGTCATGGTACATTCATTTTGATGAATCCATAAAGAATTTTTTTTATCAAAAATTAATGTGATTCTTGGGTGTACAAATAGTTTAGTGGGAGTGTAGTTGTTTTCCTAATAGTATATGTTAATGACATATTCCTCATTGGAATCGAGATACGAGTCTTGCAATCTGTTAAGTCATGGTGGAATCAATACTTCTCCATGAAATACTTTGGCGAGGTAGCATATATTCTTGGGATCAAGATACATGGTGATAGATCCAAGAGATTGTTGGGCCTAAGTCAAAGTACATAAATTGATAAGATTCTAAAGAGATTCAGTATGGAACAATCTAAGAGGGGATTGTTGCTAGTGTCACATGGAATTCATCTTTCTAAGAAAATGTATCCTCAGAAACATGAGGAAATAAAGATAATTTCAAGGACTCTATATGAATCATTTATTGGTTCAGTCATGTATTTCATGCTATGTACTTGGCTGGATGTCGCCTACGCATTGAGTGCAGTAGGCAGATATCAAGCTGACCCAGGTGACCGCCATTGGATGGTAGTCAAGACTATCCTAAAGTATCTGAGTCATACTAAGGATATATTCATGGTTTATGGAGGAGATGAGGAACTACTCATTAGTTGATATGAAAATTCTATTTTCTATACTGATCAAGATGACATGAAGTCGCAAACGGGATACATCTTCACTTTGAATGGAGGTGTAGTAATCTGGAAGAGCTTAAGGCAGAGTGTGGTCACAGATTCTATAGCAGTGTCTGAGTATATCTCAACTTTTAAGGATGCGTGATTAGCCAATAAAAACACATATTTTGATTACATTTTAATGGTATTAAATGATCATTTTTTATCTTATGGTCCCGAGTTAGAGGATTTTAATTTTGAACATCTATTCTCATCATTTGTGCACTTCATGCCTAATATGCACCAATTTAGGCCCAATGTTTCATCTGATTTCAAAGAATGTAATTATCCATATTTTAATTTGATATTTTTGGAAATGGATATAAACTTAAATATGAACAATTTTCATTCAGGGATCAATGGAGGATTCATAAAGGATGAAGAGGATTTTTGGCGAAGAAAGGAAATAATTCTGGAGAAGTCAGATTGGATATCATCCCACTGATCGGACTGTGGGGCCCACAATACAAGCCCAATCAAGCCCAAAATTTATGGAAGGATATAATACATATAGGGGAACAGATGATTCTTCTGAATATAGTGCTAATTCGTCTTAATGGTGGTGATTTAGGAAGCCAAAATTGAGGATGCAATTCTAGGCCAGATTCTGCGGCCCAGAAACACAGCCCACTATTTCAATCATATCTCCCGAACCACAACGTATTTTGGGCTGAAAGTTTATAGGATATTAGGGGACATCTGGGGTTCATTTAATTATTCTATGGACCACTCCAATTCTTCCTTATAGATTGTTCTTTCGGTGCTTCCTTGAGGTGTAGAAATCTGGCTCCCACTTCGAGGCAAGAGTTGAAAAGTCTCTTATGCATTAAATGTCCACCCACCTTTCTCCAACAAAATTAATTAAATGAACATGGGATGATGGGATCTCGGAAAAATGCTACAAAAATTCCTATTTAAGGCAGTAGGGATGGATTATTTGAGGATCTTGCTGCTTTCTTTTCATTGTAATGTTATTATGCCAATTTGCCTTTATAATGTTCTTCCTTCTCATGTAAGTTGTTCGAATCACCTTAGTCTTCAATAAAATTTATTCTTCTTCTATTATTTTGTTCTTATTCATATCACCTTGATACCGTTGCCTCAAGGTGTGAAATTTTTCACACCAAACCTTGTGATTTTGTTCACACAACGGTGGAGTGACCGTTATTTTTTGTTGTTTTTACTTCTTCAATTCCACCCTCGTAAGTCTACTTTCTGCTTCCGTTGAGAACTTGTCATCAATGGAGGCCTAGCTCTTTTATGGGTTGATCCAAGGGATAATAAAGGGGCTGTATTGAATGTTATTTCTCATTCCCTAAATGTTATTAATTTCTTTTAATTGAGTTTCTTTCATTCAATGATTTTTATTCTTCTTCTTCCTTATTGAATTTATTCACCCCACTTTATTGTGCTAATTACATCCTTTACCATGGAGTGATCATGAAAATGATCCTACAAGTGTATAGGTGATTATAATGTGTTTTGAAGGTGTTTAGTTATTAAGTGATGAGGTTATTTTGAATTCATTGCATGAATCCTTCTCGAGTCAATGAAATTAAAATCGTAAAAAAAAGAATTCATTCAATCCACCCTGAGCAATAACCTATGATCAACTCATTTTCTCATAATTTCAATTCACATAGATCTTTTAGTTCTCTTTCAAAACCATCTAAAATCAACTCAAGTTGGCCACTTAATATCCAAAAATCCATCTCTTTTTATTGAGTGTCTAATGGTTCTTCTTAGGTCTCTGAGGATTCGACAACGCAAGCTGCACTGCAAGCGACCGCTTGACCCTTAAAACTTGGGTAAATTTGGGAGAGACCAAATTTTGGCACCATTGTTGGGGACCAAGTAAGTTCCTTAGACAAAAAACTTCTTTCCTCACCCCCATTCTTCTATTCTCACCCAATATATCTTATCTTTTCCCTTTCTTTATTTTTTTTCTTTTGGCGCATGTCCGCCTTCACCCGCGATAACTCAAATAGACTAGTCAGGGTGGAAAGTCATAGGATAGGAGAGCCAAATACACCATTGGATCCTAACCTTCCTAATACCCCAGAGTTAAAGATTGAGTCAATTTCAATGGAGGTTCTTCAAAGAAACCAACTCATAAACCCGGGCGGGAACCAAAATGGAAATCCAACTGAGGCAGCCCCAAATTTGGGGAATGCAGTCGATCAAACCATGAATGACTACCTTAAACCTACCTGGACCAATGCACCCTCTTGCATTAGGCATGCTACCCTAAGATATTCCCACTATGTCTTTAAACCTCATGTCCTAAACCACCTTCTAACTTTCCATGGGGTGGATTCAGAAATGCCTTACCTTCATGTAAAGGAGTTCAATGACATTGTTGAAACCATGTGCTCACCACATCAACTTGAGTCAGCTAAGATAAGGATTTTTCCTTTATCACTTAAGGATTAAGAAAAGAACAGGTTAAATAATCAGAGACCTTCATCAATCCATACTTGGAACCAACTGCAAAGAGAATTTTACAGAAATACTTCCCCCATCACAAAACCATTGCACTAAAAAAGAGCATCCAAATTTTTTGAAAAAGAGGGAGATTCATTTTATGAAACATGGGAGAGGTTCATAGACACCCTAAACATGGTTCCACTCTATGGTTTTTCTATTCCTAAACAAGTAAGATTTTTCTATGAAGGTTTGGGCCTAGGGAACAAACAATTCATTGACATGATGTGTAATGGGACCTTTAAAAACAAATCCCCAAATGATGCTTACGAGTATCTAGAAATCCTTGCTGAACAAAACCAAACATGGGGAACATCACCTTATTCTGAAAATCCTCAAAAAACTACTGGAATGCATACACTTAGAGAAGAGGAAAGCCTTACGGTGAAACTTGCAGCACTCTCTAGGAAGGTTGAAGAGATAGAACATAGTAAAATCCATGAAATCCAAACTGTAGACACTGTTTGCATGATCTGTGATAAACATGACCACAAAACAGACAACTACCCAACCATTCCATCCATCAAGGATGTTCTTTTAGGAGGACCACCTGCTGAATTCAATGCCCGAAAATTTCAAAATCCTCAATAACCAAACACATTCATCCCAAGGTATAATGACCACCTAGGCTTCTGATGGAAAGATAACCAACAACCTAGCCAACCACAAGGACCAAACACCTACCCTACACAAAATTTTCAAAACCATAACCAATGCCAACCGCAACCATTCCAATACAAACATCCTTCAGTCCAATACCAACAACCTGTCCAACAACCAATGTATCCCCCTGGGATAACCCAACCAACACAAACCCCTTCCCAATCTATCCCTCTCCCAATCCTTGAACAACTGTGCAAAAAAATGGAAAGGATGAACTCAGAAGTATCTTCCCTTAAAAAAGAACTTCAAACCATCAAAACTGAAAATGAACCCATGCCTACACAGTCCATTCCACAACAAAAATCAAGGGGATAGACAATTTGCACTCAAACAACTCATGAAAAACTAAAGGCTATGACAGTTTTGAGAAGTGGGAAATGAATTGAGAAACATGAACAAATAGTTCAAAATCCACCTGAAGATTCAAACTCTAATGAAAATTCAAATGAAACACATGAACAAACTGATGATACTAATAAAAATGTGAAAGAAACAACTGTTCAAAAAACAACCCCGCAACCTACCCCATTTCTTCAATACATGAGGGGAAAACCAAGCCTGAATTGAGTGAAACATTGATGGAAATATTCTCACAAGTCAATTTGAACATTCCACTCCTCGATGCCATTCAAAACATTCCTTCATACTCAAAATACCTTAAGGACCTCTGCACATTTAAACGAAAATTCTCACATAAGAACCAAGTCCTTATGGCTGCAAATGTTAGTACAACAATCCAAGGAACCCTTCCTCCAAAGATGAAAGACCCAGTATGCCCTTACATAAATGTTGAACTAGGAGAGAACAAAGTTTTCAAAGCCTTGTGTGATCTAGTAGCCAGTGTGAACCTCATTCCATATGCTATGTATTGTCAGTTAGGGCTCGAAGAACTCCAACCCCCATCTGTCACTCTTCAACTTGCTGATCGTAGTATTCGAGTTCCAAAGGGGATCTTCAAGGATGTTTTGGTGAAAGTTGATAATTTCATTTACCCAGATGACTTCATTATTCTAGACAATCACCCAAGCTTAGGTCCTAGGGAGAAAACCCCAATCATCCTTGGTCTTCCCTTCCTTGCAACAATCAACTCTGTTATCCGAGTCCGAAATGGGAACATGACCATTACCTTTAGAAACATGAGTCTATACTTGAACATCTAAAACGAAAAATCTCAAATTGGGGATGATGAAGAGATCCATAAGGTTAATTGGATAGGTAGTGTTGATAGTGAACTCAAGGAACATCAAGGAATTACCGAAGGATGTTTAATTTAAGAAGAGATTGATTTTCTTTTTTCACATGAGGGAACTTTGTCTCCTTGGCTTTAATCTCTTTCAGATTGCTCTATTGATGATTTTCTAGAATCACCAATCAATGATACCATGGGAGAAATCAATAGCATCGAGTCCATACCCATTCATGAAACTACTCTAGCAAATTTAGTGGATGAAAATTCTTTTCACAAAGAACCAATTTTGTCAAGAAATCTGAACAAAGAAACTGAGTTCAATACAAAGTCTCATCCTTTCTTGGAAAGTGATAACCACTCTGATCTTGAATTTAAGGTTTTACCTTCATCACTCAAGTATGCATTCTTAGGGGAAAATCAATCCTTTCATGTTGTCATTTCTTCCTCTCTTGAATCCAATCATGAGAGGATGCTTCTAGATGTCATTAAGAGATATAAGAAAGCCATTGGATGGACCCTATCTGATATTCCTGGGATTATCCCACTTATCGAGACTCATATAATTGTTCTAGAATTCGATTCAAATCCATGTCGTCAACCTCAGTAACGACTCAATCCTAATCTCATGGAAGTAGTGAGAAAAGAACTTTTGAAATTATTAAAAGCTGGTATCATCTATCCTATAGCTGAGAGTGAGTGGGTTAGCCCAATCCATGTGGTTCCAAAGAAGGCTGGAATCACAGTAATAACCAATAATGATGGAGAGATGCTTCCAACAAGGGTTAGTAGTGGATGGAGAGTCTGTATTGACTATAGGAAGCTCAACTCTTGTACCAAGGAAGACCATTTCCCCTTGCCCTTTATTGATCAAGTCCTCAAGCGAGTGGTGGGTCATCCATTCTATTGCTTCCTAGATGGATTCTCAGGGTATAATCAAATCGAAGTCTCCTTAGAGAATCAAGTAAAGACAACCTTCACCTGTCCATTCAGCACTTTTGCCTTCAAGCGCATGCCCTTTGGGTTATGTAATGCCCCTGGTACCTTCCAGCGGTGCATGATGGGAATATTCTCAAACATGGTGGGGGATTGTTTAGAGGTCTTCATGGATTATTTCTCCATCTTTGGGGATACTTTTGAGGTATGACTTCTAAATGTTGAAAAGGTTTTGTCAAGGTGTGAGGATAAGAATCTCTTTATAAATTGGGAAAAATGCCATTTCATGGTAAGGGAAGGACATGTTCTTGGTCATCTGGTATCTAGTAGACGGATTGAAGTTGATAAAGCTAAGGTTGACATCATTCATCACCTTCCCTCTCCTAAAACTGTTAAGGAAGTGAGGTCCTTCTTAGGACATGCTGGTTTTTATAGAAGGTTCATTAGGAATTTCAGCTCTATTTCTCAACCACTTTGTGCTCTATTGGTAAAAGATGATCCATTTTTATGGACAGAAAGCTGTGAGGAATCATTATCTACACTCAAGTCAACTCTTATATCTCCACCTATCATGCAATCTCCAAATTGGAAGCTTCCTTTCGAGCTCATGTGTGATGCAAGTGACTTTGTTGTAGGAGCAGTCTTAGGACAACGGTGTGAGAAAACTCCATGTGTCATTGCTTATGCAAGAAAATATTTAAATGATGCACAAATAAACTACACCACCACTGAGAAAGATCTACTTGCTTTTGTATTTGCCTTAGAGAAATTCAGGTCTTATCTCTTAGGATCACCCATCATTGTATTCACTGACCATTCATCCCTAAAATACCTTTTCCAAAAACAAGATTCCAAGGCTAGATTGATTAGGTGGGTCCTTCTTCTTCAAAAGTTAGATTTAACCATTTAGGATAAAAAGGGTGTTGAAAATGTTGTATCTGATCACCTCTCTAGGATGGAATTCAACAACAACTCACAGCACCTCTTTGTGTCTGATTCATTTCCCGATGAGCACCTCTATTCAGTGAGTGATTGCCCTTGGTATGCTGACATATCAAACCATTTGGTGATGGGTGACATTCCAAAATTCCTGGGGACCCAAGATAAGAGGAAATTTATTTCTGATGTCAAACACTACATGTTTGATGATCCTTACCTCTTCAAGTTCTGTCCTGATCAAATCATCAGGCGATGTGTTCCCGAGTCTGAGCAAGAGTCCATTCTAAAATTTTGTCATGGAGAGGCATGTGGAGGGAACTTTTCTAAAAAGAAAACTACTACAAAGGTCCTCCAAAGTGGTTTCTACTGGCCAAAACTCACTACGTATTCCTTCGAATTTTGTAAAAGTTTTCCTCGGCGTCAGAAATTAGGATCCATTTCCAAAAGAAATCAAATGCCCCTCACTCCCATTCTGGTCGTTGAAATCTTTGATTGTTGGGGAATTTATTTCATGGGACCCTTTCCAAACTCTAAGGGATACCTTTACATCCTCTTAGCAGTTGATTACATCTCAAAATGGGTTGAGGCCATTCCCACCAAGACTAATTATCATCAAGTTGTGATCTGATTCCTAAAAGAGCATATCTTTTCTAGATTTGGAGTTCCGAGGGCTATAATCAGTGATCATAGAACCCATTTCTGTAATCGCCCATTCTCTTCACTCATGTCTAAGTATGTAATTTCTCATAATGTTTCCACTCCGTACCATCCTCAAACCAATGGTCAAGATGAGTTAGCAAATAGGGAGATTAAGCAAATTCTTGAAAAAACGGTAAACCCCTCTAGGAAAGATTGGGCTGAGAAACTCTTGGATTCCCTTTGGACATATCGTACAACATTCAAAACCATCCTAGGACTGTCACCATATAGGTTGGTTTATGGAAAAGCATGCCATTTACATGTTGAAATTGAGCATAAGGCATTTTGGGCAATCAAAAAAATGAATTGCAACATTTCTTTAGACGAAGAAAAGAGGAAATTGGATCTTAATGAACTTGAGGAACTTAGGATGGAGGTGTATGAAAATTCAAGGAAAAATAAAGCTAGAGTTCAAGCCTATCAATCTAGTAATTTCAATTTCAAACAATTTGAACTTGGAAAACCTATGCTCTTCTATAGTTCAAAACTTCATTTACACCCAGGAATGTTAAGGTCTAGATTGTCAGGTCCTTTCATAGTGCATCATGTGTACCCCCATGGGGAAGTAGAGATTCGGAATCCCACAAGTGGAAAAAAATTTATGGTCAATGGTCATAGGTTAAAACCATTCATTTAATCATTGAATAAACAGGAAATAGAGGTTGAGTTAATAGAGCCAACCTATGAACTCGAAAAAAATGGATAGATTTAGGATCCATGTCGGGATAACGACGTTAAAAAAAAGCGATGCACGGGATGCAACCTGTGGTTTTCATGTTTCTAATCATTGTGAATAATCTTTTGTTTCCTTCTTCTTCATTTTGATATTTTTTTAAAAAAATATATAGAATGTGGACTTGTTATTCTTTTATGAGTAAGGATGGGTATGAAAGGGGAGCACCGTATTCAGCCGTGTCACACGGTGTGATCCCTGAGTAATACTTTACAAAGAAAATATAAAGAAGACAATGTATCATCAGTTTAATTTATTTTATTTTATGTTTTTGTAGGTATTTAAAAAAATAGCTTGTTGACATGTTCTTCTTTTATGAGTAAGGATGGGTATGAAAGGGGAGCATTATATTCATCCGTGTCACGCGGTGTGATCCCTGAATAATTCTTTACCCAGAAAATATAGAGAAGACAATGTATCATCAGTTTATGTTATTTTTATGTTTTTTTAGGTTAAAAAATATACAAAAAAATATTAATATTAAAAAAATTTAAAGGCATGTCATAGGTCATTGGGAAAAGCTGGTCACAACCGTCCAAGCAATTGGGAGACAAACCAGAATTGAAGGGAGACATGGGAATGCATTTTGAACATCAACCACCAGGTGACTTCATTCCATAATTTTCATTTTCAATATCATCGTTGAACTTCTATCCTACCCCTTCTATGTTTCAATTCTTTAAACACTGGGGATAGTGTTATTCTAAGTTGGGGGGGAGATGAAAATCTGTGGAAGGAAAAATTTCATTAACCTTGAACATGATAACACACATTCGAAACTCTGAAATTGGATATCAAATAATTTTGCATTCCTTGATTCTGATTTTAATGCAAGTTTATGTTCATGTGCATAGATATTGGAAATTGTGGTTGTCCGATGTGATTTTTCAGTATTATATTTTCATCCATTTAATAAAAAAACACAATGCACATCCTCTAGATTGTGGGGTTTTAGTTTGAGTTCTTGGGGACCCATAATAAATAGCATAGGATTGACGATCATTTTAATTTTAACAGGAGTAGTAAAAAAAATCAATTGTGCATAGAGCAATGAATTGACCAAATTTGTGGCTTTCGGCACTTGGGGATCGTGACTCCATAGTTTTCTGGCCCAGATTTGGGCATTTTATCTATATTTGTGGTAATTTGAATTTGTTTTTGATTGAGTTAACTCGAGATGATGCCTGAGTATGTGAGCTTCACTTGGTGCCCTAAGGTCTTTGAGCCTGGGAGTCATCGGCAAAGTCTTGCTACATGGGTTGACTCGATTGAGTTCAATTTCAATTACCACGGCAAAATTGCAAAAAACAAACAAAAAAAAGAAAATGAAAAATGAGTACTCATCTTATTATTAAAATTTGATTGCTCCTAACACTTCCATCTTTTCTCCCTCGAATGAAAATGAACCCCCATGTCTATTGTGACACACAACACTTCATCATGATTAATTGAATTTGGATGAAATATGGCAATGAATTTGAATAAAGGAATGAGCTTGGGCTTGAGATATGCTTATGGACATAACTTGTTTTAAATGATTTTGATGGGTTTCTTAATTTTTTGGTATTGATCTTTGGGTGAGAAATGTGTATTAAAATGTTTTTGGAAAAGGTAATTCGAATTTCATTTTTGTGAGATATATTTTGCTCGGGACTAGAAAAACTCAAGTTGGTGGTGTGATTAGCCAAAAAAACACATATTTTCATTACATTTTAATGGTATTAAATCATCATTTTTTATCTTATGGGCCCGAGTTAGTGGATTTTAATTTTGAACATCCATTCTCATCATTTGTGCACTTCATGCCTAATATGCACCAATTTAGGCCCAATGTTTTATCTGATTTCAAAGAATGAAATTATCCATATTTTAATTTGATATTTTAGTAAATGGATATAAACTTAAATATAAACATTTTTCATTCAGGGATTAATGGAGGATTCATAAAGGATGATGAGGATTTTTGGCGAAAAAAAGGAAACAATTCTGGAGAAGGCATATTGGATATCATCCCACTGATCGGAAGGTGAGGCCCACAATACAAGCCCAATGAATCCCAAAATATATGTAAGGATAGAATAAATATAGGGGAACAAATAATCATGCTGGATATAGTGCTAATTCATCCAAAATGGTGGTGATTAAGGTGGCACAAATTGAGGATGCAATTCTGGGCCAGATTCTATGGCCTAGAAACACCGCCCACTATTTCAATCATATCTCCTGAACCACAACATATTTTGGGCTAAAACTTTACCGGATATTATGGGACATCTGGAGGTTCATTTAAGTCTTCAATGTACCACTCCAATTCGGCCTTATAGATGGTTCTTTCGGTGCTTCTTTTCAGTGTAGAAATATGGATCCCACTTCGAGGCAAGAGTTGAAAGTCTCTTATGCATTAAATGTCTAGCCACCTTTCTCCAAAAAAATTAATTAAATACACATGGTATGATGGGAACTCCGCCAAAGGCTTTAAAAATGTCTATTTAAGGTAGTAGGGATGGAGGATTTGAGGATCTTGGTGCTTTCTTTTCATTGTAATGTTATTATGCCAATTTGCCTTTGTAATGTTCTTCCTTCTCATGTAAGTTGTTCGAATCGCCTTAGTCTTCAATAAAAGTTCTTCTTATTCTCTTATTATGTTCTTATTCATATCACCTTGATAACGTTCCCTCAAGGTGTGAAATTTTTCACACCAAAACTTGTGATTTTGTTCACAAAACGGTGGAGTGACCGTTATTTTTTGTTGTTTTTACTTCTTCAATTCCACCCTCATAAGTCTACTTTCTGCTTCCGTTGAGAACATGTCATCAATGGAGGGCTAGATATTTTATGTGTTGATCCAAGGGAGTAGAAAGGGGTTGTATTGAATGTTATTTCTCATTCCCTAAATGTTATTAATTTCTTTTAATTGAGTTTCTTTCATTCAATGATTTTTATTCTTCCTCTTCTTTATTGAATTTATTTACCCCACTTTCATGTGCTAATTACATCCTTTACCTTGGAGTGCTCATGAAAATGATCCTAAAAGTGTATAGGTGATTATAATGTGTTTTTAAGGTGTTTAATCATTAAGTGATGAGGTAAGTTTGAATTCATTTCATGAATCCTTCTCGAGTCAATGAAATTAAAATCGTAAAAAAAAAGGAATTCATTCAATCCACCCCGAGCAATAACCTAGGATCAACTCATTTTCTCATAATTTGAATTCACATATATCTTTTAGTTCTATTTTAAAACCATCTAAAATCAACCCATTTTGGGCACTTCATAGCCAAAAATCCATCTCTTTTTATTGAGTGTCTAAAGGTTCTTCTTAGGTCTCTGAGGATTCGACAACCCAAGCTGCACTGCAAGCGACCGCTTGACCCTTAAAACTTTGGTAAATTTAGGCGAGACCAAATTTTGGTGCCATTTCCAGGGACCAAGTAAGTTCCTTAGACAAAAAACTTCTTTCCTCACCCCCATTCTTCTATTCTCACCCAAGATCTCTTATCTTTTCCCTTTATCGCTTTTTTTTCTTTTGGCGCATGTCTGCCTTCACCCACGATAACTCAAACAGACTAGTTAGGGTGGAAAGTCATAGGATAGGAGAGTCAAGTACACCATTGGATCCTAACCTTCCTAATACCCCAGAGTTAAATATTGAGTCAATTTTAATGGAGGGACTTCAAAGAAACTAACTCATAAACCAGGGTAGGAACCAAAATGGAAATCCAAATGAGGCAGCCCCAAATTTGGGGAATGCAGTCGATCAAACCATGAATGACTACCTTACACCTACCTGGACCAATGCACCCTCTTGAATTAGACATGCTGCCCTAGGAGATTTCCACTATGTATTTAAACCTCATTTCCTAAACCACCTTCCGTCTTTCCATGGGATGGAGTCAGAAATTCTTTACCTTCATGTCAAGGAGTTCAATGACATTGTTGAAACCATGTGCTCACCACATCAACTTGAGTCAGCTAAGATGAGGCTCTTTCCTTTCTCACTTAAGGATCGAGCAAAGAACTGGTTATATAATCTGAGACCTTCATCAATCCATACTTGGAACCAACTATAAAGAGAATTTTACAAAAAATACTTCCCCCATAACAAAACCATTGCACTAAAAAAGAGCATCCAATTTTTTTTGAAAAAGAGGGAGAGTCATTTTATGAAACATGGGAGAGGTTCAAAGACACACTAAACATGGTTCCACACCATGGTTTTTCTATTCCTGAACAAGTAAGAATTTTCTATGAAGTTTTGGGCCCATGGAATAAATAATTCATTGACATGATGTGTAATGGGACCTTTAAAAACAAATACCAAAATGATACTTACGAGTATCTAGAAATCCTTGCTGAACAAAACCAAACATGGGGAACATCACCGTATTCTGAGAAGCCTCAAAGAACTGCTATAATGCATACACTTAGAGAAGAGGAAAGCCTTAGGGTGAAACGTGCAGCACTCTATAAGAAGGTTGAAGAGATAGACCATATGAAATTCCATGAAATCCATACTGTAGACACTATTTGCACAATCTGTGATAAACATGACCACAAAACAGACAACTGCCCAACCATTCCATCCATCAAGGATGTTATTTTAGGAGAACCACCTGCTGAAGTCAATTCCCTAAACATTCAAAAGCCTCAATACCCAAACACATTCAACCCAAGGTATAATGACCACCCAGGCATCCGATTGAAAGATAACTAACAACATAGCCAACCACGATGACCAAACCCCTACCCTACAGAAACTTTTTAAAACCATAACCAATTCCAAACACAACCAGTCTAATACCAACATCATCCAGTCCAATAAAAATAACCCATCCAACAACCAAAGTATCCCCCTGGGATAACCCAACCAACACAAACCACTTCCCAATTTGTCCCTCTCCCAATCCTTGAACAACTGTGCAAACAAATGGAAAGGATGAACTCAGAAGTCTCTTCCCTTAAACAAGAACTTCAAACCATCAAAACTGGAAAGGCACCCATGCCTACACAGGCTATTCCATAACAAACATCAAGGGGAGAGACAAGTTTCACTCAAATAACTCATGAACAACTAAAGGATGTGACAGTTTTGAGAAGTGGGAAATCAATTGAGAAACCTGAACAAATAGTTCAAAACCCACCTGAAGATTCAAACTCTAATGAAAATTCAAATGAAACACATGAACAAACTGAAGATACTAATAAAAATTTGAAAGAAACAACTCTTCAAAAAACAACCCCACAACCTGCCCCATTTCCTCAACACATGAGGGGGAAAACCAAGCCGGAATTGAGTGAAAAATTGAGGGAAATATTCTCAAAAGTCAAGTTGAACATTCCAATCCTAGATGCCATTCAAACCATTCCTGTATACTCAAAATACCTTAAGGACCTCTGCACGTTTAAACGGAAATTCTCACATAAGAACCGAGTCCTTCTGGCAGCAAATGTTAGTACTACAATCCAAGAAACCCTTCCTCCAAAGATGAAAGACCCATGATGCCCTTACATAAATGTTGAACTAGGAGAGAACAAAGTTGTCAAAGCCTTGTGTGATCTTGGAGCTAGTGTGAACCTCATTCCATAAGCTATGTATTGTCAGTTAGGGATCGAAGAACTCCAACCCACATCTGTCACTCTTCAACTTATTGATCGTAGTATTCGAGTTCCAAAGGGGATCTTGAAGGATGTTTTGGTGAAAGTTGAAAATTTCACTTACCCAACTGACTTCATTATTCAAGACAATCACCCAAGCTTAGGTCCTAGGGATAAAACCCCAATCATCATTCGTCGTCCCTTCCTTGCAATAATCAACTCTGTTATCCGAGTCTGAAATGTGAACATGACCATTACCTTTGGAAACATGAGTCTAGACTTGAACATCTATAATGAAAACTCTCAAATTGGGAATGATGAAGAGATCCATGAGGTTAATTGGATAGGTAGTGTTGATAGTGAACTCAAGGAACATCAAGGAATTACTGAAGGATGTTTAAGTCAAGAAGAGATTGATTTTCTTTGTTCACATGAGGGAAATTTGTCACCTTGGCTTGAATCTCTTTCAGATTGCTCTATTGATGATTTTCTAGAATCACCAATCAATGATACCATGGGTGAAATCAATAACATCGAGTCCATACCCATTAATGAAACTACTCTAGCTAATTTAGTGGATGAAAATTCTTTTCACAAAGAACCAATTTTGTTAAGAAATCTGAACAAAGAAACTGAGTTCAATACAAAGTCTCATCCTTTCTTGGAAATTGATAACCACTCTGATCTTGAATTTAAGGTTTTACCTTCATCACTCAAGTATTCATTCTTAGGGTAAAATAAATCCTTTCCTATTGAAATTTCTTCCTCTCTTGAATCTAATCATGAGAGGATGCTTCTAGATGTCCTTAGGAGACACAAGAAAGCCATTGGATGGGCCCTATCTGATATTCCTGGGATTAGCCCACTTATTGGGACTCATAGAATTGTTCTAGAATTTTATTCAAATCCATGTCGTCAACCTCAGTGGCGACTCAATCCTAATCTCATGGAAGTAGTGAGAAAAGAACTTTTGAAATTGTTAAAAGTTGGTATCATCTATCCTATAGCTGAGATTGAGTGGGTTAGCCCAATCCATGTGGTTCCAAAGAAGGATGGAATCACAGTAATAACCAATAATGATGGAGAGATGCTTCCAACAAGGGTTAGTAGTGGATGGAGAGTCTGTATTGACTATAGGAAGCTCAAATCTTGTACCAAGAAAGACCAATTCCCCTTTCCCATTATTGATCAAGTCCTCGACCGAGTGGCTGGTCATCAATACTATTGCTTCCTAGATGGATTATCAGGGTATAATCAAATCGAATTCACCTTAGAGGATCAAGGAAAAACAACCTTCACCTGTCCATTCGACACTTTTTCCTTCAAGCGTATGCCATTTGGGTTATGTAATGCCCCTGGTACCTTCCAGCGGTGCATGATGGGAATATTCTCAGATATGGTGGGGGATTGTTTAGAGGTCTTCATGGATGATTTCTCCATCTTTGGGGATACTTTTTAGGTATGCCTTCTAAATGTTGAAAAGGTTTTGTCAAGGTGTGAGGATAATAATCTCATACTAAATTGGAAAAAATGCCATTTCATTGTAAGGGAAGGACATGTTCTAGGTCATCTAGTATCTGGTAGAAGGATTGAAGTTGATAAAGCTAAGGTTGACATCATTCTTCACCTTCCCTCTCCTAAAAATGTTAAGGAAGTGAGGTCCTTCTTTGGACATGCTGGTTTTTATAGAAGGTTCATTAGGAATTTCAACTCTATTTCTCGACCACTTTGTGCTCTATTGGTAAAAGATGCTCCATTTTTATGGATAGAAAGTTGTGAGGAATCATTATCTACACTCTAGTCGACTCTTATATCTCCACCTATCATGCAATCTCCAAATTGGAAACTTCCTTTCGAGCTCTTGTGTGATGCAAGTGACTTCGTTGTAGGAGCAGTCTTAGGACAACTGTGTGAGAAAACTCCATGTGTCATTGCTTATGCAAGCAAATCTTTAAATGATGGACAAATAAACTACACCACCACTAAGAAAGAGCTACTTTCTATTGTCTTTTCCTTAGAGAAATTCAGATCTTATCTCTTAGGATCACCCATCATTGTCTTCACTGACCATTCATCCCTAAAATACCTTCCCCACAAACAAGATTCCAAGGCTAGATTGATTAGCTGGGTCCTAATTCTTCAAGAGTTAGATTTAACCATTAAGGATAAAAAGGGTTTTGAAAATGTTGTAGCTGATCACCTCTCTAGGATGGACTTCAAAGACAACTCACATCACCTCTCTGTGTCTGATTCATTTTTCGATGAGCACCTCTATTCAGTGAGTGATTGCCCTTGGTATGCTGACATAGCAAACCATTTGGTGACGGGTGACATTCCAAAATTCCTGGGGACCCAAGCTAAGAGGAAATTTCTTTTTGATGTCAAACACTCTGTGTTTGATGATCCTTACCTCTTCAAGTTCTGTCCTGATCAAATCATCAGGCGATGTGTTCCCGAGTCTGAGCAAGAGTCCATTCTAAAATTTTGTCATGGAGAGGCATGTGGAGGGCACTTTTCTACAAAGAAAACCACTACAAAGGTCCTCCAAAGTGGTTTCTACTGGCCGAACCTCACTAAGGATTCCTTCAAATTCTGTAAAAGTTGTCCTCAGTGTCAGCAATTAGGATCCATTTACAAAAGGAATCAAATGCCCCTCACTCCCATTTTGGTCATTGAAATCTTCGATTGTTGGGGAATTGATTTCATGGGACCCTTTCCAAACTCTAAGGGATACCTTTACATCCTCTTAGCTGTTTATTATGTCTCAAAATGGGTTGAGTACATTCCCACCAAGACTAATGATCATCAAGTTGTGATCCACTTCCTAAAAGAGCATATCTTTTCTAGATTTGGAGTTCCGAGGGCTATAATCAGTGATCGTGGAACCCATTTCTGTAATCGCCCATTCTCTTCACTCATGTCTAAGTATGGAATTTCTCATAAAGTTTCCACTGCGTACCATCCTCAAACCAATGGTCAAGATGAGTTAGAAAATAGGGAGATTAAGGAAATTCTTGAAAAAATGTTCAACCCCTCTAAGAAGGATTGGGATGAGAAACTCTTGGAAGCTCTTTGGGCATATCGTACAGCATTCAAAACCATCCTATGAATTTCACCATATAGGTTGGTTTATGGAAAAGCATGCCATTTACCTGTTGAAATTGAGCATAAGGCATTTTGGGCAATCAAAAAATTGAATTGCGACATTTCTTTAGCCGAATAAAAGAGGAAATTAGATCTTAATGAACTTGAGGAACTTTGGATGGAGGCGTATGAAAATTCAAGGATAAATAAAGATAGAGTTCAATCCTACCAATCTAGGAGTGTCAAAGTCAAACAATTGGAACTGGGAAAACCTGTGCTCTTGTATAGTTCAAAACTTCATTTACACCCGTGAAAGTTAAGGTCTAGATGGTTAGGTCCTTTCATAGTGCATCATGTGTACCCCCATAGGGTAGTAGAGATTCGGGATCCCACAAGTGGTAAAATTTTTAGGGTCAATGGTCGTAGGTTAAAATCATTCATTGAATCATTCAATAAACAGGAAATAGAGGTTGAGTTAACAGAGCCAACCTATGAACTCGGAAACAATGGATATATTTAGGATCCATGTCGAGCTAACGACGTTAAACAAAAGCGCTGCACGGGAGGCAACCCGTGTTTTTCATGTTTCTAATCATTGTGAATCATCTTTTGTTTCCATCTTCTTCATTTTGTTATTTAAAAAATATATATATAGACTGTTGACCTGTTCTTCTTTATGAGTAAGGATAGGTATAAAAGAGGAGCACCGTATTCATCTGTGTCACGCGGTGTGATCCCTGAGTAATACCTTACTCTGAAAATATAAATAAGACAATGTATCATCAGTTTAATTTATTTTATTTTATGTTTTTGTAGGTATTTAAAAAAATAGATTGTTGACCTGTTCTTATTTTATGAGTAAGGATGGGTATGAAAGGGGAGCACCGTATTCATCTGTGTCACGCGGTGTGATCCCTGAGTAATACCTTACCCAGAAAATATAGAGAAGAAAATGTATCATCAGTTTATGTTATTTTTATGTTTTTTTAGGATAAAAAAATATACAAAAAAATATTTATATTAAAAAAAATTAAAGTCATGTCATAGGTCATTGGGAAAAGCTTGTCACAACCGTCCAATCCATTGGGAGACAAACCAAAACTGAAGGGAGACATGGGAATGCATTTTGAACATCAACCACCAAATGACTTCATTCCATAATTTTCATTTTCAATATCATCGTTGAACTTCTATCCTACCCCTTCTATGTTTCAATTCTTTAAACACTGGGGACAGTGTTATTCTAAGTTGGGGGGGAGATGAAAATCTATGGAAGGAAAAATTTCATTAACCTTGAACATGATAACACACATTCCAAACTCTAAAGTTGGATATCAAATAATTTTGCATTCCTTGATTCTGATTTTAATGCAAGTTTATGTTCATGTGCATAGATATTGGAAAGTGCGGTTGTCCGATGTGATTTTTCACTGTTATATTTTCATCCATTTAATAAAAAAAGCACAATGCACGACCTCTAGATTGTGGGGTTTTTGTTTGAGTTCTTGGGGACCCATAATAAATAGCATAGTATTGGTGATCATTTTAATTTTAACATGAGTATTCAAAAAAAAATCAATTGCGCATAGAGCAATGAATTGACCTAATGTGTGGCTTTCGGCACTTGAGGATTGTGACTCCATAGTTTTCTGGCCCATAGTTGGGAATTTTATCTCTATTTGTGGTAATTTAAATTTTTTTTGATTGAGTTTACTTGAGATTATGCCTAAGTATGTGAGCATCACTTGGTACCCTAGGGTCTTTGAGCCTGGGAGTCATCGGAAAAGTCTTGCTACATGGGTTGACTCAATTGAGTTCAATTTCAATTACCATGGAAAAATTGAAAAACAAAAACCAAAAAAAAAGAAAATAAAAAATGAGTACACATCTTATTATTAAAATTTTATTACTTCTAGCGCTTCCATCTTTTCTCCCTCGAATGAAAATCAACCCCCATGTCTATTGTGACACACAACAATTCATCATGCTTAATTGGATTTGGATGAAATATGGAAATGAATATGAACAATGGAATGGGCTTGGGATTGAGATATTATTATGGAAATAACTTGTTTTAAATGATTTTGATGGGTTTCTTAATTTTTTGGTATTGATCTTTGGGTTAGAAATGTGTATTAAAATGTTTTTGGAAAAGGTCATTCGAATTTCATTTTTGTGAGATATATTTTGCTCAGGACTAGAAAAACTCAAGTTGGGGGGTGTAATTATCCAATAAAAACGCATATTTTGATTACATTTTAATGGTATTAAATGATAATTTTTTATCTTATGGGCCTGAGTTAGTGGATTTTAATTTTGAACATCCATTTTCATCATTTGTGCACTTCATGCCTAATATGCACCAATTTAGGCCCAATGTTTCATCTGATTTCAAAGAATTTAATTATCCATATTTTAATTTGATATTTTTTAAAATGGATAGAAACATAAATATGAACATTTTTCATTTAGGGATCAATGGAGGATTCATAAAGGATGATGTGTATTTTTAGTGAAGAAAGGAAACAATTCTGGAGAAGGCAGATTGGATATCAACCCACTGATTGGACTATGGGACCCACAATACAAGCCCAATGAAGCCCAAAATTTAATGAAGGATAGAATAAATATAGGGGAACAAATAATTCCACTGTAGATAGTGCTAATTCGTCCTAAATGGTGGTGATTAAGGCGGCCCAAATTGAGGATGCAATTCTGGGCCAGATTCTGCGGCCCAGAAACACATCCCACCATTTCAATCATATCTCCCGAACCACAATGTATTTTGGGATGAAATTTTACAGGATATTAGGGGACATCCGAGGGTTAATTTAAGTCTTGGACCACTCCAATTCGGCCTTATATATGGCTCTTTCGGCGCTTCTTTGCAGTGTATAAATCTGGCTCCCACTTCGAGGCAAGAGTTCAAAAGTCTCTTATGCATTAAATGTCCACCCACCTTTCTCCAAAAAAATTAATTAAATGCACATGGTATGATAGGAGCTCGGCCAAAGGCTTCGAAAAGGCCTATTTAAGGTAGTAGGGATGGAGTATTTGAGGATCTTTGTGCTTTCTTTTCATTGTAATGTTATTATGCCAATTTTCCTTTGTAATGTTCTTCCTTCTCATGTAGGTTGTTCAAATCACCTTAGTCTTCAATAAAAGTTATTCTTCTTCTCTTATTCTGTTCTTATTCATATCACCTTGATACCGTTGCCTCAAGGTGTGAAAGTTTTCAAACCAAACCTTGTGATTTTGTTCACACAATGGTGGAGTGACCGTTATTTTTTGTTGTTTTTACTTCTTCAATTCCACCCTCATAAGCCTACTTTCCGCTTCCATTGAGAACTTGTCATCAATGGAGGGCTAGATCTTTTATGGGTTGATCCAAGGGAATATCAAGGGGATATATTGAATTTTATTTCTAATTTGATAAATGTTATTAATTTATTTTAATTGAGTTTATTTCATTCAATGATTTTTATTCTTCGTCTTCCTTATTTAATTTATTCACCCCACTTTTATGTGCTAATTACATCCTTTACCTTGGAGTGCTCATGAAAATTATCCTACAAGTTTATAGGTGATTATCATGTGTTTTTAAGGTGTTTAATCATTAAGTGATGAGGTTAGTTTGAATTCATTGCTTGAATCCTTCTCGAGTCAATGAAATTAAAATCGTAAAAAAAAGGAATTCATTCAATCCACCCCGAGCAATAACCTAGGTACAACTCATTTTTTCATAATTTGAATTCACATAGATATTTTAGTTGTCTTTCAAAACCATCTAAAATTAACCCCAATTTGGCCACTTCATAGCCAAAAATCCATCTCTTTTTATTAAGTGTCTAAAGGTTCTTCTTAGGTCTCTGAGGATTCGACAACCCAAGCTGCACTGCAAGCGACCACTTAACCCTTAAAAATTTGGTAAATTTGGGCAATACCAAATTTTGGCACTGTTTCCGGGGACCAAGTAAGTTCCTTAGACAAAAACCTTCTTTTCTCACCCCCATTCTTCTATTCTCACCCAAGATCTCTTATCTTTTACCTTTCTAGATTTTTTTTCTTTTGGCGCATGTCCGCCTTCACCTGCGATAACTCAAACAGACTAGTTAGGGCGGAAAGTCATAGGATAGGGGAGTCAAGTACACCATTGGATCCTAACCTTCCTAATACCCCAAAGTTAAAGTTTAAGTCAATTTCAATGGAGGGTCTTCAAAGAAACCAACTCATAAACCAGGGCGGGAACCAAAATGGAAATCCAAATGAGGCAGCCCCAAATTTGGGGAATGCAGTCGATCAAACCATGAATGACTACCTTACACATACCTGGACCAATGCACCCTCTTGAATTAGGCATGCTGACCTAGGAGATGCCCACTATGTCTTTAAACCTCATGTCCTAAACCACCTTCCAACTTTCCATGGGATGCAGTCAGAAATGCCTTACCTTCATGTCAAGGAGTTCAATGACATTGCTGAAACCATGTACTCACCACATCAACTTGAGTCAGCTAAGATGAGGCTCTTTCCTTTACCACTTAATGATCTAGAAATGAACTAGTTAAATAATCTGAGACCTTCATCAATCCATACTTGGAACCAACTGCAAAGAGAATTTTACAAAAAATACTTCCCCAATCACAAAACCATTGCACTAAAAAAGAGCATCCAATTTTTTTTGAAAAACAGGGAGAGTCATTTTATGAAACATGGGAGAGGTTCAAAGACACCCTAAACATGGTTCCACACCATGGTTTTTCTATTCCTAAACAAGTAAGAATTTTCTATGAAGGTTTGGGCCCAGGGAACAAACAATTCATTGACATGATATGTAATGGGACCTTTAAAAACAAATCCCTAAATGATGCTTACGAGTATATAGAAATCCTTGAGAACAAAACCGAACATGGTGAACATCACCTTATTCTGAAAAGCCTCAAAGAACTGCTGGAATGCATACACTTAGAGAATAGTACAGCCTTAGGGCGAAACTATCAGCACTCTCTAGGAAGGTTAAAGAGGTAGACCATAGGAAAATCCATGAAATCCAAACTGTAGACACTGTTTGAACAATCTGTGATAAACATGACCACAAAACAGACAACTGCCCGACCATTCCATCCATCAAGGATGTTCTTTTAGGGGGACCACCTGCTGAAGTCAATGCCCTAAACTTTCAAAAGCCTCAATCCCCAAACACATTCAACCCAAGGTATAATGACCACCCAGGCTTTCGATGGAAAGATAACCAACAACCTAGCCAACCAAAAGGACCAAACCCCTACCCTACACAAAATTTTCAAAACCATAACCCATTCCAACCACAACCAGTCCAATACCAACATCCTCCATTCCAATAACAACAACCCATCAAACAACCAAAGTATCCCCCAGAGATAACCCAACCAAAGCAAACCCCTTCCCAATCTGTCCCTCTTCTAATCCTTAAACAACTGTGCAAACAAATGGAAAGGATGAACTCAGAAGTCTCTTCCCATAAACAAGAACTTCAAACCATCAAAACTGGAAAGGCACCCATTCCTACACTGGCCATGCCACAACAAACATCAAGGGGAGAGACAAGTTTCACTCAAACAAAACAACTAAAGGTTGTGACAGTTTTGAGAAGTGGGAAATCAATTTAGAAACCTGAACAAATAGTTCAAAACCCACCTGAAGATTCAAACTCTAATGAAAATTTAAATGAAACACATGAACAAACAGAAGATACTAATAAAAATTTGAAAGAAACAACTCTTCAAAAAACAACCCCACAACCTGCCCCATTTCCTCAACGCATGAGGGGGAAAACCAAGACTGAATTGAGTGAAACATTAAAGGAAATATTCTCAGAAGTCAAGTTGAACATTCCACTCCTCGATTCCATTCAAACCATTCGTGCATACTTAAAATACATTATGGACCTCTACACATTTAAATGGAAATTCTCACATAAGAACCATGTCCTTCTGGTAGAAAATGTCAGCACAACAATCCAAGGAACCCTTCCTCCAAAGATGAAAGACCCAGGATGCCCTTACATAAATGTTGAACTAGGAGAGAACAAAGTTGTCAAAGCCTTGTGTGATCTAGGAGCTAGTGTGAACCTCATTCCATATGCTATGTATTGTTAGTTAGGGCTCGAAGAACTCCAACCCACATCTGTCACTCTTCAACTTGCTGATTGTAGTATTCGAGTTCCAAAGGGGATCTTAAAGGATGTTTTGGTGAAAGTTGAAAATTTCATTTACCCAGCTGACTTAATTGTTCTAGACAATCACCCAAGCTTAGGTCCTAGGGAGCAAACCCCAATCATCCTTGGTCGTCCCTTCCTTGCAACAATCAATTCTGTTATCTGAGTTCGAAATGGTAACATGACCATTACCTTTGGAAACATGAGTCTAGACTTGAACATCTACAATGCAAACTCTCAAATTGGGGATGATGAAGAGATCCATGAGGTTAATTGGATAGGTAGTGTTGATAGTGAACTCAAGGAACATCAAGGAATTACCGAAGGATGTTTAAGTCAAGAAGAGATTGATTTTATTTGTTCACATGAGGGAAATTTGTCTCCTTGCCTTGAATCTATATCAGATTGCTCTATTGATGATTTTCTAGAATCACCAATCAATGATACCATGGGTGAAATCAATAACATCGAGTCCATACCCATTCATGAAACTACTCTAGCTAATTTAGTGGATGAAAATTCTTTTCACAAAGAACCAATTTTGTCAAGAAATATGAACAAAGAAACTGAGTTCAATACAAAGTCTCATCCTTTCTTGGAAAGTGATAACCACTCTGATCTTGAATTTAAGGTTTTACCTTCATCACTCAAGTATGCATTGTTAGGGGAAAATAAATCATTTCCTGTTGTCATTTCTTCCTCTCTTGAAGCCAATCATGAGAGGATGCTTCTAGATGTCCTTAGGAGACAGAAGAAAGCCATTGGATGGACCCTATCTGATATTCCTGGGATTAGACCACTTATCGGGACTCATGGAATTTATCTATAATTCGATTCAAATCCATGTCGTCAACCTCAGCGGTGACTCAATCCTAATCTCATGGAAGTAGTGAGAAAAGTACTTTTGAAATTGTTAAAATCTGGTATCATCTATCCTGTAGCTGAGATTGAGTGGGTTAGCCCAATCCATGTGGTTCCAAAGAAGGCAGGAATCACAGTAATAACCAATAATGATGGAGAGATGCTTCCAACAAGGGTTAGTAGTGGATGGAAAGTCTGTATTGACTATAGGAAGCTCAACTCTTGTACCAAGAAATACTATTTCCCCTTGCCCTTTATTGATCATGTCCTCGAGCGAGTGGTGGGTCATCAATTCTATTGCTTCCTAGATGGATTCTAAGGGTATAATCAAATCGAAGTCTCCTTAGAGGATCAAGGAAAAACAACCTTCACTTGTCCATTCGACACTTTTTCCTTCAAGTGCATGCCCTTTGGGTTATGTAATGCCCCTGGTACCTTCCAGCAGTGCATGATGGGAATCTTCTCGGACATGGTGGGGGATTGCTTAGAGGTCTTCATGGATGTTTTCTCCATCTTTGGGGATACTTTTGAGGGATGCCTTCTAAATGTTTAAAAGGTTTTGCCAAGGTGTGAGGATAAGAATCTCATACTCAATTGGGAAAAATGCCATTTTATGGTAAGGGGAGGACATGTTCTAGGACATCTGGTATCGGGAAGAGGGATTGAAGTTGCTAAAGCTAAGGTTGACATCATTCGTCACCTTCCCTATCCTAAAATTGTTAAGGAAGTGAGGTCCTTCTTAGTACATACTAATTTTTATAGAAGGTTCATAAGGAATTTCAGCTCTATTTCTCGACCACTTTGTGCTCTATTGGTAAAAGATGCTCTATTTTTATGGACAAAAAGATGTGATGAATCATTATCTACACTCAAGTCAACTCTTATATCTCCACCTATCATGAAATCTCTAAATTGGAAACTTTATTTCCAGCTCATGTGTGATGCAAGTGACTTCGTTGTAGGAGCAGTCTTAGGACAACGGTGTGAGAAAACTTCATGTGTCATTGCTTATGCAAGCAAATCTTTAAATGATGCACAAAAAAACTACACCACCACTGAGAAAGAGCTACTTTCTACTGTCTTTTCCTTAGATAAATTCAGGTCTTATCTCTTAGGATCACCCATCATTGTCTTCACTAACCATTCATCCCTAAAATACCTTTTCCAAAAAAAATATGCCAGGCTAGATTGATTAGGTGGGTCCTTCTTCTTCAAGAGATCGATTTAACCATTAAGGATAAAAAGGTTGTTGAAAATGTTGTAGTTGATCACCTCTCTAGGATGGAATTCAAAGACAACTCACAACACCTCTCTGTGTCTGATTCATTTCCCGATGAGCACCTCTATTCAGTGAGTGATTTCCCTTGGTATGATGACATAGCAAACCATTTGGTGACGGGTGACATTCCAAAATTCCTGGGGAAACAAGCTAAGAGGAAATTTCTTTTTGATGTCAAACACTATGTGTTTGATGATCCTTACCTCTTCAAGTTCTTTCCTGATCAAATCATCAGGCGATGTGTTCCCGAGTCTGAGCAAGAGTCCATTTTAAAATTTTGTCATGGAGATGCATGTGGAGGGAAATTTTCTACAAATAAAATCACTACAAAGGTCCTCCAAAGTGTTTTCTACTGGCCAAACCTCACTAAGGAATCCATTGAATTCTATAAAAGTTGTCCTCAGTTTCAGCAATTAGGATCCATTTCCAAAAGGAATCAAATGCCCCTCACTCTCATTCTGGTTGTTGAAATCTTCGATTTTTGGGGAATTGATTTCATGGGACCCTTTAAAAACTCTAAGGGATACCTTTAAATTCTATTAGCTATTTATTATGTCTCAAAATGGGTTGATTCAATTCCCACCAAGACTAATTATCATCAAGTTGTGATCTGATTCCTAAAAGAGCATATCTTTTCTAGATTTGGAGTTTTGAGGGCTATAATCAGTGATCGTGGAACCCATTTCTGTAATCGCCCATTCTCTTCACTCATGTCTAAGTATGTAATTTCTCATAAATTTTCCACTGTGTTCCATCCTCAAACCAATGGTCAAGCTGAGTTAGAAAATAGGGATATTAAGCAAATTTTTGAAAAAATGGTCAACCCCTCTAGGAAAGATTGGGTTGAGAAACTCTTGGATTCTCTTTCATCATATCGTATAGCATTCAAACCCATCCTTGGAATGTCACCATATAGGTTGGTTTATGGAAAAGCATGTCATTTACCTGTTGAAATTGAGCATAAGGCATTTTGGGCAATCAAAAAATGAATTTCAACATTTCTTTAGCCAAATAAAAGAGGAAATTAGATCTTAATGAACTTGAGAAACTTAGTATGGAGGCATATGAAAATTCAAGGATAAATAAAGCTAGAGTAAAAGCCTATCAATCTTGGAATGTCAAAGTCAAACAATTTGAACTGGGAAAACCTGTGCTCTTGTATAGTTCAAAACATCATTTACACCCTGGAAAGTTAAGGTCTAGATGGTCAGGTCCTTTCATAGTGCATCATGTGTACCCCCATGGGGCAGTAGAGATTCGGGATCCCACAAGTGGTAACATTTTTAAGGTCAATGTTCAAAGGTTAAAACCATTAATTGAATCATTCAATAAACATGAAATAGAGGTTGAGTTAATAGAGCCAACCTATGAACTCGGAAAAAATGGATAGATTTAGGATCCATGTTGGGCTAATGACGTTTAAAAAAAGTGTTGCACGGGAGGCAACCTGTGGTTTTCATGTTTCTAATCATTGTGAATCATCTTTTGTTTCCTTCTTCTTCATTTTGTTATTTTTTTTAAAAAAAATATAGACTGTTGACATGTTCTTCTTTTATGAGTAAAGATGGGTATGGAAGGGGATCACCGTATTCATCTGTGTCACGCGGTGTGATACCGGAGTAATACCTTGCCCAGAAAATATAAATAAGAAAATGTATCATCAGTTTAATTAATTTTATTTTTTGTTTTTCTAGGTATTTAAAAAAATAGATTGTTGACCTGTTAATCTTTTATGAGAAGGATGGGTATGAAAGGGGAGCACCGTATTCATCCGTGTCACGTGGTGTGATCCCTAAGTAATACCTTACCCAGAAAATATAGAGAAGAAAATGTATCATCAATTTATGTTATTTTTATGTTTTTTTAGGTTAAAAAAATATACATAAAAATATTTATATTAAAAAAATTAAAGGCATGTCATAGGTCATTGGGAAAAGCTGGTCACAATCGTCCAAGCCATTGGGAGACAAACCAGAACTGAAGGGAGACATGGGAATGCATTTTGAACATCAACCACCAGGTCACTTCATTCCATAATTTTCATTTTCTATATCTTCGTTGAACTTCTATCCTACCCCTTCTATGTTTCAATTATTTAAACACTATGGATAGTGTTATTATATGTTGGGGGGGAGATTAAAATCTGTGGAAGGAAAAATGTCATTAACCTTGAACATGATAACACACATTCCAAACTCTGAAATTGGATATCAAATAATTTTGCATGCCTTGATTCTGATTTTAATGAAAGTTTATGTTCATGTGCATAAATATTGGAAATTGCGGTTGTCTAATGTGATTTTTCACTGTTATATTTTCATCCATTTAATAAAAAAACACAATGCACATCCTCTAGATTGTGTGGTTTTAGTTTGATTTCTTGGGGACCCATAATAAATAGCATAGGATTGGTGATCATTTTAATTTTAAAATGAGTATTCAAAAAAAATCAATTGCGCAAAGAGCAATGAATTGACCTAATGTGTGGCTTTCGGCACTTGGGGATCGTGACTCTATAGTTTTCTGGCCCAGATTTGGGAATTTTATCTCTATTTGTGGTAATTTGAATTTTTTTTTGATTGAGTTAACTTGAGATGATGCTCGAGTATGTGAGCTTCACTTGGTGCCCTAAGGTCTTTGAGCCTGGGAGTCATCGGCAAAGTCTTGCTACATGGGTTGACTCGATTGAGTTCAATTTCAATTACCATGGAAAAATTGCAAAAAAAACCAAAAAATAAAATAAAATAAAAAATGAGTACTCATCTTATTGTTAAAATTTGATTGCTCCTAGCGCTTTCATATTTTCTCCCTCGAATGAAAATGAACCCCGATGTCTATTGTGACACACAACACTTCATCATGCTTAATTGAATTTGGATGAAATATGGAAATGAATTTGAACAAAGGAATGTGCTTGGTCTTGATATATGCTTATGGACATAACTTGTTTTAAATGATTTTGATGGGTTTCATAATTTTTTGGTATTGATCTTTGGGTGATAAATGTGTATTAAAATGTTTTTAGAAAAGGTCATTTGAATTTTATTTTTGTGAGATATATTTTGCTCGGGACTAGAAAAACTCAATTTGGGGGTGTGATTAGCCAATAAAAACACATATTTTGATTACATTTTAATGGTATTAAATGATTATTTTTTGTCTTATGGTCCTGAGTTAGTGGATTTTAATTTTGAACATCTATTCTCATCATTTGTGCACTTCATGCCTAATATGCACCAATTTAGGACCAATGTTTCATCTGATTTAAAAGAATGTAATTATCAATATTTTAATTTGATATTTTTTTAAATGGATATAAACTTAAATATGAACATTTTTCATTCAGGTATCAATGGAGGATTCATAAAGGATGATGAGGATTTTTGGCAAAGAAAGGAAACAATTCTGGAGAAGGCAGATTGGATATCATCCCACTAATCGGACTGTGGGGCCCCCAATACAAGCCCAATAAATCCCAAAATTTAAGGAAGGATATAAGACATATAGGGGAACAAATAATTATTCTGGAGCTAGTGCTAAGTCGTCCTAAATAGTGGTGATTAAGGCTTCCCAAATTGAGGATGCAATTCTGGGCCAGATTCTGTGGCCCAGAAACACAACCCACTATTTCAATTATATCTCCCGAACCACAACGTATTTTGGGATAAAAGTTTACAGGATATTAGGGGAAATCCGGGTGTTCTTTTAATTCTTCAATGTCCCACTCCAATTCGGCCTTTTATATGGTTTTTTTTGTCACTTCTTTTCAGTGTAGAAATCTGGCTCCCACTTCGAGGCAAGAGTTGAAAAGTCTCTTATGCATTAAATGTCCACCCACCTTTCTCCAACAAAATTAATTAAATTCACATGGGATGATGGGATCTAGGCCAAAGGCTTCAACAATTCCTATTTAAGGTAGTAGGGATGGAGGATTTGAGGATCTTTGTGCTTTCTTTTCATTGTAATGTTATTATGCCAATTTGCCTTTGTAATGTTCTTCCTTCTCATGTAAGTTGTTCGAATCACCTTAATCTTCAATAAAAGTTCTTCTTATTCTCTTATTCTGTTATTATTCATATCACCTTGATAACATTTCCTCAAGGTGTGAAATTTTTCGCACCAAACCTTGTGATTTTGTTCACACAACGGTGGAGTGACCGTTATTTTTTGTTGTTTTTACTTCTTCAATTCCACCCTCGTAAGTCTACTTTCCGCTTCCGTTGAGAACTTGTTATCAATGGAGGGCTAGCTCTTTTATGGGTTGTTCCAAGGGAGTAGAAAGGGGCTGAATTAATTTTATTTCTCATTCCTTAAATGTTATTCATTTCTTTTAATTGAGTTTCTTTCATTCAATGATTTTTAATCTTCCTCTTCCTTATTGAATTTATTCACCCCACTTTCATGTTCTAATTACATCCTTTACCTTGGAGTTCTCATGAAAATGATCCTACAAGTGTATAGGTTATTATCATTTGTTTTGAAGGTATTTAATCAGTAAGTGATGAGGTTAGTTTGAATTCATTTCATGAATCCTTCTCGAGTCAATGAAATTAAAATCTTTAAAAAAAAGCATTCATTCAATCCACCCCAAGCAATAACCTAGGATCAACTCATTTTCTCATAATTTGAATTCACATAGATCTTTTAGTTCTCTTTAAAAACCATCTAAAATCAACCCACATTGTCCACTTCATAGTAAAAAATCCATCTCTTTTTTTTGAGTGTCTAAAGGTTCTTTTTAGGTCTCTGAGGATTTGACAACTCAAGCTGCACTACAAGCGACCGCTTGACCCTTAAAACATGGGTGAATTTGGGCAAGACCACTATGAAAGAATCATTTTGGACGCGAAGATTCATCCAAGAGATATATGTGATACCTAGCAATAAATGTCCCATCACATTGTACTATGATCAGCAGTGGCTCTCACAAAAGAGATAAGGTCACATCAATGGATGAAGCACATACTTTGGAAGTATCATCTCTTGAGGGATTTTTCTCAGAGATGTGAAGTTGCAGTGAGCAGTATTTCCACAAAATACAATTTGGAAGATCCCTTTACTAAAGCCTTGACTCAGCTGAAACATGATCATCATATGAGGTCTAGCGGACTGAAAGTTGTAGGCAGTTGGCTCTAGTCTAAGTGGGAGTTTGTAAGAGTTGGTTTCCTAGAACCAACTAGTTTTACTTTTATTACATGGATATTTAATGTATTATTACTTATTTTTTATTGTTCTTCATGACTATAATGTAATAATGTCCTAGATTATTCGTTACATTGGTAAGGTCATGGATGTTCCCCACTATGATGAGAACCTTGAAATGCTATAAAAATATTCTTAAAAATAGTTCTGCGGCTGGATGACATGCTGTGATGGGACACATATCATGCATACCATCAGGTGCGAGCACTCGTAAGCAGATGTGACTTCCTTTCGTGAAGTTCGCACTTTGTAATCTCCAAGATAAGATATTACGAGAACAGACCCACTAGTAGTAATTTTTCATGTTTTAGTGTCAACAAATATTTCTCTCTATGATCATGTTTAATGATCTTTATATTTTAAGATTATAATTAATACGTTTCACAAGTTACGCACTTTGATTTACTGATAAAAACCATCACACGGACAGTTGGTCGGATGTAGGGTATGTTGGGTGCATCATGAGTGGCATGTTATTAATGGATAAGTCGAGGAAGGATCTGTCCCTTCCATTTATGGAAGTTGATATCTTGGCCCTTTTATTGAAATAGAACCATCACATGAAATTTCATGTCCATGGTGTAACGACGAGTTTATTTTAGGTAGTTAAAGAATGACGTATTAAGCATAAAAGTTGATGACACAATCACGAAACCTTCTTGATGAGATATTGTGACAAAGGAATTATATTACACAGTGAGCATCTGTATGTAGATGTTGTTGTTGCAACTTTACATTCTTTCTCTTGGGTTCCTTGACCTGTTTCTATATAGTACTCTTGGAATTTAGGCATACCTGCCTAATGCCAACGAGAAAGAATCCTAGAGGGTCAAACATTAAGTGTTTTTGGTGGTCTCGGTTAAATTCTATTTGAATTTAAATAATGAAATAAATGTTATTCTCAAGACCATAGAATAATTTTATTCAAGTTAAAATGATCACATAAATTAAATAAAATATATTTATTTATTTTATTAAACATTTAATAAATATTTATTTACTAGTTTTTAAATCAAATATTTATTTAAGAGAATAAATTATTAACTTATTTATTCAGGTGTTCAATAAATGGAAGTGAAATTCGAGCGGACCAAGGTCGGTCCAATGGTAAAATAATTATTTTCATGATGATAAATAATTATTTAACTAGTTGGCACAAATTATAATAATGCTTCTATTATTTTGTGATGGGAATTTTATTTGTAATTTCATTTTGCGCATGTTGGTGTACTATAAATAATTATGCTGTATTATTATTAAATGCATGGGTTTTATTTAAGTTCATGAATGTATTTAGTTTTTTCTATGCAATTAAATATTGTAACTGAAATTCCATGTATATAAATTGGAAAGTACCCCTATTGTGCTATACACCACACCACTTACCTGGTGAATTGAGAATTGTTGAGCGAAACAATTTCTCTCTCGAATCCTCTTCTCTCCCCTATCAATAATGAGAAACGTTCTTTGAGGCCGAAGAACAAGAAATCAAGAACAACCGAAACAAGACACTCGCTTCGCTACACTAGCACTCAGAGAATGAGTGGTGTCAATCAGAGCCCATCAGGGCACCTGCAGATCACCGCTAGATGGATTCTAGTTTGGATCCTTACAAGTGCAACAAGATAATCCAAAAGGGTCAATCTGGACGTTCAACATCATCAATGAAGAAAAATACCAAAGACATTGGTATTATTTTTCTTTGTGAAATTAATTAAATTAATTATAAACATGATGTGCATGATCCACTCTAAAGGTTTTAGGGCTCTTTATTATTTATCTAAATCATTGATTATATTCTATGGAGACTATCATTCATCGTTGTATTGATCCCATAATAATCATTGATCATGGTAAAAATCAAAATTGGGTGTCGTCCAAACCATGCTTCTACTGCACCCGTTACCTTCACATTCAATATTTGATTATCATGAATTTCTTTACTTTGAAACAAACAAGTTTTCATTTAACTAAGAAATATAGTATCTTAATATAGTATATCCACTCAAGGTTTCATGAAACCGCATTTAATAAAATATAAACATGATGATACGGGAGTTGAAGTGAAGTCTTTGATCAAAATAAATTTCAATAATTCACGTAATATTAATCATACAAAAAATATCATCCCTAACTCAAGGGTGAAACACATTGAAATAAAATATCACTTAATCAAGGATAAATTTGAATGTGGGTTAGTGGTGTTAGTGTATTTTCCTACTAAAATTCATGTCATAGACATCTTGAAAAAGTTATCATGAAAGTATGGGTCAGGAACTGGAATATGATGTCATCCAACTCGACACCCAACCTGCCTAGTGGCATGGTCCCAATGGTGTTTCTGATCCCCCTAGGCTGGAACTAGTGCCTGGGAATAAAAAATAACATTTGGTAATGACTTAACCCATAACAAAATCCAAAAATATCCCACAAGAATCAGCAATCACATAATAAACAATAAACACATCCAAAATATATAAAACCATCACAAGTTAAAATTTTATTCATTTAAAAAAAAATAAAAAACACCAAATTAGGTAGGGGAACTAGCTACACAACCAAAAATATCCATGAAACAAGAGGGAAATCACCCTCAATCCACCTCCACCAACACCTGTAAAAGAAGAACGACTAGTAACCAGATTTATTATCACCACCATGGAAGATCTTTCCTTTACCTAGGTCAAACATAATAAGATCAATATAAACTCAAGGGTTTACGTAGGGTGTAATCCAATTCCTAGTAGGATATCACCCAAATAGAAAGATTCAATGAAAAACATTACAAGAAAAATCACCATGATAGTTCTAATAAAAAGAGAAAAAAATCAAATAAAACATGAATTGAAATTTTTAAACAAAATAACATAGAAATAAGATCCCATACATAGGCATATCATCACATGATCTCCAAGGGTAATCCCTAAATACTAGTGTTAGTGGGACCCTAGGAACCTCATACCTCAGTCAACATTATATAAAATCCATAACCCAAAATAGCCTCATGCACAATCCATTAGATTAAAATGAAACCCAATATATATTGGTCTCTAATCATCATCAATTTTAAGTTAGTTTTGTAGAGTCAATCCTATTAGAGTGAAAAGGGCCTCAGCCCCACTGATCCTTCTAGTGTACTAGTCCTAATCCTATCATATAGTCACCTGGGATTCCCTTTGTTCTCAATTTCCATTTTCATGTCACATGAAACACCTATTACACATTCAAATAATTCAAAATAGAGAGCACACAAAAAATAAACCACTTTTTACAAACACATTTCCAAACCTGAAACACCTAATCCAATTAATCATTTTCAATAAGAAAATCAATTTTAAAACCCTTTTTATACACGCATTCATGACCAAATTTAGAAACATCCATTAAAACAAACCATATTTATTGTAAAATCACCTTCCAACCCATTACTCACACCAAAAAGATTTAAATAAATGATTCTAACCACTCATACAATCTATAGAATACATTTAGAAAGAAAAACCAACATACCAAAATCATTAAATAATGTTAAATTATATAATCACATAACTGTAGCTTAAAAACATCTGAGATCTTGTGAAATCTAACAATCACACCACAAGGAGACCCTATAGAGGTAAATTCATGACATAAACACCATGATTCATCCCAAGAAAACAACACTAAACTACCACTAGTTCAACCCATCTATTAGAGTAAGAAGAACCCAATGAATGAGGAGTAAGGAACAATGAAGAGGTAAGAAACAAGAGGAGTTACTTACTTTATGATTCATGGAGATTCCACAACAAAAACACCAAATATTTGAATGTATAATAGAGACAATAGGGGAGGGAGGTGCACCTAGGAGGAAAAATCCTAAATGGGGGTGAGTTAGGATGTTTAGGGACTAAAAATTGAAGAGTTAAAAAATGGTAAAATAAATATTTTGAGTTATATGAAGGCCATATGGTTTGGTCATATGGATTTCCAAACTATGTATAAACCATGTAGAAACTACTAACAAATAAAAAGATGGTTTCACAATATCATAGGGAGGGTCTAATTCATTTGTGGTCGGCCATGCTCCACATAAAGAACCAATGATCTGGGTGCATGATTCATCGCATGCCCGTGTATAATTCTGTGCGGCCTAGACAGTCCCACTTTCCAGGGTGCTCGACCTCTTTTGGGCCAGTGTATGGTTTTCACTAATCATGTCCCAACTGTGTTCCACCTTCTATCATATCCAAAAAACTCCAATTTTAATCACAAAACAAAGAAAATCTAAGGAAACAAGAGAATACCAAAATAAAAAAGAAAAATACCACAAAATCAAATCAAGAATGTGACACTTCTCCGAACCATGAAAACTTTCCACCCCTATAAATTCATTCCAAATTATGATTAGATAAAAAAATGGGTTCTACTCTCCCACCCAAGAGTTTCATTCCCATGTATTTTTCTCAAATTTTTCATGCTGAAAAAAACCTAGACCAATTGTATGGACTTCCTCAAAATCACTTTCTTCTAGTAGTCCACAATCTGCACCGGTCACTCAAACACAGTTAGATTAGGTTCCAAATCAATCTTCTACCATCACAACACATGATACGGGTCCTAATTGTACTTATTTAGTTGAGATACATGTAACACATCATAATTTGACATCAAATGAGATAGAAAATGTAACTAGTATTCTCACTTACCACCTATCTATGTATTATCAAAAAGGTCTAACATACCTTGGAGTTAGTTTCCCTTACGTACCAAAATGATGATGACCCATGTGGGGTTCCTCTTTTAGAAACACCTCATCACCCAATAAGAATTACAAGGATCAGTGCCACTAATTGATATAAGACTTTTGGTGAATCTACACTGTTAAAAACTATTTCTTAATCAAACAATCATTCTCATACATCTCATACATGAGACTCATTCCCAATAATAAGTTCTCACCCACATCTGCCCAAAATTAGGGTGGTCGACCATAAATCAGCTAACAGATAGACATTATTATCGAGGATTGTTAACTATTATTATGTGAAATTTCCAACAACCCCATGTTTCTATCCCATTAGCCTCTGAAATCCAACACATAGGATCAGATCATTAACCCACTCTATCTGACCACCTGTTTGAGGATGGTATGTCATGCTTAACCTGAACTGTGACCCTAAAGCCTTCTGAAGACCATCCTATAATTGAGAGGTTACTTGAGGTCTTTATATGAAATAATATCCAATATAATACCATGAATTCTAAATACCTCATGAATATAAAACTGACCCAATTCCTTCACTTTGGTTGGGTCCTTAATTGGACTGAAGTGGGCCGATTTGGTCAGATGGTCAATCACCACCCATACGGTGTTCCTTTATCTTAATGTTTAATGTAATCCAATAATAAAGTCCATGGATACCTCATCCCACTTCCAAGTAAGAATGGGTAAGGGATAAAGAAAATTAGATGGCCTTTGGTTCACTTATTTACCTAGTTAATATGTATAACACGAATATACAAAGTCAGTTGCATCCCATATCATGCTAGGCCACCAGAACTAATAATGCACATCATAAAACATCTCAATGGTGTTGGTATGAACATACCACTGAGATAGGTGGATATCCAACATCACCACCTTCTACAATGGCAATGGCACCACCGCACAAACCTTGAAGCAAATAACCCCATCTAAAGAGAAAGACCATTCACTAGGCTCCTCTCCACCATTTAATAAATGTATATACTAGTGGTATAACTCATCCCCATGATTATTATACCAATAAGATATAAGATGGAGGTATTTATCTTAACACTATACAATAACACACTTCCACTATGATCATTATTCTCTAAAGGTATTTGGGGAAAAGACGCACCGAATTACATTCATCACTAGACTCTTTCACTACATGAAACATCACTTTCCTTATCAAAGAATCTTTTACAAAATACATTTTCTTAAGGTTAGATGATATCAAAATAAAACCACTAAAGCTACTTGACCCAATGACAATTCAATCAATTCATGTCTTTTTGGTAGAAAATGTTATCCAAACTCTTATGGTTTGATTAAGCCAAAAACTTCTCCTCAAAGAGGCAATGACGCCACATCTCTTGAGAATGCATCACTTACACTAATTCCAAATCATGTGTTGGGTAATTTATTTCATCTGGTTATATTTATAGAGAAACATACACCACCACATGATCATCTTTCATCAACATGCACCCAAGAAACATACCTAAGGCATCATAGTAAACCACTTATCCTTTTCCAGATTCCTAAGAAATTGATATAGGGGATGTGGTCAATTGTCTCTTAAACTCATAAAAGAATTCCTAACATAAAGGATTAATCAAAACATTACCCCTTTTTAAGTGAGTTTATTCATGGGAATAGTGATATGATAAAAATAAAAAACAAACCGCCAGTAGTACCCTGCTAGGCCCAAAAAACTTCTGCTTTCAAAAACATTCTTTGGCTGATCCTATGACATCACTACACTAATATTATTTGGGTCCACTAAAACCCCATTATCCAAGATCACATAACATCAGAACATTAATTCCATGATCTAGAAGGTGCACTTGTGAAGATTAGTGTATATGCGATGGTCTAAAAGAGTGACCAACACAATCCTCAAATGCCTCTCATGCTCTTCTTCATCCTCTAAGTAGACCAAGATGTCTTCTGTGAATACCATGATGAAAGAATCAAGGTAATGATCAAACACCCTATTCATGAGCATCATGAAAACCACTAGAGCATTCATCAACCTTAATGGCATAACCAAAACCTCAAAATGTTTTTACCTACTTCGGAATGACATCTTAGTAACATCAACCTCTCTAACTCTAACCTGGTGATACCCAGAATTCTAACATATCTTTAAGAACCACCTATCCCAAATGAGATGATCAAAAAAGTTATAAATTTGTGGAAAATGGTCTTTATTCTTGACCAATAACTTATCTAGATTCTTATAATCTTTACACAATCATATATATCCATCGGACATCTTTATAAACAATATTGGGGTGGGAGAACTTGAAAATCTTAGGGAAATCAATCCTTTGGATTCCAAATCAACTAGTTGTATCACTAATTCCCTCAACTCATTGGGTGGTATACGATATTGGGGAAGATATATCGATTATCTCCCCATTGTTAAGTGGATGGTAACTCCACATCCTACTCTGGAGGCAACCCTAAAAAAACATCTGTAAATACCTCTATAAAATCATAAACCTCATGAGGTAATCCATTCTCATAACCACTACTATTTTCATTAAACATGATCGATGATATATTTAAAGCAGGACTACCCAATTACAAAAGTGGAGGTCCCACATGTCCTAACCGGGGATCCCATTCACCTAGAAAAATATGGTTACTCTCATCATGTTCTGTAAAACTCATTCATTATCAATAATAATCAATGTGCCCATAGAAACGCATCATCTGACCCACACCGAGGATCACGTCAAATAGGTATATTTCTAAATCCATAAAATACCATTCAATCTCGACCCCGGACATGGTGAGTGTGGAAGATGGGCACCTAAAACCATATTATTTGTGCTTACCATGTGGCATCACAAACTTCATTACATACAACATGAGATCAGTCATTAATTTCAATACATATAGAAAACTAGAATAAATAAAAGAAACATAGGTACTTGTATAAAAAACAACATCAGTTATGAAAATTGTAATGAGGACCGTACCTTGAACTATGGTAGGTCCGGCAAATGACTCCTCTAGTGCTTGGTCCATAGCATGAAGATGCAATGTCTCTTTCAGTGCCTAAGAATGACCATTGACCTATATCTCTTCATTAAAATGACTTTCCCGGAGGAATATCAATTCCTACCACCATGAGCTACAAACCTAGAACCTACTGTCCTAGATGGTTATTTCTAGGACAACATACCTCTAGAGACTATGAAACCTGTAACACCCTGATATGGGTATTCCACTTTGAAAAACCATAATAGGTTCCCCATATTTCCACACTGATAACAATTTTTGGGTGGAGTTGAACATATTGACCACATATGCCCTGTTATCCCACATTGATGGAAAATGATTAACCCAACATTAGAATCCGCTGAAGAAAACAGTCATGAAGGATGTCATGAGCTACCACCTCCCATATTTTCATATTCATTAGGCTTCTTATTCTTTACATACAAACTCCCACTGGCCTAAACCCCTTCTTAAACTGGTCTAGGGAAACCGTACATTCAAGAGCGGTTAATCTCTTCCATCAAACAATGGTCAACCACCCTAGAATAGGTCTTCAACATGAATAATAAGACCTAGGATTGAATATCCAACCACCACCCCATCTCAAAACATTGATCCTTCAGCTTCTCATTGGAAACCACTTTGGGTATGAATAAAACTAACTAAGAGAAACGGTTGGCATAATCCAATACGGTATGATCCCTATAGTTAAGATCCAAAAAATCTAAGTTATTAGTAAAGGCCACAGTCTCTAGGAAATACTACTCATTAAATATAACCATAAAATCCTTCAAAACCATATTCTCATGCTTCCTGTCCTAAACTACTAAGTCTGACCACCTCCAACTGGGAAATTACAACAATAATGAATAAAACTTTACTTTAACTTCCTCAGGATTGTGAGGAAACCCATACTTCATCTCGATCTTCTCAATACAATCCTCGTCTTCTTGGGGATCTACGATACCCCGAAAGGTATAATGTTTTTTCTGGAGAAACTCCTAAGCCTTTTCCATTCTTGGACCTAGTTTGGATTCCCTAACTTGAGTAGGACATGAGACCACTCCCTAACCCAAAGCTTGGATAACCTAAACCATTAATTCCTCTAATCTTTGATCAACTGGTGAGGGAAAAATCTCTTCAGTCTCTTACCGTTATAAGACAATAAGTCTCTAGGGAGGTATATTACTACACCATTTAACAAAATAATGATTCCATCAACACAATATCCTGAAACATTCATCAAAAACAACATTGAAAACATCTAAATAAATCAAAAACCATACCATATCAAGCACAATCACAATCCAACCCACTTCAACCCCACCTGGTGTCTATGCATAGTCTACAGTATTTATGCCTTACCCATAGAAGAATTCAAACCAACTCCCAACATTTCATGGTGACTTAAGGTCTATCATGATGTTTGTTGTCCAAAAAACCCACTCATATACAAAAACTGAAAATATGATAGTCCTAGTTTCTATCTATCCTGACCCTCTAAAATAACATGACCTAAGGAAAGGGAGAAAGCTTCTCAGATATCATTTTGTTAAAAAAACATCCCAGGATTCCATCCAACAAGACACTCAACCCAACCTGTGGCATGGACTAAAGGGCATTCAAAATACCCATGGTCTAGAAATTAGATCGTGTGAATCAAAAATCATATTTGGGAATAATTTCATCCATAATAAACATAAAAAAACATCTCACAAGAATCAAGCATCACATAATAAACAATTACCAGATCTAAAAGAGATACATCAATCACAAGTTAATCATTAATATATTTTTAAACAAAAACCAAACTACCAAAATCGGGAGGGAAACCAACTACATTACCAGTAATATCTATGAAATAATAGGGGAATCACCCTCAATACACCTCCACAAATACATGTAAGAGAAAAACCACTATCAATAGGATCCACCATCACAGCCAAGGAACATATTTCCATTCCTTGGGTCAAAAATAATAAGATCTACATACATTCAAGGGTGCATGTAGGGTGTCAGACAATTCCCAGTAGCATATCACCCAAATAGTAGTATTCCATGGAAAAACATTGTAATAAAGATCCGAATTATAGTTTTAATAAAAAGAGAGAAAATATTTCATATTAAAAATGGTTTGAAATTTATTAAGAAAATAACATACAACCATGATCCTAGTTTTAGGCATATCAGCACATGATCACTGTGGGTAATCCTTAAGTACTAGTGTTTGTGGGACCCTAGGAACCTCGTACCTCAGTGAACATTGTATATAACCCATAATCCCTAGAATACTTGTGTGTGATACACTATAAGGTAATGAATCCCATGTTATATTTCTCTCTAATAATCATCAATGTTTAGTAATATTTGTAGCATTAATCTTTCTATAAGGAACTAGGCCTTAGCCCTACTGGTCCACTTGTATACTAGTCCATGTTTTCCCATCTACTCACCTAGGATTCCCTTTGTGATCAATTTCCATTTTTATGTCACATGAAACATCTCTTTGACATTCACATAATTCACTATAGGGAACACACATAAAATCCACCATTTATTAAAACCACATTTTCATCCTTGAAACACCTAAAAAATTATTCATTTTCAATAAGAAAACCAATTTCAAAACCCTTTGTACACACACATACAAGTACAACTTTATAAAGGTCCTTGAAACCAACCATCTTTATTGGTAAATCACATATCAACCCACGAAAACAACAAAACATTTTAAATTCATGATTCAAACCACCCACACAATCCATAGAATACATATAGAAAGCGAAGAAAGCATAAAAAACTCATCTAATAATGTTAAATCATAGAATCAGCTACTCAAGGTTTGAAACTTATAGAATCTAGGGGAAAACCACAAGTGCTCCATAAGGAGACCCTAGATAGGTAAAGAAATAACATAAACATCATGATTATTCCCAATAAAACAATATTAAACCCTCACTAGGTCAACCCATATGCTGGAGAAAGAATATCTCAAAGAAGACGGAATAATGGAACCAAGAAGGGGGAAGAAACCAGAGGAGTGACTTAATTAATGATTATTGGAGATTTCACACTCAAAACAACCAATATTTAAAGTTACATGCTATACAAGAGGAGATAGAGGTGTACCTAGGGTGAAGAATCTCGAATGGGTGTGAGTTAGGGTGTTTATGGTATTAAAATTAAAGAGAAAAAAAAATAGAAAATAAACATTTTAACGTTGTGGGAAGGCCATAAATTTTGGCTTCATGGTTTTCCAAACGATGCGATAATCATGTGGCACCTCCTACCAAATTCAATGGAGGCCACATAGTCACTTGGGAGGGATACTCGCATGTGTGGTCGACTGTGATCCCTAGATAGAGCAACTAGTCTAGGTGAAAGGTTAGTTGCACTCACATGCAGCAGGTTTTGCGGCCTGGACAATCCCACTATCCAAGAGAAACTGTCTCTTCAAGGTTGTTGCATGGTTTCTACTAATTATATACCACCATGTTCCACCTACTTTCATGTTAACAAACTCAATTTTTTTCTCAAAACACCCAAGAAAGCTAAGTAACTAAGAGAAGACCAAAATAAACAAGAAAAATACCTCAAAATCAAATCACATATGTTAGAGAAGGTTTTTGATAGGCATCATCTAGCTCTTGGAGTCCCTTAAACTCTAAGAAAATAGATATTGAGGTCATGGATCTCCTACTCCCCAAGGTATTATATGAATTTCTCTATATTTTGTTAATATTTCTTTTACTCTTTTATCTCATAAAGGAGTGACCCTTGGGTTTATTGAAAAAGGGATAATGATATTGGTCATGAATGGGGGGAGGCATTTCCCAAACCATTTTAAGGGATAAGTAAAACTAACAAAAATGGGGAATATGTTATATGTTAATTTAGGGGGATCAAAGACTCGTGGGGGGTATTTAAACATGATGATGTTATAGTTATTCTGGTATAAAGTAAATATCCTGAAGAGAAATTATGGTGAAATCTATTTTGAAGAGTTTTAGGAGATTATTTAGAATAGAATAAGGTGATTAATTAATTATCTCTTCATGTTACCCTTGTTTCTCAAGTTGGTATTAACTCATAAGGGATTAAAGTATATGTTCAGTGACTCTTTGATCACTATTTGTGTTATAGAGGTTGTATGATTTTTTAAGCTGAAAGTGAACAAGTTTTTTTTTAATATAATGGATGAGGAGATTGAAATGTTTTCAAAAATCCTAATGGGTGAGTTCATTGAAAAAAATACATAAGGTGAAAATTCAATGTTCTTTGGTTTGTCTTTGTTGAAAAAACATGTCAAAATTGTTTAAGGACATTGAAGACTTTTAAACATTGATAAATCTATTTTTTCTAGAATATTTTTATGTTGTTTCTGAATTTTTGAATAAAATAATATAAAATTAAGTACTTTCTTGAAACTTTGTAGTTTCATGAAATTGGTGACATAGTTACTTCATATTTGTTAAGCAAGTGGAGGAATCTCACACAATGCAGGAAAACTCTCATAAAAGTACATTTTCACAAATGTGTTGTGAAAATGGAGTTATACATGTTTTATGATAGAAGAGGTGCCAAATTTTATGGGTGTGGAGAAGTTGTGTGACGGATTAGTCCCATAAATAAATAGTTCATTAATCCATAATTAAGTAGTGAAATGGACTTTGAGAAAATATCATAGCACTGTGTTTTAATATGACCTACATAAACTTATTTATTTCATTAAAATATTCTACTTGATAAGAAATTAAATGATGACAAGAAGTGTTGTTTCATGGAAAATTTGTTGTATGAATGTGAGAAACATGAATACACTTCATGGATAATAAGTGATTTATGTAAAATTATGTTTTGAAAACTTCAAGGACATTTTCTAGAATTTCTATACTAAATTAGATTTCATCATTTAGATTAGAGAATAGATTAATGAAAAGCCAATTGGTGTGAAATAAAAGGTTTTTATAATCATCATAAGTATCTATTGAAGGTAAAATGAGTTCACTTCAACTGATATGGTAGTGAGATTTCAAAAATTGACTGATAGTAAACCTTAAGGGATAGTGGGTACACTCTAGCCTATAAAAAATAGTGAGATCGATTGAAAAACTAACGAGTTCTCTAGAAATGATTAGTATTGAACCATAAGGGATAGTTATTCCCATATAATGATTTTATACAAGTAGGTTATTATAGGCTTTTGGTACATTAACACATCACTAGTGTATCCTACTTATATTATCTAGGTGTTGGTAAACCAAGTAAAATTACTTGTGTCTCTCGTTTACATTCTTTGTTGCTTTATATATGCTATAAGGGTGAGTGTTTTTCATACTAATAATATAAAAATATCATTGGTAAGGATAATTTAATGAAATTACAATAACTTAATCCACCACCACCACCACCATTTCTCAGAGAATGTAAATTTACTAGGTCCTAAAATAGTTTATTCAATTAGGTACCACCTTGATAAAAATGTTCTTGTATCCAATAAAAAACCTTACCATATATAATTACTCTCTCTAACTTGGATATTTGATTCATGATCAGTCACATACAATATTAATAATATTTATTCTTTTTAGAATGATCTCATAGTATATATCATACTTCTTTGATTCTATCATGATTGTTCATATTGATTCATGTGCTATTGGGATGCTCTTATATAAGTTTCAAATAAAATATATTATTTTCTCCCATATACTATAGGTATTTTTTCTTTCAAGATCCATAATAATATAATTACCATAATATGTGTTAATCTTATGACCTTAAACAATAAGATAATTGGTATTTTTTCATGACTATAAATGGAATAATAATTTTCCACCATATCAGATGTGGTTACTTTTTTTGTGATAAAAAGTGTATTGTCTCCCCAAATGTTTATTAGAATATATTTGATATTTAATTCCCTCTAGAATATATCGATTCATGTATAATGTAATATGGTACCTCTAAATTGATCTTAGTTTAGGATAATCCAAGTTGATGAATTACAAAACTGTATTATAGATTTTTTTATTTCTCTTTCTATTTAGGTCTAAGACTACTCAAGCCTTGGGATATACACTGAAAATGTCTATACTGACCGAATATATAGTGAAATCCTAAAATAATAAGTATTTGGTATTTTTATTCATGTTTTTTTCTTTAATTATTGAGATGTTTATTCAAGTAAGAAATATTTTTTAAGGTTGATATACATAATTCTACTCTTGGCCTGAGTGAAAATAGAAAATGATTTCATGCATCATAGTAGGCACATAGTAGTATTTTATATGGGCATGATATATTTTGAGTTTTAATTGGTATTAAATAAGAAAAATTGATTTATAAAGTGGTTTGGGGAAAAAATTAATTAATTAAATTGCTAAAAATACTTAAATCAAAGTTTTCTTGATTAACTATTTTGTGGTGTATTGATTAATTAAAAGTAAGTTGGTGTTTTCACATGTTATTTCCTTGATGTAATGATATATTTATTGTGCTTGTATGGAACAAGATAACCTTATAGTGGGTAGTACTAGGTAAAAGGTTCTTTTGGTATGATCTGATGTGGGATATTTTTATCTCGTGTATGATTATTATTGGATTAGGATGTTATAATGGATGATATACCCTCTATGGGGTTTAGATATCCTATGATATTTACATGGGACAATGATAATAGACCCTTTATATGTGATTCAATATGATAATAGGGTAATTGATGGTGTTTTCATTGGTTTTATAGTCAATCATGGGCCATTGGTAAATGGGAGTTGAGCTTCACATGCCTTAGGGGAAAGTTACTTGGTTTTACATGAAGGGACTAATTGGGATATAAACCATGAATATGGTAGAATTAGTTTTGGTTAATTTTAATTCCATTAGTCATTAAACTCTTTATCCCATTAATTTTACCACTATCAATGGTTAAAGTAAATGGGTCTCTTAGTTCTCTCTTTTTCACTTTTTTTCACATGAAACACAACCAAATATAGACACACAAAGAGAACAACAATTTATAAGGTTCTCCTATCAGTATGATAAGGTTAATACTTAGTGTGATCTGGTAATTCCATAGGTCACACAACCCACTAGTATAACCCTTTTATCTTTATAGTATAGTCTAACAAAAATATATTTTTTACAAACCAGACAATTTTTGGTGCATCCTACACTTAGGTACATCTCAAACATTTATAATAAATATAGGGGAAATGACCATAGAGTCTATCACCAATTTATAACTATTTCTTGTCATTTATGTACTGCTACTACCTTATTATTCTTCACTTGCATATTTGAATGATACTTATTCTTATTTGTATTAACAACACTACATACAACCACTTATTTTTATTTAAAGTAGAAAATTGATATTCTACTACTACTTCTTCTATTTCTCTCTTATTCTTTTTCTTATTCTTATTTTATATGAATTGATGTGCATATATTACTTATTCTTCTATTGAAATTCATGAAAATCATGGGAAATTATTCTATTACTACTTCTCACTCTTTAATCTTAATCAATGTAATATAATTAGTAATAATCTTACTCTCTCTTTTTATATCAACATTTAATGGTTATTTATCTTAGAAACTTTGCCTAGTCTTCTCTATATTTAACTTAGAACATAGAAAATATTATTTTTGGAATAAAATTTCCAAATATTCTACATTTCATTGATAACATGAATTAATATATATATATATATGTGTGTGTGTGTGTGTGTGTGTGTGTGATAATACATGCAGAAATTTATTTTACTTGATCTTCTCTTTCTTCCTCATTCTAATATTTATCAGCCAATGTAAATACTTTGAATTCAAATTTCCAAGGATTATCAGATCCAAAAAATTCAATTATAAAACTCACACATGGAGATAATTTTTTTAGAAACCATTTTTGACTGTTTATAAATATTTAGAAATAGTATGTTCTTTATCCTTTATATCTTTCAATTAATATTGTAATTCTCTCTCATTTCATCCCATGGATTTCGCTTAACATTGAAATTACTTTGTATTCATATGAAAATCATATACAGTTGCATACTTATTCCTTTATTATCTAATTATTGTTATTATTTTCATGATAATTCTCATTCACTAGTGATCGATATGAATTCATGCATGCATCCACATGGAAAAAATCTCACAGATCATCCTTTTTCATTAACATTCATGTAACTGCATGCACATGTAATAATTATATTGTTTTTATATTCCTTTGAAACTATATATCTTCATTCAAATTTGAATGATAATTTTATAAATTAAAACTACATATGTATATATAAAAATAATATGTGGCCTCATCCTCAAGATGTAAGACTCATGGATGATTCTTCCTTTTTATTCTCAATCTATTACATCATAGTTCACATATTTCCATCTTCATAAACTCTACCCGAAATCATGATAAACCAATAATGATATTTTCTATAAATAAAAAACATCATGCTTAGAATTATCTGTATTAACATGTGATAAATATCACAAACTCATTCATTTCTTTGTTCTAGATTTTCATTTACCCTTGTGTATTTATAAAGGTATCTAAACTGCCATTATATATTTATGAAAGTCTTTGAATAAATTGTACTTATAAAGTGAAATACTTATATGGACATTTATGTAGTTTATTCAATTCTCATTATACCCTTAAATATCCTGTATAAACTAATAATTATCTTTTTGTAGAGTTTATAATACTTTAGATAACCTCTCCATAGAGCTTCATCTTACCCTTATGTTGGTACTATGTTTTAGAATTAATTTTATGTGAATATATATTTCTATATAAACCCTTTATGTATAAATTTATAAATCTATAAAACTTTCCTTCATGTAACTATATTAAAAAAATAATTCTTCTTGATCATTTTCAAAAATCACAAAAACATTATCATGATAGATAATATTTAAAAGAACACAACACTTTGAATTTTCATAATCAAGAAACTCAAACCACTGGATTGATTTTGTGACATGTGATCACTTGATATACAACATGTAAAGTGGTCACTCATTAGGTAGTCACTCATCCTACTATGTGAATATCAAGTCTTGCAGTTGGTCACCCTTTCTTGTGGTTAGTTATTCAACTATTGGGCCAATCAAACTATTATGAAGTCCACAATTGATACAAACTTTTCTTATATAAAATCCTATTAAATTTTTATCTTTTATTCAAATATTTTGATAATCTCATATGGTGGATCTAAATACAATCCCAATAATTTCTTATTATAGGATGTCTGTTATGATATCTTTGATATGATCTCACTCAAGGGGTTATGAAATTGAAGATCCAGGATTAAAGATGATATACATGGTAGATTCTCATTCCATAAGGAGTTATTTAAATATTTCATGGAGAATATATAAAATCAATAGTGGATTAACAATCTAAACACTACATTAAAACATACTCAATCACTCATCTAGTTAATATTGAATACCACTCCATAATTTTTTCATAACAAGACCAATTAGGTTTGGATTCTCCCCATAGGGCCTTCCATGCCACCCCTCATGTGAGAATCTTATCATCATTATCTCTCTACAAACATCATGAATTCTATGCTACTATACCAAACCATGTAAGAGATGTGAATTACATAAAGGCCACTATAGGTTAGTATCACCTATAGGAACTTAGTTCTGCATCCAATGTAGAGGCTTGGTTCCTCAGGACTTGACCCTTCCTATAGTTGGGAAAAAAAATTTCTTACTCCTCAAACATTTACTTAATAAAATATCAATACAAAACACAAAATACAATTCCTAAAATAATTTTTCTTCATCATAAATACCTGATAATCACCATGAAGTATATATATTATTTTCCATGAGTAATTCTTCATGTTACTTCCAATCTTTAAACATATTTACCTTTAATATAAATAAATTATCTATAAATTTCAAAGGAAATAACTCCACAACAACATAAAATATAATCCTTCAAGATTGGGTTTAATAACTGATCGGATTTTATAAGATTTTTCATTAACATACTTATTTAATATATTATCATTCATTGAAAAAAAATATAAATCACACAAAATGGTCTTAATAAACTCTCCCTTTTTATTTTTTGGAAATCCCTTCTAAATGATGTGTCAATATGTGAACTATTCCTTATCTCCCCCTTTCTCATTAATCATTCATGTCAATTTTTCTACACCTTATTAACAAGAAATAAAAAATTACTTGGGAAGTGGTATCAATTTATAAATAAAAAAAGTACCATCAACCATTACACTCAAATTCTATATGATCCATACTCAGAGTTGAAAACAAAATGGTTTGATCTTGAAAACAAAGTTATCACTTTAAAAATATGACCCTGAATGAAATTAAGAAAATATTTTCCTTTCTTATAATTTGTAAAATAATTTTAGGATTTAACCATTGATGATACCAATTTTTTTACAAATTTCTCATGATATATATCAAACTAAATTTCATACACTTACTTCAACACAGGTTAAAAACATTTGATTGAAAATAGAAGGAAAAAAATATCTCTAGAACTTCTTAAAACAACCAAGTATATTTCAATGATTTAAATTAATATCCCCTTAATATTAGGATCTGGTTTTAGTAACAAATACTTATATAATTATAATAAATATTCCTTTAATGAAATATTTTATTCAATAATTTTCTATAATAGCCATATTTTTAAGAGATAATAATTTTGACATCTTTTTTCATATCTTCACTAGTCTCCCCCTAAAGGAGATAAAGTAATCAGATTCACAAGGCATTACAAACGTAAAAATTTATATATATTCATCAAGTGTGATTCATTTTTTGTATTTAATGTTATGATACTAATTAAAAAAACATTCCAAGATGATTTATTCTTCATCATTATTTTCCATATCTTGACAGCCTCGGGTTTTCCCTACATCCCTTACTTCACCTTTAATTCCATGCATTTGAAGTTTATATACAACATCTAAAGGTTAAATTTATAATATGGATATTCTTTACCCTTAATGTGAATACTAAGGTTGAGATTTTTTCTTCAACCAAGTTTCTCCATTATTAATGCTACCATATATAATCTCCATATCTGAATTGGTTTTAAGAAAAATGGAACTCATCAAATATAACATCTTCTTATGTGAAATACTTCTTAATTTTTTTTAAAATCAATTCAATTTAATCCCCTAATGTGATCATCGTTACTTTAATGGATTTTTATTAAACTATAAATATAGATAAAAAACCTATTCTAGTGTGTCAAGCCCTATTACAACTCCCACGTATATCTTCTTTAACATAATGGTTTTCTTTTGTTGATAGCCTCTCATGAAATTATGGATCTTCTTATAAAATCCCTCTTTATCATTATTAATATATTTTTCTTATGCCTCCTTAATCCAGTTAGATGTTTCTAAATCTATTATAAAAATGAATAATTTATCTTTGGGAATATTCATAGATTTTTTGGATTCTCAATATGGTTTCCTCTTGAAATTATTAGGTTTAATACCTAAGGATGTCTCATTTGTACTATTTTATGTCTTTATAGGAGAATTATTATTTGAAAAATTTTAATATTTTTTCCAAATTATCTTTATTCATTATTTACCAGATTCTATAATCATAAATTCTCTTTAGTATATGATATAATTTAAGATATGTTTGAACCATTTTCTGTGTCCACAACCCCTTTAATAATAATAGATCTATTCAAAATTTCTAAATATATTTATGATAGATAAATTTTTATTAATCTATAGATGTTAATTTGTATATATCTTCCTCCCAACTGAAATGAGATCCTTTTTAATGGTATTATTTAAGGGATTATACCAACAATACAATGAATAGTTACCAAACCTATTACAACACTAGAAATAACCCAAAAACCATGATCTTTATTTCAAAACAACTTTGTATTAAAAAAATTCAGATTTTCTCGAAATCTGTTTTGGGATTATTTTATCATAGGTTGGGATATTCTTAGGGAACTATCTTTCATAACCATTCTTTTATCCACTATATACATGGTGGTAGGATTATCAATATTTCTTTTCATCCATACTTACATAGGTTTTTTTAAACCACCAATGTACATATAAATATATTTAGAATAAATAACAAAAAATAGTTATAAATGGTACCTTACTATTTGTTTCTTCCTAAGAACTATCATCAGATGATTTAATGATCTTCTTGTCACCAAAAATATGTTTTTAGACATTACACTCCTCATTAAAATATCCTGTGATGGTAGTTCCTTTATCCTTAAACTATGATGACTCTATATGCATCATTTTCAGATTGGATAATTTTAAATCCAATAAAATACACTTCATATTGAGTGTATAACTCTGATATATAATTAGTGAAACTCTCTCTTCATAATCCTTCCTCATTCGTATAGATTATTAATCATAAATTTTGACCTTGTCTTTAAGTAATGTGACATGATCCTTTATCCCCTTAGAGTAAACACCTTCTTGAGAATTCTTAACATAAATTTTGTTCTTATGAAGTACATTGAATCTATAGAAAACATATTTAATAAACTTATTAATCTATTCCTTCTCCTAAAATTTATTGATAAATTTTTTTTAAAAAAATTTATAATCCCTATTTAAAATCCAAATTAATTATTTCTTTGACTCCATGCTTTTTGGAGAGATTTTCACTTAGGTGATACCTATTTTTAAAAGTTATCCCCATACTTTAAAACTCTTATTCAATCTGATTAGTTTAATTATAAATTATTTCAATAATCCATAAATAAAAGAAACAAATTCATTATAAAAAAACTTATTATGTTATTTAATTCATCAATAGAAAAATCTATTTATATATGATCACTCTGATTAATTATTAGTTTTTTTGATACTATTTTTTTATTAATTTAAAAATATTTTAAATATAAATAATTTTATGTAAAATTATTGTCCAAAAAATTAGTGGTAGGTTGAAACATCTATTCTTATTCACTTATTACAGATCTATATATTTTTTCATTAAGGAATGAGAATATTTATTCTTCTTTTGATAATAAGGACATCCACTTAAATATACTTTTCTATTTCTTTCTTTGGATCATCATGGTCTTGGTAGAGATCAAATTATGATAAAAAATTTATTGATCCACACCTAAATATAACTTTATTACAAATTTTTAAATAGAACTTCAATTATTTAGAATCCAATCATAGGCGATCCTACCTCTGATACCAATTAAAGGGGATAGTTATAAAATAAACCGCACTAAGGTGAATCTATGTTGGTGAATATTAATCTAATTTGTATTTATATTTTTTATCCCTTTTCATTAAATCTATTACTAGTTAAAATGAATGGGTCTCTAAGTTCATTTTTCTCATCTTTAGATTCATATACAACACAATAAAATAAGAACATACAAAGCATTCCTTAATTTTCAAGGTTAACATGTTAGTATGAGAAGGATAATCCTTGATGTGTTCTAATAAAACCCAAGTACACACAAAAAATTAAAAATCTATAATATTTATAATATAGTATTTTTACTATGTATATTTTTAATCCAAGGCACTTTTTTTCATCCCATACTCAGGTACATCATGTAACATTATAATGAATATAGGGGTTACAACTGAAGAGTATATCACCAATATAAAACTCTAAATTTTTATTGATATGATGCTACTTTTTTTTATTCTTACATTTCATATTGGAAAGTCACCTATTCTTATTTTTATGCACAACACTACATATAACCTATTATTCTTCTTTGTAGTATTAAACTGATATGCTACTATTTTTTCTTCAACCTCTCTATTATTATTCTAATTTTATGTAAATTGATATAAATAGATATATTTTTTTCTAGTGAACTACATGTCTATATCGACAAATTATTCTTCTTAAAATTTTCACTTAGTATTGCACTTCCTTTTTAATTTGACACATAGTGGTTTTTTAGATAATAAATGGTGTAGGGTCTTCTCTCTCTTTAACTCGGCACATATAAAATATTATTTTTTGAAAAACTATTATGAAAATTCCACATTTCATTTAAAACCTTGAAATAATATATATACACACACAAACATATGATAGTACATGCACCAGCATTAGTTATATTATTTTCTCATTCTTCATATTTCCGGTATTTACAAAACTATGTAAATACATTGAATTCAAATTTCTCAGAATTATTTGATTTGGAATATTCAAATATAAAACTCCAAAAATGAAAATAAATCTATTTTAAACCATTGATAACTGTATATAGATAAGATAAAATTGCTTCTTATTCATCCATTGTACCTTCCAATAAACTTTTAATACTTTCTCATTTCATCCTATGAAATCTATTTCACATTTTTACCACCTTGCATGAATATGACAATGCATTTTTAGTTGAAGCCTTATTCCTTTATTCTTGGAACCTCATTCTTATTTTCATGACAATTCTCATGTATTAATGAAAAATATACATTCATCAATGAATGAAAATAAATTTTTCTTATTCCAACATGACAAAAATCTTAAGTATTCTTCTTCCTTCATCAATAGGCTTGTAATCAAACACAAATATAGTAATAGTCTTGGATTTCTCCTCCTTTGAACTAATATCTCATTCTCTATCTTTCAATTATTATTTCATGTATTAAAACTAAATATGTATATATGTAAGTGTGTAGTTTCTTCTTCCTCATGGTATAGGACTCATGTATGATTCTTCCTTCTTCATACAAAATATATTATATCAAACCTCACACATTTTCATCTGCATAAATTCTATTGGAATCATGATAAACTAAACATGAAATTTCTTTATAAATTAAAAATATCATACCTAGCATCATCTAGATTATCATGCAATAAATATTGCTAACTCCCCAACTTCTTCATTCTAAATTCTCATTAACCTTTATGTATTTTTGAATGTATCTGAATTACACTAATTTATTTCTGTAAGCCTCTAAATTACCCTTACATGTACACTGAAATACTCAGAGGGGACTTTAAATAGTTATATCAATTCTTACTAAACAATTACATATTCTACATGAATCAATAGTTACCTTTATATAAAATATCTCATACTTCAGATAATCTATCTATAGATATTCATCTAACCCAAATGTAGGTACTAACTTTTATTATTAAAATTACATCAATCATTATTTTTGTATAAGATATTTATATGGTAGTGTAGAAATATCTAGAACATACCTTTATAGAATTAATTTTAAAAAAACGTATCGTTCTTCTATATTTGAAATAATTGTGATAAAGTTATTGTGATATATACCTTTAAAAAAACAATTAACTTTGCATCATCAGAATCAAGAAACTCAAACCACTAAATTTGATGTGTGTCATGTGTTCACTTGATCTATCATAAGGCATGTGTTCAATCATAATGTGGTTAGTATAGAAACCCAAGCTTCTAATACATAGATATTACATAGTTTTAGATAAATATTCAATAAATTTCATAAATTCACACCTAAAGATCATAAAATTTTAGTGCCTTTGGAGACTAGGTACAAAATATTCTAATTTGGTAAATGATTGTAAATATATCAGATAAATATCTTCCTATTTTGTACTCTTTATAGATATACCCCGCTTAAAAATATTCTTTATATCCTATAGAAAGGATATATAATAAATGGTTTGTTTAGATTCTCGGTAATGGTAAACAAGATATATATTCATATAATATGATCAAGTGGGTATGATAACATGAGAATAACATTTGAAAACCATACCCTACATATCCTAAAACATAACCATGAGTCATCACGCAAATCTTGGTAGTTTATAAGACATAAATCATAATGGAAACAAAGAACATAATCTATGAGAGCATAACATTGTCATAAGATATATATGTGTGCTATAAACATTATCCTTTAACATTGTGAACATGTATAAATAGGGAAAGTTTCACTCATTAAGTTAAGTACATGAAATCAAGCCCTTACATAATATTATAGACATCCATCTAGGTCTATGCATACATTATAGACATGAAAGATAGGTACATAAATAATATTGGGAACATGTAATCAAGTTTATGAATAATATCCTGGAAATTTAATCAGGTTCATTCATAACATTGTGAACATTTAATTAGGTTCTTATATAAAATTGTGGAAATATAATTAGGTTCAGGAATTATATATTTACTCATGAGTTATCCATTGTTACACAATTCATTTGATAGATATATAGGTCCCACCTATCACATAATGAAAATAATACATATGTGTGCAACAAGATCCTAACACATTCATTGTATCATAACCCATGTAATTAAATAAGTTTCATAAATAGTTCATCATACCATAACATATGAAAATACAAAATATAGGTTCCATAATCATTTCATCATTTCTTCATAGAATAACACATGGAAAATGATGTAGTTTTCAAAATTTCATTATCATGGTATAACCTATGGAAGAGAAATTTGTTTCATAAACATATTATCATCATAAGCCATTAAGATTATGAATAATAATGGTATATTTGGTTGTATCCCCCAATAAATAATAATTTATATCAAAGGATGCCATTATAGATGGATAATTATTTTTAAAGAAAAATCAGTTAGAATGTTTCTTGCAAAAAATTATTTTTTAAAAAAATCACTTTTTAAAACTAATAATTGATAAAATATTTTTGAAAACATTTTTGTTGAAAATATGAATTAAAATATATAAATTAATATTTAAAAAACATTTAAAACATTTTTGGCTGAAAATTATTATTTTATATTTAGAAAAAAACTTTTAAAAAACTATAACATAATGAAAGTAATTTTCTTTCAAAATAACCATTATATTTTATAATATAATCTTCAATAAATATAATGGTCATTATGGTTATAAATTTTAATCATTTAATACATTTTTAAAAAAAAAATATTCCTTTTATATTTTTTGTTAAAGATAAATGGAAATTTTTTGGAAAATTATATGAAGATTCTTTTCAAAACATTTTTAAAAAATTAAAATATGGTTAAAAATATATTAAATAAATCATTTTAATAATTTTAAAAACTTTTTTCAAAACATTTTAAGAAAAAAAAAATTTGGATTAAAACTTGGTTTTCGACCGGAGAGAAAAATAATGTTGATTTTTCATAAAAACATTATTCTGAACTCTTAAGTACATAAAGAGAGGAAAATTAATAGAAAATGTGTATTATCAAAAAAATAACCAAATTATAATCATATTTGTGAGTTTCTAGATATATATATCATAATATTTAATCATTTTATGCATGATCATAGACAATCCTGAAAAATGGTGAGATTATGACATAAAACTCTTACCACTTTGGTAACATTGACTTATAATCCCCATGAATATATAACTTTAAATATAATTTAAAATATCAGGATAATAAATAATTTCATGATATTACATGTCAATTTTTTTGTATCTAAACCTTATAAAATAATATAGGTTCAAAACATAACGTACGTCTCAAATAAGGAAAATTGAGAAAAAAATCCCATACTGTTTTGGGGAAATTTGAAGCATAAACCCCATAAAAGAGAGATAATAAAATGGATATGTGAACACAAATAAATTTTTGGTTAATAATAATAAAACACAATCGTTTTTAGTATATAAATCACATAAAATAAATTATTGGTGAATTTTACATATGTCTCGCAGAAGTGGAAAGTGAGAGGGAAATACCTTACCGCTTCAGTAATACTTTTAATCTTCAACCCTAATAAAGAATAAAATCAAATGAATCCTTCAATATAATTAAAATTATTAAATTTTTCATATAAAATATCAATTTTATAGTATATAAACCACAAAAATATTAGTTGGGAACTTTCATATGTCTCCTATAATTATAAGAGCGACTAGAAATCCCTTACCTTAAGTCTTGACTTCCTTCGTACACATTCGATCCTAATGTATAATAAATATAATTTTATTATAAAAATAATATATAAATATAATTATATATATTATAACATATATTATTAACTTATGACCATTCAATACCCATTTGTTACCAATTCCTTCTTAAAATCGTGGTTCGGGTAATTAGAGCTTCATTTTTCATATATATTTTGATTTTTTATTTTTTTTCAACTTTCTTTGATCATGGTTCCATAATATACAGAATAATAATCATGAAATAATTATTATATTTTTACATCAATAATACTTTTAATACCAATCATGAAAGTTGGTTCTGAGAAATGAAGTATGTTATGATAATAGAGATGGTAGGTCACACGTACACATGAGTAACGTTCCAATATTTCAATGATCATTACGGAAAAGAAGGTAAGTAATATTACAACTCTACATAATTATTATAATATCATAAATATCATATTTTTTCTTTAAATATACTTATAAATTTCATCCATGTGATATGGTGGTGAAAATAGAGTCACATCACTACGTGAAGGCGGTAGTCCACACATACTTGAATGGCGTTATCATCTTTCAATGAGTGAAAGAGGTAAGAAATAAAAGGATATATTATATTTTAAGAATGATAAATATGTTATTATTATCATAATTATTTAATTTATATCACATTTATTTTTAGGATTGTAAAAGGAATATAGAAGCTCAATTACATAATGGAGTGAATTGTAAGTTTAAAACCTTTAGTTTTTAACCTTACGGAAAACCATGTTTAACAAAGTTAAACAGGGTAAATTCACAAGAACTCTTCTAGTTATAAAAACTTTCTAGGTTTCGAAAATATGATTCTAGAAATGAAACTTAAGGAAAGATTATAAGGAAAATATTCATCCTTAAATCATATATAATCTTACTTATTAGAGTATATAAAAGAACGAGAAAGTGTAAGAAAGTTATACTTTCTTTCTTTATCAAAATATAGCTGAAATAAACTTGAAACAAAACAAGTAACTTTTATGAAATCTATTAACCCAAATAGAAGGGTATCCAACAACCTTGAATAAAGGTCCCTTGATTTATACTTTCAAGAAAGTTTGTCTTACCCACACCAGGGTAAGACCTCAATAAAAGTATCAGAATCTATCTTGCGAACCCCAAAAGCCCTCAAAAATTAAGTTTGTTGGAACCTCTATCTTTCTATCTCTAGAATTCCTCAAACTTTAAGGTAATCGGTACCTCTATATTTCTATCCCCAGAAGTCCTCTATTGTACACAGAAACAATCAGAGTCACACGAATCAAGATGAACAAGATGTTCAGTATGCACAAGGCTTGAGATTCTCTTTCACTAAAAATCACTTTAGCAGCATGAAATCTCTAGTGTGATCAACAGATATTGATATCATTCAAATGAGCTCTTAATTATAAGTATTTCCCCAATAGTCAGCTCCCTCTTCTAACTGTCATATTTTTCCTTGAATCTCGGAGGGACCTGTACACGTGTCACTCAAACAACGGTTAGTTAGAAACAAAATATACGACATCATTTCATTAATAAATCAAGTGTAAGAAAAATAATGTTTCTTAACCAAATATATTTTTTTCAGTCTAAGAAAAAAAAAGTTTGGAGTCTAAGGAAAAATAATTTGGATACTATAAACCATGGATATTTGAATTCTATTTTCCAAATAATTTGGAAGCTTAATTCTATAGACTTCAAAATCTGAATTCTAATGAATTTGGAATCAACATTCTTTGGAATTCAGAATCTAAATTCTGAGGAATTCAAAGTCTGAATTCTGAGGAATTCTAAGTCTAAATTCTTTGTAATTAGGAGACTGAATTATGAGGAATTCATAATCAAAATTCTGAGGAATTTGGAGTCATAATTCTAAGGAATTTGGAATCAGAATTCTGATTAATTCTGTGTCATAATTATGAGGAATTTGGAGTCTGAATTCTGATTAATTGAGAGTCTGACTTATGAAGAATTCGGAATCTTAATTCTACGGAATTTAGAGTTTGAATTCTATGGAATTTAGAGTTTAAATTATGAGGATTACAGAGTCTGAACTTTTAGATAATTCAGAATATGAATTTTAGAGAATTTAGAGTCTAAATTACAGAGAATTTGGGGTCTGAATTTTAGAAAATCCAGAGTCTGGATTTTAGAGAATTCCGAGTCTGATTGTCAAAGAATTCTGAGTCTGAATTTTAAAGAATTAGGAGTCTAAAAATAAAATACTCTATAACCAAGGATTTATAGGATTTTGAGGTTGTAGATATGAAACCGAATTTTACCCTTTTGGAATAAAAGAGTTAAATTTAGAGAAACTATAAAATGAAAAATGAAAACATAGGTAAGAATAAAATTTCCTTGAGGAAGGAAAATTTTCCTTATTAAGATAAATCTTAGGGAAAATATGATTTGACTTGAGATAGATTGTTTGTGATTTTCAAAACATAGAGGAATGGAAAACTCATAAGAAAACCTTATTGACTCAAAAATCTCCCCCTTTTTGGAAAGCACAAACATCCTTATAAAAAATAATATAAGGACTTTGAGAATTTCTTTATGGATATAAAAGAAAAACTTATCTCCCTTATCATATGAAACATAGTGAAAATGACTAACTCCCCTTAGGTTTTTAAATCCCTAAGGATCATATTCTTGGTTTCTTGAATGATATTTTACATTTTCTTGCATATGAAAATATTCTTTGATAAGAACTTACCCTTAGATGAACTCCCCCTTACTTAGGGAAATCACTTCTTTACTTATAATTCTTTTTATCATTCCTTTCTCCCCCTTTGTGATTTTCAAAAAGGAATAAATATAATGGAAAAAATGGTACCTGAAAAATTAGTACTAAACAACTAAAATTTCATTAAGATTAAAAGAATTTGTACAAAGAATAAAATACAACAAAAGATCGGATTTGGGAGAATTATCCTTCTTTCTACTTCAGCATAAACTTCTTCACAATGGTTTTTAGCTTCTTAAGATCCAGGTGATCTTCTTCAAAATACTTCAATAGTTGATCCTGATCTTCACTTTTCTTCTCCAAGGATTCAATTTTTTCTTCTTGAGCCATAAGACATTCTGCCTGATCCTTCAAGACTTCTTTTTTTCTTAACAAGCATTTCTTCAATCTCGATTCTAAGATCCCTTTCTCTCTTCCAATTCATAGCCATTGAATTAAGCTTTCCATTCAATTCCTTGACTTATTGCTTTCGGTTTTTCTATTTGAGAGTCATCTTTTCCTCAAGATTCTTAGTAATATCATTAAGCTTGTTGTCTTCAGTGTTAAAATCATCTTTCACATTATCTTGAAATTCATCAAATAATCTGAGCTCTTCTACTGTATTTCTTGACCATCTTGTAATATTCTTGCATGATCTTTTATGGGCCTCATTACCAATGAGAAAAGATTATAAATCTGCCTCAAGTTTGAAAAAATTATCCATAAGCATCGAAACTAAATCTTATTTCTGATTGAATGAAAGGTGAAGCAACTGGAATATTTAATCTATACTCAGGAATAATGGAATGGTATCAACCAATGTTTTCAAGGATTGTACCATAAAATCATGTCCAAGATAGGATGATTCCAAATCAGAGTTTTTGGTTGGTGAGTTTTTTTTCTAACTCTTCATCTTTCCTCTTCGACAGAGCACCAACATCTTTCTTTTTCTCCACAGATTTATTATGTGTATCAACCAACACCTGCTTTCCATTATCATCTCTTGTAATTATTTCTTGTGCTTTGGGATATTCATTCTCACTATCTAATAGCTGAACAATATTATCTTCCTCAAGATTTTCTTTCTCGGCACCTGCCACAATATCCTCTGGCTGAATAAAATCATGATTGTTACTTTCTTCTTCGGATATCTTATTGAATTCTTCCTGAACCTTATCATCTTTTCCATGTGTAGCAAGTTTTGAAGATTCTACTTAAAAAGTTTAGATTGAAAGTTTCTCATAATGATTCCCCTTCTCATGATAATCCTTCACTTGCCTTATCATGTCTTCTATATCATCACTACCATCTTCGTCTCCTTCTTCTTACACTTCTTCCTCTTCAACTATTTCTTCTTCTTGATGTGGTTCTAGAATAACAACCTTCTTTCTCAGAGTCACAGGGAGTGATTCTTTCAAAAATGATTCGGGTTCCAGAAGTTGTTCAGAGGATTTCTCAGCAGCCTTGAGAAGAGATTATACTATCTCAGACTTAGACATCTTCTTCCTTTTCTTCTTTTCTTTTTCTTGCTTCTCAAGATGCTCAGAAACCTTCAACTTCAAGGATTTTGCCTCAGTAGGATCTAGGCCAAAAATAGGCTCCCATTATTTCTTATTTTCTTGTCTTCTCTCCACTTAGAAACCACTTCATCAGGATAATAATTTTTCTTTTTTAGGCTTTGGAGGTGTAGAATGGGTTTTTTTATCCACAGGATTTTCTATTTTCTCTTCTGGTTCATTTGCCTTCCTCTTCCTTCTAGCCTTCTTGGAAGTCCCATCCATATTCTATTTCATTGAAAGAACTTCAATTTCAGCTTCATAAAAGTCATAAAAATATTCAGATTGACTATTAAATCCAAACTTCATCCATCTTAGAGTATCATTACTCAATAACATTACTTTGAAATTCCTTTTCTTAGAACTACAAGAAATTTTGAATGACTCCAGACAAAGAACTATAATTTTTAAGAGTAGATCCAGATACATGATAATTTGAGACTTCAATTTTTTATTCTTGATATTTTCAATTGTAACCAAGATATAATTGACCAAGTTTATCTTCCTGAGGTTTACCAAAAAATCCATAATATAGATTTCACTTTTCTTCTAGGAATCCTTATCCAATTTTCTCGAAATGATAAAACCTTGAACCCATAATTCATGAATCTGTATGTTTTTAGATAGATAAACAATCTTCAGAGTCTTCACACCTTTTAATCCAAGACAAGCTATAGCCTTCTCCTTATCAAAATATCCTGATACATTGGGTAATTTGTGAGTACAAAATTCTGCTTCACCCTCATAAGGAATTCCAATCAAACTTACAGCCTTGCTATAGGAAATAGAATAATTCTTTCCATAACACTTGAAGGAAAAATTTTCTATCCCTCCTTCATTGAAGAAGCTTACTGAATCATATAATTCAATAAATAACTATGGATACACTGGATCATGTGCCTTAGGTTTTGATATACACAAGCTCTCCTATCCATTCATCTTAATATTCTTTGAAATAATAGAGTCATACTTAGCATATAATTTAGGATCAACCAACCTTTCTCTATAAATCTTCCACTTAGAGATTTCCTTTACTGAAGACATATCTTTTTAAGTAGAGGCTTCTATAGACATTCGAAACTAAGTAAATTCTGAAGATTCAAAATGGTCTTAAGTACAGGGGCAGAGGTTCAACACACCAAGGCATGAAAATCAATGTCGAACAAACATCAGGGGGTCCTTATATGGGAATTTGAAATGACAGTTCAACTTCCTTTATTGATCCAATAGTTGAAAAAACTCTTAATCATATTTGACGGTTGATAAGAAATCTGAAGAAGGGATTTGGTAGATTCTGATCTTTTGAGGTTTTTAAGATAAACATTCGGATTTAAGAAAAAGTGAAGCCAAAATATTTTCTTAAACAAGATAAAAATAACAACATGTAAAAAGATGGTTATGGAAATTAAATAAAGAAAGAATAAATTATGGATTGTTGGGAAGATTATTCGTAATGAGGAAGATTCTTCTTAAAAAACATTAGACTTTGAAAAGGGGGAGAATTTTAATGAAAATTTTGATTACAAAAAAAACTGATAATGAAAATTTTGATTATGAAAAATTTGATTATGAAAAATTTCAATTACGAAAAAATTTGATTATGAAAAATTTTAATTATGAAACATTGATTACAAAAAAAATTCAATTACAAAAAATTGATTGTGAAAATTTTCAATTTTGAATAAATTTTGACTACTAAGAAAATGTACTCCCCCTATGAAAATGAGTTACTTACTGTAAGGAGATAGATTTTAACAGGAATTTAATATGGAAGATTATATTATGGTTATCATCCCTAACTTTTGTTTAATGTATTCAAATCTATTACAGGGTAAAGATTTTGTGAAAATTTCAGCATGTTGATCTTGTGTTCCGATAAATTGAAGAATGATATCTCCTTTTTTGTGTGATCCCTAAGAAATTGATGCTTAATATCTATGTGTTTTTTCATGAGAGTGATGTGAAGAATTTTTACTTTGGGAAATGGCACTACTATTAGCACATAGTATTTTTGTTTTGGTAAAACTCAAACCATAGTCTGTTAGTGTGTGTTGCATCCACAACACTTGAGCAGAACTACTTCCAGCTGCTACATATTTAGCTTCAGTAGTGGAATGTGCAACCGAGTCTTGATTTTTTCATGACCAAGAACTGATGAATCTCCTAAAAAATGACAAGTTCTAGATATACATTTTCTATTTATTATACATCCACCAAAGTCATTATTTGAAAAGATTTTAAAAAAAAACCATTTCTAGAAGTATAAAAGATTCCTAAATCCATGGTTCCCTTCAAGTAGTAAAAAATTCTTCACTACCTTTAAATGAGATTCCATAGGATTGGATTGATACCTTGCACATAAGCATACTGAAAACATCTAGTCTGGGAGACTAGATGTCAAGTATAGAAAGCTTTATATCATAACTCTAAATGATGTTTGATCCACTGGTTTCCCAACTTCATCAAGATTAAGTGAATTTGAGGTACCAATAATATTACTTATAGTCTTAGTGTTTTTATATCCATACCTTTTAAAATGATCTTTAATATACTCATATTGAGATATATAAATTCTTTTTGGTTTTTGAGAAAGTTGAAAACCAAGGAAAAATTTTAACTCACCCATCATACTCAATTCAAACTCAAGTTTCATTATATTCATAAACGAATTAGTTAATGATTGTTGAGTTGAACCAAATATAATGTCATCAACATAAATTTCAACAATCAAAACATTATTCTTATCTTTATTTATAAATAGGGTTGGATCATGATTTCCCTTAATGTAATTGTTTTGTAATAAATATCTTGTAAGTATATCATACTAGGCTCTAGGGGATTGTTTAAGTCTATATAAAGCTTTGGTAATTTGGAAAACATGTTCAGGATGTTTTTTATCTTCAAAACTAGGATTTTGTTCAACAAAATTTTATATTGAACATATCCATTAAGTAAATCACATTTAATATGCATTTGAAAATGTTTAAAGTTAAAGAATTATACAGAGCGAAGTATAATATAGATAGATTCAAGTGTAGCTACTGGAGTATAGGTTTATTTATAGTATATTTCTTCTTGTTGATTGTAGCCTTTAAAAACTAATATAGATTTATTTCTTACTATGATTCCATTTTCATCACACTTATTTCTGAAGACCCATTTTACTCCAACAATAGAAGCTTCCTTAGGTCTTTCAACCAAGGTCTAGACATTATTCCTTTTGAATTCATTTATCTCATCTTGCATGGATTTTATCCAATCATCATCACCTAAAGCTTCATCAGTGATTTTTTGTTCTAATTGAGAAAGGAATGTTAGATGTTCTACATCATTTATTAAGGAGCTTCAAGTACTTATAAGTTGATTTACATCACCAATGATACTATAACTATAATGATTCTTAAGAAACAACTAATTTTTGTTTTTTAAAACCTATTCATCAATATATGGTAGGAAATATTCTAGATTAAATGTCTCAAAAACATTTTCTTAAGAATTTTTCTTATCAAAAGGATCTTCTATCAAGGGTTGATAATTAGTTTTTAAAAACACATTCTTAGATGTAGGATGAGGGTGTTTAATAACAAAATGATTAGTTTCATCAAATTTAACATGTACTATTTCTTTAATAGTACAAGTATTTCTATTAAAAACTCTATAACCCTTAAAAATTGTAGAGTATCCTAAGAAAACTCCTTCATTAGATTTGGGTACAAACATATTTAAATTATATTTAGAATTCAGAATGAATACTTTTCATCCAAACACCTTAATGTAGGAAAATCTTGGTTATATACCATTCCATAACTCATAGTGGTTTTTATTAAGAAAAGGTATAATCAAAATTTGATTTATAGTATAACAAGAAGTACTTACAGCTTCAACCCAAAAATGTTTGGCTACCTAATATTCATTCATCATAGTTCGTTTTATCTCTTTAATAATTTGATTTCTTCTTTCAACAAAACCATTTTTTGAGGGGTTCATGGTGCAGAGAAGTTATGAGTAATTCCTTTTCTACTAAAAAAATGTTCAAAATCAGAATTTTGAAATTCTCCTCCATGATCACTATGAAGAGGTATCAATGGCAAGATTTTCTCATTTTTAACTTGGGATCTAAACACCTTGAAATAATAAAATGCTTAATATTTCTTTGCTAGAAAATAGACCCATGTAAATCGAGTGTAATCATCAACTAGGACATACACATAGTATTTTCCTCAAATGCTTCTAGTTTTTGTTGGATTGAAAAGATCCATATGCACCAACTGTAATGAATTAGAAGTTGAGACTTCACTAATTTATTTAAATCTTGATTTATGTTAATTTTCCATATTGAAAAGGATCATAAACTTTTGAAGGATCATATCTAAGCTCTAGTATATCCTTAACAAGTATTTTCTTAGAGAGTTTACATATGTTCCTAAGGTTACAGTGTCATAACCTTCTATTCCATAACCAATATTGGCCTTCCATTGCACTAACACAAGGTAGTTCTTGGATCCTAAGGTCTTCTAGGTTTAGTGTGCATACATTCTCTTGCCTACGGGTAGAAAGAATAAACTCTTCATTGGAATTATGTACTAGGCACTTATCACTCCTAAAAATCACAAGGCAACCTTCATCAGATAATTGACTTATGCTAATAAGGTTATTCTTAAGACCTTTAACAAATAAAACATTTGAAATCAATGTTTTTCAAGAATAATAATTTTACCTATACCAATAATTTCTCTCTGAGCATTATCTTTGAAAGTTACTTTTCCTTATTTCATCTTGATAATATTTTCAAAAAAGTTTTTGTTACCAGTCATGTTCCGGGAACATATACTATCCATGTACCACGTATTGTTGTTGGTACTATCTTTATTTTTCTCAGAATAAGAGTGTTAGGCTTTCAGAACCCAAACTTTCTTGGATCTGGAAACTTCAGAAAGAAAAATTTTAGGTATCAACATTTTCCTAGAAAAATAAGCTTTATGAAATCCTAAATACCATGTTTTGTTTAAAGAACAATTTTTCACCCAATAACCACCACACTAATATTTAGTTCAGAATGGAGAACTTTGAGGAACAAAATAATTATTACTAAAAACTAGTTTAGAATGAGTATAACTAAATCTATAATTATTCCTCAGAGGTAAAATTTGGGAATACATCTTATCAAAGTTTTCCTTAACTAAGGTAAAGTTTTACATACACTTCCTCAAGGAAAATATTTCTGACTTCATTCTAATAAATATGATTTTATCCTCGAAAAAATTAGTTTTATCTCTAAAGTTAGTCTCTAAAATAATTTTCTTAGAAATTACATTTTCAAGATCCTTAGAAAGTTTATCCTTCAGATAATTAACTTCCTCGTGGTTTTTGGAAATACTTTCAAAATCAAAAATTTTCTTATCAGGATCTTTAGAAAGATCTGATACTTCTTTAATAAGAATATAAATTCATGAATTTTCCTTATCAAGATTTTTCTTGAGTTTAGAATTATCATTCTCAAGCAGCTTAGAAAACCTACATACTTCTTCATAAGTAGGTAATGTATTATCTTAATCATAAGAAGATTATTCATTTGAAGATTCATAATATTTATTATCACTATAATTATAATTTAAGGAAACATTAGATATGGATTCAAAATTGTGTACCTTGTCCATTAGACAATGATTTTCAATAGGTATCTTGGTAATTAGACCAAGATTCTTCTGACCAGAAGATTCATTCTCTGAGGATTCATCAGAAGAGTCACCACCACTGGAACTAAAAGTGTCATTGGATTTCAAAACCTTCTTAGCTTTAGCCTTGTAGTAATTCTTTCTATTTCTCTCAGAATTTTTTTCCTTTCTATCCTTTTTCTTAAGCATAAGACAATTTGGCCTTATATGCCCTACTCTTTTGCATTCATAACATGTGACTTATGAGTCTTTCTTGTCCTTTATTTCTTTCTTCTTAAATCTATACTAAAATTCTTTCTTCCCAACTATCTTGTTAATCCTTCAATCAAGATTACATACCTCATTCTCAAAATGTTCAATTTCACATGATTCAGATAAAATGGTGACTTTATTATACTTGGATCTACTAAATATTTTAGAAGACTTGGCTTTAGTAATATTAAGGCTAAACTTCCATTTCCATTCTTATTTTTATTTATATCAGTATCAATTTTTTATTCTTGTCTCATGTTGAATAAGAGTTCAAAAAATATCATCAAGAGTAATTTGAGATACTTTTCTATACTCATCAATAGCTGTTCTCTTAGATTCTCACTCATTAGGCATGAAATTTATAATATTTTCCACAAGTGCCTCATCATATATACCTTTTCACCAATTGATTGTAAACTATTAACAATAGTCATAAACCTTTGTTGTACCTTGCATATGGATTCCATATAAGGAAATATAAATCCATGATATTCTGCTCTAAGCATAGCTCTTCTAGTTTCTATAACCTTGGACATACCAAAATGAGTAATCTCTAATTTATTCCAAATATAGTTTGTAGATTTACAAGAATAAATATAACTATATATATTCCAGGCCATGGAACAGAACAAATTATTTCGTACCTTGTAGTTTAGTTGATATTTTGACTTTTCTTGATTAGTAAATGTTCTCACTTCCTTTTCATGAATCTTTTAATCTCTAGTAAGAATAAGAATGTTGTCCACTCTAGTATTAATAACAAAATTCTTTATATGATCTCTCTAATATTCGTAATCATTCCCATCAAATATATGTGGTCTAGTAGGATTTATATTTTCAATCAAACCAACATTCATTCCTACCATCTAAGGAAATTGTATTTCCACAAAAACATTTTAATAGTAAAAGTTTGTAAAAAATGATAAAAATACTAAGCAAAGAAAATATTTAGAGTAATGAAAACTTGAGCAAGAAAGCTTATATGTGAATATAATTATTTTAGAGACCTCCTTTGATACCAATTGTAGGATCAAAAATGAATGTAAATGCTCAATTACAAGAGGGGGAGAATTGTAAGTTTAGGAACTTTATTTTTTAACCTTAAGGAAAACTATGTTTACCAAAGTTAAACAGGGTAAATTCACAAGACCACTTCTAGTTCTATAAACTTGCTAGGTTCCAGAAATAGGATTCCAAAAATAAATCTTATTGAAATATTACAAGGAAAATATTATACCTTAAAGCATATGGAATCTTACTTATCTGAGTATACAAAAGAGCAAGAAAGTATAAGAAATTTAAACTTTCATCATTTTTCAAAATATAGAGGAAATAAACTTGAAACAAAACAAGTAACAAGTATTTAATCTTTTAACCCAAAGAGAAGGGTATCCAACAACCTTGGATAAAGGTCCCTTGATTTATACTTTTAAGAAACTCTATCTTACCCATGTTAGGGTAAGCCCTCTATAGGAGTATCAGAATCTGTCTTGCTAACCCAGCAATCCCTAGAACTTTAAGATAGTTGGAACCTCTATATTCCTATCCTCGGAGTCCTCAAACTTTAAGGCAGTCGGTGCCTCTGTCTTCTTATCCTCGGAAGTACCTGATTGTACACAGCAACAATCAGAGTCACATGAATCAATCTGAACAAGATGTTCTATATGCACAAGGCATGAGAGTCTCTCTCACTAGAAATCACTTCAGTAGCATGAAATATCTAATGTGGTCAATAGATATTGAGCTCATTAAAATGGGATCCTATTTATAGTAATTTCTCCAACGGTCGGCTCCTTTCTACAACATTCATATTTTTTCTTGAATCTTGGAGGGACCTGTACATGTGTCACTCAATTAATGGTTAGTTAGAAATAGAATGTATAACATAGTTTCATAACTAAAGCAAGTTTAAGTAAAATAAGTTTGCTTAATCAAATCTATTTTTTGGATACTAAGGAAAAATAAAAGTTCAGAGTCTAAGGAAAAATAATTTGGAGAATATAAATCATGGATATTCAGATTCTGTTTTCCAAAGAATTTGGAACCTTAATTCTATAGACTTTAGAATCTTAATTATAATGAATTTAGAATCTGAATTCTTTGGAATTTGAATTTTGAATTATGAGGAATTTGGAGTCTGAATTATGATGAATTTGGTGTCATAATTCTAAGAAATTCATAGTCATAATTTTGTGGAATTCGGAGTTTGAATTCTAAGGAACTCAGAATCAGAATTCTGAGGAATTCAGAGTCTGAATTCTGAGGAATTTGGAATCCTAATTCTGAGAAATTCGGAGTCACAATTCTGAGGAATTCAGAGTAGGAATTTTAAAGTAATAAAAGTCTGAATTTTAAGGAATTCAGAGTCTGAATTTTAGAGATTCAAAGAATAGATTTCAAAAAATTCAGAGCCTATATTTTATAGAATTTATTTTCTTATTTTCAAATAATTTGGAGTCTAGATTTCAAAAAATTCAGAGTCTGAAAATAGAATACTCTATAAATAAGGATTTCTTGGATTCTGAGGTTTTAGATATGAAACTGAATTTTAATCTTTAATAATAAAAGAGTTTTATTTATAGAAACTTAAAAATGAACAATGAAAACAAAGGTAAGAATAAAATTTACTTCAAGAAGGAAAATTTTCCTTATTAAGATAAAGCTTAGGGAAAATATGATTTGCCTTAAAATAAAGTGTTTGTGATTTTCAAAACATAGAGGATTGGAAAAGTCATAAGAAAATCTTATTTACTCAATAGTATTCATTAAATATATCCTTATTATCTTCCATGTAAAGAATTAGTGAAAAATGAATCACATTGATTCATGAAGTGGTTGTCCACCATACACACATGCAACATTATCACATCCCTTATGGAATAGAAATTAAGAAATTTTATATATGATATAATTACTCAAAGATGTTTAATAATCTTATAAATATTATATATATATATATAATTTTTATCCATCATTATACCCAATCGTGAGAGGTGGTAATAGAAAAATGAATGACATTAGTTCACGAGGTGGTAGTCTGCCATACCCATGAATGATGATTTGATAACCCGTTGGATGAAAGTGTATATGGTTATTAATAATGGACATAAAATAATAATATATAATTTTATGGAATACATAGAGGATATTATATTATCATTTTTTAATAACAATTCAAGGATGTGTTGGAAGAAATAAAATAAAAATTCTCATTGAAGAACGTTATCTCTTCTTTGGGTGTCCTCAATAGGTTTGAACCAAAATCCTTCATAGGTTAGATTTATTTTAAAAAATAAGGATCAAGGATTAGAGGATTTATATTTGGAATTTTTTTGGAATGTATTTTCTGAACAGAAAGTTTTTTAGGGTTCGAATAATATAGGAGATTGAATGACCTTTTATAAGTGTGGTGAGTGGCATACTTGTAATTTTTCTTAAAGAAAAAAGGTGTACCCATGTTTTTATCAATGAAAAGAGGCTTAAAAATGAATTTTTATTGAGACTTATAAATTATATGGTTTAAATATCTCCATAAAATATATTTTAGACAAGTTTTTAGGTTAATTTAATCCATTTATTTTTAGTTTAGCCCTCTGGTAAACCTATTTTTACCTTAACCGTACTAAATAATTTTAATTATTTTCACTATTCATTTTGGTCAAAATATAATTTCAAATTATTAGAAAATATAAATAATTATGATTCAAAATTTGGTATCCATTTTTCCAAATTCAATAAACATAAGTGGAAAATTTTAATTTAATATTAATCTCATAGATGCGATGAGAAAATAAGTTTTCAAAGAGAAAACGTTCACAAGTTTAAAAGGTTTTTATATAAAAATTCAATATGAAAATGATTAAAATGACCTAAATTGGATTAATAGAGATATAATAGAACTAATTTAAATTTAAAACTAATTTAAAAAAATTTAACTTTATAATTAATTAAAATGAAATGGAAGTTCTTAATTCAAATTTGTAATTTTTCATTGTTCATCAAATAATTAATGTTTTCAGAAAATTATCAAAAATTCAATCTAAGTTAATTTTTGAATGATGATTCCAAAAATGAATATAATTTTTTCTGAAAAATATTCTAAAATTTTTAAAATTAGTTTTAAATATGAGTTCACAAAAAAATCAATAAAACTGCTTTTTAGAAAAATATTATTTTTAAGCATAAAATTAGATATATTCTTATCTCTTGTATAGAAAACACATATGATGAATGTCAAAATTTTTATTGAATATATAATATATAAATTTCATTAAAATCATTCCCCAAAATTTCTTTGTTTAATTTATTAAGGTAAAATATTTTCTTTTTCATAAAAATAGTTTTTCACGAAAATATTTATTTCATTTTCTAATAGTTTTTATATCAATTTTTTTTAATTGGTAACCAAATAATTAATTTTTTATAAATTTTTAAACCATATAATTTCATAATTTACTTAAGAATATTTATACTTGTCATTCCAATAAATTGTTTATAACTATCATATTACATAATATTATTTTAATAGTATGTTATGTTTCATTTAATCTTGGTGTATCGTATAACAGAGGTTACACTCATTGTTTCATATTGAACAAGATAAACTCATTTTTTCATGTTACACAAAATAATCTTATTTTTTTTGTAACATTAAATATTGAAAAGATTAAATTTATTTGGAAAATATATTTCATAGAATCTAAGTGTGTTATATTACACCCCCTTCAAAATAATTCTCCCTCAAAATGTATTACATTAGTACCACCAAATGGAGATAATTCATCCTCATTACATCCACAGGTTCCCACATAACTTCCTCAACTAGTGGTTTAACTAAAAAACATTGATCAAGTGAGTGATCTTGTTTCTTATAAATTTCTATATAAGATCCATAATTTCCACTCGTTGTTCATCATAAGAAGTATCATGTTTCAGTAGTACAACCTTTGAGTTTTGTACATATGATTAATCGGGTATGTACTTCCTCAAGAGAGATACATGGAACACATATTTAATCTAGTAGAGGTTTGATGGAAAACCCAATATTTAAGATACCATCTCCAGATGGTCAAGAATTTCAAAGGGGTTGATATACCTGAGGCTTATATTTCCTTTGTGTCGTAAGAAAAAATTCATCCTTTGGTTGACTTTCAATCAATTTCCACTTCATATCTTACTCCTAGAAAAGAAGATTAATTTTTTAGTTCTAAATCATTAATGGATCAAAATAACCATCATATAATTATAATTTATTCTATCTATATTTGGTTAAAAAAAGTTAGAAATGGTTATCCAATATGGATAAAATATTCATATGAAAAAGTAATACCTTAATATCTAAAACCTCATCCAAAGATCAACATAAACTATTCCATAAATGGTTAAAATTATAACCCTTATAAAATTAAAAATTTATAAATGTCAATAAATTTCTAAAAATAAACATAAAATTATTCCCCATATATCATAGAGTGGATCTTGATTGTCACATACCAAACATATGAATACCTTCATCATGTATTATCTAGAAACATGGTAATAACCATAATTACCATAAAAATTTATTGAAAACACACATGCTTTTTTATTCCTTAAATAAAACATTTATTATTGGATATATTACTTAAATATAGAAATGTTCTAAACTCCATCAATGATAACATAAACCATTTGGTCCAAAAATAATTTATCAAATACATGGTCATTAATACTATCTAATTTACTTTATTCATATCCATCATTTATTTTTTCATACATATTTTTGTCAATTTTAGAAACATATTAATGGTTATATTCCCTTAATCATATGTTTTCAATAAAATTTAACCTTTCCATTAAATCACTTTTCATGTTCATTGGTATCATTATTTATATTCATGAAAATACTTAATGAATATATTTTACAGAATAATCCTTATATATTTCATGATTTATATAAATTAATTATTGAATTCCAATACATATACACTTCAATCATTAAACTTCATTGTTAAACAATTAACTAGGCTTCATCATATTATTCCTTAATACCAATTTCCTACAGTATGGAATATAAATCATTCATCAATATTCCTAAACCTCAATTTAATCATGCTTCATACATTTATCATAAAAAATACTTTTAGAATGGCCTATACGTTTCATATTTTATTCATGGTCTCTTCATCATCAGTATTATAACCATTACTCATAACACCTTGATGGTTATATCCATGAGAATTCCCTATAGTAAATATATTTTAATAATTCCTATACTTTAAACAATTAAAACATTAATCCTTTGATAATACCTTAGGAAGATAAACATTTCCTTTTATTTCATTAACTGAACATTTCATTTTTTCCCATAAATTACTTACTTTGTGACCTTATTATCAACACCCAAATCATCTTTTCTTCCCAATGATACATTCCCTTGAGTGATTCTTCCCACATTCTCAAAATATAGGAAACTGAATATTATTTATTTCATGGTATCCACTACCTTAACTCTTAGTGAACTCTACCATTGTCTTCTTTAGTGATCTAGTGAGTTGATTAAGGTGCACATTATTAATCAGGTTCTATGATAATTAATTAAGCATGATCACAATATCCATTACTCCAGTTATCATCTCATTTGGCTACTCATTAGTAACCTGTTTATCACATTCAACATTAACCCAGTTCCTTTTGGTTTATTCCATTGACTAAAACCAAAAATAATATTGTGAATAAAAATATTAATATTAAGAAAGAAAATAATCAAGAAAAAACCTATAGGATTTCTAAATCATGACACTATATTTTCAATCTATGGAACCATAGTCTTAACCTAGTTAATTCATGTTCATTATTCAAATAATTCATGATGGTTCATAATATGTTTATGATTTTTCAATGAATATTCACAAGGAGTGTCAAACCAAGTGTACAATAAGGCTTGTTGTCATGCACCATATGAAAATTGAGTCCAATTCAATACACCCTTGTAATATTTATTAGCCCTAGGTACCAGTATGTTATAATGGAATCCACTTTAATATCTAGATATGGATTTGATTTTTTGGAAACCATATGGTCTACCCTTTACCATAATTACAGGTAAATTTAAAACACTTTGATTCATCCTTATAAATATACTTAGATACATCCCTAGAAAAATCCTTATAAATATCCCTAGAGATCTCATTTTATCATCATATTTTATAAAGGTTAACTAAAAAATTCCATTGATTCCAACTCTAGAGACTTAGGATTCTCAAACATGTATATTACATTTTCTAAAAAAATAATCAATACATTAGACAAACGCGCACCTGAGGACCATAATATTTTAGTTCCTTTATAGAATAGATACATAATCATATAATTTAGTGAAATATCTAAAATGTATCCAATAAATATATTCCTATTTATTACTATTCATATGAATACACCACTTAAAACTTTTATTCACAAACTAGGGAAAGGAAACATATGAAAGGGTGAGATAGGATGCTCAGTAAGGGTAAAAAAGGGATATATCCATATAACATGATCATGTGTTTATGATAATATGAGAATAACATTTTAAAATCATACCTTTCATATCATAGATCATAAAAATGAGTCATGGCATAAATCTTGGTAGTTCATAAGACATGAATCATAATGGAATCAAGAAACATGAGCCATGAAACATAACATTGGAAAAAGAAACATTTTATGGCATGTAAATCAACTTATAACATTGTAAAAATGTAGAAATTTCTATAGTTTCACTCTTTATGTTATGGACACGAAACTAGGTTCTCGTATAAAATTATGGACATCCAATCAAGTCCATGCATAACATTATGGATATGAAAGATAATCCCATGCATAACATTGTGAACCTGTAATATGGTCGATACAAAACATTTTGAACATGTAGTCAGGTTCATGCATAAAACTATGAAAATGTAATCAAGTTCATGCATAACATTGTGAACATGTAATCAGTTTTATGCATAACATATTTACTCTTGTGTTATCCATATTTACCAAATGCATTAGATGAAGATATAGTCCTCACCCATAAAATAATTTAAATCATACGTATATGTTCCACGAGATCATAAATCATTCATCATATCATAACCCATGATTTGAAATGGGTTTCATAAACATTTCATCATATCATAACCATTGGAAAAATATAAGTTATATAATCATTTCATCATAGCATAACCCATGTAAAAACAAGTGCTTTTAATAATAATTTTATGATGGTATAACCTATGAAAGATAAAAAAAGTTTTATAAACGTCTTATCATCATAAACCAATCAGATTAAGAATAATAATGGTTTTTTTGGTTCATATCCACTAATAAATCATAATTTATGATAAAGGATTTCATCTTATTAGGAGAGTGATTTTGAAAGATAAATCACTTGGAAATTTGCTTGAAGAAAATAACTTTTCTTTAAAAATCACTTTTTTAAATTGAAAATCCATAAAATATTTTTGGAAAAAAATTTCTTTGAAAATATACTTGAAAACATATAAATTAATCTTTCAAAAATAATTTAAAACATTTCTTGAGGAAAATAGCCTTTACGATTCAGAAAAAAACATTTTAAAACATAAAATATTTTCAAAATAATTTTCCTTGAAATTAACCTTTAAAAATTATAAAGTAAGACTCAAATAAAATAATGGTCCGAACTGTGGTAAACTTTTTTCATGCTATAAAAATTAAAAAAAATATTCCCTTTATATTTTTGGTAAAACCCAAACTAGCATTGTTTGGAAACTGACATGAATATTCCCTTAAGAATTTTAAAAAAGTAAAATCGGGGTTCAAATTTCATTAATAAATCATTTTAAGAATGTTACAGAAACTTTAAAACATTTTAGAAAAAATTTATTTGGATGAAAAGGGGGTTTTGACCAAAGATAATAATAAAGATAATTTAAAAAAACATTATCCTGAACTCTTGAGTAGAAAAAGAGAGGAAAATGAATAGAAAAAAAATTTATTCTCAATAAATAACCATATTAAAATAAAATTCATGAGTTTAATGAGAGATAGATCATAATATTTTTTCATTTGAAGAATAATCATAAACAATTCCCTATAAATAATAAGATTATAACATTAAACTCTTACCACTTTGGTAACTTTTAATCATAAACCCCATGAACGAATATTGTTAAATAAAGCACAAAATATATTGATAATAAATAAATTCATGATATTAAAATTCAATTTTGTAGTATATACACCTCATAAAATAATATAGGTGTATAACATAACATATTTCTCACACAAGGTAAATTGAGACAAAAAACCCATACTATTTTGGTAAATTTTGGACCGTATACCCCATAAAAGAGATATCCTAAAACGAATATGTAAATAATAATAATTTTTAATTAAATAATAACAAAATAAATTCATTTTCATTATATACACCACATAAAATAAATAGGTTGTGAATATGACATGTGTCTCACATAAGTAAAATTAAGATGGAAATCTATCCCCACTTTAGAAATCTTTTGAATCGTAAGCCCCAATAAATAATAACATAAAGTGAAACTATATATATCAATAAAAGTTATATATTCAAAATATAAATTGTCAATGTGGAAGTATATACACCACATAAAATAAAGTTGCGGTGAACTTACATATGTTTCTCATAAATAAAAGAGTGACTTGAAATATCTTACCTTAAGTTTCAAACTTCATACACATTCGAAACTCTTATATAATAAATATAATAATATTATGAATATATTATAGAACTAAAATTTTATATGTTATAAAATATATTATTTAATTATTACCATTCAATAACTATTTATAACTAATTCCTTGTTAAAAATCATGTTTCAGGTAATAACCTCTTTGTTTTTTGTATATGTTTTGATTTTCTATTTTTGGTCTTCTTAATTTGAAAATGGTTTCATAATCTATATAATAATAATCAAAAAATAATTGAAATATTTGAAAATAAATTATAATATTAATACCAATCATTGAATGATATTTTGATAAATTAAGTATGTTTCGATTATGAAGATGGTAGGTCATACGTATGCATGAGTAACATTTCCATTTTCAACAGTCATCATGGAAATGAGGTAAAAAAATATTTTATATTTAAATAATTATTATGATATCATAAATACCATATTATTTCCATAAATATAATTATATATATCATCCATGGGATATAGTGATGAAGAGAGAGTCACATTGATATGTAAAGATGGGATTCCACATGAACATGAGTGGAGTTATCATCTTTCAGTGAGTGAAACGGTGAGAAATAACATTATATGTTATCATTTTCTAATGATAAATATGTGATTAATATAATAATTATTTAATTTATATCACATATATTCATTAAATTTATCCTTATTATCTTCTATGTAAAGCGTTAATGAAAAACAAATCATGTCACTTCGTGAAGCAGTAGTCCATCATACACATGAGTGGGGTTATCGTATCCTCTACCAAATAGAATGTAAAAAAGGTATATATGATATAATGACTCAATATGTATAATTATTTTATAAATATCATATATATACTTTATATCCATTATTATACTCAACCATGAGAGGTGGTAATCGAAAAATTAATGACATTAGTTCACGAGGAAGTAGTATTTCATGCACAAAATTGATAATTTCATACCCATTTGATGAAAGTGGTGATGGTTGTAAGTAATTACATTTACATAAAAATATTTAAATATATATAAGATAATTTGGATATTATATCATCATTTTTAATAATAATTTAAGGATGTGGAGGAATAAATAAAATAAAAATGCTTATTGAAGAACGTTTCATCTTCTTTGGTTAACCTCCTTAAGTTTGCACTAAAATCATTATTATGGTGGATTTCATCCAAAAATAAGGCTTCTAGGATGATAAGATCTAATTTTTGATGTGATTTTTGAAGTTATGGGCCCAACCAAAAGTGTTTTATGGTGTTAAAAATAGAGGATAAGTGGTGTCCTTTTGATGAAAGGTATTTCAGTAGCTTTACCCTATTCAATTAAATTCTTATTTTCCTAAGATTTTAACATAGTGGCACAACCTAGGGTCGGTCACAAGGAGGCTGTTTATATGCATTGTATTTTCAATTATCACTTTTAAATTTTACTAATATAAAATTATATAATCTAATATATATGTCGGTGGATTGAAATGAACTAAACGAATAGATTCATAATGTATTAATAAAACTACATTATAGATTATAAATCCAAAGAAAGCAAAACTGAGAAAACAAACTAGAGAAGGAAGCGGTGGACAAGCTTGGATCTTCCGACATTCCCTTTATCATTGTCGACCATTTTCTTCAAGTTAAATTGTCCAATGTATAACTCAATACCTCAAGTTATACATCTATATTGACCAGAAACCATATCAAGACCTAAAATTTGGGTGTTTATCCGCTCATGAACGTGATCCAATTTCCCAAAGACCTCCAAGCAATCAAATCCAGTTGAACATGTTGTGCTCAATGGGGAGACCTCTCCCAAAGAAGTTTAAACAAAAGGAAATTTTTTTTAAAATCATAACTTGATAAAAATTCATAGAATAAAATAGAAGAAAATTAAAACAAGAGAGTAGACTCCTCGTTCAATCATGCAAAAAAGTCTAGGATTATTTAAATGAAAAGAGTTTACAATAAAAATCACAAACTAAAAAGGGGTAAATGTCCTCAGATCATCACCGCCCACCACTACTTGGAGTTTAGCCCATCATGGCATCATTATCAGTGGAACTCCTCTTCTCTAGAATGGAATTTCTTACTCAGCTCCCTCTCGTCCAGACATCCCCGTAATAGTTTTGGGAAAGAATAGAATGGATTGAGAGGTAGGAGCTCCTCTCCTTTTATAGACAGATTTCATCCTCCAAATGTTGAGACGTTTTTGACCCATTAATTGGCCGATTAACACATTGACCCATTCATAAATTTTGTTCATAAATAGTTTTTTTGACCACCCTTCATATTTAAAATTCATTGGACATGCGTATAAGGAGTTATGATTTTTTATTGTCGGTGACGTTTTTGGGATGAAGCTTCCTAGAAGATTCCTTCAAAACTATGTCATTCAATGACCACAATAAATGGATTCCAAACACCATGAAATTAAATATTAGAATTCTACATTGAGTCTGGGTTCCTCTACAATTGTAATTACTTAATTTGGAGGTGCTTAGAATGAATTGAGTTTTCGTTATGGATGTGGGGTCCATGCAGTCCGCCCAGAAAAATCTTCCACTTCATTGATTTTTTAGAGCCTATAGAAGATCGATTCAGCCCTGGTCCTGAAGAAAAAGTTGAAGAAAATAAAATAAGTGTTCAAACAAAATTATAATCACAAATTTGTAAATATATTTTATGAGAAATGACCAAAATACCCCATGTGACTATAATCTGATAAAAATCCAGAATTATGCCATTTTTGCATTTAGGCTCAAAATAACACAAAAACCTATATATGTAACAATTTACTGTTAAATAACACTGTTGTGGGTTTATCAAAATTAAATTAAAGTATAAAATATTTGAAAATATTATCTTCATCACCTTTTATAAGTTAGGTGAGTGGTACACTTGTATTTTTTGAAAAGAAAAAGGTATAACCATTATGTTTCATAAAGAGAGTCTACAAAATGGATTATTATATATAACATCACATTATAGGGTGTAAATATAGACATAAAATATATTTTATACAAGTTTTTAGGTCATTTTAACCCTTCTATTTTTAATTTAACCTCCAATAAAACCATTTTTACCTTAACCGGGGTAAATAATTTTTATTGGCTTCACTATCAATTGTTTTTAGAAATTAGGTTGACATTATTAGATAATATAAATTATTATGATTCCAAATATTCAATAAATTTTTCAAAATTAAATTCACAAAATTGGAAAATTTTAATTCAAAATTAATCCCACAAGCATGACGTTAAAGTGCGTTTTTAAAGAGAAAAGGTTCAAAAGTTTACAAAGTTTTTATATCCAAATTCAATATGAAATTGATTATAATGACCTAAATTGGATTAATAAATATATAATTGAATTAATTTTAATTTAAAAACAATTATAATTATAATTTAACCTTATAAATAATTTAAACAGAAAGTCATCTTTCAAGTAAATCCAGTATTTTTGACTATTCATCAAAAAATTAATATTTTCAAAAAATTCTCAAAAATCCATCCTAAGATAATTTTGACATGATAATTTAAAAAATGAAATTTATTTTTTCAAATAAATTTTCTGAAATTTTCAAAAAATATTTCTAAAAATTAGTGTGCAAAAAAGGAGACCAAACATCATATTAGAAAAAATATATAGAATTTTAAAGCATTAAATTGTATTTATTATTATCTCTTACATAGAAAACATATAAGATGAATTTTAAATAGTTGATTTCATATATAATATAGAAATTTTATTAAAATAATTCACTAAATGTTTTTTTTTAATTTATTGAGGTAAAACTTATTCATTTTCATAAAAATAGTTTTTCTGAAAAAGATTTACTTATTTTTCCAAGAGTTTTTATTTTCATTTGTAATTAATTGGTAACCAAAAAATTCATTTTATATACATGAATAAACCATATATTTTAATAATTTAGGTAAACCTATTCATTCCTATCATTCCAATGTTTGGGTTATAACTATCGTATCACATAATAATATTTTAATAGTATGTAAAATTTTGTTCAAACTCTGTGTACTGTGTATCTCAAGTTACTCCCTTTTTTCAGAAAATGAAAGATAAAATTAGTTTTTATTTTAGCACAAAATAAAATTAGTGTTACTTGTTACAAAAAATATTAGGGTGTTATATTTTGTCAACCTATTATGTGAACATCATATCTTGTGGTAGGTTATAATTACTTGTGGTATATTGTTCAATTGTGTGGTTTGTTGACCTACCATAAATTCCATGATCTATCCAACCAATTATTACCACAAATTATAAAATATTTTTATTATTACTTTTTATTTTAACATGATATCATATGTTTAATAACAATGTATTCTCTAGCTTGGGTTGATCATATGAAGTGTGGCATGAGATTGTGTAACACCCCGAGCTTCCATGATACGCTTCTCATTCAATAATGCAATAGCTTGCATTGTACGCAACTTCGAGTTTTAAAACACCGCGACTAATCAAAGTAGCCGTTATGAATAGTAATAACCAATTTTTAAAATTATAGAAATTTTATATTTCAAAATGGACTTCATTTTTGGATTCGGAATATCAAAATTAGCCTATGTTGAATTTTTGGTATTTTTCTGAGAACTTCTAATTTTTTTATGAATAGTGAAAAATACTTAAAAACACTTTTTTAATCAAAATAATTTATAGTGATAAATTATACTATTTAGTGGTTTTAAAGTATAATTAGAATATATTTTTACCATTTTATCCAATGGTGGTCATTAGAATTAATTTAACATTGAAATTGGACATAAACAATTGTCAATCTTTTGATATAAATTGTTTCTTAAAAACACGCTATTTGTTGTGATAGCGGGAATTAATTATAAAATTAATTAATGCAACTTATATGTTTTGAATTTTGTAAAATAGACATCATTTTTGAATTCGGAATATCAATTATAGCTTAGGGTGAAATTTTGGCATTGTTCTGAAAAACTTCAATTTTTGATGAATAGTGAAACCACTAAGTGGTAGTTAAATAACTGATTTTTCGTTTAAATGAAATATTACCACTTCTGTGATTTGATTTTCAAAAATCCGACATACATGGTTGTCATTAGGAAGTAAAATTTGCTTCAATGAGATTAAAATAATTTTTTGGTGAATAGTAACTTTTAAGTTCTTAATCGCGATTAGAGGTAATTAGTATAGTTTAAGGTAAAAACAATGTTTTAATAATATGATATGAGATTGACACTTGTCCTAATCCTATTGGATGAGTCATGTCCGACCAATACAACCCATGGGTCAACTTGGCGACCCCATGGAGACACTTTGGTTGGAAAATGACATTAATATATATTTATTTAATGTTAAAATTAAATTGACACAAACATGAAATGTTTTACTAAAACAATTTTTACATGGGGTTATACAAGTCATATTTTTTATTATAAATAGTCATTGGAAAGATAAAAATATTTCCTACATCATAGTATTTTTTATAATTTTTAGACATTAAATAAATTAATTTATTTATGACATCATGATGATGCAGCGATGACCTCATTATTTATCGATTTAAATAAAATGAAAAGATAATGTAAAATCCAAGGCTTAAACTTGTCCAAAGACTATTGGATGGGTATATTTATAACCCTTATCACCTTATCCACGAATTATATATGTTTGGGACCTTTAGAATCCGAAAAGCATTGTACAATAATGTAAAATTTCATTACTTTCCAAAAGTGCCCCTCCTCTCCACTTATAAAAGGCCCCCACCACTCCCACCATATTCACACCTTCAAGCAATTTGGCTCAGCCAACCTCTGCCCAAATACTCTCCCAACTTCTCTCCCTTCATCCTAGAAGCTTTAATTTAGTCATAAAGCCATCCTAAGGAGTCCTTTTGATCAAATCAAAAGGAAGAACCCGAAGAAGAGGTAACATTTTCATCACCCTCTTTCACGTTTCTTTCTTCTTCCACTCCCTCTTTGTTTATTATTTCAATTCTAAAATTATAACTCCAGTATATTCTATATACTATGATTTTATTATAAATATGGAACATCCATATTCAGTATTATACCCATCATTTGAATGACATGTCACCATACGTGTCTACGTACGTCTTACCGTCTCCATGTCGTGGTGTAATTGTTATTCAATATATTATTATTTAGGTGGGTATAATAATGATATGTAATTCATGTAAATAATAAATATAACATGATAATGATTCTGTATATATTATATACTATCCAATTATATATTATTTGAATATCAAAATAATGATATTGTCGCTCGTGCGTACGTACGGACTACCGTCTCCACGAACGCGATGAGATTCATTCTCCGTCGTATCCATTCAAGTATAATTATCATTTGATGATTTAAAAATAATGTTTAAGGACATGATATCATTCTGGATATGAATAAGATACAACCTATCCATGAAAAACACGACTTACGTAACAAAACATTTAAAAGAAAACGAGTAAGTTAACACCCGAAACAACGATAAATCTAAGATATTGTTAACAAAGCAATGTTAAAAGATCATATATGATATCATATGAATGTATATGATTCTTTTATAATTTAATAACAATTATTTCACCATTATACAGGAGGTTAAACTACCCCAACCAAGGAAAAGTACAAGGTAAGGGTTTACTTCACAACCTCTTCATTATCCAAGGTTGTTTATACATAATTATCTACTGGGACCTCGTTATCATCCACATCCATGTTTCTTAAAAATGCCTTTCAAAACATTTTTAATATTAAATGGAAAATGGGTTAAAGTCATTTATACCCTTATGAGTTTTTGAAAGGAATCTTACCGTCGTTTTCCAAACAATGTACTTTTTGACCTTTTTGACAAATTTAAGGTAAGAATGTTTTTTTTAACTTATACGGCGGGTGCGGCTATTTTCCACCATTATAACTTCATCAAAGATTCCCTTACAAGCTTATAATAATATTATTTTATAATTATGGGACTTTTAAATGATTTCAAAAAAGAGAGATATTTCTCTCAAATAGCTTTGATTTCATCCATGTCAACATCCTTTGATGGGTTTTAAGTTTATTTGAAATTGATTTATGATACAAAACTTCCATTGATCATTTTGTGAAACATTTGACTGTGGATGTGTTATTTTTATACCATCCATAGTTTATGAAGAAACTGTTGACATTTCGTATGCTAGTTTTAATACGAATATTTATGTTATGTTTAAACCTATTCATATGAGGAATGTATTGGACTTAATAAGTGATGGGTGGAGCCCGCTATAGCTCCTCGATGCATCGGTCGGTCTCATGAGACAACTAGACGTGGAATTGGCCGAGGCCCTTTCCCAATTTGAGTTATGGTTTTGGCCGAGGCCTTAATCATTTTAGACGTCTTGGCCGAGGCCTTGACAAAATGTTTCAGAATGTCCGGCATTATACATTCCCTCATTATGAAAGTGGTTATTGATCTTTCATGTGATTATTCGTCTAGTAGAATATCAATGTGAGTAAGTAAGTGGCATTATTTGATTTTACTTTTTCCATATAATGCTGAAGTTCAAGTTTAATAAGGATTTTGTTTAGTTACACATTACCTTAAATGTTTATGTTTATTTATGAAAGCTTCCGCAATATTGTTATCCTTACTAAGCATCTGAGCTCACCCCTTTCAATGTTTTAATATTTTCCAGGATGTGAAGAAGTATTTTATGAATGACCTGCAGGGATAGTCAGAAGAGGATATGAGTGTGGACTATGGAGACTTTGTTATTTTAGATTTTCAATTTATGATGTAATGTAACATTTATGAATGTATCTAGTGTTTCCAAGGCTACTAAACTAATCGGTCTTTCGAGACTTGATCTTTTGTGATCATGCCAATGTTACGGAGTAACGCACCGGCTCTGGGTAGCTAGGGTCGGGGCGTTACAGTTGGTATCAGAGGCAGTTTAGTACTAACCTTGGAAGCTAGATTTAGATAAACTCTGATTAGAGCACATAGCCCGAAGATAGACATTGAGGATTAGTATAGAAAAACTTCCTAGAATTTTGGTATTATAGAGATTTTGTGAGTTTTCCGAGCAATACATCTCTGTCTCGATACGAGCAGGTAGAGGCGGCTCTGGCACAGATGTACCTAGGGGTAAATCCCGAAAACACCGCTTTGAGCTAGACTCGAACGGGTACTGGTGCACGACAATGGGTCTTGCTGCACTCTTGGTTACGACACTCTCGGGGGATATTCTTAGGATAATTCTCATTATCATTACTGACCATTACGAATGGTTTATGAGTATATAATTCCTCAATGAAAACATTTTTATGATTATGGATTATATCCATAAACCTTTCAATTTATGTAAAGTATTTTACAAGTTTCGAATTATTCATTGCAATTCATAAACTAACCTAGTTTATGCCATTGTTTAGAAATGGCGCCTAGTGGAAGGAATGGAAATCGTATCAATGCACGCACTCCGTGTAGGGATTTCCCTCCTGCTCAAGATAATTATTGTGGATCTGGAGATACAACTAGTGTTTATCAACTTATTACCATACTGGGACAACTCACTCAAGTTATGAATAATAACCTTACTCGTATGGAGCACCCTGATCTGCAACGTGGAGGATCAATGTTAGACCGCTTCATGAGGCAACAACTGCCAACTTTTAATGGGGGTACAAATCCGTTAGTAGCTGAGCAATGGATAAACTCCTTAGAGAAAATATTCCATGCCTTGGGGAGTAGCGAAAGGGAGAAGGTTGTCATGGCAGTTTACCGCCTCACTAGAGATGCCGATCAGTGGTGGTCGCTGATTCAAAACACAAAGGAAGATGATGACGTATCGAATATGGAATGGAGGGAGTTCAAAGAGCTTTTCTTAGAAAAATACTTTCCTTGTGACCATCGAGCAGATATGGAAAGGCAATTTCTGAGTCTGAGGCAGAAGGAGGATGAGAATGTCGCAAAGTATGAGGCCAACTTTACAAGGTTAGCGAGGTATGCTGCTGATTATATACGTAACCCAAGGAGTAAGATTGATCGTTTCTTTGATGGGTTAAAACCATTTCTCCGTCGATCTCTAGTATCACAATCCTTCTCATCATACGAAGATATTGTCTCGTGTGCTATCAAGACAGAAAAGGAATTCTCTAAGTCTTATGACAACAAAGTAAAGCAAGAGAAGAAGAGAACGGTGGAACAAGAGACAGATAAAGGGAAAAAGGGAAAGAAGGATTTTCCATTATGTGATAATTGTGGGAAGAATCACCCTGGTACTTGCCTAAAAGGAATGGGAGTTTGTTATAAATGTGGAGAAAAGGGTCACCAGGCTCGTGATTGCAAGGGAAAGAAAGAGGCTACCAAAGTTGAATGCTACAATTGTAGAGAAATGGGTCATTATGCAAATGAATGTCCTAAGCGTCAGGGAAACTTACCTCAGAAAAGGCCAAGGGATCAAGGACAATCTTATGCTGTTACTACAGTTGAAGCAGAATAATTAATGTATTGGTGCTTTTGGACTCATGGATTATATTCTGGTTATTAGAATAATGTGATATATATATATAAGGATTGTACTGTAGTACTTGTTGATTTCAGTAAGGTTTTAATATGATGAAGGTAATTATATTTTTAGTATGTGAGAATAAGAGAAACTTTACTTTGTTTGGGGAATCTGATAAATTGATTTTGGAATTAAGAGACCTTTTAGAGAAAGTCTGGACAGAGGTATTTTGGATAACTATAAATGTTGGAGTGGATTAAGTTGATCTTTGGATAGTATTGTTTAAGGTTAAAAAATTTATGAAGATTATTTTTGAATATTATAATACTATAGTTTTAGGAAAGGACAACCTGCAGGGTGGGGCATAACCCGTCGCGTCGGACAAAGCTACAGGAATCGAACCCACAATCATAGTGCGATAGGCCTTTATTTCTTACCACTATCCTACAGGAAGTCCCTGGTTATTACAAAATAATTTTACTAATCTAAATGGTATGTGATAATATTTAGAACCTTATACAATTAGGATAAATATAATATTTTTGAGTTGTATTACCTTTTAGCGTGAAAGATGGGTTTGTGGTAAAAATTTATTAAAGAATGAAAGTCTACATGATAAGTATGTATATTCCCATACGTACTTAGAAAATCTCCTAAATAAATTCCTCAACTTTATAAAAGTTAACTCAAAACAAAAATGTTGTCGGTTAACTTTTCCTACTGGGGAATCAATGATCGTTTAACCAATCACAAGTTTGTGATTTTCTTGTAGTTAAACTTTCTCCTAATCCTGTTTTCTATAACTCTCCATCAGACCTTGATGGTTTGTTTCTCCTCCATATCCATATTTTCATAGAATCCTAGAATGGGCTATCTCGGGTGACCTCTGTACTTATCTTGCTTTCTTTTAATGTTATATATTTATTAACCTTATTTCCGATGTGGGTTTTCCACAAAGGTATTTTCTCTTTTCAACCTTTTATTTTCAAAGAAAATTTTCAAATTGCGAGGACGCAATTTATTGAAGGAGGTGAGAATGTAACACCCCGAGCTTCCATGATACGCTTGTCATTCAATAATGCAATAGCTTGCATTGTACGCAACTTCGAGTTCTAAAACACCACGACTAATCAAAGTAGCCGTTATGAATAGTAATAACCACTTTTTAAAATTATAGAAATTTTATATTTCAAAATGGACTTCATTTTTGGATTCGGAATATCAAAATTAGCCTATGTTGAATTTTTGGTATTTTTCTGAGAACTTCTAATTTTTTTATGAATAGTGAAAAATACTTAAAAACAACTTTTTTAATCAAAATAATTTATTGTGATCAATTATACTATTTAGTGGTTTTAAATTATAATTAGAATATATTTTTACCATTTTATCCAATGGTGGTCATTAGAATTAATTTAACATTGAAATTGGACATAAACAATTGCCAATCTTTTGATATAAATTGTTTCTTAAAAACACGCTATTTGTTGTGACAGCGGGAATTAATTATAAAATTAATTAATGCAAATTATATGTTTGGAATTTTTTAATATAGACATCATTTTTGAATTCAGAATATCAATTATAGCTTAGGGTGAAATTTTGGCATTGTTCTGAAAAACTTCAATTTTTGATGAATAGTGAAACCACTAAGTGGTAGTTAAATAACTGATTTTTCGTTTAAATGAAATATTACCACTTCTGTGATTTGATTTTCAAAAATCCGACATACATGGTTGTCATTAAGAAGTAAAATGTGGTTCAATGAGATTAAAATAATTTTTTGGTGAATAGTAACTTTTAAGTTCTTAATCGCGATTAGAGGTAATTAGTATAGTTTAAGGTTAAAACAATGTTTTAATAATATGATATGAGCTTGACACTTGTCCTACTCCTATTGGATGAGTCATGGCCGACCAAGACAACCCATGGGTCAACTTGGGGACCCCATGGAGCCTCTTTGGTTGGAAAATGACATTAATATATATTTATTTAATGTTAAAATTAAATTGACACAAACATGAAATGTTTTACTAAAACAATTTTTACATGGTGTTATACAAGTCATATTTTTTATTATAAATAGTCATTGGAAAGATAAAAAGATTTACAACATCATATTATTTTTTTATAATTTTAGACATTAAATAAATTAAATTATTTATGACATCATGATGATACAGCGATGACCTCATTATTTAACGATTTAAATAAAATGAAAAGATAATGTACAATCCAAGGCTTACACTTGTCCAAAGACTATTGGATGGGTAGATTTAGAACCCTTATCACCTTATCCACGAATTATATAAGTTTGGGACCTTTAGAATCTGAAAAGCATTGTACAATAATGTAAAATTTCATTACTTTCCAAAAGTGCCCCTCCTCTCCACTTATAAAAGGCCCCCACCACTCCCACCATATTCACACCTTCAAGCCATTTGGCTCGGCCAACCTCTACCCAAATACTCTCACAACTTTTCTCCCTTCATCCTAGAAGCTTTACTTTAGTCAGAAAGCCATCCTAAGGAGTCCTTTTGATCAAATCAAAAGGAGGAACCCGAAGAAGAGGTAACATTTTCATCACCCTCTTTCATGTTTCTTTCTTCTTCCACTCCCTCTTTGTTTATTATTTAAATTCTAAAATTATAACTCCAGTATCTTCTATATACTATTATGTTATTATAAATATGGAACAACCATATTCAGTATTATACCCATCATTTGAATGACATGTCACCATACGTGCGTACGTACGGCTTACCATCTCCACGTCGTGGTGTAATTGTTATTCAATATATTATTATTTAGGTGGGTATAATAATGATATGTAATTCATGTAAATAATAAATATAACATGATAGTGATTCTGTATATATGATATATTATCCAATTATATATTATTTTAATATCAAAATAATGATATTGTCGCTCGTGCGTACGTACGGACTACCGTCTCCACGAACGCGATGAGATTCATTATCCGTCGTATCCATTCAAGTATAATTATCATTTTATGATTTAAAAATAATGTTTAAGGACATGATATCATTCTGGATATGAATAAGATACAACCTATCCATGAAAAACACGACTTACGTAACAAAACATATAAAAGAAAACGAGTAAGTTAACACCCGAAACAACGATAAATCTAAGATATTGTTAACAAAGCAATGTTAAAAGATCATATATGTTATCATATGAATGTATATGATTCTTGTATAATTTAATAACAATTATTTCACCATTATACATGAGGTTAACCTACCCCAACCAAGGAAAAGTACAAGGTAAGGGTTTACTTCACAACCTCTTCATTATCCAAGGTTGTTTATACATAATTATCTACTGGGAACTCGTTATCATCAACATCCATGTTTCTTAAAAAGGTCTTTCAAAACATTTTTACTATTAAATGGAAAATGGGTTAAAGTCATTTATACCCTTATGAGTTTTTGAAAGGAATCTTACCATCGTTTTCCAAACAATGTACTTTTTGACCTTTTTGACAAATTTAAGGTAAGAATGTTTTTTTTAACTTATACGGCGGGTGCGGCTATTTTCCGCCATTATAACTTCGTCAAAGCTTCCCTTACAAGCTTATAATAATATTATTTTATAATTATGGAACTTTTAAATGATTTAAAAAAAGAGAGATATTTCTCTCAAATAGCTTTGATTTCATCCATGTCAACATCCTTTGATGGGTTTTAAGTTTATTTGAAATTGATTTATGATACAAAAATTCCATTGATCATTTTGTGAAACATTTGACTGTGGATGTGTTATTTTTATACCATCCATAGTTTATGAAGAAACTGTTGACATTTCGTATGCTAGTTTTAATACGAATATTTATGTTATGTTTAAACCTATTCATATGAGGAATGTATTAGACTTAATAAGTGACGGGTGGAGCCCGCTATAGCTCCTCGATGCATCGGTCGGTCTCATGAGACAACTAGACGTGGAATTGGCCGAGGCCCTTTCCCAATTTGATTTATGGTTTTGGCCGAGGCCTTAATCATTTTAGACGTCTTGGCTGAGGCCTTGAAAAAATGTTTCAGAATGTCCGGCATTATACATTCCCTCATTATGAAAGTGGTTATTGATCTTTCATGTGATTATTCGTCTAGTAGAATATCCATGTGAGTAAGTAAGTGGCATTATTTGATTTTACTTTTTCCATATTATGATGAAGTTCAAGTTTAATAAGGCTTTTGTTTAGTTATACATTGCCTTAAATGTTTATGTTTATTTATGAAAGCTTCCGCAATATTGTTATCCTTACTGAGCATCTGAGCTCACCCCTTTCAATGTTTTAATATTTTCCAGGATGTGAAGAATTATTTTATGAATGACCTGCGGGGATAGTCAGAAGAGGATATGAGTGTGGACTATAGAGACTTTGTTATTTTAGATTTTCCATTTATGATGTAATGTAACATTTATGAATGTATCTAGTGTTTCCAAGGCTACTAAACTAATCGGTCTTTCGAGACTTGATCTTTTGTGATCATGCCAATGTTACGAAGTAACGCACTGGCTCTGGGTAGCTGGGGTCGGGGCGTTACAGATTGGAAGTATTAGCTCCCTCAAGGGGTCAAAAAAACCCATTCATGAGTGTTGAATATGAAATAAATTGTGGATTCTCATTCATCATGGAGTAATTTAAATACCATGTGTTTATTTTATTAAAATGAAAAGTGGAATCACAATTTGAATCCCACATCATAACTTCATCTGCAATGCTATATGATAATACTAAAATACACTCCATTATTTTGTCAGAACAATATTGAGTGGGTGTTGGTGCTCACCATATAGAAAATCATAATGCCCCACATAGGAGAGCCTAAGCACCACTGCCTATATATATGTCCCTTGACTCCTATGGTTCTACATCGACCCAATTAGTATCTCTATATTTCTTCACATCTACTCAATTATAACCCCGCCTATATAAGTATTTCTAGGATTCCATTATGTATGATTGGTTGTGTAGGTTTTGAGTTGTCAAGTAGTTGGAAAATTTTAGATAAATACTCAAATATTTCCTTCATAAAATATCAATTCAAAATAAAAAACTATATTCCAGCCATCCTTTTTCTTCTTCTTCAATAATTCATCATCATAATCAAAGAGATATATAATTTTTTAGGAGAAATTATATTTGGTAATTCTAATATTAAAACATATTTTCCCTTTAATATGAATAATATTTTATAAAATTCAAAGGAATTATCTCTTCAACAACTTCAAACACAGTATTCTAAGCTTGTTTTTTTCAACTGATCTGATCTTCCAAGATGCTTCATTAACATACTTCTTCAACATATTTTAATTCCTTTAAACAAATAAAACTCATATAAAGTGGCCTAAACATTTCCACATTACCATTAGGGAATGTTAGTGGATTTTTACATGTGTATAGATTTCTGTGATGTTGTGTCATGGGTTGAGAGAACTATGTTTAGATTCTTTAGATGTCAATCTATTTCTCTAGTGATGTATAATTTATTTCTTGGTTTTATCATTCAATAACAAGTTTATGTCAGATATTAAAGAATAATGATTCTTCATGAATTATATGTTAAAATTATACAAATTTGTAAAGTGTGGTTTTACGATTGTGGTTTTGACATATAAATCAAAATTAAGGCATGGTTGTTTAATAAAGAAAGTGTCATGATTGGTATATGGGTATTGAACTTGAATGGGTTTTGACTTTAATGTTTGGAGGAACCTTTGATTTTATTATTTGATGTTCAAGATATAATAGGTACGGTACATTTTGTTGAAGCCACCATGTGTGTAGTTTGGCATTGGAAAATAATGATCAATATATATTCATTTTTGAAATGTCAATAATAGTAAGGGGACATCTTCGATAAATAGTTCCCTAGTGAAATTATCCATTGATAAGGCATGTTATAAATATTTATATCTATTAGTGGTAGTTTCATGAAGCGAAATAAATTGTATTCGTATTGACTAAGTATTCAATAATGATTATATTAAGTCCTTAGACGACAATAGGATTATCATGTGTGATTAAAATGGAGAATTCATAGTTTTTCTGATTTGCTCCATTTTATAGAGGAGTGTTAATAGTGATAGTTGTATAATTAATTTAAATATTTTATATAGTGTAAATTTTTTAAATATTCGTTATGAATAACTATGGTGTTGTTCTTGGTATTTTTGGGATGTAAATGATATTGTTTTTGTGTTACTAAGATAAGTTTGAATGGGTGTTATGGTCTTAGTGAAATATGTCCTTATGGGACTAAGTGTGAGAGAGGTTGGTGGTGTAATCTTAGGGTTATATTATAAAAATGGAGTAAAAGGGAATAATCATGGGACTTATAACCTATGATTGGTGCTCTAGGTTTTGTTTTTTGGGTTTATACCAAGAGTTACACATGATAATTGATTATCATGGTATAATTAATTTTTTGTACACATGTTTTTATTGAATTATGTTATGGGAAATAATATGATGAAGGGAACACTACATATTATGTTTTATTAGTTTTGAGGATGTATTTTATATTGATATTTATATGTAATGAGTCATATCTAGTACTGATGTCATACCATATTTGATTATTAATATATAATAGTTTGTTTAGGTAGTGTAGTTAGTAAATTATATGGAGTTGGACCTATATATTAGTTTCAGTGAAACTCAATTCTTTAGTATTTTAGTATATAGGAGAGATTAATACATGGATATATAGGTTCATAGTGTGTTCATAGAATCAAATGTGAGTTGGGTTTGGGATCGTGTGTGGGTGCTTATTTTTTCTCATGATGGTGTAGTTAGATATTGGGGGTTAATTTAATGGTCCTCCTCAGGGTGAGTTGTACTTTTCAATTCCATGAGGTATTCCATAATTAAGTGGATGAATTGTGTTTTCATGTGAAATATACTGTGGTGAGATGGTTTTTTTATGGATGTTTCATTAGAAAATGAATCATGTGTATTGATAATTAGATAAAGAATTTCTATAAAAAGTCAGATTTTCTATATCAGATATATGTGTAATAGCGACATTTCTATTTTAAAATTAGGAATGAGCAGTAGAATTGGATTCTGATGGATGAATCAATATTTGGTAAGTTATCATGAATTCCTTTTAGGGATTAGAATTCCTAATGTGGAGTGCTTGTAACAACCCATGTTAATACAAGATAGTGGTTTTGGGAAAAATGATTTATTGTATATTTTTTGTAAGGGGTGTTTTAAATTTGTGTTTTTGTTTGGGTTTACAAGTATTAAGTATTTATATGAGTTTTTTCATCTCAGGTTATGTTTTTTTATGTAATTTCAGTGCTTAAGTAAATTGTTGGATGAGTTGAGATATACGAAGAGTTTCTTTCTAGGATTTTTTTAATAAAGTATGAATCGGTGGTAGAAATTTTTGATCACAACACAATAGGAATGGTTAAATTATGAGGGAATGATTTTTATTATTATCATGGGGGAAAATTCTATGATAAACTATAAAAGATTAAAATCTATATTATAATGGAGCTTTTATACTACAACATGTGTGTTACTCCATGATGAACTCGATCATGCTACAATTCATGACTTTTTTTAGTATTATTTTAGAGATTTTAATTTCATTATAAACCATATGGTTATTCTTTAATGTGTCACCAAAGTGAATCTTTGTTCTAGGACCCTTTTCCTCTTTCTATAATGGAACCTTTTATAGTTTTTTTTTGAAATTTATTATAATCAAATATATTTATATATTAAAAGTTTATAAAATTATTCCTCCATTATTTAAATGGTAGGGAACATGAGTGGGGTTCTTTTTAACCTTATCTATCCTTGGTTTCCCAATTGGTTCCCATTTTCACCCCCTTTATAATTTTATTGATTTGAAGTCGTTTCATCATGATCAATTAAGGTAATCCTTCCTCCCTTCCTCTTATATTTCAATTTTTCTTCTTCCTCTAATTTCAAATTGTTTCACCATTAAATTTAATAATTAACCCACCAATTCATGGTGGAATCATCTTCATATCATAGGGATTCTTGATGTGAAGAATATAAGATTCAAAAAAGAGAATAACACACATCTTTTCTCTCTATTTTAATAGTGGTAAATCTATTAGTGGGTGTTCCTTGGGATTTCACTATATTGAGTTCAAATAAGAAATCTATTCAGTATTAATTCATAAGGATTTTTCTAGAAGGGGTGCCATAGGCATGGATTAAACCTTCAAAAAATTGTTGGTTATGGTTTTGGTGTCATGTATATTCTTAGGAATCTAGACTATAGTGAATGTTAATATGGTCTTTATGTGGAAGAATAATGTGACTAAAATAGTATTAACTATGATATAAAATTAGGTGTTCTCTTTAATACTTAACCACATGTGGTGTATGCATATTCCTGTATGTTTATTCTAGGGGATTAGGTTCAGTTTGATTAGGTAGTGTCTGAGCATGTTCCTTTGGGTGTAAAGGGCTAGAATAGGGCCTTATGAAAGTGGAACAGATATTCCTTGTGTTGTTTGTGAGCATGAAATATGCCTAGGGACTACATCACCAAGTGGAATTATTTATTGTTATCTAATTAAACTAACTAAAGTGTTTTTTATTTACTCTCTTATGTGTGTCTTTATATGATCCTCAGTGTAAGGTTAGGAGGACTCCCAAATTGGTGATCCCTTGAGTAGTGGTTTTGGATAATTCTAGTCCAATGGAATATTTTAGAATATTTTATGATTGTGGACTTGTAAATTAGAATTCAATAGAATTAAATGGATTATTGGGAGTGGATATAGTAGATCCTAGTTAGACTATATTGAATTGTATATCTAGAAAATTATTTTAAAAATAGTGTCTCATAAGTTTGACCACTCATCTATAGTGTGTCATGTGTCACTAAGTGGAAAATATGGGAAAGTTTTTTACCTTTGGTTATATACTCTATTGGATAGATTGAGGAGTGGGGATATATTGGAATGAACCTTTATCATGAATCCTTGTGTGTCTAAGAGAGTATGGGTAAATTTACTACCTTTGAGGAGGGTGAGTGTCTTTCTATGGATGAATATTTTCCATGATTCCCATATGGTTTTCTAGGAAGAAGTTTTTAAGTGTTGAAATTATTATGTAATGGATTCCTTGAGTATAGAAACATCAGTTAAAGCCTCTAAAATTTCCCTTGTAATAATGGTATAGATCTGTGTTTAGAAAAATAATTATTGATTGGTTCAACAGATTATTATTGTGGAATTTAAGTGGGATGAATGATCATGGTATTTTGGATTTGGGATTATGAGGAGTGATGATATTAGCCCTGGGTTTTTTCTAATATGAAAAATTTATGTGAGATAATTTAGGACGGTGGTTCTTACTGACATCTTCTTGTGAGGTTCTAGGTTGGTATGGTTTATTATCTAATAGTTAGAATATTGGTTATGTTTCTATGATTATTTTATATACTAACTATGTTGATATATCATGTATTTAGATAACACAACAAATGAGATAGTGTCATGGATACCATAGATTTAGGGTTTCTTACTACACCATTGAGGTGCTTGTGTTATCAGTGTTGGATATGTTATTCTTTTACCATAAGGATCTTTGTTACATATGTCTTGATATGTTATACCTTTCCAATATTATTTTATGATATATGAGGATTCTTGTATACCTGGGTCTGGTTATATTACACCTTCCAATATGGGTTTCAAAAACATTGGTATGGCTATGTAATTCCTTTCTAAGATTTATTTTTGCTATATTATGTGGCTATTATATACATATATGTGATGTGATTCCTAGATGTATTTCCCAAATTTTAATATAATGCCCAGATCTGTCTATATTATGACATTCCCATATGGGTTTCCAAGATGAAATTTTAGACTTGGTATTCCCCTCATAAATATGTTTTTCATATGATATAGTTATAAAAAAATGGTTACTATAATAGGATAAAGTAGGTGAGGCCTAGTGTTTTGGAGGTGTCGTCAGTATACAATAAACCAAAATTATTTTTTTGTGATTTTTTTACTAGTTTTTATGTTTTTAATACATACATACACTAAATATCATGGCATATATAAGTATCCCCATTAGTGGTTCTCTACAGATATACATTTCTAACAACATATATGTGAACCTTAGTGGATTTTTATACCTTATTTTTGTCATGTAGGACTATCCATAGGTTGTATAAGAGATCATATTGTAATATCTTTATGGTGTTGGGATATAGGACTAAGGTGAGGCTTAGGTTTGTGATGGTTTATCCTTTTACACTTTTTTTAGTTTTATTTTCTACTTGATCGACCGAGTAAGAAATCCTTATGTTTATGTGAATAGATTCTAAGGATTGAACAACAAAATTTTAATGTATCATAACACTTTTGAATCCTCAAATACCAAGATCAACCATTCGTTAAACTAAAATAATTTATAAATAGAAAATAAAAAAATTTATACTTACTTTACATTGAATAAATATTTCATATATTACCATAACTGTATGTTTGATAAGGAACTAGGTATGCAATTAACTCCCTCTTTGTGATGTATCCATGGGCTAAACAAATCACCCAAAAATTGGGTGGGGTCTTTCTCAAATCCATGGTATGTTAGTACCTCACTAGGAAATGAAAGGTATAAGAGAGATATTTGGTAGGGAGGATTGATAGGAAACTTATGCATCCTTGAATCACCATCATGTTGGCATAATCAACCTTATATAGGCACTAATTACACTATTGAGTATTCATGCATTTACTTATACACTACTAAATTTAATATTTATGCATGCAGTTACCAACCCTTTCTAACCCCATGGTCAAATATATATATAAAATATTTTAATCCTACATAATTAATATATATTAATGATATCCACTATGGAAGATAAATTGAATTTGAACTTTTAATGTTCGTTTTATTAAATTTATCATAAGGCTCCCATATTAATCATACAATATGATTAATCAAACTATGGGATTTAAAATTATCCAAGTCATATAATGAGACTCTCATTAGTAGTGGAATGATACCAAAATAACATGCCTTGTGATTTGACCGTAACTTAGCACATTATATGACTTGTTTCCATATTCCATACCATGAGATATATTAATATCTTTACATATGGTATAGATAAAAAATCATATTATTTGTATTATTGTGAAGGAATATCTCTATTAATATTCCACTTGAACTAAATCCTAGTATAATTTATTAAATTTCTCATTATATTTAAACTATATAATAACTTTGGAAACCATATAAAAATCACTTTTTGATATTTCCAAAAAACTTTTGAAAATTGATCTTCAATTTCACATTATATCAAATCATATGTAATATATTGTGAATGTCTGTACAAAACTCATTTTGAATAAACTCTAAAATACTATAATAGAAACTCTCGAAGTTTCATAAAACTCAATCCCCATTTATTCAACCATATAGTGTGATACCAAAGTCATTTTTAGCATGGAAAACAAATATAAATTCCTGATTTCATTAATGTAAGAAAATTTATTCCTCCATAGAAGCATCAGTGCTACTCAAGCTACAAAGATATGTGGTATGATCTTCATTAAACACATGTATATTTATATCTATGTCCACTATTTTCACCATATACAAGCATGAATTTTTATGTGATCCTTTTTTACAATACATAAAGTAACCACGGTGCATGGAGTATATAATTCTCTTATAGCTATTCATATGTTATCGATTCTCTAAGTTTACATTGGCTAGGTTGATGAATACACCACATTTAATTCAACCTTTTTGATAAGCACATCACATTACCTCATATGATATATATGCACAACACATGTGAAATATAGGTACAATTATACACTTCTTTAATACATATCAATTGATGGATTAGATCCCATACTCATTATATAATGGGAAAAATTCTATATTGGTAAACACCTAACTAATGACATGGCCTACAACATACCCAACCACACCCTAATTAGTTAACCCTCAAGAATTTTATAATAAAGGTATAAAAATATGAAATTCCTCATACTATGTATCTTTCTAATATTAGGTATGGAGAAATTTTGATATGAAACAGGCACCCCTTGTATACCAAATACATAGTGTACAACACTCCATCTGGTATACTTGGGGGGCCATCCAGTGCATAAAACTTCTTATGTGTCTCATAAACATATTTCATACAACTGTATGAAAACCTACCAATGAAAATAATAACATTTCATCAATTCCTTCAATAATCCATGATGAACATCAACTGTGGATAAACTAAAGACATATTTTGAGAGGACAATTATCATTTCACTTATTATAATATATACATCCCACATGAAAGAATAGAAAATTGTAAATTATTATTCTTAAATTATTTAATAATATGAAAAAAACTATATATAATAACCCATCTAATCATATCACATATGATAGACCACAATATCATCCTTATGTTTTTCTATACATTTAGTGTTTTATTAAACTTAGTATATCTCTATATAATTCCTTCCACATTTCTATATGACTATGTAATAAAACATTCCCACTAAACTTCTTTAATAAGTGACATATATGAAGAAATATATTTTTAATAATTGTGAGATTCTGGAATCATGTTCCTAATGTTAAACTCTATAAAAAAATGTATTTGAACTATTTTACTCCACAAAATCCAATGTTACATTATTAATAATTTTTTCTACCAATATAGAACTCTTTTTAAGTTCATCATCATCATCATTCTTGGAATATCTTCCATAAAACTTTTACCATTAGATCATATTTTTTTAAAAATTAACTCTATATAGTTTTCTTTACCAACACATCCCAAAATATTTCAGGTTAAATTGATTGTCACTTCATTAATGTAACTCTTTATAACTATTTATATTTCTCTTTATCGATATACCCCAATCTCATTAAGGATATTTCATTTATATTCAATTTGAGTTGTGACTGGAATAATACATTATTTATCAACTTTGAACATCTCAATAAAACGTACTCCAACTTCCCTCATAAATACTAAATTCTTTTAAGAATACATTTCTAAGATGAAAACTATTTTATGTTAAATAAAAATACTTATTTCCTTTTAGTAGGAATATTTAACAAATAATATATCGTATCTATATCATATATATATTATATGTGTTTTTAGAATTACTATAAATTGAAGACTGTATTCTTTAAAATATGCCACTAAAGGTTGGTGAGATTATTTTCCTCATATTTTAACAAATATCTTTGATAAACCCTTTTATCCATAGTAAAATACCTTTTTCCCTCATATTCTTTACAAAAATGTTATAGAAATTAAAGAAATATAAATCATAAGTATTATCTCACATTTTTAATAAAAATTATTTGTTAATAAATAACTTCCCTTATAACATAAGAGAAGTGAGATAACTATACACATCTTTACTAAGATCTAACTACGCTTGAAATATTCATTTTCAATGACATCTATGATTGAAAATACCCTTTTTCACCATTTGAATTCAAAGTAAAAGATTTATCAATTATTTCCTTTAGTTTTTAACTATTATATACATATACAATTTTTAACATGTATACTTAGTATCATATTAAATTTTAAAACAGTGATTTGATTTTTAAAACACTAATACCTGATATGGACTTTCCATGGAGTTTCCCACACCTCTTCATGTATCCTAGATAGTTCTATCATATATAAACATTTATACTGCTTCTTAATAACTCCTTTAGGTTTTAATGACTAAGTATAACTATTGTAAAAATACAATTTTCTTCTTCTAGATTAAACTTATACACTATTATACTATCAACAGAATACCATATCTTGGTCATCCAATTCCCCAGTCAACTATCCTAAACATTTTAAGACTATAGTGTAAAACTATTTTGAATAGATAGACAATTTCAAAATATATCCAAAAATTTTGTTATAATGAATTACATAGTTAGAATAATCCTTAAGAAATCCACCAGTCTCTCAAAGTCATTAGCATATCAAATCATATTTACTATATGTGTAATAATTGAAATTCCTTTAGTCGTCTTGAATATAAAGCCTTTAAAACCTTAATAAAATCATTTTTTTTCTTATCATAATCATCTATATTTCAATTTTTTAACAACCTCAATATTTTGTTAAACATAAATTTGTTATGAGGAAATAGTTTACTATAAAACATAAAATTTTATCCCTTAATTAAGAAAAGTTGTTAAGTTTATGTATCATTATAATAAGTTACTTACATATTTAACCTCTTTTATCTAAAATTGACCTCATATTAATGTTAAATTATAATGATTTCATTTATCTATAACATAATATTTTATCAAATGAGTATTATGTTCTACATTTATTTATTAAGTAAATTTATTAAATATGATCCCACTAAAATTATGACCCACTTTAATTTCTATCATATCCATTAGTGGGGAAAGGTTGATATTTCACTAAGAAATGATTCCAATTTATTTTTCATCATGTCAATTAGATATTAAGGTGGTTCATTATTCCAATGATATCACCTATCAATCTTGTATTTTTTGAGTGGACAACTCTTTTACTAATATTTTAAATGGATAAACCCAACTCTATTACTCATGTATTAAAATACCCCAGTTTGATTTTACAATCATTCTAAGAGGGGGTTAATCAAAGTGACCATTTTTAGTGAATTGTTATCCCTTTGAATTCCCCCCTTTATATTTACAAATTTGTCTCAGTTGAGATGTATAGAACTAGTTTTGAGTTCTCAATACACCAAATCATATTAAAATTAGTGAATAAACAAGAAATTAGTGAATGTTAGTTTTATAAGGTTCAACCCCACTATGGGAATCTACACTATATTATGTTTGTATTGATCCTGAGAGATATATATTCACTATATTAACTCAATTAAATACAAGATAAATGAAAAATACATACTTGAATCTAATGATGTTAACAAAATAAGGTTAGAATACATCCTTTAATCCTATAAGGCTATCTAAGAAATTACAAGAGAAGTAAATAATATATCATTTAATCTTGTGAGGATATCTCTAACGACCCAAGATTGACGTACATAGAAATTACATTTATTTTTTGGAATACTTAATACATTAAAAAATATACACCCAAAGACCTTATTATTTTAGTATCTTTGGAAACTTGAACCACAATCTTCTAACTTGGTGAAAGATCTTCAACATCTCCCATAAAGAACTTCCACATTAGTTTTACTACCTAAAACCTTTTTTTATATCCTAGGGAAAAGAAAAAATAAAAAGGGTGATCTCAAATACTTAGTAAGTGTAAACATTGAGAATATACAACAAATCATAAACAAAAGAATATAAAAAACATGAAAATAAAGTTTAAATATCAAAATCTTGAGTCATGAAATAAATCTTGGTAGTACGTAAGGCCTAAATCAAAAAGGGACATTAACTATGATAAAATATAATTGGAATAAAATATGGAATTGCAGCAAAAAAAGAACATAATATGATTTCCATAGTGGTCAAGGCATTGTTTCTAAGAACAACATTGTAGACAAATTCCTGTACTGAACCGGGTTTACTTGTCGTTCCAGCCATGTATTACTGAACCAGATTTACTTTCCATTCCAGCCCTGTATTGCTGAACCTTATTTACTTTCTATTCCATCCATGTCTATCTCATGATATATAAATCTTTACCCGATGAATTTTAGGGAGATATAGGTCCCACCCATCTCTTAATGAAATCATTCTTACATGTGCCACAAAAGCATAAATCATTCATCATAGCATAGCCCATTAAATAAAAGGGGTTTCTTAAACATCATTCAATTATAACATAATCCATATAAAATATCATTCCATTATTAAAACCAAAAAAATCATAGTAATAATATGGATAGAAATATAACCCTATTTAAATAGTATCATCTTAGATGGAAAATAATTTTGATAAAACACTTGAACTTAATTATTGAGGAAAATATCCTTTCGTCTTCAAAAATGTATTATTTTCTCAAAAAGACACACAATTATAAAAGAAAAGAATTTATTTGAAAACAAACATGAAATAATGTAGAGGAATATTCATTTAAATAAGGTGTTATGGAGACGTAAAAATCCATTCATGTTGTGTATATTAAAAAACATTATCCTCGTACTTTTACTAGAAAAGTCAAAAAAGTACCTCGTATCAAAAAACACCTAAATATTCATTTCATACCATTTAATAAAAATTTACTAGTGGGTAAAATTGAATTTAAAAAAATTAAAAGAATAGAAATATTATTAAATATTCAGGAAACATGGATATGGATGAAAAAAATTCATCAGTAAATACTTACCTATAAATAATCTCAAATAATAATGAGATATTGAAATTATCCCTTACCTTAGGTCTGATATGCTGTGTATTTATCTTAACCTCATGTATAATGATTTAAATAATGTTATTGACTTATTGAATAATCATAGTCTTTTTTATGATATCATATATGATCATATTATTATCTATTTTTTAGTAACATTTCATTGTCACCCATTATTTGGATATTAACTACTTTATGTTCTTATGCATGTTTTGTCAAATAAGTTCATGTTCCACTTTTTTTATAGTTATATAATTTAAAGAATGATATTGGTATAATATATATCATATTTATTCATTCCATTCATGTATATAATAGTGGTTTAATGAAGGTCATGTAGAATCAATCGCATCGTATCGTGGAGACGGTAGGTCATACGTACGCATGAGCAACGATATCATTCACTAAATGGTTAAAAAGTATTTAATTGGATGGTGTATTAATTATAAATCACAATTTTAATGTTATATTAATTATTTAAATCCATTATACTCATCATTATCTCCATCCATATTATGTATTATTGAATGACAAATTACACCACGGCTGTAACACCCGATATTTTTATGAGAAATATTTTGTTTTTATGTTATATACATCATCAAAGGAATCTTTCACTACACACAACACTAGCTTGGATTTCTTTACACGCAATCGTGACCTTCCTTGATAGCTTGTGTCGTACGCAATACCGAGTTTCACTAAACAACGACATGCTATTAAAATATTATTAAAACTAGCCGTTATGAATATTAATACCCACTTTTTGAAATTTTATAAATTTTATCTTTTAAAATGGACTTCATTTTTTGGATTCTGAATATCAAAATTAGCCTAGGGTAAAATTTTGGTATTTTTCTGAAAACTTTCAATTTTTGATGATTAGTGAAAACACTGGGTTACTATTTAAAAATCAAATTTTTATTTAAATAATTATTTATTTTATTTAAATTTATTTTAGGTCAAAATAGATACATAATACTTATATAAGTTCAATATAATTTATTGGAGTAATTTTATAATAATTTTAGATATATAAAAATTTTATTGAACTTTTCACCGTCTTTTACCCACCTCCTATGAAAATTTGCAAATTTACATAAAACATAATTTTACAGCTTTTGTGAATGGAATTTCAAAAATCCGAGAGACACAGTTGATTTCAATAAGTAAAATGTGGTTCAATGAGATGAAAATAATTATTGGTGAATAGTAACGTTTTACTTTTATTTACCACGGTTAAAAGTAAATAGGGTAATTAAGGGTAAAATTGATATTACTATTACCCTAACACATGTCCTAATTCTATTTTATATGTGTAAATCTATCAAAAACAACCTTAGGAATAAAATATGGACATTTAGGTCCACTTGAATTAGATTAGGACATTTAATATTATTTTATTTAAAGAAGAGTTAAAATAGTTAAAATCAAAGTCTAATAACTAAAACATTTTTAATATAGGGTTATAAATAAGATAAATTCGACAATAAATATTCATTAGAAAGCTAAAAATAGTTCCTATATAATGGTATTTTATTTATAATTTTTAGACTTTAAATAATTTAATGTATTTATGACCCAATGATGATGCAGTAAGTACCTTATTAAATAAATATTAACATAATTGATGTTATAAATACCCAAATAAATGTAATTTTAGACTTTCTATGAATTAAACTAATTTTCTAGGTTACTATGACATGTTAGTATTGATTTAATTAAATATTTTAGATCTAATAATGGTGTTATGATTTTCAAAAAAATCATGTACCAAATAGTGTCAAAATTGACATAAAATAGTTTTTAAAACAAATATTATATTATTAATTGTTATTTTATTTATAAAAATCTAAGGTTCGGCCAAATGTCTTATATAAGGATATATATATATTAATAATTAACTACTTGGGGTTATTTTGGCTTGTTATAGTAAGTTCATTAACCTTATAGTGTAAGAAAACAAAGACACACAGTAAAAGTTAAATTATATAACATAGAGTTAAATCTAAAAGATAAGGATAAAATAGTAATCTAAACTTGTCTAAAACCTATTGGTTGAGATTATTTAGACCCATCCCCACATTAGATTCTAAATAAATCAATTTGGAGCTATTAAAAATTGAATATGACTTTATTATAAAATAATATTTTAAGTTTTCTTAAGGTGCCCCTCTCTTCCCTTATAAAAGGGAACCTCCTCCCTCTCCTCCTCACACCACTTTGATCCTTCAAGATCAGCCAAACCCTAAAAATATATCTTCTACACTTCCCTAGAAACATCCTAGAAGTCCTGGTCTTCTTCAAAGACCATCTTTATTTCCCTAAGAGGAGGTTAAGAAGAGGCGCTTCAAAGAAGAGGTAATGTCCGTTACCGATTCTTTCAACTTTATTTCTTCTTCTAATTCTTCTTCTTTAGATGTTTCATTATGAAGTAATAAAATCAGTATCATTAATATACTGATATGTTATTATAAATATGAAACAACCCTATTTCACCTTCTATCCATCCTACGGAAAATGAAATCACCGCGCGTGCGTACGTACGGAATACCGTCTCCACGCCGTGGTGTAATCTGTTTTCCACCACCACCTTACTTGGATGGGTATAATGGTGTAAAGAATAAATATATATGATTATTGTAAAGTTATATTGATTCTGAAATAGTATACATAAACCTCAATACAATTCCACGATCATGGGAACGATATCACAGCTCGTGCGTACGTACGGCCTACCGTCCCCACGATGTGATGCGACTCGTTCTACATGATCTTAATTACATAAAGATTATATAAATGAATAAATATGATATATGTTACACTAATACCATTCTGTAAATGAGGTATCTATAACCTAAAAATAAGAATAAGAATTTATTCGTCAAAACACGCGTAAGAACAAAAAAGCAATAAACACCCTAATAACAATTAACAATGAAATATTACTAATAAGAAGCTAATAATATGACCATATATGATATCATAACAATGAGTATGATTCTGGAATAAGTAAATAACATTATTTAAATCATTATACAGGAGGTCCGGACACGTACGAAGCAAATCGGACATAAGGTAAGGGAAAATCTCAGAATCTCATTTTTATCTGAGATTGTTTATACTTTGGTATTTAATGGGGTGTATTTATCATCAAAATCCATGTTTCCTCAATATTTAATATTATTTATATCCTCCTACTATTGTTAAAATACAATTTTACCCTTCGGTGAGTTTTTAGTAAATGATATGAAAGGAATATTTTGTCGTTTTTAGTACAAGGTACTTTTTGACTTTTCCAACCAAAGTACGAGAAAAATGTTTTTTTAACTTATACGGCATGAATGGATTCATAGAAAATTATTTCCATGAAGCTTCCTTTACAATTTTTCAAGTTTATTTTTAATCAACTTCTTTTAGTTTAAAATTTTATGACATGTAAAGAAAGGAAAAATGTTTTTGAAGTAGAAAGGATATTTTCCTCAAGAATGGAGTTTAAGTGTTTTATCAAAATTATTTTCCATCTAAGATAATATAGGGTTCTATTTCTATCCCTATTTTTAAATTGATTTTATTATGTTATGATTGAATTATTTTTATGATGTCCTTTTATCTTATATGGATTATGTTATGATGGCATGATGTTTAAGAATCCCATTTTTATTACATGGGTTATGCTATGATTTATGATTTTGTGGCACACATAAAAATGGTTTCATTATGATATGGGTGGGACTTATATCTCCCTTCAATTCATTGGGTACAGATTTATATCTCATGAGATAGACATGGATGGAACGGCAGGTTAATCCGGTTCAGTGATACAGAACTGAAACGAGGAGTGAACTCGGTTCAGAAATAGACATTGTCTTCTAAGATAGTCTTGGAAATGAGTCTTGACTACTAAGAAATGATTCTCTATGATTAGGTGTGTATGACACAAAGTTTCAAGTTATGATTATTGGGATTAAATTTCACTACTATGATTTATCCCATGTTATGAAATTATGATCTCTTTTGCAGGTTAAGATTTCCAAAATGTTATGTTCTTATGAATATGATGTGATTGATATTTCTTTTCTTTACCCTTACTGAGCATTTAAGCTCACCCTTTTGTATTATTTCTTTTCCATAGGTCAGGAAGAAGGGTATTAAATAGGATATGCCAAAAAGGGATTCTAGATATGATGAAATAAATGGGAGACAATTTAGATGCTTTATGAACCAGTTGTTTTTGTTTTCTATTTTCTAAAGACACAATACCTATATGGTCCTATTGTGGTTTTGTTATATGTTGTAATAAGTGTGCTTCAATTTTTAAGTAATAAAAATGTATGTAAAGTTTGGGTCGTTATAGTCGGTATCAGAGGAATGGTATAGTCAACCTTTGAAAACTAGGATGTGAAAGCCTTAGTAAGAACCCTAAGGATATATCTAATCATAGAACAATCTTAATGTTTTAGAAATGGCCATGAACAACCTATGATAAGACCTTAATTGTGAAATTTTATTCTTGATTTTGGGGTTTTCTTATTATAATTAGTGTTTCTCACACTATTCTTCTTGGTTTTATTCAATGGATGGAACCCGAAGGAACCATGTTAATGCGGAATATGATGGGATATGCAATGATTGTCCCCCTGAGCAACCAAATGTTATGGGAGCTAGAATGCAAAATCTTGTAGCCATGCTGACACAACTTTCTCAAGCTATGAATCATGCAGGACTTCCAAACTAGCAAAGGAAGGAGTAACATTCTGTTGAATCCTTCATGAGGCAGTTTCCACCTTAATTCAGTGGGTCTACTGATCCATTAGTGGCTGAACAATGGATCAGTACCACTGAAAATATATTTTCAGCTCTTCAATGTTCTGAACAAGATAAAGTCATCTTATCAGTATATCGTTTGGAAGGTGAAGCTGATCAATGGTGGAATCTTATCAAGAATATGAGGCCAAGAGATGAAATTGATTCCATGGAATAGGACGAGTTCAAGAATGTATTTTTCAATAAGTACTTCCCTTGTATTCTTCGAACAAAGATGGAGAAGAAGTTTCTTGAAATAAAGAAAAAGGATGATGAATCTGTTGGTACCTACGAAGAAAATTTTACAAGACTTACAAGGTACGTTTCTAGGATTATTATCCAACCTAAGAGTAACATCGATCGATTCTTTAGTGGCTTAAAACCAAGTCTTAGAAGGGCGTTATCCATAAGGGACATCAATAGCTACGAGGAAATCATTCTATGTGCTCTCAAGGTTGAGATGGAGATTGGAGTAATCCATCAGTCATATGCGTTTGATAAGAAGAGGAAAATGGAATTCAAAGGAAAATATAAAGAGTACACTGAAAAGAAGATGAGTTTTCCCTTACGCTCAAAGTGTAGAAAGAAACATGGAGGGAGTTGTCTTAAAGGTACAAGTAAATGATTCAAATGTGGAAAAGAAGGTTATCAGGCATTTGAATGCCGCAATGATGGGAAGAAGGTGTCTAGTGATGCGGACAATGAAAAGGCTACACAGAGTGAACCTCCTACACTTCCATGTTACAAATGAAAGTAAATGGGGAATTATGTTAATCAATGCTATAATCCAAGGGTTGTTGATGATGATCAACATCAACAAACTCTTAAGTCTAAAGACAGAGTAAAGTCACATGCAATTTCTATCAGAGATGTGGAGTACAATAACGAAGTTGTGAAAGGTACACTTACCATCCACTCTAAATTAGAAAATGTTTTATTTTATTCTGAATCCACCCACTCTTTTTTTCTGAAGAATTTTCTAAGGGTATCATCGTATTACCTCAACAATTAGATGTTGAGTTATCTGTGACAACCCCTAATGGCACAACAGTCGCATCAAAAGTTTATAACTCTTCTCCGATTGAAGTTTGTGGGAAAGTGCTTCCTGTAAATCTTGTGATCCTTCTTATAGTGGAATTTTATGTGATTCTTGGCATGGATTGGCTTTCTTTATATGGAGCTCATTTCAATTTCCAATGAAGGGAAGTCACATTTCATATTATAGATCAACTTATGATTGTCTATCGATACAATGATGAACATAACCTTCCAGTGGAAATTTCATCCATCCTATGGGTCTTGATTCCACTAAATTAAGGTTATTTATCTCAAATGGTTGGTGAGAAACTCATGATTAAGAATATTCCCATTGTACGGGAGTTTGATGGTGTCTTTCTGGAGGAATTTATAGGTCTTCCAACAAATCGTGAAGTTGATTTTTCAATTGAACACATATCGGGTGCTATGCCCATTTCAAAGACACCTTATAGAATGTCCTAAATTGAGTTGTAGGAATTGAAGAAGCAACTCCAAGAGAATCTTAATAAGGGATTCATATTCCCTAGTGCATCACCTTGGGGAGAACCTGTTCTATTTATTAAGAAGAAATATAGATCAATGAGACTCTGCATTGATAATCGAGAACTTAACAAGATCACTATCAAGAACAAATATCCTCTCCCACACATTGATGACTTATTTGACCAACTACGCGGAGCTCAATACTTTTCCAAGATTGATCTTCGTTCAGGGTATCATCAATTAAGGGTCAAAAGGGAGTATATACCAAAACTGGTTTTTCGTACAAGGTATGGACATTATGAATTTATAGTGATGTCATTTGGTCTTACTAATGCCCCTGTTATCTTCCTGGATCTGATGAATAGAGTTTTTAGAGACTATCTTGATCAGTTTGTGGTAGTCTTTATAGACGATATTCTTGTATATTCATAGAGAAAGGAAGAACATGAATATCAATTGAGAATTGTATTAAAGACCCTGAGAAAGGAGAAGCTTTATGCCAAATTTACCAAGTGTGAATTTTGGCTTCAAAAAGTTTCATTTTTGGGTCACATAATCTCAAAAGAGGGGATATCTGTGGATCTAGAAAAAATAGAGGTTATCAAAAGATGGTTGATACCAACAATAGTAACTGAGATCCAAAGTTTTCTTGGTTTGGCTAGATATTATCGATGTTTTGTGAAATATTTTTCACGATTATCTAATCCACTCACCAGGTTGACTCGAAAAGAAGTTATGTTCTCTTGGACAGAGGAGTGTGAGGAGAATTTCAAGGAGTTAAAAAGAATCTTATCCAGTGCACCTTTTCTCACACTACCTTGTAGTGGAGAAAGGTTTGTGATCTATTGTGATGCATCCAAGAAGGGATTGGGCTGTGTTCTCATGAAAAACAATATGGTGATAGATTATGCCTCACGACAGTTGAAAATCCATGAGAAAAATTACCCAACTCATGATTTGGAGTTACCTGTAGTAATCTTTGCATTAAAAATATGGAGGCATTATCTTTATAGTGAAAGATGTGATATTTATACTGATCATAAAAGTTTAAAGTATATTTTCACACAAAAGGAGCTGAATATGTGCCAAATAATATGGTTGGAGCTGATTAAAGATTATGACTGCTCAATTCATTATCACCTTGGGAAATCAAACAAGGTGGAAGATGCATTAAGTCGACAAGACCATGCTAGCTTATCCATGATGAGGATCACAAAAGATCCAATATTTATGGATTTACAAAGGATGGATCTTTGAATTATAATGGAAGGGGGAAAATATTATCTTTCTCAAATGAATGTTCAACCAACTATACATGCGAAGATTAAAGAGACACAGAAAGAAGATATAGAGTTACAAAAGAAGGTGAGAAATGTTCCTGAATTCAATCTTGATTGTGACGGGATAATAAGGTTCAGGAATCAGGTTTGTGTTCCTCCCATCCTAGAATTAAAGAAGGAACTGCTGGATGAGGCTCATAGTTCTTCATTATCTATTCATCCTGGAAGCACGAAGATTTATAGGGACCTGAAAGAGTAATTTTGATGGGATGGAATGAAAAGAGATGTTGCTGAATATGTCTCTCGATGCTTGGTTTGTCAGCAAGTTAAAGCTGAGAGAGAAGAGTCTAAGGGGATGTTACAACCATTATCCATACCTGAATGTAAATGGGAAAACATCACTATGGAATTTGTCACCAGACTTCCTAAAACATCCAAAGGCAATAATGCTATCTAGGTCATAGTTGATCATCTTACAAAGTCGGCACACTTCATTGCTATTAGATAGGATTTCTCTCTTGATCAGCTTGCCAGGATATATGTAAAGGAAGTGGTAAGATTTCATGGAGTACCACTTTCCATTATATCTGATCGGGATCCGAGGTTTACATCAAAGTTTTGGCGAAGTCTTTGGCATACTCTGGATACAGATTTGAGTTTCAGCACTGCTTATCATCCTCAGATAGGCAGTCAGTCTGAGAGAACAATTCATAATCTAGAAGATATGTTAAGAGCTTGCTCTATGGATTTCAAAGGTGGTTGGGATCAACACCTATATTTGGTGGAATTTTCTTACAATAATAGCTTTCACTCCAGTATTCAGATGGCTCCTTATAAAGCTCTCTATGGAAAGAAATGCAGAACTCTAACTTGTTGGGATGAAGTTGTGGAATGAAAGCTATTAGGACCTGATATTGTTGATGAGATGGTAGAAAAAGTCTGATCTATTCAACAACACATAAGAGCATCTCAGAGTCGACAAAAAAGTTATGCTGATAACCGAAGAAAATACCTAGAGTTTGAAGTGGGTGATAAAGTGTTCTTACGAATATCTCCTTGGAAGAGAGTAATGATATTTAGGAAGAAAGTAAAGTTGAGCCCTTGGTATATCGGTCCTTTCGAAATACTGGATTGTGTTGGGAAGGTAGATTACCGATTGGCACTTCCACCAAATCTCTCTAATGTTCATGATGTGTTCCATGTATTGCTCCTGAGAAAGTACATACCTTATCCTTCACATGTACTCAGCTCATAAGTTGTACCTTTGGAGTAAGATCTTTCTTATGAAGAACAGCCGATAGAGATTCTGGATCATAGCGAAAAAGTCCTATGGAACAAGACCACTCGCTTGGTGAAATTTTTATGGAGGAACCACAAATTAGAAGAAGCTACATGGGAGCTTGAGGATATGATGAGGGAGAGGTATCCTCATCTGTTTGTTACAAAGTGACGAATTTTGAGGGTGAAATTCATTTTAAGGGGGGTAGATTGCAACACCCGAGATTTTTATGAGAAATATTTTGTTTTTATGTTATATACATCATCAAATGAATCTTTCACTACACACAACACTATCTTGGCTTGCTTTACACGCAATCTCGACCTTCCTCAATAGCTTGCATTGTAAACAATACCGAGTTTCACTAAACAACAATATGCTATTAAAATATTATTTAATCTAGCTGTTATGAATAGTAATACCCACTTTTTTAAATTTTAGAAATTTTATCTTTTAAAATGGACTTCATTTTTGGATTTGGAATATCAAAATTAGCCTAGGGTAAAATTTTGGTATTTTTCTGAAAACTTTCAATTTTTGATGAATAGTGAAAACACTGGGTTACTATTTAAAAACCGACTTTTTATTTAAATAATTATTTATTTTATTTAAATTTATTTTAGGTCAAAATAGATACATAATACCCATATAAGTTCAATGTAATTCATTAGACTCATTTTATAAAAAATTTAGATATATAAAAATTTTATTGAACTTTTCACCGTCTTTTACCCACTCCTAGGAAAATTCACAAATTTACATAAAACTTAATTTTACCACTTCTATGAATGTAATTTCAAAAATCTGAGAGACACGGTTGATGTCAGTAAGTAACATGTGGTTCACTGAGATGAAAATAATTTTTGGTGAATAGTAACTTTTTACTTTTATTTACCACGGTTAAAAGTAAATAGGGTAATTAATGGTAAAAATGGTATTACTATTACCCTAAAACATGTTGTAATTCTATTGGATGAGTGTAATTAGACCAAAAACAACCTTAGGAATAAAATATGACCATTTAGGTCAACTTGGATTAGATTAGGACATTTAATATTATTCTATTTAAAGAAGAGTTAAAATAGTTAAAATCAAAGTTTAATAAATAAAACATTTTTAATATAGGGTTATAAATAAGATAAATTAGACTATAAATATTAATTAGAATTCTAAAAAGATTTCCTACATAATGATATTTTATTTATAATTTTTAGACTTTAAATAATTTAATTTATGTATGACACAATGATGATGCAGTAATTACCTTATTAAGGAAATATTAACATAATTGATGTTTAAAATACCCAAATAAATGTAATTTTAGACTTTTTATGAATTAAACTAATTTTATAGGTTAATATGACATGTTAGTATTGATTTAATTAACTTTTTTGGAACTAATCATGCTGTTATGATTTTCCCAAAAATCAAATACTAAATAGTGTCAAAATTGACATAAAATAGTTCTTAAAACAAATATTATATTATTAATTGTTATTTTATTCCTAAAAATCTAAGGTTAGGAAAAATGACTTATATAAGAATATATATATTAATAATTAACCACTTGGTTCTTTTGGATTTTTATAGTAAGTTCATTAACCATATAGTGTAAGAAAACAAAAAGACACGGTAAAAGTTAAATTATTTAACATAGAGTTAAATCTAAATGATAAGGACAAAATAGTAACCTAAACATGTCTAAAACCTAATGGTTGAGAAGTTTTAGACCCATCCCCACCTTATCTTCGAAATAAATCAATTTGGAGCTATTAAATACCGAATATGACTTTATTATAAAATAATATTTTAAGTTTTCCTAAGGTGCCCCTCTCCTCCCTTATAAAAGGGCACGCCCTCCCTCTCCTCATCACACCACATTGAGCCTTCAAGATCGGCCAACCCCTGACAATGTCTCTTATCCACACCCTAGAAACATCCTAGAGGTCCTGCGCTTCTTCAAAGATCATCTTTAGTGCCCTAAGAGGAGGTTAAGAAGAGGTGCTTCAAAGAAGAGGTAATGTCTATTACCGATTCATTCAACTTTATTTCTTCTTCAACTTATTCTTATTTAGTTGTTTCATTATGAAGTAATAACATCAGTATCACTTATATACTGATATGTTATTATAAATATGAAACAACCTTATTTCACCTTCTATCCATCCTATGGAAAACGAAATTACCGCGCGTGCGTACGTACGGAATACCGTCTCCACACTGTGGTGTAATCTGTTTTCCACCACCACCTTACTTGGATGGGTATAATAGTGTAAATAATAACTATATATGATTATTGTAAAGTGATATTTATTCTTAAATAGAATACATACACTTAAATACAATTCCACTGTCATGGGAACGATATCATCGCTCGTGCATACGTACGGCCTACCGTTTCCACGATTTGATGCGACTCATTCTACATGATCTTCATTGCATAATGATTATATAAATGAATTGAATGAATAAATATGATATATATTACACTAATACCATTCTGGAAATGAGGTATCTATAACCTAAATATAATAAGAAGAATTTATTCGGTAAAACACCCATGAGAACAAAAAAGCAATAAACACCTGAATAACAAGTAACAATGAAATATTACTAATAAGAGGCTATGAATATGACCATTTATTATATCATAATAATGAGTACGATTCTGTAATAAGTCAATAACATTATTTAAATCATTATACAGTAGGTTCGGACATGTACGAATCAAATCAGACCTAAGCTAAGGGAAAATCTCACAATCTCATTTTTATACGAGATTGTTTATCCTTTGGTATTTACTGGAGTGTATTTATCATCCACATCCATGTTTCCTCAATATGTAATATTATTTATATCATTCTACAATTGTTAAAATCCAATTTTACCCTTTGGTGGGTTTTTAGTAAAATATATGAAAGGAATCTTTTGTTGTTTTTAGTATGAGGTACTTTTTGACTTTTTTGGCCAAAGTAAGAGAAGAATGTTTTTTAACTTATACAGCATGAATGGATTCATAGAACATTATTTCAATGAAGATTCCTTTACAAGTTTTCAATTTTATTTTTAATCAACTTCTTTTAGTTTAAAATTGTATGACATGTTAATAAAGGAAAAATGTTTTTGAAGTAGAAGGGATATTTTCCTCAAGAATGGAGTTCAAGTGTTTTATCAAAATTATTTTCCATCTAAGATAATATATGTTTCAGTTTATATCCCTATTTTTACATTGATTTGATTATGTTATGATGGAATTATTTTTATGATGTCCCTTTATATTATATGGACTATGTTATGATGGCATGATGTTTAAGAATCCCATTTTTATTATATGTGTTATGCTATGATTTATGATTTTGTGGCACACATAAGAATGGTTTCATTGTGAGATGGGTGGGACCTATATCTCCATCTAATGCATTGGGTAAAGATTTATATCTCATGAGATAGACATGGCTGGAATGGCAAGTTAATCTGGTTCAGTGATACAGGACTGAAATGAGGAGTGAACTCGATTCAGAAATGGACTTTGTCCACTAAGATGGTCTTGTAAATGAGTCTTGAATACTAAGAAATGATTCTCTATGATTATGTCTGTATGCCAAAAAGTTTCAAGTTATGATTTTTGGGATTACATTTCACTACTAAGATTTATCCCATGTTATGAAATTATGATCTCTTTTGTAGGTTATGATTTCAAAAATGTTGTGTTCTTATGAATATGATGTGATTGATATTTATTTTTTTTAACCTTACTGAGCATTTGAGCTCACCCTTTTGTATGTTTTCTTTTTCCCAGGTCAGGAAGAAGGGTATTAAGTAGGATATTCCAAAAAGGGATTCTAGATATTATGAAATAAATGGGAGACAATGTAGATTCTTTATGAACCAGTTGTTTATGTTTCCCAGTTTCTAAAGACATTATACATATACAGTCCTATTGTGGTTTTGTTATATTTTGTAATAAGTGTGCTTCAATTTTGAAGTAATAACAATGTATGTAATGTTTGGGTCGTTATAATTCCATGGAGATGGTAAGTTGTACGTATGCACGCATGGTGATATTATTATTCGTAGGATGGATAAAATGAGTTATAAGGTTGTCCAATAATTATAATAACGTCTCATAATGTATAATATACTATATTTATTACTTTAGTATGGAAACAACCTAATAATAAAAAGTAAAAGAAGAAAATAATTTTGAATGATGTGATAAAACAATTACCTCTTTTTTGAGTATCACTTTTAGATTTTCACAGAAGGTCTTCATAGGATAGATTTATGCCCATAGTGTGGCCTCTAGGATAAATTGAGGGAACTTGGGAGAGAAAATGTGTCAGTTTTTGGACGAGAAAAAGAGCTTTATATGTGTGATTAAAATAAAATAATAGGTGCCCATTTATAAGAGAGGAGAGGGGAACCATTGGAAATACCAAAACTATTAAATTAATATAAATTAGTTTTTAAATTAAAATGCCTCAAAAGTGGATTATTTCAAAGATACGATGATTATGGTTCAATATCCTCTAAAATAATAAGATTTATACATGTTTTGATTTTATTTTAAACCATATCATTTGATTTATCCAATTTAATCTATTTAGTTTTAATTGTGGTAATAATATTCTAAATATTAAATGGTTACAAATATTTACTTATGTGTTGTCAATTTTCCATAATTGGATACTTTATGAAATTTTAGACCTTATAGTTTTCACTTTAAAAATTTTAAATAATTTTGTGATTTTTAAATAATTTAATAATATGTTATTTTTAAAAAATATCAAGTGTCAATTTTGACATTATTTGTAACACCTCGAGCTTCCACGATATGCTTCTCTTTCAATAATGCAATAGCTTGCATTGTACACAAGTTCGAGATTCTAACACACTATGACCAATCAAAGTTGTCGTTATGAATAGTAATACTGACTTTTTAAAATTATAGAAATTTTATATATTAAAATGGACTTCATTTTTGTATTCGAAATATCAAAGTTATCCTAAGTTGAATTTTTTGTAATTTTCTGAGAACTTCCAATTTCTTATGAATAGTGAAAAATACTTAAAAACATATTTTTTTAATCAAAATAATTTATAGTGATAAATTATACTATTTAATGGTTTTAAAGTATAATTAGAATATATTTTTACCATTTTATCCAATGGTGGTCATTAGAATTAATTTCACTTTGAAATTAGACATAAACAATTGTCAATCTTTTGATATATATTGTTTCTTAAAAACACGATATTTATTGTGACAGCGGGAATTAATTATAAAATTAATTAATGAAACTTATATGTTTGGAATTTTTTAAAATAGTCATCATTTTTGAATTCAGAATATCAATTATATCTTAGGGTGAAATTTTGGCATTGTTCTGAAAAACTTCAATTTTTGATGAATAGTGAAACCACTAAGTGGTAGTTAAAATATAGATTTTTCGTTTAAATAAAATATTACCACTTCTGTGATTTAATTTTCAAAAATCCTACATACATGGTTGTCATTATGAAGTGAAATTTGGTTCAACGGGATAAAAATAATTTTTTGGTGAATAGTAACTTTTAAGTTTAATTAATCGCGATTAAAGGTAATTAGTGAAATTTAAGGTAAAAATGATATTATAAAAATATGAAAATACCTTTACACATGTACTACCCCTATTGGATGAGTCATGTCCGACCAAGGAAATCCATGGGTCAACTTGGGGACCTCATGGAGCCACTTTGGTAGGAAAATGACAATAATAACTTTTTATTTAATGTTAAAATAAAAATGTCGCAAACATGAGTTGTTTTACTAAAAAAAATTTAAATGGGGTTATTCAAGTCATATTTTTTACTATAAATATTCAGTAGAAAGATAAAAATATTTCCTACATCATGATTTTTTTTTATAATTTTTAGACATTAGATAAATTAAATTATTTATGACACCATGATGATGCAGCGATTACCTCATTAATTAACTATTTTAATAAAATGGAAGGATAATGTAAAATATAATAATTACACTTGTCCAAAGACTATTGGATGAGTATATTTAGAACCCTTATCACCGAATCCTATAAATATATAAGTTTGGGACCTTTAAAATCTGAAAATCATTATATAATAAAGTAACATTTCATTACTTTCCAAGAGTGCCCCTCCTCTCCTCTTATAAAAGGCCCCCACCACTACCACCTTATTCACACATTCAAAGAAATTTGGCTAGGACAACCTCTGCCCAAATACTCTCTCCACTTCCCTCTATTACTCCTAGAAGCCACACTTTGGGCAGAATTCTTCCCAAGGAAGCCTTTGGCTCAAATCAAAAAAGAGTGACCTGATTTTAAGGTAATGTCTTCTCTTATGTTATTTTGTTTTATTTTGCTTCTCCAACCACTTAAACTCTTTTTATTCCATTATTTTGTAAAAAAACCAGTATCTTCAATATACTAGGATGTTTTTATGTGAATTATTTTATTTACACTTACACACACCTTCGTCTAATGGTTAAGGAACATACTGTTTCTGTGGTTGGTGAAATACTGCCTCACGAAACGATGATTGTTCAATATTCTTTTAACACCTCTAATGGTGGCCGTTTTGATGACACTAATTTTCATATATGATATATATATTATGTTTATGTTTTCCTTATGCTTCTTTATTTCTAATTTATGGCATACTTTATGATTTCCATTATGGGTAAATGCAATAATTTCATTTTATGAAGTGCGGACTACTGCCCCCTCAAAGTGATTTGAATCGTTAATGCCATATGTGGGATGTATAAAGGATGGAGTAAATGGTATTATACATTATATTATACTGGAATTATATTATACCTTTATATAATTATAACTTCATTCCATTAAATACGAAATAGAAATGAAAGTAGCGTTAATGCGTACGTACGGCTTACCGTCTCCATGAACGGTGCATTTCATTTCTTACCTCTAAATGTTATGTAATATTATAAATGAATGTATATAATGGATATATATTATGTATATGATATCTACATCATGAATATATTTATGGATATAATGGATATTTTACCACATGAACAAAGTGTAATTATAAGAAGTTTATTTTTGACTCAAGTACCTAAGATCGACAAAACGACCGTTATTAACTTAAATAATTACATAATGTTCATAACATGGTAATAAGTGATATAAAAGGAATAATGAACTTGAAAAAGGTTCTTATGAAGGTAGATATTAACTCTAGTTTATTATTCAAGAGGTTAAAGAGCGGTCGAGTCAAGTCGGACATGAGGTAAGGGAACTTCTTAACCCAATTTCCATTCTTTGGGTTAATCTCCTACTTTAAAATTATGTCATGATATTATTATGTCCTATCTTGTATTTATACATTCTTTATGTGTAAATATAGTGAATACACAAAATATATCTATTCTATTTAGAAATGATATATGTAAGGTACTTAGTCTCAATCTCCATTCATTGAGGCATATTTTGTTTTATACACAAATTTCTTTTATACGGTGTATAAACCCCTTTGACTTTTACGTTTATTCAAAAGGAATATTTTTATTGGAAGCATTTTACTAAATGACAAAAAGGAATTTTTTTCTGGTCGTACGTATGCGGCGACAACGACTTCTCCCCCGTCGTGACCATTATTTGAGTTTCAGCTTCCTTTACAAGCCATAACTTTTTTTAAAATGAAAAATAAATACCAAGTTTTAATTTTCTTTTATTTTGGTATTGAAAATGGTTTTGATAATGTTATTATTATATCAATGTGTTGTATTGATATCTTGTGATTGAAATGTGGAAATGTTATGTTTCCTTTATGCATGTTTTATGTGATACGATTATGTTATGGTTTATGATATGTTTAAACCTGTTCATATGAGGAATGCATTGGACTTAATAAGTGACGGGTGGAGCCTTCTATAGCTCCTCGATGCATCGGTAGGTCTCATGAGACAAACTAGTGTCTTGGCACAAGGCCTTGAAAAAATCTTATTTGTGGTCTTGGCACGAGGCCTTGGCTACGTGGTTATGATAGTCTGTCATTATGCATTCCATCATTATGAAAGTGGTTATTGATATTGCATGTGATTATTCGACCAGTAGAATATCCATGGGAATAAGTAAATGCCATCATCTCATTTTACTTTTTCCATATTATGTTGAAGTTCAAGTTTAAAAGGCGTTTGTTATAGTCATTCATTGCCTTAAATGTTTATGTTTATTTATGAAAGCTTCCGCTATATTGTTATCCTTACTGAGCATCTGAGCTCACCCCTTCCAATGTTTTAATTTTTCCAGGATGTGAAGAAGTGTATTATGAATGATCTGCAGGGATAGTATGATGGGATATGAAGACAAGATGTTGTTGTAGTTTTGTTTTACTTTATGATGTAATGTAAGACTTATGAATGTATCTAGTGTTTCCAAGGCTACTAAACTAATCGGTCTTTCGAGACTTGATCTTTTGTGATCATACCAATGTTATGCAATAACGCACCGAATCTGGGTAACTGGGGTCGGGGTGTTACAGTTGGTATCAAAGGCAGTTTAGTACAAACCTTTGAAGCTAGATTTAGATAAACTCCGATTAGAGCACATAGCCCAAAGATAGACTTTGAGGATTAGTATAGTAGAACTTCCTTATATTTTGGTATTATAGAGATTTTGTGAGTTTTCCGAGCAATACATCCCTGTCTGGATACGAGCAGGTAGAGGCGGCTCTGGCACAGATGTACCTAGGGGTAAAACCTGAAAACACCACTTTGGGCTAGACTCGAACGGGAAATGGTGCACGACAATCGGCCTTGCTGCACTCTTGGTTACGACACTCCTGGGGGATATGCTTAGGATAATTCTCATTTTCTTTACAAACCACTATGAAGGGTTATGAGTATATACTTCCTCAAAGAAAACATTTTTATGATTATGGATAATATCCATAAATAGTTCGATTTATGTTAAGTATTTTACAAGTATGGAATTATGTATTTTGATTCATAAACTAATCTAGTTTATGCCATTGTTTAGAAATGGCGCATAGTGGAAGGAATGGAAACTGTATCAATGCACGCACTCCGTGTAGGGATTTCCCTCCTACTCAAGATAATTATTGTGGATCTGGAGATACAACTGGTGCTGACCAACTTATTACCATACTGGGACAACTCACTCAGGTTATGAATAATAACCTTACTTGTATGGAGAACCCTGATCCGCAACATGGAGGATAAATGTTAGACCGCTTCATGAGGAAACAACCGCCAACATTTAATGGGGGTAAAAATCCATTAGTAGCTGAGCAGCGGATAAACTCCTCAGAGAAAATATTCCACGCCTTGGGGAGTAGCGAAAGGGAGAAGGTTGTCATGGCAGTTTACCGCCTCACTGGAGATACTGATCAATGGTGGTCATTGATTCAAAATACAAATGAATATGAAGAAGTATCAAGTATAGAATGGAGAGAGTTAAAAGATCTTTTCTTAGAAAAATACTATCCTCATGACCATCGAGCAGATATGGAAAGACAATTTTTGAGTCTGAGATAAAAGAAGGATGAGAATATCGCAAAGTATGAGGCTAACTTTACAAGGTTAGCAAGGCATGCTGCAGATTATATATGTAACCCAAGAAGTAAGATTGATCATTTCTTTGATGGGTTAAAACCATTTCTCCGTCGAGCTTTAGTATCACAATCCTTCTCATCATACGAAGATATTGTCTCGTGTGCTATCAAGACAAAAAAGTAATTCTCTAAGTCTTATGACAACAAAGTAAAGCAAGAGAAGAAGAGAACGGTGGAACAAGAGACAGATAAAGGGAAAAAGGGAAATAAGGATTTTCTATTATGCGATAATTGTGGGAAGAATCACCCCGGTACATTCCTAAAAGGAATGGGAGTTTGTTATAAATGTGGAGAACAAGGTCACTAGGCTCATGATTGTAAGGGAAAGAAATGGGATATCAATGTTGAGTGCTACAATTATAGAGAAATGGGGAATTATGCAAATGAATGTCCAAAGAATCAAGGAAACTTACCTCAGAAAAGGCCAAGGGATCAAGGCAAATCTTATGCTGTTACTACAATTGAAGTGGAATAATTAATGTACTGGTGCTTTTGGACTCAAGGATTATATTCTGGTTATAAGAATAATGTGATATACATAAGGATTGTACTGTAGTACTTGTTGTTTTCATTAAGGTTTTAATATGATGAAGGTAATTATATTTTAGTATGTGACAATAAGAGAAACTTTACTTTGTTTGGGGAATCTAATGTTATAATTGATTTTGGAATTTAGAGACATTTTAGAGAAAGTCTAGACAGTGGTATTTTGGATAACAATAAAAGTTGGAATGGATTAAGTTGAACCTTGAATAGTATTGTTTAAGGTTAAAACATTTCTGAAGATTATTTTTGGAATATTATAATACTATAGTTTTAGGAAAAGGACAACTTGCAGGTTGGGGGACAGCCCATCGCATCGGAAAAATCTGTAGGAATCGCACCCACAACCATAGTGCGACATGCCTTTATTACCTACCACTAGCCTACAGGAAGTCCCTGGTTATTACAAAATAGTTTTCCTAATCTAAATAGTATGTGTTAATATTTGGAATCTTGTACGATTAGGATAAATATAATATTTTTGAGTTCTATTTGAGTGAAAGATGGGTTTGTGGTAAAAAAATTATTAAAGAATGAAAGTCTACATGACAAGTAAGTATATTTCCTTACATTCTTAGTAAATCTCTTAAAACAATTCCTCAACTTTATAAAAGGTAACTTAAAACAAAAACGTTGCCGGTTATCTTTTCCAACTGGGAATTCAATGACCGTTTAACCAATCACAAGTTTTTGATTTTCTTATGCTTAACTTTCTCCTAATCCTGATTTCTACAACTCTCCATCAGACCTTGATGGTTTGTTTCTCCTCCATATCCATATTTTCATATAATCCTAGTATGGGCTATCTCGGATGACCTTTGTACTTCTCTTTCTTTCTTTTAAAGTTGTATTTTTATTAACCCTATTTCCGATGTGGGTTTTCCAAAAAGGAATTTTCTACATTCAACCTTTTATTTTCAAAGAAAAATTTCAAATTGCGAGGACGCAATTTATTGAAGGAGGGTAGAATGTAACACCCCGAACTTTCACGATACGCTTCTCTTTCAATAATGCAATAGCTTGCATTGTACGCAAGTTCGAGATTCTAACACACTCCGACCAATCAAAGTAGCCGTTATGAATAGTAATACCAACTTTTTAAAATTATAGAAATTTTATATATCAAAATGGACTTCATTTATGTATTCTAAATATCAAAATTATCCTAAGTTGAATTTTTTGTAATTTTCTGAGAACTTCCAATTTCTTATGAATAGTGAAATATACTTAAAAACAACTTTTTTAATCAAAATAATTTATAGTGATAAATTATAATATTGAATGGTTTTAAAGTATAATTAGAATATATTTTTACCATTTTATCCAATTGTGGTCATTAGAATTAATTTCACTTTGAAATTGGACATAAACAATTGTCAATCTTTTGATATATATTGTTTCTTAAAAACACGCTATTTTTTGTGACAGCTGAAATTAATTATAAAATTAATTAATGAAACTTATATATTTGGAATTTTGTAAAATAGAAATAATTTTTGAATTCAGAATATCAATTATATCTTAGGGTGAAATTTTGAAATTGTTCTGAAAAACTTCAGTTCTTGATGAATAGTGAAACCACTAAGTGGTAGTTAAAAAACTGATTTTTCGTTTAAATGAAATATTACCAATTCTGTGATTTGATTTTAAAAAATCTAACATACATGGTTGTCATTAATAAGTAAAATGTGGTTCAATGGGATAAAAATAATTTTTGGTGAATAGTAATTTTTAAGTTTAATTAATCGCGATTAAAGGTAATTAGTGAAATTTAAGGTAAAATGATATTATAAAAATATGAAAATACCTTTACACATGTCCTACTCCTATTGGATGAGTCATGGCCGACCAAGACAATCCATGGGTCAGCTTGGGGACCCCATGGAGCCACTTGTTAGGAAAATGACAATAATAACGTTTTATTTAATGTTAAAATAAAAATGTCACAAACATGGGTTGTTTTACTAAAACAATTTTTAAATGGGGTTATACAAGTCATATTTTTGACTATAAATATTAATTAGAAAGATAAAAAGATTTAATACATCATTATATTTTTTTTATAATTTTTAGACATTAAATAAATTAAATTATTTATGACACCATGATGATGCAACAATTACCTCATTAATTAACGATTTTAATAAAATGGAAGGATAATGTACAATCTAAGAATTACACTTGTCCAAAGCCTATTGGATGAGTATATTTCGAACCCTTATCACCTAATCCTCGAAATATATAAGTGTGGGACCTTTAAAATCCGAAACTCATTATATAATAAAGTAACATTTCATTACTTTCCAAGAGTGCCCCTCCTCTCCTCTTATAAAAGGCCCCCACCACTACCACCTTATTCACACCTTCAAAGCCATTTGGCTCGGCTAACCTATGCTCAAATACTCTCTTCACTTCCCTCTCTTACTCCTAGAAGCCACACTTTGGGCAGAATTCTTCCCAAGGAAGCCTTTGGCTCAAATCAAAAAAGAGTTACCCGATTTTAAGGTAATGTCTTCTCTTATGTTATTTTGTTTTATTTTGCTTCTCCAACCCCTTAAACTATTTTTATTCCTTTATTTTGTAAAAACACCAGTATGTTCAATATAATAGTATGTGGTTATGTGAAGGATTCGATTTACAATTACACACACCTTCATCTAATGGTTAAAGAACATATTGTTTCTGTGGTTGGCGAAATACTGCCTCACGAAACGATGATTGTTCAATATTCTTTTAACACCTCTAATGGTGGCCATTTTGATGACACTACTTTTCATATATTATGTTTATGTTTTCCTTATGCTTATTTATTTCGAATTTATGGCATACTTTATGATTTCCATTATGGGTAAAGGCGATAATTTCATTTTAGGAAGTGCGGACTATCGCCCCCTCAAAGTGATTTGAATCGTTAATGCCATATGTGGGATGTATAAAGGATGGAGTAAATGGTATTATATATTATATTATACTGGAATTATATTATACCTTTACATAATTATAACTTCATTCCATTAAATATGAAATATAAATGAAAGTAGCGTTCATGCGTACGTACGGCTTACCGTCTCCATGAACGGTGCATTTCATTTCTTACCTCTAAATGTTATGTAATATTATAAATGAATGTATATACTGGATATATATGATGTATATGATATCTACATCATGAATATAATTATGTACATAATGGATATTTTACCACATGAACAAAGTGTAATTATAAGAAGTTTATTTTTGACTCAAGTACCTAAGATCGACAAAACGACCGTTATTAACTTAAATAATTACATAATGTTCATGACATGGTAATAAGTGATATAAAAGGAATAATGAACTTGAAAAAGGTTCTTAAGAAGGTAGAGATTAACTCTAGTTTATTATTCAGGAGCTTAAAGAGCGGTCGAGTCATGTCGGACACGAGGTAAGGGAACTTCTTAACCCAATTTCCATTCTTTGGGTTAATCTCCTACTTTAAAATTATGTCATGATATTATTATGTCATATATTGTATTTATAATTTCTTTATGTGTACATATAGTGAGTACACATAATATATCTATTCTATTTAAAAATGATTTTTGTAAGGTATGTTGTCTCAATCTCCATTCATTGAGGCATATTTTGTTTTATACACAAATTTCTTTTATACGGTGTATAAACCCCTTTGACTTTTACGTTTATTCAAAAGGAATCCTTTTATACAAATAATTTTACTAAATGAAAAAAAGGAATGTTTTTCTGGTCGTACGTATGTGGCGACAACGACTTCTCCTCTGCCGTGACCATTATTTGAGTTTCGGCTTCCTATACAAGCTATAACTTTTTTTCAATGAAAAATAAATACCAAGTTTTAATTTTCTTTTATTTTGGTATTGAAAATGGTTTTGATAATGTTATTATTATATCAATGTGTTATATTGATATATTGTGATTGAAATGTGGAAATGTTATGTTTCCTTTATGCATGTTTTATGTGATACGATTATGTTATGGTTTATGATATGTTTAAACCTATTCATATGAGTAATGCACTGGACTTAATAAGTGATGGGTGGAGCCTGCTATAGCTCCTCGATGCATCGGCAGGTCTCATGAGATAAACTAGTGTCTTGGCACGAGGCCTTGACAAAATCTTATTTGTGGTCTTGGCACGAGGCCTTTGCTACGTGGTTATGATAGTCTGGCATTATGCATTCCATCATTATAAAAGTGGTTATTGAAATTGCATGGGATTATTCTACCAGTAAAATATCCATGTGAATAATTAAATGGAATCATCTCATTTTACTTTTTCCATATTATGTTAAAGTTCAAGTTTAAAAGGCTTTTGTTTTAGTCATTCATTGCCTTAAATGTTTATGTTTATTTATGAAAGCTTCCGCTATATTGTTATCCTTACTGAGCATCTGAGCTGACCCCTTCCAATGTTTTAATTTTTCCAGGATGTGAAGAAGTGTATTATGAATGATCAGTAGGGATAGTATGAGGGGATTTGAATACAAGATGTTGTTGTAGTTTTGTTTTACTTTATGATGTAATGTAAGACTTATGAATGTATCTAGTGTTTCCAAGGCTAAGAAACTAATCGGCCTTTCGAGACTTGATCTTTCGTGATCATGCCAATGTTATGAAATAACGCACTGACTCTGGGTAACTGGGGTCGGGGCATTACATTATTCATTTATTTGACATTATTCATTTATTTGAATTTAAATAAAATCCAAACATAAGACAAATTCGAACCAAAATATTTACTACACACATAACTTGTCATAGTCACCTAGAAAATTCATGTACCATGTTAATTAATTCATATTATATTTATTTTAATATTTTTAAAACCATTTATTTGATATTTATTTTAATAAAATAATTTCTACATCACTATTGTGCCATCATTAATGGTAATTATTTAATATCTAAAAATTATAAATAAATTCAAATAATGTATTTAATTTAATTATATTTCTGTAGACTATTTATGTTTGATGTTTTATCAATTTTATCACTACATTAAAATTATTATACTTATAAGAGATAAGAGAGTGACATGTTGTCACTTTCTTTTGTTTTAATTATAATTACGTCACTTTCATGGAAAAAAATCAATTAAATGAATAAATTATAACCCTTAGATGATATTGGTAAAATTTAATTCATCCAATGCGATTTTTTCAGGTGTTAGGGTAATTTTATTATCTTTATCATATTTTTTGTTACCCTAATTTACCTGATTTACCTTTAATTGTAGTAAATAAAAAGTACCGTAGTTACTATTCATAATATCCAAAAAATAAAAGTAATATATTAACATAATTTGAACCCACTGATTCCAAATATGGATCCATTTTTTCAAAATTCAATACACATAGTTTTCATTAATTAATTTAAAATTACTTCTCATTGTCAAAACTAGAAAGTGGGTTTTTAAGAAGTAAAAACTATTAAAAGATTTACATGTCTTTTTGTCAAATTTAAATGTGAAATTATGTCCAATGAAAAAAATTGGATTAAATTATAATAACATAATCCAATTACACATTAAAACAAAATAAAAAATATAATCTTATTATATAAATAAATTATATGAAAAGGCAGTTTTGAAAGAAAATGCGTTATTTTTTACTATTCATTAAAATATGAATTTCCTAAGAAAAATGCCAAAATTTCAACCAAAGAAAATTTTTATGTATAAATTCCAAATAATAATATTATTGTGGCAAATATAACTTATAATATCATCAAATCTATATTTAAAAAGGGTTTTCCATCAAAATGCAGAAAAACTGTATTTTTTTAAAATATTTCTTTTATTCAAAAAAATGAATTTGTTCTTATATAATATATATATATATAACATATAAGATGATTTTAAAACATTACATTGAATATATTTCACTAATAAAATCCATAAAGAGTGATTTTATTATTTTATAGACTCACTTATTTTCATTTAATAAAATTAGAAGGAAGATAATACTATTCATACTCGTCATTATAATGACTAGGTTATAATATTTAGTTATAAATTATACTCATTCTTGGGTGAAATTAGGTCTATCATAATAACTTTAAATTGTGTGTAACACAATTCTAGCATATTGTTGCATTTACTGCAAGCTAATACGATGTTGCATATAGCGCAAGCAAATCGTGGTGTAGCGTACAACACAAGACATCAATGAAATTAAAAAGAATCTATCTCATAAAATATTTGGTTGTTTCATTATACCCCCCTTAAAATTAATTTCTCCCCTGAAATTCATCAGGGTTATAAAAGGTTTACTGCTTGAATTTTTCTTTCATAGAAACCTACATCGTAAAAATGGATACTAAAACTTTATTTTAAAATAGGAACATTAGAAACATAATGGTTACCCAAAGTAACTCATCACTGGGTTTCCGTATAGGATAACATAGGTAGGAAGTAAAAACAATGATATGGAAGAAAAATCTAACCCTCAAGTTATGAAGGATGCTGATTGAGAACAAGGTTTGGAGAAAGTTAACAACCAGAAGGCCATAAATCTGTGATGATTTAAGGGACCATATGGTTCATCGAATAAGAAGGTACCAAGATAAAAATTTTGGTTTTCAAGATCCTTTCCCAAAATTTGAATAATTTTTCATGTGAATAAATAATTACTTGATTTTGGTACAATCTCATCATTGTTCATGCATTTAACAATTTCCACTTCATCAATTATTTAATGAAATGAAGTGGAATTTTTCATTCTTGAAGTGTTAGCAGATCATGCGATAGAATGACAGGTCATTCCATTTGTCTAAACAAAATGGTTAGCACAGGTAATAAAATATGAATAAGTCCACCTATAGTCAAATAATATATTAATCTAACAAACTTCATCAAGAATATAATTTATACAATCCATAAATGGATAACTTTACAATCCTTCCAAAAAACTGAAAATATAAAACTTTAGAAAGATGTGAACTAAATCGACTTAACATTTATCTCCCATATCTTTTAAGGTAGTTCTTGGTTGTCACATTCCGAACATGCAAATACCTTAATCATGTATTCTCTTGAAACATGATAATAACACAAATTACCATATAATCTTAGTGAAAACAAGCATTCTGTCAAATTTAACTCTTTCCACACACCAAAAATACCAAAAATTGTATATACTCAAACCATGATATCACTTTGTCCTTATACCAGTAATGAGGTCATTAATACTATCAAACATCTCATTATCGTTTTATCCTTTCATTATGCACATGTCATGTGATTTACAAAAATATTTCAATCACTTTTCATGGTTATCAGTACCATATAATTTTGTAAAACTACAATGGACAAGTGCATAAATATCCCAATATTCCATAATACTATAAAAGAGACTATACAACATTGTTTTGGAATCCCATTACATAAACACATGTTCATTCCACCACTTTTTTGTCATACTCAACATTTCAAAAACTGATCACCAATGATTTTCATTTGTCTTTGGCCTTAATATGTTGTTGACATCAATAATCATCTATAACCCTTAGATTAGAGAATCGGTTAGCATAGTGCCGCATTTATTTTAACTTATAGTATTGAAGTGTGGGTGGTGTGTTCTCTATAGTTTTTTCACTATTCTCATCATTAGAAACCTTTTTCCCATTACTTTGGCACTCAAATTCTCGATGAACTACTTTTCCACACTTAAAATATTTTCTAGTCCCATTAAGAAAATATCCACCATGATTATTTCCACACTTTGAGCTTAAAGAAACATTCATCTTCTTTCCACCATCACTTTGATATTTTCCTTTAAAATCCATCTTTCATTTCTTATCAAAACAATGAGATTGATATGTAACACCAACTTCCATTTCTACCCTAATAGCACAATGAAAAATCTCTTCATAGCTACTAAAGTCTCTTATATCAAATTATATTTGAACACATGATTTTAAGCCACTGAAGAATTGATCAACTTTACTTTCAGGATAAATGATAATGAAATAAGCATACATTGAAAGTATTGTAAAATTTACATTGTATGTAAAAATGGATTCATCATAATTTTTCTTAAGATCAAGGAACTCATTTTCCATTTTGTTTGAAGAATGAGAGTAAATTACTTATTTAAAAATAAGTTCTTGAAATTGTTCTATTCCATGGATTTAATTTCACCTTACTGCCTTTTATTCTTGATTAGAGACAACCATTGGTGTGCTTCACCTTCTAAATAATAAACAGCCAAAATAAACTTTTCATGTTCTGAACAGTGAAGGATGTAAAATATATTTTCAATGGTACAGATCCATTCATCAGCAATAAGTGGATCAGAATACCCACTGAAAGAAGGTGGATTTTGCCTCATAAAGGACTTAATAGAATAGTGTCCCCTTATCTACTCATTTGGAAGTCCAGAATGATTCAAAGCTTGTGTAAGTATAGCAAAAAAAAATTTCATTCCATATAATATAAATTTTGGTTATTTAGGAGCAAAATCATTGCATTTCCCAGTGCATTGATCATTAACACGGTTCTTTTGGGTTCCATCCAGTGTCTAAAACCCAAAAAGAATAGTGTGAGAGGAAAAAATAATACTAAGAAAAAAAACATAATCAAGGGGTGTACTTTCAATCTCTAACATATTAGGATTAATCCTAGGTAATTCATGATCATTAACATAATTCTAAGAATGTAACCCATAGTTATACTTACCCATAGGTACATCCATATACATACCTTAGAAATATCTTTAGGGATATCACTAATGTTTTTGCATCCATGTTTTCGAAGGTTAACTAAACATCCCTCTGATACCAACTCTGATGACCCAATCTTGACGTAAAAGGACATTACATTTCTTTGGTGGAACACTTAATATATTACACAAATATATTCCCAAATATAGTATTAGTTTATTGTCTTTGTAAACTTAGAAAAAAAAATTCTAACTTGGTGAAAGATCTTCAACATCTCCCATAATGATCTTCCCATTTTGTTTTCCTACCTAAAACATTTCTTTATATCTTGGGGAAAAGAAAACATACAAAGGGTGAGATAAAATTTTTAGTAATGGTAAAAATTGAGAACATAAAACAAACCATAAACATAAGAATGTAAAAACATGATCATAAATTTTAAATATCAAAATATTGAATCATGAAATAAATCATGGTAGTATATAAGGCATTGATCATAAATGAATATTAACCTTGAAAAAATAGCATTGGAATAAAACATGGAATTTTGTGAAACAAATAATCATATAATTTTATTTCTATATTATCCAATGCATTGTTTCTAAGACCATCATAGTGGACAAAGTACATTACTGAACCGGGTTTACATTTCATTCCTGCCATGTATTACTGAACCATAATTACTTATTGTTCCAGACCTGTGTTACTAAACTGGATTTACATTCTATTCAAGCCATGTATATATCATGAGATTTAAATATTTACCTAATGCATTGGATGGAGATATAGGTCACACCCATCTCATAATTAAATCATTCTCACATGTGCCACAAAAACATAAATCATTCATCATAGCATAACCTATGAAATATAATGGGTTTCTTAAACATCATTCCATCATAACATAATCCATATAAAATATCATTACATAATTAAAACAATAAAATCATACTAATAATAGGGATATAAACATAACCCTATTTTAAGAGAGTCATTTTAGATGGAAAATAACTTTGATAAAACACGTGAACTTAATTCTTGAGGAAAATATTCTTTCTTCTACAAAAATGTTTTCTTTTCTCAAAAATCCACACAATTATAAAAGAAAATAATTTATTTGAAAATAAAATTGAAATCATGTAGAGTAATCTTCATGTAAATAAGGAATTATGGAAATGTACAAATCAATTCATTCCTTGTAAGTTAAAAAAAACATTCTCCTCATATTTTTACTAGAAAAGTCAAAAAGGTACCTCATATTGAAAAATGTAAAAAGATTTATTTTATACCGTTTAATAAAAATTTTATAGTGGTTAAAATTGACTTTAAACAATTATAAAAGAATAATCATAATATTAAATATTTAGGAAACATGGATGTGGATGATAAAAATACCCTAGTAAATACTTATGTGTAAATAATATCAAATAATAATGAGATTCTGAAATTTTGTCTCACCATAGGTCTGATATGCTTTGTATATATCTAAACATCCTATATAATGATTTAAATAAGGTTATTGACTTATTAAATAATATTATTATTTTTTATGATATCATATATGATCATATTATCATCTGTTTGTTAGTAACATTTCATTGTCACCCATTATTTGGATATTAATTGCTTTGTGTTCTTATGCATGTTTGGTCAGATAAGTTCATATTACACATATTTGGTTATAGTGATATCATTTATAGAATTATATTATTATAATATATATAATATTTATTCATTACATTCATGTATATAATCATGTTTTAATGAATATTATATAGAATTAAATCGCATCACATCGTGGAGGCGGTAGGTCGTACGTACGCACGATCGATGATATCATTCACTTAATGGTTAAATGGTACATAATTGGATCGTGTATTAATTATATAGAATAATTATCATGTTATATTAATTATTTAAATCTATTATAATCATCATTATATACATAAAAATTAAGTATTACTGAATAAAAAATTGCACCACAGCGTGAAGACGGTAATTCATGCGTACACATGCATGGTGATATTGTTATTCGTAGGATGGATGAAATGAGGTATAAGTTTGTCCCATAATTATAATAAAATATAAGAATGTATAAGATACTGTATTTATTAATTTATTATGGAAACAATGTATTAAGAGGAAGTAGAAAAAGAAAATAATTTTGAAAGAGGTGATAAAACAATTACCTCTTTTTTGAGTATCTTCTCTTGATTTGCACAAAAGGTCCCCTTAGTATGAATTTCTACACATAGTGTGGACTCTAGGATAAATATAAAGAAGTTGGGAGAGGAAATGAGCAGGTTTTATCTAAGAAAAATGTATTTAGTGGTGTGATTAAAATATAAAGAGAGCTTCCCTTTTCTAAGATAGGGGAGGGGCACCTTTGGAAATACTAAAACTATTAAATCAATATAAATTAATTTCTAAATTCAAATTCCTTAAAAGTGTATTATTTAAAAGATACGATGAGAATTGATATAAATCCTCTCAATCAATAAAATTTATACATGTTTTGATTTAATTTTAAACCTTACCATTTTGATTTACCTATATTTAATCTACTTTATTTTAACTATGGTAATAAAATTATAAATATTAAATGGTTATAATTTTTTACTTATGTGTATTAAATTTTCTATAATTGGATACTTTAATGAATTTTAGACCTTATAGTTTACACTTTTTAATTTTTAAAATTTTTTTTTATTTTTAAATAATTAAATAATATGTTATTTTTATAAAATATTAATATTTTTAATTTTGACACTATTAATTTATTTGACTTTATATAAAATCCACACATAAGATAAATTCTAACCAAAATATTTAATACACTCCTGAAATGTCATATTCACTTATAAAACTCATGGATTACATTAATTAGTTCATATTATATTTCTTTTAATATTTTTAAAACCATTTATTTGATATTTCTATTAATAAAATAATTTCTACATCACTATTGTGTCATCATTAATGGTAATTATATAATCTATAAAAAAATATAAAAAATAACATGATATAGATAATTTTATTAGATTTATATAAACTATTTCTGTTTAATTTTTATCATGTTTATCACCACATTAAAATAATTATACTTATAAGAGGTAAGATAGTGACATGTTGTCACTTTCTTTTGTTTTAATTATAATTACATCACTTTCATGGAAAAAACCATTAAATTAATCAATTCTGTCCATTAGGTGATATTGGTCGACTTTAATTCATCTAATAGGATTCTGTTAGGTGTTTGGGTAATTTTATTATCTTTATCATATTGTCTATCACCCTAATTTACCCTATTTACCTTTAACTGTGCTAAATATAAATTATCGTAGTTGTTATTCATAACATTCAAAAAAAGTAACCTATTAACATAATTTAGACCCAATTATTCCAAATATGGAATCCATTTTATCAAAATTTAAAACACAAAAGTTTCATTAATTAATTAAAAATTAATTTCCATTGTCAAAACCAGAAAGTGGGTTTCTCAGAAGTAAAAACTATCAAAAGATTGACATGTGTTTATGTGCAATTTAAATTTAAAATTACTTAAAATGTCAAAAATTGGTTTAAATGATAAAAAAAATAATCCAATTACACTTTAAAACCAATTAAAAAGATAATCTAACTATATAAATAAATTAGAAAAAATGAAATTTTGAATTAAAATGCAGTATTTTTCACTATTCATTAAAATATGAATTTTATCATAAAAATAAAAAACACAACCAAGGTAAATTTTGAAGTACCTATTATAAATAATAAGTTTATTATGTCAAATATAACTAATAAAATCATCAAAGACTAGATTTAAAAATGATTCTCCATCAAAAGGTTGTAAAGCTGTATTTTTTTTAAAAATACTTCTTTTATCCAAACAAATGAATTTGTTCTTATATCATATCTATAAAACATATAATATGAATTTAAAACATTAAATTGAATATATTTATCTAATAAAATCCAAAAATTGTGATTTTATTATTTTATAAACTTACTTATTTTCATTTAAATATTTTTTGAAGGAAATTAATATTATTCATACCCGCCATTATAATCACTAGGTTATAATATTTAGTTGTAAATTATTCTTAGTTTTTTTTTGAAATTTATTCTATAAAAAGAACAAGAAATTTTTTGTAACACAAGACAATAATAGTGTTGTGTATACTACAATCTAATATAGTGTTCTGTATTGCGTAAGCTAATCTTGGTGTAGCGTACAACACAAGACATCAAAGAAATTAAAAAGAATTTGTATTATAAAATCTCAGGGTGTCACAATATCACCTAACATATTTGAATCCTACATGATCGTTTGGATAAGGTTATTCTAGATACATCCATTCATCAATATTCCTCCTCAAAAACCTGAAACATATCTCCAATATTCTTCTATATTTCACTGTTTCAATGAGTGATATATTTTTCCTCAACAAAACGTTTTTGACATCCACTATGTTTTTTGCTACTGTCACATCAAGAACTCCTAATCAAATCAAAATTTAGGTTTATTAACTTATATACCATCTATTAGATATATATGGTTTTCCGTTATGATTCAAACTCAATACTCTTCTTTGAGAGAATTGACACACATATCATGGACAGATAGCAGCAATGTTCACCTTCCTCAACTCTTTTATTCTTATTCTTTTTCTTGTTTTTCTTCTTATTCTTATTCTTCTTCTTATTCTTCTTATTCTTCTTCTTTTTCTTTTTCTTCTTCATTCTTCTTCTTTTATGTAAAGTATTTTTTTCTAGAATATTAGTGGTTTTTATCTCTATCTATCTTTTATACATAGTAAATTTAACGGTATATAGTACTGATGTCTCTTCTTTCATGACCACAAAAACTATACTTCTTATTATATGTTATATTTAAAAAACCACATGATTAATATTTCTATATTTGAATATATAAATATTGATCTAATATCATCCTTATGATCACTCATTCAAACTTCCATAATTCTTGGTCTAGTTTTTCCAATACTATTCTCAATATTACATGTATGAATACCTAACCAAGTTGTGTACATGATATATTATTATTAATATGTCTTTAAAAATTCAATAATGGAAGTAGAATAATAAAAAAAATTATTAAATTATTCATATTTTTCTTATATTTTTTCTTATCCTTTTCTTCTATATAGACACCCTAAATTATTGTGGCATCTTTTCCATGAAATTTGTTTCATCATAAACCTAACTTTCCTATGATCATCATGGTTGTGACATGAAATATCATGTTATTTTGTGACTATAAAATATGATTATCATTTTATATATCACTTTATTCTGGATAATTTCTTATAAAGTTACTACCATCATATCTCTAGAACAAAAACTATCCATATCATGATATTATCCATCCACTGCTCTTATTATAGTGCAAGATTCTTCTCATTAGTGATAACATCTATTCTCAAAACTTATCTTGTATCACTATCTCCATGTGTAATAATAATTTTTAATTCATTGAATAACTGAATAACCATTTTCTATTTTTTATCATTTGTTACCTTAAATTTTATCAAACTATTAACCCTTGTATAGGATCTATTACATCTATGTATCTTTTAAGAAGACTATTTTTCCCCTTCATCTAAGAATGAAAGGCATTACATATCCTTTGAAATATTTAGGTCAACCTTACATATCATCATATGAACCCTAATTTCTGTTTTAAAGATCTTGGGTCTCCCTTACATATGATTAGATAACTCCAATTTATTCATTGGTCAGTTGGTTTTAATCTTACATATGAGAGTGAAGCTCAATAATTTACCAAATATTCTATTATATAATATCTTTTATATTCTTTAAAAGCACAAAAAACCTTACATAACATTAGTAAAATATTCTATTTTACTTAGAAAATATTTTATTTACCCTGAAGTATATTTCATATCCACATATGATATTTCCTTTATGATATTTCAGTATAATATTCAATAAATATATTATGTATGTTCTAAGATATGTTACTTATTATAAGAAAACATTACATACCATATGAAATACGTTGTGTATTTAAATATAAATCATAGGAAATTTTCTAGTTATTCAGCTTTATCTTAGCGTGCTTCTTACCTATCATCCATGGAATCATTCATATCATAGTGATCTTCACCACTTTTGTCATATTTTTTCTAACTAACCCATAAGTATTCCACACCTTATCTAATTTTTAGCTTCTACTTTGAATTATAAAACATGTATAAATAATAATAAAAACATTTTAAGACATCATCAAGGAATATATAGATATTCCAACTAATCTAAAAATAATTTAAATGACATTGGGAAAATATCAAAGCCTCTCCAAACTTTTCAGTAAAATTTAAAATGCATTGTTTTGCATATAAACTCTTATTGAGTATTTATATTAAACATAAATACCCCAATACTTCATATATTTAAAAATATATTTCTACAATACATACTCAAGTTTGTTAATGAATATATATATAGTTCAATTAAGGATTGATAACATGAGGATGGGTTCTCACTCTTTCAGACATCGTTATTCTTATCAAGCACAGTTAGCTCTGTCAACCTCTATAAATCTATACTATATAGCAATCTGTTTACCCAAAAAAAACTTTTCATTAATTTTCATTGAAATATTATCTCATAAATAATAATATATAAAGGGTTTTTTCCTTGAATATGTTTATCCAATGACTCTCTAAGTATCAATGTACCTTTCTTATTGGTGAGGGTAGTTATCTCAATCCTCATATTCATTTCCAATATATGAATGGATCTTAATCAATTTTTTTAGTGGTAGGAAACACACACACTAATCATAGGAACTCCAAGAAGCATCTAATTATCTTCAACCTCTTTATTAATTTGTATTTTCCCCATCACCAAGCTTATATTAACTTTTCCTTTTATGGAAATATTCACAAAAAAATATAATAAACACATAACTATTCAAACTCAATCCAATTGGGAAATTCAACATCCCCCTTTTTATTTTCAATCAATTCCCATTTAAATTCTACCAAATTAATTTATAAATTCAAGATTATTCACATATTATTGATGATAAATATAAAGGTGAAAGTGTTAGATAAAGTTCAACTCATCTCATTCTCCTTCCATGACTTGAAATTACATCTTCATCACCCTTATTAATTCCTAATATAAATAAGGGAATGGTATAATAAAATTTCATTAATAAATTAGACGTAAATTATTCTAATTTATGAGAGCTATTTCATTGTTTTATAAAATATCCACTAACTAAGACAGAAAATTTTCCCATTAAACTATTAAATATGTCATACCAACTTAGAAACCTCTTTACTAAAGGTTGTTTAAGCAGGTTTTCAAGGAATATATATCTTACACTCCACTCAATAAACATATCAAAAACATTCAAATAATATTAGGTTTATTACCCTTTTACTTAATTTACAATTCAATACACACTCCATCTTAATTAACCAGATTTGATACAATCAAAAAATAATGGGAAAGTTTGATTGTCATACCTTAATCGTAGTTGTCATTATTAATGATTTATATTTCTATATTCACATGAAATTATCCCTTCTAGAAGCCTCCCCATCTTATAAACTCCCCCTTAAGGTACAAAATCCAAAATAAATTCATCATGACTGATACCACCAGAAATAATAATTAGGATGAAATATATTGTCCATTCCAGATACCTCCATGATGGATGTATTTTTCTACTATATATAAATTACAACACTCAACCAATTATCCCTATGTATATATCAACTTAAATTCCCAAAATAAAATACCATCATCAAATAAATATAAAGGAATAAGGTGGATTCTTTTATTATAATTAATGAGATAGATAAGGATGATATATTTATTTCATCCTAGAAAACATTTTCCTCTCAACTCCAGTTTAGTGAGAACACCCCATGCTTGCTCTTCTATTTATTTTCCAAATTTGATCCTTTATGGGAATTTTATTTTTATTAATTTACACAGCCTTATTTATATGTGGAATTGGTTTTTTTACATTAATTAGAAAATACCTTTCATTTTTTTTATTTATCTATTTTCTTATCCTTTCTCGGTTGTGTTATCTGTGTGATCATACAATCTAAAGAAACATGCTTATATTTCTTCTTGTGTGATGCCTATTTTTTAAAGTAACATTCTTTTCGCAAAAAGGAAATGGTAATTTATCTTTATTTCTAATCACCTCCTTTTATCCTAGTATTTATGAGATTAAAATTTTAAGGGTGTTCATAGTATGTTTTCACCTTTCGAACAATTTACCAGTTTTCTTTAAATTGCCTTTTTTTGGAAAATCCATTAATCCGTATTCTTCTAGGATAACCTCACCTGAAAAAAAAAATCCTCTTGTTTCAATATTAGATTGATTCCCCTTTTAATTTCATCTTTATCATTTTATCTTTTATATTCATGTCCAATTTTGAAATTTCAAAGTCATGGACTTTTTTATCATAGTAGAAGAATATCCTTTTACTTTATGAGATATTATGTTCAACATTCTTCTTAGGCCTAATATACTCAATAATATTCATATGATTATAAACGAAGGTACACTCACCTTCATTCCTTATATATTTATTCATATTTTTTATTTTTACTTCACATCAACATATAATTTTTCTTTGGTAGATTTATACCATGCCTTATCCTTATAATGACAACTTCTATTTATATTTCCATATAAATAATCTAATAATACAAATATATTCTTGATAGATAGATTCACTATATTCTATGTATCTTTCCTTACTATACCCTTGATCCCCCTTAATATCGGAATTCTATAATCTCATAAAAATAACATGTACTTCCAAAAATCTATTTTATGTGTCAAAACCTTTCATATCATAATAAGGATAATAGAACTCAATTTTATTCCTTTTATGCTAATTTGGAGAACGTTAGGTCCTTGGTGTTTTTGGTTAGAAACACTATTCTTTTGGGATCAGCTTTTATTTCACATTCTCTAATCCAACCTTGATGTTATAGTTGTTTCCTCAGCATTTTTTATCACCATTTTATCAAATATTATAATTTGTAACATGTATTAGAATATGAAACAACATTTTTAAAAATATAAATTTCAAATAAAAAGGATAATTTTTCTTAATAACATATAGTATATAGATTATTATATAACCTCAAGACCATTATGTCACTCAAATAATACATTTTATAAGAAATACTATTACCATAAACATTCATGGTCACACTTCTCTTCTTGGTAGTTTGGGAAGATTATGATTTTGACAATTCCATGTTTCTGAATTTTTCTTCCATATCAAGACAATTTATGTTGAGGGAATTTTTATCATTTATAACTAATTTTAAGCATTTTTCACATGTTCCCTTTAACTTATCTACCTAATCCTAAAGATTTTTTTCTAATTTATTACAAATAAATGTCAAGGTTCTTAATTCTTTTAGATTTTATTTCTAATTGGGAGTCCTTGACACAAATAATAGCTTTATGAGTATCTTATAAAGTATGGATTCTCTCCTCACTAATATTACCTGCTTTATATTTATCATAAATTTCTATTTTTAATGATTCATTATCACTGGAGAAGTTGTTTTTATTGTTCATTAAGGATTTCTCCTTGGATTTTATTAACGATAAATTTTCACTCTTTTAAATGTGTTGTTGATGATTCTTACATATACTTTCCATATACTACCGGTTGTGTGTTCTCATAATGTATTCCCTTGATAAACATGAATATATAATTAATAAATTCAATATTAAATTTATTTAAAAAAATCCTTAACTTCAAGGATAAGGTTTTAAAATGATTTAATAGACTTATACTCATCATACCAAGAATAAAATTCTTTTAGTGGAAACTCATAAATAGATAAAAAATGAAAAACCACATAAATTTAATTTAATTAGTGGTGTACCTTCTTTTTCCATTAAACACTTACTTAACTTATTTTCCTTCTTTAAATACCTATTATTTAAGGTTTTGGATAAAAACTATAAATAATATTTGGTAGGGATGAAAAATATATTCACTATATAAGGAAACCGTGAGACACTCTAGGTCTCCAGTATATATTCATTTCAATTAAATTTATCTATGAGTTCATTCTTCGAGTTCCTTAATGTTTGGGATCAAAAATGGGAGTTTGGGGGAGATAGACCAGGGTGAACAGTAAGTGCATGGATTGTATAAACCATGATGTAATCATGAAAGGGGTGTTATAGTTTTCAACAGTGGGGTTTTTTCACAGTTTTAGAATGGTTTTTAAAACCATGGGAAATCCTAGGGGAAACCGTACAGCCTATTTTTAGTGCAAAATGGAAAATTCATGGTTGGCGCCTGACATTCCTAACAGTGTGACCAAACCATACAAACCATTATAACTAGTTAAAAGGTATCGTTTTTCCTTTTTCCTATGTAATTGTAATGGTATTAGTCCTTATTTATACTCTTCTATCATGTGCTTCCATTTTCCCTTTGTGGTGAAGCTATCCTCATCCTTCCTTGGTGGCTTTGTCTTAGATTCTTAGTAGTTTTTCTTTAGGTAAGTCAATTTATCTTTGAAATATTATTCATATTCCCCATCTCAAGTTTTTTTTCTTTAATTTTTACTGAAATATAGAATCCAATGGGTTGTTTTGGTGAAATCTTGGGTGTGTAATGGGTATTTTGGTTAAATTTATTATATATTATGTTTTAGAGGTTTAATTATACCTCTTGTAAGTGGTTTTCATCAAGGGTAACAAGATTTATCCCAAATATTAGTTAAGTGTGTCTATTTAAGGATGTTTTACATAGAATGCCTTTAAATTTTTAATCACCTTTATTTTGTTTTTTTACTTCCATTTAAATAATTTATACTTGGTGCGTATTCCATGATTGATTTATTTCATGGATTTGATTGGAAATTTTGATATTAAAAGGGGGTTTTCTAAATGGTTTTAGATTGTATTCCCACCAAGAGTTTGATAAAATATCTCAAATAGGTTTTTTGTGATTCCAAATGGATTTATAAAATGGTTTTTGAAATGGTATTACCTTGAAAAATGTTCTTTGATAAAAAATTTCATGTTCTTTTATGAAATAAATTATGTTATAGATTCATTGGTATAGAAACTTTTTTGGGGATGTGTTAGAATGGAGTAGAGCATGGGTTAACTGGGGTGTAAGTGGGGGGTTTGTTTTAGGTATTGTGAAAGCCTTTATAGGGATGATCATGTAATATTCCATAATGATTTGTCAGATTGTCTATGTGTTCCATTAGAGGTAAGACCATGCAAGCTACCAATTTTATTTCTAAGGTATTGTGATATCATTTGGGTAGGAAGACCATGATAGCTTCCATTTCTTATCAAGATATAATACTTGTTTACTCACTCATATTAGGCCTAATGGTTAGATCCCTAGGTGCACATTACTCATGCTAGATTGTTTTACATGCTTTATGCATCTGATTAGTGAATGTTTTAGGTGATGAGATATATTATACCCACTCATTTAGATTACATTTATATCATTATATGATATTGTTTTTTACACTCAAATTTATTATTAATTTTTAGTTATATTGAGAATGTTGTACCCTGTGGACTTGTTTATTTATTTTATCCATGTTTAAAAATTGTTTTGTAAAACCATGTTTTGTTTTATAAAGTAAAACCAAATGGAATTTTATGTTTTACTTGAAATTGGTTTATTTTAAGTGAGTTAGTTCTGATATTTTTTCAAAATATTTTATTAGTTTTCGTGGGTAAAATCCTTAAATAGATTCATGTTGGTATCCTACTAGGATTCATGCCTCACAACCTTCCTGGTCCATTTTTTTGGAATTTTATGATTTCGTTTTGTAGGATATAGGTAGAGGAAATAGAACTATGTTTTGGGGTGGATCTTCTTAATTACCATTATCTAGTGTTTTTCAGATTATGACTTATCTCATATGATGTTTTGTTCATTATGATACACCTATAGGGTTGTATTATTGGGCCATGTTTGTAATTTTACTAATTTCTTTCAAGTTTGGTTTATTTATTTTGGGATACCTTATACGTTTATATGTCTAGTTATGGCATGTTTCTATAGTGATGTATCTTTTGGTTTATGGTATCTTTTTATCTTCTATTTTTTAATCTAATTATAGGTGTGGAAATATTGTTTCATGGATGGTTTATGATGATTTATATATATAGAAATTTTTTCCAAGTAGTATTTGGTTGTGCTCGGTGCTTGTTGTCTTTCTGTGGAGATTAAGAGTGCACTTCAAGTCGTGTAGTGGGCCGACTCAGGTGACAATTTTGCTAAACCTATGTGGATTCATTAAAAAAATTTATCATATTCCTTATTAATTTGGATTCAGTGGTATATGGAAGTTAGGATCATCGGGACTTAAGAGGTAGGAACAGGGGAGTTCCTAACCAGCTCTTCTTCGTGTCGAACCTCGAGTTACCATGGGTGTTTTTGTACTATGTCTATATATTTATCCCAATTATGAGGTTTTTTTATGAAATTTACAAGTATTTTATAGTTGGTGACAAGTCATGGGGTATGCCCAAGGTCCATTTTGAGTTTGGGGGTGAAACAGAGAGGTCTAAAAGAGGTGCACGGTTAGTGCGCTTGGTTAGTAATAGTTGTGCAGAGCCCATGTGGCCTTTACTCCAACTCTAATGAAACTTTCATGGTTGGAACATGGTTTTCCTAAACATGTGAAAAAACTATTAACAGTGGGAAATATTTGGAATTTTTTATGTTTTTTATCCTTTTTAGATGAAGTTTATTATGATTCTTAGGCTACATGTTGATACCATTTTTAGGGATTTCTTTTGGTACTTTTTTGTAGTTTTATCTTGTATTATTCTTGATGTATCTTGTGTTTTTTTCTTTTATAAAATTCCTCCAAAAAGAACCTCATCCAAACATATAGGGGTGAAATGGAGTTTACCCCATTTGAGAACACTCTAGTTGATCCTATTTTGGTTGAGTTTTTTATTTTTATGATATAATCCATAGGTCAAGTGGGTGGTCATGAATAGACATAGACCATAGACCATAATCGAGAGTTTTCAAGGTAAAATCCATTGGTGTTCCATGGTGACAAGGTTCCCAATGAGACTAATAGTTAGTTGGATCATATTGATCGAATCCTCAAGTTCTTGAGGACACCTGAGACCAAAAAAGTGGGATTCTCACTAGGGGAAGAATAATCAGAGTGGCTATGATCTAGGGTGTCTCCACGCAATGGAGTTAATTCCAAAGGGTACAGATTCTTGTCTAGCCAATATTCAAGATATGGTGTTTATATCTTCTTCTATCACATCAATTTTATTGGGCATAGGTGAATACAATTCTTTTATTTCACTTGATTTGATTAACATCATGGAAATTCGATCTGAATTAATGTTGTCTATTATGGATCTATTAACCCTGTTGGGTTGGAATAAGGATAAATGACTTAAGTGCCCTGATTTCTATGTTTTGTTAGCTAGTGTGAAGGTGTTCAAGACTTGCTTCTTTAGAACCTTTATATTTTCATTCTTGTTATTAGCATGGACTAGTTGATCATCTATAAGAGGTTAGTTGAAAATTATCACCATAGGGTCAAGTTTATTACTCATGATGGGAGAACTCATGTTTTTTGGGTGAGTGGGATCCACATTCAGAGAGGGAGGGACCAATTTCTTTGGAGTTTGGGTTGAACTCATGGCAGTTTTCTAGGTTGTTTCTTGAGACTTTTGAGTAGTGTTCCTCATGTGAACTTTTAGTGGTCATGTATGAGTACAACAACATATTTCTATAGGACATTTATGTGTAACCTCCCCAATGATAGTTCGATTTAACCATCAATTTTATTCTTGGGATGAACCTGATTTCCCTACCTTATTAACAGATTCCTCTAACCAAAATCAATGAGTTAAAAGTTTAGTTAAAGGATCTTTAGGTTAAGGGTTTAATCTATACTAGTTTGTCTCCATGGGCTTATCCATTATTATTTAAAAATAAGGTGGATGTTAGCCTCTAAATTTTTACAGAATATCATACACTTAACTAGGTGATAGTAAACAATAAATTCCAATTTCCCCAAATTGATGATCTGTTTGATTAACTTAGTGGTCTCATTGGTTTTTTAAGATTGACCTGAGATTGGAGTACCACCAATTGAAGGTTCATGAAGAGTATGTTACAAAGAAAACATTACAATGATGTTATGGAAATTTTGAGTACTTAGTTACACAATTTGGTCTCTCTAATTCTCTTGCTACTTTCATGTCACTAATGAACTGAATATGTCATCTATTTTTTGAATCATTTTTTGTCATGTTTGTATATGAAATCTTGGTGTATTCAAATATGGGGGAAATCATTCTACTCATATGGATGTTTTTTTGTCTGTTTTGAAATAGCATCACCTATATTCCAAGTCTCCCAATTTCTATTTTTTGATTCATGAAGTGAAGTTACTAGGCTATGTCATTTCCAAGGTATGAGTTTTAGCTCATCTAGATAAATTTCAAGTGTTCATGTCATGGTCACAGCCTAAGAATGTGTTGGATATATAAATCTCTCTAGGATTGGATATATATTATAAGCATTTTATTCAGGACTTATTTGGGATAGCTTCTCCCTTGACATCATTGAACAGTAAAGGGGTGAAGTTTCAGTGGGATAAGAAGTCCTAGATTTCCTTTGAGGAGTTTCAGACCTGCTTGAAATATGCACCTATTTTGATTATTACGAAGCTTGGGAGAGCTTATTTGGTGTTTTATGATGCTTCAAGTTTGGATTTGGAGCATGTGTTAATGCAGGACAACCACTTAGTGGAATGTGGATCATGGTAGTTATGCCCACATGAGAGTAATTATCTCACCCATGACCTGGAATTGGAAGTTGTAATGCATGGACTGAATGCATACTAATATTACATCTTTATGGATAATTTTATGGTGTATTTAGATCATAATATAATGTAGTTAATTTTCACTCAGAAGGACCTAAACCTCAAGAAGAGGCATTCGGTGGATTACCTATATAATTTCGATTTTTGATATTCTGTATACACCCGGGAACTGAAAATTTTTCATTGACTTGTTAGGAAGGAAATTTCAAGTGAATTTTGTTCAAGGATTATTGGATGAGTGGGGTATGATGTGTTTGTTTATGGATTTGATTATATATGTGTAAGGGAATGGATAGAATTTATTTTTGTCTAGTGTATATATTACACCCACTCTCATCGATCAGGTGAAGATTGAGTAGGAATTCGATGCTAAGTTCCAATAGATTAAAAGTGCTTTAAATTGTGGTTAGACCTTATGTGATTCATATCAGTATCCCAATGGTTCTCTTATATTATAGAAGTGGTTATTTGTTCCTTTTATTCTGAGTTAGGATTTGATGTAGGAGGTGAATCATTATAGTTGGGTCATTTACCCTAAGGTGACCAGTATGTTCTATACATTGAGAGGTCAGTATTGGTGGCCTGAGATTAGACATGTTATGGAATAAATTTCTTTTATGTTCTTGACCTACTAGATGATCAAAGAAGAGAATCAGAGTCCATTCAGGTTGTTGCAGCCACTTTCTATGCCAGTGTGGAAGTGGGATGAGATCTCTATGGACTTCGTGATCAGACAACCCCATACGCTAAGTGGGAAAGATACTATATGGGTAATTTTTAATCGTATGATGAAATCATCCCATTTTCTACCCATCAAGGAGTTAATGAAGGTATAGGGACTCATATGCATATATGTTTAAGGATTTGTTTGTACTTATGGATTTCCTTTTATGATATTTTCTAATCATGACACACATTTTACATCTCACTTTTGTAAGGGAATCTAGGAGGCTTTGGGAACCCAATTAAGGTTTATCAACACATATCACCCATAGATAGACAACCAATATAGGCAGACTATTGAGACTCTTGAGGATATATTGCGGGCTTGTGTTCTTGATTTAAATGGTTTATGGGAGAGTCACATGTAATTGGATGAGTTTTCATATAATAATATTTATCAGGCCTTGAATAATATGGCTTCATTTGAGGTTTTTTATAGGAATTTGTGTCAATCGCCATTGTGTTGGGCTAAGGTGGGTGAGTATTCCTTGGTTGTACCTAGAATCATCCAAGAGATGACTGTGATAGTGTGGATGATTTTAAAATATCTAGAAATAACTCAATGTTTCTATAAGAAATATCTTTATTATCTTTTTAATACATTTCATTTTTAAGTAGGTGATTGAGTGTTTCTATGGGTATCAGTTTAGTTGGGTTTTTGTTGCTTGGGAAAGAAATGGAATTTGTTGCCACATTATGTCATGTCAAATTTCATTGTAAAGAATCTAGGTAAGGTATCATATCAGTTGTATTTTAATCTATGTATTAACTTGATCCATAACATCTTTTATGTTTCCTAGCTAAAAAGAAACCATCTGGTCCCATCTCACACGTTGGAGTGGGAATATTTTGAGTTAGGTCCTAATTCTACCATTGTAAATAATATTGATCATGTTATGGATGTTCATAACAATTTGATCTATATGAAGGTAATTCCATAGATTCTTGTGCTCTGGAATCATGGTGGAAATATCCATGAGACATGGTAGTGGGAAGGTTGGGTGAGGGAGCAGTGGCCTCACCTATTCACTTCTATAAAATCTTGAAAACTTTTTGGGGATAGAAAGTGTCACATTGGGGATTTTTTGACACCTTTCTAGTCATTAGTACAAATTATTTTGATATTTATTTTTATTTTATTGTGTTATTTAGGTTCGTGGGTGTTGGGGGTTGAATCTGAGAGTTTTGGTGGAGATAGACCAGGGTGAACAGTTACGAACAATTTTCCTAAATCATGAGGTAACCTTGTGAGGGGTGATGTAATTTTTGAAAATGGGGTTTTTCATTGTCTTAAAATGGTTTTTCAAACCATTTGATACTTTATAGGAAACAATGAAGCCTATTTTGTGTGGATAGTGGCACTCGTATGGTTGTCACACAATTTTCTAAACTATGTAGATAAACCATGTGACCTTTTCCAAGTAATTATAAAATGTCTTTTTTTCTTTTTTCCTAAAAATTTTTAATAGGTTTGACCCTTCTTTATCCTCCTCCATCATGCATAACCCTCATACCTTGGTGTCGAAACTCTCCCCCTCCTTCCTTGGGGTTTTTCTCTTGGATTATTTGTGGTCTTTCTTAAGGAATCTAATTTCTCTTTGATTTCTTCTTCCTCTTCCCCTTTTCAAGATTGTTTCTTTAATTATTGTGAAAGTGTTAAACCAGAGGGGTGTTTTTGGCCAAATCTAGGGTGTATAATTGGTATTTTGGTTTAATTTCTTTTGTATTAGGTTTGTGAGGTTTGGTTCTACATCTTAAATTTGGTATTAATCAAGGGGGTGATATTTAGACTGAATCTAAGGTATGTGTCACTATTTAAGTGTGTTTTCCATGAAATACGTTTACATTTATAATCTTCTTTTGTTTCTTTTTAATTTACATTTAAATAATGTATTATTTGTTTTTATTCCATGTTTATTTATTTCATGGATGGTATTGGCAATTTTGGTATTTAATGGGGGGTTTTCCAAATGGGTGTGGCTTATATTCCCACCAAGTGTTTGATAAAATGGCTCAAAGAGGTTTTTTTATTCCAAATTGATTTATAAAATGGTTTTATAAATGGTTTTACCTTGGAAGTTTTGTTTTGAAAAAAGAGGAAATTTTGGTTTATGAAATGGCTTAATTTATAGCTCGATAGATATGGGAATTTTTTTTGGAATAGAGTAGCATGTGGGTGAACATGGGTGTGAGTGAGATTTTTTTTCAAGGGACAGCATGATCCTTTAGAGGGAATACTATGCGAGCATCCATATTGTTGTTTCTGAGTATTAATGTGTCCCATTGGAGGGAGCATCGTGTGACCCACCAATTTGTTTTACAATGGACCGTGAGAGCCTTTGAGTTGGGATACCATGAGATATTCCATTTATTATCTTGTAATAATACTTGTTTACTCACTCATGTTAGGTTTGACAGTTAGATACCAAGGTGAACATTACAAATATAGGATTTTTTTACATTATTTAGGCATTTAATTAGTGAAATTTTGATTTAATGAGATGTATAATTTCCATTTGTTCATTTTCAATTTATAGGTCTACATAATGTTATTATTTACTCTCAAATTTATTATACCTTTTGGGTTACATTGAGCATGTTGAGACTTTTATACTTGTTAATTTATTTGATCCATGATTGGAATTTTTTTGGAAAACCATTATTTGTTTTATAAAGGAAAACCAAAGGGATATAGAAGGTTTATGTGAAATTGGTTTTTTTCAAGTTGGTAAGTTTGTAATTTTTTTAAACTAGTTTGCTGGTTTTCATGGGTAAGATCCTTAAATAGATTCATGGTGGTATCCAATTGGGTTTCGTTCCTCATTCCATACTTGGGACCATTTTAGGAATTTGTAGATATCATTTTAAAATAAATGGGTAAAGGAAAGGGAACTATGTAATAGGGTGTCTCTTCTTGATTACTAGAATATAGTGTCTTGTAGAGGAGGCATGGTTTTATAGACTCATGTGAAGTTTTTTTTGGTATTTTTCACCTATTGGGTTGTATTATTTGTAATTTTTTGGCATTTTACATCTTTATTTTGAGTTTGGGTCACTTATTTTAAGATAACATGCATGTGTATATGTCCAGTTATTGAATTTTTATCCTATGATGTATATTTTGGTTTATGGTATTTGTTAATATTCTATTCTTGACTCTAAATATAGGTGTGTAGATCATATTTCATAGATGGTTTATGCCATTTTATTTATGGTGAAATCATTCCCAAGAAATAGTTGGTTATGCCTGGGTCTTGTTTCTAGCTCATGGTGATCAGGAACGTGCTTCAGGCCATATTTCGGGCAAACTCGGGTGATGAGTTGGGTCAACCCAGGTTGGATCATTGCAAAAAATTTGATCCTTCTTCAAATATGAACTCCTGATATATTTTATTATAATAATGGGTAAATAAAATTGATCTAATTAGAGGGAACCTATATTATCTATAATAAAACATGTAATGACCCAATAAGATCTTATAGTCACTCTAAGAGGGTGTGTGAATCAGTGTAATAATTTTTAGAAAACTATTATCCCTTTTAATTTCCATGGTTATGATTCAAACGTTCATATTTATTAAGAATTATGGATCTAATTATTATCTCCCAACACACCACACCACATAAAAAGTGATAAATAAAAAAAGAGCGCATCATATATTATTTTTATATGGTTATACCCCAATATTGGAATATAATCCTTTATATGTTTGGTTTGAGTCTAAGATAAAGATATTAACTATATTACTCAATTGAATAAAAAAATGGTAAAATAAATTAGTGACTTTATCTATGTCAATAGGAGAAGGAAAAAACGCATCCTTGATCCCAGTGAGGTTTTCAAAGTGATTACAAGAGAAGGAAAAAATACTTCCTTGACTCATGTGAGGTTTCTACATAGTAGTATCTATCTCATGAAAACTATACAGAATATAAGTTTTTTTGGATAAGATTATAATAGATCCCTTTGGTCTTCAATATCCATCCTCAAAAACTTCTGCACAGGATCTCCAATATTCCCCTTGATGACACTACATTAATTGGTGAGATATTTCTCCTTAGTAACAGTTCTTTGACTATCAATGTGTATTATTTTATTGTGCATAAAATTATTCCTTTTACTCAACTCAATATTTAAGTACTCCAAATTTTAGAACTTTTATAGAATATGTATGGTCAAACTTTCTCACTAAAACATGATCTTTTTCTCAAATAGTTGTGGAACATGGATCATAAATAGTATGTAATAATATTGACCTTATTATTCCCTTATCTTATTATTCTTCTTCTTTTTTACTTCTTCAATGCACAATATCATCTTTCTAGAATATCATCATCTTCTATATATCTTTATTAATCAAGATATTCAATGGTATAAAGTAATGTTTTATCTTCTTACACTCCCAAAAACATTACTTCTTCTCATCTATATTTTTATAATATCCTGAATATTGTTTCCATATTGGAATATAGAAATATTCATCAAATATAACCCTATTAAACTCTCATTAAAACTTTTAGGATTCTTAGTCCAATAAATCCAATATAATTATCAATATTAAATACATGAATAAATCATTAAGATATGTGTTGGACCATAAGAGTCTATGATGGCATAAAAGAGGGGTGAATTTCATTTTAAAACTTAAACTAAAAAAACAAATCCTACTTATGTAAAATGATTAGTCTCAGACTTCATCTAATGATAAATGTATTAAAATTATATTTGAAAACTATTTGACTAAATAAAAGTATGTTTTATTAGTTTCACATACATATCAATAAAAAAATTGTTATAAAGATAAGTATGAAGACTATATTACTAATACATATACAATGGAAAAAATATAACTCATAAAAATAAGAAATACCTAGCTTATAAAATTAATAATGACTTACAATATATATTAAATTATTACTCATTTAACATTAAGAGTAAATGTATTCAGAATCTTTGACTAAAGGTATCCACATTTTTATACATCCTATAAATATCTGTCTTTCCTTATCAGGAAAGACCTTGATATGATGATTGGAATAAGATATGTATTCTTATCCTTAGAATCCCTTGATATTATGATCAATGTATATCTTCCTATCCTTAGAATACCTCATTCTGATCGATAAAATTCTCCATCTTCCTATCCCTAGAATCCCTAGATCATTAAAATGATTGGATTTGGAATAAAAAAGAAAATGTTCTTAAGAAAACAACCCTAAAAAGGATTCCTTATAAATACAACTCTATAAAGTATTAAAAATTATACGAATGAGTAGTTCACACTAAGAAATCATTAGAAGACTCAATTTTTGAAATATATCAACTCCCAACTCTTATAATGTTCATATATTTATAAGTGAATCTCCAATGGTCATATTTTTTAGTTAGTTGTAACGGTCTCGGAAAGCTTTCACTTGAAAACACATATATAATAAAATCCCTGAACTCATTTTTTTATCACTATTACAATGCTATTAAGTATTAATTATGAAAAAACAAGTCTACATATTCGAATAATGAACATAACATAGTCCAATGTACTTTCTTATTGATTTTCAATATGATAAACCTTATAAGAATCATTCTGATGTATCAGTGTCAGTATCAATATGATGGTCATGACTTTTTTCAGTAAAAAAGACAATACAAAATTATAACCACGGGTAAAAACAATGGTTAGTCTGAATGATCAAACACATATTTAGTCTGATGGATTGTATTTAATAATGATAAGTTCATATTTATAATACATTAAAATTATTTCTTTGTTAGGTAGAAATTAATGGTTTCTACAAAAACATATTAAAACACTTATGATATATAAAAATTATTATACATTTTTTTAAAAATGTATTTGGGATTTTTAAAACTAAAGTAATGGAAAATTAATAATTAAGACTTCTGACTCATCAATCTCCCCCAATTTGGAAATAAAAAAACACAACACTTAATAAACAACTATAACTTGAAAAACTTATAGAACTTTGTTATTTTAAGAACATTGAAGATATTTTTATATCTCCCTATGAGTTTATAACTACTAAATGATATGACAGAAATAAGGAATACTTCTCCACCTTAGGAGAGTATCTTCCCTTTTTATAAATATACCCCTTAAATAAATCTCATTTCTTTCCACTAAAACATAAATTATAAAAAATATCTCCCCCTTCGATATTTTCAAAATAATGAGAATGTATCCATAGTTTCCTGAAATGTTAGTAAGTGATAACATAAAAAACTATTTTTATATGAAATAATTAATCATCCAAGAAATAAATGAAAGAACATACATCAAATAGTAATTAGAAAACAATGAACCATAATGTATTGGATGAAAATTCAATCATATAAAAACTATTTAATTTTTTTTAAATATACATTGAGAGTTCTAAATAAAAGCTTTCATTCCTTCATCAACAATTTATTGGTAGTGGCGTTTATATTATTGAACTCCTCATGATCCTTCTCAAGATTTCCAATATTTTCTTCTATTACTGCTTGTTTAAAGAATTCATTCTTCATCCTTTTAAAAAAATTTAGAAATCTTTTTATTCTCATCCCTCATAAAGATTAATTCATTTTCACACGATCATATTCTACTATTCTCCAGCTCCAAATCATGAACCTTTCACCCAAAACTTTTACTTCCTTTGTCTGATCATTAGTTGTATCAATGAATTCTTCCATGAACTTCACTCAATTAGATACATTAGAAGATAACTCATTAAAGTAATCTTCCATTTCTAACAAAATTTTCTTTACTTCAATAAATTGATCATCATGTTCTCTGATATCACAATCCACTTGACTATACCACTTCACCATTTGATTTTATGATCTTTTTTGTGTCTTGGATTTTTCATGGAAATATTTCATTTAAACCTTAGTATGGATAACTGACTTAATAATAAATTTCAATGACTCCAATTTTTCATTTAGGATATCCTAAATAAACTTACATATTCATTATAACTTGAACAATATCAAATGGTATCATTAAATATTCTCAAATATTAAAAAATAAAGTCAAATACTTTTTAAAAAATGGTTTCATTTATGTATAATCATCAATATGATGGTTTTGAAGGATTTAGTCATGAAGCTTTTGCATCATCTTTCTCTTCAAAAACATATTTTCCTTTCTTGGAAACATTCTAATAATTGTAAACTTCAACAATGTCCACATTCTTATCTGATTCAACATTTTTAGAACCTTTTGTATGAGAATGTTGATCTTTTTCTTCATTTTACTCTAATGTTGATTTTTCTTCCCATTTTGTTGAAGACTTTTCTTCCTTTGATGATGATGAGGACTTTTATTTTTTAAAAACTTCTCTATTTTCATCCTTATCAAACAGAGTATGTAAGGTAGAAGATGATGAATTTGAATATTTCTTTTCTTTTGATCCTCCATCAGTTTCTATTTTTTTTAACTTATTATTTTTCTTACTCTTCCTTTTATTACTCTTATTTATATTCATTATCTTATTCATATCCTTCTTATTTATCCTTTTGATCTATTTATTATTCTTCTATTTCTTCTTCTTATTTTTTCTCTTACATTAATGCCTCAATCTCTCTTTGTAATTGTGTTTCTATTCAGAGAACTTCTTTTCCAACACTTTTTGAGACTGGTTCTTTTTTCAATACATATTTCATTTCTTCTTAGACTATTATTTTCCCTTATCATAAATAGAATGGAAAAATAATAGTGTAGTTATGGTTTCAATGACTTCTAATCCAATATCAGGAATAAATTGATTGATATGAGAAGTTATAAGGATTATATTCACATAATTCTTTGCAGCACCTTTTAATAAACATTAAATATTCATAGCTTCTTCAAGTCTTTACTTATATTTCCTTTTTCTTTCTTCTTAATTAAATTGGTCTTATATCCTAATTCTCAATGATTTTCCTCAGTAGTTTCAATACAAAAATTTGGATCCTCTAGTTTCTTTTACTCCTTATGCACCGTAAGTTTTTCAAAAACATCATCTGGTATTTTCTTTTCTTTATTCATTTATACTCATGAGGGTATGACTTATCTTTTTTTATTCATTACATATTCTAATTTCTTGGAATGTTTTTACTCTAAAGTAGCACCATCAACCTTATCATTAAAATTATTTGAATTTGTGTCAGAAATCAATTTCATTCTAGAAATTGTATCTCCAGCAATAAAATGAATCTTCTCTCTCATTGTTTAAGCCTTGATTTCAAATTTGAAAAGTTTAATAGCTTTCAGAAGTAACTTATTGATGTAGGACAAAAACATAATGATATTAGACATAATTAAAGAATTTATGATAGCTTATATGATAAATAAGAAAAAATTTAAATGGTTAATTTTCCTTATATTAAATAAGAAATACAAAGGAAAAATATTAGATACCTTAAGAATGTACCTATCACCCTTCCTAGGTATTAAATATCTCATAATCCATAATAAAATAATTATTTTTTCTCGGGAAATATGTCAAACCTTTATAACTTTCTCATAACAAGGGATCAAAGATGCTTCCACCATATCTTTCTCAAAATATCCAAGATTTTATGATAATTTTTGAGATGGTATATAAGATTATCCTCCTGAAGGAACACCAACCAAGTCTGTAAATATTCTATAAGAAAGCTTATATTTCATCGCAAAAAAAAGTAAAGGATAAGAGATCATTATCACCTTATTTTAAAAATAGTGAACAATTATAAAACTCTTACATGATTTTGGGATAGAACAAATCAAAGTCCTTTTCCATTTTCTCTACACATAAAATTTCTTATCCTTGTAAACCAATAATTATTTTTGGAGTAGAATCATACTTATCAAACCAAGATCTCTCCATAAGACATTATGTAAAAATAATCCAATTTTCATAATCATCCTTGGTTTAAATCATAATGATACTTGATTTAGTGATCAGACGGATGAAAAAATAGTCAAACTAATGAATTTGATGATTTCTTAGAGTTTATGATAAAATATTTGAAAACTAATGTGTGAAAAGGGTTATCCCATCCTTATATTGGCATAGAGAGACATTGATTCTTATTAAAAAATTCAATGGTTGAGATTAAATCCTTAACTTGTCTGATGACCGAGATTTAATCAAAGTTAGTTTTAAATTTTTATTTTAACTCTGAAAGTTTTAAAAACTTTTATCAGAGTGAGAATCGTTATGATTAGAAAAACATTTTAAATTTTTTGAAAACAAATATAAGTAGTGAAACTAAAAGAATTAGTAATCAGAAACATTATAAACTAATGTAATGGATTAGTGAAAAAATGTAAAACAATATAATAATATATTTCTAATTATAATGATTCATTGGTATTAGTAAAATGTTCTTCTTGGTACTTTTAATAAATAATTATTATGATAGTTTATAATAAAAATGATTACAATAATTTTATTATGAAAACTGATTATGATAATTTTATAACAAAAACTCTTTATGATACTTTTATAAAAAAAGTTATGATATTTTTATAATGATATATGATTATGATAAATATATTGTCCAAAAACATATTTTTGAGTCTATACTTTTTTAAAATAAAGTTGGATCTGAATTTTTTTTTAAAGTTTTTTATTCAGAAAAATTCATTACCTTAAAAAGTATTTTAAAATTTTAAACAAATAGAATTTATTTAGAGAAAAGAAACATATATAATCACCATTTTATAAATATTTAATCAATTCAAGGATATTTATAAATAAAAATTAGATATTTATAATCACTTAACATTGATCATTAATAGATTCTATTTATTATATTCAAATCTATCAAAACTAATGTGTTTTGTAAAAATATCAATAAGTTGTTCTTACATTCGGATAAATTGAAAAATTATATGCCCTTTAAGTGTATGAACCCAATGTAAATGGTATCTTATATATTTGTGGTTATCATGTGAGTGATGTTATTGGTTTTTATTTAAAGCTATAGCACTTGTTTTGTCTTGAATTATTTTACTTTTTGTAAACCTCATTCCATAGTCTATGAGTGTGTGTTACATCCACAAAACATGAGAATAATTACTTCTAACTACCACATATTCAGATTCAATAGTGGAAAGTGCTACTGGGTTTTTTTTCTTTCAAGACCAAGAAACTAAATAGTCTACTCAGAAATTAAATGCTATGGAATCGCTTCTCATATCCATTCTACATCCACCAAATTCAGCATCCAAAAAACATTTCAGTTAAAATAAATTTCCATAAGAATAAAATATGCCTCACGCCATAGTTCTCTTAAGAGAAATAAAAAAAATTAACATATTTTAGGTGGTATTATTTTGGATTGGATTTATATCTACCACATAAGCATACTGATAACATTAAATTGGGATGACTATCTATTAAGTAATGTATGCTACCAATCATACCTCTAATTTTTTTTGATCAACTGGTTTTCCAACCTCATAAAGATCTAAATTATTGGAGGTACCAATTTGAGTGATAATAATTTTAGTGTTATTGTATAAAAATTTATGAAGTATGTATTTTATATACTTATTCTAAGATATAATAGTACCTTTTGGTTTAAAAGATATTTGAAAACCTAGAAAATATGTTAACCCACCCATTATACTCACTTCAAACTCAGACTTCATGAGATTTGCAAAGGAAACTATTAAATATTTTTTAGTTGAACCAAATATAATGTCAAAAACAAATATTTTTTAATCATAATGTTTTTATTACCATATTTTATAAAAATAGTAGGATTTTAAGCCAGCCTATCATACCAATCTCTATGGGATTGTTTAAGTCCATAAACTTCCTTGGTACGTTTAAAAACATATTATGGATGTTTTGTGTTTTAAAAAACAATGGTTTTTTATACATAAAATTCCTCCTGAATATATCCATTGAGAAATCACACTTCACATCTATTTAAAATAGTTTTAAATTAAATAATTCTAGAAAATCTACAGGTTTTTTAATAGCTTCAAGGCTAAATATTGGAGAATATTTTTTTTAATATTTTATTCTCTCTTTTTGTTTATAACCCTTAGTAATAATTATATCTTTGTTTCTAACTATTCTTCCATTTTTATAAAAAATATTTTAAAAACCCCATTTTTCTCCAATTATAGAACAATATTTAGGTTGTTCAAACAAATTCAATACTTTGTTCCTTTTAAATTCATTGAGCTCATATTTCATTGATTTTATCCAATATTCATCTCCTAGAGAATCATTATGATTATTAAGTTTGAATTGAGATAATAAATCTATATGTTTAATTTCATTTCTAAAATAAATTCTACTCATAGTTAGTTGAACTACATCATCAATGATATAATCAATAGTATGGTTCTTAAGAAACAGCAGACACCTTAGGTTTTTAAATGTTTGTTTTTCAACAATAGGGTGAAAATATCCATGGGGAAAAATCTAAAAAATATTCTTGGATTATTCCCTTATGAAAAGAACTTTCTACTATAGGTTGAAAATTAGTTTTAGAAATAACATCCAAGGATGTAGGTTGAGGTTATTTGAAAACAAATAGATCAGTTTCATCAAACATAACATGCACTGTTTCATCAATAGTACAAGAATTTTTATTAAAAACTCTATAATATTTAATGGTTATTGAATAACCTAGAAATATTCTCTTATCATATTTAAGTTCAAACTTAAGTAAATGATATTTAGTATTTAGGATGAATACTTTTCAAACAAAAACATTTAAGTAATAAATATTCAATTTTATTCCTGTACAAAACTCATAAGGATTTTTGTTAATAAAAGGTATAATTAAAACACAATTTATAGGAATAATTGGTAGTACTAAACCTTTCACCCCAAAAATGTTTAGCAACTTAGTATTTATTCAGTATTTTTTATTTAATCTCCTAAGGAAATTTATTTCTTCTTTCAACTACACCATTTTATGTAGAGTTAGAAGTGTTGAAAAGTTATGTTCAATACCTTTTTTACTACAAAAATAATCATAATCATAATATTTAAAATATACACCATGATCACTAATAATTTTTATCAAGGATAGTTTTTTTCTAATTTTTAACTCTGGCTAAAAAAAATAACTAGAGGTTTTGAATTTTTTTGATATAAAATAAATACATGTGTATCTAGTGTAATAATCAGCTAAGACATATATATAGTATTTCCCACCAATAAATTTTGTTTATGTAGGAATAGAAAATTACATGAGCACTAACTATAAATAATCATAATTTCTAGCATTACTAATGTATTTAAAACTTGACTTATATTTCTTACCATATTAAAAAGGGTTAAAAATTTTGATGTATCAATATTATGTTCTGGTAGATCCTTAACAATTACTTTATTAGTCAACTTAGCTATGTTTATAAGGTTATAGTGTCCTAAAATTCTATTCTCTAACAAAGATTGATCTTTCATTTCACTGAGGGAAGGTAATTCTTTAATCTCACAGTCTTCTATGTTTAGTGTGTATACATTTTCATACCGAATGGAAGAAAGAATAAATTAATCCTTGTAGCTATATACATTACATTTATCATTCCTAAAGTTCACAAGGTATCCTTTATCAAATAATTAAATTATACTTATAAAGGATGGTCTTAAGACATATGACAAATAAAACATTTGAAATTAAATATTTTTCAATAATTACAATGTTATCTACACCAATGATTTCTCTTTGAGAATTATCACCAAAAGTTATTTTTTACATTTCATCTTGACAATATTCTAAAATAAATAATTTTTTCTAGTCATCTTTCTAGAGAAATCATTATCCATGTACCAATTATTTTTTATTTTGGTACAATATTTTTTTCATGAAAATAAAAATATTAGTTTTTTAGAACCCAAACATTCTTAAGCCTAGTATTTTCAGAAAATAGAATTTTTTATAACCACATTTTTATAATTTTATTATTTTGGGAAAATTTCATTTCCTTATAAAAATAGGCTTTATGGAAACTAAGAGACTGAACTCTATTTAAAGAAGAAAACTCTTCTAGTGTCCATAACTTTCTAATTTTGTGAAAAATGTTTCACTTTATGGAATAAACTAATTATTGATAAATAATAGTATTTAATTTATAAAACCCATTACAAAATTATTACCAAGAGGTCTAATTTTTTTATACATTTTTTCAAAGATTTCCATACTAGTGGTAAACTTGTACAGAAGCTTCTTCAAACTAGAAATTTTGGATTTTAGTTTGATAACTAAATTTTTATCCTCATTATTATTAGTTTTATAGCTACTTTTTTTTGTAAATAATTTTTATCATAAATAAATTTATCAAGTTATTTAGAAAAATATTCCTTTTTAGAATTATCTTTATCAAGATCTTTTGAAATATATGATATATCTTTATTCAAAAGTTTCATTCTTGAATCTTACTTAACTAGTTTTTATTTTGTATTATATATTTTTTAAAAACATTAAAATTTTCATTCATGGGTATTTTTTGAAATCTATATACCTCTTCATAACTAGGTAATATATTATCCTCTTTGATTGAGGAATATTTTTCATCTAAAGATGTATAATTTCTCTCATCATGCTATTTTTCTTTTAAATTAATAATAGTAATTTATTTAGTAGTGTGTACCTTAGCCATTATAAATTTATTTAAAATAGGTGCTTAGGAAAAAAGACCAATGTTCCTCTGTCTAGAAAATTCATTATCTGAAAAAAAAATTAGAAGAATCTCCACCACCATTAATAAATGTGTCAAAATATTTTATAATTTTCTTGATTTTAGATTTAAAATACATTTGGGAATTTACATCTTAATTTCTTCCCTTCTTATCTATCATTCTGAGGATAGGATAATCTCGTCAGATATGTGCTACATTCTTTCATTCATAACAAGTAAATTCAAAGTCATTTTTATAATTTATATAATTATGACTCATTTTATCTCTTTATTAAAAATACTTCTTTCCAATGATCTTATTCATTATTCTAGAAATATTTCCTAATTCATTTTTAGATGGTGGTTATGAAGTTGAATTAGATTCAACAACAACTTTCTTTTTCTTCATAGATTTCAAAACTTTCTTTGCTGATTGAACATTAATAGGTATAGTATATTTTGTACCAAAATCAACACCATTTAATTTGTTTTATCTTTCTCGACATCTCTCTTTAATATATGATCATATTGAATGATTTTACTAGTCATATTTTCAAGAGTAATATAAGTAATATTTCTTTTGTCATCCATAGTAGCTCTTTTAGATTCCCACTCATTGGTCATTATATTAAAAATCATTTCAACCAAAATATTTTCATCAATACCTTTCTCTCAAAGAGACTATAAACTATTAATAATATTCATACACCTTTTTTACATCTTGGAAATTGTTTCAACAGGTTGAAAATCAAATGATTTATAATTATCACAAAACATATCTCTTCTTATTTCAATAACCTTACAAGTAAAAAATGTGTAACTTCTAACTTTTTGAAAATGTTATTAGAAACATCACAAGATAAAATATGACTGTATATACTTTTATTCATGAAACAAAATAAATTATTCCTTACTCTATAATTCAACTTATACTCTTGTTTCTCTTGATTTGGTAAAGAAATAATCTCTTTATAAGGAATATTTTAATTACCAATAATCATTACAAATTTATCAACCATAGGGTAAATAACAAAATTTCTCTTCCTATCTCTTTAGTATTCATAGTCAGCACTATAACGCCCCAACCCCAGTTACCCAGAGTCAGTGCATTATTTTGTAAAATTGTCATGATCACAAAATATCAAGTCTTTAAAGACCGATTAGTTTAGTAGCCTTTTAAACACTAGATACATTCATAAGTCTTACATTAAATCATAAAGTAAAAAAACTACAATAACATGGTCTTCATAGTCCACACTCATATCCATTTCTGACTATCCTTGCAGGTCATTCATAAAATACTTCTTCACATCCTGGAAAATATTAAAACATTTAAAGGGGTGAGCTCAGATGCTCAGTAAGGATAACAATATTGCAGAAGCTTTTATAAATAAACATTAACATTTAAGGCAATTTTATAACTAAAACAAAATCCTTTTTAAACTTGAACTTCAGCATAATATGGAAAAAATAAAATTAAATAATGTCATTTACTTACTCACATGGATATTCTACTAGTCGAATAATCACATGCAATATCAATAACCACTTTCATAATGATAGAATGCATAATGTCAGACTATCATATCCACGTAGCCAAGGCCTTGTGCCAAGACCACAAATAAGTTTTTGTCAAGGCCTCATGCCAAGACACTAGTTTGTCTCATGAGACCTGCCGATGCATCGAGGAGCTATAGCGGGCTCCACCTGTCACTTATTAATTCCAATGCATTCCTCATATAAACAGGTTTAAACATATCATAAACCATAACATAATCGTATCACATAAAACATGCATAAAGTAAACATAAAATTTCCACATTTCAATCACAAGATATTAATAAAAACATTGATATAATAACAACATTTCCACAACCATTTTCAATACCAAAATAAAAGATAATTAAAACTTGGTATTTATTTTTCATTTAAAAAAAGATATGGCTTGTAGAGGTAGTCGAAACTAAAATAATAGTCACGGCGGCGGGGAAGTCATTGTCGCCGCATATGTAAGAAAAAAACATTACTTTTGTCATTTAGTAAGAACGCTTCATATAAAAAGATTCCTTTTGAATAAATGTAAAAGTCAAAGGGGTTTATAAACCGAATAAAATAAAGTTGTGTATAAAATAAAACATGCCTCAATGAAAGGAGATTGAGACGAAGTCCCTTACAAAGATCATTTTTAAATAAAATAGATATATTATGTGTATTCACTATATGTACACATAAATAAAGTATAAATACAAGATAGGACATAATAATATCATGACATAATTTTAAAATAAGAGATTAACCCAAATAATAGAAATTGGGTAAAGAAGTTCCCTTACATTAATTTTGTCGAAAATGTTAAAAAGTACCTTGTTTTGAAAATGACGGAAAGATTCCTTTCAAAAACATATAAGGTCAAATAAGGGTATAAATGACTTTAACCAATTTTATAATAAATAGTAAAAAATTTTGAAACATATATTTAAGAAACATGGATGTAGATGATAAAGAGGTCCCAGAAGATAATTATATATGAACAACCTTGAATAATGAAGAGGTTGTAGAATTAACCCTTACCTCATGTCCAACTTGACTTGATCGCCCTTTAACCTCCTGAATAATAAACTAGAGTTAATCTATACTTGCTTAAGAACCTTTTTCAAGTTCATTAACCCTTTTATATCACTTATTATAATGTTACGAAAATTATGTAGTCATTTAAGTTAATAACGGTCGTTTTGTCGATCTTTGGTACTTGGGTCAAAAATAAACTTCTTATAATTACATGTTGTTCATGTGGTAAAATATCCATTATATCCAGAATATTCATGATTTATATATCATATATATCATATATATCCAGTATAAACATTCATTTATAATATTATATAATATTTAGAGGTAAGAAATGAAATGCACCGTTAATGGGGACGGTAAGTCGTACGTACGCATGAATGCTACTTTCATTTATATTTCATATTTAATGGAATGAAATTATAATTATATAAAGGTATACTATAATTCCAGTATAATATAATGCGTAATACCATTTACTCCATCCTTTATACATCCCACATATGGCATTAACGATTCAAATCACTTTGAGGGGGCGGTAGTCCGCACTTCCTAAAATGAAATTATCGCGTTTACCCATAATGGAAATCGTAAAGGTTTTACATAAATGAAAAATACAGAAGCATAAGGAAAACATAAACATAATATATATATCATATATAAAAATAGTTTCATCAAAATGGCCACCATTAGAGGTGTTAAAAGAATATTGAACAATCATCATTTCGTGAGGTAGTATTTCACCAACCACAGAAACAGTATGTTCTTTAACCATTAAACGAAGGTGTGTGTAAGTTTAAATCAAATAATTCACATAATTACATACTAGTATATTGAATATACTGGTTTTTTTACAAAATAAAGGAATAAAAAGTGTTTAATGGGTTGGAGAAGCAAAATAAAACAAAAGAGCACAAGAGGAGACATTACCTTAAAATCGGGTAACTCTTTTTGATTTGAGACAAAGGCTTCCTTGGGAAGAATTCTGCCCAAATTGTGGCTTCTAGGAGTAAGAGAGGGAAGTGGAGAGAGTATTTTGGCAGAGGTTGGCCGAGCCAAATGGCTTGGAAGGTGTGAATAAGGTGGTAGTGCTGGGGGCCTTTTATAAGAGGAGAGGAGGGGCACTCTTGGAAAGTCATGAAATGTTACTTTATTATATAATGAATTTCGGATTTTGAAGGTCCCACACTTATATTTTTTGAGGATAAGGTGATAAGTGTTCTAAATATACCCATACAATAGGTATTTCACAATTGTAAGCCATATATTGTACATTAACTTTTCATTTTATTTAAATCATTAATCAATGAGGTAATCGTTGCATCATCATGGTGTCATAAATAATTTAATTTATTTAATTTATAAAAATTATAAAAAAAAATTATGATGTAGGAAATATTTTTAGACTTCTAATGAATATTTATAGTCAAAAATATGACTTGTATAACCCCATTTAAAAATTGTTTTAGTAAAACAACTCATGTTTGCAACATTTTCATTTTAACATTAAATAAAAAGTTTTTAAAGTCATTTTCCTACCAAAGTGGCTACATGGGGTCCCCAAGTTGACCCATGGATTTTCTTGGTCGGCCATGACTTATCCAATAGTGGCAGTACATGTGTAAAGGTATTTTCATATTTTTATAATATCATTTTTATCTTAAATTTTACTAATTACCTTTAATCGCGATTAATTAAACTTAAAAGTTACTATTCACCAAAAAAATATTTTAATCCCATTAAACCACATTTTACTTCCTAATGACAACCATGTATGTCGGATTTTTAAAAATCAAATCATATAAGTGGTAATATTTCATTTAAACGAAAAATCATTTTTTAACTACCACTTAGTGGTTTCACTATTCATCAAAAATCGAAGTTTTTCAGAACAATGTCAAAATTTCACCCTAATCTATAATTGATATTCCGAATTAAAAAATGATGTCTATTTTAAAAAATTCCAAACATATAAGTTGCATTAATTAATTTTATAATTAATTCCCGCTGTCACAACAAATAGCGTGATTTTAAGAAACAATATATATTAAAAGATTGACAATTGTTTATGTCCAATTTCAAAGTGAAATTAAATATAATGAACACCATTGGATAAAATTGTAAAAATATATTCTAAATATACTTTAAAACCACTCAATATTATTATTTATCACTATAAATTATTTTGATTAAAAAAATTGTTTTTAAGTATTTTTTCACTATTCATAAAAAATTGGAAGTTATCAGAAAATTACAAAAAATTCAACTTAGGATAATTTCGATATTTCGAATACAAAATTGAAGTCCATTTTGAAATATAAAATTTCTATAATTTTAAAAAGTCAGTATTACTGTTCATAACGGCTACTTTGATTGGTCGCAGTGTGTTAGAATCTCGAACTTGCGTACAATGCAAGCTATTTCATTATTGAAAGAGAAGCGTATCGTGGAAGCTCGAGGTGTTACATTCTCCCCTCCTTCAATAAATTACATCCTAGCAATTTGAAATTTTTGTTTGAAAATAAAAGGTTGAAAATAGAAAATACCTTTTTGGAAAACCCACATCAGAAATAGGGTTAATAAAAATATAACTTTAAAAGAAAGAAAGACAAGTACAAAGGTCATCTGAGATAGCCCATACTAGGATTCTATGAAAATATAGATATGGAGGAGAAACAAAACATCAAGGTCTGATGGAGAGTTGTAGAAATCAGGATTAAGAGAAAGTTAATCATAAAAAAATCACAAACTTGTGATTGGTTAAATGGTCATTGAATCCCTAGTTGGAAAAGTTAACCGGCAACGTTTTTGTTTTAAGTTACCTTTCATAAAGTTGAGGAATTTATTTAAGAGATTTACTAAGAACGTAAGGAAATATACTTACTTGTCATGTAGACTTTCATTCTATAATAAATTTTTTACCACAAACCCATCTTTCACTCAAAAAGATAATAGAACTCAAAAATATTATATTTATCCTAATCGTACAAGATTCCAAATATTAACACATACTATTTAGATTAGAAAAAATATTTTGTAACAACCACGGACTTCCTGTAGGCTAGTGGTAGGTAATAAAGGCATGTCCCACTATGGTTGTGGGTTCGATTCCTACAGCTTTGTCTAACGCGACAGGCTATCCCCCAACCTGCAGGTTGTCCTTTTCCTAAAACTATTGTATTATAATATTCCAAAAATAATCTTCAAAAATGTTTTAACATTAAACAATACTATTCAAGGTTCACCTTCATCCATTCCAACTTTTATAGTTATCCAAAAAGCCTCTATCTAGACTTTCTCTAAAAGGTTACTAAATCCCAAAATAAATTGTAACATTTGATTCCCAAAACAAAGTAAAGTTTCTCTTATTGTCGCATACTAAAAATATGATTACCTTCATCATATTAAAAAAAAGTACTACAATACAATCTTTAAATATATCACATTATACTTATAACTTGAATATAATCCTTAAGTCCAAAAGCACTAATACATTAATTATTCCTCTTCAACTGTAGTAACAACATAAGATTGTCCTTGATCCCTTGGCCTTTTCTGAGGTAAGTTTCCCTGATGCTTAGGACATTCATTTTCATAATGCCCCATTTCCCTATAATTGTAGCATTCAACATTAATATCCTCTTTCTTTCCCTTGCAATCACGATCCTGGTGACCTTTTTCTCCACATTTATAACAAACTCTCATTCTTTTTAGGCAAGTACTGGGGTGATTCTTCCCACAATTATCGCATAATGGAAAATCCTTCTTTCCCTTTTTCCCTTTATCTGTCTCTTGTTCCACCGTTCTCTTCTTCTCTTTCTTTACTTTGTTGTCATAAGACTTAGAGAATTCCTTTTCTGTCTTGATAGCACATGAGACTATATCTTCGTATGTTGAGAAAGATTGTGATATTAATGCACGATGGAGAGAAGGTTTTAAACCATCAAAGAAACGGTCAATCTTACTTCTTGGGTTACGTATATAATCTGTTGCATGCCTCTCTAACCTTGTAATGTTAGCCTCATAATTTGCGACATTCTCATCCTCCTTTTGTCTCAGAATCAAAAATTGTCTTTCCATATCTGCTCGATGGTCACGAGGATAGTATTTTTCTAGGAAAATATCTTTGAACTCCCTCCATTCCATATTAGATACTTCTTCATCTTCTTTCGTGTTTTGAATCAGCGACCATCATTGATCGGCATCTCCAGTGAGCCGGTAAACTGTCATGACAACCTTCTCTCTTTCACTACTCCCCAAGGCATGGAATATTTTCTATAAGGAGTTTATCCACTGCTCAGCTACTAATGGATTTGTACCCCCATTAAATGTTGGCGGTTGTTGCCTCATGAAGCGGTCTAACATTGATCCTCCACGTTGCAGATCAGGGTGCTCCATATGAGTAAGGTTATTATTCATAACCAGAGTGAGTTGTCCCAGTATGGTAATAAGATGATCAGCACCAGTTGTATCTCCAGATCCACAATAATTATCTTGAGCAGGAGGGAAATCCCTACATGGAGTGCGTGCATTTATAGGGTTTCCATTCCTCCCACTAGGTGCCATTTCTAAACTATGGCATAAACTAGATTAGTTTATGAATCAAAATACATAATTCCATACTTGTAAAACACTTAACATAAATTGAACTATTTATGGATATAATCCATAATCATAAAAAAAGTTTTCTTTGAGAAGTGTATACTCATAAACCCTTCATAATAGTTTATAAAAAAATGAAGATTATCCTAAGCATATCCCCCGGAGTGTCGTAATCAAGAGTTCAGCAAGGCCCATTGTCGTACACCAATTCCCGTTCGAGTCTAGCTCAAAGGGGTGTTTTCAGGTTTTACCCCTAGGTACATCTGTGCCAGATCTGCCTCTACCTGCTCGTATCCAGACAGGGATGTATTGCTTGGATAACTCACAAAATCTCTATAATACAAAAAATTCTAGGAAGTTCTTATATACTAATCCTCAAAGTCTATCTTTGGGCTATGTGCTCTAATCAGAGTGTATCTAAATCTAGCTTCCAAGGTTAGTACTAAACTGCCTCTGATACCAACTGTAGCACCCCGACCCCAGTTACCCAGAGTTGGTGCGTTATTGTGTAACATTGGCATGATCACAAAAGACCAAGTCTCGAAATACGGATTAGTTTAGTAGCCTTGGAAACACTAGATACATTCATAAGTCTTACATTACATCATAAAGTAAAAAAAACTACAATAACATGGTCTTCATAGTCCACACTCATATCCCATTCTGACTATCCCTGCAGGTCATTCATAAAATACTTCTTCACATCCTAGAAAATATTAAAACATTGAAAGAGGTGAGCTCAGATACTCAGTAATGATAACAATATTGCGGAAGCTTTCATAAATAAATATTAACATTTAAGGCAATTTTATAACTAAAACAAAAGCCTTTTTAAACTTGAACTTCAGCATAATATGGAAAAAATAAAAATAAATAATGACATTTACTTACTCACATGGATATTCTACTAGTCAAATAATCACATGCAATATCAATAACCACTTTCATAATGATGGAATGCATAATTCCAGACTATCATAACCACGTAGCCAAGGCCTCATGCCAAGACCACAAATAAGTTTTTGTCAAGGCCTCGTGCCAAGACACTAGTTTGTCTCAAAAGACCTACCGATGCATCGAGGAGCTATAGCGGGCTCCACCTGTCACTTATTAAGTCCAATGCATTCCTCATATGAACAGTTTTAAACATATCATAAACCATAACATAATCGTATCACATAAAACATGCATAAAGGAAACATAAAATTTCCACATTTCAATCACAAGATATCAATAAAAACATTGATATAATAACAACATTTCCAATACCATTTTCAATACCAAAATAATAGATAATTAAAACTTGGTATTTATTTTTCATTTAAAAAAATATATGGCTTGTAGAGGAAGCTGAAACTCAAATAGAAGTCACGGTGGCGGGGAAGTCGTTGTCGCCGCATACGTAAGAAAAAAACATTCCTTTTGTCATTTAGTAAGAACTCTTCGTATAAAAAGATTCCTTTTGAATAAAGGTAAAATTCAAAGGGGTTTATACACCGTATAAAATAAAGTTGTGTATAAAATAAAACATGCCTCAATGAAAGGAGATTGAGACGAAGTCTCTTACAAAGATCATTTTTAAATAAAATAGATATATTATGTGTATTCACTATATGTAAACATAAATAAAGTATAAATAAAAGATAGGATATAATAATATCATGACATAATTTGAAAATAGTAGATTAACCCAAAGAATAGAAATTGGGTTAAGAAGTTCCCTTACCTTAATTTTGTCGAAAATGTCAAAAAGTACCTTGTTTGGAAAATGACGGAAAGATTCCTTTCAAAAACTTATAAGGTCAAATAAGGGTATAAATGACTTTAACCCATTTTATAATAAATATTAAAAATGTTTTGAAAGATATATTTAAGAAACATGGATGTAGATGATAAAGAGGTCCCAGAAGATAATTACATATGAACAACCTTGAATAATGAAGAGGTTGTAGAATTAACCCTTACCTCATGTCCGACTTGACTCGACCACTCTTTAACCTCCTGAATAATAAACTAGAGTTAATATATAATTGCTTAATAACCTTTTTCAAGTTCATTATCACTTTTATATCACTTATTACAATGTTTCGAAAATTATTTAGTCATTTAAGTTAATAACGGTCGTTTTGTCGATCTTTGGTACTTGGGTCAAAAATAAACTTCTTATAATTACACATTGTTCATGTGGTAAAATATCCATTATATACAGAATTATATTCATGATGTAGATATCATATATATCATATATATCCAGTATAAACATTCATTTATAATATTACATAACATTTAGAGGTAAGAAATGAAATGCACCGTTAATGGGGACGGTAAGCCGTACGTACGCATGAACGCTACTTTCATTTCTATTTCATATTTAATGAAATGAAATTATAATTATATAAAGGTATAATATAATTCCAGTATAATATAATGTATAATACCATTTACTCCATCCTTTATACATCCCACATATGGCATTAACGATTCCAATCACTTTGAGGGGGCGGTAGTCCACACTTACTAAAATGAAATTATCGCGTTTACCCATAATAGAAATCATAAAGGTTTTCCATAAATTAAAAATAAAGAAGAATAATTAAAACATAAACATAATATATATATCATATATGAAAATAGTTTCATCAAGATTTCCACCATTAGAAGTGTTAAAATAATATTGAACAATCATCGTTTCGTGAGGCAGTATTACACCATCCACAGAAATAGTATGTTCTTTAACCATTAGACGAAGGTGTGTGTAAGTTTAAATCAAATACTTCACATAAAAATATCCTAGTATATTTAAGATACTGGTTTTGTTACAAAATAAAGGAATAAAAAGAGTTTAAGGGTTTGGATAAGAAAAATAAAACAAAATAGCGCAAGAGAAGACATTACTTTAAAATCGGGTAACTCTTTTTGATTTGAGCCAAAGTCTTCCTTGGGAATAATTATGCCCAAAGTGTGGCTTCTAGGAGTAAGAGAGGGAAGTGGAGAGAGTATTTGGGCAGAGTTTGGCCGAGCCAAATGGCTTGGAAGGTGTGAATAAGGTGGTAGTGGTGGGGGCCTTTTATAAGAGGAGAGGAGGGGCACTCTTGGAAAGTCATGAAATGTTACTTTATTATATAATGACTTTCAGATTTTAAAGATACCACACTTATATATTTAGAGGATAAGGTGATAAGTGTTCGAAATATACCCATTCAATAGGTTTTTGACAAGTGTTAGCCATATATGTTACATTATCTTTTCATTTTATTTAAATCATTAATTAATGAGGTAATCGCTGCATCGTCATGGTGTCATAAATAACTTAATTTATTTAATTTCTAAAAATTATAAAAAAACATTTATGATGTATGAAATCTTTTTAGATTTCTAATTAATATTTATAGTCAAAAATATGACTTGTATAACCCCATTTAAAAATTGTTTTAGTAAAACAACTCATGTTTGTGACATTTTCATTTTATCATTAAATAAAAAGTTTCTAATGTCATTTTACTACCAAAGTTGCTACATGGGGTACCCAAGTTGACCAATGGATTGTCTTGGTCGTCCATGACTCATCCAATATGGGTAGTACATGTGTAAAGGTATTTTCATATTTTTATAATATCATTTTTATCTTAAATTTCACTAATTACCTTTAATCGCGATTAATTAAACTTAAACGTTACTATTCACCAAAAAAATATTTTAATCCCATTGAACCACATTTTACTTCCTAATGACAACCATGTATGTAATATTTTTGAAAATCAAATCACAAAAGTGGTAATATTTCATTTAAACGAAAAATCAATTTTTTAACTACCACTTAGTGGTTTCACTATTCATCAAAAATTGAAGTTTTTCAGAATAATGCCAAAATTTCACCCTAAGCTATAATTGATATTCCGAATTCAAAAATGATTTCTATTTTAAAAAAAATTAAACATATAAGTTGCATTAATTAATTTTATAATTAATTCCCGTTGTCACAACAAATAGCGTGTTTTTAAGAAATAATATATATCAAAAAATTGATAATTGTTTATGTCCAATTTCAAAGTGAAATTAATTATAATGAACACCATTGGATAAAATGGTAAAAATATATTCTAATTATACTTTAAAACCACTCAATTGTATAATTTATCACTATAAATTATTTTGATTAAAAAAGTTGTTTTTAAGTATTTTTCATTATTCATAAAAAATTATAAGTTCTCAGAAAATTACAAAAAATTCAACTTAGGATAATTTTGATATTTCGAATACAAAAATGAAGTCCATTTTTAAATATAAAATTTCTATAATTTTAAAAATTCAGTATTACTATTCATAACGGCTACTTTGATTGGTCGCAGTGTGTTAGAATCTCGAACTTGCGTACAATGCAAGCTTTTGCATTATTGAAAGAGAAGCATATCATGGAAGCTCGGGGTGTTACAAGCACAATAAAATATTGGTGTTCAACTTGGATTGAAAATTTCTAGGCTACCAGCATTATGACCTTTCATCTTAAAAATAAAACATCTTTTCTACACAAACATGTTATTGTAAAAAAAATAAACAATTAGTTTATAAAAAATATTAAACAACTTGAAACTGATATAATAATTAAAAAAATAGAAAGTATAAGTTATAGAATAATATCTAATACATGATTATTTTAATTTTAGTATAAAAATTAAACTAAAAAAACAAAAAACCTCCTTAAGTAAAATGATCAGACTCAAACATTATCTGATGATCAGAGTATTATAATTGGATTCACAAACAATTTGATTAAACTAAGGTATATTTTATTGATTTCACATATTTTCCAATAAAAATGTTCTTATAAAGATAAGTACAAAGACTATCTTTCTAATACATGCATAGTATAAAGATATATCTTGTAGAAATAATAAATACATAGCTTAATAAAGTAATAATGACTTACAAGATATATTAAAAGATATCAATATTTTAACCTTAAGTGTAAAGGTAGTTAGAAACCCTGAATAAATTTATCCATAGCTTTATACCTCATATAAAGGTTTGTATTTACTTATTAGGATATCCCTCAATGCGATGATTGGAATAAGATATTTCTTCCTATCCTGAGAAGCCCTCGATACGATGATCAGTGTCTGTCTTCTTAGCCTTAGAATACCTTGATATAATGGATCATATTCACCATATTCTTATTACTGGAAGCCCTTGATCATTAAAATGATCAAAAAATTAATAAAAACCAAATTTTCTTATGAAAAAACCTTTATAAGGATTCCATAGAAAGATAACTCTCTAAAGTATTACAAAGACTAAGAACGAGAATTTTATAATAAGATATATTTAGAAGACATGAATTTAAAAATGTATCATCTCCAAACTCTTTTAATGACTAGTTATTTATAGGTGATGCTCCAATGGTTATATTTTTGAGTTAGTTGTAATAGCTTCAGATAGATTTAACTTGACAGTAAATCTATAACTGAATTCCTAACTTCATTTTGTTTAGAACCCTTAAAATTATATTAATTATTCCTTATGATATAAACAAGTCTATATCTTTAAATTATGAACATAGGATAGTCCGATAGACTTCCATATTATATTAAAATATAATAAAACTTATAAGGGTCAGTCTAATGTATCAGCACCATTATGATTCTGATGGTCATGCCTTTTTTCAGTACAAAAGAAAAGACAAAAGTCTAACCACTAGTCATAATAAAGGTTAGTTTGAATGATTAGATGCACCATTGTCTAATGGATCATATTTAAGAATGATAATTTCATATTCATGATACATTATAATTACTTATATTTTAGTTAGAAAGTAATGTTTTATGCAAAAACATACTAAAACATATGGGATATATAAAAGTTATACATATATTTTTAAGAAGATTTTTTTGATTTCCAAAACTAAAAGAGTGGAAAAGTTACAATTAAGACTTCAGACTCAATATGTCTGTATGATATCTCCTTATTAATAAACATTTAATAATTCAATTGCAACTGTATAATACTAAATAATTTTAATCAATTATCTAGATTTTTCTTCTTATTATTCTTATCTTTTTCTTCCTCATTATCTCAATTAATTATCATGGAATATTCTCTATGAAATTATAATATTCATAAACAATTATTTATTAATATTAATGTGGTTTAAATGTGAATAATATATTTTGATGAGACTGTAATGTGATATTCTCATTTCATAGCTCACTACAATATGGCTCTATCTTTTAGACATTAATTTCTTAATATTTTCATAACCATAACCAGTAATTTCACAAACCAATATTCATCTATAGATGTTATTATAACACAATCTTATTCTCTTAAATATAAAAATCTCCTCTCAAAGCTAAACATGTATCATAATATCCATGTGCAAACAAGATGTTTAATTCATTAAATAATAACATAAGCATCATCTTATTTTTACCACTAATAATAAAAAAAATTATCAAACTATTTTTTATTCTTATCACCATATTAAGTTTTAATAATCACAAAAACTTTTTAATGTCTGTAAGGAACTAATTTGAGATGTTGGAAGATAAGGTTTCATGTGTAAATCTTGGTTACTAGAAGATCATGATGATAGCTTTTTAAAATCATGAAATATAATTCAAGGAGTATTATTAAAGTCTATATGGACTTTTTGAAATCATAAAATAATGAAAAATATTTGACATGTTCTTTGATGAACTCGTACCAATCCTACCCCAATTTCTTGAGGGTTTATTTTATTTATCCTTTGTCTTTAACAGTATCCATGATATCATAACTCCATTAAATTTAAATAGGTTTGAGTAAGAAACAAAAATTCAATCATCCCTAAATTTTTATTTCTTATAGATAAAAACCTCAGAGAGAGGAAATATGTAACGTTTTAGTGGTTTTAGAAGTAAACTCATTACCCTCACTTTAAAATCTAGTGAGCATAAAAATAAAATAAATAAAAGAAGAAGTAAAATATTTATAGAAGGAATCTCATTTAGGCATGGTCTTGATTCACTAATGTTGATAAGAAAATTCATTATCTAAGAATGAGAAATATGGATGTGTGAGAATAATTTTATAATATAATCACACTCTTGATTTGGAAATATATATAACCTTATAATTTAGAGTACTATAGAGAAATGGGAGAAATATGAATATAATAGCGCATTGGAATTTTCAATAGGATGAGAAGTTGAGTTTAAAACCCTCCAAAAGGGTGTATTTATAGCCTTACTGAGTGTTAGATATGTCTTAGAGTGAGATAGATCTTTAATGATCCAATTTGATACGTTTTGAAAGGCATTTAATGATCCTCATAAGATTTTGGATCGTCATCATTGGCTAGACGATGATACCCCTAGGGCTACCTAGGTTCTATCTACTTCCACTATGTAGCTAGTGATCCTACACCAACTATTTGAAGGAATATATTTAGGATGTGAGGCAACTTACCGCACCATCGACTAACCAATGGTATTGTACCAAGTAGTTAGTGGTTATGGGTGCACAAAAAACTTTATTATGGCATTTCAACTTTCATTAAATGTAATAAATAGATCATCCAATATAATTTTATGTTTTCAAAGATTCTATAAGGACTTAAACAAGTCTTCTTCAATTTTCATTCAATATTCAAAAAATATTTCAACATAATCTTATAATAACAAAGATTGGAACATGAAAGATTAACTTCCAATATCTTAAATGAAATCATTAGACACTTTGAAGTGTATTTATAATCATTAATATTAAAAATTAAGAGAATAAAAATAAATCTAGAACTTTTTTATGATCATAAACACTTTCATAATAAGATAATGAAATATAACAAGTGTATCTAGATAATATTTTTAAAAATAATTTTACCAGAGGTAAAAAAATAGATTTAACTTAAAATCATTTTATATTTTTTCTTTATAATCACATTCAACAAATATTTATCTAAATATGATATTTATTCCACTTTTAAATTACCAAAAATTATTCATATATAGGGTTAGATTAAATAAGATAAATAAAATTTCAACTATGTTTATAATCATTAATGATCCTTCAATATAGATGAAAAAAAAGTATTAGAATTAGAAAAATTAAAATTTAAAAGAGATAATTTTAGTAAATCTAAAGTTAAAATAAAAAAAATAAAAAATAATGCTGAAAAGAGAAATAAAATTATGAAAATGTTTTCAAAAAATCTAAAGAGTAAAATAATATTTTTTTAAAAAATTAGAATAAGGGTGTCACTTCTAGGATCATTTTATCATTAACAATATTAGATCCCTCTCAAATAGTTCACTATAAATATGATTAGTCATACAATCAAACTAATAAAAAATATTAACAAGGAATTATTTTAAATTAATAGAAAATATGTAGTTGAAAAAATCATTCCAACATTAAGGTTTAGTGAAAATTATGTTAATAAACCATAGAAAATTCCCCAGGTGTGTCAAAATAGTTGTGCGGTAAAGGCTTGATATTCATGCATGGGGTAAATATCAGATTAAAAATACATCCATACCTTTTCAAGGTATTAAAATCTAGGTGAATTCATGATATAACCACATGTAAAAAATTATAAAACATTTTATTTTTAAAATAATTTTAAATTTTTAAAACAAAACTAAAAAATCCTCAATATTTCAAAGGTTAAGATATAAGTATCATAAGCTAATCATATCAAAATAACCTTTAATAAATTCAACGTGATCAAGAGGGGGTTTACTAAATATATAGATAAGTTTAATGTTGTTATAAAAAATTTAAATAATGATATCACTTTTCTGAAAGAGAACTCTAAGAAAATGGTTTCTTTGATAAATATTCATAATGTGATACTGTTGTAGAGGTTTTTTATATATATTGATTTAACTAGTGTTCTAACACTTGAAAGGGACGTGATCATATGTTATAAAAATATATAATAGAGTATGTTTCATCCATATAATTTAGAAACAATAACTCCCTTGAGTTGTGCATTCTCTTTGACAATATAAATAAATATAGAGTTTTTCTTTTTTCTACTCCTTGAGAGAAGAGGTTTTCCTAATAGGTGGAAAATCCCACTAGTAATTTTCATATCTATTTAGAATCCTCTAAAGTCATCATAAAAAAAGTAATTTTAGAATATGTTTCTTTAGGATAAAATAATCCAAGTATTTTAGTTCCTTTCAAAAAAACTCAAAATTCTTTTTGATTGGTTTCAATATATTCCTTTGGATTTGATTGAAAATGAGCACAAACAAATACATTAAAATGATTTTTGTCTAGATTAAAGTAAGGTTAAATATACTTCTAATCATACTTTTATAATTCCTGTTATTGTAAGAACTTGATCCTTCCTTTGGGAAACGAGTCTTCTTTTCATTTTCTTTTTATGTTGTTTTTTAGAAAAATGGGAAAAACTGTGCAGTTCTGAAAATTTCCAGGTTATACATTGTGTATTTCCCAATACATGTCGTGTACCATTTCCATGTTTTAAGGCCATACATGGGGTGTTGGTGTGTTTTTCTAATAGATATGTTTAACCAAGTACACATAGTGTACTCTTAGTACATGTCGTGTAGTCTAGTTGTGTATGGGGGATATACATGGCGTGTGGGTATGTCAGTGAGTTAGAGAGGGAAAACCAAGGAAACACTATGTATGGCATCGTATAAATCATATAGTCATGTCGACAGGTCCTTAGTGAAATTTCACTCGTCTTAGAAATAGTAAAATGATACACATAGCGTGTACTCATATATACATGCAGTGTATTTATTTTTTTCATTAAAAGGGGAAGTAGCCTCATTTTATGTTTCTGGGAAGAACCCTTAATAGGTTTGAGCCAGGTGCAGCACTGGAGGAATAAATCCCCCATGATTGTTTATCTAAACCCTATTTCACAAACTTTTTGATATGTTGGAACCCCACATGTGAGTTCTTGATTCCCATTGAGCCTTTCGTATTGATTTCTTCTCTAAACTGAGTTGTAGGGGTTTGAGAGTTATTGATAATTTTGTAGATCTACCATATTTTAGACCAAATTAGAATCTAATACCAGAGGAGTATCATCATACTATTTCAAGGTAGGTGGTTCATTCCTTGTTTTGTTTTTTGTTGAAAATTGGGTGGTGAAGCCTTTTGGCGCGTCTTTGGGTATTTTTGAGCGTGGATTATTTTATTTTCTATTTCATATTGAATTAATTGTTGGACTCATGGTATGCCTTTGGGCATACCCTATTGCCAAAATTAGTAGAGTAAGGTCAGGTAAGAGGATTATTCTCATTATGAAATTTTGTCTGGGGGTTCCAAAATGGTTATAATTGTTCTAATTTGTTTTTAAACTCGTATATTTAATTTGGTAAAGCATGATTAGGCTTGTTAGAGTCATTCAAGACCTCAGTGTTGTTGTGCAATAGCCATTGGGCTATATTAATTCAATTGTTAATATTGTTTTTCCTATTTATGTGATTTGTTGAAATGTTATAAAAATGTAATTGTTGAATAGAATATACTAGAACCTTTGGGTTTTGCTGGGCATGGATTGAATATTCTTGAGTGATGTTGATCACGGGTTGGTCTTGGCCCAGATTACTTGAGTAGTTTGACCACAAGATTGGGTGTCATGGATGTCAGATTGAGGCAGTGTGACTGTCAGGTTGGGCATGGTTTGGGTTACTTGGATGTCAAGGCCATTATATTTGAGCGACATGGTCAAGGGGACACGAGGTGTCAGATATATTGTTCCTTGGGTTCTTTATTTGGTGATTACTACTCACCTAGACTTGATCTGTGTGAACATAGGTTGACTCCATGATGAGGTGTTTTTGACCACTCGTGTGGGTAGAGACCCCCAATAGTTGTGATTTAGGTACTATTGTTTTGGGGGTGCTTGTCATAGGAAGCCATGTGGAAGGTGAGGATCCTTGGGTTTGTAGTGATGAGGATACCGAGTTATGAGATTGAGGGGAGATATTGATGTTTCCTCCAGTTATTTATTTGAGGACATACATCATTGTTCATATTATTATTATTTTAGGATAGGCATCATTGTACCTATATTTGTTTTTCCATGGGTAGACCGGAGCTTTCGAGCATGGGTTACTATTGTTTGGGTGTTCCATCAGGATGTAAGTACTTGAGATACGAGTTGTCAGGAGGCACATGGTCTCGGGTTATATGACTAAGATTCTGGCATTGGTCGAAGAAGGTGACACTCCATGGTGGATGCTAAGAACCGATGGAAGTAGTGTTTACATTATGCATCATATTGTTTACTTTTTTATAAATGTATTCCTTCTTAAACATTTATACTAGGTATGAACCATTTGGTGGTATCCTTCTTAGATTCGTCTCACACCCTGCATGGGCCCTTTGGGACGCATATAGATTTTATGGATTTATGTGCAAGATTGATATTAGCTTTAGGAGATAGATCATATTAGCTATTGTATAGAGATTTGGTATGAACCCTAAGGTCATGCCTAGCTCGAGTTTAATTTGTTTTCCTTTCTTTCCACTATTAGCGTCCTTAACTTGTTTTTTGTAGCTACTTTTGGTTATCCATTGGCACCCTCTTTATATATTGACTTGTTATGGATGCATGACTTGTCAATTCTAGTAGTTATTACAATTGGTTTTAGTATGCTGTTTTTTTTACATTCCACTGCACTTGTTTTTATATTGCTTCCACTGGTTTATCTGCTATCGATTGTGCTTCCTCTATGTTAGTCTGGCTTGAGTCTACAGTGTCTATCATTTTATATTATACTCGGACCAGTACGTTATTTTCCTCCGAGAGGGTATAGCCTCCCCACTATACCTGTTTACACCCTCACTGCTAGTCAGTAGCTTTTGGCGTTTGGGGAGGTGCACCTAAGGTTTGTAACACCTGACCCGTTTTTCACTCTTCAGGTGACTGTTTAGGTCCAGGACATTACAAAGTGGTATCAAAGGAGGTTGTTATTGATAAGGATTTAGTATCAGATTTTGACGAACTACTAATGAGATCGATAATACCTTATATTTATACTATATTACTATTTGGGATATGGTACACTGGAGATAGGTTGTTACTGGAACTGAGTTTCTATCTTGTGCTTCGGTGCCTGTAGCCCTTGGTAAGATGGATGGTCCAAGTTACCTTGAGTGGGAATTATTATTTTTCCTTTACTTAGATTATAGTTTATATAATTTCCACCTTGATGTATCACATGGTATGTGATGTTATTGATTGTGATATGTAACCCTTAACCTAGTGAGGTAAGAAATAAATATATTGGACCTTGGCCTGGTAAGGAAAGTTGTGATTTTTTTGATTTTGGTAGGCACATTTTTAGGGTATTTCAATTTCATAAATACGTGTATAATTTTTGAAGTGATAAAACCATGTGAATAATATTAATTGACATGCTATGGATGATTTTGAAATGTGAAAGGTGAAATTCCTGATAGAATTTCTTATTTATTGAAAAGTAATATGCCATGCTTTAAATTATGTAAAATTGAATGTGTCTTGGAATTTGGGAAAGGATAGTATGTGAAAATGCAGGTACTATGACTAAGGTGATGTTGATCACCATGATTGGGCATCCTGGACATCGGTTTGAGGTAGTGTGGCTATTAGGATTGGGTGGCTCGGTCGTCAGTTTGATGCAATGATGGTTGTTGAGACAGGCATGGCCTAAGGTACTTCTGATAATTGGATTTGTTGAGGGAGGGTAAGGAGGACAGGATGCCAGGATTCCATGGGCATGGTTACGGTGGGGGAGAGTAAGGATAGTTGTTATGCACAGCCTCTTTACTTCTTTCTTTATCTGTGTTGTTATATATGTGCAATGTCTGGCCATTTATGGTATTCAGTGGGTTCCTCCTAGACGGCTTCATAGGACATCAGGATGGTGATGGTATAGTGCCACAGGATCACGATCAGGTTCAGATACCTAAGAGATAGGCAGAGCATGAGCCGCGGGTATAGGATCAGGGATAGGATCAGGTTCAGGATCCAGTGCAGGCAAAGTAGTAGCTGGGTTTGGCTACATTCGAGTAGTGGATCGATGAGAAGCTTTTGTCTTGTATGGTACGTGTCTTGTAGAGGATCAACAGAGGTGTTCAGGGTATAGATCCCTCTATGGAATATCTAAATATGGAGTTCCAGTCACATTACCCGCTGCTTTTCCATGGTGAGGGTGGTTTATAGGTGGCTGAGAACTGTATAGAGAAATTGTGGATGATCTTCGAGTAGCTCGAGACACCTCCAGGGTGGAGGGTCTAGCTGGCGACATACGTGTTAAGAGAATTGGTGAATCTTTGGTGGGATGTGCAGGTTCAGGCTCGTAGACACAAAGGACTAGCATAGAAGGACTTTGAGGACAGGTTTTTCGAGCACTTCTTTCTATAGATTTTGAGGGAAGAGAGAGCTCAGAAGTTCTTGAGTCTACAGTAGGGTGACTTGTCCATCATGGACTATGAAGCTACATTCATTGAGCAGTCTTGATTTTCTCTAGGTATGGTAAGTGATAACACCTTGCGGGTGAGGAATTACTTGGATGGATTACAACACGCCATTAAATTATAGGTAAACATCTTCAGGTTGACCTCTTTCTCAAAGGAGTTGAATCAGGCACTCATAGTCGAGGTCAACATGATAGAAAAATCCCATTTGAGTCGGTCAGTGGCTTCAGGTGATGGTTCAGATAACAGGAATCAAGGCTAGAATGAGTTCCAGTAGGGAAGTTAGGCCCAGGACTCAACTAGACCACCTCGTGGAAGTTCATCATTGGTTTGGTTCCAATGTTGGCAGCCAAGGCATACCCAAACTCTGTGTGATAGGCCTCCAAAGGAGTTCTAGGCATGTGGACAGGTTGGACATCTAGAGAGGTTTTGTAGGAATCCTTTTCAAATAGTAGGCAGACAGGGACCAAGATAGACAGTGGTGTTCGGTTTTGATTCAGGATCGGTAAGAGGTGAGGGTAGTTGAGGCTCAGTTGCATGTGGAGGATGTGGCAGAGACAACGAGACCCAACTGAGGGGTCATTGTCCGGTGACTAGAGCAGTACCGTAGGGAGTTCAGGAATCAAGTAGTCATACTTAAGGCTAGGTGCATGTTTTGGATCTTCCAGAGGCTGAGCAGGCAGGTGAGCCGATGACGGTCATAGGTACTTCGTAAGCGTGGCTGTGATTTTCTTGTTTTCTTTTTGGCATGGCCTGTTGAGGCATGTCTGTTTTGAGTGAACGAGGTAAACATGATATATATAGACTGACCATATGATAGTCAGTGGGATTGGAACCATTTAGGGTGTGTGATATATTTTTATATATATATATGAGATGTGTAGCATCAGGAGCATCGAGGATGTGGAATACTTGAGGTTCTATGAGCATCTGGGCATCAAGGATGTGTGTTACTTGAGGTGCAAGGCACTGAGTTTTATTTTGAGTATCCATGGGATTCAAGACCTCATGGAGGCTGACACCAATGTGGTGAGGGATACATTTGGGTATCGGGAATGAAACGGGGGGTACCTTATAGGGTACAGGGATGACGACACATCACGGGAGGGCCATGGGTCTGGGTAATAGGTCGATGGACCTTTCATTGATTTGAGTTTTGGGAAAGAATTGTTCTGGTATCTTTCTTCACTACCCTTGTAAGTGAAATTCGAGGAAGAATTTCTTTAAGGGGGAATTTTGTAAGAACCCGGTCCTTCCTTTGAGGTACGAGGCTTATTTTCCTTTTCTTCTTACATTATTTTTTATAAAAAGGGGGAAAATTGAGCAATTTTGTAAATTTCCATGTTACACACCGTGTACTTCCCAGTACATGTCATGTACCCTTTCTATTTGAGAAGGACATACATGGCGTGTAGGCATGTTGGTCGGATAGAGATGTTTAACCAAGTACACACCGTGTACTCTTAGTACATGTTGGGTGGTCTAGCCATGTATGGGGGATATACAAGGCATGTGGGTATGTCAATGAGTTAGAGGGGGGAGACCAAGGACATCCAATGCATGGCCTCGTACACACCATGTAGTCATGTCAGTAGGTCCTTGGAGAAATATTAGTCATCTTATGAATAGTAAAATGATATACAAGGCATGTACTCATATATACACATCCTGTATTTCTTATTTTTTGGTAAAACAATAAGTAGCCTTGTTTTATGTTTCTGGTTAGAACCCTTGATGGGTTTCAGCAAGGAACATTACCAAAAGAATAAATACCTCCTGATTGTCCGTTCTAACCAAATTTCACACACTATTTGATTCGTTGGAACCCTACAGGTGAGATCGTGATACCCCATTGATCCTTTCATCTTGATTTCTGTTCTAAACCAAGTTATAGGGGTTTGAGAATTAGTTCTCGTTTTTTAGATCTAACGTGTTTTAGACCAAATTAGAAGCTGATACTAGAGGAGGATCATTGTACTAGTTCAAGGTCGGTGGTTCATACCATGTTTTGTGTTTTTGTGGACATTTGGTTGGTGTGGCCTTTAGCACGTCTTCAAGTATTTTTGAGTGTGACCTGTTTTATCTACTATTTCATATTGAATTAATTATTGGACCCAAGGGATACCCTTGGGCATACCCTATTACCTAAATTTTTTAAGCAAGGTCGGGCAAGAGGTCGACGCTCATTGGGACATTTTGTCTAGGGGTTCCAAAATTCTTATAATTGGTCTGATTTGTTTTTAAAGTGGTATGTTTAATTTGGTAAAGTATGATTAGGCTTATTAGAGGCATTCAAGACCTCAGAGCTGATGTGCGATAGCCATTGGGCTAGTGCAATTCAACTGTTTAGATTGTTTTTCATTTTTATTTTATTTGTTTAAATGTGATAAATATGTAATTTTTGAATTTCATATGTTGGAACCTTTGGGTTGTGTTGGGAATGGCCTGAATATTCTTGAGTGATGTTGATCATAGGATGGGTTTTGCTCAGATTATTTGAGTAGTTTAACCACAAGATTGGGCATCATAGACATTGGATTGAGGCAGTGTGACTTTCAGGTTGGGCATGGTCTAGGTTACTTGGATGGAAAGGACATCAGATTTGAGCGACATGGTTGTAGGAACATGAGGTGTCAGAGATTTCGTGGCTTGGTTTTATTATTTGTTGATTATCGCTCACCTGTGACTTGAGTTGTGTGCACATAGGTTGACTCCATGATGAGGAGGTTCTGACCACTCATGTGGGTAGAGGCCCCAGATAGTTGTGGTTTAGGTACTATTGGTTTGGGGGTGATTTACATAGGAATCCATGTGGAAGGTGAGGTGCCTTTGGTTGGTAGTGATGAGGCTATCAAGCTATGAAATTAAGGTTAGATATCATTGTTTCTTCTAGTTATTTATTTGAGGATAGATATCACTGTTCCACAAATTATTATTTGAGGATAGGAATCGTTGTTCCTAAGGTTGTTGTTCTATGGGTAGATGTGATCTTTCAAGCATGGGTTACTATTATTTTCGTTTACCATCAAGAAGTCAGTACTTGAGACACGAGCTATCAGAAGGCATGTGGTGTCAGGTTATATGACTGAGATTCCAGTGTTGGACGAAGTAGGTGACACTCCACAGTGGCTGGTGAGCACCAGTGGAAGTTGTGCTTACATTTTCAATTGTACTGTTTAATTTCTTTACAGATGTATTCCTACTTAAACACTTATACTAGGTAAGCACCATTGGGTTCTATCCTACTGAGATGTGTCTCACACCCTGCACGAGCCCTTCGGGACACATGTAGATTTTATGGATTTATGTGCAGTAAAGAGATCAGCTTTAGGATTTGGATCGTATTAGCTATTTCATAGAGATTTGGTATGGACCCTAAGGTCATGCCTAGCTGGAGTTTACTTTTTTTCTTTCTTTACTATATTAGCATGATTACCTTGTTTATTATAGCGTTTGTTGGTTAGCCATTGGATCCCTCTTTATATCTTGACTTTATATGGATTCATGATTTGTCTATTCTAGTTGTTATTACAAGTGGTTTTAGCATTCTATTTTGTTTACATTCCACTTCACTTGTTTCTATATTGCTTTCTCTAGTTGATCTATTATCGATTGTGCTTCTGATATGAGGGTCTAGTTTGAGTCTGCAGAGTTTGTCATTTTATATTATACTCAGACCAATAAATTATTTTCCTCTAAGAGGTTCTAGCCTCCCCACTATACTTGTTTACACCCTCGCTACTAGTCATCAGCCTTTGGATTTCGGGGAGGTGAACCTAAGGTTAGTAACACCCGACCCATTTAGCACTGTATGGCTGACTGTTTGGATCTGGGATGTTACAATTATCGACTGGTTTATCAGCTTCATATAGCATCTCCTTACAAATTATTTCAAGTGTATTTTAATTTCATTAGCATGATCTATTCCAATCTTAATTAAAAGTTCATTATTGTATTTAATTTGGTTTAGAAAAGATCCATCAGATTTTTAGGAAAGTTAAAAACTATAGGGTAATTTGATTTCTTCCATAGAACTCATTTCAATCTCAGTATTCATTATATATTAAAATTTTTTATAATGATATTATTTAGTTAAGCTGAAAATAAAATAATCATTATAAATTTAAACAATTAATAAATCATTTGAAAAAAATTGATAAAAAGTGGAATCATATTTTTCTAGTTTAAAATAATTTAATAATAGGAATTTAGTCAACCATTCATACCAAGCTAGAGGAGTTTATTTTATATAATAAAGATATTTGGTTAACTTGATAATATAATTGGGAAATTTATGATTTTCATAACATACTAGTTGATAAACAAAAACATTTTCATAGATAAAACAATTTATAAAATCACTTTTGACATCCACTAAAATAATTAAAATGATCAATGATTTTAAACTTGATTATTATGGATTATATACATAAAATGGGTTTGAAGGTTTCACCATAATCATTTACTTCTTCTTGATTATATACATTTGAAACAATTTAATCCTTGTGGAGTGATAATTCCTTGTTCACCGACTTTGTTTCAAAAAACTCACTTGGGGCCAATAATTGGATGATTATTGGGTTATTCCATGAAAATATTGTACCTTTGAAATTGGTTTAACTCCTATTTCTTGGAAATTATCCAACTACCATTATTAATATCATAATTAAGGGAAAAAGGTAAAAGGTGAGAGATAAATTCATGATGTTCTACCTCATTTAAGACTGACCATCAAGTATGAGTTTCAGATTTTAATTCACAGATAGCATTATCAAGGGGATGGACATTTTATTGAACACATTCCTTGTGTAAATGAGTATAAGGGATTTCTTGAACATCTTTAATTGATTTAGATGATTTAGGTTTAAGAAAGGTAAAACTAGCTTGTTCAACATCATTATCAGTTTGAGGATGATGATTAGGAATATTCTAATAAAATTTTATTTGAATTGACTCTTATAACAACTTTTTCATATTATTAAAGACTTGATGAGAATTACTTTATTTTGAGTACCCATGAAATATATCTTCATAGAATTTGAGTTTAAACTTTCCAATATTATCTTTGGTATTAAGGATAAAGAATTTACAACCAAAAACATTAAAGAACCCAACCTTATTAATTTTTCTTTCCGAGATATAATAAATAGTTTTTCAAAATATGGATTTTATGAGAACATGTTTAAGGATATAGAAATAATTATTTACCAAATCAACCCAAAATAATTGAGTTAGATTGACCTCATTTAAGATAGTGCAAGGAATTTATTGGAGTGTCCTATTTCACTTTTTGACTACCCCATTTTGTGGAGGTATTCTAACAGCGGGTAGGAAATGATGATATCCTTGAGAGGCACATAACTAGTCAAATATTTTGTTGTTATATTCTTAAATATAGTAATTTCTAAGTTAAAATAGTTTTTATCCTTTTCATTTGATACTTTCCTTGAAAATTTTATAAATACATAACAAGACTAATTTTTACAAGCTAAGAATAAAACCCATGAAAATCTAATATAATCATCAATAATTGAAAAGTTGTAGGATTTACCTATGATGCTGGAAAACAGTGTTTTCTAAAAAATATCAGGGATATTTAGTTCTAGGAATTTAGAGGTATAAAATTCAAATTTATATTTGAAGGAATCTTTGTGTTGCTTTCCAAGTTGCCATGGTATAATGACCCAATATTTCCATACATATATATTACATATTTTTAGATGAATATTCATTACATTATACAAATACACGATTGGGGATCTAAACTTTCTAGTGACTTTGAAAACATGGAAACATAATATAATGGTTATAATATACTTATATCATATCCCACTTATTTCTTCATAATTAGATCCCTTTTTATCATATCACACATAACACCATTCTTCATATCCTTTGGAATTGAAACATAAGAAAAGGGTGATCTTAGATGCTCAGTAAGGGTAAAAATGAAAGATTTTAATTTATTATATTATTAAGAAATAAGATAAGAAAGTTGGGTATTTGATCATGATAATAACATAAATAGTTCATACCCAACCTTTCATGGATCATAAAATGATTCATGGCATAAAACATTAATATTTAAGAAGACATGAATCAAAAGAATTAAACTTCATCATTACTCAATAATAAACCATAAGTTCAAGTAATAAATGTGTGTATAATCATCATAAGTATATAATAACATTTAATATGTCTATGTTAACTACCAAGACTCTCAGATCAAGCCTTATCGTTTGTTTCTCATAATGGATCAAGCACATCGACTTGTTTTCCATAGCAAATAAAGCACATTGACTTGTTTCCCCTAACTATCTCATGATATATAATTCATTACCCAATTAATTAGAGGGATATATAGTTCTCACCCATCAATAAATTAAAAATATACCTATGTGTTCCATAGAACCATAAATCATTCCCTATCTTAGAACCAATGTAAAGAAATGATTTCCATAAACACTACATCATAACTCATGGAAAAGAAATAGGTTTAATAAGTATCATTCCATAATTAAAATAAACCATTAATAGAAATAATAATAATAGTATCCTTGGTTAATCTCCCTAATAAATTAGAAGTAATAGTAAGTAATTTCATCTTATAGGTAAAAATAATTTTTTCAAAGATCACATGAAATAATTCTTGAGCAAAATATCCATTCTTTTATGAAATACTTTTTTTAATGATATGTGAAATTATACAAGAATTTTTTTAAAAAAATTAAATTTTTAATATTTTAATGGAATAATCAAATAATTAATGAATACTGAGGGTGTAAAAAAATTCATCTATATAAGTTAAAAAACATTCCATTCGTATATTTTTGTCGGAAAAGTTACAAATATCCTTGTTTAGAAAATGAAAAAATAATAATTTAAATTCATTTTTTAAAACATAAAACATGGATAAAAATAACTTTAAATATACATAAGATAATATGAGAAAAAAAAATTAAAACATTTTTAGGAAATATGGTAATGGAAGATAAATATTCCCCAATATAAACATAAAATGAAATAATCCTAAATATTGATGATATTGTTAAATAAATCCTTAACGCTTTATAATTAGTTGAATCATAACCCAATGAAATAAATAAAATTAGATAAATATTAAAATACCATAATTTTATTTATAATACTCATAAAATACATTCATGGTAAGTATGTATACAACTCAGTAGAAATAAGTAGTGTATAAGGCATGTGTCCCGCAAAAATTAAAGTGAGACAAAAATCCCTTACCTCAAGTCTCACATTTCCTTGTTTGTGTTCAAAAATCTTGTATAATAAATAAATATTTATTATAAATTTATTCTATAACAATATATCAGTCATACCTCGTATTATTTTTTTATAACATCTTATCACCTGTTTATTAATAATTAAACTCACTATATTAGGTGATATCTGCTTCATTTTCCTAGAATGTTTTGGTTCGGCAGTCCCATTCCTTATACTTTGATCATGGTATCATAATTTCTAGAATATTTATTATTTTATATATATCGTATATATTCAAAAAATTAATCCTTATTACCACACATGTGAAATATAGAGTAGAACAAATCTCATCACATTGTGGAGATGGTAAGCCATATGTATGCAGGAGTGGTGTTATCATTTACCAAAATATTGGGTGGTAAAATGGTAGAGATGATATCATCATTAAAAAATTATAATTATTTCATAAATATAATATATTAACATTAAATCCATAATAATTACTACTCATAAAATATGGTGATGGAAAGTAAATTGTATCACTATGTGGGGATGGTAAACCTTACGTACGCATGAGCAATACTCTCAATTCATTTTCGATGTGGAAGGGGGTGTATAATGGTTTGTTCATAATAATAATAAAATTTAAGAATATTTATGATGATTAATTTATTATTTTATGATATATATCAGAGATGTATTGGAATTATTGAAGAGTATAAAAAGTGAGTCATCGGTAAGAGCGGTTACCTCCTCTTTGAAATGGCACCTTTACATCTCATCTGAAGGACTCTACAGTTGTTCCTTTTAGAATAAAAGAGCATCTATAATATGTATAAGTAAGTGGATATGATAATTTTTGATAGTATGGCTGGTATATAAGAATCAATGTAGTGAAATGAGATGATGGAGGAAGTGACCTTTTATAATGAACGTGGGGGTGAATTTTGGAATTCATCAAAAGATTAATATATAATAAATTAAATATAAATATGTAAAAATAGAAATTTATTCGAATATAATGTTGGATATGGTGTTAATACCATCAAAAAATATATTTTAGACAAGTTTTGGTGTAATTTGAAACCATATCTTTTTGATTAACACTTATTTAAACTATTTTAATTTTAACTACGGTATCACAATTTTTAATATTAAAAGATGGCTATTTTTACTTATAAGGCATAAATTGCACCATAAATGGTCAATTTATGATATTTAATACCATAATTTATCCCCTTTGTCCTTATTTTGGATTTTTATTATTTTTAACTAATTTAATTAAATATTATTTTCATACAATGTCATTAGTGTCAGTTTTGACAATATTCATTACATTGACCTTAAGAAAATAAATACAGTAAGATATTTTTGAACAAATTATTTTATTACACCATTAATATGTCATATTCCCCTATAAAATTATTTTATAACCTTAATTAATAAAAATTATATTTCATTTAATATTTTTAATAACACTTAATTGAGTTTTTCATTAATTAAATAATTTCTACATAATCATTGTGTAATTATTTATAATAATTATTTCTTTAAAAAATATAAATATAAAATCAAATTAAGAATATGAAACGTTTATATTTCATAAAAATATTTATATTCAATTATATATACTATTTAACCCCATATTAATAATATTTTACTTATTAAAAGAAGTAGTGTGATATTTTTTCACTCCCTTCGATTTTAATAACATCTAAGAAATTTTCATGTAGAAGTGACCATTAAATAATTAAATTTGATAAATTAAGTGTTTATGGTTCAATAAAATTCATCCAATAAATTTTGGAAAAGTTTTCGGCTCATTTTATATTCTTTATCAATTTATTTCAACCTAAATTACTAAATTTACCATTTATTGTGGAAAAACAATTTCTAATGTTAATATTCATATTGTGAAAACATAAAAAAGACCAATTTATGGAATTAGTACCTTATGATTCCAAATATTGAATCCATTTTTTTAAATTAAAAACATATAAGTGGATATAATTAATTTAAAATTAATCCAGTAGATGGGGTGAGAAAACATGTTTTTAAAATGAAAACGTTCAAAAGATTGAAATGTTTTTATATCAAAATTCAATGTGAAATTGATTTCAGTGAACTAAATTGGATTAATTTTTATAAAATTTATCTAATTATACAACAAAACCAATAAAATATATTATTTAACACTATAAATTGTTTACATGAGAAAAATATGTTTTCAAACCTGGTATTTTTCACTATTTATCAAAACATGAAACTTTTCAAAATAATAAAAAAATAAACCAAAGTAAAATTTTATATCCCAATTTAAAATAAAAATTTTATTTTTTGAAAAATAATTTATAAAAGTTTAAAATTTTAGTTTTAAAAAAAAGTGCTTCATTAAAAGGTGATAAAATTTTCTTAAGAAAAATATAACTTTTTATGCAAGAAAATGGATTTATTCTTCAAAACAATTGATTGAATATAAAATATAAAAATTTAATAATTTGGTTAATACTATAAATTACCACCAATTTAACTGATATTTTATAATGATAAAAAAACAATATTTCATTTTTTATTTACACTGGGGTTTTTTCAATATAGCTATCAAAAATATTTAAATCTAAAAAGGTATATACTATAAAATATTTGTGTGTTAAATTATACCCCCCTTAAAATTAAATTTACCTTAAAAAATTTCACTCATATACAAATATATGAGGATACCTATACCTCATCACATCCTTAGCTTCCCATGTAGCTTCATTATATTAGTGGATTCACCATAAAACTTTAACCAGATGAGTGGTCTTGTTTCGTAAAACTTTATCTATAAATTGAAAAATCTCTATTGTTTTATCTTCATAAGAAAGATCTTGTTCTAGTGGTACTTCTTTTTTGTTTAGTATATCTATAGGATTGGGTATGTACATTCTCAAGAGTGAGACATGGAACACACCATGAACTTGCGAAATATTTGGTGGAAGATCCAATCAATAATCCATATTCCCAATATGATCAAGATTTTTAAAAGGACTAATATTCCTAAGGATTATCTTTCCCTTATTTCAAAATATCATTACTCTCTTCCAAGGAGATATTCTTAAAAATACCTTTTCACGAACTTAAAATTCCAGATATTTATAAATATTGTCAACATGGGCTGATCTTATGTGTTGTTGAATGGATATAACCTTTTCTACCATTTCCTCAGCTAGATCATGTCCTAATAGCTTTCCTTCCCTAACATCATTCCAGCACATTGGATTTTTTCACTTATTACCATAGAGGGATTCATAATGATCCATATAAATTCTAGAGTGTAAATTATTATTATAGGAAGATTCTACCAAAGAAAGGTGTTGATCCTAACCACCTTTGAAATCTATAGATAAATATCTCAACATGAAATCTAGAGTTTTAATTGTCATATTAGATTGAGATTTTGTCTGAGAATGATAATAAATGCTAAAACATAACTTTTTATGCAGGTCCTGGTGAATAATTTACTATAACTTCGAGGTAAACCTCATGTCCCTATCAAATATAATTGAAGTTAAAACTCCATGCAATCTTACCACTTATTATATATTCTAGAAAACTTATCAAGAGATAAATATTATCTAATATCAATGAAGTGTATAGATTTTGTAAGGTGATCGACAATAACCCATATAGAATCGTGGCTTTTAGATGTTTTTAGAACTCTGAAGACAAAATCCGTATTGATTTTTTCACATTACCATTCGGTTATGATTGTAACATCCCCTTAGATTTATGTCTCTCAACCTTAAATTTCTAATAAACCAAGCACCAAGAAACATACTCTGTAATATCTCTCTTCATTCCATCCCACAAGAAATATTCTTTCATGTATCTATACATCTTTTTACTTCGGGGATTAATAGATAATGATGAACTATGAACCTCATCCAATAGTTATTTATTTAAATCTAGTATAATAGAAACACATACATGGACACTAAACCTTATTATCCCATTACAATAAAGGTTGAACTCAGGAACATATTTCACCTTCTTTTAAATTTCCATGTCTTCTTTTTTGTGCCTCTTTAATCTTCACATCGACAGATGATTTAACATTTATTTGAGTCAGATAATATTTCTTACCTTCTTATATGATTTCCAAATCCATCCTTTGAAAATATAGAAATATTTAGTCTTTATTGATCCTCACCATTGATAATCTAGCATGATCCTTTTGACTCAAATCATATTCTACCTTGTTCTCTTTCTCATGGTGGTAATGGATTGATAAGGAATAATATTTAATTAGTTACAACTATCTTCTTTGGTTCTTATTCAACTCTTTATGTGTGAATATTTACTTTAAGATTTTTTGATCAGTATATACACCAAACTCTTCTCCATAAAGATAATTCCTCAATCTCTTTAATGAAAATATTACCCTATCTAACTCCAAATCCTGAGTTCGGTAATTTTTCTCATGAACCTTCAGTTGTAATGAGTCATAAGATATAATGATATCATTTTTCATAATAATTCATCTTAATCTCTTCTTTGACACACCATTATAAATTATATAAATGTCTCCATTATAGGGTAATGTATAAACAGGGGAACTAACTAATGTTATCTTTAGTTCCTTAAAATTTTATTCACATTCATTCATCCAGATGAACATGGAATGCTTATGAGTTAACTTGGGGAGTGTATTGGATAGTCGAGCAAAATTCTCCAAAAAACACTAATAATATCCTACCAAACTTAAAAAACTACGGATTTCAGTTACCATGATTGTTCTAGTCTATTTCACAATAAATTCTATCCTTAAAGTATCTACTAATATACAATCTCTTGAGATTATATGTACCCAAAATGAAACTTTCTAATGGAAATATTCACACATGTTAAATTTTTCATAACTCTTTTTCCCTCTCAAGGTCTTCAACACAATCACCAATTAGTCATCATGTTCTTCCTTTCTCTATGAATATAAAAGTATATCATCTATAATTACTACCACAAACTGATCAAGAGAGTCTCTAAAGAATATATTCATCCGGTCAATGAAGATAGTGGGGGTATTAGTAATACTAAAAGGAATCAACATAATTTCACAGTGTTCATACCTTGTTTGTAATGACACCTTGGGTGTATACTCCTTCACCCTCAATAGATAATATCCAAAATGAAGGTCAATTTTAGAAAATTATTGAGCTATAAATAGTTGATCAAATAAATCATTGATACAGTGAAAATGATACTTGTTATTGATGTTAATTTTCTTAATTTCCTTATAATAAATGCAAAGACACATTAACCCATCTTTCTTCTTGGCAAATAAACCAGGTATAATCCAAGGTGACGTACTAGGTTATATGAATCCCTTATCAATATTCCCCTAGAGTTTCTTATTTAATTCAAGAAACAAAATTAGGGACATTTTATAATGATTCTTTGAAATAGGCATAGCACCAGGTATGAGTTCTATTGAAAACTCAACTTTACGATTTAGTGGAAGACCTAAAACCATGAGATGTTAACATTATGTCATTAAGATTCTTAACAGAAAACTCAAAATATAATTATTGACATGAAACTATGATACCCATAGAAAATTATTTATAAATAAAAGAGTGGGTGGATCTAGAATCAAATAAGACATTAGTTGTTTTAGATTGGATGATAAGTGTACCTTTCACCACATCATTCTTATAACCAACTTTGGCATTCATTATTACAAGAGATTTTCTCTTGGATTTGGGCTTTAGTGGTTGTTTACATTGATCAAGAAAACCTTTAGATTCATGTACTAATTATAATAATGTCTATACTCCTTGCATTTATAGAAATAGAGAGTGAGTGGTGCATTATTTGGAGTCTTCTTTTCCACCAATTGATTAACCAGCCTATTCATTTCCTTTCAACATTCATGGGATTTATGACCCACATTTCCACATTTAAGGAACATACTAGTTCCATTTAACCACTTCCCATGATGTTTATTCCCACATTTCTACCATGTAGATGGCTGTAATTTCTTTTCACCATGTGATTTATTCGAGTCTTAATGAAACTCGATCTTTCTTTTCTTATCAAAACCATTGGAATAGTAGGTATCTCTAATTTCCATTTCCACCTTAAGAGAACATCGATCAAATCATATCTACTAAAGTTTCTTATAAATAACTCCCTTTAGAAACTTGGTTTTAATACACTAAAGAATCGGTAAACCTTACTTTTAGGTTGGATAATAATATAATAATAGTACCTCACAAATCTTATAAAATTTGCCTCATAGGTACCAATGGAGCCATCATTATTTTTCTTTTTCTCAACAAACTACCTCTCCATATTCATGCAAATAATATGAGTAAATTACTTATTGATAAATAATTTATGGAACTCTTCCCATTACATGGATTCAATTTCTTACTCTTTACACATATTCTTAAAAAGATTACAACATTCATCTGATTTTTCTTCTAGATGATAAATAGCTAGGAAAACTTTTTCATGTCCAAAACATTGAAGAACATAAAATATTTTCACAATTGTGTTGATCCATATCTCATCCACTAGTGGGTCAGAATATCCACTAAAATAAGGTGTATATTTCCTTATGACATATTCAATAGTAATTTTTTCACAACTTTGATCATTTTTGAAATTTGTATGATTCATCACCTAAGAAAGTTGTTTTACCATGGTAGAAAGGTTCTGTATTCTGACTCCCATAAAATTGGGTTTTATAGGTGGAAAATCATTTTATTTTTCATAAAATTCAGCATTGAAATGATTCATTTGGGTTACATCCATTGAATAAAACCAAAAATAATATTGTGAGTAATAATAACTATAACGACCCATACTTTACATACATTGTTAATACTTCAAAATTGAATCACACTTATTACAACATATGACAAAACCACAAAGGACCGTATAGGTATAGTGTCTTTAGAAACTGAGAAACATAAACAACTGGTTCATAAATATTCTACAGTGTCTCCCATTTATTTCATCATATCTAGGGTCCCTTTTAGCATATTCTACTTAATATCCATCTTCCTGACCTGGGTAAAAGAAAATATAAAAAGGTGAGCTCAAATGCTCAGCAAGGGGCAAATAAAGGAAATAAAAATCATATCATATCTTTTTGAAAATCATAACCTGCAAAAGAGATCATAACATCTTAACATGGAATAAATCATAGAAGTGAAAATGAGATCCCCATAATCATAACATGAAACTTGAAACTTTGTGGCATGCACACATAATCATAGAACATCATTTCTTGTTAGTCATGACTCATTGCCAAGACTATCTTAGTGGATAGAGTCCCTTTCTGAACCGAGTCACCCTCGTTCCAGTCCTGTTACACTGAACCGGTATAACCTACCATTCCAGCCATGTCTATCTCATGAGATATAAAATCTGTACCCAATGCATTGGAGGGAGATATAGGTCCCACCCATCTTATAATGAATCCTTTCTTATGTGTTCCACATAATCATAAACCATACATCATAGCGTAACCCATGTAATAAAAATGGAATTCTTAAACAACATGGAATCATAAAACAATTCATATAAGATAAAGGAATTCATAAAAATAATTCCATCACAACATGATCAAATCAATGTAATAATAGGGATAAAAACAGAACCCTTTATTATCTTAGATGGAAAATAATTTTGATAAAACACTTGAACTCCATTCTTGAGGAAAATATCCTTTCTACTTCAAAAACACTTTTCCTTTCTTAACATGTCATAAAATTATAAACTAAAAGAAGTTGATTAAAAATTAACTTGAAAACATGTAAAGTAAGCTTCTTGGAAATAATGTTTTAAAATCCATTCATGCCGTATAAGTTAAAAAAAACATTCTTCGTACTTTTGTCGGAAAAGTCAAAAAGTACCTCGTACGAAAAACGACAAAAGATTCCTTCCATATTATTTACCAAAAACTCACCAAAGGGTAAAATTGGATTTAAACTATTGTAATTGGATGGAAACAATATTACATATTGAGGGAACATGGATGTGGATGATAAAATACACCCCAGTAAATGCCAAAGTAAAAACAATCTCGGATAAAAATGAGATTGTGATATTTTCCCTTAACTTAGGTCCAATTTGCTTTGTACGTGTCTAATGCTCCTGTATAATGGTTTAAATAATGTTATTGACTTATTCCAGAATCATACATATTGATATGATATCATATATGGTCATATTCTTAGCTTCTTGTTAGTAATATTTCATTGTTACTTGTTACTCGGGTCCTTATTGCCTTTTGTTCTTATGCATGTTTTGCCGAATAAATTCTTATTCTTCTTTTAAGGTTATAGATACCTTATATCCAGAATGGTATTAGTGTAACATATATCATATTTATTCATTCAATTCATTTATATAATTACTATGTAATGATGATCATGTAGAACGAGTCGCATCACATCGTGGAGACGGTATTCCGTACGTACGCACGAGTGATGATATCGTTCCTATGATCGTGGAACTGTATTGGAGTATATATATATTATTTCAGTATCAATATTAATTTATAATAATCATAAATAGTTACTCATTACACCATTATACCCATCCTTGTAAGGTGATGGTGGAAAATAGATTACACCACGGCGTGGAGACGGTATTCCGTACGTACGCACGCGCGGTGATTTCATTTTTTCGTAGGATGGATAGAAGGTGAATTAGGGTTGTTTCATATTTATAATAACATATCAGTATGTAAGTAATACTGATGTTATTACTTTATCATGAAACAACTAAATAAGAAGAAGTTGAAGAAGAAAGAAATTGAAAAGATCGGTAATGGATATTACCTCTTCTTTGAAACGCCTCTTTGAATCCTCCACTTAGGGTTCTAATATTGGTATTTGAAGAAGATCATGACCTCTAGGATTATTCTAGGGAAGTGGAGAGGAGAAAATGGCAGGGGTTGGCCGAGCATGAGTGCTCAAATTGGTGTGAGGAGGAGGGGGGGGAGGTTCCCTTTTATAAGGGAGGAGAGGGGCACCTTAGGAATATCTCAATATATTATTTTATATTAAAGTCAAAATAAGTTTATAATGGTTCCCAAGGGTCTTATTTCGAAGCTAAAGTGGGGATGGGTCGAAATCCTATCAAACAATAGGATTTAGACAAGTTTAGGGTATTATTTTAACCTTATCAATTAGATTTAACTCTAAGTTAAATAATTTAACTTTTACCGTGTCTTTTTGTTTTCTTTCACTATATGGTTAATACACTTACTATAACATGCCAAAATAACCCCAAATTGTTTATTATTAATATATATATCTTTATCTAATTCATTTGGCCGAACCTTAGATTTTTAGGAATAAAATAACAATTAGTAATATAATATTTTATTTAAAAACTATTTTGTGTCAATTTTGACACTATTTGATATATGATTTTTGTGAAAGTCATAACAGAATTATATGTTCAAAAAAAGTTGATTAAATCAACAATAATATATCATAGTAACCTAGAAAATTAGTGGAATTCATAAAAAGTCTCAAATTAAATTTATTTTGGTGTTTATAACATCAATTATGTCAATATTTCATTAATAAGATAATTACTGCATCATCATTGTGTCATAAATAAATTAAATTATTTAATGTCTAAAAATTACAAATAAAATACCATTATGTAGGAAATCTTTTTATATTTCTAATGAATATTTATAGTCGAATTTATCTTATGTATAACCCCATATTAAAAATGATTTACTTATTAAACATTGATTTTAACTATTTTAACCCTTCTTTAAATAAATTAATAATAAATGTCCTAATCTAACCCAAGTGGGCCTAAATGGTCATATTTTATTCCTAAGTTTGTTTTTGGTCGAATAAAACTTATCCAATAGAATTAGGACATGTTTTAGGGTAATAGTAATATCATTTTTACCCTTAGTTACCCTATTTACTATTAACCGCGGTAAAAAAAGTAAAAAGTTATTATTCACCAAAAAATTATTTTTATCTCATTGAACCAGATTTTACTTACTGATATCATCTGTGTCTGTCGGATTTTCGAAATTCCATTCACAGAAGCGGTAAAATTAAGTTTTACGCAAAAATTCAGTTTTTAACCTACCACTTAGTGGTTTCACTATTCATCAAAAATTGAAAGTTTTCAGAAAAATACCAAAATTTCACCCTAGGCTAATTTCGGTATACCGAATCCAAAAATGAAGTCCATTTTGAAAAATAAAATTTATAAAATTTCAAAAAGTGGTTATTACTATTAATAACGACTAGTTTTAATAATATTTTAATAGCATATCGTTGTTTAGTGAAACTCGGTATTGCGTACGACGCAAGCTATCGAGGAAGGTCGTGATTGCGTGTAAAGTAAGCCAAGAAAGTGTGTAGTGAAAGATTCATTTGATGATATATATAAAAACAAAATATTACTCATAAAAATCTCGGGTGTTACATTCTACCCCCCTTAAAAAGAATTTCGCCCTCGAAATTCGTCACTTTGTAACAAACAGATGAGGATACCTCTCCCTCATCATATCCTCAAGCTCCCAAGTAGCTTATTCAAATTGGTGGTTCCTCCATAAAACTTTCACCAAGCGAGTGGTCTTGTTTCGTAGGACTTTTTCGCTACGATCCAGAATCTCTATCGGCTACTCTTCATAAGAAATATCTTGCTCCAGCGGTACAACTTCTGAGCTGAGTACACGTGAAGGATCTGGTATGTACTTTCTTAGGAGAGATACATGGAACACATCGTGAACTTGAGAGAGATTCGGTGGAAGCGCCAATCGGTAAGCTACCTTCCCAACACGATCCAGTATTTCGAAAGGACCGATATATCTAGGGCTCAACTTCCCCTTCTTTACAAATCTCATAACCCTCTTCCAGGGAGATATTCATAAGATCACTTTATCACCCACTTCAAACTCTAGGTCTTTTCTTCAGTTGTCGGCATAACTTTTCTGTCGACTCTGAGCTGCTCTTATGTGTTGTTGAATAGATCTAACCTTTTCTGCCATTTCATCAATGAGATCAGGTCCTAATAGCTTTCTTTCGCCAACTTCATCCCAGCAAGTTGGAGTCCTGCATTTCTTTCCATAGAGAGCTTCATAAGGAGCCATCTGAATACTGGAGTGAAAGCTATTATTATAAGAAAATTCCACCAAAGGTAGGTGTTGATCCCAACCTCCTTTGAAATCCATAGAGCAAGCTCTCAACATATCTTCTAGGGTTTGAATTGTTCTCTCAGACTGGTCGTCTGTCTGGGGATGATAAGCAGTGTTGAAACTCAACTCTGTATCCAGAGTATGCTGAAGACTTCGCCAGAACTTCGAGGTAAATCTCGGATCCCGATCAGATATAATAGAAAGTGGTACTCCATGCAATCTTACCACTTCCTTTACATATATCCTGGCAAGCAGATCTAGAGAGAAATCCTCTCTAATAGCAATGAAATGTGTAGACTTTGTAAGACGATCAACAATGACCCAAATAGCATTATTTCCTTTGGATGTTTTAGGAAGTCATGTGACAAAGTCCATAGTGATGTTTTCCCATTTCCATTCGGGTATGGGTAATGGTTGTAACATCCCCTTAGACTTCTGTCTCTCAGCTTTAACTTGTTGACAAACCAAGCATCGAGAGACATATTCGGCAACATCTCTTTTCATGCCATCCCACCAGAAGTACTCTTTCAGGTCCCTATACATCTTCGTGCTTCCCGGATGAATAGAGAATGATGAAATATGAGCCTCATCCAGCAGCTCCTTCTTTAATTCGGGGATGGGAGGAACACAAACCCGATTCCTGAACTTTATTATCCCATCACAATCAAGGTTGAATTCAGAAACATTTCTCACCTTCTTTTGTAACTCGACATCTTCTTTCTGTGCCTCTTTAATCTTCGCATGTATAGATGGTTTAACATTCATTTGAGAAAGATAAGATTTTTCCCCTTCCATTATAATTCCAAGATCCATCCCTTGTAAATCCATAAATATTGGATCTTTTGTGATCCTCATCATGGATAAACTAGCATGGTCTTGTCGACTTAATGCATCGGCCACCTTGTTTGCTTTCCCAGGGTGGTAATGGATTGAGCAGTCGTAATCCTTAATCAGCTCCAACCATCTTCTTTGACGCATATTCAACTCCTTTTGTGTGAAAATATACTTTAAACTTTTATGATCAGTATAAATATCACACCTTTCACCATAAAGGTAATGCCTCCAAATCTTTAATGCAAAGATTACCGCAGCCAACTCCAAATCATGTGTTGGGTAATTTTGCTCATGTATTTTCAACTGTCGTGAGGCATAAGCTATCACCATATCATTTTTCATAAGAACACACCCCAATCCCTTCTTGGATGCATCACTGTAGATCACAAACCTTTCTCCACTACAAGGCAGTGTGAGCACAGGTGCACTGGATAACCTTCTTTTCAACTCCTTGAAATTCTCTTCACATTCCTCTGTCCAAACAAACCTAACTCCTTTCCGAGTCAACTTGGTGAGTAGATTAGATAATCGTGAAAAATCTTTTACAAAACGTCGATAATATCCAGCCAAACCAAGAAAACTTCGGATCTCAGTTACTGGTTTTGGTCTTGACCATCTTTCGATAACCTCTGTTTTTGCTGGATCCACAGATATCCCCTCTTTTGAGATTATGTGACCCAAAAATGCAACTTTTTGAAGCCAAAATTCACACTTGGTAAATTTGGAATAAAGCTTCTCCTTTCTCAGGGTCTTCAATGTAATTCTCAAGTGATCTTCATGCTCTTACTTACTCTTTGAATAGACAAGAATATCATCTATAAAGACTACCACAAATTGATCAAGATAGTCTCTAAAGACTCTATTCATTAGATCCATGAAGATAGCAGGGGCATTAGTAAGACCAAATGGCATCACTATAAATTCATAGTGTCCATACCTTGTACGGAAAGCCGTCTTTGGTATATCCTCCCTTTTGACCCTTAGTTGATGATACCCTGAATGAAGATCAATCTTGGAAAAGTATTGAGCTCCGCGTAGTTGGTCAAATAAGTCATCAATGCGTGGGAGAGGATATTTGTTCTTGATAGTGATCTTGTTATGTTCTCGATAATCAATGCAGAGTCTCATTGATCCATCTTTCTTCTTAACAAATAGAATAGGTGCTCCCCAAGGTGACGCACTAGGGCGTATGAATCCCTTATCAAGATTCTCTTGGAGTTGCTTCTTCAATTCCTGCAACTCAATTGGGGCCATTCTATAAGGTGTCTTTGAAATTGGCAAAGCACCCGGTACGAGTTCTATTGAAAACTCAACTTCACGATTTGGTGGAAGACCCGGTAATTCCTCCGGAAAGACATCATCAAACTCCCGTACAATGGGCATATTCTTAATCGTGAGTTTCTCACCAACCATTTGAGATAAATAACCTTCATTTAGTGGAATCAATACCCATAATATGGAAGAAATTTCCACTGGAAGGTTATGTTCATCCTTGCATTGATAGACGATCGTAGATTGATCTGGAATATGAAATGTGACTTCCCTTCTTTGGCAATTGATATGAGCTCCATGTAGAGAAAGACAATCCATGCCAAGAATCACATCAATTTCCACCAAAGGAAGGATCACAAGATTTTCAGGAAGCACTTTCCCACAAACTTCGATCGGAGAAGAATTATAAACTTTTGATGCGACTATTGTGCCATTAGGTGTTGTCACAGCTAACTCAACATCTAATTGTTGAGGTAATACGGTGATACCCTTAGAAAATTTTTCAGAAATAAAAGAGTGGGTGGATCCAGAATCAAATAAAACATTTGCTACTTTAGAGTGGATGGTAAGTGTACCTTTCACCACTTCGTTATCGTACTCCACATCGCTGATAGAAATTGCATGTGACTTTCCTTTGTCTTTAGCCTTAAGATTTTGTTGACGTCGACCATCATCATCAACCCTTGGATTTGGGCACTGATTGGCATAATTCCCCATCTCCTTGCACTTGAAACATTGAAGTGTAGTAGGTTCATTCTGTGTATCCCTTCATTTGTTTGCATCATTAGACATCTTATTCCCATTATCGCGGCATTCAAATGCTCGATGACCTTCCTTTCCACATTTAAAACATTTACTTGTCCCTTTAAGACAACTCCCTCCATGTTTCTTTCCACACTTTGAGCATAAGGGAAAGCTCATCTTATTTTCAGTGTGCTCTTTAGATTTTCCTTTCAATTCCATCTTCCTCTTCTTATCAAACCCATGTGACTGATGGGTTACTCCAATCTCCATCTCGACTTTGAGAGCACATCGAATGATTTCCTCGTAGCTATTGAAGTCCCTTATGGCTAACGCCCTTCGAAGACTTGGTTTTAAGCCCCTAAAGAATCGATCGATCTTACTCTCAGGTTGGATAATAATACCAGAAGCGTACCTTGCAAGTCTTGTAAAATTTGCTTCATAGGTACCAACAGATTCATCATCCCTTTGCTTCAGTTCAAGAAACTATTTCTCCATCTTTGTTCGGAGAATACGAGGGAAGTACTTATTGAAAAATAAGTTCTTGAACTCGTCCCATTCCATAGACTCAATTTCATCCCTTTGCCTCGTATTCTTAATAATATTCCACCATTGATCAGCATCTCCTTCCAAACGATACACTGCTAGGATGACTTTATCATGTTCAGAACATTGAAGAACTGAAAATATCTTTTCAGTAGTACTAATCCATTGTTCAGCAACTAATGGATCAGTAGACCCGCTGAATGAAGGTGGACGCTGCCTCATGAAGGATTCAACAGAATGTTTCTCCTTCCTTTGCTCGTTTGGAAGTCCTGCATGATTCATAGCTTGAGAAAGTTGTGTGAGCATGGCTACAAGATTTTGCATTCCAGCTCCCATATCGTTTGGTTACTCAGGGGTACAATCATTGCATTTCCCATCGCATTCCGCATTAACACGGTTCCTTCGGGTTCCAGCCATTGAATAAAACCAAGAAGAATAGTGTGAGAAACACTAATTATAATAGGAAAACCACATAATTCAAGAATAAAATTTTCATGCTTAAGGTCTTATCCTAGGTTATTCATGGCCATTTCTAAAACACTAAGATTGTGTTCTATGCTTAGACTTATCCTTAGGGTTCTTACTAAGGCTTTCACATCCTAGTTTCCAAAGGTTGACTATACCTTTCCACTGATACCAACTATAACGGTCTGGAATTACTTCTAGTGGACTATAGTTGATACCTATCAGGGCACTCCATGGGCGGCTACACCCCCTGGGCGGGACACACCACCATCCCCAGTGGCAGCCATTTCCACATGAAGCCCTCGGGCGGAGAGCCATGCTTCGTCCAACGCTCACATGTGAGAGTTCCCAAGGATCGGATACATTCCTACCTCCTTTGCCTCTGATACCAACTATAACGACCCATACTTTACATACATTGTTAATACTTCAAAATTGAAGCACACTTATTACAACATATGACAAAACCACAAAAGACCGTATAGGTATAGTGTCTTTAGAAACTGGGAAACATAAACAACTGGTTCATAAATCTTCTATAGTGTCTCCCATTTATTTCATCATATCTAGGGTCCCTTTTAGCATATTCTACTTAATATCCATCTTCCTGACCTGGGGAAAAGAAAACATAAAAAGGTGAGCTCAAATGCTCAGCAAGGGGCAAATAAAGGAAATAAAAATCATATCATATCTTTTTGAAAATTATAACCTACAAAAGAGATCATAATATCTTAACATGGAATAAATCATAGAAGTGAAAATGAGATCCCCATAATCATAACATGAAACTTGAAACTTTGTGGCATGCACACATAATCATAGAACATCATTTCTTAATAGTCATGACTCATTTCCAAGACTATCTTAGTGGACAGAGTCCCTTTCTGAACCGAGTCACCCTCGTTCCAGTCCTGTTTCACTGAACCGGTATAACCTACCGTTCCAGCCATGTCTATCTCATGAGATATAAAATCTTTAACCAATTAATTGGAGGGAGATATAGGTCCCACCCATCTTATAATGAATCCTTTCTTATGTGTGCCACATAATCATAAACCATACATCATAGCGTAACCCATGTAATAAAAATGGAATTCTTAAACAACATGGCATCATAAAACAATTCATATAAGATAAATGAATTCATAAAAATAATTCCATCACAACATGATCAAATCAATGTAATAATAGGGATAAAAACAAAACCCTTTATTATCTTAGAAGGAAAATAATTTTGATAAAACACTTGAACTCCATTCTTGAGGAAAATATCCTTTCTACTTCAAAAACACTTTTCCTTTCTTAACATGTCATAAAATTATAAACTAAAAGAAGTTGATAAAAAATAAACATGAAAACATGTAAAGGAAGCTTCTTGGAAATAATTTTTTAAAAATCCATTCATGCCGTATAAGTTAAAAAACACATTCTTCGTACTTTTGTCGGAAAAGTCAAAAAGTACCTCGTACGAAAAACGACAAAAGATTCCTTTCATATTCTTTACCAAAAACTCACCAAAGGGTAAAATTGGATTTAAACTATTGTAATTGGATGGAAACAATATTACATATTGAGGGAACATGGATGTGGATGATAAAATACACCCCAGTAAATGCCAAAGTAAAAATAATCTCGGATAAAAATGAGATTGTGATATTTTCCCTTACCTTAGGTCCAATTTGATTTGTATGTGTTCGAAGCTCCTGTATAATGGTTTAAATAATGTTATTGACTTATTACAGAATCATACATATTGATATGATATCATATATGGTCATATTCTTAGCTTCTTGTTAGTAATATTTCATTGTTACTTGTTACTCGGGTCCTTATTGCCTTTTGTTCTTATGCGTGTTTTGCCGAATAAATTCTTATTATTCTTTTAAGGTTATAGATACCTTATATCCAGAATGGTATTAGTGTAACATATATCATATTTATTCATTCAATTCATTTATATAATTACTATGTAATGATGATCATGTAGAACGAGTCGCATCACATCGTGGAGACGGTATTCCGTACGTACGCACGAGTGATGATATCGTTCCTATGATCGTGGAACTATATTGGAGTATATATATATTATTTCAGTATCAATATTAATTTATAATAATCATAAATAGTTACTCATTACACCATTATACCCATCCTTGTAAGGTGATGGTGGAAAATAGATTACACCACGGCGTGGAGACGGTATTCCGTACGTAAGCACGCGCGGTGATTTCATTTTTCCGTAGGATGGATAGAAGGTGAATTAGGGTTGTTTCATATTTATAATAACATATCAGTATGTAAGTAATACTGATGTTATTACTTTATCATGAAACAACTAAAGAAGAAGAAGTTGAAGAAGAAAGAAATTGAAAAGATCGGTAATGGATATTACCTCTTCTTTGAAACGCCTCTTTGAATCCTCCACTTAGGGTTCTGATATTGGTCTTTGAAGAAGACCAGGACCTATAGGATTATTCTAGGGAAGTGGAGAGGAGAAAATGGCAGGGTTTGGCCGAGCTTGAGTGCTCAAATTGGTGTGAGGAGGAGGGGGAGGAGGTGCCCTTTTATAAGGGAGGAGAGGGGCACCTTAGGAATATCTCAAAATATTATTTTATATTAAAGTCAAAATCGGTTTATAATGGTTCCAAAGGGTCTTATTTCGAAGCTAAAGTGGGGATGGGTCGAAATCCTATCAACCAATAGGATTTAGACAAGTTTAGGGTATTATTTTAAACTTATCAATTATATTTAACTCTAAGTTAAATAATTTAACTTTTACCGTGCCTTTTTGTTTTCTTTCACTATATGGTTAATACACTTACTATAACATGCCAAACGAACCCCAAATTGTTTATTATTAATATATATATCTTTATCTAAGTCATTTGGCCGAACCTTAGATTTTTAGGAATAAAATAACAATTAGTAATATAATATTTGATTTAAAAACTATTTTGTGTCAATTTTGACACTATTTGATATATGATTTTTGTGAAAGTCATAACAGAATTATATGTTCGAACCAAGTTAATTAAATAAACACTAATATATCATAGTAACCTAGAAAATTAGTGTAATTCATAAAAAGTCTCAAATTACATTTATTTTGGTTTTTATAACATCAATTGTGTCAATATTTCATTAATAAGATAATTACTGCATCATCATTGTGTCATAAATAAATTAAATTATTTAATGTCTAAAAATTACAAATAAAATACCATTATGTAGGAAATATTTTTAGATTTCTAATGAATATTTATAGTCGAATTTATCTTATGTATAACCCCATATTAAAAATGATTTACTTATTAAACATTGATTTTAACTATTTTAACCCTTCTTTAAATAAATTAATAATAAATGTCCTAATCTTACCCAAGTGGGCCTAAATGGTCATATTTTATTCCTAAGTTTGTTTTTGGTCGAATTAAACTTATCCAATAGAATTAGGACATGTGTTAGGGTAATAGTAATATCATTTTTACCCTTAGTTACCCTATTTACTATTAACCGCGGTAAAAAAAAAGTAAAAAGTTACTATTCACCAAAAAAATATTTTTATCTCATTGAACCACATTTTACTTACTGATATCAACCGTGTCTGTCGGATTTTCGAAATTCCATTCACAGAAGCGGTAAAATTAAGTTTTATGCGAAAATTCAGTTTTTAACCTACCACTTAGTGGTTTCACTATTCATCAAAAATTGAAAGTTTTCAGAAAAATACCAAAATTTCACCCTAGGCTAATTTCGGTATACCGAATCCAAAAATGAAGTCCATTTTGAAAAATAAAATTTATAAAATTTCAAAAAGTGGTTATTACTATTCATAACGGCTAGTTTTAATAATATTTTAATAGCATATCGTTGTTTAGTGAAACTCGGTATTGCGTACGACGCAAGCTATCGAGGAAGGTCGTGATTGCGTGTAAAGTAAGCCAAGCAAGTGTGTAGTGAAAGATTCCTTTGATGATATATATAAAAACAAAATATTACTCATAAAAATCTCGGGTGTTACAATAACCACATGAGGAATCGTTAAAAACATTTAAAAAAATGTATTAAGTAAAGAAATCATCTTTGAAACCTTAGGTTTAACCTAGGTTATTCATAATCATTACCAAAACTATAGGATTTTATCATATACATAGTCTTATCCTTAGGGTTATTACTATGGTTTTCTCATCCTAGTTTCCAAAGTTTTATTAAAACCATGATCTGATACCAAATTTAAGGAACCAAGTTTTCCATACACAAATATTACATCATTTTATTTGAATATTCATTACATTATACAAATACACACCCAAGGATCATAAAGGAATAGTTCTTTTGTGAACTCCGAAATATAAACAACTGGTTAGAAATATATTTACATCATATCACACTTATTTCTTCTTAATTAAATCCATTTTTATCATATCACACATAACTCCTTTCTTCATATCAAATGGAAAGGAAACATAATAAAATGGTGACCCTAGATGCTCAATAAGGTTAAACATGAAAGATAAGGCATAAGATAAGAAATACAGGTATGTGATTATGAGAATAACATACAATTTTCATACCCAACCTTTCATGGATCATAAACATAAGTCATGGAATGAAACATTACCATTTCATAATACATGAATTGTAAGAATTAAAATTCATCATAACTCAATCATGAACCATAATTTCAATTCATAAATTTGTTTTTCATAATCATAAGTATAGAACACCATTTCATATGTGATGGTTAACTACTAAGACTCTCAAAATAGGCCTTATCACCTGTTACCCCTAATGGATCAAGAACATCGACTTGTTTCCTATAATGGATCAAGATCATCTACTTATTTCCCCTAACTATCTCATGAGATATAATTCATTACCCAATTAATTTGAGGGATATATAGTTACTACCCATAAATTAATGAAAACAATATATATGTGTGCCATAGAACCATAAACCATTGACCATATCAGCACCCATGTAAAAAGTTATTTTCATAAACACGTCATCATAACTCATGGAAAATAAATAGTTTTCATAAGTATAATTCCATAATAAACATAAACCATTCATATAAATAATTATAATGGTATCAAGGATTCATATCCCTAGTAAATAATAATTAATGAAAAATAATGTCATCTTGTATGGAAAATGATTTTTTGAATGATCACTTGAAATAATTCTTTAGGACAATATCCTTTCATTTACGAAATAATTTTTTTAAAGAGAAACATAATTATAAAGGAAACTTTTTATTTGAAAAGGACCTTGTAATATTTTAAAGGTTTTATTGAATCATTAAGGCTTCATGATGGCAGAAAATTCCATTCATGTCGTATAAGTTTAAAATGCATTCCTTATTTAGATTTTTGTGAGAAAACTCACAAATGAACTTGTTTAGAAAATGAAAAAAAAAATCAAACTTTTTTGTAAAAATTAAAACATGGGTAAAAATAAATTTAAAAATTAATATGATAATAAAAAAAATTGAAAAAAATTATAAAACATGGCTATGGAAGATAAATATTCCTCAATAGAATCTTAAAAAGAAATAATCTTGAATATTGATGAGATTTTGAAATAAAACCTTGCCACTTTATAATCTATTGAATCATATGCCCCATAAAAGAAAGAAAATTTTATGGATATAAAAGTACCATAATTTTCATCATAATTACTATAAAATACATTCATGGGTAGTATATGCAACACACAGAAGAAATAAGTATTGTATAAGGCATGTGTCCCAAAGAAATAAAAGTGAGACAAAAATATCTTAACTCAAGTCTTGCCTTTCCTTTCTCATAGTAATAATATAGGTATATTAAATTTTGGGTTTATTATACATGTATTCTATAAACATATATCAATAATAAATTGTATTATTTTTTTATAACATCTTAACAATTTTTTATTAATAATTAAAATCACAGTTCTTTGTTATATCAACTTCATTTTCAAGCATGTTTTTGTTTGGTAGTCCTAGTAATTAAACTTTTATTGTGGTATAATTATTTATAGAATCAATATTATGTTATATATATCATATATATTCAAAAAATAAATCCTTATTACCACTCATGTGAAATATGTATTAAAAATAATCACATCGTATTGTGGAGATGGTAAGCCATACGTACGCATGAGAGATGTTATCGTTTCCAAAAATATTAGGTGGTAAAATGGTAGATATTATATTATTAGTGAAGAAGTATAATTATGTTATAAATATAATATATAAATATTAAACCCATCATAATTCCCAGTCAATAAATATGATGATGGAAAAAGAATTGTATCGCTATGTGGAGATGGCAAGTTGTACGTACGCACGAGTGATATTTCACTTCGTATTCGATGGGAAAGGGGGTGTATAATGGTGTGTTTGTAATCATAATAACATTTAAGAATATTTAGGATCATTAATTTATTATTTTATGATATATATCATCAATTTATAGGAGGTATAAAAGAGTAAACAAATAGAGTGATCAATTAGGGTGATTACCTCTTCTTCAAAATGGCGCCTTTAGATCTCCTCTTAAAGACTCTAGAGTTGGTCCTTTGGGAAGTACAGAACATCTAGAATGTCGATAAGAAAGTTTAGAAGATAATTTTGTAGATTTTGGTCAATATATAATACTCAATGTGGTGAAATGAGATGAGGTATGAGGTGTCCTTTTATAATGAAGGTGAGGGGATTTTGGAATTTCTCAAAAGATTAATTTATAATAAATTAAATATCAATAAAAATACCTCCAAATTGAAATTTATTTGAATCTAATGCGGTATAGGGTGAGAATACCTTCAAAAATATATTTTAGACAATTTTTGGGGTAATTTTAAACCTTGTCATTTTGATTAACCCTTAGTTAACTTATTTAAATTTAAACTACATTAACAACATTTTCAATATTAAAAGGTTATTATTTTTACTTATAAGGAATAAATTCAACCATAAATGGTCTACTTATGATATTTTAGACCATAATTTATCCCATTTTACCTTATTTTGTATGTTTATGATTTTTTACTAATTTAATAAAATATTATTTTCATAAAATATCATCAGTATCTATTTCGTTACTATTCATTACATTAACTTTAAGAAAATCAATATAGTAAGGTAACTTCAAACCAATTCATTTAATACAATAATAATATTTCATATTCACCTATAAAATTTTTTGATCACCTTAATTAATTTAAATTATATTTCTTTTAATATCTTTCATATCACTTAATTGAGTTTTCATTAATTGAATAATTACTGCATCATCATTGTGTGATTATTTATGATAATTATTTATTCACAAAAATTAAAAATAAAATAACATGATGTATATAAAAATTTTAGGTTTATAATATTTATATTAGATTAAATCTACTATTTAAACCCATATTAATAATATTATACTTATTAAAACCAAGAGTGTGACATTCTTTCAATCCCTTTGATATTAATAATATCTAAGTAATTTTCATGAACAAGTGTCCAATAAATAATTCAATTTGTAACATAATGTGTTAAGTTACGAATAAAATTCATCCAATAAAATTTTTGTGAGTGTTAGGTTCATTTTATAGTCATTATTACTTTATTTTTATCCTAAATTACTCAATTTACCTTTTATCGTGGTAAAACAAATTACCAATGTTACTATTAATATTAGACAAAAAAGGGACCTATTTAATAAATTTTAACATTATGATTTAAAATATTGAACCCATTTTTCCAAAATTAAAAATGCATATGTTGCTAAAATTAATTTAAAATTAATATATTAGATCGGGCGAGAAAATGGATTTTTAAAGTGTAAACATTCAAAAGATTGATATGTTTTTATATCCAAATTCAATGTGAAATTGATTCAAATGACCTAAATTGTATTAAATTATACAAAATTTATCTAAATTATGGTAAAACCAATCAAAAATATAATTTAACACTATAAATTATGTAACGCCCCGACTCTAGTTACCCAGAGTCGGTGCATTATAACATAACATTGGTATGATCACAAGAAAGATCAAGTCCCGAAAGACCGATTAGTTTAGTAGCCTTGGAAACACTAGATACATTCATAAAGTTTTACATTACATCATAAAAAAACATCTTGTCTTCATATCCCCTCATACTATCCCTATAGATCATTCATAAATTACTTCTTCATAATCCTAGGAAAAATAAAACATTGAAAGGGGTGAGCTCAGATTCTCAGTAAGGATAACATTATAGCAGAAGCTTTCATAGATACGCATAAACACTTAAGTCAATTTATAACTAAAACAAAAGACTTTTAAACTTGAACTTCAGAATAAAATGGAAAAGATAAAATAAAATAATTCCATTTACTTATTCACATGGATATTATACTAGTCAAATGATCACATGAAATATCAATAACCAATTTCATAATGATATAATGCATAATGCCAGACTATCGTAACAACATAGCCAAGGCCTCGTGCCAAGACTACAAATAAGATTTTGCCAAGGCCTTGTGCCAAGACACTAGTTTGTCTCATGAGACCTACCGATGCATCGAGGAGCTATAGCGGGCTCCACCCGTCACTTATTAAGTCCAATGCATTCCTTATATGAACAGGTTTAAACATAACATAAACATTCGTATTAAAACTAGCATACAAAATGTCAATACTTTAACCACAAACCATGAATGGTATAAAAATAGCACATCCACAGTCAAACATAACTCATTCGATACAATATATAAGATTTTATTGTATCAAATTAACCTCAATCAAGAATAATTAAGGATATTGACATAGATGAAAATAATCATCAAAACTATTTGAGAGAAATATCCAACTTTTTCTTGAAATCATTTAAAAGTCACACTATTTGTCAAAAAGCCATTTAAAAATAGATTTTTGTATCAAAGTGTCCCATACCACTTTGAAACTTATAAAAGGAGTTTTAATTTTAAAACATTAATGTCCATATAAATAAATCCTTAAAACCATTTTTAAAACATGGACATTAATGAGCAAGATTTAGAAGAATAAGTCTTTAAAACATTTAAAAATGGTATTTTAGTTAGAGTTTCTAACCAAAAGAGAGAGACTTGAATACAAATAATTGAGGTAATCAAAATATTTTAATATCATGAGAATAATGGAATTAATGATATACTATGTCAAAGTACATTATATACACCACATAAAAGTGATTTGGTGTATAACAACAAAGAAGTCTCAATGGAATGTAAATTGAGATGAAATCTCTCATAAAGGTCGTATCCATAGGTTAAGGATAAATCAACGACATAGTTATGTGTGACAAATATAAATACACTAAATATGATTGGATATTCAGTGTAAAATAATCAAAGGACATTCACACATAATCTTGTAAAAACAACACCAATGAATTGGATGTTTAACTCAACAAATGGAGAATGAGTTAAAAATACTCTTATCAAATTCATATTGATGACTTGAGAAATTATCAATGGAGTGATTATGTGTATCAAAAGTATATCCACAGAAAAGGGGAGTGGAAATTACGACATAAGCAAATTAATAGTGATTCCACACATAATCTCGGAGTAAAATAATCAATGAAGTTTGCATAAAGCCGAATAAATGGAAATTGAAATTTTAAATTCCCTTATCGATTAGGTAACTTATGAAACATACACCCATGAAAGAAGGATAATACAATGATGATTTAAATACCCATAAATTAAAGTGTAATACACAATGAATACAATTATGGGTAGTACCCATACACCACATGAAATAAATAAGTGGTGAACAATGGAATTCTCACGAAATTAAGAGTGAGATAAGAAACCCCTTACCACGTTGTAATCAACTGATTCGTATGACCAAAAGTTAATAACCACCAAATTATTTACATAATAACATGAATATAAAGAGAATCATGATAATATATATCAAATGGAAGTACACAATACACCACTTTCAATACTTTAGTGGCGAACAATGGAAATCTCACGGAATTGAAAGTGAGATAACAAAATCCCTTACCTTGTACTTTTCCTTGGTTGGGGGTAGGTTAACCTCCTGTATAATGTTAAAATAATTGTTATTAAATTATTCAAGAATCATATACATTAATATGATATCATATATGATCTTTTAACTTTTCTTTGATAATAATATCTTAGAATTATCGTCGTTTCGGGTGTTAACATACTAGTTTTCTTTTATATGTTTTGCTACATAAGCCGTGTTTGTTATAGATAGGTTGTATCTTATTCATATCCATAATGATATTAAGTCCTTAAATACTATTATTAATCATGAAATGATAATTATACTTGAATGGATACGATGGAGAATGAATCTCATCGCATTCGTGGAGACGGTAGTCTGTACGTACGCACGAGCGACAATATCATTCTTTTGTTATTAAAATAATATATAATTGGATGGTATATCATATTTACAGAATCATTATCATGTTATATTTGTTTTTTAGATGAATTATACATCATTATTATACCCATCCAAATAATAATTTAATGAATAACAATTACACCACGACGTGGAGATGGTAAGCCATACGTACGCACGTATGGTGACATGTTATTCAAAGGGTGGATAGAATACTGAATGTGGTTGTACCATATTTATAATAATATTATAGTATATAGGAGATAATGGATTAATTATTTTATAATGGTAATAACAAAGAAAGAAGAAGTTGAAGAAGAAAAGAATTTGAAAAGGGGTGGTAAAAACATTACCTCTTCTTCGGGTTCTTCCTTTTGATTTGATCAAAAGGGATCCTTAGGTTGGCTTTATGATCAAAATAAGGCCTATAGGTTGTATTGAGATAAGTTTAGAGATTATTTGGGTAGGTTTTGGCCTAACAAAAAGGCTTTGAAGGTGTGAAAAAATGAGAAGTAGGAGTGCCCTTTTATAAGAGGGGTGAGGGGCACCTTTGGAAAAGCTAGAAATATTAATTTATAATAAATTTATTTTCGGTTTCTAATGGCTCCAAAGTTGATTATTTAAAGGTTACAGTGGGTATAGGTCTGAATCCATTCAACCAATAGAATTTAGACAGGTTTGGGTCATTGTATTAACCTCATCTTTTAGTTTTAACTCTTAGTTAATTAGTTTGACATTTACCATGTCACTTTGTATTTTTATATTATATAGTTAATAAAATTACTATATACATCCAATAGAAACCCATGTGGTCCATTAATGATACACCTATTATTATATAAGTCTCTTGGCCGAACCTTAGATTTTTAGGAATTTAATATTAATTAATAATATAATATTTGTTTTACAAATTCTTTTATGTCAATTTTGACACTATTCAATAATTGATTTTTTTAAAAATCATAACAGAATGATTAATTCAAAAAACGTTAATTAAATAAATACTAACATGTCATATTATCATATAAAATTAGTTTAACTCATAAAAAGTCTGAAATTATATTTATTTTGGTATTTATAATATCAATTATTTTAACTTTTCCTTATTATGGTAATTACTGCATCATCATTGTGTCAAAAATAAATTAAATTATTTAATGTCTACAATTAAAAATAAAATATAATTATGTAGGAAATCTTTTTATATTTCTAATTAATATTTATAGTCTAAAATCCAACATATATAACCCTATGTAAAAATTGTTTTCCTAAAAGATATATGCTTATGTCATTTTTGTAATTACTTTAACTTAATTAATATAAAGTGTCATTATCACTTACAAGTGGATCCATGGGGTCCCAACATCGACCCAAAGATTCCCATGGTCGGCCATGTATCAAAAATTAGGGTTAAGAAACGTTTTAGGGTAATTTATTATTATTATAATATTATTTTTGTACCATTATTTACCGGATTTACCCTTTATCCATGGTAAATAAAATATTTACCAAAGTAATTATTCAAAATGTCTAAAAATAAAAGTTACCTATATACAAAATTTGAACATCCTGATTCCAAATATGGAATCCATTTTTCCAAATTCAAAACACAGAAGTGGCAGAAATTAATTTAATATTAATTCTTGTTGTTAAAACAGAAAACGTGTATTTAAGAGATAAAAACTATCAAAAGATTGACACTGGTTTATGTCCGGTTTAATTGTAAAATTATGTACAATGACCCACATTGTATTACATGGTAAAAATATATTATAAATATAATTTAAAACCACTAAAATTCATAATTTATCACTATTAATTATTTCGATTAAAAAAGTTATTTTTAATTAAAATTTAGTAATTTTCACTATTCATCAAAATATAAAAGTTATCCTAAAAGTACCAAAATTTCACCCTAGGATAATTTCTCTATTCCAAATCCAAAAATTAATTCTATTTTACCAAATTCAAATCATAAAAGTTTCATTTATTAATTTAAAATTAATTCCCGCTTTTGAAACCAAAAGGCATATTTTTAAAAAATAATTACTATCAAAAGTTTGACACTTGTTTATGTCCAATTTCAAGGTGAAATTACATAAAATGACCATAATTGGATTAAATAGTGAAAATATAATCTATTTATACTTACAAACCATTAAAATGTTTAATTTAACAATATAAATTATTTTGATTAAAAATAGTTGTTTTCAGATAAAATATAGTATTTTTCACTATTCACCCAAATATGAAAGTTATCAGAAAGACACCAAAACATTATTGAAACTAAATTCTTACGTCCTGATTCTAAAGAAGAATTTCATTTTGTCAAATTGAATATATAAAAGTTTCAAATATTGGATTTAAATAGGCTTCTCCATTAAAAGGCGGTAAAATTTCATTTTTTGAAAAATACTTCTTTTATCTAAAAAAATGAATTTGTTTATAAATCATGTCTTAGAAACTAATAATATGGATTAAAATTATAAGGATAATATAATATTTAAAATTCAGTTAATACTATTCATAACCTCTTTTGATCGGCTAGTTTGGTAAGTCGTGGTGCGCTTGAACTTAGTGTTGCATACAACACACGCTATTGTATTATTCAAAGAGAAGTGTACTGTGGAAGATTGGGGTGTTACATTCTCCCCTCCTTCAATAAATTGTGTCCTCGCAATTTTTAAAATTGTTCTTGGCAATATAATGGAAAGTCCCAAATCGGAAAAAGATTCAATAAAACTATCACTTTAAAAGAAAGAAAGAGAGGTATAAAGGTCAACCAAGATAACCCATACTCAGATTCCATATAGGAAAACATGGATATGGACGATAAACTAAGTGTCAAGTTCTGATGGAGAGGGATAGAAATCATGATCAGCAGAAAGTTAACAATAAGAAAACCACAAACTTGTGTTGGGACAGATGGTCATTAGTCTCCTAGTAGGAAAGTAAACAGACAACATTTTTTGTTTTAAGTTACATTACATAAGGATGAGGAATTCATTTTGATATTGACTAAGAATATAAAGATATATACTTACTTTTTATGTAGAGTTTCATTCTTTAATAAATTTCCACCACTAACTCATGTTTTTTAAACGATGAGTATTCAAGAAGACTTGGTCACACTAGAAGAGCTAGAATAAACTTCTATAGAATCACATGATCCAAGCAGGATGAACTATATATTTACATTGTCTTTTGAGATTAATCAAAACCAAAATGGTTATTACATGATCTAATGATCCCCCAAAAGGATATTCCTTGAGAGAAATAAACACTAATCTTAATTTCTAAAATTAAACCAACAATACCCTAAAGTTAAATAAATACCATTCAATAATCAATTGTCCTCAAAATCCGTCAATATTATCCAAACTAATATTGAAACCCAGAACTTATAAAGAATGTAGTCTTCCACGTTAAATTGTATCTCCAGATGACATTAATTTCTCTTAAAGTTACATACTTAAAAGTAATTAACCTAATCATTTCCATAAATATCCCATATCATTATAAATTCACAATAAAAACATAGATAAAAACCCAACATTACTCCTCAAATGAAATCCCATACTATTCTATTTTCCTTGGGCATATAGTATTCACACCAAAGCGAACAACTTCCAAAATAACATTTATCACTTAATCACCAAATCATTTTCCTATACTAAGGGTATTCATTTGATAAGACGTAAGATCCCATATCAAATTATTATTGATAAATAAAATCATTTAACTAAAAATAATAGTCACACTAACCAGGGACTTCACGTAGTCCAGTGGTAGGCGATAAATCCCAATCGCACTTTGGTTGTGGGTTTGATTCCCACAGCTTTGTCCGACATGATGGGTTGTCACACGGTCTGCGTGTTGTCCTTTTTTAAAAACTATGTTTTATAACATTACCTAAATGGGATAAATTCCTCAAAATAACCGTAACATAATTTAACCACAAATCTTATCTCATACCTTGCATTTTCATCCCAAATTATAATAACTTATAATTGCCTCAATCCCAATGATCATATAAAACCAAATGGTTATTTATAACTATATTCACAAGAGATAAGATAATTCTTCCTCAAATATCATTCTCACATGGAAAACTAAAGGGTTAAAAAATACAAGAGAAAATTATTCCAAGGTAAACCCATCAACAAGGAGCACTAACATTTCTCCAACCATTTATTTCCACATAGCTTCTTCTTTGACCAAGAAAATATCCTATAGAATAGGGCATTCACTCAGGTAATGGCCAGGTCCCCTACATTTACGGAAAATGACTGTAAATGGATTCTTGGGACCATTTTTATCTTCTTCCACAATACTCTTCATTTTCCTTCGGCAATTCTTCACTTTATGTCCTTCCTTCCCACACGTAAAGCATTTATTTATCCCATTGAGACACTCTCCTGGGTGTCTCCTTCCACATTTCCTACATGGTGGAAATTGAGGATTCCATTCTCCATGGTCTCCGCTGCTGGAGCTCTTATCATTCATCAACTTTCTCTTCTTTGTTGAGTCCAGGAATTGGTTAATATATATATTGTTGATCATATTTTTGGAAAATTTATTTAGCATAAAGACGATATCTTTTACACCTATCAACATTCCATTTTTTTGCTTATTTCCACCATCGTTCCCACCTTGTACATCATTCTCAAAGTCACTATGACTTCCTTGGAATCCATCCATTCACTAAAACCAGAAAGCATTGTGTGAGTAATAGTAGTCATACAATCATTTAGAGATTAACATGTCACTATATTCTCAATTTGAAACACATTAGGATTAACCAAGGTCATTTACTCTCATCTTATATATATAATTCTTTAAATCAGTTTTTAAAGAAAATATAAATTATCCTAAGCATATCCCCCAGGAGTGTCGTAACCAAGAGTGCAGCAAGGCCCGTTGTCATGTACCAGTTCTCATTCGAGTCTAGCTCAAAGCGGTGTTTTCAGGTTTTACCCCTAGGTACATCTGTGTCATAGCTGCCTCTACCTGCTCGTATCCAGACAGGGATATATTTCTCAGAAAACTCACAAAATCTTTACAATACCAAAATTCTAGGAAGTTATTCTATACTAATCCTCAAAGTTCATCTTAGGTCTACGTGCTCTAATTAGAGTTTATCAAAATACATCTTCCAAAGTTTATACTAAACTTCCTCTGATGCCAACTGTAACGCCCCGAATCCAGTTACCCAGATTCGGTGCATTATTACATAACATTGGCATGATCACAAGAAAGATCAAGTCTCGAAAGACCGATTAGTTTAGTATCCTTGGAAACACTAGATACATTCATAAAGTTTTACATTATATTATAAAAAAACATCTTGTCTTCATATCCCCTCATACTATCCCTGCAGGTCATTCAGAAATTACTTCTTCATAATCCTGGGAAACATACAACATTGAAAGGGGTGAGCTCAGATGCTCAGTAAGGATAACATTATAGCAGAAGCTTGCATAGATAAGCATAAACACTTAAGGCAAATTGTAACTAAAACAAAACCCTTTTAAACGTGAACTTCAGCATAAAATGGCAAAGATAAAATAAAATAATGCCATTTACTTATTCACATGGATATTATACTAGTCGAATGATCACATGCAATATCAATAACCACTTCCATAATGATGTAATGCATAATGTCATACTATCATAACCACATAGCCAAGGCCTCGTGCCAAGACTACAAATAATATTTTGCCAAGGCCTTGTGCCAAGACACTAGTTTATCTCATGATACCTACCGATGCATCGAGGAGCTATAGAGGGCTCCACCCGTCACTTATTAAGTCCAAAACATTCTTCATATGAATAGGTTTAAACATAACATAAACATTCATATTAAAAATAGCATACTAAATGTCAATACTTTAACCACAAAACATGAATGGTATAAAAATAGCACATCCACAGTCAAACATAACTCATTCGATACAATATGGAAGATTGTATTGTATCACATTAACATCAATCATGAATAATGAAGGATATTTACATAGATGAAAATAATCATCAAAACTATTTTAGAGAAATATCCCTCTTTTTCTTGAAATCATTTAAAAGTCACACTATTTGTCAAGAAGCCATTTAAAAATAGATTTTTGAATCAAAGTGTCCCATACCACTTTGAAACTCTTAAAAGGAGTTTTAATTTTAAAACATTAATGTCCATATAAATAAATCCTTAAAACCATTTTTAAAACATGGACATTAATGAGCAATATTTGGAAGAATAAGTCTTTAAAACATTTAAAAATGGTATTTTAGTTAGAGTTTCTAACCAAAAGAGAGAGACTTGAATACAAATAATTGAGGTAATAAAAACATTTTAATATCATGAGAATAATGGAATTCATGATATACTATTTCAAAGTATATTATATACACCACATAAAAGTTATTTGATGTATAACAACAAAGAAGTCTCAATGGAATGTAAATTGAGTTGAAATCTCTCAAAAAGGCCGTATCCTTAGGCTAAGGATAAATTAACGACATAGTTATGTTTGACAAATATAAATACACTAAATATGATTGGATATTAAGTGTAAAATAATCAAAGGACATTCACACATAATCTTGTAAAAACAACATCAATGAATTGGATGTTTAACTCAACAAATGGAGAATGAGTTAAAATTACTCTTATCAAATTCATATCGATGACTTGAGAAATTATCAATGGAGTGATTATGTGTATCAAAAGTATATCCATAGAAAAGGGGAGTGAAAATTACAACATAATCAAATGAATAGTGATTCCACACATAATCTCGGATTAAAATAATCAATGAAGTTTGCATAAAGCCGAATAAATGGAAATTGAAATTTCAAATTCCCTTATCGATTAGGTAACTTATGAAACATACACCCATGAAAGAAGTATCATACAATGATGATGTAAATACCCATAAATTAAAGTATAATACACAATTAATACAATTATGGGTAGTACACATACACCACATGCAATAAATAAGTGGTGAACAATTGAATTCTCACGAAATTAAGAGTGAGATAAGAAACCCCTTACCACGTTGTAATCAACTGAGTCGTATGACCAAAAGTTAATAACCACCAAAGTATTTACAGAATAACATGAATATAAAGAGAATCGTGATAATATATATCAAATGGTAGTACACAATACACCACTTTCAATAATTTAGTGGCAAACAATGGAAATCTCACGGAATTGAAAGTGGGATAAGAAAATCCCTTACCTTGTACTTTTCCTTCGTTGGGGGTAAGTTAACCTCCTGTATAATGTTTAAATAATTATTATTAAATTATTCAAGAATCATATACATTAATATGATATCATATATTATTTTTTAACATTTCTTTTTTAATAATATCTTAAAATTATCGTCGTTTCGGGTGTTAACATACTCGTTTTCTTTTATATGTTTTGTTACATAAGCCGTGTTTGTTATGGATAGGTTGTATATTATTCATATCCAGAATGATATTAAGTCCTTAAATACTATTATTAATCATGAAATTATAATTATTCTTGAATGGATACGATGGATAATGAATCTCATCACGTTCGTGGAGACGGTAGTCCGTAGGTAAGCACGAGCGACAATATCATTCTTTTATTATTAAAATAATATATAATTGGATAGTATATAATATATAAAGAATAATTATCATGTTATATTTATTTTTTAAATGCATTATAAATCATTATTATACCCATATAAATAATAATTTAATGAATAACAATTACGCCACGATGTGGAGACCGTAAGCCGTACATACGCACGTATGGTGACATGTTATTCAAAGGGTGGATAGAATACTGAATATGGTTGTACCATATTTATAATAATATTACATTATATATTAGATACTGGATTCATTATTTTATAATGGGAATAAAAAAGAAAGAAGAAGTTGAAGAAGAAAAGAATTTGAAAATGGGTGGTAAAAACATTACCCCTTCTTCGGGTTGTTCCTTTTGATTTGATCAAAAGGGCTCCTTAGGTTGGCTTTCTGATCAAACTAAGGCCTCTAGGTTGTAGTGAGAGAATTTTAGAGACTATTTGGGTATGGTTTGGAATAATCAAAAGTCTTTTAAGGTGTGAATAAATGAGAAGGAGGAGTGCCCTTTTATAAGAGGGGTGAGGGGCACCTTCGGAAAAGCTAGAAATATTAATTTATAATAAATTAATTTTCGGTTTCTAATGGTCAAAAAGTTGATTATTTAAATTTTAAGGTGGGTATAGGTCGAAATACATTCAACCAATAGAGTTTATACAGGTTTGGGTCATTATATTAACCTTATCGTTTAGTTTTAACTCTTAGTTAATTAGTTTGACATTTACCATGTCACTTTGTATTTTTATATTATATAGTTAATAAACTTACTATATACTTCCAAGAGACCACCAAGTAGTCCATTTATGATACACCTATCATTATATAAGTCTCTTGGTCGAACCTTAGATTTTTATAAATTTAATATCAATTAATAATATAATATTTGTTTTAAAAATTCTTTTATGTCAATTTTGACACTATTCAATAATTGATTTTTGTAAAACTTATAACAGAATTATTACTTCGAAAAAATTTAATTAAATAAATCCTAACATGTCATATTATCCTATAAAATTAGTTTAATTCATAAAAAGTCTGAAATTATATTTATTTGGGTATTTATAATATCAATTATTTTAATTTTGCACTATTATGGTAATTACTGCATCATCATTGTGTCATAAATAAATTAAATTATTTAATGTCTAAAAATTATAAATAAAATATCATTATGTAGTAAATAGTTTTATCTTTCTAATGAATTTTTATAGTCTAAAATACAACATATATAACCCTATGTAAAAATTATTTTTCTAAAGGATATATGCTTATGTCATTTTTGTAATTACTTTAACTTAATTAATATAAAGTGTCATTATCACTTACAAGTGGATCCATGGGGTCCCAAAATCGACCCAAATATGTACATGGCCGGCCATGTAATAACCAATAGTGTTACGACACGTTTTAGGGTAATTTAATATTATTATAATATTATTTTTGTACCATTATTTACCGGATTTACCCTTTATCCATGGTAAATAAAATATTTACCAAAGTAATTATTCAAAATGTATAAAAATAAAAGTTACCTATCTAAAAAATTTGAACATCCTAATTCCAAATATGGAATCCATTTTTCCAAATTCAAAACATAGAAGTGGCAGAAATTAATTTAATATTAATTCTCATTGTTAAAACAAAAAAGCATGTTTTTAGGAGATAAAAACTATCAAAAGATTGACACTGGTTTATGTCTGGTTTAATTGTAAAATTATGTACAATGACCCACATTGTATTACATGGTAATAATATATTCTAAATATAATTTAAAACCACTCAAATTCATAATTTATCACTATTAATTATTTTGATTAAAAAAGTTGTTTTTAATTAAAATTTAGTAATTTTCACTATTCATCAAAATATAAAAGTTATCCTAAAAGTACCAAAATTTCATGCTAGGATAATTTCTTTATTTTGAATCCAAAAATGAAGTATATTTTACCAAATTAAAATCATCAAAGTTTCATTTATTAATTTAAAATTAATTCCCGCTTTTGAAACCAAAAGGCGTATTTTTAAAAAATAATAACTATCAAAAGTTTGACACTTGTTTATGTCCAATTTCAAGGTGAAATTACTTAAAATGACCATCATTGGATTAAATAGTAAAAATATAATCTATTTATACTTCCAAACCATTAAAATGTACAATTTAAAAATATATATTATTTTGATTAAAAAAAAGTTGTTTTCAGATAAAATATAGTATTTTTCACCATTCACCCAAATATGAAAGTTATCATAAAGACACCAAAACATTATTGAAACTAAATTCTTATGTCCCGATTCTAAAGAAGAATTTAATTTTGTCCAATTGAATATATAAAAGTTTCAAATATTGGATTTAAATAGGCTTCTCCATTAAAAGGCGGTAAAATTTCATTTTTTGAAAAATACTTCTTTTATCTGAAAAAATGAATTTGTTCATAAATAATGTCTTAGAAACTCATAATATGGATTAAAATTATAAGGATAATATAATATTTAAAATTCAGTTAATACTATTCATAACCTCTTTTGATCAGCTAGTTTCGTAAGTCGTGGTGCGCTTGAACTCAGTGTTGCGTACAACACACGCTATTGTATTATTCAAAGAGAAGTGTACCATGGAAGATTGGGGTGTTACAAATTATTTAGTTGAAAAAGATATTTTCAATTAAAATTTAGTATTTTTCATCATTCATCAAAACATGAAACTTACAAGAAAAATACCAAAAATTCAAGAAAAGTACAATTTTATATCCATATTTCAAAGAAGAAGTTTATTTTTTCAAAAAAAAATTATAAAAGTGAAAAAAAAATAGTTTTAAAATGCGTACACCATTAAAATGCGGAAAAACTTCTTTTAGAAAAATATAACTTTTATGTGAAAAAATTAGATTTATTCTTGAAAACATTTGATTGAATATAAAATAAATAAATTTAATAGTGTGGTTAATAAAATTATTTACCTCTAATTTAACATCTAATTTATAATGATCACATAATAATATTTCATTTTTTACAATGATTGTTGTGTGCAACATAACTATCCAAAGTATTTAAATCTTCAAAATGACATGAAGTAAAATATTGGGTTGTTACAAATGGTTCACAAAAACTATTATTTTTTAAATATAGTTTTGGTCAATCTCATACTAGTTGGTTAATGTTAGGATTGAAAAGAGATTGGATTTTACGGTGTCCAACGCACCAATTCCAAATCCGAGATTCGTTATCTTGTGCTCATAAACCTTTAATATTTTTACTTTCAAGATATTTTAAATATAAAATATAAAAATTTTAAATTCAGATGTAGTGAATAAAACTTTTCCTTTATAATTAAAGAAATTACAATAATCATTTTTAAAAAAATTATATAATTATCACATAATTGACTAATACTTAGAAAAAAGTGCTTCAATCCATTGAAAAATAAAAAATATTTTATTAAATTATAGTAAGAGAAACCGATAATACCATTATCAATTGATTTAATATTTTAATCATCTCCAAATGTGACATGTACTCCATCAAAGTTTATGAGATGATTGAATTTAAAAGGATCACAACACATGTGACTCAAGAACCCACTATCCATATACCATCTAGATTTTAAGGTTTTTCCCTTGATACCCTTATACTAGAAAATATTAAGAGACTAATTATTTTAGTACACATATCATGGGTCCAAATAAATTATCTAATAAAGAATTTGGAATCCAAACTTGTTTAGAATAATTTTTCCCATTAGAAATTTGAAGGGTGATTTGAATTCACTTTTGGTCTACCATATCAAGAATATTTACAATTTCATTAACAAAAAAATTCCCAAATTTGTTTTAAAATATATAAAAACTTATTTTTGTATTTAAAATTTTTAATTAGTTTTTTAGTAAATGTTATTTTTTAAAATATATTTCTCAAACACCCATGGTGTTCCTAAAAATAATTCTATGGGTCATTCTCTTTTTTGATTTTACAAATTATGGTTATTTTATGATTTATTTTATTATTTTTTTTTTATATTATGAATATAATATCATAATTCCATATCCTTAATCATTAAATTTACAAATTTCTCATTCATATATGCATTTTATTTTATAATATCATATAGTTATTCCATTGAACTTTATATATTTCTTCTATCATTTATTATTATTAATTAATTAAATTGTTTTAATTATCTTTAATAATTTTAAAATTGGTTTATGATCTTTAAGACATTGATTATTGAATTTTTTTTTTAGTTAAATTCATCCACCCCACACCCACTTTCTATTTTACCTTACTCTGACTATAATAGGATCATTTTTTTATTTTATGAAAACCCTAATTTCCACTTTTCTCCTTTGAGTTGGTTGTTGGATCCACACATGGTTAAATTATTGATATATTGGATTATATTATAAAGGTTTAAAATTGATTATATAATTTTATATCCAAATGGGAAACATCATGGCTTGGTGAAAGCTATGGTGGCACTAGTTTGTGCCTGAGTGTAAATAGGGAAAGGGGGAAATGGCTTGTCCAATATATGTCCAAGTCACAGTGCGTGAGAGGACCTTCTATTGACCACAACCTAGGGGACCCCACAAAAACTATTTAGAGGGTGTGTTTAGGGTGTAAATGTCTTGATTCTTTGGGACATGTTGTATTTTCCCTAGAGTGTTCAAGATAAACCAGTCATGGCTACACCAAGGTGATGGCCATTGCAATGGTTGGGTGGTTTTTCAAATTATTGAAATCTTCTCCATTCTTATAGAGTCATGAGAAGAATAAAGGTATAATTTTCATAGATTAGATATGGTGTTTTTAATGAATTATTTATTCAATTATAAGCCCTATTAATCAAATAGATCACCCTTCTCTTGTTGATTCCTTGAATCCAAAAAATTATGTGTGACTCACAGATGAACCAAGGGATTAAGGTCTACCCTTCTCAAGTTGAGAATTGTTACATTATTAAATTTTATTCATATCAAATTATTTGTTCGTCCTAAATTATTATTACACCTATTGTTTTTGTGTTTATGTTTTAGAGATTTAGTGTTGAACCCACCCTATTAGAGAACTATTTTCATTCTTCAACATCTTAGTGGTGAACCTATTAGAGAATAATTCCTTAGTGAGTCTCTTATTATTTTTATTTGATGATTTTATTCAAATAGACTCGTATTATACCATTTATGGTGGTTAAATTTGGGTAAATTATTTTATACCACCATTGTATTTTTCTTCCTTGTATCCTTCTATAGAAACCAAATTATTTTATGTGAAACTTTTTCAATGAGTTATTGGCGAGTGAGATTGTTCTAATTAGTGTGTGCCTGTGTTTAGGGTGTTGAAACCCTTAAAGAACCTTGACATTTGAATAGAAAAACTTTATGTTGGAAGTTCCTTACCATTTTGGGCTCTTTGATGCAAATTTCCCTTAGTATGATTATTTTGTATAATACTTTGATGACTACTCTTGGTTTTGATTTCATATGGGTGTGTGAATAGCCCATGAGACCCATTTATGATGTTTATTTCCATGAATATTATTTTTGGTTGTTGATCATGTTTGTTGTTTAAATTGTGTCTTTTATGTTGCTAATATTTTTATCATAATGATAGGTTAGGCTTTCCTTTAGGTTTTCTAACCTTGTATACGTGTTATCATGCCTTTTGGAGTTATTGTTCTTAGTGCTTAGGGCATGTTGATCATTATGGTATGGTTATCTCTTAGATAGGGAGTGTGCATGACTTCTGATAGTAGAAATTATGAACCGGATCACAGGGTAGGGATACAATGATGCCTCATGGATGTCGTGTGATTTACTTAATTCCTTGGGAATTCTAGGTAGCATGTTTATTTAAGGCCTGGTAGATGCTAAGTAGAATGATCAATCAATTCCTGTTGATGATGAGAACATGAATCAATTTATTTCTAGTGTATTTTTAGTAACTTGTTCACATGAATCCTATAAGTATATTTATTAAATTTTTCACTAGTTCTTGATTACTAAGGATATCTTGATATTCCTTTTAGCATGGATCCAAAGTGGGTATAGTCAGGGCACATGGTGTCTCAGTTTGTACATGGGTTCTCAATATGTGATTGTTTATGATTTCTTGTTCATTTATTATTATCATAGAATGCACCAATTTTAAAAATAACAATTTTTTAAAAACTCATTAGTTGTTTCCTACTAGGTTTTATTACTCACATCCAGTACAAGGATTTCAATGAACATGCTGATTTCATTTATAGGAATCCAAGAAAGGGTGAGTAGACCATGGTAGATAGTTTATTTGTGAACTATAGAGTTGTTGGAATGTATGGGATAGACATCGTGGGATTCCCATGGTGTTTCATTTGTTAATTTACCTTCATGCACCTTTTTCCTATTTTATCTCTCCATATAAAGAGCCTATTTATTTTTTATATGTCTTGTATTCCATTTGATAGTATTTTTTTCAACCTTGTTTACTCTGAGTTATTGTATTTTTTTATATTATTAGTGAAAAGGATATGATACTAAGGGTACATTATTCCCTCTAATGGAATTCAGACTCTCATTATTATTTGGTAGCCTCTTGCGTCAGGGGTGTCACACATGAGGTCTTGTGGTTTTCAGGTTAGACTAGGTGGTTTGGGTTAGGACCTTAAAAAATAGTATCAGAGCACAATTTTCTTCTTTTCTTTTTGACTAATTTAGGAAATGGTAGAAAGGAAATAGTTAGTGTGGGACTTGGTTAGAAGATTTTCTATGTACCTTGTCATATTATGTGTAATGGACCACCAAGTTACCATTGATGGGATTGATGTTACTATTTGATGGGATTTTGGGTGTATTCATGTACCATAATTAGGCATGTATTATCATATGAAATATATATACCTAATTTTTTTTACATACTAGTTCTTTAATTTAATGCCTTAATGTGTGTTATCTATTCCGAATAAACTTGTATTCTTCATTGAGTGATATATCTAGTGTGTGTGTGTGATTGTGACTAACATGTAGGTATGGAGACCTTGGTTAGATATAGGAGGTTTATACCTTAGTTTTTGGGTTGAATCCTATACGAAACGTTGTGTGATCCCATAGTCTAATTAGTATTTGTCATAACGACTTCATTTTTTATAAGTGTTTCTTTAACATTTTAAAAGATGTCACCATGAAGGAGGTGTATGGAAATTCCAAATCACAAGGGTTGGGATGCTACTATTAGGGACAATTCTCCAGTTCCACTACCTACTATACAAGAGAGTTTAGAAAATCATGGTTATCCACCAGCACTGGTAGTAAAGGAAGTTGTCCCACCTAAGTCAAGAGTTCTTCCACTTATTCCTTATCGGGATAAAAGGGAACTGAGGTACATGGTTGACTATACCAATGGATTATAACTCTAGTATCCACTAGATCTTCAAGAAATAATAGGTTCATATGATGTGAACGAATTGATTTAAAACATTTAGGGTGACATGGACCTCATTGAGACACCTGAAGACATGAATATGAATTTGGTAGAGTTTATGCTACAGGTTCCCTCCAAGAAGTGTTGGGGAATGATAGGATAGGCTATAATATGTGATAATTTCTCTTTTTAGGCCTTTAAGGACCTATTATTTAGGGATTTTTCCCCAACACTCTAAAGATGGACCAATTTCAATAGTTTATAGTGCTCAATAGGGGGCCATGACAGTGTCCACATACTCCACTCATTTCTCTAATCTACTTCATTTTTCACCTCTCTGGGATGGAATTGATGCACAGAAAGCTATGAAGTTAAATATTGGTCATAGTTTCAATGTAAAATGGTAGGGTAGGGAATTATACCTACTGATATACTTATAGGTTCTATGGAGGTCCTTGAATATAGATAAGGGTCTGATGGAGGATCGAGTAGTTGGTCTTCTTCCAAATTTCAGTACTTAGATGGGAGGACCTCTTACTACTCTGATGAGTGTCTCATATGGTAGTAGGATGATAAAGACTTAGGATATATAGTAAGTTAGTTGTAATTAGGTGGAGAAGATTTTTTATTCTGTTTTTCCCTCAGTAGGAATACCATAATATTTAAACTATGGGAAGTTTGATCATTAAAGTAGGATTTTCAAAGCACCCTAGATCCAGTGTCGATAGTGTGGAAAGATAAGGAATATACAAACGTTTTTCTCTAGTGTTATATGGTCAATATTCCATATAATATTTAGGAATATATTTTCATTCAATAAAGGATCCATCTAGGTTCTTCAGTAATAGACTAAAATAACGACTACTCAAATAGGACAAACATCTCAAGGATAGGGTGACAGAGTAGAGGTAAGTTGAGTTTATGTATTAGATCAGACTCCAACATATGGTGGTAAATGAAAAAAACTATTTTAGTTATAATATTGATCACTTATACATTTTTTACTATATTTCTTGATATCATCACCTCCAATTATTTTATCCCTACACAATTTATTTCTAGACATAACTTATCATACAATTTTTCCACTAAGTTACTTTACCTAAATACACTTTTGGGAATGAAAGTGGACTATCATCAGTAATTCCCAGAGTGTCCTATAGTCATTACAAATTATTTACATATAGGAGACTTCATTATTCTAGATATAATTAGCTTTAATGTGATTCTTGGTATGGACTACTTGACCAGCTTTTGAGATCACATTGATTGCTATCAAATATGAGTATCTTTTACATCATCTATGGGAGTTAATTATGTGATATACAAATAATTAGAGTTATTATTATGTGGATTTGGTTCATAATTGAGCTAACTTAGGATGATAGTGATGAGAATTATAGGCTTTCCACTTTTAGTTGGATCAGTGGAAGCCACCTTGTCTTTTCATCCAATTTTGGATCTCCATCAAGACTTCTTCTTAGAGGACTTCACAAGAATTTCCCTTGAAATTTGAGTTGACTTTAAGATATATCATGAGTCATTCACATAAAACATTTTGATACCTCTGTATCGTATGGTGTCAGATGAGTTAAAGGTTCTCAAATTATAGATTAAGGAATTAGAGCATAAGGGATTTATTAGATTAAATACTTTACTAGGGGACCACTTGTCTTGTTTTCCAAGAAGGTGGATAGAAGTCTCTTAATCTATATAGATTATCAAAAATATAATATGGTGACATTGAATAAATAATATCCTTTATCGAAGATTAATAATTGTTTAAATCAATTATATGGGGCTCATTTCTTATTTAATATTGATCTTTCATTGGGATATCACCAATTATAGGTTATATAGGATTACATCCCAAATATAGTGTTTTAGAGTAGGTATGGGAGATGATAATAATTAGTAATTCCATTTAGAATGAAATATGTGTTGTTAGTATTCATAGATCTTGTGAATAAGATCTTATAACCATATCATGACATGTTCATCATGGTGTTCATTGAAAACATCCCCATCTCCTCATCGACCCAAGAGTAGCATGTTAAACATCTTAAGATACATTTTTAGTACACTTTTAGCACATCTTCATTATTCAAATCTATATAATTGAAAATTTTGGATTTAAGCAAATGTATTTCTTAGGAAATTTGTTGTTTTAGATAAGTATATTAATAGAACAAGAGAAAATTGAGGTCATTGTGTCCTAGACATGTCCCTATAATTTGTTCGAGAACAGGACCTTTTGGGTTTAGTGGGATATTACCGAGATTTTATCTGAGACTTATCTAATTTATCAACACCCATGAATATAATAAAAAATAATGTAGTAAATTGAAATTGGTCAAACCAATGTGAATATGTGTTTTTAGATAATTAAAACGTATACTATAGATCATGTGATGATACTTACTAAGATATTATTTGGATATGTTTATTTCTGTGATGTATCAAGTGTTGGTTTAAGAGTTTACATAATCCATCGGGAGAGGGTACTGGCTTATGGGTCACTTCATCTACTACCCCATGAGAGTAAAAGTCCCACCCAAGACATTTAGATGGAATTTTTGGTCCACGCTTCGAAGTATTAGTGAAACTATCAATTCTGTGAAAGGTTTATTGTCAAAACAGACCATAATATCCTTTGATATATCTTCACACTATGAGACTTAAAATTGAGGTAAATCTATTGGGTAGAGTAGCTATAGGTGTTTGAATTTGGGATGGCATATAAACCTTGTAAAGGTAACATCATTTCATATTATCTTATCTATATGAAGAAGGTAGCTCGTGATTTTAGTGAACAGTCTTCAGTAGAATAGTGGTGCATGATGAGCTTGTTAGATTATTGTCAGATGGATACATTCAAGGACTTGGGATCAATGACATTTGATCTGTTATTATTAAAATATTATTTTTTATACCAATAAAATACTATATTGGTGACTTATATATATTTTGATGTGATGCGGGAGAAACTAGTTGCTGGTGACCTGACACCCAGGCGATTGTTAGATGGAGATGATGTGATCTTAGTATATGAAAGATTCATGGTCCCTACTACTATATAGGAATATTTTATAAAATAATTCCATACCTTTAAGTGTTATGTTCATCATTGAGTGAAAAAATATATACCATGACTTTGTGTAGCATTTCTAGTGGCTAGGAATAAAAGTGGTAAATGAAATATTTGTTTCCCAATTACATACCTATTAGAGGAAAAAGGCTGAGAATATGAATCCTAGTGGATGACTCTGACCACTTCTTTTTCCCATGTGGAAGTGAGAGGGCATCACTATGGACTTTGTTATGGGGTGACCTAGGTCCCATATGAGTTGTGATGTTGTTTTTGTGATATTCAATCGACTAATAAAATTTTATCATTTCTTATCGATCTATGAAACTCACTCAGTATATGAGCTGGTAAAGTGTTATATTCATTATATTTCACACTTGTACGGAGTTATCTTCACCATTATTTATAAAATATATTTTCATTTTATAGATTGATTTTTTTGGGTCTTTAAAAAGTCCTTAGGGACTCAATTGAGTTTAAGCACAGCTTGCCATCCCCAGATAGAAGGATATATAAATCAGATGATTTATATCATAGAGTATATGATTTGGGATTAAACCTAAGACTTTAGCATAGTATGGGATGATCACATAGACATGGTTAATTTTTCATACAACTATAGTAAACATTATTAAATTTAGATGTCACCTTATGAGGCCCTTTATAGTAGGCCATTTTGTTCATCGCATTGTTGGCACAAGGCTGGTGAGGGGGTAGTTGTGGGGCCTAGTATAGTACAAGAGACCTCAGAGAGAGTGCAACAGATTTAGAAGGGGTTGGTCATATCTCAAAACAAACAGAGATTGTATGTCAACTATATTGTAATACCTTTAGAGTTTTTTACAGGTGACTGGGTTTCTCTAATAGTGACTCCTTAGTTAAGCCACCAACATTTGAGAAATCACTGGAAGATAGCCCTGCATTATGTTTGACCCTTCTTATTCACCAAGTGGACTAGGATAGTGGCATATCATTTTGATCATCCTCTTCACTACTTAGGTATGCATGATGTGTTTCATGTCTCTCATATATTAATCTAAATTTTAAATCCCATGCGTTTCATTGACTATGTAGATGTTGAGATGGAATATAACACATCATACATGGATCACCTTGTACGATTTATAGACCATATCAAGAAATTACTACAATAGAAGATGATACCACCTATCTAAATAATCTTTCATAATGGAATAATACAATAGGATACTTGGGAGTGGGATCCAAATATTCAGTCTTAGTAGACCAATTTTTTTAAGCAGGATTCCTATAGATGCTTCTTGGGGATCATAAGTCTTTATAGGGAGAGATAATAACTACCTCATTTTTTATTCTTTTATGAAAATTAGCATTTCTAATTTTATTTTATGATTTTTTATGTGGATCCATTCTTAGTTAAAGGTTTTGGATCTTGAAGTAGTTTTTATAGGTTTAAATGGATTTTTGAGGTTTTTCTATCAATAAAAGGGGACATCACGGCCTAGTGAAGGCTACAGTGGCCTTAGTGTGTGCCTTGGTAAAAATAAAACAGTAGGAAAATAGTTTTGATAGTCTATGGTACATTATTGGACCTTCTATCTGTCATAGGCTATGATACACAACCACACCCATTTTATACGGTGTGGTGAGTGGGTAATAGCTTTATTCTAGGGGACATGTTTTAGGAATATCTGTTTTATCTATGAGTGTTTAAAAACACCACCATGGCTAGTCCATGGATAATTTCATTTCTAGGGTCAGTATAGTTTTTCAAATGCTCAAAATTGTCTACCTTGTCCTAAAATCTTGAAAAAAATAATGGGGAAATTCATGTTAGTAAAATGTGGGATTTTTAATGTGTCCCTTAATAAATTATAACACCTATTATTCAAGTTCTATACCCTTCACTTATGAATTCCTTAAATATGAATAATTATAGAAGACTACCAAATGATCCAAGGGTGTGAGATCAACCCTTCTAATTTTGAGGATTGTTACCTTGTTTAATTACATTCATCTCAATTTATTTTATTGATAAAATGGATCATTCCACATGCAATTTTTTCTATTTTAGGTAGATTCGGTGGAGAACCCACCCTTATCTAATACCATTGTCATTCTTCAATTTTTGGGTGGTGAACCTCATGGATAATCCTTCCTTGGTGACTCTATCACATTCTACCTTTGAAATTTCTCTTCAACAAGTCGTAAATTCTACCGTTAATAGTGGTAGTCTTTGGTTAAGTGTTATTCTACCCCCCCCCCCCACCCCACCCCCCGACCTTTTGTTCCTTGTATCGTGCTCTAGAAACCATATTATTTTATTTAAAACTGGTTATGGGAGTTCTTGGTGAGTGAGATTGTTCCAATTGGTGTGAAAACATGATTCGACAGACAAAACCCTTAATGAACCTTTGTATTGATGTTGACAACCTCGATGTAGAAAATTTTATACTATTTGGGGCTCTTGAATGCACATTTTTCCTTTACATGATTCTTTTTCTTGATTTTTATTACATTTGGGTGTGTGTATAACCTATGAGACCCATTTATGATACTTGTTTCAATTTTTATATTGCTAGATTTTTTTATCATGATTAATGTTGATATTATGTGTTATAAATTTCTATTATTTTGATCATTATGATATTCTATTATTTCATTTGTATGCTCTATACTATTATGCATGTTATCATTCCTTTGGAGGTATTGTTCTCATTACTTGAAATATGTGGACCATAATGGTATGGTTATCCCATAGAGGGGGAGTTCACATGACTTGCGACAATGGTGATGATGGACCTAAGAATAGGGTAAGGATATCGTGATACCTCATGGATGCTTTATTGTTCAATAGATTCCTTGTGTATTAAAAGTAACATATTTACATAAGACCAACTATATTCCAAGTATCATGATCACTCGATGCCTATTGATGTCATTAAAATGACCCACTTGATGCCTAGTGGATTTGAGTAGTATATCCACAAGATATTGAGTACTGTGTTTACTAGATTCGTGGATAGTTCTTGATTACTAGTGATGTCTTGATATTCTTTCTTCCATGTATCCAAAGCAAGTATGGTTGGGTCTTGTGGTGTCTGGGTTAGCACATGGGCATTGTGTGTGTGATTACTTATACATGCTTACACATTTTTTGTTATAATTGAATACACCTATTATACATGATAATGTTTGTTAAGGATGAATTTTTGTTTTCCCAATGGGTTTTATTACTCACACCATGTGTTTCCATTTCAATTTGCATGTATATTTTATGTATAGATATCCATGAAATGGTATAGGGCCCATAGAGGATGACTGATATAATGACCTAACCTTAAATAATTCTTAAAATTGATTCTTTAGACATGAATTCATTTTATTACATTCCTAGAGGTCTTTTAGGTTTAGAGTTTTATATAATTTGGCCATCACCCTTACCTAATAATATATTACATAACAAAGTGGTCACTTCCACTCAATATACATTTTTCCCACAATATAAAACTTTAGTATATAATTTTTTTCTTTTCAGGAAACATCTTAATAGTTTTCATCTTTACCTCATCCTTGTCCCTACTCATACATAAAACCCTGTAAAAAAATTAAAAATTTGGGATGAGAACATATATCTTAGTAAGGGGAATAAAAAAAGAATAAATTTTTTTTGAGAAAAGTGAGCTCAGAGTCTCTAATATAAAAGTAAAGAAAATTACATAAGTTTGAAGGGTGGAATTTTACATTTTCTTTACTGAAAAACAAGAAGCATATTGTGAGGGAGATAGTTATAGGAATAACACACCTCATCGATCATGAATATTTTTGTGAGGCCATCAGTAAGAAAATTTTATTCATGAAAAATATGCATGATGATGTAGTTCATGGAATATAAACCATCCAAATAGTTATTCTATTCCACTGTTATATTCCATGAGAGGTGAATTGATCCCATCATGATAGCTTTGACAATAGGAGTAGAGTCACATTCAAACCATATGTTATTCTAATTCTTTTTCCTTTCAAATAGGTCAGCTATGATGAATCTAGTCATCTCTATTTCAAGGGAAGTGGCATGGCCACATGGACTATGGATAATTTAACTACATAAATGTTCTGATCTCAAAAGATGATCTCATGTCATGAAGGCCTCGTATTCCCCTTCGATGATCCATTAGAATTTCATTTGAGCCAACCAAGGAAGGGAGTCCAGAATACTTCAAATGTTCCATGTGGGCTTGGAAAATTACTTATAATATTCATCCTTCTTAGGAAAATGAGGTCATGCACTGTGTTTCTTTGGTGCTTTATGTGCATCAAATTTGCGTCCTACATTGCCTTGTCAATATAATCCATAACAGCATGAGCATTGAATCATTTTTATCCATGTATTCCCTTGTTCTTTCATCGCCATATAGTATGAATCATCTCTATACAGGACACCTAGAAGAGGATAGTAAGCTACCTGGATAATTGGACACCAAGAATGGCATATAGAAAAGCCTGAATAGATTCAGCATGCAAGGGTCTAACCTCAAATATATTGAATACATGCCTCCATAGGGAATAAATAGTTTTGTAACACCAAAAGAGTTTATTTAAAGCCTCTCTATGTTGGGGGAAGATAACACATTTAGAGAAAATAGAAATGCCTACTCACTACAGGTTTGTACCAATAGAAATCATGTTGTTTGATAGTCTCTCAATAAGTGTAAATCTGAATGGTAAGAGATGATTTTTGTTGAATTCAACAATAAACTTGTTCCTACCATTAATCATATGAATATAGAAGTTTTTTTAGCCAATCATTCACTTGGTATATGGTTTCTAAACTATCATATCATCCTGATTGAGAAACACATAGCTAGAGACAACTGATGTAATGTCATTAGAGAGTAGATCCTTATTTTTCATTTGATCCTTGATTGTGATGAAGTGATCAACATCCTGATTAGAGGATTCAATTAGATTAATCAGAGGAGTTTCACTCCATTATCATACCAGAATCTAAAAGTGGAGTTCATATTATCCATCCAGTGAGAGTGCATGCATATATTTTGAAAAACCTTCCTCAATCTAGGCTAGATAGAGGACTCCATATAGTTTAAGTTTCCAGCAATAAGATTTTCTAAAAATCTGGATCAAAGGAAGACCAAGGATTTAGAATTACTATAAATTAATCTCCAGATAAATTTCAAAATGAGATCCCAGTTGAACAAGTCCATAATTTTTATACCAAGGCCACCAAGAGAATTAGGCAGGTAGCACTTTTTCTAACAGGCTATAATAACGTTTATATCTAAGAAGATATAGCTCCAAAAAAATTTCTCATTACCACATTAATATATTTAACAACATAGGTGGGACAATAATACACCATGAAGGAGTAGACTAATTTTGAGACCACCACATGCTTTACAACACAAATCCTTCCTCCCATTGAAAGGTATTTTTATTTCTAGGATGCAAGAGTTCTTCTAATCTAGATCAAAATATTTGTAAAGTGAGTGGCATGAGTTTTTAACTAGAACAAGGGAACTCCAAGATATGTAAATGGTATTAATTCTTCCTTGATCACCAAATCATTTATGATATAAGCTTTTCTTAAACTTGAAATCCTCTTTCAAAAATAAATGAAGGATTTGTTCCAGCTAATTTTTTGGATTGAAATGCTTTCAAAGTGAAATAGGGTACTCTTTATGGTTTTTATATTATTCCTATGTCCCTGAGAAAAAATAATTATATCATCTACAAAAAATATATGTGAAGTAGCAGATATACCTCTTTCTACCCTGGATAAATTTAATATCACCCACGTTCACAATACAAATGAGAATCCTACTGATATAATCCTCAGAAATAGAAGATATGATGTTCGAAAGAGGATCTCCATGTCTCAATCCTCTAGAGCCACTAAAGTACCATTCTAAGGATCCATTTATGAGAATTGAAATATGTGCAGATACAAGTAGGTAATAGATCCATTGAATAAATTTCATATTAACGCCAAGGAAATAAATAACCTTCCCAAAAAAACCCCGGAAAATTATGTAAAAGGATTTTTTAATATTGAGCTTAATAGAAATGTTGCCACCCCCAGTGAACTTTATAAGTAAATTAAAACATTTAGAGGCAATGAGAAAGTATTCTTGGATGTTTCTCCCCTTGAAAAACCCAAATTGGTTCTAGCACATAATTATTTCCGAGATACTGGCAAGTCTTTTGGAATGTCTTTTAGAAACGATTCTATGAATTGTATTAACAAGGGAGACTAGTCTAAATTTGGGGATGTCACTGGAATTCTACAATTCTGGTATCAAGGAAATAAATTGGGCATTGAAACCTTGAATGAGGGATCCACCTATGAAAAAGTTCTTGAAAAGCCTGCACATATCGTTCTAAATGGTATCCCAATAAAAATAGAATAAGTGATTTGTGAATCCATATGGTCCATGTGATTTTTCCTTCAAATATAAGCTTATTATCTCACATTATTAAATCATAATATTTCCATAAAAAATCATAGAAATCATAGATAAATCATATATGTAACTTGGGACATAATTTTCATATCACTCATAAAATAACTCTTACAAATGGAATAACCTACCCAATAAATTCCAATAATATCTTAAGAAAAACCTAATCAGTTAACTCTATCCCTTTAACTAATTAATTGGAGATATATATCAAGATCATCCATCATCATGATTTATATCAGACTCACTCATAATATTGTGCTATATTAGGCTCACCTGTAACGCCCCGACCCTAGTTACCTAGAGTCGGTGCATTATTACGTAACATTGGCATCATCACAAAAGATCAAGTCCCAAAAGACTGATTAGTTTAGTAGCCTTAGAAACACTAGATACATTCATAAGTCCTACATTACATCATAAAGTGAAAAACTACAATAACATAGTCTCCATATTCCATACTCATATCCCCTTCAGACTATCCCTGCAGGTCAGTCATAAAATATTTCTTCACATCCTGGGAAAAATAAAACATAGAAAGGGGTGAGCTCAGATTCTCAGTAAGGATAAAAATATAGTAGAAACTTTCATAAATAAAATTAAACATCTAAGGCAATGTATAACTGAAACAAAAGCCTTTTAAACTTGAACATCAGCATAATATGGAAAAATAAAATGAAATAATGCCATTTACTTATTCACATGGATATTCTACTAGTCGAATAATCACATGAAATATCAATAACCACTTTCATAATGATGGAATGCATAATGCCATACTATCATAACCACATAGCCAAGGCCTCATGCCAAGACTACAAATAAGATTTTGTCAAGGCCTCGTTTCAAGACACTAGTTTGTCTCATGAGACCTACCAATGCATCAAGGAGCTATAGTGGGCTCCACCCGTCACTTATTAAGTCCAATTCATTCCTCATATGAACAGGTTTAAACATACTATAAACCATAACATAATCGTATCACATAAAACATGCATAAGGGAAACAAAAAATTTCCATATTTCAATCACAAGATATCAATACAACACATTGAGATAATGAAAAAATTATCAAAACCATTTTCAATACCAAAATAAAAAAAAATTAAAACTTGGTATTTATTTTTCATTTAAAAAAATTTATGGCTTATAAAGAAAGTCAAAACTCAAATAATGGTCACGGTGGTGGAGAATTCGTTGTCGCCACATATGTAATATAAAACATTCCTTTTGTCATTTAGTAAAAACGCTTCGTATAAAAAGATTCCTTTTGAATAAAAGTAAAAGTCAAAGGGGTTTATACACCGTATAAAAGAAAGTTGTGTATAAAACAAAATATGCCTCAATGAAAGGAGATTGAGACGAAGTCCCTTAAAAAGATAATTTTTTAAATAAAATAGATCTATTATGTTTATTCACTATAAGTACACATAAATAAAGTATAAATACATGATAGGACATAAAAATATCATGACATAATTTGAAAGTAAGATATTAACCCATAGAACGGAAATTCGGTTAAGAAGTTCCCTTACCTCATGTCCGACTAGACTCGATCCTTCTTTAACCTCCTGAATAATAAACTAGAGTTAATTTCTACATTCTTAAGAACCTTTTTCAATTTCATTAACCCTTTTATACCACTTATTACCAAGTTATGAAAATTATGTAGTCATTTAAGTTAATAACGGTAGTTTTGTCGCTCTTTGGTACTTGAGTCAAAAATAAACTTATTATAATTAAAAGTTGTTCATGTGGTAAAATATCCATTATCATCAGAATTATATTCATGATGTAGATATCATATATATCATATATATCCAGTATATACTTTCCTTTATAATATTACATAACATTTAGAGGTATGAAATGAAATGCACCGTTCATGGAGACGGTAAGCCGTACGTACGCATGAACGCTACTTTCATTTATATTTCGTATTTAATGTAATGAAATCATAATGATATAATGGTATATTATAATTCCAGTATAATATCATATATAATATCATTTACTCCATGATTTACACATCCCACATATGGCATTAACGATTCAAATCACTTTGAGGGGGCGGTAGTCCGCACTTCCTAAAATGAAATTATCGCGTTTACCCATAATGGAAATCATAATGGTATGCCATAAATGAGAAATACAGAAGCATAATGAAAATATAAACATATTATATATCATATATAAATATAGTGACATCTTAATGGCCACCATTAGAGGTGTTAAAAGAAGATTGAAAAATCATCGTTTCGTGAGGCAGTAATTCGCCACCCACAGAAACAGTATATTCTTTAACCATTAGATGAAGGTGTGTGTAAGTGTAAATAAAATACTTCTTATAAAAACATACTAGTATATTTAATATACTGGGTTTTTTACAAAATAAATGAATAAAAAGAGTTTAAGGGGTTTGAGAAGCAAAATAAAACAAAAGAACATAAGAGAAGACATTACCTTAAAATCGGGTAACTCTTTTTGATTTGAGCCAAAGGCTTCCTTGGGAATACTTATGCCAAAATTAAGGCTTCTATAAGTACTACAGGGAAGTTGATAGAGTATTTGGGCAGATTTTGGCCGAGCCAAATGGCTTTGAAGATGTGAATAAGGTGGTAGAGTTGGGGGCCTTTTATAAGAGGAGAGCAGGGGGACTCTTGGAAAGTCATGAAATGTTACTTTATTATGAAAAGATTTTCGGATTTTAAAGGTCCCACAATGAATTATTTCTAGGATAATGTGATAAGGGTTCTAAATATACTCATCCAATAGGCTTTATACAAGTGTAAGTCTTATATTTTACCTTATCTTTTTATTTTATTTAAATCATTAATTAATGAGGTAATAACTACATCATCATGGTGTCATAAAAATTTTAATTTATTTAATGTTTAAAAATTATAAAATCAATATCATGATGTATTAAATATTTTTATCTTTACAATGAATATTTATAGTCGAAAATTTACTTTATATAAACCCATTTAATAATTGTTTTAGTAAAACAACACATGTTTGTGACAATTTTATTTTTACTTTAAATAAAAAGTTATTAATGTCATTTTCTTACCCAAGTGGCTCCATGGGGTCCCCAAGTTGACCCATGGATTTTCATGGTCATAAATGACTCATCCAATAAGGTTAGGACAAGTTTGAAGGTAATTTGATATTATTATAACATTATATTTACCTTAAATTACACTAATTACCATTAATCGCGATTAATAAAACTTAAAAGTTACTATTCACCAAATATTATTTTAATCCCATTCAACCACATTTTACATCCTAATGAAAACCATATATGTCATATTTTTTAAATTAAATTCACGTAAGTGGTAAAGTTTCATTTAAATGAAAAATTAGTTCATTAACTACCACTTAGTGGTTTCAATATTCATCACAAATTGAAGTTTTTCAGAAAAATACCAAAAATTCACCCTAAGATATATTTGATATTACTAATTCAAAAATGATGTCTATTTTACAAAATTCAAAACATATAATTTTAATTAATTAATTTAATAATTAATTCCCACTGTCACAACAAATAGCATGTTTTTAAGAAACAATATATATCAAAAGATTGACAATTGTTTATGTCCAATTTCAAAGTGAAATTAATTCTAATGACCACCATTGGATAAAATGGTAAAAATATATTATAATTAAACTTTAAAACCACTCAATATTATAATTTATCACTATAAATTAATTATATTAAAAAATTTGTTTTTAAGTATTTGTTTACTATTCATAGAAAACTGAAAGTTCTCAGAAAATTACAAACAATTCAACTTAGGATAATTTTGATATTCCGAATAAAAAAAATGAAGTCCGTTTTGAATTATAAAATTGATATAATTTCAAAAAGTGGGTATTACTATTCATAATGACTATTTTGATTGGTCGCAGTTTGTTAGAATCTCAAACTTGCATAAAATGCAAGCTATTGCATTATTGAAAGAGAAGTGTATCATGGAAGCATGGGGTGTTACATCACCCATCATCATAAATAATTACCTTGAACCATAACTTAGTCATAACACATGAAATATTTCATTTACATCATCATACATATAAAAATATTATTTTCACTCATAAGAAAAACATTTTTAGATATTTAAATATACATTCCAATTAAACACATTTTAAAAAATACCTATAATAAATGGGAAGGAGGGTTTTCTTTGAATAAAACATGAAAGCATGTAAAGGAAACCAAATATCGAATAATGGTTACAGTGGTAGGAAAAACTATTGACACTGTATACATTAAAATAGAACATTCCTTTAGTCTTTTTTCAAAACATTCCATGTAAAATAAATAAAAGTGTTCCTTTTGGAAACATTTTAATTAAACTCAAATGTGGCATAAATTTTTTTTAATAGTTCATTTATTTCCATATAAATACACCAATAAAATAATTTTAAGAATATGCGCATGGAAGAAAAATATTTAGAAAAAAATATTTAAAGTATTTAAAATGATTTCTTAAGATAAAGTTTCTCTTACCCTAAGTTGGACTTCTCTAGTATTGAAGCAACCTGTGCACAACATACATAAATATTGCATCATTTTATATGAATATCCAATATATTTTATAAATACATTCCCAAGGACTACAAAGGTTTAGTGTCTTTGGAGACTGGATACACGATATTCTTATTTCATAAAATATCTTCAGCATTTCCCACAAATATCTTCTTATATAGTACTGTTCTTATAAATTCTTTACTCAAAAAATTTTATTATAAAATGGGGAAAGGAAAATAAGAAAGGTTGAGCTTAGGTGATCAGTTAGAGTAAACAAGGTAGGTTTCAATGATCACTTGAGTATAACATGAGTATAAGGGTATCATAACATCACCTTAACATTTGAAAATAATACCCTTCATACTATATATCGTAATCCTAAGTCATATCATAAAGATTGGTAGTTTATAAGACATAATTCTTAAATTAATCAAATAACATGATCTATTATATCATAACATACACATAATAATGTGTAAAAAACATAATCTATTAATATTTTGAACATATATAAATTAAAATAAGTTTAGTCATTAAGTTAAGGATATGAAATTATGACCTTGCATACACTTATAGACATGAAATCCAGGACAATTAATATTATCTGAAGTGTACTCTATATGGGACTTTTATGAACCCTTCATTAATTATTGGAAGTTCTTATTCTAATGTATAAAATTTCCAAAATGAAATAAGTTACCTTCCTACCTCTTATTTGGTTTAATAGGTGTTGTGGACTAACCATATCCTTTTTTCTTCTATCAATAACTAAAATTTTATCATTATCCTTATGAACCATTATAATTATACTTGATCCAATACCACCCATGTTTTTTCTAATTATCCTCAACATATTGAGTATATCAGGTAAAATTTTATTTAATTCATCCATGCTATAATTTTCAATAAACTCTTCAAATATTTTCAATAATGATTGAAAAATGAAATCCATAGAAAGATCGAGACTAAGAGGTGAACCTAATATCTCCAATTCAGTGACATACCCAATCATATTGAGTACATGAGTTGATAATAAGGTTCCTTCATCCATTTTACACCTAAATAGGTCCTTTTATAACTCACACATTTTATTCCTATCATGTTATTGATATATACATTTTAGTTCTTCTATGATTTTCTAAGTATACATGGTTATGTGTTTCTTTCTCAACTTAGATTTCGTGGCTATAATCATGAATGTAGATTCTTCAAGTGAATACTTTTGAAACTTGTTATAAGTATCTAATATTATTTATTGAATGGATTCACATGTCTGTTACATAGAAACGAGTTCCACCAACACATAGAATTTACTCTCTTGCTTGAGAATTATTCATAGGTTCTAATACGAGTCAAGGAAATTACTACTATTTAATTTTTCCTTGTCCAAAATAGATATTAAGGTAAATATTGAAAATAATGATTTAATTATATACAATTATAGTTTGATATGATGAGTATCATGATTTCCATTCATTTAATAAGGACCATAATTAAAAGTATTCCCATTAAAAATGATTACCCCTTACATACTAAGTATTTATTAGTCAATGATCCATACTTATTTATAACATATGAAGGGTATCATGTAATTAATACATGACTATATATGTTACACACCTATTTTCAATCATATCATATATGATTCTTGGATTTATGATTAGATAACTCTCTTTATCCAAATCTATCATATTGATTTAATCAAATATACTCCTCTAGTATCCTAATGTTTATGGTTTCCCAATTAAGTGTAACCCAAATCTATCATCAAGAATAAGGAACCTTATAGTTAAGTTCACATTTTCACTTGTTTTCCTTATATAAGATAATCAATGCACACAAAAAATTTACGGCCTCCCCTAATGAATGATCGAGTTCTTGACATGTGTCGTTTTGGAAGGAATATAACACTCATTATTTTTAAGGGGATTTAACCTCATGATATTACCTTATGTTATTCCTTTTATGTATGCATTCTCATAACTATTTAGTTTTAAAATCCCTTTTCCAACCATCAAATTAATATGTTCAATCCATATTAATGTGTAACTCTTTACACAACCCTCATGTTTGTGTTTCTTACCCAAAAATAGAAGCCAAATATATTCATATATATACAAATTAATCTCATTAATAATGTATAAAAACATATGTAAAGGTTTATAATTATATTATATTGACAATTCCCACAATCCTAGAGCCACAATTAGTCAACCCCCATTTTCTAGAACTAGGTATAAGCCTTTAGGCTAGTTAGAAGTCTAACCCTAAGTCCCTCCACCCAAGGATATTTTATTCAAAGGATAATTAAATTCATAATAACAATAGAACATAATATATATATATATATATATACTATATTTAACTACTAAATTTCAGTTTATATATCTAATAACAAACTTAGGTCAAAGTAGATGAAAAATTAACCTTATGTTGTCATTTCCAACATAGTATAAATATTTATTATAAGAATATAATATCATAAATTAAATAATGAATAATAATTCATAATATAAAAATTATATTTATATATTAAATGTGAATAATAAATACAAGATCACTTATATAATTTAGTTTGAGACCAAATTTATGAACAATTCATAAAATAGAAATTTTAAAAAAAGTATAATTTATTATGAATATTCCATAAAAGATAAATATAAACACTTTAGATTTATTTCCAAGATAATCTCTTTCATATTATACATTATATGATATTTTATATTAATATATGATATTTCATTAAATATAAACATTTTATATTTCAAATTTTATTTATGTAAACATTTAACATTAATCATAGAATCACATATTAATATTATTTAAACCTTTGATCATATCAATTATCTAAAATCTTTTTTTATGGTTTGCATAATTTCCAAATAAATATCTTTCAATTAAAACATTTTAAAATTATCATTATAAATAATTCAAAAAAAATAAATATTTTATATTTTCCCATATTTTTGTAATTTATACTCTACATAAATTATTCTTATAATTTTCATATAAATAATTTATATTTAAATTATATGAAAATATATATAATTTTGAAAAATGTATTTTCAAATATTGACATTTAATATTCAGAAATATTTAATAATGAATTTTTCATAAGTATTTATTTATTAATTATAAACTTTTTTTAATTAATTAATAAATATCCCCAAAATACCTTTTATCATCATGTATATATAGTTTATAAATATTAAAAACAAAATTTATAATTTAATTAAATAAAAATAATTTTTTCCATCTTCAATGGTATTTAACGATTTGGGCTTAGTCATAGAATATATTTGGTGGCTTAGAAATATTTTATATTACTTGTGTTTTTTCAATTAATAGTAGTCCTATCTCCTATGATATCTCTATAAATTTTATGACTGAATAGAATATCGAAAGAGTGGTATGATTCCCTATTTTCTAACAAATCCGTAAGGTAATCGTAAACAATGATATATTGTATGTTTTGATACAAAACCAATAAAACAACATTATGTATTGTATTTAATTATTGTCATAATATATGAAATACAATAAGAAAAAAACTTCATTTCTCAAATATTTTCAGGAATAAAATGTAATGGAAATGATATAATACTAGTGAAGGGTTTCAAAGAATATATTAACATTTAATCTAAATATAAGAAGCACATATAAACCTTAAATACCAAAAATAACCATGCATCTAATACTAAATATAAAAACTAGAAATTAAGAAGAAGTGTGAATTTATCCATTATCAATTACTATTAATGCCTTCTACTATTATCTAATAATGATCTCCAAAGGAACAACCTAAAGGTTCTTCCCTCTGTGATGGGTTTTTATAAATCACCCAAATAATTTGGCAGAGATCTTATGATTCCTTCATGTTTTTATAGTAACTTGGTGATAAAGAATAAAAAAAGAGAGTGTATCAATGAGGGAAGAGTTTCAGTGAGGAGGATCTCAAACACTTTCCAAGGTCTTAGTCTCCATTATATAGGAATTAGGGATGGTACTTGATCCATGCATCTTCATTATTCAATTACTCATATGTTTCATTAACATATAATTAGTGAATTTAGTTACATCCAATCTAACTCTTAGTCATAACTCTCTCACACACGAATAATGATAGGTGATGTGTAGGGAGATTTATTTCCATTTAGTGTATTACAGTAGTTCCAAATGAATCATATCCTATGATTCATAGAACTATGATACATCCTTATTTGTAAAATTTGATTGTCCAAGGTAGTGTATATGGTATCCCCATATGATAAAATATGATATACCAGCTACCTAAATATTAGAATTTAGTTATATTTATTTCATACTCTATAACACACCCAATCATGAAATACAATTTAAATAGGATATTAGGGAATATTCCTTTCATTTAATTAAATCTCAAATAATAGATCCTGGTTTGTTCCACATGTTAAGTGGATTGGTATGTCCACCAACACAAATTTCTAACTAAGATTAAAAATATTTTTTAAAAATAAAACAATTCATTATTAAAGAATAATAAATTTTAAACACATGGGTTTATCCCATAAATTTTTATTTATGAATACATTTATCACATAATTAACACTCACACACACACACACACACATATATATATATATATATACATTTAAGAAATGTAAAATTGATAGCAACCTCACTTGTGGGAAAAAATACCATGTTACACAAGAGAAAAATTAAAATATATAAAATAATCCAAAAACTATAACACCAAATCCACAATGATCAGATAGAACCCCTTTGATAGGACCATCCTAAACTATCATCAAAACTTGAACTAACACTACATTAAGTTATTACTAAATGGAAATTTTAATCCCTGTAAAATATTGAATAAGATTATAGGAAAATTTATCAGTCATTAAGAACCAAAAAAGTTGAAATTCAAGACTTAGGCCTTCAAAATAAAATTAAATATTTTCATCCTATGGATCAAAAATGATTGACCAATATACACCATTAGAATAAAAATCTATATTTTAAATTAATAATACATTGAAATTATTTAAAAATTTATCCCATATATATATATATATAATGAATAAGATCAAAGGACATTGATAAGAATCCATTTATTAAGACAAATTTTTCCTTATAAACTAATATATTAGTTTAGTATAGGAAGTTATTTATTTTAATAATCACAAATCATGTTTATGTAATTTGTAATAAATTATATGTTTTATAAAAGATAATACTTTTTCTGGAAAAAAACTGAAACTTTCTTATGTGTTGAATCTATTTTAAATCCTAGAAAGATAGACTATTGAACATGAGTCCAAATATTGGAAATTCAAAAATCACTCAAGTGACCGTATGTTGTATCTCAAGTGACCACATTGATCAAGATTTTTTTTGAAGTCATGTATTTACCACAAGATAAGTTAGACCGATCGCATGAACAACCTTGTGATCACAAAGCCAAATGGATGTGACTATGCATCTATAAAATATCATAAAGTAACTTATTGAATACATGAAAAATTCATATCTTTAATAATATTTCAATCAACTACAATTTAAAGTAAAGTGACTATATGAGAAAGTTGGAATTATTTCAAAAGTAATGAAGTGACCATGAGACTTATTGAAGAAACCATAGAATGGTTTTAGAATTTGACAAATTATATGATCGACCATAAGTTCAAATTATTTATTTTAAGCTCAATTGATCATCCATAAAAATTATCAAGTGATCCAACAAAATTATCTCAAATTATTAGAGCTACTATGGATGGTGATGTGGAATACTTATAGTGGTTTTATCTAAAAGTAAGTATTATATTTTAAAATATATTGATCCAACCACTTTTATTTTTAGAATTTAATGTTGTACAGAGGAATGTAATGATTCTAGATTTTCTATCATGTTTAAGTATCTATAATGATGATTTTTCAATGGATATTTTTTAATAAAGATTCAAATTTTATAGAGGACTGAAGAGAGAGAGAAAGCTTATTGGGATATCTAGATATTAGGATTTTTTTCTGAACAAAAAATATTAACCAATTCTCTATTTTCAATAAAGAAGACACTCTATTTTCTTTTTTAACTTGAATGTCAAATATAAGAACTAAATTCTATATTTATGAATCATTTCTAAATCAAAAGAGGATATAGATAAAAAGAAGAATATTCTATATAATAACAAAAACTACTATATTTTTTGTATCAAATTTTTCATTTCAATTACTCTGTTTTTTTATTTTTATTAATTCTTATAGTAATCATTTATTTATTGAGAAAAATATTCTCCATTGTATTGTGGAGTATTAGATACTCTTGATTTTATTCTTATCATTTTTTATTCCACATATAACTATGGACAAGGCTATGTGTGTCCTTGACTAACTATGTGAAATTTCTTTATGTAAAAACTGATTCGAGATATAGATGAGTTTATTTGATTAATAAACTACTTGGAAATGTGTTATTACCAAGTGGAGAATACTAGGTCTTGGCATGAGACTAAACCACTTGTTTTATTCCACTGTGTGTTTTCTGGTTTTGTTTTCTCTATTTTTTAAAAAAATCTGATTTGGTTTTAAGAACTATACAAAAAACACTACTTTGATAATTATCTTTAATAAGTGTTTATATATGGTGTTTGATATAGGTCAATTTTTTTCAAAATTTAAAACATCTTTTAAACATGTTTTAACTGAGTTGTGATTGAACTTTTTAGAGGCCTTTTTAAAGATCAAATTATATACTTCTACTATTTTATTTTACTATAATTTTTTATAAATTGAGGTATTTAGTTTTAAATCATTTTAAATATAAATTTTAATTGGAAACTCAAATATCTCCTGGATTGAGTTTCTCACTTCATCCAATATTTGGTATCAAAGGCCATTTTTTACTATGATGAGGTTTTACCCAAAAGAAAAAAAAATTATTTCTAAATTTATATCTTTATGGATAATAATAGTATTAAGGGGTATGATACCGTAAAACCTCATTATTTTAATGGAATTAACAATGATCAGTGGAAAATAAAAATGAAAATACATATAGAAATAATGATATTTGATATTTGGATTGCAATGGTGGAGAAATATGAAAAACCCAAAGCTTCTAGAGTTTATTGGAGTGGTGACACTAAGTCCACTTATGACTATAACTATAAATATATAAATGCCTTATATATTTCATTAGCGGAAGATGATTTTAATAGAATTTATTATTATTCTACTACTTATGAAATCTAGGATACACTTTCTGTTTCTCAATAACAAACATCAAATGTTGAAGAGATGCATGTGAATACCTATATTATTAAATTTGATACTTTTAAGATAAAACCTAATGAATCCATTTATGAAATTTATATTTTTTTCATAAAAATATAAATATGATGTATGCACTATGTAATTAAATAGAAGATAAAGATCAAGTGATGAAACTTCTACGGTACTTACCAGATCGGTGGATAGGAACATTTGTTTCTATTATAGAATCATGTGATATAAGTAAAGTGTCCATATTAGATCTAATTGTAAAACTCAAAATGTATGAGGAATAATTGAAATTAAACAAATATGAAGATGAAACTAGTTGGAGTTGGTGGCCTAGAACCAACTACTTTATAATCTATTCATTAATAAAAACCTTATCACATCTTGATTATTCTTCTGTGTGACAATCCATGTGATAATGTCCTAAGGATAGCTGTTGCATTAAAGGTTCATAGAAGATCCCTACTATGATGAGAATTCAGAAGTGTCATAACATTGTTCTTCAATATATGTTCTATGTTTAGATGATGTTATTTGAGGGACACAAATAATACAGGACATTAGGGGTGAGGACTCATAAAACTTTGATGCACCTTCTCATGATGTACACCATTGGTAATATCCAGGACGATATTATGAGAACGAGACCCACCAGTAGGAAATACACATTTCATAGTGTCATTGGATGTTCTTATCTGCGAACTTGTGTATTGGTCCTTAGACTTTAAGATTATTATTAATGGGTATTACAACTCACACACTTAGATGTATTGATTAAAACTGTTATGATACACTATTCGTAGCAAGGTAGGATACATTGGGTGCATCACAAGTAATACTGCATTAATAGATAATGCGAGAAAGGATTTGTCCCTTCTGTTCCATAACAGATGTAGATATCTCAGGACCTTTGATGGAATTGATATAGCCTAAATAAATCCATGGTCATGGTAAGGTATGGGAGATTTCAATTCAGAAAATTCAAAGAAAGAATAATCAAGCACATGGGTTTATGGCACTAGAATGCAACCCACTTGATTCTAGATATCATGACAAAAGGATTATATTACACGGTAAGTGTTCATATGAGGTGACACATCAATGCGGCGTCAACTTCTTTATCTTGGGTGCCTTGACCCGTTACTAGATAGTAATCTTGGACTTTAGGCAATCTCGCCTAATGCCAATGAGAAAGAGGCCAATAGGGTCACACACTATGTGTGTCCATGTATCTCAGTTAAATATTATTTTAACAAGTTAAATAAAGATTATTCCCGACTGTGGTTTAATAATTATTTAAGGATGCCTGATTGTATTTATTTCAACACTATTTATTCAAGAGAATATATTGTGGATGAAATATTATATATTTATTAGCAAGTAATGCATTTATATTTATTTAATAAAAAATATCCATTACTCAAGGACTAATAAATGTGGTGGAGGAAATAAAGAAAAATGGAAAATAAAAGTACACACCGTGTATATTGAATATACACGTCGTGTAGTTTTATGGAAAATGAGTACACGCCATGTATTAATGATTACATGGTGTGTAATTTATCTAGTTGGGATTTTGATGAAATAATATTGTTTTATTAAATGATATTTATTATAATCAGCGTGGCCGCATGTCAAGGAATTAATAATTTGGAATGGGGGTTTTCAATAAGAGTTAATGAAATAAATAAAATGCATAACGTGTTTATTTATTGTCATAACTCTATAACCTTAAACTAGATTATAAATATCCTCACAACCCCAACACTTTTCCCCAATCATTGTGCACAGCAATTCTGGAGAGTTCTCCCAAGGCCGAAAGAAATTTTTCCTCCAAGAATGCTCTCAAGACTGAGATAGATCCACCACCGCCAGATCAAGGCGATCAAAGGAGGATATCACAAGTGAAGTTTATTCCACGCTAGCACCTGGATATCCTTTTGGCGATGTCCAGAGATACGTGGAGCACCAGTGGATCACCGTTAGAGGAATACTACACTTGGATTCTACAACGCAATGACAGATCACACCAGATCATGACCGGAGGCATCAACGAAGAAAGAATTTTGTCCAGGTAATTCTTTTCAATTAATTAAATTAATTATAACCAACATATGATGATCATATCTCTCTAGTTCTGGGACTACCACTTTTGTTTTTAATTTTTCATTCAATTCTTAAGATCTGGCATTTTACATCGTGACGGATCTTAGATTGATCGTTGTTAACGCTAAAATTAAAGTTGGGTCGACCCACCAACGTGATTCCGTTGTGCTCGGAACCTACAAGTGGTATCAAAGAGGTCATATAATTGATTATAATTATTCATTTTTTTGTTGGTGATTTATAAATTTAATAATTTAGTTGTTTTAATTCAATTTAATTATTCTTAAAGATATGAATCTCGATATCTGTTTCCCCCCTCTCGTTTCTCGTTCACCTTTCAGAAATGAATTTTTCTTTTAATTTTGATTAATATAAAATAAAGGAACTCATCCGGAGGTGCCAAACACTCCTGTACGTACAACACCAGAATACACGGCGTGTATTTGGAAGTAAACATCATGTAGTCTTAGTTCAATGCATTGATTGATCCACCAAATCAAGTCGTGTATTTTATCCTATCTAAGTCATTTATGACACTGTGTGTTCACCAGGAATAGGTTGCACACGGTTTTCGAATTACATGCCATGTGGTCCAACTGAACATAGCGTGTAGTCCCTTCAGGTTAGGGTTGGACCGTGTTCCCCGTACATGGCTTTCCTGGCTATAAACCTTGTAACCCAGAAACTACACAGCATTTGTCCCATTGAACATGCCGTGTACTCCAAAAATTTCCTAAGTACATCAACACGTCATGTCCCCAGACGTGTAATTCGGATGGATAGTGAAGAAAATTACACTCCGTGTAGTCAGAACTACAAGTCGTGTACTCACCCAAATTATTCAGATTTATTAAAATTTATTATTATATTATATAAACCCTTGATATGTGTACCATAGTGCAGGCGTAAAGTTGAGGCACAACACGTGATAAGTGTTTTATATATATGTGTTTAATTTAACATCTGCGTAATGAATGGGAATTCACTGAGTTGCCTCCAAGGTATAAGTTACGTACAAAGATAATTTTAAATGAATTTATTTGTTTAAAATTATGATGGATGAGAATCTCAAGGAAATTCAGAATAGTGTTTAAGATAAAAGGATTGATTAATTTGAAGATAATTAATTGATTCGAGCATGATTTATCTTAAACGAGAACGGTTAAAGAATTAAATGCTAGTTTTATTTATGTGTAAATATTGTTGCTTGTATGGATGATCAAGAGCTAGACCAAGACCTTTGAATGTTAATGCTTTCTTTTAATTTATTTATTAAAATGAAATTTTTTGTCTTGCGAGCCTTCTTCTCATTAATATATAGGGCATGAGCGCCGAAGGATTCTTTTATGTAAAAACCCTTTTTTACCCCTCACCTGTATGTGAGATAAATGCATATGTAATGGATGGATCTCCCAAGCTAGTGGAGGCAGCTCAAGTCAGGAGCCAAGGTGAAACAAATCCAAGGAAATACATAGGTGGACAAATGGAAAGATGTAAAAATGAACCCAAAAGGTTCAAGGTGTTTCTCCCCTAGGTCTTGTGTTAGTTAATCAACCCCTAGATAAACTAACCAATAAAAAAAGATCATGATCATACCATTTATTTTATTTCTGTCAGTTACATGGTTTATTTATTGTGGGTGTGTTGTCACGATCACACAATTAATGAATTAAACAAACATCCAAGATGGAACTAAAATAAAGACCAACTTATGCGTAAATATAATATTAGGTGTGGTTAATCACTTAATTATATCCCACTTAATATTAAAAAGCATGTAATCAAAGATAATAAAATGGAAATTTACTTATAAGGATAAAATCCCTCAAAGAAATATTAAGTCGGTAGAGCCTTCCATAATCTTGGTTAGAATCGAACCATAGTTCAAAGTGCTTGACCAACCCTAGTTGGGATGCTTTCAATTATCAGGGAATTATAATTCAAGGTTTTAGGTTGACTTTACTTGGTTCGCATCAAGGGTTGACTTCCATAGAAGGACTTGGTGTGACCAAGAGGCAAAGGTTGAGGAAATCCAAAATAAAAGGATTTCAAGATTGGGGGGTCCACTCAGCGGATCAAGGAGCTGCGAGTTAATGCAGTTGGTATTTGGAATGCCTACCTAAAACCCTTCAAGTTGCTTGTCCAACCCTAGTTGGGGTAATGCGAAGGTCAATATGGATCCTTACAACTAGAGTATTCAGGAAATAGAATATTTTGAAGTCAATGGTGAGGGGTATTAGATTTTGATAAAATAGTGGGAGACTAATAAGTATTAATTTATTTATTTGTCTCAATTTTTATAATAAAGTACTAAACCTTTGCTCATTTTAATTTTTAGAAACAACTAGAAAAATGAATTCAAACATATCATTGTGAACCATACTCAAGAAGGAAAACCTTATCCCTAGAACCAATTTCCAAGAGTGGCAGAGGCATTTACACATCAGCCTTCGCCGTGAGAGGAAATTGTATGTGCTAGAAGAGCCTATTCTAGTTGCACCTGGAAATGAGGATAGTGATGAGGAACAATATCATTATATAAAACATATGGATGATGCCATATATGTCCAATGTTTCATGCTATCGGTCAAGTCTAATGATCACTTTAAGCGACAATAAAATATGGACACGAATAGCATGACGTCTAACCTTAAGGATCTCTACCAAGAGAAGGTGAGACAATAGATATATGAGATCTCCAATACTTTGTTTAAAAATAAGATTGGAGAGTCTGCGCCAGCTGGGTCTCATGTAGTCAAGAATATTGGCTACATCGAACGCCTGGACATCTTAGGGATTAAATTCTCAGATGAGTTGCATACAGATCTCATCCTATCATCACTACCCAAGACCTTCTCTAGCTTTATTTTCAATTATAACATGATAAATAGTGATAAGAGTCTATCGGAACTTCTGACCTTAATTCACTAGGTAGATAAGGACATGGGGCGTCACAAACCCGCAATCCTTAGAGTGAATAAGAAAATGAAGGGAAAGGAAAAGGTTCCAAAGATTTATAAACTGTCAGAATCCCCTGAGCGACGTCCTTCCAAGAAGGGGAAGATATAGAGGAAAGGAAAGGAATGGGAGGCGGTGTGTTTTGCATGTGGCAAGAAAGGCCACTGGAAGAGGAACTCCACCCAGAAGCGTGGGGATAATAAAGGTGCATTCGTTATCAAGTGTAATCTTTCTATTTCTACACATTGGGTATTAGATACAGCTTGTGGGGCTCACATATGTATTCAAATGCAGGAACCAAAGAGATTTGGAAATATTGCCAGAGGAGAGGTGGATCTTGGAGCTGCCAGTGGTGCAAGGCTGGTTGCGTTGGATATTGGTGATTACCACCTCTCATTGATGACTAGGATGATTTTGGTTTTACATAATTGTTATTACGTGCCTAGTGTTACCAATAACATAATTTTTGTATCTTGTTTGGATATGGATGGATTTATTTTCATGTTTGGAAATAAGGGTTTTCTCTTTTATAAGAACAACGTATGTTATGGTATTGAACATTTAAATAATGGTTTGTATGTATTAAATTAAGAAAACCAAGTGTTGGAAATCAATAATGAAACAAACTCACATGAATCATACATCACCCAGTTTTGGCATCACTGTCTCAGTCATGTAAACGAGAAGTGCTTAACAAATATCTACCAAGATGGTTATTTAAACTCTACTGAGGTAAAACCACTTGATAGATGTCATGCTCGTTTATAAGGTAAAATAACCAGGCCACCTTTCGGTGGACATGGTGAAAGGTCCATAGAGCTTCTAGGATTGGTGCACACTGATGTGTGTGGACCATTTCTAGTAGAAGTTAGAGGTGGATATTCTAACATCATTAATTTTAATGATGATTTTGTAGATATGGATATGTCTAATTAATGAGGTATAAGTCAGAAGCCTTAGAGAAATTTAAGGAATTCAAGAATGATGTATAGAATCATCTTGGTAAAAAGATAAATAAACTTCAATCGGATCGAGGTGGAGAATATTTGAACCAAGAGCTCATCAATCTTATACGGGAGTCTGGGATTCTATCTCATCTCACTCCATCGTATACACCACAGTGGAATGGTGTTAGTGAAAATAGGAACCGCACCTTGTTGGACATGGTGAGGTCTATGATGAGTCATGTAGATCTTCCATTATCCTTTTGGAGATATGCATTACAAACTATAGCATACACATTAAACCGAGTACCGACTAAGGTGGAAAATTCCATCCGAGTTATGGAATGGAAGGAAACCCACTTTGTCGCACACATGTGTATGGGGATATGAGGCGTTTGTTAAGGCCTTCTAAGGAAACAAACTACCACCCTAGGGAATGAGGTGTATCTTTATAGGATATCCCAATGAAACGAAAGGATATTACTTATATAACCCTTCATAAAAGAAAGTGACTATCTCCAGACAAGTCGTCTTTCTTGAGAGGGAGCACATCCTCAAGAAGGATAGTGGGATAAAGATTGAATTCGACGAATTTGATGCTCAAGATACACAAAAGTTGTTACAGGAACAAGTTCTACAGGTCCCCAGGGAAGAGGTTCCAGAAACACAAGTACTGCATAGGAGCTCAAGAGAGGTAAGGGAACCAGAGAGATTTGGTTTCTTAGTCACCGAGGATGGTGAATCATTATTGTTAGACAATGATGAACCTCTCTCCTACAGGGAAGCAGTAGAAAGCTCAGAAGCTGCAATATGGCTAGAAGCTATGAATTCTGAGATGGATTCCATGTATCAGAACCAAGTTTGGGTTCTAGTCAATGAGCCAGTTGATGTAAATCCTGTTGAATGCAAATGGGTATTCAAGAGAAAAATGGACATGGAAGGTCAAGTTAGCACCTATAAAGCAAGGCTAGTGGCTAAAAGATTCCGACAGCATTAAGGAATTGACTATGATGAAACCTTATCGCTAGTTTCCATGTTTAAATCAATAAGAATCATACTTTCCATAGCAGCATACCATGATTATGAGATTTGGAAGATGGTTGTCAATATGGCATTCCTTAATGGGAACCTTCAGGAAGATGTCTATATGACACAACCAGAAGGATTTGTCACACCAGGTGAAGCCAAATGGTTTTTCAAGTTTCAGAAATCCATTTATGGATTAAAGAAAGCATCCAGGTCATGGAACATTCAATTTGATGAATCTATAAAGGAATTTGGTTTCATTAAGAATGAATGTGAGGCATGTGTTTATAAGCGTTTTAATGGAAATGCAATCGTTTTCATAATAGTATATTTTAACGACATATTGCTTATTGAAAATGATGTACCGGCCTTACAGACAGTTAAGGACTGGTTGAAAAAGTGTTTCTCCATGATGGACTTGGGTAAAACAGTCTACATTCTAGGGATCAAGATCATTCGTGATATATCCAAGAGGCTGCTTGGACTAAGTTAGGGAACATACATTGACTAGATACTAAAGAGATTTAGTATGGAACAATCCAAGATGGTATTGGTTCCAGTGTCACATGGATTACATCTTTCAAAGAAAATGTGTACCCAGACACAACAGGAGAAAGATAGAATGAGTAATATCCCATCTGCCTTGGCTATAGGATCTATAATGTATGTCATGTTATGTACCAGGCTTGATGTTTCCTATGCACTGAGCATGGTAGGTAGATATCAAGAAGATTTAGGAAAACAACATTGGACTGATGTTAAGACTATCCTTAAGTATCTAAGAATAACTAAGGATATGTTACTTGTGTATAGAGGAGATGAGGAGCTTTTCATCAGAGGGTATGCTAATGCTGGTTTTCAGACTGATCAGAACGATCTGAAGTCATTTTTATAGATATGTTTTCTGTCTTAATGGAGGACCTATGAGCTGGAAGAGTTCAAAGTAGCCATTTGATGCTGATTCTATAGTGGATTCCAAATATATAGCGGCTTCTGATGCAGCCAAAGAAGCTGTCTGGATTCAAAACTTTGTCTTGGAGCTTGATGTGGTTCCTATTAGTAAAGATATTATCACGTTTTATTGTAATAATACTACAGTGGTGGCTCTTGAAAAAGAACCAAGGTCACATCAACAGACAAAGCACATACTCTGAAAGTATCACCTATTGAGGGATTTCTATCAAAGGGGTGAAGTTGTAGTGAACAGAGTGTCCACAGAAGAGAACGTGGAAGACCCCATGACAAAAGGCCTATCTTAGTAGAAGCATGAATATCATGTCAGATCTAGCGAGTTAAAGGTTGTTAGCAGTTGGCTCTAGTCCAAGTGGGAGTCTATTAGAGTTGGTGGCCTAGAACCAACTACTTTGTACTTTATTCATTAATAAAAACCTTATCACATCTTGATTGTTCTTCTGTGTGATAATGCATGTGATAATGTCCTAAGGATAGTTGTTGGATTACAGGGCCATAGTGAATCCTTGTTATGATGAGAACCCGAAAGTGCCATAACACTATTATTGAATATATGTTCTATGGAAGGATGATGTTATTTGAGGGACACAAATAATACATGCCATTGGGGGTGAGGAATCATAAAATATTGAGGCACCTTCTCATGGTGTGTGCCCTTGGAAATATCCTGGAGGATATTATGAGAACAAGACCTGCTTGTAGGAAATCCACATTTCATAGTGTCATTGGATGTTCCTATCTGCCGATGGGTGTATTGGTCCTTAGACTTTAAAATTATTATTAATGGGTATTACAACTCACTCACTTAGATTTATTGATGAAAACTGTGACGACACACTGTTCGCAACGAGATATGATACTTTGGTTGTGTCATGAGTAATACTGCATAAATAGATAATGCGAGAAAGGATTTGTCCCTTCTGATCCATAAAAGATGTAGATATCTTAGTCCCTTTGATGGAATTGATATAGCCTAAATAAATACATGTCCATGGTAAGGTATGGGTGAGTTCAATTCTGGAAAGTCAGAGAAAGAATAATTAATAACATGGGTTTATGGAACTAGCATACAACCTTCTTGATTCGAGATATCATGACAAAATGATTATATTACACGGTAAGCATTTGTATGAGTTGACACGTCAATGCGGCGTCAACTTCTTTATCTTGGGTGCCTTGACCCATTGCTAGACAGTAATCTTGGACTTTAGGCAAGCCCGCCTAATGCCAATGAGAAAGAGGCCAAGAGGGTTACACACTAAGTGTGTCCATATATCTCAATTAAATATTAATTTTACAATTTAAATAAATATTATTCCCAATTTTGGTTTAATAATTATTTAAGGATTCCTGATCACATTTATTTCGACACTAGTTTTTTGAGATAATATATTGTGGATGAAATAATATATATTTATTAAAGAGTAATGCAGTTACGTTTATTTAAGAAATAAATATCCATTACTCAAGGACTAATAAATGTGGTGGAGGAAATAATGAAAAATGGAAAATAAAATTACACATCATGTATATTGAATATACACACCTTGTATTAATAATTACATGGCGTGTAGTTTTTCTAGTCGGGATTTTGAGGAAATAATATCATTTTATTAAATGATATTTATTATAATCAGTGTAGGCGCATGTCAACAAATTAATCATTTGACGTGGGGGTTTTCAATAAGAGTTAATGAAATAAATAAAACACGTAACGCGTTTATTTATCTTCATAACTATATAACCTCAAACCCAATTATAAATATCTTCACAACCCCAACACTTTTACCCAATCATTGTACACAACAATTCTGGAGATTTCTCTCAAGGCTGAAAGAACTCTTTCCTCCAAGAATGCTCTCAAGACCGACAGATATCCACCACCACTGGATCAAGTCGATTGTAGGCGGACATCGCAAGTGAAGGTTCTTCCATGCTAGCACCTGAAGATCCCTTTGGTGACATCCAAAGATACGTGTAGCACGTGTAGATCACCACTAGAGGAATCCTACACTTGGATTCTACAACGCAACAACAGATCACACTGTATCATGACCGGAGACATCAATGAAGAAATAATTTCATCAAGGTAATTCTTGTAAATTAATTAAATTGATTATAACCAACATATAATGATCCTATCTCTATGGTTCCAAGACTCCCTCTTTTATTTTTCGTTCTTTGTTTTATTCTGAAGATCCGGCATTTTATATCGTGACGGATCTCAGATTGATCATTGTTAATGCTAAAATTAAAGTTGGGTCGACCCACCAAAACACATCTGTTACGTCCGGAACCCACAAAACTAAAATAAAAATAGTTTCTTTCAAGAATTTTGATTCAAATATGAAAGATAAAATCAAATAATATAGTTCAAGTGAGGATGAATAACCTTCTAATAGTGATAAGAAGATGGAATATCTATCCCAGATATTTAAGAAGTTCTATTGGAAGAATAAATGCATCAAAATTCAAAATATAGAGGAAAGTATGATAGAAGAGGTAATTGGAAATTTTAAATCAACCAGGTGAAGTGACCTCATATTAATGAAAAAGTAAATGAAATATCTATGATGCCCTAGACTAGGTTCACTCAGAAGTAACCAAACCCAGTTTACCACAAGGCCTCAAGACCACCTCCTTATATGAAAAAGGCTACCAAATTGTAGCAAGAGTCTATGGTGGTATAGTGGGGAGGCTATACCCTTATCATCATAGTGGAACATAGTGGTATATAATAATAGAACAAGAAGTGGATCAATATAAAAATGAGTAATAGTGTAATAAAACATCCAAATAATAATATATATCCAAATCCATAGGTAGTATAAAATAAAATAAATAGATCCATATATAAAAGATAAATGTTATGATGGTATATAGAAATTGGGGATACACTAGATACAGAGTAATAGGTATATACAAAATGTTAGAAAAAATGAAAAAAATATCAAGATCTATCTTCAATAGCATCATTAGAATAAGATCGGTCCTCTTCTCTCATAGTCCATTATAGTATTGAAAACAAAGTGTCCATATAATTCCACATTCCCTTATCCCTATTGGTATCCATGAATTCTATCTAGGTACCAATCAGTAGTCCGAAATGGGTGTGAGATATACTCAATAGGCCACCACCAACAGTGTCTAATTTTATTCAGTACGAGAGTATACAATTAATAGAGTTAGGGTAGAATAATATAAGTAGTAAATAAAGTACATAAACCCCATTTTTGGAATGTGTCTCCCATGGACCACCCATTTGATGCTACCTACTTCATTTTATGTTGGTATATCTCTAAATACTTATGATTTATGGCTTAAAATGCATAATAGTCTCCAGACCTGAGTCTCATAGCCACAGTGTCCTCTATTAGTCATATTCATATAAGGGATGAATAAATACCATGACATTTTATATTATAAAAGGAACTAAAACTATGATTACATATATATAAGTATTGGATGAATACAAGTATTTTATTTGACTTAGTAAATTAATCCTTTAAATTTCAATTGATTGGCATCATGATCCCTTCCCAAGAATTTCTATATATGGAACCAAGTATCGCTCCATGTGTACGATGACCCATCACTCTATAAGCTTGTCCATGGAGTTCCTCATGGGAATACATGTATCTCCCAAGTCATGTTATAAATCCATTACCCTATGAGCCTGAACATGGAAGTCCATGTGAGGAATCCAAGTGTCACTCATGGAATAATATAATAAACTTACCACCATGTCTATCCTTGTCATTCCACATAAGTAATCCAAGTGTCATTCATGGAATGATATAGTGCACTTCCCTTTGTGTCCATACTAGGAGCAATATAAGGAACCCAAGTTACACTCATGGAATTAAATAATGAAATTTATAATTCATTTTAATTTAATAATACTGATTGTCTAGTCCATGGAATTCTAAGTTGGAACCCATGTATCTCTCTCAGTATACCACACTAAATGGTCATGGATCACAATCTATTCATGACACTTACAATGTTTTTAATTCAATATTTCATTTCATTTAAAGGGATAACTTTGGAATTAATTAGAAGGAATAATGTAACACCCTAATATTTATAAGAAATATTTCTCTTTAAATAATTTTATTTCTTTGGTATCATGTGTTGCATGCAACATCGAGTTTAAATGGACTGTGATATACTATTCAAATATTATAATTCTAACATGATCAATATAACCTAGACATTTAATTAGAGGGTATTAATATTAATAACCATATTATGAAATATATTTATTTATTAATTATTATGAAATAAACACTTAATTTTTTTTAAAATTCATTTTATTCTTCAAAAATATATTTTCTTCAAAAAATGAATTTATCACTTTCTATGAGAAAATAAATATAATTACTTTTTAAAATTTTAGAAAATTTATTTGAAAAATAGATTGCATTTTTTAATTCATCATTTCAAAATTATCTGAGGATTAAGTTTTAATAATTTTCTAAAAAAATTAATTTTTAATGAATATTGAAAAATAGTTATTTATATTGGAAACTGTATTTTCTTTTAAATAATTTACAAAGTAAAATTCTATTTTATATTAGTTTTAAAATTTAATTAGTTCATTTTTGTTATAAATATTCTAATATTTTACTTTTAAATGAATTTTATACATAAATTTAGTATAAAAACATTTTATACTTAAAAAGGACATTTTTCAGAAAAATTGTTTTTCATTGTGTTTTGTAGATTTAATATTAAAATAAATTATTCCACTTATATGTTTTGATTTTTTTAAAATTTATTCCATATTTGGAATCATGAGTTCAAAATTTAGTAAATATACACCTTTTATATTTGGTCAATTTGAATAGTAACCTAAGTAATGTTTTTACAAAAGTAAAGTGTAAATTAGGTAATTAAGAGTAAAAATAATATGATGAGGATTATAAAATTTACCTAAAACTCTCCCAAATTTTATTGTATGAGTAATTTTCGATCATAATAATCCAAGGGTCTAATTTATTACCATTTTATTCCACTTTGATAAGATTAAAACCTTTATATTATTTTATTTAAAGAAAAGTCAAAGATGTCACACAATTGTTTTTAATAAATATAACATTTAAAATTTGTGATTATTTAGAGGATATGTTCTAATATAAATATTATTTTGAAATAAAAAATATTTATGTTAATCATAGTAATTTATTTTTAATTTTTATTGAAGAATTATTGATATTAATTGATTGCACAAAGATGATGCAGTAATTATTTAATTAATGGAAAAATCAACTAAATGATATTGAAAATATTAAAATAAATATAATTTTATATAATTAATGTGATAAAATAATTTTATATATTACCCTAACATTTTTAGGATATAATTAAATATATTTTTTGAATTTTAATTGATGTATTGATATTATTAAAGTCGAACTAATAAATAGTGTCAAAATTTACAATAATGATATTTCATGGATATGATATTTTATTAAATTATTTAAAAATTATAAAAATAGTAAATAATTCCAAAGGTTATAATATATGGTTGTAAATCACATCCCATGTCCATTTATAGACCATTTTTAATCATTTGGCTCTAGAATAATATTATTATATATTAATATTTTGAGAAATTCCAAAAGTTCCCCTCACCTCAATTATAAAAGGGATCCTCTTCACTTAATTACACTACTTTGATCAATATATCTCAAAAAACTATAACCATTTGTATTATCAACATCCTTATTTAATTTATTTTGGTTCTGTCCCTTTAAAAAGACCTACCCTAGGTCCCTAAAGAGAAGTTATAATGGATCTCCTTCATAGAAGAGGCACAAACTCTTTCAAATTTATTTCTTCTTATACCACCTCTTAATATGTTATACACTTCATAAAATAATAACTCCATTATCATATATATACCAATATTTTATTATGATTATGATAAAACCATATTTCACCTTTTATCCATCCTATGAAATGAAAAAGCATCGCGTGTGCGTACACATGGCTTACCGTCTCCACATAGCGGTGTAATTCATTTTTCAACACCACTTTACTTGGATATTTTTAATGATTGAAATAACATATATATGTGATACTTATGAAATGATATTTATTCTTTAAAATTAATATTTCATCCATTTATCTACCCATTCACCATTAAGGTAATGATATCACTGCTCGTGCAGTCTGTTATCTCCGTGAAGAGATGCGACTCATTTTCCATATCTAGTTTAAAATAATGTTTATAAGAATGTATTAAATAATTAAATATTATACTTATATAATTAATAAAATTTTTTATATGATGAATCTATATCCCATGCACATTAACTGAAGCATATGTGAAAAATCATGCATGGAAAAATGAAGCAGTTTACACCCAAAACATTGATAATAATGAAATATTATTAACAAGCAAGTGGTAAGAGGTTATATAAGGGTTATATATGTTATAATTAATATTAATATGGTTATGTTATAAATTAAAAACATTATTTAAAACATTATATATGATTTTAAATCATGTTTAACTAAAGGAAAGCGCAATGTAAGGGATCTCTCCAAACCTCCATATTTAATTTGGGTAACTCTTTATCACTTGTTGCCTTAAGTTATATCTTCATTATTAATATATACTTATTATATTTTTTTTATATGTTATAAACATATATATAAGTCAATTTATCTTTATTTTATGGGTAAATAATTATTTTAAAAGGTCATCGTCTCAATTTCTCTCGATAAGCAAACCCGATTAAAGTGAACTTCACTGTTTCTCACTCATTTTCCTATACACTTCAAAAAAAATGTTTTTAAATCAACAATATTTTTTAAAAATTGATCATTTTATCATTATAAAACTTTATATATCATTTTTTGTTTTATGAAAAAAATTATTACTTCATCCTATTTAAATGCCCTTTATTCTTTTCCCTAAAACTACACTTAAGTGGAACAATTCTAACCACACTTTTTCATGTTTTTGATTCGGTTAGACATAATTATCATTGATATATTACTATTTTTTATTTTTTAATGACCAATAATTATTTTAATCACTTCTTTCATGGACACTATATTTATATTCCCTTTGGTTATGCCAAATGACATGATTACGATACCTATTTCATTCCATGGGAAACACTTATATTTATTCCTTATGTTTAATTTTTATGTGGCACACATAAGAATGAACATGTTATGATGGATGCTCAAAGATATAAATCCAATTAATTGGGGAATGTTTTAGTCTCATGAGATGTTATTTATGGGATTATGGAGTAAACCTAATCCATTATGGGACTCAGTCAATCATTTGATATAGTCTTAGAACAAATCCATGACTCGTGTTTATGTTAAAATATATAATGCTTCCAAATTCCTATGTTTCCATGATAGTATGATTCCAGGTTCTATATATTTTTTCTTACATATTTTTATTCATGATCAATGCCTTTTTTTATCATGTTATTCCTTATAACTCATGTTTTATGCTTCACTCTCATGTTTACTTCTTTACTAGGATTTTTAGCTCATCCTTTTGGTCTATGTATTCCCCAGGTTATCCTACATAGTTTTTAGATCTCAAAGGGAGTTAGGATCTCATTATAGAGATAAATAAAAAATGTTTTTTTAGTTTCATTATTTCTAATTATTTACCTAATCTTCCAAAGATATTATACTTTTTTATTCTTGTTTTGTATTTGATGGATAATTATTCTTAAAATCATGTAATAATATGTGAAAATGATTGGGTCACCATAAAAAAGCCTAGGGATGTAGAAACACCACTCTACCTTAGATTTAATTAAATTAACATTTCATTCCATTAATTAAAATATCTAAAATGAAAGGGTCAAGGAACACACCTTGGAAGGCAATTCGATTACATAAGAATCATTTAATAATTTTTCCAACTTTAACAACACACCCATGGCATATTTATAATTAAGGTTAACAACCTAAAATGGTTCTATCAAGCCTCACAGGTTACGAAGGTCAACAACCACATGTTTAATATATGAAAACCCCATTTTAATAAGAGATTCTCAGAAATTCCATCATGTAACACCATGGAACATTTTATAAAGAACTACAATTTTATAGAAAATCATTGAACCACCTAACTTATATGGTTAGTAAACTCCTCATACATTTTTTCCCTCTAATCTGGGCCAGATTAGGGGAAATTGAATAAATAGATGAATATTATGATAATAAGTCATATTATATCACATGTATTGATAATTCCATACAATAAGATAATAAAAGAAAGAAAGGAAGTGTATAAAAGAGATTACCAATACACTTCCAACATGATAGATAGTGAGATAATCAGAGAACGATCACGGTAGGTATCTCAAAGCCTACCTTCGGTTCTAAAGGAAGCTCCCAACATGATGGAAGAAATGGTGTGAAAATGAGGATGAAAAAATAGGGTTTAAACTTTAAATAAGGCAAGTAAAAAATCCTATATTTACCTTATTTTAAAGGGAACACAATTCGAATGTACGATTAGGCCAAACCATGCCCCAAAAATGTGCATCCACTGCCTAGGTGGAACAACTCGTGCATGGATAATGAATGTATTTGAAAATTTTACACATCATTTGTGGCCCCCTGCAAACACTTTCTAGTGCCCATATGGTTTCACGGCATTAGGTGCATGGATTAAAAAAATGTTTTCCCCTCTATAGTCTACTCCAGCACCATTCATGGTTTTAACAAACCATGTGGCCTTGGGTGTATGATTTAAACAAACTATTCACCTAGTCTATTTCCTCCAAAACCTAGAGCACTGAGATTTGAATGAGCCAAAAACTCTATAGGACCCTTCCTTAAACCTTTAAGAACTTCCATATAGAAGAAAATAAGGGTTTAAACCAAAATTTAAATTATTAATACCCTATAATAAATGTAAATATCTTACAACCTCCCATCCTTAAAACAACTCATTCCCATGTTTCCCTTCTAAGGGTGGTAAAGCATCATCTTAGAATATTTATGGCCACTGAGCACGTATGTTGGCCTCTCTCCCACATGTTTATTATTGTACAAGGTTGTACCTCCATAGAACCCATAATAGAGGAAATGAAATTTCCCATAGATCCTTCATTCTTCAATCAAAAATATGAATATGGTTCTACTCAAAAGAAGTATCAATGTCCAACTCTACGTCAACAAGATGAAGGAAATGATAAGGTTCTGAATGATAATGCATAATTTGTAAAACATAGATACATCATGCATTTATTGGTACCCCTAAGGTAACTGAAACTGATAGGATATTATCTTAAATATCTTGAGTATTTCTAAAGTCCTGAAAAATCTTGGTTCCCCTTACCTTATTTCCAAATCAATTGATGCCTTAGTATAGGAGAAACACACAAGAAGACTCAAACTCTCACCTCAAACTCTAAAATTATTAAAAGATGATTAGTGTAATACTTATTCATTGACTAAGTTGTATACATATACTTCTAGATAAGTTGTAAACTTATTTGATGTATCTTTAACAAGATGAGGTCTTAGTATTACTATCTATCCTACCTATAACCAGTATGAGGGTGAATGGTATGGCATATCATATATGGCCTCATAATGATCCATATGTATGGTTTCTTTTAAAAAAATTATAAGAAAACTCTATAATATCTAGGTGTTTCTCCCAAGAACCTACAAAATATAGGATGCATGCTTGAAGCATTTCCTCTAACACATGTATCGTATGCTCATATTGTTCATTGGTCTATGGGTGATAGGTTATACTCAGCAGTACCTATGAACCTAGATCTCTTTATAACCCCTTATAGAACCATGATGTTAAATGATAATATAGTTTTGATATCATAGTCCATGGAACTCCATGAATTCATATGAACTTCCTAAAATATAACATTCCTATCTCATTCACTGAAAATGTCTGTCTAAAAGGAAATAAGTGAGAATCCTTTATCAACTTGTCTAAGATCATACTATTTCACTATCATGAGGGTATCTCGGTAAACCCATCAGTAAATTCATAGTGACATCATCCCATATCTATATAGGAATGGGTAATGGCTACAAAATACTCACATATTATTAGTGTTTCACCTTCACATGCTAACTGGTGGAACACCGAGTAACCAAACTTGTGATCTCCTTTTCATCCCTGACCACCAATACCAGTGTCATAAGCCATGGTACATCTTAGTAATACTGGGATATAATAACCATGATGATCCATGAGAATATTGAATCAACTCCTCTCATATGTCTTTCGGAACCCAAACATTCCCCAGAATGTGAAAGATCTCATCCCCGTCAACAACTCAACCATATAGTGGGTCCTCACTGGAAATTATCTCCCCTGGGACCAAACCCTTAAGATCTGAAATTTGCATCATTTTTACTCTATCTATAATTAAATAGTACACTGTAAAAGATGATAGTACAAGATTTCCCTGATGATCATTCTCCTCTAGATGCATCTCAAAAATCATGGCCATCATCTGTCATTCTCTACACACCTCCCAGAAAACATGTGTGTGATTTTTCTAGCTTAGATCACTAATAAAAGGTGTTTACCTTCCCCAGAATGTAATCAATATTTAATTTAATGGATTTTAGGTATTCAACACACCATCTTTTTCTAGTCTTCAAGTCATGCTACATGAATATTTATTTCTATTAACACCAAAAAGTTCTCCCCAAGAAATTAATTCCTCAAAAAATTCAAGGAATGAACCACAACTTCTAGCTAGATATTTTTTTTGTAATTAAACTCATGTTACCTTAACTAGTGAGAACTATATGCCATGAATCGATCCCTCTGCATCAAAATGTCTCCTTGACTGATGCATAATGCATCAAAAAACTATATTTTCTCTACTAAGATCAGGTAAAATAAATATTAGTGATGAATTCAACCTCTATTTTATCTCCAAAAAGGCTCTATCACATGCTTCAGACCATGTAAATAGAACATCTTTCTTAGTCAAGCCTATTATTTTTTCTTAAAGGCATGATAAATCCTATATAAATAATTGATAATAAACAATTATTCCCAAGAAACTCTATATGTGAAAGATGTTATTGGGATACTCTAATTAAACAATAGTTCCTACCATATCTAGGTCCACAAATACTGCTGATTCCGATACGAATTTACCTATGAATTGAACCTTTTCAATCCAAAAGTTTAATTTTTTTATCTTATCATATATCTACTTATCTCTTGGCATATTCATTAAGATATCAAGATGTTTGACATGGTTGTGTCATGTTCATGAATTCACTAATATGTAGTCCATGAATACTTCCACAAATAAATCTAGATATGGGTGGAAACCCTAATTCATCAGAACCATGAAAACTACCATTTCATTCATGATACTGGATGGAATGACCAATTACTCATACAAGACATGTCTACTATAGAATGTTGTATATGGTTTATTGGATGGTCTAAGTCATACATGATGGTAGCCTGACCTCAATCCAATCTTTGAGAAATACCCAATCCCCTTAGAGTTGGTCAAATAGGTCATCTATATGAGGTAAAGGAAACCATTTCTTTAGGGTAAGATGATTCAATTTTTTTTAATCAACACACAACCTAAGGTTCCCATCCACCTTCTTGATAAAAAAACACAAGGGAACTACAAGGTGAAGTATAGAGTAATTTAAAACCCTTAGCTTCTAAGTCCTTTATCTACCTCTTAAGCTCCTACAACTCAATAATGTTCATCTTTTAAGGATATATGTATACTGGTGCTATTCTTGGAACTATTTAAATAGTAAACTCCACCTCTCTCTCAATAGGTATCCTATAAAATTCATAATAAAATACATCCTTGAAAAATCCACTACATGAGGTAAATTTTTATATCACATTCCCAAATTATCCAGATAATGGATAGCATTCTAAGATGTCACTCTTCCAAGATCATAATTCTCTAGTCCATCTCTGCTCACCTAGACATCTTATTCACCCTTGTGAATATAGTTACCTTCCACTGGTAATGTGAAACACACCCTCCGATGACGGCAACAAAAATGATCCTGGTAAATAACCAACCTATCCATCCTAAGAATGATGTCAAAACCTATCATCTAGAGAATAAATAGGTCCCCTATAAAATAATAGTCGCTTACCTCAAGGGAGAACTTCTTCCACTAGAAAACACTTTCTAATTGAATTCATAATGGCGTATTGAGTGTCATTACCCCCTAGAAATACTGAATCTCAATTCCAAGGATCTCTATAGTTTCCATAGTTATAAAGTAGTGGGAAGATCTTGTATCCAATAAAGAAATTTAAAGTGGTGACTACTAAAATTATACCTCTAACTGTATAAGGATCAGCACTCTACTCCTCAGGTATCGGCTACATTTTATATATCTAACCTGATCTGTGTCATTTAGATACAGACTAACTACCCTGGGTAGGCCTACTCTAATGGTGTTTTGTTTCAAGTGTCTGGATCACTCATCCATGACCACCTCCTTTACATGAACTACTAGTAATACTCCATCTCTAAAACTGACATGGAGCTACTGACCCCACTCCTTGACATGAAGTCAATGCATATCCTCTCCCATTATCCCTTGGAAGAAAATTTCTACATAATCACAAAAGATGAACCATTTTTCTACAAGATTGGAACTCAGTTGGGTCCTTGATACACTAGGTCTTCATGTATACTAGAATACAACACTAATGGCATACCACTTGGATACCTAGTCACACATTCTGACTACTACCACCATGATAAGACTTAAAATGAGACTTCTTACCACTAATCAAATTACTACCTAGTCTGAATGCTAAGCTACTCTAGCCTATGCCTTTAGCCTCTCTCATATTATGATTAGTAATGAGTGCCTAATTCACTATTCTAGATATGTTGGTCAATCACAAAACATTCACATATGATCATATTTCATACCTGATTACATTCTAAAATCTCTTATCTCTATACATCTCATCACCCAAAATAATTGGTCAGAGGAACTGAAGCTCCTTAAAACAAGTGGAGTAGTCCATAAAAAATAAATTTTCATACTTTAGGTACATAAAATCTCTATATCTATCATTAATTAATGTCTAAGGATATAAATAATTGTACAAGAAAGTTTTTAAATCCCTCCAAACCATTTCTACATGATGATCTTCCTAAGTAATAATTTCTCACTGTTTCTTAGAAAAATTGTCATGAATATACATAGAAATATTAACTCTCCTCTCAAAAGGTGCATCTATATGCTTTAATATAGAAAGAATGTTCTCCATTCATGACTCAGAAATCTAAATATTGTCATCCCCAAAAAAATAGGTGGATGTTTCTACTAAAACTCACGTGTCAACTCCACCATAGTAGGGACAGGTCAGGGGGCTCCTTACATGGTCAGTATGATCTATAAAAATCCATCTCAAAATTGATCATTGGTACCCAAAAAGGGAAAATAATGAGGTGATTTAAGTCAAACTACATGATTTAATATAGTTAGCTTAGGGACTATGACTTTCAAATCATGGTCATCACCACATTCTTGGTGCACAACTCGAGTCCTTCATAGTGAAATAACTCTAAAATTCCAATTTAATGCCTTAGAATATAATTTGATAATATAAGATATCATCAGTAAAAGAAATGGATGGGTATAAATCCTTCCCATATGTAAATTAAACCCTAAATGCCTACTCTTAAACCTTGGTCTAGGTGATATAGTAAGTCACAAATGAACATAAAAATACTCCCAACTTCTCACTACTAAGATTTGGTGAAAGTAATGTTCTCTATTATACATCAAAGGTTTTGATATATGGAGTTTAAATTGAAATTTATCAAGGAAAATACCATTTATGTTTCAATTAGAATCCCCATTTAATGGAAACCATATCATCTAAGAGTTACAATTCACCTATTTGTATATTTATACATCTATATATCATAGTTCAGCTAGATGTATCTTCTATTCCAAAGTTATAAAGTATTACGCTTTATAAGTTGAAATTGGTACTACATGTAAATATGATTGGTCCTTTATGATGGTTTAATTATATGGATCACCATTAACAATTTATATAGGCACATACATACTCTTCAAATTGAAATTTTCATCCATTTTATTTTAACGACCAAATTATCATCCCATGTGACAAATGGTCCGTGGTTTAATATAACATAACTGTTTAATTAAGGTTCCACCACAAACCTATATGAGAAAGAATCATTTAGGTTAAATCATGCACTTTAATTAACCAACCATTTATCCTTTCCTACAAGAAATGTTAGAAAGATTTTAGCACAGCAATCAAGGCACTATAAACCAAAAATCATGGTCATTACCCTATGGTGAAATCAATACAACTGTAATAGCCATAATCTAGAACAACAATTACCCTCATAAGTAATTTTGATTTTCCTTATATGTGGGTAAACTACTCCCAAGTACATGATCTATAAAAAAATTGGATATTTTCCATGTCTCCTAACTACCAACCTGAAACAGTAATACAAAAAATAAAAAGAATTATTCGATACCAATTTGTGATGTATCAGATCGGATTCACTCATAATTAATCGAACTTGACTAGCCACAAGGCCTCAATCACGCCTCCCTATAGGCCAGAGGCTACTAACTAGCACTAAGGGTCTATGGTCATATGCTGAGGATATTATACCCTCATGGTTAGAGTGGAACATAACAGTATATAATAACAGAATAAGAAACAGATAAATATAACAATTAGTAACAATGTAATCAAACATCTAGATAAGAATATATATATATCCCAATCTATAGGAAGTATAAAATACAATAAATAGATCCACATGCAAAAGATGAATGTAATGGTTCTATACAAAAATGGGGGATACATGGGATATAGAGAATCAAGAATATAAAATATTATAAAAAATGAACAAAATATCAAGAGATATATCTAATATAAACATGATCATAAGCTCATCCGTCTATTCCCATACTTCATCCTATTATAGAAAATCAAGCATCCATAGAAGTCTGCTTTCCCTTGTCTATACCTACATCCAAGAAGTTTTTATAGGTAGCAATAAGCATCCCAAACAGAGTGTGATATATACTCAGTAGGCCACCGCCAACGGTATCTAATGTTATCCAGTCCATGAGTATATAATGAAATAGTGTGTAGGTAGAATAATAAAACAAGTAAATAAAGTACATAAAACCCATGCCATAATGGGTCTCCAATGGAACACCTATCCGATGATAACTACTACATTTTATGCTAGTATGTCTATGAATGCTTATGATTTATGGATTCAATTATATAATAGTCTCAGGACCTGATTCTCATATCCAAGGAGTCCCCCATTAACCATATTAATATAAGGGATGAATAAATCTTTGGACATATTATAGTATAAAAGGAAATGAAACAAATCCATAATGTATATAAGGGTTGATGGAATCCAAGTATTTTCTTTGAATTGTAAGAATATTAATTTAAATTGACATCTATTAGAATCATGATCCCATCCCAAGAATTCCATATAGGGAACCTAGGTATCGATCCAAGTGTACTATGGCCCATCTCCCTACAATCCTGTCTATGGAGTTCCTCATGGAAACCTAGGTATCACCCAAGGCATTGTATAAAGGCATTTCCCCCTATGCCTATCCTTGGAATTACACATTAGGAATCCAAGTTTAACTCATGGAATAATATAATTCACCTCCCTCTGAGCCCATCCTTGGTGTTCCACATAAGGAATCCAAGTGTCACTCATGTTATGATATTATACAATTCCCTTTATGTTCATTCTTAGAATTCCATGTAAGGATCCCAAGTGTCACTCCTGGAACAATATAATTCATTTTAAAATTCATTTTAATTTAATAATATTGATGATCACATCCATTTTATTCTAATTCAGAACCCATGTATCACTATCAGCATGGCATACTAAATGGACATGGCTCACAATCCATGTATACCATTTATAAAATTTTTAATTCAATTTTTCATTTCCTTATAAGGGATGACTATATAATGAGTGAGAAGGAATAATACCTAGGGATTAAGGTTCACTAATCCCTCTTGAATTAAGATAAATTCATGTTTTATTCCAATTATTATAACATCCCAAATGCAAGGGGCAAGGAACACACCTCGAAAGGTGATTCAATTACATATGCAATATCTAATAATTTATCCAATTTTATAAAAATTCCCATGGGGTGGATTAAATTGGGGTTCTTAACCTCCGATGGTGATATCAAGCCTTACATGTCACATAGGTCAAGTTACACATGTTTAATATAATAAACGTCAATTTTAATAAGTGAAAATCAGAATGACCAACGCCTGACACAACAGAACAATATATAAAGAACAATAGTTTTAGGTAAAATAATTAAACCACCTAACTTAGATGGGTAGTATATTCCTCATCTGTTATTAGCCTTTAATCTAGGATAAAATGGGAAAAATCAATGAAATATATGAATACCCTAAAAATAGGGCATATTATCTTACATAGATTTATCATTCCATATTTTAAGGTAAGTGAATGAAGAAAGGAACAGGATTAAAGAGCTTACTAGTACTCTTCTAATGTGATAGAAAGAAAGAGAATCGAATGTCAAATAAAGGGTGTATCTAGAATCCTTCCTTGGATTCCAAAGGAGTCTCTGAACATGTGGGAGGATATTTTGTGTGAATGGAGGAGGAAAATGGAGTGTTTAAACATTAAGGAAGGTAGTGATGAAATCATAAATTTACCATTTTTAAAGGGTTTGGAGTTTGGATACATGTTTTTTCAAAACATGGACCAAATGTTTATACCCAATGATTAGGTGTCACTACCCATTCATGGATGTCCCATGGTTTTGGAAAATAATGCACAGCTTGTACGACCCCCTATAGACCCTCTATAGTAACCACATGATTGTTCAGCCTAAGGTACATGGTTTAAATAAACCATGCACCCATCTATAGTTTATTGAAGCACCTCACATGGTTTTAATAAAATATGTGGTCTCAATTTCACAGTTTAAAAAAACCATGTGTCTGTTCTATTTCCTCTAAAACCTAAAGCTACGGGATCTAAATAATCCCCTGACACTTCTAGGCCCTTCCTTAAACCTTTAAGAACTTCCATATATATAAAAATAATTTTTTAAAACAAAAATTAAATTATTCATACCTCATAATAAAATATGGGATCTTACAATATTAAATATTAATGTACAAAATTGAATATAAGAAAAATATGAGGATAAAGGAAAAGAGGCCAAAGAAATATATAAAATCTACCTGGAGTGCCTTTAAGGATACTTCCTGTGAATATGAATTGATAAGAGAAGATAAAGAAGATAGATAAAATATGTATTTTATTTTAAATATATATAAGGTACTAAATATTATTTTTTTCATCTCCTATTTGTATTTACAACATTTCATAAATTAAAAATAATAATGAAAATATGAGTAGTGAATATTTATTTTAATACACTAATATTTTGGAAGAAACTTTCAGTGAACTTAAAAATGATTATAAAACTCTTAATAAATAGCATGGTTTATTTGTTCTTGTTAAATCTGAACCTGATTTAGAAAAAGATAAGAATTCTTATTTATTAAAATAAAACAATGAACTTAAAATGTCAAATGAAAATCTTAAAAGGTATCTTCAAAATTTTAAAATGATAGAGAAATATTGACTAGGATTCTTGGTAAACATTTCACACCCAAGTACACGATTGATATTTGTTACCAACTCAGATAGAGGAGAATTTATAAGAATAAATTTATTCTAAGCTTGAGACCTTCCAATTATTTAAATAATTAATATTATTTTGGACCAAATAAATTTTTCATTTCTAAAATTCTTAAGTCTATTTATGGTAAACCTGTTAAACATATTTGGATTCTTTAATATTTTATTAATAACATCTATAAAGCTAAGAAAGTATAGGTACCAAAATCATTTCTTATTTAAATGTGTGCAAGAAACCTGCTTAAAGAGTACCAATAATCATTTAGGGTATCTAGACAGTTCATGTTCCAAACACATGACTGGATATTGCTCAAGATTTAAAATCCTTATCATGGTGAATGGTGTATGTTTTATTTTTGGTGAAAACACTAAAATAAAAATAATTGGACATAGTCAAATCATAACTTCTAATTATGTTTTAATTTATAAAGTTTATTTTTTGATTGTTTAAATGATAATCTACTTATAATCTCACAGTTATGTGATAATGGTTATCATGTAAAGTCAAAAATAATTCTTTCAAAATTTACGATTCTAAGAATTCTTTATTTTTTACTACTTTATGTAATGATAATGTTTATGTAGATGATTTAGATTTTTATTTTATAAAAATATTTCTTTCTTAAGTTCCTTTCATAAAGAATCTTGGTTATGACATAGGACATTATGCCAATGCAACCTTCACTCTCTTAGAAAGATGACTAGGAAAGGTTTAGTTAAGGATCTTCCTAAACTAGATTTCCCAAAAAGACAATGTTGGGGACCCATTTCAAAAAGAGAAAAAGTATAAGATATATTTCAAACCAAAAAATGTAGTTTCAACTTCTCATTCCCAAGAGTTGGTTCAAATGTAATTATTTGTAACTTCTATATTTTATAGCTTAAATGGGAAGAATTATGTGTATGATATTGTATACTATTCTAGATACACTTTTATATTATTTCTATGTCAAAAATGTGAATCTTGTTTTTATTTTGAAAAATATATAGAAAATATTAGTTTACATACCATTAATACCTTAATAAGTGATCACGGTTGTGAGTTTGAAAATCAAAACTTTGAATATTTATTCTCACAACATGGCTACAATAAAATAATTTATACTCCTAGGACTCCCTAGAAGAATGGTATTATAGAAACAAGTAATATAACTCTTCAAGAGATTTCTTGGACTATGATAAATGACTATGACCTACCTATTTATTTTTAGGTAGAATATTTCAATAAATCTTTTTATATTTTCAATAGGTATCCTATCATATCTTTTTTAAAGAAATATACATTTGGTTTATTGAATAAGAGATAAAAAAGGTTAATTCATTTCTATTTTTTGGTTTAAAGGTCTTTATTCTAAACACAAATGATAGTTTAAACAAATTTTCATCCAAAAATGATAAAGGAGTATTCCTTGGTTATTCAACTTTTATTAAATCAAATAGGGTATTTGATAAAATATCCAAAAAATTGTAAGAATCTATACATGAAAGGTTTTATGAAAAAATACACATGATCTTAATACTTCCTTTGAAAACCTTGAGAAAGATATTTATAACTTGAATTAAAATGACTCAAACAAACCTAATAATTGTTTTGTGAAACTTGTTGTAGATAAATAAGCCAGTTCTGAGGAACTTTTTGATCTAGAACCTAAATAAACAAATTAAGTATCAAAAACTTGTTTCCCTTAATCCATTATAAATCATAAAGGCCATACTCCAAATGGTGTAGTTAGATACCTAGATAGAGGTACTCAAACTAGATCTTATCTTATAAATCAGGTTAACGTCAATACTTATTTTCAAATCTTGAACATAAAAATAATTTTGATGCTATAGATGGTGAATTATATGTAATATCTATAAAAGAATAGTTTAACCAATTTGAATGAAATAAATTCAGGGAACTAATAGATAGACCTAAATACTTCTTAACCATTGGCACTAAAGGGGTTTTTAAGAACAATATTGATGATTCTAGAACTATATATAGAAATAAAGCTAGACTGTTTGCACAAGGTTACACTCAGGAATAAGATATTGAAAGTGAAGAAACATTTTCACAAGTAGCAAGACTTGAATCCATTATAATGGTACTTGCTTATGAAGCATGTTTAAATTTAAAACTATATCAAATGGATGTAAATAGTAATTTTATAAATGGTTATATTATTTAGGATTTTTCAATTGAACAACCCCCTAGATTTAAAAACCCATATTTTCCAAATCATGTTTTTAAATTAACAAAAGATTTTTATGGTATAAAATAATCACCTATATCTTAGCATGATAGGCTTGGAACTTTTATTATTTCAAATTATTTTAAAGAAAAACTTATTGATAATAGTTTTATTTTTTAAAATAATTTCAAAATATTTTTTATTTGCACAAATTTAAATTAAGGTTTTTAGTTTTGGTTCTTCAAGAAATTATTTATATACTAAATTGTCAAAACTTTAACAAAATGAATTTAAAATATGTTTTATAGGTGAACTAAAATTATCTATTGGTTTTAAAATATTTAAAAATAAAGAACCAATTATTTTAAATCAAATAAATTAGATTAAATATTTTCAAAAAAAAATTTGCTTGGATTTCCCAAAAGGAAGTAATACTCTAATGAGTACCATGTATAAACTGGATCTTGATGAAACTTGAAAACTAGTTGACCAAACTACTTACAAAGGTATGATTTAAATTTTACTATACTTAATTTCTAGTTGAATAAATATTATTTTTACTATGTGCAAGTGTGCATATTTTTAATCAAATCCAAAATAATCTCATTTAACTATTGTCAATAAAATACTTGAAAAATACTATCAAATTATGATTTTTTTATTCTAAAGGACATGATTTTAATATAATTAGTTATTCTAATGATGAATTTGGGAGATATAAGTTGGATAGAAAAAGAACCTCTAGAAAATTTCACTTATTGGGAAAGTATCTAGTTTCGTGGTGTAGTAATAAATATAAAATTATTTCATTTTCTATATCTAAAGTTAAATATATAGCTGCAAGCAGTTGTTGTGCACAAATTTTGTGTATGAAACATACTTTACTAGATTATGGTTGTCAATTAAAAAAATTCATATAAAATATGACAACACAAGTTCTATTAAAATTTATAATAATCCAATATCTCATTCAATGAAAAATCAAATCGATATACGACATCAAATTTTAAGAGGTCATTTTCAAAAAAGAGATATCACTCTTGAATTCAATGGCACAGAACATCATATTGCTAAAAAATTTACACAGCCTATGAATTCTAAGAGATTGAATTATATTATAAATTAAATGGGTATGAATGATTATTTTTAATATTATTTAGGGTATACTTATAATATTATTGTTAATATTCTCATGAATATATATATACACACAGAGAGAATCTATAATAATATTTAATATTTAACTTGTTTTAAATATACCTTATGGGTTTTTTAATATGTTAAATATTTCCAATTTATTTTTATATTTGTTAATATTCTAAAAATCCCTAAATCGTTGAAGTATTAGAAATTAAAATATGAATCGCTGCATTCTATTCTAACTAGAACTAAATCCTACCTCAGGCCTTCCCTCACCAAAACCATAGCCTTTAGAATCTAAAAATATTAGTTATGCTTGGTTAAGATGAATAGATTGTTTTTCGAAGGTTTTCTAGAATCATCTAATTCTCCCAAGAAAGAAAAAAAAGTACAAGTGGATCTCATAAGCTTAAAAATCCACATCTTCTTTCTCATGAAGTTGTTCAAGAAAAGGAATGTGATGTCAAATGGTTCAAAACCAATCATTCCTTAGTTTGGAGAGTTATTATTTATCAGGGATAGATGATTTGGTTTATGAATGATAATCGTTCCTTCTATTCATTCATAGTGAAATAGATCTATGTGAACATGGTTTTTGAAGATGGAGATTAGAAGGATGTGATTAGAACTATTGTTGACTGTCACAAATGAAAATTATCTTTAATCTTTTTGTATGATTCTTTAAGGGTTCTGCACCATGTAGAATTTAATAATTATCAGAATTATTATCCTATAAATAATCATCACTTTGATATTGGTAATGGGTAAGATGAACTTATGGATGAATGAACCAATTGAATACCATGTAAAAATGTTATAGTTAGATAATGTAGGTTGTTATTGAAGTTCATACAGTATTGTATCTTCTCTCAAAATGGGTACTTTATTTCAATAAGGTATCAAGACCTTTTCTTAGTGTACCTTATGATTCATGGTATCCAAATAATATTTCCTAGATTATTAATGAGGCATATAGTATAACTATGTAAATCTTATTCAATATCCAATGCACTTACATACCCAAAGATAATCTATGTTATGCTAGAACATAAAAAGGTTAATTCCTATGAGAGTATAGATGTCAATATTTTATGGTGGTATCTATTTAAACCAAACCACATTGAAAATGATGAAGGTTAATTATAATATAAGGAATAAAATATGGGTATATGATGAGAATAAATTTTATGAAAGTTACAGTCCAGATAATAATCCCTTTATACCAAAGGATATCATTGATCTAGGCATAGAACTAGATGAAATTGTTGAAGAAAACTATTATGATGATGAAGATGGTTCTCAAGAACTTGTTTATATAAATGAATAATCTATATAAGAATATTAATAGAGATTAGGTGTCACTACTATTCATGAGGTTACAACGGAATTTTAGGTTCCTGATGAGGCATAACCTATAAGAGAGTAAGTATATCATGATCAAGAATATTTAAGGGAATTATAAGTGCTAGTTAGAACTGTTTCTTTCAGGGAAGGATTAGTAACTCTTGAGTGGTAGAAAATTCCAAGGTCCTTGTTTTTTGGACATATTATCATTAATTCAAAGAGTGATATAAGATATGATTTTTTGGGGGATATTCCACCAATTTTTGAGATAGGGGGAGCTCCTCCCTTTGACTCCTCACATACCAGAGATGACTCTCCTCCAGATAATCCTTCTTGTGATAGGGATTTATTTACTACTTCCCAGGATGATGATGGTAATAATGATGGGGATGATGATGGAAATCCACCAAGGACATAATTTGATTCCATTCAAGCTACTTTAAAAGTTATAGTTATTATTTTTCCAAGGACTTATTCTCTAATTCCAGAATACCATATCAGTATTGATCCCTCTTATGAATTGTTAAGACTCTCAGCCACACATTCATCTCCTAGACCTATTTCAGAAAACCTATCGAAGTGATAACTAGTTTATGATTCATCACCTAGGATATAATTGGTGGCTATTTAATATTCAAAATTAGAATTAGATACCTATATTATAGAAATTGAGATACCCCCAAGTGTTTTATCTCTTAAAGAAGAACCCTGGAGAAAAACCCATGAGTTTAGTGACTTTAGATCTACCTCATATTCTTAGGAAACTAATATTCTTAGGAAACTAATGTACCTCTATAAGATAATCCTAATCAAGATTAGTTTTATCCATCTCGTAATTTTGGAAATTCCTCTACACCTCCTTCATTGATCACTTCTGGAGACTTTACCTAGTTTAAGAGTGATCTTTTAGAAGTGTTAAAATAAGTGTTTCTCATAATTAATTGTGAAAATAAATATGATCAATATAAAGATGTTTCCTACACTACTAAGAGTGGTCCTTAACATACCTAGTTGAATATTTTCCTTAATATATATCATATAATCATGATATTGTGAGCTTTAGAACTGAAATGGAGAATTTGAGAGGTCAAATTGGAGCCCCGCAAGATGGTTTGATATACATGATGACTATAATGGATAGAAGGTATCTCTCAATTATTACCAGTACTTTTATACCCTCTACATCAGCCTCAGTACCTTCTACTTTAGTCTCTATCTATGAACATTGTATTAAAAGATTAACCCAAGGGGAAATTCATAATATCATTGAAAATGTGAAGGACATCCAGAATCAAGTGAAAATAGATATTGTTGCACATAGTGAAAAGTTGTATGATGTTGTTAAAAATAATCCATTCAAGGCTTCCAAGTATAAAGATGTAATCAAGGGTTATATAAAGTTATATCTTAGAATAATTTACTTCAAGGAATATCTCAATATTCAATTCCTTTCTTTGGAAAGAGACCTGAAACTGTCTCCTCTGACAATAGCTTAAAAATATATTATAGAGATATTGGTATTCATTACTCCTTTACTAAACTAGTTTAATTCAGAAAATGATGAATTTATTCATATTATGGAGCATGGATCCATGTTTTTAAACAATATTACGTAAATTTTATAGTCTTATATATACCTTGAAAATGACCTTTTTTTTATTTTCCTGCTTTTCCTATGCCCTGCATATCTCAATATCATACCACAGCCTCAAATAAAGATTCAGAATTCATTTTTATATCTTACTATACTCCAACCTCTACTTCAACTAAAACACCTAATATGGGACCATTGGACTCAACTTTTATAATTCCTTATATCAAATCATATTAGTTTCCAAGAGTATCACAATTCCAGGAGCTACTGCAATTTATCAACCTGCACCTTATCCTCATGTTGTTAGTAAAGGAAAGGAACCCTTTTTTACATATACCCATATAGATACAAAATATTCATATTATAATTAGTATTTTGATAATTGTAATGTAATCATTTTGAACTTTAATGAAATATCTTTTTTCAACTTATTATTTTTTCATTTTCATTCATTATTTTCATTAATTTTTACTATATCTCTCTTTTTGAATTGTTTTTTATAATCCCAAAATGTGGAGTAAAATATGGAATATTAACAAATGTTAGGATTATTTATTTTATAAAATTTTATGTTATATTATATTGTAATATTTCATTATTTATAAATGATTTATGTATTTTTTATGACATATTTTTTTATCATCAAAAATGGGGAGATTGTTGGCTTAATCTAGTAATTCCTTATTTTAATAATCACAGATAATGTTTATTTTATATATAATCAATTTTATGTTTTATGAAATATAACTCTTTTTTTTTAAATACTGAAATTTTATTAAGTCTTGAATCAACCGTAAAGCTTAACAAGACAGACAATCGATAATGAGTCCAAAGAGTGGAAAATTCACAAAGGACTCAAGAGAAAACAAGACAAATCAGGTGACCACACATTATATCACAACCGAAACTAATGATCAAGGTTTTCCAAAATGATATTTTTGATAATAAGGAAAGTTAGATGGATCACATGAACAATCTTATGACAACAAAGAAAAAATGCAGTGATTGCATATCAGTAAAATATCTCAAAGTATTTTATCAACCTCATGAAAAAATTAGAGCTTCCATAATATTGAAAATCAACTATAAGTTAAAATAAAGTGACCAAATGAGAAATTAAAAATTATAGAAAAGTAATGAAGTGTATGTGTGACTTATTCAATTGACCATGGTACAAAATTAGAATTTGAAAAAGTATGTGATCAGTCATAAGTTCAAGTGATTGACCATAAGCACAAGTGATCGATCGTGTAGCTTATGAAGAGATCTAAACAAAATTCTCAAAATGTATTAAAGCTACAATGAATGTTGAAATGATACACTTGAAGAAGATTTATAAAAATGTAAGTAATATATTTTTAAATATATTAATCCAAACACTTTTTGTGTAAATTATATATAGGTCGAACGCATTTAACAAGCCTGGATTTCCTCCTAAGTACAAGGATTTCCAATGATTATTTTTCAATTCATCTTTTCAAAGAAAAGTTTTTCTTTTATGAAGGACCAAAGATAGAGAAAATGATATTGGGACATATAGATATTATTATTTTACATGAATGAAATAGATAGACCACTTCCCTATTTTCAATGAAAATGACTCTCTTTTTCTTCTAAACTTAAACATCAAATCAGAGAACTGCCTTATTTATTCGCCCATTATTTCAGAATCAAAAGAGGACATAAAAAAAAATTTATAGAACAAAAAAACTATTATATTTTATACATTAAATTTTTTTCATTTTTCCTACTCTATTTCTCTTACATTTTGATTTGTCATTTCTATAATAGTTTATTTCTTGAGTGAAATCTTCTAAACTGTATTAAAGAGTACTAAATAATCTCTCTTTCATTCTTCATGTTTGGTATCCCACATAGAGCTATAAAAGAGGCTATGTGTAGCATAGACTTCTTGTGTGTAGTTTTTTATGTAAAACCTAATCTAGGTTATGGATTAGTTTATTTTATTAATTAAATACTTGGCGGAATTTTATTTCTAAGTGGAGAGGACTAGGTATCAGATTGATACTGAATCTTTTTTTTATTCTGTTGTGTGTTTTCCTGTTTTGTTTTCCATGTTGTTTAAATAAATTGATTTTAATTTTTAAAAATATAAAAAAAAAGAGTACTTTCATAGTTATATTTATTAATTTTTTTATATATGGTCTTTGGTACAATTAAATTTGTTTCAAAAGTTAAAAGAGTTTTAAAAATTGTTTATTCTAAGTTTAGATCAAAATTTTGAGAATCTATTTTAAAGATAAAATTATATACATCTACTATTTTATTTAGCTATGATGTTTTTATAAATTAGGGGATTTAGTTTTAAATTTATTTTAACTAACATGTTAATTCAAAACTCAATTCACATCCCCAAGGTTTTTAAATCAAATTAAAGACATGATGATCACACTATGATTCACTATTTCATTTCCACCCTTATACCACTATGTTAAACTGATTTTTTATTGTAAATTCCATATATAATAAAAAAATTCACTTCATATTTGGTTCAATTAATTATTTTATATCACTATTAGAAAAGTAAAATTTTACTTTTTTTATGATTTTATTATAGGATGTAGTGATTTGGAGATCCCATGATGAAATTTATGCAAAACGGGCCAAACTGAGCAAGATCCCAAACACATTTTGGGAATAAAATGCATAATAAGGCTAATATGTGAATCCAATTATACTAAACATTGGTGTAATAATGAATAACCATGTGGGGTAAATTTATCTATAATAATAGGAATCCTAATTTATCCATTTTTAGGACAAAAATATTTCATAATTTTATAGAATATTCATTATTCATAGTCTCGAGGTCACTTTTTTTTATTTAGATATATATTAGGTTTTATGGCTTTAAATGAGTCAAATTTTTAGGTGGATATATACAAGAGTTGAAACAATAAAAAAATTAAAAAAAGTGATGTGATACTATTTGGTCACCCACAACCATGAGATAACATGTATTTTAAAAATAGGGTATCCAAAATCACCTTCTCCTTTGGATATAAATTAGCACCATGGGAAACCCATTTGTAATTATGGCCATGGGGAATGGTGATGATATTTTAGAGTCTCAAAGGAGTCCTATATTAATTTTTTAGGTTTTTTAAGCCCCTACCCTCAAGGAGATATCATGGATGAAGGAAACTTTTCACATAAGATTCCTCCTCATCTCGATGGTGGGATAAATAGTGGGTGATCATTGAGAGAGAGCTACATGCTTGGAGAGAGAGTTAAATCACATAATTATATACTATTTTGGTGTATATTTTTTGTTTTGAATTGTTCTTTTAAATTTATATTAACTTTTTTGATTCATTTAATTGAAACATTTCCTCATTCATAACCAATCGATGGGTGATTTTAATGTGTCACTTGTGTTTTTATGATTGGAAAACATAAGAATCCCCATATTTCATAAACATTTGAGATTTTGGTGTTACTTAAAAAACCTTAAATCATTCTAATAGGTTGTAACATTGCTACATGATTTTTTTGTTAAGGATTATTCTTATATGCATTGTTTTATAGGCTTTGTGGGTGACCAATATCTTGGTTAACCCTCAACAAAAGGATTACACCAAAACCTAATAATCAATTAAAAAAAAGGAAGTTGTAAATTTACGTAGTAAATTTTAAATGATCACATAATTATCATGTATTTTTCAAAATACACTTTCATTTTAAAATATTAAACTCTTTAAATTAATTAATTTCATTTTTAAAACTATTTTCAAAACCTCTACCCCCTATTTTAGTTCTTTTTATTAATGATATACACTTTAAAACTATAAATATTTTTGAGATATGACCTAGGGTCATCCCTATGCTCTAAATAAACTTTAAAAACTTAATCAATTTTATGTTTCATAACAAATCATTCAAATTTTGGTGTTGTTTCCAGGAATCTCTTTGGTTTTTAGTGTGTTTTGATAAGATATTTTGTTAATTTTGCCAATATTTTCTTATTTTATCTTATAACTTTACATATTTTTTGTGTTATCATTTATTTCTTATTTAGTTTCTTTGAATGACATGTTATACTCTGAGTGAACTACATCCATTTGATCTTAGACTGAAGAGGATCCAATCTTAATGACACTAAGACACACAGAATGATCCTTTAAAGGAAGATACAACACACCTTGAGACTCTTCTAGACACATATTCTTCAGGAACTGAAATTAATGTGTATATCATGGTAGAAAAAAAATTAACAATAAAATAGCTCAAATCACCTGATATTTATATCCAATCTGAATATATTAAAACAAAAGGTGAAGGACCAAACTTTGAACTGAAATCTGGTCTAATTCACTTATTACCAAAATTTCATGGGCTTGTTTGAGAAAACCCACATAAGAACTTAATGTAATTCCATGTTATATGTTCAATGTTAAAACATTCTAATGTGGATGAAGAATTTTTTATGAGTGTGGAATTCCCTTTCTCATTAGAATACACTGCAAAATGTTTCTTATACTATTTTTACTCCCCAAATAGAGTTTGGGTGGAGATGAAATTCCTTTTCCTTGAAACATACTTCCTAGCCTCTCGAACTGCAATAATAAGGAAATAAACTTATTGAATAATAAAATACAATGGAGAAACACTTCATGAATATTGGGAATATTTTAAAATTATTTGATCAAGTTTTCCACACCACAAAATAAGAGAGAAACTATTAATATAATAATTTTATGATGGTTTAATTCCAATATATTGTAACAAGATTGATGTTGTTGCAGGTGGTTCATTGGTAGACAAGACCCCAATCATTATAAGGAATCTCATTGAAAACATGTCACAAAACACTCAACAATTTATTATATGGTCCAGTATACCCATCACAGGTGTCCATGTGCTGAAAAATTTTGAATTTGAGAAGAACACAGAGTTAAAAGAGTTAAGTACCACCCTCCTACAACTTTATATTTACCATGGAAAGTCCCAATATCCTCCTCTAATTCATTGTATTATATATGCCACTAATACCCACAATTTTGACCAATTCCCTCAACTAATAGAACCTTATAAGAGTATAGATCCAATACTTCCTGGTGTCCATATAACCACCCCATTAGGTAAGAACCATACTATCCATCCAACTCTATGTGGAAATAAAACCAAACCTATAGGCATGGGGGTATCATAACAAACCTCAATAGTCCTGGAACCACCAAGGGTAGGGTATTAAACCCCAACCACCACCTAATAATCCTCGATTACCATAATGGTCTTTCTAATAATACCCTCCAAAACCCGAGCCTAGCCTTGAGTACATGATGAAATAAATGAATGCAAATAATCTTGAATTCAAAAAAAACACCCTAGAAGTCATATAAGGCCTAAAACTCAATTAGGACTGATTTTAAACTTGGTGGGTGAAATAAAAATTCTAGGGTATAGACAACTACCATACCAACCTTTTTCCAACCCAAAGAAAAAAGGTAATTTATGTGTCATCAAACTTTTTATAGGTAAAGAATATTCTTCTTCTAATGGTTCTACACAACAGGTTTTTCCTCCTCTTTAAAACTCTCTTTATCTACCCTGAAAATATTTAAGTGAAGAAAAAAACAAAAAAGGGGGAAAATTATCATTGATGATTACCCTAAATAATAAATTACTCTTCCCTTTCCCCAAATACTCTCTCAATATAAGAAAAATTTTGATAATGAAATTGATAAAGATATCATGGATACATTTAAAAATTTACAAGTTAACATTTTTCTATGATATGTAGTTAAACAAATTTTCCACTACGCCAAATTTTTTAAATAACTTTCCACCCAAAGGTATTGAATGAAGGGGAATGATAGATTCAATATTTTAAGGAATGTCTCAGCCTTGATAAAACCCATGATGTAAACCAAACAAAAGGATACATGTGATTTTATGATACCTTTCACTATAGGGGAGACTTTATTTTCTAATTAAATTATTGATTTAGGTGATTTGATTAATGTGATTCCTTAATATATGTATACTTCACTATATGTTGGAGAGATTCAACCAATTTTCATCACTATGAAACTTTCCAATTGGATCACAAAAAACCCAATAGGAGTGATTGATGAGTTTTTCATGTAATTAAAGAATCTCTTCTTTCCTGTAGACTTTTAAATTCTAGAGATATAACATAATCAGATCCAAGGATATGCTTCTCTCATACTTGGAAAGCCTTTACTTAAAATAGAAAATATAATCATCAACATTGACAATGGTATGTTTTCCATGTATTTTGGGGGAGAAAAGGAAAGTTTCAATATCCTTGATCTATAAAATTCCCTATTGAAGAGAACTATACTCTTCATGTCTATTTGATGGAAGTGCTCTCTAAAAACACACACACAAAAATTCTCTCTGAGAATCATACTCTGATTAATTTTTCTATTCTCCATTATTTGATTATTTTGGTTGTAATTCATATATTGAGTGTTTTATGGGTTCATAAAAGTTAAAATTTTACATTTTAATTGAAGAGTGTGTTCATTATGAGTAACCCATGACCATAGATGATTCTATAAATCACATTTCCATTTATTATCTATCAATAGAGAATAAACATGAGAAGATAAATAGTTTCATGGGAATCAATCCCCCTAATTACCTTCACCCAATCCAAAACCCACCTGTATTGAAATTAAAAACACTTCCATATAATTCAAAATATTTTTATCTTGAGGTTATTAACCAATTACCCATCATTATTTCCAACAACCTTTCTCCAAAGCATGAATCAAAACTACTAGTCATTTTGAGAGACTGTAAAAAGGGGATATGATGGACATTGGATGATATTTCTAGGATTTTCCCATATATTTACATGCACCATAAACTTTTAGATGATAAGGATAATCCCATAATGAAAGATCAACACTAGTTAAATACCACCCTCCTTGAAGTGGTAAAATTGGAAGTTAGTAAATTACTGGTTGATAGGATCATCTATACCATATAAGATAGTAAATGGGTTATCCCTAAAAAAATTGTGCCTAAGAAAACTAGAATAATTTTAGTATCAAAATAAAAGGAATGAATTGGTTCCAACACATGTGAAAAATAATTGGTGAGTCATTATTGACTATCATCAACTAAATCAATCCACGCGAAAGGAAAACTTTCATGTACCTCTCATTGACCAAATGTTAGAAATATTAGCTAGTAATTCCCATTATTTTTTCCTTTATGGATATTTAGTTTATATTCAAATCCATATAGCCCCTAAGGATCAATAAAATAAAATATTTACCTTTCTATTCAGCATATTTTTATACTGGAGGATGCCTTTTGGTCTCTACAATGCTCCTGGTAATTTTTAGCATTATATGTTGAGTATATTTTTTTCTTACCTTGACAATTGTATGGAAATTTTTATTAATGATTTCAAAGTTTATGGATCTTCCTTTGATGATTGTTTGGAACACCTAGGTTATATATTCCATTGTTTCATTCAAAAAGATCTTGTATTAAATTATGATAAATGGAATTTCATGGTAGGGTGGGGGATAGTTCTTGGGAATGTTATTTAGAGTAAGGTAATTAAAGTTGATAAATAAAAAATTGAGATAATTTTGTCCCTTAAACTTCCAAAATGTGTTCATAAGGTGTGATATTTCATGGATCATTCTAGTTTTTACCATCATTTCATTAAAGACTTTATTAAGATCTCACTTCCCTTGCCTTGATTATTATAAAAAGATTCTAAGTTTGTTTTTTACAAAAAATGTGAGGATTCATTTAATTCACAAAACAATCATTACACGTCACATCCCATCATCCAACTACCAAGGTGTGTAAGGGCCCATGTTTTTCAGGACTCATATTTTTAGAAACAATTTGAATTTTTTCTTTTAGATTATTTTAAGGGATAAAATGATGATTTTACCCGAGAATATGATCTCAGATAATTTTTTTGAGCACTTATTTGGTCCTATTATGAGGATTTTACCCTAATACATGATTTTGGTAGAATAATGAACCATTAAAATTTTAGAGGAATAATAAATATTTAATATTTAGTAAATTAAATATTAATTTATTCATGTTTGTTTTTTTTTTGTGATGTATTTTTAAAAGATTGTCAATTTTATATTCCATATTCAAAATTGACTAAAATGGGAAGTTTTTCCTAGGTGATGCATAAACTCAGTTTGGGTGTGGGGGCCATGTTGGGCCCCTTTTTCTTTTTCTTTTCTTTTTCTTACTTTCTTTATTTTCTTTTTATTTCCTTCATTTCTCCTCTTGATACTTGGATATTCCCATGTGGATAACCTTAATTACATGAATGAGAGAAAAAAGGGACAGGAATAGAGATAAAGAGAGAGTGGAAAGGATTTACCACTGCAGATCTCGGGACGTGCCAAATTTTCGTGCATCAACCGCGCACCACAGATATGGGTGAAGCTTCAGCAGATTCTACCCAAATGTAGGTTGTTTCTAATTTTTTTCATATAACCCCACATATTTTTTGTTTTCAAATTTTAATCCCCTATTATGTTTTTTTGGAAACCCTAGTGGGGTAGTATATAGCTTTTCCTAAGAAAATGGGGGTTTGGAGATGATTTGAGGGTTTTTTGTTTAGGAAAACCTATTTACATGGTGTGTAGTTCAGGGATCAAATGTTGTGTGTTTTTTTTTATTCAGATAAGGTGACTTTTTTAATTAAAGTTTGTGTACTAGGACACAGCCATGTATTTCAGTACCAAGCTAGGCTGACCCTATAAGGGGAACATTTTGTGTAATATACATGATGAGACCCTATGTGGGTCACACATCATGTATATATACACATCCAGATGATATAAATAGTTAGGCAATGTGAGGTACATGGGAAGGTACCCCATTTAGGTTACACATCGTTTATAGGTCCAACACACCATGTACTTGGGCTTTTACATGCCATGTTCATCTAGAGGATATGCCAAGGTGGGGCCTTGAGGGTACACACATCGTGTACTCCTCCTTTTCTACCCTTTGAGGTTTTTCCATCATTTTTCATTGAATATAGAATTTAACCTAAGAGTATTCCATTTTGAGTATCTTTTCACATATATCATGATGGTGAAACCCTTGCATTGTTTTAAGGACTCCTAGGTGGCATTTCAGGCTTTACCCTAAACAAAGAGGTTCTTCCTCCGGTAATCAAGTTTAGTTTTCTCCTAAGAGTGAGGCCTTGATATGAGATAGGCCAAGATCCATCTATCATAACCAATGATTATGTGTCTTTCCTTTAAGGATGTCAACCTTACGATATATTCCCTTCTGGGCAAGGATGTTGTGATACTAGTTATTTCCAAGGATCCCATAGAGGATGCCTCTACCTATGTACCATGTTATGAGGATCACCTATAGAATTCCCCTTTCCTATGTACCATTCTGAGGATACCATGTAGGATTCCATTGGTGGTTTACCATTAAAGGATCTCTTTTAGTATTTCTCTTATTAACTATTTTTTTGAGGATCCTAAGTAAGATGCCTCTCTTGTGTTATGAATTGAGGGAACCAGTGTGCTCCAATGTTTAGCTATCCCTGATTTATTACATCGGTTTTGGGTATATATAGTAATAGTTTTCACCTTAAAACCCATGCTGAACATGTAATCCCATTTGGTGGTGGAAGTAGTGATGGGTTAGGTATTCATCCACCCTTACACTTTGCTTAATTATTCACATATTTACTATTTCTGTAATGATGATTACCATAGGTTCTTTTTGGTTGGTGGTTTTTGAGCTTGATGTGATGCATCTTCTTTCCCTTAGGGATGCTTGGAAATTTTTCCTATGATCTTTCTAATTCATCTATTGGGATTCCCAAATGTGCATTCATAGGATCTGTCTTATAAGCCATGTTTCTTTATATATTTACTGTTATACCCATAGGTACCACCTAGGATCTAGTTGTTGAGCTTGTATATTTCATTATTATATTATTGGGATTTTCAAAGGTGTTTCTTAGTATCCATCTGTTGAGTCTATGATTATGATATAAGGATATAGATTCCATATTAATGATACTTATGGATGATTACTCTCTCTCGAGTGACGAAGATGATTACTCTTCTAGTTAATGTGTGATGGGGATTATTACACTTTCCTCTATTTGATTATACTCATGGATGATTACGCTCTCTAGAGTGATAGGGATGATTATACTCTCCTTGGTCGGTTACTTGACCATAGTGTTGGACATGGAATTTCACAACATTGGATACCCATTGATGGATATTATCTCCCAGATTATAGGGATGATTCTGATCTCCTTTATTAGATACCTCTAGGGGTGGGCATGACATCTCACTAGTGAGATATCCTACGGATCGCCTAAGGGTTAAACCCTTTTGGATTATCTAAGTCTTAATGTTGTAACTTTCTACATTATGGGATCTATGGATAATGCATTAGATTTAATTTATATGGAATGAGCATCAGGGTTTCTAGATCAGTGAAAATTTATATTATTTCTATATGTACTTTCATGAAATCCATTATTATAGTGATTGGAGGTGAGTGTGAGTGAACCCTGGGTTAGGACGAGTATCCCCTTATGGTGATGTAGCTTTCTTAGAGACATTTCTAGAACTAGATGAAGAAGGTATTTTTTATTGGGATTATGGAACAAGAGATTAACTTAATGAACATGGATTGAGTGATACGACATCTATCTTAATGTCATTGAACAATATTTCAAGCTGATTGAGATTACAGACCAAAGAATACACTTCTAATATTTTTTTTATTTATTCACCTTAATCAGCTGTATTTATATCTATGTATATGTGTATATGCATGCGACTATACATTTATACACATATAAATATAATATACTTGATAGATAATTTCCCATTTTATTGGTATCATAGACCTAGGGTTCGAATTTTGTTTAACATTATTGGTTTTATTTACCTTTTTAGTTGTGTCTTTTCTAGGCTAAGAACATTTAATGAGAATGCACTTATGAAATTAGATTTATAGGTTCATCATTGGGGTGACCTACTGAGATTAGTCCACACCCCTATACATGCACCTTGGTGTGAATATAGGCCTTATGTCTAGTTTTCTAGTTGATCATGGATTTCATGATAGATATGGTCATGACCCAATGTTGCACAATCCAGTGGATCTACCTATCTGGTTTCTTCTGATCAGGTTTCTTCAGTCTGACAGTGTCTGGAGACTAGGTATGTGATCTATCTCGGAGTTATTATTAGAGCCATATACTTTTATTTTAGTTTCTTGTATACTCTAATGTATGTATGGTCATCCCAGTGATAGAATAGTTTTATATGTATAACATAGTTATTGGGGATTTTATTGCATTTTCATTCATCATTACTACATGTTCTATTTTAATTTATTTACTTCTCTTGTACTCCGTTTATTTACTATTATGTGTGATGCTTAGTTATTTACATTGATTTCTTACTCTCATATGAGGGAATAGTCTCCCTACTATCACACCCTAGGCCCTCACTAATAGTCAGAAATATCTGTCAAATAGCAAGGCATGCTTGAGTCCTCTAGAGAACTGACTTGGAGCATCAGATTAGTGGAATCTAGGTCAGGATGTTACAAAGTGGTATAAAAGGTGTTCATTTCCTTGGATTTACTAATTGGGATATTGTAGATAGGAGGAGTGTTAGGAATGTGTTGGAACCTGTAATGGATATTGGATCGGTGTATCGAGAACACTTGTTCTAGTAAGAATTATTGGTTTCCAAGGATATGGGATTGTTGTTTTGATATGTGATACTACTCTTGTATATGATTTATACTTTGATTGCCACACATTTTGTGTTTATTTTATGATTTATTATGGATTTCCATCTCTTTTACTATTATAAATAGGTTAGTTATGGATTCAAACTCTTGAGAAGAAAGGAAAGAGGCATCTCAACATCATATTTGGCATGTAGGATTCACATAATATAGGCATACTAGTGTTTAATTATACTGATGGTAGATTTAAATTATTTAAAGGGACTAAAAGAACCTAAATGGTGTTCTCCATTATAATTTTTGTGTTCCATTCAACCCAATTGATCCTACTTTCATATATATTTTCTTCTGATGGAAAGTTATCCAGATCTACATTAAGGTGTTTGATGATAAGGATGATGACTCAATCCTTGAGCATAGGATGTGTAGTGACCCTTGTAGGTCGATAAAGCACATTATTTCCATGTGTTATACCCCTTGTGGGATTTTTTTTCTCATTTTAGGTTATTTAAAGTGCCATTAATCATCTATACAATGTTTTCCTGCATATATTGGAATGACATTCTACTTGACCGACCCTCATTTTTTGTTATCTCATCAGATCATTGTGTATGATGTCAATGTGTACCATGACTTTTCTCATAAACTAGACATAGAGGGCATATAACCTTCTACATATTCTTGGTGATTTTTAGGTATTTATCTCCTCTACATTGGTATCATGACATCTAGGGAGAAGTTCCTTATGAGTATGATCAATGAGTATCGACACCCTGTAAGTCATGTTGATAGTTTTGACCCTCTTAGGTCATTATGATATTTACCTTCTTTATAGAGGTTTGATCTTTTTGTCTAGATGGTTAGACCTTGTGACACAGTTGTGATACTTGATCGGTAGGACTAGGTGGGAGTCCTTGAAGCCCTTAATTTTGACTCATACCCTTTTAGATTGACAACTCATTTTATTCAATTACATCCTACATGAGAGGTTGGTTGAGGTTTTTGAATTCCTTTTTAGGATATGAGTAGGTTATATGCTATTTTGGGACTGAATCTTGGTTAGTGCTCAGGTTTTGGCATTATAGGCATGTTGATTCCTTTATAATTTGATAAGAACTTATGTTTCTTTGGTATCAAGACTAGCTTCGATAGGCAGGACTATTCGGGCATCTAGTTTGGTCGACAAGTATTTATGTGGTTGCTAATGTAGTCAAAGCATGGGTAGACGCTCATGACTGGAAATACGTCGGGTTATGGGAGATCATGGAAATAAATTATGGCACATGTGAGGTGCCCAATTTTGAAGAGGGTTTTCAAGGGAGATTCTGGATTACTGAGACTAATGTGTTGTGTAGCACAACTAGCTTAGCCTTGTGTTGGATGACTCGTGGAAGCATGAGTTGGGTGATTAATGTATACACTAGTTGTGCGTTGTACCATTCAAATCATAAATCAATGAGTAGTCAGGTGCGATCTGATGATTGATGCTGAGAGAGTATTGTCTCTATGTTGATCTTGTTTTCCTTTAAATGTATTCTCTAGTGGAGGAGGGAACCTGTTGAGGTTTCACTCAAAGAGTGGTATAAGGTAATTCATATAGGGGGGAGTGTACCATTGGCCATTTTAAGGTAGTTTCAATCATTTTATATTTAAATTTAGTATTTTATGTGAGCCTTTGATCTTGTAGTTTGGTTTTGAGATGATTATAAGGGAATTCCTATACTGGGGAGTACCATCAATCATAGTTAAGCATCACCAATATAGGATATATTTTTTGGAATTATGATACTGGTTGATGGAAAGTTTAGATTGCTTGTTATGATTATTATTGATTTAAGAGCATGGCTTCTAGTTTTACCACCAAGGCTTCTTAGTGATGATAAGTTTTATGGTGGGTAGACTGTAAGGGCCTGTATTTTTTTAGATGGTAATTTTGAGAAAAAATTGAATTTTTTCTTTCAGATGCTTATAAGGGGTAAAATGGAAATTTTCCCCTAGTATATGATCTTGGATAATTTTTTTGACCACTCTGTTAGTCCCATAATTGGGTGGTTATCCTAGTACAACATTTTGGTGGAATTTTGAAACATTAGAATTTTAGCAAAATAATTAATATTTAATATTTAGTAAATTGAATATTAATTTATTCGCATAGCTTCATTTTGTGATAACTTTTGAAAGGATTTTCATAATGAGATTTGGTTTCCAACATTGATTCTAGAAATGGGAGTTTTTATTAGGTGGGGCATAAACTCATTATGGTTGTCAGGATAGGTCCGGGCCCCTTTTTATTTTATTTTCTTTTTCTTCCTTTATTTTCTTTTTATTTTCTTCCCTTCTCCTATGGATTCTCACTAATACCCCCTATGGATCTCCTTCTTGATGTGATTGAGAGTGAAAAAGGTAGGGAATGAGATAGGGTAATGGATTTGTTGTCATAGAGCTCGAGAGGCACTGAATTATCATGCGAAAACCATGGACCATGAAAATGGATGAAGCTTCAATTAATTTCATGAAAAAAGTAGTCTATTTTTAATTTTTTTTGCATATACTCATATATTTTTCATTTTTTAATCCCCTATTATGTTTTTTTGGACCCCTAGTGGGCCGATCTATAGTTTTTCTAATAAAATGGGGATTTGGGGGTGATTTGATGGTTTTTTGTTCAAGAAAACCTATCTACACGGCATATAGTTCTGGGAAAAATCATCATAGAATTTTAATATTTACCCTAAATTGAGAGGTTCTTCCTCCAGTAATTGATTTCATTTTTCTTCTGAAAGTGATACCTTGATATAAGATGGGCCATGAGTCATCTCTCATAACCAATTCTTATATAGCTTTCCTTTGATGATATCTCCCCTAAGAGATGTTCTCTTCTAGACTAGGAGGTCATGAGACCTTTTTTTAGGATCCCGTGTAGGATTATTCTACCTATGTACCATGTTATGAGGGTCCCCTATAGGATGCCACTTTCCTATGTACCATTTTAAGGATCCCATACATGATTTCAATACTTCCTTACCATTATAGGATCCCATGTAGGATCCCTCCTCTTACCTTTTTCACTGAGGATCCTAAGTAGGATGCCTCACCTATGTTATGACTTGAGGGACCCATTAGGTGCCCCTATGTTTGACTAAACCTAAACAAGAATTTTGGATTTGGGTAGATATAGTAGTGGGTGTCACCTTAGAACCCATACTGAGCTTGTAAGTCCATATGGAAATGTTAGTGGTGGTGGGTTAGACATTTGGACAGCCTCACTATTTTTTTAATTATTCAAATGTTTAATACTAATGCAGAAATGATTACTATAGGTGATTCCATATTGGTGATTTTTGAGCCTGATGCGAGGTGACTTCTTTCTATTTGGGATACCTAGACATTATTCAGGGGATCACTCTTATTCCTCTATTGGGATAACCAGAAGTTCCTGAGATTTGTATTTTGATCCTTGTTACTTTATATATTTTTTTCATATAACTAGAGTTACAACCTGGGATATGGTTATTGAACCTATATAATGGATTATTATATTATTGGTATTTCTAGAGGTGTTTTCCAATATCTGATTATTGATTTTATGATTATTATACACAGGCATGATATCCCTAGTAATGATAATTTTGGATTATTATTCTCTCCCAAGTGATGAGGATCATTCTTCTCTCCTAGAGTTGATATGTGATTATGATGATTATGCTCTCCTCAATCTGAATATACTCATGTATGATTACACTCTCTAGATTGATATGGGTGATTATGCTCTACCTGATCGGTTACTTGACCATAGTGTTGGACATGGAATTTAACATCATTGAATACCCATGGATGACTATGCTCTTCCAAATGATAGGGATGATTCCACTCTCCCTTATTAGAGACCTCCAGGGGTGGTCATGACATATCACTAGTGAGCTCTCCTAAAGATCACTAAATGGTTATACCCTTCGGAATTATCAGAGTATCAATGTTGTGACCACCTATGAACTGGGACCTAGGGATCATACATTAGACTAGATTTACATGGAATGATAATTATGGTGTCTAGCTCAGTGACTATTTAGAGGATGTCCATATGTAATTCCTTGTAATCCATTATGAGGCTAGTACGGGTGAACACGGTGTGAGGATGAGTATCCCCTTGTGGTGATTTATCTTGCTCAGAAACATTTATAGCACTAACTGAAGTAGGTATTGTTAATTGGGATTATGGAACTAGAGATCAACTTAATGATATAAGACTTTAGTGGTGTGACATTAACTCAATTCCCTTACACAGGATGTCTAGTCAATTAGGATCACAGACCCAGGGATTGATTGTTTATGTTTTTATGTTATTTATTCACCTTAATAAGGTATATTCATATTTATGCATATATGTATAGGTATGGGAAATTACATTTATATGTATATAAATATAATATACTTGATAGAACCTTTCCCAATTGATCAGGATCACAGACCTAGGTTTTGACTATGGTTTCACGTTATTGGTTTTATTTACCTTTTTAGTTGTGACTTGGAAAGGCTGAGCATATTGCATGAGAATGAACTTATGACAGTAGATATATAGGTTCATTATTGGGGTGGCCTACTGAGATTATTTCTCACCCCTATATGTGCACCTCAGAGTGCAAACAAAGCTTATGTATACTTTTTAGGTTGATCGTGGATTGCCTAGTAGATAAGATTGAGACATAGTTTTTCATGATCGAGTAGAGCTACTCATGTGGGTTCTTCTAATCAGGTTGGTGTAGTTTAAAAGTTTCATGAGATTGGGTATATGGTCTAGCTCAAAGTTAGTAGTAGATCCCTATAATTTTATTTCAATTTATTTTTTTTCTTATTTATCTATGTTATTATCCTAATGGGTGACCAGTATTGTTTTTATGACATAGTTGTTCGGCCTTTTATAAGATTTTCATTCATTATTATATCATGTTCTATTTCAGTTTATTTACTTCTTATGTACTATTTTTATTTACTATTGTGTATGATAATAATCTATTTTAATTATTTTATTACTCTAATATAAGGTCATAGTCTCTCTACTATCACACCCTAGGTCCTCACTACTAGTCATAAGCCTCTATCATATGGGGAGGTGTTCTTGAGGCCTCGTGATGAATCGTCTTAAAGAACTAGATTAGTGGAATCCAAGTTAGGATGTTTCAAGGTGGTATGTCCCCTTAAAACTTATGTGTAATGCCTCTAACTTTGAATTTTGTGAATTTTTATCACAAAGGTTTGAAAGGTATCCTCATTTAATTATGTATGCCTTGCATACCCTTTACCCTACCTAAGAAAACTACACATCCACTAAAAAATATTCTTTCTATTTTTTTACCTTGGAAAAATTTCATTCATACCTTTTACGGTAAAATTTGATTTTGTTTCATGACCATGAGACCCTCTGGCATCTCTTTAAGAAACTGGATACCAAAACATGTCTCATTTATTAGATTCTCCTCCTTCAAGAAATTAATCTAGAAATTAAGGGGGGGAAAGAAGCATAGAATATGGTTGTTGACCACATCAATAGGATCCTTCTATCTTCGTACATTTAATCATCCCCCTATATTCCCATAAATGACATGCCTCTTGATAAGAAATTGTATCTAGTGCAACCTGATATTCCTTGGTATTATAATATTGTAAATTATTTGTTAGCATCTTGATTTCCTATTGATTTTAACAAAAACCAAGTTGATCGCCTGAAACATGGGTCTCATTAGTACATTTGAGATGGCCCCAACATTTAACACACATGTAGTGATCATGTCCCCTAATGTTGTGTTCATGATAATGAGTTATAGTACATTCTTAGGTTCTTCCACACTCCTTAATGTATGGGACACTTTGATCCCCAACAAAATGCTTGTAAGTTCTTTGATTCTGGTCTCTTTTAGATAACACTATTTTGGGATTCCCATGTTTTTTTAAATCTTTTCCTTATTTTCAAAGGATGGGTAATGTCTTAAAAAGAAATAAAATTCCATAATAACCCTTTCTATTTCATGACATTTTTTTTGTTTAGGAATTGAATTTATGGGGATATTACTTAATTCATTCAATAACTTATACATTCTTCTGGTAATGGATTATGTGTCAAAATGGGTATAGGCATAAGACACAAGTTCTAATGATTCAAATGTAGTTTTGTAATTTTTTGGAACCCAAATTTTTTATAGGTTTGTATTTCTGAGGTTCAACATTAGTGACTAGGGTTCTCATTTATACAACTGAACAGTACAATCACTTTTGTATCAATGTGGGTTCAGGTATCAAGTTTCTTCTGTATAACACCCCCAAACCAATGGTCAATCTAAGGTTTCAGATATATAATTCAAACAATTTCTTGAAAAAATGGTTCAACTCAACAGAAAATACTGGAGTCTAATACTCAAATATGCTTTGTGTGATTAAATTAATTCCTATAAAACTCTAATTGGTATATCACCTATAGTCTTGTTTTGGGAAAAAGTTGTCACCTCCCTGTTGAGATAGAGCACCGAGCCTACTAGGGCTTTAAAAAATAAAATTCTAATATTTCCAGTGTAGGTGATCAAAGTAAGTTATAGATTCATGAGATAGAGTAAAGTTGAAGAGACTCATATGAGAACTCTAGGATCTATAAGAAGAGACCATGACCAATTCATCCTTCATCATTAATTCCACATTGGGAAGAAGTTCCTCATTTTCAATGCAAGGCTAAAGTTACACCCAGGTAATATTTTTCCCCTATAGTTTGGTCAATACACTATTAATAATGTATATCCATTTTGTATTGTGAAGGTTTAAAATGAAGAAACAAAACAAACATTCACTTTGAAAGGGCAGTAGTTGAAGAACTTTCACAAATCTATTTTGGAGTCCCCAGTGGAGGAACTACAAAATCAATAAGAAACCTACTAGTGAAACCCACCAAGTTTTATCCTTCCTTCCCATATTTTCATTTATTATAGTGAAGAAACTACACACTCTATGTGTGTGGGGTCTGATACATTCCTGGGTTTGTTAGGATTTTCATCATCTTTCTTCTTCTTTTTCTCACTTTATAGTATTTTTACCCCCTCCCCCACTCTCATCTTCATTTTTATTTTAGAATTTTCCTAGAATTATAATTTTTTATTCCCACATAATGATATAAATTATTGAAAATTCATGTTCAAATTCTTGATTCCATGTTGTTTTAATATTTAATGAAATATATGGCATGTGATTTTTATCATGAATTTAACATCAGGTTGTGATTTTTAGTAAAAACAATTATATAAGATATAAATGGTTTTATATCTATGAAAACATTGAGATGATTGATAACCTCTGTGTGAGTAGTTTATGGGAAAATTGTACCATTTAACATCCCCACACATCATTTCACTCAACCACAAAGTGTGAATATTTCTTACTTAATTGAACGTAAATATAAGTTAAGTTACTTTTTCTCAGATTTCAAAAATTATTTTTCCATTTGTTTGTTCCTTATATAATTTGTTTCATTTTTGTAATAGATTGACATATTAATGTGTACCTATTATCTGACTATTTTACACACTAAAAATAAAAAATAATAATAAAAAACAATAAAAAACAATAATGAGGGGAATGATTAAATGTTCAACATATAGGGATATACATGTTAGTATCTTAAGGTTTGACTTCTAAAAATTCTTAAGTGATTGGGTCTTAAAATTTTATTATAAAGGAAGTAGGGAATGTTTAGTGGAAAGAACCAGGTATTCAGAAAAATTTCAAAATAAACAATATTTATTGGATAAGAAGTGGAAGGAATAAAATTAAATGGTTGTCAAACATACACATGGATAGTTAGTGACATGTTTTTCTTGAGAATTTTTTATTAAGACTAGTATCATACATCTCCTTGAATTTTGTTTGGATATAATTTATGATATTTCTTTCCATGATCAATGGGAATAACTCCTTAGTGTGTGTTTTTATTTGATCACATTTCTATCATGAATTAAATTTTATTTGAATATTAAAACTTCATGAATTTTTTAATATATTCATGAATTATATTCTGAAATGTGACTTTTCCAAGGAGTGAAAATGTTTATTTGTGAGGGTGTGATCGCACCATGATTCACTATTTCATTTCCACTCTTATACCACACTGTTAAATAGATTTTGAATTGTCAATTACGAATATAATAGAAAAATTAAATTCACATTTGGTTTAATTAGTTAATTTTTATCACTTTTAAAAAGTAAAATTTTACTTGTTTTTATGACTACAATATATAAGGAGGTAATTTGAGAGCCCGCGATGAAATTCGACCAAAATGGGCCAAAATTCACAAGATCCCAAACACATATGTGAACTAAAATTCATATTACATATAATATATGGATATTATTGGGATACAAATTTGTGTAAAATTGAAACAAATTATGGGATACATTTTTCTAGAAGAATAGTAATCTCAATTTGTCCATTTTGAGGAAAAAATGAAATTGTTGGAGGGAATATTTATTGTTCAAAGTCTCAAGTTAAATTCTATAATTAGGACATATAATAGGATCTAGGTCTCTAAATTATGCCAATTTTTTTAGAGATATAAAATAGGTGGGGAAACAAATTTTTAGTTTTGTTAAAAGTTATATAAGATTTTATGATCTCCAAAAACCGTGATCCAAGTTTCATTTTAGAAATAGGGTTCCTAAAACCACCTTCCCCATTAGATATAAATTAAAACCATGGGCACCCCAATTTTAAGTTAAAATAAAGGGAAATATGATACTATTTTTGAGTCATAAATGATTATTTTCATCCATTTGTACGTTTTTTAGGCCTCAATATTCAAGGAGAGATCAATGATGAAGGGAAGTTCCACATGAGCTTCCTCCTACTCTAGATGGCATTCTAAATGATGGGTGATCATTTTAGGGGGGATACACACTTGATGGGGTAGTTTTGAAACATACTTCTCTACATTTTTTATGTATATTTTGGTTTTTAATTGTTATTTTATAAGTATATTAACTTGTTTTTATCATTTAATTGAAACACTTTTTATTTCAAAACCAATCAGTGAATAATTTTTAGTGTGTGACTTGGGTTGTTCCAATTATACAACATAAGAATCCCATTATTTTCAAAAAAAATTGAGATTATATAGTTCCTCTAAAATACTTAAAGCATTATAATAGTCTAGAACTTGGATACATATTTTTAATGTCAAGGTTTAGTCCTATGTGAATAATTTTAGAGGATTTATGGTTAACCAAGATCTTGGTTAACCCTCAATTAAATGATTTCACCAAAACCTAATAATAAATTAAGAATAAAGAACTTTTAAAGTGATGTAGTAACTTAGAAATGATCACATACTTATCATATATTTTTCAAAATCCACATGTGTTGGCAACTATTAAACTCTTTAAATTATGTAATTTTATTTTTAAAATAGTTTCCAACCCCCCCCCCATTCTTTTTTATTAAAGATACACACTTTAAACATTCAATTCTCCATGATATAGGACCTAGGGTCTTCTCAATTCTATAACCACACTTTAAAAACATAATCAAGTTGATGTTTCATTACAACACATTCATGTGATATCTATGATATCAATCAAAAGAAATCTATTTCTAGTCAGATAAACATTAGAATTAGAATCCTTTTCAAGGAAAAGGTACCCTTATATACTTTAGCCACATTAGTAGTCTAGGTAATTCTCTCCCTTATACTACTTAAAATCCTTAAATTCACCCACACGCCTTGGAGAAACCATAATAGGATGATTCACTTGGTGTTTAATCATATACACATTAGACCTCCTTTTTAATTATTATGGTTTTCATAGTTTGATTCTTTGAATATTTCTATATATATATATATATATATATGGATTTTTCCTCTGAGTTAACATTGTGGTTTGGGTGTCGTAGGACCCCATAATCAATATATTAAAAATATTAATATATATATATATATATTAAATCATTTTTGTGCATATTTTTGAAATAAATTTTTTCCCATTGATCAGGACATCAGATAGGAAATATGTGACCCTAGTTGTTTCTGAAATATGGGGTTAGGCATTATATAAATTTGATCAGCGTTAGATTTTATGTGGAAGGAATTAATTGGTAGTTGTGTTATGAAATATAAATTATTTATTTAATTTATTTATTTAATAGAATAAAACATAATTTATCTCTCTATTTATATGTCATTATATAAAATATATAGAGTTACCTACATAATCTTGGGTGATTAGAGAGGAGTGAGAGGATATATCTATTGGTGTTGATGACCCTGTAACATGTGTCGATGACAATGATCAAGGAGAATCATGATATGATTTATGGATGTTTTAGGATCTTCATCATCATTGCTAATGGACATGTTATTCAGCAGTGATTGATCCATTATTGAGGTAGGTCTTGTTATTTTTTTGATTTATGCCCTTTGAAATGATTTTCAAGCGTGGATTTTATATCTTCTTACTTGTCTATGATTTATATTCTTTGCATGAGACCAATTTTAATTATCATTCTTGCACCTAATTTATTATATCTTTGGCACCCTTGATTCACCTCTTGGTTTCTATGATTTATGATAATTGGTCGAGATTGCTTTGTCCAATGATGATATTTCCTCATCCATATAATTTTCCAATCATTTTTCTTCTCTTTATTCATCATTTGACCATGAGGTTGACGACTCGACATTGTCAAGTTGGATTCAAGCATGGTTGAATCCCCAGATTTGTAGAGAATGCATGAATGGATTTGGGATCAGTGTATTATGGATGGATTAAGATGGATGTGTGGGTTGTGGGTGATGGATTCATGGATCAGGATCACAAATGGAAATGTAAGGCATGATGACTACCTCATGGGTGATTGGATTTTTAATTTCCAGCTATCATAGTCCAAAAATGACAAATTATAGAGGACTTACTTTTTTTTAGAAACTTTTAGCATTCAAATGGTGAAAAAGGATAAAATAATAATGAATATATCATTTTTGTGAAAGAATGTTTTAATGTCTATGTAAAACCTTAGTACACACAGTGTCTCCCAAAGGAACACATTACATGTATCATGGGTCCTCACAGAATCTAGGGTTCTCAACCGAGTTAAATATCACACACCAAGTGGTCGGGACCACATACCATATGACCCCACCTGAGCAAACAAGTTTTGTACCAATAGCACATGATCAAGGTCTAGTGTGAGAATATACATCATGTCCCTTTATTAACTCTCCTTATAGAGGAACATGGCCACCAAACCATGTTCTGAGATAACACACCTAGGACTCCAGGTGAACTTACATGTCATATTCCTTTTGGGACACATAATGTTGTGAGACATAGAATCCCAATCCATCTATAGGGAAAGACATGCCCAAGTGTCCAAGAGGATTCATATGTCATGTGTCCCTATGTACATACCATTTACTTTTACCTAAAAACTTATACCTTGTGTATCTACTTCTTATGGTCTCAGATTTAGACCCATGAGTAGCCCATCCTAAGTAGTTTCTCGAGTTGTATAGGATAGTAGACTTTATTTTAGAATTAGATATATGTAACAAGGTGAAACAAGAAAGAATATTATTCGATAAATTAATAGATGATGGTAGTGATCAGGTATGATCATCATAGATGTTTCAGGGTTGGTACTTCTCTAATGCCCTAGGGTGAGGGTCCCTCATACTCTTTATATAGGTAGAGTCGGTATCCTAAATTTTTTTGGGCTTTAATAGAATTAGATGTGTTGGGGACTTAAAATTTCTCACCATATAATAATGTTATTGCATCATCTTTGGTGAATCATTTTCTAGAATAAAGGCATTAGGATCCCATGTGAATGCTTTGATCACAAAAAATAAAATGAATATTTGAATCTTTCGATCTGAAGTCATGATCGAAATCTACTCATCATCAGTGATTGTTGCTCGAAGGAAAAAAAATTATTCACTCTAGATAAACCAATCATTATTTAAAAGTATATGGGGACATCATTTGTCAAATTATAGTTGCTAGAGTGGAGATATAAAGAAGATTTTGATGTTCTGATGACCGCCATAATGACGATCCATCAATTCATGAAGAATCACTCAGATCGGAAGCTTAGATCATATACTTATCTATTTAGGAATCGGTATAGGAGAGAGAGGCTCTCATCTATAAATAATTTTATAGTAAATAAAATTAGATCATCTCCTCACTTATATAGTGTTTTTCTAAAATTATTATAAATGACTCCCCAGTCCTCGGATATTTATTACCCACTAAATAATCCATAAGAGAAATCTTATGAATGAATTACTGAGTTATAAATATCATTTAAATTTTTATCAATTACTTGTAATATAATAAATAAATTACATTATAAAATTGAGCCATTAAATCGACCCAATATTCCTATAAATATTAAATGAATCATGAATATTAAAATAATATTTATTCATATAATATTTTCCCATGTATTCACTTAATATATTGTGAATACTTTTAATAAATAAATTCAATACCAATTTTTATAAACTTAAATAATATAAATTTATTTATATCATGGTGATCTTATATTCTTGAACAATTAACAAAACCCATGGTGGGGCTCACCATTTCCTATACTACTATTCATCATAATAGGCCAGACTTTTGAATACGCTTAGTGTGTGACCCACTAGACCCTTATCTTAATAGATTTGAATATTATTCATAAACCCAGAGTAGATTCTAGCAACCCATCACGTCCCATAATGAGATAAGGAAAATTCATATCAATGATATCCTTTCCTATAAACACATGTTGTGTAATATAATCTCTTTGTCTCATGATATCTCATAAATTAGGATGCACACTATGTGTCATTCTCTTTACTTACTTTATTATTTCTTGACCTTACTAGATGGACCTGCCTTCATCTACCATGTCCATGGATTTAGTGAAGGTTTTACCATCTTGATCAATTAGGCCTATGATATCACTTCCTTTTGAAAGAAACAAATTATATCTTGATTATTCAATCAATATCATACCACCAATGATGAACTCAATGAAAGAAACCTCACTAAAACATCATTGTCAAAGTTTTTACTATGCATCAAAGTACATGATCAAATATTATACACTGATAATAATATCAAACCAGGAGACCATTACACATGTTCACAAATAGTAATTACCAATGACACCTCAAACATGTAGTGTTACTATTTGTGGGTCAGTCCTCGTGATCTTATATACTCAATATCACTACGTGTAAACTTTATAAGAATAAGTCTCAATGATAATAATCTTGTGACACTTGATTGTCACACATCATTTGTGTCTTATAAGTATGATGTATCTAGAACATATGACATATGTTTAAAATTAATTCCATGGTATCTCAAGGTTATCATTATAGCATGGGAACTGTTATAACCTTTTAATATGAAAAATAATATATGGAGATTACCATGTAAATAGTGGATGCATAAAAATCTACATTGTTTATGGTAATTGTACATCATGAATAAATCATTGTATACATGATATGATAAACAAAAAATTACTATTTATGATGGTTCTAGGGAATCCACTATTACAATCATCCCACTTTTACTAGATCTAAATTTATAATGAAACTTGTTATCTCTAAAATGATCAGATCATGCTTCTGATAAGTTATGGATTTAGTCATTGGGTTTGCAACGTCACTACTGTTTGGTTACTCTACTACACCTCCTTGAGTAAAAATCCTAAAGTGAATATATCTCTAAATTTATAACTCTTTCCCATTTTCATAACTTGACACATTGGATAGTACTAGTAGTAGAATTATCATAATTTATATTATGATAAAACTTTACTTACTAGGTGAAATTCCAAGTACTATAACAAATCATTTCATATTTTTTCACCACTTCTTTAGCTTCATTAGAATCCATAGCACACTTTTTATTTCTAAAAATGGTTACCACTAGCATAAATGAGCTTATATTTCTCATTAACATGGCATGAATGTGATATTTGATCATATTGATCTTAAGGAATACTAATGTTTTTTCCCTTTAAACTAGATTCCCTTCCTATCCAAATACTAAGAACATATCTTTTATACTCTCACAAGTACAATTGGATAATTATGACTGCTTCCTGTGAAAGTTTCCTAGAAATAACTGATATTATCCTAACATTAAGTATATTTTTTCAATATCATATATAGTACATGACATGAAATATGTGATAGATCAATTTCTGGAAGTTATATAATTCTAATCACTATTTTAATCTCCCCCTATGCCTCAAGCATGTCTTCTTAGAGCGATTTATGCCATGTGACACTGGTAACAATTCTCTCTCGAATTACTCCAACTTTTATTTTTCAATACCATGGAAACATATGTTCTTTGACTTGGTCTAAGCATACCATTATATCTACCTTAGTATATATTATTCCCTAAAACTTAGGTTGCTACTTTAATTCAATCTATAGAGAGTCTCTTTCATTCTGGTCTTAACTAAATGTGAGACCAATATCTGTTTTCCATATGTTATAAAATATATTTTAATTTAGAAAATAGTGGTTCTCCTAGTAACCTATTTTATATACATGAAAAAAATTAATTCCAAATGAATATTATATGATCTTGTTGCTTAATTTAAACCAAAATTGGATTTCAATAACTTGCACCCCATATTGGCAATCTTTGGTGTCACCATCCCATTTTTGTTTCATTGTATAGACACCTTATATGGTGGTCTTGACATCCATTTTTGAATAAAATGGTCATAGAAATTATATATGACAAGAAAAATTCTAATAGATTTATGCATGATGACTTGGTATAACCAATCAACCCTTATTAGTACCATGCTTGTACTACCCATGTATAGTCTCACTTGAATACCTACCTCATTATTCAAAATAATAAGCTCTTGTACTTTGATACATGGAATCTATTAATTAATTTTAATTTATCTTGAAATTTTTAGTTAATTTCTATATACTTATTACTTTTAGGATTCATTATTCTCAATGAATAAATTATCATCAAATATGGTGAATATAAAACCATTACCATGGTTTTATTCTTTCTACATGGTATGTGTCTCTGGAACATTCCTCTTTCGCAAGATCTTGTAGAACTAGTTCCAATGCCAACTACTTGTGAATCTTCGACATTGACTAAATCCATGTCAATATTACTCCCACTATCTCAAATAGAATTGTATACCCTTTTATATAAATATAGTCTTGCACTTGACTATAACTTTTTTTGTATCATGTATTTTTAATAATATCCTATATAAACATTAGTATACTAATTGAGTTGCAATTTTTATTTTTCTTGATGTGGGTTTGTTTATATCCTTAACAAACACATTGCATCAAAACAAATGTTCTTATGAAATAATGGATTTATATCATACTATAACTCATATGATATTAATTTCTCATAATAGTTTTCATATGTATATGGGATAATGTTTCTATTTGAGAATCATGTATTGAAAAATGGAGGTATTTGAAATGCATATAAATATTAACATTCATTCTCCTTTTAGCTAATTCACAAATCTAATTTGTATAAGGAAATATTCATTTAGGAAGTACTCCACACTATATCGTGATGATAAGTGTTTATATGTAATTATTTTCATCGATTCTTATTACTAACATAATATATTTTATGTATATAAGAAAATGTGAGTTTATGAATAAATCAACTCTACATTTTATGATCAACGAATGCTTGGTCAAGATATTCTTCGGCACAAGAGCCTGAAGAAACTTATATCTTCTAACCATGCATATAGTGTAATTTACATTTACATTACTTAAAACTATTAAATTGATATCATGAAATATATAAGTTTAACTCTATATTAACCTTTTAATAGTTCACACTCTCTAGATAAACAAATTCTGAAAGCTTTGTGTCTTGCCTTTATTTCTAAAGTTTTCTTTATATAAAACTAAATATGTAAATGTGTCAAATAATACCCAGGATCTTTAACTGCAACGATTCTAAATATCATGTTGGGTATATCCTTGAAATCCAATTTTAGTTTTAATTGAAAAATAATTATCTTACCAAATCTATGTATAATTGATTCTTACATTTCATATTTTTCAGTTATTGAAAATAATTCAAGTATTATTGAACTATTAGTTGAGTATTAGACACCACAAACAACATTTATTCCAAAACTCGAATAATGTCTCCTTGTGAACAATTGCCACATGAGTTAATGTTTTGGTTATACTCAATAAAATTTCAATTAGAATCATTACTCTTGGAAATTAGAAGTTGTGTACTTATCACCACTGGATTATGAATCACCCTTTCTCAGTTTCTTGGAGAACACACCTTTACTTCTTATAATTTTTGTATAATTACTTGGTTATTGTATTTAAATAAACATATATAATAGGAATAATATATTCAATACCCAAGAAGTATGATAAAAACATGACATATAATGATGAATATTCCTAAATAAGAATCAACTACTTGCTTCTTCAATTCGATTCATTACATTTAATCTTCCATAGACTTATCTCATAACATGAAAAAGAAAATAACCTCTTGTATTATGATCAACCTCTTTTCATTGAAGGATTTTGTGAAGGTTCCTTTGGTTTAACACTTTCTATTGGCCTTTTTGCCTTATCTTTCAACTTTTTCTCTCAAAGAACTAAATATTAATATTTCTTTGACTTATTATCAACTTGGTGAACCTTAACTAATATGTAATAAATAATTTTATATATACTATTCGTTTTGTAATATTTAAAAAAATGGGTGTAATTGGGTGTAAATATAGTAGAAAAGGATTTATTGAAAGATCATGATCTATATTTTAATTTTTCATGTATCCAGTGTAATCATCACGCAATAATTTCTTGCTTCACTTTATCCTCAAAAACTTTTCAAAGATGAGACAACATGTGAAATCATTCATGTCCAAATGTTGCATCCACAACTCACATTATATGTTGATGATATCATTGTGATGTAATCATTAAATGTGTCATACATGAGTATCATGTAGTCATATTTCACACCCTCACTTCCTTGGGTGGATCAATGGGTAGTAGAGACTCTAGAAAATTGAATTTCCTATATAATATTAATTTGTTCTAGTGCCTGTACACTAAAAAGATCAATTTAGTTATGTTTTTTTCACTAGTGGTGTTATAAAATGTCATTACTGAATTTATTGATGTTTCTAAAAAAGGTTGGTAAATAGTGTTTTGCTAATTAGCGATGTTTATAAATGTCAGTAATTAGCGATGTTTATAAACATCATAAATAAGTGATGAAAAAATTTTCACCAAGTTTGAAACATTTATAAACATCACCAATTAGTAAAACACTATGTAATGATTTTCTTTAGAAACATTGTTAAATTAGTCATAAAAAGCTATGTTTTCTGTAAACATAGATAATTTTATTTATTTATTTATTTTTCAAATTCTTAATATTTAAATACTTTTAAAAAATAAATTTTTTTATAGGAACTGATGGACCCGACCTGCAACTATCCATCCACTAGCCCCATGTCAAACATCACCCCTACCCTAGTTGATGTCATCAGTCGCACCCCATACCCAATGAGATCTCTTCTAGTGAGATTTAAAACCTACACCCATGAAGTTCTACTCCAATGACTTTCCAACCAATCTATATGTAATTTGAGTATAAAGATATACATTTCTATAATTATAAATACATTAATATATTTTGGTATTAAAAGCATTAATATATATGTGTGTAAATATATATTATAACTATATATGTGTGTGTGTGTGTGTGTGTTATATGTGAGCGTGTGTGTTTATATATGTGTGTGTGTTTATATATATATATATATATATATATATATATATCTGTGTGTGTGTGTGTGTTTATATATATGTGTACCTGTGTGTTTACAGGCACACACACACATATATATTTATGTGTGTGTGTGTGTGTGTGTGTTTATATATATGTGTCACACACACACACACATATATATATATATATATTACGATATTGAAATTTATGTTAATGTATTTTCATATCAATATAAATTTACATATTTATATATAATTATAATTATAATTTTTTATTTTTATTTTTATTTTTATTTTTATTTTTATATATATTTAATTTATGGGAATTAAAATTATATATATATATATATATATATATATAATTATCCCTATTTTAAAACACTGGTAAAAATGTCACTAAAATTGTCATGTTTTCTTAACGACATGGATAAATTTAAAATATATGTGTGTGTTTTATATATAAATGTGTGTGTGTGTGTGTCTTTATATATTTATATACATTTTTATATATGTATTATATATGTTTATATATATGTATGTGTGTTTATATATATAAATTTATTTATTTATTTACATCGATGCAGGGAAAGAGGATACATTATAAAAGTATACAACACGCAAATATAGGGAAGAACTCAGCAAGGCTCAAACTCAAGTCTTCACCAATACCCACAAGGATAGCTACCACTGATCTTCACCCTGATGGCTATATATATATTTATGTGTGTGTGTGTGTTTATATATATATAATGATATTTAAATATATGTTAATGTGTATTTGTATATAACTATAATTATATATATATATATAATTTTATATATACATATATATGTAAATTATTAGAATTATACTTAAATATAATTATCCAAATAGCCATGTTTTCTTAAAAATGTTGCTGAATTTAAATTTAGCCACATTTTCTGTAAAACATTGGGATTTTTAAATTGAGCAAAGTTTTTAAACATGACTACAAAATGTCACTAAAATATCCATGTAACTGGAAAATGTGGCTAAATTTAAAAATATCCACGTTTTTAAATATAGCTAAAAAACATCTCTAAATTTTCTACATGTTTTAAAAACATCACTAAATCAAGCCATATTTTTCAAAAGCATCACTAAATTAGCATCGTTTTCTTAAAAACATGGCTAAATTTAAAATTATCCATGTTTTTAAATGTATTTAAAAATGTCACTAAATTAGCCACATGTTTTAAAAATGTTGATAAATTACAATTTTTTGTTATGGTATTACTCTTGGAAATTCATGTTGGAGAGTACATGTACTTTGTTTGAAATTAATCATGGTATATTTTTTGTATTAATTTCCATTTTTATTCAAAATAAACTCAAGAAGATTTTTACTTTTATCTTGATTACTGATTAGAAATCATTGATTAATTAAATAATTTAATGTCTCCTATTATTTTATCAAACCCTAGTATCCCTCTCTATTAGATTCATAATACTTGGCCACTAGAGTATTCTTGTGGAAAGGATCCCTGAAACCTCTCCCCATAGTCTAGTTTATGGCTAGACCACTACTCTTATAGTTTCAAGGTAAAATTTTGACTATCCAAACATATTAACTCATGGCTCCTTGAACTATTGAGTGAAGTCCCAGCTTCTAGAAATCATAAACTCAATTTACTCAATGCTTTTTCTAGAAAGATGCAATAATATAGCTATAACTGCTTCTTTTCTATAATTTATAGTTAAGATGAATTATCACTCTCATAAGAACTCTATAGTAGCAGGATCCACCCTCAACTAGGGATGAAGAGCACCCTGTAGACCTGGTTTTGTTCAAATTCAAATAACAGAAGGAATTTACAACTTAATATTTCTTTGAGGGTTTTTTAAATTTTTTCTCAATGAATTAATTCATTGTATATCTTCTATATGCATACTATGTGATCTCACTCACAACTTAACCATGTAGTAAATATAAAAAACATTCATCTTATCTTAAATTATTTTAATCTCATTAAAAAATAAGGGACTAGCGGTGGTTTTTTTATAATGTCGGGGTTTAAACTACCACCAAATAATTCAATATTGGTTTTTTAAAACTATCTCTAAAGTTAGTGTCGACATCTAACTTGTGGAAGTTTCACTTATTTAGAAGCAGTTTCTTAGAAGTGTCATGGAATGATTTTCTAGGGATGGTTATTTCATTTTTCAGTGATGGTTTCCCCCTCAAAACTACTGAGGATTTCGATGTAGTTTAAATTGATACTATATTTAATAATATATAATGGTGGTTTAAACTGACACTATATATTTCTGCTTAAAAAATAAAACCTGTAAAAACTGTATCCACATAAACAAATCATGAAGGTTTTGGTTAATACATAAGAAAAATATAATAATATTGATATTATAAAAACCATAAAAGACCAACTGTAAATGGAGTTTCAATTGAAACACAATCAAAACATGATAAAAATGTATGCCAAGTTCAAATATATACATTTCAAGAATTGATAATGACTTATTGTATATAAATAATCATAATAGGAAGTGTGAATCAATAATAACAACATATATAGTGTTAATATAGTCTTTATCAAGTCTGTGATATCAGTAAACACTAACTCAGGTTTACATTGATAGAAACTTGAATCAAATAAATATACATTGAAATATAAGAAACATTCAATGATTGAAAAGTTAATAATAAAATCTAAAATCAATGAATTAGAAATATCATAAATCAAGATCAAATAACAATGAATGAAAGACCTTATCATAACACCAAAATCCACCACTAAAATCAATAAAAAACGAGTTGCTGATAAAATCAACACACAACAACCTCATTATGTTTCCACTTCATCCATTATTACATATATCTACACTCCACAATATTACCACACCACTGCATACCACAACATAATCACATAACCCCGCTATATATATAGAACCCACACTTCATTTCACAACATCATCACCACCGCATATCCATTGCACACCTATTTTACATTTCCACCACACATCCTCATAAATCATTTCCACATCATCACCAAATAGCTTCCAACACACCCCAAATCAAAAAATAACATAAAATCAATTACTATATTAATTTTCCCATAATAATGCTTCCACATAACAAGAAAAAAAATCACTCCCCCATACCTTTCCTCCATTGATCCCTAAATACTACCATAATCCCACTTTCATTTTGGAAACCACACAACACCCCCATGCCTATAAGCATAAAAATAGAAACATAAGAAACAGTGGATAAAAACAAAAATTTATACACCCATGACTTACTTCTAACCTCCTCAGTATATGGTCTATCCTAACCCACCTTCCTAACATGAGCCTACTAAAATCCCTTCTTTCATCATAGTAATCATAAACTACCCATCCCAACTCTAATATAACTTTTAAGAAAAGGAAAAATGTAATCAAGCTATAATGGAATACATTACATGGAATCATTTAGAAAATAACCCAAAAGATCTTTATAATTATGAGCATAAGTAAAACTTCAGACAAAATCATAGCAAACCCACCAAGCATATAGATTTCATACAATTTAATATAAATACAAATATCTCCTCTGTCAAACCAAAACATGGTTTCTCAATCACCATATCATTGTGTTAGTTTTTCATGAGTCTAGTTACATATCACAATCATTGAATCCAAATTCAACCTTCATCACTACCTGATGAACTAAGATCGACACTATCTCTATCTCCATCTCTACTCTTTGCTACTAGAAATAGTATGGAAATTTCCTTGAAAATTAAACAGTGTTGTATATTTAAATTTAAACTCAAAACCAATAAAAAATCTTGTACTAAATGATTGTGAAGTAGTGTGATTTACCTGCTCACTCAAACATCCATCAAATAAATATCACATGAGACACATCCAATCATCTTATGATATAATTCAATCAATTCTTTCTATAGAGAATTGATCTTTTCATCCTGCATCTATATATGAGCCCCAATTTTCTTGATTATGATCCCATGTTTTTAAATTTTTCTTTAAATTTTGGTAAACTTCCTCTAACCATCTCGAGGTAGGTATTAACTAAAACTAGGATTAGATGTTGCTACAATCCTTAGTGACCATCCAAAGACCTTATATGGTAATGGTTCTGAACCCACCCTATTCATGTGTCTGGGATGCTCCTTCCCAAGGACTTGACCAACTAGATCATCTTGGGTGGATTGGAATCCCATAGTTCTTTTATTTTGACCTATAAATAAAATATAAACCACATTTAAATATATAAATATTAACAAAGTGAAAACTGAAAATAAGTTGTTATAATGAAAAAGGAATTCATACCCTAACTTCTTTGGTAAGATCATTCACATAACTCCCATTAGATTCTAAATTAACATCCAACCAAAGTTTTGTTTGAGATACCTGATGCCCTAAATTCTTTGACTACATTAAACAAATATAAATCAAAAATTTAGTATATGAAATAGATAATGTTATCTTATAAATATTTAAACTAATGAAAATATTATCATAGTAGATCAGTTTCTTGAAAAAACTTTGAACTTGAAGTGTGGGGGTGATTTGTTTAGCTCGACTTGATGCATTTTTTCTTGAAGTATCCTGAAAAAAATAACATGTAATTTAATAGTAATGTATGAATTGACATATCCTTTTCATATGAATGTAAATATGTAAATGAGATAAATATAAAAATATATTTTTAAATACCATGTGATTCTTAGGGAGATGGTTATCAAAAAACACCTTCAACTACACTTTAGGTATCCCTTCAGGTACCTTATCATACTACTGTTGAGTGTTCAATGATGTATATTTGAATTTATTCCATAATATCCATTTAAAATATTTCAATTTTTACCCAAATTTTTCAACATCCACTTTCATGAAATAATATTAGCAATGGTAAAGTCGAATAACATCTATACAAATAGATTTGTTTTTAAAATATTAGAATATAGTCAAATAATGGAATTCAATTGAATAATAATGTAATAAAAGTACCTTTATCTAAGAATCAAATACTTAATTCTTCCAAGATTTAGGAATATGCACCCAATTAGAATATATAATTGTAATGGTAGCTGGTTCAGCCACCAACTAGCCTATAGTCTAGCCAACTAATCCAACAACATCATATGTGGGGACCCCATAATAATAAAAGGGGATAACTATCTTCAATCCATTCAAATTTTTTATATCTGAACTATTAATATTTTTACCATTAGTAACATTGTTTCCATATTTTATGAAAAAATAGCTATTAGTAAAAAAATAACTTTATTCATATTAAAATTTGTTCCTTTAATGTTCACCCTCTAATATCCTCATGAATAAATAGAAGTGACCACATGTTCCCTTACTATAGAGTTATTGTGTGCAAAACCTGTTGAATTGGGAGGCAATATGCCAGATGTTGATAAGATAGAGGAGGTTGTGCTAGAAACTGATGGGAGGGAGATGGAGGGTGTGTAAAATGATGATGGGGTAGATGGAGAGCATCCCATATGATATAGGGAGGGACCCCAATAGATCATCGGGTGTCTATGTATTTGAAGGAATGTGAACTAGGAGTCAACTGGGATCAGTGAAATGATTCTTACATGGTATTAATATCATTTAAATAAGTAAAAAATAACTTCAAATAATATATTTCAAAAATATCATGTAGAAAAAGAAATTTAGAAATAATAATAGATGCACAGTACTAACAAAGATAACATACATAGATATTATAATGAATGACTGCACATACAAAAAAAATATAACATTTACTTATTCAAAATTAAAAAAAAATCATTAACAATATCAATTTAAATATAATAACAAATAAAATTTACTAGAAATGAATAACATATAACATAGGTGGTTGATAAGTTAATGGATGACTGTATATACAATCATTTTTTCCTTCAATCATACCATTATCTTTCTCCATCATTACTTCATCTACTTCATCCACCTTTTTAAGACTAATATTTTTAATATCCTAATGGAAAAATAAATATCTTTCTTATTTTTTATGGGATTCAATGTTAGAGGTCAAATATTCTACTTTATCACCAATATCATACAAGTCTCTTTGTTTTATGTAAACAACTACACTCCATCCTTCATCCACGACATCTTCCCCATAACATACCATTTTCTATTGCGATGAGAATATATAAAAATCATGTAATTCATGGTCACCAATATCTATCATGTGAGAGAAGTTCACATAATTAAATTGTAATTTATATCTTTTAATACCCCTAGTAATATCGACCCACTTTCATTTGAATAAAACAACTGAATAATGAACATGGTAGTTTAATTCGATAATATCAATCAACTTTTCATAGCATCCCAATTTATAAATTATAAATATACCACTATTAATTATTTTTAAACCATATTATTGATTGATTGTATGAAATTTGAATCTATTCACATTGTAGGAGTCGAACTTTATAGCCTTCTTTAGAGGATGTCAATCCAAAAACTTCTAATCTTCTAAAAAATCATCATGAGTATCAGTATTCGTGATCTATAAAAATTTATATACATTATTATATTTAAAAAGTATATTTTCCAACCTAATATCCATAATTATTAAAATATTTATGAAATTACACAATGTGAAAACCATTCTACAAGATCTTTATGAAAATATTTTTTATATCTTTCTCATTTCATGTTCAACTTCTCATTCATAACTTTGTTTGTATTCTAATCTCTTTAATAAATTAATCTAAAATTTCACTATTTAGTAGCACATATCTATGCTCTTATAATAATTCCATTTTTGTTAGTGTGATATTTGAGATCCTTCCAACTGATTGGACAATAGTAGGAAAGATTTTTTATTTCCCATATAGTTTAGATTGACTTAATATGTCTTCAACATGTAAAAATAAATTTAATTGTGTCTTAATATCATCCAAGTATCCAGAAAAAAAGGTAAGACACTCCTCTTCTAAATACCCTTCATCAATAGAGCCTTCAGGTTGAGCTTTATTTTTCATGTATGATTTCAAATTACCAAGGTATCTATGGAATAAAATAAATAAAACATAATTGTGTATTTAATTAAGTGCTAATAATTGTTTACGAAAGATGAAAAACATATAAAAAAAGTACCACTCAATTGGATACATTCATCTACAGTGGATAGGACCTCCTAATTTAGTTTCATTGATGGAATTCATAATTAAATATATCATGATAGTAAAAAATGATGGATAAAAGATCATCTCCATTGCACAAAGTGTTAGTAAAAACCTATCCTGAAGGTTTTCAAGCTCACGTAGTTGTAAACTTTTCTAACATAGTCATCTAATGAATGATCAAAATTGAATTACAACTATAGTAATGTTTTTTGGTTATGATGAATTCAATTCTAATGGTAGTAACTGTTATAAAAAATATGTGAATCATGACTTTTAAATCCATGTGACCTATGATGCTTTAAGTCGACACACCTTGAGATGTTACTTGAATACCCATAAGGTACTTTAAAATGTTTTAAAATTTGAATTAATGTATCTTTATCCCTATTTTTCATTGAAAAAATTGTTAGAGCATACATTCTATTCTTATCTAACCATAGATCACACTTTATATTCATTTTTTGTAAGTTCTTCTGAACATTGAGATGGTCCTTCGATTTTCCATTCACATTAATTAATGTGGAGATCAAATTTTCACAAACATTATTCTCAATATTCATAATATGAAGATTAGGATTCAGTAAATTAAATACCCAATATGGAAGTTTGAAGAATATACTTTTTTTCTTCCATTTTTGTGATCCAATTTTAATTGATGATGAACTTCAAACTCGTTTCCCTCTGTCATTCAAATAATGAACCTTCCTAGATTTTGTTTCAACATTTACAAGTTGTTCCAATACTTCATAACTTGTCAACAACTTTGGAGGTGGTCTATAATCAATAGACTCGTTCAATTTTTACTTGTTCAACCAAAATCTATGACATGTGTTGAAAATTTTGAAATCACACAAAAAGAACCATTTTTTCTGTAAGGTGGTTTTTTAGGCTCAAAGTCAAAGTTGCAAATAGGATAAATTAAACCCATGTAATTTTTATAATAATATAAGTTCCCAAATACAGGGAATTCACTAATGGTCCACATTAGAGAAGCGTGCATTTTGAACATTGTTCTAGAAGTTTCATCATATATCACAACACTGTTACTCCATAATTCCTATAATTCATTAATTAGAGACTATAAGTATACATAATTATCATTTCTAGGAATTTTTTTCCTGTAATAATCATTGAAATGATAAAATACATTTTTTTCATACACATCCTTGGAGTTAGATTGTAAGGTATCAAAAAACTGTTCAAATGCTATAACTGGTACTCAAAGTCTCAAATAGGTTGAATCCCTCAACATCCAATCTCAATCACACATTCCAACGATCATATTAGAAATATGGATGTGATGAATCAAATATATTCTATGATTTTGAATCTCTCAAATGTCACATTAACTCATCATTTATATTATCTATAGAATGTCACTTTTTGTTCTTGGCAATTTTCAATGACGTGAAAAATATTTACAATCAAGGTTTTAAAGGGAAGTAACACATAAAATTTATAGGTGTGTTCTTTTTATTATTATTCATAGTAGTATTTTGATTTAGACTTCCAAAATTACCCATTGACTACCATCTAGAAGATTAACTTTTTTTAATCCTGTCTACTTGAATCCTCCTCCAATAAAGCATACAATCATTAGGAAAAGCATATATTTTTATATAATTCAAACCAATATTGGTAACAAATTTTTTCATATCATAAAAATAATTAGGTATCTTAGCTTCATTAAATGCATTACAGAACAATTCCATTATCATGGACATCACCTTATTTGTAATTCTGCATAATCATTTGATATGGTATAACTTCAGTAGAAAGGAAGTTTTGAATATTTCATACATCCACCATAAAACTCTTTATTTTCATCATCAACTAAAACATGAAATTCATTTTTATGCTCTTTCATGACCGCTACCTCAAATTATACCTCAATGAGGGGTGATAAATAATGACTCCCCAAGACCCATCTCTAGTAGGACCTAGGTTGGTGACTAGCACTGAGGGTATAAAAATATCAAGTATGGGAGGCATTACCATCTATAATATAAATAGGATCGGAATATAAGATGAGTCATCAACCAATTACTCTAAGACATAATATAAAAAGAAATCCAAAACCATCCCACATGCATGTATAAATAAAAAAGGATACAAGAAAAAGTTTCCAAAAGTAAATACCCAAAAGCAAAGCTAAATTAGCAACTGGGTCTGATCTAGTAATGTTTAGTACGTTCCACTTAATCCTCCTGGAAACTTGAAAACAGTTTATATACATAGGGTGATCATACAAGTATAATTAGTAGGAAAACCAAAGTCAATTGTACACATGTGAAATGATTATACAAATGAACCCATGTTAAAACAACACATATACAGGTATACTAACCAAACCCAACCCTACTAAGGCATGATCACAAAATAATTCATGTAAATTAATATATTATAAAAGGAATCATATCGATATAAGGTGTCTCGCACCACTTTCCCATAGGTATGCCGCTCTCACACCCCAACATCGTATGTCCTGGTTCTCTGATATATTCCATATACCACATTTCCCCGCAAGTATATTCACAACACATCACGCCCACAAACACTTGGGCTCACCGCCTTAAAAGCACGGCCATATCACATCTCACCCGAAAACACCTCGGCCACAACACAACCTTTTCTAAACCCAGAGTAGTAGGGTATCATGAACATGTAGGACATCAACCTCATGTAGTCCTCTTACCATGAACAACCTCCACCATAGGCTTCCCCACAAGCATGGTCATATCACACCTCACCTGAAAACACCTAGTCCACCACCCCACAAGCATGGTCACAACTCACTTGAAAACACATGGGCTATCACAACCACTATCAAATGCACTAATAGACCTTTGTCTATCATAACCTATGAAATACCTACATTTCCTATAAGAGAGAGTAGGAAAGAGTGGGTGCCCATCCATCCATCCTCCTCACCAGATGTCGGGAAAAACACCCCTCGTGTGACTATATGGGTGTCGGCACATAGTGCTCAATATGGGCGGGGTATGTATATAAATCATAAATAATATACAATTATATATATATAGATACACACATAATCCCAACCTATGGTTTCACAACCAAATACTAACCAACTCACAACATCACCACCTTTGATACCACCTCTAAATACATAACACCAAACAACAAGCCACAAACCCATTTCACATTTCAAAACAATTCAATTATCCAGCTAAAAAATTTTATTATTTATCAAAACCCAAGTTTTACCACATATCCTACCATTTAATTATTAATCATGAATTTCCAACTCATTACATTTCAAAAAATTATTAAATAATTATTTATTCCATCAATACCTGGGCATCTAACACAAAGAAACCATATATCACAAACAGTTTATCAGTCTCATCATATCATCACCCCACCGCCCAATAATAATGATAAAGAAACACCTCTCCATCCCAAAATCACTTCCAACCAACCATTATTCCACATTACCTAACCACACATCATCATTGTTTCTTCTACTTTCTTCGGGGGTGCATGTGCATCCACACACTGGTGTACGTGCACTGGATTCTCTTGTTACCCCACATTCCCACTTTACAAAGGAGGGTGTCATTCATCACCTTCATCGATGATGTATTCTCCTTCATTGAAATGTTATGATGGGATGTGAGTTCCTTCTTCCATGGATTCATCCTTATAATTCGTTGCCCAGTCCGGGTCTCTCTCATAGAGTTAAGTATGTTCATGGAACTCATTATTGGTACCATCTCTTTGTAGACATCATTTAATTATGCTGCTTATGTTTGTACATTCCAAAGGGTCTTGATAGGGAGGCAATATTTGGTTAGGGTAGTAGTCACATTGGGCATTGCTAAAATGTCTAGATGTTGGGAACATTGGTAACCTATATTCTTCCACATAGAAGGGCATATCATGGAGGTATCTCGAGCATGGAACACGTGGAATCTCATGTTGATCAGGGGGTATCATATGCCAAAAGAATACCTTCCAAGGATTTCACCTCAGGAATATCATGTTTATAATGAGGTAGTATTATGAGTCTGGTCTTGATTTTAACTTCTTCAAAAAATGGAGTTCGACTGATTAGAACAACCCATAAAGGCGGATCAAGGAGGTAAATCCCTAGGAGGGATCACCTAGAAGGTCTACTAATGGATGGATCAGAATTTCCCATGGAGTCAGATCCATGAGGTGTGTCCTATAAAGGTAAGATTCCACACTGTTAAGGTTGATCTGGACACCCTTGAAGGTGGATCAAGGAGGTGCACCCCTAGGAGGGGAGCACCAAGTTGGTTGGTATTAAAACTCAGAGAGGCATCCAATGTTCCATATTTATAAGGTAGGGATCCAAACCCACATAATTAAATATTTGTTGTGGTTCTTACACATAGGAGCTTCCCAAATTAATGGCATGATCTCACTAGGATGTGGCAGCCTGAGTAAATCTAGGATGGATTACGGATGGAGTGGATGGAATGGATGGAGTGGGTGGAGTGTTGGGTGTTGCGCTTGAACCTCAAGGAGGATTACTATGTATCCTAGTTGGTTGGTAATTAAAGTCCGCATAGTTGGGTATGGGAATTGGGGATTATACCAGCTAAGGTGGCTTGTGGCAATGGATCATATGGTTAGGGCTAACGCATGGAAGCAGCCCATTTGGGGAGACATGATGTGGTTGGGGCTTATGTGTTGAAGCATCCTAGATGGTTGGATGTCTAGGAATTATGTCTATTGAGAGGTCCCAAATGAAGGTTTGGTATTTTGTGGATGTTATGATCTCCACTAACTTCAAATCACATGTGATTCATGCTCATTGTGAGAAACAAGAGGTAGGAGTAGACCAGAAGATCACACAGATTACATTTTCCACTAGTGGATGAGGTTAAGGGTACAGGAGAGAGAGGAGAGGACTCCAGTGACCATCCCCTCTCTAACCCAGTAGCCAAGGGGGGGCTAGATGAGTATGATTTCAACCTCCTGCAAAAAAAGGCTAGGGGATTACTCCATGAGGGATTCCCGTGAGGATTCCATTCCTTGTGTGGAGTATTTCATTCCATTTGAGGAGGATATCATTTCATGTCACTCATTCACAATATATCCTAGGTTATCCATACAAGGTGAGATCATAGTTTAATGTCATGTGTTTAGGAAGTTGGTTCTAGTTAGTTTTATGTCATGCAGCTCAAACGTGTGGGACTCACTCATTACCCATTGGGATTATATAACCGCCATACATGAAACCTTAGGTGGGACATGGCTTCATCAATTCTAAGTTGAAATGATGTGAATGAGTGGTCCATCATGAGGTCCATGTTAGAATCCCTATGATAAAAATAAATTAGGACTAATGTACCTATGTTGAAAAGAAAACGGTATAAAAATACATGCTATAAAGGAATTAGGGATCACTCATGAGAGATAAAGAAGCTACTTTGTGTGGGCCTAGAGAGATGCGTAGAGTGAAGGTTGTGTACAAACCTAACCTCGAATGCAAGCATCCTATCGTGCATGAACCCCCTACTAAGTGCAAGACCCTTCTACCTTAAGGGTTCCATGTATTTTTCAATGGCATGGAAGATGGGTCTTGCACATACTAGAGTGATGGTTTGACTTCCAGAGGATCACCTTGGAGAAGGGGTTGGCCTTAAATATATAGATGAAGACTTCAACAATAGTGTGTAATATTTTGGTCATGAAATAGGCCTTCCATGAACCCTCGTACATATCATACAAGGGATGGTTTGACATCACATTGATCATTCATGAGTTTTCCATGCAGTTTCGATTCTTCCATGCAACATAAACATCTTATGGTCACATTCCATAGATATTTTAGTGGAATGTGTAGAAGGGTGAAATATACATCACATTAGGTGTGAAAGACCTTTGTGCATATATTTTTATCTTTCATATGCACCTAAAAACTTTCATGTGGATTCCTTGGATTTATTATAATGTTTTGTTGAGTTGTATGATGCCTTCGATTTACCCAAATATGGTCGTTTTCAGTTTCAATCAGAATTCAGTGAAAACCAATCCCCCATCCATAGAATTTGAGTTGAAAGGGGAGGAGGAGGTTGGGTTCTGAAGGATGCAATGAAGATTCAAGTCAATTCTGTGAATTGTAAAAAAAATAGGGCTAGGTTTATGTAAGACACCTTACATGTTTAGGAGATACTAGGTCAATGCCTATAAACAAGTGTAGAGTCCCCCTTGTATGGTACCTTGACATTCTTCATGATAGGAAACTTGCTCTCGTGCATGTAAGTTCAAACCTTCTACGTGAAAAAATAAGATTATGTGGCTTCTTTAATGCAGTGCTCATTTCTTTCACGCAACTATCTTTGTCAGAATGCATGTATTTTTCATGTATGTGGCCTGATCTTTCACACACTCTCACATATTATGCACCAATCCTTCATCCTTAAATGCTTCGCCCTTATATTTTTCAAACACATTTGAAATGTCCAACCCACATGACACTACTGAGATTGAGTCTTTTATTGTTACTCGAAGGGATGAGATGACAAAGAATCCTTGGGTTATTAAAGCTATAATTGTTTTATCAAAAAACTAGATTCTAGTTGACATGTTGACGCAATAACTGAAGGATTATCCATTGAGATACTATCTTTAATTGTAGAACTTTGGGTTGTCAGATGATGTGATCATTCTAGTATTCATGATGGATTCACTACGGTCCTAGTTTACACATGAAGATGATCACCCAAACTAGAAAATCAACACCCATGTCCATGTTTCAATGGATCATAGGGAATTATCCATCTATGTACTGAATGGGAGGACAGGACGGTCGTAGGGGACAAGCCAATGGCAGAAGAGTTCCCTACTCATTATGCCACTACCTTCTAGAGCAATATTAGAGACAAAAATAAGGGCTAGAAGAATGATTGGGATTTGTAATTAGGAAAACCTCGCTAGTGAGTAGGAATGGGTGTACTAGGTATATTTCACATGTTAGGAGTACGAGGTGGAACTGCGCAACATCAATCTTTATAAAGGAGTGTGGACATCGCAATTCCATTTCCACCGTCAATAGGAGTTACTGCTAGAGATCATTAGCTGATGGTCCCCAGAAATGAACACATTCCACCTCCATAACTAGGAAGTCATCATCATATTGTGGTATATCCATTACATTAAATACATCTTGTTGAAGGGAATTTAGTATGATGAATTTCTACCACTATAGAATACCTAGGGGAACAGTGAATGGACTTCAGTTCTGATGCAACACATCCTGGAAGTGGTGAAGGAGATGTTGAAAATCATGGACAACAATCAAAATGATATCCTATTATAGGAATGGTTTGATCTATTTCTAAATAAGGACCTGAAGGTGATGATGTCAGGTCGAGGGGAACAGTGTCTGATCGTATCGTAGAGGGGGGAGGAAGGATCTTATTTGTTTATCTTGGAAGAAGGATAGTACCAGAAGTGGGGGTAAATCATGGTGGGAAGTTGGAATCCATTGGTTTGATACACTACTTTCCTTTCCACCTTCTTTAGTGGTTGGCTACTACTGATGAGAGACATGAGGATGGGAGTGCATCCAGTGACACTGGTGATGGCAACAATCTTGGTAGCTGACAACAGGTTCAATCTTGGAGTACATGTGCAAGCTAGGATATATAGTATATTAGGCTATGTTTTAAGTGGAAACACACCTAGGAGGATCTTTGGACCATTTCAGTTTCTACATGGTTGGATCGCAGTGCATCTCAAGGGTTATGACTTGCTGAATGGCCTTCATCCTCTAGATGATGGTTTGCATCCATCAATATTGAACATTGCAGGGGTCTGACTGATGACATTGGATGAGTACAGAGTCGTGCTTTGGATTGGTAACCATGTGAATTTCAAATATCATCCCATTCTAAATTCAATTGGTCTAATGGTGGACAACTTTCATGGATCATGCACTACGGGAAAAAGTGGTATTTGCGACGGGCTATTTGCGACGAGATTATTTCCCATCGCAAATAGCCCCCGCGATAGGGTTATTTGCGACGGGATGATCTCACCCGTCGCAAATGGTTTGGCGCGACCTGCGCGCCAAACCGCGTGAAAGTTATTTGCGATGGGATCCTCTTCCCGTCGCCAATAACCGACGGCGGTAACAGGTTATTTGTGACGGGAACCCGATCTCGTCGCAAATAACCTGGCGATAGGGGTTATTGGCGACGGGACCCGTCACCAATAATAACAATTGCGACGGGAATCCCGTCGCAAATAATCTAACCTATAAATACAACCAGCCTTAACATATTTCCTGATTCTGAACAACTTCTTACTATTGTATAAGAGGTGAGTGAATTTTGTTTTGCAAGGCGGCTTCAAGGTGGTTGCGGGGGATCATCCTACAAGTACAACAAATCGAAAGCTCGAAAGCCAGTTTAAGGTTTTTATCCGAATTTTAATTTAATATTTATTTAATGTTTCTCTTTTATATTTTTACATTAGTTTTTATTATTCCTAATTAGATATAATTATGTTGTAGTAAGGTTGTATTAAATTTAATTTTTTACATTTAATTATTAGTAATTAACAATATTTAATAATTAAGTGACTGTAATTAGTAATTAATAACTGTAATTTTAATTAAAGATAGTAATTAGTACTTAATGAATGTAATTAGTACTTAATAAATGTAATTAGTAATTAATGAATGTAATTAGTAATTAATGAATCTAATTTGTAATAATTAGTAATAATTAGTAAAATTTTCCAATAATTAGTAATAATTAGTAATAATTTATAATAATTATCAATAATTTAAAAAAATAGAAATAATTTAAAAAAATAGTAATAACTAGAAAAAAGTAACAATAATTAGTAATAATTAGAAAAAAATTAACAATAATTAGTAATAATTAGAAAAAATTAACAATAATTAGTAATAAGTAACAATAATTAGTAATAATTAGTAATAATTATCAATAATTAGTAATAATTATAAATAATTACCAATAATTACCAATAATTACCAATAATTACCAATAATTACCAATAATTACCAATAATTAGTAATAATAACCAATATTTACCAATAATTAGTAATAATTACCAATAATTGCCAATAATTACAAATAATTACCAATAATTACCAATAATTACCAATAATTACCAATAATTAGTAATAATTACCAATAATTAGTAATAATTACCAATAATTAGGAATAATTACCAATAATTAGTAACAATTACCAATAATTAGTAACAAGTACCAATAATTACCAATAATTAACAATAATTATCTATAATTACCAATAATTATCAATAATTACCAATAATTACCAATAATTACTAATAATTACCAATAATTAGCAATAATTACCAATAATTAGTAATAATTACCAATAATTAGTAATAATTACTAATAATTAGTAATAATTACCAATAATTACCAATAATTACCCATAATTACCAATAATTACCAATAATTAGTAATAATTACCAATAATTAGTAATAATTACCAATAATTAGTAATAATTACCAATAATTAGTAATAATTACCAATAATTAGTAATAATTACCAATAATTATTAATAATTACCAATAATTACAAATAATTGGTAATAATTAGCAATAATTAGTAATAATTACCAATAATTAGTAATAATTACTAATAATTAGTAATAATTACCAATAATTAGTAATAATTACTAATAACTAGTAATAATTACTAATAACTAGTAATAACTACCAATAATTAGCAATAATTTGCAATAATTACCAATAATTCGTAATAATTAGTAATACTTACCAATAATTACCAATAATTACCAATAATTACCAATAATTAGTATTAATTAGCAATAATTACCAATAATTAGCAATAATTAGCAATAATTAGTAATAATTACCAATAATTTGTAATAATTACCAATAATTAGTAATAATTACCAATAATTTGTAATAATTACCAATAACTAGTAATAATTACCAATAACTAGTAATAATTACCAATAATTAGCAATAATTACCAATAATTACCAATAATTCGTAATAATTAGTAATAATTACCAATAACTACCAATAATTACCAATAATTAGTATTAATTAGCAATAATTACTAATAATTAACAATAATTAGCAATAATTAGTAATAATTACCAATAATTAGTAATAATTACCAATAATTAGTAATAATTACCAATAATTAGTAATAATTACCAATAATTAGTAATAATTACCAATAATTAGTAATAATTCCAATAATTGTCAATAATTAGGAATAATTACCAATAATTAGGAATAATTAGCAATAATTAGGAATAATTAGCAATAATTAGCAATAATTAGTAATAATTAGCAATAATTAGCAATAATTAGCAATAATTAGCAATAATTAGGAATAATTACCAATAATTAGTAATAATTACACATAATTAGTAATAATTACCAATAATTAGTAATAATTACCAATAATTAGTAATAATTACCAATAATTAGTAATAATTACCAATAATTAGTAATAATTACCAATAATTAGTAATAATTACCAATAATTAGTAATAATTCCCAATAATTAGTAATAATTACCAATAATTAGGAATAATTACCAATAATTAGTAATAATTAGTAATAATTAGTAATAATTAGCTAATTGGAAAAAACTAGCGTAATCAGTATCTTTCTCAATTATCTTTTTATCTTTGTATTAGTTTTAAGAAAAATTATGTCTCCACATGTAATATTTGCATTCATTTTAAAAATTATCAACCTACTCACCAATAGAGTGGTGAAAGTGAAGGCAAATATTACATGTAGAGACAGAATGTTAAACACACAGATGAAAAGAGAATTGTAACATAATATAGAAAATTATATTATATTAATGTTAATAATAAAAGAATAATAATAATTTAATAATGTTATTATTATATAATTAATATTTATGAAAAAATAATATTAGTATTATTAAAATAATAAAAAAAATTATAAAATATTAAAATTATCAATATTCGTAACAGGTTTTGCTCTATTCTTAACATGTTCAATTCTTAAATGGTCAATTTTTAGGTCTATCCCAATAAAAAGTTTGCGTCAGTCGTGTCTGATGTAAACTCTATAATTTTCCTTGCTTGGTTGATCATATTAATATTATTTTTTTATAAATATTAATCATATAATAATAATTACAAATAACTATCGGTAAATATCAGTAATTATTAAGTAGTGGTTGTAATTAATTATCCTCTCTTTTTGAGAGTGTTTTTTCTAACAAATTATTCAAAACCAGTAATGCTTTTATATTTTATAGAAAAATATGGAACAACGAGGTCGACAATAGTCATTATTAGATGACTGCATATGGATAAATCAACATAGAAATCCAAATGGTTTTGGTTTAAATCCAGTATATATGGAGGGTGTGGAGACTTTCTTTGCATTTGCGGCATCAAATCCAGAATTTTTTTCAGAAGCCACAATAAAATGTCCTTGTAAAAAATGTGCACTGAGAACATTTGAAACTTTTGAAAAAGTTGGGGGACATCTCTTGCGTTTTGGTTTTCAACTGGATTATGTTTTTTGGTATCAACATGGTGAACGTAGTTCTACAGAAGGTGATACTAACTTGATTCCGGATCCATCCTAGTTTCAAAATTTAGTACATGATGTTGCAGATCCATCTGTTCAACATACAGAAACTCAGGATGATATTGATTCAACTCCTGAGTTGGAACACTCTGAATTTTATGAGTTGTTGAGATCTGTTGAGGATGCGTTATATCCTGGTTGCAAGATAAGAAAATTAGAAGTAGTTTCAAAATTTATGGCTATCAAATCAGATAATGGAATTTCAAACACGTGTTTTGATCAAATATTTTCTTTGGTTAAAACACTGTTACCCGAAGGAAATGTTTTGCCTGCAAATTACTATGAGAGTAAGAGACTGGTTCGGAATTTTGGACTTAGTTGTCAGAAGATTCATGCATGTTCAAATGATTGCATTTTATATTCTGGGGAAAATGATTCGTTGGATAGTTGTCCCACTTGTGGGCAATCGAGGTATAAAGAAGCTCAACATGGGAAGTCTGGCTTGATACCTATAAAACAGTTGAGATATTTTCCTCTTACATCCAGACTTCAGCGTTTATTTATGTCTAAGAATATAGCGACAATGATGTAATGGCACAAAAAAAATATTTCAAATGGTAAAAACTTGAATCCTCTGGCTGATGGTGATTCATGGAAACATTTTGATAGAGTGCATCCATCCTTTGCTTTAGAAGCCCGAAATGTGCGACTGGGTCTTTCCACTGATGGTTTATGTCCATTCGGATCTTATGGTAGTCAGTATTCATGTTGTCCTATATTTTTAACTCCGTACAATTTACCTCCATGGATGTTTATAAAGGAGCCCTATATCATTTTGACCTTACTAATCCTAGGACATCTGAAGAAGAGTATTGATGTTTATTTGTAACCATTGATTGATGAATTAAATTTACTGTGGAGTATTGGTGTCAGAACATATGATATTGCTGCGAAATAGAATTTCATACTAAGAGCAGCATTGATGTGGACAATTAATGACTTCCCGACTTATGGCATGTTATTTGGATGGAGTACACATGGGCCGAAATCATTTCCTTACTGTATGGGAGAGAACAAGGCATTTATGCTCGTTCATGGAAAAAAAACTTGCTATTTTTACTGTCATCGTAGATTTCTTCCAGCTGATCATCCTTTTCCCAGAAACAGATCTCATTTTAGAAAAGGCACAGTTGAAAGGGATGGACCTCCAAAAATGCTATTAGGTACGGAGTTAAAATCAGTTGTATATTCATTACCTCCCATCACATTTGTACCCACAATAAACCAACATAAAATTTCTGGTTTTGGCAAAGAACACAATTGGCTAAAACGTAGCATATTTTGGGATTTTCTATATTGGTCTGATTTGCTAGTCCACCACATGTTGGATGTCATGCATATTTAGAAGAACTGTTTTGATAATTTGTTTCATACAGTTTTGGATACACCAGGAAAGATCAAAGATAATGTAAATGCATGATTATATCTTGCTCAAATTTGCAGGCGTCCAGAACTCTAACTGTTTGAGAATGTCAGAACAGAAAGGTTAATGAAACCAAAATCAGCTTATACAGTGTCTAAAGAAAGCCGCTTATTATTTTGTCAATGGATTGAAGATTTGAGACTTCCAGATGGTTGTGCTTCCAATTTGGGTAGATGTGTAAATAATGGTCATATTACTGGATTAAAAAGTCATGATTGTCATGTTATAATGGAAAGACTTCTACCCATTAGATTAAGAGGTCTATTGAATTCTGTGATATGGGATTCCATAAAGGACGTATCATATTTTTTTCGGGACATTTGTGCGGCGACAACAGATTACAATGCTCTATGAAAACTTGAAGAAGATGTTGTTGTAATTATATGTAAACTGAAAAAAAATATTCCCACCATATTTCTTCGACTCAATGGAACATTTGATATTACATTTTATATATGAAGCAAAATGTGGAGGTCTGATACAGTTTTGATGGATGTACCCATTCGAAAGATGCATGCAGTAATTGAAAAAAAAAAGTACGCAACAAAGCATATGTTGAAGGATCTATTGATGAAGCTTATTTTCAAGAGGAGATATCTTTTTTCTGCTCCCACTATTTTGAATCTGAGTATCCTTCAAAACACAACCGCATGAGACAGAATGAGGGGAATATTGATGAAATCGAAAATCAATTATCAGTTTTTAATCACTCAGAGCTTGGTTTTGGTGGAGTTCATGAACGATGGCTTTCAGATGATTAACATCACAGAGCTCATACGTATGTTCTGCTCAACTGTGAAGAGATGACATCATTTGTACCGTAAGTGCTTCTATCACTTATTCTATTATTTATGTTACAATAAATAACTTTCTTTTTTATAGATTTTATGATAATCATATCAAGAAACAACTTCCACAAATTACAGCAGTTTCTCTCGAAGAAAGTAGATAAAAAAAATTTCTCAATGGTTTCAAATACTGGTAACATAAATTTTTCATACTTTAACATCTCCTTCAATTTATAGTTTACTATATTGATAATTATTTTACAAATTTTAAGGTGTCTCTACATGCTGATAAAATTGACAAAAAACTTTGTATATTGAGTAACCCACCATCCAAAATGGTGAAATATTATAATTCATATGTGGTGAATGGTTTTCGATTTCATACACATGAATATGGGGAATCAAAAAAAAAATGAACAGTGGAGTTTTCTTGAGAGGATCTCATCATAGAGAAAATGAAGTTGACTTTTATGGCATCCTTGATGAAATCATTGAACTCTGTTATCTAGGACAACATTATATAATGACGTTCAAATTTCGGTGGTTGGATACTCAGAGAGGCGTGCGTGTTCATCCGACTCATGGAATCATCGATATTAAATGTAAAAGTGTTCTTGCAGTAAATGAACCATTCTTACTGGCTCAACAATCACATCAAGTTTATTATGCAAAGTACTGTGCTATGTCAAGAGACTTGACTGATTGGTGGAGCATAATAAAAATGAAAATTCGAGACAATTAGTTTAGTAAAAGTGAATGTGCTTTCACTTAAGTGCAAGGAATTTAAGTTTTTCAATAGAGTACTCAAAATCAATCTTTGTTACAAAGAGACATGAGTATCGATGATGACACCCCTCAATTAAGAGTCAGTGATGATGATGATGTTAATGATGTCACAAATGAATTTTAAATGGTAAGAGATTAAGCAACTGGAACTCAAATGGATATCGATGATATTGAGGAGGAATATGAAGATGACATTGATATTTATGAAGATGATGATGAAGATGAACATTCATACAATTCAATGGTAGTTATATATAATCATAACTAATATATATGTATATATAATAATAATTATCAATTATTTTCTTAGAACATTCATTTTCTGTTTCAGATGGACGAGGAAACATTTCATGAGTTGGCGAATGGTGGCCTATCTTTCGATGTGGACGAGTTGCTAGCACCTGACCCTCAGCCTGCTGGCGCTTCAGGGGGTACGCAGAGGGGGTGCGGTCTTGCACGACTGATGATTCCTGACCTCATCCCCGAGTGATGTCCACATCTTGGGTTTGATCCATGCACCCGAAGGTGTGATAACCTATGCCTTTTACTAATATTTCATTAATCTATTTACATAATAAATTTTTGATTATTGTTTTTACAGTTTTCCGCATATAGCAGTTGTACAGGTAAGCGTTATTTTGTGCAACTATTTTTCTCAGCCATGGACGACATGGGAGCATATTCCCATTGATGTGCAGCAGGCCATGTTCATCCATTGGTTGGTACGTACGTAAATAAATAATTTATATTTTTAAATTTATTTAATTTATAACTTGATATTTTTAATTATTTGTAGGTCTTATGGTATCTGATCGAGGATACCATGAGTGACGCCATCCATGAGGCATGGGAGGTGGCCATGCATGATCGATTTCGTCAGTTTTTTCACAATTTAAGAAGATCTGCCATGAAGAAAGCAGGAGTGTCAGATTTTGATGAGTCATATAGAGCACACCGACCAGAGTACATTTCATCCCACGTATGGGATGGATTATGTGCACACTGGTTGAGTGGTAGCTTTCAGAGGAGATCATCGGTGGGGAGGCAGAATCGGGGGAGACAGGAGGTGACTCATCGAGCTGGGAGTCGTACTTTCAGTACTCATAGACAGCATTTGGTACGTACATTTTTTATAAATATTTTATATAACTTTAAATATTACCAATTTATTTTATATTCTTATATGCTATCGAGCACCCCGATATTATGGAGTATGATGTATATCGGAGGATGTATAGTGATCCACCTATTGGGGAGCTCAGAGGTGATCTCCAGCGTCACATCGTGGTCAGTATTATTATTTTTTAAGTTTAAAAATTAACTGCATATAATATATTCACAATTTTAATTTTAAATTTCAACTACAGGAGTCATATGAGACCGCAGCATCATAGACCCGGCCTGAGGGTCAGGCCGAGGCATCAGATCAGACTAGTGGCCATCAGTTTGATGAGGCAGCACGGATTTAGGCAACCCAATATGCCTTTGAGAAGGGTCAGGTAGTTGGTATCGGCTCTCGACTGACTCCTGGAGATTATTATGGCAGTGCTGCGATGTCGGTGTCCAGCTCGAGAGGGGCTCGTGCATCTTCTTCTACTATATAGTATGAGGATCAGTTGCGATCTCAGACTGAGTTGATAGAGAGTATCCAAAAGAAGCATGCAGAGATGCGTCGGTAGCAGCTGCAGCATGAGGAGGAGCGCCGACGATAGCAGCAGGTGTACGAGGAGCAGATGAGTCGGTGGCAGCAGCAGGAGCAGGAGCAGATGGAGTACATGCGCTTACTCACTCATGCCTTAGGTATAGAGTTTCCTCCACCAGCAGATCCCCACCCCCTCCCCCTCCTCCTTCAGATTAGTTATTGTTTAGATGTTATAAAGTTTGTAAATTTAAAATATGACATTTTTTCTATTCAGAGTTTATGTCCCTCTTATACTGGTGTCAATATTGTATTATTTAATTTCTATTTATTTTTAATACTTTATTATTTATTATTGGTATTTATTTTAATGTGTGTTTATTTTATTAATAATAATATTACTCTTAGTATTTTATTATTTGTTTATATTTTATTTTTCAAATGTTGATAATTTTCATATTTTTATTTTCTAATTATTTTAATAATATTATATTCAATATTTTTAATACATAAAAAGTTTCAAAAATTTTAATTAAAATTATAATTTTTTAATTATTTATAATAATATGAATTCGGTATATTATTATTATTATATAATATTATATTTTTTATATTACAATATTAATATGATTAATAATATTATTTATATTTTATAATATTAACTTTTTTATATATATTTAAATTTTTAAATATTTTAATTTAATTATAATTTTTTAAATATTTGAATGATTTTTTGTTTTAATATCTGAATGAATTATAATTGTATTATTACTATTATAATATTAATTAAAAAAATTTATTAATATTTTATTTTTTTTATTTTTTTATACATATTTGCAATGGGATCATTATCCTGTCGCAATAGGTTATTTGCGACGGGCACGTCACAATTACATTTTTTTTATTTTTTAAATTTTTTTTAATTTTTTTGCGACGGGAATATTTTCCCGTCACAATAGGAATTTGCGACGGGCCCGTCGCAATTCCATAATTCTTTTTTATTTTATTTTTAAAAAAAATTAAATTTTTTGCTACGGGATTAGTGGCCCGTCGCAAATGTTTTTTGCGACAGGCCCATCGCAACAGTCTTATTTAAAGTTTTTTAAAATATATCGATTAGTATTTTCGATGGGCAGTATTCTTGTTGCTAATAATATTTTTAGCGACAGGCCTGTCGAAAATAGTGTTAGTTGCGACGCCATTTTCCGCAACAGGTCATTTGCGATGGACCCCCATCGCAAAATCCCATTTGCGACGGGATCCCGTCGCAAATAACCCGTCGCAAATGAGCTTATTTCCAATAGTGATGGGAGCAAAAGGAGTGCCTGTAATGTTTCTTGGGTGGAGCTCTAGTGGATCGGATCGATGTCAAGGTCCTCTTTGAGAAGTACACAACATCCCATTTCTCCATGCAGTTTGAGTTTATTTAGTGGGTGGTGAAAAGATTTTGTATAGGAGTCTATGAAGAGTGATGCCCCTGTATCCTTCTCTGGTTGTGGTGGATGCTGACAATCATGGACTTAGGAGAAACCATAGTGTTTCTACCAACCAACATTGATACGGGTTTCTCGACAGACTATGCCAATAGATGGTTGACATTGTATCTGAATGCAATCCTATAGAAGGTAATTCAGATAATTGAACTATTGAACATGGATCCGGAGTAGTGGGGAAGAAAATGGTATGCTCCCTAGGAGGCAAGTCAGGATCTGGAGAAACTCTGGTGGGAACTGCTACAGCGGGGACGTCATAGCATGTGGTTGCACCCCTGCCCCTTAGAGGGGAGTGGTCCAAAAGGTGGCCTCTGGGGCCAATAAAAAAAAGATCCCAGGAAGAATATTAGGTATCTCCTTAATCAATCTATAGATTCTATCTTCCCTTCCCTTTATTCTACCTGGAGAACACTGTGATAATCACTAATGATAGAAGACTTATAGAAAAATATGAAGCGGGATGTGATCGAGTTCCCAAAAATCAGGCACATTCAGGTTGCATACAGGTTGAACTTCCATAGGATACATGTGTACCTAATAGATATGGACATTTATGGATTTTAATGAGGTAATTGTGAAGCACCCCCACCTTATTAAATTTGATGCTCAACTAAGAGTCAAATCGGAAGGAAACACTGCCTGAGGAAGAGTCTGAAAAAGAAGAGTAGGAAGCAGAATGTTCTGGTGAAGGGAAAACCTTGGGGACGAGGAGTCCCAAGGAAAGTGGCAAGATTTCAGACTCTTCATAAGAGTTAGATAATTTTTCAGAGTAATTTTAACTTACTCATATCTTTCCTTTATTTCCTTCCTTTCTCCACTCAATTCCATTAACCTAAACTCATCTTATGTAGTAGAATCTTGATAGAGAACAAGATACCACCACTGCGAGAGTGAAAGAAGTTCCAACGAGTAAAAAAGATAATGCTCTAGATATATCACCTAGGGATAAGACAGGTAGTGAACTATCCAAGGTTGAAATGGATGGGGAGAAATATTGAGAGTCCCAGACCCTCCCTATCATTTACGGGGGCCACACCCCGGCATAACCATGGTGACATCCACTATGAGTGGAATGGTTCAACTGAGGATACTTATCTTCAAAATACCACCCCTGGAGGTAAGATAATGTTTTGAATTTTCCCACATTTTGATTTCATAGAGATTTATCATTGATGAGTTTTCCTACTCTATGAAGCTTCTGCATAAACAATGTAAGGAGGACCGATGAAAATAATTGAAATACCCAACACTAAAGGGTCTCCTATAGTATAAATCCATGCAGTGACTCAATAGCTCAACTAAGTAGTGATCGTCTCCTATAAGTCCTTAATTTCACATATTCGTACATTTCATTTGAAAATTAGATTGACTGGGGAGATCTTATCCCACATAGTGCTCGAAATACTACAAACCTGGAGACCATACAAGGTCATGGAATCCCTGGGATCTATTTTTACAGTTTCACCTATTCACAATGAGCTAATCATCCAAGTCGATTTGGCCTTGGTGGTTTTTTTATTAACAGATAGCTACAACTATGAGTGATGCCACTGGTGGTATAGAATTCAAGTCTAGAATGGGAAAGGTTTCTAAGGAAGAAGAATCAAGCTAAGATGGATGCCCAATGATATGGTGCCTAGTACCCCGTAGATGATATTAAAGTAAGACCCTTCTATTGAAATCCTTGAAACTTTTCCATAGTATGATCCCACAGATCCTAAAGATCTAGATGACTTTGATCCTGATGTGGCTGAAGAAAATCGTATCATCTAGTGTAGTGAGTGGGGGTACATCCAAAAATTTATTGATAAAACTATAGATCTGCAGTTGTTGGTATGTATGGGATCCTTTCACCATTGGTTGTGAAACCTATGCACTATAGGGGCATATTCTCAAGGTCTTCATGTGCTAGTCCATAATTACCTTGCAAAAAATATATGGTAGGGGATCCAACACCTGGAAGTTGTTTGGTGTCAGAAAAATTATGAAAGCATACAAAATCATTGAGAGGTCAATGAGGAGATTCATTCTCTAGAGGAGAAATTGGGGGAGTATGATTCCTTTCTCAGGACCCAAACAAAGATCATTAGTAAAATGAGATCTCAACTGGTAGAGACTGAGAACCAAATGAAGTAAGATACCACTCAAATTTATGATCTCTAGGTTGAATGGGTTCAGGTAAAAGAAAGTGTTGATGATCTTTTTTCAGTGACTAGTGATGAGTATGCAGATCTCAAGAAGAATTAGCAAATCTTAGAGGCCACACGCCAAAGGTTGGTATAGTTGAAGTGATCGATCACTAGGGTGGATCCATAGAGAATATTTTTCCAAAACTCATGAGAGGCTTCAATATGTAGAATAAATGACCATGCCTTGACTTTCTTGATTTATTTCTTTTGAAACATTTAGTGTATGGACACTTTTTTTCTTGCTTTAATTACCACACTTCAATCATATTTGTGATACAACTAATGACCAGTCCCTAAGATCATGTGGGTCATGTCTGGTGTGAGAAACTAGGGGAAACCACATAATTGTGAACTTTGGAAATTGTTTCAAATAACCATCGAATACTCGAGGTCTATTACCACTGACTATCTTCTAGGAATGTTCAGGATGAGAGAGGTTGTGGCTGGAAAATAGGAATCCTAGAATATACAACTTGCTCCCCCGATATTCGCTAGTGCATGAACGAGATAACACCGGGGGTGTTGGATTCAATTCAAAAAAAGGGGAATAATGAGTGTGAATCACAATACCCAATATCTAGAACACAAGGAGAGTGGAATAATGATATAAGATAACTCCTAAATGTGTTCTAAACATAATATCCATATGATTAGCCTAAAATGTGGACAAACAAACAAGGATTGGCTAATGAACATATTCAAAACAAAAAACCTATATTAGGATTTCGTATGAATCCTTCTAAGAAATTGTACTAGGATGGTAGGTGAACCAAATTAGCTAGAGAACATTCCATTAGGGGGTCCCTTAAGTTGTGGAAGAGGGTGGTAGTCCAAATAAGGGGCACGCGAAACATGGAAGTGGAATGATGGAATGTTCAAATGGATTCCAACACTCCTAGAATTATTTCACCATAGATTAAAACGCATTGGCGTAATTTTATTGGTCTAAATGAAGATCAAAATAATCTTCTAGGGGAGTGTCATCTTGGATGTCGAGCGATAGTAGAAAAATGAAAATAATGCAGTAGATGACCAGCATCAGGAAAGGACCTCTTAGGAAAGGGCCTATAATGTTTTTCAGTTTTATTTCATGCAACTGAGGATGATGGACATGCCATTTAACATAATACAGTGAAGACAATGCATGGTATGGTTTAACATCATGTGATCAAGGCATGTCCCATAGTTTAACATCATGTGACCGGGATGTTACACACATTTTAATTTCATACTTCCTGGACCATGGCCAGTAGTTTAAATTCTTGTTTTATGGACTATAGAAAGGTTTGTTCCAAGTATATTTTTGTGGCATGGAGTGATCCAAATTCATATTGCACACCACATAATAATTAGGAAGTATATGGATGTCGACATGAATGAGGACTTAAGGGACCATGTTGCACCACACATCCCAAAAGGGGGTCGAATATAATTTAAATTAATTCCAATAAATAGACTTCTATTTTAAGTTTTTTGATTTTTGGACCAAACTGAAGGAGGCTTCCCAAAATAGGCGTATACAGTATGTCGAGGTGACAAAACTAATGTGAATGAGGCCTTAGGATGCCCAATGCCACACCACATTTTCCCAGTTAAGCTCTTAGTTTATGGTCATAGAGTTTGGATGATAAGGGTTCATTAATTTCTCAAACACGTTGATAAAAACCCTACCAGAACTCCTAATCCCATGTGAATGATGCTCTGTGTGGGAAACAAGGAATAGTATAGGGGGTGTACCTGACATGTGGAAGCACACATTAAAAGTAATACCAAGGGTGGAATTCCACCATGACATAGGTGAGTGGAAACAAGGTAAGTTGAGACTTTTAAGGTCTAGATAAATTGGTGACTAATTATTAGGGATCAATTGTTGACAATTTTTGAAACATAACAACCACAACCATACCGGTTGATAATGGGGTGAGAAAATTCCCGATCAACCATTTATCAGGTTTGTAACACAAGACTTGTTGTTTTCTTCCAAATATCCATTAGGTAATTGTTCCAACATGTGAGATGAGACAAATATGACATTATACCATCATCGTGAGAGGGTCCATATAGATTTGGAAGGTGATGGGAATCTGAACCAAGAAAGACTCGAAGTGTGGAATGGGCATATCATGGAGTGAAATTCGAACCTAGGTGTTGAAAATGGTTTAAATACATACTGAATGGACCATGGAAAATGTTCTAGATTCATATTTCTTAGACTATAATATCTAATTTTAAGGTCATGTAGTTCAAAACATAACCAAGTCTAAGGGGCCAAAAGGTTGACAGACTTGTGGCTAGACCTGTAGAAGAAATGTTCGGGTGTCACTAAATATCCAATGAGGATGGGAATCAAGACACACTTAGTTATAGAAATATCATGCAGTTTAATGTCATTCTATGAGGATTAAGATAAAATTACTTGAAATAATTAAATATCATGTCTGGACCCATGATTGAATATTTGGGTTTCACTACATAACTTGCTAAAGTAAGAATCAAACTGCATGTAGTTCTTGAACACATCATAGTAATAGGCCAACACTAATGGGGGAAATCCTCATTAGAAAAGAGACCAGGTTAATCTTGTGATTATCATGAGGTACCTTGAATTTGTTTAGGGTATAATTGTAGTTTAATTTCATATGTTGAGTACATGAGATCTTTGTTTAGGGTCGTAGAGTACGGACCATCATCACTTAGTTTAAGGTCATAGAGTTTGGACCATGAGGTGAGCACCCCAAAAGGGGTATGCATAATGGGGTGGAATAACAATACTAGCATGAATAAGGGTCTAAGTAGCCCCTCACCGCATATGCATTCCTAAGGAGGCTTGCACATAGTTTAAAGTCATGATTCTTGGACTAAATTAAGGACAAGGGGTCGAAGGTTATGTAAAATTTCAGCTGGACCCAAATACAAAATGTATAGGCATTACTATTTATCCCATGAGGATAGGAATCATGAAACACATAGTTATAGAAGGATTTTTTTCTACGCAGGTCTAACCCATACACAAGGAGGGGCGCATTTTTTTCTTCTGTATTTTTTTTAGTGTGGATGGAATAGGATATAGAATATAGGAATCACTACATATCCTATGCGGACTGAAATAAATTCATACATAGTTCTTGAAATATGGCATGGTAGATGAACAATATTGTGGGAAATGTACTATCGGGATAGAACATTATGATGTTTTTTGTCTTATCATTGTACGGTCAGAAGAATGGTTGTTACACAGTTTATCATCATACAACTAGAAAACTGGTGCTATGCAGTTTAAATTCATGTAGTTTGTACTATATGGGCTACAAATCGTTTAAGTTCATAATGCTTGGACCTATAAATAGTTTAATATCGTATATCCTAAACCATGGGATCTTATTTTAAGGCCATATAGTTTGGACCATGAGAGAAAGGAATTCAAGAGGACATGTGTAGTGTAGAGTTATGTAAAAGACAACATGAGTAAGATCCTATGAGGCCTCAATTCCACACCACACACTTTAAAGAAATCCTACATATAGTTTAAAGTCATGATGCTTGGACTAGGAGCTCTTAGTTTATGGTCATAGAGTTTGGATCAAAGTATCTTAGTTTAAGGTCATAGATTTTGGACCATGGGAAAGATCTTCTCAATTGGATATATATAGCATAGTGGATTAAAAAACCTGACATGAATGAGGTTCAAGGATTTCTTCCATCATATGACACATTTTGGAGAAAACCTACATACAGTTTAAAGTCATGATACTTGGACTAAGGCTGTACAGTTTAAAGTCCTACAACTCAGACTATATCATCATAGTTTAACATCACATTTCAGGGATGTAGACACACCATTTAATGTCATATGTTAGGGATGATAGATTTTACACAGTTTATTTTCATGCAACTAGGATGATATAACATAGTTTAACATCATTTTGCTGAGAAAAAATTAACTTATTCAAATTATCCCTTGAGGAACTTGGCATTGTTTAGAGGAGTGATACACTCTCCATACAAAGTGATAAAATAGTATGCACCATTGGGATGGACCTTATGAATTATTTAAGGTCCCTCACACTTGAGCTACAACTTTGGAATCTTCCTTCTAGGTATCATTTGAGTTCTGAGAGACAATACCATGTCACCTTAGAGGAAGGATCAGAGGAGAACCTTCTTGTTAAACACCCTCGTTATCTTTTTCTGGTTCCTCTATATATTATGTAAGGCTAGGAGCCTATTTTCTTTGAGAGCTTCCTGCTCAGATAGATGGACTTATGCCATTATTTCTAACATCTTCTGATCATATATAGTTGTATGGATTGATGGAAACTAAATCTCAATGGGTAGAAATGCCTCTACTCTATACACCAAGGAATTTGGATTCACCTAGGTGGAATTATGAGTCATTATCTAATATTCCTATATATCATTGGGGAGATTTTATTCCCAAATTTTCTTATTTTGTCTCACTATCTTCTACAGAATGTTGTAAATGGTTTTGTTTAATTCCTCGATCTTTCTATTTTCATGCGCATGGTAGTGGGAAGTATGGTTGGACTAGATTTTGTAATTATCATACAACTTATTCTTCCCAACTACTTAAAAGTTTGTCCCTTTGTCTATGAGAATAATTTTAGGGACCCCAAAATGGTGGATGGTATTGGAGCTCATGAATTCCACAATTGACTGGGCCTTTACTTCTTTGATAGGAATAGATTCTATCTATATGGAAGAGAAATTTGTTGCAGTTAGAATGAACCTACATTAGTGTGTCATTGCGGGTGAATACGATCCCACGACATTGAGTCCCTAGACTGCAAAGGGATAAGAATTCTTGGTGGTATGTAGGGGCTTCGACAATAAATTTATATAATTAGTATGGATCTGAAATGCATGGAGCCTCTTATAGAACTCAATACAGGCATAGACCATAGTGGCCCAGAAGTATCCCATCCTTTGAATCTAGTGAGAGAGTTTTATCTCTACCTGATGAGTACCGTAGGACCAAGCATGGACTTCCTACATGAACCAAGGGATCATGTCTCCTTAAATAAAACAGAGTATAATTCCACCAAAAACTCATGTATATATAGAGTTTGATCAAGTTTGGTCCCACTTTATAGGGTGAACTTCACTATGTGTCGATGAATTCACTCGTGTTCAACTCTATCTGGAGGTAGAGTGTCATGTTGGAGATACTCAAAGAAAGTAGTTGTCTAGTCAGAGGATTCTTCCACTATGGGGGTATCTAGAGGTCCTGATGTGGAAGCACCACCAATCAGGTGGTTTACCTACTGCCTTTCATCATCATCTGGAAGGATGGGAGCAATAACCCTTCAATGTGTCGCATTAATGAATAGATCATTCTAGTAAGGCTCTATAAAGGATACAACTGGGTTTTCCATGGCATCTACTTGACTATTCAATAGTTGGGGAACATGATTCACCTCTGGATGAGAATGGAATTGGTACATCATCTGGTGAGTGTGTTCTAGAAAGGTTATGAGATCTAGCTTCCTAACAGTGTAATCCCCATTGATTTTCTTGATGAAAAACTCGGAGTCTCCCTTCACATGAAAGTGTGGTACATAAATATCAAGGGATAAATCAAGACTAGTAATGAGGTCCTGATACTCTACCTCATTATTGATGAATACCCCTGATATCAAGAATGATTAGGGTAGGACAGCCTGTGTTGGGGTGATGAAGATGTTCCCCAGGCCTACTCTGTTGAGATTGGGGTCATTGATAATTCTATCAGTTGGGCTCGATAAGGCACCATTTAAATTAATATTCCAACACGACATAACCTATTCCACTGAAATTATAGCCTCATCTAGGAAATTGACATATAGAGGTGATTCTTCAAGGGTTGGATCAGTGACTAGAAATTCTTCCAGTGTTTAACCCTTGACAACCTTCTACCAAAAGAACATGATATCAAAATTCTTGAGAATCACTACCTAGCATGATAGTCATCCTATCAAAATCAAGATATTTAGGATACACTTTAGATGATCCACTCATGACACCAGCTATATCTCATAATGATGCAAATAATTCCATAACTTCTGCATTGAAAAACTAGCACATGGAAACTATTCTCGATAGGGGAGTATCTAGACTCCATGTTGAGGACCATGTGACTGAGATAGTATAAACTAGTCCATGTACCTTCATTTTTCTTCCTCAAATTCAGTATACCACTCTTCATCCCATTGGTAGACAAAGCCTTTCTTCATGATCATGGAAAAGAGCTTACACATTCTGGCCATATTCACATTGAATCATTGTATGTAGTCTAAGTGGCCCTAAAGACCTCAAATCTCACAAAGGTTACTCAGAGTAGGCATCTGGATGATTTCATTGATCTTATCTAGGTTGATTTTGATGTATCTATATCTAATACCTAATCTTAGAAATTTTCTAGAGTTAACCCTGAAGTCACACTTCAAGGGGTTCATCTTCAGATGTCGAGAATAGAAGAATCCAAACACTTTCTCAATATCTTTGAGATGGTTCTAATGCTGGTAGGATTTGACCACCAAATCATCCACATATCATTCCACTAACGTCATGAGGATTGGTTTGAAGCACTACTACAAAAATAAGAAAGGGAAGCACCACCTTTTATCAGCGCTAAGAAAAAAACATTGATAAAGGTAATTCTTTATCAGCACTAATTAAAAGAGCTGATAAAGGGATCCTTTATCAGCACTAAAATTTTATCACTGATCAAACTGTAGTCCCATTTTATAAAATTGGGTGCACAATGCCCTTTGTTTATCGCGCCCTCAAGCTCTCGCGGTACTGTACCCCTGCGACAACTCCCCCCCCCCCCTGATCTTCTCTTTTCTGGACCTCCTCCACTAGACCTACTCCACCACAAACCCTACTCCTTATCCTCCCCCGTGAACCCCTTCTGAAGATCCTCCTCCCCATGAACCCTACTTCTCCTCCTCCCCTATGGACCCTACTCCCGACCGCAAACCCTACTTCAAGTGTTTGGGATTCCTTTTGATGAGGTTTGATTCTCGGCTTCCCATCTTTGATCTTTGGTGATTTCACTGCTTATCCTCATCCATTTACTTTTGTTCTTATTCTAATATTCACTATGGTGGTTTATTTTGGTTTGGGTTGTGTTCTATGTTTGGGCTATGTTTTGATGATTTTTTGATTCAGTAGGTTGATTAGTGGTTTCTTATGGTGCGGTTATGGTTGGAGGACATTTCTTCTTCACCTTATAGTGTGTAATGAGTTTTAAAGCTTCATTGAGGTATGGAATCCATCATTTCTCTCTATTTTGTGTCATGCGGTAGGGGTTTCTTCTCATGTTAATCTATAAAAGATGGTTGTGATGGCTTAATAAAATATAAGGAATTTACAAATTGAAATTAAAGGGTAAAGGGGTTTTATTTTCAAGTTTTTACAGCCTTATTATTATTTATGATATTATGATTTCACAAGATAGATGCTCCACTAAAAATTATGGACATTTGGGGATTTATTTACACTCAATTATATGCTATTTGATTGCTGCTTTTGCTGTGATTATTGTGATATCACCTTAATATGGAAATTAGCTAACCACTTACATTTGGATAATAAAATGGTTTCCCTTGGATTATGGTTTGCTTGATAAATCCCTTAAAAATAAAGTGGAATGTGATCAAAGACCTTTTGTAAATATTTAAAATGATATTGATTTGTTGTGATGTGTGTCCATGATTGTGGGGTGGCAATATGTGGTTGGGAAATGTGTGGATGATGGTTTTTGGCTGTGATTTTGGGGTAGCGAGATGGTTTGTTGGTGTGTTTTTTGGGTAGTGAGGTAGTTTGTTTGGCTGTGATTTTTGAGATGGTGAGGTGATGGTTTCTTTATGCTAAATGATTGGGTAGTGATGGAATTAATAACTTTTTAATAATTATTTAAATGGAATGGTTTGGTTTGGTTAATGGGATGGAATCAACTGATAATTAATTAAATGGTTGGTTGTGTGGTTAAATGTGGTTGATGCTAAATAATTAAATGAATTGGTTGGATAATGTGATTTTTTTGGAAATGTGATATTAGGATTGTGGACTATTGTGTAGTGTTATGCATTTAGAGGTGAAAAAAATAGTGGAAATGTTGTGAGTTGGTTAGCGTTTGGTTGTAAACTCATAGGTTGGGCTTGTGTGTGTGCCTATATGTATATACTTGTATATTATTCATTATTTATGTATGCACCATACCCACGTCAATCACAATGTTTTGAAACCCAAATAGTCATGTGACCGGTGTTTTTCCTAACATCCAGTGAGGTGGACAAATGTTTGGGTACTTGCTCTTTCCCACTCTCTCTTCCAGGCGAGGTAGGTATTTCAAAGGTCGTGATGGATGAAGGTTTTTTAGTTCATTAGATGGTGGTTGCGGTAGCCCATGTTTTTTTAGGGGACACGTGACTATGATTTTGGGGTTGTGGCCCATTTGTTTTTCGATGATATGTGACCATACTTGTGGGGCAGTGGCCCAGGTGTTTTTGGGAAAGGTGTGATATGATAGTTATTATGGGGAGGCTTTAGGTGGGTTACATGCATGGAAAGAGGAGGGAAAAGGTTGATGTCATACGTGTTCATAGTATCCTACTACTTTGGTTATGATAGTGATTATGATTTGATGGACCTATTGTCTACGTGCGAGATGTAATGTTACCGTGCTTGTGGGTCGATGTGTTATATGAAAGAGATGAGAGCACCAGGATGTTTGACGTTTGGGTGTGAGAGTTTCATACCAATACGAAAGTGGTGTGGGGTACCCTTTATCAATATTCTTCTATTCATATTATATTACTTGGTATGCATTATTTTGTGAATGTGACTTGGTGAGTTTTGGGGTGGATAGTTAACCTATTTAGGTGTTTTTGGTTCTATTATTTTGTATGCCTATGTGTTTGAAATGAATTTTAATAAAGGAAATGGTTATGTTTTATGTGTTTTGTAATTTAATACTTCTTATAAAGGGTGTTATGGTTTGTTTAAAGGTTTGAAATATGTTTTCAAAGGAACTAGAGATGAAAATGGGTTTGGGTGTAGGTTTTAAAAAGGAAACATAATAATTTAGCATGTTTGGCTTGTTGTGAATTTTTAAATATGAGTTGTAAGTTTCTAAAATTATGAATGGAATGTTTTGAAATAATTCTTGGTTTATGTTTGATTTTTCAAAGGGGTATCGACCCATGAATTTAGTTTATTAACTATATGCTCTTCTTCTGTTTCATAAAAATGGAATTTTTCAAATGTCTGGGTAATGGAAAATGTATTTGAAAGGGGTTTTGGTGTGAGTAAAAATAGAAAATGGATTGTTTTATGGAAAATGAAGATATCCTTGAAATTATAGGCATTTATTTGTAGAGGAGTAGGGTTCATGGATCATTCTTTGGATTGTTTCATATTTCAATGAGAAATGAAAATTATTTAAATGATGTCTTGGAAATGTTTTTATTGGAAATGGATAGGCTCTATTAATCTCTATTTTTATAAGGAATTGGTTCTCTTATACTGTATTTGGAAGTATTTTTTGTGTATTTTAATCATAAATAATAATATTTGAGATTCTAATAGGATATAGATGAATAAATTTTGTATAGATGTTAATCGTTTGACAATAGAGTATGAGAATGGAGTGAAAGAGTTCATCAAGTTAGCAAAGGATCATGAAAAGGATCCTTTTCAAATTCTTTTTCCATGTTTACGTTGTTGTTATTCTAGGATAATTACTCTAGAGGAGTTGTAAGAACATTTGATATGTCACAAAATAGATCAGAGTTATAAATATTCGAATAAACACGGAGAAAAAGTGAATGTAGCTACTGGCTGGGATAAAACTACATTTTATGGATCATCAGATATGATTAAAAATATGGATAACGAAGAAGACCATATGGAGGATGTGATTATAGATGTCAATGAGAATGAAGATCGTATTGAGGAAATTACTAAGATAGTTGAAGATGAACTCTGTGATTTCCCAAAAATGTTTGAGAATTTAAAGAGTTGTGCAGGGACACCATTGTATGCTAGTTGCACTAAATATACAGCATTGTCAGTTGTACTCAAGTTATATAAACTGAAATCAGGCAATGGATGGCGTGATGTCAGTTTTACGGAACTACTTGCTCTCTTGAATGACATGCTCCCAGAATATAATGATCTCCCAAGCTATACATATGAAGTTAAATGAATTCTACGCTTGATGGGTATGATTTTTGAAAGAATAGATGCCTACTCGAAAGACTGTATATTGTTTCACAAGGAGAAAAAATCACTTACAGGATGCCAAAAGTGTGGTTATTCTTGATACAAGAAAGATTAATCCAGTCCTATGAAATTTTTATGGTGATTTTCAATCATTCCAAGGTTTAGGCGTCTATATGGAAGTGAAGAAACTACAAGAAAATTGTTGTGGCATGCAGATAAAAGAAATAAAAATGTGAAATTATGTCACCCAGCCAGTTCTCCTTAATGAAAGATAATTGATCATGAGTATCCTAAATTTGGAAATGAGCTGAGAAACCTTCGTCTTGCATTATCTACATATGGAGTGAATTCTTTTGGTTTTCAAACTAGCACTCACAATACATGGTCTGTTATGTTGGTAAATTATAACTTTCCACCCTGGTTATGCATGAAACAGAAATTCATCATGTTATCTATGCTTATATCAGGACCAAAACATCCAGGTAATGATATTGATGTTTATTTGGATCCTTTGATTGAGGATTTGAAGTTATTGGGGGATTCAGGTGTTATGTTGTATGATGCTTATAAAAGTGAATACTTCACATTGAGAGCAATGTTATATGGGATGATAAATGATTTCCCTACTTATGGAAATTTGTTAGGCTATAGCATTAAAGTAACTCAAGGGTGTCCCATGTGCAAAGAAGATACAAAATCAATTAGGTTGAAACATTCATTGAAATATATGTTTCTAGGACATTGTAGATTTCTACCCCATCAGCATAAGTATCAAACTTGGACGACATCATTCAATTGAAGTTCAGAACAACGCCCAACACTGTCTCCACTAACAGGTGATCAACTGTTTGAGAAAGTAAAAGATGTGAACACTATTTTTGGTAAACCATTTTTGAAAAACCTTATGAAAATCGATTGGAAAAAGAGATTAGTTTTTTTTTTGAATTACCATACTAGAATTTTATATACGTCAGGCATTTTCTTGATGTGATGCATGTGGAAAAAAATGTATATGACAGTGTTATTGGAACATTGCTAAATGCCCTTGGAAAAACAAAGGATGGAATCAAGGTAAGGTTGGACATGGTTGACATGGGAATATGAGAAGAGTTGGATTCTCTAAAGGGTGAAAATCGAATGTTTCTTCCTCCAACTACTTACACTCTTTCTATGGAGGAGAGATATCAGTTTTGCAACTTCTTCAATGATATAAAGGTTCCAGAGGGGTATTCATCAAATATCAAGAACATTGTTTCAATGAATGATTTAAAGTTAAAATGTTTGAAATCACATTACTACCATGTTTTGATGCAAGATTTCATGTGTGTCGTGTATGATTAAACCCCACCTCAATCCGAGGCACGGTGTGACCGGTATCACTCAAAGTGTCTCTCTTTTGTTTAAAATGGACAGAATTTTAAGTGAAAACAACAACTGACATATGGAAAAATGACCAAACATGTTTGGATGGTGTCGATACTTTAGGTGAATGATCTATCGGTCATTGTTGATGTGTACAAACCAACCCTATCTCAATCTGAGGCATGTTGTGACCGGTATCACTCAAAGTGTCTCTATTTTGTTTAAAATGGACAGAATTTTAAGTGAAAACAACAACTGACGTACGGAAAACCAACCCAACACATTCTGATTGTATTGATACATTCAAAAAACAATCCATGGGTCATGTGTGATGTGTACGAGTCAACCCTACCTCAATCCAAGGCACGGTGTGACCGGTATCACTCAAAGTGTCTCTCTTTTGTTTAAAATGGACAGAATTTTAAGTGAAAACAACAACTAACATACGAAAAACTGACCAAACACTTTTGGATTGTGTTGATACTTTAGAATAATAATCCATGGGTCATTTTTGATGTGTACGAGTCAACCCCGCCTCAATATGAGGCACTATGTGACTGGTATCACTCAAAGTGTCTCTCTTTTGTTTAAAATGGACAGAATTTTAAGTGAAAACAACAAATGACCTACGGAAAACCAACCAAACACATTTGGAATGTGTTTATACTTTATTCCAATGATCCATGGGTCATTTGTGTCATGTAATAGTCAACCCCGCCTCAATCTGAGGCATGGTGTAGCTGGTATCACTCAAAGTGTCTCTCTTTCGTTTAAAATTGACAGAATTTTAAGTGAAAACAAAAACTGACATACGGAAAACTAACCAAACGCATTCAGATTGTGTTGATACATTATGAGAATGATACATGGGTCATTTTTTATGTGTATGAGTCAACCCTGCTCAATATGAGGCACAGTGTGACTGGTATCACTCAAAGTGTCTCTCTTTTGTTTAAAATGGACAAAATTTTAAGTGAAAACAACAACTGACATACGGAAAACCAACCAAACGCATTAGGATTGTGTTGATACTTTGGTAGAAATATACATTGGTAATTTTTTATGTTTAATAGTGAATCCTGCCTTAATCTAAGGCATGGTGTGACCGGTATCACTCAAAATTTCTCTCTATTGTTTAAAATAGACAGAATTTTAAGTGAAAACAACAACTAACATATAGAAAACCAACCAAACACATTATTATTATGTTGATACTTTAGGCCAATGATACATGGGTCATATGTGATGTGTAAGATTCAACCCCGCCTCAATCCGAGGCATAGTTTGGGTGGTATCACTCAAAGTGTCTCTCTTTTGTTTAAAATGGACAAAATTTTAAGTGAAAACAACAACTGACATACGGAAAAATGACCAAACACATTCGGATGTGTTGATACTTTAGGAGAATGATCCATGGGTCATTTGTGACATGTAAAAGTCAATCCCTCCCAAATATGAGGCATGGTGTTACTGATATCACTCAAAGTGTTTTTTTTTTTTAAAAAAATAGACATAATTTTTAAGTGAAAACAACAACTGACGTACGGAAAACAATCCAAAAGTCATTACCTATGACATAAGACACTTAGACAAGACTCATAGAGTCCTAAGTAGTCCTTAGAAAATAAAACCCCATTAATAATTCATCACACACCATAAATATAAACCTTTATCCCTAGAGTTCATGGTGAGGGATGAAAACAAAGAGGAAAGGGAGAGGGAGAAGAATGAAAGGGAAATAAAAAAGAATAGAGGATTTAAATTGGATAAATTTTCAAGATAAAGGGCTCTTAGACTAAGTTTTGGGAAGGGGATGGGTGTAAATAGGTTGAAATCCCCTAAATTATTCCATATCATCATCCACTTTCATGGTCTAGTTGGGTAGTTTTCTAAACTACTCACCAACTTTTTGGGAGCCATTGGATAAGAAACCTTCTTCTGCATAGTTTGGAAAAATAGTTAACTAACTGTGTTCCAATCGTTAAAAATGAATTATTTAAACTATAGATCCATAATACATGGTTTCTTCTAACCATGAACAACCTGTGTTCCTAAAAACTCCCTCAAAATGGTAAGTTTCATGGTTTTTACTTGGAGTCATACAACCCATCCTTTTCCTATGTATGTAAAATAAGAAAATTTCAAAATGAATAGGAAACTTCCCCAAGAAGTGTACCCACATGGGTTCTTCTAAATTGTGTCCCCCAATAAAATAACTACATTAATACTAATCAAGAATCTAGGATGGACAAAGAATAAGCATATATCTCCCCACCATTTATAAATTCTATAAATGTCATGAAAAGAAGAAAACGCACCATAAGATAAAGGCATCAACTACAAGTACACATTTACTTAAGTGTCCCAAGAATCACCCAAATCCATCTACCATGAGGAATCTACAGGGGAAACTCTCTAAGTCTTAAGGAAACATATCCCAAATGGAACTTAAAATCTATAAACAAATTCCATATCTAAGCATGACATGAATCTTAACCACAAAAAACATGAAGAATAACTCGCATGCATGCCTTAATCAAATTTTTCCTAAGGTTCTGAAATTGAACACTCTCTATATATTTTATCTAAGGAAATTTAATATATCATTTGGAGGAGATAGTATTTAATGGTACCTTTTGATAATCATAATGAATAATTAGTACATCACATTAGGTATGGATTTTTTCCCATTGTTTGATCCCAAATTGACTACCACTACATATTTTATCGGTGTGAACTGCTTGTTTGATATGCTGATTTTTTTTGTTGGTATTGTTTGGGTGTGTTGTTGTAGAATTTCATTTTATAGTAGGTAGGGAATTTATCAATGATTTTTTAGTGCTGATAAAGGGTTCCTTTATCAGTGCGTTTTTAGCACTGATAAAGGCCCCCTTTATCAGTGCTTTTTTAGCGCTGATAAAGGCCCCCTTTATCAGTGATTTTTTAGCGCTGATAAAGCTGCCCTTTATCGGCTCTTTTTTAGCACTAATAAAGGGGACCCACCCACCCCCCTGTATCATTGCTAAGATTTATAGTTCTTTTTTATCACTGTTAAATCCCGTTTTGAGTGCTGATAAAGCCTGTTTTTGTAGTAGTGAATATGTGGTGTATGGATCTATGAAAGGTGACTCCTACATTCTCCAAACTGAAGGGAATTTCCTGATAATAGAAGGTCCCTTGCGGTGCTCTAATTTTGGTAGATTCCTCATCTTTAGGGTCCATCTAGATCTAATTGTATCCAGAATATCCATCCATGAAGAAAAGATCCTAGAACTGCACATGATCCTCAGCCTGGTTGGTGAGGACTCATTAAGTTAATACAAGAGACCTAAGATCAAATCCAAGAAGAGGCATGTTTTCATGTTACTATAGCAGTTCTATAGAAGTTATTGTATCAGGAATTGTAGTGGTAACTATAACATGTATTGTTTTGTACTATAGAAACCAGAAATATTCACCTGTTTGGATCTTCGGGCCACTGGTTTTGTCGTTGGGTCCTTCAAGGCCTTCGGGACACCCAAGGCCTTCGAGCCAATAAGGCTTTCGGGCCACCACAAGGCCTTCGGGCCACCTCAAGATCTTTGGTCCACCTCAAGGCCTTCGGGCCACATGAATTGTAGGTGTACAATACTAACTTATAAAGAAAAAAGGCCCTATATGATGATTCAGAGAAGGCACATTCATCAAAGTAGAGCTAATTGGACTTAGAAGAATGAGAGGGTATATATTTTCCATCAGTACCAGGAATGTGCATCCCTACATAGGATAGCTAGCTGACCATTCATGCCAAGGTGGAGTGTTGATCATGATGCAGAGGATGGGGAGGGGCAGCTTCAAGTAGTCATTATCTGGGATGAATTCCTTAAATAGATTCGAGTCCTATAATTTCATAAAGCCTATGGGCCATGTAAGGGTTCCCCTTAAACCATTAAAAGTTGTATTATCAAAAATGAATAAAAAATGAAGACCTTCGGGCCATTCAAAAAAGAGACAGGAAACCATTTGTGGCATCGATCAACAACTCCATCATCGGAAAGGAAAATCATCCTTTGGGTAGTGGTGATTGAGGTCTTGGAAGACAATATACAATCTAACCATACCATTATTTTTCTTTAATGGAATGATTTTGGAGAGACACTTGGGTTATTGAACTTCCCTGAAAAAGTTGGCTTTTATGAGCTTATCAACTTCAGCCTCAACCATGGCACCATGAGAAGGGTGCATTTTCCTAGGAGACTTCTTGAACCCGCAATGATTCACTAAGAGTCCAAGATAGTGGATGGATACCTGAGGGTCTAGTCCTAGAATATCTTCATAAATATAGGAAAATACATCTCAATGCTTCTTTAGTAAATATGTGTACTTATGTTGTTCATCTAGATAAATGGTTGCAATGATCAGTATTGGCCTCAAGTTTTCCTTAGTACTAAGGTTCACTTGAAGCAACTCGTTGATGGTGGTTGATACTCCCTATTCAAGTGAAGGAGTAGGGTCTCTATCCATTCATTATTCTTTGGCGGTTATGACTTTCCAAATTCCATTCATCCTCCAGATGTTGGTCTGTATCCATCAATAAGAAACATTGCAGGGGTTCGGATGATGACATTGGATGAGGATAGAGTGGTAATTCAGATTGGTAGCCATGTGAATTTCAACTTTCATCCCTTTATGAATTCATTTGGTCTGATGGTGGAAGACCTTCATGGATCATGGGAGGAAAAGGAGTACCATCAAAGTTTTAGGGGTGGAGCTCTAGTGGCTCAAATCGATGGAAAGGTCCTCTATGAGCCATACATGCTATCTCATTTTTTCAGACAGTTTGAATGCCTTCAGTAAGTGGTGAAGAGAGTTTAAAAAGGGTTATGTGAAGAGAGCAACCCTTGTATCCTTCTCCAGTTATGGTTTATGATGAAAAGTATAGGCTCTAGAGAAACCATATTGTTTTCACTGACCAATGTGGATGTAGGTTTATCAACAGACTATGCCAACAACTGGGTGGTATCATATTCAGTTTCAATCTTGTGGAAGTGCATTCGGGTAATTGGACAATTGACTATGGAGCCAGATCAATGGGGGGGAAATGGGATGCTCCTTAGGAGAAAATCCAGGCATCTAGAGCAACTCTAGCTGTAAGTACTACGATGGGGATGTCATCAGGTGCGGCTTCACCCCCACCCCTTGGAGGGGAGTGGTCCAGAAAGTAGCCTCGGGGGCCATAAAAAGAGGGTCCTAGGAAGAATATGAGGTATCTACTGATGTTATATTCCCTTCCCTCTAGTCCACCTGGAGAACACTGCAACAATCACAGATGATAGAGGACTTGTGGCAGAAGCTGAATAGAGATGGGATCGAGTTCCTAGAAATTGGGCACATTCAAGTCACAGATAGTGTGAACTTACATTGGAGACATTTGTACATAATATCTATGGATATTTACACATTTCAATGAGGGAATTATGAATCACCATCACCCTAGTAAAGGTGATGCTCATCCAGGAGTTAGATTAGGAGGAAACACTGCCTGAGGAAGAGTCTGGTGAAGAAGAGGAGGAAACAAGAGTCTGGTGATGTGGAAACCTTGGGGATGAGGAGTCCCAAAGAAAGTGGTGAGATCACGTAATATTCATAAGATTTAGATTAATTTCTCATATTATGTTTAAATTTCTTATATCTTTCCTTGATTCCCTTCCTTTCTCCACTCAATTCCACTAACCTAAACTCATCTTATAAAGAAGCATCTTGATAGTGACCAAGATACCACCACTGTAAGAGCAGAAGAAGTTCCAACAAGCATGTAAGAGCATAATCTAAAACAATCACCTGGGGATAAGGTATGTGGTGAATCATCTGAGGTTGAAATGAATGGGGGGACATCTTCAGAGTCCCAAACCCTACCTGTCACTTACGAGGTCCATGCCCCAGCATAACCATGGTGACATTCACTACGAGGGGGCCTGATCAACTGAGGAAACTTATCATAAAAATACCTCCCCCTTTTGGTAAGATCATATTTATAATTTGGCCACATTCGGATTTCACATAGATTTAGCATTGGTATGTTTTCCTACTCCATGTAGCTTTTGCTTAAATGGTGTAAGGAGAATAGATGTCAATCATTTACATACCCAAAAATGAAGGGTATCCTATAGTGGAAATACCTGCAGTTACTCAAGAGATTAACCCAGCAGTGCTCAGCGCCTATAAGTCCTTACTTTCACATATTCATACTTTTCATTTGTGGATTAAATTAACTGGGGAGCTCTTATCCCATGTATTGATCGAAAGACTGCAAACCTGGAAACCAAAATACATTGGGGTATCTATGGGATCTATTTTGACAGATACACTAGTTCATGAGGAGGCATTCATCCAATCTGATGTGTTCTTGGTGGTTATGGATGAACAGTAATCTACGAATACTATTGATGCCACTGGTGGTATAGAACTCAAGTCTGTAATGGGTGAGGTTTCTGAGGAAGAAGAATCAAGCTAAGATGGACACCCCCACTATATGGTGCCAAGTCCCTTAGAGAGGATACTAGATGAAGACCCTCCTACTGAAATCCTTACCACTTTTCCATAGTATGATCCTACATATCCTAAAGAGATGGATGACTTTGATCCTGATATAGATGAAGAAACTTGTATCATCTGATGTAGTGAGTGGAGGGGCATCCAATGCTTCATTGATCAAACCACAAATCCACAATTGGTGGTCCAGATGGGATCCCTTCACCATTGGCTATGAAACCTATGTATCGGAGGGGTATATGCTTGAGGTATTCATGTTCTAGTTCGTGATTACCTTGCTAAAAACATGCAGTAGGGGATCCATCACCTAGAAGTTGTTCGGTGTCAAAAAACATTCTGATAGCATACACAACCTTTGAGAGGTCAATGAAGAGATTATTTATCTATAGGAGCAAGAGGGAGAGTGTTCTACCATTCTTAGGACCCAAATAGAGATCATCAGCAAGCGGAGAGCTTAACTGGTAGAGACTGAGAACCAAATCAAGTAGATGACTGCTCAAATTTCTAATCTCTGGGTTGAATGGGTTCAATCACAAGAAAGATTTGATGATCTTTTTCCAGTGGCTAGTGATGAGGAAGTAGATCTCAGGAAGAAGTAGCAAATCTTGGAGGCCACATGCCAAAGGTTGGCATAATTGAAGCACTCGATCACTGGGGTGGATCCATAGAGGATATTTTTCCAAAACTTGTGAGAGGATCCAATATATGGAATTCACATCCATACCTTAAAATTCTTTATTTCTTTATTTCAAAACATTTAATGTATGGACACTTTTTTTCTTGCTTTAATTATAGAACTTCAATCATATTTGTGAGACAAATAATGACCAGTCCTTGATCTCATGTGGGTCATGCCTATTATGAGAAATAAGGGACAACCACATAATTGTACAATTTAGAAAGAGTTTTAGATAAACATAGAATACTCGGGGTCTCTTACTGCTGATTATCTTATAGGAGTGTTCAAGTTGAGAGAGGTGGTTGCTAGAGAACAGGGATCCAAGAACAGCCAACTTTCTTCCCAGATGTGGGCTAGAGCATGAACGGGATAACGCCAGGGGTTTTGGATTCAATTAAAACAAAGGTTAATGGGGAGTGTAAATCACAATACCCAATATATGGAACACAAGGGGAGTGGCTTGATGATACAATATAACTCCTGACCATGTTCAAAAAATAACATCTATACTATTAGCTTGAACTGTGGACAAACAAATGTGGCTTGACCACTGAACATATTCAAAACACGAAACCTATATGAGGATGTATTCTGAATCCTTCTGGGATATTGTCTCAGGATGATAGGTGAGCCAAAGTAGAATGATACCATGCCATTAGGGGGTACCTTTAGACGTGGAAGAGGATAATGATTTAAATAAGGGGAATGATAAGCATTGAAGTGGAGTGATGGAATGTTCAAATGGATTCCAACACTGATAGGATTATGTAACCATGGATTAAAACACATTGTTGTAAGTGTATTGGGATGAATTAAGATCAAAATAATCTTCCAGGGGAGCGTCATCTCAAATGTCAAGCAACAACAGAAAAATGAAAATAATGTGGTAGATGACTAGCATTGGGAAACGACCTCTCAGGCAAGGGCCTGGGATTTTTTTCATATTTATGTAATGAAACTGAGGACTATGGACATATGGTTTAACATCATATGATGAGGAAAATGCATGGTATGGTTTAACATTGTGTAATCAAGATGCATCTTGTAGTTTAACATCATGTGACTAGGATTTTGCACACAGTTTAAGGTCATACTTCTTGGAACCTAGATAATAGTTTAAATTCATGTTTCATAGACTATAGAAATGTTTATTAATAGTATATTTTTTTCATGTAGTGATATGGAGCATGTGTTCTAGTAAGGGAATGATATATTGATTCATAACGGTGTAGTAACCATTGATTTTCTTAATGACTAACTCAGAGTCTCCCTTCACATGCATGTGTGGGACATCAATTTAAAGGGAAAAATCAAGACCAGTGATGAGAGCCTAACACTATACCTCATTTTTGGTGTATCCCTATGATATTATGAATGATTATGGCATGAAATCCTTTTTCAAGGTGATAAAGATGATCCCTAGGCCTACTCTATTGAGATTGGGGTCATCGAGACTTCTACCGATTGGGCTCCAGGAGGAACCGTTGAAATTAATATTCCAACATGGAATGACCTGATCCACTGAAATCATGGAATCATATATAAAATTGACATCCATATGTGATTCTTCAAGGGTCAGATGGGCATCCAGAAAGTCTACCAGCAGTTGACCCTTGATAGCCTTCTACAGGAAGAACCTAATGTCGAACTGCTGGAGAATCATTAGATAGTGTGCTAGTCATCCTATCAACATCATGAAATTTAGGATATACTTCAGTGTATCCATATGGGTTTCCATATATATCTCATGATTCTAAAAATAATTCCACAACTTCTGCACTAACAAACTAGTGTAAGGTGGCTCTTCTCAATAGGGGAGTGTCTAGACTCCATGTTGAGGATCATGCGACTAAGATTGTATAAACTTTTCTATGTCCCTTTATTATTCTTATGAGCTAGCAGGGGACTGAGATATCATTCTAGGGTGTTCATGTAGAGAAACAGAGGCTTTCTTGAGATAGAAAATATCAGAACTAGATGTAGTAGATAATTCTTGATTTTCTCAAATTCATCCTCGCACTCTTCACCCCATTATTAGATGGATCCTCTTTTCGTGATCATGGAAAAGAGATTAAAATTTCTAAAAAGATTCAAAATGAATTGGGGTATGTTGTATAAGTGTCCATGAAGGCCTTAGATCTCCCAAAGATTACTCAGAGGAGGCATCTAAATGATTTCCTTGATCTTCTCAGGATGGATTTCAATGTCTCTGTATCTGATGACCAATCCTAGAAATTTCTTAGAGGTAACCCTGAATCCACACTTCAAGGGGTTCATATTCAGATGTTGGGAATGGAGGAATCTAAACAATTTCTCAATATCTATGAGATGGTTCTAATTCTGGTAGGATTTGACCACCAAATCATCCACATAGCATTCCACTATCATCCTGATGATTCGTTTGAAGATGCAGTGTATAGATCTCTAATATGTAGCTCCTATATTATTCATACTGAAGGGAATTACCTAATAATAGAATGTCCCTTTAAGTGCTCTAAAGGTGTTGGATTCCTCATCTTTAGGGGCCATCTAGATCTGATTTTATCTAGAATATCCATCCATGAAGGAAAGAGCCTGGAACCCAACTATGGAATCAATCAATAGTTTCATCACCAGAAGGGGAAAATAATCCTTTGTGCAGTGGTGATTGAGGTCATAGAAGTCAATAAATACTTTTATCTACCCATTATTCTTCTTGAATCAAACAGTTTTTGATAGACACTTGGGGTACTTAACTTCCTTGAAAATTTTATTTTTGATGAGCTTATCAACTTCAGCCTCTACCATGGAACCATGAGAAGGGTTAATTTTCCCGGGAGGCTGCTTGAACCCAAGATGATTCACTAGGATTCCAATATTTTGGATGGAGACCTGAGGTTCTAGTCCTAGAATCTCATCATAAATCCAATAAATCACTTCAAAATTCTTCTTCATGAAATGTGCATACTTATATTGTTCATCTGGAGGAATGGTTTCACTAATCTGTTTTGGCCTCAGGTTTTCCTCAGTACCAAGGTTCACCTCAACCAACTCATCAACGATGGAGGAGACACCCTCTTCAAATGAAGGAGAAGAATCTTTCAAATCCTATTCATTATATGAGGAAGTGGATTAGTGGGAGGAGATGGTTTATCCATGCTGACTAATTTTGGGGGAACACTAGTGCCCGTTTGGGTAGATATGAAGTCCTCACTAGGGAACTCTTGATTTGCTGGGACCATGATGACAGAGGCTATAATTCAAATTCCATCAATCCTTTTACTTTGGGTTCTATTATTGTGTCGAAGAAATGGTTCCATGTCATCTTATGTCAGTTCAACCCATCTTAGTGAAATAAGCATGTGTGATGTATAGTTGTAGACACGGGGTGAACATCTCGATACCTTACAAGGGTAGGGGTTTCTGGTATCACACAATCTTGGCCTATATATGTAAGAGGTAATATTCCAAAATTATTTTTACCTAGGTACATAGTTCCCTTTCCTTCTAAAGATGAAAAATCAGTTCCCCAAGTCTGGCATTGTAGCCTCCAACCAGTGAATATCAAGGATGAAAGAATCATCCAAATATGTCCATGAGTTGGTTGTAACGATGGTGTGCTTAACCTCATTGGTATGAACCTTATTTTCCTTGATATTTTAATATATGTTATCCATATAGTGAGATTCATAAGATTCAAAGGGAGACGCATCACCCTAGAGCATGCCTACTCAACCATTGAGGGAGTACTTGAGGAATTGGTGATACGAAGAGGGAACTACCATATACAAATGGAGCCAGGTCCAACCCATCAATGTGCTATAAGTGGTATCCTCTAAGACAACCATGAATTATATGTTTTCTAAAAATCCTCCAAAATGGGTTTTCAAACATATTCTTCCATATGGTCTCTGCTCAGTCAGTTTATATCCCTAAATCATCATATCAGAGGAACTTATATCTAACTCAGTCAATCCCAACTTTCTTAGTGATCAGGTCGAGATGAGAATGATCCTAGAAACTATTTAAATCAGAAAATGAAAAACCTCCACATCATTGAACTTGTCAATGATGTACAATGAGTGTATTTTCTTCTGCACAAGGTATCCATCATCTTCTCTAGAGAATGATATGATGGATTGGCACTCTGCTCGTTCAACATCCTCAGCATAGAAGGTCTTTATGGCAGAAACATTTGTTTTGAACTAGAATGGGATTTTCAAGGATTCTATGAGGAAATAATGTATCTATTTAGATAGAAATAGGTCCTTTATAACTAATATAATAATAGGAATTCTAGAAAGGTTCTTTAACATGTCGTACTTCTGTTCTAGACACACATTTCAATCCATATGGGGTTTCTCTCTAGAAAGAGGCACAACGGGCACTACTGGATGAACAACTAGATTTTGGATAGTTCCATCAATATCCTTATGCTCATCATATAGCTCTACTAAAACCACTATTGGATGACTATTGGTCAGATGAGTCCTAACTTTAGTTAGGTGTAGCTGATCATGGTGCGGTCATAACTTTTCTGTCTGGTTAAGTAGCATGGTCAGCGGTGGTAGTGAGTCTGACAGAATAGACCGAAAGGATTGTTCCTATTGAGCTTTGTGTAGAACCTACTATCTAGTCTCAATAGTATTCATGTCTTGTATTAGAGAATTGGATTGATAATTCTAATGGTTTTCATGTCCTTTACACCTTTTGTGATGGTATCGACTGAAGACACTCAGAGGGACTACCTGATATTCCTCATTGTCGGTAGTCATATAGGGATTTACCATCTTGATGGTATACATGTAGACACACTCATGACCATATTTGGAAGAGTATTCCAATATTGAATGTACTCTAGGGGATATTCACGTCTTTGGAGGCATGAAATCACCAAGAGTGTGGGAAGGCTTCAGCACCAGTGGGGGAATTTTCTTTCCCTTCACCCATTAGCATCTTCTCTCTAATACATTGAAGGCTATGAAGTGGATGTAGAAGAATCATCTAGAAAAGGTGTGGTGACTTCATGAGATTTGGTCTAGCTTGAGTAGGCATAGATGACACTGTGGGCACAAGAAACTACCCTAGGAGCCAAGCAATAATCATACTTTTAGGTTCCATGGTTGGGAACCAACTTCCATTCACCCTCACTGTCACTATCACGATTAGTGGAGATGCATGTCACCTATGCTGGGAGATGTCCCAACTTAACCACTCCATTTTCTAATTTTTCCTAGATCTAGTACTATAACATATGTCATTGATTAATGATATTTCTAAGAATCATTTGGTAAGGGTAGTAGTCAGGGTGACCAGTGAGCTTGAACTCATGGGGCTTTCTTTATTCTAAAAGTTTCACAACCCCTTACTCTAAGGCACTATGGAAATAACTAAGAACCCAAACCTCTTTGAAGGATTAGGTCTGATTCCTCTTGTATGAGAAGAGAGATCTGGGAGATTGACCCTAACGAGAAGTCAGAGCATGATGAGGGGATGGATCCATATTATCTCATCTAAGTGGCTTCACTTGGTGAGGAGGTTTCTACTAGTCTTGTACTGGGTGAGGATAAACTTGATGAGGATGATGAACTCGGTGAGGGTTTTCTTGAGGAGGCTCTTTTAATAAAAACTCTAACATCTCTTAGGCCTCCACCTGTACTACAGTGGTGGTCTCTACCTTAGAGGATCTTCTTGCATGATCTAGAAGAGGAAATAGACATGCCTGCTTAGCCTTCTGCAAGGATTTCTATATGCATTGGTCCTTATCATAGAAATATTGAAATCCACCAGGGAATTACTAAGTGATGAGAAAGGGGACCATATCAGTCTTGACATTCTCCATGAATATATTTAGTAGATTCTCTTGGGTTAGTATCATATCAAGTGAATATGTGAGGCCCTTTCATTGGGAAACAAAGTATGTGGCACACTCATCTAGAAATTTCTTTCACTTGAAGAGTTTAGTAATAATTTTCTTCGGGGTAGTGGAACTAAACTGGTAAAGAAACTACTTTTGGAGGTCTTCCTAATTAGTGATGGACCTAATGGGTAACTGGATATACCAGACAAACATGGGCCCTTTCAATGTCTATATAAAACAATGGATCTTGATGGATTTATGCTTCTTTGGGGTTCCCAACATGGTTCCACACCTTGAGATGAAGTGTGTTAGATAATTCAGTGGTTCGCCCATCCCATTGAAGGTGGTGAAGGTAGGATTCAAAAATTTGGGGTTGCATGCATATCATCCACCCATGCTAGATACAGCTTTCCATCAGGTGGGATTTCCACCTTTCATATCTCAAGGTATTTGAGGCAAGCAGTGATAGTAGATATGAGATTTTCTTGGAGTTGGTTCCTATCTTGACAAGGATCTCTAACCACCAATGCATTGATAGGCTCATCAACCCTATAGGAAGGCTCAGCGGCTCATGGGGTGAATTTTGGAGATTCTTGTGGAGAGGATTTTGGAGTGTCTTGATCTAGATCCCAAGGGACATTATCACATGTATCGGGTGAATTTGGAAATGAATATAGTGGTTATTTTCCATAAACTCTAGTTTCTACCTTGTCGAGATGCGCGAGATTGCTGGTTTTGATTGGTTGCCTCTAGATGAGAAGGACTTCTGGATGACCTTACTACCCCAATGGGGGAGGAACATGATCTTATTAAGGGATGCCATAATCCCAGCACTTCTCATCAAGGAGTTCATTGATGATCCAGTTTTGATCTTTGATCTGCTTTCATAAGGTGGAAAATGCAAGATCATCCTCCATCCTTTTTTCAATATTAAATGGTTTGGGGGACATGGAAGTCCCAATATGATCTTTACCCTTGATGGTATTATGAATGGGAGGTGATGGTGTAGAGGTTTCCTCAAGGATTAGTTCCTACCTTTGTAGTTGAGTGTGGACACCTTCGGGGTCCACCTGATACTGTGCAACCCTAGGGGGTGGGTTATCATTTTCATTCTCTACAATGGTGTCTTCTTCCTTGGAATATATATCAGAAAAAACAAATTTATCATGATGGTTCCTGAAGGTATATCCTTGATATCACTGGGTAGGTTTAGATGGTTTAGGATGGGACTAAAGTAGAGAGTATCGTACTATCCCCACCCACAGATCTTCACATGTGGGGATTCCACTTTAATAATTCTTTGTAGAACTGTGAAGATCTAGATGCATCTTTGTTATAGGTTATAGTGATAGTCGGGTGATGTAGGATGTTGATCCACTGGGATTGATGTCATCTTGACCATGTTGCACTGCTAATCGATTTCATCAAAATGCCTTTATCTCTTTGGGTAGGCTAGCTCATGATCATGGAAGAAAAAACACATCACTCAGATGGTTCGGTGGAATTACGTGACCTGGTCCTCAGTGAGGGACTCTGGTATGTCAATTTTGGGAATCACATTCATCCAAAACACCACTAAAAACCGATCGACTACTATAATGTACCACAAAATTTCTTGTTTGGAGGCAGGTTCTAGATCTTGGTTGGCCCAAGATTCGATCAATTTCGGCTGAAAAAATGGTGGCGGGACCAATGTGGATCTGTGTAGAAGTGACTTGGCTAGTGGATGATCTACTATATAAACTAAATAATCACTGCACTTTGGTTCGTCTCTCAAGGGTGACATCATCCACATAATCACATCCCTATAGGATTGGTTGTTTACCACTGCCTCATGTGCAAGGATGATGGAATTAATTTACGGGTCTATCAGATGCTCATTTTCTACCAAATCTTAGAATAATTCTCTCTGATATCATTCAGAGAAAAGGAATGAAACTAGTGATGGCAGAGATAGCTACACCGTGAGACCCTGGAAGGGAGAAAAATCTTCATTTGGTGAATCTCTCCTTCTAGAATGATGAATTCCACCTATCTAGATCCTACCCCAGACTTAGATGCAGATGAATGGGGTGAAGGTTCCATCATTGAATTGAATTTTTCTTCAAAATATGAGAAGCAAATGTGATTAACAATGACTTGGAACTTCCCAGAGTTTTTCCTTCAGTGAATGAGGTTGTCCCTTCTACCCTAGGACGATTCTTCAGGGTAGGGAAGTTTTTTTGCATGGAAGGGACCTTTGCGATGGTTGAAGATGTCATGGGTAGTACCTCCATTTTGAGTGTTTATGCAGTAGGGAGATCCTCTTCCATAGTAGGTTGGAATATGGGTAGGACCTCCATGTTTATTATTAGAGTATGGAAGGCCTCCTCTTTGGAGGGTTGAATTTCAAGGATGGACTTCACACATATCAAACTAGACATGGGGTGGTCCTTTGTATTGAGAAGCTTGAGTATGAGGAGGACATTTGCACTAGGTTCCCAATGCATGGGGAGGACCTCCACTATAGCTGGTGGATACATAGGGATGGCCTCTATGCTTGTTGGTGGTTGTATGGGTAGGACCTCTATATTGGATGGTGGTTGTATAGAGAGGAAATCTGTACTGGTTGATGATGAAGTTGGGAGGAACTTTACTTGGATCTATGCTAGAGTGGGGAGGAACTCTACTCAGGTTAGGAATGATGTGAGGAAGACCTTCTTGATGATGTTTGGTGACCCATAGAGTACCTTTGTATCAAGAACTATTAGTACAGGGAGGAACTCCATACTGGATATTGACGAAGTGGGAAGGACCTCTGCTTTGATTGATGTTGGGAACATGGGGAGGCCTCAATGTTGAGCATGATAGTAGGGAGGTCCTCCACTTTGGTTAGAGATGGTATAGGTAGGACCTTCATAATAAATATCATCATCACAGGACATTCTGTAAAGGTTTCTGGTGATTTCAACAGTTCATAGAGTCAACACAACCATCATATGGGGTAGTTAGGGTCTCAATCTGAACTAGAAGTTAACGGGTCCCTACTGTATAGTATTAGGGATTTGAAGATATAATCCTGAGGTGAAAGGAGCTGCTAAAGATGTGGAAGATGATGCCCCATGTCAGGCATCCTCCTGGGCTTGGGCCTGACATTGGCATTGGGTCATTCAGACTGGGGTCGGTGGAGAAGCAGTTTATTCTACCTTCTCCTAATCCTAGGACACTTATCACTACTAGCATTTAAGGGACCTAGTGGGAGCCCTCCTTGGCATCTCTTGGGCAGTAGTCACAGCTGGGATGACCCGAGTATCCCATACCTCCTAAGCATAGGGAAGTGAGTTGTAGGATTGATCTAGAGAGAGGCTCCTGAAGCGATTCATCATTTGAGTGAGGACTAGTGTCTCCTTATGTGGCCCTTGGGGGTGGTGGTGTTGGTGAGGTTCAAAAGTCTCTAGGTCTTGATGATCCATATTCCTTCTGGGAATGACACCTTCCTACTCTGATAATCATATGAGGGTGTTTATCATCCTCTAATAAAATATTTATGGGGGTGATATGGGGTGTGGGTGTTTGATAGCTATAGTTTTAGATGAATTTATGGTGGCGGTGGTGTCTTGTAGGATTACCATGATGACACTTCTCCTATCCCTATGACTACGGGCATTTGGAAATTGATTTTCTGTAGTTTGGTCCTTACAAAGCAGGAGGATTCATCTATTAGTATGGATACATGGAAATAAATGTCCAATTCCCCAGAATTATCCAATATTCCATTGAAAAAAAGAGAGATATGTGTTGATGATGTCACATATAGAAATTCCCAATGTTTTACTTCCCTAATTTCTGGTGAGTTCTATACCGGACCCATTATTTTCTTAGTAGGTCCTAGGGCCGAATAGCTGGATCTGGTGACATTCTAGTCTATTGATGTATCTAATGCTACTAGTACACATGTTTGAGAAGAATAGATTTATTTTTGATTCACAATTTTTGTTTCAGATACTTTCATCAGGGCGCCCGCACGTCCACACACAGGTGTGTGTGCACTGGCTTCTCTTATTACCTCACATTCCCACTTTCCAAAGGTTTACCATTGGTTGGGATTGAAACTTTTATAGGTTTCCTATATAACCTACATAGAAGGTAGGGATAAAAACCCACGCAGTTTGAGAGGTGGTGTAGGGATTACACATAGGAGATTCCCAAATGGATGGCCTTATCTCACTAGGATGTAGAGGCTTGAGTAAAATCAGGATAGATTATGGATTGAGTGGATGGAATAGATGGAGTGGATGAAGTGTTAGGTGTTGGGATTGAACCTCAGGGGGGGTTCCTACATATCCCAGTTGGTTGGGAATAAACTTTCACATATTTTGGGATGGGAATTGGGGCTTACAACAGATGAGGATGCCCATGAGAATGGAGAATATGGTTGGGTATTATGCATAGAAGCATCCTAGTTGGGGGAATATGATTTGGGTGGGTATTATGCATAGAAGAGGCCCAATTGGATGTAATTAAAGGACTTATGTATATGGATATGGTCTATAATAAGCTTTGGTATCATGTGGATGTCATGATATCCACTAACCTCTAAGACCACATGAGTTATGATCAGTGTGAGAAAAAAGAGGTAGCAGTAGACCATAAGATCACACAGCTTACTCTGTCTTCTGGTGGATGAGGTCGAGGGTATAAGAGAGATAGAAGAGGATTCTGGTGTCCATCCCCTCTCTAAACCAATAGCCAAGGGGGTCCAAGAGGAGTAGTAGTACAACCTTCTGTAGGAAATTCTAGGGGCTTACTCTATGAGGGATGCCAAGTAGGATGTCATTCCTTGTGCGGAGGATGTCATTCCATGTGAGGAGGATCTCATTCTATATCACTCATACACAAGACATCCTATATTTTCCACAAAAGGTGATATCACAGTTTAACATCATGTGTTGAGGATGTTGGTGCTAGGTAGTTTTATGTCATGTATCTTGGATGCGGGGGGGAACACTCTTTACCCCTTGGGCTTACATACCTGTCGCATATGCAACCCTAGGAGGGATAGGGATTCAACAATTCCAGGTTGGAATGGTGTGAAGGAGCGGTCCATCACGATGTCCAATTTAGTGTCCCTATTCTTAAAAGCAAGGGGGTTAGCGTACCTATGTTGAAAATAAAAAGGTATAGAAATGCATGTGCTAGAGGCATTAAGGATGACTCATGAGGGACAAAGAAGTTGGTGTGCGTGAACCTGGAGGGATGCACGCAAGAGGCGCACACAAGGAATGAGGTTTGTGTGAAAGAGGGGTTTTTGAATTGGGAATTGACCCAGAGGGAATCTATGGAGCATCAAATAGGGGGGTCATGCAATAAAGTATGCTTGCGCACAAGGTCAGGATTGTTCACAACTTTAGAGTGTTGTGCACAAGTTCAAGGTTGTGTGTAGGAGGACTTCTTGCATGCACCTGACTTGGGCTGAAAGAGGTTGGTCGAGGATTAAAAAAATTGATCCCACTCAAGGGAGGACCTATAGGGAACCTATCGTTCAAGATCTCTACCTTGAGGGTTCCATGTTATTTGTGATGGTGCGGAAGATGGGTCTTACGCGTAGCAGAGCTATGGTTCGACTTCTAGATGATCACCCTAAAGAAGGGGGTGGCCTTAAATATATATATGAATCCTTCTGTGATGGCACATAATATTTTGGTCACAAAAGAGTCCTTCCATGCACCCTCATCATTGGCGAGCGCACAAGGGATGGTTTGAAATCGCATTGGGAATGCAAGAGTTTTCCGTACATCTTTGGTTCTTCCACGCAACATAAACATCTTATGTGAACCTGCCTTGGGTGTTTTAGAAGATTGCATGGAAGGGGGAAGATACGTTTCATTGGTTGCACAAGACCTTTGTGCATGGATTTCGATCTTGCACGCGCCCCTCAAAACTTGTGTGTGGCTTCCTTGGCTTTCTCGAAATGTTCTGTTGAGTCGAATGATGCATTTGGTTTACCCAAAGATGGTTGTTTGTAGTTTCAAGAGGAATTTCGCACCAATAGTCATCCCATAAGCATGAACACACATCAAAACACATCAAGATAATTTTATAGATTTACAAAGTGGATTTTATCACATTCCACTTTATTTTAGGGGCATTATCACACAAGCCATAATTCTAGGGCAACCATTTTATTAGCCAAACATAAGTGGTTAATTAATTTTCATATTCAGGTGATATCACAAAAATCACAATAAAAGCACACTACTACAAAATAGACCTTTAACAGTGTTGCAGAAAAGCACTGATAATGGGAACATATATTCGTGCTAAAAAAAGTGATGATAAAGGGCACCTCTTATCAGTGCTAAAAAAAGAGTAGATAAAATTTACTATTTATCTATGATTTTCTGTAGCACTAATAAAATAGCGCTTTATTTTTTAGCACAGATAAAGGGTACCCTTTATCAACGCTTTATTTTTAGCGCTGATAAAGGTCCAAAATAATTAACAATTTTAATAATTAAATATTTATTGATAAAAATGAATAAATTTAATATAAATTATAAATATTAAAAAATTGTATATATTAAATATATAGATATGTAAAATGAATAGAATTAAATAATTAAACAAACAAAAATTAAAAATGATTAAATTAAGAAAAATATTAAACATTTTATGAATTAAATAATTATTTATAAAAATTAATAAATTTAATATACATGTATAAATTATAAATATTAATAAATAGTATATATTAAATATAGATATATAAAATGAATAAATTGTAATAATTAAACAAAAAAAATTAAAAATGAATAAATTAAAAAATTATTAAAAATTTTATTAATGAAACAATTATTAATAAAAATAAATAATTTTTATATATATATATATTATAAATAGTAATAAATGATATAAATTTAATATAAATATAAAAAAATAAATAAAAGGTGATAATTAAAAACATGCATGTTAATTTCTTATTCATTTTTAATGGTTTTTATATAAATTTATTCATTAGTACATTTAATATAGAAATATATTCATATATATGTCTATATTTATATCAATGTATATAATATTTCCTAAAATATGATTTATATAATGAAAAATATTTATGCTTACATTAAATAATATATTTATAGTGAAAATGGTTTATAATCAAAAGTTAATATTAATTAAAAATATATGACTATAATTGCATCGATTAGTGAACATAATTGAATGTTGTTTGATTTTTAAATTTAATATATATAAAATGTGTGTTACTTAGATTTCATATACATATACGTAATTAATTCATTTTTATATACAACACACACACACAAATATTTACACAATGAAAATTTATATTAAAACGCATTCACCAAATATTTATGTGATTTATTCAAATTTTAGTATTCATTTTATAATTTTATTATAACATGATACATTTAATATATTATGTTTTTAATCGGTAAATTTTATTTATTAATTTTTAATATTATTATAGTTAGGTATTATTTATTCATTTTTAATATTTTTTTTTGAATTTAATCATTTTCTATTATTTATATATATTTATTTATTTAATATGTTTAGTATTTTCAATATCTATTCATCTTTACATCAATATATATCTATATTTTTTAATAATTTATATTTAATTAATAAAAATTATCCATTTTTCAATATTTTTAAAGTGTAATCATTTTTAATTATTCAGTTTCACTCATTTTTATGATGAATGCATTTAAGATTATATATTAATTAATAATGTTAAAAATATATTTTTAAATAAATATTTATAAATATATATTGTCACGACCCGCCTTCACCAAGATGAGGGAAGGGATAGCAGATTTTCAGACCCTTCTTTCTTCAAGTTGAAGGAGAGATAATGACCCTCGAGACCCGCCTTCAATAGGTCCTAGAGTGGCGAATAGCACCAAGGGTACAAAATTAACCACAAAATGGAAGGCGTTACCCTTTTTATTTAGTAGGATCGGGATATAAGATAGTAAGTCCCAAACAACACCAAAATTGTAAGTAAAAGTAAAGTCCAAACAATCCATTCTCGTATGCATGTTTCACTAATAAGTGATACAATACAAGAAAACTAAAAAGGTAAATACCAAAGAAAGGAAAAAACAGCAATAGAAATTGTCCCAATGTCGGAACTAGTATGGTCCCGCACAGTTCTCGAAGTCCTCCTAGAATCCTGAAGGTAGTTTTATATATGTAGGGTGACTATACAGGTATACTCAGTAGGGAAAACAAAAAGCTCTCATGCACAAGTGGGGATTCATTCTAATGCCCTGTGAGAAAAAAAAATAGAGGTAACCAAAACACCTAGAAAGGAAACTATCCACCCAACCTCACCAAGTCACACTCCCCAAATAAATCAAGTCAAGTAAAGAAATATTAATAGCACATCGATGTTTGCGTACCCTGCCCCACTTTCCCACTGGTTATTGAAGTCATCCTACATGTCAAAGCTCTCCCACCATTCTCACCATCGTCCCACTGCCATACCCGCCTACACACACCTGGGCTACCATAATCACACATCCCACCCGCAAACACCTGGTCCACAACCACCACATGTAACCACACCCGTAGACACCTAGGCCAGAACAACTACCACCACGCCTGAAGGCACCAGGGCCCAAACAACTACTGCCACGCCCAAAGACACCTGGGCCTCATCCCGAAGACACTTGGGAAACAACCTTCCCACACACACACCTGGGACAACCACCAAAACTATCCTACCTAAAGAATCTTGGGCTATAATGGACCTCAGGCTGTCACAACCTACCTGAAAAGTATTGGGCTACTCAGGAAAGGGAGCAGAAAAGGATCTAATAACCAGCCACTCATAAAAGTGTTTCAAAAAACACCCTCCCCCATTGAAATGGAGGTGTTCGGCATGAAGTGATCAACTTGGGTGGGGCGCGAATAAGAAACGTAAGAACTAAATTATACATATATGTAAACAAGCACTCATCCCAACCTAGGGGTTCCAAAACCAGCCTATACACAAACACATTCATTACTATTCATTCATGAAAAGCACACCACCCACAGCCAAGTCACAACTCATTCCCAGAAAATAATTCCCCATTTAACCCGTTCTTATTATCACATTCGAGTGGTTCTATTGTAAATAATTCTTCACTACTGGGAAACTAACAGGCATAGCCACTAGCTTAGGATAGAAAAATAACCAAGAAACAGATTAAGAATTCACACCTGGTTCTCTTGTAAAATCACAATAACAAAAGGGATCCATGAGATCCCTATAAGTACTAGAACCAAACCAAGCCCCACTATACGGCCCCACATGGCCTTAGATCCACAAACCAACAACTCCACCACAACAGGGGATCCCATCCCCATCCATGTCACCCCACAAGAATCAAGCAGAACAACCACACATACTACCAAGATAGAGCAAGGTAGTTTTCAGATTATATCACACCATTCATTGAGTTTCTTCTTTTCTTTTGGTTAATTGGGGTGTTCCCACAAGGATTATTGTTCACTTTACATTCATTTAATCAACTGAGTTTATGTGGTTAACCAATTTCAATGTTACAGCCATTCAATCATCACAGAAGATAGGGGTCCATTAGTGCATAAGAAAAGACGACCAACAGCCATGATTTTCATTGGACACAATCACATATAATTCACAACATGTAATAAAGGGTAAAATAGTACAGCAGAATCATCAAACACACCCCTTCATTCTTTAAAATTCCATTTATTATCTTCATTAAGGTTTGGTTTCATCCATCCCCATAGAAACAATAGCATACCCACCTTTCATGATACACAGTAAATAGAGATAAAGGAATAACCCTACCTAGATGATCAACGATCGAAGTTTCTCTCCACACGCCATGAAATGGGGATGGGAAACTTGCAAAGGAGGAACTCTGGGGACTCCAATAGTGAGCAGAAAATCTCCATCACTAGTGCACCACTTGCCTCGAGAAGGGGGGATCCAAACGCACCAAGGAGAAGAAAAAAAAGAGACTATCCCTGAAGAAGAAGAATTTTCGTGCGATAAAAATTTGATATCTTGGAGTTACGGGATATCAAAATCTTGAACGACTTTAAAGGTGGATCTTGGTTTCACCATGCGGTTGGGTGGTTACACATGATGGAATTAATTTCCATTTAATAATTCTCATCGTAGAGGTGGCCATAACAGTTTCACGTTAAACGGTTTCCTTCAATCAGATGAAAACAAATAACAGGGGTGGAACTGGAAAGGTATGGTAAAAGATGTGACACCGAGGAAAGCCACACATTTTGGTAAGTCAAGGGTTTCTTGGCTCTTGGGTAATTTTAGATATCATTTATGGGCTTTAAATGGCTTTCAAAAGGGGTATTAAAATGCTCCTACATCAAAATATATGTTGCGGGAGTAGAACTGGAAAAAGAAATAGGGGTGGGACACTGTTTGGTGAGACACCGTAAGCAGTGCCACGGTCACAGTGCCACCATCATGGTGCCACCCTCATGGTGCCACTAATTTGGTGTGCGACCGTGATGGTGTGACCATTATAGTTCCACCTTCATGGTTACACCCTCACGGTTCCACCGTCATGGTGCCACTATCAGCGGTGCCACCGCTTCGGTGTGCGACTGTGACAGCACGACCGTTACGGTTTCACCGTTTTGGTGTGAGACCGTGACCATTGCCACTGTTTCAGTGGAACCATTTGATGGAATCGAGTTTTTTTTTTGGGAAAACTCCTTAATGAGTTATTTTCTAGGCCATTACATCAGATACCTCTCAAACTATTCTCACCCTCAAGAATCAAAACTAGACCCAAAGAAAAGAGAGGGTTCCGAACAACCACCTCAAAAGATACCTCTCGGGATAAAACCTCATCGACATCTAGGAACACTTCTCTCTCAAGTAACCACACAACATATAAAGGTTCCACTATCCAGACATATGGGTTTAGGGAGTCCCTTCCCCCATGTCATGATACTATCTTCTTTGGGTGGAACTGACTCACCCGCACGGGTTTAATCGCATCCACCTTAATGTGTCTTGATTAGGGATCGGGTCATCCCTTCATCACAGTCAGGACTCTTCACATGCATTCATAGAATAAAAAAACAACACATTCCATAGTTAAAAAGGTAAAGAACTACATCACAAAAAAGTATGAAACAAAACAGAAAAAAACTCAAAATAGTTCTGGGTACTGGGTGCGCATCTGTGCCTCTCGTTCCCAGGTAGTCTCCTCAGGGCCACCATGCCTCTATAACACACGAACCAAGGGAACGATTTGTCCATGGAGCACCTTCTCCTCACAACCTTTGATCATCACTGGTCCCTCTATAAACATCACATCGTCCTCAATATCCAAATTTTCCTAGTCGAGGACGTGTGAATCATCATATAGATACCAATGGAGTTGAGACATATGGAAGATGTCATGCACTCTCAGTAGCGGAGGCGGTAGCACTAGCTGATAATCCACTTCGATAACCCAGCACAACACCTCAAAGAGTCCAACGAACCTGGGAGAAATCTTACTCCCCCTACTAAACCTCCATTGTCCACATCGAGGAGAGACCTTCAAGAACATGTGGTCCCCGACCTCAAACTCCATGGGTCTCCTCCTATTATTAGAATTCGACTTCTGATGGTCCTGGGTTGCCTTCATCCTCTCTCGTATAAGCTAAACCTTCTCCTTCATTCTTCGCACCACTTTTGGGCCAAGAACACCTGCTTCCCTGACCTCTGTCCAGCACACGGGTGAGTGACATAGCCTCCTATACAATGATTCGAACGGATCCATGCCAATGGTATAGTGATAGCTATTGTTGTAGGTAAAGTATAATAGAGGAAAGTGTCGTACCCACGATCCCCCAAAGTCCAAAACACATGCCCGTAGCATATCCTCCAATGTCGGGATGATGCACTCTGTCTGACCATCTGTCTGGGGGTGGAAGGCAGTGCTGAGGCATAGCTGAGTGCCAAAATCATGTTGAAAACCTTTCTAGAGCCATGAGGTAAACTGGGTATCCTGATCAGAGATTATGGACCTCAGAACTCCATGCAACTTCACCACTTTGTCCATGTATTGTTGTTCTAGAGAATCCACCGCACTCAACTCCTTGATTGCTGGGAAGTGAGCTGATTTTGTCATCCGGTCCACCAATACCCAGATGGCATCACAGCCCCCTTGAACTCTAGGATGTCCTGTGACGAAATCCATCGAGATGTCATCCCACTTCCACTCAGGGACATCTAAAGGTTGTAATATACCCCCTAGGATGTGGTGTTTAGCCTTAACCTGTTGACATATGAGTCACTTTTCCACAAACTCGGTCACTGCCCGCTTCACCCTAGGCCACCAAAACTGGCCCCTCAAGCCCCGATACATTTTGGAAACTCCTGGGTGCACCACCAAGGGTGTGTTGTGGAACTCACCAAGAACTCTCTTGCGCATTTCCATCGGGAAGAACAACTTCCCATGAAACATCATTCGATTCTGACCATATTCTAACCATCATCCTAGATCATCACCATGGCTAACATGATTGCGCATCACTTCAACCTCTAAGTCCCCCCACTGAGACTCCTCCACCTACTGCAATAGAGAGGACTGCACTGTCATCTAGAATAGACAGCCTCTGCCATCCTCCACCCTTGCATCCAGGTGTAGGGAAGGAAACTCCTCCATCACCTTCCAAGCATCTTCTGACTCCAAACCGCATCCTTATGCGACTTCCTGCTCAAGGAATCATCCACCACATTCATCTTACCTTCAGTGTAAGAGATTTCAAATCGTATTCCTGAAGAAACTTCATCCACCTCTGCTGCTGCAATTTCATGTCCTGCTGGGAGAAGATATACCTCAATCCCTTGTGATCCGTGAAGACCACTAAGTGATCCTTAATGAGGTAATTCCACCACAACTTTAATGTGAACATGACCATTGTAAGCTCCAGATCGTGGGTGGAATAATTACGCTCATGGGGATGTAACTGCCTAGGCCCATAAGAGATCACCCCCTGTTGTTGCATCAGCACACACCCCAAGCCTTGGCCTGAAGCATCACAGAATACCTCAAATGTCACTCCTTCTTCTAGAAACCTTAGCACTGGGGCACTAACCAACTTCCTCTTTAGATAACTGAAGGATGCCTTGCACTGCCCATTCCACATGAAAATTTGGTCCTTCTTGGTCAAGGTTGTCAAAGGTGCCGCCTCGGGACAAGTTGGGCATGAATCTTTGATAGTAACCTACTAGGACAAGGAAAATACAAACCTCCATCACATTCTCTGGTTCCACCCAAGAAACAATTGCCTCGACCATTGAAGGGTCCACTGTTATTCCCTGCTCAGGCACCAAGTGTCCAAGGAAGTGTACTTCTCACGTCCAGAACTTTCACTTGAACGATTTCCTGTAGAGTTGGTGCTATCGGAGGACCTATAAAAATGTCCTCAGATGCTCAGCGTGGTCCCCCTCTTATCTTGAGTAGATCAATATTTCATCATTAAACACAGATACTAACCAGTACAGATATTCCTAGAAGACAGAGTTCATGAGCCCCATGAAAACTGCTGGTGCGTTCATAACGCTGAACGGCATGACTGTGAACTCAAAGTTCCAATATCTACACCTGAAGGTAGTCTTCGAGATGTCACACTCCTTCACCCTCAACTGGTGATATCATGACTGTAGATCTATCTTGGAGAAACATCATGCCCCCTTCAATTGGTCAAAGAGTTCATCTATCCTCAGGAGGGAGTAACGATTCTTGACTGTTACCAGATTCAGTCTTCGGTAGTCTATGTATAGCCTGAGGCCACCATCTGCCTTCTTCGTGAACAAGACCGGAGCGCCCCTTGGTGATGCACTTGGTCGAACAAAAATCTTCTTCATCAGATCATCAATCTGAATCTGTAACTCCCGCTACTCATAAGGTACCATCTGATAGGGATCCATCGAAATCGGACAGGCACTAGGTTGAAAGTCTATCTCGAACTCAACATCATGTCGAGGGGGTAGAGTCACCACCTCCTCAGGGAAGACATCCATGAACTCACTGACAATCCCCAAGACATCCACCATATTTGTATCCACTAACTCTACTAACAGCTCGACTAACAATGAAAGAAGAGGCTCTACTCGTCGGCTGCCTTCCTAGAAACCCTGCTCACCGATGAAAGTCACATGTTGTCCGCCCATATCCAAAAAAAAATCCTTCTTCGGAAATAGTCGATAACAGCACATACAGAGGATAGCTAGTCAATTCCTAGAATGACATCATGTAGCTGCATTTTTAGCAAAAGAAGGTCCCCACTAGACTGATGTGGTCCCAATATCATTCTATATCCTCAAAAAACACGAGACAAGATGGTGTGACCTCCAACTGGCGTACTCAAAACTAGGGGTACGAGAAGTGTATCTGTGTCTAGGCCCAAATCATGGACTAGACTGGGTGCAACAAAGGAGTGTGAATCTTCTGAATTAAACAAGGAATTGGCAAGAGTACTAAAAAATCTGACCGTACCTCAAACGACTTTCGGCCCTGCTGAAACTGCTGCCTCTACAGCATGTAACTACCTACGCCCAACTCCTATACCCCTCGGTTGTTGGCCGCCTCCCTAATCATTCCCTGGTTGAGGTCCCAGAGGAGTGCCCTAAGGTTGGTCTCCTCCTACAACATCTGCTCTCGGAGGAGCAGGAGCTTTTTGTCCCTATGGCTGCTGCTGAAAGGTCCTGGCTAGAAACTATTGCTGCTAAGGTGGGCATTGAATTGGCCCACCCCCACTGTACTACACTCGGTCCGAGAACTAATTCCAAAGGTTCCCACAACTACCATGGATGAAGCATCTCAGTCCTGGGCTCGAAAGGAAAGGGTGAGGACTGAGAGATTGAAATTTGAATTGTTGGGGCCTGCTCCCCACTAGCTGAAACCTAGAAGGCCCTGATGTTAGAGGTCGGCTACTGGTGGCCTTCCCCTTTGACAGGCTCAACTGACTCCCCTCTCGCGGCACACCACCCAGCGTGTGCATCCTCTCTACCACTTCAGCTTTCTTCTGGACCTTCAAGTATGTTGGTAGAGTGAATAGAGTAATAGCATACTGGAGAGAAGGTTGGAGTGCCTCCTCTAAATGTCTCGCCCGAGACTCCTCATCTAGAAAGAGGTCCAAAGCAAAGTGAAGGAGATCCTTGAACTTGATCCCCAACTCTCTCACTGACATATCCCCCTGCTGAAGGGAGAGTACCTCCTACCTCTTCTCAGCCTTCATTGTGGAAGAGAGGAATTTTGCCCAGAACTCCCTCTCAAAGTCAGTCCAGGTAACCTCATCCTCCCTCTTCTCCCCAAGATAGAGCGTCCACCACTGACGCGCTACTCCCCGCATCTAGCTTACAGCCATAGGAACCCATTACTTCATTGGAGTATGTATCAATCTAAAATCTATCATCAGCTCCTCATGCCAGCTCTCTGTCTCCATATCCGAGACGTTTCCCTCGTACTTCCCAAGGTTTTGTCACTGAAAGGCATGAAGCATCCTCTGCCACTGATCTTCCTCCTCCTCTCGGTCAGCCTTCTTCCGATCAGCCAAATCAACCTCCTAGGCCTCGATCGCCCTCACTACTTGTGGTCGTCATCCAGGTACCATAGATGCAAGGTAAACAAGGAATTACTAAGCTTGAGTAGTGTAGAATATTGCTTTTAATTTTTCTTATACTTTTTATTCATTTTAAATCCCTAAAATTCCCAAGACACACAAGAACGCAAGTCATTGTGATGCATGTACCTTTCCTAGGGTCTCTACCCAACAATCAGTGTACCCTCACTTGGTCATTCAGTAGGCCCCTGGTCCTTGCATTGGAACATAGGGGGTCATAAAATCTTGTGTCCTAGCTGGCCTTCCTTGACCTATTTCACTCCCCAATATTGCCTAACATTATTTCCCTACCATCCCATGCAATCCTCACTATTCCTAACTCTGAGCTTCATCCTATCTCTCAACCTCTACCTATGATATGATTATGTCACGACCTGCCTTTAACAAGATGAGGGAAGGGATATCAGATTTCCAGACCCTTCCTTCTTCAAGTTGAAGGAGGGATAATGGCCCCCGAGACCCACCTTCAATAGGTCCCGGAGTGGAGACTAGCACCAAGGGTACAGAATTACGCACAAAATGGAAGGCATTACCCTTTTTTATTTAGTAGGATCAGGAGATAAGATAGTAAGTCCCAAAAAACACCAAAATTGGAAGTAAAAGTAAAGCCCAAACAATCTATTCCCATATGCATGTTTCAATAATAAGTGTTATAATACAAGAAAACTCTAAAGGTAAATACCAAAGAAAGGAAAAATAGGAACAGCAATTATCCCAATGTCTGAACTAGTACGGTCCCGCACGGTTCTTAAAGTCCTCCAGGAAACTTGAAAGTAGTTTTATATACATAGGGTGAGTATAAAGGTATACTTAGTATGGAAAACCAAAAGATCTCGTGAACAAGTGGGGAGCCATTCTAATGGATTGTGAGAAAAAAATAGAGGTAACCAAAACACCTAGAAATAAAACTATCCACCCAATATCACCAAGGCATACTCCCCAAATAACTCAAGTCAAGTAAAGTAATACTAATATCACATCGATGTTTGGGTACCCCGCACCACTTTCCCACTGGTTATTGAAATCATCATACGCATTAGACCTCTCCCGTCATTCTCACTGTAGTCCCTCTTCCATACCCGTCCACACACACTTGGGCTAAAATAACCACACATCCCACCCACAAACACCTGGGCCACAACCACCACATGTAACCACACCCACAGACACTTGGACTAGAACAACTACCACCACTCCCAAAGACACCTAAGCCTGAACAACTACTTCCACACCCGAAGACACGTGGGCCTCATCTTGAAGACGCTTGGGAAATAACCTACTCGCACACACACCTGGGCCAACCACCACAACTACCATGTCCAAAGAATCTTGGGCTATAATGGACCTCAGGCCATCACAGCCTGCCTGAAGAATCTTGGGATACTCGGGAAAGGGAGCATAAAAGAAGCTAAAAATCAGCCACTCATAAGAGTATTGGGAAAAACACCCTCCCCTATTGAAATAGGGGTGTTCGGCATGAAGTGATCAACTTGGGTGGGGCATGAATAAGAAACATAATAAATAATTTATACATATAGGTAAACAAGAACTCATCCTAACCTAGGGGTTCCAAAACCAGCCTATACACAAACACCCTCATTATTATTCATTCATGAAAAAGCACACCACCCACAGCCAATTAACAACTCATTCCCAGAAAACAATTCCCCATTGAACCTATTCTTGTTATCAAATTTGAGTGGTTCTATTTTAAATAATTCTTCACTACTAGGAAACTAACAGGCATAGCCACTAGCTAAGGAAGGAAAAACAACCAAGTAGCAAATTAAGCATTCACACCTGATTCTCTTGTAAAGTCACCACAATAAAAGGGATCTGTAAGATCCCTCAAAGTACAAGAACCAAACCAAGCCCCACCATATGGCCCCACACGGCCATAGATCCCAAAACCAACAACTGCACCACAACAAGGGATCCCATCCCCATCCATGTCACCCCACAAGAATCAAGCAAAACAATCACACATATTAACAAGATAGAGCAGGGGGTTTTCAGATTCTATCACACCATTCATTGCATTTCTTCTTTTTGTTTGGTTAACCGAGGTGTTCCCACAAGGATTCTTGTTCACTGGACATTAATTTAATCAATTGAGTTTACGTGATTAACCAATTTCCATGTGATATCCATTCAATCATCACAGAAGATAGGGGTCCATTACTGCACAAGGAAAGACCACCAATGGCCATGATTTTTAGTGGACACAATCCCATACAATTCACAACATGTAAGAAAGGGTAAAAGAGTACAGCAACATCATCAAACACACCCATTCATTATTTAAAAGTCCATTTATTATCTTCATTAAGGTTTGGTTTCATCCATCCCCATAGAAACATTAGCAAACCTGCCCTGCATGATACACAGTAAAGAGAGATAAAGGAATAAATCTACCTGGATTATCAACGATCGAAGTTTCTCTCCATGCACCAAGAACTGGGGATGCGTGACTTACAAAGGAGGAACTTCGGGGGATCCAAGAGTGACTAGAAAAGATCCAGCACCAGCGCACCACTTGCCTCGTAAAGGGGGGATCCAAACACACCAAGGAGAAAAAGGAAAAGAAACCAACCCTGAAGAAGAAGAATTCCTGTGTGATAAAAAGGTGAGATCCTGGAGTTACGGGATTTCAAAAATATTGAAGGGCTTTAAAGGTGGATCGTGGTTTCACCACGCAGTTGGGTGGTTACACATGATGGAATTAATTTCCATTTAATAATTCTCATCGTAGAGGTGGCCATAATAGCTACACGTTAAACGAATTCCTTTAATCAAAGGAAAACTCATAACAGGGGTGGAACTGGAAAGGTACGAAAAGAGATGTGACACTGAGGAAAGACACGTGTTTTTGTAAGTCAAGGGTCACCTGGCTCTTGGGGAATTTTAGATATCATTTATGGGCTCTAAATGTCTTTGAAATGGGTATTAAAATTCTCCTACAGCAAAAGATATGTTGTGGGAGTGGAACTGGAAAAAGAAACAAAGGTAGGACACCATTTGGTGAGACACCGTAAGCAGCGCCATGGTCACGGTGCCACCTTCACGTTGCCACCGTCACGGTGCCACCCTCACAGTTCCACCGTTTTGGTGTGCGACCATGATGGTGTGACCGTTACGGTGTCACCCTCACAGTTCCGCCCTCACGATGTCTCCCTCACAGTGTCGCCCTCACGGTGTCTCCCTAATGGTGTCGTTGTCACGGTGTTGTTGTCACAGTGTCGCCATCACGGTGTCACCGTGACGATGCCGTTGTTAGTGGTGCCACTGCTTCAGTGTACGACCATGATGGCATGACCGTTACGGTGTGACCGTGACTGGTGCCACCGTTTCGGTGGAACCGTTTGATGGAACCGAGTTTTTTTTTTGCAAACTTCTTAATGAGTCATTTTCCGGGCCATTACATATATATTTATAAATGTATATTTACTGTATTTATAAATTTATATATTTATAATTATAAATAAATATATATATTTTTAAAAGTATTTAAACAATTATAAATAAATAATTATATATATTTAAAGAATTATAAAGTTATAATAAATTTATTTAAATAATGAATATATTTACTATATTTATATTTATATTTATATTTATTTATTAAATATATGTATATATATATTGATATAAATATATAAATATTATTTTTTTAATTATTTATATATTTATAAATAAATGATTATATATTTAAATAATTATAAAATTACAATAAATATATTTAAATAATGAATATATTTACTATATTTATATATATATTTATATTTATATTTATATATATATTTATATTTATATTTATATTTATATTTATATTTATATTTATATTTATATATATATTTATATTTATATTTATATTTATATTTATATTTATATTTATATTATATATATATATATATAATTATATAAATATACTTATAATTATAAAATTATAATAACTATATTTAAATAATGAATATATTTACTATATTTATATTTATATATATTTATTAAATATATATAATTATATAAATCAATATAATGATATAAATATATTTATAATTATAAATAAATAATTATAAATATATTTACAAATATGGAGCTTTATCAGTGATTCTTTAGCACTGATAAAGATGGAGATTTATCAATGCTAAAAAAGCACTGATAAAAGGTATCTTCATGTGAATTAAACCTTTAGAATTGATAAATATGTCTTTTATCAATGCTTTTTTGGTATTGATAAATCTAGATCTTTATCAGTGCTAAAAAAGTGCTAATAAAGATATCTTTTATCAGCTCTTATTAATTTAGGACTGATAAAAGGTATCTTTATCAGTGCTTTTTTGGATGCACTGATAAAGGTATCTCCGATCTATTTAAGATAACCCTAATTGTGACTAATATAGTCACAATTCTCAATCTCTCGAAGAACTCCCCTGATGTTATCGCTTCTCCTCTATGTTCTATCAGACGAATCAATACTAAAATTCAAGGTATGTTATTTTATCATCCTCATATCTCATTGATTTCTAGTTTGGGTTCCAGAGTTTGTGTTATTGTGGTATTCTTAACCATGAAAAACCCTAGTTATCTTCTCCCATAACTCTAATTGTGATTGGTCCATCTCATTATTCCTCATTATTGTCATTATTATTTCCACATTCACTCATAGCTATTACCATTGTTAGCACTATCATTATCATCATCACCACTATCATCATCAACTTCCCATTTTTCTTCATCTTCCACCACTAATTATCTTTGATAGCTATCCATAGTTTTTAATCATAGTTCTTCATTTACAACACATCCTAGGTCTATTTTATTTGATAAATTTTTGTTTTAGGATTGTGTTTTTCTTGTATGATTATTTAATGATTTAGTGTTATAAATCAATTTTATTTTCTTATAAATAGGTGTCTAAGGTATGTTTAGTAGGTGTTATCCTTTACTGAATGATTATTTAATGGGTGTCAGGACAACTAAAGTATTTTTAACTCTCTTGAATGATTATTTAACTGATTTTATATTTGAGGAATGATTTTTTGATTAATGAGTGTCTTGTAAATCTTATAATGATTTTTATCAAAATTTAAAGTATGTTTAATTTACTTATTAATCTTTTTACAACATGTAAGGTATATTTAATTTACCACATGAGTGTTTGGATGATTAATGAATATTGTTTTCTTACATTGTGAATGGGTGTTTTGAAGGTATAATGGATTATGGAGTTTAAATATAGAGTATTGATAATATATATTTAAATGATCATTCTAGGAAAGTTTTGATTATGTTGATTGTGTAATTTCAGAATAGGTGAAGTTAGTTTATAATTTAATTTTAATAACACAAGAATAATATAATATTTTTTGGGAGTTATCCCCTATTTATTTTCCATTTTACAGTTTAATATTTATATACAATTCCTTTGGGAATTTTTCAAGTTAACCCTCATCAGGTACTGTAAGTATTTCATCAAAAAACATCATAACTACCATAATGATACTTTATACATCATCTCTATTCATAGAGTACACAAGTATTGATCATTCTAAAATGGTATGATTAAGAGAAGAATATTGAAATTTATTTTGAATATAATTAGAAAAAATAATCAAATTCACTCCCTATTTAATAATGTTCATAGTATATATCACTTTGTATTTACTATATGAAGTGAAATTTTCATTTTCAATATGATGTATGAAATCTTATGCCTTTTTTGGATCCTTATCACTATCGATATTATTTTCATCACTAATATATTATTCCTAATGTTATTTTATAATTTATATTTATTTATATATTTTGAAATTAATAATTACCAAAATATATAATGAAAATAAATAAAACTTGAGTTTTATTTGTGGTCAGCCTTTTAAAATCAATGTTAAGATTTTTTTAAAATTTTGAATTTTTTTAATGGATTATAATTAAATAAGTCTAAGTGAAACATTTTTATGAAATCTATTTCTTTTATTTTATTTATTAAATATATTTAATTTATTTGATTGTATTTTTTTATAAAGTTAAATTTGAATTTAATTTTTCAAAAAAAAGTATATTTAGTACTTGAAATTTATTATAGGTGATAATGAATCACAGTTGGATTATAACACTATGAATAAGTGATGAATATGATGAAAGGGTTGATGATTTTTTAGAATTTTCAAAACATGATTTTCCAAAAAAATGCCTTTTTTATATATTTGGTTGAAATGTTTATATATGACATATTTGAAAAGTATATAAATTAAAGATAATTTAATTTTTTATGGTTTTAATACATATTACAATCCTTGGATTTTTAAGGGTGAAATTGGGTAGAATTTAAGATCTATTAATGGTGAATATTATTAGGTTGATAAGTTTGATCAAATTGAAGAAATTATTTTGGATACTAAAGTAGTGTAAATTGATAATACGCCAATGATCACATGCTTATATGGTGGTACTAAAAAACCATTGTATTTTTTTTGTAGAAAATTTTTGATTTTATTAATGAATTTCTAAATCAAAACCTAGGTAATTTATTGGATAAGGTATTAAGTTGTTTATTAATTCATATCTCATTCCCTTGCATGATCCAGGATATGATATTTCAAGGGAAGGATCCTGGTCTAATTGGAATATATAAAACTAGGACCAATAGTTTTATTTGGTTCCCACTTTTGTAGTTGTACCTAACGCGTCTGGACTGGAAACCATATTGGGACCAAAGAGTGCTTTCTAATCTGGGTAGATCCAATTTTTTGGACAAAACATATGAGAGTTACATTCATTTATAGATATTAAAATTATTTGGATCTTATGGAATTTCTAAGCATGAAATTATATAAATTAAATAATTTAAATAATTAATGAACATAATTCCAAACTTTAATTTCATAGAATAAATCATTTTAAAACTAGTAAGCATGTTTAGCAGACTTTACACAATAAACCAAACGTAAATATATAAGATAGTTGATATTTGAGTATCATATACTAGAATATGATGGGTATTATGTGAGGGATAGGTATGGTATGTTAAAATGTGAGTTACTATATACATATTAGTGATTCATCAAGGGCTAGGGTCAGGGTGATGTGATATTTGCCTTGTTATTTTTTCTTATTTATGGTTTTTTAGAAGTTAGGTTTAACTAATGTATTATGGCACCCATTGTGTAGTTCTTTCCTAAGGGAACCAATTTTGTTAATAATTTTCCATATTTAAAATGAACATCCTAATAAAAATGTAAATTTTATGCACATTTCATGATTTGGATGCAATAAGTGCATGTAATGGTTATCCCTGAGGGATATTCTTGGATGTTAGGGGTATGATGTTGAATATCATGGTACCTATGATGTGGTTATTTCTAGAGGGGGATAAATAATTTTTTATCCTCCTATGATTCAAATTTTAACTTTGTATTAGTGAAATTATTTTAATATCAGGTAACAACCATGGTATAAACATGTGGTATGATTAGTATAATTCACTGGTATGAAATGAATTATGTACACTTGACTATTGTCTATAGATTTCAACTCTAGATGAATTCAGAGGATAACACCTATCATAGTGGAGTAATTTTTTTCTTAAATTAAATTACCCATTTCTTTCCAAATGGATTCATTCTAATCTTTTTACAAAATAGTTTGAAGATATAGTTAATGAGTTTATCATGTTTACAATAGATCATGCATATGACCCTTCTCAAATCCTTTGTTCATGTTTAAATTGTTTTTATTCAATAAAAATTAAATGTTTGACAACTCATGCAGACAATGTATTCTACACATGATGATGTTACCAATACCAAGGAAGAACATATTGTTGATGCTGAAACAGTATAATTATTAGGGGATCAACAACATGTTGATTAAAAAAACAAGAATTACGCAGCATCATAGTGTTGAATAAAATTATCAAGTCAGGAAGTAAAGGTATAAAATTTTAGGTTGGTTGGAATCAACAAGGCCAACCTGTTGACACCAATAATTTAATGTTAATTATTTATTTTGGGGTCACAATGAGGATGAATGTGTTTATTTATATTGATTCCTAGCACCACACCCAGCCTATAATAAAGGATAATCTTTGGAAAGATATATATAGGTAATTTTACGATATAATTTCACTATTTTATCTAAAAATTTTATAATAAAAATTTTATTTAATTTTAATTATCCCTTGAAAAATAATTTATTTTAGAATATTTACATGAGAAATTTGTCTTAATGGACATTGGAAATGTTTATAGAGGCTTACGGACACTTCTTACCAAGTTACATCTTAGGGATGTTGAGGGGAAAGTAAATCCCCACCCACCAGTTAGTTATGTACATATTATAAAGCAAGAAACATGGAATTCATTCATCAGTCATTGCTATGAGAAATCATTTCAGGTGCATTGCATATGATAATATATTGTTTTATATTATTTATTTATCAAATTTGATTCAAAAAAAATTAATTTATGAAATAGAAAATGAGTGTTTAAAATAAATAACATGCATCAAAACCAATGTACCCCTATCGCAAAGAAATGATGGGGTATGCTTCACTTAAAAAGAAATTGGTATTTATTTTAAATCAACAATAAAATTTTTATGTGATATGAAACACCATATTTTCCTTTGTTTATATTTATATTGATGAATCAAAATCTGAAGCCACTTTCATCCCATGTCATGTGCTATGGAAGGAGGCTCGCATAAATAAAGATGGTAAACTAGTTGATGAAAACACAAAAGAAGTATGGGAAATATGTGTATGTATGACATAATAGTAATTAATTATGATTTATAATGGTATTACATAAAAATATATATTTATTTTTATATTTTTATATGCTATTGACATAAGAATTGGAAGTGACTATTACATAAGAAAATATAATTTCAGTAGCTTTGAAGTGTTCAGAACAATATGGTCATGTTAGAGGATTAGGTTTTGGAGTGTCTCCTCAAACATATTTTGAGAAGATAAAATAACATGAAAAAACATATAATATAGAGAAAGGATTGTTGTAAAAAATATATTATTTTCAAGATATTATTGTCTAGTCTGGTTTGGTAGACCAATGTATGAGAAAGGATTAAACAGAACCAAAGGTGGAACAAAGATATGCACATGAATCAAATGACCCCACTAGCTTTGAGGTTATTCATTCCCCTAAATCGCATACCTAATTCAATAAAAGCAATTTTTCATTACTGATTCTCCTAAATTCGAATCAAACAACTTTTAATAACATTATATTACTAAAATTCTATACTGTATAGTTGAATGTGATTTCTATATTTCAACTCCCATGCACTACCTTTTTGCAAGGGGTATAATGTATAATATCTTGGGAGACTAGCTAAATATAAAATAACTCACAAAAGATTGCATTAGAGTTGGTATTGATGTATCTCATTAGCTGACTACTGGGTTTCTTATTTCACTTGATTATCCAAATATTACAATAGTCAATGATGTTATTGTGACTTTTGTAGCATGGATGTATAATTATATAAAGATACATGAGGTATTTACTTAATAAAAATTTTCATATTAAAACAATATAAAATTTGATGAAAATTGTCTGAATTGAGATATGATATTACACATGGATAAAACTATGGGGAAATAGATGGTCGGATCAATACAATCTAGTGGATCGACGAAGAAATCCAAAGGACCTTCTGAGAGTACCTTCTCCTCAACAGTTCCAAAGAAACATTTATTATCCTTACAAATTCATGTAGAGACCAAATTTAAGGATTAAAATATGTATTACATTCCATATGGAGAATAAATATATGGAACTTTCATGACATACATAGTTGGTTTTGAGAGTATAAATGTGATTCTCAAGCATGAATGGTTGGGAGTCTTAATTTTGAATGCATGCATAAGGTATATTTTTATAATATGTCTATACAAATAGTGAGATAATATGTTCATTAAAGTTAAAAAATATTAATATTTTTATATACATATATATTACTACTATATAAAGGGAAAACCATGTGAAGCACAATTTGGATTTATTAATCCCTTTATCATTTCTACAGAAAAACTTACTTTTCCAAATAAAGAAATTGACAAGAAAAAGATTATCTATGTGATATGTTTGGGAAAATATAATAGATTACAGACTATTTTTTATTCATATAATGCATAGTTAAAACTTTACAATATAATAGTATAAAATATATTTTTATTTTTTTACAGGAATTATTTATTTTTTATGCAGCATTGGATGTTGATCATAGTTAATCTGGATACCCCAAAGATTTATTTTTTGGATCCAATGCATGGATATCCAAAAAACCAACCACACGTGATGTGTATTGTGAATTTTTAAAACATTAAAATTAATATTTTATAGATAAAATTATAATTATATGTTTTAGTCTATGATTTAACAAGAATTTTGTTATGATTGGATTGTCGCTAAATATAGGCTAAAGCATGGCATGAAGTCAATGACTGAGAATATAAAGGATTTGGATTTCTAAATTTGAAAAAAATTAAGGTATATATAAAAATATTTAACTATCAAATCGTATTTCAAAAAAAATAATTATTTTGTTAAATTTTTCTATAGTGTCTAAAGAAAGATAATGGAATCGATTGTGGATAGTATATTTGAAAATTTATAATAGTGATAATAAACCATCAAAAGAATAGCAAACCCAAATAGGTAATTTCTAAAGTAAATTAAAATTTCATTAAAAATATTTATTAATAATTATTTTGTCTATATTTTCTACCAATATTTCCTACAACTTTTATACTCAAAAGAATAAGTAAATCTGTTTAGAGATGAGTGGGCATCATACATGCGGTCAAAACAATTTCTGAAAAAAAAAATTAGGTGATTACCTACTATATTTGTGATCTAATATGGGATATTAAAACTTAGAAATATATTTGAGGTGTGGAGAATTAGTGTTATAATGATTATATATTATTTTTGATCTATTTCTCAAGGAGAAGTATAATGGAGGAAATCAATTTGATTATTAGTGCTAACATGAAAATAATAAAATTGTTGGGTAAAGGTAGAGGTTCAGGTGAAGTTAGAGGTAGAGGTGGAGGTGGGGTGTAGGTGAAGGTGGAGGTAGAGACAGCGGAGGAGGTAGTGGTGAAATTGAAGTTGGATATTGAGGTTAAAAGGGAGTTATAGGTGGAGACCGAGGTGGAGAAGGAGACGAAGCGTTGGCATGAAAACAATAAAATTATTATAAAATGGAGTATAATGGGGATCATACCAAGGTTGTGTTTGAGAGAAATTGTTGAAAATTGTGCACAAAAAATTTTACTTAAGATTATATCCATTGTGCAAGTGTTTCTGGTTTATTATTGAAAAAAAAATCATCACTTGTCTAAGTGATTTTGTATAGAAATTTAAGTGGAGGAATTTTTTTCAGAAACAAAAAAATAGTTATTTTTTCAAACTGATTATCATAAGATACAATTTATATTATCACACTCCAAGTACTATCAAATATTATTTAAGTTTTAAAGGGTCCCCTCACCAGTAAAAAACTAAACAGAAACAAAAATAGATGAAGTTTCATTCCCATGGATTCTCTACACTACAAAGAAAGGGCCTTAGTAGTGGAGTCAATAGTCACCTAAGAGTAAGACAGTACTAATAAAATCATAAAAAAGGTAGGTAATCTAGTTCAAATATTTGAATAAATATGTCTATAATTAACTACTAAAGCCAGTGGGTGTGTGAGAGTATTATTGGAGGAAAAACAGTATTGAGAGATTGTTGAAAGTGGGATCCCTAGACCTAACTTGTTTTGTACATTGATTACCACTACATGTATGCAATTTATTATATATACATGTATTTACCTTGCAATAATAGTGTAGATTCTTCTGCATCCACTTTGATTATGGAAATTTCCTTAGATTACATGTCGTATCAAAGGGTTATAGTAGATCCCAATCTATAATGAGAACCTCGAGATTCCATGATAGTAATCTTAAAGTAATTTCATGTGGTCTAGTTACATCATTCTGAAAGGGCATAGATGATGTGTGACCATCAGGTGGTGGGGGTGCATAAGCATTGAGACTTCTTCTCATGAAGTTTTCACTTGATGATCTCTAGTTATTGAGATCATGAGGACTGAACCGCATAATAATAACACCATATGTTTCAGGCATTATTGGTCATTCCTATCTACGGACATGTGTAATGGTCTCTAGACTAGAGATCATTATCAATGTATTTCATTTAATTGCATACTTTGATTCAAGGCTAAAACCATGGTAATTAATTTGTGGAGAGATATTTTGTGTTGGGTATGTAATTAGTGACATGGCATTGATTTAATGATCAAGATGGTATTTGTCGCTTCTGAGTTGAGGAAGAGATATCTTGGGCCCGGTTGATTAGGATGGTTGCACCATCATTAAATCCAGGTCCATGGTAGTGGAAGGTAAGACCGTACGGAAATATGAATAAATAAAATAAAGTAATATAAATGATAATGGCACTAGTGTTAATTCTACTTTATTGAGATATCAATGACAAAGAGATTATATTCCACAAACCATTTTCGTAGGAAGGTATTCATTGATTTGACTTTACCTTAACTTTATGAGGTCCTCGATGGGTTGTTAGACCCTTCTCTTGGTCAGTGAATATTATTCACTAAAATTGAGATAAGGGCCTAGAGGGTCACACACTATAGCGCTTTGAGAATATTCCCTATTCTGGGAATTGGACTATAGAACTTGGTGGGCCCTGCCGAGGGGTCCAAGTATTATCCAAGTTCTATGGATCAACAAGTAATAAATAAATTTAAATATTAAAGTTTGGAATTGTTTGTTGAATTTATTTATAACATGTATTTATAAGTGATGAAGTAAATACAAAGATAAAATATTATTCTAATAGATTTAAATATCCAGGGTTCATTTAATATTTTCAGAAGAAGTGAGTCGAGTTTTAGACTCAAGATTATCATGAAATATTTAATATATATATATATATATATTATAGTTAGTGATAATATTATAAATATTATTTATGGAATAATTTAATTTGTCATAAATAAATATTTATAAAACTTATACTATGGATATATATTACACGGGGGTCGGGAACCCATACCAGGTATTCTAGATATTCATTATATAAGTAAGAGAGTGGCTCTCCCCATGTAACTATTCATGTGTTAGAATTGAGAGCCTCTCTCTCCTTTTGGATTCTAGAGAGATATTCTCTCAAGAAAGGAATAACTTCAAGCTCATCCTTCTTGGATCGAAGACTCTTGCCTTCCAGTGATCACTGTTGCGTTGAAGAACTCATTGGTGTATTGTGCTAGAACCTAGATCCCAATGAATGACATGTGAGTAGATTCAAGAGGTGTTTGTAGATGATCATTAGGGCTTCGACTTCAGAGTCTTCATTCAATGGTCATCGCCTTCCTACGAAGGACTAGCACACGTCAGATCCAAACAAGGTACATGTTCAATTTTATTTTTTGCTCTATCAAATTCAAGTGTGGTCATCAGACCGTACTGGGATAGTTCATCGGAGTCGACATTGTAACTTTGCTTCGGTGATGCAAAAAATTTTAAATTCTCCGCCCATCGACTTCTATTGCGCATCCCGATACCTAATAGTGGTATCATAGGGACGCATGATTTCTCAGAGTCAAAGAAAAATTAAATTTCATTAAATTTAATTACAAAGCATAAAATCAATTCCAACAGATCTGACCATACGTCGATTCATTTTTGAATGGACAAGTTATGGATATTTTAAAATTTTAATTGGATCGACTTCGTCGGTTTAAAATTCTTCGGATTATTTTTATAAATAATGTTTTTTATTTAAATTTATGTGTTATTCAAATTACTGAAATATGGCCATGCTTTGGCCGAAATTCAGTTGCCGGAATTTTTTCCGGTGTGTTTATTTTTAGGAGATAAATAAAATACATTATAATATGATATTACTTTATTTTTCTAAAATAAAAATTAAAATTAAAAATATTAATTAAATGGGGTCTTTAGACTTTGGGTCAAGTCTTTATTTTATTTTTTTTAAAGTCTTTAGAATTTAAAAAGTTTTAAAAAAATTAGAAGACCAAGACCCCAAATTTGGTCTTCTCCTTTTAGTTTAAAAAAAGGAAAGGGATTGGGGCTTGTTTTTTCAAAAGTCAAAACAAATAAAAAAAGGAAGAAAGATACCCAAGGGGGTCTTCTTCTATAAGGGTAGTGCATCGCACAATCCCCCTGAAAACCCTAGCAGTGCCACCCCTTCTCTCTTGCTGCCGCACCACCCCATGCCACCACTAGCCACCTCCCTTCATGCATCATTGGAGCACCACACCCGGTTCCCCTTCCTGCCGCACCGGCTCTGCCTCGTTGTCCTAGCTGGACTGCGCTCTCCCGAAGGACCCGTGCTGCACAGGACCCCCTCACCTCCTCCCCGCAGCTCATCGCTCCCAGAACTCCTCGAGCCCGACCTCTCCTCTACCTCACACCATCCCGGAGGAACCCCCCGACATTGTTGTCTCAGCCGGACCAGGCCGCTGCCAGACCGGGATACCACCTTGTGGCTCGCTGGACCGACATGCCTCATCGCTTACCAGAGTAGCGCACCACTACCTTCGCACCTCGTCAGAAGACACTACCACCGCGGGGTGTTGCTGGACCGAGCGGACACACCACAGTCAAGCTAAATTCAATTCGTGGTCTTGTCATGTTGTCACTGTGGTCGCACCATGGTCGCAATGCAGTTATGATGTGATTTGGCCCTACTTCAGTAAGACACCCTTACGGCGGTTCGCAGTCTTGCCAGACTCCTTCCTCGGCTAGAGGTAACTCCACTAATTAGTTTTAATTAATTTAGTTTATTAAATTGAATTAATTAGAATTATTTTGGGGTTTAAGTTTAACTAGAATCCAAAAAACATTAATTTAATTAAGTTTAAAATTAAATTAATGGTTTAATTTATTTTTAGAATTAAAATTAAATTAGTGGTTTAATTTAACTTTTGGATTTAAAATTAAATTAAATAGTTAGAACTGATAAAAATAAATTAATTGAATTTATTTAAATTCATTTAATTTATTAGATCACCCTTATACTATTTAAATTTTATTGATGTTTAATTTTTTTTAGTTTCACTTTATTTATACCGACTGGTCTTGATCAAGTGACTGAACCGTACGTATCCGGTTTATTTATTTAATTATTTATTCAATGTGTGTGATGATTGTAATAATTAATTAGATAAATTACGGTCTGTGAATCATATTTAAATTAAAATATGTATAAGGGAATGCGTGTCCAATACACAAGTTGTATTTTGTACCCCTAAACCCCCTTGCATGTCTGCAAGTATATTTGTAATTAAACGGTGATGATCCAAGATGCAGACCCTGCTAAGTCGAGGTTGTAATCTATATGGGAGTCGAGTGCATTGCACTAGGGATAACTATAATGTGAGTCAAGTGTCGAATCCGGTATGGATTCCCTTAGGTATAGATTGACCCATTAAGGATCGATCATAATATAATGTTCAAGACCAATCAGATTGCATGATTTACCTTTATGCATTTTTTATTGTTTTATATGAATTCATGATTATTTCTTGATCACATGGAATAGTAAACAAGATAAAAATGCATAAATAAGTGACAAATGGATTTCTATTTCATGTTTAGTTGTGAGCATGGAAATCTAGTTTGAACATATAAATATAAAAGGATTATATTCTTCAATAAATATAAAAATCCCTCAAAGATATATTAAGTCCAAAAGCATTCTATTTCTCACATCTAAACAAAACCAGGTGTTTGGGGTGCTCATCAGCCATAGTTGAGAGTGACTCTTACTAATAGGGCATTTTCATGAGAGAACTGGGTCGACTTAACTAAAGCAAGTAGTCATGGTTAAGCCATAGCTAACTTGATATCACTTTAGAGGCAAAATGTTGAGGTAATTAGGTTCAGATTCCAAAAGTTGGGACTTTACTCAACAAAAACAAGGAACCACAAGTGAAGTGGTTGGATAGCCTAGTGCCTACCTAGAAACCCTCTTAGTAGTGGCATAGCCATATCTTGTAGACTACGAGAGAGGTTTTGAGGATCCTTTCCACTAGAGTACTCAAGAGACTAAGTATTCTGAATCTAATAGTGAGGGCTATTTAGGTTTGCTAAAATAGTGGGAGACATTAAAATGATATGATAATTTATTAATCATAAATATCAGAAGGTAATTAAGATAAAGTACTAACTGCTAATATTTATCTAATGTATATTTTAAATGGAAATTACCAACACCATAAGTACTTTATCACTGTAATCAATTCTAGATAAATAAAATATCCTGACTGAAAATAAATTCCAGGAGTGGTACAGCAGCTTGTGAATAGTACTACGCCAAGAAAGGAAGTTATATGTGCTGGAATCCCTAGTTCTTGCAGATCCTCCTTAGGGAGCAAGTAAGGTGGAAAATATAAATGGAGAAAGCATGTAGATGATACACTTGATGTCTAATGCATCATGTTGTCATCCATGTCCAGCCAATTGCAAAAAAATCATGAGGATGAGGACTCCTACAAGATGCTTTCACATCTCCAAGAATTATATCAGGAGAGGGCCAGACAAAAGAGGTATGAGATCTCAAGTTCCCTTTATATAAGTGCAGGATATCATAAGGGCACCAAGCTCTTCCTCATGTACTTAAGATTATTGGGTATATTGTGAGGCTTGAATCCCTTGGGTCCAAATTGAACCAAGAACTAGTAGTGGATCTCATTCTTACCTTTTTATCACCAATATTCTCGACTTTTATTGTCAATTATTACATGAATGATATGACAAAGTCATTCCTAGACCTTTTGGATATAGTTTTCCAAGCTGAAAAGGGTATAAAAAATACCAATTCATCTATAATTATGGTTAACAAGAAAAAAGGGGCAATTCAAAGGGGTCCAAGTCCAAGTTAAGGCCAAAGACACCAATGCATCATCCTGCAAAGAAGCCAAAGATTCAGAAGCAAAGTAATGAGTAGGAAGTTGCTTCTTTGGATATGGCAAGAAATACCACTAGAAGAAGAATCGCAGATATGGGAAGAAAAATGAAATGGATGCTTCTACTTTAGGTATTTTTTTTCATTGAATGCAACCTATCTTTATCTATAAGTTGGGTATTGAATATGGAATGTGTCTCACACATTTGTATTCATATATAGGAACCAAGTAGGTTCCAGAATATTTCTAAAGGTGAAGTGGATCTCTAAGATACAAATGGTGCAAGTTTGGTAGCCTTGGCAGTGGGTGACTATCACTTAACCTTGCTAAGTGGTTTGATTCTAGTTTTAAAAAATTTCTATTATATACCTTCTGTAACCAGGAACATTATCTCTGTGTCGACTTTAGACATTATGGGATTTTATTTTAATTTTGAAAATAAATGTGGTCTCTTTTATAGGGATAACATATGTTATGGTATGGAACATATTAACAATGTTTATACATGCTAGAACTCAAAAAACATGTAATGGAAATCAATGAAAAAAATAGCCAACATAACTCATATATCACCCACCTATGGTACTTCAGGCTTGGTCATGTAAATGAGAATTGATTATGAAGATTACATCAAGAAGGGTATTTAGACTCGGTATAGTTAGAACCCTTGGATGTATGTCAATATTGTTTATAAATAAAAATGACCAAAGCACCTTTCTCAGGAAAGGGAGAAAGAGCCAATGCAGTACTTGAATTAATACAAACTGATGTTTATGGTCTATTTCCAGTAGAAGAAAGGGGTGGTTTTTCATGCTTCATTACTTTTACTGATGACTATAGTAGGTATGGCTATATCTAATTATTGCGGTATAAGTCTGATTTCTTTCAGATATTTAAGGAATATCAAAATTAAGTAGAAAACCAAGTTGGTAAGAACATAAAAGCACTCCGCTTAGACCGAGGTAGAGAATATCTTAACCAAACTTTCATTGATCACTTAAAGGAGTGTGAGATAGTATCCCAACTCACTCCTCCTTATACACCACAATGGAATGGTGTTAGTGAAAGGAGGAATAAAACTTTTCTTGATATGGTAAGATCAATGATGAGTCATTCAACTCTTCTTTTATCCTTTTGGGGATACGTTTTGTAGACAACAGCATATACCCTTAACTGAGTACCAACTAAAGCTGCAGATGGGATTACATATGATTAATGGTATGGAAAGAAACCCAGTCTGACACAAATACGTGTATGGGGGTGTGAGGCATTTTTCAAGACTCTACCAAGTGAAAAATTAGCATCCAGAATCACCAATTACATCTTTATAGGTTATCCTAAGGAAATCAAAGGATATTACCTATATAACCCTTCAGATAGAAAAGTTTTTGTGGCAAGATACGCCATATTTCTAGAAATGGAACACATTTCTATTGGAAATAGTGGGAGAAAGATTGAATTCGATGAAGTTAATACTCTAGATGCACAAGAGTTGGTAAAGAAATAATATCCACAAGAGTAGGTGGAAGAAGAAGTTTTTCCTAAGACACAAATACTATATAGGTCTACGTGAGAGGTTAGAGAACTAGAATGTTATAGTTTTCTTGTCACCAAGTCAGGAGAAACATTAGTCCTTGAGGATGATGAACCTTTAACCTATAATGAAGCATTAGAAGGCAAATATGCTACTAAATGGCAAGAATCCATGAATTCTAAGATGGAGTCCATGTACAAAAATCATGTATGGATTTTGGTAGACCCTCCAGCGGATGTAAAGCCCATTGGATGCAAATGGGTATTCAAAATAAAGATGGGAATGGATGGTGAGGTTAATAACTTCAAAGAAATATTGGTTGCTAAGTGTTTTAGGCAACGTCAAGGCATTGACTATGATGAAACCTTCTCACCAGTAGCAATGATTAAATCCATCAGAGTATTGCTTGCAATAGTAGCCTTTCATGATTATGAAATTTGGAAAATGGATTTCAAAACTGATTTTCTAATTGGGAAGTTGGTTGAAGATTTCTATATGACTCAACCTGAAGGTTTTTTCAAGTCAAAGAATGCCAATAAAGTATGCAAGCTACAGAGATCCATTATTGGGTTGAAGTAGGCATCAAAGTTATGGAAAGTTCATTTTGATGAGGTTATAAGAGAATTTGGTTTTGTCAAAAACAAAAGCGAGCCTTGTGTCTGTAAAAAGTTTAAAGGAAATTTTATCATTTTCCTAGTGTTATATGTTGATGACATATTAATTATGGGAAATGAGGTTCAAGTCTTACAGTCAGTTAATACTTGGTTAAATGAATGCTTCTCCATGAAAGACTTAGGTGAAGCAGCCTACATTATAGGGATCAAGATATATCAAGATAGATCTCAAAGGCTGTTTGGGATAATTCAAAGTACATATATTTACAAGGTAATCAAAATGTACAATATGGAATAATCCAATAGAGGATTTTTGCCTATATCACATGGTATAAATCTCTGCAAGAAAATGTGTCCACAAACACAAGATGAGATTGATATAATGAGTAGAATCCCTAATACCTCAGCAGTGGGTTTTATCATGTATTCCATGATATGTACTAGGTTTGATGTTGCCTTTACTTTAATCATGGTGAGTAGATATCAATCTAATCCAGGAGAGCTGCATTGGGAAGCTGTTAAAACTATCCTAAAGTAATTGAGGTGTACTAAGGATATGTTCCTGGTGTATGGAGGAGATGAGGAACTAGTAGTGAGAGGATACACTAATGCTATTTTCTAGATAGATCATGATGATCTAAAATTGTAGTAAGGCTACATTTTTTCCTGGATAGTGGTGCAGTGAGCTGGAGAAGCTCGAAGGAAGTTTTGGTTTCTAATTCTATAGTAGATTCTAAATATATTACAGCTTCTGATACAGCAAAGGAAGAAATCTAGATATATAGCTTTATCTCAGACATTGGTATTGTGCCTAGCAGTGTAGACCATATTCCAGTATATTGTGATAATACTGCTGCATTGGTACTTTCCAAGGAGCCCAGGTCTCACTATAGGATAAATCATATTCTTTAGAAGTTTCATATCATGAGGGATTTTACTCAAAGAGGTGAAGTCACAGTTATCATAGTGTCCACATAGTACAATGTGGATGACCCACTAACTAAATCCATTTCTCAGTAGAATCATGATTCTCATGTCAGAGCTAGCAGATTGAAACCTGTTAGCAATTGGATCTAGTGCAAGTGGGAGTGTTGAAAGTGGGTTCCCTATACCCAACTTGTGTTGTACTTTGATTACCACTACATGTATATATTTTATTATATATATATGTGTGTTTACCTTGCCATAATAGTGTAAATACTTATGTATCCACTTTGTTTATGGAAATTCCCTTAGATTTTATGTTGTATCAAAGGGTTATAACAGATCTCAGGCTATAATGAGAACCCCAAGATACCATGATAGTTATCTTAAAGTTATATCATATGGTCTAGTTACATCATTCTAAAAGGACATAGATGATGTGTAACCATCAGGTGTTGGGGGCTCATAAGCATTGAGACTTCTTCTCATGAAGTTTTCACTTAATGATTTCTAGTTGTTGAGATCATGAGGATTGGACCGCGTAATAGGAACACCACATGTTTCAGGTGTCATTGATCATTCCTATCTATGGACATGTGTAATGGTCTCCAGACTTGAGATCATTATCAATGTATGTCATTAAATTTCACACTTTTATGTAAGGTGAAAACAATGTTAATTAAGTTGTTGCGAGGTAGTTTGTGTTGGGTACGCCATTTGTGACATGTCATTAATTGAATGATCAATATAAGATTTTTCGCTTCTGAGTTGAGGAAGAGATATCTAAGGCTTGGTTGATTAGGATGGTTGCACCTTCATTAAATCCATGTTCATGGTAGTGTAAGGTAAGACCGTCCGGACATATCAAAAAATAAAATAAAGCAAGAGAAAAGATGATGACACTAGTATGCATTATGCTTATTGATATATCGATGACAAAGAGATTATATTGCACAGACCATGTTCATAGGAAGGTATTCATTGATTTGACTTTACCTTATCATTATAGGGGCCTTGATGGGTTGCTAGACCCTTCTCTTGGTAGGTGAATATTATTCAATGCTATTGAGATAAGGGCCTAGAGGGTCACACACTATAGTGCTTTGAGAATCTGCCCTATTATGAGAATATGACTATAGAACATGCTGGGATCCACCGAGGGTTCTGAGAATTATCCAAGTTATATGGAACACAAAGTAATAAATAAATTTAATTATTCAAGTTTGGAATAGTTTGTTGAATTTATTTATAACATGTATTTACAAGTGATTAAGTAAATACCAAGATAAAATATTATTCAAATGGATTTAAATATCTAGGGTTCATTTAATATTTTCAGGGGAAGTGAGTCAAGTTTTAGACTCAAGATTATCACACAATATTTACTATATATATATCAGTTAGTAATAATATTATAAATATTATTTATGGCATAATTTAATTTGTCATAAATAAATATTTATAAAACTTATACTATGAATATCTATTACATGGGAGTTGGGAACCCATACCAGGTATTCTAGATATTCACTATATAAGTAAGAGAGAGGCTCTCCCCATATAACTATTCAAGTGTTAGAATTGAGAGCCTCTCTCTCCTCATAGATTCTAGAGAGAGATTCTATCAAGCAAGGAAGAACTTCAATCTTGGCCATCTTGGATAGAAGTCTCTTGCCTTGAGGTGATCACCGTTGCATCGAAGAACTCATTGGTGTATCGCGCTAGCACTCAGATCCCAACAAATGACGTGCGAGCAGATTCAAGAGGCATGTGTGGACAATCTAGAGGGCTTTGACTTCAGAGTCTTTGAGCAATGGTCACCAGCATCCTACGACAGACTTTCACATGTCATATCTAAACAAGGTACATTTTTTATTTTATTTTGTGCTCTGTCAAATCTACATGTAGTCCTCTGACTATACCGGAATAGTTCACCAGAGTCGATGTTGTAACGTTGCTCCGATGATGCAAAAAAAATTAAATTATTGGCCCATCGACTTTCACTGCATGTCCTAGTACCTAACAGAGATCATGGTCATCAAGGAGGGTTGGTGTCAAAGGAAACATATAACAAATGAAAAGAAACTACTTTATTAAGAAATCCCTAAAAATGAAAAACTTTCTTCAAATAAAATCATAAAGAAACCAAAATAAAAATGAAGACCCCTTTGAAAAAGAAACTAGTATCTTGATCCAAAACCTCTAAAAAATAAATAAATACAAAGTTCCATTGACTAAAAATTAATTTTCAGAAAATAACAATACAGTTGTTTCACTTTGATGGGTGGTGGAATTATTTGTTCTATTTGATCATTAATTAGATTCATGATATAATATCACAAATTCCTGTGAAATCCATACAAGAAAAATTAATTATGCATATGCACATTTATTATATAAAATGATCCATATTCATAAGCTCATTAATAAAAAACTCATCATCATTCTCAATAAAAAATACAAAAGAATAGTAATGTTTTCATTTTTATGTAAAAATAATGATGATGTTATTTTAGAGTTTATCATCACCCAGAATATTGAAAATGATATACTAATATATAAAAAAATATAGAAAGACTTAATGGATGTGATATATTTTAGTGTCATTTGGATTCTATAAAGGGATATACTGATGTTGAATACTATAAAAAATGGTTAAACAATTTTAATGTAGTTTAGTTTCTTTTGAAAATACATAATGGGTTACACTAAAGTTTTTACCATCAAAGAAGTTAAATGGTTTATCATGTAGTTTTTACTCTCTATGATGGTGAAAGGGAAATATATATTATATTATATTCCATAAAAAATAATATGTTAAGATTTATTTTAATTTAATTAATGAACACTAATAGTTTTACACTAATGGTTAATATTTTCTAGGAATAAATGACTTTGTCATTAAAGATTATTCACTCTAGTACTATGATCATGAACTCAACAAGGATAATTCACTCACAATGATATTTTTATTATCCACTGCATTTAACATTCTAGGTTATCAAACTACAATATTGTTAGATGACCTAGAGTGTTGAATGCATAGTAAGATAAAAAGACATGGTGGAATCAACCATGCCACAAATCAATACAAAGTGTACCCGGTATGACTAAAATTGTGTCGTTTTAGTTTGAAATTGACATTTTATTAATTTATTGTTTCATATTTATATTTAATTTAATTCTTTATAGCATTACTAACATAATAATTTTTTTCTTATATAGGTGGATTCTTTTTCTTGAGTTGGATTGGTTTGTTTGAGGTTACTCGTGCTCATGAGAGATTGGACTTTGAGGCTACAACTGAGATAACAATAAGGAAATGGGTCAAGAATGTATTAAACCATCATAGAAAGGTTAATTCTTACTACTTATTTAGTTAATTTTATCACCATTTTATCTACTATTTTTAATTTAATTTTATTATCATTTTTATCTAATAATTTTTTCCATAGATCTTTTGAGAAGTGATATTTTTCCTTCAATCATCTACAATAAGAAAAAAATAAGAGAACATGTTTATTTTGGATGAGGTGTTTTAGGAAGCATGGGGTTTCTTATTCCATCAAAAAACATTTATTTATTTTCTATCTCGATGAAAAAAAATTAAATAAAAACACACATCACATACACAATAATCTATACCTCAATCTGATGTACAATGTGATGGTATTACTCGACCTGTATGTTTTTAGTTTATAATTTACAATTTAGTTGAAAACACACATCACATATTTAAAACTAATAAAATGCATTCAAATTATTTTGAAGCTTTATGAAAATAATTCATAAGTCATTTTTTATGTGTAAGAATCAGCCACACCTCAATCTGATACACGATGTGCCTGACAAGACTCAAGGTTTCTATTATCAGTTTAAAATTGATATTTTAGTTCCAAAAGTTTCACTCATTGAAAACCAATAAAATGAATTCATCTTGTCTTAATAATTTAGGAAAATGATTCATATGTCATTTTTTAAATGTATTAATCATTCAAATGTCAAATAGACACACAATGTTATAGGTATCTAAAAGTGTGTGTTTCTAGTTTAAAATGACATTTTAGTAAAAATCAAAAGTAACGTACTCAAAATTGAGAAAATGCATTCATGTTGTTTTAATACTTTAGTAAAATGGTTTATAATTTATTTGTTTCAGGTAGTAATCATCTGCACCTCAATATAATACATGGTGTGACTGGTATGACTCTAACTGTGTCTTTTTATTTAAAATTGATATTAATTTTAATAAAAAAGAAAACTAACATACTCAAAACCAATAAAATGTATTTGGATTGTTTTTATACTTTAGTAAAATGATCCATAAGTTATTTTTGATGTATAGGAATCAATCGCACCTTAATCTGATACAAGATATGCGCGATATGACTCAATGTGTCTATTATCAGTTAAAAATTGACATTTTAGTTCAAAAAATGTCACCCACTAAAAAATGAGAAAACATTCTCAGATTATCTTGGTAATTTTGAAAAATTATTCATAATTAATTTTTGATGTGTAGGAATTGGTCTCACATAAATCCAACACACGATGTGACCACTATGATTCAAAGTGTATGTTTCTAGTTTAAAATGATGTTTTAGTAAAAACCACAATCGACGTACTCAAAACTGATAAAATGATTTCATATTATTTTGATACTTTAGAAAAATGATCCATAAGTAATTTGGGAAGTGTGGGAATCATCTGAACCTCAATAAAAAACATGTTGTGATTGGTATAATGGCTATTTTGTCATAAAACGTTAAATTTATTAAGTTTTTAAAGGTGATTTATAGCATAGGTAACACCCTAGGTTGTATCTAAAGGATATTTGGATGCTAAAAGTGTGTATTTTTAATAAAAATTACTAAAAGAGGGGATGGTTTTGAAAATGATTTTTAAAAATATGACTTAATTAAAGATTTTATTAGTTGACAAAGTAATGTGGTGTTTTCATAATTATGAGATAAGTGTGTCATTTAAATTTCACTACACATCTTGGATAGTTCATTGTTCTGAAAAATTTACATGGTTTAATAGAGTCCTTTGGTTGAGGTTTGTCATGATCTCAATTCCACTCTTGCCACTTAAAACAATGCACAAAGAACCACCCCTTTCCACAACAATCATTTTGTAAAGGTTTAGACCTCAAACATAGAGTGAGGATTGAAAAATCATACCTATATCTCAAGTATTTGTGGGAGAATGAGGATTCCTTTACTATCCAATCAGAACAACCTAAGATTCCAACTTCAAATATCAACCCAATCGGTTTTCAAATGAAAATTGTTTCACTTAATTATACCCAATAAATATATTAAGAGGAGAATAATTTTAAGATAAAACATAAGTGAAATATTTCTCCCAAAAATTACACAAAACTGGTAGAAAGAAAAGTTCCAGAAGTCCCTCTCAAGTATGTGTAACTTCCTCGAAATGATTGTCCACCATTTAGATCTCCATTGAGAGGAGTCAAAAGCTTGGGTGGAACTTCACATTCATCATTGATCCCCATATGAAGATAGGGGCCTCCAGATTTTCTAGGATGAGGGGCTGACTCCTTTTTATCTCCAAAATGGTATATCTTTTCTCCCTTTTCGAGCTTACAAATGTGGTGCCCAAGGTACCATTTTATAGGCAAATTAGAAGGTGGTTTTGAGCCCCCATATTTAAATAAACCACTTGGACCATGGTTTCTGGTGGACAAATACTCTTATATCACTTTTAAAAGAACTAAAAATTTGTTTATGCACAACTTACTCCACAAAAAAATTGGTATCATTTAAAAAACTACAGCCCGATATATGGATGAAATATAGAACACTACTTTTGACTTTGCACAAATTCGGTTTCTTGGACAAATTGGTTCAGTTAATCCCCTAAATAGACAAATTGGAATTGGGTGTCTTAATAAAAGTTGTATCCAAATGAATTTTTAATTAGAAAAATATATTTCAGCCTAATTGGATTCACGAATCAAATGAAGTGTCTGTTTGAGTCCACGAGTGTTCTTGGAATCTTGTACAGTTTGGCCCATTTTTCTTCAACTTCATATTAGGTCTTCCAAATCACCTCCACATATATTTAAATCATCAAAACAAATGAAATTACTCTTTTTAATAGTGATTAACAAAAAATAATTGAATCAAAAATGAAATTAAATTATCTATTAAAATTTTAATTTATGATATAAAATCAGTTTAACACAGTGGTATAAGGGTGAAAATGAATAGTGAATCATTACGCGATCACACCCCCATACATAAAAATTTTCACTTCTCAGTAAAGTCACATTTCTAAAAATTATGTAGGGAGATATTCCAAAATTCATAAATATTTAACATTGAACATTTAATTCTCGATATCAATGTGATCAAATAAAAACCACACTAAGTATTTATTTTTAATGATCATAGAAAAATATGTCTCATAAATTGTATCAGAATTAAATTGAAGGATATGAATAATACCAATTTGAGAAAACAATTTAAAATTAATAAATGTCACTAACTCTCCACTTATGTGTGTGAAAACCATTTCATACTATTCTTTCCACTTTCTATCTAGTAAATATAGGTTATTTAAAAAAATTCTGCTTAAATGATTATGTCCACTAAACTTTCCCTGTATCATTTGCAATCAAATTTCAAGACCCAGTCACTTAAGATTTTCTAAAAGTCAACCCTTAAGCTCCTAACCTAGATATCCCCATATGTTGTATATTTAATCGCTCCCATCATTTATTATTGTTATTGTTATTTTCAAAATTTAAACTTGGAGAAAATCTCACTACCATCACTCAACCCTTATTGATATCTTCACAACACTAATTGTAATAGATATAACAAGATCAATGGTTGAGGAAGAGTAGTGTTTCACCTACCCAAGACACAGCTCATATTTTTATGTTTTTTTATTAAATGTTTTTTAGGGCATACAATAGTTGTATAATAGGTACACGCATATAGGTCAATCCAGTATAACAATGAAAAATATTGGATTAGGAATGAACGTATGGAAAAATAATTTTGGAAAGCTGAAAAATATTAACCTAACTTATATTTAAATTATATTAATTAATTAAAAATAATTCTTCGTAACTAGGTGCAAAGATGTGTGGAGATATTAACTGACACAATTTTCCCATAAACCAATCACACAAAGGGCATTATTCTTCTCAAAGGTTCCAAAATGATACAACCATTTATATCATCAAAAACAACCAATTAACTATAAAAATTAACACCTCAATGTTAAATTCATGCCAAAACACACATTCTATCTGTGAATTGTTTTTTAAATGTTAAAGCAACATGAAATAATGAAATCCATCATGCATTTTCAATAATTTCCATGATTAATTGGGCATAAAAAATAAATATTCTGGTATAAAATTAAGGGGAAAATGAGAGGGGAATATAACAATACTATTCAGAAAGCAAAAAAATAAAAAAGAAAGGTGATGAAAATTCCTAACTAACCAAGTAATATACCCATCCCCCCACACCAAGATTATGAAGTTTCCTCACTATAATAAAAGATAATATTAGAAGGAAGGATAAAACCTAGTGGTGTCATTTGTAGGATGCTTCTTGAACTTGGAGTTCCTCCATCGAGGACTTAGGAATGGCTTCATGAAAGTGTTTCATCCACTTCCCATTGACAATGAAGGTTTTTTTGTTTCTTCATTCTAAAACTGAACAACACCAAATGGATAAACATTAGTAACAATGTATGGGATAAACCAGTGGGAACAAAGGTACATGGATGAAACTTCATCCATGAATTGAAAAGGAGGACCTTCTTACTAATGTGGAATTGATGATGAATGATGAGATGGTTATGGAAATCCTTGCTTCACTTATTATAAATCATGGAGTTCTCATATGGATCTATACTCATTTCCTCCAACTCTTGAATCTGTAACTTCCTCAAAGAACCAATACTAGAAATATTTGAATTACATTTTTTTGAGGGCCTGGTAGGCCCGATTCTCTATCTCAATAGGGAGGTGACAACTCTTTCTAAAAAACTAGCTAACATGGTGACATGCTAATGGGAGTTTTAAAGGTATTACAATAAGACCATATTGAATCATCAAGTAGAAGACTCTAATCTTTTTTGTTGGGTTGAACAATTTTTTCAAGAATTTTATTTAACTCTCTATTAGACACATCATTTTGACCATTATTTTGTAGGTGATATTTAGTAAACACTTGATGCTAGACCCCATACCAACACAAAAAATTTTGCATTGTTTGGATGTAGAAAGGAGAACCCTGGTCACTAATTGTAAACCTAGGTAACCCAAACCAACTGAACATTTGGGTTCTCAAAAACTACCACAACTATATTGGAATCATTTTTTTCTCATGGATTGTGGCTCTACCAATTTTGACATGTAATTAAATTAAAAAATAATATACATGTTTCGAAAGTAATTAGGAAATGGCCCCATAAATTCAATTCCCCAAAATCAAAAATTTCATAGAAGAGAAAGGGTTGTTGTGTCATTTAATTTATTTTAGAGATATTCTCTATTCTTTAAAAGTGAGTACAAGATTTATAGAAATCATGGGAATCCTAAAATAATGTTGGCCAAAAGAGACCAGAATCAAGTACCTTGTGAGTAGTCAATTGGGGACCAAAGTGGCCCCTATAAGCAAGAGTGTGGAAGAGCTTAAGTAAAGACTAAAAATCACTATCAAGAAAAAAACAATTTAGGAATTGATCACTACATGTGTTCCAAAGTTAGGGGTCATCCCAAATGTACCAAAGAGAATCATGTTTTAGACTATCAGCTTGGTTTTTGTTAAAATCATTAGCAATGAAAGTTTCTGCCAAATAATTTACAATTTCGGCATACCAAGTAATAGAATCTTGTACTTGATATAGTTGATCATTAGGAAACATGTCATTTATAGGAATAAAAGGGAATGATTCAATGTCTGGGGATGGTAGAATCCTACTGATATGGTCAGCCACCACATTCTATGCTCTTTTTTTATCCCTAATTTCTAGATTAAATTCCAAAAGTAGGATCATCTAATGAATGTGATGTGGTTTGGAATGTAGTTTATTAAGGACATATCTAAGGGCTGTATGGTCTGATAACATGATAAATTTAGACCCTAAAAGGTATAACCTGAATTTATCTAAGGAAAACACAATGGAAAGGAATTATTTTTCAGTTGTAATTTAATTTTCTTGGGAAGGGTCCATTTTACATGAGGAATAGGTAATGACATGTAGATCTTGATCAACCCATTGTGATAAGACAGCCCCGATTGCTTAGTTAGAGGCATCACACTTGAGCTCAAATTTTAAATCCCACCGAGGTGGTTGGATTATCAAGGGTGATATGTGACTCCATTTCAATTTATTAAAATCTTCATCACATTATTTATCAAAAAAATTATTTTTCTTTTTGAGTAAGCGGGAGAGTGGTAGTGCAATTTTACTAAATTCTTGAATGAAACGGTGATAAAATACAGTATGAACTAAGAAATACTGCACATCCTACACATTCCTGGGGAAACGTAGGGAGGAAATGAAATCCACTTTTGATTTATTTATTTTGATACCATCCACAGAAATGATATTCCCATGTATTATACCTTGTCGCACCATGAAATAACATTTCTCATAATTTAATATAGGACTCTTTCAAAATAGTAATGTAGGATATAACCAATACTACTCAAACATTCATCAAAATAGGATCTTTAAATAGTTAAATCATACATGAATAATTATATAAAATTATCCAGGTAATTCAAAAAAATTCTCACCATTCATCATTGGAAAGTACCTAGAGAATTACACATACCAAATGGAATCCTCCTATAGGAAGATGTTTCAAAGGGGAAAGTAAAGGTTTACTTTTATTGATCCTAAAAGGAAATATGGATCTAAAAGTATCTAGAATACCCATCAAGAAAATAGTAGTGGGACTTCCCTGTTTTCCTCTCTAGGATCTGGTCAATAAAAAATCAGAAATGGTCCTTCCTAGTGTTTTGGTTTAGTCCGTGATATTTTATACACACATGCCAACTATTCTACACATGAATTGGAACCAATTCATTGTTTTCATTTTTAATTACCATAAGACTAGTTTTTTTAGAAACTACCTATATTGGATTGAATCATTGTCTATAAAAAATAAGGTAAATGATTCTAGTATCCAAAAATTTTGTTACCTCATTTTTAACAACATAAAAGAGGTTTGGGTTTAGTTGACGTTGTTCCTGACTTAATGGTTTACCTCATCATTTAACAATATATGATGTGTGAAAATTAATGCGATAATACCCGTAATGTCAGTAATTTTCCATCATAATTCTTTTTTATACTCCCTCAAAAGTTCAAGTAGTCACAATTCATGCTCTGGAGGGAGTGAACTAGTAATGATGATAGGAATTTTGTTTCCATTCTCAAGATATGAATATTTCAAATTTTGAGGTAGTGGTTTATGTTACAATTCAGGGGGATTTTGGATTAATGGGATTTAATGTGAAAGTGATAGTTCACTGGTATCATCTAACTTCTCAATGGTAATATCCTTATATAAGGAATAATCTTTTATAAGCTTAGCAGTATCATTGATGGTTATAGGATCCTTAGTGCTCAGGAAATCATCAATTAACAAACATTCTTGAAATTTTCTAAGTTGGTACAACATTAAATGCATGATTCATTACCTATAATGTCTATCAATGATGAAAAATCGTAAAGGGGTCAAAAAAAAATAATCGAATTTTTTTTAGGGAAGTGAATATATCAATTTAATTAATTGAAAGTGTGGAATGTTCTTATAAGGGGTGCTTCATGGAATGAAGGATGTTGAAGTTCAAAATGTCACCACCAAACCCTATAGATAATGTACCATTGTGGATATTAATTATGGTTTTGGAAATTTTCAATAAAGGCCTCCCCAATAAAATTGGGGCATGTCCATTCATCCTATCTTCTTCCATTTTAATCACATAAAATCAGCATGAAAAATTAAATTTTTCACCCGCATAATAATATCATCTAACACACTAGTGGGGTGTGTGGTACTATAATTTTCTATTTGAACAAAAATTTCAGTGGGATTTAGTTCCCTAACCTATAATGAATAGAAAATAGAGTGAGTTATCACATTTATTGTGGCACCAAAATCAAGCATAGTATTGGAAAATAAATACTCCCCAAGTGTGCATGGAATCGATAATGTTCAAGGATCATTGCATTTAGAGGGAATTTATGGCTATATTAATGCCTATAAGTTCCTCCCTAATCTCACCTTTTCATCACCTCTAATTCACCTTCAATGTGTACACATCTCTTTGAGAAACTTTGTGTATTGTGGAATTTGCTTCACAACATTGATCAAGGGGATGTTAACCTGCACTTTTTTTAAAGTTTCAAAGATTTAATTATCAAGTTCAGTTTCTTTTAGTTTCTTTGGTTGGGTGGACCTTTTAGGAAATATAATATGATAGGTTGTTCTAGGTGACTCATCAATAGAAACACTCTTTCCTTTAGTGGTATTTTTCTCATGATAAATTTTTTCATCTCTTAGACCATTCTCAGTGGTTGGGATGGTGGTTTCCTCTAGATGGGATTACTCTAATGAAGTTTTAATTTGTATTTTTAGTTTTTTTTCACTCTTAAGGGTGATTGAATTTACATTTCCATTATAGCTAGGGTAAACTAGTGGTTGAGAAGGTAGTTTACCCGACCCATGACTTTGGATTTCACTGATCGAGTTGACAAGTTAACCTAATTGGGATTTTAGGACTTATATGGTAGCTTGGTTGGTTTTTTGGGATTGGAGGTTATTTACATAAATTTTTTTCATCATGTACTCTAGGGTATTCTCAGGTTTTGGAGGGGGTTACTGAAAAGTCTTATGTGTTGGTTGGGGATTTTTGGGTGGTGGTGGTGGATAACTAATCTACCCTGGTCAGTTCTATGGTTATTGAGGTTGGTTTGAATACCCTTGTTCCTATAGGACTAGTTGTCTTTCTACCCAGAGTTAGATGGATTTTATGTTTCTTGACTAGTGGGTTTGTTATAGGGATATCCTGGAAATATTTCTTCTCAACTCTCAGAAGTTTCACTCAGTTGAGGGAATTAGTCAGAATAGTGGGTGTCAGAAGAATAGATACCACAATGGTTGGCAGGAGTATATTAGTACTTCTTTTGGGAAAGAGAAAGTTGTTAGAGTAGGGTACTTAACTTGTCAAACTTCATTCACACCTTATTCTAAAAATCCGAAATTTTCACCTCATGGACACCTAAAAGGGGTACACTGGACCTTGAACTGACTTGTTGAGTGTGTTTAACCATGTTCTCAATGAGGTTACTTATAGAGATTGGGGTTTTTTCAACTAGTGCACCACCTGTAGCAACATCAATCATGTTTTGATCAATAATAATTAAACCTTCATAAAAATATTGTATTAAAAGTTGATCACTTATTTGGTTGTGTAGAAAACTTGAAAATATTTTTTTTAAATATTTCTCATTATTCATGAAGTGTTTCCATTTTTTATTGTCTTATCCTATAAATTTATTTTCTTAGTGTTGCAGTTCGAGAGGCTGGGAAATATTTTTCAAGAAAAATGTGTTTCATGTCTGCCCAACCTCTAATTGTGTAATTAACATAATATATCCAATATTTTATAGTTTCTTATAATGAAAAGGGGGAATTACCTAAGCTTTACTTATTATTTATCCACATTAGTAGATTTTAATACTAAACACCCAATGTGAAATTATTTTATGTTCTTATGTGGATCTTCTCCTGCGAGTCCATGAAATATTGGTAATAAGTGAATTAAACTAGATTTTAGTTCAAAATCAGGTGCTTCTCCTTGTATTTGAATGTATATGGGATGTATATCTAAATTAGGTCAGGTTAGTTCTTTTAATTTATGGTTATTTTCAGCAATATAATACAATTTTATTTCAGTTTTTATGTTGGTTTCATAATAATAATAAGTATCAATAATAGTCTTGATTTTTTGTGTGCCCTCCTTCAAGGGATCATTCGGTGCTTCTTGGTTTCAATGATGCAAGATCCTACCTGATTCATGTTCAAAAGGAAGTAGTTCCTCTGATGAAAATCACATCATGCATAAGACCTAAAAAAGGAAGATTTTATAAATCAACTTAAAATGGAGAAATAAAATAAGCACACAAATATTTACAAAATACACAATGTTTTTATAAAAAACGCACACTAAAAACCAAAGCACTCCCCAGAAATGGTGCCAAAATTTGACTGCGTTGTCAATTGATTAAGTTTTTAAAGGTTATTTATAGCATATAGAAGGCCCTAGATTGTCCTTCAATGATATTTGGATGTTTAATGTGTGTGTTTTTAATAAAAATTTACTAAAATATGGGGTGGTTTTGAAAACAATTTTTAAAAAAATGACTTAATTAAAGAGTTTATTAGTTGAAAAGGAAGGTAGTGTTTTATAATTATGATAGAAGTAGGTCATTTAAATTTCACTAAACATCTTGTATATTTTATTGTTCTTAAAATTTTACATGGTTTAATGCAATCCTTTGGTTGAGGGTTGTCAAGATCTCAATTCCACTCTTTCCTCTTAAAATGATGCACAAAGAACCACCCCTTGATACAAAAATCATGTTGTCAAGGTTTAAACCTAAAACATAGAGTGATTTATACCAAATAATACTAATATCTCAAGTATGTGTGAGATGAAGAGTATTCTTTTGTTTTCCAATCGAAACAACCCAATATTCCCACTTGAAATCTCAACCCAATCAGTGTTGAAATGAAAAGTGTTTCACTTAATTATACCCATGAAATATATTCAAAGGAGAAGAATTTTAAGATAAAACATAAGTGAAATATTTAACACACAAATTACACAAAATAAGTAGAATAAAAAGTGCCAAAACTCCCTCCTAAGTATGCGTAGCTTCCTCGAAATGACCATCCACTATTTAGCTCACCATTGAAAGGAGGAGGAGGCTCAAGTGGAACATCACCTTCATCTTTGATCCCCCTATGGGAATAGGGTCCTCCAGAACATCTAGTATGGGGAGAGAACTCATTTGGGTCTCTAAAATGTTATATATTTTCTCCCTAGTTGATCTTACAAATGGGGTTCCCAGGGTTCCATTTTATAGGCAAAGTGGAAGGTGGTTTTGAGCCCCCATATTTCAATAAACCACTTGGACCATGGTTTTCAGTGGCCAGATAGTCTTATCTCACTTTTTAAAAAACAAAAAATTTGTTTACACACCTATTGTATAACTCCACTAAATATTTGGAAGAATTTAGAAAAATAAATCTCAATATATGGATGAAATATTGAACACAAATTTTGACTTTGTGCAAATTTGATTTCTTGTATAGATCAATTTTTTTGGGGGTCTTAATAGATGAATTGGGTTTGAGTTTCTTTATAATATTTGTATCCCAATAAATTTTGGATCATATCACAAAATATAAGACCAATTGGATGCGCTTATTATATGAAGTATCTGTTTGAGTCCACTAGTTTTCTAGGAATCTTGCACGGTTTAGCCCATTTTTCTTCAACTTTATCTTGGGCCCTCTAAATCACCTCCACCTATAATGAAATCATAAAAACAATTCAAATTTACCTTTTTAACAATTATTAAAACAAAATAATTGAATCAAACATGAAGTTTAATTTGTTATTAAATTTTGAAATTATGATACAAAATCATTTTAACGTAGTTTTATAAGGGAAAAATGAATTGGCAATCATTACAAGGTCATATAACTCCATGTGTGTCTTTTTATTTAAAATTGATATTAATTTTAGTAAAAAAGATAACTAAAATACTCAAAACTGATCAAAAACATTTTCATTGTTTTTATTCTTTAGTAAAATTATCCATAATTCATTTTTTTGATGTGTACGAATCAGTCGTACCTCAATCTGATACATGATTTTCCTGACATAACTCAATGTGTCTATTATTAGTTTAAAATTGACATTTTAGTTAAAAAAAATATCACTCATTGAAAACTAATAAAATGAACTTGTATATTCTTGATAATTTAGGAAAACGATTAATAAGTAATTTTTGACGTGTAGGAATTAGTCTCACATCAAACTGACACACGATGTAACTGATATGACTCAAAGTGCATCTTTAAAGTTTAAAATGAAATTTTATTAAAAACAAAAAGTGACGTACTCAAAACCAATAAAATGGTATTTTATTATTTTGATACTTTATTAAATTGATCCATAATTTATTTTTTGATGCATAGGATTTAGCTTCACCACCATCCAATGCACGATGTGACCGGTATGACTCCAAATGTGTATTTTTATTTAAAATTGACATTAATTTTAATAAAAAAGATAAGTGACATACTCAAAAACAATAAAATTCATTATGATTGTTTTGATGATTTATTAAAATTATCCATAAGTCATTTTTGATTTTTCGGAATCAGTTACACCTCGATCTGATACACGATCTACCCTGCATGACTCAAAGTGTCCATTATCAGTTTAAAATTGACATTTCAGTTCAAAAAATTTCACTCAATGAAAACCTAGAAAACACACTCAGATTTTATTTATAATTTAGGGAAACAATTAATAAGTCATTTTTTATGTGTAGTAATTATTCTTGCATCAAACTAGTATATGATGTGACCGATATGACTCAAATTGTGCATTTCCAGTTTGAAATGATATTTTAATAAAAACCACAAATGACATACCTGAAACCAAGTAAACACATTTTTATCATTTTTATACTTTATTAAAATGACCCATAAGTCATTTAGGACATGTAAGAATCAAGAACACATCAATATGATGCATGGTGTGACTAGTATGACTCCAAGTACGTCCTTTTATCTAAAATTGACATTAATTTTAGTAAAAAAGACAATTGACATACTCAAAACTGATAAAATGAATTTTTATTGATTTAATAATATAATAAATTAATCCATAATTAATTTATGATATTTAGGAATCAGAAGCACCTCAATATGATACACAATGTGCCCGGAATGACTCAAAGTGTCCGTTATTAGTTTAAAATTGACATTTTAGTTCAAAAACTATCACTCATTGAAAAGAAAGAAAATGTGATTAGATTGTCTTGGTAATTTAGTAAAATAATTCATGAGTCATTTTTTAGGTTTAGGAATTAGTATCATGTCAATTCGACACACGATGTGACTTTTATGACTCAAAGGGTACTTTTCTAGTTTAAAATGACATTTTAGTAAAAAACACAAGTGACGTACTCAAAACCAAGAAAATTCATTCATAATGATGAAAATGATCCATAATTCATTTTAGATGTTTAGGAATCATCTACAGCTCAATTTGACATACGGTGTGACTGGTATGATTCCAAGTGCATCTTTTTAATATATAAGTGTCATTTTATTTTAAAATGTGCATCACATTGCCAAAACCAAAAAAAATGTAGCTAGATTTTTTTCTCATCATTATATCCACTATTACTTAATTAATTTCCTTATAATTTTTATCTTATACTTATTTGGTTAATTTTCATAGAGATAATGCTTGAAAACATACAAGAAATGGTGTGACATGTAAGAATCAACTATAACTCAATCTGATACACAATTTTTTTAGTATGACTCAAAGTTTAGTTTAAAATTAACACTTTCTGTTTAATTTATTTATTTATATTATTAATATCATAAGAATTATTTTCTTATGCAGGTTCATTATTTTTCTTGAGTAGGGGTGGTTTGTTCTTTTATACAGGTGCATTATTTTTCTCTATAATATAGTGTTTTTTTCTTGTGTTTTTTTTTATTTTATTTCATTTAAATTCTATATTTGTACCTTCTTTTTCTAATTTTTGGGGAGGAAGTGTGATTTTATAGAACACTACACTATTTATGGTGTTATAGTGTGCTATTAGATCACACTACAGTATGACCCTTTATTAGCGCTACAAAATGTGCTAATAAAGGCATCCTTTATCATCACTTATAAAAGTATTGATAATGGGGACCTTTATCTTTGCTTTTACAAGAACTGATAAATGGAGACTTTATTAGTGCTTCTAAAAGCATTGATAAATATGTATTTTATTAGTGCTTCTAAAAGCACTGATAAAAGCCTAGGGATTTTAATCATGCTCAGGTAGTCAATGCTTTGTAGCACTGATAAAGGCCAATTCTAGCACTATTAAAGGATTGTTTTATATTAGTGGCAGCAGTCACAACAAATATCAACCAGTGAAAACAAATCACCCAATGGCCATAATTTTTATTGGGGCATAAAGCTCATACAATCCACAATATCACAATAATAACAAAGTTATATAAACATGAAATAAAACCCATTTACCCCTTTCAATTTAAATTTATCTAATTAGTTAACTTTGAGTAAGCTAGCATATCCATCTTCTATAGATAAATAAAAGCAAAAACATCCCTCATGATACACAATAAAGATAAATGAGGGTTTCCCTGCCTCAAAGAATCTTTTTTGACTTGTCGTGCACTGCCGGTCGAAGAATAATTCATGCAAACCAAAACCACAACATGAGAAACCTTGGATCAACCTACACCGCACCCAAATATCATAAAAATGCATCCCAAACACACAACCCAAACCAGATCACACCACCATAGTTAAAATCCAAAAAATAAAAAAAGGAAGAAGATGAGAATGAGAGGATAACTCACTGGGAATCAAAGATAGAAATCTAGGAACCAATCCCCATTGAAAGAAACCTCAAAATGCCTAAAAGGGGAGTCGATGGATGCCTAGAATGAGAGAGTGTAATATTTTACAAAAACCCAAGCAATCTATATCTTTATAACCATAGTGCATCGGGGATTTACATGACATGTAATCCATTTTCACATCATGTAATCCTTGGGGTTTGGTTTCACTGAAAATTGCATCTCCTTTTTATTACCCTTAAAATATACATGCCATGAACCAGCCCTAGACAAGTCGTGAAACAAAATTTCATATTGTGTAAACTTTACACATTGTATATTTCCTACAACATCAGCTCTGCTACACCTCTGACCTTCACCAAAAACTCTTAGAAAGCTCCCTCTAACAACTCCAACCACTAAAATTGAAAAATTAATAGAGCATGAAGGCACATACCGTTAAATCGGATACCTCTCAAATGATTATCACCCATGAGAATCCAAAATAAATCTCACAAGGAAATGGGTCTGAACAAATAACTTATGAGATACCTCTCAAGGATCATTTCTTACATCAAATGCTACCACCAGCCAAACATGCCAAACCAAAATGGCCACAAAATATCTCACACAACCTCATCACCACACAACCACGTCACTAAAAACATCCAAACTCTATGAATCCCAAACCAAAAACCATCGTAACCAAATAACCACACCGCCCCGAACACACAAATCATGAAATTCCATCCTTCATGTAAAGATACTATCCACTTTGGGTACCACTAACTCACCCACATGGGTTTAATCACACTGCAATTAATGAATTGTGATTAGGAATTATGTTATCCCCTCTTCATATGTTATGAGTTTATCACACAACACACACATAGGAAAATATCTCATCTCATAAAATAGAAGGATCCAAACATCACATCATAAAGAAAAATAGAAAAGGAAAAAACTTAAAACAAATCTTGGTACTGGGCATGAATTTGCATCCCCCTCTCCTTAGTACTCTCCTCAAGGCCACCATGCCTCCACAACATGCGAACCAAAGGGTTGGTTCGCCCTCACAACACTTTCTCTTAGTGATATTGGATCTCTACTAGCCACTCCACAAACGTCAAGACATCCTCGATATCCCACTATCCACAATCAATTACATGGGATTCATCATGAAGATACTGATGAAGCTGAGAGACATGGAAGATATTGTGGATCCTCTCCAATCGCAATGGAAATTCCAATGATACACCACCTCTCTTATTCACCCCAACACCTCAAAGGGACCAAAAAACCTAGGAGAAATCTTACACCCCCTTACAAACCTCTGCTTCCCATGTCAAGTGGAAAACTTGAATAACACATGGTATCCAACCTAGAACTCCATGGTCCTCCTCCTATGATCGTAATAAGACTTATTCTTATCCTGTGTTTCTTTCATCCTCTCATAGACAAACTAAACCTTCTCTGTCATTCTCTACACCACCTCAAGACCAAGAACTACCGAATCCCTAACCTCTTTCTAGCACAGTAGAGAATGACATGACCTCTTGTACAAAGCCTCAAATGAATCCATGTTAATGGAAGAGTGATATCTATTATTATAAGAAAACTAAACTAAATTAAGGTTCCATACCCAAGATCCACCAAAGTCCAAGATGCATTCCCACAATATATCCTCCAATTTATGGATGGTATGTTTTGTCTGCTTGTTTTTTTTAGGGTGGAAAGCAGTGCTAAGGAGTAACTGAGTTTCAAAATTATGTTGTAATATCATCCATACTCATGAGTTAAAACATGTATCTCAATCTAAGATAATGAAACTTAGAAACCCATAAAACCACACCACATCATCTACATACCTATTAGATAAAGCATTCACTACACCTGACTCCTTGATCGCTAATAAGTGGGCTGATTTCATCAACCGATCCACAATCACCCAAATAGTTATGAGTAACCTTGTGACAAAATACATCGATATTTCATCCCATTTCCACTCAGGAACATACAAATGCTACAATAATCCAATAAGAATATGATGATCATCCTTTACCTACTGGTGAACCAATAACTTTTCTATAAACTCCAAAACTTTACATTTCATCCCAAGCCACCAAAACTACATTCCATAAGCCACCTTACATCTTGAAAATCATAGGTGTACCACTAAAGGTGAGATATGAAACCTATAAAGGACTCCCCCACATATCAATACTGAAAAAAATAAATTCCCATGAAACAACACCAAGTTTTGACCATCCTATAACCATCCCTTTATAGTATCACCATAGTTAACAAAATCATTCATCACCTCTACCTATGAGTCTCCCCACTTAGAGTCCTCCAACTAATGCATCAAATAAAACTACACCATTATCTGAAACAAGAAGCCTCTACCACCATCCACCATTGAACCTATGTTCAAGGCTATCAACTCCTCTGTTGCTCTCCAGGCATCCCCAGACTTCTAAAAAACACCCTTCCATGACTTCCTGATCAAAGTGCCGGCCATAACATTCCCCTTTACTAGGGTGTATGAGATCTAAAAATTTTCATCCTAAAGAAACAACATCCACCTCTGCTACCAAAAGTTTATATCACACTGAGAAAAGATATACCTAAAGATCTTGTCATCTTTGAAGACCAAAAAGTGCTCCCTAATGAGGTAATGACACTACAAATTTAGTGAAAACACAAACGTTGATAACTCTAGGTCATCTGTGGAATAGTAATTCTCATGGGGACATAATTTCCCAGACCCATAAGAGAACTTTTCTCATTGATTCATCAACACATATATCAAGAATAGACTGGAAGCATCTAAAAACACCTCAAACATGACCCCCTCTACAGGAAACTAAAGAAATTGAGTAATGAACAACTTTCCCATTAGGTAACCAAATGATACCTGTAACTGATCAGTCCAAAAAAATCATGGTCCTTCCTAATCAAATCTATCTACGAGGCTTCAACTTGAGATAAATTGGGAAAAAATCTTCAATAATATATTACAAGATCAAGAAAACTATGAAAATATACCATATTCTTGGGTTCCTCCTAGGAAAAAACTAACTCAACCTTCGATGATTCCACTACCACACCCTACTAAGATAAAACATTTCCAAGTAAATTTATCTTTCGTTCCAAAAACATACACTTAGAAAACTTTCCATAGAGCTGGTGGCATCAAATAACCGAAAAGATAGTTTTGAGATGATTGGAATTATACTCTTATAACTTCAAGTATATCAATATATCATTAATGAATATGATGATGAACCGGTCCATGAACTCATAGAACACAAATTTCATAAGCTCCATGAACATTGATGGTGAGTTTGTAACACTGAATGGAATGAATACAAACTCTAAGTTCCCATACCTTCATCTCAAGGAAGTCTTCATGATATATCCCTCCTTCACCCTCAACTAGTGATATCCATACCATAGATCGATATTAGAAAACCAACTCACCCCTCTTAGCTATTTTAAAAGATTATCTATCCTTGGAAGAGGGTAACGGTTCTTGATCGTCACCTGGTTTAACCCATGGCAGTCTATACACAAACTTAGACTACCATCCACCATCTTAGAGAACAAAATTGGAGCACCCCATGGTGACACATTGGGATGGATAAAACCCTTCTACATCAAATCATATATCTAAATCCTCAACTCCCATAACTCATAAAGTTCCATTCGATAAGGATCCATCAAAACAGGAGAATCATGAGGTTGTAAGTCTATCCCAAACTCAACATCACATCGAGGGGGTAGCTTCACAACCTCCTAGAGGAAAGCATCCAAGAACTCCCCAAAAACCCTGAGGACCTAAAATGTACCAGCCTCTGCTAATTCCACTGTCAACTAAGATAATAAAGAAAGAAGGAGCTCCTCACACTGACTTCCCACTTGACAACCCCTCTCACCAACGAAAAACACACACTAGCCATCCATATATGAGAAAATGACTCTCCAATGAAAGTAGATGATAATAGCACATAGGGAATTAAACTATTCAATTGTGAGGATAACATCATATGGTGAGATATGTAGTAATAAAAGATCACATTGGGACTGATGCAGGCCCATCTTATGTTAACACCCCCAGCACACATCAAGCAAGTTGGTCTAGAATATGACTAGTGTAGTCAACACCAGGGGTTTGGAAAGCCTCTCTATTTCTAGTCCAAAAGAACAGACTAGATTGGGTGAAATAAAGGAGTGTGAAGATCCTAAATCAAACAAGGCACAAACCAGAGTAATAAACAAATTGGTAGTACCTCTAACGATCTATGGCCCCTTTGGAACTACCATATCCACTATATAAAACTGACCACACCCATCTCTTTTTTATATCTGATAACAACCACCTCCATGACCACACTCAAGTTGGGATCCCTGAACACAAAGAATATCCCAAGGTTGGACTTTACCTTCTCTATATCCCATTAGAGAAGCATAAACCTACTACCCGTTCTACCGGAATAGTCTCACTAGAAAATTTTGTAGAGTATGACACTGAACCTATCCACCTCCACCAAACTAAACTCAGGGGGGAACTAGGAACTATTTATAGATATTTCTACGAACCCCAAAATGAAAACACACTAGGAAAAATCCCCAGGAAAATCATGGAAACCACTAACCCTAAAAGGTCGTAAAGGAAGCTGTTGAGGTTGACTCCCTACTTGTAAAAACCTCAAAGGTCTTGGTGCCTAAGACCTACCACTAAAAACTCTTCCCATAGAGGAACCCTGATGGTTCCCCTCTTATAGTAAACCACCTTACGAGTGTATCTACTTGATCACCTCTACCTTCTTCTAAACCTCCATATACATTGTAAATATAAAAGAGTGACTGCATACTGGATAGAAGGATAGATTTCCTCCTCAAGAATTATTTCATGAGACTCCTTATCCAGAAAAAGTTTTGGGGAAAAAATACCTCAAACTTGATCCCCATATATCACACTAACATAATCCCCTGCTAAAGAGAAATAATCTCATGCCTCTTTAATTCCTTCACGGTCAATGAAAGTAACTATTCCTGTAACTATTTCTAGAATTCAACCGACAAAACATTTATCTCCTTATGCTCACCTAGATACAACATCCAACATTGATGTGTAGCTCCCCACATTTTAATGACTACCAAAAGGAAGCAATATCCCACTAGTGCTTAGATCAAACTGAATGCAATATGAAGCTCCTCTAGCTAGCTCTCTATATCCACATCTGAAAGACTACCCTCATACTTCCCCAAAGCATGTATCTAGAAATCATGAAACTCTCTCTTCTAAGCCTCATGATCCTCTGTCGAATCAACCCTACAATGATCAATCAGATCAACAGGCTGAACCTAAAATTTCCTAATCCACACACTAATGACAAACAAGAGCCATAGATAAAAAGAAATCAAGAATTTCATAAGTTTGGAAGTATGAAATTTTATTAAGATTAATTTTAATTAATTTTAGTGATTTTATTCATTTTATTCATTTTAACCTTCTCAAAATAATCTAATTAAAAAAAGAATAAAATTCTTCATGATGAATGTAGCTCTATTAGGTCTCTACCCTATAAACAGGTCCACATCACTTAGTCGTTCAATAAGCTCAGATTCCATGCACTAGATCATGGGGGGCCTAAAATCACATTTCCTATCCAGTCTCCATGTCCTATGTCACGTACCATGGTCAATTGGCACTGCTTCCATACCAACCCATGAAATCCTCACTGTTCCTAACTTAAAACTATATCCTATCTCTCAACCATCACATTTGATACCAATTTTTCATGACCCCCTCCCTCCAAAGATACCACAATGATGGAAGAGAGATAATGACCCCCAAGTCCCGCCTCCAGTAGACCCTGGGTTGGCGACTAGCACTGAGGGTATAAAAATCTCATGTATGGGAGGCATTACCCTCTATAATATAAATAGTATTGATAGATAAGATGAATTATCCACCAAAAACTACAAGACATAATATAAACAGAAATCCAAAATCATCCCACATGCATGTATAAATAAACAGATACAAGTAAAAGTATCCAAAATAAAATACCCAAAAGCAAAGTTGAAGTAGTGACACAGCATCTATCCAATTTTTTGAGCTATAAATTTCCAGCACAGTTTATGTAATCCTCTTAGAAACCTGGAAAAAAAATTACATATGTAGGGTGAGCATACAACTATACTCAGCAGAAAAACTAAAGTCTCTCATGCACATGTTAAAGGATAATATTAATGCACCCTTTAAAAAACAACAAAACTAATAAATACCTTTATAGGTATACTAACCAAACCCAACCTCACCAAGGCACTCTCACCAAATAACTCAATTAATATAATATAAAAAGAATCATATCGATATAGGGTACCCCCCACCAATTTCTCGCTAGTATATAACTATCACACTCCCAATGTTGTACATCTTGGTGCTCTCATCTCTTCCATATACCACACTACCCCACAAGTATGGTCACAACACATCTCGCTCATAGAAACCTAGGATTTCCACCCCACAAGAATGACCAAATCACGTCTCGCGTGAAAACACATGGTCCACAAAAAAACCACTAGTTAAACCAGTGTAGTAGGGTATCATGAACATGTAGTAAATAAACCTCTTTCCCCCCTCCTACCATGAATGAACCCCACCAGAAGCTTCTACACAATCACGGTCTATCACACCTCTCTTGAAAACACCTCATCCACCACCCCACAACCATGGTCACAACTCGCATGAAAACAAATGGTCTATCACAGCCACTATCTGATGAATTAATAGAACTCTGGAAATAAAATACTATGTAATACCTATGAAACCCTAATATTTTTTGAAAAAATTTTAAATTAATTTAATCTTTTTGATATTTTTGATTTCACGTAATATAGAATATAGCTTGTGTTATTTAAAAGCACTAATTTAGGTTTACATTGAACGCAACACCAAGTTAAGATTGAACTACATAAAAAACTTATATTATCCTGTGGTACATGCAACACTGTGTTTGGATTGTGTTACATACAATGCTAAGTTCCTTTGATAGCTTGTGTTACATGCAAGGCTGAGTTTTACTAAATTACAATATATTATTCATATTTTTATTAAAATATCATTATAGTTACCACCTATCCATTGGAATGGTGGTTATGAATAAGATTATTTAAATTATGAAAATATTTTTTACACATTTATAAAATAAAAATTATTATGTGACCAATTAACTATAAATGAAAATAAAACCTTTTTTAAAATATAGGAAATCTTTTACTGGAAAACTATATATATGTGCAATCAAACACATCTTACCTCCATAAATTAATTAAACCACTTTTGATAAATTATTTTAATAAAATATATATATTATATTCATTCAACTATTTAATGTTCATCTTATATTTTTTCTATACAATAGATAAGAAAAAAACCAATTTTATACAAAACGATATATTTTTTTAAAGGTAATTTTATCACCTTTTAATAGAGAACCCATTTTAAATATAAATTTTGACATTTTTATAAATTTTATTTGATAAAATAAAATTCATTTTTTAATTAGTAATTTAAAAATTATCTTAGGGTTATATTTTGGGAGCTCTGTTGAAAAAATTCATTTTTGGATGAATAGTGAAAAATACTGAATTTTAATTCAAAACTAATTTTTTATCTAATTTATTTATATTGATAAATTATATTTTAATATTTTTAAAGTTTAATTAAATAAATTTTAAATAAATTAATCCAATTTATTTTATTTTAATCAATTTCACATTTAAATTAAATATAAAAACATTTCAAACTTTTAAACATTTTTTCTTAAAAAACTCATTGTCGCGACACGTCTGTGGGATTAATTTTAGATTGATTTATGCCACTTATGTTAATAGAATTAGTAAAAATAGATTAAATATTTTTAATAATCATAATTTATAATGTATAATAAGTTCAACTTATTTTTTTACCATAAATATTAGTGAAATTAATTAAAATTGATTTCAACAATTATGGTAAAAATGAGTTTACTTGGTGGTTAAACTTTAACTTAAGTGTAAAAATAACCTATAAAAATGTAAAAAATACATTTTATAGACATATTAATACCATATTATCCCTTTTATATAAAATGGACCATTATTGGAGACACATGATGTAAATAAGACCTCTCAATAGTGTTTACATTTTTATATTTACAAGAATGACACTCCTCCTGCACTATAAAAAGGCACTCACACCCTCAATTTTTCACACATATAAATAAATTCTGATTGTCCAATACATAAAAAAATAATCTACCAACTTCCATCCCTTAATCCTAGAATCCTCACATTGGGTATAAATTAAACCAAGTTAGTCCTTTGGTGCAAACCAAAAGGAATTACCCAAAGAAGTGGTAACATCCTTAAACAAGAACTTTTGTATTATTTTCTTTATCCACACCCTCAATTCTTATTATTACATGATTATATAATATAATAAGTATATAAATGTATTTATATTTTTTTATGTTAATGGTTTTCCCTAAACTCACACACACTTCCATCAAATAGGATACACAATCATCATTTGTGTGTACGGCTGACTACTGCCTCGTGAACTGATGTTGTTTGTTCTTCCATTTTCACCTATCAAGGTTGGAAATAATGATAAAATTTATGTTTTGATATTATATTTATTATATTTATGATATATTTATTATTATTTAATTATTATATAACAAATACCTTCATGATTTCCATTTTTTGGGAATGTGATGACTTCGTTTGTGGATGTGTGGATTACTGCCTCCTCAAAATGATGTGATTCGTTCACACTTTACATGGAATGTATTAAAGATGGGTTTAGTAAAATTATATTATATATGTAACATAGTAATGAAACTGTATTTATAATATATATATATATATATATATGTATATATACATATATGCCATTTAATTTCTTTATTTCAATACAACAAGAAAAGGGAAACAGTGTTCATGCGTAAGTACAGCCTACCGTCTCCATGAACGGTTTATTCCATTTAAAATTTATATATTTTATGGGTTATTATAAATATTTATATAATGAATATATATGATATTTTAATCATTTTTTAAATTTTTTGAATAAGTAAATCATGATCTAAGTAAGAGGGTTAAGAATAACAAGTCAAAACATATACGAAAAACAAAGCGGATATTACATGAAACGTAACATTAACATAAAATTATTAATCAATGGGTGCATATAATAATATTGTTTTTTGTGGATTTATAATAAATTTATAATTATTATACTAAAGTTTTTAATGTATACAAGGAAATTCAAGACTTAAGGTAAGGGTTTTCTCATGTCACTTTTATTTCTATGAGATATATGCTATATTCACCACTTATTATTGTTGTGTAGTGTATATATTTCCCTATGAAATTTTATATTATTAATTTTCTTTATTTAATTATATTAAAATTTTTAATTGATGTTATTATTTCATGTGGATCATGATTTAAAAGTTACTCAAGTAGTAAGGGTATTTCTAGTCTCACTTTTATTTTTATGAGACTTAAGCATTATTCACCATTTGTTTATTTTTTTGGTGTATATAATAACCAAAAATATATTATATGGTTATTATAATTAAATTTATGTCTATTTACATATCCATTTTATGATCTCTCTTTCATGGGGTTTATTGTTCAAAAGTTACCAAATCAGTAAAGTAATTTTGTCTCAATTTGCCTTCTTTGAGACACATGCCATGTTATGAACCCATATTCTTCTATGAGATGTATATACTACCATTTGATATGTTATATCATGAATATATTCAATTTAATGATATTTTTATCTTTATTTAATTTTATTATTTCATGGTTATTATGATTCAATGTTACCAAAGTGGTAATAGTTTGTTGCTCCAATTTGATCATTTATCAGGATTTTTTATGATTATGCATCCATTGATGAAATATTATGATACATATCTCAAGAAATATCATGGATTTTATTCTCATATTTTTATTCATGATATCTTCATATAATGGTACTATTTTTCTACTCATTGGTACTTATGATGATTAAGAAAATGTTTTTAAGAAAATCTGACTTTATTTCTCTATTCGGTTGGAAATCTATTTTATTCACAAACCATGGTTTCTAAAAATGATTTTAAATGATATATTTATCTAATTTTAAAGGAAAATCATTTTAAATAAATTTTTTATGTTCAATTTTTTTTCAAATCTTCCTCTATAAGTTGTTAAGGTTATTTTCAGAAAAAATATTTTTCAAATTTTTTTATCTTTTAAAAGACATTTTTCAAAGTGGAAAGGATATTATTTTAAATAAATGTTGTAAATGATTTATAAATATTACTTCATAAGTTTTCAATTTGGTTTTAAAATAAAATTATTTTGAAAATTTTATATGATTTCTAATAAACAACACTTTTTAAGAACTATTCCAATTGATCTTTTAAAATCCTTCTCCATCTAAGATGATGTCCTTTTATATAATTATGATTTACTAGGAATATGATCCAAGTATAAAATTCATATTAATTCTCTGAATGGTTTTTTTTTATGGAATTATGTTTATAGAACCCTTTTATTTTCCACAAGTAAATCATTTTTTAAAGAGATTGACATGAAAACCATTTCTCTTCTATGGGTTATACCATAATAAATGCTTATGAAACCCGATTCCTTTTATGTGTTATTATAGGATGAAATTATTATAAAACCTATCTATTTTCCATAGGTTATGATATGATTAAATTTTTGTGATACTCATTTCACTTTCATGAGTTATGATATAATTTTTATGGAAACCAATCTCTTTTTAAGGGTCATGATATGATGAATGTTTTATTATCTTATGGCACATGTGTGTATGATTTCATTATGTGATAAGTTGGACCTATACCTCCCTCCAATGAATTGGGTAATGAAAAATACTATATGAGCTTAGAGGATACAAAGGTTCTATTACAATCCTGAAAACAAGAGGGTACATGAGTGGTAGCTTAAGTTAAAAAGTAAGAGGGTACACAGGTTGTATCCCAAGACTGAAAACATGAGGGTACACGGGAGGGAATCCCAATCCCAAAACAAGAGGGTATATAATAGGGCATCCCAGGCTCAAAATAAGAGGGTAAACAGGAGGGTATCCCATGCTTGAAATAATAGGGTACATAGGAGGGCATCCCAAGACCAAAATAAGAGGGTATATGTGAGGAGGTCCCAAGCCCAAAACAATAGGGTACATGGAAGGGAATCCCAAGACTGAAGTAGGTACACGGGTGATTATACCAAGACAAACATGTTATTAAGGTCTTGGTAGGTAGCCTTTATATAGGATTTTCTATGCTTATGTGTATTCCACAATTTCATGTCTTATTCCTCTATTATGCTCTCATGGATTATGCTCTTAATTATCTTATTATTCATGTCTTATAAACTTCCAATATTTATGTCATGAATCTTGATTATGATATTTGATATGTAGGGTATGATATTATGACATTATGATCATGTTATCATACCCTTATGCTCATGTTACTATTACATATCTCCATTTTTTATCCTTACTAAGAATCTAGGCTCACCCCTTTCTTATGTTTCATTTACCCAGGATATGAAGAAAGGTTTTAAGTAGGAGTACTAAAGGGGAAGATCTTTAAGGGAGATGTTGAAGATCTTTCACTAATTTATAAGATTATGTTTCTAAGTTTCCAAATATACTAAACAATTATGGTCCTTGGGCTTGTATTTTTTTTATTTTATGAATATTCATCTAAAATGATGTAATATCCATGTTTGTTAAGCCTGGGTCACTATAGTTGGTTTCAAAGGAATGGTTTAGTCATCCTTTGGAAACTAGGATGAGAAAATTTTAGTGATATACCTAGAGATATTTATAAGGATATTTCTAGTGATGTATTTGAGGATAATCCTATGGTGTCATAGATATAAAAGTAGATGTCATGATTTAGACACCCTATAAGTAATTTTTCATGATTATTTCATTATCTGTTATTATAAGTGTTTCTCGCACTATTATTTTTTGTCTTCATAAATATACAGAACTGGAAGGAACCGGGTTACCATTGAATGTTTCAGATGTGGAAATTATAGGGATTATGCAAATATATTTCCTAATTGGAAATCTCATGAAGAGAATTAGGAAGGTGGTATGAGTATTGGTTATACTTCTAAAGATAAAGAGATCGTGAATGATGTGTGAAAGGTATGGGATGTTCTAATAGTATTTTTTACATTAAATGTAAGAATAATGATTAAATTTAGGTTTAGAAACCTTCATAAATGATTCATATTTCGTATTCTAGGAAATTAACAATAAGTAATAAGATGATGAAGCTTAATTAATGGTTTAAGGATAAATTTGGATGATTGGAGTGTATATTTATAGGAATTTAATAATTATGTTATATGAATCATGAAGTATATTTTATATATTAAGGATTTGAAAAAATATACCGAATGGTTCTGATGAACTAGAAAAGTGATTGAATAGCAAGGTGACATTTTGACTAAGGGAAGATAATCCTTAAAATGTTTATTATGTTAAGATAATGATGTTTGGATAAAGATATGTTGGATATGGATAAGTACATTGTATGGTATTGATTACCTTGGAACTAATTAAGGATTTTTTTGACAAGTTTTTTATGCTATTATTGATTAAGTTTACAATATTTTTTGATGTAAAGAATATATCCAATAATATTTGGAATAAATAATCATTCATGTTTTCAATAAGGATTTATAGTAATTTTGGTTATTACCGTGTTTCAAGAGAATACATAATGAAGGTATTCACATGTTTAGAATTTGACAACCAAGAGCTATCTTATGATATATAGAGGATCAATGTTAAGATTCTTTAGTGACCTTATTTTTAAAGTTTTAGATTTTCATCTTTCATAAGATTTATATGGTTGAACATTTATGGAATGGTTTAAGTTAAACTTCATATGAGGTTTTAGAGATTAAATTATTATCTCACCATATGAGGATTTTTAAATGTGTGATAACATATTCTAACCATTTTTATATGATGCTAAATAAATACATATGGAATGTATTATCATTCTACCTCATGGTCTGTTAGTACTTCAGGAATGAAAAATCCATCTTCATTTCTTGGATTAAGAGATGAAGTGGAAACTGAGCAAGGCACAACCAAAGGATGAGATTGTGCATATAAAAAGGAATAAAATAAAGTAAGTATATATTCTCATGAAAATTCTTCAAATTTAATAAAATGTTCTTAAAATAAAATTTTTAACCATTATCATCATTTTTGATGATATCAATGACCCTTTTCATGCCTCTTTGGGTTATGGATTTGTGAGAGTTAAATTTCTCCTAACCATGTTCTCTATTACTGTACATCAGAAATTGATAGTTATATTTCTATTCCATGCCCATGTTTACACTTTCCAAATATGTTATCCTATGTGGAAACCTATTTATGAGTTACTTTGTGTAACCATTATATTTCCAACATTTCCTTTTTAAAGGAAGAATTATTGTTCATTTTTATGATGTGGGTTTCTATGAAAGGAACTTTAAAATATTAAACCATTGAGAAATGAAAAAAAATTGAGGGATAAATTAATCTTAAGGGGGTATAATGTAACACCCTGAGATTTTGTGAAAAATAAAATAAAATAAATGTAATCTTTCTGATATTTTTTATTTCATGCAACACTAAATATAGATTGTGTTATATGAAAGTACTATGTTTGTTTTTAATTGCATGCGACACCAAGTTAATCTTGAACTATATAAAACACTTATATTTTCTTGTGGTATAAACAACACTATGTTTTGATTGTGTTACATAAAATTTTTAGTTCCTTCTATAGCTTTTGTTACATGCAAGGCTGAGTTTTACCAAACTATAAAATACTATTAATATTGTTATTAAAATATCATTATAGTTGTCACATAGTCGTTGGAATTGTGGTTATGAATAAGATTAATTAAATTATAAAAATATGGTTTAAACATGAATATAATAATAATAATTTGGTAACCAATTATCTAGAAAATAAAATAAAACCATTTTAAAAATATAGGAAATCTTTTGCTGGAAAACTGTATTTATGCAATCAAACATATCTTACCTCAATAAATTAATTAAACCACTTTTGATAAAATATTTTAGTAATATATATATATATATATATATATATTATTCATTCATCTATTTATCATTCTTCTTAAGTGTTTTCTAGACAAGAGATAAGAAAGAATTCAATTTTACGCATAAAGATGTATATTTTTTCTAAAAGTTAATTTTACTGCCTTTTAATGGAAACCCCATGTTAAATATAATTTCTAACACTTTTATAATTTTTATTTGATAAAATAAACTTAATTTTTTTAATTAATAATTTAAAACTCATCTTAGGGTGAATGTTTGGTTTTTTTCTAAAAACTTCATGTTTTTTTGATGAATAGTGAAAAATACTAAATTTTAATTTAAAACTACTTTTTCATATAATTTATTTATATCGTTAAATTATATATTAATATGGTTTTAAAGTTTTATTAAATAAATTATAAATAAATTAATCCAATTTAGGTCATTTTAACCAATTTCAAATTGAAATTGGATATAAAAAAATCTAACTTTTAAACATATTCGCTTAAAAAGCCTAATGTCGCGACACGTCTGCATGGTTAATTTTAAATTAATTTCTGATACTTATATGATTAGAATTTGTAAAAATGGATTCTATATTTAGAATAAGAATAATTTATAATTTATAAAAAGGTTAAATTGTTTTTTTACCAAAATATTAGTGAAAGTAATTAAAATTAATTACAATGATTAGGGTAAAAACAAGTTTACTTAGTGGTTAAAATTTAACTAAAGTTTCCAAATAACCTAGAAACATGTAAAAAATCCATTTTATGGACATATTTAGACCATATCCTCCCTTTTATAAAAAATTTACTATTATTAGAGACATGTGATGTAAGGGAGACCTCTCAATATTGTTTACCTTTTTATATTTATAAGAATGCCACTCCTCCTCCACTATAAAAGGTCACTCATACCCTCAATTATTCACACCTCTCAACACATTTATCTCATACAAAACCTAAAAAACATAATCTCCCAAATTCCCTACCTTAATCCTATAATCCTCACTTTGGGAATAAATCAGACAAAGGTAGTCCTTTGGTGAAAACCAAAAGGAATTACCCAAAGAAGTGGCAACATCCTTCAAAAAGAACTTTTGTATTATTTTCTTTATCCACCCCCTAAATTATTATTATTACATGATTATATAATAAAATAAGTATATTAAATATATTGATATGTTTTTTTAAGGTTTATATTGACACTCACACACATATCCATCAAATGGGATATGCAATCATCGTTCGTGTGTACGGTGGACTACCGCCTCACGAACCGATGTCATTCATTCTTCCATTTCCACCTATCAATGTTGGAAATAATGATGAAATTTATATTTTTATATTATATATATTATATTTATGATATATTTATTATTCTTGAATTATTATATAACATTTAACTTCATGCTTTCCATTTTGTGGGAATACGATAACTTTGTTTGTGGACGTGTGGACTACCTCCTCCTCAAAGCAATATAATTCGTTAACACTTTACATGGAATGTATTAAGGATGGGATTATTAAAAATATATGATATATGTGACATAATAATTCTACTAGATTTAATATATATATATATATATATCATTTACTTTCTTTCTTTTAGTATGATAAGAAAATAGAAGCATTGTTTATGCATACATACGACCTACCCTCTCCATGAACGGTGTATTCCATTTAATATTTCTATATTTTATAGATTATTATAAATATTTATATAATAAATATATATGATATTTAAATCATTTTTTAAATTTTGTAAATATTTAAATCATAATCTAAGTAAAAGGATCAAAAATTACAAGTCAAGACATATGCAAAAAACAAAGTGAATATTACCTGAAACATAACATTAACATAAATTTTTTAATAAATGGGTAATATAAAGTCATATTCAAATCATATATGGTATGATATATAATAATATGTTTATTTGGTATATGTATAATAAATTTATACTTATTATATAGGAGGTTTTAACATGTATGAAGAAAGTCAAGACTTAAGGTAAGGGTTTTACCATCTCACTTTTATTTCTATGCAACATATGCTATATTCATCACTTATTCCTATTGTGTGTTGTATATAATTACCTATGTGTAATTTCCCATAAATTCTGTATAATTTTTTTTAATTATATAGAATTATTTTGAGACTGTGAAATCTGACGGCGTGGGATTCCGAGGCCCGGAGTGCCTGGAATGATCCGTTTAAGTTTTGTTTAGCTTTAATTAGCACACGTAAGTAGTTTTCTTGAAAAAGTGTAATAACTATTAAACGGTTACTTGGATTAGAAATTTGAGGGCACTGTTGTGCTCAGGAAGGTGGGTTTACCCTAGGGGCGGCTTAAGTTTAGTCGGTGCAAGCCTACGGTGAGAAAACCCAAAAATGGCATGACTGTAAATAAAATAATTAAACAAAGTTATGTTATTTTTCAAATGCTTATAACTCATGAATGGAAACACAGATTAAAAATCGGATACCACCACTGAACACGTGAGGGTATGCTTTTTTAGGTAGATACTAACTTTGGCCGGTGCGGACCACCAGAGAAAGTTAGTTTTTGGTCGTAAATAAAATAATTAAGTGACAATTATTTTATTGTAAAATTCATAACTTTTAAACAGTAACTCAGATTGGAAATGTGAGAGTACCGTTGGGTTTGTTTGGATGTTTTTCACTTAGGCAAAGCCCAACCTCAACCGGCATGGGTCAAGGGTGGCTGTTAATAATTTTATGAACTTTTTTTCAGGTACATTCAGTAAACGCGCGAGCGGTGTTTTGTAACTTTTGAACTGGTGCTCAGAATTGAAATATGAGTACATTATTGAACTCACAGTGTCGATATTCACTTAAGGATACATTCACCTCAATTGTAGTAGTTCAAGGGTGAAAGTTAGTTTTCAGACTTTTTGTGGGTGTGTTAAAAGAATAAAAATAAAATAAAACATCTTTTATTTTATTTTTCCTTGTGAAACCTCCCATTTGAATTCAGTGGTGGGGACCACCCAATTTTGAAACCTCCCATTATGAAATTAATGGTGGGGACCACCTGACACTTTAACTCCCTCTGTAATGGGGGAGGTGACTCTTGGTTTCTCCCCTGAATTAATTGTTCCAACTTAAACTTAATTGTTGTGCCAACTCAATTACTTTAATTTATATGTTGGCTCCTCACCTTTCTATGGGTTGGGGGAATTGTTGGAAAGGAAATAACTTGGAGGGACATCTTTGGAGAACACATTCTCCAACAAAGGAGATTCTCCAATGAAGAACAAGGATGACGCTTGAGCCCAGATCAAAAGCGTCTTGCAGAAGCGACGAACGCCACCGTCCCCTCCATCGACTTCGTCTTCTTCCTCATGTTGTCTTCAAGAAACAAGGTAGGGTTTTTTAATATGATTGAATTTATTTATTGATCCTTCATATTCTGAATTCATGAAGATGACGGCCAAATGAACATGGTCATCATCCCGAACTTAAACCTTACCTCTTCCTTTTTGATTAACCACGCATTCTTCGTGCGTTCTTTAAAGACAAATATTTATTGACACTGAAAACACAATAATGTTTTGAGAGTGATATATGGATGTGGAGACCTCGACATAAGGATCGTGAATATATGATCATTTAATTTTTTGGGTTTGGAACGAAGCCGTAATGGCTCGCGAAAGAAATCGGTGGCCGACACCTGGTCGGCCGCGAGGAAGGTGGGGTGGCGCATGTCCGTGACTCCGGTTGAGCAAGAGGCCGCGGCAGAGCAGGGTAGTGGTTGACATCCAGCCAGACGCATGGTAGAGTGGCAGTGTGCATCCGTGCCGCCGATGGAGTAAGAGACAGCGGCCACTGGGCTGCGACGGAGGCTGAAAGTGGTCGGCATCCGGTCGGCCACGGTGGAGCAGTGGCGTGTGACTGCACCGCCGGGAGGAAGACCAGCTGGCCTTCCGGCCGGCCGTGCTACACCAGGTGGGACCCCCCAGTGGGTCCCATGTTCCAGTAGCCAAACGGTCCACGGAGAGTTCCGGAAGACCGGGGGGCGCCTCCCCCCGGGTGTCGGTCATGGCGGACCCCGCCTCATCAAACCGCCAGCCTAGCGGGCCACAACGCAGTGGGTCACACCCCATGGGCCATACCATAATGGGACACACCATAGCAGGCTACACCACAGCAGGCCGCACCACAGCAGGCCGCACCACAGCGGGCTGCGCCACCGAGCCATGCCAATGGGCTAGGCCAGGTCATCCCCTTCGCGAGATAGGCTGGACCACAGCCCAACGGGCCGGGTCCGCCAAGACCCAGGCCATCCGGGCCAGACCCAAATCGGGCCGGGTCGACCCAAACCAGTTTGGGTTGGACCAGGTCAGGTCAGACCGCATCAGTCTGACCGGATCAGACTAGACCCGAGCCCATCTGGACCTAGTTACGCCTTCGTGGCCATAACTTGTGAACAGGGTGTCTGTTTGACAAACCATTTGTGGCACTGGAATCCTTGGATCTAGAAGATCCATTTGGTATAATCCACTTGAGTTTTGGATAAAGTTGGAGTATGGCTGGGTTGGATTGAACCCCGAATTAAACCGGGACCTCGGAGCAGAAACGCTAATAACATACAGACCGGGCATCCGATTGACGCACCGTCTGTTATGTTGGGTCCCTTAAGACACATAGGACCTTTAGGATACTTCTTTGTGTGACTTTAGGTCAGTTAAGGTATGAGAGATGTCTTGGGGAGAGGTTCTCCCAAGTGCGCTACATGTGGAACCCTATGACTGGCTGAGATCTGACGACTGCTGACCATTACAACTCGGAGTGACTCGACTTGCCCATTGGGGAGCGCCTCTTTGTGACGTGGAAGACCCACAGTGGGGAGCGCATTTGTGTGATGTGGAATACCCATGGTACTTTACAAGAGGAGTACCTCAGTAGGCCACGAGGGAGAGTGCCTTTGTGTGACACGGTAGACCCGTAGTGGGGAGCGCCTCTGTGTGACACAGCAGACCCACGGTACTCGATAGGAGGAGTACCTAAGCAGTCTGAGATTATTAGGAAGCGCCTCTATGTGACATGGTAGGCTCACTGTACTCAATAGAGGAGGATTTCTCCAGCATTCAAGGTGTTCGACGATGTGACTGGGGATGTTACTTGTTACTACTCCTAGAAAAAATCCCAGTGTGAGTTGTCTTTACTTTGTGCTTGTGATTAAGGTCATGTTGTGTGGTACTTTTACCTTTGTGGTACTATCTTAGTGGTGATACCTATGTTGTACTGTTACCTTCGTGGTACTATCTTTTTGGTGATACCTATGTGGTACTTTTACCATCGTGGTACTATCATCGTGGTGATACCTATGTGGTACTTTTACCATTGTGGTACTATCTTCGTGGTGATTCCTGTGTGGTACTTTTACCTTTGTGGTGTTACATTCGTGTTGTTACCTTTGTGGTATTGTTCCCTCATGTATGATATGTGTTTATCTTGATAACTTAGGTGTGTGTATGGGCATATACCTAAGTATAATTGATGTCTTTCTTTTTGGTTTTACTTTGTGGAAATTTAGGAGACATATGAGGTATTGGGGTCCCTAATGAGTATTGTTATACTCACTATAACGGCCCATACTTTACATACATTGATATTAATTAAAAATTTAAGCATACTTATTACAACATATAACAAAACCATGAAAGGACCGTATAGGTATAGTGTCTTTAGAAACTGGGAAACATAAACAACTGGTTCATAAAGCATCTACATTGTCTCCCTTTTATTTCATCATATCTAGAATCCCTTTTTGGAATATCCTACTTAATACCCTTCTTCCAGACCTAGGGAAAAGAAAACATACAAAAGGGTGAGCTCAAATGCTCAGTAAGGGTAACAAAAGAAATGTCAATCACATCATATTCATAAGAACATAACATTTTGGAAATCTTAACCTGAAAAAGAGATCATAATTTCATAACATGGGATAAATCATAGTAGTGAAATGTAATCCCAATAATCATAACATAAGACATGAAACTTTGTTTCATACACACATAATCATAGAGAATCATTTATTAGTAGTCAAGACTCATTTCCAAGACTATCTTAGCAGATAAATTCCATTTCTGAACCGAGTTCACTCCTCGTTTCAGTCATGTATCACTGAACCGGTTTAACTTGCCGTTCCAGCCATGTCTATCTCATGAGATGTAAAATCTTTACCCAGTTCATTGGAGGGAGATATAGGTCCCACACATCTCATAATGATACCATTCTTATGTGTGCCACAAGATCATAAATCATACATCATAGCATAACCAATGTAATAAAAATGGGATTCTTAAACATCATGCCACCATAACATAAATCATATAAGATAAAAGGACTTCATAAAAATAATTCCATCATAACATAATCAAATCAATGTAAAAATAGGGATAGAAACAGAACCCCATATTATCTTAGATGGAAAATAATTTTGATAAAATGCTTGAACTCCATTCTTGAGGAAAATATCCTTTCTACTTAAAAAACATTTTTTCTTTCTTAAAATGTCATAAAATTTTAAACTGAAATAAGTTGATTAAAAATAAAAATGAAAACATTTAAAGGAATCTTCATGGAAATAATTTTCTAAAATTCCATTCATTTCGTATAAGTTAAAAAAACATTCTTCTCATACTTTGGCCGGAAAAGTCAAAAAGTACCTCGTACTAAAAACGACAAAAGATTCCTTTCATATCTTTTAGTAAAAACTCACAAATGGGTAAAATTGGATTTAAAAAATTTTAGGTGGATGAAAATAATATTACATATTTAGGAAACATGGATGTGGATGATAAATATACCCCAGTAAATTCTGAAGTATAAACAATCTCGGATAAAAATGAGATTGTGAGATTTTCCCTTACCTTAGGTCTGATTTGCTTCGTACATGTCTGAACCTCCTGTATAATGATTTAAATAATGTTATTGACTTATTCCAGAATCATAATCATTGTTATGATATCATATATGGTCATATTCTTAGCTTCTTATTAGTAATATTTCATTGCTACTTGTTATTCGGGTGTTTATTGCTTTTTGTTCTTATGTGTGTTTTGTCGAATAAATTATTATTATTCTTTTTAGGTTCTATATACCTCAATTCCAGAGTGGTATTAGTGTAATATATATCATATTTATTCATCCAATTCATTTATATAATCATTATTCATTGAAGATCATGTAGAACGAGTCGCATCACATCGTGGAGACGGTAGGCCGTACGAACGCACGAGCGATGATATCATTCTCATGATCATGGAATTGTATTGAAGTGTATTTATACTATTTCAGAATCAATATCACTTTAAAATAATCATATATAGTTATTCTTTACACCATTATACCCATCCAAGTAAGGTGGTGGTGGAAAACAGATTACACCACAGCGTGGAGACGGTATTCCGTACGTACGCACGCGCGGTGATTTCATTTTTTGTAGTATGTATAGAAGGTGAATTAGGGTTGTTTAATACTTATAATAACATATCAGTATATGAGTGATACTGATTTTATTACTTCATAATGAAACAACTAAAACAGAATAAGTAGAATAAGAAATAAAGTTGAAATAATCGGTAACAAACATTACCTCTTCTTTGAAGCGCCTCTTCTTAACCTCCTCTTAGGGCACTAAAGATGGTCTTTGAAGAATACCAGGACCTCTAGGATGTTTCTATGGAATTGGAGAATATAATTTTTCAGGTTTTGTCTGATCTTGATGGCTCAAAGTTGTGTGAGGAGGAGAGGGAGGAGGTGCCCTTTTATAAGGGAGGAGAGGGGCACCTTTAGAAAAACGAAAAATATTATTTTATTATAAAGTCATATTCAATTTTTAATAGCTCCAAATTGATTTATTTAAAATATAAGGTGGGTATGGGTCAAAATCCTCTCATAAAATAGAATTTGGACAAGTTTAGGTTACTGTTTTAACCTTATCCTTTTGATTTAACTCTAAGTTAAATAATTTAACTTTTATCGTGTCTTCTTGTTTTATTACACTATATGGTTAATAAAATTACTATAACCAGCCAAACTAACCCCAAGTGGATCATTATTAATATATAAAACCTTATCTAAGTCATTTGGATGAACCTTAGATTTTTAGGAATATAATAACAATTAATAATTTAATATTTGTTTTAAAAACTATTTTATGTCAATTTTGACACTATTTGGTAATTGATTTTTGTGAAAATCATACCAACATGTTTAGTTCGAAATAAGTTAATTAAATCAATACTACCATGTCATATTAACCTATAAAATTAGTTTAATTCATAAAAAGTCTCAAATTACATTTATTTGGGTATTTATAATATCAATTATGTTAATAGTTCATTAATAAGATAATTACTGCATCATCATTGTGTCATAAATAAATTAAATTATTTAATGTATAAAAATTATAAATAAAATTCCATTATGTAGGAAATATTTTTAGATTTATAATGAATATTTATGGTCTAATTTATCATATGTATAACCCTGTATTAAAAATGATTTAGTTATTAAACTTTGATTTTAACTATTTTAACCCTTATTTAAATAAATTAATAATAAATGTCCTAATCTAATCCAAGTAGACCTAAATGGTAATATTTTATTCCTAAGGTTGTTTTTGGTCGAATTACACTTATCCAATAGAATTAGATTATGTGTTAGGGTAATAATAATATCATTTTTACCCTTAATTACCCTATTTACTTTTAACCGTGGTAAATAAAAGTAAAAAGTTACTATTCACCAAAAATTATTTTCATCTCATTGAACCACATTTTACTCCTTGATATTCACCGTGTCTCTCGGATTTTCTAAATTCCACTCACAGAAGCGGTAAAATTATGTTTTATGTAAATTTTCAAACTCTCCTTGGAGGTGGGTAAAAGACAGTGAAAAGTTCACTAAAATTTTATTATATCTAAAATTATTATAAAATGACTTCAATGAATTACATTGAACTTATATAGGTATTATTTATCTATTTTGACCTAAAATAAATTTAAATAAAATAAATAATTATTTAAATAAAAAGTCAGTTTTTGAATAGTAACCCAATGTTTTCACTATTTATCAAAAATTGAAAGTTTTCAGAAAAATACTAAAAATTCAACCTAGGCTAATTTTGATATTACAAATCCAAAAATGAATTACATTTTGAAAGATAAAATTTATAAAATTTCAAAAAGTGGGTATTACTATTCGTAACGGCTAGTTTTAATAATATTTTAATAGCATATCGTTGTTTAGTGAAACTTGGTATTGCGTACAACGCAAGCTATCGAGGAAGGTCGTGATTGCGTGTAAAGCAAGACAAGCTAGTGTTGTGTGTAGTGAAATATTCCTTTGATGATTTATATAACATAAAAACAAAATATTTCTCATAAAAATCTCGGGTGTTACATTCTACCCCCCTTAAAATGAATTTCACCCACGAAATTCGTCACTTTGTAATAAACAGATGAGGATACCTTTCCATCATCATATCCTCAATCTCCCATATAGCTTATTCTAATTGGTGGTTCCTACATAAAACTTTCACCAAGTGAGTGGTCTTGTTCCATAGGACTTTTTCACTATGATCTAGAATCTCTATAGGATGTTTTTTATAAGAAAGATTTTTCTCCAGTGGTACAACTTCTGAGCTGAGTACATGTGAAGGATCAGGTATGTACTTTCTCAGAAGAGATACATGGAACACATCATGAACTTGAGAGAGATTCGGTGGAAGCGCTAATCGGTAATCTACCTTCCCAACATGATCTAGTATTTCAAAAGGACCGATATACCTAGGGCTCAGCTTTCCCTTCTTTCCAAATCTCATTACTCTCTTCCAAGGAGATATTTGTAAGAACACTTTATCACCCACTTCAAACTCTAGGTCTTTTCTTTGGTTATCGGTATAACTTTTTTGTCGACTCTGAGCTACTCTTATGTTTTTTTGAATAGATCTAACCTTTTCTGCCATCTCATCAACAAGATCAGGTCCTAATAGCTTTCTTTCCCCAACTTCATCCCAGCAAGTTGGAGTTCAGCATTTATTTCCATAGGGAGCTTCATAAGGATCCATCTGAATACTGGAGTGAAAGATATTATTATATGAAAATTCCACCAAAGGTAGGTGTTGATCCCAGTCATCTTTGGAATCCATAGAGAAAGCACTCAACAAGTCTTCTAGAGTTTTAATTGTCTTCTCAGACTGACTGTCTATCTGAGGATGATAAGTAATGCTAAAACTCAACTCTATATCCAGAGTATGCTGAAGACTTCGACAAAACTTTGAGGTAAACCTCGGATCCCGATCAGATATAATGGAAAGTGGTACTCCATGCAATCTTACCACTTCCTTTACATATATCCTGTCAAGATGATCCAAATATAAATATTCTCTAATAGAAATGAAGTGTACAGACTTTGTAAGATGATCAACTATGACCCAGATAGTATTATTGCCTTTGGATGTTTTAGGAATTCCAGTGACAAAGTCCGTAGTGATGTTTTCCCATTTCCATTCGGGTATGGGTAATGGTTGTATCATCCCCTTAGACTTCTGTCTCTTAGATTTAACTTGCTGACAAACCAAGCATCAAGAGACATATTCAGAAAAATCTCTTTTCATGCCATCCCACCAGAAGTACTCTTTCAGGTCTCTATACATCTTTGTGCTTCCAGGATGAATAGAGAATGAAGAACTATGAGCCTCATCCAGCAGCTCATTCTTTAATTCTGGGATGGGAGGAACACAAACCCGATTCCTGAACCTTATTATCCCATCACAATCAAGGTTGAATTCAGGAACATTTCTCACCTTATTTTGTAACTCTACATCTTGTTTTTGGGCCTCTTTAATATTCGCATGTATAGATGGTTGAACATTCATTTGAGAAAGATAAGATTTCTCCCCTTCCATTATAATTCCAAGATCCATCCTTTGTAAATCTATAAATATTGGATCTTTTGTGATCCTCATCATGGATAATCTAGCATGGTCTTGTCGACTTAATGCATCTACCTCCTTATTTGCTTTCCTAGAGTGATAATGAATTGAGAAGTCGTAATCCTTAATCAACTCCAACCATCTTCTTTAGCGCATATTCAGATCCTTTTGTGTGAAAATATACTTTAAACTTTTATTATCAGTATAAATATCACACCTTTCACCATAAAGATAATGCCTCCAAATCTTTAATGCAAAGATTACCGCAGCTAAATCCAAATCATGAGTTGGGTAATTTTGATCATGGATTTTCAACTATCGTAGGCATAATCTATCACCATATCGTTTTGCATGAGAACACACCCCAATACCTTCTTGGATGCATCACTATAAATCACAAACCTTTCTCTACTACAGGGCAGTGTGAGCACAGGTGCACTGGATAACCTTCTTTTCAACTCCTTGAAATTCTCTTCACACTCCTCTGTTCACATGAACTTAACTCCTTTTTGAGTCAACCTGGTGAGTGGATTAGATAATCGTGAAAAATCTTTCACAAAACATCAATAATATCCAGACAGACCAAGAAAACATCGGATCTCAGTTACTATTTTTGGTATCGACCATCTTTCAATAACCTCTATTTTTTTTTGAATCCACAAATATCCCCTCTTTTGAGATTATGTGACCCAAAAATGCAACTTTTTGAAGCCAAAATTCACACTTGGTAAATTTGGCATAAATCTTCTCTTTTCTCAGGGTCTTAAATGTAATTCTCAAGTGATCTTCATGTTCTTCCTTGCTCTTTGAATAGACAAGAATATCATCTATAAAGACTACCACAGACTGATCAAGATAGTCTCTAAAGACTCTATTCATCAGATCCATGAATATAGCAGGGGCATTAGTAAGACCAAATGGCATCACTATAAATTCATAGTGTCCATACATTATACGGAAAGCTGTCTTTGGTATATCCTCCCTTTTGACCCTTAATTGATGATACCCTGAACGAAGATCAATCTTGTAAAAGTATTGAGCTCTGCGTAGTTGGTCAAATAAGTCATCAATGTATGGGAGAGGATATTTGTTCTTGATAGTGATCTTGTTAAGTTATCGATAATCAATGCAGAGTCTCATTGATCCATCTTTCTTCTTAACAAACAGAATATGTGCTCCCCAAGGTGACGCACTGGGGCGTATGAATCCCTTATCAAGATTCTCTTGGAGTTGCTTCTTCAATTCCTGCAACTCAATTGGGGCCATTCTATAAGGTGTCTTTGAAATGGGCAAAGCACCTGGTATGTGATCAATTGAAAACTCAACTTCACGATTTGGTGGAAGACCAGGCAATTCCTCTAGAAATACATCATCAAACTCCTGTACAATGGGCATATTCTTAATCGTGAGTTTCTCACCAACCATTTGAGATAAATAACCTTCATTTAGTGGAATTAAGACCCATAAGATGGAAGAAATTTCCACTAGAAGGTTATGTTTATCCTTCCATTGATAGACGATCATAGATTGATCTGGAATATGAAATGTGACTTCCCTTCTTTGGCAATTGATATGAGCTCCATATAAAGAAAGCCAATCCATGCCAATAATAACATCAAATTCCACTATAGGAAGGATCACAAGATTTGCAGGAAGCATTTTCCCACAAATTTCAATCGGAGAAGAATTATAAACTTTTTATGTGACTGTTGTGGCATTAGGGGTTGTCACGGATAACTCAACATCTAATTTTTGAGGTAATATGGCAGTACCCTTAGAAAATTCTTCAGAAATAAAAGAGTGGGTGGATCCAGAATCAAATAAAACATTTGATAATTTAGAGTGGATGGTAAGTGTAACTTTCACCACTTCGTTATCATACTCCACATCGATAATAGAAATTTCATGTGACTTTCCTTTATCTATGGCCTTAAGAGTTTGTTGATGTTGATCATCATCAAAAATCCTTGGATTAGGGCATTGATTAGCATAATGCCCCATTTCCTTACACTTGTAACATTGAAGTGTAGGAGGTTCACTCTGTGTAGCCTTTTCTTTGTTCACATAACTAGACATCTTCTTCCCATCATTGCGGCATTCAAATGCCCAATTACCTTACTTTCCACATTTGAAACATTTACTTGTCCCTTTAAGACAACTCCCTCCATGTTTCTTTCTACACTTTGAGCATAAGGGAAAACTCATCTTCTTTTCAGTGTGGTATTTAGATTTCCCTTTGAATTCCATTTTCCTCTTCTTATCAAACCCATATGACTGATGGGTTACTCCAATCTCCATTTCAACCTTGGGAGCACATCAAACGATTTCCTCGTAGCTATTGAAGTCCCTTATGGATAACGCCCTTCAAAGACTTGGTTTTAAGCCACTAAAGAATCGATCGATCTTACTCTCAGGTTGGATAACAATTCTGGAAGTGTACCTTGAAAGTCTAGTAAAATTTTATTTGTACGTACCAACAGATTCATCATCCTTTTGCTTCAGTTCAAGAAACTCTTTCTCCATCTTTGTTCTAAAAATACGAGGGAAGTACTTACTGAAAAATAAGTTCTTGAACTAATCCCATTCCATGGATTCAATTTCATCCCTTTTCCCCGTATTCTTGATAAGATTCCACCATTGATCAGCTTCACCTTCCAAACGATATACTGCTAAGATGAATTTATCATGTTCAGAACATTGAATAACTGAAAATATCTTTTCAGTAGTACTGATCCATTGTTCTGCAACTAATGGATCAGTACACCCGCTGAATGAGGGTGGACACTGCCTCATGAAGGATTCAACAGAATGTTGCTCCTTCCTTTTCTCGTTTGGAAATTATGCATGATTCATAGCTTGAGAAAGTTGTGTGAACATGGATACAAGATTTTTTATTCCATCTCCCATATTGTTGGTTGCTCAGGGGGACAATCATTTAATTTCCCATCGCATTATGTATTAACACGGTTCCTTCAGGTTCCAGCCATTGACTAAAACCAATAAGAATAGTGTGAGAAACACTAATTATAATAGGAAAACCACATAATCAAGAATAAAATTTCACACTTAAGGTCTTATCATAGGTTGTTCATGGAAATTTCTAAAACACTAAGATTTTGTCCTATGCTTAGACATATCCTTAGGTTTATTACTATGTCATTCACGTCCTAGTTTCCAAAGGTTGACTATACCTTTCCTCTGATACCAACTATAACGGCCCATACATTACATACATTGATATTACTTCAAAATTTAAGCATGCTTATTACAACATATAACAAAACCATGAAAGAACCGTATAGGTATAGTGTCTTTAGAAACTGAGAAACATAAACAACTGGTTCATAAATCATCTACATTGTCTCCCATTTATTTCATCATATCTAGAATCCCTTTTTGGCTTATCCTACTTAATACCCTTCTTCCAGACTTGGGGAAAAGAAAACATACAAAAGGGTGAGATCAAATGCTCAGCAAGGGTAACAAAAGAAATATCAATCACATCATATTCATAAGAACATAACATTTTGGAAATCTTAACCTGAAAAAGAGATCATAATTTCATAACATGGGATAAATCATATTAGTGAAATGTAATCCCAATAATCATAACATAAGATATGAAACTTTGTGGAATACACACATAATCATAGAGAATCATTTCTTAGTATTCAAGACTCATTGCCAAGACTATCTTAGCAGACAAAGTCCATTTTTGAACTGAGTTCACTCCTCGTTTCAGTCCTGTATCACTGAACCGGTTTAACTTGCCGTTCCAGCCATGTCTATCTCATGAGATATAAAATCATTACCCAATGAATTGGAGGTAGATATAGGTCCCACCCATCTCATAATGATACCATTCTTATGTGTGCCACAAGATCATAAATCATACATCATAGCATAACCCATGTAATAAAAATGGGATTCTTAAATATCATTCCATCATAACATAAATCATATAAGATAAAAGGACTTCATAAAAATAATTCCATCATAACATAATCAAATCAATGTAAAAATATGGATAGAAACAGAATCCTATATTATCTTATATGGAAAATAATTTTGATAAAATGTTTGAACTCCATTCTTGAGGAAAATATCCTTTCTACTTCAAAAACATTTTTCATTTCTTAAAATGTCATTAAATTTTAAACTAAAAGAAGTTGATTAAAAATAAACATGAAAAATTTTAAATAAAGCTTCATGGAAATAATGTTCTAAAATTCCATTCAGGCCGTATAAGTTAAAAAAACATTCTTCTCGTACTTTGGCTAGAAAATTCAAAAAGTACCTCGTACTAAAAACGATAAAAGATTCCTTTAATATTTTTTACTAAAAACTCACCAATGGGTAAAATTGGATTTAAAAAATTGTAGGTGGATGGAAATATTATTACATATTGAGGAAACATGGATGTGTATGATAAATATACCCCAGTAAATTCTGAAGTATAAACAATCTCGGATAAAAATGAGATTGCGAGATTTTCCCTTACCTTAGGTCCGATTTGCTTCGTACATGTTCTAACCTCCTGTATAATGATTTAAATAATGTTATTGACTTATTCCAGAATCATACTCATTGTTATGATATCATATATGTTCATATTCTTAGCTTCTTATTACTAATATTTCATTGCTACTTGTTATTTGGGTGTTTATTTCTTTTTGTTCTTATGCGTGTTTTGTCGAATAAATTCTTATTCTTATTTTTAGGTTATAGATACCTAAATTCCAGAATTTTATTAGTGTAATATATATCATATTTATTCATCCAATTCATTTATATAATCATTATGCATTGAAGATCATTTAGAACGAGTCACATCACATCGTGGAGACAGTAGGTCGTACGTACGCACGAGCGATGATATCGTTCCCATGATCGTGGAATTGTATTGAAGTGTATTTATACTATTTCAGAATCAATATCACTTTAAAATAATCATATATATTTATTCTTTACACCATTATACCCATCCAAGTAAGGTGGTGGTGGGAAATAGATTACACCACGGCGTGGAGACGGTATTTCGTACGTACGCACGCGCGGTGATTTCATTTTCCGTAGGATGGATAGAAGGTGAATTAGGATTGTTTCATACTTATAATAACATATCAGTATATGATTGATACTGATTTTATTACTTCATAATGAAACAACTAAAGAAGAAGAAGTAGAATAAGAAATAAAGTTGAAATAATCGGTAACAGACATTACCTCTTCTTTGAAGCGCCTCTTCTTAACCTCCTCTTAGGGCACTAAAGATGGTCTTTGAAGAAGACCAGGACCTCTAGGATGTTTCTAGGGAAGTGTAGAAGATAATTTGTCAGGGTTTGGCCGAGATTGATGGCTCAAAGTGGTGTGAGGAGAGGGAGGAGGTGCCCTTTTATAAGGGAGGAGAGGGGCACCTTTGGAAAAACTAAAAATATTATTTTATTATAAAGTCATATTAGATTTTTAATAGCTCCAAATTGATTTATTTCAAAGATAAGGTGGGGAGGGGTCGAAATCCTCTAATACAATAGAATTTAGACAAGTTTAGGTTACTATCTTAACCTTATCTTTTAGATTTAACTCTAAGTTAAATAATTTAACTTTTACAGTGTCTTCTTCTTTTCTTACACTATATGGTTAATAAACTTACTATAACCAGCCAAACGAACCCCAAGTGGGTCATTATTAATATATAAAACTTATCTAAGTTATTTGGCCGAATCTTAGATTTTTAGGAATATAATAACAATTAATAATATAATATTTGTTCTAAAAACTATTTTATGTCAATTTTGACACTATTTGGTAATTGATTTTTTTGAAAATCATAACAGCATGTTTAGTTAAAAAAAACATTAATTAAATCAATACTAAAATGTCATATTAACCTATAAAATAAGTGTAATTCATAAAAAGTCTCAAATTACATTTATTTGGGTATTTATAACATCAATTATGTTAATAGTTCATTAATAAGATACTTACTGCATCATCATTATGTCATAAATAAATTAAATTATTTAATGTCTAAAAATTATAAATAAAATAAAATTATGTATTAAATCTCTTTATCTTTCTAATGAATATTTATAGTCAAATTTATCTTATGTATAACCCTATATTAAAAATGATTTAGTTATTAAACTTTGATTTTAACTATTTTAACCCTTCTTTAAATAAATTAATAATAAATGTCCTAATCTAATCCAGGTGGACCTAAATGGTCATATTTTATTCCTAAGGTTTTTTTTGGTCAAATTAAACTTATCCAATAGAATTAGGACATGTGTTAGGGTAATAATAATATCATTTTTACCCTTAATGACCCTATTTACTTTTAACCGTGGTAAATAAAAGTAAAAAGTTACTATTCAAAAAAAATTATTTTCATCTCATTGAACAACATTTTACTCCTTGATATTAACCGTTTCTCTCGGATTTTTGAAATTTCACTCACAGAAGCGGTAAAATTAAGTTTTATGTAAATTTTCAAACTCTCCTATGAGGTGGGTAAAAGACGGTGAAAAGTTCACTAAAAATTTTATATATCTAAAATTATTATAAAATGACTCCAATGAATTACATTGAACTTATATAGGTATTATTTATATATTTTGACCGAAAATAAATTTAAATAAAATAAATAATTATTTAAATAAAAAGTCGGTTTTTGAATAGTAACCTAGTGTTTTCACTATTCATCAAAAATTGAATGTTTTCAGAAAAATACCAAAAATTCACCCTAGGATAATTTCGATATTCCGAATCCAAAAATGAAGTCCATTTTAAAAGATAAAATTTATAAAATTTCAAAAATTTGGTATTACTATTCCTAACGGCTAGTTTTAATAATATTTTAATAGCATATCATTGTTTAGTGAAACTCGGTATTGCGTACAACGCAAGCTACTGTTGTGTGTAGTAAAAGATTATTTTGATGATTTATATAACATAAAAACAAAATATCTCTCATAAAAATATCGGGTGTTACACTCACCCCTACACGGGCTTCACCCACACCTTATCATGTCTGGTGCAGACGACGTACAACGTTGATCGAGGCTGAGGGAGCTAGGAATGGACGGTGCGCGGAGGTGGACCATTCGGTGAACTGTGACGTAGAGGAGACAGATGGATGTGGAGTGTTGAGGAGGCGATATGTACCTCCCCTTTAGGTAGGATCCGTGGAGGATGATCCAGGAGTTGTTTTCAGTTTTACTCGTAATTTTCAGTTTTCTTGTACTTTACAGTTGGGCTTGTATTCTGCCCCTTTTTAATTTATGTACACACCCTTTTTACTATATATATTTTTACTTTGTGCTTGTATCCTTCTTTGTGATTAGTTGTGTGATTTTATAGGTTATAAAGGCAATGCCTTCCCATTTTTAGGGAATACGCCTTTTGGTGTTAGTCGCCAGCCCCTGACCTATGGAAGGCGGGCTTGGGGTAGTCACGACACGGGCCCTAAGGGACAGGCCGTGACACTATGACATATAATATCCTGAATTTTATTTATTTAATGATATTAAATGTTTCAATTGATGTTATTATTTCATGTGGATCATGATTAAAAAGTTACTCAAGTAGTAAGGAGATTTCTAGTCTCACTTTTATTTTTGTAAGACTTATGTCTTATTCACCACTCATTTCTTTTAAGTGGTATATATAATTTCCATGAATTTATTCTATGATTATTATCCCTAAATCTATAGGTATTTAAATATCCATTTTATGATCTCTCTTTCATGGGGTTTATAGTTCAAAAGTTACCAAATCGGCAAAGAAATTTTGTCTCAATTTTCATTCTTTGAGACACATGCCATGTTATGCAACCATATTCTAATAAAAGGTGTATATACAGATCTTTGACATGTTATATCATGAATATATTCATTTTAATGATATTTTAAGATTCATTTAATGTTATTATTTCATGGTAATTATGATTCAATGTCACCAAAGTGGTAATAATTGATTTCTACAATCTTTTCATTTATTAGGATTGTTTATGATTATGCTTCCATTGATGAAATATTATGATCTATCTCTCAATAAATCACATGAATTTTATTATCATCCATTTATTTATGATATATTCATATAATGGTACCATATTTCCACTCTTTGGTACATAATATGATTAAGAAAATTTTTTAAAGAAAACTCAACTATATTTCTCTCTTCAGTCGGAAATCTATTTTATTCACAAATCATGTTTTCTAAAAATGTTTTAAAAAATATTTTTAAATGATCATTAATCTAATTTTCAAGGAAATTTTTTTTAAATAAATATTTTTACTTTTTAAATTGTTTTCAAATATTCCTTTATAATTTTTCAAGTTTATTTTCAAATAAAAAGGTTTTCAAAATGTTTTATGTTTTAAAAATCATTTTTCAAAGTGGAAAGTATTTTATAATGAAATTTTTTAAATTATTTATAAATATTAATTCATAATTTTTCAATTCAGTTTTCAAATAAAAGGATTTTTAAATTCTTATATGATTTCCAAAGAAAGGTTATTTTTCTTAAGAACTTTTCCAAGTGATCTTTCAAAATCCTTCTCCGTCTAAGATGGAATCCTTTGATATAGTTATGCTTTACTATGGATATGATGCAAGGATACCATTAATATTATTTCTCTAAATGGTTTATATTTTGATAGAATTATGTTTATATAACCCTTTTCCTTTTAATGAGTAAATCATGTTTCAAAGAGATTTACATGAAACCCATTTCTCTTCCACGGGTTATACCATGATAAATGCTTATGAAACTTGCTTCTTTTCATGGGTTATTCTAGGAAAAAATGATTATGAAACCTATATATTTTTCATAGGATTAGATATGATAAAAATTTTATGATGATAATTTCATTTCATGAGTTATGATATGATTTTTATGAAATCCATCTCTTTTTATAGTTCATGATATGATGAATGTTTTATTATCTTGTGGAACATGTATGTTTGATTTTATTATGTGATGGGCAGGGCCTATATCTCCCTCTAATTCATTGGGTAATGATAAATGTTATATGATCTCAGAGGGTGAATGGGTTATAACCCAAGACCTAAAACAAGAGGGTACATGGGTGGTATCCCAAGCCCAAAAACATGAGGTTACAAGGGTTGTATCCCAAGCCCAAAAACTAGAGTGTACATGGGACTACATCCCAAGTCCAAAATAAGAGGGTATATGGAATTGCATCCCAAGACCGAAACAAGAGGCTACATGTAAGGGTATACCAATCTTAAAACAATAGGATACATGAGAGGGCATCTGAAGCTCGAAACAAGAGGGTATACGTGAGGACCTCCCAAGCCCGAAATAAGAGGGTACATTGGAGGGAATTCCATGATTAAAGCCAGTAAATGGGTGATTATCCCAAGACTAACATGTTATAAAGGTCTTGTTAGGTAACCGTGAAATATTATTTTCTATTCTTATGTTTATTTTTTATTCCCAGGTAGGATCGAGACCACTGAGAGGGGGATTAATTAGTGGTTCCCTTTTCTTTTATAAGAAAATTTCTTAACTTCTTTAGTAAACTTTCTCAACATTTGAAACCTGTTAAAGTTGAAATCAACTAAAATAAAACTTATCAACCTCACCTTTCATGTGAAAAAAATATAAATAGAAGGAATCAGATGATATTTACAAGGTTCAATACAAAGACCTACTCCTTTCCATGTTGGATAGTCCCACTGATATGAATTCTTTCACTATCTTCTTTCTGGAATAAAAAAGAATAAATAGTGAGCAATTATATAATAATAGTATTAACTTTTCTTCTATAGTTGGTTATACCCCCAAATATCCTTTTCAATTTCCACTTTCCCACATCTAGTTATACACCCCAGCTAATAACCAAGCATTTTTAGTAACTAGTAAGTATCCTCAGTTTCAAGATTCACTTTATTTCTTATTTTCTAATTCAATTAAGAAAGTCTTCACTTCCTACACAAGTAATATGAATCAAAATTTAGCTATGTAAAATCTTCAAAATTTTCAAAAAATCAATAAGGAAATTTTTGGTTGTGAAACATTTTCCTAAAACTCGATCCGTAAATCTTCCTTATAAATGTAATTCTGATCAGCCTCAGTCTCGTAACCTTTGTCCAATGGTCTCTGTCTGATTAGCCTTGATCTAATTATACTTCTTCTCTTCCTTCTTCGACTAAGTATGAACTCAATCGGTAGCTCACAATTCCTCTATCTAATGGAACTTTGTCTGATGAACCTTTCTTAGATGGATGTTGCTCTGATGGGCTAACTTTGATGGATTTAATCTGATGAAGCATTGCCCGTTGGAACCTATTTTGTTGATCATATTGAACCTCACTCCAATGGAATCATTCTAATGTAACTTCCTTAGCATTAACCTAAAAAAATCTGGTTGGAAACTCAATACCTTAAAAAAATATTAGATCTCTCAATGAACATTAACAATTTAATTTTTTCACACTTTACAAATGTATTATGCTCTCATTTTATAGGCACCCCTAAAATTGAAAAGGTGGGAAAACTAATTTCACTTCATTCTCAAAAAAATTAATAAATCCCAAATTTATCATTCACTTAAGTATTTATTTTTGACTTCTTAAACTCTTCATAATACTTCTAGGTGCTTCTAAAATCTTTTATAATATACTCAAAACTTTAAACTTCTTTAAGTTTATAAAAAATTCTTTATTATGATTCTCCATTATAATTATTCATTATGATTCTTCATTATTATAAAGAAATATATAGAACTAAAGATGGACCATTATGATGACCTCTTGTAAACACTAAAATTCTTCTCATTCAGAATCTCTATATCAAATCTTATTCATCACATCTAAAATATGTTCAAAATTATTTCTCCTTTTATTCTATTCTTCAAACTGAATATCCCTCATTCGATGAAGCTCAGCATTCTATGACTTTATCAGTGTCATCATGCATCTAATGTATTGTTCTCTACTTCACTTTGATGAATATTTTCAGCACCAATCTAATGAGTTTTCACCTCTTCTTGAGAAATAATAAATACTTTTGTTATTTTTATCTTAACCCATTTGTAAGAGAACAACGTATGACTTCTTGTTTTCTTAAACCAATGGAAATAAAATTCAACCTTTATTAAACATTCTTCCTCTAATAAAAACTCTACATATGATATACATAGGATACCAATAATATAAATCAGCATCAGAATCCATTATGATGGATCGGTGGCATACTGATGATCTTAATCCTTTTATGTTTGGTGTTCCTCACACTGATATCTAGCAGCCAGAATACTTCACATTGTATTATCCTCTCTTCTATAAAATGTAGATTGTATCATGACTTATTCATGATTTATGAATATGATTAAGATCAGCATAGAATTTTCTAACTTACATTGAAAATACTTGTAACTTCCCAGACTTCCAGCAACTTCTTTCTTTCCAACTAATCCTCAATACGATTAGCAACACCAGCTCACCCCCTTTCCTTCATAAGGATTTCATCACAAGTTTCCAGAAAATTTATGGATTTTTTAAATCAAAAAAATATTAAAGAATCATCTGATTTAATACTTGGAAGTTCTATTACTCCCAAAATTTTGGTATCACTCATCATCTTATAAGGCTAATAATTCCTAAAACTAATTCCCAACAATCTATGACTTCCCATTACAATCAAATATTTAATTCCAGACTTAATACAATTTCTAGAAGCTTATGACATTTTATCAACATCCTAATCCCATGGATCATATTTAATCATGACTATTTGTTGGATCTGATGTTCATGCTGATGATCTAGATCTGATTCTCATGATGATAAATTCACATACACACCTTTCTTCAATTTGGATTTCCATTACCTTCTCAACATACTTTCTTTATTCATAATATTCAACATTTTGATCTATTTACAACAAATATAGACAAAACACAACTTGGGAATAATAATCTCCCCCTTTGTGTTTGTTTTCCATACCCACTTCAACCACATAAAAACAATACCAATTGTTTTCTTTTCTCACTTTTTTTATCCCCATTTATTTCTTCCTCCCCCTATTTATTTTTTATCCTCCTTATTGACAATCAAAATTCAAAGGGTTCGTCATGAAAATTTTCCTCCCTATTGAAAAATGATATCATTTCCAAGGTTTGGAACTTTTCATCTCAAAATCTTGAAATTCTTCTTCAAGAGAACATAAGTATCACATGAGTTTCTTAACAAAGAGTCTTTATCTAAAAAACTCTAAGTCTACATGGGTGAACCCAATGTATAAAACAAGAGTGAATAATTAAGTTTATCAATGTTTTCCAATGCACAAATTTCACATAACACCCTTTTCATGTTTCTTTTAAAATTTTAATTTCTTAGGGAAATCTTGAAAGAATTTTTTTAGGATAAAATTAACCTACACCCATCTCAACATATATATCAGAATTTTCATGTGAATAAACACATATTTTGTAACCTTGTTACTTTGTTTTATAATAATAGTAAGACTCATCAACACTAGCTTCCTTGTTTTGACTCCTTAAATTCCCTATAAGTTGGTATGATTATAAAAAAAATAGGAATAAGGAGGAACCTCAATTGTTCTTTATAAGAAACAATCCGACTGAGAGTCCTCTCCCAACCTTTTCTTTTTCTTCTTCTTCTTGGATTTTGCATTGGATGTATTTTATTCCTTTTGTTTATCCTTATTAGATTTTGTGAAAAGATTATTTTCATCTATAGACACTTTTAATAAGGATGCCAATTACTTTTTCCATTTTATAACCTTTTATAGTGATTTTGTAGAAACTATTTCATTCCTTCCTCTTCTTCTGATAGGATAATCAAACAAATTTTAGTATCATTCTCTTCTTTCTCACATCTCTTGCATATTTTCATAATTTTCAAACCATGATATGTTGATATCTTTTTATCAACTTTACTCACATCTTCAAAAAATCCTTTTTCTTACCTTTTAATTCAGCTAATTTTTGTGATTCTTCTAACTTTATATCCATGTTAACTTGTTTTTCCTAAATAACTAAGCACTTCTTATTTTTAGACTCAATATGTTCGTTTTTCACCATATTCTTAACATACTAATCTTTCTTCATCTTCTGAGTTTCCTTTTTCATTTCCACATAATTTTTAGGAACATTTGATCTTTTTTATCATCATAGCTCCCCCTTGATTCATACCTATTTTTTGGTAGATACATTTTATGCCAACATAAATAATATATGTGTCCAAAAACACTATTACACCAACAGTGACCTCCGAATATTTATTTATAGGACTCATAGTGAACTTGTTCAGAACTTTGTTGTTGTTTTTTATTCACAAATCATGGACCACTTTTCTTAAGATGATACTTTTTTGAAGAATCCTTATCTTTCTCGGTGAAAGATATTTTCTCACAAACCTAATTTTGTAAGACTTTATTTTTGCCTTCTTTAGAAGTTTCACATTTAAGATCAACTACCTTGGTGAAATTTTATCTCATCTTTATTATCTCACTTTGTGTTGTAAGAATCATTGATTATGTTTCAAACAACTCCTCTTCTTTCTTAGAAAAAATATCTTTTAGAACATCTATCATATTTTTGGATTTATCTATATTTAACTTGTTCTTCTTGTTTGATTCAATGATTGAATATTATTTCATATTGGGCTTATCATTTCTGGTTGATATTTCTTCATAACTTTTTGGTTTTATTTAAAACTCATCAATATTTATATTATGATATCTGATAACTTTGATATTTTTATCTTATTTCTCTATCTATTCATTGTTCTCAAAAGTTATTCTTTCAAAATATTTCTGTATCTTATTTCTTTATTTATTTATTGGAGTATTTCACTCAATTTATTTTTCCAAATTCTCTTTTAAAATCCATTCTATTTTTGTAATTTCTTCATTATTATCATCACTTTATTAAGAATTATTTCTAGTTATAACTTGAGCAATAAAGTTTAGTTGATGATCATGTTCATCTCTGGATTAGGAATTATCCTTCCTTCTTTTACTTGGATAACTTTTGTTCTTATTGTTATAAGGAAATGTTTCCTAATGTTTCTTCCACTTTTTTTTTCCAAGATTTATCATCATATTCATAAAATCATAATTTTTAAATTTCTTCCTAGGACAATTTTTTTTAAAAAAATATTCTCCCTTCACAATTCCAACATTTTAGATTTTTACTTTTCCATTTACCCTTATTTTATTTCTTATAAATAAGGGAAACAATTGTATTGAAATTTTTAGCTTCTTCCTCTACTTATGAATCACGTGATTCTTTTTTAATTTATTTATCTTTTTTTTCCTTTTTAACAAATATTAAAAGGAAATTTCTTGATCAAACTTTCCTTTACTTTTCATAATATTTTCCATTATCATTTCATAAGTAATGAGAATACAATAAAGATCATCCAAAGATAGAGTTTCAGGATCTCTATCTTCCAAAGATGAAACTTCGACATCAAAATTATGAGGAAGAATTCCCAAGATCATTTTAGCAATAGTTAAGTTTTAAAACTTCTCACCAAGATATCTTATGATGTAAATAATGTCAGTCAACCTCATAAATAATTCACCAACAAATTCATTCACATTAATTTTTAGATCTTCATACTTCAGCCTCCAGAGTTGTAATTGTTCCTTCTTCACCTTCGTATTTCCTTCCTAAATGTTTTTCAACTTATCATATATACCATTAGAATTTATAAATCCCTTTATTCTAACAAAATCACTTTGATTTAGTGATAAGAGTAAATAATATTTTTATCTTACATCATTCTCAAGATTTTTCTTGTTAGCAGCAGTAATAGGATCATTCTCAATATGGGGAGGAAATACTTCTATATTAGCTTCCAAAAAATTATACCCAAGGGACATAAAATATGGAATCATTCTATATTTCCATATATGATAGTTTTTCTATTAAAAACTAGAATCCATTTTTAGTTTATGGAATTGATATTTTCTATTTATAGAGATGGATATTTCATATGGTACTGGTTCTGATGAAAATAGTTGTTCTTAGTTCGAATCGAGACCACTAAGAGGGGGTGAATTGGTGCTTTCTTTTTATTTTATAAAAAAGTTTCTTAACTTCTTTAGTAAACTTTCTTAACCTATAAAACCTATTAAATTTGATATCCACTCAAATAAAACTTCTCAAACACACCTTTAATGTGAAAAAAATATAAATAGAAGGTAGAAAATGATATTTACAAGGTTCGGTACAAATACCTACTCTTTTCCATGTTGGATAATCCCACCAACAAGGATTATTTCACTATCTCCTTTCTAGAATACAAAGGCACAAGCAGTGAACAATTCTACAATATCAGTAGAAACTTTCCTACTATAGTTGGGTATACCCCCCAAATATCATTTTCAGTATCCACTTTCCCAAATCTAGTTATACACCCCAGCAAAAAATCAATCCTTTTCAGCAACTGATAAGTATCCTTAGTTACAAGCTTTACTTTCTTTCTTATTTTATGATTCAATTCAGAAATTATTCACATTCTCCACAAGTAAGCTAAATAAAACATTACCTACATACAAACTTCAAGAACTTAAAAAATTATCTAAGGAACTTTTTGGTCTTGAAACTTCTTCCAGAAACTTAGTTTGGAAATATTTCTCAGAAATGTCAGACCGATCAACCTAAGTCCAGTAACCTCTATCTTATGTTCTTTTTCCAATTGGCCTCAATCTGATTCTCCTTTTATTATTCCATATTCAACTAAGTAGGAACTCAATCAAAAAATCACAATTCCTCTATTTTATGGAACTTGGTCTGATGAACCTTGCTCTGATCGATGTTGCTCTAATGGTCTTACTCTGATGGGCTTGATCCAATGAAACGACGCCCATTGGAACCTACTCTGATGATCAGATTAAATCTCACTCCAATGGAATCATTCTGATGGAACTTCCTCAATATCAACCTAAAAAGGTTTGTTGGAAACTCAATACCTGAAAAAACAAATGTCAATGCTCTTAGTGCACATTAACAATTCAAGTTTTGCACACTTTACAAATGTACTATGCTATCCTTTTATAGACACCCAAAAATGGAAAAGGAAGGAAAACTAATTTCACTTATCACTTAATGAAATTCATAAATCCAAAATTTATCATTCATTTAAGTCTTCATATTTGAATTCTTTAAATCTTCATAATACTTCTGGGCACTTCTCAAATATTTTTGAATCTACTCAAAAACTTCAGACTTCTTAAAGTTTACAAACATTTCATCAGTATGATTCTCCATTATTATTCTTTATTATTATTCTTAATTATAATGAATACATATGAATAGATGAAGAAAGACCATTATGATGACCTATTTTAAACACTGAAATTCTTCTGATATAGATGCTCCGTATCAATTCTTATTCAGCACATATAAAATATCTTCAAAAGTATTTCACATTTTCTTCTATTATTTAGACTGAAGATCCCTCATCTAATGGAGTTCAGCATTTGATGAATTTATCAGGGTCATCATGCATCTGATGGATCAAGATTTTCTTTACTCCAATGATCATTGTTAGTGCTAGTCTATTGAGTCTACACCTCTTCTTCAAAAACAATCAATACTTTTTGTTCTTTATCTCTTAACCCATTTGTAAGAGAAAAAATTATGAATTCTTGTTTTCTTTACCCAATTAAAATACAATTAAAACTTTCTCAAACATTCTACATCTAATAAAAATCTTTCATTCGATATACATAGGATACTAATAATATGAATTGGTGTCAAAATTCATTATGATGGATTGGTGGAATACCGATGATCTTCATCATTCGATGCCTGGTTGTATGATCTCGACCTTTCCTAGAGTGGTCTTGGGATCATTTTTAGGTACCCTTTTGTTTTTTATTGAGAACTTTTTGTTTTCATTTTAAAATTATGAGTTTTTGGGTGAAAATTTGAGAAAAATGGAAGAAATAGGATAGTGCACGGTTGGTGCATAGTTTGACCTAACTGTGCGCCCATCCCAGTAAACTGTGCAACCCTAGACAATGGGGTTTTGAATAGTTGGCACATGGTTTGTCAAACCATACACCCTATTTGGAGTAATCATGCACCATTATAAAAGAGATTAATGGCTTGGGTGAACAATTAGGGGAAACCATTCACTCCTTCCCTACAAACCATATGCATGAATTAAATTAACCTGAAAATTAGTTTTAAAATTTATTGAACCCCCATTTTAATCCCAAACTAACCCCCCCCCCCCCCCCCGACTAGAACCTCTCTTTAATGATTTTAGAGCCTCCCAAATGGATTACAATCCTTCCGGACCTCTGTTCATCATGATTCAAAGCCCAGATCGAAGATCTTCACCCCTCCTAGTAAGAGAATTATATCATGATTGGTCTCCCATTAATCCTTATTTCTTATCCAATCCTATAATGGGTTAATATTCCTATTTTTATTAGATGTAGATCTAGTATTATAGATCTTGATCTATAATTGAAGGATCTTGATTTTTTCAACCTTGATTTAGGGATTTAGATCCGAATCTTATTCAACATCGTTGTGCTGCTCAAATTTGGGGATTTTTAGTTGGGTAATCGTTCATCAATTAATTGAGATAGGTGTTCTATTATTAAAATCTCATAGTCATGATTTCAATTACATGTATGAAATTAAAGAATTTCTAGAGTTTTTTAGCAATTAGATTCCTAAATTGGATTAATTAAATTGGTAAATTAATTAATTAAGTGATCATGAATTATATGAATTAATTTATGAGAATTTTTGAGATGGAGAAATTTTGGATTAAATAATTAATTTTTGAATTGATTCGTGAAATATTGAAATTAGGGTATTTGATGAATAATTAATTTTTAAATTAATTATGGCATATAGAGATTATTTAGCTGTATAAATTAATTGTTGAATTAATTTATGAGAATTTTTGAATTGTGAAATTGTTGATTTGGAATAATTAATTGTGGAATTAATTATAGAGATTTTGTGATTATGAAATTATGACATTGAATTCCAAAATTAATTATTAGAATATTGAATGGAATTAATGTGATAAATTAATTGATTAATTAATTAATGGAATTTATGTGACCAATTAATTGATAAATTAATTGAAGGGATTGTCATGATTAATTAATTTTTTAAATAATTAATAGAGTTTCAATGATTAATTAATTGTTTAATTAATTAATTTTATATATTTGATATATGTGGTGTATATAATAAACATGTGTGGGACATAGTTTACTGCTTATGAAGCCCGTAGTGATAAATTGTTTGATAAAAATGTGTGGTACATGTTCTGCTGCTTCTGAAACTCGTAGTAATAAATGTGTGGCGGACATGGTCTACTAATTCCAAATCCCATAGTGATAAATATGAGTGGGATGTGGTATCTTACTTCCCAAGCCCAAAGGGTCCTAAGCATGATGACCTAGACCCAAATTTTTGTCATTAGAATATGGTTCCAATTAGACATATTATGAATTGAAATGAAATGTATAATGAAAGGCCGTTAGTTTAATTAATTTTTAATTGATAATGTGAAATAGTTCAGACTCCAACATGGGCTGAAGTAGGTATTGAGGTTCAGGTGTCCTCAGGAACTCAGGGGTTTATGTGGTTAAATAAAGAATAATCGATGATTTGATAACTATTTACTTATGCATTGTAATTATTTATTTATACAACTACATACACTGTTATTGACTAAATATTGTTTTAGACACCACTGGTGGTGGCCTACTGATTTTTAATCACACCCTACTTGGGTTTCCTGATTGGTACCCAAATAGATTTTAGGTTTGTAGGACAGGATAAGGGAAAAGGCCACGTGCTAGATGGCTGAGTTGGGAATGGTGCATGGTTGAGGGAACTGGATGTGGTTTGGTACCCTCTTGGGAGTTGACAAATTCTCTAATTTTGGGTTTTCATTTTTTTAGAAAATTTGCACATACTTTAGCATGACATGTTTTACAATTCAATTTTGATATGGTATCTCTAGTTTTGGTCATTTTGTGATCTTGGTTTCATTCTATTTCTAGTTATATGTTATTCAGTTATTGTTTCTTATTTCTACTAGTTTATTACTCTAATGAAAGAGGGTATAGTCTCTCCATGATTGATATTAGACCCTTGCTTCTAGTCAGTAACCTCTGGTGTATGAGGAGGCACGCCTGAGGTCATATGGTGGTCTAGCTCAGGGCACCGGTGCATGGAACCTGGGTCGGTATGTTACAAAGTGGTATCAATGCCCAGTTTTATTTTATTTTTCTTTTGTATTACTATTTGGTAAAGGTATATAGGAGATTAGGAATATTATGACCTTTTTTATGAGCTCATTCATGGGAGTTTCAAACCCATGTATGGGGGGAAACCCAAGTACCCGGGGTGGGAGTGTTTTTATTGCTTTTTTTGTTACAGTTGAATATTATTTCATATTAGGTGACACACTTGTTGTCTGTTGAGATTATTGTTTCTAAAAATTATTGAGAATTGACTCATGGCCCAGTATGGCATAATATCTTAGTTACATAAGTCATTCTAGGAACTCTAGATTATTATGACATGCATCATTTTAGGCATGCATAGGGAAGCAGGTTTTGGGTAAGTTGTTTAACTTGAAATATTTTTCCTTTATTGTGAAATTTAAAATTGTAAAATAATGAAAAATGTGAATAAATGGGTTTCTAATGGAATTTGAATAATGAGAATGTGTTTACCCTTATTAACTAGGACCTAGGTGTGGGATGTTTAAGGGTAGTGATAGTACCATGGTTTTAACTACGTGATGAGGTTTGGGGGAAAAGGGACTTGTTGTGACTTGTTGTAGTTTTCCTCTTATATAAATGTGATAAAGTTGTGTTATGAGTCCTAATATGTGTTTTTTTCATTGTAGATATATGCCTCTATGATGAATCTTGTTGAGATAATAATAGGAGGATATGGTTGAAGATGCTCCACCAGTAGTGGAACCTGAGGCACTGATGGTGCCAGTTGAAAAAAGTATGGGAGAAATTCCAAGAGAACTTCAATTACTTCATGAAATTATTGGAAAGAGACCCAGGGTGGGTTGTAAAAAGAATGTCTGATCTGATGAGGGAGTTCTAGTTTCACCACCCTCCTAATTTTATTGGAGAGGGTGGACCTGAGGGAGGTGAGTTCTAGATTGAGTCTATCCAGAATATACTTGACCACTTGGAGAATCCTGTTGAGAATAACGAAAAATTGGTTAACTATAAGTTACATGGTTGGGAGAATAAATGGTGGGATATCCAGACTTGGTATGGATAGATGGAGGCTATGTAATGGAGGGAATTTCAAGAGAAGTTCATGGAGCACTTCTATCAATAGACATTGAGATAGAAGAGAGTAGCCATGTTTATGAGTTTGAATTAGGGGAATATGTCTATGATGGACTATAATAGATTCTTTATAGATTTTTAGTGATTTACTTCATCATTGTAAGGAGACTTGGCTGTTATGGTAAAGAGGTTTGAGGATGGACTTAAGTGTGAAATTAGGTCTCAGGTGAATATCTTCAGGTTGAGGAATTTTTCAGAAGTGGTGAATCATGCTATCATTGTAGAGGGGAACATGAAGGAGGCTTCCAGTGGTAGATAGGTGGTTTATCATTCATAGTCAAGAGGTATGATTTCTTCAAATAGGAAGTATCATTGTGAGAATTTATCCCAGATCAATAGAAAGAAGAGTAGGTAGGGGAAAGGTTCAGTTAAACAAGACCTTACCCATTTGGTTTTCCACCAGTGTGGTAGGACAGGATACTTCTGGAAACATTATCCCTAACCACCAGTGGTGTGTCAAGGCTGTGGAAATATGGTACATATACAGAGGTTTTATAGGAACCCATGGAAGATATTTAGTGATGGAGGAGCTAGATAGAACTAGAGTGCGGGAAGGGGTCTTCTGCACTATAGTAGTATGGAAGCTAGAGTTCTACTAGCCTAGGGGGTAAATGTGGTGTATGTGGTACTTATGGGAAAGAGTGCTTGTTTTTTCAGAGTGTCATATCTCAGGGGAGTTACACTGCATCATAGGAAAAATGATTAGTACAGTTATAATCTTACACTTGTGAATAGTGAGGTTGGTCCATCGATAGTGATATGTACTATTCTTATAGATTCTATATTATCTAGTGCCTTATTTTATACTAGTTCCTTTCATTTCTTTATTTCTGCACAACTTGTGAATAGTTTGATCCTAGAAGTAGAGTTCATGAACAGGGTTTTAATAATAGACACACTTATAGGAGTACAGTCTAGAGACATCTATTTGTGCAAGGGGTGTTCTTTCGAGATCAGTGGGTATCTTTCTCTATGGGATATTTATATCCCTAAGATTTCAGAATTTGAGTTGATTTTAGGAATGGACCGGTTATTCTAATACCAATCCCACATAGATTTTTAATAGAGAAGAGAGAATTTTATGCCTCCTAAGGGTGACCATAGGTAGTGAGATATCCAGGTGGGATGAGTAGGGTCAATTACTCAGCAACTGGGAGAGCTGATGGCCCATATTTCAAGTCTATTGCTGGATGAAGGAGGTGTAAATTAGGATTTATTTCCACCTTTAGTGGACCAATTTAAAGATGTGTTTCTTGATTACTTCTTTGGGCTACCACCTGAGAGAGATGTGAAGTTTGAAATTGATATCATGTCTGGTGCTAAACCAATTTATATTCCACCATAAATAATGGAATCGACATAGCTACAATAGCTCAAAACTCAGGTAGAGGATTTCAAGGTTAAGGGTTTTGTTCATTCGAGTACGTCGACGTGGGGTTCACTAGTGTTATTTGAAAAGAAGGTTAATAGAAATCTATGCTTTTGTGTTGATTACCAGAAGTTGAACCAGATGATTGTGAAGAAAAAATATCCTCTTCCACATATTGATGATCTTTCTGACCAGTTGAGAGGAGATTGTGCATTCTGAAATATCAACCTGAGATCAGGGTATTATCAGCTGAGGGTTCAAACTTATTAAATACTGAGGACTACTTTTAGGAGAAGGTATTTCCTATATGATTTTTTCATATTTATGTTTGGATTAATGAACACACCTGTAGTGTTTATGCCTTAATTAATAGGATCTTCCACCCATACCTGGATCAATTTATGGTAGTGTTTGTGGATGAAATATTGGTGTACTTTAAGACTCAATATGATCATTCCCAACATCTTGAAATCATTCAAAGTACACTGAGATATCAATGAATATATGCTAATCTATTTAAGTATCAGTTTTGGATTGATCAGGTACACATATTAGGTCACATAATCTTGGAGGAAGGTGTGTGAATGGATCCAAATAAAGTTCAAGAAGTCATATCTTGGGAGTATCCTAAGAACGTTTTAGATATCCGTAGCTTTCTTGGTTTATCTAGATATTATTATAGGTTCATCCAGTACTTTTCCTATTTAGAAGTGCTGCTTTTGGGATTAACCAAAAAAGGGGATAAATTTTGAATGGTCATAAGCTTATGAGAAGGACTTCCAGGAGTTGAAGAAGTGTTTGGCATTGGCACTGATCATGATCCTACCTGAGCCAGGTGAGGAGTGTATAGTTTATTGTGATGCTTCTAGTATCTGACTTGGAGCTGTATTGATGAAGGGAGATCGAGTTGTGATGTACGGGTCTCGTTAGTTGAGGACACATGAACGAAACTATCCTAAGAATGACCTCGAGTTGGTTTTAGTGGTTTATGATTTTAAGTTTTAGCGGAATTATCTATTGGGAGAAAATTTTACTGTGTGTATAGATCATAAAAGCTTGATGTATATTTTTTCTCAAAAGTACTTGAATATCCAACATCAAAGATGGGTTAAATATATGCAGTCATTTGATTTTGATCTAGCATATACATCTAGGAAAGTAAATAGTGTGGTTAATGCTTTGAGCATGAAAACTTGAACTCAAGTGGTTAATGAGTCTAGTTTTGAGTAGAAGATGATGACTTTTTTGGATAAAATGCATGTTTTGGTCCAAGAGAGTCGGGAGAAGATGACTCTTGTATAATTTGTGGTAGATTTTGAAATCTTGATATAGATCAAAGTTAAGAAGTATGAAGTTCAATAGCTTTTGACCTTGAGGGAAATCTTTAAAGGTGGGGAGTCACCTTCATATTGGATCATAGATGAGGATGAGATCATCTATGTCAAGAATTGGGTTGTTGTACCTATGAGCATCTAAGAGGAGTTGATGAGGTAATTTCATGCCTTGAAGTGGGTGGCACATCCAGGTGTAACCAAATATTACCCTGACATATGATGATAGTTTTGGTGTCCAGGCATGAAAAATTAGATAGTAGGGTTTGTAACACGATGATACACTTATCCGCAGGTGAAGGCAAAGCATCAATGACCTGGAGGTTTACTATAACCATTTCCCATTTTGGAATAGAATTGGGATGATGTGAACATGTAATTTTTGTTGGGTTTCCCAAGGATTCCTTGAAAGAATGATGATATTTTGGTGATTATGGATTTATTGATAAAAGTAGCACATTTATTACTTATATGAGAGACTTTATCAACAGAGAAGTAGGGAGAACTGTATGTTTGGGAGATAGTTCATCTACACGAAGTTCCATAGACTATAGCTTCATATCATGAATCACATTTTACTTTGTGCTTATAGCAGGTCTTACTAAAGGTTCTTGGTATGAAGGTCTTTTTGAGTATGTATTTCCATCCATAAATAGATGGGAAGTCATAGAATACTATATAGATGCTTGATTATATGCTTCAAGATTGTGTTCTAAAATTTGGTGGGTATTGGGAGAAGCACTTGGAACTAGTGGAGTTCTCTTATAACAACTATTATTAGAAAACTATTCAGATGGAATAATATGAGGCACTTTATAGTAGGCAATGCAGATCACCTATATGCTGGATAGAGGTAGGTGAGTTAGAATTATTAGGGTTGATTCTCATGCAGGAGATGTCGGAATAGGTTTAGCTGATTCAGAAACATATGTTTATGACTCAGAGTAGAAAAAATTCATATGTTGATTGATTTTGATGACCCCTAGAGTTTAAAGAGGGTGATTGTGTATTCCATCAGGTGTCACCTAGGTTGGGTCATCATAGTATATGAAAATAGGGAAATTTGGTGCCTAGGTTTGTTGGACCGTTTGATGTTGTGGATAGAATCAGGCTGGTGGCATACTGATTGGATCTTCCACGGAAATGTAGTGTTATGCATGATGTTTTCTATGTATCACAACTACAACGGTATCACCCCAACCCTTCTTATGTGATCAAGGTGGATGATGTTGAGTTTGAGATAGATGTGTCATTTAAGAAGTATCTAATATGTATGTTGGATCAAAGTTAGAAAGTTTTGAGAGGAAATACTGTGTCGATAGTTTATGTATTGTGGAAATATGGGTGTGTGTAGGAGGAAACATGGGGAAGGGAAGTAGATATACGGGCTTAGTGGCCTAATATTTTTTACTTGGGATCTTAGAGATGCTTGGGAGTGCAGCTCAAGGATGAGCTGTTATAAGGTGGGGAGATTTTAAGATCATAACCTTTCCTCGAGTGTTCTTAGTCTCATTTTCAAGTAAAATTTTGTTTTGTATTGAGTGCTTTTTTTTGGGTTTTAACTTGAAGAGTATTTGGGTAGAAATTTTAGAAAAATAGAAGAAATTGGGTAGTGCACGGTTTAACCTAACTGTGTGCCCCATCCCAGCAAACCGTGCAACCCTAGATAGTGGGTTTTTTCATGGTTGGTACATATTTTAGGAACATGATTAGGGGAAACCATGTGCCCCTACCCAGCAAACCGTGTGTGGGAATTAAATTAACCCTAAAATTAGTTTTAAAAATTCCCAACCCCATTTTAATCCCAAATCAACCCCCATTCAACCAGGACCTCTCTTTAATGATTTCATAGCCTCTCATATAGAATCCGAGCATTCATAACCTTTGTTCTTCATGATTTGAAGCACGAATCGAAGATCTTTACCCCTCCCAGTAAGGGAATACTATCCTCCTTGGTCTCCAATTCATCCTTCTTTCTTCTCCAGTTCTAGAAAGGGTTGATCTTCCAATTTTTATTAGATATGTATCTAGAATTATAGATCTTGATCTATAATTGAAGGATCTTGATTTTTTAAACCTTGATTTAGGGATTTAGATCCGGATCTTGTTCTACATCATTATGATGCTCGAATTTTATAGATTTTATATTGGCTGATCATTCATCAATGAATTGGGATATGTGATATGTTATTCAAATCTCATAGTCTTGATTTCAATTACGTGTATGTAATTGTAGAATTGTTATAGTTTTTTTTATTAATTAGATTCCCAAATTGAATTAATTAATTTGGTGAATTAATTAATTAAGCAATCATGAATTGTATAAATTAATTTTTAAATTAATTTATGAGAATTTTTTAGATTAAGAAATTATGGATTGAATAATTAATTGTTGGATTGATTCTTAAAATATTGAAATTAGTGGATTTCAAGAATAATTAATTGTTGAATTAATTATGGCATATTGAGATTATTTAATTGTATAAACTAATTGTTGAATTAATTTATGAGAATTGTTGAATTGTGAAATTGTTGATTTGGGGTAATTAATTATGGAATTAATTATTGATATTTTATTGATTATGAAATCAGGACAATTAATTTTTGAATTAAATGTTATATTATTGAATGAAAGTAATGGGATTAATTAATTGATGAATTAATTAATGGAATTGACGTAACCAATTAAATGATGAATTGATTAAAGGGTTTGTCATGATTAATTAATTTTTGAATTAATTAATGTAGTTACAATGATTAATTAATTATTGAATTAATTAATGTGATATATGTGATGCATGTGATATATGTAATAAACATGTGCAGGATATGGTCTATTGCTTTCGAAGTCCATGGTGATGAATTTTTTGATAAACATGTGAGATACATGGTCTAATACTTCTGAAACCCATAGCAATAAACATGTAATGGACATGGTATTCCACTTCCAAAGATCGTTGTGATAAATATGTGCAAGGCATGGTTTATTGCTTCCCAAGTCTATAGGGTCCTAGGCATGATGACCTAGACCCAAATTGTTAACATTGGACTATGGTTCCAATTAGACATATTATGAATTGAAATGAAATGGATAATGAAAGCCCATCAATTCACTAAATTGTGAATTGATAATGTGAAATAGTTTAGAATCCAACATGGTCCAAAGTAGGTATTGAGGTTTTGGTGTCCTCAAGAACCCGAGGGTTTATGTTCTTAAATAAAGAATAATTGATGATGTGAAAAATGTTTACTTATGAATTGTACTTATTTATTTATAAAACTTCATACATTGTTATTGAATGGATATTATTTTAGAAACCATTGGTGGTGGCCTATTGAGTTGTACGCACACCCTACTCAGGCTTCCTGATTAGTACCCAAATAGATTTCATATTTTCATGATAGGATAAGAGAGGAGTCCCTGTTTTAGATGGCTAAGTTAGTAATGGTGCATAGTTGAGGGAACCGAACGTGGTTCGGGACCCTCTTGGGGGTTGGTAGTGTTTTTACTTTTTTGTTTTCATTTTTAGACACTTGGAATGTACTTTATCATGGCATGTTTATAGTTCAATTTTGATATGGTATCTCTAGTTTTGTCCATTTTGTGATCTTGGTACTATTTTTTTTGATTATATATTATTTAGTTCTTGTTTCTAATTTTTGATGGTGTATTACTCTGATAAAAGAGGGTATAGTCTCCCTAAGATCAATATTTGACTCTCACTACTAGTCATCGGCCTATGGCATATGGGGAGGCGCACCTAAGGTCATGTGGTGGTCCAACTTGGGGCACCAATTCATGGCACCTGGTTCAGGATGTTACACTGGTGTTCCTCAGATGGATAATCAGTATCCAGAATACTTCACATCATATTCACCTCTCATCCACAAACTCTAGCTTTTATCATGACTTCTTCATGATTTATGAATACGATTAAGATTGACATAGAATCGTCTGACTTACATTGAAAAGTATTGTAACTTCCCAAACTTCCAGCAGCTTATTTCTTTCCAACCAAGCCTCAATATGATTGTAACCACTAGGTATATTCCTTTCATTTATAAGGCTTTCATCATATGTTTACAAACAACTTATGACTTTTTTTAATTACAAAACAAAAAATAATCATCAGATTTAATACTTGGAAGTTCTATTACTTCCCAATATTTCGGTCTCACTCTACATATTCTAAGGTTGATACTTCCTAAGACTGATTCCCAACAGTCTTTGAATTCTCATTGTGATAAAACATTTCATTCTAGACTCAATATAATTTTCAGTACTTTCTAAATTTTTATCAGCACCCCAATCTGATGGACCGTACTGACTCATGCCAATGTGTTGGATCTGATTTTCATGTCGATGATGTGGATCTGATTCTCATGTTGATAACTTCACATACACACATTTATTTAATATGGATTTCCCTTACCTCCTAAACATACTTTATTTCTTCATTATAATCAATATATTGATCTATTAATAAGAAATACAGCCAAAACATAATTTGGGGCTAATAGTATTCCACAATTCCATGTCTTATTCCTCTATTATGCTCTCATGGATTATTCTCTTTATTCCATTATGATTCATGTATTTTGAACTACCAATCTCTATACCATGAATGTTTATTATGATCTTTGATATGAAGGTTATGATCTTATAATGTTATGATCATGTTCTCATGCCCTTATGCTCATGTTATGCTTACATATCTCCCTTGTTTATCTTTACTGGGCATCTCAACTCACCCATTTCTTATGTTTCCTTTCCCTGGGTTATGAAGAAAGGTTTTAAATAGGAGTACTAAAGGGTAATATCTTTAAGGGATACATTGAAGATCTTTCACCGAGTTATAATATTATGTTTCTAAGTTTCCAAAGACACTACACTATTATGGTCCTTAGGAATTTATTTTTGTAATGTGCTAAATATTCATCAAAAATGATGTAATATCCACATATATTAAGCCTGGGTTTCTATAATACCTACCTCTCCTAGAAGACAGAATTAGAAAGAGCGGGTACCTAGCTATCCTTCCTCTTCATCGAATGTTGGGAAAAACACCCCCCACATGACTATGTGGGTGTCAACACATAGTGATCGATGTGGGTGGGGTGTGTATAGAAATCACAAAGAATATAAAAGTATATACATATAGCCACACACATTATCCCAACCTATGGGTTTAAAACTAAACACTAACTAACTCACAACATCGCCACCTTTTTTTCCACCTCTAAATGCATAACACCAAACAACAATCCATAGGCCCCATTTCATATTTCCAACCAAAACATTTCATTATTTATCAAAACACAATTTTTACCACATTTACCACCATTTAATTATTAATCATCCATTTCTATCTCTTTCCATTTCAAAATATTATTAAACAATTATTTATTCTATCATTACCTGGGCATCTAGCACAAAGCAACCATATATCAGAAATAGCTTATCATTCTCATCATACCATCATCATACTTCCCTAAAATCATGGAAAAACAAACCACCTCACCTCCAAAAATCATAACCAACCAACCATTGGACCCACATTAACCAACCACACATTTTTTTAGCAAGTATGGTCATGCATCACAACACATCAAGATCATTTTACGGATTTACAAAGGGGATTTTATCACATTCCAATTTCTTTTAGGGGTATTATCACACAAGTCATATTCATGGGGAAACCATTTCATTACCAAATATAAAAGGTTAATCAAGTTCCATATTAGGCTGATATCACAACAATCAAAACAAAAGTAGTAGTCACAATACATATCAACCAATAAAAACAAGTCTCCCAATGGCCATAATTTTCAGTGGGGCATCATGAACATACAATCCAAAATATCACAATAATAATAAATTTTTAGAAACATGAGAATCAAACCCCTCTTTACCCATTCCAATTTAAATTTAACCAATTATCTATCTTTGATTAATCCAGTACAACTATCTTCCATAGATAAAAAAATTAAAATCATCCTGTATGATACACAATAATGAGAAATGAGGGATTTCATGCCTCAAAGAATCTTTTTCGACTCTCTAAGCACCATGGGGTGAAGAAGAATGCCCGCAAACCAAAACCATGCCACAAGAAACTACGGATCATCCTACACCACACCCAAAAATCATCAAAATTCATCCTAAACACGCATCCCAAACCAAAATGCACCACCGTAGTGAAACTCAGAAAAATAACGGAAGGAAGTGGATGAAAACAAGAGTAGAAATCACCAAGGATTGAAGATTGGAAGCTAAGAACCAATAACCATCAAAAGGAATCTCAAAATTCCTAAAATTAGAGTCACTGGACACTTGGAATGAGAGATATCAGAGGGTTTGATAAAAACTTTAGTGCTCTATAGCTTTATAACTACACAGTATTGGGGATTTACAAGATGTGTAATCCCCTTTCATGTCATGTAATCCTCAGGGTTCGGTTTTGCCAAAAAATGTGTTTATTTTTTATTATTTAACCCCTAAGATCTAAACGTCACGAACCAGCCCTAGAAAATTTGTGAAACTAACTTTCATTTCATGTAAACTTTACACGATGTGTATTTCCTGCAGTAGCTTTGCTGCATCTCCTGCCTTCACTAAAAACTCACAGAACCTCCCCCCGAACACCTCTAAGCACTGAAACTGGAAAAGTAATAGACCGGGAAGGCATGGACCATTACATGATCAATTATGTTCTCTCTTAAATTAGTCTCTATAGCATCAATAGGATGATCCAATGATATGTTATGATTTTTTTATGGTTGTCCTATAATCCCAAAAACATCATTTGTCAAGTTACTATTTGTTGCACCCTCAATTGGTTGTTTTGATATGTTTTGATGTTGATTTTGTTTCCTTAAAATGAAGAAATCATTGTTTATAAGGTTTTTAATTTCATTTTCCATTGTTGAAGAAGTTGGGATCTCATTCTATTGAGTGACATTGATGTTAAAACTTTTTGTAATGTTTGATTCTTCATGCCAAATCCAAAAAATATTGAGCATGGAATTTCTTCAGTATCAAGTGTTCATAAAATTCATGTCTCTTCAAATATCTTCTAAATTTACATTTCGGAAATGGCCATATTATTTTTCCATCAACGGATTGATTGGAAATTGAAAAATCTAAAAACTCCTCCAAACCCTTAGCATACAAAGGTGTGTTCCTCAGTAATGTAATTCAGCTTTTATCCATATATCAAAAAGTGCCTATAATTTGTTAAAGAAAATTAAAACACATAAGATATATTATGTCATCTAAAAAATAATTACTAATTTATTAGAAATCAACAATATAAAAAAATTCTTTATGATTTTTAATATGATTATGTTTTTGGATAAAATCATTTTTATTATATTTTAATTAGAATTTTATATAATCCATAACAAAATTAAATCTTTACTATAAGTATGTTTGATGAATTGAAAATGTAAAATTGATGTGATAATATGACATTAAAAATTTATCAAATAAATCAGTAACCTTACAAAGGGGGCTGATGAAGTGGCGCACCAGAAGGGGATAAAGGTAGAGGAGGGAGAAAGGGAGTCATAGGAGACCATGAGGTTGAGGATGAGGGATCAAGAGCATCGATTAGGTCTCGGTGGCTTGACATTGAGACCTTGGTATTAGGGTATTAGTGTCTAGGAATAAAGGGGGAAAGGGAAAGGGGGGTTGTAGTGAGGGCTTGGGGAGGGGCAGAAAGGGATCTGGGAGGGCACTATGAGGGATCATGGACTTAGGGAATGGAGGCTCAAGTAGGAGTGGTAAGGGATCAGGTAGGGCTTGGGGAGAAGCTACGATGAGGGATTGGGGAGCGGTCATGAGGGCTCTATTAGGAGCAATGATGATGGGGAAAGGGAGTGGTGGTGTGCTCGGTTGGGGAGGGGCGTTGAGGGGGATTGGGGAGTGGTGAGGGGGATCAGGGAGAGGTGAGGGGGGAAATGGGGGCTCAGTTAGGAGCAGCAGTAAGGGGGTTGGGGAGTGGAGGCAAGGGGGGATTGGGGGATCAGTTGGGATTAGGGAGCAGTGACGAGATCAGTCAAGAAGCAGTGGCGAGGGGGAAAGGGCAGAAGTGAGGGCTAATAGGAGAGGGTGGGGTATCGAGGGAGAAGGTGGGAGAGAAATGTCTTTTTTTAGAAATTCAAAAGATTTGGTGATGGTTTTTAAAAAAACACCAGTAAAATTTTTCAATATTTTTAGGATTGTTTCTTAAACTACCGTTAATTGCTAAATTTTTTGTAGTGTCTATACATTTTTGTTTATTATTTAATGTGATCATGCTCACTAGAAAACTCACTAAGAATAATAAATAATGGATAAATTAAATAAACAATGAGAATTATCTTGATCATTTTGTATTTTTTGATCCATTTATTCTCAATGGATGAATAGTGATCCTAAAGGTAAAATACTATAGTCGTCTCTGACTCGTATTGAAACTTGAAACCTGGTCCAACGTATCACCATCTCATCTAAAACTTTATCTAGTATCGGTGTAGTCCACATCTTACAACATCCTCATCACATTGCATAAATTCTTGCATGCAGGCAGGGGGTATCAGGAAGTGTAAAATACATATAGAATAAAACGGATGGATGCACAGGCCCTTATACATATTAATCGAGTAAAAAATATATGCAAACCATCAAAATAAATTAAATTATTACATGAATCACACAAATTTTCAATAAATAATTAAATAAATTAACTTGTATACATACATTGGTTGGAATTTGCTTAAGATCAATCGGCATCCATGTGACAGTCGAGCATGGTGGTGGTCCTAGTTTAGGATATGGCTGGACAGCGTAGGAGGCAAGAAGCTTTATTGGGACCTAACTTACATGGGGTCGGCAGACAAAAGGTAGAAGTGGCAAGGTGGATGAGACGTTGGTGATGGGTGGTGGCTGAGTAAAGCAACAGGTGACCAGCACTGCGCCCCTTGCTTCTTCCGCTTTTTCTTTATTGTTTCAGTTAGGTCTAGTCAACAACCCCACTTTTTGTTTCTTATTTTTTAAAGTTTTTCTTGTTCTCATTGGGTTCATCACATGAAAGCAATCGCCCCTTCCTATTATTAAATTTTTATTTATTTTTATTCTAACAAGTGTGTCCAATGAACCCACCCCAATTGGAATTTATGAAAAAAATTCCAAAGCCTGTGTAAATAGAATTTAGACAAAAAATTATTATTATTATCATTATAATTAAAAAATCCACAACCAGTGAAATTGTTATCCATCGAAAAAACCCTATTTGGACCACCAAAATTCCAACCGGGATACTTGGGTTCACTGAAAAACCCACAAGCGATATATTGTGGGTAAAATTTACATATATATAAATATATGATCATTAGTTTATACCCCAAAAAAACTAATTTTAATATGATTTAAATCATCAAATGACCGCAACATGGTCATCTCATATTGTATTGAAACTTCTTTTATGACTTTGAGACCGTAACAATTCCCTCTACAAAAATTTAATGTAAATTTAATTTTTCCTTGGATTAAATCATCATGTGATTGCTCTAAAACAAATTAAATATATTAGGGGTCGTAGTGGAAGTAAATGGGTCTGGGATTTTAAAAAAAATTACCAATGATCAACATTACTAGATCATCTCCGGTGAAGCGTTTCCAGGTAAAAAGGCCCTAGGATCCCATGTGATAGTTTTAAGCACAAAAAATAAAATGAAAAATTACCTCTTTTGATATGAAGCCACTCTCAACATCCGCTCATCGTCGGAGATCGTTGCTTGAAGAAACTGAATTCAATTCCCTCTAGATCATTTACGTGTTCTTTGAAAGTCTGCAAGAATGTCGTTCATCAAATTATAGATGCTACCATGGATATCTGAAGAATATTTAGACATCCTAAAGATCATTGCAATGATGATCCATCAATCTGTGAAGAATAATACTGATCGAAAGCTCAGATAATCTACTTCTCTCTCTAAGAAGTGAGAGAGGAAAGAGAGTGTCCCATCCATCGAGCAGTGAATAGTACATGGAATGAGAGTCTCTCCTCTCTTATATAACATAGTTCTAAAATAATCAGAAATGACTCATGATTCATGCTCAAATTTACCCAAGAGATGAAGGTAGAATGGTCCTTGTAGTTTATCTTGGGTTATCGAATCCTCAGAGACTTAAGAAGTAACCTACAGACACGTACATTCTATAGATTGTTTTTAGCTATGAAATGGCCAACTTTGGTTGATTTTAGATGGGTTTAAGGTATCACTAACAGATTTAAGTTAATTTAAATTAACATAATTATTTGATCCTAGGTTATCGCTTGGGGTGGATTGGATGAATTCCTTTTTTAATGATTTCAATTTCTTATATTTGAGATGGGTTCATTTAAGAATATCAAACAACATCATCACTTACTGGTTTAATACCTACACATTTAATAATAATAACCTATACACTTGAAGGATCAAATTTTTGAGCACTCCAAGGTAATGTTTTGTATTAGCACTTGAAATGTGTGACCTTAAATTCAATAAGGGTGAAGAGGTTTTAAAATCATCAAATAAAAATCTCATTTAAAATAAGTGATTATCCATTAATGGAGTGAGAAATAACATCCAATATAGCCCCTTTATACTCCCTTGTATCAACCCATAAAATAGTTAGCCCTCCATTGATGACATGTCTTCAACGGAAGCAGGAATTAGACTTACAAAAGTGGAATTGAAGAAGTAAAAACAACAATAAAAATCGATCACTCCACCGTTGTGTGATAAATATCACAAAGTATGGTGTGAATAAATTCACACCTAGAACCAACGGTATCAATGTGATATGTATAAGAATAGAATAAGAGTAAAGGAAGAACTTTTATTTAGAAACTAAGGTGAATTAAACAACTTACATGAGAAAGAAATGCGATTACAAACACAAAGCGGCAGCATAACACTACAATGAAACCAAGCACCAAAGATGATAAAATCCTCCACCACCACTGACTTAAATAGTAATTTTGGGAGCCTTGGTTCGATACTCCAACAGTACAATTCATCCCACTTGATTATGGTAGGCCTAGGGTGGTGGAAAGCTTGTGGAACTTGGATTTTTCTACTCTTGACAAGAGGTGGCATCCAGCTTGCAACCACCGAACAGACGTGTTGAAATGACCTTCTATATTGCCGAATTAGAGTAGTCCATAGAAGAAGAAAATGGATCTCCAGATTTATCCTAACCTCCTGTAAAATTTGGGCTCATTTGGAGTTGTTAATCGGGATTTATGTCTGATGTATTGGGATAATATTCTGGGCCGCAGATTCTGGCCTAGATTTTGATATTCAACTTGGGACGCCTGAATAACCACAATGGAGGCCGAATTAGCACTAGATCCTAAATAATGATTTGTTCCTCTACATGTATTCTAGAATCCAATGAAATTGGGGATTCATTGGGCCTGTATGTTTTTGCCTCACATTCTCATCAGTGGGCTGGTGTCCAATATGACTTCTCCAGAATTGTTTGCATGAAATCCCATTTTAGTGGTCTTACAATATGGATATTACAACACTCCACAAATATGAAATGTTCCCAATATAATTAGAAACCTAAAAATTAAATATGAAAATAAAATCAAGATCATTGGGTACTTTAAATGATGTTCAAAAATGTACCACATAATAGTTTATTTTAAGAAGGAATTACAATCATAATGTGAAATGATGTTCAAAGTGTAAAATGCACTAAAATGGTGTTTATGAATAATAAAGCACATGAATATTATATAAATTAAAAATTAATGTTAGCCTCATTTAGTGGCTAATCAACTCCCCAGTCCCCAGATATTTTTACTTACTAAATAATCCATAAACGACATCTTATAACTGACTTACTGTGTCATAAATATCATTTATATTTTTATCACTTACCTATAATATAATAAATATATTATGTGATAAAAGTGAGTCATTAACTCGACTAAATATTCCTACAATTATTAAATTAATCTTGAATATTTAAATAATATTCATTTGTATAATATTTTTTTCATATATTCATTTAATATATTGTGAATATTTTTAATAAATAAATTTGATGTCAATTATTCTACACTCTAATAATATGAAAATATTTATTTCATGCTGATCATATATTCTTAGGCAATTCCCGAGCCCTGTGGTGGGGCTCACCATGTCCTATACTCTTTTTCTTCATAATAGGCTAATCTTTTGAATACACTTAGTGTGTGACCCTCTATACCATCCTTATCTCGATAGTATTGAATAGTATCACTACTAGAAATTCAAGTTATAGCCATGGACCTATAGCCATGATTCTATCGGTCCGTGGCTATAGCTTGTTTATAGACATGGTTTAATAAAATAACCATGGCTATTTGTTGAAAACCCGATCCTCAAACCCTCCTGCCCTTGCGATTCCTCATCCCCACGATTCCTCATCCCTGCGATCTCCTCCTCGCCGCGCCCTCCTCCTCCCCGACGCCTCCTCGCCACGCCCTCCTCATCACCGTGACCCTTCTTCTCGACGCCTCCTCATCGCGCCCTCCTCATCTTCGTGACCCTCCCCCCCAACGCCTCCTCTCCGCGACCCTCCTCCTCGACGCCGCTCTTCCAACGCCTCCTCACCGCGACCCTCCTCCACGACGCCTCTCTTCCAACGCCAAGGTCGACACCCCCATCGCCCTCTCTGACACCTTTTCACCAGCAACCCTCAAAACCATCGACCCCTCCTCGCGGTGACCCTCCTCACCCCGACCCTCCTCTAATGAAGCTGCTCCGAGCTACCTCCCCTCCTCCTCCATTCCCGACAGTTCTCCCCCACAACCGTCAACACCAGAGGTAATCCCTTGTATTTGTAGCAACACCTAATCCAATTCTTCTTTTAGATGTTTCAATTTCACAAAATTTGATAATTATCTTTACCTTATGAAGTTCTAGCATAGGGTTCATAAACCCTACAATATTCTATAACACCTTACAATGTACTTTATGAACTTTACATATACCTCATGATCTTATTGAACCTCATGGTATATCTATACCATATGATGATCTATATATACCCCATGGAGGTACATCATGAAGTCTGATCTTCTCATTGCTTTATATGAATTTTATGTACCTTATATAATCAAATAATATCTTTTGAAATGGTTGTTTCTTATTAAGTCTATTATCAAATGTTATATTAGTATCATACACAGGATTACATCTTATGAGAATGGAATACCATATTTATATCGATGTCTTACACAATCACAGTATCTTATGTAGAGTGTATCATATTATCACCCTATTCTTCCTAGACTCCGCTTCTTATGATGATATTATCCTAAAATAATTTCCACCATCCTTTGTTATTATATATATTTTTATCCATGACATTTATATGATCTTTAAAAGCACCCACATGCATCATGACATTTCAAATTGATCTTACCTATAGCTTTGATGGTAGTACACAACCTGATAATTACTAGAATAGAGTGCAATCTATCAAGAAAGGAATATGACAATGTACATGACGTCATATTTTCCCAATAATTTCTTGGATTTTAAATGTGAATAATACAACACATTTCATGACCCCATATTAGAAATTGATTTGGTTTAAACTTTTATACCATATAAGTTGCGAGGTAGCTGGTCATTTAGATCCCTTAGGGTGTCCAGTCTATCATGCAACCCAACATGGTAGATCTTCCTCAAAGCACCAACCCACACTCTCTATGCCTGTGCTGAAATAAAAAAGAACTATTCATCCACCATTCCAATATTGATTATATTACCTTTAAAATTGTTCAAATATATTTATGATATATATTGGATTGTCAGGTTATAAGATAGCCTTTAGTAAGCCTTATTGTTTTCTAACTCCTCTATGATTTTTCAAAATAGATAATATAGTTATATCCTCAATACCTAATTACTTAGGAACAAAACTCCCAACCATATAACCACCGTTCTTATTCTATTATAACTTTAAAAAACACCAATGGTTCTTTCATACTTCTTATAAACCAAAAGGATAGAAAATTCAAATACCTTAAAATTTCTTTTTCTAATATGAATGGATATAAAAAAACCAAATGAAAATACTCACAACCTTTCTCATAAGATGTGAAAATGTATTCAATCTAAGATAATTATATAATACCAATTGTAATAATTATTATCTTGGAATATTTCAACCCTAGTTTCTACACTCATCTTAATAAGAAATATAAAAACATTAAAGTATAAAATTATCTAAATTTACACATTGGAAAATATCCTAGAATCTTGTTCAAAATTTCAATTTAGTTTCCCTGATTAAGAATAACTTATCCCCCTTAATGTTAGGTTTGGAATTTTGTAACCAAGGACGAGAGAATAATAAATCAAACCATGTAAATTATATATTTTCCATTAAATTTATGGAATATCTTGATTTATATGATATTGATAATTTTTGGAATATTCTCAAAGTATTCTCTTCTAGTCTCCCCTTTAAGAAGATACTCCATATTGCTATCATTAAGGTGCATATCTTTTATATATTTATTTTAAAATTTCTTAAGTATATAATTCACTAAAATGGATCTTTCAAACTACTATACATATTGGAAAGTTTTCTTCCCTCCACTTATGTTGTCTAGTTTTGAAAACATATATTATATAGTTTCCCCCCAATAACCAGCTTCGTCTTAAAACTCCCCACATGGTTAACACAAAAATACAACATAGATGATAAGGAATATAGTTAATCTTCTTGTTCATAAATGTGAACATAAATGATGAGAATATTTTCTCAACCAAGTTTCTATATTATTTATGTTAACACATCTATTTTTAAGTACTCTATTTTTCCACGTCATGAAAAAGGAGAGAAGGATCCAAAAACATATCTCCAGCATTAAGGTGAATGAAAAGTCTTTTAATGTTGAGGGGAGAATATCTAATGCTTTAGTCCATCAATTTGAATCTTTTTTTAACACTAAAAGTCTTAGTAAAGACAATTCCTTGAATGATGTGATCACCTAGATTATTAATGACATGTATAAGGTGTTATTTTACTATTTAATAACATTTATTTTTGTGTTTTCCATGCAGGAAAACAACTGGACAACACCTCACATGCCTGTTGAAGATCAAATCATACTGTTGTTGGAAGCATAAACAGACATCCAAGTTTGTGTTTCTACATTTTATTCATTTTTTTGATGTTTTCCACCTTCCACTTTAAAGTGTTTGCGAGACATTTCCCATTTAATTTGCAGGTTTCTCTAGAAGACATTCTATGTGAAGGCTTCAGGTCAATGATATCCAAGATGTGATTTAGTTATCTCTATAATGGATATTTCTGAGACTATTGAGGTAAATATCTCTTTGGTTTGTGAACTCCACTACTGTTTAAACTGTTACTATCTTATTTATTTCCTTAGTTCATGTGAATACAATAGGATGATCTGGAAATGTGTTTGATTTTATAATTCAGTTATGACCTATGATTTTTGGTTCTCTTTCTCCATAGTTTATGGGATTGTATTTTGGATTGAAATATTACTCAAGTTTATATCCATATAGCTTATACTTGATATTTTTTATAGTATAAGGTACTAAATCCTGAACCAATGTTTCAAACAGTTCATGCTCATAGGATAAGTAGTCTTAAATGTTTTTTTAAATAGAGCATAGATCCAGAATTTCCTTAATTACCTTACACTGTCAATTGTATTTTTTTTATTCTTACTTATATGACCAAAATCAGTATGTATGTGCCTCTTCTATTTTTATTTGGGTGAGAAGCACTGGTGTTGGACTGCTACATTAATTAAACTGCTACATTTAATTAATGCACATGTATTTATGACCCTGCAGGATTGCTACCACTTATTATCTATATGGATTCAAAGTTGAATTGAATGGTGATGTTGATTATCACGCTACAAAAACAGTCTTCAAATATATTTTTTAATTCAATTTCATATTCTCAGGTCTTATGAAGTGGTTGAAAGCTCTATGTTGAAGGTTCTTGGCATGAGTGAATGTCTATAATTAGTCAGAACAAATCTGGCAGACCTTCTGCTTCCCCATTACATGTCTCTATTCAGGCGAGCTTTAAAACCAACACAACACTATTGAGCTGCTTCGAAGGCTCAGTTCAGGTTTTCATGCATGCTGAATGTTCAGTTTCATTTTTATATTTAGTATCATGAATTGAAAATTATAATGAATTAGTTTTTCTTCATTTCTACTAATATAAATAGGAAATTTAATGATCAATACTCATCTATGCCTTTTAATTATGACAATAATTACCTTTAGGCTTTCATATTTCAGTATTATAGGGATTAGTAGTATTCATATGCCATGGTTGACACTTAAGTCTGGACTCATCCATTCATAAAGGAAACTATTTAATATTTTCCAATTATTTATAATGATACAATATTCTTTTCATGATTCATTCATTCATATTTTTTCCTTATTATGAACTATCTATTTTTCCATTGAATGTATTCTAATAAATAAATAAACATGGTCGTTATCTTTTTTAACCAACTGAAGAAACTATCTGTCGGAATTTGATATGTTTTGACTTTTCAATTTAATATGTTTATTGATCTATTATTTAGAATGAAAAAACACCACTATCAACTGGTCATTATTCTACATGAAGTGCATCTATATTAACTAAATAATGGGTGGTTTTTTGAAATTTGCAGGTACATTTTTCCCCACTACATATAAATTGGTTTTCATTGAAATAATATCTATGGATTAGCGTTCTTTAGTCACAATGACTATGAATCATGTAAGGAAACATAATACATTTTTATTGGTCATTAAATTAAGTTTCTTCATGTTCTGTAAATTATTTATTAAGCTTTATGTACAGATTCAACTATTATGGAAGGATAACACAAGGATTTTCCAGCAGGTGGAAGCAATGAGATGATAGTTGAAGGAAGATTATGTACACATTCAACTCTTTTGGCACATCTTATTACATTTGATACTGCTCATTGTTCAAAGGCATGATAACTCTTTTTGCGATCTATAATTTGTACATTCTTAATATTTTTATCATTTTCTGACAATTTTTTTTGACATTTTCTCACAAAATATGTAATTTTTTTTTTGCAAACATGTTTAACACGTCTGTCATGAAATCTGCTGATTATTGTGTTTTTTGACAATCACGTGTATCATGTAATATGTACATTTTTTTAACCAGTTTTAGTTTATTGAAGACTACAATTCATAGAAATCTATATAAAGTTTAAATTGATATTTTATAGTTGGATGATCATATATTTTCAATACTTGTAACAAAAAATTATGACATAAAGCTTTAACTGTTTAAGTTTGGTTGAAGGGTACTCTATAGCCTGGTGGAATTGATTAATGTTGAAGCTGGTTAGGGGGGAGGGGAGGGGAGGGGTTGGGCGGGGGGGAGGGAGCACACGGGGAAGAACTAGGCAGGGGGGAGGGGCTGGTGGGGGAAGGGGTTGGGTAGGGGGGAGGGGATGATAGGGGAAGAAATGGGCAGGGGGGAGGGGGATGGTGGGGGATGGGGCTGGGCAGGGGGGATGGGGTTGGGCAGGGGGGAGGGGCTGGGCAGGGGGGAGGGGCTCGGTAGGGGGGAGGGGCTGGGAGGGGAGGGGTTGGGTAGGGGGAGGTGATGAGAGGGGAAGAACTGGGAAGGGGGGAGGGGGCTGGTGGGGGAGGGGGCTGGTGGGGGATGGGGCTAGGCAGGGGGGAGGGGCTGGTGGGGGAAGGGGCTGGGCTTCAAAACATCCATGGCATATCCCATGGTGGAGATGTTTAATGTCATTAAGACATGTAAAGCATGTTGTTTTTGAAGGTAATATCATTAATCAAGTTTCTTAATCCTGGCATTATATTACAATTTTCATTTTATAACGTATTGTTTATAGTTTTTTCAGGTATTTTTGGATCATTGGTGCACGCCTCATAATTAGTATGTTTGATATTTCTATCTCATGTCATCATGATTTGAATGGATGTGTTATTTAGATGGGATTGAATTTAATGTTGCAAGATATTGTGTCCATGCATTAGTTGAACCTATTATTGGTGGGTATGTGTTTATATATATAATTATTAATACATCCCTCAGAATGAGTGATTACTGTTAGAGTGATTACTGTTACTGCTTACTACCATACATCATTTTTTTTATTTGGAAGAACTGGGCAGGGGGGAGGGGGCTGGTGGGGGTGGGGCTGGGCAGGGGGATGGGGTTGGGTAAGGGGAGGGGTTGGGAGGGGAGGGGTTGGAAAAGGGTGAGGGGATGAGAGGGGAAGAACTGGGCAGGGGGGAGGGGACTGGAGGGGGATGGGGCTGGGCAGGGGGGATGGGGCTGGGCAGGGGGGAGGGTCTGGTGGGGGAAGGGGTTGGGCAGGGGGGAGGGGATGAGAGGGGAAGAGCTAGGCAAGGGGAGGGGGCTGGTGGGGGATGGGGCTGGGCAGGGGGGATGGGGATGGGCAGGGGGGAGGGGCTGGTGGGGGAAGGGGTTGGGCAGGGGGAGGGGATGAGAGGGGAAGAACTGGGCTGGGGGGAGGGGGCTGGTGGGGGATGGGGCTGGGTAGGGGGTGGGGCTGGGTAGGGGGTGGGGCTTGGCAGGGGGAGGGGCTGGTGGGGGAAGGGGCTGGGCAGGGGGGAGGGGCTGGTGGGGGAAGGGGTTGGGCAGGGGGGAGGGGGATGGTGGGGCTGGGGCTGGGCAGAGGGGAGGGGCTAGTGGGGGATGGGGCTGGGCGTCTTCCTCCATTTCAAGGAAAATGAAGTCGAAGAAGATAGACCAACTCTCTTTTTCATAATGGTAATGTATCTAGATTAATCTACCATTAATTTCATGTTCATAATAATTGACCATTGTATATTTCATATTACACATTCAAAATATTATTTATTTTCAATTTTCTACCCAACTGTTGATTGTGTTTTCATTTCTTTGTGCTATGATTTATTAATGGTTGTTTTTTTAGAATGAAGCAAAACATGCTGGGTATTTTACAGTCACCCTCCTGTTGTAAGTGGGTCCATTGCAGGAGACCACTGGATTGCAACTGAAGAGATCTAATGGATGGATGGGTACTTTTTGTTAAGCTAGTTTTTCATTGCCTTCATTTTTACTCATTGCTAGAGTTGTGTATTACATCTTTTTTCTTGGTGTTTTACTGCTCCTACAATTAGAACTACTTTAGTTAGCTTTTAGATTTTGCAGGTTATGTTCGAAATGAGGCTAATTGAAATTATGGTAAGATTAAAATGGCTGAATGGTTTGGTTTGTTTAATTATATATAATTGCATATCTTGAATAAGTTTTCTTTAATATACCTGTTTCATTTGTTAAATAAAGTCATGTTTTTATAATAAAACCCCTCCAATGGAGGTGCGCTGTCTGCGAAGATGTTACCCCGTGGATGTCACTGGACTGGGCCAACACGTCGCGGTCATGCCGCGGTCATTTCGTGGTCACTCCGCGGTCACACCGTGGTCACGCTGCGGTAATGCCGTGATTTGGCCCTGCTCCAGCCACATCTAGCCCACACCAGCCCCCTTCCACCTTCATTTTAGCCCGCTGCCACCAGCATTCCAGCCCGCAACAACCCCCCCTGCCCTGTGGATGTCGCTGGACCAGACCAACACGCTGCGGTCACGCTGCGGTCACACCGCGGTCACGCCGCGGTCACGCCACGGTCACGTCGTGATTTGGACCTGCTCCAGCCACATCCATCCCACACCATCCCCCTTCCACCTTCATTTCAGCACGCTGCCACCATCATTCCAGCCCGCAACAGCCCCCCTGCCACCTTTAAATCATCCCGCACCATCCTCCCAACACCTGCAACCAACCCCCTTCCACCAGCATTCCAGCCTCCTCCCGCTCCCTTCGCTCCTGGCCTAAAGATGTTGCCCCACGGATGTCGCTGGATCGGGCCAACAGGTCGCGGTCACGCTGCGGTCACACCGCGGTCACACCGCGGTCACGCCGCGGTCACACCGCGGTCACGCCGCAGTCACACCACGGTCACACCGTGATTTGGCCCTGCACCAGCCACATCCCGCCCACACCAGCCCCCTTCCACCGTCAAAATCAAAGGTCTAATTGTACTCCACCTAGAATATCCATCTCAAGTTCATATTCCTCTAAGATAAGATATAATTTAGATTCTTATGCTTTGAATACACTATAAACCACTCCCTGAAGTGGTAGTGGTGCCAAGTCTTTAGAGTGTGAATCACTAATACTAAGTCAAGATAATTAATGGGGTATTTATTCTCATGAGTCAACAACTAAAGAGATCCATAAGCTAACACTTATCTCCCCTACATCAAAACACAACCCAAACTCATACACGAGGCATCTTAGTAAACATTATATCCCAAACCCGAATCAGGAAGGATTTAAACTAGAGCTAAAGTCAATATCCCTTTAAACTCCTCAAAATATCTCTAGAATTGATCACTCCCAAAAAACTTCACACTTCTATGGGTTAAATCTATCATGGTAGATGTAATCTTGGAGAAGTCCCAAATAAAATTCCTGTAATAACTAGATAATTGTAAGAAAATATGGATTTTAAACACATTTCTTGGATACTCTAAGGACATCACCACTTGAATCTTCTCAACATACACTGATACACCCTTCTTAGAAATAAAATTACTTATAAATTTCACCTATTGAATCCAGAATTAAAATTTAGATATATTTCTATATCGGCGATGATTTTCCAATATTCCAAGGATGATATTTAAATTCTCAACATGATCCTGCTCCAATCTTGAATAATCAAGGATATGATCCATAAAAATAATCAGGAAGGAATACAATAATTGATTAAATATTTGATTCTTGAAATCCATAAACACTACAAGAGTGTTAGTAAGGCCAAATGACATGAACATATAATTATAATGACCATATCTTATATTTAAAAACGTCTTGGTAATATCTTCCTCTCAGAACCTTATCTAATGGTATCCCAATCTTAGTTTAGTTTTTTAAAACCACTTGGATCACCTGAGATAATAAAAATTTCCATCAATACTATGAAAGGTAAATTTATTCTTAACTATCACCAGGTTGAGTTTCCAATAACCAATAGAAATCTAGAGACTCCCATACACATTCTTTTTAAAGAGCATTGGTGATTCCAAGGTGAAACACTGGGATGAATAAATCCATTATCTTCAAGATCCTCAAAATAAACCTTTAATTATTTTAATTTAGTGGGTTCCATATGGTATGTAGGTAAGAAAATGGTCCATTTCCCTAAGATAAAGTCTATATAAAACTGAACTTCCCTCTGATTTAGTAACCCTGATAAGTCATATGAAAAAACTTCAAGAAACTCACTCAGCACCACAGGAAGAGGACCACTAAGACATGGATCAAATACATCTAGAAAAATATTCAAAAAATAGTGTTATATCATCCTAGAACTTGGGGAAACATGTATTGCTCTCTTAGATTTAGGATCTCACTCAACCTGAAAGATATGAGTGACTCTATTGGAAGAAAGAAACTGGACATGATGATGATTGTAATCGATTCTAGATTTATAAATAATAATATATTCCATGAAAATGATGTGATAAAAGATGTCAAGATCAAGAAATAGAAAGTACCATATGGTTTTGTGGTCAACAATCATCACCCAAAACTCAGGACATTTAAAACCCTTCTTTGACCTCTTTCTCAAAGGAGCGGAAATAGGAATCAAGCAAGGCATAAGCTCTAAGAATAAATCCAATGCATCAATAATATTTTATAATATAAATAAATGAGCTAAAAAAATATTAAATAATAATAGAAACATAGAATATGAAATAAAAAACATACCTCTCATTGAAGTTAGTCCTGCCTCTGACTGCTCTAGTGTACACTCTGCTGCATAGATACATCCAACCACATTTTTCTCTTTCTTTAGGACCTGAACATCACTATTGGAAAGTGTTTGAGATCACAATAATTTTAACACATCGTATATAACTCTAGTAACCTATTATTATATCTCACATAAATAATTAATATGATTAGATTTACCACACAGGTGACATGCCTTGGGTGATTCTATATAATCAGGTTTGAAGTTTCCCCCTTTCCTGTATTGGTAACATGACACTATATTTAGCCTTTATATCTATTGTACACTCCTACAACCACCTCAAAAATGTTCATCTAACTTCCTCTTCTAGCTAGAATAAAAACTTTGTCTACCTCCTACTATCACTGATGCTTTCAAGAGTATTATCTTCCTAGTTGTATCCTCCTCATCCATAGATACCCTGCCTATAATCTTCATGAAGGTGGGTATGAATATAAGAATCAACATAGACTGAATATCATGCCTAAAACCCATTTCAAACATTTGTTCCTTGATATAGACATTAGAAACAAGATCTGTAAATAAGTTCATTAACACAACAAACTGAGTAACATACACCATGTTAGAATGATATCCCGGCTCCATAGTAACAAAATATCATTCCTTCACTACTCTTAGTGTATCAGGATAAAATTTTTTATTAAAGGATTTATCAAAAGTAGTCTAGTTGAGATATTCATGCAATTTGGATATCACAATAGATCCTAACCACTTTATTCCCAATACATAAAGCATATAAGTATAGAAACCAACCTTGGAAACTTTTGAAGTGTTAACAAAGTAAAAAACTTATAAATAATCTTATTCCATTATTCTGATCCCTATACTATGTTATCACCAAAAAAGATCAATGGATGTTTCTTAGTGAATTCCAAAGCATGGTCCACTTTCCATTCCAGTTCAACATTGGCTATATAGAGCATGGACTGGATTTTTCTGACTATAGTTTCCACTAAAACCGAGTCAACTATTTGATTCACCCATGGGTATTGCTTTATAGCTTTCTCTCTAACATTTAGAGAAGAACTTATTAAAGTATAGTTTCCACTAAAACCAATTCAATCTATCCAGGGTCTGGGGGGTGTCCAGGGTCTGAGGGGGGTGTCCAGGGTCTGGGGGGGCTGCTGTCCAGGGGGTCCAGCAGGGGGCTGCTGCTGTCCAGGGGGGTCCAGCAGGGGGGTGCTGTCCAAGGGGGTCCAGCAGGTGGGGCGAGGGGTGTGCAAGGGGTGCAAGGGATGTGTGGGGGGTGGTTGCTGTCCCGGGGGGGGGGGGGGGCTGGTTTTTTTATGAAATGGGAAGAGGACTTTGTTTATTTTTATGGGTATTGGAAAAGCAAAGGACGTTGTCGGCATTGTCATAAATAATGCATGCACTGTCCTCTAGCGCTCTCTTTTTCCAGTTGCGATCATGTCACAGTTGTGCTGGTGTTGTCCAACAGCAAACAAAGGTCTCACAGTTGTCTCTCTCCTTGATCGGGTACTCACAAATAGCTTCCAAAGTAGTCCAATGACTGCGTATTCCTAAGATGTCTATATGTCTTGACAAAAGAAGATATAACAGCCTTTCTTCCCAGATCATAACTGAAGATCCATCCTTTACTTATATGTGGCAAGTATAAGATTCCCACACTTCCAGAAATGAGAAATATATTTATGGGATTGTCTAAATATACAATGTAATTGAAATTCTAGCCAACTTTGATCATTAGTTTGTCACCTTGATAAGGAATAAAGTGACATTATTAACTGATGTCCACATGGAGATGGAATCAAGAACAAGATTCATGGGCATGTGTTAATTATATAAGAGAAATTGTTCGATTGGTGTTGCCTGATCCAGTTGGGCCGAATGCTTGTGGCCCGCAACTATCGCGGGTCGAGCTCCACGGTGAGCTCGTTGGGTGGGGAACCAGGGAAAATAGGTAGGGGGATTAGCAGGGGGCAGAAAGGGGGGGAGACATGCAGGGTGGGGGGTGTCCAAGGTTGTCTATCCAAGGGGGTGTCTGTCCAGGGTGGGGGTGTCTGTCCGGGGGGGTCTGTCCAGGGGAGGGGGGTGTCCAGGGTTGTCTGTCCGGGGGGGGTCTGTCCAGGGGAGGGGGTGTCCAGGGTTGTCTGTCTGTCCAAGGGGGGTGTCTGTCCTAGGTGGGGGGTGTTTGTGCAAGGGAGGGGGTGGGGGTGTGTCCAGGGGGGTGAGAGACAGGGGGGACTGGCAGGGGGTGGGGAACCAGGGGAAAATAGGTAGGGGGACTGGTAGGGGGCAGAGCCAGATAGAAAATAGGGGGGAGACATGCAGGGTGGGGGTTTCAGGGGGATTAGTAGGTGGGTGGAATGTAGGGGGACTAGTAGGGGGCAGGGGGATTGGCAGGGGGTGGTAGGGGGCAGGGGGGACTGGCAGGGGGTGGTAGGGGGCAGGGGGGACTGGAAGGGGGACTGGCAGGGGGACTAACAGGGGACTGGCAGGGGGCAGGGGGGGACTGGAAGGGGGTGGCAGGGGGGACTAGTAGGGGGCAGGGGGACTAGCAGGGGTAGGGGGGACTAGCAGGGGGTGGCAGGGGACTAGCAGGGGGCAGGGGGTGGAAGGCAGGCCTGTAGGCCTGCTGTGTTTTTTTATTGGCAGGGGTGGCAGGGGGGACTATCAGATGGCAGGGGGACTAGCAGGGGGCAGGGGGGACTGGCAGGGGGTGGCAGGGGCAGGGGGGACTAGCAGGGGGTGGCAGGGTACTAGCAGGGGGCATGGGGGACTGGCAGGGGGTGGTAGGGGACTAGCAGGGGGCAGGGGGTGGAAGGCAGGCCTGCAGGCCTGCTGTGTTTTTTTATTGAACTTTGATCTATATCCACAGTTTATAACCATGGCTATAAGGCTTGTTTGTGCTTTACCTTCTTCCACGGTTTCAAACCGTGGCTATAAGTCTTTAGCCATGGTTTAAAACCGTGGCTATAGGGCTGTAGCCACGGTTTGAACTTTGGCTATAATCTTTATCCACGGTTTAAAACCATGGATATAGGAGTTGTCCTATAGCCACGCCAATACCAGCCACGATTCATTGAACCATGGCTATAACCTATTGCCATGGTTTTTGGGCTTATAACCATGGTTTCAAACCGTGGCTATAGCCTAAATTTCCAGTAGTGTATTCACAAACTAGGAGCAAAATCTAGAAACTCATCAAGGCCCCTAAGGAGATAAATAAAAGTCATAGCAATGAAAACATTTCCTATGAACACACGTCATGTAATATAATCTCTTTGTATCATTGTATCTCATAAACCAGGATGCACACTCTATGTCATCATCCTTGTTGTATTATTTGTTAACCTTACTAGATGGACTTACTTTCATCTACCATGGCCATGGATTTAGTGAAGGTATTGTCGTCCTAATCAACTAGAACTTAGATATCGCTTTTTTTTTGAAGTGATAAATTCTATCTTGATTATTCAACCAATATCATGCCACCAATAACGAACCCAATACAGGCTACCTCACTATGACATCAATGCCATAGTTTTTAACTTGCATCAAAGTATGTGATCAAATAGTATACACGGATATTAGTCTCAATTCAGGATACCATTACATGTGTTCATAGATAGGAACTACCAATGACATCAACATATGGTGTTCCTATTGGTGGGTTAGTCCTCGTGATCTCATCTACTCGAGATAACCAAGTGCAGATTTCATGAGAAGAAGTCTCAATGCTTGTGATCTCCTGACACCTAATGCTCACACGTCATCAGTGTCCTATCAGTATGATGCATCTAGACCATATGACATATGTTTAGGATTAATTCCATGGTATCTTGATGTTCTAATTATAGTTTGGGAACTACTATAAACTCTTGATAAGAAAAATAATCTATGAAAATTACTATATAAATAATGGATGAAAAAAATCAACACTATTTATGGTAACCGTACATCATGTAGAACACTCTATATACATGATATAGTGATCAAAAATAATGTTTAAGTTGGTTCTTAGAGAACCCACTGTTACAAAAAGTCCCCTCTCATGAACCAGTTCTGGTACCTTGGTAACCTGATAACCGAGACGGTCCTAACATAGCCTGAAGGGTGTTCTTGATCCTCATGAGTCGGTGACTAGCACCTAACATCATACAAAAAAGGAAAGTGGGAACGATTTTTCCACTACCAAAGTGGAAACAAACTAAACAAATTAGTATGCATACAAAAGAAACTTCACTAGGATTAATGTACCAGAATTCAAACAAGCATAAACAGTCCAAAGTACTACATCAAAGTACTAGAAAATAGGAAGACAAACTACCCAAGTCCCAATGGACTCAACTCTCCAAGTCTACAACTAAACAGCTAGAACCGCCTCCAAGTGGTGCCTTTCCCCTACTCGAACCTGAAAGAAGATAATCTATAAACACCCAAAGGCATAGGTGGGGTGTGAGAAAAAAAATCCCAGTAAGGTCTCACTAAGGATTCCATCACAATATGCCAATATCAAATTAACCAACAAAATTATTTTAATTTAAAACAAATAGGGTTTTCATTTCAAGAGAATAATTAAAACAATTCATGTTTTACCTTTCAAAATATGGAAACACTTTCCAAACTATGTAAATACTTTTAAATAAAAGCTTCGCATTTCAACTGATGTATATTTCTAAAACAATGGCACATTTCACAAATGGATTAAATAAACACTTTTATTTAAAACAGTTTATATAAATCAGAAGGCATGTAAAATAGTTTACAACAATGGAATATATTTATTTGAAATACAAACAAGTGAGCAACATGGTCATATACCTAAGAAGGTATGACAGTTCTAGAATATAGGGACTCCACACTCAAGGTGACACAACAATATATACATACATCATTTTAAACTTAGGCTAAAGATGACTCATCACTATCCCCTAAGAGACGTGACATGCTGCATTTATGTTTTGGAATGTTGTAAAGCGTAAAGTGTCATCCAAATAACTCACTAACTACCTAAGTCTTTCATGTGTTCTAATAAAAAAACGATGATAAATGTATTTCAAGACTTCTTAAAATACAATTCATCTCATTCTCCATTTCAAATATGCCAATTTTCCATTTAAAACCCATAGTGGGTTTTTAATAAAAAAACATGTCTTTTACCAAGATAAAACTATAATGTTTCTATCAAAACCATTTTAATCCATTTTCACAAATAGGGATTTGAAATCAATTCACAATTCAGTTTTACAATCCATTTTCACAATTTAAATTTTCCCAAATTCCATCAATTTCACAATAAACCCCCAATTCAATGGAATTGGGGTTTTTCAAAACTTTTCCATCAAATCCATTTCACAATTAAATTTGATAATTTAATTCCATAAACACACCCCAATTCAATGGAATTGGGGTCTTTCCAATTTCATGCTGAAACCCCATTTTTAAAAACCTAGTCAATGGAATTGGGTTTTTTCAACAAACCAGTTGAAATCCATTTAATCAAAACCAATAAATTTCATTTAATTCAAACAATTGAAATTAGATAACGAAATTTAGGGTTAATATAAATTGGACATCATGACAGAACCACCTACCTTTCTCATGGAAATACAAAGCTCACAACGAAACCCACTAATAAGAACGAAGGTGTGGAGGATATAGGAATTAACCTAGAAACAAGATTCAAAAAATGAGGTTTAAATCCATAAATCCTAATATGATCTATCAAACTCCAAGGAGAGAAAGAGAAAGAGATGAAGAGACAAGGAGAACGCTTACCCAGAAAGTCACACGTCAACTGCAACAAAGATCAATCATTGATCGAAATGAATTAGAAGGGTTTGAGGGCTCCAAAATCACATGGGGAAGGCTCTTGGGTCAAGAGCAATGAAAACTAGAGAGGATGAAATATCAATTCAGATGAGAAGCCTATTTAAGAACAACATTTGGGACTTTACACAAAGTGTAACCCCATTACACATCGTGTAATTGACAATTCCCATAATCGTTGAAAATCCCATCAACTATTGATAAAAATAGATTTATTATTATATTAGAACTTACACATCATGTAACCACATTACACGGAGTGTAATTCTCCAGTAGGATTCAAAACCAATAGGTTTTTATGCTGAGAATCCAACAAAACTCTAACTTCACCATCACAGGTATCCTCCCAATTCCTTCTTAGCCCTATCTAGAAAATGAAAAAGGAAAACCATCATATGTTTTAAAGCATACCTATAAAAAGAGTAATGATATGTTACAACCTCCCCACTATAAAAACTTTCTATCCCCGGAAAGCAAGTCAAGAAGATTCCATACCAAAAAGGTGAGGCCACTACTCTCTCATCAGTGCCTCACGCTCTCGTATCTCATGAGAATCAAAACCGTGCTTCCATAGCACATGAACCAAAGGTATATCCCTCCCATGAAGTACCATGGTTTCAGAATCAACTATCCTGACTGGTCATTCAGTTACGGATAAATCAGGCTCAACCTCAAGATCACTCCAACTCAGCACATGAGATGGATTAGATAGATACTTACGTAGCTAAGATACATGGAACAAGTTATGTATCAACATCAGCTGTTATGGAAGTTCTATATGGTAAGAAAATTTTCCCACCTTCTCAACAACCCCAAAATGTCCCACAAAACAAGGATCGAGTTTCCCTTGCCTCCCAATCCATCAATGACCCAAATGAGGTGAAACTTTCCATAATAACTGATCACCAACTGAGAAATTCAACAGTCTACAATGGCGATCAGCATAAGACTATATCTTCTCTGTATCTTAAACATTCGCTAATGAATCAACATAATATTTGTTGCCACCACCTGAACCAAGCTTGGTCAAACTAAGGAACTTTCACCAATCTCCAGTCAACACAATGAAGATCTATAAGGTCGGTCATACAAGGCCTCAAAAAGAGCCATTCTGATCACGGACTGGTAACTATGGTTATAAGAAAACTCTATCATCCCCAAATGATCATCCCAAGCTCCACCAAAATTGAGAACATAAGCACATAGAATATCCTCAATAATATATATAACTCTTTTTGAATAGCCATCTGACTGTGGATGGTATGTCCTACTCAAATGAACCTAATATCTCGATGCCTCTTAAAGACCTCTCTAAAGACAAGAAGTGAACCAGGGATCCCTATCAGAGACTATAGTAGATAGAACTTTGTGCAGATGAACAATCTCTTTCACGTAGAGATTTTCCAACACCTCGATTTTGGTCGTGTCAGGAATGGGTAAAAAGTGAGCCGACTTCATCAGCCTTTTGATCACAACCCATATCGCATTCTTATTTATCTGGGTATGCAGCAACCCAACCAAAAATTCCATAGAGATCTCATCCCACTTCCAAGTAGGGACTGAAAGTGGCTGAAGAAAACCTGAAGGTTTTTAGTCCTCAACCTCAACCTGTTGGCACATATAACAAAGAGAAACAAACTTAGCAATGCCTCATCTCATACCTAGCCACCAGAACTACCTCCGTATGTCATAGAACATCTTCTTGGATCCTGGGTGCACTGCCCAATAGGAACTATGGTAATACCCCATTGCATATTTCCTTACTGAAGATGGAACCACAAAATGGTTCTGAAAGAATAGAATTCCTTCTTTGGAGAATGAACAATCAAGCATGGTCTCCCCTCCATTAAGAGAGTCTCTAATTATATGGAACTCATCATCAAGCTACTGTTCTTCGAGAATTAATTCAATAAGAGTGGATGTCAACTAAACACTATCCAAGAAAACCTCATCCCCTAATTCCAGGACTCCAATATGCAATTGTGCAATGAGAACCATCAAGTTACACTCTTCCAATGATTATTTCACTACCTGTGTCAGAAGTTTCATGCTCAGACCATCTGTAATGACATTCCCTTTCCTCGGAGTATATGCAATGACAAAATCGAAAGACTGCAGATATTCCACCCAACACCTCTAGAGGAGATTTAAATCTTTTTGAGAGAAGATATAACTCAAGCTCTTGTGTTATGAATACATGGTGATCCTTTATCCAAAAGGTAATGCCGCCAACTTTTAAGTGTGCGCATCACAATTTCAAGTTCAAGGTCACAGTTCGGATAATTATTCTCATGTAGCCTAAGTTGATGAGAGTCATAAGCAATGACATGATTACCCTATATAATAATACAACCCAAGCCTGAACCTGATGCATCACAAAATACCACATAGCCATGTCCAACCTCTGGAAGAGTCGACACTAGGGTAGTGGTCAAAAGACGTTTCAGCTCAACAAAAGAATGCTGAAATTTCTCATCCCAAGCAAAATGTATTCCCTTCTGAGTTAGAGTAGTCATCGGAGAAACCGACTTTGAGAATTCCTTTATAAACCGATGATATTACCCAGATAGACCCAAGAATCTCCAAATCTCGAAAACATCTCGTGGTTGTTCCCATGTCATAACAGCTTTTACCTTCTTAGGATCAACTGATATCCCATGTTCCGACACCATGTGTCCCAAAAATTTCACTTCTTGAATCCAGAAATCACATTTCGAAAGCTCGGCATAAAGTCGTTGATTTCTCAACAAACTAAGAACTGTTCTCAGATGATGCACATGATCCTCCTCAAACTTAGAGTAAATAAGGATGTCATCCACAAAGGCTACCATGAAGGTATCAAGATACTTGTGGAAAATCTTGTTCATCAAATCCATAAAGACTATAGGAGTATTGGTTAGACCAAAGGGCGTGACAAGGTACTCATAGTGTATGTACCTTCTCTGAAAGGTGGTTTTTTGAATGTCATATTCTTTTATCCTAAACTGATGGTATCCAGAATGAAGATCAATCTTCGAGAACCACTTCAACCCTTTCAACTGATCAAAAAAATCATCAATCCATGGTAATGAATACTTTTTCTTTATCATAACTTGATTGAGCTTTCGGTAATCAATGCATAGGCGAAGTGAATCATCATCCTTCTTAGTAAAGAGAATCGGCGACATCCAAGGTGACATGCTCGGGCTTATGAAGCCTTTCTCAATAAGATCATACAACTAGGACTTCAGCTCTTTCATTTCAGCTGGTGTTATACAGTAAGAGGGAATAGAAAATGGTTGAGTACCAGGAACTAAGTCAATAGAAAACTTAACCTCCCTTACCGGTGGAAAACCAAAGAAGTCATAAGGAAACACATTGGGAAACTCAACGAATACTGGAGGGAGATCACCACTCAAAGATTCTCACTCCAGATCAAAGGAAAATGCATATATCACTTTTCCCAACTCTGAATAAGAATGTTTGGCTCTGCTCAACCTTGGGTCCCATTCTCCTTGAAAGACACGACACACGCCACTGGGTACAGTAAAGGAGGCTTGTCAAATATAGAAATAAATCTGGGATTTATTGGAGATGAGTCAATCCATCCCAAATATGATGTTAACCAGTTTCATGTCGAGAACCAAAAAACTCCAAGCAACCTTGACATCTTATAGAGAGAAAACACAGGTGGGACTACAGAGACACTGCTCTCTCTTTATACTAAGGGGTGTAGTAATATCCATTGCACAAGATAAAAGTTTTATAGAAAATTTTAATAGATAAAAAATATGGGTTGAAAAAAATAAATGAGATGCACCAGTATCAAATAAAGAAATCACTAATGATGAAGCTATAGTAATGGTACCTCTCACAATCACTATATTCATATCCGCTTCCTCTAGAGACTCTTTCAGTACGTGAAGAATCTTCATTCCGAATGTCTATGGCTAGAACCCTTTTGTACATGAAGCATCTGATTGCGTTGTAGTTTTAGAAGGTGTTGATGAGCCTATGCCACTACACGAATTGGAAAAGAAAATTAAGAACCTCTATAAGTGACATGAACGTCCGTAGGAGCCACAATTCTGGGGTGCCTCAGTGCAAACCCTCTTTGAATGTACTAACTTTCCACATTGGTAGCAAGTTATAGGACCTATTCCAGACACTATAGGAGGTTTGGAATGACCCTGCCATCGAGAACCACCACGAGAATCATCATGGTTCCACTTTCCTTTAAAGGAACCCACATTTACACTAGGAGAGAAAGAAAAACCTGATAACCCTAAATTACCAGCCATGTCCATTTTTACCATTAGCGTTCTATCCAACATATCAGTATAAGAAGGTATCTTCAGAAAGAAAACTTGAGAATGAATATCCTATTGAAGTCCCAACTCGAACCATCAAGTATTCATCTTCTCATTTGATACATAGTCAAGTGAAAATTGCAATAACTTGGGAAAATGGTCTGCATACTCTGTCATGATCCCGTCAGCTTGCTCAAGTTTGAAAAACTCTATAGCCTTGGCTAACACCATCGACTATGGATAAAACTATTTGATGAAAAGAGAATTGAATTCATTCCACTCTAAGCCCTCATGTTTCTTCACCGCCACCATCGTGTCTCACCATCTCCTTCTCGATCCTTCTAGCATGAAGGTGACACACTTCACCTTAATTTCATCAGGTGTCTCCAAGAACCCAAAAAAATGCTCGATCCTGCTCAACCATTCCTTAGCCTCTTGAGGATCATTTGAGCCCTTGAACACAGGTGGATTTTGGAGAAGGAACTCCTGAGAACGATTCTGGAGATCATCCCTTTGAGGTTCCACCGTTGGAGCCTAAATGAGAACCGGTGATGGTGCCTATCCTAGAGCTTGGACAGTGCGCACAATCACCTCAACCAAATTCAAGTCCACATGAGGATTTACTCGCCGAGGTTCAGCAACAGCTTCCTCCTAGATCCGATTTCTGCATCTTCTCATAGGAATGGTTCTACACAATATTAGCAAACAATAAGTAAGACATCACATAACACTCAAACAGAGTAACAAGGGAAAATTAATCCCAACAGATAGACAAAAAGATTTGGATTTCTATCTATCCAAATCAAAAGTAGGGAAAATACTTGAACTAATTCTCAAGATGCCTTTCACAAACCACCCCCAGTGACTTAAGGCTCGCTGCGGTGAGAGTTGGTCAGGAACTCAATCACAACTACCTCATAAGTCTTGATAAGATTACACAAATGCATTCTGACTTCAAGACAAAATCTCAACATAGAGCTTTGATACCACTTTTTCGTGAACTAGCCTGAGTACCCTGGTAACCCGATAACTGTGTCAGTCCTGACATAGCTAGAAGGGCGTTCGTGATCCCCATGGGTCGAAAACTATCTCCTGACATCATATAAAAAGGAAACTAGGAGTGATTTTGACACTACTAATGCAGAAAAAAAACTAAACAAATCAGTATACATACAAAAGAAACTCCACTGGGAGTAATGTACCAGAAGTCAAACAGGCGTAAACATGCCAAAGTACAACAGTAAAGTACCATAAAATAGGAAGAAAAACTGCCCAAGTTCCAAAGGACGCAACTCTACAAGTCCACGGCTCAATAGCTAGAACCACCTCCAAGTGGTGCATTTTCCCTACTCAGACCTGGAAGGAGATGATCTACAAACACCTAAAAGCACAGGTAAGGTGTGAGCTAAAAAGCCCAGTATGGTCTCAACAAGGATTCCATAACAAGATGTCAATATAAAATTAACCAACAAAGTTATTTCAATTTAAAACAAACAAGTTTGGCATTTCAAGAGCATTATTAAAACAATTCATGTTTTACCTTTCAAAAGATGGAAACACTTTCCAAACGATGGAAATACTTTTAAACAAAAGCTTCACATTTCAACTGATGGAATATTTCTAAAACAATGGCACTTTTCACAAATGGATTAAATAAACACTTTTATATAAAACAATTTATATAAATCAAAAGGCATGTAAAACAATTTACAACAATGACATATATTCAATTGAAATACAAACAAACAAGAAACATGACCATATGCCTAAGAAGGTATGATAGTTCCAGGCTATAGGGACTCCACACTCAAGGTGACACGACAATATGTACATACGTCACTTTGAACTCGGGCCAAAGTGGACTCATCACCATTGCCTAAGGAATGTGACGTGCTTCATTTATGTTTCGGAACGTTGTAAAGCGTAAAGTATCATCTAAATAACTCACTAACTACCAAATGCCTGCATGTGCTCTAGTACAAAACAACGATAGAAATTTTATTTCAAGACTGCTTAAAATAAAAATCATCTCATACTCCATTTCAAATATGTTAATTTTCTATTTAAAACCCATAATGAGTTTTTAATAAAAAACTTGCCTTTTACCAAGATAAAACCTTAATGTTTCTATCAAAACCATTTTACCATTTTCACAAATAGGGATTTGAAATCAATTCACAATTCAATTTCACAATCCATTTTCACAATTTAAATTTTCACAAATTCCATCAATTTCACAATAAACCCTCAATTCAATGGAATTTGGGTTTTCACAACATTTCCATTAAATCCATTTCACAATTAAAATTAACAATTTAATTCCATAAACACACCCCAATTCAATGGAATTGGGGGTTTTCTAATTTCATGCCAAAAACCCATTTTTAAAACCCCAATTCAATGGAATTGGGTTTTTCCAAAAAACCAATTGAAAGTCATTTAATCAAAACCAAGAAATTGCATTTAATTCAAACAATTGAAAACAGATAAAGCAATTTAGGGTTAACATAAATTGGACATCATGATGGAACCACCTACCTTTCTCATGGAAACACAAAGTTCGCAATGAAACCCGCCAACAAGAACGAAGGCGCAGAAGATCTAGGAACTCAACCTAAAAACAAGAATCAACAACACAGGGTTTAGATCCATCAATTCCAAGATGATCTATCAAACTCCAATGAGAGAAAGAGAAAGAGACGAAGAGACAGGGTGAACACTTACCCAGAAAGTCACACCGCAGCCACAACAACGATCAATCGTTGATCAAAATGACTCGAAAGGGTTTGAGGGCTCCAAAATTGCATGGGGATGGGGCTTGGGTCGAGAGCAACGAAAACTGGAGAAGAGGAAACAGTAATTCATCCAAGCAAACAACAGTCGGGGCTTTACACGACGTGTAACCCAATTACACATCGTGTAATTGAAAATTTTCATAATCGCTGAAAAACTCGTTGCCACTTGAAAAAAACAGATTTATTATTATATTAGAACTTACACGTCGTGTAACCACATTACACGACATGTAATTCTCCAGCAGACTGCAGAGCCAACAAGTTTTTATGCTGAAAATCCAACAAATCTCTGACTTCACTATTACAAGTATCCTCTCAATTCTTTCTCGATCATACCCAAACAACGAAAAAGGAAAACCACGACAAGTTTTAAAGCATACTTGTTAGAAGAGTAACGGGATGTTACATCCCCCATACTACAGAGGGTGCATATCCTCTATCTACAGAGTGGCACTCCCCCGTCATTGAGATCCAGTAGGTAGCGGGTCCTCCACTATAGTTAGTGCTCCCTCGACCATAGAACACAGTGGCAAGGTGCGGGCCCTCCGCTTTAATTCTTGTAAGGTTGTGTGTGGTGCTTGACATCGGAGATGGACCTTCAGGGAGCTGCAGGCTGACTCATTGTTCTTAACTGGTTGTGGAGATAGAGATCCCCCTTTTCTTTTCACTTGGGTTTCTTTTTTAGCATATTCGTCGTTGGGTTCCTCTACCCTCTTTCCTTATAGGTTGAGCTAACAGTCTTATTTTATTGTTTCTCTTTTGGTTTTTGGGGTATCCTACTGAATATGTATATACTCACCCATGCGTGGATTATGCCCGCACATGTTGTGTCTTGTGTAGACGATAGGCAGATTGACGATGATATTGGTGGACCTAGTTTTAGTGGAACATAGCGGTATTAGGTGGCACTGACCGTGTTTGGTGGTCAGTCTCAGAGATTGTGAGCTAGTCACTCTTCAGTTTCCCCATTTTCAGTAATTGCCAGGTTGGAACCTCTTTTCTGGTTGGTGCGTACGATGTCGTTTATATCTTTTGTATTATCTTGCTGCATTTTGATGTATTTCCTATAGGGTGTTGCATGCATTGATTGCACTTTAGATGTTTTAGTCTTTTTTTATATTTGTGTATTGTTGCCACTACAAAAAAAGACCTGGTTAGAGGGGGTTATAGACCCCTCTAAACACATTAGCGACGGTTATATTAGTGGGGATTTAAACTCCCTCTAATTTTGCCCTAGAATTTCAAGAAACAAATCAATTAGGAGCAGATCCAACCACCCTTGCATTTTGATGTATTTCCTATAGGATGTTGCATGCATTGATTGCACTCTAGATGTTTTAGTCTTTTTTTATATTTGTGCGTTGTTGCCACTACAAAAAAAAGACCTGGTTAAAGGGGGTTATAGACCCCTCTAAACACATTAGCGACTGCATTTTGATGTATTTCCTAAAGGGTGTTGCATGCATTGATTGCACTCTAGATGTTTTAGTCTTTTTTTATATTTGTGCATTGTTGCCACTACAAAAAAAAGATCTGGTTAGAGGGGGTTATAGACCCCTCTAAACACATTAACGTGGGGGTTTAAACTCCCTCTAATTTCGCCCTAGAATTTCAAGAAACAAATCATGTCCTCGCCCCACCTCCACCTCCCCTCCTCCCGTGTGCCTCACCTTGCTCCAGTATCTCCCCTCCTCCCGTGTGTCTCACCCTCCTCCAGCACTTTCCCCTTATCCCCTCCTATGTGTCCACTGTGTCCACGCAGGGCCCGCGCCTTCCATCCTGTGAATCCAGCACACAACACAGCGCACGAATTTTATAAAATTTGAAACCCACGGGATTTGAACTCCGGTTCCCTCGGTATATTGCTTCCGCTCGAGCCACTGTGCTATTTTAATTTCCATTTATATAATGTGTATTATTGTATTTATATATATTTATAAGTTTATTAAAATAAATATTATTTGCATAATATATGAAAATACATTAAACATATAACATATATATACATTTATATAAATTATTTGTGTACATTTGTATTAATACATATATGTATATTAATATAAATATAAATATATATGTGTAATATATATGTATATATATATTTTATGCACGCCTATAGATTATATATTTACTTATATTTAAATAAAGTTATGTATGTATGTATGTATGTATTTATAAATACATTTATAAAGCACACACAAACACAAATGTGTATTTATATATATTTATTTGCAAATATTTATACTTATTTGCATACACGTATATATTACGTGTATATATATTTATATATTACGTGTATATATATTTATATATTACCCAAATATATTATGGAAATATAAACACTATATTTATATACGTACACAATTAAATATATATATATGTATATATATATTACATATTTATATGAATACAATATATTATATATTTTATAAATGCATTTATATGTATACAAATATATTATATATATATATATAATATTTATATTATATATATAATATAATATAATATTTATATAGAGATAAAATTTTATGAATATTTATACATCTACACATATATTTATATAGTTATATCATGTATACACATATATATTTAATAATATCATATATATATATGATATATGTAATATAATATAATATTTATATTTATATAATTATTTGTATATATTTACATCTATGTTTATATATATATTTGTATATATTTAATATATTTATATAATATGTTTATAATGTATTTAAATACATTTATATAATGTCTATAACACATACATGCACGTTCTATAATTTGATATATTTTAAAAAGAATAAAAAATATTAGATGGGGTTAAAACCCCAAACCTCCTCTAATTTCTTAAATTAAAGGAGGTGCAGAACTCCATCTAATTATATGCATGTGTAAGTACATATAGTGGGAGTGTATATAGCTCATCTAACCGAATATATAGCAGTAATAATTATTAAATTAGCGGCGGTTGTGAACTCCCTCTAAATTCGATGATTAGCAGGAATTGTGTATACCCTTTAATTTATACTAAAAATGAATTTAGAGGGAGGTGCATAACCCCTTTGTAATGTGTATGAAGTTGTTTGTGTGCGTGTGTATACTTCATGCTAAGACCTCACGTTTCAGTGATAAGCCTACCTGATGTTTGTCGTCAACTCCTAACCTATTAGAGGCAGGCTTGGAGTGTCACTCTTGACTTACTCTTGACTTACTGTCAGCCAATGCAGGATCCCGATTGATCAGGTCATGACATTCTTTGACAGCATTTGATTTTCAATTCTAGTTGAATTGGAGGAGCATCCTCTTGCAAATGCTTTGAGGATTGCTCCTGATTTATCTCCCGTCTCTACTTCTGAATTGGAATCTCCTACTTTCCCTTTTTTATTACAAGAACATGCAAAGTGCCACAATTGACAACACGAAACGCAGAACAAAGGTGGATTTTCATAAATGACAAGAAATCTGTTTAAGCCATTGCCAATCAAGATACAAGGAGGCAAAACAACACACATCAATTTCCAAACAAATCATAGCAACCAAATGGTTGGGACTTTTTTTTGGCAGTAGAATCAATCCTTATCAGTAAACCTTGGACCCTTCGGGTCGCCCACAACATCGCCTCATTGAACATACGGATTTGAATTTTTGGCAGAGACCCAGATAAGAACGATCGAAGATTCAAAAGGGGGATAGAAATCGACAGTCCATTTTAACGCAATTGATAGAAGTGTGAGCTCCACAATTGATTTTTCATTCAAGAAGCAATGACTTGATCAGGGAACATCAAGTAAATGACTCCAAATCCCAATTTACAAGAAATGAGAACACCACATGCTCTTAAGGACATCAAGCACAGAGCTATGATCGACGCCAATCATGCAAAGGCATATTAAGCTGATAGTGGGTGGAGAAATATCCCTCCCATGACATGGTCGATGATCAATCTAACAGAATAAAATGTGTCCAAAGATGAGATCAACAAAGCCCAGGAAAATGCGTACCAACACATCATACATCATCAGATTGGGGATGGAGAGGATTCAGCCGCAATGAGGTCAGATCATGACTTGATAGGCTCATCGTCATCTTCAATATCCCAACTCAGATCTTCATCCTCCTCTGCAAGACTGAGACGCTTGAACAGATCAGTCTTGTTGGGGAACCCACAACCATCAGTGCCACCATCCTCACCCTCGATTCCCACATCTTCGATCTCATCCCAGCTAAGAGCTTCTTCTTCAGGCAGCAGCGACGGCTCGGTCGACACAATAGAAACATCGCTATCCTTCGAGGACTCGGCAGCTTCAGCCTTCCCCTCCCCAACCGATCCCTCATTGACTTCTGGCACTGCCCTGTTACAGAATGCTTCCGACCCATCTTCCTCCCCAATCATGCCTGCACTCAAAGACTCGGCACCAGAATCACCACCACCGCATTCTGCTACTACAAGATCCTTCTCCACAGTTGGAATCTCAGATGGCCCATCTTCTGAATTCCCACAATTCTGCTGCTCAATCTCTTTTTCCATAGTGGGATCTTTCTTCTCCATGGTTTCCATCTCAGATGATACACCCTGCAAGTTCCCGATGCTCTTCTCTCCAGTCTCAACCTCAGATGGCTTCCGCTCCTCAATTTGTTCCTCCAATGCAGTATCATTCTTCACCCCAGCTTCAGATTCAGTTTCAATTTTAGTTTCAGGTGCCTCCTGTTGCAAGATCCCAACATTCTGCTCGCAAATTTCCTTCTCCCATGAAGGATAATTCTCCTCAGTTTCAATCTCAGATGACCCATCTTGTGAGTTCCAAATATTCTTCTCCTTAATCGTTTTTTCCCTCGCACGATCATCCTTAAATTCATCAGCAGCGGCAGCATCATCATCATCAACATCCCAACTCAACAACTCATCATCCCCGGAAATAGCTCTCTTAACAAAATTAACTCTGGCATCTTCTGCCTGTTTCACCTTATGAACCCTGTAAAAGTACCTGCTCCAGAAACCCTCGTTATCAACATAATTGGGAACCATCTTCTCATAAATCCCTTGCATCCAGGGATTCTCTTCGAGCAAATTCTCGATTTCCGCAACCTTCTCATCCACCAAAAACCCTAATTTCCACTGACTAAAATCACTAGCATCCTCCGGTTCCTCGCAATAGGTGTTCAAGTCGCGCTGAATTGCGCGCAGTTGCGCGTCAAACCGACTGTATCGCTTTGAACCCAAAACCTGGCTGCCAAACTGATTGCCATGTTGAAGGTGTTTATCCGACGAGTGACCGCTATCCTGTTCAGAATGAGAGACGATCGCAGCCGCCCCTCGCCACACCGAGCTCGAGAAATCGTCAACCGCCTGCCCAACAGACTCGAGCGAGCCCTGCGCCACCGACGCGCCGGCCTCGAGCGAGACTGGGAGCTCCTTGACGGCGCGTTGAGCGGCATCTCGGATCATCGCCGTCTCTTGCTTAAGCCCAGAACGGAACTCCTCGAGATCGCGTCGATAGGTCTGTATCACCGATTCCGACTTGAAAACTAGGGTTTTTACGAAGCCGCCGAATCCCCAGGTTGCAGCAGCAGTCGACGCGTCCGTGCTAAGGCTTGGATCGGGGTGCAGAGCGTCTTTGTCTGCTGGTGGGCGGGGAAAGTTGGTTGGCGAGTCCTGTGCATCACCGGAATCAGCGGGCTCTAGGTCATCGGAGAAGACGGCCTTGAAGAAATCCATGGAAGGGAAAGACGGGAGGAGATTGGGGAAAGGGTTGGGGGAAATGTCGGAAACCGATCAATTTTGCGTAAGCATTCGACAATCCGCCAAGTATGTTTGATCGTACATCGATCAATCCTAACCGGAAGGATACGTTACCTTCGAGTTATGGTAAAATTTTCAATTTCAATTATTTGTTTGTTGTTTTGACCTGAGTGCTCTTCATATTTTAAGGTGAAAGTAACATGAAGTGATTTCAAATTAGATTTAGGTGTTTGAAATGGTTTCAAGACTATTTAGGTTCAATTGAGGGGTGAAGATTGTTTTGAAGTAAATGCCTAGTAAAGAAACCTCCTATAGATATTGGATTTGTGAACACCTTATAAGCATCGTCATTAACCTCCTATAAGGTATCGTCTTTGGGATCACTTATGAGTGCTAAAGAGGGATTGCCCATACATAACTCTTGAATTTGCACGATTTGATTGATTTATAAATGGAACTAATTACTTGTTAGTTTCCGATATGTATTGACATGCTCCATGTGTTACCATGTCATTTTACTATGGTCTTCATTTTGATTATTATGCTCATTATGTTTGATCTTATGTGAGTAGTTATTCATTCCGACTAATCCTCTATAGATAGTTATACATTCTATTTAATCTGACATGTGTTTCTTTTAATCTGACGTGAGGTCTTTACCCTTTGTGTTATTCATACATGGAGCTTTTAATGTACACATGATTCTTATATGAGTGTTGTTTAACCTTACGTGAAGTATTCATCTTGTCATCTTACTTGATGCAAGTCCTTTTCCATTTATTATCACCTTACGTGGGATGCTCTTATTTTGATGTGAATGATTCTATTTAGTTGGTAATTGAATCTTACATACCATGCTGCTTCTATGGTTTAATATCACGCAAACTGATTTCCCTGCATTTTAACCTTACGTCATAGGTTTATTGAATCTCATGTAGCATAGGGGATTAATTCTCACGTGGGACCTAACACCGCCTCTATTATTTGCTTCTATCGCATAGCCCTGAGTACCTATTGTAACAACTCCGACCCCAATAGCCCGTAGATGGTGTCTTACTTTATTATATTGACATAAATACAAAGAATCACATCCCAAATGACCGAATAGTTTAGTAGTCTTGGTAAACTAGATACATACATGAAACTCATTTTACATTGGGAATAGAAAATAAAACAATACAAAGGAAAATAATTTGCATTATTGAACTCATTCAATGATCTGTTCTTTATAACCTGGGGAAAGGAAATAAAATAATGGTGAACTCAAATGCTCGGTAAGATTTAAATACAGCGGAAGCTAATTTGAATCAATAAGAATAATCAATATGACAAGGTAGATAACCGACCACACACATGACATTTAATCAATAAACTGATAATGAAATGCACCATAGATTTTTTCATAATGAAAATCCTATGGATAACGATAATTGAATACTGAAAGAAAAAAATTCTTAATTATTGGGTGTCATGTATCTGACACATGAACCACTATCGTCAAGACCTTTCACAAGACAGTTTAATCTACAGGTAAAAACATATTTAATGCTAGCTTAACTGATTTGTCTCATGAGACTACTGATGCATCGAACGACTATGATATGACATGTCAAAGGGGCTGTATATACATCTCATAAAAGAAGGTGAGCGCATAACATCAAAATATGCCTAAGTGAAGTGAAATTGAGACGAAGTCCCATACAAAGATCATTTCATTAATCAAATGGATTGATTATGTGTATTCACTATAAATCCACATAAAACAAGTGAAAATAAAAAAATGAGATAATCAAAAGTCATTTCACACATAACCTTAACATGACATAATCAATGAAATAGAGGTTTAACCCAATGAATGAAAATTGAGTTAAGAAATCTCTTACCACTTGTAATCAGTCGAATCGTGTGATCCATAAAAGTAATAATTATCAAAAGAGACATTTAATACCATAAAGATAACGAGATTCATGATATGATATATCAAAGGGAATTATACATACACCACACACAAGAAATGAGTGTTGAATAAGTCATATATCTCACAGAAATAAAAATGCGATGAGAAAACCATTACCTCACACTTCCCTTTAGTGGTGTGTATTTTAACCTCCTGTATAATGGTTTAAAGAATGTTATTAACTCATTCAAGAAATATATTCATATTTATAATACCTTATGTGATGATTTTATAACATCTTATGACCCATATATTAATAATATTTCATTATTTTCATGGTTTCAGGTGCGTTCGTTTCATGGTTTCATGATCAATTCTCATAAGTATAATTATGGATTATCTTGTCAAATGGAAATAAAACTCTAGAAGAGGAATTAAATAGTATTAATAAAATATTATAATTATAAATGACCCATGTATAATTTTTATTTCTTACATGAGGATGATTCATTAGATAAAACATTAATGATAAATGTTTTGTTTATTTTAGTGGTTTTTCCGAACACCACGAACTAGTTTTGTTTTATTTACTATTATGAGTATATATCAGTTCCATAAAATAAAATAGATTATAATATACTTATTAAAATCTTATTTAACCATAATAATAGTTTTATGACCATCCATGAAGGCGGTAATGGAAAATGAACAAAACCATTATTCACGTAGATGATTAATCACCATAATTCAGACAACTGTTTCATTTATTTGATTATGAGGATGTAAAAAAGGTATGAATATAAGATATTTCATTATAAAAATAAAATTACAGTATCTAAATGATTCTGGAATTAATATTCTTTGATGGATGAAGGAGATGAGGAGAAAGTAGTAGAAGAAATGAAAATAAGAGGGGTGTTTTGAAAAAATTACCTCTTGAATATCACCCACTTAGAGGACCCCTTGAGAACCTTGGATTTGATATTTTGGTGAGAAAAACAACACTTGTACATGGGGAGAGTCATGAGGACATTTTTTGACATATATTTGAGGAGATTAAAGGCTTTTGGGTTGAAATGGGGTGGCAAGGGGTGATATTTATACTCGAGGAGAGGTGAGTTTAAGTGATTAAAATAATGTTTTTTATATTTAAAGCCAACCACATTGAGGTGACATTAATTTAAAATACTTTGGATAGAAATTAATATTTTAGATGCTGGTTAGGTTCTATAAATACCTCAATCATCCATTAAATGTTGTAGTTTTTAGGTATTTCAAGCCTTTACCCTTTTAACTTTACCCCGTTTCATTTTTTACCTATATCGCGGTAAATAATTTTTTTACCATAGTGATTTTTTATGCCTAAAAATGAAAATGACCTCAAAACATAATTTGTACCTTTTGATTCCAAATATGGAATTCATTTTACTTAATTCAATTCACATACTTGGAAAATTATATTTAAAATTATTCTCAGAGACACAATGAAAAAGTAGGTTTTTAATGTGAAAAGTTCAAAAGTTTGAAAAGTTTTTATATCCAATTTCAATGTGAAATTGTTTTCAATGACCTAAATTGGTTTTATTGATGTATATTGGAACTAATTATACTTTAAAACCAATTTAAAATATAATTTAATTATATAAATAAATTAGATTAAAATGTAGTTTTCAAATAAAATATAGTATTTTTCACTATTCGTAAAAAAATGAAACTTATCAGAAAAACAAATCACCCTAATATAATTATAATATTTTAATTTCAAAAATTATTTTTATTTTTTCAAATAAAACTTATAAAAGTGTCAAAATTTAGTTTTAAAATAGGTTCACCATTAAAAACGACAAAATTTCCATTTAGAAAAATATAACTTTTTATGTTCCAAATTGTATTTCTTTCTTATATTAAGACTATAAAACATATTGGATGAATTTAAAAAAAAATTATTTCATATATAAGATATATATTTCATTAATATATTTCACTAATAATTATTAATTTAATTTATTAAGACAAAATTTCATTATGGGAATACAATAGTTTTCTTATAAAAACACATCCTTTATGTTCAATTGGTTCTCATTTTTATTTCAGATTAATTGATAACCAATGAATTCATTTTTATAAACATGTTTAAACTATATTTTCATAATTTAGTTAATCTCATTCATTCTCTCCATTTCAACAACTAGGTTATAACTATCACAATTAAATAATAATATTTAATCGTTTGTTTAAGCTTAGTGTTCTTTGTAACATAAGCTATTGAAGAGATTGAATTTAAAAATAGACATACCATAAAATCTTATGGTATTACATTCTCCCCTTCTTCAATAAATTTCATTCTCGCAATTTGAAATTTCACTTCAAAAATCAAAAGTTGATACTTTAAAATTCCTTTATGGAAAACACACATCGTAAATAGGGTTAATAAAACATCCTATTAATAAGAGGGAATGGGAAATGTGAAGGTCACCACAAAATTTGTATCTTGAATAGGAACATTAGTGTGAAGTGAAAACTAGGAAATTGGAGAGAAATCTGACCATCAAGTTCTAATGGAGATTGACAGATAACATGGTCATCAGAAAGTCTACTATCACAAAACTGTAAATCCATGATGAGTTAAAGGGACCATTGATTTCCTGGTAATAAAATTAAAAAAAATAACGTTTTACATTCCAAATTCATTTCCTAGATTTGAGGTATTATTTTACTATCCAAATAAGCACTCGATAAAAATTAATTTACTTGATTACTTTGTCACGACCCGTCCTCGGGGCCCGTGCCGTGACTACCCCAAGCCCGCCTTCCATAGGCCAGGGGCTGGCGACTAGCACCAAGGCGTAAAATCCCAGTAAACAGGGAAGGCATTGCCTTTATAAGTAACAACCACACAGAGTCAGCAAGCGGAAAGTAAAGTGCAGAAAAGTAAAGGGGGCCGGAAATACAAGCCCAACTGTAAAGTACAACTGAAAAGTAAAGTACAGCAACTGAAGAAAAGACGGCGGCCTCGTGTCGTCCACTGGCAATCCCACCTGAAGGGTGGGTACAGATAGCCTCCAGGCTCCTCGGGTCCCACGTCCGCTCCGAGCACGTCCCGCCCAGTGGTCCACCTCCAGGTACCGTCCTGCTCCACGCCCCAACCGAGATCAGCGCTGTCCGTCGTCTGCAACCAACACAACAAGGTGCGGGCATAGCCCGTGCAGGGGTGAGTACAAGCTACTCAGTAAGGACCCCGAGACCCCCGAAGGTCTCCCGAAATCCACAAAGGATATAGCACAAAGAAGGATGCAATCACGAAGTAACATCTGACTCGACTTAGGTATATGCCCATACATATACCTAAGTCCCCAATTCCAGCTCTGCTCACGAGCTCAAGAACAACTCAATCCACAAAGGAAAGCAAGACTCAAATCCACAAGGAGAGTAAACAGTAAAATCCACATAGGATAGTTCAACACAATCCACAAAGGAGAGTAACATACGATTCAGCTCAACCAGGTATACTTTTTCAGATGACGTCAAAGATGATCACTGATCCATCTAAGTCGTCGGACCCACGAAGGATCGATAGGTACTAACCCCCGCAAAAGACCCACGTAGGATCGGGCTCACACAGAACCTGTAGGCAGTGGCTCACACAGACCCGGTAGTAAGGACCCACATAGGATCAGGCTCACACAGAACCTGTAGCACTGATCCACGTAGGATCGCTGAGTGCAGTAGTCGACGCAGTCCACTGAGGATCTCTGCACAGTCGTCGCCGCAGTCCACGAAGGATCTCTGCTCTGCCGTCGTCGCAGTCCACGAAGGATCTCTGCTCTGTCGTCGTCGCAGTCCACGGAGGATCTCTGCTCTGTCGTCGAAGTCACAGCCAGCGCTAGGGTTCCCGCACATAGCGAGCTCGTTTAGGAGGGTCCGCTCCACGAGCCGAGAGGCTGATACATCAACTGAAACTTAGTCCGAAGTTGATGTATCCAAAAGTTCCGTATCGACAACAGGATCTCAACGCAACAGACGGCGCGTCAATCGGACGCCCGGTCTGAGAGTTATTGGCATTTCCGTCCCAGGGGCCCGGTTGGTTTTTAGGGAAAAACCAACCCGACCGTACTCCGCCTGTATCCGATCCTCGGGCGGAGTATGCCAAAAGTTCCGTCTCACTTAGAGGAAACTACCACAGCTGACGGTACGTCGATCGGACGTCCGTAGCTCAAGTTATGAGCGTTTCCGCTCCGAGGGCCCGGTTGGTTTCGTGTACGAACCAACCCGGCCGAACCCAAAGTCTTCCGAAACCTTGAGTATAATATACCGAAATGACCGTCTCGATCCAAGGATCGCGTAGCCGCTGACGGTTCGTCAATCGGAGGTCCCAGGCCCAAGTTATGGGCGAAAGACCGAAGAAGGCACGAAACGGGGGTTCTGGGCCCGGGGCGACCCGGCCCGAACCCCCCCTGGGTCGGCCGAACCGGGTCGGCCCGACCCGGCTAGGCCGGGTCCGGTCCGGCCTGGGCGCGGCCCGGCCGACCGGATCGGCCGGCTCGGCTTCGGCCGAGCGGCCGAGTGAGCCGCCGCGGGTTTGACCCGCGGCTTTGGAGAAACGCGGCCCGCGCGGGCCGCGTGCTGGGTGGCCGGACCGCGGACGCGGTCCGGCGGTTCGCCGCCGCCGCGGCTCGGCCGCGGCGGACTTTTCCGGCGGCGCGCCGGGCGCCGCCGCCTCCGGTCGCCGGCGCCGCCGCCACCTTCCGCGGGCCGCCGGAGTTGCTCCGGTGGCCCGTTTTGCCTCCCGTCTGCGCCGATGCTCCTCCCGGGGGCCGATCTTCACTGCGGGATCAACAGATCGCCCCTGCCGCGCGGTTCGTCGTCGTCCGCCATATCCGCACAACAAAAGAGATCGGCGGAGGGTTGTCGGGTCTTGTTCGTTAGACCCGCACCCTCCGCGTTAGTCATAATCAACGGGAGGAAAGGCTACAACAATTTTTAATCAAAGATAAAAATTGTTCACTCCTTTTCTTTTAAACGGCATTTCAATATTTAATTAATTGAAATTATTCATGCCGGTTCTTTATTCAAAAGAAATAAGAACACGGGAAAGAATCATCAAGAAAATAAACCCTTACCTTGTCGTCGTCGTCGGACGAGAGGTCGTCGCGGAAGAAGGAGATTCGTCGCGTCGTCGCGGTATCCGGCGTCGCGTCGCCAATCTCCGGATCAAGATCAAACGGATTTAATTAATTTAAATCCGTTGATATCAAAATTAAAAAGGGAGAATTCAAACGATTCGTTTCTCACCTTAGTTGCCGAACGAGGATCGGCTGCGGAAGAAGAGGCGTCGCCGAAGAACGTCGCGGGTAGAGCTCGTCGACGTCGCAGATCTCGGTGTGCGTCGTCGAATTCCGGTCGCCGGCGTTCTTCGCGTTCTTCGCGTTCTTCGCGGGGAGATGAAGAAACAAGATCCTCTCAAATCCTTTCAAAGGATTTTTAGGTTGGTCTTATTTTATAAACATGCCAACAAACGCAAAAACGTAAGTAACGACCCATCAGTTCGTTGAATTAATTCAACGAGCGAAACAGCCCATTTAATTCACGAAAGAAACAGCCCATTTAATTCACGAAATAAACCGCCCAATTAAATGGTCTGTTAAGAATTAAAGAAAACGCGTCGGTTGACTTTTCAGTTACTTTGACGGGTTTTCGCGGGTGCGTTACTTAGCGAAAGAAACGGCGGGGCTCGTGCGGGCCCCACCGCACAAATATCCTACCAAGGGGTAGGATATTTCTGGATAGCATCCTATCCAGTTCAACTCAGCTCAAGCCGCCTTTAAGTGACTTCAAGTGGCTTCCAAGCAGCTTAAGTGAAATAAAATAAAGTTGTCGCACAAACTTTATTTTATTTCTGACTTAAAGCCGCAAAATTTAAAAACCACGTCTGAGCAAACGAAACTCCGGAAGAGGCGTTTCTAAGCAAATACCGGCGCTGCGATTTCATCAGTGCCCTCAGAATTCGATTCCGGGCATCGGTTCAAAAGATAGAAAAACCCGCTCGTCTGTTCACTGAACGTACCCGAGCCAAACTTCGGAAAATGATTCCGGGCACACCGGGCCTCGGAATCAGGTGCCGTCTGAAGCTGCGCTCTTGTAAAATTCCAAAGAAAATTAAGAAAAAAATTTCCTTGAAATTTGCGGGTCTTTACATTACTCCCACCTCAGGGCTTTACGTCCCCGTAAAGATACATCAAAAACTAGGGGAACAAATGGGGGTACTGAGCACGCATCTGAGCCTCCCGCTCCCAAGTGCTCTCCTGGAGGTTCCCGTGCTGCCATCTGATGCGCACAAGAGGAATCGACCGCCCACGTAGGACCCGCTCCTGTCGATCCTCGATCTCCACTGGGACCTCCGTAAAAGTCGCCCCATCGTCCACGTCCAGCTCCCCAAAGTCGATGATGTGCGTCGGGTCGTGCACGTATCTCCTCAGCTGAGACACGTGGAAGACGTCGTGCACCCGGTGCAACTGAGGTGGTAGAGCCAGGCGATAAGCCACCTCTCCTATCCTGCTGAGGACCTGGAAGGGCCCGATGAAGCGTGGAGACAACTTGCCGCCTCGGCCAAATCTCCGTAAACCACGTCGAGGTGAGACACGCAAAAATACGTGGTCGCCATCCTCGAACTCTAGTGGCCTCCGCCTCCTGTCAGCATATGACTTCTGCCGGCTCTGAGCTGTCCTCATCCTCTCCTGGATGATCTGGACCTTCTCTGTCGTGGCTCGGACCATCTCTGGTCCCACGAGTGCTAACTCCCCAGGGTCTGTCCAGCACAACGGTGATCTGCAGGGTCTGCCGTACAACGCCTCGTATGGTGCCATCCCGATGGTGGAGTGGTAGCTGTTGTTGTACGCGAACTCCACCAAGGGTAGGTGGTCCTCCCAGCTGCGACCAAAGTCGAGAACACATGCACGAAGCATGTCCTCGAGTGTCTGTATGGTCCTCTCCGTCTGACCATCCGTCTGAGGGTGGAAGGCTGTGCTCAGATGGAGCCGCGTCCCGAACGCCTCCTGCAACCCCTTCCAAAGCCGGGAAGTGAAATGAGCATCTCGATCGGAGACGATAGACGATGGCACACCGTGAAGCCGTACGATCTCCTGGACGTAAAGACGTCCCAAGCTCTCCACTGAGCCTTGCTCTCTGATGGGTAAGAAGTGTGCCGACTTGGTGAGTCGGTCGACAATCACCCAAATGGAGTCGTGACCTCTGGAAGTGCATGGAAGTCCAGTCACGAAGTCCATAGATATGCCATCCCACTTCCACTCCGGGACCTCCAAGGGCTGTACCAAGCCTGCTGGTACCTGATGCTCTGCCTTCACCTGCTGGCAGGTGAGGCATCGTGAAACGAACTCTGCCACAGCTTTCTTCATGCCCGGCCACTAGTGCTGTCGTCTGAGATCCTGGTACATCTTCGCCACTCCGGGATGCACCGCCAAGGGAGAAGTGTGAAACTCTCTCATCACCTCCTCTCGTAAAGCGACTGGTACGAAGGTACGCCCTCTGAAAAGGATGTCGTGCTCTGCTCCAAGGGAGAAGCCATCAGGCGCCTGACCTGAGGATATCAGTGCACGCCGGGTCTCACAGTCAGCGTCCTCACGCTGAGCCTCTCTGACCCGCTGTAGAAGTGGAGGAGAGACTGTGAGAGACTGAAGAAAGGCTGCTCCGTCTCTATCCACGAAGGATATCTGTAAGGAGGCTAGCTGCTCCGTCGCCTCCTCAAGTAGCTGAATGCCCGTCCTCCTGCTGAGGGCATCGGCTACCACGTTCCCCTTCCCAGGAGTATAGACTATCTCAAAGTCATAGTCCTGGAGGAACTCAAGCCATCTCCGCTGTCTCAGGTTCAGGTCCTTCTGAGAGAAGATATACCTGAGACTCTGGTGGTCAGAAAAGACTGTGAAGCGCTCGCCCATCAGATAGTGCCGCCAAGTCTTCAGAGCGAAGACCACTGCTGCTAACTCCAGGTCATGAGTGGCGTAGTTCTGCTCATGCGGCCTCAACTGACGTGATCCGTAGGCGATCACGGCCCGCTCCTGCATCAGGACGCACCCGAGTCCAGTCCCTAATGCATCGCAGTAAACTACGTATCCAACTCCCTCCTCAGGCAACCTCAAGATAGGTGCGCTGGTCAATCTCTGTCTCAGCTCCTGGAAGCTCTGCTGACATCTGTCTGACCACACGAAGGGTTTCCCCTTCTTTGTCAAAGCTGAGAGTGGTGCCGCAACTCTGGAGAAGTCTGGCACGAATCTCCGATAGTATCCGGCTAGGCCCAAGAATCTCCGCACCTCTGTCACGCTCTTGGGTGGCTCCCAAGCTAGCACTGCCTCGATCTTCGCGGGGTCCACTGCAACTCCCGCCTCAGAAATGACGTGCCCCAAGAAATGGACCTCACGTAACCAGAACTGGCATTTTGAGAGCTTGCCATAAAGCTGGTTCTCTCGGAGTGTGTCTAGCACAACTCGCAGGTGGTAGGCATGCTCCTCCTCAGTCGTCGAGTATACCAAAATGTCGTCAATGAAGACCACGACAAACCGGTCGAGGTATGGCTGGAAGATCCTGTTCATGAGGCTCATGAACACTACTGGAGCATTGGTTACGCCGAATGGCATAACCAAGAACTCATAATGGCCATACCGACACCTGAAGGCCGTCTTCTGCACGTCCTCGTCTCGAACTCTGAGCTGATGATAGCCTGACCGGAGGTCTATCTTCGAGAACCACCGCGCTCCCTTGAGCTGATCGAAGAGGTCATCAATCCGTGGCAGCGGATACTTGTTCCTCACTGTCACCTGGTTCAGGCGACGATAGTCGACACACAGTCGCAAGCTCCCGTCCGCCTTCTTGGCGAACAAAATCGGGGAAGCCCAGGGTGAAACACTGGGTCGGATAAACCCCTTGCTATGCAAGTCCTCCAACTGTACCCGCAGCTCCCGAAGCTCGGCGGGGGCCATCCGATATGCTGGAGTAGATATCGGGGCTGTCCCGGGGTACAAGTCGATGTAAAAGTCTACCTCTCTACGAGGAGGTAGCCCTGGAACGTCGTCGGGAAAGACGTCCACGTACTGGTCCACCACTGCAGGAAAAGCTGGACTCCGCACGTCCACTGCTCCTAGGATGAGGCTAGCCAACTGATGAGAGATGGGCTGCACTCTCCTCCGCGGAAGTCCATCCTGTGCTGCAAAGGTTCCCTTCTCGCCGGTGAAGGTAAACCTGCTCCCGTCGGTGCGAACACATCGCACCTTGCGCCTAAAACAGTCGATCTGGGCATGAACCGTGGATAGCCAATCCATGCCCAAGATGACGTCGTAAGGCCTCGACGCCGCTACAAGGAGATCCCAGCCGAAGCTCTCGCCTCCTAGAGTAAGCTCACACTGCCGGCACCAGTGCGTAATCGTCGAGTCTGCTCCCGTAGGAGTCTCTAGCCGTAAGGATCGAGCCAACGGCTCAGTCGGAATCTCCGAGCTCCGAACAAGGGCAGAGGTTATGAAAGAGTGACTCGCTCCTGTGTCTATAAGTACTGCAGCAAGGGTGGAATAGACACAGATCGTACCTCGAATCATCTCTGGCAAGTCAGGGTCGTAGGCCTCCACTGCCTGGAGCTGGGCCTGTCCCTGCCCGCCAGCTCCATGTGGTCGAGGTGGCCCTCCTGGTGGTGGTGGGGGTAGAGCCTGGAAGCGTCGCCCACCACCCGCTGCTCGGCCAGCTCCTCTGCCTCGTCCGCCTCCTCCCTGCGGACCGCCACGGTCGACCCTCTGCCTCTGCCTGGGTGGCCCCTCCACCGTCTGCTGCTCCTCTGATCGGCGAGTCGGGCAGTCACGAGCCATGTGACCCTGCCCGCCGTAGGAGTAGCACAGCCTGCCTCTCGGAAGGCTGGCACTCCGCTGTGTGCCCCGTACTGCTGAGCCGGTGTCCTGAGGCCGTCTGCATGGGGGTCTGGTCTGCCTGGACCCGAGAGTCATTCGTCGGCTACCAGCTGCCGAAGACTCAGCTACCTGCCGCCCTGCGCTAGGTCTCGCCGCTGAAGAAGGCTCTGCCAGGAAGCTCTCGATCAGGAGGGCTCGCTCCAGCACTCCCGCCTGGGTCGGAATGCTGAGGGAGATCAGCGACGCCCGAATCTCCTGTCGCAAGCCCTGCTCGAAGGTCCGGGCCCGGAAGAAGGGGTCCCGTACCATGTCGGTCGAGTAGCGAGATAGGTCCGTGAACCTCGCCGCGTACTGAGCGACCGTCATGCTGCCCTGGCGCAGCTGGAGAAGCTCCTGGATGCGCATCGCTTGGAGGGTGGCCGGGACGAACTCAGAGCGGAAGAGGCTCTCGAAGTCCGCCCAGAGCAAGGATGCCTCATCGTGAACCTGGAGCATCAGGCTCCGCCATCGTCCTGCCGCCGCCTGTAGGAGGCTCGCTGCGAGAATCACCATGAGATCCGCTGGTGTCCTCACTAGCCTAAAGATCCGTACCACCGCCTCTAGCCAGTCCTCGGCGGCCTGGGGGTCCGCCTCACCGCGAAACCTGGGCGGTCGCTGGCTCTGAAACTCATGCAGTGCCCTAAGGCGACGTGCATCGTCAGCGTCTGGTACTGGAAGCATCGGTGGCTCGGCGGGTAAGGCTACCGCCGGTGCCACTGCTGGCAAAGGGCCCTGCACCGAGGCCTCGTCGCTCGGTGGGCTGCCGTCGCGCCCTACACTCGGAACCCTAGCTGGCTGTCGTCGCGGGGCCATCCTGAAAAGGAGAACAAGAGCACCACAGTCAGAACAGTATACCTGGTGAGCTGGCACAAGTAATCACAAGGAAAACTTGAGACTTTCATAAGCAGATCAGTATACCCGGTGAGCTGACACAAGTAACCACAAAGAAGACTTGAAACACACACGCAATCAATGTTTTCATGCATTAAGTCGGAAATCAGGAGTCAGGGTCCTGGTGTACGGATACGTCGGTCGCCGCACCAACACTGGGCTCCCTGAACTGATAACCACACTCAATACACTAAACACTATTGCTTCATATAGAAAGGAAAGACGATCAGAGTCTGCGGTAGAACCGACCACCTCTGATACCAATTTGTCACGACCCGTCCTCGGGGCCCGTTCCGTGACTACCCCAAGCCCGCCTTCCATAGGCCAGGGGCTGGCGACTAGCACCAAGGCGTAAAATCCCAGTAAACAGGGAAGGCATTGCCTTTATAAGTAACAACCACACAGAGTCAGCAAGCGGAAAGTAAAGTGCAGAAAAGTAAAGGGGGCCAGAAATACAAGCCCAACTGTAAAGTACAACTGAAAAGTAAAGTACAGCAACTGAAGAAAAGACGGCGGCCTCGTGTCGTCCACTGGAAATCCCACCTGAAGGGTGGGTACAGATAGCCTCCAGGCTCCTTGGGTCCCACGTCCGCTCCGAGCACGTCCCGCCCAGTGGTCCACCTCCAGGTACCGTCCTGCTCCACGCCCCAACCGAGATCAGCGCTGTCCGTCGTCTGCAACCAACACAACAAGGTGCGGGCATAGCCCGTGCAGGGGTGAGTACAAGCTACTCAGTAAGGACCCCAAGACCCCCGAAGGTCTCCCGAAATCCACAAAGGATATAGCACAAAGAAGGATGCAATCACGAAGTAACATCTGACTCGACTTAGGTATATGCCCATACATATACCTAAGTCCCCAATTCCAGCTCTGCTCACGAGCTCAAGAACAACTCAATCCACAAAGGAAAGCAAGACTCAAATCCACAAGGAGAGTAAACAGTAAAATCCACATAGGATAGTTCAACACAATCCACAAAGGAGAGTAACATACGATTCAGCTCAACCAGGTATACTTTTTCAGATGACGTCAAAGATGATCACTGATCCATCTAAGTCGTCGGACCCAAGAAGGATCGATAGGTACTAACCCCCGCAAAAGACCCACGTAGGATCGGGCTCACACAGAACCTGTAGGCAGTGGCTCACACAGAACCGGTAGTAAGGACCCACATAGGATCGGGCTCACACAGAACCTGTAGCACTGATCCACGTAGGATCGCTGAGTGCAGTAGTCGACGCAGTCCACTGAGGATCTCTGCACAGTCGTCGCCGCAGTCCACGAAGGATCTCTGCTCTGCCGTCGTCGCAGTCCACGAAGGATCTCTGCTCTGTCGTCGTCGCAGTCCACGGAGGATCTCTGCTCTGTCGTCGAAGTCACAGCCAGCGCTAGGGTTCCCGCACATAGCGAGCTCGTTTAGGAGGGTCCGCTCCACGAGCCGAGAGGCTGATACATCAACTGACACTTAGTCCGAAGTTGATGTATCCAAAAGTTCCGTATCGACAACAGGATCTCAACGCAACAGACGGCGCGTCAATCGGACGCCCGGTCTGAGAGTTATTGGCATTTCCGTCCCAGGGGCCCGGTTGGTTTTTAGGGAAAAACCAACCCGACCGTACTCCGCCTGTATCCGATCCTCGGGCGGAGTATGCCAAAAGTTCCGTCTCACTTAGAGGAAACTACCACAGCTGACGGTACGTCGATCGGACGTCCGTAGCTCAAGTTATGAGCGTTTCCGCTCCGAGGGCCCGGTTGGTTTCGTGTACGAACCAACCCGGCCGAACCCAAAGTCTTCCGAAACCTTGAGTATAATATACCGAAACGACCTTCTCGATCCAAGGATTGCGTAGCCGCTGACGGTTCGTCAATCGGAGGTCCCAGGCCCAAGTTATGGGCGAAAGACCGAAGAAGGCCCGAAACGGGGGTTCTGGGCCCGGGGCGACCCGGCCCGAACCCCCCCCTGGGTCGGCCGAACCGGTCCGGCCTGGGCGCGGCCCGGCCGACCGGACCGGCCGGCTCGGCTTCGGCCGAGCGGCCGAGTGAGCCGCCGTGGGTTTGACCCGCGGCTTTGGAGAAACGCGGCCCGCGCGGGCCGCGTGCTGGGTGACCGGACCGCGGACGTGGTCCGGCGGTTCGCCGCCGCCGCGGCTCGGCCGCGGCGGACTCCTCCGGCGGCGCGCCGGGCGCCGCCGCCTCCGGTCGCCGGCGCCGCCGCGCCGGCGACCCGCGCCGCCGCCACCTTCCGCGGGCCGCCGGAGTTGCTCCGGTGGCCCGTTTTGCCTCCCGTCTGCGCCGATGCTCCTCCCGGGGGCCGATCTTCACTGCGGGATCAACAGATCGCCCCTGACGCGCGGTTCGTCGTCGTCCGCCATATCCGCACAACAAAAGAGATCGGCGGAGGGTTGCCGGGTCTTGTTCGTTAGACCCGCACCCTCCGCGTTCGTCATAATCAACGGGAGGAAAGGCTACAACAATTTTTAATCAAAGATAAAAATTGTTCACTCCTTTTCTTTTAAACGGCATTTCAATTTTTAATTAATTGAAATTATTCATGCCGGTTCTTTATTCAAAAGAAATAAGAACACGGGAAAGAATCATCAAGAAAATAAACCCTTACCTTGTCGTCGTCGTCGGACGAGAGGTCGTCGCGGAAGAAGGAGATTCGTCGCGTTGTCGCGGTATCCGGCGTCGCGTCGCCAATCTCCGGATCAAGATCAAACGGATTTAATTAATTTAAATCCGTTGATATCGAAATTAAAAAGGGAGAATTCAAACGATTCGTTTCTCACCTTAGTTGCCGAATGAGGATCGGCTGCGGAAGAAGAGGCGTCGCCGAAGAACGTCGCGGGTAGAGCTCGTCGACGTCGCAGATCTCGGTGTGTGTCGTCGAATTCCGGTCACCGGCGTTCTTCGCGTTCTTCGCTTTCTTCGCGTTCTTCGCGGGGAGATGAAGAAACAAGATCCTCTCAAATCCTTTCAAAGGATTTTTAGGTTGGTCTTATTTTATAAACATGCCAACAAACGCAAAAACGTAAGTAACGACCCATCAGTTCGTTGAATTAATTCAACGAGCGAAACAGCCCATTTAATTCACGAAAGAAACAGCCCATTTAATTCACGAAATAAACCGCCCAATTAAATGGTCTGTTAAGAATTAAAGAAAACGCGTCGGTTGACTTTTCAGTTACTTTGACGGGTTTTCGCGGGTGCGTTACTTAGCGAAAGAAACGGCGGGGCTCGTGCGGGCCCCACCGCACAAATATCCTACCAAGGGGTAGGATATTTCTGGATAGCATCCTATCCAGTTCAACTCAGCTCAAGCCGCCTTTAAGTGACTTCAAGTGGCTTCCAAGCAGCTTAAGTGAAATAAAATAAAGTTGTCGCACAAACTTTATTTTATTTCTGACTTAAAGCCGCAAAATTTAAAAACCACGTCTGAGCAAACGCAACTCCGGAAGAGGCATTTCTAAGCAAATACCGGCGCTGCGATTTCATCGGTGCCCTCAGAATTCGATTCCGGGCATCGGTTCAAAAGATAGAAAAACCCGCTCGTCCGTTCACTGAACGTACCCGAGCCAAACTTCGGAAAATGATTCCGGGCACACCGGGCCTCGGAATCAGGTGCCGTCTGAAGCTGCGCTCTTGTAAAATTCCAAAGAAAATTAAGAAAAAAATTTCCTTGAAATTTGCGGGTCTTTACATACTTCCAGGTCATAATCATAATCTCATCCTTTGGTTATGATTTGATCAACTTTCACTAAATCACTTACACCAAGAAATGAATGTTCATGATGGATTTTTTATGCTTTAAGCACACTAATCAATCATAAGATACACAAGTCATTCCTTCGGCCTTTACATGTTTACTAAAACCAAAATGGTTAGAACATATTATCTAATATGACAAATCATACTTGAACTAAAAACAATAATATCCAAGGTTTGAATTAATCTATTCCATAAATAGTTAACCTTAATACTCATCCAAAATAAATCAATCAAAATTCATAGTCCAAAAAATTTAGAAGGAAGGTTGAAAATTTTCCAAAAATTAGCATCAGATTCCTCAAACACCACAATTTAACTCTTATTTTCACATACCAAATATATTAATACCTTGATCATCTTAAAACCTTAATGATAACAAGAATGATTCCAAAAATAAAATCTTAGTTTGTTGAATATATTCCTTAAATACAAACATGTAGTAGACCTAGAAATGATGACATACACCATCAATTTAACAAAAACTTTCATGGTCACCAATAGTATCCCATAAAAATCTCTTTTAGTAAAAATAAAGCACATATTATGGTCATATTACCCAAATCACATGTTTTACAAAAGATCGACTTTCCACACAATCACTTCTTTTGGTTACTGGTACTGATCAACACATGCTTTTAAATTCTTGATGAAAAAGTAATGTAGTACAATCCTTATATATTCTATAATACTTATAACCAAGATATCATCGATAATATAATATTACCACATTATTCTAGGATCCAAATAAACGATATAATTGATCATTCCACTTTAGATATATCAATAATATAAACTTGACCTTGATCCCTTAACTTTTTCTAAGATATATTCTCTCCGTGCTTGGGGAATTTTTTTTCATTGTGCCCCATCTCCTTATAGTTGTAACACTGAATAACACCATTTTTTTCCTTAACTTTGCATTATTTTTCTTTGTTACCATTATCCCCACACTTATAAAAAACTTCTAATCCCTTTAAGAACTTCCCAAGGCGATTCTTTCCATAATTATCTCATGTGGGAAAATCCTTCTTTATATTCTTCCCTTTATCCATATTTGTCTCTAACATCCTCTTCTTCTCTTGGTTCCCTTCAAAGCCATAGGACTTGGAGAATTCTTTCTCTGTATTTATTGCACATAAAACTATTTCATCATATGAATAAAATCTTTGTGAGATCAGATCCCTTCGAAGACTTGGCTCATTCCCCTTGAAAAAATGATCAATTTTATACTCTATGTTGCGTATATAATTTGTAGCATACCAAGATAAACTTATAAAGGTATCTTAATAATCAATAACAATTTCCTCTCTATTTTTCTTTAAACTAAGGAACTTTATCTTCATTTAAATTTGTTCCTCGTGAGGGAAATATTTGTCAAAGAATGTATCCTTAAAAGAATTCCATTCTATGAGTTTTATTTATTCTTCCTCCCTATTATTCTAGATCAATTACCACCATTGGTCAACATCATCTTTTAGGAAATATACTACAAGTGTTACCTTTTCCTTTTCAACACATCCCAACATTGAAAATATCTTCTCCAAAGACTTAATCCATTTCTCAATTATAATTGGATTATTAGCCCCACTAAAGGATGGGGAATTCTATCGCATAAAATGATCCAATATAGGAAAGTCTCAATATGGAATATGTTTCTCTATCTAGGAAATGATATTTTTTATAACCTAATTAAGATGACCTAAAAAATCCATAATTTTCTTTGTTTCAATACCAATTGTATTAGTTCCCTTAGTAGAGAAATCTCTACGCTATCCACGAGTATTGATACCATTATTCCTTCTAGATGCCAATTCTAAATAATTACATATATTGGATTAGATCATATCATTATGAAACATAATATGTAATCATAAAACTAATGAAACACTTAACATAAATTTAAAATTTATGTATAACTAATCTCTATATCATAAACTTAGTTTCTCTGGGACTATTCTCAGTGTCTATTATAGGGTTATGTTTCCCTAATAAATGTTTAACAAAATCTAGTTCCCAATGTTTCTACTAAAATTCCTATGATACAAAATGTAATGAACTTTACCCCAATAGCTTGGATCCAGTTCCTTACTTTATCACATTAGAATAGATACAAGGAATCACATCCCAAAGGACCAAATAATTTAGTAGTCTTGGTAAACTAGATACATACATGAAACCTATTTTACATAGGGAATAGAAAATAAAACAATAAAAAGGAAAGTAATTTTCATTCTTAAACTCATTAAAATATATATTCTTTATAACTATGGGAAAGGAAACAAAATAAGGGTGAGATCAAATTCTCAGTAAGGGTTAAATACAACATAAACTAATTTGAATCAATAAGAATAATCAATATGGAAAGATATATAACTGAACACACACATGCCATTTAATCAATAAGATTAGAATGAAATGCATCTATAGTTTTTTTCATAGTTAAAATCCTATGGATAATGATAACTGAATACTAAAATAATGGAATGCTTAATTATTAGACGTCATGTATTTGGCACATAAACCACTACCGTCAAGACCTTTCACAAGACGGTTTAATCTACAGGTAAAAACCTGCTTAATGCTAGATTAAATGAGTCATATCATGAGACTATTGATGCATCAAGGGGATATCTATAATAAATCCCCACCCATGTCTTCTTATCCAAATCATTCCTCATATATTGAATAATTGATTTAATTAGACATTTTTAAATCAAAGTGTCCCATACCACTTTGAAACATTTGAATCATAATACCCATGAAGAAATAACCTTTAAGAAAACATTAAATAACATGAAAATAAATAAATTCATGATATGATATGTAAAAGGGTCTGTATATACACCTTATAAAATAAGGTGGGTTCATAACATCAAAATATGCCTCACTGAAGTGAAATTGAGATGGAGTCCCATACAAAGATCATTTCATTAATCAAATGGATCAATTGTGTGTATTCCCTATAAATACACATAAAAAAGTGGAAATAAAACATGAGATAATAAAAATTAATTTAACACATAACCTTATCATGACATAATCAATGAAATAGAGGTTTAACCTAATGAATGAAAATTTAGTTAATCCTTTACCACTTGTAATTTGTCGAATCGTGTGACCCATAAAAGTAATAATTATAAAAAAAGATATTTAAAACCATGAATAAAATAAAATTAATGATATTATATATAAAATTTAAGTATAAATACTTTTCACATAATAAATAAGTTGTGAATGAGGCATATATCTCACAAAAATAAAGATGAGATGAGAAAACCCTTACCTCACGCTTCCCTTTAGCAGTGTGTACTTTATCCTCATGTATAATGGTTCAAATAATATTATTAACTAATTTAAAAAATATATATTCATATTTATAATAAATTATTTGATGAATTTATAACATCTCATGACCAATAAATTAATAATATTTCATTATTTTCATGGTTTTGGGTTTGTTTGCTTCATGGTTTCATGATCGGTTCTCATGAGTATAATTATGGATTATCTTGTCAAATGATAATACAACTACAGAAGTGGAATGAAATAGTATTAATGAAATAACATAAGGATAAATTTTCCCATATATATATATATATATATTTTATTTCTTACATAAGGATGATTCATTAGATAAAATATTAATTATAAATGCTTAGTTTATTTTAGCGGGTTTTTTCAAACATTATGAACTAGTTTCATTTTATTTACTATTATGAGTATATATTAGTTCCAGAACATTAAATAGGTTATAATATACTTATTAAAATATTATTTTACCATGATAATAGTTTTATTACCATCAATTAATGTGGTAATGGAAAATGAAAAAAAACATTATTCCTGGAGACGGTTAATCTCCACAATTCGGACAATTGTTTCGTTTCTTTGAATAAGAGGATGTAAAAAAAGGGAATGATAAAATATATTCCATTATAAACATAAAATTATAGTATTTAAACTATTATTTAATTATTATGTTTTTATTGATGAAGGATATGAGGATAAAGTAGAATAAGAAATGAAAATAAGAGAGGTATTTTGAAAAAATTACCTGTTGAATATCACCACCCTAGAGGACCCCTTGAGAACCTTGGATTTGGTATTTTGGTGAAAAAATAGAACTTTTATGTGGGGAGAGTGAGGATGAGTTTTTTTGTAATATATTTTAGGATCTTAAAGGATTTTTTGTTGAAATGGGGTGGTATTTATACTTGAGGAATGGTGAGTTTAAGTGATTCAAATAATGATTATTTTACATTTAAATCCTACTATATTGAAGTGGAATTAATTTATAGGAAATTGGATGGAAATTAATATTTTATATGATGTTTATGGTCTATATATACTTCAATAAATCATTAATGGTTATAGTTTATAGTCATTTCAATCCTTTACCCTTTTAACTTTAACTCGTTTCATTTTTTACCAATACCGTGGTAAATAATTTTTTTACCATGATAACCTTTTTATTAATAAAAATGGAAATAGTATTACAATATAATTTGGAACTTATGATTCCAAATATATAATCCATTTTACTTAATTAAATTCACATAATTGGAAAAATTATATTTAAAATTAATCTCGGAGACACAATGAAAAAGGGTTTTTTAAGTGAAAATTTTAAAAGTTTGAAATGCTTTTATATCCAATTTCAGTGTGAAATTGATTACAATGAACTAAATTGGTTTTATTGATGCATATTTTAACTAATTATACTTTAAAACCAATTCAAAATATAATTTATCTACATAAATAAATCAGATTAAAATGCAATTTTCAATTAAAATGCAGTATTTTTCACTATTCATCAAAAAATGAAACTTATTAGAAAAATATAAAAATTCACCCTAATATAATTTTTATATTAAAATTTTAAAAATTATATTTATTTTTTTAAATAAAACTTATAAAATTTTCAAAATTAAGTTTTAAAATAAGTACGCTATTAAAAGGCGACAAAATTGCCTCTTAGAAAAATATAACCTTTTTTATGCTCAAAATTGGATTTATATATTATCTTAAGACTATCAAACATATTGGATGAATTTAAAAACATTTTATTTCATATATAAAATACAAATTTCATTAATATATTTCACTAATAGTGATTAATTTAATTTAGTTAGATAAAATTCCATTGTGGGCATAAAATAATTTTCTTATAAAAACACATACTTTATGTTCAATTGGTTCTCATTTTTATTTATAATTAATTTCTAACCACTAAATTCATTTTATAAACATGTGTAAACTATATTTTAATAATTTATTTAATCTCATTCATTCCTTCCATTCCAACAACTAGGTTATAACTATAAAATTAAATAAAGAATATTTAATCATTTGTTTAAGCTCAGTGTTCTATGTAATATAAGCTATCAAAGATATTTAATTTAAAAAGATAAATACCATAAAATATTGGGGTGTTAAAAATATCATAAAATTATGGTTTTTATGACTATTTTTATCACAATATCCCACTTTTTTTAAAGCTATTACCTATTGATGCCTCGAGTGTTGAGCCATCATTATTATTGGTTCTTCATCTGTTTGAGGCATTTTATAATCAATTCAATTCAACCAGTTTTTTCTTCTAGGAAGAAGAGAGAGTTCAAAAGAGTGAACAATCACTAGATCCAAAGCTTACCATCCTTTTAAGGATAGTGTTTTTAGCCTTTCCATTCTTGAACACAACAGATCTTGATAGTGGAGTCTAGTGGAGATTTATGGGTTGGAACTTATGAGGAGTTTGTAACAACCATCACTGTTATGGTTTTTAGGGGATTTTAACTTTTCATATGGTGGATGGATCATTTGGAGAACTGGGTGTAGACCAGTGATTCCCCACATCTAAGTGTCCTTGACTATAGTTTTCTAACTTGAAAAGTGGCTTGGAGGGAAACTCAAAACTCTAGAGAAGGGTAAATGCTTGACTGAGATAACCGGTGGGGTGGGAAGAATCCTTGTTGCCCAGTAGAACTCACTAGTAGTTGGTGAGTTAAAAAAAGATCCTTCTTCCTAGTAGGTTACATTATCCAGCTGGTGGTCCATCGAATCACTAGTGGGACAGGCTTGATAATTTTAAATAAGGGGCCTTACGTTCTTTTAACCATTGAGTCCCCCTCAATTTGTCCCTACTTATCTCGTTTTTTCTTAAAGAAATTCAATTGTGCACCTTTCTTCTCCTCCTTGCATGGGTTTACTCATGATCCGGGGTGGATCTAGACTCAAAAAGTTGTCATTTCCAAGCTATATACTTTGATATTCTTCTAGCTCGGCCTTCTTCCTCTTCCTATGGTGGTGGATCATGTTTTCATTCATCATAGATGATACTCCGAATAAGTTTAAGCCTTTGTGATCCTTAGACATATCAATTATCCTTGGATACTCTATCCTTTGATCATATTAGTCACCAATTGATTATTAGCATGATCATGCTTAAAGGATTGGATAAAAATCCCATTGGATCTTGATAGAATTGTTTGAGGTCAATAGAGCATTAGATCAACATGTCTATAGGATGTCCTATAACGATGAACATGTACCATTTATGGGTGATTTGATGAAGGTATGTCCCTCAGTAATTATTCTATGGTTTTTGTCCAATTTGTGTCAAATTGGACATCGAAACATGAAATATATTTGAGGATTTTACTCATCTTAGATCTGTGAGTGTATCGGGGGTGACCCGAACTCTGTTGGAAGACAATGTAGCTAAGGAATGTTGCTTGTTTTTTTCTTCAAAGGGTTCCAATTTAATTATTTTAAATTGGTTGTTTTTTTTGTGTTTCTTCGTGATGTGTATTTTTATCAAATTGAATTCTAAAGTGCTGTATGAACCTTACATGGATGGTTGGTTATGAATTCAATTAGGCAGTGATATCTGATAAGTATTTTGAACAATCGTGCCTTCTACTTTGAATGTGAGTTCTTGTAATATTTTAATTAATTATAATTTAGTTATAATTAATTAATTGGAATTCCTTGGCATGATAAGGACCTTATGATGATCATTGGAGGCTGAATGGACTTGGATGGGATAAAAAAAAGATATTGGGTTTTTTTGGGTTTGGAGTTGACTCCATTTGAGGTAGGTGGTCTTGTGTACTCCAACTTTTGGTATTTATGAACATTTATTGACATGAGATATGAGGTTCAACACTTTGGGTGAATGACCCTGAAATTCATAATGTGTTATGAACAATTAATGACTCGTAATTAATTAATTATCCTTAAGCATTAATTAATTAAAGGAACATTCCAAATGTAAATGGATAAAGTGCCAAGAGCCATGATGGACCCTTGGACACTAGCTTGATATCATCCATTGATGGTCGGGGCTTGACAGGTTGTGTATTTGAGATACATAATACCTAGACCTATGAGACCATGTTTGATTACTTGATCACATGTGTGCACGTTTATAGTCTCGTGAGACCATGTTTGATGAGGATTACATGTGTGTGTTTATATATGGCTGTTAATACTCATGTTTGATTCACTATGGTGTGCCTTTGTATTATGTCCTGTTGTGTATGAACATGTTCCCTTGTACAAATATATATATATATATATATATTCTAGATATGATGAATGATTCCATGAGTGTGACTAGTTAGATTAAAAGATCATGTTTGACATGTTGATCACATGTGTGTACCTGTAGTTGCTATGACTCAAAAAGATATTCTATGATTTTTTTATATGTATGATCTACCCTATTGTGTGATATATAATATTGCCTTTGGAGGTTATAATATTGATGATAGGTGGACTGTCATGTTATGAATACCCTTAGAGGTGGAGTGCACATGGCTTGTAATGATTGAAACGATGGACCTGGCTAAAGGGTAATGGAATGATGGGCCAGAGGCCTGACCCATGATAATAACTTTGGGTTTTGATGACCTTGTGGAAGTCTACTGATATGTTCACTTGATGCATTCCATATGTTGAGTGACATGTTGTCTTGATGCCACGTGGATGTCGAGTGGCATGTTTTTTCAATGACTTGCAGACTTTGAGTGACATGTTGACTCGATGCCACATGGATGTTGAGTGATGTGTTGACTTGATGCCATGTGGATTCTAGGTGACATGTGTCTCAATACCTTTTGGACCAGCCTGGTGGTTAGATCTTGAGAAATTCCGTACAATATCTCATTTCCTTCTTTTAGGTATTACTTGACCATTGTTTTTATCTTTTTTAAGTTGGGTATTGTTTTGGGTTCATTCTAAGAGAATTTGGAAATTTTTGGAATCCTAAGAGGCTGTACAAAGTTCGTGCACAATTAAGGAAAGTTTTACAGCTTGTCCCAGAAAACCGTGCACCCTGTTGTGAGCCATTGGAAGGGGGCACATGGTTTTTCTAAACCATGCGATCTACCCCTCTAAACCATGAAACCTTAGACAATGATAGTTTTCATAGTTAGAGCATGGTTCGACAAACCATGAACCCTCCTAGGAGAAACTGTGTACCCTACCAATAGGGGTGCATGGTTAAGGTGGATGATTTTTCTAATCGTGTGGCCCTACCCATAAAATCATGCATGTGGGTTTTAATTCCCCAAAAAAATATATTAAAATCCTTAAAACCATCTGGTTTAACCCCTAATCACCCCATTTCAACCCTAACTCAAATCCTTGGTCTTTAAAGGATCCAAAGAGGTGATTTTGGCTCCTCAAATTCGTTTTCTTGGTAGATCAAAGTGTCATTGATTTCGTTCGATCTCCTCTGGGTAAGTGGATATCCTATCATGTGGTTTCTTCCAATCTCTCTTTCTCTCCTCCTTATAGTTTAATATATTATCATGTTAATTATGGATCTAAAATTTGTTTTTGTTGGATCTTGATTCTAGGTTTTGTTTCTTGATCTCCTTCACCTCATTCTTCACTGGTGATCCCATTGGAGGTGTTTTCTTTGACTTTGTGATTAAATTTAGGTGGTTTCATGATGCTTTTACCCAATATTTAAACCTTATAATGATTGTTTTAATTTAAATGAGTTTTTAATGGATTTAAAAACACCTATTTAAAAGGATTTGATGTGTGATTTGAAATGGCATGAAATTTTTGAAAAACCCCAAATTTAATGGAATTGAAATGTGTGGAAGATTTTAGGAAAATAATGGATTGATTTTGAAATTTATTTGGTCAATTGATTTTTTGTTGATCCTTGAGTAAAATGGATTAAAGTGAAAGATGATTTGAAATGGCATGAATTGTTGAAATCCTATATTTTGGTTTTGAAATGAGAAATGCATGTTGAAAACTAAAAAAATGGAAATTGTAATTTGAATTGATTTGAAATGTTTGATTTACCATATTTTATTGATTTATTGTTTGAAGAACAGTTGAGATTGGGTAGTTAGTGGTAACTGGGAAAATCAGGCTAGGACCTAGTCTCCCTAGCAATGGATTGATGATGAAAAATGTTACTAAACCATTACGACATGGACACCTGAGAGGGTTCCTCTTTGAGGGTGTAGATGGGAAATGAGGGTTCGCCGATTAAGGTCAAGATTGATTTGAGGGTACACACATATCTTGATCTGAGATCATCATTGAGATATGTGATGTTATTATTACCAAAACTAACATACCGCGAGGCTTTTATATATGGTGATATGATTTTTTAACTTGATTATACATGCCATTGATTATTGAAAAGTTCTACAAATGCCAACTGCTTAATATAAGTGTTTTTTTATAAAATGTTCATTTAATATAGTTTTGATATATCTACCACTTATTTTCTTATGAAATAATTTTTTGTTTAAAATATGTGAATGATATATCATGCCTTGTTTAATCAAAATGAAGCATAATTGGTTTAATTATTATGGAATTGGTTATGGAATGCTTGGTGAGACTCTACTGGTATTTATAGCTCACACCCTATCTTTAACTATGAGCATTTGTAGATTTTCTCATTCCAGGTCTGAGTAAAGGGAAAGCGCCACTTGGAGGTGGTGGATTATCTTGATCCTTGGGGCCATGGAGGGGTGATGGTGACCCATGGAGCTGTTGTCCACTTTTTACACATGAGTTTTTGATAATTTTATTTGGTTGTCATTGTTGTTTCCTTTTTTATATTTATATTTCTATCTAGGTATTGTTTTACCTATTTTTTTATTGTACTTTATCCCTTTTGAGTGTTTATAATGATCACTTGTATCTTTTATCTTACACTATTTTGCGGTAAAAACTAGTTTCTCTTTGATCTTATATGATACTAGGTTCTTGTCTCCAACCTATAAGGATCATGAATGCCCTTCAGGCTATATCAAAACCATATTGGGTATCAGTATACCAGGGTATCTAGGTTGGTTTATGACAATTGGTATCAAAGGTGCATGCTCATTATATTTCCTTGATGTTAGTATACAATTTGATATGTCTTTATGGGACTTAGGAGGTAGTTTCAAGCGAGTTCTTGGCTAGATCTCACCATAACGAGCCTTAAGCCACCATGGGTGTTTAGGAAAAGTATTTTTGAGTAATTTTTTGATCTGATTATAGTATTTTACCTTTCTTTGATTCGATTATATTGAAATCAAAATCATAAATTTCCACTCAATGAAATTTATATTCCTATATCTCTTGTCTGATTTATTGATCTATGTATCCTTTCTAATGTCTTCAGTACTATCTATGGATGTTGTGTAACATAATTCCTCTAAGAATACATGTGAATATGACCCAGGAGGAAGCTTCCAGTGAACTAAAACTAGCACATCCTTTAGTGGACCAAAATATTTTTGAGATAGTGGTGTGGGATTTCTAAGCTCTAGGAAAAGTACCTACACTCGTTCTATTTCAGGATCTAGTAAAAGAACCTCAAAGAGATAAATGTAATGATTATAATCATTATTTTATTCTCTAGAATCCACCTGATTTACACATCTCTAATTATCCTCAAGAGGTTGAGGACTGGTTGAAAAACATAGAGTTTATTTTTGAGTTCTTGGAAACACACAAAACTATTAAGGTTAAATATGACACCCTTAAGCTAGAAGGTCCTCACATGAGATGATGGGATTTAATGGAGATGATGAAGAAACATGAGGGTTTGTAGTGGAAAGTCTTTAGATTCATTTTCACTGATTATTTATATATATAATCTATGGTCTTGGGAAAATCCATGGAGTTTCTCAAACTCCGTCATGGTGACATGACCACGACTTAGTATGCAAACCACTTTGTTGATATTGTTTAGTTTTCTCCTGAGGTAGTGACTAAAGAGAAGTGAAATGCACAAATATTTGAGATAGCTCTTAAATATAACATCTAAACTCAAGTTTTCTTGCTAAAGATGTATTCTTTTATTGATGTGTTTGATAGGGTGTTAATGGTTAAGATAGAACTAGCTGGTAATTCAGGGTTGATGGGAGTTCCTTTTTCTCCCAGTGGCAATTTTGTGAGTTATTTTAAAGGAAATAGGAAGCGTGATGAGTCTCATAATGATTATATATTGCCCACATCTTCTAAACCTCCTTCATTTCCTAGAAGAGTTCCATTGACTTGATTTCAGTGTGTAAAGAATATGAATTTGAGATTTTTTTTGTATTGAGGTTCCAAAGATCTATAGTTCTCATGGTTTTTTAGAACACATACAGAATTTCTGCCACTTATTTTTCTATTCCATGTAGTGGAACAAGCTCATCATCTCAAAAAAGTACTGTAGTAAAATTAAATGCTTCAAGATCTAAGGGGTTCTAGCCACATGAATCTAGAATGAAGCTTCTTTATGCATTATAAGAGTCTTCATAGGAAGATGATACAGTTACAGTAACTATGAGAGGTACCATCACTATAGATTCATATTTAGTGACTGATTTATTTTATACATGTGTATCTCACTCATTTATATCGACTTGTACTGTGAACCTTCTAAATATTACTATAAATCTTTTGTCTTATGTGATGGATATTACTATTCCCATTGGAATGAAGAGAGAGCAGGGTCTCCATTATCTTATTAGTGTTTTCTCTTTATCAGAGATTGAGATTAGTTTTATTTTTTTGGTTCTTGATATGAAACCTCTTGACATCATCCTTGGGATGGATTGAATAATTTCTAATAAGTCCCAAATTGACTGTTATATTCAACGAGTCTTCTTTAATATGCTTGATGGGGTGTTCCATGTATTTTAGGGAGAATAGGACCCAAGGATGAGTAGAGAAAGATTATCTTTTCCAGAGTTGGGTAGGGTAATATAAGTGTTTTCTTTTGACTTGGAGTGGGAATATTTGAGTCATTATCACTCTCCAGTAATCGTTTAGTTTCTTTATGTATTTCCTTCTGATTTATCTCATCTTTCACTGGTAAGAGAGGTAAATTTCTCTATTGATGTGGTACCTAGTACTCAGTCAATATCTATTTATACTTACTATATGTCACTAGAAGAGTTAAAAGAGTTAAAGAATCAATTGGATGATCTATTAGAGAAAGTATTCATATGCTCAACTTTGTCAAATTGGGCAGAGACTATTCTCTTTGCAAGGAAATTTAACATAACACTTTTCCTCTATATTAAATTCTGAAAACTAAATTGATTTATGGTAAAGAACAGGTATCTTTTACCATATATTGATGATATGTTTAACCTTTTGGAAGGGGAAACGTGGTTTTTAAAGATTGATCTTTGATCTGGTTATCACCAGTTAAGAATAAAAGAATATAATATTTGGAAGACCGCTTTCAGGATTAGGTATGTCCATTATGAGTATCTTTTCATTCCATTTGGTCTAACCAATGTTCCTGTAGTTTTTATGGATTTAATGAACATGATTTTTCATGATTACCTCGACTCGTTCATACTAGTCTTTATGGATGAAATTTTGGTTTAATCTATAATTAAGGAGGATCATGTGCGTTATTTGAGAGAAATCCTAGAAATATTGAGAGATCATAGACTTTACATGCATATTTAAAAATGTAATTTCTAGTTATGGGAAGTGAATTTATTGGGACATGTAGTGTCAGAACATGGAATTTCAATCGATCATGAGAAGGTGGAGGCTGTTATGATATGGGAGAAACTGCATAATGTTTTTGAAATATAGATCTTCTTGGGATTGGTGAGGTATTACCACATGTTTGTTCAAGATTTATTGAATCTAGATTATCCAATGACTTCCCTCACTCAGAAGTGAGTGAAGTTCATTTGGGATGAAAAACGTCAGAGTTATTTTGTTGAGATAAAACCTCTTTTGACTTTTCTTCAGTGCTGACTATTCTAGAGGCTGGTAAGGGCTATGTGGTCTTCTATGAAACATCAGGTATGGGTTTGGGTTATGTTATTATGTAGGGTGATCACGTGGTATCCTATGGATTTAGATATCTTAGGCCACATTAGAATAATTATCTGACCCATGATCTCAAACTCGTAGTTGTGATGCATGCGCTTAAGATTTAGAAACATTACATTTTTGAAGAAAGTTTTATTGTTTAAATTGACTAGAAAATATTGAGTTATATCTTCTATCAAAAATATTTTAACCTCCGACAAAGGTTTTGGGTGGAGTACCAACAATATTTTTATTTCGACATTTCCTACACCCCAGAGAAGGGTAATGTTGTTGCTAATGCATTGAGTAGGAAACTTTCGACCCAAGTCATGAATGAATCATTAGATAAGTGGAACTTGATGGATATTTTTTTATCATTTGCATTTGGGAATCTAAAAGGAATAGTACAATGTTATCTTGGAAAGTGTTCAGTTAAAATTTTCTCTTATTGAGATGATTCTTTAGGAATAGAAAATTGATGATGAATTCCATAGCATTAGGGACTCTCATTATGGTGAGGAGAATATTGGTGAATGGGTTTTCTCATAGGATGGAATCCTATGTTTTTAGAATTTATTTGTGGTTTATTTTCCCATAAGAAAGGATATGATGGGGGACTTCCATAGTTCCCAATGGGAAATTCACCCTGGAACAATAAATATGTTCTATGATGTGTGAAAACAATTCTGGTGGCCAAGTATGAGATGAGACATCACTGAATTTGTTTCTCATTACTATACCAATCAGTAGGTCATATCCAAGTAACAAAAACCTTTGGTTTTGATTTAGATACTTCTAATGATGACTTGGAAGTGGGATAATATCTCTATGGACTTTATAGTTGGGTTGTTTCATACCCCTCAGAAGAAGAATGTGGTATGAGTTATGATTAATCAGATGACCAAATTAGATCAATTTATACCCATTCATGATAAAACAAAAGTTTAGTACTAGGGACATTTATATGTGTAAGATATTTTTATATTTCATGCTATCCCTTCTACTATAGTCTCTGATAGGGATCCACATTTTACTTCTCACTTTTAGAGAGGCCTCCAAGAGGAATTGGGATCTCAGGTGTGTTTGATCATGGAATATCATCTACAGATGGATGTCTAGACATAACAAGCTATAAATATTCTTGAGAACATTTCATTTTCTTTCATTATTGATTTCGGTGGATCTTGGGATGTCCATTTGGTACTGGTTGAGTTTTCTTATAATAATAGTTACTAGTTTTCAATTCAGATGGATCTTTTTGAGGCCTTGTATGGCCAGCCTTGTAAATCATTGTTATGTTGGTCAAATATTGGTGAATGTTATCTGGTTGGACCGAGTTTGGTCCAAGAAACAATGATAAAGATTTATTTTATTTATCATAGAATTTTGACAACACATAGCCGGTAAAAATCTTATACTAACTGACATAGGTGACCTTTGGAGTTTTCAATTTGTGACTAGGTTTTTTTGAGAGTTTCACCTCATTTGGGTCATTGATGGATTGGGTAATAGGGGAAGCTTGCACCAAAGCTTGTGGGACATTTTTATTTTTTTTAGAATATGGGGAATTTTTATTACTATTTATCACTTCCACCACAATTTACATTGATCCATAGTGTGTTCCATGTATCCTAGCTTCAAAATTATCTTTCTAACCCATCTCATGCCTTGATTTGGGAGGATATTGATGTTGAGCATGATTTATCCATGATAGATAATCTAGTTAGGACTGTTTATTTTGAGACAAAGGCTCTTTATGAGAGTATAATACCTTTGGTCTATGTTTCATGGTATCATGCTTCTGATTTGCATGAGTTGTGGGAGTGTGAGGCACTGATGAGATAGTGGGGTCTCACCTATTTGATATGAAGCTTTCTTAACAATATTTATAGGGAACAAATATTTTTATGGTAGGGAGGTTTCAACATCTTATTTCCTTATTTCAGGTATTCCTTGACCCTTATTTTTATTTCATTTAAACTAGGTATTATTTTTGGATCTTTCCTAGAGAATTTGGAAAATTTTGAAAGCCCAAGAGGCTATGCACGGTTGGCGCATAGTTAGGGAAAATAATGCAGTTTGGCCTAGAAAATTGTGAACCTTGTTGGGAGCCACTGGAAGGGGGTGAAATGTTTTTATAAATCATGTGGAGAGCCCCTATAAATCATGAAACCTCAGATAGTGAGGGTTTTCATAGCTGGCACATGGTTTTGACAAACCTTGTGCCCTCATAGGAGAAACCATGCACCCTACCTTAGGGGCACATGGTTTGTCTAAACATGTGTCCCTACCTAGAAAAATGTGAAAAAATGTTTTAGTTCCCCCAAAAATTTTATTAAAATGTCAAAACCCTCTGGTTTAACCCAAAATCACCATATTTATACCCTAACTCAAATCCTTGTCCTTTGAAGGCTCCCAAGAGGCGATTTTGGCTCCTCAAACCCCTTTTCTTAGCATATCAAAGCATAATTGATCTCATTAAAGATCCCATGGGTAAATAGATCTCCTATCATGTGGTTTCTTCTGATCTTTCTTTATTTCATCCTTAGGGTTTAATATGTCATCATGTTATTGATGGATTTAAAATCGGTTTTTTTATATCTTGATTCTATTTTTCATTCCTTGATATCCTTCACCCATTTTTTCACTAGAGATCCCTTTTATAGTGTTTTATTTGACTATGTGATTAAAGGTAGGTGGTTCCATGATGCTTTTACCTATGATTGAAACCTTATAATGCTTGGTTGAATTGAAATTATTTTTAATGGATTTAAAAACCATGATTTAAATGGATTTTTTTTGTGATTTTAAATGGAATGGAATTTTTAAAAACCTAAATTTTAATGGAATTGAAATGTGAGGATGATTTTGGGAAAATGATGGCTTGATTTTGAAATTGATTTGATCAATTGATTTGTTGTTAAACCTTAGAAAAAATGGATTAAAGTGAAAGATGATTTGAAATGGAATGAATTGATGAAATCCTTTGTTATAGTTTTGAAATGAGAAAGTAATGTTTAAATATGAAAATTGGTAAATTTTAATTTGATTTTTTTTAAAAAAAATTATTTGATGATATTTTTTTGATTGGTTTTTTGAAGAAAATATTATCCTAGGTAGTCAGTGGTAACTGTGACAAGCATGCTAAGACCTTGAATCCCTATCAATGGACTGATGATGACAATTTTTACTAAACAATTGTGTCATAAACACTCGAGAGGGATCCCCTTTGGATGTGTAGATGGCCCGTGAGGGTTCCTTGATTGGGGGTGAAGATTGATTTGAGGGTGCACACCTATCTTGATTTGAGATCATTATTGAGGCGTGTGAGGATCTTATTACCTAAACTAAAATACCATGAGGCTTTTTTACATGGTGCTATGATTTATTGACTTGATTATATATTCCATTTATTATTGAACATTTTTATTCATGAAAAATTCTTTATATATGCGTTTTATATAAAATTTTCATTTAATCCATTTTTATTATATTTTAATTCTCTTTTCTTATCAAAGCATGTTTTGGTTTAAAATATGTGAATGATATACCATGCCTTGTTTAATTATAATGAAACATAATTGGTTTAATTATTATGAATTGATTATGAAACACTTGGTGATACCCTATTAGGATTTATATCTCACACCCTACCTTTTCCTTTGGGTGTTTGTAGATTTTCTTATGTCAGGTCTGAGCAATGGGAAAGATCCACTTAGAGGTGGTGGATGATCTTGATCCTTGGGACTTTAGAGGGGTTATGGTGACTAGGGGAGTTTTTTCCACTTATTACACAAGAGTGTTTGAGATTTTTTTTTCTGGTTGTCATTTTTGTTTACCCTGGTATGTTTGTCTTTCTTTATGAGTACTATTTCACATATTTTTTTATGGTACTTTCTTCATTTAGAGTGTTGATCATGTAGACTTGTATCTTTTATCTTCCACTATTTTGTGGAAAAAACCATCCCCTTTTTGATCTTGTATGATTTCAGGTGCTTGTTGCTTACTCATGGGGATCGAGAATTACCTTCGAGCCATATTGGAGCTGGATCAACTATCAGTGTACCGGGGTATTTGGGTTGGTTCATGACATTTTGGTGTTCGATAAGACCATCCTTACAACATGGAGTCAAACTAGGTATGACTGGGGTATGTGTCAGATTGTTAATCACATGAATTCTTGACACATATTTATTATTACTTGTATGTGATTTGGTGACTATTCACCATTCTTCTACAATTTATGTATTATCTATTTACTTATTTTTATATTATCACATGAATGTACACTTTATATTACTAGTTGGGTATTGAACTACATTAGTGGTGTCCTGTTGAGTTGTACTCACAACTTGCGTGGGCATTCATGACACTTGGGTACCCGAGCATCCCTTACTTGTTATCAGTATAGGTTGGGAAGAGATATGGGTTTCATTGTTTAACAAGATAGCTCACTATGAGTCTGGAGATTGGGATGAGGCATGTATTGGAGTTGGCTGCAGATCCACTTATAGTTTTCCATTTTTTTTATATGTCATCAGCCCTGGGATGATCATATCCTTGTACTTAATTTTGATTATGTTGTTTCCTCATTCATAATGATGGTATTTTATTGGTTTTAATCTTACAATAATTGTATATTATTTACAAGTTTGGTTATTTATTTGTAACTTTCTACTCTGATTGAGGGCATAGTCTACCCACGGTTCCACCTTAGAATCTCCCTACTAACTGATAGTCTTAGGAATATGGGGAGGTGCACCTGAGGTCATGTGGATTTCTAGCCTAGACCTGGTGATTGGATCGGGATGTTACAAAATTGCTTCATTACACAAGATTATTGTTTTTTTATGTTTTGAGGATTCGGTAGATAGAATACATCGAAATGTATTGGAGCTTGTGATAAAACTTAGTTTGGTGTGTTGCAAACACCACTCCCAAGGTAAATCTAGGTTACTAGGGTATGGGATTGATGTTCTTGGTTTTCACTATTATGATCATATGTTTTCACATTATGTGACACACATGTATTTTGAGGTTTTTTATTTCCTATGTATTTGACTCTTGGATGTATTGGAAAGAGGTTTCACGTGAATCATATTCGACATGTATGTTTTATATAACTTATATACTGCTTGTGTTTGATTATACTAATGAAGGAGGACTCAACTACTTAGGTTTCAACAACTTGTATTATGTTTTCACATATGATTTTTGATGATGTTCTATTTAGATTAACCCCTATGAATTTTTACTTATGATAATAGGTCATGTGATACTACTACATGGTGCACTCAAGTGATGATGATGATGATGAAAACAACAATGATGACAACGGCGGTGATGTGGTCCCTCTATGCATATATGGTGCAATGTTCATTTGATATTTCCAAACCAAACTAAGATCATCTATCAATGTGATGATAAATATAAAATTTTGATGGAAATACCATCTATTGTGTGGTTCATGAACCCTTTTCAAAAGGTTTTTTTATCTCATATGGTTTGGGAGAAACACAACATCGATGATGTTCTTATTTTTTGAGAGTTTGTTGATGTATTTTCGGAAGAGTTACCTAGCCTTTCGCCAAATCATAAAGTTGACTTCTCAATATTAATCATACCTAGTTCTAAACCTATTTCAAATAATCCATATAGAATGTCCTCTATTTATTGCAATAATTGAATAAGAAACCCCATGAGAATATTAACAAGGGATTTATTTATCCAAGCGTGTCACCTTGGGGTGAACCTACCTTTTTTTAAGAATAATGATGGATAAATGAAACTTTGAATTGATTATTGAGAACTAAAAAAGTTCACAATCAAGAACAAGTATACTCTATCTTGTATTGATGACTTGTTTGATCAACTATGTAGAGATTAATACGTTTCCAAGATTAAACTTTATTCTGGATATCACCAATTGAGGTTCAAGAAGGTGGATGTACCCAAGACAACATTTCATACATGGTATGGGAACTATGAATATATAGTGATTCCATTTAGTCTTACTAACTCCCCTGCTATCTTCATGGATTTAATGAATAGAGTATTTATAGATTACCTTGGCCAGTTTATAGTAGTCTGTATAGATGATATTTTTATCTATTAAAAGTGTAAGAAAGATCATGAAGATCACCTAAGGATTATGATAAATACCCTAAGTAAGGATAAGTTGTATAAAAAATTTACCAAGTGTGAATTTTGTCTACAAAAGGTTTCATTTTTGGGTCATATAATCTCAAGAGAGGGTATATTGGTGGACCCATCCAAGAAAGAAGCTATTAAGTGTTGACATGGAACAACCATGGTAAGTAAGATCTAAAGTTTTATTGGTTTAGTTGGATATTATTGACTATTTTAGAGAATTTATCACGGTTCTTCAAGACACCCAGTAAGTTTCTTTGGACAGATGAATGTGAGGAAAGTTTCAAGGAATTGAATAGAAGATTAGTCATTGCACCTATGCTTATGTCACCCTATAGTGGAGAAGGATTTTAAATCTATAGTGATGCATCCAATAAGGGATTAAGATGTGTTCTCATGAAGATTGTCATGGTTGTAGCTTCTTCCTCATGAAAATTGACTGTTCGTGAGAAAAATTACCCAAATCCTGATTTAGAGTTCGCTATGGTAAAATTTTCATTAAATATATTGAGGAATTATCTTTATGGAGAAATTTGTAATATATAAAATATTTATAATATTTTAAAGTATATATTCACATAGAAAGATTTGAACACGAACTTGATATTATGTTTGTAGCTCATTAAAGATTATGATTTCTCAATACGTTACCACCTTGGGAAATTGAACAAGGAAGATCATGCTTCGAGTCAAAAGGATCATGCTAGATTATCTATGATATAGATAAAAAAGATCCAATAATTATGGATTTTAAAAGGATGGATCTAAAAATCATGAAGGAAGGGGGTAAATCTTTTCTTACTCAAATAAGAGTTCAACCATATATCCATGCAAAGATAAAATAGGCACATAAGGATGATGTGGAACTTCAAAATAAGGTGAGAAATATTCCTTAGTTAAACCTTGATTGTCATAATTATTTATTCCCTATTTATTTGAGAATAAAAAATTTGTATAGAGATTTGAAAGAGTATTTATAGTAGTATGGAATGAATATAGATATTGAAAATTTTGTATCTTGGTCATTTGTATATCAAAAAGTTAATATTGTGAGATAAAAGTATAAGGGGATGTTACAACCATTATCCAAATCAAAATGAAAATGAGAAAACATCACCATGGATTTTGTCATTGGACTCACCAAAATGTCTAAAGGGAACAATTCTATATAGGTTATAGTTGATTTCCTTACAAATTAAGCGCACTTCATCAATATCAGAGAATATTTATATCTTGATTAGATTTCTAAGATATACATTAAGTGGTAAGGTTTCATGGAGTATCATATTCTATTGTTTCTGATCAGGATCCGATATTTACCTTGAAGTTCTAATGAAGTATTCAGCAATCTATTGATATAGAGTTGAATTTTAGCATTGTGTATCATCCTTTGATAGATGTTAAATATGATAGAACAATTCAAACCCTAGAGGATATGATGAGATCTTGTTATATGGATTTCAAAGGTGGTCAGGATCAACACCTTCCTCTGGTCGAGTTTTCATATAACTATAGCTTTCACTCAAGCATTCAGATGGATCCTTATGAAGACATTTATAAAAAGAAGTGTTAAAATCCAATATGTTGGGATGAATATGTAGAAATAAATCTATTGGGACTAGAACTAGATGAATAAATGGTGTATAAGATTAGATCCATTCAACAACACATAAGGGCAACACAATGTTGATAGGAAAGTTATGTTGATAATCATCGATGTGATCTAGAATTTGAAGTTGGTGATAAGGTCTATAAATTTATCTATTGAAAAAGGTTATGATATTCAAAAATAAAGGAAAATAAATCTAATACATGGTTATATTGGATATTTTTACATTCTTGATCGAGTAGGTACAGTTTCTTATTGTCTTGCACTTCCATCGAAAATCTCTCAAGTCTATGATGTGTTCCATGTATCTCTCTTGAGGAAGTACATACCCGATCCTTCACATGCACTGAACTCAAAGTTAATACAATAGGAGAAATATCTTTATTACATGGAATAACCAGTGGAGATTCTAGATCAAATAGAGAATGTACTATGAAACAAGACTACTCACTTGGTCAAAGTTTTGTGGTGAAAGAACCAATTTGAAGAAGCTACGTGGGAACCTGAGGATGTAATGAGAAAGAAGTATCATCAATTTTTTTTATCAAAGTGGAATAATTTTGAGGGATAAATTCATTTTAAGGGGGTATAATTTAACACATTGAGGTTTTATGATTTTTTTTGATAAATTTAATTTCTTCGATAGCCTTCATTACATGCAACATTGAGTTTTAACAAACCATGATATACTATTAATATTATTATTTAAACATAACCATTATAACCTAGATGTTAAAATTGGATGTATGAATATAAATAAAAAATTTAAATATTAATTATAATGGTTTTATATAAAGGAATCATATCGATAAAAAGTACTTATTTTTTTGTAAATTCTTTATATGTTTCAAAAATACTATTATCTCAAAAAATGTTTTTATTAGATTTTGTGAAAAAATAATAAAAGTAATTTTTTTCCAATTTTAAAAAATTTATTTGAAAAAATAAACTTCTTTTTTTAAATCCACATGTCAAAATTATAATTTTGTGAATTTGTGAGAATATTTTGAAAAAATTATTCTTTTGATGAATGGTAAAAATACTGTTTTTATTAAAAACTACCTTTTTGTTTAAATAATTCACAAGCTCTATTTTATTTTAATATGGTTTTAAAATTAAAATTATTAAAATTATATATTTATTAATCCATTTTTTGTTATCATAATCAATTTAATATTGAATTTTGATATTAAAACTTTCTATACTTATGAAAATTTTCTCTTTAGAAAACAACTTTTTCATCATGTCTGCACTTTTATTTTAAATTAAACTCTACCAATTATTTAAATTGAATTTAATAAAATTGGATCCATATTTTGAATCATAATAATTTATATTATATATAAAATTTTCATTAATTTTTTGTTATAAATATTAGTAAAAATAATAAAAATTAATTTATATTGTTATGGTTAAAATGGGATTTTGTGTGTTACATACGCATGTGTTAAAATTAATTTTAAACACACATATAATATTTATTTAATAAATTATTTTTATTGTTTAGAATAATTGGTTTCAAATTATCTAATAATCCTAATTTTAGTTTTATTCTTAAAATATAAATTACCTAGGTAAATAAAAAGAGATTATTTAACATGGTGAAACTTTTAATGGTAGAAATGAGAAAAATTAGAAGATAAGGGAATAAGATGTTTAAAACATGTGAATTTTATTATGGTGGAGGTTTTTATTGAATATATAATTCCTAAAATCCATTATTTATCAATTTTTGAGGCACTTGGGGTCAAAGTGACTTCTTATTATTGAATAGTTTTGGGTATTTACAAAAATTCCACTCCTCAATTATAAAAGGGCACTCCCCCCACACTTTTCACACTCATTAAGCCCCATGGATCAACAAAACCATGAAAAAATACCTCCAAAAAATAACTATCCATGTTATAGATCTGCTGGTCATCCCAAAATACCAACCCCATGGTCTTAATAAGATATCTAAAGGAGGTTGTTCTAAACAAAGATAATTGTATTCAATATGATATTTCTTTTCACTTCTTCTATTACATCCTCTATTAATGTACTAATAATCAAAATATAATAAAAAAATCATCTATAAAACAAAAATATGTTATTATGTTTATGGAATAACCTATATCTACATCCTTTTCCATCAAATAGAAAACAAAACCGTCGATCGTGGGCACGACGAACTATCACCTAGCGAACCAATATAATTAGTTTACCATCACTGTATCTCATGGGTGGATATAATGATGTATTTAAATAATATATTATAATAATAACATAATTATACTTTTATAATTATAATATAATATATAAATTCTTACTTTTCATTCTGTGGGAATATGATAACGTCGCTCGTGTGTACGGTGAACAACCTCCTCACAAAGTGATGTGATTTTTTTTCACTTAAGAATTATATGGAAGGTAATAAGGATAAATATAATGAATATATATTATATATATTACATCATAATGGATCTATAAAGGTGATATATTATTTATCTTATTTTCATTCCATCTATTGAGAAAATGGAAACAACGTTCATGTGTACATACGACCTACTATCTCCATGAAGGGTGTAATTCATTTTATATCTATAACTTTTATAGATTAATAAAAATACATATATAATGAATATATATTATATTTATATAATTTTTAACATTTTTTATATGATGGGACTATGATCAAAATAAAAGGACTAAAAATACCAAACCAAAATATACATGAAAAACGAAGCAGTTATTACCCGAAGTGAAATTTTAACATGGAATTGTTAATAAACAGGAAATAAAAGGTTATAGATAAATAATATATGGTATGGTAAAAATGATGTATGTTTATTTAATATATGTATAATAAACCTATATTTATTATATAGGAGGTTCAAAAGTGTGTAAAGGAATCCGAGACTTAAGGTAATGGAATTTCCACTAAAATTGCCTTCTTTGGGACGTATGTTATGTTATGACCATATATTCTTTTATGAGGCGTATATAAATCCCATATTACATGTTATATAATGTATTTATTTTTTCTCATGATATTTAAATTTTCATTTAAGTTTATTATTTTATGGGGTTTACGATTCAGAAGACACCCAAGTGGTAAAAGTTTTATTTTACAATCTCATTGTTTATAATTAAGTTTTTGATGATAAAATATTATAATTTAACTCTCAATAAACTCATGTATTTTATTATCCTTTAGTTATTTCATGAAAATAAATTTTTATTATCATTTTCCTCCATTTATGTACTCAAGAGTCTAAAATAATGTTTTTAAGAAAAATCTACTTTGTTTATCTCTTTAGTAGTAAATACTTTTTATTCCATGTCCATGTTTTATAAATTTTTTTTAAAGAGACTTTTTACTATTATAAAATGTTTTTTAAATAATTTTTCACTATTTTTTATTTTTTTAAAATATGTTTTAAAATAAATCTTCTTGTTGTTTTCAAAACAATGCCCCTTTTAATGTTTTATACAAAATTTGAAAAGATTTTTTAACATGTATGAAAAGAAAAATATTTTCCACCATCACTAACACTCAATATTTTAAAGATTCCTTTATAAGTTTCAAATATTATTTTCAATGAAAATGATTTTTAAATTTTTTTGTGAAGTTTTAGTTTTAAAAAGTTTATTTTCCTCATGAAATGTTTCAAATGATATTTCAAATCATTTTCTATTTATGATGACATCCTTTAATGTTACTATGAATTAATGGGGATATAAACCAAGGATAACATTATTATTCTTTCTGTAAATGGTTTATTTTTATCATGAAAAAATATTTATGAAACCCATTCCTTTTTTCTATGGGTTATGTTTTGATGAAATGATAAAATGTGTATGAAACCGTTTTCTTTTACACAGGTTATTCTATGATGAATTGTTTATGATCTTGTGGAATACATATAGATGATTTTAATTATGTGATTAGTGGGACCTATATCTCCTTCTAATGAATTGGGTAAATATTGATATCTTATGATATAAATAGGACTATAATATAAAGTAAACCCATTTCAGTAAGGGACTTTGTCCACTATGATAGTCTTGGGAGTAAAAATTGACTACTATTATGGTTTAAGGAGTGAAACCTATCCACTATGATAGTATTGGGAGTGAAACTTTACCAATATGATGGTTTGGAGACTGAACCCAATCCACTATAATAGTCTTGGGAATGAATATTGAATACCAAGGAAATGATTTTCTATGCTTATGTTTATTCCACAATTATATTTCTTATTCTAATGTTATACTTCCATAGCTCATATTATTTGATTCCTTGATAATTCATATCTTATGAAATGTCAAGATTTATTCCATGAATCAAGTTTATGATTTGTGATATTAAGGGTATGGTTTTAAAATATTATTCTCATGTTATCATACCCTTATGATCATATTATGTTTATATATCACTTGTTTACCCTTACGAAGCATCTGATCTCATTATTTATTTTGTTTCCTTTCCCTAGGTTATGAAGAAAGGTATTATGTTTGATATTTTCAAGAAGAGTTATAGTTATAAATAACTTAGTGGGATATGATGTAGTTTTCTTATGAACTAGTTGTTTATTTATCCAAGTTTCCAAAGGCACTAGACCTAAATGATTATGGTGTGGATTATTGTGTTATGTAATGGATATTCATATATCAAGATGTAATATTTATGTAAGAAAATTTTGGGTTGCTACATTGATGATATAATAATTATTTTTAGTTTCATGAAATTTTTTGGAACCTAGGTGATTCAAGATTTATATTTACATTGTTCTAATTTTCAATCCATTTCTAGGTTGATGAAGAAGTTTAATGTTAAGATAGATGGTTTTTAGTAGAGAAGTTTTTTCAGTATTTTTCAAATTTTTCAATGGGAAAATTGATGGAAATTTTAATATTTATTCTAGTTAATATGAATAGTTTTCTCTATGATCCAAATGATCTAATTATTGTTACCATGTTCTAGTGTGGTTTTTCTCTTGTTTGGGAACTTTTTACATACTAGTTTGGATAAAAGTCACATGAAAGTGGAGAAGGGCACCATGTGTATTTTATGCTGGTTGGGTGTCATGAAAATGGATCTAGCTAAACAATACACTGTGAAATTTGTAGATTATATTTGAGTGAATATGGGGGTATTTTATATAAATATTGGGATAATCCCCTTAATTGGGGTTAGTGAAAATTGGGAGAAGGATTAAGAGGCTCTCCCATCATGCAAGGATCACTTGAGAGAAATGGACCTGATTGAAGCATTTAGAAAAAAGAGTAAGATGATGACATAAGCATAAATAAGGTATAGTGAAATAATTTTGTGGATTTAATTTTAAAAATAAAGAAGAATTAAGTCTTTAGGATGAACCTACTTGGGTGAACTCACATGAGTGAAGGAGTTGCGTGAAGGGAACTTGAGTGAATTAACCTTAGCACACCAAAGTTGCGTGATGGGACCTGGGTGAATAAAGTAGGTAAAAGAAGAATTTGGGGATGATAGGGACTTAGTTGAACCATATATGGGTAAATCCAAGGACTTGGGAGAAGGAGACTTGGGAAAAGTAAGGGAATTGGGAAAGCTACCTGGGCAGAAATTGGGGAATTCATTAGAGTATCAAAATCAGACCTTAATGATGAAATTCTAAATCAAAATTCATTAAAATTTTAAGGATAACTTAAAGTTGTTAAACTGAGGAAAAAATCATCTATAGTAGTGATAAAATGAGGAGTTTATGGAAGTGATTCAAGGGTGACAGTTCACTTATCCTTGAATTTATTTGTAAAGGATGTGCACCTGGAAGAGAGTAACCATGACTATAAATTGTAATACAATAATAGTAGTGAATCAGAGTATATTATGGTATAATTGACACATAATTTATATATTCTCCTTGAATTATACCTTAGTAGAGAACCAAGTATATTTTTTTTGTGTCGAGTATTTTAGTTTCTGCATTTCTGATTGTTGTGGTTATGTGATTAAGCATGAAAATTTGAAAGGTTACTACCAAGGAGGGGATAAGATCCTAAGTACCAATAGAATAATTTGACACCCTAATTCACCAATCCACTTTTAGAGTGTATCCAATTTAAACAAAGTATTATCAAAGCTAAAGTTATAGGTGTTGAATATGTTATTTGAAGCTCAGTATGGAGAATATAGTGAATACTAATGGGGTTTCTCTATTTGATGGAATAAGATATCAGGTCTAGAAGATCAAGATAAGATCTCACCTATGATATCTTGGTGTAGATGTTTTCTTAGTTACTGTACATGTGATACAAGTTAGTGATATATTACAAATTTCCATAACTAAATCCAATATGAATCTTCTCAATGATGATGCAAAGGCTTAGAATTCATTATCTAGAGCTCTAAAAAGTTATATTTACATGAAAGTGATGAGTTATGAAAGTTCCAAGAAATGGTAGTATACATTAGTCAACATTTATGAGGGTGATAGTAAGGTGAAAGAAGCTAAGATTTAAGTTCATTATTATAAGTTTGATTATATGAAAATTCATCCTGATGAAAATGACCACATTTTATTCAATTGAATCACTAAAGCAGTGGGATATATCTATGTAATTTGTGATAAAATAAAAGATATTGATATTGTAAAGAATAATTTTCAATGGATTACACCTCTATATAATTAGAAATTATTAGATTTAGAAGATATTTATTTTTCTAAGTTATCTCATGATGATCTGAAAAGAAGCCCAGTGTCTTATAAAATGAGAGTTAATCCAGAAGGAACATCAAGTCATTTAAATAAAGAGATTACTTTTAGAGTTATATAGAAACTTGACATCTCTAAAGGCAGTGACGATTAATAGGATGTGGATAATGAATTTCTCTATCTTTTGGATAAAAAATTCTAGATAGGAAAAGGGAGATTCAAATGAATGAAGACTCTAACATGATTTCAATGTGAAAAAGGACATATTGTGGCACTTTTTCCAAGAAAATTTGATGATAAAGAAAAAAAGTAGAAAAGATATAGAAGCAATAGAGGAGGTTCCCTATAAATGGTGACTATAAATTGGGAAACACATCTAGAAATAAATATTATAGGATGATCTTAATAAGAAAAGATGAAGATGATAATGGTGACTACCTAAAGAGAGTGGGAATAGAGTTTAAGTCTGATGTTAAAGATGTTATGATGTGTACCATTAAAAAGTAAAAACTTATAAAGGAGTATTATAGTATTCTAGAAGGTTTAGTTGATCTAAAGTTGGAACTCAAGGTATCTCTCAAAGATCTTGGTCTATAAAGGAATAAAAATTGAAAAATTAATGGAATGATAAAAGAATCCTCTAAATAAGTGGATCATATCAAAGTCAAAATTGAATGGATGTAAGAAGAATTAGATAATCAGTTGTCCAGTCAAGTGACTCTAGAACAAGTTGTGAATCTCAAGTTAAATATTGAAGAACATAATTAGGTGATCAATGAACTTAATGATTATATAAAATAGTAAATTAAGAAGGTATAAATCCTTAAATACGTGGTTATTACTCTAATAAACAAACTGGAATCAAAAATGAAATCAATATATTCATATAAGAAGCAATATTTTGGGAGGTTTATAGATGGAGAATTGATAGAAAAGGGTTGAGTGATGCTTATAAGGTGTTGAGAAGATTTTGAGTGAACAAAGACCCAAATCCGTGGGTAAAAGTGGAATCATATGTGATACTGAAACATCAAAATCATAAAAAATTGACCATAATAAAGATAAGTAAAAGGATGAAACTACTGGTATAAAATCTAAAACACTAGTTGTTCAAACAAAGATAACTCCTATCAAAGTAAATCAGAGGACTGAAAAAAATACTCAATCCTTGTGGGTTAACCAATGAAATTTATGTAGTTTTATTAAAGCTCGAAACATATGGAGGAATAAAGGATAGAATATTACCCCTCTTATTAAATTTCATTTTTATGGATTTCTTGTCCACACCATGCATTACTGTGAAGTGGAAATGATCTATTTCAATGGAGAATCACTTGGGAGCGAGTAATGGAGAGGAATGAAATACCCTTTATCAAATAAAAGAAATAATTTATATAGATATTTTTTATTATGCTAAATTTGGGTATAAATTTATTGAATATAGTCAAATAAGAAGTTCAAACAGTAATTATAAAAGTCAGAGAGAAATTAATAAAAGGAAACTAAGAAAAATCCCAATAAAAAATAGTTACTATCTATTGGAAGAAGAATATGAGTTTGATTTCATTTCTAATTCTGAGGAGAATTAGGAGAGGACTTCATATATCTCTACACAACTTAGAGTCTCATAGAATAACCATAAGAATATTACGAAAAGGAAATTTGGTAGAAATTTCCTTTAAAGAGATTAATAAAACTAGCACCTGGATTCTCAATCATGGGTGATCATCCCACATGATTGGGAATATGAATATTCTAAAGAATATAAAGGGAAGTGTTTATGGAATATTGTGACTCAACAAAGATAGTACCTGAAAAATCAAAGGGAGTGGAAATACTTGGTTGACTATAGATGAACTAAATAAAACAAAAGTACTCTACATGGATGAATTATAACACAACCTCTTTAGTGTTTTTCAACTCTGTGACTCTAGACTTATGGTTATATTTAATTAGAAGGACTATTTTATCAAAGATAACTTTGGAAAATCTCCCATGATAGGATGAATGATGAATGAAAATATATATCATGTGGATATTAAAGAAAATACTTTTCTACTAACTGTTGAGGAGGACAACAATTTGTGGAAATGGAGAATCTGTCACATTCACCAATAGAGAATAGAAAATACATCTAAGATAAAAGCTATAATGGACATTCTAAATCAGAAATGTGATAATGAAAAAACATGTGACTATTTTATACATCTAAAGATAGTCTGAAATATATATTTGAAAAAATAAGAAAAGGTAATCCAATCTCATCAATCTGGTGAATACCAATTTCCATGGCCCAATAAATATACCAGGAACATATTAGAAAAGGTATTTCATTTTTTTGTTTATGATTATAGAATAATAGATTGTGTTATGTTCATAAAGAGAAAGGGGAAGTGATAGACTGAATAAAGAGGTACATGAGAAGAGTTGAAAATGAGAGTGGATGCACAATCAAACTCCTATAATCAAATATTTGAATGGATTACACATCCATTGAGTTTAAAAAATATATTGAAAAACATGACATTAAACATGAGGTATCCTAGGTAAGAACTCCATAACAGAATGGATTTATTGAATGATGAAATTAGTAAGTGAATAATATAGAAAAAATAATGCTTATTGAGAGTGGTATTTCTTTCCCTTACAAGAAATTAGAAGTACAAGTTACAATGTACACTCAAAACTGAGCAGTACTGAGCCTCAGGGAAGATAGAACACCCTATGAAATTTGGAATGGAAGGAATCCTTTAATGAAACTTTTTTAGGTCTTCAAAACAATATGTTACATTCGAAACAAAGAAAAAAATCAGGGAAAGTATGGTAATGACACAGATAAAGGAGTATTATTAGGTTGTACAATTAAGAGTAAGGCTTACAAATGATATAAAAAAGTATAAATAAAATTATGGGAAGTGATTAAATAAAATTCATTGAATAAAAATATGAAATGATTACACAAAGTGTGAACTATGAAAAATTGTCTAAATGAGTGGATGAAGTTGAAACCACCCTTATGGTTGAAAACATTTCTCCAAATTATAAAGACTCTGAGGATAATTCAAAAGAGTATGCCATTACTAAAGATGGATAAAATTAAAATTAGATGAGAAATAAAATATTATAAGTTGATCCATTCAATATAATTAGAGACCTAAATGAACCTACATTGAGACAATGGATAAGGAATGTCAAGTATGCGACTCTACTGTTGATGGTAGAACTAACATCATTTAAAGAAAAAATAGAGGATGAATCTTGTGTTAGATCTATGAATGAAGAAATATGTCAAATTGTTAAAATTGAAACTTGGGAACTTGTAAATATTCTTAAACATCACAATGTGATCAAAATTAAGTAGATATTCAAGAATAAATTCAATAATTAGGACAATAAGATTCAAAATAAGGATCATCTAGTTTATAAATAATATGCATTAATTTATGGTGTTGATGTTAAATAAACATTTTCACCAGTGCACTAACTTTATTATATCCATCTCTTCTTGTAAATGGTAATTCTAAGAGTATTCAAAATTTATAAGATGGATGTAAAAAGGGAATTCTTGAATAGTGTAATCCAAGATGAGGTGTATATTGAAAATCTAGTGGTTTTCCTGATTATAAATGATGAAACTAAGGTTTTAATATTAATTAATCCCTTGTATAGTCTAAAGTAGGCACCAAAATCATGGTATACTCATATTGAATCATACCCAAAGAATCTTGAATTTAAAAGGGGTAGTGATGATCACAATCTCTATGTGAAGACATCCAAGGAATAAGAATTCATGGTGTTTGTTTATGTAAATGATTTAATCTTCGGTGACAGTAGAAAAAAAATTTATGGATGATTTTTTCTAATATCATGAGATTTTAATTTGAAATTTCTTTGATTAATGAACTCAATTATTTTCTAATGCTATATATAATCTAGAAAGAGGTATATACCTTTATCTCTCAAGTGAAGTATGTGAGAGAGTTTCTGAATAAATCCAATATTCATGATTCAAAGCCAATGCCAACTTTGATTATGGTTAAAACCAATCTTGGAAATCATGAGGATAATAAATCCTTGGATATCACCTTATATAGGAAGATAATTGGAATATTACTATATTTGAATGTAGCAGGGACAAATATTATCTTTGCACCATGTTCAACTACTCCTTTTTAGAGAAATATGAAGGAATCGTTGTCACGACCCATCCCTTGGGGCCCATGTCGTGAATACCCCAATCCCACCTTCTATAGTATAAGGGCTAGTGACTAGCACCAGAAAGGTGTATCCCTAAAACAGGAAGGCATTTCCTTTTAACTTGTACATACACACAGTATAAGAACACAATAAGAAGCAACCACGAAGTAAACTGCGGTAGTAAAAGTGTGCTAAAAGTAAAGGGGCTGGAATACAAGACCAACTGAAAAGTACAAGTACAAATAGAAAGTACAAATACAACTGAAAAATGAAAAAAAGATTCTAGATCATCCACCAAGGATCCTACCCTAAGGGTAGGTACAACTCACGATCAATAGTCCTTGCATCACGTCATGTCAAATAGTCCACCTCTGAGTACTGTCCAGTCCTGGCTCCCTCAGCCTCGATCAATGCTGTCTGTCATCTGCACAAGACACAACAAGGTGCGGGAATAGCCCATGCAGGGGTGAGTATAACAATACTCAGTAGGCACCCTGATACCCCCGTAGGTCTCCCAGAGTTCCACAAAGGAAATATCACAAAGAAAGACCTCAATCTCAAAGCACGAAGCAATAGACATCAACACTACTTAGGTATAGGCCCATACATATACCTAAGTTATCAAGATATACTAATCTCACACATGAGAAAATAATACCACCAAGGTAACACCATGAAGGTAGAAATACCACACAGGTAACACCACAAATGTCACGACCTGACCCTACCCAGGCACGAGACGCAACTATGCCAATCCCGCCTCCATAGGCCAGGGGCTGGCGACCAGCGCCGAAGGCACAACAACTCAGGGAGGCCTTTTCCTAAGCACCTGTACACACCCACACGCAGCACAATCAATGAAAAAGTGTAGAGTAAAAAGAAAAGTAAAGGGAAACTGCTATAAATAAACCACAAGAGTGCATTGACCTCTAAACAGTACAGGGTACAAGCTGAAAAGAAAAGGGGAAAAACACGCGCCCAACCAAAAAGTGCCACAACCCAGAAACAGGTAAACAAAAAGAAACAGCTGACAGGTCTCCCACCTAGAACCCAGCCACGAGCACCACACGCGGTCTAAGATCCCAAGCTCCTACGCTCCACTGAACTCACGCTCCACCTGTCCGTCGTCTGCAAGGGCACACTAAGTGTGGAAAAGCCCAAGCAGGGGTGAGTATAAAAATACTCAGTAGGATACCCTGAAGGCTCGAGGGAGAAACAAAGGAGGTACCGAGGGGGTGAGCAGTAGAGCGAACCGGAAAAGTAAATGAGTACAACTGAAAGTGCAATAAAGAGTCCAGCTCAACCCAACAAGAGAAAGGCGGTAGACTCGTCCAGGCACAAGGAGCTTGAAACAGTGAGAAGATGAACTTCTCGTCGAGTCTTCGCTACCTATAGTAGGAGAGTAGACTCATCCAACCACGAGAATCTAGACATGGAAAGCACGTGGCATACCCCGCGTGTCTTCGCCTCTCTTGGAAGGAGAGTATCCAAATCCCAAGGAGTGGGTACTTGTACGAGGTATATACATATGTATGCTCTGTCAAGAAGCTCGAAAAAACTCGTAAGGGGATCTCTGTCCCGTAGCTCAGCCCAAGGAAAGAGTAGCCAACAGTCCCAGAAGTAACTCCATCGATGCCCAACATCCCGAACGTCTGCCCCGAACCGCAAGCCAAGGGGCTTAATCACCGCACCTTGACACTATCCTCTTTGGGCGGCACTGACTCGCCTGCACGGTTTTAGATCGCGTCACAAGAACGCGTCTTGGTGGGGGAAATTTCCCCTCATACTTGAGAGTTCTAGGGAAAGTCGAACCACGCCTCGTCACTACCCCGCAGTCGAGAGGTCTCCTCAAAGTCAAAGCCGTCACAACACTGACCCATATAACCAAGGGTCCCGCTCCGGTAATCATGGAGGAAAGGCACAGGCTAGCCTAGTATAAAGGACTAAGCCTGGAATGCCAATAGGTGTCCCACTGCCCAGCCCCACTGGAGGGTAATTCATAACCAGATATCGGGTGACCCACTGCCCAGCCCTGCTGGAGGGTAAACCCTAACACATCATCAAGAGACCCACTGCCCAGCCCCGCTGGAGGGTAAACTATATTAAGATACTGGGTGACCCACTGCCCAGCCCTGCTGGAGGGTAAACCATAATACAACAACTGGCGACCCACTGCCCAGCCCCGCTGGAGGGTAGGCCTTAATACATTATCAGGCGACCCACTGCCCAGCCCCGTTGGAGGGTAGACCTGAAATAAGTTGACAGGCGACCCACTGCCCAGCCTTGATGGAGGGTAGACCTGGAACTAGAAGACGGGCAACCCACTGCCCAACCCTACTGGAGGGTAGACCCTAAGAGTTCGTCGGGTGACCCACTACCCAGTCTCTGCTAGAGGGTAGACCCTAAGAGGTCGTCGGGTGACCCACTGCCCAGTCTCTGCTGGTGGGTGGAACCTAAGTGCGTCGGGTGACCCACTGCCCAGTCTCTGCTGGAGGGTAGACCCTAAGTGTGTCGGGTGACCCACTGCCCAGTCTATGCTGGAGGGTAAACCTGAAGAAGTCAATGAGTAACCAACTGCCCAGCCCCGCTGGAGGGTAGAAATCAGAACTGTTCTAGCCATCTCTACTGATGGGTATACCACTGGCCAACCGAACACGGAGTGGGTATCGCGCAACCACCCAACTCCAGAACAACTCTCCCAAAAGAGGTTCAGTGCCTATTCCATCACGGGGTGCCACTAGCACTGATACCGGCCGATCCATCGAGAACGAAACCAGGGGAGACCACTCAACCCTACTGGTCAACAAACACATAGAGGGACCCTCTACATCGCGAAAGGTCAAAGTACGCAAAGAATAACCCGACACACACGTGGGGACCACACAACATGTGGCCCCATCGCAACCCCGACCAAGCGCCCAAACGTTCTCAGGTACAAACCACACGTACCTCTAAGCGCTCCCGTATACTCCCAGAGTATACCATGTTCCAGCCCAAAGGCTATCGTGCACACGACACCCAGCGTCAACGCGAATGCGTGACGTAACAACTCCACCTCAAAGGCCCAGGCACGGCCAACCACATCTTGTGAACCATTTATATCACTCTCCCAAGAGTGCGCGATCACACGCCAAGGGTCTGCTACAAACATGGTAGGACGAACCACCACCGGAGCACCTTGCATGCTTCCACTTTAGCAGGTTCATGCAAAAGGCTCCGCACAACCAAACGGATCACACCGTTGTAACCCTCGTGAAAAAACACGCGAGATCGACTACTTACTCACCTCCAACGGATATCCGACGGAAAATTCACCAACACCGACTCATGCCCGAACGACGTCTCGTGATCCCGAGCCTCGGCCCCGAAAACAGTCGGACGCATCGCACCATTGCGATCCCCTCGGGAAAACACGTCAAAAGCACTACTCACTTGAGTAGAACAGATATCCGGAGAAAAAGATGCATTCCGGAGCACCGCACATGAGCGGTGCCACATGGGACCCGCATCCCAGTCCCAAAACTCAATGAACGGATCACACTGTTGCAATCCTCCCGAAAACGTACACAAAATGGACTATTCACTTGTCCAAAATGGACACCCGGTGATAAAGATGGAAATCACCGTCAAATCCCGAAACGGCCCTCACGGGGCCCGCACCATCGTGCAGAAATACAGTGGGCAGACTGCACCAACGCAATGCCCTCAGAAAAACACCCAACATCGACTGCTCGCACGCCCCAAACAGACGTCCGAGGAAAAAGTGGCTAAAAGCTGCACGCAGCTCAAAAGATGGGTCGTGGGGCCCATGCCTCAACTTCGGCCTCAATGCCTGAAACTACCCTGGAAAGCTCCACCTCGATCCCAGGGTCCCAACGCCGCCGACGGCACGCAAAACAGACGTCGGATGCGTCCGCGCCGCTCAAAACAAGATTCCCGGAGAAAATGACATTTCACTTAAAGACACGTAGCGCCTTTGAGGCCCATCATTTCGGGAATTAAAAATTCCCTAAACCATCTCAAAACGTTCCCCTCGAAGCAAGGTCCGCGCTGCTGCTGACGGCGCGCAAAACGGAAGCCCGTAGCGAAAGCTACGGGCGTCGGAAATTCAAAGGGGGCACTCCCTTGGGCCAGACCGGCCCGGTCCAGCCGGTCCGCCCACAGCCGGCCCGCGGCCCACCACCACCGACCGGCCTTGACGGCTGGTATCCCCCTTTCCGCAGCGACCCGCATCGTGCGGGTCGCAGTCGCCGCACGCGGGGTCGCGCACCCCGCGACCCCTCCTTCTCGCCCTACGCCGGCGCGGCCGCGCGGAACCCCGGCTGTCCGCCATCCGCAGCCACCTCCGCCGCGCCGCCTAAAGACCGAGCCACCACCGTACCGCCTGAAGACCAAGCTGCCGCCGCCCTGGGAAAACGCCGCACCGCCGGAACCCGCTGGAAACCGAAAACCGGCCGGAAACCAAAATTAAAAACCCACAAACTTCTACGAGGTGTTGCGGGTTCCTCCGAACTCCGATTTCAATTCTGAAAGAAGCGATGGAAAGAGTAAAATGCGTACTACACGGCCATGGAATTTGTTCAAAGATCAAACAGAAAATCGATGCTAAAATTGGGGTTCAAAAGGGGGTTTGGGATTTAAAACTCAAACGAATACCACCTACCTCTTGGGACAAACCCGTCGCTTCGCCGTCAACCCGCCGGGGTGGCCGCGCATCGCCGGACCGCTTCGCCGGAGTCACCTCGCCGGAGATGGAGGAGGATAAGGGAGAGGCTTTCCAGGGGAGGGGGAAATGAGGGAGAAGAGAGGGGGGGTGGGGTGGGGTTAGGTTAATTAAATAAATTAATTAACTTAAACACCCTCCCGCGGCCCCGTACCTGAACTCCCGACGGGGTCGGGATTTAGCCTCCCCTAGGCTAAGAAACATGCTATGAGTGCAACGGTGGTCTCAGAATTTTATTCCGAGACCCCGTTCAAAAGTTATTAAACTTAGCACTCGAGGCTGCCAAATTACGAAAACGCCCCTGGGGCCATTTTTCACAGACGGCCCGCGCCCGCGAAACTTATACCCCTCCTAGGGTAAAAGGCACGTTACGAACTCAACGATGCCCTCATTTTTCCAATCCAAGCCACCGTTTAATATATACTCAAGTTTCATCATTAAACGAATACATAAATTAATTAATTTATCCGTTTAACGTTCCGAAAGCGAGCGAGGGGTCCAAACATCCCGCGCCGACATACTTTATGTCGTTCCTAGGGTAAACACCCCATTCAGAACCCATATGTACACTTGTATCTTTGATCCAGATCACTATTTAGGAGTTATCACATTTATTTGGTGTTTCCAGTGTGAACGCACTGAAAATTTAATTCCGGCCACTCCGGGGCTCGGAATTGCACGCCGTCTGAAGGCGTTGCTCTGGAATATTATCAAGAATATTCCGAAGTCTTTATCAGAAAAAATAGTGTTCTTACATCATTCCCTCCTTCAAGATTTTCATCCCCGAAAAGCAAAACTAGGGAGCAACACAGGGTACTAAACTCACACCTAGCTTCCTCATACCCAGAAGAACCCACGCAGAGCTCTGCGTCACCGCACACAAACCAAAGGATTGATACGTTCACACGAGGTCGGCCCTTGCCGATGTCGTGCACCCACTCCAGACTTTGGGGTTAGGGCAAGGCGGTAGGGTACCTCACCATACCTTTGCACGGTCTCAGATGGCCCGAAGGCCCTCGGGGGTAGCTCACCTCCCTGGTCGATCCTCTGTGTCACACGCCGCGACTGAAATCACCACCCGCACCTGAAACAAGGACCGGTGATATTATCCTTCAGAATATCCATATGGTGGAACACCCAAGGATATCTGGTCACACAAGATTCCTCAACCGATGTCTCTCAACCAAGACTCTCTTACACGCTGGGGGAGCGATGGAGTCGACGCCATCGACTAAAGAGAAAAAGGTCCTACACCTTTTACCTTACCGACACGGGGTTACACTGACGCCCTGCGTCACCCTGGTAACACCTCAAGCAAAGAGTAATGAGGAAAGCATTTCACAGGCAGAGTCTAAAAATTATACTGCAAGAAGTAGAAGAGTCGCAAGGGGTACCTATCACTATCCCATGCTCTGTAGAATCGTAGACATCCAAAGCTCGCGACTGTCCGCGGTCCCAACTATCAGCTCCCGGAGCCTAACGTGGACCACCTAGTGGTGATGGGAAGACCTCATAACGTCGTCCCCCACTACCAGATCCTCCCACTCCTCTGCTAGCACCACCCATCTGGGTACTACTCTGATCACGGCGCTGCCTCTGATGTGGTGGTGCGCCTGCTGTCTGCCCGAAGCTCTCAGCAACTCGGGTCGGGCAGTCTCGTGCTAAGTGACCTTGCCCGTCACAAGCATAGCACCGACTCTCTCTGGGATGCACTGGTTCCCTCCGGCACCACTGTGGTGTATGACCACACCCCTGAGTCCGGTTGTTAGAAAGCCACCTGCGTCGAGGTTCTGCTTGCCGACGCCCACTAGCCGCGACAGACGTCTCGGCTCCAACGTGCCTGCTGCCACCACCAACACTAGAACGTGAAAGGAATCCCTCTGTCACCAGTGCCTGCTCTAGCACCCCGACATATGTGGAAATGCCCAAAGGTACTATGACAGCATGAATCTCTCAGCGGAGACCCTGCTCAAACTTCCGCGCTCGAAAGTTGTCGTCATGGACCAACTCCGGGTAAAAGCGTGCATGGTCTGCAAAACTAGCCGCGTACTCGGCCACCATCATCCCTCCCTGCTGAAACTGTAGGAGCTCTTGAATCCGAACGGAGCACAAGCATGAGGGGAAAAACTCCTCACGAAACAACAACTGAAAGTCGCCCCACGAAAGCGACTGCTCATCAAGGAACCGAGTCACCAGACTCCCCCAACGTCAAGCTGCTCCACGGAAAAGGTCGGCTACCAAAGCCACCATAAGATCTGCCAGCGTCTGTAGAAGCCTGAAAAGGAAAACCACTGTCTTGAGCCAAGCCTCTGCTGCCTGAGGGTCTGGCTCACCACTGAACCTCAGCGGCCTCTGCCGCTGGAACTCACGGAGCACGCTCAACCTACGCTCAAGCTCCGCCTGCACTAATGAAGCTGTCTGCTGCTCAACAGGTGGGGGTGCTGATACCAGAACACCCAGAGAAAGGGCTATCATAATGGGTCCTGGACTGTGGCCTCGTAGCTCACAGGGTCTTCGTCACGAACCAAAGCTGATATCCTGGCTTTCTGTCCTCGCGGAGATATCCTGAATATTATCAAGGAGTGCCGCGATCAGATGAGCATATATGTATATACCAATAGAAACGATGGGGAGCTGAATCAAGAAGGAGAGTCAAAGACTCAATCCTATGTGATGCACAGACAAATTTTCCCTGCAACAAGTGTCTCAGCATACCGAGTCGACAAGCGGGTTATCAAGGTCCTGGTGAATGGATACGTCGGCCGCCACACCTTCACTGGACTCCCTGGCCTGAGAGCCGCTCTCGAGACACGTTAACACTGTTGCCCTAAATACCAACCAATTCCTCTTTTAGGGACTTCCGAACAGCGTCCCAAGGAACGAACCACCTCTGATACCACTTTGTCATGACCCGACCCTACCCGGGCTCGAGCCGAAACTACCCCAAGCCCGCCTCCATAGGCCAGGGGCTGGCGACCAGTGCCGAAGGCACAACAACTCGGGGAGGCCTTTGCCTAAGCACCTTTACACACCCACATGAAGCACACTCAATGCAAAAGTGCAGAGTAAAAAGAAAAGTAAAGGGAAATTGCTATAAATAAACTACAAGAGTGCATCGACCTCTAAACAGTACATGGTACAAGATGAAAAGTAAAGGGGAAAAACATGTTCCCAACCAAAAAGTGCCACAACCTGGCAATAGGTAAACAAAGAAATAGCTGACGGGTCTCCCACCTGGAACCCGACCACGAGCACCGCACGCGGTCCAAGCTCCCAAGCTCCTACGCTCCACTGAAGTCATGCTCCACCTGTCCGTCGTCTGCAAGGGCACACCAAGTGCGGGCAAAGCCCAAGCAGGGGTGAGTATAAAAATACTCAGTAGGATACCCTAAAGGCTCGAGGGAGCAACAAAGGAGGTACCGAGGGGGTAAGCAGTAGAGCGAACAGGAAAAGTAGAGGAGTACAACTGAAAGTGCAGTAAAGAGTCCAACTCAACCCAACAAGAGAAAGGTGGTAGACTCGTCCAGGCACAAGGAGCTGGAAACGGTGAGAAGATAAACTTCTCGTCGAGTCTTCGCTACCTATAGCAGGAGAGTAGACTCATCCAACCACGAGAAGCTAGACACGGAAATCACGTGGCATACCTCGCGCATCTTCGCCTCTCTTGGAAGGAGAGTAGCCAAAACCCAAGGAGTGGGTACTCGTACGAGGTATATACATATGTATGCTCTATCAAGAAGCCCGAACAAACTCGCAAGGGGATCTTTGTCCCATAGCTCAACCCAAGGAAAGAGTAGCCAACAGTCCCAGAAGTAACTCCATCGATGCCCAACATCCCGCATGTATTCCCCGAACCACAAGCCAAGGTGATCAATCACCGCACCTTGAAACTATCATCTTTGGGCGGCATTGACTTTCCCGCACGGTTTTAGATCGTGTCACAAGAACGCGTCTCAGTGGGAAAATTGCCCCTCGTACTTGAGAGTTCAAGGGAAAGTCCAACCACGCCTCGTCACTTCCCCGCAGTTGAGAGGTCTCTTCAAAGTCAAAGACGTCACAAAACCAAACCGTATAACCAAGGGTCCCGCTCCGGTAATCACGGAGGAAAGGCACAGGCTAGCCTAGTATAAAGTACTGAACCTGGAATGCCAATAGGTATCCCACTGCCCAGCCCCACTGGAGGGTAATTCATAACCAGATATTGGGTGACCCACTGCCCAGCCCTGCTAGAGGGTAAACCCTAACACATCATCAAGCGACCCACTGCCCAGCCCTGCTGGAGGGTAAACCATAATACAAAAACTGGTGACCCACTGCCCTGCCCCACTGGAGGGTAGACCTGGAATAAGTCGACAGGCGACCCACTGCCCAGCCTTGCTGGAGGGTAGACCTGGAACTAGACGACGGGCGACCCACTGCCCAGCCCTACTGGAGGGTAGACCCTAAGAGGTCGTCAGGTGACCCACTGCCCAGTCTCTGCTGGAGGGTAGACCCTAAGAGGTCGTCGGGTGACCCACTGCCCAGTCTCTGCTAGAGGGTGGACCCTAAGTGCGTCGGGTGACCCACCGCCTAGTCTCTGCTGGAGGGTCGACCCTAAGTGTGTCGGGTGACCCACTTCCTAGTATTTGCTAGAGGGTAAACCCAAAGAAGTCGATGAGTAACCCACTGCCCAGCCCCGCTGGAGGGTAGAACTCGGAACTGTTCTATCCATCTTTACTGAAGGGTATACCACTGGCCAACCGAACATAGAGTGGGTATCGCACAACCACCCAACTCCAGAACAACTCTCCCAAAAGAGGTTCAGCGCCTGTTCCATTACGGGGTTCCATTAGCACCGCTGTCGGCCGATCCATTGAGAACGAAACCAGGGGGAGACCACTCAACCCTACTGGTCAACAAACACACAAAGGGACCCTCTACATCACGAAAGGTCAAAATACGCAAAGCAAAACTCGGAATGCACGTGGGGCCCACACAACGTGTGGCACCATCGCAACCCTGACCAAGCGCCCAAACATTCTCAGGTACAAACCACACGTACCTCCAAGCGCTCCCGTATAGTCCTAGAGTATACCATGTTCCAGCCCAAAGGCTATCGTGCACACGGAACCTAGCATCAATGCGAAGGCGTGACGTAACAACTCCACCTCAAAGGCCCAGGCAAGACCAACCACATCTTGTGAACCATTTATATCACTCTCCCAAGAGTGCGCAATCACACACCAAGGTTTTGCTACAAACATGGTAGGACGAACCACCACTGGAGCACTTTCCATGCTTCCACTTTAGCAAGTTCGCGCAAAAGGCTCCGCGCAACCAAACGGATCTCACTGTTGTAACCCTCGTGGAAAAACATGCGAGATCGACTAGTTACTCGCCTCCAACGGATATCCGACGGAAAAGTCACCAATACCACCTCACGCCCGAACGACGTCCCGTGATCCCGAGCCTCGGCCCCGAAAACAGTCGGGCGCATCCCACCATTGCGATCCCCTCGGGAAAACACGTCAAAAGCACTACTCACTTGAGTGCAACAGATATCCGGAGAAAAAGATGCATTCCGACGCACCGCACACGAGCGGTGCCACATGGGACCCACATCCCAGTCCCGAAACTCAACAAACAGATCGCACCGTTGCGATCCTCTCGAAAAAGTACACAAAATGGACTATTCACTTGTCCAAAATGGATACCCGGTGATAAATCTGGAAATCACCGTCAAATCCCGAAACGGCCCTCGCGGGCCCCGCACCATCGTGCGAAAATACAGTGGGCAGACTGTGCCAATGCGATGCCCTTGAAAAAACACCCAACAACAACTGCTCGCACGCCCCGAACGGACGTCTGAGGAAAAAGTTGCTAAAAGCTGCACGCAGCTCAAAGGACGGGTCGTGGGGCCCGCACCTCAACTTCGGCCTCAACGCCTGAAACCACCCTGGAAAGCTCCACCTCGATGCCAGGATCCCAATGCCACTGACGGAACGCAAAACAGACGTCAGATGCGTCCGCGCCGCTCAAAACAAGATTCCCAGAGAAAACGACATTTCACTTAAAGACGCGTCGCGCCTTCGAGGCCCATCATTTCGGGAATTAAAAATTCCCGAAACCATCTCAAAACGTTCCCCTCGAAGCAAGGACCGCGCTGCCACTGACGGCGTGCAAAACGGACGCCCGTAGCGAAAGCTACGGGCGTGGGAAATTCAAAGGGGGCACTCCCTTGGGCCGAACCGGCCCGGTCTGGCCGGTCCGCCCACAGCCGGCCCGCGGCCCGGCCGCGGGTTCGGTTCAAGCCGCCGAGGCTAGTTGGCCGCGGCCCACCGCCAACGACCGGACTTTATGGGAGGTCTCCCCCTTTCCGTAGCGACCCGCATCGCGCGGGTCGTGGTCACCGCACGCGGGGTCGCCCACCCCGCGGCCCCTCCTTCTCGCCCTACACCGGCGCCGCCGCGCGGAACCCCGACCGTCCGCCGTCCGCAGCCGACTCTACCGCGCTTCCTGAAGACCGAGCCACCGCCACACCGCCTGAAGACCGAGCCGCCGCTGCCCTGGGAAAACGCTGCACCGCCGGAAACCGAAAACCGGCCGGAAACCAAAATTAAAAACCCGCAAACTTCGACGAGGTGTTGCGGGTTCCTCCGAACTCCGATTTCAATTCCGAAAGAAGCGATGGAAAGAGTAAAATTCATACTACACGTCCATGGAATTTTATCTAATATCAAACAACAAATCGATGCTAAAATTGGGGTTCAAAGGGGGGGGGTTCAGGATTTAAAACTCAAATGAATACCACCTACCTCTTGGGACAAACCCGTCGCTTCGCCGTCAACCCGCCGGGGTGGCCGCGTCTCGCCGGACCGCTTCGCTGGAGTCGCCTCACCATAGATGGAGGAGGAGAGGGGATAGGCTTTCCAGGGGATGGGGAAATGAGGGAGAAGAGGGGAGGGGGGGGGGGGTTAGGTTAATTAAATAAATTAATTAACTTAAACACCCTCCCGCGGCCCCGTACCCGAACTCCCGACGGGGTCGGGATTTAGCCCCCCCAAGGCTAAGAACCACGCTCTAAGTGCAACAAAGGTCTTGGAATTTTATTCTGAGACCCCGTTCAAAAGTTATTAAACTTAGCGCCCGAGGCCGCCAAATTACGAAAACGCCCCTGGGGCCTTTTTTCACAGACGGCCCACGCCCGCGAAACTTATACCCCTCCTATGGTAAACAGAACACTCCATACTCAATGATGCCCTCAGTTTTCCAATCCAAGCCACCGTTTAAGAGATACTCGAGTTTCATCATTAAACGAAAAAATTAATTAATTAATTTATCCGTTTAACTTTCTGAAAGCGAACGAGGGGTCCAAACATCCCGCGCCGACATACTTTATGTCATTCCTAGGGTAAAAACCCCATTCCAAACCCATAATTACACTCGGATCTCCGATCCGGATCACCGTTTAGGAGTTATCGCATTTATTTGGCGTTTCCAGTGTGAACGCACTGAAAATTTAATTTTGGCCACTGTGGGGCTTGGAATCGCACGCCGTCTGAAGGCGCTGCTTTGGAATATTATCAAGAATATTCCAAAGTCTTTCTCATCAAAAACCGGGTTCTTACAACAAAGATAGAAGTACCACACAGGTAATAACACAAAGATAACACCACGAAGGTTGAAGTACCACACATGTATCACCAAGAAGGTAGAAATACCACACATGTATCACTAAAAATATAGAATTACCAAAAAGGTAACACCAAAAACACAACACCACAAAGGTAGAAGTACCACATAGGTAACACCACAAAGATAGAAGTACCACAAAGGTAAAACCACGAAGATATAAGTACCACACAGGTAACACCACGAAGATAGAAGAACCACACATGTAACACCATAAAGACAACAACATGAAGGTATAAGTACCACATAGGTATCACAAAGAAGGTAAAAATACCACACATGTATCACCACGAAGATAGAAGTACCACACAGGTAACACCACGAAGAAAACACCACGAAGGTAGAAGTACCACACAGGTAACACCACGAAGCTAGAAGTACCACATAAGTAACACCACGAATATGGAAGTACCACATAGGTAACACCACGAAGATAGATTACTCATCTCATACTAGAGTATAACTTAAGTACAGAAGTACAGATTATTAGTCGTAATCTAGATCATCTTATTCTGTTAAGAGGTACTGCTTCTGACCCACACAGTATCGATAGGTAATAACCCCCATTGACCCACACAGGATCGGTGTGCGCTAACCCACACAGGATCGCTAAGTGATGAAACACACATGATCCTATAGATGCTAACCCACATAGGATCGATAGATGCTGACCCACTTAGTATCGATGTTCTTTCTTCACGTTACAACCAGCTATAGGATTCCTTGTACCCGGTGCAATCGAGTTCCATATACTCTTCCCCTTGAGATATCAGTCATAACTCGACTGCCACTAATCTCTAAAAAGGAGTAACCCAAAGGACCTACATGTCGTAAGGTTTCCAACATGATAGACGGTGCGTTAATTGGACGCCCGGTCTGTTAGTTATAAGCGTTTTAGTTCTGAGGGTCTAGTTGTATTTGGGTTCAATCCAACCCAGCCATACTCCAAATATCTCCAAAACTCAAGTGGAGTATACCAAAAGGACCATATCACTCTAAGGATCTCAGTTCCATAGACGGTTCATCAAACAGATGCTCGGTTCTCAAGTTATGTCCCTTTAAGTGTTTCTGGGTCTGGTTGGCCCCGGGTCCGGTCCAACCCGACCTGACCCGGGTCCGACCCGGCCCACAAGGAGGGCATGGCCCGGCCCAAAAGGGGACGACCCACTGGGCTCGCATGGCCTGGACCATGGAGGCTTGGACCACTGGGATCACGAGGCCTGGCCTATGGGGGGGGGGGGGGGGGGCGACTCGGCCCGCGGAGGGGCGCAGCCCTGCCCGCGGTGGGGCGTGACCCGCTGGCCTACACAGCCCAACTCGCAGTGGTTCGCAACCCGCTGGGTGGGGTCTGCTCGAGATGGCATGGGAGGGGAGCGGCCCTCCATTTAGAATGCGAAGTGGTAGTTACTAAGGGCACTGTCAGGTCACCATGGGACCCTCTGCGGGTCCCGCTGCCACGGCGTCGGAGCCGCGACTCCTCTGGAGGCACGTCAGTCATGCCACCCTCCACTTCCATGGCCGACCGGTGATCTGGATGCCTCTTTCGACCACTACGGCTGACGAGATGCATTTGGTTCCTCCAACGACGCAGGTGCGCCACCACCTCCCTCACGGTCGGCCGGTGTCATCCGCTGCCTTGGTCTCCGCCAACATCGGTCGCCGGTACTACCGCGCCAGTGACCTTTTGAGGGTCATTGGGTGAGCTCCAGTGGCCCGTTGTTTCTTCCAAAGTCATTGTTGAACTTCTTGGGATATCTCCTTCGCTTCTAACCCATTACAACTGGGTTTCGTCCATCCTGAAGAATCACCTGTGAAGAATGCACAAATTAATCCGGATAGTGGAGGGATCGGGCCTTGTTCATTTGGCCCACGCCCTCCACGTTAGCTTAATAGAAAAAGGGTAGGGAGGATTAAAAAAACTCTTGAAAAATAAATCAAGATTAAATCCTACCTCAAGAACGATGAAGAACGCCCGCGATCGAGGAAGTGTTAGCATTCATCGTTCGGTTCACGGTTCGGTGTCACCCGTCGCCACCCACTGGAACAGGCTCCATCCTCCAAGGGTTTGGCATTATGGCACTTTGTCAACACTTCATTTCTTGGTGAATTAGTGTTTATACCTCTCCTTAAGCTTCATTTAAATAAGATAGGGGGAGGGTGTTTACCGCTCGTGGTATTTATTAGGGTTCATTAATTAGGAACCTTCCTAATTCCCAATGACGTCGTTACTTAGGATTTGAAAGGTAAATCCATTTAATGGCTTGACACGTTGTTGGTCCCATGCTGCCGATTGTCCGTTGGAGGTAAATAATGAATAAAATAACAAAGTTATTTTATTTATTCTTTTATAAAAATTCTAAAATCTAAAATTTTCTTCAGACCTACTACGGTCGAAGTGAAGCCTCCCTTAACCGAATCCCAGCGCTGCAGATTCAACGATGCCATCAAATTTTTAATCCGAGCACCGGTTAAAAAGTTATCAAACGCTTCTTGTGTATTTACTGAACGTACCTTAAAAAAGTTCATAAATCCATTTCATGCACACCGGGCCTCAGAATCACGCACCGTTAATTTTCAGAGACTCGTAATAATTCCATATAATTAAAAAAAATTAAATGGAAAATCTTGGTCTTTACAATCATGTATCAAAATAGTTAAATTTATTATGCGTAACATCTGAGGTAATCTCAATTTTGGATATCTATTTAATGTGAGAAAATATCATGATTTATATGCATTCTTTGATGTAGACTGGTATAGATCTATGATGGGTTGTAAGTCCATAAGTGATGGTGCATTATTTATCAGGATAAAATGTGTAGGATGGCTGAGTAAGAAGAAGGAAATAATTTCACCAAGTATGAAAAAAGTAGAATAGATATCATTACCCAAAGCATGCACTTATATTCTATGGATGAAGTAATAAATATAAGATATTGGGGAAGAGGTGAATCATCCTATGGTGATATTTTTGTGATAATAAGAGTGAAATTGATCTCAGTAAAAATCTAGAACAAAAATCATGTGGAATGAATATTGAGATCAAGTATCACTTTATTACATAAATATTAGAGCAAGGAATGGTCATAGTGGAGCATGTTGGAACTAATGAATACATGGTGGACATCATGGAAAACTTATTGGAAACTCTAGTTTTTGAGAAACATCATATAAACTTTGGTGTTCAACCACCCCCTATTCTTAAGGAGGATTGGATACTTCCCCTCTACCCATTGGAATCTAATGCTTTATCTATGTGTTTCATGTTTGGTGGGTCACTTTGGGATTATTATCCAAGGGGAAGAAATTGAAAGAAGTATTTGATATGAACAATTTGGGTTATTCCAAGCATATTTTAGGTATGTGAATAATTATAGATATACAACATAATATGCTTTATTTTTCTCAGTATACTTATGTTCTTAAAGTGATTAAAAGATATCTATAACATCCCCCAAAATGACACTCTCTCACATGAAAAAATCAAGTTAGTTAATGTAATTCAAGTGTGCCTCCCCATAAACTAGAGGAAAATGAATAAAAAAAGGGAATAGAGAACATAGTGGGGGAGACTATACCCCATGGTACAGAGTTTCAATACAGATTAAATAAATAAATATCAGAGTGAAATAGTGGAAACAATACATCATACAATTGGGAGATAAAGTTTGAACCAATAAACCAAACAATAATGAAACATGTAATGTCAGGATAAAATGTAACTAAATGAAATGATAGATTTAATAAATATAAAATTCCAAGATTACACAAATAAACTCAAAAGACTCTGGTCCCGAATCCCTGGTCAGTCTCGTCTTCAAGATCCAACCCATCCAGCAAGAAACAATCAATAATAATGTCTTTTTACCTTATCAAAACCTGTATCCATGTAATTTTCTTGGGTACCAAAAAGTTTCCCAAAGAGGGTGTGAGTAAAACTTAGTAGGTCAACACCACCATGTCTAAAAAACCCAGTATGATAATAAGTGTATTCAATAAAGTGATAATTATGAGTATTAATTAATTAATTAATATGATACAACAATCCACCTACTTCGGCACCATACCAGAATACCTATGATCATATATCTTAAACATGAAAATCATAACCACAATTCCATAGAAAAGCACATAACCGAATCAATCCATATAAGCATTATGGCATAACCAGACCAAGCCCTTTATATAAGCATTTCAACACAATCAGGTAAATCCCTTTATATAAGCATTTTAGCATAATCGAGAAAAGATCTTTATATAATCATTTCAGCATAAATGGGAAGATATATTTATATAATCTTTTAATAATAACTAGGAAAATCCTTTTATATAATAATTTTTAAATCATCAGGCATAACCCTTTATATAATAATTTTAGCATAAATCACAACACAAGTCATAACAGCTAGAATAACACAACATAATATCAAAAGTCACAATGGTCAATTTATCCAATTACCATTTTCCTTTTAATTATCCATTCATTCATTAAATTATACATTAATCCATTATCATGCCAGTGTACACAACCATTTATATAAAATCATCACCAATCATTAAAAAATCAAGTAATATGTTTTCTAAGGTAAATCTATCCTAAGAAATCACCTAAGATTTCATGTCATGCTAAATAATATTTTAATACATCAGCTAGTTCATTATTGTTCTAGGGAAGGCTCACCCTATGGGTAGTTCCAAGCCAGGTCTCAACACCATTGGATCTAAAGGGATCCAAAGAGTAGTCCAAACACATTATTATCATCATCTATTATTATTTTTGTTAACATGCATGTTGTGTCAGTGCAATCACATAATATTGGACATACTTGAACAAATAGAAACATACCATAAGGCTTTGTTCTAGACCACTTACCTTTATCCTGTGATTAAAGTAGTGATTTCTACTAGGAATGAAAACGAGGAACAAAGGCAAAGGAGATCACAAGGAAAATCCTAGATCACACTAGATCAAAACCTGATTTAATGGAAACAATAGATTACACTTTTATAACATAGAACAAGTAGAAGATATAGGGAAACCAAATAGAAGAAACCCATTAGAGATCAAATGCTTAATTGAGACATAGGGAAGATGAGTAATTTCTCCAAAATCACCCCGAGTTTCCCTAGGGTTTGAGAGAGAAGACTGCATAGTGGAAAAAATAAAATCATATGCACAAAATAATTTAAAACCAATGATATCAATATATTCATGATGTAAATCCCTTTCATGATGTGAAATTCTTGAATTATAAGATATGTTAAAAAATGTGTCACCTTGGGTTAAAATAAAACCAATCAACCATTTAATGATGTGAATCGGTTTCATAGAGTGTAAATTTTCACACTTTGAATGAGTTCACGTTGTCTTCTTGGAAATAGGTTTCTGTCGTGTAACATATTCATGATGTGAAAGTATTAATCATGTATATTTGAGCCCTACTTCTACAGGAATAACCCAAAACACCTCTAAAGCCTTCCAAAATCATGAATAACCCTTGTAAGACCTTGGAACCTTTATAACCAGACTTCATTAATTCAAAAAATATAAATCCCTAAACTTTAGCTCATTTTATTCAATAAATTCTCTCCATCCTTAAAAAGGGACTCAAACAAAAAGGTTTAAATAAAAAGAAAAATCCAACTAAAAGAGGTTCAACCAAAACCCAAAGAGGGACATACCTGAAAAAATATGGGATATTACAACCTTCTCACCATATAACTACTCATTCCTAAGCTGCTCCAAGTATCATTGTGGGGTCTTGGTGAACAATACTAGAAACTATGATCATATATCTGATTACCTATCTCAGGTCTCCTCTTGAAAATTCCCATGATGACACTTCACTAAAACTAGAGGTATAGTCTTTACCTAATGATAATTCTCACTACATTCTATAAACCGTATCAGATACTCCTCAAAGGAAGTATCTACACTAAGATCGATTTAATAAATTTCTACCACATAAGAAGGATCAGGATGATATATTTGAATCTAAAACACATGAAAAATGTAATACATGGAACTGTAGAGATATGAAAGGGAAAATCAGTATGCCACTAGATTAACCCTTTCCACTATCTCAGACGACCCAATAAACCTGGGTGCCAGCTTTCCCTATTCCCTGATACGACGTTTCCCTAACCTGGGAAAACCTGAAGGAAAATATAATGACCAACCTAAAACTCTATAGGTAATCTACAATGGTCATTGTATGATTAATTTATACCCTGAATAGTCACCAACCGCCTCCTAATCAACTGAACCTACTTAGACATCTCCTGCATGAGACAATGTCTAACAAGCACTGAATCACCTAACTACAACTAAAAAAGAGTTGAACAGAATGACATACCATATAGAGCCTCAAAAGGTTTCATTTGGATCAATTACTAGAATCTTTTATTATAATATAACTCAACAAGCACTAAATAATACACCCATAAACCCCCAAAAAACAAAACATTGGCTCATAACATATCCTCCAGAATCTGAATAGTCCATTCATATTGGCCATCGGTCTATGGATGATAGGCCATACTCAGAAGAACCTACAATCCCATATCCTTATGAAGACCATAATAGAATCAATACATGGAATGAGGATATATATTAGAAATGATACTTCTTATAACACTATGAAATTGGACTATCTTCAATATATAGAGACTACCCAGACCACCAATAGTGAAGGTCTCTCTAATATGAAAAAATTGGGCTACCTTTGACAGTCAATCTATGATCACCCAAAATTTATCATTCTTGCGAGATGTCCTAGGTAATACTATCAAAAAATACATAGTGACATAATCCCATTTCTATTTTGGAATGGGTAGAGGTTTAAATAGCCCATCATGCCTATGATCTCAGCTTTCACAAACTGATAGGTGAAACATCTCATCACAAATTTCTCTATATTCTTTTTAATTACCAAACATAAGTACTTTCTATAGAGATCACAATGAATCTTTTAAATAACTATATGTAATGTAATGAACCGACCATAATACCCTCTAAAACAAGTACCTGACTTGACCCATCACTTACTAGAAGGGAATTCCTGATCCCCATGAGCTGGCGACTAGCACTCAGGAATCAAACAAAAACCATAGGGAATGATTTCTCCCACTCGACACAAAAAAATGGCACATATATACAACATGAACAACAACGGAAAAGATAAAAATTTTCCTTAACATAAAAAAGTTAGTGGAAACCAAACAATAAAAGAGTAAAAATAATCTCCAAGTACAAGTCCAACCACAAAGGAGTACCAAATAGGAAAAAACTACTCTATGTGATAGTTTGGGCAGACTCCCATCATCTCACCATTATTTACTCAACTTAGTTGATATAAAATATCACCACCTCATTATGGTTTCTTACCTTTCCCTATATCAAAAGACATAACCAGGTCTATGCACCACCGAAGGGGTAAGAAGGGTGTGAGCCAACATGATCAGTAGTGTCTCACCTAGTTGTTCTATAAAAAAGTCTTTATACAAAATCCCAATTATGATCATTTTAAATAAAACATGGCATGATATGTAGTAAAGCAGTTTTATCAAAAGCATGGTAAATATTTCCCCTTTTCCAGCAATTCCAAAAAGAGGTAGGTATATTAATTTCAAGAGTAATTTCCATTATCATTTATCAAAATCCAAATCATGAATATCACATCTAAAATAGTACAAATACAAGAATAGATAAATCATTCAAAGGAACTCAATAGGCCAGGATAGTAGACTACTCACACCACAACAATGACCAGTGCACAAAAAGTACCTATATCAAAGGATTAAGGAGCATATAAATACCTTATGGCTTAAATTAACAACAATGTCAAGAAAAAGTCCCTAGAATGATAGGCCTATAGAGCATAGAAAATCCCCTTGAGCTAACCTCTCAATGATAATATGGATGATGACCCTAAGCTAAACCTTCCACCTACATACCCAAGGATTCTCATGTGTTGTATTTCATAAATCATTTCAACACTTTGAAAATGACCCTTTTTCCATTTACCAAAAACTATGGAAAACTCACCCTTTATCACAAATCCATTCACACACACAAAATTATCATGAAAAATTTATTTATAAATCAATTTATAAAAATAGGAGTAATACAGTTCACCCAACATGGGTTAGAGATGGAACCACCTACCTTAAAACTCAGGGTTGTACACACCCAAAAAGGATCCTACAACAAGAAGATCACAAAAATGACAATGAAGTCCCTAAAACCAATCTACAAATCATATAATTGATTAAATTTAACAAAATGTCTATCGAGAAAGAGGAAAAACACATACCTCAAGAATGCACACCCTCTGCACCATAACCAATAAAGGAAATAACCCCCAGAACAAGATCACACAATGGATATAGAGAGAAACAAAATAAAACATCACTAAAAACCAATAAATCCAATAATACAACTCAATGACACTACTGTGATCAAAGAAATGGAGAAGAAAGAATACTTACCTGCCTAGAGAGATGCAAACCAACTTTAATGGTGATAAATCATTGAACAGATCAATCCAGATCAAATTGAGACTCTCAAAATCACTAGAGAAACCTTTTAGGTCGAGATCCAAATGATACGTAGAATAATGAAATAGAATATTAGTTGAGTAGCACCCTAAAATCCATTTACACAAAATTTACATTGCATGTAATCCATTTACACATCGTGTAATCCTTAGGACTCAAGTACACCAAAAAACTTATCACCTTTCTTTTAAAATCTGAACTTTTAATATTACACGACATGTAATTAATTCATTCTGTGCACCAGGTTCACAACATCTTCCCTATAGAACTTAAATGTCATGTATTCCCATTACATGCCATGTATTTTTCCTACATTCTATAAAAACTAAAAATTATTATGAAAAAACCCAAAACGCCTTGGGAATACTTTGAACATGGGGAGAAACTCATAAAGATTTTAACACATTTATACCTAGACTCCATTAATTCAACAAATATACATACATAAACATTATTTCATTTTCTCCTAAAATGTTCTCCATCCTCAGGAGTCCCAAGATGCACCCAATTAAAGAGGAAAACAAGTAAAGGTAAGGGAATTACCTGAAAGAGGGTAACAAGATGTTAAAAACTCCCCATCATAAGACTTTCCATCCTTAGGAAGTCATGTGGAAGAATGAAGTCTGGTTAATAGGTGAAGAAATTTATCCTTCATCAATGGATCATGCTCCCAAGTCTCATGATAATTTGATTCATACTTCCATAACACTCTGACCAACACAATAAACTTACCATGCTAAACTTTTACATGAGAGTATATGATCTCTACTGGTTACTCTATAATAGAAATATCTATCTCTAACTCAATATCTTCCCAACTCAGAATGTGTGAGAGTCTAGGATGATATTTCTTAAGCTGTGATACATAGAAAACATCACGAATTCCCATCAAATGAACTAGTAATTCCAACTAATAAGAAACCTTCCCAAGACATTAAGTGACCTCAAATGGTCCAATATATCTTGAATCCAAATTTCCCTATTTTCCAAGCCTATGGTGACCCAACCAAGTAGAAACTTTCAGTAAAATCCGATCACCTACAGAAAACTCCAAAGGACAATTTTTATAATCTGCAAAATATTTTTTCTGACTCTGCACTGTAACCATATGAGGATACATATCCTGAACCTTTGTGGAAATCTCTTAAACTAAACTCAGTCCCACCAAATAAGCTTTCCCACCTCTTCCGAATAAAGAGGTGACCTGGACAGGTGACCATACAAAGCCACAATAGGATAAATTTTGATTGATGAGTGATAACAATTATTATAAGAAAACTCAATCTGTCCTAGATAGCTATCCCACAAATCACCAAAATCCAAGACATAGGCACAAACCATATCCTCCATGATCTGAATAACACTCTCCATCTGACCATCTCTCTATAGATAATAATCTATACTCAATCTGACCTAAGTCCCCATCTCCTCTTAGAGACTTATATAGAACCTCAAAGTAAGCCTAGGATCCCTATCTAAAAAATAGCTAAAGTAACCCCATGTAACCTCAGAATTTTTGCACATAAAACTTACCTTGATCTTAAACTTTTGTAGTGTATTCAATCAGAATAAAATGAGATGACTTTTTCAACCAATCAATCACTACCCAGATAGCATTCCTCTCTTAGGGAGTCCATGGTAATAAAAAAAAGTCCACAAACACCTCATCCCATTTCCAAACAGGAACTATAAGAGGATGGAGAAAACCAAAAGGTTTCAAATGATCTTCCTTTATCTATTGGAAGGTGTAACAGTGGGACACATACTCAGCAATTTCACGGTTCATACTTTTCCACTAGAATCACTGTATCATGTCATAATACATCTTTAATTTCTAGAATGAATGAATCAGGAAGAACTATAACAATTATAAATAATTGAGTTCCTTACTAGTATGGGGATAAAACATTAATACCCAAAATGGATCATACCATTTTCTGAGAGAGACCAACCCAAAACAGTCTCCCCACCATATAGGGTTTATTGAATTCCTATAAAATAAAAATCTTGTTGCTGAATCTATAGAATAGACTCAAGGATATATGAAGATAATTAAACACTGGTCAAAACCATACTTGAAACATTCTTCTAAGCATCCAACTGTAATTGATCAAAAATCCCCATAAGGTTCCACTCTTTATTCAATTCTATAACAACTTGTGATGGTAATTTTCTACTAAGATAATCCGTAATGACATTCCCATTCCTTGGGGTGTAGGTGATATCAAATTAAAACATTTGAAGTTATTCCACCCATTACCTCTACCTAAAATTAAAGTATTTATTAGAAAATATATAACTTAAGATCTTATTAGAATAAACTACTGTTAAACTTTCCGCCAAAAGATAATTACACCAACAATTAAGTGCATGCATAACTATGAGAAGCTCTAAATCATGAGTGGGGTAATTCTTATCATGAGGTTTAAGATGAAAAGAACTGTAAACCACCATATGATCTTACTTCATGAGAACTCAACCCAAACTAGTGCAATAAGTATCACAGAAAACCACACACCCCTTACCGGGCTCAGTTAAGATCAATATATTATCCAATGTCCGAAGTCTTTTCAACTCATCAAATGAGTATTGTCACTTTGCATCCCATATGAATTTCATCCCTTTTTTGGTAAGATCAGTCAAAGGTGATGCCAATTTTGAGAAATCCTTGAAGAATTGTTGATAGTAACCAACAAGGACAAGGAATATCCAAATTTCAAAGACATTTCATGGATCTTCCCATGAAAATACAACCATTACCTTCTCAGGATCAAATGATAATCCATGTTTATAAATCACATGCCCCAATACCTCCACTTCTTGAATCCAGAAAGTGTATTTTGAAATCTTTCATATAGAGTCTAAATTCTTAGGATTTCTAGAACTAACCTCAAATTGTTCTCATGCTCATTCTTGGATCTCAATTAAACCAAAATTCCATCTACAAAAATGGATAAATACTAATGGAATATCTAATTCATCAAATCCATGAAATTGTAGGAGCGTTAGTCATTAAAAATAGCATAAAAAGATATTCATAATGGTCAAAACTACTCCTAAAAGCCATATTTGTTATATCACACTCCCAAAATTTGATATGGTGATAACCCAACTAAAGATCAATCTTCAAAAACCACTTTATCTCCATTAACTATTCAAACAAATCATCCCCACAAGGAAAAGGATAGTTGTTCTTAATTGTTACCTGGTTCAACTTCTAACAGTCTACGCAAAATCAGAGTGCATATTATTCCTTATTGGATAAGATCAATGGGGTTTTCCAAGGTGAAACACTAGGGAGAACAAAACCCTTCACCGCTAGATTGTCCAACTAAATATTGAACTCTTTTAACTCTGCTGGTGCTATACGATAAGAAGGTATCGATATCGACCGCATACCAAGAACCAATTTAATTGAAAACTTTACCTATCTATCTGGAAGAATCGTGGAGAAATTATTTGGGAAAATGTTAGAAAAAACAAGAACAATTGTGTAAAGATCAAGAAATGAGTAAATTTTATTAGCCTCAAATACAAAAACAGATTACAAATTTCTAAGCTCTAGGTGGGAAGGTATTGCATGGACAGACCTCAGATCTCACTCTCCCTAAAACAACCATGATCTCCCATAGACCACAATAACACCAATGATATCAATCAACATAATCATGATGAGAAATAATCCAATCTATCCTGATGATGATGTTAAATAACTCTAAATCAAGAACAAGAAAATCTTAGACTAACTCTGCATCAACTATTGATAACATAAAATAAGGAAACCAAGTCCCCTTATCTTTCTTTTTCCCAAGAGGTGTTGATAACTCCATGAAAAAGGGAATGATTTCCATAGGAAGGTTAACCATACCAACCAAATGACCAAATATAAATCAGTGGGAAGAGACACTGAAGATTAAATAAAGATGGTACCTATCACTATCGTTGGACCCATGTCTATCGCCACTGTAAATTCATATACTGCATGAAGGTGCTTCACTCTTGAGGCTTTTGGTTGGTTCCATTTATTCATTAAAGAATCTAAATATTCCATAATAGACTTTGGAGCTGACAATCCCTTACCATATCGAAAAGTATACATGGCCTGAATAAGATTATTTAGATAACCATAATGCCCACAACTATTACACATATTTGTAGTTGAAGGACAATAACATTGTGTTTGTTTGACAATGACACATTGATACCAAGTTAGAGGCACAACACTAGCTAAAACTAGAGGTGATGAAGAGGCCTGCTTCCAATAACTACCTCCACCACTCCTGTGATGATCCTGCCACTTCCTCTTTTTCCCTGGTGCACCACTAAAGCTTCCACTAGGTGGAAGAGAAGGTGAAAAATATCCAAATTTGCCTGAAATATTATGTTATACCATTATATACCTATCCACTATCTCTAAATAGTTTGAAATATTCAACATAAATACCTACAATCTGATATCTGGTCTCAAACCCTGTAGGTACTTATGATTTTTCATCTGTTCATTCCTTCAACTTCTGATGCAAAACGAACTAGCTCAGCAAACCGATTGGTGGATATAGACACCAAAAAATCTCCCTAATTTAGAGAGAGGAACCCCAGATACTTCTCCATCATCAGTGACTCTATAAAAAACTGTTGGAAGAAGAGAGTCTTGAAACCCTTCTAGTTCAAGCCCATATGCTTATCATCCAGTACCATGGAATCCCACCACTTCTTACTAGGAACCTTGATTCAAAATACAACACACTTCACTTTAATATTCTCAAGTTTAACCAGGAAGTCAAAGATCTGATCTATATTGTTCAGATAGCCCTCAATGTAAAACCCCAAGATTTTGTGATTTTTTTCAAATTAATTTAACCTTCACTATATTTTTCATTTTACGCAACACTAAAGATAGCTTATTTTATATTAAAGAACTATGGTTGTCTTACATTATACGCAACACCAAGTTAATCATACACAACACACAAAATAAAATTTATCTTTCTCTACATGGAACATTAAGGTTAGCTTGCGTTACATGCAATAATGACTTTCCTCGATGGCTTGTGTAACACAAAAGACTGAGTTTTACCGAACAATATTATATCATTAAAATGTTATTACTTAATATAATAAGATATAACCTACATGTTAAATTAGAGGTTATGAATAATATTAAATAATTTTTGAAAATATATGGTTTATATAATATAATATGAATTTTTAGGTTACCAATTAATTATAAATGAATATTAAAACTGATTTAATGTAAAATGAAATATTATTATTTTTATGGTCACAAATCTGTTTTACCCCAACAAATTAAATTAAATTAAATAAAATTATCAAGTGATAATAATGTAATATATATTTTATATATTCTATTGAATATTTTTGATATTAATTAAATAGATTTTATAAACATAATATAAGGATAAATCCAATTTTATACTTAAAAACATATATTTTTATAAATGTAGTTTTACTTCCTTTTAATGGGGAACCCATTTTAAATCCAAAATATAGAACTTTTATAGACATAATATGTCAAAATAAACTTTATATTCTAAACAGAAACATAAAAATTAGGTTAGGATAATTTTTTGGCATTTTTCTGTAAGGTTTTATTTTTTAATGAATAGTTAAAAACGCTAAATTTTAATTCAAAACTATTTTTTCATCTAATTTATTTATAAGGTTAAATTATATTTTAAATTTGATTCAAAGTTTAATTAGATAATATTTTTATCAATTAATATAATTTAGGTCATTGATATCAATTTAACTTTGAAATTGCGTATAAAAACTTAGCAAAGTTTTGAATGTTTTTACTTTAAAAACCCACATTGTCGACCCGACTACAAGATTAATTATAAATTAATTTATTCCAATTATGTGATTATAATTTAGAAAAATGGATAACATATTTTTAATAATAATAATTTATAATTTCTAATAAATTCAAATTATTTTTTTACCAAAACTATTAGTGAATGTAATTAAAATTAATTATAGCGATTAATGTAAAATTAAGAATAACTAAGGACCAAACCTTAAATTTAAGACTATAAACTTTTTTGAAACCCATTTTATAGCCATTATTCATCCATTAAACTTCAATTATGGAGTTTTTTTGATTTTATATGACTTTTTAGGTAAAAATGTGAGTACACCTAACTTGTTTAAAAAAATACAAAGTGAGTCCTTTCCCTACCATATAAAAGGCCACCACCTCTCCATCTTCTTAACACATTTAAAAGATATTAGGTTAAACCAATATATACCCAATAAAATTTCCAAAATCCATCCCTTCCTCATATAATCTTTTCTTTTGGAATAAGGCAATCCAAATAAGCCTTTTGTCACAAACCCAAAATAGTTACCCAATTTAGAGGTAACACCTTCTCTCAAGATCCTTTCTTTTATATTACTTCTCCACCCCTCCACTATCTTTATTACATTATGGTATAAAAACATCAGTATCATAAATATACTAGGATGTTTTTATGCTAATTTTTTTATCTACACTTACACACACCTCTATCTAATGGTTAACGAACATACTGTTTACGTGTACGGTGAACTACTGCCTCACTAAAAGATGATTGTTCATTTTTTCTTTACCGCCTCTCATGGTGGAAATTATGATGAAAAATATGTTTATAAATGTTATATATTATATTTATTATTTCTTTAATCTTATTTAATTCATTTAAAACATATATATTTACACATTCCATTTGGTGTCAATACGATAATTTCATTTGATGAAGTGTGAACTACCACCCCTCAAAGCGATGTGAATCATTCATAAATTATATGGAATGTATTAAGGATGGGTTTAGTGAAATTATATGATATATATAACATTATAATTATAATTTAATGATATCATATACATATACACATATATTTCATTTTATTTATTTCTTTCAATACGACAATAAAAATGGAAACATCATTCATGTGTACGTACAACTTACCACCTCCATGAATAAGGTATTCCATTTTGTACTTATATATTATATAGATTATTATAATACACATATAATGTATATAAATGATATTTATATCATTTTTTACATTCTTTAATAATGATTTAATTATAAGTACCAATGATATAACAAATTAAGACACATGAGAAGAACAAAGCGAATATTATCTGATGTGAAAACTTAACATAGGATGGTTAAAAACCAGGTAATATAAGGCTATAATAAAACTATATATGGTATTAGATATAATAATATGTTTCTTTAAAATAATTATAATAAATTTATATTTATTATGCAGGTTTTTCGAAAGAGTATGATGAGAGTCAAGACACAAGGTAAGATAATTTCATCTCACTTTTTATTTCTGTGAGTTACATGCTTTATTAACCACCCATTCATTTTGTGTGGTGTGTATAATTATCATGGATGTATTATATGATTTTCATAATTTAATTTATGAGTATTTAAATATCCCTTTTATTATATTTCTTTCATGTGGTCTATGTTTCAAAAGTTACCAAATCGGTAAAATGATTTTGTCTCAATTTTACTTATTTGAGACACATGCCATGTTATACACCTATATCTTTCCATGAGGTTTATATAATGAATTTTAAATTTTATATAATGAATATATTTATGTTCATGATATTTTAATATTCATTTAATTTCATTTTCTTAAAAGGAGTGTATGGTTTAAAGTTACCAAGTGGTAAGAGTTTATTGAAACAATCTCATTGCCTTTTGATATTGTTTATGTTTATACTTACTTTGATGAATTATTATGATCTATATCTCATGAAAATTCATGAATTTTCTTCTCCTCTAGTTATTTATTATTTATTCATGTATTGGTACAATTTTATACTCTTTGGTACATTATATTGGTATGAAATATTTTTTATGAAAGCTCAAATTTACTCTCTCTTAAATCGGAAGTCTATGTTCTTTCACAACCATGTTTTCTAAAAAGGTTTTCAAAATGTTTTCAAGAATTATTTATAAGTTTTCAAATTATTTTCAAAGAAATTAATTTAATTTTTTTTCAAGATTTCTTTATAAGTATTCAAATTATTTTTAATGAAATGGTTTTCAAAACATTTTCAAGATTTCTTTTAAAGTTTTAAAGGTGTTTTAAAAAAATGTTTTAATTTTTTTTTGATTCTTATTCTATAAGTTTTCAAGGAAAAAAATTTTCAAAATAATTTCAAGTCTTATTTATAAGTTTTAAAGGTATTTTATAATAAAATTATTTTCAAATAGTTTTATGCATTAAAAATGATTTTTCAAATACGAAAGGATATTTTCCTCAAGAAATGTTTTTTGAAAGATATTTCAAAATTATTTTCCATCTAAGATAACATTTGTTGATGTTAATCATGAATTTATAGAAAATTATCTAGAGGTTTCATTCACATTCTTTCTCTGAATGGGTTATGATTAATGTCATGGTCTTTATGAAAGTTGTTTCTCTTTCACGAGTTATATGTTTATGAAATATATTTATCTTTAATGAGTTATTTGTTTATAAAATCCATTTATCTTTCAGGAGTTGTGATTTTAATGAAATGATTATAAAACCTGTATCTTTTTCCACAGGTTATGATATGTTTATATGTTTATTATACCCATTTCATTTCATGGGTTAATATATTATTGTTTATGATTTTGTAGCACATTTATGTATGATTTCACTATGAGATGGGTGGGACCAATATCTACCTCCAATTCATTGGGTAATGATAATTTGTATGTGAACTCAGAGGGTACACGTGTTTTAGACCAAGCCCCAAAAAAAGAAGGTACATGGGTTGTATCCCAATCCTAAAAGTAAGAGTGTACATGGGTTGTAGCCCAAGCCTAAAAATAAGAAGGTACACGATTTGTAGCTGAAGCCAAAAAGTAATAGGTACATGAGTTGTATCCCCAAAAAACAAGAAGGTACATGGGTTTTATCCCAATCCTAAAAGTAAGAGGGTATACAAGTTGTTAGACCATGCTTGAAGTAGGTACACAGGTCATAGCCCAATCCTAACATGTTATAATGGTCTTGGTAGGTAGTATTAACCTAAATTTTTCTATTCTTCTATGTCTTCCATAAATTCCATGATTTATCCATATGTTATGATTTCATTGATTATGTTATTTATTTCCTTATGATTCATGAATTATGAAGTGAAAATCTTTATTATGATCTCTAATATGTAGGGTATTATCTTCAAATGTTATGCACAAGTTCCATACCCATTTTTTCATGTTATGATTATGGATTTCCTTTATTTACCCTTATTGAGCATCTGAGCTCACCCCTTTCTTATGTTTCATTTCCCCAGGTTATTAATAAAGATTTTAGGTAGAATTACTAAATTTGGGGATATTTTTGGGATACATTGAATATATTTCACCAGGATAGATGTTTTTTTCCCAAGTTTCCAAATACACTAAACTATTATGGTCTTTAGGCATGAATTTTTGTAATGTACTAAATATTCATGTAAAATGATGTAATATCCATGTATGTTAAGACTGGGTTTCTATAGTTGGTATCAAAGGAAAGGTTCAGTCAACCTTTGGAAACTAGGATGATAAAACTTTAGTGATATCCCTAGGTATATTTCTAGGGATATGTCAAAGGATGTCTCTAAGGATAAGTATAAGGATGAATTGATGTTTTGGAAAATTTCCTAGAATTTTGGTAAAGGATAGAGTGATTGGTTTCTAAGAAATACATACCTGTCTGGATACTATAATTTGATGTGTCACTAATATTGATGTACATAGGAGTAACAATTCTGAAAACATGTTTAGGGCCCGAGTCGGGGTAATCTGGTATATGAAAATGGGCCATGCTACACACCTGGTTTGATACTCCTGGGGGACATGCTTCGAGAATTCAAAAACTCTTAATGAACCATCATGAATAATTTAAATAGATGTTTTCTATGAATAACCTAGTATAAACCCAAGGTTTCATAGATTAAGGAAGGTGTCATAATTTATACATCCTATAAGTGACTTTTCATGATTATGTGGTTCCTATCTATGATAATTGTTTCTTAATCTATTATTTTTGGATTTAGTCAATGGATGAAACCCAAAATAACCACATTAATGGTGATTGTGAAGTAAAATGAAATGAGTGTTCTCCTATGGATCTGAATTTTTTGGGAGTTGGAATGAAAAACCTCACTACTATACTCACACAACTTTCTCGAGCTATGAATCATGATGAACTTTTAAATGATCACAGGAGGGAAAACATTCTGTTGAGTCCTTCATGAAAAAACTTCCACCTTATTTCAGAGAGTCTTCTGATCCACTTTTTCTAAACATTGGATCAGTACCACTGAAAAGATATTATCTGTTATCCAGTGTTCGGATCATGAGAAAGTCATTCTCTCTATTTATCAATTAGAAGGTGAAGCAGACATCTGGTGGACTCTAATCAAGAATACAAGTAAGAAATATGAAATTGAATCCATGGATTGGGATGTGTTCAAGAACTTATTCTCCAATAAGTATTTTCCTCATGTTATTCATAAGATGATGTAAAATGAGTTCCTTGAGTTAAAGCAAAAGGATGATCAATCTGTCAGTGCCTATGAGGTTTATTTCACAAGACTTGTGAGGTACGCTTCTAGAATTATCATTTAATTTGAAATTAAGGTTGATAGGTTATTCAGTGTCTTAAAGCCAAGTCTTAGAAGATAATTTTCCATAAGATACTTTGTTATCTATGAAGAGATTGTGCGTTGTGCAATAAAAGTTGAAATGGAGTTTGGAGTTATGTATCAATATCATAGTCTTAACAATAAGAGGAATATTGAGTTTAAAGGACAATCAATAAACCATAGAGGTAAGAAGATGACCCTTACTTTGTTCTCTAAGTGTGGAAATAAGTATGGTGGTAATTATCTTAATGGGAATAGTAAATGATTTAAGTTTTTAAAGGAATGACATCAAGCAGATGAATTCTGAATTGATTGGGAAAATTTATATAATGACATTAATAATGAGAAAACATCTCAGGATGAACCTCTAGTAGTTCAGTGTTTTAATTGCAGGGAGTTTGGACATTTCAACAAACAATTTCCCAATTCCAAGGGTTAATAATGGTGAGCATCACCAACAACCTATAAAGACAAAGGAAAAAGGTAAAGAATATGAAATCACAATGGATGAAGTGATCCATGATAATTGGGGAACTCTATTGTGGATAATTTACTATGGTATTTTGTAGAAATAAGATCTATGAAAATATTTTTGATCCTTTATTAGAAATTTTTATGAGTCAAATCATTGATTATATTTCTATACATTAATTTTGTATTAATAAAACCACATTAATTTTCTATATTCATAAGAATGAACCCAAGATTCCAATAGAAATGTTTTTTTTAATATAAGAGCCTATTTAAGGAATAAAGGGTGGATTATATTTTGAAAGCATGTATGATTTCAATAAGGATTTATGAAAATTAAGATTATGAACCTGTTTTCAAAATAATATATGATGAAGTTATTCACATGTTTGGTATGATATGACACATGGGGGATAAATGTTAAGATGATTTCATGAACTTCTTTCTACTATTTTGGATTTTTATCTTTCAGAAGTGTTATAATGTTAACCATTCATGAAAAGTATATGTAAAAATTTTGATGAATTATTTATGTATTAAGGTTGTATTTAAAACCTTATTTAAAAGACTATTTAGTGATTAAAATTATTTAAAGGATGTCCATAATATTTTGGATACTATATTAGTGTGGTTTTATAAAAAGACATCATGTATTTTAGTTTAAAACCAATCAAATACGGAAAGGTTATGGGTCTTAAACCCATGACTGAAGGATGATCGGGGTTTCACACCTACCACATACCTATGCAATATCCTGGTTAAGGTGTAATTATTATTTTTTAATAATTATTAATGATGATTTAATAGAGTTATTTTTTATGTTTATAGATTAATGTGTTTACTATATTGATTTTAAAGAATAGTTAAAGATAAATAGTTATACTTTTCATTATTTTATGGGCCTTAAGATCTGATAAAAGTGTGTTTTAGCACTTATGGAATAAAGGTTAATTTTTGGACATCCATTACATGATGTAATGTATGAATTAGAAATTGATAAAATAACGACTAAAGAATGAATTTTTGTTTATATAAATATATCAAGTACATATATTTACTTATATTGTTGGTTAATAAAATAATTACTTGATGTTAGGATAATGTTCAAAAGAAAAAATGTTGTCCTAATACCTTACTTTTTTTAAACCGATGGATTTTTAAATTATCAGAGATTTATGACTTTGAGGCCCTCAAATTTTCTTTGATCATTCACTTATTTTTGATTGATGAAAACAATCACTCTATATAAATATTTACTCTTTCCCTCCATATCTAATATTCACTCCCAACATATGTTATACTATGTCTAAACCTAGTTATATATTAATTTGGGTAACAATTATGGTTCCAAATTTCCCCTTTTAAGGGAAGTTTTAGTGTCCATTTTTACGATGTCAGTTTCTATGAATAAAAATTTTAGGTATTAAAACTTTTATAACTTATATTTATTTTGAGGGAGAAATTCATTTTAAGGGTGGTATAATGTAACACCTCGATATTTTGTGATTTTTTTTGAATTAATTTAACCTTTTCGATATTTTTTATTTTACACCACACTGAAGATAGCTTATTTTATATTAAAGAACGATGTTTGGCTTGCGTTATACACAACACCAAGTTAATCATGAAAAAACGCAACATAAAATTTATCTTTCTCTACATGGAACATCTAGGTAAGCTTTTATTACACACAAAAATGACTTTCCTTGATGGATTGTATAATACGCAAGATCACGTTTTACCGAAAAATAATATATCATTAAAATATTATTACTTAATATAATAAGATATAACCTACCTGTTAAATTAGCATTTATGAATAATATTAACTAATTTATGAAAATATATGATTTACATTATATAATATGAACTCATATGTTACTAATTAATTATAAATGAATATAAAAACTGATTGAATGTAAAAGGAAATATTATTATTTTTAAGGTCACAAAGCTGTTTTACCCTAATATGTTAAATTAAATACAATTAGTGAGTAATAATAATTTAATATATATGTTATATATTCAATAAAATATTTTCTATATTAATTAAACATATTTTTATTGACGTAAGATAAGAACAAACCCAATTTTATGCTTAAAACCATTTATTTTTATAAATGTAGTTTTACTGCCTTTTATTGGAGAACCCATTTCAAATACCAATTTTGGAAATTTTATAGACTCAATATGTAAAACTAAATTTTATATTTTAAATAAAAACATAAAAATTAGGTTAGTATTATTTTTTGGTATTTTTATAAGGTTTCATTTTTTAAGGAGTAGTTAAAAATACCGAAATTTAGTTCAAAATTGCATTTTCATTTAATTTATTTATAAGGTTAAATTATATTTTAAATTATTTTAAAAGTTTAATTAGATAATATTTTTATCAATTAATATAATTTAGGTCATTGATAAAAATTTTACTTTGAAATTGGGTATAAAAACTTAGCAAACTTTTGAATGTTTTTACTTTAAAAACCTATATTGTCAACCCAATTGTGAGATTAATTTTAAATTAATTTCTGACAATTATGTGATTATAATTTGTAAAAAAAGATTCCATATTTGGAATAAACATATTTTATAATGTCTAATAAGGTCAAATTATGGTTTTAACCAAAATATTAGTGAAATTAATTAAAATTAATTACAATGATTAAGGTAAAATTAAGCTTAACTAAGGACTAAACCTTAAATTTAATACCCAAAATGACTTATAAACTTGTCCAAAACCCATTGTATGACCATTATTATTTCATTAACCTTACATTATTGAGTTTTTTTTGGTTTTATATGACTTTTTTAGGTAAAAATGTGGTTACACCTAACTTGTTTTCAAAAATACTAAGTGAGTCCTTTCCCTTCCCTATAAAAGGCTACCACCTCCCCCTCTTATTCAAAACTCTAAAACCTATTAGGCTCAGAAAATATCTGACCAATAAAATTCTTAAAATCCCTTCCTTCCTCCTTGAATCCTTCCATTAGTAAGAAGGAAATCAAAGGAAGCCTTTTGGCACAAACCAAAAGGAGTTACCCGATTTAGAGGTAACGCCTTCTCTCAAACTCCTTTATTTTAATTTTCTTATCCACCCCTCCACTCTCTTAATTTTATTATGATATAAAAAAACCAGTATCATAAATATACTATTATGTTTTTATGCTAAGTTTTTGACCTAAAATTACAAACACCTTTATCTAATGGGTAACAAACATATTGTTTACGTGTATGATGAACTACCGCCTCACTAAATGATGATTGTACATTTTTCCTTTACCACCTATCATGGTGGATATTATGATGGAATATATATATATATATATTATATTTATTATTCCTTTAATCTTCAGTAATTATTTTAAAACATATATCTTTATATGTTCCATTTGGTATTAATACGATAATTTCAGTTGAGGAAGTGTGGACTACCGCCCCCTCAAAGCGATGTGAATCGTTAATACACTACACAGAATATATTAAGTACGATTTTAGTGAAATTATATGATATATTTGACATTATAATTATAATTTAATGATATTATATACATATATACATATATGTAATTTTATTTATTTCTTTCAATATGACAATAAAAATAGAAATATCGTTCATGCGTACATACGACTTACCTTCTCCATGAATGGTGTATTCCAATTCATAATTATATATTATATATATCATTATCATAAAAATATAATGGATATAAATTATATTTATATCATGATTTACATTATGCAATCATGATATAATTATATGGACCAACGACATAACAAATTAAGACACATGCGAAGAACAAAGAAAATATTATCTGAAGTGAAACCTTAACATATGATGGTTAACAAGTGTGTAATATAAGGTCGTAATAAAAACATATATGGTATTATATATAATAATATGGTTATGTAAAATATTTATAATAAAGTTATATTTATTATACAGGTGGTTTGAATGAGTATGATGAGAGTCAAGACACAAGTTAAGGGAATTTCATCTCACTTTTTATTTCCGTGAGTTACATGCTTTATTCACCACCCATTCATTTTGTGTGGTGTGTATAATACCCATGGATGTATTATATTATTATTATAATTAAATTTATGGGTATTTAAGCATACCTTTTATTATATTTCATTCATGGGGACTATGTTTCAAAATTTACCAAATCAGTAAAATGATTTTGTCTCAATTTGCCTTCTTTGAGAAACATGTCATGTTATGCACTTATATTTTTCCATGAGGTGTATATATTGTCTTTAAAATGTTATATAATGACTCTATTTATGTTCATGTTGTTTTAAACTTCATGTAATTTCATTTTATTAAAAGGTAAGTATGGTTCAAAGTTACCAAGTGGTAAGAGTTTATTGAAACAATCTCATCACCTTTCGAGATTGTTTCTGTTTATGATTACTTTGATGAAGTATTATAATCCATATCTCAATAAAATTCATTAATTTTATTATAATATGGTTATTTATTATTTATTCATTTATTGGTACCATTTTTTACTCTTAGTTACATAGGATTGGCAATAAAGTGTTTTTATAAAAGCCCTACTTTACTCTCTCTTCAATTATAAATCTATGTTCTTTCAAAACCATGGTTTCTAAAAAGTTTTTCATTTTTTTAAAGAATTATTTATATGTTTTAAAATTATTTTCAATGAAATGGTTTTCAAAACGTTTTCAATATTTATTTTAAAGTTTTCAAGGTGTTTAAAATAATGTTTAAAAATGTTATGATACTTATTCTATAAGTTTTCAAGGAAAAAGGTTTGAAAAATGATTTCAAGTCTTATTTATATGTTTTAAAGGTATTTTCTATGAAAATTATTTTTAAATGGTTTTATGCATTAAAAGTCATTTTTCAAAGAATAAAGGATATTTTCCTTAAGAAATGTTTTTTGAAAGATATTTCAAAATTATTTTCCATATAAGATGACATCAGTTAATGTTACTCGTGCCTTTATAATAAATGATCTAAAGGATCCATTAATATTCTTTCTCTAAATGGGTTATTCTTAATTTCATGGTCTTTATGAAACCCTTTTCTCTTTCACGTGTTATATATTTATGAAATCTGTTTATATTTCATGGGTTATATGTTAATGAATTCCCTTTCTCTTTCATGGGTTGTGCTTTTGATGAAATTATTATGAATCCTATATCTTTTTCCATAGGTTATGATATATTTATATGTTTCTGATATCCATTTCATTTAATGGGTTAATATATGATTGTTTATGATTATGTGGAACATGTATATATGATTTCACTATGAGATGAGTGGGACCTATATCTCCATCCAATGAATTTGGTAATGATAAGTTGTATATGAGCTCAGAGGGTAAAAGGATTATAGACTAATCCCAAAAACAAGAAGGTACATGGGTTATATCCCAAGCCTAAAAGTAAGAGGGTATATGGGTTGTAGTCCAATCCCGAAAACAAGAAGGTACACGAGTTGTATCCCAAGCCTAAAAGTAAGAGGGTACATGAGTTATATCCCAATACAAAAAACAATAAGGTACATGGGTTGTAGCCAAATGCTAAAAGTAAGAGGGTAAATAGGTTGTTAGTCCAATCCCGAAGTAGGTACACGAGTTATATCCCAATACTAATATGTTATAATGGTTTTGGTAGGTATCCTTGACTTAAAATTTTATATTATTATATGTCTGCCAAAAATTACATTATTTATTCATATGTTATGATTTCAAGGATTATGTTCTTTATTTCCTTATGATTCATGACTTATGAAGTTCCAATCTTTATTATGATCTCTAATATGTAGGGTATGATCTTCAAATGTTATTCACAAGTTCCATACCCTTTTGTTTATGTTATTCTTACATATTTTATTTATTTACCCTTACAGATCATCTAAGATAACCCATTTCTTATGTTTACTTTCCCTGAGTTATGAAGAAATGTTTTAGGTAAAAGTACTAAATTTGGAGATATTCATGGGATATATTGAAGATATTTCACCGGGATAGAATGTTTTTTTCCAAGTTTCCAAAGACACTAAACTATTACGGTCCTCAGACATGAATTTTTATAATGTACAAAATATTCATCTAAAATAATATAATATACATGTATGTTAAGACTATATTTCTATAGTTGGTATCAAAGGAAAGGTTTATTAAATATTAATAAACTAGGATGATAAAAATTTAGTGATATACCTAGGTATATTTCTAAGGATATGTCTATGGATGTCTCTAAGGATAAGTATAAGGTTGAGTTAACATTTAGGAAAATGTCCTAGAATTTTGGTAAAGGATAGATTGAGTGGTTTCCTAGAAATACATACCTATTTGGATACTACAAGTGGATGTGTCTATATAATATATGTACCTAGGAGTAAAAACTCCAATAAGATGTTCCGGGCTTGACTTGGGGTAATCTGGTACACAACAATGTCCCCTGCTGCACACCTGGTTTGACACTCCTGGGGGATATGCTTTGGGAATTAAAAAAATCTTCATGAACCATCATGAAGTATTTAAATAGAATTTGGATATGAATAAACTTGGATAAACCTAAAGTTTAATATATTAAGGAAGGTGTCATTATTTAGACATCTTATAAATGACTTTTCATGATTACATGGTTCCTATATATGATAATTGTTTCTTACTCTATGATTTTTGGATTTATTCAATGGATGAAACCCAAAAGAACCACATTAATGGTGATTGTGAGGGATAATGCAATGATTGTTCTCCTGAGGATCTGGATTCTTTAGGATATGGAATGAAAAACCTCATTTCTATGCTCAAAAAACTTTCTCAATCTATGAATCATGATGAACATCCAAACTATAAAAGGAGGGAACAATGTTATGTTGATTCCTTCATGAGGAAACATCCACCTTCTTTCAGTAGATCATCTAATCCACTTTTTTTTGAACACTGGATCAGTACCACTGAATATATATTCTCTATTCTCCAATGTTCAGATCATGAGAAATTCATTCTGGCTGTTTATCGGTTTGAAGGTGAACCAGACCAATGATGAACTCTAATCAAGAATATAAGGAAGAAAGATGAAATTGAATCCATGGATTTGGATGGGTCCAAGAACATATTATTTAATAAGTACATTCCTCATGTTCTTCATACAATGGTGGAAAAGGAGTTCCTTGAGTTGAAGAAAAATTATGATGAATATATCGGTGCCTACGAGGATAATTTCCCAAGACTTGCAAGGTACACTTCTAGAATTATCATCCAACCAGAAAGTATGGTTGACAGTTTCTTCAGTGGCTTAAAGACAATTCTCAAAAGGGCGTTGGACACAAGATACTTTGGTAGCTATGAAGAGATTCCATGTTGTGTAATCAAAGTTGAAATGGAGGTTAGAGTTATGTATCAATCTCATGGTTTTAATAAGAAGAGGAAGATAGAGTTCAAAGGAGAATCAAGAAACCATGGAGATAAGAAGAAGACCATTACTTTGGGATTTAATTGTAAAAAGAAGCATGGTGGGAATTGTATTAATGGGACTAATAAATTTTTTAAGTGTGAAAAGAAAGTACATTGAGTGGATGAATGCCGAAGTGATTGGAAAAAGTTATATAATGATGCAAATAATGAGAAAACTCCTCAGGATGAACCTCACAAAAATTAGTGTTTCAATTATTGGGAGTTTGGGAATTTCACCAAAAAGTTTCCAAATCCAAGGGTTAATAATGATGATTTATGCCAAAAATATCTGAAGATAATGTACGATGGTAAAGTTTATGTAATCACAACAGATGAAGTGATCCATGATAATTAGGGAACTCCATAGGGGAAATTTCCTATGGGGTTTTGTAAAAATAAGATCTATGAAAATATTATTGATCATTTATTGGAATTTTTATGAGTCTAAGAATAAATTATCTTTATCTGCATGAATTTTGGATTAATAAAATCACATTGATTTCTTATATTTAAAAGGATGAACCCAAGCTTCCAATAGAAACGTTTTTTTAAAGATAAGATCCTATTTAAGGAATAAAGGGTGAATTATCTTTTGGAAGAATGTATGTTTTCAATAAGGATTTATGGAAATTCATATTATGAACATGTTTTCAAGATAATATATGACAAATTTATTCACATGTTTGGTCTGTGATGACACATGGGGGATCAATGTTAAGATGATTTCATAACCTTCTTTATACTGTTTTGGATTTTTATCTTTTAGAAGGGTTATCAGGTTATCCATTCCTGAAAAGTTTAATTTAAACTTAAGATGAAGTATGTATGTATTAAGGTTGTATATAAAACCTTAGTTAAAATTATATTTAGTGATTAACCTTATTTCAAGGATGTCAATCATATTTTCCAAATCATATTAGCATGGTTTTGGAAAATAACATCATGTATGTCAGGTGATAACCAATCAAGTCTGGAAAGGCCACGGGTCTTGAACCCATAATCGAAGGATGATAAGGGTTTCACACCTACCACAAGTCTATGTGATGTCTTGGTTAAGGTGTAATTATTTTTGTTGAATAATTATTAATGATTAACCAATAAAGTTACTTTTTTTGTTTACAGATTTATGTATTAACCATATTAATTTTTAAGAATAGTTAGAGATAAATAGTTATACTCTTCATTATTTTATAGGCCTTAAGATCTAATAAAAGTGTATTTTATAACTTTAAGCATCAAATTTAATTTATAGACATTAATTACCTAAAGTAATGAATGAATAAGAAATTTATGAAATCACAAATAAAGAACAACATTTTGTTTATAGAAATATATAAAGTAAGTATATTTCCTTATATTTTTGTTAAATAAAATAATTACTCAACGTTAGGATAATGATCAAAAGAAAATGTGGCTGGGCCATCACCCGCTTTGTTTCCCGGCCCCTACCTTTTAAAAAAAAGAAAAAAGAATGATCAAAAGAAAATGTGTTGTCCTAATACCTTAATTTTTCTGAACCAATGACCTTTTAAATTATCAAATATTTATGACTTTGAGGCCCTCAAATTTTATTTGATCATTTACTTGTTTGTGATTGATGACCTCAATCATTCTCTATAAATATTTACACTTTTAACCCATATCCAATCTTGACTCCAAACGTATGTTATCCTATATCAAAATGTAGTTATATGTTACTTTGGGTAACCGTTATGGTTCCAACTTTCCCTTTTTAAGGTAAGTTTTAGTGTCCATTTTTATGATGTGAGTTTCTATGAATGAAACTTCCAAGTATTAAAACTTTGATAACATAGATGATTTTTTAGTGATAAATTCATTTTAAGGGGGTAGAATGTAAGACCCCAATATTTTATGATTTTTTTTTCAAATTAATTTAACTATTACGATATTTTTCATTTTACGTAACATTGAAGATATATTATTTTATACTAAAGAACTACATTTGGCTTATGTTATATGAAACATCAAGTTAATTGTGAAAAAAATGCAACATAATTTTTTTTTCTCTATACAGATTACCAATTTTAGCTTGCATTACACGCAACAATGAATTTTCATAATGGCTTGTGTAACATGAAAGATCAAGTTTTACCAAACAATAGTATATCATTAAAATTTTATTACTTAATATAATAACATATAATCTATATGTTAAATTAGTAGTTATGAATAAAATTAATTAATTTATGAAAATATACGGTTTACACAATATAATATGAATCCACAATTTACCAATTAATTATAAAGTAATATGAAAACTGATTGAATGTAAAAGGAAATATTATTATTTTTATGGTCACAAAGCTATTTTACCCTAATAAATTAAATTAAATACAATCAGTGAGTGATAATAATGTAATATATATATATATTATATATTCATTAAAATAATTTTTATATTCATTCAATATATTTGATATATTTAAGAAAAGAACAAACCCAATTTATGATTAAAAAAATATATTTTTATAAATGCAGTTCTATTGAATTTTAATAGAGAACCCATTTTAAATCCATTTCTTTAATTTTATAGAATTAATATATAAAAATATACTTCATATTTTAAATAATATCATAAAAATTAGGTTAGGATAATTTTTTGGTATTTTTCTATAAGGTTTAATTTTTTTAATGAATAGTTAAATTTACAGAATTTTAGTTCAAAATTGTTTTTTCATATAATTTATTTTTATGGTTAAATTATATTTAACGTAGTTTCAAATATAATTAGATAATATTTTTATCAAATAATATAATTTAGGTCATTGATATCAATTTCACTTTGAAATTGGGTATAAAAACTTAGTAAACTTTTGAATGTTTTTACTTTAAAAACTCGCATTGTTGACCTGACTACTGGATTAATTTCAAATTAATTTATTCCATTTATGTGATGAGAATTTATAAAAATGGATTACATATTTTAAATAAGAATAATTTATAATTTATAATAATGTAAACTTATTTTTTGATAAAAAAATTACTGAAAGCAATTAAAATTAATTATATTGATTAAGGTAAAATTAAGCTTAACAAAGGACTAAACCTAAATTTAAGACCCAAAACGACTTATAAACTTATCCAAAACCCATTTTCAGACCATTATTCATCCATTAAACTTCCATTATTTACTTGTTTTATTTTTATATGACTTTTTTTAGGTAAAAATGTGGGTACACCTAACTTGTTTTCAAAAATACTAAGTGAGTCCTTTCCCTTCCCCATTAAAGACCACCACCTCTACCTCTTCCTCACACATCTAAAACCTATTAGGTTCATAAAATATCCACCCAATAAAATTCCAAACATCCCTTAATTACTCCTATAATCCTTACCTTGGGAAGAAGGTAATCCAAGGAATCGTTTTGGCACAAACCAAAAGGAGTTACCCGATTTAGAGGTAACACCTTCTCTCAAGCTCCTTTCTTTTATTTTTCTTATCTACCCCTACACTCTCTTTATTCAATTAGTAAATAAAAAAATGGAATCATAAATATACTATGATGTTGATATAATAAGTTTTCAACCTACACTTAGACACACCTTCTTCTAATGGGTAACAAACATACTGTTTATGTGTACGACGAATTACCTCCTCACTAAATGATGATTATTCATTTTTACTTTATTGCCTCCCATAGAGGAAATTATTATGGAAAATATATTTATATATGTTATATATTGTATTTATTATTTATTTAATCTTATCTAATTATTTTAAAATATATATCTTTATATGTTCTATTTTGTGTTTTTTTGATTGAATGACCCGAAGTCATTCATTTATTATTATTTTTGATAATCCACCTTTCAAGGGGTGAGGTGGAACCATTAAAAGGCCTTAAGGTTAGATAAAATTACATGACCCATAGGTATTAGAGGAAATCATCCAGACAAGACAACTTTTAACTTCTCCTCCTCAGCACATGTCATGAAATCAACACTCCACCTCCACAAGGCTGGTCGGCTAGCTATCCTGTGCAGAGCTGCACAGGCCCATAACCGATGGAAATGCCATACCCTCTAATTTTTTCAAATAAATTTAGCTCTAATCTAGTGAATTTTCCTACTCTAAATCCTCATCTGAAGCCTTTTCCCTTGTAGTTTGATTGGTAAATCTGAAATTTCATGTGGCCTGAAGGCCTTGGGGTGGCCAGAAGGCCTTAAGGTGGCCCGAAGGCCTTGAGAAAGAATTGGCACAAAGGACTTGGGTGGCCCAAAATCTTTGTAGGACCCAAGGATCAAACTAGTGTCCCAAAGGCCTAGAGGGATGAATATTTCAGACTACTACAGTATCGAACAAGACCTGCTATAATACCTTCTATAGCTCCTACTACAGTATTGCTGCAGTACCTCCTGAAAATATGTCTCCACCCAGATTTGATTTTGGGTATCTTGGATGCACTTTTCGAGTCCTCATTAACCAGTCTGAGGATCATATATGTTCCATTTGGTGTTAATACGATAATTTTGTTTGAGGAAGTTAGGACTACCGCCCCCTCAAAGCGATGTGAATCGTTCATACACTACATGGAATGTATTAAGGATGAGTTTAGTGAAATTATATGTTATATATAAAATTATAATTATAATTTAATGATATTATATACATATATATGTATATTTAATTTTCTTTCTTTCTTTTTTTAACACCCCAAAATTTTATATCACGTTATCTCATTAAATTAATTCAATAGCTTGTGCTATATGCAACACCAAGTTCGAACGCACCAAAACTTACCAAACTAGCCGTTCAAACGACAGTTAAGAATAATATTAACTGCATTTTGAATCTTATATACTCTATATAATTTTAACACCCATATTATGTGTTTCTTAGACATAATATAGGAACAAATTTAATTTTTCAGATAAAGGAAGTATTTTTCAAATATGCAATTTTACCGCCTACTAATGGTGAATTTTTTTTAAATACAATATCTGACACTTTTATATTAAATTTGAAAAAATAAACTTCTTATTTATAAGTGGGAAATAAAAATTTAGTTTGGAAATTTTTTTGGTACTTTTCTGATAGCTTTCATATTTTGATGAATAATGAAAAATACTACGTGTTAATTGAAAACAAATTTTTTTAATCGAAATAATTTATAGTGTGAAGTTATGAATTTGAATGGTTTTGAAGTATAATTAGATTATATTTTTATCATTTAATACAATTTAGGTCATTATAAGTAATTTCAAATTTAAATTTGACATAAACACATGTCAATCTTTTGATAGTTTTTACTTTTTTAAAAACCCGCTTTTTGGTTTTGACAACGAGAATTAATTTTAAATTAATAAATTAAACTTCTATGTTTTGAATATGGTAAAATGGACTTAATTTTTGAGTTCATAATATCAAAATTATCTTAGGGTAAATTTTTGGTATTTTTCTAAAAACTTTCAATTTTTGATGAATAGTGAAAAACATTGCGTTATTATTTAAAACTGACTTTTTATTTAAATAATTACTTATTTTTTTAAATTTATTTTAGGTAAAAATATATATATAATACCTATATAATTTTAATTTAATTCATTGGAGTCATTTTATAATAAAATTAGATGTATAAAATCTTATTGAACTTTTTTACGTTTTTTACCCACCTCCTAGGAGCATTTGTAAATTTGCATAAAACTTAATTTTACCGCTTCTGTGAGTTGAATTTCAAGAATCCAGGAGACACAGTTAATATTAGTAAGTAAAATACGGTTCAATAAGATGAAAATAACTTTTTGTGAATAGTAACTTTTGACTTTTATTTACCACGGTTAAAAGTAAATAGGGTAATTAAGGGTAAAAATGATATCATAATTATCCTAACACATGTCCTAATTCTATTGGATAAGTATAATTCGACCAAAATCAACCTTAGGAATAAAATATGATCCAATTTGGTCTACTTTTATTAGATTAGGACATTTATTATTATTTTATTTAAAGAAGAGTTAAAGGAGTTAAATTCAAATTTTAATAACTAAAACATTTTTAATATATGGTTACACACAATATAGATTCAACTATAAATATTAATTAGAAATATAAAAATATTTCTTATATAATGGTATTTTATTTATAATTTTTAGACATTAAATAATTTAATTTATTTATGACACAATGATGATGCAATAATTACCTTATTAATGAAATATTAAAATAATTGATATTATAAATATCCAAATAAATGTAAATTGAGACTTCTGATGAATTCCATTAATTTTATAGGTTAATATGACATTTTAGGATTGGTTAAATAAATTTTATTATAATTGATAAAGTTTTTATGGCTTTCAAAAAATCAAATGCTAAATTGTGTCAAAATTGACATAATTTAGTTTTTAAAACAAATACTATATTATTAATTGATATAATATTCCTAAAAATATAATTCTTGGACAAAGGACTTAAATAAGGTTATATATATTAATAATGAATCACATGGGGTTCTTTTTTCTTGTTATTGTAAGTTTATTAACCATATAATATAAAAATACAAAGAGACATGGTAAATGTCAAACTATTTAACTAAGAGTTAAATATAAAAGATAAGGTTAATATGATGACCTAAACCTATCTAAAACCTTTTTGTTGAGATATTTTAGACCTATACCCACCTTATCCATGAAATAATTAATTTGTTATCCATTATAAACCAAAAAGTATTTTATTATAAAATAATATTTCAAGCTTTTCCTAAAGTGACCCTCACCTCTCTTATAAAAGCCCACTTCCCCTTCTCTTAATTTCACACCTCCAAAGGCTTTTGTCTAGGCCAAACCTTGCTCAAATATCCTCTAAAATATCCTAAATTCAACCTAGAGGCCTTACTTTGATCATAAAGCCAACCTAAGGAGCCCTTTTGATCAAATCAAAAGGAAGAACCCGAAGAAGAGGTAAATATTTCATCACCTCTTTCAAGTTCTTTTCTTCTTACACTTCCTCTTTATTTGTTGTTTCTATTCTAAAATAATAACTCCAATATCTTATATATACTGTGATGTTATTAAAATGGTACAACAATATTCATTATTCTATCCATAATATGAATGACAAAGTCACCATACGTGCGTAAGTACGGCTTACCGTCTCCACGTCGTGGTGTAGTTTGTTTTTCAAACACTTAATTATTTGGATGGGTATAATAATGAGTATAAATGATGTAAATAATAAATATAACATGTTAATGATTCTTTATATATGATATAACATCCAATTAAATATGATTTCACCATCAATATAATGATATTTTCGCTCGTGTGTACGTACGGATTACCGTCTCTACGAACACGATGAGATTCATTCCCCATCATAATAATTCAAGAATAATTTTCATTTTATGATTAAAAATAATGTCTAAGAACTTAATATCTTTCTAGATATGAATAAAATATATCCTATCCATAACAAACATGGCTTATGTAACTGATCATATAAAGGAAAACAAATCTGTTAACACCAGAAACGATGATACTACTAAAGTATTATTAACAAGCAATATTGTAGGATCATATATGATATAATATTTATGTATATAGTTCTTGTAAAATTTAAAAACAATGATTTAACTATTATATAAGAGGTTAACGTACCCTTTACCAAGGAAAAGTACAAGTTAAGGGTTAATTTCACAATCTCATTATTATCTGAGGTTGTTTTTACGTAAGTATCTACTGGTACATATTTATTATCTATGTCCATGTTTCATAAAAGAGTTTTCAAAGGGATTATTTTTAAGGGATTTTTTTACTAAAACATCATCTTAAATGTTTTAAAGATTTATTCTTCTAAACCATTCTCATTAATGTCCATGTTTTTAAAATGGTTTTAAGGATTTATTTATATGGACATGAATGTTTTAAAATGTTAATCCCTTTCAAAAGTTTCAAAGTGGTATGGGAAACTTTGATTCAAAACTATCTTTTAAATGACTTACTTTATAAAATAGGTGACTTTTAAATTATTTCATGAAAAATGGATATTTCTCTCAAATATTTTTACTGATCATTTTCAACTATGTCAATATCCTTTAAGGGATATTATTATTGATCGAGGTTGATTTATTATGATAAAAATCTTCCATATTGTATTGAAGGTTTTGTGATATGTTTGATTGTGGATGTGTTATTTTTATACCATTCATGGTTTATAGATAAAGTATTGACATTTCATATGCTAGTCTTAATACAAATGTTAATGTTATGTTTAAACCTTTTCATATGAGGAATGCATTGGACTTAGTAAGTGACAGGTGGAGCCCGCTATATCTCCTCAATGAACCGGTAGGTCTCATGAGACAAACTAGTGTTTTGACACAGGGCCTTGATAAAATATTATTTGTAGTCTTGGCACAAGGCCTTGACTATGTGGTTATGAAGTTTGGAATTATGCATTCAATCATTATGAAAGTGGCTATTGATATTGCATGTGATTATTTGACTAGTAGAATATCCATGTGATTAAGTAAATGGAATTATTTGATTTATATTGGCCATATTATGTAGAAGTTTAAGTTTAAAAGGCCTATGTTTTAGTTTTATATATTTTCTTAAATGTTTATTCTTATTTATGAAAGTTTTTTCTATATTGTTATCCTTACTGAGCATCTGAGCTCACCACTTTCTTATGTTTTATTTTCCAAGGATTCCAAGAAGTGTGTTATTATTGATAAGAAAGGTTAATCTAGGGGACTAATGGTATTCTCAAAGGGTCATTTATGTTGTGTTTTATTTTCTAATGTTTAATGCAACATTCATGTATGTAATCTATTTTCCAAGACTGCTAAACTGATCGGTCTTTCAGGACTTGATTCCTTGTAATCATGCCAATGTATTAAAATAATGCACCGACTCTGGATAACTGGGGTCGGGGCATTACAGTTGGTATCAGAGGAAGTTTAGTACAAACCTTGGAAACTAGATTTAGAAAAACTCTGATTAGATAACACTACCCTAAGATAGACTTTGAGGATTAGTATAGAATAACTTACTAGAATTTTGGTACTGTAGAGATTTTGTGAGTTTTTTAAGAAATACATCCATGTCTGGATACGAGCAGGTAGAGGTGGCTCTGACACAGATGTACCTAGGGGTAACACCTGAAAACATCGCTTTGAGCTAGACTCGAATAGGAACTGGTGCACGACAATGGGCCTTGTTGTACTCTTGGTTATGACACTCCCTGGGGATATGATTAGGATAATTCACATTTTCATTACAAGTCATTATTAAGGAATTAGAAGTAAATACTTCCTCAAAGAAAACATTTTATGATTATAGATTATATACATAATCTTTTCAATTTACATTAGGTATTTTACAATTTTGGAATTATGCATTACGATTCATAAACTAACCTAGTGTATTCCATTGTTTAGAAATGGCGCCTAGTAGAAGGAATGATAATTCAAGCAATATGCATGATCGAAAGATTAATAAGGATCATATATTTCATGGTATTAAGCCAACATTTAAAAGGGAAATAGTCTCCCACGTATTCTCATCATATGAAGAAATAGTATCATATATTAATAAGATATGTAAAGAATTATCTGAGTCCTATGTATTTGAAGGGAAGAAAGAGATGAAAAGGATGGAAGAGTGAAAGATGGATAAAGGGAAGAGGGGAAAGAAGGATTTTTCCATATGTGATAACTGTGGAAAGAATCACCTTGGTAAATGCTTGAAGGTAATGAGAGTTCGTTATAAGTATGGAGAAAAAGGACACCAAGTATGTGATTTCAAGGGTAATAAAAAGGTTTCAAATGTACAATGCTTCATCTGCAAGGAGTTGGGACACTACGCGAATCAATGTCCAAATCATCAGAGTATACCCCAAATGCTAATATTAGATAATAATCAAGTTATGATACTAATGAAGATGAAGAGAAATGGTTAGAGTTCTTATATTGTTATTAAAGTATTGTGTCTTTGAGTATTTTATTAATTATTTACATGTTATAAGAATTAGAGAGTATATAATAATTGTACTGCAGTACTATTTCATTAAGAACTTGAGATTGTGTGGAACCAAGAAAAGTGACCCAATAGTAGGTTATTTTTTTGGAAAATATATGGTTGAGAGAAAGATAAACCATAATGTAGTTCTGATACTAATGTAGTCATTTTGGAATAATATATGATTGATTTGGATAAATTATATTGGATATTCTTGATTACCTTGAAACTGATTAATGATTTGTATATTCCATCATTGTTGGAGTTTACAACATTTTTGGATAAAAGGATTATATCCAATATTATATAAAGAATAAGGGAGCATGAATGTAATCAATAAGGTTTTATAGTAATTCGGGGTGTTACGATGTTTTAAAGGAATACATGATGAAGGTATTCACATGTTATTATGTAGAAAAAAGGAAAAAGGCCTCTGAGCGGCGTCTTCCCGAGCTCCCGCAGCGCCTAGGGTTCCACCTCCTCTCCCTTTCCCCTTCCCCCTCCATCCTGGATCGGCTCGGCTCCTTCGGTCCCCGGGTCGGCGTGGCGCTCATGTGTGACGCGTCTGGGTTCCGAGGGTCACTTTTTCGGCTCCCACTCTCGGTGTCGCCAGATCGGTGGAGTCTCGGCGTGCGGCTCTATGTGATCGTGCCTTCCGACTACGACGTGTTCTACGAACAGATCTGTTGAATCGTCCTTCGGCGACGAATGCGTTCCGTCTCGGTTCTTCCGTCGCATCCTGGCATCGCCTCGAGTGGTTCCGACGGGTTTCCGTGGGGCGTGACGTCGATCTGCAGTTTCAGATGGGGGAGGTTTTTTATCTTGCTGCTGTGTTTTTTCTACAGGGTTTATTCTTGGTTGATTCTGGATGTTGTTGGTTTGTGGTTTGGATCTGGATTTATGGTTTGCGATTGGACTGTTCCGGCGATCTTGCGTTGGTTTACGGATCTGGTCGATGGTCTTCGGCGGTGGTCGACGGCTCCATTTTGGTCAAGATCTACAGATCTGGATGGATCCATGGGACACATTGTTGATGGAATCCATAGCAGGCGGCGGGCTCTTCCGGCAGTCATGGTAGCTCGAGCAGGTGCGAAGGCGTCGCGGTGGTCAGTTGAAGGTGGCAGAGGGATCGACTTGGGTCTCCCGCTCAGGTTTGAGCTGATGCGGAGGTGCATCGCGGCGGGTGGATCCACCGGTCAGGATTGATGACATTGGTGGTTCTGATCTGTGGTGTTGGACCTGTTCTGTTGGGCCTTCGGGTTGTGTTTACTCTTTTCTGGTGATGTTTTTCACTTGTAATGGGTTTTCCCACTGGGATCTTCTATCGTCTGATGCTTTGGGTGTGTGTCTCTAAAGGGGATTTGTCCCACTGGGCCTACGGGCTTGTAATGGGTTTTACCTTACCCAACCCAAAAGGAATTTCTGTCTTTTTTCTTTTTCTTTAATAAAGGGGCTTGACCCCAAACCTTTCTGGATGTAGAAAAAAGGATCTTCATTGTGTTTACCTTTCTTATGAATTTTGGACTATGATTTTGGACAAAAGTATTTTGGATAAATCTAAATGTTGGAATCAATTAAGTTTTACATTGGATACTATTGTTAAGGTTAAATAATTTCTTGATATTGTTTTTGGATTGTCATAAAAAGGAGAACTTGTCGCATCCGGCAAGGCCGTGAGACTTGAACCCGCAACCGAAGAGCGACAAGGTTGCATCACCTACCATTGGCCTATGTGATGTCTTGGTTTGTATAATGTATTTTTATTTAAATGGTCTGACATATAAATTATAAATTCATTTTCTTAACCCTATACGATTAGGATAAATAGAATATTTTTGAACTCTATTATCTTTTGGAGTGAAAGATGAGTTTGTGGTAAGAATTAGTTGAAGGATGAAACTCTACTTGTCACATATATATTTATTTTTTTCCTATTATTCTATGAATAAATTAATTCTCAAACTTTTGGGAAGGGTTCTTAAAAATAAAAATGTGTTACCCTAATACCATATGTTTTGTTGAACCACTGATATTTTACATCATCTTAGATTTATTGCTTTGAGGCCCTCAATTTTTCACTTGTGTGTGATGGATGACCTTAATCACTCCCTATAAATATTTATGTTTTTACTCCAATTATATTTCTATAATTTCCACCAATTTTCTCCTAATTGAGTTCATAATTTGGTGGTGACTTTTTCATTTCCCTTTCCCTCTAATTAAGACTAAATTTTATTAACCCAATGTCCGATGTGGGTTTTCCACAAAGGTATTTTTATATTTTTAACCATTTATTTTCAAAGAACAATGTAAAATTGAAAGGATTCAATTTATTGAAGTAGGGGAGAATGTAACACCCCAAAATTTTATAGTATGTTATCTCATTAAAGTAATTCAATAGCTTGCGCTACACGCAACACCGAGTTCGAACACACCACAACTTACCAGACTAGTTGTTCAAAAGGCGGTTATCAATAGTATTAACTACATTTTGAATATTATATATACACTATATAATTTTAACACTCATATTATGTCTTTCTTAGACATAATATAAGAATAAATTCAATTTTTCAGATAAAGGAAGTATTTTTCAAAGATGTAATTTTATCGCCTACTAATGGTGAATTTTTTTTAAATAAAATATCTGACACTTTTATATTAAATTTGAAAAAAATAAAAATCTTATTTATAAATGGGACATAAAAATTTAGTTTGTAATTTTTTTGGTACTTTTCTGATAACTTTTATATTTTGATGAATAGTGATAAATACTATGTTTTAATTGAAAACAACTTTTTTAATCGAAATAATTTATAGTGTTAAATTATGCATTTGATTGGTTTTGAAGTATAACTAGATTATATTTTTATCATTTAATACAATTTAGGTCATTATAAGTAATTTCACATTTAAATTTGACATAAACACATGTCAATCTTTTGATAGTTTTTACTTTTTTAAAAACCCACTTTTTGGTTTTGACAACGGGAATTAATTTTAAATTAATAAATTCAACTTCTATGTTTTAAATATGGTAAAATAGACTTAATTTTTTAATTCATTTTATCAAAATTATCTTAGGGTGATTTTTTGGTATTTTTCTGAAAAATTTCAATTTTTGATGAATAGTGAAAAATACTGCGTTATTATTTAAAACCAACTTTTTATTTAAATAATTATGTATTTTATTTAAATTTATTTTATGTCAAAAAATATATATAATACCTATATAAGTTTAATTTAATTCATTGGAGTTATTTTATAATAAAATTATATGTATAAAATTTTATTGAACTTTTTAACGTTTTTTACCCACCTCCAAGGAACATTTGCAAAATTTGCATAAAAATTAATTTTACCATTTTTGTGAGTTGAATTTAAAAATTCCAGGAGACACAGTTAATATTATTAAGTAAAATATGGTTCAATAAGATGAAAATAATTTTAGGTGAATTGTAACTTTTGACTTTTATTTACCACAATTAAAAGTAAATATGGTAATTAAGGGTAAAAATGATATCATAATTATCCTAACACATGTCCTAATTCTATTGGATAAGTATAATTCGAACAAAAACAACCTTAGAAATAAAATATTATCCTATTTGGTCTACTTGGATTAGATTAAGACCTTTATTATTATTTTATTTAAAGAAGAGTTAAAAGAATTAAATTCAAAGTTTAATAACTAAACCATTTATAATATAGGGCTACACACAGTATAAATACAACTATAAGTATTCATTAAAAATATAAAAATATTTCCTACATAATGGTATTTTATTTATAATTTTTATACATTAAATAATTTAATTTATTTATGACACAATGATGATGCAGTAATTACCTTATTAATGAAATATTAAAATAATTGATATTATAAATATCCAAATAAATTTAAGTTGAGACTTCTGATGAATTATAAAAATTTTATAGGTTAATATGACACGTTAGGATTGGTTAAATAAATTTTATTTGAAGTGATAAAGTTTTTATAGATTTTAAGAAAATCAAATACTAAATAGTGTCAAAATTGACATAATTGAGTTTTTAAAACAAATACTATATTATTAATTAATATAATATTCCTAAAAATATAAGGTTCAGAAAAAGGACTTATATAAGGTTATATATATTAATAATAATCCACATGGGGTTCTCTTTTCTTGTTAGAGTATGTTTATTAACCATATAATATAAAAATACAAAGAGACATGGTAAATGTCAAACTATTTAACTAAGAGTTAAATCTAAAATATAAGGTTAATATGATGACTTAAACCTGTGTAAAAAATATTGGTTGAGAGTTTTTAGACCCATACCCACCTTATCCTAGAAATAATTCATTTTTGAGCCATTAGAAACCGAAAATGATTTTATTATAAAATAATATTTCAAGCTTTTCCTAAAGTGACCCTCACCTCTCTTATAAAAGGCCACTTCTCCTTCTCTTAATTTCACACCTCCAAAGGCTTTTGGATTAGCCAAAAACTGAACAAATTTACTCTAAACTATCCTACCTTCAACCTATAGTCATTAATTTGATCATAAAGCCAACCTAAGAAGCCCTTTTGATCAAATCAAAAGGAAGAACCTGAAGAAGAGGTAAAAATTTCATCACCTCTTTCAAGTTCCTTTCTTCTTCCAATTCCTCTTTATTTGTTATTTCCATTATAAAATAATAACTCCAGTATCTTCTATATAATGTGATGTTATTAAAATGGTACAACCATATTCATTATTCTATCCATCATATCAATGACAAAGTCATCATACGTACGTACGTACGGCTTACCGTCTCCACGTCATGGTGTAGTTTGTTATCCAAACACTTCATTATTTGAATGGGTATAATAATGAGTATAACTAATGTAAATAATAAATATGAAATGTTAATTATTCTGTATATATGATATACCATCCAATTACATATGATTTTACCATCAATATAATGATATTGTCGCTCATGCGTACGTACGGATTACCATCTCCACGAACGCGATGAGATTCATTCCCCATCGTAATCAATCAAGAATAATTTTCATTTTATGATTAAAAATAATGTCTAAGAACTTAATATAATTCTGGATATTAATAAAATAAATCCTATCCATAACAAACATGGCTTACGTAACTGATCATATAAAGGAAATTAAATCAATTAACACCCGAAACGATGATACTACTAAAATATTATTAACAAGAAATATTAGAGGATCATATATGATATAATATTTTTGTATATAGTTATTGTATAATTTGATAACAATGATTTAAATATTATATAGGAGGTTAAAGTACCCTCGACCAAGGAAAAGTACAAGGTAAGGGTTAATTTCACAATCTCATTATTATCCGAGGTTTTTTTTACGTAAGTATACACTAGGACATATTTATTATCCATGTCCATGTTTCATAAAAGAGTTTTAAAAGGGATTCTTTTTAAGGGAATTTTTTTACTAAAACACCATTTTAAATGTTTTAAATATTTATTCTTCCAAACCATTCTCATTAATGTCCATGTTTTCAAAATGGTTTTAAGGATATATTTATATGGACATGAATGTTTTAAAATGTTAATCCCTTTCAAAAGTTTCAAAGTGGTATGGGACAATTTGATTCAAAAATATCTTTTAAATGAATTCCTTTATAAATTATGTGACTTTTAAACGATTTCATGAAAAAAGGATATTTCTCTCAAAGATTTTTACTGATCATATTCAACTTTTTCAATATCATTTAAGGGATATTATTCTTGATCGCACTTGATTTATTATTATACAAATCTTCCATATTATATTGAAGGTTTTGTGATACGTTTGATTGTGGATGTGTTATTTGTATACCATTCATGGTTTATAGATAAAGTATTGAAATTTAGTATTCTATTTTTAATACAAATGTTTATGTTATGTTTAAACCTTTTCATATGAGGAATGCATTGGACTTAGTAAGTGACGGGTGGAGCCTTCTATAGATCCTTGATACATAGGTAGGTCTCATGATACAAACTAGTGTCTTGACACAAGGCTTTGACAAAATCTTATTTGTATTCTTATCACAAGACCTTGACTATGTGGTTATGAATTCTGGCATTATGCATTCCATCATTATGAAAGTGGCCATTGATATCGCATGTGATTTTTCTACTAGTAGAATATCCATGTGATTAAGTAAATGGAATTATTTGATTTATATTGGTCATATTATGTAGAAGTTTACATTTAAAAGGATTATGTTTTAGTCTTATACATTTCCTTAAATGTTTTTGATTATTTATGAAAGTTTTATCTATATTTTTATCCTTACTGAGCATATGAGATCACACCTTTCTTATGTTTTATTTTCCCAAGATTCCAAGAAGTGTATTATTATTGATAAGCAGGGTTAAGATAGGGGATTAATGGTATTCTTAAAGGATCATTTGTGTTGTGTTTTATTTTCTAATGTGTAATGGAACATTCATGTATGTAATCTATTTTCCAAGATTTCTAAACTGATCAGTCTTTCCGGACATGATTCCTTATAATCATGCCAATGTATTAAAATAATTCACTGAATTTGGGTAACTGGGTTTGGGATGTTATAGTTGGTATCAGAGGAATTTTAGTACAAACCTTGGAAACTTGATTTAGAAAAACTGTGATTAGATAAAACTAACCTAAGATAGACTTTGAGGATTAGTATAGAAGAACTTCCTAGAATTTTGGTACTGTAGAGATTTTGTGAGTTTTCCAAGCAATACATCCCTATCTAGATACAAGTAGGTAGAGGCGTCTCTAGCACATATTTACCTAGGATTAAAACCCGAAAACACCACTTTGAGCTAGAATCGAATGGGAACTGGTGCACGACAACGGGCCTTGCTGCACTCTTGGTTACGACACTCCCAGGGGATATTATTAGGATAATTCACATTTTAATTACAATCCATTATGAAGGATTTAGGAGTAAATAATTTATCAAAGAAAACATTTTATGATTATATATTATATGCATAATATTTTCAATTTATGTTATGTATTTTTCAAGTTTGGAATTATGAATTGCGATTCATAAACTAATCTAGTGTATGCCATTGTTTAGAAATGGTGCCTAGTAAAAGGAATGAGAATTCCAGCAATATGCATGATCGAAAGATTAAGAAGGACCATATATTTCATGGTATTAAGCCAAAATTTAAAAGGGAAATAATCTCCCACGTATTCTCATCATATGAAGAAATAGTATCATGTGTTAATAAGATATGTAAATAATTATTTGAGTCCCTTGGATTTGAAGGAAATCAAAAGAAGAAAAGGATGGAAGAGGGAAAGATGCATAAAGGGAAGAGGGGAAAGAAGGACTTTTCCATATGTGATAACTGTGGAAAGAATCACCTTGGTAAATGATTGAAGGGAATTAGAGTTTGTTATAAGTGTGGAGAAAAAGGACACCAAGTACGTGATTGTAAGGGTAATAAAAAGGTTTCAAATGTACAATGCTTCACTTGTAAGGAGTTGGGACACTACATGAATCAATGTCCAAATCATTAGAGTATACCCCAAATGCTGCTATTGGATAATAATCAAGTTATGATACTACTGAAGATGAAGAGGAATGATTAGAGTTTTTATTTTGTTATTAAAGTATTGTGTCTTTGAGTATTTTATTAATGATTTACATGTTATAATAATTATAGAGTATATAAGGATTATACTACAGTACTATTTCATTAAGGTCTTGAGATTGTGTGGAACCAAGAAAAGTGACCCAATAGTAGGTTATTTTTTTTGGAAAACATATGGTTGAGAGAAAGATAAACCATAATATAGTTCTGATACTGACATTGTTATTTTGGAATAATATATGATTGATTTGGATAAATTATATTGGATATTATTTATTACCTTGAAAATTATTAATGATTTGTATATTCCATCATTGTTGGAGTTTACAACAATTTTGGATAGAAGGAGTATATCCAGTATTCTAAAAATAATAAGGGAGCATGAATGTAATCAATAAGGTTTTATGGTAATTCGGGGTGTTACAGTGTTTTAAAAGAATACATGACGAAGGTATTCACATGTTATTATGTGGAAAAAAGGATCTTCATTGTGTTTAAATTTACTATAAATTTTGGATTGTGAGTTTGGATAGAATTATTTTGGATAAGATTAAAGGTTTGAATCGATTAAGTTTGATATTGGATACTATTTTTAAGGTTAAATCATTTCTTGAGATTATTTTTGGATTGTAATAAAAAGAACAACCTGTCTCGTCCGACAAGGCCGTGAGACTTGAACCCGCAACTGAAGAGTGACAAGGGTTCATCACCTACCACTGGCCTACGTGATGTCTTGGTTTGTATAATGTAGTTTTATTTCAATGGTCTGATAGATAAATTATAAATTCATTTTTTGTAACCCTATACGATTTGGATAAATTGAATATTTTTGAATTCAATTATCTTTTGGAGTGAAAGATGAGTTTGTGGTAATAATTAGTTGAAGGATGAAACTCTACTTGTCAAGTATATATTTATTTTTTTCCCTCTAATTCTATGAATAAATTAATTCTTAAACTTTAGGGAATGGATCTTAAAACCAAAAATGTGTTACCCTAATACCATATGTTTTGTTGACCCGATGATATTTTACATCATCTTAGATTGATGGCTTTGAGGCCCTCAATTTTACACTTTTTTGTGATTGATGACCTCAATAACTCCCTATAAATATTTTCATTTTCCCTCCAATTACATGTCTATAATTGCCACCAATTTTCTCTTAATCGAGATCATAATTTGGTGGTCACTTTTTCATTTCCCTTTCCCTCTAATTAAGAATAATTTTATTAACCCAATGTCCGATGTGAGTTTTCCACAAAGGTATTTTTCTATTTTTAACCATTTATTTTTGAAGAAAAATTTCAAATTTCAAGGACTCAATTTATTTAAGTAGGGGAGAATGTAACACCCCACAATTTTATAGTACGTTATCTCATTAAAGTAATTCAATAGCTTGCACTACACGCAACACCGAGTTCGAACGCACCACAACTTACCAAACTAGCTGTTCAAAAGGCAGTTATGAATATTATTAACTCTATTTTGAATCTTATATACTATATATAATTTTAACACCCATATTATGTTTTTATTAGATATAATATAAGAACAAATTCAATTTTTGAGATAAAGGAAGTATTTTTCGAAGATGTAATTTTATCTCCTACTAATAGTGAATTTTTTTAAATGCAATATCTGAAACTTTTAGATTAAATTTGAAAAAATAAACTTCTTATTTATAAGAGGGAAATAAAAATTTAGTTTGGAAAAATTTTTGGTACTTTTCTGATAACTTTCATATTTTGATGAATGGTAAAAAATACTATGTTTTAATTGAAAACAACTTTTTTAATAGAAATAATTTATATTGTTAAATTATGAATTTGAATGATTTTTAAGTATAATTAGATTATATTTTTATAATTTAATACAATTTAGGTAATTATAAGTAATTTCAAATTTAAATTTGACATAAACACATGTCAATCTTTTGATAGTTTTTACTTTTTAAAAAACCCACTTTTGGGTTTTGACAATGGGAATTAATTTTAAATTAATAAATGAAACTTCTATGTTTTGAATATGGTAAAATTAACTTCATTTTTGAATTCATAATATCAAAATTAGCTTAGGGTAAATTTTTGGTATTTTTTTGAAAACTTTCAATTTTTGATGAATAGTGAAAAACATTGCATTATTATTTAAAACCGACTTTTTATTTAAAAAATTATTTATTTTAATTAAATTTATTTTAAATAAAAATAGATATAAAATACCTATATAAGTTTAATGTAATTCATTGGAGTCATTTTATAATAAAATTCGATGTATAAAACTTTATTGAACTTTTTAACGTTTTTACCCACCTCCTAGGAGAATTTGCAAATTTGCATAAAACTTAATTTTACCACTTCTGTGAGTTGAATTTAACAAATCCAAGAGATATGGTTAATATCAGTAATTAAAACATGGTAAAATAAGATGAAAATAATTTTTGGTGAATAGAAACTTTTGACTTTTATTTACCACAGTTAAAAGTAAATAGGGTGATTAAGGGTAAAAATGATATCAAACTTACACTAACACATGTACTAATTCTATTGGATAAGTATAATTCGACCAAAAAAACCTTAGGAATAAAATATTATCCTCTTTTGTCCACTTGGATTAGATTATGACATTTATTATTATTTTATTTAAAGAAGAGTTAAAAGAGTTAAATTCAATGTTTAATAACTAAACCATTTTTAATATAGGGTTAAACACAATATAAATTAAACTATAAATATTAATTGTAAATCTAAAAAGATTTAATACATAATGGTATTTTATTTATAATTTTTATACATTAAATAATTTAATTTATTTATGACACAATGGTTATGCATTAATTACCTTATTAATGAAATATTAAAATAATTGATATTATAAATATCCAAAAAAATGTAAATTGAGACTTTGGATGAATGCAACTAATTTTATAGGTTAATATGACATGTTTTTATTGGTTAAATAAATTTTATTTGAAGTGATAAATTTTTTATGGATTTTAAAAAAATCAAATTTTAAATAGTTTCAAAATTGACATAATTGAGTTTTTAAAACAAATACTATATTATTAATTGATATAATTTTCCTCAAAATCTAAGGTTTTTTAAAAGGACTTATATAATTTTATATATATTAATAATTAACCACACGGGGTTCTCTTGTCTTGTTATAGTAAGTTTATTAACCATATAATATAAAAATACAAAGAGACTTGGTAAATGTCAAACTATTTAACTAAGAGTTAAATCTAAAAGATAAGGTTAATATGATGACCTAAACCTGTCTAAAACCTATTGGTTGAGAGGTTTTAGACCCATATATACCTTATCCTAGAAATAATTCTTTTTGGAGCCATTATAAAATGAAAATTATTTTATTATAAATAATATTTTAAGCTTTTTCTAAAGTGACCCTCACCTCTCTTATAAAAGGACACTTCCCCTTCTCCTAATTTCACACCTGAAAAGGCTTTTGACTCAGACAAACCATGAAAAAATATCCTCTAAACTATCCTACCTTCAACCTAGAGGCATTAATTTTATCAAAAATCTAATCTAAGGATCCATGTTGATCAAATCAAAAGAAAACACCCGAAGAAGAGGTAAATATTTCTTCACCTCTTTCAAGTTCTTTTCTTCTTTCACTTCCTCTTAATTTGTTGTTTTCATTATAAAATAATAACTCAAGTATCTTCTATATACCGTGATGTTATTAAAATGGTACAACCATATTCATTATTATATCCATCATATGAATGACAAAGTCACCATACATGCGTACGTATGGCTTACCGTCTCCACGTCGTGGTGTAGTTTGTTATTCAAACACTTCATTATTTGGATGGGTATAATAATGAGTATAACTAATGTAAATAATAAATATAACATGTTAATTATTATTTATATATTATATAACATCCAATTACATACTATTTCACCATCAATATAATGATATTGTCGCTCGTGCGTACGTACGGATTAACGTCTCTATGCACGCGATGAGATTCATTACCCATCATAATAATTCAAGAATAATTTTCATTTTATGATTAAAAATAATATCTAAGACCTTAATATCATTATGGATATGAATAAAATACATACTATCCATAACAAACATGGCTTACTTAACTGATCATATAAAGTAAAACAGATCAGTTAACACCCGAAATGATGATACTACTAAAATATTATTTACAAGAAATATTAGAGGATCATATATGATATCATATTTATGTATATAGTTCTTGTATAATTTAAAAACAATGATTTAACTATTATACAGGAGGTTAATGTACCCTTGACCAAGGAAAAGTAAAAGGTAAGGGTTAATTTCACAATCTCATTATTATCCAAGGTTGTTTTTATGCAAGTATCTACTGGGACATATTTATTATCCATTTATATGTTTCATAAAAGAGTTTTCAAAGGGATTATTTTTAAGGTACTTTTTTACTAAAACATCATTTTAAATGTTTTAAAGATTTATTCTTCCAAACTATTCTCATTAATTTCCATGTTTTCAAAATGGTTTTTAGGATTTATTTATATGAACATGAATGTTTTAAAATGTTAATCTCTTTAAAAAGTTTCAAAGTGGTATGGGACTCTTTGATTCAAAACTATATTTAAAATGAATTCCTTTATAAATTATGTGACTTTTAAATTATTTCATGAAAAAGGGATATTTCTCTCAAATATTTTTACTGATCATTTTCAACTATGTCAAAATCCTTTAAGGGATATTATTCTTGATCAAGGTTGATTTATTATGATACAAATCTTCCATATTGTATTGAAGGTTTTGTGATATGTTTGACTGTGGATGTGTTATTTTTATATCATTCATGGTTTATAGATAAAGTATTTATATTTCATATGCTAATTTAAATACAAATGTTTATGTTATGTTTAAACCTTTTCATATGAGGAATGAATTATACTTAATAAGTGACAGGTGGAGCCCGCTATAGATCCTCGATGCATCGGTAGGTATCATGAGACAAACTAGAATCTTGGAAAAAGGCCTTGAGAAAATCTTATTTATAGTCTTAGCACAAGGCCTTGACTATGTGGTTATGAAGTCTGGCATTATGCATTCCATCATTATGAAAGTGGCTATTGATATTTCATGTGATTATTAGACTAGTAGAATATCCATGTGATTAAGTAAATGACGTTATTTGATTTATATTTTCCATATTATGTAGAAGTTTAAGTTTAAAAGGCTTATATTTTAGTCTTATACACTACCTTAAATGTTTATGCTTATTTATCAAATTTTTTACTATATTGTTATCCTTACTGAGCATCTGAGCTCACCGCTTTCTTATGTTTTATTTTCCCAGGATTCCAAGAAGTGTATTATGATTGATAATCATATTTAAGCTAGGGGATTAATGGAATTCTCAAAGGATCATTTATGTTGTGTTTTATTTTCTAATGTGTAATGTAATGTTCATATATGTAATCTATTTTCCAAGACTTATAAACTGATCGGTCTTTCGGGACTTGATTCCTTGTAATCATGCCATTGTATTAAAATAATGCACCAAATCTGGGCTTCTTGGGTCGGAGTGTTACACTTTCAATATGATAATAAAAACAGAAACATCATTCATGCGTACGTATGGTTTACCGTCTCCATGAATGGTGTATTCCATTTCATACTTCTATATTCTATAGATTATTAAAATACAAATATACTGAAGATAAATGATATATATATCTTGGTTTACATTCTAGAATCATGATACAAGTATAAGGACCAACGATATAACAAAATAAGACACATGCGAAGAATAAAGAGAATATTATTCGAAGTGAAATATTAAAATTGGATGGTTAACAAGAGGGTAATATAAGGTCCTAATAAAACCATAAATGATATTATATATAAGAATAAGTTTTGTAAAATATTTATAATAAATTTATATTTATTATACATGTGGTTTGAATGAGTACGATGAGAGTCAAGACAGAAGGTAAGGAAATTTCATATGACTTTTTATTTATATGAGTTACATGGATGTATTATATGGTTATTATAATTAAATTTATGGGTATTTAAATATCCCTTATATTATATTTCTTTTATGGGGACTATGTTTCAAAAGTTACCAAATCGGTAAAATGATTTTGTCTCAATTTTCCTTCTTTGAGACACATGCCATGTTAGGCACCTATATTTTTACATGTGGTGTATATACTGAATTTGAAATGTTATATCCTGAATATATTTCTATTCATGATATTTTAAACTTAATGTAGTTTTATTTTCTCAAAAGGAGACTATAGTTAAAAGTTACCAAATGGTTAGAGTTTATTGAAACAATCTCATCACCTTTCGATATTGTTTATGTTTATGATTCATTTGATGAAATCTTATGATCCATATCTCAATAAAATTCATTATTTTTCTTCACCTATAATTACTTATGATTTATTCATGTATTGGTACCATTTTTATACTCTTTGGTACATAATATTGGTAAAAAAGTGTTTTTATGAAAGCCCGACTTTACTCTCTCTTCGATCGGAAATATATGCTCTTTCAAAACCATGTTTTATAAAAAGGTTTTCAAAATGTTTTCAAGAGTTATTTATAATTTTTCAATGTATTTTCAAAAAAAAATTCAAAAAAAATTCAATATTTCTTTATAAGTTTTAAAATTATTTTCAATGAAATGGTTTTCAAAAGGATTTCAAGATTTAATTTAAAGATTTAAATGTGTTTAAATAAATGTGTTAAAAATGTTTTGAAGCTTATTCTATAAGATTTCAAGGAAAAATGTTTTCAAAATGATTTCAAGTATTATTTATATGTTTTAAAGATATTTTATAAAAAAATTATTTTCTATTGATTTTATGAATTAAAAATCCTTTTTCAAAGAAGAAAGGATATTTTCCTCAAGAAATGTGTTTTGAAAGATATTTAAAATTTATTTTCTATCTTAGATGACATCCTTTCATGTTACCCATGACTTTATAGGAAATAATCTAAAGGTTCCATTCATATTCTTTATCTGAATGGGTTATGCTTAAATTCACGATCTTTATGAAACTAGTTTCTCTTTCATGGGTAATATGTTTATGAAATCCAATTCTCTTTCACGAGTTATATGTTTATGAAATCAATTTCTCATTCACAGGTTATGATTTTGATGTAATGATTATGAAAACTATATCTTTTTCCACAAGTTATGACAAGTTTATATGTTTATGATACCCATTTCATTTCATGTGTTAATTTATGGTTTTTTATTATTTTGTGTCATATGTATGCATTATTTTACTACGATACGGGTGGGACCTATATCTACCTCCAATGCATTGAGTAATGATAAGTTGTATATGAGCTCATAGGGTACATGAGTTGTATCCCAAGCCTAAAAACAAGAAGGTAAATGGGTTTCATCCCAAGCCTAAAAGTAATAGGGTACACGATTTGTAGCCTAATCCCAAAAAAAATAAGGTACACGGATTGTAGCCCAAGCCTAAAAGTAATAGGGTACACGGGTTGTAGCCCAAACCCGAAAATAAAAAGGTACATGGGTTGTAGCACAAGCCTAAAAGTAAGAGGGTATATAGGCTATTAGACCACACCTAAAGTAGGTACACGTGTCTTATCCCAAGCCTAAAATATTATAAAGGTCTTGATAGGTTGGTTTGACATAAAATTTTCTATTCTTATATATTTGGAATAAATTCCATGTTTTATTCCTATGTTATTTTTTCATGGATTATGTTATTTATTTCCTTATTATTAATTACTTATGGACTTTTAATCATTATTATGATCTTCAATATGTAGGGTATGATCTTCAAATGTTATTAAAAAGTTACATACCATTTTTTTCATGTTATGCTTACACATTTCTTTTATTTACCCTTACTAAGCATATGAGATCCCCCATTTCTTATGTTTCATTTCCATAGGTTATGAAGAAAGGTTTTAGGTATAAGTACTAAAGGTGGAGATATTTATGGGAGATATTGAATATCTTTTATTAGGATAGAATATTTTGTTTCCATGTTTCCAAATACTCTAAACTATTATAGTCCTCGGGCATGAATTTTTGCAATGTAGTGGATATTCATCTAAAATGATGTAATATCAATATATGTTAATCATGAGTCACTATACTTAGAATCTTGAGGTTAATTAATACCTTTAAAGGATGGTGGATTATCATGCAAGAACTCCCATGATTGATCCCTATCTCCTCCACCTCATGGTTGTACCTAAATGACTGCATTCTGAACTTGTGGAATATTATGATCAATAAGATTAATTACTCACATGATAGCCTCAATAAATTTATAATCCATCAGAGTATTTCCTTGAGGAGAATTAGTTGAACCCTCTTGATGAACTTGAATAACACATCTCAGAGGAATACTAATGCACACTGAAACCCAAGAAATGTTCAAACAACAAAAAAATCTCAGTTCAAACTAGAAAAATCATAAGCAAAAACTATGATTAAAATCAAGAACTCAACACAAGAGACACAAATCCCAATATCCCATTGTAACCTGGGTCTCATCAAGACAAGATATATCCAGCCACTCATCAAAATATACCTCTTAAGTCCAAAAAATCTTATCTCTAATCTTCCAGACAACCAAAGATAAATACTCTTGAGGGAAAACCTCCCATTGATAGCAAAATCTAATGTACCGATCCGAATACCCTCTCATACTGGTACCCAACCCAACCTTTCACATACCCTAAGGGTGTTCCTGATCCTCATGGGCTGGTGACTAGCACCCAAGAATCAAAAAAAATATAGAGGGAATTATTTTTCCCAACTTAAAACTACAACGTGGCACATATATATAACAGGAAGAATAGTGAAAAAGATAAATATATGCCATAAATGAAAGAAAAAAGAGGAAACCAAAAAACTCAAGAGTATAAAAAATATCTAAGTATAGTTCCAACCACAAATTAATACAAAAAAAAACTACTACATGTGATAACATGGGTAGACTTCCACTATCTCACCCCCAACTACTCGACATAGCTGATAGAAAACCCCACTGCCTCACTGCAGACCCTACCTTTCCCTGTATCAAAATACATTACAAGGTCTACACATCATCAAAGGGGTAAATTGGGTCCGAGATAACAATATCATTAGGGTATCACCCAAGTGTTCAATAACAAGTCTCTATACAAAAACTCAAGTATCACATTTTATATAAAACATGGAAGGATAAGCAGTAAAGCAGTTTTATCAAAAGCATGGTAAATATTTCCCTTTTTCCAAAAATTAAAAAACCAAGGTAGGTATATCATTTTGAAACATAATTTCAATTATCATTTATCAAAATTCAAAGCACTCATATCACAAAAAAATAGTACAAATCCATGTATAGGTAAATCATGATAATTAACTCAATAGGGAAGTCTAGTAACTACTCATACCACAATAATGAATTGTGCACAAAAAGTCCCTATAACATAGGCCTAAGGAGCAGAGGAAAACTCCATAGTGACCCCCCAACAATGTCAAGAATAAGTCCCTAGAATTATAGGCCTAGATAGAAGAGAAAATCCCCAAGATCTAACCTCCCAACAATAATATGGACAATGGACCTAATCTAAACCTTCCACCTATATACCCAAGGCTTCTCATCCGATGTATCATAAATCATTTCAATGATTTAAAAATACCTATTTTTTCATTTACCAAAAACTATGGAAAACCCACCTTTTATCACAAATCCATTCACACACACACAAAAATCATGTCAAATTTATTTATAAATCAATTTATAAAAATAAGAGTAATACAGTTTTTTTGGCCCATAGGAGATTATTCGCCACCCTCTCTAGTTTTAATAATCACAAATCATGTCAAATATTATTAATAATGTATAATAATTTCAATCATGTTTATTTAAGTTTCAATATGTGTAATTATGATTATCTATGATCACAGATAAGTTTAATACATTCTGATAATATTTGTGTTGTAAGACAGTCCAAATAGAAATATTTCCTAACTATGAGAAGCTGGCACCGAGGGAATAAGTCTGACTCACCAATGCCAACAGAATAAGTCCGACTCACCGATGCCAATAAAACAAAGGAATCATCGATACTGACAGACCGAATATCTCACTGATAGTTCAAACGAGTCACTGACAGTTCAATTATCACACCAATAGAAGTACTGACCTACTGACGCGTGGTGCTACCAACACAAGGACTTACCGACACAAGGACCTACCAACACATGGTGCTACCGATGCATGGTGCTACCTATGCACAGACAGACTGAAAAAATGATATACTGATACCGATAGAAGGACTTAACAATGGAATGAGTCACCAATGTATTATTCACTGAAAAAAGAGTCAATGATGGATTGTTTAAATTTACTTTTATTTAATATTATTTCTAATAGTCATATTTTGAGTGTTTTATGATGATTGATTAATTTAATGCTTTCTAAAGACATATTTTAATGAGGATGTCAGAAATATGAGTTACAACACCTACTTCAAACATGCACATTGTCGGGATGCAAAAATATAAAATAAAAGGACTCAAGATGAAAGATACATGCAAAAAGGAGTAAATGAAAGTTATACACAAAAAAGATATGAGAAGATAGAGTAGCATACCCACATGAGCAACATACAGAAAGGAAGAACACACAAGGAACTCTTTATTCCTACTTTCTGTGAACCAAATAATTACTATCCATCAATGTTCCAACCTCTCTGCAGAATTCAATTGAAATTAAGGAGATGAAAATATAATATTCCTAGAAGACAGAACACAGTGCTCCACTAAACTCTATTTTCAGTGACTTCTTCCAGAAGAGGACTCCAGCTTCAACTCTGATACATGAAATAGTCTATAACTGAACTTCATAACATACATAGACTTATAAACCCCATCTAATCTTTATTGCTCTGTTGTGTTCCTTTTTATTACATTTTCAAGTAGTGTGTGTATCTGTATTTAAAATACAAACTGTCTTCTGTACTGAACTAGAGGATATTATATATTCTCACACAACTATATTTTTACACTTTTTTATCCCACATAGAACTGTGGAAGAGTTCCTATGAAACGTCGTTGTATTTTATTCCCACATAGAACTGTGGTAGAGGTCTTGTGACCTGGAAAGTTGTAAACTGGTATGTAAACCCTGATCCAGGGTGTGGATCAAAACCTTTATCTATATAGAATGCTTGGTGATAGGTGATCACCAAGTGGAGAGGAATAAGTCTTGGCTTGAGACCGAACCTATTTTTTTATATCTGTAGTGTTTTTAAATTTATTTTTCTATGTTTTTACCTATATTTCAAAAAACTGAATTTCATTTTGATAGTTATTATTGGCTAGTGTTTATAACTATTTTATCTTTTTAGATTAGTTTCAAAAGTTGTATCAATATCTCATATGGTTACAAATGAGAAATAATCAATCTTCTGAGAAATTAGTTTAACAGTTAGACTATTATAAATTTACTACTTTGATTAATTGTCCTGTTAAGTTTTACATTTGGGGAATCTTTTAAATAAAATTTTTAACAGAAATTTTTATAAGAACTCAATTCACCCCCTCTTGAGTGCCCTACTCTAACCAACATTTTGTATCAGAGGGTATTTAAAAGCTTTTTTCAAATATTTTCAACTATGATTTAGTTATTTTTTAAAGATCTAAAATTTACTATTACTTCTAAATTTTTAGCTATTTAAAAATCTTTTCTTTAGTATGGATAATAGATTAGAAGGTGCTACTATAAACATACCTCCCTACTTTAATAGAAAAAACTATTCCTAGTGGAATATTAAGATTAAAATGAATTTAGAAATTATATTCTTTGATATTTGGATAATTATAAAAGATAAATATGAAATACCAAATACTTATAGGAATACCTGGAGTGATGCCACAAAGACAACTTATAATAATAATTGCAAGTCCAAGAATTCTCTTTTTTATGAACTAGGAGATGAAGAATTTAATAAAATATCTACTTGTACATATTCCTATGAAATTTGGGACACTTTAGCTATTTCACATGAAGGAACTTTTAATGTTAAAGAAATTATACTCAACACTTATACTATTAAGTATGATAATTTTAAGATGAAGCCTAATGAGCCTATTTCTAACATGTATCTCAGGTTTAATGAAACTGTGAACACCAATCTCTCTCTGGTAAGAACTGCTATAGCCAAGGAGAAAATCATGATAATACTCATATTCTTACCAGATAGATGGAGAGGGACTTCTATATCAATAAGATAATCCTATGACCTCAACACTTTTCTAGTGAAGGAGATGATAGGAAAGTTGATGATGTATAGGGAAGAAATAAAAGTAAAAAAAGAAGATGATGATGAAACCAAAAGAAAACCCGTTGCTTTTAAATCTACTACATCCAAATAGAAGGATAAAGCTCAAGATGAAACTGAAAGTTCAAGTTATGAACAATCATCAATAGACAGTGAAGAAGAGATGGCTCAAATATCCATAAGGTTTAAGAAATTCTACAGGAAGACGATTTTTTTCAGAATCCCTAGATATAAAGGTAAATATTACAATAAGGACTATTGGAAAAAAGGATTGGAAAATAAGTGACACTTCAAATGAAATCATATATTGTGAATTCAAAAGAAAGGGACATGTAAAGGCTGACTGTCCTAAGCTAAATCACAAGAAGAAGTATCATGATAAGGATAGAAAGTAAAAAAAGTCCACGAAGGAAACTTGGAATTCTTTTAAGGAAAGCTCAAGTGAATTATAATCCTATCATGATGAAAATGCTAATAAGGTAACACATCTAAGGTAACATTCAACTCTCCTGAACACAATGATTACTATTTTGGACATGAAAGTGATTATAAAAATATAAAAATGAGGAAATGTTTGAATATTACAAAATGCTAGAGGAAACTTATAATTAACTTAAAGATAAATACAAATATTTAAAGAAAAAATATGCTTTTATTACCACTATTAAATCTAAAATTGCTATAGAAAAATAGAAAAATTATCAACTACTTAAGGAAAACAATGAGCTTAAATTGTCAAATGAGAAATTGAAAAAGGATTTAGAAAAGTTTAACAATGGTTAAGATATCTTGGTTCAAATTATTAGTAAAAAAGTTACACCCAAATACACTAGTGGTATTGGCTACCAACATAGTAAAAGAAATTTTGTCAAAACTCATTTTGTATTAAAATACGGAAAATCCAGTTTTATGCCCAGTTCTGAAAAATTTTCTACAAGTTCTAGCCATGAAACATCTTCTACTATTTTGAGTTTTTTTGGACCAAATAAAGTCTATTTTTCAAATAAATTTCATGCTTCTTATAAGAAACCCATGAAGTAAGTATGAGTTCCAAAGCTCTTATTACTAATGTTATTGGACCTAAAAAAATCTGGGTACCAAAATATTTTCTTGTCTAATATGTTTTTATAGGAAAACTATTTGAATAGCTCCTGTAAAAGTCTATGGTATTTAGACAGTGGATATTTAATACACATGATAAGATATTACTCATGCTTCAAAAACTTGATAAAGATTGATGGTGGTCATGTCACCTTTGGTGACAATACTAAATGAAAAATCATTGGCCTTGACCAGATTGGTGAATCTAAATCAGTTTTAATTTATAAATTATTTTTTATTGATGGATTAATATACAACCTGCTTAGTATCTCTCCATTATGTGTTGATGGTTTCAATGTTAAATTTGAAAATGATGCATGCAATGTTTTTAATTATAAGAATGAGTTAGTATTTTATTCTCTTAGAAATGAAAAAATTTATGCTGTTAATTTAGATTCTTTAATTTCTCAAAATGTTTCTTGTTTGATTGTTTTTCATAAAGAGTCTTGGATTTGGAATAGAAGATTAGGGAATTGAAATATACACTAACTTATAAAGCTTACTAGAAAAGGCTTAGTCAAGGATCTAAACAAACTTGAGTTTCAAAATGACAGTCTATAATCCTTTTCAAAAGGGTAAACATCACAAAATATCTTTCAAACCAAAGAAAGAAGTTTCAACTTCTCAACCTCTCAAGTTGGTTCACATGGACTTGTTTGGACCATCTAGAGTTTCAAGTCTAAGTGGGAAGCACTATGTCTATGTTCTTCTAGATATACTCGGAACTTATTCTTGGCTCATAAAAAATGAATCTTTCTCTCATTTCACCAAGTATTCTAGGACTGTAGAAAATATTAGTGGTCATAGAATTAAAATACTAAGAAGTGATCATGTCCATGAGTTTGAAAATCAGGAGTTTGAATCCTTTTTCTTACAAAAATGTCTATAGTAATAACTTCTATGCTCCCAGGACACCCCAAAAAAATGGAATTGTAGAAAGAAGAAATATAACCCTACAAGAAATTTCTAGAATATTTCTTAGTGATTATGACCTACCTATATACTTTTGGGAAGAAGCTGTCAATAAAACATACTATATAATAAATATATTATTTATTAGACCTATACTTAAGAGAAATCCTTATGAGTGTTGGAACAACGGAAAAACCAAGGTTAAATACTTTAAAGTTTTTTCTTTCAAATTATATATTCTTAACACTAAGGATAATCAAGAAAAAATTTCCTCCAAGAGTGATGAAATAATTTTCCTACATTATTCAATTTCTAGTAAAGCCTATAGAGTCTTCAATAAGAGAACCAAATGTGTGGAAGAATCTGTACATGTCAAGTTTGATGAGACATATCCACCTGAGTCAAATACTTCTTTAGAAAATCTTGAGGATGATATGTCAAATATAGACATCAATACTGAATCATCTAACCATCTTGTTAAGGAACCTGTTAAAACTTCCAGTTCTATAAATTCTCCATACTCTAGTCATGAAGAACCTGAACCTGTAGAAGAACTTGAAGTGACTAGACCTTCTTTTTCTAGTCCTTTTATAACTCTCAAGAACCATAATTTAAATTATATAGTTGGATATTTAGACAAAATAACTCAAAATAGAGCTTCTCTCAGAAATTAGGTTGAACATCAAACTTTCTTGTCACATCTTGAACCTAAGAACATCAATGATGTTATCAATGATGAATTCTGGATGATGGATATGCAAGAAGAGTTAAATTCATTTGAAATAAAAAAATTATGTAAAATTATAGATAAACCCAAAGACACCTCGACTATAGGCACTAAATGGGTGTTTTGGAATAAAGTAGATGAATCTGGTAATATAGTTAGAAAAAAATCTAGATTAGTTGCACAAGGTTATAGTCAAGAAGAAGGCATTGAATATGAAGAAACTTTTTCACCAGTTTCTAGACTTGAGGCCATTAGAATCCTTATTTCCTATTTTGCACATCTAGATTTCAAACTTTATCAAATGGATGTCAAGAGTGCATTATTAAATGGTTATATAATTGATGATGTTTTTGTTTAATAACCCATAGTTTTAGAAATCCCCAATTTCCAAATCACATTTTTAAATTAACTAAAGATTTATATGGTTTAAATCAAGCTCCAAGTGATTGGTACGATAAGCTCAACACTTTTCTTATTTATAAAGATTTTATAAAAGGTATTGATGATCCTACCCTTTTTATAAAAAAAAATTTACAAAGATACTTTAGTAGTACAAAATCTATATAGAAGATATTATTTTTTTATTCTCTAAAAATTATTTATGTGTTGATTTTTCAAAGATTATGCAAAGATAATTTGAGATGAGTTTGATGGGGGAACTCAAATTCTTTCTTGGATTTCAAATATTTCAAAATAAATAAGTTATTGTTTTGAATCAAAGTAAATATACTAAGTATATTTAAAAAAGATTTGTCTTTGAAAGTGTTAAGAGTAGTGACACTCCAATGAGTACCACTTGTAAGATGGACCTTGATGAAGATGGTAAATATGTTGATAAAACCACTTACAGAGGAATGATTGAGAGTTTAATCTTTTTAACTTCTAGTAGGAAAGATATTATGTTTAGTGTGTGCACATGTTCATGTTTTCAAGAAAACCTAAAATAATATCATTTAAATTATAGCAAAATGATTTTTAAATTCCTCAAATATACAATCAGTTTAGGACTATTATACCCAAGAGGGAATCCTTTTGATTTGGTGAGTTATTCAGATGCTGAATTTGGTGGCTATAAGTTAGACAGAAAAAGAACCTCTAGGACATGTCAGTTTTTTGGGAAAGTCACTAGTTTCATAGTGTAGTAAGAAACAAAATTCTGTTGCATTATCTACTTCTGAAGCTGAATATATAGCTGATGGTAGTTGTTGTGCACAAATTTTGTGGATAAAACACACATTACTAGACTATGGATATCAATTTAGACATGTCCCTTTAAATTGTGATAATATAAGTTGAATTAATATTTATAAGAATCCTGTTTCACATTCTAGTACAAAACACATTGATTTAAGACATCACTTTTTGAGAGACCATTATAAAAAATGTGATATAACTTTAGAGTTCATTGGCACAGAACATCAAATTGCTTACATTTTCACTAATCCATTGAACAATGAAAGAATGAACTACATCAGACATGATTTAGGAATGATCAATCTATAAGACCTTATATTGTTATTCCTTTGATAATTTTAAGTGAAGTTGTCATATCGACACTTTCAAAGTCAAAAAGATAGTGTCATATCGACACTGACAGTATGAAGTTGACAATGTCATGCCGACAATGACTCTATGTCATCCCGACACCGACAACTTATCATGATGACACCATTAGTGTTATACAGAATCTGTCATGCCAACACCAATGAATCACTATTTTTATCTGTTATATGTTTTTAACCAAAACGACACTATTCCATTTATTTCATTGTTCCCGATTCACGATTTCAAATTTTTTATGAGATCCAAGCCCTAAATTATATAAATTCGAGTTGATCCACTATACTCTTTTACCCTTACACTCACTCATCTGTTGCTCTCTCTCTACCCTCGAAATTTCACCTCTCGACCTTCAAACCAAACTATTGTAATGGTGTGTGTGAGGTAAGCTCTTGAAGGTGGTGAGTCTTGTGAAGCTAAGAAACATAAAGGAGGATAAAGAAAATCTTCTAGACCTATAAATCATGCTCTGTTGAACTGTGTAGCGACTCTAAAAAAGGAGGTTCTTATAGAATGGCTGTTGGAAAGCAAGTCTTTGATGCTTAGGGTGTTATAGGATTAGTGATGGCTTGAGTAGTTCTTAGAAAACGAAAGAACTTTATACCTAAAGTTAGTACATGAATTTTATATGAATGTGGAGTTTCTTATGAAAGTTAGTGAAGTTACTTGAATTAAGTCCATAGTGAAGGGAAAGATAATTTATTTTTCATCAATCTAGTGGACTGAATGTCTTAAGGTACCCCATGAGGGTGTGTTTGATGACTATCAAGGTAAATCACCACCTGAGAGTGATATTTTCTTCTTTGAGATAGTACTGACGAGGCTTATTAACAATGAAAATCTTAGGAGGCCTATTTTATAGAGTTATATGGGGAGTGTAGAATTTTTCTCAAGTTCATACAACATCAGATCTATCCTAGAAAAGGGTAATTTGCATCTCTAAAGTATCAATATGTCTATTTTATTTATCTACTGAGAAAAGGGATCAAGGTAAATCTATGCAGATATCTTTTTGTGCACATAAATGAAATGATCAAGCCTTCTTAAAAAACCAATTCCCTATTTTATCCAATATTAATCTCATCCATGTTGAAAGAGAATGGTTGTGTGTGAAGAAGATGAGATTATTTATAAGTGAAGTTGGATTTACCTAAACAAAGAGATCTGTAAAATGATGAAGATCAATTGGAACCCATACAAGAAGAATGGGTAGGGGAAGAATATAATATTTATGATAAGTTCACTCCAGTGGACCACCCAACTAGGCCAAGTGATATGGATAATCCTACTCTAGGAAAAGATGAGTAAGTTTTTTACTCTTCAGATGAGGAAGAAGATCCCGCCACACCAGTCATAGATCAAGGGCCACCTATCGATGATAAGAGTGATCCTCACACCATAGAATCTAACAAAGGTTTTTCTTTTGGACCTCCAAGTCCACCAATTTATTTAACCTTATATGAACCCACTCTTAGCACTAATGGAGATGAGGAGACAAAATTTTCAGGTAGTGTATAGTATGTTAGCAAGTTTGGTATCTTTGAAGATGAATCATAAGTAAAAGAATAATATGAGAGAGAAGAAGAATAAGATAACAGTGATGAAAGTAGCAGTGGTACTGAAAGTGGTTCTGGTTCATTTAGTGAAAGAGGAGGTGATAAAAATGATGATATAAATGGAAGTGAAAATAATTCTTCTAGACATGATGATGATGATGAATGCAGTGGTGAAGGAAATAAAATTGATAGCGACCCTCATAAGGATGATCTAGGTGGAGATGTAGAGATGGTTGATGCTTTGGTTCAGAAAGTTGTTATAGAACCTTCTATAGTTATTATTGAAGAAATAAGTGTAGTTGAAATTCAAAGAGAAGTGTAAGATCAAGTGATCCCTGCACCTTAGTTAGTGTATGATAGAAGGAGACCTCATGTTGAGGGTGAGAAACCAGTGAGTAGAGCACATATTGATGGGGAGCTTCAAAATAGGAAAGATCAAGATCAGGGGAAGCATCAAGCTGGGAGAGTGAGACTTGAAACTCTCACTCCTCTGGATGATGATGTTATGTCTGAATGGGAAATGAATCCTAGATATGTAGAAATTGGTTTAGACTATGAAGACTCAAATGATGAGGTGTTTGTACCTATTTATAAAGAATTAGTGTCTGAGATCCTTCCTAGTGACACTATCACTAAAGTAGACTTTGAAAAGTTTAAGGATGAAATTTGTTCAGCTGTGAGTGTATCAGTTCAATCTCAGATGGTCCATGAGATTTAGCAATCTAGAATAGAAAACACTCAGGTGAGTAATGAGTTACAATCACTCAAATATTCAATAGAAGAGATGAAGTAGTCTGTTCAAGATTCTTCTATTCTAGTTCAGGCAATTGGTGTGATTAATCCTAATGCAATTAATGTTTCATAAAATTTTATATATGAAATTCAACCAAAATTAATCAAAACTACTGAAACAATTGTTGTAAACACCACCAAGATGATAAAAGAAATGAGTGGGATTATCTATGTAATAAATCATCTGACCTCTAAGAATAAATGCTGTCTGGAGACTGTTCTTAAAGCTTTGAAGACTCATACCTCAGATCTTGCTGATCCTTCTACCTTTGGTCAGACATCTCAGGATTTAAACATTGATGTAGTTATAAATTTTGTTAAGTAAGATCTTTAAGCTCTGTTTGGTGCTTTTAGATTGGACATTATTGCAAAAATTGAGAAGAATAGTGACCATGTTCATGATATGGTTAAGCTCTATTTCAAAAGTGCTGATCCTAAAAATGATCAGATCATAGAGAAGATGGATTATTATTTCAATAATATTATTACCAAGCATCAGTTGACCATCCTTTTTAAGTATTTGACATAGAATTTAATATTACCTCCAGGTACCAGAGCCTTCAAAGACCAAGTACAGAAATTGAAATACTTCACACCCCTTCTTGACAAGTTCATAGAGAATAAAGATGATTTTGAGAAATCTATGAAGTATGGAGATGAAATCATTGAGTATTTCATCAAGCTACTAAAGCCATACCTTCATGTGAAGAGTGAAAAAATTATGGTTCCTGCTTCTGTACCTATTAGACCTACTAGATCAGTGCCTCCACCTCAAATGACAGTTTCTAAGGCTTTCAGTTAGATCTAACCTGTGTTCTAAGAGCATATACAACCTCCTATGTTGTCACAACACAAAAATAGCCTTGATCCTACTATTCCCGAATGAGTGATCCTACCTCATATAAAGATTTATTCAGACCCTCCTACCTATCAACCTCTACCTTATGACAGACCTTCGATTGATCCCCTTGAGAAAGGGAAGGAACATATTGATCGTCAGTAGTAGAGTAGATGATTTTTGATAGGGCTGATGTATTATACTTTTGTTGTCTTTCACTGACTATTTTAATATCTTGTACTTCGCTATTTAATTGAATTTAGTGTTTTTTTCTTTCATCTATTTGTGTTATATTTATTATTCTCTAATTCATCTTATTCCTTTGATACCTATTTCCTTCTTGATTGGAATAAAAATAAAAAGAGAAATTGTTGATACCCTTTCACTTTTTGATAATCCCAAAGGGGGATAATAGTTTGGCATTATGCTTATTTATTTTACCTTTTAAATCTCTCTTATTTATTTTATTTTCCTTACCTTTGATTACATATGGGAAGAAAAGGAATTAGTCTTTGATACCATTATTTTTTGTTTCCTTTGACACCTTTACTATTTATTTTACCTTTGAACCTTATTTATATATTGAGAAAATTCATCAGTAAAGGGAGTTGATAAGTAGAATGGTTTTATTACACATAAAATGATTGTACATTATAATTCCATGATTTTTGATCATCAAAAAGGGGGATATTGTTGGCCCATATGATATTGTTGGCCACCCTCTCTAGTTTTAATAATCACAAATCATGTCAAATATTATTAATCATGTCAAATATTATCAATCATGTATAATCATTTCAATCATGTTTATTTAAGTTTCAATATGTGTAATTATGATTATCTATGATCACATATAAGTTTAACACATTCTGATAATATTTTTGTTGTAAGACAATCCAAATAGAAATATTTCCTAAGTATGAGAAGCTGACACAGATAGATTAAGTCTAACTCACCGATGCTGACAGGATATGCCAGACTCACTGATGCCGACAACACAAAGAACTCACTGATACCAACAGACAGAATGTATCACTGATAGTTCGAATGAGTCACCAAAAATTATATCATCTCACCGATATAGGGACTAACCTACTGGCGCATGGTACTACCGACGCAAAGACTTATCCATGCAAGGACCTACTAACACATGGTGCTATCGATTCATGGTGTTATTGATGCATGGTGATATTGAAGCATGGTGCTATAAACTAATGGACAGAATGATAGAATGAGACACCGATACCGATAGAAGGACTTACCAATGGAATGAGCCACCGATGCATTATTCACCGATAAAGGTGTCACCAATGGACTGTTTAAATTTCCTTTTATTTAATATAATTTATAATGGTCATAGTTTGAGTGTTTTAATGAGATTGATTAATTTAATGCTTTATGTAGACATCTTTTAATGAAGATGTTAGAAATATGAGGTACAAAACCTACCTCACACATGAACATTGTCAGGTTGTAAGAATATAAAATAAAAAGACTCGAGATGAAAGATACACACAAAAATGAGTGCATAAAAGTGATACACAAAAAGGATGCATGAAGAAAGAGTAGCAGACCCACACGAGCAACATATAGAAAGGAAGAACACATGATGAAATATTCATTCTTTCGTATTGTGAACCAAAGAACTACTGTACATCAATGTTCCAACATCTCTACAGCATTCAATTGAACCTAAGGAGAAGAAAATATCATCTTCCTAGAAGAAAGAACACAGTGCTCCACAACACTCTATTTTCAGTGTCTGCTTCCAAAAGGGGACTCTAGCTTCAACTCTGATAAATAAAAGAGTCCAGAGCTAAAATTCATAACACACAGAGCCTTTTAGACTGTATCTAATATTTATTGCTCTGTTGTGTGCCTTTTTATTTCATTTTCGAGCAGTGTGTGCAGCTGTCTGTAAAAAACACACTGTCTCCTGCACTAAACTAAAGGATAATAGATATTCTCACATAAATATATTTTTACACTTGTTTATCCCACGTAGAACTATAGAAGAGGTCCTGTGTGACCTGTTTTTATTTTGTTCCCACGTAGAACTATGTTAGAGGTCTTGTGACCTGGATAGTTGTATACTGTTGTGCAAACCCCGATCCAGGGTGTGGATAAAAAACCTTATCTATATAGTCTATATTGTGGTAGGTGATAACCAAGTGGATAGGACTAAGTCTCGGATTTATATTGAATCTCTTTTTTTATATCCGTTGTGTTTTCAAATTTAGTTTTCTTTGTTTTTACACATATTTCAAAAAAATGAATTTCACTTTGATAGTTAGTCTTGGATAGTGTTTATAACTATTTTGGATTATTAGATTAGTTTCAAAAGCTATATCAATATCTCGTATTGTTAAAATTGATAAATAATCAATCTTATGAGAAATTAGTTAAACAATCAGACTAATATAAATTCACTACTTTGATTAACTAGCCTGTTAAAGTTTACATTGGGGGAATCTTTTAAATAAAAAATTTAATAGAATTTTTTACAGGAACTCAATTCACCCCCCTCTTAAGTGTCCGACTCCTACCAACATAGTTCATCCAACACAGGCTAGAGACGGAACCACCAACCTCAAAAATCATGGTTGTACACACCCACAAAGGATCCTCCAATAATAAGATCAAAACAACAAGAATTGAGACCCTAGAACCAATATAAAAATATTATAATTGATTAAATTTAACAAAAGGGTTGGAAGGGAAGAGGAAAAAAACATACCTCAAGAATTCACACTCACCACACCATAACCAACAAAGGAAACAACCCCCTAAACAAGATCACACAACAGATCTAGGGAGAAACTAAAGGAAACATCACTAAAGATCAATAGAACTGATAACACAATGAAATGATGATAAAATGATCAAAGGAATGAATAAGAATAAAGACTTACTTTCCTGAAGAGATGCAAACCAATTGAAATAGTGATCAATTTTCAAATAGATCAATGTGGATCGAACTGTGACTCTCAAAATAATTGGAGAAGCCTTCTATGTTGAGAGGTAAAGGGGCTGTGGAAGAATGAAATAAAATATCACTCAGTAGGCACCCTAAAAGCCTCGTACATGAAATTTACATATTGTTTAATCCCTTTACACACTGTGTAATCCTTGGGACTCAAATAAATTGAAAATCCATTAAATTTTAATATTATACAGTTTGTAATCTTTACACGGTGTGAAATCCATTCAAGATGTGTACCAAGTTCACGACATCTACCCTAAAAAACTTTTGTGTTGTGTACTCCTATTACAAGAAATTTATTTTTCCTTTAGCCTACAAAAACTATAGATTATTACGTGAAAACCAAAACACCTCGATTTCCCTACAAACTTGGGGAGAACCCTGCAAATATATTAATAAATTTATCCACGGATTCCCTTAATTCAAGAAACACACATCCATGAACTTTAAGTTATTTTCCCCAAAAAATGATCTCCATCCCCATGAGTCCCAAGATGCACCCAATTAAAGTGGAAAATAAGTAAAGGGAAAGGAATTACCTGAAATTAGGTAATAGGATGTTACATGTACCACCCATCTAGAAGCATGAAACTCTCTCATCATATCCTCATGAAATCCTGTAGGAACCCATACTCAGACATGTAAAAAAGAACATTGTCACTACTAAGATACCATCATGATGGAGGCTCCCCACCATATAAGTTTTCTCTCAGAGATAATCTCTCCAAATCAGATAACTACTCTATCCTAATCTGGTCCAAAAGTATGGGTATAACTGATGTTTAAGTCATATCTACTCATACCCGGGACTCCTAAACATCTAGATGCATGTATGTAAAGAGTATCATCATCTAAAACTCTTCACAAGACTCCCTCACTTCCTCTATCTATGTATTCTATCTAAAGTCATTGTAAAAGATGTTTCCCTTTCACGATGTACAATACAAATTGAATTCGAAAGACTGTAGATACTCGACCCACCTACTATACCGAAGGTTCAGGTCCCGCTAAGAAAAGATGTAATTGAGGCGCTTGTGGTTCATGTACAATAAAAACCTATCACCCAAAATATAGTGTCTCCATCATTTCAGGGCATATAACACCATTGATAACTCTAGATCATGAGTAGGATTATTCCTCTCATGAAGTCTCATCTTTCTAGAACCATAAGAAACCACTCAGTCTTCCTACATCAGAACTGCTCTGAGTCCAAATATGGATGTGTTGTAGTACAAAATATATTCCTTAGCCACACAATTAAGGAAAGTATCATTGCTAAGGTTATCCTTCCCTTCATCTCCTGAAAATATCTCTCACAAGAATCTAACCAAATGAATTTCACCCCTTTCTTGGTCAGCCTAGAAATCGATGCTACTAGACAGGAAATGTCCTAGAAAAAATACCGATAATGAACTTATAACCCCAGAAAACTTTGAATATCGAATAAATTATTGTGCCTCTCCCAAGATACCATGGCTGAAACCTTCTATGGGTCCACTAACACTCCAACCTCTAAGATTACATGGCCTAATAAGTGAACTTTATCAATACAAAAACTGTATTTGGTTATCTTGGCGTAAAGCTAATACTCTCTTGATGTAATCAAGAATATGTCAAGACGTTGGTCATGAATTTTTGTTGACTAGGATTAATCTAAGATATAATTGATGAAAACCACCACACACTGGTCCAAAAAAGATGGAAGATCTGATTCATCAAGGTCATGAATACCTATAGTGCATTAGTCAAACCAAGCAGCATCACTACGAACTCATACAAGCTATACCTAATCCTAAAAGTAGTCTGAGGTACGTATGATGGCCTCACTCTAAATTGATGATACCCCAATCTCAAGTCAACATAAGATAAAATATATGAACCTCTAAGACAATTGAAGATATTTTCGATGCGTAGAAGGGGATACCAATTTCTTACAGTCATTTGGTTTAGCCTTTGATAGTCCACACATAAGCACAAAGTCCCTTTAGCCTTCTTGGAGAAAAGAACTTGGGAACCATATGGCGATGTATAAGACCATATAAACCCTTATCTTCCAGATCTTCCAAATGAACTTTTAACTACCAATGCTCTATTGGTTCCATCCTATAAGGAAAAATAAAAACTAGCACTACTCCCAAAACTAACTTGATTGTGAACTCGATCTCCTACTCGGGTGGTAATCTAAAGAGATCATTAGGAAAGACATCCTGAAAATGGTCTACCACTTGAGGATAAGTATCCAACTACATTCCTACATCATCTAGAATAGGGATTTCTATATTATCCATGATACAATCCAATTTATACTGAATTGGTTCTACATCACCAACCTGAAGATCCCACTCATCATGATGGAAATATCTGCCTTATTATGGAGATAGAAAGACAACTCTACCCCAGTAATAGTTGATATGATCTTGGTATATAATTTTCTAATCCATATAAATAATTAAATTGAAACATATCATTTCTAGCACAAATGGTTCACAAAAGAAACAGTAACCACCAATAGTGTATCGATGGTTAATACACCCTCAAATATTTCCCCGATTAAGCCCAAAATGACTAAAAAAAGAGTAGATATAAAGGAATATGATGCTCCTGTATCAAAAAAATAAAATACAAGGTAGATGAAACATGAATTGTACCTCTAAAAGTAGAAGGTCCTGCATCCAAACTGGCGGGAGTAGACTACAAATCCGGCATATAACTTTCCCCCTACCCTAGGCTTCAGTTTGATTCCCCTAATATGTTCCCTCTAGATGGCACTACCACTTCTGTACTAGAGTACCATGCCCATTCCATTGAACTGAACATCTAATGGAACTCCAGATACCAGTCTGCTAAGAGGTAGCTGAGTCCTTCCAAGATTTTGGTACATATTTTGATCCCTATCAATTCTCTACTACTGTATACCACTACAAAACCTCTATAGGTGGCCTAGCCTACCACAAGAATGACACTCCAAAGTAGGGTAAAAACACTAAGGCCACTTGTGATGAAACTTTCCACACTGATAATACTACAATGTAACATGGTACTTAGATAGATTCCCACTGCCCTGACTACTCTATCTATTATTTCCTTGGTGATAACTATCTTAGTGACTGTTATTGCCACCATAAGAAGAGCTTCCAGTTCACCTTGTATAAATAGCCATGTCACTACTAGGGGCTTCCCTCATATTCCCTTTTGTGATGAGATCCTAAATCATCACGTTCAAAAAGCTACTCAAGTGAATTTTTTTCACCTATGACCTGATCTCATAGTGAACCCATCTTGGAAGCACCTCACCCTGGAAACCACATCATCTGCTAAAGATTGTGAAAAACACTATAGGTTGATGAGGTGTTTGGTATAGTCTATCACCAACATGCCCTCCAACATCAAGTGCATAAACTCACGATCCTGATTATCCCTCAATGTTTTTAGATAGAAGTGATTCATAAACTTTTCCTTGAATTCCTACCAAGATAAATCCTCTTGATACCCTGATTTATCTATAGTGTCCCACTAATGATTGGATGGTCTAAGAAGCGTGTGTATTACAAGACTCACCCACCCATCTGTGGATGTCTTGAGATTTCTGAAGATCATATGAACTGAATCGATCTATATCTCAGCTGCTTAGGGGCCTCCCTCCTAGTGAACATAGGATGATGTTGTAGCTAAAACTCTCTTTTAAGCTCATACATCGAAGGTACAACATGAATATCCTCCTTTTCCATGGATCACATGACCCTCATGAAGCTTTCATGAAGCAAAACATCCATATGATCCTCAGGAGCTACATGAAGCTCTAGTTAAATTGTGCCAGGAGAATGTTGATTTCTTCTCTCCTAATGCTCAATTCAAAGATAATAAGGAGGAATCTTCTCTACAAGAAAAACAGTCTCCCTAGAACACTAGATAACAACAAGGTCAACCTCCAAATGTGAAAAAAAGAGAACCACTGGATCATGGTCTCTCTAAACATGGATTAACAAGTGAATTGACATGATATAATAGTTCTTTAATTTTCATTTATCAGATATAATAGAAATATCATTCACATCTCATATAAGAAAATATATCACATGAAATAAATATGTCCCTATCATGAACAATGAATGTAAATATATATCCCTATGTTCTTATCATGATGCATGCATACTCATATCGCACCATAATAGTCCATGAGTATAAATATCAAGAAAAAATAACACCACGTGGGGCATGATAGATGCAGAGACTAGAATGATAGAGGTGTGGGATGGGCCCCATAGTGGGCCAGTCTAGGTAGGGAAGACCGACTTGAGTGGGCCGATCCAGCCAGAATAGGCTGAGGTGGGCCGTTGAATCTTCAAACATATGTAGCTTGCAAACCGGATAACCAATTGACATGCCATCTATGAACACTTATTCTTATCTTAAAGAAGGAACATTTAAGGTCGGTTTGATAATTTTATATTTCATGCTTGAGGCTTGGTGGCATGAAATGTCTAATAATAACGATAAAAATATAATTATTATTATTTGGAGATTCTTGTATCAGACATATCTGCTGCATCCAATGTCTGATCGATGAGCCATTAGTGACATCACAACCCTGAAATTGAGGTGGAATTTTCAATACCTATTTTTGGCACTTAAACCGAAATTGACTTGTGAGCCCCACAAGGCCTAGTTTGGACGTTTGCGGTGAAATGTGACTTTTCACTAGGTTTCTGTTTTGGACGAATGAATAGCTAATGCCATGTGTTTTCCTATGAGGATCATAATGGTACAATCAGTATGATGTGTTCCAGGATAAAGGCATAGAACCCATGAAGCACCATACGTGTGCGATGCTGAGAGATGCAACTTCTTCACCGGGTGAATATTTTGGGAAAATGAAAATTCTATCGTATGTGTTTTTCCACAAGGATAACAATGGAATGATTCATTTGGTTATATGAGTTCATTTGAGGATTCAAGTCAGTAAAGTTACATTTTCACCCTTTTGGGCCAATGATAAGCATCGTGCGCTTGTAAGCCTTTTTGTCCAGATGTTCCATGTACTATGGGAGTACACTAGCATGCCTAGGGGTACTAGTGTACAATTTAGTACCAAAGAATGGCTAGGTACATAGCTAGGTGATGAGGTGGGGTCACACATCATGTAGTCCCCACACTTGCTATATACTACTTTATGAATCTTCCACCTATCACATCTCCTAGTCCTGAACTCAGATTTCGGCATGCGAGTAGACTATCTTGAGTGTTTTGTCTACGTAAAATGTGATAGTGACCTCCGTAGTGTATTCTGAGATACGATGCAAGATGTTATGAGTGAGATGCCTATCCAAGGTGATGATCGAAGATAGGAGTGGTCAAGTAACAATATCAGAGTTTTCTAAGTGGAACCCTCTAGCCGTGCTAGGCATGAGTCCTCGACGACGATAAAGTAGAACCCTCTAGCTTGGTCGGACATGGGTCCTTGATGATTCTAGAGTGGAACCCTCTAGATGGGTTGAGAATGGGTCTTCGATGAAACCAGAGTGAAACCCTCCAGTCAGGCTAGACAAAGGTCCTCGATGACATCAGTGTGGAACCCTCCAGCTGGGCTGGGCATGGGTCCTCAATGACATCAGAGTGGAACCCTCCAGTCGAGCTGGGTCTGGGTCTTTGACCTTTTCTGAGTAGAACCCTCTAGCTTGGATGGGAATGGGTACTCAACCTTGAGACATAATCCCTTGACTATAAGGATTAGTGAAGAGACATGGTTTGATGTACCTTTGGACTCATGACAAGGAGGGATGATTTCCCCCCCCCCCAAGACATGTCCTTGTGACACGACCTAAATCTATGAAAGTGAGACATAACCTACGAAAGTAGATAGTATCAAGGTGCAGTGATTGAGTCCCTTTGACTTGAAGTTTAGAGAAGATGCGAGGGATGCTGGGCATCTTAGGTGGTTACTTATGGAACTGTTGGTGACTCTTCTTCCTAGAATGAGCTGTGAGATGGAGATCCCCTTACTCTCCCATTTGGGATTCTTTGGTTGATCATGTGTATATATATATATATATATATCCCATTGAAGTACCCACTCCTTGGGTTTTGGTTACTCTCCTTCCATGAGAGGCGAAGATGCATAGGGTATACCACATTCTTTCTGTGTCTAGATTCTCATGGTTTGATGACTTTAATTTCCTACTAAAGGTAGAAAAGACTCGACAAGAAGTTCATATTCTCACCGTTTCAATCTCATTGTGTTCGGATGATCTTACTTCACTCTCTTATTGGGTTGAGGTGCACTCTTTTTACTATACCTTGTCCTATATACTCCTTTCCTCTTTAGTTATATATCTGATGGCCCCCCTTTTGCCTTTTTTGGGAATCCTACTAAGTATTTTTATACTCATCCCTACATGGGATTTTTCCACATGTTTCATTCCATATATAGATGACAGACAAGCTGACCATGACTTCAAAGGAGCTTAGGGTGTAGAGGCTGGTAGACCTATGGTCCAGCAGTGTGGGTGGGTGGGCTGGCCAGAGAGGGATGGCCTAGGTAGGGTGGACTAGCCAGAGTGGGCCGGTCTAGCCATAATAGGCCGAGGTGGGCCGTCGAATCTTAAAACCTCCATTACTTGCAAACCGGATGTCTAATTGACGTGCCATCTGTGAACACTTGTTCCTATCATTGAGACAGAATTTTTAAGGCAAGTTTGAGAATTTAATGTTTTGGTCTTAAGGCTCGGTGGTATGAAACATCCAATAATAATGATAAAAATACAATTATTATTATTTGGATATTCTTGTATCGGATGTATCTCCTACATCCGGTGTTCGATCAACGTGTCTTCAGTGGCATAATGACCCTAAAATTGAGTCAGGATTTTCAAGACCAATTCTGAGCACTTAAACTAAAATCGAGGTGTGAGCCCCATGATCCCCACTTTGGGAATTTGCAGTGAAATGTGACCTTTTCACCGGGTGTCCTTTTTGGATGAATGAATAGTTGATCTTGTGTATTTTTCTCTGAGGATCGCAATGGTGAAATCAATATGATGTGTTCTGGGATTGAGGTGTGGCCCTCAAGAAGCATCGTATGTGTGCGAAGATGAGAGATAAAGCTTCTTTACCAAGAGTCTGTTTTAGGCGAATGAATAGTTGATCTTGTGCATTTTTCTGCAAGGATCACAACGGCATGATCCGTATGGTTATCCAATTTCATCTAAGGAGGAAAGTCAGCAATTTTATGTTTTCTAACTTTTGGACCAACAAAAAGTGTCATGTGATCATAAGCCTTTTTGGCCAGATGTTCCATGTACTCCGGGAGTATACTGGCCGGCCTAGGGGTTCTAGTGAACAATTTAGTACCCAAGAATGGCTAGGTACATGAACAGGCAATGAGGTGGGGTCACAAATCTTGTGGTCCCCACATGCTCTATATACAACTTTATGAATCTTTTACCTCTCCTATCTCCATCTTTTGAACTCATAATTTGGCATGTGAGTAGCCTATCTTGAGTGTTTTTCAGTATAGAATGTGATGGTGCCCTCCATAGTGGCTTATGAGATAAATATAAAGAGTAAAAAAATGATAATTCTCTATTTTTAAGTGGTTACATGGTTGGAAAAATTATGTGCCAACCGTGCGGACACCACTTTCTAGGGAGTACACCCTACATGAACTATAGTGAACGGTTAGAAAAACCATGCACAACCCATGAAAACCCTATGTATCAACATTATATAGTCCAAAACTCCCTTAAATGGTTTAGAAAAACCATATGATACCATTAATGGGACACATGATTTGAGGTTAATAGTTAGCACTAACTGTGCGCTAACCATGTGTCTCTACTGTCTTCTCTAAAAACTAGAGCTCTGAGAACTGAACAAGCCCCTAACACTCTAAAACCCTTCCTTAAACCATGGTGAACTTTTATAAGGACAAACCAAAGTATTTAAACTGAAAATAAATGGTTTTATTCCAAAAGTAAAATCTATTTTCTTATAATCTTCCCACCTTAAAGTAACTCTAACCCAAATTTCCCTTCCAAGGGTGGAAAAACATCATCTAAGAATAACTCTGATCACTAAGAATATACATCAACCTCTCACTCCTAGGTATTATCCTTCAAACAAATTTTCTTCTATATCACCTGTACTAAAGGAACCTACCTTCCTTGGAGATCCTTCATGATCAATAAATAATATAGATAGGATACTCCTCAAAGGATGCATCTACCTCGAAATCAACCTCATCAAGATGAAAGATATGAGATAGATATGAATAGTAATCCTAAAAATATGAAACATGGAAGACATCATGAATAGATTAGTACCTCTAAGGTAACTATAACTGATAGACTACCGGCCTAACTCTCTCCACAATCTCAAAAGTTCTAATGAACCAAGGTGAAATATTCCCCTACCGTCTAAAGATTGATGCCCTAGTCTAGTCGATACACGTAAGAATACCCAATCCCCAAAATCAAACTCTAGTGTTAGAAGATGATGATTGGTGTATGAATTATTCCTAGATTGAGCTATATCCATTAATCTCCTAATCAATTGAACCCTCTCTAAAGTCTCCTAAATGAGACCAGGTCTATGTAAAGCTGCCTCACCTTCCTCTAACTAGCACAAAAATAAACGACATGGCCTACTTTATAAACAATCATAAGTAACCATCCATATTATCTCCTGAATTTTTTTATAATAGGAGAAATTGAATAGAGGTATATTTTTTTACCAATAACCTTCTAAATCAAGGATTCATTCTTGGAGCATGTCCTCTAAAACATGTATCATCCGTTTTGACTAACTGTCGTCCTGAGGGTGAAAAGCTGTGCTCAAGAGAACCTACATACCCAAAAACTTTTGTAAATCCTACCAAAACATCAATGTGAAATGAGTATCCCTATCATAAATGATAATAAGAGGGACCCCGTGTTGTCATTAAATCTCATGGACATATAGTCTCCTAAGCTCATACATTGAGAAGGTCTCTATAATAGGTAATAAGCGAGTGACCTTCATGATCTTATCGACGGTCATCCACATTGCATTACAACCTTAAGGGGATCTTGGTAAGCCAGTCACAAAATCCATAACATCATATTCTGATTTCCACTCAGGAATGGGAAATGGATGTAAAATACCTACTAGCCGCTAGTGTTCTGTCTTTACCTCCTGATGGGTGGAACATCGAGTAACAACATCATTTATGTTTCTTTTTTATTCCAGGCTACCAGTATTGGTGACGTAAGTCATAATACATATTTGTAAGATTGATATGTACTTCTCTAGTAAAAACATGAGACTCTCGCATAAATTCCTCCTATATCTCTATAGTAACCCATATGCATCCATGGATGTACAAGACCTCATTCTCATCAATGATCTAACCTAGAAGTGGGTCCTCACCTGAAACACACTCCCTTAAGACTGATCCCTTGGGATATGATAACTGACTCATCTTTACTCTCTTTAGAAGTTAAGAGGCTACTGATAACAATATAAGTACTAACTATCTATGGTGTTCTTGAACCTCTAAGTGAATCTTAGGAAAAAAATCCATAAGATTCCACCCATCATTAGCCTCTTGAACTACCCATGTCTAAGTCCTTTGGCTCAAATAATCCACTACAATATGGCCTTTCCTAGGCATATAGGCAAGATCAAAGTCAAAATATTTCTGGTATTCAACTCACCTTATATGCCTAAGGTTTAATTCATTCTATGTGAAAATATACCTAAGTTTTTTTTGGTCTATAAACAACACAAACCCTCTCCTAATAGGCAATTCCTCCAATAATGCACGAAATGAACAATAGTTTGTAACTCTAGATTGTGTGTGGGGTAACTACTCTCACGTGGTCTCAACTGAAGAGATCCATATACCATGACTCAATCTTTCTACATAAAAAATGTTCCTATATTGATACCTGATTCATCAAAATAGACTATATAGCTTCTTCCCATCTTTGGCCCAATCTTGATCATCCATGAAGTCAATCCCCTTTTCAGCTCCTGAAAGGCTTCCTTATAGGATTCTAACCATATAAACTTTAAAACCATCTTAGTCAATCCCATAAGAGGTTATTTTAGACATGAAAAATCCTAAATAAAGTGCCTATCATATCTAAACATCCCCAAGAAACTATGCAGTCAAATTCATTCTTGGGGTACTCTTAGATGACTACAACTCTCAACTTCTATGGGTCAACTGATGCTCCATCCTATAAGATAATATAACCTGGAAAGTAGAATTTATTGATCCAAAAGTTCAATTTAGAGAGATTATAATATAGATAATTCTCTATTAATGTATTCATATGATCTCAATATTTTTTACAAGGTCATGTCAAGTACAAGAATACACTAATATTTCATCCAAAAATTATACCACAAATGAATCCAAAATTGGGTAGAAAACCCGATTCATCAGATCCCTGAAAACTATTGGCACATTCGTGAGATAGAACGACATAAACGGTTACTCATAAAGGCATTAACTTCTACCAAATTCTATACAAGGTATGTAAGAAGGTGTAAAATGTACCTAGTGATAGCATGACCTCAAATCAATTTTTTAGAAAACATATGCTCCTCAGAGCTGATAAAAGAGTTCATCAATATGAGTAAACAGATACTGATTCTTTATAATAAGCTGATTCATCTTTCGGTAACCCACAAAATCCAAAAGGTTCCATCCACCTTCTTAGTGAAAAGGAATGGTGAACCCTTGGGAAAAGTACTAGGTCATATAAAACCCTTAGATTCTAAGTCCTCTAGGTGTCTCTTGAGCTCCTGAAAATTAGTAGTGTCCATCCTATAAGGAGGAATGGACACTTTTGTAGATCTTAGAATAAGATCAATAGAGAACTCCGCCTATCTCTTGAGTGTAAAACCAAAAAAGTCATATAGGAAGAGATCCCTAAAATGATCTACTATAGGAGGGAATTTAGCTTGATGTATTCCCAGATCATATATATAAAGGCTAGAAAACTGGGCTATCATGCCACCTAACCCACGATGCTCTGATCTAACCCTACCTACCTAGAAATACCATTCTCCCTTGTGAATATAAGTACCACCCTCTGGTGATGTAAATGACACCCTCTAATGATAGAAATCTATAAAGGCATGGTAAGGAACTATCCAAACCATCCTGATAATAATTTTGAAACAAGAAATATCAAGGATGAATAGTTTCTATAAAAAATGATAGTCGCCTATCCCAAGGGGAACTCCCTATATTAGTGTACACTCTTATAATGTATACCCAAAGGATTGTTAAGGGTTATCACCCCATAGGAATACTAAATTCCAATCACATGGCTTTCCACGATAGCCACAAAGATCAAATAATTCGAATCCCCTATTTCAAACAAAGCAAATTCCAAGGTATATGCTACTAAAACCATACCTAAAATTATAGAAGGTCCAAGACTCTACTCCCTTGGAACATGCTGCACTGTATGAACCAAGCTCATTTCATGACCCTAAGATACAACACGAATGCCTTGAGAAGGCCCAATCTACTAATGTTGCACAACTGATGTCTAGATCCCATGGAGATGACCACCTCCTTAGCTTGATCAGCTAGTACCACTCTAGCTCCTTTCATAATGTGGAGCTGTTGATCCCACTCTAGGATCCGAAGTAGGTTCCGATCCTCTCTTATTGGCCACTGGAGGGAAGATTCTATAAAACTGCTATAAATAGAATATCCTTCCACATGATCAACACTCAACTAGGACCCACTAACACTAAGGATTCATGTTTCCCTGATTTACACACTAATAATAGACTAAAAAACTGTGAGCATGTGCACCCTAACTAGTACTTCCCTTACAAGAGGTCTCAAAGAAACACTTCCTACCACCATATACTACACTACTTGGTTGAGAAGATAATCCACTTTGATCCAAACATCCGGATTCCCTCAAATTACATTTATTAATAAGATCCTAGATAAATATATTATATGCGGTAGTCAACTGAAAAAAATTCACCTAAGAGTGAATAGGATGTCTAATTCCATCCTCAAAACTCCTAACTTTATCTAGCTCATTAGTAGTATAGATAGGTGAAAAGTGATAAATCTTGGTAAAATGAGATGAATAATCCATGACAGACATCAACCCCTACTATAGGCCCAGTAAAGTTACTTTTTCACCCTTTTGGGCCAATGAAAAGCATCGTGCGCTTGTAGTCCTTTTTGTCCAGATGTTCCATGTACTCTGGGAGTACACTGGAACGCCTAGGGGTAGTAGTGTACAGTTTAGTACCAAAGCATGGCTAGGTACATAGCTAGGTGATGAGGCGGGGTCACACATCATGTGGGCCCCACACATTCCATATACCACTTTATGAATCTTCTACCTATCACATCTCCTAGTCATGAACTCAAATTTTGGAATGGGAGTAGCCTATCTTGAGTGTTTTTTCTACATAAAATGTGATAGTGACCTCCGTAGTGGATTCTAATATACGATGCAAGATGTTACGAGTACGATGCCTATCCAAGGAGATGATTGAAGATAGGAGTGGTCAAGTGATGAAATCCGAGTTTTCTGAGTGGAACCCTCTAGCCGGGCTAGGCATGGGTCCTCAACGACGCTAGAGTGGAACCCTCTAGCTGGGCCGGGCATGGGTCCTTGATGATGCTAGAGTGGAACCCTCTAGATGGGTTGGGAATGGGTCCTCGATGACACCAGAGTGGAACCCTCAAGTTGGGATGGACATGGGTCCTCGATGACATCAGAGTGAAACCCTCCAGCTGGGATGGGCATGGGTCCTCAATGAAATCAGAGTGGAACCCTCCAGCCGAGTTGGGCTTGGGTCTTTGACCTTTTCTGAGTAGAACCCCATAGCTCAGATGGGAATGGGTACTCAACCTTGAGACACAATCCCTCGACTATAAGGATCAGTTAAGAGACATGGTTGATGTACCTTTGGTGTAACGACCTGAAATTTTGAATAAATCTTGTTTCCTAATTTTGTGTGTTATTTTATTTCATTTTATAACATGAGTATAATTAAAATGAGACCGTTGGGTTTTGACTGTTATATGACCATTGGTCAATATGACCGCTGGAACTAAACGTTTCAATTATTGTCTCTAAATACAAGTGATGTTAGTTAATTAATATAGAAAGAAGATTTGATGGCCTCATCCAGTAGTCTTGGACCGATCGAAGCCCATCTAACAGAACTTGGGAAGAAGGTAGCACCACTGGGATTTTCTCTGGACCAAACCCAATTTGAACTTCATCGTGTGAAGCTAGAATGAAATCACCTTCACGAGAAGTTCAAACTGATAGAAATTACTACTCATGCGATGTTGGCCGAGCCGCCCTCAGATTCTCTCACCTTACCACACCTTACAATTAGGTCCTATGCTGGGGTTATAAGGGGCTATGTAAAGAGACTGTAACTGCCTTGTGTAATCCTTTGTTTTAAATAAAATTTTTTATTTCTTCTTATGATGAAGTTTATGAATTTTCAAATGTCTGGATAAATAAAGTATCCATATTTTTAATGAATTTTAGAAAAAGGATATTTTAAAAATATTTATGTAAACCTTAAATAATTAAAAATGTGTAATGATTTTCAAAAAATGGTCTTCTACAATTATGTTCAGTATTAAATTTAGAGTCTAATAAGATCAACTTAATTTTTGATGAATAGTAAATTATGAATAGTGATTTTATGCTTAGGATTAGTAATGTGACAAAATGGATTAGTAATCTCACTTAAAAAAGTTTTAATATAATTTAGGCACCTTGATTAAGTAATGTGATTCAATAAAATAGGTAAATAACGGTTTCATAGATTATTAGTCAAGTATTAGTTTTTTTCGGGTGAATAGTGTTTTTTAATTAAAAATTAAATTAAAAATATTTAGAAAATTATTTTTATAAAATGGACTTTATTTTTGAACTCAGAGCATCGATATTATGTTATGGTAATTTTTTTGGATTTTTCTAAAAAAATGAATTTTCGGTGAATAGTGTATTTATTTAAAAATTAAATTAAAAAAATTTTGAATTTTTTTTTTATAAAATAGAGTTCATATTTGTAATCAGAGCATCGATATTTGGTTAAGGTAAAATTTTGGGATTTTTCTGAGAAAGTTGAATTTTCAGTGAATAGTAAAAATACAGTTTTAGGGTTTCAGTATGGTTAATGACATCATAACTGTGTAATGATGATGTCATGAGATATTTTAAGGGTTTTCCGACCAAAGGTGATGAATTATTGTGTGGGGGGGACCCATGTGGCCTAACTCCATGGGAAATACCATGGGGGAGCCCATGGTTTTGAGAAAACCACTTGTGAGGTGTCCCTTGGCCATTAATGCCTTGTCCCCTCACATCCCCTATAAATACCCACCCTTTCCTCCATTAGTTTTCACTCCCAACTCTCCCCCAATGAAGATCTGGTCTAATTACCTCCCAAGGAGTCCTCCCAAGGTGCCCCCAAGCCCTCAAGGTCCCAACCATAGAGTTTTAAGAGTTACGTTTAAGGTAAGGGATCCTACCTCTCTCTTTCTTTTCAAGTAATCTCTTTTATGTCATTTCTTTATGCTCCATGCTATTATGTTGGAGGATGTTCTTTTATATTCCTCTTACTTCCCTTTTCATTTTCATATGATGAGATACCCCCTCTTTCTCTCATCAATTCATTTTAATAAAGTTCAAATGATGCCATTAGGCTGCCGAATTTTTAAGGGATTCGTTCACCTTTCTCATTTTTCAAAGTTCTACTTTCATGTCAAGTATTTCAAGTTCCTTTTTTTATGTTGGGGTATGATATCTATATCTATCATACTGATATTTTATTTTAATATGATGTGAGACCCTATTTGATCTCGTCAATTCATTTTTGTTGAAGTTTAGGTGACGCCGTTAGGCTACAAAATTTTTAAGAGATTCGTTCACCTTTCTCATTTTTCAAAGTTCTACTTTCATGTCAAGTCTTTCAAGTTCCTTTTTATTATATTGGGGTATGATATCTATATCTATCATACTGATCTTTTATGTTCATATTATGAGATACCCTATTTGATCTCGTCAATTCTTTTTTTTTGAAGTTTAAGTGACGCCGTTAGGCTGTCAAATTTTCATAAGAGAAATCTTATTTTTGTCTTCCTTTCATGTTCTCCATTTCATATGGTATATCTTTCAAATTTCATTAACATGTTCTTAAATCCTTTATATTCTGTTCCCCTACTGTTTTATGGATCATTTATGAGTGGGTGACTCATGTCCCCTCTCTTTTCAATGTTTTCTAAAACCTCGTAACATAGCCGTTATGCTGCAGAATTTCCATCTCAAAATGTCTCTCTCTTATTCTAAAATTCATTTATTTTATTAAGTGAATACTCAAATATCTTTATTCTAAAGTGATATTCACATATATACCAAAATTTAATATTTTAAATTCTGGGATTTACATACATGAGACCCGCTTTCCCTTTCCATGGGTTTAAAGTGACATAAAGATCATGTCTTTAAAGCAGTTTTTAAAACGTTATGATTATAAAATGAAACACATTTCTTTTATGATATATGGGTTGTTTATGAAATTATTGATGATGATATATGTGGATCAGATGATAATAAATTCAAATGAAGGGTGCACCCTGATAGTGCTCCAATGCATTGGGTAAAGACTTAATCTCTAGAGATGTCCATTTTTAACGATGCGTTGGTGAATAACCTTGGTAATTTTAACTGACACCTTGGGGATGGACCATGGTGAAATGGAAATGATTTTCAATGTTAAATGTTGTAGCCACATCTTCAAGTTATGAAATACGTTATTTTTATTATGATATGCCTCATTATTTCTTTCTCATGCCTTAAAGTTCTTTTTCATGACATTGTTTATGTATCGCAAGTTCACATATTAAATGTTTCCCCTTGTTTCCCTTATTGGGCCTTCTGCTCACCCTTTATTTTGATGTATGTCCCCAGGTTATGAGATGCAATAATGAACCTAGGATGAACATAAGGAGAAGCCTTTAAAGTATTTAAGAAGAATGTTTTATGTTTTCATGTTTTAAGTTTCTGGTTTCTAAGACACTAAACCTTAAAGATAATTGGTTTTGTAAAATGTAATGAAAAGTTATGTTATAAAAAGGTGGGATGCCATAGTTGGTATCAAAGGATGGTTTAGTTATTTGTGGAAATTAGGATATGAAAACTCTAGGAAGGACCCTATAGAAAATTTTAAATATAGGAAATCTTCCTGGTATTTTGGTGAGTATTGAGTAAGGGGTTGCCAAGAAAATACATCTTTGTATGGATACGAGCAAGTAGAGGTGGATCTGGCACAAATGTACATAGGGGTAAAACCCAAAAAAACCACTTTGAGTGAGACTCGAATGGGAACTGGTACATGACAACGGGCCTTGCTGCACTCTTGGTTACGAAACTCTCGTGGGATATGATTTGGTAAATTCATAAGCTTAGTATGAACCATTATTAAAGGAACAAAGATAAAATAAAATAAAGATTCACATAAGAGCATATGATCATGGATAACCTAGATTGGAACCTAGGGGATCACAAGTTAGGATATAATTTTCTTCTACAAGTTTATCCTTCTATTCTTAAATTTTCCTTTTTATGATTATTGGCTAAGTATTTAAGCCCCCTAATTATACGTTCTTTTCTTAGTTAATGGAGGGAAATGGAAGATAATGTCCCAACAACCAATGTGATAGGAAATGTGATGATTTCCCTATTAATGTGACAGAGATGACGAAAGATCAGGTTAAACATATTGTGATTATGCGAAACCAACTATCAAAAATCACAATTAATAATTGGTACCTAGTTGAATGCCCAAATTCATCAAGGAAGAAGAAGACAAAGTCTCAAGGATGTTCATATGATAAAGTTGATAAGGGAAAGAAGACCCAATTTCTTTTTTTCAAAAAGTGTGGGAAGAGGCACCAAGGAGAATGTCACAAAGGAACCGGGAGATGTTTTAAGTGTGGGAAGATAGGTCATAAAGTAGCCAATTTCTTTAAAAAAATGGATAATGTGATGAATGGAGATAAGGTTCGATCTAATGCACCTTATACATTTTGATGTTGTAAATGTGGAGAAGTTAGACATTATCCAAGGAAATGCTCTCTTGGAAGGGGTGAGAAGCATTATGAGCATCAACAATATTTGAGTAAAAGGGAACAATGCAAGTCCTATGATGAGATGGATCATGATGACTGAAGTACATGTAACTTCTTCACAATAATTGTCTATGTCATGTTGTATTTTAGTTCGTGCTCTATGAGAATATCTTTTATGTTTTCTAAGATCATCGAGTCACTAACTAAGATGATTTTATATCATTAAGGAAAACATCTATTGTTATGTACCACACGTTGATGTAGTGAAGCTGTTCTTCTTAAAAAAAGGTGATTAGGGGATTAAAAGATGATTATTATTTTGGAAGACATTCACTATTTTGGGAACCATATTTGATAGAGGTAAATAGATTACTATGGTATTTTCTTTGAGGAGTAAAGGTTGACTTATATTTTGAATAATCAATGAATTTAAGGTGAACTTATAGTAATTTAGGTTACATATGGAAATGATTAACCTATCTTGGGGAAAATGTTATTAGGTTAGTTACTTTTGTTATAAGATGATAAGGGTGGTTGATATTGTTTGGAGATAAACGATAAAGTCTATCTTGGAAGACTATGTTATGAGATCGTTCTTATAATTGGGTTTCAATCTTAGTTTGGTTTATTTTGAGGAATTTTAAGGATAGTTATTTATGGAATGGTCTATGATGAACTTTGGGTAGTACCATGGAACTGTGAAGATTTAAAAGTAGTTTCCCTTCCTATGGGATTCTTTGTTTTTGAAGAGTTGTTTTATCTTACCCTTTATGTTTTTGGGATAATGTTTAAAGATAGAAGAGATTGATAGTTAATATTTTTTGGATTACGTGACTCTCAAGAAGATGATTCTTGTGATTTGATGAGACCAAGTAGTTTTGAATGCTCATCGTTTGGAGAAAAGATTAGTTTCAGTAGAAACTTATTAAAGGATGAAACTCTACTTGAAGGTAGGAATATTTCCCTGTGTTTTATTGTATGTAGTAAATGAATTCCTCAAAACTATGAAACGTAATATAAAAAAAATGTTTTCTGTTAACTTTTCCTACTGGGAAATCAAATACTGTTTAACCCATCGTAAGTTTGCAATTTTCTTGTTGTTAACTTTCTCCTAATCATGTTTTCTATCACTCTCCCTCAGAACATGACCCTTTGTTTTCTCCTCTATGTCCATGTTTTCCTACATGGAATCCTAGTATGGGTTAACTCAGGTGACCTTTTTACTTCCCTTTATTTCTTTTAAAGTAATAGTGTTATTTACTCTTTTTCCGATGTGGGAATTTTAATGAAATTTCAAATACCAATTTTAAAAATTGCGAGGACGCAATTTCTTAAGGGGGGAAGATTGTAACAACCCAAAATTTTGAATAAATCTTGTTTTCTATTTTTGTGTGTTATTTTATTTCATTTGATAACATGAGTAGAATTAAAATGAGACCGTTGGGTTTTGACTGTTATATGACCATTGGTCAATATGACCGCTGGAACTAAACGTTTCAATTATAGTCTCTAAATAGAAGTGATCTTGGTTAATTAATATAGAAATAGGATTAGATGGACTCATCCAGTAGTCTTGGGCCGATCGAAGCCCATCTAACAGAACCTGGGAAGGATGTAGCACCACTGGGCTTTGCTCTGGACCAAACCCAAGCCGAAATTCATCGTGTGAAGCTAGAAAAAAATTGCCTTCGTAAGAAGTTCAAACTGATAGAAATTACTACACGTGTGATGTTGGCCGAGCCGCCCTCAGATTCTCTCACCTTAGCACACCTTACACTTAGATCCTATGCTGGGGTTATAAGGGGCTATGTAAGGAGACCGTAACTACCTTGTGTAATCCTTTGTTTTAAATTAAATTTTTGATTTCTTCTTATGATGAAGTTTATGAATTTTCAAATGTCCAGATAAATATAATATGCATATTTTTGATGAATTTAAGAAAAAAGATATTTTAAAAATGTTTATGTAAACCATAAATAATTAAAAATGTGTAATGATTTTCAAAAAATGGTCTTCTACAACTATGTTCAATATGAAATTTAGAGTCTAATAAGATCATCTTAATTTCTGATGAATAGTAAATTATGAATAGTGATTTTTTGCTTAGGATTAGTAATGTGACCAAATGGATTAGTAATATTACTTAAATATAGTTTTAATATAATTTAGACACCTTGATTAAGTAATGTGACTCAATAAAATGGGTAAATAACAGTTTCATAGATTATTAGTCAAGTATTAGTTTTTTTCGAGTGAATAGTGTTTTTTAATTAAAAATTAAATTAAAAATATTTAGAAAATTATTTTTATAAAATAGACTTTATTTTTGAACTCAAAGCATCGATATTATGTTATGGTAATTTTTGGGGATTTTTCTAATAAAATGAATTTTCATTAAATAGTGTATTTATTTAAAAATTAAATTAAAAATATTTTGAAAAATATTTTTATAAAATAGAGTTCATTTTTGTAATCAGATCATCGATATTTGGTTAAGGTAAAATTTTGGGATTTTTCTGAGAAAGTTGAATTTTCAGTGAATAGTAAAAATACAGTTTTAGGGTTTCAGTATGTTTAATGACATCATAACTATGTCATGATGCTTTCATGAGATATTTTAAGGGTTGGACGACCAAATGTGATGAATTATTGTGTGGGGGGGGGGACCCATGTGGCCTAACTCCATGGGAAATACCATGGGAGAGCCCATGGTTTTGAGAAAACCACTTGTGAGGTGTCCCTTGGCCATTAATGCCTTGTCCCCTCACATTCCCTATAAATACCCACCCTTTCCTCCTTTATTTCTCACTCCCAACTCTCCCCCAACGAAGCTCTGGTCTCATTACCTCCCAAGGAGTCCTCCCAAGGTGCCCCCAAGCCCTCAAGGTCCCAACCTTCAAGTTTTAAGAGTTACGTGTAAGGTAAGGGATCCTGCCTCTCTCTTTCTTTTCAAGTAATCTCTTTTATGTCATTTCTTTTATGCTCCATGCTATTATGTTGAAGGATGTTCTTTTATATTCCTATTAATACCCTTTTCATGTTCATATAATGAGATACCCCCTCTTTCTCTCATTAATTCATTTTAAGAAAGTTTAAATGATGCCGTTTGGCTGCCAATTTTTTAAGGGATTCGTTCACCTTTCTCATTTTTCAAAGTTCTACTTTCATGTCAAGTCTTTCAAGTTCCTTTTTATTATGTTGAGATATGATATCTATATCTATCATACTGATATTTTATGTTCCTATTATGAGAGACCCTATTTTATATCGTCAATTCATTTTTGTTGAAGTTTAGGTGACGCCGTTAGGCTGCAGAATTTTTAAGGGATTCGTTCACCTTTCTCATTTTTCAAAGTTCTACTTTCATGTCAAGTCTTTCATGTTCCTTTTTATTATGTTGGGGTATGATCTCTATATCTATCATACTTATTTTTTATGTTCATATGATGAGAGACCCTATTTGATCTCTTTAATTCTTTTTTTTGAAGTTTAAGTGACGTCGTTGGGCTGCCGAATTTTCATAAGAGAAATCTTATTTTTGTCTTCCTTTCATGTTCTCCATTTCATATGGTATATCTTTCAAATTTAATTACCATGTTCTTAAATCCATTATATTCTGTTCCCCTACTGTTTTATGGATCATTTATGAGTGGGTGACCCATGTCCCCTCTCTTTTCAATGTTTTCTAAAATGTCGTAACATAGTCGTTATGCTGCAGAATTTCCGTCTCAAAATGTATCTTTATTATTCTAAAATTCATTTATTTTATTAAGTTAATACTCAAAGCTCTTTATTCTAAAGGTGTATTCACATATATACCAAAATTTAATATTTTAAATTCTGGGATTTACATACATGAGACCCGCTTTCTCTTTCCGTGGGTTTAAAGTGACATAAAGATCATGTCTTTAAAGAAGTTTTTAAAACATTATGATTATAAAATGAAACCCATTTTTTTATTCTATATGATTTGTTTATGAAATTATTTATGATGATATATTTGGCTCACATGATAATAAAGACAAATGAAGGGTGCGCCCTAATAGCGCTCCAATGCATTGGGTAAAGACTTAATCTCTAGAGATGACCATTTTTAACGACGCCTTGGTGAATAACCTTGGTAATTTTTAATGACACCTTGGGGATAGACCTTGGTTAAACATAAATGATTTTCAATGTTAAATGTTGTAGCCACATCTTCAAGTTATGAAATATGTTATTTTTATTATGATATTCCTCATTATTTCTTTCTATTTCCTTAAAGTTCTTTTTTATGACATTGTTGATGTATCTCAAGTTCACATGTTAAATGTTTCCCCTTGTTTCCCTTACTGGGCCTTCTGCTCACCCTTTCTTTTGATGTATGTCCCCGGGTTATGAGATGTAGTAATGAACCTAGGATGAACATTAGGATAAGACTTTCAAGTGTTTAAGAAGAATGTTTTATGTTTTCATGTTTTAAGTTCCTGGTTTCCAAGACACTAAACCTTAAAGATCCTCGGTTTTGTAAAATGTAAAGAAAAGTTATGTTATAAAAAGGCGGGATGCCATATTTGGACTCATGATAAATAGGGACACTTTTACCCCAAGACATGTCCTTGTGATTTGACCTAAATCTATTAAAGAGAGACATAACCTACCAATGTAGATAGTATCAAGGTACAGTGATTGAGTCCCTTTGACTTGAAGTTTAGAGAAGATGTGAGGGATGCTGGGCATCGTAGGTGGTTACTTCTGGAATTATTGGTGACTCTTCTTCCTAGAATGAGATGTGAGATGGAGATCCACTTACTCTCCCAATTGGGATTCTTTGGTTGATCATGTATATATATCCCATTGAAGTACCCACTCCTTGGGTTTTGGTTACTCTCCTCCCAGGAGAGGCAAAGATGCATAGGGTATGACACAAGCTTTCTGTGTCTAGATTCTCACGGTTTGATGAGTTTACTTTCATACTAAAGGTATAAAAGAATCAACAAGAAGTTCATATTCTCACCATTTAAATCTCCTTGTGTTTGGATGATCTTACTTCACTCTCTTATTGGGTTGAGGTGCACTTCTTTTACTATACCTTGTCCTATCTACTCCTTTCCTCTTTAGTTATATCTCTAATGGACCCCCTTTCACTTTTTTGGGGAATCTTACTAAGTATTTTTATACTTATCCCTACATGGGATTTTTTTACACGTGTCATTACATATAAATACGAAAGAAAAGCTGACCGTGACTTCAATGTAGCTTAGGGATATGGGGTACTTGGACCACGCGCGGTGGTCATAACTTGGGATTCAGGAGCATGGATCTCTCAGCTATTTGGTTTACTTTTTTAGTTACTTCTAGTTTGTGGAACCTTTCTGGTTAGGCATGTATTTTTCCCTGTTTTCCTTTAGTTTACAATACTGTACTTCTACTGTTTATTTTTTCATGCATGTTTGGTTTATTTATAGCAGTTTTGTATCTTCTGTCCCTTTTCATATGAAATTTTTTATTGAGTTTGATACATGTGTTTTTACAGGTTCTTAGGAAAAGGCCTCCTAATATTTTTTGTGCCTTAGGTTCTAGTCTCCACCCCCTAGCCTATGGAGGTGAGCTTGGGGTAGTTACGGCTAGAGCCCCGACTTGGGTTGGATCATGAAAAAGTGGTATCAAAGGTGGTTCGTTCCTTAGGATGTTGTTCGGATGTTCCTTAAAAAGGAATTGGTTGGGTTTTAGGGAAACAATGTCAATGTGTCTCGAGAGTGGATCTAAGGCTATGGAGTCTAGTAATGGTGCGGTGGCCAACATAGCCATTCACTAGGACCCTGATTACCCACTTGTCGACTCAGAATGCTGAGACATCTGTTGCTGCGAACAATGGTATATGAAACATATATGATTGAGTCTTTGAGTGTTCCTATTGATTCATTTCCCCATCCTTGTTAATATATATATGATTATTTGACCATGGTACTCCTTGATGGATTTGGGATGCCTCTATGATGCCATCCAACTAGGATATAAGCTCTGGTTCGTGATGATGACTCTATGAGTGATGAGGCCTCAGTTTTGGGTCCATCATGCGATCCCATTCCTCCAGGTGGGAAGGTATCAGTACCTAAACCTATTTATTAGTAGTTAGTTCCAACATATCAAGTTGAGGATGCGCCTAGGTTGAGACCTCTTTGTGAGTTCCAACACCAGAGACCGATGAGGTGCTGTGGTGAGCCAAATCTTCAGGAAGCAGAGGATTGGATAGAGTCACTGGTTCACCTCTTCATGCTTGTTCGAACACTGAAAAATCATATGGTGGTTTTGGAAGCCATCCTTTTCCATTTAATATCTGGGATTTGGTGGATTCTGGTCACTCAGATGCACGGTGAGTCAACACTCTCGTGGGTGACTTCCAAAAGTTGTTCCATGAGGAGTACTACCCCTCCTGCTTATGCTTCATCCGGATTTTGGAGCTTCTAAAGATTTAGTATGGAGGGATGATGGTGGTAGAGTACGAGGATTATCTTGTAGACCTAATTTGATACTCTCTAGAAAATATCTGTGATGAAAACTTCCAGGCACGAAAGTTTGAGCAGGGTCTCCCTAGAGGAGATTCGTGCCAGCATAGTTCCTTTGTGCATCCCCACCTTTGCTAAAGTGCTGGAGAGAGCACTATTGAAAGAGATCTATCTATAAGAGGGGAACTAGTTAGTTTAGTTTTGTTAGTGGTCAAAATAGATTTGGTATGTATGCCGCAGCTAGCAAACGTCAGTTGGATGGCCCTCAACGTATGAGGCCTCCCCTTGATGAGACCCAGGCACATGAAGCTCTGGTTCAACTGTGTTAAGAGAATGTTGATTTCTACTCTACTGATGCTCAATTTGAAGATAATTAGGATTAATTTTATATAAAATAAAAACAAACTCTCTAGAACACTAGATAAAAACAAGTCAACCTTAAAATTTCACAAAAATATAGAACCACTGACTCATGGTCTCTCTAAATATGGATTAAGAAGTGAATTGGCATGAAATACCAGTTATTTCATTTTCATTTATTAGATATAATATATATTAAATTCACATATCATATAAGAAAATATATTAAATGAAATAAATATGTACCTATCATGAACAATGCATGTAAAGATATATCCCTATGTTCCTATCATGATGCATGCATACTCATCTCGCACCATACTAGTCCACGAGTATAAATCTCAAGAAAAAATAACACCATGTGGGGTACATCGGGTGTAGAGGATGACGGGATCATAGTGCATACCGGTCCCCATGGATGGGCCATGGGATGGTGGAGTGGGCCATACCAGTCGGGGTAGACAAGACAGAGCGGGCCGATCCAGCCAGAACAGGCCGGGGCGGACCATCGAATATTCAAACATCTGTATCTTGTAAACCGAACATCTGATTGATGTGTCATCTATGTCCACATGTTCTTATCAGTGAGAAGGAAATTTTAAGACCGGTTTGATAATTTTATATTTCAATATTAAGTCTTGGTGGCATTAAATGTCTAATAATAATGATAAAAATATAATTATTATTATTTGGAGATTCTTGTATCGGGCGTATCTCCAACATCTGATGTCCGATTGATGCACTATTAGTGATGTCATGACCCTAAAATTGAGATGTAATTTTCAAGACTGATTTTGGGAACCCAAAAAAATATTGAGGTGTGGGACCCATGAAGCCCTATTTAGGCGTTTATGGTGAAATGTTACTTTTTTACCGGGTGTCAATTTTGGATGAATGAATAGCCAATCCCATGTGTTTTTCTATGAGTATTGCAATGGTGTAATTAGTATGATGTGTTATAGGATCGAGTCATGGGCCTTTAGAAGTACTGTATGTGTGCAATGCTGAGAGATGCAACTTCTTCATCGGGAGTCCATTTCAGGTGAATGAATAGTCAATCCTATGTGTTTTCCCACAAGGATCACTATGGACTGATCCATTTGGTTATATGAGTCTATATGAGGAGGCAAGTCAGTAAAGTTTTGTTTTCACCCTTTTGGGCCAATGACGAGCGTGATTCGCTCGTCAGACTCTTTGGGCAGATGTTCTATGTACTCTGGGAGTACACTAGCACGCATAGGGGTACTAGTGAAAACTTTAGTACACAACAATGTCTAGGTACACAGACCAATGATGAGGTGGTGGAACACATCATATGGTCCCCACACATTCCATGTACCACTTTATGAATCTTCTACCTCTCGTATCACCTTCTTCTGAACTCAAATTTTGGTATGCAAGTAGCCCATCCTGAGTGTTTTTCTATATAGAATGTGATGGTGCCCTCCGTAGTGGATTCTAAGATATTATATAAGAAGTTTTGAGTGCAATGTATATCCAAGGTGATGCTCAATGAAAGGAGTGGTAAAGTGATGAAATGAGAGTTTTCTGAGTGGAACCCTTCAGTCGGGATAGGCATGGGTCCTCGACGATGCTAGAGTGGAACCCTCGAGTTGGGCCAGGCATGGGTCCTTGATGATGTTAGAGTGGAACCTTCCAGATGGGCTGGGCATGGGTCCTCAATGACATCATAGTAGAACCCTCTAGCCGGGATAGACATGGGTCCTCGATGACATCAGAGTGGAACCATCCATCCAAGCTAGGCATGAGTCCTTGACAATATCAGAGTGGAACCCTCTAGCTGGGCTGGGCTTGGGTCCCCAACCTTTTCTGAGTGGAAACCTCTAGCTTGGTTGGGCATGAGTCCTCAAAATCGAGACACGATCCCTCAACTATAAGGATCATTGAAGAGACATGGTTTGATGTACCTTTTGACTAATGATAAATAGAGACACTTTTCCCACCAAGAATGTCCTTATGATGCGACGTAAAACCGTGAAAGCAAGACAAAACTACCCATAGAAGATAGAATCAATGTTCAGTGATTGAGTCCGTTTGACTTGAAGTTCAGAGCAGACCTGAAGGATGCTGGGCCTCGTAGGTGGTTACTTCTAGAACTATTGGTGACTCTTCTTCTTGGGATGAGCTGTGATATGGATATCCCCTTACTCTCTTGTTTGGGATTATTTGGTTGATCATGTATATATATCCTATTGCAGTACCCACTCCTTGGGTTTTGGTTACTCTCCTTCTAGGAGAGGCGAAGACGCATAGGGTATACCACATGATTTCTATGTCTATATTCTCATGGTTGGACAAGTCTACTCACCTACTAAAGGTATAAAAGACTCGACGAGAATTTCATATTATCACCGGTTCAATATCCTTATGTTTGGATGAGCTTACTTCACTCTCTTGTTGGGTTAAGCTGCACTTATTTTACTATAAATTGTTCAATATACTCCTTTAATCTTCAATTATACCTCTGATGACTCCCCCTTCGCCTTTTTGAGGAATGCTACTGAGTATTTTTATACTCACCCCTATATGGGCTTTAGCCGCATGTGTCGTGCCAAATATGGATGACAGAAAAGTTGATCGTGACATCAAAGGAGCTTAGGGATATGGGGTAATTGGACCATGTGATGTGGTCATATATTGGGATCTAAGAGTAGGGATCTCTCAACCATTTTTTTTACTTTTTTAGTTACTACCAGGTTGTGGAACTTTTCTGATTGGGCGTGTATTTTTACCTATTTTACTTCAGTTTACTGTACTGTACATGTACTGTTTAGTGGTTCATGCATGTTTGGTTAATTTATAGCAGTGTTTCATCTTTTTTTCCTTTTCCTCTACAGGATTTCATTGAGTTGGATACATGTGTTTGTATAGGTTCTTAGGAGAAGGCCTCCCTGAGTTTATTATTCCTTAGGTACTAGTCGCCACCCCTGGCCTATAGAGGTGGTCTTGGGGTAGTTACGGCTTGATCCACGACATGGGTCGGGTCGTGAAAAAAGTGGTATTAAAGGTGGTTCATTCCTTGGGAAGTTGTTTAGAAATTCCCTAAAAAATAATTGGTTGGTATTTAGGGAAATAGTTTCAACATGTCTCGAGAGCGGATCTCGGGCTAGGGATCCTAGTGATGGTACAATAGCCAACGTATCCATTCACCAAGACCTTGATTACCCACTTGTTTACTCAGTATGATGAGACATTTGTTGCATGAAACAATGGTAAATTCATCATATAGGATTGAGTCTTTGAATTTTCTTCTTGAGTTATATTTCCATCATTGTTGATATATATATATATTATCATTTGACCATGATACTCCTTGATGGATTTGGGATGCCTCTGTGATGTCATCCAGCTAGGATATCGGTTCCGATTTGTGACGATGTCTCCGTGAGTGACGGGGCCTCAGTATAGGGTCTATCATGAGATCCAATTCCCTTAGGTGGGAAGGTAGCAGTACCTACACCTATTGAGAATTAGTTAGTTATAGGAGATCACATTGAGTACATGCACATGTTTAGAGCACTCTGTGAGTTCCATCTCTAGAGACCGATGAGGTTCCATGATGAGCCAGATCCTCAGGAAGCAGAGGATTGGCTAGAGTCATTGGTTCAACTATTTAGGCTTATTCATACACTGACAAATTAGATGGTGGATTTGGAATCCATCCTTTTTCCATGGAATAGTTGGGCGTTAGTGGAGTCCAGTCACTTGGATGCACGGTGATTCGACACTCTCATAGGGTGGATTCGAGTAGTTGTTCCATGAGTAGTACTATCCCTACTACTTATGCTCTGTCTAGATTCAGGCACTTCTAGAACTTCTGTAGGGAGGGATGATGGTGGCAGAGTATAAGGCTCAGTTCATAGACCTAACTCGGTACTCTTTGTATAATGACCCATAATTTACATACATTGTTAATACTTCAAAATTGAAGCAAACTTATTACAACATATGACAAAACAACAAAGGACCGTATAGGTATAGTGTCTTTAGAAACTGGGAAACATAAACAACTAGTTCATAAATCTTCTACAGTGTCTCCCATTTATTTCATCATATCTAGGGTCCCTTTTAGCATATTCTACTTAATATCCATCTTCCTGACCTGGGGAAAAGAAAACATAAAAGGGTGAGCTCAAATTCTCAGCAAGGGCAAATAAAGAAACTAAAAATCATATCATATCTTTTTGAAAATCATAACCTGTAAAAGAGATCATAATATATTAACATGGAATAAATCATAGAAGTGAAAATGATATCACCATAATCATAACATGAAACTTGAAACTTTGTGGCATGCACACATAATCATGGAAAATCATTTCTTGTTAGTCAAGACTCATTGCCATGACTATCTTAGTGGACAAAGTCCCTTTCTGAATCGAGTAACCCTCGTTTCAGTCCTATTTCACTGAACCGGTATAACCTACCGTTCCAGCCCTGTCTATCTCATGAGATATAAAATCTTTACCCAATGCATTGGAGGGAGATATAGGTCCCACCCATCTTATAATGAATCCTTTCTTATGTGTGCCACACAATCATAAATCATACATCATCGCATAACACATGTAACAAAAATGGGATTCTTGAAACATCATGACATCATAAAAAAATTCATATAAGATAAAGGAATTCATAAAAATATTTCCATCACAACATAATCAAATCCATGTAATAATAGGGATAAAAACAGAACCCTTTTATTATCTTAGATGGAAAATAATTTTGATAAAATACTTGAACTTCATTCTTGAGGAAAATATCCTTTCTACTTCAAAAACAATTTTCTTTTCTTAACATGTCATACAATTATAAACTAAAATAAGTTGATTAAAAATAAACATGAAAACTTATAAAGGAATATTCTTGGAAATAATGTTTTAAAAATCCATTCTTGCCGTATAAGTTAAAAAAAACATTCTTCGTACTTTTGTCGGAAAAGTCAAAAAGTACCTCGTACGAAAAACGACAAAAGATTCCTTTCATTTCTTTTACTAAAAACTCACCGAAGGGTAAAAATGGATTTAAAAAATTTTAGGTGGATGGAAATAATATTACATATTGATGAAACATGGATGTGGATGATAAAATACACCCCAGTAAATACTTACGAATAAACAATCTCGGATAAAAATGAGATTGTGATATTTCCCTTACCTTAGGTCCGATTTGCTTTGTACGTGTCCGAAGCTCCTGTATAATGGTTTAAATAATGTTATTGAATTATTCCAGAATCATAAATATTGATATGATATCATATATGGTCATATTCTTAGCTTCTTGTTAGTAATATTTCATTGTTACTTGTTACTCGGGTCTTTATTGCCTTTTGTTATTATGCGTGTTTTGCCGAATACATTCTTATTCTTATTTTAAGGTTATAGATACCTTATATCCAGAATGGTATTAGTGTAACATATATCATATTTATTCATTCAATTCATTTATATAATTACTATGTAATGATGATCATGTAGAACGAGTCGCTTCACATCGTGGAGACGGTATTCCGTACGTACGCACGAGTGATGATATCGTTCCTATGATCGTGGAATTGTATTGGAGTATATATATATATTATTTCAGTATCAATATTACTTAATAATAATCATAAATGGTTACTCATTACACCATTATACCCATCCTTGTAAGGTGGTGGTGGAAAATAGATTACACCACGGCGTGGAGACGGTATTCCGTACGTACGCACGCGCGATGATTTCATTTTTCCGTAGGATGGATAGAAGGTGAATTAGGGTTGTTTCATAATTATAATAACATATCAGTATGTAAGTAATACTTATGTTATTACTTTATCATGAAACAAATAAAGAAGAAGAAGTTGAAGAAGAAAGAAATTGAAAAGATCGGTAATGGATATTACCTCTTCTTTGGAACGCTTCTTTGAATCCTCCACTTAGGGAACTAATATTGGTCTTTGAAGAAGACCAGGACCTCTAGGATTATTCTAGGGAAGTGGAGAGTAGAAAATGGAAGGGGTTGGCCGAGATTGAGTGCTCAATTTGGTGTGAGGAGGAGGGGGAGGAGGTGCCCTTTTATAAGGGAGGAGATGGGCACCTTAGGAATATCTCAAAATATTATTTTATATTAAAGTCAAAATCGGTTTATAATGGTTCCAAAGGGTCTTATTTCGAAGATAAAGTAGGGAAGGGTCTAAATACTATCAACCAATAGGATTTAGACAAGTTTGGGATATTATTTTAACCTTATCAATTAGATTTAACTCTAAGTTAAATAATTTAACTTTTACCATGTCTTTTTGTTTTCTTTCACTATATGGTTAATACACTTACTATAACATGCCAAACGAACCCCAAATTGTTTATTATTAATATATATATCCTTATCTAAGTTATTTGTCCTAACCTTAGATTTTTAGGAATAAAATAACAATTAATAATATAATATTTGATTTAAAAACTATTTTGTGTCAATTTTGACATTATTTGATATATGATTTTTGTGAAAGTCATAATAGAATTATATGTTCGAACCAAGTTGATTAAATCATCATTAATATATCATAGTAACCTAGAAAATTAGTGGAATTCATAAAAAGTCTCAAATTACATTTATTTTTGTGTTTATAACATCAATTATGTCAATATTTCATTAATAAGATAATTACTGCATCATCATTGTGTCATAAATAAATTAAATTATTTAATGTCTAAAAATTACAAATAAAATACCATTATGTAGTAAATCTTTTTATCTTTCTAATGAATATTTATAGTCGAATTTATCTTATGTATAACCCCATATTAAAAATGATTTACTTATTAAACTTTGATTTTAACTATTTTAACCCTTCTTTAAATAAATTAATAATAAATGTCCTAATCTAACCCAAGTGGGCCTAAATGGTCATATTTTATTCATAAGGTTGTTTTTGGTCGAAATACACTTGTCCAATAGAATTAGGACATGTGTTAGGGTAATATTACTATCATATTTACCCTTAGTTACCCTATTTACTATTAACCGCGGTAAAAAAAAGTAAAAAGTTACTATTCACCAAAAAATTATTTTTATCTCATTGAACAACATTTTACTTACTGATATCAACCGTGTCTGTCGGATTTTTTAAATTCCATTCACAGAAGCGGTAAAATTAAGTTTTATGCAAAATTCAGTTTTTAACCTACCACTTAGTGGTTTCACTATTCATCAAAAATTGAAAGTTTTCAGAAAAATACCAAAATTTCACCCTAGGCTAATTTCGATATTCTGAGTCCAAAAATGAAGTCCATTTTGAAAAATAAAATTTATAAAATTTCAAAAAGTGGTTATTACTATTCATAACAGCTAGTTTTAATAGCATATTGTTGTTTAGTGAAACTCGGTATTGCGTACTATGCAAGCTATCGAGGAAGGTCGCGATTGCGTGTAAAGCAAGCCAAGCAAGTGTTGTGTATAAAAAGATTCCTTTGATGATTTATATAACATAAAAGTCTCGGGTGTTACATTCTACCCCCCTTAAAAAGAATTTCGCCCTCGAAATTCGTCACTTTGTAACAAACAGATGAGGATACTTCTCCCTCATCATATCCTCAAGCTCCCATGTAGCTTCTTCAAGTTGGTGGTTCCTCCATAAAACTTTCACCAATCGAGTGGTCTTGTTTCGTAGGACTTTTTCTCTACGATCCAGAATCTCTATCGGCTGTTCTTCATAAGAAATATCTTGCTCCAGCGGTACAACTTCTGAGCTGAGTACATGTGAAGGATCAGGTATGTAATTTCTCAGGAGAGATACATGGAACACATCGTGAACTTGAGAGAGATTCGGTGGAAGCACTAATCGGTAAGCTACCTTCCCAACACGATCCAGTATTTCGAAAGGACCGATATATCTAGGGCTCAACTTCCCCTTCTTTCCAAATCTCATAACCCTCTTCCAGGGAGATATTCGTAAGAACACTTTATCACCCACTTCAAACTCTAGGTCTTTTCTTCGGTTGTCGGCATAACTTTTCTGTCGACTCTGAGCTGCTCTTATGTATTGTTGAATAGATCTGACCTTTTCTGCCATTTCATCAACGAGATCAGGTCCTAATAGATTTCTTTCCCCAACTTCATCCCAGCAAGTTAGAGTCCTGCATTTCTTTCCATAGAGAGCTTCATAAGGAGCCATCTGAATACTGGAGTGAAAGCTATTATTATAAGAAAATTCCACCAAAGGTAGGTGTTGATCCCAACCTCCTTTGAAATCCATAGAGCAAGCTCTCAACATATCTTCTAGGGTTTGAATTGTTCTCTCAGACTGACCGTCTGTATGGGGATGATAAGCAGTGCTGAAACTCAACTCTGTATCTAGAGTATGCTGAAGACTTCACCAGAACTTCGAGGTAAATCTCGGATCCCGATCAGATATAATAGAAAGTGGTACTCCATGCAATCTTACCACTTCCTTTACATATATCCTGGCAAGCTGATCTAGAGAGAAATCCTCTCTAATAGGAATGAAGTGTGCAGACTTTGTAAGACGATCAACTATGACCCAAATAGCATTATTGCCTTTGGATGTTTTAGTAAGTCCTGTGACAAAGTCCATAGTGATGTTTTCCCATTTCCATTCGGGTATGGGTAATGGTTGTAACATCCCCTTAGACTTCTGTCTCTCAGCTTTAACTTGTTGACAAACCAAGCATCGAGAGACATATTCAGCAACATCTCTTTTCATGCCATCCCACCAGAAGTACTCTTTCAGGTCCCTATACATCTTCGTGCTTCCAGGATGAATAGAGAACGATGAACTATGAGCCTCATCCAGCATCTCCTTCTTTAATTCGGGGATTGGAGGAACACAAACTCGATTCCTGAACTTTATTATCCCATCACAATCAAGGTTGAATTCAGGAACATTTCTCACCTTCTTTTGTAACTCTACATCTTCTTTCTGTGCCTCTTTAATCTTCACATGTATAGATGGTTGAAAATTCATTTGAGAAAGATAAGATTTTTCCCCTTCCATTATAATTCCAAGATCCATCCTTTTTAAATCCATAAATATTGGATCTTTTGTGATCCTCATCATGGATAAACTAGCATGGTCTTGTCGACTTAATGCATCTGCCACCTTGTTTGCTTTCCCAGGGTGGTAATGGATTGAGCAGTCATAATCCTTAATCAGCTCCAACCATCTTCTTTGACGCATATTCCGCTCCTTTTGTGTGAAAATATACTTTAAACTTTTATGATCAGTATAATTATCACACCTTTCACCATAAAGGTAATGCCTCCAAATCTTTAATGCAAAGATTACCGCAGCCAACTCCAAATCATGTGTTGGGTAATTTTGCTCATGGATTTTCAACTGTTGTGAGGCATAAGCTATCACCATATCATTTTGCATAAGAACACACCCCAATCCCTTCTTGGATGCATCACTGTAGATCACAAACCTTTCTCCACTACAAGGCAGTGTGAGCACAGGTGCACTGGATAACCTTCTTTTCAACTCCTTGAAATTCTCTTCACATTCCTCTGTCCAGACAAACTTAACTCCTTTCCGAGTCAACTTGGTGAGTGGATTAGATAATCGTGAAAAATCCTTTACAAAACGTCGATAATATCCAGCCAAACCAAGAAAACTTCGGATCTCAGTTACTGTTGTTGGTCTCGACCATCTTTGGATAACCTCTATTTTTGCTGGATCCACAGATATCCCCTCTTTTGAGATTATGTGACCCAAAAATGCAACTTTTTGAAGCCAAAATTCACACTTGGTAAATTTGGCATAAAGCTTCTCCTTTCTCAGGGTCTTCAATATAATTCTCAAGTGATCTTCATGCTCTTCCTTTCTCTTTGAATAGACAAGAATATCGTCTATAAAGACTACCACAAATTGATCAAGATAGTCTCTAAAGACTCTATTCATTAGATCCATGAAGATAGCAGGGGCATTAGTAAGACCAAATGGCATCACTATAAATTCATAGTGTCCATACCTTGTACGGAAAGCCGTCTTTGGTATATCCTCCCTTTTGACCCTTAATTGATGATACCCTGAACGAAGATCAATCTTGGAAAATTATTGAGCTCCGCGTAGTTGGTCAAATAAGTCATCAATGCGTGGGAGAGGATATTTGTTCTTGATAGTGATCTTGTTAAGTTCTTGATAATCAATGCAGAGTCTCATTGATCCATCTTTCTTCTTAACAAATAGAACAGGTGCTCCCCAAGGTGACGCACTAGGGCGTATGAATCCCTTATCAAGATTCTCTTGGAGTTGCTTCTTCAATTCCTGCAACTCAATTGGGGCCATTCTATAAGGTGTCTTTGAAATAGGCAAAGCACCCGGTACGAGTTCTATTGAAAACTCAACTTCACGATTTGGTGGAAGACCCGGTAATTCCTCCGGAAAGACATCATCAAACTCCCGTACAATGGGCATATTCTTAATCGTGAGTTTCTCACCAACCATTTGAGATAAATAACCTTCATTTAGTGGAATCAAGACCCATAAGATGGAAGGAATTTCCACTGGAAGGTTATGTTCATCCTTGCATTGATAGACGATCGTAGATTGATCTGGAATATGAAATGTGACTTCCCTTCTTTGGAAATTGATATGAGCTCCATGTAGAGAAAGCCAATCCATGCCAAGAATCACATCAAATTCCACTAAAGGAAGGATCACAAGATTTGCAGGAAGCACTTTCCCACAAACTTCGATCGGAGAAGAATTATAAACTTTTGATGCGACTGTTGTGCCATTAGGTGTTGTCACAGCTAACTCAACATCTAATTGTTGAGGTAATACGGTGATACCCTTAGAAAATTCTTTAGAAATAAAAGAGTGGGTGGATCCAGAATCAAATAAAACATTTGCTACTTTAGAGTGGATGGTAAGTGTACCTTTCACCACTTCGTTATCGTACTCCACATCGCTGATAGAAATTGCATGTGAATTTCCTTTGTCTTTAGCCTTATGATTTTGTTGACATCGACCATCATCATCAACCCTTTGATTTGGGCATTGATTGGCATAATGCCCCATCTTCTTGCACTTGAAACATTGAAGTGTAGTAGGTTCATTCTGTGTATCCCTTCCTTTGTTTGCGTCATTAGACATCTTATTCCCATTATCACAGCATTCAAATGCCCGATGACCTTCCTTTCCACATTTAAAACATTTACTTGTCCCTTTAAGACAACTCCCTCCATGTTTCTTTCCACACTTTGAGCATAAGGAAAAGCTCATCTTCTTTTCCGTGTGCTCTTTAGATTTTTCTTTGAATTCCATCTTCCTCTTCTTATCAAACCCATGTGACTGATGGGTTATTCCAATCTCCATCTCGACTTTGAGAGCACATCGAACGATTTCCTCGTAGCTATTGAAGTCCCTTATGGCTAACGCCCTTCGAAGACTTGGTTTTAAGCCACTAAAGAATCGATCGATCTTACTCTCAGGTTGGATAATAATACCAGAAGCGTACCTTGCAAGTCTTGTAAAATTTGCTTCATAGGTACCAACAGATTCATCATCCCTTTGCTTCAGTTCAAGAAACCCTTTCTCCATATTTTTTCGGAGAATACGAGGGAAGTACTTATTGAAAAATAAGTTCTTGAACTCGTCCCATTCCATAGACTCAATTTCATCCCTTTGCCTCGTATTCGTAATAAGATTCCACCATTGATCAGCATCTCCTTCCAAACGATACACTGCTAGGATGACCTTATCATGTTCAGAACATTGAAGAACTGAAAATATCTTCTCAGTAGTACTAATCCATTGTTCAGCAACTAATGGATCAGTAGACCCACTGAAAGAAGGTGGACGCTGCCTCATGAAGGATTCAACAGAATGTTGCTCCTTCCTTTGCTCGTTTGGAAGTCCTGCATGATTCATAGCTTCAGAAAGTTGTGTGAGCATGGATACAAGATTTTTAATTCCAGCTCCCATATCGTTTGGTTGCTCAGGGGGACAATCATTGCATTGCCCATCGCATTCCGCATTAACACGGTTCCTTCGGGTTCCAGCCATTGACTAAAACCAGGAAGAATAGTGTGAGCAACACTAATTATAATAGGAAAACCACATAATTCAAGAATAAAATTTCACACTTAAGGTTTTATCCTAGGGTATTCATGGCCATTTCTAAAACACTAAGATTGTGTTCTATGCTTAGAATTATCCTTAGGGTTCTTACTAAGGCTTTCACATCCTAGTTTCCAAAGGTTGACTATACCTTTCCTCTGATACCAACTATAACGACCCATACTTTACATACATTGTTAATACTTCAAAATTGAAGCAAAATTATTACAACATATGACAAAACCACAAAGGACCGTATAGGTATAGTGTCTTTAGAAACTGGGAAACATAAACAACTGGTTCATAAATCTTCTACAGTGTCTCCCATTTATTTCATCATATCTAGGGTCCCTTTTAGCATATTCTACTTAATATCCATCTTCCTGACCTGGGGAAAAGAAAACATAAAAGGGTGAGCTCAAATGCTCAGCAAGGGAAAATAAAGGAACTAAAAATCATATCATATCTTTTTGAAAATCATAACCTGCAAAAGAGATCATAATATCTTAACATGGAATAAATCATAGAAGTGAAAATGATATCACCATAATCATAACATGAAACTTGAAACTTTGTGGCATGCACACATAATCATGGAAAATCATTTCTTGTTAGTCAAGACTCATTTCCAAGACTATCTTAGTGGACAAAGTCCCTTTCTGAATCGAGTAACCCTCGTTTCAGTCCTGTTTCACTGAACCGGTATAACCTACCGTTCCAGCCCTGTCTATCTCATGAGATATAAAATCTTTAACCAATGCATTGGAGGGAGATATAGGTCCCACCCATCTTATAATGAATCCTTTCTTATGTGTGCCACATAATCATAAATCATACATCATCGCATAACACATGTAACAAAAATGGGATTCTTGAAACATCATGACATCATAAAAAAATTCATATAAGATAAAGGAATTCATAAAAATATTTCCATCACAACATAATCAAATCCATGTAATAATAGGGATAAAAACAGAACCCTTTTATTATCTTAGATGGAAAATAATTTTGATAAAATACTTGAACTTCATTCTTGAGGAAAATATCCTTTCTACTTCAAAAACAATTTTCTTTTCTTAACATGTCATACAATTATAAACTAAAAGAAGTTGTTTAAAAATAAACATGAAAACTTATAAAGGAATATTCTTGGAAATAATGTTTTAAAAATCCATTCTTGCTGTATAAGTTAAAAAAAACATTCTTCGTACTTTTGTCGGAAAAGTCAAAAAGTACCTCGTACGAAAAACGACAAAAGATTCCTTTCATTTCTTTTACTAAAAACTCAGCGAAGGGTAAAAATGGATTTAAACAATTTTAGGTGGATGGAAATAATATTAAATATTGATGAAACATGGATGTGGATGATAAAATACACCCCAGTAAATACTTACGAATAAACAATCTCGGATAAAAATGAGATTGTGATATTTCCCTTACCTTAGGTTCGATTTGCTTTGTACGTGTCCGAAGCTCCTGTATAATGGTTTAAATAATGTTATTGAATTATTCCAGAATCATACATATTTATATGATATCATATATGGTCATATTCTTAGCTTCTTGTTAGTAATATTTCATTGTTACTTGTTACTCGGGTCTTTATTGCCTTTTGTTCTTATGCGTGTTTTGCCGAATACATTCTTATTCTTCTTTTAAGGTTATAGATACCTTATATCCAGAATGGTATTAGTGTAACATATATCATATTTATTCATTCAATTCATTTATATAATTACTATGTAATGATGATCATGTAGAACGAGTCGCTTCACATCGTGGAGACGGTATTCCGTACGTACGCACAAGTGATGATATCGTTCCTATGATCGTGGAATTGTATTGGAGTATATATATATATTATTTCAGTATCAATATTACTTAATAATAATCATAAATGGTTACTCATTACACCATTATACCCATCCTTGTAAGGTGGTGGTGGAAAATAGATTACACCACGGCGTGGAGACGGTATTCCGTACGTACGCACGCGCGGTGATTTCATTTTTCCGTAGGATGGATAGAAGGTGAATTAGGGTTGTTTCATAATTATAATAACATATCAGTATGTAATTAATACTGATGTTATTACTTTATCATGAAACAAATAAAGAAGAAGAAGTTGAAGAAGAAAGAAATTGAAAAGATCGGTAATGGATATTACCTCTTCTTTGGAACGCTTCTTTGAATCCTCCACTTAGGGAACTAATATTGGTATTTGAAGAAGACCAGGACCTCTAGTATTATTCTAGGGAAGTGGAGAGGAGAAAATGGCAGGGGTTGGCCGAGCTTGAGTGCTCAATTTGGTGTGAGGAGGAGGGGGAGGAGGTGCCCTTTTATAAGGGAGGAGAGGGGCACCTTAGGAATATCTCAAAATATTATTTTATATTAAAGTCAAAATCGGTTTATAATGGTTCCAAAGGGTCTTATTTTGAAGCTAAAGTGGGGAAGGGTCGAAATCCTATCAACCAATAGGATTTAGACAAGTTTGGGATATTATTTTAACCTTATCAATTAGATTTAACTCTAAGTTAAATAATTTAACTTTTACCATGTCTTTTTGTTTTCTTTCACTATATGGTTAATACACTTACTATAACATGCCAAACGAACCCCAAATTGTTTATTATTAATATATATATCCTTATCTAAGTCATTTGGCCGAACCTTAGATTTTTAGGAATAAAATAACAATTAATAATATAATATTTGATTTAAAAACTATTTTGTGTCAATTTTGACATTATTTGATATATGATTTTTGTTAAAGTCATAACAGAATTATATGTTCGAACCAAGTTTATTAAATCATCATTAATATATCATAGTAACCTATAAAATTAGTTTAATTCATAAAAAGTCTCAAATTACATTTATGTTTGTGTTTATAACATCAGTTATGTCAATATTTCATTAATAAGATAATTACTGCATCATCATTGTGTCATAAATAAATTAAATTATTTAATGTCTAAAAATTAAAAATAAAATACCATTATGTAGGAAATCGTTTTATCTTTCTAATGAATATTTATAGTCGAATTTATCTTATGTATAACCCCATATTACAAATGATTTACTTATTAAAATTTGATTTTAACTATTTTAACCCTTCTTTAAATAAATTAATAATAAATGTCCTAATCTAACCCAAGTGGGCCTAAATGGTCATATTTTATTCATAAGGTTGTTTTTGGTCGAAATACACTTTTCCAATAGAATTAGGACATGTGTTAGGGTAATATTAATATCATATTTACCCTTAGTTACCCTATTTACTATTAACCGCGGTAAAAAAAAGTAAAAAGTTACTATTCACCAAAAAATTATTTTTATCTCATTGAACCACATTTTACTTACTGATATCAACCGTGTTTGTCGGATTTTTGAAATTCCATTCACAGAAGCGGTAAAATTAAGTTTTATGCAAAATTCAGTTTTTAACCTACCACTTAGTGGTTTCACTATTCATCAAAAATTGAAAGTTTTCAGAAAAATACCAAAATTTCACCCTAGGATAATTTCGATATTCTGAGTCCAAAAATGAAGTCCATTTTGAAAAATAAAATTTATAAAATTTCAAAAAGTGGTTATTACTATTCATAACGGCTAGTTTTAATAGCATATTGTTGTTTAGCGAAACTCGGTATTGCGTACGATGCAAGCTATCGAGGAAGGTCGCGATTGCGTGTAAAGCAAGCCAAGAAAGTGTTGTGTAGAAAAAGATTCCTTTGATGATTTATATAACATAAAAGTCTCAGGTGTTACACTTTGGATATGATCTACTACAGAAAATTCTATGCATGAAATTTTGAGAAAGGTCTCCATAGAGGATATTTGTGATAGTGTAGTTCCCTCGTGAATCGCAATCTTTTCCGAGGTGCTGGAGCGAGAACTATTGATTGAGATCTATCTGTCAGAGCGGCACCAGTTGGCCGATTTTGGCCATGGTCACAACAATGTTTGGATGTCTACCGCAACTAACATACATTAGTTGGTAGGACCTTTAAGTAGGAGGCCTCCCCTTGATGAGACTCAGGCATATGGTCTGGGTACATCATAGGGCACTGGGGTATCCCAGGATAGGCCAGTGCTATGCTTGTGTCAGGAGGGGTCACATGGAATGAAACTGCCTAACTATATGTGCAGAGCTTTGCAAGAAAATAGTAACTGAACCGCTATGACATAGACAAAGTTATGATCAGGGATCTCCCAGGGGGGATAGGGTGGTCCCTAGGGAGGTGGTTCAGGTAGGGGATCATGAGGATTTGTGGTTGGTATATGACACTATGAGATCCTTCCACCATGACCAGGCGACTCGCATCAGGTTCAGGGATCTGGTGGTCAGGGCCGCGAGCAACTACATGTTATGGATGTCTTTAACCTGAAAGCACATGAGAAGATAATAGATACACCCTGTGTATTTTTTACCTTTTTTTAGTAGAACTTGTTAGACATTGGGTGAGGTACTCTTTTCTCCCTGCCCCTTGCTTGAGGTTTTAGCAGGTTGATGTAGGGCATTAGTGTTACCCTGTGTCGGTGTTGTTCAAAGTAACTTTGAACACACGTGGAAGTGGGGTACTTCCCCCACCAAGACATGTTTTTATGATGCGTTAAAAACCATAAGGGAGAGTTAGTTCCACCGAAAGTGGATAGTATCAAGGTGTGGTGGATGATTCCCTCTGACTTGTGCATTCATGGAGGGGTTTTGAAATGGAGTGTTGGAGCAGGTCCTGAAATTGTTGGTGGAGTATTTCTTCTTGACCTATTTTCCTTTGAGATTCCACTAGTGGGTGTGGAGACATACCTGGTTTGGGGATTAATCTACCTCCAAGGAAAGTGAAGACACACAGGGTATTCCACGTGATTTCTGTGTCTATCTTCTCATGGTTGGATGATTTTACTCACCTGACCTGTTTGTTGGTACCTTGTGTGCTCAAAATCAATCTTGATATTGCAGTTATCATGTACAAGTTAAGGTGATAGAAAACCCATGAACATAACTATGTATCTCACTACCTAGTTCTAGAAATGAATGTATCCTCTTTGAGTATGTGGATACATTACCTTCTGGTAGAATGCTTGGTGGCCTAAGCAGACCACCAAAGTCTCAGGTATGTCTTCACCCATAGAGACTTGAACAAAATACATCAATGCTAGTTGAAATTCCTACTAGACTATGACATTGAGATAGTATATACTCTAGGGAAGGTAAATTTCATATTATATTCCTTAGTAGGAAGTCCTAGTCTCTCCAAGTGCAGGAATTTTTAGAGCAGTTAGCTTCCCGACAGCTGACCCTAGTGGAGCAGGAGGGTACAATTTTTATTTAGTTGATGGCATTGACTCCTTCACTTCTTGAGCATGTGAGAGAGTCCCAACTATGATAAATCGACTGAGATATCTTATGTGACTCATATATCCATAGGTGATGCACCAGATGGATATTTTGAAGGAGGGAATCGCGAGACCTTGTTTTAGAGACAAATTGTGGTTCCAATTGCGATGCGGGTGAAGGCTGAACACCGAGTTCCAATACGTTGTTGAAACCTATTGAAATCCTAGAGTGGAAATGGGATGAAATATCCATAAATTTCATCACATTTAATCCATGCACAATGAAGGTCCATGACAGAATCTGGGTGATAGTATACTGACTAACAAAGTTGGCGCACTTCCTTGTTATTAGGGAGCAGAGATTGGTGGAGTGTTTGGGAAAGTTGTACATGTGGGAGATCATCTGACTTCAAGGGGAACCCTATACGATTGTCTTAGATCATGATGTGTGGTTTATATAATGATTTTAGAGAGGTCAACATGAGAAATTTGGGACCCAACTATAGATGAGTGCATCCTTTCACCCCTAGACTGATGGGTAGACCCAGCATACTATATAGGTGTTTGAGGATATGCGAAGGGTTTTTGAGGTTGCCTACTGCATTTACCTATCCCATCAATTGGAGTGGGTGAATGATATTTTCCACATGTCACAACTGAAGAGATATGTGCATGATACTACACACATAATTGATAGGAGAAGACCATATGAGGAAAGACAATCCCCTTGGTTCACATGTTATGGCAACATAGAAGTGTGCAGGAGAGTTCCTAGGAGCAGGAGATCTAGGTGTGAGCTCAACACCCCAAGTTTTTTCACTAGTTTTGCCTTTTGGGGATGAAAATATTGAAGGAGGGAATGATTTAGAGACCCAGTTTTTGTCTTGTAAGACTTTGAAATATTTATACATATATTTCAAGAGTTAGGTGCTAAGTCGAGGTTCGATTTAGATGCCTAGTGCACCCAAAATAAATTTTATAAAAATATTAAATATTTTTATACTATGCACATAGAGAAAATTGGATATCTCTCAAATTATAGCTCAGATCACAAATCTGAGGCCATAGTTGATTATATATTATGGCGTTTACCCTAGGCGAGACATAACTTTTGTCGGCGTGGGTCTTATTTAGAAAAAAGTCATGGAGGGTGTTTTTGTAAATAAAATAAAATAATTTAATTATTTAATCTCGAATTCCAAATTATATAATATTTACATGGGGACTCATATTGAAAATCCAAGACTACTGTTGAGTTCAAAATGGGGTGTTTTACCTAAGTGTGACCTAAAGTGAGAGGGCGTAGGAGGTTTGGATCCCACGGTCTTTGGAAGATGTTTTTGTTGGTTTTAAATAAATAAGAAGTTGAGAAAATGTGAATGGGTTTGTCTCATTTTCTCCCATGTCTAGAAGAGCTCTTATATCCTTATGATCGATGAATCGACGTTAGATTCTTGATGGATCACAATGAAACTTCATATCCTAGAAGATCAGAGCACAACAAACACAATAGAAAATCTAGAATCAAGGTAGGATACTTATTTCTAATTATGATTTCCCTGATTGAATTTTTTTATTTAAATTTGATTCATTTTCATTTCTACTTCTCTTTTTATCTTTGTCGATGGCCAAACTAACAACGACCATTGTTTGATTGAGTTTTTGATTGCATGTTCTTCGTGTTATTCATTTGTTCTTAACCATTATTAATCATTAACTTTTTGATACGATGAAAAAATGTCCTAACATAAAGAGGAACATGGATCTATGAAGGAAGTGAACCATGAATTCTAAATCTATGGTAGTTTCAATTTTTGGGTGCTGGAGGAGGCGCGACAACGAGTGGAAGATCTGCTAACTTTTCGTTGCGTCGAAATAGCAATGAATCTTCGAGAGAAGACTGAGTCTGTGAAGATTGCATCTCAAGAATCCCAAATATGGTCTCAATTTTTTTTTGAGTACTAGGGTACCATTTTTGGTCCGTGGAAGTTCCGCGGAGGCTGGAAGTGTTGGCAACGGTAGGCCGCACAGTTGCAGCGACGTCGTCGTGGAGGAGGGCCGCGATGGTCGGGATCCAATGCACACGAGGTGCATAGGGTGCAGAGGTTGGTAGACCTATGGGCCAGTAGTGTGGGTGGGTGGGCTGGCCAGAGCGGGATGGACTAGGCATGGCTGACTAGCTAGAGTGGGCCGGTCTAGCCATAACAGGCCGAGGTGGGCCTTCGAATCTTTAAACGTCCATAGCTTGCAAACCGGATGTCCAATTGACGTTCCATATGTGGCCACTTGTTCCTATCATTAAGAAAGAATTTTTAAGGCTAGTTTTAGAATTTAATGATTTCGTCTTAAGGCTCTGTGGTATGAAACATCCAATAATAATGATAAAAATATAATTATTATTATTTCTAGATTCTTGTATCGGATGTATCTTCTACATCCGGTGTTCGATCGACGTGTCGTCAATGTCATAATGACCCTAAAATTGAGTCAGTATTTTCAAGACCAATTTTGGGCACTTAAACTAAAATCGAGGTGTGAGCCCCATGAACCCTAGTTTGGGAATTTGTAGTGAAATGTGACCTTTTCACTGGTGTCCTTTTTCAACAAATGAATATCCGATCTCGTGTATTTTTATGTGAGGATCACAATGGTGCAATCAGTATGATGTGTTCTGGGATTGAGGTGCGAGACTCAAGAAGCATCATATGTGTGCGATGATGAGAGATGGAGATTCTTTACCAATAGTCTATTTTTAGTGAATGAATATTTGATCTTGTGCATTTTTCTGCATGGATCGCAATGTCATGATCTGTTTGGTTATCCAAGTCCATCTAAGGAGGAGAGTCAATAATGTTACGTTTTCTCCCTTTTGGACCAACGACAAGTGTCGTGTGCTAATCAGCCTTTTTGGCCAGATGTTCTATGTACTCTGGGAGTATACTAGCATGCCTAGGGGTTCTAGAGCACAATTTAGTACCCAAGAATGTCTAGGTACATGGATAGACAATGAGGTGGGGTCACAAATCGTGTGGTCCCCACATGCTCTATGTATGACTTTATGAATATTCTACCACTCTTATATCCTTCTTCTGAACTCAGAATTTGGCATGTGAGTAGCCTATCTTGAGTGTTTTTCACTATAGAATGCGATGGTTCCCTCTATAGTGGCTCTGAGATACATTGAAAGATTTTTAGAGTGAGAGTCCTATATGAGGTGATGCTCGATGATAGGAGTTGTCAAGTGATAAAATTAGAGTTTTTTCAAGTGGAACCCTCCATATGAGCTAGGCATGGGTCCTCGATGATGATAGAGTATAACCCTATAGCTGGGCTAGGTAAGGGTCCTCGATGATGATAGAGTGGAACCCTCTAGCTAGGCTAGGCATGGGTCCTCAATCACATCAGAGTGGAACCCTCCATCCGGGATGGTAATGGGTCCTAAACAACATCAGAGTGGAATCCTCCAGTTAGATTGAGCACACACACACACACGCACACACACACACACACACATATATATCCTATTTCATTAACCACTCATTGGGTTTTGGTTACTCTCCTTCCAAGAGAGGCGAAGACACATGGGGTATGACATGTGATTTTTGTGTCTAGCTTATTGTGGTTAGACTAGTATACTCTCCTATTAAAGGTTGCAAAGACTCAAAGAGAAGTTCATCTTCTCACCATTTCTAGATCCTTCTATTCGGATGATATTACTTCACTCTCTTATTGGGTTGATCTGCACTCCTTTTTATGTATCTTTTTATATCTACTGGTTTCCTATTTATTTGTATCCCTAATGGCTCACCATTCTCCTTTTTGGGGTTTCGTATTGAGTATTTGTATACTCACCCCTACATGGTGTTTTCCCTCATGTGTCATGCCATATAAATATGACAGATAGGTTGATCATGACTTTAGAGGATCTTAGGGATACAAGGTACTTGTACCACATGCAGTGGTCATAGATTGAGACCTATAAGCAGAGATTTCTTAGCTATTTTTTTAACTTTTCCAGTTACTTTTAGGTTGTGGAACTTTTTTTGTTATGTTTGTATTTTTTCCCTTTTTCCTTCAGTTTAATGTACCATAATTTTAATTTTTAGTGGTTCATGTATATTTTGTTTATTTATAGCTGTGTTGCATATTTTGTTTCTTTTCCTCTACACTTTTTAATTGATTTGGATTCGTGTGTTTGTAAAGGTTCTTAGGAAAAGGCCTCCCTGAGTTTTTTGTGCCTTCGGTGCTAGTCACGACCCCCTAACCTATGGAGGCGGGCTTGGGGTAGTTGTTCCTCGAGTCCCAGCATGGGTCATGTCTTGAAAAAAAATTCAAAAGTGTGTGTCTGGATATTAGTAGTGCATGTATTATGGGTAAAGGTTAAAATTCAAGAACTCATCCACAACAGTTAGATATATTATTAAATATAGATGCTGGAAATGGTTTGGGGATTATTCCTCCTTAAAAGTAGATTGTACCTGATCATGATGGTGTAGGGCCTCTTAAGGGGAAATAAATTTCATTAGCTCTTAATTCTGGAGATTTGAGTCCTTAAAACTAGAAAAATATTTTTTTGGACTCTTCCTTGTATGAGAATGGAAAAATTAATGGATTTGAATATGTAGATGTTGAGGATTGTAGTCCTTATGAGAAAATAAAGGTTGGTAATGAGGTTAGGATTTTAGATTCTATTGTACATAAGGGTCATCCTGACCTCTCTGTGTAGGAGGCTGGTTCAAATCCTAGGGGGACTGGTTCTCTCTAGTAAGGGAAATCCAATAGTGCTATAGTAGTTAAGCTGTAGGATTAAAAGGATTATGGAGATGATAATATTAAACAATTTATAATGTAATTTCAATAAATCTCTTCTTATGGTCTACCAAAGTATGTGTAATCATTTTTTTGAGATGAGATCTCTATGCAGGATGAATATTTTAGAATAAGTAACTTACATTAGGAGAGAAATGTCAATGGGGGTATGTCTATTATTAGTAATAAATCAATGAAAATTTTTATTAGTATTTATGCTTCATATGTCCAAGCTACCTTGGGTCAACTTGGGAAATAGGATCAGCTCCACAACGTGCAACCTGTTGGTATGGAAATTAGTGATATTTTTCATGTGGGTACTCACCTTCAAGAGGATATCAACAAGAAATAGAATTTAAATAAAATTAAAGGTAATTGGGAAGATATATAATATGAGGATGCATCACTTAAGAGATCTTATAAGGATTATACTACCAAATGTAGGATGAAGGATGTTGAATAATTTTCAATAGATTCTAAAAATAAGTCTTGAACAAGGAAATATTACTATAATAATAACCCTACAATGTGAACTAGATAAAAATCTATTGAAAAGGGGAGAATGACTCTCGTTAATTATTTATGTTCATTAGGATATAATTAAATGTAGTATGATTATAACGTCTTGACTTTTAAGAAACTAAGTAGTTCCCTGAGCGGGTGGGTTACATGGACTCAAACATACCTCCCTGCACACCAGAGGCTACCAAATAACAGTGAGGGTATAAGATGGTAAAATGGGGGGAATATACCCTCATAATTAGAGTAACACAATTGTTTAATAAATGAATAAATAGAGTAAGTGTAATATGAATCAACACTAGTAAGTAAATCATCCACATAATAATAATAAAAAGCCCTAAAAATCGATATCTAGTACCATATACAATATGATGTAATGTCATGTCTCTAAACCAAAATGAATAGGAAACATGGTATTAGGAATCAAACACAATATATGTATATCAAAATAAGAAAAAAAACAAAAGAACTATGTACAGACAACATCATAAACCATATCTCGGTCCTACGCTCCCTGCTCCCATGAATTAACTAATCAAACATAGACAACTGAGCACTTTCCCCTATCCAACTACATCCATATAATCTACTTGGGTACCATCAATGGTCTGGATAGGGTGTGAGATAAACTCAGTGGGCCATCCCCAATGATGTCTATAAAAAAACCAGCATGTGTGTACAAACCATAACTATGTAAAGGTATAATAGGTAAGAAGTAAAATAAAGCAATACATAAAGTCCATGACACAATCTAAAAAGAAACAGAATATGACAAATGAGAATCATTATATATATAAAGTATCAATAGTAGGTAGTAACCAAATCTACACAAGACACATATAATAAGAGTAGAAATCCTCTATGGTTTGATCCCAAGGGGTATAACTAGGTTGACCAATATCCGAATATGTAAAAGTATACAGAAGTCACAAGTTCCATTCCTTAATCCTCTAAAACGGTTCCATACCATGAATGATCATATTTTGGGGTCGTAGGTTCTATACCTTGATACCCTTTATGGTTCTATACAAAGATAATCATAGGTTATGTATGATAATAATAATAGGATACATACCTTAATAATAATAGGTTACGTACCTCAATAATCACAGGTTCTATACTTTAATGATCATAGGTTTTATACCTCAATAATCACAGGTCGGTGCCATACCGATTAGTAACAAGCACCATACCTTAATAATAAGTCGATGCCATACCGAGATGTAACAACATACAAGTAATATAAAAATAAATGAGGGCTTTTTTAGTGTTTATAACCATTTACAATTATCCACATAAAGAGGCATAATCTAGGATAATATCCATCTCATTTTACATGTTCATTTTTAAGCCATTTAACCATTTAATAACATTTAATAATAAGGAAAAAGAGGCATTATCATCTCCAAAAAAATCATTTAATTTATAGAGGCTCCCACTATAAGTGTGGTTAGATCACACACCCAAAGGGGCAGTGTAACACAAGGCATATAAAGGAACACACCACATGGGTGTCCTAGGTTGAGGTTGATAACCTCCAACCACGATTGGGTGATACAATGGTGACTAAAACTAGGTGAAACAATTATTTTAAGGAATATCATTAATTTAAGAATACATGACATGAAATTATAGCATTAAACACAATGAAAGAATCAAAATCCAAAACAAAACCTTAGGGAAAAGGTATATACCACCTAACCTAAGCTTGTGGTAGAACACTCATCCAGTATAGGCCTTTGGTTTGGTCCATATTAAAAGAAAATAAAAGAATAGAAAAAAAACTCTAAAAATAAAGCATATGATATCTCAATAAAATAAACCCATAAATAGGAATAATAATAACGATAGGAGATATAGGAATGGAGAGTTTACCTTTGGTGATCCAACAAGATGAGTGGTGGCTCAGTAAGATGTTTGACAGAGAAATGACTTTAAAGCATAGCTATAGGATTAAGAGATCTCTCAAAGAGGAGAAGAGGTGTTGTGTTCATGAAGAGGAAAGAAATATATGTGACTGAGTTAAATATAAAGAGGAAAAAAATGATAATTATCCATTTTTAAGTGGTTAAACGGTTGAAAAAACTGTGCGCCAATCATGTGGACACCACTGTCTAGGGAGAACACCCTACATGAACTATAGTGAATGGTTAGAAAAACCATGCACAACCCATGCACACCCTATGTATCAACCCTATATATTCCAAAATTCCCTTACATGGTTTAGAAAAACCATATGATACCATTAATGGGACACATTATTTGAGGTGAACGGTTAGCACTAACTGTGCGCTAACCATGTGTCTCTACTGTCTTCTTTGAAAACTAGAGCTCCGAGAACTGAACAAGCCCATGACACTCTAGAACCCTTCCTTAAACCATGGGGAAAATTTATAAGGATAAACCAAAGGATTCAAACTGAAAATAAAAGTTTCTATACAAAAAGTAAAATCTGGTTTCTTATAATCTTCCCACCTTAAAGTAACTTGAACCCAAATTTCCCTTCCAAGGGTGGAAAAACATCATCTAAGAATAACTATGATCACTGAGCATATAAATCAACCTCTCACTCCTAGGTATTATCCTAAAAACAAACTTTCTTTTATATCACCTATACTAAAGGAACCTACCTTCCTTGGAGATCCTTCATGATCAATACCTAATATAGATAGGATACTCCTCAAAGGATGCATCTACCTCGAACTCAACCTAATCAAGATGAAATATATAAGATAGATCTGAATAGTAATCGTGAAACTATAAAACATGGAAGACGTCATGAATAGATTAGTACCTCTAAGGTAACTATAACTGATAGACTACCAGCCCAACTCTCTCCACAATATCAAAAGTTCTAAAAAACCAAGGTAAAATATTCCCCTACCATCTATAGATCGACGCCCTAGTCTAGTCTATACACGTAAGAATACCCAATCATCGAAATTGAACTTTAGTGTTTGAAGATGATGATTGGTGTATGAATTATTCCAAGATTGAGCTATATCCATTCATCTCCTAATCAATTGAACCTTCTATAAAGTCTTCTAATTGAGACGAGGTTTAATTAAAGCTGCCTCACCTTCCTCTAACTAGCATAAAAGTAAACGACATGGCCTACTATATAAATAATCATGTGTAACCATCCATATTATCTCATTATTTTTTTTATAATAGGAGAAATTGGAAATCGTTATATTTTTTTACCAATAACCTTCTAAATCAAGGATTCATGCTTGGAGCATGTACTCTAAAACATGTATCATCCGTTTTGACTAACTGTGGGCCTCAGGGTGAAAATCTATGCTCAAGAGAACCTACATACCCAAAAACTTTTGTAAATCCTTCCAAAACCTCAATGTGAAATGAGTATCCCTATCATAAATGATAGTAAGAGGGATATCATGTAGTCATTAAATCTCATGGACATACAGTCTCTTAAGCTCATCCATTGAGAAGGTCTCTCTGATAGGTAAGAAGTGAGTGACCTTCATGATCCTATAGATGATCACCCACACAAAATCACTACCTCGAGGGGATCTAGGTAAGGAAGTCACAAAATCCATAGAATCATATTCCCATTTCCATTCAGTAATGGGCAATAGATGTAAAATACCGACTAGCCACTGGTGTTCTGCATTTACCTCCCAAAGGTGGAACACCGAGTAACAACATCATTTATGTTTATTTTTTATACCAGGCTACCAGTATTGGTGACGTAGGTCACGATACATATTTGTAAGATCGAGATACACTTCCCCAGTAAAAACATGAGACTCTCGCATCAATTCCTCTTATATCTCTATAGTAACCCATATGCATCCATTTATGTACAAGACCTCATTCTCATCAATGATCTAACCTAGCGGTGGGTCCTCACTTGAAATACACTCCCTTCAGACTGATCCCTTGGGATATGATAACTGGCTCATCTTTACTCTCATTATAAGTTAAGAGGCCACTGATAATGATATAAGTACTGAATATCTATGGTGGTATTGAACCTCTAAGTGAATCTTAGAAAAAAAATACATAAGATGTCACCCATCATTAGCCTCTTGAACTACCCATGTCTAAGTCCTTTGGATCAAAGACTCTACTACAATATAGACTTTCCTAGGCATATAGGCAAGATCAAAGTCATAAGATTTCCAGTATTCAACTCACCTTATATGCCTATGGTTTAATTCAATCTATGTGAAAATATACCTAAGGTTTTTTTGGTCTATAAACACCACAAACGCTCTGCTAATAGGTAATTCCTCCAATAATGCAAGGAATGAACAATAGTTTGTTACTCTAGATCGTGTGTTGGGTAATTCCTCTCATGTGGTCTAAAATGAAGAGATCCATATATCATGACTCAATCATCCTACATCAAAAATTCTCCTAGACTGATACCTGATTCATCAAAATAGACTATATAGCTTCTTCCCAGCTTTGGCCCAATCATGATCATCCATGAAGTCAATCCCCCTTTCAGCTCCTGAAAGGCTTTCTTATAGGATTATAACCATATAAACTTTAAAAACTTCTTAGTAAATCCCATAATAGGCGATTTTAGACAATAAAAATCCTAAATAAAGTGCCTATCATATTAGAACAGCCCGAAGAAACTATACATCTCAAATTCATTCTTGAGGTACTCTTAGATGACTACAAATATCAACTTCTATGGGTCAACTGATACTCCATCCTATAAGATAATATGACCCAGAAAGTAGAATTTATTGATCCAAAAGATCCATTTAGAGAGATTAGAATAAAGATAATTCTCTATCAATGTATTCATATGATCTCAAAATCTTTTACAAGGTCATGTAATGTACAAGAATACACCAATATTTCATCCAAAAATAATACCACAAATGAATCCAAAATTGGGTGGAAAAACCAATTCATCAGATCCATGAAAAAAATTGGTGCATTCGTGAGATAGAACGACATAACCAGTTACTCATAAAGACCATAAGTTCTAAAAAAATTCTATACAAGGTATGTAAGAAGGTATAACATGTACCTAGTGATATTCTGACCTCAAATCAATTTTTGAGAAAACCTATTCTCCTCAAAGATGATAAAAGAGTTCATTAATACGAGGAAATAGATACTGATTCTTCATAATAAGATGATTAATCTTTCGGTAACCCAAAAAATCCTAAAGGTCCCATACACATTCTTAGTGAAAAGGAATGGTGAACCCTTGGGAAAAGTACTAGGTCATATAAAACCCTTAGATTCTAAGTCCTCTAGGTGTATCTTGAGCTTCTAAAAATTAGCATTGTCCATACTATAAGGAGGAATGGACACTTGTGTAGATCTTAGAATAAGATCAATATAGAACTCCACCTATCTCTTGATAGGAAAACTAAAAAAGTCATATAGAAGTAGATACCTAAAATGATCTACTGTAGGAGATAATTTAGCTTGATGTATTCTCTGATCATATATATAAAGGCTAGAAAACTAGGCTATCAGGCCACCTAACCCACAATTATCTGGTCCAACCCTACCTACCTGGAAATACCATTCTCCTTTGTGAATATAAGTACCACCCTCTGGTGATGTAAATGACACCCTCCGATGATATAAATCTATAAAGGCATGGTAAGGAACTAACCAACCCATCCAGACAATAATTTTGAAACTAGAAATATCAAGGATGAATAGTTTCTATGCCAAATGATTGACACCTTTCCCAAGGGTCACTCATTATATTAGTGTACACTATTATAATGTATACCTAAAGGAGTGTTAAGGTTTATCACCCCATAGAAATACTACATTACAATCACATGTCTTTCCATGATAGCCACAAATATCAAAGAATTTGAAGCCTATATTTCAAAAAAAGGAGATACCAAGGTATATGCTACTAAAACCATACCTAAAATATAGAAAGTCCATGACTCTACTCCCCTGGAACATGCTGCACTGTATAAACCTATATCATTCCATGACTCTATGATACAACACAAATTCCTTGAGAAGTCCCACTTTACTGATGTTGCGCAACTGATGTCTAGATCCCATGGCCATGACCACCTCTTTGGCTTGATCGACTGGTACCACTCTAGCTTCTTTCTTGATGTAGAGCTGTTGATCCCACTCTAGGATCCGATGTAGGGGCCGATCCTCTCTTATTGGACACTGAAGGAAAGATTCTACAAAACCACTGTAAATGGAATATCCTTCCACATGATCAACACTCAACTAGGACCCACTAACACTAAGGTTTCATGTTTCCCTGATTTACACACTAATAATAGACTACAAAACCGCTAGCATGTGCACCCTAACTAGTACTTCCCTTACAAGAGGTCTCAAAGAAACACTTCCTACCACTATATACTACACTACTTGGTTGAGAAGATAATCCAATTTGATCCAAACATACATATTCCCTCAAATTAAATTTATTAATAAGATCCTAGATCACTATATTATACACAGTAGTTAATTGGAAAAAATTCACCTAAGAGAGAATAGGATGTCTAATTCCATCCTTAAAACTCCTCACTTTATCTAGCTCATTAGTAGTATAGATAGGTGAAAAGTGATAAATCTTGGTAAAATGAGATAAATAATCCATAATAGACATCAAACCCTACTATAGGCTCATAAAATCCATAGAACAATCATTATTTATGGTCTCATGGAAGAAATAATCATAGAATCTTGATTGGAAATCCCCCTAAATTACTTCCCAGTACTCATATACATGGTTCAAAATATCCCACCAATATTTGGCTGATCCATGAAGAATATATGTTGTGATCTTCACTCTCCTCTTAGGAGGTGTCTTAATATGATCAAATATTGATAAGACAATCTCAAGCCATAAGTTTGTATTATGGGGGCCACCGTCCTCTAAAAAAGTAGGTGGATTCTACAGCTAAAACTCCCATGTCAACTCTCCTATAGAAGGGTAAGGTTACATAGCTCCCTTTATAGTCATCATAAGTTTCAAAAATTCTCCTCATAACTAGGCATAATCACTTTCATTCGGAATAGTAGGCGTTTATATAGGGGTAACTACTAGAGGTAACAATGGTGGATCATGGCTCATTTCCTCTGGAGCATGGTTCTCACCACCCTCCTAGGGCATGACTTGAGGAATTTGTTATAGAATAACTCTAAAAATTCCAAGAACATTCCTCATATAGAGTTTAATAATGATAATTTTGTATATAAAAAATAGGATAGGTACAGGACTTCCTATATAAGAGTCAAAACCCTCTTCCAACTCCTAAAGCTAGGTTTGTGTGATAGGAATGATCATAAGGAATCACTAGAGACACTTTCTATTGCACACTACTAAGGTTGGGTTAGGGTCAAGCTCTATGCTTCACTGTAAGGAACCCAGTATATGGACCATAAATTGAAAATTATAGAGGAAAATATTCTTTAAGTTTCAATTGGTATCACCATCTAATGACAACTGTATTAGAATTTTATGAATTTTCAATTCTTGAATTTTCATAATAGACTAGTTAGTTGAAGTATGATTCCCAATTTATACATGTAAATGATTTAAAAAATGAAATGGTAGTTCATTTAAATGTATCCATACCTTTAAATTATATAACATAATTTAATAGGTAGTACAAGATGATTTTACTGAAGGAATCATAATTCCTAATCTATAGAGGTACATGCACTCTTTAAACTATAAATTAAATTCATGTATTCCAAATGAATTAATGTTTCAGTCTATGTAACCTTAGTTACATAACCTAAATATATGTTAATTGGTTAATTAAGGTGGAATAATCAAAGTGCATAGGAAAAAACTATTTAGGTTGATGTAGAAACATTAATAACCCATGATCCAATCTCCCTTTTTCCTACAGAAATGTTAGTTGCATAACAGATATATCACTCAAGGCACATAAATCAATATCATGCAGTTAGAAATTGAAACCTAGATGGAGTGGAATAATACATGAAATATTAATCCTATAAGGTACCTAAAATGATGTATGATCAATAATTCATTTCTTTATCAATCCATGGGAAAAATATAATCCAACATCATAATAATAATAACATCACACATCATGTGCATCACCAACTGGTAAAATAAAATCAACTATAATAGGAATAAAAACAAACATCATATCCCATACTAAGAAATTTATATTTTCTATATATGTGGGTCAAATAATATCAAGAATAATATCATTACAAAATTATAACTCTTCTTAGTATCATTTCAACCTTCGCAAATGAGTATGGAAAAAAATAATGCCTATGATACCAATTTGTAACATCCCAACTAGAAATCCACTAAGTGGTTCCCTGACTCAGTGGGCCACAAGGCCTCAAGTGTTCCTCCCCATATTCTAGAGGCTAATGACTAGTATCAAGGTTCTATATTGGTACAATGGGGAGACTATACCCTTATAATCAAAGTAACATAACAATGTAATAAATGAATAAATATCCAAATAATAACATCAATAAGCCACGACAGGTTAATCATCTTAATAATAATAATAAGAATAACTCAAAATCAATAACTAGTACCATATAAAATATGATGTAATTTAAATGTCTATAAAACAAAAATAATAGGCAACATGGCCGTAGACATTCAGTACAATACATGTATATCAAAAGAGCCAAAAATACCAAAAGAACTATGTCCAAAGAGCATCACAAGCCATAGCCCAGTCCTATGATCCCTCGCTCCCATACAATAACTAATAAAGTATTTACAACTCGAATATTTCCTCTATCCTTACCTACATTCATATAATCTTCCTAGGTTCCATCGGTGGCCCAGATAGAGTGTGAGATAAACATAGTAGGCCACCACCAATGGTGTTTATAAAAAATCTAGCCCATGTGTACAAAATATTACCTTATGAAGGTATAATAGGTAAGATTTAATATAAGTAAATAAAAAAATTCAATGAAAAAGATATAAAATAAATAGACTATGACAGATGGAAATCATTATATATATAAAGTATCAATAACATGTAGTAACCAACTTAGCACATGCCACATGTAATAAGAGTAACATACCTACATGGGCTAGGTCCCAAGGTGTATAACCAGGGAAACCTATATCTAGAGATGTAAAAGTATATGGAAGTCATAGGTTCTATACCTCAATCCTCTATAATGGTTCCATACTATGAATGATCATATTTTGGGGTTGTAGGTGCCATACCTTGTTACCTTGTCTGGTGCCATATCGAAATAATCATAGATGACATACTATAATAGTCATTGGTTCCATAACTTAATAATGATATGTACCATACCTCAATAACCTCGGGTTCCATACCTTAATGATCATAGTTTCCATACCTAAATAATCATAGGTCATTTCCATACTAATAAGTAATAGGTGCAATACCTTTATAATAAGTTGGTTCCATACCGAGATGTAACAATATTCAAGTAATAAAAAAATATATGAGGGATATGTTAGTGTCCATACCCATTTACAATTATCTATATAAAGAGGAACAATCCAAGATAATATCCACATAATTTTAAATTTTAAATTTTAATATATTTAACTATATAATAACATTTAATAGCAAGTAAAATGAGGCATTATCCTCTCCAAAAACCTCATTTAATTTATAGAGGCTTCCACTAAAAGGGTGGTAAGATCACACACACAAATGGGTGGTGTAACATAGGTAAGATAAAGGAAAACACCGCATGGATGGATTAGGTTGAGTTTTATAACATCCAACCATAATTAGGTGCTACAAAGGCGACCCAAAATAAGTAAAATAATTGTTTTCTGGCTTATCATTTAATTAGAGAAGAAATGATCGGAAATTCTGGGCTGTGGAATAATGGAAGAATCTAAATAGACAACAAAACCCTAGAGAAAAGGTATAGACCACCTACCTTAAGCCTATGGTAGAACACTTTTCCAGTATCGGCCTTTGGTTTTGTCCAGATCAGAAGAAAATAAAAGAACATACAAAATCCCTGAAAATAGAGAATATGAGCTCACACTATGATGTCCCAGACCTAGATTCCACTTAACGAGTGCCTTGAGCCTAGTGGGACACATGGCCTTAATAGCATATCCCAAAAAACCAGAGGCTTCCAACTAGCAGTGAGGGCCTAGGGTGTGTCAGTGGGGAGACTATGCCCTCATCACCCAAGTGTAGCACAAAAGATGGATGTAAAAAGCAGTAAATAGAGGAATAATAGAAAATAGAGACAAAAATAATGATAACTGAAACAATTATAATATCATTCATCAAATAATGATATTTCATGTCACTAGAAAACTAGAAAACATAGATACAAGACAATAGGCATAACATGTTCCAAAAAAATATAAAGGAAATCAAAGACTATACCAAGCATCCTGAGCTCTGACTCGATCATATGCTATCAAGATCCATACTAAACAGTAATAAATCAAGTGTTTGAAGTTTTATGCTTCCCTTTATCAACACCTACAACCATGTAATCTACCCTGGGTACCAAACAGCGCTCGAAGAGTATGTGAGATAAATCTTAGTGGGCCACCACCAATGATGTCTATAACATCCAACTTGTGTAATGGAAAAGTAATAGTGGGAAAGCAAGAATATATAAACTAAATCATTACAATGTAACTAAATACCCAAGTACCTTCTTCATCCCTTGGCTGGTGTCTGAACATGTAAATAATTCATTATTTTATTATTACGAGTTTATAAATAAGTCACATGTTAGCATTTGCCTAGGTTTCAAGACGTAACAATGAAACCTATAATGATATTTAATAGTGAAGTCCCCAAGGTAATAACCAATACAATGTATACCTCAAGGGTTTCCAACTCAGTAATAACTATAGGCTGGCATAGGTAAGAGTGTAATCCAAGGAGAATAGTCTAAGGAATTCCACAATTAGGTGCCTACCGAATCTAAGGTGATTATCCAAGGTAAAACAAGGCTAAGTAGAGACAAGGCCCTATGGGCTATATATAACCAAGGAACCTACTTGTCAATGATTGATCCAAGGAGTGTATCTGAGGCATCCTATAATGATATTTAATAGATTTTATGGTGTTATATCGAGAATAAAAAGAATAGATAAGGATAAGGATCTAGGTGGGTAGCAACCTATGCAAGCCGTATATCCTTGAATCAGAATGGGGTTCCCAAGTTCTCATGGAATTATCTGATCAGAATCCAAGGCGAGATCAAGTTAGGCCATGAACCTTTTAATCAATTCATTTAGTTCAAACCTTGCCTTTCATTAGTGTGACAAGGTGAAGTAGCATGAAACCATTCATTTAATTTATTTAAATCATACTCCATATGAAAGGTTCATTCTTATACCTTCCATTAAGGTGGTAAGGGGTGATACAGATATGCAACCTACTATTCATTTACATTTAAGGCCAAGTCATATACTTAGTGTACTTTCTAATTCACATTTCACATTTAAGTATCAATTGAAGCACTTACCTTAGGTGGGTAAAGTGGTGAGAATACATGGTACTTTCCATTATACAATTCACAATATAAAAAATCCATTTAATATAGAAACTCTTACCCTTAGGTAGGTTAATCCAAGGCACACCCAAATAGTGGCTCAAACATGTCAAAACACTAAAATGATAGTTAATGCATAACATATTACATGGGATGAATGGAGTTGTATGAATAAACACTAACAACTAATCACATATTTTGAAAGATCATAACCATATGATTCTAAAAAGAATAATCATGGTATATTAATTATATAAATGACAACTGATGGAATTAGTGGGACCCACACGACAATTTCAAAATCAACAAACTTGAGGGATGAGTTATAGACCACCCACCTTAGGCTTTTACGACTATCCTCCTTTGGTATTAGACCTTGATTTTACTTAGATCAAATTAGATCTAAGAAAAGGAGAAAAATACTCATACCTTGATAACCCAATCGAGAGAAAAAGAGAAGGAGAACGACACAAGGGGACTCGAGTGCTTACCATTGCATATCGAACATGATGAACAAAAGCTCGATTGGATCCTAGACAAAGGAGATCTCTTGATCCCTAGCTTTGACCTGTAAAAAGATCCAAAATGAGAAGAAAAAGGGTTAATACCACTGGTTCTTGGATTAGGCATGAAGAGGGGATCTAATTAGATCATTAAATGAAAAATTAACATTTTACCCATAAAAATGGTCTGTTCACAGTTTTTCTGCACGGTTTAACAAACCATGTGAAAACTATGCACGTTTACCTAGGAAGAAGGGTCATTTTCAAGATTATACCACAAAGACATGCACAAACCATGTGAATTTGTTCTATTTGAAAATTGACCATCCACACAGTTAGGCAAATCGTGTGCCAACCATGAACTAACCATGCAACTTGGCCAGTTTCCCCAAAAAGATGTGTTCTGGGCTCCAAAAAAGCCCCAGACACCCCTAAAACCTCTTCTAACCCATTATAAATCCATATTAGGTACAAATTAAAGATTTAGAATGAAATTTAATGGATCCATACCTAAGTGAAAAACTAGGTTTTTACAATCCCCCCTTAAAAGAACTTGTCTTGGAGTTCACCATCCAAGGGGAGAGAAAAATTTTATGAGAAAAAAACTGGCCATTGGGCATGTATGTTAGCCTACCTCTCCCATGTATCTTCCTACACATAGCCGTGCTACCATAACACCTATGCTAGAGGGACAAACCAACCTCAGAGAGCCTTCGTGCTTTGATCAATGATGCATACCAGATACTCCTAAAAGGTAGCATCAGTATCTAACTCAACATCTTCAGGATAAAAAGTAAGAGACATATTATCATGATACAAGAGAAGCTATGAGACATGGAAGATATTATTCATGGCACAATACCTCTGTGGTAGTAGCAACCGATAGGCTATCAACCCGAATCTCTCTAGAATTTCAAAAGGCTATACAAAATGAGGCAATAACTTTCCATGATTTTGTAATAATCTATGCCCTAGCCTGGGTGATAATCGAAGAAAAACACTATACCTAACCTTGAACTCAAGAGGTAATCTATGGAAACTGGTATAATATTTTTGTCTAGACTGCGCAGTAGTCATATGCTTTCTGATCAGCTGAACATTCTCTAAAGTATCCTAAACAAGACGTGGACCTAGTAGAGCTACCTTACGTACCTCTATCTAGCATAAGGGTGAATGAAATGACCTAAACCATAAGGCCTCAAATGGAGTCATTTTAATTGTCTCATGAAATCTGTTATTATAGGATAAATCGACGATAGGGATATAATTTTCCCAAGAATCGCCATAATAAAGGAAACATGCTCGAAGCATGTCCTCTAGAACCTATATTGTCCATTCTGATTTTCCATCAGTCTAAGGGTGAAAAGATGTTCTTAGAAGTACCTGTGTTCCCATATATTTCTAAAAAACCTACAAGAACCATGAAGTGAAATGAGAATCCTGAAATGAAATTATAGTACAAGGAACCCCATGGAATCATACGATTTCACGGACATACAGTCTTCCCATCTCATAAATTGAGAAAGTTTTTCAAATAGTTATGGAGTGGGATGATTTCGTTAGTCGGTGAATGACTACCCATACATCATTACTACCCCTCAGTGACTTAGGAAATTTGACTAAAAAATATATAACAATATCTTCCTATTTTTATTTTGGGACTGGAAGTGGTTGTAACAAACCCACAGGTCTATAGTGCTTCAACTTCACATGAAAACGGGTGGAACACCTAGTGATAAATCCAACTATCTGAAATTTTATCCCAGGCCACCAATACTAGTGTCACATATCTCGATACATCTTCAAGATACCTAGATAAACTGCCGACTGAGAAGCATGGGAATCTTTTATAAACTCTTTTGTCATATATGTAGGGAACTAGACACATCCATGAATACATAGGATATTGTCTCTATCTACAGACCAATCCAAAGGCGGGTTATCTCCTAATATACTCTCACAGATAACTAAGCCTTCATGATTAAGAAATTATATACTCTTCACCTTCTCATGGAGGGAAAAGGTAACTTCCAAGGATGAGAGATGTGAATGCTCGTGACTATTATGGAACTCTAGATTTAGCTCAAAAAAGAGGGACATTAACTTCTATTCATCATTGGCTTATAGTTCGTCTTGTGTTTGAGTTTTCCAAATCAGTGCATCTGTGACTAAATTTCCATTCCCAGGTGTATAGGCATGCTCAAAATCAATTAATTGAAGATATTAAACCCATCTACAATGTCTGAGGTTCAGGTCATGTTAAGAAAAGATATATTTGAGGCTCTTGTAGTCTATGTACACCAAAAAGTTCTCAAAGATAATGTATCCAACAATGTAAGGAATGGACAACTGCTATTAGCTCAAGGTCATGTGTCGGGTAATTTATATCATGAGGTATCAAATTCCTAGATCCATATACAATGACTCTGTCCTCTTGTATTAGTAATACTCCCAAGATTATACCTGATGCATCACAGAAGATGGTATAACCTATGCCTGGATTTGAAAGAGTCAGAATAGTTGTTGAAAAAAGACTCCCTTTCAACACCTGAAAGGATTTATCACATGCTTTTGAAAATAGGAACTTTATACCCTTATTTTTAATACTAGTAAGAGGTGAAGTAAGGTGGAAAAATTCCTATATGAAACATTTGTAATATCCAGCAATCCCCAAGTAACTCTGTATGTAAAACACATTCTTAGGATACTCCCAAGAAACTACAACACTAACATCTTATTAGTCAATAGATACTCCTGATCCTGATATTATATGACCAAAGAAGTGAACTTTGTCGATCTAGAAGTGGAAATTAGCAATCTTAGCATACATTTGATGCTCTCTCAGTGTATTCAAAATGATATCAAGATGTTTGGAATGGTCGCTACGAGTTTAAGAATACACCAAGATGTCATCCACTAATTCTATAAAAAAAAGAATCCAAATAGGGGTGGAACACCCTCTTCATCAAATCCATGAAAATGGTGGGAGCATTCGTAAGACCGAACAACATAATAAGGTACTCATATAGACCATACCTATTATAGAAATCTATACAAGGTATGTCTAATGGACTGAATCATACTTGATGATAACCTGATATCAGGTCAATCTTGTAGAATACCTTTGCTAATAGAAGATGGTTGAAGAGATCATATATCTTAGGAAGTGGATACCGGTTCTTGATTATAAGCTAGTTAAACCACCTATAATCCACACATAAACGTAAGGATCCACCCACCTTCTTAGTGAAAAAAAGGGTGAACTCCAAGAGGATTTACTAGGCTGTATAAATCCTTTGGCCTCTATATCCTCTAACTACTGCTTGAGCTCCTAAAGTTCTGTAGGTGTCATCTTGTATGGAGGAATGGGCACTGAAGCTACTCCTGGAAAAAGATCAATTGTAAAATTTACCTCTCTATCATGAGGTAATCCAAAAAAATCATTGAGAAAGACATCCATAAAATGATCCACCACTGAAGGGAAATCATCTTTTCATAAACCTAGATCCTCCATAAAGAGATTTGAAATCTAGGCAGTCACTCCACCTATCCCATGATACTATGGTTCCTCTCTACCAGCCTAGACATCCTACTAACCCTTATGTAGATAACTACTACCCTCTGGCGATGTAAAAAATACCCTACAGTTAAATAATTATATAAAAGCATTATAGTGAAATAAAAAATCCATCCCAAGAATGACATAGAAGCCTGTCATCTCGAGAGAAAATAGGTTCCATAAGAAAGGGTAACTTCCTACCTCAAGGGGGAAGTCCATACACTGGAATATTCTATCTGTTCATAACCCCAAGAGGGTATCTAGGGTCATTACACCATATTAATACTGCGTATCCAATTTGAGAATTTCCATGATAAATATAGAGATAAAAGAATTCAAAGAACCCATATCAAATAAAGTAGATACTATAGTAGATTCCATAAGAATAGTACCTCCTATTGTAGTTGGTCTCGTATCCTGATCCCCAGGTATCGGTTGTAGTGCATGAAACTGGCCTGATCCATGACCCTATGCAATAGATGGACTGCCACGATCATAGCTTCTCTAGTGGTGCTGATAGTGGTCAGGGGTCTGGATACCACATACATGACCTCCTCCTCATCCATACCTACCAATTCTATTCCAACCCCCACCTAACGTAGTGTAAAAGAAATCTCTCTTGAAGGTGGAGCTAGTGCATATCCTTTTCCACTCAAAGCTGGTGGAGATGTCCTACAGAAATGCTGAAGATTCCCCATAAGACCACAAGCACGACACTCCAGTGGGTGTCTATCACACTGAGTCTTTAAATTTCCATATCATCTACATTGATGACATACATTAGAGTTATCAAAATGGGAACTTTGGTTGTCACTGCCCGGACGAGAAACCCTGGGGGAATGTTTCTTTCCACCAGAAGAACTACTATCCTACCCCGACACTGATCCTCTATACATGGTACTATTTACATCCCTTAGGTTGTACTCAGTGATAAGAGCCTGATTGACTATCTCAATAAAAGCAGGTAGGTGAAATACATTCACCTTCCTACGGATGTCATACTGGAGCCCATCCTCAAAATGTCTAGCATGTGAAAGATCGTCCCCAACTAGAAGCAGTGAAAAATGCTGTAACTCTGTGAAACGTGCTGAATATTCCATAACTGACATAGAACCCCACTCAAGATGCATAGACTCTTTGGATATATCATCTATTAGTATTTGAGGAAAGAAATGATCATAGAAGGCAGTCTAGAAAGCAACCTATTACATGCCCTGATGACAACTGACCAGGGTAATTACATCCCACCAACGCTTGGACGAGTCCCAAAGCATGTAAGCAGCAAACTTGAACCTCTAGTATGATGAATATCTAGATGATCAAAGATATATATGGTGGATTCTATCCAAGACTCAACAACCTGCAGACCACCATCCCCTAAAAAAGTAGGAGGATGCTACTATTGGAACTCACGAGTCAGATTAGCCATCATAGGTGCAAGCCATGAAGCACCATACATAGACTTCATCAGACGTAGGAAACTACCATGAAATTGGTATTTTGTTCCCAAATTAGATACAACGGGTGGTGACTCATGTGTCACTCTTAGAGGTAAGACTAGAAACTCAAGACCCACCATTTCTGGATCATTATCATCACCACCCTCCTGTCATACGATACGAGGACTTCATGGAGTAATTTTTCTAAAAATTCCAAGAACATGCCTCAGAGCATGCTTAAGAAGAAATAATTCATCACTAGTGGAAGATGAACGTAAGAAAAATCACTACCCAAGGCATACTACCCTAACTACCTACTTAGACAACCAGGTATCGGTATGTGCTCAAGTATAAGTTTCATTTCATTTTACATTTAATTTACAGGTTCACTCCTTTACCTTTCATAAACAAGACAAGGCGGGATAAGTACGTGCAACCAATTCATTTTAGATGTCATGATTCACTTTATAATGGATAGTCATTTCTGTTGAATCAATTCCCATACACCTATCACTAGAAATGTTACCCATTTATTTGTATCATAATGGACTGAATCGGTAAATTACTCATCCCAAACCATGAGGGCCCATACACCTCATGAATTGAGGCAAGAAATCACTCAATCTCAACCAATAATAATGCAAGCTTAAGCTATCTATCACAACATTACTCAAAAATCACAAGAATATCAAGCAATGAAAAGAAGTAAAATGAACTTATATGGCATGGAAATATGCATGACATGAGAATTCTAGGTTCCTATAATGATGCATGTAACAGTGATTCATTCCCTCATATCATAGGGACAAGGATGAAAGAAAATCTTCAAATAGAGTAACAATCAAGAACACCACATAGCATGTGCATCACTAAACAGTGAAATAATATCAAATATAATAGGAAAAAGCATAACAATAATTAAATTTTTTGTAACTTGGCTTTTACCCCAAACCTAGGTTTGGGACGCCCAATCACGACTTATTAAAAAGTCCCAAGCATTTCTAATCTCCTAACTATTATCTCTAAATAGTAAAGCAAGAAAGGAAAAAATCCTATGATACCACTTTGTGACGTCCTAGACCTGGATGCCACTTAATGGGTGCCTCAAGCCCAGTGGGCGACATGGCCTCAAGTGTATCTCCTCAAATTCCAGAGGCTAATGACTAACAGGGAGGGCCTAGGGCGTGTCCATGGGGAGACTATTCCCACATTACGAAAGTGTAGTACATCAGATGGATGTACACAGTGGTAAATAGTGGAAGAAATATAAGTAAACAAAAGAAAAAATAGAAAATAGATACAAAAGTAATGATAACTGAAAGAACTAGAATATAATAAAATAATTGATGATATTTCATATCACTAGAAAATTGGAAAACATGGATACAGAAAAGTAGAAATAATATGTTCCAAAAAAATATAAATTAAATCAACGACTATCCCAAGCATCCCGAGCACCAACTTGGTCATCTGCTATAAAGATCCATACTAAATAGAAAGAAATCAAGTGTTTAAAGATGATTTCTTACCTTTTTCAAAACCTACAACCATGTAATCTTTCCTGGGTACCAAACAGCACCCAGATAGGGTGTGAGATAAATCTTAGTGGGCCACCACCAATGGTTTATATAACATCCGGCCTATGTAATGGAAAAGTAACTGTGTGAAATATTGCATATATAAAGTAAAACGGTACAATGTAACTAAATACACAAGTACCTACTTCATCCCTCAGCTGGTGTATGAACATGTAAAAAATTCATTATTTTATTATTACCAGTTTATAAATAAGTTACATGTTAGCAATTGCAGAGGTTCCAAGATGTAATAAGGAAACCTGTAATGATATTTAATAGTGAATTCCCATGGTAATAACCAAGGAAATATAAACCTCAAGGGTTTCCAAATCAGTAATAAATATAGCATGAAATGGGTAAGAATGTAATCTAAGGACCATAGTCTAAGTCATTCCACCATGAGGTGACTACCGAATCCAAGGTGATCGTCCAAGGTAAAATGGGGCTAAGCAGAGATAGGGCCCTATGAGATGTAACTATGGAACCTACTTGTCAATGTTGGATCCAAGGAGTGTATCATAGTCATCCTATGATGATATGTAATGGATCCTACGATGTCATACTAGGCATCCAAATAATATACAAGGATCGAGATCTTGGTGGGTAGCAAACTATGAAAGCTATATCCTTGAATCAGAATGGGGTTCTTGAGTGCTCATGTCATTATATGATTAGAATCCAAGTTGAGAATGAGTCAAGCCATTCCTATTTTATTATTAAATCATGTAATATTTCATTTGGTTCAATCCTTTCCTTTTATCAGTGTGATAAGGTCAAGTAGCATGAAACCTTTTAATTAATTCATTTGGTTCAAGCCTTTCCTTTCATTAGTGTGCCAAGGCCAAGTAGCATGAAACCATTCATTTAATTCATTTAAAGCATATTCCATATTAAAGGTTCATTATGATACCTTCCATTAATGTGGTAAGGGGTGCTACTGACATAAAACCCACTATTCATTTATATTTAAGGCCAAGTTATATACTTAGTATACTTTCCAATTCACATTTCACATTTAATTATCAATTGAAGCACTTACCTTAGGCAGTCAAGTGGTGAGCATACATGGTACTTTCCATTATGAAATCCACAATATAAACAAGACATTTAATATAAAAATTCTTACCCTTAGGTAGGTTAAGGCAAGACACACCCGAATAGTGGCTCAAACATGTGAAAACACTAAAACGACAATTATGGCATAACATCCTACATGAGATGAATAGAGTTATGAGAATAAACACTAACAACTAATCAGATATTTTTGAAAGATCATAACTACTTGATACAGTTCTATGCCCAATGAAGAATCACTTATCGTTAAAATTCTGATCCTATAATTTTTTTTTGTAAAAATCACATTAAGAAATTAATTAGACACATTGTGTACCATTGGTTCAATGTTAATCCTTGATCATTTTTAATCCTCATTACGATTTTAGTGGAATGTGTTATCATGAGTTTTATTGGATCATTCAAAGGATGTATCTACTCATTTTGAATAGTGAAACATGTAAAAATATATTATTCTCATGATATATTCACATTTTTTGTAAATTCCCAACTTGAACCGCTGAATATCACCCCACTTTGGTTATCTGAATATTGAAGCTCCTGATAAGCGTCAAAACAATGTCCATGTATCTTGCCTTGGCTCCTATAGATGTTCCCTCACCATATAAATAACTAAAATAAAGTACAACTGTGCCCCTTCCACCCCTTATAAGGCTTCACCCTCTCATTACTCCATCCATACAAGAGCCATACACATTCAACTTAAGCCCATAGCGAGCATCCTTGCAGCGTACCCACCATTCCTAATGAATCACTGCACCTCTGTGCTTGCAAGACACTGGTATGATCTTCCTAAAGGAATTTGAATCCATACCCCCTTTAATGAGCTCTCCTAGTTCCACCACTAGCATCTTAACACGCATCTGAAGAAAGATGTGAGAACATTGGATACCTTATCTAGCCTTGTTCATCCCTTCCTAGAGGGTCTAGAAAGAAGCCAAAAAGACCATGACTCATACCATGATTTCAACGTACGCCTAACCAACACCCAGAAACTAGTCCTCCAGGAAGTTATGGAATAAAACCTAGTGCCTAATGATGTTTATTCTCTACCTCAAGAAGCCCTAGATGGTTGTTTCCCATTCCCTAGAGAAAAACACATGTTCGGATGATTCACTTTGCGAGTTTGTACAACACTGGAAATGGGATGCTGGAGACACTACCTTCTTCTAAATATTATCCTCTGTAGGTATGAACCGATTTCTTATTCCCTAAACATGAAAATTCATTTTTCCTAGAATCGACTTACACCAGATTTTTCTAGCCCACTCATCACCACTATCCCGCACATGCATCAGGTTTATGAATTCAGGTCTATAGAACCGACCTACTCTTGATCCCACAAACACACATTGATTAGGTTCTTCAACCATCCTAATGTAATTGTATAACTCCTTCTACTTGGAATTTAGGACTGCATTCAAGAATTATGGATACCTGGTGGCCACTTTGAAAGAGGTACTCAACACCAGACATCTTGGAAAGAAGAGATCATCCTATACTAAGTTATCTATCCATAGATTAATGTGTCCAAATCCAAAAATATATCTCAAATGATCTTGAAAGACCTCTCAATGAGAGATCATGCATCGACGAAGGCTAGACAACCTGCTATTGCAATCAGCACAATTCCTCCAATCTTCACCATACATATTTTTAATAAACTTAGCCCATAAAGAGTTTACTCCGATCACCTCCCATGCCAGTCTAGGTTACATGACTATCATGGTTTCAACCACACTCTACATCCCAATACTACCCTTATCCACTGGTTGGGCCAACCATATCCATTAATCCCAGTGGCACCAACCTGCTTGATTTATATCCTATAAAAAGGAGTTCATGATGTTCTCCAGCTTGGTGATAGTAAATTTTGGGGGTTTGATAATAGAAATAACATGAATTGGAATAGATTTCATAACTGTGTTGATAAGATGAAAATAAATTTATGGTTCTAGTTTCATATCCACCCCATTATCCTATTCAAGATTCCATCGAAGAGGGCATTTTAAACTCTTCTACTAGAAATTGGATCACTGAGATAAATCATAAAAAATTGTCATTTTTTCATACCCATCCTTTATTAGTATTGTGTTTTTGGATAGTTGGTGAATATTAGTACACCCTATAACTCATAACTGAATCTAATCTTCCAACCAATATATAACTTATTCTTATATGATCTCCACAACTCCCCAAGTTCCGTCAACCATGCGACCTTAACATCTTGACCATCGAGAAAGCTAACCCAATGTTTCAATGAACATGTTAATTAATATAAATAAAAAAATAATATATATATAAATTAAACAAGTTTTCTCACACATATCTCTACCCAAAAAATCTCCTTGATTTCATTACTGATATTCCTGGTTGCACTGGAATGATATCACTATACTTGGATAAAGTTTCCATAAATATTCTATGTTGTCTATAATTTTTACCAATTATTTGATTGTATTTATTTTAATATACCATTATTAATGTTTTATTATTCTAGGATTCATGCATATGGGTGAACCCACACCACCTATTAGAATATCCAACTTAATAAGATATAAGAAAAAAGTAGAATTAATTCATAGTGAAATTAGAAAAAAATGATTTGATATAATTTGAAACAGTTATAAAAAAACTTAATCTAAGATGATCATTAGGCTCTATTGGATCCATGTTCTGTCCTATATCAGTAGCCTCTGAAGGATGTACTTGTTTTAATATATACACCAGTTCATTTTCATGCAGTGGAGTGGAAGCTACAGGAGCACAATCATTGGATCCTGAACAGATAGTAGGAAATAGAGGTGGTATAAACATGGTAGGATAAGTATATAAGGGATGAGGATACATCATAGGATATGAATATGGTATAGGTGGGAACATCCTTAGAGGTGACATAAACATAGTATGAGAATTAGAACCTAAATAATATGGTGATGAAGGCATGGGTGGGGACATCCTTAGAGGCTCAAGTGGAGGATGAAAAAGTGCGGTAGATGGGATGTTTGCTTGCAGGTCAGGTTGTTAAAGGGTATGAATGTTGCTCTATGTAGCTCTAGGAGAAACCCTTCTTGGACCCATACTAGTGGGTTTAGGAGAGGTCAAATCTGAATTATATGAATTTCCCAATTTTTTGATAAAGAATAAGAAGATGACAGTAAATGTAATGCATAAGAAAAATATGACAATTATTATACTCACTAAGGGAATAAAGGGAGGAATCCCTAGTTCACATAGTCATTGATAATTGTCAAATAGTATCATACTTTGAATTTATTCAATATCTTTCCTAATATTCATAAGAATGAAATGGATGTTTTTTAGAAATAGTTTTTAAAAATTCTGCACACAACTTATAAGTCAAAAAAGACATAAACTATATCATAATTTTTTTAAAAAATATAATTTAAAATCAAGTTATACATGTTTTAAAAACCTATTTTAAAAACCCATTTTAAAACTGATTTTATGAATTGAAATAAATTTAATTAAATACAATGAAAATAAAAAATACTAAAACAAACTTATCATTCCAAAATGAAACTAAATTAAATAAATTATAGTAGTACCAACCTTAGAAACCCATGTTAAGGTAAACTAAACGAACTATGAACATATATGGTTGCTTTTACATATTACCCAATATTACTTTAGGTTCAATATCAATTATCAAAATTGGACAATTTGAGTCATAAAATAAGATATTTTGGTTAATTCCAATTGGGGAATCAACAGTTTCAATTTAATCCCCACCATCTTGAAAAATATGTCTTCATATTACTTCAATAATGACACCATAATTAGGTATAAAATTATATTTCACATAAAAACATGTTTTCCATTAATTCCAAAATATATTCTTCATCGTTAGCCAAGAAGTGGGTAATGTAAAAAAATATGAATCCATAGTCATTTATTAATGTACCATGTTGCATCATTGAATCAAACCATTTAGATTTCATCATAGTGAACTGACAATGAAAATAGTAATCCAATAACTATATTTTTTCAACAATTCCATAATGAGGCACATTTACATATCAAGTCCTACTATTTGATGCATTGGATTAACAATATGTTGTTGCAATTAACATAATGCCATCATTTAGTGTTCTCATATTCATTGCTCAACCAGTTGTAACAAATTTATACACATTGATTATTAAATATGTTCATTCTTGCACCAAAGAATTGGGACGACAATCCAAAGATTTTAATTATTGAGATAAAAATTCAACAAGTGAATTCAATACCTAAAATATCTATAAATAATATAATTAAATGAATATATATAATTTATATTAATTAAAGTAATGTTCATACCTTTGATTTCAACCAAACAAGAAAATATCTACAAGGAAAATTATCTCTCCTTCTCAAATACAATAATCTATGAACTCTAATTATAAATTTTTTATGTTCCCCACAGAAAATGATAATAAAATTTTAAGGTATATGTGAAATTACATATTATGAGATAACATATAAATATTAAAATTACTTACTTGATATAGTCATCAAACAAGCCACATTTAAACAAACTTTTGTGACGTTCCATATCCCAATCTTCAAGGATTAGTGTAGCCTATGTATATAAACTAGGAATTTCTCCTATTTTGGGAAGAGATGGAAATGTGGTCTCAATTTCTCCATAATTATCATATTTATTTCTCATTGGACATTTACGTCTTGTTCTATCATTAGAAAAATACATTAAATAAAAATCCTCACATTCTTGATCTAGATAACCTCTCATAATGAAACCTTCAGGATGATTCTTGTTTCAGACATAATATTTCATTATGCACATATTTCTTTTAGTAGGATAAATCCATCAAAAATAAATTGACCCCCCATTAAGTGTTTCAGTTGGAAGATGAACTGTTAAATGTAGTATGTAAGTGAAAAATTAGTGGAATAATTTTCTCTATATTAGAAAAAATTAATGGATCCTCTTGATGAATTTTTATCGAGAAAGACTTGGATAAACTTTTATCACAATGGTCTTTATAAAAATGTAACAATAAAATCACCATCACCCTTAAATTATTAGATTGTAAATGCCAGATTGATATTGGAATCAATTCATGAAGAATAATGTGATAATCATAAGTTTTAAGCATTTTAGTTTCAACTACCTTCTATTGAATTATTTAGATATGTTCCTAGAATATCCATCAAGAACATTGATATTATCCAATACTTCCATTAATTTATTTTTCTCTAAAGGTTTCACTACATAATAAGCATAAGGAACTTTCCATTTGTTTTCACTAATACACATTGGATGCAGTTTTGGTTGAATACCCCAATCCAACCAATCCAACTTAGATTATAAGTCATAATCAGTATTACCATTGATATTTAGAATAATTTAAAGAATCATTTCACACATATTTTTCTCAATGTTTATTACTTCTAAACAATGGCGTAAAAAATTGGTTGAACAATATAAAAACTCAAAAAAGATACTTTTCTTTTTCCAATTTTAAGTGGATTCAAATTCAACATTATTCTTCTTTTTCTATTTCATCTAACCTTTACATAATTAAAAATGGAAATATTTAAATTCATTAATAACATTATTTCTAGAAATATGTTACGGTGGATGTTCAATGTCAACAATATTATCAAAACTCATATGATTCTTCCTGTATTTATGATCCATTCGCATGAATCGTCGATGCCACATGAAACTAAAAATATGATGATATTTAAGTATTCTAGATCATGTATTCTTCATAAAAATGGGACATGATATTTTTCCCTTAATGATACAATGTTTCTAATGCTTTCACTATAGGGCTATGTATGGCCATAGTGATGTGAAATTATTTCCATGAATTCCCACTTTCTAAAGGTGGGTGGACTTTTCCACCATTGTTGGTGGTATTAGATACTTGATCAAAACGGGATGATGGTATGACGGTTTCCCCATCCATGGATTCCTCCTTGTAACTCGTCTCCTAGTATGGGTATCACATATAGATTTGATTCATGTTCATGAAACTCATTCTTAGTTCCATCTCTTTATGGACACTGGTTAATTACACTACTTCAGTATGACATAGGATCAAACTTTCATCGAAGTATATGGTAATGTCAAGCACATATGGGCATATTAGGATGTAAGGAACATTGGTCACCTATATTATTCCTCATAGGAGGGAACCTCATAGAGGCATCTCAGGTGTGGAACCTGAGGAATCCCATGTTGATCATAAGGTTTCTGATGCCAATGGCACATATTCTAAGGCTTTCACATTAGGAATCTCATGTTTATAATGAGGTGAAATTTGGGTCACAAGTTTAATGTTTTGTAGAGATGGATCAAAAAATATTATAGATATGGATCAAGGAAAAAGTTTATTATCTCATGGAGATGTAAAGGGTTGATTAGAACACCTCATGGTGGTGGATTAGGGAGGTGCATCACTAGGAGAGAGAACCTAGGTTTACCAAATGGATAGATCAGAACTCCCTATAAGAGCGAACCTATAGTTGTGTGTTCAATAAAGGGAAGGTGTCACAGCATTAAGGGGTATGTCCCAAGGAGGGAGCACCTAGGTTTACCATTGGTTGGGATTTAACCTAAAGGATCCATCCTACATACACTGTTTAGAATATAGGGATTAAAACTCATGTAGTTTAGAGGTATGGTGTGGGGATTATGCATGAAAAATACCCTTTGCAGGATAATTTCTCTTGGTTGAATTGTGTGGGGATTACACATTAATACTGTTTGTGTGCTACTAGGAGTAGTGATGAAGTGGATGGAGTGGAATGATCTTATAGAGATGTGCTGGTCTGGGTAATATCAAGGTGGATATGGAAGGAGTGGGTGTCGGGTTTGGACCTTAAGGTGGATTCCTACATACCATATCTTGGAGGAAAGGATAAAAGGCCACGTAGTCTAGAATATGTTATGAATTACACATGAATTTGGTACAAAGGGTGAAGGTGGAAGAGTGTCAAGACCTTACCAGGACATGGTAGACCATAAAGAATTAGGATGGAAGTGCATGATGAAAGATAGACTAGGACACCCTATGGAGGTTGATCCGAGGGATGTGTCCCATAAATGGAAAAGTTTCACATTGTGAGGGTACGTCCATAGGAGGGATCACCTAGGTTTACCATTGGTTGGGATTAAAACTCTAGGATGAATCCTACATATCCTTCTTAGGAGGAAGGGATCAAAACCCACATAGTTAGAGAGTCCCATGCAGTTTAATGTCATGCAATAAGGAAGAGGGTGAAAAAATGGTAAGAAGATGAATTGTTTCATCTGGGACCGATTATTGGAATTTGGGGGTCACTACATATCCTGTAAAAGAAAGAATAAATCCACATGCAGTTCTTGAGAGTGATAAGGATAAAACATAGGAGAGACCCATAGTATGAAGCATGTATTTGGAGATTACATGTAAGAGAATCCCATTTGGGGGATATGGTTGGATATTACACATGGAATCAGCCCTAGAGCCTTCCTTATGTTAATTAATGAGGGAATCTCTTATTCATTACATGAGGTAAGATTGAAATTTAGCATCATGTGAATGTATGTGGTGTGTGGGGATTATGCATTGATATTCCAATCACGTCTTCCTCATTTTAGGTCATGAAGGAATCCCATATGCATTTCATTAGGTAAGATTATAGTTTAACATATTGTGAAAGGATGTGGTGTGTGGGGTATTATGCATTGATCTGCCCATCATGTCTTCTATATGTCAGGTCATGAAGGAATCCCATGTGCATTTCATGAGGTAAGATTATAGTTTATAATCATGCGAATGGATGTGGTGTATGGGGATTATTCATTGAGCTTTCCATTTGAATGGAGGTTGGTGATTACACCTGATAGAAGCCCCCTGTGCTTCTATGGAGTGACAATGATGTGAATGGGGATTATGTGTGGAAGATGCCCGGGTGCTAGTATGGAGCGACAATGATGTGAATGGGGCTTACGCGTGGAAGCTGCCCGAGTGCCACTATGAAGCATAAATTATATGAATGGGGATTATGTGTAGAAGCTGCCCAGGTGCTACTATAGAGTGACAATGATGTGAATGGGGCTTAAGTGTGGGTGCTACCCAGGTGGATTTTTGGTGATCATCTCATGAAGAGGCATCTTATTATTAACACATAAGGAAACCTCTTCTTGAATGATAGGGTATGCTATAGTTTAAAGTTATATAGTGAGGAATATTGAATGTTATCTCATAATCATGGCATGATTCATATTATGTTTTATGCATAAGGAATCATATTCTTGAATGATAGGGTATGCTAAAATTTGAAGTCATGTAGTGAGGACTACTAGGAAGAAGATGTCTAGAAATGTATAATGTGTGACTTATTCCATGGGAGGCCCATTTGAGTTGACATGGAATAATATTATGGTGATGGGATTTGAGGAGTTACTTGAAGAATGGCTCAACTAAACAAACTCAGGGGATACAAGATGAGAATCTCAACTCAAGATATGGGAAAAGGACCAATAAGAGTAGGTCAAATTAATGTGTTTCATGGAGTGAGGAAGAGTATCTCAAATCATGATATTCTAGGGTGTAAGCAGTGGATAAAGAAGGGTGCAAGCCAAAATATCATCAACTAGGCCTAAAAAGTTCACGGTGCAACTCCCTATTTTTCATGGGAGTTAGTGACGGTTGTGAAGGGGAGATTCCAAAGGCCCATGACCACATCCTGACACTAATCCCAATAGGGGTGCGGGGGTGCATTCCACATGGTATGGACTAGTGGGCACATGCGTGGATGCTATTGTGTGCAAGATAGGTTGCATGCAAGATTGGGAAATCCGACCCTGTTGCGTGAAAGATTGGAGGCATGTGTGAAAGACCAAGGTTAAACGTAAGAGGAGACTTTGCATGCACCTGACTTGGGAAGAAAGAAGTTGGGAGAGGATTACACAACTATGGTACCACTCTAGGGAGGACCCACAAGGAACCTTTCACATAAGATATTATACCTAAAGGGTTTCATTATTTCACGATACCGTGGGAGATCGGTCTTACACGCATTAGAGATGCGGTTTGACTTCCAAAGCATCCCAATAAAGATGGGGGGGGGGGGGGTTATTCAATATATAGATGGAGTATTCAATGATTATGCACAATATTCTATTCATGGAAGAGGGATTACATGTAGTTGTGCTCCTTTTCTACGACATATGATCATTAAAGGGATGGTTTAATGTTGCATTTGGTGCAGAAAAGTATTTCACATGAGGTGGGATTATTGAATGCTACTTCCTTGTATTTTCAAGAGGCCTGTATGGTAGGGGCTAATTGATGTCGTATTTGGCATGCTAGAGTCTCGTGCAGATATTGGGTTTACACGCAAGATTCAATTCTTACACAAAAAGCTTATTTCTTTCATGCATGGGTCATGGGTGCGTGTTTGGACTGAGGGGAATTAAAGGAAATTCCCATCACATTTTGAGTGAAGGTTAGTTCGATGATCATGAAAGAGTTGCAGGTACTTTTGGGAACTTGCAAAAAATTACATACATTTCCCCAAAATCTTCTTTGCTGGACATTTTTAGTAGTATAACTTTGAATATCCATAACTTATGATCTATAACCCCATTTAGGCTCCACGACTTGTCAAATAAAAGCCTATAAAATGAGATATGCTCTGGAATCATGTTTTCAAAAATTTAGTGCATTATTTGTATGCATTTTTATGTTTCCATCATTCAACCAAAAATCATTACATAATAAGTTAAATCATTTATAGTCTATATAATGGTTTTATAAATTTGAAATATGTATTTTGAAGTAGCATTGAATGTGTTCACACCCATATTTGAAATCTTCCTAAACTATTTTATTCAAGGTTGTAAGTAGAATTCTATATCATTTCAAGGATCAAAAGGTCCATATGTTAGTATAATCAAGAAATTGAAATGTCTTTTCATACACATCCATGGAGGAAGTTTACAAATTTGAATAAAAACTGGCCATGTTCTGTGAGAGGTAATCATATGACCAAATGGACTAATACCATAACAAGATAAAACCTACCTAACATTATGCACCTCAACTTAAAAACCATGGATTTTTTCATCAAACTTCCACCATACTAATCTATTTTTAGGATGAACAAAATCATCATTATCTTAAATTCTATCAGCATCATACCATCCCAATTGGTTGATATTTTAGTAGACCTGAATAAATTTTGATTCTTAGGAATCAATGGGAAGTGCCACATGACTATCTATGGCACACTAGATGATGTTCAATCTTCATTTTCATTCCATTGAGATGTAAAACAATTTTTATAGTCATTAATGTCTTCTATTTCCTCCTAAAATAAACTACAATCATTCAGACAAGTATTAATTTTATTAGTATAAAATAAAAGCTTCTTAATTAACTTCCAAGAAATATAATTATTTGATGGAATATCTACATCATTAGGAAGAAAGTCCTTCAAAAAGTTAAGAATATAATCAGCGGTGGTATTATAAATTATATATATGGTTTTTCCATGATATAACCACATTAAAAATTCAAACTTCTTCATTTTAGTAGACTCTCGATATATAGTAGTTTTGGAATCATCTATCATTTTATTCACTCTCTTAACATCACTATATTAATTATTTTCCTCATGTGTACTGATATAATTTTCTTCTTGAACTAGAATACTATATTTCTCATGATGATTCACAAATGGAAACCTATCAAATATCAAATTCTATATACCACTTCTTTCTTTATATTCATGAATAATAATATATTGTCTCATCTTTCCATTGTGATATCAAACATAATAGTTTTATTGAAATAAATTTTTTGTTATATGGTATCTAAGTTATTATTGAATTAACCAAGGTCTTCTAATAAAATTATTACATGGAAAATGTATGCAAATTACAACTCAAGGATTGCTAAATGAAAAATCTAAAAAATATCCAAATTTTTTAGAAACTCGATTAAAATCCGTTCGATATGATAAATCCAACTTTTATCCATTAAATTATAGGGAAAAAGTTATATTCAAACAAAAAATGTAAACAAAAATTACAAAATTCATTATAAAGAATTTTAATATTATATTCATTAAATCATACTAGTATCAATCCAAACAAAGTATAAGAGAAATAACATATAATATAAGTGATTCCTACAAATAATGAACCAAATGAAGTATAATACATGGAATGGGAAAAAACTATTACTCAATAAAATTAAATAAATATGCATTTATGAAGAAATTGTTTTTAAAACTTCCATGTTTTGAATATAACAATAATCCAATTAAATACACACATCTTTATGATGGAAAAGATTTACTAAAATATAACAATAATGTGTCACCCAACATAAAAAAATGGTTTGATAATATCATTGAAATTATACCATAATTTATATAAAGAAATAGTAATCTTATCCTAATATCACTAAAACTAAGATTTATAAAATAAAAAAATATATTCAAAATGTAATAAAGGAGATATAAGACCGAAGTTGTATGATATATGAAATTCAATAAATAATTTGTTAGAAAAAATTACACATCTCTAAGTGGAAAGAAAAAATGTATCACTTTTTTCCTTCTATAAGCCCAAATAATATCTAATGATCATCCACTAACTCAAACAGTAACTTTTTAACAACCAACATTAAAGTAAATTAGGTCTACACACACATAGAGTGCGCATAAATTGTGAAAAAGATAAATTCTACTAGGATTACACTAAATTCCACATTATTAAACATTAAAATATAATCCATTCTATGATAGTTTTAAATAATAATAATATTAAACTAATATTTTAGTTTTCAATAAAAAATAGGAGAATCAAAGAAGACATTTTTCCACATCTCTTTGAATACATGAAAGTTATCCACTTTTAAAAAATATATTCCAACCTCTTTACTAATATTTAATGAAAGATGGAAATATAAAATAATTATCCTTAATTTATGATCATACAATGTGTATTTTAAATAAAATTTTAATGTGGATTAAGGAATATCTAGATAAAAAGATCAAATTTTCATTCATATAGAAATAACTTTGGGTTAAATGAAAACAAGTATTTCAAATAAAACATCACCTTATAGCCAATTAACATGATTATAAAAAATTAAAATACATTTTAAATTCAATTTCTTATAAATACATAGTGAATATAAAAATTAGATAAATTAATAATCAATAATACCATTATGATGAACATTAGTATCCCAAAATAACAAAAAATAACCAGATTATGTGAGTGGAATTAGATGAAATAAGAACATATTAATAAAATATATCATAACAATGTTTAAAAATAAGGATCACAGGTAAGTACCAAAAGAGATATGGTTGGTAAATATTAGATATATTTTAGAGAATCATTTCCTTGTGCTATATTTCCATGGGAGAACTATGTCCACATAGTTCATTTTATATGGGTGTTCCATATCATTATGGTGTATTTTCATGGGAGTACCATGTCTATATGGTTCATTTTCAATATGATAACCACATCCCCAAATTATTTTATCCATGAGAGTGACATATCCTCGTAATACTTCACATAATAATTTAAATCATACAAACTCAATTTTACATAGATAACTAACTATGTATCTGTCCTAAGTTCCCACCAAAGTATTCAAGTTCTCTCCCATAAATTATTATATATAATCATATGACATATAATATCCCCTAATACATTAATAAAAAAAATTAATAAATTAATTAATTACATAATTATTCAATATATATTACAAAAAATATTACATTGGTTTTTATAAAAGTAGTAGATAACTAAATTAAAACAATATATATATATATTATAATAACATTTATTATTAAATAATATAATAAAAATAATATAAAAAAACCCTTTTTAAAATAATCAAGAAGAATCATGACATAATAGAATCTTGGTTACAAGTTGATACATAGATAAAAATGGAAACAATAATCAATATAAGAAAATAAGGATTTAGAACTCACTAATATGATGTTGAAGAAGATCAGAATAAAAAAAATCATTGAATGAAGGGAGAATACTGGAGGAGAAAAGAAGGCCACCACTCACTCGAGTAAGGGATATTAGGGATCATGAGTGAATGGGGGGAAGGGTGGTAGGATGAGGGATTTGTTAATACTATATACCAATTGTTTCTAAAAAACAGTTGGTATATCCCAACCTATACCAATGGTTTTTTAAAAATCATTGGTATAACATTATATATAGTAAAAATTTAATCAAACATTTGGTATAAAATGAATATAATAAATCTATACCAATGGTTCCTATACAATATTGGTATCTATTCATGGAGATACCCCTATTTTCTAGTAGTGGTCCCATAAGATTAGCGAGAATTCACTGAGAGGGGGTAGGGGTGAATCAATGAATTCACTTCCTTATTAAGTTTAATTAAATATAAACTTAAAAAACTATTAAAGTGAATGAATAGATTGATTTCACACACACCAAAGAATAAATAATTATAAATAATATATTTATAAAACTTTTACCACTCAAAATGAATATATACATCTTTGGCATGATCTGATAAAACCCTTGATTTCACAGTCTAATAGAATCCTCACGTTGGATATAACAACCAGGGTTTATCCTTTAAATTTTGATAAAAAACATTGTATCCTGAATTTTTTAAATTTCTACCATAAAAAATATATAGAATATATTTTTAACAATTATATAGTCTTTAATTGAATTAAAATTCCATCGAGTTGTCATTATTATTATTATTATTCTTATTCTTATTCTTATTCTTCTTCTCCTTCTTATTCTTTCTCTTCCTCTTATACTTTCACAACAAAAAGTCTTATTCTCTATTTATTTTTTTCTATTCCATCACCTATATTAATCTATATGTAAATATTTTCATAGAAGAAACACATATAAACTAAAACAACAATAATAATGATCTTTCTTCTTTAATTTCAAATTTCAAATTCAAAATTCCGATAGGTAACTACCTATAACCACTTCTCAACTCTCTATCATTAAAATCTAATAACTTAGATAATACTATTTTTTTAGCCACATTTTATGTATTTAAGAGTATTTGGATGAATTTCCATCCCCTCTGAGTCATCCAGATCACAATGAGGTAGTTTCCAGGTAACTGCTTCTCCAGTCCATCACTCTCATTTTTTTCGAATTCCAGATCCCTTATATATCACTATATATTGTAGTGTGAAACTTACATATCCTAAATAAACATTATGTAAAATTTACATATCATAGGAGTGACCCTTATGCATTGTTTTACCATTTTATTAACCCTTACGTATTATAAAAATCAACCTTTGTGTATTTTGTTTTCCTCATATAAACCTATACATATTAGTAGATCAACCTTTACATATTTCCTTTTCCTAAAATAAACCATTATGTATCAACAGATCAACCCTTACATATTACCTTTACCTCAAATCAAACCTTACTTATGTTTTGATCAACCTCTACATATCTCCCTTATGTATGAGAAAATAAAACATTATGTATTGAGGATTCTTCCAATTTTACAAAACCAGCTGTCTCAACACCAAATATCTATAAAATTCATCAAAACTCCTACAGACTTATTTAAAACACCTCCAAACATCCAAAAAAACTTTACCTCACACAATAAAATTTAATTTATCTGAGTTTGAAAATGATTTATGTATTAAAAAAATATAAAAAATAAACATATCCCATAAATTATATTCTTTACCTTTATAAACAACCATGAAAGGGATTTTTCTTAAATGATTTATTTTAGAAAACCCTCCCCAGGTTATAGTAATCTCCCCAAGGTCCAAACAACTTCAAATTTAAATATCTCCTAAATTAACAATTGGTCATAACAATCTCCACCTTTGGATTTTATTTTTAACCAATAAATATAAACCACTATTCAAAATCATTACACTTAGAAATGAATCATCATTAAATAATTCTAAGACTACGTGAGAAAAATTAGTTAAAAAAATAAGAACATTGAAAAATAATATCCTGTTGTCTATGAAGGTGACTTATATACACTTCTTTAACATTTCTTCCACATCATAATAAAAAAATTCTTTGAACATTTTGATAAAATGTTTTTTCATACATGATCAAAAAAATTGTTAGAATAATTCACAATTCATATAAGCATCCTAACTTCACAACATACCCTATTTTAAAACACCTTATAAATATATTCTTCTATTAAATAAGAGATATATCAACCAATAGATTAGAAAAATATCTTTTTATTCTACCCCTATATTGTTTTTCACACCCCTTATAAATACATTAAGGGATAAACATAAAGAGATTTATATTTCCCCCCCCCTTAGAGAATAAATATCTAAATAACAAGTGGGAGAGGGTATGATTTCACCATACCATATCCTAGAAAGGAATGATGTTGAACTCCTATCATCAAAATCAATATAATAAATGATTACTTAAGTAGTGTATTAGTGAATATATCTAAAATATGCTCCTTGGTATGAACAAACTTCATCTTAATAACTCTTTGCTCCACCGAATCCCTAATAAAGTGATATTTTATATCAATTTGTTTTGATAGAGGACACTAAATCATTATCACACACGACACAAGATTTATTTTATTTCATTCATTTTTATTTATTTCTTGGTGTTTTACCCATTTGGTTGAGGTTTGAGTTGAGTTATCAGTGAGAGTTTTTATGTTTTTGAGTTTTCAGGCTGTTTCTGGACCTATGCACGATTAGTGTGCATGGTTTGGGGAGAAACCGTGCGGCTGGTGAAGGAAGAGGCGGTTTTTAGTTATTTTTTATCTTTAAAAATTTTTCTTACACACCTACACATGGTTTGGCCTAAACTATATGAGATAAATAAGTAACTATGTGACTTGTTGGTAGTGTCTAAAGTAAGGCACATGAATTTCACATGTTTAGTAGAAACCATTCAGAAAGCTTGTGAGAGGCTCTTTCATTTTGACAGAACTGATTTTAATAGTTAGTGCATGGTCCCAAACCATGTGATCAACCCATGAAGATGTAAATTATTTTCAAAAGGGTGTGAAAATTTGGCACATAGTTTTGAAAATAGCACGGATAAACCATGCGACTTACCCATATTTTTAAAAACATTAGATTCCAAGTTTTCCCCTCCCTAAATTAAAGATAAATTTAGGTTTATCCTCCCCCACTAAACCTAGGTGCATAAAGAGGTCTCCCAAAACCTCATCCATTGGATATACTTCCTCTATTTATTCTCCTCAATGGTTCCTAGGTAAGTTTATTTGGATTTTTGGTCAATTTTATCCTCTTCTTCATTTAATCTCTTATTATCCTTGTCCGTCTTGTATGGGATCCTTCTGGGTCAAACCCAAAGGTTAGGTTTGGATTTTGTAGGTTGATTTATTTAATTTTAGTGTGTGGGGTTTTCTTCTTGGGATTGGTTATTCCTTATATTATAGTTTCATGGGATTTACATGTTTCTAAGGTAGGTGTTTTTATCTATTTTCTTTTTGAAGCATTCAATTTAATTCTTGAGATTTCTTAAATAATTTCTAAATGTTTTATTCATGTTTGTGATGTGCTAGATTATTTAATTATGGTTTTTCCATGTTGTCATTTTAATTAAAATTGTATTTTAAAGGACTTTATTAGTTATCCATTTTTGTATATGCACACTCGGTGTTTGATAAAATACTAATTATCCTTTTAAATGAATTTGAGTACTTTGGGGTTGTGTTTGGCCTTGTTTGGGTTTTGGTAATTTTGTTAGCTTGTAAAATGAGTTTTATGTGTGGGTTTAGTGATTTTCTATGGTACATTTCCTATGTGTGAACTCTTGTGATATGATGTTACACTATTTACACTTCTTTATTGGACCCATGTACCCTCTTATGGTTATCCATATATATGTCAGTGAATATGGTTATATCTATATGTTCACAGGGTGAAAAAATAGATAGGAACACAAATATAAATGGTGAATCCATAAAAAAGGCCATATTTAAATCCCCATTTTTTTAAACACCTTAATACATTTTTTTCTATCCTCCACTCCCTCTCTCAAACAGTTTTTTCTAAAACCCCCAATGTTTCCTTAATGAATACTTGATTTCTAGTGAACTCAATTTTTTTTCAAATTTTTTTTCTAAATTTTGCCCCATTTTTACCTTGAAATATTATTTTAAGACCACTTGAAATAAAAGTCTTGTTTGAAATATTCCAATCATAAATAGTGTTCCACCTTGGTTTTGGAAGTGGTTTTGGATTTATTATTGTTATGGTTTAGATGGTACTTCATGATTTTTTGGAAATAAGTTTTAAAAATCACATGACATGTAGAACCATTTAGAAGTTTTTAATGGTTAAATATATGATGTGAACCACAATGGTCTTCCTTCTGATGAGAGGGATTTCATATAGGTGGTGTCGAGGCTTGGGAAAGACATTCATTGTGGAATCTATGAGTTATGTTTAATGAAAATCCTGTGATGAAATCCTCATTATACTTTATACTATTATCATGGGATTACTAGAAATCATATAGAGGGTCGAGAAAAGATTGATATCTAGTCCTAATTATAAGTATTATAACCCCCTGGATAAAGGATAGGCTAGGTGGGATTTTCCACTGGTGAGGCTAGTTTAGAGCAGCCCGGTTGGTTATTAACTATGGAGGTTCACCATATGCCAACAGGTGGATCCAAACCAAGAACTTCCAGAGATTTATTCTAGGGATGTTTAAGAAATTACCATGTTTTAATACCTGTATGTTACTATTTTTTTATCACTATGTATGCTTAATCTTTTGGTATTTTCCTACTTTCACTTTCATTGTATGTTGATGTGGTTTTCTTTCTTATTATGCTATATAGATTATGCCACCTAGGAAGGTCCCAAAGGTTTCCAGTTTGTATCTTATAGTCTTTGGCATAACCCAAAATCCTAAAGGGGGGGTAGAGTCAATCTCTTCTCATATGTTTTTAGTTTTACATGTGGATAAAAGTATGTTAGAAGATATATAATGGATTAAGAAATTCATGAGTGTTTTAAGGTATTTGGGAACTCTTGAATCTGTGAGGGTGCGATCTATTTTTGGTTCATTTGAGGGTCTAGGTTTGGATCAGTAAAAGGTGATCATCCCATCATTATTGCAATTTGGTATTCTTTGGTAAGTTTTTAAGACCTCTTTTATCCAATGGTTCATACCTGAGGAGGTTAAGGTGATGAAATTGGTATATCTCTTGGGTGTAAAATAAGGTCTATGGATGGTGAAGGCCTATGTTGATCACTTTAAAGTGTTGGTTTCTTTTTCTCATGAGATAGTATCCAAGGATTCACTAAAATATCTTCTCTTTACTTGGGGTCTTCATTCAAATGTTAAGGATCAAGTTCTATAATTTGGAGAATTTATATTTATGAAGGTAGTGGATCAGGTGTTTCTAGCTGAAATGGTTCCCAGAGTTTAGTCTGTAGTGGTTGGAAATCTAGTTTCTCTTGGAACATGTGAAGGTTCCCCATATAGTGAGAACTATATAATAGAGGAACCTATTTTTGATAAGTCTCACTTGTTAGTTATTTCCTCTCATTCATTATACCGTTCACTTGTGTGCTTCCAGTTTATTCAGCTCGAGTATTTGAATCCATCTTTCCATAATCCAATGAAGGTGTGTTGATGGTGTAGCTGAATGGGTTATCTGAAGAAGTTCTCTAAGACATGTTTCCAGAATAGGAGTCTTAGTTAGAGGATTATAGCTATTAACTATGAGGAAGTAGATGCTTCAAGGCACTAGGGCTCCATCCATAGGCCCTAGAGTGAAGATTTTCACGTAGTTATAAATTTCCATGTGTTTGAGTACCCTATCCCATATTTTGTCTTTAAATTTTAAGTGGGGATGGCTTATGTTCTTCTTATTTTAGTTTTATTTGTTTTTGTGAATCCTTATTATTTTAAAGTTTTTAGTATCTTTATATTTTGGGGAATTTATATAGTCATTCCTTATAGATGTAAATATTCAAATGGGTGTACTTCTTGTGGGTTGGTTTTAGTTTCGGGTTGTGATAATTTTTAAGATTCTTGTGTCTCATGTAAATGATGAAAAATGGTTCGGTTTGGTTTCTGTTTTGACTTTCTTCCCTTGGGCTATCCTCATGTGTGGAGTTTCAATGTTTTTCTATACTGGTTGGTTATTAATAGTGGAGAAACCCACCATGTATATCCTTGTGGTTTCCTATAGAGCTTTCTGAGTGTGACTTTTGGAGATGGAAGGTTACACTGAGAATTTTGGTTTCATTTGGCCTCATTAAGTTTTGAGTTCAAGTTTTTTTCTTTCTTTATCTTGGTGACTTTATAGGGGAAGAACAACTTTGTGGTGGGGAGAATTGTCACACCCCGACCCTATTTTTCTTTAATTTGTTTTATTTCTTAGTTTTTGATCTTTTTGGTTGAGGTTTAGGTTAAGTTCCCAGGGATACTTTTCAAGTTTCGGCAGGTTTAGATTTTTTTGGCCCTATACATGATTAGTGTGCATGGCTTAGGGAGAAACCATGTGGATGGTGGAGCCAGAAGGTGTTTTCAGTCCTTTTCTTCTCTTTCACAGTTTTCTTGCATAGTCTATGCATGGTTTATCCCAAACCCTGTGAGAAAAAGGATTAATCGTGTGACCTATTGGTGGTGTTTGAGTTAAGGCAGACAATATGTGAATGGTTAGTAGAAACCATGTGGAAAGTGTGAGAGAGGATCTACCATTTTGATGAAACTGATTTGCATAGGTGGAACATGGTTTCCCAAATCGTGTAACCAACCCATGCATGTGTCCCTTATTTCTAGTAGGGTGCGCATATTTAGCGCAAAGTTTGGAAAAATAATCATCCAAACCATGCGACCTTACCAAATTCTTAAAAAATTGTGTTTCCAAGTTCACCCTCCCTAAATTAAACTTCAATTCAGGTTTCTCCTCCCCCACTCAAACTAGGCCCATGAAGGGGGCTCCCAAAACCTCTTCCCTTGGATATCCTTCCTCCATTGATGCTCCTCCAATGTTACTAGGAAAGTTTTGTTATATTTTTGGTCAATTTTATCCTCTTCTTCATTTCCTATCTTGTTTTCCTTATCCCTCTTACCATGGTTACTTCTTGGATAAACCCTAGGGTGAGTTTTGGCTTATTTGGGTTTATTTATTTGATGTTATAGTGTGTGGTTTTATTCTTGGGATTGGTTTACCATTATCTTAGAGATTCATCACATTCTAATGTCATTTAGGCTGGTGTTTCTGTCTATTTTCTTTCCAAACCATACCATTTGATGCTTGATATTTCTTAAATAATTTCTAAATGTGTTACTCATGTCTGTGATGTGCTAGTTTTATTATGGTGTTTCTATGTTTTTAATTTGATGAAAATGGGATGTCAAAGGACTTTATTAGTTATTCCTATATGTATATGCACACTATGTGTTTGATTAAATGTCAATTATCCTTTTAAATGAATCTAATTACTTTGGGGTTGGATTTTTCCTTGGATGGGTTTTGGTAATTTGGTTTTCTTGTAACTTGAGTTCTGAGTGTGTTTTTGGTTCTTTTATACGGTTCATTACCTATGAGTGAACTCTTTTGATATTATGTGACACTATTTGTGCTTCTTTATTGGACACATGAACCTCCTTATGGTTATCCATCTCTATAATATTGAATTTGGGAATATTGATATATGAATAGGGTGAACACATAAATAGGAACACTCATATAAATGGTGACTCTATAAATATTTCCATCTTTAAATCCCCAGTTTTCAGAAAACCCTTATCCCATTTTCTTTATCTCCTTCATTACCTCTCTAAAATGGTTTTTCTATAACCCTTGGTGTTTATTTAATGGATACTTTATTTCCAATGAACATATAAGTGGTTTTAAAATTATTTTTTCTAAATCTTGGCGTGTTGGGAAAATTATAGTATGATTTGGTGACCACTTGACGTAAAAGTCTCATTTAGAATTATCCAATCATAAATAGTGTTTCCACCTTGGTTTTGGAAGTGCTTTTGGATTTAGAAGCGTTAAGGTCTGGTTGGTACATTGCGATTTTTTTTGAAATTAGTTTTAAAACTCATATGACATATAGGCCTGGTTGTAACTTTTTAATGGTTCTATATATTATGGGAACCCATATAGTCATCCTTTTGATGAGAGGGCCGTCACATAGATAGTGTTGGGGATTGAGAAATGCATGCATGGTGGCATCTGTGAGTTATTTTTAATGCCAAGAATGTGATGAACTCCTCATTTTTTATACTATTATCCTTACTTTCTAGTCCTAATTAGATGGATTAGTTTCCCCTTAATAGAGTATAGGAAAAGTGTTCTTTTCCACTGGTGATTCTAGTTTAGAGCAGACAAGTTGGTTATTGACTATATAGGTTCACCATTTTCTGTCAGGTGTGTCCAAACCGAGTACCTCTAGGGATTTCTTCTAGGGATATTTATACCATGATTACATACCCATATGTTACTATTTTATTTTTCATCACTGTGTATTATTTATCTCTTGGTATTTTTTTTACATTAACTTATACAATTTCCCTTTTATTATGGATTTATTTGCATTACCAAACTACTTGTGTTTAGTTTGATCCTCTTTTTCTCTTGTAATTTCTTCAGGTTGTGTTTCCACTTGTATTTTTGGTTTTGAAATTTGATTTTAAGAAGTCAAGATGAGTTTGGATCTTCTTGATGTTAAAAACCTTATTTTTCCTTAAATTTATTTCAAAATAGATTTTTTGTACTATTTTGGGAAATGAAATGTATAGATTCTATGGTTCTTACCTATTGGGCTATTTATGATCACACCCTAATTGTTCCACTCAACATCAGTAGACCTGAGCTTTTTTACAGGTTCATATTTTTTTTAGGTTTTCTTACTAAGAAGATAGGTTTTATGGATTTTGGTGACCAAGAGGTCACATGGAGATCATGCTGAGTTCCAATTTGGTCTCATTTTTTGTTTTGTTTTAGTTTTCCATTTTTTTCTCTTGCAGCTATATCTGGGTCTGGTTATGCATTTATTTTGATCATAGGATTTTGGATTCTCACTTTTATTATACTTAATCTATTTTTATTATTTTATATCTATTTATTATGGGATAAATAATTCCCAATTGAATTATCTTTTATTCCTATCAATAGTTTCTTTATCAAGATAATCGGGAATGCCTCTCAGGCCTTGTTGAGGGTTCGCTTGGGTGACTCGGTTCGAGGTTGACCTGGGTTGGTTCATAACAAGAATATTTCATGATAATTTTATGGAACTTTTATTTTCAAAACCCGCAAATAGTAGAAACTTGAAATCCAATTTTATATTTTCCCATTAAATATTCATCCATATCAATTGGGTTATTTCTTGAGTTGTAACAATATATTCTACTTCAAAAGAACTCAATGTCATCATACTTTTCTTATTTTTGTGCCAAGAAACACACATTTATCCCAAATAGAAAACTCCAATGGATGTTGATCTTATATCATTTGTATTTCAATATCAATTCACATATGTATTGTAACAACCCTGAATTATATCAGTCGAATTTCCCTTTTTATAGTTCTCCCATATTTAGTAATATATAATAATACACACACATTACATGATAAAACCAACTATTTTTTATTATATTAATTTAAATATTAAATTTAGAGTATAAAAATGGCCATAATAATTGAAAATATTACAAGTGTATAAAAATAAAAAATAAGATAACAAAAATATAAAAATTTGGATTTTCTCGATCCACCAAAATAACTGTACTCATGAACAATACAGTTTAAATGAAATAGAACATTAGTAATGAAATATTCATTTTAAAAATAAAAATATATATAACCTTAAGATAAAATAGAATTAAATTAATAATGAATGAAATGATAGATATTAATTTAAATTATAGAACCCATATGACCATTACAAATTTGACTGTTAGAATTTTAATCTGATAGTTGGTATAGTAATATGACCGTTGAAATAGTAATCTAACCATTAGTAATAATAACCAGACTATTTAAATAATAACCTTAGCTATGGAAATTTAAAATAATATTTATGTATCTTATAAAATGAAAAAATGTTATATTTATATCCCGATACAGGTAAATATATGTTTCAAAAATGCTAAAATTAGTGTTCATATTTTTTTTTAAAAATATGTTTTATTTTTATTTTCATAACTAATATAATAATTTAAAATAAAGTTTATTTTTATATAATGGGTTTATAAATTAATATTATTTTTTATTATAATGGTAAAATAATTTTATGATACCTTAATGTAATTTTTCAAAGGGTCATAACATTGATTATAATATTAAAATTGGTATTTTTTAAATGAGGATATTATTTAAAAATTACATTTCATATATTTATAAATTAATTTTTACAAAATTTATTTCATTTTATTATTCTTACACATCAAAAAATGGTTAGAGTGATTTTTGGGTATTTTTTCTAAAATAGTTAAATTTTTAGTGAATATTAAAATATGACATATTATGGTATTTAACATTATAAGATAAATTCATGGATTTTTGATTCATGGATGACGTAAGAACCCATTAGTTATATACCACATGAAAATTTTAATTTATATAGTCACAATATTCAATACTATTGATATTCTAGAGCCACAATTACAAACTAATGAATATAATATTAAAAAACATCCCTCTCTTTCCCTTATAAATACCACCCCTAAAAATCCATTCTCCTCAAAACTTTTAGGACTTGTAACTTGCCAAATTCCTACCCAATTACCTTCCCAATACTCTCCCCCATGTCCTAGTACTTGTTTTCTCATCCAAATACACTTTTAAAAAGTCTTAAGGGGAATCCTAAAAGGATATAACCAAAGGAAGAGGTAAGATTCTCGACTAATCTCTTTTAATTTTATTCTTATTTTACCACCACCATATGATTCCCATAAACCTAAATAGAGTAACATAAGTATCATAAATACACTTATACGATATTATTATGGTAGAATATTCATCTTATACCCTCCCTTATTTTGTTTCCTAAACAAAATAGTTGTTTACAATATGGTTGGCTCACCGCCGCCATGAACAACATACTTCATTTTTCTACACTGCCTTCAAGACTGGCCATAAAAATATTATTATGGTTCAATAATATTTTAATAATTATATTATAACTTATTTAAAATTTTTTAATGAATATGTATCCCTAATATTAAATAAAAAAAAAATAGTTTGTGATGTTTGGTAAAAAAACCTAAATGAACTAACCATTTAATGTGAACATTTTTACTAAAAGAATCAGCCATTTATCAGAACATATATAAGTATTTGGGAGAATTATAACTTTTTTAAGTACATGAATATAATTTCATTTCACTTATATAGTTTTATTACCACTTGAAAAGTACATCAATAATTATCCTCAAGGGATCCGACCATGGAACCATGGAATGGATACCATAAAAAAAGTGAAATTAAACATTATATATCATTAAAATGATTATAAATGAACATAATAAATGTATAATAAATCAAATATAGATAAAAATTATTATAAATTAAGTAATATATGAATCTAATCTCATTATATAGGATTTTAAGTTTAATTGAAAAATGATTTTAGAACATAAGGTAAGAGATCTATCTGAGCCCCCTTTTTATTTAGGTTATGGACTTTCTCTCTCTAACTAACTTTCCCTCTCTTAAGTGTTATGTAATACTTATAAATTACGTATATATGTATCTCAAATATATACCTATATTATTATCACTTACTTTTATGGGATAATTAAACCTTATGTTCATTTCTAAAATTCCTTATTTATGAAATCTCATTGGATTATGATATGTAGCAAGATTATGAAACCCATTTCTTTCCATAGGAAATTATTATGTTTATGCATTATGATTGATTTAATTTATGTAACACATAATCATGTACATTTAATAATGGGTTTTCCTAGATAATTATCCAATTTATAAGGTAATTTTTTTGCTCATGAGATGATATGTATGAGATTAGGGATTGAACCTATTCCATTACGAGACTTTGTCCACTATGTGATGTTGTATAAGAGGTTATACTTGGATTATGCTTATATTATGTTTTATGTTGCTCACAATTTACTATATCACCATTATATTATAATTATATTTTATTTATTCTATTATAAAATGTGATTATTCATGAGAATTATATTTTATGATATCATTTTATGCCACTTGGAACACATGTTATACTTTGTTACAATGTTTATTCCCTTATTGGGATATTTATCTCAACCCTTTATTTTATGTATTCCATAGGTTATCCTATATAGATTTATGAGTTAAAATGGATTTATTATCTCATTATGTATATTAAAATAAATAAGTTTTATTTTAGTGTTAGGTTTATGTTTTATGTACCTTGTCTTCTGAAGATTGCGGGACTCTCAATCCTTTGGTTGTATTTATTATAGATTTATGTTAAAAACTGTGCAGTGATGTGTGTAAAAGTCTTGGGTATATATAGTTGGTATCATAGGAGGATATAGTTATTTTTGGGTATTAGTAATAGAATACTTTAGTGATAACCCTAGACATATGTCTAATTATAGAAAAATATAATGGAATTTTAGTTAAGCATAGAGAAAGTTGTTTCCAAGAAATTACATCCCTATCTAGATACTATAACTGGATATGGATCTAGCACAATTTTATCTAGGGGTATTAACCTCGAAAAGCATGCATTGGGAATTGACTCAACTATCTCATGGTGCATGAAAAAGAGGCCTTAATACACACATGGTTTGACACACCTAGGGGATATGCTTTGGAAAATTCATAAAATATTTATAAACCATTATGAAAGACTTAAATATATTTTTAGGTTAGAAAACTTAATAGGTAAATCACCAAGGATAATATAGATTGAATCCTAGAGACTGAAAATTTATGATTTATATTTTTTTATAAGTTATTTATTTTAAGTTCATAGTTTACCTTTAATATTTTTAGTAGTCAATGTATTCTCATCCCATTTTTCCTTTTTTAGTTAATATTTGGAAAATGGAGGAATTATAACACCCTGAGATTTTGTGAAATTATTTTTTTCAAATAAATTTAATAATTTCTATATTTTATATGTCACACAACAAAAATTTTGTATTCTATTACAATTAAAAATATTTTTAGCTTTTATTACATGCAAAACTAATTTTTTCTGGTGTTATACATAATATGGAGTTTAGATTTCATTACATTCAACATCGAGTTTAAATGAAATGTGACATAATATTACAATATTATTTTATTATTATTATAAAATAGCTATTAGAATATAAGGTATGAGTAGGATTAACTAAATTATGAAAATATATAGCTTAAATATGTGTATATAATGAATTATTTGGTGAATATTTAGTTATAAATTAAAATAAAAACCTTTTGAAAATAAAGGAAATAATTTTCTGAAAAACTATTTTTATGCACATAAATAAGTTTTACCTCAAAAACTTAAATGAACCAAATTTTTTAAATTATTTAAATTAAAGTTATATATTATATATTAAATAAAATGTTTAACATTCATATTATGTGTTTCCTAGACAAGTGATAAGAATAAATCAAATTTTACACTTAAAACTATATTTTCTAAAAAATTTTTTTATCACCTTTGGAACAATTATTTTAAAATTTGTTTTTAAAATTTTTAGAAAATATATTTTTAAAATACTTTTTTTTAATATTAATATCAAAATTATCTTATAATAATTTTTTGGTTCATTCTGAAAAGTTTCTGTTTTTTATAAATAATGAAAAATACTAAATTTTAATTGGAAAACATATTTTTGTTTAAATTATTTATAAAGTTAAATTATATTTAAAATTTATTTTAAAGTTAAATTAGTTTAATTATACATAAATTAATCCAATTTAGGTCATTTTAATGAATTTTATATTAAATTTTAATATAAAAAATTTGTAAAAATTTGAACATTTTCTCTTTAAAAACCCACTTTCTTATTGCATCTACATGATTAATTTTAAATTAAAATTTTCTAAATTTGTGAATGGAATTTGGTAAAATGTATTTATTATTTGGAATAAGAATAATTTATATTATCTAATAATTTCAACCAAATTTTTTACCAAAATGAATAGTGAATGCAGTAAAAATTATATACCTTAGTTAAGGTAAAAATGAGCTTATCAGGGGGTTAATAAAAAACGATAACTGTAAAAACAACCTATAATGTTTCCTAAAAACTATTTTATGGAAATATTTATACCATTAAACCTATAAGGATCTATAATTTTCCATTTTGGACCCTTTTTACATATAAAAAACAAGGGAGCAATCAATTCTTTTCAAAAATACCAAGTGTGTCCTCTCCCACACTTATAAAAGGCCACCCATCTAATCTCTTATTAACACCATAAAAACATTTTTTTTCCAGACAATAACTACCCAAATAACTTCAAAACTTTACTCCCATAATCCTAAAATCCTTTTTTTGGGAATAAATCTAACCCATGAAGGATTTTGGTGCAAACCTAAGAAGGATACCTAAAGAAGAGGTGACATTCATCAATGAGAATTTTTGTTTTATTTATCCCTAAACATCATTAAATTATTATTATGAAGTGATGATATAATAAACCTAGTATATTACATATAATTATATGTTTTTATGTTGAATTAATTACCCAAAACCATATACACTTCCATCAAATGGGTTACAAAATCATTGTTCGTGTATACGACGTACTACCACCTCGTGAACCGATGTCATTTGTTTTTTCCATTACCACCTATAAAGATTGGAAAAAAAATGTATTTATTATTTATACATGATATTTATGATATTTTTATGCTTATATAATTATTATATCATATATAACTCTATTATTTCTATTTTTTAGGAGTAGGATAACGTTGCTCATGTGTATAGCGGACTACTGCCTTGCGAAGTCAGGTGATTCATTCATGCATTATACGGAAGGTATTAAGGATGTTTTTAATGAAAATATATGATATAAATAACATAATTAAGATATTAATGAAATATTTATAATACTTAAAAGATAATATATCATTTTTATTTCATACCTTTTCACTCACTGCAAGATGATAACATTGTTTGTGTACATGTGGACTACCGCATTCATGTAGCGATGTGAATCTATTTTCATCACCACACCACATGGATTATATGTTTAATAATATTTAAAGAAAAATTTGATATTTTTGATATTATGATAATTATATAAGGATAATATATTACTTACCTCATTTCCATAATGATCATTGAAAAATGGAAATGTTACTCATACATACGTACTACCCACCGTCCCTCTGATTGTAACATACTTCATTTATCAAAACCATGTTTCATGATTTTTATTTAAATTATAATTGATGTATAAATATGATAAGTATTTCATTATTATTATTATTTATGTGATTAAAACATGATCTAAGTAATATGATAAAAAATATAACAAATCAAAACATATACGAAAAACAAAGTGGTTATTACCCAAAACATAACTTTAACATGGAGTTGTTAATAAACAGGTAATAAAAGGTCATATTAAAATCATATATGATATAATATACTAGAATATGGTTTTTTAATATATTTATAATAAACTTATATTTATTATACATTAGGTTTTAATGAGAATGAAGGAAGTCAAGACTTAATGTAATGAATTTCTAGTCACTCTTTTATTTTTGGGAGACATATGTTAATTCACCACTCATTTATTTTGCGTGGTGTATATAATAACCAGTTTACATATTATATCATGAATAATATTAATTTTATTATATTTAATGTTTCATTTGATGTTATTATTTATTGGGGATTAATATTCAAAAGATACCCAAGAGATAAGATATTTTTGAATCAATTTTCCTTTTTTGAGACATGTGCTTTGTTATGTATCTATGTTCTTCATGAGGTGTATATAACTTACATTTGAAATTTAATATCATAAATTTATTTATACTCATTATATTTTTAAGTTCCATTTTATTTTATTCCTTCATGGGAATTATGATTCAAGGTTACCAAAGTGGGAAGGGTTTTATGTTACAATATAATCATTTATCAAGATTGTTTTTTTATTAAGTCTAAAATGTTGAAAACTCATGATATAAATCTCAATAATTATCATGAATTTTTTTATACTATATTTATTCATGATATATTAAATTAATATTACCATTTTCAACTCTTTTTTACGGAAGGTAATTGATTTTTTAGAAAACCCATCGAAAATCTGTTTTCTTGAAAAACATTATTTTTAAAAATATATTAAAAAATATTTTATTATTCTCTTATGATTATTAAAATGAATTTTTACCCATTTTTTTCATTTTAATTTTTTTAAAGGAATATTAATTTCACTTTCCAAACAACTCCTATTTTTATTTTAGTGAAAATGTGAAAGGGATCTTTGTTTTAATGTTTACGGTGTGAATGTAATTTTCCAACATCACAACCAATCATGTATTCGAAGATTCATTTATAAAATTTCAAGTTTATTTAAAAAAATTATTTTCAAAATTATTTATTTTTTAAAATGTTTTTTAAAAATTGGAAAGGATATTATCCTCAAGAAATGTTTTAAATTATTTTAATGATTAATTTATATGTTTTCATGGTTATTTTCAAAGAAAAGGATTTTCAAAGTATTTTAAGTTTTAAAAATTGTTTTTCAAATAAAATATATTTTATTTAATAAATATACCATGTAATATTTTAAAATTATTTTCTATCTAAGATGAAATCCGTTGATGTTACCTATGATTTATTGGGGATATGAACCAAGGATACCATTATTACTCTTTATCTGAATGGTTTATTATGAAAAAAATATTTATGAAACCCATATCTCTTACATGAGTTATACCATGATATAATTATTATGAAACCCAATTCTTTTTTCCGTGGGATAAAATATGATGAAATGATGAAATGGTTATGAAACATGTCTCTCTTCCATAGATTATGACATGATGAAATGTTTTTGAAACCTATTTCATTTCATGGGTTATGATAAGATGGATGTTTTATAATCTTGTGGCTCACATGTGTATGATTTTAATTATGTGATGGGTGGGACCTATATCTCCATCCAATTCATTGGGTAATGATAAATGTTCTATGAGCTCATAGGGTACATAGGTGGTCATCCCAAGCCCAAAAAAAGGGTACACAGCTGGTTAGTGCAAGAATAAAATAGGGTATATGGGAGGTCATCCCAAGACAGAATCAATTACATGGGTTATTAGTCCAATAATAATATGTTATGAATGTATTGTTGGGTATACTTAAGATAATATTTCCTATTCTTAGGCTTATTCCACAAATTTATGTTTTATGATAATGTTATGCGCTCATGAATCATGTTATTTGATTATATCATGATTCATGTATTATGAACTACCAATATTTATGATACGACTCATATTTATGATCTATAAAATGTTGGGTATGAACATGGTAAGTTATGTTCATTATCATGTATCCTTATACTTATCTTATTCTTTAATACATCATATATTGATATCTCTTGTATTTGTTCTTACTAAGCATCTGAACTCACCCTTTATTATGTTTCATTTCCCCATGTTATGAAGAATAATTTTATGTATGGTATGTCTATGAAGAGTACTAAATATAAAGATATTTGTGGGAAACAATGAAGATATTTCACCAGATTATAGGACTTTATTCAAGGTTTCAAATACACTAGATTTTTATGGTACTTAGGTGTGTTTTTTTGCATTTTAATGAATATTCATCTAAAAGTAATAATATCCATGTATGAGAATCATGGGTCTCTATAGTTGGAATAATAGGAAAGTTTTAGTTAACCTTTGAAAACTAGGATGAGAGAACCTTAGTGAGATCCCTAAATACATGTCTAAAGATAATTATAAAGACGAGTCAATGTATATGAAAATTTACAATAATTTTGGTAATGGATAAAGTGACTGATTTCCTAGAAATATATCTCTATCTGGATACTAAAATTCAATGGGGATTTGGAATGGATTCACCTTGAGGTAACCGCCATGAAAAAACTATATTGATCTATACTTGACAAGGAAATAGATTACGACAATAGGACTTGTTGCACACATGGTTTGACACTCCCAAGGGATATTATTGGGAAATTTAAAATCTTTTTATGAACCATCATGAAGGATTTAAATATAATATGACTATGAATGAAATATTATAAACCTAAGGTGTCATATATTAAATAAGGTGTCATGATTTAGACACTATATAAGTTATTTTTCATGATTATGTGGTTTTACACTATGATTAGTGTTTTCCACACTATGATTTTTGATTTTAGTCAATGGAAGGAACCCAAAGGAATTGGGTTAACATTGAATGTGATGAAAATTTACAAACAAGAATAAAAATGGGATGTTGACCAGAGTAAAGGATATTGTGTTTATGCCCAATCATTTATCATGGAAAACAATTAAAAAATTCACCTTAACCAACTCTCAGACTTACTAAAGAATAAAATGGTAGAGTTCATTTAGAGTTTGGGTAATGGAGACCATGAATGAAAGAATATTAAGTTTTTTATATGCTAGAAACATGTGAAGAATAATCAATGGAATTTATTGAATAGAATTGGGAGGTTCTTTAAATATAGAAGGGAAGACCAAAAATCCTGAGAATTTTGAAATGTGATTAATGATCTAATTAATTAAATGGTGGAAAAAATAACACCATCTAATTCACCACCTATGATCCAGTTTTTCAAGTTCAAGGAGTTTGGTAATTATATTAAATGACGTCTTATAGGGAAATATCATGAAGAGAATCAGTAAGGTTTTATAAGTAATGGTTTTTTAATTGATGATAAAGAGACTGTGTATGAAAAATGAAAGGAAATAGGTATTAAGGAATAAAATTATGAAGACTAGTTAGTATTTTGAGAAGGAATTAGTGTGATGGAATTATTTTTGTATTGGTGTTGAAGAATTAGGAAATATATAAGGACTGTTCAGTATAAGTTTTTCATTAAGGATTTTGAAAGTGTATATTGAATAGTTTTGATGACCAAGAAAAATGATTTAATGTAAAGGTTATATTTTATGGAAAATACATGATTAGGGAATTGTAACCCTTAATATGTTCCTGAAGTTGAGAAAATCGTGTTTTGTTTGGATAAATATATGTTGGATAAGAATAATGTAAATTGGATAGTACTGATTAAATTGAAACAAATTAATTATTTATTGAAAAAGTGGTTTATTATATCATGTATGGAGTTTACAACTTTTTTGGATTTAAGGAATATATCCAATAATATGTGTTCTATGTAAGGAATGAAGAAGCATGTATGTTTTCAATATAGTTTCATGGTAATTATGGTTATTAACATGTTACAAGAGAATTAATTATGAATATATTCACATGTTTGGTATGTGAAAATCAATAGCTACTTTATTATATTTGGGGGATCAATGCTAAGCTTATTTTGAGAAATTTATCCGCCTTTATTATCAAGTTTTGGATTTTAATCTTTAAAAAGTGTCATAAGGTTAACTATTTATGAAATGGTTTATGTTGAAATTTGAATGAGGTTTTATAGAGTAATGTATTATTTCTTAATATGAAGATTCATTCATATTGGATAACCCATGCTGACCATTTTGTTTTTGTTATAACTATATATGGAAGTACTAAATTATAATTATTTATAGATCTTATGATCCATTGGTGCTTCAGGAATTAAAATTTCACCTTCATTTATTAGAGTAAGATATCAAGTGGAAATTGATCAAGGCATAACCAAAGGGTGAGACTGTGCTTATGAAATGTAATGAAATAAATTATGTATATCTTATCATGAAAATTATCCAACTTTAGGAAATGGATCTTGGAATTTTTTTTGTTCTATTATCATCATTTTTGATGATATCGATGACCTTTTTCACACCTATTTTTTTATGGTTTTATAATTTTTAACTTTATCTGGACTATCCACTTTCCTATGATCAGTGATCTATATCAATATATATAATTATTTATTCTTTTATTCCATGTCTAATTATTTACTTCCCACCAATTTTCTCCTATGTGGAAAACTAGTTATGTGTTTCTTTAGGTAAAATTTATGTTTTAAACATTCACTTTTTAAGGGAAGTTTTTTATTCATTTATAGGTTATGGGTTTATATGAAGTAATTTTCAAATGTTAAACCTTTTATGATCGATACAAATTTTGGGGGTGAAATTTCTTTTAAGAGGGGTATAATGTAACACCCCATGATTTTGTGAAATTATTTTTTTCAAATAAATTTGAGCTGTTATATATTTTTTATGATGGAAAACACTAGTTTTGGATTTAGTTATAAGTAACAATGAGTTTAGATTATGTTATATTAAATACTAATTTTGTCATGTGTTTAACAAAATACTATGTTTAGCTTGCGTAACACATAAGACTGTATTTAAATGAAACATGACATACTATTAAAATATTATTATATGGTAGTTATAACATATCCATTGGAATAGAGGATATGATTATTATTAAATAAATTATAAAAATATATGGTTTAAACATGTATATAAACTCAATTATTGGGTGTCTATTTAGTTATAAATGAAAATAAAAACCTTTTAAAAATAAAAAAAATCATTTTTTGATAAACTTTTTTATGCACATAAATGGTTTTACCTAAAAAAATTAAATATATCACAATTTTGGAATTATTTAAATGAAATTTATATATTTTATATTCAATAAATTTTTTAACATTCATCTTATGTGTTCTCTAGAGAGAGATAAGAACAAATCCAATTTTACACTTAAAACCATATTTAAAAAAAAAATAGTTTTGTACCCTTTTCCAAACTTATTTTAAAATTAGCTTATACCAATTTTAAAAAATTTCATTGAAACAAATAATTTTTTATGTAATAATATCAAAATTATATTAGGGTGATTTTTTTGAAAGGTTTCATTTTTTGATGAATAGTGAAAAAATACGGAATTTTAAATGAAAAGATCCTTTTTCGTTTAAATTATTTATAAAGTTAAAATTATATTTTAAATTTAATTTAAAGTTAAATTAGTTCAAATATAAATCTATTATTCAATTTTTTTTCATTGGAATCAATATAAAATTGAATTTTGATATAAAAATTTTGTAAACTTTTGAACATTTTCTCTTTAAAAACCATCTTTCTCATCGCATTTGTGAGATGAATTTTAAATTAAAAATTTATACTTCTATGAATGTAACTTAGAAAAATGGATTAAATATTTGGAATCATCATAATTTATATTATACAATAAGTTCAACTTAAATTTTAACCAAATTGAATAGTGAATGCCTTAAAAATTAATTACCACGGTTAAGGTAAACATGGGTTTATTGGGGTGTTAAACTCAAAAGATAAGGGTAAAATTAAACTTTTCTAAAAACTATTTTATAGAAATATTTATTCCATTAAACCTATAATTTTCTATAATGGTCCATCATTTACCCTTATTAAATTTGAAAAATGTGGGAGCACTCAATTATTTTCAAAAATACCAAGTATGTCCTCTCCCCTACTTATAAAAGGAAACCCCTATCCTCTATTATTAACAACTTAAAACCTATTTTATTCATACAATACCTAAAAAAATAACTTCCCAACTTCCATAACCTAATCCTACAACCCTTATGTGGTTCAAAAATTCATCCTAGAAATCCATTTGAAGCAATCTAAGGAGGATACCCGAAGAAGAGGTAATGTTCATCAACATGCATTTTTTATTTCTTCCTCCACCACCTTAGATTATTATTATAACATTATGATATAATAATATCAGTATATTACATATAATTATATTTATTTATGTTAAATTCATGACCTAATACCATCACTTCTTCCATCAAATGGGTTATGAAATAATCATTCAAGTGTACGGAGGACTACCGCCTCGTGAACTAATGTCATTTGTTTTTCCATTACCACATCCAAAAGTTAGAAATAATGATGGATTTATTATTTTTATATGATATTTATGATATTTTTATACTTATTAAATAATTATATCACAAATAAATTTATTATTTACATTTTTTGGGAATACGATAACATCGCTCGTGTGTTTGGCGGGCTACTGCCTCGCGAAGCGATGTGATTTGTTCATGCTTTACATGGAAGGTATTAAGGACAAGTTTAACAGAAATATCTCATATATATAACATAATTATAAAATTAATGACATATTTATCATAATTAAAAGAAAATATATCATTTTTCTTTCATACATTTTCACTCACTGAAAGATGATAACATTGTCTGTGTACATGTGGACTACCGTTTTCACGAAGCGATGTGACACTATTCTCATCACCACACAACATGGATGATATGTATAAGTATATTATAAGAAATAATATTTTATTTATGATATTACTTTCATTATTTGAGTATATTACATTACTTACCTTATTTTCATAATGATCATTGAAAAATGGAAACATTACTCATGCGTACGTATGACCTACCATCTCTATGATCGTAATATACATCAAATCTCAAAACCAAAATTCATGATTGTTCATAAAAGTATAATTGATGTATAAATATTAAAATTATTTCATTCTTATTATTCTTTATATTATGTAATAATGATCAAATTAATATGGCCAAAAATATAACAAATCAGAACATATACAAAAAAAGAAGTTATTAACTGAAATGTATCTTTAACATAGAGTTGTTAAGAAACAATTTATAAAAGGTTATAATAAAATAATATATGGTATAATATAAATGAATATTGTTATTTAATATATTTATGATAAACTTAAAATTATTATATAGGAGTTTTTAATGAGTATGATGAAATTAAAGACTTATGGTAAGGGATTCCTAGTCTCTCTTTTATTTCTGGGAGACATATGAAAATTCACCACTATTTTATTTTGTGTGTTATTTATACAACCCATTTTAAATGTTATATCATTAATAATATTATTTTTATGATATATAAAATTTAATTTTATGTTATTATTTATTGGGGATTATGGTTCAAAAGATACCTAAGCGGTAAGGTATTTTTTACCTACTTGCCTTCTTTGAGATGTAAATTATGTTTTGAACCTATATTCTTTATGAGGAGTATATACAGACCCTTTGACATGTAATATCATGAAATTATTTATCATCATGATATTTTAAGTTCCATTTTATTTTATTCCTCTATGGGGATTATGATACATGGTTACCAAAGTAATAATGGCTTTATATTACAATCTCATCATTTATCAGGATTGTTTTTGATTAAGTCTTCAATGTTAAAACCTCATGATATAAATATAAATATTTCTAATTAATTTTATTATACTACATTTATTCATGATATCTTCAAGTAAAGTTTCATTTTACACTCTTTGTTACTTAAGATAATTGAGAAAATTATTTTTAAGAAAACACGACCATATTACTCTCTCTGGTCAAAAATCCATTTTCTTCGAAGACCATGATTTCTAAAAATGTTTTCAATTTTTTTATTCTCATATGATTTTTAAAATAAATTTTACCCATTTTTTACTTTTTAAAAAATGTTTTAAATGATTCTTTAGGTATTTTTACAAATGATTCCCATTTTTTAATGAAAATGTGAAAGAAAACTTCATTTTAATTAGCATGGAGTGAATAGAATTTTCTGAAATCATGACCAATCATTTATTAAAATCTTCCTTTATATGTTTTAAAGGTTATTTTTAAATAAAATTATTTTTTTATAATGTTTTATTTTTTTCAAATAGGAAAGGGTATTTTCCACATGAAATGTTTTAAATGATTTTTAAGGCTTGATTTATAATTTTTCATTGTTATTTTCATTGAAAAATATTTTTAAATATTTTTATGTTTTAAAAATTATTTTTAAAACAAAATATATTTTACTCAGGAAATGTATCATTTAATCTTTAAAAATTATTTTCCATCTAAGATGAAATCTGTTAATATTACCTTTATTTTATTGAGGATATTAACCAAGGATACCATTATTACTCTTTCTCAGAATGGTTTATTAGGTCATAATGTTTAGGAAACTTTTATCTCTTACATTGGTTATACCATGATATAATTCTTATGAAACCCAAGTCTTTTTTAATGGGATACACTATGATGAAATTATGAAATGATTATGAAAACTGTATCTTTTCCACATGTTATAATATGATGAAATGTTTATGAAAATCATTTCATTTCATGGGTTATGTTAAGATGAATTTTTTATGATATTGTGGAAAAAATATATATTATTTTAATTATGTGATTGGTGGGGACTATATCTCCCTTAAATTTATTGGGAAATGATAAATATTATTTGAGATTAGAGGGTATACGTGTGGCTAGCCTAGGCCTAAAAAAGGGCACATGGGTGGTTGGACCACACCCACAAGTGAGTACATGGGAGTTAATCCTAATCCTAAATCCGGTACACATGTTCTTATCCCAATACTAACTTGTTAGGAATGTATTTACGGTCATCCTTAATATAATATTTTATATTCATATGTGTATTCCAAAAATCTATGTCTTATGTCAATGTTATGTTCTCATGGCTCTTGTACATTAATTCCCTTATGATTCATGTCTTATGAACTGTAAATATTTATGCCACATATCATGTTTATGATATATTATAGGTTGGGTATTAAATTCAAAAGTTATTTTCAGTATAATGTACTCTTATGATTATATTATAGTTTCATATTATCATAGATTGACATCTCTTGTGTTTACCCTTACTGAGCATATGAACTCACCCTTTCTTATATTTCCTTTCCCCCATTTATGAAGAAAGGTTTTATATAGGCTATATCTATGAACATTAATAAGTATGATGATATTTATGTGAAACATTGAAGATATTTCACCAGATTAGAGTATTGTGTTCCAAGTTTACAAAGACACCATACTATTATGGTCATGAGGAATTGTTTATGTAATTTAATGAATATTAATATAAAATTATTTAATATCCAGGTATGAGAATCTCGGGTCACTATAAGAACCATGCCAATAACCAATATGGTAGTAAATGTAATGATTGAACTAATGATATGCCTAACCTTATGGGAGTAGTAGATGGGAACTTGATGGTAGTAGTAGATCAGCTAACTCATGTTATGGATAATAACCCAAATCATGTGAAATAACCTCCATCTCTTAATAAAGATCAATATACGGTTAATTCCTCTATTCAAAAATAGCCTTCTACCTTTACTAGATCTTTTAATTCCCTCATCATGGAATAATGGATTTAATCCATTAAGAAGATATTCTCTATCATCTAATTCATAGAAGAATAGAAATTCATGTTAGCTATCTATAATATCGAAGGAGAATCCAATCAGTGGTAGAAAATTATCAAGAACACAAAGTCCAAAGAGGAAAATTATTCCATGGATTGGTAATAATTCAAGAAAATATTTTTCAAATATTTTCCCCAAACTCACCATCTTAAAATGGAGATACAATTCCTCAGAATAAATCAAAAGGAAGATGAGTCTATTGGGGTGTATGAGAAAAACTTTATAAATATTTAATGATATAACTCCAAATTTTTCATCAACACAAAAATTTAAGAGGATGATTTCATTAGCAGGTTAAATCCAAGTATATGTTAAGATTTATCAATTCAGTACATTGAGAGAAATTAATAGATTGTCCATTGTTCCCTAAAGTTTGATATATAGATAATAGAATATCAATTTTCTCATGGTATTGGAGATAAAAATTATAAAATGGAATTTTTCTTCAGAAGGTTATGTGGATTAATCTCATAGTGGAAATAAAACCCAGCATCCCATGTGTCAAAAGTGTGGGAAGAATCATCCCAAAAGCTATTTTAAGAGAACTGGGAGATGATTCATGTTTGTAAAATAGGGGCACTAGTATAATTAATTTTTAAGTAAATACTAGATTCCTCACATTGAATAAATTCAGAGATGATATAGATTGAAGTTTATCTCTCTTATGAGGAGCAGTTGGTGAAGATCTTGGATCGTAGAGATAATGTGTTGTGCACAAAGAGAACTCACTTAGTCAAAGTACTATGGAGAAACCGTAAGTATGGGGAGGTTCCATGGGAACTAGAGGAATCCATGAAGTATAATTATCCTAACTTATTTTCACCTTAGTATGAAAAATGAAATTTTAGGGATTAAATTTCTTAAGGTGGGAAGAATGTAACGACCCAAAAATTCTATCAAGGGAATTTACATTATTGTAGTTGTGTCATATTTAGTAACATATCATAATGAAAAGAAACCAAATGATAAAACCATATAATTTTTATTATAATAATTTAAAAATTAAATTTAGAGAATAAAAATGTCCATAAGGATTGAAAATATTACAATGAGATAAAAAATAGAAAATATGATAACTAAAATATGAAAATTTGAATCTTCTTGATCCACCAGAATAACCTTACTCATGAACACCACTATAGAAATGAAGAAGAATATTATCAATAAAAAATTAATTTTTAAAATGAAAATATATATAACCTTGATAGAAAATATAAGTGAATGAATAATTAATAAAATTAGTTGTATTTATAGAAATTTGGGAGCCCATATGACCATGAAAAATATGGAATTTAAAATAGTAATTTAACCGTTGGAATGGTAATATGATCATTAGGAATAGTAAAATGACTATTAAAATAGTAAAATAACCTATTTAACTGTAAATTAATAGTTAGGTATCTTATAAAATGAAATATTATATATTTATTTCCTGATATAAGTAAATATATGTTTTAAAAATGCTAAATAATTGTTCGTATTTTTATAAAACATATTTGTTTTATTTTCATTTTTATAATAAATATAATAATTTTAAATAAAGTATATTTTTATAAAATAGGTTTATAAATTAATATTATGTTTTGTTATAATGATAAGATAATTTTATGATACCTTAAGTAGTTTTTCAATGGGTCAGAAAATTGATCATAATATTAAAATTGGTATTTTTCAAATAAATGGGGATATTTTTTTAAAATTAAATTCCCATATATATATAAAAATATTATTAAAAATATAATTAATTTTTTTATTATACACATCAAAAAATGTTTGGGGTAATTTTTGGTATTTTTTTAAAATAGTTGAATTTTTGGTGAATAGTGAAATATGACAAATTATGGTATTTAGCATTATAAGATAAATACATGAAATTTTGAGTCATGGATGATGTAAGAACCCATTAATTTTAAATAAATTTCATAATTTAATATATACACTTACAATAATCAATACTATTGATATTCTTGATCCAAAAATAATAAACTAAATAATATAATATTAAAAAACACCCCTCTCCTTTGCATATAAATACCACCCATTACAACCACTTATACTTACAACTTCTAATCCTTGGATATTGAAAAATATATTACCTATTATCTTAAAAATCCTCTCACCCACATCCTAGGGCTTCTTATATCATCCAAATACCATTTCAAGGAGCCTTAAGGGGAATATCCTAAGTGGAGACAACCAAAGGAAGATGTAAGATTCTTGACTAATATCTTTCAATTTTATTTTTCTTATACCACCACCACATGACCCCATACACATAATCATAGAAAAATAATTATTATAAATATAATTAAATGTTATTATTATGGTGTAATATTTATCTTTTACCCACCCTTGTTCTTATTCTTAAACGAAAGCGTTGTTTACAATATGGTTGGTTCACCACCTCCATGAACAGTGCACTTCATATTTCTCCACCATCTTTAAGGATGGACCTAAATATATTATTATGATTAAATAAGATTATAATAAGTATATTATAACTTATTTCACATTCTGGAATTAATATATATCCATAATATCAAATAGAACAAGACTAGTTAATGCTGATCGATAAAACTGCCAAAATAAACTAATAATTTAACGTTAACATTTTTACTAAAAGAATAATCCCTATGCCAAAACAAATATGGTTATTTGGTAAAATTATAATTTATTTTAATTACATGAATACCATTTAATTTTAATTCTTGGGTTTTATTCCCATTTTACAAGAACATCAATAACTATCCACAAGTGATACGACCATAGAACCCTGGAAAGAATGGCCTAAGAAAAGTGAAATATAACATTATATCTCATTAAAATGATTATAAATGAGCATAATAAAATTGCAATAAATAAAATATATATATAAAATTTTATGAATTAAGTAATTAATTAATACAATTTAATTATCTAGGATGTTAAGTGAAATCACAGAATGATTCTGGAACATAAGGTAAGGGATCTCAATGAACCCATTTTTCATTGGGTTATGAAATTTATATCTCTAAATCACTTTAAATATACCATAAATTTTATGTAATGTTTTTGAAATATATATATATATATATCTCACATATATAAATATCTTATTATCCATTCCTTTTATGGGTTAATACATGCTTTATGTTCATTTCTCAAATGCCTTCTTTATGAAATATTATTTGATTATATTTAGTAGAAAGATTTTGAAACCCATTTGTTTCCATGGGTAATTATTATTTTTATTCCTTATGATTTATTTACATTGTTTCATACACAATCATGAAAAATTTATTATGGGTTATCCCATATAGTGATCTAATTCATTGGGCAATGTTTTTGTTTCATGAGACTATTTGTATGGGATTAGGGAGTGAACCTACTATACAATGAGACTTTTTCCACCATGTGATGTTTTATAGATGATTAGCCTTGAATTATTATTATGTAATATTTTATATTATAAAAAATTTCTGATATTTACATGATCTTATGATACCATTTTATTTATGTTATTCTCCCATGTGATTATTCACGAGCCTTCTCTTTTATGATATCATGTTATGCCATTGAATCACATGTTATACTTTGATGCCATATTTATTCCCTTACTAGGATTTTAACCCATTTCTTTTATGTATTCCATAGGTTATCCTACTTAGTTTAGTAGTTAAAATGGATTTATGAGATAATTATAGAGATTTAAAAAAAAGAAGTTTTATTTCACTATCATGTTGATGTTTTATGAACCTTGTCTTCTAAATTCACTAGGACTCTCGATACTTTGGTTGTATTTATTGTATTTTTATGTTAAAAATATTTTAATAATATATGTTAAGGTATTGGGTAACTACATGTATATATAAATAGATCTATATTTCCATTATTTTCATATTTTAATCCATAATTTATTATTCATTTAATATACCTGAGAATTATCTTTCCATTAATGAAATGAGTTTCTTTCTGTGAACTTTGATATCTATAAAATATCTTAAAAACATGAATTATATTAGGTCTTAAAGATACAAAGTAAATAAAATTGTGAATTAATTTCTTCAATTATCTTCAATCATCATTATTTTCCTTTTTACCCTTTAAAATCTTGGTTTTCATTTAAATTGGCATAAAAACCAGCTTTGAATCCTCTATGTCAAACTTCATTAGAAGTTATCGAGCATAATTCTCTTAATAATGAATTTTAAGGTATTCCATTTTAGAAATTTGAAATCCCAAAAAGAAATTAATATCTCCAAGAATGAAACATTTTTTATCTCCTAGGAATACTCTTTTATCACAAATTTATTATTTCCAGTAAATATACTATCACCAACATAAATAGTAACAATAAGTGATAATTATCTTTAATATTTAGCATAGAGGTTGTTTTACACTCTTCTCTTTGAATTTATATAACTTTAAGAAAGTGTATAAATTGTAATAATAGTATCTTGGATATTTTATTAACCCATACAGAGACTTATTTAACCTATAAACAGATCCTTAATCTTTTTTTTGAGTAAGAAACTATCATGTTTCTCAATTTAAACACCATCTTCCTACTCTCCATTGAGGAAGGATGTCTTGAAATCAATTTAGAAGACCTTGTATCACATTTTTTCCATAATAGAAATAAATATCCTAATGGTATCAATACTAGAAACCAATACAAAGGCCTCTTCAAAATCAATTAATTCAACCAATAACTACCTTTTTCACACAATACTTGCCAAATTTCTTACCACTTATCTAATTGAATTAATATTTTTACAAAACACCCACTTTATTCTGATAAAGTCCTTATTTTATGGTTGGGGTAATAAATAAAATTTATCATTATTATTGATCTAATACAACTACTTATTCATTGAATTAATTCACTATTGATGCTCTTAAACTACTTTCACATTACTTAGTTTAACCTATGAAAACAATGAGGTATGTATTTATATCCTAAATTTATCCTAGTATGAACCTATTTTCCTCATTATCCAATTATGTTTTATACCTACACCTACTTTATCATCCATTTTTGAGTTGAAAAATATTTTCCTTAATAAATATAAAATATTGAATCAAAATATTCAGTCTATATTTCTTATAAATTATCATTATTTTTAAAAACTTCTTACTACTTATCATAAAAATCTACCTCATTGTCTTTACTTCTAAAAATTTCTTCTTAATATGTGATTTTATATTTTTCATGTTCCAACACCATTAACTAATTACTATAAACAATATTCATTGTCTCTTTATTTTAATAAAAATATCCTCTTCTATTTGGAGGATAACTAAAGAAGATACCATCAACTCTTCTCTACCAAAACTTCCCAAGGTTTTCATCTTTCACTTTGATAATATAAGGGAAACCAAATAACCATAAGTATTTAAATCTAGGGAAATTATTATAATACATATCGTATTGTTACATATATAAATTTATTTGATACAATCAAGTATTTTTAATATAAACCACTATACCAATTGATTTTCTTGATAAATAACGAGAAGTATCATGAAATATCTTCATAGTTTGAGCCATATACACCAAAGTACCATTTTTATACCCAAAAAATCCATTTTTTCATGGGGTATATGGTGAACTAAATTTTTTAATAATACCAAACTTATCAGTATATACTTAAAATCTTACACTAGTATATTCAATGACATTGTTTGATCAAATATTATTTAAAGAGAACCCACATTCATTCTCAGTAATTCTTAAAAAATTCTTAAACATATTAAGAGACTAAAAATTATGATTCATGAACAAAATTAATTTCATAAGATTTAATTAATCTATAAATAAAATAAAATACTTATATTTATTTTTATATTTTTTCATCAAAATCCCAAAAATATCTTAATGATTGATCTCTAATGGGTAATATGTTTGAATATTTACTTTAATATTTAGAGAATTAATAATATTACCATTTTGGAATTGATGTAACATAAAAATTATTTCACTCATGAGAATAATCAAAAACCAAAAAATTATCTACTTTAGTAAGGTTTATCATGTACTTTTGACCTAAATGACCAAGCCTTTGATGCTACAACTCCTTTTACACCTTTAAGATTATGTTTCATGAACTTTAAACATAAAAAACATGAAATAAGTTAACCCATGTTCTATTTACTCTCTGAAATACATATCTATATTTCAACCACTTGACCAAAAAAATAATTTTCTAAAATACCAATTCATTTCCTTCACCACATATAAATGATACACTTAATAAATTTTGTTTAAAACCATAAATATATAGCATGTTCTTTAACTTAAATTTGTCTTTTACAATAATTTATGATCCAAAATCATTTGATTTTATGTGACCCATAATTCCTAAATTTATTTTAGAATTACATTGAATTATAAAAATAATTTAAGAGTTTTAAATCTATTTTCATGTGGGAAGAGCATACACCATCCAAAATTTATAGACATTCTTTTTTGTGATGCTTTGAGGGAAAATTCAACAAATAATTCCTTATCTTTTCATTTATCCTTATTATTATATGTTTTTATGGGTCTTAAAATTCATACTTATTTAGGCAATTAGTATGGTGATAAATTCTTTTTAAAAGTTACATAACTAGTCACATTTTCTAAAAATCACTTCCAATTTTTGGAACTTGTTCTCAACCCTCTGTTTATAATTTTTATATTTATTCAAAACATTTATTCTTTGATTAGGTTGACCCTATAAAACTTTGTCTCCCAAGTATTATAGGTCAAGATAAATATTTCTAATTAAAATAAAATCTCCTTTCTAAGTTCCTAAAACCTCCACAAGTCTAAATATATACATAATATGAATACTTTGTTATGAAAACTACTTGTTTTAAAAATGTTGACACATTTTATTCTTCCATATTTTTACCATAAAATTTGGATAATTTTTTAATTTTTTTTGATAAACTCTCAAAAAATTCTTATTTAATATAGAGTTATTTTTTAAATTTTTTAAATCATCATTTATATTAGTTTTTACATTCAAGTTTCCATTTATATAATTTTAAAACTATTAAGAATCATATTTTTTTTCATAAATTTTACTTTTTCATTTGTGACTTTGAATCATGTTTAAAAAAAATAATTACAAGAACTTTACCACATTTTAATGTGATATTTTTTATCTTGACTGATTTTCATCATTATTTGAAAATTTTAATATTTCTAAAATATTCTCCTTTGAGATTTCTCTAACTTCCTATAATTTTTTTAAGTTGACTTTGAAATTGTTTAATTCCTTTTTAGAATCTATCAATTTTTTTATGAATAAGTTAAAGTTCTTTATCCTTTTATACAACAATATCTTTCATTTAATCTTTAAAATTTTATTCTCCAGTGAGAAACATCAACAATTTATCAATATTATTTCTCATATTTGACATCTTTTCAACATGAAAATAATTATTATTTCTTAAATATTGATTGAATTTATTTAAATTTTTTTCCTCCTTTTTCAATATTAATATATTTTAAAGTAATTACATGAGTTTTATATTAAACATGAAATATATTTTTGTTTCTTCCTCACTTCTATCATCACTACTTTCATCACCATAGAAAACTTCTTCATTCAGTTTTGAAATCAATAGTTTTTCATAAAATTCAATAGTAGTTTCAACATCCTATTAATCAATACCTATATCATTATATTTTTAAAATAAAATTTTATTATTGGGTTTAGATATGTTCTTACCTTTACAATTTGAAGAAAACATTGATTGTTTGAATTTTGAAGCTTTCTTATTTGAGAATATCCTTATATTTTCATCTGTAATCTCATAATTTTATTCTCCTTTCACATTTAGATAATGTTATATGAAATTTAAAATAACTCCATTCATAGAACACATTAGTGTTAACTTTCCATGAAACTTTTCTTTTCTTATTCTCAAACGTTTAGAAATGAATGACCTGAGTTTTTTTAAATTTAATTTTGATATCTTCTAAATCAATAGATTCTTCCTCATCTTCATATACTTAAACGTTATTGTATTTCATCAAATTTTTAATGAAAATTACCCTATCTGACATTATCTTCTTCTTAAGGAAAATTCCCTTTTACATTTCATAATAAATCAGAATTATTTTAAGATCATATAATGGAAGCGTACCCAAATAACAATCTTCAAGCTTTGAGATCTCTTCATTAAAACTATCTAGAATAAATATATAGTATATTCTCTATAACTATAGAATCCTATAACGTTTTCCAAAACTTCAAATGGTATTTATAATTTCATTAAATTGAGTGAATAATTCATCCATTATTTCATTATCATTACTCCTGAGATCTTCTTATTTTAATCTCCAATATTTTGTCCTGGTTGGCTTAACTTTCACATTAACTTCATGGATATTTTTCAATTTATACCAGATTTACTTCACTGTTTTTATAAATTTATCTTTGAGAAACTATTATTCATAAAGAGAGGAAAAAGTTGAAATTCAAGAACAACAATCATTATCTAAATTTTATCTATCAACTGTTTTCATAGAAACTGCAAAAACACGGGGTGTAAAAAAATTGGTAGTACCCTCAAATATGTTTAGAATAATTGGTAAAAAATATGGTAGATAATACTTCCATATATAATAATCTTTCCCATCAAAATTGGGAAAACCCTTGATGTCCACTAAATTGACGTTTTCATGTTTGAAATAGAAGTTTACATCCCAAAAATTCTTATATAGAGGAAAATTTTTTCACTTTAAACATAAAACATATAATTTCCATCAAAGGAAACCTGAGTGCTCTGATATAACTTGAAAAGGACCCAAAAGATTAGTGAGAATTCACTAGGGTGATGTGAATGAGTGAATTAAATTTCTTGTTATGTTCCTAAAAAACAACCTTCAACACCCATTAAAGTAAGTGACTAGATAATTTTCAAACACACCTAGGCATACACAAAGTAGTAAGTTTTTTATAATTTTCACCACTCAAAATGAGTACCCACATCCTTGGTATGATTTGATAAAACATGTTATCACACAATCCAATATAATCATCATGTTTGATATAATGATCAGGGTTTATCCTTGAACTCATGATACAAAAAAGTGTCTCCCAACTTTTTTAATGTTATTTCATACAAACAAATATATAGAATCTATTTTTCACAAAAAGAGAGTATTTGACTAAATTAAACTTCAATCTAGTCTCCATTTTCATTCATCTTCTTATAATTCTTTTCTTTATCATCCTCTTATACTTTCATAACAATAAGTATTATTATCTATTTATTTTTTCACTTTCAACCTGTGTATTTATTAATGGATAACTATTTTTACCATTGTATTAAATATAATATACCATAGTAACAATGTTATACCCTCTTTAAATTCAAATTTAAAATTATAAATTCATAAAAATAATTATCTTTAACTACTTATCAACATATTCTCATTCAAACCTGATCCCTTAGATTATCATATACTTTTTAGTAGGATTTTATATATTTAAGAGACTCTTGGTAAGAGTTTTATCCCCTTTGAGTCATCTGAAATACAATAAAGGAGTTTCCAGTTTACTTCTTCTCTATTCTATCATAATAAATTTTTGTAAAAGTATGAAACCCTTTTATATAACTATATATTATAGAGTGACCCTTAAATATCTTAGGTAAACTTCAAGTAAACTTTATATATCATATGAGTAACCATTATATATTTCCTTTTCCTCTGATAAACCCTTTAGTAATATGAATACCAAGATTTATATATTTTCTTTTCCTTGTATCAATCCCCATGTATATGTATATAAAACATTATGAAATTCATTTTCCTTAGATAAGACTTTATATATAATTAGATAAAAAATTAAGTATTTCCTTTACCTCTTATCAACCCTTACATTTGAGAAAATTAGCCTTTATGTATTGAAAACTTGGCTAATTTTCCAAACCTAGTATAGTCAACACCATTTTTCTCTAGAATTCAAAAAAAATCCTTTATAATTATTTTAAAAACCTTATGAATTATAAATAAGATTACCATCACATAATAAAATTTATTTTATGTGATATTGAACAAGATTTATATAATTAGAGAAAATTCCAATACATAAACATATCCACTCCATTCTCTTCACATCTATTATTCCATTTTACAAAAAACCATGAAATGAATTCTTATTCAACTATTAATTTCAGTAAACTCTCCCTAGGTTACAATAAACTCCTCAATTTCACAAAACCTCATATTTCAATATCTTATAAAATAGATCTTAGTCTTAATATAAGGGAAGAGTGGACAAAAAACTCTACATAAAACATTATAAAAATTAATATTTAATAATTATTATATATGTAGAAGATATTATATTTTATGGAAATGAATAATGTATTTTTTATGTGTTTGATTTATATATGAAGTTATTTGTTTTGATATTTTTATGCTTGAAGAGATTACGTATTTCTTGGGTTTAAAATTTTCTCAAGAGAAGGATCATATTTTACTTTCTTAAGAGAAGTATACCCAATAAATTTTCAATATATTTGGAATATATAATTCAAAGAATGATTCTACCCTAATTTTAGTGGGATCAAATATATCAAATGATAAATATGGAAAAGAAGATGATTAAAGAGTGTTTAGAAAACTTATTTGGATTTTTCAGTACTTGATTTCTTTAAGACTCAATATTTTTTATACTGCTACACTTTGTGTATGATTTCAATGTACACCAAATAAAATAAATCTTTTGAAAAATAAATAGATTCTTAGATATATAAAATACATGATGAATTATGGGTTGAAATTTGACAACATGGGAAAGATCAAATTATTCATACTTGGAGATACAAATTGACATGTAAATGTAGATGATAGAAGAGAGATGTGTGTGGTATGGTACACAAATAAATAATTTTATATAACCTTGATTACTATCAAGGTGGAGTATGTTTTTATAATTCAAGAAAAAACCCAACTGATCCAGATGAATACACAATTAGAGGATCTCAAGGTGGATGTGAAGTTACCCCTCTTCTTAGGATGTCATAATCAAAGTACTATACATATTTTAAGAAATATAGTTTGTCATTCATGAACAAATTAAATTGTTATAAAATATGACTTTATTAAAGAGTTTGTATAGAAAGTAATTTTGAAACATTGGAGTTTATTCAAACCAAGTATAAAATAGATAATGTGTTCACTAAGCCACTACTTGAGGATGTATTTTAGAAAGCAAGGTTGATTATGGGACTTCAACCTTAATCCATTCATGAATAAGTTAAAATGATAATGTTTTCTAACTTCATATATTAGTTATTTTGTATTCAAAATGGGAGTAAAATAATGTAAATTATAAGAATATATATTTTCTTTAGGGGGAATAATATTTAAGGGGAATTTATAAAAGGGGAAATCTGTGAGATTAGTATGTACATGTGAGTTTGTGATGTTTATGAACTGTTCTAATACTTTTTGATGATAATTGTAAAGACCAATGATTTCCATGTAATTTCATTTAAATATATGGTAATATTATGAGTCTGTGAAAATTTACAGTGCGTGATTCTGAGGCCCAGTGTGCCTGGAATCAATTTCTGAAGTTTTGTTCAGGTACGTTCTATAAACGAATGATCGAGTTTTTATAAATTTTGAACTGGTGCTTGGAATTGAAATCCGAGTGAACCATTGAACTCACAGTGCCAGTTTTTTCTTAAGAGGACTTTCACCTCAATGGTAGTGGGTCGAGAATAAAAGATAGTTTTTGGGTTTTACGCGAAAGATTAAAATAAAAATAAATGTGTGTGACACTTTATTTTTATTTTACCAACATCCATGTGGGTATTGGGAGGTAGGACCCACTGGAACTATAACCTCCATGTGGAGGTTGGCAGTGGGAACCACCAGGACATAACCTCTCATGAGAGGTTATGGTGGTGGGGACCACCACGCCTTAACCTCCCATGTGAGGTTAATGTGGTGGGGACCACTGAAGACCACATAACCTACCATTATGAATAATATGGGTGGGGACCACACGACCCCTATTAATGGGAGGAGAGGAAAACCTCTCAACTCCCCTCATTAATGATAGAGAGACTCTTGACCTCCTCTAACTTTAATGTTTACTACACACCACCCTTAATGCGCCAAACTACGTAATTAATTTACCCAATTTGAGTATTGTTCCAACAATTAAATTGGAGAAATGATATCACATTTGGAATTTGGGTGGAATATTTGGGAGAGGAGAGCTTGGGAGAAATAGAGTTCTCCAACGAAGAACCTCATCTCCCAACGAAGAATGAAGAACGCGTTCTTCCAAAGAAGAACATCAGCAATTATCTCCATCGATCTTCTTCCCCGGACTCCTACTGACATGAAGCATCTTCCACAACCGACGCGCAAGCTCGGAATTGGAAGTGTGCGACAGACACAATGAACGATGACAACCCCTTCTTCTTCCCCATGACTCCATCGACGAATGACGATCACGGTAGGGGGTTAATTTCATTTAAGTTCCATGTTCTTCCTTTATTTCAAAATGAAGAACGAGGATGCTTTCTTTTTACGGGTGGATTGTTGTGGTTAGTTCTAGAGGACCAATTGCTATAACCCTAAACGCGGAGGGTGTGGTCCAAACTAACATGGCCTGACACCCTCTGTTGATCTCTTTTGTGATGCCCTTCGACATGGCGACGAGGAGAAAAAGGCGGCGAAGACAAAGGCTGCACTTCCCGCGACCTCCGTGACCCGGACACCTTCCGGCCTGCCCGCGCCCCGCCGGCCTACCCGGATGCCACCCGAATGCCTCTCGACTGCCCACCGGCCTACCGCCGGCCTGTCCTGCCACCTCCCGGCCGCCTGCCGCCCCCCTCCCAGCTAGCTGCTGGCCTGCCCAGCCGCCTCTTGGCCACCTGTTGGCCTGACCAGTCGCATCCTGGCCTTCCTAGCCACCTTCCGGCCTGCCCCGCCACCTCCCGATCTACCCGGATGCCTCCTGTGCACCCAGCCGAACCACGCCGGCCCGCGTGCCCCACACACACCGCGCCGCCGCTGGCCGAGCCAACGTCGAGCATCTGGGCCGAGCTGCCTAAGCCGCGCCCCTCGCGGTGCTGGCCGAACTGGCCTCGACCATCCAGGCCAAGCTACTGAGCGGTGCCCCATGCGCGCTTGACCGATCTGGCCTTCCGCGCCCCTCACGGTGCCTCCGGGCCGAACCGCCCTTACACCGACCTGTGGCGGGTCCGCGCCCTCGCGACCGATCGGCGCCCTCACGCTACTCACGACGTTTGCGGCCTACTGGGATAGGCCCAGTGGGCTGGGCCGAACCTGATGGGTCGACCCAGACTAAGTCAGTCAGGGTCGGTCTGACCGGGTCGGACTAGACCCGGGCCCACTGCGACCCTTTACTTTCTTTTGGCCATATCTTTGGCACCGGACGTCCATTTAACAAATCTTCAGCGACACTGGTAATATTGGAGTGTGAAGGTCCCTTTTATTATACCCCATTAGAGTTCATGGTATAGTTGAGTTACATTCAGGTTGGATTGTGCATGAATCCAACCAGGACCTCGGGACTAAAAGGCTAATAACTCACAGACTGAGTGTCCGATTGATGAGCCATCTGTTGCTTTGAGACCCCTATGACGTGGCAGACCTTTGGAATACTTATTAGTGATACTTCATGGAAGTTGATGTATCGACACTTGGATTGAGGATCAGACCCTCCCGGGATCAAGAGTTCATGGTGTGGAAACCCTGTGGATGGCTGCTCTCTGACTACTGTTCCTAGATCCTGTGTAGGTTCGACATCTCTGACTATTGTTCTTGGATCCTATGTGGGTTAGACAACTCAGACTACTATTATTGGATCCTGTGTGGGTTCTACAACTCTGACTACTATTCCTAGATCATGTGTGGGTTCAGCAGCTCTAACTACTATTACTGGATCCTATGTGGGTTCGACAGCTCTGACTACTATTCCTGGATCCTTTGTGGGTTCGACAAATTTGACTACTATTCCTGGATTCTGTGTGGGTTCGACAACTCTGGATACTGTTCCTAGATCATGTGTGGGTTAGACAGTTCTGATTTCATGTTCTTGGATCCTGTGTGGGTTCAACAGAATAGATGATTTAGTGGCTACATCTAATCATCTCTAACTCTCTATAAATGTTGTATACCTGTGTGAGCTAAGTCAGTTAATTTTGTGTTTTCCTCATGATTGAGATGGATTACTTGATAACCTAGGTATATGTATGGGAATATACCTAAGTGGGGTTATCTATTGATTTCATACCTTGTGGGTTTTCATTGTTGGATTTTGTGAGACCTTGAGGGTGTTGGGGTCCCTATTGAGTTTCATTATACTCCCCCCTACATGGGTTATGCCCGAACCTCGTTGTGTTGGATGAAAACGATGGACAACGCTAACCGAGGTCGAGAGTATCAGGATTAGATGATACCTAAGGTGGACCTTGCAGTGTGACGGTTCACGGAGGAGACAGATGGACACTGGAGTGCTGTGGAGGAGATCTGTACCTACCCTTCAGGTAGGAACCTTGGAGGATGTTGTAGTGACAGTTTTTCCTTTCTTCTGTTGTACTCTCATATTCTTGTACTTTAGTGTTGGTCTTGTATTTACGACCCCTTTACTTTCAAAAAAATTCAGTTATATAATTTTAATTAGTGTTTTGTTTCCATATCATGCTCTGTTGCGTGTGTTCACATGTTATAAAAGAAACGTATTCTCAGTTTTAGGGAATTTCGCCTTTGGTGCTAGTCTCCACCCCTTGGCCTATGGAAGGTGGGCTTGGGGTAGTCATGGAATAGGCCCCGGGGGACGGGTCGTTACAAATTGGTATCATAGGAGTCGATTTTACTGCAGAAGTTAGGACTCTTATCTTTTATGTGAAGCAATAGTGTTAAGTGTAGTGAGGGTGATTTTCAGTTCAGGGAGTCCAGTGTTGGTGCGGCGGCCGACATATCCATACACCAGAACCCTGACTTTTGATTTCTGACTCAGTGCACAAAAACAATGATTTCATGTGTGTTTTCAAGAGTCTTCTTTGTGAATTATTTGATTCCGCTCACCAGGTATAACTTTTGACCAGGGCACACTTGTTTCTTTTCAGGATGCCTCTACACAGACAGGTAGCTAGGGTTCCGAGAGTAGTATGGACAGATAGCCCACCGAGCGACGAGGCCTCAGTGTAGGGCCCTTTTCCAACAGAGGTACCAGCGGTACCACTCCCCGTTGGGCCACCGATGCCACCAACCCCAGTAGCAGAGAGTGCCTGCTTCTTGAGCGCATTGCACGAATTCCAGTGCCAGAGGCTGCCCAGGTTCAGGGGTGAGACAGACTCATAGGTAGTTGAGGATTGGATGGAGGCTATGGTGAGAGTCTTCAGACTGGTAGGGACACCAGCCGACCTTATGGTGATCCTTACTACAAGTCTCCTTCAGGCAGCAGTAGGCAGATGGTGGAGCCTGATGCTCCAGGTGCATGACGAAGTGACACTTCTCTAGGTAGACTTCAAGAGCCAGTTTCGGGTGGATTTTTTCCCAGTCACCCTACATGTAGTGCAAATGCAGAAGCTACTTCATCTTCAGTAGGGTAGCATGACGGTAGCACAGTACTCAGTGAGGTTCACCGACCACTCGCACCACTCCACAGATATGGTGTGGGACCCATTCTTCAGGTCCCGGACCTAAGAGAAGTGGCTCAGGCGAGAGATCAGAGCTCCGATGATCCCACTCAGCATCCCGACGCAGGCGGGGGTGATTGAGAGAGATCTCATGGTGGAGAGTTTTCTTGTTGATCAGTCTCCAGCAGCAAGATCCACCACTAGTCGACATGTAGCAGAGTCTTCTGCAGCTAGAAGTAGATAGATGTCGCAGAGGTCCAAGAGGACCAGACCTATGGGTGGATGACCTCATGACTCAGGGCCAGTAGTGTGGGGCACATGAGATAGATCTAGACATTCTAGGAGTGTGCGGTGTTACTCTTGCGGCAGGCAGAGTCACATGGCTCGTGATTGTCCAACCCGTCATTCGAATGATCAATAGATGGTCAAAATACTGCCCAGGTAGATACATAGATTCGATCGAGGTGGTCCACAAGGAGCAGGCGGACGTGACAGAGGATCTGGTCGTGCAGCTGGCGGTGGATGACGTTACGAGGTGTTACCACCACCACCACCAGGAGGTCCACTCCGACCGTAGGGAGTAGGAGGACATGCGAGAGCTCAGCTCCAGGCATATGAGGTTTATGATTATGGTGCTATGGAGATGATTCGAGGTACGATTTTTTTCTACTCCACCATGGCTGCAGTTCTTATAGATACAGGTTCCAATCACTCTTTCATTGCCACCACCCTCGTTCGGAGCTCGGAGATTCCAACGGAGCCGTTAGCTCAATCCTTAGGGCTACAGACTCCTATGGGAGCAGATTCGATGATTATGAACTAGTTCCAGCTGTGTGAGCTTACTCTAGGAGGTGAGGGCTTCGGCTGGGATCTCCTAGTAGTGGCGTTGAGTCCTTACGACATCATCTTGGGTATGAACTGGTTATCTATAGTCCATGCTCAGATTGACTATATTAGGTGCAAAGTGAGGTGTGTCCACACGGATGGGACCAGGTTTAACTTCAACGATGAGAAGGGAGCCTTTTCAACATAGGATGGACTTACCTAGAGGAGGGTGCAGCCGATCACTCATCAGTTGGCTTGCCTTACCCTCAGAGCAGCAGATGTGGAGATTCCGAGCTATCTTGTAGTGGTGGACCAATACACGTATGTTTTCCTTGATGATGTCCCAGGTCTACCTCCTCATAGAGAGGTGGAATTATGCATTTACTTGTACCCCAGGATGACACCAATATCTACTCTAGCGTATCAGATGGCTCCCAAGGAGCTTCGCAAGCTATGGGTACAACTAGAGGACTTGCAGGGGAAGGGATTCATCTGACCTAGTGTTTCTCCCTGGGAAGCCCCAATTCTGTTAGCCAAGAATACGGATGGGAGCTTGAGGCTTTATGTTGACTATTGGCGCCTTAACCAGGTGACCGTGAAGAACAAGTAAACACTCCCAAGGATTGATGACCTCTTTGATCAATTGAAGGGATCACGATGGTTCTCAAAGATAGGCCTCAGATCAGGCTATCACCAGCTCAGAGTTCGAGAAGAGGATGTGAAGAAGACGACCTTCAGATGTTGGTGTGGCCAATACAAGTTCTTGGTTCTTCCATTCGGCATAACCAACACTCCAGCAGTGTTCATGGGACTCATGAACAGGATTTTCTAGCAATACCTCGATTGCTTTGTCGTAGTCTTCATCGAAGACATTCCGATCTACTCGACTACTGAGGAGGAGCATGCCTACCATTGAAGGTAGTACTGGACATACTCTGAGAGGACTAGATTTATGGTAAGCTCTAGAAGTTCCAGTTTTGGATCTGGGAGGTTTACTTTTTGGGACATGTCATCTCGAAGGCTGGAGTTGCAGTAGATCCAGTGAAGATTGAGGCGGTACTTTCTTGGGAGCCACCCAGGTGTGTGACGGAGGTGCGAAGTTTCCTAGGTTTGGCTGGTTATTACCAGATGTTTATACCAAACTTCTCCAGAGTTGCAACACCACTATCAACCTTGATGAAGAAGGGGAAACCCTTAGTATGGTTATAGAGATTCCATAAGAGCTTTCAAGAGCTGAGGCAGAGGCTGATTAGTGCCCCCCATCTTGAGGATTCTAGGGGAGGGAATAGGGTATATAGTCTACTGCGACACATCCGGGACCATACTTGGATGTGCCCTGATGCAGGAGTGAGCAGTGATCGATTTTGGTTCTCAGCAGCTGAGACAACATGGGTAAAACTACGCTACCCATGACTTGAAGTTAGCAGCAGTGGTCTTCGCCTTGAATATGTGGTGGAACTATTTGATGGGTGAATGTTTTACCGCGTAGTCTGATCACAAGAGTCTCAGGTATATCTTCTCCCAGAAGGACCTGAACTTGAGACAGCGACGTTGGGTTGAGTTCCTATAGGACTATGACTTTGAGATAGTCTATACTCCAAATAAGGGGAACGTTGTTGCAGATGCACTCAGCAGGAGAATTGGTATACAACTGTTAGGTGAGGAGACGGAGCAGCTGGATGCTTTACAAATATCCTTTGTGGATAGAGATGGAGCAGCCTTCCTTCAGTATCTTACAGTCACTCCCCCACTTCTTCAGCGAGTCAAGGAGGCACAACATGGGGATGCTGACTGCGAGACACGACGTGCTCAGATATCCATGGGGAGGCACCTGATGGATTTTCTGAAGGTGGAGAGCACATCATCCTCTTTAGAGGACGTACTATGGTGCCAGTGTCACTTCAGGAGGAAGTGTTGAGAGGGTTACACACATACCCTCTAGTGGTACATCTAGGAGTGGTGAAGATGTACCAGGATCTCCAGTGGAAACACTGGTGGCCGGGAATGAATAAGGCAGTTGCAGAGTTTATCTCTTGGTGCCTCACTTGTCAGCAAGTGAAGGCAGAGCACCAGGTACCAACAGGCTTGGTTCAGCCTTTAGAGGTCCCAGAGTGGAAGTGGGATGGGATATCCATGGACTTCGTGATGGGACTTCCACGTACATCTAGAGGTCATGAATCTATTTGGGTGATCGTCGACCGACTCACCAAGTCGGCCCACTTCCTACCGATCAGAGAGCAGGGTTCAGTAGAGATCTTGGTACTCCTCTATGTGCAAGAGATTGTGTGCCTACATGGAGTACCTTCGACGATTGTCTCCGATCATGACACACGTTTTACTTCACTATTATAGAAGGGGTTTCATGAGGCTTTTGGGACACAACTTCGTTTGAGCACCGCCTTCCATCCTCAGATAGATGGTCAGACTGAGCAAACCATTCAGACCCTCGAGGACATGATCTGTGCATGTTTCCTTTACTTCAGTCGCAGCTAGGAGGATCACTTACCATTGGTGGAGTTTGCATACAACAACAGCTATCACTCCACCATTGGGATTGCACCTTTTTATGTGTTATACGGGCGAACTTGCAGATCGCCCTTGTGCTGGAGTGACCCTAGGGAGTCAGCACTAGTGAGACCAGAGATGGTATGAGCTACCATGGAGAAGGTGGAGATCATCCAATAGCGTATGAAGACTACACAGAGTAGGAAAAATTCATATACTGATAGGAGACGGAGGCCTCTGAAGTTCGAGGATGGAGACCACGTCTTTCTACGGGTCTCACCCCAATGAGGTCTATGGAGATTTGTCCAAGGCGACAAGTTATCTTCACATTTCATCAGACCTTTCTAGGTCCTCAGTAGAGTTGGTGAGGTGGCATACCGCTTAGCTATTCCACCTCAGTTGCACCAGGTGCATGACGTCTTCCACGTATCCCAGCTGAGGAGATACGTGCACGACCCTTCCCACATCATCGACCATGGAGAGTTGGACGTCGACGATGGAGCGACTTTCACGGAGGTTCCAGTAGAATTGAGGTTCGACAAGAGCGAGTCCTTTATGGATGGTTGATACCTCTGGTGCGCATTTGTTGGAAGCACGAGAATCTCCAAGAGAGCACATGGGAGCGGGAGGGTCAGATGCATGCTCAGTACCCCCACTTGTTTCCTTAGTTTGAGTTGTGGCTTACGGGGACGTAGAGCCATGAGGTGGGGAGAATGTAAAGACCCGGGATTTCAATGTATTTTTTTTAAATATATTGGATTTTTACGAGTCCATGAAAATTTACGATGCGTGATTCTGAGGCCCTATGTGCCCGAAATCAATTTATGAAGTTTTTTTAGGTACATTCAGTAAACGTACGAGCGAGTTTTTAGAAATTTTGAATCAGTGCTCAGAATTGAAATACAAGGGCACCGTTGAACTCGTAGCGTCAGTTTTTTCTCAAAAAGACTTACATATTGACGATAGTGGGTCAAGAATAAAAGATAGTTTTTGGGTTTTACTCGAAAGATTAAAATAAAAATAAATGTGTGTGACACTTTATTTTTATTTTACCAACAACCATGTGGGTGTTGGGAGGTAGGACCCACTAGAACTATAACCTCTATGTGGAGTTTGGAAGTGGGAACCACCAGACCACAACCTCTCATGTAAGGTTATGGTGGTGGGGACCACCACGCCTCAACCTCCCATGTGAGGTTAATGTGGTGGGGACCACCCGAGAACACATAACCTCCCATTATGAATAATAGGGGAGGGAACCAACCGACCCCTATTAATTGGAGGAGAGGAAAACCTCTCAACTCCCCTCATTAATGAGGGAGAGCCTCTTGACCACCTCCAACTTTAATGTTTCCAACACACCACCCTTAATGCGCCAACCTACATAGTTAATTTCCCCAATTTAAATATTGTGCCAACAATTAAATTGGGGAAATGATATCACTTTTGGAATTGGGGTGGAATATTGGGGAGAGGAGAGCTTGGGAGAAATAGAGTTCTCCAATGAAGAACCTCATCTCCTAATGAAGAACGAAGAATGCGTTCTTCCAATGAAGAATGCCGGCAATGATCTCCTTCAATATTCTTCCCCAGACTCCTACTGATGTGGAGAATCTTCCACAACCGACGTGCGAGCTCAGGATTGGAAGTGTGCGGTAGAGGCGACGAACGAAGACAACCTCGTCTTCTTCCCTATGACTCTGTCGATGAATGGAAATCAAGGTAGGGGTTAATTTCATTTAAGTCCCATGTTCTCCCTTTCTTTCAAAATGAAGAACAAGGATGCTTTCATTTTACGGGTGGATTGTTGTGGTTCATTCTAGAGGACCGATTGCTATTTCCCTAAATACAGAGGGTATGGGACAAACTAACATGGCCCGATACCCTACTTCGATCTCTTTTGTGATGCCCTTAGGCATGGAGATGAGGCGACAAAGGCGGCGAAGACAAAGGCCGTGATTCCCATGGCCTTCGTAACATGACCGCCCACCGGCCTACCCAACCGCCACCCCGCCGGCCTGCCCAGCCGCCACCTAGCCTCCTCCTGGCCACCCACCGGCCTACTAGACCAACCCTCGGCCTGCCCAGCCACCCCTCGTCCACCCCTCGGTCGCTCGCCAGCCTGGCCGGCTACCTGCCGTCCAGCCCGCTCGCCTCCCGGCCGCCTCCCGGCCGCCTTCCGGCCTTCCCAGCCATCTCCCGGCCTGCTCTGTTGCCTCCCGTGTGCCCAACCAAACCGCACCGGGCCGCGTGCCCCGCGCCGCCCTTGGCGAGCCAGCCTTGGCCATTCGGGCCACACCACTCAATCCATTCCCCGTTGCGGCGCTGGCCGAACCAACCTTAGCTATCCGGGCTGAGCCGCCGAGCATCGCCCCATGCGCGCCTGGCCGAGCCGGCCTTCTGCGCCCCTCGTGGCGCCTCCGGGCCAAACCGCCCTTACAACGACCCACGAAAGGTCCATTCCCTCATGACCAGTCCACGCCCTCACACTACTCGGGACCTTCACAGCCTACTGGGCCGGGCCCAGCGGGCCAGGCCGAACCCAATGGGTCGGACCGAACCCGGGCCCACTGTGACTCTTTTGGCCTTATCTTTGGCACCGGACGTCCGTTTGATGAACCGTTAGCGACACTGATAATCTTGGAGCATGAAGTTCTTTTTGAGTATACCCCACTGGTTTTTGGGGTATATTTGAGTTACGGTCAAGTTGGATCATGAACAAATCCAACCAGGCCACCAGGACTAAAAGGATAATAACTCACAGACTGAACGTCTGATTGACGCGCCGTCTGTTGCATTGAGACCCATAAGACATGGTGGAACTTTGGAATAATTACTAGAGGGACCTAAAGGAAGTTTATGTATCGAAACTTTGATTTAGGAGTGAAACCTCTTGGAATCAAGCGTTTTTGGTGTGGAAACCCTATGGCTGGCTACTCACTGACTACTGTCCTAGATCCTATGTGGGTTCGACAGCTCTGACTACTGTTCCTGGATCTTGTGTGGGTTCGATAGCTATGACTACTATTGCTAGATCTTGTGTGGTTAGAACAACTCTAACTACTGTTCCTGGATCTTGTGTGTGTTCGACAGCTCTGACTACTATTCCTAGATCATGTGTGGGTTCAAAAGCTCTGACTACTATTCCTAGGTCTTGTGTGGGTTCGACAGCTCTGAATAGTGTTCCTGGATCTTGTGTGGGTTCGAAAGTTCTGATTTCTGTTTCTGGATCCTGTGTGGGTTCGACAGAATAAATGATTTAGTTGATATATCTAATCATATCTAACTCTCTAAAAAAGTTGTATACCTGTGTGAGATAAGTCAGTAAATTTTGTGTTTTACTCATGATTGAGATGGATTACATGATAACTTAGGTATATGTATGGTCATTGATTAGTCACTGAAAGTGGCTAATATTCATTGTTAAGATCTTAATATTAATGTGTTTAAAAGTTCATAAACATCAATTTTAGTCCAATTCAGAAATTGAACTTCATTTCCCATCATTGTGCAATTCATGCTTAAAATGTCAATTTGGGCCCACTCAATAATTTTCTTGTGTAAATTACAATATTCATCATTTTAATTTGACATTTTGGGATATGATTTATCACTTTGTTTGGAACATTTTATCTTTTAGGTCCGATGGATGAATCCCAAAGGAAGATGGAGAATTTTGCACCTGAAGGAAGAAACATGCTGGAAAAAGCATAATGGGCCTAAGGCCCATCAAACAAATGTGGGGCCCAGAAACCAAGCCCAATGAAGCTCAAATTTATACAGTAGAAAGATAAAAATATGAGGATCATTTTATTAAACTGTGGCCGGAGCTAATTCTGATTTTATCATGATGATAAATGGATCTGAAGTTGAGATTTAAATGGTGGACATGACATTAATGCTCAAAAATCCGTCACAAAATTTCGACTATAACATCCAAACGGCTGGGCGAAATTTCCTGAAATATTTACAGCTCATAGAGGACAGATGGATGAAGATATTTCTCTTCTACATCCCCTCCGGATTCGGCCTTCTTAAATTTTGAATTCACACGTCAATGTGGTGGACGAATCTGGACAGTTTTCCGGGTCAAATTCGAAACATCAATTTCCTTTTGATTATTCACCCTCCATTTGACTCTATTAATTGTTGGGGGTGAATTAATTGTTGGGGGATGTACCTAAGGCTCCTAATATGCCTATATAAGGAGCTATTGGTGAAGGGAATGGTGTGTGTAAAATTTTTCTTCTCATCTTGGATGCTTTGTTTCATTGTAATGTTTTGCTGTCCATTTGATGTTGTAATCATTCTTCATTCTGATGTAAGTTATTTGAATCACATTAGTTCTCAATAAAAGTTCTTCATTTAATCTTTTTCTTTTTTTTTCTTCTTATCACTTTGATACTGTTGCTTTAAGGTGTGAATTTATTCACACCAGCACTTGTGAATTTATTCACACAACGGTGGAGTGATCGTTTCATTGTTTTATTTTTCTTCTCCAATTCTGCTTCTTTAAGTCGACTTCCCGCTTCCATTTATTTAATAGCATAAATGGAGGGCTAAACCCTTATGCGTTGGTCCTAGGGAGTTGCATGGGGAAGATTGGATGTTATTTTATGATCTAAAATTCTTTAATCATTTCATGAATTTAAGATTTCCATTTGATGATTAATTTCTTCTTCATCTTCGCCAACTTTAACAATAACACATTTCGAGTGATAGTACGATCCAATTCCTTGGAGTGATCATTAAATTGATTCTCTAAGTTCATTGGTTATTAGCCTTGTAATTGTTAGGGATTAAATTGGTGAATGATGTTGAGGAATTATATCATTTTGTGGACACGTCTTGAATTAGTGAAACAAACGTTATAAGATAATAAATACATCCAATCTAACCCTAGTAACAACTTAGGATCAACTCATCTCCATTAATTGTTTTAGACTAAGTAAGTTTATGTTTTAATTTATTTTCTTTAAATTAATTAAGTAGTTATTCAAATAAAATCAATCCAAATAGTTGGCCACTCCATAGCCAAATCCTTCCAAAATCAGAGTGTCTCTCGGTTTCTTCTTCGGTCCCTGTGGACTCGACCCCTACTTGTACAACAACGACCGCATACCTGTAGGGTAAATTTGGGCGCAACCAAATTTTGGCGCCGTTGCCGGGGACCCAAGTAAGTACCTTAGACCCACATCTTCTTTTCTCACCCCAAATTCTCTATTCTCACCCTATATTTCTCTTTTCTTTTCCCCATTCTGTTTTCATGTGTCCAAAAAAAAATCCATATCCAAATTTCATTCAACTCCAATGGAGTATCATCAACAATTTCCTTTCATAAACTCAGGCTAGAATCAAATAGAAAATCAACAATGAGAATCCCCTCAGATAGAAAATTACTTTGATCAACACTTGAATGATTACCCCACACCCGATAACTTGTACAATCAATGAGATGCTGATTGTTTAAAGGATCAATTTCCATACCTCTCGAGGATGATTGAAGAGATAAAACTTAATGAAGTTCATGAGGTCCAAACATATATCAATCCTAATTCTGAAAAAATTATTGAACATTTGTGTGAAAAAATGGATAAAATGAATTCAGAAGTTTCATCACTGAGAGTAGAACTACAAAGCATTGAATCATCTTTGGAACCCACTCCAACTCAGGTTATCCCTTCCACATCACTTATAGAAGAATCTTGTTACCCACATAACTTATTTGAATTTAGTGACGAACCCACTTTAGAATATTGGAAAATAGAGTTGGATAATGAAGTGAATTGCTCAGGTAATTTTGAAAGTCAAGCTAATGAACATGAGGGAATTGTTAACAAGTGTTTAAATCAGGATGAAATTGATTTCATGAATTCACAAGAGGGAAATTTTTCTTCAGAGATTGAATGTTCGGAATATTTCTACAATGATGATTTTTCAGATACACCAATCACTGAACCATTAGGAGAAATCACAAACATCAAACCCATACCCATTTATGAAACTCATCTAGAAAATTTTGGGGTTGAATCTTCAATTCAAAGGGAACCAATTGTGTTTGGAAATTTTGAAAATGAAAATGATATTGATTCTAATTCCTTATCTATTTTTGAATGTCCTATCCAACCTGAACTTAAAATCAATGTCCTTACTTCCCCACTCAGGCATCCCATCATAGGGTACAAACAAGACCTCTCAGTTATCATTCATCCATCTCATGAAACCAATAATGTAGGAATGAACCTTGAAATCTTAGGAAATACTCCAGATAAAACACGATCAACCATTTTAGATATTCCTTGGATTTTACCAATCATTGTAGAAAATAGGATTTCACGTGAATCAAATTATAAAAAAATCAATATGAATAAAGTTGAAGTGGACAAAAATGGGGTCTTAAAAATGATGAAAGTTGGAATTGGATAAGTTGGGGGGTACAAGTCGGGCTAACGACGTTAAACAAAAGCGCTGCATGGGAGGCAACCCATGGTTTTCATGTTTTCTAATCATTTTGAATCATTTTCTTTTTCATATAATAAATTACCATAGACTGTAGACCTGTTCTTCTTTTATGAGTAAGGATGGGTACGGAAGGGGAGCGCTATATTCATCCATGTCACGTGGCGTGATCTATGAGTAATACCTTACCCAGAAATCTAAAATATGACAATGTATCATCAGTTTATTTTGTTTTGTTTATTATTATGTTTTTATAGGTTAAAAAATAAAAGGACATGCTGAAATCCATAAGGAAAATCCATTCACCACCATCCAAGCCACTGAGACTCAAATCCAGGATTGAAGGGAGACTATGGCATATGCTATCATCATAAACCACCAGGTGACTTCATTCCATGATTTTCATTTTAAATTTCTTCTTTGAACTCCTCTCCTACCCCGTTCTCACTTTTCTTTTCTTTAAACACTGGGGACAGTGTCATTCTAAGTTGGGGGGAGATAAAAAATGATTTTTTTATATTTTGTGAATAAAAACATGCATGAAAAGAAAAATTCCATTAACCTTAAACATGATAAACACACATTGCAAACTCTAAAATTGGATATCAAATAAATTTTTAATGCCTTGATTCTGATTTTAATGGAAGTTTAAGTTCATGAGCATAGTTTTTGGAAAGTGCGGTTGTCCGATGTGATTTTTCAATGTTTACAATTTCATCCTCTTAATAAAAATGCCACAATGCACGTCTTCTAGATCGTGGGTGTAAATTTGAGTTCTTGGGTCCCTTTCATTATAGCACAGGGTTCTGGGGTCACTTTTAGTTTAATTTGAGTATCCAAAAAAAAAACAAAAAAAAAAAAAAAAAAAAAAATTGAAAAATATAATAATGACCACATAGAGCAATGTTTTGTCCAAATGCGTGGCGTCCGACACTTGGGGATCGTGACTCCATAGTTGTCTTTCCCAGAGTTAGGCTTTATATCTCTATTGTAGAGCATGAAATTGAGAAAATGCGTGGCGTCCGGCACTTGGGGATCGTGACTCCATAGTTGTCTTGCCCAGAGTTAGTCTTTTCATATCTATTGTGGTTAAAAAAAAGGATACTCATCTTAAGGTTTAATGTGATTCCCACCTAGCGCTTCCATTTTTTCCCCTTGAACAATAAAATGGGCCCCATATCTTTTATGATGCACAACACTTTATCATGCTTAATTGGAATTGGATGAAATGTGGCAATGAATTTGAACAAAGGAATGGGCTTGGGCTTGGGATATGCTTATGGACCTAGCTTGTTTTAAATGATTTTGATGGGTTTTCATAATTTTTTTTGGTATTAGATATTTGGGTGAGTAATGTGTATTTAAATGTTTTTGGAAAAGGGGATTTGGATTTCATATTTGTAATTTATTTTTCTCGGGACTAGCAAAACTCAAGTTGGGGGGTGTGATTAGTCACTGAAAGTGGCTAATATTCATTGTTAAGATCTTAATATTAATGTGTTTAAAAGTTCATAAACATCAATTTTAGTCCAATTCAGAAATTGAACTTCATTTCCCATCATTGTGCAATTCATGCTTAAAATGTCAATTTGGGCCCACTCAATAATTTTCTTGTGGAAATTACAATATTCATCATTTTAATTAGAAATTTTGGTATATGATTTATCAATTTGTTTGGAACATTTTATCTTTTAGGTCCGATGGATGAATCCCAAAGGAAGATGGATAATTTTGCGCCTGAAGGCAGAAACATGCTGGAAAAAGCATAATGGGCCTAAGGCCCATCAAACAAATGTGGGTCCCAGAAACCAAGCCCAATGAAGCTCAAATTTATACAGTAGAAAGATAAAAATATGAGGATCATTTTATTAAACTGTGGCCAGAGCTAATTCTGATTTTATCATGATGATAAATGGATCTGAAGTTGAGATTTAAATGGTGGACATGACATTAATGCTCAAAAATCCGTCCCACAATTTCGACTATAACATCCAAACGGCTGGGATAAATTTCCTGAAATTTTTACAGCTCATAGATGACAGATGGATGAAGATATTTATCTTCTACATCCCCTCCGGATTCGGCCTTCTTCAATTTTTAATTCACACGTCAATGTGGTGGACGAATCTGGACAGTTTTCCGGGTCAAATTCGAAACATAAATTTCCTTTTGATTATTCACCCTCCATTTGACTCTATTAATTGTTGGGGGGTGAATTAATTGTTGGGGGATGTACCTAAGCCTCCTAATATGCCTATATAAGGAGATAGTGGTGAAGGTAATGGTGTGTGTAAAATTTTTCTTCTCATCTTGGATTCTTTGTTTCATTGTAATGTTTTGCTGTCCATTTGATGTTGTAATCGTTCATCATTCTCATGTAAGTTATTTGAATCACATTAGTTCTCAATAAAAGTTCTTCATTTCATCTTTTTCTTTTTTTTCTTCTTATCACTTTGATACCGTTTCTTTAAGGTGTGAATTTATTCACACCAGCACTTGTGAATTTATTCACACAACGGTGGAGTGATCGTTTCATTGTTTTATTTTTCTTCTCCAATTCTGCTTCTTTAAGTCGACTTACTGCTTCCATTTATTTAATAGCATAAATGGAGGGCTAAACCCTTATGGGTTGGTCCTAGGGAGTTTCATGGGGAAGATTTGATGTTATTTTATGATCTAAAATTCTTTAATCATTTCATGAATTTAAGATTTCCATTTGATGATTAATTTCTTCTTCATCTTCGCCAACTTTAACAATAACACATTTCGAGTGCTAGTACGATCCAATTCCTTGGAGTGATCATTAAATTGATCCTCTAAGTGAATTGGTGATTAGCCTTGGAATTGTGAGGGATTAAATTGGTGAATGATGTTGAGGAATTATATCATTTTGTGGACACGTCTTGAATTAGTGAAACAAACGTTATAAGATAATAAATACATCCAATCTAACCCTAGTAACAACTTAGGATCAACTCTTCTCCATTAATTGTTTTAGACTAAGTAAGTTTATGTTTTAATTTATTTTCTTTAAATTAATTAAGTAGTTATTCAAATAAAATCAATCCAAATAGTTGGCCACTCCATAGCCAAATCCTTCCAAAATCAGAGTGTCTCTCGGTTTCTTCTTCGGTCCCTGTGGACTCGACCCCTACTTGTACAACAACGACCGCATACCTGTAGGGTAAATTTAGGCGCAACCAGTCATATAACTAAGTGGGGTTATATATTGATTTCATACCTTGTGGTTTTTTCTTTGTTGGATTTTGTGAGACCTTGAGGGTCTCAGGGTACCTACTGAGTTTCATTATACTCACCCTTACCGGGATATACCCTCACCTCATTGTGTTGGATGTAGATGATAGATATCACTGACTGAGGCTGAGAGTATCAATACTGGAAAATACCCGAGGTGGACCTTACAGTGTGACAGTTCACAGAGGAGACGAATGAACGATGGAGTGCTGTGAATGTGATCTGTACCTACCCTTCAGGTAGGAACCTCAGAGGGTGTTCCAGTGGTAGTTTTTCCTTTCTTCTATTGTACTTTCAGATGCTTGTACTTTAATGTAGGTCTTGTATTTTCAGCCCCTTTACTTTCAGAAAACTTTTGTTATACAGTTTTACTTAGTGTTTTGTTTCCAGCTAATGATCTGTTGCGTGTGTTCACAGGTTATAAAGGCAATACCTTCCCAGTTTTAGGGAATTTCTCCTTTGGTGCTAGTCGCCGGCCCCTAGCCCATGGAATGTGGGCTTGGGGTAGTCACGGAATGGGCCCCGGGGGATGGGTCATGATAATAATGTGTGTAGAAAGATTGTTTTTGTAAATTGCAAGAATAGGTTTGAATATTTGAGATGAAATGAGCAGTGTTGTTGTGGGAAATGATGTTGGAAATTAATGGAAAGTACCATAATGGATAGATTTGTTATTATTATTCATAATTCATTTATCATAGACCACATTCACTCAAATAGGATTAGAGAAATTTAATGATTATTCATTATTATGTTTAAAGGGTAAAATATGTTCAATAGTGGAAAATTATTTTTTTTAAATTTATTGGTTGTTGTTTGGAAATAAAATACAAAGGGAATGATTTTTGAGACCATGATGAAGGATACTGTTGATACCAGAGTGTTGGTGGAGTTTACCAGAATTGAGGGAGATGAATCCTTAAACATTAGAGTGATTTTTTCAAGAGGGGGGAGTTGTTTGAGAAAGTGTGGAGTGAATATGGTTGATGAATCTTGAGTTTAAATCTATTTTTAATGAATTATTCATTATCTAAATTATATTGAACCTCAGGTAATTTATGATGTTTTAGTTGAGGTAAAAGTGTTTTGGTAGCCTAAAAGAGAAAGAAAACAATTTGGATTAAGAAATATGTATTTTTAGAGATGTTTTGGAGATTAATATTTTATCATTCCATAATACATATGGTCACACCATTATGATTGAAACATAAGAGAAAAATATGATGATGTAATATTAAATCATGATAAAATATTTTTTTTCACATCATTATTTTAAAATAAATATAATGATGTTTTTGAACAAGTATTAGAGTTAATGAAATCACATTGAAATGAGGAGACAATGAGAAATCAATGATCTTATCAATCATATGTACAAAGAGTCTTATTACACTAGTGTAGATCATGTTTTAATGGATCTAAATGAGGGTTTGATGTAAAATATAAAAAAGGATTCCCCATCATGAATGAGGTGAATTCACCACAACCAGTCACAACCAGTCATGTATAAGAGTAGATTTAGTATACATAAGAATAATCTTGTAGTTCAAAACAAGAAATAACTAGAAAAACATAATATTAAACTCAAGATATATAAGAATAATCTTGAGTGTTGGATGTATATTACACCATGACGGAATAAACGACACCATAAATGATTTTTCATAGAAGTGTTACTCAATCTATATAAGAGTAACTTCTTGAGGATCATGCCAGAATGATCAGTCTGTAAGAATTATGTTCATGTCTAGAGTTTTAGAAGAAAATTATCACATCATAGTGGATGTAGACATTTTCTAAGGTGGTTTTTGAGCAGTTGGAGGAAAATTGGTCAGTCTTGACATGAATCTATTTTCTATTCCATGAAATTTATGATCATACCTCCAAAGTAAGAGTCATTCCCTGATAAATATAAAATCCAGAATTTGATATATATTGATGTGGAACACATGAAGATTCAAGGTCAAATAAAAATTTATCCTTTGAGTACCTCAATAATATACAATAATATCTATAAGACCTAGAGAGATCCAATATAAAAAAGAAGTAAGAATAGTTTAAGTGGAAGTTCTCACCTAAAATCATGTAAGAATTCAGTATTAGGATGTGTGATAAGTGAATAAATTTATTCTATATAAGTGTATAGAATTGTAGTTAATTAGAATGAAAGAAGAGGAAGAATAAGAATAATAATACTAATAAGAAGAAGTGATTTGGGGGGGGGGGGATGATAGAGGATGGTGGCTGTACACACGGGAGGATCCTTTATTCAAATCTAAGATGAATAGATCTCACTCTAATTTTTATATTTTATTTCTATGGAGTAATTTAATCTGGATTGGGAAAGATAATTAAAGCCTATATAGAATAAACTTGTTGTAGGGTTTAAATCTTCTACCCTACAATGTAAAGTGATTTCCTTTGTATAAGCTCTTACAGGTTCTGAAAACACTTCTTCTGACTACAATAGGCCTCCTATCATCAAGCGTTTTGGAGAAGGTGCCGTCATAGGTGATGCAGATCTGGACACAGTAAAGCAAAGGATGTATATAAAAAAGTAATTGGTGCTTGGTTATATTTCATATAAAAAAGGTATAGGTCCTTGGTCATACAAAGATCTAAAATAATGAATCTATCATCACTATAATATCCCCAAATGGAGACTGAATCTAATTGGAAAAGGTTACTTCCACATTATCCAATAGAATGAATAAGGAATCAATCTAATTTGGAACACAAAAACCCTCAACTTGAATCCAAGGATCTTCTGTATCTCATAATGGGATGACAATTTTAACCCTTTCACTCATAATAACTCCATACCATAGGTATGGACTAGGATTCATGGGTTTTCCATTGATTTAATGGAATCCTAAAATCCTCAATGACTTGGCCTATAGAATTGGTACTTCCTCAAATATTGACCAATGCACAATCAATGAGGACCTATGACTTTATTCCAGAGCTCTTATTGAGATCAACATGGATTCACCACCTCTAGACTAGGTTTCTTTGGAAGTCAATGATAATTTAATCAAGGTTTTATTTGAATTTGAAAATATTTCTCAGTAATGTGAGAATTGTAGAATGGTGGGTCTTAATTTAAAGAAATTTTGTGTGGTTTAGAAGATTTTCAAACTAGTCAAGGATAATATGTCATAAAAGGAAGATTCGCAAGGAAATAATCCAAGCCTAATGGAATATGTTAGAAAATATGTGCCTGAGCAACCCCAAGGGGTGCAATGGGGAAAGTCTACTGGCACAATCACAATATGGGAAGTCTTGGTTGAATAGGAAAAACAATAGTAGACCTTCCAAGATGAAAACATTGAGACTCTTAGCATACAAATTGAGGCATAAAAGCAATGTATGGATGTTGATGAATATGTTTTCTTGGATTTATTAGTAGATTTTCTGTCAACTACTCTCTCTATGAAACCGAGGATTTTCTATTTGATTTAATAAATTATGATTTAAATGAATCAAATCATATGGAAATATCCATAGAAGATGATAACTAGCAGGGTTTAGATTCAAAACAAGGGACTGGTGCTATGCAGGACCATCAGACAGTTGACACTTTAGTGGATGACATTCCTATCAAAAACCATATAAAGGAGGAAGGAAAAGTTTCAAATCAGGTGTGAATTGATGATGACTTAAAAGAGATATAGTCTGCTAATACTTCCAAAAAGGCTGAGATCATAAAATCTAATAGAAAGAAGAATTTAGAGTTAAAATAAAAAGGGGGAGTCACCCCCAAACAATGATCAAAATAAGGATTCTATTTTGGAACTATCAGGGTTTAGATAACCCTAGAACATTGGGTTCCCTTAGGCTCTTTTAGCTAGGTATAAACCTGAAATAATTGGTATTTTAGATCCAAATACAAATTACACTAGTTAAAGATCTCCCTTGGATAGTTTTATTTACTCCATTCTAGGTACAATTCATAATTCTTCTTGTAGTGATAGGATATAGTTTCTGGTTCACAACAATGTAGAAAATCCTTCTCTTATTCATGAGGATGAACAAGTCATCACATTCAGTTTTTTATATATGGAAAAAAAATTATTTTCTCAATGGTATATGCCTCCAATAATTTCATTGATGGAAGACTTCTTTGGATGCATATCAAGGACTTTTCCAGATCAGTTTCTAATCCCTGGGTTATCATGGAGGATTTTAATTCAATTCTTCATGTTGATGATGATCTTGAACCTATTTCAAGCATTGTTTCAATTAAGAAATTTAGATCATGTGTTGAGGAACTTAACTTGATTGAAATAAACCTCATTGGTTCCAAAAATGCATGGTATAAAAGACATATATATGGAATGAGGGAAAGAATAATTGAAAGAGAATTTTTCAATGAGGCATCACATGGAAATTAGAGAGCGATATCATGTGTTACCCTAGAAAAAACACAACTTGAGTCATCATCAGATTCTGGAAAATTTGATTGAAAATGAGGATAATTAACTGATTCTCTACAAATTAAACAACGTGTAGACCACCCTTCCAGAATGTACTCAAATAGTCAATGACACATGGGCAATGGATGATCAAAGTGGTAATCTCATGGCTTGCATATTCAAACTTAGAATGATCATGGTTAAAATGAAAGAATGGAGAAAGATAAAGTTAAACTTACTTGATGAAGAGGTGTATTCTCTTGAATAATCTCTACATGGAATCCATGAATATATAAATAAAAACAATTTCTATGAGGATATTATTCAAGAATCCATGATTTCATCCAAGATATAAAATCTTATCATACCAAGGGACAACATTCAAAAGGACCTTTTCAAGATTAGGTGGCTCAATAATGGGGATAGAAATGCCATGTTCTTTAATGCTCTTCAATGGGTAAGAAGGGATAATAAAACCTTATCTCTTTTTAAGGATGGAGAAACAATTATAGATGATAGACAATCCCTCTCATATCACATTATTTATTTCTACATGAATCTTTTCAATGGTCCAAAAAGGAGTGTGGAAATCAGGGAAGGCATCATTCCAAAAATGATAACCAAGGATGATAATAACTTACTCACCTCTATTACTCTAGATATTGAAATCAAGGATGCTATTTTTGTTCTCAATAAAGGGAGATCACTCGGTTTAGATTGGTTTCACCAAAATTTCTTTCAATTATACTAGGATATAATTCAGAATGACATTTTCTAGCTGGTTAGAAATTTATTAACAGGTGGATCCTTCTCTCAAGGATTTAACACTCAATTCATTTCCATAATACAAAAAGTGGAGAATGCATGTGATATCAGCCAATTCAGAATATTTTCCCTTATTAACAATGTCTAGAAAGTCATTACCAAAATTCATTAAAATCGACTTGATCACTTCTCAGACAAAATTATTTCATGGAATCAATTTGGATTTTTCAAAGGGAGAAAAATACAGGACTACCTACTCACTAGTTCTGAATGTGTGAACCTTTTTCAGAAAACCTCTAGGTGAGGAAATATAGCTCCAAATATTTACATGAAGAAGGCATTCGACACTATGGACTAGGGTTTTATTAGCATATTCTTTATGAGCTTGACTTTATGATGAGGTTCATTCATTGGATTAAATCCCTAATTGGGTATTCTCACATATACATTCTCATAAATGGGTCCCCAGAAGGATACTTCAAATGCTGAAGGGGGGTGGGGTGAGATAGGGTAAAACCCTTTCTGCTATCATCTTTTCTACTGCCGAGGACTATCTTCATAGGATTCTTTTACATATAGAGATAAAGAGAGATCTTAAAACTATTAAAGCGACCCGAGGATACTCTTCTCTTTATCATCTTCTCTTTACTGCTGACATTCTTATTTTTACTCTAGGTGACAGGAGTAACATCATAAAAATCAAGATCTTAACACACTATGAATGTGTTTTGGGATATGAAATTAATTGGATAAAATCATTCATTTATTTTGTAAGTAACACCTCAGCCTATAGGAAATCATGTATGATGAATGATCTAGGTATAAGGGAAGGCTCTCATCCATTCATTTATCTTGGATTTCCCATGTTCTGAGGAAGACCTAGGGACTATTACTTAATCAATGTGGTCATCTAGATTAGAATAACTCTCTCCTCCTGGAAGGTAAAATCACTTTGAATGGAAGGAAGTACATGCTTGGTCAAGTATGTGGTGGTTTCAAAGTTGGTGTACTCCTTCATGGTGTAATCATGGCCTACCTCTGTGATTAAAACCATCAAAACCATTATGAGAAACTTTGTGTGGAGTGGTGGTATAATGGAAAGGAAAATCATCATAGATCCTTAGAATCAGTGATGTATGCCTCAGGTTTCAGGGGGTCTTGGAATTAAAAACCTCGAGTTCTTTAATCAATCCTTGTAATACCACTTCATGTGAAGACTCATCAATGAAAATTATAAATCCTTGGTCTTTCTCAGAGATATATTTTTAACCCAACTGATTTAAGGAAAGTTGAGCTACATTCAGTCCTCTGTTAGGCCTAGTATTGAAGAATTTTTTAGAAAATTACCATGATCTCTCATTGGATGGTTAGTTTGAATTCCTCTATCGGGTTCTGGAAAGATAATTTTCTTGGAACTACACTTATTTATGGAGTTAGTACCTCCAATACATAAATTTACTACAACACCTCCATTAAAGATCAGCTAGGAAATATGAATATTCTTCCAATTGACACTGATCTTGCTGTCTCTTCATATAATTTCCTAACTAAAAACTACATGCTCATCTAGGAACCAAATCTAAATGGAATTATTGATTCCAAGATTTTTTATAAGAATTTGATTCAGGGTGACCGAAAATGGATTGTTACTTTCTACAAAAATGGATATCTCCATCAAGACTCACACTTCTTTGGAAACTCTCCCTCAACAATATTCCAATTGATGTCAATCCACAACGTGTTGGCATTTCACTGTGTTCATAGTGTTTGTTGTGACATAAACATTGTGAGGACGTGGATCACTTATTCTTGTACCATAACACTAACACCTCTCTTTTGAGAGTAGTGTTTGATTTGTTTGAGCTTCATCCTTTGTCGACTAATATTATCCAGTATTTTTTTTCACTTTAATGGATGTCCAATTGTCCAATAAACTTATGATCCCCTTGAAAGTGGATTAGGTCATATCATATAGAGAAGAAGAAATAATAGCATCAAAGAATGTATTACCTTCAACCCCCAGAATACCCTTGCAAATATCATGATGGAAGTTCACAACACAAACACAGTGCATGAGGCACACTATTTCAATTTAGTTAGTGAATTATCTATATTGAGAAAGTTAAAAATTAGTGTAAATTATCCAAAACCCCTTGGAATTCTTGAATTATTATGGATTCCTCCCTTTATGGGATGGATTAAATTAAAATTTTATGATGCTTCATAGGGGAACCCAAGACCAAATAGGTTTTAGGGTTTTCTTTAGAGATCATAATGGCGATGTTAAGGAATTCATACAGGGTTCTTGTGGTTAGACCACTTCTCTTGAGGCTGAGATATTGGGTTTTATTAATGTTGTTTTGGTTTCATGCCAAATAAATTGGAATAAAATATGGTTTGGGAGTGATTCCTATACTATCGTTCAGGTGGTCAGGCTAGGATAGATTCACCTTTCTTGGAGGTTGATAGAAAAAGAGCTAAATTGATTGGCATACTTTCTTCAATGAATTACATTATCACACATATGTTTTGTGAAGCGAATCAACTCATCTATATCCTTGCAAACAAAGGTTTTTCTGATGGGGTTTGCATCAATTCTTATATTATTCTCTATGACATGCTTAATATTTTTCAATAGGAAAAATGTAAAATTCACTCATTCAGACTCTTGTAACCTTGATTTTATAAAATAATATCCTTAGAGATCACTTTTCAAAAAAAAAAATGAATAAGAATAAGGGAAATAATAAAAGTAACTTAATGGGATTATATACTTCGTAAATACCCTATTATTATTAAGATTCAAATTCTATATCTTTTTTTAAGTGGGAGAACATTAGACAAGTTTGGTTACACATTAATAGGTTCAAGGATAATCCCTTTTTGTTGTAATACACATGGTGATTATAGTGGAATGTGACATCACATGTTTTTCCATATCATCTAAGGATGCAACTACTCATTTTTAGTATTGATCCTTATAAAAATCTATTATCCCTATTATTTGTGTGACTTGTAGTTTTTTGGTGTCTTTATAGTGAATTTTTCATTCATATTAATAGGTTTGTAAGTATTTTTGAAGGAGAAATTCAAAAGGAAGTGAATTCACTAATCCGTCCTCTTAGTGAATTGTCACTATTTGTGTGGGATATTTTTTGATCTTGATATCTGAATCATATTACCTAAAATTACACAAGATGATTCTATGTATATTTACTATAAAATTATTATTCATGGAGAAAAACGTTTCTCAAATATTTGATCATCAATGAAATGTTTCACAAAATCTATTATGACAAATGATATTTATGATTCACTATTTAATATTAATTTTTTTTATTTGGATGTTAAAACTACTGAAATTAGTATCACATGATGATAAAATTGATCATGACATATTAGTGTAGGATCATATGGGAAAAATTATCATTATCATATAATATATAGAACACCTTGAAAAACACCATGATATAGTGACCCTCACTGTGTTATGGTTCAAATTATAAAATTTAATAACATGGTTTAAACCACCAAATCATGGTGGTGGCATTAATGTACATTTTTTTCAATATTATAATTTCACTTAAGACTGATACACATATCACATCTTCACATTTTGTGACATCATATATAACAACTTGTGTAACCATTTCCAAAAATAATTTTGGATACCTTCACAAATTTTTTTTAAAAAAAATATACCATTCATTTTTTCCACATATTATATCATATGTAAAAAATTTTGAAAATCCATCCAATATATATTTTGGATATAATTCAAAAAACTTTTTGGGGTAGCCCTTAATGTTTTGTACAAACAATTTGTATAAAAACATAATCCCCAATTTCATAAACACAAAGTGTGACCCCATGAGCCTTTGTAGCATTGACAACAATCATGAATTATATAACTCATAATTATATGAAAAACTATTCCCACTAGAAAAGAATCAATGGTACTCATGATAAAAATTGTTTTGGTGTGGCCTTTATAATAAATGTGTCTTTATACTAGTATCCACCAACTGTATCATATACAAGTTTTCATAATCATATAATCCATTTTTCCAATACACCGAGTGACCACAAGACATATGCCATGTCAATTATTTACAACCTACTCATATGTTTTTGATTCTCCATGTATATAATGACCATATAGATGAACACATAACATGTCATTCATCTAAGTGGATGATCACATCACATTCCCCTCATCCAAATTGATAAACACATCATATTAAACTTATCTTGTTATATGCATACATTTCTTTAGTCTATCTCAATCGAGGGAAAAAATGTTTTACTCATCATAAGAGAATAAAAATCTCATCCTGGTTAAGCCTAAACTGATGAAATGATCAATAACATACCCAAAACCCTTGATCAGTTTAACTTCAAGTCAATCATAAGAAATGAATCAAATTATGAAGGTTTTAGGCCGAGTGTTTAATTTTTTTTCAATGATGTGTCAGTATGTGTTTGGTGAGATGTGGTTGGAGTAGTGATGCCTAGAGAATCGTTATGGATTTATTTTTTGGCATTATATCTCATAGTCAAAAAATTATCCATGTTAAGTATGACGATTTTTTGAAGTGATCTTAAATGATTAACATATGTGCTAAGGATATTTCACATTGTTTAAAACAAGTAAAGGCCATGTAAAAAGTAATTGATGTATGAGTATGATAAGAGGATCCTATAAAAACATATAATTTCATATATTATTTTCCATGAATATTATTTTAGAAGAAAAGAAGAGGTGTCTTGGTATTATATTTCAGGATGGATTTGTTCATAAATTTATGCTTAATATATGTATTTTTAATGGTGGAATTTATTAAAATGTGGACAAACCAGGGTCCATCCCGAGCTTTCTCGACCCCAGCCACACGTGGGACCATAGAGGGTTGACCATAGTCAATGGAATAATCCTAAGATATCCCATAGGTATCATGGGTGTGTGCAAGAGCATGCTCGCATAGACTCCCGTGTATAAGGCGAAGGAGCAGCAATGTCACCATGTGGGGGTGGCATGATGGCAGGTGGAGTAGTAAAGGAGGTATAGGGAGGTAGAGTATATTTCTAGTCAATTGATGGAATAATTTATCTTATAAAGCAGAGGTAGGTTCTTTATAAATGATATGTGGGATTTAGTTCATCCACATAATGTTCCTCCATCTTAATAATGTCAGACATAATAGGTTCCACTTGATCATTTGATCTCATCCATCTAATATTTCTTGATGATCATCTTCAACCTCCAACTTCCTTGAGTGACCCAATACACCTTATTTCATCCAAACCTTAATTGATCGAGAAACTAGATATCTTATATGGTGATAATAATGGATTGAGGTTCATACGATCATCCCGAGATCATTCATGCAATTTCATCTTGCTTGCATTCGATAAATTGAATAACATGAGATGCTGCCGAGATGAAAAATGAAGTTGAAGGCCCTTTGAATATCGAATGAGTTTGAGATTTATAGATGAGATAAATACAATAATGGCATGTAGATGAGGATGACACCACAAAGAAGAAATGTGAACCTGTAAAGAAAAATGACATGAAATGTGTCATACATTTAAATATCCCCGAATGACTTGGGTGTGATCAATATTACTTGAAATGGAATATTATTATGGGTCTTCGATGTGATAAGAAAATAATATCTATGGAGATTTAATTAGGTGATTATCATAATCTAAAAATGTATAAGAACCCTTAACTGAGGGTTGGTATGCTTATCATTATTTTGGGAGAGCTCTCGAAAAATAAAATATTTTTGAACTCGCTCATGAAGGATAGAGAGTTCCGCTAATCCATGGATTTCATGAATAATAAGGTGAAATCCATGTGAATACAACTTGTTCATATAAAACATGTTATCCTTTGTAAAGAACCGGTTCTGTAAACCTCTAGCAATAGTATGTTACACATCTCCCTGGTTTTGGTGAAGAACCCAGATCCTGTGCCTACTTTTCTTGCATGAAGAGGGTTGAGGAACCATAAGACAATGTCACCTACACTGTTATATGTGAAGGAGATAAGATCTCACTCACTTAAGAATTATTTTTAGTGAGGCTAGGGTAGTATTTCATGAATAATAAAGTGTGTGATACATTGTTGTGCATAAAGGAGTAGCGCACATAAGGATAAGGTCCTACAACCATTCAGGGTTTCACATGCATGAAATACATACATTGAAACTAAACTAAAGAATAAAATAATATAGTCTGTGTTCAAAGGATTTGAGAAGGAATTAACAGGTTCATGAAATATTCTATACATACACATGAATTGAGACACAAAGTGGGAAGTGAATGTAAATACTATGTGTATGTGAAGAAACATAAGGTAGACAATCAATACATAGCTCTTACACAAACTAATTTCTTAGTACATGCATTTTTTAAGGAAAACAAGAAAATATTGATAAAATAATTGAAATATTAATAATAATCACATAATGTAAAGAACTTGAGAGTGAATGTTCTAGAGTTTTGGATGCCATGAAATACATGCATGAAGTGTGGATGAATTGAGATGATATTTCAGGAAGCATCTGTTGGGATTGTACAAATATTATTCATGTATAAAATAATACATAATATTTTTTTTGTAAAAATTGCACACATATTATTAAGAATGGGTCTTCATTCAGAAGAATTTATAGCCCATGAAGAGTTCCACTAAGGAAACTGGTCATTAAAGGTGATCATAAGTATTGAGCAAGGCTAAAAGACCCGACCAAAGGTTTTTGAAGATACATGAAGTGCACATGATAAAGTTAGACCCCAATAGATCATAGAGTAATATCAAAGAATCATACTATAGTGGACCAATAATTTCATTAGAAGTGAAGTATTTCAGTTGGTTACGGGAGTATTTGAAGTCTTCTTCATGGATCTAGGATAGAGGAAGTCCCTCACTTGGAGCTAGAGTAAAAAGTCTTTTGGTTGGAGCCAATATAAAAGGGAGTCTCTCAGTTGGAGTTAGATCGATCATAATCACTTGTGTGATAGTGATGTATACTGAATAATCCATGTTGGGGAGGGGGGATAACCAACATATAAAGGTTCAGGCCTTTATATCAAAACCAGTAAATACTATGTGTTTCTCTTTATATTGTTATTACTACACAGGAGGTGAGTTTCAGAGATAATATTGATTGGATTGGGAACCGTAACTAGTTCAATAGGTTAAATTTAAAATAAAAGGAATTCATAAAAAGAAACTACTGATTCACCCCTCCCCTATCAGGGGTAAATCGATACTAGTGTTTTACAAGTGGTATCAAAGGGTAGGTAACCTCTAAAGGCCCAAGAGAGTCTATGATGTGCAGATTTTAGGAAATGAGTGAACAACCTCAGAGAGAGATTTCTTACAAGACTCTGAAGAATAGAAAGAATATATATGAAAGGAATATGAAGAAGAATCTTATTGTAAATAAAGAGACACCTCAAATAGGAGATAATCTAAAAGGTACAACATACAATAATTCTTTCAATTATGATCAATCTAATGAAGATTTCTCAAGTTGTGATGATGTTGTATCACTTAGTGATAATCATTCCGAATTAAAATATAATTTAAAGAACCTCCCCAAAGATGTTGTGAATTTTATTATTGGAGGTTTCAAGACTATTTATAATAAAAAATTACAGTTGGACAAAGAAAATAATGCCATGGAAGAGGCATTATATAAAAGGGTCAAAATATCCAACACTCCCACAAAACTTGTGAAAGAAAATTAAGAGACAATTTATCTTTTTAATGAATTTTTTTTGAAGCTATTAAAACATTATAAGGAAGTGTTTATTAGAAATAATTCTTTGAGATTTTTTTTGTATAATCTTTCCATGAATTTGAAAATTTTTACAAAGTTTCTATGGTTTTAAAATTTTCTCAAATATAGGAAAAATATAATAGGGTAAAGGGGCTTAATATTTATTTACAAGAATAAAAAAAATATTCATAAAGAACAAATTAAGAATTTGAAAGAGGAATGTGAATCCAATATGAGATTAGTTGAGGATGATAGGTACTCTCTCAACATGAAGTGCTAATAGCTGGAAGTGAGACTGAAAAATTAGGAATCACTACAAGATGAAACATTATAGATAACTAAAAGAAGATATGATGCCACACAATTTTGTTTTGAGGGTCATGATTCTATAAATAAAATTAGATTTTCCTATAATAAGATGAAATTTTTCTCCAAGAATAAGGTATCCCGTAACCAAGAAACTTTTTTATATACTAATGATGTTTCAAGTGCTGATACATGTTTAAAACCAATGTATGTGAATGTATAGATGGTGAAAAATGTTGTTAAATCCACCACATCAAGTTCGTATGTGAAAGAAAGTTTAAAAATATGTTCCCCAAGTAGTTTTCTAATGAGTGATGGTTCCACTTAGAATAATAATCGTTCACAATATGTGAAACCTACACAGACTTCACCAAAAAAGAAGAGAAGAAGGCTTATAGGATATTATTGGTGTTTCTTGAAATTTGGACACAAGGCACTTGATTAATAGAACAACATGTAAAATCATGATAATCATAGAATTCCTGTGTTTAGAGGGATAAAATTTTAATAAAGTATAAAACTTACACCAAAGAAGAGAAATACACAGAATAATAAAGGTGATCAGTCATCCTTAGGGTGTGAAAAAAATAAGAAGATTGTTAAACCAACATCCAGTAAGAATAACAATAAGAGATACTCTTCTATATCAAAGGGGTAAAGAAATATAAATCCATATGGAAACTCCAAATAATCTTTTGACATTCCCAAATATATTCTTATGATTTTTACAGATAATGGAGAAATCCAGAATGTAATAAGAAGCATAAGAAAAATCTATTTATAAAGGAAAAATAATGATTCAACATGAATAAGATGAGTTTCATGAATGGTTTTAAACAAATTAAAAATCTTTTATTGGAAAATTTCTACGTGAGAGAAGCAATAAAGCAGGAAAAAATGTAAGATAATGTTTAATAACATTTTCCTTAAAAAATACTCCTTTAAGGTAATAAATCTTGCATCAAGAGATGCATGTAATTTGATGGATAAATAAATAACTATCTTAAAAAATGTAGTGGTAGGAGTGATAAGATCCATGTTACCAAAGGATAAATATAATTTAAAAATAAGATGTGGAAGCATGAAGATTGGAGACCATAAATAAACTTGGTTGAGAAAACCATCTGAACTTTTTTGTTCACATTGAGGAACAAGTAAGACCCCTCCTTATTCCCTTATATATGAATTATTTTGTAATAAATTGCAGATAATTAAAGGATATGAATGCATCCCTTTAGAAGAATCATTTATGACATGAATATGTCAAAATTTCACTACCTAGTTAATATGGAATTTATGAATAGCTTTATTATTATAATCACACTTTCATCCCTTGTTCTAAATTGAATTATCTAATCAATTATTGAGGAGTGATTGGTTGATGAGAAAATTATATGTAAGGGGAGTTTTATCTTTTCACTAGAAAATTATGATGTGTTTTATGAAGTATGTGAAAGATTTAGAATGTCATTAATAAATCAGATTATTTACAATCCCTTGTTTAGGAATTGAAACATTCTGGGCATGATTTCATATGCATTGTTGGTTATATACATCATTGAAAACCTTAGTCACATCTCAATTTATTTTCTACACTAGGTTAGCCCAATTAGAGTTAGATTTGATTAAATAACGGTTCTTTGATAAGATAACCAAGTGATACAATCCCTATATCATAAGAATTCAAGAAATAATTTTCAAAGGTAAGAATTTTTTTAGAATAACCCCACTTTTCCATGGAATTTGATTTAAAATATTGGGATAAATTTTTTAGCATACATATTGAATCCTAAAAAGTGTGAAAAGGATGCATTACAAAATACCAAGGTGGAGATTCTTGGTCCTAGTGTTTCATTTATTGTTAATGATGTGTCGATATGTGTTTGGTGCGATGTAGATGAAGTGATGATGCCTAGATAATTATTATGGGTTCATTTTATAGAATTGGATGCAACACTTGGAAAATTCTCTATGTTATGTCTGAATATTTTTTAATTGATCTTAAATGGTTAACATATGTGCCAAAGATATTTCACATTATTTACAACAAGTGAAGTCCATGAAAAAAAGTAAATTATGCATGAAGATGAGAAAAGGATCCCATTAAAACATATAAGTTCATATATAATTTTTCATAAATATTATTTGATAAGATAAGAAGAGGTGGACTGGAATTATATTTTAGGGTGTCTTTGTTCATACATTTTTTCTTAATCTATTTATTTTTAATGGTGGCCTTAATTTAAAATTGGCTAACCCAAGGGCCATCCCTAGCCAGCTTAACCCCATCTATATGTGAGACCATGGGGGGTTGACCATGAATTAGAGAACTATCCAACGATACCCTGTATGAAACATGGGTGGGTGTAGGAGAATGCCTGCATAGGATCCCATATATAAGGCACATGAGTGGTGACACCACTGTGTGGGGTCACACGATGACAAGGAGAATGGTATGAAGCAGTACCAAGAGTGAGAGGTGATTTCTGGTTAGTTTATGGATTTATTTAACTTATAAAGTGGAGAGAGAAACGTCACATATTCGATGTGGGATGTAGTTAATATTCATACTATTACTTCATCTTATAAATTTTAAACATAACAAGAACCACTCGATTATTTTATCTTGGCTGTCTAATCCTTCTTGGTAATAATATTCAACCTCTAGCTTCCTTGAGCAATCAAATACACTAAATTCCATCCAAACCACCATTAATCGATAAAATTACTATCTTCTATGATGATACTGATGGATTTAGTCTTGTACAATTGTCCTGAGATAAGGAATTCAATTTCAACTTTCATGAATGTGATAAATTTAAGAACATGAGATACTGCTGAGATTAAAAATTAAGTGGTAGGAAATTTGAAAATTTAATGAGTTTGAGATTTATAGATGAGATGCCTGATATAATGGAATGTAGATGAGGATGAAACCACAAAATAGAAATAAGAACTCAGGAATAAAAATTCCACAAAACATGATGTACATTTAAATATCTCCAAGATACTCGGGTGTGATAAATATGCCTCGATAGGACATATTATTTGGGGTATTCAACGCAGCATGAAAAGTAAATCTAAGGTGGTTTAATAAGGTGATTCTCATCATCTATAAAAGGATAAGAGAACTCAAATGAGGTTTTTTCTTCCTATCATTTTTAAGAGAGGTATCAAAAAATAGAGTATCAACATACTCATTTACAAAGGATAGTGAGACATCAGAATTTACAGTGTGTGGAAAAATGACAAGCACGGGAGGTTCCCTTTTCAACCATAGCGATAGAGATTCTGCAAGATCTTTGTTTAGCTTCTGACTGCTCTCATGAATTAGTTTAATCCTGATTGGGAGTTTTCTTTTAGCGATGATCATCACTTACAGGCTCAAGGCAGGATCACAGCTGATCGGGATCCAGCCACCTTGAGGAAGAAGGGTGTCTCCTTCACGGAAGCCTTATCTGGATCCTCAGATCCAATCAAGGAGGGCTCTTACAAAACCCTCTAACATCTAAAGACTTGAAAATGGTAGATTCTTGGTGGTGGATGATCCAGAAGAACTGCAACAACGTACTACTATCTGTAAATTTTCAATACTGGGCTGCATGATTTACTCAAAGGGGGACATGCCCTGGTCTTATGCTGATCTCAGGAACAGGGTCTCTCATTGCTGGGGTTTCAGAAACTGGAGTATTATCCCTATTGGGAGAGGGTTCTTTCATATTATCCTGCAATACATGGAAGACTTCAACAAGGCTTGGGGTACTGGAAATATACAACTCAAGCCTGGAATTTTAAGGCTTTCAGAATGGGATGTTAGTTTCAACGCTTTTAATTTGAATCAAACCAATGACCAGATTTGGGCCATGCTTCATGGTTTGAATTGGATGTACTGGAACCCCAAGATACTTAATGATCTTTCCACCTTCATTGGTACCCTTATCAAATTGGATTAAAGGACTCTTGATGGGGATATTTGATTCTTTGCTAGAATGTTGATTGATGTCAATCTTGAATCCAAGTGCCCAGATAGCATTATGTTTATTTCTAATGGAAAAAAAACTGATGTCAAAGTTGAATATGAATGAGTCCCTCCTTTTTGTGATGTTTGTAAGATTGTTGGACATGTGGTTGTCAATTGTAGAATGATTCAAAAAAAGATTAATGAAGCTCCCAAGATTTCAGAGTGGAAGGAAATATATCGAAACAGAAAGAGCAAAGGTGTTTATGTTGAAAAAGGGATTTGGCTCATACTGGTCCTTCCAGCTCTATCCCTTCTAATAAATCATGGGATGATATTGCAGAGGAAGAAGATCAAGAGAATCATGCCTTTCCCACCCTACCTGCCATAGTTGGAGATGGGGATATCAACTCTATTGGGAGGTCCATCTCAACAGATCATGGCCTAAATTATAACCTTTAAGAGGAAATATTTGAGTTAGTCTATAATATGAAAGTGGAAGCAGATGATCTCATATTTTCACAGGAGCTATCTCAATACATTAGTAACTTTGTCCTTTCACTCCAAGGAGGTGAGAATTTATCTGATCCCATGAAGATCTCACTTGGAGTTCCCAATTCTGCAGGCGATGTCCCTGGTTCTCCTACTTCAGTTGTCTCTCGTACTAGTAAAGTTATGGCCGCCTCTCATTCACAGGATCATGTTTCCATGGATCCCATAGGGTCAAACACTGACATTACTATTGGTACCCTTGAACTGGAGGATCTGAATGTTGCTGACCTCCCACTCATTTCAGATGGTCACACTTCTGGTGATGGCACAACTACCTCCTCTTCTACTAGCTTAAAGAACCCAAAGAATCCATGTGTTCCTCCAGTGGACATATCGATTCCTAATTCTGCTACTAATAAGGCTCTTTCACTTAACTTACCTCATATATCTACACTAGATCCTTTGTCTTCTGGTAATCTAGATGTGACTGCAGGACCAGAAGCTGACTCCTTCACTCTTATTGCAGCACACATTGAATCTGATTCTGGTGTTGAGGTCATGGCAGTCAACCAGAATAGTGTAGTGGTCAAGAATTCTCGGCTAGAAAAGGATAAATCAGATATTAAAGATCTTATTCAGGGTATCCCCACTCCCAAAAGGAAAGTGTAGGGACCTCCAAAATTAGGCAAACAGAAGGAAATGGAAAATAAAAAAGGGGTTTCCACCCCTAACTTCAAGCTGATATGAAGATTTTATTTTGGAATTGTCAAGGTTTGGCCAACCGAGACACCATTAGGACTTTATTCCACCTTATTGAGACACATATAACTATTCTTATAGGTATGTCTTAACCTATAAGAATTTTCTCCTCCAGCATTTCCAGCCTTGAATTCTTGGGTTTCCATCTCATTGACACTAATAGATACTCCTACGAAATTAAGAGTCTTTGGGTCCTGGCTCACTCTCCCTTGTCTAATATTTCACTGGTTGCCTCTGCTGAGCAACATGTCACTTGTGAATTTAATTTACTTGGTACTCAACACACCTTCTCCTTTATTTATGCATTTAACAGGTATCAGGACCATAGAAACTTATGGATGGACATAAGCTCTCTAAATTCTTCTATCCTTGGTATGTGGATTATAATGGGATATTTCAATTCTATTTTGAACCCAGATGAGAAGATTGGAGCTATGAATAATTCTATCTCCTCCAGGGAATTTAAAAATGCTGTTGAAATGAATGAGCTGATTGAGGTTAACCTTGTTGGAGCATAGTATACCTAATACAGGAGATACTTAAACATGTTTGTTGCTAGAAAAATTGACAGAACCTTTGTAAATGAAGTCTCCTTGGATTTTTGGGACTCTATTTCCTACAAAACTCTTCCAAGTCTTAACTTGGACCATCATCCTATCTTGGTTGATCTTGCTGGAAGAGATTCTAGGCCCCCTCTCCCCTTCAGGTTTAACAAAGAGTGGGTGGCTCACAATGACTACAGGGATTTGGTTCAGAGAGTCCGGGACTCTGTCAACTATAGGGATGATGCCTATTCTTGCGTCCTTAAACTAAAAATTCTCAAGAATCACTTTAAAGCATAGAGAAAAAACTGTTTTAGCTATATTGAATCTGATATTTCCTCCCTTCAGACCTTGCTTCACCAATCTCAAGAGGCCAATACTCAGAAAAATTTCTCTAATAATCTCATGGGTGAAGTTGAGATGACTTCCAAGCTTAATAAACTTATCATCCTCAAATATTCATTTAAAAGGGATTCTTTTAAGGCTAAGTGGTTGAAGGATGGTGATCAAAATTCAAAATTCTTCAATTCACTTGAGAAAATCATGAAGCCCGCTAGGCCGCTCTCCTTGATTAAGTATGGTGATCACATTATTGATAACAGAAGGGACCTCTCAGAGCATGTTATTTCATACTTTAAGAACCTTTTTAATGGCACTTCCAATATTTTTTCCCCTAATGAGAGCATTATTCCAAGACTTGTTCATCAAGATGACAACTCCACCCTCATCTCTATCCCCTTGGATTTTGAAATCAAGGAGGCTATTTTTAGCCTCAAACATGAAATTCCTCCTAGACCAGATGGTTTTGGAAATTACTTTTTCCAGACTTATTGGGATATCATCCATGTTGATGTCTGCAGATTGATCATTCACTTATTCAAAGGGGGATCTCTTCCTCAAGGTCTGAATGCCCAATTCCTTTCCCTTATTCCCAAAGTGGAAAATACCAACGAGATCCATCTTTTTAGACCAGTTGTCCTAGGTAACACTATTTTCAAGATCATTAGAAAAATCCTTGCCAACAGGCTCTCTCCTATTTCATGCAAAATTTTGTCTCCTAATAAATTTGGTTTCATTAAAGGAAGACCAATTCAGGACTACCTTATCACTACATCAGAATGTGTTAACCTTCTTATGAAATCCTCCAGGGGTGGCAATATTGCACTCAAACTTGATGTCAGGATAGACTTTGATACGATGAGTTGGAAATTTATCTGTAGTGTTCTTTCCTTATTTGGATTTGATAATATTTTTATTACCTGGGTTAAATTCATTTTAAGTTCTGCTCACATTTTTATTATTCTTAATGGTTCTCCTGAAGGTTACTTTGATTGGTCTAGAGGGGTTAGACAAGGATACCCCTTATCCATAATTATCTTCTCCATTGCTAAAGACTATCTCAGCAGGCTCTTTTTCATCATGGCTGGTAATGGGAAAATGGGATCAATTTCTGCTGGTAGGGATCTCCTTGCCCCCACACATCTGCTGTATGCTGATGAAATTATTCTTTTTACAAAAGGGGACAAAAGGAACATTAGCAACATCAAGAGAGAACTTTGGCATTATTAAAAGGTCTCTGGTCAAGAGATCAGCTGGGGAAAATCTTTCGTTTACTTTGGAAGAGGTATTTCTATCACCAGGAAGCTTGAAATTATTAGGGTCTTGGAAATTCTTGAGGGGTCCCTTCCCTTTAACTATTTTGGGGTCCCTCTGTTTGGGGGAGACCAAAGGCATGCTACTTTTCTAAAATCATTAGAAATATCCAAAGGAAAATCTATTATTGGAAGGTCAAATCCTTATCCATGGCCTCTAAGTTGGTTTACTCATTTATGGTTCATTAATGGCCTAGTTCTCTCCTCAAAAGCATCAATATCTCTATTAGAAACTTTTTATGGAGTGGTAGCATAATGGAAAGAAGAATTTACATTGTTTCTTGGAACTCATGTTGCAAGTCTTATGACTCTGGGGTCTTAGGCATTAAGAATCTTGTTCGCTTCAATGACTTTCTGAAGGCCTCTTTTTTGTGGAAGCTCATGAATGGTAATTATGAAGCTCTTGGGTTCCTACAGGCCAGATTTCTACACAAAATCAAGACAGGAAATTCCAATTATTTTTTCTCATTGGCGTGACCTGATTTTAAGTCTGTTTTTTCATTTATTGAATCCCATTCCAGATGGCTTGTCTCTAGGGAATCTTTCCTACAGTTTTGGAAATGGAATTGGACTATTACCCCCTTAATTAATTCTCTTGTGGGTGATGAAAATATTCTGAATCTGGATATCTCTATAAGGGACTAGTTATGCAACATGGTGAACCTACCAGACCACATTGTCTTCATTGTGGAAAATCATGTTTTCTCATCCATATATGACTTCTGGGCTTGGGAACCTTCTATAAATAGATTCCTTACTTCCAAACTATTTTATAAGAACTCTAAATTCAACTCTCCTAGTTTTAAGTGGCTTGGAAATATGAATAAGTCTTTTATCAGACCCTCTCGCTCCATTCTTGTTTGGAGATTGGCTCATGGGAAGCTTCCCACGGACTGCTTTCTATAAGCATGTGGAATTTCACTGGGATCCTGATGTGCTCTCTATCATAAACACAGAGATGAAATTAATCATCTCTTTTTAAGCTGTGCCACTGCATCTTCAATGTGGAAAGACATTGCTGATATTTTTAAAGTAAGCCTACCTTGGGTCTCTTAAATTCGTGAGCTTCTCACGAGTTGGCATGAACTAGTGCTCTCACCCCTTCTCAAGGATCTATTACAGGTTGCTACGGAAGAACTAATCCACTTCCTATGGTCTACCAGAAATATGATGATTCATGATAGCCTCCACTTCACTGCTGTAGCTGCTATTTCTGCGATACTTGCTGCTGTCCGGGAATCCAGCCTGCCTTTGAAGCACTACTCCTCAAACTCGATACACGACTTCACTGTACTCAATAGGATTGGTGTTAGGGGTAGACCTCATCCCCCTCATGGTATGCTTGAGGTTTTCTGGAAGCCTCCTTTTTTGGGATGGATTAAAGTTAATTATGATGGTTCCTTAAGAGGTAATCCCGACCCCTCTGGCTATAGTTCCATTTTTAGAGATCACAAGGGGGCTGTCCTTGGCTGTTTGCATGGTTCTTGTGGCCTTGTTTCCTCTCTCGAAGATGAAATTATTGGAATTATATTAGCAGTGGAGTAAGCCTACCAACGTGGTTGGAATAATATATGGATTGAATGTGACTCCACTATTATAGTCCTTTCCATTAGGTCTGGTTCTTCTCATCTATCTTGGAAGCTTACCAATCGGTGGAACAATTTCTTGTATTATCTGTCGTCCATGAACTGTTTCATCACTCATGTCTACAGGTAGGCAAATTCTGTGGTAGACGGTCTTTCAAATAAGGGCATCAATGACATTGACTTCTCATGGTGTGATGTGATCCCTGACGAACTTCTCCATTTTATTCAGAGGGATCAATGTAAACATCCTTTCTTCAGACTCTTGTAAGATTGACTTTATTCCTTTTTCCAATAAAAGAGGCTTGTCCTTTTTGGGAAAGTTATCATATTATCATTAAAAAAGGATAGTGAGTTCCAACAAGAATTGTCTTTCTATAAGAAGAAGTTTTAATCTACAGAATACAAATTCTTCATATAGAAATTGTTATTCTTAGAGAAGAACTAGTTCTGTGAACCGTCTAGGGATAGTTCACTATGAATCTCCATAGTTTTCATGAAACACCTTGATCCTGTGCCTAATTTTTTTTTGCATGAAGATGGTTTGGGAACCATGAAATGGTGTCACTTACACCATGGTACATGAAAATGATAAGAGATCAAACACCTAAGTATCATTTTCATAGAGGTTCGAGAAGTATTACATAAAGAATACAGTGTGTGAATAAGTACCGTACACAAGGATAAGGTCCTAAAATCATTCAGGTTTTTACATGCATGACATACGTACATTGAACCTAAAATAAATAATAAAAGTGGATAGTATGTGAGATTAGGCTTTGAGAAGTAAGTAGAGGGTATATGAAATCTTCCACAAATACACATGAATTGAGACACATTGTGGACTATGAGTGTGAAAAATAGGCACATGTGAAGAAACATAAGGTGTATAATTAATACACACCTCTTTCACAAAGTAAATGAATGGTACACACATTATTTCATGTTAATGTGAATAAATTGAGAAAATTCCCAAAAAATTATTGATAAGCACATAAACTAAAGAACTTGAGTCAATGTGATAGAGTTTTAGATTCCATGCAATACATCTATGATGTGTGGATGAATTGAGTTGATATTTCAAGAAGTATTAGTTGATATTGTGAAAATATTATTCATTCATAAAATAATATAGAAGATTGTGTGAAAAAAATTCCTAAATATTATTGAGTTCGGGTCTTCATTTGGAAGGAAGTATAGCTCGATCCTAATTGTACTAAGGAAAATAGTCATTATAGGTGATCAAAATTATTTATAAAGGCCAAAGGACCCGAACAAAGGATTTTTGAGATACTTGAAGTGTACACGATCAAGTTAGATACTACAAGATCATAGAGTAAGATCAAATAATTATATTATAGTGGATTAATCCATTCATCAAAGATAAAGTCTTCTGAATAGTGCCGGTAGTAGTTGAAGTCTTCTAGTTAGAGCATGGATTAGAATGAGTCTCTTTGTTGGAGATAAAGCAATAAGCCTTTTGGGTGGAGCTAAAAGAAAACATAGTCTCTTGGTTAGATCTATATCCATTGTAATAACTTGTGTGATAGTGAATTATAATGTAGAATCCATGTTGGGGTGAATAAACAACAGGGAAACGAGTATGTCTTTATGTCGAACCTTTTAAATAATAAGTGATACTATTTTTATCATTATTACTACACATAATTGGAGTTTGAAATATAATATTAAGTGGATCAAGAACCTTAAAAATTCCAATAGGTTGTGTTGTAAAGAAATTTAATTCATAAAAATAAACCGTTAATTCACCCTCCCTTCTTAGTAACTAATCTAGCATAGGGATCTACAAAAGATTCTCATACTAGTTATATTACCAACCTTAGGTACAAGGATTCAATATTAAACATGAAACCATATTATTCTAAATAAATAATATATGACCCTCCATGTGGTATACTTAGTGGGCCATCTTAAAAAAAACTCCTTTTGTATCCCATTAAAATATTCCATATTTACATATAAAATCTTACCCATGTTTACTTTAACATTTCATCACAACCTATAATACTCAATGAATAACATCAGCTATGGATAACTCAAATTCATACTTTGAGAGGAAAAATTAACCTTTCAACTCATGGAATATATAAAAGAAACATGAAATAATGATAAATTAGAGATTTCCTTTTGTATAACATGATATATTTTTTATTCCTAAACTCCTTTTATAAATTATAATAAAACCATACACAAGAAACCATATAATCATATCCTATATGATAGACCATATGATAAGACTTATGTTTTCTACACATTTAGGTTTTGTTAAACTCGTTACTTATCTCTGTAATTCTCATCACATCTCTATGTGGCTATCTTCTAAAACCTCTCACTAATATCTTTTAGTGATTAAATTATATGAAGAATGTTTTATTGAATAATTGTGAGATTTAGGAATCATATTCCTAATGTTTAACTCTTTAAAAATTTTATTCAAACTTTTTTACTTCAGAAATTAAAATGTTATAATGTTAGTAAATTCTGTTGTCTACTTGAAACTTTCTCTGTGATAATAATAATCATCATCATTAAAAATTTTGTTTTCAAAATTTTCTTGGAGGTAATTTAATAATTAAATACAACTCTTTACAATAATATATTTATTTAGAAACATATACTAAATACTTTTAAGATAAAAAGTGGATTTCACTTTGAGTTTGACCAGTTTAGTATTTTATTTTATATACTTTGATATTCATTACATTTAAACATAGTCTCACTAACCTCTTAAAACCTAAATTCTCTCTATAATATCATGATAAGATACTAAAATTATTTTGTTTTAGGAAATAACACTAATTTAATTTAATGAAAATATTTAATATATTAACTATTAACTCCCATATATTATATGGTATTCTTTGGATTAAAATTAATATTCTTAAAAAATATTTTCTTTATTTTAAAAATTCAGTTTAATTTAGGTTTCAATGAAATAGGATGATAATTATATCATCCAATATTATCTATCTAGATCAATCCTTTACCCTTTTTTACTGTGAAAATTGTACCAGAGCCTAGACATCTCACTCCTAGTTCACCTATTCTCAATACTTTGAGAAAATCAAGTAAAATCTTATTAAAATAATTCATATTTTTTGAAAAATTCCATCGAAAATATAGAATTTATTCTAAATAAATATCCTTAATAGAAACCTTAAATCTCTCCAAGAAATTAACATACTTAATAATATAAATAATATTAGAAAATATTGAAATTCATTTTGTCATTTTTCATATAAACCAAGAGAATCATTCTATGTTTCTTATAAAAATATAGATCCACTTGTTGAACAATATCAATATTTATCTATAAAGGAAGGAGTTTCTATAACACATAAAATTTTCCTTATTGTTTGGGAATAATTATTAAGTTATTATACTATTCCAAAACAATTTCTTCTATTAAGATTTTATTTCTCCAATATTGATCTAAAATTCATGTTATATGATGATGATGTCATTGTATCTTCAACATAATCTTTCATTAGATACATATAAAGTTTTAAATTTATTTCGAAAATAATTTTATTAAATAACATACCATTAAAATGATGAACCATTTTAAATTACATTACTTTTGTTAGTGGGACAAGATACATATTTGACTAAGATTTGCATCACTTTTTCATTTCTCTCATCACATTTATATTTAGGAAGCCTATAATGAAGAAAAATATCATTAATAAATCTTGGATAACTGAGAAGCAAAATCCGTTCCCAATCTATCATAAGGATAAAATCATCTATATACATTTGGTATACAAACCTTTAGAATCTCCGAGCTAAGTGTAACCCAAATCACACACCAAATATGATCACCTAATCCTATTACGGGAACCCAATCCTATTATGTTCATCCATAACTTTTTTTCCTTACACAACATTATCTAGGAAACCAAATTTATCATGAGAAACCCATTTGTATTATTAAGGTCATAATATGTGTCCCTTTAGAAGGAATCCAACACTTAGTATTTTTAAGGGGATATATTATCACGCTGTATTATCACATGTATTAACTTTACATGTATGCATTATTATAATGATTTAGTTTTGAATCCCTATTACTTCCACAAAATTAGTATTTTCAAACTATATTAATGTGTAACTCTTTAAAAAACGCATATCTTTTGTTACTGAATGAGGAAATATTTATATAAATACATGAGTCACTCATATGTAGATGACTTTTATCACAGATGACTCATATGTATACTCTCAATCACTAATATGTAGCTCTATAATTAGTCACATTTTAGTCACCATAATCATTATATGAGTGAAAAAGTCATAAAAAATACAAAATCATGTATATGTTTTCTGGAATGTCTAATAAATAGGCACTCATTTCTCGGAAATGACTTATACAAATATATCCAAACTTAGACATTTTTCGGTCTTAAACTCAAAAATTCAAGACTTTATCCAAATAATTCTATATTCACATCAAATTATATTAGGCATTCTCAATCAAATTAATTCAATATCAAACCTTATCCATAGTTTGTTCCTTTAATGTATGGATTTATTTCAAAACATCTATAATCTTCATCAATTAATATAGTCCTTTAATCTCTCCCACTAGTTAGAAACTTCCAAAATCATCCAATATTTTTGTAAACATCACTATTCAACTTAGAACTAGTATTTTTCAAAAATATTATCATAAAAATAATCTAATTTAATGGGTGGATGCATACTCCATCACCCAAGATACATATTTATATCTCATTGTCTTATTTACATGATTATTGATATTAAACACAACCCTTAGAGAACTTCAATCTCCCCCTTTGTGTTTTCAATCATTTCCTTGAACTAATTCAAACAAATGAATGTCAAATGTAGTTTACTTTCCCTCTCACCCTTATAAAAAATTAATATAATGGGGGAAAAGTATTCTCTCTCTTGTTTATACCATGTTAATGAGGCTTCTAAAAGTAACATCTTCACCCATTTTTTTCTTACTCTTTTCTATATTCTCCCCTTTATTGACAGATTTTGTCAATTTATATTATAGAAGAGTGGCACAACATTTTTATTACCAAAGAGACATAAACTAATAAACATTAAGTCAAATTGAGATATTCCATTGTATAAAAAAGAGTGAACAATTTAAACTACAAAGCTATCTATAAAATGTTCACAACGTGGTACCAACTCAACATTTCACTTTTTATGGGCTTCTCAAATAGATTTTCTTGAAATGTTAATAACCTCTACTTAACTTAAAAAAAATAAAAATATTCACATGACGTTTGATTATTATTTTTTATTTTGTTATATAGTCACCCCTTGATAACTAGTTTAAACATAAACCAAAATAGAGTTTGGAGAGTGAAATTTATAACTCATATTTAGTTTTAAAAGGGATTTCCAAAGTCCTTATTTACCCAAAAAATAATAAATTTTATCATATTTATTTCTATTCATCCCCTCAAGGGATTATCTATAATACTTATTCACCATGGGTTATTTTTCCTCATGAAATTGTCTCCAAGAATTTTGATTCCAGTTAAGATGTATAATAAAGTTGATAATTAATACTAATAAAAATATTCAACATGATTGATGAATTTATTTAGATATATATACATAAAAAACTTTATAAGATATCTTATTTCATGCTTCACCTATAATTACATCTTATATGATGCACAACCACCATAATATGAGAATAAGGTGGGTCTTCATTATCTCTTTAATGAGAGTAATATGGTTGAGGATTTTCTCTCAAATAAAAAACTAATTTCTTAATAAAAAAAAGTGTTTAAATTCTTTATACTTGGTTTATCCTTGATTTTACAAATATATTCATGATTTGAAAGAATGGGATTTTTTTTTGAATTTTATTCTTATATTGAATGGGATTATTTTCTTGAGAAAATGAGGAACTTTCACTCTTTTTTCTTTCTTTATATTCTTATCCATTTATATCTAATATGGACATATTTTTAAACAATATTTTTGAATATTATCATAATTCCTTTTGTTTATAGACTCTATCTTCCCAATAGATTTATTGGGGCTTAATGTTTTTGGTTCTTTTCCTTTAGCCTTAAAAACTCACGTTTTTTGTGGCATTCATGTCATACAATTGATAGCTAAAATTTTAGATTTCATGAACCTTCAACACATATCCTTACTATACTCCAAATTTTACCACTTCAATAACCTCTCATGAAATTAATATTCTTTATCTTATATATATTACACTAATCCAATCCTTCTATTCATTTATTAGATTTATTCCCTTATTTACTCCATATTTTTCCATACAATTTTGACTTTGATGGATATTTAAAAAATAGATTAAATTGTGGCCTTTATTTCTATAATAGAATCATATCCACCCTATTGGTTTTAAATCATTATAAACTTTAATTTTTTACTCTTAAACTTTATTTGCATAGATTTTTTCTTTTATATACTCTTTAAAGATGAATTATATTATTTTTTCATATGTTTAATTCTATGTCGTGTTATTATATTCATATCAACATAATAGTTGTGTTGTATTTGGTACACACCAATATTCCTCATAGAAGTGACCACTTCTATAGAAATACTCAATATTTTTCCTAAATTAAAAATCTATTTTCTATATATAGATTTCCCATTTTCAATGAAGTCTAAATTTCACATAAAAATTTCCTTATGTTTTAGCTCAAATCTCCCTAAACTCAAGCCTTATATAGTTAGTCCGAATAAGAATGTCAAGAGTGGGGGTGAATTTTATTTTATATTTTTTATAAATTTAAACTAAATCTAATTGAATTGAAATAATTTAAGTAATAATAATAGTTAAGTTAATGATAAATTATTATGAGTGGAAGAAATTAAATAAATAAGTTAGTGAAATATAAATTTAATTAGATAATATAATAAATCATGATAATGATGTTTGGAAATCACCCACAAATGTTCCTACAAGTACACCCCAAGTATTTTTGAGGATTTATACTCCCTTGTGTTTAATGGTACCAAAGAAGCCAATTTAAAATGTAAATCCATTATTTTAAGGACCAAATAAGAAAACTTAATATCCATTTATTTTTAGTAGTTGCAAAAAGAAACCCACTATCCTTTTACTGGTTGTGTTTAGAAACTCAATATACCTTGATTTAAGGACCAAGAAAAACTAACCTCTTACTTTAAAGGACATTTAAGAAACCAAATAACTTGATTTAAGGGCCAAGAAATAAAATAAGGAAAACAAAAAGATAGTTGTTTTTATGAAATCACATTAAATTAAAAACTCAACTCTCTATTTAAAATAAAAAAATAGGGAGTGAAAAATGTAAGAGAGATTGAATACAATAAGAAAGTAAAAAAGAGATCCAGAGAATGAAAAATGGTAGAATAATCTTTGAACAAGTGAATAATTTTCTTACAAGAAACTAATGGGGTGTATTTATATATTTAGGGGGGTTTATGATGATTTTATTGGCATTAAGGGTTGAATTGATCCATTAGAGAAAAAAGGGTAGTGGGAACCACTCCCAATGAGTAGTTTTTCCTTTACCCACCGAGTAGCTGGTGGGTTCCATCAGATAGCTGGCGATACCCCACTGGGTATCTATTGGTAATTATATGTGGAAGGCTCCAAAAATGATACTCTTATACTTCTTTACCCCCCTGTTTAATTCGATACTTCCATAAAAAAATTTATAAAATATAAATGACGAAATATATAAAATTAAATCATTATAAACATAAATGAGTGTTTCTGATATTTTAAAACAACCTAATAGAGTGATATGTACAAAATTCTCCCCCTTTTTTAAGATTACAAATACTTAAGAAATTAATTAAATGTGATATAAAAAATGAGTTTCTCATGATTATATCCAAATTGAATTTCAATATTTTATAATGAAATCTAACCAATCATTTTAAATACTTAAAAAATAAATTTAGAGAGAATTAAGAAAAAAATTCAAAAAATCATTTCGTCAATAACTAAATTTCTAAACTACTCTCCTTTTTTTATTATCAAAAATTCAAGATCACTAAATTTTTAAAATTTAATAATAATTCAATTTCAAAATTATTAAACCTTAAAAGTAATTGAAACAATTCAAGATTCCCTTAAAACAATTACCTTTCCCCTATAAAGTAAATATAAATGATTCGTCGGTGTTTAATCTATTTCCCCCTTTAAAGATATAAAACAATGAAAATTATTGAAATTAGATCAATTTTGAAAAATATTTGAAACTATTTGAAAACCAAACCTTATATTTCATAATATTCTCCCTACTAATAATAAGGCATTATAGAAATAATACCTTTGATCTCATCACCTTCTCTCCCATTGGAATTATCATGATTCTTATAAAAAAAATGATTAGAGAAATACATTATTGAAAAAATAAGATACAATCATGAGAGAGACAAAATTGAAATAAAAATTTCATAACCCATAATGTTTCCTCATGGGAGTTTAATTTTTTTTTAATTTCATGAAAAAAATTAATTTTTCAAAAAAAAATTGAAATCTAAATCCATAAAATAAACATTTTTTAACATTAAAAAACCATTAAAATTTTAGAACAAAATAATCACACAAGAATGTTTTAAGAGGAAAAATGAATTTGAAATATAAGAATGCTTAAAAGTAGATTCTCTATAGGAATCGAAAGTGATTTGGATCCCCATAAATTAGAGAATTAAATCCACAATCCAAGATTCCCATAAAATTAGTTTTAAAAATAAAAATTAAAAGACTAAAAAGATTTTAATTATCAAAGAGTGATTTTAAAAATAAAAAAATGAACGCCCATATTCTTTGGAAAATTTAAAAAAATGGGTTGGATCCCCATAAAATAATGCATAATTTTCGAATTATAAGGGAAAAAAAGTATGAAAATCAATAGTTAAATTAATAAAATATAAAAATAAACATAAAATATCATAAGAGCGTGAAATAAATAGATCAAACATTTCAAGATCTAAATAAAAGTGATATATGAAACAATGATCTCAAGATTCAAGGATAAATCAATGATTTAAAAGAAGTGCATGATTTAAAGAATGAATTAACTCAGTATTTAAATAAAAGGATCATGTAAATGTGATCAAGATATAAAAAAGAGCATATAATTCTACAAATATCAAGGTTGAAAGAATTTTCAAAGTGGAAAAATTATTTTTCTTGATAAAGTTAAATGAAAATACTTATATTAAATCCATTTTAAATTCCCCTTAAATAAAATAAAATATATTTTAATAAAGGATTTTTATATATGAAAAAATATTTAATAATAGATTGAAAATTTTAAGATCATACACCCAATTTTTTTTTCATACTTTCAAATAACAAATAAGATTGTATTTAAAGATTTAATTAAAGGATCCACGATTTCAATAGATTAAATTTTCAATTTTTTTAGGATAATTCAAATAATTTTATATTAAAATTTCAATAATATCATAGAATATTACTATCGAGGAATCAAAAATGAAATTTAAATTTTAAAAATATTTTCAATCAGAAAATCAATTTAAATAAAAAATTGATAAAGCCAAGAAAATATCCAATTAAATTTCAATATTTCATAATGAAATTTACAATTATATTTTGAAAATATTTTAAATACCCAAATAGAAAAAATATAATTTAATAAAATATAAAATTTCAATTTAAAATATTTTAAACAATTAAGAATATTTTATAATCACCATACAGGTGTCTCGAGCACCCACTATTAATATACTAAGATGTGCCTTGGGAATTTCTCTTGATAAATTACCTATAAATGATCAAAATAATTTTGTTACCCAAGTAAAATTTGGTCTACTAACGTTATAAAATAATCTTTTTGTAACCCATATTTTTTTGGGATATGAGTTCCCATAAGAAATATGATTTTTCCTAGATGAGATATTTGTAGAGTTAAACTAATTTTAGTCTAACATTTTGGGAATTTTTAAAATTATAATAAAAGATGACATGCTTGGTTTTTTTTAAAATAATTTAAACACTTATATTTAGAGATACCACTAATATAAATGGTATTCATGGTGTTTTTATAGGATATATATTTTTTTATATTATTTTGTGTGCCCAAAATTAAATTTGCATTTTTTTTATTTTGGGTGAACTTAAGAAGAGATTTTTTGAGTTATAAAATTGTTGATTATAATTTTTAATCATCTAGTGGATATTTTAATTTCAAGTATAAATAATTATTTTCTTTGGATAGTTTATCCTTCTCACAGACAACAAGGTTATGTTTCTTTTGAAGCTCCTTTAATTTTGTGGCGAGTTCACAAAATCCTTCCATTAATTGTTCTATAACATAATTTAGAAATTTATAATCAAGATGTCTAAAGGATAAATATGAAATTGAATAATAAAACAAGGATGTTTGATAAGTTACAAAATCATGGGCCATAAATAACTTGGGGCTTTCATCACTTGAGGAGGATAAGTAGTGGGATTCCTCTCTTGAAGTCTAAGTTGATACTTTGAATTACTTTTTTACATTAATTATTCTCATTTATCTTTTTTTGGATATGTGGATCTACATCTTGATGTGAACATTTTTATTAACACCACATAACCTTAACTTTGGTTATCCTTTTAGATTTTCCTTTTTGTCATGATGATCAAACTTCCTTTTCTTCATAAAGTTTCTTATCTTATTTGAAAATTACTTGAATTATTTATTGTTGAGTGGATCATTGAACCAATTCATGTTTTTATAATTAAAAAATATCATATTATGATTAATTATATTTTTCAGACATTTTCTAATTACTTTCTTTATTTTGTTATTATTTTTATTATTTATAAGTCTTAATACAATTATAACTTTACTTATTTTATTCTGTTCAATATAAATCTAAATTGAGTGTTATATTTATGATATTAAACTATATATTCATTAAGGTAGAATTTACATTGATTCTTATATAATTTAGTTTATCTTTAGTTTTTTATATTATGTTTTTATTAAATTTTGGTTAAATTTTATTATATTATAATATTTATTTTTGTAGCATATCTTTATATTTCATGTTTAGATTTTTCAAAACCTTCTATACAAGTTTCATGTTGAGTTACCATGATAAATAAGTCATTTAGTTCCTTTAAATATCATTTAGACATGTTTTTTACTATTATCGTATAACCCTTTTATTGTTTACCATGTAACCAAATTGATATTTACGAAGCCAAATTGAAATCCACATAGCCATTTCGGGAACAACATAGCCGATTTTCTAGAATAGGTTACCTTATTTATTTTAGCCATAAAATAGTATAAATAAGTCCAAATTGAGTGAATCTTATTGTGATATAAATATAAGAAATATTATGTATATTTAATTAAAATACATAAAGTTATGAATATATCATTATCATGTTATAAAATAGGTTATAATCTACTACATGTTTTCAGTCTATAATATTCATTTTTAGAACATTTTTCTACTATATTTTGATGATAAAATGGGATAAAAAAATCTAATTAAGTTTAATCTTGATTATTTATAAATGAAACGAAATTATATAAATATATGTAAACTAGATAAAAAGATAATTCGTCAATTTAGAATGTCTGTTTTAGGTGTGGAATTTGATAAGTCAATCTGTTTTTCAAATTTCTAGAATCAGTTACGTCAATTAGGCTATGTGAGAAATTTGATTACATGAGTAATAGATATATGGATATTCATATTTGTGAAAATAATTTCCTATAATAATAAATTGGATATGTAGTGAAAAATGATTGCATGAATTTTCTTACATGAAACAACATGTATATTCACTTATATGAGATCATTTACAAAGATTTCATTATGTAAATTCCTTTATGTCAATAAACTAGAAATATTCATCAATTTCAATTTGTATACATGAAAAAATGGATATGTGAAAATATCTTACATTGATTTGGTTACATAGTTCTGTAAATTTCTACAGGATGTTGTAAAACCTAGAAATATTCCCTATTTTACATAATAGACCACATTCCCATTTTTTGCATGTTTATTATAAACACTCTTAGTGTTTTATTCATTATAAAATTACTCATTAATTATCAAGAATCCATGAGAATATTTTTTAAATTTTTTATGATGAATTTAATATTATTCACATCGGATTTAGAATGAATTAATATTCATTGTTAAATTTTGTGAATTGGAATTTCCAAATTAAAATAAGATGAAATACAAAGGGTTAGTCTAGATTATTATCAGAGAGTATTCCAACGATATTAATGCGTATTATTTATTACTGTATTAATTATTATAAACTTTATATTGAGGTAAATCTCACATGGATATTAATTATATATCTTTATTAGGAAAATAATCCTTAAAAGTAATAGTATATTAAAAGAGAAAAGTTTAAATTAGAATCTTTTTTGGAATTTGAAGAGTTAGTCTCGTATGAATATTGGGTTTATTCCATTGAAGTTATGATCATGTTTTGTGGATATATTGTCTACTATTTATTTTTCTAATGATTTTATGCATACAACATGTTTTTATTTATTTTTATATAATATCAAAGATAATAAAAGAGTTTTCAACATGAGGATTTTATAATTGGGATTTATCATGGATTTTAAATTAAAGAAAATAGATGCTAATATTTTTACATTATAAAAAGGCTAAGGCATGTAGTAAATAATGTGTGAGATGTGACTATACTTTTTATTATTCATGATGTATTATTTTCAACAAATTCATGAAGATTCATTCTTCATCTATTTACTCAAGTAAAATACTTGATGCTTGAGCTTCACTATTTCAGCACCATGAAGGGCTTGAGCACTACTAGATTCAATAAACAACATCTTCATCAATAATAATTCAATAGGTTACACTATTTTATTCTTTCATTATATAGTAACTGTCTAGGCTATATCGTTCCACTTAGTGTGTAACGACGCAAACCTGAACAACCGCCCAAATAGTGATAAATGGGTCAAGTGTTACTACCTTAGGAGCACCTCCCCGAATGCCAAAGGCTACTGACTAACAGCGAGGGTCAGATAGGTACAAAAGGGAGGCTATACCCTCTCGGAGGACAACAATGGTACTGGTCCGAGCAATAATATAGAACATGAAATGGAAATAAATGTCTCAGCAGACTCAAACTAGCCTGGCAAAGTGGAAGCACAATCAATATAAATAAATAGATAAACATTATAAGTAATATATATATATATATATATAAACAAAAACAACAACAGAAGTAAACAGAACAACATGCGAAACACCACTTGTAACTACTAAACAAACCAAGCATGCGTCTATAGAAAGTCAATATATAACAAGTGGCGCCAATGGAAAACCAATTGTAGATACAAAACAAGTAAGCGTACTGATACAAGAAAGAAATAAAAACAAAGAAAACTCCAGCTAGCCAAGACCTCAAGGTCTATACCATCTCCATGTAACAGCTAAAGCAGTCCAGATCCTGAGGATGACCTCTTTATTGAATGTAAATCCTTAAAGTATACATGCGTCCCGAAGGGACCGTGAAGGGTGTGAGATGAATCTAAGTCGGACACCACCCAACGGTGCGTACCTAATACAAGTGTTTAAGTGGGAATGCATTTATAAAGAAAACAGTAAACATTACGATGTACACAAACAAACACAAACTCCACAGGTGATCAGCAGCCACCATGGAGTGTCACCTACTTAGCCAATGCCAGAATTTCTATCATGTAACCCGGAACCATGTGCCCCCTGACACCGCGTGTCTCAAGTACTGATGTCTCGAAGGCACGTCCAAGAAATAGCAGTTTTGGAGGAACATAGATGCCTATCCTCAAATAGTAACTTTATGGAAAATAATGTCTTACCCTCAAATAAAGCAACCGGAGGGACATTGATGTTGGTCCTCAAATAACAGTGAGCCTCTGCACCCAAATCGATAGCCTCAACGCTATCCCCTGAAGGATCCTCACCTTACATGTGGCTTCCTACGACAAGAATCCCCAAACCAATAGTAACTAAACTGCATCTAATGGGGGCCTCTACCCACACGAGTGGTCTAAACCACCTCATCATGGAGTCTCTCTCTGTGCACACTACTCAATGTTCTGGGTGAGCGGTAATCACCAAAATAGTACCCAAGCCACAACACCTCTGACACCTCGTATCTCTACAACCATGCCACTCAAGTCCGACGACCTCCCCATCCAAGTAACCTGGTCCATGCCCAACTTGACAGTCACCCTACATCAAGCTGACATCTATGACACGCAATCCCGTGGTTAGGACCACCCAATGTAACCCGGACCAAGCCCAACCTGTGATCAACACCAATCAAGAATATCCGGGCCACACCCAATACAACTACAAGGGTTCCAACATATGAAAATATGCAGTTACATATAAAATCAAAAGAATTAATTTTAAACAGGGAAAAAAACTAAACAGTTGGAATGAACTAACAATGTGTTTTCCCATACCATCACCGAGGACCTTAAAGCCTCTAACAATTCATATCAAGTTTTAATAAACAAAACTCAACAGTTTAAAACAATACAATTCAATTATAATCGTTTTGGCATCCCCCGACCCAAAATTACCCGATGATCCATGACTAATCGCCCAAACCCGCTCAAGAATAACAGGTAATAGGGCATACCAAAGGGAATACCATATGATAAATAAATAATTAAACATGAAATAGCAGGTATCAGGTGGTATGGGACAACAACCAACTTATCCCTTGGCAGCTCCATGGCATGCACCTTGTGAACTCAAAATGGACGTGCCTCAACAGGTAATGCCAAAAGAAAACAAGAAAGTCATGGCCACACTCACGGTGTTCCTCAAACCATCGTCGACTCACCACCCTACCCAGCCTCTGGAAGGTCTATGGAATGCATCTGGCCTAAAGTACGTCTGCCTGATGCTTGAACTCCCTATGGTTCTACTCCAGTCATCAGCCACTGACCCATCAGCTGGGTCCCACTGTCTCTGTCATTTCCTCCACATGCAGTTGAAACTCAGCTACCCTCTCTTGGTACTGAATCTGAACCAACTCCATATGTCACCGTCTATCCTGGTCCCTGCCTTCCAGCTGTCTGAAAAGGATTCTTACAGAATATCTCAAGATTCCCAACCTATCCACATTCCTGACACTCCTTTTCATGCATATTGCACCAAGTTAAAACATATACTAGCTATCCACACTGAAAGAAAACTACCGAAGAACTGCTATGAGGTGGTCTAGATGAGTACTTGGCCAAACTTCCCGGTTGGAACTCATCCCGTCCTCGCTTCCTTCTATCCGAACCATCACCTCAAGTTGTCGTCTAGCCAACCTGGGGCTTATCCCTTTGGTTTCCATCCACTATGAGTGCCTGATTTACCACCTCTAAGAACGAACCCATCCTGAATATATTTACCTGGATCCAAATGGTGTGTCGTAAGCCATCCTCGAAGTGCCTCACCCTTTCCAATTCATCACTTACCATACCATGCGCAAAGTGAGACAACTCAGTGAAAGTAGATGCATAGTCCATGACAGACATGTCTCCCTACTGAAGGATCAGGAACTCCTAATCTCTCTCTTCCCTCAGTGCTCGAAGTCCTTCCATGCTAGTCCCTCATGCCTGCGAGCCTGAACCTGCACATCCCACCAATGCTTTTCTAGTCCTTGCAGCATGAACGTCGCCAGCTTGAACCCCCACCCGGGAGGCGTCTCAAGCTGCTCGAAGATCATCTGCATGCTCTCTATCAAGTTCTTAGCCCCATGTGGACCATCATCAACCTAAAAAAGTGGTGGGTTATACGATTGGAAATCCCGATTTAGATATTCCATAGATGGCTCTATAACCTTCACACCTCTCTCAATCTCCTGCAAGACAGATACCAAGCTAGATCGAAGCTTCTCATCAAGCCATGGTCCGAACACTACCAAAACATACTGTTGTCTTTCCTACACTGGATCCTAGACCTGTTCCTATCCTTGAGCCTTTACCTGCGGTTCATTCTCTTCCTACACCAGAGAACCAGATCCTTCTCCTCCAGCATTGTACCATCTTCCATCTGACGCTCCATCTGAGTCGACTAAAAGGAACCCACTGAATACCATAAATGGTAAGACAACCCATATATATATATAACAATATATATTCAATTAAGATTAGTAAATAAGTAAAGAGGAAGCATAAAACAACTACCCTTACTCTACCCTCTCGAAACCCATGCCCATGGCATCCCGGCCTCATGGCCTCCTTGATCCAAGTATCAAAACTACCTCGGTCCATGTCCGTCCTAACAACCAATGTTGCCTCAAACCGAAAACTGAGTCGCCCAATCTTGGTGATCAAAATCACCTCAACTATAGTCCCTGTCTGCTCTTATAAGAGTCAAACCCAAATACCATGCCACTTGCAAATTCTAAAAATATATAAAGCATGACATAACACATTGAAATAAGCAATCAATTCTATCAAGAATTTCACTTATTCCTAATTCAAAGCATACATAGCATGGAAATTGATATAATTCAAATGGAATTATCACTTCACAAAGCATACGTGTAGTTATGAAATTGAAATACCCTAAAAATGTGCCTATAAAAAGACAAACAATCATGTCTTTTCATATCGGGCCAAGGTCCAATTATACCTTACCGCACTGGGTCAAGGGTCACATATCACAATCAATATCATCACACACCAAGTGAGACACCGAGGTGGAAAACATATAAACTGTAATCTGAGAAAAAAAACAGCAATTCCCTCCCATGGAAACTTGGTCCATCCCTCATACATGGGGATCCAGGCACCCAAGCACAAGCTAGAAACCCAGTTCAAGTAACAAACACTCTCCATTATACCATATCACGAATAGTAAAACCTGCAGAAATAAAAATAGAAGTCTTAATCTCATTAGTATCCAACAAAATAATTCCATGAAATCCCTATCAAGAACTCCACTGATACCACTTTGTAATGACCTAGACCCGAACAACCACCCAAAAAGTGCTAAACGGGTCGGGAGTTACTACCTTAGGCGCACCTCCCTGAATGTTAAAGGCTTATGACTAGCAGCGAGGGTCTAACAGGTATAGAGGGGAGGCTATACCCTCTCAAAAGACAACAATGGTACTGGTCCAAGAAATAATATTAAACATGAAATGGAAATAAACAACCCAGCAAACTCGAACCAAACCTGCAGAGCAGAAACACAATCAATAGAAATAAACAGATAAACAATGGAAGCAGTATATATATATAAACAACATCGGAAGTAAACAGAATAGCATGCTAAACACTACTTGTAACTACTAAACAAACCAAGCATACATCTATAGAAAGTCAATATATAAAAAGTGGCTCCAATGGATAACTAATAGTATCTACAAAATAAGTAATCTTACTAATATAGGAAAGAAAGAAAAACAAAGTAAACTCCATCTAGGAAAGATCTCAAAGTCCATACCATCTCCATGCAATAGCTAAAGCAGTCCAAATCCTGAGGCTAACCACTTTCTTGAATGTAAATCCATAAAGTCTACACGCATCCCGAATGGCCCATGCAGGGTGTGAGATGAATCTCAACAAGATACCACCCAATATTGCGTAACTAATATAAATTTTTAATAGGGCATACATTTATAAAGAAAACAGTAAACAGTATGATGAACAAAAAAAAAACTCCACTGGTGCTCAGCAGCCACCATGGAGTGTCACTTACTTCGGCCAACGCCAGAATTACTATCATGTAACCCGGTACCAAGTGACCCCTGACACCGCGTGTCTCAAGTACCGATGTACCGAAGGCGTGCCCAATAAATAGTAGATCGGAGGAACATTGATTCCTGTCCTCAAATTGTAACCAAAGGGACATCAATGTCTGCCCTCAAATAAGGCAACTAGAGGGACAATGATGTCTGCCCTCAAATAATGGCGAGCCTCTGCCCCCAACCCGATAGCCTTAACGCTATCCCCTGAAAGCTCCTCACCTTCCATGTGGCTTCTTATGAAAAGCACCCCCAAACCAATAGTACCTAAACCGCATCTAACGAGGGACTCTACCCACACAAGAGGTCAAAACCACCTCATCATGGAGTCTCTCTATGTGCACACTACTCAAAGTTCTGGGTGAGCGGTAATCACCAAAATAGTATCCAAGCCAATACACCTCTGACACCTCATGTCCCTGAAACCATGCCACTCAAGTCCGACGGCCTCGACATCCAAGTAACCTGGTCCATGCCCAACCTGACAGTCACCCTGCCTCAAACCAACGTTTATGACACCCAATCCCATGGTTAGGACCACCCAATGTATCCCGGGCCAAGACCAACCTGTGATCAACACCACTCAGGAATATTCGGGCCATGCCCAACATCACCACAAGGGTTCCATTATATGAAATTTAGAAATTACATATAAAATCAAAATAATTACTTTTAACCTGGAAAAATAAACTAAACAGTTGAAATGAACTAACCAAGTAATGTCTCATACCAGCACTGAGGTCCTAAAAGCATCTAACAATTCATATCAAGGTTTAATAAACTAAACTCAACAGTTTAAAGCAATACAATTCAATTATAACCATTTTGACATCCCCCGACCAGAATGTCCCAATGAGAAACAACCACTCGCTTGTCCCCTCTCAAGAAAAACAGGTAACAGGGCATACCTAAGGGCATCCCGTAGGTCAAATAAACAATTGAACAAGCAATAATAGGTAAAACAGGGTCACACTCAAATACCAGAAAACTCGCGACAGGCCGCACCACCTAAAAGTCTGCAAAAACACAAAAAGAGGTATGCACTACCTACCTGAGACTCATACAATTATACTTTTCTGATAACAACCTCCAATTATGTCTAAAATGCGGTAGATCTACAAAAGAATCAAAACCTATCAAACCCCTATAACTAATCTTATAACATAAATATAGAAGAATGACTAAATATCAATTAAGGCCTTATCAAGGGCGTTCTAACGCATCTAACAGTGATTGAAACAAAGTTTGGATAGATGATAGGGAGCAAAAATAAGCTCTGGCCAGCTCTCTATGCTCAAACCTGTTGAGGGTTTGTGTTTTTGCCTCAAAACGAGGATACTTCCCGTTTTAGTGAAAAAAATAAATACACGGAGTGCACTTATGACTAAATTACATGTATCATTTTATTGTTCATATAATAGCTGATATGTTGTCGAGGACTTACTGACTAAATACACAGCATGTACCTAGAGGTACACGACGTGTACTTCTCTACCCGACCCTCATCCCTAACATGCCATGTATATCCCTATACACGACCCCTACATGGCGTGTACAAATAGTACCTAGCGTGTACTTTCTAAAAACATTCTACCTAGCCAACATGCCTACACAACATGTATGGCCTCCACACGATCAAGGGTACATGGCATGTCGAGCAACACTACACGCCATGTAGTAGGAAATTCCTACATGGTCATCACACGATATGTACACGGTGAGCACACGGCCGGTACATGCCTAACCCATACAAGGCATGTACGTTAGAGTATAAGGCGTGTAGTCTGGAAATTTCTAGAACTTCCCATATTTTCCCAGTTTTCTCAGAAACAAGTCAAAAATTCCCATAGGTTCAGAATTTTGATCCGTTCAAAAATCTCAGGTTCTTACAATCTCCCCACCTTAACATAGATCATCCCTAAGCTATCAAATGAAACCCATAGATAACACCAAACATGCCACCCCAATCAATGTAACCCAGACTCCCCTAGTCTCAATGATTCTGGCTAAATTTCTCAATGGGCTTCCCATCATAGGAACTGCCTAACTCGGTCTCAAACCTAAAAAACTCAATAAAGCAAGGGTTCACTAACCTGTTTTCGGAAACATGGTCCTCTTGTGATGCATCATAACCCTTGTGCCTCATTGGTGATCCTGTGACATTTTATACACCCCAACATATCCTGCACCGCATCGGTGTCTGCCTCCATGAGGTCCTACCTCACATGGATGTTCAAAATAAAACTTGATGTCATGCACCTCATCTAACCCACACACTCTATTTCTCAATTCCCATGGCTCTTAATGTAACCCGCATCCTCAAATCCCCAATACCCAAGGCACCTCAAGTAACCTGCATCCTCGATGCCCTGATGCCAAAGGCACCTCAAGTAACCCGCATCCTCGATTCTTCAATGCCACACATCTCATATATATATATATCATGCACCCGATATGGCACCAATCCCACTAACCATAATCTAGTTAGTTCACATAAATCCTGTGCACCTCATGCACTCAAAAAAAATATGCCTCAATAGGTCATGCCAAAAATAAAACAAGAAAATCACAACCACACTCACGGTGCACCTCTAACTGTCATCGGCTGACCAGTCTTCTCAGTCCCTAGCAGCCCCACAGCGTGCACCTAGCCTGAAGTACAACTGCCTGATGCCTGACCATCCTCTGGTGTTGCTCCAGTCACCAGCCATTGACCCCTCAGCTGGGTACCGCTGTCTCTGTCACGTCCTCCTCTTGTAGCTGAAAAACAGCTACCCTCTCCTGGTACCGAATCTGAACCATCTCTAGATGCCACCGTCTATCCCTGTCCCTTCCTGTCGGCTATATGAGAAGTCTATCTGTAGATCTTCTAAAGATTCCCAACCTGTCCACATGCTCATCACTCCTTTGGAGGCCTATCACACTGAGTCTGAACATGTACTAGCTGTCTACAATGAAAGAAAACCACCGAAAAACTACTATGAGGTGGTCCAGCTGAGTCCTTTTCCTGACTGCCCTGCTAGAACTCATACCTTCCTTGCTTCCTGCTATCCGAACCATCACCTAAAGCCACCGTTTGGCCAACCTAGGGCTTATCCCTCTGGTTTCCCTCTACTATGAGTGCTTGATTTACCCCCTTTGAGGGCAAACCCATCATAAAGATATTTACCTAGATCCGAATAGTGTGTCGTAAGCCATCCTCAAAGCTCCTCACCCTTGCCGAGTCATCACTTACCATACCAAGTGCAAAGCAAGACATCTCAGTGAAAGTAGCTGCATAGTCCATGATAGACATGTCTCCCTGATGAAGGATAAATAACTCCTGAGCTCTCTCTTCCCTTAGTGTCTCTAGGTAAAAGTTCTCAAAAAAAAGTCCTCAAAGTCTTTCCATGCCAGTCCCTCATGCCTTCATGCCTAAACCTACACATCTCACTAGTGCTTTGTCGGTGCTCATAGCATGTACGTCTCCATCTTGACCCTCCACCCTGGAGATGTCTCGAGTTGCTCGAAGATCATCTGCATGCACTCTATTCAGTCCTCAGCCGCCTACAAACCACCCTTACCCTGAAAAAGTGGCAGGTACTGTGACTAAAGCTCCCACATTAGATATTCCATAGATGGATCTGTACCCTACACACCTCTATCGATCCCCTGTATTACATGTACCAAGATATCTTGGAGGTGCTCATCGAGCCATGGTCCGAATGCTTCCAAACCCTATTGTTGTCATGCCTATAGTGGATCTTGGACCTATTCCTGTACCTGAGCCTATACCTGCAGCTTATGCTCTGCCTGCACAGGATCCTGAACCGGATCCTACTCCTATGGCACTATACCATCTCCCGCCTGAAGCTCCATCTGAGTCGACTAAAAGGAACCTGCTGAATAGAATAAATGGCTAGACATCCTATATATATATAACAATATACATTCAACGTGGATAAGGAATGTCCTAAAGAGGCCGCATAAAAAAACTACCCTTACTCTCCCATATTGCAACCCATGCCTAGGGCATCCCGGCCTCATGGCCTCCTTACCCACCCTCAATAGAGCCAAGTATCAAAAGTACCTCAAGCCATGCCCGTCCTGACAACCAACATTTCCTCAAACTGACGACTGAGTCTCCCAATCCTGGTGATCAAAATCACCTCAACTATAGTACCTACCTTCACTTATAAGAGCCAGACCAAAATACCCTGCCACATGAAAATTCTACGAACATATAAAGCATGGAATAACACATTGAAATAAATAATCAATTCTATTAGTTATTTTACATATTCCTACTTCAAAGAATACATAGCAAGGAAATTGATATTATTCACATGGAATTAACACTTCAAAAAGAATAAGTGCTGTTATAAAATTGAAATACCCTAAAAATGTTCCTATCAAAATCCAAACAATCACACCTTTCCATACCAAGCCAAGTTCCAATTCACCCTTACCGCACCGCGTCAAGGGTCACATATCACAATTAATAACATCACACCCCAAGTGAGACACCAAGGAGGAAATCATATAAACTTTAATCTGAGAAAAATTAAACAACAATTACCACCCTTGGAAACTTGGTCCATCCCTTGTACTTGGGGCTATAGGCACCCAAGCACAATCTAGAAACCCAGTTCCAGTAACAACCTATCTCCAGTCTACCATATCCCTAATTGTAAAAGTAGCAGAAATAAAAAGGGAAGTCTCAATCTCATTAGTATCCATCAAAATATTTCTACTAAATCCTTATCATGAACTCCTCTGATACCACTTTGTAATGAACCGGACCCAAAAAACCACCCAAACCATACAAAACGAGCTGGGTGTTACTACATTAGGTGCACCTCCCAGAAAAACAAAGGATTATGACTTGTAGCGAGGGTATGATAGTTATATAGGGGAGGCTATATCCTCTTGGAGGACAAAAATGGTACTGATCTGAGCAATAATATTGAACATGCAGTAGAAATAAACAACTCAGCAGACTCGAACCAGACCTGCAGAGAAGATGTACGATCAATATCAATAAACATATAAATAGGAGAAACAAAAAATATATAAAAAATAGTAGTGTAAGTAAATAGAACAAAATTAAGAACACCACTTGTAACTACTAAACAAACCAATCATGCATCTATAGCAAGTCAATATATAAAAATTAGTGCCAATGGATAATCAATAGTAGCTACCAAACAAGTAATCATACTGATACATGAATGAAAGAAAAACAAAGTAAACTATAGCTAGGAAATACCTCAAGGTCCATACCATCTCCATTCAACAGCTAAAGTAGTCTAGCTCTTGAGGCTGACCTCTTTCCTGCACGTAAATCTATAAAGTCTACACGCATCCCGAATGGCCCGTGTAGGGTGTGAGACGAATCTCAATAGGATACCCCCAAATGGTGTGTACCTAATATAAGTGTTTAAGCAGGCATTAATTTATAAAGAAAATAGTAAACAATACAATGAACACAAACAAACAAAAACTCCACTAGTGCTCAGCAGCCACCATGGAGCATCACCTGCTTCAGCCAATGTCGGAATCTCTGTCATGTAACCCAAAACCATGTGCCCCCTGACATGGTGTGTCTCAATTATCGACTTCCCGAAGGCACTCCCAAGAAATAGTAGCTCATAGGAACAATGATACATTTCCTCAAATAGTACCTGGAGAGACAATGATGTCTACCCTCAAATAAACAACCAGAGGGACAATGATGTCTGCCCTCAAATAATGGCGAGCCTCTGCCCCTAACCCTATAGCCTCAACGCTATCCCCTGAAGGCTCCTCACCTTCCACATGGATTCCTAAGACAATAAACCCCAAAAAATAGCACCTAAACCACATATAACATGGGACTCTACCCTCATGAGTGGTCAAAACCTCCTAATCATAGAGTCTCTATGTGTAAACACTACTCAAAGTTCCAGGTGAGTGGTAATCACCAAAATAGTACCCAAGACACAACACCTCAGACACCTCATGTCCCTATGACCGTGCCTCTCTAGTCTGATAGCCTCGTTATCCAAGTAACCCAGGCCATGCCCAACTTGACAGTCACCCTGCCTTAGGCCGACGTCAATGACACCCAATCCCATGGTTAGGAACACCCATCATAACCCGGGCCAAGCCCAACCTGTGATTAGCACCACTCAAGAATATCCAGGCCATGCCCAACATAACCGCAAGGGTTCTAGCATATGAAATTCAAAAATTATATTTAAAATCAAAAAAATTACTTTTAAATAGGAAAAACAAACTAAAGAGTTGAAATTCACTAACCAAGTGTTGTCCCATACTAGCATTGAGGTCCTTAAAACCTCTAACAATTCATATAAAGGTTTAATAAACTAAACTAAATAGTTTAAAACAATACAATTCAATTATAAATATTTTGGAATCCCCCGAAAAAAATGCCCCGATGACCAACGACCACTGACCTAGTCCCACTCAAGAAAAATAGGTAACAAGGCATACCCAAGGGTATCCCATAGGTCAAATAAACAATTAAACAAGAAATAACAGGTAAAACAAGGTCATACTCAAATACCTGAAAATGCGCCAAAGGTCAGAACACCTAAAAGTCTATGAAAACACAAAAAGAGGTATGCACCACCTACCTAAGACTCATACGATGATACTCCTCCGATAACAGCCTCTAATTAAGTCTAAAATGCGGTATATCTACAAAATAATCAGAACTAATCAAACCCCTATAACTAGTATTAGAACAAAAATCAAGAAGAATGACTCAAGAGGAATCAAGGCCTTACATAGGGGGTTCTAATGCATCCGAAGGTGATCGAAACGTAGTTCGGAAGGATGATCAGGACAAAAAATAAGCTCTGACCGACTCTCCCCACTCAAACCCATTGAGGGTTTGAGTTTTTGCCTCAAAATGAGGCTACTACCTATTTTAGTAAAAAAAATAAAATACACGGTGTGCACTTATGACTACACACCAAGTATAATTTTACTGTTCATATAATGTCTGATATTTCGCCGAGGAATTTCCGACTAACTACACATAATGTACTTAGAGGTACACGGTGTGTACTTATTTACCCAACTGTCATCCCCAATATGCCAGGTATATCCCCATACACGGCCCATCTAGATGGAATGTACAAATAGTACACGACATGTACTTGCTAAAAACATTCTACCTATCCAACATGCCTATACACCATGTATGGCCTCCACATGATCAAGGGTACACAGTGTGTTGAGAAATACTACACGCAATGTAATAGGAAATTCTTACACAGTCATCACACAACATGTACTCGGCGAGCACATGGCCGATACATGACTAACCCATACACAACATGTAGTTTGGAAATTTCCATAACTTATAAGATTTTCCAAGTTTTCTCAGAAAAAAGACAAAAATTCAAACAGGGTCAGAATTTTGACTAGTTTTAAAAACCTGGGTTCTTACAATCTCCCCACCTTAACATAGCTCATCCCCAAGAAATCCAATGAAACCAGGGGATGACACCGAACATGCCACCCTGATCAAAGTAACCCAAAATCCCTCAGACTCAATGATTATGGATAAATTACTCAAGGGTATCCCCACCTTAGGAACTACCTAACTCAGTTTCAAACCTACAAAACTCAACAAAGAAAGGGTTCACAAACTTGTTTCCGGACTCATGGTCCTTTCGTGACGCATCATCACCCTTGCGCCTCATTGGTTCTCCTATTTCATTTACTACACCCAAACGTATCCTGCACCACTTTGGTGTCTACTTCCATGAGTTCCTGCATCCCATGGATGGTCAAAATTAAACTTGATGCCATGCACCTCATGTAACCTGCATCCTTGATGCCCCGATGCCCAGGGAACCTCAAGTAACTTGCAACCTCAATTCACTCATGCTCAAGGCACCTTAGGTAACCCACGTACTCGATGCCCCGATGCCCAAGGAACCTCAAGTAACACACATCCTCGATGCCCTGATTCCATGCATCTCATACATATATATAAATATATCACACACCTGATATAGCGCCAATCCCAGTGAACAACATCTAGTCAGTCCATATAAATCCGGTGCACCTCGTGCACTCAAAACGAATATGAATCAAAAGGTAATGCCAAAAGAAAACAAGAAAGTCACAACCACACTAGCGGTGTACCTCTAACCATCGTCAGCTCACCAGCCAGCTCAACCAGCAGCTCCACAGTGTGCACTAGGCCTGAAGTACGACTACCTGATACCTGACCTCCCTGCAGTGCTACTCCAGTCACCAGCCACTGACCCCTCAGCTGGGTCCTGTTTTCTATGTCATGTTCTCCACATGTAGTTGAAACTCGGATACCCTCTCCGATTACCAAACCTAAATCGACTCCAAATGCCACTGTCTATCCTGGTCCCTGCCTTCCGGCTATCTGAGAAGACTTCCTGTAGATCCTCTCAAGATGCCCAACTTGTCCACATGCCCAACACTCCTTTGGAGGCCAATCTCACTAAGTCCGAACATGTCCTGGCTGTACACACTAAAAGAAAACCATTTAAGAACTTCTACTAGGTGGTCTAGCTAATTACTTTGCCTGACTGCCCTACTAGAACTCATCCCGTCCTCGCTTCCTACTATCTGAACCATCACTTGAAGCTACCATCTGGCCAACCTAGGGCCTATCCCTCTGGTTTCACTCTGTTATGAGTGCCTAATTTACTGCCTCTAAGAATGAGCCTATCCTAAAGATATTTACCTAGATCTGAATAGTGTGTCATAAGCTATCCTCAAAGCGCCTCACCCTTTCTGAGTCATCACATACCATACTAGGGGAAAAGTTTGAAAACTCAGTGAAAGTAGCTGCATAGTCCATGACGAACATGTACCCCTTCTGAAGGCTCAAGAACTTCTGATCTCTCTCTACCCTCTATGTCTCTGGTTAAAAGTGCATGAAAAACCTATCCTTGAAGTCTTTCTATGCTAGTCCCTCATGCCTGTAAGCCTGAACCTACACATCCCACCAGTGCTTTTCCGGTCCTCGTAACATATACGTCTCCAGCTTGACCCTCCATCCTGGAGGTGTCTTGAGCTACTCGAAGATTATCTACATGCTCTCTATCCAGTTATTAGCTACCTGTAAACCACCCTCACCCCGAAAAAGTAGCGAGAGATGCGATTGGAACTCCCATGTCAGATATGCCATAGACGGCTTTGTACCTTGCACACCTCTGTCAATCCACTGCAAGACACATACTGGTCTATCTCAAAGCTTCTCATCGATCCATGGTACGAACATTTCCAAAACCTATTGTTGTCCTACCTGCACTAGATCCTAGAGTTGTTCCTATCCATGAGCCTGTACCTGCGGCTCATACTCTGCCTATACTAGGTCCTGAACCAGATCCTGCTCATGTGGAACTGTACCATCTCCCGCCTAATGCTCTATCTGAGTCGACTGAAAGGAACCTGATGAATAACATAAATGGCCAGACATCCCACACACACACACACATATATATATTTAACAACATATATTCAATGTAGATAAGGAAATCAGTAAAGAGGCACCATAAAATAACCACCCTTACTCTCCCCTATCACAACCCATGCCCATCGCATCCCGAACTCATGGACTCCTTACCCACCCTCAATAGATCCAAGTATCAAAAGTACCTCGGGCAATGCCCATCCTGACAACCAATGTTGCCTCAAATCGACGACTGAGTCCCCCAATCCAGGTGATCAAATTCACCTCAACTATAGTACATGACTTCTCTTATAAGAGTAAGACCCAAATACCCTACCACATGAAAATTATACAAATATATAAAGCATGGAATAACACATTGAAATAAACAAGAAATTATATTAGGAATTTCACCTATTCAAAATACAAAGCATACATAGCATGGAAATTGATATTATTCTCATGGAAGTATCACTTGACAAAGAAAATGTGCAGTCATAAAATTGAAATACCCTAAAAATGTGCCTATCAAAAGCCAAAAAATCACGCCTTTCCATACTGGGCCAAGGTCCAATTCTCCCTTATCGCACTGGGTCAATGGTCACATATCACAATCAATAACATCACACACTAAGTGATCCACCGAGGTGGAAATCATATAAACTGTAATCTAAGAAAAAGAAAACAAAAATTCCCACACATGAAAACTTGGTCCATCCCTCGTACCTAGGGCTGCACACACCCAAGAATAAGCTAGAAACCCAGTTCCAGTAACAACCTATCTATAGTCTAGCATATCTCAAAAAGTAAAACCAACAGAAATAAAAAGAGAAGTCTCAATATCATTAGTATCCAGCAAAATATTGCTACTAAATCCCTGTCAAGAACTCCACTAATACCACTTTGTAATGAACCGGACTCGAAAAACCACCCAAACAGTGCTAAACGGGTCAGGTGTTACTATCTTAGGCGCACCTCCCCAAACGCCAAAGGCTGCTGACTAGCAATGAGGGACTGATAGATATAAAGGGGAGGATATTACCTCTTGGAGGAAAACAATGGTACTGTTCCAAACAATAATATAGAATATGCAATGGAAATAAACGACTCAACAGACTTGAACCAGACCCGTAGAGTGGAATCACAATCAATAACAATAAACAGATAAACAATAGAAGCAATATATATATATATATATATATATATAAACAACAATAGAAGTAAACAGAACAACTTGCAGAACACCACTTATAACTACTAAACAAACCAAGCAAGAATCTATATCAAGTAAATATATAAAAAGTGGTGCCAATGGATAACCAATAGTAGCTATAAAAAAAGTAAGAGTAATGATACAAGAAATAAATAAAAAAAGTTAACTTCATCTAGGCAAGACCTCAAGGTCCATACCATCTTTATGCAACAACTGAAGCAGTCTAGCTCATGATGCTGACCTCTTTCCTGCACATAAATCCATAAAGTCTACATGAATCCTGAAGGGCCTGTATAGGGTGTGAGACGAATCACAGTAGGATACCACACAATGGTGCATAACTAATAAAAGTGTTTAAGAGGGCATAAATTTATAAAGAAAATAGTAAACAGTAAGATGCACAAAAACAAACACAAACTCCACTGGTGCTCAGTAGCCACCATGGAGTGTCACCTTCTTCGGCCAATGTAAGAATCTCTATCATGTAACCTAGAACCATGTTCCCCCTGACACCATGTATACCGAAGTCCATAAGACACACCCAAGAAATAGTAGCTCAGAGGAACAACAATGTCTGTCTTCAAATAGTAACCGGAGGGAAAGTGATGTCTGCCCTCAAATAAAGAAACCGGAGGGACAATGATGTTTGCCCTAAAATAATGGTGAGACTCTGCCCCCAACCTGATAGCCTCAAATCTATCCCCTGAAGGCTCCTCACCTTCCATGTGGCTTCCAACGACAAGCACTTCCAAACCAATAGTACCTAAACTGCATCTAACGGGGCCTCTACCCACACTAGTGGTCAAAACCACCTCATCAAAGAGTCTATCTGTGTGCACACTAGTCAAAGTTCCAGGTGAGAGATAATCACCAAAATAGTTGCCAAGCCACAACACCTTTGACTCCTCGTGTCCCAATGACCATGTCTCTCAAGTCCTACGACCTCACCATCCAAGTAACCCGGGCCATGCCCAACCTGATAGTCACCCTGCCTCAAGCCGATGTCCATGATGCACAATCCCTTGGTTAGGACCACCCAATGTTACCTAGGCCAATCCCAACCTATGATAAGCACCACTCAGGAATATCCATTCCACGCCCAACACAACTACAAGGGTTCCAGCATATGCAATTTAGCAATTACATATAAAATCAAAATAATTACTTTAAAGTAGGCAAAACAAACTAAACAGTTGAAATTCACTAACCATGTGATGTCTCATACTAGAACTTAGGTCCTTAAATCCTCTAACAATTCATATCAAGGTTTAATAAACTGAACTCAATAGTTTAAAACAATAAAATTAAATTATTACCATTTGGGAATACCCTAGCCAAAATGACCCAATGAGAAAAGACCACTCACCCAACCCCACTCAAGAAAAATATGTTACAGGGAATACCCAAGTTCATCCCATAGATCAAATAAACAATTAAATAGGAAGTAACAGGTAAAATAGGGTCACACTAAAATACTCAAAAACACACCAAAGGTCTCACCACCCAAAAGTCTACGAAAACACAAAGAGGTTTACACCACCTACCTGAGACTCGTACAATGATACTCTTCTGATAACATCCTCCAATTAGGTCTAAAATTCAATAGATCGAAAAAATAATCAAAACCAATCAAACCCGTATAACTCGTCTTAGAACAGAAATCAAGAAGAATGACTCAAGAGGAATCAAGGCCTTACTGAGGGAGTTTTAATGCATTTGATGAAGTTCAAATTGATGATCAATAGAAAAAATAAGCTCCGATCAGATTTACCCACTCAAACCTATTGAGGTCTTGAGTTTCTGCCTCAAAACAAGCCTACTTCCCATTTTAGCAAAAAAAAAATACACGGAATGTACTTATGACTACATGCCGTGTATCATTTTATAGTTCATATAATGGCTGATATTTCACTGAGGACTTCTCGACTGACTACACGGAATGTACCTAAAGGTACACGACATGTACTTATCTCCCCGACTATCATCCCCAACATTCCATGTATATACCCATACATTCCCCCTCTACATGGTGTTTACAAATAGTACATGATGTGTACTTTCTAAAAAAATTCCACCTAGACAACAGGCCTACGCACCATGTATGGAATCTACACAGTCAAGGGTACAAGGCGTGTTGAGAAACACTATATGCCGTGTAGTAGGAAATTCCTACACGGTCATCACAATGCATGTACTCGGCGAGCACATGGCCGATACACGCCTAACCCATAAACAACGCGTACTTTAGAGTACACAACGTGTAGTCTAGAAATTTCCCAAACTTCCCAGATTTTCCCAGTTTTCTTAGAAACAAGTAAAAAATTCAAACATGGTCGGAATTTTGACCCATTATAAAAACTCAGCTTCTTACATAATGCATCCTATGTTCAGTTATACTACCCAAATAAATGGTACATTTGGGATTGGTCAATCCCCTTAGAAGACTGGGTTTAGTCTATCCCCTTTGAATATTTGGTTTCACTTAACCCATAAAATAACATAGGAAAGAACCTATCCTATAATATTATGGGTTTAGTTTATCCCCTTATAATACTAGGTTCCACTTGAACCATAATGTAGAAGAGGTTAGGAGTTAACTTGTAAAAGTATAGGTTGAGTATGAACATGTAAAAATATGTATTTTTTTCTGAAATAATAAAAGGAAAGGGAATTGGGTTGAGCCTTTAGGTTTAAAAAATATGGATGTAAATCGTTTTCACTCTCCTTCAAAAGAGATATACCATTGTGGGTTCGTGACACCGAGTTGGTGTGTGAAGAGTAGATGTAGGATCATTTATATTTGAACTACTATAAAATTCTTATGTTAATAATTTACTTTCTTGAATTTTGTATTCTCTCTAATTTCTTATATAAGTTTGGTTGAATTGTTTAATATTTGAACCAATCAGTTTCTACTCATGATTTTTAAACAATAATTAATTTTTAAAGAAAGAAAATTCACCCCATCTTGTCCATTTACATCACCCCTCTAGAACCTAACAATTGGTATAAAAGGGTGGATTTTAAAAGGATAAGTATAGTTAACATATCTATAGGATACCCAAAAATTTGTATTAGAGGTTGTATCTCTTAAGGATATATTGTGATTCATTTTATTATTTATATTTATTGTAATAACTATTTATCCTAGTCCTTAACAAGACTAAGGGAATGATCCTTTTTAGTGATGGTTGATTTGAGGAAAACAATTGGTCTGAATCTATTGTTCCCACCATATTTCAATGGTAGTATTTATACTTAATGGATTACCTATATGTAATATTATCTAAATATTATTGATATTATATTTTAGAATATTGTGATTAAGTCTTAGTTTTTACCTAAATTTGATTAGATTGATTTGAAATGAGAAGATTTTATTAAATATGATATTAATTATAAGGCCATGGATATTATTTATTACCCCTTTTTGGAAATATTTGGGATTTTTTAGTTGCATCACTTCTCTTGTAGTTTATAAAAATATTGAAACAACTATCTTTCAATAGGAAGATTCAAGTAAATATGTATGCTTTAATTATAGAAAGTATGGGAACACGAGAGTGGAGTGTCTAGCCAAGAAAAAGGAAAACACCTTTTTATTCAAGGATATATCACTCATGGTAATTAAAATTTGAATTTAAATTATTCAAATATTATTTTTTATGGATTTAGGAAGAGTTGACCTATTAAAACCAATTATACGATGCCAAAAAATCCAAGGAATTTCAAGAATAAAGAAAATAAATTTTTAATCACTTAGAGAGATTCTAAAATTTTATGCAACAAGGATGAAAGTAAAAAATAAATATGTATTTTTTAATTTATTAAAAAATATTCTAAGGTGACATTTTCACCTCCATATTCTTGGTAAAGTGGTTTTGGTTCATTTCTAGAAAATATGGAAATATATGTGTGACAAGTATAACTAAATATAGTTATTTTAATTCCAATTATAATTCTTCTATAAATTCTATAAATGGTGATCTTGGTATTGAAGATCTGAAGGAAATTTTTGATTCATATGAAGATGAAATAAAATTGATTACTCTTATAATTGTGTTACTCAAAAACATATAAAAGGTTTTGGGAAATGAAAAATAATTTTACTTTTAAATTAACAAATATTGGTTGGGAATTTTCAAATCATAAGGAAGAATATGTGATTTTGAATAAAAAAATAGAAACAAAACTTCTTCCACACATGGAATGGTTTATGTGTATTTTTTTTTAAAAAAAATTAAAGGATGAAGAATGAATTAAATTGAGTAATAATTGAAGATGTTTGTTTTAAAAATCAAATTTATAATAAATTTTCTTCAAATTTCAATATTAGAAAGATTGATTATTTCAATAAATATAATTATAAGAAGAATGTAATTATTTGTGATTCTTTTGTTCCTATTATGTTTAGAAATAATTTTTTAAAAGAAATTATGTTATAATTCCTTTGGTTAATTGCATTAAATGTGGATCTTATGGTCACTATGCTTGTGATTTTATTTTGAAGATTACTTAATATTTTTGGTCAACAAAGGACTTTTATGTCTTAATATGATTTATAGGAAAAAAAATTTAAAACCATATATTTCATGGTTATGTAAAGGTATGTATTCTAATTAATGAAAAATAAATCCATTATTTATTCCTAGGTAATTTTTAATTTGTTATTCTTATGTTCATGATACATGTTATTATAGTTTTATCCTTGGAATATTGTCTTGAGAATTATAAAATTTTGTATTTTATTTTTCCTAACCTCGAATAAATTGTATATTTTTTGGGATGTCTCATGTACTTCAATATTTAACACTTGTTTCGGTGAACAAACATGAGTAAAATTATTTAGATGTAATCCTCTTAAATTATAATACAGATAGTGATATATTATTGTTAATTAAAAATTTTTTTATTAGTTTTTCATTATCATGTAGTTTCTTTCAAAATTATTTAAATATATAATATAAATTGTTTTGTGTCTCTTTGTGACTTTAAAGTTTGTTTTTGGGGAAGTTCCCACTCTTGGAATTAAAATTATGCTCATATTGTTTTAATATTGTGTTTTTAAAAGGAAAACATAAATTTAATGGGAGTTACATATGTTCTTAATTATGAATTCATCTTGGATATTTTAGTTATTGAAACCTATTATACAAGTTTTTATATGTGAAGTTTTCGAAATGTTGATATGTTTTAAGTAAATATATATTTTATTTTTTAAAATTTTTATATACATGAACTGGTATTATTTTTCTAGAAATAAGGAAGATGAAATAAAAGAGGAATATATTTTTGTTTAATATTTTAAATTCATTCATTCTGAAATTTTTAAAATTTTCAATTTTCAGATTTCTAATTCTTTTTTTAAATAGGTTTAGTATAATTTTTTATTCACTTGTTCATCTAAGTTGGGATTAAACTTCTGTATAAGACTAGTGTATTTATTCAAGATAAGGTAAGATATAATTAAAGTGGGCCTTTTTCAAATGAAATTCATATTATTTTAGTTGTTATATATTTTGAATAAATTAAGGGGGGACCATATTAAAATTATGTAATTTTCCCTAGAAATAGAATTCTTGTTTTTTGAAAGTTGGATTATAATTTTTATTTTTTTATTGGGAATGCTAAAATTTTATATATGTGCTTTAGATCAAAGTATAGTAAATTAAAGATAAGTTTAAGTGTTTTTAAATATAATTAGTTATGCATGGGTAACATGTGAAGATTCTAAATTATTTAATATTTATTTTTAAATAGATTAAGCATGACCTGCCATGATTTTAAAATATATACATATTTTTCAATGTCTAGTTTTTTATGATGAAACAAATTTAGTTTTATTTAACAATTTTTTTTAACTCCATTACACTAATGGAGAATAATATTTAATTCTCAATTTTAGAGGTATTTTGAGTGTTTTATGTGTTAAAAGTTTCATAATTATATGTATTTTAAGTATATTGAAATTTCAAGAATTATTAGAAATTAAATGTACTGAAATTTTCAGATTTTCATGAAATCTGTAAAATTTGGAAACAATTATTATTTTACTATTATTTGATTTTTATAATCATTTTTTATTATATTTGTATTTTATCTTTTTCCCACACTTAAAAAATGATGTTAAAAAATGGTTTAAAATTTTATTTTTCAAAAAAGGATAGTTAATGAAGGATTTAAAATTATTTTTCACAAACATCTTTTAAAAATTCTGGTCACTGTATATAATTCAAGTTCTAATGATTGATGGTTTTATAGTGGATTCTTAACATATGTTTTTCAATTTTAATGTTTAAGAAAGTTTTATTTATTATTTATGTTCATCATATAAAGTGTGTTTCTATTCCGGGGAGTTAATGTTTTTGACTATCAAACTAAGTAATTGTAAAACTATATTAAATAAGCAGGAGAAAAAGAAAAATTATCATTTCAAAGTGAGAATCTATCTTTTGAAACATTATCTTTTTGATAATTTCAAAAGGGGGGGGGGAGTTTTTGAAATTATAATTCGTATTTTAATTATCAAAAAGGGGGATAATGTTGAGTGTCTCATTGAACCACTTCATGTTTTTATAATTAAAAAAATATCATATCATGATTAATTAAAATTTTGAGAACATTACAAATTATTATCTTTAGTTATTTATTATTTGTATTACTTTTAAGTCTTAATACATTGATAACATTACTTGTTTTATTCTCTTTATAATAATTCTCAATTAAGTGTTATCTTTAGGTTTTTAACTTATATATTGATTAAGTTATACTTTAGATTGATTATTATATAATTTACTTTGTCTTTAGTTTGTTATCTTATGTTTTTATTAAAGAGTACTTATATTATATTATATTATAATATTTATTTACATAAAATATATTTATATTTCTTATTTGGATTGTGTACAACATCTTCTACAAGTTTCGTGTTGTGTTCCTAAGCTAAATAAGTTATTTAAGACCTTTAAATATCATTTAGACATGTTTTTTTACTATTCTTATATAGGACTTTTACTGCTTACCATGTATCAAAATTGATATTATTGTAGCCAAATTGAAATCCACATATCTAATTTGTGAACCAAAAAGATGATTTTTAGAACCGGTTAGCTTTTATACTTCAGATATAACATGGGATAAAAAACTCCAAATCGAGTAATTCTTATTGAGTTGAAAATTAACAAAATTATCTACCTTTAAATTAGAAGAAATCAATTTATTAATAGATTTTTATAATGTTATAAATTATGTTATAAATTAATTCATGTTCTCAATAAGAAATATAAATTTTTAAAAATAGGTTTTCAACTATATTTTGATGATAACAAGGGTTAAAAAACTCTAATTAATTTTATTCTTGATTATTTTTAAAGATAATGAAATTATAGAAATTTATTTAAACTGGAGAGAAATATAATTATTCCATTTACAAGGTCTATTTTAGGTAATAAATTTGATAATTCAATTTATTTTAAAAATTTCCAAAATCAGTTATATGAATTCAGCTACATGAGCAATTCACTTACGTCAGAAACAAGTAAATAGATATTCAACTACATGAAAAGTATTTAATACATGAATAAGTTGTATAAGTAGTGAAAAAATATTAGGTGAATTTTATTATGTGAGACAACTAAGTAAATTTTCTTATGTAAAATTATTTATGTAGATTTGGTTTTGGGAATTACTTTATATGTATCAGCTACATAGATTCAACTATGTCGATTTTCATATTGAGAGAAAAATAGACATGTGAAAATATCTTATATATATTTGGCTATATAGTAATGTGAATTTCTATAGGATATAGTAAAACTTATAAATTATTCCCTATTTTACATAATACTTCACATTTCTATTTTCTACATGTTTATTATAAACATTCATAGTGGTTTATAGATTCTAAAATTACTCAATAATTATCTAGAATCCATACATATAGTTTTTAAGTTCTTTAAAGATGAATTAAATATGATTCTCATGGGATTTAGTATGAATTAATAGGTACACTATTTTTCTTGAATTAGAATATCCAAATTTAAATCATCTGAAATAAAAATGGTCAATTATAATTATTATGAGGGAGTATTCTAAGTAGATTAATTCTTATTATTTACTATTATATTAATTTTTCAAAACATGATATTTAGAGAAAACTCACATGGATATTAATTATATCTCTTTATTTGAGAAATAATAATGACCGTTAAGATTTTATTGAAAGAGAAACTTTCATGTTTGAACTCTTTTATAATATGAAGAGTTAGTCTCACATGAATTTTAAATTATTTTAAGGAATTTATGATATAATTTTATGGATATACGTATTTATATTTATTGTTTTATGATTTTATGAATACAACATGTTTCTTTAGTTTTTATAGATGATTTAAACTAATAAGAAGTGGCTTCAATGTGAGGATTTTATTGTTGGAATTTATCATGGATTTTAAATAAAATGAAATAGTCGTATCTATTTTTCTATATAAAACTTTTGAGGAATTCATTAAATAAAGTGTGATATGTGACTCTACTTTTACTCATTCCTACTAATTTTTTACAACTGAGTCCATTAGGTTCATTGTTCATCTTCTTATTGAGTTAAACTATTGATAAATATAGAAAACACCCAATATTTATCTTCACAAATTTTTATAAGAAATAATGTTTCCATACAAAAATCAAAGAATATACTTACCACTCAAAAGACAAAAAAATGGTGAAAAATAGCTAAGAATCATCTCATTATCAACCCTCAACCAAATCATGTAAGATGGTATACCATAACCCAATTGATTATATTTTTACTAAATATTTTTTTTCACTAGGTATAAATATATAAAATATTTTTTTACAAATATATAGGGATAAAATTTCCAAAAAATTCACCAAATTATTGAGGGTGAATGTTGGAATGTAAAAGAAAATAATCTCTTTAAATGGATCACAAAAATATTTCATTTCAACCCCAAAACATCAATCATGAAAATCCATACATATTACACCTAAAGAGAAAAGAATAAGGTTTATATGTCATTTTTGGTTCTATTAGATGTTCATTCATAAATCCATTTACTATTGGAATAACAATTTAGTGTGTTAAAGTCAATGAAATCCATAATTTATGGGGAGTAATTATTAAGTTAGGACAACACATCATGTAAAAAATAAGATGTCCCAAAAAAGGAGAATCTATCTTTTAAGAATAGATTTGATTACTTTGAAAATTATGTGAAATTTGAAAAAATTATGTCCACTTTTATGATAAGTATTTATATGTAACACCCCAGCACAACTATAATTTCAATGAATGGATAAGTAAAAAAATATAAGAAACAAATAATGGAAATCAGGATAGCCTTGGGAAAGAAACTAGTCACAAATTATGCCGAACAAATTACTCCCAAGATGTGAGTGATGAAAGATGGAAAGGGTTTCACACTAGATATTATAAGATGATTCTAATATGGCATGAGAGGGAACATCATAGACCATTACAATATGGACATTAAAATCAAGTAATAAGGGAGAAATATGGAACCAAAAATAGAATAAATCCAAGAAATGGACAGTAGGATTAGAATAGTTGTTAACATTCAAAATGAAGAATAAAAATTTCATGAGAGGTTGTAAAAGAAGGAAAACACATAGGTTTTTAGATATGTGTGTGGAAGGCCCAACTATTTAGAACCTATTGATATCAAATGTAGGATTCTTTTGCCTAAAAAATGTGAAAAAAATGAAAACTGATTTTGAATTTTGGTATCAAGGATGTTTCTAAATGGAAGAAAAAAACACATAAAAATAATGATGGCTATTATCCAAAATACTGTTTGGAAATATGGCTAGACTAGTTGAAAGATTCCATAAGGTTTGAGTAGGCTAAAAATAAAAAAATTTCAATGCTTACTAAATTTGAAAATACTATTAAAACTAAGAATAAAATTGAAAAAGAAAATAATAACATACCACCAAGTGAAGTTCAGATATAGAGTGACAAAGAAAATTCAATCATAAATAGGTATAGACATTTTATACCTTCATGGAAAGGATATTCGAGGTAGAAAATAATCATCCTTGTTCCTAAACCTAAGGATCCTACAATGACCCAATTTATACCCATATTTTGGTGATTCTGACGTTTGGAAGGGGTAATTGAAAGTAAAAGATAAAAGAAGGGAAATGATCAAAGATATAATTTCTAGATAGATAGAAAGTTAATCTAATATGGAATATCTCAATTTGTTTTCATTTAACAATTATTATCAGTCTCTATGAGATATCATAAATGCTTGGAATAAACAATGGTAAAGTATATAGAGATCCCTTATTGGGGAGCTATAAAAATGGGTGAATCTACTATTTTTTTAAAAATTATAAATAAATCTATAATTATGATATCATTGAATAAAAATTAAGTTTTAGGTATGATTTTCATTATCCCACCATAGCTTTGAATCATATTTATTATTATTATGAAGTGGGAGTGACTATCTTATCATTTAGGGGAGAAAAACATACTTTCACCAGAAATGATTTTATATATTTGTTCAAGTTGAGTATAGGTTCATAACATTTCTTGAAAATTTATTTGAAATATCCCCCAAGATATGGAATTTGAGTTTGTTTCAAATTTAAGAAATAAATATACAACTTTATTATCTAAATTGATCAATCATATTTTCTATACTGGGTTATCCCAAGTATACATATATTTGATTTGTCGATGGAACATTTTTATATAATATATGTTATCGGTCTGCACTCATGGAATAAACTATTCCTAAAAAATAGGAATAATAAGTATAGAGAATATGGATTTGTTAAAATTAGAATATTTATAGGGGGAATAATTTTACATTAGAGTAATTATATTATATTATTTGAATCTCAATAAGGGGGAGAATAGCCTATATTTACCTTTGATTTTATTTTCAATAAGTGTAAGAAGAAAGATATTGACTTTAGACATGAATTTGTATTAACAAAAAATACAAAGGAGGATATTGAACTGTCCTTTGTATTAATGTAGTATTTTTTATCAAATTATTTATTAAAGGAATGTAAATGTGTGTTGGTATGGGTGATGGAGTGAGTTTCCACCCACTAAACATGATGATGTTTCCGTTGGATTCCATTAGATATGGAAAATAAGATTCATATGAAGGAATGTAATATACAATGTCAAAGATACTTAGTTTAAATCATATAAATCGGATGATTGTATGAATGGTCCTAAAGTTAAAAAAAGTGTTTAAGTGTGAGAAGTATTTTTTATAATAGTTTTCATAGAATATATCCAAAAGGAAGTTGGATTCTAACTTGTGTGTATACTATACAACATGTAAAACTAAAATTATAAATATTAAAACAGGTTAAATATTATGATGAAAGATTGTTGAAGTGTATAGAAACCATCCCTATGTAAATGAGAATTAAGGTTGAAGAACTTAGTGATAAAACACACTTGGGTAAAGGTTCATAAATGTTACAGCATAGATAAATATGTGAATGTGGGGGGAGTGTATTGAAATACTCTAATCTTACTATTTATATGTTGCAAGATACCATGGGAAAGGTTATGAAGATGGTTAAAAAGTTTTGTTAAATTTACAAAGTTATTTTGAGTTGATTTGAAGAGTTTGAAAAGGCCCTAAGAAGTATTGAAGATATTTTGGGTTGAGTTAGAATACTTAATTTTTTATAGAAAAATGATAATTTTCAAAAGTATTGAACCCTATGCACATCATAGGGTTGAACATGAACATCATAGGGTACAATCCTATTCTTAGTAGGGTATAACTAAGGAACATTTTAAGGTTACTAAACATAATAATTTGCTACCATTTGTTATGAATCTACTTTATAAGAAAAACTTATCTATTTTTTTGTAAGAAAATATTTGAAATATATCTAGTAATATTTTCAGATCCAGGTGCTAAGACGACATGAGATTTCAAGGCCCAATGAGCCCCACATTTATATTATAAAAATATTAAAAATATTAATATCATTACCACATAGTTTTCCTAAAATAGTGGAATAAATCTTAAATTGGGACTCATATGATAAATCTAATATAACCATTGATTCTGGAATGTAGGTTTTACCCTAGACATGAAATAATATTTATCGACATATAGCATTTTGAAAAAGTGCTATCACAGGTAAAAAAATAAAAAAAATAAAAAAAATTAATAATTTTATTATTTTTTGATGTATAAACCTAATCAACTTCTATAGATACATTGATATGGCCAATTCATAGGGTTAACTACACAACCCTATGAATTGAGAGAGATTGTTGGAGGAATACTTGGAGAAAGATGAAGTAGGATTGAGGATCGTTCCCACCAATGGAATTTGATGATCTTTCCCACAATGATGACATAGATTCATTGGTTGATATTGAATGATCTAAACCAAGGTAGTGTATTTTTTCCATGGTTTATTTTCCCCATTTATTATCACATGATGAACATGAATTAATTCTTATAACAGTTTGATTCACGGGTTGATCATTCTTACGAGTTATGGATTATTTATTCTTAGGGTTTAGGGAAATTTATTTATTGATTGTAATTAATCTTCATTAAACATTCTAAAGGAATAAAATCAAGGCCAACTAGAACATTTACAAGGTTCATTCCTTATTTTTAGTTTTTTCTATTCTCCCCAATTTCATTGCATGATTCATTGTTGGTACTTCCTTAGCCAGTGGTTCGATGGATACCTGGTATTCGATCATTGCATAATTGTTCTTCGGTACAAAAGATCAATACCACAGGTGCAATTCACAATTGAGGGTGTGTTCTAGGTGTGACAATAGAGTATGACCGAAGGTGGATCATACTAGTGATTACTGTTATACTCGGTTTAATGTGTGGTGATGGTGTGAAGTAATGGTGGTTAATTTTTCAAGAAGATCAAAGCCTAGAATTTGGAGAGTGACAAAGAAAAGGCTGGTGAACCCCAAATTCATAATATCCAAGCATGATTTGTGGTGGAAGTGACAAAATTGGAAGAAAATATGAAGAACTTGTGAAATCTTTATGATTCTAAGTTACACAGTGTGTACTATGAAGAAAATACATCATGGGGAGACCTGGTTAATATGTCAGGGTTTCTGCATGAAATTATATATTAGACGCCATGTGACACATGTCACAAGCCATGTGAACTGATGTTATTGGCATGATGTGTACACTGGGAGTAAATAAGTATAGACACGACCATGCACACATGCACATATAGAGTATATAGGCACGACCCGGTACTTAGACATGACCATGTACACATGCATGACTACAGTACAAGGGAACAACTAGGTGTACACGAGCATGGGAATATGACATGCCCAGTTCTAGCTTGACCTCCACATGCTATGTACCCCTAAGGTACATTCCATAAATATGTATTCTTACATGCCATATGATATGGTGAGACACAATATGACATAAGGATGACAAGACATGCCATCTACCCTAAGTACACATAGTGTAATTTTTATTAGATAGCCTGTAGACCATCATTTCCTTATTATAGGCTAGGTTCAGTTGAGTTTATTTCTTAGTCTCTCCCTATTAGGGTACAATGTGGTTCTTTGTCCACAATATAGGATTTTTATCTCCTCTATAAGTTTTGTTTTGGATAGAGTTTGTGGTATCCCTCCATGAGACATGGGGCGGGATCCTCTATCATATCCTTTTTAGGTGGGGGTCATGGTATTAGCATGACCACTATACATAGGGTGTCGATCCCATATCTAGAATATTGATCTAGTAGGGTTGGTGTCATCCCCCAATGGTCCAAGGTGTGACCCCCTATCTAGAAAATGAGATATTCAGAGATCCAATGAGTATATATTAGTGAGTCCAAACAAACATTACCTTAAATCCTCGAGCAGAATCCTATAGCTGGTAGTGATGGTTAATGACTTTGAGACTTGGATTTTTTATGAGTATATTTGGGTTTCCATTGATTAATATTATGTCTCATATCTTTATTGATAAACCTGTGTATTGATGAGATGACTACTCTTGATGGTTTATGTTTGGTTATTTGAAAGTTTTCTACTAGGTATTGAAATAATCATCCTTTCAAGGGATTTTTCCACACATGTCATGTTTTATGTAGATGATATGATATTTCATGGGGTCTTTAGAGGAACATGTGTCAGTAGAGCTTAGTATTAGGCTAGACAGACTAAGGCTCATATAATGTATCTTTTGAAAGTATTCCCCTCCTTCTGACCAAGTTATACTCTATTTCTAGTTTTGGGTGGACTTGTATTTGGACCCTTTTATCATTTTCATTAATTTTTTCATACTTTGGTTGTGAGATATAGTTGTATGCATGAATTGGTATCAATTGTGTTGTATTACATTTCATTATTGTATGGGTCTGGATATGTGTGCATGCGTACATATACTTAGGCTAATGCCTCATATATGTAGGATATATCTACTCAACATTGGTATCTAGACATTGTCATATTTGATGTGGGATTGGGGTTTTCACACTTATCTATCACTATCCAGGTGGACCCTAGTGGCTCAGGTAATGACAGAGTGATATAATATGAGTTGGATCTACCTTAGGACCAGAGTTAGGATTGTGTAGCTCTGTGGTTAAGTTTGGGATTTATGGCGACAATGTTGAAGTGTTTCACGTCTTTATTTCCTGCCAGGGTATCCAGTGTGAGTGTGAAGGCTGACATATCAATTCACCAGAACTCTAATAACTTTCTTGTTGAATCGAAACATATAAGAACTAGTTATAGGGAAAACACTAGACCATGAGTCATATAAGGATGAGTTATGGTTTATATGTCCTTATCAAGTTTTCTCCCTAGATATACTCATTGACCATGGTTCATCTTGATTATTTTAGGATACCTATGTGAAGACATCCAGGTAGGATTCCATAGCCTGATCATAAAGAATATCCACCAAGTGACGAGGCTATAGTAGAGGGTCCTTTAGAGGATGTGGTACCTCTGGGTTAGTTTTTTATATTTCCACCACCTTTTGAGTATCATATTTCACTGGTATTACTAGAAAGGTATGTGAATAGGCTGAGCACACTCTATGAGTTTTAGAGGTAGTGACCTCCTAGGTTTTAGGGTGAGCCAAACCCCCAGCCAGCTAAGGATTGGCTAGAGGAAGTCACTCGAGTTTTTCACCTTGTGAAGGCCCATAAAGATTAGATAATGGTCCTAGTGGAAAACATTATTTAGGGATTCACTAGTTAATGGTGGATTCTAGAGAATATATAGAGACCATATACTTTTATATAGATTATTACATGATTTTAATCATATTTAACCATCAAATACAAACCAAGGATCATAAAGTCTAGAGTCTTTGGAAGATTAGGTACAAAAGTAGAAATAATGAATCCAAAATTAAATAATATTTTATTTTATATTTATAATGAGATCATAAATTACATTGATCTCTTATATATAAATAGGATATCTTAGGGAATAAATGAATAAAGGGATGAGCTAAAAATCCAAGTAAGGGAATATAAATAAGAATATAGAAAAACACATGGGTTAGAAGACATAACATGGTGAAAAAAAAAGGAACAGAACATGAGTAAACATATGGAAGCGTAACATATTGAAAATGGTATCATGTTATCATGGAAACATAATAATGTTGAAGAAACAAATAACATGACATAAACATGGGTCAAGGCTAACTGCCAAGACTATATCACATGGTGGAAAAAGTCCCATAATGGATTATGTTTAATCTCTAATCTCATACATTATGTCTCATGAGACTAAAAATAACCTAATTAATTTGAGAACTATTTGGTCACACCAATCATAACATATTCATGCATATGTTTTCCACATGAAGAATCAAACAAAAGGAATAAACATAAGGGTTATCCATGGAAAGAAATGGGTAACATAATCATGTCATAAGGCATAACCAAAGGGAATATAACAATGGTATCCATGAAATAAGGGATTAAATTATTTATATAAAATAATAAATTAAAATAAAAATAGATCATGAATAATTATGCACAGCTAAAGTGAATACATAAAAAACAGTGTTTAGGAATCTTTAGAAATGATCCATTTCAGAGAAGTTTAAAGGAAATGATGAAAGAGTCATTAAAAAGGATAAAGGAATAACTATTTTCATAAAAAAAAATAAACTAATATAGTTATTCATGATAAAATGAAGGATTTTATTAAAATATTGGTGGAATAAAATATATTATGGACTGTATTTGTAAATGGGTAAGAAAAAGAACGGTTCCCTTTGATTAGGCTTTCTTATCAAATGGATTTGGGAAGGGAATATTTTGAAACATGTATTTACCCATAAAAAAAGTTGAATTGATCTAGATATAAATTTTTTTAACATATAAATATAATTTTGAAGAATTATATAAAAATAATGAAGAAATAAATTGGTCTAAATAGAGATAAATCATAACTTGAAGGAAAAATGGAGGTTCAGAGAGATCCCTTACCTTATGTCTGAATGTGTTTTTCACTTAAAATTAATGTCTTGGATAATAAAAAAAATCAAATCCATTAATTAATTAATTCAAAAACTACTGAACATTTATTTGATTTATTACAATTTTATTATGTTTATTTTTTTTACAATTTTATGGTTTATAATTTTTAATTTTGTTGTTCCAGGAGTGGTCGTTTCATGGTAGGTTCCCTTGAGTATAATTACGGGAGTTCTTGTAAAATGGAATAAAAAGTCCAGAAGTGGAATTAAATGATATTAATATACTTCCATAATTTTAAATGGTCCCACATATCATTTTTTAGATGTGATAATTATTCAATAGATAAAATTTTAATGATAAATGTTTAGTCTATTTTGACAGTTTTTGGATCATAATAAACTAGTTTTGTTTTATTATTTAATATTATGTATATATATTAGTTACCTAACATTAATAATTTATAATATAATTTTTACAATATTTTTAAACCATTATAATGGTTTTATAACCAACCATGAAGTTGGTAATAGAAAATGAAAAACCATCATCCACGAAGGTGGTGAATCGACATATCACGGATGAAGTTTTTGTTTTTAATATAAAGGAGGAAGAGAAGAGTTTTGATGATGGATATTTAATTAACACAAAAAAATTAAATGATATATATTATAATAGATTTATCATACTATTTTATATTGGGGAGGTGAGGGAAGGATAATAAAAGAAATGAAATTAAAAGATAAAGAAGGAGGATTTTACCTCTTGAATATCATCTCCTTGAGAACCTCCTTAAGGCACTTGGAATTAGAATTTTGGTGAGACCAGAAAGTCCAATATGTGGGGAAGGGTCTTGGGATAGTAATTGGGAAATAATTAGGCAATATAAAAATCATATAAGGTGTGAGGAGAAGGGGTTGTGAGTGGGTGGTATTTATAATGGGAGAAGAGGGGTGTTTTTGATTATTTTATTAATTAGTTTATTATTTTGGACCAAGACTATCAATAGTGTTTATTATTATAAATAAGTAGATTAACAAGTTCATGTGAGTTTTAAATAATGGTTTATTACACCATTTATGACTCATAAATTCATGTATTTCACTTAAAATGATAATTATTGTAAAATATAGTATTTCATTATTCACCAAATATTCAACTATTTTAGAAAAATCACAACAATTCACCCAATTTCTTTTGATATTTATATTTCAAATATATAATCCATTTTATGAAAATATTTTTCTAAATATTATAAAATGAATATTTAATTAAAATCATAATTTATTTGAAAAATGCCGATTTTAATATTATAACCAATTTTATAACCCTTTAAAATTTTAATTAAAGTCTCATAATGTTATTTTATAATTATAATACTACATAATATTAATTTATGAATCTATTTTATTAAAATAAATTTTCTTTTAAATCATTATATTAATTATAAAATTTGAAATAAACATTTATGATTTATAAAAATAGAAACACTTAATTTATAATTTCAAAACATTTATTTACTTATGCCATGATATAAATCTATAATTTTTCATTTATATTAATAATAATTTTTATTTATAATTTCATAGTTGAGGTTAATATTCTAATGGCCAGATTACTATTCATAAAGGTCACATTACTATTCCAATGGTTAGGTTACTATTACTGTGGTATAGATTCCTTAATTTCTATAAATAAAACTTATTTCATTAATTATTATTTTATTAGAAAAATATTTTGTTGGTTTCTATATGTGATGTTTTTGATTTACACTACATGACAAAGTTATAAGAATAAATTTCCATTGATAAAATTATGGGTCGTCACATTCTTTCCCCCTTATGAAATTTCACCCTCAAAATTTCTCTTTACATAATATGGTGAAAATAGGTGAGGGTATTTATCCTTCATCACTTCCTCCAGTTCCCATGTTTCATCTTCATACTTATGGTTTCTCTATATTACTTTAACTTAGTGAGTAGTCTTGTTGCGTTGAACTTTATCTCTATAGTCTATGATTTCACCAGATTCCCTCATAAGAGAGATAATTTTCCAACTCTATCACCTCTAAATTTTGTACATGTTAGTGATTTGGTATGTACTTACTCAGGGGGGATATGTAAAATACATTATTCACATGATACATGGTTGGTGGGAGTGTTAGTAGATTTTCCAAGGCTCCGACGTGATCAAAAATCTCAAAAGGTCTGATGTACTTGGGACTTAACTTTCCTTTCTTCCAAAATCTCATGATTATATTCCATGGAGATATGTGGAGGAATAATATGTCACCAACCACAAAATATAAGTCCCATTGATTATTATCTTCATAGATCTTCTATCTACTTTGTGCTTCCATGATGTGATACTGAATAGTTTTCACCTTTTTCTACCATTTCAGGTCCCAATAGCTTATATTCACCTACTTCATCTTATCATGTGGATGTTCTAAATATTTTACCATAAATGGATACATTTTAACTCATTTGGATGATTTAGTGAAAACTTTTACTGTAAGAGAAATTGAAAAAAGGTAGATGTTGGTCCGATCATCCTTTGAAGTCTGTAGAACATGCTTTCAACACGTCTTCTAGTGTATGAATTTTCTACTCATATTGGCCATTAGTTTGAGGATGATAAGCCATACTAATGTTTAGATCAGTGTTTAGAGCATGTTAAATATTTTTCCAGAACTTGGCAGTAAATCACAGATCTCTATTGGATATATTCGATAATGGTACTCCATGCAACCTTACCACTTCTTTGATGTATATCTTTTTAAGATGATCGAGTGAGAATTCCTCTTAAATTGTGATAATGTGACCTATCTGTGTTAGATGATACATAATAACCCATATAACATTATTTACTTTGGATGTATTTTGAATTATAATGACAAATTCCATGGTGGGGTTTTTTCCAAGTTCCATGTTAGTATGAGTAATGGTTGCATCATCCCCTTAGAATTTTTACTTTCATCCTTCACTTTCTGAAATAATAATCACTTTGATGTGTATTAAATGTTCTACTTCTTAATATTGTCCCACAAAATAGTGCCCTTATAGATCTCAATAGATCTTTGTGTTCTTTGGGTGGATATAGAAGGTCAAGATATGTGAATAATTGAAAATATATTTCTTTATCTTATGATTTTATGATACACATAGTCATGAACCAAATATTAAAAATTCATCCTCATCAATTTTGAACTCTGAGGATTTACCCTTTCTAAATTATTCAACCATTTTCTGAATTTACACATCATTTATTTGAGGATCCTTTATTTTCTCCTTGAGGAATGGTTGAGAAATCATTTAAGAAAGGATTGATGATTTTACTTACTTAATTATTCCAATTTCCATCCTTTTTATTTATAATAAGACCAGATCCTTCTAAATTCTTAGCAATGATAGATTTATAGGATCCTTTCTACTTAGATCATCTGACACTTTATTTTCTTTACTAGGATGGTAGTTGACTGAGAAGTCATAATGATTTATGAGTTCTAACTATATTCACTAGAACATATCAAGATCCTTCTGTGTGAATATATATTTGAGGCTCTTATGATCAGTATATATCTCACAATTATCCCCATAGATATAGTGCCACTATATTTTCAACATGAAGACAACAATCACCAACTCCAGATCACGTGTTGGATAGTTTTTCTCGTGAAATTTCAGATTTCTTGAGGTTTAGGATATAAATTTATCATTTTTCATGAGTAAAAAACCTAATACCTTCTTTGAATCATCAATGTATACCAAAAAGAGTTCCCCACTAGTCAAAAGTGTAAGTAATAGTGCAGTGATAAATCTCTTTTGGAACTCATTAAAGGATTATTCACATTCACTAGTCTAGAAAAACTTTACTCCATTATTTGTTATCTTTGTTAGAGGGTTTGGAAAACATGACAAGTTCTTCAAAAATCATAGGTAATACTTATCTAGACAAAGGAAACTACAAATCTCTATTATAGATGTTGTCCTAGGCCACTCTTCAATTGAATTTATTTTAGAAGGGTCCAAAAATTTTGTTTTTCTCGTGATAACATGCCCCAATAATGATACCTCCGTAATCCAGAACTCACATTTACTATAATTTTTGTATATTTTTTCCCTTAACAATGTTCTAGAACAATATTCAAATGTTATTTGTGTTCCTCCTTTCTCTTAGAGTATATCATAATATCATCTATAAAGATTACCACAAATTTCTTAGGTAATATCAAAATACTCTGTTCATTATATCCCTGAATATTTTTGGAGAATTAGTGAGTACGATGGGAATCACTATAAACTCAAAATGTCCATACCTTATTCAAAAGTCATTCTTAGTAATATCTTCCTTCGTCAACATTAATTAGTTATATTTTGATTGAATATCCACCTTAGATAAATAACTTTCCCCACATAGTTGATCAAACAAGTCATCTATCCATGGTAGGGGATACTTGTTATTTATCCTTATTTTGTTAAGCTCATAATATTCAATGTAGTGGCACATTGATCCATTCTTATTATCAATGAAGGGGACTAGAACACACAACAGTGAAGCACTCAAGGGTGTAAATCCTTGTTTAGATTCTCTTGTAACTGCTTCTTTAGTTACCCAACTCACTGGTGTCCATTCTATAAGGAGTGTTTGATATAGACACAAGTCTATGTATAAGATCAACTTATAACTCAAACTCTAAGTTAAGAGAAAGACCATACAATTATTTTTTGAACACATCTGTTTAGTCCATCATAATGGGCATATTGTTCGGCATGATCCTATCCTTTGTATCAATCATTAGAGCTAGATATTATTTCTCATAAAGAAATTATATTCAAAATCTAGATGATAATTATGAAGTATATTCATCCTCATCCTTAGACTTTTATAGAATTAAAGGATGCTTCAGAATATGAAGAGTGATCTCCCTTTCTTGACAATTAATGTAGGATTTATATAATGATAGCCAATATATTCCCAAAATATCATAAAACTCTACCAAAGGATATGAGGTAACATTTTTTGGAGGTTCAGTCCAAATAATTTAACTAGGGAGGAGTTATATACTTTGGATTAAATAATTTCTCCATTTTTTTTATCACAAATAACTCATCTTTCTTATTTTGAGGTGATTTTTGAATATTTCTACCAAAATTTCAAGATATGAAAGAATGCATAGAACCAAAATAAAATTTTATGTTTTATATTCATGAATAAATAACTATCATACCTATAAATATATCATTGACATGCTCCACCTTAGTAGTTGTGATACAATATGCTCCTCTTTGCTGTCTTGGAGGTTGTTGTTGTTGATTTCCTTTAAAAAAACTTATCTTAGGTCATTGGATTGAATAATTACCATGTTACTTATTATTGAAACATTTCACTACATTATGAGTATTTATTTGAACCTTACTTTATTCTTCCACATTAGTGGGCTTATTCAAATACCTTTGAAAAAATTTATCCTCCCGACCCTCTCTTCCATAGTTGAAGCATCTCACGATTCCCCTTAGGCAGTTTCCGGGATTCTTCTTCCCACACTTTTGACATATGGGATGTCATGTTTTCCTTTCTTCATGTGATTAATCTATTGATACTCCCATATTGAAATCCGTTTTCCTAATTTTATCTCTGATCTCATGAGACCAATAAGTTTCACTAATCTCTATCCCAACCTTTAGGTCACATTGAGCAATCTCCTCATAGATGTCAAAGACTTGAATTTCCAAGAATTTTCATAGAATCATATTTATTATTCTAAAGAAGTTATCCACCTTGATTTTAGTGTTTATTACAAAGATAGAGTCATATCGTTCATGTCTTGTGAAGTTTTCTTCATACTCCCAAATAGACTCATCATCCTTTTACTTCAATCTGAGGAACTCCCTTTCCATATTAAGATGAATAGTTTAGGAAAAATATTTATTGAAAAATATTTTCTTGAATCCTTACCAATCTATGGAATAAAGTTCCTCATTAGACTTTGTGTTTTTTATCAGTGACCACCACTGATCAGCTTCCCCATCAAAATGATAAACCACTAGCATGAATTTCTCTTGTTTTCTGAGCATTTAAGGACATAGGTTGTCTTCACAATTGGGTTAATCCATTGTTCTGTGATAAGGGGATTGGAAGATACACTAAAATAGGATGAATTTTCACATAATGTATTCGATCAAAACTTTATCTTTCTTAAAATAAGGAGGGTGCTTTACATGATTCAGGTTACTATTCATAACTTGAGCAAGTTGATCTAGTACTTTCATGAATATATAAGCTCCAATTCCCATCAGTTTTGACATTTAATTTAGAAAATCATCACACTAACTATCACATTTATTGTTGGAACAAGTTCTCCTATTTCCTTACCTTAAATATGAAAAAGAAAAATATAATTTGAGGCGATTGAATACTTAGATGATAAGAATATAAAAAGAAACTTTGAAAATATAAGTATAAACATGAAAATGATAAGTATATCCTAATTGGTGATTCCATAAGTTTCAATTTAGATTATCTATAGTGATAGAATCATCCCTAGGGTTATTAAATTTTTTTTCTAGTCTTAATCCCCAAAATAACTAGACTATCCTCTGATACCAACTGTAGAGACCCTATCATTTTACACATATTATTATATGATTTTAAGTACATTTAACCATCAAATACAAACCAAGGATCATAAAGTATAGTGTATTTAGAAGATTAGGTACATAATTAGAAAGCTTGAAACCTAAAAAAATCATATTTTATTCAATCACCATAATGATCTACTAACATCCTTTTAGGTCTTACATCTTCATAGTATAACTTAGGGAATATATGAACAAAGGGATGAGCTAAAAATCTTGTAAGATAATTAACATTGGAATAAATCACAATACATGAGTTATAAGGAATAACATTATGAAATAAAAAGTCATGAAACATGAGTAAACATATAGAAGAATATAATATAGAACATAGAATCATATGATCATGTAAAGATAGGAATGTGGATGCAACATATAACACGACATAAACATGAGTCAAGGATAACTACCAGGACTATATGACATGGTGGAAAAAGTCCAAGAATGGATTAGATTTACTCCCTAATCCCTTATATCACATATCATGTGACTAAAAATTACCCTATTCATTATATTTATAATTATGAACACCAATAATAACATGTCCAGGCATATGTGTGCCACATGAAGAATCAAACATATGGAGTAAACATAAGGGTTACCCATGAAAAGAAATGGGTATTATAAGCATTCCACAATTAATAACCATAGGGAATATAACAATGGTATATATTAAAGAAGATATTAAATCATTCTTGGTCAATAATAAAGTAAACATAATAATATGTCATGAATAATGTTTCCCAATGGATGTGGCTACATGAAAAAGAGTGTTTTGAAAACTTTAGAATTGATCCATTTTAGGTCGGTTTAAGGGAAATGATTGAAGAGAATTTTAAAAGTATAAAGGAATAATTGTTTGCATAAAAAAATAAATTAACTAAGATAATTTTTCATGATAAATTGAGTAATTTCATAAAAATATTGGTGACTTAAAATAGATTATTGAGTGTACTTGTAAAGGGGTAATAAAATGATACGTTTTCTTCTATCGGGCTTGCTTATTGGGAGGATTTGGGAAGAGATCATTTTAAAACATGTATTTAACCATAAAAAGGGATTATTTAATTTTTATAAATAATTTTGAACATATAAACATAATTTATAATAATTATATAAGAATAATGAGTAAATACATTTGTCTGAAAAGAGAGAAAACGTAACCTGAAGGAAATAATGGAGGTTCCAATATATCCCTTACCTTATGTATGAATGTGTTCTTAAATTGAATTTGATTCCATGGATAATCAAATTAGATCCATTAATTAATTTATTCAGAACTTATTCAACATTTATTTTATTTATTAAAATTTTATTAAGTTTATTTATTTCCATTTTGTTGAGTTATAATGTTTAATTTAGTTATTCCAAGAGCATTCATTTCATGGTTTTATGGTTGGTTCCCTTGATTATAATTATGGGAGTAATTTTAAAATAGAAGAAAAAAAATACAAAATTGGAATAAAATGGTATTAATATTCTTTCATAATTTTAAAATTTCCCATATAAAATTTGGGTTTCATATATGTGAATGATTCATTAGATAAAACATTAATGATAAATGTTTTGTTTATTTTGACTGGTTTTCAATAATTATAAACTATTTTTATTTTATTATTTAATATTATATATATATATATTAGTTACAGAACATAAAAAAGTTACAATATACATTTTAAAATATTTTTTAACCATTATAATGGTTTTATAACCAGACATGAAAAAAACAAAAAGATTATCGTCCACGAAGGCGGTGATTCGACATATCATAGATGATGTTTTAGTTTTTTAGATAAAAAGGGAAGAGAATAGTTTTGATGATTGATATTAAATTAAAATAATAAAATTGCATTCTATATATGATACTGGATTTTTAATTCCATTTTGGATATGGTAGGTGAGGGAAGGATAAGAAAATAAAAAAATTAAAATGGAAAGGAGGAGGATTTTACCTATTGAATATCGCCTCCTTAAGAAGCACCTTAAGGAACTTGGAAGTGGTCTTATGATGAGACCAGAAAGACTAGGATGTAGAGAAGAGTCCTGAGAGAGAAATTGGGTTTAACTTATACAATCTACATATCTTAGAAGGTGTGAAGATAAGGGGTGGTATTTATAAGGGTAGGAGAGGGGTGTCTTTGATTATTTTATACATTAGTTTGTTATTTTGGTTCAAGACTATCAATATTATTTATTCTTGTGACTAAGTACAATAACTATTTCATGTGAGTTCTAAATAATGGGTTATTACATCATTAATGACTAAAAAATTCTTTTATTTGTCTTAAAATGTTAAATATCATAAATTACCGTATTTCACTATTAAAAAAATCAGCTATTTTAGAGAAATCCCAAAAATTCACCCTAAACATTTTTTAATATATATATTTCAAAAATGGAAAATTTTTTATGAAAATAATTTTCTAAATATGATATATTTAATTTTTAATTAAAATCACCATTTATTCAAAAAATATTGATTTTAATATTATAACTGATTTTATGACACATTAAAATATTAATTAAGGCCTCATAAAATTATATTATAATTATAATACAATATAATATTAATCTATGAATCTATTTTATGAAAATAAATTTTATTTTAAATCAATATATTAATTACTATATTGTAAATAAACATTTATGTTTTATAAAAATATCAACACTTAAGTTATCATTTTTAAAAAAGTATTTACTTATTCCATGATATAAATACATCATATTTTCATTTATAAGATTCCTAAATTTTTTTTATACTTTTATAGGTTGGGTTACTATTCTAACATTCATATTTCTATTTCTAATGGCCACATTACTATTCCAATAGTCAATTTACTATTCCAATGGTATAGATTCCTTAATTTATATAAATACCTCTTATTTCATTCATTATTCATTAATAATAACATTATTCGGTCAGTTTTTCTTTCTGATGATTGTTATTTTCACTACATAATGTAATTATAAGATGGGAAAATCCATTGAAAAAATTATGAGTCATTAAAGGCTCAGCCACATGTTAAGTCTGTCTATCCTGATCAAATTTTGTGAATCTCTTAATGGGGTATTTTTATCCCAACATGTTATGATTAGTATACCCACAATATATTCTTAAGTTTTAGTAGGAAAGTATGACCATGGTAGAGTACTTGGTAAGGTTCACTAATATTTCAGGATACTCTCTAGATATGGTTCAAGATCTGTTCTTCATAACAAAAAACTTTTTGAAAAGATTATACCAATATATTAGGGCCATAGTGACATCTCCTTTCATTCCCACTTATTCTGGAGTTCTTAAACATGATTTAGTTTTGAAGAGATTAATGACATAGCATATATCAACATTGGGTGCTAGTAGTGGGAACCCATGAGTAGAGAACCCTGTAATTGGTATCGAAGGATAGTATTAGGGATCCAGGCATGTGAAATGCTTCAGGATATGATCTAAAGACATAGAATCACTGGTATAGGGATCTTAGGATAGATCAAATCATCCTAGGGAGAGCTGATGCTTCTTTTATGATGGCCGGGGACATCTTGCTCAATATTTCCTGACCCACTATACAAATGATAGAGAAACAATCAATGAAACACCTAGAAAGATATAGATATAGGATCATGGAGGTATATAGGGAGGTAGAAAGGGAAGAGGATCCTATAGAAAAGTAAGATATAGAAGACAATTTGACTTATTTCTACCACCACCTCTAGGAAGTGAATGCTAGGCTTAGGGAGCTGCTGGTCAGGGATGAGGTCAGATGTAAGAAGTGAAGGATTATGACCCTAAGACTACTTGGATGATTATATGTATGATCAATATGTTATTTACTTTAGATGCAGTATTGATAGACACTTTCATGATCTACTCTTTTATTTCCACTTCTTCGGTTTGGGACTTAGAGATTCCAAATAAGCACTTGGATCGACCCTTGTGATTGGAGACTCCTACTAGAGGTGAATCAATGATCACACACCTCTTATGATAGTGTAATTCAACCCTTGGAGGTGATATATTAATATGGGATATCTTTATAGTAATTATGAGGCCTTATTAAATCATATTAGGTGTGATTTTTCTATGCACAAGTCATGCCTAGATTAACTATTTCTTGTAGTGGATTCTATGTATCCATGGTGATAGATTAAGATTTTCATTCATGGGTAAGAAATAAATCCATTTAGATAAGTATGGGATTATACATTGGTGGATAAAACCTATTACACACTAATTGGATAGTATCTAACTTGGAGAAGGTGGATTTTATTGGAATTAATATTCATATAGTGGTGGTGAAGTATGAGTACTTCTTTCTCAAGTAAATTCTGAGCTTACATCCCCATATAGAGATGAAATTATGCATAGAATTTCACCCAGTGATGGCCTTGATATATATAATATCATATCATATGGATCTTACTGGGATTTGAGAGATGAAGGTGTAGTTTGAGGGCTTGTAGAGGAAGGTCTTTATCAGACCCAGAGTGTCACCCTAGGCAGCACCCCCCCAAGAAAGTGGATAGGAGTTTGATGTTGTGTATGAATTACCATATCCTAAACCACATGAATATGAATAATAAGCATCCAATACTGAGGATCGACGAACTCTTTGATCAGTTTAGAGGGGTGTGCTAGTTCTCAAAGGTCAACCTCGTAATAGGCTATCTCCAACTGCAAGTACGAGAAATGGATATACCAAAGATGAAATTTTGACATTTCTATGGCCATTATGAGTAATTAGTGATGCCTTTAGGAATGAAAAACACTCCAATAGTGTTCATGGGACTTATAAACTAGATCATTCATCCTTTCTTAGTCTAGTTTTTGATGGTCTACATTGATGATATCCTATTTTACTCGGTGTATGAGGAGGAGCATGCAAGACACTTGGGGATGGTCTTGAAAATAATATGAGAGAACCATCTATATATAAATATCTCTAAGTGTCAGTTGTGGATGTAAGAGGTCCACATTCTATGGAATGTAATCTCAGTGGATGGTGTAGTCATAGACTTGGTGAAGGATGAGGTAGTTTTAGGTTGGGAGACACCGAAGAGCATAATAGAGGTGTAGATATTCCTTGGGTTGGCAGGCTATTACAGAAGAGTCATGCCTGATTTATTTAGGATATCAGATCCCTTGATTTGTTTGACCCAAAAGGGGAATCCTTTGATGTGGATGGAAAGGTGAAAGCATTTTTTAAGAGTTATAGAATAGATTTATGAGAGATCCCATATTGAGGTTTATAGAGGCGGGTTTCGAGTACATAGTGTTCTATGATTACTCAAGGATTATACTTGGTTGTGTTTTGATGAAAATGAAGATTTTGATTACCTATGAGTCTTTATATTTGAGACTACATAAGAAGAAATAGACAAATCGTGATCTATAGTTAACAACATTAGTCTTATCCCTAAAGATGTGGCAACAATACGTCATGGGTGATAAGTTTATGATATATTATGACCAAAAGAGTATTAGATATATATTATTTCATAAGGATTCTAATTTGATAAAAAGAAAATAGATATAGTTACTATAGTATTATGACTTCAAGATAATTTATAACACTTTTAAGGGGAACATAGTTGAAAATTATTTCAGTAGGAGATCTTGTTCATAGTTGTTGACTGAGGATTCAAAGTAGTTAGCCTTATTGAAGTTGTCCTTAGTAGACAAGGATGGTGCACCATATCTACAGTCGATGGTTACTACCCCATCACTTATAAAACATGTTATGTATTTTCATCATGGAGATACATACTATGATAAATTTCATACTCAGATATCTACTAGACATGGTCCTGATATATTTTATGAATATGGAGATTACATCATCCTTTTTTGAGGATGGTTAATGGTGCTAGTGACATTGTGTGAGGAGGTGATTAGGTAGATTTATACATCCCATTTAGTGGTATATCCTGGTGTGAAAATTAAGCACAAGGACCCCTAGAATTAGTTCTGGTTTCCAAGTATAGAGAAAGGTGTATCATAAGTTTTCTCTTGATTCCCCACTTATTATCAAGTGAAGGGAAACCACTAGGTTCTAATGAGTTTAGCTCAATCCCATGCGGTTCCAGAGTGGAAGTAGGCTGGGATGTGTTTGGAAACTATGATAGGGATTCCAAAGATATCTGGAGGACATGATTCTATTTGGTTGATCATAGACTGACTCACCAAGTTAGACTACTTCCTAGGTATTTGAGAGCATATTTCAATAGAGAGATTGGGACACCTTTATATAAAGGAGATAGTCAGACACCATACAGTTCCCTCAAAGGTAATTTTAGACCATAATGATTTCTTCATGTCATGATTATAGAGAGGATTTAAGGATGAATTTGAGACTTAGTTTTGTTTGATCATGATGTTTCACCCCCATATTAACAGCCGCACTAAGAGGACCATTCTGGTTTGTAGGACATGATGCGAGCTTGCATGTTATACATAGGCCATATTTTGTAGGATAACCTACACTTTCTGAATATTACATATGACAATAGCTACCAATATACCACTGGTATGAAACCACCCAAGGCTTTTTATGAGAATTCCTATGGAAAACCACTATATTTTACTAATCTAGGTGACTTAACACTCAAGGTCCATGATTTGGTGTAATATATGATAAATAAGGTGTAGATTATTCGAGAGAAGATGAGGACTAGATAGATATATTATAATTCTTATTAGAATTGATGAAGGAGGCCTTTAGACTTCATGGAGGTAGAAAATGTGTTCCTGAAGGTCTCACCTCGACATGGATTGTAGAGATTTGGTTGGGGTGGAAATTTATCTCTACGGCTCATTGGACCTTTTTTGATATTTCATATGGTTAGTTAAGTGTCGTACTTCTTATACCTACTACCATTGTTAGATTGGGTGCATAACATATTCTATGTATTGCAGTTGAGGAGGTATGTGCATGACCCATTGTATTTTATCAACTAGGGAGTGATGGACATCAAGGATGAGGATACCTTTTCATAGTACCTGTTAAATATTTAGGACCAGCTGGGGAAGATCCTCCATGGGTGACTAATTCCCTTGGTCCATGTCCAGTGGTAGTATGAGAATATTTAGAAGAGCACTAGGGAGTGGGAGACCCAGATGCAATCTCTATACCCATATCTTTATGAATAGCATTTTCCTCTTTTTGGTATGAAATGACTTAAAGGTGGGGAGAATGTAATGTCACTATTTTTGATGTTTAATGCTTTTAAATATATCTAGTAATATTTTTGGATCTAGGCACTATGGAAATATACGACTTTGAGGCCCAGTGATCCCAATATTAAAATTATAAAAATATTAAATAAATTAATATTATGTGAATTTTTTTTCCTAAAGTACTTGACTAACTCTTGAATGGGGAATCATGTAACATCCTGACCCAGGAGACACTAAAATGGTTCCTTGAGACGGTGGGTCACATGGACTCAAGTGCACATCCTCGTACACCAGAGGTTTTCGACTAGTAGTGAGGGTGTAAGGTGGTATGGTGGGGAGACTATAATCTCATATCAAAGTGGCACAACAGATATAAACAAAGATTATAAAAAGTGGAAGCATAAAATATAACTAATAACACAATATATTAGATACATAATAACACAATAGAAGTATAAAAAACCATGAAATTGTAAAAACAAACTATCCATAAGTTTAGTCATATAAAAAATAATGTCATGTCATGCTGATAAAAAAAGGAGATGAGAATATAGGATGGAAGGCATGTACCATATACACTACAAAAATACAAAAGACCAAAAGACATATCCACTAGAATCATGATGGTATGATCGATCATTTTATACCATTATCAATGATATAAGAAAAACTAATCAATAATATATGACATGGATCTTGATCATATCCACACCTACAATCATGAATTCTACTCAGGTACCAAGGGCAGCCCGAGTAGGGTGTGGGACAAATTCACTAGTCCACCACCAACGGTTTCCAGAATAATCCAACTTGTGTATATAACATAGTGGTATGTTGATATAATAGAAAATAAAAGACACTAGAAGGTAAATACCAGTCCGATTAGGTTTGTAAAGGAAAATTTTAAGATTATACATACTTCAACATAGACCAGAATAAGTATGATTAATTTACCATTATAGGAACCCGGGGCATAATATAAGTGTGAATGAAGAGAAGTTTAATTTTTTTGGTTTTTTATTCATGTAAAAAAAACTTAATCCACTTAACCCATTTCACATATTACTTTAAATATTACATGTAATTCAATTTAAGCAGGAAAAATAAAATCAAACAAATGATTAAATGGAACATCTTTCATTTGAAGTCGCTGGTTTGATTCACTCAACGTCGATGTGTCACAGATTTAAGAAGAAAAAATAAATTTACTCTATATATTACACATGTGATTAAAAATTCTATGATCATTTATATATGTTTCTTGGGTGATAGCATAGGAAATCAATGATCTTTATGATGTCTCTTCAATCTCCTGAAGAACACAGACTCAGTCAAGAATGGAGGATCAATCCAACCTTGTTTTACTTTAGAATATCTCTCTACGAAATTTATAGGAGAGGAGAGGAAAAATTTTCTTACTGAATTCGTGAAAATGGCGAAGCTTTCAATTAAAGAGGCTAAAATGGGATTTTATACTTAGGTTGAACTTTCTAAAATTTCACTCTGGTCCCTTTAAAGTAATAATATTTATTTTATACCTTTTCACATATTTATGACTTAATAAAATTTTTATAAATGTCCAAATATTTTATCACTCACTTTTAATTCTATAAAATGTTGCATGATAAAATATGGTCCATTAACTCAACCTATAACCACTTAAAATATTTTAATGAACCATAGAAATTCAATGTTCATTCAAAAAATTATATTTTTTCATATTCACATTTATGAATATAAAACTTGTGAATAAATTGAGAAATAAATTTAATCATCAATATTATAAACTTGAAAATTTTAATTGAATTACTTAATTTTAAATCTTTCATACTCAGACATTCACTACCACTCGCACGTGGGGGCCACTTCATCCTAAACTTCTATTCATTAGAATAGGTGGAACTTGTGGATATAATTTGTGTGTGATCATATAGGTCCTTTTCTCAAAATCAGTGAGTCCAACCCATATACCAAGAGTGGAGTCTATAAACCCATCATATCCCCTAATAAGATAAGGAATGTTATAGCTACAACTTACTCCTAAGAACACTTACTGTGTAATATAATCTCTTTGTCTCATGACATCATTTAAATAAGAAAACACACTTGTGAGATCGTCAGTTTTTTCATTTACATATGTCTTTACCTTACTAGATGGAAATACCTTCTTATACCATCACCATGTATTTATGAAGGTACAACCATTATGATCAAATTGGGCCCACAAGATATCTCTTCCTAAACATAGAAGAGAAAAAATATATCTTGATCATTTAACCAATGCCATACCACCATTGATGCACCCAATAAAAACTTACTCTCCATGATTTAATTACCATATTTTTCACCTTGAATCAAAGTAAATAATCAAATGGTACACACTTATAATGATCTAAAGTTAAGAGACCAATACACTTATTCATAGATAGGAACAACCGATGACACCTGAATCAAGTGGTGTACCTATTGGCAGATCTTTCCTCATGATATCACTACTAGAGATCACCAAGTGTGAACTTCATGAGAATAAGTATCCATTATTATGTGCCTCCATCACTTGATATTTAGGCATCATATGTGTCATGTTATTATGATTTATCTAGACCATAAGACATATATATTTAAGATTACTATCATACTATCTCAAGGTTCTCATTATAGATGGAAAATGCTATAACCTTTTGATACAACACATAATATAAGGACATTACCATGTAAATAGTTTAGGAAAAATATTAACACTATTATGGTTAGAATATACACATGTATATATAAAATTGAATACATGTAATGGTAATCAAAAGTAATATTCAAGTTGGGTCTAGGGAATCCACTATTACAACTCTCCCACTTTCACTATATCTAAATTTCTAACTATAATTGTTATCTATCACATGATAAGATCATGTTTTAGCTAATATATGGATTTATTTAGGGGCCTAACATGTTTACACTACCTGGTTATTCCCCTATGTGCGACGTCATCTCCTTGAGGAAAAATCATCAAGATATATAATCCCCAAGTATACCCATTTTTTTAATTGTACAAACTTTAAATCTTGTCTATTACTAGTAATAGAATTATCATAATGCTAAAAATTTACTCACTATTTATTATTCCAAGAACTACTACAAATCATTGCATATTTTACATTGCTTCTTAGTTTCCTCAAAAGATGCAACAAACTCAATATTTATAGATACAACAACCACCATCTTGAATGATATTTTCTTTCTCATTACCTTATCATAAATGACATATTAGATAAATTTGATCCAAATAAGATCATTTTGTGTCCTATAAAAACTACTAACCTTTCCTATCCACTTACCAAGTATATATCCTTTATACATTCTTATGTAAAATCAGATAGTTTTGACATTTTCTATTGCAGCTCTCCTAGTTACAACTGATATTTTCCTACTATAATGTCTATCATGGAAATATAAATCATTCTACATATCATGTCATATGTGATTAATACATCTATAAATCATATATAATTAAAATCACTACGTTAATCCCCTCCTATGTCATGGACATTTCTACCTTGAGAGATATATGCCATGTGACATTAGTAACAATTCTCTCTTGAATTGTTCCAAATTTTATTTTTCAATACTATGTTAGTATATGTATGATTGACTAGGGTGAAGAATACATTATATTTAACTTAGTAAATATCACTCCCTAGAATTCTGGTTACCACTTTAAGTGAATCTATTGGGAGTTATTTTTATCATGCTCTTAACTAACTATAATACCAATAGATTTTTTCATATGTTAACAAACATATTTTACTTATAAAACAATAGAGATCCCAATAACCCCTAGTAGACACATGGAAAAGATTCATTCCAAATGAATATTCTATGATCTAGTTACTTACATTAATCCCAATCTGGATTTTAGTAACTTTCACCCTTATTGGCATTCTATCATGTCACCATCCATTTCTGATACTTCTTCCATGATTGGTGGCCATGACATATAATGCTAAATAAAATGATCATAGAAATTATAAATAGAAATTAAAATTATAATTGATTCAAGAATAACTAATTTCTATAACTAATCTAACCTTATTGGTACCACACTTGTACCATCCATGTATAGTATCATTTGAATACCCACTATAGTATTTTAATTTGTAAGCCTATTGTACTGTGATACATTGAATTCATTATTGAATTTTAATTAATATTGTCAATATTAGTTAATTTTCCTATACTTATTAATTATAGTAATAATTATTCTCAATGAATAATGTATCACTGACTATTATGAATATAACTCCATCACCATGGTTTTATCCTTCCTATACAGTATGTGTGTCTAGAATATTCAACTCCACATGCTCTTGTGGAACTTGGTCCCATTTTAACCATTATAGTATCTATTTAATTGAATAAATTAAATTCAATCTTTCTCCCACTATCTCAAATATAGATTTGAATTCTTTTCTAGAAATATAGCCTATAACTTGACTATATCTTTTCTATCATATGGATTTTTGTAATATTATTCTAAAAAATTAGTATGATTACTATATATGCTCATTGTGTTTTAGCATGATGAAAGTTTGTTTATATCTTAACAAAAATCATTTCATATAAACACATGTTCTTATGATATAATGGATTTACATCATACTATAACTCATATGATATTCATTTTTTATGATAGTTGACATAAGGTCATAGGATAACATCATTATTTGTGAATCATATCTTTAAAAATGGAAGTATCATTAAGGAATATGTTTTAACATCGATACTCTTTCTACTTAAATCATGACTTTCATGTGTATAAAGAAATTTGAATTTTGGAATTTCAACATGCTAAATTTTATTGATCAATTATAACATGTAAGACTCCTCTTCAATCATCCTTATTAGCATCATTGATTTGATGTGTATAATGTATTGTGCATTTAGGAATAACTCAACACTACATTATATTGATCGATGAATGGTTGGTCAAGATATTAATCAGTAGACTATCATGAGGCCTCTCATATCATCTGAACAAACATACTTCATACATCATTTTCACATTCATTAAACACTTAAAGGAATATTATGAATTATACCCACCACTAGCTTACCCCTGGAATAGTTCATGCCCTCTAGTTTAACTAGTTCCAAAAGTTTTGTGGCTTACCATTAGTTTTAAAGGTAGATTTTTCCAAAACTAAGTACATAAGTATGTCAATAGTTCCTAAGGTATTTAACTCTAATGATCATAAAACCATAATGGGTATATCCTTGACAACTATTTAGTTTTTCTTGAAAAATTATTTTTATTCCACAATTGGGTATATTAGTTTCAGATTTTATATTTATCACATATTGTCAATGATTCATGTATCATTGAACTATGAATTGATTATTCAACACCACAAAAAAAATTAATTCCAAAATTGGAATAATGTATCCTTGTTTCCAATGGACACATGATATTAATGTTTTAGTGATAAACCAAATGTTCAACTGGAATTAGTAAACTTGGTAATATAGAAGTTGCCTACTTCTCACCACTGATTGAGGAACCACCTTTTATCAACTACTTAGAGAACACACCTTAATTTTAGTAACATTTATTTAATTAAATTGGTTACTATATATAAATACACATATGTGACAAGAATATTATTTTTAATATCCAAGAAAAAAAATGAGACATTACTTATATTTGATGAACATACTAGAAGAATAAGACACTACTTGCTTCTTTAATTCAGTTCATTTCATTTAAACTTCCATAGATATATTTCATGATACGAGAAGAAAATAAACTCCTATTTAATACCTATTTACTTTAAGGATGTTTCGAATGATTTTTGTGCATCACTCTTACCATGGTACTATTCTACTTTTCTTTTATCTTGTTCACCATAAGATCTAAATATTAAATTATATTAAAGTTATTATTACCTGGAAAACCTTACTCAAAAGGTAATGACATGTTTTATCCATACTATTCTTGTTATAATATTAAAATAAATTTTATTAAATGGGTGAAAATAATATTATAATTGAATCTATTTAAAGTTCATGATCCACCTTTCAATTTACACATATCTAGTGTAAAGATTACCAATTTCTATTTTATCTTCACTTTTTCCTCACAAGATACCCAGAGACGAGACAAAATGTAAAATCATCCATGTACCAATGTTGTATCCACAATTAACATTGGATTTTGATGATTGTATTATGACATAACCATCATATGTATTATACATGAGTCCCCTACAAGAATTTTTACACCCTCTCTTCTAGTGGTAGCTTAATAGTTATTGGGGACACCATCTCCTTGAATTTCTAATACCGTAGTACTTTACACAAGATCCTGTACAAATCCTAAAAATTTATGATGTACTGGGAATTTACTTTTTCCATTATTTATCATAGTTTATCCTATGGTATTTACATTCCAATTTTATACAAAAATAAAATCTAGAAGATTTTACTTTTATCTTGATTACTGATTTTGACATTATCAATTTAATCATTAAATGTATCCCCTTATTTTATCAAATTCTAGGAACCCTTTATACTAGAATCATAATACTATGTATCTTGAGTATTATAGTGGAAAGGATCCTTGAAACCTCTCCTCATAGTCTAAAATATCTTACTAGACCACTACTCAGAGAGTCTAAAGTAGGCAGTAATCTGGCCAAGCACATTAACTCAAAGCTCCTTGATCAGTTGAGTGGAGTCCCATATCTTGAAAATAATTACTTTGAATTGATAAAATATTTACCTCTAAAGTTTCAAAAATAAATATTTGGATACCCATTTTCTTCCAAATTTAGTTTAGTTGACCCACCACTCACATAAAAAATCCCTAGTATTTTGAGGCACCCTCAACTTTGGCTCACCGAGCACCCCGTACACCCAGTTTTTCTCCAATTTGAGTGATGGAATTTATTTAATGACTTAATTTTTTCTTTGATGGATTTGGTAACTTAATATCATAAAATTTAATCCTTTTATATTGAGCATTCTTGTTCTATGTGATTGTTCTCACAACTTAACCATTCTTTTAAATAAAATACATTCACCGAACATGTTCATTTTATCTTTGAATTCTTGTTTATTATTATACTATGTGATTGTGTATAATAAAAAACACATTTAAAAAATAATAAAGCATAAACATGTTCAAATAAAAAATTAATGTTTTGATCATGAGTTTTTAACTATTCGTTAATAAATCGAATAAATAATGGATTTACCGAGACCTTAGGGGAGTTCCCTAAGTCAATACATGACTTTAATTATAGCACTCACAACTCCTGTGCATTCTACTTATTTGATCTAAACTGAATCTTAACTCAAAATATGCCACCAAAAACTCCTCCAATATTTAGAATGTATACTCACATGCAGGTAAGGGGAAGTCAGGGTGAAAAATTAAATTTTTAGCAGATAAATGTGGACACACAGACACTTATACAAATTTAATATGGAGGGATGGTGTGTAGATATTCAAAATAAAATAATTATAACATTTTATAAAACATAAATGAAATAATTAAATAAAATAAATAATAAAAAACATGCATGTGTCTGTATCGAATCTTTATTATTCAACATACAATTATATTGCCTAAGAAAAATTAAATTTTCTAAAATTCAACTTGAGGGTATTTTTAATGCTTTAAGTTGAATTGAAATATTTTTCATTTAATTAATGATACATCCCACAAGACCTGAAAATAAATTTATTAAATCCCATAAAATTAAGTTAAATTTCAGAAATTTCTTAATTTTTCAACTCTATATGGACTTAAAGAAGATCCCTGAAAGTTAATTTAGGACTATTGATGGGTTAAATGGGCTAGGTTAGTCTAACCCAGACTGAATTGGTCTGGACTAGGATGGGGTATGCATTTAAAGGACAAATTTTATATATAATAACATAAAATGATGAAAAGATTCCAATGGAAGGTTTATAGATTTTTTATATATAATTTAAACAATCTTCCATGGGAAGATTTGAATAAAATTCTAGGGGAAGATTTGTCCTTTTTATTAAACAAACTTTCAAGAAAATCTTTCAACAAGAATCCAAGGTAAAATTTTTCCATTTAATTAAACAAGATTCCATGAGATGCGTTTAACTAGCTTCTATGTGAATATTTATCCTTTTAGTTAAATAAATTTACATGAGAAGCTTTAAACTAGATTCCATGGGAAGCTTTATCCATTTTATTAAAAAATATTTTGTGAGAAGCTTTCAAGTAGCTTAAATGGGATATTTTATCCATTTAATTAAGAAAGATTCCATGAGAATCATTAAAATAAATTCCATGGGAATCTTTATATGTTTTATTAAACATGAATTAATTATAATATTTAAACTATATTCCAAGGGAAGATTTATCTATTGAATTAAGAAAGTTTCTATAAGAAGCTTTAAACTAGCTTCCAAGGGAAGCTTCCATTTAATTAAACAAGCTTCCAAGAAAAGATTTTATTTCCAATAGACTACCCAAAACAGCTTATGTTATAACTGAATAACGCAAAACTTAATTAAATCATGCTCCAACTAAAGATTATTCACAACCGTTTCCATTAAATTAAATAAAAAAAAATAAAACTTTAATTTTCATAGCACCTTTTACACAAAATCTATCGATCTTCGATTGGAAATATCTTGATGATACGAACTCAGATAAAAATTTTGTCAATTTCTTTGAGACTTTAACAAAACCCTTTTTATAAATAATATCAAATATTTTATAATTTTTAAAAATTTAGATGTAAAAAATTACACGTCCTCTCTGATACCAATTGAAGGAACCTAGGGCGCAATAGAATCAAGAAAGAGGTGCAATTTAAATTTTTTGGGTTTGGATTCATGTCCAAAAAACTAAATACACTTATACCCTTTCCCAAATTACTTTAAGGATAACATTTAATTGAATTTAATCACAAAAAATAAATTCAAACAAAAGCATAAATGGAATCTCATTCGTTTGAAGTTTCTATTTTGATTTACTCACCGTCGTTGTGTCGTGGCTGTAAGATACCAAAATTGATGTACTCTTGATCATTAAAACATGATACAAAATTTTAGGATCATTTATATACATTTCCTAGGTGCTATCATGGAAAATTGAAGAGCTTTAGAAAATCCCTTCAATCACCTGAAGGATGCAGACTCAATCGAGAAAGCAAGATCGTTACGACATTGTTCTTAAAAATCTCTCTATAAGAACTTGTGATGAGAGGAAAGGATATATTATCTCAATAAATTCATGAAAATTATGGATCTTGGAATTCATGTGGCTAAAACGATCTTTTATACTTAGGTTATACTTTCTAAAATTACATTTTGGTCCCTAGAATGTAATAACCTTCATTTTCGACCATTGCACACATGAATGAATTAATGAAATTATCATAAATTTCACAAATATTTATCACTCACATTTGACACTATAAAATGTTTTGTGATAAAATACAAACCATTAAATCATACTGTAATCTCTCTAAATAACCTAAAAAACCTTGAACATCCAATGTTCATTTGAAAAATTATATTTTCCCATATTCACATTTATGACCAAAAAACTTAGGGATACTTTGTGAAATAAATTTAATCATCATTATTATAAACATGAATAATTTAGTTGAATTAGTTTTAATTTTTGATCATTCATACTCGAACATTCACTTTCCCCCGCATGTGGGGACAACTTCATCCTAAAATTTTATTCATTATAATATATGGAACTTGTGGATATACTTAGTGTGTGAACCTCTAGGTCCTTATCAAAATACTAGTTAGTATAACCCACTTACCAAGAGTGGATTCTAGTAAACCATAATATCCCCTAAATAGATAATGAATGTCATAGATATGATTTCCTCCTATGAACAAAAACTGTGTAATATAATCTCTTTGTCTCATGATATCTCATAAATCAAGATACAAACTTGTATCATAATGATTTTTTATTTACATATTTTAAGACCTTACTAGATGGACTTGAATTCTTGTACCATGTCCATGGATTTATGAAGTTACTACCATCTTGGTCAACCTTGTCCCATGATATATCACTCCTCAACTCAAAAGTTAAAAAATATATCTTGATCATTCAACCAATTCCATACCCCCAATGATGAACCCAACACAATCTACCCCTCCATGATTTCGTTATTATGGTTTTTTCCTTCCATCAAAGTACGTGATCAAATGGTACACACTGATAATGATCTCATGTTAGGAAACCAATACAAATGTTCATAGATAGGAAAAACCAATTAGACCTGAAAAATTTGGTGTTCATATTGGTGGGTCTATCCTCATGGATTTTCTACTAGAGATCATAAGTTTTAACTTCACCAGAAGAAGTCTTAAAGCTTTCGATCCCCTAGAAACTGATAGTCAAACCCCACATGTGCCCCATCAGTATGATGTTTCTACACCATAAAACATCTATATTTATTATTATTGTCATAGTATCTTGAGGTTCTCATTATAGATGGGAATTGATATAACCTTTTTATATGCCACATATTCTAAAGAAATTACCATATAAATAGTAGATGTAGAAATATCAACACTATTATGGTAAAAATAAACACATGTATATATCAGACAGTATACATGAAATGATAATAAAAAGTACTCTTCAAGTTGGGTCTAGGGAACCCACTATTAAAAAAACCATATCCATATATATATGTAGTCATATATAATATGTATACATGTATATTAACTATATATGTAAGGACATATATAGGCTTATACATGGATACTAGATGCTTGATGGACCCATGGCGTAACCTAGGCATCCATTTTATAGTCTAATAAGTTGTAATCTCTAAAAAAGGGTATATGACCCGAATACCATATAAATGTGAGATTTCATTCTCATCACTCGATAGATTTTGGTGAGTCATCAATCCCAACAACAAAGATAGTGGGGTGAGTCTTCATGCCTAACACATGATAAAAGGGAACATGGAACGTCATATCATCATACAAGAAATAGTGAATGATGTGAGACTCCATGCCCACCACCCAACATAAGGGAGAGATAAACTCCATGCTCAACAAAACCCTTATCCATTTTCCACTATCAAATATCTATGGTCTATTTATAATAATCACGAGGCATTACCTCTTAATAATTTACAATCATTTTAACCCAATTTAAACATGGTCTCTAAAATTTATATAATTAATATATATAAATATAACACACATGGAATGGTCCTTCCACCAACTTCAATTTAATTAAATTTATCCATTGAATTTATAAAGTAAGTAAAATACCATTTAAGGTGAAGCAAAACCACTTTGAAGATGATTAATCAATTAAACATTTACATCAAGAGGGAAATTAGTTTAACACACCCAATTGGGTGAAAAACAATAAGGCACACATCCTATAACCATTTAACAATACAATAATGGAATATTATATCATGCTTTATTTAATTATAAAGGTAAAACACATTTCAAGGAAAAACGAAAAAATTATTTCATGCAACACATCAAAAAATTCTATAAAAAAACCTATAATTTTTGGAAAAAATATGAGACCACCAACCTTAGGTATGTGGATAACAACTCTTCTAGTATCATCCTTTGAATACAAGAATAATTGAAGAAATCACCCGAATAGAACAATTCCATAAAATAGGGCATATGACCTTGCACCAAAAAATCACAAAAGATGGTGAGATAAATGATGATAGGAAGGAATATTAGTAGAGATCTTACCGTTATATATCCAATGCAACAAACACTGACTCTATAAAATTACAGATACAAGAGAAAGGGAGGAACCTTGGTTGAGGGTGTGGAGGAGGTCTCCCATTTAGCTCTTGATATGTGTGGGAGGTCAAGTGAATGGAAGGTTCTACCATGTAAGGCCCTTTAAGGAGTCATATGTATGGTAGCCTAAAAACTATTATTTTAAGAAAACACAATTAAGGGTATATGTTTCTTCTAAGAACCCACAAATTCAAGGAAATATGCATAAATCATGTCCTTAATGACCTGAATCATGTTCTCTAACCAACCGTTGGTCTAAGGGTGATAGGATATGATCAGAATCACCTATGTTTCCAAGGCCTTCTACACCCCCTTACAGAACTGCAACATGAAATGAGAATCCCTATCAGATAAGGTGGGACATGGAGATACATGAAGGCATATAACCTCAATAACATATAGAATCACTAGCTGATTTACTAAAAGGGTCTCTCTAATCTATAATATGTAGTTTAAATTTATCAAATGATCAATGATTACCCAAACATTATCACTTCCTTGAAGAAATCAAGGCAAAACTCTCACAAAGTCCATGGTGACATCATCCCATTTCCACTCGAGAATGGAAAACAACTATAAAGGTATATCCAGTCACTAATGTTCTACCCTCACCAATTGACAGGTGGAATAATGAGTAACAAAGATGGATATATCCCGTTTCATACCATTCCACTAATACCAGATACACAATTTCCCATACATATTGGTAATAATAGGATATACTTATTTAGATGAAGTATGATATTCCTACATAAGTTTCTTCGAGATTCCTTTTGGAACCCAAGAATACCCATGTATGCGCAAGATCTAATTCTAATCCATAATATAACTGGGTGATGAATCATCATTTGAAATACTCCCCCTCATGACTAGGTCCTCGATATCTGAAATTTTCCTCATTGGTACCCATTCTACAAGGGAAGAGGTTATTGATAAAGCTGTTAGGAATGTCTTCCCATGAATCTCCTAAACCTTAACATGCATCTATGAAAACAATTCCTTAATCCACCAATCACCACTGGCCTCCTGAACTACTTATGTCTGTGTCTTTCTTCTTAGAGCATTAGCTATTGAATTTCATTTACCAAGTGTACAATCAAGTTCAAAATCAAAGGACTATAGGTATTCAACCCATCTGCATTGCCCGAGGTTCAGATAACATTGCGTAAATATATACTTTTGGCTTTTGTGACTAGTGAATACCAAAAAATTTCCTCCAAGATAATAGTGCCTCCAACATTGTTAACAATGAACAAAAGTAGCTAGCTCTAGGTTTTTTGTTGGTTAATTCCAATCAAGAGGCCTCAACCGACGAGACCCATATGCCATGACTCACTCATCTTACATCATAAATTATCCCATCTCAGTACCTAATGTGTCCCAATAAATTGTATAGATTTTACCTAGATCCTAAATAATCAGGATTACTGCTGAATTCATTATAAATATTTATTCTTGAAAGGATATTTATCAAGCTTATAACCATATGAATTCCACACACTTCTTAGTGAATCATCTAAGAGGTACTTCTAGGCATGATAAATCATGGATTATGGATCTATAATATTCAAATATCATTAATAAACTGTGTACATCAAAGACATTCTTTGTATACTCCCTGGAAACTATAACTCTCACCTTCTATGGGTCTATATATACTCCTGAATATGAGATTATACGACCCATAAAGTGAACTTTGTTGATCCAAAAGTATAATTTGGTGGGATTTTTGTAACTATGGTGCTCTATCATTGTATTCTACATGATCTCAATATATTGGTCATGTTCATATTGAGAGAGAGAATACATCAATATATCATCTATAAAGAATACCATTAATGAATACAAATATGGGTTGAAAACCCAATTCATCATATCCATGAAAAACTATCACACATTCATGAGACTAAATGACATTAGTAGGTACACATATAAATCATACCAAATTTGGAAATTCATACATGCTATATTCGAAGGCCTAAAATTCATCTGATAATAACCCAAAATCAAATAAATATTTTCTAACACCCTCACTCCTTGGATTAGATCATAAAGTTTTTTTGTTTGAGGAAATGAATACTGGTTATTATCTATGAGTTAGTTTAGATGTCATTAATCCATATAAAGCATGAGGGTACCATCCGCCTTCTTGTAAAAAAAGGACTAGGTAAACCCATAGAGTGGTACCGGGACATATAAAACCTTTTGTTTCTAGATAATTTAACTACTTCTCTAGCACCTAAAGATCTGAAAGCTCCATCCTATAAGGAGTAATGGGAACTAGTGTGACTCCTAGAACAAGTTCAACAGTAAATTCCTCTTCTCTCATTGGAGGTAGCCCAAAAAAGTCATCAGGGAAGAAATACTTGAAATAATCCACCATAGGAGGAAAAATTAGCTGATATTACCTGATGATCCAAGGAAATAATAGAATTATGGGCTATAAATCTACCCATCCATTGATTCTTTGGTACAACTATAGATGCATAGACATCAAATTCTTCCTTATAGACATTCCTACCACCCTACAATGATTTAAAAACAACCCTCCAGTGATAAAAAATAAATGTGGTCTCGATAGAGAATTAACCAATCCATCCCAAGAATTATATAAAACTTGAACTATAGAGGATGAAAATATTACATAGAAATAGATATCCACCAATATATAGAGTAAATTTCCTACTTTGGAGAACACTCTTTAATCGGATACCCAATGGGGTATCAAGTGTCATCATGCCAAAGAAGTATTCTATCTTGAGGCTCAGACTCTGCAGAATTTTCACAGATATAAAAGAGTGTAATGCACCTATGTGAAATAAAGAATACACTATAGTAGAGGAGACTATAATAGTACCTCAAATAGTTGATGTTATATAAATTTTCTCCTCCAGAACAAGTTTCACTTCATGTAATTGGCCAGTACTACGGCCCTGAGATACAACCTGACTACCCTACATAGGCCCACTCTTCTAGAGATGTGAATCACGAGTCTGATTCCATATACCTTTACCACCACCTCATCCTAAGTGACTGATTTCATTCCATCTACCTCCTTGGTGATATATTACTTGACCTACTCCATAACACAGATTCATTGTAGATCCTCTCTCAAGAGGCATTGGTATAAAAGTACTACAATAATGAGGAATATAGCCCATTCTTCCACAACCTATGTACTAAATTGGGCCTCAAATGCACTGGGGTATTATATGTCTCAGTTTCATAAACCGGTGACCTTTAATGAAATTATTATTAAGCGATATCTAACTATCACTACCCTCATGATAAACCTTTAAGTTATGCTTCCTTCGGATAGAAGAACCACTACCAGGGTTGGGTGATGAACCACCCTAGCTCACATCATCATCTTACCTCAAAGTCCTCTAATTAATGAGGGTCTGGTTGACTATCTCAAAAATTGTGGTCAACCAGAAAACATTGAACTATGATTACATTTCATATACTAGCCCATCCTTAAATTTTCTCACTATCATGAGGTCATCACCTTCTAGAGTTGGTGTGAATAACTTAATCTCTATAAAATGGGTAGAATACTCCACCATAAACACATATCCCTACAATAGGTTCATGAGCACTCTAGATTGGTCATCCCTAAGTGTATATGGAAAGAATTAATCATAGAATATCATCTAGAAGTATCTCTATATCATATCTCTATGTCAGTGTTCCTGGGTAAAGAAATCACACAATCTCTTGGTAGAATCACTTAACATATCTGCAACGATCTTGACCCTCATATATGAAGGATTGTCTAGATGATCGATGACTGATAACATGGATGACATCCATGACTTAGTATCCTGAGGTCCTCCATCACCCTAAAAGGCGGGGGAAATACTCTTCATTAATTCTCGAGTAAATACTTCCATGGTCGGGGTAGGTCGAACAACTCCTTGCATATACTGCATCATATGATGAAACCCCTCTTAAAACCAGGAATTAGTGCCCATATTAGGAATAGTAGGTGCTACCTCAGGTGGCACTACAAGAGGTAACACTAGCGGGTCATGTCTCACCACCTCTAGAGTATGGTCATCACCACCATCATGGAGTAGGACTCGAAAATTTCGCGGTGGCATGATTATAAAATTCCAAACACACACTTTATAATAGAAATCAACAATTTAAAATATTGATGATATAAAATCTTTATAGGTACAATCCTTCCTATTTACTGAATAACACCTCCCTGCCTACTCCTAAATCCCATAATTGGTGATAAAAGAGGACTATAACAGGACATAATAATCATAATAGACACCCCAAACTACCTAATACTAAGGTTGGGTTTGGGTCTCAGTCTTGTATCACATGAAAAAGGTTCTAGTATATGGAGTTTCAATTGTAAGTTATAGATGAAAAAACCCTTTACTTTTCAATTGGAATCCTATTTATCAGTAATCACATCCATTAAAGGTTCAAATTCATACAAGTTTGTACTATTATATATATAATATATATATATATATATATCCATGAATAGTTAAATTTATCACCATTATGAATTTATAAAATTAATACACTTTTAAATTTAAATTGGAACATTATGTAACTGTGACCTAGACTTTACATATGGTATCCAGATGTAACATGATATGTATAATTATTTGATTGAGTGAAATATTGTTACCAATTTATAGAAGTACAAGATTTATAAATTGTAATTGGAATTCAAGTAATCAAATCAATAAATGTTTCAGTCCATGGAACCAATGGTTCATGGATCACATATTGAAGAAATGGGTTAACTAAGGTGAAATCAACAATCAATATGGAAAAACACCATTTATTTTGATGTATAAACTTTAATTAACTCCATTATGTTATCACTGCAAGAAACATTAGACCATTTCCATATATAATAATTGAGGAAATAACTATATGTAGCAGGTAATGCATGAAGAAAGTAAACCTGGCATAAAAATATTTATGGCATATAAGTCATAAGGTGACTATAATGATTCATGAGATGATAACTCCTTATCATACCAAGATAAGGAGAAATAAATATATGAAAATAATTTCAATAATAATATCATTGAAAAAAATGTGTGTCACGCAATGACGAAATTAGTGAAACAATAACATGCATAAATCAGAACAACAATATCCCATCCCATGTAATTTGGGTTACCCTAGTATGTGGGTTAACTACTCCCATGCACAAGCTCATTACCAAATTTTGACATGTTCCTAATATCCTGTCCAGTATTCCAAAAAAATAGTCAAAAGGAAATAATTACATTTGATACCACTTTGTAATGTCCCAACTCAAGAGCCACTAAAATGATACCCCAAAATTATTGGTCAAAAATCCTCAAGAATGCCTCCTCATATTCTAGAGGCTACCAATGAGAAGTGAGAGTATACGATAGTATGGTGAGGAGAATAAACCTTCATATCAGAGTGGAATGATAGATTAAAATAGATATAATAAATAGATGAAGCATAAATTATAACTAACAACCCAACGGACCATATATCATATTAAAATAGGTGAAGTATAAACATAAAATAAACAGTAATAATAAAAAATCCATAATATGGGTCATATACAAAATGATTCCATGTCATACTGATAAACAAAAAGGGAGATGGTAATATAAGAAGATGTTCATATTCAACATGGAATACAAAAAATAAAAACATAAAAAGACATATCCGATAGAATCATGAGAATATACTCAGTCCTTTTCTCTAGTGGTTCATGTTATAAGAAAAACAAATCAAGCATCCATGATAGGGTGCTTTCCCTTATCCATTCCTACAATCATGGAGTCTACTTGGGTACCATGGGTGGCCTAATTATGGTGTGATATAAACTCAGTAGGCCACCAAAAATGGTGTCTAGAATAATCGTGTTAGTTTATATAGCATAACATTGTGATGGTATAATAGATAATAAAAGATGTTGAAAGGTAAATACCAGTCGGATCAGGTTTCTGAAGGACACCTGACAGGCTCTACCTGCTTCAATATAGGACAAAATAAGTTTGATCAGTTTACCATATATATATATATACAATTAATCACATATATTATATATACAAGTATATACTATATATACATAAGGAAATATATAGTCATATACATAGATACTAGCTGCTAGCTAGACCCAAGGCATAACTCAGGCGCCCATGTCTAGTCTAACGAACCATAAGCTCTAGGAAAGGGTAAAACCCCTGAATCCCATATGAATGTGAGATTTCATGCTCATCACTTCAGATAGTGGGGTGAGTTTTCATGACCAACACCTGATATAGTGGGGTGAGTGGTCATGCCCAACACCTAATGCAATGGAACATGGAATGTCATTCCCATCATCTAAGAAAGGGTAAACATTATGAGATGCCATGACCATCACCCAATAAAAGGGAGCGTGAAATTCCATGATCAAAAAAATAATTTAACCATTTTCCATCGACCAATAGTTATGGTCTAATCATAATAATCATGAGGTATTATTGGCTAAGCATTTATAATCATTTTAACCCAATTTAACCGTGGGTGTCACAATTTATATAATCTATATATAAAAATATACAAAACATGGAATGAACTTTCCACCAACTTCCATTTAATTATATTAATCCATTTAATTTATATAGCTTGGAAAATATAATTTAAGATTAATCCAAACCAATTTGAAGATGGTTGGAAAATTAAACATTTACATCAAGCAGGAACTTATTTTAGCACACCCAATGTGGTGTAAAAAAAGGTAGATATCCTATAACCATTTAACAAGGCTCTATGGGAGTATTATAAAATGATTCATTGAATAAGAAAGGTAAATGTTTAATAAGGAAACACATGGATAATTATAGTGTGTGAAACATCAATGATTACTATAAAAACACCAAACATTTTAGGGAAAATTACTAGACCACCTACATTATTTCTATGGATAAACACTCATATAGTATTAGTATTTGAATAAAATATGATCAAAATAAATCACTAGAATAGAAAAATTCCATGAAAATAGGGCATATGATCTTACACTAAAATAAAAAAATGGAGAGATAAATGATGATAAAATGGAAGAGGAGTGGTGATATTATCACTAGTTATCCAACACAACCGTTGGAGGTCTGATCAATGTTCGGACAATAGAGAAAGGGAGTAACCTAGGTTGAGGGAATGGAGGATGTCTCCCATTCGACTTCTACTATGTGTGGTAGGAGAAGTGGACCTCTATTTAAAATAAGAGGTCCTACCTCCCTTTTTAAAAATGGGTCTTTGGAATTTACATGGTATATAACTTTTGCTTGTCGTGTAAAGATTGGGGTTTTAATCTCTTGGGGAAAACCAACTCATGATGTTCATGGTGCTTATCTCGGAAAATAAAAGTCATGTATTCATTACACATCGCGTAATGAATACCTGTTGTGTATTACCTCTATATCCAGACTCCAAATCCTTTACTTCTCTCCCTTTTGGAATAAAAAAAAGAAAACCTAATGGCTCGGTCACAAGGGTCTATACTAAAAATGAACAACTGAACAAGAGATTTCTTAAATTTAAAAGAAAACACACCTTGATGAAAATCTAGATCATTACAACTTAGATTGGAAATATGAAACTGTAATTGAGTTTGGATTATGGGTTTTACCATAGGAACAATATAATCTTTTTCAGTGTAGGGTATTTTGATTAAGTGATTACATGGGAGAAAATAATAATGTAATTAAATTAAATAATGTATTATATTATATTTTGATGTAGTGACCTAATTAACTTCTATAATATGGAAAATTCATAGGGTTAGCCATGTAACCCTGATAATTAAGAGAGAGAATTAGAGGAAGGCTTAGAAAATAGTGAAAATAGATTAGTGATCATTCTTTCCAACATAATTCTTGGATCTTACCCACGATGATGATGAATTTTTTTCTTCATTAGTAATAAATCTGACACAAGGTAGTGCATTGTTTTCTAAGGTTTATTTTTACCAATTGATTATCCCATGATGGACATGAATCAATTCTTCTAATAGTTTGATTCGTGGGTTAATCATTCCTATGCGTATAGGTTTATTTATTCATGGGGTTTAGTGGAATTGATTTTTTGATTTCTATTACTCTTCATTCATCATTATAATAGAAATGAATTGAGTACAACCGAAAAATATCCAAGGTTCATTCCTTATTTATGGTTTATTCTTTTATCCTTTATTTCCACTATAAAAAAGTATATTAGTAGAAGTTTTTAGAGGGGGTTATGAAAACCCCTCTTTAAATTAATTTTAATGGGGGTTATGAACAAATCCTTATAATAATAGAATTTAGAGGGACATCAAAACCCCCTCTAAAGTTTTAGCATTATTTTTTGAATATTTGATTGGATTTTATAGATGGTTATGTCAAAGATGCTGAAAATTTAATAATTAATGGCACAATAGGTTTGGTTTGATTTTAGAGGTGTTATATATATATATATATATTATTTGTTTGGATATTAGAGGCTATATATATAATTGAATTTTTTAAATGGAAATTGTGGGAGGTCACAGCCCCCTAAAATTTAAGATATCAGAGGGGGTCCATGAACCATTGTTAATACCTTATATTAGAGGGGGTTTTGAACCCCCATTAATATATGAATTTAGAGGGGGTTTTCAACCCCCTTTAATATATGACCTTAGAGAGGGTTTTGAACCCCTTATAATTTATGACATTATAGGGGGTTTGAACACCTTCTAATTTATGACATTAGAAGGGGTTTTGAACCCCTTCTAATTTAATTTATTAGAGAGGGTTTGGAACCCCTTTTAATTAATGAAATTAGAGGGGGTTTTGAGCCCCTTCTAATTTATGAGATTAGAGGGGGTTGTGAACCGCCTCTATTTTATGTAATTCAATAGGGTTTTCAAACCACTCTAATCCATTAAATTAGAGGGGGTTCATAAACTGCCACTAATACCTTTGATTAGATGGGTTTTTAGCCCCCTCTAAAATTTTGTTCATTTTTTAAAATAAATATCATATAAATTCAAATTCTATAATATATATGTATTTGTTTTCATGTGTGTATAAATATATTATATAAACACATTACATAATGCATTATAAACATACACACACATATAAATACGTTATATAAACACATTAAATAAATACTTATATATATACATAAAAATATATACAAATATAAATATTGGTATTTTTAATATAAATTAAAATATAAATATATTTATTCAAATATATAAAATTTATATATGGTTTTATAAATACTATACATTTATATTTTGATTTATATTATACATATATTATATTAAATACAATTTATTGTTTATTTATGTATAAATACATTTATACTATATTATGTATACAGATATATATAATATAGACAAAAATTATATACATATATACATATATTATATTATAATATATTTTATTATATATAAAATTATATATGTTAATTATATAATAATTTTATATATATTGTAGTATACCGTAATAATTATAAATCAATTTTGTATATATATATATCATTTAATTGTATGACATATTTCTAATTATATGAATGCATTTAATTTCATGTGTGTGTGTACATGATATAATATAAATGTATATAATTACATATATAAATATATAATATAAATGTATTTAAAATAATATATGTACGATATAAATCATCAAACATATAAATGTATAGTATTTATAAAACCAACATATAATTTGTATAGTTTAAAAAATAGGTTTAATAATAACAATAATAATTAATAATTAATAATAATATTATTACACACACAGACATATATATAAGCATATAAAAATAATTATATATATATATATTATAATTATATTATATTTATAAATATTATATAAATACATAAATATACATGCTCTCACAAACACAAATATAAAATGTATTTATAAATATATGTATAAATAATTTTTTATATATGTAAATATAATTATTTATATATATTATATATAAATAGATAATATATATATTTATATACATAATACATAAATATATTATATATTATACACAAATAAAAATATATTATATGATTTCAATTTCTATCGATATATATATATATATGTTATTTTATTCTATAATTCAAATATATCTAACTAAATATAATTTAATGTATATAATAACCAAATAACGTTTAGGCTAAGTGGTTCTGGAGGCTGTCAACTATCCGGTTGGTCGGTAGTTCGAAACTCGGCTGCCGCAAGATTTTTTAATACTATCCATTCCAAATGGGAGTGCTATGAACGACGTGATGGGCCCTACCTCTGCTGGGGGTGGTCCCCATGGGTGTCTTTGGGGGAGGAGTCCATAGACTGCGAGTGTCTATGGAGAGTCGGTGGGGGTGTCTGGGGTGGAGTCCATGGGGTGTCTGCAACAGGGGACATGAGTGTCTGGGAGCGTGTCCTCGGGGTGTCCGTGATGTCACAGGGGACGTGGGTGTCTTTGGAAGAGGAGTCCATGGGTTTTTGGATGGAGTCCCTAGGGGTGTCTATGGGGTGTCTATGGGATGTCTTCGGGGGATGTGGTTGTCTATAGTGGTGTCCTCAGGGTGTCAGTAGGGGATGTGGGTGCCTGTGGGGACTACTGTGGTGGGGTTTCATTGGGTTGGGTGATGAAATTAAAAAAAATAGTGAACCATTTAGGGGTGGTTCCATAACCACCCTTAAAATTGACATTCAGACTCGATTAGGTGTGTTTAAAACTACCCACAATCCACTGTTTACAGTGAAATTAGAGGGGATTATAACCCCCTCTTATCTAAGAATCAATTTAGGGGTGGTTAAAACTGCGCCTAATCCACTATTTATGATGAATTTAGGGTGCAATGGGGGGGGGGGGAGGAGGGGGTTATAACCCCTCTAATATAACTACCTCTAAATCTAAGATCATTTTACCCGTGATTACCCAAAACCACCTTCAATTAGATTAGTAGGAAAAATTAGTGGTAGTTACCCATAACCACCGTCAACATTTTTAGAAGGGGTTATAACCCCTTCTAGATGAAAAAATCTTTCTAAACACTCTATTTTTTATAGTGTTCTTCACACGATTCATCACTGGATTTTCCTCAACTAGAATTTCCACCAATACCTGGAATTCGATCATTGCACAGCCATTCTTTGGTGAAACAAATCAGTAGTAGGGATTCTTTTCACAATAAAGGTTGTGTTCATGGTACAATGACATAAGATGATCGTAAGTTGATTATATTGTCTATGTGATTCCCATTTAACTTGGTTTGATGCGTGGTGACGACATGATATGACAATTGTCAATTTTTTAAGTAGATCAATGTTTGGAATCATATGAGTGGTGATGTTAAGCCTGATCAACCCTAGATCTACAATATCTGAGTATGATTTTCAGTGGTAGTGAAAAAATAAGAATAATGAGTGAAAAACCCAATGAATATTGGAAATTATGAGTCACACAACATGTACCCCAAATAACAAAAGCTGTGTAGGGCCCTGGCTTCAGTGCTACTGTTTCTACAAGAAATAAAGTATCACATGCCATGTGACACATGTCAGACACAGTGTGACCCAATGCTGGTGTCCCTTCATGTTCTTTGGGAGTACACAAGCTTGGATACATTCGAGCACATAGTCACGAGTATTGTAACAACCATGACCCCAGTATCCTAGAGTCAATGATTGATTTATTTCAATTTCATAGATATAAGAGATCAAATCATAAAGGAATGATCAATTTTTTATTCTTGATGAAACTAGATACATACATGATTCCCTTATTACATAGAACACAACAAAATAGAATAAACTACTTCTCGTCACTTATTCAAAGAATTCATCTTCACAACCTGGGGAAAGAAAACAAATAAAAGGGTGATCTCAAATGCTCAATAAGGGTTATATGAAACAATAATAAGGGAAGTAAATTCGACAAGGAATAGAAATTATGGAAAGGTAAATAATTTAAAAAACACATTCCATCAATACACTGAGAATGATAATGCATCCATAGACTTTGTCATAGTGAAAACCTCATAAAAAGTAATAGCTAAATACTAAATTAAGAAAATGATTATTATTTAGAGGTCATGTATCTAGAACATGAACCATTATACCATCAACACAATTTATGTACATGTGTAAAAACCCATTTTATTCTTCTTGAAACCAAACACGAAGGGTTTTTCGCTAACTCTTTTGTCTCATGAGACCTGTCGATGCATAAAGGGGTTATAAAAGTCCCCATTTTTCACTATAAGTCCAAATAATTCTCCACACACATATTCAATTAATAATAATTTGAATTATCTAAATATCTATATTGAGTATAGGATATAGATTCCTCAATATTTACCCAATTAAAACATCATTCAAAGAATATACCATATGTAAAAAATGGTACATGAATAAGTAAATAATAATATTCATGATACAAGAAATATGGATATTTAATGAAATATTCAATTAATGATGATCACAAATTAAAGTTAAGTATACATACACCACACAGAAGGAATAAGTGGAAAATAAGGCACAACCAAAGGGAATATCATAATGAAGTCCCTATAAGAATGGATTTAAATAAAAATTGGACATTAATAATATAAAATAGGAATAGACCAGGATAAATGATTTCTATAATTAAGTGAAAACATTTAAGAGGAGTGTTTAATAAAATTTATAAATGATGCTATTTAGTGCAGTTTAAGGAGAATATTAAGGAGTCTTTAAAATTGAAAAGGAAAAATTGTTTGTATAAGACTAGAAATAAAAAAATATTTTTTTTCATGATAAAATGATTTAGTTTAGAAAAATATTGGTAGCTTAAAAAATACTGTGAACAATACTATAAAATGGGTAATAAATTTGGAAGTTCCATTTAATTGGGCTTGCTTATCGGGAGAATTGAAAAAATAATCCTTATAAAACATGTATTCCCCATCAAATAAAGAAGAATTGAGTTAGGTAAATATATTTGGAACCTAAAAAAAGGAATACAGGAAGAGTAAATAATAATAATGAAGAATTTACTAGGGTAAAGATGGAGAAATACTAACCTCAAGGAATAAATGGAGGTTCAGGGAGAATGCCTTACCCTATGTACGAATTTGTTTTGCAGTTGATCTTAATTTCATGAATAATCCAATTAAATACATTAATTAATTAATTAATAATCTTTTTGACATGTTTTTTATTTATTAATTTTTTATTAAGTTCATTTATATCCTTTCTGATGAGTTATAAGATATAATTTTATCATTTAGAAGCGTTCGTTTCCTTTGTTTTAATGAACAGTTTACTTGTATACATGTGTGGAAAATCATGTAAAATGAGAAAAGTTTTCTAAAATTGAAATTATATGTAATTAATTAAATTAAAGAATATTAAATGGTTATATATTTCATTCGGTTATATTTTATGAGGATGAATCATTAGATAAAACCTTAGTGATAATCATTTAGATTATTTTTGTGTTTTTTTCAATCAGCACGAACTAGTTTTATTTTATAAATTAATATTATGAAGATATACTAGATACAAAACTTTAAATAATATTTAATAAATATATTTTAATCTATTTAAACATAAAAATTGTTTTTTTCCAACCTTGAATGTAGAATTGAAAAATGAAAACATGTCGTCTACAAAGACGATAAATTGGCACCTCATGGATGATGTTTTCATTTTTAGAATAAAAGGAAGAGGAGGAGAGTCATGATGTTGGATTTTAAGTTGAAATAATAAAATTATAGTATATATATAAGATAATGGAGTTATAATTCATGTTTTTATAGATTATTTATGGAGATTATTATTAAAAAAATAAAAGAAGGTGAAAAGAAAATAAAAAAATCCAAATGGGATTTTACCTGTTGAATTATTCTCTTTGAGAACCTCTTTAGGGAAATTGGTTTTGATCTTTTGTTGAGACTAGAAATTCCTAGATGCAGGAAAGAGTCTTGGGAAAATGATTGGGCTGAAATTTGACAATCTTCAAGGCTTAATAGGTTTAAGGAGAAGAGGTGATGAGTGGTGGTATTTATAATGAAAGGGAGAGTTGTTTTCTTATTATTTTATTCATTAGTTTATTATTTTAGATCAAGAAAAGAAATAGAAATTATTACATGAATCTTAGAATATAGGATCTATCTATGTAATGATTTATTTTGGAATCTTGTGATTTTAATGTATCTCACATATTTCACCATAAATATAGTATCTCCATATCTTTAGAGTAAATATTACAACTACTAACTCAAGATCATGAGTTGGATAATTTTTTTCATGAGTATTTAATTACCTTGATGCATATGCAATAAATTTATCATTTAGCATAAGGAAACCACCATATTCATTATTTGATTAAATAAAATATAAAACAAACCAATCATTTCCTAATGGAAGATTAAAAATTGGAGCATTTACCAATATTATCTTTAATTATTAAAAACATTATGTATGTTCTTTTTTCTATACGAACTTAACCCCTTTATGTCTGAACTTGGTTAACGGGTTATCCAATCAAGAATTTTTTTAATGAAATGATAATAATAACCTGCTAAAACCAATGAAACTACATACTTCAATTAAGTTTTTTGGTGTAGTCCATTATTGGATTACTTTTTTCTCTATAGGATCAACTGAGATTCCATCCGAAGAGACGATATGGACTTGAAAAGAGACTATTTGAATCCAGAATTCAAACTTGTTAAAATTCCCATGTAACTATTTTCATCTAAGAGTCTTTAGAACAATCCTAAAGTGATTCTCATAGTCATAATATATTTTTTATTACACAATGATATCATTAATAAATACCACAAAAAATTATCAATATATTCCTTGAATAATATGTTCATTAGATTCCTGAAAATAGAGGGTTCATTAGTCAGTCCAAATGGAATTACTATAAACTCATTATTATCATAACTAGTTCAAAATGATGCCTTTGGAATATCTTTCTTCTATACACACAATTGATGATATCCAAAATTATGGTCAATATTCAAAAAATATTGAGATTCTTGTATTTGATCAAATAAATCATCAACATGAGATAGAGGGAACTTGTTATTTATTGTAATAGCATTGATTTTTCTATAGTCAAGAAACAACCTCAAGGATCCATATTTCTTTATAAAAAAAGAATAGGGGATCCCCATATAGATACATTAGGGAAAATAAATACCTTATTACTCAACTACTATAGTTTTTTTTCAGATCCATTAATTCCACTATGTCCATTCTATAAGGAGACTTTGATATTGGTCTTGCATTGGTGATTAAATTGATGGAAAACTCAACTTCGCGGTTAGGGGGGTATTTAGGTAATTCCTCAAGAAATATATCATTGTATTCATATACAATTAGTACCTTCCCAATTTTAATATTAAATTTATTCTCCCTATATGATATTTCTTATTCCTCCCTAAGAATTTCACTCAGTAGAGTAACAAGTGGTGGATCTAGATAAGAATCAGATGATGAAGTTCCTACTCTAAAGATAAGGGATTATGCATCTTCATCACAAATCGCAATTTTATTTTTCTTTCAATAAATTCTCAAATCATATTTTGAAAGCCAGTACATACCAAGGATTATATTAATGTAAACCATAGTTATGATGATAATTTCAAGAACTAAATCGCATTTATGTGTCATGAATGGGACTCACCGACACATTTTTGTTGTAATGAGACTTCCCTTGGGATTTTTTACGGACACCTCCATTGTTAAATAAAAAGTTAAAAGCTCTATTTTACTTGGAAAATTGGGTAGATATTAAAGAGTATGATGATCCAAAATCAAATAAAGCGTTGTCTAGATTTGAAGATAGGATTAATGTACCTTCCAACACATTATTGGATACTTCTACTTCATCTTTGGTGATCACATATACTTGGCCATCTCCCCCTGGACACTTCTGTGGTAGATTTCCCGGAATATTGGGGAATTGATTTGAATAATTCGCCATTTCATTATAGTTGAAGCATTTAACATCATTTATTTATTTCTTCCCCTTGAAATTATAATCTCAATGACCCTTTTCTCCACACTTATAGAAAACTACCACACCTTTCTATCATTTATCCGGATGATTCTTTCAAAAATTTTTACATAATGGAAATTGATTCATTCCATTATTATTATTTAATGCTTTATATTTTCCATGGTTATCAAAAGAACAATTCTTCTCTTTATTTCCCTTGAACAAATTGAATCTTGAAAATTCCTTCTCCGTTTTGATGGAACTAAATTCATCATATGATGAAAATATTTTAGAATATAGTTCCCTAAAGAGGCTTGAATTAATACCTTAAACTAAATGATCAATATTGTATTCCAAATCCTGTATATAATCTATAGCATACCTGGTTAGTCTTGTGAAGGTATCCTTATACCCTGCAATGCTCTCTTCTTCCCTTTGATTTAAGCTAAGTAATTTTCTCTTCATTTAAGTTCATTACTTATGAGGGAATTATTTGTTGAGGAAAGTTTCCTTAAAGGTTATCCATTCCATGTATTCTACTTTTTTCTTCCTCTTTAGTATTCTGGATCAAAAACCACCATTGATCTGCATCACCCTTGATTCAATATACTTCCAGTACTACCTTTTAATTTTCATTGCAACCCAATGTTAGAAATATCTTTTCAAGGGACTTGATCCAATGCTCAGATACCGCTTGATTACTAGTCCCACTAAAATATGGGGTATTTTTCTGAATGAAATGACCCAACATAGGTGTAGTATGGTTATTTGTCATAACTTGAGTAAGATATCCTAATATGTTCATGATATTCTCAGCCCCAACACGAACTGTGTTGACTTGATCAAAAGGAAAATACCTATATTTTCCATAGGTATTGATTACATTCCTTCCATTATGCACCATTTCTAAAAAATGGAATTCACTAAATTAGGACATGAATCATAATTCATAATTTTGAACTAGAAAAACACTTAACATAATTTAAAAATTTATGCATAATAATCTCTTAATTATAAACATGGTTTATTTGGGTTCATATTTACTTATAAATCCTTCATAATTGTTTTTAAATATAACATGAATTATCTAAATCATATCCCCCAGGAGTTTCAAACAGGTGTTTAGTAATTCCCATTACTGTGTACTAGGTTACACCGAGTTACACATGACACACCTTGTTGGGGTTGTTACCCCTAGGTATGTCTATTCCAGAACCACATCCACTTATAACATCTAGATAGGGATGTATTTTTAGGAAGACCCACATAATCTATACCTTACTAAAATTCTAGGATATTCTTTTATTATTATCTTCAAATTATATTTTAGGGTTATGTTCCCCAATATAGTTTCTAAGATTTCTACTAAACTTTCTCTGATACTAACTATAAAAATACCAAACTTAGTAGCCTAGGGTGAGTGGTCATTTTATTACAATGAAAAGATACAAGAGACCACATCACCACAGATTGACCAGTTTAGTAGTCTTGAAGAAACTAGATACATATATGGTTACCTTATTACATAGAACATAACAAAAGAAAATAAACTGCTTCTTGTCACTTATTTAAAGATTTCATCTTCAAAATTTAGGGAAGGAAAACAAATAAAATGGTGATCTCAAATGCTCATTAAGGATTATATAAAACAATAATAAGTGAAGTAAATTTCATAAGGAATAGAAATTATGGCATGGTAAATAATCTAAGAATCATGCCATCAATACACTAAGATCGATAACGCATCCATAGATTTTTTCATAGTAAAAACCTCATGGAAAGTAATAAATAAATATTGAATGAAGAAAATCTTTATTATTTTGTTGTCATGTATCTGAAACATGAACCATTATATTGTCAACATGGTTTATTTTTTTGTGTAAAAACCCATCTAATTCTGCTTGGAAACAAACATGAAGTGTTTTTCGCCAACTATTTTTTCTCATGAGACCTGTCAATGCATCAAGGGGATATAACGGGTCCACCTATCACTGAAATTCTAAATAATGCTTTATACATGGATTCAATTCATGAATAATACGACTTATCAAAATATCTGTATTGAGAAGAGGATATAGATTCATCAAAATTTCCCCAATTAAAACATCATTCAAAGAAAACACAATATATAAAGAAATGGTTCTCATTTAAGGAAATAAAAATATCCATGTATAATTAATATTTATATTTAATGAAATATTCCATGAATGATGATTAAAAATGGAAGGAAGTATTCATACACCCAACATAAGGAATAAACGGCGAATAATCCACAACCAAAGAGAATATCCTAATAGGGTCCATAAAATAATGGATTTAAATAATAATTGGAAATTAATAATATAAAATAGGCATAAATAATTATAAATTATGTCCAACTGAACTTAAAACATTTAAAATTAGTGTTCAAGAAACTTTACAAATGATCTTATTTAGTGCGGTTTAAGGATAATATTAAATAGTCTTTAAAATGGAAAAGGAATAATTGTTTTCATAAAACAAGAAATGAAAAAATATATGAATTCATGATAAAATTAGTGATTTTATAATAATATTGGAATCTTAAAATATATTATTTATGGTACTTGAAAATGGGTAAGAAATTGAGAAGTTTTCTTTAATCAGGATTTCTTAGTAGGAGGAATTGAAAACGAATCCATATAAAACATGTATTTTCTATAAAAGAAAGAATAATTGAGTTAGGTAAATATATATGGAACATAAAAAAATCTTATAGTGAGAGTATATAATAATAGTTAATAAATACATTGGGGTAAATAGAGAGAAAGCATAACCCGAAGGAAAAAATAAAGGTTTGGGGAGAATCCCTTACCTTATGTACGAATGTGTTCCACACTTGATATTAATGTACTGGATAATAAAATTAAATCCATTAATTAACTAATTCATAAACTTTTCTACATTAATTTTATTTATTATAATTTTATTATGGTCATTTATTACCTTTTTTATGAGTTATAAGATACAATTTTATTGTTTGGGAGCATTTGTTTCTTTGGTTTTAATAATCGGTTTACTTGTATACATGTATGAGAAATCATGTAAAATGAGAATAGTTTTCAAGATATAAAATTATATTTTATTAAGGAAATTAAATAATATTAAATGGTTATATATTTAATTTGGTTATATTGTATGAGGATGAATCATTAGATAAAATGTTAGTGATAATCATTTAGATTATTTTGATATTTTTTTTCAATAACCATGAACTAGTTTTGTTTTATAAAATAATATTATGTATATATACTAGTTATAGAACTTCAAATAATCTATAATAAATATATTATCTATTTTGAACATAAAAATGGTTTTATGCTTATCCTTGAAGGTGGAATTGAAAAATGGAAACATGTCATCCAAGAAAGCGGTAAATCGACACCTTACAGATGCTGTTTTCATTTTTAGAATAAAAGAAAGAGGATAAAATCCTTGATGGTGTATCTTACATAGAAATAATAAAATTATAGTAAATATAAGATAATAGAGTTTTTGTGCATGTTTTGATATAGGAGGTTATGAGAGTATTATTAAAAAAATAAAAGAAAGTGAAAAGACAGAGTTCACAATTTCCCTCTGTGAGAATTGGATTGAGATCCTCTATCATGTCCATCCCAGGTGAGGTTCATTGTTTTGGTGTGACCACCATAAATAGTGAGTCTATACACTATTTAGAAGATTGATTTTGTAGTGATAATGGAATCCCCTAGTGGTCCTGGGCGTGATTCCCTATCTGGACATCGAGATATTCAGAGATCGGTGGGTACATCTTGGTGAGGCCATGTGACCATTACCTAGAAACTTCAAGAAGAATCCTTTGGTTGGAAGTGATGGTTGAAACATTTGAGACTTGAATTTTATTATGACTATATCTAGGTTTATTTTTATAATCATTATGACTGATATCATGATTGACATACATGTGTATTGACGAGCTAACTACTCTTGATTCTTTATGTTTGGTTATTTGAGGGTGTCATATTGGGTGTTGTTATACTAACCCTTACATGGGATCTACCCACACATGTCATGTATTAGACTGATGAAATTCCATTTGATGGGGTCCATGGAGGACTAGGAGTAGGAAAATCTTAATATTGTGCAAGAAAAACTGAGGTTATTTTTGATGTTTCATTTGATAGTAGTCCCCTCTTTTTGAGAAAGTTGGAATCTTTTTTATTTTATTTTTGGGAGGGATTTTATTTGTCCCCATTTATCATTTACAATAATTTTTTCATACTTTTTTTGTGGGATATAGATTTATGCATTCATCAATATCATTTTTCTGTTTTACATTTCAATATTGTATGAACTTGGAGATTTGTAAGAGCATAAAAGTGCTTATAATGTGTCTCCCATATGTGGGATATGCCTACTTGGAGCTAGTCACCAGCCCCTGATCTATTGGAGGTGGGATTGGGGCTATCACACTCGTCTATATCTGGAAAGACAATCCTTGGAGGGCTGTGTTGTGATAATAAGGTTCTTTGATGGAATTTATAAGGTACCTTGAATTTTGCAGTGTATATCCAGATTTATCAAGGCCACCATTATAGGCTATAACCAGACCTCATAATGTACCAATAGAAGGTGTGAAATTTTTATAAGGTACAAGGAATAAACCATATGTTACATGTGAACTGTAAATATGGTACAATGAACCTTACAATGAGACCTCATAAGGTACAACTTCTGAATTAAAATGTATCATGAACCCTATGATGGAACATCATAAGGTATATCTTTATAGAGTACATATAGAACTGATAGGTTCAAAAATTATCCATATTTTGAGAAAACTTATGATATAATATATAAATTCCATAATTTAATATTTTGAAGAGGAAATGATCCGGGATGATGCCAAAGTAACTCATTAATTTTCTAAGCATCATGAATCTTAGTCGATACATCTTTATTATTATATATTTTCACCACATAATTTTGATGATAGTTTAAGGATTTTCTATTTTTAAATGATCTTAAAAAGGTGAATAATTGATAAATGATGTTTTTATAATAAAATAATATTTTTTTGAATATTATCTTGAAATTGAGTGTATTTAGCGGTTAATTGTTAAATAATCCTTGGTTATATTTTATGTTATTTTAAGGATCAATTATTTTATTTTTTATGAACTTTAATTGGAATTATAATTTTTTAGACACACCAAAATGAGTTGGAATTTATTTTTTTCATTTTGATATTTTTTAAAAATTGTTTTTATCAGTTCGTTAATCGATTTGATGTTATTAAAATTTCTTGATTTTTTTAAAATATATTTTTTGTAATTATTTTGATCTGGTTTGTTGAGTGGATATTTATGAAATATTTTTTTTTAGTTTTTTATTTTTAAGAGGATATTCTTTTTACAATGGATTTACAATGTTATTCTATATGCAGTAGTGTCTATTGTTATGAATTCATAATTCTTGTGAATTAGTTTTGTTTATCACTAAAAAATAATTCTTTATAAAATTAATTCCAAAGATAGTGAATGTAAATGAATTTATAAATCCTCTATAAGATAAATTTTGTGCCACCATAAGAGAATTCATGTTAGATAATAGGTGAAATCAATATAAGATAAATTACAAAACCCTATAAGAGAAAATATACAAGGATATATGTAATATAATTAAAATGCTGAGTCCTATAAGATATTTTTAAATGGGAATTTTTAAGAAAAATATCAGTTAGAATAATTTATCTTATTAAATAACCGAACTAAAGTTGTTGAGAATACAAGATTGATCTCACCGAGGATGGGAATGAACCAAGGGTTGTTGTTTAGACTTAATGTGACTTGATGAAGGATGAAAGTGGAATGAGTTATAGTAAAATATGACACATGAATTACTATAGAAGATCATTATGATTTCAAGGATGAGTTAAGTGGCACTGACTAGACAATAAGTTGAATAAAGATGTGTGGAAGATTCCACTTCTGCCAAATTTAGATTTATGAATAAAGAGTTCATGAAGAGGGATTTGATATTGGATGTGTTTATGTGTAGTGTAGATCTGGATTTTTTTAAGGAAAACCTTGTATTACTATTTAAGACTTCATTATTATCCAATCTCAATGATGATGATAAGGTTTCTAATGAATACTATAGATAAAAAGAAGATAACACTTGGGTACAAAACATGAAGAAGAAAACACAATGTTAGGGAAATAATGTCTCAATGGAAGTCAATTGAAGAGGGGTTTAAGTCTAGTGAATATGATGAGGTTGTCTACAGATGATTTTTTAAATATTGTTCAAAACTATACTTAGGGATTAGTCTTTATGTGTAGGTGTTCAATTGGTGATACATAAGAGAGATTTAGTTTCCTTTACCTATGATTTTTTTAGAAGAGGAATTTTAAGCGTTTGCATATATATTGGAGAGGAATAAAAATATAGTAATGGTTAGTTTTATACCATACATGAAGAACTATAATGTGTATCAAGATAATCCTTGATGCTATTCTTGGTCACATTCATTACATTTGTATCTATACACAAGTGAAGTTTAAACCTTATTGAGATGGAATAGTAGAAAAAATTCAATTGGAATAGGGGTTATCATTGATTTATGATAATTTCGAAGTTGTGGATACAATGAGTTAAAGGTTGTGTCTAAGATAAGAATAAGGATGTGAGATGTTAAGATAGAATATAGATTTAGTGAACTTTAATTATTTTATTTTTTGAACAAAGAATTTAGATGGGGAGATGATGATTTCATGCAAGAAAAGTCATGGATACATTGGAATAATTCAATGAATGAGAATTTGTAAGAAGTTTTTGTAAAGGATTATTATGTTTATAGTAGTGGTGAAAGAAGGCCAACGAAAAAAATATTATTGAAAAAAACTAAATAGTGATCCTAGAAAAACTCAGTTAGTGTGAAGATGGAAAATAAAAGGGGTATACATGATCATATTTTGTCTGAATACACATTTTTATTAATGAACTCATTTAGATACGGGTTCTAAAACTTACTCTCAAGAGCTGAGAGAAGATGATATTTTTGAGAGAAAGGACAAGAGCTTCATTAGATGTGAGAGATAGAGATAAATATAAGAGATATTAAATTCAAATTGAGAGATGATATTTATTCTATATTTCAACTTTTCTTCTTATATATCTAAATTTCTTATGTTTATGTTTCTATATTTAAAATAAATCCAGTGTACTTAATTGATTAGGAAAATTAATTGTTAAATCTTAGCAATATTTTGTTATTCTTAATTTCTTCCCGCTCAACTGTAACTCATATATTGGACCATGTATCTTAAGTAAGTATGATATATTTCAAAGCATTAATTGTAATTATTGAGGGAGATGATTTTAATTTTATAAATTAAGTTATTTATTGAATATAAATTATTTTCCTGAACAATATTTTTTCTTTAATTTTTGTTAATGAATTTTCTATTGATAATGTTTTCATATGTCATTGTTCTTTAAAATAGTTAGTTCTTACAAAATTTTAACTCTATATTTCACATCATTACCAAGGAAAAAATATTCACCTTCTCGATAATCACTTAATTCCTTTTTTTTTTTCAGTAGTTTTTTATATTTAATAAATCCATAAGATCATCTCACCCACCTTCCTTGTGGATCAACCATGCTTATCATTTTCTAGTTGTGATTACGAGTATAAATTTTAATTTGATTGATGTGAGGACTTATAAAATATTTAAATTTTGGAATTTTTGATTGGGAAGTCATGTTCTGAGTTTCATAAGAATTAGAAAAAATAAATAAATATAAAAAATAGTAAAATAAACACAACAAAAATCCAAAAAATATTATAGTTGTGTATTCATGGGAGACTTTTTTTTCAATTTTTTTTGAAACTCATGAAATTGAGGATGATCATTTGATTGTTGTTATGAGGTTACTCCATGAAGAAATTATTTTACTAGAAAATAAATTCAACAATGTTGTTCAAGAGAATGTTTAATGGATAAATTATAAGGATGTTGTGTTAGAAAAAAAATTTAGGAATAATGAAATCTTGACCAATTTTTTTAGAAATGTGATTTGTTCATACTTTCAAAAAAATTTAATGAAATTGAAATCATGGAATCTGAATTAAAGGGGTATGGCCACTATATTGAAATTACTGATTTTCACCTTGTTTTATTTTAGTTGAAAAATTACTCATACAAACAACGATGGAAAATAATGTTTATGAGTTTCAGTTTTTGATGTTTGTTTTGATGGAGGTTGAAGTGGATGTATTTAATCATTTTTAAAACAATCCTTGGCTTGATGAATTCAAAACTAGGACATTAGAACTCATTTTTTTCAGTTGAGATAAAAGTGGAAGGTTAATATGAACTAATTTAAAATTTTTAAAACTATTTTCAAATTGAATTTGATAACCCGATTCTTAAGACCTGTTGTCTAAAATGTACTCATTTATCCCCTATTTTGGAAAATATTGAGATTTATTTTGAGATATAAAGCTATGATGATAATATTTTACCTCTAGAAGCATCAAATTCTCTACTTATACTTTATAAAAAATCAAAAGGTGTCAAATATGAGTTAATTTCATAAGTAAACAACACTATTTCACAGAGTAATTTTTACGAATCAATTTTTTATACACTTAAGAGTTTCTTAGTAGAGCTCGAGGGGTCCCTTATTTTCCACATGAGTTAAAATGCATAAAAATTACTAAGTAGGTTTGGGTGATGAATTTTATTCCCTACATGAAGACTAATTTGGGTAGTCACTAGATGATTAAGAATGTTTTTAGGGGGATATTTATCTATTAAGAGCGTGGTGTATTTTATTGTAATAATAGATTCCTATGTATATAATTTATCTCTTCAAAATAAATGGTAATAGAACTTGTGGTTGTTCATGGATAAGAACCCATAACCACCAATTGACTACGATTAGTTATAAGAAAATTATATCTTGGGACTATAAATATAGTTTTTTCATGGGGGAAACATGATTGATTAATTATTATTTTTTTCTTTTGTTTTTTATTTTACCTTGATTAAATAAATCCTTATTTTACTCTTTTTCTTTATTAGACTTGTATCCTCCCCACTTGGCCTTATTCTTACTATTACACACTCTCATTTTTTCTTGGTTTTATCATTTTGATTATCAATGTATAAGATAAATATTTTTTCTATTTGACATTTAAAGGTTCTTTCATGGAGAGACAAAGTTTCATTTCAAATGATTAAGGAATCTATTTATTGATCCAAACTATGAGTAAACAAAGAAATAATTTTCTAGGGAGTTGTTTTTTATTTACTATGAATATATAATTTTTTGAAAACATTTCATGATTACTTTAAATTTTCAAACTTAATTCTAAAATTTATTGGTAATTATGTGTAGGGAGAATTTATTTTATGTTTCAAATTTATTTAGTGAGTCTAATTGAAATTATGGTTGTAAATATTTATTTAATATTACATGTTGAAAATTATTTTGAAAATAAATTTAAAACCTTGATTTCCCCTTTTAAAATACCTTTAGAAGAAATATTTTTATTGTTATTGAAGTCACTAATTAGCATGATACATTATTGACCTATTAGGAAAATCATTTATTCTATTATAGATAAAAACAATTTTCATATGTAAATTTATTTTGGAAAGGTGTTGGAACTTATGGTGAATTCTATTTGAATCTCACCATGACCCTTAAACATGTCATTTAATTACTTAATTGAAAATATTTTTTTGAACCAAAAATATTAATAGATTTAATTCACTTAGATTTTCAACATTAGGTATAATGTTTAGTTTTTAGTGTGGGGGTGGGGGTCTTCTAAAAATAGATGAACTTTGATTTAATGTTAAAACCACCAAAAACACTTTATTTTATTTAAAAATTATGTGTTTTAGGCATCATTTATTAATTTTTCCATGGTAACATTTTTTTATCAATTTTGGAAGTTGTGTTGTAACTTTGAAATGATAATTTTATATTACCCCACGGATTTCATAGAGTAAATAATTTCCTACATGGTTGAAATTAATAAGTCTTCATTATATTTTGAGAGAATATTATAAAAATATTGTTTAGTTGAAACTTTTTTATTGGATAAAACTTATAAGATATTCATTTAAATGGGATATGAAATTAAAATACTCATCCAAGTTGAATCAATTTTCCTTAATTATTCCATTATTTTATTCTATAAGCTAAGATCTTTGGATGATTTATTAAATACTCCTTGTAATTATTTAACTCACTCACATATATATTTGGTTTTTATTATTTGTGTTCTAAAATATTTGTGTCAATTCACCTGAAGGTAATGAGTTTTTTAGAAGCTTTAGTTAAATGCATATTATTTTTTGTTTAATTAAATTCAATTTTTTTTTCAAAAACAATCATTTTTTGTAAAATATTAATTAAATATTTCACAAAAATAACTTTATATAAAGAGGAAATTCACACATTATATTTAGGAGTGTTTATTGGGAAAAATTAATTACCAAAATCAATTCTTATGGCATTTTAATTTTTCAATTTTAAGATTGAATTTAGTAGACTGAATTTATATAAATAATTTATTAAGTAAAAGACAAATTTACATGTGGGGGAATTTGATATAGATATATTTTTTATAAATTATTTCCACATCATTTCAATGATAGTTTTTTATTTCTTTAATTAAATGATATTACAAAGGTGAATTCTTGATGAATTATTATATTTGGTGGTCAAATAATATTTCTTTGAATATTCTATTGAAATTGAGTGTATATAGAACTTACTTGTTATATGATCCTTATTTATATTTTATGATGAAATATTTTCTTGTTTAAAAACATTAATTTATATTATAATATTTTTTAAACACCAAAATGATCATGAATTAATATTTTTTATTGTGAGAAAGTTTATTTGAAATATTATTCTTAGTGTGTTAATGGATTTTATGTTCTTAAAATTCCATGTATTATTTTAAATATATTTTTTGTAACTATTTTGATATTTTTTGTTGAGTGAATATTCGTGAAATAAATTTATATGGTTTTTTGTTTTTAAGAGAATATTTTGATTATAATGGATTTAAAATTTTATTTTATGTACACCAATGTTTATTTCTTAGAATTCATAATACTTGTGTATTAGTTTTGTTTCTCATCGAAAAATAAATCTTGGTAAAATAAATTTTAATGATGGTGTGAATAAAAAAATACTATCTCCTCCATAAGGGAATCCATGTCAAATAATTGAAGCAATCAACATAAGATATACTCAAGAAATACCTTAAGAGAAATTACGATAGGATATGCGTAAGAATGTTAAAATGATGAGGCCCATAATATATCATCTAAGGGGGTGTGTAAGATAAATTTCACATAGGCTAATTTATCCCTCATTATGACCAAAACAAATCGATAGATAAATACCTAATTGAGCTAATCAAGGTTTGTAATTCAACAAAGGGTCACTGTTGAGAGTTAATGTCGCTCGATGAGGGTTGAAGGAGGGGAAAGTTATAGTCTAAGATTAAATGAGGTTTACTAAAGAGGTTAAATTTAATGTCAAGGATGAGTAATGAGATGAAAACCAACCCATAAACTGAATGAAGTTTTGAATATAATATTTCCCCAACTAAATTAAGAGTTGTGCTCGAGGAGTTTTATGAAAAGGGATTTGATTTTGGTTATTTTTAGGTGGAGTATGGATATTCTAGAATGTTTGAATGATGAAAACATGTTTCAATTAAATACATCAATATTTTTTAATCATGATAATGTTGATGAGGATTAAAATGAATAATACACATTATAAGAAGGTAACATTTGGGGTTCTGCAATTGAAGAACATAAGATAGTGATGTGGAAATCGTGTCCCGATGAAGGTTAGTTGAAGAGGAATCAAAGTGGAGTGAAGATTATAATCTCATCTATAGAATATATTTTTTTCAAACCGTTCATACCTAAGCTCAAGGACTACTCTCTATATTCAAGTGATCGATTGAGGGTGCATAAGGGAGATTGATTTTCCTTGAGTTGCAACTAATTAGTTATAGGAATATATACTTCATGTGATTTAATGTATGTTTCAGAGGGATCCAAGGATAGTAATTATTGGTTCTATACCGGACATGATGAACCATAAGTGTTATTGATCTAATCTAAGCTTTAATTCTTGATCACATTTGCTGTATTAGTATCAGATCCCAATTGAATTTTTAACCTTGTTTAATTGTAAATGTTGACTAAATTAAATTATAATAGGGGTGATAAATTATTTACCTTAAATTTTATGTAATGGATATAAATATTTGAAGTCATTTTATGTGATGAGAATTATGGAATGGGATTTAAAGAAAAAATAAATTGTCTAAGAACTGAAATTCTTTGCTTTTATTGAATAATTGACGCCAATAGGGTAATTATGACTCCATTCGAGAAATGTATTAGTGACAATGGAATAATAAATTTATAGTGCATGTGGTAGAAGTTTTTGTAATGGATTATTAATTTGACAATGGTGGTGACAGAAGGCCAAAGAAAAAAATACAACCTGTGACAACGAAAAGTGACCCTAGAAAATATAATTTAGTGTGCAGATGAAAAATAAAAAGGGGATTACGTGAATATTTATTTGGGAATTTGTCATTTTATTAATGTAAAAATTTAGATACGGGTTCCAACACTGATGCTCTGAAGCTAAGAGAAGATGATTTTTCAAGAGCATGGGCATGAGATTTATTATATGGGAGAGATGGAGTTATAGTAAAGAGATAATGAATTCAATATAATAGATGATATTAATTATATTTTTCAATTTTTATTCCACTTTATCTTGATTTATTATGTTTTTTTGTATTTTTAAAAATATGCAGTATACTTAATTGATTGATAAAATTATTTTTTTCAAGTTTGTAAACATTTTATTTTTCTCAATTTATTCTTACTCAACTAAAAATAATCTATTTGATCATTTATCTTGTTAAAGTATGAAAAATTACATGGGATTAGTCATAATATCATGGGTGATTATGATACTTCTGAAAATTCATTTATTTGTTGAATAAAAATTATTTTCATGAATATAATTTTTCTTTAATTTCTTCAATGATTTTTTTGATAATATTGTCTCATGTCACTTCTATTTTACATAGTTTAGTTCTTAACAAATTTTAACTATTCATTTCACATCATCATTATTAAAATACTATTCACCTTCTTGATAATCACTTATTTTATCATTTTTAGTAATTTTGGAAATTTAATAAAGACCTAAGATTATCCCACCTGCACTCACAATGGATCCACCCTACAATCTACTACCTAGTTATGAGTATGATTATAAATTGTAATTTGATGGTCATGATGACTTCCATGATGTTTATTAGTCAAGTTATGGTTCAAGATTAATAATATAAAGATGAAATAATATGTAAGTGTAAGAATTTATCAATACTGAAATGAGAAATTTCATAATTCATAAATTTGGAAATCCAATGTGATGATATCGACGCTACACTTCAATGTAATTAAACATCCCAAATGATTTGTAATTTAAGATGGATTAGAGGAAGAAGAGATCAAATGAAAGTTGATGTTTACAGATTCATGGTTGAGTTTTTACTGAGTTTCTGAGAATCACTCATTCCAAATTAAGAGAGATCCATTCCATAACTATTTAGTTGTATTTTTAATAAAACTTTGAGAGATTGATCTAAATACAAATTTTTCTAGAGTTTTTTTGAGAAGAATACCACTAAATACTGTTGTTAAAAATCTAGAATATTTTTTATGCTAAGATAAATGAAAATACAAAGATAACATTGATATAATTTTAATACCCTTTAATAAAACAACTTAAATAGAAAAAACATTAAAACAATCCCATGTGCAACCGTTGAGACAAAGATCATGGTAGATCATGTGGTTTTTTATTTATTATACATATTGAAGTATTTTAATTTAATTTTACTTGTGTAATGTAGTGAATATACTCATATGTGTATTACAGTGAGTAGTTATAGGATGATAACTACCCTAACCCACTTTTAAATTGATGATAATATTTATAGTCTAAAATATATTACTCGGAAATCTCGAGCACAGTAAAGATTTGGATTTATAAGAGGGTCCAAACCTTATAAAAAAAATGAACAAAAATTTACTACATTAATTGTATTTAATATGGGTGTGTATCATAGGTTAAATAAGATAGAAATATTTTTATTAACTATAAATTGAGGTTTAAAGACCAAGGGGTTAAATTTTAAAAGAATATTTGATTTTTTATAAAAGTTAACCACACATTATTCACTCCCCCTCTTAGGTGTGTCTTCGCTATTCCTGGGGAACGTTAGAAGGTTATATTATACTGACTATAAATTATACAATTTTTTGTGTATATTTACCAAATTTTATAATTAATGAGGGGTTTATAAAAAAACATTGATGTATATGAGAGAAGGAATGAATTTTTTGTATCGAATGAAGACATATTTCATATATATTTTTGGATAGTGTTGATAAAGTTTTCTTATTTTATTTTATTATATCTTACTTGAATAGATAATATTTTTATGTAATTTGTTTTATTATAATGAAATAATTTTAGCATGGAAGAACATGGTTCATATTAATTTTATATTATCTATAATATAATATGTAAAGTAATATACCGATAGAAGTTTAAATTTTTTTAATGATATGAGAATAAAATATGTTATCTAAATAATAAAAAGTTAAAGTGATTCATATTTTAAATCTTGTTTTAAGTATTTTACTCTAACTAATAAATACATATGATTTAATAAAATCATATTATATAGGATTTTGAATTTGGTTGATATCCCATAATGAGAATCACATGAGATACTATTTTGATGAAAAAAATGATTCTGTATTAAAATAATATATATTGAGATGATATATATTATATGAGACATGTGTGAGTTGATATTGGTCTTATATAAGTAAAAAATTAAATAAATAGATACATATTATAGAAATGTTGAATATGAGATACTAGTTTAATCTAATGTAAAAGTTCCAAATAAAACATCTAATGTATTTTACAAAAAATTAGAATATATGATTAGAAGAGTAAGAAATTAATGCAAGAGTTACATTATTTTTCTATTTCCAGTGATCTAAAATAAATTTATATTTATATAAGAGTTCTAAGTGCTATCCATTTTTAATAATATAATTTCAATGCATCATAATATTGGATATTATTAAGTAAAATTAATCCTATTTAAATTTAATTACCAAACATAAGTATTAAGAATCCAAATATCATAATTATGAAAACATCTTATATTTAAATGTGATGTCACTAGAGATTTTATTTGGAGAGTTAAATTTTCATATGGATATATAATTATATAGCGTGTTTTTATAAAACCAATGAAATAATTAAAACATAAGTTCAATTAAGGTCTCTATATATTAGGATGTGGTGGGAAAAATACTTATGGTTTTAACATTATTTTCTGGAATTTTTTTTTAATGTTATAAAAATGAATCATATTATAAAATTAAATTTCAATTTTATCATTTATTACAGTATGTTTCATATATAATGAGAGTGGAATGACAATTAACCCTTTAGAGTTAAATATCTAATGTGTCCCTGGTTGATAACCAACATTAAAAATTATAAGTTGTGATGAGATGTTTAGACAAATATAAATAGGGGCTCATACAGAGATATTGGGCTCAATTATGAGACCCAAGTTTGAATTATTTTCTAGATTCTAATGTTGGGTATACCACATTATATATTACACATAATATCATTGGTATACTTAAGTAGTATGTTTTATTGAAATCCAAATTACATGAGGTTGATATGGAACCATTCATGTGAACCTTTATAATTTGATAAATGTATAATGTTAACCTTGTGTATGAGATAATCGAAGGGTATTTATATTTTTAGTTGATCATGTAGTGTGGTTTTCTTATCCAACAAGGGTTTTTTCCTATTTTATGATATATATAACATTTGATTATTCAATAAGAAATACTAAGGAAGTGTATGGACATACCCATATGAGTGACATGTTATGCACGCATTTATTTAGATGGATGACATGACATGTATTCATTTAGATGATTATTTGTGATTTATTTATCAATATTGATCATTATTTACTCATGTAATCAATAATTTATCAGTTTTCTTATGTTAGAATTAATTTTTTTGAGTCTCAAGTTTTTACTCAACACCTTAGACAAAGGTGTTATTTTGTTATCCATGATGTATGAGATATATATGGCATAATATTTTATGGGGGATACTTGTGTTTAATAGAGATTAAAACATATCCCTTTTTCTCATTAGTAACACTAATGATTTTATACAGGTTTCTATTTTATTTTTGTCACAATTTAAGAATTTAAAATACATTTTAACGATTCAATGAAATAAAAAATTATACAAAAATTTTGTATAAATGATTATTTATTTTTTTATTTTTTTTAAAATTAAGATAGTTACTGGAAATTTTTTTCAAAAGGTGTTTTAGATAACATGTAAAAGTATTTTATATATTGTTTTAAAAGTTATTACATGTGATGTGAAATGGAGTGAAATGTACATAAATTCTAAAAGGATTTAGTGAAATTATAATATTAAAAGATATAGATGTGTTAAAATGAAATATCATAGGATATTATATAGTCTCATAACTACATATGATATAATTTATATATAAATATCTCTTAGTGTAATATTGGTATATCAATTGAAGTGGTAAAAAATTTATTACATTGAATGTTTGAATTTTAAGCATTTTAATGAAGGGTTAGATTGGTATAATCTATAAATATTATGTTTAATGTAATAAACTCTTTATGAAGAGATTTTTTGAAACATATAGAATTATTCAACCCATATATCATCCAAGGGATGCCTATATAAAATATTATAAACTATAGGTGATAAAATTGGATTATCTAATATGAGATATCGAATGTAGAAGCCCATATTATTATTTTCATCCTTGTTTGGGAGGATACACTAACATACCATGGGAGAAAATAGATCCCACCAATGGAGTTTGGAGATTTACATGATATGTTGATACCTACTGAGAATGGACCCCATTTTTTATTATTAAGGGATATTTATCAAATATATTGAAGAAGAATATTCAACAAGACAATAGAGGGTATGTTCATCATTTTATGTAATTCTTATAATACTCACATGAGATAGAGCATGAGGAATAAGATTTTATAAAGTTATTACACCATGTTTTTTACACGGAGTTTTCCATCAAATCCAAATACACATGAATATGTACACAATCTTAAATCTTATTTTTCTTCGTACATAAGACACCTTTTATTCTAAAATGGTGAGAATACATACTTTATTTCATAGATAATTAAACAAATTTACCTTCATCTTTGTATTACTTGTCAATAACCTTCTTATTTTTATAGATATTTAAAATATATATAACTATTTTTTTATGACTATGTCATGTTATTTACATAATAATTTATATATTTTCCTTATTTATTTCATCTATAGAAATATTTCTTTAAATTATTTCCATAATTTCATCTTTAACTAAAATAAAATGATATTTATTATGTAATATAACAATACATAGAAACCAACTCTTGCACAGATATCAATACAAAATTCATCATGATAAGAAAATCATATACCTTTATTTCAATATCTATTTATCCTTAAATGATATTTTTTTCATTTTTTATTTAGTCTAATTTTTAATTTGTGCATCCAAATATCTAAATTACTATGTTTCAGAACTTGCATTGAGTAGGGAATAATATTTTATCTTACATAACTTACAAATATTCTTTTAATATAATATACCTAATTGTTTTCATGATTGTATACCACATTGAAATAATATATTCATTCTATCTCACCCAACATTGAATACCGTGACACATATCGCATAAAAAACAATTCATCCCTAAAATATTCCACTTGTAATACTGTTCCTCCTCAACACTTATATCATATCGATCAATTATGTTGATTAATTCCATATCTATATCTCATGTATCATAGTAAATTTAGTATATATTGAAAAAACATCTCATAGATATTAAAAAAAATTTGAATCTGACTCATGATTCTATTCACAATGAGTAATGATGTCTATTATGTATTATATAAATACCTTTATCAATTTTTATTTATCTATTTTAATATAATTTTCTAAAAAACCTTCATACTTCTATAAATTCATTAAATTTTCTTCAAAATACTTTAATTTATTTTCATTGGTAAAACTTCCATTATCAATGGTTTATCTTCAACAAAATAATTTACCAATATTTCAAACTTCTTTTATAAATTTAAATATTCATTTATAAACTTCTACAATTATATATTTATAGGTTGGTAGAAAATATAATAAACCGATAATCCATTGGATCCAATACTCCCATTTTATATTATTTTATAAAACTTTTATAGAATCAATATCCCCCTTTAAAAAATATAAATAATTCTAATATACCTTATTTAACTTAAGAACCGTTTCAAAATATTACATATATATCACTATCTCTCAACAAATTCCATTATTTATATATAACTTTAATATCTTACTAAAAACCTTGAGACACTCCTTTTATGTTAATACTATAAGAAACACTCTTTCAAATATTTATTAATTGATCATGACTCTAACTTCCACTTGAAAAATTGAAGTACAACTCCCACTTGTTCACTATTATTATTCACTTCATTTACAATTTTATATATGAATTCAAATTTTTTTAGTTAAATTTTAAAAATACTAGGTACTTTATACCTATATATTTCATAACTTAAACTGTATAGTTCAAAATATAAAAACCATGAATGAATATATGAAAATTATTATACCAATTATTTTCATATGTTATAGCTAAAAAAATTCATTTTAATGCTACTTTTCTAATAAAATCAATATTTTTCATAAATTATTCCCCTACATGTGATGAAACATTCTCTTTTAATCCTTTATTTTCTATATTTAATAATTATTCATTAAACTCAATCTATATATTTAATTCTTTATCAATGAGATACACACTTACTAATCTTTCCTTATATACACAATAATTATTACCAATATATATAATAAGGAAATGGGAAATATGAATTTTCTTATGAAATATAGTTGGCCTCTATAGCTAAAATATTTTTTTTTATATTTTCCAGAATTTTATGGACCTACATATTATTTTTCCATGTACTATCAAGATATTTTATTAGTATAGTGAATTTCTATTTTTTCAATAAAATATTTTTTAGATTAAAAATTACATTTATCCAGGATATCAAACTAATTTTTTATGCATAACTCATGCATTTATTTTCTTTGTGGAAAGCTCCTTGTATTTAGATCACTTTTTCTCATGGGTATACACTTATAATTTTTTAAATATCAATACACAACCATGCGAACAAACCCTAAATAACAAAAATAATATCTTGGAAAAGAAATATTACATGGTAAATTATTAACAATGAAATTCATTTTTTTATTTGTCTAACTTTATAACTATTATTTATTTTTCTATAATTACTTTTTTATAAAATATGAAATATTTATATAATAAAAAAACATAATTAGTGGTAATGTTTTTTTGAATTTTCTTTTATGGAACCACATTCTAATGAGGTTCTCCTAATTGAATATTTATCTTGGGAGTAATATATTTTTTTTTCAATTGAACCTTCATTTAACCCTAAGTATCTTTATAAAAAATAATAACTTTTCCTTCATAATATTATAATATTTATACCTATAAATCCTCAAATTTCATGATTATTATCCATAATTATCTTTTTATTTATTATATAGTACCTTTATAAATATTAAAATGTTCCTTGTTGTCACATTGTGTGTTGAGTATCCTATTAGATACTTAATACTTCTTCCTATATTAACCACCCAAACTTCCAAATATTCAATCCTATTACACCACTATTTTATTGTATAAGGTTCACCATCAATGATCCTCTAATACTGCTCCACCTTTATCTTGATATAAACTATTTAATCAAGATCTTATATCTATCTTGATTTTATTTATTTAAAATCTTCAATAAGTTTAATAATATCCTCTTTTGATGTTGCACATAAATCTCACAGTAATGATCAATTACATTACCCTCCTTTTTATAATTGTTTTAGAAGCCCATATCATCCAATTATACCCATAATTAGGAATTTAAATTCTTCAAACTTTTATTTAACATCTTACTTAATTTTATTTTTAAAATTAGATCCATTAATGATAAAAACTATGGTATTTGTATAAAACCCACAAAATATTAATATTAATAAGAGGAAGATTACTATTTATGAAAATATTTTCCTTCCCCTGCATTTTTATCTCTGTTTTTTCATGAAAAATCCTCTTGTTGTCTCATCATAATCGTCATCATAAAATGATATTGGATAGTGGTAAGAAAGAATGTTTAACTTATAATCATATTAAATATAAAAGAGTATTTTTATATATAAATTTATATTTTCCTCTTTTGATACATGAATAGGGAAACTTCAACACTTTTTACAATTATTTAGCTTTAGGATACGGTACTAGTGTGCTTCTAAGATTATCCAACAAGATTATTCTTTGGTCTCTTTCCACTATTAGCCATACCATTAGATTTAATATGTTAATAAAGTTTTTCTATATTCTCATTAAAATTATTACATATTCAATGGTTTCAACAAGATCACATATTTACCATATAAATTTAATCACTTTATCAAGTAATAAATCAAAATTATTTAATGGATTTATATTTATATATTATTTTTTTTAAATTATTTGTGGCCTTGACTATTTAACCTTTGATCCACATTTATAAATATTAGTAATATTCCCTTTGTTTCCTTAGATAATTTATATATCATTTTCTTCATGTAAATCATAATTTATAGAGATAGTACTAAGGTATTCATACTTTTTACATCAATAGATAGCTTCTTATAAAAATTTTCTATAAAATATCTTCATGAAACCTATTCACTATAAATTACATAATAGAAAACACTATATATATTCATTCCATTGATTAAAAAATGTATAACATGTGATTTTTCATATATTTCTACTCTATAAATTTTCTTTTATTCTTTTATATTCACTAGATTCTCCATTTATATTTAATTATTGAGAAAGTAATTAAAATAAAATCCTTTGAATCTCATCCCACACATAATGGTTTATATTTTTGGGTGGTTTCATTATTGTTTTGAAGTTATTTGACTTAGATTTTTAAGGATTAAAAACCTTTTTTAGGATTTAAATGTATAGATATAGGTATTATGATTATATAATTTGTGAGTTTTATGGTTTTTGGATAAGGAAAGGGAATATAAAAGTGTGAACTTTGGAAAAAACTCGATCTTTTCTTGAAAATATTTTTTGTTGAGTAGGTAACAAAACATGAGTTTTTTCATAAGATAATGATTGGTTAAATAGTTTTTTGGGTTATAATATATATAGAATAATGTGGTTTATTTTAAAAATTATTTAAAAACACAACCTAATTATATATAACACATCATGGTTTAGTTGAAAATTTCATGGCTAGTAGGCATGTTTTAGGGATGGTTTTTATATTGCTATGAGAAATTTGGGAGGAAAAAACATTATGTATTTTATTTTAAACATGTTTTAGTTATTTATATCAATATATTTGGTGTTTTTATTATTATTAATGAGTAAGGTTACATTGTATGGTTTATAGATAAGGTTTAAAACCAAAAAATGTTTATATAAATATTTTATGTTTGAGACCAGATGTGTCAAAATTTAATTCCGTAAAATGCTATAAATTTTAAGGTAAAATGTAATATAATTTTTCTATAAATATTTGATTAATGGAAAATTATCATGTTTGAGGTCAACACACTATAATTTATGTATAATTTGATCTAAAATACAAGAAGCTACCTAATAGTTCTATATTTAATTATTAGCATCTTTTAATCCCTAGAGATTAATTTTAGTATCTTGGTAATCGTTTTTGAGGGTTTTCAATATCAATTGATATATTTATATGTGGTAATGATTGAATAAAATATTATAATTATGGAAAGTAAAATCATGGTTCTATTTATTATGATCACATGATAAAAACTTCTTTGTCTCTATTTCTCTAAAGGATGGTATGTAGAATAGATAGATCAAGGGATTATTTATCATGAATATGAATGTAAAGAACTAAATGTATGATATTAATTTGAAGTATAATACTTATATTGTTTTATAATTATTTTAAGTTAGATAATTATTGTGAAATGAATTATCAAGAATTTTAAAGTGTAAATTGGTTATTTAGGTATGAAACAGTGGGGAATTACAGGGGACTTATGTGTTGAGTAAGGGTGATTGAGTTAAATTTCCCTATATAGGGTAATATCAAAGTAGATATGAAGATGGTTTTGAATTATCATTGTTATGTGTAATGGGGTTATATGTTTGGTTTAATTTTATGATTAATTTTATGATATTTATGTTTATGATTTCAATTATACTAATGTTTTCTAACTTGATGATGATATAGATTTCATAGGGATGTGGTATTACCTATTGTATTTTGGTACCCCTAGGATGTGGTATTATTCCAAAAGTACTATTTTAATTATTTTAGTTATAACATAATATAATTGTTGTTATTAAAGTTATATGGTCCTTATATAATGTGGTTGAGATTGTTGTATCTACAATAGCAGGTAGCTGTTATGGTTATAACTAAACCATAATTAATGGTATTTATAATGATATATAAGGTTTATTGTGGTAATAAAAATGTATTGATGTTGATGATATGGCATGTAAACTATATTTATGGTTTTTATGTGCTAACTTTCCTCTTGATTATTTTTCATAATTAATAAATATTTATATATTTAATTCAATGAGACATTATTATTTCTATTAGGTTTATAAAAGAGAGGTTAGATGATGAACTTAATGGGTATAATTCTATACTCACCGTATTATTATTTATTATTTTTTATACTTAAATGATCTAGTCGATGGTGGTGTTGAGAATTTTAGTTGAAAAACATGGGGATCTAGAATTGAGAATCATGTTTTATTTGATTATGTATTCCTTGGTGTTTGTTGATTATTTTTCTTTTGTGTGTTTACATACTCTTTCATGTCCCAATTTACTGATATTAGATATTTTGTTCTTATGACAATTATGGTTGGCATTTTAAATAAATAATGGAAATTATTTTAATAATTTGTTAAGTTTACACCATTGGTTCTAGTAACCATCTCAAAGCCTTTTGGAGGTAGGATTTTAGGGGCACTATTGTTCTTTTTAAAATAATAAAATGTGTCCTAGAATAGAGAAAACAAGAATAAATGTTTTAATAGTGAGTGTTATAGGTTAGTTTTTCGAGTAGGAATTAATGATGATTACATGGGTTGATATGGTTACTCAAATAGTATATGAAGCAGGCTATAAAAACAAGATAAGGAAAAAAAAGGTCCCCTAAGAATGTATTTATAAAACTTTTTCACATATATATCATTACAATAGGGATAAAATACTATTACTATGGTAGTTATATAAGAGTGATTTCATGCATAATATAGTTTCAAATCATGATTATTTCATGTTCTATACTTTGGTTTTTTATTTGTGATTAGACTTGAGGTAGTGTAACTAGAGAAAAAAAATTGTTCTTTGAATGAGACGTTTTTAACTTATATTAATGCAAAATATTGATGTTATTACATGAATATAATAGAATATCAATGGTTAAGTGGAGCCAATTTTGAATTTAGTTTTTAGAAAAGTTCTTGACTATTAAACTTTTATTGGAACATTAGTATGTGATATAGGATATTTATTAAATTATTTATAGTGTTTAGGATTATGCAGTGTTTTTATTATCTATTTTTAGTATTACCAAGATTTTATAGTCAATGAGGAGTGGAGGATGATTCAGTTTGAGAGAGAAATGTGACTTGAGATTCAGTAGAAGGTCATACTACTTACTCTAAGAATGTTTAATATAGTGTCGAGGAAGGTTTATGTTATTGAGTGTTATTTGGTGAGTATTATAACTATACATAATGAAGTATGATAGATATTGATTCTAAGTAGAGCTGTGAGGATGAACTATTCATTATAAGGGAAGTCGTGTCATTAGTGTAAGATCCCCAATTCATGATTCTTAGATGACGACAGTTTGTGATACTTAGGAACTAAAAGTGTTGCGATCTACTTTTTTATATAGTGGTAGATAACATTTAATGTTTATAAATTCCAAATATTGATGTGTTATCGTGGTTTATAGTCTGGTGTGATGGTGAATCGGTTTCCTTGTCAACCTGTATATCCTTCCCAACCATTTCTACATCAGCAATATCATTAACCTAATAGTCTACCAGTGTTGTATGGTATTGGTAGAGGTATTTATACAAAATTCACTCATCCCTAGGGACATATAGATGATTAAAGGTGAGGTGAATGTAGATATATTAGAATATATCATATAAGAGTTGGTTGTTGTCTACTTTATATAGTGTAAATTGATGAATTGGGAGAAACTAAGGTGGTGCAGGGTACAAATATATCTATTCAATTATTTCTACTATTTTATTTGATTATGGTGCATCATACTAATTTATTATTATTTTTATTAGTAAGATGGAAATAGTTAATCATATAAATTATTCATCAACCTCTCAAGTTATTTATTTAGTGAGAGATCAGTCAAGGATAGTTGAATTCCTTTGTGCGAATGCATTGGTGGTGGGAGGTGATCATTTGAAGTGGGGATGAGACTTTTCACACTCGAAACATTAAAATATCATGCTTACCATGTTTTAGTTTCATTATGAGTGAAAATTTATTAATTAATAGTAGAGTAGGATGATTTTTTCCAATGTGAAAAAATATAACCTAATATTTTTTAGACAAAGATTTAAAGAAATGAGTTTTTTAATATTGAACCTTTTTTATTTTAAAGAAAATGTTATGTAATTCTCTAGGGAAGTGGTAGTTTTTTAGATATATTACTATAGAATATTAATATTTTTCCATTGAATCAATAGATGATGTTTAACATATAGTTATATCAAGTTATTTCTCCTATATAAATGGATATATATAGAATGATTATTTCTATGTTTTGGGTGATATGAATTTTAATTAATGACATGTTATAAAGGGGATTAATTAAACCAAGTGTTCCCCCATGGGGTGAACCAGTATTGGACACTAATAAGGTGGATATCAGTTTGATGTTGGGTATATATTACTATTGGATGAATCGTGTAATTGTAAAAAATAATTATCTATTATTGAGGTTTTATGAATTTTTTGAGAAAATAAATATATAAGTTGGTTCTTGAAGATAGACTTAGGTTCGGGATTCTATTATATGAGATTTAAGTAGGAATACATTTAGAATAATTTATTTGGGTGTTACTGTGATAATTTTTGGGTGTTCAGGCCATATCTAAATGATTTTATAGAATTATATATTGAATATATTTGGGGTTACTCAATGTTTCGAGAGGATCATAGTAACATCTATGGATGGTTTTGGGAATTCTTTGCTATAATCAATTGTATAAGAATATTTCTAAGTGTATATTTTGGGAATGATAATTTTTTATTGAAAATTTTATTTTACAACAAATAGTGGCTATAGATCCACTAAACATTAAAGAATTCCTTACTTATGAAATGATAAATAATATCTTAGGGGATTATGATTTATCTAGTTATCTTGAAATTATTATATGTTTTTATATGACTTATCTTTGAATTAAATTATTTTATAATCACTAACTAATAAGGTTAATGTTTTCATTTGGTCACCACAATGTCAGTTAGCAATTTAATTCTTAATAGAAATGTTTATTAGTTCATTAATTCTTATTTTTCTAGAATAAGGGATTATGTTTATGGATTATTAGTATTCTTTCCATAATTTCTCAGGGTGTATGTTTATATATGAAAGTGATGGGATATTTTATGGATCAAAATGGTCGAGGTCTCATGAAATAAATTATTTAAGGAATGATATTGGTCTTACTACTATTGTATTTTGTTTGAATCCTTAGAGATATTAATTTCTTAGAGAATACATTGTGCTATTTTTATAACCATAAAAGTTTTTTCTATATGTTCTCACAGTGATATCTGATTCATTTTAGTGTATATGGTTGGATTTCTTACATTATTTTTATTTTGAGAAATCATAAATTCTAGGAAAAGGGAATATGGTAACTAATACTGGAAGAAAGAAGATATGCATTGATGTTTCAAAAGAATATACTGATGAAGAGAAGATAATGGAGGTAAATGAAATATTTATCTCAAGGCTGATCTCTCTCTCCCAAGCTATATGGTTTCCCCTTCTCCCACCTCATCAGATCCTTATTCTATGTAGTTTTCAAGTTTCTTCTCATCTTGCCCCCTCTTCTTTTCTTACCATAGTTCCCCTACTCATTCTACCAGATTCACCTTTCATCAGCCTTCATAGTGGTTAGTGCTCCATTTGGGTCTTCACTTTAGAAGGGATTATTTTCCTTTTAGGGCCCTTACTTATCTTTTCTTTGGGTTTTACTTTCCATTGCTGTTACATGTTGCATGGATTATCACTATCAATTTGTGTTCCTTGACTATTTATTCCATAATCTTATCATAGGAACATTAATGAAAAACCCCACTTTTTTTACCCAAAAGCACTCTGGTGGTTTGGGATCATGTTTGCAACAATGCTAGATGGATATTACCATTATAAAATTATCCCAAAAATTATATTTTAACATATAGTATTGTACTATAATATATCTCAGTCTAGTATGAAGTTATTTCCTGCAGTTTTGGGATGGTGTTGGTGGATGCATTTTGGATCAAGGGGGTGTCTCGGTGATGTGGCTCCAGATGAATGATCTTTTTCTAGGTAGAGTTTCTAATTAAGAAGTTGGTTTTATTCTGGTGAAACATTTGGTGGAGAAGTTTTTGGAGATGGATTTTTTCTAATAAAAGAGGTTCATGGTGTTTATCCCCCAATGAATCTAGTATTTCTTCTTCTAAAAATATTATGTAAGATTCTGAAAAAGTTGATGTTTCTGATAATGAGCGGTAGTAATGTCTTGATGCGTTGTGATGATGACAGTGCTCCAGAAGTTTTGGAAGTGTTGATTATGAAGTTTAGTGGTGTTATTGGTTGGGTTATTGTACCTTTTGATGCATTTGGGTGGATGATGGTTGGATATATCTTGTTTCAAGTTTCAACGATGGCGGTGTTTCTAGTTTTGTTTGATTTTCTTATTTCTTATGAGGTTGTGTTCGAGGCAATAGTGATGCAGGTATGGTGTTGTGGCAACGAGTTATATGGATTTCAACACAAGGGTTCAAAGAACCCAATGAGTTTATAGAAGAAATTAGGCTCGATGAAACATATTTCACTTTGTATTTTGAAGTCTGAATTTGAAATTATGGATTGGTTTTGAAGTTTTAATTGTTTGAATTCTTCTTATTTCATAAATGGTTCTATTCTCAGACATGTGTGTTAGGGTTCCCATTTTCCCCAAAAATAGATTATTTGAAAATAAAAAATATATATATTTTTTTGGAATGGAAGATAGTGGATAATATAAAATCTTTTCATTTATGCATTAATTAATTTAGTGGTTGTGGTTATTTCTATGAGAAATTCTATATTCACATTTTTACTATAAATTTATCCAAAATTAATTTTTTTTTCAAGAGTTTTCAAAACCCTAGAAGTAAGCCCCTATTTCAATGGTACTAGGAACCTTGGAAATAGGTTAGACTTCCTTCCCCTATTTCCATGGTTGTACTGAACTATGGTTATCACAGACACCAATTTCCATTACTTCAAAAAATACTTTCAATAAATTCTATATGAAATAGTTATTTCCATTGTTCCTAAAATCATAGTAATAGTCTAAACCCAATTCCATCCTATTTTCTCAATTTTAGTAAACCATGGAATTAAGGTGGAATATTTCCATAGTTCTTAAAATTATAAAAATAATGGGGTTTATTTCCATGGTTTGGTAAACTTCAACTATAAGTATACTTTATTTTTTAAATTTACTTAACTTTATCATAAATAATATTCAATATTTACTATTTAATATTTAATAATTGGTAAAAAAATTATAAAATGAACCGACTTAGTCTAATGGTTTAGTATCCATTTCTTACTCTAAGAGGTATAAGCTTTAGAACCTCATGATTTTTTTTAATATTGACCTATTGACATGGTTTACAAGCTATAATAATAGGTTACTAATGGCCTTGGTTTAAATACAATGGTAATATGTGGTAAAATAAAGACACCCTATTTTCATAGCTTGAAATCCAGGAAAATAAGTGTATGTTTACATGGTTTCTCTAGAACCATTTCTACATAGCCAATCTGATGGAAAATACTATCATCGTTAGAAGTACCACTCAACTTGGGTGGTTCCTAAGTAATAAACACCTCCTAATCATACATAAAAATCCCAACATAAAATCCATGTGGGTGAAAATATCGACAAGAACTATAGTGGTATTGTATCTCTATAAAAACGTAGGCACTACAATAGGTACTATAGAATAGTACTATAATTTAGGTACAATTCATCCTTATTTGGCTTTAGAAAAAAACATGGTCTTATGGGCCACTAGGCCAATAAGACATCCATCCGTAAAAAAGACCGGAAAGACCTAGGGACTCTTGTATATAATTAGTGGGAAGTAGGTAACATGGAAGGACCAAAACATGGATTGGAACAATTGGAAAGTGGTACAAAATGGTGATATATAGGTGTAGCATCCTGATGTGGGATCCACTTAACCCGTACCTCAAGCTGGTGGGTCACATGGCCTTAAGTGCGCCTCCCCATACAATAGAGGCTTTTGACTATTGTTGAGGGTGTAAAGGTGGTAAAACTGGGAGACTATACCCTCATATAAGAGTGGAACAATAAATATAACCATAAATATTCAACAACATAAGCATATACAACATACATAATAAATAAGCAGGAGAAGAATAAGTAACTCAACAACTGAATACTGATCATATTACACTAGGCTCTGTCATACACATGGATTCATGGAATTATGATATACAAAAGGAGAACATGGGAAAATAATATAAAATCATGCTATATAAAAAGGAAAAAATAAAAAAGGCTACTCTAGTGGCATATTGAGCATATACTTAGTCCTATTCTTCTATGCTCTAACTATAGTTAAAGAATTTCAAGAATCCATAATAGGATTCTTGCCGTAATCCATACCTACAGTCATATAACATTCTTGGGTATCAAGGGTACCCAAGTTAGGTGTGATATAAAATCCTAGAAGGCCAAAACCAACATTTTATTGAAGTGATCTAAGTAGTGATTATAACTAAATGGTGTTCAAGTACAAATAATTAATTAACAAAGATGCACAAATAAATTCTAGTCCACTCAGATTCAAAATGGAAACCTGACAGCTCTACCTACTTCTGCTCATAGACTAAATGAGTATCTGATTAGTAACTATATATATAGTAATACTATATATATAGTATAGTTATATATTTCATCTACCTACATTAAGCAAGTGTGTGTGAATGCTAGTGGCCATATATTTGGAATATTAGGCTCTAGCTGGACAGGGGTGTAACTCAGACATCCATGACCTGTCTAAACGATCCTATAATATCTAGAATAATGATACATGTCCTATATATCATTATTAGTGGGATAATTCATGCTCATCAATTGAGATTGTGAATGTTCCATCATGCCAACACTCGAAACAAGGGATGCAGTGTATCATGGCCACCATCCAAATAGTTTCAATGGTGTGATACATCATTCTCAATACCTAATTCAATAGATATCGAAAGAATCATGCCCAACATAACCCTTAACAATTTACAAAATCCTATAACAAGATTTAATCATTTCTATAATATAATACACGAGGCATTACCTCTCAAGTATCTCAATAGTCAATTCCAATTACAACCAGGCATTATAATTCATAATTAGCATTCGATAAAAGATGAAAAAATAGGTGTGTCCTTTCAACCCTTTATAACATATTTTATTTAAACCATTTAATTAATAAAAAAATGGAATTTACATTTATAAGTCTCAAAGGGGAACTAATAGGGTTCTATTTTTAAGTGGTCAATTACCTACATGGATAACTCGACTTGTAGTTGGGTCAAGCACTTAGGAGGTGCATTGAGTTCAATAAAACGTTCATATAAAAAGGGAAATTAAAATTATAATCCAAGTTGAATTATTTAAATGTGTCTTGAGAAATTAAGAAAATTAAGTATAAATTAAATTTAATCTAAAACACCCAAGGGCTGTTCATAACTAGGATCAACATCCTATAATCTACTAGACAAGGATCAATGACATATATCAATGTGTGTAGATCAATTTAATATGAAGAACTAAATTAAATAGCTATGTTTGGCAAAGACGATGAGAGGAAAAATGGAAAATCTTTGAAAACACTATTTTTTTTGGTGAAAATGACGATACCACCTACCTTAGGGATTTTTATGACTCTTAGTCTGATGGAGACCATATAATCGAAGTAGTTTGGAAGAAATTGTAGAAATATTCCAATTCCATAAAAATCGGGAAAAATATCATGCACCTAAATAGCATAATGGATACAAATATAAACTCAGATCGAAGGGACTTGAACTTTATATCTCACCTTAATTAATCCAATTCCATTGATGGATCTCAATTTTTTGTCCTAATGTTTGATTTACTAAGGATCCTAGGTTGGAGATGATGAGACCTCACATGAGGAGGAACCACATTTCAACCATCAGAAATGGGAGGAGAAAGAAGAAAAAGTGTTAAACAAATAATTAAGGGAAATTTAGAATATTCAACCTCAAAATATAATGAACACAACTTCAATGCTTGGTTTGGACATACCATGTGCAAACTATGCTTCCCCTACTGCTTAAGTATGGACCTCACATGGATATGGCACACAGTTTCCATAATTGTGAAAAAACAATGCCAAAAGCCTCTATAAAAACCTATGAAGTTTTTGCACAGACATGAACCTAGGGTATCATTATTGTAGAAAAATCATTCAGTCCCAGCTGATTCTCTATCTCTCCCTACATTGTTAGTAGAAACTGCGCGGGCAAGGCTACACGACTTCTACTAAGCATGTAACCCAGTTTATTTTCCAAATTCTCACAGTTTTGGGCTCCAAACAAGCCCCAAACATCATCATAACCCCATGAATCCATTAGGTAACATTATAAGGTTATTTTAAATGAATTTAAAACAAAAACAAATGATTTTTACCTTTACAAAAAGACAGTCCATTATAGCATGCACCACTGGGTGGGTAGACTAAAAAAAGGGATGTGTGCATTGGTTCCTATCAACTAGTCATACATCCTCATGGATTTGTTATGTGGTATAGATAGGGTTCTTTCCAAATGAATATCAATATATTTTGACTGGTTAGATAGTGTTGTAAAATAGGAAGGTGATGTTACGGGGAGCCAGACAAGCATTATCAAGTTGGTGACTCGAAAGAGTGATCGGTGTGCTGACACCTATAATTTGTACCCCTACTCATGTGGTTCCCCAATTTGGGATTAAGTGGTTCCCTTACATAGGGAATTTAAGGATAGTATATTTCAATGATTCATAGTGGGGGGGGGGGGGTGAAAAGTGACACAATTTTCACACAGGTAACATGGTTTGATGACTACTGCTAATGGGAAGTGATGTGTAAGACTGGTGAAATAACATGATTTTGGATGATCATTTAGTGTAAAATCATGTATTCAATATTCGAACCATTGGTCTTCAGGCCAATAATGTTCTAAGTCCACTGATTCTCTATCCCTTTAGGCCATGTATTAAAATAAAACAGGTCTAGCAGGTTCTTTCTATTCCTTATATAGAAGGATAAAGCATAACCCATCAGGATTCATATGTGTGTGTGTTTTCTTGGTTTATTGTAATCCCCTAGATTTTAAATACTAATAATGTTTAGAAATACAATGGTTATAACTTATCACTATTGTTTTTGAGCCCATTTTCATGAATTTGAACAATTGAAATAACCTATTTTTCTAAAAGTATTAATTTAAAAAGGCTAAGAGTCCTAGTTTAAATACCCTAAGGTTGATGTATGGAGAGATAAAGTAGTTAATGAAGATTATATAAATGTTTTGATGGATGATAAAGAACATAAGATGTTGTTTCATGTGAAATAATATGTTCCTCAATGCATATGGTTATCAATTTAATGTAAGTTTGAAAACTTATCGTTGATGATATAAATTGATATTGGAAAATTTATTATGTGTTAAAAAATAATTTTTTTTATAATAGGATAAATTTTTTATAAAATTATTTTTTATCAATATGTCTTACATGTGAGCATGTGAAGTCCAAACATCAAGTTTCAATAGTTTTTTTGAAACCCTTGAATATTACATAATAGATGTGGGGGATGTCTCTATGGATTTTTGACTAGTTTTCCCCATTATTTAAAGGTTAATGATTATATTTTGGTTATTGATGATATATTGATAAATTCAACTCATTTAATTATAATTAGAAAATCAATCTTGGTGTAAAAAATTCCAAGGTTCTATGTGATAAAGGTAGTGAAGTTGTGATGGAATGGTAATTTTATATATTTTTTCAACTGGGTTTCATGATAAATAGATCTCATTTTATGTATAATTGATTTATATTTTAGAAAATTGAGTTATTTAGAAATAAATTTTTATTTAAAATTTATTATATAAATTAATTATAAAATTATATAATGTTTTTAATATTTATAATGAATTATATTTTGAATAATTTTTGAAATAAACGTGTCTAATTTTTCTTTTATTTTTCATCTTCAAATATTTTGGTGGATTAAAATAGAACATGTATTCTAGTAAGCCCATGATCGTCCTTCATCATCCCAGGTCCATGAATTCATAAAGTATCCTGCTTTATCTAAGTGTTGTACTTTCTAACCCATGCTTGATCATTACTAGCTAGGCCGAACACTTCATCTACTACAACCTTTCATGAAGTAGCACTAAATAATACTTCTCCATATTGATCCAACAACATCCAATCAAAGAACCAGTATCATATTCTTATCTCCATTCTTACACCCACACTTCCCAATTTTTCGGTTATCTTAAAAATATCACCCAATCAACCATGAAATACCGATGATCCCTTTTTAGATAAACCTGAAACTCCATCCTTTTAGATTAATTTCACCAGAATAAAAATAGACATCCTATCAATATCGTAAAAATACAATAATTCTACACCAATTCTATCTATACACAAGAATTCACACGATGTTCCCACAATCATAGTGACCCAACACTTTTATATTTTCAAGACTTCTAATTAACTATATAGTAAATACCTTTCTTTTTATCATATCATTACAGATTAACCAAGAAAATCTAGCTATGGTTATTCATATATACTTAGATTATTAATATAGATCTACTAAGACACCATTCATAAAACTTCCCTGATCTTTGTAGTGATCAATGATTTTCACTATACACTAAATACTTGAAATAATTCAAAACACTCCAACTGAGAAGATCAATCCATGAATCCCAACCAAATTAGTTCCAGTATAAAGCCTTGATTTATTTCCATACCATTGAATAAAATAATAACATATTTACAATTTATCATAAATAATCCATGATTGATGATATCAATCCTATATTAATTGATCCTAATAACCAATACTAAACCTAACTCAATTTATGATCTAGAATAACTATGAAGATTTAACGTTACTATCTAGCATTGGAGCATCTCTAGGATTTCACACTTATGATCTATGAAATAAATTATTTTATAATAAGAAGAAGTGAATCCAAGGTAGTACATATTAACAAGGAATATTGGATTATGATTATGTTATAGTTATTATAGATGGATGAAGGAGGAAAAGTAGAGTTGTATACATAGAATAACTTTATAAGTATGGAGATACCTTTATAAATGTAGTATAATATGGTGGATAATATTTTTATATATATAATTAATCAAAATTTATAATATAGATTTATTACATAAAAATTTAGGGGATTGGGTACACTATAACAAATGATCCTAGACCTCCTAAATACTTTTAATTTCTATCACATTTTATTCTCTTATTTTCTATTTTCTAAATTTGTAATATTTTATCTTCTTTGTTATGTTTCATCTAGGAAAATTGTGTATTTTCCCTCTTTATCATAGTTACTCTTTGTATTTGGGGCACTTAATTAAGGTTGATTTTAGGGGGAAAAATTCTACCACCAAAGTTATATTACAATAATATTTATCATTTCATTCACGATATAATTTATAGAAGTGTATAATAAGGAGTGTTTTATTAAGGGTTTTCGCTTATCTATTCTTATTGTCCACAATATATATTCTTCAATTTTTTAAATTTATTTTTTCTCCCTTTCTGGAGTCACTTGATATATGATGGAATTGAGTGAGCTAAGATATAAATAGAATATGATTGAGTCATGTGGTTGAGTAAGATAATAATCTTATCCAAGTAGTGTGATTACTCATACACTATGGGTGAGTAGTTAATGTGATTTTAGGGTTTCTTGAGTAGACCAATCTCTCACAATTTAAAATATTGGATGATCATTGAGTGAACAATACTAAAATTTACCATTTAATAATAATGAAACATACATTATAAGGAAATATAACTGACCAATGAATTTAGATTTTTGATTAAATAATCTATGTATAACATTTTTTTGTTTTATTATTTATCACATATCATTTTGATTATATTTGATCCTTTATTTCACTTTATTTGATCACAAAACAAACCAAATATCATGTTTACTTTTCTTTTTTATTTTAAAATAAGATCACTAAAAACATAAATAAATGACATAAAGGAATACTGATAAATTTTAGGTCTCCTTTTATATGATATTGTGGTCAACCACTAGGTTGAATTAATTAAGAAAATATAAATTCTTTTTCGATGGGTCCATGAAAACCTATAATCAAAATTTTGTTCCATTTATGTGGAGTACTAAAAACATTTTCTCATATTTATTTTAATATCAATTATTTCATTATTTTACTTTTTTTCCAAAACTAGAACAATAATATTTATTAACCCATTATATCTATAATATATTATAATAATTTAATATAATTAAATTTTATTGATGAGATTACAACCATGGTTAGAAAAATGTAAACTAATCAATTCACTAACAAAAAATATGATTTATTAGGGTAGGAAAAACAATAATGTTTTGTAACGTAGTAAGGGTTATCATATTAATAAAAGTAATAAAAATTCGATAAAACATCGTCAATTGAATTAGAAACAATACCCACTAGTGTAAATATATTAAGAAAATAAATTTAAGTAGAAAAAAATCTAAAATAGATTTATTAAAGGAATTTATTTTACAAATAAATGAAATCCTATAGGTTTTCAGGAAGGATAGATTAGAAAATGATAAAAAAGTATTAATTCCAATGATATTTTCAAAATAATACATATATTAAGTTGATGAAACATTTTATGATATCTCTATCCTTGATTTTATATCAAATTCCTTGCTGTAATCAATGTATGAATAACCAAAGAGAGAAGCTGAAAAATTAGAGAGTTAAAAAAAATCTTGGATTATTTTTTTTTAATTTTTTAAAAATTTATTTCCCTACTAAAATTATTTTTAATTTACACTATGATTACCATGAATGAAGATGAAAAGAAAACCTTAGAAGTGGTCAGTTTTGAGGAAAAGTTCGAGGACTTATTCATTTATTTCACTAAAAATTACTTTCTAGAGACTTTTCATGAATAAAAAGATATTATAACAAATTATTTAAAGGGAGCAAATCATACATTATATTTTTTTTATTAAAAAGAAATTATTTTCCACTAATTTAATTTATTTTAATTTTATAGGATCATCATAATTTCCATCCCTAGAGAAATAAGAATAAGTTGAGGCCACAATAGAGGAAGCAAGTTATGAGAAAAGGATATAAGATCCACATAAACATTCCACTTAAATAAAAGAAGTTATTGGAACTAAGTTAGAGCATCATGAAAAATTCATTGATCAATTTGAATTATAATAATTATACTTTCTAGAGTTTAATTTCATTAATCATTGACATTCTCATTTTCATAACAACATGTTTAAGGGGAAGAATATTACATTATCTTCCTACCAAATGTATACTTTATCCTATATAATATTTTAAGGGTAAAAATATATTACACAAAATATGACTCTCTTCAAGACAAGTGCATCAGGAAGATCACTGAGAAAAAAGTGGTGGTTCCATTCAAGAAAACCCCACCCACAACTAGCCAATGTATATACACTATAAGTTTTTAGATATATATAATAAAAACATCAAAATTATGAGGAGGAACCCTCATTTTTTTAATTTCTTTTCATTTTTTATTTATTTTCATTAGTAATTTTTTAAGAATTAACATTTTTTCACTTTTTTTCTTATATAAAATATAAGAGGAAAAAAATTAAGAAGCTAATAGGAAATAATTTGGATCTAATTAAGGAGGTAATACCTTATATAAAATCTAAACATTAAAAAAATAAAATCATACATGTGGACTCTTCTCTTTACAACCACTATTTCATCCACTGCCCCATTATTTTTTTAAAAATTGGTATGAAAATAGATGATTTTGTCAAATATTTATTACAATTTATGTGTATATTATGGAGTAATTATTGTTTTGTCCTAATTTATTTTTTTCTTCTATTTTTTCATTTCCATTCTATTTAATACATGTAAAAAAATTATATTTTTTATTCTTGTATAATATTATTTTTGTTATTTTTGGTTTTTTTAAAATTTATTTGAGTTGAAATGAATATTTAGAATTAGTTTTGAACACAATTTTTTTGTGATAATAATGATCCTATTTTGTAAATTTAAAGATCATATTATTATTAATTTTTCAATATTCTTGAGATTTATATTCAATCATTTAAATTTATTTTAACTATTGTGGAAGTTAATGCCCATTAGTAACTATATTACATTAAATTCCAAACCTAAGAAAAATTATAAGGCCCTTTGACTTATTCTTCACAATACCCTCTATTAATCTAGAGAACTTTAGATATTTTTAGATAGCTATAACTTTATTCAATTTTTTTTAAATTTTTTTGATATTAAATATTTTTTTTAAAATGATTAAGTGATATTTTTATAAACCACATTCGAAAACCTTTTAACACTAACGTTATCATTTTTCCACTATTTATGACCTTAAAATCCAGAAAAGACCTCATATGTTATGCTATTTTACATGCATATATTTCCTTACTTACATTACCATTATTAATTTTCATGATTATTTTCAAGATAATTGTGGTGAGGAAGGTTTTTAATGTTCTTTATGGTATGTGTGGAATGTATTTTTGGGAAAAGTGAATGGTTGTGTAATTTATTAGGGAAATCATTTTACTCTAGTCCATGATTTTTTATTTTGGATCATCTCTATGTAAAAAATTATAATAATATCTATGAATAAAAATATATACTTTAATGATGTTTGAATATGAAAAAAGTATGTACAAAAAAAATAATGAAAATGAACATAAATGAATGAATGATTAAAACATATAAATGATGATGAAGAGAAAATATTTTCTGGACTATTTTATTATCCATACAAAGAAAGAGGGATTGTGCTGGAAGATTTCATATATAATGGAATTGAGTGAAGTATACATAATTGAGTGAACTCCATTTTAATTATGCATTGTATTTGATGGAAAACGTACTCATTGATATTTCTTCATGAAATAATTTCACACCAACACTTAAATTTCAAAATGCCCCTTATAAAATAATTCAAGATAAGTATATCTTTTTATCTCTTTGAATGGGGTATTTACAATTAAAAAATACCATATAAAAAATTCATGTGTTAATAATGTGTATAACATTTCATATCAATATCTATAGAGTAAAAAATTAATAATATACTCCTTGGATGGTAGGTTAGAAAATGTATTATAGGCAAAAATGAAATGTTAAAAAAATGTAGAAATGAGAAATTTAATCATGTGAATTAAGTTAGAAAATGATGTGCAATGTATTTTTAGTTGAAATAATAAAAAACATATATAATTATTGACTGGTGTTTTTGAATTTTTTATGATTATATTATTTCTTTTAATTCACTGGTTAATTTTCAAAATAAAGTTTCATGAATTTATATTTATGAACTATGATACTATACATTGACTAGGATTCTATTTTTTGTAAATTTGATATAAAATTGAATGTGATACCTCTATATCAATTTAACAATTTTAAATGATTTAATTATGTTTAAATTTTGTTGGATTTGAAATCTATTTTGAGTTAGGATTTTTAAAATTATAATTAATCTATTAAAATCCCATATAGATATTAATTGTAAATGTTTAAACATTAAATGACTATACCAGTAGATTTTTTGAGTTGGATTATAATTTATTAGTTAAATTTTAAATTCTTAGAAGTATATTAAGATTTTAAAGCTATTTATAATTTGAATATTATTTTCATGAAATTTTAGAGAAGGGTTTTACAGAAACATTTTTCTATTTATTTTCACCTTTAACATTGGGTTATAATTTTGGACTTTAAAAAATTGATACCTATTTTGAAAATGTTTTTTCTTAAATAATCCATGTGGTTAGTAGTCCTCTAGAATTTTATTTGTAATATAGGTTGTATAATCTATTTTTGAAAAATTTAGATTGATTGATTTTTTTGGATCTAATTGGGAAATATACTATGTGGAATGAATCAAAACTGGGCATTTACTATTTTTTGTATTTGTTTCATGGAATAATTACAGGATATAAGATTATATAATTATGAATGTTTTAAATTTGTTTAATATAATTTAAATATGAAATCTACAAATATAATTTTAGAATATTGAACTCCAAATCCATCAATTTTTCTATGGTAGAAAAAATAAGTTTTGGGGATTTTATGGAATGATAATTTTATATATTTTTTCAGTATTTTTTAATGATAAATAAATACAATTTTATTTTAAAACATAAAAAATTGTTCCATTTTTTGTAAAACTATGTTGTTTTGATTTTAATTATGAATTCAAAAATTTTCATTAAATTAAATATAAAACCATTAAATTGTTTTCATTATCTAAATTGAATTATATTTCGAATCAATTCAAATTATATACATGCCTCATTTCTAACATTATTTTATTAGGTTGATGGTGGAGATAAAAAAACCCATGGATTCTAATAGGCCTATACCCAACCTTCATAAGCCCAAGTCTACCTATTCATATAGTATCCCGATTTATCCAAGTGCGGACCTAGTTTACTAATGCTAAATTCTGTCTTTCTAGAACAAAATCACTATCCATCTTAGTATTTACCAAAGAAACACCAAATCCTGATTCTCCAACTTGGCCCAGCATAACTCAATCAATAAACCAACATTATCAACCAATCTTCACTAATACATCCACACTTCCCAAGAATTATCTTAATTTATAGATCACACATAAGTAAACAAGATAAGTAAGCCTTTTCCTTACCATCACTAAGATCCATCCTTTTATTCCAAATTCATTATAATCATAAGATACATCCTGGATAGATTAAAACATAAAAAAAACCTTACATTTATTTAAGCTACACATCAAAACCAACCTGATCTGTTAACCATCACAACAACCCATCTTATATAGACCAGTTATCTCACCAGTTTACACTACAAGATATCCCTTGTTCACTAAAAAATCATAAAATATTCTCATATTGGATCTCATTTAGGTTTAACCACAATATTTACACATCGATGAAGATCCACCAAACTATAAGTTCTGTATATTGATTAATATTCACTATGCTTAGAACTATCTGCTACAAAATGGGTACCAATTAATCCCTTAGACATTGGAGATCCCTCATGAAGTGAAATGAAAAAGAAGGATATATAATAAGACCTCAATTAAAGAATTTTTCAAAACATATATATCTTTACACAAAGGGTTGGTGAACTCCTTAAAAAGTCATTATATCCAATGGTGTGGTTTTCAGATAACATCTATATTAAAAGAAAGATATTAATTGTTTCTTAATAATATTCATTCCTAAGTATTATAAATTATTTCCTATTATGTTTATTTTCAACATGTTAAAGTAAAATTTAGATTTTGATTAGAGTAGAGATGGTATAAAAGGAATGAACATTTCTTGAGGTTTGAAAACCCAAACCTTGATGTGGTGATTATTAGGCATGAAGGTCTGAATGTAGAATCAATATTTTTTTGTGAGATTCATGATACAATAAATATTTCATACACTATGATTAATTTATAAGGAATATGTTTTTAATCTTACATCAAAATCACATTATAAAATCATTCCATGATTTGTGTATTGGAATACAATTGAATAATTGTAAGACACTTGTCATTAAAGACTATTTATCATGCCACAATTTCAATTATTACAGTAAAACATATGAAATTAGGTGGAAACACTCTGGATATAGTATTTTAGTGTCACTGTCAGAGTAGTTGTTACAAGAAAATAACATTTTCCATGATATAATTTTTTGGTAAGGATTTTAGTGAGATCTAATGATTGAAAATTATACAACATGAAGAAATTCTCCATGCCGCAATGAATTCAAATTTGATACAAATTATGTGTATTTAAATGAATATTTTAGGAGTTTTAAATTTTACTTAATTCTTAATTATAAATTATAAGGATGGGAATATATTATAACACATTTATTGTTCATTAAACCAATATTTATGTAGGGTCTTTAAAAAGAAGTGTACCACTTGGATAATTATTAAGAAACCTGAGATATATATCTGTAATATTATAAAAGTAACTATAGATCTATTTTTTTTCTAATTAAGGAGATGAAAAATAGTATACACTTGATACAACCTTGGAGTCACTTTAGAAGGTCATTGAATGATTGATCTTCTTATTAATGATTTCTTGATCTTTTTTTATAGGATTTTAGGACTGTCATCCTCCATACATACCCTTCTTCTTATTGATGATAAAATAAGAATATATGCATCAATATCACAATATTTTGATACTAAGTACTCACAACTCAATAAAAAGTGAATGTAGAACCTCGTAAAAAAATCTTGAATTGTGTACTTTCTTACTCACTCACTATCACTAATCACCATCACATGTTTTTATATATAAATAATAGCTCTAACTAGAATAATAAAAATCACTTTTGGGAGTCAGTATTTTTGGTGACTGTTGATTCACCCATCTTGATAGTGGTTATGTATCTCTCACACGGGCTTAAAATTTAGTATCATACCAGGATACCATTTTTAATTTTTTATTTAAACTTGTTCTTATAATGGATCATTACATAAAATGTTATAGGAATTCTTGAAAATATAAGTTATTTTATATTAATAACATCTAATGGTTGTAGAGATCTATGAAAACTATTAATTACATTGACAATAAGGGAATTCCCATATTTGAGGAAAAAGTTTTTTGTCTATAGAAAGAGTATGTTTTGATGTATTATATTTTTTGGAAAGAATTTTCATAACATAATAAATAATACTGTTCATATTACCAAATTTTTCAATACCTAAAATTTTAAATATAATGATAATATTAATTATTTTAGGAGATAACACAACACATTACTCTTAATCCTCTCTTAGAAAATGTTGACACAGTTCATGGGATCAAAAATTTGGAATTAAATTTTAAGAAAGATATATAAAATCCCTAAATGAGATAATAAAGTGAAGAAGTCGTGATTACAAAAAAGTCTTTCCCAATTTTAGGATATTCAGGTAGTGGAAGATGAATTTATGAATGGGTTATTTATTTAGAAGAAAAAAATTAATAGCTTGATTTGAAGTTATGATGAGGTTATTAAAGATTATACCATGGTAAAGAAATTCATGAGAATTATTCCTAAAATGTTTTAATTGAATATTTCAACATTGGAAGATAAATACATGGATGAGTTTACCTTTGATAATCTCAACAACATTTTGATTATTTATGAGATGAAGAGGGGGTTAACATTGAATAATAGAAGAAAAATAGAGGTGGGAACTTATTTTATTTCCTCAAAATTCGCAAATAACTATCATTTTAAAATGTTTCTTGATGTGGAATATGAATCTGAATATATTTGCATGAACTTCAATGAGTTTACATCATTTTTATTTAGAGGCTTGTAATGAGGTAATGGTAAGTAGAAGGGAAAAAATCCTTCATAGTGTTTTATTTATGGAAATATTGGACATGTAAGATCTTGAAATTTTTTGAGGTCTGTTCTTGTCTAATTTTTGTTTGAGTTTACTCATTTAGGTTAATGTTATGTTTGTTCAATGTAAAATAAGTATCAGGGGTGTTTGGGGGGGGGGAAAGACATGAAATAAGGTAAAAATGGCTATCCAATGTATGTTTCATAGTTGGCGTATAGTAAATAGTAACCGTGCGCCCAATCCATGCATGCCTAGCGGAGGGGTGAAAATTTTAAACAAACCATTCAAGGAAGAAGAATAAACTGTACAATCATGGATAGTTCAATCCCAGACTATCTAAGAATGGTTCATCAAACTATGAAGGAAACATAGAAAAATGTGCAGTATAGCACCCTCTTGGATAGAGGGTGGCACACAGCTGGTGCATAGTTTGGCCAACCATGCGGCCAAACTGTGTGTCCATTTTGTCGTGGGAATTAACACTTTTCCCTCTCGAACCCTAAATATTCTAACTCAATATTTCCCTAATTTATTCCTCCTAAAACTCTAGTAAGGAACCAAAATGATAAAAACCTCTCAAGAACTAATCTCATTCATTTCTAAGCCGTTTGGAGTGCCATTAGATTCAAATCAAAGATCTGGGTGATTCTAACACTCATCTTCCTTATCTTTTTCATATTAGGACTTATGTAGTTACACATATTCTTATGATGCCCTAAAAATCTCTTTTTTAGGGGATCTTTGGTTGGGGCTTTGAATAGTGTTCAAATTTGAGTCAAAGGACAAGGTTAATGAGTGTTTGTCTTCCCAATCAAGTTAGGTGGTATACAAGTTATATCCCATAATATTTTTGATTATTTAAGTGTATGAAGTTGTTATTGGGTTTTGTTGTGTTTTATACTTTGTTAACCTTGGTAGGAATGATAAATTTAATGAATAAATGTTTAATTTAACCTCTAATGATCCCCATGGGATTTGATGAGGTTGTTTTAGAAGGGTTAAGGTCTACCCAATGGGTGTGATTCTTCTTGATCATGGAAATTGGAATGTTAAGTGTGTAATTAAATTGTTATGAGATAAATACAATAGTAAATGTGTCGACATGTTAGCTGGGGTATGAAAGGAAACTAATGGTAGTTATGCTTAGATGTTGGCATGGCATAAGGGGTTGTTTGGAATATTTTTTAAGGGTTAAGTGAATTAATGTGAATATATTAGATGAATTCAGTGTGGTAATGGAAATAATGAAATGAGTTAAGGCATGTAAATGAGAATGTGAAAAATGTGTTAAGGCATGAAGATGATCACTAAATTGGAAAACCATGAATTTTGATTGTTATGTGTGTTGATTTAATATGGTTTATTAGAATGGTTTATGTGATGTATGGTAAATAAAGCATGTGAACATGGATTGGTGGTTTGTGGGGTATTGACTTGAGGTTCTATGCCCATGGATTGGGTTGGACTAAGTCTTTAAACCCCACCCCTAGAATGCATGAGTTAGGGAGTCAAAATGAGGACCAATTCCCCTAATGGTTGCATTGGATGGAACTACCTAGGATGAGGCTCCAAGGTAAGTGTGATGTTACTGTGTGAAAAATGTTTTCCCATAGTAAGATAAGGGAATTGACTTATCCCATTATGCATAGTGGTTGATTGACACAAGTCATTGTATGATAAATGAATTGCATAACCCATGGATTAAATGATGAAAATGATTTATGTAAGTATTGATGACTAATGGAACCTGGTTTATCTATTGTTTATCTTGTTAATATTTTATAACATGGATACACTATATGTTTAGAAAATATATATATTCTTGAAACGATTGGTGGTGTCCTAATGTGTTGTACTCACCTCCTACTCGAGCCGCCATTAGGTACTCGTTCAAACATAATGGTTGTAGATTAGGATATGTGAAATAGACCTATGCTATAGGGATGACGTGGACATGGAATATACATGGATGAGGGAACCATACTTGGTGTTAGGGCTGATTTTGGAGATTCCTCCATTGGTCTTAATTTTTGGGGTTTCATTACACTTGGAATTGCATGAAATGAAATTGTATATTTATTGTTTGGTTGGGGACTTGTACCCAACTTTGGGAAATGTTTGTTAATTATTTTATATCATTTATTATTTGTTTTTTATTGTTCATTGCTTTATTATTTTGTATTTACCAACTATGAATTCTTCTAAAAATGAAGGTATAGTCTCTCCACATGATCTTTCTGACCCTCACCGCTAGACGGGAGCCTCTAACATATGGGGAGGTGTGTTTAAGGTCATGTGGTGACCCAACTAAGGGCACCTGTTTAGTGGAACTTGGGTTTCATACGTTAAAAATTGGAGGGGAAACCATGTGATCTTTTATTGAGACACCCTGCACAGTCTGATCAAAGTTTTTTAAACTGTGCAGGACACCTTGGTAATAGTGTGGCCTAGCCCCCCTCTTGGATAGAGGGTGGCACAAAGTTTTCACATGGTTTACCCAACCATGTTCCCCTTTAAAAGTGGGAATTTACTACTTTTCCCTCTTTTACCTTAAATGTTGTAACTTATGATTTCCATCATTTATTCTTCCTACAGCCTAATGATGAACCAAAATACTCAAGACTTCCACAAGATATATCTACTTCATTTATAAGCTATTTAGAGCACTGTTGACTATGAATTGAAGCTCCTGGTTATTCTAACACTCATATTCCATCTCTTTTTCAGATTAAGGATTTTTTAGTTTCTCATATTCTTATTAATCCCTAAAACACTCTTTTTTCTATTGGGTCTTAGGTTGGGGTTTTTAAGGTTGTTCAAAAACATGTCAAATTCTAAGGTTAAGCTAATTTTGTCTTCGAAATTGAGGTTGGTGGCCTACAAGTTATATCCCATAGTTATATAGGTTATTTAAGTTTATGTGGTTGTGCTTTGGTATTGTTGTATTTAACACATAGTTAAACTAGGTGGGAATGATAAATTGAATGGTTAAATGTTTAATTGAACCCCTATGATCTCTGTAGGATGTGTTGAGGTTGTTTTCACTTGGTTAAGGGATACCCAAGGGGTTTAATACTTCCTGAACTTATAAATTGGAAAGTTTAGGGTAGAATTTAATTATTATAAAATAGATCCCATACTGAATGTGTCGAAATTTTCGATTGGGTAAGAAATAAAACTTAAGGTATTTGTGTTTAGTTGATGGCATGGAATAAGGGGTTGTTTGGAATATTGTGTAATGGTTAACTGAATTACTATGAATATCTTAATTGACTTATGTGTAGTAAAAATAATAATAAAATGAGTTAAGTTATATAAATGAGAATTTGTAAATGGGTTAAGGCACGAAGATGTTTACTATATTGAATGAACCACGAATTGTGAAATTTATGTGTATTTATGAACTATAGTTTATTTTAATGGTTTATGTGATTTATGGTAAATAAATAATGTGCACATGGATTGATGGTTTGTGGGGTATTGACATGATGTTCTATGCCCTTAGTTCAGGTTGGATTGAGGATCAAAAAACCACCTAGAATGCCTCAGTTAGGGAGTTTTACGAAGGCTATATTCACATAATGGTCACATTGGATGAAACTACATCGACTAAGGCTCCAAGGTAAGTGTGATGTGATTTTGTGTGAATTGTTTTTCCCTAGTGAGATAGGGAACTTGACTTATCCATTTATGAATAGTGGTTTAATGACATAGGCTGTTATGCGATAAATGAATTTCCTAACCCATGGATTAAACTATGTAAATGATTTATGCAGTCCTTATTAACTAACAACACATAGTTTATCTCTTTTTTATCTTGTTACTATTATATAACTTGCATAAAATATCTATTAAGAATTTATATTTTGTAGACACCTTTGGTGGTGGCCTACTGGGTTGTACTCACACCCTGATCATTCCACCATTGGGTACCCTACTAGAATTTATTATTGTAGGTCCGGATAAGGGAAAGGGCCCTATGATAGAGGGACAACTTGAACATGGTATGTTAATAGATGAGGGAAATGGACTTGGTTTTGGGACCCATTTTAGGGACTCTTAAGGTTTCCTTTATCATTATGTTTTCCATACACTTTGCATTTCATGACTTGAAATTTCTTATTTAATGTTTGGTTGGGGGACTGTACCCATTTTTGGGAAATGTTGGTAATGCATGTCTATCATTTATTATTTTTAGTTATTGTTTATTGATTCCTTATTTCATATTTACCCACTGTTTATTACTATAGAAATGAGGGTATAGTCTTCCCACATGATCTTTCTAACCCTCACTAATTGTAGACAACCTTTAGAATATGAGAAGGCATGCCTGTGGGCATGTGGAGACCAAACTAATGGCACCAATTTAGTGTCCCTTAGACTGGGGATGTTATAAAATCATATTAGAGACCTTATTGTTTGTGGCCATGTAATTTTTGGATGGTATAAAGAAGAGTAGGATGTTTCAAGTCTTGGAAATAAGCTCGTTCTCGGGATTAGCTAACCCATGTACTAGGGAATCCCCAAGTTCCTAGGGTGGGATTGTTATTATTATTGTATGTTGTTACAGTTGAATGATATTTCACCTTCTTTTGATGCACTTAGTGTGTGATTTATCTATTTTATGACATTTGTCTCATGGATTAAATGGTATGAGGTTGTGTATTCATTCATCATTTTAGGCACCTAGGGATGTAGATGGCATGCATCATGGTAAGAACACATGGTGAGGGTGTACAAGACATCAATGATAGAATGAAATTTCATTTATTTAAAAATTTGGAATAAGTGTATTCTAATAAATATGATAAAAATAGGTAAATGGAAGAATCATAATGATTGGTTAAAGAATAGTGCTTAATTAAAATTGATAAATGAGTTAAAACCATGGTGGTAATACGTTGTAAAGATGAAAGGGTGTCTAAAAGAGAAAGGTTTTCATTACGAAAGTGAGAATTGTTCAAAAATTTTTTCTATGAAAAATAATGTGGTCGAGTGATCCATTTTCCCCAAATTGACCATGAAATATAGCAGGGAAGGTTAGGTCAAGTGATAGATGTGTGTAGATATCCCTTGGGATGGTGTATGTAGAAAGGGTTTTTTGTGGATAGTGGATAGATTTATTTAGTAAAAACTATGGATTATTTTGTTTTGTAGATGCATTTTTAACATTATAGGATAGTGTTATTATGATATCTTGTACAGGTTGGGAAACAGAAGGATGTCATTGAGAATGAATCTCCAGATGTGGATCATGAAAACCCAGTAGTATTGGGTAACATGGGAGAGGATAAGTTCCATGAGAACTTCACTCATTTTATGAAAATGGTAGAATGAGACCCAAGGCAGGTTGTTCTGAGTATGTTTGAGATGACTAGGGTGTTTTAGATGCAGCACCATATGAATTTTTCCAGAGAGAGGGGGACCTGATGAAGTCATGTTTTTTATAGAGTCCATCCAGATGATCTTGGATCACTTAGAGACTCATCTTGAGAAGAGAGTCAAGTTGGTGGCATATATGTTAGAAGGTCAGGAAAAGCGTTGGTGGAATATATTGGTTTATAATTAACATGAAAAGGGAATGTTTTGTAAGGGTTTATAGGATACGTTTCAAAAACATATCTATCTAGAGACCTTGAGGAAGAATAAAGAAGAAGATTTTATGATTTTAATTCAGGGGACTATGACAATGATGGATTATGATGGCAACTTTATTGACCTGATATGCTTTATCCCAACATTGGAAGGGGATGAGGTAGCTATGGTGAGATGATTATATGATGGAATTATATATGAGAACAAATCCCAATTAAATATATTCTTATTAAAGAGGTTTGTTGAAGTGGTGCATTAGGACCTTGTTTTATAAGAGAATATCAAGGAGGCTTCGAGTGGTAATAATGTAGTTCTAGTTGGGTGATCTGGTGGTGCAGCTTACTATGGTAGGAAGTTCCTTTTTTAGAGTTCCCACTAGGGTGGTGGTGGACTGAGTTTTTAGAAAAGATAACTAGCCCCTCATGGTAGTGATTGGGTTTTCTGCTATCATGGTGGTAGGTCGGGGCATATGTGGGGTCAGTGGCCCTTATCACCAGTTGAGTTCCAAGCGTATTAAAGAATGGGGAATGTGAAGAGTTTTTGTAGTAACACTTTACATTTTGGTGAAAATGGATGACCAAGTCTAGTTCAGAGTGAAAGAAGGGGGGCAGTTACCTCATATCAAGCAGGCATTTGGAGCTCTACCAGCCACACTGGTAGGGGTAGTAGATATGGTACACCAAGACAAGGGCATCCTTATCCATAGGGTAGTGTAGTTACAGGAACTCATACTGAATCCCAGGGTAGAGGGAATGGTCAACTTCATGTAGTTTAGACTGCACCAAAAGATGGCGAGTCCAAACCATCAAAATTTTGACGTATAATTCTTATAGCTTCCACACATGCTAGTGATTTATTTGATACATTTTCCTCACACTTATTTATTTATAATCAATTTTTGAGTGTTTTGGGCCTAATAAAATAATATATGTGTACAGTTATGTGATTTGATACACCGTTAAGAGTTTGAGCAGAAAATATATGGTAGTGTAAGGGGTGTTCCCTTGAGTTTTGTGGGTACCATTTTTTTGGGACTTTTTTTACTAGAGATGTCATGTTTTGATCGAATTCTGGACATGGATTAGCTAGTGATATACTAATACCATATTGAATATTACCACCATAGGGTATTGTGTACGTCTATGGAGGGGAGTTCATATGTGTACCATGGGGAATTGGATATCCGAGAAGGATATGTAGGTACAGTATATCAGTAGTTGGGTAAAATCACATCCCAAGTGGATTTTCTTGTCTTTGATGATGGGGAAGTAGAGAAGCCTATATTTCCTTCTATTTTGGATCAATTTTAGGATGTTTTACGTTAGGAATTCTTGGGGATGCGACTTGAGAGAGTGGTTAAGTTCACAATAGAGTTGTTTTCAGGAGAAGAACCAATTTTTATTCCATCCTATAGAATGGAATTGATAGAACATTGAAAACATAAAACTCAGATAGAGTATTTGGAGAAAAAGGGGTTTATTCACCCGAGTATAGTAATTTGGGGATATCTAGTGTTTTTTCCAAGAAGGATGATGGATACTTGCAGTTGTGTGTCAATTTTAGGAAGTTGAATTAGATGAAGATTATGAACAGATATACTATTCCATGAACTGATGATCTTTTTGACCAGTTGAGGTGTTATTCCATGTTCTATAAGATTGATTTTAGATTAGGGTATCACCAGTTAAAGGAGATACCTTCTGATATACCACATATTTCTTTTAGGATAAGGTATAATTTATATGAGTTTGTGGTGATTCCTTTTGGGTTACAGAATGCACCGACATTGTTTATGAACCAGATGAACTGGATATTTCACCCATATATAGATCAATTTTTATTTGTCTTTGAGGATGACAATTTGGTGTAATGTAAGACTCATGACAGTCATGCCAACCATCTAGGCATCGTCTGGAGTATACTAAGAGAGAATAGGCTATACAAAAATGTATCTAATTTTTGTTTCAAGATTTACAAGGTGAATTTATTGGGTCACATCATTTATGAGGAAGGTGATATGGTGGACCTTAAAGAAAGTGAAATCCATTTTATCTAGGGAGAATCCCCAAAATATTTTTGATATCCAAATTTTTCTAGGTTTGATGGGCTATTAACAAAGGTTAGTCAAAGTCTTTTCCCATTTGGAAGCACCAATTTTAGGCTTGAGCAAGAAGGGAACCATTTTTGAGTGGTCCAGTTATTGGGAGAATTCCTTCCAGAAGTTATATAAGTGGATAAATTTTACATTAATTTTGATCCTACCCGATCTAGGTAAGGATTATACCTTGTTTTTTGTTACATATGGAGTTGGAATTGGAGAAGTGTTGATGAAGGATGACTGGGTTGTGGTGTATGGTTCACAAAATTTGAGGCCTCATGAATGAATTATGCTACACATGATCTTGAATTGGCCACGGTGGTTTAGCCTTAAAGTGTTCGAAGGATTACTTACTTAGAGAGAGGTTTATTTTGTATACCGATCATAGAAGTATTAATTAAATATTATCTCAGTGTTATTATAACAATTGACAGTGAATATTGGCTGAGTACATGTAGTTCATTGATTTTGATATGGTATACACACCGGGAAATGGAAACAATATTGATCATGTTTTGAGTCAAAAGTCTCAAAATCAGGGGGTTTGAGAATCCAGTTCTGAGTAGAGGATAGTGGTATTGTTACTTAAGATGTATATAGAGGTTCAAGATGGGAAATGTAAGATAAATATTTCATAATTTATAGTTTAGTCCATGATCTTAATCCGGATCAAGGAGAGACAATATGAGTATCTTGAGTGTTTGAGTTTAAGAGAAAGTCTTGAAGGCAGGGGGACACGTTCCGGTTGGAATTTTGGTGATGATGGGGTTATTTATGTTCGTAGATGTGTTTTCATGCATAAATTTATGCGGGAAGAGTTGATTCAGGGGTTCCATGCATAAAAGTGGTAATTGAATCCTATTTTTACGAAAATGTATCATGATCATCATAGAAATTATTGGTGGGTAGGGATGAAGAAGACAATTGCAGGTTTTGTGGAATGATGCTATACTTTTTAGCAGTTGAAGGTTGATAATTAGTGATTGGGTGGTTTTTTATAGAAATTTCCCATTATATAATTAATATAGGATGATATGATGATGTATTTTGTTGTGGGTATTCTAAGGATTCCATAGAAGAATGATGTGATCTAGGTAGTTGTGAATCAGTTAAAAAATGTTTCACATTTCTTGGTGATTTCAGAAACCTTCACTATTGATCAGTTGGGAGAGTTTTTTGTTTAGGATATTGTACAGTTGAACAGGGTGCCAAAAAAATTTGTTTTAGATTGTGATCCAAGGTTTAATTAAAAATTTAAGAAAGGGTTATAGAAGGCACTCGGTACCTAGGTGTTTTTGAGTATGAATTTCCACCCACTGACAGATGGACAGTCAGAGCATACTATCTAGGTACCAGATGACATGTCAAGGGCATGTGCCCTAGAATTTGGTGGATTGTGAGAGAATCATTAGGAACTTTTTGAGTTCACCTATAAAAATAAATACCAGAAGATGATTCATTTGAAACCATATGAAGAGCTCTATGGTAGAATGTGTAGATCACTATTGTGTTGAATAGAGGATGGAGAGTCAAAGTTGATGGGATCAAGTATCATGTAGGAGACATCGAAATAAGTTTAGTTGATTTGGAAACATATGGACTCAGATTAGAGTAGGTAGAAGTCTTATGAAAATTGGAATCATAGGCCTCTTGGTTTTATGGTGGATGGTCGTGTGTTTCTTTGAGTGTCACCAAGATTGTGTCATCATTGGGTTTGAAAATAGGGAAAGTTGGGCCCCATGTAAGTGGGTCCATTTGAGATAGTTGTGAGGATTGGGTTTGTGGCACACTGATTGTCTCTACTACAATGTTATAGTGGTTTTCATGATGTTTTTTTCATCACAGCTTCTAAAATACCACCTTGACCCATATCATGTGATTGATGTTGAAGAGGTTGAGATTGAGGCCAATTCTTCCTTATAAGATCATCCAATTCATACTATTTATCATAGTGAGAAAGTCTTGTGGGGAAAGACTACACCTTTGGTTTGAGTTTTATCACAACATGGTAATGATCAGGAAGAAAATTTGGAGAGGGATATGGATATGCAGGCTCAATGGACCAATCTCTTTTCCTTGTATTCTCAATGATGCTTAAAAGTGTAGCTCGAGGACTATTCGTTACAAGTTAGGGAGGTTGTAGGATCTAAGATATTATTAAGGTACTTTCTTGTTTAATTTTGGGTTTTAGTCTTTTTATTTTGGTTAAAGGATTTTTTTTTCAAATTTATAAGGAGTCTCTAGGGTGTTATGAGTTGTTTAGGATACAAAATATGGGAAAATGGTCATCTAGTGTATATTTCACAATAGGCACATGATTAGTAGTAACCATGAACACAAACTATGCAAGATTTGTGGAGGGATGCATGGTTTGAACAAACCACATAAGTGGGGAGGAAAAACCATACAGGCTTGTACAAATTCATCCCACACAGTCTGAGAAAAGTTTTTCAAACTATGCGGGATACCCATGTAATCATGCAACAAATCTCCCCCACTTAAATAGAGGGTGGTTCATGATTGCTTCATGGTTTGGCCAACACTATGACAAAACCACGCACCCCTCTAAAAGTTTAAATTTTTCACTATTCTCTCTCGGTCCTTAAATGTTCTAACTCAGGATTTATATCATGTATTCTTCTTACATCCCTATTGATAAATGAATAAACTCAATAATTCCCAAGGATCTATATCATTTATTTCTAAGCTATTTGGAGCATTGTTGGATGTAAATTGATGTCCTGGGTGAATCTACCACTTCTTTTCTATTTTTTTGGTTTTGGTCTTGTGTAGTTTCTCATATTATTTTGAAGCCCGAAAACCCTCTTTTTATAGTGGATCTTAGGTTGGGGCTTAAAAGGGTGTTCAAATCCAAGTTAAAGGATAAAGTTAAGATATGATTAATCTTTATAAATGATCTAGGTTTTCTACAATATATATCCCATAGTATTGTTGGTTATTTAAGTGTATGTAGTTGTTCTAGGGTGTTTTTTTCCACCTGGTTCACCTTGGTAGGAATGATAAATTGAATGGGAAATGTATAATTAAGCCCTAAATGACCCCCAAGGGATGTATTGAGGTTGTTTTGGATGGATTAAGGGCTACCCAAGGGGTGTGACACTTCTTTAAGATGGGAATCAGATTGTTAAGTGTAGAATTAAATTTTTATGACATATATCCCATAGTAAATGTGTTGACATGTTATCTTGGGTATTGAAAGAAACTCATGTTAGTTGTGTCGATGTATTGGCATGTTATAAGGGGATATTTTTAATATTATGGAAGGGTTAAATGAATTAATGTGAATATGTTAAATGGATTAATTTTTGTAATTTAAATAAGATGATGAGTTAATTCATGTAAATGAAAATGTGTAGATGGGTTAATTCATGAAGATGATTACTACATTGAATAAACCATGAATTGTGAATGTTATGTGTATTTATTAACTATGGTTGATTTTAATGGTTTATGTGATGTTTGGTAAAAAAATAATGCACACATTTATTGGGGGTTTGTGGGGTATTTCCTTGATGTTCTACACCCACATGTCGAGTTAGAATGAGGCTCTAAACCTCACCCCTAGAACTGATGGGTTAGGGAGTCAGATTGAGGATCTATTCCCCTAACAGTTTCATTGGATGAAACTAACTGGGTTGAGGCTCCAAGGTATTTCTGATTTGATTATGTGAAATTTGTTTACCCTAGTGAGATATGGAACTTGATTTATCCCTTTATGCATAGTGGTTGACTGGCATAGGTTGTTGTGTGATAAATGAGTTTCCTATCCCATTGATTAAATGATATAAATGATTTATGTAAACATTTTTAACTATTGGTACCTGGTTTATCTATTTTTTATATTGTTAATCATTTATAACTTGATTACACAATCTGTTTAGATTTGATATTTTGTAGACACCATTGGTTGGGTCCTAATAAGTTCTAATCACACCCTGTTTGACCCACCATTAGGTACCCAAGCAGACTTCATTGTCACAGGTCAGGAGAAGGGAAATAGACCTATTCTAGAGGGTTAAATTGAACATGGGATGTGCATGAATGAGGGAACAAAAATTGGTATCCAGAACCATTTTTTGATTCTTTGTTTTTTCTTTATCTTTGGGTTTTTCTTACACTTGGAACTATATGACATGAAATTTCATATTTATTGTTTGTTGGGAGATTGTACCCAACTTTGGGAAATGTTCGGTAATGCTTATATATCATTTATTGTTTTTTTATTATTTATTTCTTCTTTATATCATATTCACATACAATTTATTACTTAAAAAATTAGGGTATAGTTTCGCCACATGATCTTTTTGACCCTTGTTGCTCGTCAAAAAACTTTTGTGTATGGTGAGGCATGCCTTATGTCTTGTAGAGACCCAACTCAGGGCACCATTTTAGTGGCCCTTAGGTTAGGGATGTTATAAGACACTTATAGAAAAATAAAATATGAATAATATATAAGATAAGGATAATAATTAATCTAAAATATCATTAATAAGAGAAAAATTATAAAGCTGAGGAATATTATTTTATGGAAATGGAAAAGAAAATACATAAAATATTTTTTTCCCTCAAAACTTGACAAGTCATATTGTGAATTAGAGAGTGAAAAATATGAAGAGGTCTTATGAAATGAAGGAATTCATGAATTTATTTCAAAATCAAATCAGTCTATTGATCCATATAGTGAAGTAGAATAAATTTATAAATAGAAAAGTAAATATAAGGAGACACCAAAAGAGTTTATGCTATGAATGAATCTCTTAGTTTTTTTAAAATAAAATAATAATATTTAGATAGTAACAAATATAATTAATATGTATAAATCCTTCAAAAAAACCTTGGTGAATTATAGGCCAAGGAACTTTGTGAAATGACAATCAGATACTTGAGAAAAAGTAGAGAAATTATTTAAATTGTTTAATAAAGAGACATGATGATTGATATTATAAAAAAAGTCTAATTGAAAATAATGGTAAGTTTATAGTCCTTGTGTAAAAGTTAATGTTATTTTAAAATATAATGAAATAATTCTAGAAAAATGAGTTTAAAATTTATATCAAATAATTTGGTGTGTTCTCAACATTATTGGGGAAGTTTGTTAATTCCACTAAATTTTTTTTATATAATCTCATGGTATCACGAATCATTGTCTTGGGCAATCAATTACTCAATTATAATCATAGATGCAGTGATAGAAAGTAAATTAAGGTCATTAATTCACTAAATAAGTAGAACACATCCATTTTTTTACTTCATATTATGTTACATAAAATCATATGCAAAGTGGTATAGAAGTAAAAGGATGTTTAGGCTACTCCTAAGGGTAAATCCAAGTAAAATTATATCATTATTAAGCCTAAGTAATTCAAAAGTGAGTATTTTAGTTCATATAAAATGGAAGATAAAAGAAATTAATTTGACCAATAAGATATAAAACTAATGATATTTATTTTTTTAAAAGATACATTAACTACATAGTGTATAAATACAAAGAGTACATGTGCTAGTACAATATGTAACTCCATTAATCAAATATAGTCCATGAATTTTGTGGGATATAATGCAGATAAAATAAAGTAATTTTTTTTTAAAATCTAATGTATAAGGTCAAGTTTCAGAATAATTATGTTTTTTAAGGAAAATTATGGGAGAGGTGATGAACCTGGAAACACCTAAAACAGGTTCCTCACTATACTATTAAAGTATCTAAATAAATAGGATATGTAACCAAGAATAAGAAATGGTGGTTGATGTGGATTAAAAAAAATATAAGGAGAAATAAAATAGATATTAGATAGTGGTTACTTATCATACATGTATGGACAAAAATTCTATTCTAGGATATTTATAGGTATGATCAAGAAGCTATCACATCAATAAATGATTAATTTTTAAATGTTAATGTAGTTATAAGTACAAAAAATAGATTGAATAAGATTGAATGTAATGATTTTCACTTTATTGTTGGGCTGAGTAATAATCAATTAAGTGTCTCTCAATATTGGGACATTGGAAATGATGTAATTTTATAGACGAATTAATGTGTAATTTAAAGGATGAAGGATAAAGAAACCATTATGAAAGAAATAAAACATGTTATAATTTATTTAATATTTCAAAATATCAAAACCAATGTTTATGTGTCTAAATAAAGATATGAGATTTGGAATAAAATAATTATCTATTTTGGTCAAAATAACTTGTTCAATATTTTTAAATATTAGTTAGTGAAAATTATACCAGAGTTGATTTATGGTAGGAACAACACATGTGATATGTGTCAAAAAGTAAATATGGTAAATAATAACTACAAGAAATTGGGAATAAAAATAAACAATCACTATAAATTAATACACTCAAATGAGCATGGATTGATGAGCCTAAAATAGCCAATGAATATAAGTACTTAATTACTTTTGTTGCTAATTTTACTCATACAACTCATAGTTATTTTATAGGGTAAATCACAAGAAATTGAGTTTTTTAAGAACATTCAGTGGAGTGTTACAAATAAAATTGGATGTTCTATAAATAGGTTTTAATTCAATAATGGATTAAAATACATGTAAAAATATTTTGATACATATTTTTAGAAAAAAATAATAAATAATACATATATTTATCCTTGCAAATTCAAAAAAAATAGTGTAACCAAATGAAAGAATAAAATTTTAGTAGACATAGTGAAAAACATGTTATCAAATAATATCATATTAAAATTATTTTGTAAACAAACTATAAAAACTATTTTATATATTATCAACTAGTTCTTACTTAAACCTAATTAGGTTAATATTAATTATGAGATATGGTTATAGAATAAGGTTAAATAAAAGAGTTTAAAGGTATTTAGTAGACCATGTTATATAAAAATTAAAATAATACATTTGGGAATGTTTGTTTAGAGAGTGAATGAGAATATATTTCATGGAAATAAAACCAGAGGAAAGATTTAATAGTTTTAAAAATTTTAAGAAGATCATTGGGCACATTTATTTGATTATATTTTTAAATTAAAATATATCATAGAGATAATTTCCCACTAATGATGAGATTTAATAAATTCAATGATATCATAAAAAAAATATAGGTACAATTCCATTCAGTATAATTGATTTTAAAAATACCCAAGTTTATTTTCAAATTTATATTAACGGGATTGGTCTTAGGTAAGATTGATCTAAGATATCCAGAATTATAAAACATATAGAGACTAGTAACTTATTTAGAGATAGTACCAAAGATATTCAAATATAGATTATTCATAAAAATTATAATGATACCATCACACTTTCACAAATTAAACTGAGGTATGTTGTGGTGGATTTATAATAAGGGTATTGGATTACAATAATGAAGGAATAGAGAAATCAAATCGATCATAACGATAATTGGGAATTAGTTTTAGGTCACAATGATAAAAATATTATTGAAACAAATTATTATTTTCAGAATAAAATCAATGATAATGGAGAACTATAATAGAACAAATCTTATATTGTGTATAAATTTTACTCGCAAATTTAGAGTATAATTTTTTTGAGATGTATTTAATAGTTTCAAGGAATAAAATTATTCATATATTTATTGTGATAGGTTATCAGGAAAAAAATTCTTATAAATGGATGTGAAGTCAACATTCTAGAATGGTATGCTTGAGGAAAAGGCTTACATTGAATAACTAAAAGGTTTTATAAATGAAAATTACAGTTATTGTGTTTTAAAACTAAATAAATAAGTCTATGTCCTTAAATAAGAACCAAAATAATAGTATTAAAAGTTATAAAATATATTAAAGTGAATTAATTTCAATAAATTCTTGGTGGATAACAATCTCTATGTCAAGGTAGACGACACATACTCACTCATTATTATTGCTTATGTTGCTAACATAATGTTTACTATGAATGATGTTATAATTGAAAAAAGAAAATCCCAAATGAGAAATATATTTAATAGGTCGTTGATTAGTGATATAAAGTCATGAAAATAACATATTTAATATCTTCGAAAAGACAAGTATGCTTGTGATTTGTTAAAAAGGATCAAAATAAAATAATCTAAAGAGGTATCTATTTCTATAGAACCTGGTATAATATTTCAATTTGATGAATATAGAAGAATTGTAGATTGAAATTATTTTTAAAGGATTATTGGAAGCCTAATCTACTTAACATCATTTAAACTTGAATTTTTTTCTTTTACTGTATGTGCATGATTCCATAGTAACCCAAAAGATTCATACCTTATATCCATGAAACTTATCTTCTTCTAAATCAAAGGAACTCTAAATTTTGGATTAATGTATAAAGAATATATACCATTTCGGCCTTCTTTATTTTCTATTATAGATTGGGCATGTGATGTTGATGATTAGAAGTCAACTTCTCGGGGCATGTTTTTTCCTAGAGGTAGATATGTTACTTAGAACTACAAGAATAAAAAGTTATACATATTTAGTATATAGGAAGATGAGTATGTCTATGTCTCATTATCCATATCGCATATAATGTGGATGTATTCAAAACTTAAAAAAATGAGGGAAAATGTTTCGTAACATTTGGTTATTGGGTTTGATAATCGAAGTTCATTCAAATTTTAAAAAAATATAGTGCAACACGGAAGGTTTAAGCATATTGAAATCAAATACCACATCATAAAGTAAATAATATACCAAGGATAACTTAACTTGTAAATCATTTCAATAAATTAAAAGGTATTAAATATAATGAAAAATTTCCTAATGAAGGATATAATATAACAATTGATAGTATTGTAAAGAGTGCATTCTGTAACCACCCTGGAATTATGAGATATAATATATGGTTTTTTACTTTTAATTAAATTTTTATGGATGAATCCTAATGTTTTTGGGTGGTGTTGTGTGTTATAAGTGGATTAATGAGTGATAACTAGAGCCCTATTGTTGAGATGTTTTAGTAAGATCCATCAGGTGTCTGGTACATGGGTACCATGTAATTAGTAACATATTAAAAGACAATAACCATTGAAACCCAATTTATTAACTTGTGAGGATATACCAGGTGGGTTGTGGGGAATTGGGTACTTGGTATATGTATATTGAGTACCCAGTGGTCTATCTAGGTAATTTTCATTAAGGAAATTTTCTTATTTCCCCTTTATTTTATTTTACCCCTTTAAAACTCCTCCACTCAATCCAAATCAAACTGTACACCCATCCTATTTGTCACATTGGTTGAAAATTATCTATAAGCTTCATTTCATACCATATTGTTGTTCTATAATTTTAACCCATCTTATTTTTATAAATCTAACCATATCTAAGCTTCTATTGTGATTAGAATATACTATTTCTTACTTTTTTATAATTTAGAGTATTTTTATTAGGTTATCATATTTTAGTTTGTTGGGATTTAATTATATGAAGTACCTTGTTGGGTTGGTACCGAAAAAATCATAGTTGACATTTCTTAACATGTTTTGGAATTTACATGGGACTACAAAACTATTATGCATGTGGGTTCATGAGTGAGCATGCCATTACTTTATTTAACACATTAGGGATCTCAGGTATATTCTAAGTGGTAGAATCAACCTTAATATGGCTATTTTTAAATGCTATAGTCAATTTTGAATAATCAATGTTGAGTATTAGGTTTTAGTTAATTATTTTCACCTTTTTCTTTTTGGGATGGTTTGAATTGTCTATGATATTATATGGTATCAAAGGGTGGTTATATTAGAATATGGGTATGAATTATAACCACTATTTGAGAAGTGGATATTATTATTATTGTGAATCATTTTTAATTATTTAGTTTTATTTCACTAGAAGTTAAGAATTCAGTTCACCTGACAGAGGTAGAGGAAATAAAAAATTCAATCACTAATAGACATGTTGGTATTATATTCTAATGGAAGTGTTAGTTTAGAAGAATTTCGATCACCCAATGTGGGTAGTTTTAAAAAGGATGATGATTCACTTAGTCTACCGATTGTAGCCAGACATAATGAGGATTTTAAAAAGTTATTTTTGGTCATTATTTTCAATGAATAGAGATCCATAAAAGGTTGATTCTAGTTAAACTAGGTGACTGACTAGACAACACTATATAAATGGGGTGGGAACACATGTTGATGTGTAATTATATTATCTACTAAAATTGATCCAAATGGATCAAAAGTCTCCAATTTATACTATGTATACTTATAATGAAATAATAATTTATGGTGTTCTCCTGTGTAAATTGTATGGATATCTAAACAACATAATTCAAAGTGTTATTTACTTTTCAACATTTCCTTTGCATGCTTGTATTCATGTTTTTTATTTTTTTGAGAAGGCATAGTGTGTGGTTTTTAGGGCGTATGCAACTCCTTATTTTCTGGTGGTCTAATTCAGGGGGAGTTTTTCATGTGTATTGAACATGATTTTTGAAGGTTGAATTTAGGATAGATGTAATATCCTACTTATTGTTGATGAACATCTTATGAACTAACAATTTTGGTTTGTTAGGTTTTTTTTCTTCCTCTCCCAAAAAGTGGTATCAAAACTTGGTTTAAATTCATAATCAACATTATCAGGTATCATAATTTCATTCTTTTCATTGACATTATTTGATTTAGTGATAGGTACTATATCAGTGTAATGTAATCAGAATATGGAAATATAAGGATTGATAAGTTTTATGAAAGTGATTATAGATTCCGTAGGATACATATGTAATAATTTCTCATACAAAAGGACTTGGATGTCCAATTAAATGGAGTAAAACTATAAAAGATAAAGAAATTTTAATTGGGGTGAATAGATCTTAAGTAAATTGTATTAGTAAGGATTTATTTGGCATGATATGTTGTCTTCAATATATGGTATAACAAAACAAAAATTTTTATTTTTTTTATCTCACTAATACACATAAAAAACTATCATCTTTAATAAATGTGATTTTGATGTTTAGGTTATTTAACACGAGATATCAAAAGTAATACCAACAACAAACCATGTCAATGATTTTAACATGATTATGAAATAACTCAAGTAAGTGAAATTCACTTTCACAGATGATGTTTGTAATTATAATTTTCAATATTCACTAATACAAACCTTGGAAGTGATGGTCAATATAATCAGTAAATCTATAAAAAATATAACTTAGCAATAAAGGATTTCAATAAGTAAATCCTAAATGAATATCTTCTATAGAGAAAATTCTAGGGACCTACTTGTAATTCCTTAACCACATAAGGTAGATGACAATCACTCAACCATAAGATGAGATAGAATAAATAGAAAAAGTCCAAATATGAGATTAGAGGTAAATCTATAAGACTAGAACATGATTTATAGTACTTTTGTAAGAGGGGGTATCTTAAGAAATATTTCTAAGACATTAGAGTGAGTTATAGAAGAGAATTTTTTTGAATGCTCCAGTTCGTTAAATTTAATGAATATAGGCGCAACTTTCTATTAAGTGTTAATGTTCTAATGGAATAATGGGTGGTTGATTATTGTGCATTATTTAATTCTACCTTAGAGTAGGGGTTCATTAAAAACTATATACCTAGAATATATGGAAAATTACACTTGATAGACTATGAGGCTCTTGAATATTTTAGAATGTGTGATGAGAGTATCCGAATACTGAATAGGAACTTCCTAACATATAAGGAAGTGAGACACATATCATGTTTATGAAAAAATTTCACTTATTTAGGATAGTTAGATAAAGAGGGATATATAACAATATTATATAATGATGTATGGAAACATACTAAAGGATAAAAGTTTTTTGAAATATTAATTAAGGATGAGACCTCACATCTTACCAGAAATTCAGATGTAAGTTTGATGGTCAGAACTAAAATTTATAAATTTTTAGAGTTATTTTATTTTTATCTTGGACATATTAGTGAGAAGAATATGAGGGTTTTAGTCAAATAATGGTGTACTAAATATTTATCATACTAATGTTATAATTTATGAAAGTTGTATACTGAATAAATAGAGGATAATTTCATTTAATTTTAATAGAAGGAAAACTTTATACTCAAAGCTTGAGATCATTAATACTGATGTTTAGGGGCTATCCCCAATTCATTATCACAGAGTTTCTTTATAATTTTTCACTTTTATCAATTATACCACTAGAAAAGTACAAGTACATTTACTGAAGCACAAGACATACATGTTTAGTGTTTTCACTCAGTGTAAAGTAATGGTATAAAGAGAGAATAAAAGAATTATTAAATTACATAGGTCAGATAATGGTGGAGAACAAACCAAAAGGAACTTGAAATAATAATACTAGAATAAAGGAAGTATACATGGAAATACTATACCAAGAACACCAAAACAAAATGGTGTGGCTGAACAGATAAACATAATGCTGATAGAGAAGGTACATAACAAGGGGTAAATTTTGGTATGTATTATGAAATTTTGTAAGAAACATTAAATTTTGATTTTTAATTATTTATTTAAATTTAATTTTCACTAGTGGCGTAAGAGATTACTGAGCAATTGTGGTCTAATAAACCAACTTAAATCCATAAAATGAAAGTTTTTTTAAAAACTTCATATGTTCAAAATGATGTTAAGGGTAGGGATAATCTTGATGAAAACCTCAAATTTATTTTATTTATATGCTATGAAGAAGAAAACATTGGTTATAAACTTTTAGATAATATTCATCAGAATATATTCAATGATCAAAACATTATCTTTAACGAGAGGGTATTATACAAAGACTGGAATTTAGTAGAGAGTGATGTTGAGTTAAAAGAATCAATATATCAGATTTATTTTGATCTGAGTGGGATAATTTTTTTTCTATATCTAATGAGTTCAGATGTTGAAATATTTTTTTAGATGATGGGGAAATAAAAGATATACTATAATGATCAAAGTCTACAAAGGCATGAAAAATAACTCTAAATGGTTTGATTCCTAAAGTTTAGGCTTGAGATGATATAGAACCCTATGGATCAAAATCATAGATTTAATTATAAAGGACTTACATAGTTTGATGAGTGATAAATATACATGGTCATGACATGTAATAATTTATTTTTATAAATAAAAGAGAGAGTTATAGTCTGGAAGAAGCTGCATCACTCAGTAATTCTAGAAAGTGGACGTTTTATATAGAAGATGAAATTGACCCACTTTTTTCTATTTAGACCATGGATCTAATAGTTTTACCATAGGGAAATAAATTGATTTAGAGTAAATGGATTTTTTTATTGATATAATAAATTTATAGAAGTAATAGGTATAAATCAAAGCTGGTGGTGAAAGTATTTCAACCAAAAGAGGGAGTATATTTATTGGATATTTTTTCACCAATAGAAAAACATACTATCATTCACATGATCTTATGATTTTATTCTAATGATGATTTGTATTTATAAAAAATAAATGAAAAGAATATGTTCCTTCATGATTATTTATAGGAATAAATTTACATGAAGAAACCAACTGATTTTAAGGATAATTAGAAAGACATAGTATGAAAGCATAATTTTAGTCTCTATGGCCTGAAACAAGATCCACCTCAATAGAAATACAAATTCGACTAATATTTATTTGAAAAAAATTTCATTTAAGGAAACATAGATCACTATTACTATTAGAAGGTGTGAAAATATGGTTACATTATCATCCTTATTTTGTATATCAATGACATGATTCCTATGGGCCCAAAAATTCAATATATCTAGGAAATAAAGTTTCAGCTATCCATAAATTTTGAAACAAAGGATCCTAGAGTTGAAAATATGATTCTTAGCATGAGTATTGAAAGATATAAGAGTATTTGTATATTTTTATTGTATCAAAGGGAGTATATCTAGATGGTCATCAATCAATTTTCAATGATTAGGTATAAATCAGTTTTAACTCTTCTATTCAAGAAAATTAAATTGTCAAAGGGGAAGTAAAAATGAATAAAAGATGTGGTGAGATACATGGATAATGTTCCATTTTATTTTGATGTAAGAAGTTTAATGTATGTAGTGGTAGTTACTCATCTTAAAATTACATTTTAGTGGTATTTGTGAGATGATACATGGAAAATCTTGTGAATGATTACCAAGAATCCATTAAGTGGATCATTCAATTTATAAAACTTACTGAATATACTAATTACTAATTTTGGTTATCTGAACCATTGAAAATGTATGTTGATGCTTATTTTGGGGGTGATTCTAATACTCAAAAGAGTATAATGAGATTTGGGTTTATGTTTAATAGAATTAAAAAAGGAAATGGTTTGATTTTAAGGTTTATAATATTAACTTTGGAAGAATTAAGAAATTATTTTAATTTACTGAGATAGCCAATATGCGATAAACGTAGTGAAAAATCAATCATTTCGTTAAATAAAAAAAATATCTACATGAAATACTAGTATATTTAAATGTTGATTTAGGATGGAGAGTTAAAACTAAACAATATTTCTAGAAAGAAAAATCTAATTGATATGTGCACTAAGGTTCTAATCCAAAAAAATCTGAGGTAACATTGTGCCTTATGGGGATTAGGGTAGTTGAAAGGAGAAAGAGATGAATAATTATTTATAAAAGGAAGATAAGAAGTTTGAATCAATCTTTGTGTTTTATGTTGACTATATATCGTGAAATAAGTCTTCTAGTGGGATATTTTTATGATTTTGAAGACCATCCAAGGCTCTGGATTTATTTTACTTAAGGTTTTGGATTAAATTCACTAGTAATAGGCATATTAAGTGAATACTTGAATAACTGATAGATCATTTTGTGAGAAACTCTAAAGGATGTTTTAGTTTAGTATAATTTTGATCATCCAATTTGGCCAGCTATAAATAGGATGGTGATGTTCTTAGTTTACTAGTTTTATCTACTCTTGTCTAGGAACCAAAAAGAGATCAGTGATCTCTATTTCTAATGGTTGATTTCCAAAAATTAAGAGATCGATGAAACTAGGTAATCAAATGTACCTAACTATATATATAGGCTGGGAACACCCACTAATGTGTAATTAGATTACATTTTAAGAGTGATCCACATGAATATAAATTCACCAATTTATAATATTTTTACTTCTAGAGAAATAATACTTTATAGTTCTCTCCCATGGGTAAAGGTTCAAAATTCAAACCACATAAATCAAAGTTCACTCTACATTGAAACTTTAATTTATCTTTTATGTATGATTTTGTGTATCTTTTCCAGAAGACTATGTGTGTGGTTATTTATGGTTTATACAATATCCTAAGTTTTAGTGATCTATTTCAAGGGATGTGTTGTGTTTCTACTATGAGTAACATCTGATTCGTTAATTTTTAGTTAATGAATTATACTGATCCCAATGGTTGAACATCTCAAAAATTTATTATTTACACATGATAGGCCTTTTTCATCATTTCCAAAAAAATATGGATACATAATATTAAATTTATTTTTGATTAATATTATTTTTAAAGTGAGATATCAAAAATGGGATAAACTCTTTTTTGGATGATGGGTCCTAACATTTTTGGCTAGACCATGGTAAGACATAAAAAATAATGAGTGGTTAATTCCTTTTAGGGTTTTATTCCATTTTCGTAATGATGTTAAGGAATGGGGGCCTTACCGTGATATTCATTGTATGGTTTAAGTTTATGAAATATATTGGTTGTTTTTCCTATAATGGATGGTGGTTATGTTACAACTTCCTAGTGATCCATTAACTGGACAAGTTATTGTCTACGTTACACATTCCATATGATTCATACCCTATATAAGAGGTTGGATATCTGACATCTTCTTCTTGATCCATTTCCCATTTGGGTGGTCAGTTTTTTATGACTTCCTAAATATTTTATTTATATTGTAGTATATGTTGGTTTTACTATCTATGATAAGACCCCTTCCTTTTTCGTTGGACAAAGAAAGTATAGAAATGATTCATGGTGGCTTGGTTAGTGCCTAATGACCCAAAAATGGTTTATTATTAACTGATTGAAGTATTTACTATTTAATACATTCAATCACATATATTACTAGATTATGTCAAGGGATTACTGGTGGTGTATAACTATTTTTATAGTTATAGCCTACACATGAAACATCACGGGTGTGTGTATATTTTTTCCAAGGATATTGGTAAGGGGAATACACTTATGTGGCTGAGTAGGTTGATCTTGGAATGAAGATGTAGTATCAGAACATACTATGGGATCATTATTTATTGGATCCACTCAAATTATTTTATTATTTTGAATATCAAATTTATTTATTTATCATCCATAGAGATCATATTTTGACTAATAATGTATAATCATGAATATATTTTATTATCACATGTGATCTAATTTATATGGTTAGCATGAAACTATGATTCTATATTATTTATTATTTCATTATGTATTCTTATGATTTTATTATTTTTCATTTGCATGATATCGAGGAAATATTAACCAAAATGTATGGTATTGGACATTAACTCTAATTAGAAACCCTATGCATATATAAAGGTTTACATTTGGTAAGGTACTAATCTAGCTCGAAGGCAGTGAACTGGGATGGGGTGTTTTAAAATAGTATTAAAGTCCTTGTTTCATGAATTATTGTTTTTGGGGTTTTTAGATATTGATAAGATGTTTAAAACATGGGTTAGAAGTTATGCTTGTGTTTTTCTAAAACATATATATTAAACATTAGAGTTTTCAGCATGTGAGTTTGATGTTAATGGGTTTTAGTTTATGTTTTCATTCATTTATCTATAGTGATATTTTAAATTTATGCTTTAATACATTTTATCTTGCCCAGGGTGGTGAGGGAATGTGAGTATATGCATCAGGCTTTCACATAGGTTCTGATGTCATGTTTTTGGTTTTATGTGACTGTAAAAGGTTTTTTAAATTGCGATCATAATTAAAAAAATGATGACACTTTATCTGATCTTTCTACAAATAAATTATTGTATTCAGCTAATTAATTAAACTGTAAATATTTTTCAAATATTATTTCATGGATATAACTGTGATATATGTATAGGTATAATCAATGTGATCTTAGGGCTTGAGTAAATAGTGGGTTATGGGGTTCAGGTGTCTTTAATAATGGACCCATAGGGACTGTCCCCTTTGGATAGTTAGTTGTAATGATATTATTAGTTGGAGTATATGTGTGGCAGTTGTGTTGGTGTAAACCCAATCAAGATTGAATTTTATCAATATTTAATATATTTTTTGTAATTTTATAAATTTATATAATGGTATTTCATAACAAAATTCACAATGAAGATGACCCATGAAGCTATATGAATCTAGAGTTGTAGTTGTTCTTGAAGTTAAAAGTGACTCTTTTTTATCTACGGCTGATTAGGAGGGAGGATATGTTGATCCTAATGTAATTGAATTTTATTTTTTGTCAATAAAAGGTCAATATGTATTGGATATTATAAGAATAAATATATTTAAGAAACATGTAGGATAATTATTCTCTATTTCAATTATGACAACTGTTGAACTGGCCTCAAAGCTCAAATACATGTGCTAATGGTTTTGAAGAAATGAAAAATTATTTTCAACAATGAAGAAGGAATATGAAGGCCAGGAAAAATAATATTTTTCATGATGATTTATTGAGAAGATGTTTTTAAATAATTACATGAAAAATAAAGCATACATTATTTTTAATGAATTATATTTAAATAATAAATTTGATAATTGATTGGTATTTTAAATTCTATACTTATAATGATTCTTATTATTTTTAGTTGGAATTATATAAAATATATGACCATTCATACATACCATAAGGGCTTGCTCAATCAACCTCATTATGGGATCTAGCTCAACCAAAAGGGAGAGCCAATTTGAGAAAAATTCATGGAGGGAAGTGAGAGAGTGGGTATGCATATAATCCAATGTGAGGCAACAATTTAGTACTTTCATGGTTGATGTATAAGACCCCCATGGATGTGTATGAGTGGTGTGCAGGGGAATGTAGCTGCACATGCCCCATTTGGTGTCTAAAGTGTGACTGAGTGCCAACCCTAGTTCCAACTTGAGAGGTCCACAAAATAGAATATATTATAAAGGAGATCCAGAATGATTAAAATTATATATGGGATAAGTGATGTGTGGGACACTATAGCTACACATTAAATGATATATAAATAAATAAATCCATTTGATCCTCTATATTTGGACCATCTAATAAGCACCGATGAATCATCTTCAACATCCTTCCTTTATTAGTTCATTAATGTCTGAGTTCTACATTATGAAAGCCTCCATGGATGGAGATGAACATGATATCATTATATGATCAAGATCTTAAAATTAATATGCACAATATCTTCATGTACACAAGACACGATGTGAATGAAATATTTTATTCAAAGTATAAGCCATGACCAAACAAAATATTAACCTAAAGATTGTTAGAGGTAGTATGTGTTTATGCGTTTATGTGTGTGATCATTATCATATTCACATGAATAAATACCCACAAAGTGAAAAATCAGTATCTTTTAAGAAGAGACACCATGATTTTTGAAATTATATTTTTTGAGAAATGAAAAAATATTTTGTGGTTTATAAAAACGAATATAAGAAATATTTTATACGATGATAAATTTAAAATTGAATCGAAATTAAGTTTAGAGGAAAATTGATTTATAACTCATCTATAAATATCAAGCATATGATACCCAAAAAGATGTTTTGGATCAAGATTTTGAGTATCTCAATGTTAGAGAGAAATAAAGCACTACAGAAGTCTTGTCTCACAAAGTGGAGATCTATGATACAATTTTCATTAAGAGAAGATCCCACAAATCATTATTCTTGTGATAATAATAAGATCTCATGATTCTTACTTTCATAAGGAAAAGGAAATCCTATGACATATTTCCCATAACTCTCACACTCAACATATTCATAAAGAAACTGTGACAATGCTGGCCTTCACTAGTGTTATACACTTACAAAGAGATTCACCAAGAAATGATACATGAAACTATTTGATATTAAAATGACACTCTATGATCTTAAATAATCATTATTAGGCATATGATATTGAGATCTCATGTGATCCAATTAACATGAAGGGAAATAGATACATAGTTCCAAACACGTGTGATTTCATATACATGAATAAGAACACATGAATGACCTCATGCACATGAAAATGTGTGAAATATTTTTAAGAATACTGAAGATTGATTATGTTCAATTTCATACATGAGGTTATAAAGGTAGTGAGATATTTATGGTAGTACTCAAAAAAACTATACATAATTTAATAATAAATAATAAAAAATAATAAAAAGATATATATATATATATTAAAGGATTATGTAAATATTTATTACCATAAATTATCTATGAAGTTAACATGAGGAAATTACATTAAGGATTAATGTAGAGAATAATTGAAGATTTTTTAAGTTTTATGTTGCGTAAAATAATATTAGAGTGTGTGTATCTCTTTCACACATATGAGTGAAGTTGGGAATTTATCATACTGAAAGAATAATATATGCCTGAGAATTATTGAATTGATTTATATAATCTTACAAGAGTCATCCAAAATATTTGCTAAAAGACTAAAAATCTACAAAGGTACTTGCATTTTTATATGATCGAATAAGTTCTAGTATTTTCATGGAGGAAGATCACTTTGATGATGGAAAACAATTTTCTACTATAGGATCAATAAAAGAAGGTTGTGTGAAGTAGTATAAAGATCCTATTATGCGAATCAAGAGTGTGAAGGCCACTTTTTAATCTAGTAACAATGTGTAAATTAGTATAAATATAATACAATTTGGACACATGAGTTAGAACATAGAATGAATCTATATTGGACATTGTATTTAATGAAATGATTAGTGGAGAGTCCATGTTGGGGGGTCTAACCAACATAGAAAGGAATATATATCTATATTAAAATTTGTAAATCCTAGGTTTCATGACATCACTTATTAATTTTTTATATTATGTGAGACTTTGATATATCAATGAGTAGATCGATAAAATTAACAAGTTCAAGAGTTCTAATTCAAAAGAAAGAATTTATAAAAGTTAAAACACAGACTCACCCCTCTCTAAGTGGTCAATTCGACCTGCGGATCTATACGAGATAAGTGTGATTTTGTGGATATTCCTATTGTATAATGAACTAAACCTATTAATATATGAGTGTTTTTCTTAATGATCATGGTAAGTGGAGATATAAAGTTGAGTGAGGCTACTATGGTAGACATCAACCAAATTTTTTTGATGTAAAATCCTCCAACCTTTCAAGTCACAGGGGTACCTCAGGATATCAATGAATATATTGATAGGAAATAATGTATTTTCATGATTATTGAGACACCTAATGAGAAAATAAGGAATCAATACGTCTTTATTCTTTAAGGACCTATAAAAAGAACTTGGAGTGCGATGGTGAAAGTGATGAGACAAAAGTTCTTTTCATGGGAGTCCTTTAAGGACTTTTTTATCAATGAGTTATTACCTAATATGATAAAACTAGACTGAGTATTGGAGTTTAGGGAACTACAACATGGATAATTATCAATGATAAACTTTTCTACTCAATTCTCTTAGCCACTTAAATATACTCCTTTTTTATGTGATAATGAGGCATAACGGGATGAAGATTTGAGATTTTACTTCAACTAAATATGATGAAATAAGCGATGATGTTCAACCATATAATTCTTATGAGAACAAAAGGTTTTTTTAATGTTGAGAGTATCCTAGTGGAAGGCATTTTAGTAGAAAATTGTATTATTCTTAGTGGTTTGAATGGTGACCCTTTTAAAGGATCTAGTGGTGCATCTTCTAGTGGAAGGGAGAGGAAAGTTGATGAGATACACTAGAGTGGTGAATGAAATTTATACTGGGTATAGGTTCTTCTCTTCCTACTCTTGGAGTATATATAATTATATGTTATTAGTGTGGGATTCTATGCCATTTTTTCATTTCTTATCCTAACCCTTTGATAGAGTGTAAATATTTTAATAGGATGTAGAACCTACAACGTTATTATTGGAGAATTACATAAGAAGGTGAATGAAGAAAGTCAATGAATAAAAAGGTTTATTGATATTGGTTAGGGGACCTATGTAGACTAATAGATGAGCTTCATATGGGAGGTTGTGACATGGAGGTATTCATGGATAGAAGGGGAAGTAGCAATAAATAAATACAAGTTTTGTTCCCCAGAGCATTTGGGGATCCCATGTCAAGTGTTATTAATCGAATGCGAGCATTATATTTTGTGATGTATCATATTATATATGATTAGGGATAGGGATTTTTAATAATTATAGGTTTGGTTTCATATCTTTAACTCTTTTTGAAGCACAGTTCAATATAGGAGTGACTCACTTTTTCATCTCCCCAAGTTTGGCATTTGGTTTGATGATTTCGTTGGGGAATTATTTTTGTCTTATCATATTCCTATAGGGAAGAAGTTATGTCATGTTAGAAGATTACCTAGGTTATCCATAGTGGTTATAGGCTATGGTCACTTATTTTATTCCTTTATTTTGAATATAAATAGCTTTTATATTATCTTTAAGAAGGATTAAATGATTCATTTTTAGGATGTCATTAATTTCTATGAGAGATGGGTTTTATTTACATCACTCATAGGTACCATAAAAAAATTACCTAGCGAATAATATTTCTAGGTAGGTAGAGATGAACCTACCCATAGGTAGTTGGGGAACATTAATGCATGAGTGACTTGGATTGTTTTTAAAGCTAAGTTAGTGATAATTTCACTTAATTTTCATCGAGAAGTAAACTATTTCAAAAATGTATTTAGGATAATTTCATTTTATTTTCTCCTAAAATTTTTTGAGTTCTCCATCGATCTCATGCTAGGTGTAAAGCCCATATCAAAAAACATTTATCATATTGACCCATTTTAGCGGAGACAGTTGAAGGTACAACTTGTGGATCTTAAAGCCAAGGGGTTTATCCATCCGAATACCACGCCATTGGATTCCCAAATCATATTTACCAAGATTGGTAAAAAATGATATTTTTGTATATTAAGGACATTTAAACAAGATTAATACAAAGAACACATATCCAATACCATAGATAAATGACCTACTTGATTCATTGAGGTGATCTCAATAGTTTTACAAGATTGATCTATGACCAGGCTATCATTAACTCTTTGTTAGGGACGTGGATATACCAAGGGTATGATTTTAGATTATTAATGATCTATAATAATTCATGGAGATGTAATTTTGTTTGATAAATGAACTAGTGGTGTTCATTTATCTCATGAACTGTATCTTTCATGCCTACATAGACTCTTTCGTTATCATGTTTTTATGATATTTTGGTATTTTCTAAAACATTAGAGTTGTATGGGGTGAATATATAGATTTTATTGGGTATTATTTGAGTTCATATACAATATTAAATTCTCTATATGTTCTATTTCTAGATTCTAGAGGTACTCATTCATGGGAAAGATATATATGATGTGAGAGTTTTTATTTACTCAGAGAAGTTGGAGGCTATGAAATATCATGCTTGACCCAAGAGTGTTCTTGAGATCGTGAGTTTTCTTAAAGTTTTTTGGTATTGAAAAATATTAATTTATTATTTCTCTCACTAAGTTTCCCATATGATGGGATTGATCAAGATAGAGGTGAAATATTAGTGGATCAATTAGTGTGTGGATAAATACAAAAAGTTGAAATGAATGTTGAAATATTCTTTTAATCTTATTCTTATTCACCTATGAAAGGGTTAAATGGTATATTTTGATTCCTTATGAGTTTTATTCAGATATATTTTGATAAAATAGGGTATTTTAGTCACTATTGTGTCTCATTATCTATGATCATATTAGAGGAACTACCAAAAATACAACTTAGATCTAGTTATGGTGGTCCATGTTCTGCAGTCTTGGTGAAACTATATTTTTAGAGAGATATTTATAGTTTACATGGATGAAAAGATCATTTTATATATCCTCTAACAATGGTAATTAAACCTAGAGTAGATGTATTAGGATGAGTACCTCCAAAATCTTGATTTTGATATAGATTATTTCCCAAGGAAGGGAAACATCATAGAGAATTATCTTATCAGAAATAGTCAAGATTAGGTGGTTATAGAATTTAATGAATAATAAAAATTGATTTGTATTTGTGGAATGGAAATTGGATATGACTGAGGGCTATAAGGTGATAATTTTTTCTCTTTTAGACATATATTCTTCACTATTATAATGAGTGAAAGGTATCTAGGAGTCAGATTTATATTTTTTCATGATATTGTAAGGGAGCCTGGATGAATATATTATTAAAAGATAAAACTAAGAAAAGTATGAGGCATTTTATATCTATAAAATGGTGGTAGTTTTCACTTATATTAATGTGGAGTTGATGAGGGAATCACCCACCTCACGATGGGCCATGAAGCTTGGGTTCACAAAGATGTACCATGATATTAGACACCACTTCTAGTGGATTGGTTTAATATGGTACATTGCAGGTTATGTGGATTTCTATCTCAAATATCAAAGGGTGAAGGTAGAACATGAATAGATAAAATAATTACATCAACTATTTTCAGTTCCCACTATAAAGTCAGATGAGGTAACCATGGATCCAACCATTGGCCTATTGAGGAATCCAAATGTTCATGGTGTGATATGGGTTTTGGTAGACCACTTGATAAAGGTATCTTACTTCTTGATTATTCAAGAGACCCAATCATGAGATGGGTTTGGTAAATTGTACATATAGGAGATAAAAAATCTTTATCACATTCCAACAAGTATCATATCAGATAGATATGCATGTTTTATGTCCCAATTTTGATAGGGATTATAGAAGGATATGGGGACTCATTTGAATCTTTGTATAATATATCTGCCATGGATATATGGTAAGTTTGAGAGAATGTTTTTACACAAGGTTATGTTCAAATCTTTCATATTATCCACCAATAGAGAATGGTATGCCCATTTATAATTAGAAGAGTTTACATACAAAAACTATCCAAATTATATTTTAATGGATTCATATGAATACTTATAGAGTTAGTTATGTGAATCTCTTTTATATTGTTCAGAGGTGGGTGAGTTAGAGATCATTGGGCAATGCTTGGTATAGGATACCAATAAAAAGGAATTTTTAACTTTGAATGAATAGTCACTACACAGATTAAGAAACACTCATTTATTAACCGAAGGTGATGAACCTTGGATTTTTACATTTGTAATTGTGTATTCATATAAGTATCACCTTGGTTAGGTCATTGTTAATTGAGTAATTAGGGAAAGAATTAACTATGGTTTATCTATTAGTTCAAGGGAGTGGGGTGGGTTAGTACCATAAAATATTAGTTGGATTTTCTTTCAAGAAATTAGTCCATGAATGATTTGTTTCACTCGGTTCAATAGTGAAATAATGATCCTGATACAATATACGTGATTGATAGTGAGAATATTGAATTGGAGGAAGATGAGACCTTTGATAATAGGATAGAGTGAACTGTGGAATAGAGTGAGAATATTCTTCAAGAAAAATATAGTAACTCTAGTACAAATATAATGGCAGAACACACATATTTAAGAGGATTCCTAAAATATGAAAATTTTCATGATTTACCAGTGACTTGGATTATTCAATGAGGTAAATATTCTTATCAATTGAGAGAATACCTTGTCTCTCTGTGTGTGTGTTGGGGGGGAGTCAGTTTCTAATCCTAAATATGGAGGTACAATTTGTGGTACATTTTTTTTATTTTAATTAAATTATAATGGTTGAATATTAATGTTTCTGGGTAGTATCATGTGTTGTTGGTGGATTGGAGAGTGGTAATCAGGGCCCTATTGCTATAAATTTATAATAGGAACCACCAAGTACTTATTATAAGAGTGTTGGGTACCTAGTGAAACATCTAAGGGAAAATATCCCACATACCCCCATTGGCTAGCTGGTGGTGCTATACTAAGCGGTTAGTAGGGCACCATGCACTCGGTATAGATATGTGGGGTACACAATGATCTTTGTGGATAATTTCCATTACAGAATTTTTCAATTTCCCCTTACAATATTATTTAAACCCATTTATTCATTCTCATATTTACCTAAAAATACCATCATACCCTTACTTAGTTTCTTCTTAGTTCCAATGCCTACGTATGCCTCACTTCTCACCAGATTAAAATTTTCCAAGTTATATTTATCATCTATATTTAAGTATAACCTTATACAATAATCTATTTGGGTTGGATTTTTTTATTTATTCCTTTCCCATAATAAATTCATAATTTAATATTTTTTATTAGGTTTATTATTTTGGAAGAGTGGGATTGAATTAGGAGAATTCCCTTGGAGATATGGCTTCTAGTGAACTGAGATAGGTGGTCCTTAACATGATTTGAAATTTATATAAGACTAAATGAATTATTATCCATGAGGTTCATTTGTGTGCATGTGATTCCTATACATAATGAATTAGGGAGATTGGGATGGTTATAAGTGGTAGAATTATCCTTAAAGATGAAATTTTTAGATATTCTAGGTTGTTATAACTAACCAATGGTGAGTATTATTTAGTGTTTCCCATGATGGAATTTTTAGAGTGGTTTGGGTTTCCTATACTTTTTTATAGCATCAATGGGTGTTTATCATGTCATATGGGTATCGTTATGAGCTTCTTAACATAATAAGATGAATTGGTAGTAGAATAGATTGTATATTTGTGACTAGGATGAGTTTTAATATAATAGATAACTAATAAAATTAACTTCATTGTGGATGATGGGTTGATATGAAATGTCTTAACACAAATGTATAGTCCATGAATGGACATGAAAAGTTGTGTATGGTTAGTTCATATTGGGTTAGAATATTTAGTGAGTAAACATGTTACACCATGGAACCTTATAATGGTCTTTCTGGTATAATTCCACTTTATGGACTATATTGGTTGTGTTTATATTATGGGAGGATGGAAATATTACACCTTCTAAATGATTGAGTTCATATATGGGAGGTTTATAATGTTATACCATCCCGGTGATCTATTTACTATATAAGAGGTTGACTATGTTACACTTTTCTCATGGTTGGTTTCCCATGAAGGAGGTTGGATATGTTTTTTTCTCCTTGGTATCCTCTTCCTATTATAGTCCATGATGGTTTCCGATGGTTCAAAATGAATTTTTCCACCAGAATTGTCTAAAGATGGTATGGTTGGGATCCATCACCATAACAACATATTTTTTTATTTTAATATATATTAGTTTTATCTTTTAATTATTATTCAGATTATGAATTTATATTTATTCAAGATATAATTATTTTTAAAATATATCATGTGTTTATTCCTTATATGTTATATAAATAATTACATCATCATTATGCAATAAAAACAATTATTTTAATTCATGTCATAAAACATGTCTTATTTGAGGTTAAATATATTTCCATGACATGATTTTTTATTTTGATATATATAAATAATTATTTACTTATTATATATTTTATAAATGGATATTTATGTAAATTATATGGATTTATATCAATAATTATCATATAATAATCTTAGAAATAATTCTTTCAAGGTATGAAACAAGAATATGGTTTTTCATTTGAAAAGAAATATTAATTATTCAAAAAAAAATTTCTTAATATAAAATAAAATCTATTTTATAATTCAATCTTTTAAAATTTTAAAAATATTTTAATAAAATCAATATCATATTTTTAATAATCATTTAAAAATAATAAGATTTTTTTTGAAAACAAGATATTATAGTATGTTATAAATGTGATGTATAATTTATTTTTTTTATAATTAGTTATTGTAAAAATTGAAGAATTTTATTTTAATTTTAATTTATGGTTATTAATGAGCTAATTAATTGATTTTGAAATTTAATATTTGAATTCATTGTCGATATAAGTTGACTGATACATATGAATTTTAATACAAATTAAAAATAAGCATTTAAATTAAAATAGAATTCTACTACTCATTATTTTATAATTATATAGACTATTTTTCAATAATTAAAAAATTTATAGAATATGTTATAATATTTTATATATAAAACTTTTTTTTAAAATTTAAACATCCAAATCCTATTTGATTATAGTTTGAGTAATAGAGTTGTATTATTTTTAAAAATTAGAGTTCAAGTTTGAATTTAACTTTATAACCCATTATTAAATTTAAATCTTGAAAGTAATTGATCATCTTATAATGGAATGATATGTGTTAGAATACTTAATATGTTTTAAAAATTACAATTTTAAAGTCAATATATGAATTCAAATTGGTTGGAAGTTGAGTAAAATATTTGGACTATTTTATAAAAAAAGAGGTTTAGTTCAATTAGAATTTTACTTCATATAATAAAATTTATATCTTGAATATTATAGAATATTATAGAAACATATTTAATGTATAGGATAATATGATATACATAATATATATTATAAATATTATCTAATCAATCGAAATTATTTCTCATGTCATGATAAATATGAAAATACTTATGTAATGTCGAAACAGTTCTTGTGCGACATATGAAAAGAAACAATTGATGGATTTTATGATAATAATGAGATGGGATAAGGAAATGGATAAATTTAAAGGATAAATATTATAAATCATAAATATTTTATATTTATATATTCCAATTATATATATATATATATATAATTTTAAATATTCAAATTCATACCCACCTCTTTTATAATATATGTAAAGTAAAAATATTTTATTTAATATATTACTATAAATAAACACATTTTTATGGTTTGTGAAATTCAGAGGGTATTTGAATTTCTAGTCACACATCAGGGGTAATTTTGAGATCTAGGATTCAAATTGGAATTTTGAATGTTGGATAATCTTGAGGAGATATTATTTGATATGGATCAAGGCTCCAGAGATGTTTTAGGTTCTCGAGTGAATCTTAAGAGATTCAAGAGGACATTGAAATATTTTAAAGGGTTTCTACCTAGCATAAAATTATCAAATAGTTAGGAAAAATTGTTTTAGGTAACCATGTAGGTTGGTTTTTCTAAGGGGTGTGGTGCATAAGCTTTACAGTTTGCATAAAAATAGTGAAAAAACTTCAATTCAGGTTTCAGTGGTACTTGCGTCGTTGACATAGAGTTTGGTAAACCATGTGGAAAAACCATGTAAGGGGGTGTGGATTAAAAAATTTCTAACTGAATAGTTGGTAGATAGTTTTTCAAACAATAGAGTAATCTTTCAACCTACCTGATTTCTATAAAAGGATGAAATTAACTTTTCCCCCTTTAGTTTTTTACTCTCCCCGCTCTCTACTCCTCCCTTATTCGTTTCCAGGCCCAAAGGGTATCCCTCACATTTCTCCATCATTACCACCTCATTTTGGGGAAATTTTGATATTATTTTATTGTTATTGAAGTGAGTTAACCCTCTTTCTATCCTCTACCTCTTCTTTTGATGCCACTTATTTTTTTGACTCTAGCTAGTGTTTTGAGCTACGATTCTACTAGATCATGATGGAATCATATTATAATGATGCAGATTAGGAATGGATTGTCTAAATTAAGACCTAAGATAAAGAACAAACACCGTTTTTTCTATTTCTATGATTGTATATTGCCTTATGAATTTTTCTAGGTTTTCTATTTAAAATGATGAAATTGGACATTGAGTTAGTAATGAGTTTTTCTGAATTTATGTATCTTAGGTATGGGTGCATGTATGAAGTGGAACACACCCCATTACTTAAGTATTTGGTTAGAAAATGTTTCTCAGGTAATTTTAGTTAAATATTACCTTTTAAAATAGTTTTAAAATTATTTATAAATTTTTATAATTAATCATTTTGGATATAATGGCTTGATATAGTAGCTTAAGTGTTTATATGAGCTTGGATGTGGCTTCGATGAGCTTACGGGAGAGTGGATATGATTTCCTTAAAATAATTAACTCTGTATGGGGTATTTAGTCATTGAAAATTCTCTATTGCTTATGTATTTTGTTTTTACATCTATTGATATGTGGTATTCCAATGTATAGGTGGTTTTACTTTAATTTAATAAATTATTGTTAATTCCCATTGATGGAATGATGTTTCAAGGGACACAGTGAATCCTTGAACACCATTTGATGCCTCATTCACCGATGGATGAGGCCATGATTATAAAAATGAGTTATGTGATGCTTAAACCTTGTAGGTGTATAAATAATGTTAAATGAATAAGACATATAGGAACTATTGGTAGTTTCACTCAGTGAACTCTTAATAAAGGATATTTATGGGTTAATAATGGTTTTACAAGTAGTATTTCATGATAAGTGGGGAATTTTATTTATTAGGGATAGTTTATTATAAATTGGGGTGAGTGTTACTTTCATACTAGCATGATCATACCTAGGTGGGTCCTGGGTACTTAAATAATAGGTTTGGTGGGTGGATGAACCTAGGATGACCATGGAATGTGATAGGGGAATTATAACATCCCTTCGATGTGAGGTTTTATTCCTTTGATTTTTTAGTATTAAGAAGAAATGGTATGATTATGAGAGTGATGGTGAGGGATGTGATTCCCTCCATGTGATGAAATTGACCCGAGAGATGAGACTGAGATAGAGGAACCTACAGAGGGTGTCCATATTATTATGATACCTTAGGAATATCGATGGGTACATTTAAATTTTGTAGACCCTAGAAAGGGTTAGTAAAATTATGTGGGTATTGCTAATTTTAGGTGTAACCTTAGAACAAGAAATTGATGTTGTGAGTGTGGTATAACTATTGTGACATTTTAATGATGTTTTCCTGAGAATATGTTATTGTTAATATATGATAGGTTTTGGAAGATGTACAACCCTTACTATTGATATGATATCTGGTAGGGTGAGATGCACTGACCACAAAAATTTTATTTATATATATGTAATTCTTAGGTTATTACTTATGATTCAATGGGTTTTACTATAGAGAATGCCCAGGTTATTAATTGGGTTTCATAATTTATGTAAACTATTTATTGGTATGGGAGAGGAACAACCTTAAGTTTCTAGATGAGGGTAACTGTTTTATAGTAGGGAGAGTGGACCCTTGAGTTCTAGATGATTTTTTCATTATAAGGATAATGTAAAACCCATGAGTTTTAGTTGTGGATACTTATTACTTTGCATAATGTGTTTTTACCTGAATTCATGATGATTTATTTATGGGAAATGGAGATCACCCTCAATATTCTAAATAATGATATGTGTTTCCGGGGAGGGAGAGTCTACCCCTGTTTTTGAAATGAACTATCACTTGTTTCCTGATAGGTTGTGTGCATGACCCTATACTCGCAATAAGGGTATTATTCTCATAGACATACAAGACTTTCTGATGTCTGTATAGTTTATCTATGGTTTCACATTAGTACGTGAGGATCAATTTATGTGACTAGAAGGTCAATTCAAAAAATTGTATGACTAACACGACATCCAAGACAATGATGTTGTGCACTCACCCAGGTTGTTTTGAGTGGCCTATGTAAGATCAGTTCAACCAGTACCAGGACCTGTACCATGTAATGAATTATTTTCTAGGAATTTTTGAAAAGAACCTAGGAGAGACTAACCACGCCAATCATCCACACCCATCACTAGGAGTTTTAGTCTTTCCATTTCCAATAGGTGGTCATCCCAACCACCACACCCAATAAAATTTATGGTTCTTGGGTGTGGTGATGTCTCTATATCCTAGAAAACCACAAATACCAAAGGTCAAAAATTCCTTGGACTACTACTTTCACCATGGAATATCCCACAATATGGAGAATCATAGAAATACCAAACACCACTCCCTTTACCCACTTCCTCTCAAAATCATAAGGAACCCAAAAGGAAAAAACCTATTATAACATACCTAACCCTATTGGACTAGTGACAGTGGTTAATTTATAATACTAGTCTAAGATACAATTTATTTCATCATAAATGACCTAATATTTTAGTAGTTTGGTAAACTAGATACATACTTGAATCTCACATTACATTTGAAAAAATTAAATCATATTGAATGTAAATATTCCATATCCTCTAACTCATTAAAAGAATTTCTTCTTCAAATAATGGTAAAATAAAACAAAACATGGTTGATATAAAATGATAAAAAATGGTTACATATAGTTGAATATATCATAATTAAATAAGGTTTAATTAATATGGTATATTCAATAGATGAAAACACATTCCATTTAATCAATAAGCCGAGGATGAAGAAAAACTTGGAAGGGATAAATGATGTTCAAATAATTCCATATAAATAATCAAATGAGATTGAATCTTATCAATGGATATCATAACTATTCAATTAATGACATGGACACCAATACCTAAACTCATACTAATGGTAAACATAATTATGGGCATCATAAATATACTATAGAGTCATCATTCAAAGACATATTTCATAAATGGGTAATGACTAAACCAAATACCCAATATAGTTTTTCTCATGATACATACTGATGCATTAAGGGTCTATAAGATTCCCCAATAATTACTTACTAAGTCCAATATATTCATCATATAAAAGGGGTGAAACATAAAAAACATAAACATTCATATTGAAAATCTAGAATATGAAATGTTAATATTTACCTAGTCAAACTAATCATAAAAAATGTGGAGAAAGAATTAGGATGGGATCATTATAAAATATCTCCATGGGAGTATAAGTAAAATAATGGTTTATTTTCATTTATGAATAGAAATTCCATAAAAAGATTATTAAAAAATTCTAGAAGAAAATATCATTTGTAAATTGAAAATCACTTTTAAAAAATAAAAATTTAAAAAATATTAAGTAAAATATTTTCATTGAAAATAAACATATAAAACATTAAATAATTCTTTAAATAATTGAGTGTAAATGATGTTGTGAAATTATATTCATGCTGAGTATGTTAAAACAATGATTTCATTCATGTTTTCCATAAATATTCAAAAAGTGCCCGATTCAGAAAATTACATAAAGATTCATTTGAAACCATTTTGTAACATTTTAGGCATGGGGAACAATGTATTTAATATTTAATGGGATAATAGTAATAACATTATTTAAAACATTTTTAAAAATATACGGATATAGAAGAAAAAGATTCCACATAGAGTACAAACACAAGCTATTTTTTCTTATTAACACGATTTTGGTATCTTGAGCACTTAAAGAGTTTAAAATGAAATGAAAAATCATAATTTTAAAAAATTCCATTGGATAAAAAAATATTTTTGTTTTTAAGATATAAAAAACAAATAATTCCCCCATCAGAGGATAAAACATAAATAATCACGAATAATTACGATGTTGTGAAATTAACCCTTACAACTTTTGAAACATTTAAATAATAACCCCCTAAAAGAAATAAAATCACATGGAAAATTAAATACCATGAATATAAATATATTAATGAGATAACATATCAAAGGGGTATTAGATACAAAAAATAAAAATAGAGGTGCATAATACCAAATATGTCTCATTGGAGTTGAAATCTAGATGAAATATATTACAAATATCATAACTTTAAAGTGAGATTTAATCAATGAATTGATTATGTGTATCAAATATAAATCCAAATAAAACAATTGTAAATAAAACAAAAAATAATCAAAATTCATTACACATATAATCAAAGAATATGGAAAACAATGAAGAAGTAACATAACCTAATTAAAAGAAATTGAGATTTAAAACCCCTTACCCCTTAGTAAATTTTATGTAAAATAGCCTTGAATGAAATAATTTAAATTGAAACATAAAATACTATATATCATGAAGGAATCATGATATAACATATAAAATGGTAGTATATATACCATATAAAAAAATTGGGTACATAACATCAATATATGCCTCAATTAAAATAAAATTAATATTAAATCCCTTACCTCAGGTCCAACTAATCACACACATTATTTATCTTCATTGAAAATTAACTTATGTTAATTATTTACTTTTTTAAGAAAAAATTTAAATTTTATTAATATTTTTATTTTATTTAATACCATGTTATAATTAATTTCTTAATCAATTAAATTCCACATGAAATGTTTTAACGATATTCAGTTCATATATCCAAAATGACAATGGTAGGTTGATTATGATAAAAGAGGAAATTGTTCAATAATATACAGAATAATAATAATGAAATAATTATAATTTTTATACATACATTGTTATTTTAAAATATAAAATTAAATATGGTTCTGAAAAATGAACTTTGTTACAATCATGAAGATATTAAGTTGTATGTACCTATAAGTAACATTTTTATTTTTTCAATAATAATGATAAAAAGAAGGTAAGTTTTATTTTATATTTCTAGAATGAAAATTATATAATAAATAACAAATTTTTTCTTTAAATAAACTTATATATATCATCCATGTGATGTGGAGATGAAAAATGAATCACATCACTTCATGGAGGCGGTAGTCCACACATATGCATGAACGGAATTATCATTTTTGATTGAATAAGAAGTTAATAAAATAGGGAATATATTATTTCTACATTATAATTATTATTTCAGGAATATATTATAAATATTTAAAATATAACACTATAACTGTATTTGATAGGTTGCGATGGAAAACTAATTAAATCAGTTCACGAGGCCGTAGTCTTCCGTACACACGAACACCAATTTCGTTTCCCATTCGATGGAATATAATATTGATATAGGTCATGAAATCAACATAATAACATATAATTATATGGTAAATACTTATTTTTACATATTAATATGGTTGAATAATATTTGGTAGTGGTGGAAGAATAAATAAAACAAAAATGATCGGTTAAGAACAGTACCTCTTCTTCAGAAAACCTCTTTAGATTTACACCGAAATTATTCCTAGAAGGTACTTATAATAAAAAAACACTCTAGGAAATTTAAAGGTAAGAAGGGAATATATTAGTGTAGTTGTTAAAAAAATATAGTCTTTTTATGTTTGAATAAAAGAAGGGAGGAGGTTCCCTTTTATAAGTGAGGGTAGGGGAACTTTTGGAATTTACTAAAAGATTAAAATATAAAAGGGGAATTATATAAAAAAATGTTACCAAATGGCCATAAATAATAAAATAAAGTATGATGATATAATAAAAAAATAAATATTTTATAGGATTAAGTTGTGTTTTAAACCTTATCTTTTGGTTTAACCCCTTAGATAAACTAATTTAACCTTAATCGCAATATCAACTATTTCAGTCTTAAAGGGTTATAATTTTAATTATAAGATTAAAATTGGCTCATAAATGGAAAAGGGATGAAATTTAAGACCATATATTATCCACCATGTGCTATTTAATTTTTTTTAAAATTTTTAAACAAATTAATAAAATATTATTTTAATAAATTATCAATAATGTCATTTTGACACTATTAATTTAATTTGACATTAAAAACACTATAAAAAATATTAAATTAAAATATATTATTTTTAAACATCTTTTATATGGCATATTTATCTAAAACATTCATGTAAAAAAATAATTATTTCAAATTATATTACATTGAATAATTTTAAAATCATTTATTCTATTTTCCCATTGATTTAATAAATAATGTGTTGGAATTGCATAAAAATTTAAGGTAACAATTCGATTAATAAAAAGTATAAATAAATTAACAAGTTAAAAATATTATTTTTCTTTAAATTAATTATTTATAACTGAACACACCTTTTTTATCCTTATTTTAAAAATTTAAATATCTTAAAATAATGAAAATAACATTTTTATATTTTCTTTACATAAATAATTATAAAAGTCCTAATCATGGAAATATAGATAAAATTCCATATATTAAAACTTTTTATGGTTATATATGAAATATAATCATCCAATGAAATTAAAGAAAGTGTTTGGGTTTCTTTTTTAGTCTATATCAAATTTATTTTACCCTTAATTAACTAATTTACCTTTACCATGGTAATGAATATTACTACAGTTATTATTTATAATAGAAAAATTTAAAGAGAAATATTTATCAAATTTAAAAATATTTATTTTTAAAACTGAATCAATTTTTCAATATTTAAAAAATAGAACCTTTAAAATGTAATTTAAAGTTAAACTGAAAACAAAGTGTCAAAAAACTCTTTTTTAGTAAAATGTATATTTAAGTATAATAATATTTTTGTATCAAATTCATAAATAAAATTAATTCTATTTGAATTAAATAGATAATTCACAATATAATAGAAATAATTTTACTTTTAAATATATTTTTTTTAAAAAATTAATTTTTTAAATTCTTGAAACAAAAATAACGTCTTCGATAAAAATCTGAATTTTTCAATCTTCACTGTAAGATCAACCTTTTCAAAAAAAAAATTAAAAAACTCACCTTAAAATTATTTTGATATGCTGATTTAAAAAATGATATAATTTTTATAAAATACCATTTCTAAAAGTATATGAAATTATTGTTTTTCTCACAAAAATAATTACAAAACATTTTTGAAGTAAATTTTTTTTGAAGAATAAAATGATTTTACCAAATATTGAATTACTATTTCATCAGAATTAGTAAATATATTTCTATTGGTCAGGATATTTAAATATATTTAATAATTTTGTTATTACTATTCAAACCCACAAATTCATCAACTTGATTGTGATGATCATACTAAAAAAATAATATTTAATTGTTTGATTAAGCTTGGTATTGAATGTTGTATATATTATTGAAGATAATTATCTTCCTTGAAAATATTAAGGTGTCACATCCCCCCATTAAATAAATTTTATCCTCTTAATATTAACCAAATCTTACGGTTCAATGGTTTAAAATTTTAAAATACGATTTTTTGGAATCCCACATCATAAAAAGAGTTAATAAAACTTCCTCTTGAAGGGAGGGAAGGGAAATATGAAGTTAATCTAATATAAGACATAACTAGGTTTCCAATTACTAGAAAATTAGTGGGAATAGAAAATATAGACATTGAGGGGAAATTTACTATCCAAAATGATGATTTACAGTGATAGAGAACATTGATCCCTAGAAAGTGAATGATCATGAGAATGTTCATGACCACAAAATCATAAACCATAGAGGTTCAAAAAAGAACATTGATTTATCAGAAATAAATGTAATGGGATAATATTTTTCCAAGAACTTTTTCCTAGAGTTTTATAGTCTTGTTTCCATATTGACTAATAACATAAAGGAATATACTTACTTTATAATTATAATTTCAACATTTAATAAATTTATACTATAATTTCATCATTTTTTCCAAAAAATTTGTATTAAAGATGGATATTTCATATCTGAAGCATGAAAATAAACTTCTAATTAATTCCATAATACACAAATTAATAAAAATCCATTCCTTCCTATATTTATTAAAACAAAAAGTGGTTATCAAAATGAAAGATAATACACAAAATTAATAAACATTCATATGAATAGATAAAAAATAATCTCCAAAATTAAATTATAAAACCAAAGGTTTAACATATATCATTCCTTAAATAAATAACCATATATCCGAAATAACCCCAATAACCTTAAAAACAAATAACTTTTATCCTCAAAATGTATCTCATACCCTTTTTCTTACACATCTAATAATGTAATATCATTCTTCCCAAATAATTATTTATATTAATATCAGTGGTTATATGTACCTTAACCCAATAAAATGTCTCTCAAAATATCATTAATCACTTCAAAATAATAAAAATTCAAAAGATATTTCATCTTGTATTATATTTCCCAAAATAAATTTAATATTAGTTTTTAATAACATTTAAGTAAAACAATATCATACTATCCATGAAATCACATAGGCCAGTGGTAACCACCACACCTTTATCACCGTTCAGCTTTGGGTTCTATCCCAATGACCTTTCTAGATGTGAAGAGTTATCACATGATACACAAGTTTTCCTTTTTTTAAAACTATATTAATATAATTCATATAACATTCCAAAAATATGACCAACATCCTCAAAAGTAACATTAGTCATCAAATAATTTTTCAATCTCATGGTTTTTATATGATAAACCACATGTTCCCAAATTTTAATAACCCAAAATTAACTTATAATTAATGATCATATAAACCAAAAAGGTTATAAATAACTTTAAACTCATTTATGTAAAATAAAAATAATTATTTCTCAAATTACCTTTTCACTAAAATATATGCTAAAGAAAGTTGTTGTATTCCCTAAAAGTTTATAAAAATATCCTTAATAATTTTAAACACTTATCCCAGAATAACAAAAAATGGGTATCTAATCCTTTAAACATATGATCAATCTTATATTATCCTCTATGTCTTCTATAATATTATGTTACCTAACCCATGTTTTAGAAAATCTAGTTCCCATGGTTTCTAATATACTTACCCCATACCAACTATATTAGCTCTGAACCTAGTAGTATATATCCAAGGGTTAATTTATTGCATTTTCATAAGATAAAAGTGACCATATACCAAAGGGTATAATACTTTAGTAGTGTTGGTAAACTTGATACATAGTTTAATCACACATTATATTTTAAGAAATAAAAAAATACAACATAGCGAATGTAAATATTTTGAAACCTTGAACACATTCAAAGATTCCTTATTAATATCTTGGGGAAAAGAGAGAAAATAAAGGGGATCTCAAATTCACAACAAGGGTTATGTACAAAATAAGATATAATTAGAAAATAGGTAATAATCAATATGGAAATCTAAATAGCTTAAACAAATACCATTTAATCAAAAACATGAACACATATAAAAATATGGCAGGGATAAATGATGATCAAATAATTCCATATAACTAATCAGATTATCTTGAAACATATATATGGATATAATAACTATAAAAAATTCACATGTACAATAATAACTAATCTCATACTGATGGAATACATAATTTCCAAAATTATAAACATACTATCAAGGCATCATGGAAACACATATTACATTAATGGGTACGACCTTAGCTAGATACACAAGATATTTTGTCTCATGAGACCTACTAATTAATTGAGGGTCTATAGAAGGTCCCACAAACCAATTACTAAGTCTAATTAATTTATCATGTGAAATGGGTGACATATAATCAACATAAACATTTATATTGAAAATATAACATATGAAATGTTAACATTTCCATAGTAAAAACATTCAAAAACCTTCCAGAGAAAGAATAAGGATTACATCATTAAAACATATCCTCGATGGAGTATATTAAAAATAAAGGGTTATTTTCATTTATGAATAGAAATTCCATAAAAATTCCATTTAAAACATTTTTGAGGAAAATGCCCTTTTCACTTTGAAAATCACTTTGGAAAACTAAAAATTTTCAATATATTTGGAAAATAATTTTATTTGAAAATATCCCTGGAAAATTTTCAAGTAATCTTAAAATCATTAAATAGTTATGATAGTGGGAAATTCTTTTCATATATGGTATGCTAAAACAAGTATTTCATTCATTTTTAGAAAAAAGCCAAAAATTATCAATTTAAGAAAATTACATGAAGATTCCTTTTAATTTTATTAAATCAAAAAATGGGTAAAAATTTCTTTTAAAAATATTTAAATAATGTTAATAATATTATTTAAAAATATTTAAGGAAAATATGGATATGGAAATAAATGATTCCCAACCAAGTAAAAAAACAAGTCAGTTTTCCTTAAAAACGTGATTTTAGTATCTTGAGAATATAAAGAGTTAAAAATTAATGAAAAACATATAATTTATAGAAATTACCATAGCCGAATTAAATAGTTCAGGTTTAAGATATAAAGATCAAATAATCCCTCTATTAGAGACTAGAACGTAAATAATCCATAAAAATGATGAGATTTTGAAATAAAACCTCACCACATTGGGATCTTATGAATCATAAACCCAAGAATTTTTTTTCTTCAAATGAAACATTAAATACCATGAATATAATAAAAATTTATGATATACCATGTAAATGTTTTAGTATGTAAACCTTATAAAAATAAAAAGTGCATAAACCCAAATATGCCTCAATGGAGTCAAAATTTAGACAAAATCTCTTAAAAAGATCATACCATTGAGGTGAGAATTATTCAATGAACTGATAATGTATTTCAAATTTAATTCCATATGAAACAATATTAAATAAATAATGTAATAATAAAAATTCATTACACACATAATCCTATAATATCATATATATTGAAGAAGTAATATAACCCAATGATAAGAAATTGAGTTATGAAACTCATTACCACTTGATAACATTCGATTCAAATCCCCTTGGATGAAATAAATTTACCCAAAAAATACAATTCCATGAATTATTATGTATCCATGACATAATATGTGAATAGTTATTATATACACTATATAAAATAAATTTGTTTCATAACATCAATATATGTCTCAATTAAAGGAAATTGAGACGAAATCCCTTACCACATGTCAGACTTGTCACATATGTTCTTTATCTTAATAAATAATAAAATCATTTTAATAATTTAATTTTTAAGAACCATTTTAAAGTTTATTTTGCTTTATATTTTATTTATTACCATGCCATATTTATTAACTTTATTATTTATGTTCACGTCATACGTTTTAATGATATTCCATTCATATTTCCAAAATAATTTTGGTAGTTTGACTATGATAAAATAGGTAATTATTACATCATATATAAAATAAAAATAATTAAATAAATATCATTTTTATACATAAAATATAATTTTAAATCCAATATTAGAATATGGTTAAGAAAAATGAACTGCGTTACAATCATGAAGAAGGTAGGTCGTATATATGCATTAGTTACTTTTCCATTTTCTAATGATCAAGATGAAAAGTAATAAAGAAATATTTTATATTTTTATAATTATAATAATATCATAAATATGATATTATTTTTTTAGAAAAAACATATATATATCATCCATGTGATGTGGTGATGAAAAATGAATCACATTGCTTCATGAAGGTTGAAGACCAGTCGTATGTATGAATGACATTATGATTTTTCAGTGATTGAAAAGTTAAAAAGTATATGATATATTAATTTTAAAAAATGACATAGGTTTCATTAATATAATATAAATACATTAAACACATCCTTATTACCATCTGTGAGAGGTGATGATAGAAAACAAATTACATTGGTTCACGATGCGGTAGTCTGCTGTACACACAAATGATGGTTACATTTTTTATAGAAGAAGAGATGAATATAAGTCATTAGAGAAAAATAAAAAAATATAAGTATAATATAGAAAATTATTTCACTATAACATCAAGGTTTAATAATATTTTAATGATGTGGAAGTATAAATAAAACAAAAACACTCGATTAAGAATGATACCTCTTTTTTAAACAACCTATAAAGGTTTACACCAAAAGCATTATTAGAAGGGTTTTATAATAAAACCAAGTCTTCTAGTACATTTTAAGGCTATTAAGTAATGTATTTGGGTAGTTATTTTCTTAACTGAAAGGATTTTTAAGTGTTATGAAAAGAAAAGAAGAGGTTCCATTTTATAAGTTAGGGGGATACTTTTGGAATTTCTTAAAAGATTAAAATAACAAATGTTTTTCTATAAAAAAATGATTACAAATGGAGATATATTTGAATATAAAGTAGCATGTGATTGAAATGAAAAAAAATAAAATTTTGGTTTAATAGATGTCTTAATTATCTTTTATCTTAACACCTTAGTTAACCTATTTTATACTTAATAGCGACTACCCATTTTTCACTCATAAATGGTTATAATTTTATTTATAAGGTATAAATTGAATCCTAAGTGGAATATGGATGTGATTTTAGAAAATATATTATCTAACTTGTCCTATTTAAATATTTTTATGATTTTCAAGAATTCAATATAAAATTATTTTCATAAATTTTCAATAATGTCATTTTTGAAACTATTTATTTAATTTGAATTTAAAGAAAACATAAAAAAGATGGAATTTTAATATATTATTTTAAAACATTGTTAATATGTATTTTTTATCTAAATAATTCACATAGAACAATAATTATCTCAAATTATATTACTTTTCATAATTTTAATATCATTTATTTTAATTGTGAATTAATTGAATAAATAATTTGTCATCACTGCATAATAATTTATGGAAATTATTTGATTATTAAAAATTATAAATAAATTACCATGTTTATAAATTTATTTATCTTTAATATAACAATTTATAATCCAACCTACCATATTTTCAACCCCACATCATAAATTTAAAGATAATAAAATATATAAATTAACATTTTTGTCTTTTCTTTACATAATGTTTTATAAAGGTTATAATCTTGTAAATATGGAAGAAAAGGACATATATTCTAATTAATAATTACTATGGATTAAATATATTAATAAAATAAATTTAATGAAACTATTAGGGTCACTTGTTAGTCGTTATCAAATTATTTTTACTCTTAATTAACCCATTTTAACTTTATTGTGCCTACAAATATTTACTACAGAAACTACTCGTAATGAACCAAAATAAAAGTGTCATATTTAACAAATTTTCCACTTGTGATTAAAAAAGTTTAACCTATTTTTCAAGATTTATAATAGATAAGTGGAGGATTTAAATTTTAAATTCATCAATAAAACATGTCGAAAAAATGATTTTTTTTAGAAAAATTCATTTTTAAGTATAAAAACATTTTTATATAAAATTCATCTTTAAAACTTATTCCATCAAACTTAATTTTCTTTTTAATATTATAATATAACTAATTTTACTTCTCATTATTTTATACAAATGGAACATTGTAAATTCATGAAACAAAAATATGTTTTTTAATAAAAATTATTATTTTTCACTATTCACTAAAAAAGAAAGCATTTCAAAAAAAAAATCTCAATATGTTAAATTATATATAACAATTTAAAAAATTATATATATTTTATTTTATATCATTTCTAAAAGTGGAATAAATTTATTTTATTATCCTCTTAGAAAAAGTAATAAAAATCATTTTGAAGGAAATTCATTTTTGAAACATAAAATGAATTTACCAAAAAGTGAATGATTATTTAATAATAATTGGTCAATAAATTTGTATTGAGTGTGATATTTATATATATATTTCATATTTTGGTCATCCCTATTCATACCCACCAATTTTATGGAAAAGTTATAATGGTCATATAACAATAATAATATTTTAGGGCTCTTTTAAACATGGTGTTGCGTGTCATATACACTATTGAAAATAATGTTATTCCTTTAATTTATTAGGATTTTACACATATTATGTAATAATATATAACAAAATTATCCATTATGCCCAAAATAATGGAATGTTCTCGGGTGTGGTGACGTCCATGTGTCCTAGTAGACCCCCACTCCTAGAGCGATAAAATGTCCTAGACCCAAACCTTTACTAGGGATTATCCCCTAATATGGTGAATATCATAAATTAAAAAAACCAATTCATTAACCCACCATACCTATAACACATCCCTTACCCAAAATGATTTTTTATGTAAACATATATAAAAAAAATGCATACCACAAACTGAGGGTGTTATATTCTCCTCACCATTAGGATTTTCATCCTCAGAAAGCTGTAATTTTTAGTGTTTGGGAAAAGATCTAAATAATGGTCACACATATAATTTTCATGTTCCCAGGTCTCATACTATATTTGATCTTGTTTTCATAACTCCTACACAAAATATATACATATTCCATGCAAGAAATTGTCTAACCTATCCCTAATACGAACTGAGGGTGGCACCAATTTCACATCAGGATTTAATGTAACATAGTCTCAAATAATCACATGGGTAGTACCAGGATGATACATTTTCAATTGAGATACACAAAACACATTATGTTCTAATTTAGCAATTGTTGGTAAATCTAACTTATAGAAAATATCACCAATGCGTTCAAGAATATCAAATGGTCCAACATATTGAAGATTCAACATTCATGTATTTCCAAACCAGGGATGGCCCAATCTTGGTGAAAATATTAAGAATACATTATTAGACACCTTAAAAGAAAAGGATTTATGATGATGATCTAAATATTATTTTGACAGCACTACGTTTTTTCAATCCATTTCATAATAATCTATATTTTATTTTCAATTTCTTGGACAAGAATAGGTTTGATTAGTGAAGTTACCTCTATATCTACAAAACAATATGGAGATCAACATGGATGGACATACAATGGATCAAATGAAGACATATTTACTTTTTAATGGTTGTGTTATTATATGAAAACTCTATTAAAGACAAGATATATTCCCATGATCCAGTAAAATACATAAACAATATCTAAGCATTTATTCTAGTGTCTGGATAGTGATTTATGATTGTCCATATGTTTGAGAAAAATGTACCATTCTCCTGGTCAATTTGATTAAAAATTCTTACTCTAAGGATCACCAAAACTATGAGGTTAATTTAGAGTATCGGTCAGAAACAATAAATAATTGCACCCCATTTGACATAACCTATTATTTGATATAAATATTTGTAATGTTTTCTACTATAATGGAATATCAAATATTAATTAAATCTTTTTACTTGGATATTTCCCCATAATCACTTAAATAATGTCATGATTCTATTGTATCTGTGGTAGAGCATTGAAAAGGTCTATGAGAATATATTGTATTTTTATTATGGGTATTTGTATAGGCTATAACATGCCTACTTGTTGTTGATGGTAAACATTTACTAATTGATAGGAAATACATCCCATGAAATATGAAACCACTTTCATCCTCATAACCAACATATAGAAATCATCCATCATTTCCCCATATTATTTAATATCTAGTTGGAAAACACATTTTGAATAATATTATATAGAAATGATCTATTATTGGTATGATTAAGTAACTGAGATGTAATTCCAATTTCACTACACAAATATTTCATCATATTTCCAAAATTGAATGGTCTCCCCAACATTCAGGTTTGACCGAACTATAATTAATTTTGGTCCTGATTGATAAAAATCCATGAAAAAGATTACTAGATTATGAGTAAGAGTAACAAGAAATAAAATATATCCTAATTTTTATCTTTACAGTTCAAATTAATGTTAAAATTTTCTCTAATAAGGTCCTAGTAGTCATGAACCTCTCTAACCACATCATTATTTAAATTCCATATCAAAGAATTAGGCCCTAAATTTATTATCAAGGGTGTATAAACTAAGCTATAGTAGAACATTTAGAGATATTATATACATCATTGGTTGCTTTGGTTAAAATCCCTATGAGAAAAGATGTATTTCAAACTTTTATGATCTGTAAAGACAGTTAACTATTCACCAAAGAGGTAGTGGAATAATGTTTTTGATTCATAGACCACTATGGGAAGATATAAATCATGAATTAGATAATACATTTCATGTGTTTTTATTTACCTCAAGCTATAAGTTATAAAATTGTTTCCTTTCATGAGAACACAACCAAGTCCAAATCTAAATGCATCATAATACACCACATAGACTTTTCCTAGTTCTATCAAGATTAGTTTTGGTGTTGAAGTGATTGATGTATTAAGTTCCAAAAAGGTTTTTTTGGACATTATCAATCCATTTGAATGTAAAAAATTTCCTTTTCAATGAATCCACAATGGAAGTGATTCTTGAGAAATCTTTGACAAAGAAAAAATAATATCCTGTTAATCTTAGAAAACTCAGTATTTTGAAAATATTATTAGATGGTTTCTAAGAAATGATTTATTCAATATTTTAAATATTAATTAATATCCTTTTTTTTAAATTTAATTCCCCAGGAAATATATTTTTTGGATCCAAAACTCACACTTGGAGATTTTTTTACAAAAACAATGTTCATATAGTGATTCCAATAGAATCATTATGTTCTTTTTGTGATCATTTATAGTTCAAGAGTATATGAAGATATCATAAACAAGTATAGTTAAAAACAAGTCAATGTACTTGTGAATGATATGGTTTATTAGGTCAACAAAAACTACATATTACTTTTTATGGACAAAGGGAATGACCAAATATTTATTCTGATCATATGAGCTACAAAAATTTTATTTTTGGATATCTTATTTCCTTATTCAAAGATGGAGATACCCCAATGAAAAATCAATTTTGGAGAACCATTTGAATCCCTTCAATTGTTCAATTAGATAGTTGATTCATGGAAGAGGATACCACTTCTTGATCTTAAATTAATTTATTTTATGATAGTCAACACATAACCAATGAGAACCATATACCTTCTTGATGAATAGAATCACAGTGGATAAAGGTGATGTACATGATTTAATGAAGCCCTTGAATTTCTATTATTCTAGATGAATCTTTAATTTCTTTTTAATTTCATTGGTAAAATTATATATATAAGAAGTGAAATGAAATTTCTTCCAAGAAGTCGATTCATAGAAAATTAAATATCTTTTTAAGTGACATCCTAGAGAAATCATTTGAAATGATATCAAGGAATCAGTCTACTATAACAAGATTAATTATATAATAATTTTCATAGTCATTTTTTAGCTGATAAGGGATTTCCCCATCCACTACCACAAATGGACTTAATCAACCTTTATTATTATCTTAATATCCATTGAATAAGTGAGAATAACCATCCAAGATGTGAAGGATACTAATTGAGTGTAATATTTAATATAATATTTTAATTCTATCAACTATTACATTACAAATATCAAATAAAAGATGTATACTTCCAAGATAGAATATTTCATAAAAATCAAACTACATCGATGGTATTGGAACAAGTTGGGAACTTAAATCCTATACATTTTCATTTACCGAGAGGAAACTTAATAACCAGATCCTGAGACATCATTTCCACCTGAAACCCTAATTTATATATCACATGTGAAGAAATAAATGAGTAGGAGGATCCAATATCAAAAATAAAATACATTAAGGTGAGTTTTTTAAGAATGGTATCTTGTGACATAGAGTCACCTGATTTTTCAATTATTATTTTCTAATTACCTATATAAAATTTTCATTCATTTCTTAATGAGTAGTTATTAATACCATGTTATGGTGTTTTCCCACAAACTACCGTGGTGCTTCTAGAATTAGCCTAATTTTCTGAACTTTATAAGTTGGATTATATTTGATGAGATCATTCTAGTTGAACATAGGATATATGAGACTAATTAGATCCATTAATTAAATTTTTATTTGTAGGATAAGTAAAATAATTCTTGATATGTATTGTTTTAAAAAAATGGTGGAAGCCCAAATATGGTTCTATGTATTCTCTTTACTAATGCTCCAACAAACCACATTGAAAACAACCTGATTAGTAACTATGACAAGAGGTAAAAGAGTCTTCTCTGGTTGACCGGTTCTCTAATGGCCTACAACCTTGTAATTAATTCTCACTTATGTTCTTATTTAAACCATTGTAGTTCCCACCTATTTTTGGATGTATAATGATGTTTTCTACAATTTGGTTCATAGCAATGCTGTTTTCTACTACCATCACCTTATTTACCATATTCATGTTATTTTAAATACATAATATGAAATATTTAGAGTGAATAAATGTTCATATACCCAAATTTCATATGTGTTCTTTGAGAGATCCACTAATATCTAGATGAGGTGAGAAGTGAACTAGTTAAGTAAATCGAGCTACATATTCTGAAACTGAAATGATACCTTGTTTCAAATAAAGAAGTTTTTCATTTTCAAAAAAATAAAGGTATATGGGTAGTAGTTTTTGTTAAAAATTTCATAAAACCATTCCCAATTATGGCTTTGATTGATTTTAGATTGAATAGATAAGTCCCACCATTCTTATTCTAGGCCTTTAAGAATGTACACTATAATATTAAAATTAATTTCAGTTATAGTTCCTAGGAAATAAAAGATCATATTTACCCCACCTATCCAGGATACCTCTCCCGAAGGTCCCAAATCAACCCAAAATATCAGTGGGTTATTTTTGTGTATCCCCAATGACTGATCCACATGACACGGTTCCTTAATTTTTTATCAATTATAAAAAACCTGAATTTATTTCATGACAACCTAGAAAAGATATTGGTTCACCAATGGTTCATGAAGAACCCTGATTTCAACTAAATAATCCTATTGGTTTTGAGGTCTACATACTAGAAACATATTTCTATAACTATAGAAATATGTACCACATAATTATCACATAGTTATCTCATTATTAGCTATATAATATATCACTGGTCTTCTAAAAACATCATGGAAACTTTTCAAAAATCAAAAATCACAAAAACAACATATGTGGAAATCATAGTAGGATGTCTCCATGAGTAATGCATGATACCAAATTCTCATTTCTAAAACCCATGAAGATGATTTTATATCATTCATAGAAGTGTTTTAAACATTCTTTGTACCTAGAATACCCTAGTAACATGAAGTTATGTATAAAGAGGTTACCTAGGTCTTTATATTCGATATATTTCAAGTTTTGACACAATCTATCTCCGTGATAGTGTCCTAACTAAAGGAATATAATTTTTTTTACCATTGGTAACATCCCGAACCCAACCCATTAGCTTAGGTTGGACCATGTTACCACCAACCTTAGGTGACATCTCCAAGAAACAAAAGGCTTAAAATAAATTCCATGTGATTTATTAATACGTGGTGGATGTTTTGACCTTAAAAAACAACTTATAGCTAAGACAACGAAAATACAAAATATATTACATGAGTTGAAGCCAAATAATATAAATACATAACCAAGGTATAATCAGAGTCCTAAGTAAAAGTCAATATAATGAAGAAGTCAAAATAAAACCAATGAAAAAGACTCAAGTGCCAACGTGGAACTAATCCAAACTATAAATATTGAAAATATCCAAGCTACATCCACTAATAACCACATAATAATGATGATACACTAGAGATGTATAAAGTCCTCCCATTCTATATAATAATAAATGAAATCTTCACTCCTGATAAGGTGTTTATATAGGAAGTTATTATATCGAATTAGTAGATAATCCACCAGAAGATTCCCACACATGCAACAAAACAAAAAGAAGTTAATATAATTTAATTAAAATAGAAATAGAGTAAAAAATGAGTTATTAAGTGAGATAAATATAAATCAGTAAAAGAAATACAACAAAAGTACACACCTCACATGAGTATAAATAAATCGAACTCAAACTGTAATGAATCTATTGTCAAAGAGGCCCATATTAACATTTTAACTCAAAAGTGGAATCTCATCCATACAATCCCAAGTTGTCGATTTGTGGTACAATCGTTCGTTCCCAGATTGGAACTATAACCAAGTATGAACCAAAAATCTTACACTATAATATAATATAGACACACACCAACTTTTATTATTTCAGGTTCTCACACATAAATTTATTCATTAATCAAAATCCCTATTTATGAAACTTATTGAAATTGTTGTGGGAAAAACCACAACCAACTAGTTTAAAAAAAATAAAACATGATGGTTTTCAAAAGGGATTTCATTAAAGGATTCTATAAAATTAAACAAAAAATTAATTTTAGAAAACATTCCATCTTGTTCCTTATAGGAGTGAATTGGTTGAGAATCCAAATACATCAAGTCCTGTTGCACAAAAAAACCAAGATGAAGATCTCTGTTAGACAATATATATTTTATAATTACATCTGAATGTTCATAGTTAGAGAGATAAAAATGAATAGAGAAATAATAAATTTTTTATATACAATAATTGAGTTATAATGATTTAATAAATCCTCTAAAATAATCACATATGGTTCCATATAATGGTGTATTATTTACCCAAAAAAGTATTGGCTAAAATTGATAATTAAAAAACCCTGATGATTGACACCATTGCCTAGAAAAAACATGGTCTTCTTACCTAATCCATTTGGATAGGCCTAGATAATACTACATGGTCTATCACCACACCTTAGACCATGGTGAATTCTACTTTTCCTTTGTATTTTGGATAGAAATTGGAAAATATTGACCATTACCATCCTACAAACCCATGGATATGAATTTTGGTCTAGTTGTTTCCCATAAGACAACCTTCCATCCACCATGATCAAAAGAATAGCAGGCGATAGGGTTTGGTGGCATCATTGAAATATGGATGACCCCCATTCTTGTAGCACCAAAATCCAAGGACCATGTCTTTCACCACAACCTCTTCCATGGTTTGATGAAGCCTAGAAATCCCAAACATCTCTTCCTTCACCCATTATACATCAAAATCCTCCTAAACCCAAAAGGAAAAAATTTATTGCATAAAAATATATAATAAAATAATGTACCTAAAATTGGGGGTGTTATATAACCCTAGTGTCTAGTTGAACCTATATAGGGTTAGTACATTCATGTGGGGATTACTGATTTTGGGTGTCAATATAGAAAATGATTTCAATATTTTGAGCCTAGTATAGAGGTTGTGTTAGTTTTAGGTCATTACCTTGAGTATCCAACCTTGGTTATGTGAAAGAAGTTTGGGCGGATAGACAACCCATATAATTATTTTGAGATATGGCTATGTGTGATGCATTGACAACTCAATTGTATGTATATATAGAATTCCTAGGTTATTACCTAAGAATTGGCATTTATTCCCATATGGAGTTTTTAGTTTGTTACCTTCAATTTAGTGTTTATGACAAATATTTCGTGGTATAGGGGAGTCACACCTCTGAGTTGCTAGATGAAGTCAATTGTTTCCTTAAAGGGAGAGTCTATACTAGTATTTTGGATGATTGGTGTCTAGTTAGGGGAGAGTCACACCCCATAGTTTCATATATGGTTACTTGTTTCCCAATAGGGAGGGTATGCTATTGATTTCTGGATGATCTATTTCCTAGAAGGGGTGATTCACATCCATGAGTTTCTAGATGATGATACATGTTTCCTAATAGGGAGAGTCTGCCCTGAGATTCCAGATGACCTGTTACTTGTTTCCTAGCAAGACGTGTGTATGCCTGAGGGTTCCAGATGAGGTTATTATGCTCAGGGAAATTTGTTACTAGATAAAACTTGTATGGTTGATCCTGGGTTTCATGTTAGAATCGAAGGATTAATAGTGACTTTTTTATTATGCCTTCATAGTTCATTGTTATTTTTTTGAGAATAATCATAGTGCATGCAAAATATTTATTATTCTTATCGGGGACCCCATTTGTGCAAACCTACTAGGTTATAATCACACCCTTCTTATGCATCCATGGAATTTGGGTGTCCATGAAAAACTCATATTTAATAGGTTTAGGTAAGGGAATATCATATTATTGGATTGCGAAACTAGATTGCTTGGATGAGGATTTCATGATTAGAATGTGATGAGTCTTAGGGATGGTTGTAGGACCTCCCTCTATTTTTTTTATTTTTTTATTTTTTATATGTGGTTGTTTAGGTGGGTGAACAGTCACGATTTATCACTATATTCTTCCAAATTTTTATTATTATAGATTTTTTTGTTTACTTCCTATAAATACTCTGATTAGTAATTATTCTGTATGTTGATTGGTTATTTTCATTATGGTTGTACTCTAATATGAGGGTATATTATCCAAATGATTACTCCTTAGACCTTTTTTTAGTTATAAGCCTTAAGCATATGGGTAGGTGCACCTTAAGTTATATGAATCCACATACTAAAACACTGATTAGTTGTAACAACCCAAGTACTTAGAAAATATCTTTTTTATTCTGAGGTTTAATGGTTTAATTCATTATAAATGTATAATGAAATAGGGAGTATTTAACTAAATTATGTAATTTATACAAATAGAATAGAAAAAACATCTATTAAATTATAAATAAAATTTATTTTTCTTAAAAATGAAAAGATGATATATTTATATCATGTATTAAATAAATAATTTTTTTGAAAATGATAAATTATGTGTTGGTATTTTTGTGAAACATAAATATTTATTTACTATTTTATAATTAATAAAAATATTTAAAATAGAAATTATCTTCATTAAATAGATTTAAAAATAAATATTTTGTTGTATTATGATTATAATATAATTTATGAGATATTAATTAAATTTTCAAACTTTTATAAAATCGGTTATAATTTCAAAATTGGTATTTTTCAAATAAATGATATTTTAATTAAAAATTTAATTTATCACATTTAGAAAATTATCTTCATAAAATTGAGTTCATTTTGTAATTCTACATTATGAAAAATGGTTTGGGTGAATTTTTGGGGTTATTATGAAATAGTTGAAATTTTGGTGAATAGTCAAATATGGTAATTTACGGTATTTGAAAAATACCTAAATTATTGAGTTATAGATTATGTATGGATCATGTAAACCCGTAATATTGAAATATATTTCATTATTTTAATATATTGAGTGATAATTCCCTAACTATTCATAGTCTTGAGCAAAAATAAAAAACTAATGAATAAAATATTCAAAAAAGATACCTCTCCTCCACAATAAATACCACCCTTCACCACCTATTCTACTCACACCTCAAATACTTGTATATTGTTTAATTTATACCCAATTAACTTCACAACCCTATTACCCACGTACAAGACCTTTTCTTCTCACCAAAATTCTAAAACCAAGTGCCTTAAGGAGGTTCTCAAGGAGTAAAATTCAAGAGGTAATATCCTCTTTCTTTTTCTTTTATTTTATTTTCAATTTATTTTCTTTCCTTAGTCTTTACTAACCAACCATCATAAAAGTTACATGATGAATCCAGTATCTTACATATAATATAATGTTATTGTTTCAAGGGAATATCCATTATCAAACAACTCCAATTTCCCTCTTGTTCTAAAAAATGAAAACATCGTCTGTGATGTGTCGATTTACCCACATCACATACGATGCGTTTTCATTTTTTCCATTATGTCCTTCAAGGATGACGATAAAACAATTATTATAGTTAAATATGGTTTTATTATAAATATTATAAGTTATATAATGTTCTATAACCAATATGTAGACATTATAATAAATAAAATGATACAACTTCACGATGGTCGTAAAAACCGCCAAAATAAACAAAATCATTTTCATTAGTGTTTTATGTAATGATTAATCCTCAAATCATAAAAAAATTATATATAGTATCATTTAAAATTTTAAAAACATATCAATACCATTTCATTCCAATTCTAGAGTTTTACTTCTATTCGAAAAGAAAATCCACAATTAACCAACCATGGAAACCATGCAATTAATACACCCAAAACAATGAAAATAACAAAATATTATCAATAAATGGGTAAAAATTGAAATAAAAAGATCATATAAGTCATAATAGTTATTAATATTTTTATTTAATATATTAATGACAGTATTCAAACCATTATACTAGAGTTTTGAACATTTTTGAAGTAAGAAGAACCCGAGGTAAGGGAATTTTCTTTAAAAACAGTTTTTAAATTTCCTTTTTGACTAGATTCAAAAAGAATGTTTTTCAAAAGAAATTATTCTTATTTTATGGTTATGTTCTAGTTATCAGGGATTGGTCATGATGAAGGGTGTTACCTATCTCTCCTTCTAATGTATTTGATATGTTTATGTTGGAAGTTAACTTAATGGTTATTCTAAGTGCAACTGTGATGGTTACACCATAAGGTAGCGATGAGAGTTACATCATAATGTAGCCGCAAGGGTTATATTGAAAGGTATCCATGAGGGATAAAAATAATATGATATCCATGAGGTTTAAAATAATAAGTAATTAATACCCCAAGTAACCTATATGGATTTATTTATGTTTCTATATAAAAATCTCACGTTTTCACAAAGTATGTATATGATACTTTAAGGGAGAGAAGTATATCTTGTGAAAATGGTTCCATATGTTTATAGTATTGATATAATAATTGTTACTTTTTATTTTATGTCCCTTATAGAAATTTTTATGACCATCCCATGTTTTTAAATTTTTTTCAAAGTGTTTAATGATGGGTAAGAGTAAGGAAGAATCCAAGATGAATATTATAAAGATATTTTATGAAAATAATTCATGTTTTATTAAAAACTTTTATATTATAGAATAAATAGACACTATTTTAGTAGTATTCAAATTTTATTTTTGTGGGTTATAATATATGTTTTATGACTCAATTATCTAAATCTATAATCTGAAAAGATATTTGGGAATATAATTAGTATATTCTTGTTGAATTAACTAGATTATGTAATGTTTCAGTACATGTCCCTATAGTTGGCATTAGATCATGGTTTAGATAACTTTATAGGTTAGGATGGTTTTAATATAATTCCATAATTTTTTTACCAAATATTTAAGTTAAAATGATATATCATTTAAAGATTACAATGTTTCTTCATCTAAGATATGTCTATTCAGAATGCTTTTCCATAGAAGAAATAGTGAAGCCGAAGTAGGAAGGCACTGAGTGGACGATATCTTTCTGAATCCAAAACTTGGAATTGAGGGAATTGGAACCTAGTAGTTTGTGACATTATTGGATCAGTTGAATTAGGTTATAAATGGTATTAGAATACATTCAATAGAACAACTAGATCTACCACAAGAGAACATGATGATAGTGGAACATTTTATGAGGAAACAACCCATTTTTTAGTGGATATTCTATCTTAGTTGTGTATGGATGGTGGATTATATCCCTTGAAAATATTTTTGATGTCATGTGATATTTATTTGATAAATATTTTATTTATTATATTTATCATTTTCAAGGTGATGCTAACAAGTGGTAGTTAAAGGTCAAGAATATCAAGGATAGAGAGGAAATTGATGCCTTTTAATTGGATGAATTTAAGAATGTTTTCCTTGAAAATTATTTTCTAAGATAGTTTGACTTAGGATAGAAAATAAATTCCTTGAATTGAAACAAAATGAGAAATATTCAGTGGCTGCATGTAAAAAAACATCACTATATTGGAAAGGTACGCTCCAAATATTATTTAGGATCTTGATAGTAAAATTAATCATTTTTACTCTGGATTAAAGCCATGATGTCAAAAAGATTTAGCCTCCCCTGAATTCAGAAGTTATGAGAAACTTTATATATGCACTGAGAGGGTAGAAATTGAGTTTGTTTAGAATCATGTATACTTTGAAAATAAGAAAAAAGTGGTCCAGATGGCAAGAAATGGGTAAAAGTCAATCAAAGAAATATGAAGGTAAGAAAATTCAGTTTCCAATTCATGGTAAGTGTGGTAAAAAGAATCAATAGAAATGAATTAACAAATATGGGAAGTGTTTTCTATGTGTTAAGTTTTTACATATGTACTTATATTATAATGAAAAATATCTTACTGATGGTAGGTTTAATTTTGATAAGAAAATTGTAACGTTTTCAAATGCGGTGAGATAAGTCATTATATAAATACCTACCAAAAAAAATATGAATGATGAAAAAATATATTATAGGAATAATGGTTTAGTGAAATAATTTGTGACTATTTAGGTAGACTATGGGACTTCCCATGAAGTGGTATCAGGTAATTTGTTTATCTAATCATATTTTTCTAGTGTATTGTTTGATACGGGGTCTAAACATTCCTTTATTTCAAATTTCAACTTAAGAAATAGAATAAGAGCCAATGTTAAAAAAATGGGATATATTAAGCCCCAAATACATTATAAGAATATTCACATTATTTTCTATGGAAAGATATTACCTGCAAACCTTGTTGTTTTTCCCTTAGTATATTTTAATGTTATTCTAGGTATGGAATGGATTTCATTTTATCATGTTAAGATTGATTGCAGAGAAAAGGATTTTTTTTAAAAATGGTTTTATTTTTCATAAAATAATGAACCCATAACTTTGATAATATATTAGGAAGACGATAAATAGTTAAACGATGGAAATTAAAGTTATCATGCACTTATTGTTGAAAAAAGTGGAAATGTTCATCTTAATGATTTACCAGCGGTAAATGTATACCCAAAAATTTCTCCTGATGAGTTTCCTAGTGTTATAAAAAATTGGGATGTTTAATTTTCTATTTAATTAGTTATTTATGATAATACAATATCAATCCACCTTATCTAATTAATCATGTGGAACTTATATAATTGAAAAATTAGTTTCTTGAGTTTCTTGATAAATGTTACATTCATCCTAGAATCTCACCATGGGTTACTCCTATTTTATTAATTGAAAATAAAGATGGTTCAATGAGAATTTTCAATGATTATAGACCTTTGAATAAAATTAAAATTATGAATAATTATCTATTTTCTCATAATGATGACTTGTTTGATCATCTTTAGAGTGATCAGTATTTTTCCAAGATTTACTTAAGGTCTGGGTACCATCAGTTGATGGTGAAAGAGGATGAAATTTCGAAAACATATTTCCATACTAGATATGGGAATTATGAGTTTGTTTTTATTCCCTTTGGTTGGAAAAATGATCCTACTTTATTTATGGATCTTATGAATATAATCTTCCTTTAATATCTGGATAAATTTTCTGTTCATTTTGTTAATGATATTTTGGTTTATTGAAGAATTTATGAGGAACATAAAAAACATTTAAGGATTTTCCTGCAAAATCTCAATAAAAGAAGTTATATAGGAAATTTATAAAATGTATTTTTTGGTTGCAAAAAATTTATTTTCTTAGGAACATTGTAAAAAAGGATGACATAATAGTTGATCCTACTGAAACAAAATTTGTTTTTGAATGGATAATACTGACAAATGCGGTTGAGTTTTATAGTTTTCTGGGGTTAGTAAGCTATTAAAAATTATTTTTTAAATACATTCATTGGTTATCTATTTCTCTAACTGTATTAATATTAAAATGTGTTATGTTTATATGGATAGAATAATGTGATGTTTGTTTTCTACAACTGAAAATAAGATTGGTGAATGCTCCATTTTTGACCCTACCTTCTAAAAATGGTGATTTTTTCATCTATATTAATGCTTAATTTAAGGTACTTGGTTATTTTGTGATGAAAAATGATAAGGTAATTTCTTATTCTAAAAGATAATTGAAACCAAATGAGTTAAACTATCCCACACATGATTTTGTATTAGAAGTTGTAGTTTTTTTGCTTTAAAAATTGTGAGGCATAATTTATATGGAGTTAAAAGTAAAATATATACTTACAATAAAAGTTTTAAGTATATATTTAATCAATAATAATTGAATATGAGGCCAATAAGATCCATTGAACTGATAATGTATTATTATTTAATGATTAATTACCATCCAAGAAAAGTAAACAAGGTGGTGGATGCCTTGAGTTGAAAACATCATGCTAAATTAACCATGTTATATTTGGAATGTGGACCCTTGATTAATAATTTGATGAATTTTTCCTTGGATGTTGTTGGTGCAAGAAATTACATTGTTTTGTTTCAGGTATCAGTACATTCATCTCCCTTAGACAGAATCATGAAAGTGCATATGAAAGGACATTAGTTATAGAAAATCATATAATTTGTTAAGGAAGGTACGTTGCCTGAATTTAATGCTGATAACGATTATATCATGATATTTGGAAATATAGTATAAAATACTTGTGATTCTCAGCTAAAGAATGAATTTTTATATGAAAATCATAGTTCTCTATTTTCAATAAATCTTGTAAGTACCAAGATGTACAAAGGCATTCAGGAGTATTACTGGTGGGATGAAATGAAAATATAATTTTCTAATTTTACGATGAAATATTTGAATTGTCCACATGTTAAATAAGGGTGACAAATTCTAAAGGGGATTCTTTAGCATTTTATATTTCTAGAGTGGAAATGGGAAAATATATCCACATAATTTATGGTGGTACTACCAAATACTTCTCGAGGTAACAATATGATTTTGGTTATTATTGATTGGTTGAATAAATGTGTTTCTTTCATTCCTATTTGTGATACTATTCCTCGAGATTAGATTTCTCCACTATACCTCAAAGTGATTGTTAGGTTACATGGAATTCTTATATCCTTTGTATCTGACCGTGATCCTAAGTTCGCTTATAACTTTTGGAAAGGCCTTCAAATGTCATTGGGAATTAAATAAAATTTTAGCACATCCTTTTATCCTCAATCTGATGGACAGACCATGTGAAAAATTCAAATGTTGGAATACCTTTTATGTGCTTATTCAACGTATTTCCAGGGTGGTTGGGATCAATATCTTTATTTTTATTCTTGTATACAGATGAAACCTTTTGAGGCATTATATGAGAATATTTTTCAAACTCTAGCATTTTGGGATGAATTCGAGTAAAGGAAGTTAATGGGAACAAAATTAGCAGAGGAGGTGGTTGAGAATGTAAATAATTTTAGCAACATATGAGGACATCTCTGAGTAAGAAGGAAAGTTATAAAGATAACAGGAGTAAAGAATTTTATTTCGAGGTTGGTGATCATGTTTTCCTTTGAATCTTACCTTGGTAAATTGTTATGCATTTTTGTATGAAATTAAAGATAATTCCATGGTTTATAGGACCTTATTAAATCCAGGAGAAAGCTAGACCAGTTTCTTTCTAAGTATATTTTCATATGAGTTTATCTCTAGTACACAATGTTTTTCATTTTTTGATGTTATGAAAGTATGTTCCAAATTAATCTCATGTTTTTATCCCATAATTTGTTCATCTGGAAAAGAACCTTTATTATGAGGAAAATCTTATTTATATTCTTGATCATATAGAGAAATTATTGCAGAATAAGGTAATTCACCATGTTATGGATTTTTATAGAAACCAAATGGTTGAAGTAGCATCATAGGAATTTTAAAAATACTATGTGGGAAATGAATCCTAACTTTTTTAGTTAGTGAATAAAAACTACAGGGGAATAATTTCTAAAAGGGGGAAAATTTAACAACTCGGGTACTTAGAAAATAATTTATTTTTATTATGGAAACAAATAGTTCAATTATATATAAATATATAATGAAATAAGTTGTATTTATATAAATTAAGGAATTTATACAAATATAATAGTAAACTCTTCTATTAAAGCATAAATAAAATATATGTATCTTATAAGTGAAAATTTTATATAATTATATCATGGATTAAGTAAATAAATGTTTTAAAAATGATAAATTATTTGTTGGTATTTTTGTGAAACCTTAATGTTTATTTAGAATTTAATAATTATTATAATTAATTAAAAGAGAATTAATACTTATAAAATATATTCATAAATTAATATTTTATTGTCTTATGATTATAATATAATTTTATGAGACCTTAATTAATTCTTAAAAGTTTTATAAAATCCGTTATAATTTTAAAATTATTATTTTCTGAATAAATAATGATTTTAATTAAATATTAAATTTCCCACATTTATAAAATTAATTTCATAAAATGGATTTTATTTTTGAATTATAAACATAAATAATATGGTCAGGTTAAATTTTGGGGATTTTTCTGAAATAGTTGAATTTTTTGTGAATACTGAAATTGAATAATTTATGGTATTTAACAAATAAATGAACTGTTGAGTCATAGATGATTTATGGAGGATCTAAGACCATAATATCAAACTAGCATTCTTAATTTTAATATTTTTACTGATAATGAGAAAATTATTCATATTCTTGATATAAAACAATAAAGTAATTAATAAAATATTTAAAAAACACCCCTCTTCTCCACTATAAATACCACCCCTCACCACCTCTTATCCTCACACCTAAAAGAATTTTAGCATGATTAATTTCTATACAATTACCTTACCAAGACTCCTTCCCACATCCAATACCTTCTTGTCTCCCCAAAAGTCCCAAACTAAGTGCCTTAAGGGGGTTCTGAAGGAGGAGAAATCAAGAGGAAAAATTCACTTTCTTTTTCTTTTATTTTATTTTTAGTTTCTTTTATTTTCTTATTATTTCCTCACCTGCAATCATAAAAGTGAAATTATAAATCTAGTATCTTATATATACTATAATTTTATTTTGGTAATTTAATATCCATCATCAAATATCCCCTCTTCTCCTCTTATTCTATAGAAATGAAAATATTGTCCGTGATGTGTCAATTTACCGACATCATAGACGATGTGTTTTCATTTTAATTTAACACCTTCATAGACTGTCATAAAACCATTATTATGGTAAAATAAGATTTTATTATACATATTATAAGCTATATATAATTCTCTGGAACCAATATGTAAAAATTATATAAAATAAAATGATTATAAGTTCATGATGGTTATAAAACAGCCAAAAGAAACAAAATCATTTTAGTTAATGTTTTATCTAATGATTCATAATAATATAAAAAAAGATACATGGTATAATTTTAAATTTTTGAAACATATTAATAACTTTTTTCCCACTACTTGGTTTTTCCTCTATTCAATAAGAAAATCCATAATGAACCAACCATAGAAACCATGAAATAAACACACCTTAAACATTGAAAATAAGAAAATATTATCAATAAATGGGTGGAAAGTTATTATAAAATAACCATACAAATTATTATAAAAATTAATATGGGTTTTTAATATATTAATAACACTCTTTTAACCATTATAAAGGATGTTTTAACATGTGTTAAGTAAGGCAAACCTAAGGTAAAAGACTTTTCTCTAAAAAACCTCTTTAAAATTTCTATGTTTACATAATTAAAAGGGAATGTTTTTATGATGAAAGTATTATTTTTAACATATATATTTTTATTTATGTTTTATATATGGAAATATCATGTTTTCACAAAGTAAGTATATGATACATTAAGGGCAAGATGTATATCTTGTGAAATTTTTTTCATATGATTGTAAGTATTTATGAAAGAATGGTTCCTTTTTTATTTAATATCCCATACTGAGTTTTTTATACTCATACCAAGTTTCTAAATGTTTTTTCATAGGGTTTAAGGATGGGTAAGAGAAATAAAGAATCCAAGATGAATATTGTGACGATTTTGTATAAAATAAATTCTTGTATTATTAATAATTTTTTTATTATAGAATAAATGGATACTTTTTTAGTAGTATACAATTTGTATGCTTGTGGGTTGTCATGTATGTTTTAGGACCTAATTATCCATACTATAAATTGAAACTATTTTTGGGAATATAAAAAGTGTATTATAGTTTAATTAACTAGATTATGTATTATTTAAATTTGGGTCCTTATATTAGTGGTGTCCATCCATGGGAGCATTAAAAAAGAATAAAAGCCAATTCCCATCTATAAGTGTAGTGTAACTTCTAAGAATTGAGGTGTGGGGTCTACAATAAAGATTTTATTCTTTAAATGGGTGGAGAGTGTAAAAACCATGGAAATGTGAGACTTAAAATTTTACAACCCATTTCACCATGGTGTACCTTTGGTTTTAGGATCCTACCAAATTAGAACTCCATAATTAAGTGTGCTGAGCTTGGAGTATTGTTTGGATAGTGAAAAATTCTATGATTTTCCCAGGTTTTGAGTGAGTGAGGGAAAATAACACTAAAATAACATGTGCTGACATATGGGGACAATCCTCGGTCTAATAGTTTACCCCAATGGGTAGTATCCTTTAGTGTGTTGAGAATGAAACCACAGGATTATAGGAGACCCATGGGGTCAGGTGATAACGTTTATAGCCCATGGATATCAGGTTGTGATATTATTATGATAATAACGAGAATAAATAATTCTATTAATTGACTTGTAGGATAATAATGATAGAAGATAAAATATATTAATTTTTTTATTTATTTATTAAATTATATAATTATATTACTATCCAAAATTCTCATGGAATGTTGATGGAGTTCTTGTGTAATATAGAAAAAATTACAAAATAGTGTCTTTAAATTATAAAAAATGATAAGGTTTATAGGACTTATATTATTTCGCAATTTTCATGGATTGGTATTATAGGTATGTAATTATGTAATTAGTTAAACATTAATTAAAATGATGTAGACATATTTTAAAAACTAAGAAAAATATTAATATTAATAATCTATTCAAATGGGGTGTAATGTTAAAAATGATTTATAAATTTATAAACAATTGTAATACCTTTCATTGAGACATATAATGGTGATTCATTTGTTACTATATCTTATTTTTTACATTTTTTTCTCACTCATCACATAAAAATTAAATTCCTTAACCCTTAAGGAATGAATCTTTATAAACATGCCACCAAATTTATTCTATATAAGGGGTACATTATATCCTTTCCAAAACATACCTCATGTATTGTTTTATCTCTATATTAGTCTAAAATCCCTTCCCATAAAATCCTTTCACACATTTCATATCCTTTTCTCACAAGAAGAATTTAGTGACCCTATATTTTTCATTTAAGCAGTTATAAAATATAAAATAATATTTTGTGAGGTGTTCACTATGTTGTTTTCATTTTAATTGTTTTATAGATGCTCTAATATATTTTATTAAAAATAATATATTAATTTTAGACTTTATATTAAACCATGAATAAATACTTATATATCATAAATAGATCCCCTTATTGAAATTACTACACCATGGTTGAGTTCAAAATTATGGGTTTACACTAAGGGTGACACAATTTTAGTTGGGGTGTTGATTGCCCCATGATAAGCCCATTTCATGTGTTTAATAAAAATATATTTTTTAACTATTTATCTATTTAATCCTTTATAATTCTCTTGTTTAGGATTATTATTTATTTATACAAACCATAATCAAGAGATAAGAGGGTAATATGGATATTTCATGAATGTTTTTTGAGGAAATAATCTACAGATCCAGGAGAAAACAATGATCATCTATAATATTTACTTGAATTTTATGTGGAGGTTTTTTACATTGATATTTTTCTATTTTTAATTTTTTTCATGTAAAGCTTATGAATTTTATATCATTCATTAATTTCTAGATCCATATGTCATAATTTCTGGGGATAAACTTTATTATCTATCATCATCTATGTTTTTTTTCATGGTTTGACATTATATCACTAAAGAATAAAAGTGGGTGATGACTGGAGGCCCAATCACCAACCTTCTCCATATATTTTTGGCCATTCACCTCTATTATATGGGTTGAAGGCACTTATCATAACAGTTTTTAGGTAAATGTGTGGATGGTTTTCTTTTGACTGATCTCCCATCCATCTCCTTTCTCTTTCATCTATTTGAGTAGATGAAGGGCCACTAAAGCTAGTGGTTTTCAGTGGTTGATTGGGAGATAATAGGAGGCAACTTTCAGTAAATGAGCAATAATTAATGATTAGAAAATGACATACAATAGTGCATGGTTATAAAGATGATAATAGAGGGCTAAAGTAGTGGCATACCATTGTGTGGGGTAAGAGTCTTTCTAATTAGTGACTCAAGGGAGGTTGTAGTGGTTTAATCATAATTTAGATGGTGCAGAAGGTGTGAGGGTGGTTAGAGATATTCCCCTAGCTATTTTATCCACCATGATTGGAAATTCACTAACCATCTACGTGTAGAGAGGTTAAAAGTGAGCTAAGCGGATATACCCATCAACGAGATGATAACATATTGTACTTATTGTGATCTAGGTGAAATTTATCCTAGCACATAGCCTAACATGTGAGGTAGCCTGACCATAAGACCAGGTAGGCCAAAGGACTGGGTCTGGTGCCCCTGACCAAACCTAGGAGGTGGGATAAATGTCATTATTGGGTTCCATATCTCCCTTCTCACATTCGCATAGTAATCCTATTTCAATAAAATAAATATCATATCTTGATTATTTTTTTTCTTACCGAACATGATGGTGTGATCCATTTTACTATTTGAGAAAATTTTCAAAGCAATTTAGGTGGATTTATAATTTAGATTCATTGGGCAATTATAGGGTTTGTGCATGATGAACTAATTAATACACAGTATTCTAAGAATCTCCTAGCTATGAGAAAGAGATATGGTGTTGTTTCCCTATATAATTAAAAATTCATATACTCCATAAAATACTCATGGTGTGGGACCTACAAATTTATCCATCAGTTTGATACTCCCTTGGTCCCAACATGGTATGACTCCCATGTATGGATGATAAATTCAAGAACTCCTCCACTATCATAGAAAGGTTCCTTGATCTATGGAGTTTGAAACTCTCATTTGATATTCACTAATGCGTGAGGTGTGGGTCCTTCATCAGGGGCTTGAATTGCCTTAATCAATTCACATAATTTGTTAAGGTATCGACCCCCCATTACATATTTTGTGTCATGACATAGGATTTGGTTAATCTGGGTAACTTTGTTTCATTTATATTTCCCATGGTTTTCTATCGTTATTTTTTTTTGATTTGTGATGAGAGAGACTCTCCTATGTCTCCGGTTCCCTATCTTTAAAAAAATATCTGTTTTTTTATCATTACTTTTGTGGTTTTGAGAGAAATAGTAAATTTAGTTATTTTTTTACTTGACAAATTTTTATACAAGGCATGTATATGCTCACCTTTTAATTGGTGATTATCTCACACATATTGTGTCTTATACCTATGACCATTAGTTTGGTGGTAATCATGGTGGAAATGGTTTTAGTGGAATAGAAACTTAGTATTATTCATGGGTGATGGATGTAGGGTGGTGTTCATGTTAGGAGTTTTTCATTGAGGAGACTCTTAGCCTTTATAGTTTTTATAATAGTTTATATTTAAGATGTTTGGATTTCCCTCCCATTACTTTGTGTTTATACATTGGTCATATTATATAGATGTTTAGAATGTGTCACATGTGTTTTTATATTTTAGTATGTTTATTTTTATTTAATTCATTATTGATATATCATATGTGGATACATGTATTTTTTCAATTTCATTAGACTATGTCCTCCCAAAGGGTATTTTTGTTAATCAAGGACCCCTATCCAATTAGTGGTGTAATTGGAGTGATAAACTAGGCCACATTACCACACTTGGTGGGTTCCTGTTGGGTTGGGTCATTCCTGAGTGGTATCAAAGTTAGTATGTCTTATAGATTGAGTTTAGAATTAGGTTTATATGACGACATGTAATAAAATTTATTTTAATAATATATATGAGTCTCAAATCTAGATTTTGTTATGGGTAACCTAGTATTGGTAAAATGATCAATGAATCCATTCACTAGGACTCTGATAACCTATTAGTTGACTTGGAACTCTATAGAACCAACTACATGGTATAAAAAAGATGGTATATATATCATGTAAGGGTTGGTTGTTAATTTTTATTCCTATACTGAGTCATCTCCCAAGATATTATTTAATTAACATGATGTATATTTCTAAATAAAAGATTCAACTAAGTGCACATCTTGCTAGGATCCTGAGGCAGGGTCATGACACACATATTCTAGTGATAGGGCCTCCTATAATTGACCAAATTATTAAATATTACTCTATACAAGGACCTAATCATGATATGTTTCCACTGTGAGGGTTAGAAATAGATCCTATACCCATGGTAACAATAGTATAACCTCCACCTATGGTGCAAGAAGATGAACCTCTGCTTAATAAACAATAGATGATTCTAGTCAGGTGAAACAAGGAGTCAAATAGGCTAAGTGTGGCTTTATGCTTTCCAGTAAAAGAGAACACACAAGTTTTATAGTGAGCATGAACCTTACGTTGTTGAGGAAGGGCTTGAGGAAGTTACTCGAGTTTTATGAATAATGAAAACAATTTCTTATCAAATGGTGGTCCCAAAATCCTATAAAGACCCAGAACTTCCATGTATTTTTTTAATATATGGGAATTTTATGAGTCCAAAAAAAATATTTGGCGCCAGATTATGAGGCCCGGAGTGCCCGGAATGAATTTCTAAACATTATTTCAGGAACATTAAATAAACTTGCGAGTGGGTTTTTTTAACTTTTGAACCAGTGCTCGGAATTAAAATTTGAGGGCACCATTTAACTCGCAACACCAGTTTTTTCTTAATGGGACCTTCACCTCAACCGTAGTAGGTTGAGGGTGAAATATAGATTTTTGGTTTTTCGTGGGAAAAAAATAAAAAAAAATAAACTTTTGTTTAATTTAATTTTTAGAAACCCCCTCTACTCGAGTTAAGGCGGTGGGGACCACTTAAGTCCTCAAAACCTCACAAATTTTGAATTTAGGGGTGGGGACCACCTGACCCCTCTTAATGGGGGATAATCCTCTCAACTCCCCCAATTAATTCTTGTGTCAACACAAAATTAATTGTTAAGATACCAATTAATTTTCTGTGTCAACAAAAGAATTAAATGTTATGTTACCAATTAATATTATGTGAAAACATAAAATTAAATGTTAAGTTATTATTTAATTTTTGTGTTGGATGTTTTTTTCTCCTTGGTGGAATTGGGGAAGGGATTTTCAAAAGAGAATTGGGAGATAACTTGATGGATTATCCTCTCCAATGAAGAATGCCAACGAAGAACGTCAATGAAGAATGCTGACTTCATCTCCGACTTCTTCCATTGGACGTTCATTGACGAGGAACTTATTCAACATCAATGAACCAACAATTGAGGGAGACACCAATGGAACTGACCTCCTTTTCCCAATGATTCGTCTTCTTCCTCACGACCTCATCGACATCATCAAGCGAATGAGGTAGGGGTTTATTTGTGAATGAATACTTTTACCATGTTCTTTCCTTAAATTCTTTTTCGGTGTTGGGAATAAATCATTGTGGGAGCATGTAAAGCTTTACGTTCTTCTTAAAGTTTTTGTAGAGCCATATGCTACCACCCTAACGCAGAGGGTACGGGCCAAAAAAACATGGCCCGACCCCTCTGCAAATGTTGTGATGATTTTTAGTGTTGAACATGACAAAGTAGATGACGCAATGACACCGCCCCGTGGCCTCTGCCACCCCGCGACATCCACACCTTTGGAGTACCCCCGCGGCTGAGCCGCTCCACGGCACCCACGACCACAACACCCCATGCTCTGCTACTCTGCCATGCCACCCATGACCACCGCCATCCAGGCCGAGCCATCATCGCCATCCGCTGAGCCACCGCCATCATCTGCCGAGCCACCGCCGCCCTCTTCCGAGCTTCTGTAGTCCCTCCAAGCCGCCGATGGAGCTGCCCCATACGCACCTCCCACAACCGAGCTGCTCCAGCTGAGCCACCGGGGGCCGATCCGCTCCTACCGAGCCACCCGTAGCTGAGCCACTCCGGCCAAGTCACACCGCGGCTGGGCCGCTCCGGCCGAGCTGCCCCATGTCCCTGAGCTGCTCTGACCAAGCCGACCCACAGCCCCGAGCTGCTCTGACTGAGCCGCCCTGGGAAAGCCACCCTATGGCCTCGTGTTGTCCGCGAATGAAATTTTGCGGCCCCTAGTTGCCTTCCAGACCACCCAGTAGGCTGGGCCACCCAGAACGGACCGGGCCGAACCCAGCTGGTCGGTCTAATCGGGTCGGACTGGACCCGGGCCAACTGCGACCCATTTACTTTTCTTGGCCATAAATTTGGCATAGGAAGTTCGTTTGACGAACCGTAAGTGGTGCTGGAAATCATGGAGTGAGACGGTCCCTTTCATTATACCCCACTGAGATTTTGGATTAATATGGGGAATGGTCACGTTGGATTGAGCATGAATCCAACTGGGCCCCCGGGGCTAAAAGGCTAATAACTCACAGACCGGGCATCTGATTAACCTGCCGTCTGTTGCGTTGATACCCCAATGACATGACATAACGTTGAGATGCCTCTTACTGGGACTTCGTGGTAGTTTAAGTATCGACCAGTAGCTTGGGGAGCGGATCCTCCCAGAGACGAGAGAGCATAGTACGAGAACCCAATAGTTGGATGAGACTTGAGGACTGCTGACCTTTTCGACTTGGAGTGACTTGACAGGCCCATTGGGGAGCACCTCTGTGTTACTTAGCAAACCCATAGTAGGGATTGCCTCTGTGTGATGCATAAAACCCATGGTACATGGCAGGAGGAGCACCTCAGCAGACCATGGTGGGGAGAACCTCTGTGTGACATAGCGGACCCGCGGTACTAAACAGGAGGAGTACCACAACAAATCACGAGGGGGAGACCCTTTATGTGACGCAGTAGACCCATGGTGGGGAGCACCTCTATGTGACACAGTAGACCCATGGTACTCCACAGGAAGAGTAACTCAGCAGTCCAAGGTTTGTGGGAAGCTCTTCTGTGTGACGCGGCGGACCCACTATACTCGATAGAGGATGGGATCTCTAACAGCTGAGGTGTTCGATGATGTGATTGGGGATGTTACTTGTTACAACCCCAAGAATAAATCCTTTTTGAGTTGAGTCAGTATCTCTGTGTTTTTCATCATGATTGAGATGGATTACTTGATAAATTATGTATATGTACGGGAACATACCAAATTAGGGTTATCTATTGATTTCATACATTGTGGTTTATCCTGGGTGGTTTTAGTGAGACCTTGAGGGTCTCGGGGTACCTATTGAGTATCATTATAATCTCCCCTAAACGGGCTATGCCCACACCTTTTTGTGTTGGATGCGGATGATAGATAGTGCTGGCTGAGGCTGAGAGTACTAGGACTGGACGGTGCCCGGAGGTGGACCATACCACGTGTCGGTACGCCAGGGAGATGGGTGGACGTAGAGTGACGAGGAGGTGATTTGTACCTACACTTTAGTTAGGAATCTCGGAGGACGATCCAGTAGATGTATTTTCTCTTTCTTAAGTTGTTTTGTATTACATTTGTACTTGTATCTTTACAGTTGGGCTTGTATTCCGGTCCCCTTTTAACTTTCAACACTCTTTTTTCTATACAGCTGACTTGTGTTCGTATCATGTTGTGTGCTTGGTTGCGTTATCTTAAAGATTATAAAGGAAATTCCTTCCCAGTTTTTGGGAATACACCTTTTGGTGCTAGTCGCTAGCCCCTGGCCTATGGAAGGTGGGCTTAGGGTAGTCACGGCACGGGCCCCGGGGGATGGTTCGTGAAAAATAGGTATCAGAGGAGTTGGTTCTATCGAAGAACTAGGACTCTGATATTTTCTTTGAAGAAATAGTGTTAAGGGTAATGAGTGTAGTTTTCAGTTTAGGGAGTATAGTGTTGGTGTAGTGACCGACGTATCTATACACCAGGACCCTGACTTTTGATTTTCGACTCAGTGCACGAAAACACTGATTGCATGTGTGTTTCCGAGATCTTTCTTTTTTATCTATTTGAGTCAGATCACTAGGTATAACTTATTAACCATAGAGGACCTGTTTCTATTTAGGATGCCTTAATGCAGAAAGCTAGCTAGGGTTCCAAGAGTAGCATGCCCTGATAGCCCACCGAGAGATGAGGACTCGGTGCAAGGCCATATTCTAGTAGAGGCACCAGCGGAGGCACCAGTGGTACCATTACCCATTGGGCCACCGATGCCACCATCCCCAGTAGTAGAGAGTGCACACCACTTCAGTGCATTTCACAAGTTACAGCACCAGAGGCCACCTAGGTTTAGGAGAGAGACGGACCCTCAGCTAGATGAGGATTGGCTAGAGGCTATAGTGAGAGTCTTTCGACTAGTAGGGACACAAGCAGATCTCATGGTGATCCTTGCCTCTAGCGTTCTACTGACAGTAGCAGGCAGATGGTGGAGCTTGATGCTCAAGGTCCACGACGAGGTGACACTTCTCTGGGCAGACTTCAAGAGCCTGTTTTGGGCAGATTTTTTCTCAGTGACTCTTCGTGCAGTGTGCATACAAGAGCTTCTTCATATATAGTAGGGCATAATGACTGTAGCTTAGTACTCTATGAGGTTCACTGACCTCTTTCACTACTCCAAATATATAGTGTGGGACCCATTCTTCAAGGCCTAGACCTTTGAGTAGGGGCTCATGTGAGAGATTAGGGCTTTGATGATCTCACTCAGCATCCCGATGAAGGTGGGGGTGTTTGAGAGAGATGTCTTATTGGAGAGTTTCCTTACTGAGAAATCACCAACAGCGAGACCCAATACTAGTCATCACGCAGAAGAGTCTTATATAGATGGTTGCAGAAAAATGTCACAGAGGTCCAAGAGGACTAGACCTATAGGTTGACGACCGCATGAATCATGATCGGTTGTACAGGGCACCCGAGGCAGATCCAGTCATGCCAGGAGCTGGCAGTGTTTCAAATGCGGTTGGAAAGGTCACATGGCTCGTTACTGTCCAACCCTCCATACAGATGATCAGCAAATGGTCAAAGGACCTCCCAAGAGGAGACATAGATTCAACTGAGGAGGTCTGTTGTTAGATGGCAGATTTGGTAGAGGAGATGGTCGTGCAGCTGGCGGTGTTAAATGATTCAAGATGTTACTACCACCACCACTAAGAGGTCCACCCAAACCTCAGGGAGCAGGTGGAAAGGGAAGAGCTTAGCTCCAGGCCGCTGAGGCTTAGGATCATGGCACTCTGGAGATGATACAAGGTACGATATTTTTCTAATCCACCTTAGATATAGTATATATAGACACAAGTTCCAGTAATTCTTTTATTGCCACTGCCTTTTTTGGAGCTCAGAGATTTCGACGGAGCCGTTGGCTTGATCTTTATGGCAAGATACTCCTACGGGAGAAGATTCAGCAATTATGCACTGGTGCCATTAGTGTGAGCTTACTCTAGGAGGTGGGAGCTTTGGCTGAGATCTCTTAGTAGTGGCGTCAGGGCCTTACAACATCATCTTGGGTATGGACTGGTTATCTACAGTCCATTCTCAGATTGACTGTATTAGGTGCAAAGTGCGGTGTGTCTACATATATATGACCAGGTTTACCTTCACCGACAGGAAAGGATCCTTTTTAGCATAGGATGGACTTACCCGAAGGAGAGTGCAACCGATCACTCATCAGTTGGCTAGCCATACCCTCAGATCTCTTGATGTGGAGAGTCCGAGCTATCCTGTAGTGGTGGAACACTATACAGATGTTTTCCCTGATGATGTTTCGGGTCTACCTCCTCACAGAGAGGTATACTTTCACATTTACTTGTACCCCGGGATGACACCAATATCTACACCGGCATATTGGATGTCTCCCGCGGAGCTTCGTGAGCTGCAGGTACTGTTGGAAGACTTAACGGGGAAGGGGTTTATCCGGCCTAGTGTTTCACCTTGGGAAGCCCCGATTTTGTTTTCTAATAAGGAAGATGGGAGCTTGAGACTTTGTGTCGACTATCGGGTCCTGAACCCGGTGACCGTGAAGAACAAGTACCCATTCCTGAGGATTGATGACCTCTTTGATCAACTGAAGTGATCACGGTGGTTCTCGAAGATAGACCTCAGATCAGGCTATCACCATCTCAGAGTGCGAGATGAGGATGTGTAGAAGACAACCTTCAGATATCGGTATGGCTATTATGAGTTCTTGGTTATGCCATTCGGTATGACCAATGCTCTATTAGTGTTCAAGGTACTCATTAAAAGGATCTTTCATCCATCACTTGATCGCTTTGTAGTAGTCTTCACCGATGACATTCTGATCTGCTCGGCTATTGAGGAGGAGCATGCCTATCATTTGCGGGTAGTACTAGACACACTCCGAGAGAACCATCTTTATGGTAAGCTCTTGAGGTGCCAGTTCTAGATTCGATAGGTTCACTTTCTGGGACATGTCATATCGGAGGCTGGAGTTGCAGTGGATCCAGCAATGATTGAGTTGTTACTTTCTTGGGAGCCTCCCAGGAGTGTGATAAAGGTACTAAGTTTCCTGAGTTTGGATGGATACTACTAGAGATTTGTGCCATATTTTTCCAGAGTTAAATCACCACTATCAACATTAAAAATAAGGGGAAACCCTTCGTTTGGTTGGAGAAATGGTTGTAGAGTTTTCATGAGTTGAGTCAGAGGCTGACTAGTGCCCCCATCACGAGGCTTCAAGAGGAGGGTGTAGGGTACGTAGTTTACTGCGATGCATCAGGGACTAGACTCGGACGTGTCCTGATGTAGGAGAGAGTAGTCATCAAATATAGTTCTCGAAAACTAAGACAACACAAGTAGAACTATGCTACCCAAGACCTAGAGTTAGCAGCCGTGGTCTTCGCCTTGAATATATGGAGACACTATCTGATGGGAGAGCATTTTACCATGTACTATGATCACAAGATTCTCAGGTATTTCTTCTACCAGAAGGACCTAAACCTGAGACAATGGAGTTGGATTTAGTTCCTCTAGGACCATGACTTAGAGATAGTCTATACTCTTGGGAAGGGGAACATTGTAGTAGATTCACTCAATAGGAGGTCTAGTATACAACATCTAGGAGAGGTGACAGAGAAGATGGCTGCTTTATAGATATCATTTGTGGATAGAGATGGAGAAACTTTTCTTCAATCTCTTACAGTCACTCCCCCACTCCATCAGCGAGTCAGGGAGGCACAACATGGGGACACTGACTTTAAGACATGACTTGCTCAGATATCCACAGGACAGGCACCTGATAGATTTGCTGAAGGTGGGTAGCACGTCATCCTCTTCAGAGGAAGTACCATGGTAGCAGTGTATCTTTAGGAGGAAGTGTTGAGGGTGTTCCACACTTCCCCTCCAGAGGTACATCTGGGAGTGGAAATGATGTACTAGGATCTATGATGATAGAACTGGTGGCCGGGAATGAAGAAAGAAGTAGCATAGTTTGTCTCTCAGTGCCCCACTTGTCAGCAAGTGAATGTGGAGCATCAGGTACCAGAAGGCTTGGCTCAGCCTTTAGAGGCCCCAGAGTTGAAGTGGAATGGGATATAATGGACTTTGTGACAGGACTTCCACGTCCATCTAGGGTTCATTACTTGATTTGGGTGATCGTCTACCGACTCACCATGTTGGCCCACTTCCCACCAATCAGAGATCAGGGTTCAGTAGAGAGATTGGAACACATATATGTGCAGGAGATTGTGAAGCTACATGGAGTACCCTCGATGAATGTCTCTGATCATGATGCATGTTTTACTTCCTGGATATGGAAAGGGTTATAGGAGGTTTTCGGGACACAGCTTCTTTTGAGCACCGCCTCCCATCCTCAGACAGATGGCCAGAGTGGGTGGACAATTCAGACCCTCGAGCTCATGCTACATGAATGCGTCCTCGACTTCGGTCATAGCTGGGAGGATCGCTGGCCTTTGGTGGAGTTTGCATACAATAACAACTATCACTCCACCATTGGGATGACACCTTTCAAGGTGTTGTAAGGGAGAAATTAGAGATCACCCTTGGGCTGGACTGACCCAGGGGAGTCAGCACTAGGGGAACCAAAGATGGTACAGGCTACCACAGAGAAGGTGCAGATCATACAAGAGCGGATGAAGACTGCACAGAGTAAGCATAAGTCATATGCCGATAAGAGATGGAGACCTCTAGATTTCAAGGATGGTGACTAAGTTTTTCTATGGGTCTTACCTGGATGAGGTTTATGGATATTTGGCTGAGGCGGAAAGTTATCTCCGAGGTTCATCGGACCTTTTCAGGTCCTTTGTAGTTTTGGAGAGGTGGCTTACTGCTTAGCTCTTCCACCAAAGTTGCACCGAGTGCACAACGTCTTACACTTATTCCAGCTGAGGGGATACGTGTATGAACCTTCTCACATCATCGACGATGGTGAGATGGACGTTGACAATGGGGAGACTTTTATGGAGGTTTCAGTAGAGATTGAGGATCGACAAGAGCGGTTTCTTCATGGATGGTCAATACCTCTGGTGCACATTCGGTGGCAGCACGGGAACCTCCAGGAGAGCACATGGGAGCAGGAGGCTCAAATGCATGCTTAGTACCCACAGTTGTTCCTTTAGTTTGAGTTGTGGCTTATGGAGATGTAAATACCTGAGATGGGGAGAATGTAAAGACCCTAAATTTCCATGTAATGTTTTTTAATATATGGTAATTTTACGAGTCCGTGAAAAATTTCGGTGCATGATTCCGAGGCCCAAAGTGCCTGGAATGAATTTATGAATTTTATTTTAGGTACATACAGTAAACGTGCGAGCAAGTTTTTCTAACTTTTGAACTGGTGCTCAGAATTGAAATCCGAGGGAACCGTTGAACTTGCAACGTTGGTTTTCAGTTAAGAGGACCTTCACCCTAACCATATTATGTCAAGGGTGAATTACATATTTCGGGTTTTTCATGGAAAAAATAAAATAAAATAAACTTCAATTTTATTTTATTTGATGACACCCCCTCTACTTGATTTAAGCTGGTGGGGACCACCCATGTCCTCAAAACCTCCCAAAATTTGAATTTAGGGATGGGGACCACCCTACCCCTCTTAATGGGGGAGAAACCTCTCAACTACCCAAATTAATTCTTTGTGTCAACATAAAATTAATTGTTAAGTTACTAATTAATTTTATGTATCAACATAAGAATTAAATATTATGTTACCAATTAATTTTATGTGACAACATAAAATTAAATGTTAGGTTATTCTTTAATTTTTGTGTTGGATATTTCTTTTCTCCTCGGTTGAATTGGGGAAGGGATTGGAAAAATAGAATTGGGAGAGAACTTGAAGGATTATCCTCTAAAATGAAGAACACCAATGAAGAACGTCAATGAGGAATGCTGACTTCACCTCCGACTTCTTCCACAAGGCATTCGTTGATGAGGAAAGTCTTCAACATCAATGAACCAACAATCGAGGTAAACGCCGATGACACCGACGTCCGCATTTTCCCAACGATTCATCTTAATCCTCCCGACCTCATCGACGTCATCAAGGAAATGGGGTAGGGGTTTATTTGTGTAAGAATACTTTTCCCATGTTCTTTCCTTAAATTATTTATGTGGATTGGGAATAAATTGTTGCGGGAGGTTGTAAAGCTTGGCGTTCTTCTTTAAGTTCTTTTTGTGCCCTATGCTACCTCTCTAACGTGGAGGGTACGGTAAAAACAAACATGGCCTAACCCCTTCAAAAATCTTGTGATGATTTGGGATGTTGAATGCGACAAAGGCGACGACTCAATGACACCTCTGAACATACACCATCGCCTCGCGACCTCTACGCCCTAGCGGCACCCCCGCGCTGTCCACGGCCACTGCCCTTCGGGCAAAGCCGGTACTGCCATCTTCCGAGCCTTCACCGCAGTCTGCGGAGCCACCACCTCCATCTTCCGAGCCACTGCCACTGTCCGTCGAGCCGTCGTTGTCCCACCCAGCTGCCAGCCGAGCCCCCCGCGACCGAGCCTCTCCAGCTGAGCTGCCCCGCGGCCGAGCCGCTCCGACTGAGCCTCCCCGCGGCCCTGAGCCGCTCTGGTCTAGCCACCCCGTGGACCCGAGATGCTCCGACCGAGCTGCCCTGGCTGAGCCGCCCTGCGGCCTGGTGCCATCCGAGACCCCTCGCACTGCCGGACCGCCCAGTGGGCTGGGCCGCCCAGCACAAATCGGGCCCTACCCAGCAGTCCGAGCCGAACCCAATGGGCCGGGCCGCAGTACAGGTTGGTCTCAGTCGACCCAAAACGCATCAGCCCTGACCCAGGCCCACTATGACACATTTAATTTATTTTGGCCATTACTTTGGCACTAGAAGTCCATTTGACAATCCTTCAACAGAGCTGGATATCTTGAAGTCAGAAGATCCCTTTGAGTATACCCCACTGATGTTTTGGATTAAGATGGGTAATAGTCAGGTTGGATCGATCACGTATCCAACCGGGCCTCTAAGACTGAAAGGCTAATAACTCACAGAATGAGCGTCCGATTGATGCACCGTATGGTGTATTGATACCCCTATGACGTGGTAGACCATTGAGATGCTTCTTTGAAGGACTTCGTTTTAGCTGAAGTATCGAACAGTAGCTCATGGAGATGATCCTCCCAAAGATGAGCGAGCATAGTGCGGGAACCCAGTATCGGACTGAGACTTGACGACTGCTGCCCTTTTCGACTTGGAGTGACTTAACAGGCCCAGTGGGGAGCGCCTCTGTTCGACGCAGCAGACCCATGGTGGAGAGTGCCTCGATGTGATACGAAGGACCCATGTTTCACGACAGGAGGAGTACCTCAGCAGGCCCCGGTGGGGATCGCCTCTGTGTGATGTGGCAAACCCACGGTACTCAACAAGAGGAGTACCACAACAAGTCACAAGGGGGAACACCTCTATGTGACGCAGTAGACCCATGGTGGAGAGAACCTCTGTGTGATGCGGCAGACCCATGGTACTTGACAGGAGGAGTACCTCAGCAATACAAGGATTGTGGGAAGCTCCTCTGTGTGACTCGGTTGGCCCAATATACTCGATAGAGGAGGGGATCTCCAACAGCCGAGGTGTTTGATGACATGACTGGGGATGTTACTTGTTACTACCCCTAGAATAAATCCTGGTGTGAGCTGAGTCAGTATCTCAGTGTTTTCTCATGATTGTGTTGGATTAATTGATAACTTAGGTATATGTATGGGAATATACATAAGTAGGGATATCTATTGATATCATACTTTGTGGTTTATCCTTGGTTGTTTTTGAGAGACCTTGAGGGTCTCAAGGTCCCTACTGAGTATAGTTATACTCAACCCTGCACGGGCTATGCCTAAACCTTGTTGGGTTGGATGCAGACAACAGAATGCTCTGGCTGGGCTGAGAGTAATAGGATTTGACGGTGCCGAGAGGTGGACTATATGGAATGTCAGTACACAGAGGAGACAGGTGGACATGGAGTGATAAGGATCCGATCTATACCTATCATTCAAGTAGAAACCTTGGAGGACGATCCAGTAGTTATATTTTCTCTTTCTTTAGTTGTTTTGTATTTCAGTTGTACTGGTATCTTTACAGTTGGGATTGTATTCCGGCCCCCTTTTTACTTTCAACACTCTTTTTGCTATGCAGTTGAATTTTGTTTGTGTCTTACTGTGTGCTTGGTTTTGTGTGCTTACAGGTTATAAAGGAAATTCCTTCCCTGTTTGGGGGAATACGCCTTTCAGTGCTAGTTTCCAGCCCTTGGCCTATGGAAGGTGGGCTTGGGGTAGTCACGGCATGGGCCCTGGGGGACGGGTCATGACACATCCAGCCTTATCCAGGGTACAATGATTTTTTGGTGTTCCTTGATCACACAAACCTATAGAGAGGCTACTCTTCTATAGTTATAGTTTTCAAAAATCTTTAACAATACATAATTAAAAGTGGCATTACGTATAGTGTGGATCTAGGAAATGTTACACCTGTGATATTGTAACATGTCTTTCACAGAGTATGAGTTGAGGTTCATTAACCTCATGGGAAACTTTCATGAAATTATTTGTGATGTAATCCTTCACATAATGATATTTGATAATTTTCTTCATATAGATACCTGATCAAGGGTTATCCATTTTCATTTCCCCATTTATACAAGAGTATTGGAGAGATCTAAAATGATTGATAGATTCTTGGATGAGGTGTAACTGGTTTCTAAAGATGGTGATTATTTTGGATCATAGTCATTAGTAATTTCCATCTGAGAAAATCATCAGTGTTGTGAGATTAAAGGTATAAAAATGTGTGGTCCATGTATCGAGGACTAGTTATAGTGGAGTCAGATGGAGGAAAAAGTCACTTAGGAGAAAATATTTCATACTCTTGTATAGGATAACCTCATGTGGCCCATGACTACCCAATTTGATATACAAGATAATGATTTCATGGAGTCATGGTTGATTAACCTCTATTATAGAAGAAATTATGTGTCTTAGGATATCTTTAAGGTGGAAATGGTGGTCTTTTGGTAATATATTTCAACAGAGGATATTTTATTTAACTAGGAGGATCCATACATGGACATATATATGATCAAATTTCCCCACTTCAAACACTAGATGATCCTTAGCAACCTTATAGAGTTGGAGGGAACAAACATAGTCAGATATAGGAAATGAAAAGCTATGATCGGACTATATCCAATATATTTCCAAGAAATATCTATTTCTACACTTCACTATAACCCATACTTATCAATGTTGATTTGAGATATTATCTTGTTATTTTATCCCTTTTTCAAGATATATAATATTTCTAGATCATCTAGACAAGCCTATATGACTAGGGACTAATACTGGGAGAGATCACACACTCACCCACATCACTTACAGTTCTGATCTTGTGCTTAATGGGGAGGGGTTTTCATTGGATGTCACAGTGTATAGGATAAATATCTATGATATCATCCTTTTCATAGGATATCAAAAATGAGTTTGTCACTGGATTAACTAATTTCAGTAGAGAGTGGAATGTTTCTTAGTTGATTGATTTCTATCTTCCTTAATAGTAAAGATGGACATTTAGTTGAGATGTGAATGGATTGTGCATGTGATGTTTCATCCCATGACCCTTAAGTTAGAGAGGTTGGATTTAAACATGATAAATGATTCAAATTATTAATTTTTCATAGTCATAGAGGAGTATATGGATTTATTTCCTAAGGATATTCTATAATTTCCCCATATTGTGAGATTAACTTCTTTATTGATCTCTACCCTGGGACCACACCTACATCTTTCAGAACTTATCAGATATCCCCAATTGATATCACAGAGTTAAAGGTAGAAGTATATGAAATTATAGAGAAGGGATTCATTATACCTTCTGTATCTGCATGAGAATCTATATTTCTTTTCACTATGAATATGTATGAGAGATTGAGTCTTTGTATTTACTATCACCATCTAATTCAATGAAAGTCAAGAAGACATACAATTTTGAAGGATCAATGAACTCGTTGACTAGTTTAATGGGGTAAAGAGGTTCTATAAGACTAATCTTATGTCTTTATATCACTATTATTGAGGTCGTAGAGAGGATATCCCTAAGACTACTTCCAAATACTGTTATTGGAAATTTGAGTTTCTAGTGATTCCTTTTGGTGTGATGAATTCACTAGCCCTGTTCATGGGTCTCATAAACTATATCTTCTATCTTTTTTATAGATCTATACATAAATGTCTTCATAAAAGACATTATTTTCTATTTAGTGTTATAGTATGAGATTATTCAGAATCTATAGATTATCCCACACATTCTTTGGGAAACCCAACTCTAGGGTAATTTATCAAAGTATATGTAATGGATTCAGGAATTCCAATTCCTAGAAAATGTTTTCTTAGAGGGTAGAGAATCTATGCACCCCATAATTATTAAGATATTATTTCATTTTGATACAATAATTAATGTGTTCTAGGTGTTTAGCACCCTTGGGGTTTCAATATATTATTATGTATTCATGAATGAATTCTCCAAGATCATAACTCCCATGTGTTACCTTACCCAAAAAGTTAATCCCTTCTTATGGTTCGAGTGGTGTTAGAGTTCCTTTGAGTAATTTAGGTAGATATTGAGAAGTTATCATATTATGAGGTTTTTATATGAATGAGTTAATTATATGGTGTTATGTGATGCTTCTAGATCTAGGCCTGGTTATGTGCTAATGATGAGGCAAGATGTAATTGATTGTGGGTCCATGTATATGAGACCCCATGAGTAGAACTACATGATAAATCATTTAGGGATCATTGTGGTTTTGTTAACCCTAAATATATGAATACATTTTTTTGTGAGAGGTTCTTAGTCTATATTAAATATATGATTGTTAGGTATATCTTCCCTTAGTGACATTTTATACAAAGATAGAGGCATTAGTTTGAGTTTTTATAGAACTTTGAATTAAAAAATTCCTTTTCTCTAGATAATGGTGATATGGTTTATGATTATAACAATAGAATATATTATGATCAGTTAATAGAGGAGCTATCTGAGTACTTAGCCTCAATGTAGTTATCCTTGGTATATGAGATAGATTTCACTTATTGTAAATTAATTGTGGTGGCCCATCAACTTTATCAACGATTGGATAGTGGATTAGTTGAAATACATAAATTATGAGTCCATATGTAGTATGATATACTTTAGTGATTCACCTAATTGATTCTTTGAAGGTGGGAAGTTTGAATTTTTATTTTAGGAGAAAATGGATGACACTGTCCTGATATATGTGGAGGTGTTGATGGAGTTCTACTATTTCCTCATAGAGATACATCTTTCTTTTACTATGATATTTTATGATCTCTTGAATCAGTAATGGTATCCAAGTATGGAGTTGTGGTTTGATGAGTTTATATCATGGTGTCACACTTTTCAACTAGTGAAATTTGAACCCAAAGTCCTTGTGGGTTTGTCTCAACCCCTCTAGGTTCTGGAATGGAAGGGGTATAACATATCAATGGACTTTATTTTGGGACTTTCACATTTAGTAGTGGGTTGTGATGTTATCTAAGTGATCACCTAATAACAAACCATGTGAAAAAAAATCATTTCTATTTTGGATTAGTTTTTTGTGGAATTATTTGTATGTTTGTTCATTGATAATATCATTTGATTATATGGAATATACTTGATTATCCTTTCTGACTGAGATGTTCAATTCACATCCCAATTATGGAGAAGATTAAAAGAATAATTTGAAACACAGTTATTATTGATTATTCTATTATACCATCATATGAATGGATATATTGAGAGTAATATCCATTTTCATAGGGATATATCGAGGACTTGAATGAATTATTTTAACCTAATCTGTGATGATCACCTACCTCTTGTTAAGTTTTCATTCAACAATAACAAACACTTCACTATTTTCATTGAATCTTTTGATTCCCTATACGGGAGACCATAAAAGTAACTTCTATAATATATATTTATTGAAAATTTATCTCTTAGGGGGATAAAGTCTACGTGGTTAATGAAAGAGAAGGTGTAGGTGATCCAAGAGTAAATGAGGATATATTTGAGCCTTTATAAGTCCTATGTGGATTGATGATAAAAGACTTTGGAGTTTAAAAAGGGATATCATTTTTTCATTAAAGTCTCAAGATTATTTGGATTATAAGGATTTGGTTGATGAAACAATCCCCAAGGTTCATTGGGCCATTCAAGATACTGTTCATAGTATCCAAGGTTACTTATCTTATATAAATACCCCCAAATTAGATAGGGTGAAGAATATATTTCATGTGTCCAAGAATAGGTGGTAAATGAATGAAAAAATTAAAATCATTATCTAGGGTGATCTAGACATAGTTTATAATTATATCTTTTCATAGTACCTGATGATGATTTTCAACTATTAATATTGTACCCTATTAGGTCAGGTGATACCATTGGTTCATGTGTTGTGGTAGAGCACATGGGAATTAATGATTCAGATGTAGTCTCACTAACCTCACCATTTTTAGTAATATTAATATTTAAAGATGAAAATTATTTAATTTTGGTATCATATAATAACCCATGATGTTTTATTTGAATACATTTAGTATTTGAAATAGTATTTTATGATGATTCCACTAATTCATTTTAATTTTAATTTTGTTGTGGATGCATGGATATACTATATTAAAAATAGTATATCTATCTCACACATAAAAAATCATGAATGAATTATAATATCCTTTAAATGAATTATAGTATTAGAATTATTACACTAAAATAGGGATCTTTCTCTATGGATGAAATATTTCGAATCGGGGTTATGAACCCCCAAGATGGGCCCATTTTGATAGTTTAATTTAAATATCAGAAACCCTATTAAATATTCTATTTAGTCATTTTTAATACTCTCTATTAGGGTTTTCTATTATTAACAGAAACCTTAATCAAGAGATAGGATATTAATTGCGATATTTCATGTGCATTCTTCAAGGAAATCATTGATAGAGCCTCGTGTATATTCAAATCATTAAGAGAATTGACCAATATTTTAGATAGGGTTCATTACTTTTATATTTATCCATTAATAATATTTTTTATTTCAGAAGTTTCAATTGATTATAATTCATAAATTTCTCAATCCACACTCTATAGTTTCTAATGATATTTTTTATTACATTACTTCATTCATCATGTTTTCATGGTTTGATGGTAAATCAATAAAGAATGAAGGTGGGTAGCTAGACATAGGCCTTGTAACTAAATCACTTCCATCTCAAGTAATGCGCCTCTTTTTCATGGATCAGATCCACTAAATATATTTGGTTATTTGATAATGGAATTTTGGTTTTCCATTCATTGATATACCCCTCTTTAATTATTCACTCTTTCTCATATGGATACATGATTTCCTTCCAACACTAGCAGTGGCTGGTGGAAGCTATTTAAATGGTGGGAGGTGGATATGGGTGGTGTATTTTAATAATATAGGAAGAAAATTATGGAAGATAACATGATGATACATCGATGTTAGTGCAAGGCCAAGGTGATTATGGTCTGGTGTGTCAAGATGGAGGCTAGAGGGAGAAGGCAATAGCTCGATCAGTGTCTCTATAGAATAGGAGGTGTGAAGGTTGGGGAAATATGGATATACCATAATATATCCAATCCATCATGATTGGATGGACACCCACCCACAATGTGGTGGGTGGGAAAAAGTGGGCTAGGGGCCTATAGGGTGATTCTGGACCTACCTCATCACGAGCCAGCTAGTAAGTGTCCCAATTCATAGGGATTCCTGACTATTAGGTTTGGTGGGAAGCAGAAAAGGTTAACTCCTCCTGACCTAAACCATGAGGTGGGACTCATAGAGTGCATGGGAAACAAGGTATCATTCAACACCAATATGTTTGGCACAACATACCCCACCGGAGTTCACCCCTTCTCTGAACCACACTCATCAGTCACCACATGAACCATTTTTTTCTTTTGCTACATTTTTTTTCACTTTATCACCCTATATTAGTTTCAGGTAAATAAGTATTTTTAAGTTTATAATCTAATGGTGTGATCCATTTTCCTATTTAAGATCATTTAAGAAACTTGGAAAAAAATAGCTCTATAGAGTTGACGATGGGGTTTAAGTGTAATGAACGAAGTATGAATGGGGTTTTAGTAATACCTTTTATATGAAGTAAAGAGATCTAAAACTTCCCCCAAATACTTATGGAGTTCTACACTCACTTAAATAATCATGGAGTGGGTACTTTAATTTTTGGAATGGGTTTAGTACTCTCTTATACTTGTCACGATGTGGGTCCACTATATGACTGATAATGTCAAATATTCCCCAACTCCTGTGGTGAGAGTCCACTATAAATGAACATTAGAACTCCATTTTTTGATGTGAACTTATCAAAGAGGTGTAGGTCCTCCATCAGGGTTCGGCACTCCCTTTACCAATTCACATAATTTGGTGAGGTTCAGGTCTCCCACAATAGATTTTGTGTGGTGACATGGGATTTTTTTAATCTAGGTATCTTGGTTTATATTAGTTTGATCAAAATTTTCATTATTTTTATAGAATGGATATAAAGGGAGAGATTATATTATGTCTTGGGTTTTATATCCTTAAATCATATTAGGTATGTTATCTTAACCATTATGGTTATAATATGGTTGTCCATTCTATTTATCCTTTTGGGTTTTCAAGTTGTCTTACTAAGTAAGTATATACTAACCAATATATGGGTGTTTCACCCACACGTGTCATGTTTTATACAGATAATGATTAAGTGGTGGTCACAATGGACACAATGTTAGTAGAGTTGGATATTTATGGTGCTCATAGGTGATGGTTATAAAGATGTGTTTATTATTTAATAAGTGCTTCTAGAGACTCCTACCCTTTACAATTTTTCTAGGACAGTTCACTTTTAAGAAATTATGATGTTATTTTTCCCAAATATTTTCTGGTTTTATTATTTTTTTACTATCTGAAACATTATCATGTGTATCATGAATTTATATATTCCGATTAGTTCATTTTCATAGCTTCAAAAATAAATTTATATTATGTTGAGACATGTGTTTTGTGTGATGATTTATTATTATAAGTCCTGAAATATCATGTGATATATATACCTAGTTTTAGTTACCATCACTTGAACTATTGAATATTGGATTGGGATGGTGCAGTTGTTCAAACCAATGGCCCAATGGGGTCTCGTTGGGTCATTTAATATTAAATATGTCCCTAATGTTTCATTTGAAAGAATAACCTTAATGTAATATTCTTCTCTTTAGTAAATTTAGAGTGTAAGGTAAAGGGATTCTTGGAGAATTATTCCATATTATTAATTAATTGTTTATGGTTTATATACTATCACCTAAATTTATTTTATCCTTATTTACATTCAATTCCTTGGAATTTAATTACCATTTCATGCCCTCTCTTTCATTAGTTTTTACTCTTATGTTAACTAGGTTTCAAGGGGATTCTTGACTCAATTTTCTCTCAATGAGTCATGATCAATATTCTATGACTGTATTCATCTTTTATTGTGTATATTAATAACTTTTAGTTATTTATATTCTATATTTTATTATTTTTTATGTATTTATATATCCTTCTTATAGTGTACTTTTTGAAATATTCTTATAAACTATGTTATGATAATTGAAATGGGAGTTTTCTCCCTTTAAATTTTTTATATTCTAAGAAATATATTTAATATTATTTTAACATTCCACATTTCAAATTATTTATCCAATAATGAATTAATCTTGGGATATTTAGTACGAAATTGTTAAGTAATATATATTCATTTCCTCAATGATTAATCATGTTATACTCTTTTATTTATGTAACCTCATTGGTATAATTTCATTATCATATAATTTAAATGTTTTATATTACTATAAATATGGATCTTCATATAATTGAATTTTCATTTATCTCTTATTAAATTGATAAAATGGATTCTTTTTAGTTTTTTAATATATATTCTCCCTTATTTTTCTATAATATTATATGATAACCTTTAGATATATCATATTCCTTGGGGATATTAATGTATTTATTCTATTTAATCATAATTGAATCATTATATAAACATAATTTATATCATCCAATAATTTATTTATATGGTGTAAATGTTGTTTTCTTTAATTTTACTCTCAACATATAATTTTTTATCCCATTTCTTTTTATTAATCATGTTTAACGTTTATAATTATTCTTATAGATTTAAATGCAAGATTCCATGTGTTTTATTCTATTTATGGTTCTTATACCTTATAGATGATGATGTTTAAACCTAATATATAACCCCAAATTCATTAGGTAATGATTTATTCTTTTAATAAATGATTTTTAAATAAGTGGATAAGTTTTCCCATAATTGTTTATTATGATTAAATACAGGTGATATTAATTAGATGTTACAAGAAACCTTCATTTTAGTTCTATTTTATTTATTATTTAATATGAGTTTTTTCTATGATTATCTTTTTATTATATAAATATAATTAATTTTGTTATCATGATTATGTATTTTATTTCAATGTAACTTTCTGTTGACTATATTCAACTTCATGATCTCTCAAGTGTTTCATATCAAAACACGTTTTCTTCGCTTTGATTGCCCATTATTATGATTTATATGATCATAATAAATTTACTAATTAATTATATAATATTTAAGGATGTATAGGTTTAATAACAAATAAAAAATTAAAGTTATGATGATTGGTCAAGATTTAAGTAAGTGTATCAATTAAAGAATATATTATTATGGGAAAATGTACAATTAATGAGAGGGAAAAGTGTGGGTCTTATTATGTGAGTGATTTTATAAAACTCTAAAACTAGAAACATAAATTAATTTTAAATTTATGTATTTTAATATTTATTAGAAAACTTTTACTTATGATATGGTTTTGTTTGGTTCATTATATCAGTGTCTTAGTTAGTGAAATTTAACTTGACTAGGGTATATACTTGATTAATTAATTTATTTAATTTCCAGAAAATACACTAACATATATTTTTTGATTATGTTAAGTGATCATCAGTGGTGTATTACTGGGTTTCATACTCGCACTATATACATTAACTTCTATGAGAATGTATACTTTGTTTCCATTAATCCAGGAAAATAGAAGACACTTATCTCAGGCGGTTGAGCTTGTTAAGCTTGGAATAGAGATGGAGTAAATATTATGAAATTCTCTGGGATAATTTTTTAGTAAATACTATAATATTATTTTTTTATTTTTTATATCAACTATATTTATCTACCTCTGATAGGTATTATATTTTGACTGAATATTTATGATCATGAATTTATTTTTGTATTACATGTGATATTTTTTATATAGTTGAAAGAAAACTATAATTATAGACTGTTGTTTTTTTATTTATGGTATCCAATACTTTTATCATTATTGGGTGGAATGATACTTAGTGAAATATCTACCAAATGTATGATATTTTTCATAAATACCAATAAAATGTTGCATACATAGAGGCACTCATGAGGCCATGTACGACTCTTGCTTAGACTTAGTGAACAAGGTATGGGTGTTATATATTCTCTTTCAAAATCACTATGATTTAGTTACATTATTTTCCCACATTCATTAAATTTAATATTTTTTTAAAAAGTGTGATAATATTATGGGATATATTTTTTTAAATGAAGAGAGTCACTTAAATTATATGGGTAAAGATAAAGGGGGAGATAATAAAAGAGTTATTTTTATTATAGGGGGAGACATGAGGTGCTGGTTGCTAAATCATAGAGAATAGATCATAAATTTTTTATATGTATACAATAAATATAAATGGGGATATTTATGAGATATTGGATACTAAATATCCATCAATATATAAATTTATAAAAGGGGAGTTGTGAGAAAACCCTAATTTCTATATGATAAATATTGTATTGATCTTTACACCATGATTTGGAGAAGTCTCAAAAACATCACTCTTTCCAATTGTGTGGGGTTTAGATAAAATCAACATTCAAAGAATGATATGATTTATTTACCAAGATTATTTATTCATTAATTATTTTCGATAATCTCAAATTTTATTTATTTTCAGGTTGCTAATGAATGAGTTAGAGCTTGATTGGATTTGAGATAGCAGAGAAGGAATTAAAATTTCATGAGGTATGAATAACCTCATTATGATGTGATTCTTATTAAAATGTAAAGGGAAAAAGGTAGAGTGAGAATTTTTTATAAATGATATTCCTATGTAAAGAAAACCTACCATAAGATATATAAATATTACATCATTCGAAATTAATATTCATTATATATCACAATTAAACATGCTCAAGGAATGTATAGTTTTATTGTCTTTATAGAATACATATATAATCATCTTATTTAATAAAATATATTTAGAATCTCCCAAATATTGCTTCACACATTGTACAATTTCTACTTATACACTACTTAAAACATATATTTATTACCTAGGAAAATAAAACATTAGAAAGGGTGATCTCAAATGATTAATAGGGGTAAACATGTGAGATATCAATCATTGATCATATGTAAGCATATCATGAGAATAAGTGTATGATAACATGAGATTAAAAGTTGAAAATTTTACAAAACACTTCATAGTTCATAACTATGAAATAAAGGTTTGGGAGATCATAATAAATAAATCATAGAAGAATAAATGATTATGATCCATTAGATTATATCATAAGAATAAGAGGATTCCATAGATAGTGGAATAAAATGTGTGGAATAATCTTAATCATATAAACCTAATGTCAAGGACATTCACCACATGTAAGGATTGGGATAACCATCCATGTACCTACTTTGGGTGTGGGATAACCTCTTGTGTACCATATTGGTGTATTGGAATAACCTCCCATGTACCATTTGATCTTATATACATTAATTATTACTAGTTGAATTAGAGGGATACAATAGACCCACCCTTCACATAATCATAATCCATTCATATGTATGGTATAAGATCATGAAAACATCTATCATTTATTTATAGTTTAACTTATGGAAACAAAAATGGATTTGATAAAAATATCATCAAAATAATAATAAACCGTGCAAATAATGAATAAATATGTTATAATTAGATTATATCCCCAATGAATCATAATTAAAAAAATGTTTTTTTTTCATAAATGAAAATATTTTTAAATATCTATGGAAAATATCTGGAGGAAAATATCCTTTTCATTTTAAAATAATTTATTTTAAATATAAAAATTTATAGAATATCAAGAAAAACATTTTATTTTAAAATAACCATTGAAACTTATAATAAAATATTTAAATAAAATATTGTTCATGATGTAAGGAAAAATGTTCATACGATATATGTTGAAACAAATATTCTGTTCAAACCTTTGGAAAAGAGTAACTTATTTGGAAAATGAGAAGACCATTAAATTTATTACTTTTTATAAATATTAAATCATGGATAAAAATTAATTTAATTACTTATTTGATAATATTAAAAACATTTTAAATAAAATATATACATGGAAGAAGAATATTCTCGACCGAATAGAAAAAAAATGTTGGCTTTACCTAATTTTTTTTGATTTCTTTGGTACTTAGAGAGAGTAAAATTAAATTAAATATTATAATTTATAAAAATAAAAAAGTATAATAAAATACTATATATTTTTTAGACATATATCATATAATTTCATTACATTATATTGAAGCATAAATAATCCTAGTAAAAAGTGAGATTGTAATATAAAACCCTTACCACTTTGGTAAATTTTCAATCATAATCGCCATGAAATAAATAAATTATAATGAAACTTTAAATAACATGAATTTAAATATATTAATGATATAACATATCAATGGAACATTATATACACCACATGAATAAAACAAGTGATGAATATGACATACATCTCATAGAAAACAAGTGAGATGAGAAACCCTTATGTCAAGTTCGACTTGTTTCATAAGTTCTCTAAAATCAGGTATAATAAATTTAAATTTATAATATATATATAAAAAATCATATTTATACTTATAATAACATACATGGTTTACATACAATATCTTATCATATATTCATTAATAAGTTTTTATTAAAATTATTATTTTAGGTGATAACCGTTTCGTTTTTCATGTATGTTTCAAATCAGCTGTTATAATACTTCCATCATGATCATGGTTCAATAATATATAGAATATTAATAATGATATAAGTTTTATATATATTAATTATATACGTATTTAGAACCATCCATAAAATGTAGGGATTGAAAAACAAATTACACCATTCATGGAGACTGTAGTTCGTACAAACATATAAACATTGTTTTCATTTTTTAAAAAAAGAATAAATAAAAAATAATAATATTTTATAATTATAGAATAATAATTATATTACAAATATAAATATTAAATATTTAATGTATCATAATATCCAACCATGAAATATGTTGATGTAAAATGAATCTTATTGTTATGTGGAGGTTGTAGTTCTCACATATGAACGAGTGATACTTTAATTTTCCTTTGATATAAACGAGGTGGAAAATTGTTGTCACATAATAATAATAACATCTTAGTATTTTGATTAACCTGTATTAATTATGTTTTTATGGATACACTATATTTGGTGGAAGTAGAAGATGTAATAAATGTTGAAATAGTCAGGTAAGACAATTTATTATTCCTTGAGATACCTCCCTCAGCATACACATTAATCCTTAAAAGGATTGTATTAAAATAATGAAATAATGTATAGGATATGGGAAATAATTTAATTATGTATTTGGGTTTGGATTTGGTGGTTCTATGTGGCTCAAGAGTTGTGAAGAAGAGAAGAGAAGTGGCACCCTTTTATAAGTGATGGGAGTCACACTCTTGTCATTAATCAATGATTTAAATTAATATAAGGAATGATTCATGGTAAAGTGGAACCAAGACAGAAAATATCCATATATAATATGTTATATTGTTGAAATAAACTAAAATAATATCATTTATATAGGTTTTGGAGGCTTTTTATGCCTTATCTTCTAGTTAATCCCCCCTAAACCCAACTTAACCTTAACCACAATAACATAACTTTTTTACAATTATGACATAATTATAAGAACAAAAAAAAATTGGAATTAAAAAAAATTGGAAATGGGGATTCCAAAATTTTAATATATTTTATCATATTTAAAATATATAGTTTCCAGAAAACACATTTAATATAATTCAGAAAACATATGAAAAAGAGTTTTTATGAAATTATCAGATTTGAGAATAAATATAATTCCACATTTAAATAAAGTAATAATTCAATATAAATTAATTTTTTGGGTAAATATTAATACAATAAAGGTTATTATAATTTTGGGTAAATTTGAAATGGAATTTCACCATCCAACCATACCATCAAATGCAAAGACCCAAAAGTAGTTTTTAATTTGAAAAAAATATAATTTAAGTTCATAAAAGTCAAAAATTGTTCCCAAATTCAAAATAATTTATAAAATAAATTATTTAACTCATTAAACATATACTTGGTTGGAAAAAACTCATAAAATAGGATAAATTAATGTTTTAGAGATATTCTAAATCATTACCCCATTGTTTTAACCTTATTTTAGTTATTTTACCCTTACTAATGTGACAAATCTTTACCATGAATACTATTAATAATGGAAGAAAATATAATATAAATATATACCAAATTTATAACTCCTAATTCTAAATATGGAAACCATTTTTATGTTTTAATTTCTATAAATGACAAAAATAAATTTGAATATAAATGCTTCAAACATTGTGAAAATAGTTTTTAGAAAGATGTTTTTTAAGCATAAAGTGTAATTTATTATTATTCCTTACATAGTAAACACCATTATATGAAGGATAAATTTTTTATTTAATATATAATCTATATATTTATTTAAAATTATTTATTAATAAGTATTTATTTAATTTATAAATATTAACATACATTGTGAAAAAAATTGTTTTTAAAAAATATCTCTTATTCACTTAAAATGATTTTATCTTCATTACTAACCATTAAATAACTAATATATGAATTATTATTCATAAATTTTCAATATATTTCATTAAAATTAATTTTCAATTGTTATTAATATATATATTTATATAAAAATTCATAACACTTAGAAAAATAAATTTATTCCAAAAAATTGTTCTTTTAGTTAGAAAATGACTTTATTAAAAATTTAATGATGAATTATTAGAAATTAATCAATATAATTGAATCATTAAAAAATTATATATTTATATTCAATAATTTTTTAATATTATTTTTACCCATAAATAAAGTGAATAATTTTTAAATTTCATAATATGTTGTGGTTCATTTCTACGTGGGGTTGGTTTTATAGAAAGCTATTGAATACTCTAAATTTATTTCAAAATAATACATATAAAATATTAGAGAGATACAATATACCCACCTTAAAATTAATTTATCTCTAAATTTCATCACCCAAATTCAAAAAAAGGAGGATACATCTACTTGATCACATCCTTGGGTTACTCTGTATCTTCCTTGAATTTTTGATTCCTCCAAATAACTTTAACTGGGTGAGTAGTCTTGTTTGGTAAAAAATTATCTCTATAATAAACGATTTGTATTGGTATTTATTCATATTAATGGTCATGATCTGGTGGTATAACCTATTAGTTTAGTACATGTGATGTTTATGGTTAGTACTTCCTATAAAGTGATGCATAAAACACATTATAAACTTGAGACAGGTTTGGTGGAAGCACTAGGTGATAAGCTACCATACTTAACCAATATATAATATTGAAGGGAGAAATATACCTGGGGATCAACATTCCCTTATTTATAAATCTCATAAACTTCTTTCATAGAGAAATTTATCGTAATACATTCCCACCAACATTTAATTCCATTTTTTTAAATGATTGTCAACTCTGAGCTTCCTTGATGTGTTGTTGGCTTGATTTGAATTTCTCTACCATTTCTTCATATATAATAGGTACCAATAGTGTTTTTTTCAACATCATCACAACATTTCAATGTTTTTAACTTATTTCTTTATAGGTATTCATAAGAATTAATTTGAAATACAGAGTGAAAACTGTAAATAAAATTAAATTTGACAGGATGAAGACATTGATCCCAACTACCATTAAAATATAAAGAACAAGATTTTAGATTATCCCCTTGTATTTTAATGGTTATCTTGGACTTACCATATGTCTAAGAATGACATATAGTATAGAAACAAAACTTTGTATCCATATATTTCTGAATAATTCTACAAAACATCAAGGAAAACCATAGATCTTGATAAGATACAATATAATGAGTTACTTAATTCAACCATACCAATTACTTAATGTATATCCCGGGAAAATGATCAATAGATAAATTTTATTTGATAGTAATGAAATGTGATCACTTCTTAAGATAATAAACTACAACACAAATAATATTATTAAATTTATATTTCTTAGGGAATCCTATGATAAAAAACATGGTGATGTTTTCCCATTTCTTTAAAGGTATAGGTCATTATTGAAACATCCCATAATACTTATTCCATTTACCATTAACTTTTTGGCAAACCAATCATTGAGACACATACTATGATATATCTTTCTTCATGTTATCCAACAATAAATTCCTCCTAAGTTATCTACACATATTATCACTTGCAAAATTAATAAAGATCAATGATCCATGAGCTTTATCCAACATCTCCTTCAATTATAGTATAACATGGACCCATTTTTTTCTTAAAGCATAGAATTCTATAAAAATCATGGTTAAAATTAGGAATATTTCTCACATTCTAAATCAATTAAACGTCATCCTTTTTCACTTCTTTAATATTCCTATGGATAGATAGTAGAATGCACTTTTGAGAAAGATAATATCTTCCCCTTCATTTAATATTTCAAGGTTTATCCTTTAAAAATTAAGGAAAATAGAATATTTTTTTAAACCTCATCATAGAAAAGTTATCATGATCTTTGTAGCAGAAATAATAAACCCCCTTTTCACCTTCCCATAGTGGTAGTGCATTGAGAAATCATAATCCTTAATCATATCCAACCATATTATTTTGAACACATTCAACAGTTTGTGGGTGAATATATACTTTATAAATTTGTGATCCATATATATATACATATATCACACCATTCAATATTAATATAATGACCCCATATTTTCAATGAAAAAATTACTATTTATAACCCCAAGTATTGTTTCAGGTTATTCAACTTATGAAAATTTATTTTAAAAGATGAAAAAGTTATCACCATGTTATTATGTTTGAGGATATATATTATTCCCTTCTTTTATGTATCATTAAAAATCACCAACACTTCTCCACTGTATGGTAGTGTGTGTAGTTACACTGAACAAAATTCACTTTAGTGCCTTGAAATTTTCTTCACATTAATCATTCTAAATAATCTTGAATTCATTCCATATTAATTTGGTGAGTTTATTAGAAAACCATGATATATTTTTTTATAAATAATTGATAATATCCATACCATTCAAGAAATCTATGGATCATATTCATAGTGGTTGGTCTAGGATAATGTTCAATGATTTCCATCATAGAAGGATCTACTAATATACCTTATATTATTATAACATGTCCCAATAATGATACTTTATATAACAAGAATTCCACCATACTTAATTTTTCATATTATTTCTACTTCCTCATGGTATTTAGCATAATTCTTATTGTATATTTATATTCTTACTTACTGTTGAAGTATATAATGTTATAATATATAATTACTACCAAAATTTGATTAAGGTAATCTCTACGGACTCTATTAATTTAATCCATGAAGATAAAGGGGGTATTATTAATTCAAAATGGAATAATTATCAATTAAGAGTGTTAATACCTTGTAAAATAGGTTGTCTTATGTATTTATTCAATTTTGGACCCTCAATTAATAATATTGAGAATTAAGTACAAAATTTGAGAATTATTGAGATCATCACAATTGATCAAGATAATAATTGACATGGGGGAGATGATACTTATTATTTATCATTATATTATTATTTTAATAATAATAAATATATATTCACATTTATCCATATTTATTATTAATAAAAAGAACAACCTCACCCCATGGTGACACACTTGGGTAATACTCTATCAAGATTATCCTATAGTCACTTATTAAATTCATAAAACTCAATTAGATCCATTATATATGGTGTCTTTGAAATAGGTGTAGCAGAAATTATGGGTTAAATTGATAAATCAACATCATAATTCAGAGAAAACATGGAAAATATTTTTGAAGAATCAAAAAAAACAACCATAAAATTGTAAATTATTCAATTTTAAGATTCTTCCCAACTATATGAGATAATTATCCTTATAAATTGGAATTAGGACCCATTAAATGAATTTAATTTCTATCATCAACTCATAATCACCCCCCCAAAAAAATGATTATTAGTTTATTCATAATTAGAAATTTTACTTCCCTTTATAAGACATTAATATATGAACTATATAGATAGTTCCAATCGATCTGCCAAATCACATAAAATTTTAATAGAGGGATAATAATAGAATTTTTAGGAAGCACATTACCAAAAAATTCAATCATATAAGAGTGATTGAATTTTGTTGAAATTATTATACCATTAGGAGTTTTCATTATTAATTCAATATCTAATCTTTAATGATATGAATTAAAATTCCTCAATCCTTTTTCATGATATAAAAGAATTAATATGTCTATGTAAAATAATATACTTCAATATTTCAGCGTACCTTTAACTACCTAATCATTATCATTATACCTTAAAAACATTAATAGATATAAAATGGGTTGTATGAGCAATAAACATTTTTAAACTGAGCGAGTAATCATATAATCATGAAAATCATTCATAAGATGTGTAAATTATTAAAGTATCTTTTCAATATGTGGCACATTAAGTTTAACATATCTTATACATGGTCTATATCTATGAAAATACTTATAATAGTTTATAAAAAAATTGAATTATCTCAAGAATATCCTATGAGAGTGTCTAGCAAGGAGTACAATCTTAATCTCACTCATCATTCACCAGTGATGATTGAGTTAATACCAAATATGGACCTTTTATAATTTTTAACATTATGTGCATCTAATACTTATCCACATACACATATCCATATCCATAAAGGTTACACTTTCTAGGAAAACCATAGAATATTAACTTTACTAAATCATCAAGATGTTAATATATACTTAGAATTATCCTAAGTGTTCTCACAATTGTTTTCAAATTTTAATCTTAAAAAAGTAACTAATCCCTACTCTGCTACCCACTGAGGTGGCCTGAACACAACTTATATAAATAAAATATCATTTTAGATAGATATTCAGTTCATATAAAGATTAAACACTCATATAGACCATTATTTTTTATTATATTTGGAGACAGTATATATAATCATATTATTTAATGATATATTTTCACCATCTCCCACAAATTTCTTCTCACAAAGTACACTTTGTATTCATAAACTACTTAAGACGTTTCTTCAAAACCAAGTGGAATGAAATAGAATAAAGGATGAACTTAGATTCTCAGTAAGGGTAAAAATTTGATATATCAATCAACTATCATATGTAATCATATTGTGAGGATAAGGGTATGGAAACTTGATCATAATATTTGAAAATAATACACAACAATTCAAAGATAATAATCATGACATAAGGCTTCAGAAAATCATAAGAAAAGAATCATAAAATAATTATAGATTATGAGCCATGATTTTATATAATTATAATAATAACATGTCGTATAGATGGTAATAAAATTCAAGACATAATAATAATAACATTATTCATAGTCCAGGCTATAATACATTCATTACAATTTAAACATGGACTCACTACCCATATACCTACTTCGGGATTCAGATAACCTCCCGTGAAATATCTTTTAAGCATGGTATAACCTACAATGTTCCCTTTGGGATCATAAATATTAATCATTACCAAATGAAAGATAGGGATAAAATGATCCAACCCATCATATAATAATAATCAATTCATATGCAGGCCAAAATATCATGAAAATATTTATCATTTCATCCTAACTTATCTCATATAAAAGAAAATGAGTTTCATCAACATATCATCATTATAATCATAAAACAATTAAATAATTAATAAAAATGAAATCATTAGATCATATCTGTAGTGAAGTAATATTAACATCAATGAATTTTTTCATAGTTGAAAATACCTTTAAGGATTAATAGAATTTTTTTTGAAGAAAATACAATTTTTATTTTAAAATATAAAACCTTTTACAATATAATGAGAAAAATTTATTCAAAAATAAACATGCAATACAGTAAAATAATATCAAAATAATATATTAGTTTGATAATGGGAATGGTCGTTCATGTGGTATATGTTAAAACAAATATTTTGTTCGCACCTTTTCTAAAAAGTATCTTATTCGAAAAATGAAATGAAAATTAATTTTAAAATATTTTATAGAATGTAAAAAATGAGTAAAAATGACTTTAATAAATCATTATATAATATTAAAATTATTCATCAATAATTTTAAAGAAAATATGGATGTGGAATAAAATTTTTCCTGACTAGATAGAAAAAAAAAGTTAGTTAACCTTAGAAACATTATTTTTGACTATTGAGTACATAGAGAGTGAAAAATAAAAGGAAATATTTTAATTTATAGAAATATAAAAAGTTGAATAAAATATATAATATTTTTATAGATATATTATATAAATTATTTATCATAAATTTAAGTATATACAATCTCGATAAAAAGTGATATTGTGATATAAAACCCTTTCAACTCTGTTTACTTATGAATCATAAAACTAATGAAAGAAATAACTTCAAGAGAAACATGAAATACCATGAATATAAAGACATCCATGATATAATATATCAGAGGTATAATATATACATCATAAGAAATAAACAAATGGTGAATATGGAACATGTCTCATATATCCGAAAGTGAGATGGGAAACACTTACCTCAAGTTCAATTAACATCATAAACATTCTAACCTACTATATTATGTATTTAAATTTATTATAATTGTATAAAAACTATATTATTTATTATAGTACTATAAATGTTTCAATTATAGTATCTTATCACTAATTTATTAAATGTTCTTATTAAAATTTTTGTTTGGGTGATAATTATTTCTTTTTTTCTTGTATGTTTCGATTTCGCTATTATGGTATTTACCTGTTGATCAGAGTTCTTTAATCTTAGTAATGTTAATAATTATATAAATTTCATATATATTTATTGTATACAAATTTATAAATGTTTATAAAATTTAGATGTAAAATAATGAATTATACCTTTCATGGAAATGGTAGTCTATACATATGCTTGAACGATTTTTTCATTTTCTAATGAAAATAAAGATAATAAGATAAATTACATTTTATTTTTATAGAATAATAATTATATCGTATATATAATTTATAAAAATTATATAAATTATGGGGTAGATAGTCTCTAAAACATACAGGTGAAGGTACTTGAGCACATAATAGTAGAATATGAGTTAGGGATTTAAAATATTTCACTAGAGATTGACATCACTATATCATCAACAACAAAGAAAAACCTCGATAAATTCCAAAGGATCACACAAGATGAATTTTAAGAATAAAAATTAAATAAAAAATTACCTATTTCAATATAAATATATGTTTGATATCCTCTCATCTCCAGTAATCACTGCTTGAACGATCTGAAGTTGAATCCATGTACATCTTACACACATTCTTTAAAAGTCTGTAGGAACAGCTATTATCAAATTATGGGTTCTAGTGTGGAGATTTGATGATGCCTTCAACTTCCTGATGATCACTACAATGAAAATACATTAATCCGAGAAGATGAACTCAAATAAAAGGCTCATATCGACTGCTTCTCCCTCTAAGAAGTGAGTGAGGAGGATGAAACTCTCACCGATCATGTAGTGAATAGTTATCTATATGATATACTCCTTCTCCTTTTATAGTGATGTTATAAAATACTTAATAAATTATCCCCTGACCCCTATATATTTATTACCAATTAAATAAAATATAAACTATATTTCATGACTGATTTACAGAGTCATAAATATAATTTTTATTTTTATCACATAATTATGATTAAATAAATATATTATGTGATAAAAATGAGTCATTAACTCAACATTGTATTTCCAAAAATTTTAAATGAACATTGAATATTAAAATAATATTAGTTCGTATAATATTTTCCTTGTTTCTTATTTAAGACTTAACGAAAAATTTAATAGATAAATTCAGTACCCAAGATTCTATACTAGAATAATATAAATTTATTTATTCTTGGGAAATAATATATTCTTAGAAATCACTCATAAACCTATTGTGAGGACCACTATATCCTAAACTACTATTCATCATAATAGGCTAGACTGTTGAATATGCTTACTGTGTGACCCTCTAGGCCCTTATCTCAATAATAGTGAACACTATTCATTTACAATGAGTGAAGTCTAGTAACCCATCAAGGACATTGTATAGATAAGGAGTAGTTATAGAAATGATAACATTCCTATGAACACACACCATATAATATAATCTCTTTTTTCATTTTATCTAATAAAGAAGGATTTATACATTGTTTCATCATCCCTTCTTGATTTACTATTCATTTTCTTTACTAGATGTAATTTTCTTCTTCAACCATGGTTTTGGATTTAATGAATGTACTTCAATTCTAGTCAACTACATATGAGATATCACTTCCTTCCAAAATTGAGAAATTATTTTTCTATTATTCAATAAATTCCATACCACCAATGAGGTACCCAGCCCAAGCTACCTCAGTACCAATTCAATGCCAAAGTTATTTCCGAGCACAATGGTATATGATCAAATAGTATTCTCTAATAATAATATCATTCCAAAAGACCATTACATATGTTTAGAAATAAGAACAATTAATGACACCTCAAACATGTGATGTTTCTATTGGATTGTCAGTCCTTATGATCTCACCTACCTGATATCACCAAGTAAAAACTTCGTGAGAAGAAGTCTTAGTGCTTATGAACCCCCAACACCTGATTTTCAGACATCATCTGTCTCTATTCAATAAGATGTATCTATACCATATGACATATTTTAAGATTAATTTCATATTATATCAATATTTTCATTATATCCAAGGAACTACTATAAACTTTTGACAACATAAAGAATCTTTCGACATTACCATGTATATTTTGGATACAGAAATATAAGCACAATTATGGTAAGTGTACATAATAAAAACCTCACTATATACATGATATGATAACCGAAAATTACTATTCATGTTTGGTTAAGGGATCCCACTATTGAAAAACTCCCACTTTCATGAGATCCAACTTGCTAAATATCATTGTTATCACTCACATGATAAGTTCATGTTTCTACTAAGTTATGGATTTAGTCATTGGGACTTCCATTCCTCAACTGCCTGAAAAGTACGCTATCTATGACTTCACCTCTTTGAGTATGTCTCCTCAAGATATTATATCCCTGAGTATATATCTTTTTTTACACTCTCAAAACATGAAATATTGGCTAGTATGAGAAATATAATTATCACAAAGATAAAAATTTAATTTTTGCATTACCTTACATGAAATGGAAAAAATCATTGTGTTTTATATACTACTTGTTTTGATACATTAGATTCCATAAAACACTCCATATTTGAAGATATGACTACTACTAGCTTTAATGATCTTCTCTTGATCATTAAATTAGTCTGACTATGATATTAGATCATATTTTTCCAAAGGAAGACCAGTCTATGTCCCTTTAAACTTGTTTATCCTCCTCTTTAAAATCAAGTTACTTTTATTTGGTACTATCTCAAGTAAAATTGGATAGTTATGACTAGTTCACATGAAGTCCTCCATGAAATATCTTATGTTTTCCTACCATAAAGTATATGTTGGTAATATCATACCTTGTACAAGACAAAGAACATGTGATTGATCTTTTATAGAAGCATGTGTAGTTCATCTTATCACATTAATCTATTCATATCTATAAAATATGTTCTCTAGGATATATTTAGTCCATGTGAATTTTGTAAAAATTCTCTCTTGAATTGTTCCAACTTGTATTTTTCAGAACCTTGTCAGTATATGTACTTTTGACTAGGATTATGAAACTGTTAGAATTACCTCAATAGGTTTAATTACGTAGAACATAGGTTTCTACTTTAAGTAAATATCTAGAGAGTTACATTAATTCATGGTGTAAGTAACTATAAGACCAATTCATGTTTTCATATGTTATCTAACATATTTAACATGCAAAAAACAATGGCCATCCCACTAAACTCCTATTGGAACTTAGAAAATATTCATTCTGAATGAATATTCTATAATATTTTTACTTAATTCAATACAAAAATGGATTTTAGTAACATTAACCACTTATAGGAATTATTTGGTGTGACCATCTATTTATGGTAGCATCGTATAAGCACCTTCCATAATTGGTTGTCTTGACATCCAATGCTCAATAAAATGATCACAACAAGTAGTTACAAAAAGTAAAATTTTAATGGATTTTGGAATGATGATTTGAATAAAAAATCATGACTTATTGGTAGAACAATTTTACACACCCATGTATATTATCACTTTAATACCAAATACAATATTAAAAATAATAATCCCCTGAATTTTGATACATAGAATCCATTATTTAATTTTAATTAATATTTATTATACTCCCAATGATTTTAAAAAGGAACATTATGATCGATAACATGTATGACACACAAAAATAAGATTTTAATATAATGTAAAACCTTGAGAGTTTAAAATATATTTGTTTTTATATACATTCAATATTTCTGATATCTTGAGATGTATTCAACATCAGTTTTTAATGAAACATGATACTCTTTTGAAATATTACTATTTAAATATGACCATTATAACATATCTATTAAGATGGTGGGTATGAATATCAATAACTAAATTATGAAAATTATATGGTTTAAAAATTTATTAAATAAATTCAATGTTTACTTATTCATTAGAAATAAATTTATAATAATTTGAAATAAAAATAAATGTTTTTTGAAAAACTGTATTATTCTAAAAGGCGGTTTAGTCACTCTTTGTGAACTTAATTTAAAACTAATATTTACTAAATTTATAAAAATTATTTGACAAAATAAACTTAGTTTTTGATATCTATATGCCAAAATGAACCTTGTATTAATTTTTAATAATTTTCTGACAAAAATTAATTTTTTGATGAATAGTGAAAATATGGATTTTTAATAAAAGATGAATTTTCATTTAAATATTTTAAAAGGTTAATTAATATTTTGAATTTGTTAAAAATTTTAATTATATAATTTATATTATAATTTAACTATGTGTTGTCATTTTACTTAATTTCATTCTAAATTAGGATATAAAAACTTTTGAAACTTTTGAATGTTTTTCATTAGAAAACCAGTTTTTTCGACGCTCCTATAGGTTTACATTTAAATTGAATTATACCAATTCTATTAATTGAAGTTAAAAAAATGGATTTAATTTTTTAAATATTAATAATTAATATTATCTAATAATTTAAAATTAAATTTTTACCATTATCAATAGTAAAACTCATAAAAATTAATTACTATGGTAAAGATAAAAATTGGTTTGCCTGGGGATAAAATAAGAAGATAAAGGGTATAAATAAGCTAAAAATTAACCCAAAAAAATTTCATGGACATATTTAAACCTTAATACTATATTTTTCATTAATTAACTTTTATGGATCCTTTTCTCACGAAAAAAAATGGATAGAACTTATTCTTTTAAAAAAATTCATGTGTGTCCTCTCCGCCACTTTTAAAAGGGTACCCAATCTCCACAACAATTAAAAATTTTAAAGAACCTTTTATTTTCCAATACATACCCAAATAACTTACTTACTTCACAAAAAACATCCTAGAGGCATTATTTTTATTTTTAATCCTTCCAAAGAGGGATTTATATATTAACCTAAACTGTCTCTCAGAAGAGGAGGTAAAATTTATAAACGTGTGCATTTGTTTTATTTATTATTCCACCTAACTCAAATAATGTTTAAATAATATAATATAATAACAAAATTATAAGATATATATTTATATGTTATTCTTTTAATTGAATAACCCATATCAATCTCTAGTTCCAACAAATGAGAAATGAAACCATCGATCGTGTGTTTGGAGGACTACCACCTCATGAACCGATGAAATTCATATTCCATAAACACATTTAAAAGATGGTTATAATTATGGATTTAAATTATTTAAATGATATTTATGAAATTATAATACTTATTTAATTATTATATCACATATACCTTCTTACTCTCCATTCTGTGTGGGACACGATAATGTCGTATGTTTGTATAGAAGACTACCACCTCGTGAGGTGAGGTGATTAATTTTTTTATTAAGCATTACATGGAAGGTAGTGAGGATAAAATTAATTAATATATTTGATATTTATGACATAAAAATAATTAGGTAAATTTAATATCAAATATATCTTCTTACCTTCTAATTTTTGGAAAATAATAACGTCGCTCAAGCGTATGTGTGGATTACCTCCTCCCTATAACGACGTTGAATGTTTTTCATTTTACTTTTACATGGATAGTAATAAAGATGAATTTACTTATTGTAAATGATATATTTAATAAAATAATTATTCTATGAATTTTAATTAATATTTATTTTCCTTTCATTCCATTAGTCGATAAAAAAGGAAACAATGTTCATGCGTTTGTAGGACCTACTATCTCTATAAATTATGTAATCCATATTATATCTCTAAATTGTATAGATTAATATAAATACACATATAATGAATGTATATGATATTTATATCATGTTGAACATTCTGGAGATGATTTAACCATGATTAATATTAAAGGTCCAAAATTACTGAACCAAAACAAACCTGAAAAATGAAGCAATTATCACCCGAAATATTGATTTTAACAAAGAAAAGTTAATAAAATGGTGATAAAATAGTATAAGTAGATATTATGTGGTGTGATATATATTATTAAATTTATGTAATTAATTTTTAATATTCCAATATTTATTATAAATCGGTTATGACACCTCTAAAGGAAGTCAAACCAGAGGTAAGAGTTTCTAATGTCACTTTTACTACTATGAGATATATGCCATATTCACCACTTATTCCTTTATGTGGTGTATTAATCCCCATTTTTATATGATATATATTTAATTTATTTATATTAATTGTACTTAATGTTTCATTTTAATTTATTTATTTTATGGGGCTTATGACTTAACATATACAAAAGTGTTGCTGGTTAATTTCACAATCTTATCATTATTTTTTATTGTTTTTATTTAAGTATCGATTTTGAAATTAATTTGTATTTATTTAATAAAAAATATATATTTCTTTGTCTACTAGTTATTCATGAACATTTAATGTAACTAAATCATTTTCCCACTTGTTGGTGATTAAAAGTATAAAGAAATCATTTTTAACAAAATCTATCTTCATTTTTCTCTTCATTCAAAAATCCCATTTCTTACAAAAATATTTTTTCTAAAAATGTTTGAAAAATAGTTTCTAATAATATTAAAATGATTTATTAAAGAAATTTTATCCATTTTTTACTTTTTAAAAATTGTTTTGAAAGTAATATTTATGTCTTTTTCAAAAAATTTCTATTTGGATTATACAGAAAATGTGAATGGAATCTTTGTTTTAACATTTATGGAATGAATAAAATTTATTTCCATAATGTACATGAAATGTTTTAATGATTAATTTATAATTTTAAAAGGTAATTTTCTATGAAAATTAATTTTAATTTTTTTTAAATTTTAGTTTTAAAATAAGTGATTTTAAATGTGAAAAGGTAATTGTTTTTAATATCATTCTCAAGGTATTTCAATTCATCAATGACATTAATATTTTATTTTACTTATGATACATTGGGGATATTATATATTAATATCATAATTATTCTTTCATTATATCTTCTAGGGTTAGTTTGGTTGATTATGTACAATTTTGTTAACCTTAATTATATTTCTATAAATGGTTTATGATTAAGTGTATTTGATTGGGGTAAGTATTAACATTTCGTATGATAGATTTTCAAAATGAATGTTTTTGTTGATTATGTATCACCCATTTTATATGTGGAATGAATTGGAATTATTAATTTAAGGGTCGACCCCGACTATAGATAGCACATTGATGAATCAACAAGTCTCATAAGACAAATCAGTTGGAAAAATTAGTTAGGTTTCTACAGAAATGTTTAAACTATCTTGTGAAAGGTCTTTAAAATATGTTTTAGATGTCAAAAATTATGAATTACCTCATTATGATATTAGTTATTGATGTCCATGTGATTATTCGATTAGTGATAATATCTATGGATATGTTTTAAGATTATTTGAAAATTTATATGTATTTATTTTATCATCATTTATTCATACCATATAATTCTAAAGTTATTGTTTAAATGAATTTTGTTTTAGTTATTTAACTTTCCATATTGATTAGGATTATTTATTAATGAAGGATTCCACTATGCACCTACCCTTACTAAGTATACATGCTTACAAATTTCTTATGTATTATTTTCCCAAGGATACTAGGAAGTGTATTATGATTCATATAGAGGGATGTACTTAGATGAATAATGGAATTATCAAAGAAAACACTTTTTGTAATTTTTTTTAAAAATTAATGTGATTTTAAAGTATATATCTTGTTGAAAAATACTAATAACTATTATTTATTTTGGTATGTAATTACTTATATATTATGAAAATTTAATAAAGTATACACTGGGTCTAAGTTACTCTATTTGAGGTCTTTATAGTTGGATTCTAAGAAATTTTTCAAGAATCCTTTTGAACTATATTTTTGAAAACATTTATTAAGAAATATAACCCTAGGACTTACTTTAAGGATAAGTATATGCATTGGATAACATCATAAAGTTTTTACTAAGGTAGGTATTATGTGTTTTTCCATGTAATATAGACTTATTTGGATAACACACTTGGACATGGTTCTAGAATAGATGTACCCTGAGGTAATAAATCATACAAGGCATATCATTCCTGAATCGAGCATTACCTATTACACAAAAATGGTCTTTATTCTAAACCTAGTTTTAAACTCCTTAGGGATATGATTTAGATAAATCAAATTTTCTTTACAAACCAATATGAGGGAATTGAAAATATATTATTATTTGGAATCTTTACAAAAAAATCTATGTTTATGATTATGAGAGTATCCATGAATAAAGTTTTCAATTTATTTTAAATGTTTCACTAGTTTTGGGATTATTCAATATGATACATAATTTTATGATCTAATATAGTGTATTCCATTTTTTATAAATGTTACTTAGACTATTTAGTGAGAATCATATAAATTTTCATAATTGAAAGAGTAAGGATGATCGTTTATTTGATGATCTTAAGCCAATATTTCAAAGAAAACTAGTCTACTAAACAATCTCATCATATGAAAACATAATATCTTGGGGAATTAATTTAGAGAACAAATTATCTATGTATTATGGACTCTATGGGAAGATAGGGAAGAATAGGACGACATATAAAAAAATTGTTAAGGGGAAGAAGGGAATGAAGGGTTTTACAACCTGTGATAATTATGAAAAGAAACATACTGGTACTTGATTGAAGGGAAAGAGAGTTTCCAATAAGTGTGAAGATAAATGAACCAATGAATGTATTTTGAATGGGAATGAATAATTTTACAATATTTAGTGTTTCAAGTGTGAGTGGTTGAGGCACTTTCCAAATGAATCCCCCAAACATCAAGGGAATATACCTCTGAAAGGTCTAAGGGATCAAGGTCAAGCTTACACTATTATTACAAGAAAAGTGGAATAGTCAATGTTATTGTGCTTGGATTCACAAATTATTTTTTATAATTATTTTATCAATAATATTTTAGTTATATGAATTATAATATTTTTAAGGACAGTAATGTAGTTCTTTTTATTTAATGATTTGAGAGTATATTTTGAGTGGTACCAATAACCCAGAAAAGTGATTCAGTTACAAGTTAGAATTTTTGGGAAACTGATTATAGAGGTAAGATAAAACTTTATATATTATTTATGTTGAGATAATTTTGATAAATAAATTTTCATTGGATATTATTAGTGACTTGAAATTTTTAGTGATTTTATTATTTATGTTATCTTTTCATGAGTTTATAGCCTTTTTGGAATTATAAAATTCATTTGATAACATCGCATTTTATTTTGGAAGAATTCATGTTTTAATTATGGTTTTATAGTGATCAAGGCATTAAAATAATTGGAACATGAAATTAAGATCCACATTATATTTTTGGGGGAAAATAATGTTGATTTTTGATATTTAGTGAACTTACTTATAAAGTTGTTGACATTAAATCCATTCATAAATTTTTTTAAGAGACTTAATGTTAGATATTTATGAAATGAATTAAGTTTAATTTTATTAGTTACTCTTGGGGTATTGGAGATTAATTTATTATACTGGAAAACTTATTATAATAAATTTGGTTTGAGTAAAGACAAGATTAATAACTTATAACTCTTTTATAAATTTTAGTGCTTCAGGAATAATTTTTTTATTCATTTCTTGGAGTAAGAGAAGAAGTGGAAATTAATAAAAGAAAAAAAAATTATGACTATGATATAGAAAAATATCAAGTAATCATTTTTCAAAAAAATTCATTGATTGAAAAAATAATTACTAAAATATTGGAAAAGGATCTTGAAAGAGAAATGTTATCCTAATACCTTTATTTATGATGAACTGATGTTCTTTTCACCCTTTATAGATTTATGGTTTTATTGTCATTAATTTTCTATGTATTACCCCTTTATTGTGATCAATGAGATCTATCACTCTCTATAATTATTTATACTTTTATTCTATGTCCATATTTTCATTTCCCATTAATGTTATCCTACTTGGAATCCATGAAATGTTTTATTATTGATGACATTTATAATTTCATTTATCCATTATTTGGAGGATATTTTAAACCTTATCAGGATGTGGGGTTTCAAGAAGGGTATTTTCAAATTTCAAATCCTTGATTACCAAGATCAATATTCAATTGTGATGATATAATTTATTTAAGGGGGTATAATATAAAACCCTAATATTTTAAAGGAGAAACATCATGATTGATAGAATGTATGAAATGAAACACCATGATTAAATGGTAATGTAACACCATTTTAATTTAAAAAATATATTTTTTAAATAATTGAATTTTTTTTAATAGTTCATGATTCATGGAATATTAGGTTTCAATGAAACATGATACTCTGTTAAAATATTATTATTTAACCAATACCATTATAACATGTCCCTTAAGTTGGAGGGTTTTAATATTAATAAGTAAATTATTTAAATTAAATGGTTCAAACATGTATAAAATAAATTCAATGTATATATATATATTTTAAATAAAATTTGAACCATTTGGAAGGAATATAAATGTCTTCTAAAAAATTATATTTCTCTAAAAGATGGTTTAGTCATACATTGCTCAATTTATTGGAATTTAATTTTTACCAATTTTAGAAAATTTATTTGAAAAAATAATTTTTTAAATATAAATGTAATAATTATCCTTTGGTGATTTTTTAATAATTTTATGAAAGATTAATTTTTTGATGAATAGTGAAAATACTGATTTTTAATAAAAAAGGTCTTTTCTTCTAAATAATTTATAAGGTTAAAATATATTTTCTATTATCTAAAAGTATCATTTATTCAATTTTATTTAAATTTAACTAATTTATATCATTATAATAAATTTGATATTTAACAATGATATAAAACCTTTTTTAATCATTTGAATGTTTTTTTGGAAAAACTGTTTTGTATGTTCTTGTTAGTTTAATTTAAAATTAAATTATACCACTAATGTTAAATAAAATTGAAAAAATGGATTCCATACTTTTAATGAGAATAATTTATATTATATAATAATTTCAACTTAATTTTTTATCATTATGATTAGTTCAAGTAGTAAAAATTAATTGCCATGGTTAAGGTAAAAATGAGTATATTGAGGGTTAAAATTAGAAGATAGGGTTAAAATGAACGAAAAATTGTAAAAACCTCATTTTATAGACATATTTAGGCCTTATAACTTCTTACGTTAGATAAATACTCATTATTTTATCCTTTTTTCATCTAAAAAACATTGACATGATTTATTCTTTTAAAAAATTCCATACGTGTTCTTTCTCTTACTTATAAAAGGAAACCCACTATCCTCCCATATTCACACTTCCAAATACATTCAATTTTCAAAATAATTAAAAAATATATTCCATAATTCTTTAATCATATCCTAGACAGATTGTTTTGATTATTAATCCATCCTAAAAAGTTTTTAGGTCTAAACCTAAAGTTGATCGTAGAAGAAAAGGTTAAATTCTTAAATATGCGTATTTGTTTTATTTCTTTTTCCACTTACATAAAATGATCTTAAAATAAAATAATATAATAAAACAAGTATCTTATATATATATTTATATATTATTATTTTACTGTAATAACCCATATTGATACCCACTTCCATCAAATGGGAAACGAAACTGTCGATCATGTGTACAAAGGGCTACCGCCCTGCAAACCAATGAAATTAATTTTTCACCACCACATTTAAAGGTTAAATTTAATGTTTGATTTAACTTATTTATATTATATCAATTATTTTATTATAATTTTTCAATTATTTAATAAAATATACATTCTTACTTTCCATTCTATGGGGGATATAATAACGTTGCATTTGTGTATGGCGTACTACAGCCCTGCGAAGCGATGTGATTTGTTTTTCTATTACACTTTACATGGAAGGTAGTGATATTAAAATTAATGAATATATGTTATATTTAAAACCTAATAATAATATGGAAATAGAATATTAAATATACCTTTTTATCTTCCAATTATTGGGAAAACAATAACATCGCCCATGCGTATGTGTGGACTACCACCTCCACAAAACAATGTTAAATGTTTTTTATTTTTTAAGGTACGGTAATAAGGATGAATTTAATTAATATAAATTATATATATAACATAATTATATTTAATTAAATTTTAATTAATATTTATTTTCCTTTCATTCTATTCATTTAGAAAAATGGAAACATCATTCAAGCATACATATGACCTACTGCCTCCATAAACGGTGTAATCCACTTTCTATATATAATGATTATAGATTAATATAAATACCTATAAATAAATATAAATTATATTTATATCATTTTTTAAAATTATATATATTATTTAAGAATGATCAAAATAAAAGGACCAAAATCACAAACCAAAAAATATAAAAAAATGAACTTATTATCACTTAAAATAATGATTTTTCAACAATGAAATTGTAATAAAAATGTGATAAAAAAAAATAAGTAAAAAATAAGTGGTATGATATATATTATTATGGTTCTATAATATATTTATAATAAACATATTTTTATTATACATGAGGTTCAAATACATATGAAGGAAGTCAAACTTGAGGTAAGGGTTTCTCATCTCATTCTTACTTTTGTGAGACATATACAAAATTTACAAGTTATTGATTTTTGTGGTGCATATACTAAATTTTTTGATATGATATAACATGAATATATATCTTTTAATGGTATTTAAATTTTAATTTAAAGTTATTTATTTCATGGACTTATGATTCAAAAGTTACAAAAGTGGTAAGGGTTTTTTTTTCACTATTTCATCATTATTTGAGATTGTTTATGTTTAAGTAACCCTTGGGGGAATTATTTTTTATTTATATAACAAAACCAATATATTTCCTTATCATATGTTTATTCATGATATTTTCAATAAATTATACCATTTCCCACTATTTGATATATAAAATTATTAGGAGAATGTTTTTATGAAAATCAAAATTCATTTTTTCTATTTAGTCATTATTCCCTTTTCTTCTAAAAGCATGTATTCTAAAAATCGTTTAAAGTAATATTTTAACATTATTCAAATGATTTATTAAACTAATTTTTAAGATTTTTTTTTTACTTTTTACAAAATGTTTTGAAAGGAATTATCATATTTTTTTTCCAAACAATGCATATTTTTAATTTAGGAAAAATGTGAAAGGAATATTTGTTTTAATATGCATAACATGACTGAAATTTATTACAGTAATGAAAAAAATAATTTTAAGAGAATAATTTATAATTTTTAATGTCTATTATTGATGAAAATTATTTCAAAAATATATTTTTTAACTTTTTGTTTATAAAGAAATATTTTCTATGTGAAAAAGTTATTTTCCTGAATTTTTTTTAATGGTATTCTTATTGTATTTCAATTTATCATCAAAAACAAAACATTATGGTAATTATGATCAAAATATGTTATGTTGATCTCATCCTTATTCTTTCTTTGGATGGTTTAAGATTAGTTTTATTGAGGATGTACAATTTTATTACCATTAACCATATTACTCTGTATTTTTTATGATTATGTTTATTTGATTGGTGTAAGTATTAAAATTTCTTAAGTTAGTTTTTCAATATGAATGTTTATTTTGTCATGTTTCACTTATTTCATATGAGGAATGTATTGGAATTAGTATTTCATGTGTGGGATCTGATTTTAGATAGTCCCTCGATGCATCGACAAGTCTCATGAGAAAAAATAGTCGGCCAAATTAGATGATTTTCTACCCACAGATTTAAACTACTTCGTGAGAGGTCTTGACAGAATGTTTCATATTTATAAAGTTATGAATTCCCTCATTATATGATAATTTATTTTTTTTCATGTGATTAGTTACTTAGTTATAATATCCATGGATAAATTTCATGTTTATATGGATATTTATATATATATATTTGATAATTATTTATTCCTTCCATATTACGGTAAAGTTATTATTTAAATAGAATATCTTTCAGTTATTTAACATTACATATTGATTATGATTATCTATTCAGGATAGATTCCACTGTATTCATACCTTTACAGGTCATTTTTTCACCCCTTATGTTTTTCCCCAGGAGACTAGGAAGTGTTTTATGATAGATATGCAAAGATATGAAAAGGGGAATAATGGAGTTCTCAAAGAAAACACATTGTGTATTGTATGTTTAAAATGAAATGAGTGTTTCAATTATGTATCAATTTTACCAATACTACTAAGATATTTATTCTTTTGGGATACGATTCCTTGAATTTTATGCCAATTTAATAATGTAACAACCGACTCTAGTCTTATAGGGTCTGGGTCTTTACATTTTCAGTCTTAGGTGGTTTAAATTTATTGATTAATTTTAGGATTAATTAGTCTAAATGGATAATGTATCACCAAACATGGTGAATATAAGTCCAGTACCAAGGTTTTATCCATTATATGCAGTCTATGTCACTAGAATAATCTTTTTCCACAAGCTCTTATGCTATTTATTCCTATGACAACCAGTTGTGTATATCAGAAATTACCTAAATCCAATTAAATCATTCTCCAAATATCTCAAAAAGTGATTCACTATATTAAAGAAATATAGTTTATTTTTTGATAATAAATTCTAAATCATATGTATTTATATAATATCCTATGAAACCAGTATGATAATTAATTTATATGCATAATGTGTTTTTCTTGATGCTTGTTTGTTTATGTCCATAACAAACACTTTTCATCCATACACATGTTGTTATATTATAATGGATTCATATCATACTATAACTCATATGATACCCATTTTTTAGTATAATTTGAATATGTTCATGGGATAACACCACTATTTATGAGGAATATATCAAAAAATAATTTTAGTTCATACTATGGAGATACATCGTATCATTGAAACTCATTATACTTAAATAATTCCTCTAATGTGTATAAATAAATTTGCATTTAGGAGTTACTCCATGATAAATTTTATTTATCAATGTTACCATGCAAGACTCAACATTTATCTCCACCAACATAATAACTTTTATGTGTATTAAATAATGTTTTTAATGAATTATTCTATGCTACATGTTATTTATGGATGAATGCTTGGGAACGACAATGAGCCTGTACCCAAGTAGTACATGCTCCTGCTTGGCATCCAAAAGATCTAGGATCAAATCCAGATAGGGACAAATATCTGGGGTACTGTAGTAGTGATGTAGCAGGGGTGTACTATAGCAGCATTTTAGTTGTGGTGGAACTATAGCAGTGGCAGCACTGTAGCGGCGGAAGAACTGCCGTAGGTACTGTAGCGGTGGCCCTACTATAGCAGTGCGGGTTCTATAGCAGTACTATTCACCGAGGGGTCCTTTGGGCCAAAAAAATGGGCTTTCAAGCCTTGTATTTAGGACACTCGGCCTTGGGAATTCGTTCTATGTAATGGGTCTCCCTATACCCACACTAAAGAGGTCTTTGCTTTAATAATAAATTTAGGCTTTGACCCGAACCTTTAAAAAAATGAATTCTTGGGTAAGATATCCTTTAGAACTCAGGCCTGAAGTTACACATAACTTATAACCATGAATATTATGTAATTCAATTTCATATTACTTAAAGATCTTAAATGATTATAATGATGTATATTTACCACTATCTTAACCTTGGAATAGTTCATACTATATAAGTAAAGTAAATTTGAAAACTTTGTGGCTTACCTTTAGTTACAAATGATTGTTTATCCGAAACTAAAAAAGTAATTGTGCAGACAATACCTATGTTATTTATCTATAATGTTTTTAAAACCATACATGGTATATCATTTATAGTTAATTTTAGTATTACTAGATAATTAATCATCTTTCCAAAACTAGTTATCAGAGTCTTATATTTTATATTCATCAGGTATTGCCAAAGATTCATGAATTACTAAACTATTGGTTGAGCATTAAACAACCTAAAAAACATTCATTCCAAAACTAGAATAGTGTAGACTTATCTAAAATGACATATGAGATAAATTTTAGGTTATAATTATTAAAATATTAACTTGAATTGGTAAACTAAGAAATTATAAGTTTTGTGCTTCTCATCATTGACTTAGGAGACACCCTTTCTCAACTGCTTAGAGAATTTACCATACATCTTGTAATGTTTCTTTACATACATGGTTACTATATAAAAATAAAAATATGTGATAGGAATATTGTATTTAATTCACAAAAGTTATGATAAATTATTACATACAATTGATTAATATACCTAAAAAAAAGAGACTACTTACTTCATCAATTCAGGTCATAACATTTAAAATTCTATAGAATTATTTTGTGACATGAAAAGTGAATAAACTCTTGTATGATGGTCTAACTCAATTAATTGAAGGAAGTTGGGATGGTGCCTTTTATGTCACCCTTTTCATTTTCATTTTCACCTTTCCATTCTAATTTTCACCATACTAACTAAAGATTAATTTTTATTTAAATAGTTGTCAGCTTTGAGAACTTTACCTAAAAGGAAACGGAGAATTTTTCTCGACACTTTTTGTTTTTTAATCATAAAAATGGGTTAATTTGCATGAAAATGATATAGTAAAGGGATTTATTTAATGATCATTATCCATATTTCAATTTATATGTATTTAGTGTAATCTTCACCTCATTCATATCTTTCTTCACTTTATCCTCACTAAATTCTAAAAGATTAGAAAACAAGTGAAATCATCCATGTTCTGATTTTGTATAAACGAGTAATTATAAATTGATGATTGAATAATTATATAAGAAAAAATTGGATCTTACATGAGTCTCTTGTAAGTATCATTCAAACCCTTTCCTCTTAAAGTAGCTTCACATGTATTAAGGACTCCAACTCCTTGAATTTCCCATATCAGAGTACTTTGTTCAAGCACCTGTAATAGTCATTGGAAACTCATTAAAGTTTGGAAATTCTCTTTTTTGAATAATAATCATAGTGAATATATGTTATTACTTTCCATTATTCAATAGCATACTAGTAGGTTAATACCTTTACCTTCATTACCTATTATACATTACTGATTTATTAAACCATTAGATGTAACCCACTATATTATCAAAACCTAGTAGCCCTTACTACTAGATTCAAAATACCCAATCGCTTGTGTATTCAATTGGAAAGGGTCCCTAAAACCTATCCTCATAGTCCAATATATGTATACAACACTACTCAGAGAGTTTAAAGGTGCATGTATGTCTGTCTAACAACATTAAATTGAAACTCCTCGAACTGTTGAGAGAAGTCTCAACTTATATAAATCATAAAGAAGATATACCGAACACTTTTTATATCAAGATGAAATAATTTATCTATGAATAATTCTTTTAAAACATATTTATTTATGTCGGCCCTTATATTTCAAAAAAACTCTGCAGTAGAAGGATCCACCCTCAAATTAGGATGATGAGTACCCCATTCACCTAGTTTTTTTTCAAATTCAAATGATATATGTTTTAAAAAAAATAATATTAAACTAATAGTTTGTATTATTTTCATGAAAAATGAAATCATTTTCTATTTAATATGTTCATGATATGCGATTTCAATCAAAACTGAAAAATTAATTAATATAAAAAAATTCATCACATGTTTATTTATTATTTGTTTTTTATTTTATGTGTTCTTGAAAACATGCATATAAAATAATAACAAATGTATAAATTTAATAAAATGCCTAACTTATAATGATAATTAGAAATTTTTTGATCCATTTAAATACAATAAATCAACTATGACCTAAGGTGTATATTACCTAAGTTGGTTCCTGACTCTATCACTCTTCACACCCTGATCAATGTATCACCTTCTCATCTATAATACCTCATTCTCATGGTTCAGTCCACATCTTATATCTTTCTCTTAATAATACATAAATACCCACCTACAGATGAGGGGGTCTTAGGAATTAATAATAAATATAAACACAACTCTAATGGACATACATACCATTACACATATTAAGCGAGAATAATTGATGATGCAGAGACTGTATAAATAAATTTAATTATTACATGCATCACACAGTTTGGAAATAAATAATTAAATAATTAAATTTTGGACATTCAATGACCTATCAATTATCAGGATTAGATGACCCATAATATTATATACATAATAAAAAATAACTTAATAATAAATATATTTTTAGGGATAATAAATGAATTAAAATAAATAATTTGTTTTTTTAATTCAAATATCATATAGTGCACGGTATCATATATTTTTATAAAATTATAGCTTAGTTTTGAATATATATATATATGTTAATTTGTTTGTGTGTATATAATATTTTGATCTTAGTCCCCACACAACCCAGATTGGGCTTGATGGGTTGGGAAAAACCAATATGGGATCATTATGGGTCCGGAACTCCCCACCCTGAATCATTTTGGTTTGGTCCAAACCCGCTCTTTCCCCTTCTGGGATAGGCTACACGGTTGGGGTAACACACAGAAGGGAGATGGTCACTAGAGGAGGCTGGTGTTACTTAGGGTGTGGTGATCACCACAATGACGATCCATCAATTCAATAAGAAGAAATCAAACTAGAGGATTGGATCTTTATCTTCTCTCTCTATAAAGTGGGATAAGAGATAGAATCTCTCATAGAATATATAGTGAATAGTTCTCCATGTGAGAGTATCATCTTACTTTTATAGTGATATTCTAAAATAACTTATAATGGATCCTTGACCCCTAAATATTTGTTACCCACTAAATAAACTATAAATGATATTTCATGACATATATACTAATTCATAAATATCATTTAAATTTTTATCAACTACTTATAATATTCTAAATATATTACAAGTTTTAAAAGAGTCATTAACTCAAATTGGTATTCCAGCAAATATGAAACAAACCATGAATATTAAATTAATATTCGTTTCTATAATTTTTTTATGTATTTACTTTAACACATATAAATATATTTAATATATAAATTGAGATCCTATTATTTTAAACTCAAGTAATATGAATTTATATATTCTTTGAAGATACTATATTCTCGTTCATTACTCAAAAAACTTTGGTGGGGCCCACCGTGTTCTAAAATCCTAGTTAGCAGAATATGTCAGACTTTTGAATAATCTTATTGTGTGACCCTTTAGTCCCTTATCACTATAGTCATGATTTTTATTCATAGACTAGGAATAAAGTCCAGAAACCCATCAAGTTATATAAATAGATAAGGATTATTCATTTAAATTACAATCTTCTAACGAACACATGCAATGTAATATCATCTCTTTTGCTGATGATATCTCATAAATCAGGAATCATGCATTATGTCATCATTAATTCCTTCTTAATTATTAATTGAACTTACTATATTTAATTACCTTATTATACCATGATTATAGATTTGATGAAGGTACTACTATCCTGGTCAACAAGGCTCAAGATACCATTTCCTTTTTGAAGAGACAAATTATTTTTTTGTTATTCAATCAATTCTATACCACCAACAACACACCCAACAGATGCTACTTCACTATGAATTTAATGCCATAGTTTTTCCTGTTCATTAATGTACATGATAAAATAGTATACTCTAATAATAATCTCAATTTAGGATACCATTATAGGTGTTTGTATATTGGAATAACCAATGACCTCTCAAACATGTGGTGTTCCTATTGGTTGGTCAATTCTCATGATCTCCTTTACTTGAGGTCAAAAAATATAATCTTCTTGAGAATAATTATCAATTCTTATAAGACCCCAACACTTGATGTTCAGACATCATGTATGCCTAGTTAGTATGATGTATCTTGACTATATGACATATGTTTTAGATTAATGTCATTATATATCAAGGTTCTCATTATTTATGGAGAACTTCTATAACATATATATATATATATATAAATAATCTATGATCGTTACCATATGAATAGTTTTCTTAATAATCAATTTAAATATAAATGTGAAAAACACAGTGAAAAATAGTATATTTAAAAAATCATTTTAATCCTGAAGATGAATTTATTTTAATTACATTATTAGTAAAAACCATTCGATGAATGATATTTTTTTAGAAAAAATATATATTATATACATTTTAGTAAAATAATTCTTCAATTGGGATTTATTTTATTTAATATGACAAATACACATTGTGTAGATAAAAATAGATTTCTAAAAAACAACTCTTTTTTACCTTATATTTTTTATCTTCATTCCATGCCATTAAATAACTCATGAGTGAATTATTCTTCATATATTACCTATAAATTACATTAAAATAACTTTTTGACAGTGATCATCATAATTTTTTATTTAAAAATACCAAACACCAATAAAAATAAATTACTTTAGAAAAAAATTGGCACTTTAATCATGAAATTTTTTTTAAGTAATTTATAATTATTTAATAGAAATTAATCAGTAAATTTGAATTATATAAAACATTTCAGAATATCTCTAATACTATTGATTACCTAAAATTAAATTTTTATGTTTTAAATGTTATAACATATCATGGCTCATTTAGAATTGGGATTTTCTATAATGAAACATATATGATACTTCAAAGTTATTTTTAAAACAATAAATATAAAGTATTTGGTTATTATAATACAATAAATAATTTTCAAAGTTCCATGATGAATTTATAAGGGTAATAGTTTTGATATTACATGAGAATCACATTAAAATTTCCAAATATTATTTATACAAAGGAATAAAAAAAGTACATAACATTGTCCATGATGGGTTTTTATGATAAAACATTAAATTTTAAGAAAGAAGACATGAAATAAAACCAGAACACAGTGGATAAATTTTTTTTGTTTTACTTTGTGTATATTGGTTCTACTATAAAAGTATTGTCCAAACCATAATTATTTTGTTCAATATTTTTTATAGATATGAGGATATAAAATTTTTCACCCTGATGCAATCAGTCATACCATAATGACATCAAATATTATGAGGATTTTTTGAATCTTAATGAATATTTTTGGAGTATTAAAATTTATTTTAACCTTAATTATTATATCTATGGTTGATAATAGATTAATTACACTGTGATTTTTTGGGGAATTAATGAAAATATTTTATCTTATATAATTATAAACTAACATGGGATAAAAAACTATAAACTATATAAGAGAATCTATAATCCTTTTTTTTTGATTTTTTGGATTAGGAAAACAACTCAAACATGAGCTAACCTTTGAGTCACTTTAAGAGTATTGGAAAGATTGAACAACTTGTAATTTTTTTGATATTTCTTATATTATTATTTCAAAACTGCCTTAAAATTCATTTACCTTTGTTCTTGTTAATGAAAAGGTATGAATGTGGATAATGGTAATTTAATCATTACATGCCCAGGATTAACCAATTAATAACACTGGTTTGTGAACCTTGTAAAATATCACATTTCAGGTAACTTCTTACTCACTCTAAATATATTTTAATAATAACTTGGTTTCATTCATAGATCTTTGATCTAACTAGAATAGGAATAGTCACTTTTAATAGTCAATATTTTTAGTGACTAAAAAATAGCATCCCCTATTTGTGGTTGCGTGACACCCTCTAAGCCTTGGGTTTGTTTTATTTTGCGTCAATTTTATCTCTTATGGGGTTATAAATACTTTTATTTGATGCAGGTGGATAATATTTATTTTAGGATAAAAAGTAGTGGTGAAAGATCTAGAAATTGTTATTAGTAACGATGGAAAATGGATCTGTAAGTTCTATTGATTATTTGCAATGATTTTATAAATGTGTGAGTAAATAAGACAACCACAAGAATGGATGGGTTTAGGTTTTGAGGCTATCACAAATATTGTACATGAGTTTTCTAACCATGAATATATTCCCAAATAACCATTCATATCAATTTTTGAGAGATAATATTTACTGTATAGTTAGTGAACAGTTTTTCCAACCATGTCGCATCACCATCTAACCCATATAGGTTTCAAATGTTTTTTAAAATTACCCTGATACCATTCATTTTTTTTAACTTTGGTCACCTCTAAATTCTTATTTAGCATGAACCAACTACTCCTTGAATCTCTAAGAGATTATCCTCTAGTCGCTTTGCAATTTTCTATTGATTTGGCTGGATCTCTACAAGGTATGTGCATATATCCTCTTAGTTTCTACCCTTATCCCTAGACACTCTTTTGATATCTCTTCCCATTGTTTTATTGGAACCCTAATTGGATGTTATTGCTAGATAAAGAGGTTTTTATAGGGTAATTGATGATGTTTATTAGAGATTAAGGCTTGTGAAGATCAGATCTCTTATTTTTCAATCACTGTTTTTGAAGATGACTAGGTTCCCCATATTATAATAGTAGGTATGTTTATATAAGGGTGCAATATCATGATTGAATTAATTTTTTTTAAATTAATTTTTTTTGGTTTATAAAAATTATTGACTTGAAATTTATGATGGCTATTTTATGAGATTTTGGATTGGGTGGCATGCAACATTTTTTTAAAGGATTTTTATTTAAACATAATTTTAGTGAAATAATGTTTTTAAAAAAATTCTTTAAGGAATGATAGGTTTTCTTCCAAAATTTATTTTCAAGCATGGTATTAGTGATTATTTGATTGTAAAAATGGTTCAAAAAATTGGGAGAGATTTTACTTGAATATTTTGAAAAATAATATCATAAGGGATCCTTGGGTATGTCGTGTTATAAACATATAAAAACCTTAGTGTGTGTGTCACCACAAGGGGTTATGATTATAATATTGATACACTATGGTAGGAATTGATATCACTAGAATTCATGGTATTCCTCACTTATTATTTTTTTTCATGTATTGATATGTATCTCTTATAGCATAGAACCCAATTATTCTTGTTTTTATATGTGATGGTAATGAATCATCTCTAAATTGCTCACAGGTTTATCTTATGGTTATACCATGAGAAATATGACTATTTCCATCTATTTTTCTTTCTTGAACATTATCATTTACTTAGTTTATTTCAATATGTCATACTATAAGAAAAATCAACAGATGTTTTATGAAAATAATTTTGAAATTAAATTTATTTGTAAACATTTTTTTACAGCTATAAATAATGGTTTCATAGTGATAGACATGGTATAGATTCATGGTAGTATCCTACATGGAATTTTCCTAACACCCTTTATATGCCTATTAGAATATGAATATTTTGTTTTTGTAGGATACATAAAAAAGATAAGGGTGTCATGTATCTCACTAGACATTCTTTGTTGATATTGTATTCATGGTGGGTTGGGATGATGGTAATGGAAAGTTACACAGAGACTTGGTAATAGTATTGGGATTATTTTTTTAAGGATTGTGCTTATGGTTTATTTTTTATCTCTCATGATTGTGAAACTCTTCTTGTGAATTATACTAATGTTTTTTTTATCATAATCATTTTATCCATGAAACATATTTTTGTGTGTTATCATTTAGGGTGAAATAATGCTTTTGGTTTATGTGATGACTTTCACCTTTTGATGAGCTGTCTTGGATGACATGTCAGGTTGACTCGGGGTAGTTTTTTATAATTTGGTACTAAATATGTTACCTGGAAGTAATTGTGATAGAACTATTGAGGTTTGGTTGAGGTCTATTAGACCAAAGATATAACTTGGTAGGGCTCAAGTAGTACATTAATAGTAGGTTCTTGATCACCACCTTTTGTAATGTAACTTGAGTTCCCATATGAAATGAGGATTCATTTTACATTTGATTCATTATATGGGTTATGGTTTAATATGATGATCTATGATCCCTATTTCCATTTTTTACTTACCTTGGGGGGGGGGTTCTAGATTTACGGTGTAAATTAGAAGAAGAATCAAGTTGTGAGGTCAACTTGGATGACTTAAAAAACCATGATGCGATCAAACACTTGATTTTTGAAATAAAGATGGGGTTTATTAATTCTTGGAACATGACCATCATCAGTGTGGCTATGTCAAAAAATGACTCCACATCCCTTTGTGTTTGTTGTTTAAAACCCATGATTCTAGTATTCTTTGAGTAAATCTCATTAATTAAAAAAAATCAAGGTTGTTCCTTAGATACTTTGATATCAAGAATCAGTTTGATTAAAATTTAGGAAATGATTTTGTTTGTGAACATGTACTGTATCTATATTTATGTGTTAAAATGGAGTAAAAATAAGATGATTTTAGCTTTAAAAGTGAATATTTAATTATTTATTGTAAAATTATGTTTGGTTTCTAGTTAATGTCTTTTAAAATGGTTGTTTAATCATGAAAAACTAGATTTTTTTTGGGTTTTGAACCCAGTTAATGATATATATATAAAAGTTGTACACCATTGAATATTTTATTTAAAAGGATAAATTTTTTAAAAGAAATGGTTGTTTACAATAATGTTTTCAAGGATGGGTTTTTTTGATTTAAATAAAACCCCTTTATTGTTTTTAATATGTAATCTATATGATCAAATGATTTAAATAGAGGAATTGTAAATACAAATAAGATTCCAACATTCAAGAAAGATATATTTATAACATAGATGGTCATTTGATTTAAATAATTTCAAACACGGATAGGGTAATTCACGATAAAAATGAATCCTTCTTAATTGTTTCACATGATAAAAATTGGTTTTAATCTTATAATTGTGGTGTTTCAAAACGTTTCTATTTGGTATTTTTTCTAATGTAATGAAAAAATTTAAATTTTAAAATGGGTTGTTAGTGTAACTCCTTTGAAAATGGTTTATCTAGGATTTCAAAATAAATTGTTTTTGAATTATAATTATTCTCTTTAAGTGGATTAATTTAGAACTTATCTGAAAGTGTTTAATTTCATCATTTATTTTTTTGTTTATCTAGAATCTTTCTTGCATGTAGAGGGTTATTTTATGTACCTTAAAGGAAATGACTAGCTATAGTCTTTATCTTTTTTTTGCTTGAGTAAGTTTTCCAATGAGGTTATGAGTTAAGGTGAGATTATTTCCTCAATAGAGGCCTTTTAATATTATATTTAGTGTTTCCCAACCTCATAATAGAGTGGTAAGGGTTATCGTCTGTCATTATGCTTTTTTATCTCCTCAAGATAGTTGTATAGGTTCATCTGGGTAGTCGAGTTGGTAAGGACCAATTTTCAAATATTTCTAGTTTCCATTGAGATGACTGGATTATTTTATATCTTCATCAAGATACTATGTTGAGAGAAGTGGATATCAAGAGTTCCTTTAGGATTCATTTCTCTATTTAACATTCTAAACCATATTACTTGTTATAGATTTTTTGAAAATGATTTTTAATGAGTTTTAGATTAGAATTATTTACTTGGGGATGCTTGGGTGTGTGTGTGTGGGTAACTAGGATTCATTAAATGACTAGATACACTAGAAAATCCATATAAGATAAGTATGTAGTTGGATATACTGTGAGATCTTCCAGGTTGAATCCTTTAAACATGTGTTATTGTGTGCGCATTCTCTTATCCCAAGACTTGATCCACATATTTCCATATTAAGAAATGTATTTTTTTTGAATCACCAGTTGGTTATGAGATACATGGTGGATATGTTGTTATGGATTATCCCTTGTTTATGATTATTGGGGTTCTTCAACCTGATGATCCTTTGAATGTTTCCTAAGTATGGTTCATTTGGTATGATTGATCTAGTTCTCTCTTGGTTAGATATATCATTGAGATTAAATTTGTTTCCTTGGTTTTGGATAGAGATTATGGGGGTTTACTTTTGAATTAAATGTGAAACCTTAACTATCTTATTGATCCACTATTTTATAGTTGTTGTTTCTCATTATCACACCAATATAGATTGAATATAAATGGTTTGGATACCCATGTTTGTTCTCTTTTCTCGTTAGAGCCTTGTTTTTTGAAATATGGAATCACACAATCCTTATAAATGATTAAATTGAGTTTAAATTCATCTCAGGTATGGATTAATATGAATATAGGTTGGGTTAAGAGAATAATACTATAATGGTTTGGTGCAACCTTATCCATTATTTATGGAATTTGGATGAAGAATCCATAGACCTTATAATGTTTCCACCACATACTCCTATTATCAATGAAGATATTGTTTTTGAGATCATTTACTGAATCCAAAAATGTGATCACATATTTACTAATAATGAGATGATTATTCTTTAACAACATGAACATTTGTATGCTAGAGGGGCTGTGAAGCTCTATAATGTGGCTAAAATTTTCGTTTCATATAGATACTCATGCATTTCATCTCAATTATGGAAGTAATTTCTGAATGTGATTGTTTTTAAATTGAATTCAAGTATGAAATTAAATCTTCATATAGAAAATCAGATTAGACAAATGACTAAATTCTTGAGGATATACTTATGGAGTGTGTTCTTGTTTTTAGAAGTTTTTCATTTTAGCATATTTGTTGGTTGAATATTTCTTATAAAAATAGTTATTAGGTTTTTATTAAGGATACACACATTGAAGTGTCTTGTGGATGACCTTTTAGATACTGTTTATGTTTGGAATGGGTACGTGAATAGTCTCTAGTAGGACTGAGTATTTTATAGGGGATATAGGGATGGTTTAGTTATCTCATAAATAGTTGGAATTGTTCTAAAACACCATAAGTATTATATATACCACTATTTTTGTCCATTTGAGTTTGAGGTAGGTGATGAGGACTCTATCATAGAATCTCTTTTTGGTTGTAATTTAAGACTGGTTTGACATCAATTCAACAATTATTTTATATTTACTAATTAAATAGGTATCAACCAGATCTTTATAATGTGATTTAATGGGATGATGTTGATCTTGGTCCTGATACCTTAGTGGTTAAGTTACCAGTTTAGGTTATGGATCATTAGAATAAGGTACTAGGAGGTAAAACAATCCCTTTGGTTCATGTACTATTTCATTTCAGATAAGAAAACCATAATATGTGGGAGTGAGGATAATTGATGATGAAATATTTAACTTAAATATTTTTTAGTCTAGAACCCTAAGTGAATTATAGGGAAAAAAAGTGGAACGACGGGGAGGATTGTGACACCCTTTAGGTCACAACTATGTTTTATTTTGAGTCTAGTTTATCTCTTTTGAGGTTCTAAAGGATTTAAAAATATGTTAGTCTAAAATTTTTAGTTTGGAATAAAAACTCTACATGTACTGTTAGTTCATGGTTAGTAGTAACTATAAATAATGGATTTTTGAGTTCCATAGGCTATTTTCATGGTTTAAGAATGCTTTTTTAACCATACGGGTGACTATGAAAACCATGTGAATAGATGAGTTTGGTTCTTGAGGCTATCTTATATATTGCACAAAGTTTTTCTAACCATATTATTATTTACAGGAATCTATGAAATTTGGTTTTCAAGGGAAAATATCTAGAGTACGGTAAACACACATTTTTTTCTAACCATTTGGCCTAGTTATGCAACCTGTGCGAGTTTCTCCAAATAATAAAATTAACCCCAATACCCCTGGTTGTTTTTAACTCTAATATCCCCTCAATACCACTTTAACATGGACCATACCCTCTATATAAATCAATGATGTTCTCCCTTGAACTCTTTGTAATTATAATTTGATTAGGGTAGATCTATTCTATGTATGTTGCTATATCATCTTATTTTCTCCTATTCTCCCAAGATCCACTCCTGATCTCTCTTACCCATGTTTCATTGGGTCCAAATTGTGTTATGTTTAATAGATATAGAGGTTTTTATGGACAATTTATGATTTTTATTATGTGTTTCATCTTTTGAGGACTAGATCTCTTCATTTACAATCACTATTTTCAAAGGTATTGGGTTCCCTCCAGAATAAAGTTGTGTTTATTTATATAATGGGGTTATATCATCATTTTCTTAATTTTCTTGTAAATAAATTTGTTTTGGTTTATAAAAATCATTGATTTTAAATTTATGAGGTATTTTTTTTATAAAACTAAATCCTAGGTGGCATGTAAATTGGGTTTTAAAGGGAGTTTTATTTTAAAATACTATTATACACGTCATGATTTTATTGAAATGAATTAAATATAGGTTTGACATAAAAATGGTTCTCTAATCTTTGGATTAGTGATTACTTTATTGTAAAAATTTGTTATAAAATTTGGATCATTCCTTACTTGTTTTTTGTGTGAAAATATAGCATTTCAGCAACCTTAGATACATTAGGTTTTTGATATATTCAAACCATAGGGTGTGTAGAACCACTAGGGTGATGATTTTGATATTGATAGAATATGTAAGGACTTAATATATATAGGTTTCATGGTATTCCAAGCTTATTTTTTCTTTTAACTTCCTAGTACCTATTTTTGATAGGCTAGATATCACTTTTGATTTTTTTATACATGAGGGTAATAGTTCATGTCATGATTTCTCACATGTTTATCATATTTTTATTAAATTTATAGTTTTGAATATTTCCCTCTCTTTTTATTTCATGTAAATTTTCATGTTCATGGTTTATTTAAATGTGACGTTATATAATTAAAACCGAAGGATGTTTTATGAAAAATGGTTTCAAATGAAATTTATTTATAATTTTTTTTTGTTTTAAATCTAGAACTAGTTATTTTATGTTGATTAAAATTATATAAATTCATGGTGGTATCCTAGTGGTTGTTTTACTGACACCATGCATATGCCTTTGGGATTATGAATATTTGGTTTTATATGATACTGGAAAAGGATAGGGGAATTATGTATCTCCCCAAATTCTCTTTGTTAATGTTGTATTCATGGTTGGTTAGGATGGTGGTGAAAAACAGTCGCATGGAGACTCAATTTTGGCCTTGGACATGTTTTTTTACAAGATTAACATTATGGTTTTTTATATGTCTCATAGTGATGTAAATATTCTTTCACACTGTACTCGAGTTGTTTATCTTAATCCTTTTATTGATATGACATGTTCTAATGTGTTATATTTTAGGGTGAAATCTAACATATGGTTTATCTAATTATTATCACCTAATACTGAGTTTTCATCAATAAAATTTTAGGTTTCCCATGGTTAGTATGATATAGGTTTTGTTCTCTCACATAATGCTAACAGATATTCTTTAAAATCCCCTACACTCAAACTAAGAATCTATATCTAAGAATCCCTACTGAACCAATACCAGTAGGTGGTTATACTAATTTTTATCAAGTCAAGAGAATAAATGCACAAGTAGACAGTAAAAATTTAAAATATATAATCCATAATTAATGGGACCAAGATCATCTCAAATAATCACGATATCCAAGACCAATTATAATTCAATTTCAATTATAGCCCAATTAAGAGGCATTAACTGTACTATCATGCACTCATGTAGCTTAAATAATTCACACTATAGATCCAAGGAAAAAAATACTATGATGAAAAAAATTAGTTCAAGGATACTAATTATTTTTTAGAAATTTGGAGGTCATTTTTTCTAGTGCTATTCAAAATGGATAAATGGTGTGAAATAAGGCGGTCCACATAGAATAATAATTTACCAATAGAGATACATTTACAAATTTAGTATTTATTTTTATTAAATCTTTTTAATAAAATTTCATTTAATTTTTTTATGGTGGATTTGTTAACTATAAATTTATTGAAGGGATATACTTTATAGGGTGATCCTAGATATCCAAACCACTTTTAATTTCATCAATATTTTATTTTCTTATTTTATATTTTCATAACATATAATATTTTCTATTATTTTTTATGTTTCTTCTATGATAATTATGTATTTCCTCCTTCATCCATCTTTCTCTATAGTTATGGAACATTTTCAATTGGTTGACTCGAGGGTAAAAAATGATATGTGTAAATTTTATTAAAATAATATTTAACTATTTTATTCTTTTTTATGTTATAGAGGAGGATAATTTAGAGTTCTCATGGTTGTTTCTAATATTCTCTTATTTTTTTAAATCCAATATTATTTTATTTTTAACTTTTTTAATATACATTCACTTTAATCTCTTGAAATATAGGGGTGCTAAGTGATTTAATAGATGAATGGTATATTGTTTAGGAAGTTGGGGGATTCCTTGAGTGGTAAAGGCTCCTTTAATCTTATAATATACCAGAGTTAAAAATTGAGTGGGAGAAAATTTCCCCATGCTTGTGGTGACATAGGCATGATGCAAGCAGATGGTGATGTAGGCATGACGTTGCACTGAGTCTTAGGCCAGTTTGTGGGCCTTTGAGCCAGGTAATGGGATTCATGCCCAATGGGCCTTTAGGACATGTATGGAATAAATAAGTCTTGATGGGTATGATATCCCTTTGGGGGGATATGGATTACCATTCCAACCCATGTGTGTAGTGTGTGTGTGTGTTTAATGTAATTATACCCCCAATAAACTAATATATATAGATACATAGTTTAGTATAGTGGTTAATATAGATCATGATCATGGTTGAGAAGTGTCCTTACTCACCCATTATAGAGGAGTGAGTGGATGGTGTGCTTTTTGGATACCTTGAGTACAATAATTATTCACAAATCAAAATAGTGGTTGGTGATCAAATAAATGGTATTAAATCTGACCATTAGATATTAATAAAATAAAAATTAGAATTATATTTTAGTTACCATTGGATTAACTAATTTTTTTTTCTAAAAAATGTTTTGTTTAATTTTTATTTACATCAATTTTAATTGTATTTTCAAGTTTATTCAACTTTTTAGATCACATATTAAACAAAATATAATGTTTAATTTTCCATTAATTTTAAAAAATAATTATGAAAAACATAAATTAGTGATATGAAGTATTACTGAGAAATTTCAGGCCGCCTTTGAATCAACCATGCGGTTAGCCACTAGGTTTCATTGATAGGGAAAATAATAAATTTTTTTGATAGGACCATGATATCCCACAATCAAGCATCATTATGTTACAATGTTGATTATTTCATATTAAAACCCACAATTTATATCATGGTTGTGGATGAATTATAACATTATTTTGGAACCTATTTGTACCTTATCACCAAATTACCCCCACAGATTAGAGATGATATTGAGAAAATGATTCATGAGTTAGAGGATTCAATAAGGGAGTTTATTTTTAATTTTGATAGGTTATGGACATATATTTTTTCACTAGTTTTTTAATGATCATAGAAACGTATTATTTATTATATTACATTATATCAATAATTTTCTAGAAAAAATTATAGATGAACCTTGTATTGGGTTTGGATCGGTAATGTATAAATTATTGTACTATATTTGATGCAAGATATAATAGTGAATTTTAAAATGATTAGAGATAATATGATAGTGGTGAAAGGTTATTAGAATTTATACATAAATAAAAGGAAATTATTGGAGTGTGATATTAGTGATCTTATGTTTTTAGAGATTTCACTCTTAAATGAAAAATAAAAAATTAGGCCTGGTTATAAGAATTATCTTATTTTTTTCATCACTTTAATGTCATTAGTTCATGTAGGTGCAGTGATGCACCCCAATTAGAGTGAGTTCATAATATTTTATACGTATCACAACTTTTAAATAGCCTTTTTATGATTCTAGTTTGACTTATTAGGCTGATAGTAGTGTTAAATAAGATGAGATTTTTTTTGAATGATTTTGGGAATTTTAGGATTTCTTGAAGAAAGTGTTGCAAGGATAAAAAATTCCTTTGGTACATGTCTTATAAAATCATTATGGTAAGGAAGAAAGTAATTGGGAATGAGAGTTATAAATAAAAGTGAAATATCAATAGTTATAGATTTTTTTTTTTGAAATGATATAATATGATTATTTGTGTTTGAATTTAAACCAAGTTGTTATAGAATGTTTCTAGATTAAATGATATGTTTGGGATTTTCAAGGATGAAATGCATTTTCTAGGAATCCAGTGTGATAGTTTATTTTTTAAAAAACTATAATATGGTTTTAAGGTAGCATTTTTTTTGTATTTTACTACATATTTATTTGATTTAATGGTTAAATAAACCATAATTATTTCCACTGTAAGTTATTGGGGGGTACTACAAAACAAATTATACAAGGAAATACTAATTTTTTCAAAATATTAAATATATCAGGAAAATATTTTATGTTGCTAAAGTAAAACATTGTGGTTTATTATAAGAGAGAATGTTTGGGTGAAATATTTAGGGATTATAAGATATAGAGACTACTGTTTCTATTATATAGAATGATTTAGAAAATATTTTATGGTTATAGGTAACATTTCATGAATTAGTTAGAAACTTCATAGTTATTTGGAATTATTTAGATGTTATTTTTGTGTAGATATTAGAAATTTGTATGGAATAAAACATCATGTGTTTTATTTAAAACAAAGAATTGTTTTATACCTTGGTAATTTGGGGGTTTGGATTGGATAACATGAGTAAGGTAACATGATATTTTTTAAGTCATGGTTCAAGGAGGAGTTTTAAAACACATCGTGGTTTATAGAGACAAATCATGTTGAAGATAAAATGTTTATGAATTTAATTTGACAAATGATAGTACATTCTGAGGAAGAGATACAAATCACACTATAAATTTTTAACAAGATTTCACTAATGAAAATACCCTTTGATTGTTGGGGACACTTTATTTCTTCTTATAAATTAGATTAAAAATACTAAAAACGTCATGGTACCTCTATATATTTTATTACAAATTCCTTTTGAACCTAGATATAACTATTTTTGGAATTTTTCATGATATTTATGAGGCTCATAAATATCCATTACTGGATTTATATATTGAAGAGATCAAATAAAATATTGGATCAATGATAAGTGAATTTTTTGTTCTACTAATGAAGGCATGGTGAACCTTTTTTATATCTATTTCACATACAAATAGGATGTTTGGATTAATGGATTATGAGGGAATTTATTATAAATAATGATTTAAAGGATTAAAATTATGTGTTTGGTGACTGATCATCAAAAAATAAAAACTTAATGAGGCATGGTGTTATAAATTCTATCATTTCATTTTTAAGTATTCATATAATTTATTGGATTTATTGGTTGGAAAATATTTTATTGACATGGAATTAGTGATACATAAATAAAATTAAAGAAAATATGATCCAAATGTGAAAATTGAATCGACATGAAATAGTGGAATAATGGTAAAATGGAACTACATTAAATTCTTTTCAATAAAATTTAAGTGACATAAATATATGAATGATAAGATAAGAAGATATTTTTATTTAATTTAAAATAAATGGGATTTATTAGTTGATGTGATTAATTATGAGGTGACATTTTAGGAATCTGGGTCCTTTTACTATTGTTTGATGTTGTAAACCATAATATTTTATATGAAATGAATTATTAATAACTGAACATTACAAATAGGTAATGTTTTTATGTAATAATGAGGAATTAAAATAAGAATTTGTGTTGACCATGGATGGATGGTTGAATCATATTTCTTTAGGATATGTGGATGGTGTAGTAGATGAGTAAAAAATTAATTTTCATTTTATTATAAATTATGGTCATTTTTTGATGTTATGACTTTATATATGGCTGATTTATATGATGTTGATGTTTATAATAAGAATTGTGCTATAGTTGATTGACTTGATAATGATGTGTATGTTGGTAGTATGGGGTATTTCTTGAGATAATGTATTCTTCATTAGGTATGATTATTTTTATAGATGTACCGGAACACATTTATTATTGTAATAGATGTTTGGTCCTTGCATAAATTTTTTGATGTAATTTAAAAAAAATCAGTTATTATTGTTATAAAGATACCATTGTTAATGGTATCAAAAATGAGTTTTTGTGGTTTATGTACACTTATTGTGGTTATATGTAAGTGGTTATGTGGAGATTTTGATGAATGGACTATAGTGTAGATTTTCATGTGATGATGTTTCTCTCAATTATTTTTGATAAATTGGTAAATATTTATATATATCATTCAACAAATCTTTAATATTAAAATTCCCATTATATAGTGAAATATTATTATGGGTATATGTAGATATATCATGGAGTACGATGGGTCACATTTATGTATCTTCCGTGGTTTTGGTGGATTATTTGTCTTTGATATCTTGATATATTCATGTATGTGTTCATTTATCAATATTAGAGTTGGTAATTTGTCTTACAACAGTGGTGGATAATGTTTGAGATAAATAAGGGTAGTTCCTACCATAATTTGTGAAATTTATACCCTTAGTGTTAGTTTCTATGATATGACCTATTAGAGATGAGATTAGAGGGTTTATTTTGATCTATTGTCCAACTCAATAGATTTTCTAAAAGGGATAGTATATGACACCACATTTTATCACCAAATATTGGTTATCTTGACTAGGGGGTGGGATCCGGACATTAAAACTTTTAATTTTATTCACTTATTAGATCATATCTCTCAATTCAGAGAACAATATTCATCTCAATTCCTTATTACTTTGTTCAGATCAGTAAACCTTTCATGAAATAATATAAAATTATACTTGGTTTACCCTATAATACCGATGGGTTAATATGATTCAAACATAAAAACTCCATTTTTGTACAAAACTCACTAAATATACTATTTTTTGACTTGTTTTATATAAGGTTACACATTAATAATTCTCAATACCTTTAAAAATATTTATATATGGATCACTAACTCCTAATATCCACTCCCTCTACCACATTCACTATATAATATTTTATAAAGTAAAAATACATTTTATAATATTGCAAGACTTTACATTAAACTATATCAAAGATGAGTTACTATACCTATGGTGTGCTAGTCTAGATAAAATATCCTCCTCTTAGATAAAGTGTTTAAATAAACTGCTTTATGTAGATGTTCAAGTAAACCATATTTAATCTTATTTCTCATTATAAAGAAAATACCACTCTATCTTCAGTGAAGAATATCCACCTCTTCTTTGTTAGAGAACTACTCATAATCACACCCCTATTAATTTTTACTATCAATCATCATCTTTTTTTAGATATTTAAATTACCCATATATATTCTTCATTAATTAGTCATGGTATTTACATAATACCTCCAATATTATAATTATTCATTTTCTCCATTTAAATATTTTCTTAAATGAATTAGAAAAGTTAATCTTTTACCATAGTTAAATCTTTTTTTCTATAAATGAAACCACATGAAGTAGATATATCTTAAAAAGATATTGATTCTAAATTGGTCAATTTATAAAAACTAAATAATTTAATTTAATTAACCTTTTGTCTCAACATGTTCATAAAATTTATTTTTCTTTTTGTGACCTTATAATTTCTATATTAAGATATCTAAATTCTCATAGGTCAATTGTTATATTTAGTAAGGAATAAAATTACTTTTGAATAATCCCCTATATTTTTTATTATTTATAATGGACTAAAATATTTTATTATAAAATTTTGATGTATTTAGAAACTCTATTCATTCTATCATATGAAATATTTTTTTTTCATTTAATCTATTTCACAAAAACACCATTCTTACTTGCAACGCACTTAATCCAGACTAGTTTTATTGAGTATCTTCTACTTATTTTTCTATCACATGTTACTGAGTAAGACTTCCCAAATTTTATCACACATAATAATTTTTTTTGAAAACTAAATATCATTTTTGTGTGTGTTGAAAATAAGTCTCAGAAAAAAATTTATTGAATTAAAATCTCAATTCTATCTTATGGAAATCACTTTACTTATTTTTCTTCGTCTTTTTCAATATAATATTATTAAAATATTTAAAAATTCATCCAAACCATAAAATGATATTTTCCATGATTATTAAATTTGATCTTTATAGGAAAATATTCTATTATCATGGGGTTATCTTAAATAAAATCTTTTAAGAGTTCTAAATATTTATTTATAACTTCAACTAATCTTCTCAAGGAATTATCAATTCCATCTTCATGTGTTTCAATCAAATACTACACAATAATAATTAATTAATTTCAACACTAAATGATTAATTTATTTATGAGACTTGGAATAGTGTCCCTTGTAAAAGAGATATAAAATAAAGTCATATCATATTATACAATAATATTGTACTATACTATATAATATTTTATTATTATTATATAATATAGTGATATATTACTACCTTGGGAATTTAATTTATTCCACATAGGCCATGATTGTTTAAACTATCAAACCTCTACACAATGTAATTAATATATTTTAAATATAATGTTTCATTTCTTGGGTATTTTCTTTACTCTAGGAAATCTATAAATATATGGGCTTCTAAGTAATTTAATGATTTATTTTACATTATTTAAAATTAATGTTTCATTAATTATTGAATTATTCAATGATAATAAAGGAACAAGTTAAAAAAGATTGTAAATTATAAGAGTTTTGATTTAAATATTTTATTCACCCAGATTCTATGAAATGATTTACCTTTACATCATCCTTTATTTAATGAATAGGTTTAATAAAAGTTTAACTAATCCTTATTGAATAATGTACTCAATAATGGAATATTTTTTGGTTAAATACGTCTCATGTCCTATTTTATTTTTCTTAAATGATTTTATTGGATGATATGAATTATAAGAGGGGTATAATGGTTAGTAAAATCTAATATTTTGTTAGTCAATAACATAATGATGGATGTTGGTTTTTACTCTTTTTTGGTGAAGTTTATAAAGAAATGTTATAGAATAAAGATCAATGGATGAATCTATAAGACTTCACTTTCTCTATTTATAGTGAAATTAATCTTAAACATATTACTATAGATATTTATAAGTTTTTGTTGTTTTAGAATCATTTTATGTCATATTTAATTGCTAAAAACCCATAATTCATATCCGAACCAACATGGTGGTATTTTAGATAAATCACGATTCTTTAAAAAATTATAAAAAAACAAATAAAAAATATGTCATATAATATGACATATAGATATTGAATAATATAATTTTATATCATAGGATATGTTACGACATGGTCAAATATAAATTTTATGGTTGATAAATAATATATTATTAATAGATTTATTTTAGGGCATGATATGTTAAAGTTGAATTATAAAACAACTGAGCCTCATATCAATTTGAATCATGACTATGGAATAAGATATGACACAATTAAAATTTTTATATCCCAAAATATAAAATGATATGAAATATTTTTATTATAGGGGGAATTTTTTAGTAATAATATATCTTTATCCTATTGATTAATATTATGTTGGATTTTCATTTTAACAATAATGTTTATGTTATAATGAGTGTTGGTGGTCAATATAACTAGTCATTGTGTGATATTGTATAAATAGAGCACAAAATTACTAATAATTATGTTCTATGTCATAGGTCATGGGATGGATAGACGAAGGATTGAAACTATTGATAGATTATATTAAATACATATTTCAAAACTAGATTTTGGATTTATAAAATCATTGAAAAAATATAGTGTGTGGAATGAAGTACACATTTATATAGTTTTGGATGTTTTGGGAGCTAATATAAATGATTCATGGATTTAAAATTGAATATATAGTATAATATAAAATATTATTATTTCATATTCTTTTAATAATGAGTAAAAAATATGTTTGGATTTGAGTTGTTTGAGAATAAATAAAACAGTATGAGTCTCGCAATCATCGGTTCATTGGCTTCCAAAGAAAGACACTTAGCAATTTTTTTTTATTTTTTCTATATGGAATAAAATATATTTAATATTTTATAGGAATTTATAGATATGTTTGGATTTAATAAATCTTAGTAAAGTGAATTAGGGTTGGTGGTTGGGATTAAAATGCTAACAAGTAATATTTTTTGTTTTCGTAGAGGCTGAGATTAAATATTTTTAAAAGTGAATAAAATTATTATAATATATTTCATTTGGTTAATAAGTGAAGTTTATAAAAGGTATTATTATGTAAAGTAAAATTTTCTAAATTTATGTTGACAAATATATTGAATTAGATGAAATAGACATCTATATAAATGTTACTTGGATTAGAACATTCAAGAATGAATTATTTCATTAGTAGATGAAAATCTGTCTTAGTATACATGGTTTTGAGTTGAATATATGTTAATAAGAAAATTCATTAAGGAAAAGAGAAAAATATACTTCATGTAAGAGATCAGGATTTTTATGTTACATTATGCTGATGTTAATCTATATTGATTAGAAACACGAATTGATACAAATATGATGAGTAGGTATAAAAGATAATAAAATTCATAATGTAGGAAAAAACATTTACTCAACATATTTTTATTAATAGTAAGTTCATTGAGTCATAATTTATTAAATAAATTATTTTTAATTAGTAAATATATCATAGCGACATAATGAACAATTTTTATTATGCACTAAATATAGTTGAGTAAAATCATACATGAACAATGTCATATAGTGTAACGTGTATTGAATAGATTACATTGTAAAAACATTTATCCATGGGTATAAAATTTTTTACTAAATTTTTTAAAACTAAAATTTATATAATGAATATTATTTGGATTTAAATGGAGATAATGGTATTGTACTTATACTATAGTGAACATAGGATCTCAAGTAAGTTTAAACCTAATGGTTATTCCTTAAAAAGAAAGATTTTGGGACAAAAAAAAGTTCAAATACAAGAATGTGAGATATATAAAGGAATTTTATGATGTTATGAACATAATGATTCATGTTTCTTTTATGGTTTATAATAGAACCAGAATAGTCTTGATGAATTCAAGTGGATGATAAATCATCATCCATGATGATGATGATGATGGGATAAGAAGAGGGATGGGGTTAAGAATTATAAATATATTAATAAAATAGTTTCACTATATAATAACATATGAGGTATTCAATATTAATGAATAAAAACACATATGGGATAGAGAGAGTAAAATAAAGAAAATTATTGTTTTGACCACAAGGGAAATAACCTAAATGAATAATGATTAAGGATTTCTGAATTTAATATTTTATTTATATTTTTACCTAAAATATATTATTAGTATGATTACATATAATGTGTTGAAATTACCTAAAATCTATTTTCATATAAAATTAAATAATTAACAAAAACCACACACAAACTACTTGGTTTACCTCCTTTCATGATAAGGACAAACTTGGAACCCATCTTGGGCCAATAGTGAAGATGTTAGTGATCCTCAAACCCCAAATCCAATAGGACTTGGGTTGTTGTCAAGAACAAAGGATATAAAACATCTAAATGGGAGGTTTTACCGTCACGAAGCTAAGAATGTATAATTGAACTACCAATTAACTCTATAATATTAATGACAACCAAAATCCCAAAATGAATGTTAATATCATATATAAACATGTATCCAAAATTATATACCAAAAGAAAAATACTATGAAAGTATCCATACACATAAATCTAGTAAATATCATATAACACACAAATATTTTATGAATTATTATTATTATTGAATAAATTGAATTTCTTTGATAGTATATATTACATACTTCACCATGTTTTAATGAATGGAAAAAACTATTAATATTATCATTTAAACACAATCATTATAACCTAGGTGTTGAAATTTGAGGAAGGAATAATAAAAAAAATGTTAGATATTAAGTATAATGGTTCTACATAAAGAAAACATATTGATAAAAAGTTACTTAATTTTTGGTGAAGTCATTATATGTTTCAAAAATACCATTTCCTAAAAAAGGTTTTTATATATTTTTGTTAACTATAACAACATTATTTTGTGATAATTTTAGAAAATAAATTTTATAAAATAAAATTAATTTTTGAAATCATAATTTCAAAATTATCTTAGGGTTAATTTTTGAGATTTTTCTAAAAAGATTAATTTTTCACTCAAGAGTGGAAAATACTCGTTTTTATTGAAAACTACCTTTTCCTTTAAATAAAATATATGGTTAAATTTTGTTTTAAAATGGATTTAAAAGTTTTTTTTGTCTAATATATCTTTATTAACAAAATATTTTTCATTTTAATCAATTTCATGTAGAATTTTTATATAAAACCTTTTTAAACTTTTGAATAATTTCTCTTTGAAAACACGCTTTCTCATCACATATATAGGTTTAATTTTAAAATAAATTATGCCACTTATTTGAGTTAAATTGAAAAATGTTGATTTAATATTTTTAATCCTAATAATTTATATCATATAATAAATTTTAATTAAAATTTTACCATAATTAATCTTGAAATAGTAAAAATCATTTATCATAGTTAAGGCAAAAATTGGTTTACCTAAGGGTTAAACTAAAAAGATAAGAGTTAAAAATAACCCAAAACATATAAAAAACCCATTTTATAGATATATATTTACCTTATACCCTCCAAGGGTGCATAATTAAACATTTTGAAACCTTTATGCATATTAAATATGTGGGTTCACTTTATTCTTTTCAAAAATACCAAGCATTTTCCCTCCCCCACTTGTAAAAGGCCACCCCTCCCCTCTCATATTCACACATTAAAAACCCTTTGTTTCTTCCAATAACTACCAAAATACACTAATTATTTCCATAATCTAATCCTATAAACCATATTTGTATCATAAATACATCATAGGAAGGATTTAGATGAAAACATAAGGAGGATGCTCGAAGAAGAGGTAACGTTCTTCAATGAGCATTGTTATTTTAATTCTTACTCCACCTCATTAAAATCTTATTTAACCATGATAATATAACAACATTTGTATATAAAATATACTGAGATTTATTATGATATTATAATTACCTACAATCGCCTCATCTTTAACCGAATGGGAAACAATAACGTCGCTCGTCTGTATAGCGGAATATTGCCTCACAAACCGTTGTGACACATTTTTCATCAACACTTCTCACGGTTGGGTGTGACAATAAATATAAATCATATTTATGATATTTTTCACAAAAATATACTTATGGAAATATATTATCTCATATAACTTTTTTAATTTCCATTCTGTGGGGGATACGATAACGTCTATCTTGGGTTTGGCTAACTACTGCCTCACGAAGCAATGTGATTTAAATTTCATTAGCGTTTTACATAGAAGGTAAGAGGGAAATATTTATTGAATATATGTGATATATATATATATATATTTGTATTTATAAGGTCTATTATTTTGTAATGGTGATATATTACCTACCCTTATTTCTTTCAATTTTTCATGAAAATTGAAACGAAATTCATGTCTATGTACGACTAACCGTCTCCATGAACACTGCATTTAATTTTCTCTATGTAACTTTTATAGATTACTAAAAAAATATACTGAATATATATTATATTTATATAATTTTTAAGATTCTTTATATTTTTGAAACATTATAAAATTAATGAGACAAAAAAAACCAAAACATACACGAAAAATGAATCACTTATTACCCAAAACATGTCTTTAACATGCAATTGTAAATAAAAGGGTAATAAATGGTCATAAGTAAATAATATATGGAATTATATATATAATTATGGTTATTTAATATATAAAAAAATAATCATATATTTATATTACAGGAGGTTCAAATGTTTACAATGATGTCAAGACATAAGGTAAGAGATTTTTATCTCAATTTGTCATATATGGGAAATATGTTATTTTTTTCACCTATATTCGAATATTTTGTATATATACAATCCATTTTAAATTTAATATCTTGAATTTTTATATTTTCAGGAAATTATATGTTTTATTTAATTTTATTCTTTCATGGGGCTTATAATTCATTTCTACCAATGTGGTAATGTTTTTATGATACAATATAATCATTTCTCAAGTTATTATTATTATTTTTCTTCGTATGATGAAATATTATTTTCTATATTCCAATAAACTCATGAATTTTATTCTCCTATGGTTATTTAATTATAATACATGTTTTCTATTCATTTTACTCATTTTATGACCTCAATAGTTCAAAATAATTTTTTAAAATTATATTTATTTCCCCCTTTATTCAAAAACCCATTTTCTTCCAAAAAAATGTTCTCTATTTTTTAAAAAATATTTTTAAAATTATAAAAATGATTTATTAAAGAAAGTTTGTACCCATATTTTATTTTAACTTTTTTTTAAAAAAGAAATCTTTTTTTTATTTTCCAAAGAAGGAAAATTTTGGTTTATTGAAAACATAAAAGGAATCATTGTTTTAATGTATACGACATGAACTAAATTTTCAAATTCCATGAATGTTATTTTCATTGAATCTTCCATTATATATTTTTAAATTTTTTTTCAAAGTAAATTATTTGATTTTTTTTTGATATTTTTGTTTTAAAAATCAAATTTCACTGTGAAAAATGTTGTTTTCCTCAAGAAAAATTCCAAGTGATTTGTGTTGAAAAATAATTTTCCATCTAAGATGACATACATTAAAGTAAATAATGCTTATTAGGGATATTTTCCAAGGATACCATTCTTATTCATTATTTGAATGGTTTATTTTTATGATGAAATGTTGTTTATGTAACCCACTCCATTTTCAATGGGTTATCCTATGATGAAGTGATGAAATGATTATGATACATGTTTCTTTTATTGTAATAGTGGCTTCCTTATACCCTACAAAACAATACTTTTCGATTACCATTTTGTGTATGTAGTGAGATGTGCATGATGTACTCTTACCATTATAGTGTATACATTTATGCTTCCACAATATAAAAGGTAATTTCCATATATTAATTGTCATATAAAAAGGTTATAGAAGATCCAAGGATATAATGATAACCTCAAGATACTATGAAATTAATATTTAATATACATTATATAGTCTATAAACAACATACTGACTAAAAAAAATTGATGTTTAACTATCTGGTGATGGGGGATCATAATCATTTATACTTATTCTCATGACGTTCTCTCTTGGTGTTCTTTAGTAGTTGTGATCATGAGGATGTACTAGCCAATAGGAACACCACTTGTTTTAGGTGTCAGTGGTTGTTCCTATTAATGAAAATGCGTATTGATCTCCTGACTTGAGATTACTATCAATGTGTTCTATTTGATCATTTACTTTTATGCATAGAAAACACTATAATAATGAAATCATGGTGAGGTAGGTTTAGTTGGGTGTGTCATTGGTGACATTACATTGATTGAATAATCAAGATAGAATTTGACACTTTCGAGTTGAGGAAGTAATATATCTTGGGCCTGGTTGATCATGATGGTAGTAACTTTAATAATATTTGTCCAGGGAATTCATAAGTAAATCTATTCAATTATATCAAAAAGTAATAAATAAAAAATGGATTATGTCACAAGTTTTCATCCAACTTTATGAGATATCGAAATAAAAAAAGGTTATATTACACTGTGTGTGTTCAAGGTTTTGTTGTCATTGCTATGACTATTGCTTATCTCTTTAAGGACCTTTATGGGTTACTAGATTCCAATACTATTATGTGAATGCTATTCACTACTATCAAGATAATGGCCTATAGGTTCACATACAATAGAGTATTCAAGAATCATCCATATTCTAGTGAATAGGTATATTGGACATGGTGGGCTCCCACAATGGTGTCAGATAGTGGTCTAATTAATTGATAACTGATAAATAAATAAATAAATTATTATTTAAGTTAAGAATAATTGTGCTTAATTTATTTATTATAAGTATTTACAAGCGTATAAGTAAATACAAGGAATAATATTATTCAAAATAAATATTATTTTAATATTGCATATTCGTTTAATGTTAGTGGGAATTATGAGTCGAGTTAAATGACTCAGTTTTATCATGTAATATATTTAATATATATTATATGTATATGATGTAATATAAATATTATTTATAGAATAGTTAAATTCATCATAAAAATTTATTTATGGGTTATATAGCAGATGTGATTATTTTGGGGTATGGGGTAACCTTTCTGGGTATTTTCTCAATCCACTATATAAGAAGAGAGAGAGATCATTTCTATAGTTCTATTCATTAATCAAGAATGGGAGCTTCTTTATCCACTAATTTTTTAGAGATATAGATTCTCTATATGGGTGATTTATTATAGGCACATTCTATGTATTGAATTCATAAAGTCATAGTGATCTTCACGGCATTGAAGAGATCACCAGAGTTCCACGCTAGCTCTGATAATTGGATGAAAAAAATTCACATAAATTCTAGGATCATGTGTGGATGATGTAGAGGTGTTTGTATTTATATCCTTAAATAAATAGTTATTGGTGACAAGATGTAGTCAAGCATGCTACGATTCATAATGAGGTAATCATTAAATTTTAATTTCATCCTCTATTTAATTCATCTAAGGTCCTTAGACTATACCAGATCTTGTACTGTAAGAGACGAAAAGTTTCATAATCTTGATAGTGATTTTTGAAATCATTGGCACACTAGATTCTGATATGAACCCAATTACCATAAATTATTATCAAAGGTATCACTTGAATTTTCCTAGCTAATAAAAAATTATATTGAATTAAATTAATAATAGGGTGTCATTTCGATCCCTACAAAATAAACCGCATTTCAATATGATTTTAGATAAACATGTTATGACCATATAAATATTTATTATATGGATCATTTACATTTTATGAGTATTAAAAATTCAGGACAATAAATATATATTTATGTGTTCTCTTTTGGTTTTTGAAATAGCATTTACCACGAATTTCAATGAATATCGGTTTCTGGCCGGAATAGTTTTTTCCTGACCATATCCAATTTATAATGGGTTTTTATAATAATCACTATTATAATTCTCATACAAGGATATTGAAATAGAATTTTAAAATTTTTCATAACAAAACTAATACATGGTGTGGGTGGAATCTCTAATTAAAAAACTAAAAGAGGGCACTTAGCATGTGTGGAATTCCACATAGAAGAATTGAAAAAATGTATCTATGAGTAAAGATTTGTGGTGGATGAACTAGTTTGCCAAAAAATATTTTTTTAAAAAAAATGGGGGATATTCAATAGAATTCTAAAGATTTATCATCATTGTAGCCCCTCCCAACCATTGTCCTCTCCTTCCTTTATTGAGCCATGAAGTTTTTCTGTTGCTCCTTCCTCCACATGGCTAGGACACGAGGGGTGTCTCCTCCTCCAAATAGTAATCATGAGGTAACCACCTACATTATTTATGGGACAGAACCATGACCTGGAAGAAACTAATCATCCTAAAATACTTATATATAAACCCCTCCCTCATCCTACCTCTCAAGACCCCTCCACCATTCACTAGCGACACTCGGTCACCGCCCCATACGTCCGCACCCCAGACCGCCCAAGAATCACCCAACCAGCTGCCCAAGCCAGTCACTTCCCTTGATTTCCTTTTGAATCATTGGAAGGTACCACTATGAGAACATATCCATCACATTCCTCTCATCCAGTTCTAGGGCCAACCTTGAGTCATTGTTCCCCCTATCCCAGCATCCCACCTTGCCGTTGCATATTCACCACCCGTCATGAACTATCGATCACAAGTTCAAATAGTTATAGCAGTAGTGTCCTCCATTGCGATTGAGCAACTATATTCAATGACCACCACCGAAGCTCATTGTGCCATAGTTCGATGCACTACCTCCCATTACACCCTATACAACCTAAGCTACTGGAACCTATCTACTGACCCTTATGGCACACTGGTTCCCTAACCTCTATTGGCTGATGTCCAACAAAAAAAATCATGACCTGACCAACCACCTTATCCTGATGTAACATCGGCCTCCAATGGTCCAAATAGTGGACCTAGCTGAGTTAACCCACTGGACAAACATAGTTTACTTTACAATGGGTTCAGGGTGGGTCTGCCTGACCTGGAACGGGTTTGGGCAGACCATCCTAGCCCTGAATGGCATCGCATGGGCTCTACATAGAACAAATATAGGAATATGAGGGTTCACCCTGACCCATAATGGGTCTGATCGGGGTTTCAGGGCTTGGGTTAATCAAAATTAATTTAATTAAGTAATGTATTCTTAGTATTAAATTAAATTAATTGAAATATTAATTTTAAAGTAAAATATAATATTTTAATACCCGAATAAAAAATTAATTTTATTTATGTATTAAATTATAGTAATTAATTAATTTTATTTTTTGAATTAAAATTAAATTAATAATAGAATAAATAGAATAAATAGATTAAATTATTTTAATTTCAAATAATTTATTTAATTTAATTAATTCTGTCATACTTAATTTACTAAAATTTAATTTTTATGACACATTTATTCTACCTGATGACCGGTCTTGAAAAATTGACCATCCTATGTATTTGTGTTTTAATAAATTAATTATTTAGTTGTGTGTAATGATTACAAATAATTATTTATTTTTATTGAAGGACTGTGCATCATCTTATTTTTTGTCAACATGTATAAGGGCCTACGTGTCCAATTTATGTGCCTTTTTTTACTCTTATGATTTCCTCGACTACATGTGGGTATTTTTGTACCAAGAATAGACGTTGCTGGTCATAGACAATGCCAAGTCAAGGTGGTACCATAGACAATAAGTTAAAGCACTATACAGGCCGAGCTGCATCACGAGTCAATCCATGAATCAGGTATGATTCCCCAAGGTCATGGTTGATCTATTAAGATTTAATGTATAAACCAATATTTGATTCTCATGGCCAGTAAGGTATTAATTTCCTTTATTCATTTGATTAATTTTTCCTTTGAATGATAGAAGGAAACACATTGAATAATAAACAATAAAAAAATGCATAAATAATTGATGGATTCCTTTCGATTAATTTTTAGTTATGAGCATAACAACATAGTATAAAAAATATTAATAAAGCTGGATTACATTCGTTGAGAATAATATGAAAACTCTCAAGGAAATATTAAGTCATTAAATTCCTTCCATTATTTGAATTTGAAGAAACTCGAGTGTTTGAGGTGATTTTCATCCAAAGTTGAGGGTGTCTCTTACTACTAGGGATTTCTTATGAGAGTTATGGGTTGAATTAACTAATGTTGGTAGTAAATAAGTATCCAAATATATATTTTTGAAGTGTAGAGGAAATCATTTAGTATATAAAGTTTATGATTTTAGAATCTGTGACATAATTTAGGTGATCATGGAGATGTGAGTTGATGTGGTTGGAATAGCCAAAGATTGTAGACTATGAGGGAAGGTTCTAGGATACATTCCAAAAGAATACTCAAGTGGTAGAGTATTCCAATTTTAGTACCTAGGGATGATATATATTGATAAAATAGTGGGAGATATTAAATTTTTTAATTAATTAATCAATAATTTCTAAACCAGTAATCAAGATAAAAGTACAATATACAAGATTTTTTTTATAGAAAATGGAATGTAATACCTCAAGATACACTGCTATAGTCATGGAAACATTAAATTTCCAAACTATCCTAAACTTCCTAGTGCTGTACAGACAGTTGCACCCAATACTATGATACTGGAAATTCAAGGTGATGGTGTCCCTAATACTTGTTAAGCCTCTTCAAGAAGAAAATGTTGAAAAATGATTATAGGAGACTCATGTATAACCCATATGATGGTTATTTCATAGTTTTATAATCAGTGTCTTATTTGAGTTGTGGATACAATATTTGGACATTGATGGCCTCACATGTAGTCTCATCTCTCAGAGGCTTTCAAGGAGAAAGTGATGTGTAGATATGAATTGATGATGATTACACTGGTTATGTGTAAATATGAAAGGTGGATCATGATATTTCAATACATCCCATTCCAATATAATTTTTCTCCCATATATTCAAATTTGGATTAATATTACAAAAAATAGTAAATGGATAAAAACACATTGATACCTATTGGGTAATGTTTTACATGTAATTAAGAACACAAGGAAATGATAATTTTTAATTCTTATATTGAACAATTTAAAAGAAAAATGGAAAATTAAAATGTAAAAAGTGATAAAAAATGAACCTTCACAACATCCATCAATGAGAGACGTAATAAACAAGAGGTTATTTTCATTGCATATCATGAAATAAATCCATTAAAGTTTAATCACAATGAACTAAATTAAAGAAGAAAGTTATAAATTCTTCTGGTATATGCACCAATTATAAGTATTATTTCTATCATAATTATTTGGTATTAAATAAAAAATGTTTATCACTTATGTGTATAGAAATATAGAAACCAAGTAATTATGGAAACATTATGATAAGTAAGGTGTATTTTCCAAGATAATGATAAAGGATGATTCCCAATTCCGTGATGAGAAACACACAACATCTAATTACCATGACATTGATTCTAGTATAAATTTCATTGAGTATAAACAATAAATTTATCACACATGTCCTTTGGAAACATGGTGAAATTATTCTTGTAAAATAATGAATGTTCTGTGTGGTGTTTCATACAAAATTAATAGTTTGGTGGTATATGAATCATAGGAAATATATGATGAATGTATAATGTAAGACAAATATACCCAGTTGTGAAAAGATAATTCATTGTTATTTAAAACTAAAATTAGATGTTAAGGATATACCAAATATGGTATTTAATCTCAATGGAGCTTAATACCTTAGGTGTTATCAGTATATATATATATTTAGTTTGGATAAAGAAACCTTTATAAATAAAAAATACCACAAAGATTTCAGAGTTAGTTCATCAAGAGATCATGAACTTTTACATGGATAGTCCAGTGGTAAATACATTTCATTAGATTCCTTTATGTGTTTATTATGGAATGTGAATGTGTAGTATGGCATATGTGTGGTTAGTGGATATGAGTTGATTCAGGATTGAATGCTAAAGAATATCTTAACCAACCATTCATCAATCATTATAATGTATCATGGAGTAATTCCTAAATTCACAATACCTTATCCACATTAGGGATATGATGTTATTAAGGTAGATCAATGATGAGTGTAACAAACCGAACTTTTGAATAATTTTTGTTTCATAATTTTATTTATTATTTTATTTCATACTCAAGAAATCTATATCCTTTAATTAATGAAGTGAGTATAATTAAATGATACCATTTGGTTTTGGATGTTATATGATCGTTGGTCTATATAACTGTGGGAAACTAAAATCTTAACGTTTCAATTATTGTTTATAAAAACTATTGTTCTTGGTTAATTAATATAGAAAGAATAGTCGATGGCCTCATCCAGTAGACTCAGGACATACAAAGCCCATCTCTCAGAGCTTGGGAAGAAGGTAACATCCTTGGGCTTTGCTCTAGACCAAGCCCAAGTTGAGCATCAACATTAGAAGCTTGAACAAAATTGCCTAAGGGATAAGTTCAAGCTCATAGAAATCAACACTCTGGAAATGTTTTTTAGATCCTCCCTTAGATTCTATCACTATAGCACACCTTACAATTAGGTCCTTTTCATGTTTTATAAAATGCTATGTAATGAGGCCTTAGATACTTTTTGTAATCTGTTGGTATAAATAAAATTGTTATTTATTATTATGTTAAATTTTTGAATTTCAAATATCCAGATAATTGTAGGATGAATTTCCATATTTTTGATGAATTTTGGAAAAATGGTATTTTAAAATATTTTATTTGTATTCTTTAAATGATTAATAATGTAAAATAATTTTCAAAAAATGTTGTTCTACAATTGTGACCAGTAAGAAATTTATAGTCTAATAAGATCAACTTAATTTTTAGTTTATAGTAAAGTATGAATAGTAATATTAAACTTATCAATAGTAATGGGATAAATGGATTAGTAACCTCACTTAAGAAAGTATAAATATAATTTAGGCATCTTTAATGGGGAAGTGGTATAATAGCATTATCAAATAACTGTTTCAGAAATTATTAGTTATGTGTTAGTATTTTTTTGGGAAAATAGTGTTTTTACTTATAAATTAAATATATAATAATTAAAAATTATTTTCGTAAAATGTAGTTCATTTTTGAATTCAGTTCATCGATATTAGGTTAGGGTGAAATTATGAGATTTTTGTAAAATGTTTTGTTTTTCAGTGAATAGTAAAAAATATAGTTTTGGGTTTCTGTGTGTTTACTGACATCATTAATGATGTAATCATGATTTAATAAATAGAGTCGACTTTTGAATAGTAAAAAATGTTATGATGTGTCCCAAGTGGCCAATACCAGGGGCATATACCGTGGGCAAGCCCATAATATTTGCAAATAACACTGATGAGGTGTCCCTTGGAAATTAATTAAATATTCCTTCACTTTTTCTATAAATACAAACCCATTACTTCATTAATTTCATTCCAAATTACTCCTCAATGATTTTTTAGTATTTTAACCTCCCAAGGAGTCCTCCCATGGTTCCCTCAGGCTCCAAAAGGTCCCAACCTTAGGGTTTTCGAAGGCACTCTTCAAGGTAAGGGAACCTTTCCTTTATGTTATGTATTCTTGTTTCCATTTTATTATGTGGGGGTTTGTTATTATATATAACTAATATTGTCAATTTTATGTTAAATTGATGAGATACAAATTCCTATTTCATCAAAAAAAATTTCAGAATTTTATGTGATGTCGTTAGGCTGCTGAATTTTTTGTAAATGAAATTGCATATTCTCTTTTCATTCAAGTTTCCTTTTCATGTGGTATGTAATACAAATATCCATACCATGTTCTTATTTTTTTTACCCATAATTTATTAAGAGTTATTTATGATTGGGTTCCCACTGTCCCATCTCTTTTCAATATTTTCTAAAACCATGTTATATAACCGTTATGCTGCAAAATTTTCATCTCAAAATATCTCTTTTCCTCAAGAAATTCTGTTGTTTTATTTATGAGAATAACCAAATCTATTTTCATTTTTAGAGTATTAATAAAGAAATTATATTGATTTATTTTATTCTAGAATTGAAATACATATAACCCTAACTCATTTTCTATGGGTTATAAATGACCTAATGATGTTATTTTTAAGCACTTTTAAAACGTCACGATTTTGAAGTGAAAACCATTTCTTTTATTTTATTTGGGTTATTTATGAAATGTTTAATTATTATCTATGTGGATTACATGAAAATAAAAAAAATATTAAAGATGTTCCCTAATATTACTCCAATTTATGGGGAAATGAATTTAATCTCTAGAGATGACAAGTTTCACGATACCTTGGCGAATAACCTTGGTAATTTTTATGACACCTTGGGGATGAACCTTGGTGATATGTTCATAAATGTGTAAATTAAATATTGTATTCACATATTCAAGTTTTTGTTCAAGTTATTTTCATTATGTAATGTGTCTACTTCCATTTATCATGTCTTTCGGGTTTTCTTCAAGTTCTCATTGATATCCCAAGTAAACTAATTCCCTTAGTTTCCTTACTGGGCCTTCTTCTCACACATTCCTTTGATGTATGTCTCTAGGTTATGAGAAGCAGTAGTTGTACATAGGATGAAATTTTCAAGAGGCTTTTCAAATGGATTTAAATGAGTCTTTTTAAATTTTCATGTATTTTTTCCCTGATTTCAAAGACACTAGACAATAAAGGTCCTCTGTATGTAAAATGTAATGGAATGTTATGAAATAAAAAGGCAGGATGCCATAGTTGGTATCAAAATATGGTTAAGTTATTTATAGAAATTAGGATATGAAAACTTTATTAAGAACCCTATATAATTGTTTAAATAGAGAAAAACTTCCTGTTATTTGGTGGAGTATTGAGTAAGTGATTTACCAAGAAAATACATCCTTGTCCGGATATGAGTAGGTAGAGTCAGCTCTGGCACATTTGTACCTATGAGTGAAAACTACAACAAGGAGTTTCGGGATTAACTTAGGGTATCCTGGTACATGACAATAGGCCTTTCTTTCACTCTTGGTTATCAAGCTCTCGGGGGATATGTTTGGCTAATCATACGCTTTTTATGAATCATTATGAAGGATTTATAAAGAAATGTAATTTTTTAAAGAATTATGTTTTAAGACATAAAATCCTTTATAGTTAAAAGATTCATAAATCAAATAAGTTTCTCACTATGGTTTTATTCTTTTAGAAAATGGTGGGAAATAGGAGGAACCATGCAAATGGTGACCATAATGGACCATGCACTGAAAGCCCTCCGATGGAGGCCAGAAAGGAAATTTTCATGAGAATGATGAACCAATTGACGCAAGTTATGGGAAATAACTTTAATCAAGACGAGAGACCGATCTCACCAAAAAGGGAAAAAAATTGTGTTGAGTACTTTATTCATCAATGACCACAAACCTTCAGTGGATCTACCAACTCATTGATTGTTGAATAGTAGATCAACACTATCGAGAAAATATTTTCTGTGCTCTACTATTCGATACAATATAAGGTCACCATGGTTGTTTATCGCTTAGAGGGAGAAGCTTATAAATGGTGGGAACTGATTAAAAACATGAAGCCAAGAGAGGATTATTAATATATGGAATGGGAAGAGTTCAGGGAGATCTTCATCAATAAGTATTTCCCTCATTCCATGAGAATAGGAATAGAGATGGAGTTTCTTGAGCTGAAGCTGAAAGAGAATCAATCTATAAGAAGATATGATATGAACTTCACATGGATTTCACATTACACCTATAGCTTTGTCATGGATCCAAATGGTAAGGTTGATATATTCTTTAGTAGACTGAGACCTCATATATGGAATAATCTAGCCAACTGAGAGTATGGTAGTTATGAGGATATCGTGCGATGTGTGATGAAAGTCAAACTAGAGATTGTTGAGGCGTAAGGTTCTCATAAATACAATGATAAGAAAAGATCGATGGAGACAAGATTTGGGTATACTATTGATTAGGGGATAGGAGGAAAGAAAGTGAAACGTACCACATGTAATAAATGTGGTAAGAAGAATTCGAGGAACTTCCTGCTCAAAAGCGGGAAGTTCTACAAGTGTGGAAAAGATGGCCATATTGCATGAAACTGTCGTAGTGAGGTGAAGCCTCAGCAACTAAACACTAAAGGAAAAGGGAAGATAGTGCATGCCCTACCTGATTCCCAATGATATAAGTGTGGACAATTTGGGCACATGTCTAACCACTTTCCAAATCTGAGGGTGGTGGAGGGGAATCACCCTCAGCCTTAGCATTGGCTAAGGGAACAAGTTCATACTCTTTCAATCACTACGACTAAAGTTGAAGTGTCAAATGATTTGTTGTCAAGTACTCTTCTTGTTCTCTCAAATATAGAAAGTACTTTATCTAATTCTAGTTCTAAAAATTATTTTATTTCCCCTATGTTTGCAAAGAATTTAGAATAAACCCTAGAATTGATAGAAGTAGAGTTATCAGTCAAGACCCCTGGTGGTATTATCCAAGCATTGTTAGTGTTTAGAAACTCTAGTATTTACTTTAGTGAGCACAATATTATCACAAATCTATTAGTCATTACCATGTAGGAATTCGACATTATATTAGGGATTGACTGGATCTCAAAGTATAATTCTAATATCAAATAAGGAAACAAGGAAATCTCAGTAGTATTGAATGGAAAACCTACACTTATCTACTAAGGGGAGATATCTCAACCTGATATTTGTCTAGAAGAACCTCCCATATCTTTCTTTATATAGTTGATCAGTAAAGAAAATGAAGGAAATGAGAGTATAAGGATGAAAATTTCCCCATAGGAATGCATTGACATATTTCTTGAGGAGTTTCCCGAACCTCCCCCAGAAAGAGAGGTAGAGTTCTCCATTGAAATCGTACCTGGATCACATCTGATATCAAATACCCCATATAGGATGGAAATTGTGGAGATGGAGGAATTAAATAAGATACTCCAATATATTTTGGATAAGGGTTTTATCCATCCGAGTGTGTCTCCTTGGGGAGTACCAGTTCTCTTTGTGAATAAGAAGTATGTATCAATACAGTTATGTATTGATTATAGAGAACTGAATAGGATCATAGTGAAGAACAAAAATCCTCTTCCATGAGTTGATGACTTATTTAACCAACTTTGTGGGGATCAATTCTTCTCTTAAATTGTTCTTCGATTTGGTTATCATCAATTGAAGGAGAAGAAAGATGATATTCCAAAAAATGCATTCAGATCAAGATATGGGCATCATGAGTTTGTTTTTAAGCCCTTTTGACTGACTAATGCACCTGCTATTTTTATGGATTTTATAGATATATTTTTTAAGGAATACTTTGATAACTTTTTGTTAGTTTTTATAGATGATATTCTGATATATTCCAAAATTCATGAGGAACATGAAGATCATCTAAGGGTTATTTTGAAAACTCAATGTAATAAGAGGCTTTTTTGGAAAGTTTAGTTTATGTGAATTTTGGTTACAAAAAGTTGCTCTCTTGGGGCACATTGTTACTAATGAAATAATCATAGTTGACCCTAAAAAGACAAAATTTGTAGAGGAGTGGCCTCAACCTACAAAAATAACTAAGATTTGTAGTTTTCTTTGGATTAGAAGGATATTAGAGGAGGTTTGTGAAAAACTTTTCACGAATTAACAAGGTTAACTCAATCAAGGGTCATGTTCATTTGGAAAATGATGTGTAAGGAATATTTTTAATAGATGAATAAGAGATTAGTTACTGCACCCATGTTAACTCTTCCCTCAAGTGGAGAAGGATTTGTTATTTATAGCAATTCATCTCTAAAAGGTCTTGGGTGAATTCTCATGAAAAATGAAAAATTCATTGCTTATGCATCTCGACAGTTGAAGACTCATGAGAAGAACTATCATATGCATGATTTGGAGCTAGATGTGGCCATTTTGACTCTAATTATATGGAGGAACTCTTTTTATTGGGAGAAATGAGATATATACACAGACCATCAATGTTTGAAGTATATTTCACACAAATGAAATTGAACATGAGACAAAGGAGATGGTTGGAACTTCTTAAAGACTAAGACTGTTCAATTCTTATCATCCCAGAAGAGAAAAAAAAGTCGCTGATGCATTAAGTGGGAAAGACCTAGTTGTTCTTTCCATGATGAGGATTCAAATAGATACTTTGATCAATGAACTTGTAAAGCTGGACATGGGAATTATAAGGGAAGGGACATCATCAAACCTAACTAAAATGATTTCTCAACCTTCATTACTAGATAGGATCATGAAATATCAGAAAGAAGATCCTTTGTAATAGAAGAAGTTTGAGGCTATGAAGGATTGGAAGTTTCATGAGTTAAATATTGATTAAGAAGGTGTACTGAAATTTCAAACAAGACTATGTGTTTTATCTATTCCGAAAATAAATAAGGAGCTGTTGGATGATGCTCATAGCTCTACGTTCTCTATAAATCCTAGAAGAGCATAAAAGTATAGGGGCCATCATGATCATTATTGGTGGGATAATATGAAAAGGTAGATTTCTGACTATAGTTCAAGGTTTCTAGTATGTCAGCAAGTGAAGGCAGAGAGACAACTTCCTAATGGGGTATTGCAACCACAACCCATACCTGCATGGAAGTGGGACAATATCACTATGGACTTCATCACTAGTCTCCAGAGAACATCCAAAGGAAACAATGTTATATGACTTATTGTAGACCGTCTCACCAAGACTGTCCATTTTATCTCCATTTAGGAATATTTCTATCTTGATAAACATGCCATGATTTACATAAAGGAAGTTGTAAGGCTGCCTAGAGTTCCACCTTCTATCGTATCTAATCATGATCCAAGGTTCACATCAATATTATGGATAAGTATTAAACTTGCTATGAGCACTTAATTTAATTTCACTATGGCCTATCCCCCCCCAAATGACGGACAATCTGAAAGGACTAATCAAACACTCGAGGACATGTTGAGAACATGCTCAATGGAATTTAAAGGCGGATGGGATCAACACCTCCCTTTAGTTGAGTTCTCTTACAACAATGTATTCCAATAGAGCATTCAAATGGAACCCTTTGAAGATCTATATAGTAAGCGATGTAAAACTCATACTTGTTGGCATGAATCTTGTGAGAGAAAAATTCTTGGGCCTGATCTTGTGAAAGAGACGACTGAAAAATTCCATGCCATCCAGCAACACATTAAGGCTACTTAGTGTCAGCAAAAGAGCTATGCCAACCACCATGCAATGGACATGGAGTTTGATGTTGGTGAAAATGTCTTTCATTAAATTTCACCTTGAAAGAGATTCATGAGGTTTAGGAAGAAAGGGAAGCGCATAAAAAGGTACATTGTCCCCTAGGAAATCATTGATCGTGTGGTACTAGTGGCTTATCAGATTGCACTTCCTCCAAATCTACCCTAAGTTCATGATGTCTCCCACATATCCCTCTTGAGGAAGTAAATACCTAACCCTTTACATGTACTAAATCCAGAGGTGGCACAACTGGAACATGACCTCTCGTATGAGGAGAAGCCAGTTGAGATCTTGGATTATAGAGACATGGTTCTATTCAAGAAGACTACCCACCTTGTAAAGGTGTTGTGGAGGAACTAAAAATATGAAGAATCCACATGGGAACCAGTGGAGTCTCTGAGATAGAAGTACCCACTAATTTTCACTTCGGAGGGTATGAGTTAGAATTTTGGGGACAACATTTCTTAAGGGGGGAAGAATGTAACAACCTTAACTTTTGAATAATTTTTGATTCATAATTTAATGTATTATTTTATTTTATACTAAAAAACTATATTATTTAATTAATGAAGTTAGTATAATTAAATGAGGCCATTGTGTTTTGACTGTTATATGACTGTTGGTCAATATTACTATTGAAAACTAAACTCTTAACGTTACAATTATTTTTTATAAATACAAGTGATCTTGGTTAATTAATAAAGAAAGAAGAGTCAATGGCCTCATCCAATAGACTCAGGTCGTACAAAGGCTATATTTTAGAGCTTGGGAAGGAGGTATAATCTCTGGGCTTTGCTCTGGACCAAGCCCAAGCTAGGCTTCAACATGTGAAACTTGAATAAAATAACCTAAGAGAGAAGTTCAACATGAAAGAAATCACCACTCGAGAAATGTTGTCTGAGCAGCCCCAAGATTATATCACCATATCACAACTTACACTTAGGTCCTATAAAGGTGTTATAAGGGGCTATGTAACAAGGCCTTAGATAATTTTTGTAATCCCTTGGTATAAATAAAATTGTTATTTTTAATTATGTTATATTTCTGAATTTCAAATGTCTGGATAAATGTAAGATGAAGTTCCATATTGTTGATGAATTTTGGAAAAAAGGTATTTTATAATATTTTTTATATACTTAAAATAATTAATAATGTAAAATTATTTTCCAAAAATGGCCTTCTACAGTTGTGACCTATAAGAAATTTAGAGTCTAATAAGATGAAATTAATTTTTTGTGTATTGTAAAGTATAAATAGTAATACAACCCTTTGAATAGTAATGCGATCAATGGAATAGTAACATCACTTAAGAAAGTATAAATATAATTTAGGTATCTTGAATTGTGAAGTGATATAATATCATAACTAAATAACTGTTTCAGAAATTATTAGTTATGTATTAGTATTTCTTAGGGTAAATATTGTTTTAAATTAAAAATTAAATATCTCATAATTAAAAAGTTATTTTTCATAAAATGAAGTTTATTTTTTAATTTAGAGAATCAATATTAGTTTTGGGTGAATTTATGAGATTTTTATAAAATGTTTTGGTTTTTAGTGAATAGTAAAAACGCAGTTTTCGGTTTCAATGTGTTTAAGGACATCATTAATGATATAATCATGATGTGATAAATCTGGTATGTAGAGACCCAGAAAATCCATGGAAATTTTTTTCTTAAATACAAGGAATTTTTACCAGAATGCGAAAACTAAGGGAGCATGATTCCGAGGCCCAGTGTTCCTTGAATCAATTTATAAAGTTTTGTTCAGGTACATTCATTAAACATACGATCAAGTTTTTTATAACTTTTAAACCGGTGCTCAGAATTGAAATCTGAGGGAACCGACAAAATCACTGTTCTAGTTTTCGCTTAAGAAGAATTTCACCTCGACGATAGATGGTCTAGAATGAAGGTTAGTTTTTGGGGTTTTATAAATAAATTTAATAAAAATAAAGTTGTGGATTTATTTTTATTCATGTTGGTTAAAACCTCCTAGACGGGGTTAGAGGTGGGTACCACCACACTTTAACCTCCCTTGAGAGGTTATATAGGTGGGAGCCATCCGAGGTCTAAACACCTCTTCTTAATTAATTTTGTGGGGACCAACCGAGGTATAACCTCTTGAACTCCCCACATATGGTGACAAAACTCTCGATTAATTAATTGAACAAATTCAATTAATTAATTTAAACCTTATTAATTATATGCCAACAAATTAATAAGATGTCACAATCTATTGTTTTGTTGGAATTTGTCTTTTTGGAGGAGTTTGGGAGGGAAAATAACTGTCCAACGAAGGATGTTACTTCCGCCAACGAAGAAAGATCTTCAATCGGGGCAAGGGGGGAAGTGCTGTTCATGAAGAACGCCGACGATGCCAACCTCAAATTATTATTCTTCTTCTTCATTTCTGACATCAAAAAATCGACGACCATCTTTCTGCAACATCATCAATGAACAACGGACCGAGGTAGGGTTCAAAATTGATAATTGTTTCACTTTATTAACCTTGTTTCTAGGATTAAGAATCAAAGCCTCTTGATATCATCCTAACGCGGAGGGAACGGGCCGAACAAACATGGCCCGACCCCTCCATTTTCTTTGTGGATTTTGACGCTCAATGTGGCATGGGTTCTGGTTGTGCATTACCCATCGAAAATGGTTGCAGATCAAAGGAGATGATCCGATGAATGCACGACTTCTTCTGGATCGAGAATCGGGCCACCAAAACTTGTTCGGTGACCTGCAGAAAGTTCATCGATGGTTAGAGCAAATATCATCACCGCTTGAATGGAGGTCGCACAACCACACCGCTGAAGGAGAAGGTCACACCCAATGTACCGCAGAGGTGCAGCAGCGGCCGGCGCAAGGTCAGCCGCAAAGGAAGCTAGCGACCCGAGCCGCCGTGACGTCGGAGAAGGCGCACCGCAACCAGTGCCCCGTGGTGGCCGAAGGAGGGCCGCAACCCTTGGCCGTGGCGGTGAAACAGTGGCTAGCTAAAGCTTGGCCGTGATGAAGACTGGAGGCCCAAGCTGCAGGGTTTCCAGAGGTGGCGCGGTGCAACAGGGAAGCACGGGGAGTTGGCTGGCCGCTCGGCCAGTCAGGAAGAGCATGACCCAGTGCATACCACGTGATGTGGACTGACACCAAATGGTTCCAATTTTTCTCCCAAATGAATGGAATTTCCATTTGGGAATTCCTGGGGGTGGGAGGTTTCCCCCCTAGACGCGGTTTAGCCAGACCCCTGCGGGCCGCCGGGCTGGACCCAGCGCGGGATGGACTAGGTGTGGGCTGTTGGGCCGGATCTTGTGTGGGAAACCAGTCCGGACCCAGCGCGGGCGGGCCTCTAGCATTTATTGGGCCACTTTTGTGGGCTGGGCTTCCCCCTAGGAAGTGTCGGACCCATGGACCGGGTCAGACCCCATTCCGGACCTGGACGCGTTTTGGCATGTTTCCACCTTTTCTCCCATAACTTGGGCTACGAGTGTCTGATTAGCGAACCATCTACGGTGACAGAAATCTTGGAGAATTAAGGTTATTTTAGAATACCCCACATGAGGTTCGAACGTAGTTGGGGTATGGTCGGATTGAATTGAACCTAAATCAAACTGGACCCTCGGAAAGAAAATGCCAATAACTCTCAGACCGGGTGTCCGATTGATGCACCGTCTATCGCATTGTGTTCCTTTTGAAGAGATGGAAATTTGTGATACATCAAAATGGGAAGATATGGCAGTTGATTTATCAACACTTAGCTTGAGGAGCAGACCCTCCTTGAATCGAGCGTGCTGGTGGAAACCCTGAGGCTGGCTGTGCACTGACGACTGTTCCTGGATCATGTGTTGGTCCGAGAGTTCTGACGAATGTTCTTAGATCATGTGTTGGTCTGACAATTATAACTTCTGTTCTTGGATCATGTGTTTGTCTAACAGAATAGCTGGACCTGGATCATGTGTTGGTCCAAAAGCTCTGACAACTGTTCCTGGATCCTGTGCTGGTATGACAGTTCTAACTTATCTTCCTGGATCATGTATTGGTCCCACAGAATAGTTGGTCCTAGATCATGTGTTGGTCTGACATCTCTGATGATTTGGTGGCTATATCTGATCATCTATATCTCTCTACAAAAGTTGTATACCAATGTGAGCGGAGTCAATGACTTTTGTGTTTTCTTTATGATTGAGATGGGTTATTCGATAACTTAGGTATATGTATGATAATATACCTTAGTAACGGCTATCCATTTATTTCATACTCTATGGTTTATACTTGGTTGATTTTGAGAGACCTTGGTGGTCTAGAGGTCCCTACTAAGTATCGTTATACTCACCCTTTCACGGGCTATTCCCGCACCTTGTTGTGTTGGATGCAGACGACAGACAATGTTGACGGAGGCTAAGAGTACAAGGATTGGAAGGTACCCAGAGGTAAACCTTATGTCGAGTCGGTACATGGAGTATTGACGAGCATGGAGTGTTGAGGAGGTTATCTGTACGTACCCTTCAGGTTGGATCTGTGGTGGTCGTTCCAGGAGCTGCTTTTCACCTTTCATCTGTTTGTCCCTTTTCAGTTGTACTTGTACTTTTCAGTTGGGCTTGTATTCCGACCCATTTTACTTTTCAGTACACTTTTGTATTCATCTTTACTTAGAATTTACTTCCATATCGTACTCTGTTATGTGTGTGTTTTCAGTTTTTAATTGCAATGCCTTCCCAGTTTTAGGTAAATATGCCTTTGGTTGTAGTCTCCATCCCCTGGCCTATGGAAGGTGGGCTTGGGGTAGTTACGGCACGGGCCCTGGGGGACGGGTCATGAAAAATTGGAATCAGAGGGGTTGGTTCTACCACAGAACTTAGGACTCTGAACTTTCTTTCTATGAATCAATAGTGTTAAGTTAAGTGAGTGTGGTTTTTAGTTCAGGTAGTCCAGTGTTGGTGCAGTGTCCGACGTATCCATACCCCAGGACCGTGACTTCTGATTTCCAACTCAGTCCACAAAAACACTGATTGTGTGTGTGTTTCAAGAGTTTTATTTGTTATCTATTGAAGTCAGCTCACCAGGTATAACTTTTGATTGCAGAAAACCTATTCCTTATCAGTATGTCACCGCATAGACAACCATCTAGGGTTTCCAAGAGAGTGCATGATGACAGCCCACCGAGCAACGAGGCTCTAGTGCAGGGCCCTCTTACTATGTTGGCACCTTCAGGTGGTGTACCAACAACACCACCTCCTATTGGGCAGCAGTTACCACCAGCCGCACTGGCGGACGGTGCAGACGGACTGAGCATGTTGCATGAGACCCAGGGGTAGAGGCCTCCGAGGTTTCGAGGCGAGACAGTTTCTTAGACACTAGAGGAATGGCTGGATGTGGTTACTAGAGTTTTTCGCCTATTTGAGACACTAGTAGAAAAGATGGTGATCTTAGATACTAGTCTTTTTTTATGAGTGACCATGAGGATGGTTCACATAGTGATGAGGCTTCGATACGTGGACCGACTCTTGAGATGGTACCTTCGGGTAGTGTTCCGGCTATATCACTTCTCGTTGGTTAGTAGTTACGACCGGCTGTAACGGTAGAGGAAACTTATAGGATTAGTGCCTTACATGTGTTTCATCATCAGATACCCCTCAGGTTCTGAGGTGAGCCCGACTCACAAGCGGTGGAGGACTGGCATGAGGAGGTGGCCGGGAGTTTTCTAGAGCATTTACAGCTTTAGAATGAGGACATGTCGGTATATGAGTATTCATCGAGGTGTACCAATCATTCCTAGAACTCGATGAATACGATAAAATTAGTGATTTAGAGATTGGACCTCTGAGAGTTGTTTGTTTTAAAAACATCCGAGCCAACACTTTTTCATCTATGCACTCCTACTTATACTAGGGTTCTAGAGAGAACCTTTGTGGTTGAATGTACATTGGCTGAACGAATACAGCAAGTGAATGTTAGTAGTATGAAAGCAGGGAACTGACGCCTGTCTCAGATACTTGGGCATCTAAAGTGTTTTAGGAAGATTATGTGTTAGGGACAAATGAATCTACAGGGTAACAGATGTGGAAGTAGAGCTAGAAGAGCAGCACGTGGTGGAGTACATTTCAACATGTTAAAACCACCCCCTTTTTGTGAACCCCACCAGGCTCCGAGAGCTGGAGGATAGGGGAAGAGAGTAGTAGCAAGTAGTCAAGGAGTATGACCCAAGGTCTCTAGGAATGATTCGAGGTACGGTCCATGTCTACTAATATCTACTATATTAATAGCCATAGGTACTAATCAATCCTTGATTCCATGAATCTTGTCCCAGACCTAGAGTTTCCGGTTAAACCACTGACTTGACCCTCACATCTAGAGATACCTTTGGGAGGATACTCGATAATCACACATACGCCGATGGTGTGATCTGACCCTTTAGATGATAGTTTCGGTTGGAACCTCTTGGTGGAAGCATTGAGGCCTTACGACGTTAGTTTAGGTATGGTCTGGGGAACCACAGTTCATAAACAGATTGAATATATTAGGATAAAAGTTTGTGGTTTATCTACAATGTTGGGATGATGTTTTACTTAGTTGGAGAAAAATGAAACCCAGGAAGTACGGGTTAAACTCATGCATAATTTGGTGAAACCGATCACTCTTGAGTCGGCCAACCTTACCCTCGTGGTAGCAGGAGTTTTGAGTTTTGAGTTCCAAACTGCAGTGACAGAACATGAGGAAATCTTTTCAAAATATGTTTCCTGGTTTACCCCCCAAAGGGGGAGGGACATCTTCTTTGACTGGATACTACCGGAGGTACGTTCCTGACTTCTCCAGAGTTGCAACACCACTATCAGCCTTGACAAAGAAGGGTAAACCCTTCATGTGGTCGGAGAGATGCCATCAGAGATTTCAGGAGTTGAGGCAGAGGATGACTAGTGCCCCTATCTTGAGGCTTCTAGAGAAAGTCATAGGGTACGTAGTCTACTGCGACGCATCAGGGACTGGGCTCGGGTGTGTCCTGATGAAGGAGCGAGCAATGATTTCTTATCTTTCTCGGCAGCTGAGACATCATGATAAGAACTATGCTACCCCTGAGTTGGAGTTAGCAGCAGTGGTCTTAGCCTTGAAGATGTGGAGACACTATCTTATGGGATAACGTGTTACCGTGTAATCTAATCACAAGAGTCTCACATATATCTTCTCTCATAAGGACCAGAACCTGAGACAATGGTGATGGCTTGAGTTCCTACAGGACTTTGACTTCGAGATAGTCTATACTCCTGGGAAGGGGAACATTGTTGTAGATTCACTCAGTAGGAGAACTGGTATACAGCTGCTAGGAGAGGCAATAGAGAAGCTGGCTACTTTACAGATATCCTTTCTGGATAGAGATGGAGAAGCCTTCCTACAGTCTCTTACAGTCACTCCCCCACTTCTTTAGTGAGTCAGAGAGGCACAACATGGGGACACTGACTACGAGATGCGATGTGCTCAAACATCCACAGGGCAGGCACCTGATTGATTCTATGAAGGTGGGGAGCATGTCATCCATTTCAGAGGATGTACCATATACCAGTGGAACATAAAGAGGATGTTTTGAGGGAGTTTCACACTTCTCCTCTAGTAGTTCATCCAGGACTATAGAAGTTCTACCTGGACCATCGACGATAGTACTAGTGTCCAGGTATGAAGAAGGCGGTAGCAGAGTTTCTCTCTCGATGCCTCACTTGTCATCAAGTGAAGGCGGAGAACCACGTACCAGCAGGCTTGGTACAACCTTTAGAGGTCCAAGAGTGTAATTGGGATGGGATATCCATGGAATTTGTGTTAGTTCATCCATGTACATCCAGGGGTCACGACTCAATTTCGGTGATCGTCGACCGACTCACCAAGTCAGCACACTTCCTACCGATCAGAGAGCAGGGCTTAGTAGAGAACTTGGGATGCCTTTATGTGTAGGAGATTATGTGGATACATGGATTAATTTCTTCTATTATCTCCAACCATGACACATGGTTTACTTCCTAGATATGGGAGGGGGTTTTTGGAGGCTTTCGGGACGCAGCTATGTCTGAGAACCGCCTTCTATCCTCTGATGGATGACCAGAATGAGCAGACCATTTAGACCCTCGAGGACATGCCACGTGCTTTTGTCCTCAAATTCAGACGTAGCTGGGATGATCACTTTCCATTGGTGGAATTTGCGTACAACAACAGCTATCACTCCACCATAGGGATGACACCTTTCGAGGCATTGTATGGGCGACCTTACAGATCACCCTTATGCTGGATAGACCATAGGGAGTCAGCACTGGTGGGACTAGAGATGGTGTGAGCTACCATGGAGAAGGTGCAGATCATCCAAGAGTGGATGATGACTACACATAGTAGGTAGAAGTCATATTCTGACAGGAAGCGGAGACCTCTGGAGTTCAAGGATTGCGACCACGTCTTTCTATGGGTCTCACCCTGACGAAGTCTACAGAAATTTGGCCATGGAGGCAAGCTATCTCAGAGATTCATCAGAACTTTCCACATCCTTAGTAGAGTTGGCGAGGTGGCTTACCACTTTGTTCTTCCACCTCAGTTGCATCGGGTGCACGACGTCTTCCACGTATCTCAGCTGAGGAGATACGTGCACGACCCTTCCCACATCATCGACCATGGAGAGATGTATATTGATGACGAGGAGACTTTCACGGAGGTTCTAGTGGAGATTGAGGATCGACAGGAGAGGATTCTATGTGGACGGTCGATACCTTTGGTGCGCGTTCACTGGCAGCACAAGAATGTTCAGGAGAGCACATGGGAGAAGGAGACTCAGATGCATGCTCAGTACCCCCATTTTTCCACTTAGTTCGAGTTGTAGCATACAGGGATGTAAAGCCCTAAGGTGGGTAGAATGTAAAGACCCTAAAATTCCTTGGAATTTTTTTTCTTAAATACATGGAATTTTTATGAGACTGTGAAAACTGACAGTTTGTGATTCTAAGGACCAGTGTGCTCAGAATCAATTTCTAATGTTTTTTAGTACGTTCAGTAAACGTACGAGCATGTTTTTTTATAAATTTTGAACCAGTGCTTTGAATTGAAATTTGAGGGCACCATTGAACATGCAACACCATTTTTCTCTTAAGAAGACTTTCACCTTGATGGCAGATGGGCGTGAATGAAAGTTAAGTTTTGGGGTTTTATGAATAAATTTAATAAAAATAAATTTGTGGATTTATTTTTATTCTTATTGGTTAAAACCTCCAAGATGATGTTAGAGGTGGGGACCACCACACCTTAACCTCCCTTGAGAGGTTATAGAGGTGGGACCCACCTGAGGTCTAAACACCTTTTTTTAATTAATTTTGTGGGGACCACCCGAGGTATAAACTCTTGAACTCCCCAATTATGGTGCCAACCCTCTCGATAAATTAACTGAAAACATTCAATCAATTAATTTAAAGCTTTTGAATCCTATTCCAACAATTTAATAAGATGTCATAATCTATTTTTTTTGTTGGAATTTGTCTTTTTGGTGGAGTTTGGGATGAAAAAGAACTCTCCAATGAAGGATTCTTCTTCCTCAATGAAGAACGATCTTCAACTGGGGCAAGGGGGAAGCACCATCCTTGAAGAACGCTGAAGCCATCATCCACAACATCTTCTTATTCATTTCTGATGTCAATGAATCGACGACCACCTTTCTGCGAAAGCTTCAACGAACAATAAACTGAGGTAGGGGTTCCATGTTCTTCACCTTGCTTTTAGGATTAAGAATCAAAGCCTCTCGATATCATCCTAACGTGGAGGGTGCGGGCCGAACAAAAATGGCCTGACCCCTACACCTTCTTTGTTGATTTTGACCCTAAAAACGTCATGAGTCCAGGTTGAGTGTTACCCATCGACAATGGTTGCAGATCAAAGGAGGCGATATGAGGAATGCACAACATGTTCCAGAGCGAGAATCGGGCCACAAGAACTTATTCGGTGACCTGCAGAAAGTTCACCGATGGTTGGAGCAACAATCATCACCGCTTGGACGGAGGCGGTGCAACTGCTCTGACGGGGGAGAAGGTCACGACCGATGGACCGCGGAGGTGCAGCGGCGGCCGGCGCAAGGCCGGTTGTGAAGGAAGCTGGTGAACCAAGCTGTCGGGACCCCAAAGAAAGCATGACCCAACTGGCGCCGTGCGGTGGCCAAAGGAGGGCTGCAGCCATTGGCCCAGATGGTGCAACAACGTCCGACTCGTGCCTGACCATGATGAAGACCTGTGGCCCGAGCTGCCGGGTCACCAGAGGTGGCGCGACGCAACTACGCCGTGCGGGGAGTCGGCTGGCCGCTCGTCCAGCCGGGAGAAGCCGTACCCAGTTGGTCCCCCGTGATGTAGACTAACTCCACCGGGCGTCGGTTTGGCTCCCACTCAAATGTCATAGCCGTTTGGGAATTTCAGGGGGTGCGTGGTTTCCCCCCTGGATGCGGTTTCGGAGGACCCTCGCGGGCCGCCGGGCCAAACCCAGCGTGGGCCGATCCCAGTGCAAGCCGGGCTGCCAGTGTGGGCAGGGTTTCCCCAATGGGCCGAGCAGTCCCACCAGGTTGGGTGTGATCTACAGACTGGGTCAGACCCGCGGACCGGGTTGGTCCGACTGGGTCGGACCGGACCCGGACCCGTTTTGGCCTGTTTCCACCTTTTCGCCCATAACTTGTGCTACAAGTGTCTGATTGGCGAACCATCTGTGAAAACAAAATGCTTGAAGCATGAAAGTTCATTTGGAATACCCCACTTGTGGTTTGGACACAAGTGGGGTACAATTGGGTTGAAGTGAACCTAAATCCAACCAGGCCCTCGAAACAGAAATGCCAATAACTCTCAGACTGGGCATCTGATTGATGCACTATCTGTCACATTGTGTTCCTTTTGAAATGATGGAACTTCAGGATACATGAACTTGGGACGAATTTCTAGTTGATGTATCAACACTTGGCTTGAGGAGCGGACCCTCCCTGAATTGAGCGTGCTAGTGGAAACCCTGAGGCTATCTTTGCACTGACGACTGTTCCTGGATCACGTATTAGTCTGACAGCTCTGATGACTTTTCTTAAGTCATGTGTTGGTCCGACAGTTTTAAATTCTATTCCGGGATCATGTGTTGGTCTGATAGAATAGCATGACATGGATCATGTGTTGGTCCGACAGCTCTGACGATTGTTCCTGGATCATGTGTTCGTCTAAAAAAATAGCTGGTCCTCGATCATGTGTTGGTATGACATCTCTGATGATTTAGTGGCTATATTTGATCATCTCTATCTCTCTACATAAATTGTATAGCTATGTGTGCTGAGTCAACAACTTCTGTGTTTTCCTCATGATTGAGATGGGTTACTTGATAACATAGGTAGATGTTTGAGCATATTCCAATGTAATGGATATCTGTTGATTTCATACTTTGTGGTTTATCCTTGGTGGATTTTGATATGTCTCGGTGGTCTCGGGGTCCCTACTAAGTATCGTTATACTCACCCCTACACAGGCTATGCCCACACCTCATTGTGTTGGATGCAGACAACGAACAACGTTGACAGAGTCTGAGAGCACCAGGACTGGACAATACCTGGAGGTGGACCTTATGACGAGTCGGTACATGGAGGACTGAAGAAAGTGGTGTGCTGAGGATTCTATCTATACCTACCCTTCAGGTAGGTTCCGTGGTGGTCATTCTAAGAGTTTCTTTTCCCCTTTCAGTTGTTTTTCCCTTTTCAGTTGTACTTGTATTTTTTAGTTGGGCTTGTATTCTTTCCCCTTTTACTTTTCATTACACTTTTTTATTCATCTTTACTTAGCATTTACTTCTAGCTCGTAGTCTGTTGTGTGTGTGTGTTTTTAGTTTTTAAGGGCAATGCCTTCCCAATTTTAGGGAAATACGCCTTTGGTGCTAGTTGCCAGCCCCTGGACTATGGAAGGCGGGCTTGGGGTAGTTACGGCACAGGCCCTAGGGGACGGGTCATGACATGGTTGACTTGTGAATAGTAATATATGTTATTAGTTTCCCCACATGGAAAACACCATGGGAAAATACTATGGGAAAGCCCATGGTTTTTCAAATACCGCTGATGAGGTGTCCCTTAGAAATTAATTAAATATTCCCTCACTTTTGTTATAAATACCAACACATTCCTTTTTTAATTTCATTCCAAATTACTCCTCAACAACGTTATTGTCTTTTTTACATCATAATGAGTTCTCCTAAGGTTCCCTCAATCTCCCCAAGGTCCTAAACTTCAAGCTTTCAAAGTCAGTCTTCAAGGTAAGGGAACCTTTCACACACATCTTTTAAGTCATGTCTTCCTTTATGTTATGAATTCAAGTTTCCATTTTATTATGTGGGGGTTTGTTCTCCTATATACCTTCTACATTCCATTTAATGCTAAATTTATGAGATACCCTTTCTTCTCTAATCAACTTATTTTTCTGAATTTCAAGCGATGCTGTTAGGCTGCATAATTTTTCGTAAAAGAAATCACTTCTTCTCTTTTCATTCATGTTTCCTTTTCATGTGTCATGTCATTAAAATATCCATACCATGTTATTATTTCTTTTTATTATGTACCCATACTGTATTATGAGTTATTTATTTGTGGGTGACCCTTGGTCCCTCTCTTTTAAATATTTTCTAAAACCAAGTTATATAGTCGTTATGCTACAGAATTTTCATCTCAGAATATCTCTTTTTCTCAAGAAATCATCTTGTTTTATTTATGAGAATACCCAAATATATTTTTATGTATAGAGTATTCATCAAGAAATAATATTTATTTATTATATTCTAGAATCGACATGCATAAAACCCTCACTCCATTTCTATGGGTTATAAATGACACAATGATCTTATTTTTAAGCACTTTTAAAACATCACGAGTTTGAAGTGAAACCCATTTATTTTATTCTATTGGGGTTATTTATGAAATGTTTTATTGTGAAATATGTTTCTCACATTAAAATAAATACATATTAAGGGGGATCCATGATATCACTCTAATGCATTGGGTAAATAATTTAATCTCCAGAGACGACGAGTTTCATGGTACCTTGGTGAATAACCTTGGTAATTTTTATGACACCTTGGGGATGAACCTTGGTGATATGTTCATGAATGTATAAATTAAATGTCGTAGCCAAATATTTATGCTATGGTTCAAGTTCTTTTAATTATGATATTACTCTACTTCCATTGACCATGTCTTATGTTTTTTCTTCATGTTCTTATTGATATCACAATTAAACTGATTCCCTTGCTTTCCTTACTTGGACTTCTGCTCACCCTTTCCATTGATGTATGTCTCTAGGTTATGAGATGAAGTAGTTTTACATAGTATGAACTTTTCAAGAGGATTTTCAAGTTGATTTAAATGTGTGATTTAAGTTTTCATGTATTTTTTTTCCGGATTTCCAAGACACTAGACTTTAAAGGTCCTTTGTTTGTAAAATGTAATGAAAAGTTATGAAATAAAAAGGAGAGATGACATAATGAGTATTAAATATAAAAAATGATCAATAAAATATAGAAAGGAGCAATTCCTAAACACACATTACCTTATCTCCATCAAAGTAATGAGGTATGTAAATGTAGAATCAATGTTAAAACTCATGCATTGTACACTTCCATATTTTATGACATGATTTGAAAATAGCGGCCATATCCCATAACCATATGCCAAATATCAGGAAAAATGGATATCATATGAGTTTTAGTATTATGGAAATAGTTTGTTTTAGAAAAATAAATATTATATGAAAAGATATTATTAAGGACATAAAAAATTTCAATCAATAAAACATAATGTGGATCTATAATAATTATCCAAAAGGTTTCTTAGGATATTACAAAAATTCCTATGATAAAAAAATATAGTAAAGTTATGGACTATATTTATATATAAAGATACACATCACTATTTAAGATAGTGGTATAGAGATTGAATTTGGTTTAGTCAATGAAAATATGCAGAAATAGTTGACGTAGAAATGAGTTCCACAACATCTATAGAAGATAATATTCTAGAGACACATACTGCGTAGGAAAGATAAAACCATAGTGATGGTTTTATAATCACCATGTAATATGATACATTATTAATTAAGAATTATAATTCATAAAAGTAAGAATTATATGGTAGTGAGATAATATTTATAAGATCAATTAAAATTTACTAATTCATTCCATGTAACAAATTAAAAGGGGTATATTATTTTGAATAATTTTGTGGGTATTCAAGTGAGTCTATACATGGATGATACAAGCGATGTACTATTAAGACATTATTGTTAATACCAAGTTATTATTACTAAATCAATTATAATTTTACTTATTATAGCTAATTTATATGACCATTTTATGGATAATTAGTTTTTTAAGGCCACCAATCATGGATGGTTTCTATAAAACCTAACCACAAAAGGATGACGAAATCATAGAATTCCTATAAAGAGTTCAAGTTATTGAAATCTAGTTTAATATTAATGTAATGATATCAATAAATATCCATATGAGTAATTTTTTTCCATGTGACTATAAGAGTTTGTGTGAAATCCGTTGTTTTCCAAGTGAAATATATTTGGTAACATATGGAAAAAATATGGTATTATTATTAGTTATGTCTAGAATGAAATAATTTCCCTAGTGATTTTCTTAAATTAGAAAAATATTTTTTTGGTATTATGATTTTCTGTGGTAGATCTAATAGTTTCTTATAGTTATTCAATCATACATATACTAACATAATATTGATGAATAAAATATGGAACAATCTGATAGAGAATTTTTTCCATTGTCATGTGGCACCAATCTCTCCATGATAGAATGCATGAGCATAGAAGGATATTAAAGTAGTGATTATATTTATATACACATATATGATGTATTAATCACAAATTACATAATATGTAAAATATATGATATTTCCAACATATACTTTATGATAGGAAAATATCAATTATGTTAAGGTGAACTACACGAGAAGTAGTCAGAACTATCCAGTAGTACTAGATAGAGTATAATGGATATGTACCTAGTATATAGAGAGGAGGGATACCGGTTTTGAGGTGAAACAAACTAGTCTTCATTATATCAATGTTATATAATATCATAGTTAATCTTAGGCAATGAAAAATACAAGATCATTTAAGAAAGTGGCAGTCTTATTTAAAAATACTTTGTATATTGCAGCTTCCAAGGAAGCTATTAAATGATATAATTTTCTCTAGTTCTTGGAATCATTCATATTGAGAAAAGTTTTATCATGGTAAAAATTATATTAATGGTACTAGAAAAGATACCAAGATTTATAGTGGGAAAATGTACATACTCATGGAGAATATCTATTCAGAAATTTTTACTCAAGGTGGTGAGGTCGTACATAGCAGTATAGCCACATTGTGGAGATGTGGTAGACCCAACAACTAATTCCATGACTCATTAGATACATGATCTTAATCACATTATATCTAAATAGTATGGTTACAAAGTTTGATCTAGTAAAAGTGGTAGTGTTTTATTAATGGGTTCCATATACCCAACTAAACATTACTTCTAGATTACCAATTCATGTATACAGTAAGATATGCATGTTTTACTCTTACCATTATAGTGTAGAAATTTATACATCTACTATTTAAATGGTAATGTCCATAGATTATTTATAATATCAAAAGGATATAGAAGATCCCAATATATAAAGATAATTGAAGCACGAAAAATTGTATCCTATTGTCCTTTCAAAGGTATAGTGTTCTTCTAATGTGTATAGAAACACTCATGTCGAATCCTCGGTGATGGTACAGATTTTATAATCGATTTCTCTTAATTTATTGTCTTTTGATTGGATGGTTTGTTTGAAGATATTAGATGCAATGATTTATTAATAAAGATTGATTTAACAATTTAATAATGATTCAATTGAGTTTATCATTAGGGAGTGAATCTTGTGATATCCATGAGTTTTTATATATATTTCATTAAATTAACATCCACTTTACAATGTAAATTTTTGAATGGAATTCACTACTGTTTTGGCATTAATCCAAACCTCAAATTGGGTATTGATCTCAATCAATTATTTTTCATATTAAGTTAAATATTTCATGAACCAATTTTTACTTGTGGTTCCAATTGTCCATGGAATCCATATGTCAAAAACCCATTTCGTTAATCAATGATATTTTATGTTCAACATAGACAATATTAATTTAAATAATATTAATCAAGGAAAAGGTCCCAATCACTTAACATCCCCCAATTATGACTCTCTAAAATCATATATTTACTTATAAATTGATATATTTATTAATATGGTTTATTATTTTTAGGGTGATGTGTTAAAAATCAAAGATAAAGAGTAGGAAAATATAACAGTTGTGTGCCGAACATACATCTGAACAATGAAGTGAATTAAATACAAACATTAGATTAAATTATAATGTGAAAAAAGATAGTAATTTTTGACTAGATTAAAAAACTTTTAGAAACATTAATATTAAAAAAACATAGGGTGGATTATTATATGACATAATTATGGAGAAACATGCATTAAAATAAAATTAAATTAAAAACACTTTTGAGATTACAAATGAAAAAGAAACAAATATAAATCAATAGAGAACAAGTAAGAATGGTATCTAAAGTAGAAACATGATATTTTAAGATCATCAAAAGCCTTCTTCATGTATTTGGAGATGCTAATATATCCTCACATGCTTTGAAATTCCAACCCTTTTCAAGGAGAATGGGGGGATGTATTTATATCCCAAGATGGTGAACTGTTTTCATTCTAAATCTTCCCCTCCAATTGGCTTGATCATTTCTAAATAATGATATATAAATATAGAGAAAAATTCTTTTTCAAAGTTGTATATATTGATTTGTAATGTCAAACATCATGATTATGAGTCTAATTGACCTTTTTAGACAATTTTTTGGCTATTTTACTAAACTACATCATTCTGTCCATTTTTCTGTCAAGTATTTCCTTGTGCTGAAGGTGAATTCATTTTCAGAAATGAATATTCCATACAATATGAATCATATATTATAAAATTATAAAAAATATATCTTATCTTTCACAACAAATAATAACAGTTAAATTGGACTATTGGATTGGTATAAAAGTCAATAATAGTGGGATGTTTTTATTTCCCACACAGAATGGTGGGATAGACTCAAAAACAATAGTTAATCCCATTTCTGGTGGATTTTTGACTTAAAATTTCTATACATAATTATTTTCAATATTAATGAATACATTTAGGAGTTTCGAAAAATTCAAGTCTCTATATTTCACCCATAAAGTATATCTTTATAGATGGTCATGTTTTATTGACATATTCTTTGGGCCTTTTAGTGTGGTCTTTATGGCCCTTAAAATAAACAATGCGGCCTAACATACACTTTAATTATTTATATTAAATTGAATTAGGAACCCAAAAAAATAATAATCACACAATTTGGATAATTATTTTGAGATTTATAATTAAAATATAAAACTGACTCGAATCTGGTTTTAAAAAATAAGGCTAAAATTGTATTTATTATTAAAACAATAGTATTTTAAAAAAATTATTAACTTTCAATAGAAAATAATTAAAGGGAGTAAATAAAAATTTATGAAAAATTTAATAAAATAAACTCCCCAGAATTATATTGTTCATGTCCTTAGGTACATTAAATATAAAAACATTGCTATTTCATTTTCACTCACCAACAAATATTAAAATGTTGTTTTCTCCAATTAGGGGGGTCAAGAATATTTCAATCATCCATAAATAATTTCAAAAAGTGTTTTTATATAAATAATTTTAAAAAAACCATTTCATACTCAATATTGGAAATGGAAAATGTGGGAACTCATAACTCACTCTTCTCAAGACGATAAAAAACTAATTTATAGAGGTCCACTCATTCACAAAAAAAAAGTGAAAATATTATAGTTTGTAAAATATCTAAACTTAAATTTCCTATTATAAATTAATAAAACAATCAATAGGTATTTTTATGGGTTTTTAGTGGATATGGGACTATAGGAATATAATGGAAAAAAGATAGGAAAAGAGGGTCAAAACACCATTATTGAAAAAGAAATTCAAATTTTTTGAGAAATGAAAAATGGAAGGAAATAGAAAAAAATATTAATAAGGGAATGAATTTCTGAAGGAAAAATAGAGAGAGGGAAAATTGGAAGGGGATGAAATGATAAAATATGTACAAATAAACTTCTCCCACATACATAAGAAAAGATGATGTAAGTGTTATTTTTTTCTTTTTCTATTTTTTTACGTGGAATTTGAAACAAATCTCTCACTCATCTACTAACCAATGTTTTATCTCCTAATGAAATTAATTTTTTTATTCAACACAATATCAAGAGTTGAGAAAGGGTGATTTTTGACTCACCTATGGCACAACCCATTTTTTTTCCATTTTTTGAAAACATTTCAATAACATGTAAAAAAATTAGATAAATGTAAATCAATTACCAGAAATTACCAAATGAAAACCTCTCCCCAAAACATAAATAGATGTTTTACCTATATTATATTATTAAACATTGTAAATTATGGAAATATTACCCCAAATGAAATCCATTTCTACCATAGTAAAACTTAAATAAATTATGTAATTAAAATCCATGTAGATTTTGGGTAGAAAAAAGATATTAGGCTTGTAATTTGACTAGAAAAAAAGTATTTATAGGGTGAAATGGCCTCTCAAAAGGAGGATTAATGTAAGGGAAATGGGATCCTATTTGTATATTTTCATTCTAATGTTGCTTATAAAATGCCTCTATCATATTAATGTATTTTGATGTAGAAAATTACCATCAAAGGTTCGAAAAATCAAGACTCACAATCACCTGTGAAAACTCAAAAAATGGAAAACAATTCATAGGTCACCTTGACATGAAATCTAATATTGTTCCTCCCACATGGGTAAGAATCATTTCCAAATCAAAAAATGAACATTAAAATTTGATTTTTATTGACACAAAATTCTATATCGAAATTTGGGATGAAAATAAAAATTGGTTGAGATGATAAAAATTCATTGGAATCCCCATAAAGGTTTTCCAAAAGTTGAAAATTTAATGGGGAGTAATTTGGACTTTTTTTTTAAATTTTCTTAATTTTTTTTAGTTTTGTTAAAATAAAAACTCACACAAAAGAAAAATAGAAGGGGTTTTATGAATAAATTTGTAAAAATGATTAAAGATAGAGGAGGAATAAGAAACAGGAAGGGGGGGGGGGAGAGAGGAGGAATAAGAGAGAAAGAGAAAGTTATAGTGAAATAGGTTCCCGTGGTTTGGATTTGGTGGGTTCTCATATTTGTCAAGTATTGGGTCAATGGAAGTTGATGTGGTTCCTGGGGTGTGTGTCCTCTCATGGTGATGCTTTAACTAATTTCCGTTAATTGTTAATGTCATTTTAAAATAGGGTTCTTGGAATTTCACTCCATGAAATGGTTAAACATTAGTAATAATAAAAGAACCTTACCATCAAGAATTAAGATTACTTTAGTGACGCTAAAATTGAGAGTTGAAGAGCATTACCTTTTCACATTCATGGAATACCTTTTGTATGATATGTTTCCATGGAGTGTGTTAGCCTTTTGATTATTGAGATTGGAATTCTCATAATAATCGAGACGATGCACATCTAGTTCATTAAACTATAATAATATATCTTATCTAGATTTATCACAATAAAAATCACATGTTTTGATATCCCAAAATGAATTATAATGGATTTTTACGAGTATATGACATGATTTAAGTAAAACTATCCTAAATGAAGATATCATAATGGGTCTTTTATAAGTAGTTCGATAAGACCAAAGTTCTTCACCATGTCTTTTAGACCAGAATATTTTTATGGGATTTACAATTCTCTTAAGAACTCTTTTCACTTATGTGTTAGAAAGTTCAACCATGACATTTTTTGGGGTGTTCTTTTTCAAAATAGATTCTATTTTATGATTACATAAATGAATTATTACATCACTTATCAAAGTATAATGTGTTTCAAATTGGTGGAAGATGTGAGTTTTTAGGAACTCATAAATAGTATGTGAATCATCCTTCTTAGTGGGTTTGTCTTTGAACCACCTAGAAACATAATATACCATAAGAAGAATGTATGATGATACATTTTGAGGGAGAAATTTTCTCCTGAAATCAATTCCCTAAATATCGATGATATCAAAAAATATTACAAGATGTTGGCTCATTTCATTTCATTTAGAAATTGTGCCAAACATTTGGCAAGCAGGATATGATTCATAGAACTCATTTGAGTCCTTAAATAGTGAAATATCGAAGAATCATAAGTCAATGACTTTTTAGGGGTTCCTTTTCAGCCCAAAGTGTCCACCACCAGGAATTGAGTGATAGAATTATAAGATAAGGTAATTCTTATCTTCATCAACACATATCTTAATTATCATGAAATCCCTATTTTTCCAAAGTTTATTATCTTACCAAAAATAGAATTTTGAATCACTTTATATATTTACTTTTGGTTATTCTAAAAAAATTATAGGAAAAAATGAGAAACTATTTAATTTACAATTGGGGAATACCATGGTAAATTTTGAGTGAGAGATTATATCTGTTCTATTGGAAATTCAGGATAAATTATTTTAAAATAAGAAGAATTATAAATTCTAATCAGGTGATTAGAAACATGGTTTTTTTTCTAGGCATATCTTTACTCACAATTCCAAACTTGTGGAGAATTAAGATCAACCTTATCAGCAATGATTTAGAATCACTTTTCTTAACTAATAACTTCAAAGATGAATGGTATGTTAAAATAATGATTTAGGAACCTAATATATAGGGTTGAAATTTATCCAAGGAAAAAACAGTATCTATAAGTTCCTTTTCTGTGATATTGTAGTGATATTTTGTTTCATACAATGTTTTTGAGGAATAATAGATTACATGAGGAATATTTTCTCTTCATTGACTAAGAACGACCCCGATTTCTCTATTAGAAGCATCACATATCAATTCAAAGGGTAAGGACCAATATGGGTCTTGGATCATTGGGGAAGATGTAAGAACAACATTGAGTTCAATGAAGTCACTCTTGAAATCCTCATAGAAATGGAATGTAACATCATTCTAGTGTAGCTGGGTTTGTGGTCGTGAAATCCTACTGATGTTATAGATGAATTATTGATAGAAACTAGCATGAAAAAGAAATGAATTAATGTGTTGAAATGATGTGAGTTTAGAAAGTGATTGGATCACCTCAATTTTGGAAGGATCAACTTGAATACCCTCTTGTGAAATTTGTTTACCTAGAACAATCCAATTAGTAATAATGAAGTGACAATTTTAAAAATTTATCACTAGGTTACATTTGACACATTTTTGATGGACTAGAGAGAGTTAATGCTAGAAGGGTTCAAATGAATCCCCACAAATGATAAGGTAATCCATGAATACCTCCATGAAATGATCAATAAATTCTAGAAAGATACCCAACATACACCTATGGAATGTTTCAAGAGCATTTTAAAGGCCAAAAATCATTCTACTATATGCATATGTTCTAAAGGGGAAAGTTGATTTTGTCTTTGATTGGTCTTAAGGTGAAATTGAGATTTTAAAGTAGCTGGTTTATCCATCAGAAAATAAATAATGTGACTTACCAAATAATCATTCTACCATTTTATCAAAGAAAAAAATATGGTAGGTATCTTTTCATGTTTCAGTATTTAATTTCTTGTAATCTACACACACACACACACAATTTATTTTTCACTTAGGTTGTGTCCACCTCCTCAGGTTCATTTGTGACCACATTTATCCCAACCATCTTAGGTACCACTTCAGTTAGACTAACCCATTCACTATAATTAATTGGGTAGATAATACCATCTTGGAGAAGCTTATTAATATCTTCCATAACTACCTCAAGTATGAGTTGATTGAGTCTTCTTTGGGGTTATCTGATTGGTTTGGATGATGTTCAAGATGGATGTGATGCATGTAAAGGGAAAGGTTGATTACTGGTATGTCACGTAAGGTCTAACTTAAAGGCATATTGTTTTCCTCTAACACATGAACAAGTTTGGAATCATCACTTTTAGTAATTGCAGTAGAGATAATGATAGGATAAGAGTGATAATGGATAAGGAATGAATATTTTTGGTGTTCAAGAAGGTGTTTCAGATCAATTTCATCCTACATTTGTGGGTGAAGAAACATAGGAACACAGGAAGGGGTTTTAGTTGGTTTTGATAAATTTTGCTCAATACCTTCCAATGTGTAACTACATATATAAGAGTAGAGATGGTATAGATGTTAGATTCGAATGTTTTTAATTCATTTTCATTTAATTGGTTGGGTTTTTTACATAGATTAGATGAAATGAAGGATTAAAGAATATTTATTTTACAATTTAATAATGATTTGGGGGATTTCATCCTCAGGAAGTTAATATTTTTTTATCCTTGTGTTTTTTTATACAGTTTATGAAGTTAACATTCACTTCACAATATGATTTTTCATCAGAATTACCAATTTTTTTGGATTTAATCCAAACCTCAACTTGGGTATTGATCTCAATAAATTATTATTGATGTAATTTTCAATATTTCATGAACCCTTATGTATTTAAGATTCTAATTATCTGTAGAATCCACATTTCAAACAAAATATTTCATTAATAGATGAGATTTTATGTTCAACATACACAATATTAATTTAAATAATATTAATCAAGAAAAAGATATCAATCTATTAACATCTCCAAATTATACCTTGGTTAATCATAGTGAAAATTTCACAAACTTATATATCATTAAAACCTGATGAACATAATGAAATGGGAGTGAATCCACTTTGAGAAGTGTCCTTATAAGTATGGATTGAGAATATAGAGTGATCCTCAGATGGGTATTGCATGGCTTGAAAAATATTTAACATGACCAGTTGTTCACCAAATTCCATGGATTGGATGTATACATATAAAAAAATATTAGTTATTTATATCATAGTCATTTTCCTCCTATAAATAGGGGATATCAAGAATAGGTCATATCACCTTCCATGACTTAGATATATAAATCTACTAGGAAGATAATATCATTAACTTAGACAAGGACATCCTCAATTATTCCATAATTATTAGTTGCTCATCGATTGGATAATAGGATGACAACACTCATTAGGTGAAAGGGAATTACACCAAGGTTGGAGAATATATATTTGGGAATGGAATTTATTGAGGATCCTATGTATATGAGTTAACCATAAATGTTGGAATTATCTATTTGGTATGGAATCATAACGGTCCCTATATATTTTCACTTCATGTGTATGGAATACGGGGTTGAAAAATTTTCTATGGTCCAAAGTTTTCTCTTATGAGTTAAAAATTTCCTAAGAAACATTTCATAAATAGGGATTTGTTTGATAGAATCTAAGAGCGTAATGTTGACCTCAATACATGTAAACATGTTGATAATTTTTGGATTAAGTTTAAATGACTTCCTTGGAATAGAGATGTCTTAAGAAAATTGAATTGGGTTACTTAGTGGAATGGATGGAGGTGACAGAGTGGATTCGTGTTGTTTTTTTTGGATTTTTTTCTTTTAATTTTTAAGATAAAAATTCAATGATTTTTAGAGGATTATTTATGAGTACTATAATTTTTTTCTAGATCGAAGTGAAATTTCACTTAAATTACCCTTGGGGTTGGAAAACAATTGAGTTGCGAGTTGATGAATTGGATGGTTGCTACAGGATAAGGTGGGATGAAAGTTGACTAGTTTGAGTTTCAATGTTTTCTCAGGAAATAATGATTGAAAAAGTCAATAACTTCTATATAAAATTCCCATGTTTTCTTAGAATAAAATAATAGTACCAAATTTTGATTTCCTTGATTTTGGTTCATAGGAAAGTGATTCAATTGGGTTTTTAATTGGGAATGCTCAAAAGAATTGTGAAATCTCGGAAGTGTATGATAATTATTTCTCCATTGATATTGAGGAACAAAAGGATAAGGTTTTTGGAAGTTACCTCCACCTTTATTATATTGGAATTGGTTTGGATTTTGAGGATGAAATTGAGGGGGATGTTAGATGGGATTGCCAAACCTCAAGAATGAGTTATAGGTAAAAGAGTAGGGCTCAGAGTGTGGTTGGTGGGAGTTTCTAATGAACTAACCTAATAGTTGAGGGTTGGTTTCTTGTTGATAATAAGCTGCATTGATCTCCATTGGTCTAGTTGAATCGGATGGATCCTCTTAAAGATGTGGACATGTCTCAGTTGGATGAGCTGGTGAGATTTAGATACCAGAAGTTTTGATAGTTCAAGGGAATAGAGATTGTGGAGAAGTTGAGGTTGAGGCTTTAGAAACCACTAATTGTTTTTAAACAAGACCTATAAGTTCACCCATTCTCTCTATAATATTTTTAGCCTCTATGGATTGATTATATTGGACTTATTTAATTTGAGCATATGGTTCAGTATGGAAGTTCTATGTGTTTTCATCCACCTTACTGATAAGATATCATACAACTGTATGAGTTTTTTCATCAAGACAACCACTACTTATGTCATCAGTTGGTTGTTATCTCCATTTCCCATAACCCCTCATACAAGTATTAGAACAAGAGTTGGGAAGAGATTTCGTGGTGTGGAAAGGTTGCCATCATTTTTTTGAACCCCTCCTAGTACTCATAGGGTAATTCATTGGGAGATTTTATGGATACAAATTATTTAGTTTCAAATAGAACCAGTTCTAAAATCACGAAATAATTTTTCTAAAAAGATATTCCCCATGTAAATCTATGATTTTATAGAACCATGATGGAGGTAGTAGAGCCATTAATTGTAAGAGTCATCTATGGAGAAAGGGAATGCTCAATGTTTGATTGGTTCTTTAGAAAATCATTGAGGCTTCATGGTATAACACACCACTTGGAACTATTTTAGATAAAGATGTCGATCCTTACTGTTAAGCCCATGGAAATGAGTTAGAAGATGAATCGAACCCGATTTGAGTGTGAAATCAACCTCATTTTTTGGATATTGAATACCCAGGGTTTGGTAATTCATATCAGGGGAAAAAATTCTTTAAGGATTTATTCCCTAGGATTATCCATATCTAGTTAAATTGGTTGGGTAATGAATGGATCTTTAGTGATTTGATTATCCCTAATGTTCCTCCAAAGATGGTGAAGAGTTCTCTTTTTTTTTCAGATCAAAAAATCCCGATGGATTGTTTGGAAGGATGAGAAGAATTCAGAGAAATTTGGAAAGGATAAGGTAAGAGGGTTTTTCTTTGATTTTATTTTCTATTAATTATTTTTATAGGAAGAAAAAATTTTCTTTGTTTTTTCATATTTTCTTTGTTTTTTTTGAATTGTTTTTTGTTTTGTTTTAAAAAAACCAAAACTACCAACTACTAGTTTCACTATCAATGGTAAAAGTGCCATTTATAGAGTTGTCTATTATCACCTATCGACCATTAAAAGGTCATGTAATCTAAAAATGTATATAGAAGCACTTGGGTCAAATGCTTAGTGATGGTATAGATTTTAGAGTTGATTGTTTTTAATTGGGTGTTTCTTAATAGTGATTAGATGAAATTTATGATTAATAATGATTTATTAAAAAATTTAATAATTATTGGGGTGAGTTCATCATTAGGGTTTTACTCTTGTAATATAAATGTTTTTTTCTATATTTTTCATTAAATTAAAATCCATTTCATGATATTATTTTTGATCTGAATTCCCAACTATTTTGGGTTTAATTTAAACCTCAACTAGGTTATTGATCTCAATATATTCATGTTGATGTAAGGATCAGTATTTCATAAAAACATGTGTAATTGTGGTTCCAATAGTACATGTAATCCATATGTAAAAAAACATGTCATTAATACATGACATTTTATGTTCAACATTTACAATATGAATTTAAAGAATATTAATCGACAAAAATATCTCAATCGATTAACATCCCCAAATTATGACTAAACCCAATAAGAGATTTACTCATCCCTTGAGATTTTTAGAAATATATTTTATGATTTTTAGGGTGATTAGTTAAAAATAGAATAAAAATAATGGGATAATAGAACATTAATGTTCATAACACACACACACACACGAACAATGAATAGAATAAAACACATCATTTCGATTGAATAACAAAGCGAAGGAAGAGAATAAATTTAAAATTTATTTAAAAACATATAATAACATTAATATTAAATAATATAGGGTGTATTATTATATGAGATAATTAAGAATAAAAATCCATTAAATCAAAATTACAATAGAAACACTTATGAGATTACAAATAAAGAAGAACACAAATGTAAATCAGAAGAGAGGATGGAGGAATGGTCTATAAAGTAGAAACATGAGTTTATAATATCCTATCAATACTTTGGAAGGGAATTGTTCATGCCAATATATCTTAATATTAAATGAAATCCCAACACTTTTCAAGAAGAATATGGGGCTGTATTTTTATCCAAAGGTGGTGGAATGTTTTTATTACAAATATGACCCTCCACTTGTCTCACCAATTTGACCATCCCAACAAATTAATATAAATATATATTATTATTAAAAGTTTTAGATAGTGGTGTGGAATTTCAACCCTAAACATTTTGGGTCCAATGGAATTTTTTCCCAAAGTTAGGGCTATTTTACAAAACAATTTCATTATGTCCATTTTTTCGTAGAGCCTATCGTTATTGTAAATGGGAATTAATTTTAGACTAAGAATATGAAATCAAATATGAACCATTTATTCTACAAAATATGTCAAATATATATTATATTTTACACCACCAAATATCAGCTCAATTGGAGGATTTTATTGGGAGAAAATTCAATAATGGTGGGTTTCTTTTAATTCCTAGACAGAATGGTGGATTGAAATTCAAAGCATCAGTTGGTACACTATTTGGTGGTCTTAGGAAATAAATTTTTTATATATGATTATCTATAATATTCATGAATATATTCAAGAGTTTCATCATATTTGGGTTTCTAGATTAATCCTGGAAATTTTATTTTTATGGATTGTCCATTTTCATTTACATATTATTTGGGCCCTCTTGTGGGGTCCATATGGCCCTTCTAATGGTCGATTTTTCACAAGCTATAGTTGAATGATTTGTATTAAATTTAATTAAGACCCATAAAAACAATAATCTCACAATTTAGATAATTAGGCTGAGATTAATATTTAAAATAGTAAACTGACTTGAATATAGCTTAATAAAAATAATTCTCAATCATTACATTTACTATTAAAACAGGAGTATTTCACACCAATTATGATCTTTTCACAAAAAAATGTAATGGGAGTAAATAAAAAGTTATGAAAATTTTAATAAAATCATGAACCTTGATATATTATGAAATTAATCTTAAATATATTTCTTATAGTATAGATAAATAATACTGACTAGGTATAGTAGATATCTAACAATCATGTGATGAGGGATCATAATCATTGAGACATATTCTAATAAAGTTCACCATTGGTGATCTATAGTAGTTGAGATCATAGTGACAAAACCCCCAATAGGAACACCACATGTTTTAAGTGTCATTGTTTATTCCAATCTATGGACATGTGTGTTGGTTTCCTGACATGAGATCATTATTAATGTTTTCCATTTGATGACATACATTTATGAAAGGAAAAAACCATGATAATGAAATTTTTGTGAGGTATCTTGTGTTGGGTGCTTCATTAGTGGTATTTAATTTATTGAATGGAAAAGATAGAAGTTTTATCTTTTAATTTGAGGAAGTAATATAACTCGGTCTTTGTTGATCAGGATAATAGTACCTTCATTTATCCTTGTCCAATATAGTTGGAGGTAAATTCGTTCAATTATATAAAAATTTATAAATCAAGAAATACAGATGACCCAAGTGTGTTTCCTACTTCATGATATATTGAAAGACAAAGATATTATATTACAAAGTGCATGTTCGTTGGTTGATTTTTGTTGTTATGTGTATTCCTTATCTCTTTATAGGCCCTGATGTGTTTCTTGACTCCACTAATGGTATGTGAATACTATTTAACTCTATTGAGATAAAGGACTTGGAGGTCACACACAATATCATATTCAAGAATCTTCCTTATTCTGGTGTAAAAGTATATTTGACATGGTGGGCCCCAACACAGGGTTTGAGAGTTTTCCATGTAACTGATCACCAATACATAAATTAATTATTAATTATTATATAAAATAATAATTGAGTTAAATTTTTTTATAATAAGTATTTAAAAGTTTTTAAGTAAATATGATGAATAAAATTATCCAAATGAGTATTATTTAAATATTAAAAGTTCATTTAATATTATCAATAATTAAAAGTCAAGTTAAATCACTCAGTTTTATCAAATTATATATAAAATATGTATTATAGTTATGTGAAAAAATATAAATAATATTTATGGAATAATTTAGTTTGCATAATTATTTATTTTTGGCTTATATAGTGGATGTTATTTTTCCAAGCATCAAGAACCCTTTTTTGGTATTTGATCAATCCAGTATATAAGTAGAGAGAGATATTATTTCTAGAGTGTTTTTTATTCATTAGGAATGAGAAATTCACTCTCCTTACACTTTATATAGAGAGATAGTCTCACTCTAAGCAACCGATACAAGGAAAATTCGACGATTAAAATGCATTAGATCATGGTGATTTTCCCAATGTTGAAGAGGTATTTAGAGCTCTATTCTAGAACCTGAAATTTGATGAACGATGTGTGTATTGATTCTTAGAGAATGTGCAGATGATCTAGAGGGGTTTGGTTTAATATTCATTTATAAATTTTCAAGGATGATGAGCTATAACTGAGTGCGCTCTGATTTGGAATGAGCTGGTTGTGTATTTTAAATTTTATGTTTTGTTTAATTCACATGAGATACTTGGACCATATCGAGGCTTGAATTTCCCATGAAAATATTCGAGACACTATTGATGTTGATTTTTAAATCCTTGTCCCAATTATTTCATCTATTAATTCTATTACCTTTATCTTTTATATAGGTTATTCTATGATGAAATTTTTATGAAACCCATTTCTTTTTAGGGGTTTTGATATGAAGGTTGTTTCATAAAGCCCGTTAATTTTCATGGGTTCTAATATGATGAGTGTTTTATGATATTATGAAAAATATAAGAATTATTTTCATTATATGGTTGGTGGAACCTATATATCCCTCTAATTCATTTGGTAAATATTGATATCACATGAGAAAAATAGGGATGGAATGGGGAGTGAACCTAGTTCAGCAAGGGACTCTATCCACTATGAGAGTCTTGGGAGTAAACATTGAACACTAGGTTGGTTTGGGGATTAAACCCATTCCACTATGATATTCATGGAAACGATCCTTGAAATACTAAGGAAATGATTATATATTCTTATGTGTATGCTAAAAATCTAGGTCATATGTTAATGGTATATTCACATGGGTCATGTTATTTGATTACATTACCATTCATGTATTATGAACTATAATAATTTATGACATGACTCAATTTTATGATCTATGAGATGAGAGGTATGGTTTTAAAATGTTATTCTCATGTTATCATACACTTATGCTCATAATATATTTATATATCCCTTGATTACCATTACTAAGCATCTGAGATCACTGTTTCTTATGTTCCCTTTCTATAGGTTATGATGAAAAGAATTGTGTATGATATGTCTATTAAGGGAAGTAGTTACGAAGAACACAATAGGGGATGATGTAGCTCACTTATTGTCTAGTTTTTATGTTTCCATGTTTCCAAAGGCATTATACCTTTATAATCCTCAGTCATGTGTTTTGGCAATGTAATGAATATTTATATAAGAATATATAACATCTAGGTATGAAAATTTTGTGTCGTTATAGTTATTATCATAGAATAGGTTTAGTTAACCCTTTGAAACTAGGATGAGAAAAAATTAGTGAGCTCCTTGGAGATATTATATAGATATTTATAAGTATTAATGAAATTATATGAAAATGTCATGGAATTTTTGTAACTGATAGAGAAACTAGTTTTTTGAAATTGCATCCCTAACTAGATAATATAAGTTAATGTGTCTCTAGTATAGAGGCACTTAGGGGTAATAACTAAAAAAATGGTGCATTGAGTTGGACTCGGTCGTCACTTTGTTCACAACAAGGAGCCATTTGATTCAACTCATTTGATACTCCTAGGGGATATGATTTTGAAATTCAGAAAATCATTTTGAACCATTGTAAAGGATTTGAATAATACCCATGAATGAATTAGGTTATGTCTAATGGGGAACATATTAAAAATAAGGTTTCATGATTTATATATTATATAATTTAATTTTCATGATTATATGGTTCCCTATAATGATTATTATTTGTTACACTATGTTTTTTTCTTTTATTCAATAGATGGGACCCAAAAAAACTTGTTAATGTTGTGTGTTATGGAAAATGCATTGATTTTTTTCCTCGGTAGTTAAAAGTTATGGGAGTTTGAATGAAAAATATCATTTTTATTCTATTATAACATTCTCATGTTATGAATCATGTGGGAATTAAAAAATATAAAATGAGGGAATAATTTTATATTGAGTCCTTCATGAGGCAACATCCACTTTCTTTCTGTGGTTCCACTAATATTATAGTTTTTATGAAATGGATCAGTACTAATAAAAATGTATTTTCCACTGTCCATATTTTGGAAAACTAAAAAGTAATTTTATTTGTCTATCATTTGTTAGGTGAATCAGATCAATGGTGAAGTCACATCAAGAATACAAGGGAACATAATTAAATCAACTCCATGGAGTGAGATGATTTTAAGAGATTATTTTTGAATAACAACTTCCCTCATATCCTTTATAAAAAAATTGGAGAAGGAATTCCTTAAGATAAAGTACAATGATGATGAATCTATTCATTCATGTGATGAAAATTTAACAATACTTTTGAGGTACTCTTCTAAAATTATCATACAACCTAAAGTAAGGTTTGATTGATTCTTCAGTGGATTAAAAAAAGTGTTCAAAGGGAATTATCAACAAGGGTCTTTAGTAGCTATGAATAAATCATTAAATGTGATCTCAACAAAGAAATGGAGATCAGATTTACCCATTAATCCCATGGTTTTGAAAAGAAATGGTAGATAGAGTTTAATGTAAGATTTAAAAACCATGGGTAGAAGAAGATGATCCTTATTTCATGCTCAACATTTTGAAATAAACATAAAAGAAACTATCCCAGTGGGAATTGAATTTATTTTTGTAAAGGATGTTCATATGGAAATATAATTACGATGTGATGGGAAGAAGTTAGTTAATGGTTTAAATAGGGATAAAACTCCCCAAAATGCACCACCCACACTTCAGTGTTTTAAATGAAAAGTGTATAGAAAAAATACTAACCGGTTCACAAATATAATGGTTAATTATGATGATTTATGTTATAAAACTCTTAATATTAGGGAAAAAGGATAATATATTATGATCACTATTTCAGATGAGGTAGAGATAATGACGTGGTGATAGGTATACTTACCATCCACTCTAAAACTAATAATGCCTTATTTAACTTAGAATCTACACATTTTTTAAAATATGAAGAATTTTATAAGGGTATCAAGATTCCACCAACATAGTTATATTTATAATTAGCATAAAATCCCATAATGGCATGATGATCGTATCTTAAGTATATGATTCTTCTCTAATTGGAGTTTTTGGGAATGTGCTTACTATAAATCTTGTAATTCTTCCCTTGGTATAGTTTGATGTTTTCTTCATCATGGATTGGATTTCTCTAAATGAATCCCACATTAATTTTCATGTAATAGAATTACTTTTTGATATTCCAAACCAAACTATGATCTTCCATCAATTGGAAGATAAGTATGAACTTCTTATGGAGATCACATCCACTGTATGGGTCATAATTCCAATCTAGAATGGGTTTTTTATCTCATATGGTTGGGGGAGAGACTCAAAATCGATGATATTCATATTGTGTAAGATGTTTTTTATATTTTTCCAAAAATTATGACAAGACTTACAGAAAAATGTGAAGTTATATTCTCAATATAACTCCTACCCGTTGCACACCTATTTCATATAATCCCTATAGAATGGCTTTGATGCAATTGGAGGAATTGAAAAAGAAACTCCAGGAGAACCTTGAAAAGGTATTGAGTCAAACATGCATGTCACCATGGGGTGAACCTCTTATTTATGTTGAAAATAAATATTTATTGATGTGAATATGTATTTATTATCAGCATCTAAACAAAATAAAAATCTAGAAAATATATCTTACACCCCATATTTATAACCAATTTGATAAACTATGTGGAGATCAATAATTTTCCATGTTTGACCTTCATTTTGGATATCATAAATTGAGGGTTAATAAGGAGGATATACCCTAGAAATCATTCCATACAAGGTATGGACACTATGAATACATAATAATGCCTTTTGATCTTACCAATACCCCCTCCATCCTCATGGATTTAATGAATATAGTCATTATTATTTCCTTGATCAGCTTATGGTAGTATTTATAGATGATATACCTATCTACTAATAGTGTAATAAAGAGCATAAATATAACATGGGAATTATACTGAAGACCCTTTAGAAGGAGAAACTATAGGTAAAATTTAAAAAGTGTAAATTTTGGATACAAAATGATTCATTTTTTGATCATATAACTTCAAGAGTGGGTATATATTTAGATCCGTAAAAGAAAAAGTCTATTCATTGTTGAACCAGAATAACCATGGTGATAAAGAACCATACTTTTCTTAGTTTAGATGGATATTATTTATGGGCTGCGGATAATTTATCATAACTATCTTATCCACTCACCAAGTTATCATTGAAGGGAGGGAAGTTATTTTGAATAGATGAATAAGATGAAAATTTCAAGGAACTAAAGAGAAGATTAATTCATGTTCTTATAAATACACTACCCTACAACTGAAGATGGGTTTTTAATCTATAATGATGCATCTAAGAAGGGATTAGGATGTGTTCTCATGCAGAATGATATGGTTATAGCTTATACCTCATCATAATTTAGGTTTCAGGAGAAAAATTACCAAATTCATGATATAGAGTTAGTTATGATAATTTTTTGAATTAAATATATGGAAGCATTGTGTTTATATAGAAAAGTGGGATATATATAACCATCACAGAAGTTTATGTAATATATTCAGATAAAAGGATTTGACTATTCTCTAGAGAAAATGGTTAGAAATTATTAATGATTATGACTACAAAATACATAACCACCTTGGGAAAGAGAATGAGGAGGAAGATGCATTGGGTTAAAAGGATTATACTATATTATCCATGATTAGGATAAAAAAATATCCAATACTTCTTGAATTAAAAAGGATGGATCTAGAAATACTGAAGTAAATAGATAAATATTATCTTTACCAAATAAATTTTCAAAAACATAACGAAGTTATCATTAAAGTGGTATAGAAGGATGATATAGAGCTACATAAGAATGTGAGAAATGTTCCTGAGTATAATTTTGACAAAGATGGAATTATAAGACTCTGGAATTATGTATTTGTTCCACCTATACAAAATTTCAAGAAGGATTCATTAGAGGATTATTGTAGATCCTTAGTCTCTATTAGTCCTATAATCACGAATATGTATAAATATTTGTAAGATTATTTTTAGTTGGATGTAATGAAGAGAGTTATCAAAGTTTTTATATCTCAATTATTGGTATTTATGAAATTTAATAATGAGAGAAAAAATATTAAGGGGAGGTTACATCGATTTCCTTTACCATAATGAAAATGGGAAAACATCACCATATTTTTTTATCAGACTCGCCAAAACGTCTTAAGGAAACAATTATATATGGGTTGCATTCGATCAACTTAAAAAGTCAGAACAGTTAATCACTATGAGGGAATATTTATATTTGGATCAACATTATAGGATATATATTATATAAGTGCTATAGTTTCATCGAGAACCATATTTCATTGTGTTCGGTTAGGAACCAAGTTATACCTCAAAGTTATAGAAAATATTCAGAAATCACTAGATACCATGTTGAGTTTTAACACTACATATCATCCTTAAAAAGATCATTAGAGAACAACCAAACCCTAGAGTATATGTTGTGATCTTGTCCCATATATTTCAAAGGTTTTTGGGATCAACAACGTCCTCTAGTTTAGTTTTTATAAAAAAAGAAAATTCATTCAAGCATTCATTTGAATGCACATGAATCCTTCTATGGAAAGAAATGTAGAAGAATGTGCTGAAATGAAGTTAGAGAAAGAAAGATATTAGGACAAGAGATAGCTGAAAAATGGAAAAAAGGTTAGATCCATTCAATAACACATAAGGGTGGAACAAAGTCAAAAAAAAGTTATGTTGATAATCATTGATGTGATATTTAATTTGATGTTGATAATAATATGTTTCTAAGAATTACTCCATTGATGAAGGTTATGAGATTTAGAAATAAATAGAAAACAAATCCTAAGGTATATTGGTCCCTTTGAAATTCTTGATCATATCAGGACCACATCTTATCGCTTGAAACTTCCACTAATCCTCTATCAAGTCCATGTTGTGTTCCATGTATCTCTATTGAGAAAGTAAACACCTAATACCTTATATGTGCTAAACTTATAGGTCATATAATAGAAGAAAGATATTTCTTATGAGGAAAAAACATTGAATATTTTGAATTGAATAAATAAATTTCTACAACATAAGACCAATCACATGGACAATGTTTTGTGGTGAAACCACCAGTTTAATGGTGTGATGTGGGAACCTTAGGAAATGACGAGGCAGAAGTATCCTCATTTTTGAATAAGGGAGTGATGAATTTAAATGGAGAAATTCATTTTAAGGTTGGTCTAATGTAACACTCCATTATTTATGAATTATTTTTTGAATAAAAAAAATATATTTATCATCTTTCGTTACATGCAACACAGAGTTTTAAGGAATCATGAAAAAAATATTAATATTACTTTTTAAACACGACAAATATTTCCTTGTAGTTAAAATTGGTAACATTAATAGGAATAACCATATTTTAAATATTAATTATAATGGTTTTATATACATAAATAATATTGATAAAAAGGTACATAATTTTTGGAAAAGTCTTTATATGTTTTGAAAATACTTTTTCCTAAAAAATGTTTATCATTTCATTTTTTGAATTTTAATGAAATATATTTTTGACAATTTTATAAAATTAATTTAATATAAGAATCTTTTTTTCTGAAATCACAGTGTAAAAATTATTTTAGTTAATTTTTTTGTTTCTATGAAGATGTTAATTTTTCGATGAAAAGTGAAAAATATAAGTTTTTATTGAAAATAACCATTTCATTTAAGGAATTTATAAGGTCCTATTTTTTAAAATGGGTTTAATAATAATTTTTTTTCAATTTTATATTTATTAATCGAATTTGTTTCAATTTAATGAATTTCATATTGAATTTTTATTTAAAAAACTTTTTAACATTTGAACATTGTTTCTCTGAAAACCTGCATTCTAGTTGCATCAGCATGTCTAATTTTAAATTAAATTCTCCCAATTATATGAGTTTAATTTTGAAAAATTGATTTAATATTTGGAATGAGAATAAGTTATTTTATCAAATAACTTCATCTTAATTTTTTACCATAATTACTAGTAAAATTAGTCATAATTTCTTATCATGGTTAAGGTAAAAAATGCTTTACAAGGGAGTTAAAATAAAAAGATAATGGTTAAAAATGAAACAAACGTGTCAAAAACACATTTTATCAAAACATTTAGACATTATATCCTATAAGGTTTTATAATTATCCATTTTTGGATTTTTTTAAATTTTAAAAACATGGGTACACTTTATTATTTGAAAAATTAACTAGTGTCTCCTCTACGCTACTTATAAAAGTCTACCCCCTCTATTATCATATTTACACTTAGAAAAAACAAATTTCAACCAAAAAATCAATATGTCTGCTAATTAAGTCCCTCATATAATTATATATTCCTTAAATGTTTCATAAATTTATCCAAGGAAGGTTTTTTAGGCAAACCAATGGAGGTTACCCAAACAAGACAACATTATTCAGCAAGCATTTTTATTTTATTTATTCCTCCACCATCTTCAAATATTATTAAACCATTATAATAAAATATAATAATTATATTAAATATATTAAGGTGTTTTTATTATATGATCATGTCCTACATCCATCTTCTATTTCCTCATATGGGAAATGATAATGACACTGGTGTGTATGACAGACTACCACCTTGCGAACTGATGTAACACATTTTCCATCAAAACCTATCAGGTTTGGGTATGATGGTGGATATAATGTATATTTATTATATTTTTAAAATAAATATACTTATTTAAATATATTACCATATATAACTTTTTACATTTCAATTTGTTACGGATACAATAATATTGATAATGTGTTTGGCAAACAACTGCCTCATGAAGAGATGTGACTCTTTTCTCTCTTATGTTTCAAATGGAAGGTAACGAGGGATAAATTTAACAAATATATGTGATATATATATATATATGAACTGTAAATTATTATATAATTATAATATATTATCCAATCTTATTTATTTAAATTCATCAATAAAATGGAAATAACATTTGTGCGTACGTACGATCTACCGTCTCCTTTAACAGTTTATTTCATTTTATATCTCTAACTTCCATGGATTACTCTAAATACATATATAATGAATGAATATTATATTTTTATAATTTTAACATTATGGATTTTTTTAACCATGATCAAAGTAATATGACAAAAATTAAGAAATAAAAACATACAAGAAAAACAAAGTAGTTATTTCTCGATGCATGACTCAAATGTAGAATTGTTAATAAATGAGGGATAAATGGTTATAAGAAAAAAATATATGGTATGATATAAATATGTAAAAAATTATTATTCTATTAAATATTTTATATGATTATATTTCTATTAAAGAGGGTAAAAATTTTTAAGAAGGAAGTTGAGACTTATGGTAAGATATATTTGTCTCAATTTGTCTTCTTTGGGACATACATTATGTTATTCACCGATCTTATTTTATGATGTGTATATATATCCCTTTTACATGTACTATAATGAATTTATTTATTATCATGATATTATAATTTTTATTTAATCATATTATTTCATGTGTATTATGATTCAATGTTCCTAAATAGGTATGTTTTTTATGATACAATCTCATCATTTATCGATATTGTTTATGATTACATTTCCAATGATGAAATATAATAATATATCTCAAAATAAACTCAGAAATTTTACTATATTTTGGTTATTTAATTAGAACAAAAATTCCATTAAAAACTCCCTCTTTATGTACTCACAAGTTTAAAAGAATTTTTTTAGGAAAAATTGTCTTTATTTCTCTCTTCGGTTGAAAACCCTTTTTCTTCCAAAAAAATGTTTTCAAAAAAAATTTTCAAAAAAGTTCCTAAAATTATATGAATTATTTCATAAATAAATTTCTACCCATGTTTGAGTTTTTTAATTCATTTTTTAAAGTAATATTCATGTCCTTTTCCAAAAAAGCCCTGTTAGGGTTTTTTCAAAAAATGTGAAAGAAATATTTGTTTTAACATATATTGAATGGATAGAATTTAATAAAATCTTGACCAATATTTTATTTGAATATTCATTTATTAGTAGAAAATTTTAATTTCAAATAAAATTATTTCCATTTTTTTTTTGAATTTTTAGTTTTAAAATATTGATTTTGATGTGAAATTTGTATTTTCCTCAAGAAACGTTCCATGCAATTTATCTTAAAAATAATATTAGATATATGATGACATAATTTTATGTAACTTATGATTTACTATTGATATTATCTAAGGATAACATTATTTTTATTTATCTGACATTTTTATGTTTATATCGACTTGATTCTTATGAAACATGCTTCTTTTTTCTGTGGGTTAAGCTATGATGAAATAATGAAATGATTACAATTCAAAAAAAATTCCCAAGGTTATGTTGTAAGTATATTTTTATAAAACCAATTTATTTTAATGGGTTATGATATGATGATTTTTTATGAAGCCCATTTTTTTCATGGGTTTTGATATAATGAATGTTTTATGATCTTGTGGCACAGATATGTATCATTTTCATTATGTGACTTGTGAGACATGTATCATTGTCCAATGCCTTGGGTAATGTTTGATATCTCATGAGATAAATAAAACTATAATGGGGAGTGAACCAGTTCAGTAATGGGATCTATCCACTATGATATTCTTGGGACTGAACCTTGACGACTATGACAGTTGGGGGAATGAACCCATTTGTGATATCCCCCCGATTCAACACTCTCTCGCATGAAAAAATGGTTGGTTACATGACCTCAAATTGGCCTCCCCATACATAAAAGGTTGTAAAATAGTAATTGTGGTGTGAAATTTATAGTGGGGAGACTATACCTCTGGTATAAAGTGTCATAGATTTATAAATAAACCAAATAAATGAAAGAAATAAAAATATAGACATAATAGAAACTAACCATAAGAGCCCACAGAATAATACAATAAATAATAAAGCTATAATGTAATGACATTCTAGAATGTAACTATACGTCATGATAGATATTATATAGGTAAAAAACAAGTATAATCAAATAAAGACTCAAAATTCCCAAGTCTCGAATCCCACATTGATCCCACCTCCAAACTCCAATGCATCCTGTAAGAAACAATTAACAAAAAATATCTTTACTATTTTCCGAACCTGTATCCATGTAATCTTCTAAGGTACCTCCTAAATAGGATGTGAGTATAACTCAATAAGTCATCCCCGTCATGTATAAAAACCAGTTTGATAAGAAGTGTATGCAATAAATCAATAAATAGGTGTATTAATTAATTAAAAAATTAAATAAATACAACAACTACCTTCTTGGGATCCATGTTAGAATATCTATAATCATGTATTACAACCACGCCAAACAATACTATATAACAATGGTAAAATAACCTAATTTGGATCCATGTCAGAATATCTCAAATGATATATTTTGTCTATATCAACCACATCCATATAGCCATGACATAGTAACAACAATCCAAGTAAAATTCATATACGCATTACAACATCCAGGTCAAAGCCCAATATGCATTATATAATGGGACTCATCAGAGAACACTCTATATAAGCATTATAATATGTGGCTAGGATGAGTTGGCTCAATATTATCATTAGAACATATAATTCTGCAAGGGTCAATGCTAAGACAGATATATAGAAATTTTATCATGCAAAACAATTCCTGTCATAAAACTTGGATATGACAATATCACATCATAAATCTAAAGGGTTAATTATGAGAATTACCATTTGACTTTCATATACCATTTGAATTTATATCAAAATTGATTAAGAGTTTGATCAATAAGTTGTAAGGAACAACATTGGGATTCTATATCAAGCTATCATTTAAGGACTCATATCATGCTAAACCTACTATAAGCCATTCACCAATTCAATTAAATTCATCGATCACTCTAACAATTGGTATCCCTAATTCAAGTCAAAATACAATTTAAACTGAGGGAATCCATGGAATAATACCATTTATTATTTAATTATTTTGGGTGCAAATTTCATTGGAATTATCATAATATTTCATTAACTTGGTGATTATCAAACCATAGGGTTAAGATTTAGACCCCTACCATTAACTAATGATCCAACAACTCTTCCAATGGAAAATTCCAAAGAGAAAGATGGTGAATATTAATGATAAGATGTTCCTAGTTCAAAAGTAATCAATATATAAACCAACAACACTCACGGTCAAAGTATTTCACCAAAACCATTAGAGAACTAAGGGATATAAGGGAGAAACTTGACCAAAATATTTTACCATTGATCAAAGGCATTATATGGATGTATGTAAGGAAGGTTGGAATTCCAAAACCAATTGAAAGGTACAAAAGGGTCGATAGAAGAAGGTTTTGGTGAATATGAATGAATATTCATCTTCACATCATACTTTAAAATATAATTATTTGTAATTACACATCTTATATATATTTTTAATCGAAAATTCTAAAAGACCCATCACCTTATATTATTTTATTAAAATCACCTAAACATTACATGATGTTTAATTAATTTACAAGAAATTTAAATGTTTTGAAGATGGGTTTTCATCCCATTTTCCATTTAAAAAATCAAAACCCCTTTAAATATTCTCAAATTACCAATAAATCATGAATCACTTAACCCATTTACCAAGACTCCATTAATTCAGATAGAAATACATCTCTGGAATTTAACTCATTTTCCCCAAGAAAGATATCCACATAGATCCTATGTAGTTCTCTCAAGTATCCTCCCCAACTAAGACTATATTTATTCATACTAATAGTATGCATGATGGAAAACGAATACTAATGTTTAAAGAAGGCACAAAAATTAACCAAAAGAAAATTTAACAAAAAAAACTCATAAAGAGACATACCTAAAAAACATTGAATCTTACAACCTCCCCACTATATAACAGATCATCCCCAATATTCCCCAAACACCATTACGAGGTATTAGTAAAATATTATGTCTACTATGTTTTCATATCAGGCCCCTCTCCCTATTATCCTCCTAAACTCGTTCATGCTACCACTGTACTCGAACCAAAAATATAGTCCTAAACCAAATTTATTTCTCACTATTGTCTACAACCAATATTATATGATCCTTGAAGGACAAATTTTAAAAAAATATAAAAGTATTATATATATATATCACATGGTAGGGGTCTAGATAATATCTCCATAGCTATGACAAGTGGAACATGTTGTGAATGGTACTATAGAGCTGTGGAAGGGATAAATGGGACATAACTGAACCGACCCTTTCCACCATCTAAAATGGATAGAAAAAAACTTGGTACCAGCTTTCCATATTTCCAGATACGGTGTTTACATAATCTAAGAGACACCCAAAGGTATGTATGATGACTAAAATCAAATTCCACAGGTTTTCTCAGATGCTGAGCTTACTATTTCTGCCTAATCTATGCAGTTACTAACCACTATCTGATCTGCGGAACCCAAACATATGTCTCCTACATGAGACTAGGCCCAAAAAGTGATAACTCAAATTCCACTAGCAAAAAAAAAGGATACCAACATGAAAATCCATAAAAATACTCATTATTTTCAACATCAATTCATAGAATCTATTATTATATGGGAACTCCATGAGTTCCATATGTATCTCCCAAGAACCACCAAAATCGAAAACATAGGATCGTAACATATCCTCGAGAACCTGAATAGTCTGCTCAAAATTTCCATCATTATGTGGATAATAGGATATGATAAAAATAACCAATGACCCTAGATCCCTATGGACCCACTTCAAGAAACTCAATGTGAAACAAAGATCACTATCTGAAATGATAATCTTCAGAACACGATGAAATAAAACCACCTCATGCATTTAAAGACTTCCCAGATCATAAGAAATGAAGGTCACCCTAATAGGTAAAAAGTAGGGTACCTGCATCATTAGATACAAAATAATCTATAATTCCTCCTTATTATGGGTTTTCTTAGGTACTCTTGTCATAATATCCATTGTGAAATCTTCCCATTTCCACTCAGGTATGTAAAAAGGGTGAAAAATACCAACTAGCATCTGATGCTTAGCTTTCACCTACTAACAAATGAAGCATCTATCCATGAATATTTCCACCTCATTCTTCATTCCTAAAAAATAGTACTGTATATAGATATAATGTTACATATTTGTCTAACTAAAATACACATCCCATATAGAATCATGAAACTCCCTCATCAGCTCCTCATGTAACCTTATAGGAACCCATAATCATCCTTATAAAAGAATTGAATTTCCCCTCACAAGATACCATATTGATGGTGTCTCCACACCATATAATTTATCAATCATAATTGACCCCTACATATAATAAAATTTCTTAATCATAATCTGGTCCAAGTGAATAGGCATAAAAACTGTTGAAGTAATAGCTACTTGGCCTTTAGGATCCTAAAAATCTTGATGCATGTCTGCAAAGATGTCCATTATCTACCACACATTGAAATACTCTCATACTGCCACTTTATTTGTCTTTCAGATCAAAGTTTTTGAAAATATGTTTCCCCTTTTTGGTGTATAATCCAATATGAATTTGAATGACTATAGATACTTGACCTACCACCTCTACTAAAGATTTAGGTGTTACATAGAAAAGATGTACCTGAGGCTCTTGTGATCCATGTATAGCACAAAACTCTATCCAATGAGATAAGTTCTTCAACATATCTATGCATGTAACACCGATACTAACTCCATATCATGATTTGGGTAATTCATCTCATATGGACTCAGCTTCCTACAACCGTAATAAACCACTTGATTATCCTCCATCAAAACTACTATGAGTTCGACTCCAGGTGTGTCACCATACAAAGTATTTGATTTACCCTGCATGGGTAAAGTTAAGATAGGTTTTGAGGTCAACCAACATTAAAACTCATGAAAATATCTCTCACAAACATGAAACCAAAAAAAACTTCACCCCTTTATTATTCATCCAATACATTATTGTTTTAAAATGGGAAAAATCCTCGATAAAGATTCAATAATAACGCACTGAACCTAGAAAGTTCCGAATATCAAATATTTTATTTGTTTGTTCCCAAGATACCATAACTACACCACTTCCAAGTCCACATACACTCATGTCTCTATGATGACATGGCCTAAGAAGTGAACTTTAATTATCAAGAAACTGTATTTGGTTAACTTGGAATAAATATGGGTCTCTCTCAAGGTACTCAAGATGATGTCAATATGTTTGGAATGATCATTTGATGAATATAAGTACACTAAGAGATCATTGAAAAAAACCCAACAAAAATGGCCTTTAAAATTATTATAGAACCTATTCATCAGGTTCATGAATATTTTTGGGGCATTCTTAAACCCACAAAGCATCACTATGAATTCATAAAATCCATAAGTGCTCCTAAAAGTAGTATGAGGTGTGTCTGTTGGTCTCACCCTAAACTAGTGGTAACCTAATACCAAATTAATATTGGAGAAGATATTAAAACTTCAGAAATAATTTAATTGATCATCAATTCATGAAAGGGGATAATAGTTCTTATCCATTAACTGGTTCAACCTCTGACAATCCACACAAAACACAAAGCCCGATCAATCTTCTAGGCAAAGAGAACTGGTGAACCCCAAGGAAATGTTTTAGGGCATATAAAGCCTTTCGATTCAATATCTTCGAATTTAAATTTCAACTCTTGAAGATCTGATTGTTTCATTCTATAAGGAATTATAGAAATTATCTATACTCCCTATTGAATCAATAAGTTTCCCTATGAATTTTTAATTTATTAATGTTTTAAAAATCACAAACATATTTTTTAAGGAAAATTATCTTTCACTAAGAAACCATTTCTTAGGGAAAATTTTCTATATCTAAAAGTGATTTTGACAATACCCATGGTTTTAAATGAATTATCTTATGTCTTTATAATTAAACCTAATCATATTTTCCTTAATTAAAAATTAGGATCCTTATCTCTTACTCAGAACCTTAAAGTTCCCCATAATATGATTTGTTCTGAAATTAGAATCCTAGATCTTATGAAATCAGACTCTGACATCTTCTGAAATCAGACTCTAAATTCTCCTAAAATTAGAATCTACCTTCTCCTAAAATTAGACTCCAATTTCTCCAAAAATCAGACTCCAATTTATCCAGAAATTAGACTCTTATTTCTCCGCAAATTGGACTTTGATTTATCCTGAAATCAGACTCTGGTTTCTCCAAAAATCTTACTTCGATTTCTCCTGAAATTAGACTCCAATTTCACCTGAAATCAAACTCCAATTTCTCCTAAAATTAGAATATGATTTCTACTGAAATCAGACTCTTATTTCTCCAAAAATTAGACTCTGATTTCTTCTAAAATTAGACTCTAAACACTTCTGAAATCAGACTCTTAATTCATCAGAACATAGAAACCAATTCTCTATTATTTCAGAATCTGATTTCGAATATTCTTAGACATCGATTTTAACTATATTAAGAACCCGATTAAATTATTTTCTTATAGTTATTAAATTTAATTAATGCATAGTTTCATTTTATCAGATCCTAAATGTGTTAATTATTCTTAAGAATAGTATTGTTTATTATAGCTTATTATTCAAAAAGATGTCATCAAATCTATTTTAACATAACTGTTTCATGAGTACCACATATATATGTCCCTCCAAAATTTAAGGAAAAATAAGACCATTGGAGGATGAATTCGACTTTCAGAATCAATGAATATAAATTACCATCCATATCAATGTTAACCTTACAACATGAGAGTTTAAATTTGGAATTAAGTGATACTCTATGAGAGATCTAATCAAACATTCCTTGTGCATTTATTGTGAAAAATATGTTCATGCTGCGAACATCGAATTCAACCTACCCAATGAGAATCATATTGTTGGTATTACCAAATGAGGAATTATGGGGATATGAAGATAGAGGTACTGATCACCATAGAGATAGAGGGAATGCAGTGGGATATAAATAGAAATACCGATATTCATATCATGGGATTACCCTAGTGTGGGTAGGATAGACTTTCTTGAATGTACAAATCAAGGGACCTTTATCCATGTTTGTTGGATACTCATCTCTTTGGTTTAAAATATTTCTTATACTTTTCCTATTTTGTAATAATTTTTATTTTTGCTGCATTTTGTTAAAGTTAGAAATTGAAACTTTCTTATACCTTCTTAATCTTGTACAAATTCTGATATACTAGATTCGTTATGCTTTAAGGTAAAATATTTCCTTAAGTAAACCTATCTTATGTTTCCTTATTGGATACATATTATTATATCCTAGTAAAGTTAGATTTTTTAAGAACTAAAGAGGGCTTGTGAATTCATCTTATTTAACTTTGTTAAACATATATTTTCTTAAGGATAAAAATGAATGTTTTTAAACCGATAATTCACCCCTATTATAATTGATAAATCTATATATACATTTTGATCCTACACTCCTGACACTAACTCAATCATGAAATTGATCTATCGCTCAGGAAATAATTCATAAGACCCATTAGGAAAGACATCCTATAAATGGTCTACCACTGGAGTAAATGAACCATGCTACATTCCACCATTGTCTAGAGAAAGACAGTCTATATAAGCTATGATAAAATCAAATCTCCATTGATGCATGACTAGATTGAAGATTCCACTCACCTTAGTGAGAATAACTTCCTTCTTTAAGAAATTTAAAGGTAAATCTCCTCTTATAACAATAAAAATGAGGCTGGTTTTAAACTAACCAATCCCTACCAAGAATCAATTCAAATACTATCATTTTCATCATGAATGGTTCGAAATAGAAATAGTGACAACCAATCTCTAGAGAACACTCCTTGCCATGTTTTACATTTTCTTACCACACTCAGAATGGTGTGTCGATGGAAAAATCAGTATCTATGATTTCCACATCCAAGATCAAACCATTTTCAAATTGAGAATATAGAAAAGAATGTGATTCTATTTTATGAAACAAGATACAAGCTATGTTGGATGATAGGAGAATCATACCTATGATGGTAGGTGATCTTAAATCCACGATAGCTTGAGCAGTCTACCTAACATACAGCTGAAATTTCTCTCTACCCTAGGATCCAATCAAAATACGCTAAGCTATTTATATTACTTAGTACTACGACACCTACACTAGGATACCATGCCCACAACCTTGAACTAAACAAAAAGGCCTTACTCAAGCTACAATCCTACTGGGGTGTAATAGATCCCCTTCCCACCTCAGGTGCCTATCCTGATCCCCTCCCATCAGTTTGCTGTGGAATGTTCACAGAAAACCATTAAAGATAACCAGATATTACACAATTATTAAATTAAACTATTGGGTGGGGACACTATTGGTGCTTATCACTGAACTGGGATCACTGATAACTTTATAATGGAACACAGTCCTAAGATGGCTTTCCACTTCACTAACAACTCTTCCCACTACTACCTTAGAGGAAACTATCAGAGTTTTTTTTCTTGGTACCTAATGAATAGATCCTAGTTCACACTATTGAAATAGCATGGCCACTTCTAGGAGACTCTATCAAATTCTCTTCCATGATGCGTTCTTGGTTCATCATTTCCTCAAAGATGCAAGATCAAAAAATGTTCACCTGTGACCTGTTCTCGTAACGAAGACCATATTGGGTCCTATCTCCATGGAGATCTCATCTATAGCCAAAGATAGTGTGAAGTGTTGTATGTTAGTGAAATGTCCATCATAGACCAACACTGACATACCCTCATGTGTCATATTTCTGAACTCTAGATGTTTTTCATCCATCAAACTCTAGAGATTAAAGTAGCTCAGGAACAACATCTTGAATTGCATCAGTGAGATCTCATCCTTCTACCCAGCTTCCTCTAGAATATCCCACAAACACATGGAAGGTCCTAAAATAACATATGAATCAAGCTTCACCCTCTTTTATAAGGGTGTATAAAAATGCATGAAGATTTTCAAGGATAATTTGATCTGTAACACAAATATCTAGGGTCCTCCTTCCAAATTGAATGTTAGTGGATGTTGTAGTTGAAACTCTCTTTTTAGATCAACCATCAAAGGCTCTGTAAAAATAGTATCCCTTTCCATAGATCACTTGACCCTCAAGATTCTTTCATGAAGCTTAACATCCATCTGGTAATTTGGTACTACATGAAGTTTTGATCTAGCTGTGTTAGGAGCACACTAATTTTCACTCTCTTGACACTCAGGTCGAAGACAAAAAAGGATTCATTTTCTCTACAATACAAATATACACATTAGATCACTTTCTAGTAACCAGGTCTACCTCCACATGTGACTCCCATAGGGAACCAATAACTTTTGATCTCAGTAAACATGGATTCCATGTGTTTCATAATGACAAAAAAATCATTTTATTTATTTCTTTTAGTAGGTATAAAACATCTCATATCACATTTCAACAATAATGTAAATATAACATACATAAATAGATATTCCCCTATCATGAACAGTGAACATCAATATATCCCTATATTCCTATTATGATTTACGTATCCTCATCTCATTCAATACTGGGCCATGAATACAAATCTCAAGAATCAGAAACAATATAAAATAATAACCTCACACAACATGCGAATCACCTAAGGTGAAGTTACACCAAATATTCTAATCAAACAGTATGGAAAAAAATCCCATCCCTGGGAACTCAAAATTTCCCCCATACACGTGTTATATACTCCCATGCACAAGCTTATTATCAAGTCATAAAACATCCTAGTATCATTCCTACCTTCCCCAAATAATAACAAAGAATAAATGAAAACCTCCTCTTTTAATACCACTATGTAATGTCCCATGATCTGATACTCTCTCACATGGACAAAAAGGGTTTGTTATGAGACGTCAAGCAAGACTCCCTTTACGCTAGAGGCTTATGACTTGTAGTGTGGGTGTAAAATGTATTGTGAGGAGACTATACCCCTGGTATGGTGTGTAATTGCATTATAAATAAACAATATAAATTAAAGTAATAAAATTATAGAAATAGTATAAACAATAAATAAGAGCCAACTGAATAATATAATAAATAATAAAGAAATAATCCTATGATGTGTTGGAATGTAACTAACTTTCATTATAGAAACAATAATGGTAAGAGAATAGTGACCTAAAATAAAGAATCAAAGGTACCCAATCCCAAACCCCACACTAGCCCTACCTCAAAACTCCAACCCATATAGAAGGAAAAAATCAATAGAAAGGTCATTTTTCTTTTTCCAAACCCGCATCCATGTAATCTTCTCAGTACTAAATAGAATCTTGAATAGGGTGTGAGTATAACTTAGTAGGTTGAAACCATTATTTCTAAACAAACCAGTCTGATAAGAAGTGTATGCAATAAACGACAATCAATTGTATTAATTAATTAAGAAATTAATCAAATACAACAAAAACCTGCTTCAACTCAATGATGGAATATTTCTCATTATGTCTTACAACCATGCCAACTAAAACTATACAACCATAGTAAAATAACTTCCTTATACTCCATGGTAAAATATCTCAGAGTATGTCTTACGACCATAACAACCATGACCATATAACAATGTTATAGTCACAATAATCCATGTAAAATACTTATAATAATTACAAAATCTGGGTCAAATCACTTTAAGAATTACAGTATGGGACTTGGAAAAGCCATCTATTTATAAGTGTTACATCATGGGACTAGGCTGAGCCTGCTTAATATGAACATTATAGTGTATAAGTGTGCATGTTCCAGTGACAAGCTCGATATTAAATAATTTCAACATGTAACACAAGTCCTATCATACACCATGGATATCACAATATCACATCATACATATCATTGGTTAATTATGAGAATTATAATTTTTATTTCATATAGTAGTTACATTTATATAAAAATCGATTAACAGTTAGAAAAATAAGAAACAAGCCACAAACTAGGGATTTTATATCAAGAAGTCACCTAAGCTCTCATGTCATTATAGACACACTTTAATCCAATATCTAATTCAATTATATTCATGGTTCACTCATCCAATGTGTATTCATCATCCAGGTCAAATGCCAATTGAAACCAAGGGATTACAATTAATAATCCTATTCAATATTTTATTGATTCAGGGGAATGTTATGTTGGATAAATCACAATATTAAATCAACATTCAATTTATCAAACCATAGAGTTTTGATTTAGACCCTCTACCTTTAACTGTCGATCCAAAAACACTTCCAATGAAAAACACTCAATAAGAAGATGGTGATGATGATCAAAAATAGGTTCTTAGATCAAAACTGATCAGGAAAAAACAAAAACACACATGGTTAAATGAGTTTACCACAATAGTTGGAGAACCAACGGAAAGAAGAGAGAAACTGGATCAAAACAACTTACCAAGGATCGAAGGCATTTTCAAGATATCTGAAAGGAAGAAATCACTCCGAAATAAACCAACTGGTTCCATAGGGTTGAGAGGAGAAGGTTATAGAAAATTAAAATGAAAATTCATCCACACAACATACATTAAAATATTAGGACATGTAATTACACGACAAGTAATGTATTTACATGTCGTATAAATATTCTTAATGGAATACACCAAAAAACCCATCACTTAAGATTATTTTATTAAACAAACTGTCATATTACATGATGTGTAATATATTTACATGGTGTGTAAATGTTCTTCAGATGGGTTTTCATCCAATTTTATAGTTAAGAAACCTGAAAACCACTTTACAGCTTCTCACCTTATCATGAACCCAAGAAATAATTTACCCATTCACCTAGACTCTATTAATTTCGATAATGATTTATCTATGGAAATTAAATCATTTTCCCCAATAAAGCTCTCCAAATGGATCCTATCCAGTTTTTAAAAGGTTCCACACAACCTAAGACTATTTTTTTCTAATGATAGGTATCCACGACAGAACACGACGTCCATGGGTTAATTAAGAAGACACATTTACCCAAAATAAAACTTAACAAAAAAACTCAGAGAAATCCATACCTGAAAAAAGATGGGATATTTCACCATTCCACATTGATATTCTTGGAAATTATCCTTGAACTACTAAGGAAATTGTTTTCTAGGAATATGTTTATTACAAAAATCGATGTCTTATGCAAATGATATGTTCTCATGGTTCATGTACATTGATTCCAATATTATTCATGTCTTATGAAAGGCCATGATTTATTCAGTGACAGAATTATCAAATCTGTGATATATAGGTTGTGGGTTTCAAATGTTATTCTCAAGTTATCATACCATTATACTCATGATATGTTGATGTCTCCCATTTTTCCCTTAAAAATCATATATTCTTAACATTTCTTATGTTTTCTTTCAATAGGTTATAATAAAAGGTATTATGTATGATATGTATAAGAAGAGTTTTAGTTATTAAGAACATAGAGGGGAATGATGTAGCTCAATTATGGTATTGTTTTTTATGTGTTAATGTTTCCAAAGTCACAATAACATTAAAATCCTCAAGTGTGTGTTGGTGTAATATAATAAATATTCATTTAAAAGGATTTAATACACATATATATAAGATGTTTGGTTAATTACAGCCCAAATCAATCATTGAATCCCTTTTGGAAACATGATAAATAGTTATATATATATATGGTAGAGAATATATGAATATAATATAGGATACTCTTCAAGAACTCTTTTGATATTTCAGAAGTAGCAAACTAATTCCTCAGTAAATAAATAGTAAATCCACCATGCACGAACAACAAGTAATCTATCACACAACATGAATAAGGCTTTCTTACCCAATATCACAACCAAGTATAACAATATTGTATTGAATAATATATTAAAAAGGTATCCCGACAATGCTTCCCCACTAGTTTTTAACTCTCATTTCCTAAGTATCATGGTGTTACTATACTATACATATCTACATAACTACATATCTACATATCTAAAAGCCACATCCTAACCATATCCACATGATCACTAACACATACCACAAATCCATATTATAACCTCACATCATATATTCATCATATTGGGTTACCATGAACATGAATAACATCCACCTCATTATCTCTTATTAACATGTGTGTCCCCCATAATGTATCACATGTTATGTCACATAATCATCCCATCATCATAGTTTTTACACTAAACTATATCCATTTCAATTCATGAATCATAAATTGATTCCATTAAAACTAATACAACACATATAATGGACAGGGGGAAGAGGTATTAGTTTTCCATTTGTTCCCACAAAACATATATATTTTGGAAAACACACAGAACCCAAAACATTTGGGTTATAGCAAAGTTATCTCACTCTACTGTGGTGAGTGATAAATCACAAGGAATATAATATATATATATATATATATATATCCATAGAAAATCCAAAATTATGGGTTTATACCAAAGACCAATACCAATTCCCAAAACCATCAAAACATCATTTCTACTTATCACTAGAAATGACTACCATCTCCATAACACAAACTAACCCCACCTTTCACACAAACTGACAAAACAACCACAATTTCACATTTAATCTCATCATTTTTTCATTTCAATATTCTGTATTTTACTAGACACATTAAATTAATTGTCCCATTAATTTATCATTATTTAATTTAAAACTATTTATTAACCAGAAAGTCTATTTATCCTAAACATTAACAATTCCTTCATCTTATAATATATCATTAACAACCCATTTCAAGTTAAATTCTAGACAATGGTCATTTCCATATTTATCATTACCAATCATATTCTATAAAAACTATAATCTATAATATAAACCTGAAAAGAAAAAATATTATTGACATGAACCACCCCAAAACACTTGGAATCATCCACCATAATCACTACAGACCACCTCCCCATTCCAAAAAAGCATCCATTCCACCATTTCAAACCACATATCAACACATCAATCAAAACAACATCAATAAACACATCTTCCCATATTAAATAGGGAAAAAAGATATTAATACTATAATTTATATCATTACAATACACTATAACTAACCATAAAACCATATAAACTATCCAGACAACCAACCAGAGGCCATTTATGACCCACATAAAATCATATGCACCAAAACCACATCAAAAAATAAATCTTCCCATGAAAATTATGATAAACCATATGCATCGCTCAATTTTAATTGAATAAAAACAACATATTCCATCCATAATATCTGCAAGTAAAACCATTTTAACCAAAATAAGGGAAAGACAAAAAACAATAGAAAACCCAATAAAAAATCACATTAAGAATTAACATTTTTATCATTCATTATATGTAAATTATTTTATCTAGCATAAAAATCATTACCAAATCCAAAATTTTCAAGAAACTAATTCATTAACATATTTAAATGAGTAAACATTTATCAAATATGATTCTAATAACATATTTTCATCAAATTATATATATATATATATATATTATAGTGATAAGTAAAAGCCTTCTATAACAACAATGACAAACAAGACCTAAATTATAGGAAATATCATAGAATCATATGAAAAACATGAAAAATTTCTCCTTCCTTTAAATTTCTTTTAGTTGGATTAGTTTTTATCATTAGGTTACTCTTTACTATCCACCCAAATAAATAAAAGGCAATAAACTTTCCCAATTCATAGAAAATGGAAAGGGAGAAATTTTGAATCCCCTACCTTGATTGAAGCTTCATTGAAAACTGGACAAGAACAAAATAACTAAGGTTCAACTACTATAAAAAATGATTTAAACCACTTAAAAATCTAATGAAAATGTACTATCATCAAAAAATTATTTAAATACTAACAAAAACAAATGAAAAATCACTACTACAACCTCTGCGAAGAAGTGAATGAAAGATAAGAAAAAAGAAAGAAATATAGGGTATCTTTAATAAAGAGAGGTCAATCCCCATCAATCATGAGGTTTATTTCCTAAAAAATATGAATAAAATAATCCAAATAAGTCCTAGGGTTGGGTTTGGTTTATAGGAATGGAATAAAAATTAATTAAAAGGAATCATGACCCTCTATTATAAGAGAAAATCCAATGGGACTTCACTATGATGTGGTGACATCCAAAATGGTGATGTAAACCTTAATCAAAATAAAATATGATATCTCGAGATTTTAAAATAGATGATCTCCTCTATTATCAGTATCTATGTCATCTATTTTAAAATAGTTTGACCAACAACATGGCATGAAGGTACTCAGACTAATCATAATGAAATTAACTATTACTTCCCTCTAAGAACAACCCCAATGTTGAGTCACTACACCTATTATTTCCAAAATTACCCCAAATACCAACCAGGATGAAAAATCATCATAAACGTGACATAACACCACAATGGTTCTTAAAAAAAGGTGTTTCTCCCTTCCCCATTTCTTATAGGGAAAACCCTGAAACTCCACACTCACCATTATGGGTGTCTCCATGGAGTGATGATATCCATATATAATAGTCACTATGGATGTTATATTTGTAACGGTTCTATACTTTACCAAAATTCCCCACACCATGGCATTACGATGTCATGTGCACCACCATGATAATTAAACCTATCACTATTTTACACAAGGACTCCATTAAGATCTCATTAGGAACCACACCATAAAAAATGGATCCACCATGGCATGGAGAACTACCATGATAAGGAAACTCACCAAAATGGCCATTTCATATCATGGCTTCACTAAAACTTCTAGATAATGAGCTCACCACACTCATAGAACCACCATTATATTTAAAATGGATAGATCCTATTTAAAATGATAATTTTAATCCCAATTAACCCAAAACTACACCTATTACCCCAACACCACATTCAAACACCCTCTTTAAACCCCCCATAATCTCAAAAAATAGTATTTAATGGTCTTTGAAACCTAATAAGTTACATTAGATACATCTCAAATGATACTCATCCTGGAGAATAAAACCCATAACAAAAAAGAAAATACCTATAAAAATAAAAAAACTACATTACTAAACAAAATTAAACATTAGAAATAAATAATCCAAAAAAATAAGGATCAATTAAATCATCCCATTATCAAATAAAATCAAGGTCCTAACTATCTCATGGTTGTAATCTTGGATCTACAAATCACATCCCCATATATAGTTCTCAAAGTCACCTTGAATCTATAAAACAAAAACCAATGGAATGATGCACCCATGCTATACCTTCTCTCGATGATCCTAATTCCCACCAAGAATCTCCCTTAACATAAAATCCTCCTCCATGTATAATTGTACACAATCAATGAAATGTGGTTTTTCATGAATATATTTATGATTCTACAACACATAGAATGAATAATTAACCCTATCCAAATTTAGGGTAAGAACTAACTGATACTCCACCTCACTGAAATTCCTATGACACCTCAAAAGGAATAATAAACCTAGGGGAAAGATTACTTCCTTGGATAAACCTCCACTACCCATGATACAGGGAAAACCTCTATAATATATCATTTTCTACCAATAACTATAAGTATATCCACCTCTAATATGTATAAGACTTCTAATAGTCCCATGAAACCTTAATCCACCCCTAAATCAAGAGAGCCTTCTTAGCCATGCTCTGCACCACATATGGTGAAAATACCATTAAATCCCTAATATCGTTCTAGCACAATGTTGATCTATATGGTATCTCATAAATGACATCAAATGAATCCATATAATCTATTTTAGGAATGTTAGATAGTTCTAAGGAAAAAATAAGAGCCAAAATCATGCTGAATAAATACCAATAATTGTGAGAAAAAATAAGGATCGTGATAAGGTACTATGAATCTTGACACCCCATGAATCTTTAATATCTAATCCATAAACCAAAACTCTAATACACCCACAGAACATGATTCCATGATCACAAATAAATGCTTCTACTTTATCAACCAATTAATAATAACCTAGATAGCATAATTTCATACATAAACTTAAGGGAAACTAGTGAAAAAATAAATAAAATTTCCTCCCATTTCAAATCAGTGAAATCCTATGATTTCAATAAACCACAAGGGACACTATTTTTTGACTTTACCCACAAATAGAAAAAACACTACAACATGAACTCTGTTGCAAATCACTTCAACCCTAACCACGAATACTTACTCCTTTGGGAATATTACATCTTTTATATACCAGGATTCACCCCCAAGGGTGACCTATGAAACTCGTGAAATTCTACCTCACACATCTCCAATGGAACACATAATACCCCTGGAATGAAATATTACGTCGATCATACTCTAACCAACCCACAAGTGTCTCACTAAAAAATACTTTATCTCTAATAACCTCATCCTCCAAATCTACCCATTGAGACTCCTCCATATATATTAACAAAGATGGTATATCTATAATATGGTATATAAAAAATCTAACACTAGTCTTATTTTCATCAAGATGAATCACTAAAAGCTCATCCAACACTCTCCAAGAATCCATTGAATATCAAAAAAATACCCCCACAAATTAATATCCTATGAATCATCCACTACATTCCATTTATCTAGGGTGTAGGAAATATTAAAGTCTTAGTATCTCATGTAATCCATCTATCTCCACTGATATAGATTAAAATCCCATTAAGAGAATATATACCTCAATATCATCTGATCTATAAATCTATGATGCATCCACTAATGAGATAATATTTCAATAACTTCAGGGAATACACAATTACTTCCAAATCGATATAATGGGTGTAATAACTAAAATCAGGAGGATATAATGATCTAGAACCATATGAGTTCACCACCCTCTAATGTATTTGGAAACAACCCAAAAAGATATGGGAAGAATCATATAAAACGATAAACAAAACTCTCTCATCTAGAAATAAAAGAACATGAGTATTTATAAACATCTACTACATGTTGTCAAAATTTACCTAATATTTTTCAATTTATCTGAATTCCTATTCCATTTTGATCATATATTTTTAAATGGATTCAATCTAATATAATTGTAACATAAATATCTAATAACATATCATAAATCCAAGGAAAATATAGACCTATAAAATATTTTTGTCTATTTCCTAAGTAATAATATCCTTGATCCATGAAGGATTGACCACTAATCGCTATCGAGATACTGCATTCCTCAGACACATCGCATGTAAAAAACATGCACTTGGATAACATTCTATAGAGATTATAGTGAGGAAGGGATTGTAAAATAGCCCTATTATTCTCTTTATGATCCTCCTTCGACATTTAGTATGTGCGGATAGTTTTTATTAACACTACCATTAACTGGATAGGGAACTCACCAAACATTGAGTTCATAAGAAAAAATTGGGTGTTTGTTACACCAAAAGGCCTAACCAAGAACTCAAAGTTCCAATATCAACACATGAAGGATATTTTTGATATATCCCCAACCTTCCCCCTCATATGATGATACCCTAACAAGAAATCAGTATTTTAAAACTAGATATCTCCCTTGAACTGATCGAATCGATTATCTGTACTTGGATAGGGGTAATTGTTATTGAATGTTTCACAATTCAATCACTAATAGTAGATAAAAATATTAAACCTCCATCCACCTTCTTGGAGAACAACACCAAAGAACCCCATAGATACACACTAGGCCTGATAAAACCCTTCTATATAAAATCTAGAATCCAAAATTCATATTGCTTAAAATGTTCCATTTCATAAGGATATATTAAAATTGGGGAGGATTTTTGATGTAACTCCATAATGAACATGATATCCCCTCATAAGGTAGCATTAGAATTTATTTAGAAAAAATATCCAAAAATATTCAAAAACTCTAGGGAACAGCACCACTAACACCTATACTAAACCCAATGATAACTATACTAGGTAAAAAATAGGCTATAAATTCCTTCGACCCATCTGATGATCTTGATCGACAAAAAACACTGCACATTGACCATCTACATCATAGAACATAACCTTAATTTAGATGAAATCATTGTTTGTATACAGAAAATACAACCTATTTGTTCTAATGAGAATATTTTATTATTGTATCTATAATAAGAAGAAATCACTAAGTGAATGATACTATGATATCATCATCTCACAAACCCAACACACATTAATGAAACTAGATAGACCTTCAACTCCCATGGTTAACACCAGGGGAATAGAATACTCTCTACCATGGGTCCCTAGGTGAAGAACAAGGTGGGTTTAATAAAGCAGTTCAATGATCTGGATCAAATAAAGCAAAGACATCCCTATACAATATCTATCCCATATGGTATTGATATTTCTATTATGTGTAATTAACCATGGTCAGCTTCTCTTCCCTATAGGTCCTGCTAAATACCTCCTCCAAAACAACACTCATCCCAATATACGTAAGGATTGTAAACATCATGCCGATTTCCTTTATTTGTTTCATCACCCCTCAGTAGAAAACAACCATTATAACCCTGTTACTGATAATTAATCTGAGGGAACTACTATTGAGGCTCGAATAGAATCATACCACTTATACCCTAATGGCCTTTTAAAATGTTCAAGAACAAGAATAGATTATGAATCTTTCATCTATATGAAATCCACATAGTCATGGAGGTCTAAGTGGATACATAAAAACTTCCATCTCTGAAAAATGTGAGGATGAATAAAAGGGTTGACTCTTTACTGGTTAGAACCAAGATTATCCCGATATATGAAACCCTTTATTAGTAGATCTAATTATTGGGAATCTCTAATGACACCCATCTCAATGGAATCCCAACTACACATGTATCCTCTTGATCACGTCCACCATTTTCAGCATGACAAGATACATATGCAATGTATATGGGGTAACTCAATCCAAATATCTGGATGTAATACGTCCTGAAAACTCTAAAATGTGACCTATAACAAATTGTCATGAGATTCCATTAGAACTGACACATGATCTGACACTACACTTGACTTGAAGGGCATTCTAAACCCCGTGGGTTGGAAAATATGGTGTAAGTATCAATAATTATATTTTGAAATGATTGTATCCTTAGATATTAATAAAAATGGGTAGTTAGTAGATAAAAACAAAACATCCAACTAAACATGGAATAACTAAGAAACATCCATAAAATTATAAAAAACTACAATCAAATCCAATATGTTGAAAAAATGAAAAAATATCAATACAAAAGGATGATAAGACCAACCAAAAAAATAAAAGGTTGATGAAACCTAAATAGATCTAACTGCACCACATGTTACCATTGATCACTCATCGCATCCCACTCATCTATCCATGGGTAATCTTGAACCAATGAACTTAAGTAGATCTTAGTATTGGAATACTAAAAAATATCTATATAGGAATGATCTAAACAAAAAATTATGTTGACACCCATAGAAACAACAAAAATCCTTTTGTCGTATATTTCATAAAATGAATGATTGAATAGAAGATGTAAAATCAGGTTTCTCACATTATTTATAAAACTAATGCAATTCAGTGCCACCTACACATTAAAAATAAAATACACTTTTTTTTGAAATAAAAAAAATCATCATTTTTTTAAAAAATCACACTAAGAAAAGTGGTACTCTAAAGCGATGGAAACCTATACAAAATAAAATTTATCCCTCTTTACAAAACATGTCTTGAAAAATCATTTTTCATAAGTATCGTTAAAAAATGAACCACTTCATAAAAATTAATTATGATGTAATGAAAATATTTGTATTTTAAAACAAAATTTTCCAAATTATTTTTAAAACATACAATTTGAATGTGAACCAATACACACCCAACGTGATCTATGATCACACCTAGAAATCCAGGAAAAAATAAAACATAGTCCATATATATAACTAAAAAAAATATCCATATAATTAATAGAACTAGGTGATTAATATTTATTCATAAAACAAAATCCCCAAAAATAAAACATCCCAAAGGAACCTATCATCATGGGAATCATCCTAAGTCGCTACTAAAAAAAGCATGAAATGGAGACATGGAACCTAGTATGGCACTACTGAACGAGTTTATATCCATGAAAATCCCATTATAAAATCTAAAAATATATGGACCAATATCTTCTATACTACCACAAGAGACAAAAAGGATATTAGCATGTCACATGTTAACCTCTTGACATAACCAATGGGGTATAGCCAAGAATTATTCCCTAGATAGCCCACTACTGTACATAAGGAATTTCTCTCATATAGGTCTCCTATTATCTACCTAGGACTCCCATGGAAACTCCAATGTAGGTGATCAAAAATACATCATAAAATGTATCAAATATGATTCATTTGAAAATGAGATATATGTCACCTCCTATTACATTATAAGAAGATTCCACATTTTCTTAATACATTCATATTAAGTATATAAATATATAATAATATAAAACCTACCCAAAGAGATCATAAGATTCATTGGGCATAATAATTGTCACTTGAGGATTTGATGATGGTATCATGCATTAATAAATCATTTTAAATAAAAATTACATATTATATTTCATGAAATTGATCATGAAGCTATGTCGTATTTATACCAATTGAAAAACACATGTCAGATGTTCTCTTAAAACCATTTATCAAACCACATGTTTAAATCCATTTTAAAAATTTGACTACTCCCATATGGTCACTCTTGAAAGAAACGAAAACCTATTAAAAATAAGTGTGTTGGTTCCATGAACCCATTTCAAAACTATACATCATGATTAAAAAGTGTTTCAATACAAAACAATACCCCATAATCTAAAAATCATTTAAACATAAATAAGGTCAACTCCCTTTTATTTTTGAAACATTCCTTTTAAAAATTAACACAGTTGCTTCAAATAAAAACTCGGATCAAAAACCCCGTTAAAACATTCAAATTCTATTAGAAAAATAGTCCAATAGAATAGAAAATAATTTTCATATGAAATTCATCTATACCAGGTATTTTAACCATTAATAAACCAATTTATAATCTTAAAATTCATACCATAGGATTATAATTTCACTATAAAGGATCTAAATAAATTAAATTATTCCAAAAGAGGCACTCATGAGATTTCATATGCACGTGGAATATGTCACATCCATACTATGTATCGCCTTGAAATTATAAAATAAAAAAATAGAATAAGACATGATATTATACTCAAAACTCCTATCTTAAACTAACCACAAAATATATTTCTTTAAATTTAACCTCTTGAATAGCATACAAAACACACAACCCCGAGTCCAAATGAACTGTAATATAGTATACCGTTATGACTTAGCCATTAAATTAGTGTGTATGAATAGTAATTAGTAAATTAAAAAAATTATATGTTTTACACATGTAAAAAATATTGGTGATATATTTATTATAAATAACATAATAAAGTTTTTAAAATAAAAAGAAATGTTTTTTGAAAAAATGTAATCTACAATATCTACTAAACCTGGGTGTTACCCTGATTATGTGTCCCCACCACTTTCAACCATGTCACCAACTTCAGATAACCATTTACCAATTAACCCTCCACCTTCTAATATATCACCCGATATACCCATCAAAAATCGACTATGACCTATGCCATATCGTTGTCTATCTCCCCACCTAGGGTTTCCCTCTTCCAGCATCTTCCTCCTAAAATCTGCCTACAAGTCCCATCACGCTATTCCGTGAGAGTCTCCTCCCTCCAAACATGATTCCCCTCGTGCTATTCCATTGAAACACCTAGTGTAACTCCTAGGGTTCCTGCTTCAGTATCTCATTCCCTCGTCTATCTCTTCCCACATACTGCTTCCCACATCCTCCTCACCGTTTTATTACTCCTCTTATGCTACTCATCCTTGAGAATCCCGCCATATCCTCTTACGATTACAGATACATATAGTTGGCATCCCATCTCCTAGGTTTCCCAGCCTTATTCGACTCCTCCACGCTCTACCTCCATCATCCAAGAGTCTACTCCTCCCACAGTTCTGAATCCCACCAACCCCATCCCCTCCTGGTCGCTAAATCCCTCACCGTCTATGAAAATTCGAAGCATTATCAGTCTCCTCCAAGCTCTACCGCGGTAAAGAACACCTCACACCTACTTCAAAAATCCATTCACCATCACATAAATGTGATATTTTCTTTGAAAAAAACTCTTCTAGTTTCTTTACAGAAATCGATGAAGGGTAATTTTTTTTTCCTAATCCCATATTCAATCAGCTCCCGCATCATGCATATGGTCTTTTCTCCTCTGTAGCTTCTCCCTATTATATTTTTCTTCATTGTAGTTATCCATTTAACTTAGTTTATACAATTTTTCCATATTTTAGTACAATAAAATTTTTCAAAGTGGGTCGGTTCTCATAATTTTTTGGATAATTATTCATTTCTCTCTAATATATAGATCTTCCAGCTACATCGGAATTTTTCAATGGACATTTGTTATACTCATTTCCATTTTTCTATAATTAAAACATAAAATTCATTTAGTCTCCTCAATTTTATAAGATTTAAAAAAAATTAGATTTATTATACACAACTCTTTTCAAATTCATTATATATAACTGTTTTCCTATTGATGATTTCTCAAAAAGATTCTATACATAATTGTTTTCAGATTTTTCTTATAGGTGATTTTTTTAGATTTCATATTGCATATTTCTTATACTTAACTATTTGTAGATTGCTTATAAATAACAATTTTCTTATACTTATTTGTTTGAATATTTCTTATAAATAGTTGTTTTCTTATACATAATTGTTTTCTGATTTCCTATTGTAGATTGTTTGCGGATTTCATATTCAGTTAGTGCTGTTATAACATAAATGTTTAGTTTTTATGTGTCATAATTTTTTTTCAAGTACCCATAGTAATTTAAAATATATATACTAGAAATACCAAAGTTGGGTTCCTTTATAGTACTTAAAATCCTTACAAACTTCCGCTTCTGTAAATATTTTTTCCTCCCTCTATACTAGAAACCCCCTATCTCTATTACTCGACTTCTCCATGCACCACAACCAGCAACAAAATTGCTTCATTAGTGATCTACCCCTGCATCTACTGTAACATCCTGGATAAATAAAGAATATGAAATTTTCATATTTATTAATATTTTTGAAATAAATATTAATTTTACTTAAAGAGGTTTCTATGTTCGATAGTGTACTAGATACAGAACAACAAGTTTATTTGAAATCTTATGTTGCACACTAACAATATAATATTATTATTTCAAATGGCAGTTAATGCCAAGTCATTATATTGGTAGAAATGAACAAAACTAACTAAAATATGATTATTTATGTTTGTTAAATGTTTTAGCATTTACCCAATGAAAGTTAAAGCCATAAAATGTGAATGAATCAAATTTTAGGCATTAATACTCTAATATTCTTTAAAAGGTTCATTACCACCTTTTGATGGTGAACTGACTTTAAATATAGTTTTTGTCACTCATATATTTTATATTTGAAAAAATAAAATTCTTATTTAGAATTGGGTCATCAAAATTTACTTTGGATGAAATTTTTGTATTTTTCTGATAATGTTCATTTATTTATGAATTGTTAAAAAATGCTGTATTTTAATTCCATACCACCTTTTAATCTAATTTATTTATATGGTTAGATTAAATTTTTTATTGGTTTTAAAGTGTAAATAGATTATATTTTTTTCCATTTAATCCAATTTTGGCCATTGGATGTAATTTCACTTTGAAATTGGACATTAACATGTACCAATATTTTCATAGTTATTTCTTACAAACATGTTTTTTGTTCTGACAATGGGAATTAATTATAAAATTAGTTAATGAAAGTTTCATATTTTCTATTTATTAAAATAGAAATCATTTTTTAAATCATAATATCAAATTTATCTTAGAGTTAATTTTTGGAATTTTTCTGAAAACCCTCAATTTTTGATGAATAGTGAAACCAGTAAGTTGTAGTTAAAAACAGAATTTTTCGTTTAAATTAAATTCTACCGCTTTTGTGAATTTAATTTTGAAAATATGAAATTCATTTTTTTCATTATTATTCAAAATGTGGTTCAATGGTATGAAAATTATTTTTGGGGAATAGTAACATTTTTTACTTTTATTAACGGTGATTAATGGTAATTAAGGTAATTTAAGGTAAAAATAATGTAATAATAATATAAAATTTCATTGAAACATGTCCAAACCTCATTGGATGAGTCATGGACGAACAATAAAATCCATGGGTCAATTTTGTAACCCCATTGAGCCACTTGGGAAAGATAATGACATTAATAACTTTTTATTTTAAGTAAAAATAAAAATTTCATAAACATGTATTATTTTACTAAATAAATTTTTCCATGGGGTTATATAAGTTATATTTTCGAAAATAAATATTCATTGGAAATATAAACATATTTCATATATCATGGTGTTTTTTTATATTTTTTACACATAAATAAATAAAATTATTTATGACAAAATGATGATGCAATGTTTACGTCATTAATGAATGATTTAAATAAATAAAAATATAAGAATTAAAAAATATCCAAAACTTGTAAAATTCTTATTTTATGATTTTATTTCGAACATGGGACACCATATCTTCTACATTAATGTTTTATGGACCTTTATAAACCGAAAAATCAATGTATAATAAAATAATAGTTTCAAACTTTCCAAAAGAGCCCCTTCTCTCCCTTATAAAATCCCTAACTTCCTACCCATTTCTCACACTTATCAAGCCTTTTTCCCCTCAAAACTCTACTCAAATAGGCTCCCAATATCCATATATTCAACCTATAATCCTTACCTTAGGAATAAAGCACTTCTAGAATCCCTTCTAATACAAACCAAAGGGAGTTACCTGATTTAAAGGTAACATCTTCTCTTACGATCTTTTGTTTTATTTAACTACTCAAACACCATAAACTCTTTTTATTACTTTATTTTATAAAACAACTAGTATCCTAAATATACTAGGATGTTTTTATGATAAATATTATAACTAAACATACACACACCACCATATAATGGGGAAATAACATAATGTTTCAGTGGATGACAATCTAACACCGCCCGAAACGATGATTGTTCAATTATCTCTTACTACCTCTCATGGTGACCGTTATAATAGAAATTTATTTATATGTGATATATATTATATTTATATTGTTTCAATTATTCTTTATTTTTCATTTATAGAATACCTTTATGGTTTCCATAATGGGTAAACGCGACAATTTCATTTGAGGAAGTGCGGACTACCGCCCCTTCAAAATGATATGACTCATTAATGCCATACATGGAATGTATAAAGGATAGAATTATATGAAATTTTGTAAAATATATAACATAGATATTATACTGGAGTTATAATATACCTATGTATCATTATGTTTTCATTCCATTACAATATGTAATGGAAATGAAAGTAGCGTTCATGCGTATGTACGACTTACCATCTCCATGAATGGTGCATTTCATTTCCTATCATCAAATGTTATGTAATATTATAAATACATATATATAATGGATATATATGAAATATATGAAATATATATGATGAAAATAGTTATAGATATAATGGAATTTTGACCACATAGACAATTTATAATTATAACAAGTTTATTTTTGACTCAAGTACCAAATATCAACAAAACGACCGTTATTAACTTATATGACTACATAATGATTATAACATGGTAATAAGTGATATAAAATGAATAATAAAAGTGAAAAATGTTTTTAATAAAGTATAAATTAACTTATGTTTATTATTCATGGAAAAAAGAAACAAACAAGTCAAGTCGAACAACGAGGTAAGGGACTCTTATCTCAATTTCAAGTCCGTGAGATTTCCATTGTTCGCCAACTATTTCTTGCATGTGGTGTATTGTGTACTGAAATTTAATATATATTATCATGATTCTATTTGTATTCATGGTATTCTGTGATTAATTTGGTGGTTATTATATTTTTTTCATATGACTTTATTGATTACAACGAGTTAAGGTGTTTTCTTATCACTTTTATTCCCATAAGATTCATGCTATATTTTCCACTATTTACTTTTTGTGGTGCATGTAATGCCTATGATTATAATCTTTATGTAATTTAATTTTATTTATGGTTATTTAAATCTACATTGTATGGTCATTATTTCATAGGGTTTATGCTTCTTAAGTTTCCAAATCGGTAAGGGAACCTTTCACCCTCCCCTTTTTAAAACACTTCTTTTTGTTATGTCTTTTAATTCACATCTTCTTATGTTGTGATATGTTCTTCTATATCCTTATTACTATAAATTTTATGTCAAAGTGAACAGATACCCTTTTTTATCTCGTCAACTATATTTTCTGAAATTTTATGTGACACAGTTAGGCTACCGAATTTTTGTAAGGGATCTTGTTAACCCAATTACATTTCTTTGGGTTGATCTTATCTTTTTTATTTATGTAGTAATTTGATTTATACATGAATTTATTTTATATGGTGTATAAAAACCTATCAATTTTCATTTCATTCAAAGGGAATCTTTTTCTACAAAGCTTTTTACTAATTGACAAAAAGGAATGTTTCTTTTTTTAACGTACGCAGTGACAAAGTCCTTTCCGCTGCCATGAGTATTATTTGTATTTGGCTTCCTTAACAAGCCATAATTTTTTTAAAAGGAAAATAAATACCATATAATATTTTAAGTATTTTGGTATTGAAAATGTTTTTGAAAATGGTTTTTTTATTTCAGTATATTTAAATTATATATTGTGATTGAAATGAAGAAATGTTATCTTTTCTTTATGTTTGTTTTATGTGTTATGGTTCTTGGGAATTATTTACAAATACGGGAGGTTCCATGATAAACCTAGGGTGGATGAGCCTGAGATAGCCCTCTAAGGCATTGGGTAACGTGATGGAGGTAAACGTTAATGTTTCTCCTAAGATATTTGGGGAATATACTCTGATGGGTATTCCAAATGTGACTCCCTATGTAGCTGTGTTAACTACAATGTAAGTATGTTATGAATGCCATAAGATACCTTTATGATTTAATACTTATGTGTGTTATTCATAAATCTTATAATTTAGTAAGGTGTGTTATGATTGGAAATTATGGTTTCATTGATTTTTATTTATTGATGAGTTAATGTTTCCATTCCTTATTTTATATCAATTATAAATCTTTTTTTTCACTCATCCCATGTTTTTGAAAAGTTTTTTACAGGTTATAAAGAAAGGTAAGAGAAAGGAAGTTTTAAAGATGATTTATATCAAGAAAATAACTCTCGTTTTATTTAAAAAGTTTTATTTTTGTGAAAAATCGGTTAAATTAGAAGTGTCTACTTTGTAATATTAAAGTTGATATGTACTAGTTATGTCCTAATTATCTAAAACTATAAACATGAAAAGATTCACAATGTGAATTATTCATTTAATTAATGATTATGATGTGTTTTAATGCCGGGTTCTTATATCTATAGTGGACATCTCTTTCCGGTTTTTCTTCTTCTAACCTACATGATACAGACCCCTTTATAGTTAAAAATTGCTCTTCAGAACCTCTGGCCCAACAACTGGTCTTCACCATTATACTAATATGACCCCTTTAATAAATTTCATGATTAGATCCACATGAAGTAATACCTTTTTCACACTTGTGTTTTATTTTATTTTTATAAATTCTCTAAACTTTTCTCCAATATTATTTAATCCACTTTTTTTGTGAATTTTTCTAAAATTTATAATATATATCTTCTTTTTCTGATTCATAAAAAACAACTAAACTACAATTAATTCTTCTTATGAACTATTTTCTACTTGACCCTTTACAGTTACAAATAGCTCATCAGAACCTCTAACACAACAATTGGTCTTCACCATTATACTTATAGGATCCCTTTAACAAATAGCACGATTTGATCCACATAAAGTAATACTTTTTTTCACACTTTTGTGTTATTTTATTTTTATAAATTCTCTAAAATTTTCTCCAATATTCTTTAATCCACGTTTTCTATGAATTTTTCTAAAATTTAAAATACATAACTGCTTTTTCTGATTCAAAAAAAAACAACTAAACTATAATTCAGTCTTCTTATGAACTATTTTACACTTGACCCTTTACAGTTACAAATAGCTCATCAGAACCTTTGGCACAATAATTTAAACCAATTTCACAGGTAGATCCATATGCAATAATATTGTTTTTCACACTTGCGTGTTTTTTTGTTTTTATAAATTCTCTAAAACTGTCCGCAATAATCTTTAATCCATGTTTTCTATGAAGTTTCCTAAAATTTCAAATACATATATGCTTTTATGATTTAGAAAAAACAACTAAAATTCTTTCTGCCAATTTGAATATCTATATTCTCTTCCAGCGTTGACATATTCCTCTTTTACCACATCATATCATATAGCACCAGTTAGGCTAACGTATTTGCTTCAATAGGTATCTTTCTCTATTAATATCATGCATGTTTTGTGTAATGTTCATTTAGATTTCATAAAAACTATTTAACTACATGCTTAGTCAATTTTCATGTTGTCTTCCCAATTTATATTTCATTCACTCTTCTCCCAAATATGCATATTATGAATTTATGGAAAACCATGAGGATTATATAAAATGAAAACCAATATGAACATGCAATCCCCATTAGAAACTAGTGAAATGTTTTAGAGGAGACTACTAATGAAAGAACAGAAAAAAGGTTGTGAGATATATATTACCATTTCTTTGTACTATTCTACTATTTATCATTATTTCAATACATATATTTATTATATTACCACGATAACTATTTTGACATCTAAAAAAATTCTTCTATGAGATATACCGAGCTATCTTGAACTGCAATAAGGTAACCATTGTCAAAAAATTACAGCACACACAGAGGAACACTCATGCCATTATCACCTTTATCTACCAATTGTTCTATCAATCTAAATTTATCTGTTCATTCATTTAGATTTCATACTTTACTTCAAGAAACCACTAATTAATAAAATTTATCTTCTATTTTTTGGAAGTTCCTAATGAATTTCCAACTTTTTCAAACATATTTTTCAGATCAGGCAAGAGAAAAGAGAGTCTAGAAACTATGGTGCAACATGTTGTTCCATTTTGTAAGAATGATGTCACCATAATATTAGAATGACATATTGGTTATATAAAATTGGTATTTAATAACTTAGTCTTTCATTATTACTTTTGATATCTTTGAATAATGAAGAAAATATTCTCACTTACTCATCCCTCACCTCTTCTCCATAGTAAGCACAGATCATACTTTTACACATTTTTATCCATTTTAATTGAATGTAATTTCTTACACATTACCCTTGAAAAAAATAATATATTGCTAATACAATTACTGGAAGCCGTACTTCTTTTTCATGCCCATTAGTTTTATAAAATTAAACCCACATATAAGACATTACTTATTTATTTATGTATCTCTATATTAGATGAAATATTGAGAAATAACATATATCTTCTTGTGGTCGATAATAACTACTCTTGGTGCAGGTTCTATCTAACAACCAGATGTTCCCAGTATAATAACTCATATAAGTACATAAACACATTTAAGAAGATATGTTATAATACTTCCTACAACACATTTATACATATACAGCTGTACATGTTTAAATTTAAAAGTTTAAAACTTTTTTGAATGTAATATCAATGTAAATTTGACGAAAAATGGTTACTATAGAACATTAAATACTACATAAAATAGCGGAGAACACCTTTTATTTTAGTTTCCTTATATTAAATCATATTTTTCATTCTTTTTATGATTATTTGTTGTCAATATTTTTTTCCAGTTATATATATTCTATTATTACTATAAGATATTATGTTTTGCAATGTAATCATTTTTTCAAAAGGATTGTTTACATTTGCATGACCTCATATAAAACATTATTTATCATAATTAATAGATTTTCAAGTGTCCATTTTAATGTTATTTTCATTCATGTATTTCAATTCCACATGATGAAACTAATTTTTCATTCCTTATAATTTTTCAAAAATATTTTCAAATGTGTTTATCCGAAATGTTATCTACTATCTTAATGATGTTTATATTTTGTCTAATTGTATTCCATTAATAAGTATGACTATTTTTTGATTTTAATATATTTAATATTCATGGTCATTATTTACGTTGAAATATAGTATTTTCTTCTTAAAAATAAGCATTGAACCATATCTCTGTGTGAACACACGGGCGAGTACTAGTTTTTTTTCTAAAAGAAGGTTTAGTCACACATTTAAAACATGATTTAAAAATATTTTTTACCAATTTTATAAAATATATTTGACAAAATTTATATCATAATATAAAAATTATATTAAGGTGAATTGTTTATATTTTTCTGAAAAGTTTCATTTTTGATAAATAATGAAAATACTGAGTTTTAATTGAAAACTTCCTTTTATTTTAAATTATTTATACAGATGAATTATATTTTAAATTATTTTTTTAGTATATATTGTTCAATTATATTTAAATTAATATTATTTAGATCATTGGTATCATTTTAATATTGAATTGTGATATAAAAACATTGTAATCTTTTCAACATTTTCTCATTGAAAACATGATTTCTTGTCGTATTTATGAGATTCATTTTAAATTAAAATTTTACAATTATGTGAATAGAATTTAGAAAAAAATATTCCAAATTTTTAATCATAATAATTTATATTAGCTAATGAGTTGAACATAATTTTTAACTATTATGAATAATGAAAACAATAAAAAATAATTACTATGGTTAAAGTAAAAAATGGATTTTATAGGGCATAAAATAAATCATAATGGTTAAAATTTCCTAATGTTTTATTCTAAAATACATTTTATATCCATATTTATACCATATAATTTCTAGGTCTCAATAATTCTATATTTGGGACACTTTTATAATCTAAAAAATTTGGCTACACCTCATTCTTTCAAGAAATTACAAGTGTGCCACTCACCTCAATTATAAAAGGCCACCCCTATCCTATATTAATCTCTCCATAAAACACTTTTTTTATCCATGATCTACCAAAATAACTTCCAAAATTCCATCCCATCACACTATAATATTTTTTTTTGGCCAAAAAACCGTTCTAGGAATATATTAGTTATAATCCCAAAGAGGCGATCCAAGATGTGGTAAAATTATTAAGTATGAATTTTTCTTTTATTTGTTCTACAATATCCTTAAAATATTATTCATTTATGATTATGTAATAAAATATGTATCAATAATATAAATATATATTATAATTTTAAGTGCATGACCTATATCTATCTCATATTCCCTCAAATGTAAATTGATAACGCCGCTCATGTGTACGATAGACTACCACCCGATGAACTAATGTGACATGTTTTCTATCAAAAGCTCTCATAGTTGGGTATTGTGATATATATAATAAATATATATGATATTTATTACATAATGATACCTATATATTCATTAAATCTCTCTCTCTCACACACACACACACATATATTACTTTCCATTACGTATGGGATACGATAACGTCGCTCGTGTGTACGGTGGACTACCGCCTTGCGAAGGTATGTGATTCATTTTTCCCTAACACTGTACATGGATGATGATAAGGAAAATTTTAATGAATATATGTGATATAAATGAAATAAATATTTTATTAATCAAATATTTATAATTATTAAATGAAAATATATCATTTTACTTCATACACTAAAAATAATAACTTTGTTTGGGAATGTGTTGACTACAGCCCTCACGAAGCGATGTAAACCTCTTTTCATCACCACAACATATTAATGATATATATAAATATATTTAAAGGAATAATATGGTATATATTATATTATTTTTATTATTTAAAGAGAATATATTACTTATCTTCTTTTCAAAATAATCATTGAAAATGGAAACGTTACTCATGCATACGTATGACCTACCATCTCCATGAATGTAACATAATTTATTTTTCATAGCCATATTTCATGATTGGTTTTAAAAGTATAATTTATGAATAAATATGATAATTATTTCATGATTATTACTCTGAAAATTTTCAAATAATGACTTGTTTTACCATATTCAACCTACCAAAGACATTCTTGAAACATAACCATAATATCATTGAAACATTCTACATAAACACAATTTATTATATATAACATGGTAATAAGTGAAATAAAATTAATAATAAACTTTAAAAAGGTTAATAGTCATTTAAATAATTAAAAATAGTTTATTTTTTTAATATAAAGAATATATGTCATGAGTCAGACTGATGGTAAGGGTTTTTAATCTCACTTTTATTTCCATGATATATTTACCATATTCACTACTTATTTGATTTGTGTGGTGTATATAATTCCCATTTGAGATGTTATATAATAAATATATTTATATTAATGGGTTTTAATTTTCATTTTATGTTATTTATTTCATGGGGATTATAATTTAAAAGTTACCAAAGTGGTAAGGGTTAATTACAAAATGTCATCATTTTTCATAATTGTTTTTTATAAAGTTTTCCATGGGGGAATTATTTGATATGTATATCTTAAAATAAATATATTTTATTATATTAAGGTTAATCATGATATTTTTCAATAAATTGTACCATTTTACAATCATTTTTATTTAAAATGAATTACAAAATGTTTTTATGAAAATATGACATTATTTCTCTCTTCGACGGAAATCCTTTTTCATCAAAACCCATGTTTTACAAAAATATTTTCAATTTTATTTAACATTTTAAAAATTATTTATAAAATACCTTTTTACCCATTTTTTTATTTTAAAATTATTTTTTTGAGTAATATTCATGTATTTTGTAAGGAAATTCATGTTTGAATTTTAGTAAAAATGAGAAAGGAATCTCTATTTTAACATGTTCAAAATGTGTAGAATTTTCCACCATCATGACCAGTAAATGTTTTAATTAAAATATTACAAGTTTGATAAGATTATTTTTAATTGAAATTGATTTAAAAATATTTTTTGAACCTTTTTTAAGGATATTTTCAATATTCAAAGGTTCTTTTTCTCAAAAATGTCTTAAGGTTATTTTCATGGTATTTCTATTCCTAAATAACATCAAACCTCTATTTTACTTATGATCCACTGAGGATATATTATATTAATACCATACTTATTGTTACTTATATATATTATATGATCAGTTTGAATGGGGTTGTATAGTTTTATTTCCATTCACTATTTTACTATGGATGTGTTATTATTATGTTTATTGAATGGGGTAAGTATTAAAATTTTGAATTTTAGTTTATCAATAGAAATGATTACGATGATTTTGTTTCACCCCTTTTATATGGGGAATTATTTATACTTAAAATGTTATTATAGGGGACATTATAAAACCTCAATTCATCGGTAGGTATCATGAGATTGCATGGATTGGGTTTTGGACAAGGCCTTACCCATTTATATTAAATTCTTGGCACAAGGCACCAATTTTATTAGATGTCTTGGAAGAAGTCCCTGATGATATGTTGTAGATGAAAAATATTTCTATTCCATAATTATGAATTTAGTTATTGATATTCCATGTGATTATTGGATTATTTTATTAGTTAGGAAATTCGTAGTTTTGTTTTCAAGCTTGTGTGAATCTTTATATTTAATTATTTGATCATAATTTATTCCTACCATATTATTCATAAGTTATTGATTAAATGGAATGTGTTCTAGTTATTTACCTTTCTATATTTATTATTAGTTATTTAATTGTGTCTTACACTATATAATTAAACTTAATGATCATTTGAGATCACCACTTTCTTATGTTTTATTTTTCCAAGGATATGAGGAAGTATTTTTTTTATTAATATTCAGGGATACACTAAGGATAGTAATGGTATTCTAAAAAATAAAGTTCTTTATGTACTTTATATTTTAAAAGGTAATGTGAATTTAAAGAGTTTATCTAGTTTACCATTACTAATAAACAATTTTGTCTTTCTGGATGTGGTTCCAACTGTCTACTGTCAATGTAATAAAAAAGACACTAGATCCAGAATAATGGGGTCGGGGTCATTATAGTTGGTATTAGTGGAAGTTTATTATAAATGTTCGAAACTAGATTAATTAAAAAATATATTATAGAACATATAAATACGATAAACATTGATGATAAGTGCAGAATAACATCCAAATGTTTTTTAAGGAGAATATTTCAGGGTTATTCCTAGAAATACATCCCTATCTAGATATTATAAGTTGCCGGGGTTCTAGAATAGAGATACCAAGGGGTAGTAACTATTAAAAGGAAGAATTATTATTGAATAGATCGTCACTTAGTTCATGAAAAAGGCCTTAATATGAACCTAGTTTTAAAATCTAAATGGATATGCTTAGGATAATTAATATTTTCATTACAAACAAATATGAAAGATTTAAAAATAAATATATCCCCAAATAAACCATATTTATGATTACAAAATTATCTATGCCTAATGTTTTTAATTTATATTAACTATGTCACTATTTTTGGGATTATGCAGTATGTTTCATAATTATATTATCTAATCTATAATATTATATCATTTAGAAATGGTTCTTGGAATAAGGAATGAGAAAATCACTAATGAAAATATGCTAAAGAGTGAGAATGACCATTTCTTTGATGGGGTTAAGTCAATCATTTGAAGGGGACTATTATCGGAAACATTATCATCATATGATGAAATAATATCATATGATAAAAATATATATAAATAATTCACTATGTATTATATCTTCAAAGGGAATCGAGATAAGGAGACGATGATAGATAAAACGATAGATAAAGGTATGAAGGGAAAGAAGTATTTTCCCACATGTGATAATTTTGGAAAGAAGCACCCAGGTACTTGTTTAAAGGGAATGATAGTTTTCTACATGATAATAGATAAAGAACGCCATGATAATGATTTAATGGGAAATAAATAGTTTTCTAATAATCAGTTCTTTATCTATTAAAATATAGGGCACTACACAAATGAATTCCCCAAGATAAGTGAAATTATTAATATTCCACGGATGAAGTGGAATGGTATTACCCAAGACAAAGGAGAATGATTAATATTATTTTTTATATTCTTTAATTATGGAATTTTATTATTCTAAAAATTATATTCTAGTTATAAGAAATATGAAATTTATATGTATTTTTATGCTCTAGTTTTTTATTAAGAATTTCGAAGCATATGTTGAATGATACTGATGAACATGTAAAATGATTTAGTTAAAAGTTGAACTTCATGGAAAAAAAATGATTGAGGTAAAGATAAACCAGAATTTCTTATTGATTTAGAGATAATGATTTTGGGATAAATAGATGAATGATATAGATAAATAAAATTAGATAATACTGACTACCTTGGAACTGATTAGTGATTGTTTTTCAAAATGTGCTTTATACTATCATAAATGGAGTTAGAAAAATTGGAATTAATATATATATCACATAATCTATTTTTTATTTAAGTAATAATTAACCATGAAAATTTTAAATAATGTTGTATAGTAATTCATGTTATTACAATGTTATAATAGAATACATGATGAAGGTATTCATATTTTTGGTATGTGATAACTAAGAGGAACTTCATGTTGTTTGGAATATTAATGACAATTTCATTTTATAAATTTATTGATCTTTTTTATAATGTTTTGGATCATAACCTTTCGAAGGGTCATATGGCTAACCATTTATGAAATGGTTTATGTTAAACATTGGATAATGTTTTATAGATTAATGTATTACTTCACCATATGAAGATTGATGCACATTGGATAACCATAACTAATAGTTTTTTTATAACACTAAATAAAGATAAAATTAATGAATTATTATTCTATTATGTATTTTATAATATATTAAAATATAATTTTATAGGTTCAGTAATAAAATAATATATTTGGGGATATTAATTTCTGAAAGTAAGTGTTGAATTGAAAAATGATTGAAACACAAACAAAGGATGAGATTTTTCTTAATAAATAGAAGTGTATCAAGTAAGTATATTTCCTATATTCATATATTGTGAATGAATTCATAACATTAGGAAAATGATATTGAGAAAAACATAATCCTATTAAATTAATATATGAGGAATAAAATGTTCACATAACTCATCATGGATTTAAAATTTTTTAATTATTAATCTTCTCTAGACCACCAAATTTCTAGAATCAATGATCACTATCACTCTTTCTTTTTTTAAAGGTTCGGGACGAAGCCTCATTTATTATTAAAGCAAATAAAAGGCTTATTTTAACTAGGTAGAGGGAGTCCCATTACATATCTCGAAGGCCAAGTTGGTATTTAGCCCATTACATGGCCCCTAGGCCCAAAGTTTTTGGTCCATGGCCCATTCTGAGAATAGTACTAATATAGTGCTTGCTGCTACAGTACCGCATAGTACCCACCACCACTGCAATACCCTATCGCCGCTACAGTGCCCTGCCACCGATACACTGCCCCGCCATTGCTATAGTTCCGCTGCTGCTACAGTACTTACGCCCCATGGGTTTTAAACCCCCATTTTTCATATAGAATTACGGGGTGCTTACAACTAAGCCAAATGCCAACTACACTATTACTCTCTTTTAATCCTCGGGGGCTAGTATTCTCTTCCATGTCCATGTTTTCGTTTCGACCAATGTTCTACATGGAAACCAAATAATGTTTTATTCTGGATGAACTTCTAACTTTATTTATCTCTTATTAATATGATGTTTTATTGACCCTTAAAATGATTTTGGATTTCAATAAATGTATTTTCAAATGTGAAACTCTTGATTACTATGGTCAACATTAAATTACAAGGATATAATTTAATTAAGATGAGTAGAATGTAACAAAATGAAATTATAAAAGTATAACATTTCATTCAATACTATATGAGACATGCAACACCAAGATTTATCATCCGATGAGATATATTTATTTAAATTTAATCTCCTTGATAGCTTGCAGAAAATGAAACCCCAAGTCTAAATGAACTGTAATAATGTATACAATTATGACTTTGCTGTTAAATTTGAGGGTATGAATAGTAATAACAAAATTATTAAAAGTATATGGTTTAACCTTGTAAAAATAAATACATTGTTTATCTATTGATTTAAAATAAAATAAGAATCATTTCAATGAAAAGGAATATTTTCTGAAAAACTATATTTTTTCTAAAAGAAAGTTTAGATTCGCTCTGCGCACATAATTTAAAATTAATTTTTTACCAAATTTATAAAATTTATTTGAAAAAATAAACTTTATTTTTTTAATAACTGTAACCAAATTATATTAGGGCGAAATTTCGATATTTTTCTAAAAATTTTCATTTTTTTGATGAATATTGAAAATAAGGAATTTTAATTGAAACCTTTTCATTTAGATTATTTATAATGTAAAGTTATATTTTAAATTGGTTTTAAAGTATAAATAGTAAAATAATATATAATATAATCCAATTTAGGCCATTGAAACTATTTTCCTATTTATTTTTTATATAGAATCTTCATAAATATTTGAACATTTTATCTTTGAATACCTGCTTTCTCATCGCGTCTGCGAGATTAATTTTAAATTTAAAATTTCCACTTCTATGAATTTAAAATGAAAAAAAAATATTTTAATTTTTTTAATCCTAATAATTTATATTACCTAATAAGGTGAATTTTATTTTTAACCATAATAAATGGTTAAAATAGTAAAATTTAATTATAGTGGTTATGGTAAAAAAGGATTTATCATGTGTTAAACTAAAAAGATAAATGTTACAATGACCTAAATACTTGTATAAAATATTTTTTATGGCTATACTTAGACCTTATAATTTCTAGGTCTCAATAATATTCTATTTTATATCATTTTTGAATATGAAATATGTTTTCACATCTTTTTCTTTCCAAATATTACAGTTGCGCCACTCACCTCACTTATAAAATGCCACCCCATATGTTATCTTATTCACACCATAATACCATGTTTATTTATAAAATATATTCTAAAAATAAATTACCTACTTCTATACCCTCATACTAGAGTCCTTTTTTTGGTAAAAAATAAATTCGAGGAATAAATTAGGTATATTATTAAAGAGGTGGTCTGAGAAAAGGTAGAATTCTTAATTATGCATTTCTCATTTATTTACTCTTCCAAATAATTAAAATATTATTTGTTTTTGATTATATATTAAAAAATATATACCATATTCTTAGATTCTATTATGTTATGTGAATTAACTCTATCCATCTCCTTTTCCCACAAATGTGAAACGATAACTTCGCTCGTGCGTATAGTGGACTACCTCCTTAAGAACCAATGTGACATATTTTCCACCAACACATATCATGGTTGGTTATGAGGATGGATATAAAGTATATATATTTTATTTATAACATAATTATTTATATGAATTCATTATATCATTTAAATAACTTTTTTACTTTCCATTCCATAGGGGATACGATAACATTGCTCGAGTGTACGATGGACTATGTCCTTGAAAAGCAATGTGATTTGTTTTTCAGTAACACATTACATGGATATTAATAATGATTATGTTAATGAAAATATTATATAAAAATGAAATAAATATTATATTAATTTCATATTCATGATTCTTAAAAGATAATATAAAATTTTATTTCTTACACCAAAAAATGATAGTGTCATTCATGTATGTGTGAACTACAGCCTTCATTTTGATATGTGAATACCTTTTCATTACAACACCACATGGATGATATATATTAGTATATTTAAAGAAATTATATGGTATATATGATATTATTATAATTATATATAGACAAAATATTAATTAACTTCTTTCTATAATGAATTATTAAAAATGGAAACGTTACTAATGAGTACATACGAACTACTGTCTCCATGACTATAACACAGTCCCTTTTTCAAAACCATATATTATTATTGGTTTTAAAATTAAAATTGATGTAAAAATATGATAATTATTTCATTATTATTATTATTATTATTTATATGTTTAAATAATTACCTCTTTTACCATAGTAAACCTACCAAAGTCATTTTTGACACATAAACCAAATATCATCAAAACATCCAAAGTAAACATAATTGGTCAAATAAAACATGGTAATATGTTTAATAAAAGGAATAACAAGATTGAAAAAGGTTCTTAAGAAAATTAAAAAATTAAAAAAGGATTATTATTCAGAAAGATAAATAATGTACATCATGATTTCAACTCAAGATAAGGGGTTCTCATCTCACTTTTACTTCCTTGAGACATATTCCTTATTCACCACTTAATTTTTTATTTTGTGTACGTACTACCCAATTGATATTTTATATATTGAATATATTTATCTCAATCGAATTTTATGTTTTATTGGATTTTATTTATTTTATATGGACAATTATTCAAATTTTACCATAGTTGTAAGGGTTTATTTCCAAATCTCATTATTTTTAAATTTTTTAAGTTCTCCATAGTGGAATTATTCGATATCTATATCTTAGAGTAAATTTATTTTATTATACTATGGTTATTAATGAAAATATTCAAGTAATAGTGTAATTTTCCCACACTTTGGTGCATAAAAATATTGAGAAAATGATTTTAATAAAATCCAATGTTATTTTTCTTTTTCAGTTAGAATTCATTTTCCCAAAAAATCAATGTTTTGTAATATTTTTTTCTAAAATGTTTTTAAACCTTGTAAAAATAATTTATTAAATATATTTTTACCTATTTTATAATTTTTTTTTAAAAAATGAAAGGAATCTTGATTTAGTTTTCAAAACATTGCCTGTTTGGATTTTATTGAAAAGGTTAAATTAATATTTATTTCAACTTGTATGGAATGAAACATATTTACACCATCATGAACAATAAATGTTTTAATAATTATATTCATTTTAAAAAAAATTATTTTTGATTAAAAATATTTTATAAATGTTTGGGGACATTTTTGTTTTTAAATTTGATTTCCCAAATTGAAATTTATTTTTCTCATAAATGTTTTTAAGGATCTTTTCATGTTATTTGTATTCCTCAACAAAATCAAACCTATATTTTATTTATTATACCTTGAGGATATATTGTATTGATACCATCTTTATTATTCTGCTGTATGGTTTATGATCTGTTCGAGTGGAGATGTATAATTTTATTACCATTCACCTTTTACTTAGGATGGTATATGATTATGTTTATTCAATTGGGTAAGTATTAACATTTGATATGTAATTTTTTAAATAAGAATGTCTATATTGAATAAATTTCAAACATTTCATATGAGTAATGCATTGGAATTAGTAAGTGAATGGAGGGTCCCACTATAGTCCATCAATTCATCACTAGGTCTCATAAGACAAAATAGACAAGGTTGTTTCTAAAGCCTTACCCATTTATATTGATGTCTTGGAATAAGTCCTCAATGATATTAGATGTGTTTGTACAAGGTATCAACTATATGTTTTCGATTTCCAACATTATTCATTCTATCATTATTAATTTAGTTATTGTTATTCCATGAGACTATTCGATTAGTCAGAATAGCCATGGTTATGTTTTCATGTTCATGTGATTATTTATATGGAATTATTTGATCATCATTTATTCCTTCCATATTATTTTAAAGTTATTGGTTAAACAGAATGTTTTCTAGTTATTTACCATTTCCCTATTGATTATTCCTTATTAATTTATAGATTCTGTTATATACATACCCTTATTTAGATTTTGAACTCACCCTTTATTATGCTTTATTTTCCCTTAGATATGGGTAAGTATTTTGTGATTGATATGAAGAGATACTCTAAGGGGGTAATGGGATTCTCAAAAAAATTATTTTTTGTTTTGAAACTTACTGTGAATTTTAAGCTTGTATCTAATTTACCAAAACTACTAAACTATTTAGTCCAATGGGATGTGACTCCTTGTATCTTATGGAAATATAATAAAGTAGATGCCAAATCTAGGATACTAGCACTACTACAAACATGCATATAATATTTCTAGAAATATTCACCGATAAATTCCATATTTATCATCGCAAAAATATGTTTTGATAGAGGAAACCCTATATTAGTGATCCTAAAGGGCACCCTTTATCAGTGGTTTTGTTTTGCACTGATAAAAGGTAACATTTATTAGTGCTTTATTTTAGCACTAATAACGGAAATCATTCTTCAGTGCTTTATTTTTAGTGTTGATAAAAGTTTCCCTTCATTAGAAATTTTTTAGGGCTAATAAAGGTCTAGAATAAAACGAAAAATTAAACAAATAAAAATAAAATGATTAAATTAAAAGAAATATGAAACAATTTATTAATTAAATAATTATTGATAAAAATAAATAAAATTAATATAAATATAAATAGATTATAAATATTAATAAATAGTATATATGAAATATAGATATATTAAATGAATTAGTATAATATATATAAAATGTTAATAACAGACATATTAATGTCTTATTCATTTTTAATATTATTTTCCTTTTCAATTTATCCTATATCAAATTCCGTGTGTTGCATTTATTTCACACACAGACACACACATATATATATATAAATTCATTTGTATACACAAATATACACACAAATATATTTATGCAATATATAGAAACAAATAAACCTAATATTTATGTAATTTATTCAGATTTTAGTATATTTTTGAATTTCATTATAACATGACACATTTAATATATATTAAATTTTTAATGGGTAAATTTTATTTATTTATTTTATTACTACAGTTAGGGTATTCATTTTTAGTATTTTTATTTTTTATTTCATTTTTTAATTTGATCATTTTCTATTATCTATTTAAATATATTTATTTAATATTTTTTAGTATTTTCATTAAGTACTCATCCACTTAAATATGTATACATATATATATCCATATTCTTTAAGAACCTCTATTTAATTAATAAAAGTTACCCATTTTTTCAATATTTTTAAAGTGTATTCATTTTGAATTATTCAATTTCACTCATTTTTAAAATGTATGGTTTTAAGATTATATATCCATTTATAATGTTAAAAAAATATTTGAAAATAAATATTAATAAATAAATATATCTATGAATTTAAATTTACTAAATTTAATATTATTATAAAAAAATAATAATTATTTTTTAAATAAGTAGTTATATATTTCTAAATAAATAAATATAAAATTATAATAATTTTTTTAAATAATTATAAAATTATAATAAATTTATGTAAATAATTATAATTATGAAAAAAATATTTGTGATTTTTTATCACAGATAAATCTTGATCTTTAGCAGTGCTAAAAAAGATCTTTTAAAAGAGATACATATTATCACTAAAAAATTAGTGCTAATAAATATGTCTTTTATCAATGATTTTTTAACACTGATAAAGAACAATATTTGTTAGGTAATATAAATTTAGTGATGATAAAAGTGATATTTATCAGAACTTTTCAAAGAGTGCTTTTGAAAGTGCCCTTGATCTATTTAAAAAAACCTTAACCACAACTCAGTAACTCACATTTCTCAAGCTCTCACAGAACTCCTTGGATGCCAGTGTGACTCCCCTGTGTTCCCTTAGATTAGTTGAGGATATAATATAATGTATGTTATTTTATACTTTTCCTCTATCATTGTTTGATTTTCTAGGTTCCAAATTTTTCATTTTTTTTTTGATTTTTTTAACCATGGTGAACCTTATATTTCTTCTCCTCACAACTAAAATAAAATGAGTGGTTATATTTCATTTTTTTTCTCTATAGAAAATGCGTTCAAAGAAAGAGAAGGATGTTTTAAATGGTAAGGTTAGTAAACATAGGTGTATGATCTTGTATGGATAAATAAAATATATTTTTCAACCCATGCTACTACAAAGGTAATGCTGGATTTATAACATGATAAAATTGAATTTAGTTAAACATTGAATAGGTTAACCCATTTCTCAAAGATATTATTTATATCCCTTTGCATTGATATGTGAATTTGGATAGTTTGTGAAAATTTTTATCGGAGTATAGCTTCTTCAGCGTTCGTAAGATTCAAAGTTTATTTTTTTTATTTTAATAGTGATGGTAGTGTAGAGGTAGGTTATCAGAACTCGAGAGGTACATGTGGGGGAGAGTGTCACACACTATCTTCTATTTATAGAAACTATTTTTAGACGAACATTGGCCTTGAGTCTTGATATTTAATTTTTTTTTTCATTTTTATGTGTTTGATATTAGAATTTATATTTAAAATCCCAATGAGTCTTAAGATATTATAGGATTTGGTTGATCTTGGAGTGATAGTGGATGAAGATAATGAGTTACACAGCTGGTCCCCATGGTATATCCAACCATTTAGAGCCCATGTGGATAGTTTTAAAGACTACACTAAACCTGTAATAAGTTTTTAATTTGATTTTAGACTTCTTTCAGCCACTTTTAATAATTTAATTACTTTTAATGTGAATTATCCTTGCTGGAGGTGATTTAAATATCATTTGATGTAGTTTGACATTATTAAAATTAATTTTATTTAGTGTTGTTTTGTTTTTGGACAATTATAAATGATTTTTTGGGTTAAAATGGGGTTTTTATTATTTTCTAAAAATAGTTATGTTATTAAATATTTTTATTGTTTTATTTTAAAATTTATTAATTATATCATAAAAGTTATTTATTTTTTTTTATTTCATTATGGGTTTTAAAAAAAAAATGCATCTAAAAAAATGTATATTTTTATAGAAAATATTTAAAATGAACCATATTTATTTGAGAATACATTTAACTATTAATAAACTCAAAAATGGTTTTCTTTTATTTTTAATCGATTTTAGTGTTTTAAAAACCATTATTCAAAGTTACTAATTTTCATGAAAGAGAAGTTTTATAATTTGTTGATGTTATTTTATTTGTGTTTATTCTTTTGGATTTAACTTGTGATCTTGGAGGGACTGTTTACTTTGATATGTTGGAAATTAACTAGTTGAGTTCATGACTTTAGCCATTTAAATTATTCCTCTTTAAATGTTTAAATAAATTAGTAGAGGGTTTTTCTCTTAGGATAACCCTCTAAGTGATTTCTCCTTTCATTTAAGAGATACTGATTTTGTTTTAATCTCTATTCAAAATCTAAATCGTGTGGGGAACATGGAACCATGATTCTATCAAACTCCATATTAGGATATTTATATTGTGGATGTAGATTCAGTTGATACTTGGGGATCTAGTGATTAGTTAATTTATTGATTTTGAAAGACTTTGTTTTCCTTGATGAGCCTCATTGTTTGGGTATACCCTTCCTCAATTGTGGGGTTGTATTGAGGGTATTGAGGCAATTTTAGAGTGGCACACAAAATTTGTGGTATTGATGATTTTTTATTGTGGATTGGTGTTTTTTCCTTATTATGTTTGGGTGTATTTTTTATTTATTCTTGACATATATTATGGAGTCTCATGCCTCTTATTTATGATTGTTTAGGTAGTAATTGTAAAGAATATATGAAATTTTATGTTCTTATGTGTCTTTATTTTTTCTATAATCAATTATAAATTTATATTAATAGAAACATGAATAGTAAATAAATAGTGCATTCTTATTTACTTATTAGTGATGATCAGGTTTATATAACATATTAATTTTTCAATTTTATTTAATAAACCCCTTTATTAATAATATTAGTTAGTTGTTTCATACTTATATTTAAAATAATGAATCTAACATCTTCTAAATTATATATAAAGTATGAAAAGACTTATATGTGGTATAATTGTTAATGATAAGATTTATCTACGGTTCCTTTAAGATTTTATGGTAATATATCATAATAAAATATTTAGGATGGCATTTAATAGATTCATTTCATTAATAAGAGTAAAAAAATCTTGATCAATAATTAGAATAAGTTGAAAAATTCTCCCTTTAAATGGATGTATGTTCTTGGAGGTATCTTATGGTGGATTAAAAAAATATCCAAAATTGGAAGGTGATGAATCCTTGAGCAGAAAAAAGTGATGTCCAATATAGGTGGAGTGAGATTAATTTCATCAAGATTGTTAGCGTGGAGGTATTTGAATTCCTCTTCAATTGAAGATAATTTTTGAGTGATTCCATTAGTGTAGGTTCCTAGGACAATTTAATACTTGGATGATTGATGGTCTTCCTTATCTTGATGGTGTATTGGACTCCCTCTTTCAAACTAACATTCCTATAATAATTATGGTTCCAAAATTCATTGATGACATAACTACCGAACAGTGATAGGAGGAAGGCTAGTTTGAAAGAGGGAATGAGTAGACTCAAATCCATCATCAAGAGATGAAAGGAAATCAAGTGTCTGAGGATGTATTAAATAATGGTAGTGAATGATATTCATGCTCTAGTATTGAAGTATTATATCTCTGTTGAAGATAGTAACAATTATCATTAATGATTCATGAAATTGTGGAATTTTATGTATAGTGTGTCACTACGGGAAAAACCGCTTATTGCGGCGGGGTATTTCCGAAGAGCTTTATTCCCGTCGTAAAAACTCCGAAGAAAAGCATATTTGCGATGAGAATATATTCCCGTCACAAATGGTCAGTTATTTGCGTTTGAAATACAAGAACCTTTGCAATAGCTATGGCGCAGTTTGTGCGCCAAAACGTGGGAAGCCTATTTGCGACGGTCACCTTCTACCCGTCGCAAGTACCCGGTGGTGGTAAATACTATTTGCAATGGGTAAATTGTCCCGTCGCAAAAAATTATTCACCAGGTGTTATTTGCGACGAGTCCCGTCGCCAATACCGGTGGTGGTAAAGCCTATTTGCGACAGTCACCTTCTACCCGTCGCAACTACCAGCCGGTGGTAAATACTATTTGCGATGGGTAAATTGTCCAGTCACAAAAAATTATTCCCCAGGTGTTATTTGTGACGGGTCTAGTCGCCGATACCGGCAGCTGTAAATAGGAATTTGCGATGGGGATATCCGCTCGTCGCTAATGGTGTGTCGGCATGCAACTATTTGCGACGGGCCCGTCGCAAAAACCCTTTTAACTACCGCCCGTAATTAATTTGGATGAAAGTATTTGCGACGAGGCCCATCGCCAATACCGGCGGCGGTAAATAAGAATTTTCAACTGAGATATCCGCCCATCGCTAATGGTGTGTCGGCAGGCAGCTGTTTGCGATGGGCCCGCCACAAAAACAATTTTAACCGCCACAAGTAATTAATGCTGGAGAAGGTATTTGTGATGGTATCCCATCGCAATACCTATTATTTGCGACGGTATCCCATCGTAATACCTAGTATTTGCGATGGTATCCCGTCGCAAATACGACTGTCGCAAATAATGTAACCTATATATACACCCAACCCGTTTTTCCCATAACATTTATATCTCTCTTCCTCTCTGTCTCTAACTTTCACTTCTAAGTAGAAAATGTTTTTTGTTTTAATTTTTTCTTTCGTGAAGAGGAGAGAAGGTGTTAGAAGGCGCATACTACATCAAAATGTCAAAGGTATTTATAATTTTTTAATTTTTTAATTATTTTTAATTGTTAAATTATGTTTAATTGTTAATTTTATTTTTAATTGTTAATTTTAATTCTTTTAATAGAATGTTTAGTAGCTATATAGTATAATTAGATTATGTGGTTGTACCAAATAATCATTGTCTGGATGCGAACAAGTAGAGGCGGCTCTGGCACAGATGTACCTAGGAGTGAAAACTCTGACAAGGTGTTTTGAGCTTGACTCGGGGTAACATGGTACACGATAATGGGCCTTGCTGCACTCTTGGTTCGACACTCTAGGAGGATGTTTTGGTAACAATTAGAAATAAATATATAATTATCAAATAATTAATAAATAATTCGATTTAATTAGATTTAATTAAATTAATTATCAAATAATTAGGAAATAATTAGATTTAATTTATTAGAAATAATTAGGAAATAATTAAAATAATTAAGAAACAATTAAAATAATTAGGAAACAATTAGATTTAATTAGGAAATATTTAAAATAATTCGGAAAAAATTAGATTTAATTAGGAAACAATTATAATAATAAGGAAACAATTATAATAATTATGAAACAATTATAATAATTAGGAAACAATTATAATAATTAGGAAAAAATTATAATAATTAGGAAATAATTATAATAATTAGGAAACAATTATAATAATTAGGAAACAATTAAAAATAATTAGGAAATAATTAAAAATAATTAGGAAACAATTACAAATAATTAGGAAACAATTAAAAATAATTAGGAAACAATTATAAAATAGTTAGGAAACAATTATAAATAATAAGAAATAATTAAAAAGAATTAGGAAAAAATTAAAAATAATTTTTAAATAATTAAAAAGAATTAGAAAAGACTAAAAAACAATTAGGAAAGACTAAAAACAATTAGGAAAATTAGCAAGCGTGATTGACCGCTCATCTACCTCAATTTGATTTTCATTTGTGTTTTAAGGCTTAATTGGAAACTTCTGCCTCCACTTGTAATATTTGCTTTTACTATCAAAATTATCAACATCCTTTCTAACATAGAGGTGAGGAGGTTTATAATTTTGACAATAAAAGAATATATTACATCTGGAGGTAAAGTTTCCTATCAACCCCAACACACAAATGAAAAGAAAATTGAGGTAGATGAGCGATCAATTATGCTTGTTTTTCTATTCAATGATTGATTAGCCACCCGACCTATATGCATATCTTCGCATTTCTAATTAGTAACATAATTAGTAACTTAATTAGAAATATAATTAGTAACATAAATAGTAACATAATATAAAATATTATATTACTCTAATATTAATAATTAAATAATACTAATTATATAATTATTTTATTATTATATGTTTAATATTTATAAACAAAATATTAATATTATAAAAATTATAAAAAAATTATAAAATATTACAATTATCAATATTTTCAAAATGTTTTTCTTTAATCTTAACATGTTCAAATCTTAAAGGGTCGCCAATTTTCAGTTCATGCCGAATAAAAAGTTTGCGTCAACCGTGTCCAATGTAAACTTGATAATTGTTCTTTCTTGGTTGATCACCTCACAAGTAGCATTTCAATAGGACAACCCAAGTCATGTCTTTCTCATCTATAAGAATCATATCACATGACTTTTTATATAGACCATTCTTTATTGAAAAAGTAAGGGAAAAATACAGTAGTTCTCCTAATTTTTCAAGGAAAAATGATCTATGTAATGGGTCATGTGAAATGATTTTTAAATATGAGAACGACATTACTTGTGTCGTCAAATTACAACACTACTTGCGAGGTGATCATGTAGAGACACGAAGCTTGACGTACATGGACATTACATTACATTTGCGGAATACTTAGTACATAACAAAAACACACACTAAAGGATCGTAATAGTTTAGTGTCTTTGGAAACTCGGAACGTAATCTTCTAATCGTGGTGAAAGTTCTTCAATATCTCCCATAAAGTTCATCCCTTTTTCTACCTAAAACCTTTCTTTATATCCTGGGGAAAAGAAAACATAAAAGGGTGAGCTCAAATGCTCAGTAAGGGTAAACAAAAGAAAAATCAATCACATCATATACATAGCTTTTGGAAATCTTAACCTGCAAAAGAGCTCATAATATCATAACATGGGATATATCATAGAAGTGAAATGTAATCCCAATAATCATAAATTAAAACATGAAACTTTGTGGCATACACACATAATCATAGAAAATCATTTCTTGTTAGTCAAGACTCATTGCCAAGACTATCTTAGTGGACAAAGTCCCTTTCTGAATCGAGTAACCCTCGTTTCAGTCCTGTTTCACTGAACCGGTATAACCTACCATTTCAGCCATGTCTATCTCATGAGATATAAAATCTTTACCCAATGCATTGGAGGGAGATATAGGTCCCACCCATCTCATAATGATACCATTCTTATGTGTGCCACAAAATCATAAATCATACATCATTTCATAACCCATGTAATAAAAATGGGATTCTTAAAACAACATGACATCATAAAACCATTCATATAAGATAATGGAATTCATAAACATAATTCCATAACAACATAGTCAAATCAATGTAAAAATATGGATAGAAACAGAACCCTTTATTATCTTAGATGGAAAATAATTTTGATAAAACACTTGAAATGAATTCTTGAGGAAAATATCCTTTCTTCTTCAAAATCAATTTCTTTTCACAAAACATCATGCAATTTTAAAAGAAAGAGATTTTATTAAAAATAGTCATGAAATCTTTTGGAGGAAGCTTCATGAAAATAAGGCTTTATAAAACCGTAAAAATCCGTTCATGTCGTTTAAGTTAGAAAAAAACATTCTTCGTACTTTTGTCGGAAAAGTCAAAAAGTACCTCGTATGAAAAAGAGATAAAAGATTCCTTTCATATTCTTTACTAAAAACTCACCGAAGGGTAAAATTGGCTTTAAACTATTGTAAGTGGATGGAAACAATATTACATATTGAGGGAACATGGATGTGGATGATAAAATACACCCCAGTAAATACTCACGAATAAACAATCTCGGATAAAAATGAGATTGTGATATTTCCCTTACCTTATGTCCGACTTGCTTTGTAAATGTCCGAACCTCCTGTATAATGATTTAAATAATGTCATTGACTTATTACAGAATCATATTCATTGTTATGATATCATATATGGTTCACTTATGACATTATATTACCCGTTCTTTTGTAAATTCCATGTTAAAGAAGCGTTTTGGGTAAAATCGTTTCATTTATCGTAGGTGTTTTGACTTGTTGTTCTTGTCATCATTATTACTTATATCATGATTTACTCACTTCCAGAATATAAAATATTATTTATATATCATATATATTCAGTATATATATATATATATAATTGGTAGATAAATAAAATGAAAAACACCGTTCATGGAGACGGTAGTCCGTACGTACGCATGAACGCTGTTTTCCTTTCCTTATTGTCTTGAAATGGAAGTAAGTAGATGACATACATATGTATATATATACATAAATCCAGTAGCTTTATAATGTCATATATTTCATTATTATTTCTTATATATACATTATAATCATTCTTAAATGGTTAACATGGAGAATGAATCTCATCGCGTCGTGGAGACGGTAGTCCGTACGTACGCACGAGCGATGATATCATTTCTATAAATATTGAATTGAATTGGAGTGGATTATACAATATATCATCATCAATATGATTTTGTAATAACTATTTATAGTTATTCTTTACACCATTATACCCATCCATGTAAGGTGGTGGTGGAAAATAGATTACACCACGGCGTGGAGACGGTATTCCGTACGTACGCACGCGCGGTGATTTCTTTTTTCCGTAGGATGGATAGATGGTGAAATAGGGTTGTTTCATACTTATAATAACATATCAGTATATGAGCGATACTGATGTTATTACTTCATAATGAAACAACCTAAGAAGAAGAAGTGGAAGAAGAAATAAAGATGAAAGAATTGGTAACGGTAATTACCTCTTCTTTGAAGTGCCTCTTTGAGACCTCCTCTTAGGGCACTAAAATTGGTCTTTGAGGAAGACCAGAACCTCTAGGATGTTGCTAGGGAAGTGGAGAGGAGAAATTGGCAGGGGTTGGACGAGCTTGAGTGCTCAAATTGGTGTGAGGAGGAGGGGGAGGAGGTGTCCTTTTATAGGGGAGGAGAGGGGCACCTTAGGAATATCTCAAAATATTATTTTATATTAAAGTCAAAATCGGTTTATAATGGTTCCAAAGGGTCTTATTTCGAAGCTAAAGTGGGGATGGGTCGAAATCCTATCAACCAATAGGATTTAGACAAGTTTAGGGTATTATGTTAACCTTATCAATTAGATTTAACTCTAAGTTAAATAATTTAACTTTTACCGTGTCTTTTTATTTTCTTTCACTATATGGTTAATACACTTACTATACCATGCCAAACGAACCCTAAAATGTTTATTATTAATATATATATCCTTATCTAAGTCATTTGGCCGAACCTTAGATTTTTAGGAATACAATAACAATTAATAATATAATATTTTATTTAAAAACTATTTTGTGTCAATTTTGACACTATTTGATATATGATTTTTGTGAAAGTCATAACAGAATTAAATGTTCGAACCAAGTTGATTAAATCAACATTAATATATCATAGTAACCTAGAAAATTATTGGAATTCATAAAAAATCTCAAATTACATTTACTTTGGTGTTTATAACATCAATTATGTCAATATTTCATTAATAAGATAATTACTGCATCATCGTTGTGTCATAAATAAATTAACTTATTTTATGTCTAAAAATTACAAATAAAATACCATCATGTAGGAAATCTTTTTAGCTTTCTAATGAATATTTACAATCGAATTTATCTTATGTATAACCCCATATTAAAAATGATTTACTTATTAAACTTTGATTTTAACTATTTTAACCTTTCTTTAAATAAATTAATAATAAATGTCCTAATCTAATCCAAGTGGGCCTAAATGGTCATATTATATTCATAAGGTTGTTTTTGGTCGAATTACACTTGTCCAATAGAATTAGTACATGTGTTAGGGTAATAGTAATATCATATTTACCCTTAGTTACCCTATTTACTATTAACCGCGGTAAAAAAGTAAAAAGTTACTATTCACCAAAAAATTATTTTTATCTCATTGAACCACATTTTAGTCCATGATATTAACCGTGTCTCTCGGATTTTCAAAATTCCATTCACAGAAGCGGCAAAATTAAGTTTTATGAAAAATTCAGTTTTTTTTAACTACCACTTAGTAGTTTCACTATTCATCAAAAATTGATGTTTTTCAGAACAATGCCAAAATTTCATCCTAAGCTATATTTCATATTCCGAATTCAAAAATGAAATCTATTTTACCAAATTCATAACATAGAAGTTGCATTAATTAATTTTATAATTAAATCCCGCTGTTAAAATAAATAGCGTGTTTTTAGGAAACAATATATATCAAAAGATTGACACTTGATTATGTCTGGTTTAAATGTGAAATTACAACCAATGACCAACATTGTATTAAATTGTAAAAATATATTCTAAATATACTTTAAAACCACTCAAATTAATAATTTATCACTATTAATTATTTCGATTAAAAAAAAGTTGTTTTTAATTAAAATTTAGTAATTTTCACTATTCATCAGAATATGAAAGTTATCCGAAAAGTACCAAAATTTCACCCTAAGCTAATTTCGATATCCAAAAATGAATTCCATTTTGAAAAATAAAATTTACTAAATTTCAAAAAGTGGTTATTACTATTCATAACGGCTAGTTTTAATAATATCTTAATAGCATATCGTTGTTTAGCGAAACTCGGTGTTGTGTACAACACACACTATCGAGGAAGGTTGTGATTGCGTGTAATTCAAGCCAGGTCAGAGAAGTGTATTGTGAAAGATCCTTTTGGTGTAGAGTATAACACAAGATATTAATAAAATTAAAAAGAATATTTTTCATAAAATCTCGGGCTGTTACAGATCAACCATGTAAGGACAATTATAGAGTTTAAATTAGACATGGTTGACACAAACTTTTTATTGGTAATGACTGGAATATTGACGACTATTTAAGATTTGAACATGTTAAGAATAGAGCAGAATCTATTGGAAATATTAAGATTTGTAATAATTTGTAATAATTAATAATAATTAAACAAAAATCAAATAAATTCAAGTACATGGTTATAAATTGGCACAATTTCTAGCGGATTGGATGCTACCTTTTGTTCAACGTCTCATATCTTTGCTACTTTATCCCATTGAAATAAGTATGAAAAATGTGCTCTCACATATGTCAGAGCATGTTTTTCATACTGATTTTAGTCAGGAGAAAGTTAAAAAGAGATGATTCATCAGACAAAAGATCCTCTTTTCCCTATGGACTCATCTCCTAGCAAGGAGATGAGTCGTCAGGAAAAAGATCTGCTGCTAATCTGCTGGAAACAAATAAGAATAATTAGTAATATAATATACACAACGATGATTACAATTTTTTTCATTATTCAAGCATATTTCATTTTTCCAAGTATTACTAAGTATTTCTAAATTAATAATAATTTGTGGGGATGATAACAAACTAACTGTGTCACCTATAATTATTGGTAATTACTAAGATATAACTGTAATTATGTATCTTCTTTTTTTAGGATATAGTTTTTCTTAAATCAAATTATTTAACAACAGTAATGGTTTTAAATATTGTAGAATCATATAAATGAATATGGAAAAAGGAAATAGACATCAATCATTATTAGATGATCATGCTTTGATAAATCAGCACAGAAATCCGAATGGATCAAGTTTAAATCCTGTATATGATGATGGTGTTAAAGCTTTCTTATCATTTGCATCATCAAACCTAGAATTTGTTTCAGAAGGGACAATTAAGTGTCCTTGTAAAAAATGTGCTATGAGAATGTTTGAGACATTTGACATCATTGGGAAACATCTCTTGCATTGTGGTTTTCAATCAGATTATATTTTTTGGTGTCAACACGGCGACCGCAATTCCAGAGAAGATACTAATAATTTGATTCCGGATCCATCACAGTTTCGGAATTTAGTACATGATGTTGCAGGTTCATCCATTCAATAGACTTAAATCAAGGATGATGTTGATTTACCTCCCGAGTTGGCACCATCTAAATTTGCTGAGTTGTTCAGGTCTGCTAAGGATGCATTATATCCTTGTTGCAAGATAAGTAAATTGGAAGAAGTTGCAAAATTTATGGCTATTAAATCAGATAATGGAATGTCAAATAACTGTTTTGATCAGATATTTTCTTTGGTTAAAGCACTGTTACCTGAAGGAAATGTGATGCATGCTAATTATTATGAGAGCAAAAGACTAGTTCGTAATCTGGGCCTTAGTTATCAAAAGATCCATGCATGTTCAAACGATTTCATCTTATATTCTGGTGAAAATGAGTCATTGGATAGTTATCCCACATGTGGACAATCGAGGAATAATGAAAGCTCAATCATGGAAGTCTGGATTGATTCCTGTAAAACAGTTCAGATATTTCCCGCTTACACCCAGGTTGCAGCATTTATTTATGTCTCATAACACAGCGACAATGATGTCATGGCACAAAACAAATATTTCATATGGTAAAAGATTGATTCATCCATATGATGGTGATTCATGGAAACATTTTGATCAAGTGCATCCGTCTTTTTCTTTAGAATCCCAGAACGTGCGATTGGGTCTTTCTACTGACGGTTTTTTTCCATTTGGATCTTTTGGTAGTCAGTATTCCTATTGTCCTGTCTTTATAACTCCGTACTATTTTCCTCTATGGATGTTGATGAAAAAACCTTATATCTTTTTGACATTATTAATCCTAGGACATCCTAAAAAGAATATTTATGTTTATTTGAAACCATTTATTGATGAGTTAAATTTATTGTGGAGTCATGGTGTTGGTACATATGATGCTGCTGCGAAACAAAATTTTGTAATGAAAGCTGCTTTGATGTGGAAAATTAGCGACTTCTCGACATATGGAATGTTATCTAGATTGAGTACACATGGTCCAAAATCATGTCCTTACTATATGGGAGACAACAATGCATTTATGCTCGTGAATGGAAAAAATCCTTTCTATTTTGACTGTCATCGCAGATTTCTTCCAATAGATCATCCTTTTCGGAGGAATAAATCTCATTTCAGAAAAGGAAGAATTGAAAGAGATGAACCTCCAAAAATGATCTCAGGTACAGAGTTACAATCAGTTGTATTTTCATTACCTTCCATCACTTTTGGACTGACAATATACCAACAAAAAATTCATGGCTTTGGGAAAGAACACAATTAGACAAAATGGAGCATTTTTTGGAATTTTCCATACTGGTCTGATTTGTTGGTCTGACACATGTTGGATGTCATTCATATTGAGAAGAATTGTTTTGATAATTTATTTGAAATAGTTTTAGATACAACGGGTGAAACCAAATATAATGTAAAGGCACGATTAGATCTTTCCCAAATTTGCAGGCGACCAGAACTTGAATTGTTTGAAAATGTTAGATCACAGAGATTAATGAATCCAAAAGCATATTATACACTGACCAAAGAGATTCACTTATTATTTTGTCAGTGGATTGCATATTTGAGACTTCTAGATGGCTATGCTTCCAACTTGGGCAGATATATTAAAAATGGTCATATTACCGGATTAAAAAGTCATGACTGCCATTTTATAATGGAAAGACTTATGCCTATCAGATTAATATTTTTGTTGAATTCTAAGATTTATGATTCGATAACAGATATATCATATTTTTTCCAAGACATGTGTGCGGCGAAAACAGACTACGATACACTAAGAAAACTAGAAGAAGTTGTTGTTGTAATTATATGCAAACTGGAAAAAATCTTTCCACTGACTTTCATTGACTCAATGGATCATTTAATTTTAAATTTTCCACATGAAGCAAAATGTGGAGGTCTGGTTCAGTTTTGATGGATGTACCCATTTGAGAGATGCATGCAGAATTTGACGAAAAAATTCCGTAACAAAATATCAGTTGAAGGCTCAATTGCTGAAGATTTTTTGCAAGAGGAAATTACTTCATTTTGCTCTCATTATTTTTAATATGAATATCCCTCAAAATTTAACCGCATGGTCTGGAATGAGAGGAATGTTGATGATGATATGAAAAATAAATTATCAGTTTTCAATCAGCCCAAACTTGGCTTTGGTGGAGTTCATGATAGATGGATTTCATATGATGAACATCATAGAGCTCATATATATATTCTACTCAACTGTAAATAAATTTCACCAATTTTACAGTGAGTGCTCCTATCCCTTATTCTATATATTATGTTATAGTAAATTAATCATATTGTATTTGTAGGTTATATGATGATCATATCAAGAAACAATTTCCACAAATTACAGCAGCTGGCTTAGAAGAACGTCGACAAAAAAATATTGCCTACTGGTTTCAAAAACTGGTAACATACATTCTTTTTTTGGTTTTACATATAAAATAAATTTATTACTTGTAATAGTGAAAAATGTTTTACAAATTTTTAGGTATCTGTACATGCTGATAAGATTGATAGTCGATTTCATATATTGAGTAGCCTACCATCCAAAATGGTTAAATCTTATAATGCATATGTGGTGAATGGTTATCTCTTTCATAAATGTGCATATGAAGAATCAAGGAAAACAATTAATAGTGGTGTTTGTTTGAAGGGATCACATCATAGAGATATTGATGTTGACTTTTACGGCATTCTTGAAGAAATTATTGAACTGTGTTATTTGGGACAGAATTATGTAACAATGTTTAAATGTTGATGGCTGGATACTGAGAGAGTCTTGCGTATTCATCCGACTCATGGAATTATTGACATTAAACATAAAAGTATTCTTATAGTAAATGAACCATTTTTAGTGGCTCATCCGGAATATCAAATTTATTATGAAAAATACTGTGCTACAGCAAAAGAGTTGGATGATTGGTGGAGTATAATAAAAGTTAAATCTTGAGAAAATCAGTTTACTCAAACTGAATGTGGTTCCACTAAAGTGAAAGGTAATGAAATTTTGTAGGATACTCCTCAAAACAAATCATTTTCACAGAGAGACATGAATATCGTGGATGAAACCCCACAGTTAAGGGTCGATGGTGATGATGTTGTCAATAATGTTACAACTGAATTTGAAATGACAAGAGATGATGAAAGTGAAAATAATATAGAAATTGATGATGTTGATGAGGATGATTAATACATTGACATTGACAACTATGAAGATGATGATGAAGATGAACATTGACACAGTAAAATTCTGGTTAGAATCATAAAAAATATATATCTATACATAATAGTTATTTTCAACTGTTTTCTAATAACAATCATTTCATGTTTCAGAAGGACTCGGAAACATTACGTCAGTTGATGGAGGCTGATATACCTATGGATGATGAAGTTATTGATTCATCTGACCCTCAGGCTATTGGCACTACAGGGAGAACTCGTAGGGGGCATGGTCTTTCCAGAGTGATGATAACAGATCCTATCCCGGAGTGACGTCCACCTCTTGGATTCGATGCGCACATGAGGTGGTATGGTGACCTGTGTATTTTATTTATCTTTCATTATAATTTATTAGTATTCTAACTGATTGATTATATGTTCTTTTCCACAGTTTTATGCATATAGCTATTGGACATGAGAGTGCTATCTTGCGCAATTATTTTTTCAGCCCTGGCTCACATGGGATCAGATTTCCGCAGTTGTGCAGGCCGCCTTGTTTGATCATTGGCTGGTACGTAATTAAATATTATTTATTTTTAAATTTAATTCATTAATAACTTTATATTAGGGTTTATGGTATCCCATCGATGAGGGCATGCATGCCACTATCCATGCAGTATGGGTGGTGTCTATGTGTGACCGTTTCCATCAGTTTTTGCGTAATTTGAGAAAGACCGCTATGAAGAAAGCCGGAGTGGCAGAATTTGATGAGTCCTGTAGAGCCCACAGACTAGAGTACATTTCATCTCACGTTTGGGATGGATTATGTACACACTAGTTGGGTGGTGGGTTTCAGAGGAGATCATCATTGGGTCGACATAATCGGGGGAGACAAGAGGTGACGCATCGAGCTGGTAGTCGTACATTCAGTGCACATAGAGAGAATCTGGTAAGTACTTTTTTTAATATTTTATACAACTTGAAATATAATTTTTTTTATATTCATATGGGAATCCGAACAGCCCGGTATTATGATGTACGTTGTTTATTGGAAGATGTACACTGACCCGGTTACGGGAGTGATTAGAGGTGACCGCCAACATCAGATTGTGGTCAGTATTATTTTCTTTTCAGTTTGCAAATTAAATGCATATAATCTTTTCATTATTTTAATTTCTAATTGAATCATAAGGAGTCATATGAGGCTACGACCTCTCAGACACAAGCTGAGATTCAAGAGGAGACGGGTGATCAGACTAGTGCCCAACATTTTGATGAGACGACATGGATGCAGGCGACCTAGTATGGCTTCAAAAAGGGCCGAGTAGGTGGTATCAGCTCTCATTTGACTCCTTCATCTTATTATGGTACTACTGCGATGTCAGCGTCCAGCTCGAGAGGAGCTCGTGGAGAGACATCATCTTCTGCCTCACAGTATCAGGAGCAACTGCGTGCTCAGAGTCAGCTTATAGAGGATTTTCATCAGGGGCAGGAGCAGATGCGTCAGCAGCACGATGAGGAGATGCGTCGATGGGAGGAGCAGATGCGTCAGCAGCAGGATGAGGAGAGACGTCGATATGAGGAGCAACATCAGGAGTAGATGGAGTATATGAGTCGTCTGACTCATAGTTTATGGATGGAGTTTCCTCCACCACCACCTCCAGGTCCTTCAGATTATCCACCCCTAGTGATGTTTTTAGATGTAATAACCATTTCAGTACATAGTTTATTGTCATATTAACTATTTACAATTCCCTTTTCATATTGGTATGAATATTGCATGATTAAATTTGTTTTTATTTTTTTTAATATTTTATTACTTATTAGTATTATTTTTAATGTCTGCTTAATTTAGTAATATTACATTTAATATTCTATATTTATTGTTAATATTAAGAAGTTTATAATTTTATAATTTTATTAATATTAATATTATTAAAATTATTTTTTCATAAATATGTATGTTTATTTTAATAATAATAATAATATATTAATTTTTTATATTATTAATATTAGTACTATTATTATTATTTTTTGATATTAATATTTCATATTTCATAATATAAAATATTATATTATTTATATTCATATTATTATTATTTTTTGATATTAATATTTCATAATTATATTATATATATATATTTTATTATTAATATTATAATAATATAATTTATTATTATTATTAATATTATTATTATTATTATATAAATAATTTAATAATAATAATATTATGTTAATTTTTTATATTATAAATATTAGTATTATTATATTATATTATATTATTTATATTATTATTATTATTATTTTATATTAATATTTCATAATTATATTATATATATTTTTTATTTATATTATAATAATATAATTTTTTATATTATTAATATTATTTTTATTTTTATATAATATTATACGATTTGTATTAATCATTTTATTTTATTTATTTTTTTTACTATTTACGATGGGAATATTTGCGACGCGATTTCCCGTCGTAAATTTTTTTTTACTGTAACATTTGCGACGGGAAGAATACCCGTCATAAAAACATTTCTGCGACGGTCCGTCGCATATACCTTCGTCGCATGTATTTTTTAAATTTCTCATTTGTGATGGGTCAGAAACCCATCGTAACTAATATATCTGCGACGGCCCGTTGTAAATACCTTTTTTATATATAAACAAAAACCCATTTAAGATGGGGAAAACATACCGTCGCAAATACTCTTTTTGCGACGGGACCGCTGCAAAAACACTTATTTGCGATGCCATTTTCGGCAACGGGCGATTTGTGACGGAGCCCCATCGCAAAAGACCATTTGTGATGGGATCCCATCGCAAATCACCCGTCGCAAAAATTCAGTTTTCGTGTAGTGTGTATTGCATTGTTTTTATTCAAGAAGAATTAATTGTTTGACTACTCATATAGAAAATGTTTTTCGAACATGATGAAATTACCAAACCCAAGTAATAGTAGACCATTGATTAGGAAATTGTGGAATTATTAGGGGATCCAAAACATGTTGATGAAAAAAGAAACAATGACCCAACATCATAGTTTTGAATAAAATTATCAATATAAGAAGTGAGGGTATATAATTTGAGGTTGGTTGGAATCAACATGGTCATCCTATTAACCCTAATATGTCAACGTTCATTAGTTATCATGGGGTCACAATAAGGATGAATGTTCCAATTGATATTGACTCATGGTGTCTCATCCAACCTGTAATGAAAGAAATCCTATGGAAAGATATAACAGTAATGTTACAATATACTTTCTCCCTTGGTTTGAAAATTATATAAGGAATCAATGATTTAGTTTTAATTATTCCTTGTAGAATGTTTTTATTTTAGAAGATTTACATAAAAATTTTTCTTAATGGATATTATAAAATCCAATAGAGGCTTCCATAATCTTTTGAAGAATTTACATATTAGTGATGCTGAGGGGAAAACAAATCCCCACCCGCCACTTAGTTATGCACACATCATAAATTAAGAAACATGGATTGATTTTTGTAGTATTCCTAATAAGAAATCATTTTAGGTTCATTTTGGTCAATAATATATTATTTGAGATTATTTATTTTATCCAGCTCAATTAAAATTTTTTAATTTATGAAACATCAAAAGAGTGGGGAAAATAAACAACTTTCATTAAAACCAATGAAACCCTATCGTAAAGGAAGGATGGGGTACGCTTCATTAGAGGAGGAATTGGTATGTGTTTTAAATCATCAATATAAGATTAATTTTGTGATATGAAACCACATACATTCCTTTGTTTATATGCTGATTTATGAATCAAAATATGAAACAACTTCCATCCCACGTCACGTGCTAGGGAAGGAGGTTCGTGTAAATAAAGAGGGTATATTATTTGATGAAAACAGAAAAGTAGTATGGGAATCATGTGTAACATTGAAATAATTTTAATTTTTTATGATTTATAATAATATAATAGAAAATAAATATGTTCAAATTTTTTATATGTTTTAGACATAAGAATCGACAATGGTTATACTAGAAGAAAATCAACATTCAGTAGCTTTGAACCAGCTTGAACAATATGGTCAGATTCGAGGATTAAGTTTTGAAGTCTCTCAGGGAACATATTTCAAGAATATAAAACTACATGAAGACACATATAATATGATGAGATGATTACAGACACAAATAGACTAACTGCAATATATTATTTTGTGTTCTTGTTTGGCAGACCAATGTATAAGAAAGGATTACAGAGAACCGTTGGTGGAGGAAAGATCAGAACATGAACCAAATGATCCCACTAGCTTTGAGGCTATTCATTCCTTCGAACTCTATAATGTACATGGTGCAATCAATTTTTTCATTACTCTTTCTCATAAATGTAAATCAAACAACTTCAGATGACTTTATATTACAAAAAATATGTAGGGTTCAATTGTATTTGATTTTTATCTATCAACACCCACATATCGCCACATTGTGATGGGAATAGTTTATAATATATTTGGAGACCGGATAAACAATCAACCCCTCCCAAAAAATCACATGATAGTGGTGATTGAGGTTTCTTATGAGCCGATTATTGTGTTTCTTATTCCACTCAATGGTCCAAATATGAAAATAATCAAAGTTGTTGTTGGAGTTTTCATAGCATGACTATCTAATCTTATAAAGATACCTATGGTGCATATTTAACAATTTTTTTATTTGAAAAACATTTAAAAGTTGATGATAAAAGGTCTAAATTAAGGTATGATATTACAACTGGATAAGGTGGAGGAAGATGAAAGGATGAATCAATAAAATTTAGTTATCGACCAAGAAAACAAAATGTCCTTTTTGAGAGTACCTTCTCCACTCCTATTCCAGAGAAACAATTATTATCATTACAACATCATGAGTATTCTGCATTTAAGGATAAATCTATGTCTTAAATTGAACAAGAAAAAAAATATTATCGAGATTCATTCAAAGAACTAATTGTTATCTCGGTTGTGAATACATACATAAGGTACATTTTCAGGATACTTTTGTCCAAATAGTGAGCTAAATATGTTTATTAATGTTAATAACTATTAATTTTTTGTATAGGCATTTATATTACAACTATATAAATGGTATATTGTGCAATGAAAGGTTTCGATTCATTAATCTGTATGTCATTTCAATGCCAGAATTTACATGGAATGAGGAAAAAAATAACCAGAAAATAGGAGAGTTGCCCAAAGGTTTAATAAAAAATAATCAGATGAAAGAGACTTTTTAATGTGTAATATTAAACGGTAAAACTCTATGATATAATAACATAAAATATACTTCTATTATTTTCATTACTTAATTGTTTTTTTTATTTTTAGGAGCCACTAGATGCTAATAGAAGTCAATACAGACACCCCTAATATTTATTTTTTTGGATTCAATGCATGGACATGCAATGAACTGACCACAAATGATGTGAATGATGAATATTTAATACACTATAATGAAAATTTTGTATATAAAATTATAATTTTATGTTCGATCTTTGTTTTAATGAGAATTTTGTTATGATAGGGAGGTCGCCCAATACAGGTTACATCATTGCATAAAGTCAGTGTCTGAAAAGAAAAAACCTATGGATTAATAGAAATGGAATAAAATTAAGGTATATATATAATGATTTAACTATAAAATAACTTCAAGAAAATTTATTAATCTTATTCAATGTTTTTGAAGTGTCTGAAAGAAGGTAATGACATCGATTATGGATATTATGTTTTTGAATTTATGAGAGAAATCATAAAGCATGAAAATAACAGGATACCCCAATATATAATTTACAAAGTTAATTACAATTTACATGATTATATTTCATAATCATTTATTTTTCTATATTTTCTCAATACTATCTAGATATATGGAAATGAAATTACACAAAAGAATAAATAAAGTTGTTTAGAGACAAGTGAGAAGCGTAATTTTGTTTAGAATTTACGCTGAAAAAAATTTAGGTGATTAATCGCCATGTTTGTGATCTAGTATGTGTTATGATCATCATATAATATTTTTGGTATGAATCATTAGTGTCAGAATGTTTATATATTATTTTTTATCTCATTCACAAGGATAAAAATAATGGAGGAAGTCAATTTGTGTATAATCACTAACTAGAAAATAAAAAAAAGTGAAATCGTGGAGGGAGAGGTTGAGGTGGAGGTAGAGGTGAAGGTTGAGGCAAAGGTTAAGGAAAAGACAGAGGCAGAGTCAGAGTCGGAGACCGACGTAGAGGAGGAAGAGGTGAAGACTGAGGTGAAGACTAAGGCTGAGGAGGATAAGAATTTTTGGATTACAAACAATAAAATTATTGGGAAATGAAGTATAATAAGGATTATACGATTATTTTTTTATAATAATTGATTAAAAGTTTACACAACAAATTTCACTTAAGATAGCATCCATTTTTCATGTTTCCGATTTAAAATAACATTTTAGTAGAAAACACACATGGCATACTCAAAAAATAGTAAATGCATTCATATTGTTTTGGAATATTAAGAAAATTGTCCATGATTCCTTTTGGATGTTTAGGGATAATTAGTATCTAGATATAACACACAGTGTGACTGATATGACTCTAAGTGTGTCATTTTATTCAAAATCGACATTAATGTTAGCGAAAAAAAAACCGACATAGTCAAAACCGAGAAAATTCATTTGTATTGTTTTGGTACATTAAAAAAATAATCCATACATCCTTTTTTGACATGTAGGGATCATACTTACCTCAATACGATTTATGGTTTGATCGATATGACTCTAAGTGTCCGTTATCAGTTTAAGATTGACATTTTAATAAAAAAATATTTTACTCACTGTAAATTGAGAAAACACCCTTGTATTGAATTGATAATATTTAAAAATGATTCATATTCAATTAATTATGTTTATGAATAAGTATAATTTCAAACCCACACATGATTCCACATGTATGGCTCAAAGTACATGATTCTAATTTAAAATGAAATTTTTGTAAAAAACACATGTGGCTTACCTAAAACTAAAAAACCAGATTATGATTGATTTAATACTTTAGGATAATAACATATGAGTCATTAGTTATGTGTAAGAGTTATTTGTGACTTAATCAGATTAATGGTGTGACTGTTATGACTCCATGTGCATCTTTTTATTCAAAATTGACATTAATTTTATTTAAAAAAACAACTAACAAGCTCAAAATCAAAGAAATGAGTTACATTTTTTTGATACTTTAGTAAAATGATCCATGATTAACTTGGAATTTTTAGGGATCAGATTTATCTCAATCAAATGCACAATGAGATTTGTATGACTCCAAGGGATATTTTTATTCAAAATTGACATTAATTTTAGTGAAAAAAACAACTAACATACTCAAAACTAAAAAAACATATTCCTATTGTTTTGGTAAATTATTAAAATGATCCACATATCATTTAATATGTGTAGGGATTATCCACACTTAAATCCAATTCATATTGTGATAGAAATGACTCCAACTGCGTCTTTTTATTCAAAATTGACACTAATTTGAGTTAAAAAAACTAACACACTCAAAACCAAGAAAATTTATTCAAATTATTTTGGTACATTAGTAAAATGATAAATATGTAATTTTTGATTTTTAGGGATCATTAGAACATAAATATTATGTACGGTGTAACCGATACGACTCTAAGTGTCTATTATGATTTTAAAATTAGCATTTTAATACAAAAAAGTGTCCCCAATTGAAAGTGGATAAAATGTGATCAAATTGTAATGATAATCTGGGAAATGATTCATCATTAATTTTTCATGTGTTTGAATCAGTCTAATGTCAAACCCAAACATGATTCCACATGTATGGCTCAAAGTGTTCGTTTGTAGTTTAAAATGACATTTTAGTAAACAAAAATGTGGCATACACAAAACTGAGAAAAAACAGTCATATTGTTTTCATAATTTAGGAAAATGATCTATGAGTCATTTGTGACATTTAGGGATCATCATTGCTTCAGTTTGATGCATAGTGTGACCAGAATGACTCCAAGTGCATCTTTTTATTCAAAATTGACATTGATTTTTTTGAAAAAAACAACTAACATACTCAAAACAGATAAAAAGCATTCAGATTGTTTTGATATTTTAGAAAAATGATCCATATGTCATTTGTGATGTGTATGGATCAGATGAACCTCAATTTGATGCATGGTGTGACCATTATGTATCCATGCATGACTTTTTATTCAATATTTATATTAATTTTACTAAAAAAACAACTAACATACTCTATAATAGTGTTTTCTTTTTTATTGTATTAATGATAGAAATTTTATTTCATTTAAATTCAGTATTTTATCTTATTTCGGTAATTTATGATATTGTTTCTAGTGATGCATTGGGTTGTTGCAGCACACTGCACCTGTTTCTAGTGATGCCGTGTGCTGTAGTATAACACTAAAGTTTCAACCTTTACCAGCACTACTAAATGAACTAGTAAAGGTATGATTTATCAATTCTTTTAAAGGTTCTTATATATAAACCCTTTACCAATGCTTATATAGGTGCTAATAAAGTTTATATTTATCTTCACTTTTAAATGCATGGATAAATCATTATTTTATCAATGCAAATAAAAGTGTGGAAAATCATACATTTAGCAGCACTTTTAAGAGCGCCGATAAATGGGTTCTTCTATCTGTGATTATATTTGCACTGATAAATCTAACCTTTATCAATGCATTATTAGCGCTAATAAAATCCATGGATTTTTAACCGAACTGATGTAGTTATCACTCTTCTAGCACTAATAAAGGACAATTCTAGCACTGTTAAAGGTGTTTTTTTAGCAGTTTAGGGTTGGGGTTGCTGCATTCCAATTCCTAAATCCATTTGAAAATCATTTAGTGCCTACTTAATGATTAAATCCTGATTCAAAAATCCTATTAAAAAATTTAAAAACACATAGGAAACTTATTACATGTATTATAATGGATTTCTATAAAAACGACTAACTTATTCCAAATAAAACCTTCTAAAACACATGTCCTTCAATAAGGAACACATAACTGAGCCATGAAATATCCTTCTCAACCCTAGAAACCCCAAAAACAAATAATTAGATCCAACATGAACACTAATATGAACCCAAATAGTGTTTTATATTTTCATGGTTAAATATTACCAAAAGAAAGGGAAATGAGATGATAGAGAATAAGAATGGAGAAATAAATGAGGGATTACTAACTTAAAATCCAAGAAATAAAATGTTCATAATAAAATGAGAAATAATTGACAATCTCCCTTATTGAAAAACCCACCCCAATTAAAATGTGAAAATATAAGAGGGATTCCCAAACCCATAAAGTCAATAAGGGGAAAAAGAATTAAATCACCCTTTAATTAAATCTAGGCGGGTCATGTTTTTTGGATTTGAGGTTTAATAATTTGGGCACAAACAACGTGGTGACAATTTATTAGAAAAACTGACCTCACATAATTTGGAAACATGGTTTATAAATTTTTCACTAACAATGAAAAACTTCTCTATAAAAACTATAGATCCTCCCTCATGTTTGTCATATAGTTTCCATTAAACATGTTCAAGTTGTGAAGTGTACCTATACACCCTAATTGACTGGAAATTTTTTTTCTAGGTTGAACATAGTTTAGAAAAAACCACATTCTACTTAGGAGGACCAAGAATGAACTATAAAAACACTATAAAAGTTAATATATAAAGGTAGATTCATGGTGTCCCCAAAATTGTGTGTGAAAACTATTAACAGAAGAAAAAATCCTATATTATATAATTTTAAGGTCGAAACATCCTAAAAAGATAAATTCCCCGAGGTAAGAGAAAATAAAAAATATATAAAAACAAAAGATACATTTATGTGTAACAATCCTCCAAAAAATGCCACTTTCTTCCTTTAGAAAGACCTTGATCAAACATACGAAATAAAAGAAAGGAAACAATCTACCACTCTCTCGCAATAAGGGAGTTAATTATAGATATCCCAATATGACTTTATAACAAGAGAAATTAAAACAAGATCCATTCTTCAAAATATCCACAAAGATCCTAAAATAATGATAAATAAATCAGACATTAATCAACCAAAAACATCAACAAAATAGATCCTATATAATCGGAGACCAAATTAATGTCTCACCCACCATTTAGAATTAGTGTAAATGGTTAAAAGCACATAACCACTCCTATAATGAGAAGTTTAACAAATCTAACTATGACTCCCTAAAAACAAAAGAGAAAACATATGATTCCAATAACCATAGACACATATAAACCATATCATATTCAAAAAAATAATAGGATATGAAACACTAAAATGACCAAAAATATAAATTACATATATGATTAGGTCTCCAAAATGATCACAACCATAAAATTTAAAACAACCAATGTTTTTGAGACCTGGTTTCCAAAAATCACCACAGCTCATAACATCTAAATAATACAGTGGTAATAGACATACCTCAATTAATAAAAGACGAGGGATCTAACATATGATTATACAAAAAAATAACGGGAAAAGCGGGACCTCATTCCTTGGTTTCCTTATCATGGTAAACCTAATAATATTTAAATGGACACCATCTTGTTCATAATCCCAATTGGTGTGTTTCTAGTCCAATTTCATTAAAGCATACAACTAAAGACATTCTGTTTCTAGAAAATAAGTCAAAAAACATATATGGATCTGAAAAAATATATATTATGACTAAAATATCCAACTAAATAATAAAATATAAATACGGAATGAACAAAAAACAATATATTCATTGTTCAAATAGGAGAACCCATATATCACACCAAATAAAATCCACCATAATTCTATAAGACTCTCAATTTATCAAGAACAATATTTAATGAAATCCATCACCTAAATACTCAAGGTTATTTTACCTCATTAAATCAAGAAAACTAGAAACATAAGGATCAACTTTCTTATAATCCAAAACTAAACTAATGGGTAACAAACTAAAACACCATTGAAATGGGAAAAGGACACTTTTCACTCCACCTATAGACTAGGAAGAAATAAAAAAAAATGTAAGAACTACCCTTAAAAAAATAGTTATCTTATTTAGTTGAGACCATTATGGGAGGTATAATTTAGGTAAAACAGAATATATGGCTAACACAGACAAGTTTTTTAAATCAATTCAATAAGTCCCAATACACATGGAGGGAAAAAAAATTCAAAAACACATATCAATCAAGGAAAATATCGTTCCCAAAAAACACATTTATTTGAAATCCAATACATTATTAAAGTAATGAAAATCAATTTTACCAAATAATTAATTATTTAAAAAAAAGAATTTGGAAACATCTCATATCAATTCAAATTCTAATTCCTCAAGGTGTTTTCAAAACATTTCAAACCAATTTATAAAATAACCAACTCCTTTTCAAAAAAAGGAACTCTCACAAGCTTCTCAATAATCATTATTTATAATACTCTGAGAAAGATTACTTTTTAATTTTCATTAAATGAATACAATAATTTTTCAAACACACTGTATGAGGTCCCAAATTATTTTATTATTAAACAATATTGTGGTTTGAAACCAAAATAACCCCAAATTACCAAACAATATCAGCCAATTTCATAATAAAAGGGACTCTATTTTTTTTGGAAAATAGATTCCCTTTATACCTAATCCCAAATTATTAATTTATAACACCCAAAAATTATATAAGATTAAAATTGTATTTGATTGTTTATGTGACATGAAACACTGAGCATAAAAAACTAACAAAACTTATTTCATTAAATTTAATCTCTTCCATAGCTTATAGAACACCTAACAATGAATATAAATGAAATTTAATATGGTATAACATTATCAAATTTTCATTAAATTAGTGGGAATTAATAGAACTAAATGAATTATGAAAATTATGGTTCTCTATTGATTAGAAATAAAATAAGAATCAATTAAAATAACTTGAAATGACTTAAAAAAATATTTTTTCTAGAAGATAATTTAGTAGGGATATGTGCACATAATATAAAATTATTATTACCAAATTTAGAAATTAACTTTATTTTTTAAATAATCATATAAAAATTACCTTAGGGAGATTTTTTTTCTGAAATGTTTCATTTTTTAGGAAATAGTGAAAAATACTAAATTATGTTGAAAACATATTTTATTTTAAATAATTAAATTTTTTAATTTAAATTTAAATTTGTTTTAATGTAATATTAGTTCATTTAAATTATTATTTAAAAACTTTAGGTCATTTAAATACATTTCATATTGAATTTTTATATCAAAACCTGTATATTTTTTTAGAATTTTCTCTTCGGAAATCTTCTCTTTGGTCGCATATGCTGGTATAATATTTAATTGGATTAAAAACGTTATGTGAATTAAATTTATAAAGATATATTAATTATTTTTAATTATGATAATATATATTATCTAATTATTTGAACAAAAATTTGAAAATTATGAATAGTAAATTAGTAAAAATTAATTATCACGGTTAAGGTAAAAACGGGTTTATTAGGGGTAAAATAAAACAGTAAAGGCTAAAAATTACCTATAAACTTGTCCAAAACTCATTTAATGGTCATATTATGACCTTATAACCTCTAAAGGTAAAAAATGAACAATGTTAGAGGCATTTGGGATGATGAAAACGTTGATATAAATGAATCATTTCTAAAATTCTATATGTGTCCTCTCCCCCATTTATAAAATGCCGCCGCTATCCTCCCCTCTTCATACATCTAAACCCATTTGGTTAAGAAAATAACTATACAAATAACCTCCTTAATACCTTATAAACATCATATATCCCTATTATTTTTTATAAATAAAATATAGGGAGTCTTTTAGCGTAATCCTAAAGAAGTGTTTCGAAGAAGATGTAATGTTCTTAAATGATAATTTTGATTTTATTTCTTCTTCCACCTACTTAAAATATTAATAAACCATTATAAGATAATAAAATAATTCTATTAAATATATTAATATGTTAATATCTTAATTTCATGACTTATATCCATCCCATCTTCTATCAAATGGGAGACAAAATAGTCAATCATTTTTACGACAAACTAGCACCTTGCGAACTGATGTAATTCGTTTTACATCACCATAAATAAAGGGTTGATAAAATGGTGAAATTAAAAAAATTTATATGATATTTATGATATTATTATAATTATCTAATTTTAATATCACATATATCTTCTGATGTTCCATTCCATTTAAATTATGATAGTGTCACTCGTGAGAACGATTGACTACTGCCTCATGAAATGAAGTGATTCATTTCTTCAATTTCAATTTACATGAATGGTAATAAGGATAACTTTAATGATTATATGTTATATATATGAAATTATATTTACCTTGTATAATTAATATATAACATACTTACTTACCCCTTTACTCGTTAAGGAAATGATAATGTTGATCGTGCATATGTACGACCTACCATCTTCATAAAGCGATGTGACCCATTTTTCCATGTTAAATTTAAATAATGATTATAAAATGTATATAATGAAAAAATTATATTTATAAATTAATATAACTATATATATTGTTGAAATATATAATACTCCAAAAAATTGATACATTTTTGACAAAACACACATGAGAAAACAAGTCAATTAACACTCAGAAAAATAAAAAAATGAAATATTATTAACAAATAGGTATAAAAATATTATAATAGGATAATATTTGATATTATAAATATAAATAAAATTATGAAATAAATTAATTACATTTATAAAACCATTATATAAGAGTTTAATTTTTTTTAACCAAAAAGAAGCATGAGGTAGAGGAATTTGTCTAAATTGATATTTATTAAGGAATATAGTAAAGTTATGCAGTACATTTCTTTAATATAGTGTATATACTGCACCTTTTTTTACATAATTTCTTGAATAATTCATAACTTATGGTATTTTAATCTTTATTTTTAATTAGTTAATCTAAGGGTATTTGACATGGAAATTTTGAAGTGGTAAAAATTTTCAGAACTCAATTTCTTTTCATTGGGTTGTATTACTTCTCCATTATCATTGATATTATATGATTATGTGTGTAATTGTTTTTGAATATATTATGTTTTATTTACAATTTTTTGTGTGGATTTAAATCCCACACACATGATTGATTCATTTATTAATTCTCACTTCGGCGTTATTATTTTGGTATTGTTTTTTTTACAATCTAATTTTAATAGGGATTTTTTATACTTGAGATTCTATTGAAGGAAATTATTTGATCATTGACTAATAAAACACTTAAATTTTCTTTTAATATGGTTATTAATGAATTTTTAAGCTATTAGTACCATTTTTTCTAGATTTGGTACTTAAAATGATTGATAGCATGTCTTTAATAAAATCATTCTTCATTTCTCTCTTTGGTTACAAATATTTTTTCTCCTCAACCCACGATTTCAGAAAATGTTTTTCAAAATGTTTTAAAATTATTAAAATGATTCAATAAACAAATATTTACCCATGTTTTAACTTTTGATTTTTTTTAATGGAATCTTCATGGTACATTTTCATACATGGTCCATTTGGATTTTACCTTAAATATGAAAAGAATATTTGTTTGAATGATTTAGAAATGTATGGAATTTACAACTATCATAACCAGTCGACGTATTAAATATTAATTTATAAGTTTCAAAGGTTATTTTCTAAGAAACGTATTTTGAAATTGTTTTGTGAACATTTAGTTTTAAAAGGTGATTTTTAAAATGAAAATGGTATTCTCCTAAATAATGTATTTAAAGATACTTTTATGGTTTTTCTAATCATCAATGATAACAAAACGATTATTTTACATATAATAAATTGGAAATATTTTGTATGGATACATTAATTATTCTTCCTCTAGATATATTATGATTATTTTGACCAAGGATAATATTTACATTCACTTCATTCATTTTTGTAGTCATTAACTTTCTTATGAATTGTTTAGTTTCCTAGGATCATTGGACATTATATATTACCCAATTATCCAAACTATTTATCATAGATATACATTTTCTTAAAAAAAATATCTCATTTATTCATAAATTATTTTACTATAATGTTATATGACTGAATGGGTAAATATTGATAATCTTTTTTATTTATTCGATACAAATATTTAATGGTAAGGCATATTCTTTATGAATTAAATTTATTATTTTATATATGAGGAATTATTTTAACATTTAAATACAATTAGGGAATGGTTATAGATATCCACTTGATTTATTGATAGCCTCATGAGACAAATAAGTTATATATAATTAGATATATGATTTTATAGTGTATATTTACCCATCAGTTTGAATGTTTCTTTTGAAAGTTCTAAATAGTTAGGGTATCATGATGCCTAAGATCAGGATGTCCTATAATAAAGAATGACCTTCATCATGATCCTAGTTATTATTATGCATGATATTTTCAAAATAATATTATATCTAGATGCATTTCATTCTCATTTTATTTATGAAATGATATGTATTATCCATTTTTTACATTTTTATAATGATTAATCCTTATCCAGTTATGATTTTCTTATTATTGATGAAATAGAATGTGTGTTTAGTTATTTATATTTCTATATTTATTATTCAAGTAAAATTATTTAAATTAATGTGTATTCATTTATTTACCTTACTATGTTGATTATTTTGATTGATTCGTGATAACAAACATTGTAATTAACCCTTACTAATAATTTGAGCTAACACTTCATTTTTTTCCTTTCCTAAAAATATATGAAGTTTAATATGAATGATACTCAAGGATATTCTTGATGGAATAATGATATTGCAAAAAAACAATTTTGTAATTTTTGTTTTGAAATATTATACGGGAATCATGTATTTATCTAGTTTTCAATGACTAATAAACTATTCAATCCTTCGGGGTGTGATTCCTTGTATATTATGCCAATGTAATAAAGTAGGAACTAGCTCTGGGATATTAGAGTTGGGTTTGGTACATAAAACTTATACCAAAATGGTTTTATAAAACACAACCCTGTTTTTATAATGAAATGGGAAGGTTCACTTTGAAAAAAATAATTTTTCACAAAATTACTATTTTTAATAAAAACAATTTTATAAAAAAATCAAATCAATTGGATTCACACCACAATATAAAAAACATATGACCCACATGATAAATATATATCAAAAATCACCTTGAATCATCCCCCATTTATATTGTTTTCTAAAGGGTGTTCTAAAAATTTATCCAAATGGAATGTAGAATAGTTCTTGACTTGGATACATGGTTTGATGGTACATTTATACAAAAAATGCCTATAAAATTTTAAAGATTTAGTGTTTTGTCACTATTCAGTTCACCAAGCAATACACAAAAACCTCATTCCACCAATCCACATTATCTTCCCATCCCAAAATCCAATCCAATGCCCAAGAAAAATCACACCATTCTAATGAGGATCATTATATAATTAATGGTTAATCTAACAAAATCATTAATTATAAATTCATACCCCACTTCTTATGGTATCTCAGGCATCTTGATGAATGATGTTTATTAGGAACTAACTCATGACACTTCATCTTAGTCTCGATAATAATACTAACTCATCATTTCTAAGGTAATCTGAATATAATTAGAGAAACTTCAAAACCATGGGTTTCAATGAGAAAATAATGCTCTGAGATTAGTTTGGAATGAAAGAGCCTGTTATTTCATTAGAACCAGAACATGACCCAACTTAAAACATAACTCAAAAGGAATTCCAAATCCCCATGGGATGGAAACTAGTGGCTCGGTGTCTAGGATGATCATTGGGATTTATTTCTACCTCATATATCAATAACATTTTGTAAGTAGTGGATACACAAAAAATCCAAACAGACAAGGAATAATTTGAAAACATCGATACAGGAATAAACACCAATAATCAAATAAAAGAAAAAGTGAATATGTAAATATCCCAAACTGAAAGGCTGATAAAACAACCTAATTTTTAAAAAAATGGAGACTAAACATAAAAAGATCTAACTACACCACAGGTGACCGCCATTCACTCATCACATCCCAATTGCCTATCCATGGGTGAACTTGAACCAAATAACTAAATTACTAATGTGAATTAGAAACCAATAAAAATCCATATCAAGATGAACTAAAGATCCCAGTAACCCACCACCCATGGTGACCATGTAAGTCCCTTCATAACACAGTTCAAAAAAATTCACATTTGAATATAAGATATAAATATATATTTTTTACAATCTTTATCAAAGTAGTAAAATTCCATGAAACATACACACTAAAAAAACACCCATTTTTTGAAATAAAAAACTGGTTAAACATTTCAAATATATCATTTCACACTAAGGAAATTGGTCCTTTAAAACCATAAAAATTTGTCCAAAATACCATTTATCTCTCTTTCCAAAATGTTTCACAAAAACTTATTTTTGATAAAGTCTTCAGGGAGAAAAAATTTTACAATACCGTTTTCAAAAATTACCAAACCTTTTATCCTTTTAATTTTATATATTCTAAATTATTTAAAATACAATTTGAAAGTAAAATAAAACATACCCAATGTGATACATGATCACACATAGGAACCAAGCAAACAAGGAAACATAGTATAATAAAATTATCAAAAATGATTCTGTATTTTAAAATGAATTATGTTATTAAAATCAAATTATAAAATATAATACTCTAAAATAAAACATCATAAAGGGAACCAGATTTATGGTATTTTTTCATAGGCTATAGTGATAAAGAACTGAACTGTCCACTTTGAACCTTAGTAAAAATAACAAACTTATCTATATCCTCAATAGACCTATTAGACTATTTGTAAATAAATTATTTGATAGATCCTCCACTACCATGGTATACATAGAGGTTTCTAGATCACAACCCACAATCCTCTAACACCAACTAATAAGGCATAACTGGGAATCATTCCTTAGATATCCAAATAGTGTATAATTGTGATTACTCTAATATGAGTCACCTACTATCTACCTTGGACACCCATTAAAAGTAAAATGGATGTGATCACAAATATAACATCACATGAATCCAATATGAGGAATTTGGAAATGTAATAGCCCTCACCTCTAACTCCCTCACAAGAAATATTCCTTTTCTTATAATCCATCCATAAATAGCATATAAGGGTATAAAAAAATAAAATATACCTTAAGGAATATTAATCCACATCAGGAAAATCAATGGTCACATGGGGATTTAATGATGGTATAATACATTTATAAAATAATTTCACTTAAAATTCCCTCTAAGATTTTTAAAAATTAATTTGGAAGCTAATTTATTTTTATACTATTTGAAAACCAGACCTCAAATTTTATCTAAGAAACATTTATCAAACTAAAATGTTTAATTCACTTTGAAAATCCAAATATTTATATAAATTTACTCTTGAAAGAAACACATTCCTTTTTAAAATAATTAAATCTCTGATAAGCACCATTTTCAAAATCGTACATTATGATTCAAAAGTGTTTGAATCAATAATGAGACCCCCATAATCTTAAACCATTTAATGTGAAGGATTTTAAGATCCATTGTTTTTCTAAAAAATACCATAGAAAATTACACACATGATTCAAATATAAAACTTGTGTAAAATACCCCTCAAAATTTTCAAATTATTCTAGAAATTACACTCAATCATTTTTCAAACACTTAACACGAAATATTCATCCATGAAACGCAAATTAATAGTATTAAAACAAATTTTCAACCGAAAAGGGATAAAATTAGCATATAATTTCTTGATAAAATTTTAAATCATGTGAATCATTTCTATAAGGCCACTCGGTCATTTTCATAGGAACTTCACATCTGACACGTCCATTCCAATTCTAAAATCCATTTGAAAATCATTTATATATTTTTATTAGCTAAAAAAATTATTTTAAAATCATATTAAATAATTTAAAAACAAAAAAAAATAAATTAAAACCATTTATTAAAATGGAATTCTAGAGAAACACATACCTATTTTTAAGAGAAACCTTCTACAACACATTAATTTCAATAGCGAACACATACCCAAGACATGAAATGACATTCTCAACCACAAAAAACCAAAATAACCATAATTAGAAACTCTATGATCCCAAATATAAACCCAATAAATGTTTAAGGTTCATAGGAGTAAATTAAATTATGAAAAATGGAAATATAAGTGGTGAGAATAAGAAACATAGTAGAAAGGTGATCTTTCTTACTTGATATTTGAGGAAGAGTATGCTCCAAATCAAAGGAGGATGAAGGTAGAATCTATAACTATTCTTGCACCACCCTAAGATTAATGAGAGATGAAAAGAGTGATGAAAAGAAAATTAAAATATAAAAGGAAAGGGTATAAATCACCCTTTAATGAAATTTGTACAGGCTACATGGTTTGGCTATAAAATTTTCCAAATAGTGTAAAAACTGTGTGGTGTCCACCGCTTAGATGCAGAAACATCACTCAGTTTGACCACTTGATTTAAAAACCATGTTACAATAGTGAAAATTCCATTTATCAAAACCACACGGCCTATTTTACACTATCAAATGGTTTCCACTCACTGTGTACATTCCATGTGACAACACCCATATACCCTAAGAGACTCACACAATTTTCCTTGGTCCTAACATGGTTTAGGCAAAACATGAACTACCCTTGTAAACCACATATGTATGATACAAAGAAAACTAGAAAAGTAAATATATTAAGGTAGCTAAACAGTTTCTATGAAACCATGTATAGAAGGAAAAAATCCTTATTTTCCGTGGTTTAGGGAAAAAAATTCAGGAAAATTATAATGCCTGATTAGAAGATAAAATAAAAAAATAAAATAAAAAAGTGACCTATTTCTGTCACTTGACCACCTTAGTAGATAACATATTTATGGAAAAGATGAAACCCTTGATTCTAATCATGAGATCCCACACTCACATAATCCCCTACTGGATGGAGAGAAACTCATTCCTCTTTGCTAACATCATCATTGGTGAAAGAAACTCTATGTAAAATTTCATCTAGAAATCATCCAAAGAAATTTCCATCTCTTTGAACTCAATATGGAATAAGATCCACCAATGATTTGAATCACCTCTCATATAACTAATAGACAGTGGGACTCAGTACTACATCATGGAATATAGTAAACTGATAGAGATCTCTTGCTCCTTCAATATTTGATCTTTCTTCAAATCAGAGATGAAATTTTTTTACTAATATAACCCATGGTTTTGTAACACACACGACATCTTCCTCCTAGACTCATCTGCCTCAGCTAGCTCAACCCTCATACAGTCAATCATATCATCTTATTGAATCTCACCAATCTAATCCACATATATTAAATGACCTAGAGATATGTTTCCATGAAAAAAGTAAGCTCCAAAGTTCGGTGCAATGTAATTCATTTATTATAATTTAATTATATAAATTTGAACTTTCCCTTAGACCACTATAGATCAAACACAAATACAATCAAGAATAATTCATGTATCTCTCTAAGGTACCTACCCATAATGTATTCATATATTTTTTTGGGTGTTTAGGGAGATTAAGGTCCTCAGATTGGATCAAAGGGTCCCCTAATCACATGTTCCCAAGGAAGAAACTATTGATACATCACACACTAGGTTCAACTAACACCATTTGACAACCGAACACAAGAAATCATCATGATATAATTACTCTCAACTCCATCTTAAATCTCATCCATATCTATAATAACAATTTTTCATTATGAACTCTTAAGAATCCATCCCAAGCTTGTAATGAATATATGAGTAACTCTAAAACCTTCCTTTAACTGACCATGACTTATTGGAAAAACCTACGGTATAAAACAAACAAACGGAAAACATTACCCCCATGAACCCATAAAATATAAAGAGACCCTAAATATACTTCATAATATGACAGAAAAGCAATATCTTTTAAAGAATGAAAATTTCATAGAGAAACAAATCTCTAAAATGAAATAGCGAAAGAAAAATTCAATGGAAGAAATTCCAACATTATCTCATTTCCTTAAGCAAGTAATGCCTAGTTCAATCAACAAAAACCTATTAAAATCATGATAAACATATTTAAATATTTTGGAGTGAGAATATATATATATATATACTCTATAGGATCCTTCTCAAGACCTTGCATACAAATTTAGAATAAGCATTCTAACAATTCAATGAATAAACATAAAAAATAAATATCACTTACAATAGTTTATCTATATTCTAATATTACTAATGCTCTCTCACCCAATATTTCATCCAAGTATAATAAGATATTATTAATAAATATGTCAATAAGCTATCTTATTACCACCTCCCCATTATATGTTTCTCTCACACCCAATGAAAAATGCAATGTTGCTCCTATAACTTCCATATCCATATAACCACATATCTGCATATTTGTATTTCACAAAATAACCATAAAAACCTAATCACATCCATATACCACATATCTAGATCATAATTTCACATAAAATCATATTCATAGTAGTTTTTATGAACATATATATAATTATAATCATTCCCCATCTTTCCATGAATGACCCCACTAAGTACCATCCCTTATGCTATCATAATCACATCATTATAATTTTCACTCTAACCAGTATCCATTACAACCAATATATCATAACATTTGGCCATAATAGACAATATAATACTTGTAAAGAAGAGTTGGGAAGATAGATTAGTCAATTATTTTTTCCTTCACCAACATGGTTGTTGGGGAAAACACATGGAACCGAAAACATTTGGGAATCAGTAAGTAGATCTGAGTCCGGTTGGGTGTGTGAGAAATCACATAGAAAATAAAACATATATATAGAAACAAAAATTAAAAACTCAAGGGTTTATACCAAAAAATAAAACCAATTACCATAGACATCACTATATTATTTCCAACAATGATTAAAAACTATTCATATGTCAAATTAATAAAATAGCTCCACATTTCACACCAATAACCACACAAACATTCACAATTTCATATTTAATAAACTAATTTAAAAATTTATCAATTTATTATTTTACCAACAAAATTACATTAAATATTACATTACTTTATACATTTTTAATTTCAAAACATTCAGTAACCATTAATACCATTAATCCCAGCAGTTACCCATGATTTGAGAAGTTAATAACTCGTTAACATCTCATTACTTAGTAAATTCTACCTAATACCCATTACCATATTCTTCATTAAAAATATTATTAAAAATAATATTAAAAATAATTTATAATATATAACAATACTCCAAAACACACAACCAATCCCCACATTAACCACCCCAAAACACATTCCAAAAGACACAAAACCACATCCTCTTCCCAAATAACCAGCCATTCCCCCATTTTTACGCCTATAAAAACCTTTCCAAATTCACCACATCAACAAACACATGTAACCATGCCAAATAGTTTATTCCACCAGTATCTCCCACTATGTATCTAATTCCAAAACCCCATAAAATCTAAAAAAACTACTTCGTATTTCTACACTACCATCCATTCCACCATTTCTAACCCATATAAAAAACCACCCACCCCTGCCACATCAATAACCATATCTCCCTATGCTGACTAGGGAAAACCTTTCATATATCCCACTTTTCATATCACACCTAATACCCATAACAATATATAACACCCCTATTAATAACCATTTTAATCACAACAAGGGAAAATACCTAACTAAAGAAAACTACAACAAATACAATAACACACCATGTCATGATATCATATTTTTTAATTATTTCCTTGTAAATTAATTTTTTCCAACACAAACAACATTACTGAATACCATATTTTCAAACAACTGATTCACTACCATATTTAAATGATCAAAATTTTATGAAAAGTTATTCAAACAATTCAATCTCAATGAAATATATATATAACAATAATAAGAAAATACTTTCAGCAAAAAAAGGCATCAATCATAATTAATATCATGGAATCATATAAAACACATTAAAATACTCTTTTTCCATAAATTTTCTTCAATATAAATAAATATATTTATTTGGTTTATCCTAACCATCCACCTAAGTAAAGAAAAGTCATAATACTTCCAAATTATAGAAAAAATAAAAATGAAGAAATACTAAATCGCTAACTAATATAAATCTTCATGGAACACCAAACAAGAATGAATGAACTAAGGATCAATTTCCATAAAAAAATATGGGTACTAACTTAGGACCTAACAAAAATTAACCATTATCAAACTGTACATGAAACACTAACCAATATAGAATAAGACTCACTAAATTAATCACATCAATGTAAAGAATAATATAGAATAGAAATAATGTGGGAGAGGGTACCTTGTATCATGATAGATAGATCCCCATGAATATATAGGTTTAAATCCTCAATTAGATGATTGAATGGAACCAATAAAGGCCTAAGACCATACATGGATAAAAATGTAATAAATGTTTAATTATAAGGATCACAATCCTATATTTATAGAGAAAATATGATGGTCCTTAACTATGGAATGGGGACATCCAAAGTGGTCATGATGACCTCATTAAAAATATGATCTGAAATCTTATTTCTTCAATATGGTTGATCCACATTCTTCCCAATTATCACTTCAGATATTATAAAATATGTTGACTTATACCATGATGTGATGGTACCCAAAATTTTCATAAAACCCTTAACAATGAATCTTCCCAAAAAAACATTGTGTAGGGAAACTACCCTGGTCATTTCCAACATTCCTTGAAATTATGAACACCTTGAAGAAGCCTTATAACCATAGTGCAACACAACCATTAATCCAAAAACATTATTTTTACCTTCCATATTTCCTATAGGGAAGGCCTCCTGAAATCAAACCCACCAAAATGACCATCTTCATGATTTGATGATATCATTATATAAGAATAGATTTAGGCGATATGTATGGATCTTATACTTTACCAAAATTCATCACACCATGTAATGAATCCACCATGCACTCCACCATAGGCGTTATACCTCAACTCATTTTACATAGGGACTCTATCAAGAACTCCTTAAGAACCATTCCCTGAAAAATAGCTCCACTAGGGCATAGAGAACCAATATAGAAAGGACATTCACCAAAATAACTATTTCAAATCCCAACATCACAAAGTCTTTAGAATAGAATAGTAATCACTTTTACAACACTACCAAGGCCTCTAAAATGGATAAAGCCTCTTTTAAATGGGTGTTTTAAGCCCCTTAATTCCAATAATCAAACTCTCACCCACTAACCACCTTCAAATTCATCTTTATTCCCCTAAATCATGATAAAAAACCATGTAACGGTTCAAAAAAAACAAGTACGTTACACCTCCAGTGTTGGATACTGATTCAAGGAATAAGATCAAGTCACTATTATCTCATATAAAACACTATAGAAAACTTTTTTTTTAAAAATGTTTTCAATAACTCTCAAAATTCACTCCCCTAACTATGATTGGTGTTTTTTCATGTCAATATATATTTCAGCATAAATAGAAAAAGTAAATTTTTTTTAAAAAAACTAGATAAACATTATACTCCCTCTTCTTTAATTTTTTAGAATAGCCAAATCCTTTGAAACTGTATACAATTAATTGATTCCTTATGAGAATATCTACGTAGTAGGCTTTTACCTTAGATAAATCACTTCATATTTTTGCTTCTTTTTTTCAACATCATCATTACTCTTCATAAATTCAATATCTATATACAAAGATATCTTCAATCTTTATGATAATCTCCTACAGATTATCATTTATTAATTTCCAAAAAAAATTATGTTCAAATAAGAATCCATTCAGGCATTAAAAATTATATAAAAAATTACTCATTATATATTTAAACCATCAATATAACAATCAGGAAGAACAATATATCTTTATATAAGAATAGAAAAAAATGACCTTATATTATTCACTGTAACTATTGTTTTATTGGTAATATATTTCCTCTAATAATTAGATATTTGAAATATAGCATCCCAAATTATATTACATACTTAATTATTTATAAATCAAACTAGATAAATTCAACAAGAATATTTCTATATCAATATGATTCTATATTAATTCATTAATAATACAATATACCATGCTGTTATTATTTATCCCTGTATGTTTCATATAAGAGAATGCCAATTGATATTCTTTATCATAATAATTACCATAATTAATTATTATTTTATATTTAATCATGGTCTATTGTTTTATTAATTAATTAATATATAATCATATTGAGGACCACTTACATAAGAAATTAATTTTACATAACTTGTGAATATCTATATATAATTTAACCACACTATAACCTTTCTATACTTCTCATAAGTAACACTCATCTCTATAATATGGAAAAAAATAAGAACTGAGTGAGCTCAAATTCGTAGTAATTTTAGTCATGAAGGAAAAAAAATCAAAGATCATAAGTGAGAATAAGATGTGTATATGAGTATAATCATGATACATAATATAATTACTCTCAATGAATCATAGATCATAAATCATGGAATGAAATTAGGCATGTAATAAAGTAATAAATGTTTCAAATGAGTGGAAACATTAGTTAATAATAATTAACCATAGAAAAAAAAATAGGAATAATAATATGTATACAAATGTGTCATAATCATAGTCATAAGAAAATATACCATTTTGAACATAGCATAAACACAATTATTTCCATTAATATTCCTTTATGTATATATTAACCATAGTTATACTCATGTTCAACCTTGTGATAATATATTAACCACAATTTTACCCACACACAACACTGTGAGCATAGCTAAACTGAAATTATGCCCACAAACAACCTTGTGATAACTTCTAAACCCCAATTATACACATGCACAATCTTACGAACATAGATAAATCATAATTAATCCCAAAAAAATAACCTTTTTAGTATATATAAACTACAATTATACCCAAAAAAAACCTTTTTATCATAGCTCAACTGTAATTATACCCACAGTCAACCATGTGAGCATAATTAAATCACAATTATACATACTCACAACCTTGTGAGAATAGCTAGAACATAATTATACACATGAAAAACCTTGTGACAATATCTAAACTATTATTATTCACATAAAAACCTTGTGTTAATATCTAAATAATAATTATACCAATTCATAACCATATGTGCATAGATAAACCACAATTATAACCATGCACAACATTTTGAGAATTTATAAACCGCAATTATACCAATGTACAAATTCATTATCTCATGAGATATAAAATGTTAACCAATTCATTAGAGGGAGATATAAGACTCCATCCAATAATCATCCAGACATATGTGTGCCACATGAAATTAATCTTTCCTTATATCATAAATAACACAAAGAATGAAAAATGGATTTTTATAAAAAATTTAGATTGTATAAAAAAAATTGACCTTAAGAATATAAAAAATTGATACTAAAAAATTAAGTCAACCTAAAATAGTATTTCATAATAAAATTTATAGTTTTCTTATATAAAAATAACTTTCATGTAAATAAATACTTAGAGATGAGGAGGAAAATAGATGTGAAACATTAAAATTATTTTTTTAAAACATTTTTAAAATTTTCATAAAAGGAGAAGATATGGGTGATTTTCAAAGGAGAATATTATAAAGGCCACTATTTATAACTTAAAAAATTAATTTAAAAAACATTATTTTTAAATAAATCTAAATTTTTAATTGTTTAAAGAGACATAAATATTTTAAAACCGGGAAGTTAAATAATTTTGGAAAATTTTTCATTTAAAATGAATATTAAATAATGGAGTATTGAATAATAATTTTGTTTTTCAAAAATGTTATTTTTAATCATTGGAAAAAATAAAAATTTAAATATAATTATCAGTAATGTTGAATTTAAAATTTATATAAAGGTTATCAAAAAGAAATTTGGAGTGGAAGAGAAATAATTTCATTTTTAAAGGATATAAAACCTTTTTATTATTTTGAAATACCTTTATTTAAAACCCAAATTATAAAAAAGAGTTAACAAAACATAATTTTGAAAATAAGATAAAGTAAAGTTGAAGGTAACATTAGATAAGACACATTTTTGATTTCTCTCTCTTTACCATAATGTAATTCTTAATTCTTATTACCCAATCCTCTTAAAATAATTTTTTATATTCCCAAAATATGTACCTAGTTCAATTATTCTCTATTTTTTGGGAAAAAAATGTTTTATAAGTTTCCCTTATCAATTCCTCCTGATAAGCAAGCTCAATTAAAGGTAACATCAAAATTTCATTCCCATTTAATGTACACCCCATAATATGTTTTAAGGCACTATTATTTTCAAAAAATCACTCATTTTATCACGAAAAACTATGTTAGTTCAATTATTTTTTTTATAAAAACAAAAATTCATTTTCCTATTTAAAGAATATTTTATATTTTTCTATATACTACACTAAGGTGAATCACTTATAAAGTTTATCAATCACTATTTTTACATTTTTTCACTTTTTTGGACATCAAGATATATTAATATTTTACCCTATAAATTTAAAATTATGAAATAAACCCATTCATTCTTATACTCCATTATGAGACTCCTTTTGGTTATTCCCTATTACATGTTTATGATACCCAATTTATTCTTTTCTTTACCCTTATATTAGATTCTTCTTGTGGAACAGATATGAAAAAACATTTTATGATGGGTTCACCCAGATAGAACTCTAATGCATTGGGTAATGTTTAGTCTCATGAGAGTCTTATTGGGATTGGGAGTGAACCTGATTCCTTTATGGGAATTTATTCACCATGTAGAATAGTCTTTGTAGTTATTTCTGATCCAGGTTAATTCTATGTTTGGTGTTATTTCTGCATTCCTATAATGAAATTATTACTTGATCCCAAGTTCTAAATGTAATGATTCCTTATTTTTAGTCATGTTTCATTCCTTTTTATGCCATCATATTGTGCCTTATCACCCATGTACTTTTCTTAATTTTGATGTTAATTACCTTACTAATCTTTTCAGATCTTCCATTTTGTTTATGTATTCCCCATTTTATCTTGTGATTATGTAATATCTCATTGGATGTTAATATCTTATTATAGACTATTAATATAATGATGTTTTATTTTATTTCCATGTTCTCCGTTTTATGCACTGAATATTACAAAGACACTAGAATTTACGATCCTTGGATTTTATTTTATGGTGAATTATGATTAAAATAATGTGAAAATATGAGTAAAAGGATTTATATATTTTACTTGGTATCAAATCATGATCTAATTATTCTTTTAGATTAAGTATATTTAACATTAGAAGGAATCCTAGGGATAATTCTATCATAATGGATAACCTAGATTGAAACTTAAGGAATCACAAGATATGATATACCTTCCATTCAAAATTTTATACTTATATGCTCAATGATCCATTTTTATATGTTTATTATATGAGTATTGAAGAACCCTAGTTATTATTTTTGTTTCTTTTTTAATTAATAGAAATATGAGAAACTATTCTAATAATCAATGTGTTAAGAAATGTGATGATTTCCCTAATGAAATTCCAAATCTAATAGGAAAGGGATCTCAAAACATTAGGATATTACTCACCCAACTGGCTCATGTTATTAATAATAACATGAAACAAGTTGAATTCCCTCCTTATTTTAAGAAAGATCCAATGGTGGTCAAATATTTTATGCGACAAAGACCTACTTTCCATAGTGGATATTTCGATCCCATCATTATGGAATAATGGATTAACTATATTGAGAACATATTATATGTCCTATCATGCTCATAATAAGAGAAATCCATGCCGACATTCTATCATTTTGATGGGGACGTTGTTTAGTAGAGGACACTGATCAAAAGACAAAAAGTACATGGAGGAAATTAATTTAATGGTGTGTGGTAAATTCAAGAAAAAATATTAATAAATATTTTTCCTGGCCTCTACATATTAAGATGGAAAGGGAGCTCCTCACACTGAAGAAAAAGTAAGATTATTCTATTAGTACGTATAATGTATATTTTACCAGGCTTGCATGATATGCCTATGGCTTTATCCTAAAGACTAAAATTAATGTGGATCACTTGTTTAGCGAACTACATTCGATTCTATAAAAATAGTTGGTGATTAGAGAAATTGATAGCTAGGATTAGATTTTCCATTATACCCTTAAGGTTTAAATAAAAATCAGAGACACTGAATAGTATCATGGACCATGTGATAAAAGGCAGAAAATAGAGTTTAATATGAGAGGATCAATAGATAAATCCAATGATATAAAGAAAATCCAAAATACCCTGTGACAAAAGTGTAGGAAGTGGTTTCTCAAGAATTTTATAAAGGGAACTAGGCGATACTTAAAATGTATAAGATATGAGCATCTAGCTAATAATTGCTGGATAGTGAAAAAGAATCCCAAAATTGTGGAGGAATAATGTAAGGTTCAAATCAACACTCAGCATGTAGTGTAGTGTTTCAACTACAAGGAACATGGAAATTATGTGAGCCATTTACCTAGACCTAGGGTTGTCATAGGCAATCAAAAACAATATCCTCCATGTAAAAGATGAAGGGAATATTCTATCATTACTACTGAGGTGGAACCCAAAAAATATGTGGTGACATGTTTGTCAGTTATTATTTCATGAATAGATAATTTATTATTTGATTTTGTATTTATTAATTTGTAATATATTGAATATTTAGTATAATAATTCAAAAACCACCTCAAACTATAGAGGTTGAGTTATCTTTCAGAATAGTAAATGGGAAAATTATTGCATCTAAATTATATAACTTCTCCATGGTTAATATGCGTGGACTGAACCTCCCATGAAATCTTATATTACTTCCTTTGGTGGAGTTTAATGCTATATTGGTCAATGATTGGATATCTTTATAAAAATCCAACATCAAATGTTTTTAAAGGGAGATCTATCTTTAAATTCCCTGGAATCATCCACTTCTATACAAGGTTAAGTATGAGGATTAATCTCTTTTAGAATCATCATCACAATTATGGATATTATTACCATATGAGAAATAATATATTTCTCAAATGATGGAGACAATTTAAAGGATCATGCTTGAAGACATGACCATTGTGAGGGACTACACTAATGTGTTCCCTAAATAATTTCATGTTCTTCATCCTATCTGAGAGGTGGATTTATCAATAAATATTATTCTTGTATTTTTTGTATATCCAAGACACCTTATAGAATGGCCAAATTTGATTTGGAAGAACTGAAAAAGTAGTTATAGGAGAATATAGAAAAGGGTTTTATACACTCGATTACTTCACCATGGGGTTCTTCAGTCCTCATAATTAATAATAATTATTGATTAATGTGCCACTTCATTAATTGTAATGAGATCAAAAAAATCTATATAAATAAAAATTATCCCATGTCATGGATAGATGGATTGTTTGATCATCTATATGGGGCCATGTATTTCATTAAGGTGGACCTTAGGTCAGGATATCAAAAATTAAAAGTGAATAAAGAAGATATTACCAATACTACCTTTCAAACAATGTATGAAAACTATGATTTTATAGTGATTCCCGTCAGAATCACTAATTATCTATCAATTTTCAGGGACATAATGAATAGAGTCTCTAGATATTACCTCAAAATATTTGTGGTAGTATTTATCTATGATATAATGATATAATCCAAAAGTAGTGATGGGAATGAGGATAATTTTATTACAATGATATGGAATTTTTTAAGGGATAAAATTTATGAAAAGTATATAAAATTTGAGTTTTGAATGGAAGAAGTATCATTTTTGGGGTATATTATCACCAGAATAGTAATATCTATAGACCCATCCAAGAAAAATATATTCAAAGAGTGGCCCATGAAAACATCTGTAATGGATATCCATAATTTTCATAGTATATCTAGGTATTACTAATGATTTTTTAATAACTTATCTTGTTAACTAACTGACTGACCCAGAAGGGAGAAAAAAATTTCGAGACCAAAATATTTAAAGACTGCTTCAAAGAGTTGAAAAAGAGGCATGTCATTGCACTAGTACACACATTACCAACAAGTAGGGAACTATTTTTTTGTATAAATAGATTCTTCAAATAAGGTATTCGGTTGTGTAATAATGCAATATGATAAATTGGTAGCCTATGCCTCAAAGAAGTTGAAAATTCAGGATAAAAACTATCCAACACATGGTATGGAGTTGGAAAATATGACCTTCGCATTGAAAATATAATGGCATTATCATTAGAGGTACAAGTATAAAATATTTATTGATTGTAAAAGGCTCAAATATATATATTCTCAAATAAGGAGATTAATATGAAACAAATAATATATTTAGATATCATCAAGGATTTCTATAGCTCAATCCACTGTCATCATAGTAATGAAAATAATGTTGCGAATGGTATAAGTAGAAATGATTCTGTAACATTATCAATGATAAGAATTGAAAAGCATCCAGTATTATTAAACCTACAAAGCATTGACATGGGAATAATTAAGGAAGGAACATCATCAATATTTTGTCAAATGATGGATCAACCAACCATTAGTGAGAAAATAAAGAATTATCAATGTAATGATGTGTAAATTTAGGAAAAGTTGAAAAATATAAGAAAGGGGAAATCCCCAAAGTTAGAAATTGATGAGTAAGGGGTTATAAGATTTGGTTCACGACTATGTGTACCATCCAATCCAGATATGAATAAATATCTTCTGAGTGACACACATATCTTAACCTTCTCTACTCACCCAAGGGGCACAAATACGTTTTAAGATATCTGATAGAACAATTGGTGGAAAAAATATGAAGAAAGATATCATTGAATATACATCAAAGTGTCTAGTATTTCAATTAGTGAAGTTTGAATGAACATTTTTAAGGGTATGATGGAACCATTACCCATAAAAACATGGAAAAAGGGAAACATCACCATGGACTGTGTCACCAGACATCTGAAGACATCCAGAGTAAACAATACTCTATGGGTTGTTTTCGATCGTCTTAAAAAGAAAACTCACTTTATCAAATTTATTGAGAAATTATCATTGGATAAAATTGCACAGATATAAATCAAATAAGTTTTACAGCTACATGTAGTTAAACTCTTGATTTTATGTAATTTAGATTTGAGATTCACCATCATTTTTTGGAAAAAACTCCAACATGCTCTAAAAATTATGCTTAACTTCAGTACGACCTATCACTCTCAAACTAATGGCCAATATTAGTGGATTATTCATAATCTTGAAGAAATTTTGAGAGAATTTTATTTGTCAATCAGAGGAGGATGGGACTGACATCTACCTCTGGTCAAGTTCTCTTATGATAATAGTTTCCAATCAAACATCAATATGGCTCTATATGAATCCCTTTATGTTAAAAGATTCAAAACACCGGCATATTGGGTTGAATTTGGTGAACATAAACTTCTAGTCCATGAAATTGTCAAATAAATTATAGAAAAGGTGAAACCATTAAGCAACATATCTAGCATTACCAAAGTTGACAAAAGAGCTATGTAGACAATCATTGAAGAGACCTAAAGTTTAGGGTTAGAGACACGGTATTCTATTGCATATCTCTATGGAATTGGATCATGAGATTTGGGAAGAAAGAAAAGCTAATTCCCAGGTACATCATCCCCTTGAAGATTCAATATTGTGTCGAATAAAGGGCCTATCAACTAACACTTACACCAATCATGTATGATCTACGTGATGTATTCCACATATCCCTCTTGAGGGAGTACATTCAAGATCCTTCACATGTACTAATTTCATAGATTGTAATGTTAAAGAATGATCTCTCTTACGAGGAATAGTAAATGAAGATCTTGGACCATAGAGATAAATTTCTAAAAAAATACTACTTAGCTAGTCAAAGTACAATTGTAGAAACATATGTTTGAAGAGGAAATATGGGAACTATAAGATGCAATGAAGGATAAGTACCATTAGTTTATTTCACCAAAATATGTAAAACAAAATTTCCAGCGTGAAATTTCATAAGGTTGGAAGGATGTAACCAATAAAATTTTTATCAATAAAATTCAGCTTATTATAATTAAGGTATATATTATAAAACAAAAAAAATCACATATAGAACCTAATAAATACATTACTTTGAAATAAATAAGTTGTATTAATAAAAATTAAGGGACCTTTACCAATATAATAGTAACCTGACCTTGAGAATAGTTATTTGACCATTAGGAATAGTAAACCATCCAATATAATAGTAACCTTACCAATGGATATATAAAATAAATTTGGGAATATTATAAATCAATATTTGATATATTTATATCACAGAATCCGTAAATAAGTTTTTTAAATTATAAATTAAGTGTTGGTATTTTTGCAAAGTGTAAATGTTTATTTATAATTTTATAGTAAATATAATGATATACAAGGAAATTTACTTTCATAAAATATATTCAAAAATATATTTTTTTATTATGATTATAAAATAATTTTCTGATACATTAATTAATTTTTAAAAGTATCAAATAATCGGTTATAATATTAAAATCATTTTTTTATAAATTGTTATTTTAATTAAAAATTAAATTTATCATATTTATAAAATTATTTTCAAAAAATTTATTCCATTTTTAAATCTATAGGTTGAAAAATGGCTGGGGTGAATTTTTGAGATTTTTCTAAAATAGTTGAATTTTTGGTGAATAGTGAAATATGGTAATTTACGGTATTTAACATTATAAGTAAATAAATTAATTTTTGATTCATGGTTGTGTCATTAATGGTGTACTTGGATATTATCTTGAAATTTAATTTTACATTTACTGTATTTGTCCATGGGAATCATCACTATTGATAATCTTGATCCAATATAATAAATTAATGATTAAAATAATCAAAAATGCCTCTTTCCTTCACTATAAATACCACCCCTCCCCACCTATTCTCCTCACACCTAAAAATCCTTGAATATTTTACAAAATTTTAAAATACTATTAACAAGAATCCCTCCCATTTCCATATGACTACGGCCTCAACAAAAGACCAAACTCAATTTCCCTAAGGAGGTTCTTAAGGAGGACAAATTCAAGAGGCAAAATCCTCTTCCATCCCCTTTTAATTTCTTTAATTTCTTGTTTTTTCTTATCCTATCCTTACCTTATCTATCAAAACATGAATCATAAATAAATTATTTTATATATATACAATTATTTTACTGTGTTAATGTAATATCTATCATCAAACCCCTTCTCACCACTTTTATTCTTAAAATAAAAACAACATTCATGATGTGTCGATTTACCGCCATCAAGGACGATGTGTTTTAATTTTCCATTTAAATCATAAAGACTAGTCAAAAACAATTTTTATGAATCAATAATATTTAATTATACATATTATATGTTATATACTGATCTGAACCAATATATAAACATGATATTAAATAAAATGATATAATTTCATGATGGTCATTAAAACCACCAAAATAAATTAAATCAGTTTAATTATCATTTTTTCTAATGAATCGTACTCATTTAAAAAAAGGATATATTGAACCAATTAAATTTTTAAAAGTTAATTAAAAAAAATATAATTTCACTTTGGTAGAGTTATTAAAATTTTACAAGAACTTACATAATAAAACTCATGGGAACTGATCACAAAATCCACGAAACTAATGCTCCTTGAATGAAAAATTAAAACTATAAATCCATAAAAAGACCTGAATAAACATAATAAAATTGTAATAAATAAATTATATATTTAATATTTTATGAATTAAATTATTAATTAATGTAATTTCATTATCTATGACATTAAGTACGAGTACAGAATAGTTTCAGACATAATTTAAGGGATTGTCTCCAAACACCCATTTTTTCCTTCGGGTTATGCTTTATATCTATTTACCCCAATATGATTCTTAATTATTCCTATGTAATCCTCTTAAATTCTCCTCTTATGTTTCAAACATACATACCTATCACAATTCTTATTTCTTGTATGGGAAAATACATGTTTTATAAGGCCCCCTTTTCAATTCCTCCCGATAAGGAAGCTCAATTAAAGGGAATTTCCCAATTTCATACCCATTTTCTAGTACACTCCATAATATTTTTTAAACCACATTTATTTTCCTAAAATATATCATTTAATCATGAAAAACAATATTAGTTTAATTTTGGTTTTATGAAAACAAAATATGATATTTTCTCTGTGAAGACTCTTTAGGGTTTTCCCTTAAGCCGCAAAAAGAGGGGCATTTATATGGATTCTTAAACAATATTTTTACATGTTTCCACTTCATTTGGAAATCATTATATAGGTATATTTTTTTATAAGTGTACAATTTTGAATTAAACCCATTCTTTCTTGTACACCATTATGCTACTCCCTTTGTTTATGCCTTTGGACATGTTTATGATGCCCAATTCATTCTGTGGGTAACCCTTATGTTTTATTGTCAATGTGGAATACATATTAATGAACATGTTATAATGGTTTCATCTAGATAGAGCTCTAATTCATTGAGTAATGTTTCATTTCATGAGATGCCATATTGGGACATGGAGTGAACCTGATTCCATTATGGGGCTTTTTTCTACAATGTGCAATAGTCTTGGAAATTAATCGTGACTCATGGTAATGAAATGTTGTATGTTGTTTTCACATACCTCTGATTCCAGGATTACATGATCCCATATTCTACACGTTATATTTCTTAATGCTTATTCTTGTTTAATACCATTTTATGTAATCGTTTTATTCCTTCTAACCCATTTTCTTTGATTTATTCCTTTGTTTATTCCCTTACTAGAATTTTTAGCCTATAAATTTTGTCTATGTATTCCCTAGGTTATCCTATTAATATTTAAGTTCTCAAAGAATAATAAGATCTCATTATAGATGATTACTATTTTTTATATTTCAATGTTTTCAGTTTTATAAAACCAATCTTAAAAAGACACAATAATTTATGATTCATGGTTTTTGTTTGATGGTTAATTATTCTTAAATTCATTTAATAATATGTGTAAAAGGATAGTGATGCTTTATAAATCAAGTTTTTCATTGATTTTAATGGGTTTTTTGGATCTGAAACCCCAAAATCTGAAGAAGAAAAATGGATTGTGTAGTTTGTCTAAAATTTTGCAAACCTCCAAAAGAAACCATGTGGTTGATCCAATGTAGATGGTGGTCTTTAATGGTTTTTTCTAAACATGTGTGAGGGACCAAATTATTTTTCAGTTATTGTAGGTTTTCTGACCTAGGCAATGTTTATGGTTTTTTCATGGCTTCCAAAACCATGTGCATGACCTGTGCGATCTTCCTTATTGAGGAGTGGAAAAAAGAAAGGTTTGTGCACGGTTTGGAAAACCATGTTACCAAACCATGACCATTTTTAAAAGGATGAACTTATGATTTTTTTTCTTACTTCCTTATTTCTTTTCTCCCACTATTTTTATTCCACTTAAGATGAACTACGGGTACCCACTCAAGGTCCCTCTCTTCTCCTCCTCTAGGATTCTAATTATTTCCTCTATATAGTGTCAGATTTGAGAAGCGTCAGTCACATTAGATGTGTACATGTAATCTCTTCATTCCTATTAAAACTATGATTATTTAATCTTATCCTATAATAGTTTTTTGTATGTGAGTTAATTCCCCCTATTTTTATGATGTTTTTCCATTTTTTTCACTCGAACTAGACCAAATCGATCCTCGATATTAGATGTGTGGGTATTCCTAAGATTGGGGTATGCAGTATATAATATTTTCCATTAAATACGCACTGTTTATATAATATTTTGGTTGTTCTGCATGTCAGCCCTTCTGGGTGTCACTACTAAAATGTTAAATATCTTGAATAAGTTTCTTAAACCCCCTTGTGATGTGTTTTAGACTACCCATTGAAATTGTTAGATGTTATAACTTCATCTTGAACCACGCCTTTTTTTGGGTTCACTAAATCATATAATAAATATGGGTTTTCATATTAATAAACCATTATTAGAATGTGTTAATTAAAATTTTTATGTTTGTAGTGAACCACCCATGTTTCTCTGACATTTAAAATTCTGCATTTGGGTATATTAAGTTATTCCAATTGGATGATATGCCTAATTTGAACTAAGTAAATTTTTTGATGGAAATATAAAATTTTCTAACAAAACCAATTTATTAGGTGCATTTCCAAATTAATCAAAGGTTAATTGATTGATAATTTTCATAGTAATTATATCTTGAGAACGTGCACTTTCCATAACCTTTAATTTTGGTTGAATGTAATAAAGTTCATAATTATTAATTTAGAGATGTTATGTGGCAGGCTAAAGTACATAACCCTTATTATTCTAAAAATATAAATGGTAATGGGTGTGGCCCTCATTATATACATGAGTTTTAATGACCCAAAACATTGTTAATGAAAATCCCTCTTGATCTAATTAAATGTATTAATATGTGAAATGGTTATACATCATATGCACTTTTTTTTATGTTTTTGGATTTTAAAATACCATTAAAGATTTTGACCGTTTCTATTCTAGCCGTTGAATAGTGATCATATGATTAGTATAAATATAGGATTTTAAAAATTCCAATTTACTCAGATAAAGGAAGCGCCGAACTCATATAGTAGACGCGCCACATTTTAAGCCCATTTGTTAGAGCTCATAAAGGAGGTTTCATATTTGGGATTCACTCTTGACCAAGCCCAAGCTGAGCTTGACTATGTTAAGCTTGAGCGGGACCGCCTACGAGAGAAGTGGAAGTTGATAGAGATTACCACCCAAGCAATGTTATCCAAGCCACCCCAAGAGTTTGTCACCATCAAACACCTTACTCTTCGGTCTTTATGCAGGTGTTATAAGGGGTTATGTAAAATAAAGTCATCACTATGGTTATGTACATTATTTTTGAATATAACGATGAATATACTTTCATTTTATTATTTTTACCTTGTAAATAGTTTTTTTAATGAAAAAATAGTATTTTTAGTTAATGTTAAACTAAGAAATATATTTTTATGAATTAGTGGATTTTTAAATTAAATAATATTTTAATAAAATATTATTATTTTCATTAAATTAATTATTATTAAATATAAATGATCGTATAATTTTATGAATGCAATCGTAATTTTTATTATGGTGTGAATGCCATTTTTGTCAAAACCCATGAATTTTAGATAAATATCAGTTTTTATTTTAAAAGTGAAAATTAACATATTTAGAAAATTATTTAGAGAAAATAAATATTATTTCTGGAATCAGGACTTCTAAATTACCCAATGTTGAATTTTTCATAATTTTTTAAGACAGTCAAATTTTTGGTTAAAAAATTAAATACTATTTAAATATATAATATGTTATATGACATCATAATGAACCAATAGTGATGAAATAAAATACTATAAGCTTTATTTTATGCCAATATATATTTTAACATTAACATAATGTGGTCTTGGCTTTGTTTGACTTATTTTACAAAGCATTAATGGACCCTTCAAGACTTATTAAACATCTTGTATTTTTAAATTGTTTTCCTTGGGAGTGTGACTCACCTCTAAATAAACAACACCATTATTTTAAGAAGTTCGTATTTTGGACTTATAAAATATTGTTTTCCACTTCTATTTTCCAAGAACCATGGGAAAAATCCATGGGTTGGTTTGTGGTTTGGATTAGTTTAATGTGAGGTGTCCCAAACCTAAACAATAAATAATTCCCTAACATTTTCAATATAAACCCACCCAAGCCCCCACTTACTCCTCACTCAAAGCCTTTTGATTTTGTCTAAACTATTCCACCCTCTCTCTATAATCCTTCCAAGGTTCTCCAAGCTCCCAATAATCCTCTCTTAAGCCTCTCGCAAGCCTTTGTAATCACACTTCCAAGTAAGGTTTTTCCTTCCTTTTTCATTTTTGTCCAATATTCTTGTAAATTGTTATACCCTCTTAATTTAAATTATTAATGTTGTGGTATGGTTTAGAACCTCCCACATACTCCCTATTTATGTATTAATGATGGTATGCACCTTTATCTCTCATTAAATGCTTCCCATGTACACCCATTGCTATGCCGATATTCTGAAAAGAATTCCTCTCTCCTCATTTACATTCAAGCAATTCTTTTGTATCAGGAATATAAATTCCATTACATTTTTTGGGACATGTATTTATACTACAGAATTACTATAAATGTCATGTAAATATGATGATACACCCCTTTATCTCTCATCAACCATTTTTATGAGTTCTTATGTCACGTCGTTATGCTGCTGAAATTGCACCACACTTTTCCAAGCCAAAGTCATTTGGTAGTGTATACCATGCCCATTTCTCTATCAAGGGTATTCACCTTTATGAAAATGTACTTATTGCTTTATGAGATTCATGTATTTATTTCACATTCTTTTTTCGTGGAATAAATGATTATGTTGAATGATTCAATGTTTTATGATCCATGTGGCACACTTATGAATGAAATGAAATGTTTAAGAAGGGTGCATCCTGATAGCACTCCAATGCATTGAGTAAAGTATATTTCCATGATACGTCATGTGAAATGCATGTTTACTCATGATTATTCAAGTGAAATGATGGTTTACTCGTGCTTCATGTTCAATGAGGGTTTACTCATGCTCTATGTGCAATGAGCCTTGGCTCATGCTAATTTCATGTTTAGAGTTGTCGCCACATTTCCATGTTTTGATTATCATGCTTTATCATGAATTTATGTTTATTCTTATCTTGTGATCTATTGATATGCCTATTTTATAACATGTATTTTATTCCTCATCTTATTTCATGTTTTTCCCTTACTAGGCTTTGTAGCTCACCCGTTTCTTATGTATGTCCTTAGGTTATCCCATGCAATGCTATGTACGAGGGAATGTAGTGGTCATGAAAAGGATGTTTTCAATCAAGATGATTCATGTTTCATGTTTTATGTTTTTATGTAATGATACTAATCCCCAAAGACACTAGTCCTCTTGATCTTATTTGTTGTATCAACTGAAGTTCATGTAATAAATTATGTTTAATTGTTTAATAAAAGAAGAGGGTTGTCAAAGTTGGTATTAAAGGATAATTTTTGTTATTTTTTGGATTAGGATTAGAAAACCCTAGTAAATCCTTAGAAATAAGAATAATTATAATAAAAACATCCCCTAGTTTTAGTGAGTATTGAGTAAGTGGTTTATTGAGAAAATACATCCATGTATGGATACGAGAATGTAGAGGTGGCTCTAGCACATATGTATCCTAGGTGTAAAACCTGAAAACACCACTTTTAGCTAGACTCGAACAGGAAGTGGTGCACGAAAACAGGCCTTGCTGCACTCTTTGTTACAAGACTCATGGGAGATATTCTTTGGTAGATTCATCAGTTTAGTAAAAAACATTATTAAGGGAGAAAAAAGGCCCATAATAATATAAGTTAAGAAATAGATTGAGGATTACCTAGATTTAAACATAAGAAATCACAAGTTAGGATATACTACTTCTTTATAAGTTTATTATTTTATGTTCAATATTTCTTTTTAAAGCTCAATGGATAAGTATTTAAGACCTCTAATTATATGTTCTTTTTATTAGTTAATGGCGGGAAATAGAATAACCCATTCCAACAACTAATGTGATAGGAAATGTAAATATTTCCCTAATGATATGCCTGATATGATGAGAGTGGGTGCTCAAAATATCATGACAGTACTTTCTCAGATGGCTCGAGTTATTAATAATAACTTGAATTAGGCGGAATTTCCTCCTCCTCCATAGAAAGTGCATGTTTCCATAGAATAATTCATGCGAAAAAGGCCTCCCATGTTTTGCAGATCCTCTGATCCCCTCATCGCCGAACAATGGATTTACTTTATTGAAAAGATATTCTCTGTCATCCCATTCTTGGAAGAGGAAAAAGTTTTACTGGCGGTCTATCGTATTGATAGAGAAGCTGATCATTGGTGGAAACTGATCAAGAATACAAATTCCCAAGAGGAAATTCATTCCATGAATTGAGAGGAATTCAAGTGGATGTTTTTCAACAAAAATTTTCCTCGAACCCTCCATCTCAAGATGAAAAGAGAGTTCCTCAGACTAAAGTAGAAGGAAGATCAGTCCATCGAGGCATATGAAGAAAACTTTACAATGATTTCAAGGTACACCTTTGGATTTTTCATGAACACTGAATGTAAGGTGGATCATTTTATTATAGGACTAAATCTGAGTCAACGAAAAACGTTGGCAATTTGAGACTTCGGAAGTTATGAGGATATTGTCTGTTGTGCCCCCAAGGTTGAAATGGAGATTGGAGACTGTCAGTGGTCTCCTGGGACCAGTGAAAAGAAGCGTAAAATGTAGAAAAACATGTGTGGTCTGTCAAACAAATCCCATAATGGTAAGAAGTCTGAATTTTCCCCATTGCAAAAATTGTGGGAAGAAACATCCTGGTAACTTTCTCAAGGGAACCAGGAATTGCTTCAAAAGCAGAAAGTTTGGTCATCTGGCCAAGAACTGCCGAATGGATATGAAAAATCATGATAATATTGAATATTAAAGGAAGGTTCAGATTAACACTGAACTGGCAGTTCCGTGTTACAACTGAAAGGAGATTGGGAATTATGCAAACCATTGCCCTAAGCCGAGGGTTGTCGGAGGCAATCAACAACAATCTCTAAGGCAACAAGGAAGGGCCTATGCTATCACTACCATTGAGGTGGAGCCGAAAAATGATGTGTTTATAGGTACACTGGTTATTCATTCAAGAATAGAGAATGTACTATTTGATTCCGGTTCTACACATTCATTCATATCTTGCAAGATTAGTAGAATAATTCAAACACCACGTCAAAATTTGAAGGAAAAGTTATCTGTGAAAACAGTGAATGGGTCAATAGTTGAGTCCATGGTTTATAACTCTACCCCAGTTAATGTTTGTGGACTGAACCTCCCATAAAATATCACGATACTTTCTTTAGTGGAGTTTGATTCTATCTTGGGCATGGATTGGATATCTTTATACAAAGCCACTATCAACTGCTAGGAAAGGGAGATCACTCTTCACATCGTGAAGCATCCTCCAATTCTTTACAAGTGTGATGAGGGAGATGAATCTCATTTTGAATCATCATCTCATGTGTGGATATTTATACCTTATGAGAAGGAATATATACCTCAAATTATTGCAACAAAAGATAGAATCATGCTTGAAGACATGCCCATCGTGGGGGATTACACTGATGTATTCCTTGAAGAGTTTCCTGGTATTACACTGGACCAAGAGGTTGAGTTATCAATTGAACATATCCCTCGATCTCTACCAATATCAAAGAAACCTTACAGAATGTCCACCATAGAGCTGGACGAGTTGAAGAAGCAGTTACATGAGAATATGGAGACGGGTTTTATACACCCGAGTGCTTCACCGTGGGGTGAGCCGGTCCACTTCATCAAAAAGAAGGATAGATCAATGAGCCTCTGCATTGATTATCGGGAGCTCAATAAAATTACAATAAAGAAAAATTATCCCCTACCATGAATAGATGACTTGTTTGATCAGCTTCGTGGGGCCAATTATTTTCTTAAGGTAGACCTTCGGTCGGGATATCACCAATTAAAGGTGAGGAATGAAGATATTCCCAAGACTACCTTTCGAAAAAGGTATGGACACTATGAGTTCATAGTGATTCCCTTCGGACTCAATATCGCTCTTGTAATTTTTATGGATTTAATAAATAGTGTCTTTAGAGATTACCTCAACAAATTTGTGGTAGTCTTTATTGATGATATTCTGATATACTCCAAGAGAAAGGAGGAACATGAGGAGCATTTGAAAACTATGTTAAAGAATTTGTGAAGGGAGAATTTGTATGTAGAGTACAATAAATGTGTGTTCTAGATGGAGGATGTATAATTCTTTGGGCATGCCATCACCAGCAAAGGGATATATGTGGACCCTACTAAGATGAAGACAATGGAAGAGTGGCCCATGACAACTTCTGAAATGGAGATCCTCAGCCTTTTGGGTCTAGATGGGTATTATCGATGATTTATGAAGAACTTTTCACGATTTCCAAACCCAGTGACCATGTTGACACAGAAGGGAGTAAAGTTTGTCTGGACACAGGAATGTGAAAATTGTTTCAAGGAGTTGAAAAAGCGGATTATCACTGCACCAGTACTCACACTCCCTACAAGTGGATAACTGTTTGTGGTGTATAGTGATGCTTCTAAGAAGGTATTAGGCTGTGTGCTGATCCAAAATGATAAAATTATAGCCTATGCCTCAACGTAGTTAAAAATCTATGAGCACAAATATCCCAACACATGATCTGGAGTTGGCGGTTGTGATCTTTGCCCTGAAAATCTGGCGGCATTATCTCTATAGGGAGAAATGTGAGATATATACTGACCACAAGAGTATCAAACATATATTCACATAGAAAGAGTTTACTATGTGCCAGAGAATATGGATAGATCTCATCAAGTATTATGACTGATCAATCCGTTACCATCCCGGTAAGGTAAAAAAGGTGGCAGATGCTCTATGTAGAAAGGATCCTGCATCTTTATTAATGATGAGAATTTAAAAGGATATGATCTTCTTATATTTTCAAAGGATGTATATGAGACTCATTAAGGGAGGAACATCATCAATACTTTCACAAATGATTGCTCGACCATCCCTCTTGGAGATAATAAAGGATGCTCAAATAAAAGATGTTGAAATCTATAAAAGGATGGAAGCTGTTAAAAATGGGAAATCCTCTGATATCAAAGTTGATGAGGAAGGAGTTGTAATATTTGGGATGCACATATGTGTACCATTTGATCCATAGATAATGAAGGAGCTATTGAATGATGCACTTAGCTCAACATTATCTATCCACCCAGGGAGCACAATGATGTATCGAGATCTCTGAGAAAACTTTTGGTGGGACAATATGAAAAGGGAGATTACCAAATATACATCAAAGTGTCTGGTATGTCAACAAGTGAAGGCTGAGAGACTAAAGTATAAGGGGATGAGGCAACCACTACCCATACCATCATGGAAGTCGGAGAACATTACCATAGACTTTGTCACTGGACTTCCAATGAAATCCAGAGGAAATAATGCTATATGGGTCTTTGTGGATCGCCTTATAAAGACATCTCACTTTATCGCAGTTTGAGAGGACTTCTCATTGGATCGACATGCACAGATTTACATCAAGAAAGTGGTAAGGATGCATGGAGTACCACTATCTATTGCATCTGACCATGATCCAAGATTCTCCTCGATGTTTTGGAAGAGTCTTCAACATGCTCTGGATACTGAGCTGAATTTTAGTATGACTTATCATCCTAAAATTGATGGCCAATCCGAGCAGACTATCCAAACACTTGGGCACATGTTGAGAGCATGCTCAATGGACTTAAAAGGAGGATGGGATCAACATCTTCCTCTGGTTGAGTTCTCATATAATAATAGTTTCCACTCGAACATCCAAATGGAACCTTATGAATCCATGTATGGGAAGAGGTGCAGAACACCAGCATGTTCGGATGAAGTCAGTGAGCGTAAGTTTCTAGGACATGAGATGATCGATGAAATGGTGAAGAAGGTGAAAACCATTCACCAGCATATCAAGGAAGCCCAGAGTCCATAGAAGAGTTATGCATATAACCATCAATGAGACCTTGTGTTTAATGTTGGAAACATGGTATTTCTATGAAGATCTTTGTGGAATAAGGTCATGATGTTTGGAAAGAAAGGGAAGTTAAGTTCTAGGTACATCACCCCCTTCGAGATTCTTGATCGTGTCGGGGCTGTGGTATATCGACTAGAACTTCCACCTACCATGTCCAAAGTACATGATGTCTTTCATGTATCCCGCTTAAAGAAGAAAATACTAGACCCTTCACATGTACTTTCTTCCGAGGTGGTACAGTTTGAGGATGATATTTCTTATGAGGAGCATCCTGTGAAGATCTTGGATCATAGAGACAAAGCTCTATGCAACAAGACTACTCATCTGGTCAAGGTGCTATGGGGAAACCATAAGTATGAAGAGGAAACATGGGAACTAGAGGAAGCAATGAAGGAAAATCACTGACATATGTTTGTGGCCTAGAATGTAAAATGAAATCTTAAGGGAGAAATTTCTTAAGGGGAAAAGATTATAACGACCCAAACATTTGTTAATGAAAATCCATCTTGATTTAATTAAATTTCTTAATATGTGAAATGGTTATACAATATATTCACTTATTTTGTTTTATGTTTTTGGGTTTTAAAATACCATTAATGATTGTGACAGTTTCTATTGTAGTCGCTGAACAGTGATCACATGATTAGTATAAATATAGGGTTTTAACAAATCCAATTTACTCTGAAAAAGGAAGCGATGTCCTCATCCAGTAGATGTACCCCATACGAAGCCCATTTGTTAGAGATAGAAAAGGTGGTTTCATCTTAGGGCTTCTCTCTTGACCAAGACCAAGCCGATATTTAATATGTTAAGCTCGAGCTGGACCGCCTATGAGATAAGTGGAAGCTGATAAAGATTACCACCCGAGCAATGTTATCTGATCCACCCCAAGAGTCTGTCACCATCACACACCTTACTCTTCGGTCTTATGCAGTATTTATAAGGGGTTATGTAACAAGACCTTAGCAATACAGTTATGTACATTATTTTAGTATATAATAATGAATATACTTTCATTTTATAATTGTTACCTTGTAACTAGTTTTTTTAAAAGCACAAATAGTATTTTTAGTTAATGTTCAACTAAGAAATATATTTTGATTAAGTAATGGGTTTATGAATTAAATAATATGTCAATAAAATATTATTATTGTTTTTAGATTAATTTTTATTAAATATAAATGATCGTTTAATTTTATGAATGCAGTTGTAATTTTTATTAAGGTTTGAAAGCCATTTTTTTCAAAACCCATGAATTTTAGATAAATGTCAGTTTTTATTTAAAAAGATAAAATTAACATATTTATAAAATTATTTAGATAAAATAAATATTATTTCTGGAATCAGTACGTCGAAATTACCCAGTGGTGAATTTTTTAAAATTTTCCGAGACAGTCAAATTTTTGCGTAAAAAATTAAATACCGTTTAAAAATATAATGTGTTTTATGACATAATAATGGACTAGTAGTGATGTAATAAAATACTATAAGCTTTATTTTTTGGAAAATATATGTTTTACCATTAAAATAATGTGGTTTTGTGTTTGTTTGAATTATTTTAAAAAGCATAAATGGACCCTTCAAGACTTATTAAACATATTATCTTTTTATATTGTTTTCATTTGGAGTGTGACTCACCTCCACATAATCAACCCCATTATTTTAATAAGTTTGGAATTTTTCATTATAAAATATTTTTTTTGACTTCCCTTTTACAAAAAACATTTGTTGGTTTGTGGTTTGGATTAGTTTAATGTGAGGTGTCCCAAACCTAAATAATAAAGAATTCCCCCACCATTCCTATATAAACCCACCAAAGATCCCTCTTCTTCCTCACTAAAAGCCTTTGGAGTTCATCAAACCTCTTCCCTCCTCCCTCTAGAATCCTCTCAAAGAGCCCCATGTTCCCAAGAAGCCTCTCTCAAGACTCTATCAAGCCTTTGGAAGCACACATCCAAGTAAGGATTTTTATTTCTTTCTCATTTTTGTCCAATATTCTTCAAATTGTTTTTCCCTTTTAATTTCAATTATAAATGTGGGGGTATGGTTTTTCACCTCCACTATAATTACCTCTTTATGTTTTAATTATGGGATACCCCTTTCTCTCTCATTAAATTCCTCCCATGTACACCTATTACTATGAAAATATTTCGAAAAGAATTCCTCTCTCCTCATTTACATTCAAGAAATTATTTTGTATCATGAATCTAAATTCCATTAAATTTGTTGTGACATGTATCTATATGACCCACTTACTGTCCATGTCATTTAAACATGATGAGACACCTTTTTATCTCTCATAAACCATTTTTATGAGTTCTTATGTCATGACATTATGCTGCTGAAATTGCACTGCACTTTTCCAAGCCAAAGTCATTGTGTAGTGAATACTATGCCCATTTCTCTATCAAAGGTATTCACCTTTATGAAAATTTACTTATTGTTTTAAGAGTTTCATGTTTGTATTATACATTCGTTTGTCGTGGAATAAATTATTATGATGAATGATTAAATGTTTTATGATCCATGTGTCACACTTATGCATGAAATGAAATGTTTAAGAAGGGTGTGCCCTGATAGCACACCAATGCATTGGGTAAAGTATAGTATCATGATTCTTCATGTACAATGGGTGTTTACTCATGATAATTCAAGTGAAATGAGGGTTTACTCATGCTTCATGTGCAATGAGGGTTTACTCATGCTCTATGTGCAATGAGCCTTGACTCATGCTAATTCCATGTTAAGAGTTGTTGACACATTTCTATATTTTGATTATCATGCTTTATCACGCCTTTATGTTTATGCTTATCTTGTTCTCTATTGATATGCCTATTGTCTAACATGTATTGTATTCCTCATGTTATTCCACGATTATTCTCTTACTGGGATTTTTATCTCACCCTTTTCTTATGTATGTCCTCAGGTTATCCCATACAATGATAAGTACGAAGGAATGTAGTGGTCATGTAAATAATTTTTTCAATAAAGATGTTGCATGTTTCATGTTTTAAGTTGTTATGTAATGATCCTAATCCCCAATGATATTAGACCTCTCAATATTCTATGTTGTATCAAGTAAAGTTCATGTAATAAATTTTGATTAATTGTGAAATAAAAGATCAGGGTTTTCATATGAGTTAGGATGAATGGTATGAGATCTTGTAAGCCAAACTTTACTTTCATGTTATGACATGTGAGATAAAAGGGTCCCAAGCACATGAGCCTCAGCCCGGATGGTGTGGAATTTTAAGTGTATCCAGGTGACTCAGGATGAAATCCAGGCGGAGGCACAATTTCTGGGTACTATAGTAGTGTTATAGCAGTACTGTAATAGGTACTATATATAGCATCCCACCTCTTTATCAAATAAACCTCTATTACATTATACAAAACCAAGGATCTTTAAGGTTTATTCTCTTGGAAACCAGGAACTAAATACATGAAAACATAAGAAATTATTCTTAAACACTTGAAAGGCTTCTCCTTATGTTCATCCTAGGTTCATTACTGCATCTCATAACCTGGAGACATACATCAAAAGAAAGAGTGAGCAGAAGTCCTAGTAAGGCAAACAAGGAAAAACATTTAACATGTGAACTTGAGATAGATCAATAAAGTCATGAAAAAAAATTTAAGGCATGAGAAAGAAATCATGAGGCATATAATAGTAGAAATAATGTATTTCATTACAAGAAGATGTGGCTACAACCATTAACATAGACAATCATGAACATATCACCAAGGTCCATCCCCAAGGTGTCATTTGAAATTTCCAAGGTTATTCACCAAGATATCGTTAAAATTGTAATATCTAGTGGTTGCATCATTACCCAATGCATTAGAGTTCTATAAGGGAGCACCCTTAAATTTGTATTTATTATCATGTGAGCCATATATATCATCACAAAAAATATAATAAATAACCCATATAGAATAAAATAAATGGGTTTCATTTCATAATCATATCATTTTAAAAATTGCTTTAAAGACGTGATCTTTATGTCACTGTAAACCCACGAAAAAGGAAAGCGGGTCTCATGTATGTAAATCCCAGAATTTAAAATAGAAAATTTTGATATATATGTGAATACCAATTTATAATAAAGATATTTGAGTATTCACTTAATAAAATAAAAGGATTTGAGAAAAAGAGAGAGACATTTTGAGACGAAAATTCTGTAGCATAACAGCTATGTTATAGGGATTTAGAAAATATTGAAAAGGGAGGGGACATGAGTCACCCACTCATAAATGATCCATAAAACAGTATAGGGATAGGATATAAAGGATATAAGAACATGGTAATGAAATTTGAAAGACATACCATTTGAAATGAAAAACATGGAAGGAAGACAAAAATAAGATTTCTCTTATGAAAATTCAGTTGCCTAACAGTGTCACTTAAAACTTCAAAAAAATGAATTGACGAGATAAAATAGGGTCTCTCATCATATTAAAATAGAATATAAGTATGATAGATATAGAGATCATACCCCAATATAATAAAAGGAACATGAAAGACTTGACATGAAAATAGAACTTGAAAATGAGAAGGGTAAAAGAATCCCTTAAAAAGTCGGCAGCCTAACGGTGCCACTTAACAATTATTAAAATGAATTGATGAGAGAAAGAGGGGGTATCTAATCCAAAAAACATAAAAAAAAATTAAGATGAATGTAAAATAACATCCCCAACATAAGAAAATAGAGCATAAAATAAATGACATAAAAGAGAGTACTTGGAAACAAAGAGAGAGGTATGATCCTTTACCTTAAAATGTAACTCTTAAAACTCAATGGTTGGGACCTTGAGGTCTTGGGGGAACCTTGGGAGGACTTCATGGGAGGTACGGATACCAGAGCTTCATTGAAGATGATTTTGGAGCCGAATGGATGAGAGAATGGCTTGGTATTTATAGGGAAAGTGAGGGGACAAGGCATTAATGGCCATGTGACACCTCATTAGTGGTATTGAAAAAACCATGGGCATGCCCATGGTATTGGCCACTTAGGACACATAATACCTTATCTTACTATTCATAAGTCGACCATAATTATTACATAATGATTTCACCTTTAATCATGTCATTAAACACTCGAAACTCTAAACTGAAAATTCACTATTCACTGAAAATTCAACTTTCATAGAAAAATTCCAAAATTTCACCTTAACCAAATATTGATGCTCTGATTTAAAAATTGAACTCCATTTTTAAAAATAATTTTCTAATTATTTTTAATTTAATTTTTAAATAAATACACTATTCCCCGAAAATTCATTTTTTCAGAAAAATCCACAAAAATTACCTGAACATAATATCGATGCTCTAAGTTCAGAAATAAACACCATTTTATAAATATAATTTTCTAAATATTTTTAATTTAATTTTTAACTAAAAAACAATATTCACCTGGAAAAACTAATAATTGAATAATAATTTCTAAAATAGTTATTTACCTATTTTATTGAATAAAATTACTTAATCAGGGTTCCTAGATTATATTAATACTTTCTTTAAGTGATATTACTAATTCATTTAGTCACATTACTAAGGCTAAGCATAAAATCACTATTCATGTTTTACTATTCATAAAAAATTAATTTGATCTTATTAGACTCTAAATTTTTTACTGAACACATTTGCAGAAGACCATTTTTTGAAAATCATTACATATAATTAATTATTTAAGGATTACAAAAATATTTTAAAATATCCATTTGTTTCAAATTAATCAAAAATATGCATACTATATTTATCCAGACATTTTAAAATTTACAAACTTCACCATAAGAAGAAAACAAAATTTTATTTATCTCAAAGTATTACACAAAGAAGTTACGGTCTTCTTACACAACCCCTTATAACCCCAGCATAGGACCTAATTGTAAGGTGTGCTAAGGTGAGAGAATCTGAGGGCGGCTCAGCCAACATTGCAGGAGTAGTAATTTCTATCAATTTGATCTTTTCGTGAAGGCAATTTTGTTCTAGCTTCACACGATGAAGTTCGACTTGGGATTGGTATGGAGAAAATCCTGGTGGTGCTACCTCTTTCCCAAGTTCTGTTAAATGGGATTTGATTGGCCCGAGACTACTGGATGAGGCCATCAAATCTTCTTTCTATATTCATCAACCAAGATCACTTGTATTAAGAGACAATAGTCCCAACAGTTAGTTTCCAATGGTCATACTGACTAACGGTCATATAATAGTCAAAAACCAACAGTATCATTTTAATTATACTTATTTTATTAAATGAAAAGGTTTTGTTGATTATGAAATAAAATAACACACAAAATTAGGAAACAATATTTATTCAAAATTTTAGGTTGTTACAATCTTTACCCCTTAAGAAATTGCGTCCTCACAATTTTTAAAATTGGGCAAGGAAATTTCATTGAAAGTCCCACATTGGAAAAAGAGTCAGTAACACTATTAATTTAAAAGAAAGAAAAGGAATTACAAAGGTCACCCAAGTTAACCCATACTAGGATTCCATGTAAGAAAACATGGGTATGGAGGAGAAAATAAAGGGTCAAGTTCTGAAGGAGAGTTATAGAAAACATGTGTAAGAGGAAGTTAACCACTAGAAAATCACTAACTTGTGATGGGCTAAACGGTCTTTGATTACCCAGAAGGAAACATAAACCAACAACATTTTTTATGTTCCTTTTAATAATTTTTATGAATTAATCTTCTACATAGAATAAAAACACAAGGAAATATATTTACTTTCACGTAAAGTTTCATCCCTTAATAAGTTTCCACTAAGATGAATATTTTCTTCAAACAAAGAGCATTCAAAACTATATGGTCTCATCAAAGCACAAGAATCGTCTTCTAGAGAATCACATAATCCACAAAAGAATAACTATCTATATTTAAACATTTTTCCCAAAAACAGAAAGGGTAAGATAAAACAACTCTTCAAAAATAAAGAACCCCATATAAAGGGAAACTACTTTTAATCTAAAAAGTTCCACGGTACTAACCAAATTTTATCATAGACCATTCCATAAATAACTGTCCTTAATATTCTTCAAAATAATCCAAACTAAGATTAAAAACCAAATATAAGAAGGATTTTATAACATAGTCTTCCAAGATAAACTTTATCGTTCATCTCTAAACAACACAATCCACTCCTAACATCTTATAACAAAAGTAACTAACCTAAACATATTTTCCCCAATATAGGATAATCATTTCCATAAGTAACCTAAATTATTATAAGTTTACCTAAAATTTGTTGATTCTTCAAAATATAAGTCAACCTTTACTCCTCAAAGAAAATACCACAGTAATCTATTTAACTTGATAATATAGGGTTCCCAAAATAGTGAAAATCTTCCAAAATAATAATAATCTTTTAATCCCCTAATCATCATTTTTTTAGAAGAACATCTTCACAACATTAACATGTGGTACATAACAATAGATGTTTTCCTTGAGGATATAAAACCATCTTAGTTAGTGACTCGATGTTCTTAGAAAACATTAAGGATATTCTCATAGAGAACAAACTAAAAAACAACATGACATATACAATTATTGCGAATAAGTTGCACGTACATTAATCATAATGATCCATCTCAGCATAAGACTTGTATTGTTCCCTTTTCCTTGAAAATTGATGATGCTCATCGTACTTCTCATCCCTTACAAGAGTGCATTGCCTTGGATAATGTCCAAATTCTCCACATTTACGACATTTAAAAGTATAAGTTGTTGGGCGGAAGAAGACGGGGAGTGATGGCAAGAGGGGGGGTGAATTGCCTTTTAAAAAATGATTAACAAATTAAAATCAAAGTTGAAAGTGCAGCGGAAATAAAGAAGGCAACACACAAAATTGATAACGGAGTTCGGCCAAAAACCCGGCCTACGTCTCCGCTCCCAACTCAACCGTTGAGAGATTCCTACCGCTTGCTTTTCAATGGTTTTAGCAAGAAACCCACTAGGCTTTGAGGTAGCACTAGGACCTATTACAGCTTGCTTTTTGTGGTTTAGAAAGAACCCACTTGCTTTTGATGGTTTAGCAAGAACCCACTATCCTTCTTACAGGTGAAGGATAGCTCACCTATGTCTCAAGCTATTTAAAGGAAAGCTTGGCAACCTTTTCACACCTTAATGGTGATGTGAAACCCAAAAGAAAGAGGGGATGATAAATAGAGTGGTTTGTAGACACAAACCCAAATTAAGCTCAAAATAAATAAAGAATGAAAAACCGTAATGGAGGAAGTCTTGGGAGCCTTTGATTGATTGGAGATGTTGAAGGCCGCTTCCAAGCTTCTTTGAAGGAGTTCCTTGGATGTGGGAGTTGTTGGAGCAAGGTGGGTTCCTTGAAAGAAGTTTCCGGAGGTTGGCCAAATGATACAAAATGTGTACGGTGGCTTTGTAAATGTTCCGGTTAGTGTCCGGGGCTTCCTTGGCCTTTATTTATAGGCATGGAACCCTTGGGGAGGCTTCAGAGCTGTTGGAGAGGTCTTCGGAGCCGTTGGAGGCCAAAACAAGGTTGACTGGTCAAAGCCAACGGCTAGTTTGACTGGGCTACCGGCTGGCCGGTGCAGGGCCACCGGCTGGCCGGTGCCTTGGCAGAGGAGAAGCATTCTTTTCCAGGCACCACCGGCTGACCGGTGCCAGAGCCACCGGCTGGCCGGTGGGCAGACAGTAGCTGTCACTATTCAGTCTGGGTGCCACCAGCTGGCCGGTGACAGATCCACCGGCTGACCGGTGGAACCTGGCAGTGGGCAATACCTCTGCCAGGTCCACCGGCTGGCCGGTGCTATCACACCGGTTGGCCGGTGGACTGCAATTCAGTCCATTTTGCCAGCTTTCCTGGGCCAATCCTTTGGTAATATTTTGCCTATCAACAAAAACACTTGAAACAAGGTTAGACAAATAATAACGTGATTGTGATCATGAAAATTAAACCACGAGGGGATACGAGAGGTACAACAATCTCCCCCTATTTTGATGATCACAATCACCGAAACAATCAAAGTAAAATACTGAAATGAAAGACATTCTTAAAGGATAATTTGAAAATAAATCAAAGCATGAGAGAAAAGATTCTCCCCCAATCAATCAAGAAATTTCTCCCCCTTTGTGATTATCAAAATAGAATGGGGCATAAAACTTGATTGAGGGAGAGTGTTGAAAAACAAGATGGAGATTTGAAAAATCAATTGAGATTTTTGAAATTGAAATGAAAATTTGAATAACAGTTTGAATTGAAAGTTTTGAATCAAAAACCAATTGAAATTTCAAATTTGAATTGAAAGTTTTGAATCAAAAGTTTGAACTGAGAGTTTTGAATGAAAAATTCGAATTGAATATTTTGAAATGAAAATTTTGATCCCAAGTGTTGAAATTGAAAGTTGGAATCGAAAATTTTTGAAATTGAAATCAAAAGTGCTTAAATGATCCTAACTCCCCCTAAATAAAAACAATGAATCACCGGGGAGTGGGATTTTGAAAAGAGACAATTTTAGGCCCGGAGAGACTCGCTAGAAGGGATTTTTCAATCCATACTTGTCTCATGGTGGGTCTTCTCCTATAGAACTCATCGGAATAGAAAATAGACTTGGGTTGGCCGTACCGGGCTTTTTTGCAATCACACTCATAAATGAGGTGCCCGGGTTTTTTACAATAGTTACAAAATTTGTATTGGGAGCTCCCCCCTTACAAAAATAGTGGGTGCATGGGAGGAGGAGGCTTGGTTGGTATAGCCAAGTCCTTGAGTGGTCCTAGAAACCCTTTGAGAACCAAGCAAATTGTTCAAATTTTGTTCCCCTTGGGTGAACTTAGCTAGGGTCTCCCTTAGGTCTTTGATGGTTGATTCCAAAGAATCAACATTTGGGAAATTTTGGATTTTAAGGGTGAGTTCCTCCTTCTCTTTGAGAAGTTGATCTTTTTCGGAGGAAAGCTTTTTGAAATTCTTTTTTAAAGCAACAAATTTTGAAGAGAGTTCATGAAAACCATTTTCAAGTTGGTCTCGCACATGTTGGAGTTCTTAATAAGATAGATGATTAAAAGAGTTAGACGAACTAGAGGAGGAAGAAGAGGAAGAGGATGATGATACCTCATGATTTGCCATTAGTCATTTTTTACCTTGGTCGCTTGAGGAGAAAGAAGAGAAGGAGGAGCTATCACTCCAAGTTTTCTTTAAAGCCTTCTTCTTCTTTTTCTTGGCCCTTTTCTTGTGAGGTGGGCAAACGGGCTTGATCTTTTCGTCGGGTTCTTGCTTTTGATCGGATTCTTGCTTTGGAGCCTCGCTAGTCCCTTCATAGGTTAGTTCTAAAAATTTCCAAAGATCGTAAGAAGTAGAGCAAGTAGAAATGCAATTAAAAACATTTCGGTCTAGCCCACAATGTAGAGCATTCATGGCTTTGCCATCATGCTCGAAATTCTTAATATCTATGGTGGTCCACTTAGACTCATCGGAAGAAGTGAGGGTAAAACCATGCATAACAATTCTAAAAATAGGATAGCCAATACTTTTAAGAAAGGTGGTCATGCGGGTTTTCCAAAAACTATAATCGGTTCCATCAAAGAATGGAGCACGATCCAAAGAAAGACCTTCGGGGGCGTTAGAGGTTGAAGCGGTAGAAGCCATCAAAAAAGATCTTTAATTTGAAACCGGTTAGGGAATTATTCAAAACCTCCCTCTGATACCAATTGTTGGGCGGAAGAAGACGGGGAGTGATGGCAAGAGGGGGGGTGAATTGCCTTTTAAAAAATGATTAACAAATTAAAATCAAAGTTGAAAGTGCAGCGGAAATAAAGAATGCAACACACAAAATTGATAACGGAGTTCGGCCAAAAACCCGGCCTACGTCTCCGCTCCCAACTCAACCGTTGAGAGATTCCTATCGCTTGCTTTTCAATGGTTTTACCAAGAAACCCACTAGGCTTTGAGGTAGCACTAGGACCTATTACAGCTTTCTTTTTGTGGTTTAGCAAGAACCCACTTGCTTTTGATGGTTTAGCAAGAACCCACTATCCTTCTTACAGGTGAAGGATAGCTCACCTATGTCTCAAGCTATTTAAAGGAAAGCTTGGCAACCTTTTCACACCTTAATGGTGATGTGAAACCCAAAAGAAAGAGGGGATGAGAAATAGAGTGGTTTGTAGACACAAACCCAAATTAAGCTCAAAATAAATAAAGAATGAAAAACCGTAATGGAGGAAGTCTTGAGCGCCTTTGATTGATTGGAGATGTTGAAGGCCGCTTCCAAGCTTCTTTGAAGGAGCTCCTTGGATGTGGGAGTTGTTGGAGCAAGGTGGGTTCCTTGAAGGAAGTTGCCGGAGGTTGGCCAAATGATACAAAATGTGTACGGTGGCTTTGTAAATGTTCCGGTTAGTGTCCGGGGCTTCCTTGGCCTTTATTTATAGGCATGGAACCCTTGGGGAGGCTTCGGAGCCGTTGGAGAGGTCTTCGGAGCCGTTGGAGGCCAAAAGAAGGTTGACTGGTCAAAGCCAACGGCTAGTTTGACTAGGCTACCGGCTGGCCGGTGCAGGGCCACCGGCTGGCCGGTGCCTTGGCAGAGGAGAAGCATTCTTTTCCAGGCACCACCGGCTGACCGGTGCCAGAGCCACCGGCTGGCCAGTGGGCAGACAATAGCTGTCACTATTCAGTCTGGGTGCCACCGGCTGGCCGGTGACAGATCCACCGGCTGACCGGTGGAACCTGGCAGTGGGCAATACCTCTGCCAGGTCCACCGGCTGGCCGGTGCTATCACACCAGTTGGCCGGTGGACTGCAATTCAGTCCATTTTGCCAGCTTTCTTGGGCCAATCCTTTGGCAATATTTTGCCTATCAACAAAAACACTTGAAACAAGGTTAGACAAATAATAACGTGATTGTGATCATGAAAATTAAACCACGAGGGGATACGAGAGGTACAACATAAGTTACATTAGATCAAACCTTATTTCTATTCATCACATTATCCATTTTTTAAAGCAATTGGCTACTTTATGCTCTGTCACCCCACACATAAAACATATCCTGATTACTTTGTAAAATTCTCCTTGGTGCCCCTTTCCACACTTTTTGCACAAAGGAAATGGGGTCTTCTTTCCCTTATCAACATTATCATATGAACATCCTTAATACTTCATCTTCTTCTTCCTTGATGAATTTGGGCATTCAACTAAGTACCACTTAGTAATTGTGATTTTTGATAGCTGGTTTGGCATAATCACAACATGTTCAAACTGATCTCTCGTCATCTCTATCATATTAATAGGGAAATCGTCACATTTCCTATCACATTGGTTGTTGGGACATGTTCTTCCATTTCTATCCATTAACTAAGAAAATAAAGTATAATTAGGGGGCTTAAATACTTAGCCAATAATCATGAAAAGGAAACTTTAAGCATATAAGGATAAAATTGTAGAAGAAAAGTATATCCTAACTTGTGATCCCCAAGGTTCCAATCTAGGTTATCCATGATCATATATTCTTATGTGAATATTAATTTTATTTTATCTTTTTTCCTTTAATAATAGTTCATACTAAGATTATGAATTTACCATAGCATATCCCCCAAGAGTGTCGTAACCAGGAGTGCAGCAAGGCCCGTTGTCATGTACCAGTTCCATTAAGAGTCTAGATCAAAGTGGTGTTTTCAGGTTTTACCCCTATGTACATCTGTTCCAGAGCCACCTATACCTGCTCGTATCCAGACAGGGATGTATTTGCTTGATAAACCACTTACCCAATAGTCCCCAAAATACCAGGAAGATTGACAATATTTAAAAATTTTTATAGGCTTCTTCCAAAAGTTTTCATATCATAATTTCCTCAAATAACTAAACCATCCTTTGATACCAACTATATAATCCCAGCTTTATATCACATAAACATTCATTACATTATACAAAATAGAGGATCTTTATGGTTTAGTGTCTTAGAAACTAGGAACTTAATACATGATAACATAAAACATTCTTATTAAAAACATGAAAGCCTTATCCTTATGTTCATCCTAAGTTCATTACTAAATCTCATAACCTAGGGACATGCATCAAAATAAAGGGTGAGAAGAATGCCCAGTAAGGGGAACACGAGGAAACATTTTACAAGTTAACTTGAGATAGATCAATAAAGTCACGAAAAAGAACTTTAAGGCATGAGAAAGAAATCATGAGGCATATCATAGTAGAAATAAATTATTTCATAACTTGAAGATGTGGCTACAAAATTTATCATTGGAAATAATGAACATATCACCATGGTCCATCCCCAAGGTGTCATTTGAAATTACCAAGGTTATTCGCCAAGATATCTTTAAAATTGTAATCTTTAGTGGTTACACCATTTCCCAATGCATTGGAGCGCTATTGGGGTTCACCCTTAAATTTGTCTTTATTATCATGTGAGCCACATATATCATCATCAAACATTTCATAAATAACCCATATAGTAACAAATAAATGGGTTTCTTTTCATAATCATAACATTTTAAAAACTGCATTAAAGACGTGATCTTTATGTCAGATTAAACCCACGGAAAAGGAAAGCGGGTATCATGTATGTAAATACCAGAATTTAAAATAAAAAATTTGTATATATGTGTGAATAACCATTTAGAATAAATATCTTTTAGTATTCACTTAATAAAATTAAAGTATATTAGAAAAAGAGAGAGACATTTTGAGAGAAAAATTATGCAGTATAACAACAATGTTACAGGGTTTTAGAAAATATTGAAAATGGAGGGGACATGATTCACCCACTCTTAAATAATACATAATAAAGTATAGGTATAGTATATAAATGATATAATAACATGGTAATTAAATTTGAAAGAAATACCATATGAAATGAAAAACATGGAAGGAAGACAAAAATAAGATTTCTCTTATGAAAATTCGGCAGCCTAACAGCGTTACATAAAACATCAAAAAAATGAGTTGACGAGATCAAATAGGGTCTCTAATCATATGAAAATAAAATATCAGTATTATAGATATATATATAATACCCAAAAATAATAAAAGTAACTTGAAAGACTTGACATCAAAATAGAACTTGAAAATGTGAAGGGTAAAAGAATCCCTTAAAAATTCGGCAGCTTAATGGCCCCACATAATTATTATTAAAATGAATTGATGAGAGAAAGAAGGGGTATCTCCTCATAATAAAATGTAAATGAAAGTAGTATGAATTTAAAAGAACATACCAAACATAAGAACATGTAGCACAAAAGAAATGACATAAAAGAGAGTACTTGGAAAGAAAGAGAGAGGTTGGATCCCTTACCTTATGACGTAATTGTTAAAACTCAATGGTTGGGAGCTTGAGGGCTTGGGGGAACCATGGGAGGACTCTTAGGAGGTAAGGAGACCAAAAATTGGTTGATTATGATTTTGGAGATGAAATTATGAGAGAATGGATTGGTATTTATAGGGGAAGTGAGGGGACAAGGCATTAATGGCCAATGGACACCTCTTTGGTGGTATTGGAAAAACCAGGGGCTTGCCCATGGTATTTGCCCATGGTATTGGACACTTGGGACACCTCATAACGTATCATACTATTCATAAGCAGACCATAATTATTAAATAATTACTTCATCTTTAATGATGTCATTAAACATCTGAAACTCTAAACTAAAAATTCACTATTCACCGAAAATTTATATTTCTCGGGAAAATCCCAAAATTTTACCTTAACCAAATATCGATGCTCTGATTTCAAAATGGAACTCCATTTTATAAAAATAAATTTCTAAATATTTTTAATTTAATTTTTAAATAAATACAATATTCACCGAAAAATCATTTTTTTCAGAAAAAATCCCCAAAAATTACCTTAACATAATATCAATGCTCAGATTTCAAAAATGAACTCTAGTTCTAAAAAATATTTATCTAAATATTTTTTATTTAATTTTTAATTAAAAAACACTATTCACCCAAAAAAACTAATAATAGTCTAATAATTTCTGAAATAATTAATTACTTATTTTATTGTATCACATTTCTTAATCAAGGTTGCTAGATAATATTAATACTTTATTTAAGTGAGATTACAAATTAATTTGGTCACATTACTAATCCTAAGGGTAAAATCATTATTCATAATTTACTATTCAATAAAAATTAAGTTGAAATTATTAGACTATAAATTTCTTAGCGAACACATTTGAAGAAGACCATTTTTTAATAATCATTACACAGAATTAATTATTTAAGGATTACAAAAATATTTTAAAATATCCATTTTTTTAAAATTCATCAAAAATATGCATACTATATTTATCTGGACATTTGAAAATTTAAAAACTTCACCATAAGTAGAAAACACAATTTTATTTTTCTCAAAGGATTACACAAATCAGTTACAGTCTCCTTACATAGCCCCTTATAACCCCAGCATATGACCTAAGTGTAAGGTGTGCTAAGGTGAGAGAATCTGAGGGAGGCTCGACCAACATTGCATGAGTAGTAATTTCTATCAATTTTAACTTATCGTGATGGTGATTCCATTTTATCTTCACACGATAAAGTTTGGATTGTGTTTGGTTCAGAGCAAATCCCAGTGGTGCTACCTCCTTCCCAAGTTCTATTAGATGGGATTCGATTGGCCCGAGACTACTGGATGAGGCCATTGAATCTTATTTCTATATTCATTAACCATGATCCGTTGGATTTAGAGACAATAATCGCAACATTTAGTCTCCAACAGTCATACTGACTAATGGTCATATAGTAGGAAAAACCCAATAGTCTCATGTTAATTATACTCATTTTATTAAATGAAAAAGTTTTGTTGAGTATGAAAGAAAATAACACAGAAAAATTAGGAAACAAGATTTATTCAAAATTTGGGGCCGTTACACTATAACAGTACTATAGCAGGTATTGTAGCGGGACTGTGTAGCACTATAGAAGGCAGTGTTTGAAAATGTAGCAGCTAGGAATTTGCCCACATTTGGGCCTTTGGGCCACCAATTTGGTCCCTGAGTCCCTTAAGGCCTTCATGCCACCGATTTGGTCCCTATATCCTTTAAGGCCTTCGGGCCACCCAAGCCTTCGGGCCAGTAAGGCCTTCCAGCCACCTCAAGGCCTTCAGGTCACCTTAAATGTAGATGCAAACCAGACAAACTACAAGGAACTAGCTCTATAGGAGGATAAGAAAGGAGCTATCACCACAACAAAAGTTACACGGATTGGAAGAATGATACGGTTTGGCACCTCCCATCGGGACAAGCCTGTGCATGCTTTAGATAGCCTAGACGAACAGCCATGTGATGGTGGAGAGCTGATTTCCCGATGAAGATGCTAGGGAAGAGCAGTTCCCTGTAGTTAGTCTGGGTTGTTTGTAATGTTTGAAACCGATGGGAAATGAATTCCTCTAAGGCCTATAGGCCTTTTAATACATACGCCAATGGGCCTTGTAAGGGTTACACCTCACCCCTTGAAAGGTGGATTTTCAAAAATCATGGAAAAATGAAGGCCTTCGGGCCATTGTATGGATGGAGATAAAAGGGTTTTAACTTAATGATTCATTGGATGAGATCCTTGTGATTTATAATTAGAAATTTTTATAAAATCTAAATATATTAGCTTTGAGACTTTGAATGCATTGAACATGCTCACTGTACATTTTTTTAACCTCTTCACGAGTGATACTAGTTACCTATGGGAGTCACTATGGGAATGATCATATCTAGATTGTTATATCAGGCCATGAGTGATATTCATTCCCAAATGTGAGACACCAAGGATGGTATTGTAGGGTTTCTTCTACCTTTCATGTTGAGAGTGATACTTGGGATTCCATTTATGGATCCACATATATAGACTCTTACATTATAGGGTACTTATAGTTCCCCGAGAGTGATACTTGGGATTCCTTTTTGGATTACCTTGGATGGGATCAGGGTTTCTCTTAGTAAACTCTAATGATGACTTAAATATTAAAGACTAATAATCCATATCTATTTACAAAGGATGCACTCGCCTAACCAAAACACGTGGTTGGGGTTCAATCCATCTCTTGATACTTATTTTATGATGGCTTATTATCACATCCATATTATACTTTTTTAAGTTTCCTTCCATTTAGACATATTCGTATTAGGAGGAAGTAGGTAGTCTTTCTTGTGTATCCCATGAGGAACCCAAACCGATGAATTTTTTTTATTTTTCACCTTTAAATTATTATGTTCCTGAAAACTGCGGTATTTTATATTAAATCTCTAGATTATCCATTAGTAATTGTTGGTGGTGGACTATTGAGTGTATCTCACACCCTAATAGAGCCCCAATTTCACTTGGGTACTCGATCAGACCTTATTTTCATAGGTTTATTGGAAGGTTCTTTATTGTAATGATTGTAGGAGTTAGGAGCATATGAATAGACCAAATATCAAGATTCTCATGGAGTTATCCCTTGATAATTTTTACACTTTTTTCTATTTATATACTATACCATACTTCATGTTGTATATTTCTAACTCATACCTTGTATCATCATCTATCCATTCATGTATTGTTTTATACTTGGATTTATCCAAAGTATCAATTATATTTTCCATCCCCTTAGTTTTTCCTTGTTAATATTACTTCAATTGTTATTTGATTTATTTATTATCTCTTTTACCAATGTGATACTCTAATATTGATGGTATAATATCTCCACCATACCACCATTAGAGCCTTGTTTCTAGTCTAAAGCCTCTGCCATACACAGATGAATGCTTATGGCCATATGGACAACAATCTAGTTACTAGTTTAATGGTCAATTGGTCTGAGACATTACAATAATATGAGTTTTTTCGTTATAATTTTTTCTAAGAAACACAAAATAAACTCCAAAATTATTTTTGGGGTCATTATTTGTTAGATCTAAAATTAAATACCATAAGAGATAAGGATGAATTATGGTACATAAATTAGTTTATTTTTCACCATTTTCCTTTTTAGATCTTGATTATATTATTAATTAGAATAAGGTGAGATCTTTTAAACTCTCTATTTGTATAAAAAAATATAAAATAGAAATTATAAGAAAATTTCTTGGTTTATCTCTTATGTAAGGATAATCTAAGAAGTTAGATTGACTAAATATTATCTCACTCAAAATTATAAAATATACACATAAATACTAATGGTTTTTTGAATACTAACTTTTACTCATGGATCACTTTACATTTCATGATATATCTCACTATTGTGAAAATATATATTTAAAAACACATATAAATATTTCACCTTTAGTAGTGATGTGAAACAATGTATTCAATATTCCATATCCATTTAATTGACGAACTAAATTGTATATTCATGTAATGAATTTATCCCGTATAAGATATTTTATTTAAGTACTAAAATATAAAACATGATCATTATTGAGTCATTAGACCATGGTTCTTATTATGACATGTTTCTTTATACTATACAATATTTTTCATGATAAATTCTATGTGATATCATTTATTCAAATATTCTATTATAATTATCATTCAATTTTAACTAATGATACATTATATGATTAATATAGATTTTTAATGATTTTTATTGGAGTTTGACAACCATATTATATAAATAAGGTATATTATAAATGTTAAAATAGTGGAATGAAAAATGATATCCATTTTATAACATTTGAAATGTTTTAACACAAATATGACCTATCATTTAATGGATTATTTTTATATAACAGTTTTTATAGTCTTTATTTCTTAATAGTGGATATTACTTTCAAATGATAAGCTCTATCTCAAAATATTTTCAATATTTTATTTTTTTCAATTCAATAAATTCCTATTGGGTTATTCATTATTCAATGTAATATAGATAAACTTTTAAACAATGTGTTTATACAAAATTAGAGAGACATTATATGAAAATAATATCCAAAGGAATAAATATATGTTCACAAATAGTTATTAAATGTTTAATAGCATATGGTAGGCATTAATAAAGGTGTGAGATATTTGGGTTTATTCTTAAATACATAAATCAGAACAAGGTGAGAGTAATAATGTTTAGTTTTTTATTATATCATGAATCTTGATACTATAACATTTTGTTCATGATGAACAATATGTGATATCATTCATAAAACTCACTTATAATGATTATAATGTTGTTTTTTCTTCTGATATAAAATAAAATGATGTGTAGAATCATTATTTATTGTTAATGGAATTTAACAATTAAATTACATAAATGAGAACTATTGAAAACTTTTTCAAGGTGTAAAAAAAATTCATTTTATTGCACATGAAATTAGTATACTAATACATGGTACTTTATTCAATGAAAAATTTCTATATAATAGAGTTTATAAGCCTTGTTTTGTGGATGGTGGATATTTTATTCTTTGGTTTATTGTATTTATCGTGTTATTCTCTAAATTTTTATATAAAAATAAGGGTTTAGATTGTATTTGAAGGTGAAAGAGTCATATTGATGTGTGTAATGATTTCATTTTTTTATACTTTACATTTTGAGGTAGAAATATATTGACTACTATCATGGGATCTGAATCATACTCTCTATTATGGACAATTCAACATGAACAGTTTGGTATATTTTGTTTTTTTTTCATTTTGTTTTATCATCTCTTCTCTTAGTAGATATTAAATATAGGATTTATAATTTCTAATTATACCATTAGTTATTGAAATAACCTTCAAAACCCTCTACAAGAATATCTATAAAATACCTTATCAACACTTCCCTTGGTATACATCATGCTTTATGCCTCCTCCTTACAATTCTTATATTCAATATCTATTTGAATTGATATAAGAAATGTTAATGAAAATATAGCATTGATTTTGTCAATTTTTTTCTATTTTTATAGGGTGGAAACAAACAATGCTAAATTATTTATTGAAAAACCAAGTGGAAAACATGAAAATAGATATCTAAACAATATCTATTTAAATGATATAGATAACTAGATTATTTTTTGTTAAATTAAAAGATGATGTGGTTTTATTCTTGGTGAGAAATTGCCTTTTGGTTTTTATGAATTTTATAAATTTTATAAATGAAATAATATGTTTTTCATTTTTTTCTTTTATTTAAATTTAGTAAGAAAAATCCGCTGCAGCCATTTCTAGAGCATCAAAAAATATTAATATTTTTCTAAAAAATGACCTCATGACCCTAAAAATATTATTTATTCATAATAAATTAATACTGGAGAACCCTGACAGATACTTTACATTATAAAAATTACAGCATCACAATATTGTTCTCCAATGTATGAAATATTACATATTTTCAAATATAGTTCCTCAATACATCTTGCACCATGATGCGGTTCCTCGTTTTTTGGAATTACATATATGAATATTTGTATTTAATTTATTTTATATGATCATCTATCCACAATCATTTCATTATGTATTACGACTTAATACTATAATCCATGAAATGGTTTTCATCGCCTTTACCAAACATTATCTTTAGACGTTCAAAATGCATAAAACTTATCCAAACTATAATTCATAATAATGTGATAATGTTTATTACAATTTATAGAAAAAAAATTTAAAATCCTAAACTCATTTTTTGTTAAAAAACATCTCATAATGAATTTCATATGATTTTGCCCACCCATTATATAATTAAAGAAAAAATATAAATACCAAAAATATCTTTTTGAAAATATTATACATAAAATAATAAATAATAAATAAATACACACCATATTGTTCATCTTCATGATTTTTTATGGAAATATTGATGTAAATTTCATGGTGTAAATAATTAGATAATTACTTCCATATTTTATAAAATCTAATATAATCACTGAAATTTATTTATACAGGACTTATTTGAATCTCTAAGGGTGTGATAGCCCCACCATTGAGTTAAGAAGATAATTAGAATAAAGAGATATTTATATTGTATTAGTTTAATAAATTATACTTATAATGATCCCTAACCCCCATTATATATAATTCATTTTAAAATTAGGTAGATATAAATAGTTCACATTTTATATAATTACTTACACCTTACACCATATATTGTAACTTTTAAAACATATTACACATTAATATATTTTTTTATTAAGATATTTAATTATAATTTAATCATAAATTCATTTTAATAAGAAATATTATAATCCAAAATGGTATTATAATATATATAAAATAAATGGGTAAACCAAAATTGAATGATATCATTTATCATTACCACATAGTAGGTAGTGAAATAAATATATTATTGGTTTCATTATTTCTCATAACATGAGTATCGAAATTCTAATTCCACTGGTTATATTAATATTAATTATTAGATATATCTAATAATATATCACTTTCATGACATCCTTATTTAATATATGCAATAATTTAAAACACTTTTTAATCCATAAAAATTATTTCAATGTGATATTTAGACAAACTCTATCATATTGAAAAAACACTTTGTACTAATATAAATACTTACTCTTTATCTTAATAGTGTCATACTATGGGAAATGGTGACATTAAAAATTACTTTGAATTCCCTAATTCACAAACATAATAAAAGAGAATCCTCTAGAAAAGTTTCATTATTATTCAATCCATAAAGGAATCCAGAGTTATATATATCAAACATGCTCATATATTCATATGAATGTGTCCTAATCATGTATTCCCATACATCATTTTCATACAATTATACTCTATTTATCCAGGAAATATATTCCAAACACTAGAAATGGAATATTCCAATATAATATATTTCAACTCATACACTCTTAATTCTTAAAAGTGAATAAGAAAAATTGAAAGAACTCATTGCATTTCTTTAATAAAATTTGATGAGCACATCACACGTCACATAAATAATAATGGATGTGAATTTACATTTCCATGTTCAATATAGGTAACAAAATTCATATCATTATAAAGGAGTAAAAGTATCATCTTGGTTTTGAAATGAAAAACTACTTGATCGACCATATAATCAACCACTTCGTTATTAGTTCAACCTAAAGACTTGAGTAATAAATTATTCAATGTATAAAGTTTAACATGTGAAATAATTTAAAAATATTATTAAATGGGGATTAAAATAAGTCTGAACCCCTAAGAATCTTAATGATCATATATATGAAATTCCATGTCATATAATTTTACAGGCTAGTACATATAAATAATTACACTTGTTATCTCATGAGTAAACTTTGTATCTCTATATGATCCACCATTCACTCTAATATTAACCTATCATCACAACCTATATTACTATATAATGATCACTTATTAAGGATAACTCAATGTATTACTATGATATGTTTTTATTATTACACAAGGACTATGAAAACAATATAACTATATGACAAATAGATATTTTCTTTACTATAAAATCATGAAACATTTATATTTAATAAATTAATTTCATTTAGTATCTCATGAGACACCCCCAAATCAATACATCTAGATCTAATGACAAGCATACACAATTCCTTACAAGAAAAATTTATATAAAGAGTCCATGAATCCAATGTTTATTTTATTTGGGAACTAGCTACACAATACATCATCAACCTATACATATACTATAAAATTTTATCAAATCTTTCTTTAGAGACCAATTATAAACATATCTTAATCTTTTTTGGCTCCAATGAACACATGGGGATATACATAAATGAAAACGGTGAGCTAAAAATCCTAGTAAAAGGGTAATTGAAATGATACATAGGGATCATAATCAATATGAATGATAAGATATCATTGATTATACCATGAGATTTTAACATATGACAAATGAAAGGCATATAATATGATCATGGAATAATTAATAAGCATGACATGAGGCACTCAAATAGAATAATCATAAATAACAATAATAAAATAGGAATGTATATTAACAAGTAAGATACATAAAACATTCCATTATAAACATATCTAAAAGATAAATACAATTAAATAATTGTTTTCTAAGCTCACTACCCATTCACCATAACATATTGGGCTAGGATAACTACTTATGATCTATAATATAATGTTTCAATCTCACCTAAAATATACCATACATAATATATCATTAGATATAAACATTATTCAATGCATTTTGGGATATATCATTTTGTTCCCACCCAAAACATATAAAATATACACATGCATATATGTTCTATATAGAAAAAAACATGGATGAATCATAAGATTGATAACCAATTTAAAAGAAATGGGTTTCAAATCAATGTCTTTTGACATAATCATTATATACAAAATGAAATAACAATATGAATATAAAAATAATAAAGTGTCAGTCTAGAATGGCTATGAAGAAATAGGATAATATGTTAATTAAAGAACACATGACAAGATAATATATACCAATGTAAAATAATACACATATGGAAAGGAAGTTTGAAAAGAACCCCTTTAATGAGGTTTTTTAGTAGTAAATAATCCTTAAACAATGAGTGAAATTTAAAAATAAATGTAATTAAATAAGTATAAGATAAAATACATATTTTTTATATTTATGGATTGAAGTGTACGAAAAATATAAGAGGGTTCATAATGAAGAGAAAATATGAATCAAAAGATAATATAGTGAGAGTTTGATTGTTTCCCTTATAGACATTTTAGGGTATAGTAATAAATTAATGGAATAGTATATATAATTCATATACATATTAGAAATCAATGGATAATGAAAAAAATGTTTCTTAAGTGATGATATGTACAAGATTCAATGAAATTTTTACATGAATAGAACATCTATAAAAAAGTGATCATAATGAATTTTATGAGAACTCTATTTACTATAATATAATAAAAATTTAAAAACATTATTTTTCATAAATTAAAGTAATTTTTTATTTCAAAAAAAATATATAAACTAATATTTTATAGTAAAAATAATAAGGTTTTTAAAACATGTAAGAAAAAATATAAAAGATTAGTAATACATGAAATTAAATAATATATCTAAACATTTTTTCTTAAGTACTTCGTATAGTTTTACATGAATGAAATGATTAGAAGGATAGTTTTAAAAAAAATATCCTAAAAAAATAATTTAAAGCAATATTAAAAATTATATCAAAGTGAGTTTATTTCTAAAATAATGAAATCAATGAGTTAGATTGTATAATCCTAAATGGAATTAAAGAAATAAAAAATGATAGTGATTTTATAAAATATAATATGATATAAACTATAAATATATAATAAAGTTAAGAGTAAATATAATGAAACAAATATATAAGAAATATAGTTTTGTATATCTTTAATAAATTTGAAATAATATATAGAATAAATAGACCACTGAGAAACAACATATGAAAATAGTGGATATTTAAGAGATAACCCATCATTAAATTTATCATGTTCGATAAAAATATGTATGTAAATATATATAAATGGTTACTAAAATATGAAATAAGGAATTTAATTTTAAAATAAATACAATGATTTTTATAAATTCTTGGGAAAGTGAAAGACAATACTATATAAGAAGGGTGGTAAAAGGATAACCATTTACTAAAATTAAAAGAGATGGAAAAAATAACATTTAAATGGAAATAATGGAATAGGGTTTTCCCCAAAAACTGAAATGAAATATAATATTTAACATTAAGGGATATTTTTATAAATCATTGGAAGATAATTTTCTTTATAAGAGTGTAACATGGAATGGAAGGACATGTTGAAATATTCTATTTATTAGGTTTTTTTAAATAAATGTTTTGAAAGGGAACTAAAAATACATGCCTATTACTAGAAATGAAATTGAAAATTAACAAGGAATATATGGAGGAAATATATATAAAAAATAGAGACAAATAATATGTGAAAGAAAGAGAGATAAAGATAGATAAATGAATTGTAAAATATGAATGAAAAAGGAATGTGAGATAGTCTAATTACCTTAAATTGCAAATCACTTGAATGATTCTATAACATATTTAACAATTCAATCCCATACATTATTTTACCTTACAGGAACTATAATAATTTTCATGAAAATTATTTAAACTCAATTATTTTAAGTCATTATTCATAATTTTGAATCATTCAGTTCATGTCAATGGTTTACATTTGTTTCATTGATAGTTAAAAAATCATTTCATTATAATTGTATCAGTAAATGTTTTTTTTCATGGTCTTATAATCTATATAAGTGTCAAGGTATTATTAGTTATATGATTTTAGTGGTAGATATGTTTCATGTTAATTGAATTGTCAAAATGTTTTTCAATTTAGGTAATGTCTCTTGGTAATCTTGAATTTATGTTATTAAATTAAATATTATAGTTTTTTAGTATCAATAATATTAACTCAATTTTATATTTTCATTATCATAAACAAAGAATAATTTTATTATTAATATCTTACTAATATAATAAGACCATTTTTAAAAATATAAATGATTTTTTTAATGAAAAACATCATCGATCACATAGATGGTATAAACCCATGTTTGTGACACTGGTATTTTTAAGGGATCATAAAAAAACAAATTTTTTGTTTTAATAAATTAAACAAAATATAATTATATTTTTTTATATAATTATAACTAAGATGTGGATTAGTTATAAGGGAATGAATAAAGTAAAAGTATTATAATTTAGAAGGAACATATTTATCTTTGTGATACCTTCTTTGGTATTCACATAATGTTTTCTCGAAGTGGTTTTTGATTAAACTCGGCCTTCTAAAACATAGCAAGAATTGTATTTAGTGATATTTTGGAATATATTAGTCTAGGGAATTGATTTCAAAGAGAATATGATTTAGTAGAAATGGGGATTAATTATAAGTGTTGGATATGAATGTTTTGGAATAAAATATATCTTAATTCATTGTTTATGATCATGGAAATGGAAATTTATGTTTCCTGTGGCTAGTAATAGTGTTTGATTATAAAATAAATATTTATTGACACTTATTAACTTGAAAAGTTGAATGTTATATTTATTATGTTTAATTAAATTTATTGAATCAACAATAATTTTTATATAAGAATAAAATAAAATTGACATTTCTAAAATTAAATTTTAGTTCAACAATAATTTCATTATTTTTAAAAGATTTATTTATTCCATTAAATATAACATAATCATGTGAAAATATTTTAGAAATTATTTAGTCATTACTTTTATCATTATGATTTAATAAAAGTTATGGTATACATGAAAACTATTTTTTTCTGTTCAAAAAAATTTTCATTTTCATAAAAATACACTTAAGTCACCCTAAGATAATTTTGAGAAGATAAATCTAAAAATATTTTCTATTTTATACAACTAAATTTCTAGATAGTCAATCTGAATATTTAAATTTTAGTATAAAAATTATTTGTTTACTAAATTAATAAAAAAAAATCTTAAAAAAAATATATACATATTTTGAGTTATTTAATTTGATAAATAATGATTATTATATTATAATATTTATATTTACTTATTTATTCATGTCAAAATAAATTATTACATATTGTATTATTCAAAATTGTTTGATTATATTCTCAATGGTTAGTTACTTTTCTAATGATCACTTATTATTCCAATGGTTATATAATATTATTCTCATTATAAATAGGTATTATTTCCATCAATATTATTTCACACAGTTCAATCTCAAGGTTATCTATACATCATTTAAAAAAAATTTATGTTTCTTTTAATAGTATGTTTTCTTTATATAATGTTGTTCAAGTTTGTTATAATTCTAGAGACTATGATATGCTATAATTTAAAATTCTAGTTCTATTGTTTACTTGAGTTTATTATTCCAATGTACTATTTTTAATTTTAGGGAGTGTTTTTATTATTCATATGCAATGTTCAATTTTGAAGAAAAATAATAATTTTAATTTTTTATGGGGTGAATTTTATTAGTTCTCTAGCTGATTACCAAATGTGACAGACATACATTGAGAGACATATTTTGAAGTAAAATTCAATATAGAGTAGTCTACATATCTATAAATCATGAATATAATATGAATAAATTTAATATTAAATTTAAAGTTTTTACTTGGATAATGGATATGTTAATACATTTTATATATTCTACTATGTAGAAACCTAACTAATATTTATATCACCATTTTGAGTTATTTATCAAATTATTTGGTTTTAATGAAGGATTTGATTGATTTTATAGTGATAATTGAGTTACGTAGAATTATAAATCTCAATATTGTTATCAGAATTAAGATCCATTACTCTTTAGATTCAACCAACCCTATATTTAGTGACGAACTTATATATCTAAATGAATTCCCTCACAAAATCTAATATTGTGATATAATCTTCCTATATTGTTGAGTAAAAAATCCATAGATTATCTAATTTATATAATGATGTTAGAAATATCAATCTAGTGACTCTCTGTGGAATTGGATAGAATCTTTTGGTAATCCTCAAATAATACGAGTCATTGGGTAAGGTATACAACATGTTGTAATTATTAAACCCATATTAAAAAAATATAAATCCTATTCATGAATACCCTTTCTAATACATTAAAATAACATTGAGACCTTATAATTTTCACACTTTAAAAAATTAGTAAATAAACCTTTTGGATGGTCTCTATGATAAACTAATATATCACATAACAAATAAATGTGTTTTAAATTATACCAAACATACAGTTTAATTTATATCTATATATCTTAATACCAAGTATATAAGTTGTTTCACCCATGAATTTAACTGAGAATAATTCTCCAAACACACCTTTAAATAATATAAAGATAAAATGGCATTTTTATATTCAAAATTTTATCCACATACAACACAAAAGAACCAAAACCCTCCAACTAATATATTTTTATCAATAAGACTATTCTATGTACTTGATTAAACTTTGCTCATTAATTCCATCATTAATCTAGTTATTAGGACTCCAATATGTTTTAATAAAGATATAAATAGATTATTGTTACTTTCATACCATAGAAACTCCAATTTAAAAATAAAAACCTTTGTGTTGAATTTTATAAATTGATTTTACTAAATTAACCTAAAGGAAAATCATTTTAATAACCATTTGATATATCTCATAATCATAATATTCTTTCATGGAAAGAATATATGAATTTAATTTATTATTTAAACCAATTAAAAGGTATCTTCATAGATAAAACCATGAATTTTTATTGGTAGACAGTCTACTAATGTTCTTATAGACACCCACAATTGAAGTGTATCCATAAACTTCCAACATTTGTGGGTGTACATGGATACCATATTGAATCTCATAATATTTTCCAAAACTATATCTCTCAATGACATCCCAGTTGGATGTAACTTTATACTCTAGGAACATTACTTTATCATCATTTTCCACCAGAAATCACATCTTTCTTACACTTGATTAATCCTATAAGACCTCCAAGGTTCCTATGTAACTTGGATTAATTTATCATCCAAAACACCTTTTGGAACAAACTCACTTTACATTTTAGGAAAAAATCCAATATTTTTGTTTTTAACTTCACTAAGTTTAACATTCCTCCAACTAAATCCTATATATATCCAATCTCATAGAAAATATTATTTTAAGAAATAAATTATTTGTGTTCAGTAGTGTTATCAAAATAATTTTCATTATTTTCATCAGGATAACCAATAAATAATCATATTATTAGTTTTTGATAATTTTATGTGAAACAAAACATTATACACATGCTTCACAACCCCAAATCCCCATAGAAGTAAAGTTAGGCTGTGTCCTCTCTAAAACATTTTTTTATTCTAAAAGAGAGATGAATGGAATTTAGAACATGAAAATAGAAAAAAAAAATAAAAAAAACTAGTTCTATATGGATATACAATATTTTAATATCATTTCAAAACCATTAGATGCTAAATAAAAATTGTTAAACTTTTATATTTTGAATATAATTAATAAGGTCCAAGGTCACTCTAGTGTAGACCCATAGTCATCCTGCAAAACTCCAACTTCTTTTTATTTTTATTTTTTCTTACTTATCATTATTATACATTGATTCAATTTCCTATCTCATTGCATTTCATTTTCTTCATCTTCTACAATATAAAATTGACTCTTTAGATAATCCATTATGGGTAATTTATTGAATATTCCCCTAAAAACTCATTAATATTTGGATACATATATCCCTTGAAAAGTCATAACTCTCTAGATCAAGACTCGAATTTTATTTGTTATATCTAGATTTAATCTCCCTATCATTGTTGTTTTCAAAATTAAAAATAGTCATAAAATAAATATGAAAAAATAAATCTTTTACATACTCTAAAAAAATTGTGCATAAACCCTATAAATATCCCATCCTTTAACTGATGATATATAAAATGAACATAAAAGAAAAACCAAAGTGAAAGAGAATTTAATCATTTCAAAGGAGGACCCTAGTTATCTACCAAATTCTTAACATACATTCTTGAACAACCTTTATTATTATCCATAGGTATCAAATTATCCTTAACAAGTATGTTGATTATCTCTTTTAGGCTTACCTAATTTCTACCTCCTTGATTGTACCTATTTGTATGAAGAATAAACTACCTCTCTATGGTTTTTTCACCCAAAATCATACATGAGGGTTAGTATTCCTCATTAACAATTATGATCTATATCACATTTTCACAAAAAAAAATTAATATAATTTATAATGTTTTCCCGAGTTTTTGAAACTAGGGTTTGTGAAGCATAAATTCATACTGAATTCCTAATATTTTCAAGAGATGCTTGTTATTCCCCATTTATGTTATTTTTTGAATCATTCAATTATATGGAAAATGACAATTGATTACTTATTATTAAAATCATATTTTTGGTTTTATTTTCTTGAACCCAAACCCTCTTTTATATTTATATGAGAAGTTTGAAATATGATATAAGCTCCCTTGACCCTTAGAGAATCTGAATGACACAACTCAATAAAATAATTCTATGATTTCATAAAACTATCAATTAACAAAGAATCAATATCACCATATTTCAAAGATTATACTTTATCATAACTAATTTTTATTGTCTTATAACCAACCATTGTCTAATTTTCAGGGAGATATAATTTTCATTTACAGACTATTACCATTTCTAGAATAGTTGGAATAAAAATAAATCAATGATTCGTAATTAATGGGTTGTAAATACCTGTATTCATCTTTGATAATAATTTATATCACTCTCAGTGGACATCATAGGTGATCTAATTTCAAATAGAGATAAGATACAATTAGAAACCTTAGGTTACCCATCCTCTCATCAATATATAAAAAATAAATGACGGAACATGAGTAGAAGATAAATGTTTGGAAGGTACCTCCAACAATGGTGGGATTAATTGAAATATGGATTTAAATATTGGTGAATAAATAGGAATAATGATGTTCCATAAATTGTATATATTAGGGAATTTGAATTTTAGATTTTAGGAAAATTTGTATAATATTAAGGTATATATTTTTATGTTTTAGAGTTTCATTTTTAGTATAAAATTACCCAATGTGTATTCATATGTGTTCAATAAGTGGAACAAAGAGAGAGGTGGTTGTTGTATTTCATTAGGTACCTTGTTCCTGAAAAATGAGTACCAATTAAGTGACTAGTGGGGCTTAATTTAAAATTTCTTAGGCTCGTGGTCTATGTCTAGACTAGAACAGAATATGTTTCTTGTGATTTGGATACTATATATATTCTTAACATGTTTGGGATAAATAATTATATTATAGGGTTTTTATTAAATAGTATTTTGACTAATTTATGAATTTTTTATTGATGATTTGGTTGATAATGGACACATTTGTGGATAATAAATGTTTGGAATTGATTATGGATCATAAAATGTAGTAGGTAGCCTTTATATTACTGACAATCTTGATCATTTAGTTTTATTATGTCTATGTACTATTATTATTTTTTCCATTAATGTGTAACATGTTTTTAGGTTAATCCATAAATTTTGATGATCTCATGTAAACTTAATAATAAACAAGGACTACATATCTTCATAAATGTTTCATTGGTGGTGTTTATGTTAAATGAGAATTTCTAGCCAATGTTATATATATTTAGTATCATGAGTTGGATTTTTCAAACTAAATTATTTCATTATTTTTAAAATGATATTTAATTTTAATACTTGTTTTAAAGTTAAAATTTTATGGGAAAATGTTTTAACATAAATATTTATTTAAAGGTATTAGTTTATGAAAAAGGTAATTCTAAATGAAAATATTTTGGAATATAATTCTAATGGATTTTTATAATTTAAAGTGTTGATTTTTAAATGATATTTTTAATACAAGAGGTCTTTCCAAATGATTATTTTCTTATTTTTAATCTATATACCGAGTGTGAGTAACCAGACTTGTGCTTCCATTTCTAAATGATTGGAAAGATGGGTTTTAAAAATATATCTTTTAAAATTAAAGTAATTTTATTTTTCTTAAATTATATTTTCCATTTGACCTCAATTCGGTGACACCCATTATTTCCAGGGATTATATTGTTGGGTCATATTCCTTGTTATGGTTTTATATTTATACTATCTCTTGTTATATGATAACATGTTAACTATAAGAGATATCTTTCCTTTTATAATGGGTTAGTTATATCATATGGAGATTTTTTTTGTTCTAATTTTTTTGTTAGTGCATAATAACCTTGTAATATATTCGGTGTGGTTTTGATCCATTGGTATTAACTGGGTGATGGGTGAGTGACTCACTAGTAGTTTTTGGGCAGTAATTTATAATTTGGTTGGACTCCTTAGTAGATTGTGTAGAAACCTAGACTCTACTAGCATATAGTAGGTAGTTACATTATTACATTGGTACTAAATATATGTGATCACATCCCAAAGGTCTGGATTGTTTATCAGTTTTGTAAAAATAGTTACATACATAAACCTTATATAAAAACTTGAAATAAAATACAACATACTAACTCCACTACAAATACCCCTATTCTCCTAGATTTTCTCTGAATATAAATCCTAATATACATCATAAAATATTATGAAAATAAAACATTAAAAAGGGGTGAGCTCAGATGCTCAGTACATGTAAGCATATAGTGGAAGCTATCATGAATAAATAAGCATAAACATTAAGGGAAGGTGAATAACTGGAACATAATCCATTTAAAACTATCATAGAGCATAATATAGAATGAATAAATGATAATAAAATGATTCCATATAAATAATCATGCAGATATTCTAATAATTTAATAATAACATGGAATATCAATAACCATTCCCATAATGAGGCTATTCAAAATACGGTACATCATAAACATACCATCAAAGAATCATCCAAGAAACCATACATAAATAGGAAAGGCATTGACCAATACCCAAAATAATTGTTATCATGAGACTTATCGATGTATCAAGGGTCTATAATCGGCCTTGATTATAACTTAATAAGTCAATTGGATTCTTCAGATGAAATGTGAGAAACATAAACAACATAAACCTTTATATTAAAAACTAGCATAAGAAATGTTAGTAATTGAACAAAAAACTATGGATGGTATCAAAAATATAAAATCCTTAGTCAAAATGAATAAAAATAAATCAATAAATTCTTCTAAATTCTATCACAAGAGGTCAAACTATATTAAGAAAAATATTCAACAAATGATTTTGAAATAGATGAAAATACTCAAATAAAATCATTGAAAAATCTTGAGATAAATACCTTTTTTCCTACTATGAAAATGTTTATTAAAAAGTAAACACAATTTTAAAAGAAAAAAATCATTTAAAATAACATTGTAATCATGTAATGTAATATTAAATACATTAACTCATCATGAAGGAAGAAAAATCCCTCATGCTACATAAGTTAAAAAAACATTTCTTCCATATTGTTCTTTAAAAAGTCAAGAAGTACCTCATTTGGAAAATGAAAAAAATATTCCTTTCAAAAAAAAGTATTAAATTTAGAACAAGGTTAAATGAAATTAAATATTTTTAGGATAATATAAAAACCCTTTTTGAAATCATTTTTTGAAAATATGGACATGTATGAAAAAACATCTCTTATAGAGACTTAAAATTAAACAATCCTGAATAATAATGAGATTGTGAAATAAACCATACCTTAAGTAGGATTTTATTTTTATATATATAAACCTACTATAAAATGGTTTAAATAATACTATTAAATTATACTAGAACCTTATTCATATTTTTTATATCATATATATTCCTCTAATATTTTCTCACCATCAAATTGTTTCTAATATTTGGGTGTTAATTGCTTCATTTTCCAATGCACGTTTCATCATGTAATTCATAACTATTTTGAATATTTCCATCATATCAATAATTAAATTTTGTTCATTAATTAATATTTATTCATTATATAAATCCTTCTTGAATGAGAAACATGGATAATGAATCACATCGTGTCGTGGAGACTATACGCCATACATACGCACGAGCAATGATATCATTCTCATAATAGTGAATGGGTAAGGATGTTTATTATATATTAATTTTTAAATAATAAATATGATTTCATATATATTATGTATATCCATTATATCTACCATTATACTCTACCACCCAAATAATGTGGTGAAGAAAAACAAATTACACCACGATGTGGAGATAGTAGGTCGTACAAATGCACGCGCAGTGCTTTTGTGTTTTGTAGGATGGATAAAAGGATGAATATGGCGGTAACATAACCACAATAAAATCTTGGAATATATATTATAATAAAGTTATTTCTTTATAATGGAAACAACACATTAATAGGAGGTAGAATAAGAAATAAACTTGGATGAGTTGGTAAACACAATTAGCTCTTCTTCGATAGACTTCCTTTAGATATCTTCTTAAGGATTCTAGGGTTTGTTTTTTTTGAATAAAAATATCTACAAAACATGGATTATTACGATTGGAAGATAAATAGGTATATTTCTGTTGATATATAATGTTCAATGTGGTGTAAGGAAGTGAGGAATGAGGTGCCCTTTTATAATTGAGGTGATATGCACTTTTGAAAACTCTAATAATATTAAATTAGAATAAATTAATTTTCATTTAAAAATGGATAAAAAGTGATTAATTGAAAATATAATAATATTATTTTTCTGAATCCTCTCAAAAAATAATTTTAACACAAGTTTAGTTCATATTTCTACCATTATTTTTTGCTGTAACACATATTTAATCTCTTTAACTCTTACTATTGCAACATGTGTTTTTACTACTTAAAGATTAATATAGTTACTATAAAATGAAAAACCAACCATAAATGGATAATTTATGACATTAGAAAGATTTTGAGGATATTTTTTCCTGAATTTTTTGTTATGAATTTTATATCATTTTAAAAAATATTATTTATTTAAAATATCATTAATATCAATATTGATATGATTAATTAATTGACTTTTATAAAATATCATAACAACATGAAATATTAGAAAAAACTAAATTAACATATCAATAACATATCAAATTAATTGATAAAAGTCCTGGATGACATTAAATATCTCAAATTATATTTATTGTAATATTTGTATAATTATTTATTTTATATTCATGTTAATTAGAAAATTACTACATCATTATTGTATAAGCCATTAATGTAATTATTTATTTCATACAAATTAAAAATAATTTATTATGATAATGATAAATATTTTATATTTCAAATGAATATTTTTAGTCGAAGATATGTTCGGATCAACAACTTATGAGAAATGTAATACGTATTAAAAAAAAGAGTATTCCGTATTTGAATTTTCATAAAATAAAATACTATAAAAAGCATAATGTTATCCAAGTCGAACCAAGTGGATATAAAATCTAAAAAATGATGATTTTGGTCTAAAATAACTCATCCAATATAATTAAGAAATTTTTTAGTGTAATTTATCAATATTTATAATATTATTTTAAACCTCAATTACTTGATTTACACTTAACATTGTTAACAAAAATTAGTAATGTTAATATTATTATTATCCAAAAATAAAGAAGTACTATTTAATAAAGTTGGAAATTATAATTCCAAATATTTAATTCATTTTTTGAAATTCAAAACACATAATTTTAAAAAATTAATTTAAAGTTAATCATGTTAACGGGGTAAGAAAACGGGTTATTAGAGTGAAAAATTCCAAAGATTTAAAAGTTTTTATAACAAAATTTAATTTTAAATTGATTAAAATGACCTAAATTGGATAAAATTATATAAAATTGATATAGTTATACTTTAAAAAAACCAAAAATATATTTTAACACCATAAATTATTTATATGAAAAAGCTTTTTTAATTAAAATACATTATTTTTTAGTAATCATCAAAACATGAAACTAATCATAAACATACAAAAAAAACAATGTAAATTTAGATATTATTATTTTATAAATGATGTTTATTTCCCTATATATATGTTATATAAGTGTGAAAATTTAGTTTTAAAACAATTTCTCCATTAAAATGCGATAAAAGTGACTTTAGAAAAAAATACCTTTTTATTTGTTACATTGAATTTATTATATTATTATGCCAATAAAATATATTGTATGAATTAAAAAATTGAAAAAGAACTAATAATATTGTTAATAATTTTAATTCCCTCCAATTTAATGGCTATTTTTTAATAATATTTTATTATGCGGTTATATTGGGTGTTGCATGCAATATAATCTATTGAAGATATTGAATTTATTTAAGAAGATACATACTGTAAAATATTGGGGTGTTATATTATTCTCTCCTTCAAAAATTCAATCCTCAAAATTTTCATGAATATTAAATTCTAAAAATACTAGAGTAGTTTTTTTAAAACATCCTTGTGTTTCCATGTTTCTTATTTCATTTCATGGTTTCTCCAAAGAACCTTTACTAGTCGAGTCATCTGATTCCTCAATAGTTTCTCTCTATTGTCAATAATCTCTATAGGTTCTTCCTAGTAAGATAGATGAAGTTAAAATATTATTTATTCATAGGTGATTATATGAAATAGATCTAACATGTATTTCATTAATAATGAATGTGGAACACATCATGGACATTGGAGAGAGTTGGTGGAATTTCTAATAGGTAAGATAAAGCACTAATTATTTAAGAATTTTATACATTATGATGTACCTAGGGCTCAGTTTCCCTTTCTTACTGAACCATGTGAAACCCTTCATTAGATAAATTTCATAAATACTAGATCCACCACTTTAATTTACAAATCCTCTCTTAGGTTGTCGTCATAAATCTTTTGTCTACTTTGAGATGATTTAATATGGGCTTAAATAGTTTTTACCTTTGTAATTGTATCTTTAATAATTTCTAGTTCTATAAATTTACATTAACCTACTTCATCCCAAAAAATTTGATTACTACATACCTTTCCATATAAGGATTCATAAGATATCATTTTTATACTTTAATAGATACTATTATTATTGTGAAATTCTAAAAGAGGAAAATACTGATACCAAAAACATTGATAGTCAAGTGAGCTTGATATCAACATGCTTTCTAATGTTTGAATAGTCTTATAAGATTATCCATTAGTTTGAGTATGGTAGGCGGTTCTCAAATAAATATCAGTATCTAGAGACTTCTGAATTATTTTCAATAATTTTGATGTAAAATTGAGATCTTGATCTAACACAATCGATAGAGGTCCTCCATGAAGTCTTAAAACATAATTAATATCGATTCATGAAACTCAATCTAGTGGTAAATCTAAATCAAGAAAATGTTCTGATTAGGTATGTGAGTAAGAATAACCTAGATCACATCATTGGGGGGGGGGGGGTATTTGGTAAACCAATGAAAAATCTACTGTAATTTCATCCCATTTAAATTTTGATTTAGGTAGAGGTTGCATGAATCTTCTAGGATGTTTTATTTAAGACTTCACCTATTAAAAAATGAAATATCATGACACACAATCAGAAATTTCCCATTTCATATTATCCCACTAAATATGTTCTTTTAGATCACTATACATCTTGGTGCTACTGAGGTATATAAATAAATTTGTGCTATGAGAATCATCCAATAATTCTCTTTTTAGATCAGGTATATAGGGAACCTGGATAATCATTCCAAATATCAAAATACCATATTCATATATAAAGTCTTCCAATTTCCCATCATTCACAAATTTAATTTAATTTTGGATATTTTTATGATCAAACTGTAAACTTTTTATAATTTTCAATAAAAATGATTTGGAAACCATTGTATAGAGTAGTGATGTTATCGTTTGACAATAATCCCTATATCCATATTTACTAGATCCAAGAACATAAGATCCCTAATAATAATGATTTTTTTTAGAAATACATGATGCTTCTTGATAAATGCATTTTCTACCTTATTTTCCTTCCTTGGGTGGTATTCTATTGAACAATCATAATATTTGAGTATCTAGAGCCATCTCTATAGCCATATGTTGAGTTATTTTTGTGAGAATACATATTTAAAACATGTGTGATCTGTATATATCTAACATATTTCAAAATATAGATAATTCTCCATGTCTTCAAAGCAATGATTATAGATTCTAACTCAAGATCATGAGTTGGATAGTTCTATTCATGATTTTTTAACTATCTTGATGACTTTTGAATAAATCTATCATTATTTCTAAAGACACTACTAAGCCCTTTCATCAATGCATCACTATAAATCACAAATCCACCATTTCCTGAGGGAAGATAAAAAATTTGAGCATTGGCCAATCTTCTCTATAATTATTAAAAACATTATTCACATTGTTTTTTCCATAAGAACATAACCAATTTACTTGTGATTTTTGTAAATGGGTTACCCAATTTGGAAAAGTTATAAATGAAACACTAATAGTAATGTAATAAACTAATAAAACTACGTACCTCAGTTATATTCATTGGTATACGACTTTCTTGGATTTCCTTTTTCTTTACAGGATCAATATTTATTTTATACATGGAGATAATATGGCCAAGAAAAGAAATTTCTTCAAGATGAAATTCACACTAACTAAATTTACAATATAACTCTTCCCTTATGAGATCCTCAAGAATGATCTCAAAGTGATTATCTCGGTCTTCATTGATTTTAGAATACACCGTAATATCGTCATTGAATAATAACCGAAAATCATCATGATATTATTTGAATACTCCATTAATTATATCCATAAAACATGAGGTTTAATTAGTCAATCCAAATAGAATTAATGTAAACATGTAGTGTCCATACCTTGTCTAATGAAATGTCTTTAGAATGTCTTCCATCTTTACACATAATTGATGATATTATGAATGAGAGTTAATCTTTGAAAAAAATTGAGCTCTGTGAATATGATAAAATAAATCATAAATTGGAGGTATGAGATACTTTTCAATATTTTAATAGCATTTATTTCCCTAAAATAAATACACATCCTCATGGATCAATCTTTCTTGTTAACAAAGATAATTTGGGATCCCCATGGAGAAACACTGGGGGGGAATAAATCCATTTTTACCCATTTTTTCAATATGTTTCTCATCTCTACTAATTCCACTATAGAAATTATACATGGATTCATTGATATTGGTATTTCATCATGGATTAAATTGTTAAAAAATCAACTTCAACATCTGGGGGGTTTTTAAGAAACTTTAGGGGAAATACATCAATGTATTCATTTAAAATAGGTACACCCTCGATTTTAAGATTACCATCTTCAACCCAACATATTATTTCCTATTCCTCTCAAATAACTTTATTCAGTAGAGCTACTCGGGGTGGATCTAGATAAGAATCAGATGATGAGATTTCATATATAAAGATAAAAAATTCAACATCTTCCTCACAAATAGTAATTTACATATTCTTATAATAAATTTTCACATCATATTTTGAAATCCAGTCCATACCTAGGATTATAACAAATCCAATCATAGGTATGATGACAAGGTCATCATGTAAATAGGTTTTATGTTTCATAAAGGGTACTTCTCTATTTCATATTTGTTGGAATGAGAATTCCATTAGTAGTTTTTAATAACAAATATTTATTTAATTAAAGGGGAAACGTATAATTTTCTTTAAAAAATAAGAAGATATAAAATAATGACATGTTCTAAAATCATAAAAATATTTTTCTAAATTTGAGGAGATTATTAAAGTATTATTCACACCATCATTAAGAACTTCAACATCAGTTGTTGCTATCTTATAAGCTAGTAATTTCTCCCTTGGTCTTTTTTAGAGAAAAATTCCATTAGGATTCGGAAATTCACATACATAGTATCCCAGCTCTTTAGTTCTGAATCACTTAACATTGCCAACTTATTTATTTTCCTGTAAATCATGGGTCTAGTGGCCTTTTTCTCCACACATGTAACGATATCTTGTTACAAATAAAAATGTCCCGTTATTGCACAATGGAAATTCAAATCCTCCCTTCTTCCCTATTTCTTTATTTCCTTTTACATATTACTTAGAAACCCTCTTCTTCTCTTCCTTTCCTTTAAATTCATTAGACATAGATAATTCTTCCTTCATCATTATAGTGCACAAGACTATATATTCATATAATGAATAATTTTGGGAGACTAGTTCCCTTCAAAGGAATGGTTTTAACCCATAAAATAATATATCAATATTTCTCTTTGGATTACTTACTTAATCCATAACATGTCTTTCTCACCTTATAATGTTGTCGTCATATTTATCCACATTATAATCCTTATTTTTCCTTATATTCATGAATTTTATTTCTATATCTTCTCATTGTTAATGAGGGAAATATTTTTCCAAGAAAAAACCCTTAAAATAATTTATTTATATGGTTTCTAATTCATATTCATCTTTCTTGTTTTTAATAAATGAACACCATTGGCCTGTAACACCAGAGTGATGATAATATTCCATTGAAACCTTCAACCTTTCATTACCTCCTAAAGTAATAAAATTTCTTCTCTATGGAACTTATCCATTTTAAATCTAAAAATGTATTGGTAGTCCCACTGAAGGATATTTGTTGTTATCACATTGAGCAGTCTAATATTTCTCCTCCATGTTTGGGATTGGTATGCTTTCTATGGGTAAGGTTATTGTATATAATCTGAGTCTGTGTCCCAGTATATTTATAAGTTGTTCAGAACCAATTCTAGCTTCATCTATAACATATTTATATTTCATAGGAGGGAAATCCTTATATGGATTATGTGTGTTGATACAGTTTCCATTCATTCCACTACACTACATTTCTAAATAATGTCACAAACTAGATTAGGTTATGGATTAGAATGAATAATTTTTAACTTATAAAAGACTTAACATAATTTGAAAATTTATGTATAACTAATATCAAAATCATAATCTTAGTTACTTTGGGAATATTCTCAAATTGTTTTATGGACTTACATTTCCCTAATATATATTTTTCTAAATCTTATTTCCAATGTTTCTACTTAACTTTATCTGATACCAACTATAAAACCCCTATCCCAATAGCCCATATTTGGTAATTAATTAATTTGATTAGCACTACGTATAAGATATCACATCCTAAAGGACAAAATAGTTTGGTAGTTTTGAAAAAAAAGTTGTATATAGAAACCTTACAACACAACTTGAAAGAAAATATAACATAGTAACTCTATTGTAACACCCTTATTCTCCTACATTTTATCTACATATCAATCATAATATTCATCTCGAAATCATGGGAAAAATAAAACATAAGAAATTGTTGATATCAGATACTCAGTAAGGAAAATAATACAATAAAATCTACCATCAATGAATAATCATAAACATTATAAAAAGGTGAATAACTGAAACATAAGACATTTAAACATAATCTTGAGCATAATATAGAAATAAAAATGATAATAAAACAATTCCATATAAATAATCACATGGATAGTATGATAAAAAAATAATCACAGGGAATATCAATAACCATTATCATAATGATGGAATATATAATTGGGGACATCATAAACATACATTCAAGGCTTCATCCAAGTCACCATATATATACGGGTAAGGCCTCAACCAATATCAAAACTAGTTTGTCTCATGATACCTATTGATGCATTGAGGGGCTATAAGAGACCCCATACATTACTTACTATGTCCAATTATTTTCTCATATGAAATGGGTCAAACAACAACAACACAAACATTCTTATTAACAAATATCATATGAAATTTGAATACTTTAACCATAAACAATGAATGGTATCAAAATATAGAATCTACCGCCAAACTGAATCATAAAACATTCACTAAAAGTTTTTAAATGATATAATAAGAAATCATGTATAATTAAGAATAATATTGAATAGAGTACTCTGAAGTAGATGAAAATAATCTAATCAAATCATTGGAAATTATTGAGAGAAAAACCCCTTTTTACATTGAAATAATTTATTTAAAAGATCACACAATTTGAAAAGAGAACATTTTCAATGAAAAGATCCTTATAAACTTATAATAGAAGATCTACGAAATTAATGAATCATAATAGTGGAAATATCCACTCATTCCACATAAATTAAATAAAAATTCCATTCATATTTTGGTTAATTAATTAATAAAGTACTTCATTTGGAAAATGAAAAAAATATTCCATTCAAACCATTTTATAAAAATTCAAACATGGTTAGTAGAATTTATAAATTTTTAGGATAATATTACATAAATTTTTAATTTTTTTTTAGAAAACATGGACATGGAAGAAAATTTTTCCCCATTAGAAACTTAAACTTAAATAATCTAGAATAATGATGAGATTGTGGAATAACCCTTACCATAGGTCTGATTTCCTTTGTATCTATCTGAACCTTATATATAATGGTTTATGGAATTTTATTAATTTATACCATATCTATATTCATATTTTAGATATCACATATAATTGTCTTATATTATATTATCTCCCATTTGTTAATAATATTTCGTTATTTCCCTTGTTTCGAGTGTTAACTACTTCATTTTCCTATGCACGTTTTGCCGTGTAAGTCCTGATTATTTTTTAATAATTTATTCATATAAATAATGATACTAAGTAAATATGTATCATATTTATTCATTATATAAATAATTTGTTAATGGTAGACATGAAAAATTAATTACATCGCTTTATAGAGATTGTAGTTCGTATATACGTACGAGCGACGATATCATTCCCTTATTTAGTGAATGGGAAAGGAAGTTTATAATATATTAATTTTTGTAGAATCAATATAATTTTATATTTATTATGTATATAAATTTTATACGAAATTATACCCACACCAATATAGTGGTGAAAAAAAATTACACCACAATGGAGAGACAGTAGGTCGTACATACGCACACACAGTGCTTTCATTTTTTATAAGATGGATAAAAGGAGGAATATGGTTGTCCCATAACCATAATAACATCTCATAATATTTATAATACTAGAGTTATTAATTTAAAATGGAAAAATAAAATGAATAATAAGTAGAGTAACACATGAACATGTTTGAGTTTGTAAAAACAATCACCTCTTCTTTGGAAGACTAGATTAGATCTATTCTTAAGGGATATGGTGCTAGTCTTTTTGGAAGACTAGGATCTCTATAACTTGTATAAGGATGTTGGGAAGTGAAATTGGAAGGTTTTGGTCAAGATATAAGGATAAAAGTGGTGTGATTAAGTTATGTAGGAGCTTCCATTTTATAATTGAGGTGATGAGCCCTTTTGAAAACTCCAAAATTATTAAATTAATATAATTTAATTTTTTTTAAATGGATATAAAGTGATTATTTCAAAGATAATACGATTTTGGGTCTAAATTATCTAAATCAATAATTTTTAGACAAGTTTTTGTCATATTATTACCCATATATTTTTGGATTTAACCCTTTCGAAATCCCTTTCACTCTTACCCTGACAACATGTGTTTTTATTCCTTAAGGGTTACAATAGTTAATATAAAATGACAGAAAAATAATAAATGGATCACTGATAAAATTTTAAGCCTAATATAAATTATTTAGAAGTATTTTAGATTTTTTCGGTTTTTTAAAATTTAATAAAATATTATTTATTTTAAAATATCATTAATTCCAATTTTGATACAAATCATTGCTTGACTTTTATAAAATATCATAACAATATGATATATTTAAAAAAATATATTTTAACACACCTTTAACATATAAAATTCATCTAGAAAATTAATTTATGATATTAATTATATAAAATTGTATTTATTTTAATATTTTTATAATCATTTATTTGATATTCCCATTAATTAAACAATTACAACATCATTATTATATAAGCCTTTGAAGTAATTATTTAGTTCTTAAAACTAAAAAATAAATTATCTTGATAAAAATAAAAAATTTATATTTCAAATGATTATTTTCAGTTGAATATATGTTCTAAATAATCACATATTAAAAATTTAATACTTATTTAAAATATATGTATTAAATATTTCACTTTTCTTAAAATAAAATACTATAAAAGGTTTAAAGTCATACAAGTGGCTCATAGAGTCCATAAAATAATCCTAATGAATATTTTGATATATTATAACTCAGAAAATAAAATTAGGACATGTGTTTGATTATTTTGATAATATTATTTTATACTTAATTACTTGATTTACATTTAACCGTGAATATAAAAATTACAAAATTCACTATTCATATTATCCAAAAATAAAGGGGGACTATTTAGTAAATTTATAAATTATTCATAAAAATATGGAGTCCATTTTTTAATATTAAAAAAACAATATTGTATTTAATTAATTTAAAATTTATCTCATTGACGGGGTGAGAAAATTGGTTATTAAAGTGGAAATGTTCAAAAGATTGAAATGTTTTTATACCCAAATTCAATGTGAAATTGAAAAAATTACCAAAATTAGATTGAGTGATATAAAATTGATCTAATTATACATTAAAACCAATAAATAATATATTTTATCACTACAAATTGTACAAATGAAAATGTTGTTTTCAATTAAAATATATTATTTTCAGTATTCCTAAAAATATGAAACTTATCAGAAAAAAACCAAAATTTCAAAAAAAATGTATATTTTAATATTCTTATTTCATAAATAATAATTATTTTGTAAAATATAATTTATAAAAGTGTCTAAATTTAGTTTTAAAACAAGATTTTCCTTAAAAGGTGACAAAATTACCTTTATAAAAATATAACTATTTTTATGTAACATTGGTTTTATTATTATATTATGCCTATCAAATTAATTGGATTAATGTTAAAATAATTAATATTAATTTTATAATGTGTTTAATATTATTCATTCTTTCTAATTTAATAGTTAGATTATAATAATATTTTATTGTGCGGTTTAGCTAGGTGTTACGTGCCGTGTAATCTGTCGAAGAAATTGAATTTATTTAAGAAGAGATATACAATAAAATATTGGAGTTTCATAGTTTGTGTGAGGGATTTATTATTTAAAAAAATAGTTGAGGCAATATCTAGTCATTTTGTTCTTTGATTGAAAGCTTAGACTAGATTCATTAGTAGAGGTACTCATGACATGCTAATCATTAGTATAGATTACGATATGGGATAAATGATGTGAGATGCCTCATTTTTTCCCTAGATAGAAGTATTATAGGTTCCCACTCAAGTTATGTTGTATTTTTCTAATATGATGTAGACTAAATGAGAACATAACCTGAGAGGTAGTGAGAATCAGGTGATAGACCTCTTGATTGTGTTTTAATACCTATAGAAGGTGATGTCTATAATGACCTCAGGATTCGATGTTTAACTCAATAATCATTTATATTTTACTTTTGAGGCCATGTATATTGTTTTATTTTCTTAGTGGATATATGAATTAAGCTATATGTGATCTTACTCATCTGTTTTCGTACAAAGAGTGGTGGTAACAAGGCACTAGGTTGGATGGTAGAAGACTCTACAAACGTGGTCATTAGCTATATGAAATAGAGATAAATAGTAGTCTCCAAGGAACCTGTCTATGGTAAGATTATGGCCATGGAACAAACATGTTTTTTTATTAATGATGAATTTTATAATGTACTATCCAAGGGATCATAGTACATACTAATTTATGTACCATCAAGTAGTTTTATTAAGCTCTTATAAAAATGTACAACCTATGGGATTTATCCAATGGTTCTTGACAGGTATCCTAAAATATAACTTCTTTGGGGATTAGTGAGATGAGATAAGGTAGTTAATGAGTGGAATAATTGATATTATATATGAATGGGCCTCATTATTTAGCTTATCCATTTTTTATCATTATATTTTTTTAGTTCTTATTTTATACTTTGGGACCTATTTGATTGTCTTTTTTGGTTTTCATTTTCATTTGACATTTGGAATTGGTATTTATACCCACTTTGATCATCAATTATTTATATTCTTTATTCCAACATTATGTACCACAAGACTCTATATTTTTTACTTATAGGAAGTTAGATAACCAATCGGTCAGGTAGGACTCCAATTTGTGAGCATTGTGGATATAGTAAGACCTCTTTATGATAACTACTGATTAAATGAGAAAGATGATGAATAAATTATTTGGTCATGTGGGTATACAAGTATTTTATTATAGGTAGGTGGGACCTATACTGAACTGGGTGGTATCATTTGAGTCTTTGGGGTGCATGTGTCTTTTGAATAAACTGTTATGTTGGTAATAATTATGTGAGAATTCTTGGGTTATACTTATATGTGGGTGAGTTGGACTAATAATAAACTTCAAATCTCCCAAAAGTTATAAGTTAAGAGACACTTTATTACTTTAATTAAATTTATAGCTGTGACTGGGTGAATCATACAGGTTTGTTGGACTCACTTCTACCAACATACATGACATGGGTTTTGATGTATTTGGTGAAACATCAAATTTATTTATGACTATAGGTATCACTTTAGAACTGGACTCATTTATGAAGATGACTATTATATTTGAGACTAATGTTTTGGAAAGAGTTTTTTATTTTAGGTTGGAAAGAGTTTATTGTATTTTTTTCAAGTCACTATATAACATATATATATTTATTAGTGTGTTATTGTTTAAGATTGTGAATTGTATTCTATATTGATTTCCTATGATGTATATTATTCTTTTAGAACCCTATTTTATATTCAATTCATTTCATGTAGATTGTTTTATTTTATATAATAGACTATGATACTCCCCCTTGGATCCATATTTAATTTCTATAGGTTCACAATTTCTTTGTTATATAGATAGGTCAATTTTTTGGAAGATTCAAGATTGACCCTTATTCTTTATATTGGATGGATGTACCCCTATTTCTTTAATAAGACCTCATCATTAGTAAATAACTTCATTTATATAAGGAGGAATTCCCAAGGTAATATATTGGTTATCTTTTCAGTGATATAGAGTAAAGTGTTACAAAGTTGTACATGTAACATCCCATTGTCGATATGACAGGTAAGTCTATGTAATTGTCAGGATTTTCCCTTTTTATTGACCATGTAGGGTTGAGAATGAATTTGTAGGATTTCTATAATGGTGAATTCAGATATTTTTTTGACTCTCACCTTTAACTGATGTTTTTTGCAGGTTTTCAGAGGGTTACACAACATGTAACTAGGTTACACAATGTCTAATGGTTTCCAGATGCATCTCCTTAAATGCTTTACTATGAGAAGGTTACATGTCATGACTAGAATTTACAGTTAATGAGTTATTTAACGAAATGTTTTCAATTTATAGCCATTATTTTTTCATAGGTTATGAAACTTAACTATTTCACTATATAAAAGGGTATTAAACATCATGTAACACCCCAAATGTGATTTTTTGAATAGACAGTATGGCCAATATCTCTTTTCTCATGTGTTCTATTTTCTTCCCCCTTGACCTAAGTTCTTCGCCAAACAATTTTAAATCTCCCCAAACCTTTTAGATCCATTTGTTTGATGTATGATCATCATTGAACTTGCGGTGTGATTCCTGGGTAAGCTTTCTCTCTCATTCTTCATCTTTATGTCTTTTTATCCTTTGTGATTTTTATAGATCATCCAGAAATTGACGGATCTATGAATTATTTTATTATATATCACCTCTAGGTTATACTTTGAGATATCATGCACATTTTTTCTTCTTGAAGGGTGTCGTTGTGAGTGTTGAGTTTCAGTAAGAGGTAGGTGATTCTGTTATGTTTATGCAAAATGATTAACTATGAATTTTTTGATTTATCTAACCTATTTATTGAAATTCAATTTCTCAAACTTTATTTCAATTTATGTAATAAAAATAAAATTCTAATGAATTATGATATTTGAAATGGTTTTGGCAAGAGAATTGGGAAAAACAAATTTCTAGTGAATTGGGGTGAGTTTATGGAAGTTGGCTGATTTAAATTGTTTAATTTAAATTGATTAATTGATGAAAATAATTTCAATTAAATTGTCTAATTTAATATTGGAAATGAATTTCAGAATTTATGTGATTTGTTTTTAATGGATATGAAACTTGTGAAAAAGGATTTAAAATGTTTTCATGGAAACCTAATGGTTTTATTTTATTAAAGAGGCATTTTTTTTATTAAAACCCATTTTTTTTAAATAAAAAATTGACATTGAAATATATTAATGAGATTTAATTTAATTTTAATAAGTCTTAAAATAAATTTCCCATCACTTATTGTGTAAGATTATATGCAATCCTTAGATAGTTTGCAAGTTATTTGGACAGAATATATGCTATTACAACATTCTAAAACATACATGTACTGGCTCATATCCCCAATGTTATGGTAACGAGTATCATTTGGCTAGTGTTAGGGGGACATATGTATACATGTATTACTAAGATCACTAAGAGAGTGTATAGTCTTATAGCCTATATTATACATTCCTTTTGGCAGATGACCATTCTGCTCTCTTGTTTTACATTTAAGAGATAAATGTATCCCAATTTTTTTTGAACTACTTTATATGACTTATTAATTTATATAAAAAATTTTATGTAAATTTTTTATTTAATCCATTGTTTTATAAATATTTCATTACTTGTAAATCCTAACTTAAAGTATTTTCCATTATTTTAACTGTACAACTTGATTTGTTTTAGAATGATTTGAAAATTCCAAATATATTTATTTTAAAATAGAAGTCATTCATTTGGTTAATATATTATTGGAATCTGTTACAGAATCCTTGGTGAGACCCTACTAGGATTTTTTTCTCATACCCTACTTGTGCATTCAAGTGTTTATATATTATCTTCTTCCAGGTTCGAGCAAGGAGAAAGGATCTATTAGAGTTGGATCCAACATTTAACATTGTAATGATGAGTTTTGTTCTTAGGGACTTTATTTTTCTCCCTATTTTGGTACTTGGGTTTTAGTAATTTGGGTTTTTTATTCCCTATTGTATTCTAGTATTCTACTCCCAGTGGAGTTTCTTTTTTTATGTAGACTGACTTGTCTCTTTTTACTTTTTTAATTCTAATTGAAAAATTTCTCTCACATCAATTGTATGATTTTAGGTTCTAGTCATAGATCCATGGGGATTGGGAATGCACTTTAGGATATGTGGTGGTTGGATTAGTTACCGGGTTACTATGGTACCCAGGCTGGTTCTTGAAAAAGTGGTATCAAAGGATGTTGTTGATCTTTTTTCTTAATGTCATCATGTAGTTGAAATATTGTTGAGACTTTGGAGGTAGTTTTCATTGAGTTCCTATAAATATTTCACCACAATAAACCATAAGTCACTAGGGTGGTTAGGGAAGGACATCCTGGAGATTGATAATAGTCTTTTCCTGTTTAAAAATTGGGTGAAGTGAAGTAAAAATCTTATTGTTCCATATGTTTAGAATAATATCCCTTGTTTCTCAGTTTGATTGCTAGTTTGATGTCTTCCCTGTTGTCTACTGATGTTTTATAGAATCATGCCTCTAAGAAGATGCACAAATCAGATCCATCCATAAGTTTCTACTAAAACGCAATGAGTGAATACTCCAGTGGACGCAAATTTAGTTGAGGTGATTGTGTGAGCTGCCCAAGCTCTAGGATGTGCACCACATATAGTACCTATTAAGGCTCTAGAAGTGTATCCTTAGGGTGATTTTCTTCAAAATCACTATCAAGAGTTACTTCACCAGAAGCCACATGTTTTCAAAGGCTCTATTGATCCCCAACATATTGTGGAATGGTTTTTCAATATAGAATGTATGTTTTAGTTGTTGGAGACACGAGATGAGATCAAGGTAAAATGTCCCACCTTCATGCTGGAAGGACGGCGTAATAGATGATGGGAATGATGGTGATGGAAAAGAAAAATAAGGTCATAACATGGAAAAACTTCAAGGTTTTTTCAATAAATAGTTCTATCTAGAGACAATGGTTTTGGCCAAGGCTATGGAGTTTTTCAAGCTTGAGCAGACTGAAAATACCATGACTGAGTATTCAAATTGATTTTCTGAGATTGTTTGTTTTGTGACTGAGATTTTATATAATGAGAATATGAAGGCTTGATGGTTCCCTTTTGGATTTTGATCAGATATTCATTATTAGTTTTTATTGCCAATGATTCCCACTTATGATGGTGTACTAGATATGGTGATAATGGTAGATATGGATCAGGATATCAAGTCAAGTTTATCAAGAGTTTCTTTGTCTCCCCCTGGTAGTGTGTGTTTCTTCAAGAGGAAATGGGATCGTGATTATTCTCATGAAATTTATTGATTACTGGTTCATTCCAGAACTCCTACAATTCATGGAGGAAGTCTTTTAAATTTTTATTAGTGTCGGAATATAGTATATTCTAAGAGATTTTTCACTAAGGTTCTTAAGAACTATATATCTTTTGGACCTTCATGGTACTTATAAAAATTATTCCATAACTTTTAAACATTGTGTAGTGGAACAGGATCATTGGATCCTCTTAAAACTATGGGTAAATCAGATTTTTCTGGTATAAAAGGGTCCAACCACATGAATACAAAACAAATATACATCACGTATTGGAAGAGTCTCCAAAAGAAGATAAAATGGGTCCAGCAACTGTAAGAGGTACCATTACTACAGATTCTTTATTAGTGACTCCTCTATTTGAAATTGGTGCGTCTCACTTTTTTATTTCAACCCATATTGTTAATCATTATAATCATCCTATGGATCTTTTATCTTGTGAAATGTATATTTCTACACCCCTTTCTACAAAAGAGAGATCATGGTCTTTGTAGTTCGGCTTGTGTTTTCTCTCTATCTGTTGTCAAGCTAGCTGGCAGTTTTCTAGTCCTCTACATGAAATATCATGACTTCATATTCGGGATGGATTGGATCATTAAAAATAATTCTTGAATTGATATTTCTCATTGAAATATCTACCTTACTACACCCAGTGGTGTGTCCATTGTCTTTCAAGGATAATGGGACCCAATGTTGAGCAAAGCCAGAACTTCTTATCTAGAGTTGGGGAAAGTGATATTAGTGTATTCTTTTAATTTGGAGTGGGAATATTGGAGTGGTGATCTCTCTCTAGTTTTCCTCAAGTTTCCCAATGCATTTCCTTTATTACTTATATGGTTTTACTTTGGTAAGGGAGATCGAGTTTTCCATTGACATAATTCTTGGAACTCAACTAGTTTCAATTCCATCTTACCAAATTCCCCCAACTGAAATGAAAGCGATGAAGTCCCGGTTGGATGATCTTTTTGAGAAGGGCTATATAGTCCCATGTTTTTCACCTTTGGTGGCACAGGTTCCTTTTTCTAAGAAATATTGTGGTTCTTTTCTCTTTTGTGTGGATTACTGAAATCTCAATTGAGTTACAATTAAGAACAAGTATCAGTATCCATGAATTGATGATCTGTTTAATTAGTTTAAAGGGGATATTTTTTTTCAAATATTTACACACAATTTTTTTTACAGTCAGTTGGGGATAAAAGAATCTAAAAATCCAAAAACACCATTCAGATAACGTATGACCATTACGAGTACCTTGTTTTTCCCTTTGGTCTAAAACATGCTCCTATAGTTTTCATGGATCTAATAAATAGGATTTTCCACAAGTATCTGGATACCGTTTTCATAGTCTTGATGGATGAGGAGGATCATGTGCATCATCTGGGAATAGTTCTGAGTCTACTGATAAATCACCAGCCCCACGCCATGTTTTCAAAGAATGATTTCTTAATTTAGGAATTAAAATTATTGGTACAGGTGGTGTCTAAAAAGGGTATATAAGTTGTCCCTGAGAAGTTAAAGGTTGTTATGACCTAGAAGAAACTAGAAAATGAATTCGTTATTTAAAGCTTCTTGGTATTATCTAGATATTATTGTCAGTTCATGAAGGACTTCTCGAAGTTGGCTTCTTCAATAACTACTCTGACTCAGAAGGGGTGAAGTTTTCTGTGAATGATAAATGTTAGTGTTATTTTATTACGATGAGACATATTTTTACTACTGCACAATTTTTGACTGTTCCAGAGGTTGGGAAGGGGTATGTGGTATTTTGTGATGCATAGGGTTTAGTCTTGGGTTGCATTCTTATGCAGGGTGATCATGTAGTTGCTTATGGGGTTCATCATCTTAGGCTACATGAGAAGAATTTTTCTACCTATGACTTTGAATTTTTCGTTGTGATGAATGCACATAAGAGTTAGGGAAACTACCTTTTTAGATAAAGGTTTACTGTGTATTGAGACAATAAAATCTTGAGTTATATCTTCTCCCAAAAATAATTGAATCTTCATCAGAGGGATTGGGTGGAGTACCTGCAATCTTTTGACTTAGACATCATCTGTACCCTTGGGATAAGAAATGAAATTACAGATGTTTTAATAATGAAGAATCCAAAACATTTAGTGAAAGAATCTTTGGAAGAGTTTAATTTTATTTCTCTTTTTATACAATTTCATATTTGAGTTTAAGAGAAAGGGGCTGATGTTTCATTAGTTAGTGTTAAGTTGACATCCTCTCTTATTGAGGTGATTATTCATGATCAAGAGCTTTATGTTGAATTTTGTAGTGTTAGAGACTCTCTTTATGGTGGGGAGACAGTGGCCTAGTGGTCTTTCTCTAAATAGGGTGTTCTATCCTATCAAAATTTCTTTGTAGTTCTGTTAGCAGTAGGGAAGCCTGTGGGTGGGGTTGTCATAGTTCCTAGTAGGATATGAACCTAGGAACCACTAAAATATTCAATGAGATTTAGGTATAATTATGGTCTCCAGGTATGAGGTGGGGAATTGCTGAGTCTGTCTTGCATTGTTATACGTTGCATTAGGTGAGTTCAAAGCATAAAAAACCGTCAGGTTTATTTCATACACTTCAAACCCATGTTTGGTAGTGGGATGAAGTATCTATGGACTTCATGGTTGGGTTACCTCATACCTGGAGAAAGAATAATGGAATATGGGTAGTGATTGATATGTTGGACACATCGACTCACTTCTTACCCATTCATGACACAACTAAGGATTATGAATTGGGAAATATATAAGTGAAATAGATTGTTCATTTTCATTGAGTTCCATCTACTATAGGATATGATAGAGATCCTAGATTCACTTATTTCTTTTGGAGATTCCTTCATGAGGAAATGGTATCTCAGGTCCATTTGAGCATGTACTACCATCCACAATTGGATATCCATACAGAGATATCTATACATATTCTTGAGGATATGTGCAGTGCCTATGTTCTTGACTTTTGTGGGGATTGGGATGATCACTTGGATTTGGTTGTGTTTGTTTATAATTTTTTTTCTAGGATCATAATGGCACCTTTTGAGGCATTTTATGACTGGCCTTGTAAATCTCCACTTTGTTGGTCAGAGATTGGAAAATTTCTGTAGTTGGACCAAGCTTGGTGTAAAAGATGACAGTGAAGATTCAGATGATTCGTCCAAGAATATTGATAGAAAAAAGATTATATAAGTATCATGTTGATCATTTATATAGACCTTTAGTGTTCTCGGTTGGTGAACAAGTGCTCTTGAATGTTTCTCCCTGGTTGGTTAATCGATGGATTGATAGGAAAGGGAAGCTTTCTCCTCGTTTTATGGGAACATTAGAGGTTTTGGAGAAAGTGGGGAAACGTTTCATAACATTTGTAACTTCCACCTAACTAATGGATATACATGACATATTCCATGTATCTCAACTGTGAAAGTGTTTGTCTAACCCATCTCATGTTTTGAGCTAGGGTGATCTTGAGATTGAACATGACTTATCTTTTGTTGAGTGGAAAGTCAAGATAGTTGATTTTAAGACTATGGTATTTCATGGGGGGATGATGAATTTTGTTCACGTGATATGGCAGAATGGTTCTAGTAATCATGAGACATGGAAATGTGAGGCACTGATGAGAGTGTAGTAGCCTCAGTTTTTGGCATGGAAACATCTTTATAGGATTTTTGGGACATAATGTTTTTATGGTGGAGAGGTTGTAACATCTCTTTACCGATCAAGAGAGTACATCTATAACCTTGTTTTGGGTTTACATTTTCTTTGATATGGTAGAGTTGATAATGAATTGAGTGGATTCCTACAATGTTGAAGTAAGATATTTGTTTCACTCTCATCTTTAATCGACATTTTCTACAGGCTGCCATAGGGTTACACGCTGTGTATCTATGTTACAAAAAATGTAATAGTTTCTGGAGGTAAGTCATGAAAGGATTAATGTTATGAAGGTTGAACATCTTGGATAGTATTTACACATCATGAGTTATTTTAGGAATGGTTTTCAATTTAAACCAATGTGTTTTTTAGAGGTTATGAAACTTAACTATTTCTTGACAAGAAAGGTTATTAAACATCATGTAATACCCCGACTGTGGTTTTTTAAATGAGAATCATGGTCCATATCTCTTTTCTACTCCAATGAAGTTTCTTCTCCCTTGATTTAAGGCCTTTCCAATTCTATCATGATGCCCTCTAACCCTTCCATATCCATTCTTTTGGCATTCATTTATCATTGCACTTGTGGTGGGATTACTCGGTAATCTTTCTCCCACTTCTTCATCTATGCATCTTTCTCCTCATTTGGGATTTCAATATATAATCCATAAATTTATGTATCTATGTCCTGTCTTGTCATATATAGACTCTAGGTTTTACTTTGAGGTCTTAAACACCTTTTTCCCATTGACAGGTGTTGTCGCGAGTGTTGCGTTTTGGTAAAAGGTAGGTAATTACATCATGTTTATCCAAATTGATTAACTATGAATTTCATAACTTATTTTAATAATTTATTAAAAATAAATTACTCAAAATTTCATTCAATTGATGTATTAAATGTTAAATTATAGTGAATTGAGGAATTTGAAATGGTTTTGCCATGGTAATTTTGAATTCCCCCAATTCCATTGAATTGTGGTTTGTTTATGGAAGTGGGTTGATTTAAATTATTTATCCTAAATTAGAGTTTTTATGGGAATGATTTCAATTAACTTGTTTAATTTAATTGTGGAAATGAATTTTTAAATTTATGGAATTGGTTTTGAATGGATTTCAAACATGTAAAAATGTATTTAAAATGTTTTGATATAAAACATTGGTTTTATCTTATAAATGAGTGGTGTTTTTAATTAAAACACACTTTGGTTTTAAATTAGAAACTATCATTGAAATTGAATGATTTAATTTAATTGTATTTTAATAAGTCTTAAAATAAATTTCCCATCGTTGATTGTGTAAGACCACCTGCAAGACATAGGATGTTTGTAAGGTATTTGGACACACTCTACACTATTACAATGTTCTAAAACATACATGTAGTGGGTCACATCCCTGATGGGATGGTGTTGAGTCACCTTTGCTTAGTGTTAGGGTGTGTGTGTACACATATTTTTGAGATCACTTAGAGAGTGTGGAATCCTAAAGCCTAGAAAAAACATTCCTTTTGGAAGATGACCGTGTTGTTTGATTGTTTTATATTTGAGATATGAATGTATGCTAATGTTATCTGAACTGGTTTACATTCCTTATAAATATATATAAACTATTTTGTAAAAAATATATTTAAGTAATTATTTTAGAAGTATTCCATAACTTTTACAGGATTTTATTAGAGTATTTTCCATCATTTGAACTGTATATCATGATTTGTTTAAATGTGATTTGAAAATGCCAAACCTGTTTATTTTAAGACTGAAATCATTCCTTTGGTTAATCTATTATTAGAATTAATTATGGAATCATATGTGATACTATAGTAGTATTATTATATCACACCCTACTTGTTCCTTTAGGGGTTGGTAAATTATCTTTTTCCAAGTTTGAGAAAGTGGAAATTATCTCTTGGAGGTGGATCCAACATTTGAACCTTGGACGTGGTGAGTTTACTCCTTAAGGACCTGGCTTGTTTTTCCCTATTTTAGTACTTGGGTTTTGGTAATTTTGGATTGTTTATGCCCTTTTTTATTCTGGTACTCTACTCTCAGCGGAGTTTATTTTGTTATGCATACTTACTTGTCTCTTTTCACATACACAATGCTTGTGGAAAAACCATTCCCACTTACATTGTATGATGTCAAGTGCTAGTCGTCAACCCGTGGGTATCAGAAATACCCTTCAGGATATATAAGGGTCGGCTCAGTTACCGGGTTACCAGGGTACCCGGTCTGGTTCATGATAGTATTAGAACATGTTATTGTTTTGAAAATAGTATGTTAGATGTGGATATTGGATGTCAAAATTTTTAAGGAATACCAAGAGTACGCCAATTCAAAATGGATTTAATTGAAACCCAAGTTACCAGGGGATGTTTCATGTTTAGGATTTAGAACTCTATGTTGAGTATGTTATTGAACCAGGAATATCAATTCTTAATGAAATAATATTAAAATTAGTTATAGATATCATCTAAGGACTATATTCATTTCCCATGAATTATGTTTGTAATATTTTTAAGGAATGATACATACATTTATAGGTAGTTTGGGTTGTTAAATTGCCTCACCTGGTTCAATTATTAATTTAACTAACTTATATTTTTTTTTTCAATTCTTTATTTTAATAAATTATAAGGCGTTATTATATTAATTGGTATCTATGGGATGTTTTTTTGATGTGATGTGGTGGATTTTTCATGTTTTTATGTAATAGGAAAATAAATTATTGGGGGTTTTAATTATTGATAAAAACATTATTTTCAAATAAATGAATATCATGGGACAATGCATGTATGAAATGGATTTGTAAATTTTCTTTAAATGAATATTGGGAAAAGGATTGGGTATCCGAATGATATATTGATTGTGTTTCTTATATTAAACCACTTTGGGTGTGTTTTTGATATGACATTCGCATGGTGGGAGGAATAATTAGATATAATTATCTTATATTGGAATGTTATTATTATGGAAAGCACTATGAAACCTAGATATTGTTTTTTATTAGTGTTCTATTACCAGAAGGTGTTTTTGAGAACTATATTGGGGTTTTGGTATTTGTTATAATTAGTGTTCTTGATTGAGTATAATTTAACTTTAATAGAATTTATAGGCATCTAAAAGCAAAATAATGTGATTAATGTTAAAGAAATCATGGAATTTCTAGGAAAATTATTAGTGATTGGGTTGTGAGAATTTTGGTGAATAGGGTTCATAAGTGTTAAAATATCATATAATTCACGTGATATGTGTTAGAAGATAGAATTCAAGGAGTTAGGTATGATTTGATAACCCTTATATGCTGATATTTATCATTGGATGTTCATTGAGAATTCTTGATGATGAAAAACATTATGGTGTTATGTTTGTAAGAAACCATATATTTATGTATCAGTGAACCTAATTGATTTTTGGTATTCCATTAATATTTTTGATTAGTAATTTATTTATATTCAAATCGATGGAGGGGAATTATAGACATGTTTCAAGTGTATATCTGAATATTTCAAAGGTGTAATTTTATTAATAAATTAACTTAGGTGGGTTATTATGTGTTTCATAAGTGGAATAGAGAGGTAGGTGGACACTGTGTATATAATGACCCATATATTACCCACACATATATTACATATTATTAGGTTAATATTCTTTTCATAAAATTATGATACATTCTAGAACCATAAAAGTTTTGTGTCATGGTAACATGGATACACAAACAACTAGTTCATAAAATATCTACATCATATCCCACTTAGTTCTATCTGAATATCACCCTTCTTAGAGTCATCATACTTAAAACGTTTCCTCATGACCTATGGAAAATAAACATAATAAAGGGTGAGCTTAGATGCCCAATAAGGGTGAAAAAGAGAGATATCAATGATAACTTAAGCATCACATGGGAAAAAGGCTATAGGAACCTAATATTAACACTTGAAAAGAGAACATACCCAGTATATCTTAGATCAAAATCACGAGTCATGGAATAAATTTTGGTATTTCATAATACATGAATCATAAAGTTAAAAATGAACATGAGACCTGAGAGTGTAAAATTTTCCTAGGAATATTGAAAAAAATAATCTTATAAAATTTTGAACATTTTAAATAGAAAAACATTACTCCTTAAATTAAGGACTTTAAATTAGGCCCTCACATAAACTTATGGAGATGAAACCTTGTCCTCATATAATCCTATGGATATTAAACTAGGTCCACTTATAAACTCATGGATATGAAATATAGGACCACACAAAAAATTGTGAACATGAAGACAATTTCATGTATAACATATTTTACTCATAAGTTATCCATCATTATCCAATACATTGGAGGGATTTAAAACAACCAAATATTATATAATCATGATCCAATCATATGTGAAAAACCTGATCAGAAATCATTCATCATATATCATAAACCATGGAAAAGAAATTATTTTCCAAAATATATCAACATTTCATCAGAGAATAACCAATAGAAAGTAAATTAATTTCATAAAAATCTCATAATCATAATCATTAACCATCCAAAGAAAGAATAATGTTGTTATTATTGAATAATATATATATTAAAACATATAAAACATCAAAGGATGTTATATTTAAGTGGACATTACTTTGTAATATCTATGGAATATTTTTAAGGAAAATATACTTATCATTTTGAAATCACTTCTTAAAAATATAAAAAATTCACAAATATTAAAGAAATAATTTTCTTTGAAAAGAACCTTTGGAAACTTGTAAAGTATTCTTCAAAACATTGAGTGGCCAGAAAGGTGGGAAAATATATTCAACCTATGAATGTTAAAATAATGATTCCTTTCATGATTTTTGAAAAAAAATAAAAATTACATCATCCGGAAAATTAAAAGAATATTTCATTGAAACCTATAGAGATTAGATGGATCATTTAGGGAAACTGAGGGGGGTAAATTAGTGAACCATTCTTTTTACTAAGTTTTACTTTCATTTCATTTATCCCCTCTTTCTCTTGAACCTCGAACCTAGTTAAGAAGAATAGATATTATTGTGCACTCTCAATTATAATAGTAAAATGTAATGAACATTATAAAAGAGATAGTAACACATAATGATTTTTTACCATGTTTGGTACTACATCCATATCCCTTCCATGATCAACCTATGGTTGATTCATGGATTTTCTTATCATTTATAATTTTAAATGATGAAAATTTCCTATAACTTCTATATAATTTTAATGCTAGAACTGATTTACCTTCCTGAGTGATAAGAATTATTTATACTGAACCTATATATCATTAATGACATTATTTATACTCTCACCCCTAGTTATTAATTAAATGTTCTTTATTCACAAGATATCTTGTTTCTTCTTCCTTGTGAACATCATCAATAACTTCAAAAAATATGGACTTTAAAATTCTCTTAAAATATTTAAGTTCAGGTGATTATCATCTTAAAGAATATCCCAAATTTGACTCTTTATTTCTTTAATAAAAACTTATATCGGAATCTCCAAAAGATATATCAATATTTTTATTTCTTTCAATCACCTTCATGTATATATTTATATAATGATATTTTGGTACATGGGGTATCAATTAATTTCAGGATTTAAATACTCCATTTGAATCCTAATATAAATATGTTTTTAATAACAAATATATTATTACTTTAAATATTAACACTCAAAGACTCTTGAGTACTATATTCTACTCATCTCTAATACCAAAAACAAGCATGGGTATTCAATTTTTTTTACTGAAAACTTCCTGTAAAAAATGAATACCTGAGGGTGTCTCATTTGGATGCTCAATAACTTATGGGAATAATCATTTGTAAGAAATGAACTAACAGTACTCAGGATCGGTATCATGTATTTATATCTTAAAGATATAAATTTAAACACTTACTACATTCTAGACTTCATGTATGTATATCCTTGAATAGTATCTACATGAGAGGTTCGGTTTTCTTTAATTCTAAACTGGTATCAAGATCATCTATGGATCCCTTGTTATTTTTTTCAAACTTTCTAACTCAAAGTACCCAAATTATGGGTATTCAATTATTCACACACAATGCCTTTATTTTGGAGGTGTATAGTCATTTTTAATCCCTTATTAATTCAGGTTTTCTTTTTTTCTATACTCACCTTTGTAATATTTTTTTGAATATTCATGCATTCATCATATGGAAATTAAATACCCAAAGTCATGGTCATTCTGTTCAAATATTCTATACCTCTGATGTTGCTGCCACCATTTAAATTCGGTAAATTTTCATGAAATTATAATTGGATTCATGTACATTTATTTTTAACATACCTATAGAATAATCAGTCTCTATTTTCCAGAAGAAATTGTCTTCATAGTGGAGGAATCAAAGTTCAGAGTTCTCTTTTCATGCATTTTAGTACAGGAAAAATGTGTATGACATGTTCTTAAAACTCACTTAGAATTTATGAGATAATTGTCCCCATATTCTTAGATGTAGATCGATCATGACAAACTTTTCTATGATACCCATGGATCATCAATTTAAGAATATCCATGCTTGGTAGAACCGTTCAAATGTAGATGGAAGATGACAATAGTACTCACCAAGAAGATGATCTAGATCAGAAAGACCAGACAATATAGGAAATGTATTCATTTAAAGAAGGATAAATAGTGAAATCCCTATGTGAATCCCACTTGAGTCTCACCATAATTAGATTCCACATTTTATTACTCAATTCCTTCTAATATAAGAAAAGATATCCCAAACCCCCTACTGGCACCACCTCGTGTAAGCTCCCGGTGCCATCGTGCCTCCCCTACACAATGGTTCCATCCTTTCTCCATCACACTATATATGGGAGATCTATGGGCCTTATTTATGGTCTCCCACTCTAATTCTCATTGGATTGACCTAGGATAGATAATTTTTTCATGGCTGACCATTGGGTCCCAAATGTACTGAAGGATAAGATGGCCTTAGCTGATCAGTGGGTTGGCCCTACTTTTTGTAAAGGAAAACATCAAAACAATTGATTATAGAATAAAAATTCCACCAAACAATCTTCTCAAATACCAAAATACCCATCATTGTTTATACCATCCTTATGAAAAATATTTCCTAGCCTTCATCAATATTCTTCTTCATGCATTTATTTTTAAATATTATTTTCTTTAAGTAATATTTCATTGACAATCATTAAATTCCTCCTGCAACATATTATTGTATGGTTTATCACTTCTTCAATATGTTGACACATATATGATATTATTTTTTCATGGAATTCAAAACATATTCCTGAAAATAAATATTTTCATGGACAAACATCTTCTTCATCCAATAGTAAACAAATGTTTCATCCTTTGACACGTGTCTTGGAACTTAAGTTTGGATCAAAAATAGTCAAAGTTATAATGATAATTTTATAAGCATGAAAAAATACCATTAGATGAATCTATAATGATTATCTAAGAGAAATCATTAATAAAGGAGAATTTTCTAACTAAATGGAAACCAATGACTCCAAAACAATTCTACAAGCATCATCACAAGCCTTATTGAGTATTTCTCTCAAACACATTCCACCATTCTCTTTCTGTAAGTAGTCACTAATCATTTATGACTTCATCGTACATTGAATTTTTATTTCTTCTTATATATTAAAAAATACAACCATACTCCTCAACCACCCACAGGGGCATTTTAATTTCTACTTTTGGAACATTTCAATAGAATTTCCTTAATGTTAATGTACATTCACCCCATTGTTGATATTTAATGAAAAGGGTTGATTTTGGTGTTCCATTTTCCCCTTCAAGTTATTTTAAAACTACCTTTTATTTTTATAAATTAAGGATGGTACTATATGGCCAAATAAGTAAAGATTATATATTTGGTCAACTCTAAGTATACAAGGGATAACATGATCAATAAAATAAGAGATACTACCAAGTTTTCCACATATTCCATTAAAAACCATGAATTCAACATCTTACTCATAACATATTTACTTTTCAGAGATGGGGTTTTATAAAATAGATTTATAAAGAAAATTATTATCCTTCACACTTCATCAAACACAGCAAATATTTCAAGTGAAATAATATCTTATCCCCATTTCTAGGAGCCCATTCATCAACTAACACTCCCCTTGATGTATAGATTTGATATATTCAAGAAAGGTAATGGAAGTGTAATTGGGTTTCCTCTTTCTTCAACTTCTGTAGAGAAGATCTAAGCTTTCAAATATTCATGGAATAAGTATTGATATAATATTATCGATGTTTTATCCCCCTCAATGGTATCACTACATTCATTCTACCGAGTGGATAGTTTCAACATATTATCTTCCAGATATTGAATATCCACTATTATGGAATTATCCAAGCTTAAATCAGATATTTAATCATCATTGCAACTTATTATCTTCCATATTGTTCATTTATTTTTTATTTTGAGATTCAAATTCACCTTCAATTCCCTTTAAATTAAGCACATAAACACAAAACAAGAATTGGGAATAATTTGGAACACTTATGATCCTAATAAAAGTAGTAGAGTTGATAATTTTTTATCATCCCATAGACTCTTGTCCTTTCAGCTCAATAGTTTCTTGTATTCTTCATTACTGTATCTCCATTATATTACACATTATGATATTTATTTAACAATATATACTCCATTTTTATTTCACCTTAACCTTTTGTGGATTATACATCATAACATCTAACAATAGTTTAATTGATTCCCCTGATGTTTGTTTTTTAATCATTAGAATCTTATTTTGATCACGAAGAAGAATCATAAAATTTATTGCATTATTTTTAGTCTGATTGGGATTTACACACAATTTTTGTGAGACACTTGATTAGTAATTTATTGAGAACCTCTCATGAAATTAGAGATGTCAATATGGAATAACCAGTTTTTCCTTTTCCTTTTCTCTATTTAATTCTCTATATTTAGATTTTTTAATTCCCAAACTTCTTGAAATTACTCAGGGAAGATGACCATGAACTCCTTAAAATATTATTTTTTGGAGATTCCACATGTATTATTCAAATTTTAAGTTAGTTTTCTTGGGTAACATATCAATTTATTATTCCAGAATGTCATTAATCATTCCTATTTTCTTATTACTTTAATTGATTGGTTCTTTTATTAAACCTAGCCTACTCCTATTTATTTCCATGACCTATTTATAGTGGTCCATGGTATGAACTCTATTTAAAAAATAAAATCATTTTTTTTTGGTTGACATGAGAATATAAGAATATAAATTATTATTATTATTGGGTGTCTCTTGTTTCAAAAATTTCTTTAAATATTTCTTTTGTTTATTCCTAAAGGAAGAATTTTAAATTATTGTTCTTTACATATGAATTTTTTGTGGTATTTTATTATAATTGGATTTATACCAGATTAGTACATAATGAAAATATTCTTTGATGTTACCACACATGTATCATAAATCACAAAATTTTTCAATACCCTCAAGTCTGTTATTAATATATAGAATGTTCTTCCTTAGTTTATTCTGATATACTTTTATAGGTTTACTCATTTTTTAAATCTATCTCCCTAAATATAGGAATTACATATTCATTATAAATAATCATGTTGTCCCCAAATTCCATATCCTAATGTCCAAAATCTAATAGAAATAATAGTAGAAAATCAAATCTCATTATTTTTTCGTTTAATATTAGTGTGAGTTGTTTTAGTGCCTTACTTCTTCTGATTTTTTTTCTTTTCCCTTTTAGAGCATCATTTGGGGAGTTATTTTTACTTCTCTTTCCATTATACATCCCTAGTGTAATGGTGGATGTTTTAACATTTTTAGAGACATGTACTTTCCTAGATTTTGACTTTGAACGAGCAATAGCATTAGAGACTGTATTAGTAGAAATATAAATAAATGGTTTATAGGTTACCATCTTCAATGATCTTTTAGAATTTTTATAAATAGATGATATTTAGTTATTGTTTCTACCAATATGATTCTATTAAGATACATGATTCATATAAATACTTTTTCTAGAAAAATATCTTCTTAAATGTAGACTCTCTTCATATGTTTCGGTGGAGTAATTCTTCTTTTCAGCAACTTTGGATGTTCCAGTATGTATCTCCTTCAAATTTCTCAATTTTTAATCCACTTCAATAAATTTCCTGGTAAATAAAAATTTCACATTTTCAACTGATGTAAACCTATCATACCATTAACTTTTTATTATTTTAGTATATCCACTATGTTGTTTTCTACTTTCAATCAGATAGTTTTCAAGGTCTTTGATTTTTATTGTTTTAACATCCAATGGGCTACCTTTACATTTATGGTAGCTTTACGTTATTCTTATAGAGCACAAATCTCTTGAATATACTTATACTATATCTTAGAATTTACTTACATTAACATGTCAAGACCATTTATGTTACATGATTTTTCTTTAAGTTGAGCATCTCTGACATTCATGAAAACTTTGAATAATGTTTCAAGAACATGGATTACTTGACAAAAACCATGTTTACTTACTATGACCTCATAAAAATTCCATTTAATTTCTTATTCAATTAATTAAATATTTTCTATATAAAGTGTCATATATTTTTCTTTAACATCAATGCGGTCTGTGAGAGAATTGTACCTTTTAAATTTTTTAATAGGTGCATCCTTATATATATTGATATACTCTTCAAGATGTTCTTTATTAAGAAAAATATCCTTGAAATAATAAATTATATATGAAAATAATTTTTTAGGAACATTATTCATATACATTTATAATTAAGAGTAAAAGCCTTAAACAATTTTTATTGATTTAAATTCCTAATACTCTCTAAATCTTGAACTAGTTTCTTCATAAAAATTAGTGGTAATTGATTTAATAATAGAGCATTGATCCTTCCCTTATTTATTTCATATTTTTATCAATATATTTACTTCCCTCTTCTAACTATTTTTCAGAGTCTTTGAATATACCTTCATATTTTATTTAACATGTGTGGAGATTAAATTTTGAACATTACCTTATTCATAATCAACTTCAAATCTACACTTCTTATAAACTATGTAGAAACAACTGGTGAAAAAACATTATCAATTCTGAGGCATAACATCACTCTGATTCCACTTGTAGAGCTCAGATGGATCATGCATGGACATAGATGGGGGGGGGGGTTGAATCTGTGTGCCCAACTTTTTTCTATGCTTCAATTTCTTTGGAATTATCCCCTCTTACACTTGAACATCTTCCCCGATTAAGAGGGATGTATCTTATTGCACTGCTCAATGTTCACATTCCCATGTAATGAAGATAATAAAATAGATAGTATCACACAATGATTTTTACAAGGTTTAGTACTAATACATACTTCCTTTTGTGATCTACATGTGGTTGTTTCTTGTATTTTATTATCTTCGATAAATTTACAATGATTATAAATAACTATAACTACCGCACAATGAAAATGAAGGCACTGATTGATCTTCTTAAGTGGGTGATATTATTTATACCAGTACCACCAGTCTTCAATGAAATTTCATATACTGGAACTACCAATTCTTGAATAAATGTAATTTATTTACAAGAAATATTTTTTATCCTTGTGAAATTCATCAAGAACTACATCAAATCTTGTCTTCAGGTGTCTCTTTAATTACTTGGGTTCATGTGATTACCTTCTTGAATAATTACCCATCGTTAGCTCTTTATTTCTTTGATACAAAAATGGTATTGGATTATCCAAAATTCACTATAATTGTGTGTATTTATTTCCATCAACTACATACACATATTTATACAATGATATTGAGGTGCATGGGGTCTCAATTAATATCAAGATTTAAATTATCTATTTAAATCCAAATATAATTGTGTTTGGAAAAACACATTTATTCTTCCTTTAAATGGTAATACATAAAGACTCTTAGGTGTTATATTTTTCTCATATCTAATACCCATACATTATCATGGGTATTCATTTTCATCATGAACTCTTCTAGTGAAAATATGAATACCTGAGGGTGTCTCATTAGAATGCCCTAAATTTTTGGGTATAACCATCTCTATACAATGTACTCAAAATACCCAAGAGGGGTATCCTGTATTCATTTCTTCATGTTGTAAATTTAAAAACTCATTTCATGCCACCCTTTATTGAATGTATATAAATGAACAGTATCTACCTAAGAGGTTTAGGTGTATTTAATGTTATGCGGTATCTAGATTAGTCGTGGATTCCTTATTATTTTGTTAAAACCCATTAATTATAAATACCCAAATGACTGGGTATTCAATTATTCACACAGAATGCATTTATTTAGGTTTTGTACTACCATATTTAGTCCCCAAAGGATTCCGGTGTTCTTATTTATTTTCAAAGCCATGTAATCTTTGTTTAAATATCCCTGGATTCATTACATGGCTAGTAAATACATGAAGGTGCATCCATTCTATTTGAAGCTTCCATGTCACTAATTTTACTAAGACCATTTAATTTAATTGTAAATTAAAGAAAGTTTAACTTCATGAATGTGAATTAATTTTAAACATACCTATGGAATAATTAGATTCTATTTCATTCAGAATAACTCATCTTTATAGTGGTAGAATCAAGGCTCATGGTGATCTTTTCATGCGTGGAAATACTTGAAAAATATGCTTGGCATGATCTTTAATCTCACCTAGAATTTAAAATATCTGCATGAACCTATTATCCACATTAGATCAATAATGTAATGCTCAGGTTTCAGATATATAGCTCATAAATTTCATAAGATCCACTCTTGGTAGAACCCTACAAACATGTAAGGGAATATTACAATAGTGCTCAATAATCAGGTGGTCCAGATCAGTGAGATTGGAAGATATAAGAAATATCTATCTTTTACAACCATATGAATAGTGAATTCCCCAAGTGAATCCCACATCAGTCTCACCATGCATTGGGGAAGCAATTTATTACTCAGTACATGCTAGCAATGGCTCGGAAATCCTAAACCCCTAGCTAGAACCGCCCCATGTCAGCTTCTGCTACCACCACGCCTCCACCCACATAGTGGTTCCACCCTTGCTTCATCACGCTCAATGTGGGTGCTCTGTGGGCCTTAAACATGTTCCCTCCCACTTCTACTCACTGGCTTGGCCTGATATGGATTCCTTAGGCATGGTTGACCTTTGTGTCCAAAATTTTATTGAGGTTGAGCTAGCCTTAGCTGATTAATAGGTTGGCCCTATTTTTTGTAAAGTAAAACATCAAAATACATGAGTATAGAATAGAAATTACACCAATACATCTTCTAAAATACCTTACTACCCAACCATTATTTAAACCATCTTTATGAAAAATATAGAATGACCTTCGTCAATGTTATTCTTCATGCATTTATTTATCAATATTGTTTTATTAAAATAATATTTCATGTACAATATTCAAATTACTCATGCAATATATTATTGCATGGTTTCACTCTTTTTAAAAAAGAATTCAACATATATGATCATATTTTTTTCATGGACCTCAAAAACATCTTTATGAAAATCAATATTTTCATGGAGAATCTTCTTCTTCACCTTGAAGTAAAAAAATGTATCATCAATTGAAACATGTCTTGGAACATAGGATTAGATAAATAATAATCAAAGTTATAGGGATAATTTTTCATTCATAACATTCAATCCTATTATTTGAATCCATAAAAAATATCTAGAAAATATGAAAAATCAATGAGATTTTTCTTTCCCAATTACAACCAGTGAGTCCATAACAATTATCTTGAATGATAACAGGAATTCGTGTGTACTTATCTTAAAATATTTATATCTTTATATTTCCATGATTAATAACTAATAATATAGGACTTCATCAAACATTGACCTGGGATTCAATATTATATATAGACCACTCATCTACTATCAACATGGTATTTTCAAAACCATTTTATAAAAATTAAATCATGGTTAAATATGAATTTAAATAATCATAGGAGTGTAAAAATCATAAAAGTGTAAATATATTCTTGAAAACCATTTTATAAAACTTTTACATTGATGAAAAAGGATTTTCAGTTGAAATTTTAAATAAGGTTTAGTTTCCCTTAAACCATTGTTTTGTCTATTAAGTAATTAAAGAGAGGAAAATGAAATAAGAACATGTATTCTATAGAAATACAAAATGTATAATAAAATTCATGATATTATTTTGAATTAGATCATGAAATTAATCATTTTCAACCCAACAATAAATAATTCTAGTAAACATTTAGATTTTAATATAAAACCCTTACCAAATTAGTAAATTATAAATTTTATGGACATGAAATAATAATTTCAAATGAAAAATTAAATATATTGAGAAAATTTTGATTCATGATATAACATGTCAAATGTTCTTTATATACACCTAATAAAATAAGATAATTGTATGACACAACATATGTCCCAAAGAAGACAATTTGAATAATAAACCGTTAACTCATGCTCAACTTGCTTCAAAATCACTCGAGACTCCATTATAGTAAATTTTAATTTTTTTTATATTTCAATAAGAAAGTATTTTACATACATATAATATCATATATGATCACCTTATAACATTACCACACCCATTTACTAATAATTCCTTATTAAAAAATCATTTCTATGTGTTAACTGTTCTGTTTCTTATAAGAATTTCGATTCGTTAGTTCAAATTCATGTATATTGATACTGGTTACATAATATAAAGAATGAAAACAATGATATAAATATAACATGAATTAATTATATAAGTATTTATAATCATTAATAAAATATATAGATAGAAAAATTAATTACACTATTCGTGGAGATGATATGTCATACGCACGCATGAATGTTGTTTTCACTTTCCAACGGATGGAACGAAAGAAAGTTAAATAATGATTCAACTTTATAGAATTATTATTATATTATATATATCATATATATTCATTAAATATATCATTATTACCATCCACATAAGAACATAAATTAAATACAAATCACATTGCTTCGTGGAGGTGGTAATCCACACGCACACACAAGCAACGTTATAATTTCCCAGTAGATTAGAAGGTAAGATGGTAAATGTGATATAATAATAAAAAAATAATAATTATATCAAAAATATCATATATAAATTTAATCCCATAATATTAACCATCCAAGAAATATAGTTATAGAAAATTATTTTTATCCCTATGTGGAGGTTGTAATCCACACTAACACGCGATCGATACATTCACATACCATTTGATTGAATAGATTTTAGATAGTAGTGGTTACATAATCATAACAAAAGTTAAATATATTAATAATACTAATATTATTATTTTATAATGATTACCATATAATATGAGGAGGTATAATAAAAAAAATTCGAAAGTGGTTGGCTAGGATGATTATCTCTTCTTTGATAGTGCTAATTTATATCCTTTCTTAATGATCATTAAAATTGAATTTTTAAAAGATTATAAATTAAAATTAATATATATAGAATTATATAATGTAAATAGGTATGGTTTGGTAAAGTTAGGTTTCTCAAGTAGTTGTAAAGAATAGATAGAAGGGTTTCCCTTTTATAAGGGAGGGAAAAGAGAAATAAAGAATTATAAAAAAATTAAAATATAATTAAGTCATTCTCATGAAAAATTATTAAAAATAGATAGATAATAATATTAAAATATTAAAATTTTGAAATATAGTAAAAAAATGATACTTATATAGTTTTTATATAATTTTAAGAATTATATTTTTGATTAACCCGTTAAATTTCCAATATTCAACTTAACCATTAAAATGAATTTAAAAATATTAAAAAGGTATAATTTTAAATATAATGAAAATAATTGGATCATAAATGGAAAATCTATGAATGTTCAGACCATATCTTGTCCACCTTGTCAAATTTTTTAATTTTTATTATTTTTAAATAATTTAATTTAATATTATTTTCATAATATTTCAATAATAACATTTTTTACAATATTCATTTAATTTGACATTAAAGTCATAATGAAAAAGATAAAATTTGAATATAACACTTTAACTGGTACCTATTATTTCATATTCATATAAAGGATTTTCAAAACAAAATAAATCACTTAATCTTTATTAATTTAAATACTTTTAAAATACATTATTTTATTATTATATTAATTGAATAAATATTGGGTTGATGTTGTTTAAACAAATAAGTTAATTATTCAGTTATCAATAATTATAAAAAAAATACTATGAAAAAAATAACTCATATTTAAAATAATTATTTATAAATTAACTTATGATATGTTTATCCTTAGGTAAAAAAAATAGAGATATTAAATTCAAGAGAGTGATATTTTTTATTTTTTAAAAAATAATATAAAGGTCAAAATAAAATAAATACTGAACATAGTGACCATATACCTAATAAATGGATGTAAATATCTAAACTAAAGTCATCTAATAGGATAAATAAAAGTTTTATAGAAGTTTTAAATCATTATCCCACTGGTTTAACCCTATTTTACTCATTTAACCCTTACAAGGGTGACAAAACATTTACTATGGTTGATATTAATATTGACCAAAAATAAAACGAACATATTCACTAAATTTAATTATCCCGATTCAAATTATGGAATATATTTTTTCAATATTAAATTTATATAAGTGGAATAAATAGATTTTCATATAAATACATAAAATACAATGAAAAAAGTTTTAGAAATATGTGTTTGAAGCATAAAAATCAATTTATATCAAAATCCCAAATATTAGTGATTAAAATAGAATAAATTTTATTATTATAAATAAACTTATTCAAATATTTTTTTAATAAAAAAATTAAAAAATAGAATGGGCCTTCTAAATCACCTTATTTATTGAAAATAAATGACAGTATTTGAAAAATCTGTATTTTTCATTATTAACTGACAAATCAATCATTTCGTAAAAATCTGTAAAATTCACCTTAAGTTAAAATTGATATTAAGATTTCAAAAATGAAATTAATTTTTTGAAATAAAATTTATCAAATTTTTATAAATTAATTATAATTCCCACACACAAAATGAAATAAAACCCATTTTGAAGAAAATGAAATTTCAATCATAAAATGACATTAGTAATTTTTTTCTTATTTCTAAAGAATTAATTAATACCAATGTATTGAGTAAACCCATTATAAATTTACTTTATAATGTGTTTACGAATATTCATATTCTTCAATTCATTGACTACATTATATTACTATTTTTATAATATATTACAATTGTTTTAAATCTAGGTGTCGCATCATAAGAATGATAACGATCATATTTTTGTTTTTATCAAAAATTTTGAAGTGTTACGTTCTATCCTATTAAATAAATTTAAACCTAAATTTTTTTCTCAACCATCAAAGGTTCAATATTAGAAAATTACTTTTTTGAAAACTCACATCACACAAAGGGATAATAAAACTTCATTTCAAAAGGGGAAGTGGTAAATATACATATAATGTAAAATAACAAGTAATTATGTTCCATGATATTGAGAATATTTATGGGAAGTTAAAATATATAAATGTAGGAGAAAAATAATTAAAAATTATTATTAGAGTGCGACAAATAATTTGGTCATGAGAAAGTTAATGACCACAAAACCATAAATCTCTTATGGGTAAAAAGATAATAAATTTATTATAAATTGAAGTAAAAGTATAAAATTTTATTTCAAGATATATTTACTAAATTTGAAGATATTATTTTACTATAAATATAGTTAACATGAGAAAATATTTTTAATTTCATTCCATATCATAAGATAAATGTCAACCCTTAGTTATTATTTGTTCAATTTAAACTTCAACTCTTACTCCATGAAATAAATGTTCAAAATGATTTTTTTATTCCTAAAGCACTAAAATTAAATTTTAATGGATCATAAAATCTATAAAAGAATTACATGTTAGTCATCTTATTACTCTATGTTTACCAAATACAAAGTTGTAACAACCCAATTCTTTAAAATATATTTTAATGTTTTTCATTCAAGAAATTTGGTAAATTGTACACATAAAACTATATTATTTGTGCCAAATTTTTATATTTTATTAGATATTATGTAATTAATTGTAATCCTATGAGTATTACATTAATAAAATTAATTATTATCCATTAATAAAAAATCATGTATTTTGTCCTCCAAAAAACTATTAATTTTTTGATATATAAATGGATACATATAGATGAGTTTTATTTACAAAAACTTTTCATACCCATATTTGATTTTCTTGCTAATAAATTTAGCTTATTTGAAAATTTATTTAAGTAGTAATGTATGATTCATTATAGAAAATTATCATGTTCAGAAAGAATACCAGATTCAATATACCAAATATCCACATATTTTGGGATACCATAATGGAATAATATTGGACTGTGGTATTTTGTGTAATTTAACTTCTATGTAGGTAGTGTCTGCCATAGAAATTTCATCCTCTTAAATGATGTTTTATATGATTTATTGTCAAATTAATGATGAAAATATTTCCATCATGGCATATTCATTGAATCTAGATGCATTGATTTTATATTCACTTTTGATAATGATAAATATCGAACTATATGTTCCTGCAGTTGGATGAAATTATAAAAATAAATCCATCTAACATCAGTCAAAATTTTAGGCGAATCCAATGAAGTGAATGAATGGCATGAACAAATTACTATTATAGGGCACATCCAGTCATATCAACATCAAATAGGAATTAATTTACACTTATATCCCCTAAAATTATTGATCCATATTTCATTATATAAATTAATAATGTAGTTATATTAGTTTATACAAAAAAAATTTAAATATGCTCAAATTAATATTTTAGAAGTAAAAAAAAAAAGTTCAATTGAAAGTGGAAAAATGGAATTCCCATGAAATTTTAAAATTTATTAATCATTATTATTGATCAAAATGTATTTATGAAATAACATAATATTAAATGGGTGAATTATGTATTAGATGAAATTAACATGACATAAAATGATCAATTGTCCAAAAAATTATAGATATTTCCACCCAATAGTATTTGTTCTTAATTAGAAAATAATTATTATATAAACACTTAACACCATTCATCCTCAAGTATAAATACCCACCCCCTATTACCATTCTCCCACACAAAATTTTATTTTTTCAATTATTATACCTCTTAAAGAGTCCCTTTCATTACCCTCCCTTAAATCTTGAATATTTTTTTTGGTCTATTGGTTCCTCTCAAAATTGAGAAGCTCAAGAGAGGTAAGGGTATCCCCAATCATCACCTTTAATTATCAATTGAATTTATATTGTTATATTGTATTTTAATCTTCCTTTTTTATATATGAAAATCATATTAATTCCATGTTATTACCTTCCATTTTAATTATTACAAGTGAGAGATTATTTATTCCCTCTCATTAAAGCCTTTTCCAAATCTGTTATAATTCTAAAACATTATAATAACCATAAAACTATCTAAAAAAATTGGTGATGTAATGCATGTGTTGTTTTACAAGAAAAGAAATATTTGTATGGATACTACAAGTGAGTGTGGCTCTGGTACAGTTGTACCTAGGTATAATAATGCCAAAAAGAGCGCATTGTGATTTGACTTGATCACTACCAGGTGAAGAAAAACATGCCTTGCTTTATACCTAGTTTAACACTCCTGAGGGGAATTATTGGATGTTCTATATGATACATACCTACCATTTTGTATAATTTACCTATTATTTAATTGGTCTCCTAACTTGTAAAATTTATTTATCGTTATTGATTCTTGGATTATTGGAAAATATTTTTGTTGCATATAATTATTTATTCTATATGAGAAAATCTTGAATGATATTCTACATTGGGAAATCATTCTAATTATCTATGTTATTATTTATATGAACATTAATCCATGTACTCTTCTGATATGTGATGGAATTTAGTGGATTTTTATGTGATGGGTGGAGCCTGAAATTATATATCTCCTCAGTGCACTGGTAGGTCTCATGATACAATTAAGGTAGGTTAATGGGAACATCATTACCATTTTTGTAAGTTTTATTAGCATAATTACTTAATTATATGTTTAATATGTCTAGAATTATGCATTCCCATTATTAAATATTCAGTTATTTTTATATAGGTATTTATTCATTTTTATAATTTCCATGGATTTAATTATGTTTTTATTTTCCGTTGATATGTCATAACTTAGTTAATTAATTCATTCCATAATTTCATATTAATATTTTCATCCATTTTACATTAAGACTCACTAGAAATTTGTGATAAATCTTTTATATTGGCATACTTTTCCAAAGAAAACCAAGAAGAATGCTACCTATAATAAATGGGGAACAAGTAGAATAATAATGTTTTCATGTTTTCATTTGATTCATTTTAATGTTTCTATATAATATAAAACAATATTATATATCTTCATTTCATAAGGATATTAAACTATCATATCCTCTTTATTTATAACAATTTAATAAAATAGCAACTGAAACTAGGGTACTGGTTTTGGGGTTTTTCAAGTTAGTATAAAATAATATTTAAATAAAAAACATAAGAACTAGATTAGAATAAAATTGTTTGAAAACAAGAACCACGTTGATAAAACCTTATTATATTCTAGAAATATTACATGAAATTCAAATTAGAGTATTTTTTATTCACTAATTGAGTGTGTACCGTTATCTAGAAATGGGACCTAAATAAAGGAACAAATCTTTCATTACTCAAAATCAATATAGGGATTTTCCTCTATAGTAAGTAAACTAGATTGGTATTGTATCATATAATATTATCACTGTATTTAGTTAGTTAAACCATGTTATGACTAATAACCATGTGCATATAGAACAATTGACTTCCCTATAGTGTGGTTCATCATTGTTAGCCTACTTTATATAGAAAAAACTCCATTCTTCAGTGGGATGAGAAATCCATTAGTAGCTAGAAAATGGGTCAGTACCCTAGAGAAGTATTCATTTCCATCAGATGTGACAAGAAGGATAAGGTTTTCAGGGAATAATATTATCGAATGGAAGATACTAACCAGTGGTGGACATTGATTTGAAACACCGAGATGGATGGAGAAATAATCTAAATGTTCTAGAAGTAATTTAAAGATATATTATTTTAAATGTATTTCCCTCAGAATAATTGAGAGGACATGGAATATAAATTCATAAACTTAAGGCAAACTAATGATGAATTTTTTTTGGGTATGAAGATAACTGTACAAGAATAGCATGGCATGGTACTAATTATTTGTGCAAACCAGAGAGAAATATTAATTGATTCTTTGATATGGTGAATCCAAAACATTGACAAGAACTGTTCTCCAATAAAATTCCTTATATAAAGAGATTATTTCTATTGAAATCATGAATGAAAAGTAATTCTCCAAGTATCTTATCTTCTGAGGGAAGGAGGATATGAAGAGGTTGTATGAGCACCATGTAGGTAAAAATTTGAAAAAAAGCAGTACAGGATGGTTGAAATATCTAATATCTAATAACTATGGGAAGAATAACCATATAACGTTCTTAAAGGGGATTGGAATCAGCTACAAGTGTGGAGATAAGGTCCACCAAGCTCGTTAGTATAAGGGTAATAGGTAAGACACTAAGGTCAAATTATTCAATTGAAAGGAGATGACAAATTACTGAAATAAATTCCCTAAGATTTGAGGGAATCTAACAAAAAATAGGCCTAGGGATTAGGGTCATGTTTACATGATTACCATTACATATGATGAAATTCCGAATGATGTGGTGGTCAGTAGATTGGTAGTAACTTAAAATTTTGGTAAGTCACTATATGATTTTAGATCATTACACTATTTTTTATCCTCCATGTTTTCTAAAAACATTATATATTTTTTCTAAACATAATTAGGGAGTTATCAATCAGAACCCGTAGTGTAAATCTTATTTCTATGATGATATTTTATGAAATTCTTATTTTGATGCATGAATTTCCACTATTTTTTGCTGTAATTATCATACCTATGGTATAATTTGATATAAACCATGTGATGGATTGTGTTTTAATTTATATTTAATCAATTTATTTTCATTAAAAAAACATTATAATAATTAAGGATGGTATAGAATCACTTGAATTTTGAGAAGAAATTTTATTACTCGAGTCTTATCTGGAACATCCTCATATGGAATATCATAATTAAATCAGTATTTATGATTTATTAAATGAAAATGATTTCTTATGAATAGAGTATACATCTATTGTTATAGAATATGTTGATTTATTCCTAGAGGATCTTACAGGATAGACTCCTGAACCTGAAGTTGAATTCAATGTTGATATTATTATTGATATAAAAACCATATCTAATCCTCCCTATAGGATGGATTTGGTGGAGTTAGTAGGGCTTAAGAAAAAACTAAAATACTTTAGTGAAAAGGGGTTTATATTCCCTATTAGTTCACCATAGATAGAAGCTGTTGTGTTTGTGAATAATAAGGATAGTTCCATGGGATTATACATTGACTATAGGGGAATCAATGTCATCACTATTAAGAATAAGAATTATTTACCTCTCACTGATGGTCTATTTGATCAACATCAAGGAGCGCAATAATTCTAAAATTTTGATCTCCATTATAGTAATAATTATGTTCATGAAGGATAATATACCAAAGATGTATTTTCATAATGTTTATGGAAAATAGGAGTTGAAATCAATTCCTTTTAGATTAAATAATGAATTATCTATGTTTAAGTATCTAATAAAAAATATTCAAGGATCATCTTTAATAAATTTTTGTGGAATTTATTTTTGAAATCTTCATATAATGAAAGTATTATAATTAGTATTAAGACTATTTATGCATCAACCTTAAGACCCTAAGGTAGATAGGAATTTATAGGAAATTTATTAAGTGTGAATTTTGGATTCAACAGGTTCATTTTTATAGTCTTTTTATCTCCAAAGATAATATTTCAATTGATCCCAATAAGATAAAAGATTTTAGTGAATTGACAAAACCAATAAATATAACCATGTAATGTAGTTTCCTATGATTATCTGGTTACTATCAGTGATTTGTTTATAATTTTTCCCTAATTAGAAAAACTTTTAACCAAATTGATATGTACAGGGTTTAAATTATCATTGTTTAAGGAATGTGGTAAAAATATTTTCTGATTTAAATAAAAAGATAATTGATGCACCCATATTGACTTTACCACCAGGAAAAGAAGAATTTTTTATATACTATGAGGCATTGAAGAATGATCTTGGATATTTCTTCATAAATATTATTTGAGTTGTTTCTTATGTATCATGATAATTGAAAACCCATAAGTAGAAAATTTCAACTCATGACCTTGAGCTTTCAATTTCTATATTTTCATTGAAGATATGGAGACACTATCTCTATGGTAAAATATGTGACATATATAACGATCAAAAAAGTTTCATGTGTATATTCACATAGATAAATATTAACATTAAGTATAGGTGATGAATGAAATTACTTAAGTAATATTACTTTGAAATACTATACCACCATAGTAAGAAAAATAAGTTGTCTAACACTTTTAAAATAAGTATCATGTGGTCTTATGCAAGATGAAGCTATGTAATGATCCTATATTCAAGGAGTTGATAATGTTGGATATAAAATTATTTGGTAAGGGGAAACATCATTACTTTTCCATGTAATTACCCAACCATATTTACTAGAGAGGATAATGAGGTCTCAATAAGATGACAAGGATATTTAAAAGAAAATAAAATTAATAGAAGTTGGGAAATTGATGGGGTTCACCTATAAAGATGGTGTGTTAAAATTTAGAAGAATATTATATGTTCCATCTATACCTAATAAGAAGTGAGAGTTACCGGATTATTCTCACAACTCAGACATCTCTCTACACCTTGGTGGTACTATTATTTATAAAGATATAAAAGAGTACTACTAGTAAAATGACATGAAGTATAAAATTGTTGATTATGTGTGTAGATACTTGGTATGCCAACATGTTAAGGATAAGAGGGAATATCCAATGGGTGACCTGAAACCTATACATATGCCTATGTAGAAGTGATATAATATCAAAATGTACCTCATCACTAAGATATCTAAAACATCAAAGATAAATTATCTATATGATTCATTATTGATCACCTTACCAAATAAACACATTTTCTAGAAATAATGGAGTATCCACCCCTCAAACAACTCACTCATCTTTATATCAGTGATGTTTTGATACTTCATGGAACAAAATTATGATTTTTTATGATCATGGTCCTTTATTCAGATAAATATTTAATAAGCTTCTTCAAAGGTCATTGAAAACTAAAATACTTTTGGGCACCATATATTATCCTCATACTGATGGGAAGTCTAAAAGGACTATAAAAAACCTGAAGGATATGGAGAGAAAATGGTCACTTTATTTCTGAGATATATAATACCAATAAATAACTTTGGTGAGATTTATATAATAATAACTTCCATTAAAGCATATATATGGTCCCATATGAGGCCTCATATGGGAAAAGAAGTCATACACCAAACTATTTGGATGAGGTTGGAGAGAAGAAGCTAGTTGTTCTAGAACCTATTGAGGTGAAAATTTAGAACGTGAGAGAAATATAGAATCATTTAAAATAATATTAGATAATATAGAAAAGTAGTTCTAATAATTGATGAAGGTACAAGGAATTCTAAGTAGGTGATCACATCTTCTTGAAAGTATCAATGTGTAAAGGGGTTATATGGTTTGGTAAGAGGGGAATGTTAGGTCCAAGGTACATTGGGTAATTTGAGATCATAGGAAGAATTAGATTTGTAGATTATCATTTATCCTTTCCACCCAATATCTTTAAGGTTCATGCACTCTTCCATATCTCAATGCTAAGGAAATACAAGCCAGGACCACCACATTTACACAACAAATATGGAATTGTGTTTGAACCTGATTTTTCTTATATTGAGGAGTCTGTCCCAAATATTTTCATTGGAGAGCATGTATTTATGAACAAGAAAACTCACCTCATGAAATTTTTATATAGAAATATCAATTTAGAAGATACAACATGAGAACTTAAATAAGTAATGATGCATAATTACCATATTTTATTCACCATGTGGTATGAAACTAAATTTCGTGGATGAAATTTCATAAAGGGGAAAAATGTAACCAATAGATTTTTAAAATAAATGTTAATGTTTTTATTTTAATAAATAATATAATATTTATACATAATATTATATTATTTTTATTAAAAGACAATATTTTTTTAGTTTTTAATTTTATACTATTAAATTTATTGAGAACCTATGAGTATTACATTAATAGAGTTAATTATTAGTCATTAATAAACCATTTTATTCAATTTTGAACTCAGAAATACTACTCATTTTTTACAACTTAATATATGTATCTGATAATTTTTTATCCTTAATATTTTTCCTCTATATATTCACTTTTCTCCCTCAAAATTGAATCTTATTTGGACTTGTATTGAAGGAGTTATGACCAAATAATTATATAAACCACTTTTATCAAGGAAGAGTATCCATATACAATATATTAAATTCCCATGAATTTATGGATACTTAAATGGTAAAATATTGGATTTTGGTATTCTATAGACTTAATCCATTATGTATTTCAATTCCACTATCAATATTTCTACCACTTATATAGTATACTGTAGGGGATACAGTTAAATCACTGAGGAAAATATTTTGATCATGATATATTAATTAAATATCAATGCACTGAAATCATTCACACTTTTGACCATGATAAAATTAAAACCATATACTTTTATAGTTGGATTAAATTATCTACATAAATTCATATAACATATTTTTAAATTTAAGGTCAGTTCAATAAATTTTAATAATTTATTACCAGATTACTTTAGTGGATCCCATCTAGTTAGATCCACATAAATTTTGACAACCTGGACACTTATTTCCCCAAAAAATGTGGATCTATATTTCATTATAAAAATTATGAATTTATATATCTTAGTTCAGAATAAAAAAATCCAAAAATGAAAAAAATATAATTTATAATAAAAATATTGATGTGAATTTGAAAAGGTAAAAATTAGAATTCCCATTAAATTTTCAATTTTATTAATCATTTTTCATGATAAAAATGTATTTAAGAAGTAAAATTAAATTAAATGGGTTATTATTATATTTTATGAACTTAAAACGTTTTTAGATAATTAATTTAAAAAAAACATTGGAATTAATGCTACCTAAAATTGGGTAGCCTTAATGGAAATATAATCATTATTTTAACCCTTAATACCACCCCTCCTCGAGTATAAATACCCAACCATATTCCCATTCCACCCCACCCAATTTGAATTTATATCATTATATACCTCACATATAGTCTCCTATATTTCTATATCTTTAATACTGAATAATTTTTTTGGCCTGATGTTTCATTTCTGAGGTTTGAATCTCAAGAGAAATAATGGTTTCCCCAATCCTCCCCTCTAATTTCTAATTAAAATTCCATTGTTATTTTGTCTTTTACTATTCAATTATATATACATATAAATCATTTTAATTCTATTTTTTCAACATCAATTTGAATTAATCCAAATGATATATTACTTACTTCTTCTCATTATAGCCTCTGTATAATCCGTTACAACACTTAAACTATCCAATAACCATGAAAACGTCAGGAAATTTTGGTGATGTAATGTGAGTGTGGTTTCTAAGAAAATAAATTATTACATGGATAATATAAGTGGGTTTTGATCTTAAATAGTTTCACTTAGGGGTAATAACCCTGAAAATGGTGTGTTGGGATTTGAATTGAACATCACTTGGGGCATGAAAATGAAGCTTTTGGCATACATGGGTTGAAACTTATGAGGGATACGTTTAGATTATCTAAATGATACTTAAAAACATTATAAAAGATTTATCTATCATTTAATTAGTCTCTTGCATTGTAAAATTTATATAACATTATTGATTCTTTGATTGGGAGAACATATTTTCCCACCATATATTATTTATTCTATATTTTAAAATCATGTATGATTAACCTCATTGTGAAATTATGATAAGTGTCTATGTTTTTCATTCCTCAAACATTAATCCTTGTATGCTTTTGATATGTTCCAGAATGCATTGGACTATTATGTACATGGTGGGACTAGAATTATATAACCCCTCAGAGCACTTGTAGGTATCATGAAGCAATTATGATATGTTAAGGGGAGCATCTTTATCATATATATAAGATAACTTAGATCAAGTACTTAACGGTATATTTTTGTTCTCCAGAATTATGAATTACCATCACTATATGATCAATTATTGTGATCTTGGAGTTTATTTATTTTTATATTTTTTATGTATTAATTTATGCATTCAGTTTCATTTGATATGACATAACAAATTTTATTTATTCTGTAATCCCTTATTTAAAATTCCTTAAATTTTACACTACTCAATACTAAGCATTTGATTTCACCCCTTTGTATTGTTTTAATTTTCTCTATGAAACAAATAAGTGTACTACATATGATAAAAAGTTATAAGGGATCATAATAATGTTTTCATGTTTTAGGTTATGTATTATTATTTATCAATGTAATGTAAACCTATGTTATGTATCTCATTTTCATGAGGCTATTAAACTAATAGATCATCTATATTTATACCATTTTAGTGAAATATACATTGGCTCTAGGTTACTAGAGTTAGAGATGTTATAAAACTTATTAGCATAGGTTATGGAATATGATAAATTATACTTTAAACACTTCAATCCTTTTACTTCAATAATTGGAATATTATAGTTCCTTCTATGGATTAATAGCTAAACATTAGATTATGGCACTTAATTATATAATTCCCATGTTCCCAAAATATATGAAATTGAAAAATAAATGGTTCCTCAGAATGAAATTCATATCCCTACATTAAAATATTCATTTTTTGGAAACTACTTTCTTTATTCTATTATTTTCCACATATAAAACATATTCTCATTTCTTTGTGACTTTCACCTGAGTAATTCTTCAAAAATTGTAAACATGTAGGATGTTAAATATTTTTCCCTCCCTGAACTTCATGAAATTCAATATTTATCTTATTAGTTATGTCATAAAATTCACCCAAGTTAGGATTATTAGTTATATATTTATATAGATATTTAGTAATAATCAAAATATATCATATTCTAACTCCTAATTCACATGGTTTCTCATGAGTAAAATCATTCCATTGTCCATAAAATTTTTCAATAACATGATTTATCCATGTTTTAGCCTTTAACTAAAACCAAGAAGCATAGTGTGAGAAATCATAATCATAATGGGAAACCACATAATCATGAAGATTAATTGAGTAATGAAATATTATTTTAAATATACAACACATTATGTTCAACCTAGATATTCTATAGTTAGAATATATTAAAATATTTTAAAATGTTTCATAAATAATATGTGAATTAACCCAAGTATATCCCCCTAAAGTGTCAAACCAGATAAATAGTAATAGAACACTCACAATATTAACTAGAATGATAGATGAGATATAATCAACCAACTATCTTTAGGTTTCTTACCCCTATATGCTTGTATAAAAAAATAATGTCCTCTTATAGAATCTAGCCATGGATGTTTTTCTAGGAAAATAAAACTCCTTTATTTACCATAAATTAGGAAATTTTCCTAAAAAAATAATTATCATGAGGGTATTCACTAAATCTTTCTCAACCAGGTTTTCAATGGTTCATTGAACCTTCCACTAATACCAACTATAATGAAACATATTTTCACAAATAGATAGTATTTATGAGATTTCACAACCAAGTTCAAGTATCACTGAGAGGGGGAGGGGGAATCAGTAATAATTTTTTCTTATAAGTTTCCTTATTTCTAAACCAACAATTCCCTCCAATTAAAGAGTTATCACTTTGGCTGAAAACCAAACAATTACACATTCATAGAAACAAAAGAATATACGATGTTCACTACTCAACAAGAGTATACAAGTACTTAATAATGTTTTGAAACAATACAATACCACAAAATCCAATAAAAACAATTAATTTTTTGGATACAAAAAGTATGATATACCCTCACATCTGTGTAGATCTATGTTCAATACAATAGTGCATGTCTTCATGTAGCATGAAATTATGTAATACAACTTGTATAAAAAGTTATGAAACAAGTTAATATGATGCATTTTATACTTTTATAAATATAAACATAAAATTGGTCTCTTCATATTCTTACCCAGTAACAGGTAAGAACTTATTTTAGACTCTGTAATGATACTCAGTATGATAACTGAGTCCGATTTGTGGTCATATTGATCAGTATAATAATATTACCCTTCCATAATACCACTTAAAAAATTCTAAAATACTTCTCTCTCAGTCTAGAAAATCCAATCTAATTCCAGAAACAATGATTATGATATTGTCTCCACTCCATTCTTCTCCTTTCCAGCAAACATCTTCATGAATTCTTGATCCATAAACTTCTTATTTGTAAAAACATTTAGTGTTATATATTATATCATCAATAGTACATTTGTGTTTGAAATAAAAATTAATTCCAATATTTATAGGCAACCCAAAAGTGGTTTAGGTAGGATTCTAAAAAACCTTCCTTCTTAACCACATTTCCCAAATCATAAATTTTCATTGAATTTTGGATACATCTGTTACATCTTAATTGATTTTAAAGTCTTCTTTAACCATCTCTAATTTTCTCATGACTTCATCTTGCTTCATACTTTATTAAAATTCTATAATCCAATTTCCATTTCCATTCTGATTTCAGTATTATGAAGACAGATGTATAACAAAATAAATTTTTTTTGTTTCTCTATAGAAAATTAAAATTAATGTGAAGGTAATGACTTCTCATTATGATGGAAGCAATTTGGAATCATCTTCAAAAAAAAATTGACAATCTATTTTGAAAATTATTCAAACATCCTTCCATGTTACCACTTGATAACAATTTTATGGTTGTTTAAAAATTATTTTTTTCTTATGTTCAATAGACTGATGATCCTATGCCTATTAGTGTCGGTAATCTGACAACATTTTTCAATGTTAGTATTCACTTTTTTTATCGATCTATGATTCACTATGATAATCATTTTCAACTCCAATCCCATCGTCTTAAACCAATTGAATGCATATCAGAGTTATTCATTCATTCATGACCCAATTGATATAAATGAAAATCATCCGAATGAAAATGGTGGACTACATTATTGATTGTTATATTATATGATTTATTATTGTTATCAAAACATCAACTATCTTATTTATTTATTTGTTCCAATAAAATCCCAATGAAATATTTTTTCCTCAAATGATCGGTGGCACCCCGCGTCCAATGGACCAGTTCCAGTAGCTTCGAACTAAGTAAATTATTTCCTTTTCTAATTATGATACCAATGAACTTATAGAACTCAAATTATTTCCCTGAAGATTTTTATCTTGTGGATTATTAGTCTGATTGAAAAGAACCCCCTTTAGTTTCCCTCCTTCTAATCAACCATTCCAGTCTTCAAAAAAATCTACATTGGGTAATCTCATACTGATGTTCTTGAGACGAGAAATCTATCAAAACATTTGTTCTTTCCTGAACCCCTTCATTTATCATATATCTTCATGGAATTGAGAAATTTTAATATTTGAATAGAATCATCTAATTCACATTGGTAATTATTGTAACCTACCATCGCTTCTAACATATTTTTTCTTTCCAAAACTTAATAAGATAGGTAGAATCAGTTATCACCCTTTCCTTTATAAGGATTTCACCACATGTTTTTAGGAATCTTATGAATTTTTTGAAATAAAAAAAATAAAAATTAATCGTTAAAATTTCATTGGATCCATGAAAACATAGAAATATATTCCCATTACGATCTTCCTTTCATTTGGAAATCAAGGTCAGTCTAATAAACATTTTCTTACAAAAATACCTTCTCAATCCATTGAAATTTCATATGAATTTTCAGTATGATCATCTAAATATGGCGGTCATTCTGTTTTTCAATATTTAAAAATTGAATTGATTTCTTTTCTTATTTTACAACATTAGACAACACATTCTTTAAAAAAATAATTCAACTTCAAAAAACATCATCTTGCAAACTTGGTCCCAACAATATCCCCTGTAACGACCCAAAGTGTCATTAATGGAAATCCCTCTTGATCTAAATAAATGTCTCTTTATGTTTATATAAAATTCCATCTTCTTTGGTTTTATGATAATAATTTGGACCTTTGCTAATATAACCATTGAACAGTGACCACATGATTGGTATAAATATAGGGCTTTAACAAATCCAATCTACTCAGACAAAAGAAGCGATGGCCTTGTCCAATATAATTTCTCCATATGAAGCCCATTTTTCAGAGCTTGGAAAAGAGGTGGTGTCTTTGGGATTCGCTCTTGACCATGCCTAAGCCGATCTTCATTATGTCAAGCTCAAACCGGGCCATCCACGGGAAAAGTGGAAGTTGATAGAGATTACCACACGAGCGATGTTATCCGAGCCAACCCAAGATTCTGTCACCATTGCACACCTTACCCTTAGGTCTTATGCGGCTGTTTTAAGGGGTTATGTAACAAATCTATAGTACTTTGTTCATGTACATTATTTTTTTGTACATAATAATGTATATACGTTCTTGTCATCATTTATACCTTGTAAATAGTTTTTAAAGTACAAATAGGGTTTTTAGTTATTATTTATTTAAGAATTCTATTTTATTACATTAAGGAATTTTATATTTAAATAATATTTTAATAAAATATTCTTATTATTATTAAATTAATTTTTATTATATATAAATGATCATATAATTTTATGAATGAAACTGTAATTTTTATTAAGGTTTGAAAGCAATCTTTTTCAAAACCTCTGAATTTTCGATAAATATCAGTTTTTATTTTAAAAGTAAAAATTAACATATTTAGAAAATTATTTAGATAAAATAAATGTTATTTCTGTAATCAGGACGTTGAAATTATCCAATGGTGAATTTTTCATAATTTTCTAAGACAGTCAAATGTTTGGGTAAAAATTAAATACCATTTAAATATATAATGGGTTTTATGACATCATAATGACCCAATAGTGATGTAATAACATACAATAAGCTTTATGATAGTCCAATATATGTTTTACCATTAAAATAATGTTATTTAGGGTTTGTTTTACTTACTTTTTAAAGCATTAATGGATCCCTTGTAATGCCCCGACCCTAGTTACCTAGAGTCGGTGCATTATTACATAACATTGGCATGATCACAAGAAAAATCAAATCTCGAAAGACCGATTGGTTCAGTAGCCTTGGAAACACTAGATATATTCATAAGTCTTACATTACATCATAAAATGAAAAACTTTTACAACAACATATTGTCTCCATAGTCCACACTCATATCCCCACATAATATCCCTGCAGGTCATTCATAATTTACTTCTTCACTTCCTGGGAAAAATAAAACATAGAAAACGGGTGAGCTCAAATGCCTCGTAAGGATAACAATATAGCTGAAACTTTCATAAATAAGAATAAACATTTAAGGCAATGTATAACTAAAACAAAAGCCTTTCAAACTTGAACATTCAACATAGTATGGCATAAATAAAATGAAATAATTCCATTTACTTATTCACATGGATAATCTACTAATCGAATAATCACATGCAAAAACAATAACCACTTTCATAATGATGGAATGCATAATGTCAGACTATCATAACCACATAGCCAAGGCCTCATGCCAAGACTATAAATAAGATTTTGCCAAGGCCTTGTGCCAAGACACTAGTTTGTCTCATGAGACCTACCGATGCATCGAGGAGCTATAGTGGGCTCCACCCGTCACATATTAAGTCCAATGCATTCCCATATGAAAAGGTTTAAACATAACATAAACATTCGTATCAAAAATAGCATATGAAATGTCAATACATTCACCATAAACCATGAATGGTATAAAAATAGCACATCCACAGTCAAACAAATCACAAAACCTTCAATATAATATTGAAGTTTTGTATCATAATAAATCAATTTTAAATAAGCGTAAAATCCATCAAAGGATGTTGACATAGATGAAATAAACATTCTTTTTAAAGAAATATCTTTTTTTATTTTGAAATCATTTATGATCCATATAAAATAAAAAGTTTTCATTGAAAATATTCTTATAAGCTTGTAAGGGAAGCTTCGACGATTTTATAACTGCGGAAAATAGCCGCACCCGCCATATAAGTTAAAAAAACATTCTTACCTTAATTTTGTCGAAAAGGTTAAAAAGCACCTTGTTTGGACAATGACGGAAAGATTCCTTTATAAACCTCTTATATAAAGTCAAAAAGGGTATAAATTACTTTAACCCATATTCTTGTGAATAGTAAAAATGTTTTGAAATACATTTTTAAGAAACATGGATGTGGATGATAAAGAGATCCAGTAGATTATTACGTATAAACAACCTCGGATAATGAAGAGATTGTGAAATAACCCTTACCTTGTACTTTTCCTTGGTTGGGGTAGGTTAAATCCTGTATAATGGTGAAATAATTGTTATTAAATTATACAAGAATCATATATATTAATATGATATCATATATGATATTTTAACATTGATTTGTTAATAATATCTTTGAATTATCGTCGTTTAGGGTGTTAACTTACTCGTTTTCTTTAATATGTTTTGTTACATAAGCCATGTTTGTCATGGATAGGTTGTATATTTTTCATATAGAGAATGATATCAAGTCCTTAAACATCATTTTTAAATCATCAAATGATAATTATACTTTAATGGATACGATGGAGAATGAATCTCATCGCGTTCGTGGAGACGGTAGTCCGTACGTACGCATGAGTGACAATATCATTCTTTTGATATTAAAATAATATATAAATGGATGGTATATCATATATACAGAATCATTAACAAGTTATATTTATTATTTACATGAGTTACACATCATTATTATACCCATCCAAATAATAATATATTGAATAACAATTACACCACGATGTGGAGACGGTAAGCCGTACGTACGCACGTATGGTGACATGTAATTCAAAGGGTGGATAGAATACTGAATATGGTTGTACCTTATTTATAATAACATCACAATATATATATGATACTGGAGTTGTTATTTTAGAATGGTAACAACAAAGGAAGAAGAAGTGGAAGAAGAAAGGAACTTGGAAAAGGGTGGTGAAATCATTACCTCTTCTTCGGTTTCTTCCTTTTGATTTGATCAAAATGGCTACTTAGGTTGGCTTTATGATCAAACTAAGGCCTCTACGTTGTAGTGAGGGAAGTTGGGAGAGTATTTGGGCAGAGTTTAGCCGAACCAAAAGTATTTGAATGTGTGAATAAATGAGAAGGAGGAGTGCCCTTTTATAAGAGGGGTCAGGGGCACCTTTGGAAAAGCTAGAGATATTAGTTTATAATAAATTCATATTCGGTTTCCAATGGCTCCAAAGTTGATTATTAAAAGTTTAAGGTGGGGATGGGTCGAAAAAAACTCAACCAATAGAATTTAGACAGGTTTGGGTACTTATATTAACCTTATCTTAAGTATTAACTCTAAGTTAATTAGTTTCACTTTTACAATGTCTCTTTGTATTTTTATATAATATGGTTAATAAACTTACTATATACATCCAAGAGACCCACAAGTGGTCCATTAATGATGAAACTATCATGATATAAGTCTCTTGGCCGAATATTATATTTTTAGGATTTTAATATCAATTAATAATATAATATTTGTTTTAAAAACTCTTTTATGTCAATTTTGACACTATTCAATAGTTGATTTCTGTGAAACTCATAACAGATTAATTACTTCAAAAAAAAAATCAATTAAATCAATCCTAATATATCATATTATCCTATAAAATTAGTTTAATTCATTAAAAGTTTCATATTATATTTATTTGTGTATTTATAATATCAATTATTTTAATTTTTCACGATTATAGTGATTACTTCATCATCATTGTGTCATAAATAAATTAAATTATTTAATGTCTAAAAATTATAAATAAAATATCATTATGTATTAAATCTTTTTATCTTTCTAATGAATATTTATAATCTAAAATCCAACATATATAACCCTATGTAAAAATTGTTTTTCTAAACGATATATGCTTGTGTCATTTTTGTATTCATTTTAACCTAATTAAAATAAAATGTCCCTATCACCTACAAGTGGCACCATGGGGTCCCAAAATCGACCCAAAGATGCCTGTGGTCGAAACTTTATCAACAAATAATGCTAGGACACGTTTTAGGGTAATTTAGTATTATTATAATATTATTTTGTTAACCCTTATTTACCGGATTTACCCTTAACCATGGTAAATAAAATTTTTAACGCAGTAATTATTCAAAATGTCTAAAAATAAAAGTTACCTATTTACACAATTTGAACATCCTGATTCCAAATATTTAATCCATTTTTCTAAATTCAAAACACATAAGTGTCAGAAATTAATATAAAATTAATTCCCGCTGTCAAAACAAAAAGCGTGTTTTTAAGAGATAATAACTATCAAAAGATTGACACTTGTTTATGTTCGGTTTAATTGTAAAATTGTGTCCAATGACCAAAATTATATTAAATGGTAAAAATATATTCTAAATAAACTTTAAAACCACTCAAATTCATAATTTATCAATATTAATTATTTTGATTAAAAAAGTTGTTTTTAATTAAAATTTAGTAATTTTCACTATTCATCAAAATATTAAAGTTATCTGAAAAGTACCAAAATTTCACCTTAGGCTAAATTCGATATTCCGAATCCAAAAATGAAGTCCATTTTGAAATATAAAATATATATAATTTCAAAAAGTATGTATTAATATTCATAACGGCTAGTTTGATTGGTTATGGTGTGTTAGAACTCGGTGTTGCGTACAACACACACTATCACATTATTCCAAGAGAAGCGTACCGTAGAAGCTTGGGGTGTTACATTCTCCCCTACTTCAAATAATTTCATCCTAGAAATTTCTAGAATACTTATCACATGAAAAGACTCGGGTGGTTCTTCATCATAAGTTCCTCGGGTTCCCACGTTGCCTCTTCCATCTTACGGTTTCTCCACAAAACTTTTACCAGTCGCGTCGTCCGGTTTCTGAGCACTTGTTCTCTCGTATCAAGAATCTTGACGGGCTCTTCACAATAAGACAGATCAGGTTCCATTTCTAATTCTTCATAGGTGAGTACATGCATTGGGTCAGGCATGTATTTCCTCAACAGTGATACGTGGAACACATCGTGAACTTTGGAGAGACTTGGCGGCATTGCCAATCGGTAAGCTACAACCCCAATTCATTCTAGAATTTTGAAGGGTCCGATGTACCTGGGACTCAATTTACCTTTCTTACCAAAACGTATAACTCCCTTCCATGGAGATACCTTCTGGAAAACATGATCACCAACTTGAAATTCCAAATCCTTCCTTCAATTATCGGCATAGCTCTTCTGCCTACTTTGAACTACTTTGATGTGATTTTGGATTACCTTCACCTTTTCCACCGTTTCCTCCACTAGTTTTGGGCCTACAAGTTTTCTTTCACCAACGTCATCCCAACAGGTTGGTGTATGACATCTCTTTCCGTATAACGCTTCATATGGTGCCATCTGAATACTCGAATTGAAGCTATTGTTATAGGAAAATTCTACCAGAGGTAAATATTGATACCACATACCCTGAAAGTCAAGTGAGCAAGATCTCAACATGTCTTATAAGGTCTGAATAGTCCGTTCTGATTGTCTGTCTGTCTGAGGGTGGTAAGCAGTACTCAAATGAAGTTCAGTATCCAGGGATTTCTGAAGACTTTTCCAAAATCTTGAAGTAAAACGGGAATCACGATCAGAAACAATCGATAGGGTTACTCCATGAAGTCTCACAACTTCATTAATATATAGTCTTGCTAGACGTTCTAGGGTTAGATCTTCTCTTATAGCAAGAAAATGTGCTGACTTGGTAAGACGATCAACAATAACCCATATTGCATCGTTCCTTCTAGGAGTCTTTGGTAGCCCCATGACAAAGTCCATCGTAATATTGTCCCATTTCCACTCCGGTATGGGAAGAGGTTGCATGACTCCTCTAGGCTGTTGCCTTCCAGCTCTCACATGTTGACAAACCATACATCTTGATACAAAATCAACAATCTCCCTCTTCATGTTGTCCCACCAAAAATGTTCCTTCAAATCTCTATACATTTTGGTGCTCCCAGGGTGTATAGAGAAATTGGAACTATGAGCATCATCCAACAATTCCCTTTTTAGATCAGGTAAATCGGGAACACAAAGTCTCTTCCTGAATTTCAGTATTCCATCTTCATACACAAAGTCTCTCAATCTCCCATCATTCACAGCTTTAATCTTCTTTTTAAATTCTTCATCATCGGTCTGAGAACTCTTAATCCTTTCTAGTAAAGATGGTTTGGCAACCATTTGAAAAAGAATTGATGTTTCACCTTCCCTGGTTATTCCCATGTCCATCTTCACTAGATCCATGAAAATTGGATCCCTTTCAATTCTCATATTGTTCAAAACTCCATGGTATTTTCTGCTCAAAGCATCTTCCACCTTGTTTTCTTTCCCCGGGTGGTAGTGTATCGTACAATCATAATCCTTGATTAATTCAAGCCATCTCCTTTGCCTCATGTTGAGTTCTTTTTGTGAGAAAATATACTTCAAACTCTTGTGATCAGTATAAATCTCACATTTTTCACCATAGAGGTAGTGCCTCCATCTTTTCAAAGAAATGATCACAGATGCTAACTCGAGATCATGAGTAGGATAGTTTTGTTCATGAATTTTCAACTGTCGTGATGCATAGGCAATAACTCTATCATTCTGCATAAGGACACAACCAAGTCCTTTCTTTGATGCATCACTATAAATAACGAACCCATCATTCCCCGATGGTAGAGTCAATATAAGAGCATTGACTAATCTTCTCTTCAGTTCTTCGAAACATTCTTCACACTCTTTTGTCCAAACAAATTTAACCCCTTTACGTGTGAGCTTCGTTAATGGGTTAGCCAATCGGGCAAAATTCTGGACGAAACGTCGATAATAACCTGCCAAACCAATAAAACTACGTACCTCAGTTATACTCATAGGTGCTAGCCATTCTTGGATTGCGTTGGTCTTAGAAGGATCAATAGAGATTCCATCTTTAGAGACAATATGGCCAAGAAAAGAAATCTCATGGAGCCAGAATTCACACTTGCTAAACTTTCCATATAATTCATGCCTCCTCAGAGTCTTCAAGATAATGCGCATGTGATTTTCATGATCTTCATAGGTTTTGGAGTATACCAAAATATCATCAATAAATACCACCACAAGTTCATCATGATACTCCTTAAAAACTCTATTCATCAGATCCATGAATACAGAGGGTGCATTATTCAATCCAAAAGGCATTACTGTAAACTCGTAATGCCCGTACCTGGTTCGAAATGCTGTCTTCGGAATGTCTTCCTTCTTCACACACAACTAATGGTATCCAGATCGAAGGTCAATCTTTGAAAAGTATTGAGCTCCATGCAGTTGGTCAAATAAATCATCAATACGAGGTAGGGGATACTTGTTCTTTATCGTTATAGCATTGATCTCCCTGTAGTCGACACATAACCTCATAGATCCATCTTTCTTTTTAACAAAAAGAACAGGGGCTCCCCATGGAGAAACACTAGGGCGAAGAAATCCTTTATTACTTAACTCCTCTAGTTGTTTCTTTAGTTCGACTAACTCTATAGTGGCCATTCTATAAGGGGTCTTCGATATAGGCCTTGATCCAAGAATTAAATCAATGGAAAACTCAACTTCTCATTCTGGAGGATGTCTAGGTAAATCATCCGGAAATACATCTACAAATTCTTTCACAACAGGTACATTTTTTTATTTGAACATTCCTTTCCTCACCCACAGTCATTTCATTCTCTTCTTCCCCAATAATTGAATTAAGTTGAGCTACTGGGGGTGGATCTAAATAATAATTAGGTGGTGACGATTCTGCTCTAAAGATAAGGTGTTCCTTATCATTATCATGAAGAATCGTAACCTCTTTCTTCTTACAATAAATCTTTGCATCATAGTCCGAAAGCCAGTCCATACCGAGGATTATATCAAACTCAATCATAGGTATGACGATGAGATCAGCAGATAAAGAACATTTATGTGCTCTAATGGGGACTGATTCACAAAACGTTGTTGCAATGATACTTCCCTTAGGGGTTTTAACTGACAACTCCCTTATTAAATCAAATTGGAAATATCTAATTTTCTTAGCAAACTGGGAAGATATGAAACAATGCGATGATCCAGAATCAAATAATGCATTTGCTAAACTTAAGGAAACCATTAAATTACCTACCACCACGTCTTTCGGAGCTTCTACCTCAACAGTAGTGATAGCATAAGCCTGGCCTTGATCCCTTGGCCTTTTCTGAGGTAAGTTCTCTTGACACTTAGGACATTAATTTTCATAATTCCCCATCTCCCTGCAATTGTAGCACTGAACGGTGGTATCTTCCTTCTTCCCCTTACAATCACGAGCTTGGTGGCCTTTTTCACCACACTTGTAACAGACTCCCATTCCCTTCATGCAAGTACAAGGATGTTTCTTCCCACATTTACCACAGGATGGATATTCAACCTTTCCCTTCTTCTCCTTATTTCCATTCCCAGATTGATCAGCATGTCTCTTCTTCTCTTTCTTTGCTTTAAAGTCATAAGACTTAGAGAATTCCTTTTCGGTCTTGATAGCACTTGAGACAATGTCTTCATACGAAGAAAAGGATTGTGAGACTAATGCTCGACGAAGAAATGGTATTAACCCATCAAAGAAACGATCAATCTTACTTCTTGGGTTACATATATAATCTCCAGCATACCTTGCTAACCATGTAAAATTAGCCTCATACTTTGCGACATTCTCATCCTCCTTCTGTCTCAGACTCAGAAATTGCCTTTCCATATCTGCTCGATGGTCACGAGGAAAGTATTTTTCTAAAAATAGATCTTTGAACTCCCTCCATTCCATATTTGATACTTCATCATCTTCCTTCATGTTTTTAATCAATTACCACCATTGATCAGCATCTCCAGTGAGGCGGTAAACTGCCATGATAACTTTTTCCCTTTCACTGCTCCCCAAAGCCAGAAATATTTTCTCCAAGGAATTTATCCATTGCTCAGCTAATAAGGGATTTGTACTCCCATTGAACGTTGGTGGTTGTTGCCTCATGAATCGATCTAACACTGATCCTCCACGCTGTGGATCAGGGTGCTCCATACGGGTAAGGTTATTATTCATAACCTGAGTGAGTTGTCCAAGTATGGTGATTAGATGATCGGCACCAGTTGCATCACCAGCTCCACTATAATTATCTTGAGTAGGAGGGAAATCCCTACATGGAGTGAGTGTATTGATACGGTTTCCATTTCTTCCACTAGGCTCCATTTCTAAACAATGGCATAAACTAGATCAGTTTATGAATCAAAATACATAATCCCATACTTATAACACACTTAACATAAATTGAACTATTTATGGATATAATCCATAATCATAAAAATGTTTTATTTGAGGAAGTATATAATCATAAACCCTTCATAATTATTTGTAAAGAAAATGAGAGTTATCCTAAGCATATCCCCCGGGAGTGTCGTAACCAAGAGTGCAGCAAGGCCCATTGTCGTGCAACAGTTCCCGTTCGAGTCTAGCTCAAAGCAGTGTTTTCGGGTTTTACTCCTAGGTACATTTGTGCCAGAGCCGCCTCACCCTGCTCGTATCCAGACAGGGATGTATTGCTCGGAAAACTCACAAAATCTTTACAATACCAAAATTATAAGAAGTTCTTCTATACTAATCCTCAAAGTTCATCTTAGGTCTATGTGCTCTAATCAGAGTTTATCTAATTCTAGCTTCCAAGGTTTATACTAAACTTCCTATGATACCAACTGTAATGCCCCAACCCTAGTTACCCAGAGTCGGTGCATTATTACATAACATTGGCATGATCACAAGAAAGATAAAATCTCGAAAGACCGATTGATTTAGTAGCCTTGGAAACACTAGATATATTCATAAGTCTTACAATACATCATAAAATGAAAAACTACTACAACAACATATTGTCTCCATAATCCACACTCATATCCCCACATAATATCCCTGCAGGTCATTCATAATTTACTTCTTCACTTCTTGGGAAAAATAAAACATAGAAAAGGGGTGAGCTCAAATGCCCCGTAAGGATAACAATATAGAGAAAACATTCATGAATAAGAATAAACATTTAAGGCAATGTATAACTAAAACAAAAGCCTTTAAAACTTGAACTTTCAACATAGTATGGCATAAATAAAATGAAATAATTCCATTTACTTATTCACATGGATATTCTACTAATCGAATAATCACATGAAAAAACAATAACCACTTTCATAATGATGGAATGCATAATGCCAGACTATCATAACCACATAGCCAAGGCCTCGTGCCAAGACTATAAATAAAATTTTGCCAAGGCCTTGTGCCAAGACACTAGTTTGTCTCATGAGACCTACCGATGCATCGAGGAGCTATAGCGGGCTCCACCCGTCACATATTAAGTCCAATGCATTCCCATATGAAAAGGTTTAAACATAACATAAACATTCGTATTAAAACTAGCATACGAAATGTCATTACTTTCACCATAAACCATGAATGGTATAAAAATAGCACATCCATTGTAAAAAAAATCACAAAACCTTCAATATAATATAGAAGTTTTGTATCATAATAAATCAACTTTAAATAAGCGTAAAATCCATCAAAGGATGTTGACATAGATGAAATCAAATTTTTTTAAAGAATATCTCTTTTAATTTTGAAATCATTTAAGATCCATATAAAATAAAGAGTTTTCTTTGAAAATATTCTTATAAGCTTGTAAGGGAAGCTTCGACGATTTTATAACGGCGGAAAATAGTCTCACCCACCGTATAAGTTAAAAAATACATTCTTACCTTAATTTTATCGAAAAGGTTAAAAAGCACCTTGTTTGGACAACGACGGAAAGATTCCTTTATAAATCTCTTATAAAAAGTCAAACCAGGGTATAAATGACTTTAACCCATATTCTTGTGAATAGTAAAAATGTTTTGAAATACATTTTTAAGAAACATGGATGTGGATGATAAAGAGATCCAGTAGATTATTACGTATAAACAACCTCGAATAATGAAGAGATTGTGAAATAACCCTTACCTTGTAATTTTCCTTGGTTGGGGTAGGTTAAACTACTGTATAATGGTGAAATAATTGTTATTAAATTATACAATAATCATATATATTAATATGATATCATATATGATCTTCTAACATTGATTTGTTAATAATATCTTTGAATTATCATCGTTTCGGGTGTTAACTTACTCGTTTTCTTTAATATTTTTTGTTACATAAGCCATGTTTATCATGGATAGGATGTATATTTTTCATATAAATAATGATATCAAGTCCTTAAAAATCATTTTTAAATCATCAAATGATAATTATACTTTAATGAATACGATGGAGAATGAATCTCATCGCGTTCGTCGAGACGGTAGTCCGTACGTACGCACGAGTGACAATATCATTCTTTTGATATTAAAATAATATATAAATGGATGGTATATCATATATAAAGAATCATTAACATGTTATATTTATTATTTACATGAGTTACACATCATTATTATACCCATCCAAATAATAATATATTGAATAACAATTACACCACGACGTGGAGACGGTAAGCCGTACGTACGCACGTATAGTGACATGTTATTCAAAGGGTGGATAGAATACTGAATATGGTTGTACCATATTTATAATAACATCACAGTATATATATGATACTGGAGTTATTATTTTATAATGGTAAAAACAATGGAAGAAGAAGTGGAAGAAGAAAGGAACTTGGAAAAGGGTGGTGAAATCATTATCTCTTCTTCGGTTGCTTCCTTTTGATTTGATCAAAAGGGATCCTTAGGTTTGATTTCTGATCAAACTAAGGCCTCTAGGTTGTAGTGAGGGATGTTGGGAGAGTATTTGGTCAGAGGTTGGCGTATCCAAAAGGCTTTCAAGGTGTTAATTAATGAGAAGTAGGAGTGCCCTTTTATAAGAGGGGTGAGGGGCACCTTTGGAAAAGCTGGAGATATTAGTTTATAATAAATTAATATTCGGTTTCCAATGGATCCAAAGTTGATTATTCAAAGGTTAAGGTGGGTATGGGTGTAAAACAACTCAACCAATAGAATTTAGACAGGTTTGGGTACTTATATTACCCTTATCTTTAAGTATTAACTCTAAGTTAATTAGTTTCACTTTTACAATGTCTCTTTGTATTTTTATATAATATGGTTAATAAACTTACTATATACATCCAAGCGACCCCCAAGTGGTCCATTAATGATGAAAATATCATTATATAAGTCTCTTGGCCGAATATTATATTTTTAGGAATTTAATATCAATTAATAATATAATATGTTTTTTAAAAACTCTTTTATGTCAATTTCGACAATATTCAATAGTTGATTTTTGTGAAACTCATAACAGATTGATTACTTCGAAAAAAGTCAATTAAATCAATACTAATATATCATATTATCCTATAAAATTAGTTTAATTCATTAAAAGTTTCATATTATATTTATTTGGGTATTTATAATATCAATTATTTTAATTTTTCACTATTATAGAAATTACTTCATCATCATTGTGTCATAAATAGATTAAATTATTTAATATATAAAAATTATAAATAAAATATAATTATGTAGGAAATATTTTTATCTTTCTAATGAATATTTATAATCTAAAATCCAACATACATAACCCTATGTAAAAATTGTTTTTCTAAAGGATATATGCTTGTGTTATTTTTGTATTCATTTTAACCTAATTAAAATAAAATGTCCCTATCACCTACAAGTGGCACCATGGGGTCCCAAAATCGACCCAAAGATGCCTATGGTCAAAAATTTATCAACCAATAATTCTAGGACACGTTTTAGGGTAATTTAGTATTATTATAATATTATTTTGTTAACCCTTATTTACTGGATTTACCCTTAACCATGGTAAATAAAATATTTACCGCAGTAATTATTCAAAATGTCTAAATATAAAAGTTACCTATTTACACAATTTGAACATCCTGATTCCAAATATGGAATCCATTTTTCTAAATTCAAAACACAGAAGTGGCAGAAATTAATTTAAAATTAATTCCCGCTGTCAAAACAAAAAGCGTGTTTTTAAGAGATAATAACTATCAAAAGTTTGACACTTGTTTATGTTCGGTTTAATTGTAAAATTGTGTCCAATGACCAAAATTATATTAAATGGTAAAAATATATTCTAAATATACTTTAAAACCACTAAAATTCATAATTTATCACTATTAATTATTTTGATTAAAAAATTTGTTTTTAATTAAAATTTAGTAATTTTCACTATTCATCAAAATATTAAATTTATCCAAAAAGTGCCAAAATTTCACCTTAGGCTAAATTCGATATTCTGAATCCAAAAATGAAGTCAATTTTGAAATATAAAATATATAAAATTTCAAAAAGTAGGTATTACTATTCATAACGGCTAGTTTGATTGGTTATGGTGTGTTAGAACTCGGTGTTGCGTACAACACACGTTATCACATTATTCAAAGAGAAGCGTACCGTAGAAGCTTGGGGTGTTACATCCCTCAAGACTTATTAAACACCTTGTCTTTCTAAATTGTTTTCCATGGGAGTGTGACTCACCTCCACATAAGAAACCTTAATATTTTAAGAAGTTAGGACTTTGGCCTCATAAAATATTTTGTTTCTCTCCCCTTTTTCAAAAACCATGGGCAAAAACCATGGGCTGGTTTGTGGTTTGGATTAATTTAATATAAGGGGTCCCAAACGTATATAATAAAGAATTCCCTCACCTTTCCTATATAAACCCACCCAAGCTTCCACTTCCTCCTCACTAAAATCCTTTGGAGTTCATCCAAACTCTACCCTACTCTCTCTAGAATCCTCCCAAGATCCCCCAAGCTCCCAAGAAGCCTCTCCCAAGACTCTCTCTAGCCTTTGGAAGCACACTTCCAAGTAAGGGTTTTTTCTTCCTTTCTCATTTTTGTCCAATATTATTTATGTTTTTTTGCCCTTTTAATTTCAATTATGAATGATGGGGTATGGTTTCTCACCTACCTAATACTTCCCTCTTTAGGTTTGAATTATGGGAGAGCCTTTCTCTCTCATTTAATTCCTCCCATGTACACCCGTTACTATGCCAAAATTCCAAAAGGAACTTCTCTCTCCTCATTTATATTCATGCAATACTTTTGTATCATGAATCTAAATTCCATTACCATTGTTGGGACATGTATCTATATGACCTACTTACTTTCCATTAAATGTTAATATGATGAGGAATCCATTTCTCTCTCATCAACCATTTTTATGAATTCTTATGTCTCGTCGTTACGCTGCCGAAATCGCACCGATTTTCTAACCAATTCCATTGTGTAGTGAATACCACGCTCATTTCTCCATCAAGGGTATTCACCATTATGCACATTGACTTATTTATTATAAAGTTTCATGTATTAATTCCGTACTCCTTTATCATGAAATAAATGATTATGTTTTATGAATCCATGTTTTATGATCCATGTGGCACACTTATGCATGAAATGAAATGTTTAAGAAGGGTGCACCCTTATAGTGCTCCAATGCATTGGGTAAAGTATAGTATCATGATACCTCATGTGCAATGAGTGTTGACTCATGCTAATTCAAGTGCAATGAGGGTTTACTCGTGCTTCATGTGCAATGAGAATTTACTCATGCTCCATGTGCAATGAGCCTTGGCTCATGCTAATTCCATGTTAAGTGTTATTGCCACATTTCCATGTTATGATTATCATGATTTATCATGCCTCTATGTTCATGTTTCTCTTGTGATCTATTGATATTCCTAATGTATAACATGTATTTTACTCCTCATGTTATTCCACGTGTATTCCCTTACTAGGATTTATAGCTCCCCCTTTTCTTATGCTTGTCCTCAGGTTATCCCATGTAATGTTAAGTACGAGGGAATGTAGTGGTCATGTAAAGGAAGTTTTCAATAAAGATGTTGTATTTCATGTTTTATGTTTTTATGTAATGATCCTAAGCCCCAAATACACTAAAAATCTCAATCTTCTTGTTGTATCGAGTAATGTATTATGTAATAAATCATGTTTACGTTTGTAATAAAAGCAGGGTTGTCATAGTTGGTATCAGAGGATAGGTTTAGTTATTTTTGGGATTAGGATTAGAAAACCCTAGTAAATCCTTGGAGACAAGACTAAGTATAATAAAAATATCCCTAAGTTTTGGTAAGTACTGAGTAAGTGGTTTATCAGGAAAATACATCCCTCTTTGGATACGAGCAGGTAGAGGCAGCTCTGGCACAGATGTATCCAAGGGGTAAAACCCGAAAACAGTGCTTTGTTCTAGACTCGAACGGGAACTGGTGCACAAAAACGGGCCTTGCTGCACTCTTGGTTATGACACTCTCGGGGGATATGTTTTGATAAATTCAAAAGCTTAGTATGAACCCTTATTAAGGGAATTAAAAAAAATTCCCCTAAGAATATATGTTAGAAAGTAGATCATGAAAATCCTAGATTAAAGCCTATAGACTCATGAGTTAAGGAAATAAAAGTTTATTTATAAGTCATCAACTTTTTTCTTTGTATTACCCTTTATTTTTTACCGCTAAAATTCCTTTTATTATAGCCAATGGTAGGTAATAGGAGGACTCGGGCTAACAACCCTTGAGATGATCAATGTGATGACTGTACTAATGAGATTCGCAATCCAATGGGAGTGGGAATCGCAAACATTGTCACGCTTCTCTCTCAGATAACTCAAGCTTTGAATAGAAACACAGTTCAAGAGGTACATTCACCCCCCCCCCCCCAAGAAAGAACAAGTCGCTATCGAGAGCTTCATGAGACAAAGGCATCTTAATTTTAGTGGATCATATGATCCCACGATCGCTGAACAATGGATCAACTCCATTGAAATGATCTTATCTATACTTAAAAGTTATGAACAAGAGAAGGTTGTCCTGGTGGCTTATCGTATGGAGGGTGAAGTTGATCAATGGTGGACATTGATAAAAAATACAAAGCCTGAGGAGGAGATCGAGGCATTGTAATGGAAGGATTTTCGGAAGATGTTTTTTAATAAATATTTTCTGCGCACCCATCGACTTAAGATGGAAAGGGACATCCTTTCCCTCATGAAAAATGATGAAGAATCTGTTGGAGAATACATGGAAAAATTCACAAGGCTTGCACGATACGGTTCCGACTTTGTCGTTACCACAGAATGCAAAGTTGACAGCTTCTTTGGTGGGTTGAAGCCTAGCCTACTAAAACCATTAGCAATCTGTGACTTCTACAGCTATGAAGAAATTGTCCGATGTGCCCTCAAGGTCGAAATGGAGATTAGAGAATCACGGGGGTATCATGGGGATAAGAAGTGTAAGGTGGAATTCTATGTTGGTGATTTGATGGATAAATCCAATGGTGCTAAGAAGATCCAGCACCCCACTTGCGAAAAGTGCGGAAAGAGGCACCATGGAAATTGCCTTAAGGGGGTGAGGAAATGCTTCAGGTGTAGAAGATAAGGGAACCTAGCTTTTAACTGTTAGCAAGAAAGACCTGCGACTGAGACAGAGGAGAGGAACGCTCCATTCAAACCTCAACACATTGTTCATTTCTACAAATGCAAAGAACCAGGGCATATTGTAAATCAGTCTCCTAATCCAAGGGTTTTCGGAGACAACCAACAACCTCCAAGGTAGCGAGGAATAGCTTTTTCCATCACTTCTACCAAAGTGAACCCCAAAAATGTAGTGGTTCCAGGTATTCTAGTTATTCAATCAAGAATAGAGAACATACTTTTTGATTCAGGTTCTACTCATTCTTTTATATCTCGAAATTTTAGTAGAACAATCCCAGCACCACCCCAAATCATGGAAGTGAAGATGTCGGTGAGTACGACAAATGGGGAAATCATTGCATCCCATGAATATAAGTCCTCCCCTATTATAATATAGGGATTTAATTTCCCAGCGAACCTCATCATACTCCCACTGGTGTAATTTGATGCAATTCTTGGCATTGATTTGGTTTCCTTATATAGAGCCAACATAAATTGTCGGGAGAGGGAAATCACACTCCATATGAAGAATCAGCCCCCGATTCTTTACAAGTGTAATGAGTAAGATGAATCTCCTTTATCTCCATCATCTCAAGCATGGATATTACTACCCTATGAGCACGCGTATCTGGATTAGATGATTGAGTCCATGGAAAAAACCATCCTTGAAGAAATGTCTATTGTGAGTGAATTCGCTGAAGTGTTTCCTGATGAACTGCCTGGTCTTCCTCCTAGAAGAGATGTTGAAATCTCAATTGAACTTATACCCAAGAATTTACCAATATCTAGGACTCCATATAGAATGATTGTTCTATAGCTTGAAGAGATGAAGAAAAAAAACTACAAGAGAATCTGGATAAAGGGTTTATACTCCCAAGTGCATCACCATGGGGTGCACCGGTCCTCTTCATCAAGAAGAAGGATCAGTCAATGTGGCTTTGCATCGATTATCGTGAACTTAACAGAATCACTATAAAGAACAAGTATCCTCTGCCACGAATTGATGACTTGTTTGATCAGCTGTGTGGAGGACAATACTTCTCCAAGGTGGACTTGCGGTCGGGATATTATCAAGTAAGCGTGACGAAGGAAGATATCCCCAAGACTGCTTTTCGTACAAGATACGGGCACTATGAATTCATATTAATGCTTTGGGGACTCACTAATGCTCCATCAATCTTCATGGACTTGATGAATAGAGTCTTTAGAGATTACCTAGACAAATCTGTGGTAGTATTTATAGATAATATTCTAATATACTCCAAAACCAAGGAGGATCATGAGGAGCATTTAAGAACTATACTAGAGACTTTGCGCAAGGAGAAGCTCCATGAAAAGTACAGAAAGTTTGAGTTCTGGTTGAAGGAGTTATCATTATTGGGTCATATCATCACAAGCAATGGGATATCTATGGATCCCTCCAAAATAGATGCAATTGATGGATATCTGAGGCCAACATCAGTAACAGATATCCATAGCTTCTTGGGGTTAGCTGGATATTATTGACGATTTGTGAGAAATTTATCACGATTGTCCAAACCACTTACCAAACTAACTCGAAAGGGAGTATTGTTTTCATAGAGTGATGAATGTGAAGAAAGCTTCAAGGAGTTGAAAAGGAAGCTTATCATTGTTCCTGTTCTCACTTTACCCACAAGTGAGAAACTTTTTGTGGTATTCATTGATGCTTCAAAGAAGGGCTTAGGTTGTGTGCTGATTCAGAATGATAAAGTGATATCCTATGCCTCAAGGCAGTTGAAAATACATGAGAGAAACTATCCAACGCATGATCTGGTGTTGGCAGCGGTGATATTTTTCATGAAAATATGACGACATTATCTCTTTGGGGAGAAATGTGAGATATATAATGACCACAAGAGTCTTAAATATATATTCACACAGAAAGAGCTTAATATGCACCAGATAAGATGGATAGAGATCATCAAGGATTATGACTGGCTAATACATTACCACCCTGGGAAAGCAAACAAGGTGGCAGATGCCCTAAGTAGAAAGGACCCAACGATTCTATCAATGATGAGAATTGAGAAGGATCCAATCTTCTAAGACTTGATGAAGATGTTCATGGGAATCATAGAGAAGGGAACATCATTAATCCTTTCACAAATGATTGCTCAACCATATTGTTTGGAAAGGTTAAAAGATGCTCAAAAGGATGGTGTGGGAATTCCGGAAAAAGTGGAAGCTATCGAAAAAGGGAAATCCTAGGAGTTTAATGTTAATGAAGAAGGAATTACACGGTTTCGGAAAAGACTATGTGTTCCATCAAGTCTGAAGATAAAGAAGGAACTTTTGGGTGAGCACATAGTTCAAATTTCTCTATTCTCCCAGGGAGCACAAAGATGTATCGAGATCTCTGAGAAAACTTTTTGTGGGATAATATGAAGAAGGAGATCGCTGAATATACATCAAAGTTCTTGGTGTGTCAGCATATGAAGGGATAGAGGTAGAAGTCTAAGGGGATGATGCAACCATTTCCCATACCAGAATGGAAATGGGAGAACACAACCATGGACTTTGTCATAGAACTTCCAAGGGAATCCAAAGGCAACAATGCAATCTGGGTTGTTGTGGGTCGTCTTACAAAGACTTTACACTTCATTTCTATTCGGGAGGATTTCTCATTGAATCAACTGGCACGGTTATATATCATGGAAGTGGTAAGGTTTCATGTAGTATCACTATCTATTGGGTCTGACCGAGTTCCAAAATTCACCTATAAGTTTTGGATGAGTCTTCAAAAATCTATAAATACAGAACTGAACTTCAGTACGGCCTATCATCCTCAAACTAATGGCCAATATGAGCGGACTATCCAAACACTTAAGGATATGTTGAGAGCATGCTCAACGGACTTTAAAGGAGGATGTGATCAACATATTCCCCTGGTTGTGTTCTCTTATAATAACAGTTTCCACTTGAGCATCAAAATGGTACCATATGAAGCCTTGTATGAGAAAAGGTGCCAAACACCAGCATGTTGGGATGAGGTCAGTGAACGTATGCTACTTGGACCAGAAATGGTCGAGGAAATGGTGGAGAAGGTGAAAACCATTCAGCAACATATCAAGGCAGCCCAGAGTCGACAAAAGAGTTATGCAGATAATCGTCGATGAGACCATGAGTTTAATGTTGGAGACATGGTTTTTCTACGCATATCTCCATGGAATAAGGTCATGAGGTTTGTAAAGAATGGGAAGTTAAGTCCAAGGTACATCGACCCCTTCGAGATTCTGGATCGTGTCAGGGCTATGGACTATCGACTAGCACTTCCACCTACCATGGCCAAAGTACATGATGTATTTCATATATCCCTCCTAAGGAAGTACATACCAGACCCTTCACATGTACTCTCTTCTGAGGTGGTACAGTTGGAGGATGACCTTTCTTATGAGGAGCAACCAGTGAAGATCTTCGATCATAGAGAAAATGTTCTATGAAATAAGACAATGCCCCTCATCAAGGCATTGTGGCGAAACCACAAGTTTAAAAAAGCGACTGGGGAATTGGAGGAAATGGTGAAGCTGAGTTACCTACATCTGTTTTAGTGTGGGAAAAGGAAAATTTTGAGGGCAAAATTTCTTAAGGGGGGAATATTGTAACGACCAAAAGTTTCATTAATGGAAATCCCTCTTAATCTAATTAAATGTCTCTTTATGTTTATATGAAATGTCACCTTCATTGGTTTTATGTTAAGAATTTGGACCATTACTAATATAGCCATTGAACATTGATCACATGATTGGTATAAATATAGGGCTTTAACAAATCCAATTTACTCAGACAAAAGAAGTGATGGCCTCGTCTAGTAAAATTCCTCCATACGAAGCCCATTTGTCGGAGCTCGGAAAAGAGGTGGCGTCTTTGGGCTTTGCTCTTGACCATGCCCAAGATGAGCTTCATCATGTCAAGCTCAAACGGGACCGTCTACGGGAAAAGTGGAAGTTGATAGAGATTACAACAGGAGCGATGTTATCCCCCCATAAGAGTCTGTCACCATCGCACACCTTACCCTTAGGACTTATGCGGATGTTTTATGGGGTTATGTAAAAAATCTATAGTACTATGTTCATGTACATTATTTTTTTGTATATAATAATGTATATACATTCTTTTCATCATTGATACATTGTAAATAGTTTTTAAAGTACAAATAGTGTTTTTAGTTATTATTTAATTAAGAATTCTATTTTATTAAATTAAGGTATTTTTAAATTAAATAATATTTTAATAAAATATTATTATTATTATTGAATTAATTTTTATTTTATATAAATGATCATATAATTTTATGAATGCAATTGTAATTTTTATTAAGGTTTGAAAGCCATTTTTGTCAAAACCCGTGAATTTTCGATAAATGTCGATTTTTATTTTAAAAGTGAAAATTAAAATATTTAGAAAATTATTTAGATAAAATAAATTTTATTTATGGAATTAGGAAGTTTAAATTATCCAATGGTTAATGTTTCATAATTTTCTGAGACAGTCAAATTTTTGGGTAAAAATTAAATACCATTTAAATAAATAATGTGTTTTATGACATCATAATGACCCAATAGTGATGTAATAAAATACTATAAGCTTTATTATCGGCCCATATATGTTTTTACATTAAAATAATGTGATTTTGGGTTTTGTTCGCCTACTTTTCAAAGAATTAATGGATCCCTCAAGACTTATTAAACACCTTGTCTTTTTAATTTGTTTTCAATGGGAGTGTGACTCACCTCCACATAAGCGGCCTTATTGTTTTAAGAAGTTCGGACTTTGGAATTATAAAATATTGTATTCCTCTACCCTTTTCCAAAAACCATGGGCAAAAACCATGGGATGGTTTGTGGTTTGGATTAATTTAATATAAGGGGTCCCAAACATAAATAATAAAGAATTCCCTCACCTTTCCTATATAAACCCACCCAAGATCCCACTTCCTCCTCACTAAAATCCTTTGGAGTTCGTCCAAAATCTGCCCTACTCTCTCTATAATCCTCCCAAGGTGACCCAAGCTCCCAAGAAGCCTCTCACAAGCCTCTCTCTAGCCTTTGGAAGCACACTTCCAAGTAAGGGTTTTTTCATCCTTTCTCATTTTTATCCAATTTGCTTTAAGTTGTTTTGCCCTTTTAATTTCAATTATGAAAGTTGGGGTATGGTTTTGCACATCCCTCATACTTCCCTCTTTATGTTTGAATGATTAGATACCCTTTCCCTCTCATTAAGTACCTCCCATGTACACCCGTTACTATGCCGAAATTCCAAAAGGAACTTCTCTCTCCTCATTTACATTCAAGCAATACTTTTGTATCATGAATATAAATTCAATTACAATTTTTGGTACATGTATCTATATGAACTCATTACTGTACATTACATGTGAATATGATGAGGAACCCATTTCTCTCTCATCAAACATTCTTATGAATTATTATGTCACGCTGTTATGCTGCCGAAATCGCACCGATTTTCTAATCCAATGCCATTGTGTAGTGAATACCATGCTCATTTCTCAATCAAGGGTATTCACCTTTATGCACATTTTCTTATTGATTATAAAGTTTCATGTATTAATTCCACATTACTTTATCATGGAATAAATGATTATGTTTTATGAATCCATTTTTTATGACCCTTGTGGCACACTTATGTAGGAAATGAAATGTTTAAGAAGGGTGCGCCCTTATAGCGCTCCAATGCATTGGGTAAAGTATAGTATCATGATACTTCATATGCAATGAGTGTTGACTCATGCTAATTCAAGTGCAACGAGGGTTTACTCGTGCTTCATTTGCAATTAGAATTTACTCATGCTCCATGTGAAATGATCCTTGGCTCATGCTAATTCCATGTTAAGTGTTGTTGCCACATTTCTATGTTATTATTATCATGCTTTATCATGCCTTTATGTTCATATTTCTCTTGTTCCCTATTGATATGCCTAATATCTAACATGTATTGTACTCTTCATGTTATTCCCTGTGTATTCCCTTACTGGGCTTTATAGCTCACCCTTTTCTTATGCATGTCCTCAGGTTATCTCATTCAATGCTAGGTATGAGGGAATGTAGTGGTCATGTAAAGGAAGTTTTCAATAAAGATGTTTTATTTCATGTTTTAAGTTTTTATGTAATGATCCTATTCTTCAAAGAAACTAAACCTCTCGATCTTATTATTATATCAAGTGACGTTTTATGTAATAAATCATGATTAAGTTTGTAATAAAATCATGGTTGTCATATCCCCTTTTTTATTTTATTATCAACGAAGATTCATAAATCACTGAAATTTATAACCTCAAGATATGAACTACTTATCAATAATTCTATTCCTTTTTGAGGTAAATCATTGTACTAAAAAATAATTATTGACAGGAATACAATGTTGTCCAAAAGTAGTGACTCGTGAATCCTTTTAAGCTCTTATTCAAATATGTCTTTACTTTTATAACTTTTTATTCAAAAAAAGTTTCCTATAACTAATCTAAAAAAACAATTAGAATAGATCACACACTTAAATGTAGGAATCATAACATACCAACAACTCCCCCTATATACATGCTTCTTTATGTTTTAGCATATATCAAGGGATATATTTATGAAAAAATTCTCCACCTTAGAAATACTATCCAAATACTAAATCAGAGAGGGGACAAAAACACATGACACAACCTTGATGGGAATGATATTGGATACCCATGTTCGACCTCAGTTTGGAAAAATATTCCTTCAGTAAGGGTTTTGTAAAAATTTTATAAACATGTTCTAATGTAGGAACATATAAAATCTTCAATTCATTCTTCTCTGCATGTTCTTTGATGAAATTATATTTGATATTAATAGGTTTCGAACAATAATTATCTAGAATATTTTTTGTAGAGTTGATTGTACTTTGATTATCAAAACCCAATAGAAAATGTAACATTACTTCAATAAGTATGTATTCTATGTTAGTCTTAATCCACATAAGTTGAGTTGAATATTGAGTGATAGCAACATTATCAGCTTAATCCATGATAATTGGTACTGAATTTTGGTTATTTTTTTCCACCTAACATAACATGTCCTTTGAATGATGAATCCACCAGATGCAGATATTCTATCATCAATATATCCATCCCAATCATCATATGAATACCCAAACAATTCAATATTTCTGAGCTATCATACCTAATTCTAAATTTTTATGCTCCTCTAATGTATCTAAGAATTATTTTTCGCATCCAACAGGTGTGATTATTATTTTTTAACTATTAAATCTTTCATATAATGTTACAACATAAAAAATGTCGAGTCTTGAGGAAGTCAAATATAAAAAATATCTAATTAGCTTTCAAAACTCTTTATGATCAACTTTCATTCCTTCACTATCTTTATACAACTTGGTTCCCACCGAAGTTGGTTTGGAAACCGGTTTCTAATTTTCTATGATGAACTTCATAAGTAGTACCTTAGCATACACTTCTTGAGAAAGAAAAATGTGCCTTCTTGAGAGAGATTTTTATCCCAAGAAATTATTTCACTTCTCCCATTATGGACATCTCAAACAACACTATCATTATTTAATAAAATATTTCACAAGTTATTTCATCATCACTAGAAATGATAATTTTATAAAAAATATTTACATTGAGGAAAAAATCCTTACTTTATTTGATATACATATTTTTATCAACTCTTCATTTCATAAAACTCATATTCCTCGAGAAAGTATTCAATTTGTAAAATCATTCTCTTAGATCTAGTTTTATCCATTACAATGATTTCTTCATTTTTGTCACATAAATATCATCCTTCCTAATAATAAGTCCATATGTTTTCTCAATATAATCTTCCCCTTCATGATCCCGATTCATAAATTCAAACATCACATCGATATTAAATATTTTTTAACATCACATTATAGTAATAAAAAAGAAATATTATAATTATTTGTAACCTTTCCTTATTAAAACAATTATCATCAAAATATATTCCTTCAATCAGTACGTAAAATATTTATACTAATATTTATTTATATATTATCACCTCACCATATTCATTCAGATTATTCTGGGAAACCCATTTTTCACCAATAATTTTTTTTAATTCGGTTTAGGTATGAGTTCCTATGTATCATTGATTTATATTTGATCCAACTATTCATTCATACCCTAAACCCATTCGAGGTTATCAAGGGTTTCATTTACATTTTTTAGATTTAGTTTTGAGTACAAGGTAGTATGTGTCATTTATTTTTATGCTTTTCTTGTTTTATCCCTTTAAAGTTGACCACCAAAAATATTTTAAGCTTCCACTTGCTTCCTCATCCTAGTAAGATATTTTCAAGATTCTTATTTATCACTAGAAATAGATGTGTCAGATTATTCTTCTTTAGTATGATTATAATTTTTGGCATCCTTATCAGTATCCTTATCATAAATTCGTTTTTCAGGTTCATCTTCCTTATTTTCATGAGTTTATTTATCTTCGTTAACCTTTAAATTAACTTTTACATAAACATAGTAAACTAATATTCTTGACTCTTTATTGAAGAATCTATACTCTCTTCCTTCCAAGGCATATCCAAGAAAATTTCTATCTTCACATCTCTGCTAAAACTTTCAAATTTTTCTGATTTTGTTCATAATGATGTATGGACTCACAAAACCTCTTAATTAATTCAAACTTTTATTTTTATCATAAAATATTTCATAAGCTATTATATCTGACCATTGTCTACAGAGACATCAGTTTTGATTATAAATAGATGTTCTCAAGACTTTCCACCCAAATCAATGAGAAGGACCATGTTCAAGTAACATAGTCCTCCCCATTTCAACCATACATTTTTTTTCAATAACACCCTTTTGTTGAGTAATGTAGGGTGTGTTGAATGTAACGACCCAAAATGTTATTAGTGTAAATTCATATTGATCTAATTAAATGTCTTATTATGGTAATATAAAATGTGATGTTCCTTGGTTTTATGTTTATGGACTTTAAAATACCATCATGAATTATGACTGTTGCTAATATAGATATTGAACAGTGATCACATGATTGGTATAAATATAGGGCTTCAACAAATCCTATTTACCCAGAAAAAGGATGTGATGGCCTCATCTAGTAGACTTGTCCCATACTAAGCCCATTTTTCAGAGCTTGGAGAGGAGGTGGGGTCATGGGGATTCTCTCTTTAACAATCCCAAGCTGAGCTTGGACACGTTAAGCTTGAGCAGAACCGACTACGAGAGAAGTGGAAGTAAATAGAGATTACCACCCGAGCGATGTTATCCGAGCCAATCCAAGAGTTTGTCACCATCGCACACCTTGCCTTTGGTCTTTTGTGGGTGTTATAAGCGGTTATGTAACAAGACACAAGCACTATTACTATGTACATTATTTTTTTTATAAATAATGTGCATTCATTTTATTATTGATACTTTGTAAATACGTTTTAAAGCACAAATAGTATTTTTAGTTAATATTCAACTAAGAAATCTATTTTGATGAATTAATGGATTTTTTAATTAAATAATATTTCAATAAAATATTATTATTAAATTACTTTTTATTAAATATAAATGATAATATAATTTTATTAATGCAATTTTAATTTTTATTAAGGTTTGAAAACTATTTTCGTCAGAACCCATGAATTTTCGGTAAATGTCAGTTTTTATTTTAAAATAAAAATTCACAAATTTTGAAAATTATTTAGATAAAATGAATATTATTTTTGGAATCAATACATCGAGATTATCCAATGGTGGTTTTTTCATAATTTTCTGAGATAGTCGAATTTTTGGGTAAACATTAAATACCTATTAAATATATAATATTTTTTATGACATCATAATGACCCAATAGTGGTGTAATAAAATACTATAAACATAATTTTCGGCCAATATATTTTTTATCATTAAAATAATGTGATTTTAGATTTTATTTATTTATTTTACAAAGCTTTAGTGGACCCTTCAAGGCTTATAAAATATTTTGTCTTTTTAAATTGTTTTCCTTGAGAGTGTGACTCACCTCCACATATGAAACCCTTTTATTTTAAGAATTTCGGCGATTAAAATTATAAAATATAGTTTTCCACTCCTATTTGAAAAAAACCATGGGAAAAAAGCATGGGATGTTTTGTGGTTTTGATTATATTAATGTGAAGTGTCCCAAACATAAATAATAAAGAATTCCCTCTCCTTTCTTATATAAACCCGCCCATGCTACCAATTCCTCTTCACTCAAAGCCATTGGAGTTCAACGAACCCCTACCATCCTATCTCTATAATCCTCCCAATGATCCCTAATATCCCAATAATCCACTATCAAGCCTTTCCTAAGCCTTTGGGATCACACATCCAAGTAAGGGATTTCTTCCTTTCTCATTTTGTCCAATTTTTTAAGGTTGTTATTCCATTTTTTTCAATTAATAATGTTGGGGTATGATTTTCTACCTATAACATACTTCCCTATTTATGTTTTTATTATGGGAGTCCTATTTATTTCTCATTAATGCCTACCATGTACACCTGTTTCCATTCTGAAATTCTGTGAGGGATTTCTCTGTCTTCTTTTTCATCCAAGTAATTCTTTTGTATTAGGCATCTAAATTCAATTAAAATTGTTGGGAAATATATCTATATGAACCCCTTACTATGAATTTAATGTACATATTATTAGACATAATTTTCACTCTCATCAAACATTTTCAAGAATCCTTATGTCACACTGTTATGCGGCCAAAATTGCACGGCATTTTTCCAAGCCAAGATCATTGTGTAGTGAATACCATACCCATGTCTCTATCAAGGTTATTAACCTTTATGTAAAAATAAATATTTACTGGTAATTTCATTTATTTATTCCACATTAATTAATCATGGAATAACCTATTATTTTGATTGATTCCAAGTTATATGATCTATGTGGCACACTTATGCATGAAATAGAATGTTTAAGAAGAGTGCACCCTGATAACGCTCCAATGCATTGGGTAAAGTATAGTATCATGATACATCATGTGAAATGGGTGTTAACTCATGATAATTCAATTTCAATGAGGTTTTACTCGTGGTTCATGTTGATTGAGGGTTTACTCATTCTCCATGTGCAATGAGCCTTGGCTCATGCTAATTCCATGTTAAGTGTTGTTACCACATTCCCATGTTAGTATTATCATGCTTTATCATGCCTTTATGTTCATGTTTCTCTTGTGCTCTATTGATATTCATATTTTATACCATGTATTTTATTCCTCATACTATTCCATGTTTATTCCCTTGCTGGGCTTTATAGCTAACCCTTTTCTTATGCATGTCCTCAGGTTATCCCATGCAATGATAAGTACAAGGGAATGTAGTGGTCATGTAAATAATGTTTTTAATAATGATGTTGTGTGTTTTATTTTATAAGATGTAATGTAATGTTCCTAATCACCAAATACACTAGACCTCTCTATCTTCTATGATGTATCAAGTGATGATTTTATGTAATAAATCATGTTTAAATGTGTAATATAAACCAGGGTTGTTATAGTTGGTATCAAAGGATATGTTTAGTTATTTTTCGGATTATCATTTGAAAACACTAGTGAATACATAAAGATAAGAATAAGTATAATAAAAACATCTCTAAGTATTGGTGAGTTTTTATTAAATGTTTTAACAATAAAATACATCCCTATATGGATACGAGCAAGTAGAGGTGGATCTATCACAGATGTATCCTAGGGTAAAACAAGAAAACACCACTTTGAGCTAGACTTGAATGGGAACTGGGGCACGATAATGTGACTTGCTGCACTCTTGGTTACGACACTCCTGGGGGATATGCTTTGGTAAATTAACAAGTTTAGTATGAACCCTTATAAGGGAATTAAAAAAATTACCCTAATAATAGATGTTAAAAAGTAGATCATAAATATCATACATTGTATCTTATGTATTCATAAGTTAAGGGAATAAAAGTAATTTATTAGTCATTAGTTTTTTTCCTTGGATTATCCTTTTTTTGTTACCCCAAACCTTCCTTTTATTCCAGGAAATGGCCGGTAACAGGAGGACTCGGGCTAACAACTGATGTGAAGATCAATGTGATGATTGTGATAATGAGATGCCCAATCCAATGGGAGCATGAATCACTAACGTTTTCACGCTTCTCTCTCAGTTAACTCAAGATTTGAATAGAAACATGGGTCAAGGGGAACATTCGAACCTCCCTAAGAATGAATAAGATGCTATCGAGAACTTCATGAGACAAAGGCCTCCAACTTTTGAAGGATCATTTGATCCCTCAATCATCGGAAAATGGATCAACTCCATTGAAAAGATCTTCTCCATCCTCCAATGTTCAGAACAAGAGAAGGTTCTCCTGGATGGTTATCATATGGAGGGTGAAGCTGATCAATCATGGATTTTGATCAAATATATGAAGCTTGAGGAGGATATTGAGGTGTTGGAATGGAAGGATTTCTAGAATATGTATTTTGATAAATATTTTCCGCACACTCTCCGAATTAAGATAGAAAGCGACTTCTTTTTCCTCAAGAAAAAAGATGAAAAATATGTCGGAGTATATGAGGAAAAATTCCCAAGGGTTGCATGAAACACCTTTGGCTTCATCATTACCTTTTAATGCAAGGTTGACCACTTCTTTGGTGGGTTGAAACCAAGCCTATGGAAAGCACTGGCGATCTGTGACTTCGGAAGCTATGAGAAAATTGTCTGATGTGCCCTCAAGGTCAAAATGTTGATCAGAGAATCTCAAGGGTATCATGGGGATAAGAAGCGTAAGGTGTACTTAAATGCTGGTGGTTTGATGGATAAATCAAATAGTGCTAAGAAGATCTCACACCCCACTTTCCAAAAGTACGGAAAGAAGCACCCCATAAATTTTCTGAAGGGGATGAGGAAATGCCTTAGATGTGGAAGAGAAGGGTACCTAGCTGTTAACTACTGGCAAGAAAAACTTGCAGCTACAATAAGGGACAAGAAGGCTCTTTTAGAACACCAACACGTTGTTCTTTGTTACAACTGCAGATAACCGGGGCATCTTGCAAATCAGTGCCCTAAGCCAAGGGTTTTTTGAGGAAACCAACAACCTCCAAGGCATGAAGGGAGAGATTTTTCCATCACTATTGTCGAAGTGAACCCTGAAAACGAAGTGGTGGCATGTATGCTAGTTATTCATTCAAGAATAGAAAACGTACATTTTGATTCAGGTTCTACACATTCTTTTATAACCCAATATTTTAGTAGAAAAATCATAGCACCACCACATATCATGGAAATAAAGATGTCAGTGAGTACGAAAAATGGGAAAATCATTGGATCCCATGAATATAACTCCTATCCTATCATAATTTATGGATTGAATTTCTTGGATATCCTCGTCATACTGCCTCTGGTGGAATTTGATGAAATTCATGGCATGGATTGGATTTCTTTATATAGAGCCAACATAAATTGTTGTAAGAGGGAAATCACTCTCCATGTGGAGAATCCACCCCCAATTCTATTCAAGTGAAAGGAGAAAGATGAATCTTCTTTATCTCCATTATATAAAGCGTGGATATTAATGCCCTATGAGAACACGTATCTAGCTCAGATGATTGAGTCTAAGGAGGCAACCACCCTGGGAGACATTATGATTGTGAGGAAATTTACTGAAGTTTTTTCTCAGGAATTTCCTGGTCTTCCTATTATAAGAGGTGTTGAATAATCAATCGATCTTATACCTGGGGTGTTTCCAATATCCAAGACTCCAAATAAAATGGTTGTTGTAGATCTTGAGGAGCAGAAGAAACAACTAGGGGAGAATCTAGATAAAGGGATTATATTCCCAAGTTCTTCACTATGGGGTGCACTAGTTCTCTTTATCCAGATGAAAGATGGGTCAATGCGCCATTGCATCGATTATCGTGAGCTTAACAAAATCACGATAAAGAACAAATACCCTCTCCCATGAATCAATGACTTGTTTGATCAGATATTTGGAGCATAATGCTTCTCAAAGGTGGATTTGAGGTTAGGATATTATCAAATAAGGGGGAAGAAGGAAGTATCCCCAAGACTACTTTTCTTACAAGATATGAGTATGATAAATTCATAGTAATTTCTTTCAGTATCAATAATTCTAACACAATCTTCATGGACTTGATGAATAGAGTCTTTAGGGATTACCACGAAAAATTTGTGGTAGTCTTTAGAGATGATATTTCGATATACTCCAAAACCTAAGAGAATCATGAGGAGAATCTATGAACTATACTAGAGACCTTGTGGAAGGAGAATCTCTATGAAAAGTATAGAAAGTGTGATTTCTGGTTGAAAGAGGTCTCATTCTTGGGCCATATCATCAAAAGTAATGGGTTATCTATGGATCCCTCCAAAACAGATCCAATTGAGGGATGGACGAGGCCAACATCAGTAACGGATATCCATAGCTTCTTGGGGTTAACTGGATATTATTGACGATTTTTGAGAAATTTATCATGATTTTCCTACCCTATAACCAAGATAACTCGGAAGGGTGAAAAGTTTTCCTAGAGTGATGAATGCAAATAAATCATCAAGGAGTTAAAAAAGGAGGCTTATCACTGCGCTCGTTCTCACTTTACCCACAAGTGGAGAACTTTTTGTTGTATTATGTGATGCTTCGAAGAAGGTCATGGGTTGTGTGTTGATGAAAAATGACAAATTCATTGCCTATGATTAAAGGTAATTGAAAGTTCATTAGAATAATTATCCAACACATGATTTGGAGTTGGTTGCGGTGATCATCACTATAAAAATTTTGCAGCATTATCTCTTTGGGGAGAAGTGTGAAATATATACGGTCCAAAAAAGCCTCAAGTATATATTCTCACAAAAAGAGTTGAACATGCTCCAACAAAGATGGTTAGAGCTGATCAAAGACTATATCATCTCAATCCATTACCAACCTGGGAAAGTGAAAAAGCTGGTAGATGCTTGAAGTATAAAGGACCAGAAAATTATATCATTGATGAGAATTGAGAAGGATACAATCTTCTAATACTTGAGGAAGATGGACATGGGAATCCTAAAGAAGAGAACTTCATCAATCCTTTAACAAAGTATTACTCAACTGTCTCTTTGGAAAAGGTTAATGGATGCCCCAAAGGATGATGTGGTAATTTCGAATAGAGTGGAAGCTATCCGAAAATGGAAATCCTCGGAGTTCAATGTTAATGATGAATGAATTGTGAGATTTGGGAAAATACTATGTGTTCCATCATGTTTGGAGCTGAAGAAGCAACTTTTTGATAATGCACATAGTTTAAATTTCTCTATTCACCCAGGAAACACAAAGATGTATCAATATTTCTGATATAATTATTGGTGGGATAATATAAAGAAGTAGATTACTAAGTATAAATCAAAGTAAATAGTGTGTCAGAGAGTGAAGGGAGAGAGGCAGAAATCTAAGGGGATGCTGCAACCATTGCCCATACTAGCATGGAAATAGGAGAAATTCACCATGGAATTTGTCAATGGACTTTTGAAGAAATCCAAAGGTAACAATTCAATCTGTGTTGTTGTGGATCGTCTTACAAAGTCTATACACTTCATTACAATTTGGGTGGATTTCTCATTGGATCAACTGGAATGGATATATATCAGGGAAGCGATAAAGATGCATGTAGTACCACTATCTATTGTATCTGGTCAAGATCCCAGATTCACCTCTTTGTTTTGGAAGAGTCTTCAACATGCTCTGGATACTGAACTAAAATTTAGTATGTCATATCATCCTTAAAATGATGCCCAATCTGAGTGAACTATTCAGGAACTAGAAGATATGTTAATATCATGTTCTATGGACTTCAAAGGAGGGTGGGACCAACATCTTCTACTTGTTGAATTATCATACAATAATAGTTTCCACTCGAGTATCCTAATGGCACCATATATAGCCCTGTATAGTAAGAGGTGAAGAACACCATCATGGTGGGATAAAGTCGGTGAGTGTAAGCTGCTAGGACCAGAAATGGTCGAAGAAATGGTGGAGAAGGTGAAATCCATTCAGCAGCATATCAAGGTAGCCCATAGTCGGCAGAAGAGTTATGAAGATAACCATCAACAAGACGTTGAGTTTAATTTTGGATACATGGTATTTATACACATATCTCCTTGGAAGAAGGTCATGGGGTTTTGAAATAATGATAAGTTAAGTCCAAGGTACATCAGCCCCTTTTAGATTTTTGATCGTGTTGGGGTTGTGGCCTATCGACTAACACTTCCACCTACCATTTCCAAAGTACATGATTTCTTTCTTCTATCCCTCTTAAGGAAGTACATACAAGATCCTTGACATTTACTCTCTTCAAATGTAGTACAGATAGAGGATGATCTTTATTATGAGGAGTAACTAATGAAGATATTAGATCATAGAGAAAAATTTCTAAGAAATAATACAATTACCCTCATCAAGGTGTTGTGGCGAACCACATGTTTGAAGAAGAGACATGGGAATCGAAGGGAGTGATGAAGAAAATAAATGCACATTTGTTTTAGTGTGGGAAAAGGATATTTCGAGGGTGAAATTTCTTAAGGGGGGAAGATTTTAACGACCCAAACGGTCAATAATGTAAATTCCTATTGATCTAATTAAATGTATCATTATGGTTATATAAAATGGGAAATTCCTTGGTTTTAGGTTTCTAGATTTTAAAATACCATTATGAATTGTGATTGTTGCTAATATATCTATTGAAAAGTGATCCCAAGATAAGTATAAATATAAGGATTTAACAAATCCCTTTTAATCAGACAAAGGAAGCGATTGCCACATCCAGTAGACTTTCCTCATACGAAGCCCATTTGTCGGAGCTCAGAAAGGAGGTGGAATCATTTGGATTCTCTGTTTACCAAGCCCAATCAGAGCTTCAATACGTTAATCTTGAACTGAAACAATTACGAGAGAAGCGGAAGTTAATAGAGATTACCACCCAAGCGATGTTATCTGAGCCACCCTAAGAGTCTATCACCATTTCACACCTTACCTGACAGTCATATACGAGTGTTATAAGGGGTTATGTAACCGAACCCTATTACTATAACTATGTAAAATATTTTGGTATAAATAATGTTCATTCATTTTATTATTGTTACTTTGTAAATTGTTTTTAAAGCACCAATATTATTTTTAGTTAATATTCAACAAAGAAATCTATTTTGATGAACTAATGGATTTTTGAATTAAATAATATTTTAATAGAATATTATTATTAAATTAATTTTTGTTAAATATAAATGATCATATAATTTTATGAATGAAATTGTAATTTTTATTAAGGTTTGAAAACAGTTTTTGTCAGAACCCATGAATTTTCGGTAAATGTTAGTTTTCATTTTAAAATTTAAAATTAAAATATGTAGAAAATTATTTTGATAAAATGAATTTTATTTTTGTAATCATGACATTTAATTATCCAACAATGATTTTTTCTTAATTTTATGAGACAGTCGAATTTTTGGGTAAAAATTAAATATCGTTTAAATATATAATGAGTTTTATGCCTTCATAATGACCCAATAATGATGTAATAAAATACTATAAACATTATTTTCGGAAAATATATGTTTTATAATTAAAATAATGTGATTTTATATTTTATTTATTTATTTTACAATGCTTTAGTGGACCCTTCAAGGATTATAAAACATTTTTTCTTTTTTAATTGTTTTCCTTGAGAGTGTGACTCACCTCCACAAAAGAAAACCTATTATTTTAAGATGTTCATATATTGTCCTTGTAAAATATTTTTTTTCACTCCCTTTATTCAATAACCATGGGAAAAAATGGGATGGATTGTGTTTTTGATTATTTTATTGTGAGGTGTCCCAAACCTAAATAATAAATACTTCCATCTCCTTTCCTATATAAACCCACCCAAGCTCCCACTTACTCTTCACTAAAAACCTTTCCACCAACACCTTACCTCATCTATATAAAATCCTCCCAATGTTCAACAATCTCCCAAGAAGCCTCTCTCAAGCCTCTCCTAATCCTTTGGGATCATACATCAAAGTAAGGGATTTCTTCATTTCTCATTTTTTTTTTCAATTTTCTTTAAGTTGTTATTACATTTAGTTTTCAATTAAAAATGTTGGCGTAAGTTTTGGAACCTCCCCCTTATATCCTTCTTTATTATTGGGGGATGAGAGACCCCTTTATCTCTCATTAATTCCTCCCATGTACACCTGTTACCATACTGAAATTTGTTGTGGAATTTCTCTCTCCTCTTTTACATCCAAGTAATTATTTTCTATTATGCATCTAAATTCCATTATGTTTGATGGGACATGTATCTATATGACCCCATTACTTTCCATTTCATGTACATATTATTATACATTGTTTTCTATATCATTAATTTTTTTCATGAATCCTTATGTCACACCGTTATGCTGCCGAAATTTCCCCACATTTTTCCAAGCCAAGATCATTGTCTAGTGAATACCATACTCATGTCTCTATCAAGGGTATTCAACTTTATTCACATATAAATATTGAATGTTACTTTGATGTATTTATTCTACATTACTTAATCATGGAATAACTTATGATGTTGATTGATTCCATGTTATATGATCCATGTGGTACACTTATGCATGAAATGAAATATTTAAGAAGGGTGAACCCTAATAGTGCTCCAATGAATTGGGTAAAGTATAATATCATGATAAATCATGTGAAATGGGTGTTGACTCATGCTAATTCCATTTTAATGAGGTTTTACTCATGCTTCATTTGCAATATGGGTTTACTCATGCTCCATGTGCAATAATCCTTGCCTCATGCTAATTCCATGTTTAGTGTTGTCGCCACATTTATTTGTTATGATTATCATTCTTTATCATGCCTTTATATTCATGTTTTTCTTGTGCTCCACTAATATGCCTATTTTCTAACATGTATTTTATTCCCTTATAGGGCCTTATTGCTCACCATTATCTTATGCATGTCCTTAGGTTATCCCATGCAATGCTATGTACGAGTGAATGTCGTGGTCATGTACAAGAATTTTACAATAAAGATGTTGTGTGTTTTATGTTCTAATATATTATGTAATGTTCCTAATCTCCAAAGACACTAGACCTCTTGATATTATATTTTGTATCAAGTGGATATTTTATGTAATAAATCAGGTTTAAGTGTGTAATAAAAACCAGGGTTGTTATATTGAACTCAAGCTGAATTACATTATTATCAAGATAAAATTATAACTATTCATTATTCTATTCACCATAATTTTCTATTCTCAACTTAATTACTGAATTTTCACATTCCTTTGTCTTTTCTTTTAAAAATTTTAAATATTTTTAGATCATCTCACTTATGTTTTATGTACATAAAACACATAAAGAGAGTAATTACCCCAATAAACCTAATTAAGTTCATATCTATATGATTTTATATATTTCTCATTATCCATTACATATCATAAAGAATAATTTCTATGGAAATTTCAAACAGATGTAAACGTTCCCATGCAAATAATTTCTGATCATTCTTTTTGACAAATTATGGAACATTAATATCTTCTTATTAACATATTAATAATTCCATGGATTCTATCACACTTTGATAACTTCCTCAGTTTTCTTTGAAACATTTTCCCCAACCTTTTAAGATATAACTTATTCTCTTCTACCATTATTAAGTAACAATATTTTTCAACCGCACCAACTTGGAATATATTTCATTTTGTACGTTCGCATTTGGTAACTATCTTTACATATTCCACAATTTCTCATAAAAACAATAATTTCTAAAAAAACATTATTAATTTCATTAATAAGTTGTGAAACACTTAACAAATTGTGTTTTATCTCCTCAAAAAACTATTATTTGTTGGATTTTAACATTTCTTTTCGAATGATGGCTAATCAAAAACATTTTATTCTCAGTGATTCATCATTTACAAAAATCACTATTCCATATTTCAATTCTTTCACATTCTTCAACAACTTTAGGTCTCCTATCATATGATAAGAACACCCCCAATCCATGTTCCAAGGTCATTCTCCTTTTTTTCTTTGATATCATTTTCTTAAACAAGTTCATTTTTCCCTTTATCTTTCTTAACATATAGTTTCCATTGGATATAATCTATTTTCATATTTTACTCAAACCTTATTATGTTTGCTAAAAAACCTACCTTGTAATTCTTATATTTAGAGTATTGAATCCCCCTGAAGTTTTCTCTTATATAATTTGTTGAATTATTGTAATGTTTTTTGTTAAACGAACCCAAATTTTATGGGTTCCTAAATACATCACAATACCAGCAGTATCCAAAGAAATAATAATTTATTATGAAACTTCGATTCTTCCCAGAGTTGTGAGCATGTTTTTTTAATTATTTTTATATTTATTATCAAAAAATTATTGACCATAAACATTAATGTTTTCAACCAGATCCTTTTCTTCAGCACAATTTAATTTTTATCCTTATTGGAACTATAAGTAGTCAAAAGTTTTTTGGACTCAAATTTTTTAGAATATTATAACTTCTCTATTTTGTTGGTCTTGGACACATACCTAACTATAATTGTTTTAGTTTTTATTGAAAAAAATAATCTTTCCTCTAAACCATTGAAGTTAAATTCCAATCCTTCTTAGTTTTACACCTTTTAGAGATTTCACCAACTTCAAAGAATGAATTATTTGAACTTGTAACCCTTTTTTTACTTTTATAATGTTTTCTCAGAAAAGTTACAACTCTTCTTTTTCATTAATTTTAACTTCCAGATGCTCATTTTGATTATTTTATTTCTCAAGATATTTCTTCAAATCATCAATGTCTTCCATTAGTTTACCTTTCACATCATGAAAATATTCTTGATTGTTTGTTGAAAAGTCTTTATTTTTTAACTTCTTGAGTTTACTATCAATCCTATGAATATTTGTTAAACATGATTGTAGTTTTTCTTTAATATGAAATTCTTATTGAGTTTCTTCTTTTTATTTAGAACTGGTTCTTCTGAACTCTTCATTGATAATATTTTCAATAAAAGTATTTTCTCTAGACTTATCAATAGACATATTGGATTCACCTTTATTATCCTATTCTTTTTCATATTGAGATTAGAATATTATAATTTTCTATTTAGATAATTTTTTATCATTACATTTGAGATAAGATTTTGCTTTATCCCCTATTTCTTCCACAATATTATTATCCTTATTTATTTTTCATCACTATCCTCTTTTTTCTTTCAAAAAGGACAATTAGATAAAAAGTTCCCAATGGATCTGCATTCAAATCATTTCAAGGGATTTTTTCCCTTATACTTTCTGATACGTATTTTCTTAATTTTACAAAACATGGATAAAAATTCATCTTGATTATTACATACCTAATTTTAGGAATCACATTCACCATCTTTTTATTCAATAATAATGTTCTTTTACTTTTCCTTCTTAGAACCCTTGAAATACATTTCTCTATCAAATTTTTTTCCCCTTCATAATATTTTCCCTTCTCATTTTATAAGTAATGAGAGTTAAAAGAAAATCATGTAGATATAATGTTTCTATATTTCTATCTTCCAATGAGGAAACATTAACATCAAACTTTTTAGGAATAATTCTCATCATCTTCTAAAAAACTAAATAATCTTCTAAATTTTCATGAAGACATATAATAGTGCTGTCAATTTCATTTACCCTGGTAAATAAGTCTTCAAAAGATTCATCCTCACCCAAATTAATATCTCCACACCTCAACCTCTTGATTTGTAGCTTTTCCTTCTTTACTTTTGTATTGCCTTAATAAATTTTATTTAGCTTATCCTAGATACATTTGGCAGTGGAAATAACTTTCACTATTAGAAACTCACATTCAAAAAGTGATGATAGTAAATAATTATTACCTCATCCATTTTTCTCAAAATATTATTATGAACACATGCAAGAGGAAAAATTACATCAATAGGAGGAAATCCATTTATTGTAGCTTAGAGAACATTATATCTAAGGAAAATAAGATATGGAAACATTATATATTTAAAAGTATGATAATTCTTACCATAAAAGTCTAGAATCCTTTTATTGTTCACATAATTGAGATTTTTCATCCCAAATTCTCTTTTAAAATATCAACAAAGTGTAAAATAAGGGGTCCTTCAGATCTGATACCAAATGATATTGAATAGCCAACATAAAGTATCACTGAGAGGGAGTGGGAGTGAATCCGTGATATCTTTTTCTTTTAAGTTTCCTTATTTTTAAAACAACCTTTGCATCATGTTTAATAGTTACCGCATTGACTGAAAACAAAATAATGACACATCCATAGGAAAAAAATAATTTATAATTTTCACTGATCAATAATAGTATCCAGATCCTTAGTATGGTTTTGAAACAATCCATTACCACACAATACACTAGAAAATAATCTTATTTGTGGCTAAAACAAGTATGATATACCTTTACACTTGTGAATAAATAAATTAAATAAAATAGGGAATGTGTTTCAAGTATCATGAAATGATGTAATATAATATGTTTGACAAGTTAAGAAACACGGTACTATGATTCCTTGTCAACTTTCACAAATATAAACTTCAAAACAATTTCATCACTTTCCTATCAACCAAAAGGTAATGTCTTCTTCTAGATTTCGTAATGATACTCATTTCGATAACCTAGTCCAATATCCTATCCAATTTAGTAGGCCGATAATTTTACCATACAAGAATAACACTAGAACAATTCTGAACCCCTTTTTTTCATTCTGAAAAACCTACTCTGATTTCTCAGTCTGATTTCAGAAACATTAATTATGATCTTATCTCTTAAACTTTATTCTTCTATCTAGAAAACTTCCTAGGGAATGTTCGATCCAAAAACTTTTTCTCTCTACAAAAATTATGTGATCTTCCTTCTCTCTTCAACAGTATATTTGTGCAGAAATTACGTAGTACTTAAACTACTTATAGGTGAACCAATAGTGGTTTAGGTGGGTTTCTAATATAAATTCTCGCCTAAACAAATTTACAAAATCATAAAATTTCAATCAATTTAGGATACATATTTAACTTATTTAACACTTATCAACTCTTATTAAACCTTATCAAATATTCTCTCAACTTCATCTCACTTTATAATTTCTTAAGATTATTTAGTTTGATTATGATTTCCATTCTGCTTTCCTCATTTATATGAAGACATAGGTATAACAACATATTTTTCATTACACTGTACCATACCAAATGAAAAAAAGTTTGAAAATAATGAATTCTCATTACAATGTAATCACTTCAACATCATCTTCAAAAACTGATCCATAATAAAATTTGATAATTCTTAAAAAAAACATTCCTAGTTTCCCCCCTGATTACACATTTTTGGTTGTTTAAAAAAATTATTATTTTATCCTATTTAACAGGTCGGTGATCCTACGTATGATGGTGTCTAGAATCTAAAACCATTTATTGATGTCATCATGTGCCTGATGGATTAGTCTCTGCTTCACTGTGATAATTAGTGTTAGCATCAGTTTGATTGTCTTGACCCAATTGAAACATATTATGTTTTTTTATTTCAGTCTTAAACCAATTATTACCAATATAAATCATCATGATGAAAATGGTCAAATACATTTTTGATTGTTATCTGGTCTAATTTTTCATTTGTCTCAAAGACATCAACTTTATTCTTTATTAATTTGTCCCAACAACATCCCATTTAAACAATTCTGCCTCCGATGATTAATGGAACCCCACCTCTGACGGAATAGTTCTAGCATATATGATTTTAGAAAATATTATACTTTTTTGTTTATGATAATAATTAACTTCTAGGACTCAACTTATTTCATTGAATATTTGTATCTTGTGGATCATTATTCTAACTAGAAACCAAAACTGTCGGTTTCTCTAATTCTGATCAACCTTCCCAATCTTCAAACAAATATATGTCTAGTGATCTCATACCGATGTAACTGAGACAATAAAGCTTTAAAAAAAATTCTTCTTCTATCAAGAAATATGCATAAATTTTTTAACTTTTAAGATCGATATAGAATCCTAGGACTTACATTGGGATATATTTACACCTCCCATCATTTATAGAATCTTATTTATTTTCAAAACTCTATATGATTGATAGAAATAGTTCTTACCCTTTCATTCATAAGTCTTCCATCACATGTTTTTATACAAATTATTACTTTTGTGAAAGACAAAATAGAACCGCATCATCATAATTTCATCAAATCCATGTAGACGTCTAAATAGCTTCTCATTGAAATCTTCCTTTTATTCCATACTTAATATGAGTATGATAATCCATTTATTACAAAAACATTCTTCTCAATATATTGTACTTTTTTAATAATTTTGATTATTATTGTCAAAATATAAAGGTTATTCTGATTTTTAAAATTTAACAATTGTTTTGATTTCTTTTATTCTCTGAAAAAAATAAAACCTTTTCTTTAAAAACAACTTTCAGCTTTTAAAAACCTCATATTTTCAACTTGGTCCCAATAATATTTTATTAGATTAATGTTCATTACATAACATTACGATTCATTCTATAACCATAAAATTTTATTATCTTTTGATGCTTGGATACAAAAACAATTGGTTTATAAAATATAAACATTATCTCCCAATTAGTTCTTTATAACTATCATCCTTCTTAGAAAAATCAAACTTAAAACCTTTATTCATGTCCTAGGGAAATGAAACATAAGAAAAGGTGATATCAAATTAAGATTAAGTGTAACAAAGTTATATATTAATGATTATATAATCATAACATAAGCATAAGGGTATGATAACAAGATCTTAACATTTAAAAAAACATACGTAGCATATCTTATATCATAAACATGGGTCATGGAATGAAGATTTTAATTTCATAATAGATGAATCATAAATATATCAATTAACATGATCTATGTGTGTATCACATTATTAATGGAACGTGGAAAAAACATAAGTTTATAAAATTTTTAATATGTTGATATAGAAAGTGGTTCACTCATTAAATCAAGGACATGATATTAGGACTTCACATAAACTGTTGAACATGAAACCAGGACCACAAAAAAAATATATGTACCTGAAACTAGGTCTACACATAAACTAATGAATATGAAATCAACATCCACTCCTAAAATTATGAACATGGTAACAAGTTCACACATAACATAATTTACACATGAGTTATCTATCATTACCCAATGCTTTGGGGGATTTAACGGACCTACCTACCACTTATTCATAATCCAATAATATATGTCCCTCAAGATCATAAATCATTAATAATATATCATAACCCATGTAAAATAAATGATATTCGTAAATTTTTTAAAATTTCATCATAGCATAAACCATAGAAAGTAAATTATTGTCATAAAAATATCATAATAAAAATAATAAATCATCTTAATTAATAATAAGGATGGTATCATTGGATAATATCCCTATTAAAACATATGAATCATCAAATTATTCCATATTTAGAATAAAATTCCATTAATAAAATTCTGGAATTTTTCTTAAGGAAAATATCCTTGTCATTCTAAAATCATTTTTTAAAATATAAAAATTTTGAAAATATTAAGGAAAATATTTTATTTTAAGAAAATGATGGACACTTGTAATGTAATATTAAATATATAGAGTGGTCATGAAAATAGAAAAATATGTTCATACCATGTACGTTAAAACCAATATTCCATTCACATTTTTTGTAAAAAGACAAAAGTACATCATTCGATAAAAGGAAAGAAGATTGATTTTTTATTTGAAAAAAATAAATCTGGGGTATAAATGAATTTAAATAATCATAAGAGTGTAATAATATTCCTGAACAAATTTTTAGAAAAAATGGACTTGAAAAAAAAAGAATTATTACTAAATAGACAAATAAAGATGATTTTTCATTAAAAAAATTCTTTCTCTCTCTTGATTAATGAAGAGAGTAAAATGAATGGAAAAAATATACTATATATAAATAACTAGAGTAGAATAAAATTATTGAGTTTATTTATAATTATATCATGAAAATCATCATTGGAAACTTAACCATAAACAATCACGATAAATAATGAGATATAACATAAAATTCTTACCACTTTGGTAAATTTTGAGTTATAATCCATATGAAAGAATAATTTCAAATAAAACATTAAATATATTTAAAATAAGTTGATTCATGACATTGTTTTTCAAAGGGTATTTATAGAAACCTCAAAAAATATTATAGGTTCATAACATAATATATGTAACAAAAAATACAATTTGAGATGATAAACCCACACCTCAAGTTGGAATTGTTTCAAAAATAACTCTAGCCTCATATAAAATAAATTAAAATATATTAAAATTATATAATAGAGTCATTAAAATACTTATAATATAATATATATTCCAATTATAACAATATAAAAACCATTTATTAATAATTTTGTATTAAAATTGTTATTTTAGGTTATTAACAGTTTTGTTTTTCTTGAGAATTTTGATTTGGTAATTCTGGTACTTGTATATTGATAATAGTTTCATCATCAATATAATGTCAATAATTTGATAAATAAAACATATATCCGTTATATAAATATATATAATCATTCATAAAAGCTATAGATATAGGAAATTTGATTACACTCTTTTGGAAGACGGTAATTCATACGTGCACATGAATGTTGTCTTCACTTTTTGATTGGTGGAATGAAAGAAAGGTAAATAATAATTCACATTTTGAAAATAATTATTATATCATATATATTCATTAAATATTTCCTTATTACAATCCAGGTAAAAAAATAAATTAAAAAATCCCATCACATTATGGAGGTGGTAATCCACACATATGTACGTATGACATTATTATTTTACAACAGATTGGAAGGTAAGAAGATAGATGTTATATTGTAGTTATAGAAGAATAATTATTTAATAAATATCATATATAAAATTTAAACCCATCATAATAAACATCCATGAAATATACTAATAGAAACATAATTTTATTGTTGTGTGGAGGTGGTAGTCCACACGTACACACGTCCGGTACTTTCACATATCATATGATGAAATAGAGTATAAATAGTTGTGGTTCCACAATATTAATAAAATTTCAGAATATTTATTATTTTATAAAAATTTATTATAATAAATTCAGTATAATTATATTAGTTATAAGAAGAAATAAATTAAAAGAGTTCAGGTAGGATGACTACCTCTTCTTTGATAGGCCTCCTTTGGATCCTTTAATAAGGATCCTTGGAATGAAATTTTAAGAATAAAAACACCTAAAATTATTTTCTAGGAAATTATAGAAGTTAAATGGGTAGTTTTTATTTATGTATAGGTTATTAAATAATGTTTAAATAATATTGTTACTTGGAATTACTAAAAATATTAAAATATAGTTAAGTCATTCTCAAGAAAAATAATTAAAAATCGATATAGATTAAAATAAAAAGATATATAGGTATAAATAACATCAGAAAAAGAAATTTAGATATGATTTGCTTTAATTTTATACCTTATATTTTTTATTAACCCATTGGTCAAACAATTTTAACCTTATCCATAACAACAACATTTTCAGTATTAATTGGGTATAATTTTACTTACAAAGCGAAAATTGGATCAAAACTGAAATTATGACAGTTTAGACCATATATTACCCACATTTTCCTATTTTATTATTTGTATATTTTTAAATAATTTTAAAAAATATTATTTTCGAAAAATATCAATAGTGATATTTTTTACATAATTAATTTAATTTGAATTTAAAGGCACCAAGAAAAACATGTAATTCAAATATAATCCATTAAAACACACCTAATATGTCATATTTATCTAAAAAAATCATGTAACAAAATAATTATCCAAAATTTTATTAAATTTCATATTTTTAATATCATTTATTTTATTTTTCTATTAATTGAATAAATACTATATCGATGTTGTATAAGAAATTTATGTAATTATTAAATTACTGAAAATTATAAAATAAATTATCTATATTTAGAATAATCAATTATAACCTAAAATATCCTATTTTTATCATTATGTAAAATATTTAGTGATATTAAAGTTCATAGAGTGAAATTTTGTATTTATTCCAATCTCAAATTAATAAAAAGGTTATAATCAAAGAAATATGCCACAAACTGGAAATATATTAGAGAATTAGGTGTTACTGGCTAAAATAAACCCTTATAATAGGGTAAATAAAAGTTTTAGATAAATTTTAAAACATTATCCAAAGGTTATAACCATATTTTATCAGTTATAACCTTACCGGGGTGATACAAATTTACTATGTTTACTATTTATATTGAAAAAAAAATATAAGAAAAATATTATCAAAAGTGGATCCCCCTAATTAAAAATATAAAATCCATTTTTACTATTATTAAATTTCGATTAGATGAATAAATAAATTTTTATATAAATTTGTAAAACAAAATTATAAATAGTTAAAAATGAATTTTCAGGAATGAAAGATAACTTATATCAAAATTATGAATATTTTTTATATAAATTGAATCCATAATATTATAATAAATCAAATGGTTCACATGTCACCTCAATACCCTATCTAAAATATATTGTTACTTTTCATTTACATGATTTAATGAAAAAAATGACAATATTTGAAATATTTGTATTATTCACTATTCACTGGAAAAGCAATCATTACATAAATTTGAAAAATTTAAACTTAAATTAATATATATATATATATATATGCTGATTTTAGAAATTTAATTTTTTTTAAAAATATTAATTATTTTTTAAAAAATTAATTATAATTACCAAACACAAAATAAAATAAAAACCATTTTAAAAAAAATGAAATTGGAAGCGTGAAATGGATTAAATAAAAATTGTGTGATTATTTACTAAGAATTAATTCAGACCTCTATATTGAGTAAGACCAATATAATTTTTTATAATGTGTTTACTCATATTCACACCCACCAATAGAATATATATTTTTTAATAATAATTTGATAATATTTCATAATTTATTAAATCTTAATGTTTCTTGTTATGAAATCTATAAAGATTGTTATTCTTTTATCAAAAAATTTAGGGTGTTATTGAATGCCATAAAGTACTTAGTTTAAGACCAATTGGTACATGATGGAATGACTAGAGATACTTTCCTACTATTCTAATAACTAGGTTGTTGGTGGTTTACTACTGGGTACTTGATGAGCTACTAGGTACCTGGTGGAGGACTAACTGGTACCGGTCATGCAATAAGCTCTCTTTTTTAAAGTATATTTCATGAGTGGGTATGGTGTAATTTTATTCCCCCAATTAGGTTCCACCTCCCCCAAATGGCTAGAATATGGGTTGATCGACCCTTCACTTCCTCCCTTCCTCTCTGTTCATTCTTCATTGATCAAATCATTTTTAAATCATTTAATTATTTTTATTTAGGTAAATATATACTCCTTCCTCCTCTATTTTCTTCCCATTTTTCCTATTCATTAGTTGTTAATGTTAGTTAGGTATTTTAGAATTATTCTATCTGAGTATGGTGGAATAACATTGATAAAAATTATCATTCATGTATGATGGATGAAAAATGATTTATATATTTGGATTATTATCATCTAACAAAATTCATTTTGACAAATGATTATTAGTTAATTTATTTATCGTTTTGAGAATATTTGGTTGAAATTAGCCATTTATTTCATGTTATAATTTGGATACATTTCTTGTATTATTCCCATTTTCATGTCAGGATTGTACCAAACTATTTAACTCATGATTTTGATGTTATATATCCAATCAATGATTTTTCTATTGATTGATACATTACGGGGTATTACTAATAAATATTATTTTGATTAAATTATGTGTTTATATGAATTAGATAGGTTATTTTGGGATCATTGGATCTTTTTATGAGTTCGAAATTGATTTTGGATAAATGTATGAGATATATGTCATCTATATTATTGATGTTCTCAATAATTACCTATTATTATATAAGTGAAATATTATTATTATTATTATTGTCATGATTTTTTTAAATGGTATAATTTTACACTATAAATTGTGATGGATTCAAATTTTCATAATAATCACCAAGTAATTTATAGATGGATCAATAGTTCATTGTTTTTTCATTAGTCGAACGAGTGTCGATATGCCATTTTTTTAATTTTTTAGTGGTGTGGGTTGGATTTTACAAAGAAAACTAATTAATCATTTATAATAGGTGGTTTGAAAAATATCTATTAGTTAAGGTGAAATTTCAAACAAAAGTCATTTTATATTTAAATGTTTATTTAATTTGGTTGGAATGTAAAAATGGGATTTATTAAGGAAATGGTTTTGGGATTGAATTTATTTATAAATTGGTGAATTAAATGGATTATTTCAAAATCATATATCAATAAAAGTGGGGATTTACAAATATTATTTTCATGGGTTTTTTCTGAGGAAAGTTTTTTAGTAAAATTTCATATGAATTCTTTTCTAAATTATCCATAATAGGTAACTTTGTTGTGTATATTTTAAATTTAATTTGAGAGGCTTCTTTGTTAAAATATTTGGTTTTTTAACCTATTTTAGAACCACCATATGTTTCAAAATATTTTATTCGTGAATGATATTACTCATCATGGTTTTATTTGTGTATTATCACTTATTATATGATAGCTTAGGAACTATAGGATAAATTTTTTTTTGGGTGCTTGGTTTTTTATATTTGATGGTATCACCTGTTAGGTTTCCCTTTTTAGTGAAAATATATATAAATATTAGAATGTTTTTAGTATGATTATGATCTATTGTTATCAATTGGGTGATGGGTGAGTGACTCAATAGTACACTTTGGGATGTTTTTGATACTTTTGATGATTGATTATACTCTATTTTAACTTGTGTAAGAACTTCATACTTGACCTTTACTATTTAGGTGTGAGTTTTCCATATGTTATTAAACTAAAGTATTGTGATAGATTATTGAGTATTAATCCAGGTGACATGTTGATGCATGGTATAGATCCAAAGATGGGATAAGGTATGTGAGATTCTTCCTTTGAAATGTTGATTGGAGGAGTGTAGGTTCCCTCCCAAGTGATGTCACAGTTTCCAATACGAAGTTGAATGACTCAACATATGACTTATGAGATAGTTATACTCATGTGAAAGACATCTTGATTATGTTTTAATACATTGTGAAGGTGAAAAATAAGATGCACTTACAGTTCAATGTTCAACTTTAGGAGCCTGTTTATATTAATTTTGAGTTCATGTTTTCTATTTGGTATTCTCAGTGGAGATACAAGTCAACCAAGATATTCTCTTCTTTGTCTATGTCTAAATGTATAAAATAAGCTAACTAGGCACTAAGTGGGATTATGGAATACTATTAGGTGGCAGTCTCAAACTATCTGAAATATAGATGATTAAAAACCTACTAGGGGACACCTAAGTTAAAACTGTGGCCACAAAATACACTTTTTATACTTCTAAATGACATGGGTGACATATGATATGATTGATATGTTAAAACAAGAGAGATATTACACTATTTAGTGGGAGCCTACCCATGTGACAATGTGCATTTAGGAGATGAAGACTTTGATTCTCAGTGAGATGTCTGGAAGATAACTTTAATGAAGAAATTTGAGATGAGATAGGGTAGATATAATGCACTAAGATTTTTATTTTATGTTTTAAGGAACCATCATTTAGTATTCTCATTTGTTTTATAATGGTATGGATATTTAGTTACAATTTTATTCTTCGGTACATATTGTACTTCCTAAATGTTTTTCACTATAGTATAACATTGTACAATAATGATTGTACCCTATTTGATTTTCCTTTTTTGTTATTCTTGATACTATAATTATTTCCCATTATATTTTAGGTTTTATTTACTTATGGGAAGTGATATTAATAACAAGATATCTAGGAAATTCATTTGTAATTATTTTTAATACATTTAGATCTCAAATTGATCATGTATTATGAGATGAGAGTGATGAGGAATACAAGATTGGGTTATGAGGGTATGCTAGATTTATATTTTAGTATGATAGTATCTAGCCTACGTTGGGTGGCATCAATCGATTCTTTCGGGTTGTGTGTGTCTTATATGGACAAATTAGAATGTATTTTTGACTTATATATATACTCTTTTCCACAAGTCAATAGCCTCTATCATATGGGGATGGATCAATGAGGTTATGTCATGACCCTGGCGTAGGTACTATTCAGGTGATCCATTATGCGGTGTTACAGTGGGATATGGGTCAATGGAAGCTCAATAATTCATAAGGGGAAATCATATCATAATTTCTCTCTCATAGAGTGAATATAATGAGGTGATATGAGAGAACTATAACAATTTGGTGTTCTAAGAGGATTGATTTTTAAAATTATTCCATAATCTCCCAAATAATCTATAAATTCCTGGATTAATTGTTGACCACATTGATCTATATAACACATATTTGTACTTTTATGAAGCTTTTTATATAATTAATTTTTAAAATATTTTCAATTTTCAATATTTTTTAGATTTAATCTTATAAAAAATACATAACCCTACCTAATGAAGTTATCAGTAATGTTTTTGAATCACTTAAACGTACTATTAAGTTTTATACACATTTTTTCACCTTTCATAACTATATATTTAGAAAAAATACAATTTTTTTGTTCACTTTTACCACCAAAATTTATTTTGGAAATTATACAAAATAATAGACATTCACATTTATCAACTGGTTAGTACATGAATAATTCAAATTTTCTATCTTCATGTAGTTTCTAAATATTTTTATCATTTATATTATCTTTTAGACAATGGAAATGATATGTGGTATTATAAACAAAAAAAATTCTTCTAAAATTAAATTTCATAAACTGTGTTTTCCATTTCAATGAAATATATTTTGGGGTATAGATATGAAAATTCATCTAATAATAGTTTGAAAAATCTAAAAAATCATTTTCCCCAAATGACCTATCCATAAATATGAACAAAATTAAAATTATTAAAGGACACGTACCTTTTTTGTAGAAATTTTTATCTATCCATTGTTCGTTCATATAATACTAATATAAAATAATGACATTTTTTGGAAATAAACCTTAATCCTTGGGTATTCATATACTATGAAAATCATTTATTTCTTGGGAATGACCCCCTATTTCTCATGGTTTTCTAGAACCTTTTATTAGAGAGATAGATAAAGAGATCATTGACTTTAAATATTTTTATTTATGAATCATAGTTTTATATCTATTTAAATCATATTCATGAACTATGAGTCGATTTATATAATATAAAAATGATATTTAATACTCATTATTTCTTTTTCAATTATTTCTTTTATTATTATTTCTTTATATAATTTAGTTTATTATTTTGATGAAATTTTTATGATATTGGAGGTTTTTCTATTATACATGATTAAGGTGCACACCCATGCATGATCCCTTAAAACTTAATAATGATAGATATGTAATTTATATGTATATGTAATTATATAATTTTTTCTTTATTTATACCCTTAGAATATATTCCCATTAAAGGTTATAAAATTAAAAATTGGTTATTATAGAATTATGTAATGATTTTGGATAATGTATATTATTTTGTATTTGATGTTGTAATTAAAGTGGATTATTCTACAAAGTTTTTTTGAAGGTATGTTTGAGTTATGATTGATTTATATTATTGTTATATTTTTAAATTATTATATATTGAATTTTATTTCTCACCTCTATTTACATGCCTTTGTAAACCATGGGTAGCCAGATAGGAAATCTTGGGATGAGTATTCACTACTTTATGATTATAACCTTAATAGTATCCACTAGTAATCATTATTCTCTTTTAAGGGTGTTTGACTCCCAATTAGGTCTGGAAGGTTAAAAAAGTGTTTAGGATGTTTTGTTTCATTATGCATGTCATTCAGATGGATTTCACTACTATGTTGTCCAATATTTCCTCTAGGGGTCCTTGGTATTCCTATGATGATTTTTGGGATTATTTTTTATAGTTATCTCCTTAATATTCATTCTTTATTTAATTTTAGAGAAGTTTTTTTATAAAAATATATTTCATATAAATGTATAAATGTGGTAATTTTCATTCAATTACAAGAAAAAGTTATTATAAAATTAATGATTAATTCACTTAAAGTAAATCAATATTAATTATTACTCAATTCTATATACATGAATAATATTCTCTTTAAAATATCAATTATCTATAACTTGGGCATTCACAAAAGAGTTTGAGTAGTTTTTAAATACATGAGAAAATTCAATAAGGTTTTAAAGAGGGATTTGAATAGGGAAATATCTATAACTTTTAAATTCAAGTTTAATTGGTCATCCAAACCATTTTTTTATCCTATCATAATTTCAAGAAAATGTAATTTTAATTAAAAAATGATAATTTTTTTCTTTTTGGATGATTTTATTTCATATAAAATACAATGGTTCTTAATTTATATATAAAAGCTTAATGGGGTACTTTATTATTTATATATCAAACTAGAATGATAAGGATTAAATTTTAAATGTTATATAAGGAATATCTGGTGGAATCCAACCAAACATTTTCACTCACACCATACATACATAATCCATGCTTATATAGACCTTGATGGTATATGATATTGGGTTATTAAAATTAAAACTTAGATAAAGTGTGTGATACTTGGTTGGTTTCATGTCATGCAAGTGAAAATGGAATCTCATCCACATATCATGTAGATATAGACTTTCAGGGTTTATTTTGGTCTATTTTTTTATAAAGTTGTTTTGGTTTCACCTTTTGTATCACGCCACATCAGCCTTCCACTTCTTTTAATACTATTGTTGTTATGGGTGGATTTTAATATGAAAATGGTTACCAATAATTGGGATTGTTTGGATAGTTTAACTATTATGTTCTTATAGTTTATTGAGTTTTATTATATCATTATTCCCAAATTGTCCAGTCCATATTTTTAAAATCTATTTATTTTTGGTGAGTGATTATTCAATATACATATGGGTTATATTGAGTTACAAAGTGTAGGTTCTTGTTAAATATGATTTATTAGGTGAAATCGTTCTTATTAGAGTCTGTTTTAAAACCTTGACACTAATTTATTTTTAGTGGAAATCGAGAATGTGCTTCACTAATTGTAGCTAGTAAAATTAGGTGTGCATTCACTATACGATAATTTGGTTCATAAAAAATGGCATGAAATCCCATTATATTAATGATGTTTGGTATGTTAAAGTAGATAGTAGATATGATCATCAAAACATAAGAGGTATTTTATGGGTAAGTGTATGGAAAATACTTGTAGTGGCAAGTCTTGAGTTTTTAGTGGATGTCAGTGGCATAAATATTAATTTTTGAGTTTTATTTATTAATTTTTAAAGAGATTTTAGTGAAAAAAAGTTTTTTATAAGATTAACTATGATGTTTTTTTAAGAGTGTGTTTTGACTACATACTATTCATATAGGATATATAAATTAAAAAAGATAATTATTTTATTATTTTTCTTCCAATGTGTTTTTATATATACTTTTATAATTTATGGAATGTTTATGATTTAAATTTAGTTTTATTATATGATTTTAAATTTATTGATGGGATTTATTTTATTTTATTCTTATTTCAGTTCAATTGAAATGAGATATTAAGGGTATTCTTGTTACATGGTAATTTCTTAATATATTATAAAAATGAATTTCATAGTGTATTATTTTAATGTAATGTTTGTGACTATAGAGTGTTTATAAAATATCCTTGAATTTCATGTTCATAATTATGAAGAATAATTTGAGAATTTTATTTATGTTTGATTTCAAAATTTGATGTTTACGTGGTTTTGAAACATTTATAGGTTAGTTCAAAATTTTACTTGATATTTCTTGCCATTATTTATCTTAATTCATTTGTTTTTTAAAAAAATTGAGTTCTGTTTGGATTTAAATGTTTTATCATGAAAATTTAATAATAAACCTAAATTATCATATTTTATTTAAAATCAAAATGTTTTAGATATCATATATTCAAAAATTATAATATAAATGATTTAAAGTTAATAATTATAAATAAATTTTGTAAATAAAAAGTATTGAATTGAATTAATTATTAACCACGTTATTGTTATTTATTTATGATATTTAGGGGGTTGTTCTGTATTTTTTTATTTTTTTTATTATTTTCATTTAAGAAGTACATTTTTTAAAAAATAATTTTGTGTGTATTTTAATTTGTAAATGTGTTCTTAGTTAAGTATACTTATTTTAAAAAACATTCTTTCTTATTATTAGGATGATATAAAATGAAATGGGGCGTATATCAATATAAAAGTCACTAAATATGTTGTATAGATATGGATAAATATCTTATTTGACTGGTAAAAATATTTAAATGATGTTACTAGTTCATTTTAACATTTTGCGTGTTTTATCAAAAACTATATTCAACAAATATAATTGGGAATGAATTTTCACTTAGTGATGAGTATAATATCCAATAATCATTCATTTTATTTTATTTTTCCAAAAAAATATTTATTATTAAATAATATCATAAGTTTCTCACTTTTAAAATAAGTATTTTGAAAGATATATTTCCTAAAATAATCTTTATAAAAGGCTTGTTTTTTATATACTCACAAAATTGATATTTAAAATTTAATAAAAAGTGCTTAATTTTATTTTTCTTTCCAAAAAAATCCAGTTTTTAAAAGTAAGATTATTTGGTAAGAATATTTTGTTATCTGGGTTTCTTAAATTATACGAAATTTTAAAGGATGAAGGATTTCCAATTAGGGTTTTCATTTAAATTGGTTTATCTATAACATGGCGTGAAAATGTGTTTATTTATTGGGAATATAAGTTTTGTAAAATACATTATTTTGGTTTATCATGTGTATTTAAAATATTACATATCTTAAGAAATGTTTCTCTGGATTGGGTTTTTCTGTTTATATGATTTAAAATCGCATATAATTAGAATGTTAAAGCATTCTACAATTGTTTAATTTTTATTTTAAATGTTTAGAAGATATTTAATAAGTATGTGGATATTATTTTGAATATTTTTAGTCAAACATTGTTTTTAAAATGTATTCTTATAAATGTGTAATGAAATATTTTCATGAAATTTGATACCTTTTTAATCATTTGAGTTATATTATAATGTGATTTATTAATTAAATTCAAAGTATTTTTTTAAAAAAAATTAAGGTTTCATTTTATTTTTCAAAATTATTTTTCATATTAACGTAGGTAATGAATTTATAATTCCCAACGATTTTATGATATATTTTTCCATAAATATATTTTACTTTTTGATAGATTGTTTAAGATACAACACCGAGTTTCAACAAACCATGATATACTATTGAAATATTGTTCTTTAATATGAAATTTATTACCTAGTTGTTGGATTGGTGGGTATTAAAATGAAAATATAAATTATGAAACATTTATGGTTTAAATATGTATAAAATAAATTCATTACTTATCAATTAATTAAAAATAAAAATAAATATTATTTGAAATTGGAGGACTTATTTATCTAAAAAAACTATTTTTATGTGTACAGTGTGTTTTTATATTAATAAATTAAATTAATCACAATTGGTGAATGATTTTATTTATATATATGTATATATTATATATTAGATCAAATTTTTTAACAATATTCTTATTTTTTAATTTTGTAATGAGATAGAAATAAATCTCATTTTATGATTAAAGATGTATTTTTCTAAAAAAATTATTTTTGTCGCATTTTTAAGGATTTTTATAAAATGAATTTATAAAACCTATAGAAATTGAATTTTAAAAAATTAATTCCATATTTGGAATCATGAGGTTCAATTTTGGTAAATAGACCCCTTTTATTTTTATGCATTCTGAATAGTATTTTTAGTAAAATTTACCACCTTAGTAAAGGGTAAATCAGGATAACCAAGGTAAAAACTAAATGTTAGGGTCACCATTTTTCATATTAATACATACTATATGAATTTATTTATACCCTTATAACATTTGGATATATATTTATTTTTTAAGGGATAATTATATATGAAAATGTCCTACATAACATTTAAATCAAATAAAAATACAAAATGTCACACTCTTACTTTTAAATATCAATTATGTGTTCATATAGAGAAAAATAACGTTGTGAAAAAATATATTAATACTTATTTTTATAAAAATAAAAATATTTTTTCTGATGGTAATTTATTTCTAATTATTAGAAAATATATAATTTCTTTAAATTCATAGGCAACACTCACACAATATTTATTCCATTGATTGAAAAATAAAATAAATAATTTTAAAAATATTAAAAGTATATTAATTTGAGTGAGTAATAATGACTCATGAATTTTATATTTGAATATAACATATCATTTTTTTAAGTTATTATATTATAATTACATATTTGTCTTGGTGTCTTTAATGTCACATTAAATGAATAGTTCAAAAAGTGACATTTGTGACATTTTGTAACAACCAGTATTTTAATGAATACATTAAAATTCATAAAATATTATTTTCATACATTTGAATGGAATAGGGTTGAATATATTAGTCGTTGTCCATTTAAAATTCACTTTTCAATTTATTGTAACATTATCAACCCTTTAATAGTGAAATAGTTGTTTCCATGGTAGTGATAAAAAATGGTTAATGAAGGCGTTCATAAATAAGATATGGATTAAAATGACACAAAAAATGGTCTAAATTTCATCAAATGATGATATTTATATATTATTATACTTTTATTTGAATTTATGCCTATTTTGAATCATGTTTCTTGAGAATTAATTAACTATATTTTGATCATTTAATAATTCCTAGTGTATCCTTTTAGACCCTTGTAAAAGGACACCCATTTTATCTTTTATTTACACCACTTTGAGCCATTTATCTAAATCAAACCCTAGAAAGTATATTCTCAACATACTTAGAGACATTATAGAGGTAATATTCTTCCCAAAATATAAACCTTCATATTATTAAGAGGATATATAAAGTATTTATTTTAAATAATAGGTAATCACATTAACGGATCACTTTTTTTACTTCTTCTTAACATCATTTAAATTTGTAGTATTTATCAAAAGATAATTACTAAATTATAAAAAATTTAAAAAAATGTTGTTGTTAATTTTATTAAACATTTATTATCCAGCATATTCACATGAAATGGAAAGTTGAAGTATCACTCATGAGTATGTATGGATTACCATCTCCATGTAGTGATAGAATTAATTTTTGATATCCATATTTAATGGATTGTTATTTCGGACACATTAATATTTCATGTGTATTTATAAGAATAATTTAAAGAATTTTGAATTATTTTAATATATATTCACATAAAATTCAATTTTTTATTCAAAAGATCGAATTTATAAATTAAGTATTAAATTTGATTTAGAGGAATGAGAGTTGATGAGTTTAAATAATTTGTGATGTTGGTATGAATTAGTGTTTTAGTTTAATTAATATTTTTCCATATTATTGTATAATTTTTAAGTAAAACGTTTTGTGCCAAGACGTTAAAAGCCCTCAACAAAAGGTTTAAACCCACATATCCATCTCCAAGAAGGGGCGGACAACTAAGAAGGTAGAAAAGAGAGACCACATGAGATGACCTGGAAGTGCGTGACAGGGGACATACAATGTGCATGGGTTTGGTTGAATCCCACAGAGACTGAGAGGTGTGGCTTGGCCCATTTTCATGTGTGTATGTGTATCTAGGATCCCACCGCAATTCATGATTCTGAGTAGATTACCACCTGATATTTCTTTTAAAAGATCACAGTGTCATTATTTACATTAGACATGGGATGAAGATTTGTGGTTTAATGTTAATCATTTAAATAATATGACACTAACCCACCTATTTCCCACATTCCTAGCCTCAGACATGATCCAACATCACCTTCTTCCATCTTTCCCACTAGATTCCAACATGTTACCACATGTTCTCTCCAGGAAATACCATTGATTTGGCCAGGACAGCTCAAGATTGATGTTTTTATCCACTACGAAGGCCTCTCACCACCCAGGATCACCTCTAAAGATTCTTCCACTACCACACTACCTTAATGCTTCATCATTAATGGATCACCATCACCACTTATCCATGGATTCGTAGTATAGTTAAGGTTTTCCACCAAGAAGAATTGACTTCGTCCTTGAGAATGGAATTCCTCCATTAAGATAATGGTAGTTATGATCTTAATTGGGATAATGGAAGATATGATCTACCATTGATCTGGTGGTATATCTGAACAACCTTTTCAATAATGGTAGATTAGGAAAAATGACCACCATGCATGACCTAATATAATTCACCTTTACAAAGGTAGGTGGAGCTATTATTGGATGTACTTCCATGAAGGATGTCAGAATGAGAATTTTGAGATACTTCTAGGTCGTGGGTTTGTGGGAAGAATTAGTTTTCCATCCAGAAGAATCACTAATACCTATTGATATAGTAATAGTGGAAAATAAATGATTAATTTGGTAAAGGATTATTACATGGAAATATATAAATGTTCTTCCACTAAAGAATCACACTGAAAGTATATTAGTGCAATGACCATTAGTGCACTGGTGGATGTGGAGGTTACCATCATCCCTACCATCGCCTAAGATGGAGATCCATTAACATTGTCCAAGGAGTAACTACCTAAGAGTTCAACAGTAAAGAATCCATCATGGGGACTGACACACTACCATGTGCACCATGAAATGGTTGAAGAGATATACCATTAGTGCAATGGTATATGTGATCTACCTTTAGTATGGAAATAAAATGAAAAAAATACTATCAAGTGTTATGTTAATAAAGAAGATGATGTGTGGTTTCCAGGAATATGCTATTGATGATACGTCTATTTGTTGTTAGTTGGAGATATCATAGTTCCCAACCAAATGAGGAGGTTGAAGCCATGGATGATTTACGTTATAGAAGATGGATACATCCATTGTTCAAGTGACATAAAGGAGGAATAAGACTGAGGATGAATGATGAAATGATTAATTCTAGTTACTTCTAATGGTTGATCATTAAACTGATGGTGGATCCTTAGAATGGTGGATCATAAAGAAATCGTAGATGAAGAAATTGTAGGTGTGCGATGGAATATCTGATCTACCATTGAGAATAGAAAAGGTATATGCTACTAATGTGACTATAGAATTACATCTTAGCACTGGAATTTGAAAAAACCTGAGAATTTATCAAATTCAATGAATAATATCTTAATAATGATACATTCAACATCTGTGAAGATATAAAAAGACAAAATGATTAAGATAAAGAGGTTTCCTCCCAATGTAAATACAAGGATATTTAGCCATAGGGGAAGGATAGAAGGATCATAGGATTAGTAGAGGACTATAACTGGAAATACTTTTTACTACTTTTTTATTTTTCTTCTTTAATTTAGTTTCATTTATGTAAAACAATAAGTTTTTTTAAAATAATGTGTGACCTCCTGGTATTTCACCCACGTCTTCATTCCCTCAATCTTATTTATTTCTCTCTCTCATTCTCATATTCCCATCTCTTCCACTATTAACTTTTTCACTCAATAGTGATTGACTATCCGAAGACTTGTCCTCAGGGATGAATTGGGCACACCTGAATTATGTACTTCAATTTATATGTTTTATTTTCATTTTTGTGAGCAAGAGTGAAGTATATGAGTGTGGCGATTTCCCATCATAAAATTTAACCCAAAATCACTTCTAATTATTTATTAACATATTTTATATTTCTTCTTTTGAACATAATAAATTCATGTGATGGTGTTGAGATGTTCAAGGGATGAAACGACATGTGTTGAGCTAGGTCTTAGAAGTTGACACACTCTCGATTGAGGTGTGTCATCAACCTTGATTATAGGAGGAGGTGCGATCTATTTTTCTTAGGCATTCAATATTTCAAAATAACAAAATAAAACATTATTAATATAAGATTGATATTTTATAATTGGCTTTTCAAACTGAATTTATTCAATCACCATGAACAATAAAATGAATCCAAATATAAACCCTAAAAGGACACGCACTATCACTATTTTGTTTTTCATTTCAAGTTAATCTAGATATTCATTATTTAGTTAATTATAAAAAATACATAGTTATCATTGAATAAAAAACATTAAATAGTATAGATGAACTAGATTATGTTTCTAAACAAACTCTAAAGCTATTTAAGTGAGTTTACACGGGTCATCCATTGTGTTCTACTAAGAATCAATTTAGAAATATGATTTTTGCATAACCAATGATAGGTGTGCATCAAGATTATTATGGTTTTAATATTTATTTATAAAATTTATGAAATAATTATGATTTCAAAATGATAATATAATATCTACCTTCTTACCTTCCAATCCACTGTAAAATGAAAATGTCATTCATGTGTATGTGTGGACTACCACCTCCATCAAACAATGCGATTAATTTTTCATTTCCACATTTAATGGATGGAAATAAGGATGAATTTGACGAATATTTATGATTTATATGATATAATAATTATTCTATTATGGTTAATTATTATTTACCTTACTTTTGTTTCATCTATTCAAAAGTGAAAATAGAGTTCATTCTTATATATGACACATCGTCTCCAAGAATGGCACAATTAATTTTTTTATCTATAATTTTATAGATGAATATAAATATACATATATATTGAATATATATGAAATTTATATCATTATTAATAATTTGTATAATATGGAACCATTATCAAACTACAAGGACTGAAACTTCTGAACTAAAATATACCTGAAAAATGAAACAGTTATCACCTCAAATAGGGATTTTAAAAAAGATATATTAATAAATATGTAAAAAAAATAAAAATTATATCATATATGTTATGTTATACTTTATTACTATTTTTATATATTTATTATAAATATATATTTATTATATTTTATGTTGGAACATGTATGAAGGAAGTTGGACTTAAGTTAAGAGTTTTATGTTACAATCTCATTATTTATTATGAATGTTTGCAATTAAGTTTCGATGATAAAATATTATTTTTTAAATCATAAGAAACTATAAAATATTATTATCATATTGTTATTTATATTAATTATATATCTTCCTTTTATTTTACTATATTTATGTAATTAATAGAACAAAATAATATTTTAAAGGTAAATAGACTTTATTTCCCTTTTTGTTAAAAAATTTGTGTTCTTTCATATCCATGTTATCTAAAAATGTTATAAAGATAATTTTTTATAATATTATTTGTTTATTTAAAAAAAATTTACCAATGATTTAATTTTTTTAAATGGTTTATAATTAATATTCTTGGTGTTTTCTAAATAATGTATTTTTTGAATTTTTTTACGAAAGTATAAAAGGAGGGTTTTCTTTAAACATATATGAAATAAAAACAATTACACAATCCTTACCACTCAATTATTTTCAGATTATTTTAATGTTTCCAATGTAAAATTCATAGAAAAAGGATTCCATAATATTTTATAAATTTTCAGATTTTAAATAAGTTATTTCAATGTGAAAAGAGAATTTTATTCATTAAATATTCCAAGTGATATTTTAAAGGCAATTTCAATTATGATAACATATTTTGATGTTACTTATTCTATATTGTCGATATGAACCAATAATATAATCCTTATTATTATATATATTTTTTATGAATGTGATGGAATGATTTTCTTAAAACCCATTCTTTTCAAAGGGCAATTCCATACTGAAATTTTTATGAAACTAATTAATTTTTCACAAGTTATTATAGGAGGGATATTTTCTTATCTTATGGAACACGTTTCTATAGTTTTAATTATGTGTTGGGTGGGATACAATTATATATCCCTCCGATTTATTCGGTAAATATTTTTATTTCACTTCATAAATATTATTTTAATCAGTAATGAACCTAGTTCAGTAATGAACTCTATCCATTATGATAATATTGGGAGTAAACCTTTATTAATATTATTGAATAGTTAGTGGATCCAATATACTATGATTTTCTTGGTAGTGAGAATTTAAGAATAAGGAAATTATTTTCTGTGATTATGTGTCTATCGAAAATCTATGTTTTATTCTATAATTATGATCTCATAGATCATGTTTATTTATTCCTTTATGATTCATGTCTTATGAACTACTAATATTTATGCCATGGCCCAAGATTTTGATCTATAATATGAACGGTATGGTTATCAAATCTTAATATCATGTTCCATACCATAATTATCATGTTATTCTTATGTGTTCATTGATATCTCCCTTGTTTACCCTTATTGATCACATTAGCTCCCGATTTCTTATGTTTACCTTCCCCATGATATGAAAAAAAAATTTATGTATGATATATCTAAAAGGGGTTCTAGTTGTGAAGAACTATGTTCTAGATGATGTAGATATCTTATTAATAATTTTCTTATATATCTAAGTTTCTGTATAGAACTTATTTTTTACTTGAAAGACTTTGAAATATTTCTATATATATTTCAAGAGTTAGTAGATGAGATGGAATGAAATATTGAGGCTCGGTGTGCCCTAAATTAATTTTATAAAATTATTAAATATATTTTATGTTAGTTGTATATAATTGTTAAAATAAAATGGTATAACTCATAAAAAATTCTCAGGTTATAAATCCAAGACCATGGTTGAGTCCGTAACATGTTTTTTATCTTAGGCACAACCTAAAATATATCAACATGGGGTGTTTGAATATACAAATAATTGGAGATATTTTTATAAAATAAATTAGTTAGTTAAATTAATTAATTAACTTATTTGACCTGAATGAAATGTCTACAAATAAATTTCCAGGTGGGAATCCCCTACGGTTAACTGCATGAACATTGAGAGTATTCAATAGTTTCTTCCCCTCATTCCATTGTCAAATATAATCAGACAACAATGAAATGTTGTATCAGAGTATATCAGAGCACAAAAAATAAAATATCACCATATAATCATTGTTTAGTTCATTCATTGAAGAAGAGGGATCCAATCTATAGGTATGACTGACAATTTTTTTTTATTATGTTCTTTTTGATTAATTTGATTGAGCATATCAATCCCTTATATTTATCTTCCACAACTCCAGATCCTTAGCATGATCATATGTACCGAATAGATTAGTTATTCTTGTTATCTAACCCAAAATTCCCATTTTTGATCATTTTCCATGAACAATTGGTTAACTATGGTTAAACAATTGTTTTTTTCTCCCCACAATTATTCATGCTCTTCACTGGTTGGACCCCACGATAACTATTCAACATTGTTGGGTAGTACCTAGCCTGATTAGACCCCCAAAATAATGATATATTCTCATAAAAGTGATAGATCGACAAATTAGAAGCAGTTTGTGTTTTTTCAGGTTATTGATCATTGTTTCTTTTATCAGAGATCAACCCATCATCGATGGAAGAATCCATAGTGTGCAAAGTGTGAGGAAACACATGTGAGGCTTCGAGAATCAATTTTCTTAGAACTAGAGGGCTGGAATCTATTGGATGGAGTAAAATCCACTAATATTGGGCAGATATATGACTAAAATAAATGTGGCGATACTGAATATGAATCAAAAATCCTAGATATGTGAAGCTGTGAAAAACCCAACTATACGCTATGTACTGTGATGAAAACATGACATGTATTACCTTGCTACAATAGGTAGGGTTTCCATAATTCATATATAAAGGTGTGTATCCATCCTATATATTATACACCTCATCCCTGGGTGGATGATCCATGTGGTGGAGCACACATGAAGGACCCCATGTGGGAGTACAAGGCCATGAACATAGTCTTTTTCCAAATTACATAGACATGATGTAAAGTTCACAGACACAGGATGGTTACACAGAGATGGCCAAGCACAGGGGTGGGACCCTGGGTGGCATGGGAATTCCTTATATATTCCTTACATGTCGTGTAACCCTACATGGTTGGAATGTTGTGTACTTCTAGGTACACGACCAGGTGATAGATTCATAATACATGTTTTATGGGTCCCCTACTTTCCATGTACCCTATGGTTCCTTTTGAGGATAATTCAAGCTTCTGTATCTCCTTTGTTTGACCTCAGAGTCTGGCACGTGAGTAGGCAATCCTGAGTTTGTTTTCGCATAGAACATGATAGTTCCCTTGTCTGTGGATTTTGAGAAACGTTGTGAATTATTTTTGGCATAACACTTGGTTAAAAGATTTTCATCGATGATAGTCATCATGCAAGATCACTATAGACATCCCAAGTGGAACCATCCAGCTAGGATGAGCATAGGTCCTCAATGACTCCAGGAGTGTAACCCTCCAGCTGGGATGGGTGTGGGTCCTCTACCACTAGAGTTGAATGCTTCTACTAGGCAAGGAATGGGTCTTCCATCAAATTCTATAGTGGAACTATCTTATCAGCACAAGGCATGGGTCCTCTATAGACTCCTGAGTGGAACCCTCTGCCTAGGATATGCAATAGTCCTCTACACGTAGAGTGGATACCTCCTTTCATCTTAAGGAAAGGGTCCTCTATAGACTTCTGAGTGGAACCCTAAATCTAGGATGGGAATGTGTCCTCTACCACCATAGTGGAACTCTCCTCCTAGACAGGGCATGGTTCCTTCATTAACTATCAGATTTGATCCCTCCTTTTGTACTAGATAGTGGTTCCTCTACCTAGATATTATAGCTCAAGGACTATTCATCATAGTGAAGAGATATGGATTAACTTTTATAGTTACATCGTGTAAGATGAGTGAGATTCTTTACATCATTGATGGAATTTTGGAACCATATGAGACTCTTCTTCTTGGAGTAATCTGTGAGATATATATCACATTACTCTATTTTTTTGGGATTCTTTTGACTGTTCATACAAACATTCAACTATATCCATTTCTTTAGATTCGGTTTCTCTTATTACATGGGTTGCGAAGATACATAATTTTTTCCAGATGATTTTTTTATTTCAATTTTCATGTTTGGATGAGTATACTCTCTTTCAGTGGGTGTTGAAGACTCTATGTGTATTTTATCTACTCACTATGTTGATACCTTTGGTTGGCTAAGGTTACTCTTTTTCTTGTATCAGTTGAGCTGCATCATGTTTTCTATATATTTTATTTCTATTCATGTTGTATATTTTACTGATCCCCCTGAATATTCTAGAGAGTCCTAATGGGTATTTATATACTATCATTTTCATGGGATTTTCCCACACATGTCGTTTCTTATACAAAAGAAATACAGGTCAGTAGTGAATTCAGAGGATCTTATGGATACTTGATAAATATGGCTATGTATGATGGTTGTAGCTTAGAGATATGAATATTAGGTATTTTAGTGTTTTAATGATGATTTTTATCAAGTTGGGGCATATTTCTAGTTGGGCTTGAATTTATTCCCTTCAGTTTTTAGTTTACAGTACCGTACTCCTATAAAATTTAGAGTTTTTATATGTATGGTTGTCCCCTTAGGATTTTTATTCTTTTAATTTTACACCTTTTTTTTCATCGATATGGATATTTTTTGCAAACAGGTACGTATAAAATGACCTCACCATGGTATTTGTTTCTTCAGAACTAGTCCCCATCCCCTGGAATATGGAGGCGGGCTTGGAGTTGTTGTGGCTCAAGACTAGGCTTGTGTCGGGTCATGACAGAATGGTATCTGAGCTGGTTTGATCCTTGGGATTGTGGTTAGAGTCTTCTTGTTATGGGGATTTGGTTGGGTTTAGGGAAAAAATGCAAAAGTGACTCAAGAATTTCTCTTAGGAAAATTAATCCTTTGATTGTGTGGGAAGTCGATGTATCCATTCACCAAGACCTTGACTTACTATTTTCAACTAGGCATGTCGAGACATTGGTTATAGGGATCAATGGTACATAAAACATATATGATTAATTATATGACTGTTAATCTTGAGTAATATCTCCATTATATATATATATATATATATTCTCATTGGACCATTGTTCATCTTGATAAAAATTTTATGATTCCTCCACGATGACAGCCAGCCAGGATACCAATTTCAGATCATGATGATGATCTGATGAGCTATAAAACCTCATTCCAGGGTCTATCCCATGATATTCTTCACTATGTGGATAGGTAGAAGAACCTACACCTATTGAATATTATATTATCCCAGTAGATTAAGTTGTGGATGCATGTGGGCTTAGCATTCTCCAAGAGTTCTGGAACTAGAGACTGAAAAGATTCCATAGTAAGATAGATCCTTTAGAGGATTAGGGTTGGATAGAGTCAGTGATATGGGTTTTCAGACTCATCCAAAAACTAGTAGATTATGTTGTTTCACTAGAATCTAGCATTTTATATAGATTATTTGGGCACTGGTGGAGCCTTGTTACTCAGATTTATGATGAGTTGACACTCTTGTGGCCTGAATTCTAGTAGTTGTTTTTTGAGGATTATTACCCCTCCTATTTGTGGTTATTTTAGATTCAGAATATTTTAGAGTTGAAATAGTGAGGGGTGATAGTTTATGAGTATGTCATGAGGTTTTCAAACTTTAGACAGTACTCCCTTGACATGATCCAAGATGGCTACTTTCGAGCACAAAATTTTGATCAGGGACTCCTCAGAGAGATATATGCCAGCATGGTGCCCTTGTGAATGCCCACCTATGTAAGGGATCTAGATTGGTCACTAGTTAAAGAGATATTTCTATAAAAAGGATGAAATGTAGCTTGATCTAGTAGCGGGATTCCTAGTGCTATGTCCTCTACATCGGCTAACAGGAACCAGCCAGTAGGATCTCAGTGCGAGAGATCCTTTTGTGATTAGAATTAGGCATGAGGTCATAAAGTATTGGGATAATATAGAGAACCAAGCCATATTAGAGAGGGTGAGTGATATGATTGTGATGGAAGAGGTCACATAGCTTGTTACTTCCCAACCATAAGTGTCAAAGAGGGAAAAAAGTTAGCAAATGAATCAACATGGTAGATGAATCTCCATAATCAAGGATCTCCCAAGTGAGGGAAGAGTGGTCCCCATGGAGGAAGAGTTGGAAGTGGAGTAGGAGGATATATGTGTGGTGAAAAAAACTATGATATTCTTATACCACCACCACCAAGCATCCCAAATCTGGATCAGGGAGCTGGTAGCCAGGGACGTGGATAGTTGTAGGATCTAATGTCTTATGAACCCACAGTGCACGAGATGATTAGAGGTACAATCTGTATATATTATTCTCTTTTATAAATATTAGTATACATAGGTTCAAACCATTATTTTAACATCTATTATCAGGGTGTGATAGCAAGAGCTCCTAGTTGTGGGGTTATCCCCACAGCATCATCTTGAGATTTCTGCAGAGAAAACATATTCTATTTATTTTATCTGCTGATCTTTCAAGCTATCTCTTGGTGGAAAGAGGTTCACGTGGGCTTTTTGGTTAGTATAATAGAACCATATGATATCATATTGGGTATGTATTGGTTTTCCCTAGTCCAATCCCATATTTACTATTACCTTAGATGAGTCAGATGCCTTTGTACTGAGGGGACAAGATTAACCTTTATAGGTGTGAGAGATATCATGGATGAGTGGCTGGATCTTGAGAGAAAGATGATACAACCCATCAGCCATCAGTTATAGAGTAAATCTCTTGGTTCAGCCATCTCTTCAGGCATCTGGATTCCTTTAGTGGTGAAGTATTTTAGAGATGACTACCCTAAGGATGTTCCTGGACTACCTCTGAAGAGGGATATAGATTTTTTCATCGACTTGCATCCTAGGACCAATCTAATATATTTTTTGGCATATCATAAGACACCTATAGTGTTTCGGGAAATGTGTTCTTTGTGAAAAATGTGGACATGAGGTTATAGATTTGTGTGGATTATCGTTTCTTGAATTAGGCCAAGATAATGAAAAAGTACCCCTTTAGATAAATGAAGACCTATTTGGCCAATTTTTTGGCATGAGATGGTTCTCGATGATCGATCTCTAACCTGGCTTCCATTAGTTGAGGGTTCATGAGGTTGATATTCCAAATATGGCTTTATAATTACTCTATTCAGACTATGAGTTCTTAGTTATGACCTTTGGTGTGACTAATTCCCCCCTGTGTTCATGGATTGGAGGAACTAGGTCTTCAAGCCATACATGGACCGATTTATGGTTTTCTTCATCGATGGCATAGTTATCTACTCTGTATCATCGGAGGAGAATTTAGATCACTTGAGGATGTTTCTAGATTTTCTTTAATGTGACTATATTTATGTAAAACTCTTGAAGTTTGATATCTTGATTCAGAAGCTTCAATTTCTATGGAATTTCATTTTATATTGTCGTCTATCTATGGACCCAGTAAACTTGCATTCAGTTATTTCTTAGGATTCACCCAAGACCATGTCAAAGGTGTGTATCATTCTTGGCTTTACAAGGTACTATAGGAGGTTTGTGGAATACTTATACAAAATTATTTCCCCTTTGACCACCCTGACAAGAAAAGGGAACCTATTTACTAGAGATGATCGGTTTAAGATGTCCTTTGAGGAGTTGAGGCTAAGCCCAATGAGTGATCCTTTTTTGTGACTACAAAGGAGGGCTTGGACTTCTTAGTATATTTATATGCCTCAAGATCTTGGATTGAAAGTGTGTTGATGTAGTGGTAGGCAGTTATCATAGATGGGTAGAGGTAGTTGAGACCTTATGAGAATATCTACGCAAATCAAGAACTATAGCTGGCAGTGGTAGTTTTTACCTAAGGTTTTGGAGATACTAGCTTTGGGGAGAGAATGTTGTATTTTACTCAGACCATGATAGTCTCAGGTATGTATTCATATTGACAGACTAGAACTTGGGAAAACAAAATTAGTTAGAGTTCCTACATGAAAATAACTTCTAAATAGTCTATACTTTCGGGAATAGAAACATAGTATCATATTTCCTTAGAAGGAAGTCTTAGGATTACGTATTGCATGAGGATTCAGATCAGTTGGCCTACCTAAAACTTACCTTACTGGAGAATGAGGGTATAATTTTTCTATAGTCAATGGTGTGGACTCCTTCGCCTCTCGAGTGTGTGAGAGACTCCCAGATGGGAGACATTTACTATAAGGTCTAAATGACTAGATATCCATTGGTAATTCACCATATGGATATTATGAATGTGGGAATCATGTCATCCTTTTCAAGGGATAGACAGTGGTCCTAGTCATGATGCGGGAGGAGGTGATGTAGGAGTTCCACACATCTCTTATATATGTACATCCTGGTGTGAGAAATATGTACAGATACCTTAAGCGGCAGTCTTGGTGGGCCGACATGATATCAGGCGTAGATGAGTTCATCTCTCTATGCCTCACCTATCATCTGGGGATGGCTAAGCAATATTTTTCAATAGGTTTGTTGTATCCCCTTAAGATCCTGATGTCTAAGTGGGATGACATATCCATATACTTTATCACAAGGATTTCGAGGAAAATGAAGGGCCATGATACCATATGGGTAATAGTTTACCTACTCACAAAGTTGGTAAACATCCTTTCTGTTAGGGATTTGAGTTCATCGAAGAGTTTTTTGTAGTTGTATATACAATATATTTTTCTCTTTCATGGGTTTCCATTGAAAATTTTCTCTGATATTGATGTATTTTTTATGTCGAGATTATGGAGAGGCCTATAGGAGGAATTCAAGACCCAAATGAGGATGAGTACAACCTTTCACCCCTAGAACGTTGGGTAGACTAAGTGTAAAATCTAGGTGTTGAAGGATATGATGATAGATTTAATGTTATAATTTCTCTAGATTTGGGATAGACACTTTACCTTGGTAGAATTTTTGTATAACAATAGCTACCACTCTACTATCAAAATGACACCTTTTGAGGCCCTATACGGGAGACCCTACAGGTCTCCCTTGTGAAGGATATAGATCAACAAGACATATCTTGTGAGTACAAATATAGTGTAGGTAATGATGGATAAGGTTCAAGGCATCCTTGAATGGATGTGGATGGCCTAGAGTATACGAAAATACTACTCAGATTGTCATCATACACCCTTGGAGTTCATATTGGGAAACCATGTTTTTCTGATAGTCTCCCCACGAAGAGGATTGAAGTTTTTTTCCTAGGTATTCAAACTTTCCAAAAGGTTCCTCGGTTTGTTTTAGATAATGTAGATGGTTGGTGAGGTTTCTTACCACCACACAATACCCTTACGGCTAGAGTGGGTGTAGGACAGCTTCCAGTGTCACAATTGAGGAGATACATGCATAACCCTCTACATGCCATCAACTGAGGTGATCTAGAGATCCATGATGGATCCACATTTTTTAGAGCACCCAATGGTGATCAAGGATTTATAAGAAAGGCCCCTACATGGATAGACCATCCCATTGTTTTTCATGTTATGGAATAATGAGAACCTGAAGGAGAGTTCCTAGGTGTGGGAGAGCCATATGCAAGCTCAGTATCCCAAGTTGTTTATTTTGATTTTCTTTGTTGTGATGAAAATATCAAAGGATGGAATGATGTAGATACCCATTTCTCCATGAAATAATTATATATATATATATATATATATGTTCTGGTATGACATTTGATTCTGAGGACCAGTGTTCCCAGAGTTGATTTTATAAAAATATTAAATATATTTTAAATTATGTGTTCATAGTTTCTTAATAAAAATGGGATAACTCTTAAATGGAATATTGGATCAAAAATATGAGACCACTATTGAGTTTGGAATGTATTTTTACCCTATATGTGACCTAAAATTGCTCAGCATGGGGCCTTTGGATTTCTTTCCCATTGGTGGTACGTCTAGTGACTATATTTGTTAATTAAAATAATTAATTTTCTTGTTTTAACTAAATTAAATATTTACATATTCATCACCATGGTAAATCCTATTGGTTTATCCATATAACCCCTATGAGGATTCTAGAGTTTCATCACACCCTTCCATTAGAAAATCTGATTAGATGCCGAAAAAATGTTGGATCAGGGAAGATTGGATCACATAAAATGAAACAAAATTATTTAATCATTTTTAGCAAGTTCTTCAATGAAGAATGATACAATATCTTGGTAGGACTTGTGAATTTGTGTATTACTACCTTTTTGGTTAAATTAATTCATCATATCAACCACCTCTATTGATCTATTCCAATTTCACACCCTTCGTATTCTCCTTTGTATTGATTAAATTGGTTATTATTGTTTTATAACCTTAAAATACCTATTCTTGATCGTTTTCCAAGAACTATAGTCCAATGATGGTTAAATTATTTTTTTATGCCTTTACCCCATCAATATTTCACGATATTCACTGGTTAGACCTCGCGGTCCTGGTTTGATGTTATCGAGCACTATCGAGCCCTATTGAAGCCCCATAATCATGAAAAATTCATGTATAAGGGAAGGACCAAATAATATAGATCAATTCTGGAATCCTGGTGGGTTTTGGTAGATTTTTTATATCATCAAATATCAAACCATAATTCATGGAATAAGACAGAGTAGTTGTGGTGATAGGTAACTGTTGAGAGGCTTCGGGAATCAAGTTTTTAACCATCGGAGGTCAAAAATCTGCCATCCAAAGTCAATTCCACTAATCATAGGCAGATATAGGGATGGAATTAAAGTGGTGATGGTACATTTGAATTTTGTATCACAAATATGATAATCTATGAAAAACTAGACTACATGCCATGTATCATGATGAAAACACAATGTGTGGACACTTGGATGTGGCTGCTACGGTTTTGGGAATTCATAATAATGGCATGAAATTTATCCCGCCAACATGCCATGGACATCATCCCTGAGTGTAAAATTTGTTTGTAGGAGAAAACAAGTATTAAATCATATGGGATTACACGGACAAGCACACGGTCATGTACAATAGTACACAAACATGGGGTAAAGTACACAGACACGTGGTTATTACTCGGACGCAACCAAGCACAAATGCAGTACCCTAGGTAGTATGGGACCACAATATATATCCTTCACACACTCTGTAACAATAATTTTTTGCTTATCTATGTACTTATAGGGAAATTTATATTAAAAATAGTGGGACAACACACCATGTGGGTCCCCTACACACCGTGTACCCCTTGTTTCCTTTTGAAGAAACCTCAAGATTTTTTATCTCCTATCTTTAGAATCACATTTTGGCATGTTAGTAGTATATCCTAAGTGTTTTCACATAGAAGTTGATGGTTTATTCTATTATGTATTTTGAGATATTATGGGGAATTTACTGGGCACAACGCTGGGTTAGGGAATGCTCAAGGACAGTAGTGATCACACAGGTTCACCAGAGACATCCCGAGTGAAACCCTCTAGTTGGTCAAGGCATTGGTCCTTAATGAATCCAAGAATAGAACCCTACATATTAGTTGGGAATAATTCCTCTACCATTGGATTGTAACCATCCTTCATGGAAGGTAATGGGTCCTCCATCATCTTCTAGAGTGATAGCCTCTTGTTAGCACAAGGCAAGGGTCCTAAAAAAATCCTGAGTGGAACCCTCCAATTTAACTAGACATGGGTCCTCGCTGACTTTTAGAGTGGAACCCTCATGTTGGGATGATGATGGGTCCTCTACCACTATATTGAAACCCTCATATCATCATATTTCATGGTTCCTCTATAGACTTCTGAGTGAAACCCTCTATATAGGTCTGGCATGGGTCCTTGATGACTAGATTGGAACCCTCTTGCTGGATTAGTCATGGGTCATCTACTACCAGAGTGGAACTCACTTACTAGGTAGGGCATGGGTCCTCCAACAAATATCATAGTGGAACCCCCTATTATTCCCGGTCATGGGTCTTCTACCTAGGGATTGTGGCCCCTTGACTGTGCGACACAGTGATGAGGGATAGCGTGGCTTGGGTTGTTACTTCTTGGCAAGCACATGAGTTGTTGAGAATAATTGATGGAATTTTGGAACTATTGATCACTATTCTTCTTGGGTTTAGATTGTATATATATATATTTCCTTCATCTCTCATTTGGTATATTTTCCATTTAGCATACATATATACATTTGTATACATACCTTTTTATTTTCTTACTCTCATTCCATGGGTTGCGAAGAAGCTCAGGGTATGCCACTTGATTTTCTTGTTTATCTTATCATGGATGGATGAGTACACTCTCCTATTATGGGTGTTGAAGACTTGAAATGCAGTTTATCTACTCACCATGTTGATCCCATTGTTCTTAAACAGGGATTCTCTCTATCATTATTGGGTTGAGCTACATCCTATTTGTTATACAATGTCATTATATTTGTGTTGTACCTCTTACTTCTACCCCTTCATCTTTATGGGTTTCCTACTAGGTATGTATATAATAAAATTCCATGTTATTTTCCTACATGTTTCATGTCTTACCGAAATGATTGATAGGTTGGTGGTGACTTCATATGAGATTAGGGATACCTAGTACTTTGGACCGCATATAGTGGTCACATCTGGGAGATCAAGTGCTAGGCTCTATCAACATTTTACATTCCATTTTTTCAGGTTGGGACATATTTCTAGTGGGTAATGTATTTCATCCCTTTAATATTCAATTTACTCTATTGTAATCTTGTATTTTCTAGAGTTTTTACTTACAGTGTTTTCCACTTAGTATTTTTCTTCTTCTACTTTTACACCCTATGGACTTGTGAAACGAGATGGGTGTGTGTGTCCATACATATACTTAAGAAATGGACACTACATGTTAGTTAATCTATCTTCACTGGTCTCCATCCTTTGTATTATGAAGGTGGGGTTGGTGTAGTTGTGTCTTGAGCCCTGTATTGGGTTAGGTCATGATAGTTTCCAAATATACATGACCTATATTATTCTGGCATGGATCATAATGTTATGTATTAAATATTCATATAATTAGAATTAATAATTATGTATTAAAATTATGCTTCATTATAGTTGGCATAAAATAAAGGTTTAGTTACCTTTAGAAACATGGATGAGAAACATTTAGTGACAACCCTTAAGAAAATCCTATATATACGATAACTTCCTACATTATGGTGTAGGAAGATGTTTGGTTTTCCAAGAAAAATGTCACCATCTAGATACTATAAGTGGATGTAGTTTTGGAATAGATTTATCTTGGGGTAATAAACCTAAAAGTATTTTTTTCAATTATATCTTGTCCATTATTTTATTACATGGTGATTGTGCACCTATTTCACACTAGGTTTTAGACTCCTGATGGGTATGTTAGGGTTAATTCAAATTATATTTACAAAACATTATTAATTATTTGAATATAATATGATCATTAATTACCTAGGATAAACCTAAGGTTTCATAAAAAAAGTTTTCATGATTTATATACCTAATAAATAATTTTTAATGATTATGTGGTTTCCTACTATGATTATTATTTCTCAAACTATGTTTTCAGTTTTATCCAATGGATAGAACCCGATAAAATCATACTAATATAGAATGTGATAAAAAAAATTCAATGATAATACTCTAAATAAACCAAATGATATGGTATTTATAATGAAAAATATTTTACTATGCTTACACAACATTCTTAAGACATGAATAATGCTAAAATTCCAAATGATCAATTGGGGGAACAATGTTTTGTTGAGTACATAATTAGGAAACATCCAATATCATTTTTGAGACTTCGGATACATTATGTTTTTAGTAATTTATCATTACCATTGAAAATATATTTCTTAGTCTCCACTATTGGAAGCATGAAAAATTCAATTTGGAAGTCTATCATTTGGAATGTGAAACAGATCAATGGTAGACCCTTATCAAGATTAGATGTCAACTGAAAGAAATAGACTCTTTTGAGTGGATGATTTTAAGATATTATTTTTTTAATAATTACTTTAATTATATTATACATATGATAATTGATAAGTAATTCCTTGAGTTTTTGTAGAAGTTTGATGATTCTATTCGTACCTATGTGGAACAATTTACAAGAAATGTGATGTATGCTTTTGGTATTATCATCTAACCTAAATTTAATCTTGATTGATTATTCAATTGTCTAAAACCATTTATATGAATAGAATTATACATAATTTAATCTAGTATAAATGAATAAAACATTCTAAGTACTATCAAGGTAGAGATGGATATTGAATTTACAAATCAATGTCATGGTTTTGATAAGAAAAAAAGTATTAAATTCAAAGGAAATTATATAAAACCATGAAGAGAAGAAAATGAGATTTCCATTATACAGAAATTGTGGAGAGAAACATGGATGTAATATTATTTAATGGGGCTAGTAAATACTCAATGGGTGGAGAGAAACATGAATTTAATTTACTTAATAGTAATAGTAAATGATTAAAGTGTGCAATGGACGGACATAAGGATATAGAATGGATAATTAATGGTAAAAATACAGTTAATGATGTGAATTGGGAGAAAGATACACCGAATGAACCACCCACACTTTATTATTTTGAATACAAAGAGTATAGAAATTATTCAAACTAGTGAACAAATACAAAAGATCTTTATGATGATCTTAATCAGAAAGCTATTAGTCGTAGAGAAAAATAGAATTTTTATATTATCACTATTTTTGATTTGGGGTATGATGAATACGTGGTGAAAAGTAAACTTACCATATAAACTATAACTAATAATGTTTTATCTGATTTTAAATCTACCCAAACTTTAATATCAAATAATTTTATAATTGTATCATAGTTACACCTCATATGTTAGATGTGTAATTAGCATTGAAACCTCTAATGGTATGAAAATCACATATCATGTCTATGATTCTTAAATGGTTGAATTTTTCAAGAATTTTGATCCTATAAATTTTTAATTATTCCTCTTGTTGAATTTTAAGTTTTCTTTAGCATGAATTTGACTTATTTAAATAAATCCCACTTCAATTTTGAAAGAATAGATGTCATGTTTGAGTTTATAAACCAACTTACGATAATATGTCAATGAAGTGATAAAAATTATTTTTTTGATGTTAATTGCATCCATTGTATTCATGTTAATTCCAATTAAAATAGTTGTTTAAATTAGATGGTTGGGGTGAAAATCATCATCAAATATATTCCTATTATGTGGGTGTTTTTTATGTCTTACATTAAGAGTTTCCTAATCTTACACTGAATTGTGAGGTTTAATTTTCAGTAAAAATCATTATTAGTGATAAAACTTTTTTAAAGACTTCATATCGAATGTATATAATTGAGTTACAGGAATTAAAGATGTATATCCAAGTGAATATAGATAAGAGATTCATTCATAAAAATGTGTCACCTTAGGGTGAACCTATTATTAATTTTAGATGAAATATGGATCAATGTGACTCTGCATTGATTATTGAGAAATTAATAGGATCATTATTAGGAACTCAAATCCTCTACCATGTATTTATTACTTGTTTCATTAACTATATAGATATTAATAATTTTCCAATATTTACCTTCATTCAAAATATCATAAATTGTGGGTTAATAAGAAGGATGTACCCAATAAATCATTTCATACATGCTATGGACACTATGAATTTATAGTGATGCCATTTTGGCTTACTAGTTCCCCCACAATATTCATGGATTTAATGAATATATTATGTAGAGATTACCATGAATAGTTTTTGGAAGCATTTATATAATAAATTCTTATATATTCATTGAGAATGCAAGAACATGAATATCTCATGAGAATTATACTGATTTCACTAAGGAAATATAAGCACTTGGAAAAATTTACAAAGTGTGAATTTTTGAAAAAAAATGTGGTTTATTTTTGGGTTACATAATATCAAGGGAGGGTATATCTACTGATACATCACAAATAATGTTTTTTAATTTTTTCCCAGACAAACAAGTATGACTAAGATCCATTATTTTCATAGTTTGGATGGATATTATCGACTCTTTATAGAATATTTATTATGATTTTCTAATCCACTTAGTAGGTTGACTTATAATGGAATAATGTTCCTTAGGATAGATAAATGAGAGTAAAATTTTAGGGAACTGAAAAAAAGTTAGTCAACCCACCTATGATTACACTACCATATATGGGATAATGGATTGTGATCAGTAGTGATGTATCAAAAAAGGGACAGGGTTGAATCCTCATAAATGGTGTAATTAATTTTTATATTTCTACTTTTATGGATAAATATTAAATATATATATATATTAAATATATGAGTAATTTATATCATTATTTAACATTTTGAGATTATGGATCCATGATCAATGTACAAGGACCAAAACTACTGAACCAAATCATACATGAAAAATGATGCACTTATCACCTCGTATAGTGATTTTAATAATGAATTGTTATTAAAAGAGTGATAAAAAGTGACAAGTGAAAAATATATGGTACTATATATATGATTATGGTTTAGGAATTTATCAATACTAAATCTATAATTATTATAATGGATATTGGAACATGTACTAAGGATTATGGACCTTTGGTTAGGGTTATATGTTATAATATCATTTTTTATTAGGATTGTTTATGATTATATTCTGATGATGAATTTTTATTATTTACCTTTCAATAAAATCATAAATTTAATAATAATCTAGTTATTTCTTTAAATTACATGTTTTCTTTTATTTTTTATATATTTATGTTATTAAGAGAACAAAATAATATTTCTAAACAAACCCAGCTTTATTTCTCCCCTTAGTTTAAAAACATTTTTCCTTGGATATCCTTATTATCTAAAAATGTTTTAAAGGATGTTTTAAATATAACAAAAAAATTAAAATGAATTTTTACCCATGATTTAATTTTTACAAAATGGTTTAAGAGAAATATTCTTAGATTTTTCTGAACAAGGTACATATTGACATATTTACAATTGTATGAAATGAATGTATTCTTTTAACATTAACAGTATGAATAAAATTTCATACCATCTTAAATAAATAATGATTTGAATCTTTCTTTAAAATTTTACATGGCTCTTTTAAAATAAATATTTTTCCATAATATCTTGGAAATTTTTATATTTTAATGAGTGATTACAAATTAAAAAGGGTATTTTCCTCAAGAAATATTCAAACTGATATTTAAATAAATATTAAATTATGATTAAATCATTTGAGTTTATTTATTAATTAAAAATTATATGATCCAAGTATACCATAATTATTATTTATTCTTATGGTTCCTGGTTATAATGATAAGATAAATAGGAAACCTATTCTTTTTCATTGGTTATGCCTTGATGAAATGGCTATGAAACCCATTTCATTTTCATGGGTTATGATATGAGGATTTTTTACTATATTTTGGAATAAATATATATGATTTTAATTATATTTTGGGTTGGCCTAAATTTATATAGTCCCCCAATGAATTAGGTAAAGATTTAAATCCTCTAAGATAAATAGGACATGAATTTGGAGTAAACCCAGTTTAGTGAGGGAATCGGTCCACTGTGTTAGTCTTGAGAGGGATCTTTTACCAATATGATCAAATATGGAGTGAACCAAATACAATATGATTTTATTGTCTAGGATCCTTGACTACAAAGTAAATGATTTTCTATTCTTATGTGCATGTCACAAATTTATGTCTTATTCCAATTTTAGGATCTCGTGGACCATGTTCGTTGATTTTATTTTGATTCATGTGTTATAAACTACCAATATTTATGAAATGACTTCATATTATGATATATGATATAAAGGTTTTGGTTTTGAAATGTTCATATCATATTATTATACACTTAATACCATATTATTATTATGTGAACATTGATATCTCCCTTATTTACTCTTAATGAGAATCTAATCTCACCCTTTTTATGTTTCCCTTCCCTAGAATATGAAGGATGGTTTTAAGTATGATATTTCTATGAAGTGTTTTAGTCATGAATAACTAACTGAGAGATTATGTATAGATCTTATTAAAAATTTTCTTATGTTTCCAAATTTCCAAGGACACTAGACCTATATGATTCTGGTGTGGATCATAACTTTATGTATTGCATATTTATCTAATAAGATGTAATATTTATATATGGAAAGTATGGGTCACTATATTTTTCAAAGGGATTCATTTCTTCTACAATTATTTGGATATTTTTAATTATAACCTATATTTGTTAGCATTATTTTTTGTGTGTGTTTAGATAGTTTGGTGTGAAATAAATGGTTTATAATTACTTGATAAAAATTAAATTCTCAATGATTCACTGTTTTAGGTGTAATTATTTGATTAAAATAATTCTAAATAAATTAATTATCATATGATGTAAGTGGGATAATTTTTCTCTTTTGAAATTTACATGACTACGAGACAATATTTGTTTTAATGGTTTGATGTTCTAAAAATGATTTTGATCAATTTACTAAATTTTCCCCAGGAGTTTTTATTTATGGATAAATTTTTCTATTAGGTACTTATTTATCTACATATTTATTTTAGTGATGTATGGATATGTGTGAATGGAGTTATGGTTTGGATATTCATATATCTATGAGTATATAGTAACGATTAACATGGTGGGGAGATGCCCACCTATGAAAAAATATTAAAGTAATGAAAATATTTATATTTATTTAATATTTTTAAATAATTTATTCAAAATTGTATAAGGTTTAATTATTTTCAAGACATTATGGGGTGGAAATTTTTTATATGGGGGAAATTATGTCAAAAATAATTTCATTTTTAGATATTTATTTTTTATTCATTGTTTTGAAAAATTAGTTCATGGTTTGGGTCAAAATTTAATATTTTTTAGGGATTTTTACATTATGTATTGGTAAGGTGGACACCCATGCATGATCCCATGAAAATAAATATTTGAAATGGTGAACTATATTTATGTATTGAGAGTTTCACACCATCCTTTCAGGAGTTCTCATCTCATTCACAGTACCCATAAAATTTTTTTTAATCTACCCTCTAATTTCCTTAAATTCATTATAAATGATGTTTACCTCTAATTTCTTCTAATTTGGATATCCTCAATCCTATATGTACTCCATTATCCTTTTATAATTAAGGAGAACTCCATTGTGAAATATCTTTTTTTAGTCATGATTCATTGAGGTTAGTGGCTGATATATTCTTCTTACCCCCTTTTCTCCTATTATATTTCCTTCTTTCGTCACATTCTTATCTCTTTATGTCCATGGTGGAAAGAGCTTCAAGAATCATAATTTTTAATTGGGGGCTTTCAAATATTAGGTTTCCTAGTCATCATATATGGTTTTATTTTTATCCATTACGGTAGATGTATACTCTAGATTGTTGATTTCATTATAATTGTTAAGTGGTTCCATGTATTTTACCTTATTTATGATATCATGAGTGATTCTATGTTTTTAATCCTTGTAATCAATCTATATAGATTTTATAATATTTATATATGATGATGTTTTGGGATTAAAATATTATTTCTCAACATTTTTTAATATAAAAGTGTAATAACTATATTTATATTCCTAAAACTAATTATCCTGAAAACAATTTACACAAGGTGTTCAGTGAAATTCCAACCTTTTTCAATAAATAATTAAATAGGTTTTTATAATAATATTTATTACAATTTAAAAACTAATTAACATTAAGTGTTTTAGGTGATTCACCATTATTTAGAACATGTTAGGTTACTTTAAATTAAATTTTATCTATAATACTAAGCTATGTTATTTCAACATCTTTTCAAGATCTTCATAAATTTTAGCATTTTCATAAAGAAATAAATTTTCAAGAACTTTGATAAGATTTTAAAATATGTATATTTATGTAATATTTTTTAATTACTACATTGATGTTGAATTTTATTATAACATTAGAAGATAATCTCCATGATGTTTCTAAAAAACTGATTCTATTAGGGTGATTTAATGATTCTAGATAATGGATATTATTATGTCGTGGAAGTTTTTATAAAAGGGACTACTTCTATGAATGGTATTCATATGTGAGGGTAAGTTATGAATGATGTATATTTATGTTATATTATTATACATTTAATATTATTTCCCAAATCTAATTACATGTAATTGGAAACCATAAGTAGCTAAGTTGGAAATCTTAGGATAAATACTACATTAGTGTATAATTTTTCAGAGCTAGTGCCCCCTAGTTAGGACCGTGCTCTATCTAGGGGTGGTGTGGATGGAGTGTGACTCTTAATAAGGAAATGATGTCTAACACTTAGTGTTTATGTTGTTGGTTCACATCAATCATTCCAATTAGGTGGATTCCACTATTTTATTATCTATTATTTTCTCCAATGATCCTAGGTGTTCCTATGATTATTTTTATGATTAGTTAATCAATATTCGTTCTTATTATTATTCTATAACCCATGTTCTTTTATAATTATGATTTATGAAGAATAATTAAAGATTTTATTTTAACACCATAACAAGAAAAAGTTATTTTAAAGTAATGATACATGCATTGAATGTGAAATTTTTCCATTTATTTCTTAATTCTATATGCATGAAGAGAGTTTCCCTTAAAATATAAATTATCTTTTACTTGAACTTCACTAAATGTTTTTATATGTTTATTAAAATATAATAAAATTTAATTATGTTTTAAAGATAGTTTTAAATGGGAGAATCCTGGTTAATTTTATAGTAATTTTTAATCAATATTCTCATCGTTTTTTGATCTTATCCTGATATGTGTGAAATTACGTTTTAAAAGAAATATATTTTTTATTTTTAAAATATTTTATTTCATTTGAAAGACACATGTTTCTTGGATTTAATTGGAATGATAAAAATGATAATTTCTTAGTTTTATTATAAACTATCCTAACACGGGTTAATTTTTGTGTGTTTTAGATGGAGTATTTGGTGGAATCTAATTTGGGATTGTTCCTCACAGCTTACATACATATTCTATGTGTATTTACACCTTTTGAGTTTTTGATGTAGGTCCATGAAAATCAGTTCTTGGAATTAATGTGTGACCCTTTTTTCGGTTTAGGTTATGGAGGTGATAGGTGAAACAAAATCTATTATCATATATAGATAGTCTTTTCTGACTTATTTTGGTCACTCAATTTTATTATATATTTTTGGTTTTGTCTCATGTATCATTTCACATAAATATTAAATTTATTTTGTAAATTTTTTGTTTATGTATTGATTTTTTAATAAAAATATGGTTACTATAAAACAGTAGGGTGAGATTATGTAATTTATTATATTCATATGATTTTTTGAGTTTTATTATCTCATTATACCCTGTTTGGTTTGTCATTATTTTGTATAACTCTTTATTTTACATGTGTGATTCACCAATATACTTATAGGTTATTTCAAACATCTGTGTAGAGTTTCATGATAACTTTTGATTTTGTGGACAAATCATTCCTATTCTAGTATGGTTTAATGATATGCCACTTGTTCATATCTTTTTATAATCAATAAATCTTCTTGGGCAATGTCGAAATCCAAACCAAGTGTAAAATCATAATATTTGGGTATAGTTTGTTATAGGATCTATAATGTTTCTAAAAAATTCAGCCTATTAAATGAATTAATTTCATAAATTTTTTATAAGTTAATATTATATATAACTATAAGATCAATTTATGATAATTTTTTTAATATTTAAATAAATTAATCAGATATTCATAAACCTCATATCATCATCACATGATGATACAACAAAACATGATATCTTATAGTTAGAGAAATTGGTTGAGTCTTAATTTATTGAACAATTCTTGAACATTCATTTATAAAACCATAGTTTAATAACCTTAAATTTACCATGGTTAGAACCAACAAAAACCACAATGATATTTAAAAAAATATGTTGTGATTTTTCATTAGTTTTTTTCTAACAATTTATAACTAAGGGTAAAGCCTTATATTCTTGGTTCTATTTAACAATATGTTTCATCATATGTAAACAATTGTAAAACCAAATTTGAAAAATTTTAGATATCATTTAAAACACCCTTTGAAAAAATTATAATCTATTTTAACCACATGTTTTATCTTATGTATAATCTTTTGAAAATACTTTCAAAATTTATTTTTGATATCTAATAAGAAACTTTTGGGTTTGTTTTAAAAAATATATAAAAACTCTTTGAAACAAAACATATCCTTCATTAAAACAACCACATTGTGTGAAATCACATGCTTTTATAAATGGATAAAAATTTTGAGTTACCTAATCGATAATTTTATGAAAAAATTGGACCCTAGTATATTTTCAGTTATGCTCATGTTATAAGGGGATCTAGAACGATATCCATCAAGCACATGATTCTCCATAACTATTTCAAAAAAATGTATGATATACTAGTGATGATAAAAATTTAATATATTTATCCAAGATATAAAGTGACTATAAGACATGGAAAACATCAGTCTCATATAAAATACTCATTTATTATGGATTATTAGAATATATATTGACCAGGTAGATGATAAAATTATATTTCATTCCCCTAGATAGATGAACACGTCCCATGAACATCATCTAGATAGATAAGAACATCACATGACACTTATTTAGGTATGGATATAAACTTAATAAATCATTCTTAATTAAGGGTCCATATCTCACACATTTCATATGAGAGAAAAAATCACACCTTATTCAAACCTTAATATATGACATAACCAATAACAAATCCATCCACCCCTAATTAGCTCAGCCTCAGGGAAGGAATATGAAGGGTATAAAAGAATAGTCTGTATCATGATATAAGTATTTTCAAAATTAGGTGATGGAAATTTAATATGAAATATTAACCCTTAATATAGTAAATACATTGTGTACTATAGTCAATGTAACAGCATTATATTTTGTGAAATATTGTTTTTCCAATTAGTTTAACTTTTCCGATATTTTTCATTACACACAATAATGAATATATATTTTATTATATGAAAAACACTATGTTTGGATTGAGTTATAGAAAACACCAAGTCAAGGTTTCACAACATGCAACACATATATTCGATTTTGGTATATGCAATACTATTCTTGGCTTGTGTTATACATAATGTCAAGTTCTTTCGATAGGTTGTGTTACAGGCAAGACTTTATTTTACCAAACAAAAGTATACTATTAAAATATTATTATTCAATATAATAATATACAACCTAGCCATTTAATTATATTTTATTAATTTTATTAACTACATTATGAAAATATATGTTTTATAATATAAATTTATTAGTTACCTATTAATTTGAAATAAAAATATAGATAACATTTGATTATAAAGAAACTAATTGTAAGATCTAAAAGTCATTTTGAATTTATAAATTTAATTATTTAGTGAATGATATTAATAAAATATATATTTTATATATTCAATAAATTATATTTGATATTCAACAAATATATTTTATAGGAATAAGAATAGAATAAATCCAATTTTATATATAAAACCTTATATTTTTAAAAAAGGTAATTTAACCACCTTTTAATAGAGAACCCATTTTAAATATAAATTTTTACACTTTTATAATTTTGATATGAAAAATTAAAATTATTCATTGAAATATTGAAATAAAAATTTACTCTGAATGAATTGTTTCTATTTTTTTTTGAAAAATATCATATTTGGATTAATATTAAAAAATACTGAATTTTTGTTCAAATTGTCATTTTCATATAATATATTTTTATAGTTAAATTGTATTTTAAATTGGGTTTAAAGTATAATTAGTTGAATAATACATAAATAAATCCAATTTATGTAATTTAAATCAATTTCCCATTGAATATATATATATATATAACATTTTAAACGTTTAAACGTTTAGCTTTAAAAACTAGCTTTTTCATTTTATCTATGGGAATAATTTTAAATATAATTTTTCCAATTATGTAAATTTAATAATTTCAAATTGATTCAATTTATGGAATAAAAAGGTCAATAATAGGTTTTAATTTCAATTTCATTTTTAGCTATAAAAAATTTACCATGAAAAAAAAATATTTACCATGGTATGGGTAAAAAAAATGAAAAATTATAAAGTTAAAAGGTAAAGTCTTAAAATATCTAAAAAATACAAAATTTAAAGGTTTTTTTTTGGTGTGTATCTACCCTATCCAACCTATAAAATATTAATTTCTATTTTAGGACCTTGAATTTAATGTCACCTCAAAATGGATGGATTTAAATATAAAATTTTCATTATTTAATCACTTAACCCCACCTCTCCTAAAGTATAAATACCACCCCTCATCACTCCATCATGACCCACAAAGCCTTGTAGCTCCTCCAATATCTGTACAAAACTCTCTTAATCACTTTCCACAAATCAAAGTTCTTCTGGTCTCACCAAAAGACAAAATACAAGGTTCTTAAGGGTCTCTCGAGGAGGTGATATTGAAGATGTAATTTTCTCAAAGTACCTTTCTTAATTTATTTTATTTTTCAACTTTATCCTCACCAACATCATCCATAAATTAATTACAGCTCCATAATAATTTATATATTAGATTTATATGTTTATAATGTAATATATAATATCCATTTCATTCCTCATCTCCTCTTATTCAAAAAGGAGAAATTATTGTCCAAGTTATGCTAGTTAATTGCCTCTGTGAATAAGGTTTTATTCTTTTTTAATTATTTCTTTCATGGATGGTCTTAAAAATATTTTTATGATCAAATAAAATTTTAATATTTATATTATAACTTATTTAATATTCTGTAAATAAAATATACACATAATAATAAATTAAATGAAACTAGTTCTTTGTGTTCGGATAAAACCCGCCAAAATGAACTAAATGGTTATAATTAACATTTTATAAAATGAATCATACTCATGTAAGAAATTAAAATTATATATGGAACCATTTATATTTATTGATGTAAATTAATACTATTTCATTCAAATTCTATAGTATTAATCTCATTTTACAATGACATCTAAAATTTTACACAATTGAATTGATCATGAAACATTGAAACAAACACAACCAATATTATGAAAATAACAAAATATTATTAATGAATGGGTCATAAGATGTTATATAATATTTATATAATGTACTATAAATATTAATTTGGTTGTTAAATGAGGTAATAACTTTATTTAAACTATTATACATGAGGTTTTAACATGTTTTAAGGAAGTCGAATGCGAGGTAAATGAATTTCCTCTCACTTTTTATTTTTGTCAGATACATGCCATATTCACCACCCATTTATTTTGTGTAGTGTGAGTACTAAAAATAAATTTATTAAATAAATTTTATAATTTAATTTATGATTATTTACATATCCATTTTATTATCTCTATCTCATGGGATTTTACAGTACAAAATTTAACAAATGAGAAAGGTATTTTTGTCTCAATTTTCCTTCTTTGAGACACATGTTTTGATATACACCTATGTTCTCTTACGAGGATTATATACTATAATTTGACACTTTATAAAATGAATATACTTTTTTTCATGATATTTTTTAGCTTTATTTACTTTTTTTATTTCATGGGGATTACGATAAAAATGTTTTAATGTGGCTAAGACACTTATAAATGTTTGAATATTATTTCCCTCGATAAATATTTTTAAAATAACTCTTAAGATTATTTTTAAGGAAATGTATTATAAATAAAAGTTTTATTTTTAAATTGGTTTTTAAAATCATTTTTTATATGTTTTCTAAGATATTTTCAATGAAAATGGTTTTCAAATATGTTTTATGTTCCGAAAATAATTTTTTTTAAAGAAAAAGAGTTCATTTCAAAATATCATTAATTTCTGAGATTGTGTATACATAAGTTTATTATATGATATAACTATCATCCATTTCCATGTTTCTTAAAATTATTTTCAATAATATTTTAATATTCTTCTAAAAAAAATTAAATTTTTTTTTACCAATATATGAGTTTTATTAAATGGTTTGAATGGAATATTTTTTCATTTTCCCAATGAGGTGGTTTTTGACTTTTTCAGAAAAACTACAAGAAGAATTTTTTTTAAAATTATAAAAAATGAATGGATTTTTATGATTTCATAATTTCTCAATAAATTGGATCTTCCATTAAAATTTCTCACGTTTATTTTCAATGAAAATGTTTTCTTTTAAAATTGTGTAGCATTTCAAGTTATGAAATTATTTTCAATCACAAAAAAGATATTTCCCTCAAGAATGGTTTTCAAGAGTTCTATGAAAATTATTTTCTATCTGATACAATTTTATTTTATGTTACTTTTGTTTTAATGGGGATATTAACTAATGATACCATTCTTTTTCTTTCTTTGAATGGTTTACATTTATGATGGATTTTTAGTTATGAATTTTGTTTCTTTTCCATGAGTTATTCAATGATGATGTGTTTTATGAAACCCATTTATTTTCATGGGTTATTAATGATTTATGTTTTTATGGAACAAATATTTATTATTTCATTATTATAAGTGTGAGAATTATATCTTTCTACAAATATTTGTTAAATATTTATATCTCATGAGGTCGACATAGAGGACCTTGTCCGTGAAGGTGGTTATCAGAGTGAACCATAACTACAAAGATGGTTATGGGAGTGAAACATGACTACCATGATAGTTATGGGAGATAACCATGTCTTCTAATATATTATGTGTAGTGAAACTATACTACTAAGATAGCCTTGGAATCAATTCCTTGACTACTATGGAAATTGTTTTTATATGCTTATGTGTCTTCCACAATTATTTGTCTTATTAAATTATTATGATTTAATGGAATATGTTATTTATTCTATTATGATTAATTTCTTATGAACTACCAATATTTATGCCTTGATACATGTTTATGATCAACGATACACAGGGTATGATCTTTTATTTTCATGATCTTTTTCTCATGCCCTTATACAAGTGATTTTGTTTACATATCTTCCATGTTTACTCTTACTAATCATCGGAGGTCACCCTTATTCATATGTATTCCTTTCCTAGGGTTACAAATAATGGTTTTAACTAGGAGTTATAAAAGGGGATATCTTTTTGGAAAACATTAAAGATATTTCTCAAGACTTGAAGTTTGTGTTCCACGTTTCCAAAGGCACTAATATAATATGGTCTTTAGGTGTGTGTTTATGTATTATTTTAATTATTCCACAAAATTTATATAATGTATGTGTATAAAAATATTGGGTCATTTTAGTAGTTATTATAATGAATGTTCAGTCAACATTTGAAAACTAGGATGAAAAAACATACTAAGATCCCAAATGATATTTCTAAGGATATTTCTAGTGATGTATCAAATGATAATCATAAGGTTTATTAGATTTAAAATTAGGTATCATGATTTATACATCCAATAAGTAACTTTTCATGATTATGTGGTTTCAACAATGATAATTATTTCTTACCCTATTCTTTTTGGTTTTAGTCAATGGTGTGAACTAGAAGAATATGGTGATCATGCATAGTTAGTTTTCATGGAACATGTTTAACAACATTCACCTTAACCAATTTTCAAACTCACTAAAGAATATAAGGATGGTGTTCATTGAGAGTTTGAGTAATAGAGACCCCAGAAGAAATAAGATTTGTTTTCCTTTGTGTTAGGAAAGTTAAATGAATCACCTAAGTGAATGTATTAGAAGAAAGAGAAGATGTTTTGATTGTGGAAAATAATGATTCGAAGAAAGTACCTGTAAATGAAAAATTATGGGTTTGATTAATGAAATGGATGGGAATATTTCTATCCTTAAGACAACATAAAAGGTTAAATGTTTTATGTCTGAAATGAAGGGTCATTATGAAAGTTGATGTCCTATGTGGAAATCTCCCAAAGAGAATAAGAAATGTGGTATGAGTAATGGTAATAATACTATTAATGATGAGAATATAGATGAAATATGAAATTAAAGATGTATTAAGTGATAATATTAGGTATCCTTCTTATTGGTTAAGGATTAAGTGGAATAATCAAAGCTTATATGTATTTGGATTCAATAATTATGTTATATGGATGGTGAAATATTACATGATTTTTCATTTTGTTTTATTCTCTTGGGATTTAATATTTTATGATGAATGTTTATGATAGATTGAAAAAGTGATTTAATGGTTAGGTGACATTTCAATTAAGGGAAGATAACCCTTAATATGTCCCTTATGTTATGATAATGTTGTTTGGATAATGATATATTGGATATGAATATGTAAGTTTGAGGATAATGATTTCCTTAGGACTAATTAAGGATTTTTACAAGTGGTTTATGCTATCAATGATGAAGTTTACAACTTTTTGGTAATTAAAGAATATATCCAATAAACATTGGAATAAGAAAACATGCCTCTTTTTAAATGTATGGTAATACAGGATATTACCATGACTCAAGATAATACATGATGAAGGTATTAAAATGATTATCAAGTTAAAACCAAGATCTACCCATTGATATATGGTATATAAGGGTCCAAATGATTTAATAAACTTATTCATAATGTTTTGGATGTTAGAATTTTGGATGGATTATGAGGTTAACCATTTATGGAATGATTTATATAAGTATCATCTCTCCATTTTATGATGTATGAAAATTTGATAACTTTTTCTAACCTTTTTTGGATAAAAATAGATGGAATGTCCTATCATTCTATTTATGGATTTCATGATCTACCGACACTTTAGGAATGAAAAATCCAACATCATTTCTTAGAATAAAAGATTAAGTGTAAACTAATCAAGGCATAACAAAGGGTGAGGTTTTCCTAAAAATAACTATGTATATCTTCTAAGTAAATTCAACATCTTTATGAAAAGGGGTATTAAAATAAAATATTGCCTTGTTATCATCATTATTGATGATATCAATGACCTCTTTCACGCTTCTTTAGTTTATTTTTTGTTGTTGTTAACTTTTTTTAGATCACCCAGTTTCTAGTGATTGGTGATCATTATCAATATATATGATTATTAACTCTTTCCCTATATACCCAAATCATAGAATTTTCTCCTATGTAGAATCCATGTTATAATTTACTTTGGGTAACAGTTATTTTCCAACTATTCATTTTTCAAAGGATGTTTTATTATTCATTTTTTCTAAGTGGGTTTCAATGAAAGGAACATTCAAGTATTAAACCATTGAATACCAAGATGAATTTTGAAAGTTAAATTCATCTTAAAGGGGGTATAATGTAACACACTATGATTTTTTGAAATATGTTTTTTTAAATTAGTTTAACCATTTCAATATTTTTATTCGTACACAATACTGAATAGAGATTTCATTATACGAAAGTCACTATGTTTGGATTTAATTATATGAAGCACCAATTCAAGGTTATGATAAACACAATAATTATATTATATTTTTATATATGAAACACTATGGTTGTCTTGTGTTGTACACAATGTCGAGTTCTTTCGATAGCTTGCATTATATGCATGATTATGTTTTAATGAACAACAATATATTATTAAAATATTATTATTTAACATAATAAGATATAACCTAGATGTTAAATTACATTTTATTAATACTATTAACTATCTTATGAAAATATATGGCTTATAATATGAATTCAATGGTTACCAATAACTTTGAAATAAAAATACATATAACATTTGATTATAAAGAAAATAGTTTTATGCTCCCAAATTCATTTTGACTTGATAAATTGATTTAATTTGTAAGTGATATTAATTAAATATATATGTTATATATATTAAATCAAATAATTTTATATTCTTTCAATATATTTTATAGGCATAAGATTATAACAAACCCAATTTTACGCATAAAACCCTATATTCTTTCAAAGGGTAATTTTACCCCCTTTTGATGGAGAGCCAATTTTAAATCTAATTTTTTTCACTTTTAGAATTTTATTTTTAAAAAATAAAATTCTTATTTTATGTTTGTTTATAAAAATTTACATTCAATTTATTTTTTTAATTTTTCTACGAAACACCATTTTTGGATGAATAATGAAAAATATTGTATTTTACATCAAAACTATATTCTCATATACTTTATTCAAATAAATAAATTATATTATAAATTAGTTTTAAATTATAATTATTTCAATTATACATCAATAAAACAAATTTAGGTTGTTATAACCATTCTAAAATTGAAATTAGATATAAATTTTTTTGAAACTTTTGAACGTTTCACCTTAAAAACCCACTTTTTCATTTTGTTTGTTGGATTAATTTTAAATCTAATTTTTAAAATTATGTGAATTAAATTATGTAAAATGGATTCTATTTTTGGAATTAAAAGTTCCATATTGGTTTTTAAGGTAAATTAAATTTTATGGTATAAAAAATTTACCATGGTTAAAAAATTATTTAACTTGGTACTAGAAAAAAAAGAAACATGATATAGTTAAAAGTGTAATGGACTGAAAACATAAAAACTACAGAATTTAAATGTTTTTTTGAGGTTTGGGTCAACCCTATTCGACCTCTAAAATATAAATTTATAGAAAAAATCATTGAATTTAATTCAACCTCAAAATGGCTGGCATGAAATGTAAAATATTCATTATTTAATCACTTAAACCTACCTCTCCTCAAGTATAAATAACACCCCTCACCACCCCATCTTGACCCATAAATTAGTTTATCTCATTAGATATCTTCAAAACCCTCTAATACTCACTATACCCACATAAAAGTTTTTTACTTTCTCACCAAAATAAAAAATCCAAGGTCCTCCAATGTTTCTCAAAGAGCTGATATTCAAGTGGTAATTTTCCCAAAGTACTTCTCTTAATTTCTTTTCTTTTCTTAAATTATATTCACCTACTTCATAAATTAATGAAGTATAACTCCAAATTAATTTATATATCTGATTTTTATATTTAAAATATAAAATATCATACCATTTTTCTTTATCATATTTTCTTATTTAAATAAATGAAATTATTTTCTAAGTTATTCCAGTTAATCGCCTCAGTGAATAATGTTTTAGTATTTTTTATTACTTCTTTCATATATGATCTTAAAAATATTTTTATGATTAAATAATATTTTAATATTTATATTATAACCAATTTCATATTCAATAACAAATTTATACTCTTAATGGTAATTAAAAATAAACTTGTTCATGGTGATTGGAAAACGTGTCGAAATAAACTAAATTTTTATCATTACCATTATATATAATGAAACATCCTCATATAAGAAATTAAAATCATATATAAGAAAATTTATACTTTTTGAGGTAAATTAATACTATTTCATTCCACTTCTTGAGTTATAATCTCATTTTATAATTATATCCATAATTTTACAGAAATGAATTGATCCTGAAACTATGATAAAAACGCACCTGAAACCAGGAAAATTAAAAAAAATAGTATTAATGAATGGGTCATAATATGTTATATAATCATCATATAAGGTATTATTAATATGAATATGGTTCTTTAATGAGTTAATAACCTTATTTAATACAATATATAAGATTTTTGAACATGTCTGATGGAAGTCGAACGTGAGGTAATGAACTTTCCTCTCCCTTTTTATTTAAGTGAGATACATGCCTTATTCACCAATAATTTATTTTGTGTAGTGTAAATATTTCCCATGAATGTATTCTATGAATTTTATAATTTAATTTATGAGTATTTACATATCCATTATATGATCTTTATTTAATGGTGTTTTAATATTCAATAGATACCAAATAAGAAAGTTAGTTTTGTCTCAATTTTCCTTCTTTAAAAAACATGTTTTCGTAAACATATATGTTCTTTTAAAAGGTTTATATACTTCCATTTGATGTATTATATCAATAATATCCTTATTTTTAGGATATTTTAATCTATTTATAATATTTTTTATTTCATGGGGATTATGATACAAATGTTTCAATGTGGTATGGGATGCATTGAAATGTTTGAAGATTATTTTACTCAAGATATGTTTTTAAAATATTTCTTATGCCCATTTTCAAGGAAAAAGATTCTAAATAAATTTATTAATTTATAAATAGTTTTTCAAATATTCCTTTATAATTTTTCAAATCTATTGTTAAATAAAAAGGTTTTAAAAATTATTGTATGTTCTGAAAATGGTTCTTCCAAAGAAAATGTGTTTATTTCATAATCTCATTACATTCCAAGATTTTTTATATATTATTATTTATATGGTTATATTTATCATCCATGTCTATGTTTCTTTAAATTTGTTTTCTAGAATATTTTTACTATTCTTCTTCAATTGTTTAATGTCATTTTTTCAAATATACGAGTTTTATTAATTAGTTTAAGAGGAATATCTTGTCATTTTCTTAATGAGGTACACTTTTTAATTTTTCAGAAAAAGTATGAGAAGAATTTTTTTTAGAAAATACAACATGAAATAATTTTTACACTTTCATGATGCCTTAATTCCTCAAATATTCCCTTATAATATTACAATGATATTTTCAAATAAAATTTTTTGTTTTAAAATTATCAGGCATTTCATGTAAAGAAAATGTTTTCAAATGAGAAAAAATATTTTCCTCAAGAATGGTTTTCATGAGTTCTCTAAATATTATTTTACATCTAATACCATGTTATTTTATGTTACTTATGTTTTACTTGGGATATCAACCAATGATTCCATTCTTATTATTTCATTGAATGGTTTATGTTTATGTTGGATTTCTAATTATGAATTTTTTTATTTTACATGAGTTATGCTATGATGAAGTTTTTTATGAAACCCATTTATCTTCATGGTTTATGTTGGGAAAAAATCCCTCAAGGTATCATTGAATCATTTTTGAGGTGATTGTGTTTGTTGACAAAGTGGACATCTGAGTAGTGATTGTTGACAAAGAAAAACAATGACATACAAATTTGTTGACAAAGCGGATTTCATGGTGGAATGTCAAGTTCAAGAGGTGAGGTCAACGATCCATGTTTGATTCAAGAACTTCGATAAAAGGAATGGATGATCTGGAGGCGGTACAAAAGAACAGATACAAGGTGGCGCCATTTTCCAGTGTTTGCCAAATTTTTGGGGCTGAAAATCTGCAAATGAAGAAAAGTGTTTTTGGCAAAGGGACTTGCGCGCCGAGGACTTGGAGAATAAGAAACTTGTGCGCCATATGTTTTTCAAGTTCAGAAGATCAAAATATGGCAAAGTAAGTAGGTTTGCGCAAGTTTGGGAGTTGGTCGTGCAAGTGTCTAAAAGGAGAGAAGACTTGCGCGCCGAGACTGGGTCGTGTAGGTGACTTGCGCGCCGTCGCGCAGGGTGGTCAATTTGCCTATTAATACTGGACCACCCCTCTTAATTCTTCAACGGAGTTCAACACTTTGAGAAATCATAGCTCCCGTCACGTAGGTGTGGTGGTCGCGCAAGTAGTGTGTGTGGTCGCGTAGGTGGGACTTGCGTGCCAGAAGTTGAAGTTGTGTGCCGGTGATAGAAGTTGTGCACCGGTTGGCAGTTGCGCGCCAATATTGGTTTGGGCGTAAAAGGAATAGAGTCACGCAAGTTTGGGGTTGATGAAGCTTGAGTCGTGCATGTGTCAGAGGAGGACTTGCGCGCCCGTTGTGACTTGCGCGCCGATACTTGCGCGTCGAGGTAGACTTGCGCGCCAAGTAAGGTTGTGTTCCAGCAGTGTTTTTCGGACTGCGTGGAAGCTGGAAGTTTTCCCGATACCTTCGGTGCAAAGAGATATTCATCTTCGGGTGAAATTTGTACTTCAACAGAGAATCTACACACAGAGAAAGATGCAATCATGCAAATGAAGAGACCTACAGGTCAATAAACTGTGAGTGGATTCCTTCCAGGAGCAGTGAGCTTAGGAAGAGGAAGAAGGTCATCCTCTCCACCGGCAGTGAGCCAGAGAGAGAGAAACAGGGAGTGACTCTTGGGAAAGCAGTGAGCTGACCCTAAAATTGTAAAGGAAGTGAGCCTGGGCATAGAAGTGATCTAGCCCGAACATTGTAATCAACAACTAGTGAAGTCTAGTAGAATTTGGTACGAACTGGCAACTTGTCAGTGTATGCTCCTTGGACGTAGCCCTTAGCGGTGAACCAAGTAAAAATCTCTGTGTCTCCTGCCTACTTCCCTGTATTGCATTCAAAGCATCATCATCAGGTAAAGGATACAATTGATCACAGTAACCACACAAATGAAAACAAATGGACCCTTGTAACAAAGAGGTCAAGATCCTGTGGGGCAGAAAGATCTTTTCAAAGAATATCCATACCCTGATTCACCCCCCTCTCAAGGTATATAGGCCCCTATTGTCCCTAACAGTTTATTTATTATTTATGTTCTTGTTGAACATTTATGTATGATTTCATTATGAGATTTTTTGGACCTATATCTCCCTCCAATATAATGTGTGATGATTTATATCTCATGAGATAGACATAGAGGACCTCATCCACCACGATAGTAATGGGAGTGAACCATGACTAAAAAATATAGTTATGATAGTGAACCATGACTACCAAGATAATATGGGTAGTGAAACCATAATACTAATATGGTATTGGAAATTATTCTTTAAACACTATGGAAATCATTTTATTTGATTTTATGTATTCCACAATTCGATTTCCTATACCTATGTTATGATTTTATGGATTATGTTATTTATTCCAATATTATTCATGTCTTATGAACTACCAATATCTATTCCATGATTCTAGTTTGTGATCATTGTTGTGCAGGGTATGATCTACTATATTCGGGATCTTATTCTCATGCCCTTATTCTCATGATTATGTTTATACGTCTCCCTTTTTTATTCTTACAGAGCATCTGAGCATGCCTTTTTTTCTTATGCTTTATTTTCCCCAAGTTATAAGGAAAGGTTTATGTTAGGGGAAATAAAATGGAATATCTTTGTGGAAAACATTGAAGATATTTATCCACACTAAAAGTATGTGTTCCAATGTTCTAAAGGCACTAAACTAATACGGTCTTTTGGCATACATGTCTGTAATGTTTCAAATATTCCATAAAAGTGATATAATGTATGTGTATACAAAGATAATGTTGTTACACTCCATGTGGAATATTAAATGTGTCTTCAATCACAACCCCCCCCCCCCCCCCATTATACCTCATAATTGAATAATTTATCTCTACATGAAACCTCACCCATGATAATCATCACATGTCACTTCATGGATATATGAAACCAATATGAAGAAATTATAAATTATAAATTTCATTTTGTATAACATGATAAATTTTATATTATAAAACTTCATTAAGAATACTAATAAACCATAAATAAGTGCTAGCCTAATCATACCCCATAGGATAGACCACTAGATAATCTTTATGTTTGTTTTAATTTAATGGTTATTTTAATCTCATTTCATATCTTTATAATTACAAACACATCTCTATAAGACCTTACCATAAATCCTTACTATTAACTACATTAATGAGTAAAATATATAGAGAAATATTATTTGAATAATGGTGAAATTTGGATTCACAATCATCATGCTAAAATCATTAAATATAATATTCAAACTTCTCTTCTTCACAACATCCAATGTTATGATGTTAATAAATTCTATTATCTACTTATAACTCTTTCTAAGATCATCAACATATTATTTGGAACCATTAAATATTTTTTTTTAAAATTATATAATTTTGTAATTAATTTTAATTAAAATCTTTAAATTAATATTATTTTTTACAAACACATTTTAAAATTATTTAGAATATAAAGTGACATTTACTTTGAAGTCAATTGTATTAAAATTTATTTATTTATTATCCTCTAATTTGTTTCATAGATATAACCATTAAAGATCAAGGGAGAACCTTGAAACCCTCAAAAACCTATAAAATACCCATAAAATAGCCATATCAATAACATGAAATCGGTAGAAAAAAAGGAATTAATAGGAAGACAAGGGAGGTTGGACAACGACTTTACAGTAACCTCTTTAAGATCAATGCATCCATGTGTTCTAGATAATATAATAAACTTTAACTAAATATCACAAAAAAACCCATCTTCATCACTATACTATGTCTTCATCACTATACTACACCTTTATTTATAAACCACCCACTTTAAAATTACAATTTCCACAGATCCAGGTGACTAGGGACACCCAACAACAATAGAATATAGTTTCACGACTAAGTAAGATAAATCCAAGAAAATGACAAAAATACTAACACTGACTAATAAAAACACAATGAAAAAAATTAGAAATACTTCCAAGACCATCAACTACATTATAAATCTTGAATGATGGCGATCAGAACTATCACTGAAACTATTCCCAAGTCATTCAAGACAGACTTATGAAGAAATTAATCTTTACTACAACACCAAATCACCAACTAACCATATTAACTCCATGGTATTCCACCATTATTCAATGAAAACACTCCATCCTCTAATGAAAATAAGGTAGTGACCCTAAAAATTAGCAACTTTGAGAGAATATAAAATTGGTAAAATCCATAACATAACACACAAAATAAGAGGGATAAGACTATTTGAACATCAATTACAAAATCTAAGGTTGGATTCATAAAACATCAATGATAAACACAAAGTATAAAACCATCACACAAAAATTAAACCACCACCTATGCCTACCAAAAGTGGAAACTAATATTAAACAACATTGAAGTTGAAAACACATCAAAACTTAAGTATATATGATGATACAAATACAATATTCATACAAGGTAGATCAATTTATTTTTTGGGATGAAAGATCAAATGAATAGACTGAGAAGAATAATTTATTATGGGTCTTGGAATAACTTAAGTTGTCTAAATTCCTCTTTTCGTTGGGATCCACATAAGCACAAACAAAAAAAGATTCCTAAAATTGGTGATTTCAAAAATATTGGATTGTAAAGTTATAGAAAATGAAGGGATATTAAAAAGGAAGAGAAAAAGTTGTAAGGGCTATATTTGAGGGAAATAAAATAATTTCAAAGAAATATTTTAAAAAGATAAGAAAAAGAAACATTAAATTGGATCAAATAGATAAAATAATTGGGGTATAAATCTTTAAAGGATGCCAAGCATCAAGCACTCCCTTTGAACTGATGATGAAATAGAAAACTAGAGATAAGAGAGAGGAGAGATGTTAATAATCTAAGTCTCACTGAATAATTTATTTATTTAATTTTGAAATTATCTATGTTAAATAATACTCTCACTATCCTCTTTAAATTAATAGTTTATACAAAATATTTTTCTAAGTCACATGTTCCATTTTTCTTAGAAATAACCCTTATTTTTTGTGGGAATAGTAAATAAATAAACTATTAACCACCATATCATTTATAGTTTTCTATACATTAGAGGTAAAATTATAAAAATAATAATTTATTCATTAAAATATTCCTCATAATAGTAGTGGAACCATTTCCCACATATCTTAACAAATAAATGTTGATATATATTTTAATATTGATAAAGTATTTTTACCTTTATATTCTTTTCAATAAATTTATAGAAAGTATGAAATTATAAAACACGACTATGAAAAATAATCAACACATTTTCTTATAACAACCATTAGTTACAATAATTTATCTCATCACAAAATAATAAAAACGATGAAAGACACACATACTTCTAAATTTATAAATCCACTCGAGCTTTAAAGTTGTTATACACATCCTAAAAATAACAACCCTCTGTATCACCATATAAATTTATACATCGATATCTATCCATAAAATTTTTATTTTTCTAGAACTATAATATATATTTACAACATTTATAAAATTTTAAATTAGTATCATGTAAACATCAAAGTAGAGTAATTGAATTACATAATATTAATACTTGAAGTGGACTCACTATGGAGTTTCTTATGCCACTTTATAAATTATAGATAATTTCATCTTCATTTTATATTTTTTTCACAAAAGAAAATATTGATCTTCATTGGAATTTATTTTCTTTATTTTAAAGTAAATTCATGTGGACTCTCTATGAATTCACTTCCAAACCTTAAAGGAAAAACTTTCATTATTTATTTTTTATACCATAATAATGTTATTTGATCTTGGAGCTCCCATATCCTATCAAATAATCCTTAAGATATTAAGGAGATTGGGTAATCCTTTTTTAACTCATTTCATTCTTTGTCCATAATAAACTATATAAACCTTTTCTATAGTGATTTTAAAATTATTTTCATGGATAGATCAGTCCGAAGTGATGATAGATAGTTTTTATTTATTTTTTTATGTGTTTTACATGTATATTTTATGGAATATTGATCATTTTTTCCAAAATGTGTATTAAATAATAAATTATTTACATCAATTTATTTAAATTAAAAGGTGTAATTATTTTAATTTATAAATAAAAACATGAGTTTTTCCACTAAATATATAGTTATATTTTTATTTAATTTTCTTATATATTTAAGATATAAAATTTTTATTATTTTTAGTGATATATAATTAAAATATTTTATTTTGGGAATTTGTGAAATATTATAGATTTTTGAAGTTAAGATTTTTAAAATTCATTTCTTTTATCATTAGTATAATTTATTTGGATTTGTTTTATGTTTTTTTGTTTGGAATTTTATAAAATTCATTTTTTCATCTTAAATTATTTAATCCCTCTATTATTGTTTCTATTGGACATGGTATATTTTTGTATGTTACTGGGAAAACATCATAATAGTGTATCCATTTCATAAAATATAATAGTTCGATAAATTAATGTTGATAAAAGGATTTGATTTTGTATTATAATTATGGTACCCATTCTTCATGTCCATGTAAATTAATAGGGTTACCATGATATCTTCTTGATGTTTAAAAAAACCTTCATTAGGGTGATGTCTATATTTCATAATAATCATCTGGCCCTCTAACACTTGAGAATTTATCTTGATAAGTAAATTCAATAATACAATATTGGCTAAATATGGATAAATGTTGATTCTATTCCCAACTATATATGGTTTTACTTGTAAACATTAAAGACACCCAAATGAGGAGAGGATTAATAGATGGAATATGTTCTTTGAAATAAAATCGACACCATGCACATAAAGGATCAAATATAAAGATTACCACACTAGTAATAAGTCTAATTCAATGTGTTGAAAATGAATAATTGATGTTTAAGTGTTAATTACATCATATTACTCATTTAAATACTTCTCCAACTAAGAAATAGCTTATTCGTATCCAAATTTTGTTGAATTCAGTTGTATATGATTGGGGGTAGATCAATATCTATATTTTAATTCAAAGAATGCAGTTTGACCTACTGTATGTGATGAAGATTTTAAAACATAAAATAAAGAAGAAAATTTGGTTATTTATGATGAAAAATCCCAATGAGTTATTTTAATCCCATGTAATATTATAATCTTGAATTTTAGGTGTTACACTAATGAGATTAATTGATCAAGATACAGATGTGAAATCATGTATTCGCAAGCCGATTTCTAATTTGTAGATCTAAATATATGAAGAGTAAATGTGGGCTTTGAATTCCCAACTACTATAGATGTGATGATGTAAATATATACAAACATAATATTTTTCCAATTGTATATGAGATATATAATCCCCAAGCACAAGTCAATTCAGAGATCTTGGGATCATTGCACACTGGTTAGAGTGTTCATGTAGCTTGGTAGAGGGGTGTGGATGTCCTTGTGACTAATGTTGAATCACTATTCTTATGGTCATCATGATATTTTTTATGTTTGGGATAATTAAATTTTGGTTCTAACTCCCTGATATTTTAGGTATATTTTATTTTACATAAACATAATGTATTTAGTAGATTTTTTTTACAAGCTACCATGAGTCTAAATTAATCATGATTTAGTAATAATTTATAATATATCCATTGAATTAGATGGAAGAAATAGTAATAAAAAATTATGAAATAAATTCATTAAGGTATTAAATAATTATAATTTAATTATTAATGTAGAATAATTATGTACTAAATTTTTAGAAAATTAATCTTATGCTTCAAAAATATGTCTTTTTTTAAAAAATAGGTTTTATTGAATTTTCTATAAAAATATATAATTAATTTCTATGATTTTATGATTTTTTTTTTGAAAAATTGAATATAATTATAGAAATAAAAAATTCAATATTTTTATGAGGTGAATTATTCTGATTTTTCTAAAAAGATTTATTTTTCATTAAATAGTGAAAAATACATATTTTTGTTAAAAAATGTCATTATTTTGATGTATACTAATAATAATTACTTTAATTTGACCACAAACAAAAAAATACCCCTTTAATTATAAATAATATTACTAATTACATAGTAATCATTATTATACTGAATTTTGGTATAACTTCATTTTTGTGCTAAAAACAAATTTCTCTAAATACTATTTTAATGCATGAAATGTGTTTTTATCTTAAAAACAAAATAATCTATATTAATATAAAGTTTTAATTAAATTTATATAGTATAAATTCCATTATATATTTTATCATTCATTTTATGGATTTAACCAGGATTGTATTGAATGTAAATTCAGTTTTATTCGAAGAAATGATTTTTTCTAAAACAGGTTTTCGTTGCGGTTTGAACACATATTTAAAAATTAAATTCTATGGAATATAAAAATTTAGTCTACTAATATTAATTCCATAATTTAAAATATAATAATTAATATAATTTAATTGGTTAAACTTATGTTTTTATCCATAATGAATAGTAAAAATAAGAAAATCTTTTTAACACAGTTAAGTCTAAAAATGGGGTACTAGGGGTTAAAAAATTGATAAAGGATTGATTCCCACCCAAACATTTCTAATTCATATAGTTTAAATATGTTTTAAAATTATAATATCATAACTTTAAATACATTTCCATTTTTATCATCTTTTCAACGAAATTTACCTTATATCATTGAAATATTTTATGAAATTTCAAATCCCCCCCCTCACTTCTAAAAGGTTACTTATTCCCCTCCATTATCTGTATAAATTGATACATATAGATTGTATAATCCCTAATAAAAATCCTCAAATAATTTATTTCATTAATCCAAGATCTTCCAGTCTTCTCCAATGACCAATCCCTCAAGGCTGTAGGAGTAAGACAAAGGGCGTCTCTTAAAGAAGAGGTATAAATCATAAGCAATCACTTTTAATATTATTTTTTATTACAAATCCTATAAAATTATATAATACATAAAAATTTTATGAATCCAACATCATATGTATAATAATTTTTTATTAAAATTAATAAAAAACCATTTTCCACCTCTTCTTCAAAAAATTATAGATGAATGTGTCGCTCATGTGTACTTGGGGACTACCGCCTACACACATTGATATGATCCATTTTACACCCCCATCATTCATGGATTGTTATTTTGTAATATTTAATGTAAATATATGAGACTTATTATATAATAACATTTTTATAAATGTGAATTATTATTTACCTTTATTTCATTCCATTCATTAAAAAATTGAAACATTACTCATGCATAAGTAAAGACTACCGTCTCCATATCGAGATGAAATTTATTATCCATGAATACTTTAGATAAATAGTTATAAATATGTATTTAATTAATATATAAAATATTTATATCATTATTATGATTATTTATATGAATCAACCATGATCAAATTGTACGTACCATAACTACTGAACCAAAACATGCATGAAAAACGAGGTAGTTAACACCAAAAATTATGATAATAATGAATTATTGTCAATGAACAGGTGATGAGATGATATAAGTAAACCATGTGTGGTATTATATGTGTAATTATGGTTCTGTTATATAATTATAATTAATTTAAAATTTATTATATAATATTTTAAAGTGCTTGTGAAGAAAGACATTCTTGAAGTAAGGGTCTGTTGTTACAATTTCATTTTTACTAGGATTGTTTATGCTTCAATTTTCAATAAAGAAAATATATAATATGTCTCTAAAAAATATTATTTAATATATTATAATTAGTTTATTTATAGATATTAAGTGTTTTCCTTATATTTTCCAATCCTTATGAGCTCAACAGAGTGAAATAATGTTTTTACAAAAAATTGGCTTCATTTCTCTCTTAAACCGAGAATTTAGTTTTCCATATCTATATTTTATTTGAAATTATTTCAAGAATATTGTTACTATTCTATAAATATTTATTTATTTCATTTTTATTCATTTTTTAAATTCAAATAAAATGTTTTAATGGAATCTTTTTGTTGTTTTCTAAAGGGGGTACTTTTCACTTTCTAATAAATATGTGAATAGAATTTTTTTTAACATGAATTAGATTAAAATATTTCCCTTGAATTTTAAATACTTTTTTTGAATATTAATTTATATTTTTTCTAGTTTATTTTCAATTAAAATTATTTCTGTAATATTTTGTAAATTTTTATATTTTACTTAAGTTATTTCAAAATGAAATAGGAATTTTCCTCAATAAATGTTATGGTGATATTTTAATGGAATTTTCATCTATCAAAAAATATGTTAATGTTTCTTGTTATTTAAATGGTATATAATTTTATGTTACCATATTAATTATTTATATGGAATATTTATTATAATTATGACGAATTTTTTTTGAAACTCATATCTTTTTTACGGGTTATGATATGATGATGTGATGATTATTTTATGATCTTCTTACAAACATATATATATATATCATTTTAATTATGTTATGGGTGTCGCCAAAATTGTATAGACCACTAATTTATTAGGTATATATAGATATCTCAAGAAATAATAAGAACTGATATATAGAGTGAAACCAATTTAATAAGGGAATTTGTCGAAAAGATATTATTCGGAGTAAACCTTGACTATAGAAATGAGGGAATGATAAGTGAACCCGATCATATATTATATTCATAGGAGTGATCATTGACTATGGAAATGACTAAATATTCTTGTGTGGGTGACATAAACTTATTCTATATTCTTATGTTATGTTATCATGGATTATAGTAGTTTATTGATGATTCTTCACTACTATATCTTATGTCATTTTTTGGAAAAAACCTTATGCCATGTTTCATTATAAAATATATTTTTATGTTTGGGTATTATTATTGTAATTTATGATAATTTTCTCATAACCTTATGAATATTTTATTCTCACTTATGATCATTGATTCAAATCTCTTATTCTTATCCTTACTGGTCATCATTGATCATCATTTCTTATGTTCCCCTTTACTAGGTTATGAAAAATGTATTTATGTATATTATATATAAGAAGTGTTCCATTTTTTTAATACATTCAAGGGAAATGATGTAGATATTCTATGTAACAGTTATTTAGGTATCTTTGTTTCTTAAGACACTAAGAATTTACAGCATGGATCATTATTATATGTAATGAATATTCCACTAATATGTTCTAGTATTTATGTATGTAATGTTGGGTATCTATAGAGGAGGCCATTGCATGTCCCTATTGAATCATCTCTTCCATACCATCTTTATACTCTCCTCCACTAGTGATCCTCTCCGTTGTTTCCCCTTTTCTTATACTCTGGTCTTGTCATCCTTTATAGTTTTGGTTTTCTCCTTTGAGACATCGATCTTTTTATTTATTGACTTAGCTCACTTACACTTCACTTTTCATCCTTTCCTTAATAATAGATTCCATATATGTTCTACAATTATGGTTATAATTTTGGATTATAATGGTGAAGAAGATTAACCAATGATTGAACAACTAGCACTCGGTGGTTCCAATTTCTCTTGGTGCCCGGTTTGAAGGAAGGAGTTGTTGTCCTACTGAAGGTCGTGGATATCTTTTGAGACCATTGCATAATTTAATCACTTCTATTTCCTTGTGTTATACCATTCCCCCTAGTTGGTGCGGTGTTATAGTTTATTATGAGTTTTTGGTATGTGTTGGTTTAGTTTTTGATGGTGTACGAGAAGGTGCAACTGGAGTAGGCTTTAGTCCTTCCTTCAGGGTTCTCATAGCATTGATTTTCTTCATGATTTTCTACTTCTTCATCAAATTGGATCAGGTAATTCATCCTCTTCAATGATTTTTGTTCTGCATTTTTTGTTTTTTGATTGTTTTGGTGTTTTTGTGACGTCTAATGGTTTTGTTTCTGGATAATGACAATGATGTTCCCAGGTGATCGATGGAGACAACAAGCCCATTGATTCTCCTCAGTGTTGTGAATGTGGTTTGGCTAGATCTTTTTCCTGTGATCTGGTTGAATTTATGATGTTTCAATGGGTTTCTTATGGTAATATGATGACTAGGGGGATCTCCCCAAAGAAGTAGAGAAGATGGTTAGTGAGGAGATGGTTTAGTCATTGGCGGGTAATGGAGATGATGAAAATGTTTGGAGTGGAAAATGGATACGAAATTATGATAATGGTGATGTGATGATGGAAGTGATGATGTGGATGGCACAATAGACTTGACATGTCTTTCCTCGTTGTAGGTTGGTTTGTGAGGCTATTGTGATTTGCAGGATATGATTGGATTTTTCTTTTGTTTTTTAATTTTTGACGTCCTTCCCATTGAAATGTGTGATGTTTTAGACAATGTGTGGGTTCCCACTCTACCATTGAAATTTATATTATAAAAATTAAAAAAAATGATTTGGGGGAGTAATATTGGGTCTCTATATTGGGTCTTATACTCTTTAATGAATATTTATGGTCATTTTTTTTGAAACCAACCAATTAAGGATCCATGTCGAGACAAATAATGGAACTAATAATGTGGTACTATTGAAACTCATATGACCATAATGAGAGAGGACTAACCACTTGTCTAAGGATATGGAATTTTATACTTGTGATATTTTTCAATGATAAAATTGATAACCATTTCAAGAAGTGTTATATATATTAGATTCTAAAATTTGGGTAAGTGGAAAGCATTTTATGTTCTTTAAGAGGGGGAATTAAAAAGATAGAAAACTTGTAATGAATGAATATTCATTCTTAAGACTTGGGAACTCATTCATAAATTGATGAATAGACAGTCCCAGACTTCCACTAACTTTAAGAGAATCAATGCAAGAGTTATGAGGCATGAGTTTTTCTTCAAAAATAGAGAAATCATAAAATAAATGTGCATTTATATATCTTAACACAATAAATAATAATTCATTCTATAATATTTCATTACCTACTATATTTATTTATAATTTTATTGTGTTATACATTTTATCTTATAAATTTGAACCGTAACCAAATTTATTTAAGAGAATTGATTATTTTCGTTTTTTCATGCAATTATTTTCTATCATGATTCCTAATAAATGACAATTTATTATAATTATTATTTCTTCTTCAATGATATTTTTTATTTTGATTGATGAATTGAAATACATAAAATCAAAATTAAGGCCATTTTAATTCATTTTTACTTATTGCATCAAATTTATGGTTTGAGTAATGTAATTAGAATAATAGGAATTTATCTATAAGTGATATGTTAAACTATGAATGAATCATTATGTTTTCATGTTTGGTTGAACCCATATTTAATAATTTGAATCGTTTAATAGACTATTTCAATCATAATCTTCCTCAGCTACAATTTACATATCTCATGTGCATAACCCATTAAAATATTTTCCAACTATATTATCACCAAATAATCACACACACTTATTAATTTTAATCAGAAAAACACTTTTTACTCATCCATTAATCATTTTTTCCATGTTTTCAATTATATTGTTCAATAATTCCCTTTGGAAATTCACCCTCATTCCCTTCGATTTAACGTTTCTCTATGATTGTAGTAGTGTGGTGTAGGTTTATAAATATATAATTTTATTTTCTAATATCCTATTAAATTTTGGAATAATTTAAGGGGAAGTATTGCATTGAATGCATTTGGGTTATTAAAAATTCATATAAAAATAACATAAACCATTAGAAAAATCTTATGTTTTCTTAGTTGGGTTGAAAATTAAAAAAAATATTGGTGAAAAAATCTATTGCAATGTACTTTAAAATATTTTACCATAAGTAATATTATATTGTTGAATTTATTGTATCACTTTAATCATTGTCCAAAAATTAAAAAATTCATAGGGATATGGGTATAAAATAAAAAAATATCACGTGATAACCACTTTTTTCAAGGATAATGGGGAGAGTTTTAATGGTTCTTGGAATCAATTTACTGAAATTGTTATCCAATTTCCCAATTATATATTCTATTTTAGAGTATTGTTAATTTGATTTTATAATTAAGTAAATGATTATTAATGACATAATTTAGAGAAAACCACAAAGGGATTTCTTGTTCATCATAGTGTTAATGAATTTGGGGAAATATGTGTTGATTTTACAAGAAATTATTTGGAGGACTCCCAACTATTTATAGATAAATTCTCATTTTTTGGATTAAATAAATGATTTTTTTAGAAAATTACTGATGAAGGGAAAACATTTTCTAAATTTATCATGGCTGAAATTTTGGAATTCTATAAAAGAACCCTAAAAGTGAAATGTTTGTGTAAAAAATTGATCAATGGACCAAGTAGTTTTGGGATTAAAATGAATAAAATATTTTCATTAACTAAAAAAATATAGAAAATTTAATGAAAAGAATATAAACTTGTTTATGAAATGAAGTTTTTAGAGGATCAGATAATTATTTTAGTTATGGATGACCAACCCATGCCTTCATTATTTGAAAATGAAGTGAGAGACCAATTTTTTATGAAAATATTTTTGAATGAAGTTTAAATTAGAATACGTAATAAATATTTGATAAAATTTCAAATGGTTACTAAAATGGAAGAAAATGATTTATGAAATTCATTATGAGGATGTGTAAATAGGGATAGATCAATTAGAGTTTAATTCTATTGTTTTTAAATAATTTTAAACCATTATGGAAAAATTTCTTTTTCCAAGAAATTATTTCTAAATCATTGTGGTTTTAACATCTATTTCCATTAACTTTGAGAGTGTTTCAGTTGAGGGGAGATTGTTTTCACAACCATAGAAGTACCCTACTACTTTCTACCACTCAATAATAACTCTAAATGGGTTAAATATATCTCAAAACCTAATGTGGATAGAAAGAATATTTTCCTTGAAAAACTAATTATCCTATTGTTACTCTTTATGAAGGGGGAATTCTTGGGGTGTTTTTTTATATTAGGGAACTTGGATATATACCTACAAATATTAGATCCCATATTTCTTTTTTTCACCTGAAAATAAATGGGTGTCGCGTATGTAGTGGTACCTTACTAAGAAAAGACATCCTCATGGTGATTATGGTTAGATCTATAAGAATTATAAGATGGGTAATATAGACATAAAGCTAAAAGGGTAGAAACTCATTAAATAATAAATACCTTTTCTAATCTATGAAATAAAAAATCCCTCAATTTTTTTTATATTCCCTCCTATTCACTTTTTCTATAATCTAAAAAACAAAAAATTATTCCACTGTAGTAACAAATTTGTTATCATTACCATGTAGAATAATTACAACAATATCTCACCTTTTTTACATGGTTTATTTTTTTAAATAATAAAATATAATGGATTATTTTATTTACTATCATAAGAACATTAATTTAAAAACCAATTGTAGTTTCAAATATCAAAATAATATATATTGAATAAATCTAGAAATAAATAAAACTAATTTTTAGGTTTATATTCACTTTATTTATTTTGTTTTACTTATTTATAATTTTTAAATGTTAAAACTAATGCATGATTACTATTCTTATTAATTTTTGAGATGTATGTTTTCACTAGTTTAAAATATGTGTAAGGATGAAAATTAAGTGTGTGGGAAAAGTTCCTAAACCTTTGAAACTAATTCCATGTTTAATCGATGATGAAACTCTTGGTTTTATTTAATATTTAAGATTATTTTCTTTAAAAACATTTAAATAATGAATTAAAATTCGGTTTTTTCACCATTAACATTTCTTTTTAGATAATGGGATTTTATTAATCCATTTTAAAGTGGTATTGTATTCTATAATCAATGATTAACATGCTATTTTTCTTAGTTGTCATGAGAAATTTATTTATTGTTCATATAAAAAAAATACATGTATAATTTAATTTTTTTTATTAGTATATTATCTCTAACTATATAATTAAACCATTTTTTAAAGAATACAAGGAGATAATAGTGGGTCATTCTAGAATGAGTTTCCATTTTATTAATTTCTTCTTTCATATTCATCCAAGATTTAATTTATCAAATCAGATATTGATTTGTGTATTTTTATAGAATCAAAAATTTGGAAACAAGAGGGGTTTCTCAAGGAAAAAATAAGGTAAGTGTCTTTGGATTAATAAAAAATATTAGAGATTATAATTCAAAGGATTTTTTCAAGTCTTAATATTTTCAGATTATTTACTTGCTGAAAACCCATTACATATTATTTTTATGAATTCAATGGTTAATTTTTTTTAAAGTCATCCTAACATACTAAAATCATTATGTGGAACCCCACTTGTCTATAATAGTATTTTCATGATTATTTATTCTATAAATGATGATGATTAATTCTTATTTTGGTTAGCTTTGAAAAATATTTTTGAGTTCTAAACTTTGAACATGCATATTTTTGGAAAATATGGGTTGTACACTGAAATTTTCTAACAAAATCATTTTAAAAATATTTTTTAAAAATTTTATAAATTTTGAGTTTTGTGTAATATATAATTATAAAATATTTTGTATAACACTTTTACAATTATTCCATACTCTTAATTTAAATAAAGTGTCTTTAGGTAAACTATTTTAAATTTTATTCATCCTTGAAAATCAATATTGGGTAAAATGTTTGGTTTTAAGTGTGGGGGAGGTGTATTTTCTATGTGAGAGTGTATTTAATGATGTACAATCCAAAACAACCTTAAATTTTTTAAAATAAACTATGTTTGAGTATAGATTTACATATTTAATATATTAATTGTTATTTAAAATTTAGATTGTGTTTAGCCACATTAAGGGGGTTAATATTTTCTATTTCTACATGGATTCAATTAAGTAACATATTTTCATTACATTTATAAAAACTTATTTTCGTCTAAAATTATAAGTGTATATTTTACAATTTTAATTGACTTTTGGATTATTTATTGGAATTAAACTAATATGTTATTCATTTAAGTGAACGTAAAATGAACTTATTATCCTACTTGATAATTTTATTTCCTTATTAAAACTATTGAATGAGTTAATTACACATGTTATTAATTTTAAGTCTCATTAATCCATCGGTGATTTATAATTATTCTATGTGATAAATTATGTCTGTATATTCTCCCATGAAAAATATAATTGTTAATAATAATTGAATGAAAAATAATGGTAGATTAAATACATTCAAAATTTTCAAATCATATCATACTTATAAAACTAGAAAACATATTTTTGAAAAAAAAATTTAAGAGAGATAAACCATATATACTTACTTTAGAATTTTCATGGGGGAAAAATATTTGAAAATCACCTACTGGTTGGCATTGTGATTATTTTATTTTTATGATCAATTTGCAATCACATAATTTTTTTAAATAATTACATAATGGAAAACAATTATTTAAGTGTGGGGGAATTTAATGTGGATTTATTTTGATACATGATTTTCATATATTATTTATGAATTTTTGATGAATTTTTAGCCTAAATATTTATTAAATAACTAATAATTAGTTTCAGATCATTTTATTGAAATGTGAAATAATATCAGTTTTTGAATGAAAACATGTGTTTTGTTAATTAATATGAAATTTGATTCTTTTTTTAAATTTTCTTATATTTTTATGATAAAATAATTTATATGATTTTTGGTAAATAATAAATGAACTATTATTTTGGGGAAGCTGTATAAATTCTCGACATTTAATGTAAATATTTACAAAATTATAAGTTTTTACTATTTTTAATATTTGTTTTAATTTATTTTTAATTTTTTGAAGTTCAGAATTTATTAAAATATAATTTTTCATTTTAAATTGATAAATCTAAAAATTATTTATGTTAAATGTAGATGATTCATTTTTTACAGAAGACAACATCTTTTCTAGGTAACCATCATCATAGGGTACACATATTTTTAAGTTTCAGTCACTATGAAACATTCATGCTAATTTAAGGATTCTGTAGGTATCATTCTTATAAAACCAATTCAATAGTCCCAAGAGACTTATAAGGTTCCAATAACATATTATTAATGTTGAAATATAACTTTTTTATTTTTGATGGCCATATTCCATAAGGTTCATTCAACCCTCAATAACTTCAGAATTTATCAAGCTAATGCGGACTAATATTAAAAGATTGACCAGATATAGATGAATGTTGATTTAGTGATAACTAAAATATGGGATCGAGTGTAATGATTTATGATCCTAGAATTATGAGATAATTTTAATCTAGAGGATGTTATATGAAGTAATTTCAAACCCCATCTCACAGTAGATCAAATACAGAGATAATTGCACTAGATATGAGTCAAATTTAAGGATGTGATAATGAATGATTAACACAAAAGTCAAAACTCCATCATATTCCTATATAAAATACCTTCTCAACTATTCATAACCAAACACTTATTTAAACCTAGATAAATTCTATTTTTTATGATCTATGGTAAATTAAGGTTTGGGAATTGATTATTCAAAGTATCTTTATTGAGTGTTAACTATAAAGAAGTTCAAAATTTTGACAAAGAACATGATTTTATTTCTAATTATAATAAATATCAATGCGTTTTTTTAAAATATGAGAAATATTTACAGCTTTAAGTTTGAATAATGTGATGAAAAGGTTTAAAAATCAAGTTTCATATGGGAACACTTGTTTTCACTTAATGATTTCTATTTATAGGTCCAAATTGATAAGGAATGATGGGGGCCTTGAAATCCTAATTGTTTTAGATGATACGATGCAGATGGATTACCCCTAAGTTTTAGTTCAGTTTCTCATGTGTAATTGAAGGCAAAAGTAATGATAATTTTTTTAGTTTTGGGATCACTGTACACTAGTTTGAGTGTCTTTGAAACTCGATAGAGGGATAAATATTTTTTTTGAGAGTGAAGCTACATCATTGTGCCTATGTTGTGCTTGGAATTTTTTCGAGTTGGAAACAATATGATGTTGGATTTAGGACTCATTAATAAAGTAGAGTGGTCATTGTTTTTTAAAGATGAATAAATAATGGAGCATTATGTAGAATCAAAATGTAGTTGTTAATGTCGTTCTGTTAAAACTTAGATGTCCCTAACAAAAGAGTAATATTTAACTGTCTAATGCAGTGGAATTTTATGTTGGTGATTTTTTTCAAAAAAAATTGATTATCATTTTAAAAAGGGGTATTTTTAGAAGTTTTTAAAGGATGAGGTTGTTGAAAATATTTTATGTTACTGATGAGGGGTAATTAAAAATTTGAGGAACTATTAATGAATTAATATTCATTCTTAATATTTGGGAATTCATTCCTGGATTAAAAAAAGACATATTTTTATAATACATAAATCATCAAAATGATCAAGTAAGATATTTGGATGCCTCAATTTTACTTAAATAAGAATGAAATTTGGATATATATAGGGTAGTGGAGATCCAAACATGATAGAGAATAATTATTTCTCTCTTATCTTATTTCCTATTATATTTTTGAATCATTTTCTTATGTTATCCATTTTCTCTTAAAAATATGGATTGTAACCAAAATTGTTGAGGTGAATTAATTGTATATATTTTTTATTCATTTATCTTCTTATTTGAATCATTTTGAAAAACAATCAATTCTTCTTGAGCATTCTTCTTTAATATAATTCATGATTTTGATTGATGTGTAGGTAGAAAAAAATCATAATTGTGACTAAATAAATTCTTTTCTATCTATTAGTTAAAATGAAAAAATGTGCAATGGAATGTATTACCCCCAGTTGGAGGTATGTGACCTTTTTATGCATTTTTATGAGTTTAAAGTGCATGGGATGAGTTGAGAAGAGGTTAGGATAGTTTGGAATGGTTTTGAATGAGTTTTTAGGCTTTGCATAGGGAGCACGATTTGAGCACGGTTAGTGGAAACCGTGATGGTTCTCCAAGAAACAGTTAATGGGGAGACAGTAGGCTTCGCACGGCCTGCGCACAGTTTGTCAAACCGTGCGAGGCAACTATGCAGACCCTTGCTCATGAGGTAGTATCATGCGCACAGTTTTCCATACCGTGCGGACTAACGATGCGACCACTTAAAAATAGGGTTTTAAAACCCTGCCTCCCTCAGGCTTGCCTCATTCCTCTCCAAATTCTCTCCCACTCGAAGCACACTCGGGATCTTTGGTTCTAAAGGTTTGGAGGGGCCCTCCCACTCGGTTTGGAATCGTTTCGAAGGGGGTTTCTTGGTGGATTGAAGGCGGTTTTTCCCAGGTAAGTCTCTCCTCTTGGTTTCTTGGGGTTTTCCTCTAGATCTATACCTCCTTATCTCTTAGTTTTCTAGATTTACAGACCTTGTGTGTATATCTAGGGTTTTTGTTTCCTTGGATGTTGATTTTATAGCTTGTGAATTCTAGGGAAAGGGATCTAGAGAGGTTTTGGTGGTGTGTTCACTGGATTTGGGGTTAGGTAGCTTGTGGGTCGATATCTCGGGAAACCTAAAGGTAGGTGGCTTCTCTCTCAACTCCACTTGGTTAGAGATACTGGTTTTTGGTTACAATTAATTTAGTTGGCCTGAAATTAATTGTGTTTTGATGTACAAAGTTGGTTGGGAATACATTTGGGGATTTTTTTGGGAAAAGGGCGTTTTATGGTGAAATGCTATTGTTGTGGATTTTAAAATGGAGATGTTAAAATGGGATTATATGGTTGATTTGTGAAAATGATTGATGGAAATAGTTTTCAATAATGATTTTTTCTTATAGAATTTTTTTTTGGTATGGAAAATGGTTTTCAATAAATGGGTGATTTATTGAAGTGGATTGATATGCAATAGAATTGGTTGATTGCATGATATTGTGACCTTGATGGGTTATATTCTTGGTTGTGATTGGTTGAAATGTTGTGTGGAATTGTGTGGGAAGTCTCACTATAAAAGGTGATGTATAGTGGTTGGAAGAACCATAATGTGGGTAGTGGTTGGGAAGTACCGCTAGTTGTGAATGGGGGAACGGGTTGGATGAAAGTCCCACTATTTTGGTTGTTTTGGTGTGAATGGGTGAACAGGTTAGGAAGAAGTCCCACCATTTTGGTTGTCTGTTATGAATTTCTTTGCAAGTTGTAAATTTTTGTTCTAGTTTGTAAATGATGAAATGTCTTATGGCATGTTTGGTTGGCTTTCCCTTGGTTGCTTCGTTTGGGTGTGAAGGCTTGGTAAGGGCATATTTGGCTTATGGAAATGGTTTCACTTGTGATCTATTTTATATAAATGGATTTATATAAATGTGATAACGGTTTTTTCCTAGTGGCGTGTATAGGGAAGTCATTTGGGGAAAACCTACTGAGTTTTAGTACTCACCCCCTACTTTGGAACCTTGGTGTCTTTGTAGATGTTGTGTACTGTGACATGGGAAAAGGTAAGGAATCATCCTCTTTTAGTGGTGAATTTTGATGTCTTGGTGGATCTTTGAGCTTGAAGATTGGTGTAGATCTATGGTGGAATCATGGCATGTGGTGCTTGTTTGTTTGGTCTTCCTCATAGTACTCTAATATGGTGTTGTTGTTTTGGTTTTGGGTTGTATGGTGGAACAACTTGGTTGTATTTTGGGAATTCATGTTGGATGATTTGTTGAAAAGCATCATATAGTGGTGGTTAATGGATGATTTGGTTCATTTTTTCTTAATTGTAAATCATTCCCCAATTTGATCTTGAAGCCCTCAGCATTTATTTCCAACTTTTGGAATCTTGGGAACGTCTCTTAAGGCCAAGTATCCCTCACCGCCTCCTCAAGCCAATGAGGTAGGGGTGGGGTGTAACAAGTGGCATCAGTTAGTTTGGTCTTTAGATTTCAAGTGAGAGCGTTTGTTCGATCATTGGTGTTGACATTCAGTGTGGTATATTCCTTGAGTCGGGATGATAGCAAGGCATAGGAATGTCAGAACATGGAATGTATAGCATAAATGGACTTAGCTAACCCTCTTATATTGACCTTCAAGTTACCAAGGAGTTGGGTACATAAGTGTTTTGGAGACACTTATAGGCATTGGATATCTCATTGTCGTGGGTGTACCCAATGAGATGAGCATGACATGCATGGTAGAAATGAATTCCCACTATGATGCATATTTCATAAGGAATAATGATTTATGGGATGAATTGAGAAATGTTTTTTCAGATATTTGAAATTGTAATGTGAATAAATTTGGTATTTTGAAAATGGTTTGGATTTCAAAATGGAGAAACATCGAAAATGTTGAAAGGTGGAAAGCCTCGTTGTGATAGTATTGGGTTATGTGATTTGAAATGGAATTTCATGGTGACTATGGAAGTGAGACTCATGGTTTTTTTTTATTTGTAAAAAAGGCACTAGGTAGGCATCGTAGAGACCAACCAGAAGTGGTCGATGAGAACATGGATTCACCTTAGCCTCAGGTGAACCAACAACTAGTGAAAAGTATAGTGCAATCTTTCCAAGTGGTGGAAAGTGTAGTCAAAGTGGATGAACCAAGGTGTGTGGATCATGCGGTTTAGTTTCAAAGAAAAATACACCCATCTTCAGGGGTGATTCAGAGCTAGAGAGGGTATAAGTATGGTTGAAAAGAACGAACAAGATCTTCGAGTTCTTGGGAACACCAGTAGAGTTAAAAGTGATGTTCGCCATCTATATGTTGGAAGATCTTACACTTCTATGGTGGGAGTTGGTGGTTCAAGCTGGAACGAACCAGGATATAACATGGTAAGGCTTTGAGGAATTGTTTAATAAACAATTATACCCACATACGTTTAGAATTAAGGGCACAACTAATTTATTCAGTCTGAAGCAAGAGCATATGTCTGTGACGGAGTATGCAGCTAAGTTTACGAACTTAGTGATATTTTCACCTAAGGTGGCGGGTAGTAAATCGTTGAAATCTTGTATCATTAAAGCTGGTTTGAGGAAGGACATTTGTTCCATGATAGTGGTGCTGTGTATTAGTGATTACACAGAGATGGTGAATAGAGCCTTAGTGGCTGGGTGGGATCTGTTGGGAGCTCCGGGTGGAGGAATCATGGTGGTAACCATGGGGAATATTGGGAACTCTAATGCTGGGTTCAAGCGAAGGAGAGACACTTATTCCCATGGTGGGAATATGGCATATAATCTGACGACAGGATTGGTAAATCTTCTTTCGAAGACCCTGAGAAATTCAGAATGTTTGCAGCGTGGTTCTACAAGCCACATCAAGCGGTATTGTATGAAACAATCTCGACCATATCATAATAGTAAGAAAATGGGGCATCTGCAGTGTTATTGTCAGAATTCTCTAAGGTCATGTGCGTGTGACACTCCTCAGGGATCGCAGATGTCATATGCTTCAACGGGATAGGGACAGCAGGACACCCCTCGTCAGTAGAGTAAATTGGGTCATGGTGATTCTCGGAATACCATGACACCTCATCAAAGAAATAAAGAGAAGAGTGTGGCAACAAAAGCGTTGTTCAGAACTGAGCAGGTTGTGGTGGATGATCAGTCAGGACCATCCACGGTGTGAGGTACTATTCTTTTAAATTCTACCTTAATGAAAGTGTTTTTTGATACGGGTGCTTCACACTCTTTTATTGTTGCGTGTGTGGTTGATTTGCTGGGTTAACGACAGAATTGATGCCTTCGGTTTTGAAACTTCAAACTCTTCTAGTTCAAAGAGTGTGTCGAGCCTTCTTGTGTAGAGAATGTGGTATTGTTGTGGGAGAGGTTGAGAAAACCTAGAATTTCTCAGTGTTTGAGATAGATTGGTATGATGTAATCCTGGGAATGGATTGGTTAGTGGAATTTAAGGCCCACATCAACTATAATGCTTGGACAATGGCTTTTATGACACACAATGTCATTAGAATTCTCTTTAGAGGAGAGTGTCATGAAAGGCAGGGTGCAATGGGTTTGTTGGCACCATCGGTGGGCACGTTATCATATCAGTTGGTGGTGTTGTCATTTGAATCGGTAGAGGGTGTTGAACAATGTGTTATTTCGGTAGTGGTGGATCCATTCATGGATGTTTTCCTGAATAATTCTTTGGGTTACCTCCCTTAAGAGAAGTGGATTTTACAATTGATCTCTTTCCAGAGACTAGTCCTATCTCACTTCCATCTTATAGGATGGCACCTACTGAATTACAGGAATTGAAAGTCCAGTTGTAAGAGTTAGAAAACAAAGGGTTTATCTGGCCTAGCACATATTTGTGGAAAGTGCGGATGTTGTTTGTGAAATAGGCGGATAGAACCTTGAGGCTCTGTGTAGGTTATCAAAGAGTTATCCAAGTTACGATAAAGAACATATATCTACTCTCATGAATTGATGATTTGTTCATCTAGTTGAGGGGATCCTAGTGGTTCCCCAAGAACAACCTAAGGTCAGGATATCATCAATTGTGGGTGAGGAAGAACAATATTCCTAAAACAGATTTCAGAAGTAGATATGGCCTTTATTAATATGTGGTTATTCCCTTTGGTCTAACTAATGAGATAGTGGTGTTCATGGCATTGATGAATCAGATATTTCAGATATATCTAGATTAATTTTTTGTGGTGTTTGTAGACGATATTCTTGTGTATTCCAAGACAAGGGTGGAGCATGAGCAGCACTTAGCGATAGTGTTGGGGATCTTGAGGGATCATCGGTTGTATTCCAAATTGTCAAAGTATGACTTTTGGATACAAGAAGTTTGTTTTATTGGCCATGAGATTTCTGAATGAGGTGTTTAAGTGGATCCAGAAAAGATAGTGGTTGTTATCTCGTGGCAACCACTAAATAATGTGTTTGTGGTACGGAGTTTCCTTGGTCTAGTTGTGTATTATCGGCATTTTTTTCATGATTTTTCACGTTTGGCTTCACTGATGACAACTTTTAAAAGAAAGAATGTTCCATTCCAGTGGAATGAATAGCGTCAGCAATATATCAAAGAGTTAAAGGGTCGCCTTACATCCGCACCAGTCTTGGTTTTTCCAGAACCAGGAGAAGGGTATGTGGTGTATTGTGATGCATCGAGATCAGGTTTGGGGTGTGTTCTCATGCAAGGGGATCATGTGGTTCCGTATGGATCACGGCAAGTGAGGGTGCCTGAGAAGAACTTCTCCACTCATTATTTTGAAATGGGCAGCAGTGGTCCATGTTTGAAAGTGTGGCGTCATTATCTCTTCGGTGAGAAATTCACAGTATATGTAGATCATAAGAGCTTAGAGCGCATTTTATCACAAAGGGATTTGACCTTGAGGTAAAGGAGATGGATGGAATATCTCCAGAAGTTTTATTTTGGCCTGATTTACACACCAGATAAGGGAAATTTGATTCCGAATGCATTAAGTAGAAAATCAAATGCTCAGTTGGTAAAACAAGCAATGGACAAGGGGCAGTTGATGTCAGTTATATCTGATATGTAGTTGGAATGTGAAGACCAGGGCGATAGAGCAGTCTTCTTTCTGGTTTTGTTGATTCCTGACTGGATTGGCCTAGTTTAAGAGGCACAGATATCTGATTCTTAGTGTGTGACCATGGGGTCGAGACTCAATGGTGGGGAGATCATTGAGGGTTGAAAACTGAATGGAGATTTAGTTTTGTGTTTTAGAATCGGATGGTTGAACCTGTTTCTTGTCAGGGGGATCTTCTCAGCGTGTATCATCATTCCAAGTGGGTTGTTCATCCTGGAATTCAGAAAATGTATAAATCATTGTAAGGGTAGTTCTGGTGGGTTGGTATGAAAAGAAGTGTGGCAGAGTTTGTTTCGAGATGCTTGACTTGTCAGCAAGTCAATGTAGAGCATCAGAGGCCAGCAAGAATGTTGAAGTCTTTACCAATCCCTTTTTGGAAGTAAGAGAAAATAGAAATGGATTTTTTTCAAAGGCCTCCCAAGAACGGTCAGAAAGCACGAGGCCATTTGGGTGATTGTGGATCGGATAACGAAGTCGGCCCATTTCATCCTAATTCATGAATCACATACGGTGGAGGATCTGTCCAAAATCTATATCCGAGACGTGGTAAAGATGCATGGTGTTCCAGTTTCTATTTTATCCGATAGAGGTCTGATTTTTACATCTCATTTATGGAAATCCTTGCAAAAATCTCTTGGGAAAAAGTTGAATTTGAGCATGGAGTATCACCCTCAGATGGATGGTGAATCCGAGAGGACAATACAAACATTGAATAATATGTTGCGGGATTATGTAATTGATTTTGGTGGATCTTGGGAGGAGCACTTTTCATTGGTTGAGTTCTCGTACAATAACATTTATCTGGCATGCATACAGATGGCTCCATTTGAAGCGTTTTATGGTTGGTCGTGTCATTCTCCACTATGTTGGGTGGAAACGGGTGAGTCCTTGATGGTTGGACTGAGCCTTGTCTAAGAGACTACGGAGATGATCTTGTTGATCAGGAAGAGAATGGAGAATACACAGAGTCTTCATAAATCGTATGCAGATCATCATCGATGGCTATTTTCATTCGAGGTGAGTGATCATGTTTTCTTAAAGATCTCTCCTAGGTTGTGACATCGCTAGTTTGGGAGATAGGTAAAGTTTTCCCTAAGGTATATTAGACCTTCTGGGATTTTTGAGTGGTTTGGTGAGGTGGATTATCATTTGGCTTTTCCATCTAGGTTCAGTGAAGTGCACAATGTGTTTCATGTATTGCAGTTGAAAAAGTATCATCTGGATCGTGACTATGGGATTCGATGGGATCATGTTGAGCTAGAACTTGATGCTTCATTAGTTCATGTGCCAGTGCGGGTTGTGGATAGGAAAGAGAAAGTCTTACATGGTAAAATCATTAGTTTAGTTTGTGTTTTTGGAAACATGGTCAGATTCAAGAGGAGACTTGGTAGTGGGATAAAGAGATGGTCGAGCAATGGCCCGTTCTCTTTCAGCAAAGGTTGGGTTTACTACTTTCCGAGGACGAAAAGAAAAATGGTGGGGAGAATTTAGTACCACTATTTTTAGGTATCTGACCTTTTTTATGAATTTTTATGTGTTTAATGTGCATGGGATGAGTTGGTAATAGGTTGGTAGAGTTTGGAATGGTTTTAAATGAGTTTGGAGGAATTTCATAGGGAGCACAGTTTGAGCAAGGTTAGTGGAAACCATGCAGGTTCTCTACGAAACCTTGCTGGGGGAACAGTAGGCTTTGCACGACCTACGCATGGTTTTCCAAACCGTGCGAGTTAACTGGGTGGACCCTTTCTCCCAAGACAGTATCATGCGCATGGTTAGCGCATGGTTTTCCAAACCGTGCAGACTTACCCTACAGCCACTTAAAAAAGGGTATTAAAACCCAGTCTCACTCAAGATTGCCTCATTCCTCTCCAAATTCTCTCCCAATCAAATCTCACTCATGATTATCGGTTCTAAAGGGTTGTAGGGGATCTCCCACTCGGTTTGGAAGCGTTTCGAAGGGGGTTTCTTGGTGGATTGAAGGTTGTATCTCCCAGGTAAGTCTCTCCTCTTGGTTTCATTATGTTTTCCTCTAGATCGGCATCTCCCTATCTCTTAGTTTTCTAGATCTACACCCTTTTTGTGTAAATATAGGGTTATGGTTTCCTTATATGTTGATTTTAAGGCCTTTCAAAGCTAGGGAAATGGATCTAGAGAGGTTTTGGTGGTGTATTCTCATGATTTGAGGTGCGGTTGCTTGTGGGTCAATTTCTCGGGAACCCTAAAGGTATGTGGCCTCTCTCTCAACTCCACTTGGTTAGAGGTAGTGTTTTTTAGTTAGAAATAATTTGGATGGTTTAAATTAACTGTGTTTTGATGTGCAAATTTGTTTGGAAATCCATTTGGGGTTTTTTTTTGGAAAAAAGCGAGTTTTATGGTGAAACGCTATTTTTGTGGATTTTAAAATAGAGATTTTAAAATGGGGTTCTATGGTTTATTTGTAAAAATTATTGATGGAAATGGTTTTAAATAAAGAGGTTGTTTTATTGAATTTTTGTTTGGTATAGAAAATGGTTTTCAATAAATGGGTGATTTTTTGAAGTGGATTGATATGCAATGAAATAGGTTGATTGCATGATGTTGTGACCTTGATGGGTTATATACTTGGATGTGATTGGCTGAAATGTTGTGTGGAATTGGGCGGGAAGTCTCACTATAAAAGGTGATGGATAGTGGTCGGATGAACAACCATGTGGGTAGTGGTCAGTAAGTACCGCTAGTTGTGAATGGGAGAACGGGTTGGGCAGAAGTCCCACCATTTTTGTTGTTTTGGTGTGAATGGGTGAACAGGTTGGGCGGAAATCCCACCATTTTGGTTGTTTGTTGTGTATTTCTTTTCAAGTTGGAAATTTTTGTGCTAGTGTGTAAATGATGAAATGGCTTCTGGAATGTTTGGTTGGCTATCCCTTGGTTTCTTGGTTTGGGTGTGATGGCTTGGTAAGGGCGTGTTTGGCTTAAGGAAATGGTTTCACTTGTGATCTATTTTATATAAATTGTTTTATATAAATGTGATAATAGTTTTATCCTAGTGGCGTGTGTAGGGAATTCATTTGGGGAAAACCTACTATGTTTTAGTATTGAACCCCTGCTTTGGTACCTTAGTGTCTTTAGAGATTTTGTAAACCGTGACATGGGAAAAGGTAAGGCATCATCTTCCTTTAGTAGTGCATTTTGATTTCTTGGTGGATCTTGGAGCTTGGAGCTTGGTTTTGAGCTGTGGTGGCATCATGGCACGTGGTGCTTGGTTGTTTGGTCTTCTGCATAGTACTCTGATATGGTGGTGTTGTTTTGGTTTTAGGTTGTATGGTGGAACAACTAGGTGGTATTTTGGGAATTCATGTTGGAATTTTATATTGAGATGCATCATATAGTGGTGGTCAATGGATGGTTTGGTTGGTTTTGTCTTAAGGGGAAATCACTCCCCAATTTGATCTTGAATCCCTCGACATTTATTTCCACCCTTTGGTGTCTTGGGAACGTCACTTAAGGCCAAGTAGCCCTTACTACCTCCTCAAGACAATGAGGTAGGGGCGGGGAATTACATGGAATTAGAAGAATGAAATGTTATAGATAAATTATACTTTAAAATGTGAATGAATCGTCAATATTGTATGTTTGGTTATACCCATTTTTAATAATTTCATTCTTGTAATGGACTATTTCAACAAAAAACTACCTCATCCTCCATTTTCCTATCTCCTTCCCATATCAGATAATAATAGTTTATAACTCTATTAACACCAAACACTCATTTGTGCTTCTCTATTTTAATTTTTACACACTGATCATTTATCCACTCATCATTTTAGTACCAAATTTTAGAATTATAGGTTAAATAAGGCCCTTTGAATATTCACCCTTCTTCTATTAGGTTTGACCCTACTCTTTTACTGTATTAATGTGGTGATGGTCTATAAATAAGTAGTTTATATTTCCAAAAACCCATGATGCCTCACTAATTCATTTAAATACTAAATAATATTGAATATATGACTTAATAAAGAAATAACTCCATCTATCATACACAAAAATAGTGCTTTATAAACATTTTATCTCTTGGTTCAAGCATATTAGTGAAAAAGAGTCTTTATGTTGTCTATTATCCCCATGAAATCTATATTCTCACGTTTCGTTTGATTCTTAATATTTATAAAGACACAAATTAATATAAATTTATTAATAAAATCATTATTATAATTACTATAAACAACATTATATTATATATTATCTTTTTTAACAAGTTCTTTATCTATATTTTTTTCACCCACATATGTAACATTATTTATTTCTTGAGATATATTCTCAAGCTCCATTAACATTCTAATAATTTTATTAAATTAAACTTATCCAATTCAATAATGAACCTCAAATTTATTTTTAATTATGATGATGTCACATTATCTAAAAAAATTATTAGATGAATACAATTTTTTTCAAATATTTGATAAAGTCTTTTATAAAATTTTCTCCCACAAAATATGGGAAACTCTTATATTAAATCATTTTCATTAGTATTCCAGGATACATGTTTCTCTAAATATTTTAGTTCCCTTTTTAATTTCACCCACTAATCAGTTTTTTAGGTAGGTTATCATTTTAATCTTATAATATATGACTCACATATAGTTTAGTGAAAAAATCATTACAAAATATATTATATTTATTATCTAAACCTTATTCCTTTGGAATTATAAAATTTAGGGTTTACCAGATAATTGTAACCCAAATCATACAACAAATATAGATACATAATCCTTTTAGGGTTACCCATACAATTTTTTCCTTATTCAAGATAATCCATATATACCCCGCTTTGTAAGAACATACCCATTTCGATGATTTATATATTGAAATGTGTTTCATTTGGGATGAATCTAAAACTTAGTATCTTTAAGTGTTTTTAAATTATAAAAAACATATCATATATATTACCTTAATTTTTTCATACTTTTAATGATTTATGTTTGTTTCCTATACCTTTAACCAAATTAATATGTTCAAATTTTTTTAATTATAAATAATTATACATCTCTTGATTTGTGTTAATTTTCTAAAAATACAACCTAATTATATTTAAACAAATCAAAATAGATCCCATGAATAAAGTTTTTAAAACTGTTTCATTAAATACTTATAATCATATCAAACCAAAATCCTCATAATGGAAAGCATGGTTATACGCATATCCAACCCTCACATTTTTAGAGAGAGTCCAAGCCCCATAATGGTGAGAAGTATTACCCAAAGCCCAACTATACATGGATCACTAATAAATAGAGAGCTCAATTCTAATTTATTATTAACTTTTAATATGTATAATTAATAATCAACTATTACTTTCATGTCTATAGCTCATAAAATATCATAGTGATGGTTGACTGTAACTAAATGTTAAATTCTTGCAATGAATGTAATTCTATATATATATTATGAAATCTATAATAAATAGTTTATGATTTTGGACTAATGAATAAATCTACACATAATATAAAAAATTTACATTTATATATACTAAATTTATGAATAATCAAAAATAAATGAACAGGTCCTAAGTTTAGACATGTGATAAATATTTATAAATATTTTAGAAATAACTAAATTATATTTTTTAGAAATAAATAAATTATATTTTTTATAATTTATATAGGTTTATAGATATTATATACATAAATAAAGATAAATATTTTGATATTTATTTCAATATGACCAACTTCTTATTATTAATATTCATGGTATTTAATATGTACTCCTCTTTTCTCTAAATATATGTTATTTAGAAAAACATTTGTAATCAAACAATCAACCAATATTTTTTATAAAATAATTATATAAACTAAATATCACACATTGTATTCAAAACCATGATGAATTCAACAAAAAATCCCATTTGAAATGGTATAAATAAAATTTTAAAATATCTTATTTCAATATTACCATTATATATTATAATTTATAAATATTTTATAAATAGAAATATAATACACTGTATTTTTCCTTATTTTATAATTTATAAAAAAATTTAAAAATTAAATCACCTTATAAATCCACTTTAAATCATTGATCGGGTAAAAATTTGATAATTTTTAATTCCACCCTTAGATTTATAGTGTGTATTTTGAGCAACGGTTGGTGAATATTTATTTTAATAATTATAAGAAAAAAATTATTTTAAAAACAACAAAATCATGGCCATTTTTTACAAGACAATATTATACAATATTTATCATTAAAAATAATTTCCAAATGTACATTATGTCCATTTTATTTGGGTAAATCAATTTATATAATTGCCTCCAAAATTCATACTTCGGAAATAATGATGTAATTTTTATTTTCCATGTTGTTGGTTTCTCAAGGAAATTTTATTTAAATGCTAAACATGAGAGTTTTAAAACTAAATCGAAACCATTAAACTATCTATTAATAATGATTAATTTTCTGAATGATAATTTTGAATTTTCATTTTTATGAAACCATGTTTCAGTTTTGTAATATTTAAAATCCATTATCATTTTTTAATAAAATATAACATAGTTTCAAAAGATGATTATGGTTTTCTTAAAAAATATGTTTTCTTTTAAAAAATATCATGAACCATGAAGATAATATTTTTTTGTTGTTTGTAAAATCTAGATGACATTGAAGTAACTCTAGTAAAACCAAACTATTTTAGACATGGTAATATTTATCCGTACATAGTGGAAAAAATCAACCACATCTTTTTCTCCCATAATAAAAATGCATATATTTGAACAAAATAAAATTTAACAAAGTGCATTTAATATTTATTTGATGATCTGATCTATCCAAGAATATTCCACACGAGAAAAATATAGATCAATGAAAAGTATCGAACAAAATTATTACTATTAAGGTAGCCCTGAAAAATTTTAGTCTCTCAATTCTGTGAAAAGATACCTTCATACTTATGATTTTTTTTAGAACCTTAATTTACAGTGATATATATAGAGAGAGAGGGAGCTTCATATTTAAGGAATTTTAGTGATCTAATTATAATTTGACAAAAACTTTCCAATGATTCAAAAACGATGACCTTGTTTATATAGGCCTTCAACGATATCAATCATTTCATAAACAACCATTCAATTAAATGAAATAATTTTAAAAAAATTTCAAATGTGACAACACTTTATAACTCTTGAATCATTATTGAAATAAATTTCATGACATTTTAAAAAAAATTAGAAGTTCAAACACCTAAAATACTCATCACGTGATTATTTAATTAAACATGATACTTTATTGTTTAATAAAATGAAAAAGTCTCAAATTATCACACAACATAAGAAAATACAAACAAAAAATCATGATACATTGACCTTTCTTACATCATAGTTTACACCAACATAAACCATGATGTGGTTTGAACCACCATGGCATGGTTTATATTTAGTGATCATTCTTAAAATTATAAATGATTTATCATATTCCCAATGACATATAAAATTTCATACATGTATATAAAATAATTATTGTTCTTAAAGATGGATTTATTTTCATATAAAAACAATATATATATATATATATTCTCGTATGTATAATTGAAACATAACAATATTTTTCCAATTCAATATTTAATTCAATATAATTATATATATATATTCCTAACATTGACATAACATATTTGTTTCCATTTTAAACATGTAGATCTATATATATTTTTATAAATTATATTTTTATTTTTGAGTATATGTACATCAACAAATATGTAGGATGTATACCTAGTATCTAAAACTAATGAGTTTAAATTTAATAAGTTTATTTATGTAACATTAAAATCAGGTTTATCAATATGATTCTCTATGAGAATTCACCAAAAACATAGACACGAATCTAATAAACTATAGGGTAACCCTATAACAGATCTCAAAATAATTTTAGTAATGCGTGTAATAATCTTTATAAGGTATAGTTTTTGGTTAATTATCATGTTTTATATTAGTTCAATATGTATTTTTATTGAACTTATTTTCAAAGAAATGGTGACATCATACATAATATGTATAAATATTCCATGATCAGTATTTTTTAAAATTTTGAGTCTCTTTAGAATTTCTATCAACATTTAGCTATTTTGATATACAATTAGATTCATTATATATTATTTTACACCTTGATAGTTAAGTGGATAACACTTTGACCAACTAATCATAGGAAATATCATAACTCCATTCATTTGGTCAACAAATATTACTAGGGTTACATTATATTATTAGGATCACCAAACTCATAATAATTAAATGTTTGAAACTAAATACTCAAACCCAATCCTATTGGGGTCTCTTATAACAGATGTCGCTTACACACAATAATCCACAATCACAAAACCATAGAATGGCCTATAATTTTATTAACATGTTTTTAGATACAATTTAATCCAATAGATAGTATTTTAATGTGTTTTTGACAAAAAAATTTCATATATATCTCATGTATTCCTAATATTCATGCATGATTTTAGAGATTTAATTTTAACTATTATACCGTCAACCAAAATAATATATTATTATCATATTAATATATAACACCATACACAAATAATGATTTTTTCTTATTAACAAAAACAAAATATAATTATATCCAAACGTATCCAAATTCTTGTCATGCATTAGATACATGAAACTCTTCCATGTAATGGATTAAAATAATATGAAACCAAAATATTACCCAATATAAAGAATGGTGTGACATGTTGCTAAGTAATTATCATTTAAACTGGATTGAAGTCCCAATTCCATTATAGACTAACCCAAATTACCAATATATTTATTTATTTATTTATTTATTATTAATTAATAAATATTGAAAATAAAATACAATCTAAAAAACTAATGAAAATAAAAAAACTAATCTATATTATTAAATTCATAACTAAAAATAAATGATAGTTTTAGTTGAAAATAATAAATATTATGTTATCCGTAGTATATAACGACTTAGATGCATGGTATGAAATTTATATGAAGAAATTAAAACACTTTAAATTAAATAATACCTATATTAATATTATTATATATTAATATACATGAATATTAAAGAAATATTTAGTTAATAAATATAGAATTAAAATACTCGTATTGTGAAATAAAAATATTATAAAATGATAATTTCTATCAAAAAATTTTTTATATGGTATAATGTATTTTTTATTTGATTTTAGAACTTTTATCGCCCTTTAATTATTTTTTTAAACAATGTTTTTAAATAAATTCTGAATTGTTTATATGATTGTAACAATTTTTATAAATATTACACGTTTTGAAATATGAAGGATTTTATATAAAATTCCATGTGAATGATGAAATTTTTATTGTTCATATTTTTTATATAGATATAAAGTGTTTATATATAATTGCATATGTTATGAAAAATCCATAAATTCATGACAAATTTATAAAATGTCTTAATCTTTATTTGTAAAATTTTTATAAATGTTAATATTATATCTATGTTTTTAATTATTCATTTATTCAGATTATTCCATATTTTATTCATTAATATAAATTGTTTATATTATTAATGGATATATTATATACATTAAAGGGTAAAAATTCATCTTATATATGTTGTATTGTGCATATAATGAGTTATATTCTAGGTTTGACATAATACTTAGTTATGTTTAACCAGGAATTTGATTTTTTTTGTTTCTGTACATCAATTTAAGAGTTTTATATGATATATGAATATTGATATATTAGGTATTATGAGTGTATTATTATTGATACATCCCTTAAGTATTGATGCATGGATAGTGGAACATAGGGTCAAACTTCCCACTAGCATGCAGGTTTATCCCCTAACTTAAAAGGTGGGGTTCGGTTATTAGTTGCATCATGCTTTCTATTACAATTATTTTTTTTCATACGATTCTAAACATTTACATAAAAAGGTATCATGTACCTTATGTATTGAATTCATTTGGATATATATTAATTTAATTGAATTTTATTTTTCTGTATAGATCATGAGGTTTATAAAAGGTTACACATCAATATGTTTTGAATATATTAATTTGGTTTAAAGTGTATGATACTAAAAAATAAATCAATAAATGTATGAATACATAAAGGGAATACATGTAATAATATGGTGAGATTTAAATCCCCTTAAAAACATCTATGTGTGAGATTACATCCAAATAAAACACTTCTCAAGACCATGATCATCTAATTGGTTTGGTTCAACCAAATGAAGGTGCCCATGAATTATCTTCTATATGGGAAAAAAATTTCGGTGATCCTAATAAGATGAGTTTACAATATTTGATAAGATATTTGGGTTTCTCATAGTTAGAAATAAATAAATGTTAGGATACTAAAAATATAGAGTTTTGATAATCAATATGATGGATTTGGACAAGGAGTTGTCTGCTCAAATGTCAAAGAGTCATATGTGACATAATAAACTAAATTATATATTCAAATTGCTAAGTGATGGGTGAGAACCCAAATAAGACTAATTAGATAGTTAAATATATATCTTCTACCATTAATAGATATATTATAACTAAAGAAGAATATCATTTTTGTGGGATAAAATTTAATAAAATTCCTTATATAATTATCATATAACATGATACTAATCTAATAAAAGATTATTTTCTAGATTAAAATGGAATCATAATCATAAAACTTGATATTTAGATCAATAATAGAGAAATAAAATATCAATAAATCCAATTTTTATATAGCTGTATGTTTATGGGAATCATTATCAAAAAATAAGTAATGTTATCATTCTTTGAACAAAAACATCCAAAGGAACCCCTATTGATGATTATAATAAAAAATGGTAAGATACATAATCATAGTAAATATTCAATTGACATATCTATATTGATGATCAACATTATGGATACTAAACATCAAATGAAACATGATAATATGCATTATTTTGGGATGATCAACAACCTCAAAATTATATATCAAGAACAAGATAAACACTAGAGATATGAAGATTATGAAGGACTCATTCAATGAAAATTTGTTGAGTTAACTCCCATGTAAACTCATGTGATAAATTTTATTTGAAATAAAAAATGATATTGATAAGATGGTCCATCATTATGGATTTATCTAGTCATATAATCATTTTCAAATTCACATAAAAAGGTTGTGGATATTTAATGTGAATTATAACATGAATGATTTTTTCAAAGGTTTTATGGATATCCTCATTATTTATAGTGTTTTTTAGTAGGATATGGGAGGTATAAGGTTGAGTACTGGGACAGTAGTATTTAAATGAATGGGTGAATGTTTTAACTAGAAGGATAAAAAGAATTTTTATAGAGATTCCACATTACATTATAAAATAATGATATGTGTTTCTAAGAAAATTATTTTTTTACTATTTTATACATAGAAATTAGATGGGGAATTTTCTAGAATACCTAAAAGGGTGATAGAAACTCCTTGGAGAGTCAAAATCAATTTTTAATATTATATAATTTAATTCATATGTTTTGAAGGGTATATGATATCAATGATAAGCTAAAAATGTTGTGAATATATACAAGAGTTTAAAATAGGTGAAGTATTAATGGTGGAAGCTTGAAGTTTCCATTTATCTGATCGATAAATGGGTTTTTTTATCAATAAGTTGGATGTGGGGGATTACATTTAATCTCTAGTGGTTCAGAATAAAAATTGTGTATTTTCATCATGCTTTCCTCATATATGATAAAAGTTATAATTTTAAACAATTTTTATTAAAAACACATTAGATAATGGTTTTTAATACACATGGTAACTATTGATTCTATTTTTATAAATTTCACTACAAATATGATATGGATAAAATATAATTTTATAAAATATAAAATAATTTACCCAAGATATTTTTTAAAATAAATTGCAAAGAGTTCAAACTACATATCAACTAGATATTTTAAAGAATAAAATATTTTTTGGGAATAGTTTTCCAAACAAATGGAATACCTTATATGATATTAGTATTATAAATTTATTTGGTTAGTATTACCATATAAGAAATAAGTTTAAATCCCTAGTGAAAAGGATTTTTTATTATATATATATATTAAATAAAATCTAATTTTTTATTGGATATTGGGAGTTTGTTTGGATATTGAAAATTTGATATTGTATTAACTAAAAGATCATACTAGATAAATTTAAATTTAAATTAAATTTATATCTTAAAATAATTTTGGGTATGTTGGTAAATAATAATATTAATGTAAATATTTAAATTTAAATTTATTATCAAATGATCTTAGAGAAAGTATGAATGGAAATGTTCCAAATAAGATGACTATGGTCGTAGAAAAATGTTTATGTAAATAATAAGAATTATTATGAATTTGATCTAACTATTATTGAAACTATCTTTATTTTTTGATATTTCCCATTAATGAAGTTTAGTGGGATGCTTTTTCAAATCGTCACATAATGATTTTGAAGGGATTATATTGAGTTGTAAATGATTTTAATCAAACCATAAATATAATGGAAATATAAAATATTTTTTGTTGTCTATCATATGGGATATTATTATATAGATATTTATTTATTATTTTATTAATATTATTAAAAGAAGATTAATAATATATAATGCATCCTGATATTTAAAATACATACTAAAATTTATCAGTATTTTATAATGGATACATATATTAATGGTGTGTAATGACATTGATTTATCCATCATTGATGTTTATTATTGAGTATTAAAGGTTATGATGAATTGAGAAGATTATATTTGGTTTAGATATTTATAGAGATATATAATTTTCCCATTAGGTTGAAAAAAATGATGTACTAAATGACCAACTATGTATACCACTTGTAGTGTCATACTCTATGTAATTTGTATATATACGGTGAATATAGAATATTGAATCCTAAAACCCGAGGTTAAAAAGTTTCTAAAATGATAACCTTTATACTTTTATAACATTACAGTGTTAGCATTAATGCTGAGCTAACTAGGGGTGGTAGGGTATATTTATGATAACACCCTATGATTTTGTAAAATATATTTTTTCAAATAAATTTATTATTTTTTTATATTTTTTGTAACATATAAAACCGATTTTAGCTTGCATTATACATAGTACCAAGTTTAAATGAAGCGTGACATACTGTTAAAATTTAATCATTTAATATGATATAATTCACCCACCCGTTGGAATGGAGGGTATGAATAGGATTTAAAAAAATAATAAAAATTTAGGAAATAAACATTGATATAAAATTAATTCATTGGTGACTAATTAATTATAAATAAATATAAAAACTATTTAAAAATAAAGGAAATATTTTTTTGAAAAAATATCTTTATGACCACAAACATGTTTCAACCCAATAAATTAAATAAATCACTTTTAGTGAATGGTTTTAATATTATATAAATAGTATATATTCAAAAAAAGAATACTATTTATATTATGTGTTTTTTATAAAAGAGATAAGAATAAATTAAATATTACTATCAAAAGGTGTATTTTTAAAAAAATTAGTTTTATCTCCATTTTCAATGATATTTTTAAATTTTTAAAAATTTAGAAAATTTATTTGAAGAATTTAAATTAATTTTTTAAATAATCATGTTGGGGTTATCTTAGGGTTAATTTTTGAGAATCTTCTAAGAAGATAAATTTTTCAATGAATATTAAAAAATACTTATTTTTTAAGAATGTTCCTATATTTTAAAGCATTTATAAACATAAAACTTATTTTAAGATGGTTTTAAATGAAAAAATAGATAAATTTTATTTTTATTAATCCAATTTTGGTTATTTTATGTATTTTCATATTGAATTTTTATATAAAAAGATTTTAAAACTGGGAATATTTTCTCATTGAAACCCCACTTTTTTGTCGTATCTACATGATTAATTTTAAATTAAAATTTTCCACTTATGTGAAAGGAAATTGGAAAAATTAATTAAATATTATCAATTATTATAATATATGCAATCTAATAATTTTATATTTATTTTTTACCATAATTAACAGCAAAACAGTAAAAAGTATTTATCGCGGTTAAGGTAAAAATTGGTTTACTGGGGGTGGGGGTAAAACTCAAATAATAAGGGTGAAAATGGCATAAAAAATGTCCAAATAACCATTTATGGCCATATATATGACTTCTATATTTTATTATATATAATTTCCCATTTGGGGCCTTTTGTATTTTGAAAAACAGGGGTACACCTTTTTCTTTTCAAAATTATAAACGTGCCACTCACCTCGCTTATAAAACCCCACCTCATCTCTTCAACTATTCACCCTTCCACAAACATTTTTATTGTAAAATACCCACCAAAATATATTCCTTAATTCCATCCTATAATATTATAATCCATATTATAGTTATAATAACTACCTAAGAAGCCTCTTGGTGGAAAACAAATGTAGTTTTCTAAATAAATGGTAATGTCTTTAATTATCCATTTTATTTTATTAATTCCACCACGTTATTATTTTTTTAAAAACATGGTTATCTAATAACCTGAGTATCTTACATACACTAATATATTATTATGTTAGTTTTAAAACCTTAATCATTCTATTCTTCTATCAAATGGGTTAAAAAACATCATTTGTGCGTATAGCGGACAACCTCCTTACGAACTAATGTTATTTTTTTTACAAAACCACCTATCATGGATGGATATAATGATGGAATTATTTTTTATATATTATATTTTTTATATTATTCTTCTCTAACCATGATATAACATGTTCCTCCTAACTTTCCATTCTGTGGGAATATGATAACATCATTCTTGTTTTTGACAGACTACCATCTCACGAAGTGAGGTGATTGGTTCATGCTTTGCATGGAAGATAATAAGGATAGCTTTAATGAAAATATGTGGTATATATAACATAAGAAATATTTTTAATTTTAATATATCTTTTCCCTTACTTTTTTTCTTTCATTCAGGAAAATGGAAACAATGTTCTTGCTTACATACGACCTACTGTCTCCAAGAATAATGTATTTCATTTCTAATCTCTAACTTTAATGGATAAATATAAATAAATGAATACCTAATATTATATATATATATATATATTAACACTATAGATATTATGGAACCATTATAAAATGAATACGAACAAAAATAACAAATCAAAACATAAATGAAAAACAAAGCAGTTTTTGCCTAAAAGGTGACTTCAACGTGGAATTGTTAACAAACATGTAATGAAAGGAAATAATTAAAACATATATTGTGTGAAATATATATATATATATATATATTAATATTTATATACTATATTTATAATAATATTATATTTATTATAAAGGCGGTTTGAATGTCTAAGACGGAAGTGGTGACTTAAGATAAGAAATTTTTCTCTCACTTTTTACTTTTGTGAGACACATGCCACATTCACCACAAATTTATTTTCTGTGATGTATATAATTACAATGAATTTATTTTAAAATATTTATTATGAAAATTATTGTTATTTACATATCTATATTAGGATCTCTCTTTAATGGGGTTTACAATTCAACAGATACCCAAGCGGTAAGATATTTTTATCATAATTAGTCTTATTCCACACATATGTTGTGTTTTGAACATATACTCATTTATAACGTGTCACACTCAAAAAAAATTTGAAATATGTTTTTTTAGAAAATTTAATCTTTTCAATGATTTTTATTACACAAAATAAAATTCTTTCAATAAACCATGAAAAACTATTTATATTATTATTTTAATAAAACTATTACAACCTAGACGTTAAAATTAGAAAAATTAATAGTAATAAAAACATAAATATTAAGTATAGTTTATTATACAAATAAAACATTTTTAGAGATAAAAATACTTAATTTTTTAGAAAATTCTTTTTATGTTTTGAAAATACGATTTTCCCAAAATAATGTTTTTCATTTCATTTTATGAAAAATAATAAAAAAATATTTGAAACTTTTAGAAAATTAATTTGATAAAATAAACTTAAATTTTTTTAATAAGTATATCAATATTATCTTTGGGTAAATTTTTTGGATTTTTCTAAAAAGATGATTTCTTTTAGTGAATAGTAAAAAATAATGTTTTTTATTGAAAACTCCCTTTATTATTAAATAATTTATAAGATTCATATTTTTTGTTATAAAATGAGTTAAAAAATAAAAAAATATATAAAAAATAATTTAATTTATTTAATTTTAATCATTTTCATATTGAAATTTGATATAGAAACTTTTTAAACATTTGAATATTTCTCTTCATAAAATGTCTTTCTCATCATATATAAGGGTTTATTTTTAAATTAAATTCTAAAACTTATGTTAATGGAATTTATATAAATTTATTCCATATTTATAATCATAATAATTATATTATATAATAATTTATAATTAATTTTTGACCATAATTAATAATAGAAAAAGTAATAATTTTTTACTGCGGTTAAGGTAAAATGTGTTTACCGGGGTTAAACTAAAAAGATATGGCATAAAAATGACCCAAAACATTTACAATACCCATTTATGGACATATTTAGACCATATATCTTCTATTCCCTATAATAGTCCATTTTTTATACTTTTTTCTTGATAAAAACAATGGTACACCTGTTTTCTTTTGAAAAATTACAATGGTTCTACTCAACACTCTTATAAAAAACCACCCCCTCTCCTCTCTTATTAATTTATAAAAAACCATTAGTTTATACAATAGAATAGTAGATAAAATCTTAAAATACCTCCTAATATCCTAAAATCCATATTTTGATTAGAAATCCAACATAAGGATCTTTTTGTTGTAAACCAATAGAAGTTGTCCAAAAAGAGGTATCACCCCTTACCGGGCATTTTATTTTATTTCTTCTTCCGTGAAATTCAATTCATATTAAACTATGATGATATAATAACCTAATTATATTATATATACTTATATGTTGTTATGTTAAGGTAATTCTTTACAACCATCTCCTCTTCCATTAAATGGGATATAAAATAATTATTCATGTGTACGGAGGACTGCCGCCTTGTGAAATTATGTTATTGGTTTTCCAGAATAACCTATCATGGCTGGATATAATGATGGATTAAATGTAAATATATTATAATTGTTACATTTTTATACCTATAGAATTATTAAATCACATATACTTTCATAATTTATATTTAGTGAGAATATGATAACATCGCTCATGTGTACGATGGACTACCACCTCACGAAGCCATGTTATTTGTTCATGATTCACATGGAAGGTAGTAAGGATGGTTTAAATAAACTGATGTAATATACATGACATAAAAATTGTTCTGAAATTGTAAAATATTATTTACATTTCATTCTTTAAATTCTTTAAGAAAATGGACATAATGTTTATCCATACGTACGACCTGCCATCTAAATAAACAATGTATTTTAGTATTTATCTCTAAATATTATGGATTACTATAAAAACAAATATAATTAATATATAATATATTTATATCATGGTTATAATTCTATATATTACAGTACCATTATTAATGTTGCCGAACCAAAAATAAAAAATTAAAACATACAAGACAAACAAAGAATTTATTACATGAAATGTTATATTAACATGTAATTGTTAATAAATTGGTAATAAAAGTACATTAGAAAATCATATATGGTATAATAAATATAAGTATTTTTATATTATATATTTATAGTAAATTTATATTTATTACACCAGATGGTTGAATGTGTATGATGGAACTCGAGACATAATGAAATAGATTTTTGTCTCAATTTTCTTTCCTTGATACATATATTATGTTATAAACATATCTTCTTTTATGAGGTGTATATACATAAAATTTGACATTTAATATCATAAATATATTTATTCTCATGATATTTTAATTGTAATTTAATTTTATTTCTTCTTGGGGAATAAAATTCAATGTTACAAGAGTGTTAAAGATTTTATGTTACAATCTCATAATTTATTAGGGTTGTTTAAGATTATGTTTACAATGATAAATTCATATGATCCATCTCTCAAGAAACTAATTAATTTTCTTATACTATAGTTATTTAATGAGAATAAATTTTTTACCATCATTTTCCTCTCTCTATATACTCAAGAGTTCAAAATAGTATTTTTAATAAAAAAAAATCTCTATTTGTATATTTGATTGAAAAATACTTTCCATCCAAAACCATGTTTTCTAAAGAAATTTTAAATTTTTTTTTATCAATAATCAATTGATTTATTAAATAAATATTTACCCAGGTATTAAATTTTTACAAAAAAAATTGAATGGAATCTTAATGTCATTTTTTGAATAATTATTGTTTTTCTTTTACTGAAAATATGAAAGGAACCGTTATTTTAACATGTACTAAATGAATAGAATTTTCTATAGTCCTTACCATTATTTTATTTGAACCCACCATTATAAATTTTTTTTTTAATTTAAAAAAAATTTTAAAACTGTTTTATATTTTATAAAGTTTTTTCAAAGAAGAAAGGATATTTTCTCATGAAATTATTTAAATGATTTTTAAATCTCACTTTATAAGTTTTCAAGGATATTTTCAAAGAAATGTATTTTAAAAATATTTTTTGTTTTAAAATGTTTCTTTCAATGTGGAAATGAAATTTTCCTTAAGAAAATATTTAAATTATTTTTAAACATTATTTTATAAGTTTTCATATTAATTTTTACATAAAAGTATTTTAAAAATGTTTTATGTTTTAAATAGTTTTTGTCATGGGAAAAAGTAAAGATTCTGTAATAAATTATTAAAATTATTTTTAAAGATCCCTTTATTAGTTTAATATTTTTATTTTCCAAGAAAAGTTTTCCAAAAATAATTATGATTGTATAGTTTTAAAAATTTATTTTCAAAGAAAATTTATTCTCCTAAATAAATGTTACATGTGTTTTTTCAAAATAATTTTCCATATAATATAATATCCTTTAATAAAAAAATTTATTTACTGGTAAAATTATCAAATGGTGTCATTTTAATTCATTTTATGAATGGATTATGTTTATCATGAAAATATGTTTATGAATCCCTTTCCTCTTCCACAAGTTATACCATCATAAAATGATTATGAAAATATCTTCCTTTCATGGATTATGCTATTATTAAATGATGAAATAATTATGAAACATATCACATTTTCATAGGTTATAATATGATTAAATGTCTATGAACGGAATTTTATTTCAAAGGTTATGAGAATATGAATGTTCTAGGATCTTTTTTCAAACATAGGAATGATTTTTATTATGTGATGGTTGGGATATATATATATCCAATTAATTGGTCAAATATTTATATCTCATGATATAGATAGGATTATAATAGAGAGTGAACCCAATTTAGTAAATGAAATTATCTAATATAATGGTCTTTATAACACCCTAATATTTTTGAGATATTTTTTTTCAATTTAATTTATTATTTTAGTTAACTTGTGTTAAAAAAATTGATTATACCTTTCATTTCACACAACACTAAGTGTGACTTTCTATACATAATACAGTGAGTTTAAAACGAAATGTAACAAAGTATTAAAATTTTATTATTTAATTTGATATTTATCACCTAGTCATTGGAATCACGGACATGAGTAGTATTAACTAAATTATGATAATATATGATCTATATATATATACATAATTATTTCTTTCAATAATAATTAATTAGAAATTAAAATAAAAACTATTTGGAAATAAATGAAATCATTTTCTAGAAAATTATTTTAGTGCAGAAAAACATGTTTTACATGAATAAATTAGAAAAATCAATTTTAGTGAATGATTGTAACTGATTTTTTTATTATATATTAAATCAAAATTTTAACATTAATCATATTAATTTTCTATATAAGAGATAATAATAAATCCATTTTTATGCTTGAAAACTCTATTTTTCTAAAAAGAAGTTATGTCTCCTTTTTTCACACATTAAAAATAATTTTTTAAACTATAATGATTTTTATTGAAAAAAATAATTATAATTTTGGAAAACAGAATATCCAAATTATATTAGTGTGAGTTTTTTGGAATTTTCAGAAAAGATTAATTTTTTTATTAATAGTGATATATAATAAATATTAATTGAAAACTATCTTTTTGTTTAAATAATTTATAATGTTAAATTATATATTAAATTTATTTTAACATAAAATTAGTTATATTTTAAATATTTTAATCTAATTTACATAATTTGAATCAATTTCATATTGAAATTGGATATAAAAACTTTGCAAACATTTGAACATTTCCTCTTTGAAAACCTGCTTTTCAGTCATGTCTATAGAATTAATTTTAAATAAAATAAATTCACATATGTAAATTTAATTTGGAAAAATAGATTAAATATTTTTAATAATAATAATTTTTATTGTCTAATAAGTTTAAATTAATTTGTTACCAAAATTAATATTAAAATTAGTAAATATTTATTATAGCATTTAAGGTAAAAGGGATTTTCCAGTGGTTAAACCAAAAGGATTATTGTTAAAATGAAAAACAAAACATGTCTAAAACTGAATGATGACCATATTTTTACACTATAATGTATAAATGTTGATAATGCCCCATTCTTTAGCCTTATGTCATGTGAATGACATGGTTTAACATTTTTATTTTCAAAAATTACAAGTATTCCACTCACCTCAATTATAAATGGCCACCCCTATCCTCTCTTCCACACACATTTAAACCCATTTGGTTCAGTCAAGACCTTCCAAAATCACTTTTTAGGTTACCTACAATCATCCTATAATTCTTATTATTGGTTCAATTCCATCCTATGATGGATTTTGGTGAAAACCTAAGGAGGTTTCCCAAGGAAGAGGTGATGTTATCCAACTCGAATTTTTTATTTTATTACAACCTCCACATCCTTAAATTATTATTAAACCATGATTATATAATAAAATAAGTATATTACATATACATATATATTTGTATGTTAAGTTAATGACCCAAACCTATCTCTATATCTATCAAATGAGTTATAAAATCATTATTCATGTGAATGGAAGACTACTACCTCACAAACTGATATCATTCATTTTCTGATCACTACCTCCCACTATTGGGTATGATGATTGATCTAAATCATATATATGTTATTTATAATTTCATTATACCTCTATAGTAATTATATTAGACAAAACTTTTATTTACACTCTATAAGGGATATGCTAACATCGTTCGTGTGTATGGAAGACTTACGCCACACAAAGCGATGTGATTTGGTTTTACCAACACTTTACATGGAAGATAATTTGGATATTTCTAAATAATATATGTGACATAAATTAAATAATTAATATAATAATGAAATATTTATCATTATTATAATATATTATATTAATCTATTTCTTTATTTTTCACTCGCTAAGAGATTATAACATCATTCATGTATGTGTGGACTACCATCTTCAAGAAGCTATGAAACTCCATTTTCATCACCACACAACATGGATGATATGTATAATTATATTTAAAGAAATAATATGTAATTTATTATATTATAATAATTAATTTTAGATAATAAAATAATTACCTCTTTTCTGTAATGGTTGTTGAAAAATGGAAACATTACTCATGTGTACGTACGACCTACCATCTCTATGATTGTAACATTCTTCATTTTTTAAAAATCATATTTCCTGATTGGTATTAAAATTATAACTGATTCATAAATATGATAATTATATAATTATTATTATTCTGGTTATTATGTAATTTTTATCAATGTGAGAGGATCTAAAATAACAAATTAAAACATATATGAATAATGAAGCAGTTATTACCCAAAATGTGACTTTAACATTTACTTGTTAATAAATTGGTAATTAAAGGACTTAAATAAATCATATATGGTTTTATAAATGTTTGTTTGGTTATTTAATATATTTATAATAAAATTATATTTATTATAATGTAGTTTATATTGAGTACAAAATAAGTCGAGACTTGTGGTAAGGGATGTCTAGTCTCTCTTTTATTTATGCGAGACTTACAAAAATTCACCACTTGTTTATTTTGTGTGGTGTATATATAACCCCCATTGAAATATTATACAATTAATATTCACCTTTTATTTATATTTACTATTTAATTATATGTTTTTATTTATTTGGGATTACGATTCAAAATGTTACTAAAGTAGTAAGGGATTTTCTTCTCACTTTTTACTTCTCTGTTACATATACCTTTTTCACCAAACATTTTATTTATATGGAGTATATAATCCCCATTAATTTATTTTATGTTTATTTTCAAAAAAATTATTGGGATTCATATATACACTTAATGATCTCTCTTTCATTGGGTTTATGATTCAAAGTAAACAAAAGTGGTAAGGGATCGTTATCCCATTTTTTATTCGATGAGACATATGTTATGTTATGCAAATATATTCTTTTATAAGGTTCACATACAGACCCTTTGACATTTAATATCATGAATTTATTTATTATCATGATATTATATGTCTTATTTGATGTTATGCTTTCATGGGACTTATAATACAGTGTTACTAATGTGGTAAATATTTAATGTTACAATCCCATCCTTTATCAATATTGATTATGATTATGTTTTAGATGATAAAATCATATAATCCATCTCTTAAGAAACACTTTTCTTTTATTTTCCTCTATTTATGTCATGAAAATATAGGTTTTTTATTCATTTTCCTCTATTTATGCACTCAATAGTTCAAAATAATATTTTAAATAAAAATCATCTATTTTATCTCTTATATCAAAAACCCTTTTTTACAAAACCATGTTTTCTATAAAAAAAATTCAAAAATGTTTTTATAATTCTCCAAATTATTTATTAAATAAAAATTTAACCATTTTTGAATTTGTTTTCAAATATAATTTTTGGGAATCTTCATGTTTTTTCAATATAATTCCCATTTTTATTTAACCAAGAATTTGAAATAAATTCCAATTTTAATGTGTTTGGTATGAACATAATTTTCTTTCATCATGAACATTATTTTCTTTGAATCTTATTTTATAAGATTTTAAGTTTATTTTAAATGAAAAGTATTTCAAAAATTATTATAAAATAGTAAACTATATTTTAGTAGATAAATTTTTTTAATTATTTTTAAATAATCCTTTATATTTTTTCAAAGTTATTTTCAAAAAAAAGATTAAAAAATTATTTTATTAATTTTTTATTTTATAAATTAATTTCGAGATAAAAGTTATGTTCCTCATGAAATTTTCAAAGTGATCTTTCAAAACCAGTCTTCGTATAAGATAAAATCTATTGATGTAAATTATGATTTGCATGGATATGATCCAAAGATGCCATTATTAATATTTATTTTAAGGTTTAATCATGAAAAGATGTTTATTAATCACATTTCTCTTCCGTGAGTTATTCAATGATTATATTTTTTGAAACTCATTTCTTTTTTCAATGGGATATATTGTGATGAATATATGAGATGATTATGAAACCTATTTCTTTTCCAAATGTTATGATATGATAAAAAAATTTATGAGACACATTTCATGTGTGATGATATGATGGATGTTTTATTATCTTGTTGTTCACCTGTGTATGGTTTTTTTTGTGAGATAAGTGGGACATATATATCTCACTATTGAATTGGTTAATGATTAAGATTATTTGAGGTCAAACGGTATATGAAAGGTTATCTTATGCATGAAATAAGAGGTTAAATGACGAGCTATCCAAATATATAAACAAAAAAGGGTTTACAAGAGGTTAGCACATGGCCAAATCAAGAGGTTACATAGGAGGTTTTCCAAAGCCCGAAGCAAGAGGGTATATGGGAGGTTATTCCAAGACTGAAGGAGGTACATGAGTGATTAGTCCAAGAATAACATGTTTTCAATGTCTTGGTATAAATACATAACATAATAATTTATATGTTTATGTGTATACTGAAAATATATCTTATGAAAATGTTATACTCTCATAGATCATATTCTGTGATTTCTTTATGATTCATGTCTTATGAATATCCGATATTTATTTCATGACTCAAGTTATGATATTTGATTTAGAGGGTATGGTTAATTAATGTTATTCTCATATTCCCATACTTGTATTCTCATCTTATGCTTAGGTATCTATCTTGTTTACCCTTATTAATCATCTGAGATCACCACTTCTTATGTTTCATTTACTAATATTTTGAAGAAAGGTTTTTAGTATGAGTAATAAAGAGTAAGATCTTTATGGTAGAAATTGAATATCTTTCATAAATTAAGAAGACTATTTTCCATATTTCCCAAAGCACTAAAATATTATGGTCTTTATACATTAATTTGTGTAATGAAATGAATATTCATCTAAAAAGATGTAATATCAGTATAGGAGAGTCTTACGTCTCTATAGGTGGTATCAAAGGAATTGTTTAATTAACCTTTTAAAATTATGATGAGAAAATCATAGTTATATCCCTAAGTACAAGTATAAGTAGAAGTTTAAGGTTGTGTCAAAGTATAAGAAAATGTCTCGGAATTCTGATAAAGGATAGAGCATGTGGTTTCCAAAATATTACACCCTGATCTGAATACTAAAGTGGATTTAGTTATGACACCTAGTTAAGTAGCGATAATAACCCCAAAAGGGCATATTGATCTAGAATCGATCATCACTTGGTGCATGGAAACTGGTATTGATGCACACCTGGTTTGACATTCCTGGGGAATTCACATTGGAATTTCATAAACTCATTATAAAAATTATAAAGCATTTTATATACATAGTGAATACGAATTACCTAGGATAAACCCGTGGTTTCATAGATTAAAAAGAAGGTTTATATATTTATACCTCCTATAAGTGATTTTTTATAATTATGTGGTTTCCCACAATAAACATTATTACAAAAAAAAAATTTGATATTGTTTTAGTCAATGGAGGGAACTGGATCGACATTAAATATGATATAAAATGTGTTAATGATAAACCAAATCCGGTGATGATTAAGGTGAAGGTTATAATTATTATTTAAACTAAGATATCATGATATATGATTAACAACATTCACTTTAAAAAACTAGTGGACTCCCCAAAGAAGATAATTATATATTTCACTAATTGTTTAGGTATTGGATAACATGGAAGAAATAAGGTTAAATTTCATATATTTCAAGTATGTGGGAACTAGTACCCATGTAAATATCTCATATGAATGGGAATAAGTTTCATATATGTAATAAATAATGTAATTTATGAGGAAAAAATTAAATGTTCAGTTGACAAAGTGGATGGAAATATTAGTCTCCCTAAGATATCAAATATAGTTAAATGTTTCAAATGTGTAAAGTATGGGAATTATGAAAATAGATTTACTAATGGGAAATCTCATAAAGAGAATCTGCGAGGTTGTACAATTAATGGTAATATTACTGATGATGAAGTGACTAAAAATGACATATGAAAGGAATGAAGTGTTAAATAATTAGACAAAAAATCAAAATGAATGGTTTTTTAAGGAAGATGGATGATTTAAGTGATTATGTATTTTAATTAATTAATTATATAATATATATCGTGAAATATATAAGCATTTTTAGTGTATGTTTTTCATTAAGGATACTCAAAAATATGTTGAATAATACTGATATCCTGGAAAAGTGATTTAATGTAAAGGTAATATTTTATGGGAAAAATGATTAAGGAAAGATAACCCATTGAATTATCCTAAGGTTGAGAAAATTGTGTTTATTTTGGACAAATAGATGACTGATATAGATAAATTAAATTGGATAGTAATGATTATCTTGGGAAAAATTAATGATTTTTTGATAAAGTGGTTTATGATATAATTGGTATATTTTATATCATTTTTGGATTTAATTAATATCCTCAATAATATAGGGTTTATTTAAAGAATAAGTAATCATGTATGTTTTCACTAAGGATTTATGGAAATTCGGGTTAATACCATGTTTCAAGTGAATACGTGATAAAGGTATTCAAATGTCTGGTGTGTAAAAATTATAAACTACTTCATATTGTTTCAGGGATTAATTATAAGTTAATTTTTATAAATTTAGTGAGCTTTTTCTTAAAGTTATGTATATTATTTTTTAATGGTTATATGGTTAACCATTTATAAAATGTTTTAATTTTAACTTTGGATGAGTTTTAGAAATTTATGTATTACATCACCATATAAATATTTACCCATTTTGGATTACTGATGTTAAATTTTTTTAACTATAGATAGAAGGAATGACTTATAAATTTTTTATGGGTTTTATTTAGATCTCCACATATGGTAAAATTCATATCATAAAGTAAGATATGATTTGGAAGTTGATCAAGTCATAGCGAAATGATAAAATTGTTCCTATGAAATAAATAAGATATCAAGTTAGTACATTTTCGTAATTTCTCATTCTAGATAGAAAATAGATTCCATAAATTATGAAAAGGATCATGAAATAATTATTTAATTTTAATAATCACTTTTGATGCTATCGATGGCCTTTTTCATGCCTTTTTTTTATTATGGATTTATTTTCATTATATTTATCCTGACCTTTTTCTATATCACACTCCATTAGTATTTTGTTGTTACTTTTCTCTTCTATGTCCATGTTTTCACTTCTCACCTATGTTATCCTACTTGGAAACATGGTATGTCTTATTCAAGATGAATTTTTCACATCCCTTTCTATTTTTCAAGAAACTATTTTATTAACCCTTTTTACGTTGTGTATTTCTATTTATGAATTTTTGAATGTTAATCTTTTAATTATTGGGATGAATTTCAAGGGTGAAATTTAATTTAAGGATGGTAGAATGAAACGACCTAAAATTTTGTGAGATATTTTTTTCAAATAATTTTAATTTTTTGTTGTCTTGTGTAACATAAACCACTGATTTTAGCTTTTTTTCACATAATATTGAGTTTATCTTATCATACATGCTATATAAATTTTAAACAAAATTTTTCATTCTATTAAAATATTATAATTTAATATGATAGTTATGGCATATCCATCAAAATAGAGGGTATGAATAGGATTTACTAAATTATGAAAATATATGATCTATAAATAAAAAAATGAGTTTTTTGGTGACCAATTAATTATAAATTAAAATAAAAACTATTTGCAAATAAAAGAAATCATTTTCTGAAAAATTATTTTTGTTCACAAAAAACATATTTTATCTCAATAAATTAAATAAATAAATTAAGATATTTCATTTTAATTAAATTTATATATCATATATTCATTAAAATATTTAACATTCATCTTATGAGTTTTCTACACAATTGATAAGAATAAATATTATTTTACACTTACAAGATGTATTTTTCTAAAAAGCAGTTTTTTTGTCTTTTTTCACACATAACATAAAAACAATTTCTTGAAAATTTTTAAAAAATATTTTATTATAAAATAGTTTTTATTTTTTAAAATATAATATCAAAATTATATTATGGTGAATTTTGGTGAATTCTCCGAAAATATTAATTTTATGATAAATAGTGATAAATATTGAATTTTAATTAAAACTGTCTTTTTTGATTAATTTATTTATAATGTTATATTATATTATATTTTTTTAAATAAAATTAGTTCTAGAATATATATATTAATAAAATATAGGCCATTTTAATCAATTTAATTTTGAAATTGGATATATAATCTTGGTAATCTTTTGAACATTTTCTCTTTGAAAACTTGCTTTCTCTTTGCGGCTGTAGGAATAATTTTAAACAAAAAGTTTCCACATATACGAATTGAATTTGAAAAAATGTATTGAATATTTCAAATAATAATAATTTATATTAACTAATAATTTCAACTTAATTCTTGACAAAAATTAATAGTTAAAGTAGTAAAAATTAATTATCGTAGTTAAGGTAAAAATGGATTTATCAAGAGTTAAACTAAAAAGTTAAGGTTTAAAGTGATATAAAAACTGGACTAAAAATATTTTATCACTATATTTGGACCCTATAATATATATTTATCTAAAATATTCCATTTGGATTCTTTTTTTCATATGAAAAAACATGTTTAATCTTTATTCATTTCAAACATTAGAAGTGTGTCACTCAACTCACTTATAAAAGGTCACACCCTCTCCTATCATATTATCATATTAAAACCATTTTAATTTGGTAAATACCTAAAAAAATAACTTTAAAACGTTCATATACTCACCCTAGACTCATTAATTTAGGAATAAATCCAATCTATGATGGCTTTCTATGGAAACCGAAGGAGGTTACCCAAAGCAGCAGTAACATTATTCAATGAGGTTTTTTATTATATTTCTTCCTCCAAATCCTTAAATTATTATTAAATACCAATTATATAGTAACCCTAATATCTTAAATATACATAAATAATTATTTTAAGGTAATTACTTACCACCATCTCTACTTCCATAAAATGGATTTTGAAATCATCATTCATGTGTACGACAAACTACCATGTTGCGAACAGATGTCATTATTTTTTCTGTTGCCACCTCTCATGGTAGGGTATGATGATGGATATAATGTATATATATATTATTTATAACTAAATTATACCTAAAAATTAATTATATCATATATACAGTTTTTTACTTTCCATTATGTATGGGATACGATAACGTCATTCATGTGTATGACGGACTACCGCCTTGTGAAGCGATGTGATTTTTTTTCATAAAATTTTTTCATGGAAGATAGTAAGGATCTATTTAATTAATATATGTGATATAAATGACATAATTATTGTATTGATGAAATATTTATCATTATGAAAAGATATTATATCATTTTCTTTCTTACCTTTCCACTCATTGAAAGAGGGTAACATAGTTCATGTATGTGTGGACTACTGCCTTCATGAAGTGATGCGGGTCTCTTTTCATCACCACACTACATTGATAATATTTATAAATATATTTGTATAAAAATTATTTTATGTTATATATTTTTATTATTATGGGATAATAATTTATTACTTACCTCCTTTCCATTTTGATCATTAAAAAATAGAAATGTAACTCATGTGTGTGTACGACCTACTGTCTCCATGATCATAACGTAATTTATTTCTCAAAACCATATTACATGATTAGAAAAAGTTGATTAATAAATATAATAATTATGACATTATTATTTTTATATAGATTATTTAAACTTTATCAAATTAATATGACCAAGAATAACAAATCATAACATATATGAATACAAAGCAGTAGTTATATAAAATGTCAGTTTAACATGGAATTGTTAATAAACGGGTAATAAAATGAAATAAATAAATCATAAATGGTATAGTATATATATGTGTGGTTTTCTAATTGTTTTATAATAAACTAATATTTATTATTTAGGAGTTTATAATGATTACGAATGATATCGATACTTACATTAATGGATTATCTTGTCTCTCATTAATTTTTAGAGGACTTATGAAAATTCACCCATTATTTATTTTTTATAGTGTATATACATTACCATTAACAATTTATATCATAAATATACTTGATTTAATTATTTTTAATGTTTCATTTGATGTTATTATTTATTGGGTCATAGGATTCAAAAGATTACTAAAGCTATAAGGGATTTTTTCTCTGTTATTTTTTTTGTGAGACCCCTACCTTATTCACTGCCGATTTATTTTATGTGATGTATATACATACCATTAATGTATTTTATGATTATTATAATTAAAACTATTGAGATTTAAAATTCTATTTTAGATCTATCATTTATAGGGTTTATGATTCAAAATATACCAAAGTTTTATGTGATATTTGTCTCAATTTTTATTTTGCTAGAAATATGTTATGTTATGTACAAATATTTTTTATGAGGTGCCCCTTTGACATTTTATATAATAAATATATTTATTCTCATGATATTATATGTCTTATTTATTTTTATTATTTCCTAGTACTTACAAATAAATGTTAACAAAGTGGTAAATATTTATGTTAAAATCTCATAATTTATTAGGATTGATTGTGATTATATTTATGATTACAAAATATTATAATTCATCTATAAATAAACTCATTAATTTTCATATCATCTACTTATTTCATGAGAATACATGTTTCCAATTAATTTTCCTCTATTTATGTACTCAATAGTTTAAAATAATATTTTAAATAAATATCATATTCATTTCTCTCTTCTGTCAAAAACCATTTTTTTCAAAATAATGTTTTTTATAAAATTTAAAAAATGTTTTTATAATTATCCAAATGAATAACTAAAAAAATTAATAATTTTTTAATTTTACAAAAATGTATTTAAGGGAATATTCATTTCATTTTCATAACAACACCCATTTACCTTTTACCGAAAATGTTAAAAGAATATTTGTTTTCATGTGTATTTCAGGAGCATAATTTTCCACCGTCTTGGCCAATATTTTCATTAAAGATTCCTTTTTATGTTTTCAAGGTTATTTTGAAAGAAAATTATTTTCAAATTTTTTTATTTTTTAAAAAGTGTTTTTCAAATTCAAAATTTTATTTTCCACAAGTAATTTTTAATTGATTTTTAAAACCTCTTCTATATGTTTTCAAAGTAATTTTGAATGAAATGGATTTCCAAAATATTTTATGAATTATTATTTTTAAAAATTAATTTTCCATAAAAAGTTATTTTACTCATTAAATTTTCTAATTTACCTTTCAAAATCATTCTTCATCTAACATGACGCCCTCCAATGTTACTTATGATTTTCTAGAGATATGAACAATGCATATATTTCTTAATCTCTATCTAAATGGTGTATCATGATAAGATGTTTAGGAAAAATATTTTTATTCCATGTATTATATCATGATAATTTTATTTTGAATTCATATTCCTTTTCTAAGGGAAATGATATAAATAAATGATGAAATTATTATGTAAAAAATCTATTTTCCATAGGTTATGATATAATGAAATGTTTAGGAACACCATTTAGTGGGATATAATATAATGGATGTCTTATTTCATTATGAAACCTATGTGTATGATTTTCATTATGAGATAGTTGGGACATATATGCCCCTCCAATTCACTGGGTAATGATTAATGTTATATTATATTAGAGGGTACATGAGAGGTTATTCCAAGCACAAAATAAGAGGGTACATTCGTGGTTACCCCACGCTCAAAACAAGAGGGTACATGGGAGGTTATCCCAAGCCCGAAATAAGAGGGTACATGAGATATTATCCTGAGCTCGATACTGGTACATGGTTGATTAAACCAAGACTAATATTTTAGGAATTTCTTAGTTAATAACCCTAAAATAAGATTTTTTTATAATTATGTGTATACAAAAATTATATGTCTTATGCCAATTTTATTCTCTCAAGGATAGTGTTATTTGATTTCCTTGTGATTCATGTCAAGGCACTCCCCATTGGGCTAGTCAAGCCACTCCGAGTCGAATCGATCAGTAGTCATCAGGTATCAGGCAGCTACTAGGTCTCAGCACTATGATCGTTCTTCTCCAAGAGGATCTACTCCATGATCTACTGGTCGATTCTCCAACTATCATGAAGTCCCACGAAGAAGTATCTCGAAGTTCTGCCACATCAAAGGGGTCTCAACGAAAAATATAGCGCGACAATTGGATGTCCGGTCTGTGAGTTATTATCCTTTTAGTCCCGAGGGCCCGGTTGGATTCGTGCTCAATCCAACATGACTTTCCCCAACTTAATCCTAATGTCAATGGGGTATCACTAAAAGGGACTTTCTCATTCCAAGATTTGCAGCGCCAATGACGGAAACAAACATCTGGTGCCAAAGTTATGACCAAAAGAAAGTAATTGGGTTGTAGTGCGCCTGGGTTCAGTCTGACCCAGTCGAACTGACCCGGCCAGACCCTTTTTGTCTGGCCTGGCCCACAAAGCGGTCCGACCCGTTGCGCCCAGCCTGGCTCGTGAGGGAAGCGAGGGTGAAGGACCGGCCGCGAGGGCGTGGACTAGCCATGAGGGCGTGGACCGACCGCGAGGGAACAGACCGGCCACTTTGTCAAGGACCGGCCGCGATTCGACGATCCGGCCACGGTTCGGTCCGGAGGGTGGAGCGGCTCAGCTCGGCGGAGTCGCTCGGCTCAGCGGCGGCACGGCTCGGCTCGGACGGTAGCGTGACTCAGCAGACATCGGCGCAGCCTGGAAGATGGCTATGTGGCTTGGTTCAGACGTCGGCACAGCTCGGCGGATGGCGGTGCGACTTAAAGGATGGCGGCACAGCTTGGCTCAAATACTGCTGCGGCTCGGCGGTGCGGCAGTGCGGCTCAGTTCGGATGGTGGCACAACTCAGCAAACGACGGCACGACTCGGTGGACGGCAGTGCGGCTCGGCTAGGATGAATGTGCGGCTTGGAGAACGGGGGGTCGTCCGGGGCGGTGCAGCGAGCCTATGGGTCGTCCATGGCGGCGAGGCTACAGGTTGGCCGGGGCGGCGCGGCGAGGCCACGAGTCGTCCAGGGAAGCACCGTTGCCTCCTTCGTCTTCGTCTCCTTCCTCCATTTCGAAGAATACACCAAAGAAGAATGGTGGAGGGGTCATTCCGTGTCTGTATGGCTCGCTCCCTCTGTGTTTAGAGTGGTAGCAAGTGGTTCATGAGGAACTAAGCATGAATGTGAAACCATAATCTTCCACAATGTTTGTTCGCAACCTGCACAAGAAAATAAGGGATTGCATGGAAAGTGATAAACATTTAGGAATAAACCCCTACCTCGTTTCCTTGTTGACGTTGACACGAGGAGGAAGTACGGTCGTCGATTCATCAAATATGATGACATCCCATGTCAGAAGAAGTCCCAAGGAAGAATATCGAAGGAGGTCGGCATTCTTCATTGGTGGATCGTTCTTCGTTGGAGAGTTTTCTCCCATGTTCCTCCTCTCCCCAATTCCACAAAAAATAATTAGTAGCCCAAAATAATAGATTATGAGTTCTATTATGTTTGATGGAATAAATTCAAATAGTTTAATTAATTAGTTGATGTGTTTTCTCAATTAATTAAAGGGAAGGGTTGGAAATATTAATAGCCCCAATTAATGTAGGAGGAATTGAAAAGGCTCTCCCTCATTTATTGTGGGAATTGAAGTTCTCTCCCAATTAAAGGGGGGTCTAAAATGGGTTTAATCGTTGGTGGTCCCCACCACCATAACCTCTCATGAGAGGTTAGGCTCGGTTGGTCCCCACCACCATAACCTCTCATGGGAGGTTAAGGTCAGGTGGTCCTCACCACCAACATCTACAAGGAGGTTGGTTACAACAACAAAAAATAAAAAGTGTGTTTATTTTATTTTATTTTTCCATGATAATCCCAAAAACTAACATTCACCCTCGACTAACTGTCGACGAGGTGGATTTCTTCTTAAGAGAACATCGGTGTTGTGAGTTCAATGGCGCCCTCATATTTTAATTCCAACCACCGGTTCAAAAGTTAGAAAATTAGGCTCGCACGGTTACTAAACATACCCAAACAAAACTTCATAAATTCATTTCGGGCACTCCGGGCCTCAGAATCATGTGCCGTAAATTTTCACAGAATCGTAAAATTCCCATCTATTTAAATAAAATTACATTTAAATTCCTAGTATTTACATTTATGATCATATTTTCATATGCTTTTTGGTAACATTTCGTTGTTATTCGTTATTCGGGTACTAAATGCTTTATGTTCTTATGTATGTTTTGTTGGATAAGTTCTTATTTATATTTTTAGGTTATAGTTATATCATTTAAAACATGGTATTATTATAATATATATCATATTTATCCATTCAATTCATTTATATAATCATGGTTTAATGATTATTGTGTAGAATGAATCACATCACATCGTGGAGACGGTAGGTCGTACTTACTCACGAGCGACGATATCGTTCCCATGATTGTTGAATTATATTGAAGTGGATGGTGTATAGTATCTTAGAATTAGTATAATGTTATATTAATAATATATATTTATTATTTCCACCATTATACCTATCCAAGTATGGTGGTGGTGAAAAATAGATTACACCGCAGCCTGGAGACGGTAAGTCGTACGTACACACACGCGGTGATTTTGTTTTTTATAGGATGGATATAGGGTGAAATATGGTTGTTTAAAATTTATAAAAACATATCATTTTATGAGTGATTCTAATATTATTACTTTATAATGAAAAAACTAAAGAAGAGGAATTATAAGAAGAAAGAAATTTGAAATAATCGATAGAAGATATCACCTATTCCTCAACATTCCTCTTTTTAATTTCTTCTTAGGGAACTAGAGTTTGTCTTTTGAGAATAACATAACCTCTATAATGTGAATAGGGAATTTAGGAAGATAAATGGGCTAGGTTTTTCCAATATTGAAGGCTCAAAATGGAGTGAAGATGAGAGGTAGGAGGTTCCCTTTTATAAGAGAGGAGAGGGGTGCTTTAGAAAACTCTGACAATATTAATTTATTGTAAAATGATTTTTAGTTTCAAAAGGTCCAAAACTCATTTAATCAGAATATAAGATGATTATTGTTCTAAATCCTTTTGAATAATTGGTTTTAAACAAGTTTATGCCTCAAATTTAACGTTATCTTTTAGCTTTAACCCATAGATAACTAATTTAATTCTTACCATGACTTCTTGTATATTCATACTATATAGTTAATATAGTTATGTTAAAATTTCAATCGAACCTCAAGTGGTTAATTAATGACATTTTATACATTTTATACGTCATTTTTCCAAATATTATAGTTTTAGTACTATTATATCTTTTAATAAAATATTATTTTTTAAAAAAACTCATTTATGTCCATTTTTATAGTATTTATATCATGCTTTTTAATAATGAATAACTTTATTATTTCAAAAAAACATCATTAATTAAAATATAATAAGTCATAATCATCCATAAAATTCATGTATGGCATAAAAAGTTTCAAAATAAATTTATTTTTATTTTTTTTATCTCATTTATTTAAATCATTCACTAATAAGGTAATCACTACATCATCATTGTGTCATAAATAAATTTATGAATTTGGTGTATTAAAATTATAAAAAAATACCATGATATAAGAAATATTTTTATATATATAATTACTATTTATATACATCAATATCAGTTATATAGCCCTTTATTAAAATATTTTTAGTAAAATATATATGTTTAGGTTATAATTATCTTTAATTTAAATTAATTATTATAAAATGTCATTTTCACATCAAAGTGAATCCATGGAGTCCCAAAATCAACCCAAGGATTCCCATGGTTGGAAATATATTATCCAATAGGATAAGTATATATTTTAGTGTAGTTTATCATTATTATAATATTATTTTTTTACCCTTATTTACTAGATTTACCCTTTAACTATGGTATATAAAATAATTTCTGAAGTTACTATTTATAATGTCTAAAAATAAATGGTAATTATTTAAACATTTTTAACCTCATGATTCCAAATATGGAATACATTTTTCTGAATTCAAAACACATACGTTTTAGTAATTAATTTAAAATTAATTCTTGTTGTCAAAACTAAAAAGTAGGTTTTTAAGAAGTAATAACTATCAAAATATTGACATGTGTTTATGTCAAATTTAAAAGTTAAATTACTTAAAATGACAAAAATTGGATTAAATTATAAAAATATATTCAAATTACACTATAACACCATTTAAAAATTTAATCTAACTATATAAGTAAAATAGATGAAAATGCAGTTTCGAATTAAAATGCAATATTTTCACTACTCATTAAAATTTGAATTTTATCATAAAAATAACAAAAATAAAAAAAAGTTAATTTTTATGTCCCTATTCCAAATAATACGTTTATTTTGTCAAATTTAACTTATAAATGTTTCAAAAACTATATTTAAAATGGGTGCTCCAACAAAAGGCGGTAAAACTGCATTTCTTGAAAAATACTTCTTTTATCTGAAAAATTGATTTTTTTCTCATATCATGTTATAGAAAATATGTAATATGAATACTAAAATTCAAAATTTGGTCAATAATATTCATAAATGGTAGTTTATATCCAATTAAATAAAAATATTTTAATAATATATAATTATTTAGTGAAACTTGGTATCACGTACAACATAAGCTATTAAGGAAGGTCGCTCTTGCGTGTAACACAAACCAAGTTAGTATTTTTTTTAGTGAAAGCTTTCTTTGGTGTTTCTTATAAAATAATCCAAACTTAGTTCATTTGAACAATGAACAAAATCTAAACTCAATTTTTTTTAAATGAATTCTATCACAAGAACATGAAATTGTGTACAACACAAGCCCAGAATAGTGTTACGTATACTAGTAGCTAATATAATGTTACGTATAGTGTAATATAATATTATTGTAGTGTACAAAACAAGACATCAAATAAATAAAAAATAATCTATCTCATAAAATCTTAGGGTGTTACATTTTTGTTTAGTAAGTTCCACTCTCCCACAGTCGAATGTAGGTAACTATTCTGCATGAAAGATCTCATGGAATGATCCTTCTTGTATTCAGCAGATCGCACTTGATCATACTTTTTCTATCTTCCATCTCTCATTCATGAGGTATACTTCTTTGATATATATCACTACATGATGTAGACCCTGTTTGAAGAACAAATATTATGATCTTTTTTATCCTCATACTAATCACTGGAATATGATTTAATGTTTCCATAAAATAGTTAGGAATATAATTATAAAATAAGTATTCATATAAATTTCATTAATATAGTTTTGGGGATCATTTAATTCAAATTTCTTATATTATTGATGGTCTCACATACTGGTGGTGACTCATGTATCATAGTATGTTAGTCCAACACTGAGTCAGGCTGGTAGTAGGTCATCTGGTGGTGATTCAAATTCAATGGGGACTCATCTTTAGTGGTGACTAATCTGGATGTAAATCATCTCAGTAGTGACTCATCTGACTGTAGGTTATCTGATAGTAGTTTATCTAGCAGTGACTCAACTCTAACTGTGAATCAACTCTGGCAGTGACTCCTTTCTAGAGGTGAATAAACATTGGTGGTGATTATTTTTTGGAAGTGACACTTTTATGGTGGTGACTCTAGTTCAATGGTGAGTTAAGTATGGCTATGAATCTTTTCTGGTGGTGAGTCAAGATGATCGAATGGTGACTCATCCCAACACTTATCCAAATTTTCATTTGAATTCTTTTAATTATAAAATGATATCATAAAACCTAAAACTCATTAAAAACATAATTAACATGATTTTTGTGCATTTGAATAAGTAGTTTATAATAATGTCCCCCATTTATATAATCACAAATCATTCCTTATTATAAACCATACATAGAAAAATCTTTGGTATAAAATAGATGTATTTGAGAAAGTAATGAAATATGCTTACCAATTCAAAAATATTATGTGAGAGTGTGAACATAAAGTTTAAATAGAAGATAAATATGGATTTAGAGGGATGGTATCAAAGGATGGAATTAAAATACATATGAAATTACATGTAAATGGGGTAAAATATATAACGTAAACATAAAATCTAATAAATTTTCTCCCCATAACATAAATTCTATAATTATTCTTCACCATTTGTTATTATCAAAATATGAAGATAAAACATAGTAAATTCAAAATAGAAAAAGTTGAAAAATAAAAGATATTACATTAAGGGAAAAATTGACTATATTACCTCCAAAAATAAAGATACAGTAAAGTCTCTGTCAAATATAAAATATAATCTCAACCACTCTCAACCTGGTTACTAGAAACAGCACGTCCTTTTAACTCCAAGTGACGCCAATATTGAAAAGTGAAATGAAACCAAATCACATGACTATGAATCAACTCCCTCTTATAACACTTTCTCTCTTAACAAGGATGTTCAACCCGAGATACAGACCTTAATTACTGGGTTTACTATATATTCTAACATGACATAAGAACCTATTTTATATGAAAGTCTATATGATGTTCTAGAACTGATCTATATGCAGCAGAATAAGGACTACCTGGAACAGAAAGAAAGCCAATCACCTAACTTTGTCATGCCATTGTTCGCAGTGGATAAAAATTCTCTAAGTAATTCTAATCCCCTTAATTTATTAAGTGAATACTGCTCTATAATTTCTAAAAATTTTGTATCTCAAAGTACCAATGACTTATTTCTAGGTTCAAAAGATTCCAAAAAATCAAATATGATTGCACAACTAAAAGAACCTACAAATAAGAACAACTTCATTTCTCACAATGAATAGGAAAAGACCACTAATACTAAAGATTTTAGAAAGTCTTCTATAAATAAAGGATCTGGAAAAAATAAAAAACAGATTTCTAACTTCAAATTCTGGTTTAAATGAAGATCCTTTTTTGGAATTCTTAGTGTATTTCCAACTTAGATACCCTCAATGTTTTGAAAAGAATGTTTAACACGCACCACCCTATTCATTTTGATTTTGAGGAACCAAAAATAATATCTACTCTAAATATTATCACTTTTCTCAATACAAATATATGTTTTCTAGTTCAATAAATAATAATCTCAATGTTGATTCTTTATGGATCTTTGTGCATTCTGCTTTATAGGATTTTAGTGTTTTTAGTATCTCTGATCAGATTCTCACTTGCACCATTACTATTAATGGTACTCATATTTTCTTCTCATTTTTTATGATAAGAATATATACCAAGAAAGAATAATTCTTTATAATTACCTATCTTATTTAGGCCCTAACAAAAATGACCCTTGGTTTCTTATGGGAGAATTTAATGTTATTCTGAACTCTAGTGAAAAAATAGTCCCTTATCATTCTTCTATCTCCATTAGAGAATTTAAAGAATCAATCGAGGAATAAAAATCTTATTGAAATTAATACAACTAGTGTGAAATACACCTGGTATAGAAGACATTACAATAAATTGGTTACTTCTAAATTGGACAGAGCCTTTAATAATGTCCCTTATTTAGATTAATGGGACACTATCTCTATCATCACTCTTCACAGACTGAACTCTGATCATCAGCCTATCCTGGTAAAAATTTACTCTGAAGACATGAAACCTTGGTTACCCTTCCATTTCAATAATGTGTGGCTCTCTGATGAAGAGTGAAATCATGTCATCCAAAAAATTTGGTCCTCAATGTCTCATAGCAATGATGCCTTTACTTGAAACCTCAAACTAAAACACCTCAAACCGACTCTCAAATCTTGGTTCAACTCCAAATCCAAAAGGGTTAACCATGACATTAATCTTCTTAAGAAAGAACTCAATAATCTGCAAAACAAAAACACCAACTCTGACCTCCAAACTGATCCTATGCAAGAAATAAACATTGTAGTCATTCTCAATTCCTTTCTCACTTTTAAGGATAATATAAGAAAGCATGCTTATAAAGTTAAATTCCTAAGAAAAGGTGACAGAAATACCAAATTCTATAACTCCCTCCATAGAATCAGGAAAGTATGTAGACCACTAACCATTCTAAAGGATGTAGATAACATACTTGACAAGGATGATGACATAGCTCAACATATAGTCTCCTACTATGAGACCATCTTCAATGGCCCTGATGTCAACAAAAACCTCCTTCCTGAGGTCATTCATTTAGTGATCACCGATGTGGACAATAACTTCCTTCTTACCCCACCATTAGATCGTGAAATCAAAGACACTGTCTTTAGTCTGAATCATAATAGTGACCCACGTCCTGATAGCTTTAACAATGGTTTCTTCCAACATTATTAGGATGTGGTTCATATTGTTATTTGTAATCTTTTTAAATTCTTTTTCACCAATGGGGTTCTTCCTCGTGATATTAATTCTCAGTTCCTCACCTTTATCCCTAAAGTGTGTAATACCTATGAAATTCACCTTTTTATAATTATATCTCTTATCAACACTCTATAAAAAATAATCAAGAAAATCATTTCCAATTGGCTCTCAACTATTAATGACAAAATTTTATCTTGGAACCAATTTGGATTTATAAAGGATAGATCCATTCAAGAATGTATCTATCTTGCCTCTAAGTGTATCAAAAACATGAATAAAACTAATAGAGGACGAAACATAGCTATTAAATGTGAAATCATAAAAGCTTTTGACACTATGGATTAGAGCTTTATCTTCAAAGTCCTTCAAAGATTTGGTTTTAGTACCCCTTTTATAACTGCTATTAGAACTCTCTTCAACTCTTCCACTATATCCATATTAATCAATAGATCTCCCAAAGGATACTTTAAATGTAGCAAAGGTTTCAGACAAAGAGACCCCCTCTCTGTCATTCTCTTCTCAATAGCATAAGACTACCTCAGTTGTCTGATCAATCATCTAGTGGTTCAAATTAAACTAACATGTTCATGTCTCCAGGAATGTAAATGCTCCCACTCATTTATTTTATGCTGATGACATCATCATATTCCTTAATGGTGACAAAAGAAACATTCATAACATCAAAACATATCTCTCTCGCTATGAGAAGGTTTCTTGAGAAACCATAAGTTGGAATAAATCTTGAATCCTCTTTGGGAAGAACATTCCCCTAAACAAAAAATGTAACATTATCAGTGAATTAGGTCTGAAAGAAGGATTTATCCCATTCACTTACCTTGGTGTTCCCATATTTTAGGGTAGACCCGAGTCTTGTACACTTTATGACTATTGTTAATCAAGTTCTAAACCACATTTTTTAATGGAAGGGTAAATCTCTCTCTATAGAAGGTAGGACATTCTTTATTACATCCACTATTGTCTCCAAGATTGTCCACCCCATTTTGGTATAAACATGACCTGTTGGTCTTATCAAAAAAATTAACACAGCTATTAAAAACATCATTTGAACTTGTAATATTCTTCAATGAAATCTTGTGATGGTCCCTTGGTCAATTTGTTGCATGCCTATTGAGAATGGTGGCATTGGTATTAAAAACATAAAGTACATTAATGATGATCTTCAAGATCGGATTACTTGGAATCATTTTCACAATTCTTACGAATCTATGACTTTTCTCAAAAATAGATTTATAAAAAACTTAAGACTCTCAATTCAAGATTTATTAATTCATCCATATGGCCTACCATCAATCAATCCTTCGCCGACATTATGAATAATTCCAGATGGATGTTCTATAGAAAATTCTCTATGAAATTATAGCTAGAGAACTGGATTGGAACGCCTTTAATCTCTATGATTTCTCATGATAAAACATTTGAAAACACAAATATCTTTATCAAAGATACTTTAAATTCCTAACAATATAATCTCCCAGATATTATTTTTAATCTCATTAAAAACTATCCTTTCACTTATAACACTAATTTCATAATTTGGGAGTCTGGTCACAATGGAATGCTTACCTCAAAAAATTACTACAATAATATTAGATTTAACTGTGAAAATGATTACAGCTAGATTAATAAATTCCACAATCCTTGTATAAATCCCTCAAGATTCAGTCTCATCTGGCACCTTTATCACAACAGAGTTCCCACTGATATTTGTCTTCAATCGTTTGGAATTAAACTTTTCTCTAAATATAAAAAATTTCATCAACATAGAGAAGATGTTAACCACATCTTCCTTTCTTATGCTACTTATTCTGCACTTTGGAACTATGTTTTTGACATCTTTTATTGCATATGGATGATACTTGACTCTATCAAATCTCAACTTACGATATGTGCAGAGATGGAAGGATCTCAGCAAATTAGGAACCTTTTCCTTGTTGTAGTTTCTAATCTTCACCATGTGATCTGGTATCATCCACATATCACTCTAGAGGTTTCTTGGAGAGATCCTCTACCTATATGGATCAAAATAAACATTGATGGTGCCTCAAAGGGAAATCTGGGACCTTCAGGGTGTAGTATTTTCTTTAAGAATCACCTCGGTCATATTCTAGGTTCATTCACGGGTCATTGTGGAATTACCACCTCCCTTGAAGCGGATATGATGGGTTTGATTCATGCAATTAAATTTGTCTTGTTTTTTGGTTATAACAACCTTTGGATTGAAATTGAATCAACAAACTTCATTTAAGATGTTTGGAATGGTGTAACTCATCTAGCTTGGATGATTACTACCCATTGGATGGAATGAAACCGTTCACTCACTGATCTGAACTACATCACCACATGTGTTTATAGATAAGAAAACATGGTTACGGATGGCTTGTAGAACTTGGGAGTTAACCAATACATAATCTGGTGTGAATACCTCCCTACTTCTCTTATTCACTTTCATGAAATAGATTTTAATATGATCCCATACATTATACTTTTTTAAACATTATTTTAATAAATTTTGTGCTTTGACCGTTTGGGTCAAGGCATCACCTTTCAAAAAAATATAGGGATACAGGTAAAGGGGTTATCTCCCTAATGATCACTGGTTAGATATTATGAACTATTAACCTAGGAGATAAACTGAGAGACTTAAAGTAATAAAGAAATAGAACATTTGTAAATAAGAAAATATCTTGTATGAAATACTTAAGGGCAGTGGATAGAGCAGTTAGATGAGTAGTCACTAGAATTTCTTCATGGTATACTACTATTGTACCAAACACATGAAAGAAAGGATTAATCATATCGATGAATTTTGTCATGATGTTTCCTCTATACTCTATGTCACTGAATAAGTCTATATTTTCCTTCATAAATGACTGAAGCATAAGTATCGTCTCTTTCAACTAACAGACATGTTCGTTAAAATCTCTAGTAACTGGTGGAAATTTAATTTTCTCATCTATAAAATTGATGTTTGAGTTCAATTCATGATTTGTGTAGATCCTGGATGGGTAATATTTATTTTCCTTGGTAATTTAGTCTTAGTCACTTCTAGAATCATTCTATAATTCCCTTTCCATATTATAAACATGATCACTATACTGTCTGAGCTACCTCAGATCCTCATAAGGAGTAGAAGGTGCATATTCCATAATAGCATGAAGTTCCTCCCTAAAAACTGATCTGATCAACTTTATATCAAGATAGGTGGGGGATTTAGAGCATTGGAAGTAGAAGTAACTAAATTAAAAGTATTTAAACTCTCTAATAAAACAAACAAACACTCAACAAAATATTTCCTCATATCCTCCATCATATCCCTTAAGGACTCCATATCACTAGCTAACTGCATATTCTCTATCTCAAACTCCCAAATATGATAAATCATCTTCATCTATATGTGGATCAAAAATAACTCAGATAAGTGTCTATAATCTACCTCGTTGATCTGTGTGACTGTAGGTACCTGAATCATCAAAATCCTCCCAAAATCATAAAGAAGTATCTCTCTAAAAGACTCTAGATCAGCTCTGGAAATAGAATATATAGAAACATAAGTAGAAATAGTAGGTAGGGGTTCAAAAACTCTCACATCATGAGGTACATAAGCCTCTTCTAGCTCAGATACAGAAGGAGTATCTAAAGTGAATCTATTAATCTCTCCTATAGTATATATCTACTAAACTATGGATTTCTTAGGTTATATCTCATCTAGAACATAGGAAGGTGGTCCACCATGCTTTAATGGATTGATCTCATCATTATCAGAATTAGAATATTCCAAACTAATCCTCACATATCATGTGAATTTTTCCCACTCATTAATAGATGATATATCCATCTTAGAAGAAGACATGACTGCAATCTCAACAAGATCACCATCAACAGGATTAACTCGGTGGAAAAAAACTACGGGTTTCCACCCCCTCACTAGATTTCCTCATCTCATCTCTAAAAAATGTATCTTCATAAATATATTGAACAAATATTGGTCTCTCCTCAGACCAAGAAGTAATAGATTGACCGAAAGAAGAAATATGTGACTAATTGATCTCATGATCATTAGGGTCACCATGATAAGAACTATCATGACATCCACATTCATCGCTATCTCATTTATCTTTGTCATCTCCAAATCCACCATCACCATTACTTTAATCATATTATCCACTTCCATTATTTTCTCCATATTTATCACCACTACCTCCATCATATCTGTTTTCATCATCAGATAAATCTAGAATTTCCATAGAATATTTTAGATGAAGAACACCTAAACTATTCTTCTTATAAAACCTCAGTTTCTTATTCTTCATCCCCTTCACTTGGAAGAGTTTATCTAGTAGGTACAGATCTAGAAGGACTATCTAGATGAAGAGATATCTTTGGGTTCTTAGGTGTGTCAGGGTCACCTCCCTCCTCAACTAAAAACTTTTCATTATCATCAGCAGTATCAACCTCCGATTCTTCATTCTCATCTTCTAAGTAATCCACTATCTCATATGGCTCTAAGATAGGATCAACAAGGTTATTTGGTCTGGTCAGTTGATTTATAGGTTTAACTTATTAGATATCTTATCAGCATCATCCACCCACTTATTCAACCATGGGTTTGAATTTATCTTCATTCTCCCACAAATTACTATAGTTAATAAAAAACCACCACATATTACCTCAGCTACCTCATATTCATCAACTAACCCTTTAGCCTCAGTCATGTCTAAAATAAACTTAGGATAGATAAGGGAGTTCAGCCTAGAATATTTCTTGCACATCTCCATCGTATGTACCATCATATACCTACACAAATTGATTTTTTTTCTCTTCAATTCATAATGTATAAAAGATATACATCTTGATATCTCATCATTTGTAAGTCCCCTTTTCATGGGTATAACATGTGTTTTGTAAACTTATAATGTAATTTGAACTCAACATCTAATTCAGATTCATCAGGACTTCTTAAAGTTATATATCCTCTAATATCTACTAAGGCATTATCATATATGAAATAATCATTTTCGTTTGGAATCGAGCCTAGATAGTCATTAAAAACTCCTTAAATATTTACTTTAATACATATAGCCCATAATTTTGAATATAATACTACCTTATGTCCATCTATCCTCCTTCTAATCTGATATTTATCTTCCCAAAACTAAACTCAATATATTGATAAAATTGTGTGACAACCTATGATAAACTGTCTCTCATTATTTGAGAACCAATTCATCCAAACCTTGTCCTAGATCACAGTAAGAACATTCTATTTATTATACAATAACCATTCAGTATTTACATCCTTCTGAACAACCACTATACAATTCATGAGTTGTGTGTTTCGTGACTCGACTACCAGTCAACTTGAATGTCCTATATGATTCTTTAAAGGTAACAACCCCTTATTATTAAACTCGGAGGGTAACTTCACTCTAACCATTTCAATAGAATGATGGTTTAGGTGATCGTGAGAGAAGGATAGTTATTGGGAGAGAAATGGTAGTGGAGAATCTCAGTGGTCAAGAGTTTCATGGGAGATAGTGCATTGAAATTAGACTAAGGCCCCAATTTATATCATTTATGGATTTGAAAATGGAAATTGAAAATTAATAATTAAAAATTTAAAGAAAAAAATAAATAACCCAAAAAGAAAATAAAATTTTCGAGGGTGACTTAATTCCAATGGTGAGTCATCCAAAGGTGGGTAATTTCCATCGGTGGGTAATTTCCAATGGTGCTAATTTCCATCTATGGGTAATTACCAATGGTGGTTTAACCAATGGTGGCTTCCAAAAATTAATGTTTATCCAAAATTTATCATTCTTAATTCATTTTTTATGTAGTTTAATCTCTCAAAATTCAATGTATTATTAAAAATATTAGTAATATTATGTTCAATTCCTATGAATTCAAAATTTATATCACCATTTTTAAAATGATCTCTCAAAAAGTGATGTATTGCATTAATATAATCACACTTTTGTTGTCACAATTTATAGGTACATATATGAATTGATATGTATAGTATATTAAAGTGTGTTTCATCCACAAAATTTTTGTATAGAAACTACATACAGCTATGTATTCAGCTCTAGTGGTAAATAGTGCAACAAGATTTTACTTCTTACTACTCCAAGATACAAGATACTTTCCTAAAAGATGAAATGTTCTAGGGGTGTTTTTTCTATCTTACTTACAACCACCAAAATCATAATATCAATAACTCACTAAGTCAAATGATCGTTCTATAGGGTAGAACAATCCTAAATTTGTTGTATATTTGAGGTACTTGAAAATCCTTTTAATAGTAAGTAAATGTGACTCATTTGGGTTTTCTTAAAAATGAGCACACAAACACACACTAAACATAACTTCATGATAGCTAGATGTTATGTAGAGAAGAATTCCAACCATTCCATTGTAATTGGCTTGATCCACTAGCTTCCCATATTCATCAAGATACAACTTATAGGTGTCACTCATGCGGGTGTCACTACTCTTATTGTTATCTAAACAAAAATGTTTTAGAATATCTTTGGTGTAATTAATTTGATTTAAAATAATTCCTTTTTTATTTTAAAAATTTTGATAATTGATAAAGAATTTAAATTCACCCACTAAAATAATTTCTAATTCATTTTTCATTATTTTTTAAAAATTAGTAGACAAATAGTTTTTTAAGATCCAAAAATTATATCATCAATGCATATATGAACAAATAAAACATCTTTTGAAATTATTTTTACAAAAAAGAGCAGGATTAGCTATACTTTTTGAGAAAACTTTAGAAATCAGAAAAGAGTTTAGCATATCAAACAAAGCTCTAGGGGATTTTTTTAAACCATATAATGATTTTTTTAATTTAAAAACATGGTTTGGAAGTTGACTATTTTAAAAACTGGTGGGTTGTTTAATAAATAATCTTAAAATATATAAACATTTAACAATGAAATTTTTATATCCATTTGTTATAGTTTTGATATAAAAATTTGATTCATATTAAAGAATTATGCTTATGGATTTAAGTATTAGTATAGGTGAAAAGGTTTCCTTATATTCAATACCCTCTTTGTAATTATACCCTTGTGAAACTAGTCTAGCCTTATTTTATATAATTGTACCAGACTCTTCAATCATGTTTCTAAATACCCATTTAGTTACAATATCCAGTGTGTCTTTAGGTCTATCAACAAGTTCAGAAACTTTATTTATTTCAAATTTATTAAGTTCTTATTACATATCCATCACCCAAAATTCATCATTATTTGCATCATTTATGTTCTTAGGTTCAATATGTGACAAAAATGCTTGATGGTCAAAATGATTCCTAATAGAATTTCTAGTTTGTGTACCACTATCTAGGTCTCCAACTAAAACATCTAGAGGATGGTATCAATGATTCATAACAACTCTTTCAAAAATAAGGGCTAATCATCTCATGGTCATCTACAAGTTTAAGTTCAGGTTGTAAAAGTTCTTAATAATTGGAACAAATTTCTACTTTTTTGTAAAAGTGTTAAAAAGATTTGGAATTTATGTCTAGATTTGATAAATCATCCTCAAGGTTTTCAAAATTGGTCATAGGATCATATAGGTTTTTCTCATCAAACATGATGTGAATAGAATCTTCCACAGTCTTAGTTATTTTATTAAACTCTCTATACAATTTACTAGATGTTGAGTAACCACGGAAAATTTTGTCATCACTATTTGAAGTAAGTTTGTCAAGAATATCCTTAGTATTAAGAATAAATACTTTATAAACAAAAACTCAAAATTAGTTAACCTGAGGTTTCCTACTGTTCTATAGTTCATAACAAGTTTTCTTTAATAGATGTATAATTAAAACTCTATTAATTATACATCATGTTGTATTCAAATAATCTACATAAAAGTAAATAGGAAGATTATATTCATTAATCATATTCATATAAATTAATTTAAGTGTCTTATTTCTTCTTTCTATAACACCATTCTACTAGGGGTCCTTTGAGCATAAACTTTTTGAGTATAGCCAATTTGTAAGAAAGATGATTCAAAGTAATGATTTTCAAACTCATGACTATGATCAATTATTAAAGTTTTAATCCTAATTCCACTAAGATGTTATACCTATTTTGCATACTTGGTAAAGTAAGAGAAATCATCACTATTGTGAGTTAAAATAATACCCAATTATACCTAGAAAATTCATCTACAATGACATAAACATAGTGATTCATATTTAAATTAAATACTCCAGATGGTCCAAAACAATCATGTGAACCAACTCTAGCAATTGAGAAGTTGAAACTTATTTCTTTTATTTGAAAGATATTTTCTGTTGTTTCCCTTTTTTATAAGGGTTATAGACTTTATCATTTTGAAATTGAAGTTGAGGTATATCTTTAACTAGCCCTTTCCTAGTTACCTTTTTAAGACATTAAATATTTAAATGGCCTAATATCCTATGCCAAATCCAAGATTCCTTATGAAAAGAACTTAGACAAGAAAAATTTTGAGAAAAAAAATAATCTAGATTAACAGTACAAACATTTTCATTTATTAAATTAGAAAATACTAAATATTTTTTAGAATAAAAAAAATTATGAGCATTATTTTAAAATTTCACATGAAAACCATCATCACATAGTATTGAAATGCTAATCATATTTTATTTTAAACCATAATAAAACAGTACTTTATAAATTAAAATTGAGTTAGAATTACCAACTTTTACAAGGCCAATGATTTTCCCTTTTTAATTTTCACAAAAGTTGATATTTCCACCATCAACCTTTATCAAATTTTTTAAACATGAGTAATCTCTAGTAATATTTCTGTAAAATTCATTATCTTTATACCATATATTTTTATTGGATCTCTTTAAGGAGGTTCCTCATAAATCAATTTCATACCAAAGATGAATTTGGTACCCAAATTATTTTGGGTCCATAAATGTTAGTAATTAAGGATTTAGGAACTCATTTTTTATTAATGGGTTTCCTAGAACTATATTATAATTTTTTTAATAAAAAAATTATTATATCCACTTGAATATAAACTAATAGAAGAGTATCCAGAAATGGATTTAGGAATAAAATTATTTTTGAAAATTCTACTATATCTAGGTTGGTAACCTAAGCTAGTGATATAATTAGGTGTTATCTATTTTCCATGTATTTTAGTGATATTCTATATTAAATTGGTAAATATATCTAATTCTGTTTTATTTTCCGATTAGACAATTTCAATTTGGTTTTTTCTTTCAACATTTGATCATTTTTCTCTTTATATACAGTAATATAAGATTTAATATTAATAGTTAAACCAAGTTGTCTCTGTATAATTTTATTCTTATATTTCATATCATTGAAAGTATCTTATAGGATACTACACTATTCAAACGTTTCCTCATTTTAAATATTTTCATCATTATTTTCCTCTCCAGAATGATTTGAAATATTTTTAGAAAAAGTTGGAAAAACATCTCATAACATAGATGTGTTTTTCATAAAACACATGTTTTCATTGTCATTTTTTCAATCATGGTTTAATTTTAAGACATTGGATATGTCTTAAAAAGTACTCCAGGTGTCTTTTATTAAATTCTATTATTTAATATCATTGTTATCATACATATTTTTTTACTTCAGTTTTGTACAATCAACTTTTACATTCCCTTTTCTCTTACAGTCATAGCAGATGATCTCATTTTGAGTATCAACCCTCTACAAATCCTTTTTAAAATCTCATATTCTATCATATTTTACTTTGTATCTTGGTTTTATAAATATTATCTTCTTATTGTAAAACATTTTAAACCTTATGGAGAGATGGGACATTTCTTCATTGATATCATCAGGTAGTTCCTCATCACTGGAACTTTCATCTTGAACATTTTATTTCTATTTGGAAGTAGTATAATTGAATGGTACATACATCCTTTTAGGTTCATCTTCCTCTTCTTGGTTTACTTTAAGTTCCTCCTATTACATCATTGAATTTCCAATCAACTCCTTAAAAAATAGCTTTATAATATCATAGGATTCTCTGAATGAAACTTTGTTTCCTCTCCATATTTCTGGAAGACAACTCAGAAACTGCATGATTTGATCTTTGAAAAAAACCAGATTCCCCATGGAATGAATTTTATTCACTATTTCATTTATCCTTAGATACATGTCATAGATAATCTCATAATTTTCATCATAAATTTATCATATTTATTTGTATAAGTACTTAATTTCATTTCATTCACATTAGTTGTTCCTTCATGAGAAATAGATAAAATTTACTAGATTTCATATACAGTTACATAAGAAGATATCCTATAAAAATTTTCATATCATAAATCATAATAAATAGAATTAATGGATTTATATTTATAGTTATAAGAAGTTTAGTTTCATCATCCCATGTAACTATAATGATTGCAGGTATTTCATATTGATCTTCAATAGCAGTCCAAATTTCAAAACCCATGCTTTCAATAAAAATTTTCATATTTATTTTCCACTAATCAAAATTATTTCCATTAAATAAAAGAGGATTGTTGGTAGTATAACCTAGTTTTCTATTATCCATTAATGAACTTAATTTATAATTGACATAAATTTAGTATATTTGAAACATAACTAAAACCAAAGTTTATAATATGTTGAAAAAACCATTAATACCAAAGTTAATCAAAGTTAGAAACTTAAGTGGGGGTGAATTGAGTTCCAAATAAAAATTTCTATTAAAAGAATTTCCAATAAAATCCCCCAATTTAAATAAAATTCACCTAGTTAATCAAAAGAGTAGTTTTGTATAATTTTGAACTTTTAAAATATTTTTAATGATTGATTACTACACAACTGAAACCATAAAAAAATTGTGTTATCTTTTAAAATAAATTTACTCAATAAAATAATTATATACACACTGGTTAAAATTAACTATAAATGTATCAATATTTTTTAAAACTTAAAAAATACCTTTAAAATATTTGTAAGGAAAGAAATAAAACAAAAACACACAATAGGATAAAATAAGAGGTGTAGTCTCAAGCCGAGATTTAATCCCCTCTATGTGAAAATAACCTACTTTTAGGTTTATTATAAAAATATAATCTAATCCATAACCTAGATAGGGTATATAGACAACAACATAAAAGTTGTACAAGACACACAAAGAATCTCTTCCGCAAAAAATATGGGGAAAAACAAACATATTCCACACATAACCACTTTCACAAACACCATGGTTAATAAAATAAAAGAGAGTGAAGAGAATATCTTGTATTCTCCAGTTATAGTCCAGAAGATAGTGTTTGTTGATAAAAAACAACACACTACTCAAAATTTAAAAGAAACAAAAAGAAATGGAATGCAGTAGATATAAAAAAAGATAGTATTTCTTGGTTTTAAGTTCTCTAGATGCTTGTGTATCCTTAGATGTGGCATGGAGAGGTGCTCCAACTGATTCTCTTAAATTATTAGTAAAATAGTGTGTCATAAGTCTCTATTTGTTATGATTGTAAGAAAGGATCTGGTTGGTCATTATTTTTTACTCTTTTGCATTCAAATTTAGGTAATTATGCCATGTGAAAGATCTCGTGGAATTAATTTTCTTGAATTCATCAGGTCTCACTTGATCACATATTTTCACACTTCCAAATCTCATGTATGAGAGAGAATTCTTTTAATATATAAAACTGCATTATGGGGATCCTATTTGAAGAATAATCATCACGATCCTCTACGTCCTCATACAGAGCTCTAACATAGACTTTAATTTTTCCCTATAATAGTTAAGAATATAACTATAAACTAACTCTTATCATCAATTCCATTAATATAGTAATTGGGAGAATTTAATTCAAATGTCCTAGAATAAAAATGGTGTAACATGCTAGTGATGACTCATTTTTTGAGTTAAGTCATTCCAATAGTTAGTTAGGCTGGCAGTACATCATCTAGTGGTGAATTATATTTAGTTTTGACTCATCTTCAGTTGTGACTCATCTGACGGTGACTCGTCTCAGCAGTGAATTGTCTGATTGTAGGTCATCTGATTATTGTTCAAGTATGGAGGTGACTCAGCTATGGAAGTGACTCTTTTATTGCAGTGTATTCGGTTCAATGATTAGTCATGTCTGGTGGGGACTCTTTTCTAGAGGTGAGTCAAGTTTAACTAATGGTGACTCATCCCAAAACCTATCCAAATTTTCATTAGAATGCCTTTCATTATAAAATTATATCATAAAACAAAAAACTCATAAAAAATATAATTAGCATTATTTGTTTAGCATTAAAATAATGATGTTCCAACAATTTACATTTATAATAATTATCTATATATATTAGTTATTTTTATTCCTATTTTCTCAAATTTTGTGTTTATATTGTTTACCATTTGTAGTAGTTTCATAGGAGCGGTGTCGGTATTCATTATTCTTACAAAGTTAATCATTAAATTTATATTAAATTTACTATAATGGATTAATTATAATGATTTATGTAGTTTAAATTTCTATTCATGAGTAATTTATTCTTTATCCTAGAAAATTAAAACAACAACGAACATTTTTCGTTGATTTTCAACCTATGAAGGGTGTTTTAATAATTAATGAGTTAAATATTGATTCAAAATTTCTATAATAAAAAAATATTTATTTAAATTTTTATATCATACTATACCAATAATTATGTTTTCATAATCTTCCATGATAAAATTTCATAGCATTGTTCATGTAGGTTGTCAAACTGAACCAATCATGAACATATTATAATTATTGATGATTTTGAGGTGATTTGGTTTTAATATTACTAAAATAGTGTCATAAAACTGTAATTTAGTGTTATTTAGTGTGAAATATTATAATTATAAATTAATTATAAGAATAAATTATGGATATAAAATTATTATATAATTTTAATTAAAGATTTTCTTCTTAGTACGCTTATTTTGAACAATTGAGTTTATAATAGTTGTTTGTTGGTTTTATCATTAATAGGTTCTACAATTTGTAATGAAAAACTATAATTATATTATACAAATAATATTTATTCATTAAAACCATTCTCATCACCATTAATTTAAGGAGGTGGTGAAATGATAAATGAAAATCGTTCATTCCATGGAGGCAGTAGTCCACATATACACATGGTTTACTATTTCATTTTCCATTGAACAAGTAAAATGATTAATATGGTTTATAATTAATGAAAATAAAATATGTAATAAATATCTTAATTTTATATTAAATTCTTTACTATTACCATCCTTTTCAGGTGGTTATGTAAAATGATACATGTTTTGTTGTGGAGGTGGTAGTCTGCACGATACACGATTCACATTTTCATTTTTCTTAATGGAAAATGGGAGGGTTGTCAGTGATTGTAACATAATTATAATAACATATAATTATAATAATTATACTTATCTTATCACTTTTATATGGTAAAAATAATGTTTAGTAATAATAAAAACACATGAATAAACAAAAAAAGTAAAGTGATGTTAGAAACCTATGCCTCACTTCTTGGATTATATTCTTTACAAAGGGGGTGAGACCTTTGAGGGATGGTCTTTTTAGAAGATAAGAACCACCTTAATTTATCTAGTATTATGTAAGATATTTTTTGGTAGATTTTGGATACAATTAAAGGGTTATTTGTGAGGGGAAGTGAGGAGATAAGTTCCCCTTTTATAAGTAAAAAGGAGGTGTAATTTTGTTAATACCCAAAACAATAAATAATAGGAAATAATTCTCAAGGAAAGTGGCTCCAAAATTTAGAAATAATGGATTTTATAAGATATAATTTTGGTCCATGCTATAACTATTCAATTATAAACATGTTTTAAACATTGTGGGCCCTTTAACTCTAAGGTTACTCAATTTTACCATTTTAGTTTTCACCACGGTAAATAGTTTTTACAAAGGTAATTTATCCATCCTTAAAAAATATACCTTATTATATAATTTTTATCTAATGATTTCTAATTTTCAATATTTGTTTTTAAATTTTTAAAATTTATAAAAAATAAATTTAAACTACTAAATTTATAATGTATTAAAACAATTTTTTTTGAAAAATATAACTTAAATTCTAAAATGTCAAATGTGGGTTGATGAATTTTTTTTAAATTATGAATTAATGTAAAAAATAATTTTTTCTTTTTATAATAATGTTTCATAAATTTAAAATTCATACTAATATAATAATAATGTCATAAATTTATGTTATTTTTAAAAACGGTGTTTTGCGATATTCTCCTAAAAAAATATTTTAAAAAAATAACAAAAAATAACTTTAATGTTATATTAATATGATTAATCCAAAAAATATTTTTACAAATTAAATTTATAAAATTTTATAATTCAATATTTAATTAAATTCATAAAACATAATGGAAAATATTTCATATTGTAAATATGTTTTTTTAAGTTAATTATTCATTATTCTTATTTTATATCAATTACTAAATAATTTTCTTGAAATATATTATTTATATTATAAATATATTTTATTAACATAATTTAATTAGCTTCTTGAAATAAAAAACCAAATTTAGGAAAATGTATTTTTAAGCAGAAAATGATTTTCATAGTTATTTTTTCTATGCTAATTTAATTTCGTTAATATTAAAAAATTTATTTATTTTAATTATAAACATATGTAATATTTTGTATACTATTATTCCTTCCTGATAATTATATATTTAGGTTTTAAGGAACATATTTAATATTTATATTTTACCTTCATATATTATGGTTTTTCGTTTTAGTTCAGAGTCGTGTGTGGAGTAAGCTATCAAACACAATATTTATTTAAGGAAAATATATATTTAAATATCAGGTCCTCATAATTATTATAGAAAAACAAGTAAATATAATAATAAATTAATTTTATGCCTTATTAAAATACATTAATAGTATTTTATATAATTATAAGAATATTAAGTAATTTTTTTCAGTGAAAAAAGAAATAGTTTTATTCTCATTAAATTTGATTTCATGTATTATATGGTTTCATATAAAGGTTAATTTATAAATTTAAGAACTTTAATTTCAAATAATGAAATTCATTTTTTAAATCATTATATCAAAATTATCTTAGGGTAAAATTTTGGGACTTCTCTAGAAATATTGGTTTTTTAGTGAATAGTAAAAATGCCAATTTTTATAAAACTGTCATTACTTTTCATTAAATAAAGTAATTTAAAAGTATAATTTAATCTTAAACTAAAATAATTATCCTTTAATTATAAATAATAAAATTAATTACATATTAATCATTATTATGCCTTATTTTAGTATAAGTTCATATTTGCGCATAAAAACACATTTTTCTAAAAACCAATTTTCATGTTTCCTTTCATTGTTATCTTAAATTAATTTATGCCACTTCTAGAAATTGAATATTTATAAATTAATTAAATGTTTAAAATCATTATGTTCAAATTTATAAAAATATCCATTTTATTTTTGTTCATTATGAGTAGAAATTATAGTAAATATTTTCACCTTAGTAAAGGTAAATCACGTAATTAATGTTTAAAATAATGTGATATGGCGTAAAAATATCAATAAAACATTTATTTATTTTATTTGATAATTTTTTTTTACCTTAACCATAAAAATTTCAAAAAAATCAATTTATTTTCACTTTCCATTGATAATGATCGTAATGTGATTTAAAATTTAAAATAAAAACAAAATGTCACTCTCCTTGTTTTAATATATATAATATTTTTTCCATGGGATAAAAAGAGGTTATAATTAATTATAAATGATTATTTGAAATATAAATTCTTTTTTTATCATGGAAATTTATTTTTAATTTTTATTAATGAAATAATTACCCTTAATACTTACACAATTCTGACATCATTCTAGTGTTAATAGTAGAAAAATAAAGTAAATGATTTATAAAAATATTAAAAGAAATAAAAGTTGGATACATTATTGTGTTGCGTAAATTTTATAGATATATATAATATATTTGGGAAGATTTAAATTTTTATATTCAAATTCTGATACTCTCTTGATGTCATTAAAGTCAAATTGTGTGAATAGTCTTGAAAATAACCATAATGGTATATTATGTTATATAATATTTTATTTTATAATTTAAAATTCATAAAAAACTAATATTCTAATGGTATATAGTCTATAATATCAACCATGGTCCACTTATGGGTAAATTTTTCTTTTATAATAACTTTATTTACCCTAAAATAATAAAAAATATTGATATCATGGTAATCATAAAAATGGTTAATGGAGGGTTAAAACTAAGTGATAAGGGTAAAAATATAACATAAAATTTTACAAATTTTATTTTATGAGAGTATTTAAACTCATAATAATAAAATATTTTAAATATATCAATTTGGTTCCATTTTCTCATGAAAATTAATTTATATTAATATAATACTTTAAGTAAATCCAAGAATTCTCCTCCCCTCATGTAAAAATGGGAACCTCATTTCATTTCTTCCTCACACATTTTAAGCACTCTAGTTAAGAAAATACCTACCAAAATATCTCACAATCCTCAATCCATATGTTCTATATGTTCTGTTCTAACCGTAATACCAAACCTATGACGATTAAGTTGTAAGCCAAAGTGGTTATCTCAGGAGATGGTATAAATCCAAACTTACCAATTTCAACTTTATTTCTTCTTATAAATTCTTCAAATAATATTTACCATGAAAAAATAATAAAATTAATTTCTTAAATATATTTAAATGTTATTATGATTATGTCAAAACTCTTTTTTATTACCTTTTCTATCCTATGGGTAATGAAAACATCACTCATTCGTACGTGTGGATTATCACCTCTATGAAGCAATGTGTTTTTTTTCATAACCACCTCACAAGGATAACTGTTATTATGGATTTAATTAATATATATGATATTAGTGAAATAATTATAAATATATAATGATAATATATATTCTAATTTCTTACATTTCGGTCCATTAAAAAATGATAATGTCGTTCATGTGTACGTGTGGATCACCACCTCCATGAAGTGATGTGATTCATTTTTCATCGCTGCATAAAATTTTTGGTATGTATAAGTATATTTCAATAAATAATATTATATTTATGACATAATTAAAATTTTATAGTGTTAACATAACACTTACCTTCTTTTTCGTATGTTTTTTGAAAAATAGAAATGTTACCCATGTGTACGTATGGCATACCGTCTCTATGATTGTAAAATAATTAATTTTTCATAACCATCTTTCATGGTTGATCTTAAAATTATAATTAATGTTTTAAAATGATAATTATTTCATTATTATTATTCTATGAATTATTTAATAATTAATTCCTTGACCACTTTCATCCTACCAAATCTATTTTGTGGTTATAAACCGAATATCCCCTAAACATCTAGAATAAACATAACTAATGTAATAGCCAAATAAATAATGGTCATAAATGATATAAAATGGATAATGATAATATAATTAACATGAAAAACGTTATTAATATATTAAATAATCTATATAATTTTATTGTTCATGATTTAAATAATGTACAACTCTAGATTGTATTTATGGTAATAGATTTCTAGTCTGAATTTACTTTCTTTGAGGCATAAGTTGTTTTATCCACATGTTATCTTTTTTGTGGTGTATAATATTAACTTATGGATATATTTTTATCATTCTTAAAAATCCATTCAAATTTATTTTCTTCAATTTTATATTGCTTCAAAAGTTATAAAGTTGTAAAGGACTTTCTTTTTAAAATCTTCTTTTAAAGTTTCTCTTCCAAATATTTTTTTCCATGTCCATGTTCTTTTAAATGATTCAAAAAATATATATATTTATGATTAAATGGTTTATAAATGTAATTTTATACCATATTTTACTTTCTCTACAATGGTTTAAAATGGAATATTTTTAACATTTCCCATACTGGTCACTTTTGACTCTTTTTACGAAAGTGTAAAATAATGTTTTTATTTAACATATATTGCATGAATGTAATTTTCCACCATCATAGATTATCATTTTTTTATATGAATATAAAATTCTTCATATTTATTTTAAAATAAAATCATTTCTATAATATTTTAGGAATTTTTCATTTTAATGGTTTTCCAAGAGAAAGGGTAATTTCTCTCTATTTTTATGAAAAAATACTAAGTGTTATATGTATGAGTTCAAAAGATTTTTTCAATGGATTTATAATGAAAAAATGATTAATTAAAAATGTTTTGTTAATGGTATGGTACTTAATAACTATATATGATTATGGTTGAGCCTGATGTAGCTTATATTATGGGTAAACTAGACACTTCTTATAAAATAGATAATCCTAATAGAGCTCTTCAATACATTGGGTAATGGTACTTATCTTAAAAGAAAAGAAAGATAAAGTTAAATAGGGAGGTTTATCCAATAGATTTAACTATACACTAGTTATTTATGACATGGGATATGAATATAATACTCTAAGTATCCTACAAGGATTTATATTTTATTATTTTGGGTTTTAATGGATTTATTTTTGAAAAAAGTGTGTTTCATATATGGATATGATTTATTTTATATTCTCAAAGAGTAATGTGAATAGGGTAAATATTTAATGGGTTTTTATGTTTTTGACTAGACTAATGAATTTATTACTTTTATATCTCTTACTGATTTTTTTGTGCTCATCCCAAATTTTTAAATTTTTTTAAAGGGTTTAAGGATGATTAAGAACAAAAAGAAATTCAAGTTGAAAGTCCTGAAGATTTTTCATGAAAAAAAACATATTTCATTTTAAAAGTTTTATATTTTGGAAAAAATGGATACTAAGTTAATGTGTCTACTTTATAATGTATGGTTTTGTTATATAATAGTTGTGACCTAATTCTCTATAACTATAGACCTAAATGATCTTTGGGAATACAAAAAAGTGAATTATAGTCTAAATAATCTAGATTACATAATTTTTAAGGTTAAGAACTTATAGTTGGTATTAGACTGGTGGCTTACATAACATTAGTGGTCAGGATAATGTTAATAGAATTCCATTGAGAGATTTTACGTTATAGTTAAGTTGAAATGATATAGTATTTGAATATTACCATGTTTATTCATTTAATATATATATGTTTGGAATGGTTTTACATCAAGGAAATAGGGAATCTAAAGTATGAAGCTATGAAGAGGACAATGTCCTTCTAAATCAACATCTTTGAATGGTTGGATTTAGAACTATGTAGTTTTTCATAGTGATGGATCAGTTGACACATGGCATAAATAGTGGTAGAATCTATGTTAGAGAGTAACCTAATTTTCCACAGAGAAACTTGTAAATATATGACCACTTTATGAAACATTGTTGTCCAACATTCAATAGAACCTCAGATCTGGTGGTAGATAAAGGATGTATCAATGCCCTAGAAAAGATATTTGAAGTCATGTGATGTTTAGAACTTCTAAAGGAAACTCATGATATTTTTTATTTTGAAGGTGAAGAAGATCGATGGTGTTCATTGGTTAAGAATAACAAAGAGAGAAAAGATCCTGATTCCATGGAATGGAATACATTTAAGAATATTTTCTTAGAGAAATATCCCCTAAGGATATTTGACTCAGAATGGATAAATAATTCTTATAATTAGTTAGTGACACATCAAATTTTATTCATAAAAATTATATTAAATTTAATAGATTTTACTCCGGATTTAAACCAAGTTCATGAAGAGCATTAGCCTCACAAGAATTAAAAAGTCATAAGAATGTTTTTCATTATGATAAGAAAATTGAGATGGTTTTTTCAACACTTATGTTCCTCAATATGATAAGTGTAACAAATGGTTAAGGTGGAAAGAAATAGAGAAGAATTCAACTAAGAAATCTATAGGTAAGCCTCCAACATGTTCCAAGTGTGGTAAAAAACATTTTCATGAATATTTTTCAAGATATTGAAAGTGTTAATGGGGTGATAAAAATCTTGATAGGTCTCATGAATGTACAAAAAATACTCCCTTCTAATCCAATAATGGGGTAACAGATATTTAGAAAATAGTGATATGTTTTAATTTTAATGAGTTCGGTAATTATGTTAGTGTTTGTCCAAAGTTATTTACACGGGGTGTAAATCATCAATATTGAAATAAAAAAAGTCATAAAAATAATTTGATATTATTGTGGTTGATTTTGGGTTATCTAACTATTTGGTTAAAATAATACAAAGTTATACAAAAGAGGGTGAATTGTGATTGTTCGATAATCTTCATAGATTCTTGCATTTAACACTCTTTATGATTTATACAGATATACAACGTTTTCTTTTATATGAAATATGATCATTAGATAAATAGTAAAAATGGAAACTATAATATTTATAGTGGTTTAGGGAAAAAATATCCCTTATTCCACTCCACCAATTCTCGCTTTATGAGTTTGGTGATTTTCACTAGAAAATGTCCTCTTATCATAAGACCTTAGAACCACAATTTAGTATAGGAAGTTGAAACCTTTTAAAACAAGGCTAAACATATTATTTTGATTCTTTTATAGGGAACCATTTATCCACAATTTGGTGTTATAAGTTAATATATAATTCATGGCTAAGTCTAAAAAGTGGAAACTCAAATAAATCAAAAACAATTTGATTTCTTGATGGTGCGGGTTGAACTTCACAGTTGTGATAAAAATTGAAAGAATATAGACCTTATTCTTGAAAGATGAATATATTCAACAAACAATATATTTTAAGAGATATTGGTTAAAAATTATCATCAATAAAAGTTGCAACAATTATCCAGTAGTAGGTACAGCGTAATGGGGTTGAAATAAATAACTTCAAAGTACATCCTCTTCAGAAGACAATAGAGTTGTTCATTCTTTATAGAGGTTCTATATTCAAAAAGATATTCAAAAAATATACAGTTATGAATCATGTATTAAAAATATATTCTAATATAATATATATAACAAAAAACTTTCTTCAGTTTTTCAGATCTATGAAAGTCATCTAACATATCACAAATAATAAAATTCAAAACATTCGATAAATCCGTAACTACCCTTAAGACTGATTTACTCTGTTGAATACGAGTCTTTGAATTGATCATAATAATCTTTTATTTGGTCATCAATGATCTTTGAACAGATCTTTAGTACCTTCAATACCATTATATAATTTACTCATAATATCGCAGATTTAAAACGTCATCATTGAATAGTAAAATGTAGGGTTCCTTTATATATGAAAAAAATACCTAACATATGGTTTTTTAATATAAAGAAAAAATACCAAATGTAGGGTTGATCAAAAAACTTGTGTTTATGTACCATACGTTTTTTTCCTCAAACATAGGGTTCCTTACTTACGTATAGTTTCTTAACCATACTTTACCTTACTACAAATATAAGGTTCCTTACTAACTTAGGGTTCCTTAACCATAGTTTCTTAATAGAGAAGGTTTGATGATTAATATGAACTATTCCAAATGTAGTTTGGATTAATTCCATTACTTTTATCAATATAAGGTATGAATATTTTTTTCTAGAATACACTAAAAATCATTCCAAAAACTTTGAAGAAAATTGCTTGAGAATTAATAACTTGAATATAATTTCAGAATAAATATTGCAACGAATATTAATTTCATGAAATTCCCTTAATTTAGTATCATTAACAAACAAACAAGGGTATTTGTGAGCATCAAAATCAATAAGATTTATAGATTATTTTTGATATAATACATGCCCAAAAATTTCCCCTTTTTTAATGATCACAAAACCCATAAAGTAATTTATATAAAATATAGGATTTGTAAACACTAATAAAATTAAAAAAACATTTGTTTTTTCAAAAAAAATATATTTTCAAATTATTATTTCTATTAAAGAAAAATAGATACTCATAAATTGAGAATATTGTTTTTACCTAATTTTCTCCCCCAATATTGATATTGAAAATTACGCATATGAAAATGGATTAAAATTATTTCAATATAGCAGATAAAAGTTAGTGAATGTTATAGTGAATGTGAAATAAAAATGAGACATGTGGTCTGGAAGTGGAGATGAACAAACAATAAAACATAGAAATTATATAGAGAATATCAATAATCAATGGAATTTTTTTATTTTCAAATAATATGGTCGGTAAATTGTGAAAGGTTTTGATCATGAGTGGTTTTTGGTTCCGGAAAAACCTGTGTAGCTTGGAAAATTTCTTTCAACTCTGCCAAATGTCCATGTAAACATTCTATAATATTTTCATCCAACTACCTTAACAAAAAAATTATTCTTGTCCCACTTTCAAACCTTCAATCATATTGACTTTTAAAAATTCATGCAGATTTTCCCCTTTTTAAAGAAACTGATTAATCTTATCACATAAAAATTGAGAATTATTCTTAGGCATAGTTCACTTGAAGTTAACTTCTCTATAAGATCCTTTTGATTATCCAATAGCACATGCAGTGGTGCATTGTTATACTAAAGAGCCTAAAGTCTTTCATTCATATCATCTATTACTGAAGTGATTTCTTGAAATCTTATAATCAGGTCTAGTGATGTCAGTGCTGTATAAGTGGAAGCTTTGTACTGATTGATACTTTACTTTATTGATTCAAACTGGCTTCCCAAATACCTTTTCAAATCTGAAAAATCTATTTTGGTAATAGATTTTGATTTTCAATTTTCTAAAATGATCCAAAATATCTCTCTTGAATACATCAAAATATTTTTTGACATAGAATTTTTTTTATTCTCTTGAATATGATTCTAAGATAATATAATTTCAAACATACAATATATGAGGTTAACAAATCATAAAAATATTTTATTATAGGTTCGATTTATTATTAAAGACTAGATTTCTCCTCTTGTACCATATAAAACATTATTTCAAGATCTTCAACTTGATTTGTTAGAGAATTGGATTTTACTTCATCTAGATTTTTGGACTTAGAATCTTCTTCCACAATTTCAAAAGAGGTAACCAAAGTATTTTAACATAAAAGATAAATACTATAAAGGACTTATAACATTTCTGCAGATATAGAATTTATTATTTACTTTTTTAGTTTAAAAGCATAGACAACATGAATTTAAATAATTTCATTGGTTTCATTTACTAGAGTCTAGAATTTATCATATTATTCATCAGTTTCTTTCTATTGGTATGTTTGAGAGGCAGCTTTCTATTCTTGAACTTGACTTTCAGCTTGTTTTTCCTCAGGTTGATCTATTTCTTCTACAGTAATTGATGAAGTTGCATCTCTAGGTCCAGTTGTTTCTAATTTTAGATTCTCATTATAAGGATCTACACTAATTCTGGTCCTTGTGGAAATTTCTTCATTGGTAAATTCTTCATAATTTTCATTAACTTGATCTATAGTATCCTAATGGATCATTATTTTTTTAGGTTAGGCAGCATATTATATTAAATATTCTCTAACTTCTTCATTTCTCAAATGAACTATTCATGTATATTTGATATTTCCCATCTCCTCCTGAACAAATAGTTCAGATTTATGGTGATGAGTTTCATTTACTGGAAACATCTTTCATTTAACTATACTCCCAAAGAAACCTAATTTTCACAAGGTACCAACATTTATAACATTATTGTGATGATATTTAGTTCAAGAATAAATATGTGAAATATTATTCTTTCTATATATAAGTACCTAAATGATCTGACCATAGGTATAGAAATACATTCTAGCCTCTGATTGGAAGTAGCGATTTAGGTGTTTCATAATATACCTAGTAAAGTTCAACTTAACATCACTAAGAAAAAACATGATGTACATGTCATTGTACAAAATATTTTATAATTCTGTAGTCCTTGGAATTATGGGTATCTAAATAAACATGACCAGTACCTTCTGTTCATCCTCAAGATCATTTATAAACATTTTTCTAATAGTGGTAGAACCAAGAAGAAATAACATGATATCTTATGAATATTGGTTCTTATTTCCAATTGATTGAAGATCAAAGTGGAATTATCCTTCATGGGGATATTTTAAAATTTGTAAAATATCAATTGAGGAGGTTGAAAACTCTTTATAATCTACCCATGAAGATATCATATCCTATATTTCCCCAATGATAAACTGAAAATTCTTATAGAACTACTTCAAATATATTTCAAAAAAAAATTATTCATTTTATTCATTAAACAAAAAACTCCAAACCTTGAAAACCATGAGCTTGTTTGAGAAAAAGATTCGTTTAATACAATCATTCAAAATAAATGACCTTTTCTTGAAGAATATTATGGAAGGGGATGTTCTAACACATCATATTCATTCTTCACCTTCATTTTTTTCCTTTGTCGTCATCATTTCTGAGAATCTAAATTTTTAATTTTTTTGGATTCTAGGGTTTCAAGAGAAGACGGAAGCTCTGGTAGTTGAAAAGTTTTAAAATCAAAGGGTAAGGAGTAAGGAATTTTTTCTGATAGTTTTGTGAAACATTATTTTTTCTTGTGCTGATTATATTCGGTGATCATTAAATTTTAATTTTTAAAAAGACATGATTTTTCCAAAAATGAAATAAAATCAAGATAAAATCTAGTTTAAATGGAAATTAAATGAATGAAAACTGAATAGACTTAAAATAAAATGATTAAAAGAATTACTAAAATAAATTAATACACATTTTATTTGAAATTAAATAATCACAAATCCACTATAATAAAATCAAAACATTCTGTGGGAAGTGGTTTAGAAAAAATATCAGCTATTTGATAGTCGGTATTTAAAAATTATAAATATATATCTTTTTTAAGAACATGATCTCTTAAAAAATGATGATGTATATCAGTATAATTAGTCCTATAAGGACTTATAGAATTTTGGTAAATATGAATTGCACTAGGTTTATCACATAAAATACATATATTATCAAAATTAATTCTAAATTCTAGTAAGGTGTGTTTTATCCACAACACTTATGCACAATAACTACCAGCATATATATATTATGCATCAGCTGTTTATAGAGAAACTTAATGTTGTTTTTTACTCCACCATGATCCTAAATATTTTAGTAAAAAGTTATTGGTTCTGGAAGTGATTCTTTTATCTAATCTATATCCTCCAATGACAACATTTGAATATGAAATTAAATTAAAATCATATATTTTTGTATAAAGTGAATATTGAAAAATATTACCTTTTAAATATCTAAAGATCCTTTAAAAAATATTAAGATGAGATTCTTTCAGATTTGACTAAAATATAGAACATAAACATACAGAAAATATTATTTTTGGTATACAAGTAGTGAAATATAATAAACTACCAATCATACTTCAATATAACTTGTTTTCAACTGGTTTTCCAGATTCATCAAAATCAAGTTTTATATTGGAACACATAGGATTAGTATAATTATTATTATTTTCTTATCAAAAATTATTTGATAAATCAATAATATATTTACATTTATTTAAAACATTTCTATAATACTTCTAATAAATTTCAAATCATAAAAAAATTAAATTCTCTCATCATACTGATTTCAAATTCTTTTTGAATTAGATTTGAAAAATCATTACATATCATTTCATTTGTTGATCCAAATAAAATGTTATCAACCAATATTTTTATTAATAATACATTAGAGAAAATAGTTTTCGTAAAAAGAGTAGGATCTTCTAGTCCAAAAGAAAATCCATTTTCTAATAAAAAAGAACATAATCATTCATACCAAGCTTTAGGTGTCTATTTAAGGTCATAAAGTGATTTGGTAAGTTTAAAAATAGAATTTGGTTAATGAGGGTTCAAAAAACATGGTCGTTGTTAAATATAAACTTCCTACATTAAATATCCATTTAGAAAGACATATTTAACATCCATTTGATATAATTAAATTTCATATGAGATGCATAATCCAGTAGGATTATAATTTCCTCCAATCTATAAATGGGTGATAAGGTTTCATCAAAATATATTCCTTATTCCTGGTTATATCCTTTTGTAACAAATCAAGCATTGATTCTGATAATCATCCCTTAATCATCTTGTTTATTTCAATAAGACCCACTTGGTTCCTATCACTAGATAATCTGATGGACTATCTAGTAATTCCCAAACTTTATTTCTACTGAATTGGTTTAGTTCCTCTTATATGGATAATAACCAACTCTCATATTGTAAATCTTATTTAATTGACTTAGGTTCTAACTAGGATGGAAATTTTGGAAATTCATCTGGGTTTCCCATATTTCTTCTAGTTTTAACTCCTGTGTCTATGTATTCTATAACAGTTTCTAAAGGATGGTCCTTTAAAGTTCTAAACTTTCTAGGTAATAAACTTGTTGTTCTATAGTTTCATATTTTTCTAAACTGGACTGAATTTTATTTACTTTATTTTCAAAAAATAGTTTTTGGTAAATCAAGCATTATGTTGTCTAAAGAGCCAATAATCTCATTTGATTGATCATTCTGTTTAATAAAAGGGTCAGTTTCATCAAACCTCACATGAATTGATTATTCAACAATCCTTGAATTTTTATTCAACACTCTATAGGCTTTAGAAGTAGTATAATATCCTAGAATGATTCATTCATCATCCTTTGGATGAAATTTACTAAGGTTATCCTTAGTATTCAAGATGTATACCTTGCATCCAAAAACATTAAAGTACTTTACTTTAGTTTTTATGTTATTCCAAAGTTCATAAGCTTACTTTTTAATAATCAATCTTATTAAAACTCTATTCATGATATTGAAATTTGTGACTATATCTTCTACCTAAAAATAGGTAAGATGGTTTTATTCATTCAGAATATTCCTTAACATTTATTGAATAGTTTTGTTTCTTCTTTCAACAATTCCATTTTTTTAGGGTGTTCGTTGTGTATATAAGGTGTGTTTAATAACCATATTTGAGAAAAAAGAATTAAATTATAGATTCTCAAATTCTCCACCATGATAACTTCTTAGGGAAATTATTTTAAAATATATTTTTTTGAACAATTTTACAAAAACTTTCAAACATATTGAATACTTTACTTTTAATTTTTAGAAAATAAACCCAAGTAAATCTTAAAAAGTCATCAACTAAAACCTAAAAATATAATTTTATCGCTAAAATTGCTACTCAAGATGGTCCAAAAAACCCATGTGGAAAAGTTCTAATGGTTTATATTTAGTAATACTATTAATTGATTTAAAATTTAATTTGATTAGTTTTCCTATTTGACATCCATCATAGAATCTATCATTTGAAAACCTAAGTCTATGAAAATTAGAAACTAATTTTTTCTTAGATACTTTATGTAAAGAAAATATATTACAATATCTAACTCTCTTATGCCATATCCATGAATTTTTTTTCTTAGCAGTTAAACAATTCACTTTTTATTTACAAAAGGAATTCAGATCCACAGTGTAAAGATTTTTAGTTCTCGATTCTTTAAATTTAATCATTTTATCTTTAAAAAATAAGTAGGAATTGTTAGAAAAATAAACATAAAATATATCATCACATAGTTGATAAATAATAATCAGGTTGTTCTCTATCCCTTGAATATACAATACATTATTGATTGATATTGTCTTTGGATCTCCAATATTTCCAACTCCAACAATTTTTCCCTTTGCATTGTCACCAAAGGTGAGAAGAACTCTATCCATTTCTGTTAGTGTATGGAAATTATTATAGTCTCTAATAATGTTTCTAAAGAATCCATTATCTATATACCATATAGCATTTTTTCCTCTGTTGTTTTATATGCAAAATTATTTATACATTTTCTTCTTTTAGTACCCATATTTTTTGACGTCCAGCTGTGTCAGCAAAAAATGATATGAAATTCAGATCTACCTTATTTTTAGAAAATTATTTTTAATTTTTACAAAAATATTTTAGAAATGGAATACTGTTTAATACCACTTATTTTATGATTTCTTAAATAACAGTTTTAAGTGTAGTGGCATTTTATTCCACACTAAATGCAGGTATAATTTTAGAAATAGGAAATAAGTATTTTTTATATAACATTATCTATTATTCCTTTCTTCCTATTCTTTATTTTTTAATAACATTATTTCGAAGAATATCATTTAGAGTATTTTTCTCCTTTAGTTAAAATACTAGAAACACTTTTATAAGATTCTACAACATCATGAATTTTGTTATCCTTTTTTCAGGATTAATAATGTTTGATGTAGAAAAATTAATTTTTCAATTAGTTATTGATGTTGTTTTAGCATTGTGTATGTTTCACCTAAAATAGCATTGTGAGTATTTTTTAATGATTTATTCTTTATTAAAGAATCATATTTCTCTTCTAGCATTGAATAGTAAGAAACTGATTTACTATTTGCGCAGCAATTAGAGTCAGAATTATAAGAGTAATAGGATTGTACATCTTATTATTCCATAGACCTAAAGCACACATTGGATTTTAGATTTTGTTTCTCTTTCTCTAAATTAGATTTATAATAGTTTTTGAAGTTTTCAGACACACTTTACATAGCTTTCATGTCTCATTTTTCTTTCTACTCATAATCATATTTTATTGTATTTTTTATTTCCATTTCTCTTATTTCTTCTTTTAGTTGTGAGTAATCAGGTATGATATAACCCATCTACTTGCATTCATAGCATCTGACTTCTTAGGATCCTTTCATATATTTTCTAAATCAAATTCTGAATAGTTTATTTTTATTATATAATTTTCTAAAATTTCTGGCTAGATAATCTAGTTTCATATCAGAATCTGATCAGTCTGAATCTTTTGATATTTTGACACTTTCTAGTGACTTATTATCATGCTTCTGAGATGCCACCTTAAGGGAAATGTTTTCCCTTTTTCACTATTATCTTGTGATATTTATCTTCTTCCTGAATCTCTACTTCGTACATCATAAATTTTTCAATTAATTCCTTTATAGTAAAACTTTTGTAGTTGATTATTGTCGAATAGCTATAGATATTCCATTCCACTTTACAGGTAGTACTCTAAGTACTTTAAATGATTAATCTAATTGATAAATTAGATCTCCAAGGGAAGTAATAATGTTGAATATTTCTATCGATTTTCCATTCATTTGTGTGATGACTTCTCCATCATACATTATGAAGTTATAAAATTTTAGTTTTTCATTAGCATACCTCGTTTTTCTGATGTTGTGTATTTCTTCATATAAAAATGGTGATTTTTTTCCAATTTTCATAAGAAATAGGGAATTATTATACTCAATTTAATTAATTAATACCAAGTCCACGTATGATAGAATTCATTACCATTGATTTGATATAATATTTAGATTTTTCTGCAATATTCCATGTTTCTGGATTCATACAAATTACATAAGGAGTGGTAATATCTGAATAAACTATGAATCCTATATTCTTTAGGTAGATGATAATACATGATATCCAGCATCCATAACTATCACTATTAAAATATGGAGCTTGAATCATAGACGTACCATCCCTTGAATAATCCATTGACATCTTCTTTGTATAGACCTTATTCATTTAATATTTCTAGAGATTTATCTGATTTATCAAAAAGATATCATTTGATATCATTTTTTTATTTTGGAAAAATAAAAATATATACAAGAGGGTGGTGAATTATGTATTTTTTATAATCTTCATATATTATAGCATTTAAATATATTTGTGATTTATAATGATATGAATAATTCTCTTCTATAAGAAATATGAGAAGTGTATGAACAGTAAAGATAAACACATCAATTTTTATATTGGTTCAGGGAACAAAGATCCCCTAATCCACTAAACTAATGGTCTTTCTGTGAGCTTGGTGATTTTCACTAGAAAAGGCCCTCTTATCATAAAACCTTGGAACCGAAATTGATTTTAATAATGTAACACATTTTATAACAAACCTAAACAGATACTTCTAGTTCTTTTATAGGGAACTAGTTATCCATAGCTTAATTCAAGAAGCTAACACTTAATCCACTACTTATTCTGAGTAGTCGAAACTCTAATAAAACAAAAGAGTTTGATTTTTTGATGGTACAGGATGAACTTCACTGTTCCAAAATAAACTAATAAAATATAGATCTTCATCTTAAAATATGAATATTTTCAAGAAATAATAGATTTAATGAGATCCAAGTGTCAAATAATCTTCAATAAAAGTAGTAAAAATTAACCTATAGTAGGTACAATTGAATTAGGTTGAAATAAATAACTTCAATTTAATGTATTTTTAGAAAAAAAAGGTCCTTCATTCATTGTAGTAGTTTTTTATTCAAAAATATATCCACAAAATATATAGTCACAAATCGTGTATTGAAAATATATTTTGATATAATATATAGAATAGATATATTGCTTTGGGTTTTTAAATCCAAGAAATTCTCTTGACAAATCGCAAATATTCAAATTCAAAACATCCAAGAGAGTCATAACATCCCTTAATAATGATTTACTCCATTAAGTATGAGTATTTTAAATATCATCATTATCCTTTGAATTGTTCATAAACATGCTTTTCTTATGTCTTTAATACCATCAAGATCGTTCCATATATCACGGATTTAAAACTTCATCATTGAATAGTCAAATGTAGGGTTCCTTCATGTAATGAAAAATACCAAACATAGGGTTCCTTCATATAATGACAAAATACCAAATGTAGGGTTTATTACAAAAGTAAGGTTTTTGTACCTTACATTTATCTCCTAAAATGTAGGATTCCTTACTTATGTGGGTTTGTTTAACCATACTTTCCCTTCTTACAAACATAAGGTTATTTACCAACGTAGGGTTCCTTAAACATAATTTATCAACATTTTAGGGTTGATGATCCATATGAACTATTCAAAATATAGTGTTGACTCCTTACAATATGTTTATCAATGTAGGGTATGAATAGTGTTTCCAGAATAATCTAAAATTCATTCCAAACACTTTAATGAATATTCCTTTTAAATTAATAACTTGAATATAATTCCATAATAAATATTTAAATGAATATTAATTTAATAAAATTCAATTATAATAATTTCATTAGTAAAACAAACAAGGGTATTTGCGAATATCAAAATCGATAATATTTATAGATTATTTTGGAGAAAATACACTCCCAACACTAATGAAGTAGTGAATCATACATTAGTTGTTTATTTGAATTATGTTGATGCCCTGTTTGACTTTATATCTTTGTATTTCTTCATTTTTTTGAAATTTTCAAGTCAAATGGGAATATACCTTCATGAAAATACGATATATGTTTTGGTAAAAACTCATAGTGGAATTATTAATTATCCATGATTTATAGAAATCTTCTTATAGTTATCAGTGGGATGGTTTTTTCTACAAATATTATTGAACTTCCCATATTAGAGTTTGATATTATTTTACATATATATTGTATTATAGTCTATCATTATAATATATATTTAAATGATATAAAATCTATATTAAATTATTGTATATCTTTTATAAAATATCAAGAAGATAATATATTTATTAGAGATGGCAGTGAATTTACATAACTCATGTTATTGAAAAGAAAGAAATTTTTTAGATTAGTGATGTATTAGTATTGAATGAATATATAGTTATTTTTTCTAATGATTTGACCAGTGTTATTTCTAATTGGGAGATTGAGTTTATTTTTGACTTAGTTTCTTGATGCTAATCCAATTTCAAAACCCCCTAATAGAATGGATTAAGTAGAGCTTTTGAAATTGAAAATGAAATTACAGGAGTTTCTTGATAAGGGTTTTTTCATCCGAGAACTTAACCATGGTGTGACCCTATTTTATTTTTTAAAAATAAATATGGTTAAATGATACATTTTTTTGATTATGATTCCTTGAATAAAATCACTATTAAGAACAAGTGTTCATTTACTCATATCGATGGTTTGTTTGATCAGATCTAGGGAGTGCGGTATTTTACAAAGGTTGATCTCAAGTCATGATCCCATAAGTGGAAGGTGAATGAGGAATAAATTTAAAATATGGAATTTAGGACTATATATGGGTATTATGAGTTTTTGGTTATACCCTTTGGGTTGTTTAATGCACCAGTTGTATTCATGGATCTTATGAATAGAGTTTCCCATGATAATTTAGATAATTTTGTGGTTATATTTATTGATGATATTTTGGTATATTATAAATATCATCAGGATTAGGAAATAAACCCAATATTTTTTTCCAAACCATTAAAGAAAAAAATTTATATAAAATATTTAGTAAACGTGAATTTTAGTTGTAGTAAATTTCATCCCTTGGGAACATTGTTTCTAAAGATGGTATAACAATCAACCCTTGTAAAACTAAATTGGTTGAAGAATTGACAAGACCTACAAATGTCATATATATTCTTAGTTTTCTTGTATTAGTATATGACTACTAGTGTTTTTTTATAACCTTTCTTGGTTATTTATCAGACTAGCTAAGTTAACTCAGAAAGGAGTTAAATTCATCTAGATGAATGATTGTTATGATTTTTTCAAGAATTAAAAATAAAATTAGTGAATGATCCAGTTTTGGACCTTCCCTCTAGAAATGGTGAATTTTTTCTATATAATGATTATTTATTGATGTAAATTGGTTGTGTTTTATTGCATAATGATCAAGTAATTACTTATTCTACACATCAAATAAAACCTCATGAGTTAAATTATCATACACATGATCTATGATTAACTACTATGGTTTTTGAATTAAAATTATTTATACATCATTTATATTGAGTAAAGTGTGGACTATTTTCACTAATAATAAAAGTTTAACGTATATATTTTCTCAAAAAGAGTTGAACATGAGGTAGAAAAAATAGATATAATTGGTAATGTATTATTATTTTATGATTCATTACTATCCAGGAAATGAAAAAAAAAGAAATTTATTCTCTGAGTTAAGAAGGCAATTCATTATTAACCATGATATTTTTGGAATATATTCTTTTGGTAAATGAATTACTAAATGATATCCTAGAAATTTTTCCTGTAGGAATTTCCCTTTTTTATTTCAGATTTCAATGCAATTGAAATTATTATACAGAATTAAGAAATATCAAAATGAAGACCATGATTTTCAAGAAAATATAGAACTATTAAAGAAAGGTAAGTTTCCATAATTTTACATTGACAAGGAATGTGTTTTGAGATTTATAAAAAAATTTGTGTAAAAGATATCTCCCAGTTGAAAAATGAATTGTTGATTAAATGTCAAAACTCTCCCTTTTATATTCAGCTCGATAGTACTAAGATTTATATATACCTTCAATAATATTACTATGGGATGGAAGGGAGAAAGATATTTGAGATTTTTCCATGAAAATTTTTAATTATCAATAGGTTAAATCAGAATGAAGATTATCTAAAGGGATTATTTACCCTTTGTCAGTGCCATCGTGGATATGGTAAAATATATTGATGGATTCCATGGTGGGTTTTCCACTTATAACTTGAGGTAATAATGTGATTTGGGTTATTGTTAATCAATTAATAAAATTTTCACATTTCATTCCTATTCGAGATATAATGTCTTTAGATCATATTTATCGACTATATCTTAGGAAGATAGGAGGGTTACATGGATTTCCTCTCTCTATTTCTTTTGACCCTAATCTCATGCTTACTTCTAATTTTTGGAAAAGTCTTTAGAAGTCACTAAGTACTAAATTAAATTTATATACATATTTTCACCCTTAATTTGATAGATAGTTAGATAAAAATGATTCAAACTTTGGAATATGTGCTTTAATTATATTAAATGGATTAACAGTCACGTTGCGATCAGTATATTTCATTAGTTTAGTTTTCTTATAATAACTATTTTCATTTCAGTATACAAATTTCACCTTTTAATGAATTATACAGAAAGTGGTGTCGAACTCCAGCTTGTTGAGATGAAGTACGTGAAAAGAAGTTGTTGGGACCATAGTTATTAGAATAAATAGTTTAGAAGGTATAAATTATTTATAACTATATGAGAGAATATCATATAAGACAAAAGAGTTATACAGATAACTGGAGAATAGATCTTTTATTTGAGGTCTGCAATCATGTTTTTCTTAAAGTATCTCCATAGAAAAGTGTTATTTGTATTAGTAAAAAAGGGAAGATAAGTATATGGTGTATTAGACCATATAAAATCTGAAATAAATTTGGATTAGTGGCATATGTAGTGTATTTTCCTTTGATTTTATCTTAGGTACATGATGTATTTCATGTTTTTTTTAATAAAATATACATTGTACGCATCACATGTCTTGATCCCTGAGGTAGTTTAGTTCGAAGAAAACCTTTCTTATAAGGAATAACCAATAAATATTCTTAATTATAGATAGAATTTTTTTTGAATAAATTAATTCTTTAATTTAAGGTTTTGTGGAAAAACTATTTGGTTGAAGAACCAACATGGGAATCATAAAATGTTATGACGTAAAAATATCCTCACTTATTAAATAATGAATACAATTATGAAGGCACAATTTCAAAAGGGGTGGAATAATTTAACAACCTAGTTAATGGTAATATTAAATTAATTTTATTCTTTATTAATATTCATTAATTATATTTTATGTAGTTATAATAATATTATGTTTTTTTAATTAAAAAAATAGTGTAATTCTCATTAAATTCATTTTCATATATTATATGGTTTTATTTAAATACTAATTTTTAAATTTTTGAATTTTGATTTTAAAAATGAACTTCATTTTCTCAATGATTATATAAAAATTATCTTAGGGTGAAATTATTGTATTTTTCTAGAAAATATTTTTTTTAATAAATAGAGAAAAATACTAATTTTTATAGAGCATTCATTTCCTTTTTTTATGTCAGACTCAGACCATGCCCGAAAAATAAAGATCCCTTTATTAGTAAAAAAACATACACAAGTCTTAAAGAAGAAGATTTACAAAAATCCTTCCTGAAAAAGGGAAGGAGATCATCTGGCACATGATCAACCTAATGCAAATCATTACCAATAATTCCATTGTTGGAAAGCCCATCCACCAACGCATTTGTCTCTCTATAAGCATGAGTCATAAAGTGGTCTCTTTAGTAGAGAGATTTTTGACATCTAGTCCAACAATTAGTGAGCTTCCAAGAAAGATGTAAAACCCCAGTTTGAATAGAAGAGACTACAAAAGTGGAGTCACATTCAATCTAAAGTCTTCCCAACCCCTCATTCTATCTTGCTCTATAGAAATTATAACACCAATAATTTATGCTTCAAGAGCAGAAGAAATATCACATCATCCATAGATTCACCAAAGAACATTTACCTAATAGTCTCTATAGAAAACAACAATGCCAGAGGGACCCAGATTGCCCGTTGAAGCCTCATCAGAGTTGAATTTAATCCACCCATGAAAAGGATCCATCCAAATGAATTCTATTGTACCAAGCAGAGGATGAAATTTTCCCATCACCCAACCCGATTAAGAATAGAAAAATAATGAATTGAGGTTGCACAAAACACACCATTCAATGTTTCCACCTCTCGGATAGATGTGAGAAACCCTGCAAGTGAATCACCGTATCAAAAACACATCAATTCATGTCTGAACTTATTTCTCTCTATCCATATCATATGAACAACCTCCCTTATATAATCCTGAAAAAGATTCTGGAGCTATGGTGATAGTCTCAACAAGCTCCAGCTTTTTATGAGATCGCCAATTGAATTGAAAAAAGGTATAAGAACTATAAATATATCCTAAATTGCCTTCCACATTGCTGAAGCCGCAGCCCAATTGAGGAAAAGGTGGTACGCATCCTCCCTATTTTGAAAGCACAAATCACAAATGGAGAAAATAGAAATACCACATACCTATAGAAATTCATCAGTTGGAATTTTTTGTGAGTCATCCTCTATGAAAGAATAGACCGGGATGGCCTTAAAAACATTATGTACAAGTTACCAATCCATTTCATGTCAATTGAACTACCAATAGAGTGATTATAAAATTCTTTAGAGGTGATAATTCCATTTACTGCAGGCTCCCAATCCCAAAAATTACCCATAAGGGACCAATAATAATCATCCATAGTTGAAGTGATATAATATGGAAGATTATCCATGTTACCAAGCTGATCCTTGAAAGAAAAATCAAAATCCAGTTTTGAATTCCCCTCCATGACCAAGTCAATCAGAGGATTCCCAGTCCAATTCGATTTCCAAAAATTAAGAGAGTAATCCTTGGAAACGAGCCACCAAGATTCAATCTCAATTTTTGAAAAAATCTTCTTGAAGGCAGGCCACACCGAAGAGTTGACATAATTAAAATTGCATGTCTTAAGCCTGTGAATAAACCTGTCCTGAAAAAAACAAGTAGCCTCAGATTGCATGTTTATAAGCGTCCATATAAACCTAGCCTGCAAAGATTCATTTAAAACAAATATATTATTGATGCCCAAACCACCCTCATCATGTGACATGCTAACATCATTCCAACGAAAGGTTTCCAACCAACTTTCCAAAATACAGCCACTCCAAATAAAATTCTTAATAAAAGTATTATTTCTCTTGATTAAAGAAATCAGCCATTTATATAACATAAAAGAGTACACAAATTTGTAAATTATGGTTTATTTTACTAGGAAAACCCTACCAGCCATGGATAAAGGTTTTCCCTTCCAAGTGGAAATTTGTCTTTTAATCATGATAACAGTGCTAGAGAAATAACAATACATTGATCTCTCCCAGAACATGGGAACTTTTGGATAGGTTAAGGGTAGATTTCCCTCACAAATGCCCAATTCTATAATGATATTGTTTTTCCTGATTTTGGTATAATTTTAATCTTAGAGTTAAAAATGAATTTTTCTAAAAACTGTTTTTCGTTGTATTTTTCGGTTTTTCCTAAAATTAATTTATGAAACTTAAAAATTTGAATATTGAAAAAATTATTTTATATTTTGAATTAATATATTCAAATTTATTATATGTTAACCTTTTATTCTTTTCATTGTGAATAGTAGATGTAGTAAATATTTTTCTCTGTAATGAGGATAAATTGGGTAATTATGGTTAAAAATATTGTGGTAAGGCCTAAAAATATCTCTAAAAATTGTATTTAATTTATTTGATAAGTTTCTTTCGACGTTTAACATGATGTTTTAAAAAAAATTCAATTTATTTCCACTTTCCTTTGATATTGACCTTAATATGATTTTAAATAAATAATAAAAACAAAATTCTACTCTCTTTGTTATAATATATCTAATATTTTTTAAAGGGATAAAATAATTTTATTTTTTGTTATAAATATTTATTTGAAATATAAATTAATTTTTCTTATCATGGTAATTTATTTTTTATTTTTTGTTATAAAATAATTACCTTAAATGCTTATGCAATGTTGGCACAGTGTTAGTTGAAGTGGTGGAAAAATCTAGTAAATGATTTATAAAAACATTAAAAGTAATAAAATTTTGATGAATTATTATGTTACATATATTTTATATATAAATATATCATATTTAATTTTATTTAAAAGTTTATATTCGAATTAAAATACTATATTGATTTCATTGAAGAGGAAATATTTGAATAATCCTGAAAATGACTTCAATGGTATATTATGTTACATAATATTTTTTATAATGATTTAAAATTCATAGAAATATTTTATCTAGAAATATTAATGGTATATGTTAAATAATATCAACCACGGTCCACGTATGGGTCAATTTACCTTTTATAGTTACTTCTTGACTCCTAAATATGAAAAATAATTGATATCATGGTAATCTTCAAAAGGGGAAATGGGGGTTAAAACTAAGAGATAAGATGGAAAAATCACCTAAACTTTTAAAGATTTTATTTTATGAGAGGGTTTAGACACATAATAATAATATATTATAAATATATCAATTTTGATATATTTTTCAATGAAAATTAATTTATATTAATTTAATACTTTAAACAATTCCAAGAGTGCTCCTCCTGCCACTTATAAAAGAGCACCTCATATCCTCTATTCCTCGCACATTTTTAATACTTTATATTAGTAAATAACTACCCAAAATTCTCACCAACTTCAATACCTAGATATTAGAGGTCTTTTTGTCACCAAAAGATCAAACATAGGAGGCTTAAGGAGTAATGTAAAGAGGTTATCTAAGGAAAGGTATAAGTCCTAACTGACATATTTCAAGTTTATTTCTTCTTCTACATTATTAAAATATTAATTAAACATGATGAAATAAAAACATAAGTATCTTAAATATATTTAAATTTTATTATGATTATGGTATAACACTTTTCATCTCCTTTTCCATCCTATGGGAAATGAAAACATCACTTGTACATATGTGTAGATTACCACCACCACGAAGTGATGTGTTTCATTTTTCATCACCACCATTCAGGGATGATTATTATGATGGATTTATTTGAAATATATTATATTAATTTCATAATTTTAATTATATAAAGAAAATATATCATCTAATTTCTTACCTTTACATCCAATGAAAAATGATAACATCGTTTATATGTATGTGTGGATTACCACCTCTATGAAGCGATGTTATTCATTTTTCACCAGTGCATCAAATGGATTATATATATAAGTGTATTAAAATAAATAATGTTATATTTATTACATAATTAAAATTATATAACGAAAAAATAATTCATACCTTCCTTCCCTCATGTTTATTAAAAAATAGAAATATTACTCATGCAAATGTATAGGCTCTCATCTCCATGATTGCAACATAAATCATTTCTTCAGAAATATATTTCTTGGTTATTTTTAAAATTATAATAAATAAATAAATATTATAATTATTTAATGTTTATTATTCTATATATTATGTAATAATTACCTTTTTACTATTTTTATTCTGTCAAATTTGTTTTGGGTTTATGAGTTAAACTTCCTCCAAACATATAATGTAAACATAACTGATGGAGTAACTAAATAAAACATGGTCATGAATGATATAAAAGGTAAAATTATAATGGAATAAACATGAAAAAGGTTATAAATTAATTAAATAAATAATATAATTTTATTATCCATGAGTTAAATAATGTACGATGCAAGATGGTATTTAAGGTATATAATTTCTAATCTTGATTTCTTTTATTTGAGACTTAATATATTTTATATGAATGATTTATTTTGTGTGGTTTATAATAATTAATTATGAATGTATTTTTATCATTATTAAAAACCCATTCAAAATTATGTCTTTCATTGTTTTATTGGTTCAAAAATTATAAATCCATTATTGACTTTCTTTTAAAAATCATCTTCTAAATTTTCCCTTCCAACTATTTTTATTCCATGTCCATTTTATTTTAAATTCTTAAACAAAATTTTTATTTATTCCTAAATGGTTATTAAATGTCATTTTTTAAAATATTTTACTTTCTTTTCAATGGTTTAAAAATGAATCTTTTTAACATTTTTCATATGGGTCACTTTTGACCCTTTTTACCAAAGTGTAAAAGAATGTTTCTCTTTAACATATATGACTTGAATTGAATTTACCACTGCCATTAATTATCATTGATTTGAATATTAATTTAAATTTTTACATGGTTAATTTCAAATGAAATAACTTTCATAATATTTTGTGAATTTTCCAATTTAAATATTTTTCAAGATAAAGGAGAATTTCTCTATATGTTTATAAAAAATGGAAAGTGTTATTCTTTTGGGTGAAAAGATTTCTCAATTTAATTATGATGAAAAGGTAAAATATTAAAAAAAATATGATATGATACATGGTAATTATAAATGATTATGATATATCCCAATGAATCTTATATAATGGGTGAGTGATATATCTCTCCAACGCATTGGGTATTGTTCTTTGTCTTCAAAGGTAAGAAGTTTTAAAACCATGGAGGTTTCACCTATCTATTTAACTAGGATCCATTGATTTATAACATGAGTTATGAATATGATTCCATTAGTTTTCTATAAGTTTTTATATTTTCTTTTTATTGGTTTTAAAGGTTTTCTTTGATCAAAAATTATGTTTCCCCATATGGATTTGATTTTTTATGCTCAAAGAGTAATGTGAAAAAAGAAAAAAAAATATAGCTTTTCATTTTTTTCATTAGAAAAAAGGATTTCATACTTTTATGTAACTCATTGAGATTTTTTTTCTCATCCAAGATTTTTAATTTTTTTCACAGGGTTTAAGGATGAGTAAGAATAAATAAGAAATTGATTTAAAGTCATGAATATTTTTCCTAAAAAGAAAATGTGTTTCATGTTCAATTTTTTCTATTATGGAAAAATGGATACTTAGTGGATGTGTCCACTTTGTAATATATGGGTCTTTTATGTATGATTTATGAACTAATTATCTAAAACCCTAAACCAGAAATATATCTGGGAATGTAAGAAAGTAAATTATAGTCTAAATACACTCAATTATGTAATGTTTTAGGGTTTGGTCTTTATAATTACATAGTCGCCTAATATACCATTAGTCCTCATTAGACAAAGATGTTGGGGTATTTTGGTGCATAACAAACCATAACAATATATTTCTTAAACACATGGCCTTGACGATAAGATCACGATGTCAATGATAATGATGTTATGGCTTAGGGAATGGAACTAACTATCTTATATTATTTATTTCGTTACTATGGAACTAGTAATTATTATCTATGTGGTATATTTATTTTCATCCCTATACATGGATATATTATGATCTCAATTTTAGTTTATTATGTTTTTGTGATGATTATTTTTTTTATTATAATATTGATTCCATGTTTATGTTTTGATTCCCCAGTGGTATATTTTTTCTTTATTGACCATTTGAGATCACCCTTCTTATGTTTCCATTTCCCTAGGTAGTAAAGAAATTTTTTACACGTGATATCTCTATTAGAATATCTTTTTTGGACAATTTGTAGGAGATTTTGAAGACTTATTATAGATTAATTTGTTTCTCATATAGTGGAAAATTGTCCATTAGTTGAGAAAAAATGCGAGATTTATTAGTTTATGATTTATAATAATTTTATAAATATCTAAACCTAAAAGGTATTGGGAATATATGTAATACAATATTTTATTTAACACATGTAATCATGGGATGGTTATGTCTATGAATATATAGTTAGTATCAAAGTTGGTATATAAAGTATGTTTTTATAAAAATGGATCTGAAAGTGTGGTTATAAGGTGTTACAACAGAAAATCCAAATATAATTTACCCACTCATGCATCAACATCTTAGTGATAGTTTTTTCACGCCATCCTAAGAATATTTCTCAATCTATAAACAGTTTTAAATTCTATCACCACATCCTAGGGGGATATCCCCTCCATAGTACTACCCATATCTGTATCCAAGTAATAACATCTTTCCAAAAAACTAATATTTTAAAAGTGATACCACACACAATACCAAGTATTCAAAATCCATATATCATTATCCATGTGTCTTACTTCTAGGTTTTATGATAAAAAGTTATTCTGAATAACCCTTCCTTGATATGAAGGACCCTTGATCATCACCTCAAATCATTGACACACCCCATCTCCAAAGTTTATGTCAAACTTCATCCATGGAACCAATCTAGATTCATCCTAATAGCCCTAAACTAAACTCTCTTACCTCCCATGAACACTTATTATATACACATTTCTCCTATTTTAGGGGCCAGTAGGCTCTACCAATGCCCCAACATTCCTAATATGTAACATTTTTTATCAATCATAATGTAGTGAAACCTCATGGTTCAGTATTCTCATTTCCCTTTTTCTACTATCCAACACAACAATCATTCCCACTACTGAACCAATTGTATATCCCATTGAAAAAATCACCAATCCATCATAAATTTCATGAAATCCATTAATGATTTGGTAGGACTCCTCAATGACTTGGCTAATATTAACCATAATCTCTCTTCCCCGTGAACCCATTACCATGGTTTTTTATAATTCAAAAACCTTCCCACTCCATGGGTATTTTTACCAAGGAATAACCCATCATAGATACACTCTTCCTACACATTATGTCCCATGAGTGACAATATATTAGAAATCATTTATTGATTTCAATTCACTCACCATATGTTCATAACCTAGTAACCCATAAACCCCTCCCTTATAACATCAACCATCCAAACCCACAAGGTTTCTCAAACCCTTACACCCAAAAACCACTATATAAAACATGGATTTTATAATACTAAATACATAATAATAGACCAATTATGATTATAATACTAAACTCTATCTACTAAACCAAAACCATTATCCAATATCTTCACTTCACTCATTCCCTAAATATTATCACATCCCGTACAGATCACTAATAGTTCATTAATTTATAATATAACATGAATTATAACTAAATTGTTACCTCTATAGAAAAGTGGAAAAACCAACTAACTTTCCTCTAAGGTAGGTTAGGTTCAAAAAATCCCTTTACTAACAATATAAAATAGATAATCTAACCAATAAAAACACTAACTTTCCTCTTTTATCATTAATACTCACACAATAAAGAGTCACACCTAACTTTTTCAAGGCAACACCACAAGATGACAGAACCCTTTCAAGGGTGTTTAGAAAACTAAATCTTTTATACTAGTATGATTCCATACACTAAGAACTCATATTTAACACCAAACAAGAGGTATCAAATAATCAAAACTATAAATTATTGGGATATTATATATCATAGTATGAATAAAACAATAATATATCGAAAAAAGACCAAATGAACTCCACCATAGCCGTATTAATTAATTATTGTCCTGTTAATAGGTTATTCAAGAAAACATCTAATAACTTATTTTTGATGTTTTAACTAATTGAATCCTATTTCTCTAAATGATTTCCCCAAAAAATCAATTTTAAAACCATTTCAAAAATCCATTTTCTATTTTTTTAAACCATTTCACACTCATACGTAGTTATAAAAAACATATATTACACCTATGATCCTATTATGATGCGTTAAATTATTCCTCTTTCTATCTCAGGCCAATTGTAAAATAATAAATATAACTTTCACCCAAACATCATACATAAATAAACATATTAGTCATAACTAAAAAACGAAATGAATAAGAAACATATACCCTTGGTAACTTAGGATTCCACTATACATGTGTTTTTGATACACAATCCTGATGTATACCACAAGATCCAAAAATTCCAAGCTCTGCCTATTGCATCAATAAATAGTAAATCAACTAAAAACGTTATTTGATATTATTTTTTAACACTCCAACCTAGATCACCCAAACGATGCCTAATACAATTATGCTTCAATTTAACAAGTGATTATCTCCATATTTCAGAGGATGATGATTAACATTGAGAGTTTACAATCAGTATGGGGAGACCATACTCTTAGTATCATAACATATAATAGTAGGTAAATAACAAATCATCATATAGCAATAGAGCAAGTGAAAGGAATTACAATTAATATCTAGTCATAAATAATATATAATATATGTATAATATAACAAAATTGACTCAAGTTGAACAAGTATACATACATTGAGGATCACCTAATAGGATAATATAATTTAAAAGGAAACTAAGAATCAAATAAAATAAGGGTATAAAAATACAACTTGAGAAACTCCTTAGCCATGTCTCCCAAAAACTCCTGCTACTCTAACTTGATCTCTTATACTATCATTGGACTAAAAGTAAAAAATATGGGTCTTCACATGCACTAGGGTATTCATGAAAGGTGTGAACATGAAACTCATTAGGTTACCACAAATCATTTCCCTTATATACACCATCATATCCAATTTATAAATGTATGGTAAATATAAAAAATAATAACATATATTACACAAGAAAACAATTCAGGAAATTGTGTGGTGACAAGTCCATCATAATACCTAACCTCACCTACTTTTTCCATTTCTAGTAATCACATCTATTTCAACCACATAATATCATGAATTCATTTCATGAGGTTATAACATGGTCAAACATTCATATAGAAAACCCATCAACACTATAATAAATTTACATATTAGCAATGGTTTATTAGTAGTGATTTTATTAAACTGCCAATAATTAGTGAAAATCATATTTCTGCTAATTTATTAACTATTAAACTTGACTACCACTAATTAATTATTAGTATATATTTTATAAATAATTGTCTCCAAATTTATATTTGTCATTCATTTTTAACCAACCCTCGATTATAATTTCTACATATCGCAGTGGCTCTGTCTCTTCCTCCTCTCTCACATGATGCTCTAACCCTGACCCCTAATATATTTCTCCCCTCTAGAATCTCCTCCCATATATTGAATCTTACCCTACTATGTATCCTCCCCTCTATCATATCCTCCCCTCCGGAATCTTCCCCATAGATTACTCCTCCCTAGAGTCTCATCCTCACGATAAGACTTTAGTATTTCATTCCCTCCTCGATATCTATGACCCTCCCATGACTCCTACCTATATGTCATCCTCATTAAGAGACTCCAATGCCTTATCTAATCTTCTATATCTTCCTCTTGTGATAATCCTATCAAGAAGAAATTCCTCTCATTGATAATATTATTTAGGTAAAACCAATGTTTTTTAATTCATAATTTGTATATGAAATACAATTTATGCATAACCACTATGTTTTATTAAATTTAAAAAGATTAAAATATGTTTACAGCCTATGTTTTTATTTTTCAATATATGTAAGAAATATAAATTATTTATGACCATTGTTTCATAATCTTTATTCTATTTTTGATAACCAATTATTTTAATTTATAATAAGTGTAAAAATAGATACATCCATCAAAATTACTACATAAAAAGGGAATAACCAATATTATGCACATAATTAATGTTATGTTGGATAGAATAGAAATGATGTTTTTATTGAATGTTGGATATAATAAGACTTCAATATTTTTTTATGATACTAACTTCATAGAATGAAAACCAAGATTTTTTAATAAAGCATTGCATTTTATTATTATTGATATTTTAATTAAAATTTTCCCTTAATCCAAAACTATTTTAAATTTTCTCCATACTATGTGGGAGTAAAAAATGATTTATACATTGAAATAAGTAGGGATATATGTGTATATTTTCAAAAAAATAACTTACATGGACTAGAATTTTATTTCTATTTAAAATTATCTATGTATATTTTAACTACATTTCAGAGATTACATATTCAATAATTATTTTATTTTAAATTTTATATAAATAAGTCATAGTTGGGTGAATAACCATCATGTTAGTTTCATTAAAAATTCATTATACTTCTTATTTTATAGACAAAACTATTTAAATATTTTATGTTCCATAAATTTATAATACTTATTTTAGATCATAATTTTATATGGTGATTTTTTCTTAGTCATATATTAAAAATGTTAAAAAAAATAATATTAATGTTTTTTTATTCCATAAATTTTTATTATTATTCTTAACATGATATTAATTTATTTTTTTTAGTAATGTTTTTTATACATATATTTATCAATATCATAAAAATGGGTAAAATTTTGATTAATTTACCCTAAAATACAACTCAATATATTAAGGATTTGTTATTTTTTAGATTTTTTAATTAAAAAGTGATCTGTATATGGAAGAATAAAGTTTATATCTCCTTATTATAATATTAGATGATTGTTAAAAATACATAAATTTTATGATCACTTTATATTGAAACAATATCCTTGTGAATTTATGAGATGGATTTGGAATGGGGAATTAGAAATTACAGAAAGTTAAACTTTGCTGTCATCAAAATAAATAACCTACCACCCCAGTAGTGGGTAATGAGATTTAGAACATGATTAATGATGGTTTCTACACTACAAAAAATGAGGAATTTTAGGACATATCAGTGAAGTTTCTTTCTAATTTTAGAGAGATTAATATAATAGATAAGGTAGATAAATTATAAAATGAGGTTTATGAATTACTTGAAGAGAGAAATCCTGAGTTATTTAAAAGTAGTACAAAATATATACAATTATATTTTTTTTACTGAAGTTATACCATATTAGGTGCTTTTGTGTAATTAAAAATAAATTAATTTTGATGCTAGTATATTTCAACCATGATTAAATTTTTCAAGCAAATATACCTCAATCATTTTATGATAAGAAGAAACTTGTTAAAAATGTTGGCCTTAATTATAAAAAAGTTACATTCATGTCTTCATTACTACATGTTTTTTTGGGAGAATATTCTGATAAAGATGATTAAAAAATATGTTATACTTCTAGATGGAAATCGGTCAATTGTGATGAAAGTCTAAATGAATGAACTATAAAGAAGAAGAGAAATAAAAAAGTTCTACAGGTTTTATGTTACTTTATATTTAAACTAAGATTAAAAATATTGTTCATGTATTCTAAAATGGTATATCAAATAATGTGAAATATTATGGAAAACAACAATGGTGGGTTTATACACCATTCTATAGATTCAAAAGCATGGAAATACTTTAATTATTTATATATAAATTTCTCTTCAAATACTATTGGATTAGTTATTGAAGGATATAATACATTCTGGACTCTAAGTACAACTTATAATATATGAATAGTTATTTTTATCCTATATAATCTACCCCCATGGATGTGTATGCAAAAAACTTGTTTCATTATTTCAATGGTCATTATAGTAAATAAAATTCTTATAAAAGACATTGATGTATATATTAAAAAATTTATAGAATAATTTCAAGAGTTACGGGAATATGGTGTGGATACATATAATGAAGTAAGAAATAGAATGTTTAAAATGTGTGTTTCTCTAAGGTGGTTTATTAGTGATTTTCCTAAATTAGGAAAATTTTCTAGTTGCAACACTTACACTGGTCAGGAATGGATAGTTCGTAACTTTGACTTAGATCCAAGAAGATTACCATATAGAAGAAAGTTGTGTTTCATGTGTCATAATCGATTCTTGGAATCATATCATAAATATCAGTTTAACAGTTCATGATTCGATTGAAAAAATGATTTGTGGTCACCATAAAAATTGTTATCAGGTTTATAAATCTGGTCATGATTATCAAATATTGATGTACAATTTTAGAGAGATTATCAGTTTAAGGTTTCTAGAAAAAAAGTTAAACAATCATTGGATATAGTTGGTACCCAACAATAGATGTACCAAAGTATTTTTTAAAAAACTTCCTTATTGGTAATCACAATTGTTAGATCATAATATAGACCCTGGGTACATTGAATAAAATTCATGTGATAATTTGGTTTTTAAATAATGAATGATCATAGAGTATAAAAATATCATCTTAATACTCATAAGAACCTAAAATAAATGAATATAAAGAGTGATTTATGGTAATATGATAATGTAAATTATCTTAGTATATTTGTTTCATTAAAAAATTAAAAAAAATGTGTTTTTCATTAAAGACTGAAAAATATGAAATTACCTAATGGATATTCAAGTAACATTTCAATATTTTTTTCTTAAAACATCATAAGTTACATGGTTCTAAAATGCAAGAATCACATTTTTTGATGGAGAAATCATTAAATTTGACATTATGTAAATCAATAACCAATAAAAATACAGTAGTTTCAAATGGGTTTTTTATATTTTGAAGACATCTTTGTGAGGAAAAATTAAACCCCGTTATGCTTGAAAAACTTTTTCAAAGAATTTTAATGAAAATATTTCATTAATATATGATATCCCCCCATTTTTTTCACTATGATGATTCATATAACTATTCATTTGATTAAGGAAGTTAAAGTAGAAGGGCCAGTACATTATCGATGGATGTATAACTTAAATAGGTATTTTGATCTTACTTTTTTTATGACTACTATATAAAAAATTTAAAAATCTTTACATATGTGGTTAATTTTGTTATGTTAAATTATTTAATTAGTTATATGTGACATTTTAAGTCTTTTTTGAAAAACAAATCTCAAACACAAGTACCTATTTGTAACACCTCTAGTTTTTAAAAGAAAATTATATTCAATAGTGTATACAACACACAACATCGAGTTTTAACAAACCATGAAATGTTATTATTTTATGATCATTATAACATAGCCATTGATTATATGGGTATGAATAAAATAAATTTAATTATTAAATATATATAAAATTACTAATAAAAAATATATTGATAAATTCTTAGGAAATAAGAACTAAATTTTTATTAATGTCTTTTTATTATTCCAAATACAATTTTTATTACATTTTGTGAGATAATATTATAATTATTTTTTTGGAGATTTAAGAAATTTTATTAATAAAAATAATAACATTTTTAAAATCATCACGTCAAAACTATCTTGTAGTAATTTTTTCTAAATTTCTGAAAAGTTTTATTTTTCAATGAATAGTGAAAAATATAAATTTTTATTGAAAACTCTCTTTATAAAAAAAAATTGAAAATTAAAATTATGTTTCATGGTTTAAAAGTAATATTGGTTCTATTATGTTATGAATAATACAATTAAGTTCATTGGTATCATTTTTATGGTTGAATTAGGTAAAAAAAATTATACTTAAAAGGGCATTTTTATGAAAAAACTTTTTTCATCATGTTTTGTAGATTTAATTTTAAATTAGATTCCACCAATACTGTGGATTGAATTTGATAAAATGGATTATATATTTTTTATAATAATAATTAATATTATTTAATATGTTCGTCTTAATTTTTTGTCAATATGAATAGTGGCCATATTAAATTTTTATACCAAAATAATGGTAAAATTGGTTAATTAGGGTTAAAACTACTGCGATAAGGCTAAATATTCATTCAACCACTTGACTTTGTTTCATTATATGAGTATATTTCATCAATAATCATCAAAACAATGAAAATATGATATTTTTCCATTTAACATTGATTTCTACCTTTATAATAATTAAATAAAAAATAAAGTGAAAAAATATCACTTTCTTAATTATAATATCTATAATATTTTTTGATAGGGACAAAAACAAATTATTATTTGTTATATATTTTTATTTAAAATATTAATTTTTTTTTTTATCATGGTAGGTTATTTTTTAATTTTAATATTGAAATAATGACCTTAAATTTATACAAAATGTTGACACTATGCTTGTGCAAGCAGTAGAAAAATCATGTTAATTATTTTAAAAACACTAAAAGTAGTATTTTTTGGGAGATTTATATTTTCCCATGAATTTTATAGATAAATATAATATATTAGGAATGTATAAATGTTTTATATTAAAATTACACTACTATCTTGATGACTTTAGAGTCAAATAATATGAATAGTGTCAAAATGAAATTAATGATATTTTATGTTAAATAATATTTAATTAAATTATTTAAAAATATTAAAAATATTGAAATAGTAATAGTAGGATTAAAATTGGTTTATAATATCATCTCTTGGCCATTTATGATTTAATTTTTACCTTTTAAGTAAAATTATAACCCTTTAATGTTGAAAAAGGCATTACCACAATTAGGGTTAAAATTGTTTAACTAATGGGTTAAACCAAATGATATGTTTTAAAATGATATATAAACACATAAAAATTTAATTTTAGGATTATATTACGACCATATATTCCTTATATTTTAATTTTTTTCATTTTTAAAACATTTTACATGAGTTATAAACCTATTATATTATAATATTTCATGTATTTCCAAAAATGACATTAATGACATTTTATAATAAAAAATATTTTATTAAATGATTTAAAATTCATAAAAATTATATATTTTGTTAATTTAATGGAATATGGTTTAAAATATTATCCATCATCCATTTATTGGACAATTTTATTTTATGAAAACTTTATTGGCTTTGAAATAGTAAAAAACATTGATATCATGGTAATTGTCAAAAGGTTTAACAGAGGGTTAAAATTAAGAGATAAAGGTGAAAAAATAACCAAAACATATAAAACATTTATTGGATGAGATTTTTTAGACTCATAATAATTTTATCTATTAATTATATCAATTTCATTTCATTTTTATATGAAATTAATTTATATTAATTTAATACTTTAAATAATTCTAAGAGCGCCCCTCCTCAGACTTATAAAAGGGAACCACTTATCCTCTGCTACTCACACCTTTAGATCCTTCTATCTTAGTAAATTCCTTCCATAATACCATAATATCTTCCTTGACCACATTATAGATATTCTGTTCTTTTCAAAATACTATCCTTTCATAGATTAAGGTGTAATCCAAATGATATTTCTCAACAAAGAGGTATAACACTTAACTGGGCGTTTTCAATTTTATTTCTTATTATACCTCCTATAAATATATGGTATCCATTATAAAATACTTAATTTGTTATATATTATATACTGAATTATTATTATTATATAATAACTATAATCCACCTTCTTCTCATCCTTTGGAAAATTACAACGCCGCTTGTGCATATGTGTGGGATACCACCTCTATTAAGGGATGTGATTCATTTTTCATTTTCATTTTCATTTTATATAGATGGTAATGAGGATATATATAATTAATATATAAGATATATATGATATAAAAATGATCTTTTAAAGGTAAAAAATTATTTACATTTATTTTATTTCATGATTCAAAAAATGAAAACAACGTTCATGCATACATATATACTACCATCTCCATGAACAATATAATTAATTTTTTATCTCTATATTTTATGGATGAGTCTAAATATATTAAAAATAAAGATATATGATATTTATATATTGTTTAAAATTAATGTAATGATGGAACCATGATTAAATTATAATCATCAAAACTACTTACCCAAAACTCTCATGAAAAACAAAATAGTTAACACCCAAAAATGATGATTTTAATAAAATATTATTAATAAATGAATGTAGAAATTTTATAAGTGGATAATATATGATTTTATAAGAATGTAAATTTTTAGGTTATATGACTATAATAAATTTAAATTTATTATATATATATTTATAGTATTTTCTAAGAAAGTCGAACCTAAGGTAATAGATTCTTGTCTCACTTTAATTAATGTGAGATTTATGTCATATTCACCACTTTGTTCATTTATATTGTGTAATTACTTTCCCTAAATGTATTTTATTATTATTTTTTGAAAATTATAAGTATTTAAAAATATATATAATATTATCTCTTTTATAATGTTTTGAAATAGAGATTACCAACACAGTAAGTGTTTTATGTTACAATCTCATTGTTTACCATGATTATTTAGAATTAAGTTTCTAATGATGAAATATTATGTTATGCCTCTCAATAATATTAGAAATTTTCTTATAATCTGGTTATTTATATAGATTAAAGTTTTTCCTCTCATTTTACATATTTTATGTACTCAAGATACTAAAAGAATATTTTTTATGAAATACAACTTTATCTCTCTCTTCAGCCAAAAGAAATCTTTTTCCTTCCATTTCCATGTTTTCTAAAATATTTTCATGAATATTTTACTATTTTAATACGATTATTTAAAATAATTTTTACCCATTATTAAATTTTAGCAAAATGGTTTAAAATTATTATTCTTATCATTTTCTGAATGTTGTACTTTTGACTTTTACTAGAAATGTAAAAAGAATATTTGTTTTAATAAACATGGTATGAAAAAAATTTACACCATCATAACCACTAAATGTTTTAAATCTTCAATTACAATTTCCCATATTTATTTTCAATGAAATTTTTTTTAAACATTATTTTTGAAATTTTGTATATTTTAAATAAGTTATTTCAAAATATAAATGTTATTTTCTTCAAGAAATATTCCATGTGATATTTTAAAGGAATTTTCATTTATGATAACATCCTTTGAAGTTATTTATGATTTACTAGGGATATGATCCTTGTTTTTTTAAATTTTTCGCATTATTATTTCAAGATTATTATAAAACTCATTTATTTTCCATGGGTTATTCTATGTTTAAATGTTCAAATTTTTATGAAATTTATTTCCTTTCCATTGGTTATAATATGATGAATATTGTATGATAGTGTGTAACACATGTGTAATATTTTCATTATTTAAAGGGTGGTATTGTAACTATATGTCCCTCTAATGCATTGGGTATAGATATATATTTAATTAGATAATAAGGAGTGGAATGGGAAGTATACCCAATTTAATAAAGGACTTTGTCTACTATGATAGTCTTAGGATTGAACCTTGAAAAAGGATAATATGGAATGGGGAGTAAACCTAATATGCTATTCTAGTATTAAAATTTATACTTGACTAAGGAAATGAATTTATATGCTTATATATATGAAAAAAACTAATGTATTATGACAATATTATTCTATAATATCTCTTGTTATTTGATTACTTTATGATTCATGACTTTTGAACTAATAAGATATATGCCATTACTCATGATTATGAGATATGATATGTTGGATATGGTTTTCAAATGTTAATATAGTATTCTCATACCCTTATTTTTCTTTTATTCTTAAGTTATCAATGATACCTCCCTTGTTTTCCATTAATAAGAATCATATATGACCCTTTATTATGTTTCTTTTCCTTGGTTTATGAATAAACATTTTATGTATGATATGAATAATAAGGGTGTTAGGTTTGAATATCTTAGTGGAAGATGATGTATATCTAGTATGAATAATTTTTTATGTATCTATGCTTCTAAAAAACAAAACCTATATGATTTTTTCATGGATCAAAATGTTATGTATTGAATATTCAACTTATAATTTTTAATATTTATGTTTGAAATGTTTGGGTCACTATAGTTGGTATCAGAGTAGGGTTTAGTCAATATTCAGATATTAGGATTATATAACTTTTGAAAAACCCTTGGGATTATCCTAAGTATATAATAATAATAAAGTTTTGGTAAGATGTAGATTATGTTACTTTACTAGAAATGTATCTACAAGTCAATGTTGTTTTAGCATAGATACGCATAGGGGTAATAATATCAAAAAGAGTCAGTTGATGTATATATCATACATCATTTTGGTTCATGGTGAGTGTTCCCTAACTATACACCTGGTTTGAAACTCACATGGGATATGATTGGGTTAACTCACATTTTCATAGGAACCATTATGAAGTATTTTAATAGATGATAACCAAGGATATCAAAGGTTAAACCTAAGGATTCATAGATTAAAAATAAGGTGTCATGATTTATACATCCTATTAATAATTTTTCATGATTATATTATTTCTTATTATGACTATTGTTTCTCACACTAAAATTTTTGGTTTTTATCAATGGTTAGAACTATGAGGATTTGTGTTGTTGATGAATGTGAGGAACAATGGACCGATTTTCCTCATGAGGTACCAAAAGAAATGGGATCTAGAAGCAAAAACATTGTGATTATTCCTAATAAACTATATCATTATATAATTAACAATATAATCATGGGTGAGTTTCAAAACACACTAAATAATAGAAAATTTTTGTTTCAGTGAGACCATGTAGGGAATAAGATTTTACTTCCTACATGTTAAGTATGTGGGGATAAGAACTGATGGAAATGTCTCAAATGAATGAGAAGATGTTTTATGTGTGGAATATAAGATCATAGAGCAAGTAATTGATAAGGAAAAATGAATAATTTTATTGAGGGAAATGAATTTCATTATAATGAATTATTTATGGTTAAATGTCTTGTGTGTGGGGAATATGAGAATTATTCAAGCCAATGACCTAATCCAAGGGTTAACTCCAAGGCCAAGGATGTACCTTTGATATTAAAATCATTTATGTAAAAAGATTGAAGTGTTTATGTATTGGGATTTGAGAATTATTTTTTAAAGGTGTTATATAAATGATATTTTGGATATAAGAGTTATAAAACATCTAAGGATTGTTCTAAATTAGTTTTTTTAAGTATTTTAAAACATAAGTTAAATTATTTCGATAAAACAAAGTGATTTAATGGTAAGGTGATAATGTTTCATTGGTATAAAGTTCATTTTTACATTGATGAAGTAAATGGGATTGTATTTTTGACTATGAAATTAGATAGTGGTTAGATGAAGAAGTGATTTAGGTCATATTTGATTAAGTTTAGTGAATGTTTTGGATTTCTAGAATATATTTAATAGTCAATGATTTTATTTGCGGAAGAAGTATTGTGTTAATTTTTGGAAGCATATATGATTTCATGTGAGGTTTATATAATATTTATGGATACCATCATGGGTTTATAACGTTATGTTTGATCATAAGTTTAAAGGTATAGATTCCCCTTTTTAGGTTTTAAGTGATAGGATTTTGAGGTGATTTGAATCTTTTAGTAGGTTTTAGGAAGCTTACACTATCTAGGTTTAAATAATTCTTTCGGTTAGTATATGATTTTATGTTAAGTTAATTAGGGTCTATTGGATAGTGTGATATAGATAATATTGATGCTTTAAACGTGATTCATTAACAATGTGATATTTTTAGTTATATTTATGGTCAAGCTAATGATTACCTTTCAAGTTAGTATCTAAATTTCATTCATGATAATTTAGTGAAGTTCACTACATTATATGATTTTATAGTGATTTATCATGGTTATTTATAATATTTTGGGAGATACTTCATTGGGTTGAGGTATAAGTGACCTTTAAGTTTTAACATTTTATTTAACAAGAAATAATATTTGGGAATAATGTAGTTAAATTTTTAGGCATATAAGTCAAAAGATATGAGATCAGCTTTAAGGTTAAAACATTCTTTAATGTTGAGGTTATTGAGGCTAATTGGGATGTAGGGTTACTTATTTATGAAATAATATAATTTTTACCTTTAGAGATATTATTGAAATTTCAAAGTTAAATGTATTATTTATTCATATGATGGTTTATAAATTTTGAATATTATCATACCTTGTGGTAAACTTTTTAGTTTTGGTCAATATTTAAATATAGGTATAATATTTTGTCATCATTTTATGGATTATGTTATCCATTAGAAGTTAATTTTTTTCTTTAGGCACGAAAAATCCATCTCGAATACTCATTATTTAGAGAAAAAGATAATATTGTGGTGTAAATGGATTAAAGGATGATATTCTACTTGTCATGTAAGTATATTTTCTTATTTTATTAGTATTTATGGTAAAGTAATTCCTCAACTCTAGGAAAATGATACTGAAAAAAAAATTATACTATTTTGTTCAACTTTGATGAATCGATGGTCTTTTTCACACCTCATTGATTTATGTTTTTTTGATCAATAAGTTTCTCATGATCATTAACATTATTGTGATGAATGTTATCTATTTCTACCTATCATTATTTAGGCATTAATTATTTTCCCTCCATTTCCATATTTTCATTTCTCACTAATATTCTCTTATATTGAAACCTAGTTATGTTTTATTCCAGATGCCTTTCATATTTCTTTTTCTCTCTTTTCAAGAGTAAGTTTAATTTCAACTTTTTAATGTTGTAGGTTTTCAGCAAATGAATTTTGAAATATCAAACCCTTTATTACTGATAACATGTTTAAATTTTTAGGATGCAATTTATTAAAGGGGTGGATAATGTAACTCCCTAATATTTTAAAAGAGTGATATAGTTGATAGCTTATACAATACGCAACCTTGAGCGTTAATGAACCATGAAATATTATTATTTCATGGCCATGACAACATAAACATTGAATTATAATGTATGCATAAAAGTAACTAAATTTTTAAATATCTATAAAATACCTAATTAGTAAACATTTATTGAAAATTTCTTAGGAAATAAGAACTTGATTTTTAGTAAATTCATTTTATTCTTCAAATTATGTTTTTAATTTATTTTTATGATAAATATTATAATTTTTTTTAAATTTTATAAAAAAAATTTAAAAATAATATCTTTTTTTAAATATACATGTAAAAAGTTTCTTATAGTGAATTTTTTTAAAAAAATAAAAAATTTAACTTGTCATTGAATAGTAAAAAATAATAATTTTTATTGAAAACTATATTTTGTTTAAATAATTTATAAATTATCATTTTCAAGTTTAAAAGTAATATAAGTTATCTTATATTATAAATAATCTAATTAGGTTCATTATAATCAATGTTTTGGTTGAATTTGGTGTAAAAAATTATACTTAAAAATGTATGTTTCTTAAATACCATTTTTGTTACATTTTTCGGATTAAATTGTGTATGGGGGTAGGAAGAGATTTCTCAAGAGCCTATAAGAGGCATCTTCCCAAGATCTTGTGGAGGCTAGGGTTTCCCATCATTTTCTTCCTTCCTCTTCCCCCCTTCGGCCTGGATCAGCTCTTCTCCTTCTGGTCTCAGATCGGCAAAGGTGTGCTTGTGGGAGGCTTCTAGGATCCGAGCTTTCTTCGGTGCTATCTCACGGTGTCATTGGTCGGTGGTGTTATGACATGCAGCTCAGCATTTTCCCTTCCGATGATTATGTTAGTTGACAACTCTTTGGCACGGTGTTGTTCCAGCATACGGCTCTGTGTCTGGATTAGTGGCCTTTCATTGGTGAGTTCCAGTACAGTTCTATTGGTTCGGTTCATTGGACACTAAAGGTGTTCCTTCTTGGTGAATCCACCGCAACATGGATTCATCGTGAGTGGTTCCATAGGGTTTCCAGTGGGGGAAATCTTTGATATGCTCTTCCTCAGAGTGGGTAGGCTCTTTGTTTCTTCCGCTAGGAGTTTGTGAGTTTGTGCAGGCCTTCTGTTTCTACTATTGTGAGTTTGTGTTACTGTGACTTTGTGTTTCTACTGCTGTGAGTTCCGGCTGCATGTTTTTATTGCTATGAGTTTTAGGCTTCTGGATTATTCTATTATATGTGAACTGGCTATGAATCTAGCATTTTCTGGATCGGTGCTTTGATATCACTGGTTCATCGCTGCATCTCCGTGCTAATTTTCTCACCACCGTGACTGGCCTACTTTGTAACTCGGTGAGGGTTCTTCTGTGATCTAAATGAAGTTGATCCATGCCCAGAGCGGCGTTTCGAATTCAGGACGAACAGGATCCCCCCATCGATAGTGTTCCCTTGGCAGGTTGTAAGGGCCATCCAGTCCTAGGTGACGATGTCTTGAATTTGTGTCCCTTGGAATGACTTTCGGGCCTCTATGGTGGTGGTGTAGGGTGTCTCGTGGAGTGCGACGGGATTTTGACTATGATTTTACTTGATGGTGGTGCCACGGTCTAGTGACTACTTTTCATTGGGGAACCCATACAGCTTACAATGAGTTACTTTAGTTGAGGATAGATTTGGTCTTATTCATCATGCATGGCTTTTCGGACATGGGTGTTTGAGAGGGTATGGCACTGCCATCGGTAATGGGCCCGTGCATTTTTGCATGGGACAGCTAGCTGAGCAGCCATGCTCTGGTGGAGTCGTGCCTTATTTACATTGATGCTGGGAAGAATTAATTTTACGTATTCTTGTGTTGGGTTTCAAACCTTTTGATTTTAGGATTTTTTTTTTCAATATCGCTATGTCCCTGAAGTCTTTGTTTTTCCCCTTTAACCATAAAAGGGGGTTTATACAAAATCAATAAAAAAATTCGACCTTCGGTCCATTCGGTCAGTCACATTTTTCAGATTTTATTTTAAATTAAATTACACCACTTATATGAATTGAACTTGATAAAATATATTCCATATTCTTAATAAGAATAATTAATATTATGTAATAAGGTTAACTTCATTTTTTTCAATATAAATAGTAACCATAGTAAATTTTTATTACCATGTTAAAGGAAAAATTGGTTAAATAGGTTTAAAACTAATAGGATAAGGATTCAAATCCATGAAAAAACTTTCCTTTATTTAATTGGATGAGTTTAATTCATTAATCGTCATAACAAAATATACAATTTGACAACTTTTTCATTTAACTGTGATTTTCTCTTTTAAAATATTTACGTAAAAGATAAATTTAAAAATGTAACTTTCTTGCCTTTAACATATTAAATATTTTGTGACATGGAAAAAATTATTTTCGATTATAAATGGTTGTTTTAAATATTAATTATTTTATTTATCACGCTAATTTATTTTAAATTTTTTTTGGTGAAATAATTACATTAAATGCTTACATAGTGGTGACACAGTGCTTGTGCAAGCAGTAGAAAAATCAAGTAAATTATTTAAAAAACTTTAAAATTAATTTTTTTGGGGTTAGTTATAGTCTACCATGAATTTTATAGATCCATATAACATATCAGGGATGCATTTGAGGTTTATATTCTAATTAAACTACTATATTTTATACATTAAAATCTAATTAAATGAATAGTGTAAAAATTACATTAATGAAATTTTATGTTAAATAATATTTTATTAAATTGTTTAAAAAACATAGAAATATTAAAAGAGAAAAAATATGATTATAAACACTCTAAAATTTCATAAATTTTACATTTATTATCTAATTTTCACCTTATAAGTAAAATTATAACCCTTTAATATTGAAAAGGTCATTATTATGGTTAAGGTTAAATTTATTTAACCGATGTGTTAAACCAAAAGATAAGGTTTAAAATTATATATAACCCTATAAAAATGATTATATTAATACTATATGTTCATTATATTAGAATCCATGTCATTTTGGAACCATTTGACATGAGTTGGACACATATTATATTATAATATTTCATGTATTTCTAAAAAACACATTAATGATATTTTATAATAAACAATATTTTATTAAATGATTTAAAATTCCTAATATATATATATATATATATATTTGTACAATTTAATTTAATGTGATTTAAAATATCAAACATGGTTCATTTATTTGTCACTTTCCTTTTTATTAACTTTTTTGACCCCTAAGGAGGAAAAAACATTGATATCATAGTAATTGACAAAAGTATTAACGAAGGGTTAAAACTAAGAGATAAGGGTGAAAAAAAAACAAAACAAAATTCCAAATTTTATTATATGAATGTATTTATACTTATCCTAATATTATTTTCAAATTTTATCAATTTTTATCCATCTTTCTATGAAAATTAATTTAATACTATAATTCCAAGAGTTACCCTCCCCTCACTTATAAAAGGGAACTTATTATCCTATATTCATCACATATTTTGAGCCTTATAGATTTTAAAATCCATAACATAATAACCTTATATATTCCTTCACCACATTATAGACCTTTTGGTCTTCCCAAAGGATCATTATATCAAGGATTAAGGTGTAATCCAAAAGAGGTTTCACAACAAAGAGGTACAACTCTTAACTGACCATTTTCAATTTTATTTTTTATTATACCTACTATAAATATATGTTATACATATAAAATAATTCATTTAGTATCTTATATAAACTTAATTATTTTGATTGTGTAATAACCATAATCAATATTCTTCCCATCTATCAGAAAATGATAACGTCCCTCGGGCACACAAGTAAACTACCACCTGCACGAAGTGATATAGTTCATTATTCCTTTTCATTTAATATGGATGGTAATAAGGATCTATTTAATAAATATATATAATATATTTGATATGAAAAATATTCTTTAAAGTTGAATTATTTTTTACCAATATTTTCGTCCATCCATTAAAAAATGAAAACATCGTTCATGAGAACATATGGACTACTATCTCTATGAATGGTGTAATTCATTCTTTGATCTATATATTTTATGGATGAATCTAAAGTTTTATATATATAATGAATATATATTATATTTATATCATTTTTAACATTATTTATATTATGAAACCATGATCAAAGTTCAAGAACTAGAACTACTGAACAAAAACTCGCATGAAAAATGAATCAGTTAACACCTAAAAACAGGTATTTTAAACAGAAATTATTAATAAATGTGAGTTTAAATGTTATAAGTGGATAAAATATAATATTTTAAGTATTTATTTTATTATGGTATAAAATTATAATAATTATAAATTTAATATATATGAGGTTAGAGAACCTTTAAAGTATGTCAAACTTTGAGGTAAGGGATTCTCATCTCACTTTTATTTCTATAGGACATATGCCATATTTACCAATTTTTTCCTTTTTCTTGTGTATATACTACCCATGGATGTATTTTATGGCTATTTACTTAAAATTATGGGGATTTAAAAATCCATATATGGTTCTCTATTTCATGCAGTTTTGATACATAGATTACCAAAGTAGTAAGGGTTTTATATTTAAATCTCATTGTTTACCGGGATTATTTATGATTAAGTTTACAATAATGAAATTTTATGATATACCTCTCAATAATATTATGAATTTTATTCTACTATGTTTATTTATAGATACTAAATGTTTTCATTTCATTTTCTTCTCTTTAAGTACTCTAGATACTGAAAGAATATTTTTAAGGAAATATTTGGTTAAAAACATTTTTCTTCCATGTCTATGTTTTCTAAAAATGATTTCAAGAATATTTTATTATTATACTATAATTTTTTAAAGTAATTTTTACCAATGATAAAAAATAAAAAATGTTTAAAAAGAATGTTTATATCATTTTCCAAATAAGGTACTTATGATTTTTATTGAAAATGTGAAATGAACCTTTATTTTAACATATATGGAATGAATGAAATTTCCCACCATCATGACCACTTGATGTTTTGAAGCTTCATTGAAAATTTTCTATGTTTATTTTAAAGTAAATTAGTTCTATAATATTTTTTAAATTTTAAGATTTTAAAGAAGTGGGTTCCAAATGAAAAAGATAATTTTTTCAAAAAATATTCCAAGTGATATTTTAAATGCATTTTCGTTTATGATAACATCCTTTGTTGTTACTTATGATTAACTAGAAATATGATCCAAGGATACAATATTTATTCTTTATTTGGATGTTTTATGATTATGATGACAATATTTTTGACACCCATTTATTTTCCATGGGTTATGTTATGAAGAAATTTGAAATGTTTATGAAACCCATTTATTTTCCACTAGTTATTATATTATGAATGTTTTATAATATGATGGAAAACATATGAATGATTTTAATTATTATATGGGTGGGGTTGGAATTATATAACTCTAAAATTCATTGGGTAAATATGGATATCCCATGAGATAATGAGGACTAAAAGGGGGAGTGAACTCGATTATGTAAGGGACTATATCCATTATGATAGTATTGGGAGTGAACCATGACTAAGGATAAGATATAATGGGGAGTTAAAAAAATACATTATGATATTCTTTGAAATTAATCTTTAATAATAAAATTATTTTTTGTGTTTATCAATATGCCACAAACTTATTTATTATACCAATGTTATGCTCTCAAAACTCGTGTTATTTGATAACTTTATAGTCATGGCCATATGAATAGCCAATTTGTATTCCATGAATCATCATTGTGATCTATGATATGTTGGGTGTCGTTTAAAAATGTTAATATCATGTTCTCATACCCTTATGGTGATGTTATGCTTAAGTGATAATTGATATCTCCCCTGTTTACCATTACTGAGCATCGAAGCTCACCCTTTCTTATATTTCACTTCCCCAGGTTATGAAAAAAGGTTTTAAGTATGATATATCTAAGAATAGTATTACTTATGATGATCTTAGTGAGATATGATGTATATATCTTATTAATAAGTTTTTTATGTATCTAAGTATCTAAAAACACCAAACCTATTTGATTCTAGTGTTGGTAATAGTGTTATGTATTGAATATTCATCTAATAAGATGTAATATTTATGTTTGAAAGGATTGAGCCACTATAATTTTATTCAAATTTATATAAAATAAGAGTGTCATTCCTTTTATTTTAGGTATTTAGATAATATTTATCTATGATTCAATTGAGATAGACATATTGATGATTTCACAAATAAAATGAAATCCAATAATAAACTAGAAAACATTCCATTGTTGGGTCTCAAGTTGGGAGACTATCATCATTTTTGTTGAAACTAATAAATTTTATACAAGAACATAGATATTTTCTACTAAATAGTGATATTTTTAAATCCTTTCGTTGAATAATTAAGGATGAAAACAAAGAGACAACATTTAATTTGAGTATGAAATGATAAAGATATAACAAAATCTATTAACAAAGGCATTATTGACTGGATTTCACATCATGTATGATCATAATCAATTTAATATTCCTAAAATATTGATATAGTTTTCTTTTGTAACTAATAATATTTTTTATTTACACATATATTTCATGAATTTTTGTAATTTAGCTGCAGTGTTAGATGAATTGAAATATTTGTCTTTAGGACCTTTAAAGAAGTGTAGGATATTGGATTCTTATAATACTAATGGATTTAAGTTTCATACACATTTTCATAAAGAAGGTCTAAAAACATATAATAGTAGAATATTCACCAAATTAACATACTTGTGATACTATTGAAATTGATTGACGTTATCAAATAAAATTATCCTGGACAATTTTCATTTTTTATTCAAATGAAAGTGGGTTAACATTTATAGTGGTATAAGGAAATATTTTTTACAATTTAATTATGTTAGCTTATCCCAGTTGATTAATACTTGTGAGCATGAATAACATGATCCATATATTTTAACCTCATAAGTTAAAATGGTATATTATTTGCTTGATGGAATTGATGAGGGGTGGAGTATTTTAGTCCATTTCAAACCAAGAGACTTGTATGATATGGGTGTTAAAGTTGACGAATTGTTTTATAACATTAACCCTTATCAAAAACAGATTGATCTATTTATCCATGATAATATTGGAATAGTAAGTATTATAAGGGAGGGTAAATATTATGAAGTCGTGTTAATGGTGGATGATAAAAATAATATAGTTAATAATGAATTAATTGATTATATGTTTTGACCTTTAACTAATCTTTTATTTGTTTATTTATAATACATGAATTTAATTGATTTATGTACAAAATTTTATAATCATTTTATTGTTTTATATTTTATATCATAATCTAACCTATTTTATATTATTTTTTTGATGTAGGAATGCTAATAAAAAATCAATTTAAATATATGATTCAACCATACATAGTTCCTATGATGTTAGTTGACCCATATGATATGCTCCTGTATACATCAGGTATTCTCCCTATTTTCGGTTTTCTCACCTTTCTATAATTTGATGTCATCTAATGTTCTCCCATATTCATCTAGTATTCTCTATGATTCAAGTTCATCACCTTCTATTCCATGGATATCAAACGGATCATATGGAGATGTCGAGGAATGGTCATCGACTATGCATATGGTGCCATGAGTACCATCACAATGGTACTAAAGGGACACTATTATTGTTATGTAATTATTAATGCACAATAATAAATTATTAAATCAGTATAATAATTTTTAATATATTTATTGAATATATTTAGATAATAAAAATAGAGAAACAAACATGAATATGTCATATGTTTGGAGTCTGATCAATTTTAACTTGTGTCATCTAAAATGTTTGGGGTGCCTAAAGATGATTTCAGAGGGTTATATGGGTAGATATTAGGCCAGTTAGCATGAGAGATAATGTCCCTTTACATCAATTATCATGACTAGAGGCATATAACACCAAATTAGAAGAATTAATTTTTTTATAAACATGGGAAATTAATTCAAATTAATATTTATATTTTTTTATCTAATATTATTATTAAAAGAAAATCACAACTCTAAAAAAGAATCTGGGAGCAGGAGACATGATCTATAGCTCGAGATGAGCAGTTTGCAGTGATGGGGAGTGAAATGAGTGCATTATTTTAGGGAATGACCTGTAGCATTCATGTGGACACTGAAACCTGGATATGATAGACTACATCGATATTGAATCAGTTATATTTATTTTATTTTATTTATATTTTTATTATATTTTTTATAAATATTTTTTATGTAAAATCAAATTAAAAATAATTTTTCTTCTAAAATTTATTTAATTTAGGCATTAGATGCAGTGTAAACATCTAGCCAACATCGAAATAAAAAGAATATAACATTTGGAGGTATCTAGTAGAATATAAGAGAATAGTGTTTATATTGGATTAGTATTTTTATCAGTTGTATTTATGACTAAAACTTATATATGATGCTTTTGTAGTATTTTATTGATTTCTTTTATTAATATGATCTATTAATATATGTAAATGATGTGTTTTTTATGTTTTGTTTGAGTATAGAAATTATTGATTTATATATATTTAATATTTATCTATTTTTTATACTAGAGGTGGTGGCATATCTTCAGGTAGTTATATCTATTTTTTTATTTCATTATCAGTGGTTTAAATCACTATGATTCATCAAAAGACCACTAAAAATACTGCTAAAATATTGAAAATTTATTAGGAGTGGTTATAACCATCACTAAATAAATTATTTATTTAAAAAAAATGTCACATATATTATTTGTGATTGTTTTAACCACCTAAATGTTGACTAGAATTTTCTTTTAAATGTTCATGCTCATTTTAGTAGTGATATACTAATCACTACAAAATACATATGGGTATCGGTTTTACTGAAGTGCCACAAAATGTTAAAATAAACCACTAATTTTTTATTAAATGAAGAAAATATTTTGGTTTTAATAAAAACACTTATTAAAAATTAGTGATTAAAATCTCTATATTTTCCAAAAAACTCAGATAAGTGGTGTTTTTATTGTAGTGAAAGGAATACATAACATAGTCAGACTTGGGTACACATACATCAAAACACACTGGAAATGCATCTAAGAAAGTTTTAACATATCCAAATCCAGTTATAGAAAACCAATATGGATAAATTCATAATGTAACCATTCTTGGATATACACTAGTAGAAAATTGATCATTTGTGGATGGTCGTTTCAGGAGACCTCCATTTGGAAATCGTTATTAACCTCATTAGCAACTTCCAAACAGCGGTCACTGTATTGTTTTCACTTGTCCACTAAAATATCTCCATATATTTCATTCACCCTCCCACGTGTGAACCCACAACACCACGACCCCGCTCCCTATCTATTTTCACTATCCCACATGATCCCCCATTCTATGTCCCACCACCGTCAAACACTTATGGCCCTTTCACACTCTGTCATCGAGCTCGCCTGCCTCCATCGAGTTCTCCCACCTCTTTCAAGCCATCCTGCCCCTGTGTAGCTCCTTATTCAATATCTCCAACCTCCATAGAGCCCTCCTTCCCCTATAAATATCCTTCTTTTATCCATCCCACATGTGTTGTCATGCCCCAGTTTCAAGGCCTCCCACCTAGTCGATCCCCTATCATGGATCCCCAAGCCCGTTGGCCCCCTTTACCTGCAGTGATATTTGGAAACATTTATAATTTATTAATTAATTAGTTTTAGTATCTTCTATACTCTTAATTATTAATTATTATTTTTTAAAACAAAAAAAATATCTAACATGATGGTTTTTGTGGATTATTTGGATTATGATGTTGTAGTGTTTATCAAGTGTCATAGTTTCTTTTTTCTCCTTGATTTTTGTTCAGTGGGTGTGTATGTTGCGTTCATTTCTCAATATCGTGGACCTGTTTTGAATCATCTGTGCTCTTCCTTCCTAATTCACTATATTACACCACATTTTCGTCTACTAATATGACCCTAATAGAGGGTTTGGGTCATTTTCATTTAGGGTTTCTCAGTCCTTATAATAGGAGTGTCCATTGTCACTTTGTTCTCCCTAGTGGCAAAGGGTTTTTATAATGGTTCACTCCCATAGTACCTATGAGCACTAGCTTCCATGACCTATTGATCCTTCCCAGTAATGTATCAATTCTTATCTTTAGTAATTCAGGTTTTTCCTATGAATTTTTGGATTGTGATTTTCGACATTTCCATTTACTCATTAATTCTCAAAGATAAGTAAATGAATATTTCTCTTGGAAAGAATTTTAATTATTTTCAGCTTGTTTTTCTGGCCTTTCATGTTTCATTATGCAGTGTGTCTTCTTCATATCTATTCCATTTTACAAGATAGTGTATTGTTTTAAATTTTAATAGAAAATATTTTTGAAAAATAAATAAATATGTAATTCGTTAGTTGAATTAAATAAGGTGAGTAATAATTTGTTGGTTTATTGTAAAAACGCACCCAAATTAGTAATTTGACCGAATGATGAAATTATAATTTAAAAAATAATACTAACTTGATTGGGTTATATATTTACTATGGCCCCGTGGAGATCTCCACTCTCTCCCCACATGGATGATCGTATTCATTCATCCCCACCACCACCCTCATCCCCTCCCTCCAACTTCGCAATCTCCTTCTCCGAGACATCTCATCCCACACCCCCTAAGGATCATGGGTTATCCACACATTTAGGTCTTCCATTTTTACACTGCCTGACCTCCATGGATGTCCTCAGCATCATCCACCCAATTTTCTCATTCTAACTCCACACCTTGTTGTCATCCACCACTTCTCCTTGTGATTTGGTTATGATCTTTCGCATATTTACCAACATCTCATTATTGACTGAATCAATTATTTATATAATTTATATGTGTGTAGGTGCATGAAAACATATTCATAATTAATTCATTTAATAAATTTTATTATATAACTATTCATCACTTTTGATGTTGGGGTACTATCCGAATTGATGGGTACTTGTCTCCTTGTATGTTCTAGACTTATGGTGAGTTTCTGGGCTGGTTTGGGATTAGAGTATTATCCTTTAACCACTATTCCTATATATTTTTTAGGGTTGGTCATAACATGAAATTAATATGGTCAGTGATGCTTCTCGTATTTTTGTTAGCACTAAAAGAGTCCCTCTATTCTTATTGAATGTCATCTTGAACCTTGGGTTGTAATGTGAGGATCTAGAAGACCTTTAGGAAGAGTGGTTACATGCTTCCTTCCAGGTGTGTGTTGTTCTTTTAAGATGTCAGGTAAGCTGTTAGTGACTTGTTAAGTGGATGACAATCCATTTTATAAGGAGGATGAGTTGGGGTTGTCCTATTAATTATTTTGGTAAGTTATAATTATTTGATCTATTGTTATGAGGGATTAGGTGTTGGAATGGGAACATTAAGGGTGTGACTTGTAAAGGACTAATTTGAAATATTATTTTGGGAATATCTGAGGCTACAAGTTTAGTTTCATGAGTGAGTTGGTTAGTTGGGGGTATATTTCTTAGTTCTTGTGATATGGTGTTATGCTTAAATTAATTTAATTATTTGTATAAATGGGTTTTTATGACATAGTATAAATAAATGAATTGGTACCCAGAATATAGTTCGGAATAATGGTATATATTTATGTTAGGTTATATAAAGTTGGTTGAATGGTTGAATTGACTCCTTCACTTTATAGTAAGTTAGACTAATAAAATTATTTGGATAAGTATGGTTTCAGATTTTTTAAATTAAGTAATTGAGGTGAAAATTTCGGTTATAAATTAAATGAATGATAATGAGGTAATAAATGATAAGATGGATGAATTATAAATTGATGGTGATGAGAGTAAATGAAGTAAAAATTGTAGATTCTCTATTATTAATGGTATTTCCTTACTATAATGATTATCGATATCACTATGTTTCTGCTTTCATTTCAACAATACTTCCTGGATATTGAATATTTCTTATGAATGTTTATAATGATTTTATTGAATGATATTTTTATCATTTTCTTCTAGGATCGTGTGACTTGGTGCTACTGGTAATGGGAAGTGATAGGATAGAGTCCTTATTTTCATGGGCAGAGGATGTAGTGATGGTGGCGGGGTTATGTGGTGGCTACATGGGGTATAGGATATGAGATTGAGGTGATGTAAAGGTGGATTTTTCTTGTCTTTATTATTCCTTATATCTTGATAATTGAGGTGTTTTTCTCACTTCAAGTTTGAGCTTTATGTACATTATGTTTAAAGGTATGATAAATGGAATTATATTTATGGGGGCCTGATTTCTTAATATATATTATGATGTTATTTATCATGATTTTTGATGGTTATGTTATGATGGAAATATAATGGTTGAAGGTAAGTTGTAACAAATTATTGTAATTTGAGATGTTGGAGGTGGGTTTCAAGGGTTATACTTGTCTTCACTACTAGCTCAATAGGGGTACTAGTGGAGGGGGGTCCTGACAGAATTATATCACACCAGATAGTTGAGAGATATAATGGTTTTTAAAGTTTGGAATGAGTGAGGTTTGTATAGGACTGGTAGGGAAATAATGTTATCTAAACCAATCATGTGATGTAGGTAAGGGAGAATAGCTAGGAAACGGGTATTTAATACCTAGATGATATGATTCAAGGATCTTATTATAATACTAAACATGTTTAGGTGGAAATGCATCAATTATAGAGTATGTATTTAAGAAGGGAACATGCATCATTATCATAACATGCATTCTAATATGAGGATGTTTATTTATGATTTTTCATAGCGTTTTAACTTGTGATGATGTGTTTCATCACTATAAATCATGTTTTCTTCCTTTTTTTATCATGATGGTTTTAAACATGCCTTATTATTAATTTTTAACATAATTTGATACTTGATTTATCTAGAATGTCATGTTTAATTTTAACTTAAGATTTGATGCATGATTAACCAATAGGTGCATGTTAGAAATTAAAGATATTATTTTATAATAGAAGTAACATGCTAAAATGTATCCACTAATGATGATGTTTGTCTGCAACTATTATTTTCGAGTAAATTCTCAATTAATCATGTCATGTTGAGTTGTAGCTTAATGTATGATGCATGTTAATGAACCTATAAAGGCGTGTTAGGAATTAAATGAAAATTGTATATATAGTGTATTTAAATTAAATATGCATGCAAGGAATTAAAAATTTTATCTTCTTTAAATTGTTTATAGGTTTGTTTTACCATGAGTTAAGCATGCCCTAATTTATTGTCAAATGGTTTAATGGATATTTAAATAAAAAGTTTTAGTAGCATGTTTTGAATTATAACACTCATAAAGGAATGTTTTTACATCATGTTTTAGATTTAATATTCTTAATAAGAAATTCAATTTCATGTGACAATCCAAACTCATGGTTTGGGAAATTATTGTAATTGAATGAAAACTATTATAAAAATGATCTTTTGAGGAGGCTTTAGTCAGGTGACTGCCATTTGGTGGTCGTTATTGAGCTTCATAGTGACTTCCATTTGGTAGTCTCTAGACCTTTCTCCACCCCATCCCTGATTTTCCCCTTTCCCTTCCTCGTTTCCCCACTTTCCCTCATCAATAACACGCACCCCCTCCAATCTCTTGTCAAGCCCCCTCCATGTCACCTTAAATTCAACCACTGCACTGCCTATCATCTTGTCTACTCTCCATGTCATTGGTTGCTGTCAATTCCACTAGAAATGCAATTTATCACCCCATTGGCATGATTTTTGTTGGTAACTTACTTGTCATGGTATGTAATTATCATCATTAGTTACCATCTATTATATATTCCAACTAAAAACATGTTGGATTTCATTTATTATAGTTCCCATGGTATTGTTGAGTAACATGTTCCATTCTTGTCTTATATATAATCTATCCTAAATTAGTAGTATTGTTTCTTACATGGTTGATTTATTTGGAAGATTCCAAACCCTTTTCAAGAAATTTTTCAAACATGAAGCTTATAATACTTATTTGATTATAAAATTCAAGTGGTTATATTCCTCATCCTGAGGAATCGACATGCCCTAATTGGTAGAGCAATTAATGATCATTATAGGGAGAAGGTTCATCAATTTTTGAAAAAATGACCTGGTATAATTTGTAGTTACTATATTTTACTTATCTTTACATCAAGTATGCATTTTATTTCCTATTTGATAGGTTTTTAATTTTTTACACATATTTTAGATTCTGTATATGATTACAAAAGTGAAGTTATTGGACCATTTTCAAATTTAAAGCAGAAATTAGTATGGTGTGAAAATGTCATTTTTTTCTTCAATATTTTTCTTGATTATTTTTTCCCAAGCTTCATAACTAATTATAGTAGTTATCTTAGCTAAATAAATCCATCACACATTGAAACTCATATTTAACTTTCATTCATTTATATACCTAGACACACTATAAACTATCCAGTTAAGTATTTATAATGTCACTTCTTGCATATATATTCCTCTATATATCACCCTACACGTGGGAGTCTAAGAACCCTATACCAATACCGGGATGACCTACAAATTACTATACTGATTATCCTAATACTCTTTTTATTTAGGCACCTCAAACTGTGGCTAAATCAAGTCTTAGTCTGGAATTTGTTTATGAAAATATCTTCTATAATCACTTATCCAAATGATATCTCTCTCTTTCATATCAAATAGAATTTGTACCACTTGGAATTGTATTTCTCAATTTGGTTAGATATATTTTTACAGGGATTTCCTTGGTCCCCACCAGTTATACATTTCCTCCATGTGTATCCATCACTGATCAAAAACTCCCAATCCTCAATTTCCTCTTATTCTTTTCAAGTTAATCATTAAGATTGAACTTTCATGTTTTCGATCCATATGAACACCTCTAAAATACTTTTGATATCAAACTAGTTGAATTGAAAAAATTTTGAAAATAAGATCCCAAGAATCTATTAGAGAAAATGGATCCTACATTAATGCCTAATATGGTATTGACTCAAAAATGTAATCTCAATTTTCTTCCCATTGATTATATTGGATTGAAAATGGATGTTTCATTACGTTCTGATGTTATGATACTGTGTGGATATAACCTTGTGGTGTGATTATTTTAAAAACTAAAAAAATGTGGGGGGTAAAGACCAACTGAACAACCTATGAATGAAATAAAATCAAATTAAAACCACCATAGAGTGAATTGTGAAATGGTTGATTAGACAGTACGTCAATCAGAGGTGTAATTTATCCGGGGTGATGGAAAATGAACTTTTAATGTTATAAAATACCAAAACATGTGCTTAATTGTCAAATATATAGTAGAAAACCTCTCAATGACATGAAATCATAGGAAAGGCATCTTATTGTTATTTTTGACGTGTATGAGCCAACAAAACATTAATTGGATGCATGGACTTCCTAGAACTATTGAATATGAGATTTTTAAAGGTTTGACTTCCTTTAAAAAAGGTGTGTTCGGTGGTTAAAACCAACCAAATGACCACTAAATGATGTGAAATCGGATGACATCAATCGTAGAGTGTATTTTCAAATTTTCAAGTATATGGAATTCCAATCCGAGCTTATATTGGTCTGGGATGACCAGAAACACACTATAGTGTCATAAACCATCAAAACACACATCTAATGGTCAATTTCATAGAAAATGGCCTCATAATATATTTAAATCATAGGAAAACATTCTTATTAATATTTTTGACATGTAAGGGGGGAAGAAACGTCAATCAGATGCGTATTCTTCCTATAATGATGTAATATGTAGTTTTTAAAGGTTTGATGCCCTTTAAAAACACGTGGGGGAAAAACTAGTTGAACTGAATCTAAATGTCATGAAATCAGAAAAGAACAATCATATATTGAATTGTAAAATGGTCGAGTAGATGGTATTTCAATAAAAGGTGTTGTTTATTTGGGATGGTCAAAAACACACTTTTTGTGTCATAAACCACAAAATGTTTGTTTAAAAGGTCAAATATATAGAAAAAAACCTCATAATGACTTGAGATTATAGTAAAAACGTCTTATTATTATTAGTGACATGTATAATATTATGACATGTAAATCAAACATGTGGTCTACCTGCGACGACTGAATATGCAGTTTTTAAAGGTTTGACGTCTATTATAAAGGTGCATCTGGGGTTCAAAACCAAATGAATTACATCTGAATGCTATGAAATCAGATGATAACAACTATAGAGTGAATTGTGACATGTTCAAGTAGACGTTACATCAATTGTGGTTTTCATTTGTCCGGGATAATGGAAAATACACTTTTACTGTCATTAAACATCAAAACATGCATTTAACGGCCAGATATATAGAAAATGACCTTATAATGACTTGAAAACATAGTAATATCATATTATTTTTATTATTGATGTGTACTAGTAGACGATATGTCAATTGGACATGTGTTCTACCCGTAACTACTGAATACGAGGGTTTTAAAGGTTTGATACCCTTTAAAAGGTACGTCTGGGTGTCAAAACCAACCAAACAACCTCGTAATGCGGTGAAATTAAACTACAAAAACTGTAATGTGAATTTTGAAATGGTCGAGTAGACGGAACATTAATCTTAGATGTCATTTTCCTAAAATGACTGAAAATTCAATTTTAGTGTCTTAAAACACCAAAACAAGCTTTTACCAGTCAATTAAATATATAAAAACCTCAGAATAACCTAAAACAATATGAATACCTTCTTGTTATTATTAATATTGTATACAAGTAGATGTAATGTCAATCGAACATGTGGTCTCTCTAAAATGAATGAATATGTGATTTTTAAAGGTTGGACGCCCATTGAAAGCATGAGGAGGGGTAAAAACAAATCGAATGACCACCAAATGTAGTGAAATCCCATGATAATAACCATATAATGAATTTTGAAATGGTAGAGTAGACAGTATGTCAATCAGATTTTTCGTTTGTTCAATATGATCGAAAATGCACTTTAATTTTCATAAAACACCAAAACATGCTTTGAATGGTCATATATATAACAAACAACCACATAATGACTTGAAATCATAAGAAAAATATATTATAATTATTCGTGATGTGTCTGAGCATAGGAAATGTCAATCGTACATTCGGTCTACCCAAAACTACCGAATATGCATTTTTAAAGGTTTGATGCCCTTTAAAAAGGTGTGTTCTGGGGTCAAAACCAACCAGAAACCCATAGAATATGGTAGAATGAGACTACAACAACCATATAGTGAATTTTTAAATGGTCAAGCTGATGGAACATCTATCTGAGATGTTGTTTTCCTAGGATGACCAAAAATACCCTTTTAGAGTCATAAAACAACAAAATGTGGGTTTAACGGTCAATTAAATATCAAACGACCTCGGAATGACATGAAAAAATAGTATGACCATATTATTATTATTCATGTTGTGTATGAGAAGAAATAACTTCAATTGGACGTGCATTCTACCCGGAACGACCAAATATGCAGTTTTTAAAGGTTTAACACCCTTTAAATGCACGCAGGGATCAAAACCAACTGAATGACCACTAAATGCACTAAAATAAAACAGAAACAACTTTATAGTGAGTTTTTTTATGGTCGAGCATATGGTACATCAATCGGATATTTTTTTTGTCTGGGATGATGAAAAATTCACTTTTAGTGTCATAAAACACCAAAACATTTGTAACAGTAATATTTATATAAAACAACCTCATAATGACTTGAAATCATAGAAAACCCATCTTATTATTATTCTAGATGTGTATGAGCAGACGAGATGTCAATCAGATGTGTGGCCCACCCAAAACTACTGAATATGTGGTTTTTAAAGGTTTGGCACACTTTAAAAAGGTGTGTATGGGGTTCAAAATCAACCAAATAACCTTTGAATGTGATGAAATGAGACTACAAAAACTATATTGTGAATTGTGAAATGGTCACGTAGACGAAACGTCAATCAGAGACAATGTTTTCCTAAGATGACCAAAAATGAAATTTTAGTATTATAAAACACCAAAACATGCACTTAATGATTAATTAAATATCCAACAACCTCATAATGACCTTCAAAAATAGGAAGTTTGACTAATTATTATTTATTTTGTGTATGCGCAGATGAGACGTCAATCGGACATGCAGTCTTTTCGGAACATTCGAATATGCCATTTCTAAAGGTTTGATGCCATTAAAAAGGTGTGTTTGGGGGTCAAAACCCACCAAAAAACCTATGAATACAGTGAATTCATACGACAACAATCGTAGTGTGAATTGTGAATAGGCCGATTAGATGGAATGTGAATGGAAGATTTCATTTGCTCGGGATGACCGAAAACGCACTTTAAGTGTAATATGACACCAAAACATCATTTTAATAGTAAAATCCATAGAAAAAAACATCATAATGACCTGAAATCATAGAAAAATATCTTATTACTATTTTTGGTGTGTATGAGTGGACGAAACATGAATCGGGTGTGTGGTCTGGCTGGAAATACTGAATATACAATTTTTAAAGGTTTGAGGCCCTTTACAAGCATGGGGGAGTTAAAACCAACCAAACAACCACTGAATGCTATGAAATCAAATGAAAAAAAACCATAGAGTTAGTTTTGAAATGTTTGATCAAATTGTAAGTCAATCAGAGATTCTATTTGTCTGAGATGATGAAAAACGCAACTTTAGTGTCAAAAAACACCAAAACATGTGATTAATGGTCAGATATATATAAAAAGACCTATTAATGACTTTAAATCATAAGGAAATTATCTTATTATTATTCTTGATGTCTACAAGAAAATGATATATTAATCGGGCATGCAGTCTACTCGAAACTACCAAATATGGGGTTTTTAAAGGTTTGACACCCTTTAAAAAGGTGCGTCTAGGGGTCAAAACTAGCGAAATGACATTTGAATGTGGTGAAATCAGATGAAAATAACCGTAGAGTGAATTATAAAATGTTAAAGTACATAGAAAATCAATCTAAGATATCCTTTTTCTGGGATGACCGAAATTTAGTGTCATAAAACACCAAAATGTTATTTTAACAGTCAATTCAATATCAAACAACCTCGGAATGACTTAAAAAATAGTAATAGAATATTATTTATATTCATGTTTTGTAAGTGTAGAAGGAATGTCAATCGGATATGTGGTCTTCCCGGAAGGACCGAATATGTAGTTTTTAATGGTTGAACGCCCTTGAAAAGCACACGAGGGGTCAAAACCAATTGAACAACCACCGAATGAGGTGAAATCGGGGGAAAATATCATAGAGTGAATTGTAAAATTTTTGAGCATGTTATATGTCAATCGGAGTTTTCATTTGTCTGAGATGATGTAAAATTCACTTTTAGTGTCATAAAACACCAAAACATGCGTTTAACAGTCAGATTTATAAACAACGACCTCAAAATTACTTGAAGTCATAAGGAATCCAGCTTATTGTTATTCTTGATGTTACTGAGTAGAGGAGATGTCAATCAGACACTTAGTCTACTTCAAACTACCAAATATTCATTTTTAAAGGTTTTATGCCCTTCAAAAAGGTTAGTATAGGGGTCAAAACCAACCAAAAAACATTTGAATGTGGTGAAATGAGACTAAAACAACCATAGAGTTAATTGTGAAATGTTTGAGCAGACATAACATCAATCGGAGATGTCGTTTGCTCGAGATAATTGAAAATGCACTTTTAGTGTCATAAAACACCAAAACGTGCATTTAATGGTCAATTCAGTATCAAACTGACTAGATATGACCCAAAAAAATATGATGCCCATATTATTATTATGCATGATGTGTATGAGTAGATAAAACATCAATCGGACATGCAGTTTACCTGAAACAAATGAGAATGCAGTTTTTAAATGTTTGACACGCTTTAAAAGCGTGTGGGGGGTCAAAACCAACCAAACGACCACTTAATTTAGTGAAATAAAACGAAAACACCCATAGAGTAAATTTTGAAATGGTCGATCACATGGTATGTCGATCAGAGATGTCGTTTTTATGGGATGACGGAAAACTCACTTTTAGTGTCATAAAACACAAAAACATGTGTAATGGTCAGATATACATCAAACATCCATATAATGATACAAAAACCATCTTATTATTATTCTTGATGTTTCTGAGAAGATGATATGTCAATCGAACATGTGGTCGGCCCAAAACTTCCGAATATGTGGTTTTTAAAGGTTTGACGCTCTTTAGAAAGGTGTTCCTGGGGGTCAAAAACAATCAAATGCCCTCTGAATGTGATGAAATGAGACTAAAACAATAATATAATGAATTGTGAAATGGTATAGTAGAAAGAATGTCATTCAGAGATGATGTTTTCTCAGGATGACCGAAAACGCACTTTTAGTGACATAAAACACCAAAACGTGCATTCTACTCGAAACTACAGAATATGCTTTTTTAAAGGTTTGATGCCCTTTAAAAAGGTGCGTACATAGTTCAAAACCAACCAAAAAACCTAAAAAAATGTTGAAATCAGACGAAAACAATCATAGAGTGAATTTTGAAATGGTCAAGCAGACAGAATGTTAATCGGAGATTTTGTTTTCCCAGGATTACCAAAAATGCACTTTTAGTGTCATAAGACACCAAAATGTCTTTTTAACAATCAAATCTATTGAAAAAAACCTCATAATGACTTGAAATCATAGAAAATTTATCTAATTATTATTTTTGATGTGTATGTGCAAACGAAACATGAATCAGATGTGCGGTCTTCCCAGAACGACTGAATATACAATTTTTAATGGTTCAAACCCCTTTACAGGAAGGTGGGGGGTCAAAGCCAACCGAACAACCATCAAATGCAGGGGAATTAGATGAAAAAAACTGTAGAGTGAATTTTGAAATGATCGAGTAGACGGAACATTAATCGGATATGTCTTTTGCTAGGGATAACCAAAAACGCGCTTTTAGTTTCACAAGACACCAAAACATCCATTTAATAGTCAAATCCATAGTAAACAACCTCATAATTACCAAAAATCATAGAAAAACTGTCTTATTATTGTTCATGATGTGTATGAGTAGACAAACCATGAATCTGATGTGTGTTCTTCTCAGAATGACCAAATATGAAGCTTTTAAATGTTCAAAGCCCATTACAGGCACGTGGGGGGTCAAAACCAACTGCACGACTACAGAATGTAGTGAAATCAGAAGAAAGCAATCATAGAGTGAATTTTGAAATGGTATAGAATACGATATTTCAATCGGAGTTTCTATTTTTTTGGGATGATGAAAAAACACGCTTTTTGTAGAGACCAAATCTTGATATACATGGACGTTACATTACTTTTTTGGAATACTTAATACATAACAAAAACAAACACCCGAGTATCGTAATAGTTTAGTGCCTTTGGAAACTCGGAACATAATCTTTTAATCATGGTGAAAGATCTTCATCATCTCCCATAAAGATCTTCCCCACTTTTTTCCTTATCTGAAACTTTTATTTAGATCCTGGGGAAAAGAAAACATAAAAAGGGTGAGCTCAAATGCTCAGTAAGGGAAAACATAGAGAATATAAAACAATCCATAAACATTTGAATGCAAAAACTTGAACATAAAATCTAAACATAAAAAACATAAATCTTGGAAGTATGTAAGGCATATATCATAAAGGAACATCAAACATGATAAAATACCATGGGAATAAAACATGTAATTGTGGAAAACCATTAAGCACATGATATGATTTCCATAGTATCCAAGGCATTGCTCCCAAGACCATCTTTGTGGACAAAGTCCCTTCCTGAATCGAGTTCTATCCTTTTTCCAGTCCTATATCACTGAACCAGATTAACTTACTGTTCTAGCCATGTCTATCTCAGGAGATATAAATCTTTACCAAATGAATTGGAGGGAGATATATGTCCCACCCATCTCATAATTAATTCATTCTTATGTGTGCCACAACATAAACATAAATCATTCATCATAACCCAAAGAATAAAATGGGTTTCATAAACATCATTCCATCATAACATAATCCATATGAAACAAATGGATATCATTTCATCATTAGAAAAGTGAAAACATGTAAATCATATAAACATTATACTTTAAACATACACATATTAAATGATTTCATCTTATATGGAAAATGGTTTTGATAAAACAGGTGAAATGAATTCTTGATGAAAATATCCTATCTTCTTCAAAATTATTTTCTTTTCACAAAATGCCATGCCATTTTAAAAGAAAAGTATTTTTTTGAAAATAGTCATGAAATATTTTAGATGATTATTCATGAAAATTTGGTGTTATGAAACCATAAAAAATCCATTCACATCATATAAGTTTAAAAAAACATTCTCCTCGTACTTTTGTCACAAAATTCAAAAAGTTCCTCGTGTGATAAAAAAAAGTATTATTCCATTCATAACATGTGGTAAATTTCAAAAATGTGTAAAAATTACTTTAAACATACATGAAATTTTTTTTAGAAAACATGGTCATGGATGATAATAATAACCCCCATTAAATACTTATGAATAAACAATCTCGGATAAAAACGAGATTGGAAAAGATATCCCTTACCTTAGGTCTGATATGCTTCATACATATCTGAACCTCCTGTGTAATGATTTAAATAATGTCATTGACTTATTATAGGATCATATTCATTGTTATGATATCATATATGGTTCACTTATGACTTTATATTACCCGTTCTTTTGTAAATTCCATGTTAAAGCAGTGTTTTGGGTAAAATCATTTTATTTATCTTACGTATTTGGACTTATTGTTATCGATATTTTTATTACTTATATCTTTATTTAATTACATCCCAAATTTAAATCATGATTCATATATCATATATATTCAGTATATATATATATATATAATAGATAGATAAATGAAATTAAATACACCGTTCATGGAGACGGTAGGCCGTACGTACGCATGAATGCTGTTTTCCATTCCTTATTGTCTTTAATGCAAGTAAGTAGATGAAATATATATACATATATACATAAATATAGTAGCTTTATAATGTCATATATTTTATTATTATTCATTATATATACTTAATAATCATTCTTGAATGGTTAACATGGAGAATGAATCTCATTGCATCGTGGAGATGGTAATTCGTACGTACGCACGAGCGATGATATCGTTCCCATAATTATTGAATTTAATTGGAGTAGATGATATAATATCTAAGAATCAGTATGATGTTATAATAACTATATATAGTTATTTTTTACACCATTATACCCATCCAAGTAAGGTGGTGGTGGAAAAACTGATTACACCACGGCGTGGAGACGGTATTCCGTACGTATGCACGCGTGGTGATTTTGTTTTCTGAAGGATGGATAGAAGGTGAAATGGGGTTGTTTCATATTTATAATATCATATCAGTATATTATTTATACTTATTTTATTACTTTACAGTGAAACAACTAAATAATGGGTAGTTGAAGAAGAAAAGAACTTGAAAGAATCGGTAGAAGAGATTGCCTCTTCTTCGACACACCTCTTTTAAGATTCCTCTTAAGGCACTAGAGTTGGTCTTTTGAGGAGACCCAAACCTCGATAATGTTTCTAGGGAAGTTGATAAGGAAAATGTTCAGGGTTTTTCCAAGCTTGAAATCTCAAAATTCTGTAAAGAGATGGGGGAGGAGGTGCCCTTTTATAAGGGAGGAGAGGGGCACCTTAGAAAAAACATAAAATATTATTTTATAATAAAGTCATATTCAGTTTATAATATCTAAAAATTAATTTATTTATACGATAAAGTGGGTATGGGTCTAAATAATCTCAAACAATAGGTTTTAGACAAGTTTGGGTTACTATTTTAACCTTATCATTTAGATTTAACCCTAAGTTAAATAATTTAACTTTTACCGTGTCTTGTTTTCTTACACTGTATGGTTAATAAACTTACTATAATAATCCAAATGAACCCCAAGTAGTTTATTATTATTATATATGACCCTATATAAGTCGTTTGGACTAACATTAGAATTTTATGAATAGAATAACAATTAATAATATAATATTTTTTTAAAAAACTATTTTATGTCAATTTTGATACTATTTGGTAATTGATTTTTGTGAAAATCAAAACAGCATGATTAGTTCAAAAAAATTAATTAATTCAATAATAACATGTCATATTAACCTATAAAATTAGTTTAATTCATAAAAAGTCTAAAATTAAAGTTATTTGGGTATTTATAACATCAATTATGTTAATAGTTCACTAATAAGGTAATTATTGCATCATCATTGTGTCATAAATAAATTAGATTATTTAATGTCTAAAAATTATAAATAAAATACCATTATGTAAGAAATATACTTATCTCTATAATTAATATTTATAGTCGAATTTATCTGATGTATAACCCTATATTAAAAAAAATAGTTATTAAACTTTGATTTTAACTCTTTTAACTCTTCTTTAAATAAAATAATAATAAGTGTCCTTATCTAATACAAGTGGACCTAAAGGGTAATATTTAATTCCTAAGGTTGTTTATAGTCTAATTACACTTATCCAATAGAATTAAAATATGTGTTAGGGTAATAATAATATAATTTTTACCCTTAATTACCCTATTTACTTTTAACCGTCGTAAATAAAATTAAAAAGTTACTATTCACCAAAAATTATTTTTATCTTATTGAACCACGTTTCACACCTTGATATTAACGGTGTCTCTTGGATTTTCGAAATTCAACTCACAGAAGTGGTAAAACTAAGTTTTATGTACAATTGTAAATGCTCCTAGGAGATGGGTAAAAGACGGTGAAAAGTTCAATAAAATTCTTATATATCTAAAATTATTATAAAATGACTCCAATGAATTAAATTGAACTTATATAAGTATTATGTATCTATTTTGACCTAAGATAAATTTAAATAAAATAAAAGATTATTTAAATAAAAAGTCGGGTTTAACCAATATCTTAGTGTTTTCACTATTCATCAAAAATTGAATGTTTTTACAAAAATACCAAAATTTAACCCTAGGGTAATTTTGATATTCTGAATCCAAAAATGAAGTTCATTTTGAAAGATAAAATTTATAAAATTTCGAAAATTGGGTATTAATATTCATAACGGCTAGTTTATATAATATTTTAATAACATATTGTTGTTTAGTAAAACTCGGTATTGCGTACAACACACGCTATCGTGGAAGGTTGTGATTGCATGTAAAGAAAGACAAGTCAGGGTTACATGTAGTGCAATATTCCTTTGTTGTTTTGTATAATAGAATCCAACCATATTTCATTTATACAATTAATATATATATATATATACACTCAATGTTGCGTATAATAACTTCTATCAAACGAACTTGACATTTTGTGTAACACGATATAAGAATAGTGTTGCGTATACTGCAAGCTAATACGGTGTTGCGTATAGCACAAGATAATCGTGGTGTAGCATACAACAGAAGACATTAAATAAATTAAAAAGAATACTTCTCATAAATTCTCGGGGTGTTACATTCTACCCCCCTTAAAATGAATTTTGCCCTCAAAATTCATCGGGGTTATAATTTTTTTACTACTTGAAAGTTTCTTTCATAGAAACCCACATTGTAAAAAGGTTTACTAAAACTTAATTTTAAAAACTAATGTATGAAACGTAACAGTTACCCAAATTAACTGACCACTCGTTTTCCACGTAAGAGAACATAGGTGAAAATATCAATATGGAAGAGAAATCTAACCATCATGTTTGGATGAAGAGTGGTAGAGAACATGGCTATGAAAAATCCAACAATCACAAAGCCATAAATTTGTGATAATATAAGGTACCATCTGATTCATCAGATATAAGGGCACTATGACAACATTTTTGGTTTTCAAGATCATTTCCCTGATGTTTAATATTTTTTGATATAAAAGAAATACTTAGTTGACATTGGTACAATCTCACTGTTGTTTTTGCCTTGAAAAATTTCCACTTCATCTCTTAAAGAAATTTAGTTGAATTTGTCTTTCATGAAGTGTTAGCAGATCATGCAATAGAATGATAGGTCATTTCATCTTTCTCAAACATATAGTTAGCAACAGTTATATACATAAGTCCATCTATAGTGAGATTAATCATATATGGTTTCTATGATGGACTTATAATTCATCTATCATACCACTTAATAAAATAAAACTAGTTAATACTAACCAGGGACTTTCTGCAGGCCAGAGGTAGGCGATAAAGCCCTGTCGCACTTCGATTGTGGGTTCGATTCCTACAACCTTGTCTGACGTGACAAGTTGTCTCACATCCTACAGGTTGTCCCTTTTTCTAAAACTACACTATTATAACATTCCAGAAATAATATCAAAAAAAAGTTCTATCATTAAACAATACTATCTGATGTCCAACATAATCCATTCCAATATTTAGGCTTATCCAAAATACATATGTCCAATCTCATAGTATAATGAAAATGATTACTTGAAAGGTCAAATAAATAGAACGTGAATACCATCATTTATCCCCCATATATCATAAGATATATCTTGTTGGTCACATTCCAAACATGTGAATACCTTAATCATGTATTACTATAGAATCTTAGTGAAAACATGAGTGATGTCAAAAGTTAACTCTTTCCACATACCAAAATCCCAAAATTTCTATATACTGAAACCATGATATCACATTGTCATTATATCCTTCATGATCTCAGGAATACTATCAAACATTTCATTTTCTTCCTATCCCTTCATTATGTGCATGTCATCCGCTTTCCAAAAAATATTGAAATCACTTTTCATGGTTACCGGTACCATAAAATTATTGAAACCCAATACATAGATATTCCAAAATTTCACAATACTATAAATGAAATTCCATGATACTATTTTGAAATCCCATTACATAAACACTTAATAATTCCACAACATTATTTTCATACTCAACATCACAAATAGTGATCACATGTTACTTCCATTTGTCATTTGCATTAATAGGTTGCTCACGTCGATCATCATTAACCCTTGGATTAGGGTATTTATTAGAATAATGCCCCATTTCCTTGCACTTGAAGCATTGAAGTGTTGGTGGAGCGTTCTCTATAGTCTTTTATCTATTCACATCATTAGAAACCTTTTTCCCATTACTTAGGAACTCAGCTACTCAATGACCTTCTTTTCCACACTTGAAACATTTTCTAGTACCTTTTAGACAATCTCCACCATACTTCTTTCTACACTTTGAGCATAAATAAACACTCACCTTCTTTTCACCATTGTTCGGATATTTTTCCTTGAACTCCATCTTTCGTTTCTTGTCAAAACCACGAGATGGATATGTAACACCAACTTCCAGTTCTACCTTGATAGCACAATGCACAATTTCTTCATAGGTACTGAAGTCTATTATAGCTAATGCCCTTCGAAGAATTTGTTTTAAGCCAATGAAGAATCAATCAACTTTACTTTAAGGTTGGATGATAAAGCCATATGCATACCTTGCAAGCCTTGTAAACTTCACTTCATATATACCAATAGATTCATAATCCTTTTGATTAATCTCAAGTAACTCCTTTTCCATCATTGTTTGAAGAATATGATGGAAGTACTTATTAAAAAATAAGTTCTTAAACACATCTCATTCCATGGAATCAATTTCATCTGGGGGCCTTGTATTCTTAATTAGAGTCCACCACTGGTCTTCTTCACCTACTAACTGGTAAACAGCCAAAAAGACTTTTTCTTGTTCTGAATAGCAAAGTATTGAAAATATCTTTCCAATGGTACTAATCCATTTTTCTGCAACAAGTGGATCATAAGACCCACTGAAAGAAGGTGGGCGTTGCCTCATTAAGGACCCAATAGAATATTGTTCCTTTCTATCCTCATTTGGAAGTCTAGAATGATTCATATCTTGTGTAATTATAACAATAAGATTTTACACTCCATCTTTAATAACATTGCTTTGTTCAGGAGGAAAATCATTGAATTGTCTATTACATTGATCAACACAGTTACTTCAGGTTCCATCCATCATCTAAAACCCAAAAAGAACAGTGTGAGAGGAAAAAATCATGCTAGGAAAAGAGCATAATAAAGGGGGATTGCTTTCAATATATAACATCTTAGGTTTAATTCTAAGATCATTACCATAATTTAAGGACTATAACCTATATGTATACTTATCCTTAGGGACATACCTAAGCATACTTTAAAAATATCTCTAGGGATTTCACTAAATTTTTTGCATCCTAGTTTCCAAAGGTTAACTAAACCTTTCCTCTGATACCAACTGTAGAGACCCAATCAAGACATACATGGATATTACATTACTTTTACAGAATACTTAATACATAACAAAAACAAAAACCTGAGGTGTCACGACCCCCTCCCACCAAAGATTTCCCTCCTGAGCTGGCAATGGTGGAAGGGAGATAATGACCCCTGACTCCCACCTCCAGTAGGCCACGGGGTGGCGACTAGCACCAAGGGTATGAGTTTTCACAAATATGGGAGGCATTACCCTTTTTATTATTTAGGATTGGGAAATAGGACAAGTCAACCACCAAAAGGAAAAAAGAACAAGTGTATAGAAATAAACCCAAACCAAGCCCACATGCATGTTTAAACAATTTTATAACAAGGTACAGGTATAATAAATCTCAAAGTAAAATACCAAAAGAAAACAAGAGAACAACAACTGCAACAACTCCAACTGTCCGACTAGTAGGGTCCCACACGGCCCTGTTAGTCCTCCTGGAAACCTGAAAGTAAACGTAGGGTGAGCATACAAGTATACTCAGTAGGGAAACCTAAAGCTCTCATGCACAAGTTGGGAGACATCCTAATGTCCCATGAGAACAACAGAAGAAACGTAGCAAGGAATTATATCCACCCAAACTCACCAGCCACACTCACCAAAACTCAAGCACAACAGGTAGTAGTATATAAGAAACAAGAGTATTGGGTACCCCACACCGGTTCCCTTTAGTTAGCTACTCTTCCTAACGACGAATGTCCTAACGCTGCCACACTCTCCCCACCCGCTCACACCTTGGTCTCACAACCACGTATCCTGCCCGCACACACCTGGGCCTCACCACCACGTCTCCCGCCCGCACACACCTGGGCCTCACAACCACGTATCCCGCCCGCACACACCTGAGCCTCACAACCATGTATCCCGCCTTCACACACATGGGCCTCACAACCACCTATCCCGCCTGCACCCACCCGGGCCTCATCCTGAAGATTCTTGGGAAAAAGTAGAACCTGCCCGAAGAGTCTTGGGCCAAAGCCACCCCAATCGAAACCTAACCGAAGAGTCTTAGGTTTAAGGTTTCCTAAAGCCATCACAGCTTAGGGGAGAAAGAGCAAATATGAGCTAGTAACTAAGGGAAAAACAACATCTCCCATGAAATGGGAGTGTTCGACACTAAGTGCTCAACATGGGTGGGGTGTGAGGAAACACAAAAGAAACAGATATATATATATATATATATACCAACCACACAACCCATCCTATGGCTTCTAAATAGAGAAACTGAGCACGGGCCTCGACACTGCTACTACGAAGCATACATACAACAAACAACCCCAACCCAATTTAGGTTTTCACGTTTCAACAGAATTAGATTATTTAGTTACCTAACTACTGGGCAACTATCCACAACCAACCACATCGACCGTTCGAAAAACATATCACTGCCATTCACAAATCAAGTTAGGAAAACACAAGCAACACAACCAAGCCCTTCTTATCAAACAACCAGCCACATTGATTATTAATCTCGTTCCATTACCACTCCCCACCATTCATTAACTCTTCCGCTTTTATTTATTATTCACAACCCATAATACGATCACATTCAACCCATCCCCGTAGCCCTGCGGCCAACTACCATAACCAAAACCGCACCGAAACCCGTACATAATTATCCCTTTAATACCATTTATCGCAGCCCCGCTGCCCGCCACCAACATAACATTCACACCAACCCACAACCAAGCCAACTGTAGCCCCGCTTCTCACCCAAACCACAACCCATAAAACACCCCCCATCACATGCCATGTATCCAAAACAAAACCCACGTGTTCATTATTCCATTTTTGTTTAACCGGGGTGATCACACTAGGGTTCCAAATTTTCATTTAATCATCCAACTTTACGTGATTAACCAATTTACACAAAGTTATATCCACAAAACGGTGTAGAAAGATGGGAAAACATTTAATTGTGCAAGCAAAGCCCGCCAACGAATGTGATTTTCCATAGGCATAATCATATTCAATTCATAACATATCAATAGGATAAACAAGATGAACATAACAACTTTCCCATCCCCGTTCTTAACCATTTATTATCTTCATTTAATGTTTCAACTGCTTCTCATGAAAACAAGAGGATACCCACCCCACATGATGCACAAAAGAGAGAGAGACAAAGGTAAGATCCCTACCTCAATAGGTTCTGATCACAGCGCTCCCCTGAATCAACTTTAGAAGAAGTCTGTCGGTGTCAGTTACCTCTATCGAGTCCCAGCAAAACCTCCTTCGGTGGAAGTCGGAAAGGAAATGCAGAAGGAAAGAAAACGGATCCAAGCTCAGAAGTTCCGACTTGTCGTTACGATCCCGTGGCCGCTGACGGATCGTAAATCGGAGCTCAGACGAAGAAGTTATGGAAGAAAGGAGACTTCGAGTCTCTTGGGAGATCTCTGATCAGAGTTAAAGGAAGGAGAGGAGTGAGTTGAAAGGAGGAGGGGACCCCTCCTTTTATAGGCAAGAAAAGGAAAAGTACACGGCATGTACTTTAGGGTACATGGTGTGTACTTGGTTATTTTACACAGCCTCCACGCGGATTCCCACACGGCTCTGTGGCCGTTGACTGGTCAACACACTGTTTGAGGGTAATGCATACATGGGGAAGGACTACACGGTGTGTTGTTTAGACACACGACTTGTACTCATTTATTGCACACGGTAAGGATATGGCTCCAACATGGTACACGGTCATTGACTGGTAACACATACGTGGGGAAGGACTAAATGGCGTGTAGAACTGGGAACACGGCATGCACCCATTATTTCACACAGCGTCGACACTGCCTACAACACGAGGTATACCCAGAAAGGGGGTACATGGCGTGTACTCAAACTACACGGCGTGTAGTTTTAAAATTCTAGAAATTGTGGGAAAAGTCCATTTTACCCTCCATAACACTTCGTGACCTTCTTTTTTACAAAGGAAAGGGCTGGAGAGGTCCGGGCCATTACATCTGATACCTCTTAAAACATTCTTGTCCCCGAGAATTTAAAAACCAGCCTAGAGAAACCCAACAAGATACCTGTTAGGGTTCTCGTTATGATAGGAACTCAACCAACAACCCTAATCATATGTGTTAGGAATTCCTTCTCCTATGTCGAGATATTGTCCGCATTAGGCAGCACTGACTCGCCTGCACGGGTTCAATCGCATCCTCGTTAATGTGTCTCGATTAAGAATTGGGTCTCCCCACTTTCATACATTAGGATTTTTCAACTCGCACTACCCCCAACACCACACAACCAACACACTGCCCGAACAGATGGGTTTGGGAAATTCCTTCTCATATGTCGAGATACTATCCGCTTTAGGTGGCACTGACTCACCTGCACGGGTTCAATCACATCTGCATTAATGCATCTCGATTAAATGTGAGGTTTTTCCCTTTCCGCACACATCCGGACATATCACAGATTACCAGGGAACAAGGAAACAAAAAGGTCTCACAACTAACAAGCCAAGCATTCCATATATCAAAGGTACAAAGTACGACATCAACACAAAGCTCAGAAGAACAAGGGAAAAAACAAGTCAAAACCACTCCATGTACTGAGCGTGCATCTGGTTCTCCCGCTCCCAAGTGCTCTCCTCGAGGCCGCCATGCCTCCACAACACACGAAACAACGGAATGGTTCGTCCATGGAGCACCTTATCTTTACGATCCTCAATCCTGAAGGGTCGTTCCTTGAAGGTCACATCATCTCCCATATCTAACTCTCTCTAGTCGATAATGTGGGAGTCGTCGGGTAAGTAACGACGAAGTTGAGAGACGTGGAAGACGTCATGAACCTTCTCCAACTGAGGTGGTAGGGCCAGCTGATATGCCACCTCACTGACTCGTCTCAGCACCTCAAAAGTTCTGATGAACCTAGGTGAGGGCTTTCTCCCTTTTCCAAACCTCCGCTGCCCCCATCGAGGGGAAACCTTCAAGAACACATGATCTCCCACCTCAAACTCCAAGGGCCTCCTCTGACGGTCAGCATAAGACTTCTGTTGGTCCTGAGCCACTTTCATCCTCTCAGGTATAAGCTGGACTTTCTCTATGGTGCTCTGCACTACCTATGGCCAAAGATAACCTGTCTCACCAACCTCTTCCCAGAAAATGGGTGAACGACATGGCCTTCCTTACTAATACTCAAATGGTTCCATGCCAATACTAGAGTGGATGCTATTTTTGTAGGAGAACTCTACTAAAGGAAAGTGTTGTACCCATGATCCTCTAAAATACAGAATGCATGCTCGCAGCATGTCCTCCAACTTCTGGATAGTCCGCTCCATCTTCCCATTGGTCTGGGGGTGGAAAGCAGTGCTAAGGCATAGCTGGGTGCCAAAAGAATGTTGTAACCCCCTCCAGACTCGTGAGGTAAACCGAGAATCCTGATCTGAGACAATAGTCTTTGGGACTCCATGCAACCGCACAACCATGTCTACGTACCTCTGTGCAAAGGTACTCACCGGGCATGACTCCTTAATTGCTAAGAAGTGAGCTCATTTCGTCAGTCGATCCACCACCACCTAGATAGCATCATAACCACCCTGAGCTCTGGGTAGTCCTGTGACGATGTCCATTGAGATGTCATCCCACTTCCACTCAGGGAAATCTAAAGGATGCAACAAACCACTGGGAACACGGTGTTCAGCCTTCACTTGCTAACACACTAGGCATTTAGCCACACACTCTGCCACTGCCTGTTTCACCCTGGGCCACCAAAACTGTTCCCTCAGGCCTCGGTACATTTTTGAAACTCCTGGATGTACTGCCAAGGCTGAGCTATGGAACACACGGAGAACTCCCTCATGTATTGCCTCCGGAACAAATAACCTTCCATGGAAAAGCATCTGATGCTGGCTATCCTCTGACCATCCCTCTGGAGCATTCCCCTGATCGACATGATCCCGCATCACTTCCACCTCAGAGGCTCCCCACTAAGACTCTTCCACCTACTGCAGCAAGGTGGACTGCACCGTCATCAGAAACAAACAGCCGCTAACACCTTCTACCCTGGCATCGAAGTGCTATCCAGCCAACTCTCCCATCTCTTTCCAAGCATCAGTGGATTACCGAACTACTTCTTGATGTGTCTTCCTGCTCAAGGCATCGGCCACAACGTTGCCCTTAACATCTGTGTAATAGATCTGAAAGTCATAGTCTTGGAGAAACTCAACCAATCTCTGTTGTTGTAAGTTCAGGTCATGCTGGGGGAAGATATAACGCAGGCTCTTGTGATCTAAGAAGACCACAAAGTGCTCCCCAAAGAGGTAATGTCACCACAACTTCAATGCGAACACTACTGCTACAAGCTCTAGGTCATGGGTGGCATAGTTACACTCGTGAGGGCATAGCTGCCTAGACCCATAACAGATCACTTCCTTCTTCTGCATCATCACTCACCCCAGACCAAGGACAGAAGCATCACAAAACACCTCATACAACAACACTTCCTCTGGAAACCTGAGTACGAGAGCACTGACCAACTTCTCCTTCAGGTAGTCAAACGATTTTTGCCACTGATCGCTCCATAGAAAGACCTGGTTCTTCCTCGTCAAAGCTGTAAAAGAAAAAGCAACTCGAGAGAAGTCTGAAACGAACCTCTGATAGTAACTTGATAACCTTAAGAAACTACGAACTTCTGCCACGCTCTTGGGTTCAGCCCAAGAAACTTCTGCCTCCACCTTCAACGGGTCCACTGACACTCCGTGCTGAGACACTATGTGCCCAAGGAAGTGTACTTCTTGTGTCAAGAACTTACACATAGACAATTTCCCATAAAGCTGGTGGTGTCGAAGGACTTCCAAGACTTCCCTGAGATGCTCAACATGCTCCTCCTCTGACCTTGAGTAGATCAGGATGTCATCGATAAATACAATGAAAAACCGGTCCAGAAACTCTCGGAAGACAAAGTTCATAAGCCCATGAACACAGCCGGTGAATTCATAACTCCAAACGGCATCACCACAAACTCGAAGTGCCCATACCTACACCTAAAAGATGTCTTCGAAATGTCACTGTCCTTTACCCTCAGCTGATGATATCCAGATCATAGATCAATCTTGGGAAACCAACCGGATCCCCTCAGTTGGTCAAGGAGATCATCTATCCTTGGGAGGGGATAGTGGTTCTTGACCGTTACCTGGTTCAACCTTTGGTAGTCTATGCATAGCCTAATACCACCATCTGTTGTCTTCACGAAAAAAACTGGATCACCCCATGGCGATACGCTGGGTCGAACAAAACCTCTCTCCATCAGATCATCAATTTGAATCCGCACCCCCCGCAACTCCGAAGGTTCCATCCGATAAGGGGCCATCGAAATCGAATGGGCACCAGGTTGTTAGTCTATCCCGAAATCAACGTCACGTTGGGGGGGTAGAGTCACAACCTCCTCAGGAAAAACATCGAGGAACTCCCCAACAACCTCTGGGACATCCATCATATCTGTATCAGCTGGAACCACTGATAGACCACCTAACAAGGAATGGAGAGGCTCCACACACCAGCTTCCAACCTGATAGCTCCTCTCGCCAACAAAATCTATACGCTGCCCATCGACGTCGGAGAACAAGACTCTTCTCTGGAAGCAGTCAATAACGGAACCAACAGAAAACAACCAGTCAATTCCTAGGATGACATTGTATGGCTGCATCTGTAATAGAAGAAGGTCCCCACTAGATCGATGTGGTGCCAACGTCATCCCACATCCCCGGAAAACACAAGATACGCTGGTCTGGCCACCAACTGGTGTACTCAATACCAGTGATACGGAAATTCTCTGTACGTCTAGTCCCACGGAATGTGCTAGACTAGGTGCAACAAAGGAGTGCAAAGCTCCCGAATCAAACAAAGCAGAAACAAGAGTGCTGAAAAAAGAAATCGTACATCGCACTACCTCTGGTCCTGCTAGAGCTATCAACTCTACTACATGCAACTGTCCATGCTGAGATCCTCTTCCTCTCTGATGCTGTTCACTTCCTCGACCACTCCCTGGTCGAGGTCCCTGAGGACCACCCTGAGGTTGGCCTCCTCCCGCAAATTCTTCCCTCGGAGGAGCATGGTCCTACTGCTGCTGGAAGGGCCTAGCCTGCAACTGGTGCTGCTGAGGTGGGTGCTGAACCTACCCACCTCCACCATACCGATCTTGGGTCGGGCAGCGACTCTGAACGTGCCTGAAACCTCCACAAGAAAAACACCTCGGTCCTGAGCTCGTGAAAAAGGGATGACGACCCGAAGTTCTGAACTGGAACTACTGGGGACTACTCCCCATTGGCATGAACCTGGAAGATCCCGTCGCAGGAGACCTACTACTGAATGCTTTCCCCTTCGACGAGCCTGGCTGGATCCCCTCTCGGGGTGCACCTCCTAGCGATTGAATCCTCTCTACAACCTTTGCCTTCTTCTGTACCGCCAAGTACGTCGGAAGGATGAAGGGGGTGACAGCATACTGGAGCGAAGGATGAAGCGCCTCCTCCAAACGTCTCACCCAAGACTCCTCATCCGGAAAGTGATCTGTAGAAAAGCGCAAGAGATCCTTGAACTTGATCCCCAAATCTCGTACTGACATACTCCCCTACTGAAGGGAGAGTAACTCCTTCCACTTCTCTTGCTTGATCATGGAAGAAAGGAATTCCTCTCGGAATTCCTTCTCAAAGTCAGCCAAAGGAACCTCTGCCTCTATCCTCTCTCTGAGGTAGAGTGTCCACCACTGTCGCACCGCGCCTCTCAGCTGACTGACTACTAGGGGAACCCAGTACTCCCTCAAATCACGGATCAAGGTAAAAGTGATCCCTAACTCCTCAAACCACCCCTCTGTCTCCATATCCGAAGTACTACCCTCGTACTTCTTGAGGGACTTCCACTAGAAAGAACGAAGAGTCTTCTGTCACTGGCTATCTTCCTCCTCTCGGTCAATCCTCAGCTGATCGACTGCCTGAATCTGCTGGGCCTTGACCGTCAGAGCCACCCGGGGACGACGTCCAGGTGCCATAGTTGTACGGTAAACAAGGATCGCCTAATCCCAAGTAGTAAGGAAAACTCAATGTTTTATTTTATCATTTTATTTCAATTTCGTTCCTAGAACACCTAAATCAAGTAAAACACAATCATTATGATGCATGTACCTTCCCTAGGGTCTGTACCCTGTAATCAATGTAGTCTCACTTGGTCGTTCGGTAGGCTCAGAGTCCTTGCATCGGAACATGGGAGGACCTAAAATCTCATGTCCTAGCCAGTCTTCCCTGGCCTATGTCACGCACCAAGATTAACTAACACTATTTCCCTACCATCCCATGCAATCCTCATTGTGCCTAACTTCAGATTCCATCCTATCTATCAACCATCACCTCTGATACCATTCTGTCATGACCGTCTCCCACCAAAGATGCCCCTCCTGAGCTGGCAATGGTGGTAGGGAGATATTGACCCCTAAGTCCCGCCGCCAGTAGGCCCCGGGGTGGCGACTAGCACCAAGGGTATGAGTTTTCACAAATATGGGATGCATTACCCTTTTTATTATTTAGGATCGGGAAATAGGACAAGTCAACCAACAAATGGAAAAAAGAACAAGTGTATAGAAATAAACCCAAACCAAGCCCACATGCATGTTTAAACAATTTTATAACAAGGTACAAGTACAAGAAAGCTAAAAGTACAATACCAAAACAAAACAAGAGAACAAAAACTACAACAACTCCAATTTTCTGACTATTAAGGTCTCGCACGGCCCTGGTAGTCCTCATGGAAACATGAAAGTAAACATAGGGTGATCATACAAGTATACTCAGTAGGGAAACCTAAAGCTCTCGTGCACAAGTGGGGAGACATCCTAATGTCCCGTGAGAACAAAAGAAAGAAACCTAGCAAGGAATTCTATCCACCAAACCTCACCAGCCACACTCAGCAAAACACAAGAACAATAGGTAGTAGTATATAAGAAACAAGAGTATTGGGTACCCTGCACCGGTTCCCTTTAGTTAGCTGCTCTTCCTAACGACGAACGTCCTGACGCTGCCACACTCTCCCCGCTCGCACACACCTGGGCCTCACAACCACGTATCCCGCCCGAACACACCTGGGCCTCACCACCACGTCTCCCGCCCGCACACACCTGGGCCTCACAACCACCTATCCCGCCCGCACACACCTGGTCCTCACAACCACGTATCCCTCCCTCACACACCTCAGCCTCACAACCACGTATCCCGCTCCCACACACCTGGGTCTCACAACCACCTATCCCGCCCGCACACACATGGGCCTCACCCTGAAGATTCTTGGGAAAAAGTAGAACCTTTTCGAAGAGTCTTGGGCCTAAGCCACACCAATCGAAACCTACCCGAAGAGTCTTATGTGTAAGGTCACCTCAAGCCATCACAGCCTATGGGAGAAGGAGCAGGAAGGAGCTAGTAACTAAGGGAAAAAACCCTCTCAGATGAAATGGGAGTGTTCGGCACTAAGTGCTCAACATGGGTGGGGTGCGATAAAACAAAAAATATACTGATATATATATATATATACCAACCACACAGCCCAACCTATGGCTTCTAAACAGAGAAACTGAGCACGTGCCTTGGCACTGGTACTACGAAGCATGCATACAACAAACAACCCCAACCCCATTTAGGTTTTCACATTTCAGCAGAATTAGATTATTTAGTTACTTAACTACTGGGAAACTATCCACAACAAACCACATCGATCATTCGTAAAACATGTCCCTGTCATCCAAAAATCAAGTTAGGAAAACACAAGCAACAAAACCAAGCCCTTTTTATCAACCAACCAGCCCCATTGATTATTAATCTTGTTCCATTACCATGCCCCACCATTCATTAACTCTTCCGCTTTTATTTATTATTCACAACTCATGATCCGATCACATTCAACCCATCCCCGCAGTCCCTCTGCCAACAACCATAACCACAACCGCACCGAAACTCGTTCATCATTATCCCTTTAATACCATTTATTGCAGCCTCGCTACCCGTCACCAACATAACATTCACACCAACCCACATCCAAGTCAACTACAGCCCCGCTGATCACCCCAACCACAACCCACAAAACACCCCCCCCCCCCATCACATGCCACGTATCAAAACCAACACCCACATGTTCATTATACCTTTTTTTAACCGGGGTGATCACACCAGGGATTCATATTTTCATTTAATCAACCAACATTATGTGATTATCCAATTTCTACAAAGTTATATCCACAAAATGGTCTAGAAAGATAAGTCAAAATTCAATTGCGCAAGAAAAGGCCCCCAAAACCCGTGATTTTCAGTAGGCATTGTCATATTCAATTCATAACATATCAATAGGATAAACAAGATAAACACAACAACTTTCCCATCCCCGTTCTTAACCTTTAATCATCTTCATTTAATGGTTCAACTGCTTCTCATGAAAACAAGAGGATACCCACCCCACATGATACACAAAAGAGAGAGAGACAAAGGTTATATCCCTACCTCAACAGGATCTAATCACAACGCTCCCCCGGATCATCTTTAAAAGAATTATGTCGGCGTCCGTTACCTCTATCTGGTCCCTGCAAAACCTCCTTGCTTGGAAGTCGGAAAGGAAATGCCGAAGGAAATAAAATGGATCTAAGCTCGGAAGTTTTGCCTTGTTGATACGATCTCGTGGCCACTGACGGATCGTAAATCGGAGCTCATACGAAGAAGTTATGGAAGAAAAGGAGCCTTCGAGTCTCTTGGGAGAGCTCTGCTCAGAGAAAAAGGGAAGAGAGGAGTGAGCTGAAAGGAGGAGGGGACCCCTCCTTTTATAGGCGAGAAAAGGAAAAGTACGCGGCGTGTACTTTAGGGTACACAGCATGTACTTGGTTATTTTACACGGTCTCCACGCGGCTTCCAACACGGCTCCGCAGCCGTTGACTCGTCAACACACGGTTTGAGGGTAACGCATACGCGGGGAAGAACTACACGACGTTTAGTTTAGACACACGGCTAGTACTCAGTTATTGCACACGACAAGGACATGGCTCCAACACGGTACACGGCTGTTGACTAGTAACGTGTATGCGGGGAAGGACTACAAGGCGTGTAGAACTGGGAACACGGCATGCACCCATTATTTCCCACAGCGATGACACTGCCTGCAACACGGGGTATACCCGGAAAGGTGGTACACAGTGTGTACTCAAACTACACGGCATGTAGTTTCAAAATTCTATAAATTTTGGGAAAAGTCCATTTTACCCTCAATAACACTTCATGACCTTATTTTTGACAAAGGAAAGGGCCGGAGAGGTCTGGGCCATTACACGAGGACCGTAATAGTTTAGTGTCTTTGGAAACTCAGAACATAATCTTTTAATCATGGTGAAAGATCTTCAACATCTCCCATAAAGATCTTCCCCATTTGTTTCCTTACCTAAAACCTTTCTATCTATTCTGGTGAAAAGAAAAAATAAAATGGGTGATCTCAAATGCTCAGTAATGGAAAGCATAGAGAACATAAAACAATCAATATACATTTGAATGCAACAACATGAACATAAAATCTAAACATCAAAAACATAAATCCTAGAAGTATGTAAGGAATATATCATAAAGGAACATCAAACATGATAAAATAGCATCGGAATAAAACATGTAATTATGGAAAACCATTAAGAACATGATATGAGTTCCATAGTAGTCAAGGCATTGCTACCAAGACCATATTAGTGGACAAAGTCCCTTTATGAATCGAGTTCACTCCTCGTTTCAGTCCTTTATCATTGAACCGGATTAACATACCGTTCCAGCCATGTATATCTCATGAGATATAAATATTTACCCAATTCATTGGAGGGAGATATAAGTCCCACCCATCTCATAATGAAATCATTCTTACGTGTTCCACAACATAAACATAAATCATTCATCATAACCCAAAGAATAAAATGGGTTTCATAAACATCATTTCATCATAACATAATCCATATAAAACAAATGGATATCATTTAATTATAAGAAATGTTAAACAATGTAATTTATAGAGAAATTATACTTGAAATATACACATATGAAATAATGTCATCTTATATGGAAAATGGTTTTGATAAAACACTTGAAATGAATTCTTGATGAAAATATCTTTTCTTCTTCATAATCATTTTCTTTTCAAAAAATGCCATGAAATGTTAAAAGAAAAATATTTTCTTTTAAATGGTCATTAAATCTTGTACAAGAAGCTTCATTAAAGTTAGGAGTTATGAAACCATAAAAAATCTATTCATTCCATATAATTTAAAAAAACATTCTCCTCGTACTTTTGTTGAAAAAGTCAAAAAGTTCCTCGTGTGGTAAACAAAAGTAAGATTCCTTTCATAACATGTGGTAAATTTCAAAATATGGGTAAAAAGGAATTTAAACACACATGAACATTTTTTAGAAAACATGGGCATGGACGATAACAATAACCCATATTAAATACTTACGAATAAACAATTTCGGATAAAAACGAGATTGGAAAAGTTATCCCTTACCTTAGGTCAGATATGCTTTGTACGTATCCAAAACTCTTATATAATTATTTAAATAATGTTACTGACTTATTATAGAATCATATTCATTATTATGATAGAATATATGGTTCACTTATGACTTTATATTACCTGTTCTTTTGTAAATTCCATTTTAAAGAAGCGTTTTGGGAAAATAATTTTATTTATCCTACATGTTTGGACTTGTTGTTCTTGATATTATTATTAACTATATCATGATTTACTTACTTTCAGAATGTAAATCATGATTTATATATCATATATATTCAGTATATATATTTATATATAATAGATAGATAAATGAAATTAAATACACCGTTCATAGAGACGGTAGGTCGTACGTACGCATGAACACTGTTTTCCTTTCCTTTTTGACTTGAATGGAAGTAAGTAGATGACATATATATATACATAAATAAATTAGCTTTATCATGTCATATATTTCATTATTATTCACTATATATACTTTATAATCATTCTTTAATGGTTAACATGGAGGATGAATCTCATCGCATCATGGAGATAGTAATCCGTACGTACGCACGAGCGATGATATCGTTCCCATAATTATTGAACTGAATTGGAGTAGATGATATAATATCTCAGAATTATTATGATATTATAATAAATATATATAGTTATTATTTACACCATTATACCCATCCATGTAAGGTGGTGGTGGAAAAATTGATTACACCATGCCTTGGAGACGGTATTCCGTACGTACGCACGTGCGGTGATTTCATTTTCCATATGATTGATAGAAAGAGAAATGGGGTTTCTTCATATTTATAATATCATATAAGTATATTATTGATTCTGATTGTAAAAATTTACAATTAAACAACTAAAGAATATGAATTTTAAGAAGAAAGAAACTTGAAAGAATCGGTAGAAGAGATTACCTCTTCTTCGACAAACCTCTTTTAATCTTCCTCTTAAGGCACTAGAGTTGGTCGTTTGAGGAGACCATAACCTCTATAATGTTTCTAGGGAAGTTGGGAGGGGAAATGGTCAGGGGTTTTCTGTAAAAATTGAGACTTTTATGAGAAATATTTTGTTTTTATGTTATATAAATCATCAAAGGAATCTTTCACTACACACAACACTAGCTTGGCTTGCTTTACACGCAACTGCGGCCTTCCTCGATAGCTTGTGTCGTATGCAATACCGAGTTTCACTAAACAACGATATATTATAATATTAGCCGTTATGAATAGTATTAACTGAATTTTTAATTTTATAACATTTTAATTCATCTTATACATTTTCTATAATGAGTTATGAAAACAAAATCAATTTTTTGGATAAAAGAAGTATTTTTCAAAAAATGCAGTTTTACCACCTTTTGATGGCGCACCCGCATTAAATCTAGTTTTTGACAAGTTTATAAGTTCAATTTGACAAAATAAAATTCTTATTTAGAATCAGGATATAAAAATATACTTTGGATAAATTTTTCATATTATTCTGATAACTTTTATATTTTAATGAATAGTAAAAACATGCTATATTTAAATTAAAAACAACTTTTTTTCATCATAATACTTTATATGGTTACATTATAATATATAATGTTTTTAAAGTATAAATAGAATATATTTTTACCATTTAATATAATTTATGTCATTAGCATTAAGTTTATATTGAATTCATAGGTAAAAACATTTCAATCTTTGACAATGTTTTAACTTTTAAAACCCGTTTGCTTATCAACGCGATTAATTTTAAATTAATTACTGAAACTTCTGTGTTTTGAATTTTGGAAAATGGATTCCATATTTTGAATCAGTGGGTCCAAAATATGTTAATATTTTACTTTTATTTTTTTTATATTATGAATAGTAACTACGGTAATTTTTTTATTTACTGCGGTTAAAGGTAAATTGGGTAATTCAAGGTTAAAAAAATATTATAATAATTAAAACTTACGTTGAAACTTGTCCTAACCTTATTGGATGAGTATTTTCAGACCATGGGCATCTTGGGTCGATTTTGGGAACCCGTTGAGCCACTTGGTAGTGACAATGACAATTTGGATTAATTAATTTAATGTAAAGATAAAATTGACATTAACAAATATCTTTTAGTAATTAATTTTTATAAGGGGTTATTTAAATTATATTTTAGACTATAAATATTCATTAGAAAGATAAAAATATTTCACAAAAAATGATATTTTTTTTAAAATTTTTAGATGCCAAACAAATTAAATTATTTATTACACAATAATGATGAGGTATTTAGCTCATTAATATTTGATTTAAATAAATAAGATTATAATGATTAAAATAGTTTCCAAAACATGTCCAATTCTGATTGGATGATTTTATTTCGACCATGAGACATCTTATCTTCATCAGTAATGACTTGTGGACCTTTTGAAACCGAAGATAAGTTTATAATAAAATAATATTTCCACAGTTTCCAAAGGTGCCCCTCTCCTCCCTTAAAAAAGGGCACCTCCTCCCTCTCTTCCTCAGACCAATTTGAGCCTTCAATCTCGGCCAACCCCTGAACATTTCACTTCCCCACTTTCTTAGAAACCTACTATAGGTACTGGTATTCTCAAAATACCAACTCTAGTGCCTTAAGAGATAGTTTAAAGGAGTCACTTTGAGAAAGAGGTAATACCTTCTATCGTTTCCTTCAAGTTCCATTCTTCTTCTACTCCATCTTCTTTAGTTGTTTCATTATGAGGTAATAAAATCAGTATCCCTAATATAATGATATGTTATTATAAATATGAAACAACCATATTTCCCCTCTTATCCATCCTACGGAAAACGAAATCACCGTGCGTGCGTACGTACGGAATACTGTCTCCACGTCGTGGTGTAATCTGTTTTCTTACACCACATTACATGGATGGGTATAATGGTATAAATAAATAAATATATATGATTATTGTAAAGTGATATTTATTATGAAATAGTATACATACACTTCCATACAATTCCATGATCATGGGAACGATATCATCGCTTGTGCGTACGTACGGTCTACCGTCTCCATGATGTGATGCGACTCGTTCTATATGATCTTCAATGAATAATGATTATATAAATGAATTGAATGAATTAATATGATATATATTACACTAATTCCATTCTTTAAATGATGTATCTATATCCTATAAAGAGGAATAATAATTTATTCGACAAAACACGCATAAGAACAAAAAAAGTAATAAACACCCGAATAACAAGTAGTAATGAAATATTACTAATAAGAAGCTAATAATATGACCATATATGATATCATAACAATAATTATGATTTTGGAATAAGTCAATAACATTATTGATATCATTATACAGGGGTTTTGGACACGTACAAAGCATATTAGACCTAAGGTAAGGGAAATATCACAATCTCATTTTTATCCGAGATTGTATATACTTTGAAATTTACTGGGGAGTATTTTATCATCCACATCCATGTTTCCTCAATATGTAATATTATTTACATCCAACTACAATTTTTTAAATCCAATTTTACCCTTCGGTGAATTTTTAGTAAAAGATGTGAATGGAATCTTTTGTCGTTTTTCATACGAGGTACTTTTTGACTTTTCCGACAAAATTAAGAGAAGAATGTTTTTTAACTTATACGGCATGAATGGATTTTTAAAAAATTATTTCCAAGAAGCTTAATGTATAAGTATTCAAGTTTGTTTTTAATCAACTTCTTTTAGTTTATAATTGTATGACATGTTAAGAAACAAAAAGTGTTTTTAAAGTAGAAAGGATATTTTCTTCAAGAATGGAGTTCAAGTGTTTTATCAAAATTATTTTCCATCTATGATAATAAAGGGTTCTGTTTCTATCCCTATTATTACATTGATTTGATTATGTTATGATGAAACTATTTTTAGGAATTCCTTTATCTTATATGAATTGTTTTTTGATGTCACGATGTTTAAGATTCCCATTTTTATTACATGGGTTATGCTATGATGTATGGTTTATGATTTTGTGGAACACATAAGAATGGTATCATTATGAGATGGGTGGGACCTATATCTCCCTCCAATGCATTGGGTAAAGATTTTATATCTCATGAGATAGACATGGATGGAACGGCGGGTTAAACGGGTTTAGTGAAACAGGACTGAAACGAGGAGTGAACTCGGTTCAGAAATGGACTTTGTCCACTAAGATAGTCTTGGCTATGAGTCTTGACTAATAAAAAATGATTCTCTATGATTATGTGTGTATGACACAAAGTTTAATGTTTTAAGTTATGATTATTGGTATTATATTTCACTACCATGATTTATCCCATGTTTTAAAATTATGATCTCTTTTGCAGGGTAAGATTTTCAAAATGTTATGTTCTTATATATTTGATGTGATTGATATTTATTTTGTTTACCCTTACTGAGCATTTGAGCTCACCCGTTTGTATGTTTTCTTTCCCGAGGTCTGGAAGAAGGTTTTTATGTAAGATATGCCAAAAAGGAACTAAAGATATGATGAAATAAATGGGAGATAGTGTAGATGCTTTTTAAACCAGTTGTTTATGTTTCCCAGTTTCTAAAGACACTATACCTATATGGTCATTTCATGGTTTTGTATATGTTGTAATAAGTATGCTTCAATTTTGAAGTATTAACCATGTATGTAATGTATGGGTCTCTATAGTTGGTATCAGAGGAAAGGTATAGTCAACCTTTGGAAACTAGGATGTGAAAGCCTTAGTAAGAAACCTAAGGATATGTCTAAGCATAGAACACAATCTTAGTGTTTTAGAAATGGCCACGAACAACCTATGATAAGACCTTAAGTGTGATATTTTATTCTTGATTATGTGGTTTTCTTTTTATAATTAGTGTTTCTCACACTATTCTTCTTGGTTTTAGTCAATGGCTGGAACCCGAAGGAACCTTGTTAATCCGGAATGGGATGGGAAATGCAATGATTGTCCCCCTGAGAAACCAAACGATATGAGAGATGGAATGAAAAATCTTGTATCCATGCTCACACAACTTTCTCAAGATATGAATCATGCCGGACTTCCAAATTAGAAAAGGAAGGAGAAACATTCTATTGAATCCTTCATGAGGCAGCGTCCACCTTCATTCAGCGGGTCTTATGATCCATTAGTGGCTGAACAATGGATCAGTACCACTGAAAAGATATTTTCAGTTCATCAATGTTTTGAACATGATAAAGTCATCTTAGCAGTGTATCCTTTGGAAGGTGATGCTAATCAAGGGTGGAATCTTATTAAGAATATGAGGCAAAGGGATGAAATTGAGTCCATGGAATGGGACGAGTTCAAGAACATATTTTTCAATAAATATTTCCCTCATATTCTTCGAACAAAGATGGAGAAGGAGTTTCTTGAACTGAAGCAAAAGGATGATGAATCCGTTGGTACCTACGAAGCAAATTTTACAAGACTTGCAAGGTACGCTTCCAGAATTATTATCCAACCTGAGAGTAAGATCAATCGATTCTTTAGTGGCTGAAAACCAAGTCTTCGAAGGGAATTATACATAAGGGACTTCAATAGCTACGAGTAAATTATTCAATGTTCTCTCAAGGTTGAGATGGAGATTGTTGGAACCCATCAGTCACATGGGTTTTATAAGAAGAGGAAAATGGAATTCAAAGGAAAATATAAAGACCACACTGAAAAGAAGATGATTTTTCCCTTATGCTCAAAGTGTGGAAAGAAACATGGAGGTAATTGTCTTAAGGGGACAAGAAAATGTTATAAGTGTGGAAAAGAAGGTCATAGGGAAATTGAATGTCGAAATAATTGGAATAAGATGTCTAATGATGCAAAAAAAGGAAGGGATACATAGAATGAACCTACTACACTTCAATGTTTCAAGTGCAAGGAGATGGGGCATTATGCCAATCAATTCCCAAATCCAACGGTTGATGATGATGATCGACGTCAACAAACTCTTAAGGCCAAAGAAAAAGGAAAGTCACATGCAATTACTATCAGTGATGTGGAGTACGACAACAAAGTGGTGAGAGGTACACTTATCATCCACTCTAAAGTAGAAAATGTTTTATTTGATTCTGGATCCACCCACTATTTTATTTCTGAAGAATTTTCTAGGGGTATCACCATATTACCTCAACAATTAGATGTTGAGTTGGCTGTGACAACTCCTAATGGCACAACAGTCGCATCAAAAGTTTACAATTCTTCTCCGATTGAAGTTTGTGGGAAAGTGCTTCCTGCAAATCTTGTGATCCTTCCTATAGTGGAATTTGATGTGATTCTTGGCATGGATTTTCTTTATTTATATGGAGCTTATATCAATTTCCAAAGAAGAGAAGTCACATTTCATATTTCAGATCAATCTATGATCATCTATCGATGCAAGGATGAACATAACCTTCCAGTGGAAATTTCTTCTATCTTATGGATCTTGATTCCACTAAATGAATGTTATTTATCTCAAATGGTTGGAGAGAAACTCACGATTAATAAAATGCCCATTGTATGGGAATTTGATGATGTCTTTCTGGAAGAATTTTCAGGTCTTTCGCCAAATTGTGAAGTTCAGTTTTCAATAGAACTAGTACCGGGTGCTTTGCCTATTTCAAAGACTCCTTATAGAATAGACACAATTGAGTTGTAGGAATTTAAGAAGCAACTCCAAGAGAATCTTGATAAAGGATTCATACTCCCTAATGCGTCACCTTGGGGAGCACCTACTCTGTTTGTTAAGAAGAAAGGTGGAACAATGAGACTCTTCATTGATTATCGAGAACTTAACAAGATCACTATCAAGAACAAATATCCTCTCCCACACATTGATGACCTATTTGAGAAACTACGCAGACCTCAATACTTTTCCAAGATTGATCTTCATTCTGGGTATCATCAATTAAGGGTCAAAAGTGAGGATATACCAAAGACGGCTTTCCGTACAAGTTATGGACACTATGAATTTATAGTGATGCCATTTGGTCTTACTAATGCCCCTTCTATCTTCATGGATATGATGAATAGAGTATTTAGAGACTATCTTGATCAGTTTGTGGTAGTCTTAATAGATGATATTCTTATCTATTCAAAGAGCAAAGAAGAACATTAAGATCACTTGAGAATTGTATTAAAGACCCTAAGAAAGGAGAAGCTTTATGCCAAATTTACCAAGTGTGAATTTTGGCTTCAAAAAGTTGCATTTTTGGGTCACATAATCTCAAAAGAGGGGATATTTGTGGATCCAATGAAAACAGAGGTTATTAAAAGATGGTCGAGACCAACAACATTAACCGAGATCTGAATTTTTCTTGGTTTGGCAGGATATTATCAACATTTTGTGAAATATTTTTCACGATTATCAAATCCACTCACCAAGTTGAGTCGAAAAGGAGTTAAGTTTTTTTGGAAAAAGGAATGTGAGGATAATTTCAAGGAGTTGAAAAGAAGGTTATCCAGTGCACCTGTTCTCACACTGCCTTGTAGTGGAGAATGGTTTGTGACCTACAGTGATGCATCCAAGAAGGGATTGGGGTGTGTTCTTATGCAAAATGATATTGTGATAGCTTATGCCTCATGAAAGTTGAAAATCCATGAGCAAAATTACCCAACTCATGATTTAGAGTTAGTTGCGGTAATCTTTGCATTAATGATTTGGAGGCATTATCTTTATGGAGAATGGTGTGACATTTATATTGATCATAAAAGTTTAAACTATATTTTCACACAAAAGGAGATGAATATGCGCCAAAGAAAATGGTTGGAGCTGATTAAGGATTATGACTGCTCAATTCATTACCACCATGGGAAAGAAAACAAGGTGGCAGATGTATTAAGTCGACAAGACTATGCTAGCTTATCCATGATGAGGATCACAAAAGATCCAATATTTATGGATTTACAAAGGATGGATCATGGAATTATAATGAAAGGTGAAAATCGTATCTTTCTCAAATGAATGTTCAACCATATATACATGTAAACATTAAAGAGGCATAGAAAGAAGATGTCGAGTTACAAAAGAAGGTGAGAAATGTTCCTGAATTAAACCTTGATTGTGATGGGATAATAAAGTTCAGGAATCGGGTTTGTGTTCCTCCCATCCCAGAATTAAAGAAGGAGATGCTGGATGGGGCTCATAGTTCTTCATTCTCTATTCATCCTGGAATCACAAAGATGTATAGAGACCTGAAAGATTATTTCTGGTGGGATGGTATGAAAAGAGATGTTGCTGAATATATCTCTCGATTCTTGGTTTTTCAGCAAGATAAATCTAAGAAACAGAAGTCTAAGGGGATGTTACAACCATTACCCATACTTGAATGGAAATGGGAAAACATCACTATGGACTTTGTCACTGGACTTCCTAAAACACCCAAAGGCGATAATGCTATCTAGGTTATAGTTTATCATCTTACGAAGTCGACACATTTCATTGATATTAGAGAATATTTTTCTCTTGATCATCTTTCCAGGATATATGTAAAGGAAGTGGTAAGATTGCATGTAGTACCACTTTCCATAATATTTGATCAAGATCCGAGGTTTACCTCAAAGTTCTGGTGAATTCTTCAGCATAATCTGGATACATAGTGAGTTTCAGCACTGCTTATCATCCTCAGACAGACTGTAAGTCTAAGAGGAAAATTCAAACTCTAGAAGATATGTTTAGAGCTTGCTCTATGGATTTCAAAGGTGGTTGGGATCAACACCTACATTTCGTGGAATTTTCTTATAATAATAGCTTTCACTCCAGTATTCAGATGGATCATTATGAAGCACTCTATGGAAAGAAATGCAGAACTCCAACTTGCTAGGATGAAGTTGGGGAAAGAAATATATTAGGACCTGATCATGTTGATGAGATGGAAGAAAATGTCAGATATATTCAACAACACATAAGAGCATCTCAGAGTCGACAAAAATGTTATGCATATAACCGAAGAAAAGACCTAGAGTTTAATGTGGGTGATAAAGTGTTCTTATGAATATCTCCTTGGAGAAGAGTAATGAGATTTGGAAAGAAGGGAAAGTTGAGCCCTATATATATCGGTCCTTTTGAAATTCTATATCGTGTTAGGAAGGTAGCTTACCGATTGGCGCTTCCACCGAATCTCTCTCAAGTTCACAATGTGTTCCATGTATCTCTCCTGAGAAAGTACATACCTGATCCTTCACATGTACTCAGCTCAGAAGTTGTACAGCTGGAACAAGATCTTTCTTATGAAGAACAGCCGATATAGATTCTGGATCGTAGCGAAAAAGTCCTACGGAACAAGACCACTCACTTGGTGAAATTTTTATGGAGGAACCACCAATTAGAAGAAGCTACATGGGAACTTGAGGATATTATGAGGGAGAGTTATCCTCATCTCTTTGTTACGAAGTGACAAATTTTGAGGGAGAAATTCATTTTAAGGGGGTAGAATGTAACACCTGAGACTATTATGAGAAATATTTTGTTTTTATGTTATATAAATCATCAAAGAAATCTTTCACTACACACAACACTAGCTTGGCTTGCTTTACATGCAACTGTGGCCTTCCTCGATAGCTTGTGTCGTACGCAATACCGAGTTTCACTAAACAATGATATATTATAATATTAGCCGTTATGAATAGTATTAACTGAATTTTGAATTTATAACATTTTAATTCATCTTATACATTTTCTAGAATGAGGTATGAAAACAAAATCAGTTTTTTGGATAAAAGAAGTATTTTTCAAAAAATGCAGTTTTACCGCCTTTTGATGGCGCACCCACATTAAATCTAGTTTTTGACAAGTTTATAAGTTCAATTTGAAAAAATTGAATTCTTCTTTAGAATCAGGATATAAAAATTTACTTTGGATAAATTTTTCATATTATTCGGATGACTTTCATATTTTAATGAATAGTAAAAACACGCTATATTTTAATTAAAAACAACTTTTTTTCATCACAATACTTAATAGGGTTAAATTATAATATTGAATGTTTTTAAAGTATAAATAAAATATATTTTTACCATTTAATATAATGTATGTCATTATAATTAATTTTACATTGAATTCATAGGTAAAAACATTTCAATCTTTGGCAATGTTTTAACTTTTAAAACTCGTTTTCTTAACAAAGGGATTAATTTTAAATTAATTACTGCAACTTCTGTGTTTTGAATTTTGAAAATTGAATTCCATATTTGTAATAATTGGGTCCAAATTATGTTAATAGGTAACTTTTATTTTTTTGATATTATGAATAGTAACTACGGTAATTTTTTTATTTACTACGGTTAAAGGTAAATAGGGTAATTCAAGATTAGAAGAATATTATAATAATTCCAAATTACCTTTACACTTGTACTAACCTTATTGGACGAGTATTGGCCGACCATGGGCATCCTTGGGTCGATTTTGGGACCCCATTGATCCACTTGGTAGTGATAATGACAATTTGGATTAATTAATTTCATGTAAAGACAAAATTGACATTAACAAAAATCTTTTAGTAATTAATTTTTATAAGGGGTTATATAAATTATATTTTCGACTATAAATATTCATTAGAAAGCTAAAAATATTTCCTACATAATGATATTTTTTTAAAATTTTTAGACCCCAAATAAATTAAATTATTTATGACACAATAATGATGAAATATTTAGCTCATTAATAAATGATTTAAATAAATAATATTATAATGATTAAAATATTTTCCAAAACATGTACAATTCTGATTGGATAATATTATTTCGACCATGAGTCATCTTATCTTCATCTTTAATTATTTTTGGACCTTTTGAAACCGAAGATATGTTTATAATAAAATAATATTTCCACACTTTCCAAAGGTGCCCCTCTCCTCCCTTATAAAAAGGAACCTCCTCCCTCTATTCCTCACACCAATTTGAGCCTTCAAGATCCCCCAAACCCTTCCCATTTCACTCCCCCAATTCCTTAGAAACCTACTATAGGTACTGGTCTTCTAAAAAGACCAACTCTAGTTCCTTAAGAGATAGTTTAAAGGAGGCACTTCGAGAAAGAGGTAATACCTTCTACCGTTTTCTTCGAGTTCCATTCTTATTCTACTCCCTCTTCTTTATTTGTTTCATTATGAAGTAATAACATCAGTATCCCTCATATACTGATATGTTATTATAAATATGAAACAACCCTATTTAACCTATTATCCATCCTACGGAAAACAAAATCACCGCGCGTGCGTATGTACGGAATACCGTCTCCACGCCGTGGTGTAATCTGTTTTCCTCCACCACCTTACTTGGATGGGTATAATGGTATAAATAATTAACTATATATGGTTATTGTAAATTGATATTGATTCTGAAATATTATACATACACTTCCATACAATTCCATGATCATGGGAATGATATCATCGCTTGTGCGTACGTACGGCCTACCGTCTCCATGATGTGATGTGACTCGTTCTATATGATCTTCATTGAATAATGATTATATAAATGAATTGAATGAATTAATATGACATATATTACAATAATACCATTATTTAAATTATTTATCTATATCCTATAAAGAGGAATCATAATTTATTCGACAAAACACGCATAAGAACAAAAAAAGTAATAAACACCTGAATAACAAGTAGTAATGAAATATTACTAATAAGAATCTAAGAATATGACCATATATGATATCATAACAATAAGTATGATTCTGGAATAAGTCAATAACATTATTTAAATCATTATAAAGGAGGTTCATACACGTACAAATCATATCGGACCTAAGATAAGGGAAATATCACAATCTCATTTTTATCCGAGATTGTTTATACTTTGAAATTTACTGGGGAGTATTTTATCATCCACATCCATGTTTCCTCAATATTTAATATTATTTCCATCCAACTAAAATTGTTTAAATCCAATTTTACCCTTTAGTGAGTTTTTAGTAAAAGTTATGAAAGGAATCTTTTTTCTTTTTTCATACGAGGTGCTTTTTGACTTTTTCGAAAAAAGTATGAGAAGAATGTTTTTTTAACTTATACGACATGAATGGATTTTTGAAACATTATTTCCAAGAAGCTTCATTTACAAGTTTTCAAGATTATTTTTAATCAACTTCTTTTAGTTTAGAATGTAATGACATGTTAATAAAGGAAAAGTGTTTTTGAAGTAGAAAGGATATTTTCCTCAAGAATAGAGTTCAAGTGTTTTATCAAAATTATTTTCCATCTAAGATAATAAAGGGTTTGGTTTCTATCCCTATTATTACATTGAATTGATTATGTTATGATGCAATTATTTTTATGAATTCCTTTATCTTAAATGAATTGTTTTATGATGTCACGATGTTTAAGATTCCCATTTTTATTACATGGGTTATGCTATGATGTATGGTTTATGATTTTGTGGCACACATAAGAATGGTATCATTATGAGATGGGTGGGACCTATATCTCCCTCCAATGAATTGGGTAAAGATTTTATATCTCATGAGATAGACATGGCTGGAACAACGGGTTAAACCGGTTCAGTGAAATAGGACTGAAACGAGGAGTGAACTCAGTTCAGAAATGGACTTTGTCCACTAAGATAGTCTTGGCTATGAGTCTTGACTAATAAGAAATGATTCTCCATGATTATGTGTGTATGCCACAAAGTTTCATGTTTTAAGTTATTATTATTGGGATTAGATTTCACTACCATGATTTATCCCATGTTATGAAATTATGATCTCTTTTGCAGGGTAAGATTTCCAAAATGTTATGTTCTTATAAATTTGATGTGATTGATATTTCTTTTGTTTTTACCCTTACTAAGCATTTGAGCTCACCCTATTGTATGTTTTCTTTCCCCAGGTCAAGAAAAAGGTTATTAATTAAGATATTCTTAAAAGGGACTATAGATATGATGAAATAAATGGGAGACAGTGTGGCTTCTTTATGAACCAGTGGTTTATGTTTCCCAATTTTTAAAGACACTATACCTATACTGTTCTTTCATGGTTTTATTATATGTTGTAATAAGTATGATTCAATTTTGAAGTATTAACTATGTATGTAAAGTATGGGTCGCTAAATTTTCCGAGCTTGAAAGATCAAAATTGTGTAATGAGAAGAGGGAGGAGGTGCCCTTTTATAAGAGAGGAGAGGGGAACCATTGGAAAGACATAAAATATTATTTTATAATAAAGTAATATTCAGTTTATAATAGCTTCAAATTCATTGATTTTGAAGATAAAGTGGGTATGGGTAAAAATAATCTCAATCAATATGTGTTAGACAATTTTAGGTTACCATTTTAACCATATCATTTAGATTTAACTCTAAGTTATATAATTTTACTTTTATCGTGTCTTCTTGTTTTCTTACACTATATGGTTAATAAACACACAATAACAAGACAAATGAACCCCAAGTGGTTAATTATTAACACATATAACCTTATATATGTAATTTTACAAAACCTTATATTTTTAGGAATAGAATAACAATTAATAATATAATATTTGTTTTAAATACAATTTTATGTCAATTTTAACACTATTTGGTAATTGATTTTTGTGAAAATTATAACATCATGATTAGTTGTAAAAAAATTAATTAAATAAATACTAACATGTCATATTAAACTATAAAATTAGTTTAATTCTAAAAAATTCTTAAATTACATTTATTTGGGTATTTATAACATCAATTATGTTAATATTTCATTAAAAAGCTAATTACTACATGATCATTGTGTCATAAATAAATTAAATCATTTAATGTCTAAAAATTATAAATAAAATACCATTATGAATGAAATCGTTTTATCTTTTTAATTAATATTTATTGTTGAATTTATATCATGTATAACCCTATATTAAAAATGTTTTATTTATTAAACATTAATTTTAACTCTTTTAACTCTTCTTTAAATAAAATAATAATAAGTGTCCTAATCTAATCCATGTGGACCTAAATGGTAATATTTTATTCCTAAGGTTGTTTATGGTCGAATTACAATTATCCAATAGAATTAGGAAATGTTTTAGGGTAATAATAATGTCATTTTTACCCTTAATTACCCTATTTACTTTTAACCGTGGTAAATAAAAGTAAAAAGTTACTACTCCCCAAAAATTATTTTTATCATATTGAACCACATTTTACTTTGAAGTGCATTGTGTTGCATTTGTTGTCAATGAGGCATGAAGTTGTCTTGGATTGAATGGATGTCAAGGAGTCAAGATGTGAATGTCAAAGGATGTGATGGTGATGGTGATGAAGGAGAATGGCCATGGTACTAAGATGCATGTCACTTAGGAGATTCACTAAGTGGCATTGGAGAATATGGTTGAAACATTCTCCATGAACATCTGACGATTGTTGAGCTGCTCTTTAAGTTCAAAGAACTTGTATCCTGATGATACAATGTCACAACATTGATTGAAGACCATGCATTGTCTTCACAATGCATGAGGAGTTGAAAGGAGTTCCATCCACAACTACTAAGTGGATGATGTGCACTAATGAAGTCCATGCACTATCACTTAGTGCATGAGAACATGAAGATGATCCAATTGATCTCTGATTAGATCAATGAAGCACTTTGAATAATTTAAGTGATTCAGGAGTTCGGTTGAAGATGAAGAACCTTCGGGAATTCCATTACAAAGTGATAAATAAATGTTGAAGATAATGGAGGAATTTCAAATGAAGAAGAAGAAAGAAATGAAGAAGAAGAGAAAGGGCATTTGGCATTTTACACTTAAGTACTTTGTATACTTAGTGTATATTCAAGCAAAAAATATGCCAACCTCAAGGGCCAGCCTTAAGGGTTCAACCCAAGGCACATGTGGGAACCAGTCACCACGCCCAAGGGGATCCCATGGGGCCAGCCCAAGAGAGGCCGGGGCCGTGTATAAGCCCCGAGGCCACGCGGTGATGAAACCCGCGCAGCGTGGGCGCAGGAGCGCGCCCGAAGGGTGCATAGTGGGCGCCAGTGGCGCGCCCGCAGGAGCAGAGTGGGCGCAGAGCGCGCCCGCAGGAAGAACCCGGTGCGGGGCGGCACCGGGAGGGGAGAAGTTCAATTGAAGGGAGGCCGGCAGCGGCAGGGTAATAAACCGCGGAAAAATCCCGCGGCGTTTCGATGTGGGACGCGCAAATTCCACCGGGAGCGAATCCCAGCCGCTCATCTGATCTCGCGGACGATCAGCGCCGCTCATCTAATCTGCCGCGCGCCGCGATCGATCCAGCCGTCCGATGTCTATCGATCGCCTGATCCGACGGCTAAGAGACCGTCCTCTTCCTCGAGCTCGAGCCGAAGCCTCCCACGTACCTCCTTCGAACCAGAGGCTTCCCGAAGATGGATTTCGGGTTCCCGACCACCTCTGAAGGAAGTGAAGCCTCCACTGTGATCGTCTGGCCAAGACGAACTGTTCCATGATTAAAAAGTGGGCTTGCATGCAACGAGAGAAGGATTCGAGATTTGGCCGAAGGCAAACCGAAGGTGCCGAGGCCAGTTGGTGTTCGAGCTTTCCATGCATGGATTGGAATTAAAGAGGCCGTGCATGCGTTCAAAGTCGCATGCACGTGGAGAAAATTAAGGAAAGAACCCGCGGTGGAAACTGAGGAGAAAAACAAGATTTCACCAAATCTTGAAGATCCGAAGATCTCGGGTGTTTGAAGTTATTGCACGTGGATAATCTGAGGCAGTCTCTGCCTATAAAAATGAGGCCGAGCCCTCTGTGCCGCTTGCTGATGCGCTGAAAGTTTGAAGAGAGTCCCGCGAAGCCTCTGCCTCGCGAAGTAGAAGCCCCGCACAAATTATTTGCGCGGCTGTTGTCCCGGTGCCACCCGAGGCCCGAAGTGTTCCCTGCGCGCCTCTCTTGCGCGACAGGAAGGAGCCGAGCCGCATATTTGCGCGCTCGAGACTCTTGTTCCCTCTCTGCCCGCACCCTTGCGCGGCAGGAGGAAGGAGCCCGCGGCAGTGTTGCACCCTTGCACACTTGAGCCTTGCGCGGCTACCCCTTGCACCCGAGGCTTGTGCGGCTGTTGAAGAAGAAGAGGCCGCACCCCTTGCGCGCCCTTGGTTGAAGCCCGCGGGTGAGACCCTTGCGCGCCTCCTTTGGCATTTAGGTGGAAGACCCGAGCCTTTGTGCTTGTGTTCCAAGTGAGGAGAACACCCTATGGGATGATTGAATTTGGGCATTGTGTGTGCAAGTGGGTGAAGTGAAGACCACACATTTGTGTGTGTGTGCAAACTTGAAGAACCACCTACGGCTCAAGTGTGTGCAAGAATGAAGGAGTAGGCCAAGATCAAGTGTGTGCTAAAAGAATATTATTTGTGTGTGCTAAGTGAGGAGGAAGAGCACACTTGACCGTGTGTGCATTTGAAGAGGCCGAGGGTTGTGACCTTGTGTGTGCACCAAGTGAAAACACATTTTGTGTATGCAAAGTTGAAGAACAACCTACGGGTTAAGGGTGTGCAACAAGAAGAGGGAAGAGGCCAAAGTCAAGTGTGTGCAAAACAAAGAACAATTTATGTGTACATAAACAAGTGACAAAGAAGGCCGAACCTATGTGTGTGCACAAGAATTGTGTGCTCACTTAGAAGAAGAGGAGAAGACCCACACAAAGTACAACACACTTTTAAGTGTGTAAACAAATAGAATTAAGTGTGTGAAGATTGAGAAGAAGGTGTGTGCTTAAAGTGACTACACCCTTTGTGGGTCTACTGCACCAAGAGGAAGAAAAGGAAAGTGCATGCTTGCATGCATGCACGTGCACACGTGAACAGTGCTAAATCAGTGGTGTGCAACTGAGACTGGACCAGACCAAAGATAAAGATATTATTTGTCTAAGCATTCAGTAATTGGAGAGAAGCCGGGGCATCCTTAGAAGAAGGTGATAAAGCCCGAGCTAGACGAGAAGACCTGTTCACCACAAGTGATCAGAAGAAGAGCAAGGCCAGCAGCCTTTATCCCAGGCTGCTGAGGATACTTGAAGAAGCTTAAAGTAAAGAAGAGCTACTCGTGCGACTCGAGGAGCCAGGAGAAGACCCTGTGGGACTCAGGGAGAAGAAGTCTTCAGTGGGATTCTGGAGCAGGCCAGTGGGACTCTGGTAACACTGTGGGACGCAGTATAAAGACCCTCCTGTGGGACTCAGGAGAGATACAGTGAGACTCTGTATCGACCATTGTAATTCTAACAAGTTATAATGGGAGAATCCATGCTGAGAGAGCATGGAAAGGATGTAGGCCTTTGGTGCCGAACCATGTAAATCCTTGTGTCCTGTGCCTTTTCATTACTGCATTATCCGGGAAAGGTTGAGAGATACAAGAAGAGTGGATCGAGGCCTTAACAAGCCATAGAGGTTTAATTGATTAAGAATCAATTAGTAAAAAGTTTTAAAGGATCACTGATTCACCCCCTCCCCCTCTCAGTGATTCACACTGATCTGGGCACTTCAAGTGGTATCAGAGCGAGGTTACCTCTAAAAGATCCAAGAGAGTCTTTATGAAGTGCAGATTTGAGGAAACGATCAACCAGCCTCAAATGGAGATATCTGCCAAGACTCAAAAAAACAGAAAGAAGAAACAGGCCAAGAAGATGAAGAAAGCCTGTCCTAGCTGTGATGAAGTTGAAACAATGAATGATCTTCAGAGTGCACTCAAATATCTTCAGAAGACAGTTCCCATGGAAGTGGCAAAGTGTATAGCTACAGGCATCCATGATCTTCATGAAGAAAAATCACAGTTAGAAGAAGAAGCCAATGCTATGGAAGATCAGCTGGCTAAAAGGGTTGGCATAACCAACACTCTCAGAAAGCTGGTGAATGCCAAGGATGAAACTGTTTCCCTTTGCAATGAAAGATATGAAGATACCTGTGAAGAATTGCAAAGGAGCACTTCTGAGAAAGAAATATTTTTGATAATTATCAAAGAAGTGTTCCATGCACTGGAGAAGCTGCACAAAGTCTCAATGATTGTCAGAGATGCTCAACTAGAAGACAAAGTCAAAAGGGTGAAGGAGCTTGACAACTCATTGCTTGAAATGAAGCAAGTGCATGAAGACCAGATGAAACAGCTGGAAGAGAAATGGGAAGGAAAGCTAAGAACTGTTGAGGGTGAGAAGAACTCCCTCAATATGAAATGCTTGGAACTGGAGGTGATATTGAAAAATCAGCAATCACCTAAAGCTGAATCCTCCCAGTCAGCTGAAAGAAGACATGTTGCTACTCAAGTATGCTTTGAGCAGGATGATTCTAAGAGAAAGACATCCTCCAATAAAAGTGCAACATCTTCTAGAAAGAAGGTACCATCCATACCATCTTGTACTCATGCTTCTAAAAGTGTTTCTACTAAAAGTGCAGGATGGAAGAATAATTCCAAACAAATATGGATAAAGACAGTAAAGAAGCAGAGCTCTCCTGAAACAGCACAACAGGTCAAGAAAAGTACCCTACAATCAGAAGGACTGAAGAGGTCAAGATTCGTGGGACAATGCTAGTGTTGTAACAGGTATGGGCACTGTGCAAAGGATTGTTGGTACAATCCACTAAATGTCAAAGCACAAAGGAAGCTCATGCCAAGGGGGAGCAAGCCAGAAGGAAGGAAGCAACATCCACAGGTCCAGAGACATCTGTTTACTGCTAATAGATTTGGATTACTTGACAACATCTGGGATGATTGCAAAAGTGGTCAAAAAGATACATGTCAATCTCCAACTGTATCCAGAGCTCAAAAGAAGAAAAGATCACTGAACCTGGCTCAGAAAGATTCCTTGGGAAGCAAGCAGAAGAAAGTGGAAGATGCTCCCAAGAAGATTTTGAGAAATGAAGAGAAGTCCTTGGAGTCTGAATCCAAGAAGGGTGATGCATCAAGAAGAGCCACCAAGAAGACATGCTTCTACTGTGGGAAGAAAGGACATATCATGGATCTTTGTAAAGAAGCCATGAAAATAAATAGAAGCCAACTGAACTCTAACAGACAATCAATCCAAAAGAAGCAGAAGGGATTGATTGAAAACAAGTTGCCTAAGAGAGGTAGCTTGACAGCATCAAAAGAACCATGTGGAATTTCCAAAACTGAGGCCACTCTTCCAAATGATTTACTAGTCATGTGGCCAAATCAGTTGCAACTTTCCAAAGATCTGCAGAGAGCTGAAGATGAAGTTCTGGCAATTGCTAAGGCAAAAAGGAAACAAAAGATTTCACATGAAGATGTATTGAGATCCACACCAGCACAATCATCAATGAAGATCAAATGTGCAAGTGTGAAGAATGGTGAAAATGGGACTTCTCGGTTGAGAGAATCTTCTCAACCTTGTTGTTCACATTGATGAACCAAGGAGGTTCCATCTTATTCCCTTATACTATTGGTATTTACATGTGCTAACATTGCAGGGAATTGAAGATGATGATCATTCTCAACTGGAGGATGGTTTGGACAGAATGGAGTGCACCCCTTGAGGGGGAGCCAATCTGAAGAAGATGGGATTCTGAGATTAATACCATCTTGAGAAAAGTGAAGGTATTCCAATCATACTTTCACCCCTTGTTTCTTAATTGAGTTTATCTTGTCAATTAAGGGGGAGTATGGATTGAAGACAAATGGATGAAAGGGGGAGCTTTATCTTTGCACCTGAACATTCTAATATTTTTTGTGAAGTATGTGCAGGATTTAGCAATTCATTGGTATATCTGAAAAATTTCAAACCCCTGAAGCATGATCTCACATGTACAGTGAATTTTGGACAGCTTTGAATTCCTTGGTCATATCACTCTTGTTTTCTACACCGGGTTAGCCCAAGTAGACTTAGAGCTGATTTACTAAAGGTTCTTTGCTAAAGAGAACATGTGACATCATCCCTCTCCTAGTGTTTTTCAAGAAGATACTTTTCAATGGGAGGAAGATATTTCTGGAAGAGAACCACACCACACCTTTGCATTTGATTGCCAATAAGGGGGAGAAATATTGGCACACATATTGACCCATTCATATGTGCTGAAGTGGTGTATTGACAACAAATACAAAGGGGGAGATTGAAGTGCATTGTGTTGCATTTGTTGTCAATGAGGCATGAAGATGTCTTGGATTGAATGGATGTCAAGGAGTCAAGATGTGAATGTCAAAGGATGTGATGGTGATGGTGATGAAGGAGAATAGCCATGGTACTAAGATGCATGTCACTTAGGAGATTCACTAAGTGGCATTGGAGAATATGGTTGAAACATTCTCCATGAACATCTGACGATTGTTGAGCTTCTCTTTAAGTTCAAAGAACTTGTATCCTGATGATACAATGTCACAACATTGATTGAAGACCATGCATTGTCTTCACAATGCATGAGGAGTTGAAAGGAGTTCCATCCACAACTACTAAGTGGATGATGTGCACTAATGAAGTCCATGCACTATCACTTAGTGCATGAGAACATGAAGATGATCCAATTGATCTCTGATTAGATCAATGAAGCACTTTGAATAATTTAAGTGATTCAGGAGTTCGGTTGAAGATGAAGAACCTTCGGGAATTCCATTACAAAGTGATAAATAAATGTTGAAGATAATGGAGGAATTTCAAATGAAGAAGAAGAAAGAAATGAAGAAGAAGAGAAAGGGCATTTGGCATTTTACACTTAAGTACTTTGTATACTTAGTGTATATTCAAGCAAAAAATATGCCAACCTCAAGGGCCAGCCTTAAGGGTTCAACCCAAGGCACATGTGGGAACCAGTCACCACGCCCAAGGGGATCCCATGGGGCCAGCCCAAGAGAGGCCGGGGCCGTGTATAAGCCCCGAGGCCACGCGGTGATGAAACCCGCGCAGCGTGGGCGCAGGAGCGTGCCCGAAGGGTGCATAGTGGGCGCCAGTGGCGCGCCCGCAGGAGCAGAGTGGGCGCAGAGCGCGCCCGTAGGAAGAACCCGGTGCGGGGCGGCACCGGGAGGGGAGAAGTTCAATTGAAGGGAGGCCGGCAGCGGCAGGGTAATAAACCGCGGAAAAATCCCACGGCGTTTCGATGTGGGATGCGCAAATTCCACCGGGAGCGAATCCCAGCCGCTCATCTGATCTCGCGGACGATCAGCGCCGCTCATCTAATCTGCCGCGCGCCGCGATCGATCCAGCCGTCCGATGTCTATCGATCGCCTGATCCGACGGCTAAGAGACCGTCCTCTTCCTCGAGCTCGAGCCGAAGCCTCCCGCGTACCTCCTTCGAACCAGAGGCTTCCCGAAGATGGATTTCGGGTTCCCGACCACCTCTGAAGGAAGTGAAGCCTCCACTGTGATCGTCTGGCCAAGACGAACTGTTCCCTGATTAAAAAGTGGGCTTGCATGCAACGAGAGAAGGATTCGAGATTTGGCCGAAGGCAAACCGAAGGTGCCGAGGCCAGTTGGTGTTCGAGCTTTCCATGCATGGATTGGAATTAAAGAGGTCGTGCATGCGTTCAAAGTCGCATGCACGTGGAGAAAATTAAGGAAAGAACCCGCGGTGGAAACTGAGGAGAAAAACAAGATTTCACCGAATCTTGAAGATCCGAAGATCTCGGGTGTTTGAAGTTATTGCACGCGGATAATCTGAGGCAGTCTCTGCCTATAAAAATGAGGCTGAGCCCTCTGTGCCGCTTGCTGATGCGCTGAAAGTTTGAAGAGAGTCCCGCGAAGCCTCTGCCTCGCGAAGTAGAAGCCCCGCGCAAATTATTTGCGCGGCTGTTGTCCCGGTGCCACCCGAGGCCCGAAGTGTTCCCTGCGCGCCTCTCTTGCGCGACAGGAAGGAGCCGAGCCGCATATTTGCGCGCTCGAGACTCTTGTTCCCTCTCTGCCCGCACCCTTGCGCGGCAGGAGGAAGGAGCCCGCGGCAGTGTTGCACCCTTGCACACTTGAGCCTTGCGCGGCTGCCCCTTGCACCCGAGGCTTGTGCGGCTGTTGAAGAAGAAGAGGCCGCACCCCTTGCGCGCCCTTGGTTGAAGCCCGCGGGTGAGACCCTTGCGCGCCTCCTTTGGCATTTAGGTGGAAGACCCGAGCCTTTGTGCTTGTGTGCCAAGTGAGGAGAACACCCTATGGGATGATTGAATTTGGGCATTGTGTGTGCAAGTGGGTGAAGTGAAGACCACACATTTGTGTGTGTGTGCAAACTTGAAGAACCACCTATGGCTCAAGTGTGTGCAAGAATGAAGTAGTAGGCCAAGATCAAGTGTGTGCTAAAAGAATATTATTTGTGTGTGCTAAGTGAGGAGGAAGAGCACACTTGACCGTGTGTGCATTTGAAGAGGCCGAGGGTTGTGACCTTGTGTGTGCACCAAGTGAAAACACATTTTGTGTATGCAAAGTTGAAGAACAACCTACGGGTTAAGGGTGTGCAACAAGAAGAGGGAAGAGGCCAAAGTCAAGTGTGTGCAAAACAAAGAACAATTTATGTGTACATAAACAAGTGACAAAGAAGGCCGAACCTATGTGTGTGCACAAGAAGTGTGTGCTCACTTAGAAGAAGAGGAGAAGACCCACACAAAGTACAACACACTTTTAAGTGTGTAAACAAATAGAATTAAGTGTGTGAAGATTGAGAAGAATGTGTGTGCTTAAAGTGACTACACCCTTTGTGGGTCTACTGCACCAAGAGGAAGAAAAGGAAAGTGCATGCTTGCATGCATGCACGTGCACACATGAACAGTGCTAAATCAGTGGTGTGCAACTGAGACTGGACCAGACCAAAGATAAAGATATTATTTGTCTGAGCATTCAGTAATTGGAGAGAAGCCGGGGAATCCTTAGAAGAAGGTGATAAAGCCCGAGCTAGACGAGAAGACCTGTTCACCACAAGTGATCAGAAGAAGAGCAAGGCCAGCAGCCTTTATCCCAGGCTGCTGAGGATACTTGAAGAAGCTTAAAGTAAAGAAGAGCTACTTGTGCGACTCGAGGAGCCAGGAGAAGACCCTGTGGGACTCAGGGAGAAGAAGTCTTCAGTGGGATTCTGGAGCAGGCCAGTGGGACTCTGGTAACACTGTGGGACACAGTATAAAGACCCTCCTGTGGGACTCAGGAGAGATACAGTGAGACTCTGTATCGACCATTGTAATTCTAACAAGTTATAATGGGAGAATCCATGCTGAGAGAGCATGGCAAGGATGTAGGCCTTTGGTGTCGAACCTTGTAAATCCTTGTGTCCTGTGCCTTTTCATTACTGCATTATCTGGGAAAGGTTGAGAGATACAAGAAGAGTGGATCGAGGCCTTAACAAGCCATAGAGGTTTAATTGATTAAGAATCAATTAGTAAAAAGTTTTAAAGGATCACTGATTCACCCCCTCCCCCTCTCAGTGATTCACACTGATCTGGGCACTTCATACTTCTTGATAATAACTGTGTCTCTTGGATATTCTAAATTCAACTCATAGAAGCGGTAAAATTAAGTTTTACAAACAATTGCAAATGCTCCTCGGAGGTGGGTAAAAGATGGTGAAAAGTTCAATAAAATTTTTATATATCTAAAATTATTATAAAATTACTCCAATGAATTACATTGAACATATATAAGTATTATGTATCTATATTGACCTAAATTATATTTAAATAAAATAGATTATTATTTAATTAAAAAGTCGGTTTTAACCAATAACTTAGTGTTTTCACTATTCATAAAAAATTGAATGTTTTCCGAAAAATACCAAAATTTCAACCTAGGATAATTTCAATATTCCAAATCCAAAAATGAAGTTCATTTTGAAAGATAAAATTTATAAAATTTCAAAAAGTGGATATTACTATTCATAATGACTAGTTTATATAATATTATAATAACATATCGTTGTATAGTGAAGCTCGGTATTGCGTACAACACACGCTATCGTGGAAGGTCGTGATTGCCTGTAAAGCAAGACAAGTCAGGGTTGCGTGTAGTGTAAGATTATTTTGTTGTTGGGTATAATATAATCCAACTATATTTCATTTATACAGTGTATATATATATATACACTCAATGTTGCGTAGAATAACTTCTTTCAAATGAACTTGAAATTATGTGTAACAAAATCCAAGAATAGTGTTGTGTATACTGCAAGCTAATACGGTGTTGCGTATAGCGCAAGATAATCTTGGTGTAGCATACAACACAAGAAATCAAAAAAATTAAGAAGAATACACCTCAAAAAATCTTGGGGTGTTACACTTTTAGTGTCAGAAAACTCCAAAACATGCATTTAATGGTCAAAAATATAGAAAATGTCCTCATAATGACTTAAAACCATATCAAACCTATATTATTATTATTATTGCTGTGTTCGAGCAGATGAGATGTCAATCGGGCATGCATTCTGCCCAGAACTACTGAATATGTGGTTTCTAAAGGTTTAAAGCCCTTTAAAAAGGTATGTCTAGGGGTCAAAACCAACCAAATGACCTTTAAATGTGTTCAAATCAGATGAAAACAACTGTATAGTGAATTTTGAAATGGTCAAGTAGAGAGAAAATTAATCGAAGTTGTCGTTTTCCCGAGATGACCGAAAATGCACTTTTAGTGCCATAAAACACTAAAAAATGATTGTAACGGTCAATTAAATATTAAATGACATCAGAATGGATTGAAAAAATACGAAGACCATATTATTATTATTCATTTTGTGCATGAGTAGACGAAAAGTCAATCGAATGTGTGGTATGCCTGGAAGAACCGAATATGCAGTTTTAAAAGGTTGAACACCCTTTAAAATCATGTGGGGGTAAACTAACTAAAAAACCACCGAATTTAGTGAAATTAGGATGCAACAAATGTAAGGTTAATTGTAAAATTTTCGAGTAGACGGTATGTCAATTGAATTTTTTTTTTGTCGGAGATGATGGAAAACACACATTTAGTGTTATAAAACACTAAAACATCTGTTTAACAGTCATATGTATATAAAATGACATCAAAATTACTTAAAATCATATATAAACCATCTTATTGTTATTCTTGATATGCATTAGTAGAGGAGACATCAATCATACTTGTGATCTACCCAGAACTACTGAATATTAATTTTTAATGGTTTGACGCCTTTTAAAAAGGTGTGTCTGGGGGTCAAAATAAACCAAACAACCTTTGAATGTGGTGAAATGAGACTACAACAACCATAGAGTGAATTGTGAAATAGTCGAGCATACATAACATCAATCGAAGATGTCATTTTCTTGGGATGACCGAAAATGCACTTTTAGTTTCATAAAACACCAAGACGTGCGTTTAATGGTCAACTCAATATCAAATGACCTCAGAATGGAATGAATAAAATAGGATGACCATCTTATTATTATTCATGTTGTGTATGAGCAGAAAAAATATCAATCGGACGTGTAGTCTACCCAGAACGACCAAATATGAGGTTTTTAAAGGTTTGACGCCCTTTAAAAGCTCATAGGGGTCAAAACCAACCGAACATCCACTAAATGTAGTGAAATCAAATAAAAACAACTATAGAGTGAGTTTTGAAATGGTCAAGTAGCTGGTACAAAAATCAAAGATGTTCTTTGTCCAGGATGATAGAAAATTCACTTTTAATGTCATAAAACACAAAAACATATGTAACGGTTAGATATATATAAATGACCTCATAATGACTTGAAATCATCATAAAAACTTCTTTTTCTTATTTTTGATGTGTCTAGGTAGACGAGACATCAATCAGACGTGCAGTCTACCTGAAACTACCGAATAAGTGGTTTTTAAAGGTTTTACGCCATTTAAAAGGGTGCATCTGGGGGGGTCAAACCAACCAAAAGTCCTCGAAATGTGATTAAATGATACTACAAAAACCATAGATTTAATTGTGAAATGGTTGAGTAGATGGAATGTCAATCAGATATGATGTTTTCCCATGATGACTAAAAATGCACTTTTAGTGTCACAAAACAAAAAAACGTGCATTTAACATTTAATTCAATATCAAACAACCTCAGAATGACCTAAAAATAGTAAGTCTGATGTATTATTATTTATTTTGTGTACGAACAGATGATATGTCAATCGAACATGCAGTCTACTCAGAACTACCAAACAGTTTTTAAAGGTTTGACGCCCTTTAACATGGGGCGTCGAGGGGTCAAAACCAACCAAACAACCTCCGAATGAGATGAAATCAGATGATGACAACCATATAATGAATTGTGAAATGGCCGAGTGGGAGAAACATCAATCGTAGATGTTGTTTTCCTAAGATGACTGAAAACCCACTTTTAGTGCCTTGGGACGCCAAAACGTCCATTTAACTATCAAATCCATAGAGAACAACTTCATAATAACCTAAAATCATAGAAAAACTGTCTTATTATTATTCGTCATGTTTATGAGCATAAGAAACATGAATAGGATGTGTGGTCTACCCAGAACGACCGAATATGCATTTTTTAAAGGTTTGAAGCCTTTTACAAGCACATGGGGGTTTAGAACCAACTGAACGACCACCGAATTTTGTTAAATCATATGAAAACAAATTTAGAGTGAATTGTAAAATGATCAAGAAAATGTTACATCAATCGAAGTTGACGTTTGTCCGGGATGATGAAAAACACACTTTTAGTTTCATAAAACACCAAAACATGTGTTTAATGGACATATATATAGAAAACGATGTAATAATGAATTAAAAACATATGAAAACCATATTATTATTCTTGGTGTGTACAATCAGATGAGATGAAAATCAGGCATGCGACCTACCAAGAACTACCAAATATGTGGTTTTTAAAGTTTTGATGACCTTTAAAAAGGTACGTCTAGGGGTCAAAACCAACCAAAAAAATCTCTGAATGTAGTGAAATCATATGACAAAAAACATAGAGTGAATTGTGAAATTTTCAAGTAGATTTAACGTTAATCGGAGATGTCATTTTCCTAGGATGACCTAAAATGTACTTTTAGTGTCATAAAACACAAAAACAAGATTTTAATGGTCAATTCAATATCAAACTACATTGAAATGACCTAAAAAATAGTAACACCATATTATTATTATTTGTGATTTGTAATAGTAGATGGAATTTAAATCGGACGTGTGGTATTCCGAGAAGTACTGAATATGCGATTTTTAAAGTTTGAACGCCCAATAAAAGCATGTGGGGGGTCAAAACCAACTGAATGACCAACGAATGCAGTGAAATCAATAGATATGAACCATAGAGTGAATTTTAAAATAGTTGAGTAAACATTATTTCAATCGGAGTTACTGTTTTTATAGGATGACATAAAACACATTTTTAGTGTAATAAAACACCAAAAACATGTATTTAATTGTCAGATATATATAAAATGGCCTCATAATGACTTGAAATCATAGGGAACCAATATTATTATTATTCTTTATGTGTTAGAGCATAAGATATATCAATCAGAAATGAAATCTTCCCAGAACTACCAAATATGCGGATTTTAAAGGTTTTACATCCTTTAAAAAGGCACATTTGCAGGTAAAATCCAACCAAACGGCCTCCGAATTCAGTGAAATGGGACTAAAACAACCATAGGGTGAATTTTGAAATGGTCGAGTAGAAGCAACATCAATCAAATATGGTGTTTCCCTGGGATGACTGAAAAAACACTTTTAGTCTCATAAAATACCAAAGCGTGTGTTTAATATCCAATTTCCTGAAGGCATTCTATCTATTTATTTTTGGATAATCCCCCTTTAAGGGTAGAAAGGTAACCCTTACATGATCCATTGGCCCAAGGAACAAGGAAAAAATCCAACCTGATACATGACCTTAAAGTCCCAAGAACTGACACAATTGAAACATCCCACCCCTAGCATATGTATCGTGAAGGCACCTAGCTCCCCACCTCATATGGCTGATCGGCTAGCATTTCCCCGTGTAGAGATGCATGGTTTATGGTCCCAATGGTAGTATTCGTACCCTATCATTCTTCTTATCTGGTTAGGTCTTCTTTAGTGGTTTCTATTTTTTCTCATAATCCTTATCTAGTCCTACTTCTGTGTGGTCTTGATGTGATTCTTAGTCTTTTTTGTGGCCTGAAATCCCTATGGCCCAATGTCCAATGGTGTCACAAAGGCCCTACAACCCAAAGGCCTCGTGCCTCGAAGGCCCTAAAACCTGTAGGCCCAAACAGGTGTCCCAAAGGCCCAAATAGGTTGGATAGTGTCATCTTTTATAGTACTAAACAATACATGCTATAGTAATGCTATAGTCCTACTATAGTAACTCAGAAATTCACCCCCACCTAGATTATATCCTGGGTTTCTTTGATTCCAAGTAAGATCCTCTACCACTTGGATACAGGATCATTGGAAATAGTCAATTCAATATCAAATGACCTTAGAATGACTTGAAAAAAATAATAAGACCATATTATTGTTATTCATGTTGTGTATGAGTAGATAGAACATCAATCAGATGTGTGGTCTGCCCAAAAAAACCAAATATGCAGTTTTTAAAGGTTTGACACCCTTTAAATGCAAGTGGGGGATTAAAACCAATTTAATTAACACCTAATGAGATGAAATTAGATTAAAATAACCATAGAAATAATTGTGAAATGGTCGAGTAGACGATACGTAAATCGAAGATCCAGTTTGTCTGAGATGACAAAAAATGCACTTTTAGTTTCATAAAACTCCAAAACATGCGTTTAATGGTCAGATATATAGAAAATGGCCTCATAATGACTTAAAATCACAGTATAAACATATTATTATTATTATTTATGTTTACGAGTAGATGAGATGTAAATAGGACATTTGTTCTTCCTATAACTACCAAATATACAGTTTTTAAAGGTTTTGTACCCTTTAAAAATGTGTTTCTTAATGTCAAAACCAACCAAACGACCTATGAATGCAGTGAAATGAGTCTAAAAAACAATAGAGTGAATTTTGAAATGGTCAAGCATGCAAAACATCATTGGTAGATATTTTTTACTTTCATTAAAATATTTTATTACATTTAAATAATTAGTTGAGATATTTTTTTCTGTGCTAATTATTTTATAAATTGTTTTCATGCAGTTCTATTAGATGAAGAGTGTGGATCTGGGATGATGATGATGAAAAGAGATTTATGTGCTTGTAGTTTTAGGTATTTTGAAATTATTTTTTGTATTTATGAAATATAGTGGTTTTTTTAATGTGGGTGTGAATTTTAAAAAAATTAAAAAACCTATAGTGGTCGTCGTATGGTGGTATCTATAGATGATCTCAATGTAGGCTAGAGAGACCTAAAAAATGGAGGTTTTTGCATCCAAATTCAGTATAGTCTATAGTGACTGCCATTTGGTGGTCGCTATAGGAAATCTCTATATTTTCTATGGTATCCTTTAAATGGAAGACGTTATAAAAAATAATGAAGGACATAAAGCGTCCTCTGTTTGGAGGACGTTGGGTGATCATTATAGGCCTTTAGCGATAGATTTTGGTGGTAGCTAAAATTATTTTTTCTACTAGTGATAAACTAATCAAAATACACATAAAATTCATTAGGGGGGCATAACATATCCAAAATTGCATATTCGAGCAACTGGGGATCACCACACTATATCGTGATCCTCTCGGAACTCGTGAGGAGATGACCATATAGCGACCCAAGCTTAACATACATGGATATTACATAATTTTAGATGATTATTCAGTACATTACAAAAATAAATGAATGAGGACCGTAATATTTTAATGTCTTTGGATACTCAAAAACATAATCTTTTATTCTAGTGAAAGATCTTCAATATCTCCCATAAATAACCTCACCTTTAGTACTTCTAACTAAAACCTTTCTTCATAACCTAGAGAAAAGAAACATAAGAAAGGGCTGAGATCAAATTCTCTATAAGGTTAAACAAGGGAGACTTGTAATCATAAACATGATCATAAGGGGTATGAGAACACGATCATGAAGATCAAATATCATACCCAGCATATCAAAGATCATAATAGAGATCATGGAATTAATATTTGTAGTTCATGAGACATAAATCATAATGAAATAAACATAATAGGCCATGAAATCATAACATAGTAATAAGACATGTAATTTTGGCATACATAAACATGTGATATCATTCCCTGTAAGTCAATATGCATTGCTATAACTTATTAGGGAACTTCATGGGAACTTCACCCACTGGGTGGGACACACAGCCATCCCCAGTCATAGTTCTTTTCTTATAAGGGATTGGGTATCCCCATCTTCCCTTAATGGATTGGGTTTCCCCATCTTTCATCATCAGGGTAACTACACCTACTGGGTGGGACAAACCACCATCCCCAATGTAAGTCCTTTCTTTGTAAGGAATCAGTTTCCCCATCTTTCCATAATGGATCGGGTTTTCGCATCTTCCATCATCATGGTGATTATGCATACTGGGCGGGACAATCCACAATCCCCAGTGAAAGTCCTATCTTTGTAATGGATTGGGTTTCCCCATCTTCCTATAATATATCAAGCCCGTCGAATTGATTCTCATCATTATCTCATGAGATATAAATCTTTACCCAATGAATTGGAGGGAGATATATATCCCACCTATCACATAATTAAATCATACATACATGGTCCACAATATCATAAATAATCATATCATTACCCATGAAATCAAATGGGTATCATATACATGTAAACATGTCATAACCTGTGGAAAGATACATGTTTCACATTCATTTCATCACAAACATAACCCGTGAAAAGTAGGGGGTTTCCAAATAATATAACCCATGAAAGAGAAACGAGTTCCCTAAACATATTAACTATGAATAATGAATGATATTCATAAATACCATTGCATTAATCATAATTCATTCAAAGAAAGTATATAAATTTGTCCTTTAGATCATTTCTTAGAAAGGCATGAGTAACATCAATAAATGTCATCTTAGATGGAAAATCATATATAAATGTACTCTAAAAAACTTCTTGAGGAAAAAATCCATTTTTGTTTGAAAAAGGATTTTTAATACATAAAACCAGTTGAAGATAATTTGTTTTAAAAATACCTTGAACACTTATAAAGAATACATGAAATAATTTTGAAACCATTTTTCCTTGAAAACATTTAAAAAAACATCAAAACATTCTAAAAACCTTTTTATTTGAAAAACATGAAAATTTTAAAATAATTATTGAAAATGTTTTGAAAATAATTTTTCTTGAAAACTTAAAAAGAAGCTTGAAAATGTTTTGAAACCCATTTTTCTTGAAAACTTATAAAGAATCTTAAAAACGTTTTGAAATCCATTTCATTGAAATCACTTTCAAAACTTGTAAATAAGACATGGAACATTTGAAAATATTTTTCCTTGAAAGAATTCAAAAGAATTTTGAAACCATTTTGAAAATAATTATCCTTGAAAATTACATTTAAAAACATTTTCTTAAATATTAACTTTTTTAACAATGAAAATGGAGCTTCAAATAAATGATGGTGGGTAAATCTATAAATGTTGTATGTGGTCAAAAAAACATTCCTTTTACACAGTAAAAGGGATCAAAAAGATCTTTGTCCATAAAGTGAAAAAAATATTCCCTTTAAGATATTGGTAAAAGAAAAAAATGGTAAATTTTTTTTAGATATTATAACGGAATGGTATAATATTATTCAAAACCCTTTTTAGAAAACATAGTTTTCTGACCGAAGAGAGGGTAAATTGGGGATTTTCTAATAATACTTTCTTAATTATCTTATGTACCAAAGAGTAGATAATAGTACCAATACAATGTTATATCATGATATAAAATAGTATAATTAAATTAATAGATTTTATTGGGATATGGAACATAATAATTCATCAAAGGAAGAATAAACATTAAAAATCTTGAAAAGCTATGAGATTGTCTCAATAAACACTTATAACTTGGTAACTTGGGATCATAATCTACATTTAAGGAATGAAAATTACATGAATCATATAATATCATGAAAATATATAGATTTATGATATATCATGTAAAATGGAAATATAACCACCTCAAAAAAGAGTTTAGCTGCATAACAAAAACATGAGTCTTAAAGAAGACAAATTGAGACAAAACTGTTTTACCGATTTGGTAACTTTTGAAACTTAAACCCCATGAACGAAGGATCATAAAATGGATATGTTAATACCCATAAATTTTTGTATAATATACATATAGTACAATCATGATAATTATATACACCAAACATAAGTAAAGAGTGGTGAACATAACATTTATCTCATGAAAATTAAAACTGAGAGGAAATCTTCGTACCTTGTGTCTTGACTCTCTCCGTACTCATACAAGATTCCTGAATAATAAATATAAATTTATTATTAATATTTTAAGTAATAATATTATTATATATAATACCATATATTGTTTTATTATTACCATATACTACCCTCTTTTTAACGATCCTATGTTAATGTTTAACTTCAGGTAAAATTTACTTTGTTCTTCTGGTGTGTCTTAATTTGTTACATCTTTGGTCCTTATACTTATATCATGATTCGGGAATGTAAAACATGATATAAATATCAGGAATATAAATTATATTTATATTATAAAAATCTATATAATATACGAGTATGATATGGAATACACCGTTCATAGAGATGGTAAGTCGTACATACATATGAACGTTGTTTCTGTCTTTATTATTGTATTGAAAGAAACTATGTAAATGAAATATATATATATATATATGTATATATGTATATATGTATATATGTATATATGAATATATATATATGTATATATGTATATATATATTTCTTATAGTAGAATAAATATATCATATATATCATATATTTTCATTAGAACCATCCTTAATACATTACATGTGGTGTGTGAACGAATCGCATCTCTTTGAGGGGGTGGTAGTCCACACTTCCTCAAACGAGATTATCATATTAACACCAAATGGAAGGTAAAAAGACGTGTGTTGTAAAATTAATAAAAAATAATAATGAAATAATAAATATAATACATTCCATATATAAATATATTGTCCATAATAATGGCCACCATGATTGGTGGTAAAGGATAAATGAACAATCATCGTTTTGTGAATCAACATTTCGCCGTACAGAGAGATAGTATGTTCAACATCTATTATATGAAGTTTTGTGTAAGTATACATAAGAACATTATCATAGAAACATCCTAGTATATTTAGGATACTGGTTTAATCATACAATGAGGATATTAAGAGAGTGTAGGGGTGGAGAAGGAAAATAAAGGAAAGGAGCATGAGAGAAGATGTTGCCTCTTAATCGGGTAACTCGTTCTGGTTTGTCCCAAAAGGCTTCCTTAAGAGGGTTTTTACCCTAATGAAGGATTAAAGTACTAAGGAGGATTTTTGGGAGGAAATTTGGTCATGTATTTTCTAAAATTAAGAGGCATGAGAGGTGATAAAAATGGGTAGTGTTTGTGGCATTTATAGGGAAGGAAAAGGACTCACATGGAATTTTTTGAAACAAATTAGGTGTCCACATGTTATTACCTAAAAAGTCCTAAAAACCAACAAAACTAAATAATGGGTGGTTTTTTGATGATACATGTACAAAAAATAGGTGTTTTACAAGTTTCAAGGTCATTTGGGCCCTTATTTTTAATATTTATCCCTAATTAAGTTTAATTTGGCCTTAATCTCTATGATTAATTTTAATCACTTTTAATAATCATTTTGGTAAACAAAATTAACATTTTATTATTAGAATACAATCATTAGAATTAATAAAATTATGTATTTTATATTTTTTAAATTTCAATCACTTAAAGAGAAAAATTAAAATTAGTGCTAATCTCACAGACTGGACGAAATAACAGGGTTTTAAACTAGGAAAAATTTCAAAAGTTTTTTAACATTTTATACTCAGTTTCAAAGTGAAATTTATTATAATGAATTAAATTATATTAATATATGTAATATTCATATAATTTTACCTTAAAAATATTTATAATATCATTTATCATTAATAATTAATTAGGTAAAAAGGCAGTTTTCAACTAAAAAGTAGTATTTTACACCATTCATCAAAAAATGATGTTTCTTGAAAAAATACCAAAAAATAACCTGGGGATAATTTTGATATTAAGGATCAAAAATTTTAGTTTATTTTATCTAGTTCAATTTATAAATTTTTAAAAAATTAATTTTATTATTAAAATTGATTCATTCCAGAAAACAATATTTTTAACATAAAAGGACTTTACCAAAAATATTATCTTTCAATGTCAAAATGTTTTATTTATATAAAACAAATATAATTGAAAATTATTTATTAATAATTTTAATTTCTAGGTTATAATTATCTTATTTAAATAATTAAAACAATAAAATTATATGTTTCATGGAATCATAGAGTTGTGTGCATCGTATGCCAAGTCGGTGTTGCTTGTAGCGCAAGCCAAGTTGGCATTACTTGTAGTGCAACCCAAGTTGGTATTTCATGTAAAATGAATGTTTTACATTGTGTTTTAATATATATATATATATATATATATATATATTTAGTGTTATTTGAAATTAAAAATATTGAAAAGATAAATTAATTCGAGAAGAATAATAATTCTTAAAATCTAGAGGTGCTAAATTCAACTGTCGCAACCCCTTAAAATAAATTTCACTATAGAAATTTTTCTGGGTTATAAACGGTTTAATAATTTAATGTTTCATTCATATAAACCCACATATTAAAAATGGATACTACAACTTACCTTAAAAATGTAAATTTGGAACCATATCGGTTACCCAAAGTATCATATAATTACGTTTCAACATGGGAGAACATAGGTGTCAAGTGAAAACATGGATATGGAAGAAAAATATTTCTATCATGTTATGATGAGGATTGATACAGAAAAATGTTAGGGGAAAGTTAACAACCATAAATCCTTAAATTTTTAATGACTTAAGGGACCTTCTCATTCATCGAAAATGTAGGTATATGACAACATTTTTTGTTTTAGGAAAAGTTAAAGAGTTTTCATTAAAAGATATACCTTCATGGTTTCTAGAAAACATCACCCTTTATTATTAGTTGATATACTTCACCTCCTTCTATAAAAAAAGGTTAATTTTTCATTCATTAAGTACTAATAGATCATGAGTTCTATGATATGACATCCCATTTTTTATTATTTACCATCCACACAAGGTATTTTGAACAGGCTATCCAATATGCATAAATCCTTATATAGAAGATAACACATTAATCTTACTGACTTAATATGAAGTTTAGAATTAAACTTTTCATAAATGGTTAACTGCATAACCCCTCTTAAATATGGAAATTCAAGGAATTTGTAATAATGTTATGAAATAAGCTTAACATTGATTCCCTTATATATTACAAAGTAGCTCTTAGTTATCACATTCCAAACATGTAAATAACCTCATCATATATTCTCTTGAAACATGGTAATAAACTGAATTAACATAAATCTTTTAATAAAACATGCATGATTCCTTATTCCAATGATTACTTGATACATCCCCTAAATCCAATAAGTTGTAATCTTCATCCTTGATGACATAGAACATTTTGTCAATAATCAGTTCCAGGGAAATCTATATTGACCGATTTACTTATTCATATCTAGTATATCTTTATATGAACATCATTATCTTGGTGTTAGTCATTAATTAAGGAATAACTTCCCTTAATTAAATTGTCCCCTCTCTATGAAATCACTTTTCTAGTCCATCATAACCATTCAACATATTCTTGTAAATCCTTAGCAAAAATTTAAACTAAAAAATACATACATAATTCACCATTATTAATTCTAGAATCTAAATACATAAATAATTTAATCATTCAAATTTAATTTCTGGGATATAAGAGCTCATTACTTGGTTTAGAAGTAAATACTTAGCTCGAGCATTGTGTTGGGTAATTCTCGTGTTCTCCATAGATAAGACATTGAACTACATCACAATTTGTCACTCTATGAACCTTTTTCCCACACAAATAACATATTCCCATCCATTTGAGCAATTCTTCAAGGTTATTCATCCCTTCTTCTTGACATGCAAGAATCTGAATCTTCTTTCCTCTATGTCCCTTACCATGAAATCACATCATTCTCTTATTCTACCTGTTAAAAATATACTCAAAGATAAAATTGTTAATCATATACCACGATAGCTAATTCGACATAATCACAATATATTTTTCTCCACTAATCATCTAATTTGACTACTATTTAGAAAATATTCCATCACTTTCAATATTAATCCAATTCCTTCTGGTTCTTTCCATTGACTAAAAATATAATAATAGTCTGAGAAATACTAATCATAGAAGAAAACCACATAGTCATGAAAATAATTACTTATAGGATGTTTAAATCATGACACCTTCCATAATCAATGACACCTTAGGTTTGTCCTAGGTTATTCATAGATAAATTATATCTAAATCCTTCCTGATGGTTTGTGAAGAGTTTTTGAATTACCAAAACATATCCCCCGAGAGTGTCAAACTAGGTGTGTAGCAAGGTCCATTTTTGTGTACCAGATTACACTGAGTTAAGCCCAGAACATCTTGTCAGAGTTGTTACCCCTAGGTATATATGTTCCAAATCCACATCCACTTATAGTATCTAAAATGGATGTATTTCTTGGAAACCACTCACTCTATCCCTTACCAAAATTCCAGGACATTTTCCTAAACAATAACTCATCCTTATACTTATCCTTAGAGATATTGCTGGGCATATCCTTAGAAATAAACCTAGGTATCTCACTAAGGTTTTCTCATCCTAGTTTCCAAAATTTTACTATACATTTCCTTTGAAAACAACTGTAGTGAATTGGCCTTAATATACATAGATATTACATTATTATTTATGAATATTCAGTACATTATAAAAATACATGCCAGAGGAATGTAATATATTAGTTTTTTTGGAAACTCGAAAACAAAATCTTCTATCCTGGTGAAAGATCTTCAATATCTCCCATTAATATCTCCATCTTTATTATTTCTAGCTAAACCCTATCTTATTAACCTAGAGAAAGGAAAGATAATAAAGGGGTGAGCACAAATGCTTTGTAAGGGTAAACAAGGAAGACATGTAAGCATAAACATGATCATAAGGGGCATGAGAACATGATCATGAAGATATAAGTTCATTCTCTACATATAAAATATCATAACAGAGATCATGGCATAAATATTGATCGTTCATAAGAAATGAATCATAATTAAATAAAGAGCATAGGTCATTAAAGCATAACATGGGGATAAGACATGGAATCATCGCACACATAAACATGTCATATCATTCCATGTAAGTCAAGATGCATTTCTAGAACGTATCAGGAAACTTCATGGGAATTACACCCACTGGGTGGGACACACCACTATCCCTAGTCACAGTTCTTTTCTTTTAAGGTATCAGGTATCCCAATCTTCCCATAAAGGATCGAGTTTCCCCATATTCCATCATCATGGTGACTACACCTACTCGGTTGGACAAACCACCATCCCCAGTGGAAGTCCTTTTTTTATAAGGGTTTGATTTTCCCCATATATTTGTAATGGATTGGGTTCCCCATCTTCCATCATCATGGTGACTATGCCTACTAAGTGGGACAAACCACCATCCCTAGCGGAAGTCCTTTCTTTGTAAGGGATTTTGTTTCCCCATATTCCAATAATAGATCAAGCTCGTCGACTTTATTCTCATAATTATCTCATGAGATATAAATATTTACCCAATGCATTGGATGGATATATAGGTCCCACCCATCATATAATTAAATCATACATACATGTGCCACATGATCATAAATAATCATATCATTACCCATGAAATGAAATGTGTATCATAAACATGTAAGGATACCATAACCTATGGAAACATACAAGTTTCATAATAATTTCATCATAAACATAACTCGTGAAAAGAAGTGTATATCGAAAGTATATAACCTGTGAAAGAGAAATGGGTTTCATAAACATTTTACCCATGAAGAAGGAATGGGTTTCATAAATACCATGGCATTAATCATAACTCATTCATAGAAAGGATATAAACAGAACCATTAGATCATTTCCTAGAAAGGTATGAGTAACATCAATTGATGTTATCTTAGATTGAAAATAATTTTTAAATATACTCGAAAAACATTTCTTGAGGAAAATATCCTTTCTTATTTGAAAAAGGATTTTTAATACATAAAACTAGTTGAAAATTATTTTCTTATAAAACTCCCTAAAAACGTATAAAAAATACATGAAATAATTTTGAAAACCTTTTTCCATGAAAAAATTTAAAATAAGATTCAAAAAAATTTAGAATCCTTTTTCATTAACAACACATAAAAACATTTAAATAATGATTAAAAATGTTTTTAAAACAATTTCATTGAAAATACTTTGAAAACTTATAAATGAATCCATAAAACGTTTTGAAAATCATTTTTCTTAAAAACTTGTAATGAATCTTGAAATTATTTTGAAAATCATTTTTCTTGAAAACATATAAAGAAGCTTGAATACATTTTGAAAACCATTTTTCTTGAAAACATATAAAGAATCTTGATAACATTTTTAAAACCATTTCTTTAAAATCTCTTTGAAAATATATAATTAAGACATGAAACATTTTGAAAACATTATTCCTTGAAAAAATTTAAAATAATTTTCAAACCATTTTGAAAACAATTTAGGTTGAAAATCACTTTTAAAAAAAATTCTTAAAGATTGACCTTTTTAACAATGCAAAGGGATCGTAAAAGAAATGATGGTGGGTAAATATGTACGTGTTGTAAGAGGTCAAAAGAACATTATTTTTGCATGGGTAAAAGGATATAAATGTTCCTTGTTCATAAAATGACAGAAATATTCCCTTTAATAGATTGGTAAAAGACAAAAAGGTTAAAAATTTATTTTAGATATTATAGGGGAATGGTATAATATTATTGTAAGCCCTTTTTATAAAAATAGTTTTCTGACCAAAGAGAGGGTAAAGTTGGTATTTCCTAATAACACATTCTTAACTATCTTATGTACCATAGAGTAGATAATGGTACAAATAGATGAGTGTATCATGAAATTGTAGGTTCTGGGCACAACAGAAGAATAGGATGAGTGTGTACTCAACTTTTTAAATTGTTATAATTGATGATTAATCTAGGATCAATAAGACGATGAACACCAGTATCCATAGAATTGAGTCAAAGATAAAATACAAAGGACAGAACCTGAAAATGAGAAGATAACATTGACATATTTTGTTTATAATTAATTTAATTATATTATAGAATTACCTCTAAGGTGATTCATTATTTATTGATGGGTACGGCCATTGGTATAAGGGGCAGATTCATTGTGATATAGAATATAAGGATATGAATGCTCTAGTGGTGATCCACACATGCTCCACGTATCTCCAGACGTTTCCGAAGGAGTCTTCGGGTGCTAGTGTGGATGATACGTGCGCTTATGATGATTGCCTTTGATCTCCTTGAGAATAGATTCCAAAGCATTCCCTTTGATCCAGTGGAGGAGGATCTCTCTCATTATTGGGATTGTTCTTGGAGTGGTAAGAGTTCTCTAGGCTCGAGATCTTTTCTTCGATGATGTTTGCACGCAATGATTGGTTATCTGGTTGAATGACCCCATTAGATAATTTAGAGAATAATAACATATCAAAGAATTTAATTCACCAGGTAAAAATAAATAATTAGCATAGGTCTCGTTACTTAATTTGTTATTTCCTGTGAAACCCCATGTCAAATAATAATAGACATGCTAGTATTTCCATGACATGTTCTTAACTTTCATGTTATATTTAAATATTATTTAAAATAATAATATTTTATATTATTTCTCACCGGACCCATTACTTAGTCCCCCAATGCTACTCACTATTTATTGGGCCTTGAATAATGACTATTTATTTATTAAATAAATATAACTACATTATTCTCCGATAAATAAATATTTTATCCACACTATATTCTATTAAATAAATAGTGATAAAATAAATACTATCAGGAATACTTGAATAATTATTAAACCACAACCAGGAATAATATTTATTCAACATGTTAAATAAATAAATTATTTAACTGAGATAACAGTTATACTTAGTGTGTGACCCTCTAGGCCTCTTTCTCGTTGGCATTAGGCGGGCTCGCCTAATGTCCGAGATTACTGTCTAGCAATGGGTCAAGGAACCCAAGAGAAAGAAGTTAATGTCGAAATGACATGTCACCTCATATAAATCCTTACAATGTAATATAATCCCATTTTCATGATATCTCCAATCAAGCAGGGAGCATGAAGGTTCCATTAAACCATGTGCCCAATTTCTCATTATTTGACTTTCCAGAATTGAACTTTCCTAGAGAACACCATGGACATTGATTTAGTTAGGCTATATCATTCAAATCAAAGGGCCTAAGATATTTACTTCTATAGAAGTGAAAAATCTTTTCTCGCATTATTCATTAATGCAGTATTACTCATGACACACCCAACATGTCCTACCTCATAGTGAAAACCTGTCATAGTGGTTTTTGTCAATATATCTAGGTGTGTGTGTCATAATACCCATTTATAATAATCTTAAAGTTTAAGGGCCAATACACACATCCGTAGATAAGAACATCCAATGACACTTATTAATGTGGATTTCCTACCGGCTGGTCTTGTTCTCATAATATCCTCCTATATATTACCAAGGGTGTACACCATGAGAAGGTGACTCAAAGTTTCATGAGTCCCCAAACCTGATATCATATATCATGTGTGTCCCTTAAAATGATGTCATTAGCCCATAGAACATATATTCAATAATATTGTCATGGAAATTCCTAGTTCTCATCATAGCAGGGATCTTCTAAGACCTTTTAATGCGATAGCTATTCTTAGAACATTATCACATACTATGACATGTAGAAGAAAAATCATGATTTGATAAGTAGTTTATTAATATTCATCCAATGAATACATGTATATCATAAAGTAAAAAGAAGTTGGTTTCTAGGGAACCAACTGCAACATACTCCCACTTGCACTATAGCCAACTGATAACAACCTTCAGTCTGTTAACTCTCACATGATATTCATGCTTCTACTAAGATATTGTTTTAGTCAAGGGGTCTGTCACATTCATTTCTACGGACACTCTACTCACTGCAACTTCTCCCCTTTGATATAAATCCCTCAAGATGTGATACTTTCAGAGTATGTTATTTGTTTTTTGATGTGACCTTGGCTCTTTTTCAAGAGCCACCGCTGTGGTATTATCACAATAAAATGTAATGGGATATTTACTTTTAGGCACCACATCAAGCTCCTAGAAAAAGTTTAGAATCCATATGGCTTCCTTGGCTACATTGGAAGCAGCTATATATTTAGACTCCAATGTAGAATCAGTGAAAACTGGCTACTTTAAACTCTTCCAACTCATAGATTTTCCATTGAGACAGAAAACATATCCTGATTACAAATTTATATCATTATGATCTATCTGAAAACCCGCATCAGCATACCCTCTGATGACAAGCTACTCGTCTCCTCCATATAACAGGAAAACATAGTAACAACCAAATATTTTTCAAATAAATTTAATATTTAATGCATGAAACTCTCTTCCTCTATAAAACAACACTTTTTATAACTTATCCATTAAATATAATTTTTCACCTCTATGTTTTAAATTTTGAAAAACTGACATGCACAGTTGGGTTGAGTAAGATATTTAGAGACTGATAAGACAAACATAATTTTTGGTGAACAGTAACATAATCTTATGAATAGTAATGTTACCCTTATGAATAGTGACATACCCTTATAAACTGTAACCTCACCTATGAAAGTATATATATAGGATTTAAGTGAATGTATGATGTACCTATGTTTTGGAATAAGTAAATAAATATTTTAAAAATTGAATTTGTCAACTAAATTATAATTTTAATTAAAAAATAAATTAATCATATTTAGAAAAAATTATTTTTGAAAAATTGACTTCGTTTTTGTATTTTAAACTTCAAAAAATGGTCATGGTGAATTTTTGGTATTTTTTTAAAATACTTGAATTTTTATGAATAGTAAAATACAACAATTTTCCATATATATTAATTATCAGTTAAATTCACTATTCCTAGAATTATGGAGGATGTAATCACACTTGGTTCAAACTGACATGCACATATAACTATTCTTCATCATAATAATAAATACGATTGGTTGTATTTGTCAAAATAATAAAATAATGAGTAAAATAATGGGAAAACCCTCCTCTCCTCCACTATAATCCCCCCCCCCACTGCCTCTTCTCTTCACTCCACTAAGCCTTGAAGCTCCTCAATGTTCTGACCAAATACCCTTACCTAGTCACTACCCACTTCCAAGAGCTCTTGTTCTTTCCAAAAGACCAAAAACCCTTCCCTTAAAGAGATTCTCAAGGACGTGGATTAAAGAGGTAAATTCACATTCTATTTATTTCGATTTCATTTCATGTTTCTTTTCTATTGTTATCCTCTCCTCACCTCCTCTGTACAAATGAACATTATAACTCCACTTATCATCTATATACTGGAATTATATCATGTTAACGGAAGAACCATCATCAATATCCTTACTCTCTCTCTCTCTTATTTTATAAACAAAATCATCGTCCATGACGTGACAATTTACAACCTTCGTGGATGATGAAGTTTCTTTCTTCAATTTCACAACCAATATTGGTCATGAAACCATTTTCATGGTTTAACCATGATATAATATATTTATTATAACCTATTTAATATTCCAAAACCAATATATGTACATAATATTAAATCATATGACCGTACTAGTTCATAATAATCAAAATACCACTAAAATAATCTTAGTGATTGTCATTAATAATTCATCTAATGATTCATCCTCATTACATGTAACCAAATGATATAAATGACCATTAACACCTATTTTTGCTCATCAAAAACGTTTAATTTTAATTCTTGGGATTTAGATCTGTTCCACATGAACTCCATTACTTAAAGACAAGTGAACTGATTATGAAAATCAAGAAAACCAACACTCTGAAACAACAAGATTCAATATTATAACTTATCATTAAGGAAATAAATTATATAAAAAAATTATGATAAAATAAATACATATACAATAGGTTCTTAATTAAGTTATTAATGAGTCTAATTTCATATTCTTGGACCATAAGGTCAAGAGAGGAACATTCGGACTTAAGGTAAGGGTGTTCCACCTGAACATCCATTTTCATATGGGTTACTTTTATTGTCTAATTACCTCAATAAAATTACTATATATTATTATGTATTCCTCATGAATTCTTTATGTGAGTTATATTTATGTTTACCAATCACAATATTTCCTTATTTTATGGGGAGTAACATGTTTTAAAAGGAACTTTCAAAATTATTTCCAAAATACAAAGCTGATTCGAGGGAATTTCTCAAATTCTTACCAATTTTCAAGGGAACTATATAATATGTTCTTAAAGACCATTATAATTATAAAATCAATAGTTTTATTATAAAAATACTATCCAAATTCATTTCTGGTTTTATACAAATACATTTCCAAAAGAACTCTTCTTTTCAAAATAAAATATTACTTATCTCAAGAATTACTCGATGGTTTTATAAGAGTATCTTCATCTATTTCAAGGATATTGTTGGTACTTATGTATTATTGTTATTAATGTTTTATGATATCATATACCATATTTAATTGAATTTTTTATGATTATTTTGACTGTGGATGTGATATCTTAAAACCATTCACCAATTTACTTTGAATGGTTAGTATTTATGCTTAATATTCGGGGAAAGTTTTTTAAATTTCATTTGTTAGTTTCAATGTGAATGTATATGTTGTTTATGTTTGTCCCCATTAATATGAGGAATGCATTGGACTTATTATGTGACAGGTGGGTCCCAATATATCCCCTCAATTCTTCATTATGTCTCATGAGAAAAATAGATATGGACTTGGCTTAGGCCTTTCCCATTTTGAGATATGGTTCTAACTGAGGCCTTGACAGAATGTTTCAGAAAGTCTAGAATATTCATTTCACTCATTATGAAACTATAAATTGAAAGTTGAGGAGGTTATTTGACTATTAGAATACCCATGATTATGCTTTATTATGTAATTATTTAGTCAAATCTTATCTCTACAATAATGTGTTCAAGTTCATTTTTAAAGGCATGTATTTTTAATTATTCACCATGCCTAATGTTTATATTTATGATATCTTATTCTATATTTCTTACTCTTACTGATCATTTAAGATCACCCCTTTCTTATGTTTCATTTCCCATGACATGAAGAGGTATATTAAGATTGACTTGGAGAGATAAGAGTGGTGGATGTTCCCAATGGAACTTATTTGTAGTTTTTCAATTAAAGTTGTAATGTTGAACTTATATATGTATCTTGATTTCCAAATCTACTAAACTATTCATTCCTTCGGGATACGACTTTATTGTAATCATGCTAATGTAATTTAATAAGGCATCGGCTCCAGGAAACTGGGTTCGGGTCTTTACCATTGGTACCAGAGGAAGTTTTGTAAAAAACATGGAAACTAGATTTTGAAAAAGTAGATTAGGGAACAAATACCTAAGATATTATTTTAGGATAAAAATAAAAGAACATCCTGATATTTTTTAAGGAATAGATTATGTAGATATTTCTAGAAAATACATCCATGTTTGGATACAACAAGTGGACATGGTTCTAGCACAGATGTATCTAGGAGTGAAAAATATGACAAGGAGTTTCGGGCTTAACCAGGGTATCTTGGTATATGACAACGGGACTTACTGTGCACCTGGTTTGATACTCTTAGGGGATATGATAAGTATAATTCACATTTTCTTTATAAGACATTATGAAGGATTTAAATGTAACTTTTTCCTAAAATAAACCATGTTTTTATTATGGGACTATCCATGCATTGGATTTCAATTTATGCCAAGTATTTCGCTATGTTGAGATTATACATTATGATTCATAACCCAATCTTGTGTATTACATTATTTAGAAATGGAGCCTATTGTAATGAATGTAAACTACATGAATGAGCGTATCCCATGTAGGGATTTCCCTCCTATACAAGATAATGATGTTGGCTTTGGAGATAGGATTGGTTCATAGCAACTTATATCCATACTGAGACAACTTACTCAGGTTATGAATAATAACCTTACATGTATGGACCATCCATATCCACAATGTGGAGGAGCTATGTTAGATCACATTATAAAAAACTGTCTCTATCATTTAATGGGACTACAAACCTATTAGTTGTAGATTAGTGGATATGTTCCTTAGAGAAGATATTTCTCACCTTGGGAAATAACGAAAGGGAAAATCTTGTCATGGAATTTTATCATCTATTGGGAGATGCTGATAAATGGTGGTCACTAATTGAAAACACAAATGATGACGAAGAGATAGAAAAAATGGAATAGGGTGAATTTAAATAATTTTTGTAGATAAACACTTTCCTCATGAATAGCGAGAATATATGGAAAGGCGACATCTAAATTTGAGGTAAATGGAAGATGAGAATGTTGAAAATTATGAATCTGACATCACAAGGTTAGCAAGGAATGTTGTGGACTATATACGTAATCCAAGGACCAATATTGATTGATTATTTTATGGCCTAAATCCATTCATATGGTGGGTGTTGGTCTGCCAAACTTTCTCATCATACGAACATATAGTCTCATGTGCTATCAAGATGAAGAAGGAGTTCTATAAGTCTTATGACTTTAAAGGAAAGAAAGAGAAGAATAGGGTTGCTGAAAACTATGGAAAATGAAATAAAGAAATGGGGGAGAAGGGAAGAGTTGACTTTACACCTTGTGATAATTATGGAAGGAAACATCATGTTGCCTACTTAAAATAAGAAGGGGGTGTGTTAGAGGTATGGACAGAAAGGCCATCATGATGGTGTTCTAATGGGGAAGAAAGAAGCTATTAATGTTCAATGCTATAATTTTATGGAGGTGAGACACTATGCTAATGACTTTCCAAAGCATCAAGGAAATGTGCCTCAAAAATGTCCAAGGGAGAGGGGAAAGCTTATATGATCACAACTGCTGATATTGAAGTTCCTAATGATGTGGTGGATGGTACTTTAATTGTTTCATCAAACTTAGTAAATGATTTATTTGATTTTTGATCATCGCATTCTTTCATATCTTCCCAGTTTTCCAAGAAAATTCAATATTTCCAATTTTATTTAATAATGGAGTTGTCAGTCAAAACTCTTAAGGGATGTATCATTGCAAAAAAGTTGTGGCAGGTCGCCCCCATTATGGCATATAAACGTGCTTTATCTGCTAATTTTATTTTCATACCCATGATTGACTTTGATATAATCCTCAGTATGGATTGTCTTTTGAACCATGATGTAAGAATTTATTGTAAGAAGAAGTATGTTACAGTTTTTGACGACAATGTGGAATCCCTTAACATTAGAGAAGAAACATCACTATTTAATTCTCATATAGGTCCACCCCTAGTAACTCTAATAAATTCAATTATTGGGGAGTAAGGGAATGCAATAACTATAGGCGAGGAAAGGAATGTTCAAATAGATGAAGTACCTATTGTGAAATAATATTTTGATGTATTTTTAGAGTATTTACCTAGACATACACTAGAGTGGGAAATTGAGTTTTCCATTGACTTAATTCCTGATTCATGGACCATATCAAATACCCCTTATAGAATGGCCACTGTGAAATTAGTGGAACTGAAGAAACAACAAGATGAATCGAGTGATAAAGTATCTATTATCCCTAGTTTTCCTCCATGGAGAGCCCCAGTTCTTCTCATTAGGAAGATATATGGATCTATGAGGTTGTGCATTGAATACAGGGAGATCAATTCTATAATAATAAAGAACAAGTATCCCCTACCTCGCAATGGTTATTTATTAAATCAACTTCATAGAGTTCCTAGCATAAATCTTTTTCGATGAAGTTGTGAGACCTCATGGAGTACCTATCTCAATTGTTTCTGACTGTGATCCACGATTTACATTGAAATTGTAGAAAATTCTTCAGAAATATTTGGATACTGATCTTTGATTGAGTACTGCTTATCACCCACAAACTGAAGGGCAATTAGAAAGGACGATACAAACCTTATAGGACATGTTGATATCATGTTAACTTGACATTCAAGGTATGTGGGATCAATATTTTCATTTAGTGGAGTTTTCCTACAATAATAGTTTCCATTAATGTATTTAAATGGCACCATATGAAGAATTTTATGGAAATTGAATTCATACACCAAATTGTTAGGATGAAGTTAGAGAAAGGAGGCTTATGGGCCCAGAGCTTGTGGAGGAAACAATAGTGAAGGTAAAGACTATTCAATGTCATATCAAAGTAGCTCAAAGAAAAAAGATATGTTCATAATAGAAGGAAGGAGTTGGAGTTTCAAGTGGGTGATTGTGTTTTCTTAAAAGTATCTCCATGGAATGGTGTTATAAGATTTTGGAAGAAAGGGAAACTGAGGCCTAGGTACCTAGGCCCTTTTGAAATTCTAGATAGAATTGGAGTTATTGAATATTGTTTGGTTGTGCCACCAAGCCTGTCTAAAGTACACAATGTGTTCCATGTCTCATTGCTGAGAAATTACATGCCAGACCCAATGCATGTCCTCACTTCTGAAGGTATAGAATTGGAACCTAACATATCTTACTGTGAAGAGCCTATCCAGATTATGGACAATAAAGAACAAGTCTTGAGGAATCGGATGAATCAATTGGTAAATATACTTTGGAAAATCATAAAATATAAGAGGCAACATGGGAGCCTGAGGAGCTTATGATGAATGTTGGACTCACCTGTTTTGATAATCCCAAATCATGTTTTGATAATCCCAAATCATCCAAATCATGTTTTATTTGTATGGAAATTATGTTTCTCTTACATGATAATCATTTATGAGAAAATCATGTTTATATAAAAATGATAACTATGTATGTTTAATCTCACTGCTCTCCGGTTTAAAGCTCACAGTGCAAAATTTCTCCAAGTGAAAAGGTAGCCGATGCAAAGGTCACCGATGAAAAGGTCACCGATTCAAATGTCACCGATGCAAAGGTCAATGCTGCAAAGGTCACCGGTGTAAAGGTCACTCATGCAAAGGTCACCGATGAAAAGGTCACCGATGCAAAGGTCACTGATGCAAAGGTCACTAATGCAAAGGCCACCGATGCAGGCTGCTGTTGAGAAGGCTACTGATGGGGAATTTTCAATTGAAAGCTACTGATGGAGAATTATCAATTGAAGGTTACCGATGGAGAGTTTTTGATGGAAGGTTACAATTGGAGAGGTTACCGATGAATGATGCCATTGTGAACTTACTATTAAAGCCTACTATTGTGAAGTATACCGTTACCAGTCTACCATACTCTTCTACTCCATAATTTTTTAAATTCTTAAGATTATTCTAACGGCCATATTTGATAACTTTAATGATTATGACATAACTAATGCTTATTGTAGACATATCGAGAGACCATATCTGGGGACAGTAAGAGGTACGAGAAAGATCGCACGTGATGTACTAATACATATTATCATACCTAAAATATAAAAGAAGAAAAAGTGGTAGGTTTGAACATACGAATAAGAATGGAAGAACGTCTGAGCATATGAAGAAACTTACTCACTAGATCAAAGATGAACCATTAATCACATACACTGATAACCCACAAGCCCCACGAAGTTCATTTGAGGACAAACTCTATTCTAACTTCTGTACTTCATCAACTCTCGATCAACACAAGAAGTAGAACACTCCATTTCTGAAAGCTAGAACCTAGAGTTGCAACACTCTGTTTTGGAGACAACTTCTAGAGAAAGACCCGAACATCAAATTCATCACTTCAAAGAGTCAAGAGATGAAATGAAAACACATAGAGCCTTATAAACTCAATCTCATCATATTTTATCTACTGTGTTCTTTTGTTTTACATTTCTGAGAAGTGTGTATTTTTATCATACACACTCTCTCATGTGCTTGAACTGAAGGATAAAAAAATCTTCACATCAAACTTCTCTTTCTCCTTATTTTTGCACGTATAACTGTGGAAGAGACCATGTGTGGTGTGTGTTGTTTTTCATTCCCATGAAGAATTATGGTAGAAGGTGTAAACCCTGGAAAGTTTGTGAAAACTGTTATAAAGACTGATACAGGCTGTGTATCAAGTTTATTAATTTAAACTGCTTGGTGGTAGGTTATCTACAAGTGGAGAGGATTAAATCTCAGCTTGAGACTGAACATTTTGTTTAACCTTTCTGTGCACTATATTTTGTTATACTCTGTTTTATCTATTTTCTTCTGCTTATTGCTAAAACATTAAAAAGTTTTGCATTAACATTGATAGTTAGTTTTGGTAAGTGTGTGTATGTGTTTAATTTAGTAAAATTGTTTCAAAAGTTGAAGAAGTGTTTTACACTAATTCAACTGATGACTAATCACCCTTTGAGAAACCTGTTGACCAATTAGACATCTATATCTCTACTACCTTAATTAACTAGGCCGTTTTCAAAATTTGGGGGATCTTTAATATAAATTCTCTAACAGTGATTTTAAGTAGGATCTCAATTCACCCCCTCTTATGATTCCACTCCAACCAACAATGAAGAACTACCCAAATATTTTTTTGATGTAACATTCTAGTAATTTCGAGAATGATATTTTTCTGAGAGGATAATGTAACACCCCAAGATTTTGCAAATAAATTTAATATTGAATGAATGAAACACTGAGTCTCTTCAAAACACCAATTTTTTTATAAAATATCCAGTAAACATAATTTCTCCACCTCTATGTTTTGAATTTTGAAAAACTGACATACACATTTGCATTCAGTAAGATATTTAATGTTTGATAAGACAAACATAACTTTTTGTGAATAGTAACATACCCTTATGAATAGAAATGTTACTATTATTAATAGTGACATACTCTTATATATATTAACATCACCAATGATAGTATATATATAGGATTTAAGTGAAAATATGATGTACTATGTTTTGGAATAAGTAAATAAATGTTTTAAAACTGTATTTTTCATGTAAATTAGGATTTTAATTAAAAATTAAATTAATCATATTTAGATAAGTTTTTTTTGGAAAATGTACTTCATTTTTTGATTTTATATGTCAAAAAATGGTTAGGTTGATTTTTTGGGATTTTTTTTGAAATACATGAATTTCTATGAATAGTAAAATGCGGTAATTTACCGTTTATATACCTTATCAGTTAAATTTTCTATTACTAGCATCATGGATGATATAAGAACAGTTGGTTCGAAATAACATGAAAATATTACAATTATTGGTCATAAGAATAAGTACTATTTGTTGTCTTTGGAAAAATAATAAAATAATGAGTAAAATAATGGTAAAACCCTCCTCTCCTCCACTATAACCCCCCCCCCTCGCTCCCTCTTCTATTCACTCCTCTAAGACTTGAATATCTTCAAATTTATACCCAAATACCCTTCCCTAGTAACTACCCTCTTCCAAGAGCTCTTGTAATTTCAAAAATACCAAAAACTATTCCCTTAAAGAGATTCTCAAAGAGGTGGATTCTAAAGGTAAATTCACATTCTATTTCTTTCAATTTCATTTCAAGTTTCCTTTCTATTGTTATTCTATCCTAAGCCCCTCTATCCAAATGACCATGATAAATACAGTATCATATTTATACTATAATTTTATTATGTGAATCGAAGAACTGTCATCAATATCCTTACTCTCGCTTTTATTGTATAAACTAAATCATCATCCATAAGGTGCCAATTTACAACCTTCATGGATGATGAAATTTCATTCTTGAATTTCACCTTCAATACTGGTCATGAAACAATTTTTATGGTTTAAAAAGGCTATAATATATTTATTATAACCTATTTAATATTTATTTACCAGTATATTTACATAATATTAAATCATATGACTAAACTAGCTCATAATAATCAAAAGACCGCTAAAATAATATAAGTGATTGACATTAAATTTTCATCTAATAATTCATATGAATTCCATGTAACAAAATGATATAAATGACCATTAAATAATATTTATGTTCATAAGTAATTTTTAAATTCAATTCTGGATATTTATATTCGTTCCACATGAACTCCATTACTAAAAAACAAGTGAACTGATTATGAAAATCAGGAAAATGAACACTCTAGAATGACGGAATTCAATATTATAACTTATCAATAAGGAAATAAATGAACAAAAAAATTTTGATAAACTAAATAAATGTATAATAGGTTCTTAATTAATTTATTAATTATTCGTATTTCATATTCCTAGACCATAACTTCAAGATCAGAACATTCAGACTTAAGGTAAGTGTTTTCCACCCAAACCTCCATTTTTATTCGGGTTACTTTTATTGTCAAATTACCCCCAATTAAATTCTTATGTATTATTATTTACTCATCATAAATTATATTTTAGTGTTCCATATATGTTTACCAAACATAATTCTTCATTATTTTATGTGTATTTACACATTTTAAAATGAACTTTCAAAATTATTTCCGAAATACAAGGCTGATTCAAGGGAATTTCTCAAATTCTTACCTTTTTTAAAGAGAACCCTATAATCTGTTTTTTGAAATAATTATCCTTATAAAATAAATCATTTTATTATGAAAATACTATATTACTTATTTTCTAGTTTTATAAAAAGACTTTTCTGAAAGAAATCTTCTTTTCAAAATAAAAGAGTACTTATCTCAAGAATTACCCGATGATTTTATAAGAGTACCTTCATCTATTTCAACGCTCTTGTTGATCCTTATGTTTTATTGGGATTAATATTTTATGATATCATATACCATATTTAATTTAATTTTTGATGATTATTTTGACTTTGTATGTGCTATCTTAAAACCATTCACCAATTTACTCTAAATGGTTAGTATTTATGCTTCATATTTGGGGAAAGTTATTTACATTTAATATGTTAGTTTCAATATGAATGTATATGTTATTTATGTTTATCCCCATTCATATGAGGAATTAATTTTCCTTATTATGTGATGATTGGTTCCCAATATATCCTCTCAATGCATCGGTAGGTATTATGAGAAAAATATATATAGACTTGGCCGAGGCCTTGCACATTTTGAGATATGGTTTTGGCCAAGGTGTTAATCATTTTTAGATGTCTTGGTCGAGGCCTTGACAGAATGTTTTAGAATGTCTGGAATATGAATTTCTCTCCTCATTAAACTATAAATTGAAATTTCATGAGTTCATTCGACTAGTAGAATACCCATGATTATGCTTTATTGTGGAATTATTTATTCATCTCTTACTCCTTCCATAATGTGTTCAAGTTAATTTTTTAAGGAATTTGTTTTTAGTTATTCACCATGACAAATGTTTATGTTTATGATATCTTATGTTGTATTTATTACCCTTACTAAGCATTTGATCTCACCCGTTTCTTGTGTTTCTTTTTCCCAGTACATGAAGAGGTATATTATGATTGACTTGCTGGGACAATCTTTGAGTGGGGGATGTTCCCAATGAAACCTATTTTTTGTTTTTCATTTCAAGTTGTAATTTTGAACTTATGTATGTGTATGGATTTCAAAATCTAATAAACTATTAATTCCATTGAGAGACAAATTTTTTATAATCATACCAATGAAATGTAATAAGGCATCAGATTCGGGTGCCTGGGGTCGAGTCTTTACAAATATACTTAGTTCTTCTCAGATACTTAAGGATGGTCTTGAAAACAGTCTAATTTTGTTCTCATAGATCTACTTCATATATTCCTACCATGATCAGTGCATAGGCAACATCAAGTCGGGTACATAACATGGTCTACATGATAGATTATCTCACTAAAGGATATATAATCTTAATCATCCTACCTTTATCATGTAGTGTCTGGGGACACATTTTATTGGAAATATGTATACCATGTGACCCTAGAACCAATCCCCTCTTGAATCATTCCATACTAAATCGCTTTATTAGCCGGTAAATGTATGTACTTTTACTTAGTCCAAGCATCTTCTTGGATCTATCATGAATGATTTTGATCCCTATAATGTAGGATGCTTCTCATAAGTCTTTTATGGAGAAGCACTTGTTCAACCAATCCATGACTAACTGTGAGATTGGTATGTCCTTTTCAATAAGCAATATGTTTTCAACATACACTACTGGGATAATGACCACATTCCCATTAAACCAATTGTAAACACATGGTTCACATTCATTCTTAATGAAACCAAATTCTCGTATATCTTCATCGAATCGAATGTTCCATGACTTATATGCTTATTTAAACCCATAAATAGATATTGCGACTTATATATCCTTTTAGCATCACCTGGTGTCACAAAACCTTCTAGTTGTGTCATATAGACATCTTCCTCAAGGTTTCCATTAAGGAATGCAGTTTTAACATCCATTTTCTAAATATCATAGTCATGGAAATATACTATGGAAAGTATGATTCTTATTGATTTAAACATGAAAACTAGTGAAAAGGTTTTATCATAGTCAATTCCATTGTTTAAAACCTTTAGCCACTATACTTTCTTTATAGGTACTAACTTGACCTTCTATGTCTAGTTTATTTTGAATACCCACTTACACCCAATAGGATTTACATCAATTGGTTCATCAACCAGAACCCAAACATGGTTCTGATACATGGAATCCATATCAGAATTCATAGATTATAGCCCTCTTTCAGCTTTTGAGATCTCTATTTCTTCCTTATAGGAGAGAGGTTCATCATTGTCCAACAATAATGAGTCACCTTCCTCAATGACAATGAAACCATATATCTTTGGTTTCCTTACCTCTCTTTTGCTCCTACTTAGTACTTGTGTTTCAGGAACTACCCATTTCATAGGGACCTGTGGAAATTGTTCCTGTACCAACTCCTGTGTATCTTGAGCATCAACTTCATCTAAGTCAATCTTTCTCCCACTATCCTTTTTTAGGATGTGCTCCCTCTCAAGAAAGGCATCCTATCTAGAAATAGTCACTTTATTTTCTAAGGGGTTGTATAGGTAGTATCCCTTTGTTTCCTTGGGATACCTTATAAAGATACACTACATGCCCTGGGGTGCTATTTTGTTTCCTGAGAAAGCCTTAACAAACAACTCGCATCCCCATACACATGTGTGAAACAAAGTGGGTTTCTTTCCACTCCATAAATCGAAGGGAAACCCATTTTACACCTTTTTTGGTACTTGGTTTAATGTTTATGCTTCAATTTGCAATGTATATCCACAAAAGGATAATGGAATATATTCATGACTTATCATTGACCTTACCATGTCCAACAAGGTATGGTTCCTCCTTCCACTAACACCATTCCACTATGGTGTATAAGGTGGAGTGAGTTGAGATAGAATCCCAGACTCCTGTAAAAGGTCAATGAACTCTTGATTAAGACATTATCCACCTCAATCTAATCAAACCATATTTTTCTTCTTTCCAAAATGATTATCTACTTAATTTTTGAACTCATTGAATTTCTCAATGGACCTAGACTTATACCTCATTAAGTAGACATAGTAATATCTCCTCAAGTCATCAGTAAAAGTAATGAATTAAGAATATCCACCTCTAGCCTCTACTAGAAATGGTCCACATACATCAGTGTGTACCAATCCTAGAATATTTGTGTCCCTTTCACCCTGTATACAAAATAGTGGTTTCTTCATTTCCAATTTTAAACAAGTGTGACATATATCAAGTGGTTTTACCTCAGAAGTGTCTAAATAACCATCTTGATAGATCTTTGTCAGTTTATTCTCATTCACACGACCAAGGAAGTGATTCCAAAATTGGATTTTGTATGAGTAATGTGAACTTGATTAGTTATCAATTCCCAACACTTTGATCTCATAATTTAATTCATACAAACCATTATCTGAATGTCCCATACAATAACATATGTTGTCCTTATAAAAGTAACAACATTTATTTATAAACTCGAAAATAAATCCATCTTTATCTAAACTCGATATAGAAATTATATTCTTAGTAACAATAGGTACATAATAATAGTAATGTAAAACCAAAATCATTCTCATCGGTAATGTGAGGTTGTAGTCACCAATGGAAAGAGCAGCCAACCTTGCACCATTGGCAGCGCGCAGATCCACCTCTCCTCTGGAAATTTTCTAGAATATACTTGGTTCCTTCATTTGAATACAAATGTGATCCCCACAAGCTGTATCTAATACCCAATATGTATAAATTGAAAAATTGACCTCGATAACAAACTCACCTTTGGCTTCCCCATGCCTCTGGTTGTAGTTCCTCTTCTAGTGGCCTGACTTGCCACATGGAAGGCATAGTGCTTCCTTTTCTTTACCCTTCCTCTGGATCTTCTTCTTCTTGGCTAGATGGTTCTCGCAGGCTTTAGATTTTTTATATATATTAGGTCCCTTTTCCTTGTCATTCTTCTTCCTATTCACTAAAAGTACTGCATTTTTTTCAAGCCCCATGTCCTTATCAACTTGGAGAATCAGGGTAAGAAGATCTGATAGACTCTTCTCATTATTGATCATATTATAATTCACAATAAAAGTTGAGAGGTTCTTAGGTAGAGATGATAGTATGAGATCAGTATGCAACTCATCTTATAATTTATTCCCTATGATGTCCATATGCTCAATGTAGCCAATAATCTTGACTACATGTAGTCCAGCTGGCGCAAACTCTCCATGCTTAGTAGTGAACAAAGCGTTGGAGATCTCATACATCTCTTGTCTCGCCTTCTCTTGATAGAGATTCTAAAGGCGATACATCATGCTATAAGAATCCATTTCCTCATGTTAATTCAATAGCTCATTGGTCATGGATGATATCATGAGTCACTGAACATATGTAGCATCATTATGATGTTTCTCATACATAGAGAGTTCCTCATCACTCACCCCATTTCCACATGCAACCAGTAATGGCTCTACCAGAAAATAATGTTTCTTCTCATGGTGAAGGATAACACGAAGGCGCCTTCGCCACTCTTGGAAATTAGTGCTAGTGAGAAGGTTTTCCTTCTCAAGTATGGATCATAATGATATGTTTGATGTCATTTTTATTGTTGTTTCTACAAATTAATATGAACATAATTTTAGTACTTTTTTTGATAAATATAGAAAAATAAATAAATTAATATCTATTAGTCTCTCACTAGTTTTTTGAAACACAATAGTCCTCACCTTTAGCTTTCGAATATCCTATTTCTTGGACATTATAGTGAAAAAGATCTATATTTACCTTCAAATTATTTAAACTAGGGTTGTTAAAGAAACTTGAAAGTTTTTAGGCTGACATTCCAAATTCCAACTGCATTAACTCAAAACTCATTGATCTGTTAAGTGGACTCCCCAATCTTGAAATCCATAATTTTGGATTTACTCATCCTTTTCCTCTCAGTTGCACCATTTACTATTAGGGAAGTCAACCCTTGATGTAAACAATGTTATGTAAACCCAAAACTTTAAATTATAATTCCCTGATAAATGAAAGCACCCCAACTGGGGTTGGTCAAGAACATTGAACTATGGTTCGATTCTAACCAAAGTAATGGAAGGCTATACAGACTTAATAATTAATTGAGCTATTTTATCCTTTATTTGTAAATTTCCACTTATTATATGGAATCCCGCCTTTTTATTACATAACTTTTCATTACATTTTACAAACAGAGGTTCTTTAAAGTCTACTGTCCTGGAAATCAGTTTCATAATACATGAAAAACAACATAAACCATTATTTTAATCCACTTTTAAGGCTTCATCATAATTTCATCCTAATTACAATTACTGCATCTCATAACCTGTAGACATACATTTAAAGGTAAGGGTGAGCAGAAGGCCCAGTAAGGGTAAACAAGGGAATCATTTTACTTGTGACATCAATAAGAACTTGAATAAAAGCATAAGGACATGAGAAATGAAAGTATAGTCATTTAATAATAAAAATAACATGAATAATAACTTGAATATGTGGATAAAACATTTCATTGATATATTCATGAACATATCACCAAGGTTTATCCCGGAGGTGTCATAAAAATTACCAAGGTTATTCACCAAGGTATCGTGAAACTTGTCATCTCTAGAAATTAATTCATTACCCAATGCATTAGAGTTCTATCAAGGTGAACCCTAACTATATCTTTAATTTAATGTGAGCCAAAAATATAATAATTAGACATTTCATAAATAACCGAAAGATAATAAATGAAATGAGTTTTATTTCAAAATCGTGACGTTTTAAAAGTTCTTAAAAATAAGATCATTATATCATTTATAACCCATGGAAAGGGAGTGAGGGTTATATGTATGTCCATTATAGAATAAAATATATCCTTTTTATATATTTATGAACACCTATATAAATTAAATAGGTCTTGTCATTCACAAAAATAAACAAGATAATTTCTTTAGAGAAAGAGATAGAAATTTTGAGACGAAATTTCTGTAGCATAACGGCTATATATCATGGTTTTAGAAAATAAAAAAAGGGTGTAAAAGGGTAAACCACTCATAAATAACTCATATTAGAATATAAATAAACAATAAAATGGAGATAAGAACATGGTATGGATATTGGAATGACATACCACAAGAAAAGGAAACTTGATAGGAAAGAAAAGATGTAATTTCTTTTACGAGAAATTCGGCAGCCTAACGGCATCACTTAAAAATTCAGAAAACCAATTGATGAGAGAATAAAGGGTCTATAATAATTTTTACATGAAATAGACAGTAATAACAACATATAAGTATAAGTCCCCAGCCTTAAACCTTACTTAATCTTGAGTTAATACAAGATTACACATTGAGGATCTTTTCAGGTTTAGAGTTTTAGAGAATTAGATCATAACTATGGATTACATTCCACATTTAAAAAAAGTGGTTACATAAAAGATAGTATTAATATTTTCCCATCAACAGAAACATACTTAAAATAAAACATGGATTCTTTCTTGAAACTTCCTTGACACTATCATCATATCATGTACCTTTCCCTTTACCAGTGAAAAACATTTCAAAAAACTTGGGATGATCGTAAAAAGCTCAGTAAGGGATATAAAATATATGGAAAGGAAACATGAGTAAATGTACACATAAGAATCAATGAAATCATAATTTACTCATAAAACATAAGCACTTTAACATACCTCATCAAATCATGAAGAAATCATAGAAATCATAAGACATAAAGGTAACTTGAGGCATTCATAACATTTTACGTAGGGAGTAACCCTCTTGGTTACATTTGGAATAACCACCACAGTATATTCCCTAAATATCTTCAGAGAAACCTTAACGTTTCACTCCTTCTCATTACCCAATGCATTGGAGAGCTATATCAGGCTCACCCGCCCTTAGTTTATCATGGAACCACCCATCTTCATAATAATTCCCAAGAACCATAACATAATCGTATCACATAAAACATGCATAAAGGAAACATAACATTTACACTTTTCAATTACAAGATATCAATACAACACATTGATACAAAAACATTATGAAAACCATTTTCAACACCAAACTAATAGAAAAGTAAAACATGGTATTTATTTTTCTTTTAAAAAGAAGGTATGTCTTGTAGAGGAAGCCGAAACTCAAATAATGGTCATAGCGGCAGAGAAGTCGTTGTCACCACATACGTATGACAAAAACATTTCCTTTTGTCATTTTTTAAAAAGCTTCGTATAAAAAAAGATTCTTTTTTGAATAAGAATAAAAGTCAAAGGGGTTTATACACCGTAAAAAGAAGGTTGTGTATAAAACAAAATATGCCTCAATGAAAAGAGATTGAGACGAAGTCCCTTACAAAGACGGTATCCTTGGTTTAAGGATAAATCAATTACATAATTATGTGTGACAAATGAATACACAAAATATAAGTGGATATTAAGTGTAAAACAATCAGAGGTTATTCACATATATTCATAGAACGACATATTCAAGGAGTAAAAGTGTATCCCAAAGAATCAAATTTGGGTTAAGAAGTTCCCTTTCAAAAATTTGACAGCCTAACAGCGTCACTACAAAATTGATAAAATGAGTTGATGAGAGATAAAAAGTGTATCTCCTCACATGGAAATAAAATTTAACTCAATAAGGATATATAAGAACATATCCCAACATAATAGTATGTGAATTAAAAGACATAACAAAAGAATTCTTTTAAAAAGAGGAGGGTGAAAGGTTCCCTTACCGACATGGGTATCTTTCGAAACGTACACCCCGTGAAAGAAGGAAAATACAACATTGATGTAAATACTCATAAATGAAATTATATTACACAATGAGTAAAATAATGGGTAGTACATACACCACTCAATGGAAATTGTGGAAAATGTAGCATAAATCTCACGGGAATAAAAGTGAGATGAAAAATCCCTTATGAAAACTCGACAGCCTAATGGGGCTACTTAAAACTTACAAAAATGGATTGATGGGAGGAAATAGGGTCTCTAATAATATTAACATAAAGTTTATAGAAAGAGTAATATAAAAGAACATCCCCCAACATAACAAAGAGGATCTTAAAAGAAGTGACATAAAGGAGAGTACTTAAAAAGAAAGAGAGAGGTTAGATCTCTTACAAAAATTCGGCAGCCTAACGACGCCACTCAAAACTTCTAAAATGGATTGATGAGAGAGAATAGGGTCTCTCATAATATTAACATAAAAATTACAGTAATAGTAATATAAAATAACATCTCAATAACAAGAAATATGAGCTTTAAAAGGAATGACAAAAAAGAGTGTACTTAAAAAGAAAGAGAGGAGTAGGATCCCTTACCTCAAGTCCGACTTGTCTTGTTCATTTCTTTATATTCCTGAATAATAAACTTTGGTAAATTTATAATTGCTTATGGACCTCCTATAAAGATTATTATTCAGTTCATATCACATATTTTAATGTTATAATAATTGGTTAATAATATGAGTCCATATCAGATGTTTTTGTCGATGTTTGGTACATGAGTCAAAAATGAACTTGTTTGAAAAATGATTGTCCATGTAGTTATAAGTAAATAATTTCCCGAATATTATTAATGATTAAAATATCATATATATCCATTAAATATTAATTTTATACTATTCCATATCATTTGGAGATAAAAAACGAAAAGCACCGTTCATGGAGACGGTAGGCCGTACATACGGATGAACGCTACTTTCATTTTTTCTTTCTCATATTAATGGAATTAAAAATATATGATATATATATATATTATAATTACAGTATAATATATATGTTATATAGGTCACATATGTTCATTAATTTCATTCTTTATACATTCCATGTATTGCATGTACGAGTCACATCACTTGAGGGGGCGGTAGTCCACACTTCCTCATATGAAAGTATCGCGTTTACACAGCATGAAAAGAATAAAGGTATGGTTTAAATATATAATACAGAAGCATATAGTAAACATAAATATCATATATATCATATATAAAATACAGTGACATCATAATGGCCACCTTTAAAGGTGTTAAAAGATTATTGAACAATCATCGTTTCGTGAGGTAGAAAATCGTCAAGCACAGAAACAGTATGTTCTTTAACCATTAGACGAAGGTGTGTGTAAGTGTAGCTCTAATAATTCTTATAGAAACAACTTAGTATATTTAAGATACTGGATTTTTTACAAAAGAAATGAATAAAAATATGTTAGGGGTTGGAGAATCAAAATAAAACAAAAGGACACAAGTGAAGACACTACCTTGAAATCGGGAAACTCCCTTTGGTTTGAGCTCAAAGGCTTCTTTGGGAAGACTTCTGCCCAAAGTGAGGCTTCAAGGAGTTATAGAGGGATGTGGAGAAACAAAATTGGTAGGGTTTGGCTAATCCAAAGTCTTTGGAAGTGTGGGTATGAAGGTAGAGGTGGGGGCCTTTTATAAGAGGAGAGGAGGGGCACTCTTGGAAAGTAAAGAAATGTTACTTTATTTTTGAATACGTTTCGGATTTTAATGGTCCCAAATTGATTTTTTTCAAGGATAATGTGATAAGGGTTCTAAATAAACCCATAAATTAGGTTTTGGATATTTTTAGGTCTTAGATTTTACATTATCTTTCCATTTTATTTAAATTGTTAAATAATGAGGTCATCGTTGCATCATCATGATGACATAAATAATTTAATTTATTTAATGTCTAAAAATTATAAAAAAATACTATGATGTAGGAAATATTCTTAGCATTCCAATGACCATTTATAGTAAAAAAGATGACTTGTATAACCCCATGTAAAAATTGTTTTAGTAAAACATCTCATGTTTGTGTCATTTTTACTTTAACATTAAATAAAAAGGTATTTATGTCATTTTCCAACCAAAGTGAATCCATGGAGTCCCCAAGTTGACCCATGGATTTTCTTGGTCTTCCATGACACATCAAATGAGGTTAGGACATGTGTCTAGGTCATTATTTTTATTGAAACATTATTCTTACCTTAAACTATACTAATTACCTCTAATCGCGATTAAAAAATAATAAGTTACTATTCACCAAAATATTATTTTTATCCCATTGTACCACATATTACTTCTTAATGACAACCATGTATGTCGGATTTTTTAAATTTAAAATACAGAGGTGGTAAAATTTCATTTAAACGGAAAATCAGTTTTTATAAGTACCACATAGTGGTTTCACTATTCAACAAAAATTGAAGTTTTTCAGAAAAATACCAAAACTTTACCCTAAGATATATTTGATATTCTGAATTCAAAAATGATGTCTATTTTACAAAATTCAAAACATATTAGTTTTATTAATTAATTTAATAATTAATTCTTGCTGTCAAAACAAATAGCGTGTTTTTATGAAACAAAATGTATCAAAAGATTGACACTAGTTTAAGTTCGATTTCAAAGTGAAATTAATTCCAACAAACACTATTGGATTAAATGGTAAAAATATATTCTAATTTCACTTTAAAACCAATTAAAAATATAATATAATCATATAAATAAATTAGATTAAAAAGAGGTTTTGAATTAAAATACAACATTTTTCACTATTCATTAAAAATTGAACTTTTTCGGAAAAATACCAAAAATTTACACAAAGTAAATTTTGATGTCCCGATTCTAACGAAGAATTTTATTTTTTCAAATATAACACATAAAATTGTCAAAAAGTGGATTTAAAAGAGGTTCTCCATAAAAAGTCGGTTAATCGACCTTTTAAAGAATATTAGAATGTTTACGCTTAAAATTGGATTTATTCGCATTTTTAATCCTCTAACATTTATTTTAAAAAGTAAAAATATTTGAAAAACATATATAATAATTTTGTTGTTTATTATGTTCATTCCCACCATTACAACGGCTAGGCATTAACTACTATTTAAAATAATATTATTTTATTATTAGAGTGCAATGTAAGATTCCAAAGAAACTTGTTGTTGCGTGTTGGGTACGCCATCGAGCATAACCTCCCCTTTAAAGTCATATTAATATTTTATTCACAAATATGGATAAATGTGAAAATTTCATACTCTTTATTTACCTGGGGTGTTACATCCTTCCCCCCTTTTGGGAATTGCGTCCTCGCAATTTTAAAATTGAGCTTGGGAATATCCTTGAAAGTCCCACATCGGAACAAGAGTCGGTAAAACAATAACTTTAAAATAAAGGAATATAAGTACAGAGGTCACCCGAGTTAATCCATACTTAGGAATCCATGTAGGAAAACATGGACATGGAGGAGAAAACATAGGGTCATGTTCTGATGGAGAGTGATAGAAAACATGTTTAGGAGAAAGTTAACCACAAGAAAATCACAAACTTGTGATGGGTTAAATGGTATTCGATTCCCCAGTAGGAAATGTTAATAGACAACATTTTTGTTTTAAGTTACTTTTTATTGATGAAATTATTCATAAGGAAAAATAATCACTTATCATGTTGACTTTCAAATTTTATTAGACTCCTTACACAAACTCATATTTTCTCCAAAAGACGAGTATTTAGGAAGACTTGTTCACATTAAGAGTGCGATAATAAACTTCTAGAGAATCACCTAATACACAAAATAGAACTATATACTTCCCATGTCCTTAGACTTTAACCAAAACCAAAACCAAAAAGGTTAGTACAAGAACAGATAATCCAGAAAAGGATAACCCTTTATAAAAAGAAAATCTATTCTAAATCTCCAAAAAATTTCCAACAAAACCTAAAGTTCAATGAGGACCATTCGATAAACAATTTGCCCATAAAATTATTCAAATTAAACCATACTAAGATTGAAACACAAATATTTAAAGGATTTAGTCACATAGTCTTCCAAGTTAAATCGTAACATTTATCTCCAAACAACATTAGTTGCTCTTAATGTCTCTTATTGAAAAGTAACTAACCTAATCATATATCCTCCATGATAGGTTAATAAATTTATATAGATAACCCAAAATCAACTTACTCTTAATTCATAAAATCATCTAACTAAAAAGAATCAGTCAAACTAACCAGATACTTCACGTAGTCCAGTGGTAGGAGATAAATACCAGTCGCACTTTGGTCGTGGGTTCGATTCCCGTAGATTTGTCCAACGCGACGGGTTGTCACACGGTCTGAGTGTTGTCTTTTTTCCAAAACAATATAATTCTTAAAACATTCCCCAAAATGAGATAAAATCATCAAAAATAATCATAACATATTTTAAACTCATATTTATCTCATGCCTTTCATTTTCCATCATAACATATAATAACCCATAATTACCTCAAAATTAAGGATCATATAAACTTTAATGGATACCTTTATAATTATTACCTGAACTTCCACATCGATTGGTCATCTTGTACATGATGAATTACAGAACATACCAAGGTTCAAGTGGTTGATCATGACTCCTTGATAGTTAATTTAGAACAACCACAAGTTTCCTCATTGAATGCCCCATTTTATCTAGTATCCTAATCAGAGAACCGCCACATTTTCCTTCAAACCTGTTGTCTCTTTAGTACCTGCTAGATCCATCCATTCACTAAAAACAGAAATGTCAGTGTGAGTATATCAACAAAACCATCATGTACTAATGAGGAAGTTAAACACTAAGATATACTTACTCATTCACTTTATCTAAAACTAGGACTCTTTCTGAAATCCTATCCATTATGGTACTATCACTTATGCTTAGAGAATACTCTAACCTCTAAAGTTATCTAAACTGATATTTGATACCAACTATAAGGCCCCAGCCTTAAAACTTACATTATCTTGAGTTAATACAATATTACACATTGAGGATATTTTCAGGTTTAGAGTTTTAGAGAATTAGATCATAAACATGCATTACATTCCACATTTAAACAAAGTGGTTACATAAAAGATAGTATTCATTTTTTCCCATCAACGAAAACATACATAAAATAAAACATGGATTCTTTCTTGAAACATCCTTGACACTATCATCATATCATGTACCTTTCCCTTGACCTGTGAAAAACATTTCAAAAACATGGGATGAGCATAAAAATCTTAGTAAGGGATATAAAATATATGGAAAGGAAACATGCGTACATCTAGACATAAGAATCAATGATATCATACTCTACTCATAAAACATAAGGACTTTAACATATCTCATCAAATCATGAATAAATCATAGAAAGGATAAGATATAAAGGTAATTTGAGGCATTCATAACATTATTACGTAGGGAGTAACCCTCTTTGTTACGTTTGGAATACCCACCACAGTATATTCCCTAAATATCTTCGGAGAAACCTTAACGTTTCACTCCTTCACATTACCCAATGCATTGGAGAGCTATATCGGGCTCACCCGCCCTTAGTTTATCATGGAACCACCCGTATTCATAATAATTCCCAAGAACCATAACATAATCGTATCACATAAAACATGCATAAAGGAAATATAACATTTACACTTTTCAATCACAAGATATCAATACAACACATTGATATAAAAACATTATGAAAACCATTTTCAACACCAAAATAAAATATAAGTAAAACATGGTATTTATTTTTCTTTTAAAAATAATTTATGTCTTGTAGTGGAAGACGAAACTCAAATAACGGTCACGACGGCAGAGAAGTCGTTATCGCCGCATACGTATGACAAAAAAATTCCCTTTTGTCGTTTTATAAAACACTTCGTATAAAAAAATATTCCTTTTAGAATAATCATAAAAGTCAAAGGGGTTTATACACGATAAAAAGAAGGTTGTGTATAAAACAAAATATGCCTCAATGAAAGGAGATTGAGACGAAGTCCCTTACAAAGACGGTATCCTTGGTTTAAGGATAAATCAATTACATAATTATGTGTGACAAACGAATACACCAAATATAAGTGGATATTAAGTGTAAAACAATCAGAGGTTATTCACACATATTCATAGAATGACATATTCAAGGAGTACAAGTTTATCCCATAGAATCCAATTTGGGTTAAGAAGTTCCCTTGCAAAAATTTGACAGCCTAACGGCGTTACTACAAAATTCTGAAAATGAGTTGATGAGAGATAAAAAGGGTATCTCATCACATGGAAATAAAATTTAAATCAATAAGGATATAGAAGAACATATCCAAACATAATAGTATGTGAATTAAAAGACATAAAAAAATAAGTCTTTTAAAAATAGGAGGGTGAAAGGTTCCCTTACTAACATGGGTATCTTTCGAAACATACACCCCGTGAACGATAGAAAATAGAAAATTGATGTAAATACTCATAAATGAAATTATATTACACAATGATTAAAATAATGGACAGTACATACACCACTCAAAGGAAATTGTGGCAAATGTAGCATAAATCTCGCGGGAATAAAAGTGAGATGAAAAATCCCTTACGAAAACTCGGCAGCCAAACGGCCCCACTTTAAACTTACAAAAATGGATTGATTAGAGGAAATAGGGTCTATCATAATATTAACATAAAGTTTAAAGAAATAGGAATATAAAATAACATCAGCCAACATAACAAAGAGGAGTATAAAAGAAGTGACATAAAGGAGAGTACTTAAAAAGAAAGAGAGAGGTTAGATCTCTTACGAAAATTCGGCAGCCTAACGGCGCCACTCAAAACTTCCAAAATGGATTGATGAGAGAGAATAGGGTCTCTCATCATATTAACATAAAAATTATAGTAATATTAATATAAAATCACATCCCAATAAAAAGAAAGATGATCTTTAAAATGAATGACAAAAAAGAGTGTACTTAAAAAGAAAGAGAGGAGTAGGATCCCTTACCTCAAGTCCGACTTGTCTTGTTCGTTGCTTTATATTCCTGAATAATAAACTTTGGTCAATTTATAATTGCTTAAGGACCTCCTATAAATATTATTATTCATTTCATATCAGATATTTTAATGTTATAATAATTTGTTAACAATATGAGTTCATATCAGACGTTTTTGTCGATGTTTGGTACATGAGTCAAAAATGAACTTGTTTGAAAAATGATTTTCCATGTAGTTATAAGTAAATAATTTCCAGAATAGTATTAATGATTAAAATATCATATATATCCAGTAAAAATTCATTTTATACTATTCCATATCATTTGGAGATAAAAAATGAAAAGCACCATTCATGGAGACGGTAGGTCGTACGTACGCATGAACGCTACTTTCATTTTTTCTTTTTCATATTAATGGAATTAAAAACAAATGATATATATATATATATATTATAATTCCATTATGATATATATGTTAAATAGGTCACATATGTTCATTAATTTCATTCTTTATACATTCCATGTATTGCATGTACGAGTCACATCACTTGAGGGGGCGGTAGTCCACACTTCCTCATATGAAATTATCGCATTTACACAACATGAATAGAATAAAGTTATGTTTTAAATATAAAATAAAAAAGAATATAGTAAACGTAAATACCATATATATCATATATAAAATACAGTGACATCATAATGGCCACCTTTAAAGGTGTTAAAAGATTATTGAACAATCATCGTTTCGTGAGGCAGAAAATCGCTAACCACAGAAACAGTGTGTTCTTTAACCATTCGATGAAGGTGTGTGTAAGTGTAGCTAGAATACTTCTTATAAAAACATCCTCGTATACTGAAGATACTGGATTTGTTGCAAAAGAAATTAATAAAAAGAGTTTAGGGGGTTGGAGAAGCAAAATAAAACAAAAGGACACAAGTGAAGACATTACCTTAAAATCGGGTAACTCCCTTTGGTTTGACCTCAAAGGATTCCTTGGGAAGCCTTCTGCCGAATGTGAGGCTTCAAGGAGTTATAGAGGGATGTGGAGAAACAAAATGGGTAGGGTTTGGCCGATCCAAAGGCTTTGGAAGTGTGGGTAAGGAGTTAGAGGTGGGGGCCTTTTATATGAGGAGAGGAGGGGCACTCTTGGAAAGTAAAGAAATGTTACTTTATTTTAGAATTAGTTTCGGATTTTAATGGACCCACATTGATGTGTTTCAAGTATAAGGTGATAAGGGTTCGAAATAAACCCATAGAATAGGTTTTTGACATGTTTAGTTCTTATATTGTACATTATCTTTCCATTTTATTTAAATCATTAAATAATGAGGTCATCGCTTCATCATCATGATGTCATAAATAATTTAATTTATTTAATGTATAAAAATTATAAAAAAAACTATGATGTAGGAAATCATTTTATCTTTCCAATTAATATTTATAGTCAAAAATCTGACTTGTATGACCCCATGTAAAAATTGTTTTAGTAAAACATCTCATGTTTGTGTCATTTTTATTTTAACATTAAATAAAAAGGTATTTATGTCATTTTCCAACCAAAGTGGCTTCATGGTGTCCCCAAGTTGACCCATGGATTTTCTTGGTCGGCCATGACACATCCAATGAGGGTAGGACATGTTTCTAGGTCATTTAATTTTATTAAAACATTATTCTTACCTTAAACTACACTAATTACCTCTAATTGTGATTAAAAACATAATAAGTTACTATTCACCAAAATATTATTTTAATCCCATTGAACCAAATTATACTTAATAATGACAAACATGTATGTCAGATTTTGGAAATTCAAAACACAGAGGTGGTAAAATTTCATTTAAATGGAAAATCAGTTTTTATAAGTACCACTTAGTGGTTTCACTATTCATCAAAAATTGATGTTTTTCAGAAAAATACCAAAACTTCACCCTAAGCTAAATTTTATATTCCGAATTAAAAAATGATGTCTATTTTACAAAATTCAAAACATATTAGTTGCATTAATTAATTTAATAATTAATTCCCACTGTCAAAACAAATAGCGTGTTTTTATGAAACAAAATGTATTAGAAGATTGACACTAGTTTAAGTCCGATTTCAAAGTGAAATTAATTTCAACGACCACTATTGGATTAAATGGTAAAAATATATTATAATTTCACTTTAAAACCAATTCAAAAGATAATCTAATCAGAAAAATAAATTAGATTAAAAAGAGGTTTTGAATTAAAATACAACATTTTTCACTATTCATTAAAAATTGAACTTTTTCGGAAAACTACCAAAAATTTACACAAAGTAAATTTTGATGTCCCGATTCTAAAGAAGAATTTTATTTTGTCAAATATAACAAAAAAAATTGTCAAAAAGTGGATTTAAAAGAGGTTCTCTATCAAAAGGTGGTTAATCTACCTTTAAAAGAATATTAGAATGTTTACGCTTAAAATTGGATTCATTCGCATTTTTAATCCTCTAACATTTATGGTAAAAAGTAAAAATATTTGACAAACATATATTGTCATTTTGAAGTTAGTTCTTTTCATTCTCGCCATTACAATGGCTAGACATTAAGTACTATTTAAAATAATATTATTTTATTATTAGAGTGCAACGTAAGATTCCCAAGAAACTCGTTGTTGCGTGTTGGGTACGCCATCGAGCATAGCGTCACCTTTAAAGTCATATTAATATTTTATTCACAAATATGGATAAATGTGAAAATTTCATACTCTTTATTTACTTGGGGTGTTACAATAAGAGCATACCCTCATCATAAAGAGATGGAAAATATAATACGCAACATAAAGGAAGTCATGACTTAAAAGAGGGGGGGTGAAAGGATCCCTTACCATGAAGAGTAACTTAAAAAGATTCATGGATGAGACCTTGGGAGGCTTGAGGGAACCTTGGGAGGACTCCTTGGGAGTTAAAGAGACCATAACATCATTGAGGATGATTTTGGAATGGAATTAATTAGGGAAATGTCTTGGTATTTATTGGAAAAGTGAGTGAATAAATTATTAATTTCCAAGGGACACCTCATCGGTGGTATTTGCAAAACCCGTGGGCTTGCCCATGGTATTTTCCCATGGTATTGGGTACTTGGGAATCCTCATAGAATATATAAATATTCATAAGTCTACCAGAAATCTTAAATCATTATTACATCATTAATGATGTCATTAAACACTCGAAACTCAAAACTGCATTTTTACTATTCACCAATAATTCAACTGTTTCAGAAAAATCCCAAAAATTCACCCTAACCTAATATCGATGCTCTGAATTCAAAAATTAAGTCTATTTCATGTATATAATTTTCTAAATATTTTTAATTTATGTTTTAAATAAAATCATTATTTATTCCAAAAATACAACATTAAAACTATAACTCATTTTGTAACACTGTAAAAAAGTAATCAAGGTCTCATAAAAATATCGTATACCCATAAGAAAATAAAGTAACAATTTATGATTAAATTTTATGAAAATACATTTCCATTTTAAATTATTAAATTAATTATAAAATTGTAAATAAAATACAAATGGCGTACAAAAAACCAAAACATAAACTATAATAGTTTTTTCACTTTTAAGATATAGAAAATGTATTTATACATTCATGGGTGAAGTTTCTATTTTTTTGGTCATGTTACTATTCATTAATATTCAAACTATTCATACGGGTATGATACTATTCATACTTTACTATTCAATAAAAATCAAGTTGATTTCATTAGAAACTAAATTTCTCACTGATCACAACTATACAAGACCATTTTTTGAAAATCATTTCAAATTAATAATTACTTAATGAATAAAAAAACATTTTAAAATACCCCTTTTTTCTTAAATTCATCAATAATACACATCCTATATTTATCCAAATATTTGAAATTCGAAAACTTTTCCACAAGAATAAATCACAATTTTATTTATATAAAAGGATTACATAAAGTAACTAAGGTCTCTTTACATATCCACTTATAACACCATCATAGGACATAAGTGTAATGTGTCTTATGGTGATAGAATCTTAGGGTGGCTCAGACAACGTTGCCTGAGTGGTGATTTCTATTAGCTTGAACTTATCCCCTAAGAGATTTCATTCAAGCTTTATACAGTGAAGTTCGGATTGGGCTTGGTCCAGAGCAAAGCCCAATGATGCTACCTCCCTCCCATGATCCGAAATATGGGCTTCATATGGCTCGAGTCTATTGGATGAGGCCATTAAATCCTCTTTCTATATTAATTAACCAAGATAACTGTATTTATAAAAACAAAACAACAATATTATAGTTTTCAATGATCATATTGACCAATGGTCATATGACAGTCGAAACCCAACAGTCTCATTTTAATTATACCCACTAAACAAATTAAAGGATATAGTTTTGTTGAGTATAAAATAAAATAACACACTAAATTTGGAAAAAAAATATAATTAAAAAGTCCAGGTCGTCACATTCTTCCCCCCTTAAGAAATTTCTTCCCTAAAATTTTATCTCATACCCTCTAATAGGAAAAGGAGTGGGTACATCGGTCTCATGGACTCCTCTGGTTCCCACGTGGCTTCTTCACATTTGTGGTTCCTCCACCACACCTTAACAAGGTGGGTAGTCTTGTTGTGTAGAACCTTGTCTCTAAGATCAAAGATCTTCACCAGCTGATCCTCATAAGAGAGGTCATGTTCCAGTTTTACCACCTCTGGATTTAGTACATGTGAAGGGTTAGGTATGTACTTCTTCAAGAGGGATAAGTGGAAGACATCATGAACATGGTCTAGATTTGGATAAAGTGCAACCCAAGAGGCCACTGCTCCCACACGATCAAGGATTTTATAGGGTCCAATGTACCTAGGTTTGAGCTTCCCTTTCGTCCCAAACCTCATGACTCTCATCAAAGGTAAAATCCAAAGAAAGACTTTGTCACCAACATCAAACTCCAAGTCCATTTGACGGTTGTCGGCATAGCTCTTTTGCCGACTAGGAGCAGCCTTAATGTGTTGTTGGATGGAATGAACCTTTTTTGTCATATCTTGCACAAGATTAGGACCAAGAAGCTTTCTCTCACTAGCTTTATCCCAACAAGTAGTAGTTCTACATCACTTCCCATATAGAGCTTCATAGGTGTCCATTTTAATGCTCGAGTGGAAGCTGTTGTTGTAAGAGAACTCAACTAAAGAGAGATGTTGATCCCATCCACCTTTAAATTCCATTGAGTAAGTTCTCAGCATATCCTCAAGTGTTTGAATAGTACTTTTAGATTGGCCACTAGTTGGGGGGTGATAGGTCATACTGAAATTCAATTCAGTGCTTAGAGATTGTTGAAGACTTCTCCAGAATTTTCATGTGAACCGTGGATCATGATCAGATATGATAGAAAGTGGAACTCCATGCTACCTTACCACTTCCATCACATAAATCCTGGCAAGTTGATTAAGATAGAAATATTTATAAATAAAGATAAAATGGGCAGTCTTGGTGAGATGGCCCACAATAACCCATACTTCATTATTTCCTTTGGAAGTTCTCGGGAGACTAGGGACGAAGTCCATAGTGATATTGTCCGATTTCCATGCTGGTATGGGTAGTGGGTGCAATACACCTTTAAGAAGTTGTTGCTCTTCCTTCACTTTCTGACATACCAGGCACGTTGAAGTGTTGTCACCAATCTTCCTTTTCATATTATCCCACTAATAATGATCACGAAGGTCCCTATACATTTTTCTGCTACCAAGATGTATATAGAAAGTAGATCTATGAGCTTCATCCATCAGCTCCATCTTTATTTCCGGAATAAATGGAACACATAGACTTGTAAAAAATTTCAGTACACCTTCTTGATTACCATTGAACTAAAGAAACTTTCCATCCTTCCCAGCCTCAAACTTCTTCTATAAAAAAGGATCTTCTTTCAGGGCTTTCTTGATCTTCTCTAGTAATGATGGTTGGGAAATCATTTGGGTTAGGTTTGATGATGTCCCTTCATTTATAATTCCCATGTCCAGTTGTACTAGGTCATTGATCAAAGGATCGCTTTGAATCCTCATAATGGATAGAACAACTGAGTCTTTCCTGCTTAATGCATCGGAGACTTTGTTTGCTATTCTGAGATGATAATGAATTGAAAAATCTTAGTCTTTACGGAGTTCCACCCATCTCCTTTGCCTCATGTTCAATTCATTTTGTGTGAAAATGTACTTTAAACTTTGTTGGTCGGTGTATATATCACATTTCTCCCCCTAAAGATAGTGTCTCCATATCTTCAGAGAAAAAATTACCGCCACCATCTCTAGATCATGTGTAGGATAGTTCTTCCCATGATTCTTCAACTATAGAGATGCATAAGCAATGGCCTTTTCATTTTTCATGAGGACGCACCCAATCTCTTTTAGAGATGTATCTCTAAATATAATGAATCCTTCTTTACTTGAGGGCAGAGTTAACATAGGTGCAGTAACCAATCTCTTCTTCAGCTCTTGGAAAATTTCCTCACACTCCTTTTTCCAGTTGAACTTGACCCATTTTCGAGATAACGTGGTTAATGGATTAGAAATTCTTGAAAAAAATTTCACAAACCTCTTATAATATACCGCTAATCCATGGAAACTTTGAATCTCAGTTATTTTTGTAAGCTAAGGCCACTCCTCTACAACTTTTGTTTTTGCAGGGTCAATTGTGACTCCTTCATTGGTAATAATGTGCCCCAAGAAAGTGACTTGTTGTAACCAGAATTCACATTTACTAAACATCCAAAAAGTCTCTCCTTCCATAGAGTTTTCAAAATAGCTCGTAGATGATCATCATGCTCCTTGAGACTTTTGGAATATATCAGAATATCACCAATAAAAACTACCAAAAAGTTATCTAGGTAGTCTTTAATGATGCTATTCATCAAATCCATAAAAATAGAAGGTGAATTTTTTAGTCCCAAAAGGAATAAAAACAAACTAATAATGCCCATATTTTGATCGGAAGGCAGTTTTTGGAATATCTTCTTTCTTCACCCTCAATTAAATATAACCAGATCAAAGATAAATCTTAAAGAAGAATTGAGCCCCACGAAGTTGGTCAAATAAGTCATTAATTCTTTGAATAGGGTATTTGTTCTTTACTGTGATTCCTTTCAGTTCTCTATAATCAATGCATAGCCGCATCGATCCACACTTCTTCTTCACAAAGGGAACAATTGCTCCCCAAGGAGACACACTCGGTCGAATAAACCCCTTATCCAAAAGATCTTGGAGTTGTTTCTTTAATTCCTTCATCTCCACATTTTCCATCCTATATGGGGTCTTTGATATTGGTTGAGATCCATGTACGAGTTCAATGGAGAACTCTACCTCTATTTCTAGGGGGAGGTCCAGGAAACTCCTTAGGAAACACGTCAATGTATTCCTAGACGATGGGTACACTTTCTATCCTCAAACTCTCATTTTCTTCTTGTTCTTTACTCATAAATTCCATAAATAAGGACACAAGAGGTTTTTATAGACAAAGATCGGGTTGAGATATATCTCCTTGGAAGATAACTATAGGTTTTCCATTAAATACTAATGAGATTTCCTTACTTCTGCATTTGATATTAGCATTATAATTTGAGAGCCAGTCCATCCCTAGTATAATGTCGAACTCCAACATGGGAATGACTACTAGGTTTTCAATATGATTGTGCTCACCAATGTAAATACTAGAGTTTCTAAACATCGATGATTCATGGATAATACCACAAGGAGTCTTGACTGATAACTATACATTTATCAAGTAGGGGGTTGATTCTAAATTCTTTGCAAACCTGGAGGAAATAAAGGAATGCGTAGAACCAAAATCAAACAATGTAATTACTAGCTTTGAGGGAACAATAATGGTACCTGCTACCACATCATTTGGAGCTTCAACTTCAGCTATTGTGATAATAAAAGCATGACCTTGCTCCCTTGGCCTTTGCTGAGACTGATGGTGGTTCCCCTCCACTGCCCTCAGATTTAGACAGTGATTGGGAAAGTTCCCCAGTTGTCCACACATAAAGCAATGGACATCAGGTAGGGCCTGCACCATCTTCCCCATTTTGTTAGTGTTTGGAAGTTGAGGTTTCACCTCACTACGACAATTCCTCTCAATATGGAAATCTCTTCCACATTTGTAGCATTTCCTTCTCCTGAGAAGGCAGTTCCCCAAATGCTTCTTCCCACAATTATTACACATGGGAAATTGAAATTTCTTTCCTCCTCTTCCCGAATCAAATGTCCTCCCAAATATGGGCTCTATCGATCTATTTTTGTCACTTGATTTATGAGACCATTACATCTCACCAAACACCAGTTCGACTTTCATCGCACTCCGCACGATCTCTTCGTAGCTATCGTAGTTTTGGTAGGATAGATTCAACCAAAGATGAGGTCTCAATCCACGGAAGAATCTATCAACCTTATCATTTGGATCCATGACAGAGCTAGAGGCATATTGTGAAAGTTGGGTGAAGTTCATCTCATATCTTCCGACAGATTCATTCTCCTTCTGCTTCAGCTCGAGAAACTCTTTCTCCATTCATGGTCTCATGGATCGAGGGAAATACTTACTAAATAAAATCCCTATGAACTCGCCCCACTCCATTGCTTCAAACTTCACTCTCTGCCTCATGTTTTTAATCAACTCCAACCATTGGTCAGCTTATCCTTTTATGCGATAGATAGCCAGGGTGACCTTCTCTTGCTCTGAACAGCGGAGCATAGAAAAGATCTTCTCGATATAGCTGATCCACTGCTCAGTAATCAATGGGTCAGTTGATCCACAGAATTTTGGTGGTTATTGACGCATAAAGGACTCAATAGAATGTTGTTCCCTTCATAGTGAGATCGGTCTCTCATCTTGATTCAAGTTATTTCCCATAACATGAGTTAGTTGGTTCATCATTCAAATGAATGTTTACATTCCATCTTTCATCCGAGGGCCATCAGCACATGGTCCATTGCGGTCACCATTTGCACGGTTCCTCCTATTTCCCGCAATTTTCTAAAAGAATAAAACCTTAGTGAGAAACTTCTTTCATTTATGAATCTTTTAACTATAAATGATTCTATGTCTTAAAACTTCATGCTTATAAAATTACATTTCTCTATAATTCCTTCATAATGATTCAAAAAAAGATTATGATTAACCCAACATATCCCCCTAGGAGTGTCCTAAACAAGAGTGCAGAAAGGCCCATTGTCGTGTACCAGTTCCCATTTGAGTCTAGCTCAAATCAGTGTTTTCGGGTTTTACCGCTATGCACATCTGTTCCAGAGCCACCTCTAACTGCTCGTATCCAGACAGTGATTTATTTTCTTAATAAACCACTTACTTAATACTCACCAAAATAATAGGAAGTTTTCCTATATTTAAACTATTCTATAGGATTCATCCTAAATATTTCATATCCTAATTTCCAAATATAAATAAACTATCCTTTGATACCAACTATGGAATCTCATCTTTTTATTACATAACTTTTCATTACATTTTACAAACAAAGGATCTTTAAATTCTAGTGTCTTGGAAATTAGGAACATAATACATAAAAAACAACATAAAACATTATTCTAATCCACTTTTAAGGCTTCATAATAAGATCATTCTAAGTATAATTACTGCATCTCATAACCTAGATACATGCATTCAATGGTAAGGGTGAGCAGAAGTCCCAGTAAGGGTAAACAAGGGAATCAGTTTACTTGTGACATCAATAAGAACATGAATAAAACATAAGGACATGAGAAATGGAAGAATAGGAATATCATAATAAAAATAACTTGAATAATAACTTGAATATGTGGCTACAACATTTCATTTAGACATACATGATCATATCACCAAGGTTTATCCCCGAGGTGTCATAAAAATTACCGTGGTTATTCACCAAGGTATCATGAAACTTGTCATCTCTAGAGATTAATTATTTACCCAATGCATTGATCACTATTAGGGATCACCCTTAATCTGTCTTTACTTTCATGTGATCCATATATATCATAATCAAACATTTCATAAATAACCCATAGAGAATAAAAGAAATGGGTTTTATTTCAAAATCGTGATGTTTTTAATGTTCTTAAAAATAAGATCATTATATCATTTATAACCCATGGAAAGGGAGTGAGGGTTATATGTATGTCCATTACAGAATAAAATATATCCTTTTTTTATATTTATGAACACCCATAGAAATAAAATAGTTCTGGGTATTCACATAAATAAACAAGATAATTTCTTGAGAGAAATAGATAGAAATTTTGAGACGAAATTTCTACAGCATAACGGCTATATATCATTGTTTTAGAAAATAATAAAAGGAGGGGGTACAAGGGTAACCCACTAATAAATAACTCATATTACAATATAAATATATAATAACATGGGGATAAGAACATGGTATGGATATTTTAATGACATACCACAAGAAAATAAAACTTGAAAGGAAAGAGAATATGTGATTTCTTTTATGAGAAATTTGGCAGCCTAACGGCGTCACTTAAAAATTCAAAAAACTAATTAATGAGAGAATAAAGGGTATAAAATCATTTGGACATTAAATGGATAGTAATAAGAACATATAATAACATACCCTCAACAAAAATAGATGGAAAATATAAGACACAACATAAAAGAAGTAATGACATAAAAGAAGGGGTGAAAGGATCCCTTACCCTGAAGAGTAACTTAGAAACCTTGAATTTCAGGACCTTGGGAGGCTTTAGGGAACCTTGAGAGGACTCCTTTGGAGGTAAGGAGAATATAAATTCGTTTATGATGATTTTGGAATGAAAATAATGAGGGAAATGGCTTGGTATTTATAGAAAAAGTGGGTGAATAAATTATTAATTTCCAAGGGACACCTCATCGGTGGGATTTGCAAAACCATGGGCCTGACCAAGTTATTTGCCCATGGTATTGAACACTTGGGACACCTCATTACATATCTCATTATTCATAAGTCTACCAGGAAGCTTATATCCTTATTACATCATTAATGATGTCATTGAACACCCGAAACTCAAAACTGCATTTTTACTATTCACCGATAATTCAACTGTTTCAGAAAAATCCCAAAAATTCCCCCTAACCAAATATCAATGCTCAAAATTCAAAAATTAATTCCCTTTCATGAAAATAATTTTCCAAATATTTTTAATTTAATATTTAAATATTATCATTATTTATTCCAAAAATACAATTTTAATACTATAACTCATTTTGTAACACCTTAAAAAAGTAATCAATGTCCCATAAAAATATCGTATACCCATAAGAAAACAAAGTAACAATTTATGATTAAATTTTATTAAAATACATTTCCATTTTAAATTATTAAATTAATTATAAAATTTTAAATAAAATACTTATGCCGTACAAAAAAACCAGAACTTAAACTATGATCGTTTTTTCACTTTTAAGATGTCAAAAATGTATTTATACATTCATGGGTGAAGTTTCTTTTTTTTGTCATGTTACTACTAATTAATATTCATAACTATTCATATGGGTATGTTACTATTCATACTTTACTATTTACTGAAAATCAAGTTGATCTTATTAGACTCTAAATTTCTTACTGATCACAACTGTAGAAGACCCTTTTTTGAAAATCATTTCACATTAGTAATTATTTAATTAATACAAAAACATATTAAAATACCCTTTTTTTCTAAATTCATCAATAATACACATCCTATATTTATCCGGATATTTTAAATTTGCAAACTTTTCCATAAGAAGAAATAAAAAAAATTATTTATATAAAAGTATTACATAAAGTAGATAAGGTCTTGTTACATATCCCCTTATAACACCAGCATAGGACCTAAGTGTAAGGTGTGCTATGGTGATAGAATCTTGGGGTGGCTTGGACAACATTTCCTGAGTGGTGATTTCAATCAGCTTGAACTTATCCCTTAAGCGATTTCATTCAAGCTTCATATGTTGATGTTTGGCTTGGGCTTGGTCCAGAGTGAAGCCCAGTGATGCTACCTCACTCCCAAGCTCCGAAAGATGGGCTTCATATGTATCGTGTCTACTGGATGAGGCCATTCAATCCTCTTTCTGTATTAATTAACCAAGATAACCGTATTTCTAAAAACAGAACAATACGATTATAGATTCCAACAATCATATAAACCAACGGTCATATGTCAGTCGAAACTCAATGGTATCATTTTAATTATACCCACTTCATTAATTAAAGGATATAGTTTTGTTGAGTATAAAATAAAATAACACAGTAAATTAGGAAACAAATATAATTAAAAATTTCAGGTTGTTACATTCTTCCCCCCTTAAGAAATGTAGTCCCCAAAATTTTATCTCATACCCTTCGATAGGAAAAGGTGTGGGTACTTCTATCTCATGGACTCCTCCAGTTACCATGTGGCTTCTTCACATTTGTGGTTCCTCCATAACACCTTAACAAGGTGGGTAGTCTTGTTGCGTAGAACATTGTTTCTACGATCCAAGATCTCCACCAGCTGCTCCTCATAAGAGAGGTCATGTTCCAGTTGTACCACATATGGATTTAGTATATGTAAAGGGTGAGGTATGTACTTCCTCAAGAGGGATACTAGGAATACATCATGAAGTTGGGCTAGATTTGGAGGAAGTGGAAGCCGATAGGCCACTGCTCCCACACGATCAAGGATTTCATAGGGGCCAATGTACCTAGGTACGAGCTTCCCTTTCTTCCCAAACCTCATGACTCTCTTCCTAGGTGAAATACAAAGAAAGACTTTGTCACCAACATCAAACTCCAAGTCCCTTCAATGGTTGTCGGTGTATCTCTTTTGTCGACTATGAGCAGCCTTAATGTGTTGTTGTATGGAATGGACCTTTTTTATCATCTCCTACACAAGATCAGGCCCAAGATGCATTTTCTCACCAACTTCATCCCGACAATTAGGAGTTCTACATTACTTCCAATATAGAGCTTCATAGGTTGCCATTTGAATGCTTGTGTAGAAGCTATTTCTGTAAGACAACTCAACTAAAGAGATATGTTGATCCCATCCACCTTTAAATTCCATTGAGCAAGTTCTCAGCATGTCCTCGAGTGTTTGAATAGTCCTTCCAGATTGTCCATCAGTTTGGGGGTGATAGGCCGTACTAAAATTCAATTTAGTTCTTAGAGCTTATTGAAGAATTCTCCGGAATTTTCATTTGAACCTTGGATCACGATCAGATATGATAGAAAGTGGAACTCCATACAGCCTTACCACTTCCATCACGTAAATCCTGGCAAGTTGATCAAGAGAGAAATCTTCCAGAATGGAGATAAAATGGTCAGTCTTGGTGAGACGGTCCACAATAACCCATATCACATTATTTACTTTGGAAGTTCTCGGGAGACCAGTGACGAAGTCCATAGTGATATTTTCCCACTTCCATGCTGGTAGGCGTAGTGGTTGAAATATCTCTTTAGGAAGTTGTCTCTCTTCCTTCACTTGCTGACATACCAGGCACCTTGAAGTGTAGTCACCAATCTCCCTTTTCATATTATCCCACCAGTAATGATCACGAAGGTCCCTATACATTTTTGTGCAACCAAAATGTATATAGAAAGTAGAACTATGATAATCATCCATCAGCTCCTTCTTTATTTCCATAATAGATGGACCACATAGTCTTTTACAAAATTTCATTACACCTTCTTGATCAGTATTGAACTCAGGAAACATCCCATCCCTCACGACCTCAAACTTCTTCTGTAACAAAGGATCTTCTTTTTCATCTTTCTTGATATTCTCTAGTAATTACGGTTGAGAAAACAATTGGGTTAGCTTTGATTATGTCCCTTCATTTATAATTCCCATGTCCAGATTTACTAGGTCATTGATCAAAGGATCTCTTTGAGTCCTCATTATGGACAGAACAACAGGGTCATTCCTGCTTAATGCATCAGCGACTTTTTTTGCTCTTCCGGGATGAAAATGAATTGAACAATCATAGTCTTTAATGAGTTACAACCATCTCCTTTGTCTCATGTTCAATTCCTTTTGTGTGAAAATATACTTCAAACTTTGATGGTATGTGTGTATATCACATTTCTCCCCATAAAGATAGTGCCTCCATATCTTCAGAGCAAAAACGACTTCTGCCAGCTCCAGATCATGAGTAGGACAATTCTGCTCATGGGTCTTCAACTATCGGGATGCATAAGCAATGTCCTTGTCATTTTGTATTAGGACGCACCCAATCCCTTTCAAAGATGCATCACTAAAAATAACGAATCCTTCTCCACTTGATGGAAGAGTTTACAAAGGTACAGTATCCAATCTCTTCATCAGCTCTTAGAAACTTTTCTCACACTCCTTTGTCCAGCTAAACTTGACCCCTTTCCGAGTATACTTGGTTAATAGATTTGAAAGTCATGAAAAGTTTTTCACAAACATCCTATAATATCCCTCAAATCCAAGGAAACTATGAATCCCATTTATTATTGTAAGCTGAGGCCACTCCTCTACATATTTTTTTGTAGGGTCAACTGTGATTCCTTCATTGGTAACAATGTGCCCCAAGAAAGCAACTTGTTGTAACCAGAATTCAAATTTACCGAACTTTCCAAAAACACTCTCCTTCCATAGAGTTTTCAAAATATCCCTTAGATGATCCCCAAGCTCCTCAAAAATTTTGGAGTATATCATAATATCATCAATAAAAACTACCAAAAAGTTATCAAGGTAGTCTTTAATGATTCTATTCATCAAATCCATAAAAATAGTAGGTGCATTAGTAAGTCCAAAAAGGCATAACAACAAACTCATAATGCCCATATTTTGATCGAAAGGCAGTTTTTGGAATATATTTTTTCCTCACCCTCAATTGATGATAACCAAATAAAACATCAATATTAGAGAAGAATTGATCCCCAAGAAGTTGGTCAAATAAGTCATCAATTCATCGAAGAGGGTATTTGTTCTTTATTGTGATTCTGTTCAGTTCCCTATAATCAATTCATAGCTGCATCGATCCATCCTTCTTCTTCACAAATAGAATAGGTGATCCCCAAGGAGATACACTCGGTCGGATAAACCCCTTCTCCAAAAGATCTTGGAGTTGTTTCTTTAATTCCTCCATCTCTACATTTTTCATTCTATACGGGGTCTTTGATATTGGATGAGATCTAGGCACGAGTTCAATGGAGAACTCTACCTCTCTTTCTGTGGGAGGTCCAGGAAACTCCTCAGGAATTATGTCAATGTATTCCTAGATGATGGGTATACTTTCTATCCTCAAACTGTCATTTCCTCCTTCTTCTTTACTGATCAATTCCATAAAGAATGATATATAAGGTTCTTCTAGAAAAATATAAGGTTTTGATATATCTCCTTGGAAAATAACTGTAGGTTTCCCATTCAAGACTATTGAGATTTCATTACTTCTGCATTTGATCTTAGCATTATACATTGAGAGCTAGTCCATCCCTAGTATAGTGTCGAATTCCAACATGGGAATGACTACTAGATTTGTGATAAGACTGTGCTCACCAACTAGATACTATAGTTTCTAAACACTGATAATGCTTGGGTAATCCCACCAGGAGTCTTGACTGATAACTCTACTTTTAGAAAGTTGGGTGTTTATCTAAATTCATTGAAAATTTGGAGGAAATAAAGGAATGCGTAGAACCATAATCGAGCAAAGTACTTGCTAGCTTTGAGAGAACAACAAGAGTACCTGCTACCACATCAGTTGGAGCATCAACTTCAGCTGTCGTGATAGAAAAAGTGGAACCTTTCTCCCTTGGCCTTTGTTGAGGCTGATGGTGGTTCCCCTCCACTGCCCTTTGATTTGGACAGTGATTGGGAAAGTGCCCTAGTTTTCCACACTTAAATCAATGGAAATCAGGTAGGTCCTGCACCATCATCCCCTTGTCGTTAGTTTTTGTAAGTTGAGGTTTCACCTCACTACGACAATTCCTCGCAATATGGCCATATCTTCCAAAATTTTAGCATTTTCTGATCCCAAGATGACAGTTCCCCGAATGCTTCTTCCCACATTTATTACACATGGGACGTTGCAGTTTCTTGCCTCCTTTTCCCTGATCATAGGTCCTCCATAATATGGGAGCCATCGATCTCCTTTTTTCTCGTGATTTTTGAGACCATTGCGTCTCACCAAACTCCAGTTCAAATTTCATCGCACTCTGCATGATCTCCTCATAACTATCATAGTCTTGGTTGGCTATATTCTTCTGCATATGAGGTCTCTGTCCACCAAAGAATCTATCAACCTTACCATTTGGATCCATGACAAAGCTGGAGGAATATTTTGAAAGTTGGGTTAAGTTCATCTCATAGCTTCTGATAGATTCATTCTCCTTTTACTTCAGCTCGAGAAACTTTTTATCCATTATTGATCTCATAGATCGGGGGAAATACTTACTGAATAAAATCCCTCTTAAATCTTCCCACTCCATAGCTTTAACCTCGACATTTTGCCTCATGTTTTTACTCTGATCCCACCACTGATCAACTTCTCCTTCTAAGCAATAGATAGCCAGGGTGACCTTATCTTGCTCTGAACAGTGGAGCATAGAAAAGATCTTCTCGATATAGCTGATCTACTACACAGCAATCAATGGGTCAGTCGATCCACTGAAGGTTGGTGGTTGTTGTCACATAATGGACTCAATAGAATGTTGTTCCCTTCATGATGAGATCGTTCTCTCCGCTTGATTCAAGTTATTTCCCATAACATGAGTCAATTGGTTAATCACTCACATGAATGTTTCCATTCCAGTTTCCATCAGAGGGACGTCAGTGCATGGTCCATTGTGGTCACCATTTTCACGGTTCCTCCTATTTCCCGCCATTTTCTAAAAGAATAAAATCTTTGTGAGAAACTTGTTTCATTTACGAATCATTTAACTATAAAGGATTATACATCTTAAAACTTCATTCTTAAAAAATTATATTTCTCTATAATTCCTTCATAATGATTCATAAAAATCTTGTGATTAACCAAACATATCCCTTGGGAGTTTCATAACCAAGACTGCAGCAAGGACCATTTTCGTGCACTATTTCTCATTCGATTCTAGCTCAAAGCGGTGTTTGTGGGTTTTACCCCTTTGTAAATTTTTGCAAGAGCAACCTCTACCGTCTCGTATCCAGACATGGATATATTTGTTTGATAAACCACTTTCTAAATACTCACCAAAATACCAGAAAGTTTTCCCTATATTTAAACTTTTCTATAGGGATCTTCCTAAAGTTTTCATATCCTAATTTCCATAAATAACTAAACTATCCTTTCATACCAACTGTGGCATCCCGCCTTTTTAATACATAACTTTTCATTACATTTTACATATAGAGGATCTTTAAAGTCTAGTGTCTTGGAAATCAAGAACAATAAAACGCGAATACAACATAAAAAATTCTTCTAATCCACTTGTAAAGCTTTATCATAAGATCATCCTAAGTAAAATTACTTCCTTTCATATCCTGGAGACATACATCAACAGAAAGGGTGAGGAGAAGGCCCAGTAAGGGTAAACAAGGGAATCAATGTACTTGTGATATCAATAAGAACTTGAATAACAACATAAAGATATGAGAAATGGAAGTATAGGAATATAATAATGAAAATAACTTGAAACATAACTTGAATATGTGGATACAACATTTCAATTAGGCATTCATGAACATATCACCAAGGTCCATCCCCAAGGTGTCATAAAAATTACCAAAGTTATTCACCAAGGTATCGTGAAACTTTTCATCTCTAGAGATTAATTCTTTATCCAATGCATTGGAGCGCTATCAGGGTGAAACCTTAATATGTCTTTACATTCATTTGATTCACATATACCATAATAAAAAATTTCATAAATAACCCATAGAGTATAAAATAAATGTCTTTCATTTCAAAATCCCTATGTTTTAAAAGTTCTTAAAAATAAGATCGTTATATCATTTATAACCCATGAAAAAGGAGTGAGGGTTATATGTATGTCCATTCCAAATTAAAATATATCCTTTTTATATTTTTATGAACACCCATAGAAACGAAATTGTTCTGGGTATTCACATAAATAAACAAGATGATTTCTTGATAGAAAGAGTTATAAATTTCGAGACGAAATTTCTGCAGCATAACGACTATATATAATTGTTTTAGAAAATAATAAAAGGAGAGGGTACAAGGGTAAACCACTAATATATAACTCATATTAAAATATAAATACAGAATAACATGGAGATAAGAAAATGATATGGATATTGTAATGACATACCACAAGAAAAGAAAACTTGAAAGGAAAGAGAATATGTGATTTCATTTACGAGAAATTTGGCCACCTAACGGCGTCACATAAAAATTCAGAAAAAAAATTAATGACAGAAGAAAGGGTATCTCATAATTTGGACATGAAATGGACAGTAATAAGAACATATAAGAACATACCCTCAGTATAAATAGATGGAAAATATAAGACGCAAGATAAAGGAAGTCATGACTTAAAAGAGGGGGTGAAAGGATCCCTTACCGTGAAGAGTAACTTCAAAAGCTTGAAGGTCGGGACCTTGGGAGGCTTAAGGGAACCTTGGGAGGACTCCTTGTGAGATAATAATACCAGAACATCATTGAGGATGATTTTTGAATGAAATTAATGAGGCAAATGTCTTGGTATTTATAGGAAAAGTGAGTGAATAAATTATTAATTTTCAAGGGACATCTCATCGGTGGTATTTGCAAAACCATGGGCTTGCCCATGGTATTGGCCACTTGGGACACCTCATAGAATATCTCACTATTGATAAGTTTACGAGAAATTATACATCATTAGAACATAATTAATGATGTCATTAAACACCAGAAACTCAAAACTGCATTTTTACTATACACTGATAATTCAACTGTTTCAGAAAAATCCCAAAAATTCACCCTAACCTAAAATTGATACTCTGAATTCAAAAATGAAGTCCATTTCATGAATATAATTTTATAAATATTTTTAATTTAATTTTTAAAGAAAATCATTTGTTATTCCAAAAATACAACTTTTAAACTATAACTAATTTTGTAACACCTTAAAAAAGTAATCATTGTCCCCTAAAAATATTTTATACCCATAAGAAAATAAAGATACAATTTATGATTAAATTTTATGAAAATACATTTCCATTTTAAATTATGAAATTAATTATAAAATTGTAAAAAAAATACTTATGGAGTAGAAAAAAAAACAAAACTTAAACTATGATCGTTTTTTCCCTTTTAAGATGTCTAAAATGTATTTATACATTCATGGGTGATGTTTCTATTTTTTTGGTCAAGTTACTATTCATTACTATTCATTACTATTCATACGGTCATGTTACTATTCATACATTACTATTCACTAAAAATCAAGTTGATCTTATTTGACTCTAAATTTCATACTGATCACAACTCTAGAAAACCATTTTTTGAAAATCATTTCACATTTATAATTATTTAATGAATACAAAAACATTTTAAAATACACCTTTTTCCTAAATTCTTCAATAATACACATCCTATATTTATCCGGATATTTGAAATTCACAAACTTTTCCATAAGAAGAAATAGAAATTTTATTTATATAAAAGGATTAAATAAAGCATCTAAGTTCTCGTTATATATCCCCTTATAACACCAGCATAGGACCTAAATGTAAGGTGTGCTATAGTGATAGAATCTTGGGGTGGCTCAGAAAATATTGGTCGAGTGGTGATTTCTATCATCTTGAACTTATCCCTTAAGAGATTCCGTTCAAGTTTCATACATTGATGTTCGGCTTGGGTTTGGTCTAGAGCAAAGCCTAGTGATGCTACCTCCTTCCCAAGCTCTGATAGATGGGCTTCATATAGCTCGAGTCTACTAGATGATTCTATTCAATCCTCTTTCTGTATTAATTATCCAAGATAACCATATTTATAAAAACACAACAATAAGATTACAGTTTCCGATGGTCATATTGACCAACGGTCATATGACAGTCGAAACCCAATAGTCTCATTTTAATTATACCCACTTCATTAATTAAAGGATATATTTTTGTTCAGTATAAAATAAATTAACACAATAAATTAGGAAACAAATATAATTAAAAAGTTCAGGTCGTTACATATTATCTTTTCACATGCTTGTTAATATTATGTGGGATATACTTATGTGATTAACCGTGTATAGATAATATTATCGCATAAGCCACATTTAATTTAGTTCCATATTGTATGTTTGTTAGTTCATTTATTATGTGATCACATCAAACATCCATAATGATTAACCATAAAATTGATGTAAATAAAATAAAGTGTATGATCATGAGAATTACTATTGGTTAGTTTATCTAGCGGTTGACAAACTAACCGTGATCTAGAGGAGATACACCTTGAACCGTTTAAGGTTTGTGTTTATAGCTTTCCACTCTTCAACCTCTGTATCTCCATGGATTGGTTACACCTCAGATCCTAACATGAATCGCCTCTACTAGTTTGGGAGCTCCATACATTACATATGCTTCTAACTAACATGTAGGTGAGGAGTAAAATGGGGTTTACATAAAAGAAGCCATGTGCACATAGGACCTACTTATTAATGAGGAGAAGGCACACATGCCAAAAATTTTAATTTAATAAATAAATTTAATGGGAACTAATCACATTCAAAGGTGTGGTCTAGATCATGAGAATCCACAAACATGCAAAAAATTACACATTTAATAAAACTATCATTAAATTATTAAATTGTTCTTGTTAAAATAAATTATTCTCAAATAAGTTAATCATTATATTTAATTAATCAATCCTTTTTATCTTAATCCTTTTTCTGAATTTCCTCTTGATTCTCATCCATAACCTTGTACATAACTTGTACCTTGGAAGAAACCTTGTGAATACCCATCGAAAACTACCCAGCATGTATTTATACTTGTATAAACTTTATTCTTTGTGGCATAAAGCATGAACATAAAATTATAATTGTAATAAAACTCATACATGATGTGCATATCTTTAAACATTATACAAATATTAATTAAACATATATATATATATATATCAAACACCTAACACATGTTGTGTATAAACTTTACACCCACACAAAGGTATGTGTCTCAGGTGTTATAGAATATAATAATAATTTTTTAAATCTACATAATCTAGAAATTGTACATGACGTGTAGATCAGAATACACTGCCTGTACCCTCCTCATTGTTCATCTCAAGTAAACGCCTGAGAAAAATTGTGTGTGAGGTGTTGTTAGAAAATCTTCTGCTTACATGGTGTGTCAAGTGGGCCACACACTGTGTAGACTTCGCGTTACTTGTTCACCAGCCAAGAAAGCCATGTACGGGATACACGACTTGACCCTGACCTGAAGGGACTACCGGTCATGTCTAGTGGGCCACATGGCATGTATTCGATTGATCATGCGCCAATCTGTCACACCACGACCACAGAAGCTGATGTTTTTATTCTTTTCTCAGTCTTGTGACTTTGGGTAGAGTCGGGTTTAGGTTCGAGTTTGAATTTTTTTGAAGCTTCGATGTTTTGGTGGGTCTCGGGCCAATGCGCAGTCACCGCACTGCTAACGGTCGCCTCACATTCAGTCTGGGTGGGTACATGGTCACCGCACTACTATTAGAGACTGTGTGTTTAGTCCAAGAGACAACGCAGTTGACCGACTATTATTATTATTGTTACTATTATTATTATAATTATTATTATGGTTATTGTTATTATTATTATTATTGTTATTATTATTATTATTATTATTAATAATGTTATTATTATTATTATAATGATTATTATTATTATTATTATTATTATTATTATTATTAATTTTATTTTTTTTATTTTTTTACTTTTTATTTTGTTTTATTTTATTTCTCTTCTCCTTTATTTTTCTTCTTTTCCTCTTCTTTCTTCTCTTCTTCTTTTTCTCCACGTGGTGCTACCCCCCTGTCCCACCTTATTCGGTGTGCACCACCTAGGTCTTCCCTAGGTCTCCTCCTATACCGCTAGGCGTGGATTCCCCCACCTCATGTTCTCCTGTAGCCCACCTCTACCTCTCATGCAGATGCCTAGCCTACAGTAGCACCCGCCTTCCGGTGCCGCCTTTATCCAGTGTGACCCCCTCCTAGTCCGGCATGGACTCCCCTATCCGGTCGGTTTCTGACCACTGCTCCGGCCTCCAGCCACTTGCGGACTGCCACTTTGCCCCTTCTATCATTGTCGGCACACACCCACCGAGACCGTGATCTCCCTCATCGGCACCCTCTCCAACATGCATGACCCCTCTAATGCCCTCTTTAGTGTGAAACTCATTTTGAGTAGGCGAATACCTCCTTGGGTCTTGTTCTTGATTTTTCTGAGGTCCACTGGTGAAGTCGAGCGGTTTGGGTTTGCGTAGTTTCGCCTGCATTGAGATTCAGGTGAGGTATGCACTGTCTCTTGTTTTGATTATTTTAAATTAATTTTTATGTCTGTCTGTAGTAATCTTTGCAATTTTTAATTTTTGGGTAACTTCTGGTCAGTTTTTCTATTTTTTAGATTATTTTACTTCTGTTGCAATGTGTTGGCAGGGTAACCCCGCCTTACCGCAATCATCAATCTACGCGTGCTTGCACATCTATGCGAGGCATGTCATGTTGTTGTGTTCAAGATGAAAATTTAGGTATGTCCCCCAATTAATTCACCTTTAAATTTAGATTTTATTAATTGCTTGATGTTTTTATTAATTTTAATAAATGGGAAATCATATAAGATAATTAATTCTTATATGATTATTTAGTGTAAAAAGAGCCGTTTATTTTATACATAATAGTTGAAATGTTTTATTGATGAGCCGACACTCAGTCATGAAATAATGCATGTTTGTCCTTTAAACATAATTCACAGAATTTCAAATATAGTTTTTGTTTAAATGATAAATGATTTTTTCTGAAGCGTGAACGAGTGTTTTGGGTTTTCTTGAAAGAAGAGGTTTTTTTTTAAAATTGGTGAAGGCCCATTTGGCACATTAATAAAAATAAATTAATTTGGAAAACTCTATTTGGGGTGACTCAGGGGTGATCTTTGGTGTATGTTGATTGCATTAGTTGTGTGTGATATCTGTGCTACTTGATTGACTTTGGTGACTCACCCCTTTCCCTTTTATTATGCGTGTTGGCATAGGAACCTGGAATAGTGAGTGAATCTTCTTAGAATTATTGCTACAGTAGTTTAGATTACACGCTAGCTAGTGGACCCATATTAGGAGAATATGGAGTTATTGCTTCTATGGGGATTGGGCCCCTCCGTTAGGCCATGAAGGGCTATACCAAGCGTTAGGGCGTTATGACGTCATCAAGATTGGGCATGTTTTCAGAATGAGTCACATGAATAATACATTCTGGATTGTTCACGAGCTCCTAGGTTCAACCCATGTTTCCTTTAGTGTTAATTTGTATTTGGAAGATGATTGAGAGGACTAGTTTGGTAGATGGCCCTTGTGTGCCACATTTTCCATGGCCCTTAGTGTGTGTTGCGTGTTGTGTGGTTTTCCCCTTTTTACTAACAACTAAAATTTTGGTTTCAAAAGGGTTCGCAAAAATGATTTTTAAAATTAAATGCCCATATTCCATTCAAACATTAAACTTGTTATTAAATTAAGATGGGAAATGGACGGTTACTTGTTTTAGAAATTGAAGTGTGTGTGTGGAAACCCATATTTTGGATAATTTAGTTCAAACCTAGAATTAGTAAATTTATTTATTTAAAGGTAGTGTATTGGTAATGGTTTTTTGGGAATTCCTACTGAGTTTTTAGTACTCACGCCTATACTATTTTCTTGTTTTTAGTTTTGTTGCAGGTTTGACTTGAGCTTTCTGGCTGTGGGTGTGAGTTGGTTGTGGACTGGTGAGAGACTCTCGGACTCGCGAGGAGTTTTGGTTGTGGTCAGGTTTGTTTTATGTTGTTTTTTGTTCCTCCTTTTTCGTTTCTTTTATTTGAATTGCATAATTTTACATTTTCCACTGCTTTATTTATTCTCATGGGACAAATCATTCCCACATGTAATCTATTTATTCCCTGGTGCTTGTCGCCAGCCCGGGAGGATCGGGAACACCCCTTTGGTCAAGTCGCGAACTGGCTCGGGTGATCGGTTGAGATTCGACCCAGTTGGTTTGTGACAAAATGGTATCAGAGGAGACCCTTGTTATTTGGGATGTCTGGTAGAAGGAGATTAGGACTGTCGGGGCTCAGGAGGTAGGTTACGGGTTAGTGCCTGGTCACCACTACTCGTGATGAGACCTGAGTTACCAGGGTTAGTCCGAGATTTGAGTCTCTTATCATTGGTTGCTTTCGATTGAGGGATGAAAATGGAGGAAAATCGGTTCACTTTGTGGCCTCACATGGTGTGGTTACCCATGTGGAGTCCAAGTTCCCATTTTAAGGTCCTATTAGTGTTATGCCTTACCTGTGGAATGGCTCACCACCATGTTGTTGGGTCAGACATATGCACTAGTTCCTCATCCCAGTGGATTATTATTGCTTGTGTTTTGTTCTAGTCTCGGTTGATTTAAGTGTGCATTAAAAGTGAAATTGGTTTTGAAATGTAAAAGTGTTTCTTCCAAATTGTTTTTGAAATTACTAAAGTGGGTTTCTAAAGAGAAGGTGTATTGGTTTGGAAAAAAACTCGGTATGTGTTTGGATTGGGTAAGGAAAAGAATTTTTTGAACCTTGTAACTCCTTATGGAGGTTCACACGTGTGTGGGTATGTATTGAGAGTGTATGGGGGTCACTTGCTCGCAGATGATGTGAGCGGGATTGAATAAACTCACATGTGACGGCTCATACGGTGCCATAGGTGAGTTTTTAAAATTGTAAAGAAATAATGGTTTTGGAAAAGTGATTTTTTCTTATGTTGTATATGTTTGGCCTATGGGCCTATTTCCCTTGGCTTGTGTTGTTGTTTTGATTGAGTTCTGTCTTGATGCTGGTTTTGATGGCGTTATCGTGTCGTTATGAGTATACCACAAAGAAAGCCTCCAAAAGTTGTTAATGATTTATGCCAAGTCCCCAGTTCATTTTTTTCTGTTGCCTACTTATCTAGGTAATCGAAGTATGTTAAAGGCAGTTGTATAGTTCAGAAAGATAGTGTGTCTCTGGGTTGTTGGGAACTCCCAGGGTAGTTAAGGTTCCTACCGTCCCAGAGTTATTTTAGGGTTCAGTTATAGACTATTAATGATGAGACATCTCATCATCGTTAGAGTTTTGGATGTGATTAATGGTGGTTGAATTATCCAAAGATTCCACCTCTGGTAAGGAGTGAGGGCCGGCAGAACCTGTCTCCAAGAAACCATCCTCGTCGGTACTGGGTCCTAGTTCGTCAGACCACTCTCTTGTGCACCACCAGTATGGCATGTCCGGACATTCAAATTCATCATGTTTCATTCCTTTTAAAACATATGACCATCTTGATTGTTTGAGTCATTGAACAGAAGAAGGAGTTAGAGAAGAAAAGATGAAAATGCCTAACTGTGAGGCAAGAGATGCTTCAGCCATCAGTTCCCCAGCCACAGGTCTCGGGGTGAAGCTCGCACACAGTCCGGAGTTGTCAAGGGTGTGTGGGACCTCATTCTAGATAATGTTTTTAGATTTTGAATGAAAATATCCAAAATTTCCTTATTTTTTTCTTCATCATAAGATCATCCTTGTTGTGGTGGCGTGATGAGCTCATTCTCCAATAATCCAAGCGGTCATATCTGGTCTTAGTGTGGTTTTTAAGTCGTTCAGTCACTTTTAGTGGTGTGGGACCATGAATAGACGGACCTGATCTGATTTTGGGTTGGTCTCAGCTATGTTTGTTAGGGGGATGATCATTTCATTAAATTGATTAGAAGTGTTGATTTCATTTCTCATCCTCATGTTTCTGGGTTGTTTCATAGAAAGCTTTCGTCTATGTTTTAGGAGTGTTGTTCGGTCCATGTGGAGAGATTGAATGAGTTCTGTTTGGAACATCCCACATTCGCTCCCCCTGGGGGGGTCGGGTTTTAGGGGTTTTTTTATTAGTGAACTATTGTGGTGGGTAGAACCCACTCATGTTATCCCCTCAATCTCGGGTGGTGGTTTTCCTTGAATTCGTCGGGTGAGACGTTTATCGGGAATGGTCACCCCGAACCTCTCGGTACTCTATGATTTTGTCTGGGAATGAACTCAAGTTGTGTCAACTATCGGCTTGGTAACTTTCTAGGGGCAGAAAGTGTTTGTGGTGGTGAGAATTGCCACACCCCAACCATAGACTCCTATGTTTTTATTCTTTTCTCAGTCCTGCGAGTTTGGGTAGAGTCGGGTTTGGGTCCAAGTTTGATTTTTTTTTGAAGCTTTGATGTTTTTGGTGGGTCTCGGGCCAAGGTGCAGTCACCGCACTGCTAGCCGTCACCTAGAATTCGGTCTGGGTGGGTACGTCGTCACCACACTGCTAGTAGCGACCGTGTGTTCGGTCCTGGAGACTACGTGGTTGACCGATTACTATTATTATTGTTGTTTTTTTGTTATTATTGTTATTATTATTATTATTATTATTATTATTGTTTTTGTTGTTGTTGTTGTTTTGTTGTTGTTTTTGTTGTTATTATTATTATTATTGGATTATTATTATTATTATTAGTATTAGTATTAATAATAATAATATTATTATTTTTATTTATTTTATTTTATTTTATTTTATTTTATTTTATTTCTCCCCTCCTTTCTTTTTCTTCTTTTCCTCTTATTTCTTCTCTTCTTTTTTTTCTCCATGTGGTGTTGCCGCCTGTCCCCCCTATTTCAGCGCGTGCCCCCTGGGTCTTCCCCATGTCTCCTCTTGTACCACCAGGCACGGCTTCCCCCACCTCCTGCGCTCTTGTAGCCCTCCTCCGCCCCTCATACAGCTGCCTCACCTGCAGTAGTGCATGCCTACCGGTGCCGCCTTTGTCTGGTGCAACCCCCTCCTGGTCGAGCATGGTCTCCCCCATCTAGTTGGATTTCGACTGCCGCTCCGGCCTCCGGCCACCTGCGGACTACCGCTCCGCACCTTCCGCCCTTGCCGGTGCACACCCGCCGGGACCATGAACTCCCTTGTCGGTTCCCTCTCCAGCATGTGCGACCCCTCCAATGCACTCTTCAGTGCGCAACTCATTTCTGAGTAGGCGAATAACTCTTTGGGTCTTGTTCTGGCTTTTTGCAACATCTTCCACCAAAGGCAGGCAGTTTGGGTTCGCATCGTTTCGCCTGCATTGAGATTCAGGTGAGGTATGTGCTGTCTCATTTTTTGATTATTTTAAATTAATGTTTATGTTTTTCTATAGTTATCATTCCTTTTTTTAATGGTCAGGTTACTTCTGCTCGGTGTTTCTATGTTTTAGATTATTTTGTTTTTGTTGCAGTGTGTTGGCAGGGTAACCCCGCCTTACAGTGATCATCGGTCTACGCATGCTTGCGCACCTATGCAAGGCATGTCGCGTCATCGTGTTCAAGATGAATAATAAGTTAGGTCCCCCACTACATTCACCTTTAAATTTAGATTTTATTAATTTGTTGATGTTTTTATTAATTTTAATAAATGGGAAATGATATAAGATAATTAATTCTTAAATTATTATTTGGTGTAAAAAGAGCTGTTTATTTTATACATGACAGTTGAAACGTTTTATTGATGAATGGACCCTCAGCCATGAAAGAATTCCCATTTGGACTTTAAACATAATTCACAGAATCTCAAATATAGTTTTGGTTTAAATGATAAATGGTTTCTTCTGAAGCATGAATGAGTGTTTTGGGTTTTCTTGAGAAATGAGGTTTTTATTTAAAATTGGTGAAGGCCGATTTTGAACTTTTATAAAAATAAATTAATTTGGAAAACTCTCTTTGGGGTGAATAAGGGGTGATCTTTGATGTACGTTGATTTTGTGAGTTGTGTGTGATATTTGTGCTACTTGATTGACTTTGCTAACTCACCTCTTTCCCCTTTACTATGCATGTTGACATGGGAACCTGGCATAGTGAGTGAATTTTTGAGAACAATTGTTGCACTAGTTTAGATTACACACTGGATAGTGGCCCCATAGCAGGGGAATACTGAGTTATTGCTACTATGGGGATTGGGCCCCTCAGTTAGGCCATGAAGGGCTATATCGAGTGTTACGGCGTTATGACATCATCATGTTTGGGCATGCCTTCAGGATTAGTCACATGTATATTATGTTTTTGATTGTTCACGATCTCCTAGGTTTGACCCATGTTTTCTTTAGTGTTTATTTGTATGTGGAGGATGATTGATAGGTCTAGTTCAATAGCTGGACCTTGTGTGCCACTTTTTTTATTGCCCTTAGTGTTCGTTGTGTGTTGTGTGGTTTTCACCTTTTTACTTACAAATAATATTTGGGTTTCTAAATGGTTCGCAAAAAAAGATTTTTCAAATGAAATTCATATATTCATTTCAAACATTAAACTTGTTTTTAAATTAAAAATTGAAATGGACTGTTACTTGTTTTAGAAATGGAAGTGTGCCTGTGGAGACCCATATTTTGGATAATTTAGTTCAAACCTAGAATTAGTAAATTTCTTTATTTAAAGGTAGTGCTTTGGGAATAGTTTGTTGGGAATGCCTACTGAGTTTTTTAAACTCACGCCTATTGTGTTTTTCTATTTTTAGTTTTGTTGTAGGTTTGACTTGAGCTTTCTCTCCATGGGTGAGAGTTGGTTTTGGACTGGTGAGAGACTCTCGGAGTCACGAGGAGTTTTGGTTGTGGTCAGGTTAGTTTTTTTATTGGTTGTTCCTCCTTTTTCGTGCCTTTTATTTTCATTGCATTATCCTACTTTTTCGCTTCTTTATTTATTTTCATGGGACAAATCGTTCACACTTGTCCTCTATTGATGCCCGGGTGCTTGTCGCCAGCCCGAGAGGATCAAAAATGCTTCTCGGGTCATGTCACGAACCGTCTCGGGTGATCGGTTGAGGATCGACCCGTGTTGGTTTGTGACACAATCTATCCTGGCCAACATGTGGTGTAAGAATTAATTACACCATGTATCATTAATGCACAAAGTGTGTCCATTGGGCCACACACTGTGTAAACTCCGCATTACATGGACACCAGCCGAGCAAGCCATGTATGGGATACACAACTTGACCCTTACCTGAAGGAACTACACGCCATATCTAGTGGGACACATGGCATGTAGTCAGATTGATCATGCGCCAATCTATCCTGGTCAACATGTGGAGTACGAATTAATTACACCATGTATCATTAATGAACATAGCTTAAGTAATTTATGAATTACTCTTGATGCATTGAACAAAAATATACAGCGTGTAGATCCAACTACATGGTGTGTATTCTTTTGTTATCTAGATAGAAATGCCTGCGCCTCCTAATGAAATCATCGATTTAATTTTAATCATAAAATTTTTCATTTCTATTAGATTTGGGAGAAACGATAAGGGAAGAATAGATCCCAAAATTCAGATTAAAATAAGTAATAAACATGAATTGAAAAACTAAAGTGTAAATAATTAAAAAATTATTTAAATAATTACAATTGAAAATATAATCCCCTCTGATACCACTTGTAGGTTCTGAGCATCGTAAAATTGCGGTATGAGTTTGTACCCAACTTTGAAAATTGTCATAATCTATGATTAATATGGGATCAATACGACAATGAATGCTACTATCCACCTAATTTAATCAAAGATACAAGAAAAACGAGATAACCTAGAACAGAGAAGGGAGGGTTGACATATTTTGTTTATAATTAATTTAGTTAATTTATAGAATTACCTCCAAGGTGATTCTTTCTTTGTTGATGCGTCCGACCACGGGTCTGAGGTGCGGCTTCATTGCGATGTAGAATCCAAGGATATGAATCCTTTAGAGGTGATCCACACGTACGACATGTATCTCCAAACATCGCTAAAGGAATCTCTAGATACTGGTGTGGAATATCCTTGCACTTATGATTTCTACCTTAGATAACCTTGAGAATCACTTATAAAGTGTTCTCCTTGAACTGGTGGAGTAGGATCTCTCTCTTTCTTGAGAGCGTTCTTAGAGAGGGAAGAGTTCTCTAGGCTTGAGATCTTTTCTTCATGGATTTTGCATACACAATGATTGGTTAGCTAGTCAAATGAGCCCTTTTCTAATTTAGAGAATAATAACATAATTAGGAATTTAATTCACCAGGTAATAATAAATAATTAGAATAGGTGTTGTTACTTAACTTATTATTCCATGTGAAACCCAATGTAAAATAATAATAGCAGTGCTATTATTTCCATGACATGTGCTTAATTTTCACGTTCTACATAAATATTATTTTACCAAATAATATTTAATAATATTTCTCATCGGCCCCATAACATGGTCTACCAATCCTCATTAATATTTATCGAGCCTTGAATAATGAGTATTTATTTATTAAATAATTACAACTGCATTATTCACCAATAAATAAATATTTCGTTTACAATATATTCTCTCGAATAACTACTGAATAAATAAATGTGATTAGGCATACTTGAATAATTATTAAACTTATACCAGGAATAATATTTATTCACGTTGTTAAATAAATAAATTACTTAACTGAGCTACTAGCTACACTTAGTTTGTGACCCTCTAGGCCTTTTTCTCATTGGCATTAGGCGAACTTACCTAATGTCCAAGATTACTTCCTAACAACAGGTCAAGGAACCCAAGAGAAATAAGTTGATGTCACAACAACATGTCACATCATAAGAACCCTTACCATGTAATATAATCCCTTTTTACTAATATCTCAAATCAAGCGATTTTCATGCAAGTGCCATCAACTCAAGTGCTCAATTTCTCATTATTTGACTTCCTAGAATTTAACATTCCATGAGAACACCATGGTCGTGGATTCAGTTAGGCTATATCATTTCCATAAAAGGTCATCAGATATATACTTTTTTATAAGTGACAAATCCTTTCATGAATTATTCTTTAATGTGGTATTACTTGTGACTCACCCAACATATCCAACCTCGACACAAACATCTGTTTTCATGGTTTTTTTCATTACATCTAAGCGCATGCGACATAATACCTATTATTAATAATCTCAAAGTTTAAAGACCAAAACACACATTTGCAGATAGAAACATCCAATGAAAATTATGAATGTGGATTTCCTACTGCAGGATCTTGTTCTCATAATATCCTCAGGGATATTACCAAGGGCGTACAACATGAGAATGTGCATCAAAGTCTCATGAGTCCCCACCCCTGATAGCCTATGTCATTTTTGTCCCTTAAAATGATATCATCTAACCATAGAACATATATTCAAGAATAGTTTCATGAAACTTCTATGTTATCATCATATTAGGGATCTACTGTGAACTTTTAATGTGATTTCTATTCTTAGGACATTATGACGTACTATTTCACACAGATGAACAATCATTATGTGATAAGTATTTTATTAATATTCATCCAATGAATACGGGTTTATCATAAAGTACAAAGAAGTTGGTTTATATGGCACCAAATCTAACAAAAATAATATAGGATAATGAAATTCATGCATGTTCTTGAGACACGGAACATAATAATTCATCAAAGGAATCCTAAATGTAAAAAATCTCGAAAAGTGATGAGATTGTCTCAATAAGCACTTATAACATGGTAACTTGGTTTTATACTCTCTATTTAAGGAAGGAAATTAAATGTAGAATATTATATCATTAAAAGATATAGATTCATGATATATAATGTAAAATGGAAATATATGCACCTCTAAAAAGAGTTTTGGTGTATAACAAAAACATGATTCTTAAAGAATACAAATTAAGACAAAATTGATTTACCGATTTGGTAACTTTTGAAACTTAAACAACATAAAAGAAAGAACATAAAATGAATATGGGAATACCCATAAATTTAATTATAATATAAATATAATAAAATCGTGGTAATTATATACACTACACAAAAGTAAAGATTGGTGATCATAACATTTATATCATGAAAATTATAAGTGAGATGAAATCCCCTTACCTTGTTTCTTGACTCTCTCTATACTCATTCAATATTCCTATATAATAAATATAAATTTATTATAAATATTTTATTGAATCATATTCTTATAAATAATACCATATATGGTTTTATTATGACCTTATACTACCCTCTTTTTAACAATCCTATTTTAAACTTTCACTTCGGGGAAAATTCACTTTGTTCGTCGTGTGTGTCTTAATTTGTTACATATTTGGTACTCATAATTATATAAGGATTCTAAGATGTAAACCATGATATAAATATAAGTTATATAAATTATATTTATATTATAAAAATATATACAATATAGGAGTATGAAATTGAATACACTATTTATGGAGATAGTAATCCATACGTACGCATGAACATTGTTTCCGTCTTTATTATTGTATTGAAAAAAAGTATGTAAATGAAATATATATATATATATATGTATCTATATATGTAATTATTACAGTATCATTACTATATCATATATATCATATAATTTCATTAAATCCATCCTTTATACATTCCATGGGGTGTGTGAACAAATCACATCGCTTTGAGGGGGTGGTAGTCCGCACATCCTCAAACGAGATTATCATATTAACACCAAATGGATGGTAAAAATATTTGTGTTGTAAAAGTAATAAAGAATCATAAAAACATAATAAATATAATATATTACATATATAAATAGAGTATCCATCATAATTCCCACCATGATTGGTGGTAAAAAAGAAATGAACAGTCATCATTTCCTGAGGTAGTAGTTCTTCGTTCATAGAAATAGTATGTTCAACATCCATTAGATGGAGGAGTGTATAAGTGTAGGTAATAACCTTTGAATAAAAAAAATCATATTATATGTATTATACTAGTGGAATCACACAATAAGAGTATTAAGAGATTGGAGGGGGTGTAGGAGAAAAATAAAGGAAAATATCTTGGGAGAAGACATTACCTCTTAATCAGGTAACTCCTTTTGGATTGTACCAAAAGGCTCCCTTGAAAGGATTTATTCTTAAAGGAAGTCTTAAAGGTAGAAGGTAGGATTTTTTGAATGGAAATTGTTTCAGGTATTGTCTGAGATTAGGATTCTTGAGAGTTGGGAGGAATGGGTTGAGGTGGTGGCCTTTTATAGGGAAGGAAAAGGACTCACATGGAATTTTTAGAAACAAATTATGTGTGCACGTGTTCTTACCTAAAAAAAGTATTAAAAACCCAAAATAACTGAAGAATTTAATTTTTGTTGAAAAAATATTTACATAAAATGGGGTTTTTACATGTTTCTAGGTTATTTGGGCCCTTAATTTTAAGGTTTAGTCCCTAATTAAGCTTAATTTTTCCTTAACCGCTGTGATTAAATTTAATCACATTTACTAATCATTTTGGTAAAAAATTAACATGGTGATATTAGAATCTAAAAATTAGAATTAATACAATGGTTTGTGTTGGATTTTTGAAATTCCAATCATAGAAGCAGAAAAATTAAGAATAGTGCTAATCCCGTAGATGGGACGAAATAACGGGGTTTTAAAGAAGGAAAAAGTTCAAATGTTTATTAAGATTTTATAATCAGTTTCAAAGTGAAATTTATTATAATGAATTAACTTTTATTAATATATTTAATATTAATTTAATTTTACCTTATAATATATTTATAATCTCATTTATCATTAATAATTACTTAGATAAAAAGGCATTTTTTAATTAAAAAGCAGTATTTTTCTCCATTCATCAAAAAATGATGTTTCTCCGAAAAATCCCAAAAAAAATCACCATAGGATAATTTTGATGTTCTGAATTTAAAATTGAATTTTATTTTATATACTTAAATTTACAAATGTGTATAATATTACTTTCATTATTGAAAGTGATTTATTCAAGAAAATAATATTTTTATCATAAAATGACTTTACCAAAAATATTATCTTTCATTATCAATATGTTTTATTTATATAAAAAAATATTTGAAAATTATTAATTACTAAGTATAATTTTTAGGTTATAATTATAATATTTAAATAATTAAAATAATAAAAAGAGTTGTTTTGTAGAAACTCAGTGTTGCGTGCATCGTACGCCATGTCGGCGTTGCTTGTAGTGGAAGCCAAGTTGGTATTGTGTGTGAAATAATGTTTGACTTAATGTTTACATATATGTATATATATATATATTTCCAATTTCATGTGAAATGAAAAATATTGAAAAGTTAAATTAATTTGAAAAATAATAGTTCTCAAAATCTCAGGGTGCAGGGTATTACAGACCAAATGGGAGGTGTAATTATAAACCCTAATTTCCAAGTCCCTATTTTACTATCATGTCATCAGTAGTGCTTCCCACATATGAATTGCATCAATATAGTCAATATGAAACAAAAGTTCATGGAAAATATAGCCCCATGTACTTTCTCTTAATGATAAATCCATCCCCTCCACTAGAGGATAACAACACAAATGTCAATCTTAACTCATATCAACCCATACCCATCACCAAACATAGCCTATAACTATAATCATCACTCCTAATGATCCCAAATCCATTTGTCCATGATCAATATCACAACCCTATTTCACTAATCATATATTTATGAATCAAAGTACAATAATTCTCTCATATAATGGAACACTATATCTCTCTCAAGGTATATAATATCTCTACTTCCTTTCACTCCAATAAGCATACCCAAAGGTGTGGTTACACTCTAAAAACTCTAAAAGAACCCCATTCATTGAGACACACTAATCATTTTAGCTAAACATGGTCTAAAACTTCATCTCTTACCAATAAATTACCCTTCTAGGAATTAAGAGGTCTAAGGGTCATATTCATAGCCCGTTCTGTAAACCCCAAGTTTACACACAAACTAAAATCTCTACCTGAGAACATAAGCACTTGGGATTACTTTACCTACGTCAATGAGGTTCATCCCAATCTACTCATAACTTACTGCATGAACCAAGACCATTTTGGGACTCATGTACCATAACTAACAACTAAATCCCTTGGATACATAATTATTAAGAATATCTTATGTTTTTTAAGTGTTGACATGATACCCTTTCTTAACTTTAAAGGATTTATCATGTCCCTTTTCCCATTTAGGTGACTAATAGACCTATACTGCATACCAAACCCAAACCCCTAAGCATGTTGTTATCTTATTCCAACAATTCCTTAATTTAATAATCAAAAACCATGTTTATATGTTTATAACATTTTATATGATCTATTAAAGTAAAATATTTCTTCTAATAAATTTAGAAAATTTCACAAATTCTTTAAATGAATATAATGAAAAAGAAGCTAGACTATCGAATGTGAGTTTGGGAAATCTAAATTTTATAAAGTGTTGAATACACTAGATGAAAATTCCATCAACCATATGAATAAGTGGATTGACCACATGATAACTGGATCGAACGCATGTCTATTGGATCAACCATGGTCTATTTCTCAATAACTCTTTGATCGACCACACAAATAACCAAGTGACTATATGGTTTTTCCATTTTTACAAATCCACCAAGTCTTGAAAAGACTAGATGATGAATCCAAGTGACTATATGGTGGTTTGTGAGTTTGAAAAACTATTTAAGCTATTGTGAGACTCTAAGAGAACACATTTTGAGTTTAAGTGACTTCAAAGAATTTTTCCAATGTATTGGATCAAACATAAGGAAAAGAAAGTGATTGTATGACCTTATCAAGGAATCCAATCAATTTGTTATCAAATTATTAGACCTACCATGGATAAGATAATGTGGTACACTTAAAGAGACCATGTCTAAATTTGGATATTATATTTAAATAAAATATTTTCCAACCACTTTCTACATAGAATTAAATTCAAAATCAGAATCATTTAATGATCCCATATTTTTTTCCTAGTACAAGGATTTGTAATTATGTGTTTCCGTTGAATATTTTTGGAGGAATTTTTCCTTTTATAGAAATATAGAGATATATAAATAATAGATTGACATATATAAATGACAATGTGACTTTATAAATGTGAAAAATGAAAAGTTCACAAAATTATATTTATTATCAGAACATTATTTTAATATATATAAGAACAACCTCACGTATTCACATCTCATCACCAAAGGAAAATATCACTTTGATAAGATAAAAAAACATTTGTATAATAATAGAACATCAATATCCTTATGCATAAAATATTTTCTTCTAAATGTCTCTATTTTTTTACCCTCAAGATGTGTTTTTATTACATTGTATATTTATTAGAACTAACTTTTGAGCTATATTGGATAGTACTAAATTCTCTCTCATATTATTTACTCCCATATGTACTCCCATGGAAACTATGGAAGAGGTTGTTTATAGTCTGGAAAAATATGCACATTATTGTTTATAAATCCTAATTTAGGTTTTGGATCTGTATATTTATAAATAAATTTACTTGGAGTTAGGTTTTTACCAATTGGGGAGGACTAAGTCTCATCTTGAGACTAAACCACTTATTTTATTCTATAGTGTTTTTTTAGAAAAATAATTACCCAAATTTAAAATTATTTTTAAAATATTTTTTTAGAGAACTATAATTTTATATTTAATTTTTATAAGTGATATTTATACTATTTAATGAAAGTATATTAATCTAAAAAGATTAGGATGGCCATAAAATTATTCTAACTATGTTTGGATTGAATTTTGGAGAGGTTATTTAAAATAATTAAAGTAGATATACCTACTATATTAATTAACTAGACAGAATTTTAAACTGGGGTATTTTATTTTAAATTGTTTTTAAATAAAATTTTAACTGGAAACTCGATTAACCCCACTTTAGATTTGTCCAATCTGAATAAAATTTGGTATCAAAGGATTTTTTTAATTCACTTTTATTACCATTAACATTAATCAAGTTTTTAGTAAAATATTCTGAATTTCTGTTTAATCGTTAATTTGTAATTATAGAGTCTAACTCTGAAGTTTATGCTACCAACATACCTCCATTATTTAATGGTTAAAATTATGGATAGTGTAAAATTAAAATTAAAATCCATCTTGACATCATGGTTTGGGATATTTTTGGATATATTAAAGATCAATATAAAAAATCTGAAACTGCTAGAAAATAATGGGATGTTTCTACTAAAGTTTATTATGATTCAAACTATAAATCCATTAATTATTCATTTTTTGCTTTAGGAGAAGATGAATTTAAAAGTATATATGTTATAGCGCATAAAAAATCTAGGATACCCTTTCTATGTCTCATGAAGGAACTTCTATTATGGAGTAAATTAGAATAAATACATATACTATTAAGTATGATACTTTCAAAATGAAGCTTGATGAATCTATATCTGATATGTATCTTAGGTTCTATGAGATCATAAATAATATGATTACACTTGGACAAAATATGATTGGAAAATATCATGTGATGAAGATTTTGAGATGTCTACTAGATTACGGGGGAGGTGTTGCAGTCTTTATCTAAGAATCACATGACATCAGTAATTATTAGTCAAGGAATTAGTTATAAATTTGATCATATATGAAGAAGATTTCAATTTTATAATAAATAGAATGAACTAGAAAGGAAAATATGTTACTTTTAAATAATCATATTCAAAATCTAAAGAAGTTATCATATGAGACAGTTCAAGTGGAATTAAAGATGATACTGACAGTGGTGAGGAAATGTCTTAGTTAGCTAGAAAATTTAAGAAGTTTTAGAAAAACAATAAGTTATTTTATAAGTAAAATTATAATGGAAAATGTGATAAATGAGGAAATTGGAGTAAATATTATAAAAATGAAGATTCCTTAAATGAGATAACCTTCTATGGATATTAAAGTAAAGGAAATATAAAATGTGATTATTTAAAGATCAAGTAAAAATAGAATTTATGAGGATTAGGAGAAATGGAAAAATAAATAAATGAAGGAAACTTAGAGTTTATCTTAATATAACTCCAATGAATCATATTCAGTCCAAGATGATACAAAATAAAAAGTAAATATATGTGTTATGGCTACTATTGTTTAGGTACCATCTTCTTGTAATCATATTTTTGATGACTTTGAAATGAAAAATGAAGAAATAGAATAGTACTATGTAATGTTAGAAGAAACCATGAATGAGCTAAAAGATAAATAAAAAAGTCTGAAAAAAGTTCATTTTTTATGTGTTGCAGATAAATATCATCTTATTATATATATAGATTATAATTTCAATGTATTAAAGGAAAATACATATCTAAAAAATGTAAACGGACAACTTAAAAGGGATTTCGAATTGTTTATTGAGAGCGTAAAAACAATAAATATCATGTTGGGTGAACAAAAAAAATCTAAAATCCAAATATGGAATTGGTTGTGGTTTTAGAAATAAAAGGTTGTTGTACAGAAAATATTTCATCCCTATTTCTAAAAACAAGACTTTGGTTTCTCGGGAAACTACCAATTTTGGAACTAATTCTAAAAAATGGATGTAAAAAGGATTTTTTATCAAAATTTTTTATTATAATTATAAAAAATCATATAAAAAATGTGGATACCCAAGATTTTATTTTTTAACTTCTCTAGATCTAAGAAAATTTGGGAACCAAAATCATTTCTTATTTGATTGTACTAAGGAAAAATGTTTGAAGTGCTCTTGTAAAAATTTAGGGTATCTTATAGTGAGCATTTTAGAAATATTATTTGATACTATTAAATATTTAATAATATTGTAAAACTGGATTGTTTATTCCATCCCATCTTTTTATTACATAAATTTTCATTTACATGCTATAAACTGAGTGTCTTTTAAAGTTTAGATTCTTAGAAATAAGGGTACATAATACATGAAAACATAAAAAATTATTCCAATCCACTAGAAAGGATTAATCATTGGTTCTTCCTAAGTAAATTTACTTTATATCATAACCTGGGTACATACATAAAAGTAAAGGGTGGTCATAAGGCCTGGTAAGGGAAATCAAGGGAAATAATTTACAAATGATCTTGAAAATATCAATAAGAACTTGAGAAATATCATAAAGGCATAAGAAGGAGACATATAATAATAATAATAATAATAATAATAACATGAATCATAAATTTTAAATATTTATAAAACATTTAATTTAGACATTCATAAGCATATCACCAAGTTTCATCATTGAGGTGTCATAAAAATTACAAAGGTTATTCACCGAGGTGTCGTAAAACATGTCATCTCTATAGATTAAATTCTTCACCCAATGAATTGGATTACTCTCAGGGTGAAACCATAATATGTATTAATTATTTTTATTCACATTTATCAGAATAAAATATTTCATAAATAAACTATATAGAATAAAATAAATGGGTTTCATATCAAAATCACAACATTTAAAAAAAGCACTTAATGGTAAGATCTTTATTTCATTATTAACAACCGAAAAAGGGAGGTGGGTTTTATTTATGTTAATATCAGAATAAAATAGATCATTTGGTCAAATATTTGAATACCCCTGTAAAATAAAGTCTTTTTTGTATTTAAAAAATAAAATAAGTGAATTTCTTGAGAAAAAGATATAAATTTTGAGAAGAAAATTTGGCAGTATAACAGGTATGAAACATGGTTATAGAAAACATTAAAAAGAGACTAGAATGAGTATCCCATTAATAAAAGAGTCTTAATAAAATAAATGGATATAATAAAATGGAAATAAGTATATATTTTGGAAATTTTTAATATAAACCACCTAAAAAGGTAACTTTAAAGAAAAAGATAAGTTGAGATTTCTCTTACCTTGAAGAATAGTTCCTAAAACTTGAGGATCAGGTCCTTGAGGGATTAAAGACACCATTGGAGGACTACATGGGAGATAAAACTATCGTATATTCATATATTATGTATTTTAAGTGAAAATAAATGGGTATGTGGGTGGTTATTTATAGAAAAAGAGGAGGATTTGTTTATTAATTTCCTTGGACACCAAGGTAGTGGTAAAATGAAAAACCATGGGTTTGTTCTTCGTATTTTCCCATTGTATTGGAAAAATTGGAAAAATGTTATGTTATTTTAATCCAAAGAGTCAAAATAACATTTTATAGTACTTATTACATAATTATGACATAATATGATGTAGTTAAACAAATCGAAAAACTAAAATTATATTTTTATTAGTCATGAAAAATAAAGTATTTTAGAAAATTCTCATAAATTCACCCAAACCTAATTTTGAAATGATGATTTCAAAAATGATATTTTTTTATCATAATAATTATATAAATATTATAATTTTAACTTTTAAATATAAAAAACCTTATTTATTAAAAATAATATAGAATAGAAAGTACGTAGTGAAATTTCTAACACTTGAGAAAAATAAAAAAAATTATCATTTATATTTAAATAGGAGTATTTTAATCATATTATTTCATTAAAATAAAAATTATTCATAATACATTAGTTTATTATAATAATGATATCTTTTTTGAAAATTACAATTTCTGTTCTAAAAATCAATTTATCAATTTCATCATATTTTTAAGAAAAACTATTTTCAAAATGGAATTGATGGAATAAAAATTTTATTTAAACCAAGTAATTACACGTTAAGTAACTAGGGTCTCAGCACAAAACCCTTAATAACACCCGCATAATACCGAAGGGTAAGGTTTGTGATGGTGATAGATTCATGGGGCAGCTCGGTTAATATTGCTTGTGTGGTAATTTCTAATAACTTGAACTTCTCTCATAAGAGATTTCATTAAAGCTTCACTTTATGAAGGTCAACATGGTACTGGTCAATAGAAAATCCTAGTGATGCTACCTCTCTACCAATTTATAACAAATGGTCTTCAGAAGGCATGACTCAACTAGTTTAGGCCCTCGTTTCTCCTTTTTTTCATTAATTATCCATTTTCATTTCTACTTATAAACACTAATTATAATGTTAAAATTATTATTAAGAGTACTAATTACAATAGTCATATTGACTAAAAGACATAATTGATAACATGTCATATAATGGTTGAAACGAGATGGTCATATTTCAATTTATACTAACTTTATTATTAAATAGATATAGTTTTGTTGAGTAATAAATAACACAACACACATTTTTTGGAAACAATTGTCATTTAAAAAGTTTGGTTCATTACATTCTTCCCCCCTCAATAAACCTCATACCTGAAATTTCAAATTTTCTATCAATTGATAAAAGGTGTGGTTACTTTTTCCTCATTTTTTCCTCTGGTTCCCAAGTCGCTTCTTCAGATAAGTGGTTCCTCCACAACACTTCGATGAGGTGGGTATTATTATTGCGTAGAAATTTGTCTCTATGGTCCAAGATCTCCACCAGATACTCCTCATAAGAGAGTTCATGTTATTGTTGTTCCACCTTAGGATTCAGAACATGTGAAGGTTCAGGTATGAACTTCATGAAGAGATATATGTGGAGTGAATCATGAACTTGAGCTAGATTTTGAGGAAGTTAAATCCTATAAGCCACTAATCATATGCAATCAAGGATTTCATAGGAGCCATTTTTTCTTAGGTTAAGCTTCCCTTTCTTCCCAGATTGTATGACACTCTTCCACAATAAAATTTGAAGGAATACTTTACCACCAACATCAAATCCCAATTCCCTTCGATGGTTTTCATCATAGATCTTATTCTGACTCTGAGTATCCTTTATGCATTGTTGGATGGCATGCACCTTTTCTATCATCTCTTACATAAGAACAGGACCAAGAATCATTATATCAAAAACTTCATCCCAACAAGTAGGGGTTCTACATATCTTCCCATATATATCTTCATAAGTATCCATTTGAATACTTAAATAGAAGCTTTTTTTGGATAAGAACTCAACTAATGTGAGATATTGATCTCATCCACCTTTAAGTTATATTGCGCATGTTCCCAGCAATTCCTCAATTGTTCGAATAGTCCTTTCCGATTGGCCCTCAGTTTGTGTGTGGTAGACCATACTGAAATTTAATTCAGTGTTCAGAGCATATTGAATACTTATCTATAATTTTGATGTGAACCTTGGATTGTGATCCATGATGATAGATATTGGTACCCCATGCATCCTTAACACTTCCTTAATGTATATCTTAGTAAGTTGGTCAAGAGAAAAAATCTTCCTGAATAGATGTAAAATGTAATGTCCCGGGCCTGGGTGCCACTCAACGGGTGCCCCGAACCCGGTTTGCCACGTGTCCTCAAGCACATTTCCCCAAACGCTAGAGGCTTTCAACTAGCAGTGAGGGCCCATGTCTGGTAGTGGGGAAACTGTTCCCTTATTTATCAAAGTTTAGCGCTATGGAATAATAAGAACATACAACAACAACGGAAGCAATAAACCATAGAAATTTAAAATAAACAACTGTAGTGAAAGATAACAAACAGTTATATAGATAATGATGCAACATGTCTCAAGTTTTAAGAAAATAGCCAGAACAGGTTACACAGTAGTACAATACAATACAGAGAACAACAATGAAAAACAAAACAGCCAGTAGCATCCCGAGCCTAAGCCTAGTCCCATGCTCCCCTACTCCTCAACAGCAATCAAGTGCCTATATAGGGACTCTTGCCCTTATCCACACCTTCAGAAATTTAATCTGTTTGGGCCGAAAATAATGACGCAAACAGGGTGTGAGAAATAATCTCAGTAGGCACCCACCAAAGGCCCGTGCTCAACTGTGTGTAAACATGCACAAAAATGTGCAAAAGTAAATTTAATAAACTAAACAGTAATCAAAAGTAACTAACTTTAATAGTTATATTGCAATTTCAATATTCATTTTTAACCATTTAATTTAATAACATTTTTTGCTCAAAAGAACCTAAGCCCATATGCCAACCAAAATCCTGCCCTTAGGCTAATATAGTAAAACCATTCCCTCAGGCTATATAGTACCTTGCCCTCAGGAATTTCCCTCAAGCGAAATAGAATCTTCTCCTCAGCCCAAACTAGAATGAAACCCTCAGGTAATTAGAATATTGCCCTTATGCATTTTTCTCAGGCTAATAGAACTACACCCTCAAGCTAATCAACAATTCCCTCAGGATAATATTTCACTTCCCTCAGGCTAAACAAGTAATCGGGCCATGCCCAACATGTAAATAAACAATTCACATACAATTCCTCTCAAGGAAATTCAACCAACATTATTACAATGGCATACCCTCGGGTATCCTAGCCAAACGGCTAAATAGAGGAATGCACCCCCGGGGTGGTCTTGGATCCAAGCAATGATCCCAAACAGAAGTTTATATCACATTTAATCACCTATAAATTTATAGGTAGATAAAATAGACACTGGCTCAGCCTCACGACACCCCAACAAGGGTTCGTGGTGCAATGATTCACACAAACTCACAACAGTTGGAAATTAAACACCAAGCCACCTACCTTAAACACCCAAGAACGGTATTCCTGAAGGATGCCTCCTGAAATGTCCAAGAACGTCGAAGATCTGAGTTAAAATAATTCCCATTAAACATCAAATAACTTCCCTTAAAAGAAGAATTGGAAATAACTACACAAGGAGAAGAGAGAGCTTACCCGTGCGGTTCCAACGTGATCGACGGAAGCGGGATTGAATTCCCAGTGCTCGATCAGTTGATCCACAAAGATTCGGTCATCCTCTCCTGATCTCACATTCAGTTCTAAGCCAATCCTGTGAATAGGGTTGGCTACTACCCATTTTAAGTGAAAAAACAAAGTACATGGCATGTACTTTTGACTACACGGCATGTACTTCCTTCATTTAACTGTTCCTTTGGCGGCACCGCCACACTATTCATCCATTGACATGAGTACACAGCGTGTATTTTCGACTACATGACATGTACTGTCTCCCAGCTGGTGGGTGATTCCACCACCTTACTGTTCCGCCTGCCGACTGACTACATGGCATGTAAAGGACAACTACACAGCGTGTAGTCGATTTTACATCCCTCGTTGCCGATATGGCTACACACCCTGTGTATTCATCCCACACGGACAAAGTACACAGTGTGTGGAAAAGTAAATGGCGTGTACTTTTAAAATATAGGATTTTACCCAATTTTCCTTATTTTATCAAAAACACTTAAGGAAAGGAGAAAAGTAGAAACATGTACCTCAAGAATAAGAACCGGGTTCTTACAAACTTCCCCCTTAAAGTAATTAGTTCCCGAATTGCCCTTCTAAGGGTGGTGAAGATATATGTGTGAACAACTACGGCCACTGAGAATGTACGTTGGTCTCCCGCTCCCAGGTTTTGTCCTGCACCCGGCCATGCTGCCATAACACTCGTACGAGAGGAACTAACGGGCCTCGGAGAACCTTCGTGCTCCTATCAACAATATGAATCAGATGCTCCTCAAAGGACACATGTGCTTCAAGCTCAACCTCCTCAGGCTAAAGGATGTGATACAGGTCTGAATGATAGTGACTCAACTTAGATAAATGGAAGACGCCGTGCATTGATCGGTACCTCTTTGGTAACTACAACGGATAGGAAACCGGCTTGACTATCTCCAGAATCTCAAATGGCCCCACATACCTCGGTGAAATTTTACCATATCTCCTGATTCGCCTATGTACAAGCCTCGGTGAAACACGCCAGAACACCTGATCCCTGACCACAAACTCCAAAGGTCTTCTACGGTGATCAGCATAAGATTTCTGATGAGACTGAGCAGTAGACATCCACTTCCAAATCAACTGGACCTACTCAGAAGTCTCCTACACAAGACGTGGTCCCAGTAAAACTGCCTCACCTACCTCTAACCAGCACAAAGGGGATCGGCATGGCCTACCGTATAAAGCCTCGTAAGGTTCCATCTCGATTTTTTCCTATAAACTGTTATTGTAGGCAAACTTGACTAGGGGAATATGCTTCTCCCAATATCCCCCAAAGTCTAGGATTCATGCACGTTGCATGCCCTCAAGCATCTGTATTGTACGCTCTGACTGAACATCGGTCTGAGGGTGGTAAGCTGTGCTCAGAAGCACCTGTGTACCCAGTTCCCTCTAAAAACTCTGCTAGAAACGAGAGGTAAAAAGAGTGTCCCTATCTGAAATGATAGAATGAGGGACCCCATGAAGGTGTATGACCTCTCAGATATACAACTTTCTGAGCTCATCAACTCTGAAGGTCTCCTTAATCAGAAAAAAGTGAGCTACCTTCGTGAGTCGGTCCACAACAACCCACACAGAATCATTGCATCGAGGTGACCTCGACAACCCGGTCATGAATTCCATCGTGACATCATCCCATTTCCACACCAGAAGGGGTAGCTGTTGTAACAGTCCAGCTGGTCTCTGATGCTCCGCCTTCACCTACTGACAGGTGGAACACCTCATAAAAAAACCTGCTATCTCACTCCTCATACCCAGCCACCAGTACTGACGTCTTAACTCACGGTACATATTGGTAACTCCGGGATGAACTGCCTAATCTGAAGCATGAAACTCCCACATCAACTCCTTGCGTATATCCCCTGGAACCTATACTCATCCATGGAAATGCAGTACCTCATCATCACCTATCGTCCAACCAGGAGGAGGGTGCTCACTTTCCACCAACTCCCATAAAACTAGGCCTTCTGAATCAGATAGTTGTCTCATCCTCACTCTATCCAGTAGGGTAGAAGTCACAGCTAAAGATGAAAGATAATTTTTCCACTGACTGTCATGCACCTCTAAATGCATCTCAGAGAACAAAGACAGGAGCTACCATTCACCACTGGCCTCCTGCACTGCCTGTATCTGAGTCTTCCTGCTCAGTGCATCAGCCACTGTATTACCTATACCAAGCATATGGGCAAGCTCAAAATTGAAGGACTGAAGGTATTCAACCCACCTTCCCTATCTCAGGTTCATGTCACACTGAGTAAAGATGTATTTGAGGATCTTGTGGTCGGTGAAAACCACAAAATTCTCTCCCAACAGATAATGTCTCCAACAGCATAACACATTAACAACTGCAGCCAACTCGAGATCATGCGTCGGGTAATTCCTCTCATGTGGCATGAACTGTCGAGAACTGTACGCAACAACTCGATCACCTAGCATCAACACTGCTCCCAACCCAATACCTGATGCATCACAGTAAACTCTACAGCTCTTCCCTTGCTCTGTAAGTATTAGGACTGGTGAGGATGTCAACATTCACTTCATGTCATGAAAGTCTGTCTCTCAAGCTTCTGACCAAACAAACTTTACACCCTTCTTAGTCAGACCTTTCAATGGTGCTGCTAAGGAAGAGAAGTCATGTATGAAGTGTCTATAGTAACCCGCCATCCCCACGAAACTCCATATCTTAAACATGTTCTTTGTATGCTCCCAAGAAACCATTGCCCTCACCTTCTCTGGGTCTACTGCAACTCATACCTTTAAGATGATATGACCTAGGAAGTGAATCTGATCCATCCAAAAGTGTCACTTTGAGAGCTTAGTATACAACTTATGCTCTCTCAGTGTACTCAATAAAATCTCAAGATGGGAGGCATGGTCTTGTCGAGTGTGAGAGTAAACCAAGATGTCATCCACGAATACTAACAGAAAAGAATACATATAAAGATGGAACACATGATTCATCAGAGCCATGAAAACTGTTGGCGCGTTCGTGAGTCTGAACGGCATAACCAAGTACTCGTACAGACCATATATGCTTCAAAAAGCTGTAAGTGGTATATCCAATGGTCTCACGCATAGCTGATTATATCTGGATCTCAAGTAAATATTTGAGAACACACGTGATCCACGAAGTTGATCAAACAGATCATCAATCCTTGGTAAGGGATATTGGTTCTTAACCGTCAACTATTTCAGATTCTGATAATCCACACAGATTCTAAGGGTACCGTCTGCCTTCTTCACAAAGAGGACCGGTGAACCCCAAAGAGAAGTACTGGTTCAGATGAAACCCTTTGCCTGTAACTCCTCTAACTACATCTTGAGCTCCTGCAACTCTGGTGTAACCATCTTCTAAGGAGGAATGGACATCGGTGCTACTCCTAGCACAAGCTCAATAGAGAAATCCACCTCTCTCTCCGGAGGTAGACCTGAAAATCCATCTGCGAAGACATCCCTAAAATAATCAACCACTGGAGGGAAACACGTCTGAAAAGTCCCCTGATCATCTATATGTAAACTCATAATCTATTTTGTAACTCCACCACGCCCATGATGCTCTGGTCCAGCTCGACTCGCTTGAACATCCCATTCACCCTTGTATAGAAACTCTCCACTCTCTGGTGACATGAAACGCACCCTGCAACGATAGAAGTCTTCAAAGACTCAAAAGGGAACCAACGAGTTCATCCCTAGAATGAAATCATAGCTCGTCATATCTAAGACATAGAGGTCCCAAAGGAAGTGACACCCACCAACCTCAAGGGGGCACTCCTTGCACTAACGCACACATGTCGTTCTCATTCCCAATAGAGTATCTAGAATCTTAACATTAGAAGAAGAAGGAACACAGAGCCTGAGCCTCTCCACAATGGGTACAGATATGAAACTATGCGTAGAACCCATATCGAAAAGTACTGAAGATAAGACAGAAGCTACTAGAATAGTACCTCTGACAGTAGACGGTCTGAGATCTTGCTTTTATTGGGTCTATTGCACTGCAAATGTCTGCCCAGAGCCATGGCCCTGCGACACAGCCTGGCTACCCTGAGTTGTCCCGTCCTGCAGCCTCTGAGATCCTGGTGTCTGACTACAACGGCCACGACCACCATCTCTGCCTACACGCCCTGACGTATTCTAGTTCCCCGACTAGTAAGAATCTATTGTTCCTAACCCTGCACACGGAGTCTACACAGAACCCCTCTCACTAGCCACTGGTAAAAAAGCCATGCAAAAGCGCTATAGATGACCCATCTTGCCGCATGATCAGCATTCCACTGGATCACGTGGACACTGTGGTCTCTTGTGCCCCTCTTTACCACAATGTTAGTACATGACTGGGCCACCTGGATAAATCATCTAGCTAGTACTTACACCCTGAGAGAAGTCCACATGTCTCTTCCTCTTTCCCATAGAAATAGTTACATTAATCAGAGATGAACTGCCCTGGCCCACACCACTAGCTTCCCGTAGGTTCTTCTCGGCAATCAGTGCCTGGTTCACAATAGAATGTACAACAGGAAACCTGAAAACATTCACCAGTGCGTGGATGTCATATCAAATACCATCCTCAAAGCGTCAATCCCTCAACGTCTCATCACCCACCAGAACGGGTGCAAAACGTTGAAGCTCGGTGAAATGAGAAGAATAATCCATCACTGACATAACACCCTGGTACAGATTCAGGAACACTCGAGCTCTATATTCTCTCAGTGTCTCTGGAAATAAGAATTCATAGAAGACTGCTTGAAAATCTTCTCACGCCATGTCCCTATGATGCTCTGACTGGGTGGTAACATCCCACCACCTCTTGGAGAAATCACGCAGCATATATGTTGCGATATTGACCTTCTACCCTGGAGGCATCTCAAGATGCTCGAAAATAGTCTGTATAGACCCCATCCAAGTCTCTACAACCGTTGGTCCGCCATCCCCTGAGAACGTAGGTAGATGATGCTACTGGAAGATACGAGTCAGCTCAACCATAGATGTGGCAGCCAGTGGTGCTCCCTGAAAGTTCTGCATGAACCACATAAATCCTTCACAGAACTGCACCTCCGCACTTGTGTCCAGTATAACAGCTGGCGCCGCATCTGGATCTGCTGGAGGATCCAATGGTAGCTCATGGCCCACCATCTCTGGAGTATAATCGTCGACGCTCTCCTAGCGAACAATGTGTGTTCGTCTTAGTGGCATGACTCTATAAGTTCAAATGCACACCTTAGACCCACATTATCAAAGACTGAAAATGAAGCGACCAAAAATGGAATAGGATGAAGAAGGCATTTCAAGATTTGCAAAATAAGACTACACGGCGTGTATACTGACTACATGGCATGTACCTAACTTTTCCTCCCCTTCCCGGGTCCTTCTACACAGCTAAGCTAAACAGTTCTCATTGAACAAAACTACACGGTGTGAATATAATCCACAGGGTGTGTATGGTGTAAATTTTTAACTTCCCGTGTCATTTGTGACACGGCTGACTACTCGGATTGAGACTACACGGTGTGTTACACCAGTACACGGTGTGTACACCACTCTGTCTTCCCAGACACACGGCTAACTCCACACGGTCTATCATTGGACAAGACAACACGGCGTGTCCCATAGGTACACGGAGTGTACTAGACAAACTTCGCCGACCTGTGTCATTAGTTACACGGATGGATACAAAGCTCACACAACACGGCCTGTTCGAGATGGACACGGCGTGTACACGAAAGGATTACACCAACCTGTGTTGTTAATTACATGGCCGGATCCCAGGCCAGACTACATGGCATGTTCCACAGTGGACTTGGCGCGTATGTCTTAAGGTCTTCCCCATCTGTGTTTGTTAGTTACATGGGCGGACTCCGGGTCAACACTACATGGTGTGTACATCTGGTACATGGCGTGTTCGCCCCAAGCAATTCCATTCCCCGTGTCCCTGCCCACATGATCTATAACACGGGAAGAGACTACACGGTGTGTACTGGGGGTACACAATGTGTACTTAAAATGTTTTATTTTCTTCCCGAACAGAAGAACACACAGCGTGTGTTCGAGGAACTACACGGCGTGTATGCTAGGTTTTCTGGATAGTAAGCCTCTAAAACAAATCCGGAACCCAGAAAATACTGAAAAACAACACTAAAGTGTCCAATTCTGACCCGTGAGGGCACATACTCACTACGAATCAATGTTTGACATCTTATATGTGTTATAACGAGATAACAGTTAATGATACAAAAAATTCTGGTCAATGAGGGCCCATACTCCCCAAAAACCAAATTTTGGCATTCATTTTATAAACCGGCTCACACAAACATACCCTATCCCATAGAAGATATTATTATCAACCAGTTATCACAATATCATGCCATTATAGCACAACAACTATCACAAAAACATGCAATTTCTAATGCACCCACATGGCCTGAAACTATGCTTGGCATGTGTTTTCTAGCATGTGCCTAAATCATGCATGAGATGACATACCCTCATCTAGCCGGGTTGCAACTAAATAGAACCCATATATAAGATATAAACAGCACAATCACAAGTGCACCACCCAACTGTGAAATCAAATCAACTGTAAAACTTTCAAAATCAGAAAAATTGCAAAAATACGAGGTAAAATGGATTTTCCCTATACACGGTTTAGCTATGCCCGGGCACAGCTTATTACCAACAACTGTTTCCATCCTATCCCTGACTGTGGTTCCAAATAGTAAGTTAAAGAAAAGAACCTACTTTTGATACCACTTTGTAACGTCCCGAGCCCGAGTGCCACTCAAAGGGTGCCCCGAACTTTGTTCGCCACGTGACCTCAAGCACATTTCCCCAAACGCCAGAGGCTGCCGACTAGTAGCGAGGGCTCAGGTCTGACAGTGGGGAAACTATGCCCCCATTTATCAAAGTGTAGCGCAGTGGAATAATAAGAACATACAACAACAGCAGAAGCAATAAACCATACACATTTAAAATAAACAACTCCAATGAAAGATAACCAACTGTTATAGAGATAATGATGGAACATGTCTCTAGTTCTAAGAAAAAAGACATAACATGTTACACAGTAGTATAATACAATACAGTGTACAACAAAGCAAAACAAAACAGTCTGTAGCATCGCGAGCCTAAGCCCAGTCCCGTGCTCCCCTACTCCTCAGTAGCAATCAAGTACCTGTATAGGGACTATTGCCCTTATCCACACATTTAGAAATGTAATCTGTTTGGGCCGAAAAGCATGACCCAAACAGGGTGTGAGAAATATTCTAAACAAGTACCCAAAAAAGGCTCGTGCTCAACTGTGTGTAAACATGCACAATAGTGTGAAAAAGTTAATGCAAAAAACTAATTAGTACTCAAAAGTAACTAAGATTACTTGTTATATTTCCATTTCAATATTCATTTTTAACCATTCAATTTAATAACATTCTATGCTCAACAAAACCTAATCCCACAGGCCAACCAGAATATTTCCCACAGGATAATATAGTAAAACCATGCCCTCAGGCTATATAGTACCTTTCCCTCAGGCATTTCCCTGTGGAAAAATAGAATCATTCCACTAGTCCAAAATGAAACAAAATCCTCATGTAATCAGAATCATGCCCTCAGGCATTACTCTCAGGAAAATAGAACTACTTCCTCAGGCTAATCAATAATTCCCTCGGGCTAATATGTCACTACCCTTAGGCTAAACAAGTAATCGGGACATGCCCAACATGTAAATAAACAATTCACATACAATTCCTCTCAAGGAGATTTAACAAACATTATTACAATGGCATACCCTCAGGTATCCTGGCCAAATGGCTAAATAGAGGAATGCACCCCCAGGGTGGTCCTAGATCAAATAAACGAACCCAAACAATAGTTTCTTATCACATTTCATCACCTATAAATTTCTAGGTAGTTAAAATAGCCACGACCTCAGCCTCACGACACCCCAACATGGGTTCGTGGCGCAACGATCCACACAAACTCACAACAGTTGGAAATTAAACACCAAGAAACCTACCTTAAACACCCAAGAACGGTATACCTGAATGATGCATCCTGAAATGTCCAAGAAAATAGTAGATCTGAGGTAAAATAATTCCCCTTAAACCTCAAATAACTTCCCTTAGAGGAGGAATTGGAAAGAACTACGTAAGGAGAAGGAAGAGCTTACCCGTTCAGTTCCAACATGATCGACGGAAGCCGGATCGGATTCTCAGTGCTCGATCGGTTGATCCACAAAGATTCAGTCATCCTCTCCCAAGCTCCCGTCCGGTTCTAAGCCAATACTATGAACAGGGTTGGCAACTTCCCATTTTAAGCAAAAGAAAAAAAGTACAGGGCATGTACTTTTGACTACACGACGTGTACTTACTTCATTTAACTATTCCTTTGGCGGCATCACCGCACTGTTCATCCGTCAACATGAGTACATGAAGTGTATTCCTGACAACAGGGCGTGTACTATCGCCCAGCTGGTGGCTGCCTCCACCGCCTTACTATTCCGCCTGCCGACTAACTACACGGCGTGTAAAGGACCACTACATGGTGTGTAGTCGATTTTACATCCCTCATCACTGACATGGATACACACCCTATGTACTCATCCCACACGGCCAAAGTACATGGCATGTGGAAAAGTACACAACGTGTACTTCCAAAATTTAGGATTTTTCCCCATTTTCCTTATTTTTCAAAAACACTTAAGGAAAACAGAAAATAAGAAACTCGTACCTCAAGAATAAGAACTGGGTTCTCACATAAAATGGGTAGTCTTGGTGAGATGGTCTACTATAACCCATATCACATTGTCTCCTTTGAATTTTTTAAGGATACTTGTTACAAATTCCATTGTGATATTGTCCTACTTCCATATTGGTATGGGTAGTGGTTGTAATACCCCTTTAGTAATTTGTCACTCTACCTTCAATTTTTGAAACATCTGGAACACTGTAGTGTAGTTAGCAATATCCTATTTCATGTTATCACACCAATAATGATCACAACGGTGCCTATACATTTTAGTTCTTCCAAAATGTATAGAGAATGTAGAGATATGAGCATCATCCATCAGCTCCTTCTTTATATCATGAATAGATGGACCACATAACCATGTACAAAATTTCAACGCACCTTTATGATCAATATTAAACTCATGAATCTTCCCATTTTTCATAGCCTCGATCTTCTTATAAAAAACGATCTTATCTTTGAGCTTTCTTGATCTTCTATAGTAATGATGGTTTAGAAATCATTTTGGATAGATTTGATGATGTACTCTCCCTTATAATTCTCATGTCCAATTTTACTAGGTCCTTGATCAAAGGTTCTCCTTGAATCCTCATCATTTCTAGAACAAAAGGTTCTTTCCTACTTAATGCTTCAGAAAATTTGTTTTCTATTTTGGGGTGATAATGAATTGAAAAATCATAGTATTTAAGAAGTTACAACCATATAATATGTCTCTTGTTTAATCCCTTTTCAGGAAAATATACTTCAAACATTGTCATTCTATGTATATATCACATTTCTATCCATAAAGATAGTCTCTCCATGTCTATAGAGAAAAAACAACTGCAACTAGTTTCGGATCATGTGTAGGATAATTCTTCTCATAAGGCTTCAACTGTCGAGATTCATAAGAAATCTCCTTGTCGTTTTTCAAGAAGATTCACCCAATCCCTTTCAGAGTTGCATCACTAAAAATAATCAATCCTTCTTCTATAGAGGGTGGAGTTAACATAGTTCTAGTAACCAATCTTTTCTTCATCTCTTGTAAACTTTCTTCACACTCCTTTGTCCAGATGAACTTTTCCCCTTTTCGAGTTAACTTAATTTGGGGATTATAATTTCAAGAATTTTTTTTCACAAACGTCCTATAATATACTATTAAAACAAGGAAACTATGGATCTTAGGCACTTTTATAGGATGAGGCCACTCCTCAATAAGATCTGTCTTGATAGGGTCAACTGAGATTCCTTCATTGATTACAATGGTCCCCAAGAAAGAAACTTGGTGTAACCAAAAATCACATTTTTAGAACATTCCAAATAGACAATCATTCTACATAGTTTTCAATATAAACCTTAGATGATCCTCATGATCCTTGAGACTTTTAGAATATATTATAATATCATCAATAAAAACTACCATAAAATTATCAATGTATTCCTTAAATACTCTATTCAAAAAATACATAAATATAGTAGGTCCATTAATCAAGACAAAGGTAATAAAAATAAACTAATAATGCCTATATCTTCATCAGAAGGTGGTCTTTGGAATATCTTATTTCTTCACCCTCAATTTATGATAACCAGATCAGAGATCAATCTCAAATAATAATTGATCCCCATGAATCTAGTTAAATAAACCATCAATTCTTGGGAGAGGGTACTAGTTATTCATTGTGATCCCATTAAGTTCTCTATAATCAATGTATAGTTGCATTGATCCATTATTATTCTTCACAAAGAGAATAGGTTCTCTCCAAGGAGACACACTTGGTTAGATAAACCCCATATCCATAAGGTCCTGAAGTTGTTTCTTTAGTTCCTCTATCTCCACATTTTCCATCTTATATGGGGTATTTGATGTTGGCTTGGATCAATGAATTATTTCAATGGATAAATCCACCTATATTTCTAGGAAAGGTTTAGGGAACTTCTCAAAAAATACATCAATGTATTCTTGGATGGTGGGAATGTTTTCTATTCATATACATTCATTTCCTTCTTCAAATTCACCAATCATTTCCATAAATAAGGCTGTGGGAGGTGCTTATAGACAAAGTTTAGGTCGTGATATCTGTCCTTTGAAAACAAATATAGGTTTCTCATTCAAGACTACTAATATTTCCTTACTTCTATATTTGATCTTATCATTATACTTTCAGAGACATCCCAACCCTAGTATACTTTGAAATTTTATCATAAGAATGACTACTAGATTTGCGATGAGATTATCCTCAAAAATTAAATAGTAGATTTTCTATACATTGTTTATGCTTGAATAATCCCTCAAGGAGTATTTATTGATAACTCTACTTATAGAAGTTCAGGAATTGATTCTATATTATTTACAAACTTGGAGGAAATAAATGAATACATTGAACCAAAAACAAACAAAGTACTTTCTATCTTTGAGAGAGTAATGAGAGTACTTGATAACACATCATTTGAAGCTTCAACATAAGATATTGTGATATCAAAAGCTCTACCTTACTCCCTTATCCTATGATGTGGCTGATGGTGATTATCATCCATTAACTTCAAATTTTGATAGTGATTAGAAAAGTTTACAAACTGTACACACTTGAAGCATTGGGCTTCACGCTGGGCCTACACCATATTCCCTTTGTCGTTATTGTTGATAAGTTGAGGATTCACCTCACTATGATATTTCTAAGAAATATAGGAACATCTTTCACACTTGTAACATTTTCCATTCCCAAGTAAGAAGTTCCATGAATGCTTCTTCCGACATTTTTTGCACATGATAAGTTGCACTTGAGTTCCCCCTATTCTATGATCAAATATCATCCCCATGTTTGGATCCAAATATCTCTTATTTTCATTCCATTTGTGAGACCATTACATCTCACTGAAGATCCAGTTCAACATTTATAGAACTCTATATTATCCTCTCACAGATTTCATTGTCTTTATTGTCCATATTATTCCATATATAGGGTCTTAGTCTACCAAAGAATCTATCAACATTTCTGTTAGGATCCATGACAATGATAGAGGTGTAACAAGAAATTCTTGTGAATTTAATATCATTTATTCCCATAGATTCATGCTCATTTTTCTTCATCTATAAGAATTATTTCTCTATTTCTATTCTCATTGAACGAGGGAAATACTTATTGAAAAAGATTCCCCTGAACTCTTCCCACTCCATATCATCAATATCCCCTCTTGGATCTGTATATTTAATCAGTTCCCACCACTGATTAGCTTCTACCACTAAAATGTAAACATCAAGGGTGAAATTCTGTTGTTCTGAACAATGTAGTACAGAAAAGATATTTTGTGTAGAGCTTATCCATTTTTCATCAATCAATGGTTCAGTAGATCTACTGAAAGAAGGTGGTCATTGATGCATAAAAAATTAAACAAAAAAATTCTATTCGAGGTAATTATGGTCTGTCATCATAATTTAATTTATTTTTCATAACTCGAGTAAGTTGATTCATCATTCTCATGAGGTTTTTCATTTCAACATCCATCAGTGGGTTATCAGCCCATGGTTTTTTGCGCTCATTATTTATATAGTTTCTCTGATTTCTCTACCTTTCCTAAAATAAGTAAAACATTGTGAGGAACATGTTTATTTTAAGAATTTTATAATTATAGAAGAATTTTATGACATAAAACATCATTCTTAAATATGTTACTCATTAAAAATACTTACATTTTCTATAAATCCTTCAAAATGGTTCATAAAAAGCTTGACATTAAAAAAACATATCCCTTATGATTGTCAAACCAGTGCGTAGTAAGGATTATTTTCATGTACTAGGTTACATCAAGTCAAGCCCGACACACCTTGTCAGTTTTGTTACCCCTAGGTACATTTGTGCTAGAACCATGTCCACTTTTTTGTATCCAAACAAATATTTCATTGCTCAGAAACCACTTACTTAAAACTTCACTAGAATATCAGGATTTTTTCCTATATTTTAACTTGTACCTAAGGTTATTACTAAAGTTTTCATATCCTAATTTCCACAAATAACTAAAAAATGATTTGATACCAACTATGGAATCCCACCTTTTTATTAGATAACTTTTCATTTACATGGTACAAATAGAAGATATTTTAAATTTCAGTTTCTTGAGAAAAAAGGTACATAATACATGAAAACATAAATCATTATTCAAATAAACTTGAATGTATTCATCATAGGTTCATCCTAAGTATATTTACTTAATCTAATACCCTAGGGACATACATCAAAGGAAAGGGTGAGCGTAAGTCCTAGTAATGGAAAGAAAGGGAAATAATTTACATGTGATCTTGAGAAATATCAATAAGAACTTGTGAAATATCATAATAATAATAAGATGAATCATAACTTGTAAATGTGGCTACAATATTTAATTATGAAATTTATAATAATATCACCACGTTTTGTCACTGAGGTGTTATAAAAATTACCAAGGTTATTCACCAAGGTATCGTAAAACATGTCATCTCTAGAGATTAAATTCTTTACACAATACATTGGAGTGATATCAAGGAACACCCTTCGTAGGTCTTAATAAATATGATCGACATATATCATAATAAAACATTTCATAAATAACCCATGGATAATAAAATAAATAGGTTTCATATTAAAATCATGGTGTTTCAAAAAAAGTGGTTAAAGAAAAGATCTGTATGTCATTATTAACCCATTAAAAAGGAAAGATGGTTTCATGTGTGTTAATCCTATAATAAAATAGTTAATTTTAACATATTTGTGAATACCCCCTAAAAATTAATAGGTTTTTTTATTTAAAAAATAAAATAAGATAATTTCTTGAGAAAAAGAGATAATTTTTTAGAAGAAAATCTGACAACATAACAGTTGTGGTTTTTTTAGAAAACTGTAAAAAGAGAGGGGACAAGGGTATCCCATTCATAAAAGAATCTTAATACAGTAAAGGGATATAATAAAATGGACATAAGAATATATATTGGAAATTTTAAAGACATACCACGTAAAAAAGGAAACTTGAAAGGAAAAGATAGGTTTAGATTTACCTTACCATGAAGAGTAGTTCCTAAAACTTGAAGATTGGGACTTTAGGGCCTTGAGGACACCTTGAGAGGTCTCCTTGGAAGGTAAAAATATCATATATTCATAGAGGCTAAATTTTAAGTGATATTAAATGGATAAATGGTTGGGTATTTATATCAAAATAGGAGGATTTTTTATTGATTCCTTGGACACCTTGGTAGTGGTAAAATGAACAACCATGGGCTCGACCATAGTATTTTCCCATGGTATTTGAAACATGGGACACCTATTTTGTTATTTTAATCCACAATAGTCGAAAAAAATTATATTACTTATTACATCATTATTACATAATTATTAAATAATTATGAAATAATTATGTCATAATTATGATCTCATTAAATATATCAAAAAAATCAAACTGTATTTTTACTATTAAGGAAAAAATAATGTATTTTAGAAAATTCTCACAAATTCACCACAACAAAATTTTAACATGCTGATTTCAAAAATGATATTTATTGTATCATAATAATTATCTAAATATGAGAAGTTTAACGTTTATATATAAAAATTCTTATTTATTAAATATAATAGCGAATAGAAAGTACATAGTGAAATTTATAACACATGAGAAAATTAAAAAAAATTATCATTAATATTTAAATAGGATAATTTTAATCATACTATTTTATAAAAATAAAAATTATTCATAATACCTTAGTTTATTATAATAATTTGTATCTTTTCTAAAAAGTATAATTTCTATTGTAAAGATAAATTTTTCATATTTTTCATATTTTTTAGAAAAAATATTCTCAAAATGGAATTTATGGAATAAAAATTTTATATAAAAAAAGTAATTACACTTTAAGTAACTACAAAATCAACACATAACCCCTTATAACACCCACATAAAACCTAAGGGTAAGGTGTGCGATGGTGATAGATTCATGGGGCGGCTCGACTAACATTTTCTGAGTGGTAATCTCCACTAACTTTAACCTCTTTCGTAGGTGATTTAGTTTAAGCTTCACTTGTTAAATCTCGACTTGGGATTAGTCAAGAGTGAAGCCCAGTGACACTACCTCCCTCCCAAGTTCGGATAAATGGGCTTCGTACAGAATCAATCTACTAGTTACGGCCATCGTTTCTCCGTTCTATAATAATTATCTTTTTTTATATATACTTATAAACACTAATTATAAAATTAAAATTATTATTAAGAGTATTGTTTTTAAGGGTCTTGTGAACCAACGGTCATAATTTACTAACAATCATATAATAGTCGAATCCCAATGGTCACATTTCAATTTATACTCACTTCATTATTAAATAGATATAGTTTTTTTGAGTGAAAAATAATATAACACACATTTTTAGGAAAAAATTATCATTCAAAAAGTCTTGGTCATTACATTCTCCCCCTCTTATAAAATTTCATCCGTGAAATTTCTACTCATTATCTCATTTGAGGAAAGGTGTGGGTACTTCTGCCTCATTGTTTCCTATGGTTCCTAATTTTATTATCCATATAAGTGGTTCCTCTACAACACTTTGAAAATGTGGGTTGTATTGTTGCATAGAACCTTGTCTCTATGATTCAAGATCTCCACCAGATGTTACTCAAAAGAGAGGTCATGTTCTAGTTGTACCACCCCATGATTAAGTACATGTGAAGGGTTAGGTATGTAATTACAAAATAGATATATGTGGAATACTTCATGAACTTGAGTTAGATTTGGAATAACTGAAAGATGATAAGCCTTTACTCTTATACGATCATGGATTTAGTAGTGGCCAATGTACCTAGGTCTAAGCTTCCCTTTCTTCCCAAACCTCGTCACACTCTTCTATGGTGGAATTTAAAGGAAATATTTTCCACCAATATCAAACTATAATTCCATTCGATGGTTGTTAGCATATCTCTTCTGCTGAATCTATTCATCCTTTATGTGTTATTGGATGGCATGAACCATTTCTATCATCTCTTGCATAAGATCAGGCCCAAGAAGCTTTCTCTCACCAATTTCATCCCAAAAAGTAGGAGTTCTACATCACTTCTCATATAGATTTTTATAAGGTTCCATTTGAATAATAGAATGGAATCTATTGTTTAATGATTACTCAAATAATAAGAGATGTTGATACCATCCACCTTTAAATTTTATTGATCATGTTCTCAGCATATCCTAAAGTGTCTGAATAGTCCTTTTATATTGTCCATCAGTTTGTGGGTGATGGGTCATACTAAATTTAAATTCATTATTCAGATCATGTTGAAGAATTATCCAGAATTTTGATGTAAACCATGGATAATGATCCGAAACAATAGAGAGTGGTACCCCAAGCATCCTTTCCACTTCCTTCATGTATATCTTGGAAATTTGGTTTAGAGAAAAGTTTTCCTGAATAGAGATAAAATGGGTAGTCTTGGTGAGATGGTCCACTATAACTCATATCACATTGTTTCATTTGAATTTTTTCAGGAGACTTGTGAAAAATTATATAGTGATATTTTCCCACTTCCATGTTCAAATGGGTAGTGGTTGTAAGACCCATTTAGGAGTTTTTCTCTCTACCTTCACTTTTTGACACACCAGGCACCTTGTAGAGTATTTGGAGATATCCCATTTCATGTAATCCCAAAAATAATGATCACAAAGGTCCCTTTAAATTTTAGTGCTTCTAGGATGTATAAATAATGTAGAGCTATGAGCTTCATCCACCAGCTCCTTATTTATTTCAGGAATATATGAAACACATTGCCTTGTATAAAATTTTAGTACACCTTTAGGATCAATAATGAAATTAATAAACTTCCAATTATTCACAACCTCGATCTTATTTTGAAACAATAGATCTTCTCTTTTAACTTTCTTGATCTTCTCTAGTAATGACGGTTGAGAAATAATTTGGGATAGGGTTGATGGTGTCCCTTACATTACGATTCCCATGTCCATTTTTACTAGGTCTTTGTTCAAAGGATCTCCTTAAATCCTCATCATTTCCAGAAAAATAGGATCTTTCCTACTTAATGCATCAACCACTTTGTTTTCTCTTACAGGGTGATAAGTAATTCAATAATAATTGTCTTTAAGAAGTTCCAACCATATCATATATCTCATGTTCAATTCATCTTTCATGAAAATATACTTCAAACTTTAGAGGTCTGTGTATATATAACATCTCTCCTGATAAAGATAGTGCCTCCATATCTTCATATCAAAAACAATTACATCTAGTTCCAGATCATGTAGGGGATAATTCTTCTCATGAGACTTCAACTGTCAAGATGAATAAGCAATCACCTTCACATTTTTCATGAGGATACACACAATACCTTTGATAGATGCATCACTATAAATAATGAATCCTTCTCTGATAGAGGGTAGAGTTAACACAGGTTTAGTAAACAATCTCTTATTCAGTTCTTGGAAACTTTTCCCACCCTCTTTTGCCCATATGAATATTTCCCCTTTTCGATTTAACTTGGTTATGGATTTAGAAATTCATGAATAAAATTTCATAGACATCCTATAATATCTTTCTAAACTAAGTAAACTACACATCTCAGTTACTATTTTAAGATAGGTCTAGTCCTCCATAACCTTTGTCTGGGCAGGTTCAACTGATATTCCTTAATTTATTACAATGTTCCCCAAGAAAGAAACTTTTTGTAACCAAAATTCACATTTTATGAAATTTTCAAATATCCTCTCATTCCTTATAGTTTAAAATATAACCCATATATGGTTCACATATTCCTCACGAATTTTGGAATATATTAGTATATCATAAATAAAAATTACCACAAAATTATCAAGGTATTCCTTAAAGACTCTATTCATAAAATCTATAAATATAGAATGTGCATTAGCCAAGAAAATGAGAATAAAAACAAACTAATATTATCATATCTTGATCATAAGAAAGTATTTGGAATATCTTCTTTCTTCACCCACAATTGATGATAACCAGACGAAGACCAATCTTGGAGAAGAATTTATCCCCAGAAAGATGGTCAAATAAATCAACAATTCTTGGGAGAGGGTACTTATTCTTTACTATGATCTGGTTATGTTCTCTATAATCAATTCATAACCACATTTTTCTATCCTTATTATATATAAAGAGAATAGGTGCTCCCCAAGGAGACACACTTGGTTGGAAAAATCCCTTCTCTAAAAGATCTTGAAGCTATTTCTTTAATTCATCAAGCTCCACATTTTCCATTCTATATGGGGCCTTTGATATCATCTTGAATCTAGGCATGTTTTCAAGGGAGAGCTCAACCTCTTTTTCTAGGGTAGGTATAGGTAACTCCTCAAGAAATACATCGATGTATTCCGGAATGATGGGGAAATTTTCTATTCATATACTTTCATTTATTTCTTTATCTTCACAAATAATTTCCATAAAGATGGATATAGGAGGTTCTTCTAGAAAAATATCAGGTTGTGATATCTCTCATTTTAAAACAATTATAGTTTTTCCATTCAATACTACTAAGATTCCCTTGATTCTGTAGTTGATCTTAGCATTATACTTTAAGAGCTAGTCCATCATGAGTATAATGTTGAATTCCAGGATGGGAATGAATACTAGATTTGTGATGATATTATGCTCATAAAAGTAAATACTAGAGTTTCTATAAACTAATGATTATCGGATAATCCCTCTTGGAGTATTTACTAATAACTCTACTTATATTATTTTAAGGATTAATTATATATTCATTAAAAACATAGGGAAATAAAGGAATGTGTGAAACCAAAATCAAAAAAATTACTTGTTAGATTTGAGAGAATAATGAGATTACTTGCAACCACATTATTTAGAGCTTCAATTTTTTTATTTTGATAGAAAAATCTTGACTTTTATCCCTTATCCTATGATAAGGTTGATGGTGATTCCACTTTATTAACTTCGGATTTGGGAAGTGATTGGATAAGTGCCCAAGCAATCCACACTTGAAGCATTGGACTTCAGGTTGGGCCTACACTATCTTCCCTTTATCATTAGTGATGAGGAGTTGATGATGCACCTCACTACAATATTTATGAGCAATATGGTCATCTCTTCCACACTTGTAACGATTCCGGCTCCTGAGAAAGCAGTTCCTCGAATGCTTTTTCCCACATTTGTTGCACGTGGGAAGTTGCAGTTTCTTTCTCTCTCTTCCATGATAAATGTTCCTCACCAATTTTAGCTCTAAATATCTATTCTTTTCATTAAATTTGTGAGACCAGTATATCTCACTGAACTCCAATTCAACCTTTATAACAATATGCACTATCTCTTCATAGCTTTCACAGTCTCGATTGGCTAGATTCTTCTGTAGATGGGGTCTTAGTCCAATAAAGAATCTATCAACCTTTCTATTAGGATCCATGACAAAGATAGAGGTGTAATGGGAAAGTCTTGTGAAGTAAATATCATAGCTTTCCAAAAATTCATTTTCCTACTCTAGGATCTCCTTATCCATTTTCAATCTCATCGAATGAGGGAAATAATTGTTGATAAATACTCCCTTAAACTCTTCCCACTCCATAGAATCGATCTCCCCTCTTGGATTTATATTTTTATCAGTTCCCACCACTGATCATATTCTCTCTCTAAGTAGTAAAAAACCAAGGTTACTTTTTCTTATTCTGGAAAAAAAAGTACAGAAAAGATTTTTTCTATAGATATTTTCCATTTCTCAACAATCAATAGTTTGGTAGATCCACTAAAAGAAGGTGGTCACTAATGCATAAAGGATTCAAAGAAAATTTTGTCCCTTCAAGGTGAATCTAATCTCCCAGTTTGATTCAAGTTATTTTGCATAACTCAAGTAAGTTGATTTATCATTATCATGATGTTTTTCATTCCAGATTCCATCATAGGTTTGTCATCACATGGTCCATTTTACTCAATATTTACACGATTTCTCCTATTTCTCGTAATTTTCGAAAAGAAGTAAAACATTATGAGAAACGTTTTTATTTTAAGAATATTACAATTCTATAATAATTTTATGACTTCAAACTTCATGCTTAAATGCATTACTCATTAACAACAATTAAATTTTCTATAAATCATTCATAATGTTTTATAAAAAGCTTGTGATTAACCAAACATATCCTCTAGGAGTGTCACACTAGGTGAAAAATAATGCATGTCATCCTATAATAGGTTACACTGAGTCAATCCTGATGTGCCTTTTCAAAGTTGTTACCCCTAGTTATATCAATTCTAGAACTGCATCCACTTGATCGTATCAAGACAAGGATTTCTTTTCTAGGAAACCACTTACTTAATACTTCACTACAATACCAGAATGTTTTCCTATATATTAAATTATCTACCAGGGTCTTCCTAACGTTTTAAATCATAATTTCCACAAATAACTGAACCTCCCTTTAATAACAACTATGTCATCTTTCCATTTTATTACATAACTTTTAATTTACATGGTACAAACAGAGGATCTTTTATTGTTTATGTTCTCGGAAAAAAAGGTATATAATATATAAAAACATAAAAAATTATTCTAATACACTTTAAAAGATTCATCATAGTTTTATCCTTAGTAAATTTACTTCATATCATAACCTAGGGACATACATTAAAGGAAAGGGTGAGCATACGACCCAGTATGGTAAATCAATGAAAACAGTTTACATGTGATCTTGAAAAATATCAATAAGAACTTGAGGAATATCATAAATGCATGAGAAATAGGAATATAAAAATAATAATAACATGAATAATAACTTTTAAATGTTTATAAAACATTTAATTTAGACATTCATAATTATACCGCCAAGTTTCTTCACTAGGGTGTCATAAAAATTACCAAGGTTATTCGCCAAGGTATCATAAAACATGTCATCTCTAGAGATTAAATTATTTACCTAATGCATTGGAGTGATATCAGGGTGAACCATTAAAATGTATTAATTAATTTGAGCCACATATATCATAATAAAACATTTTATAAATAAACCATGTATAATAAAATAAATTGATTTCATATCAAAATAGTGGTGTTTTAAAAAAAGTGCTTAAAGATAAGATCTTTAAGTCATTATTGACCCACAAAAAGGATGGAGGGTTTTATTTATGTTAATCCAATATTAAAATATATCATTTTGACATATAGTTGAATACCCCTATAAAATAAAGAGTTTTTGGTATTCATAAAATAAATAATAGAATTTAATGAGAAAAAGAGAGAAATTTTGACAAGAAACTTTGGCAGCAAAACGGGTTTCAAACAAAGTTTTAGAAAATGGTAAAAATAGAATGGATAGGGGTATAACATTAATAAAATACTATTAATGTAGTAAAGTAATAGAATAAAATATATAGAATTACATAGTTTATAAATTTGAAAGACATACCACATAAAAAAGAGAACTTTAAAGGAATAGAGAAGTTGAGATTTCCCTTACCTTGAAGAGCAGTTCCTTAAACTTGTGGATCGGGACCTTGGGGGGCTTAAGGATGCCTTAAGAGGAATCCGAGGGAGGTAAAGCTATCAAATATTAATGTATTATAAATTTTAAGTGAAATTAAATAGATAAATGGGTGGGTATTTATATCAAAAAAGGAGGATTTTTTATTAATTTCCTTAGATACCTAGGTAGTGGTAAAATAAAAAACCATAGGCTTGGCCATGGTATTTTCCAATGGTAATGGACACTTAGGACACCGATTAGGTTATTTTAATCCACAAGATTATAAAAAAAAATAACATTACTTATTACATCATTATGACATAATTATGACATGATTATGATGTCATTAAACATACTGAAAAACTCAAACTGTATTTTTACAATTCACGAAAAAATAAATTATTTTATAAAATTCTACTAAATTCGCCCTAATATAATTTCAACATGATTTTTTTAAAAAAAATATTTATTATATCATAATAATTATCTAAATATGGTAATTTTAACTTCTAAATATAAAAATCCTTATTTATTAAAAATAATAGCAAATGGAAAGTGCATAATGAAATTTCTTACACTTGAAAAAATTTAATATATATATATATATCATTTATATTTAAATAAAATTGTTTTAATCGTAATATTCCATTAAAATAAATATTATTCATAATACCTTATTTTATTATAATAATTATATCTTTTCTGAAATGTATAATTTCTGTTCCAAAAATCGTCTTATAAAATATGTTATATTTTTAAGAAAAACTATTCTAAAAACAGAATTGATGGAATAACAATTTTATGTAATGAAATTAATTACACTTTAATTAACTAATTCTTTTACACATAACCCCTTATAATACCTGTATACGACCTAAGGGTAAGGTGTGCGATGGTGACAGATTAATTGCGCGGCTCAGCTAACATTACCCGAGTGGTAATTTTCACTAAGTTGAACTGCTGTCATAGGATATTTCATTCAAGCTTCACTTGTTGAATCTCATATTGGGCTTGGTCAAGAGTGAATCCCAGTGACACTACCTCTCTCTTATGTTCTGAAAAATGGGCTTTGTATGACACGACTCTACTGGTTGAGGCCATCATTTCTCTTTTGTTTCATTAATTATCCTTTATCATTTCTACTTATAAACACTAATTATAATGTTAAAATTATTATTAGGAATATTTTTTTCAGCAGTCATATTGACCAAAGGTCATAATTAACCAATGATCATATTGACCAACGGTCATATAACAGTCAAAACTTCAAGGTCACATTTCAATTTATACACACTTAATTATAAAAAAGATATAATTTTGTTGAGTACAAAAATAATATAACACACATTTTTAGGAAAAAATTATCATTCAAAATGTCTGGGTTGTTACATGGTGGACATTTATTTTTGGCGGATAATGAAGAAAGAAATATTATTGGACTCAAAAAAATTGGTAACTCTAAATTTATCCATATTTATATAGTTTTATTCATTTATGGTTTAAAATATAATCTTATTAGTATTTAACAGTTGTGTGATGATGGGTTTAATGTTAAATTTGAAAACAATTCTTGTATTATTTATGATTTCAAGAATGATTTATTATTTACTACTTCAGGAAATGATAATGTTTATATTGTTGATTTAGATTTCTTGTTTTCTCAAAATGTTCCTTGTTTTAGTGATTTTCATAGAGAATCTTGTTTATGGAATAGGGGGATAGGCCACTACAATATATACTCACATAAGAAGATAAATAATAAAGTTTTAATTGAGGATATAACTAACCTATAATTTAATAAATACAAAGTGTACAATCTCTGTCAAAAAGGAAAGCAACACAAAATATATTTCAAACAAAAGAAGGAGGTGTCTACCTCTCAACCACTAGAATTGGTTCATATGGATTTATTTATAGAATCAATAGTTTCTAGTTTATATATAAAAAACTATTCTTATGTTATTATTGATTATTTTTCAAGATATACATGGATACTTTTATTTAAACATAAAAGTGAAGTTCCCTCTTATTTTGAAAAATATGAAAAGTATGTAGAGAAATAAAGTTGTCTCACCATCAAAACCTTGTGAAGTGATCATGACTAATAGTTTGAGAATCAAGATTTTGAATCTCTCTGCACACAATATGGCTATACTTACAATTTATCTGTGACTTGAACACCTTGAGAAATGGGGTTGTTGAAAGGAGAAATAAGACTCTTAATAGAATTTCACAAATAATTCTTAGTGAATATAACACTCATGTCTAATTTTAGGTTGAAGCTTTTAACACAACTAGTTGTGTAATTAATATAGTTCTTATCGAACCTATCTTGAAAAAGAATCCATATGATTTATGGAAAGGTAGAAAACCCAAAGTAAATTACTTTATATTTTTTAGATGTAAAGTCAAAATTCTAAATACAAAAGAGAATTTGTAAAAAAATTCACCAGAAAGCTATGAAATTTTTTTTCTTATTCAACCACTAATAAATCTTATATAGTTTTTAATAAGAAATATAAAGTTTCGGAATAATATTCTCATGTTACTTTTGATGAGGCGTATCCAAATGAACTTAAACCTATTATAGAAAACCTCAATATGTCAAATTTTAATATCAATAATACCTATAAAGATTCTAATATTTATATTGATTTAACTTATAAATATCTTAGCAGTGATCATCAAGTCCTTCCCAACCTAGAATAAGAATTTAAAGAACTATGAAGTTCATTACCTAGAACCCTAAAAAATCATCCTCTTGATATTGTTGTAGGAAACCGGGATAAAGGTATTAAAACCCAAGCCACACTAAGTAACTAGGTTGAACATCATGCCTTATTGTCATAGCTTAAACCTAATAACATCAATGAAGCAATAAATTATGAACATTGGAAAATGACTAAGAAAGAAGAACTGAATCAGTTTGAAAGAAATAGGGATTGAGAATTAGTAGATAAACCTAAACACTGCCTAAATATTGGTACTAGGTAGTTGTATAGAAACAAGGTAGATTAATATAGTACTATAATTAGAAACAAATCTAGATCAGTGCAATAATTTTATAGTTAAGAAGAATGTATTAACTATGAAGAAAAATTTTCTCAGACAATTGGACTTGACACTATCTGAATACTATTTTCTTATACATCACATCGAAATTTCATATTATTACAAATGGATGTTTAGGAAACATTTATAAATGGTTATATATTTTAGGATGTTTGTATTGAAAAATATTCTATGTTTTAAAATACACATTTCCAAAATCATGTTTTTAAATTAAATAAATCTTTGTTTGGTTTAAAAGAATCTCCTAAATATTTTTATGATAGTCTCAACATTTTTTTATTTTAAATGGTTTTAGAAAAGGTGTTGTGGATATTATCTTATTTATAAAAAATAATTTAAAATTATTTTTTAGTAGTTTACATATATGTTGTTTAAATCTTTGGGTATTCAAAAAATTCTTTATGTACGGAATTCTCAAAACTTATGAAAAATGAATCTGAAATGAGTTGTATGGGTGAACTAAAATTATTTATTGGTTTTCAAATGTTTCAAAATAAATAAGGAATTATATTAAAACAAATAATGTACACAAAATATGTTTTAAAACTTTTTGGCTTGGATAACTCAAAATGAAGTGACACTCTAATGAGTATCACCTATAAATTGGATCTTGATGAAACTGGGAAACCAGTTGATCAAACCACTTATAGAGGTATGATAGAGAGTTTACTCTACTTGAAAGCTATCCAGACTAGTATTATGTTTATTGTGTGTGTTCTCATTTTCATGAAACCCCAGGGAATCACATTTAAATATAGTTAAAATAATTCTCAAGTACCTCAAACATTCAACCAATTTAGGGTTGTTCTATTTTTGAGTACATGAATTTGATCTAGTTAGTTATTTTGATACCGATTTTTGTGGTTGTAAGTTAGATAGAAAAAGAACCTTTTGAAAATGCCATATATTCAAAAAGTCTCTAGTATCATGGTGTAATAAGAAGAAAAAAATTGTCAATTGTCTACTACTGAATCTAAATACATATCTACAGGCAGCTTTTATGCATAGGTTTTATGCATGAAACATACATTACTAAACTTTGGATATAAATTAAGATATGTCCTTATAAATTCTATGAACACAAGTATTTTTAACATTTCAAAAAATCATTTTTCTCACTATAGGATAAAACACATTTATATAAGACATCAAATTTTTAGAGATCGTTTTCAAAAACGGTATATTACTCTTGAATTTATTTGGATAGAACATCATATTAGTGATATATTTACAATGCCAGTGAATTATGAGATATTGAATTATGTTAAATATGTGTTTTCAATTATTAATTATATTTAGATTATTTTTTTTTAATTTATTTGATGCATATATTTCTGTATACATAAACTTTCTATGTAATGTTATACTTTTGAGGAAATTTTCAAAAAAGGGGACCCCGTTTTTAAAAAATATATATATTATTTTTTCACACATATTATTGTAAAATATTAACCTAAATGAAGTTAATATTCTAAATTATAATATGAATCATCAAATATATTTTCAAACTCGAACTGAATCCTTCTTTTTACCGATTATTACAGAATCCCTAGGCTTTCTACCTTCAAATTTATATTGTGCAAAATGAATATTATGATATCGTTTGAGGAAGATGTTCCTAAAGAATATGATGCTTTCAAGATATCTAAGGTGAGAGAAAGTGGATATCGTATGCTTTCAAAGTTTAATATACTATCCAAAGAAGTATCCCCTGATAAAGAAGTTGACATTTAATGGTTTAGATTGAGCCATTCTCTAGCTTAGAGTGCAATACATCATCAAGGATGGACTAATAAATTTTTAGAAGAAAATCATATATTTTATCCTCTCTTAGTGAAATATTTATACATGAATATGGTTTTAAAAGATAAATATAAATTATATATCATAAGAACCATTATTTATGGTCAATAATGTTAGTTATTTTCAACTTTTTATGATGGAAGTTTGAAAGTACCACATCAAGGAGAATACGTGGACTACCAAAGTTCTTATCCTTTAAACCATCCACATTTCAAGTGTAACACCCCAAAAGTCTAAAAGAATAATATGTTATTAAATGGTATATGAAACATGAAACATAAAGATTAGAAGATAATATAACATCCTAAGAATTTACAATATATTCCTTTTTAAATAAATTTAATCTCTTTGATAGCTTGAAATGCATGCAACACTGGGTTTAAACAAAAATACTCTATTAAAATGTTATTTAAACATGAAAATTTAACCTAGATGTTATGTTTTAAGGTATTAATAGTAATAAATAAATTTTTAAAATTATGGTTATCTAATTATTATAAATAAAATAAGAATCATTTATAATAAAAATAAAAGTTTTTTTGAAAAAATGTATTTTTCATAAAAGACGGTTTAGTCATGCTTTGCGCACAGAATTTAAAATTAATTTTTACCATTTTTTAAAAACTTATTTTAGAAATTTATAATAATTTTTGAAATAATAATATCAAAATTATCTTAAGAATAAATTTTTATATTTTTCTGAAATGTTCCATTTTTCGATTAATAGTGAAATATATTGCATTTTAATTGAAAACTATATTTTCATTTAAATTATTTATAAATTTAAATTACATTTTTAATTAGTTTAAAATTAAAATTAGATCAATTATATATCAATTAATCCAATTTATTTCATTTGAATCATTTTCAAATTTAATTTTTATATAAAAACTTTGTAAAATTTTGATCATTTCTTCTTTGAAAACTCATTTTCTCATCGCATCTGTGGGATTAATTTAAAATTAAAATTTTCTATTTTTGTGAATTGAATTTAGACAAATTGATTACATATTTTTAATTATAATATTTTATATTATATAATAATTTCAACCTAATTTATTTACCAAAATGAGTAGTGAAAATAGTAAAAATTATTTACCATAGTAAAGGTTAAAAGCAATGTTTTTCCATGTTCCATGCGCTTCTGTTAAAATTAATTTTTACAACTCATAGGATTTTTATTGAATAAATTAAATTTAATATTTATAATCCTTAGTTAAAAATTATCTTATAATAATCATTTTATTTTAGGATAAAATATTTAATTACCTAGGTTTCAAATACTAATTACCATGGTGGAAACTAAAGTAGTAAAAATGGAGTAAGCATAAGGCTAAGGAATGAAATGTTTAAAAAATATATTTTTTATGGTGGAGGTGTTTATAAACCATATAATATCTCCAATACATTATTTATGAATTTTTTATCCACATGATGTGATATTGACCTCCCATTATTGAATACTTTTGGGTATTTACAAAAATGTCACTCCTCGATTATAAAAGGGCACTCACACCCCTCACTTCTTCACACCTCTCAATCCATTTGGATTGACCAAACCCAACCCCAATAACCTCTCAAATTCCATACCATTATCCTATAATCATTATTTTGGTCATAAATATAACATTTTAAGGATTATGAGGCAATCCTATGGAGGTTACCTGAAGAATAGGTAATATTATTCAACGAGTATTTTTATTCTATTTCTTCCTCCACCTCTCTCAATTATTATTAAACCATGATGATATGGTAAAATAAGTATCTTAAATATAAAAATATGTTGTTACAATAATTTAATGACATAAACAAATCCACACTTTCATCAAATGCATTTCTAAATCATCATTTTTTGTAAGGCGGACAACTGCCATGCGAACCGATGTCATTCATTTTTCTATTACCACCTCTCATGGTTGGGTATGATAATGGATATAAAGTATATTTATAATATTTAAAAATTGATTATACATTTTTATTTATTATATCACATATATAAATATATATATTTACTTTCCATTCTATAGAGGATTCAATAATGTCTCTCATGTGCACGGCGGACTACCGCCTTGCCAAGCGATGTGATCCGCCTTTCACTAATGCTTTATATGGAAGGTAATAATGAAAAAATTAATGAATATATTTGATATTAATTAAATAATTATGATATTAATGTCATGTTATAAATTTTTAAAATATAATATATCATTTTCCTTCTTACACTAAAAAATGATGACATCATTCGTGTAAGGGTGGACTATCACCTTCACGAAGCGATGTGACTCTATTTTCATCACAAAACCAAATATTATATATATATATATATAAGTATATTTAAAGAAATAGTATTGTATTTATGATATTATTATCATTATGAAAAGGTAAAAAATTCATTACCTTTATTCAATAATGGTCATTAAAAAATGGAAACATTACTCATGCATATGTACGGCCTACCGTCTCTATGATTGTAACATACTTAATTTTTCATAACCATACATCATGATTGTTTTTAAAAGTATAATTTATGTATAAATATTATAATTATTTTTTTATTATTATTCTAAATATTTTTATATAATGACCACTTTGACTATAATCAGCCTACAAAATTCATTTATGACACATAAATCAAATATCGTTGAAACATCTGACGTAAACTTAATTGATTAAGTAATAATATATAAAATGATCATAAGTAAAATAAAAGAAATAATAAACTTTAAAAAATTGTTAATATAAAATATTAATGGACATAATTGTTAATATTTTATATTAGATGTATTTTTACAATCCTATAAGTTATGTTTTAGATGTACATAATTATGTATTTCATAATTATGAATTCAGTTATTGATATTTCTTATGATTATTGAATTAGTTTGAATATCCATGGTTAAGTTTTCAAGATCATGTTGTTATTTATATGGAATTATTTTATCATGATTTATTCCTTCCATGTTATTCTCAATTTATTTATTAAATGGAATGTGTTTTAGTTATTTACCTTGTCATATTGATTATTCTCTAAATATTCATAGCTTTCATGATATGCTTACCTCTACTGAGCATATGAGCTCACCCATTTCATATATTTTATTTTCCTTAGGATATCAAGATCTATTTTGTGATTGATATGTAGAGATAGTCTAAGGGAGAATAATTTAATTATCAATATTTTTTATTAGATGTATTTTTACAAGACAAGAAGGTATGTTTTAGATGTACATAATTATGTTTTTCATAATTATGAATTCAGTTATTGATATTTCATATTATTATTCAATTACTTAGAATATCCATGGTTAAGTTTTCAAGATCATGTGGTTATTTATATTTAATTATTTGATCATTATTTATTCCTTCCATTTTATTCTCACGTTATTGATTAAATGGAATGTGTTTTAGTTATTTATCATGTCATGTTGATTATTCACTAATTATTCATAGATTTCATTATACACTTACCCCTACTGAGCATATGAGCTCACCCATTTATTATATTCTATTTTCCTTAGGATATCAAGATCTATTTTGTGATTGATATGTAGAGATAGTCTAAGGGAGAATAATGGAATTATCAAAGAAATTTATTGTGTTTTTTATTTTTTAAAATGTGATGTGGATTTCAGGTATGTATATAGCTTACCAATATTACTAAACTATTCCGTCCTTTGGAATGTTATTCCTTGTGTCATATACCAATTTATAATGTAGACACCATCTCCGAGCTACTGGGGTCGGGGAACTATAGTTGGTGTCAGAGGAAGTTTAGTAGAAACCTTAGGAACTTGATTAAAGAAAAAATGGACTAGGGAACATAAGAATATGATAAAATTTGAGAATAAGTATAGATTAATATCCTAAATATGTGTTAAGGAATAGATTATATGGTTTTCCATAGAAAATACATCCCTTTATAGATACTACAAGTGAATATGGTTCTGGAATAGATGTATCGAGGGGTAATAACAATAAAAAACATATTGGGCCTGACTTTATCATCACTTGGTGCATGACAACAGTCCTTTATTGTGCACTTGGTTTCACACTTATAGGGGGTATGCTTAGGATAATTCACATTTTCATTAAAAACCATTATGAAGGATTTGAAAATAAAGATATCTCCAAGGAAACCATATTCATGATTTTGAGATTATCTGTGCATAAATTTTTTAATTTATGTTATGTATTTCAATATTTTTGGTATTATATATTATGTTTCATAACAATATGATCTAATATAGTATATTTTGTCATTTAGAAATGGTGTATCGCAGAAGTAATGAGAACTGCATCAATCCACATAATCCAAATAGTAAGAATGATCATTTATTTAATGGAATTAAGCTAATATTTAAAAGGGAACTAGTCTCCCAAACATTCTCATCATATGAGGGAATAATATCATATTTTAACAAGATAGAGAAAAAATTATCTAAGTATTATATCTTTAAAGGGACGAAAATGAAGAAGATGGCGATAGGGAAAATGTGAATAAAGGGAGGAAGGGAAAAAAGGATTTTTTTCACATGTTATAATTGTGGAAATAAACACCTTGGTGTATTCGTAAAAGAAATGGTATTTTTTTACAAGTTTATAGAGAAGGAAACCAGGAATTTGATTGAAAGGTAAATAAAAAAGTTTCAAACCTCTTTGGTTTGTGGTTTTATTGTTGTTATCCTTCTATAAATCACTCACTTTCTTGTGATCAATGACCTCTATTACTCTTTATTAATCCATGGGTGTTAGAATTCTTTTCCACGTCTATGATTTCATTTCCCACCAATTTTATCCTACATAGAAACCTAGTAATATGTTATTCCATATGAACTTTGTACTTCCCTTTCTATATTATTGATATGATATTTTATTCACTCTTATTATAATGTGGGTTTTCAATAATCTTATTTCCAAATGTAAAACCCTTGATTTCCAAGATCAAGTATAAATTGTGACGGCATAATTTATTTAAGTTTGGGAGAATGTAACACCTCAAAAGCCTAAAAGAAGAATATTGTATTTGATAACGTATGTGACATAAAACACTAAGATTATAAGGGAAGATAACATATCAATACTTTACAATATATTACTTTTTAAATAATATCAATCTCTTTGATCGCTTGTGATGAACGCAACCCCAGATTTAAACAAAAATACTATATTAAAATGTTATTTAAATATAACCATTACAACCATGATATTAAGTTATAATGTACGAATATTACTAAATAAATTATGAAAATTATTGTTATATAATGATTATAAATAAAATAAGAATCATTTGAAACCAAAAGTAAATAAATTATGAAAATTATTTTTATATAATGATTATAAATAAAATAAGTAACATTTGTAACCAAAAAAATCTTTTCTAAAAACTGTATTTTCCTAAAAGACGGTTTTGTCATGATTTGTGCACAAAATTTAAAATTAATTTTTACAACTTTTAGAAAATTTATTTTATACAATTAAATCAAAATTTTAAATCAATATATAAAAATTATCTTTGGGTGAATTGTTTGGTATTTTTCTGAAATGTTCCATTTTTTGATAAATAGTGAAAAATGATGAATTTTAATTGGAAACTATCTTTCTGTTAAAGTTATTTATAAAGTTAAATTATATTTTGAATTAGTTTAGAAGTAATATTAGTTTAATTATATATTAATTAATATAATTTTGGTCGTTGTAATTATATTAATATTTAATTTTTATATAAAAACATTGTAAACTTTTGAACATTTTCTCTCTTAAAACTAGTTTTCTTATCCTATTTATAGGATTAATTTTAAATTAAAATATTCCATTTATGTAAATGGAATTTGAAAAATTGGATTAAATATTTTTAATCATCATACTTTATATTATATAATATTCTTACCACATCAAGGAGAATACGTGGACTACCAAAGTTCTTATCCTTTAAACCATCCACATTTCAAGTGTAACACCCCAAAAGTCTAAAAGAATAATATTTTATTTAATGGTATATGAAACATGAAACACAAATATTAGAAGATAATATAACATCCTTATAATTTACAATATATTCCTTTTTAAATAAATTTAATCTCTTTGATAGCTTGCAATGCACGCAACACTAGGTTTAAACAAAAATACTCTATTAAAATGTTATTTAAACATGAAAATTTAACCAAGATGTTAAGTTTTAAGGTATTAATAGTACTAAATAAATTATTGAAATTATTTTTATCTAATTATCGTAAATAATATACGAATAATTTATAATAAAAATAAGGTTTTTTGAAAAACTGCATGTTTCCTAAAAGACGGTTTAGTCATGCTTTGCGCACAGAATTTAAAATTAATATTTACCATTTTTAAAAAATTTATTTGATAAATTTATAATCATTTTTGAAATAATAATATCAAAATTATCTTAAGAATAAATTTTTATATTTTTCTGAAATTTTTCATTTTTCGATTAATTGTGAAAAATACTGAATTTTAATTGAAAATTTTCTTTTCATTTAAATTATTTATAAATTTAAATTACATTTTTATTTGGTTTAAAATTAAAATTTGATAAATTATATATCAATTAATCCAATTTATTTCATTGGAATAATTTTCAAATTTTATTTTTATATAAAAACTTTGTAAACTTTTGATCAATTTTTCTTTGAAAGCTCATTTTCTCATCGCATCTGTGGGATTAATTTAAAATTAGAATTTTCCATTTTTGTGAATTGAATTTATAAAAACTAATTAAATATTTTAAATTATAATATTATATATTATAAAATAATTTCAACTTTATTTATTTACCTAAATGAGTAGTGAAAATAGTAAAAATTATTTACCACGATAAAGGTTAAAAGCAATGTTTTTTCATGTTCCATGCGCTTCTGTTAAAATTAATTTTTAAAACTCATAGGATTTTTATTGGATAAATTAAATTTAATATTTATAATACTTAGTTAAAAATTATCTTATAATAATCATTTTACTTTAGGCTTAAATATTTAATTACCTTTGTTAAAAGAACTAATTACCATGGTGGAAACTAAAGTAGTAAAAATGGAGTAAGCATAAGGCTAAGGAATGAAATGTTTAAAAAATATATTTTTTATGGTGGAGGTTTTTATAAACCATATAATATCTTCAATACATTATTTATGAATTTTTTATCCACATGATGTGATATTGACCTCCCATTATTGAATACTTTTGGGTATTTACAAAAATGTCACTCCCCAATTATAAAAGGGCACTCACACCCCTCACTTATTCACACCTCTCAATCCATTTGGATCGACCAAACCCAACCCCAATAACCTCTCAAATTCTATACCATTATCCAAGAATCATTATTTTGGTCATAAATATAACCTTTTAAGGATTATGAGGCAATCCTCTAGAGGTTACCTGAAGAATAGGTAATATTATTCAACGAGCATGTTTATTCTATTTCTTCCTCCACCTCTCTAAATTATTATTAAACCATGATGATATGATAAACTAAGTATCTTAAATATAATAATATGTTGTTACAATAATTTAATGAACTAAAAACTCCCCACTTCCATCAAATGCATTACTAAATCATCATTTTTTTTAAGGCGGACAACCGCCATGCGAACCGATGTCATTCGTTTTTCCATTACCACCTCTCATGGTTGGGTATGATGATGGATATAAAGTATATTTACAATATTTAAAAAATGATTATACATTTTTATTTATTATATCACATATATAAATATATATATTTACTTTCCATTCTGTAGAGGATTCGATAACGTCTCTCATGTGCACGGTGGACTACCGCGTTGCGAAGCGATGTGATCCGCCTTTCACTAACGCTTTATATGGAATGTAATAATGAAAAAATTAATCAATATATTTTATATTCATGAAATAATTATGATATTAATGTCATGTTTTACATTCTTAAAATATAATATATCATTTTCCTTCTTACACTAAAAAATGATGACATCATTCGTGTAAGTGTGGACTACCACCTTCACGAAGCGTTGCGACTCTATTTTCATCACAAAACCAAATATTATATATATATATATATATATATATATATATATTTAAAGAAATAATATGGTATGTATGATATTATTATCATTATGAAAAGATTAAAAATTCATTACCTTTATTCAATAACGGTCATTAGAAAATGGAAACATTACTCATGCGTATGTACGGCCTACCGTCTCTATGATTGTAACATACTTAATTTTTCATAACCATAGTTCATGATTGTTTTTAAAAGTATAATTTATGTATAAATATTATAATTATTTTTTGATTATTATTCTAAATATTTTTATATAATGACCACTTTGACCATAATCAGCATACCAAATTCATTTATGACACATAAATCAAATATCGTTGAAACATCTGACGTAAACTTAATTGATTAAGTAATAATATATAAAATGATAATAAGTAAATTAAAAGGAATGAAAAACTTTAAACAATTGTGAATATAAAATATTAATGGACATAATTGTTAATATTTTTTATTAGATGTATTTTTACAATCCTATAAGGTATGTTTTAGATGTACATAATTATGTATTTCATAATTATGAATTCAGTTATTGATATTTCATTTGATTATTTAATTAGTTAGAATATCCATGGTTAAGTTTTCAAGATCATGTGGTTATTTATATGGAATTATTTGATCATGATTTATTCCATCCATGTTATTCTCAATTTATTGATTAAATGGAATGTTTTTTAGTTATTTACCTTGTCATATTGATTATTCTCTAATTATTCATAGCTTTCATTATACGCTTACCCCTACTGAGCATATGAGCTCACCCATTTCATATATTTTATTTTCCTTAGGATATAAAGATCTATTTTGTGATTGATATGTAGAGATAATCTAAGGGAGAATAATGGAATTATCAATATTTTGTGTTAGATGTATTTTTACAATCCTAGAAGGTATGTTTTAGATATACATAATTATGTATTTCATAATTATGAATTCAGTTATTGATATTTAATATTATTATTCAATTAGTTAGAATATCCATGGTTAAGTTTTCAAGATCATGTGGTTATTTATATTGAATTATTTGATAATTATTTATTCCTTCCATGTTATTCTCAAGTTATTGATTAAATAGAATGTGTTTTAGTTATTTACCTTGTCGTATTGATTATTCTCTAATTATTCATAGATTTCATTATAAACTTACCCATACTGAGCATATGAGCTCACCCATTTCTTATATTTTATTTTCCTTAGGATATCAAGATCTATTTTTTGATTGATATGTAGAGATAGTCTAAGGGAGAATAATGGAATTATCAAAGAAATTTTTTGTGTTTTTTATTTTTCAAAATGTGATGTGGATTTCAGGTATGTATACAGTTTACCAATATTACTAAACTATTCGGTCCTTTGGAATGTTATTCCATTTATCATATACTAATTTATAAAGTAGACACCAACTCTGAGCTACTGGGGTCGGGGCACTATAGTTGGTGTCAGAGGAAGTTTAGTAGAAACCTTAGGAACTAGATTTAAGAAAAAATGGATTAGGGAACATAAGAATATGATAAAATTTGAGAATAAGTATAGATGAATATCCAAAATATGTGTTAAGGAATAGATTATATGGTTTTCCATAGAAAATACATCCTTTTCTAGATACTACAAGTGGATATGGTTCTGGAATAGATGTATCGAGGGGTAATAACAATAAAAAACATATTGGGCCTGACTTTATCATCACTTGGTGCATGAAAAAAGTCCTTTATTGTGCACTTGGTTTGAAACTTCTAGGGGGTATTCTTAGGATAATTCACATTTTCATTACAAACCATTATGAAGGATTTGAAAATTAAGATATCTCTAAAGAAACCGTGTTCATGATTTTGAGATTATCTATGCATAAATTTTTTTATTTATGTTATGTATTTCAATATTTTTGGTATTATACATTATGTTTCATAATAATATGATCTAATATAGTATATTTTTTCATTTAGAAATGGTTTATAGCAGAAGTAATGAGAACTTCATCAATCCACATAATCCAAATAGTATGAATGGTCATTTATTTAATGGAATTAATCTAATATTTAAAAGGGAACTAGTCTCCCAAACATTCTCATCATATGAGGAAATAGTATCATATTTTAACAAGATAGAGAAAAAATTATCTAAGTATTATATCTTCAAAGGGACGAAAATGAAGAAGATGGAGATGGGGAAAATGCGAATAAAGGGAGGAAGGGAAAGAAGGATTTTTTTCACATGTTATAATTGTGGAAAGAAACACCTTAGTGTTTTTGTAAAAGAAATGGTTGTTTTTTACAAGTTTATAGAGAAAGGAAACCAGGCATTTGATTGAAAGGTAAATAAAATATTTCCAACGTATAATGATTCAAATTTATGGTGTTAGGGCACTACTCAAATAAATTTCTCGATCATCAAAGGAATATAACTTAAAAGAAGCTAATGTATCATGGTCAAGATTATTATATTACCATGAAAAAGGTATAATTATTAATGTGTTTGCATTTGGATTCAATAATTATTTCATTTGAGTATTTTATCAATGATATATAGCTTATAAGAATTATGAAATGTATAAGGATGGTACTGTAGCAGTTTTTCATTAAGGATTTGAAGGCGCATGCTGAATGGTATAGATGAGAAGTACAAATGATGTATTGGAAAGCTTAGCTTCTTTTAAAACACATGATTGAGGGAAAGATAACCCTTAATATGTTCTTAATGTAAAGATATTGATATTGGGAGAAACAGATGATTGATATAGATAAAGTAAATATGGTATTACTCACTATCTTGGTAGTGATTAATGATTTATTGAAAAAGTGGTTTATAATATAATTTATAGAGTTCACAAAATCTTTTTATATAAGGAATATATCCAATAATCTGTGTTTTACTTAAGTAATAATAAAGTTTGCATGTTCTCAATAAGATTTTATAGTAATTTATGTTGTTACCATATTTCAAGAGAATACATGATAAAGGTATTCACATGTTTGATATGTAACAATTAAGACCTACTTTGTATTGTTGGGGGGATTAATGATAAGTTAATTTTAGAAATATAGTGACCTTATTTCTAAAGATTTGGATCTTAATATTTTGCAAGGGCCATAAGGTTAACCATTTATGAAATTGTTTATGTTGGAATTTGTATGAGGTTTTAGAAATTAATGTATTACTTCACTATATAGATATTTATTCATATTGGATAACTTGTGAAAACAATTTTGTTATAATAATAACTAGAGATTGAATTAATAACTTATCATTCTATTATGGATATTATGATCTGTTAAATGTGAATTTTAGTGCTTTGAGAATAAAAAATACATTTTTCGATATTCATTTCTTGGAGTAAATGATGAAATGTAAATTGATCAATGCACAACAAAAGGATGAAGTTGTGCTTATGAAATAGAAACATACCAAGTAAGTATATGTTCTTATATTCTTCAACAGTAAAATAATTCCTTAACTCTACGAAAATGATCTTGAAACAAAAATGTTTCCCTATTATCATAATTTTTTATGATATCAATTACCTTTTTTCCAACCTCTTTGGTTTGTGGTTTTGTTGTTGTTATCCTTCTCTAAATCACCCAGTTTCTTTTGATCAATGACCTCTATTACTCTTTATTAATACATGGGTGTTAGTATTCTTTTCCATGTCTATGATTTCATTTCCCACCAATTTTATCCTACATAGAAACCTAGTTATATGTTATTCCATATGAACTTTTTACTCCCCTTTCTATCTTATTGATATGATATTTTATTCACTCTTATTATAATGTGGGTTTTCAATAATCTTATTTCTAAATGTAAAACCCTTGATTACCAAGATTATGTATAAATTGTGACGACATAATTTATTTAAGTTTGGGAGAATGTAACACCTCAAAAGCCTAAAAGAAGAATATTGTATTTGATAACGTATGTGACATAAAACACTAAGATTATAAGGGAAGATAACATCTCAATACTTTACAATATATTACTTTTTAAATAATTTCAATCTCTTTGATCTCTTGTGATGAACGCAACACTAGATTTAAACAAAAATACTATATTAAAATGTTATTTAAATATAACCATTATAACCAAGATATTAAGTTATAATGTACAAATATTACTAAATAAATTATGAAAATTATTGTTACATAATGATTATAAATAAGATAAGAATCATTTGAAACCAAAATTAAATAAATTATGAAAATTATTGTTATATAATGATTATAAATAAAATAAGAATCATTTGTAACCAAAAAAAATCTTTTCTAAAAACTTTATTTTCCTAAAAGATGGTTTAGTAATGATTTGTGCACAAAATTTAAAATTAATTTTTACCACTTTTAGAAAATATATTTTATATATTTGGGTGAATTTTTTGCTATTTTTCTGAAATGTTCTATTTTTTGACAAATAGTGAAAAATAATGAATTTTAATTGCAAACTGTCTTTCTGTTAAAGTTATTTAAAAAGTTAAATTATATTTTTAATTGGTTTAAAATTAAAATTAGTTCAATTATATGTTAATTAATATAATTTAGGTCGTTGTAATTATTTTAATATTTAATTTTTATATAAAAACTTTGTAAGCTTTTAAACATTTTCTCTCTTAAAACTAGTTTTCTTATCCCATTTATAGGATTAATTTTAAATTAAAATTTTCCATTTATTTGGATGGAATTTGAAAAATTGGATTAAATATTTTTAATCATCATACTTTATATTATATAATATTTTTACCACATCAAGGAGAATACGTGGACAACCAAAGTTCGTATCCTTTAAACCATCCACATTTCAAGTGTAACACCCCAAAATTCTAAAAGAATAATATGTTATTTAATGGTATATGAAACATGAAACACAAATATTAGAAGATAATATAACATCCTAATAATTTACAATATATTCCTTTTTAAATAAATTTAATCTCTTTGTTAGCTTGCAATGCACACAACACTGGGTTTAAACAAAAATACTCTATTAAAATGTTATCTAAACATGAACATTTAACCTAGATGTTAAGTTTTAAGGTATTAATAGTACTAAATAAATTATTTAAATTATTTTTATCTAATTATTATAAATAATATAAGAATCATTTATAATAAAAACAAGGTTTTCTAAAAAACTTTATTTTTCCTAAAAGACCGTTTAGTCATGCTTTGCGCACAGAATTTAAAATTAATTTTTACTATTTTTAAAAAATTTATTTGATAAATTTATAATAATTTTTGAAATAATAATATAAAAATTATCTTAAGAATAAATTTTTATATTTTTCTAAAATTTTTCATTTTTCGATTAATAGTGAAAAATACTGAATTTTAATTGAAAACTGTCTTTTCATTTAAATTATTTATAAATTTAAATTAAATTTTTATTTGGTTTAAAATTAAAATTAGATCAATTATATATCAATTAATCCAATTTATTTCCTTGGAATCATCTTCAAATTTTATTTTTATGTAAAAACTTTCTAAACTTTTGATCAATTTTTCATTGAAAACTCTTTTTCTCATCGCATCTGTGGGATTAATTTAAAATTAGAATTTTCCATTTTTGTGAATTGAATTTAGAAAAACTAATTAAATATTTTAAATTATAATATTATATATTATAAAATAATTTCAACTTAATTTATTTACCAAAATGAGTAGTGAAAGTAGTAAAAATTATTTACTACAGTAAAGGTTAAAAGCAATGTTTTTGCATGTTCCATGCGCTTCTGTTAAAATTAATTTTTAAAACTCATAGAATTCTTATTGGATAAAAAAAATTTAATATTTATAATCCTTAGTTAAAAATTATCTTATAATAATAATTTTATTTTAGGCTTAAATATTTAATTACCTTGGTTAAAAAAACTAATTACCAGGGTGGAAACTAAAGTAGTAAAAATAGAGTAAGCATAAGGCTAAAAATGAAATGTTTAAAAAATATATTTTTTTTTGTGGTGGAGGTGTTTATAAACCATATAATATCTCCAATATATTATTTATGAATTTTTTATCCACATGATGTGATATTGACCTCCCATTATTGAATACTTTTGGGTATTTACAAAAATATCACTCCTCAATTATTAAATGGTACTCACACCCCTCACTTCTTCACACCTCTAAATCCATTTGGATAGACCAAACCCTACCCAAATAACCTCTCAAATTCCATTCCATTATCCTAGAATCATTGTTTTGGTCATAAATATAACCTTTTAAGGCTTACGAGGCAATCCTCTGGAGGTTACCTGAAGAATAGGTAATATTATTCAACGAGCATGTTTATTCTATTTCTTCCTCCACCTCTCTCAATTATTATTAAACCATGATGATATGATAAAATAAGTATCTTAAATATAATAATATGTTGTTAAAATAATTTAATGACATTAAAAAATCCCCACATCCATCAAATGCATTACTAAATCATCATTTTTTGTAAGGCGGACAACCGCCATGCGAACCGAGGTCATTCGTTTTTCCATTACCACCTCTCATGGTTGGGTATGATGATGGATATAAAGTATATTTATAATATTTAAAAAATGATTATACATTTTTATTTATTATATCACATATATAAATATATATATTTACTTTCCATTCCGTAGAGGATTCAATAACTTCTCTTATGTGCACGGCGGACTACCGCCTTACGAAGCGATGTGATCCGCCTTTCACTCACGCTTTATATGGAATGTAATAATGAAAAAATTAATGAATATATTTGATATTAGTGAAATAATTATGATATTAATGTCATGTTTTACATTCTTAAAATATAATATATCAATTTCCTTCTTACACTAAAAAATTATGACATCATTCGTGTAAGTGTGGACTACCGCATTCACGAAGCGATGCGACTCTATTTTCATCACAAAACCAAATATTATATATATATATATATATATAAGTATATTTAAAGAAATCATATGGTATATATGATATTATTATCATTATGAAAAGATAAAAAACTCATTACCTTTATTCAATAACGGTCATTAGAAAATGGAAACATTACTCATGCGTATGTATGGCCTACCGTCTCTATGATTGTAACCGACTTAATTTTTCGTAACCATACTTCATGATTGTTTTTAAATGTATTATTTATGTATAAATATAATAATTATTTTCTGATTATTATTCTATATATTTTTATATAATGACCACTTTGACCATAATCAGCCTACGAAATTCATTTATGACACATACATCAAATATCGTTGAAACATCTGACGTAAACTTAATTGATTAAGTAATAATATATAAAATGATAATAAGTAAAATAAAAGGAATAATAAACTTTAAAAAATTGTGAATATAAAATATTAATGGACATAATTGTTAATATTTTGTATTAGATGTATTTTTACAATCCTATAAGGTATGTTTTAGATGTACATAATTATGTATTTCATAATTATGAATTCAGTTATTGATATTTCATATGATTATTAAATTAGTTATAATATCCATGGTTAAGTTTTCAAGATTATGTGGTTATTTATATGGAATTATTTGATCATGATTTATTCCTTCCATGTAATTCTGAATTTAATGATTAAATGGAATGTGTTTTAGTTATTTACCTTGTCATATTTATTATTCTCTAATTATTCATAGCTTTCATTATACGCTTACCCCTATTGAGCATATGAGCACACCCATTTCATATATTTTATTTTCCTTAGGATATCAAGATCTATTTTGTGATTGATATGTAGAGATAGTCTAAGGGAGAATAATGTAATTATCAATATTTTGTATTAGATGTATTTTTACATGCCTAGGAGGTATGTTTTAGATGTACATAATTATGTATTTCATAATTATGAATTCAGTTATTGATTTTTCATATTATTATTCAATTAGTTATAATATCCATGGTTAAGTTTTCAAGATGATGTGGTTATTTATATTGAATTATTTGATCGTTATTTATTCCTTCCATGTTATTCTCAAGTTACTGATTAAATGGAATGTGTTTTAGTTATTTACCTTGTCATATTGATTATTCACTAATTATTCATAGATTTAATTATACGCTTACCCCTACTAAGCATATGAGCTCACCCATTTCTTTTATTCTATTTTCCTTAGGATATCAAGATCTATTTTGTGATTGATATGTAGAGATAGTCTAAGGGAGAATAATGGAATTATCAAAGAAATTTTTTGTGTTTTTTATTTTTTAAAATGTGATGTGGATTTCAGGTATGTATATAGTTTACCAATATTACTAAACTATTCGGTCCTTTGGAATGTTATTCCTTGTATCATATACCAATTTATAAAGTAGACACCAACTCCGAGCTACTGGGGTCAGGACACTATAGTTGGTTTCAGAGGAAGCTTAGTAGAAACCTTAGGAACTAGATTTAAGAAAAAACGGATTATGGAACATAAGAATATGATAAAATTTGAGAATAAGTATAGATAAATATCCTAAATATGTGTTAAGGAATAGATTATATGGTTTTCCATAGAAAATACATCCCTGTCTAGATACTACAAGTGGATATAGTTCTGGAATAGATGTATCGAGGGGTAATAACAATAAAAAACATATTGGGCTTGACTTTATCATCACTTGGTGCATGAGAATAGTCCTTTATTGTTCACTTGGTTTGACAATTCTAGGGGGTATTCTTAGGATAATTCGCATTTTCATTACAAACCATTATGAAGGATTTGAAAATAAAGATATCTCCAAAGAAACCGTGTTCATGATTTTGAGATTATCTATGCATAAATTTTTTAATTTATGTTATGTATTTCAATATTTTTGGTATTATACATTATGTTTCATAATAATATGATCTAATATAGTATATTTTGACATTTAGAAATGGTGTATAGAAGAAGTAATGAGAAATTCATCAATCCACATAATCCAAATAGTAATAATGATCATTTATTTAATGGAATTAAGCTAATATTTAAAAGGGAACTAGTCTCGAAAATATTCTCATCCTATGAGGGAATAGTATCATATTTTAACAAGATAGAGAAAAATTATCTAATTATTATATCTTCAAAGGGACGAAAATGATGAAGATGGCGATAGGGAAAATGCGACTAAAGGGAGGAAGGGAAAGAAGGATTTTTTTTCACATGTTATAAGTGTGGAAAGAAACACCTTGGTGTTTTCATAAAAGAAATGGTAGTTTTTACAAGTTTATAGAGAAAGTAAACCAGGCATTTCATTGAAAGGTAAATAAAAAAGTTTTTAATGTATAATGATTCAAATTTAAGGAGTTAGGGCACTACTCAAATAAATTTCTCGATCATCAAAGGAGTATAACATAAAAGAAGCTAATGTATCATGGTCAAGATTATTATATTACAACGGAAAAGGTAGAATGATTAATGTTTTTGAATTTTGATTCAATAATTATTTCATTTGAGTATTTTATCAATGATATATAGGTTATAAGAATTATGAAATGTATAAGGATGGTACTGTAGTAGTTTTCATTAAGGATTTGAAGGCGCATGTTGAATGGTATAGATGAGAAATACAAATGATTCATTGGAAATCTTAACATCTTTTAAAATGCATGATTGAGGGAAAGATAACCCTTAATATGTTCTTGATGTAAAGATATTGATATTGGGATAAATAGATGATTGATATAGATAAAGTAAATATGGTATTACTCACTATCTTGGTAGTGATTAATGTTTATTGAAAAAGTGGTTTATAATATAATTTATAGAGTTCAGAAAATCTTTTTATATAAGGAATATATCCAATAATCTGTTTTTTACTTAAGTAGTAAGAAAGTTTTCATGTTCTCAATAAGGTTTTATAGTAATTTATGTTGTTACCATGTTTCAAGAGAATACATGATAAAGGTATTCACATGTTTGATATGTAACAATTAATACCTACTTCGTATTGTTGGGGGGATTAATGATAAGTTAATTTTAGAAATATAGTGACCTTATTTCTAAAGATTTGGATCTTAATATTTTGGAAGGGAAATAAGGTTAACCATTTATGAAATAGTTTATGTTGGAATTTCTATGAGGTTTTATAAATTAATGTATTACTTCACTATATAGATATTTATTCATATTGGATAACTTGTACAAACCATTTTGTTATAATAATAACTAGAGATTGAATTAATAACTTATCATTCTATTATGGATATTATGATCTGTTAAATGTGAATTTTAGTGCTTTGAAAATAAAAAATACATTTTTAGATATTCATTTCTTGGAGTAAATGATGAAATTGAAATTGATCAAATCACAACCAAAGGATGAAGTTGTGCTTATGAAATAGAAACATAACAAGTAAGTATATGTTATTATATTCTTCAACAATAAAATAATTCCTTAACTCTAGGAAAAGGATCTTGAAATAAAAATGTTGTCCTATTATCATTATTTTTTATGATATCAATTACCCTTTTCCAACCTCTTTGGTTTGTGGTTTTTTTGTTGTTATTCTTATCTAAATCACCCACTTTCTTGTGATCAATGACCTCTATTACTCTTTATTAATCCATGGGTGTTAGTATTATTTTCCATGTCTATGATTTCATTTCCCACCAATTTTATCCTACATAGAAACCTAGTTATATGTTATTCCATATGAACTTTTTAATTCCCTTTCTATCTTATTGATATGATATTTTATTCACTATTATTATAATGTGGGTTTTCAATAACCGTATTTCGAAATGTAAAACCCTTTATTACCAAGATCAATTATAAATTGTGACGGCATAATTTATTTAAGTTTGGGAGAATGTAACACCTCAAAAGCCTAAATGAAGAATATTGTATTTGATAACGTATGTGACATAAAACACTAAGATTATAAGAGAAGATAACATCTCAATACTTTACAATATATTCCTTTTTAAATAATTATAATCTATTTTATTTCTATTGATGAACGCAACACCAGATTTAAACAAAAATACTATATTAAAATGTTATTTAAATATAACCATTATAACCAAGATATTAAGTTACAATGTACAAATATTACTAAATAAATTATGAAAATTATTTTTATATAATGATTATAAATAAAATAATAATCATTTGATACCAAAAGTAAATAAATTATTAAAAATATTGTCATATAATGATTATAAATAAAATAAGAATCATTTGTAACCAAAAAAATATTTTCTAAAAACTATATTTTCCTAAAAGACGGTTTAGTCATGATTTGCACACAAAATTTAAAATTAATTTTTACCACTTTTAGAAAATTTATTTTATAAAATTAAATTAATATTTAAAATAAATATATCAAAATTATCTTTGGGTCAATTTTTTGGTATTTTTCTGAAATGTTCCATTTTTTGATAAATAGTGAAAAATAATGAATTTTAATTGGAAACTGTCTTTCTGTTAAAGTTATTTATAAAGTTAAATTATTTTTTTAATTGGTTTAAAAGTAAAATTAGTTCAATTATATATTAATTAATATAATTTGGGTCGTTGTAATTATTTTAATATTTAATTTTTATATAAAAACTTTGTAAACTTTTGAACATTTTCTCTCTTAAAACTAGTTTTCTTATCCCATTTATAGGATTAATTTTAAATTAAAATTTTCCATTTATGTGGATGGAATTTGAAAAATTGGATTAAATATTTTTAATCATCATACTTTATATTATATAATATTTTTACCACATAAAGGAGAATACGTGGACTACCAAAGTTCCTATCCTTTAAACCATCCACATTTCAAGTGTAACACCCCAAAAGTCTAAAAGAATAATATGTTATTTAATGGTATATGAAAAATAAAACACAAATATTAGAAGATAATATAACATCCTAAGTATTTACAATATATTCCTTTTTAAATAAATTTAATCTCTTTGATAGCCTGCATTGCACGCAACACTGGGTTTAAACAAAAATACTCTATTAAAATGTTATTTAAACATGAACATTTAACCTAGATGTTAAGTTTTAAGGTATTAATAGTACTAAATAAATTATTAAAATTATGTTTATCTAATTATTATAAATAATATAAGAATCATTTATAAGAAAAACAAGGTTTTTTGAAAAACTGTATTTTTTCTAAAAGACGGTTTAGTCATGCTTTGCGCAAAGAATTTAAAATTAATTTTTACCATTTTTAAAAAATTTATTTGATAATTTTATAATAATTTATGATATAATAATATCAAAATTATCTTACGAATAAATTTTTATATTTTTCTGAAATTTTTCATTTTTCGATTTATAGTGAAAAATACTGAATTTTAATCGAAAACTGACTTTTCATTTATATTATTTATAAATTTAAATTACATTTTTATTTGGTTTAAAATTAAAATTAGATCAATTATATATCAATTAATCCAATTTAGTTCATTTTAATCATTTTCAAATTTTATTTTTATATAAAAACTTTGTAAACTTTTGATCAATTTTTCTTTGAAAACTCATTTTCTCATCGCATATGTGGGATTAATTTAAAATTAGAATTTTCCAGTTTTGTGAATTGAATTTAGAAAAACAAATTACATATTTTAAATTATAATCTTATTTATTATAAAATAATTTCAACTTAATTTATTTACCAAAATGAGTAGTGAAAATAGTAAAAATTATTTACCACGGTAAAGGTTAAAAGCAATGTTTTTTCATGTTCCATGCGCTTCTGTTAAAATAAATTTTTAACACTCATAGGATTTTTATTGGATAAATTTAATTTAATTTTTATAATTATTAGATAAAAATTATCTAATAATAATCATTTTATTTTAGGCTTAAATATTTAATTACCTAGGTTAAAAAAACTAATTACCATGGCAGATACTAAAGTAGTAAAAATAGAGTAAGCATAAGGCTAAAAATGAAATGTTTAAAAAATATATTTTTTGAGGTGGAGGTGTTTATAAACCATATAATATCTCCAATACATTATTTATGAATTTTTTATCCACATGATGTGATATTGACCTCCCATTATTGAATACTTTTGGGTATTTACAAATATGTCACTCCTCAATTATAAAAGGGTACTCACACCCCTCACTTCTTCACACCTCTCAATCCATTTGGATCGACCAAACCCTGCCCAAATAACCTCCAAAATTCCATAACATTATCCTATAATCATTATTTTGGTCATAAATATAACCTTTTATGTCTTATGAGGCAATCCTATGGAGGTTACCTGAAGAATAGGTAATATTATTCAACGAGCATTTTTATTCTATTTCTTCCTCCACCTCTCTCAATTATTATTAACCCATGATGATATGATAAAATAAGTATCTTAAATATAATTATATGTTGTTAAAATAATTTAATAAAATAAAATAAATCCCCACTTCCATCAAATGCATTAATAAATCATCATTTTTTGTAAGGCGGACAACCACCTTGCGAACCGATGTCTTTCGTTTTTCCTTTACCACCTCTCATGGTTGGGTATGATGATGGATATAAAGTATATATATAATATCTAAAAAATAATTATACATTTTTTTTATTATATCACATATATATATATTTACTTTCCATTAAGTAGGGGATTCGATAACGTCTATCATTTGCACGACGGATTACCGCCTCGCGAAGCGATGTGATCCGCCTTTCACTAACGCTTTATATGGAATGTAACAATGAAAAAATTAATGAATATATTTGATATTCATTAAATAATTATGATATTAATTTCATGTTTTACATTATTAAAATATAATATATCATTTTCCTTCTTACACTAAAAAAGGATGACATCATTCTTGTAAGTGTTGACTACCGCCTTCACGAAGCGATTTGACTCTATTTTCATCACAAAACCAAATATTATATATATATAAGTATATTTAAAGAAATAATATGGTATTTATGATATTATTATCATTATGAAACGATAAATAATTCATTACCTTTATTCAATAATGATCAATATAAATTTGAAGCATTACTCATGCGTATGTACGGCCTACCGTCTCTATGATTATAACGTACTTAATTTTTCAGAACCATAATTCATGATTGTTTTTAAAAGTATAATTTATGTATAAATATTATAATTATTTTATGATTATTATTCTGAATATTTTTATATAATGACCACTTTTACCATAATCAGCCTACCAAATTCATTTATGATAAATAAACCAAATATCGTTGAAACATCTGACGTAAACATCTGACGTAAACTTAATTGATTAATATTTCATATTAGATGTATATTCACAAGCATATAAAGTATGTTTTATATGTAAATAATTATTTATTTCATAAATATTAATTCAGTTATTGATATTTCATACGATTATTCAATTAGTTAGAATATCGATGGTTAAGTTTTCAAGATCATGTGGTTATTTATATGGAATTATTTGATCATGATTTATTCCTTCCAGGTTATTCTCAAGTTATTGATTAAATGTAATGTGTTTTAGTTATTTACCTTTTCATATTGATTATTCTCTAATTATTCATAGCTTTCATTATACGCTTACCCCTACTGAGCATATGAATTCACCCATTTCTTATATTTTATTTTCATTAGGATATCAAGACCTATTTTGTGATTGATATGTAGAGATAGTATAAGGGAGAATAATGGAATTATCAAAGGAATTTTTTGTGTATTTTATTTTTTAAAATGTAATGTGGATTTCAGGTATGTATATAGTTTACCAATATTACTAAACTTTTCGTTCCTTTGAAATGATATTCCTTGTATCATATACCAATTTATAAAGTAGACACCAACTCCGAGCTACTGGGGTTGGGGCACTATAGTTGGTGTCAGAGGAAGTTTAGTAGAAAACTAAGGAACTAGATTTAAGAAAAAACGGATTAGGGAACATAAGAATATGATAAAATTTGAGAATAATTATAGATGAATATCCTAAATTTTTTGTTAAGAAATAGATTATATGGTTTTCCATAGAAAATACATCTCTGTCTAGATACTACAAGTGGACATGGTTCTGGAATAGATGTACTGAGGGGTAATAACAATAAAAAACATATTGGGCTTGACTTTATCATCACTTGGTGCATGAAAACAGACCTTTATTACTCTCTTGTTTTGACACTTCTAGGGGGTACGCTTAGAATAATTCACATTTTCATTAGAAACCATTATGAAGGATTTGAAAATAAAGATATCTCCAAAGAAACCATGTTCATGATTTTGAGATTATATAAGCATAAATTTTTTAATTTATGTTAAGTATTTCACTATTTTTGGTATTTTACATTATGTTTCATAATAATATGATATAATATAGTGTATTGTGTCATTTATAAATGGTGTATAGCAGAAGTAATGAGAACTGCATCAATCCACATAATCCAAATTGTAAGAATGATCATTTATTTAATGGAATTAAACTAATATTTAAAAATGAACTAGTCCCCCAAACATTCTGATCATATGAGGGAATAGTATCATATTTTAACAATATAGAGAAAAAATTATCTATGTATTATATCTTCAATGGGATGAAAAATAAGAAGATGGAGAGAGGGAAAATTCGAATAAAGGGAGGAAGGGAAAGAAAGATTTTTTTCACATGTTATAATTATGGAAAGAAACACATTGGTGTTTTCATAGAAGAAATGGTAGTTTTTTACAAGTTTATAGAGAATGGAAACAATGATTTTGATTGAAGGAGAAATAAAAAAGTTTCCAATGTATAATGATTCAAATTTAAGGAGTTAGGGCACTACTCAAATAAATTTCTCGATCATCAATGGACTATAACTTAAAAAAAGCTAATGTATCATGGTCAATATTATTATATTACCACAGAAAAGGTAGAATGATTAATGTGTTTGCATTTGGATTCAATAATTATTTCATTTGAATATTTTATCAATGATATATAGGTTATAATAATTTTGAAATGTATAAGGATAGTACTGTAGCAGTTTTTCATTAAGGATTTGAAGGCGCATGTTAAATGGTATAGATGAGAAATACAAATGATTCATTGGAAAGTTTAACTTCTTGTAAAACACATGATTTAGGGAAAGATAACCCTTAATGTGTTCTTGATGTTACGATGTTGATATTGGGATAAATAGATGATTGATATAGATAAAGTAAATATGGTATTACTCACTATCTTGGTAGTGATTAATGATTTGATGAAAAAGTGGTTTATAATATAATTTATGGAGTTCACAACATCTTTTTATATAAGGAATATATCCAATAATCTGTGTTTTACTTAAGTAATAAGAATATTTTCATGTTCTCAATAAGGTTTTATAGTAATTTATGTTGTTACCATGTTTCAAGATAATACATGATAAAGGTATTCACATGTTTGATATGTAACAATTAAGATCTACTTCGTATTGTTAGGGGGATTAATGATAAGTACATTTTAGAAATATAGTGACATTATTTCTAAAGATTTGGATCTTAATATTTTGGAAGGGCCATAAGTTTAACCATTTATGAAATGGTTTGTGTTGGAATTTTTATGAGGTTTTAGAAATTAATGTATTACTTAACTATATAGAGATTTATTCATATTGGATAACTTGTACAAAACATTTTTTTTTAATAATAACTAGAGATTGAATTAATAACTTATCATTCTATTATGGATATTATGATCTATTTAAAGTGAATTTTAGTGCTTTGAGAATAAAAACTCATTTTTAGATATTCATTTCTTGGAGTAAATGATGAAATGGAAATTGATCAAAGCAAAACCAAAGGATAAAATTGTGCTTATGAAATTGAAACATACCAAGTAAGTATATGTTCTTATATTTTTCAATAGTAAAATAATTCTTCAACTCTAGGAAAAAGGATCTTGAAACAAAAATGTTGTCCTATTATCATCATTTTTTACGATATTAATTACCTTTTCCAACCTCTTTGGTTTGTGGTTTTTTGTTGTTATCCTTCTCTAAATCACCCACTTTCTTGTGATCAATGACCTCTATTACTCTTTATTAATCCATGGGTGTTAGTATTCTTTTCCTTGTCCATGATTTCATTTCCCACTAATTTTATCCTACTTAAAAACCTAGTTATATGTTATTCCATATGAACTTCATACTTCCCTTTCTATTTTATTGATATGATATTTTATTAACTCTTATTATGATGTGGGTTTTCAATAATATTATTTCCAAATGTAAAACCCTTGATTACCAAGATCAAGTATAAATTTTGACGGCATAATTTATTTAAGTTTGGGAGATTGTAACACCTCAAAATCCTAAAAGAAGAACATTTTATTTGATAGCATATGTGGCATAAGACACTAAGATTATAAGAGAAGATAACATCTCAATACTTTACAATATATTCCTTTTTAAATAATTTCAATCTCTTTGATCGCTTGTGATGAACACAACACTAGATTTAAACAATAATACTATATTAAAATGTTATTTAAATATAACATTTATAACCAAGATATTAAGTTATTGTGTTTGAATATTTTTAAATAAATTTTGAAAATTATTGTAATATAATGATTATAAATAAAATAAGAATCATTTGATAGCAAAAATAAATAAATTATAAAAATTATTGTTATATAATTATTATAAATAAAATAAGAATCATTTGTAACCAAAAACAATCTTTTCTGAATACTGTATTTCCCTAAAAGACGGTTTAGTCATGCTTTGCACGAAAAATTTAAAATTAATTTTTTCCACTTTTAGAAAATTAATTTTATACAATTAAATTAAATTTTTAAATCAATAAATCAAAATTATCTTAGGGTGAATTTTTTGGTATTTTTCTGAAATGTTCCATTTTTTGATAAATAGTGAAAAATAATGAATTTTAATTGGAAACTATCTTTCCGTTAAAATTATTTATAAAGTTAAATTATATTTTGAATTGGTTTAAAAGTAAAATTATTTCAATTATATATTATTTAATGTAATTTAGGTCATTTTAATTATTTTAATATTTAATTTTTATATAAAAACTTTGTAAACTTTTGAACATTTTCTCTCTTAAAACTAGTTTTCTTATCCCATTTATAGGATTACTTTTAAATTAAAATTTTCCATTTATGTGGATGGAATTTGAAAAATTGGATTAAATATTTATAATCATCATACTTTATATTATATAATATTTTTAAATTAATTTTTGACCAAAATTAATAGTGAAAATAATAAAAATTATTTATCATAGTTAAGGTTAAAGGAGGTGTTTTTTCACGTTGCATGCACATGCGTTAAAATTAATTTTCAATTCCCATAGGATTTTTATTTGATAAATTAAATTTAATATTTATAATAATTTGTTCCAAATTATCTAATAATACTAATTTTATTTTATGGTTAAAGATTTAATTACCTAGTTTAAAAAAACTAATTACCATGGTGGAAACTAGAGTGGTAAAACGGGAGTAAACTTAAAGACTAGGGAATGAAATGTTTAAAGCATGTGTTTTTGTGTGTTTTGGAGGTTATTATAGACTATATAATCCATATAATCTGATATTTATCAATTTTGGAGCTACGTTATGTGATAGTGGCCTCCCATTACTGGATACTTTTAGGTATTAAAAAAATGACATTCCTCCTCGATTATAGAAGGGCACTCATTACCATGACTTATTCACACCTCCCAATCTATTGGGATCGACCAAAACCAGCCCAAATCACCTCCCAACTTCCATCCCATAATAATATAATCCTTATTTTTTTTTATTAATCTAACCTTGGAATAATTTTCATGCAAACCTAAAAAGGTTACCCGAATAAGAGGTAATGTTCTTCAATGAGCCCTTTTACTTTATTTCTTCCTCCACCTCTCAAAATTATTATTAAATAATGATTATATAATAATATTAGTATCTTTAATATAATTATCTATTTTTAAAATATTTTAATTACCTAAAACCATCCCTACTTCCATCAAATGGGTTATGAAATGCTCATTCATGTGTACGGTGGACTACCACCTCACGAACCAATGTCTTTCGTTTTTTCGTTAACACCTCTAAAAGTTTAGTATAATGATGTATATAAAGTATATATATGATATTTATAATATAATTATACCTTTGGATTCATTATATAGTATATAAATTTTTACTTTTCATTCCTTATGGGATACGATAATATCGCTCGTGTGTACGGTGAACTACCGCCTTGCAAAACAATGTGATTCGCCTTTCACTAATGATTTACATGAAATGTAATAAGGATAAATTTAATTAATATATGTGATATAAAGAAAATAATTATGATATTAATGACATATTTATCATTCTGTAAATATAATATATCATTTTCTTTCTTACACTGAAAAATGATAACATTGTTCGTATACGCGTGGACTATCGCCTTCACGAAGCATTGTGACTCTATTTTCATCATCGCACCACATAGATGATATTTATAAGTATACTTAAAGATATAATATGATATATATTATATTATTATAATTTTTAAAAGATAAAATATCACTTAACTTATTTTCATAATAATTATTGGAAAATAGAAATGTTACACATGCGTACATACGGTCGACCGTATCCATGATCATAATGTACATAATTTTTTATAACCGTGTTTCATGATTGGTTTTAAAAGTATAATTGATGTATAAATATGATAATTATTTCATGATTATTATTCTATATATGTTTAAATAATTACCTATTTTACTATAATCAACCTGTCAAAGTCATTTATGATATACAAGCCAAATATCATTGAAACATCTGATGTAAAATTAATTGATTAAGTAATAATATATAACAAGGTAATAAGTAAATTAAAAGGAATAATAAAATTAAAAATATTTATAAAGAAAATAAATAATTAACATTAGTTTATTATTCTGGAAGATAATGAATGTACATGATGTGTTGGATTCAAGGTAAGAGTTTCTTATCTCACTTTTAATTCTGTGAGACATACACCATATTCACCGCTTATTTCTTTTGTGTGGTATATAAAATACCCCTTGTTTATTTTATATCATGAATTAATTTATCTTCATGTTATTTAAATCTTAATTTAAAGTTATTTCTTTCATTTATCTTATGATTTAAAATTTACCAAATTGGGATGGGTTTATATCATAATCTCATCATTATTTGGGATTATTTATGTTTTCATCTCCCTTAGGTGAATTATTTGATATTTATACCTTGAAATAAATCTATTTTATTCTACTCTAGTAATTCATGACATTTTGGATAAATAATAATATTTTTCTAATCTTTTATACTTAAAATTATTGAGAAAATATTTTTAAGAAAATCTATCTTTATTTCTCTCTTCGGTCAGAAATCCGTTTTCATGAAAACCCATGTTTTATAAAAAAGTTTTAAAAAATGTTGTTAAATGTTAATTAAAGATTATTTTCAAAGAAATGGATTTTGAAAAGGATTTATGTTTTAAAAGAAATTAAATGATCTCTAAAGCTTATTTTCAAACAAAATTATTTGGAAATATTTTATGTTCTATAAATGACTTTTAAAATGAAAAGGTTATTTTCATCAAAAATATTCTTAACGATATTTTATGTTATTTATATTCATCAATATCAGTAATTATTGTTAAACGTATTCTCCACTGGGGATATGTTGTAATGATGTTATCCTCGTTATTTCTCTAGATGGTTTATGATCAGTTTAACTATAGATGTACTATTTTGATACCATTCTCTATAAACCTCTAAATGGTTTATGATTATGTTTATTAATTGGGGGAATTATTAACATTTTATATAATAGTTTTTCAATATGAATATTTATGTTGATTATATTTCACCCCTTTCATATTAGGAATGCATTATACTTAATAAGGGATGGGTGGGGCCCGCTATATCCCCTTGATGAATTGGTAGGTATCATGAGAAAAACTAGATATGGTTTTGTATGAGGCTTTACCCATTTATATAAATGTCTTATTACAATCCTAGAGGGTATTATATGTCTTAGTACAAGCCTCGATAGTATTAGATGTCTGGGAACAAGGATCGATGGTATGTTTTAGATGTATAACATTATGAATTCCATCATTATGAATTCAGTTATTCATATTCCATATGATTATTTGATTAGTTAGAATATTCATATTTAAGTTTTTAAGATTGTTTGATTATTTATATGTCATTATTTTATCATCATTTAGTGCTTCCATATTATGCTCAAGTTATTGATTAAATGGAATGTGTTTTTTATTTACATTTATATATTGATTGTTCCATATTTATTCACAGCTTCCCCTATATTATTACTATTACTAAGAATCTGATCTCACCCATTTGTAGTGTTTAGTTTTCCACAAGATACCAGAAACTATTTTTTGATTGATATAAGGTGATACAGTAAGAGGAATAATTTAATTCTTAAAGAAAAATCATTGTGTATTTTATGTTTTAAAATGTAATGTGAATTTCAAGTATGTATATATTTTACAAAGACTAATAAACTATTTTTTTTTCAGTATGTGATTCCTGGTATCTTATTCCAATGTAATAAAGTAGACACCAGCTTCGGGCTACTGGGGTTGGGGTACTACATCGAGCTTCCAAATTCTCTAGAAGTGTTAATTGGTGACAGAACCCCCTAAAGGCCTAGTGATATTGAGATAACTAGTGATTGTATGTTGTTTTTGAAGTTAATACATCACACTATATGCCCTATAAAGGGATATTTTAACATCATTTGACATTAATACCTCTTCCTACTCTACTTAATGGTTCATGTAATTTAAATAAATCTACCTATATTTTTTATGAGGCATACATAAGTTCATAGAAATACCTCACAGTTTAATACTATACCCTACCCTAAGTTAATTTCATATTTTCTTGAAAAGAAAAGATTAATAACTAAGGGATTATAGAAGTCAAACCTTTCTGGTGATGTTTTCATAAACTAAACCACAAGTAAAAGGATGAAAATCAGTTGGAATCATTGGAATAAAATGTGGGTAGCTAATTAAGATTAGATGTATTAGTGGTTTAATCCTATGAGAAACCCAACCATACTTAGAGAATCCATAGATCTAAGATTGGAACCTGATCAGATAGTAAAAGTTGATTATTTCTCTGATGAAAATGTTTCTCAATCAATGGTGGATGCAGTTAAAGAAACTAAGAGAGCTTATAATGAGAGCATTGGTTTCTATATTGTCGAAGAAGTTTCAAAATATCAAGATGTTTCAAAAGTATCATAAGTTTGTAATTGACTCTGAACCTATAAGATAATGGGTAGTAACTACCATGGAAGAGAGAACTCCTAGATATCTGTTGTTTGGACCAGTTCTCATTGATTCTGAAAGTGATAATGATGTTGATTCTGATGAAGAGAGTCCTCCAAAGTTTGAGAAAGAAGTAACCTCTATATTTTATTCCACACCTCCAAGGAAATATTATTTATCAGATAATACCTTAATTGATCTAGATATATTTTCTCCTACTGATAGTGGTGATAATTATGGTGAATATGATGATTATAATTATAATCCTCCTAAGTTAGATAAGCTTTCGTTTCCAGTTGTTTTCTATGTTTCAGAGCCTATTCTGAAAATTCATTCTTCACCAGCTCTGGAGTAAAAAACTTAGGATTCATCCCTCTGAGAACCTCTTAAATTTTTTTGTTATACCTTCCTATCCTGGGCATAGATCAAATAATTTATTTTAAGTTGATATAGTTTATGATTCTTCACCTAGAACTGATATGGTGGTTATGGAAGAATCATATTATTCAATTCAATAAATTGAGAGACATAAAAGTATCTTTTCAACTAATAAGGGATCTATGTTGAGATGTTTAGAATATGATTTTAGTGACTCTCGTTCTACCTCTTCTTCTTAGGTTTCACCTTCTCTACCACAATCAGTTCCACCCCACCAAGATTCTTCTGCTTTTATTCCCTCTTCTATTATCACTTTTTCTAATTTTATCCAGTTTAAGAATGTTCTTTTGGAAGTACTGAAATAAGTGTCTCTAAGTATCAGCAATGATAACGAGTATGATCAGAAAGGGGATGTTTCCTACACAATTGAAAGTATAGTAGCTCGTATTCAGCCAAAGTTGTTTCTCATGATAGATCATATGACTCGTGAGATTAGGAAATTTCAAGCAAAAATATAAGATTTCATAGGTCATATAGTATCTTTTCAAGTTGATCTATTGGATATGGTTGCTAAAATGGAAAAAGGATATCGTTTAGTGATTTCATGTCCTTCCATACCTTCATATTGTTCTCCTCCATCAATGTCAATAGATTAGGATCTGATCAAAAAGCTTGTGCATGAAAAATTTAGAGTTTTCAAGATAGTATGAAGGATATCTGAAATCATGTTTACATGGATTTCACTACACATAGAGATAATCTCAATGAAATAGTTAAAGATTAATCTATCAATTACTCCAAAGAAAAGGTTGTAATCAAGGGTGCGATCAAGTATTATCTTAACCAAATCTACACCAAGGCCAATTTGAAAGCTTAGTTTCAATCCTTGGTAATAGACCTTAACATACCTCCTCTAACAACAAATTTCAAAGGGATTGTAAAGAAATTGTTATCATGGTACCCCTTTTGAATCAATTTATATCTGAGAAGGATGAATTTATTCAGATAATTAAGCATGGGTCCAGAGTTATGATAGATATTACAAGGATCCATGATCCTTATATGTATGTTTTAAATGCTCTAGTTTTGGAACTTCTAGATTTGTCTGTTCATATAATTTTTTATTTTCATTCTTGACCTAAATAATCATTTTATACTTTAGTTTCAATAGTTACCACTGTAAAAATTTATTTTGATCCTACCACACCTCATACTGGATATTTTTCTCTCAACCTACCTCAGGCACTTGGGTAGACTTGGTCTATTTTCAAATCCATCATGATTCTTGAAGTGACTACTACATCTCACCTTGAACCACCTTTTAATCATACCATTGTTAAAAGAAAAATAATTGTTTGATCCTTCAACCCTTCAAGACTTGGATTCATATTCTGATTATGGGTTTTGATAGGGCCTTGTATTGAAATATTTTGACCTATTAATGAAATATTTATGAATACTCTTATTTTATTATTATTTCTTGTACTTTATTTTCATAATTATTATTATTTTATCTCTAACTATTTATATATTTATTTTTATAATCTCAAAATGAGGAGTAAAGTATGGAATTTTTTATATAAATTCTAGAATTTTAGCAACTTGTTTTTATATTATTAATGTTATTGTTCCATAATTAGTGCATTGTGTGTGTTTATTAATGTCATGATTTGTGATCATCAAAAATGATGGGATTATTGGATTAGTATAGAAATTACTTATTATAATAATAACAAATCATGATTTTGTGTTTATAACATCTTTTATATTCCATTCAAGTAAATTATTTCTTCTAGGAAATTTGGAAAATTTCAAAATGTTTTGGAACAATCATAATCCAAAGAAACCATACTACAAACCATGATTCTGGAAAAGTTAAATTGTATAAAGTATTTAATAAATTACATGAAGATCCCATAAACCATATGAAGAAATATGTACAAGATAATTTTAAAAAATTACCAGAGTGACTGAATGGTAAATGATTGATTGAATGTCTATCATATTTACCATGATGAAATTTTTTCAAATGACTCAAGCATTCAAAATTCAAATCAAGCAACCACGTGTTTTATCTTATAGAGATTGAAGTTTTCATTATTTTTTTAAAGGATTTGATCAACCACACAATAAGTGGATTGACCACATGTAAAGTGGATTAACCACACATCTATTGTATTGATTGTGGTATATTTTTTCCAAATCTTTGATTGACCTCATGAACAACCAAGAGACTGCATGAGTTATCCATCTATCTGAAATATCACCATATATTGAAGTGACCACATAATTAATTCAAGAGACCATGTTATAGAATTAAATTTTGAAAAAATATTGAAGATATAGTGGGACTCTAAGATACACAATTTTGAGTTTAAGTGACGATCCAAAATTTTTCCAAAGTATTAAATCAACTGTAAGGGAAAGAAAGAGACCGTACATCCTTATCATGGAATCCATCAAGTTGTTTACTCAGTATTGACCTTATATGGATAATATTATGTGGCACATTAAATTTATTATGTCAAAATGTGGGTATTATATTTAAATATAATATTTTCCAGCCACTTTTTTAACAAAATTAAATGCGACGTCAGAAGCATTTAATGCTCTTGGATTTTTTGCTGAGTACAAGGATTCTTAATAATGTGTTTCCAATGACTATATTTTGAGGAATTTTTACTTTTATAGAATATTTAATATATAGAAAGAAGATATCGACACATATGTGTGATAATGATACTTTTACAAATGTGAAAAATGTGAACTGCACAAAAAATTTTTTCTTATCGAAACATTGTTGCAAGATCTAACAACAGCCTCACATATTCACATATCATATCCAAACCAAAATACAGCTTCAAGAAGAGAAGAAACATATGAATCTAAATATAACATCAATCTTATTTTTTATAAAATCATTTATTCTCTATCTCTCTATTTTATCTTATCACAAATCATTATGAAAACACCACTAGATCCATCCCCATTGAAGGGAAATTAATGAGACAAGAGTGAGTGGGAGAGATAAAAATATTAACCTCTCTAACCAACCTTCACCATTAAATCCCAAGAAGGGTCGAACATGAAAATATAGTAATGACCCTCCCTTTTTAAAAGGAGACAGGGTAGTATCAGGTACCCGATACACCTTCCCCAACCATCTAATGCATTGTCTGGTACCTGGTGTAGTGTACCAACCACCCAATGGCCTCTAATAGGGGGTCTTCCCTCTGTGTCATCCTCCAAGAACTTAGTGAACTTGAACTAGGTACCCGGTAACCTCATGCTACTTACATTAAGCATTAAATCCACTTGAACATGATCCACTCAACCATTGGAAACTGAATACATTTAAATGTGCATAGAATTATCCTAAAATTTATACTCAATTAACCAATACCCAACCAGCAAACTAATTAAAGTTTTCCCTTAATCTTGATCCATCAAAATTAAAATTTCTTATAAAAATTACTAAATCATAATGATGTTTATTTTTACATGGATATCCCTGGTTCAACTTCCCTATGCTTCTATGATACCATTTTCTAATGTCCTAATACAGATCCCAAGGTCTAACTCGAACCAATACAAGGCCTCCAGAGCACTTCCCAATCACTCATGTCTTATGTAAACACAAATGGATAAATAAAATTATGTGGGTAGAGATTTCCCCTCAAGGTAAGTACTCTAAAAAATAACAAGATACGTTATTTAAAAATATACTTAGAATAATCATAATATACACATGGGATAATGGATGCATAATATTCCCATAGTTATCACACTAAATATACATTAGAATACATATAATGATAATAAGATTAATTCACATATATAGTGAAAACATATGTATAATGTTTAAAAAGAAAACAAATATTCCTAACCTTTAACCACTCAACCATCCCTCATCAAATGCTAGAATTGTTCCATAAATCACATATCTAGAACCAAAAAACCCTCATATGTTGGGGAATTCCCCATAAATACATCATAAATAATAATATCTATACATATCCTATAGGACACATGTAGTGTGTGTGCATCTTAAAATATAAGAATTTTACACCTAATGTATATCTACAGAATATAAGACCAAGTGTATACTATAATAGCACAAAGCAAGAATGAAAGAAAATTCATCCATAACCAATTTATCATACTTGTGCTAATATTAAATAAATTGATTCACCATGGGTTTTGGTTTCCATGTTCAAACCAATAAACTATGTAAATAAATCATACCTGCTTTATGTCGTGCGTGAAATCCTTAATGGTAGGGTATAAACATCATCTATATGGGGGAATATAAATATATATATATGACCACATCCTCACATGGGATGGAAGAAAAATAATGTTTCATGTGTTAGAGTTAGTACCCCATGAATGACTATTTATACTTTGATTACATGTATATTAGATATATAAAATATTAATAAAACATCTTAACACATATTTTCATTATTATGAATGACTCTAATGTAATAATTTCCTAGAGTATACATCACATTGATAAGGTCATATAAGTTCCCTGCTATGATGAGATCCATGAAGTGTTATGATGATATTCTTAAAAAAAGTTATGTGGTTGGATAATTTACTGTGATGGGACATATAGTACATAGTTTTTTAGGCATGAGTATCATGAGAGGATTAGGCTTCTTCTCATGAAGTTCACACTTAGTAATCTCCAAGATGAGAGATTATGAGAACAGGCCTACCAGTAAGAATTATGCATGTTTTGGTGTCATCATATATTGCTATATATAATAATGTGTAATGGTCCTTATACATTAATATTATTATTAATGCACATCAGGAATCATGCACTTATATTTGCTGACGAAAACCATGATGGAATATGTTTTTGGTGAGGTAGGGTTTGTTGGGTGTGTCATGATTGACATGTCTTTAATGGATTAATCAAGGAAAGATTTATCCCATCCATATTTATAGAAGATGATATCTCGTCCCTTTGATTAGAATAGAGCTATCTCCCTAAACTCCATGGTTATGGTGTAACAAAAATTTTATTTCAGATAGTCAAAGAAATACGTATCAAGCATATAGGTTGGTGACAGAGATGTGCAACCTACTTGATGAGATGTTGTGATACAGGGATTATATTACAGAGTGATAATTCGTATGTGGTTGTTTTCATTAAGACATTAAGTTATTTATCTTTGGTTTCTTGACCCATTACTAGACAGTAATCTTGGACATTATGTAATCTCACCTAATGTCATCATAAAAGAATCCTAGAGGGTCACACACTAAGTGATTCAGATGATCTTGATTAAATTCTATTTGAATTCAATAAATTTAATAAATATTATTCTCAAGAATGAGGGATAATTTTATTCATGTTTTTATTCATAGAAAATTTTTACTGATGTATTAAATATTTAAATTAAATATTTATTTGGGAGTTCAATAAATTCTATAGGATTTTGAACGGACCAAGATCGTGTCTGATGACAAATATTAATTAACAAGCCAATTAAATAATATTTTTTATGACGTAAGTTGGCGTGCACCATAAAATAATATTATTATTATTATGTGGATTGACAATTATTAAAGATTATAATATTATTTAAGGGTCGGAATGTAATTAAATAATTATTTTAACCTAAACCCACACTCTAAAAATATATGGTTATGTCTATTTTGTAGGGTGTGCAATCAAAAATAGGGAATTTTTGAACATAATTAATTCTCTCTCGACTCCTCCTTCTCTATCCCTATCAAGAATTAGAAACACAAGAAAGATAAATTTAATATTGAAAGACAAGTTATTGACATGAATAACACAAGACAATCGCTTCACCTCACTAGCACCAAGAGATCGATTAGTGTTACTCAGAGATCAAAGGAGCACATGTGGATCACTGTTGGAGGGATTCTATCCTTTGATATTCATAGAACAATGATGTAAAAACAAATGGATATTTTCTGATGATTGAAATCAACATCAAAGAAATAATCCTTAGATCATATATTCATTTCTTTTAATATAAAATAAATTAATTATAAATTTTACATGCAATATCCTCACTCGGGGTTTCTGGCATAGAAATATTAAAATAAATTTTAATATATCACCCTACACTGCACACTTCCACTGTGATCAGAACCAATAAATGGTATCAGAGTGGTCGTGTTTAAATTTATAATTATTTATTTTATTGTTGATTCATATGAAATCATGGTTGAATTTCTATTTCATAATATTCATTCTTTATTCCGATTCGAATTAACATGTTATCGACATATTAATCATGTTAGTTCAGTATTACATTTTATTAAAGGTCTAATAATAGATGAATAATGAACATATACGCTATTGGGAATTTCCAATTTTTGGCTAGTAAGTCAGGGTTACACGGTGTTTAGTTGGAGAACATTTCATTTACCCTATTATGCTACACTTGACCATGTTACGGGATACATAGAATGTGACACAATTATTACATGTGGTGTACACTTCATGTTGACTGTCCAACCTATCACATAGTTATCAGATTACATGGTGTGTATACTGTGTACACATAGTTTAGTCTACAAGGGTTAGCAGCCTAAATTGCGTAGTCCATGTGGTCATCATACACGATCAAACTACATAGTAATGAAAACCTAAAGCATTTATGATATACATGATGTGTATTAATTACGCACAATATATAGTTGATCAATTATAATTTCTAAGATACATTTAGAGTTTTTTGGAATAACAATATTAGAGATTCATGGTGTGTTTCTGGCATCACCTGTCATGTAGTATCTCGCCCGAGAACATGCTGAGTATTTTGACAAGTTTCACAGGCATGAAAAATATAGAAAAACGACATGTATCTTGCATGTACACACCATTTAATACTACCAATATATACACCAAATACCCAGGTGAGTATCTTAGTGTAACATCCTAGCCTATATTCTACTCACTAGTGCCCAGTTCCATTTCATCATGTGACCTTAAGAGTGTCTCCCCATACTCCAGAGGCTTATAACTAGTAGCGAGGGTCTAATAAGTCATTCATGGGGAGACTATTCCCTATTTTATTAGAGTAATACACTAGTGTAAATAAGTAAAAATAGATGAAGCAATATATATCTATAAATAACACCAATATCTCAAGATAATCATGCACGAAATACAATATACAAACTGAAGTAGAAAGCATGTCATGCTAAAGTATGAGTCAAGTGTCTAAAATGAAAACTAAAAATAAAGACACTAATGACTCCCAAGTGGGTTTTGAACCACGTTTTTTTCCCTCATCCAAGATCTATCCCCAATCAACAATCTAACCCAGGGTTTTTCCATTAACTTGTCCTATAACTATATAATCTATTTAGGTACCGATCAAGAAACCTGAGTAGGGTGTGAGTAAAACTCAGTAGGCGACCACCACCGGCGTCTAAAACACTATCTAGTCATATATTAGTGTATACCATTCTATAAATAAATAATAACAATTCATAAGTAAATAGTCATCACATTATCAATTAATCTTTACTTAACTACATAATCCCCCTAGTTTCCATGGGCACCCGAACCACAATACCTACTTCATCCCATTCTAGAGTCTGAACCATTTCACATTATCAATTAATAATTCATATAATAAATGTTATTTCATTATCCATTTCATTTCAATTCACTAACACACCTAATTGGATTCAAAATCCAATGTCAATCTCATGAGTGTAGATCATCATGTCTGACTCCCCATCCGATGAAAATTTGGAGAATCGGTCTCTATCTCACACATCATGGGTATTTGGAGTCCTAGTACCTTTTGCATACAAATAATTACATTCATGTACTTTTTAAAACTATGGGTATTTGGATATTTAGTCTCTATCCCACACTCATTCATCGATCAGTTTCACATGGGTATTTGGAGTATCAGGTTGTGTCTCATACTCATATAACATTCATTCACAAGCATCATAATATCACATGTTTCACTATATCATTTCATTAAATATTATTCAAAATTAATATTATTATCAATTTAACATTCATTAATTAATTCAAAAATTAATTAATCTCATTCATCAAATTAATTAATTATACAATTAATTAATCATATCTATCATATCAATTAATTTGACAACTAATTAATCACCTTCATCAAATTAATTAATTATATAATTAAATAATTATATCTAACACATTAATTAATACAACAATTAATTAATCACTTTAATCACATTAATTAATTCCACAATTAATTAATCATATTTACCACATTAATAAATTTAATAATTAATTAATTGATTTCATCACATTAATTAATTCCACAATTAATTAATCACATTCATTGAAAAATATTAATATTCAAATAATTAATTCAATAATTAATTATATTAATTATCTATTTCATATTATGATAATTAATTCATCAATTAATTATCTTAATTCCTCAATTCTCTTGTTCCATCAAATCCCCAATTCCTTAATTAATTAATTGACAACGTTAATTAATTCAACAAAGGAATTAAAATTGTTAAACTGGCCTTATAAATTCTATATTAACATACACATAAACGATATCAAGGCTATGGAATTGAATAATATACCACCTACCTTGATTCATTGATAAACGTTCTCCCAATGTAATTCCCCAAAATCGAGCAACACAATGATGTAGGTCAGAGTCTGGATCTAAAACCCTAAATCAAGATAAAAAAATCAAGATCTATTTAATATAGATCTAGATCTAAAATCATAGATCTATAATCACAAAATCTAGATCTAGATATATAAATACAGAGGATTACTCCCCATAAAAGTAATGAAATAAGGAAGAAAGATGGATGGAAAAGAAATGGGATAGGATTCACATACTGGGAGAGAAGCATACCTTAAAATTCATAAATAAAGGAGGTCATAAGGTCTTATAATTCATCTCGATATCTCCAAAATTGTGAAATACCTCCTAGGGTTGAATGGAAGTTGAAATAGGTGGGTTTCGAGGGTCTGTGAAAATTTTAAAACAATTTTGAGGCTTAATTAATTCCCACACATGATTTTCTACATAGGTGTGTAGTGTTTTCCCTAACTGTGTTCCAAACATGAGCCTATTATTTTTGGGGTGCACGGTTTCTTATTTAAGGGTGCATGGTTTTTCAAACCATGTTCCATCTGTGCGAACCCCTGCTATCTGGGGTTGTACAGTTTGCTGGGCTAGGGCACATGATTTTCTCTAACTATGCACCAACCATACACATCCCCTTTTTCTTTCATTTTTCTCAAAATTCATCCAAACACACCCCAAATTACCACCCAAACAAAAAGTAATAAAATTTCAACAAAATAGTACGTATAAAAAATTATGAGATAGCTCCAAAAAAGTTCAGGATCATACAATATTCCCACATTATAACAGCTCATCCTTGAGCTGCACTCCCTAGCTTCTCTAATATTCTGAGCCAAACATATTGGGCCAGTGATCCCTTTTATCTATTGGATTTGGTGGCCTATAACCAACTACTTTTTACTTTATGATAAAGTTTTATTATTTTATTTTAATATGAATAAATACCTTATCATATCTTCATTGTTCTTCTACATGACAATGCTTGTGATAATTTCCTAAGGATGGCTATTTTACTAAAGTGTCATAGCGAATCTCTGCTAGGATGAGAACCTATAAGTATTATTAAAATATTCTTGAATATATGTTCTATGGATGTATGATGTTATTTAAGTTACACGAATAATACAAGACATTAGGGGTGAGGACTCATAAAACTTTGAGGCACCTTATCATGGCGTGTGGCCTTGGTAATATCCAAGAGGATATTATGAGAATGAGAGTCACCAGTAGGAAATCCACATTTCATAGCGTCATTGGATGTTCTTATCTACAGACGTGTGTATTGGTCCTTGGAATTTATGATTATTATTAATGGATATTTCAACTTGAGAACTTAGATTTGTTGATGTAAAATGTGATGACACACTGTTTTTAGCAAGGTAGGATATGTTGGGTGCGTCATGAGTAATACTGCATTAATAGATAATGTGAGAAAAGATATGTACCTTCTATTCCATAATATAAGTTGATATCCAAATCCCTTTTATGGAATTTATATAGCCTAAATAAAACCATATCCATTGTGAGAAATTGGAAATTTCAATTCTAGGAGGTCAAATAAAGAGTAATTGATCACATGGGTTGATGAAACTAGCATGCAACCTTCTTGATTCGAGATATCATGAAAAAGAGATTACATTACATGGTAAGAATTTGTAGGAGGTGACACATCATTCAAGTGTTAACTTATTTCTTTATGGGTGTCTTGGCGTGCTTCTAGATGTAAACCATGGACTTTAGGAATACTCCACCTAATTTCACTGAGAACGAGTCCTAGAGGGTCACACACAAAGTGTGTCCAAGTATCTCAGATAAATATTCATTTAACAAGTTGAATAATGATTTTTCCCAATTGTGGTTTAAAAATTATTCAAGGATTCCTGGTCACATTTATTTCGACACTATTTATTCGATAGAATATATTGTGGGAAAAATAATATATTTACTAGCGAGTAATGCAGTGATATTTATTTAAGAAATAAATAGTCATTATTCAAGTACTAATAAATGTGGTGGAGGAAATAAAGAAAAAATCAAAAGAAAATTACACATCGTGTTTATTAATATATACTTAGCGTGTATTTTTTCTAGGAATTTATGAGAAATAATATTATTTTTTTAATTAAATAATAATTGGTGTAATTCATTGGGTGCATGTCAGGTGATAATAATAGATAAATGTTATTATTAGACATGGGGTCTTAATAAGAATTAAATGAAATGAATAAATGTATTTGGGTAATTAATTTATTTTATTATTCAATTTAATATAAATCTCAATTACATTATTCTCATTAGATCTCAAGCCATTCTCTGTTTTTGTGCACAATGGATTTGGAGAAAGATCTTAATCCAAGAGATAATTACTTTCCTTCGAGAATTATCTCAAGTTACGAGAGAGATCCTCCTCCACCAAATCAAAGAGAGTGATTTGGAATCATATCCCAAGGAAATCGAAGGCGGACATTGCAAGTGAAGGATCTTCCATACTATCACCCGGAGATCCCTTCGGTGATGTCCAAAGATAAGTGGAGCATGTGTGGATCACTACTAGAGGAAGCCTACACTTGGCTTATGCGACACAATGACTGGTCACATTAGATCGTGACCAGAAACATCAATGGAGAGATAATTCCATCAAGTTAATTCTTTTATTTTAATTAAATTGATTGTAACCAACATATGATGATCATCTCTATGGTTTTGGTACTTCTCTCTTTCTTTTTGGTCTTCATTCTATTCTGAAGATCCAGTGTTTTATCATCGTGATGGATCTCGGATTGATCATTGTTAACGATAAAATTAAAGTTTGGTACAACCATCCACGTGGTACCACTGTTCCTGGAACCTACAAGTGGTATCAGAGTGGTCATATCGCTGATTAAAATTATTTATTTTTTTCATTGATGATTTACGTATTTAATATTTTAGTTTTTTCAATTCTACATAATCATTCTGTAAATATAAATCTCGAGATCTGTTCCTCCTCTTTTGTTTCTGATTCATCTTATAGAAACGATCCTTTATTTTAATTTTGATTAAAATAAAAATAGAGGATCTCATTCTGAGGTGACAAAGGTTCCTGGGTGTACAACACCAGAACACATGATGTGTATTTGGCCTTACACATCGTGTATTCAAGGTTCAATGCATTTGGACTGGTCTGCCAAACCAAGCCATGTGTTGGAGTTTATAAAACTCTTTATGACTCCATGTGTTGACCAGGAACATGTGGCACATGGTTTTTAGATTACACATCATGTGGCCCACTAGACACAGAATGTGGTCTATTTGGGTTAGGGTTATACCGTGTACCCCGTACATGGCTTTCCCGGCTGGAGACTATGTAACATGGATTCTACATGGCATGTGGCCCACTGGACACGCTATGTATTCCAAATATTTTTGAAGTACATCTACACACCGTATCCCCAAGAATGTACTTAGGATGGACGATGACCAATAATACATGTTTTGTACTCATCCAAATTATGCAGATTTATTAAAATTTATTATTATATTATAAAAACCTTTGAGACATGTTCCATGGTGTGGGTGTAAAGCTGGGGCACAACACGTGATAGGTGTTTTATACATATGTGTTTAATTTAACATCTACATAATGTACATTTCTACTCATTGGGTTGTTATGAATGGTAAATCTCTAGGTTGCCTCCAAGGTACAGGTTACGTACAAAGATAATTTTAAATGAATTTATTTGTTTAAAATTATGATGGATGAGAATCTTAAGAAAATTTTTAAAAGGGTTTAAGATAAAAGGATTGATTAATTAAAGATAATAATTAATTTATTCAAGCGTGATTTTTCTTAAACCAGAATGATTAAATAATTAAATTCTAGATTTGTTTATGTGTAAATATTGTTTCATGTATTGATGATCATGAGTTAGACCAAGACCTTTTGTATGTGGATGGTTTCTTTTAATTTATTTAAATTAAAATTATTGTCCGGTGAGCCTTCTTATCAATAATATGTAGGGCCTATGTGTCCAAGGTTTCTTTTATGTAAAACCCTATTTTAACCCTCACTTGTGTGTGAGATAAAATTATATGTAATGGATGGAGATCCCAAACTAGTGGAGGTAGCACAAGTTATGATCCAAGACAAAACAAATCCAAGGAGATACAAAGGTGGATGGGTGGAAAGCTATAAATACAAACCCAAAAGGTTCGAGGTGTTTTCTCCCCTAGGTCATGGGTTAGTTTTTCAACCACTAGATAAACTAACTAATAGAACAAGCTCATGAACATGCCATTTATTTTATTTCTATAAGTTTCATGGTTTATTTAGTGTGGGTTTGTTGTCGCGATCACACAATTAATCAATTAAACAAGAATGAAATATTGAACTATAATAAGATTGGTTTATGCATAAATATTATCTTAAACATGGTTAATCTCTTAGGTATATCCTGCGTAATATTAAGAATCATGTAAGAAAGATAATAAAAGGGAAATTTATGTATAAAGGATAAAATCCCTCAAGGAAATATTAATTTGGTATAGCCTTCCATAATCCTGGTTAGAATCAAACCATAGTTCAATGTGCTTCACCAACCCTAGTTAGGGTGATTTCAATTATCAGGGAATTATAATTTGAGGTTTTGGGTTGACTTGAATTGGTTCACATCAAGGGTTGACTGCCACAACCAGACTTGTTGTGACCAACAGGCAAAGGTTGAGGAAATCCAAAATAAAAGGATTTCAGGATTGGGGAGTCCACTCAACTGATCACACAACTAGAAAATGAGGCTACTGTCATGGACCTATAGCCAGGGTTTTTGTGGCCTATAGCCACAGTTTTAAAACTGTGGCTATATTCCAGTTATCGTGGCCTACGGCCACAGTTTTCAGAACTGATGAAATAGGCTATGGTTATAGCCACGGTTTTGTGGCCTATTTCCATGGTTCTAAAATTGTGGCTATAAGACACTTTTTTCAATGGCCTATTGCCATGGTTTTTCAAAACCATCGAAATAGGGTTCCTGCACTTTGGCGGGAATAAATTTTCACGCCGACAAATTTGGCGATAAGACCTACCGCCATAGTTTTGAGGATATTCTCATAATTTATATTAATATATATATCATAATATATATATATATATATATATACACTCGTAATGTCGCTCGGTGTAGTGGTAAGTATGCTGGTTTGTAGTGAAAAGGTGCAGGGATCGAAACCTACTGGTGACATTTTGTATTTAGACTATTTACACAGTTTACCATGGCTATATCCATAGTTAAAACCATGGAAATAGGTTCCTATAACCACGGTTGAAACTGAGGACATAGGTCAACTGCCACAGTGGAGATTTTTAAGACCTATTACCATGATTTTCAAAACTGTGGAAATAGTATAGGACCTACTGCCAAGGTGATAAAGGCCACAGTTTTCCAAAACCGTGGTCATAGCCTAAGTCCATGGTTTTGGGGCCTATTACCATGGTTCAAACCGTGACAATAGGTCTTTTTTCTAGTTGTGTCAAGGAGTTGTGAGTTAATTAAATTGGAATTTGAAATGCATACCTAAAACCATTCAAGTTTCTTGACCAACCCTAGTTGGGGTAATGCGAAGGGAAATATGGATCCTTCCCACTATAATATTTAGGAAACATAATATTCTGAAGTCAATGGTGAGGGATATTGTATTTCGATAAAATAGTGGGAGACTAATAAGTATTAATTTATTTATTTTTATTAGTTTTATCATGATAAAGTACTAAATCTTGGATCATATTAATTTTTAAAAATGGAAAGAAAAATAACATCAAACATATCATTTCAAACCATACTCGGAAGGAAAACCTTCTCACCTGCATCAATTTCCAGGAGTGGTAAAGGCGTTTATGCATCATCCTTCTCCACGAGAGAAAATTGTATGTGCTAGAGGAGTCTGTTCCAGTTGCACCTGGAAATGAGGCCAGTGATAAGGAAATATCTTACTATATTAAATATTTGGATGATTGCACATATTTCCAATGTTTCATGCTATCATCCATGTCTAATAGACACTTAAAGCAACACGAAAACATTGACGTGTATATTTTATTGTCTCACCTTAAGGATCTATATCAATAGAAGGAGATACAAGAGAGATATGAGATCTCCAATGATTTGTTCATAATTAATCTTGGAGAGTCTACACCAGCTTGGCCTCATGTAGTCAATATTATTGGCTACATTGAACACTTGGACATCTTAGGGATTAAGTTCTCAGATGATTTACCTATAGATCGCATCCTATCATCACTGCCTAAGACCTTATCTAGATTTATTATCAACTATAACATGTTCAACAATGAGAAGAGTCTATTATAACTTCTAACCTTGATTCTTGAGGTAGATAAGGACATGGGGCATGAAAAACCTATAGCTCTTATAGTGAATAAGAAGAATAAGGACAAGGAAAAGGGGCCAAGGATTTATAAATGATATGAAGCCCCTGATTACCATCCCTACAAGAAGGGAAAGATCCATAGGTAGGGTAAGAAACATGAGGTATCACCCAGAAGCGTGGGGATGCTAAAGGTGAATTTGTTATCGAGTGTAATCTTTCCATTTTTACACATTGGGTATTAGATATAGCTTGTGGTGCTCACATCTATATTCAAATATAGGAACCAAGTAGATTTATAATGATGTCCCGAGGAGAGGTGGATCTTTGAGCTACAAATGGAACGAGGCTGACTGTGTTGGCCATTGGAGATTGCCAAATCTCATTGCCAACTGGGATGATTTTGTTTTTACATAAATATTATTATGTACCTAGTATTACCAAGAACATAATTTATGTGTCATGTTTTAATATGGATGGATTTATTTTCAATTTTGGAAATAAGCGTTGTTTATTTTATAAGAACAACGTATGTTATGGTATGGCACATTTAAATAAAGGTTTGTATGTACTAAATTTTGAAAACCACGTGTTGGAGATCGACAACAAAAAAACCTTACATGACTCATATAACATCCAGTTGTGGAATGCCCATCTCGATCATGTAAATGAGAAGCACTTGACAAAGCTCTTCCAAGATGGTTATTTAAACTCTACTAAGATAAAACCACTTTATAGATGTCATGCTTGTTTACAAGGGAAAATGAACAAGATTCCTTTATTTGGACAGGGTGAAACGGCCACAGAGCATCTAGGATTGGTACACATGATGTGTGTGGACCATTTCTAGTAGAATCTATAAGGGGATATTCTTACTTTATTACTTTTACTGATGATTTTAGTAGATATGGATATATCTACTTAATGAGGTATAAGTCAGAGTCCTTGGAGGAATTTAAGGAATTAAAGAATGAATTAGAGAATCAAATTGGTTAGAAGATAAATAATCATCAATCAGATCAAGGTGGGGAATATCTAAACCAAGAGATCATCGACCTTTTATGGGAGTCTAGGATTCCATCTCAACCCACTCCTCCTTATACACCATAGTGGAATGGTGTTAGTGAAAATAGGAACTGTTCCTTGTTGGAAAATGTGAGGTTGATGATGATTCATGCAGATCTTCTATTATCCTTTTCAGGATATGCATTACAAAATACAACATACACATTAAACTGAGTACCGAATAAGGATGAAAATAGAATTCCCTCTGAGTTATGGAATGGAAAGAAACCCATTTTGTCACACATGCATGTATGGGGATGCGGGGAATTTGGTAAGGAATTATCTGGAAAAAAATAGCTCCTCAGAGTATGAGGTGTATCTTTATAGGATATCCCAAGGAAATGAAATTATATTACCTATATAACCATTCAAACAAGAAAGTGATTGTATCCAGACAAGTCGTCTTTCTTTAGAGGGAGAACATCCTAAAACAATAATGGTGATAGAAAGATTGACTTCAATGAAGTTAATACTTAAGATACACAAGATTTGGTATAGGAACAAGTTTAACAGGTCCCTATGAAAGAGGTTCCAAAAACATAAGTACTATGTAGAATCTCAAGAGAGGTAAGGGAACCAGAGAGATTTGGTTTCCTAGTCACTGAGGGTGGTCAATAATTATTGTTGGACAATGATGCACCTCTATTCTACATGGAAGCAGTATAGGTCTCAGAAGCTACAAGATGGGTAGAAGCTATGAATTCTAAGATGGATTCTATGGATTAAAACCAAATCTGGGTTTTGGTCGATGATCCAGTTGATGTAAATATTATTGGATGAAAATGGGTGTTAAAGAGAAATACAGACTTGGAAGGTCAATTTAGAACCTATAAAGCAAGGCTAGTGGCTAAAGGATTCAGAAAGCATTAAGGAATTGAATATGATGAAACATTCTCACTAGTTTCCACGTTTAAATCCATAAGAATCATAATTTCCATAGCATCTTAACATGACTATGATATTTGGAAAATGGATGTCAAAAAAACATTCCTTAATAGGAACCTTCACTAATATGTCTATATGACACAACCAGAAGGGTTTGCGACACCAGGTGAAGCCAAATGGGTTTACAGGTTGCAGAAATCCATTTTTGGATTAAATCAAGAATTCAGGTCATGGAACATTTGAATTGATGAAGCCATAAAGGAATTTGGTTTCATTAAGAATGAATGTGAACCATGTGTTTAAAAGAGGTTTAATTGGAATGAGGTTGTTATCCTAGAAGTATATGTTGATGAAATATTACTTATTGGAAACAGTATACCAGTCTTACATTCATTTAAGGACTGGTTGAACAAGTGTCTCTCCATGAAGGACTTAGGTGAAGCATCCTACATTCTAGGGATCAAGGTCATTCGTGATAGATCCAAGAGGCTTCTTGGAATAAGGCAGGGTACATACATTGACCAGATACTAAATAGATTTAGTATGGGACAAAACAAGAGGGTATTGGTTCTAGTGTCACATAGCCTACAACTTTCAAATAAAATGTGTCCTCAGACACAACATGAGAAAGATAGGATGAGTAATATCACATACACCTTGGCTATAGGATCCATCATGTATGCCATGTTATGTACCAAGATTGATGTTTCCTATGAGCTAAGCATGGTGGGAAGATATCACGAAGATCCATGAGAATAGCATTGGACTGCTCTTAAGACTATTTTTAAGTATCTAAGAAGAACTAAGGATATGTTCCTGGTGTATAGATGAGATGAATAGATTTTCATCAGAGGGTATGTTGATACTGGTTTTCAAACAGATCATAATGATCTAAATTTGAAATTAGGATATATTTTCTGTCTCAATGGAGGAACTATGAGTTAGAAGAGTTCAAAGCATCCAGTTTTTGCCGATTCTACAGTGGATTCTGAATATATAGCGACTTCTGATGCAGCCAAAGAAGCCATATGGATTTGGAACTTTGTCTAGAAGCTTGATGCGGTGACTAGAAGTAGAGACCCTATCACATTATATTGTAATAATACTACAGTGGTGGCTCTTGAAAAAGAACTGAGGTCACATCAACAGACAATGCACATTCTCCAGAAGTATCACCTCTTGAGGGATTTCTATCAAAGGGGTAATGTTGAAGCGATCAGAGTGTCCATGGAAGAGAATGTGGTAGACCCCATGACTAAACGCCTATCTCAGCAGAAGCATGAATGTCATGTGAGAGCTAGAGGGTTAAATGTTGTTAGTAGTTAGCTCTAATTCAAGTAGAAGTCTGTTGGAGTTGGTGGCCTAGAACCAACTACTTTGTACTTTATGAAAAACTTGTATTCATGGATTTGAATATTAATAAATGAATTATCACATCTTGATTGTTCTTCTGTGTGAAAATGCATGTGATAATGTCCTAAGGATAGCTACTGCACTAAAGGGTCATAGAAGATCCCTGCTATGATAAGAACCCAAAAGTACCAAACAATATTCTTGAATATATGTTACAGGGCCGGATGATGTTATTTAAGGGAAAAAAATAATATAGAACATTAGGGGTGTGAACACATAAAACTTTGAGGCACATTCTTATGATGTGTGCCCTTGGTAATATCTAGGAGGATATTATGAGAACGAGACCCACCAGTAGGAAATCCACATTTCATAGTGTCATTGGATGTTCCTATCTGCGGAATTGTGTATTGGTCCTTAGACATTAAGATTCTTATTAATGGGTATTACAACTCACACACTTAGATGTATTGATGAAAACTATGATGACACACTATTCGCAGTGAGGTAGGATATGTTGGGTGTGTCATGAGTAATATTGAATTAATAAATAATGCAAGAATGGATTTTCCCCGTCTGTTCCATAACATAAGTTGATATCTCAGGCCCTTTTATGGAATTGATATAGCCTAAATAAATCCATGGCTATGGTGAGGAATGGGCATGTTCAATTCTAGGAGGTCAAAGAAAGAGTAATTGAGCACATGGGTTGATGAAACTATCATGCAACTCGCTTGATTTGAGATATCGTGACAAAGGGATTACATTACACGGTAAGTGTTTGTAGGAGGTGACGCGTCATTCCGGTGTTAACTTATTTCTTTATGGGTGCCTTAGTGTGTTGCGAGATGCTAACCTTGGAAATTAGGTAGGATCTTCCTAATTCCACTGAGAAAGAGGCCTAGAGGGTCACACACTAAGTGTGTCCAAGTATCTAAGATAAATATTCATTTAACAAGTTGAATAAAGATTATTCCCAATTTTGGTTTAATAATTATTCAAGGATTCTTGATCTCATTTATTTCGACACTAGTTATTTGAGAGAATATATTGTGGGAAAAATAATATATTTATTAGTGAGGAATGTAGTGATATTTATTTAATAAATAAATAGTCATTATTAAAGGTATAATAAATGTGGTGGAGGAAATAAAGAAAAATTAAAAACAAAATTACACTCTATGTATATTAATATATACACGTTGTGTAGTTTTTCTAGGGATTTGTGATAAATAATATTATTTATTTAATTAAATAATAATAGGTGTAATTCCATGGGTTCATGTCAAGTGATAATAATAGTCAAATGTTATTATTAGACATGGGTTCTTAATAAGAATTAAATGAAATTAATAAATGCCTTTAGGTAATTAATTCATTTTATTATTCAAAGTAATATAAATCCTAATTACATTATTCTCATTAGCTCTCAAGACATTCTCTATTGTTTTTACAACATATCTAGAGAAATCCCTCAAGCCAAGAGAGAATCTCTTTCCTCCGAGAATGCTCTCAAGTTACGAGAGATATCTTCCTCCACCGGATCAGAGAGAGCGCTTTGGAAGCGACTCTCAATGCAATCGAAGGCGGACATCATAAGTGAAGGATCTTATGCGCTAGCACCCATATATCCCTTCGGTGATGTCGAAATATACATTGAGAATGTGTGGATCACTGCTAGAGGAAGCCTACACTTGGCTTCTGTGATGCAACGACTGATCATATTGGATCGGGATCAAAAAAATCAACAGAGAGAGAATTCCATCAAGGTAATTATTGTCTTTTAATTAAATTAATTATAACCAACATATGATGATCCCCTCTATAGTTCTGGTACTTCCCTCTTTCTTTTCTTTCTTTGTTCTATTCTGAATATCCGGCATTTTATCATCATGACAGATCTCAGATTGATCATTGTTAACGGTAAAATTAAAGATGGTTACACCCATCCACATGCTTCTGACATGCCCAGAACCTATAATATCTACTTCTCTCTCCCATTTTTCCTCCTACACATGTCCATTTTTATATAATACATGAACTATCAGAATGTTCTTTCCCTCCAACACTTTCTCACTTTGATACAACACGTGTATCAGATGCTCCTTAAAAGACACATCTACCTCAAAATCAATGTCATCCACATCAATCACATGAGAAAGGGTTGGGGTGATATTATCATAGTTTTGATACCTGGAAAACATCATGCATAGCTCCATATTTTAGTGGAAGAGCTAATCAATACACCATCAGAATGATTCTATCCACAATCTTAAATGGTCCAACAAATCTGGGCGCCAACTTTCCCTGTCTCTATATCCTGTGGTGACCCAACCTAGGTGACACCTGAAGAAATACATGATCACCCTCTATAAACTCTATGGGGTCATCTCTGTCTTTCATCATACGACTTATGCCTACTCTAAGATGTATACATATGTTTCTAAATTAGTTTTACATGTTCTGATGTCTCCTGCGCGAGACTTGGTCCCAACAACTTTGACTCACCATCCTCCATTCAGCATAGCAGTGATCTGCATGGAGAAACATAAAGATCCTTATATGGTGTCATTTGTATAGTTTCCCGATAACTATTGTTACAGGAAAACTCTGACAAAGATAAGTACTTCTCCCAAGACCCACTAAAGTCAAGAATACATTCCCTCAACAAATCATCAAGCACCTTTATAGTACGCTATGACTTTCCATCTATCTATAGGTGGAAAACCGTACTCAATAATTCCTATATACCAACCACCTTCTGCAATCTCTTCCAAAATCATGAAGTAAATTATGATTCAAAATATGAAAATATATCATGTGGAACCCTGTGAAAATAAACTACCTCTTAAACATACAAAAATCCCAACTACTCCACTGATAATGTCTCTCGTATAGGTAAGAATTGTGTTAATTTCATCAGTCGATCAACAATAACTCAGATAGAATCATTCTTCCTTGGAATCTTTTGGAGACCCACCACAAATTCCATTTTCACATTGTCCCACTTCTATTCTGGAATGGGAAACGACTATAGAAAACCTCTCGGTTGTTGATGCTCTGCCTTCACCTACTGACAGTTGTAGCATTGTGTCACGAGCCATGTTATCTCTTTTTTCATGCATGGCCACCAAAACTATATTCAAAGGTCATGGTATATTTTGGTCACCCTTGGATGTACTACCCACTTCGAGGCATGAAACTCACACATTAACGCCTCCCGCATGCTCGTAGGTACAACAAACCAAATCCTAACATAGATGATCTCATCCTCATCTATGGTCCAATCGGATGGTGACTCCCCTCCTTTAGGGATATACCTCAAGGTTAAACACTATGGATCCTTATACTATCTATCCTTGATCCATCTCAAAAGTGTAGACTCCACTGAAAATGATGTGAGATTCATCTTCTCCTAACTCTCCTAAACCACTACATGAATCTCATCCATCAAATTCATCACCTTTCACTCAACCCTAGACTCATAAACTACATGATTATGAGTCTTCCTAATCAAATATTCATCTACATTGTTTCCCTTCCCAGGTGTATGTGCTAGATCAAAATCAAATGATTTCATATACTCAACCCATCTCTGCTTCCAGAGATTCAAATATCTTTGTGAAATTATGTATCTCAAGCTCTTGTGATTTGTATACATAGTAATTTTTTTCTCCCAAAAGTTAATTATTCCAAAACATAAAAACATAAACCATAGATATTAGCTTGAGGTTGTGCATATGTTACTTCCATTCATGTGGCCTCAACTATCAAGACCCATATGTTACGACTCGATCTCCCTACATCAACATAGATCCGAGTCTAATCCCAGAAGTGTTACAATACACCGTATAGTTCTCACCTAACTCAAGTAAAATAAAGATCGGTTCTGATGTCAATTTCTTCTTTAACTCCTAGAAATCATTATCACATGATTATAACCATTCTATCTTTATCCCTTTCCTGTTCAAGCCCAAGAGTGGTGATTCCAATTGGGAAAAGTCTAGGATGAATCTATAATATTATATGGATAACCCCAGAAATCTACAGATATTGAATACATTCTTGGGATGCTCCTAAGAAACAATTATTTGAACCTTCTTCGGGTCCACTGACACACCTTCTTATGAGATTATGTATCCCAAGAAGTGTACATGATCAATCCAAAATTGGCACTTAGGTAGCTTGGTGTATAGCCAATTCCCTCTCAGTTTACTCAAAATGATGTCAAGATGTTAGGAATGATCATCATGAGACTTGGAGTACACCAATATGTCATCCACAGGCACTACAACAAACTGATCTAGATATGGATTACATATTATTTTAATCATTTCCATAAACATTTTTGATGTGTTTTTCAAACCAAATGGCCTTAAAATGAACTCATATAGGCCATACCTACTTATGAAAGCAGTCCTTGATATATCAGAAGCCCAAACTCTCAATTGATGATACCCTAATCTCAAGTAAATCTTTGAGAACACACAAGATCCTTTTAACTGGTCAAATAGATTTTCGATATATGGAAGAGGGTGTTAGTTCTTTATAGTTATCTTGTTCAACTTCTAGTAATTAACACACAAGAACAAAGTATAACTAACTATCTTTTTAAACAATATAGGTGAACACCAAGGTGACGTACTCGGTCGGATAATCCCCTTATCCTCCAACTCTTCCAGCTGAATCTTAAGCTCTTGAAGCTCTTTCTATGTCATTCAATATGGTAGAATAGATACTAGATCATCCCCTAGAATGAGATCAATAGTGAAATACATATCTCTCTCTGGTGGAAACCTAGAAAAATATTCAACAAAGACATAATAAAATAGTTTTACTACTGGTGGAAGGACATCTTGTATAAAACCCCCATTATCTAGCAATAGACTAGAAACCTAGGTTGTGAGCTCTCCCAGTTGCTATGTAATTAGACCTGATCGACCAACCTGGATATCCCACTCTCCTTGATAAATGTAATGGCCACCCTTAGGATATGTAAATGTAACTATCTTGTGGTAATATTTTATGTGGTCTTTGTATGTGACTAGCCAGTCTATACCCATAATTAGGTCAAATCCTATCATGTCAAGAATATAGAGATCCCAGAGAAAATGATAGTCTTCAGTCTCGAGAGAACATCCTCAACACAAATAGATGTCTCTAGACCATTACTCACAATGGTGTATATATTTTCATTACCCCGCTCACAAACTTCACCACTAGGCTCAATCAATTAACAAGTTTTTTAGATATAAATGAATAAGAGGAACCAGTATGAAATAAGTCACTAGATAATATAAAATCTATAAGAATAGTACCTCTCAGAATTGATGATCCATCCTATATATCCACAAGTATAGGTTGTACTGCATGTAGTTGTCATTACCATATTCCTTATGATGCAGTCTGACTCCCTTGAGTTGAACCACTCTACTGATATGAGCACTATTTACTAGAAGAACCACATCCACTACCTCTACCGCCTCTGCTAGTAGAACACTAGCTGATAGACTGATATCGTACAAAATATCCTCTTCCTCCAACCTGGTTCTATTTAGATCCTCTATCACTGCCCATCTGTCAAGGGTTCCTGTAGAACCTCTACAGATGACCCATCTTGGAACAGGCTCGACACTCCACCGGTGGTTGGGGACAATGTTTAAAAAAGTGTCTTAGCCTACCCCACTAGTGGAAAAGTACTCAGGTAAGATCTTGAGTAACTAATCCCTCTGACTATCCACTTTGTTTTCCACTTCATTGGATAAAGTTATCATAATGGTGCTTCCAGTTTTCTGAAGCCATAGCTATTGATCATCTAGAAGAAACCACATGTCTTCCACTAGAATCATCCTTCAGTTTCCCCTAAGATATTAGAAACTGGTTTACCACCTTTGTAAACTTTTTTCAGTCTAAATATATTAACTTGGGGATTAATTTCACATTTAATCCCATCTTAAAACCTATTTGTTTTCATAGTATTATCTCCTTCCAATACTATAGTAAACCACTGAAAATATTTTAAGCATATATCATAGTCCATCAAAAACATCTCCTTCGGAGTCAATCTCATGAAATCAGCCTCCCTTTCATGTCTCAATGATTCTGGATAAAAGTGATCCAGGAACTTGTCTTGGAAGTCCTTCAATTCCATAGATTCCAAATTTCCATCCCAATTATGGATGTCCCAATAATACTTTTCTTTTCCATGTAACATGTAATCAGCTAATTTGATCCTCCTATGAGTAGGAGTCTCCAAGTTTTCAAGAATATTCTTGATAGAATCGATCCAAAACTCAAACCTATCAGGTCAACCCTCTCTATTAAAATTCATAGGGTACTACAACAGAAAATCCCTCGTTAGGTTAGACATACTCTTCATAACCCACCCTGAGTCACTTTCTATGAACTGCATGAAGTGAGTAAATTTCTCTTAAAACTTCTCCCCTGCTTTCACAACCAACCCTATTGGTGCCTCAACTTCCACTGCTGGTGGAGCATCTCCAACCACATCCTCTTGTCATCCTCTCAATAAGCGCCGTCATGGAGGCATATTTCAACATATACAAAAACAAACCATAGGATATAGTTAAAAAAGTTAACACATTTACATAAGAGGGAAAACACAATAAGGCACAACTAGTCTTTTCCCAAACCTCACCACATAGGAAAAAATCGAGGCATTATTACTACCCTTGACCACTCCACACCTAGGTATATGTTAAAATGGGTAAAAATGTTCTCATTTATCAAGTTTCTCATTTAGACACCCATTTATTCACATTTATGTATCATTTTACCATTCTCAATTAAATATTAGGCACCATTTTCAATTCAATTTCACAAGCAAGGAAAAACATTTCAAGTTCAATAATATACCCAAACCCCATTTTCCCGTGCATACCTAAAATGATGCATGTCAAAACATAATCTTGAGTGCCTAGAATGATACTTGAAGAATTAACTCTAAATCCATACTAGGACATGATTGAAAACATAGAAAACATAAAAAATAATTTTTCACATCACACAACAAGTACATCACCTGAGGTGAAATAATATTCAATTGTAATAGAAAATAGCAATAACAACAATCCCACCCTGAGTACTTGGATTTTCCCCCATACATGGGTTGGAAACTCCCATGCATGAGCTCATAACCATGACCTAACTTTTCCTATTCTCTTATCTAAATTTCTTAAATATTAACACAAAATAATAAGAAAATAAAATTGGACCTGTAATACCACTTTGTAACATCCCGACCTGGGTGCCACTCATCAGTGTCCTGAACCGATTCACCACATGACCTCAAATGTGCCTCCCTGTATGCCAGAGGCTACCAACTAGTAGTGTGGGTTTGATAAGTCATTCATGGAGATACTATATCCTATTTTATTAGATCAATACACCGAAGGAAATAAAAAATAATAGAGGAAGAAATATATATCAATAAACAACACCAATATCTCAAGATAATCAAGTAGGAAATACAATATCTAAACTAAATAAAAAATTATGCCATCCTAAAGTATGTTTCAAGTGTCTAAAAGGAAAACTAAAAATAAAGACACTAACAACTCTCAATAAAGTTTTGAAACACAATTGGTTCCATCATACAATATTCTTCCCCAATCGGTAATATAACCTAGGGTCTTTTCCCTTAACCTATCCTATAGTAATAAAATCTATTTGGGTACTGATCAGGTAGCCTAAGTAGGGTGTTATTACAACTCATTAAGCCACCGCCAATGGTATCTAAAACAATATCCAACTAGATATTAGTGTACGCGGTTGTATAAATAAATAATTTCAATTCATAAGTAAACAATCACCACATTATAAATTAATCTTTACTTAACTACATAATCCCCTAAGTTCCTGTGGACACCCAAAACTCAATACCTACTTAAGCCCATGCTAAATTCCAAACCATTTCACATTATCAATTAATAATTCATTTAGTAAATGGGATTTCATTATCCATTTCATTTCAATTCACTAACACAGCTAGGTGGATACATAATCCAATACCAAACTCATGAGGGTAGATCGTCATGTCTAACACCTCATCTCATGAGTATTTGGAGCATCAGTCTCTCTCTCACACATCATGGGTATTTGGAGCCTCAGTTCTTATCCCTTTCAAATAGTCACATGCATGCAATTTTTCACATTATGCATATTTGGAGCGTCATTCTGTGTCCAACACTCATTTATAAATCAAATTCACATGGGTATTTGGAGTGTCAGTTCGTGTTTCATACTTATATAAAATTAATTCACAAGCTTCACAATATCACATGCTTCACTATATCATTTCATTCAATATTAATCAACATTAATATTCTTATCAATTTAACTCTGATTAATTAATTCAATAATCAATTAATCACATTCATCACATTAATAAATTTTATAATTAATTAATCATATCTATCACATTAATTAATTCAATAACTAATTAATCACCTTCATCACATTAATTAATTATATAATTAATTAATTATATCTACCACATTAATTAATCCAATAATTAATTAATCACTTTCATCACATTTATTAATTCCATAATCAATTAATTATATCTACCACATTATTTAATTAAACAATTAATTAATTTCTTCCATTTCATAAATTAATTCCAAAATTAATTAATCACATTCAATGAAATTTATCAGTATTAAAATAATTAATTCCAAAAATAATTATGTTAATTCTCTATTCAATATTCTAATAATTAATTCATTAATTAATTATCTCAATTACTCATTTCCTTTATTTCATCAAATCCCCAATTCCTCAACTAATTAATTGATCACATTAATTAATTCAACAAAATAATTTTAATTTCTATAAAAACCCTAGATATTATATAACCACAAACATTTAAAGGATATAAATACTATGGGATTTTAATAATAGACTACCTACATCGATTCATTGATAATGTTCACCAAACAGAATTCCCCAAAATTGAGCAGCACAACGATGTAGATCAGAGTATAGATCTAAAACCCTAAATCAAGATCTATTTAATCTATATCTAGATCTACAAGAAAATATTTAGATTCTCTACATCTATACCTAGATATAGAAAAATATAGGATTTCTTCCCACCAAAATAATGAGAGAAGGAAGATGAATGGAAAAGCAATGGGATGGGATTCACATATTGAGAGAGAAGCAGACCTGAGATCTGGGATTTTATTTGAAAATAACGGAGGTTGTAAGGGATTTGATTTTGTCCATAAAGATCTAAAATCATGAAATAACTCATAGGGTCTAATATGGGTCATAATAGGTGAGTTTTTGGGGTTTGGGGAATTTTTAAAACAATTTTTGGGCTTAATTAATTCCTTTGAACAGTTTCTTGCACAGGGGTGCACAGTTTTCCCTAACTGTGTGCCTTTTATTTTTGGGGTTCATGCTTTATTATTTTAGTGGGAACGATTTTTTAAACCAGATACCAACCATGTGAACCCCCACTGTTGAGGGTCGCATGGTTTGTTGGGTTGGGGCACATGGTTTTCTCTAACTGTGTACCAATTGTTAACAACCCCCTTTTCTTCCATTTTTATCATAATTTCCCCAAACACACCCTAAAGTACCAACCAAACAAAAATTACTCAAATTTAAAAAAATTAGTACTCGTAAGAAATCCCAAGATATCTGTAGAAAAGTTTTGGATACTATACTCAGGCGCACAGAAATCGGATACATGAGGTTTTGTTAGCATGTATATACAGTGTAGTATGGACGAGTCAACACCTCGAATCCCCAGGTGTGTGACCCGGATGCATAAAAACATAGTTACATAGTACATGCAGTGTAGTCTACCAATTTCTGATAGAATTAAATTATATTTAATTGAAAATTTCAACATTAAAACCTTATTTTTAGGATTTTCACTTTCTTTGTTTGAAAATTTAGTAATGGGTTTAAATAATTTTAAATTCTCAATTAATCTTTTATAAGAAATCTAAAACTATTAGTTCTAACATTTATTTTTAATTAATGTATTTATGATGGTTATCTATAAGAGGATTTTGATGTTCATTAAGATAAAGGGGAATTAATTAATTAATTAATGCAAGCACATTTATCATAATAAATAAAGAATGAATAAGAAATTAATGTTAGCCATTTAATTTTGCGTATACGTTGCTTGTATGACCATTCATGATATAGACCAAGTCTTGTGTATGTGTTAGATGTTTTAATTTAATTTATTTCATGAGTTTTTAATTAATTATTATTAAATTAAATATGATGGCATGTGAGTCATCCATCCCACCATTATTATGTATGATCTATGTGTCCAAGGATATTTATGTAATCCCCCTTCAACCAATTTGTTGGTTACCCTCACCTATGTGTGTGTTAGAAATACTTTTAATTAATTGAGTTACCCAAGGGGTGTAGAGGGAGTTCAAGAAAGAACCATAATGATGCAACCCAATTGTTTCATAGGTGGATAGGGGGAATATTGTAACTCATGTCAAGATTGACAACGAGAGTTATTTATCTTTGCTCATATGTTGAGTTAATGTGTGATCATTAAATTGACCATTATATAAAGCTCATGAACATGTCATTTAATTATTTATTTATTTTTGTATATGTAATTATTTATTTTATGGATGCTATATTGCAATCACATAAATAAATGAATTAATGTGAAAAGATGAAAACTTAAATAAATGGGTTATGCGTAAGTGTTTTATCCAACATAGTTAATTAATTAAGTAAAATCCAATTAATATTAACAAGACATGTAAAGGATAAAATAAGATAAAATTTATTCATAATTAATTAAAATATCCCAATTAAATATTAAGTCAGACTTGGCCTTCCATTACTTGATTAAGGAATGAAATCCTTGAAACTATGTTTTTGAACAACCCTTGTTCGGACTCTTAATTTTAACATGGAGTTCCTATGAAGGTTATGGGTTGAATTAACCATCTTACATCAAGATAATTATCCCTTGCTAGACTTAATGTAACTTGGAGGTAAGTGTTGAGGAAATACAAGTCAGGATTTAAAGATAGGGGAGTCCACTCGATAGATCAAGGAGTTTCAAGCCTTCAGTAGGTAAAGACCTGCATACCTAAATACCTTTAATTAGTTTGACTAACCCTAATTAGGGATATGTGAAAGGGAATATGGATCCTTTCTACTAGAATATCCTAGCAACTATCCATTCCATGTTTAACGGTGAGAGCTATTGGGAATTAATAAAATAGTGGGTGATTTAATAAAAATTAATTAATTTATTATTTCTCACATAATTTGTAGTCAAGAAAAAATACTAAAAATAATCTCTTTAATTGAAGAGTAAAATGGACAGCTCTTCATCCACTCTATCCCTATGATCAATATTATAGGAAAAAAACCTCCGCACTAGCAATAACTTCTATGAGTGGTTTAAAGGTCTTCGAGTTATGATACACCATGAATGAAAATATTACATGATATAAAACTCAATACCTAATCCTTCTACCAAGGAGGCAATTGATGAAGAATTCCTTGTCTTTGAAAAACATTTGATTCATACATTTGATGTTCAATTTTTAATTTTTTTTATGTCTAGTAAACTCATGAAGTCTTGTGAAAACATGGATGTGTATTTTATGTTTAATAAACTCTATGGTCTTGACCAAGAGAGAGAGATATATGAACAATTTTATATTTTCAAGGTGCACTTTCAGAGCAAGATTGGAGAGGGTGCCCCAGCTAGGCCTCACATAGTCAAGCTCATTGGCTATATTGAGCACCTAGAGGTTCTAAGGTTTAAACAACCCAAATAACTAGGCACTGATCTCATTTTAGCATCAATCCATCAGAGCTTCTCCATATGTTTTGTAAATTTCAATATGAACAACATTAATAAGTCACCGCTATATCTTCTCACTCTTCTTCACCAGGTAGATTATGATACAGAGAGTGAAAATAAATTGGTCCTTATGGTGAAAAAATGGAAATGTAGATTGAAGATATTTAAGCCCAAAGATTCTTCACACCCTTCGAAGAAGAGTACTATCAAGTGGAAAGAAAGAGAGAAAGATTTTGTTTATTTCTCATGTGGAAAGAAGGGCCACTGGAAGAAAATTTTCACCCATCCAAGGAAGTAAGGGGAAGCTTCAAATGAATTTTTTATCAAGTTAAATTTATCTATTTCTAAAAATTTCTTATTATATATATATTTTGGTGCTCATATATTTATTCAAATATAGGAACCAATTATTTTCAGAAAAATTAACCAAGGGGACATAGATCTAGGAGTATCCAATGTATCTAAACTTGTTTTTTTAGATATCGGGGACTGCCACCTCATGTTGTTGACTAAAATTATCTTAGTTTTTAAGGGTTTCTATTATGTTTCATATATTACCAAAAACATTATTTATGTATCCATAATTGATACTAATGGATTTATTTATGAATTCGGGAATAAATTTTTCTTCTTTTATAAATATTTCATTTTTATGGTAATGCACATTTAAATAATGATCTTTATGTGTTGGATTACATGAACCAAGTAATGGAAATCCATAACAAATTTACTTCACATGAATCATACCATACCCAACTATGTCATAACCAACTAGGTCATGTAAATGAAAATTGATTGACTAAATTATACCAAGATGGATATTTAAATTCTTTTAAACTAAAACCACTTGGTACATTTCATTCATGTTTACAAGGTAAAATGACCAAAGCCCCATTTATTAGAAAATGTGAAAGGGCCAATGATCTTATTGAATTTTTTCATAGATATGTGTGTGGACCATTTGATATTGAGGCATGGGGTGGGAAATCATGCTTCATAAACTTTACTGATGATTTTAGTATATATGGATATGTCTACTTGATGAGGAATAAGTTGGATTATTTTGATTAATTCAAGTAATGCAAGAATAAATTAGAGAAACAGCTTGTAATAATATTAAGAAACTTCACTTACAATGTGGTGGATAATATATTAATCAATACTTCAATGATTACTTACGAGAGTTTGGGATCCTATCTCAAATCACTCCTTCCTATACACCATAGTAGAATAGTTTAAGTGAAAGTAGAAACTGCACCTTGTTAGATATGGTTATATCAATGATGATTCATGAAAATCATTCATTATTCTTTTGGGGATACACATTACAAATAAAATCTCAAATACTAATCCATGTTCCAACTAAAGCGGCGTATGGTATACCATACCATTTATGGAATGGAAAGAAACTTGAGTTTACATACATACATGTATGGGGTTGTGAAGCATTTTTTAAGACCTATTTAGGTAACAAACTTTTACCCTGAGCAACAAAGTGTACCTTTATAGAATACCCCAAATAAATATGGGGATATAACCTCTATGAACCCTCAGACAAAAAGGAGATAGTTGAAAGAAATACCATTTTATTAAGATGGAAAACATATATAAAATAGATAATGGGAGTGAGATATAATTCAATGAATTTGAGGTTCATTGTATACAAGAGTTGGCATAGGAATAGATTACACGAAGCCCCATGGAAGAGGAAGTAGTTCTAGAGATACAAGTATTGTGTAGGAGTACAACAGAGGTTAGAGAACTAAAACATTGTGGTTTTCTAGCCATCGAGGATGGTGACTCGTTATTAGTTGATAATAATGATCTTATAACCTATAAGAAAGTAGTAAGTGGCACATATGTTTCCAAGTGTTATGAAGCCATGAATTCTATAATGGAGTACAATACCAAAACCAAGTTTGTATTTTGGTAGATCCTCTAGTGGATATAAAGACCATTGGGTGAAAATGGGTATTAAACAAGAAACTAAACATGTAAGCAAAATTCATTACATAGAAGGCCCAACTAGTTGAAAAAGGCTTTAAACATCATCAAGGCATTGACTGTGATGAAACCTTTTCTCCAGTTTCAATGCTGAAATCCATTAGAATTATACTTTTCATTACATCATACCATGACTATGAGATTTGGTAAATGTACTTTAAAACAACCACCCTTAATGAGAACCTTATGGAAGATTTATATATGACACAACCCTAAGGGTTTGTGACTCCAAAGGATGCCAAAAATATAGGAATATTGAAAAAAAAATACATTTATGGATTAAAGCATGCATCTAGGTCATGGAACAATCATTTTTATAAAGCCATAACCAAATTCAGTTTCATAAATAATGAGTGTGAGCATTTTTTTCTACAAATGGTTTAGTGGGAGTTCAGTTATTTTCTTAATAGTATATGTTAATGACATATTAATCATTGGAAATGAAATACTAGTCCTACAGTCTGTTAAGGCATGGTTGAATAAATGATTCTCTATAAAAGACTTGTTCAATGTAGCATAAATTCTTGGGATTATGATCCATCATGATAGATCCAAGAGGTTTCTCAGGATAAGATAAAGTACATACATTGACAATATACTGAAGAGATTTAGAATGGACCAGTCTAATAGGGGATTGTTTCCAGTGTCACATGATATTCATCTTTCCAGGAAAATATGTCCTCGAACACATGAGGAAAGAAATAGAATGAAAATTATTCCATAAGAATCAGTGATTGGGTCATCCATATATGATATTCTATGTACTAATCTAGGTTCCGCCTATGCATTAATTGTGGTAGGAAGATATCAGGATGACCCTGGTGACCACCATTGAATGGTAGTCAAGATTGTCCATAAGTAACTGAGGCCTACTAAGGATATGTTTCTGGTTTATAGAGGAGATGAGGAACTAGTCATCATAGGATACACATATTCTAGTCTCCAAATATATCAATATGAAATGAAGTCGTACAAGGGATTTATATTCACTTTGAATGGAGGTTTTGTGATCTAGAAGAGCTCAAAGTATGTTGTGGTTGTAGATTCTAAAATAGATTCTGAGTATATTATGGATTGTAAGGAAGCTAAAAAAGTAGTATGGATGTGAAACATCATCCAATATCTTGATGTGGTACATAGCAGTAAAGATCTTATCACACTCTACTGTGATAATAATGCATTGGTGGATCTTGCGAAAGATCCAAGGTCATATCAGCGAATAAAGAACATACTTCAGAAGTATCATATCTTGAGGGATTTTTCTTAGAGAGGTGAGGTTACATGGAGTAGTATTTCTACAAAAGAAAACATGGTGGACCCCTTGACTAATGTCTTGACTCGGTATAAACATGATTATCTTATGAGGTCTAGTGGACTGAAATTCATAGGTCATTTGGTCCGGTCCAAGTGGGGGTTTATTGGATTTGGTGTCCTAAGATGAACTATTTGTAATTTGATTACATGTATATTCTATATATTGAATATTAATAAAAATATTATTACACATTTTTCATTATTCTACATAACTATAATGTAATAATGTCCTAGAGAATATGTCGTATAGATAAACTCACAGTAGTTCCCCACTATGATGAAAACCATGAAGTGTTCTGATGATATTATTAAATACAGTTATATGTTTGGATAGTGTACTATGATGGGACACATAGTGCATAGAATTTTAGGCAAGTGTACTCATAAGTGTATGAGAATTCTTCTCAATAAATTCACACTTAGTAATCTTTAAGATGAATGATTATGAGAACAAACCCGCCAATAAGATTTCTGCATGTTCTATTGTCATTGAATATTCCTATCTATGAGCATGTGTAATGGTACTTAGGCTTCAATATTATCATTAATTAATGTAATGAATCATGCACATATATTTTCTGATGAAAACCATGACAACCTATATTCGAATCAAGGTAGGGTATGTTGGGAGTGTCACGATTGACGTTGTATTAATGGATAAGTCAATGAAGGATTTGTCCCCTCCATCTTTATAGAAGTTGATATCTCAGGCATTTGATTGGAATAGAACGTTTTCCCTAAATTTCATGAACATGGAGTAATGATTTTTTTATTTTAGATAGTCAAAGAAAGATGTATTGAACATATAGGTTGGTGACATAGATGTGAAACCTACTTAATGAGATATTGTAAAAAAGGGATTATATTTCATAATGAGTGTTCATATATGGTTTCATTGTTATGATATTATGTTATTTAACTTGGGTGCATTCACCCATTTCGAGACAGAAATTTTGGACTTTAGAAAATCCCACCTAATGTTAATGAGAAAGAATACTAGAGGGTCAAACACTAAATGTTTCCAATAATCTTGATTAAATTCTATTTGAATTTAATTAATTGAATAGATATTATTATAAATACCAAGGGATAATTTTATTCATGTTTTTATCGATCAAAATTATATATTGATGAATGAAATATTTAAATTAAATATTTATTCATGTGTTCAATAAATTCTAGAGAAGTTAGAATGGACCAAAACCATGTCTGGTGAAAAATATTAATTAATGAGATGGTTAAATAATATTTGTTATTGCGCAAGTTGGTGTGCACCACAAAATTATAATAATAATATTATTATTATTAGTATTATGTTCCATGAGTTTTATTAAAGGGTGTAGTATTATTTAAGGGTTGGCATGAAATTAAATAATTATTTTAACCTAAACCCTAATTCTATAAATTGATGGTTATGTCCATTGTATAGGGAGTAAAATTTAAAATAGAAAATTTTTGTGAACAAATAATTCTCTCTTCAATCATCCTTCCCTCTCCCTATCAAGAATGAGAAACGCTAAAGAGGTTCATTCAAGACCAAAGGACAAACAGTCAACATGAATAATGCAAGAAAATTGCGCTTCACCATGCCAGCACCCAAAGACTTATTGATGATACTCCGAAAATTAAAGGAGCATGTATGGATCACCGTTAGAGGGATTATATCATTGGATCCTCATAGCATAACAAAGACAAACTGAAAGGGTTTTTTAAGATGATTGAAATCTACATCGAAGAAAGAATCCTTATATAATATATTTGTTTATTTCGATGTTAAATAAATTAATTATAAATTTTATGTGCAAGATCCTCACTTGGGGTTTCGGGCATAGAAATATTAAAATAACTTTTAATATACCACCCACCACTGCACACTTCTGCTGCACCCAGAACCAACACTATAGGCATGCCCATATATTTCGCGATCTTAGTCCATTATTCACCTCCATATGATTATAAACATAGTAAAGTTTGAATTTCTTAGTCATTTTAACTAAAATTCATTATTTAATATTACTCAATTCAAATTATAATTTAATAAAAAGTAACATTTTCATTTATTTGTTGTGTTTGGAGTAAATAAATAAAATTTAGCTCAATATGTTTATTTTAATAATAATAAATATATTTGAAATTATTTTTTCCAAGATTGAAGTGAATTTTGGAATTTCATCTGAATTCATATTTCTAAAAATTTGTGTTTTTCATATACTAAATTTATGTTGAAGTTAAATTATAATTAATTTTCATGCTTTGAATTTGATGTTGGATTAAATGAATATTATAATTTACATCTTCCAAAATTCATACATTTTGTTTCATAATTTAAATATGATTTTAATTGAAATTAATTTTTCATTTTGAATCTACACTCATGTGATAAATATATTTTTTTTGTGATGATTGTTATATGTAGTAAATTTAAGTAATTTAAGAAATTTAATGAAGGTGTTGGGTTTGTTTGAATAAATGGGTTTGATGGGATGGCTAACAAAGACCCTTAGAGAAGGAAGGGATGACCTATCTCAATAATGCTTTGTTTATCAGCAAATATTTGGGAGGAAAAGAAAGGATTTGAGGAAATTATAACTAATTTCTGTCATTTAGCAAGGTCAAATCCACAGAAAGAGATGTTAGGCATAGAAATGGGGAGAAAAAAATTTCTCTTGAACCCACAATTTCAAATCATACCAAAATCGGGATGATTCAGATGGAAATCATGTGCTTGGTTGAGGTATTTTTTAAATTTCTCATATTTTCCATGTATGTCTATATAAATAGCCCCTTCATTAATTTTATTCCTTTACACTTCTATGTTATTCCCCATCAACTTGCCGATTTCTAGTTCTTCTGCCGGTCTAGCAATCCTCTGTTGGTATTCCTTTAAGATGCAGTGTTGTTACCTTCATGATTTTAATCATAATTAGCTAATATTTCACTTTCATAATACCCTATTGTTATCCCCCCTTAAACTCTACTGTTATTACCCTAAAATTAATTCCTTCCACCATCTTGCTACTACTTTTCTGCATCATGTTTTCAGATGGCCCACTTCATCTTCACCCATCCCCAGCTTCTTCCTTGTGCATTATTGTTGTAAATAATTCATTATTTTCAATTTGTATATTTTTTTCAATGATATATTGATTTATAATTGGATTTTTTTTAGATTAATGATTGATACTTGTAGTTTATTTTTTGTTCTAGTGCATGACTACTATTTAAATTATGAATACATTATTTTTTTAGAGATTCATGTAATGCACATAAAAATAGTTATACAGATTGCAATGAGTATAAGAAAAAACAGTACATTATAATGAAAAACTTGTAATTATTTATTTGTATATGGGTCACATTAATTTATATATTATTTAAAATTTAATAAGATAAAATTTTAATTAATTATTATTAATTATATTTCATATTTTTGTTATAGGTTTGTCATAGATTTATTATTAGGTTATATTATAAAATTTATGATTTATAAAAATAATTGAAATTATGAATAATACTAGTGAATTGTTTAATTAAAAATTAATATTAATATAATTAACTGCATACAACCGACTATTTATATTATTATAATAAATTTATAAAATAAATATTATATTTTTGTTCAACATATAATACTAATATTATAAAGATGATTTTATAAATAATAGTAAATATAATGAAATACTTTATAAGGGAGCATGATAATTTTTTGTATAAAATTTTAGTTACTAATTTTCAACGGGTTGAACACCATTATTTTTTAAATTATCAATTATGTGTTAGATAAAGAAATTATCAAGAAAAATATTATATTGCAATTTTTTAAATGTAATGATTAATATATATTTTTACACATGTCAAAAATTGATTGGAATTATAAAAAGTGAGATATGAATAATATAAATAATGATATTGGTTTCATATAGTTTATAATAGATTATACAAATTTATTATTATTTTATATTATAAAATTTATGATTTATAAATATAAGTGAAATTGTTATTTATAAAAAATATTAAATTTTTATTTAATATAGAATATTAATATTATAAAGATAATTTTATAAATTATATTAAATAAAATAAAAAAATATTTAAAATCTATAAGATAATTTTTTTAATTGAAACTTTTATTATTTATTTTCTATATGTCAAATTACATTTTATTTTAATTATCAATTATATATAGCTATATTTATATATTTTCATTAAATAAATTGAATTTAATCATTTTAAAAAAAAATTATAGGCTTAATGGATTAGAAATATGGTGCATTTAATAATCATTTGATTAAATGGGATGTAAGTCGAACGATAGTAATTGCAGAAATTATATTTCATATAGTGGCCTTTTGGTATTCTTATAAAATTTATCCTCATAAAAAATAGATAAATTGCTCCATTGATTATGTGAAACATCAAAAAGTTTGAGTTGAACTCATGGATCAACATAAATGTGACAAGGATTGTCGTAACATAATTCGTATGAGACTACAAGCTTTTAAAAATTTGTGTTCTGTTATTTAAATACATAGTGCTATGAAATCGGCAATGTATTCAACAATTAAAGAATAAGTTGCAAAATGGCTTTATATTTTTTCATGTAATGTAAAAAATACAAATGTTTAATTTTTATCATTGGTTCGGTGAAATAAAAAGTCAAATTTCTCATGGTTTTTTGAGAGCTATGATTTCATTAGAAGATAAGTTTCTTTTCCAACCTGATGGATCTGAAGTTTCTCTCGCGATACATAGTAGTGGAATATTTCACCCATATTTTATGGAACATTTTATATAATGCAATCATTTTTTCAATTTCCAATTACTTTTATCTTTATATTTAATTAATTAATAATAAATTATATTAACCGATAGGACTGTATTGAGGCATTGGATGGAACACATGTTCGTGTCGAAGTTTCTAAAAATGATGCATCATGATATCGTGGTATAAAAGGTTATCCCACACTGAATATACTATGTTCATTTACATTTTATATAAAGTTTACATATGTGTGGTATGGATGGTAGGGGACCGTATCAGAATTAAGAATTATTAAAAATTCATTATCCAGAGAAGAAAAATTGAAAATACGAACCTGTAATTTATGTTTAACTAAATATTTACTTATTAAGATATGTAAATTGAAATATATTATGCAATGAAATTATTTATTTTAAATAGGAAAATTTTATCTCGTTGATGTGGGATATATCTTACAGAGTGACCTTATACCACCTTATAGAGGTCTACATTATCATTTGAAAGAGTTCTTTAATCATCCTCCAGAAAATGCCTAAGAGTTGTTTAATAATCAAAATTGTTCTTTGTGTAATGTTGTTGAGAGAGGTTTTGGCGTTTTAATGAAATGATTTAAAGTTATATCAACTATAATAGAGTTTATGCACTCAATAAAGACACAATAAAATATTATATTAGTTTGTTTCATACTACACAACTTTTTAATGGTTGTAGATATATATTAAAATCTTCTTATCGATGAAGATTATCCCCTTGAAAATCACTAATAATTTGAATAAGCAGCTGGTGAGCGAAGAGACACTGATGAAGATGCAGAAAAAGGGAGAAAATTATGGATGAAATTAAAGCTCATATTTTCATTCATTATGTTAATAATTAAATATAAACCATGTTTTTCTCATGTTTTTTAATTATTTTACCAACAGGTTTCACTATTCAAGTATTATATTCCTTGTTTTTAATTATTTATCTTTATGATTTTATTTCATCTTGATTAATTGTTAAATATTTTAAACACTTTTCAATTTTTCTTGGTTATGACTAATTTTTTATCTATTGTTCTTAATTTAGGTTTATGTAATGATTATAAAAATGAAAAGGTGAGAGGATTATAAAAGATAAAAGTTTTCATGGACAAATAAAATGGACAATGCACTGATCGAAGATTTATATCCTCAAAATGTTAAAGGGGATATGGTCAATGGTACTTTCACTATTTCAGAATATGATAATATTGTTAAATAACTTCAAGAGAAGTTTAACTTATCTTTGTATGTGGCTACGATCAAGAATCGACTGAAGATGATTAAGAAAATGATTACGTAATGTTATGATTTATTTAAGAATACTTGTTGTTTTGCATGGAGTCCAATATTGCAATTGTTTACTATTAAACTTGAAATATGGATGGAATTTATTGAGGTATGTATTTTAATTTAATTAAATTTATGTTTTTTTTCTGAAAATAAAAACTATGCACAATTATAACATTTTTTTTATGTGTGTATATGTATTCCCAGAAAAGGTAAATCCTTGTGTTGAGAAATGGAAGCATACTCCTACTGGTAATTATGAGAAACTTGCTGAAATTTTGGGAAAAGATAGAGCAACGGGTTCAAGATCTCAAACTGTTAAAGAGAAAGTGCAAGAGTGTAACTACTCATCCAATAATTCAAATGATGATATAATTAAATAGATTGAATAAATGATGTTTAAAAATGTATAAAACATGAAAAATTTAAATGTACCAGATGTAGATTCAGATGCAGTGTCCCCACTGCGAGAAAATATTATGAAAAAAAATGAAACAAAAGTGATCATATGATAATTGAAAAGACATGTAAATATTAAATATAACATTGCATGTTGTATCTATCATAAGGGAGGGAAATTAATATTTGGATAGACCTGAAGTATGGTTATTAGGTAGAGAGGTGCATCAAGCAATACAAAAAATAGGAATTGAAATGGAATTTATTATAAAAGAATATATGTTTCTCACTAAAAATCCATAGAGGACAAGTCAATTCTTAAATTTCCCAATGGAGTCTAGGAAGGTGACTTTAGATGCTATGATGCATGATCCCCAAAATCATTAGTAACTATTATTTTCAAAAAATTTCATTTATTCAAGTTATTTCGGCTTGTGTTTGTAATGAAATGTTTTTTGGTTATTAATTTTAATTATGAAAATGTTGAATAATGGTACCATTTGATTAGATGATTGTATGTTTTGTCATCTTTTATCATTTAATTTGTTGCATTATGAGTATTTTATGTTTACTGTTTGAATGGTGTTCGACCTTGTTGAGTTGTTTCTTTATTCATGATTAAGTCTTGAAACTCTTTGAGGTACTTGTGAAATACCTTGTGGATAACATGCATGGTTATAATATTCTCCTTGATAATTTATATATCCTCATTGTAATGGGAAATAAAATGTATTTGGTTGATTAATTCAAAGTTGTGGTTCGTTGAATTTCATAAAAAATGATAAATGTTTTCCTTATTCATGGATATACTATTTTGTTGAATTTATATTTATATAAATGAACATATTTCCTATTATTAATAATAAAAACAAACAATATTTTCTTATATATCTATATATTTCTTTTTACATAATTTATAAATAATAAGTCTTCTTTGTTCTATGTAATTTATAAATAATAATAACAATCATATAAAAATAATTTTATTTATGTGTATATAAAAAATTTTGATTATAAATAATTATGTGTATATAAATAATCATAAATAATTTATAAATAATTTTGATCATAGATAATTTTTATTACCATGAATTAATAATTTATATAAATAATTTATAAATAATTTTGTATTAATAAATATTTACAATTAATAATTTTTAATTAATAAGTATTTTGAATTAATAATTTTAAATTAATAAACATTTTGAATTAATAATTCTGAATTAATAATTTTGAATTAATTATTATTTTTTATTAATATTTTTTATTATCTTGAATTAATATTTTTGAATTTATAAATTATATAAATAATTTTTATTATCTTGTATTAATAATTTTTATTACCTTTAATTTTTTTTTATTTTAAAATTTTCATTAATATAGGTTTGTAGTTTAATATTTACCTAATTTTTGTGATGCGAAAGATAATGATTAATCAAAATCAAAATTATTGTTTTTTGATTTATTATAAAAAAGGTAATGAAAATACATATTTTTAAAGGGTTATTTTTGTCATCTAACATAATTTGTTTGTCACAACCCCCACCCCAAAAAGATACCACAATGAGGGGAGAGAGAAGGTGACTGCTCGTATCCTCCTTCAACAGGCCCTGGGTTGGCGACTAGCACTATGGGTATAATAAACATGCATATGGGGGGATTACCCTCTAAGAGAAACATGCAAAAGAAAGAGATAAAAAGGATACAACAACCAACACTTTCTTACACACAGACACACACATATAAGAAAACCTCAGTGCAAAATGCAATGTCATACAATACTAAAATAACTGAACGGAAAACTATAAGTATGAAAAAGGTAAATACAATTGCAACCACGAAGTCCAAACAACTTTTGTTAAACCCCGAGATAGTAATATCCAATATAATCTTCAACCTACTCCAACTGACCTAAAAAATAAGTTATATATATATGGTGAGCATAATAGTATACTTAGTAGGATCCTCCCCAGATCCTCTCGTACCAAAGATAAAAAAATCTTGCTAAAGTATAGTGAAAAATAGTGAAACTAACTCATCACCTAAATAGGTATACTAAGTTCTCAACCTCATCATGTCCAACTCTCAACAAGTAACTTGAACAAGAGATTATATAATATAATAATAAAACGTCAAGGGTACCTCGCTCCCGCTTTCCCAGTATCTTTCCTCTCTACCCCAACATCGTATGTCCTAAGCCACCTCTCTCCAAAAGTAAGTCAGCCCAAAGACACCTAGGCAAGGAGTCACAACATTCACCTTGTGCATCACATAACCGCATCATCCCATATCCACATATAGTAACCAAGTAATTTCAAAGATCCACCACATCTCATATGATGTATAGCAAACATCGGGTATTATACCTCAAGCCATTACAACCTATACACCAGGTAAATACCTCAAGTCATCAAATCTATAAATGTTATACCTATAATAATCTTTTGGATACATTATCCAGTAATACATGTGTGTTAAATGACCACAAGACATCATATCCCTATACACACATATATGGGAAAACTAACCCCCATGCATACCATCATAAGTAACTACCAGGAGAAGAGAGTGGGGCCAGAGGGGGTGGTCATCCATCCATCCTCCCACTAGGATGTTAGGGAAAACACCATCCTAGAGTCCACTAGGTGTGAGTTTCCCTAACCAACATGGGTGGGGTAGCTTTTGAAATCATAGAATATAAATGATATAATATAGCTTACAACCATACGATGGTCATAACCTAGTTTTAGAATCAACCACAACTAAAGTGGATTGGACTTTTGACTATCATTGTTAAGACCATATATCCTATAAGCACACAAACACATAAAATATCTACATTAAATTAATTGTTTATTTTTATAATTTCCCATGTGTTAATTAATTCATTATCCATAAATTAACCATTAAAATTTTTCCACATTTCATTACATTAATCATCAGAGTAAAGTCCATGCCCTTCAAGCATAACCCAAACTAAGTCCATGGTTTATCAAGATTAAATTTTTTTTAGAATTTTTATTCCATCATCAAAAAACCTCTTGAGTTAACCATTTATTCATCAATTATTAGAATTATTCCATATCCAGGTACTATAGGAAAACCATCTAAATATACCACCAAGATGAATTATGTAATCAAGAACCTCTATCTACCTTAAATAGTGGGGAAAGGAATGTAGATAAAATAAGAAACTTAGTCGTCGACCATTAAACAGATTCATAAGTGATCATACCATCATTAAACATCTCATTAATAGTTAAGCCCAGCTTAAACACATTCCATCACCTTCGGTGCCATACCTTACACCCACATGAATATACCGATGTATCTCGCCATTATAGGTGTCAACTATTGCCACACCATCCAAGCCTCCCTACCTCATATCGCAATAGCCATCCCAGGCTCACATCAAATCTGGGCCTCCTCGCCCAATATCACAAGGCTTGTGTCAAGAGAATGTCATAAAGTAGTAGGAACAAACAAGCAATCAACAGGGTAACTAGGCCCTCAAAAAAAGTCATTCCGCCTTTACATGAATATGAGATCTCATGTCTCCAAAACATGGCCCTCAAACTTCTCAAGAAAATATCCAGCTTAAGACCTAATAAATTATCTTTATCAAATAACCAATTTTTATTCCATATTGAATTAACTGATTCATTTATTAAAAGGTTAAAATCATTGGTAACCTAAGGCGTCAATCTATAACAAGTTATCCAAGAAATACATGCACTTAAAATTTATTTTGGTTTCAACAAACCTAGAGAAGTACCATTCTTAATTAACATGAATTTTTAATTTTCAACAAGCTTGAACATGCTTCACATTATCTATCAATTCCAATTAAACATGTCCATTGCATCAATTTGATTGTCAGTAAATTACATTAACCACCAAATTATAAACATGCCTCTTATTTAATTATTCCTAAGAAAACTAATTATCAATTAATTATAGGTTTATATTTTTTAACAATTTCCATCAAGAACAAAATTATAGCAAAGTATAAAACATATATATCACTCTATCTAGAAAAAGAAGAGGAAAACTACTATCATAGTATAAAGCAATGACATCGTCAACACTCAATCGCTACCAATTATTTAATTTGGTTCAACAATTATTAGGTTAATTCCATTTCTATCCAAAGGGATAAAGCATGATCAATTTATGAGTGCATGTAAATAAATTAGAAACAATGAATCCACTAACTCAAAATTCATTAACGTTCTTAGGATGAGAATATACCATGTTATAGATCTCCAATCACCACTCCTGCAAGAATTGAATCCATCCAAGGATGCCGCAATACAACCTCGCCAACAAAAAATGAAAAAACCCCATTAGAAATATGTTATATGGTCAACCATTGCATAGAAAGGATAAAGAGAAAGAAACAATATCGAACCCGGATAAACTGCTAGAAAACGAAGGAAGAACACACTATGGATCAACCTGGATCACCGTAGATCGAAGACGGAAGTACAATAATTGATTATCATCAAAGGAATATTCAAAATGCCTAGAAGGGAGGGTCTAGTAACATAGAATTGGTGAAAACCATAGGGTTTGAATAAAACCTAAGCGACTAAAATATTTAAAGATGTACAACATTGAGGATTTACTTGATGTGTCATATTATTTCTTGCCATAAAATCCATGAGGTTCACTTTTCATCGAAAAACGCATCGTATTTTTATTATTTAAAACTGAAAATATACATGTTTTGAACTGGTCTTGCACAAGTTGTGAACTACAAATACATGACATGAAATACTTACATGTCGTTTATTCTCTCTGCATCCAACATTTTGTAGCCAAACAGCTCTACACTTATTATAAGCCTCCTCTAAGCTCTATGAGCCTCAAAAACACACAAATAGTTAGTCCACATGAATCTGGTCCATTAAATTGGATACTTCACAAAAAAAATATCACCCTCGATAATCTACACCAAACCCAAATAGGAAATAAAAAGGGGTCATCTGAACAACTATCGCGTGAGATACATCTCAAAGATCTCTCCATATTTGGAGCTCAACCACCTCACAAGAGAAAAAAGTGAAAAACCACGAAACAACCACAACCATCACCTAAACACTCTCCCAACAGAGATACCTCTCAAATGAGAGTAAATCTACAACATGAAATAAGATAAAACCATCTCATAATCTAGAATGGTTCCATAAGAGAACAACGTTATAAGAGAAGATATAAAAATCAAACAACTTGTGGTAATGAGCATGAATTTGTGACTCATGTTCCTAGGTAATCTCCTCCATTCCACCATGTTTCCACAAGACATGAACCAAGGGGATAACACACCCACACAACACCTTCTCCTGGTGGCCCTGAATCTCCATAGGTCTCTCCTCAAAGGTTGCATCGTCATCAACATTGATCTCACCCTAATCGATGACATGAGAGTCATCATGAAGATAATGATAGAGATATGACATATGAAAAACATCATGGATCCAATTTATATGTGGGGGGAAGTGTTATTTGATAATCCATGGCTCAAACACAAACCAAAACATTGAATGATTCAATAAATTGAGGAGAAATATTACTCCCATGACCAAACCTTTGTTTCTCATGACGAGGAGCTATCTTCAAAAACATGTGATCTCCAATGTAGAACTCTAGAGGACTCCTAATATTATTGGAATAGGATTTATGATGATCATGCACCCCCTTCATCCTCTCACAAATTACCAGAACCACCTCTTTCATATTTTGTACTAGATCTGACCACTGCCACTCTGACCCCAGTCCAGCACAATGGAGAACGGAAAGGTCATCCATGCATATCTTAAAATTTATCCATGTCAATAGTGGATTGGAAACTATTATTGAAAGAAAACTCAACCAAGTACACCCACAAAACTCTAAAATCTAGGACACAAGATCGTAACATGTCTTCAAGAGTCTAGATGGTCTGCTCTGTCTGACATTTTGTCTGCACAGTAAAAGTAGTGTTAAGGAATAGATAAGAACCAAAATCATGTTCGAGACCTCTTCACACCCTATAGGTAAAATGAGGATCTCAATTAGAGATGATCATCCTTAGGACCCCTTGGAGTCGCACCACCTCCTCCAAATATTTCCTCGACAATACCTCCACTAGCTCAACTCCTTGATTTTTATAAAGTGGAATGATTTCATCAAATGGTCCACTATAAACAATATTGAATCATAGAATCCCTGAGTTTGAGGAAAACTGGTAAATTAGTTCATTGATATTTCCTTTCACTTCTATCAAGGAACATCTGATGGTTGGAGCAACCCATCAGGAACACAATATCTGACCTTCACCTCCTTGTAAACCAAACATCAAGAAACAAACTATGCAACTGAACACTTCAACTCAGGACACCAAAACTGACCTCTCAAGGAACGATATGTCTTTTTCATGTCGGGATGTACTGCCAAAGGCAAACTATGGAACTCACAGAGAACCATATCACGCATCAAAGAAGGAAAAAATCCTTCCCTAGAACAACACATGATGTTGTCCATCCTTAGAACAACCATTAGGGGCATCAAAAAACAACTCAATATCCCTAGACCTCCAACTAAGAATCCCCCAGCTGGTACTCCTCCACCTAATGCACCAAAAATGAATGTACTATCATCTGTAAAAGACCACCACTACCTCAGACATCTCCCATATCAAGATGAATCATTGAGAGTTCTTCCTTCACTCTCCAAAAATCTCCAGATTCCCTCACAAAAACACTATGAAACTTCATGTTCAATGCATCAGCTCCAACATTCCCCTTTCCTGGCATATACGAAATTTCAAAGTCATGATCCTGCAAAAATTTCACCCACCGATGTTAATTAAAATTCATGTCACTTTGGGGGAAGACATACCTCCGGCTCTTATGGTATGTAAAAAATCACAAAATGGTCATCAATAAGGTAATATTGCCACAACCTCAAAGAAAACACCACTACCAATAATTAAAGATCATGGGTGGCATAATTAAACTCATGGGGATGTAACAATCGAGACCTATAATAAATAATTGATCTCTGCTGCATAAGAACACATCCCATGAAAATATGTGAAGCATTACAGAAAAACTCAAACTAAACTCTTTCTGTTAGAAAGCAAAGAACTGGAGCACTTGATAACTTATCTTTTAGGTAATCAGAAGTTGTCTAACACTATTCAGTCCACAAGAAAACCTTATCCTTTTGGGTCAAGGCTATTAGAAGAGTTGCAAAATGAGAGAATTCAGTTACAAATCTCCTGTAATATCCTACAAGACCAAGGAAACTCTGTACCTCTATTGTTATCTTGGTGGATGCTTAACAAATAACAACCTCCGTCTTCAATGGATCCATAACTAATCCCTACTGGGATACCACGTGCCCCCAAGAAACATACTTCACAAGACCAGAACTCACACTTTGACAACTTCTTGAACAAATTCTCAGAATGAAGAACTCCCAAAATGACACACAGATTCTATACATGCTCCTCCTTTGACATAGAGTATACAAGGTTGTCATCAATGAAATCCTCCATGAAATTATTTATAAACTCTTTGAACAATACGTTCATCAACCCCATGAACACAGTTGGAGAATTTTTCACAATGAATAGAATCAAACAAACTCATAATTCCCATGACGATGATAGAAAGAAGTCTTCTGAATATCACCATCCTTCACTCACATCTGATGATATTCTGACCGCAAATCAGTCTTCAAGAACTAACCTTCTCCTATTTTATGATTTAATAAACCATCAATCTATGGAATAGGATAATGGTTCTTCATTTTCACTTGGTTCGAGCAATGATAATCGATACAAAGGCACAAACTACCATAATCCTTCTTCAGAAACAAAACTATTGCACCCCAAGGTGACACACTTGGACAAAAAAACTATGATACAATAGATTATTGAGTTTTACTATCAAATATCATAACTCATAAGGTATCATCCTATATAGAGACATAAAAATATGAGACACACCTGGTTGTACCTCGATCAAAAACTCGATCTCCTTCTTAGGGGGTAACGCTACAACCTCCTCAGGAAAGACATCAGGGTACTCTTACACAACCCTAAGAAACACCAACTACCAAACATATGACAAGATCAATATCAAATTAGCCGTTGAACAAGATAAGGATGGGAAATGATTCTAACCCATCTAAGGGTTTCACTTATCAATAAACATCGCTTGATCTCTATCGGCATCATGGAACAAAATTTGACTCCTGAAGAAATCCATGATAGCCTACACTGAATACAACCAATCCATGTTGAGGATGATGTCGTATGGATGTATCTATAAACATATTAAATCTCCCCAAGAGTGGTATTTCCCCATCACCAGCTTATAGTCTGTATATACATCAAACAAGTCATCTCAACCTCCAACTAGAATAGTGAACACCAATGGAACTGGAATATTTTCCACCACAAGTCCCAAAGAAAGTAAAATGGTGGGTGATATAAAGTAGTGTGTCACTCCTAAATCAAATAAATCATGCACCCAAGTAGAAAAAGAACAAAGGGTACCTCAAAAAATGTTTTTCTCACCCGAAGATGGCAATGAAAAATCCTGAAGCTGGCCATGACCTACTGCATGGCCTCTATGACCCCGTTGAAGACCACCTCTATGGTCATGCTTTGCTTTCTAATGAGGATGAGCATCTCAAGGTTTTCCCATATCTTCCCCATATACTCTCTACAAATCCCAGCTTGGACACCCTACTATTTTTTCCTCAACTGGAACTGCCTCAATAGAGGAACCTAAAGCTGAACAATAGACACACACTAACTTCTCAAAAAGGTTGAGCACTCACATTGTCGATGACCTCGGCCTCCAAAAGAAAAAAATGTGTATGATCCTATGATATATTTCTGAGATCCATCAATCCCTTAGAAATGAGATGTTAAGGGTCAATACCTTCCCTCGTATGATCGAAAATTCATCTATCTTGTCAATTGGGTACCTCTGATCATAGATATACTTTACAAGGAATCCTAACAACTCCCTTATCATGACAACCCAGTTCTGGCCAGCGTCCTCTCAATAACCTCTTCCCTTTACAGCACCTCAAGATACATCTTTAGCATAAATGTGGCAACCTGGCGCTAGATATTTGGATGCAAAGCCTCCTTAAAATTTCTCTTTCTAGCCTCCTCATCTAGCAACATATCCAAAGAATATTATATAAGAGTCCTGAAATGGATCTCGAACTCTCGTACACTAGAGCTCCCCTACCGATGGGTAAAAATCTCTTGGTTATCAGCTACCTTCATGGTAAAATCAAGAAACTCTTATCTAGAATTGTCTCATAAATTCTCCAATAATAGCATTGACTCCTCACGATCCTTGAAGAGCAAGAATCACTGCTTCCATGCTGCTCCACACAGCATCATCACAAAAAACAAAACTCATTGCACCTACCTTATAATAGATCAAACTAAAAGTTATCTCAACTTCCTCTAATGAGTCTTCTGTGACTGAATCTGAAATGAAGCCCTCATACTTTTCCAGACTATGGAGATGAAACTTCTGGAGTGTCCTCCTCAAAGTGTCATCATCGTCAACCTCTACTCTATGGTGATTTGTTGGCACATATTGTTGAACATCGTCGACACGAAACTGACGAGGACATTGACCCGGATCCATGCTTTCAAAAAGAACAAATAATTAAATATTCTCAACCTAGCATATCAAATATTTAACATTAATTAATTAATTAATTAAAATATCTTTTTAAGGATTTAACATATCCTAGGGTCTTCCCATTTCAGACATAAGTGTAAAGAATAATGATGTGTGATCCTTTCCTAGGCCTATACCCTAAAACCAGTGTAACTTTGTTTAGTTGGATTAGTAAACTTAAAGGTTCGTGCATCATATCATAGGGGGAACTAAATGCTCATGTCTCAGTTGTTCTCTCATGTTTACATATCTTACTAGACTTAACTGACACTGTTTCCCTACCAACCCATGAAACCTCATATATACCTAACTCCAAAATCCATCTTATCCCTCAACCTCAGCCTTTGATACCACTATGTGACAACCCCCTCCTCATAAAGATACTGTAATGAGGGGAGAGAGACGGTGACTTCCCAAGTCCTGCCTCTAGTAGACCCCGGGTCAGCAACTAGCACCGAGGGTATAGTAAACATTCATATGGGATGCATTACCCTCTAAGAGAAACATGTGGAAGAGAGATATAATAAGAATAAAACAACCAACACTTGATCATACACACAGACACACAGACACAGACACAGACACAGACACACACACACACACACAAGATAACCCCAGTGAAACATTTAATGTCATGAAGTACTAAAAAACTGAAAGGAAAATTACAAGTACCAAAAAGGTAAAGACGACAATGACCGTGAAACCCAAACAGCTCTTGCTAAACCCTGAGCTAGTAATATCCAGTCCGATCACCAACCTTCTCCAAATAACCTAAAAAATAGTTTATATATATGTAGGGTGAGCATAATAGCATACTTGGTAGGATCCTCCCTAGATCCTTTCATGAAAAAAGATAAAGAAATTGTGTTAAAGCACAGTGAGCAACGATGAAACTAACTCATCACCTAAACATGTATACTAAGTTCTCAGCCTCAACATGGCTAACTCTCACAAAGTAACACATCCAAGATAGCATATATTATAATAATAAAACATCAAGGGTACCCCACTTCTTCTTCCCCACTGGTTTGTTTCTCTACCCCAACATTGCACATCCTGATTCATTTCTCTCTAAAAATAAGTCAGCCTGGAGACACCTGGGAAAGAAACCACAACATCCGCCTCATGCATCACATAACCACACCATCCCATATCCACATATAGTAACCAAGTAGTTTTTGGGAGCCACCGCAACCCATATTACATACATCAAATATTGGGTATTATATCTCAATCCATTACAGCTCATACACCAAGTACCTCAAGCCATCAAAACCTATACATGTCATACCTATAATAATCATTTGGTTACTATGTCCGGTAATACATGTGTGTGAAATAACCACAATTTATCACAATCCTCTACACACATATATGGGGAAAATAATTTTCATGCATACCAGCACAAGTAACTACCAAGAGAAGAGAGCGGGGACCGAGGGGGTAGTCATCCATCCTACCACCGAGATGTTGATGAAAAAACCCTATCAGAGTCCACTGTATGTCAGTTTCCCCAACCGACATGGGTAAGGTAATGTATGAAAACATAGAATATACATGATATAATATATCTCATAGCCACACTATGAGAATAACCTAGTTTCAAACTCAACGACAACTAACATCGTTCGGACTCCCGACTTCTACTGCTAAGATTGGATATCTTATAAGCACACGAGCATATAAAAGAGTTACATTAAATTCATTCCTTATTTTTATCGTTTTTCATGCATTAATTAATTCAGTGGACATTAATTAACCATTAACATTTTCCACATTTCATTACATTGCATTACATTAATCATTAGAGTAAAGTACATGCCCTCCGGGCATAACCCAAACCAAGTCCATGGTTTAGAAAGATTAACATATTTTTAGCATTTTCATTCCATCATCAACCAACCCCATGGGTTAAAAATTTATTCATTAATTATTAGCATTATTTTATATATAGGTAATCTAGGAAAACAATCATAAGCTACCACCAAGAGGAAACATACAATCTAGAACCTCTAGATGCCTTAAGTAGTAAGAAAAAGAATGCTGATAAAAAAAGCAACTCGACCATCAACCATTAAATAGATTCATAAGTGATTATAACACCTCTCAGAATATCATCAATGGGTAACCCCAAATTAAACCTGTTTCATCACCTATGGTTCCATCCGCGACACCCACATGCATATATCGATGCATCTCACCATTACAGGCGCCAACTACCACTACATTATTCGGGCCTCCACACCTTATATCACAATATCCATCTTAGGATCTCATCACATTCAGGCCTCATCTCCCTATATAACAAGGGTAGTATCCAAATCATGTCACAAAGAAACAGGAACAAACAAGCAATTAACAGGGCAACTAGGCCCTCAAAACAAGGCATTTTTCCTTCACATGAAAATGAGTTCTCACAGCTCCATAACAAGGAACTCGAACATATCAATTAAATAAGAAACTTAAGCCCCAACAAATTATCTTTATCTAACAACAGGTTCTTATTCCATTTTGAATTAATAGATTCATTTATTAACATGTTACAACCATAGGAAACCTAAGACATCAAGTTATAACAAGTTATCCAGGAAAAACATGCTTTTAACATTTATTCTAGTTTCAAAAAACCTAGAGAAGTACAATTCTCAATTAACATTGATTTTTAATTATCAACAAGCATAAAAATGTTTCACATTATCTATAAATTCCAATTAAACATGTGCATTGCATCAATTTGATTGTCACCAAATTACATTAACCACCAGATTACAAACACGCCACTTATTGATTTATTCTTAATACAATTAATTATAAATTAAATCTAACTTTAGTTTCATTACTAATTTCCATCAATAATAGCATGTTAACAAAATGTAGAACATAGATATCAAACTATCTTGAAAAACAAGAGGCAAGTCGCTATCCCTGTATAAAACAACAACATAGTCAAAACGCGATCACTACCAATTCTTTAATCTGGTACAACAGTTATCAGGTTAATTCCATTGTAATTCAAAAGGTTAAAGCATGATCAATTCACGATTGCACATAAATAAAAGAGAAACAAATAATCCCCTACCTCAACAGTTGTCACTGTTCTTTGCATGAGAACGAACCACGTTATGGGTCTCCGATCACCTCTCCTGTAATAACTGCATCCATCCAAGGATGTCACGACACAACCGCACCAACAATAACCAAAATATCCCCATTAGGAACATGGGATATGGTCCTTCATTTAAATAAAATGACAAACGGGAGGAAACAAGATCAAATTGGGAGAAACCGCTAGAAAATGATGGAAGAACACACCTTGGATCACCCTGGGGTAACCATGGATTGAAGACAAAAGTGCATGGATTGATTCTCATTGAAGGAACCTCTAAAAGTTTGGAAGAGAGTCGTTAGTCTACTAGAAGCGGGAGAAACCATAGGGTTTGGAGAAAACTCGAGCGACTGAAACATTCAACATTGTGCAACACCAAAGATTTAGAGGATGTGTAATCCTCTTTCACGTTTTAAATTCTCAAGGTTCAATTTTCACTAAAAAACGCATCACCTTTTTATTATTTATCCTCAAAAATATACACATCATGAACTGGCCCTGCACAAGTCTTGAACTGCATATACACAATTTGAAAGACTTACATGATGTGTATTATCCCTGTTTCCATCATTTAGCATCCAAACCCCTCGGGACTTATTCCAAGCCTTCTTCGAGCCCCAAAATCCTTGAAAACACATAAAAGTTTGGACCACACGTATTCTAGTCCTTACATTTTTGATGTTGGGAATACATGGTGATAAGTGTGATTTCCATAAAAGATCTAATTTATGAATTTGTTTTATCCTAGACAAGTATGTCCTTTAATCTCGTGTGTATGTATTAGTGTTATTTTTTAATACAGGTTATTTGTGTCATTTGATAAAAACATATTTTTTATCTTTTTAAAAATTGTCACCAAACATAATGAATCAAAATAAAAATTTATCTGGGTACCTGTTATCACTATAATTGTCGTTGCTCAATCTAGGAAACCAAGGGTTGTTAAAGCTAGTTCGAGGCCCACTGGTTGCCAGCTGTGAAGGAGTTGAGAGACCAAATAGTGTGGGATCATGGAGGGTTTGAGCCTCTGATGTTCATGTGTGGCTGCTCAAGTGTCTCAAGCTCATCTGATTTTCAACTTGGAGCTCGACGGTGGAGGATTGGAGCATTTTGGTCGTTGCTATGGGTTCGTTGTAATGGAGGCCGATGGTTGCTATTAATTCACTGGTGTGTAGCTATTTGGGTTTGTTTGAGTTTTCGTCAAATATGAAGATCCAAAAATCCTTGGATTGATTCAAAGATGCAATGTGCAGTTGATCGTTTTAAGCTTCTATTTCAGTTGGTCGCAACGGGCTTCATGGGTACGCCACTGCACTGGTTGGGCTTGAGTTTCTTGATACCTATTCAAAGTTTATTGGGTGTTTTCTTCTGCGCTGTGTTGGGGCACAACGGAGGTGTGTGGTACCTCAAAACACAAAAATAAGAGAAGAATGGAGAAACACCGGAATTTAGCGTGGTTCAGCGAGTTTCCTTCATCCACGGGAGAAACATGAGGTCTTTCTCTATTCCTCTCTCTTCAGATCTCGCAGGAGGATCACACCAGGATTACACCCAACAGAATTCTCACAAGGTTCATGGGATTCAAATCCTGTTTAAATATAGGAATGAGAAAACAAGCTTTCTTCTGGTTGGTGGGTAGTTCAAGTACCCTAGAGAAGTTCTCCAGCCGCCTGCTGCAGTTCACTGCGTTGGCTGCCAGCCTTTGGACGAAGCTGTTGCCGACAGTTTCTCTTCCTGCTGAAAACCTCCACCCCATATTGGGAGTGTCCCCCACAAATCTCCCCCTCACGACCAATTTGGGGTAGAAGAGTGACCTGCAATCTCTTTGTAGGTGTTGAAACCATCATCAAGAAATTGAACATTCTTCTTTAGGCAAAATGACGTAGCACGTCCATCATCTTCACTCAATCTCAGGTTGATTGTGGTAACCATCAAATGATAGAACCCGTAGGACTCCTTCCCAGTAAACATCACTGCATCCCCACATGAGACTTCCAACACTCCACCTAATATGGAAATCTTGAACCCTTTTGCATCAAGCCTGCTTAATGATACCGGGTTCCTTTTCATCCTCGGAACAAATTTCTCGTCACCCAGTTTACGAACTCCTCCATCGGGTGTCTTCAATTTCACTATCCTAACTCCTCGAACCTCACATATCGTCCCATCACCAAGTCTCATCGAGTCTCATACCTAGTGAAAAGTATCAAATGTACCTCTCGTCATACATATGTGTGTCGAGCTCCCCGAATCTAGAACCTATCTATCTTCCTTTGGATTTTGAGCCCGCTCATTCTTCCTCTTTATAAATCGGCATTCCTGCTTCATGTTCTTGTATCTTTTATAGTAATTACACTGCACTTCTCCTCATTCAACTCGCTCGTCTAAGTGCATGCTTCCTGTTGTCATGCATATTTCATTATCAGCTGATAATCCTGTGATGTTCATATCCTCCTCTTCAACTTTCTTCTTCCCAAAAACGTACCGTTTTCTCCCTCCAAAATCACTTTTATAGTGACCCTTTTTCTCACACCAGAAACATGTGATTTCACTCAGATCATGCCCCTTGGATTTTGGCCACCATTTTTTACCTCCTGACTGTCGATTTCGGCTCCTCCCACATTGATCATCTCGCATCACCATGATTTTCTCGCCTGAATGCATCACGGGTCTTCAGAATGCATCCGAATCTTGAAGCAAAACCACCACATCATCCAGCATCAATTTCTATCTATTTTGGAGGCACTTGGGATGATAATTAATTCCCATTATTGAAGAGTTTTGAGTATTTACAAAAATCCCACTCCTTAATTATAAAAGGGAATCACCTCCCCTCACTTATTTAAAAATTTTAAGCAATTTATATCAACCAAAACCTACCAAAATATCTTCCCAACATTATAATACATGTTTTAGAGCTTCTTTTATTCCCAAAAGGACATCCCTATTGTCCCAAATAATATATCCATAAGAGTTTTTTCTAAGTGAAGGTAATTATCTTTACCAAGATCTTTTATTTTAGTTCATCTATTATCTTGTTAATTCGTGTATTAATAATTAAAATATAACAAAAAAAACCATATATTGAATTTTTTTAGGTTTATTGAATTACTTATATCTATATCCTCTTCCATCAAATGAGAAACAAAACCATCGATCGTGTGTACCTCAGACTACCTCCTCAGAAATTGTTGTAATTCATTTTCCATCACCAATTCCTATGATTGGATATAATGATAGATGTAATGTGTGTATATATATATTATATTTATGAAATAATTATAATTATGGAATTATAATATGACATATACCTTCTTACTTTCCAATTATCTGTAAAATGAAAATGCCGCTCATGCGTATGTGTAGACTACCGCCTCCATGAAGCGATGCAATTTTTTTTATTTTCTTTTTGACATGGATAGTAAAAAGGGTGGATTTAAGGAATATATATGATTTATATGATATAATAATTATTCTATAATGTTTAATTATTATTTAACTTTTTTTTCATCCACTGAAAAATGATAACAACAATCATGCGTATGCACGACCTACCATCTCTATGAACGGTTTAACTCATTTTTTTATCTCTAAATTTTATGAACTATTGAAAATACTTAAAAAATGAATATATATGATATTTAAAACATGGTTAATATTATAGATATTATTTAACCATGATCAATTTAAAAGGAAAAAAACTACCAAACAAAAACATACATGAAAAACGAAGTAGTTATTACCTGGAACAATGATTTTAACAAAGAATTGTTAATAAGGGTGATAAAATATTTTGAGTAAATAATATAAGGTATAATATATATGAGTATGGTTATATAATATATTTATAATAAATCTATATTTATTATACAAGAGTTTTAGATTCATATTAAGGAAGTCAAGCCTGAGGTAAGTGTTTCCTATCTCACTTTTACTTCCATGTGACATGTTCCATAATCACTAATTATTTATATTGTGTGGTGAATATACTAATAATTTGATATGTTATATCATGAATATATTTATACTCATGGTATTTATAGTTTCATTTTAAGTTATTTATTTTATGGTTGTTATGATTTAAAAGTTACAAAAGTGGTACAAGTTTATTTCACATTCTCGTCAATATTAATGATTATTTATGTTTAAGTCATCACTGGGGGAATTATATGATATTTATATATGAAAACCAATATATTTTATTTTACTATATTTATTCATGAAATTTTCAAGTAATAATACTATTTTTCTCTCTTGAGTACTTAAGATTATTTAGATAACATTTTAATGAAAATCAAATTTTATTTCCTCTCTTCGGTCAAAAATCCTTTTTCTTCCAAATCCATGTTTTCTAAAAATGTTTTCAAGAATGTTTTTTTATTCTCAAATGAATTATTAAAGTAATTTTTATCCATGTATTAGTTTAAAAAATGGTAAATAAATCTTCCTATCATTTTTCAAATAAGGTACCTTTTCAATTGTCATAAAAAACATTAAATGAATCTTTTCTTTAATGTACTCAAAGTGAATAGAATTCCATTCCATCATGACCACCAATTTCATTGAAGATTAATTTAAAAGTTTCCATGATTATTTTCAAATATTTTCTCCTAATAATATATAAACTATTAGTTCTAAAATTTTATTTTCAAATTAAAAAGGGTATTTTCCTTAATAATATTTTTAATGAAATTTTTATTGTATTTTTATTCATCAATGAAAACAACCATTATTTTTCTTATGATCCACTATGGATATATTATAATGATATCATCCTTATTATTTATTCAAATGTTTTATAATCATTTTGACTGAGGATGTACTATTTTGATACCATTCTCTATATTACTCTCATTATTTTTTGGTTATGTTTATTGATTAGGGAAAATATTAAAATTTCATATACTAGTTTATCAATACGAATTATTATATTGATTATGTCACCCCATTTCATATTAGGAATGAAGTGGACTTATTAAGTGATATGTAGGGCTCTCTATAGCCCCTTGATGCATCAGTAGATCTCATGAGATAAACTAAATCGGTTATTGGGTTGAGGCCTTACACATTTATGTAAGATGTCTTAGCAAGAGGCCTTGAAAGTATGTTTATGATGTCCAACATTATGAAGTCCCCAAATATGAGATTAGTTATTGATTTCCATGTGATTATTTTATTAGTTATGATATCCATGGATACATTTCAAGCTCATGTGATTATTTATATAGCATTATTCGATCATTATTTTTTACTACTATATTATGATTCATGTTTAATTTATTTATTAAATGGAATATTTTATCAGATATTTACCTTTCCATATTGATTATTACTTATTTATTCATGAAATATTATACTGTATCCATACCCTTACTGATAATTTTATCTCACCCCTTTCTTATGTTTCATTTCCCTAGAATGATAGAATGATTTTTATGATTGATATGCAGAGATACAATAAAGAAAAAAATAGAGTTCCAAAAGAAAATAATATATTGTATTTTATGTTGTCAATTTAAATGTGAGATTTAAGTATGTATCTAGTTTTCTAAGACTAATAAACTATTAATTACTCCATGATGTGATTCCATATATTTAGTGCCAATGTAATAAAGTAACCACTGACTCTGGGATACTAGGGTTAAGGTCTTTATAGTTGGTATAAGAGAAATTTTAGTATAAATAATGAGAAATAGATTTTGGGAAACATAGATTAGATTACATAACCATATGAATAAATATGATTATAAGTATAATAATAGGATAACATCCCAAAGTTTTGGTAAAGTAGTGATTATGTTATATTCCCAGAAATACATCTACATATGGATACTACAAGTGGATGTGGTTTTGAAATAGATCAATCTAGGGATAATAACCTCAAAAAGAGTTAGTGAAGTATATATAAACCATCATTCTAGTGCACAGTTAGTGTTCCTTTACCATACACCTTGTTTGGAACTCCTAGGGGATATGTTAAGGTTAATTCACATTCTCATTATGAACCATCCTATAGGATTTTAATATATGATAATCATGTATAACCTATGTCAAACCTAAGGTTTCATAGATTTAAACGAAGGTTTCTTAATTTATACATCAAATAAATTATTTTTCATTACTGTTTCTCACACAATGATTTTTGGTTTTAGTAAATGGATAGAACTATGAGAAATGATGTTAATTCTGAATGTGATGGAAAATGTGGTGATTTTGAGTAACCAAATGGGATGATGACTTAAGTAAAATATATTATTATTATGCATAACCAATTATCTAGATATTTGATTAATAAAATATACATTAAATAAATCTTAGAATAACCATAGAAGTGAAGTATGTAGTCTTCTAAGAACTCGGGTGGTGGAGACCATAGAGGAAAGAAGGCTCAATTTCCTTTATGTCATAAATTTTGAAAGGGACCCCTAGAGAGAACACTCAAAGGAATAGTAAAATGTTTTATGTGTATAAAATAAGGTCATAGAGTAAATAATTTACATGGAAAAGTGAACATTTTAATGGATAGAAATAAAATTCATTCTATAGAATCACTTATAGTTCATTGTCTTAAATTTGTAAAAGGGATGAAGTATTTATGTTTTGGGACTCAAGAATTATGTTGTATAAGTATCTTTATTAATGATATTTTGGTTATATGAATCATGAAACATCTAATGATTATTCTGAATTAGTTTTTTATTTATTGATTTGAATACATATATTGAATGGTACTGATGACTTATAAATGTTATTTAAAGGTAAGAGTATATTTTATGAAAAAAATATGATTGGGGGAAATATAACCCTTAATATTTGGTTGATTTTAAAGTAATAATGTTTAGTTTGGACAAAGAGGTTATTTACATTAATGAAGTAAATATTATAGTATTGGTGACCTTGTAAAGGATTAGTGATTTGGTGAAAATAAATTTATGATAGAGTTCAGTATATTTATAGATTCATGTAATATATTTTATAATCTTTGATTTTATTTAATTAATAAGGATATATTTAATTTTGGAAGCAATTATCTTTTCATTGAGGTTTTATAGTGATCAAGGTATTAAAATATTTGGTATATGATATTATGAGTTACTTTAGAATGTTTGAGGGATTAATGTTAAGTTAATTTTTAAAATTTAGTGACATTATATCCATATTTATGATTTTCTAATTTGGTCAGATGTATTTTGGAAGGGTTTTAAGGATAAATACTTATGGAATGGATTATGTTGAACTTTGGGTGTTACTATTGGGGTTTAGAGATTAATGTATTATATTGGATAAATTATGCTAACCGATTTTGTTTTGGTAAATATTTAGAGATATAAAAAAAGAATTTTCACTTGTTTATGGATCTTATGATCCATTAAAAGTTAATTTTATTGATTTAGGCATAAAATATTGATCTTGGATATTAATTTCATAGAGTAAAAAATAAAGTGAAAATTTATTGAAGTACAACTTGAGGATGAAATTCTGCTTATGAAATAAAAATATATCAAGTAGTTGTATATTTTTTATTTATATTGATAGTAAATGAATATATCATATTTAGGAAAAGGATCTTGAAATGAAGACACTATAAAACAACATTCATTTCCAATGAATCAATAATATTTTCACCGATAACAAATTTATGGTTTTGTGGTCATTATCTTTCTCAGGATCATTCACTTTATTGTGATCAATGATCTCTATCACTCTCCATAATTATTTGGACATTACATTTCCTCTCCATGTCCATATTTTCACTTACCACCAATGTTCTTCTACTTATAAACCTAGTTATATATTATTCTATATGACCTTCATACTACCCTCTCTTTTATCAAGATAAAGTTTTATTAACCCTTTTTACGATGCGAGTTTTCCCGAAAGGAATTTTAAAATTTCAAACACTTGATTTTCAAGAACAATATCAAATTGAGAAGACAAAATTTATTGAATGTGGTGATAATTTGACCTCATGGTATTTTAAAAGAATAACATTATGTTTCATAGCATATACGACACTCAACACGATGCTTAAACAACCTAAAAAATATATTATTTAAATATAACCATTATAAAATAGGTCTTAAATTAGAGGGTATTAATAGAAATAACTAAATTATGTAAATTATATGGTTTACACATGTATAAAATAAACTCATTAGTTATAAACTAATTTAAATAAAAATAAAATTATTTGGAAGCAATTTTTTTAGAAAACTATTTTTATATGTGTCATGTGTTTATATTAATAAATTAAATTAGTCATTATAGAAAAATTATTTTAATAAAATTTATATATTATATATTAAATAAAATGTTTTATCATTCATCTAATAATTTTATTATGTATAAGATTACAATAAATCTAGTTTTATGCTTGAAAACACAATTCTTCTAAAAAGAGGTTTAGTCACCTTTTGCCTGATTATTTTAATTTTTTTTAGAATTTTATAAAATATATTTGGAAAAATTATCTTAATTTTTGAGATAAAAATTTAAAAATTATCTTTTAATGAATGTTTTATAAGTTCATCAAAAGATTATTTTTTCGATGAATAGTGAAAATACTATTTTCTTGAAAAATGCCTTTTCATTTAAAGAATTTACACGGACAAAATTGTATTAAAATTGTTTCAAAAGTAATATTTGTAAAATTATATTATTATTAATCCAATTTAGGTAATTGGAATCAATTTTATGTTCAATTTTGATATAAAAACATTATATACTTAATATTTTTTTTAGAAAACCACATTTTCAATATGGTTCGGGTTTAAATTTAATTTAAATACTATCACTTCAGTGAATTGAATTTTATAAAATTAATTCCATATTTTGAATCAGTATAATTAATATTATTTAATAAGGTCAAATTAATTTTTACTCATAATGAATAGTAAAGACAGTAAAAATTAATTATCGTTGTTAAGGTTAAAACAAAATTTTATGGGTGCATACACCAATGTTAAAATAAATTTTCCAAAAAATAAAGAACATTTATTTGATAAATTAGATTTAAAATTTATAATTATTAGTTATAAATTATTTAATAATTCTCATTAATTTTTAGTATTAATGGATAAATAACCTAGGTAAATAAAAAAACCAGTTACCATAGTGAAAACATGAATGGAAAACTTAAGTAAAATTAGAGAATAAGGTAATAACATGTTTAAAACAAATTATTTTATGTTATAGGTGTGTAAAAAACATAACGTACCTATAATAAATTATTTATAAAATTTTGAGGCACTTGGGTTGAGAGTGACTTTCCATTATTGAATAGTTTTTGGTATTTACAAAAATGTCAGTCCTAAATTATAAAAGGGAATCTCTTCCCCTTCCTTATTCACACATATTAAGAAATTTAGAACAAAAAACCTTCCAAGATATCTTTTAAATATACTTATACATGTTATAAATCTTTCGGTATTCCCGAAATACCAACCCTAGTCTCTTTAATATGCGATCCAAAGGAAGTTTTTCTAAGAGAAGTTAATTGTTTTCACTAAGATCTTTTGTTTTACTTCCTCTATTTTCACCTTCATCTATATATTAATAATTATAATAAAATATAATAATTATCTACCATATAATGATATTTTATTATGTTTAATTAATTTCCTATATCTATATACTCCTTTATCAAATGGGAAATGAAATCATTGATCATGTGTACGGTAGACTACCGCCTCACGAATCGATGTAATTCATTTTCCATAACCACCTATCAAGGATGAATATAATTATGGTTTTAACATATATATACATATATATATTTATTTATTTATTATATTTGTGAAATAATTATAATTATTTAATTATAATATCAAATCTACATTCTTACCTTCCAATTCATTGGAAAATAATAATGTCACTTGTGCGTATGTGCGACTACCGCCTCTACGAAGCGATGTGATTGGTTTTTCATTTTATTTTGAAATGAATTGTAATAAGGATGAATTTAATGAAAATATATTATTTATATAATATAGTAATTATTATTTAATGTTTAATTATTTTTTACCATTATTTCCTTCCATTCATTAAAAAAATAAAAATATCGTTCATACATACGTACGACCCACCGTCTCTATGAACAATGTTACTCATTCTTCTAAATATAATTTTTAAAGACTTTTAAAAATACTTATCAAATTAATATATTTTATATTTATATGATGGTTAACATAATTTATATGATATAACTATGATCAATGTTCAAGTACTGAAACTACCAACCAAAACATAAAGGAAAAATGAAGTAGTTATTACCCGAGATAATGATTTTAACAAAGGATTGTTAATAAGTGGGTGAAAAAATATTTTATGTAAATCATATAAGGTATGATATATATAATTTTGTTTATGTAATATATTTATAATAAATGTATATTTATTTTATATGAGCTTAGGAAAATTATGAAGGAAGTTGGTCCTGAGGTAAGGGTTTCTCCTCTCACTTTTACTTTCATGATACATATTCTATATGGATAACTTATTTCTTTTATGTGGTGTAAATACTGTGTATTTTAAATATTATATCATGAATCTATTTATATTAAAGGTATTTAAATTTTCATTTGAAATTATTTATTTTATGGGGGTTATGATTCAAAAGTTACCAAAACAGTTATGGTTTATTTTACAATCTCATCAAAACTTGAGATTATTTATGTTTATAACTCTACTGGAGGAATTATATGATCATTATATCTTAAACCCAATATATTTTCTTATACTTTAATTATTCGTGAAATTATAATTTAATAAAACCAGTTTACTTCTTTTTTTACTTAAAATTATTGATAAATTGTTTTTATAAAAATATGATTTATTTCTCTCTTCGGTCAAAAACTATTTTTCCCAAATTAATGTTTTCTAAAAATGTTTTCAAGAATGTTTTTTTATTATACATTGATTTATTAAATAAATTTTTACCCATGTTTTAATTATAAAAAAATGTCTTAAACTTATCTTCCGATCATTTTCTAAATGATGTACTTTTTTACTTTTCTTACAAAAATGTGAAATGAATATTTACTTTAACATGCTCATCATGAAGGGAATTTCCCACCATCATTCCCACTCAATGATTTTATGCTTACTTTAAAGGTTTCTATGATTATTTTCAAAGAAAATATAATTTATAATATTTTGGAAATTTTTAGTTTTTAAAATTTATTTTCAAATTAAAAGGGTATTTTCCTCAAGAATTTTCTTAATGATATTTTTATGGTATTTCAATTAATAAATAGAAAAACCCTTATTTTATTTATGATCCACTAAGGATATGTTGTAATGATAATATCAATACTATTTCTTCAGATTTTTTATGATTATTTTCATTGGGGGTGTACTATTTTGATACTATTCACCATATTACTATGGATGGTTTATGATTATGTGTATTTATTTGGGAAATTATTAACATTTTGTATGCTAGTTTATCGATATGGATATTTTGATTGATTATGTTTCCAAATTTCATATGAAGAATGAATTGGACTTAGTATGTGATTGAAAGGGCCTTCTATAGCCCCTTGATGCATCAGTAGATTGTATGAGACAAACTAACTTGGGTATTTGGATGAGGCCTTACCCATTTATGTAATATATCTTAGAAAGAGGGACGAATGATATGTTTATGATGTTCAATATTATTCATTCCATCATTATGATTTTAGTTATTTATGTCTATGTGACTATTTTATTAGTTATTATATCCATGGACAAGCTTAATGATTATGTTATTATTTATATGGAATTATTTGATCATCATTTATTCCCACCATATTACTCACCATGATCATGTTATTAATTAAATGGAATGTGTTTTTAGATACTTACCTTTCCATATTTATTATTACATATATATTTATGATTTCTTGCACTATATTCATACCCCTATTGAGTATCTAAGCTTATCCCTTTCTTATGTTTCCTTTTCGTAAGATGTTAGGAAGTGTTTTATGATTGATATTTAGGGATATGATAAAGGGAAAAATGTAATTCACAAATAAAATACTATGTTGTATTTAATGTTTTCAATTTTAATGTGATTTTCAATTATTTATATAGTTTTATAAGACTACTAAAATATTTGGAACTTTGGGATTTGTTTTCTTGTATTTAGTGCCAATGTAATAAATTAAACACCAAATCTGAGCTACTGGGGTTAGGTTCTTTACATTTTCATCAATATATGGGGATTAGGGATTCTCATAAAGTATTTCATAGGTAGGATTAGGTGTCTAGTTTAGGGATGACCTGGGCTAGTTTATGACATATCCCCCCCTTTGTTTTTATTTTGGTAAAGTGATTCACAATCACTCATCTATGATGATGGGATAATTAGAGAATAATACACTGGATAAAATCTAATAATTCAGAGTTCAGGCACCTAGATTTTTATTTATTATTTTATTCTGTGGATTTGGGTGATTAAGGGGTTGAGGAAAATTATAGTAATTAGAACATATTTTTACACATTTACTTTTATGTTGCTAAAATCCATCACCTATCCTATTTCTTAAAGCCATAGTTTATGGTAGGATCAGGGGTCTGAGTGGTCTGTAGACTTATAGTTGAGATTTATTTGAGAGAGTGGTGTGAAAATCATTCCAGAGTTTTCTTGAGATTTATGTCCATTCAGAAAAGTTTTCCAGTGATGGTGTGTTTGCTCAATTATAAGCACATAAGAGAGTTATACAGTGGAATCCAGACAACGAGAAAGTGAATGAATATTAAGGTTGAATCTAGAGATGTATCTGTTCACATATTTCATTTTTCTCAATTTCATTTGTATGTTTCTTCGATATTTTCATCCACAAACCCCTATTTCTTTCCTACTTTAAATGTTAAAAAAAATAAACCTAAGTGCATGAATAATGTATGTTATAGGATAAGATATTTATGCGATAAAACTCTATACAAATCCAAGCTACACATAAGGGATTTAAATTCTACTTTAATAACCCATCAAAAAATGAAATTCTTTAAACTTATCATCACTTTTAGAATATTATTTAAATAATTATTGATTTTATATATTTGTAATTATATTATGTGTTTTTATGTTTTTATTATTTTTTATTTGTTTCTTTATTTATATATTTATTTTTATTTAATTGGTTTGAAAATGAAATTGGGAGAATTATTTAATGGATCCTCACATTTATGATCAGTTTAAAGTTATTAATAAAATAACTTCTAAGGTTAGGGATCCATCGCTAACCAACCTATTTAAAATTAATGAATCTCTCTTCCAATGGGATCCATATGAACGACATACTCAAGATAAATAACATGAGAACCCATTGGTACACACCAATTGGTTGGAGTATATAACCTACTACATCAATGTACCAAATCAACATTAACTACACATAGACTGACACCATCAAAGTGAATAAGAACCTATACTAGAGGAGATTCAATAGGTCATCATTAGTTTGTTTCTGTTACACCAACAACTTAATTAAGAACAAAGTGAGAGAGGATAATTGAAATAAATGACTCCTAAGCTGTTCACCAACCTCCAAACACTCATAGAGATGGGATAGAAATAACAAGAATAAAAAGTGTAAGAGACTTCTTCCTTTGTTCAACAAAATATCTAAGAGGTTGGAGAAAATTTGAACAAAATTTACTCCTATGTATTTTTGAGATATTCTAGGAGGCACTATATAAAGAATAAATGATAATAGTTGAGAATTAGTGGTGTATAACTAAAAATTAGACCCTATTATTTTTAAATATCATGAAATCTACTTGAAAACTAACCCTTTTTATTTTCATGACATAGATTCATCACTATTTGGGATTTCCTTAGAGGAGGATGGAGAAAATGAGAAGTTGGGATTTGAAGAAATGATGGTGGATCCAAAAACCTCTCTTGTGGAAACTAGTAAATGGATATAAATATAGGGTAAATACCTCATGGTCGAACTAAATAAGGTGGTGTAATTACCTTTTGAAAATGTTTTTTTCAGATTCTTCACTACTTTAAATGCATCATAACTCCATATATTATAAATTTTCATATTAGAAGAAGATATAAATAACCATAGATATTGAAGAATAATAAAAATATCCCAACATTGAGAAGATAATGTAATTTAATGTTAAATATGTGGATATAGCAATTCCTCTATAAGATAAAATAGAACTACAAAATGGATATTTTTAGGGATCAATACCTAAGTAACCATCAATGGACAATGAACATAATACCACCCAAGAAGTGGAAGAACAATATGAATATGCAGATCCATGAGCTACATAAAATCCTTTAACTCTTCTTCATCACCATCAATATCCATAGGAGGAGGCAATAACATTCAATAGGGATACCCCTTAAATTATTTTCCCACAAATTTTTATTTATATTTTTTACTTTCTGAGGTTGAGACTAAAGTAATATATTAAATGGGTACTCCAAGACCATCGTCCACTCATAGACATTGGAAACAATCATATACCATTATTTATATCAAAGGAACCCAAATCACCTTTAAATTGGGGTTGATCAATTAAATTGTTTAGTGGTAGTAAATTTTAAAAAGAACACCCATTTTGGAAATGTTCCAAGAGTATGTTCCCTTACCCATTTCATATTTCACTTGTTTTTGAATAAATTTTTTATTTTTTTCCAAGAATAAGAATTAGTGGAAAATATCTATGAGGGAAAAAAAATTTCCATAGATCATCAGGAGGAAGAGATTAACTCAAATATGATAGGAATAAGAGTTAGATTTTATTTTTCTTTTTACATCTATTTAACCACTATTATTCATATGTATTTTTTTGAACCTCAATTGGCAAGTTTTAGATAAGTGTGTGGGGGGAGAGGGGTGGGGTGGGGGAGATTTAAATCTATTTTAGGATTTTTTTTATTAATTTATTAATTTTATTTTTGTTTCTATTTTTAATTTTTGGATTGTTTTTAATTTAGGGAAATTGATCTTCACATTCTCTCTTTCCTTGTGAAAGATGATAAGACAATTTTGAAGATTTAATTTATTTTGAAGTTATTAAATTTATATAATTTTTTAGTGAATAATTACCACTATTTCATGAATTTTAACTTGAGTAAGTAAATTAGAAATGATATCTCATTCCCTAAACCAAATGTTTATATTTTTAATCCCCAGCCTAAGAGACATTATAAGACTTTATTGCTAATTAAACCTTTAAATTAATATCTTGAGAGATACATGTAATTTTGAAAAACTATAAATTTCCTTGGTTCTTATTTGAACCTATGTGATTTATGTGTGTTATTCATGACAGAGGCCATCATTAATTTTATAATTCCCTTTTTAAATCAACTTTTCTGGACACCTTGACATTTGATCCCCCATAATCCTTAGATACTAGAGAATACCTATTAGGTAAGATACATTATAGGCCATTACCTACCAAAATATTTTGTACATTTAATGTTATATTTTCAAAAAGTATTGGGGATAAGATATTTACATAGAAAATATAGGGAGAAATTTCAATGTTTCTGGTTATGTAAAAGGGGTTCCTTACATCTATTTTGGTTATTGAGTTCACAAGTTGAAATCTATTATTTTAAAAAATTTACCCTCCTATTATCCAAATAATGTATATAAAAATATAAAGAAATAAAAAATTCATAAAAAAAATACATTAAAAATAAAAAAATAGATAAAATAGCATAGTATTCATTTTATTTCATTATTGGGTTGTGAGCCACAAGTATAACAAAGGATAAATGGAATCTAGGAGTTATATTCAAGTAAGGTTATGAGTGAGATAATTTCACTATTTTAAAATTACTGAATTCTTAGGTTTATTATACATTAGATGTTGAACACCATTTTTCTTATTTATAAATTTAAACAAAAAATCCAACCAACCCCCAGACTTCAAATAACCAGTTGGAAGTTCTCTTGAGTATTACACTAGTTTATAATAATAGATAAATTAGATCCTTAGAAAGAAAATGATAGAAAAAATTAACTCTTTTTAATGAGAACAACTCAAATTTTAATGATTATAGAGCAAAGAGGAAAAAATTATAAGTGAAGTAAGTCATTAGTGACTTGGGTAAAATTTAAAGCTTTAAAACTTGAGTGAAATTTATAGGCAATGTTCTAGACTTATAAAGGAAGCATGATATTTTCAATAATGCATGAATTTTGGGGAGGGGTGAAATCCATTGATCCTCTCTATATGATTTAAAATTAGATCAATAATGAATGAAATAATGATTTTCTTATTTTATAGTTTAAGTGTTTTTAACTTGGAAGGACAATATTTTCTTTACCTGAATTCTTAATATTTCCAAGGTTACAATAGTTTCAGTGTGTGTGGGGGGTCATGAGAGAAAAGAATTTCAATTTTTTATTCTAATTTTCAATGTTAATTAACCACAAAATTAATATTAAAATAGATAAATTAACCCATTTTTAAATTTTAGGTGAATATATATTTTAATGTTTCAAATGGATTAAATATTTATTTTTAATCATTTTTTTTATTTTTTTTAATTAAAAATACATACATTGATTTTTTATTCTATATTGATACTTAAATTAAATGGAAAAAAGGATCTATAATCATGTTTTTAAAATGATTTCAACATTTTGGACTTAATATAAATAAATCCGATACTAATTTCTATTTGTTTCACAATTTCCAAGTGAATTATAAAAGATAGATTAGCATAAGGATGTTGAATTTATAAAAGTTAAATATTAATGAGATAATTATTTCATATAATTATGAATGGTTGATGAAGAATTTCATAAAGGGTATGATTTTTTTAATACTTTTAGTTTGTTTTTAAAACTTATTTTAGGCTATTAGAATAATAATTCAACTAAGTTTCAATCATGTAAGACTTATTTTTCTCATGCTTAAGACTTCTTCTCCAACTGTGTAAGGGCTATTCTGAGAAATAGAAGGAAATAATTTGGATAAGTATCCATTCCCTAATACATTTATTTAACTTCATAAAACTCTATAAATCACATAAGACATTTCCCATGCCTCTTAAGACTCTTCCCACTTCTTAATACATGGTTTATTTCATAATAATTTCTTTGTTTCGTTAGACTTATTCAACATAATTGGACATAATTTTTGGAAAAGTCCCCATCATGTATGAATTTTTCCTTGTGTATAAAGCTTATGTTATAATTTATAATACTTATTACCAATTTTATATGTATTTATATCTAGTGTGTAAGAATTTTGAATTTTAAAATTTGAAATAATCAGAATCTTGTGTTTTGGGATGATTAGTTGAATCACGAGGAACTTAGAAACTAAAATTACAAAAATTGATAGGGATAAAATTTAAATGAATTTGTTTTTCTTTTTTACCCAAATTTGGTAAAATTAATTTGAGGTATCCATGTGAAAACTATCCAACATTAAAGAAGATAGTGATTGGGGGAAGAATACTGAGCTAAGGAGTCTTTAGGAATGATCTTACTGGTGGAACCTAGACCCTTTAGCTTATACATATAGAGGTGGTCTGAAAGAGGGAGCTTGGAACTAAATTACAAGAGTATAAAGAATAATATACAATGAAATATATATATATATATATATATATATTCTCCCATATCCATTTGTTAAAGGATTATAGAGCTTGTCTTGGGACTTGGCTTGATTGAGTTAGAGGTTTACCATGTATTTTTTTTCTTTTTTATACAATTTTATTCTAATCCATTAATGTGTTATTCCTTACCCATTTTTTTATTTTCATAATGTGATCTAATGCTATCATATTTGATGAGTGGCTAACCTGAGGATCAACCAATAAATTAAAACTATTGATTCAATGTACATGAATATGAATTTGTATTTCATGTTTTATTTTAAGGATTTGGGTGATTGAGGGGTAAAGGTGAATGAAAGTACCTCACACTTCTTTATACGAATTTCCTTTATTTAATATAAAATCCATTCCCTCTCTCACTTATTAAATCACTATTTTATAACTGGATAGTGGTTTGAGTGGTGCGGAGACTCACATTTTTGATCCATTTGAGAGAGTGGTAGGAAGATCACTTGGGAGGCTTATTGCATGTGATGTCTATTCACAAAACATTATGAATCAATGGTGTGTGTAACTAGTTAGAAACACATAAAAGAGTTAGGATAGGGTATCATGGGTGTGAGAAAATTAAGGATAAATAATGTTGAATCCAAGGGTGTCTTTTTCTTTTATTTCATTTTTTATATCTATATTTTTATGGTTATATCATTTTTTCATTCATTAATCCCTATTTATTTCCTTATTTAAACATATAAAAACAAACAAAAATATCCTAAGTATAGGAATAGTGAGTGTTATAGGCTTGGATCCATGTGAGAAAACCTGTGGTTATATTTAATCTCTATAAAGGTGATTTAAAATATGCTTTTATAGCTCCTAAATAAATAAAAACTATTAAATATAGTGTTATTTCATGGGATATAAACTGTATACTTATTGTTTTTTTACATTTAAAATCAGTTATTAATTTATTGTTTTTTTTTGTTTTTTTTTATTTTTTGTATCTATTAACTTTTAATTAATTGGGTTTAGCATCAATGTGGGATTATTCTTTTATGGGACCTAACATTTATGGAAAGTTTAGAGAGATTGAAAAAATAACTTCTAATGTCTGTGATCCACCCTTGGATGAACTATCTAAAACTAATCAATATATTTTCCAATAGGATCCTAAGGAACAATATATTCAAATAATTAGAATAATAAAACATTTTCACACAACAATTGGTGGGAGGATAGGACTTATTACATCAATGGACCAAATAAACATTAACTACACATTCCACCACATAATCAAATTGAGGAAGAAACTACACCAGAGGAGATCTAATAGGTCATCATTAGCTATTTATTATTAGACCAAGAACTTAAGTAGGAAAAAAAGTGAAATGGTAAAATTGAAGAAAATTATGGTTATGATATCCCCCACCCACCAAACACTTACTGATAAATGATAGAAATAAAAAATAAGAATAAGTGCAAGGGACTATTTTTCTTTGATTAATAAGAACTATAAGAGGAAAAATAAAACTTTAAATAAACATCAATCCCACACATTTATGAGATATCCCCATAGGCACTCCATGAATAATAAATGATACTATCTAAGATATTAAAGGGTGGGGGTTACTAAGCCTTGGACTCTCTTATTTTTATAAATTATGAAATATACATTAAATAAAACCCTCTAAGTTTTCATGATACAAATTAAACACTGTTTGATTTTTCCTCAGAATAGGATAAAGAAGAAAACATGTTAGGATTTTAAGAAAGGTTGATAGATCTATTTCTATATATCATAGAAACTATCCCAAAGTTATACATTCAAGGTAAAGAGATCAAGGATTAATTTCCTAAGGGATTTAAATTACATTTCAAATCTATTTTTTTCTTCTAATTTTCACTACTTGAAATGCATCCTAAATCAATCCATTATAACCTTTTCAATTAGTTTGAGCTATACACAACCCTGAATAGTGAATAATAATTACAAGATCCCACTATTGAGGAGAGAATTGTGATAGAAGTTAAATATGTGTATATACAAGTGCCTATGTAGGATAAAATTGAACAATATACAATTTTGAGTAATCTGTACCTATGAAACCAACCTTGGAGAGTAGACATATACCACCTGAGAAGGGGAAAACGAAATAAATAAAAATATCTAAGACCTATGTAAAATCCTTTACCTCCTCCACATAACCATGAACATGTAATGGAGGAGGACGTAATATCAAATAGGGATACCCCATACAATCTTTTCCCACCCATTTTACATTTATATTTTTACATTTTAGGGTTGAGATAGAAATACACTTTTAGAGGGGTACTCCAAGACCAATTTTCACTCATGGAAATTGAAGAAAACATATATGGTTTTATCTATCAAATAAGTCCAAATAAAAATATATTGGGCTTGATTTTGTTAAATAATCTTCTTGTAGGTAGTTATAAATATAACACCCACTTGAGGAAAGTTCTAAGAGTCTGTTCCCTTCCCTCTTTCACATTTTACTTTTTATTTGAAAAAAATTATCATATCTATTTTCTATTTTTCTTCAAATAAGAATTTGTAGACAACGTCCAAGTTTTTAACTCAAGGCTATCCCTAGAACATTAAGAGGAACAAATTAACTCAAACTTACTAGTATTAATATTGAAGTTTTATTCTTACTTTTAAATTTGTTTAACCACTAATATCTATAGTTTTTTAGATTTAATTGGTTGGTGTTACATAAGTGTGTGTATAGAGGGGATTTCAATATGTTTTAGGATTTTGTTTAGTAATTTCTATAAATTGTTTTTGTTTCTGTTTTAAATTTTTTGTCTGTTTTTATGTTAGTAAAATTATGATTTAAATGACTTCTTACCATGTGAAACATTCCATTCTAGTTTTGAGTATTTCATTTATTTTGAGATTATTGAATTTAAATGATTAATAAGTGATAATTTCCCACTATTATATTAATTTCAACTTTATTAAGTAAACTATAAATTATTTCCCTTGTTATAAATCAAATTTCCATATTTTTTATCCCCAAAACAATCAAATTTAAGAGAATTTATTTCCAAATAATCCTTATAATCAATTTCTTGAGATTCTCATGTCATGTTGAGATAATATTTGATTGTTTAAAACTTCAGGATTCAACTGTGTTAGGCATGAAAGAGGCTATTGTTTAATTTAAATATACTTTTAAAAATGAAATTTTCTGTCCATCATGACTTTTGGACCACCGTATGCCTTAGAAACCAAATAATTACTATTAGGTAAGCTACATTATAATCCATTTACTATCCATATATTGGGTATATTTATCAATTAATTTCTATAAAGTGTGGGGGAGGGGATGTTTCTTTTGAAAATATCGAAAGGATGTATATTATTTTTTAGTTGATTAAAAGGGTTCTCAAACATCTATATCCAGAAGTGGGTTTATAAAATAAAATATACTATTGAAAAAAAATTACTTCTTATTATAAAAAGAGAAATATTATATAAACAAATTAAAAAATAAAATATTCTATACATAAAAAAAGAATAAAATAAAAAATTCACGTTTAAAATATAAAAAAATTGGAGAAAAATTATGGTCTTCATTTTATTTCACTTTTTGGTTATGACCCATAATAGGATAAACTAAAAAATGGGAGCTAGGAGTGATATTAATTTTAGGGGATTATTTTTATTATTTCATTTTTCTAAACATTATAAATATTAATTTTATTGTACTTTAGATATTGAGAACTCATTTTTTACCATTGAATTTTTATACATAAAATCTAATTAGCCCCTAACCTTATAAAAAAATGTTGGAAGTCCTGTTGAGTAACACACTAGTTTCTACTGGTATAAAACTTAGATCCTGGATAAGAATATGGTAGAAAACATGAAATAATGGGAATGAGCATAACTCAACTTTAAATGTTCCTAGAGTGAAGTGGAAAACTTTATAAGTGAGATAAGCAATTAGTGACCTCGGAGGATTTAAATGTTGATAACTTGACTGAAACAAAGTGGGAAGGGGGTGAAATTTTAAAGGAAGCATGATATATTAAATAATAAATGAACCAATTATATTATTCTTTTCAAGTTTGAGTTTCTGTAACAATCCAGGATAATATTTTCTTAACTCGAATTCTTTATATTACATAGGAGTGTAGAAGTTTCAGTGCGGAGTGATGATAGAAATGTTTTTCAGTTTTATTTATATTTTTCACTATTAATTAACTCCACTATTAATGTTACACCTATAAAATTAAATCATTTTTTATCATTAGTTCAATATTTAATTTAAATTTTTAAATGGATTAAATATTTATTTTTAATTGTTTTATTAAATTTCATAATTAATGGAATATATATATATATTGATTTTTGAATTCTATGTTGATTTTGGAATTAAATGGAAAACAAGATTGATATTCTTATTTTTTAACAAATTTAATCATTTTAGAAATAATATGAACATAGAATACACTAAGTTGATTTTTTTTCTAGGTTAATTATAGATGATATATTAGTACAAGGAAGTTGAATTTACGGAAGTTATAAATTATTATGATCATTATTTCAAGTAATTATGAAAATTTGAGGAAAAATTTCACAAATTAGATAATTTAATAAGACTTTAAGTCAGATTTTAAGTCTTTTTTTGGTATATTATAATAATAATTTAGAAAAATTACAATCATAAAAGGCTTATTCTAGTTGCATGTAAGTCTTATTCTCTAATCATGTAAGGGTTATTCTGAGTAGTAGGAGACAAAAATTTGGATGAGTCTCTATTTCTTAAGACTTTGCCTCTAATTTTTAATACTCTTTGCCTATCACATAATACTTTTCATGAGTCTTATAACACTTGGTATATTGTGTAATTATTTTTCCTTTTCAAGGACTTGATTAGTTTCTTAAGACCCAGTCAAGAAAACTAAACATAAAAAGTATCAAAGTCCCCATCACATAAAAATATTTATATAACACTTATAGATTTTAATATATATTTATTCTTAAATAAATATTTATTTAATATCTCATCTCACTCACAACAACGAAGAAAACAGTCAATTATTTATTATAATATAAGGTAAACATTAATAAATTCTAAATATGCAATGTGAAACATCGTTGCGGAAATTATAATAATTGTAAAATCTAAAATAAATAAAAATATAATAAATGATTTATTAAAAATATATTTTAATTAATAAATTATTATTAATATTATTTTCAAATAATTATTTAATTTATTATAATACCAATTAACTGATTAATATTTTATCATTAATAAATAATTAATTAATTGGATGTGATTAAATCTAATAAATATAAAAAAATAATTTTTTTCAAATATTTTTTTTTCAAAGTGTTGTGTATTTTTATTGATCACTTTTAAATCATTTTTATAATAAATTTTTTAAATATATAGAAAAATATGTTAACACTTAGTTAATTTTTAATTGATATTAAATAAGATTTATAATAATTAATGTTTTAAAAGTCAATTTCTTATAAAAACATTTTTTCATGTTTTTATTTAAAAGATTAATTATAAAATTTTAGAATTATCATTTAAAAAATTAAATCATTTTTCGGATTAATCATTTCAAAATTAACTTAGGGGGATTTTTTTTATTTTTCAAAAATGGTTAATTTTTAGGCAAACTGTGAAAAATACCATATTTACCAATATCATAACTTTTATGAAATCATTAGGATATAAGAATGAATTAAAAATTTATTAAACCTTTTTATCCACAAAATATTATTTAATTAGAAAAATAAATCAATTCAATATTTTAAATTCATTTTAGAAACATTTTTTTGACATTTTAGAACCTAAGTGATATTTTATGCTAAACAACTATTTTTTGGCAGTTTTCCTTTAATTAAGTATTCATAGTGATCCATTCAGTTTTTTTATTATAAAGTCATAAAAATATCATTTTTCAATCATAAACCAATAAATGTCATGATAATCATAATTATACTTGACTTTGGTGTAAATTCATTTTTATGCTTAAAGGGGATATTTTTCTAAAAACTATTTTTCTTGTGTTAAAAATGCTTTTATTAAAATTAATTTTTACCAATTCTTGGAGTTTAATAGTGAAAAATAGTTTTCATTATTTTTAATTATAATATAATATTAATTAATAATTTAAATTTCATTATTAGTCATAAAAATAAGTTATCATGGTAAAAAAAGAGTTACCGTGATAAATGTAAATTATGGAAAATAGTTAAATTAAGAGGAAAAGACCTAAAATATATCAAAACCTATACCTTATTTTTTTTGTATGAGAGTATTATTGACCATTAACCATCCCATATCTATTATTCTCCACTTTGGAATCATTCCCATTGAAAGTGACATGTCTTTTTGAAAAAGAACTTAGTGTTTATAAAAATGCCACCCCTGTCACTTATAAAAGGAGTAATTCACCTCGCCATTTATCCAAACACATAAATAATATTATATCAACAAAAATATAATAAATATACATTCTAAATATCTCTCTCATTTTATATATGTTTTATTATCACCAAAAAACCATTCAAATAAAACATAATGTGATGTCTAAAAGAGGATATCCAAGGAGGAGGTAATTGTTATAACCGAGATCTTTGAAGTTTCTCTATTATTAAACTCCCCCAAATATATTATACCCTTAATAAAATAATTAAATCTGTATCATTATTATTCTTAAATTTTACTGTGTTAGTTCTATAACTATTTTATACCATCCATATAACCTTTCAAAAAAAACGTTGACCGTGTTATTTGCGGATTACTACCTCCACGAATGATAAATTTCATTTTTCATCACCTCTTTACATGGTTGGTTATAAAATTTTATTTAATGAATAAATATGATATTAACATTGATATAATATGTTTTTGAGGTACATGTTAATATATAATTCATTATTAAGATACCACCATTTTTTCATCACAAATTACCAAAACAAGATCATTATGGATTCCATTCTCATAAACTATACCCATAATTTAAATCAAATGAAAAAACATCATAAATTATTTAAAAAAAATATTTAATTACATTTAGTAATTTATTAATGATTAAATTTCTATAAAATAACGAGGACTAAAATAACCATTATGAAACTTGTATAAAACCATCAAAATTACTAACACTCAATGATGAAAATGAAAACTAACTAACTAATATGTGTGTAATGAATGATTATAAATAGTGAGTATAAAAGGTAATATATATTAATCCAATTCTTAAATATGTTATTATGAATTTTATTCTTTATTATATAAGAGTTTAAAGTGATTATGTGGTAGTTGGGAGTAAAGGTAAAATTTATTTAGCTCAATTTCTATATAATGATTCATGCTTCACATTCACCACTTGTTTTATTTTTTGTGGTGTATATATTTTTTAGGGATGTATTTTTTAAAAAAAATATGAAATTAAATATATTTATAATTTCCTCTCATGTTATCTCTTTCAATTTATTTAAATTCATTGGATACCAAATCCATAAGGGCTTTCTTTTCAATCAGACTTTGAATTCTAGATTTTTATGACTAAGTTTCCATAATGAGAAATTTTATAATTTTTATCCCTAAAAAACAAATCCATTTTATTATGTGATGGTATTTACTAATTTCAAAATATCCTCTAACCATTTTACTTCCCTTTGGGTTAATAAGCCACCCTAAATGATTCTTGTAAGAGAAATAGACCTTATGTATTATTTTAATTTGTAAATATTTCACTTACATACCTATATTATTTATTTTATTTTTAAGATATTCTTATTTAGTATTATATAATTGATTAATTTCTTTTATGTAATGTAAAATAATTTATTTACAAAAAATAATATTCTTTTAACATTTTTTGTTATTGTTTTCCCACCAACTTTGACTCTATAAAAGCACAGAAAGAAGTTTTTTTAATACCTTCTGCATAAATGCATTTTTCCTCTTTTATAACCATATTTCATAATCAACATTATTCTAAAATTTTCCATGGTTTTAAAAGGGAATTTATATTACCCTTTTTTAATAAAATATTTCCTTCAATTTTATAAAAAATATAAAGGGTATTTCTTCTTCTTTCTCTAAGTAAATTTCAATGCTCTTATAAAGCTATTTTTCATCTATGTCAACATATTGTAATGTTTCTTATACTTCATTGGAAATATTATCTAATGAAACCGTACACATTATTTATCTAAATGTATTTTGATAACGTCTTAATGATGTTTTCATGATACCCATTTTTTATGGGTTAATTATTCTATGTTGGAATTATGAATGTTTTTAAGTTATTATGGAACTAATATATATGGTTTATCATCACGTTATGGGTGGGTCCATTAGAGCCCTATAATTCATTTGGTAAAGTTTTAAATCTCATGATATATGCATAGAGATTATTTCAATTGTCTATGTTCATAATACGATGCATAGACCTGATTATGAATAGCTATATTCATAAGATGATGTATGTACATGATTATAATTGACTATTTTCACAAGATAAGGTGTGTACATGATTATGATTATCTATTTTTTAGAGATAATTTTTTGGACATTATTTCAATTAGATATGTTCAAAATATAATACATGAACATGATTAAGGGTAGAAATATTCACAATGTTATGATTTTTGTGATTATGTTAATACCACTCCCTTATACCACATACATATGCCTACGATATGTTTTTGAAGGATTAATATTATAAAATTATGAATCACGTATTATACCATATGTATTATACTATGATTTTTGATTTATGATTCATATTTTTTTGGGTATGATCTCTTTATACCATGATCATGTACTTTGATTTCATTCCCACACACTTATGCTTAAGTTATAATCACTTATGATCTTCAATTGATAACACATATGTTTACCCTTATTGATAATTTTACCCCACCATTTATTATATTTCCATACCCTAGGATATGAAGTTGAGTATTTTGTTTGATTTTTTTAGGATAGTATCACATGAGGAGTATAATCATGGTAAATGTTGAAGTCTTTTATAAAAAAAATATCATGTATCTAATATCCAATGACACTAAACATTTAGGTAAGGGATTATATGAATTAATTAGATAAAATGTTTAAATTATGGAAATGATGTAAAATATATAAGTAGTATTCTTATATTGTCTCACTTAGGATAAAATCTAGTATGAAAAGTAATTTTTTTGTATCAAACTTGGGAGTGTGGTTCTGGGGAGTTTTAATTGGTATCGGCTAAGAATTACTTATTTTTGGGTATTGGGTTATAAAGGGAAATGGGATAAGACTAAAAAATAATCTATGATGAAACAAAAGTGACATAGGATGAACATAAAATGTAATAGGTTGAAATGAAGATTTCAGAATTTACGACATTTTAGTATTGATTTTCCTTATTATATAACTACTTACTTTGATTATTAGGTCCTGAGACTCACACTAACCCTTTGGTTTAATGTATATGGATGGAATAAAGAGGAACCAAGTTAACAATAGGTGTGACAAAATATGAGGTGATTTTCTCAATGATTAATGAAATATTATGGGATATAGAGTTAACATTTTTTGTAAATACTACATTAGGTTAGTAATAATAGTTTTAACAATTTTGGCCTCATGAACACACTAAATAAGGAGTAACACACAATTGAATGTTTCATTCATCAATGACCACCATCCTTTATTGGGTGTTCTGATCCACTAATTTTTTAGTAATGTGTCTCAAACCAACTCTGTTACACCTCTGAATTGGGCATTTGAGCTATCTTATGACATAACCTACAAGTGTTATTAATCCCCTTAGGTTGGTGACAAGTTCTGTGGAATCAAGATACTCTAGAGGGAACAATTTTGAACAAATAACGAACAAATAAACAATAACTCCCTCCTTGGAATATAAAATTACCATTCCATACTTAGAAGTGACACTCCAATGAAAACGTAGTTACAATTTAAAATAGAAACTAAATATGACATAAGAATGATAAACATCTCACAAAATAAAAAATCTCTAACCAAAGATATTGCCATATAAAATAAACAATATAAAAAAGGTACAAGATACAGAATGGAAGGAAGAAATTCAAAAAGGAAAATAATATAGAGAAACCAAAATAAAATAAAGAACCAATCCCCACTACTATGTCCATGATCTGAATGAAATAACTCATTAATCTCCATCCTAACTTGAACCTAAACTAGAATATCATCTACTATAACCTAACATAATATACTATACCTATAATTATGATCAACATGAGATTACAACCTAGTAGGTAACCACTCTACAATCCATACATAACCTTCATAAGTGAAATTATATAATTATAGTTTTAAAATACATATAAAATAGGTTTTTTATTTTTTACAAAATAAGAAACATTCCAATATATTTCAAAAGAAATTTCCATTTCCAACTTTAATGGGACAATTTTTTAAAGAAACACTATTTTAAACCCTTTTAAATAAAATATTCATATTATACAATGACTTTTTTTGAGGAATGAAAATAATACAACTAAATTCCATTTAAAAATATTGTTAAATGATAATGAAAAATATAACACACATGAAAAGTAGTTATCATGGGAACCTAGGAGCTCTGGGAAAATCTATGATTAGGATAACAAAAATAATATAAATAATGACCAATGTTAGGAACCAAATGATATAACCTAACACCTAATATTACCCTCATTGTCCCAACCAAGGGGTATAATCCCATAATTAGTTAAAATACTATCTTAAGGCTACTATCCACATAATGATCATGAACAAGTGAATCATGTGTTTTTTGAATTCCCACCTAGATACCCATGGATTCCCATGAAATTCAAATAGATGTGAGTCTAAGAAATAATCACATAGCTATATGTAATATAAATCATAAGAAATTCACACCCTCACCACTGATTCCCTCCTTCAAAATAGCCCAAATTCTATAAAGAACATAAATAAAAATACATAATCCCCTTCATTGGGAACCGTCCAATACTTGGAGTCATTAAACATTAATTTTTAAAAAATACACGAGGTGTGCTTCAAGGGGTTTTACCATTGTAAAATCATTTTGAAAGTTCTAATCAGGACTCGTGAACATTACCTTATTAAATTGTGTTATGAAAAACATTTAAAAAATAAAATACATTAATGTTCTTTAAGCTTAAATAATTAGAGTGATTGACACTCCATTTGAATGATTTATCACACTCATATCTTTTGAAATAATCCTTTTATTTTATTTTATGATCTAAAATAGAATTTTTAGTTAGTGTTTAAATTTAAAAGATATGAATAGGAATTTATTTTAATGATAGGTGTGTGCTAATTACTAAAACATATTTTATACTTTGAATCAAGGTGTAATACCCTTATATTTTGATGAAGTTTAAATATAAACAATCTTGATTCAAAAAAATATACTAATTATACTTGATATAATTTTAAAATATATAAAACATGTATTTAAACTAACAATATGTCATAGGTATAAGATTAATGATTTTTTAAAAGCACAACTTACCTTCGATCTCACTAAATTTTTAATCATAGTGTTGATACACTACAAAAAAGTTCTAAATAGCTTTAAGATACAAAGAAGAATCCACATGAACCATAAAAACACAAATCCACTAAATTAAAATAGATTAAAAATGAAAACTAGGTTTCCAAACCATGTCATAAAAATAAAAAGAGATAAAATGAATAAAAATAGGAATAAGAAGGGTTAAGAAAAGATTATATTGAAATTTACACCTCAAATATTGATGAAACTCCATGATTTAGCAATGAGGGTGAAGGGATAAGTGATGGAGGAGATCCAAGATCCGAGGGGGTTGGGAGGCCACCAAGGCATTCATTTTGAGAAGGGAATAATAGACAATTAATATTTTTTAATGAAAGTGGGAACCATGTATAGGTTGGCCACACAATTAGCCAAATCGTGCACCTACCAAGATTCAACTAGTCAACTGGAGAACCACACATGGTTAGGGTACATGTTTAGACTAAACATGAACCAATTGTATACTTTTGATATTGAAATAAATTTAATCCTTTCTACCACATGGTTAATACTAATTGTGTGCTTACCACATGCCTGTCATATGGTTACCACATAGCCAAAATCTCCAAATCACAAGGAAATTAGATATGGAAGAAGATTGAAATAAAAGAGACTTAAGAAAAAATTAAATAATTAAATAATGGTTAGTGTGTGACAATTATTCCTACCATAAAACTTTCAGCCCCTATAAATCTCCAATGGAATCAGTTGATCTAGAAAATAACCCATGGTTTCACTCCCTCACAAAGGAACAACTTGAGAGATAAAAATTAAATATTCAAATGACTATCCTAAAAGAACCCAATTAAAATATCACCAAGTAAAAATTGATCATATAATACGTAACCAATTTTTCAAATATAATACATTAAAAATAACAAAAACGATCATGTACAAAGCTTCATAACTCATGATGCAATGACTTACAAGGGCGTTAGGGTGTGGTTAGATTTTGATTGTTCTTGAAGTCAGTGGTTCTGTGGTGGCTATTTAATTCTCGGAGATGTGTTTTTGTGCAAGGGTGTTTGGTTTTCATTGTTTTTTGTTGAGATGTTGGTGTTATGTGAAAGGATGATGGTAGAGCAGTGAAAGTTTTAATGATAGTGGTGTTTTTACTTATGATAATTTGGTTTTGGGTGCAGATGAATCTTGCTATGTCTTGCTTGCGGATTGGGGTCAAGCTTTGGTGTATGAAGTTCTTGGCAGTGGCATACTATGACAAGGCGGTGGAGGGATTTGTGTTTCCTTTCAGTTTAATTTTTTATGGATGTTGTTGGCTTTAAATCTGGATGATGTTTTTGGATTTCTATTTGTTTTCCGAATGTTTGGTGCTGAGTTCGAGAGCTGCAGGCGGTGGAACTACAACTTCGTGCTAGAGGTTATTTGTTTTTCTAGTTTTGTTTGGATCAAGACAGATCTGGGTTTTTGGTTTTAGGGTTGGAGACTTTTGGATAGTTTTGTAAAGATGGAAATTTTTTGTACTGGAATGGAATTCTACTGAAACCATTGTAAATGGATGGATTCAAGATTTGTCATTTTAGAATTTTATGGTCTGTATTTTCGGTGACGGATTAGTCCGTACATAGAGTAGGTAGCTTTCACTATGCACAGCTACTCAGATTCGAAATATTGAGAGGGTATGACTTAGCCATTGGTTTCAGGTCCATTCATTTTTTTGCATGGGATAGCTCGTTGAGTAGTTATGCTTTGATGGAGGCTTTCCATAACAATGTTGATGCTGGGGAGGGGTACCTTTAGTAATCTTGTTTTTAGACCAGGTTATGTTTATGTAGGTATGTCTTTGAAGTCATGTGAGGTTTCCCCCTTTCTCCTTAAAATGGTATTTATTCATAAATAAATAAAAATTAAGGCCTTCGGGCCATTTAGTCAGTTAGGTGGGGACAATGGACTAACCCAATATCTAGATAATAAATTAAAATATTAATGACAATGAGGAACACATTTTGGGTTCATTAAGAGGTTATTATATGGTGACCTACCCACCATATTAGAAATTCCCATTGAATATCAACCTTCAAAATTTGAATAACTCCATGAAACTCAAACAAGACCTAATAACTTAAAAATAGAGTCACTACATCCAAAAACCACTATACATCAACTTCAAAATTCATAATTAACCACAAGGTATATAAACAATTTAATATTTCTTAATTCCCTAAGAATTATCATCCAAGATACCATATAACTAGAAGGAAGCTACATGAGGGGGGTAAAAATAACAAAGAAAACCTCAATTGGTCTCAATGTCGATATAAAGCTCAACAACTTGAACCTAAGGAATATCTATAAGGGTGGATCTAATTCCACCACTTTTATAAGAAACACCCCTAAAACTCACTATAGGTGTCTTAGATGACCACAAAAATTATAGGTATTATATTTTTTTTAACATGATGAATTTTTATAACCAACCCTCTCGAATTGATGGAACACTGAAGACTTGCTTCTTAAATAATTTTTTGTAAATAAATTTGTTGGTCACTTGATTCCATTGCTAGGTTTTTGAGACTTGTCTTTATTTTCCTTACCTTGAACATAGATTCCTCCACCACTTCCAAGGATAGGTGATACATTGATCACTTTTGGAATACTTTATAATCTTACCACAATCCTCATACCTTGCTTCACCACAACTTCATAAGTGTTGAGTCCAAGAGGAGACACCATCGACATAATATCAGGTTGAATATCTCTCTCAAAAAACCGAGACATAAAGGATTCATGCATATATAGATATGGAAGGAATGGAATCAAATCCATGAAACATACAATATATTCCAACACTAATCTATTACCTTGAAGGAGGAAATAAAATTCCATTTTCATAATCACTTTCAAAGATTTAGGTAAGTATTTATAAATGAAATGTTCCTTCAAACCTTCCTAAGAAAGTCTTATGTGGAATATTCTAAATAATGGGATCCCACCACTTCCAACTCAGAACTTCCAATATAAAAGTTGTAAACATAATCTTAATAGACTCAGAAATCCATAGTCAATAGAGGATCTCTTCAATATTCTGTAACCATTACCCCACTCTATTGGAGTCTAGTTGTTCAAGAAAATGAGGAGGATTTAAATTTTATAATTAATAAACATAATATTGATATTAATTAAAATGAGTAATACCACTAGGATCAATGACCAAAGTAGGTGGAACAGTCAACTTTGATAGGTCTTGATCAACTAAATGGTATATTAGTAGTGAACCACCCACAAATCCTTCATAAGGATCCATTAAGAGTGATGGGGGTGTACTATAAAACAAAAATAATCATAAAAATGATAGTAAACCTCAATTCACAACATCATAAATTCATAAATATATTAATAAATCCATCTCAAAATGCCAAAAAGAGTTACTGAAAACCCAAGGGATTTTATAAAAAATCCTTTTTAAATAATTGTTATCATTTTAAACCACCCTATTTAACACATTTTATAACACATTTGAATAACTCTCTAACTTGACATTCAAAATATTTCATAATTATTTACATTAAAAAAACTCAAAAAAATATACCACAAAACATTATGTGAACATTTTTAAAACACTTTTCTCAATCTCCCTTATTAACAAATGAAAAATTTTCTTAAATAAAATTTCATTTAAATTTAAAATAACGTAACAAAATATATTTATCTTTTATAAATTTTAACTTCCCTTTAAACAAAACCTCTTATTCTATTATATAAATCAAAATTAAATCAATCAAAACACTAAAAAATCCATAAAGCACATAGGCATTCATCCCAAGTCAATAGTAAGAAATATCAAAGGAAATTAAAACTATATAGAGTATATAATACACAAACCCAAAAGAAATAATTACTATGCATGGTTTGGCCAAAAAATCAAACTAACTATGTGCCAACTGTACAAAGTTCATTAAAATTCATCCAGTCCTAGATTTCACTGTCTGTGCCTAGTTTTCCAATCCTTGCACAGTTACCATATACCCCCCAAATTCATTCCAAATATAACTTAAATTATTGTAAATTCAAAACATAACTCATTAATTCTCAACAACCTATATAAACTCTCATTAAATATAAAACATATTGAAATAATTCAAGAAACAAACTTGTATTTGTGACATACCCATACTGAAATACCTTGGAAACTCATGTTTTTTCCTGAGAGGTGGTGATCAGGAAAATATTCATAAACTTCCACTTGAATTATTAAATTCTTATCTCTTATCTACTGGACATCCCAAATAATAAGGGAGGCTCTAAATTCTATCCCCAGTTTAGAACCTAGGCTCTGATACCATTTTTTCATGAACCAACTCTAGTACACCCCTGAACAAGAAAGGAAAGTCATTCCTGACGGGCATTACCATTCCCCCATACTAAAGGCAAGTTCCAGGGGATCATGATACTCAGGAGAGAATATTTTTTCCAGAATAACCAATAAATAAAGAAACTCCCACCTCAAAATTCGACATGACCATTATGTATGTTGGATTTATAAGATAACAAAAAATAAGTTCCAATTTAAAATAGAAACCAAAATATACATAAGAAAGAAAAAACACATCACAAAATAAATAAGATACAAAAAATGATGTACCTAACTAAAATAAATGGTACAAGATATATAGTTCATGGTAGAAAGATAAAAAGGATAATACAATAGATATACCAAAATAAAATAATGGACCATGCCCCACTACTATATCCACACACTAAGTGAAAACACTCATTGTCTTCCAGTACAACTTGAACCTAAACTAGAAGATCATCCACTAAAACCAAGAATAATTGACTAAATTTGTAACGACGATAGATGTGATATATAAAAAGAAATATGTAACTACACATGCATCCATATATAACCTTTTTAAATGAAACTATTTCATTTTATTTTTAAAATACATATAAAAGTTGTATTTTTATTTCATTTCAAAATAATTAACATGAAAATATCTTTCAAAAATAAGTTCCCTTTATAAAATGAATTCAATACTTTTTTAAATAAAACACATAATTAATCCATTTATATAAAAGACACATGTGATACAATGAAAATATTTTTTAGGAAATGAATTCATACCGCTAAAATATATTTGAAAATATTGTTAAATGGAAATGAAAAATACAAAACACATAATAAATAGTCATCATGGAAACCTAGGATCTTAGTGGAAAATATAGGATTAGGATAATATAACTAATATAAATAAATATCAACTTTATAAACCAAATAATCTACCCTAACACTTGTTATTACCCGCAGTGTCTGGACTGAGGGGGAAAATCCCAAAAGTAATGAAAACCCAATCATAGGGCCACTATCCAGAGCATGATCATGAACTAGTTCAACATGCGTCTCTAGAATTACCACCTAACTACCCATGGATTACCATAAAATTAAAATGGAGGTGAGTCTAAATAATAATCACATAAATATATATATTATAAATCACAATATACTCAAACCTCTAATTTTAAACACCTTCATAAGAAACAACCCCAATATTATCAAGAACATGAATAAAAATACATAATACCCTTCAGTGGGAACCATAAAATACATGTAATTAATAAAAATTCACTTTTAAAAAAAATAGGGAATGTTTAAAGGGGTTTAGACTTTAGAAAATATTTTTCAAAATTTCTAATAGGGCCTCATAAACATGGCATATAAAACTTGGTTACAAAACATGTTTCCAAAATCAAATACACAATCTTTCTTAGAACCTCTATCATTAGAATGATTTAAACGACTATTAAAAGACTAATAACACCCATTTATTTTAAAATAATCCTTCTATGTTAGTTTGACATCCAAAATGTCTTTCATAGTTATCATATCAATTTAAAATATCCATCCAATAATTTATGGGAACATTTGGTGTGTGTAAATTACCAAAATAGATGTTATGTAATATAACCAGGTAAAATCCCATTCTATTTTTTTGAAATTAAATAATAAACAATCATTATTAAAAAAATTAATAATTATACTTCATAAAATTTTAAAAAACCTAAAAAATTTATTTAAAATAATAATAAATGATTTTTATAAGTATAAAGAGTTATTAAAAGGACCACTTACCTTTAACCTCAGTGGTTTTTAAACCATAGAGTTAATCCGTACAAACTAGGTAAGAAGAGATTTAAGGGACCAAGGAGAATCCACAATATGCCTATAAATACAAAACCATCACATGAAAATCAAGTGAACATGAACCCTAGGTCTCCAAGACCATGGTAAGGCAAGAGAGAGAAAAATAATGAAAATAGGATAAATACTGTTTTAGAAGAGACTACTTTGAATTTTCCACCACAAATCATAATGAAATTCAATGATTTTGAAATAGTAATGAAGTGATAGTAATGAGAGGAGATATAATATAATAGTGGGTCATAATGGAGGTATGTTAGGCCATAAATAATTTAATTTTAGAAGGGTATAATAGATTATTGACACTTTAATTAAACTGGGAACTACGCATGGTTTGGCCACGTGATTAGCTAAAATATGCACTAACTATGTGTGTCTTACTGAGAACATAGAGCACCACACATGATTAGGCTGTATGTTTATATTAATTTTGTTCCAAAAATGTATTTTTTCACTAACATAAACTACATGAATATTTCACGGTTGTCCCATGGTTACAATTAATTATGATCCTAACTTTGCCACATGCATTGCACACCCAAAATCTCTAAATATCAAGGAAATATGAATCATAATAAGATAAAAATAAAAGATAATAAAAAATAAAAAATAATAATGTAAATAAATATCAGGATGTGACATAATTGATCAATATACTAAAAAATAGATTTTCCATTTTCTATAGGTTAGAGCATGAAAAGGTTGTTTGAGATGTTCATTGATTGTAAGGTAAAGATAATTAATGGTGTATATTGATAAAGAAAAAAAGGTGAAAAGAATAAATTTAATACATCTAATGGGAGGAATTTATGAAAATATTCTTCACTAAATATTTTTCTTGAACAATAAAATAAAATGGGGAAGTAATTCCTTGAGTTAATGAAAATGCATGATGAATCGATTGGTGTATATAAATAAAAAATCATGAGTCTTTTAGGGTACACATCCTATTTTATTATTAACCTTGAAATAAATATTGAACATTTATATAGTGGCCTAAAATAAGGTCTTTATAAGTCATTGTACATAAGGGAATTTGGTAGATTTGATGAAATTTTTTGATGAACACTTAAGGTGGAAATAGAAACTCAAGACTCTCATTTTTTCTTATGTATTTAGTTAGATGAAAAGGAAAACAGAGTTTCATGAAAACTAAAATTATAAATCTCATGGATAAAATAAAATTCACCCACCTATATTCCAATAGTGTGGGAATAAGTGTCTATAAAATTTCTTAAAATTAGTGGAAAAATATTTCAAGTGTGGAAGGGTGGTTCATCAAGCTGATGATAGTCAGAGGGGTGCAGTGGATAATAAGTGAAATGGAGGATATTAAGGAACCAACCAATGCACCAACCTCACTTAAATGATTAAAATGTAAGTTATTTAAGCATTATGAAAATTAATCCCCCAATAAAAGGGTTAATAATGATAATTAACATCAGAAACCCCCGAAGACAAGGGATAAATGGAAGGCATATACAATCACAACTACTGAGGTGGGTCATGAAAATGAAGTGGTCCAAGGTATACTCATCATCTAATAATCAATTGAAAAATACCTATTTAAATCTATTTATAATTGATAATTTAAATTTGGTATGTTTTTTAAGACCATAAAATTTATACCCCCATAATTAGATAATGAATTATCGTTGAAAAATTTTAATAGTATGCTGATTATATCCTAGGTTTATAACTTCTCTATAATAAAATTATATCAGAATATACTTCCATAAATATTATTATTCTACCTATAGTAAAATTTTATGTGATTTTTTGAATGAATTATATTTATTTTTGTAAATAACCAATTAATTATGGGATAGGTATGTCACATTTAATATTTTGAACCAATCAATGATCATCTATCAATTCAAGGCTAACTATAAACTCCCTATGGGAATTAATTCCATTTTATGGGTATTAATACCCAATTATGATGGGAAATACGAGTTTCTGTAGTCATATATAAGACAGTTATGTTTAAATTTCATTATAAATTATATCTTTAGTGACATATATCTTATGGAAACCCTTAGAAATATTTTTTAGTGAGTGATAATAAAAAATTGTGAGGATGAAATTTATGTATGGGGGGATGTAACACCTTGAGATTTTAGTATATATTTATTTTAAAATTAATATTGATTGAATAACAAGTTTCATAGACAAAATTAAACTAAAATTAATTGATACTTTATTATAATTTGATACAGATATTAAACATTAGGAATATGCAATGTGAATCATCATTAAGAAAATTAAAATAAGAATAAAACTTTACGTAAATAAAAAGATGATAAAATGATTTATCATAAAAAAATATATATTCTAGATCCCTTAATATTATTGTTATTATTATTATAGAATTATTATATGTTTTCTAATACAAGTTAATTGATTAAAATTTAATGGTTAAGGGATAAATAATTAATGGGATGTGATTAAATCCATTTAATATTAATTTTTTAAAGTGTTGTTCATTTTTATTTTACACTTTAAAACTATATTTATAATAAAATGTTTCAATATAAAAAATAAAAATTGATATTCATTTAATTGTAAATTGATATGAAATAATATTAATAACACATAATGTTTAAAAAGTAAATTTCTTATAAAAAAGTTTTTTTCATATTTTTATGTAAAAGTTAAATTAAAAAATTATTGATTTTTAATTAAAAAAATTAACTTTATATTTGGATTCAACATATCAAAATTAAATTTGGGTGAATTTTTGGGATTTGTTTAAAATGATTAATTTTTAGGTGAATAGTGAAAACTATCGTTTTTACCAATATCATAACTTTTATGACACCATCATGATATAAGCATGATATATTTTTTAAAAACCATTGGATAAAAAATATATATATTTAAAGAGAAGAATAAATCTTTTAAAAAAATTATTTTGAATTCAAAAATTAATGTTTGACAATTTCAAACCTAAGGGGAAAACATAAGATATCACAAAACTTATCAATTATTTGTGTGTATCAGAGTTTTATCTACCAAGAATCGTCCACTCTCTATTATTTTATAATTTTTAACCACTTTCCTTTGAAAGTGACATCCTTTATCCTAAAGTAATGAGTATTTATAAAAATGTCCCCCCTCTTATTTATAAAAGGATCCCTTCACCGTCCCACTTATCTACCCACCTAAAGAAACTTCTCTTAAAAAAAGATGACAAATAACCTTCACAAATATCTTTATAATGTTCTAAAGTTTATTTTCTCACCAAAAAACCATTCTAAGAAGGCTTGATGGGTCTTCTAAAGGATGATATTCAAGGAATATGTAATTATTTTAATTGAGGTGTTTTATGTTTCTTTATTCTTCCACCTCATCCAAATATATTATATTCAAACTAATATAATTACATCCATCTCATCAATATATTGAAATATTATTTTTTTAATAGAATGACCATTTTTTACCCTCCTCTCATCCATTCAAAAAAATCAAAATTTTTCACGTGTAATGTGTAGACCACCGCCTCGATGAATGATGAATTTCATTTTTCATCACTAACTTAAATGGATGGTTATAAAAATTTATTTAATGTAAAAATATGAGATTAATATTTAAAATATTTTTTATTCATTAAAGGTAATATAAATATTTAACTCATTATTAATATACCAATTTATTTTTCATAGGTTAATTATGGTATGATATAATTATGAATTTTTTCAATTTATTATATCACGCATAGGTATGGTTTATCCTCATCTTGTAGTTTTGTCTCTTATAGCCCTATAATACATTGTATAAAGCTTTAAATCTTATGAGATGGTTCATGTATATGATTTTCGTTATCTTTTTTCATAAGATGATGTGTGGAAATGATTGTGATTATCTGTGTTGATAAGATGATGTGTGAACGAAATTATGATTTGTTATGTTCATAAGATAATCCATGGACATGATTTTGATTAGATATGTTTACATGGTAATGAGTGGACATGACCATGATTAGATATGTTCACAATATAACACATGAACATGATTAAATATGTTCATAATGTTAATATTCCAGTGATTATGTTTATACCACAATCTTATGAAACATCTTGATACCTATGTTATATCTATAATGTCTCAATATTATTAACTTATGATTCATGTTTTATTAAAAAATTCTTATGTAGTGATTCATGATTTTGAATTCATATATTAATGGGTATTATGTACTTATGTTATACTTATGTGCATTTATTATGTTATCATACCCATATACTCATCTTATACTCACTTATTATCTTCATATTATAACACTTATATTTACCCTTAATAATAATTTGATCCCATCCTTTATTATGTTTCCAATCCTCGTGTTATAAATAAGAGTGTTATGTATGATGTTTGATAGAGGGTATCACACGAGAAGGCTAATCATGGGAAATTTTTAATACTTTTTGAAAAATAAGATTATGTAGCTAATATAAAATAACACTAATCCTTTGAGTTCTGTGATTGTATGAATTAGTATGAAAAAAATGTTTAAATATTGGGAATAATATAGAATATATTCTTTTTATCCTCTAATTATCTCAATTTTTATCAAAATTGGTATGTAATATATATGTTTTTCGTAGTAGAAATGGGAGTACAGGTATGGGGAATTTAATTTTACAAGTTCTTAAGTCTTATGTTCCACTTTATAATACTTAATACCAATCAAATAATACGTTACCCCCAATGTGTATGAATTTAGACTTGTTTATATATAAAGAATTACAATCTTGTTTTTTGGGATGATTGGTCACATCACGAGAAATATAAAATTTGAAATTTACCAAATGGATATGGATTTACTTTAAATGAATTCATTTATATTGTCTTCCCAAATTAGGTAAAATTAATTCAAGGTATCCACATATAAACCATCCAAAAAATTGAATAAGATAATGATTTTTTGGAGATTTCAAGCCAAGAAGTCTTCTAGAATGATGTTTTTAGTGAAATTCAGAACCTTTAACATATACACAATGAGACGGTCTAGAAGAGGGGGCTTGGTGCTAAAGTCCAAGAATAGGAAGAACAAGACAAAAATATGTGTGTATATATATATATTCCCATCCCTATTTGTAAAATTATTTATGACCTTGGTTTTAGACTTAGATTGATTTAGTTAGGTATTTACTATATTTTTTTGAAAAATTATACAATTTCATTCTGTTATGTAAATGTATTCTTACAATCATTTTTCTTTTTGATTTTTGTAAAGTGATTCTCAAGATCTCATTTATGATGGGAGGATAAATTTAGGATCACCCATTTAATTAAAATTAATGATTCAGTGATCATACACCTATATTTGTATTTATTATTTTATTTTAGGATTTTATTTTGATTAAGGGGTCGAGGTGAATGACTGTACCTCATGATTTTATTTCCCTATTTCCTTCATTGTTGATAAAATATGTTCCCTATTATACTTATTTTGTCACTAGTATATAGTGGAATTAGGGGTTTGAGAGGTTTGTGGACTTACATTTGTGCTCTATTTGAGAGAGTGGTGGGAAGATCACCTAGAAGGTTTCTTAAAATTTATGTATATTAAGAAAATTTTGGAAATAAGGGTGAGTATAATCAGTGGGAAACACACAAGAGAGTTGGACTAATGAATCAAGTCTGTGAAAGAATAAAGGATCATTAGGGTTGAATCTTGGGAAGTCTCCTTCCTTTCATTTCATTTTTTTCATTTTAACTTTCATGTTTCTTTAATTTTTTCATTTATAAACTCTCAATTATTTTCCTATTTAAATATAAAAAATAGAAAAAATATAATTACAAAAATAATGAGCATTATTGTCTTGGATTCATGTGAGACAAACTTTTTGTCAACACGAAAATCTATATAGAAGATTTAAATTATAATTTTACAACCCCTCAATAAATGGAATCTATAAAACATAGTGTCACATCTAAGGATGTGAGATTAATACTTATTGTTTATGAATAGTTTAAATTAGTTACTTCATTATTTTTATATTTTTCTTTGGTTTCGTTATTTATTTAATTATCTATTTACTTTTTCATAACTAGGGTGGGCATCCAAGTGGGGAAACTCTATAATGGATATTCAAATTTATTCATATTTTAAATAGATTAAAAAATCAATTCTGATGCTGGGGATCCATCCTTGGACAACCTATTTCAAACTAATATATATCTCTTGCAACAATAGCCCTTTTAATAACATATTCAATGGAAATAATATGATAAACAATTAGTAAACACCAATGCATAAAAGAACGGAACCAAATACATAAATGGACCAAATAAACATCCAATACACACTCCCCACACCATAAAGTGAGGAGGAACATATTCCAAAGGATATCTAAGAGATCACAACTATATATTTTCTATTAGACCAACAAATTATAGAGTAAGAATGTGAGATGGGATAAACTAAGTAAAATATGCCTATAATGACTACCACCCTCAAAATTATCATGGTTTAAGGATAGAAAAGTAAAAATAAAAAGTGTTAAATCCTTTTTCCTTTTCTCAAGAAGGAATCAAAGAGGTGGAAGAAACATTTTAAAAACCTTCACTCCTACACATCTTTGAGGTATTCATTACATAATTCCATGAATAATAAATTTTATCATCTGAAACAATAGAGGGGGTTGAATGAACCTTAGACTCTTTTTTTACATATTCTAATATGTACTTGAAAACTAAACCTATTTTTTCATGACATTGATTCATCACTATTTGATTTTACTTTGTAATAGGATAAACAAAAATAGGTGTTAGTATTCGAAGAAAATAAGATTTATAAATTTTCATATCCTATAGAAATAATTCTAGAGCAATGAATTAATGGGAAAGCACTCAAGGATAAAGAACCTAAGGGAGTGTAATTAACTTTTTAATCTACCTTTTTACTGATTTTCCACTACTTTAAATTTATTATAACTCCATTTGTTATGAATTTTTTGATCAAGTTAAGTTGAAACTACCTGGACAGTGAAGAAAAAAACAAGACCCCTCCATTGAGAAGAGAATAGTGATAAAATTTTAAGATGTGTATATAATAATGGTTTTGAATGATAAAATAAAAATTATTGACTATACATTTTAAAAGATCATTTCTAAGAAAATATAATTGGCTAGTAAATAATAGTACGCCTTAGAAGTGGATAAACAATATAAAGTAAAATATTTGAGGCCTCTTTAAAATACTTTACACCCTCAAAATCCCCATTAACATCCACTAGAAGAGGTCATAAATTTCAAAATAGAGACCCCTTACATTATTTTGCCACCCCTTTTACATTTTTTTACATTTCAGGGTAGGGATTGAAGTACTCTATTAGAGGGGTAATCCAAGACAAATTTCCACTCATGGACATTGGAAAAGAAAAATAATATATTGGTTTTTCTATCAAATATACTCAACTAACCTTTATATTGTGTTTGATCCATTAAAAACAGCTGGTTATTGGATTTTCTAAACATAATACTCACTTTGGGAATGTTCTAAGAGTATTTTCCCTTCCTTCATTCACTTTTTAATTTTTTTGAATAAATTTCTAATATATTTTTTCTATTTTTACAATAAGAAGTATTATTGGAAAATATTTAGGAGGATAACTCAAGGCTATCTATAGACCACCATGAGAAATATCTTAACTCAAACATAATTAGGTCATTAACAAATATTCATTATTCCTTTTACATTTTTCAAACACTACTATTTATATATATGTTTTTTTAGAATTTAATCTAGAAGTGCTAAATAAGTGGGTCAGGGTAAATTTCAATATGTTTTATGATTTTTTTGATATTTTTTATGCAATTTTATTTTCTATTTTATAATTTTTAATTATTTTTATGTTAGGAAAATTGAGCTTTAAAAGTGCCCCACCCCCTCATGAAGAATTTCATGATAGTTTTGAATATTTTATTGATTTTGAAATTATCCAATTTATATGACCTACAAGAGAGTCTTTCCCTATATTTTATGATTTTGAACTTGATTAAGTAAATATGAAATGAAAACTCTCATCATGAACCTAATGTATATATTTTTAATACCCAACCCAAGTGACATTCAAAGCCTCTCTAATTAATTCCTTATTATAATTACTTTCTTATGAGTCTTAGTTCAAGTTGAGAAACTATAACATTCCTTAGTTCTTGTTTGAAGTTATAGGATTATATTGTACTATACATGATATAAGTCTTCATTTAATTGAAAATCTCATTTTAAAATCCACTTTTTGGTCACCTTGAAATTTGACCCACCTTAAGCCTTTGAAACCAAAGAATAAATAATAATTAATCTACATTACAAGCCATTTTCTACCTATCAATTATGTAAATTTATTATTATATTTTTATAAATAGTGGGGGTGATGGAATTTACATATAAAATATAGGGAGGAAGTAATTTGTTTTATTATTGAGTAAAAGGGTTCCTTTACATCATCATTGGGCAGTAAGTTCACTGGATTAAATTTATCATTGTAACACATTTTACCTATTATTCTCAAATGAAAACATGTATATAAAAAAAGTAAAAAATACATAAAAATATAATAAAAGAAACAAATACAATAAAAATATAAAAATATTTATAAAAGAGGATGATCTCCATTTTCTTCCACTATTTTAATGTGATCCACAAGAGGAAAAAATGGAAAATAGGAGTTGGGAGTGATTTCATGTGAGATGTAACATCCCAAATATACAATAATTTTTTTTTATTCTTAAATTAAATATGTAAATGTTAAATTTATTTCTTTTTTTAAATAATATTAATAAAGAATTTATGTATAGATTTATCACCTATATTTTTCCTTATATTTTTAAGGATAGTGGAATTTTATTTATTAAAATTGTTTTATAAAATCTCATTTAATATATTCCTGATTATTTTTACATATATAGTTTTATAGAAACATTAATTTTGTTAATATTTTTATTTTCATAGTAATTAAGTCATTATTAACTAATGGTGAACAAAATATGATACTTTTTTATATAGTCACAAAATTGTAACAAATAACTATGAAAAAAATATTTCATATAACATTTTATTTGAATCATATGATAAATGGTTTAAAATTATTTTTATACTAATTAAATACCTTACCATGAAATTTTGTAACATTATAAATCATTTAATTTCAATAAGGTTTTTATTATATTATTTGTACATATTTTATTAGTAAAATGTATCCTTAACATTAAGTATCATGTTTTATAAAAAAATAACATTTTAAAAAAAAATATAATACAATTCCTATTATTTATAATGTCATTTTATCATAAAATTGATATAATTTTTTTATAATACTTGTAAAATATATAAAACATGAATTCATAAGCATAAGTTGAGGCTTACTACTATAAAAACATAACATGGTGGAAAAAGTCCAATAGTATATTGAGTTTACTCACTTGTCCCATTCATATCATAACATGAGACATAAAATAATACCCAATGTATTGGAGAAAAATTAAGGCACACTATTTAAATTTATAACATGTAAATGCATATGTGGTTCACATAATTAAAACATACAAAAATCCACCGATTATCATAACATGATTTTGTGGAAAATAATTGAGTATATAATTAAAGTATCTCTCTAGGTAAATACCCTTAAGTTAAGATAATGAATTATAAGGTATCAAAACCATAAATAATGAATAAAATTTAGTTTAGTCAATAATTTCACTACACAATTTATGAATAAGTTTTTAAGTGAACACCCCTAGAATAGAATAAGTATACAAGGATATCCCAAGGGAGAGACATTTGAAGAAAATTCATGCATAACTGATGATAAGGATAGAAAAAGGTCGTGATGGATCTTTCAACACATAAAGATGTTATTTCCACCTAATCGTATATAAATAGGAATATGTACATTAAGGATACAAATAATTTCAAGATAAAGATATAGAGTGATAGATATTGTAACCACAAAACATAATATGAATGGGAAGGAACCCTCAAACAATCTAGGTTATGGACAACAAGTCTTTAAAGGAGGAAATGAGGCCATTAATTGATCAGAAATTAAGGTACGTAAATATAATAAACATTCATATAATAAGGTTAATGAATTTAATATTTTTCAATGGTGGTTTACCAAAGAAAAAAAAATACCCTAAACACTTTATTATGGTTTTTAATAGGAAAATGAATCATCCAAGACATCTCCTCTTAGATTTTCTATCTAGGTGTACAATATTAATCCCACTAATCATGCACCAAATGATGATTGAGTTGATAATCAACAATAATTTTCAATGTTTATTACCCCTAGGTGAATCTATATCATATCTGCAACCACAAAAAAATATCTAAACAAGGATTAAATTGTAAAGAAATATCACACTCATCACTTTACTAAAATATTCAGATTCCTTATAGCTATAAGAATGATTAATCATATCAATGGATTATGAACTGGGAATTATTTTAGTAATATGGATAAAATAATCGATAGAATAAAATAAAATTAAATCAAGTCAATAATTTAATAACAACTTGAAAATTAATAAGGATATAACATTTGAAATGTGAATTATAATTTGTAAAGAGATGGAAATATCCATTACTACATGATAATAACAACTTAGGTAAAGGATATAATTATGGGGAATAAATAATCCCTCATTAAAAATATATAATATTGATGATAATAGCATGTAATTATAATCATGTTATTATATTAAATGATTTTTAAACAATATTATAGAAAATAAATTTTAATTGAAAAGGAAAAAAGAGGAGCAAGAACCCTTACCTTGAGTGGGTGCTTCTTAAAGTTTTGGAGGAGCTCCCTAAAACATTAAAAAATCATTAGTAGGACTCTATAGAGGTAAAATGAAAGAAAATTATAACTCAAATAATTTAGAGTGAATAAGAATGGGGTAATGGGTGGGTATTTATAGTAAAAGTTGGGGAATTCTTTGTTAATTTTTAAACATAGGTTTTGGACTCTACGTTTTAAAAAATTCAAAACCATTATACATAACATCAGTTTATCAAATAGTTTTTGGAAAGGGGGAGTGTATTTTAATATCTTAAGTATTTTAAAACCATCAAAATATACATTGGGTTTTATAATATTCATTATAACTTTTTAAAAAAATAATATTATCACTTTAAAAAAATAATTTTAATTTGAAAACCCATGTTTTCGATCAATCCCATTATCTCATGATTATTTTATCATTTACTATGTATTACTAATTTAATCATTAAATTTGTCACATGATATTGTCTTTAATTGAATACTAAATGTTGTCACATTTTAAGTTTTAACACCTTACAGAGCGTTTGAGCTCACACCTTTCTTATGTTTCCCTATTTCACCATAAAATTTTGTGAAGGGATAAAAATTGGAGAGTTTTATGTGTATATTATATTTTGAGAGGAAATGTTTATTTTAAAATGTGTTTAGATTAATATGAACCTAGTTACCAAAACACAAAACTTATGATCTTGTAAGTTTTTCAATCCATGTGATATATCAAAATTATGTATGTTTAGAACTAGATCTAGAAGTTCAGGTATTGTGTGTCTCATGATGGGATGAGTAATCTACTTTAATTTTTTTACACTTACTAAATTTTAAAAAGTACTATACATTGGGTATTGAATACTCATTTTATTCCTAAAACTTTTGAACACTAAATAACCCCGTCCACTAACCTCAATTTTTTTTTTTGAAATTCCACTTGAGTAGTACACTAGTTTCTACTTGAAGAGATCTTAAATCCTTGGAAATAATATGGTAGATCACATGAACTTCTAGGAATGAGCATAAATCTACATTAAATTTTCATATAGTGTATAAGAAAATGTTATAAGTGAGGTAAATCATTAGTGACTTGGGAAGGATTTAAAGGTTGAAAACTTGAGTGAAATAAAGTGGTTTGTGGGATAGACTTGTAAAGGAAGCATGATATTTTCAATAATGAATGAATTAGTGAATTTATCATTTTTTGGTTTGAGTTTTTGTAACTCATAGAGGTAATATTTTCTTTACTTAAAATATTTTTATTTCCTATGAGTGAAATATTTTCATCATGGGAGAGTGATGAGAGACCAAGTTTTCAAATTTTTATTCTATTTTCTCTATTAATTAGCCCCATAACTAATATTTAACCTCGAAAATTATCTAATTTTTATACTTAGGTAGGTATTGAATTTAATATATTAAATGGATTAAATATTTATTTTTAATTATTTTAATAATTTTGGAATTAATTAAAAATATATAAATAGATTTTTGGATTTTTTGTTGTTTATAAAATTAAATAGAAAACATGATTTCTAGTCATGTTTTTTAATTGATTTAATAATTTCAACTAAATATGTGTTGGGTTGTGAAGTCTATTTCAATTCACCTAATTTAGTCTAATAGATTCAGGTTACTTGTTTTTTGGTCACTGGAAATATTCATCTCAGTGTGTAGATAGTGGAAGATGAATCTTTGTTGGAGGTAGTGGAAACATAAAAAAATTTATATTCTGATTGAATCATGGATATTGAGAAATTTCCATGAATTAATGTTTAAATAATGATGTTTCTGGAAGAATTCACTAGGGAAAATGGCCGGATTCAAAAGGTTTACTAGATATCTACATCCTCTTACTAAATGTAGGAATCTATTAGAAATTTAGGAGTTGTAACTAGGATGACTGGATGAGAATTCCTATAAAAGGGAGTGGGAACCTCATTGAAAATTATACCAAATAATGAACAGTGTACCCTGATTAAGAATAGTTGAACCTAAAGGTAAATAGTGGATCATAGGATACCCAATTATTCTGATCTAACCAGTAAATTAAATATTATTAATTTCCTATAATAAATCCTTATAGAGGGTTTTTTTAGTTGATTGTAATTATTGTACATTTGATGAATGTAGAAAAAAGTAGTATTGTTTCTCCCATGAACATAAGACTCGTTGTTTGAAGCATGTTAATCCCTTATGGTCTTTTCTTTATTTATATTATTTTATTGTTTTTTCTATTTATTTTAATTATTTTCGTTTTTTTATTTTGCTTGAATTGAGTGAAAGATGAATTTGTTTGGTTAATAGGTTTTAAATACTTCTTATCTTCATTTAAAAATATTATATGAATGGAACATTATGAGGTTTTATTTTCAATGAACTGAACCTTCGGTGTGTAAAATTATAGTGGATTTAATGTTCATGTTATGATTTTTTCAAAGGATCCCCTCTAAACAAGTGGTATCAAAGAAGATATTCTTTTTATTTCAATACCATAGGCTTGTAGTTTTAATTCTCACACAACATACTCAAAGGAAACACATGTTTCAATCAATATTTACTTAATGACATTACATTTTTAATGATATTTCATTTTCAGGTGAAGTTATAGTTATAGATGAAGGTAAGGTCTCTATTGATAAGTTTTATAGAATAGATTTTGGGTTTTGGAGAATTTTAATGGAGGATCATCTGATTTAAAAGGACTTATATATCCCATAAACATGTGTATGTATGGATAAAATGTAAAACGTGGAATGGGAATGGATGGATAAGAAGCTGCTTGGGATGGGGTAGATTTAATTATAATGGAATTTTACCATTAATATTTTTGAGGTAAAAACAATTGTAAAGATCATAAAATATCAAGTAGATATGAAAAAAACAATTGGAACTTAATAAATTGTTTATGATGTGGTTCTAATTCTCCTATCATCTATTTTGACGAGTTGGGATGTGATAGTGACAATTTTTTGTAACTCATCTGTAAAGATAGATCTTGTATTTGAGGATGACTGTAATTTTATTCTTAATGAATAACTTCCTTAGATGAAAGTCTAATGACATTTTAGTATTTCTCTCAATGCTAGAGGATGAGTATGGCCACCCCAGAGGAGATGTAGAAAGGAAATATTGAAATTTAAATCTTGAGAAAGAATCCAGAGAAAGTCGGTTAGTATTGGTCGTATATACTGAAGTTGTGAGAAGAAAGGAAAAATATTAGAAACATCCCTAGTTTATAGAAAAATATTATTTCTCAACAACAAAATTCCCATGGAATCATTAGTGGTTAATTTGGATATATATTTCCATTCAATGGTATAACATGAATACATGGTGGATTTTGTATCAATAATTTCTTAAAAAGTTAATATAGGGGATTCTAAATCATTTAATGTCATAAAAAAGTTTGATGTGAATATCTAGATAAAGAATAATGGGGTATTAAAACAAAAAGGAATTAGAAACATCCCTAGTTTATAGAAAAATATTATTTCCACTAGATATCTTGATAACAAAGGATATGGAATGAATTTTTCAAATGGATTATATAAAGTGACTTAAGGATCCATAGTGGTTGAAAGTGGAGTAAAGGATGGGATGTTGTATTTAAATGGAAGAACTGAGGAGATTATAATGGTTGGAGACACATCATCACAAGATACTGAATATTGTAATTGAATGATTTCTTATCTCAATGAGAAAAATATAAAAGTTTTAACATTTAAAGGCATATTGAATCTAGATCACATGAAAATCGAAATGTGTGAATTTTTTTAGGGAAACATATAAGGGTGTATTTCAACTTATATGAATGGAATCCCAGAGATTGAAATTTGAAATTTGTTCCCTCAAATAGTGGGGGACCTTTTCTTATTCATTGTCATGGAGGTTCTCTTTATATTGTAAATTTTATTGATTATTCTACTAGGAATGTTTTTGTTTACTTTTTTAAGCATAAGTATGATTTTTTTTAGGATTTCATTAAATGGAAATACATGGAGTAAAGAGATTGTATATTTTTTTAAATTTCTTCATTCAAAAAATGATGGTGAATATATTAAACAAAAATTTTGAAGCTTTGTTTATAATAATGGAATAAGGAATGAGAATATTGTACCTGTAACACCACAAAAAAATGATGTGGATGACAGGATGAATTAAAAATTAAATGATATATATTGAATCTTTTGTCTATGATCTAATATTCCAAGGGGAATTTTTCTATGGGCACTTAACAAAATTAAATACCTTACAAACAAGAGATTGAAATCAATGGTTAGGTAGGAATTTCTATATGAGTTATGGTCTAATACACATCTGAAAGTTCACCATCTTAAAGTATTCAAAATTTTGGTGTATTTTCATATTTCCATTAAATATTGAGAAAATCTCAAAGAAAAATAAAAATTTTGTTTTCTAATTCTATATAGAGATGGAAATTTTTTATTTTAAATATAGGAAAATTATAGGAAAGAAGTAATATAAAGAAAAAGTTTTCTCTTTAATGAGAATGTTTTGTGGATAGATCAAAACTTTGTTGAGAATGGATTTCAAGGAAATATATCAACCATAAAATTACAATTTGATCTGGGTATGAACACTAGATAGGAGAATAATTTTGAGAACTCATATGGAAACACTTAAAGTATGAAGGTGTAACTAGTGAAAGATATTACATAAATCTCAAAGGCTAATGAATATTGAGTGGGGGAATTGAAAGTTAGCGATCTTGATGTTATAGAATATTTGAGTAGTTTAGGGTTGCCTATTTAGTTGAAGAGATGAACCAGATTCAGAAGAGTGATCTTGTGGTTTTAAGTTGATATAAATTTATAACTTTTTATAGATGTAGGGGACCTCAAACATCCAGTATAAGCTATGTAACTCAATGACTTAAAATTATGTAAGTCATCAATGGATAAAGAGATGTCCTCATTAAATTCAATTAAAACTTGTAAATAGACTTATTTAATATAAGGTAAATGATAACATGATAACAAATGGGATTACCATTTTAAGGAAAAGGGTGATAGAAAAAAGTTTTTCGAAGCACGATTAGTTGTAAAGGAATTTTAGCAAGAGGATGGAGTTGATTTCTCTAAGATTTTCTCACTAGTAGTTAATAATGATACTATATGGATAGTGTTGTGTAATTTGGAATCAAAATATTTTTACATTAAATTAATATATGTAAATATGTGATTCCTTTATGACTATCTAGAAGAATAAATCTATATAAAGTATTCAATAGATTTCACAAAATATGGGAACAGAAATTTGGTTTGCAAGTTGAAGAAAAGTCTTTATGGGATAAAGAAATAATTGAGATAATGGAATAAGAAGTTTAATATTTTTATGTTGGAAGAATTATTTGAAAGGTACAAAACATATCATTTTTTTCACCATAAGTTGTGGGATGATGTGATATTCATTATACTGCTCCTTCATGTAAATGAAAAGATGTTAGTAGGTCCATAGGATTCACGGACTGAAGATATGGAGTGTAAGTTGTTTACAAGATTAAAAATGAAGGATCTTATAAATAAAAAGAAATTTTTGTGTATAATGATTTAATAGGAATAAAATTTCATTACTTAAGTGTTTTCCCAGACAGACTGCATCTGGAAGATCATCAAAAGGTTTGGAATGACCAGATTTAAACTCGTCTTAATTCCTCTTGTTGGCCACATCAAGTTGTCCTTGTTGCATGAAACAAAAATGGAATAATAGATTCAATGAATAGAGAAATTGAAATTTTCCTCATCAGGAAGAAGTTTGATGTACATGATGATTTTTATATTACAATAAATTACTTTTTGAGTAGGATTTTTAAGTCGTTTTATGATTAACCTTGGAAAGGTAACACTGGGAAGCTATAACACACTGATATTTTAGTATGTTTTTTTATTTAAATAAATACAATATTGAATATCTTATATTATACAAATCAAAAAACTAAAATGAATCGAAATATCTTTTATAATTCAAGATATATATCAATACATTATGAATCATTAAGAAAATTACAAGAAAAGTAAAACCTCAAGTAAAGAAAAAATAGTAAAATGATTTATTTTATATATTATTATTATTTTAAATAATAACATGATGTTTTATAATACCAATTAATAAAATAAATTTTATTTACAAAAGATAAATAATTAACAGATGTGATCAAAATCATTTAGTTCTAAAAGGCCTATTTTTCAAAGAATTTTATTTTTCTACATATTATGTATTTTTATCTTAATAAATTAAATTTCATACATTTAAAAGGATCACTATAATAAAAATTTTCAATATAAAAACTAATATATTAACACAATTTAATTAGTAATATATATGAAATAATATTTATAACAATTAAATATTATAATAGTAAATTTCTTTAATAAAATAGTTTTCATTATATTATAAGTTTTAATTAGAAAGTTATATTCCTAAATTTTAAAATTAAAATTTGATAAATGAGAATTCATTTTTTGATATTTTCCTAAAGAGGTTTATTTTTTAGGTAATATTCAAAAAATTATTTTTACAAATACTACCATGTTTATGGCAATCATGATTTAATCTTGAATTAAAACTCTATGAAACCATTTTATTGACTAAATAAGTATTTAAGGAGGGTCGTGGGGGCACGGCACGGGGCCGGTTCGGCTCGAAGGGCCGTGGGGGTGCGGCTCGGGGGGGCTCGGCCCGGAGGCCGGGGTGGCGCAGTCGGGGCCGGTTCGACCAGCGGGTGGCGCGACCGGGGCTAGCTCGGCCGGGGCGGCTAGGTGGCTCGGCCGACGGATGGCACGGCTAGGGCGGCTCGGCCAAGAGGCCGAGGTGGCTAGGGTGACCGGGGCGTGGCACGGTCGTGGCCAGTTCGGCCGGTGGTGGCATGGGGTCGGTTCGGCCGGAAGGTCGGGGTGGTCGGGTGGGCGGTGTGGGTTGCGGAGGCCGCGGGTGGTGGCGCCATTTCCTTCGTCGCCTTCGTCACCTTCCTCCATTTCGAAGAACACCGCAAATCAACACAAGGGTTACGAAGAGGATGAGCCTTGTTAGTTTGGCCCGCACTCTCTGCATTAGAGCGGTAGCAAGCAGCTCAAAATAGAATAAGAATAAAGAACATCAAACCCATCTACAATTATAATTCTCAAAACCCTCAAAAGGAAAAATATGTGGATCAACTAGTTAGAATCTTGATCTGTGTTCCTGCTCTAGAAGGGAAGAACATCGGTATATAAATCATTTACAATAATCCCCTACCTTGATCATTGTTTGTTGACATTGGCGCAAGAAGGAAGACGTCGATTCATTCTAGATGAACAATTCCTACATCGGAGGAAGTCCCGAGGAAGAAGGTCGAAGGAGGTCGACGTTCTTTGTCAGTGGAGTGTTCTTCGTGGAAGAACACATTCTTGTTGGAGAGCATAATCCTCCAAGTGTTGGGAATCGCATCACTTTACCAGTGCTTTGTCTCTTGTTGAAGCCGTCATAAATCCCCCTGCCAATCTCCATATATATAGGAGAGGGGGGAGGTAGGTAACGATCATTGGAAATTATTACGGTTCATTTATTAGGAACTTTCCTAAATTCTAATGACGCTATTAATTTAATAAGGGGCAATCCAATTAACTAAGTTGGCACAATTAATGAGGTGTGTCGGCATCATTAATGTGGAGAAATTTCAAGAGGATCCTCCACATTAAAGTGGGGGGGTTGAGAGGTTTCCTCTCTCCCCATTAATAGGGGTCGGGTGGTCCCCGCCCCTAAATTCTAAATGGGAGGTTTTGAGGTCTTGTGTGGTCCCCACCACAATAACTTCTCATGGGAGGTTAAGGTGTGGTGGTCCCAACCACCATAACCTCTCATGGGAGGTTAAGGTCTGGTGGTCCCCACTTCATACCTCCACATGGAGGTCTTAACAAACACAATAAAAATAAAGCTACACAACTTTATTTTTATTCATGAAGAAGCCAAAAACTATATTTCACTCTTGACCCACTGTCGTCGAGGTGAAAGTCTCCTTGAGAGAATACTGGCACTACGAGTTCAATGGGTCCCTCAGATTTCAATTCTGATCACCGGTTCAAAATTTATAAAAACCCGCTCGCATGTCTACTTTATGTACCCAAAATAAAGGTCAAAAATTCATTTTGAGCACTCCGGGCCTCGGAATCACGCACCGTAAATTTTCTCTGACTCGTAAAATTTCCATTTATTTAAAATAAATTACATGGAAATTCTGGGTCATTACATTCTACCCCACCTTAGGTTTTATGTCCCTATAAGGCACAACTCAAAACCAATGGAACATGTGGGGCGTACTGAACACGCATCTGAGCCTCTCGCTCCCAAGTGCTCTCCTGGAGGTTCTCGTACTGCCAGAAAACATGCACCAGAGGTATCAACCATCAATGAAGGACCCACTCCTATCGATCCTCAATATATATTGGAACCTCCATAAAAGTCTTCCCATCATCGATGTCCAGCTCACCATGGTCGATGATGTGAGAAGGTTCATGCACATATCTCCTCATCTAAGATACGTAGAAAATGCCGTGCACCCAGTGCAACTGTGGTGGAAGAGCTAAGTGGTATGCCACCTCGCCAACTCTACTGGGGACCTAGAAAGGTCTGATGACCCTTGTAGATAACTTTCTACCTCAACCAAATCTCTATATACCTTGTCGAGGTGAGACCCATAGAAAGACGTTGTCTCCATCCACGATGTCCAGAGGTCTCCATCTCCTGTCGTTATACCACTTCTCCCTGCTATATGTAGTCTTCATCTACTCATGGATGATCTGCACCTTCTCTATGGTAGCCCATAGCATCTCTAGTCCAACAAGTGCTGACTCCCCTAGGTCATTCCAGCATAAAGGTGATCTGCTAGGATTCCCATATAACACCTTGAAAGGTGCAATTGCAATGGTGGAGTGGTATCTGGTATTGTATGCAAACTACACCAAAGGAAAGTGATCCACCTAGCTGCGACCGAAGTCAAGAACACAAGCACATAGCATGTCCTTGAGGGTCCTAAATGGTCCGCTCAATCTGGCCATCCGTCTGAGAATGGAAGGCGGTTCTCAAATAAAGTAGCGTCTCATAGTCCTCTTGAAACCCCTTCCATAGTCGGGAAGTAAAACATGTGTCACTATCAGAGACAATCGTCAAAGGTACTCCATGTAGACACAAAATCTCTTGCACATAGAGGCGTCCCAAGCTCTCTGTTGAACCCTACTCTCTTATCGGTAGGAAGTGGGGTGACATGGTGAGTCGGTTGAGGATCACCCAGATAGAGTCATGTCCCATGGATGTACGTGGAAGTCATATCATGAAGTCCATGGATATCTCATCCCACTTCCACTCTGGGACCTCTAAAGGATGAACCAAGCCCTTCTGGTACCTAATTCTTTGCCTTCACTTGCTGAAAAGTGTGGCATCGAGAGACAAACTCTACAACTATTTTCTTCATTCCCAGCCACCAGTGTTGTCTTCGGAGGTCATGGTACATCTTTTCCACTCCTGGATGTACCGTTAGAGGGAATGTTCATAACTCCCTAAACACTTCCCCCTTAAGTGAAACGGGTACCATGGTACGTCCTCTGAAGAGGATGACGTGCTCTCCACCTTTAGAAAATATATCAAGTGTCTGCCCTGTGTATATCTGGGCATGTCGAACCTCATAGTCAGTGACGCCACACTGCACCTCCCTGACTCGCTGAAGAAGTGGGGGAGTGACTGTAAGAGACTGAATAAAATCTACTCCATATCTATCCAAAAAGAATATCTGCAAAGCGGTCAGCTGCTCCGTCGCCTCGCCTAGCAGCTATATAACAGATCTCCTACTGATTGCATCTGCAACAACATTACCCTTACCAGGAGTATAGACTATCTCGAAGTCATAGTCCTGGAGGAACTCAAGCCAACATCATTGTCTCAGGTTCAGGTCCTTCTGGGAGAATATATACCTAAGACTCTTGTGATCATAGTACACAGTAAAATGCTCGCCCATCAGATAGTACTGCCATGTATTCAAGGAGAAGACCACTTCTACTAACTCTAGGTCATGGGTAGCATAGTTCTGCTCATGTTTTCTTAGATTCCGAGAACCATAAGTGATCACTGATCTCTCTTGTATTAGGACACATCCGAGCTCGGTCCCTGATGTGTCGCAGTAAACTATGTACCCTACACCCTCCTCTAGAATCCTTAGGATGGGGAACTATTCAGCCTCTACCTTAGCTCCTGAAATCTTTGCTAGCATCTCTCTGACCACACAAAGGGTTTCCCCTTCTTCTTCAAGGTTGATAGTGGTGTTGCAACTCTAGAGAGGTCTAGAAGAAACCTCTAGTAATAACCAGCTAACCCAGGAAACTCCGTACCTCCATCACACTATTGGGTGGCTCCTAAGAAAGTACCACCTCAATCTTTGATGGATCCACTGCAACTCCAGTCTGCGATATGACATGTTCCAGGAAGTGAACCTCTCGGATCGGAAACTGGCACTTTGAGAGCTTACCATAAATCTGGTGCTCTCAAAGTTTGTCTAGTACTACCTGTAAAACATAAGCATGCTCCTCCTCAGTAGTCGAGTAGATCAGAATGTATTCAATGAAGATTAATACAAAGAGATCAATGTGTGGCTGAAAGACCCTATACAGGAGTCACATGACACTGCTGGAGAATTGGTTATGCCGAATGGAATAACCAAGAACTCGTAGTGGCCATACCGACATCTGAAATCTGTCTTATGCACATCCTCATCTCGAAATCTGAGTTGGTGATAGCCTGATCTAAGGTCTATCTTATAGAACCATCATGCTCCCTTCATCTGATCAAAGAGGTCTTAAATCCTTAAGAGTGGGTACTTGTTCTTCATGGTCACCTGGTTCAGGCATCGATAGTTGACACAAAGTCTCAAGCTCCCATCGGCCTTCTTGGAAAACAAAATCAGGGCTTCCCAGGGATAAACATTAGGCCGGATGAATCCCTTCCCCTGCAAGTCCTCTAGTTATACATGTAGCTCATGAATCTCCATAGGAGTCATCCAATATACTGGTGTAGATATCAGTGTCATCCCTGAGTACAAGTCAATGTAAAAGTCCACCTCTCTACAAGGAGGTAGACCCGGAACATCATCAGGGAAGACATCTGTGTACTGGTCCACCACTATAGGATAGCTCAGACTCTCCATATCAATAGCTCTGAGGGTATGTCTAGCCAACTGATGAGTAATCGGTTGCACCCTCCTCCGGGTAAGTCCAGCATGCACTGCAAAGGCACCCTTCTCGACGGTTAAGGTAAACCCGGTCCCATCTGTGATGACACACCGCACTTTGGGCCTAATACAGTCAATCTGAACAAGGACTGTAGATAACCAGTCCATACCCAAGATGACATCATACGGCCTTGACACCATAACTAGGAGATCCCAACCGAAGCTATCGCCTCCTTGAGTAAGCTCACACTGTCGGCACCAGTGCGTAATTGTCAAATATACTCTCATAGAAATATCTAGTTGTAAGGGTCGAGCCAATAGCTCCGTCGGAATCTCCGAACTTTGAATGAGATAAGTGGAAATAAAAGAATTACTGGAACCTGTGTCTATAAGTACTGCAGCTATGGTGTAGTAGACACATATCATACCTCAAATCATCTCTGGAGTGCCATGATCGTAGGCCTCAGCTGCCTGGAGATGAGATCTCTCATTTCCACCTACTCCCTGTGATCAGGGTGGACCTCCTGGTGGTGGTGGCAGTAACATCTCAAAACGTCACCCACCGCCAGCTACACGACCATCTCCTCTTCCACATCTGCCTACTCTCTACAGACTACCTCGATCGAACCTCAGTCTCTACCTGGGCGGTCCTTCAACCGTCTATTGATAGTCTGAATGGTGGGTTGGATAGTCATGAGCTATGTGACCCTGCCCACTGCAAGCGTAACACTGCCCGCTCATGGCATGTCTGTCTCCTCCTCAATTTCCCCGCAAAACCGACTCTGAATCCTATGGTCGTCCACCTGTAGGTATGGTCCTCTTGGACCTCTGTGACATTTGTCTACTTCTAGCAGCAGAAGACTCTAATACATGTCGCCTAGTGGTGGATCTCACTGCTGGAGACTGCTCAGTACGGAAACTCTCCACTAGGAGGGCTCTCTCTAACACCCCTGCCTGTGTTGGGATGCTGAGTGAGATCATCGAAGCCCTAATCTTCTGCCTGATCCCCTGCTCGATTGTACGGGCCCTAAAGAATGGGTCCCTCACCATATCAATGGAGTAGCATGAGAGGTCAGGGAACCTCTCTGAGTATTGAGCCACAACCATGTTGCCCTACTGCCAATGAAGTATCTCCTGAATGCACACTACGCGAAGAGTCACTAGGAAAATCTCTACCCAAAATAGGCTCTCAAAGTCTGCCTAGAGAAGCGTCATCTGGTCATGAACTTAGAGCATCAAGATCCACCATCTTCCTACTGCTGCCTATAGAAGGCTGGCAGCAAGAATCACCATGAAGTCGGATGGTGTCCCTATGAGTTGGAAGACTCTCACCATATCCTCCAGCCAATCCTCATTTGCATGTGGGTCCATCTCTCTCCTGAACCTGGGTGGCCCCTGGTGCTGGAACTCGTGCAATGCGCTCAAGCGGCGTACATCGTCTGCTACTGGGGATGGTGGAATCGGTGGCCCAACGGGGAGTGGCACCGCTGGTGCCTCCTCTAGTGCCTCTACTAGAAGAGGGTCCTACACTGAAGCCTCATCGCTCGATGGTAAATCTGTGCGTATGGCTCTCGGAACTCTAGATGGCTGTCAGCATGGAGGAATAATGAAAAGAAACAGGTGTGATATGGTTAAAATTTATACCTGGTGAGCTGACTTGGTGACCTGACTTAAAGAAAACTTTTGAAAACACACACACAATCAGTGTTTTCGTGCACTGAGTCAGAATTCTGAAGTCAGGGTCCTGGTGTGTGGATACGTCTTCCGCCACACCAACAATAGATTCCCTGAACCAAAAACCGCACTCATTACCCTTAACACTATTGTTTCACAGAAAAGATCATAGTTCTAAGTTCTGTGGTAGAACTTACTCCTCTGATACGAATTTGTCACGACCTGTCCCCCAGGGCCCATGACTTGACTACCCTAATCCCTCCTTCCATAGGCCAGGGGCTGGCGACTAGAACCAAAGGAGTAATTCCCCTAAAACTAGGAAGGCATTGACTTTATAACCTCTAAACACACACAGAAGAAAGCACACAGCTGGATACAAAACACCAAGTAAACTGTATAACAAAAGAGTGCTGAAACTAAAAGGGGCCAGAATACTAGCCCAACTGAAAAGTAAAAGTACAAAAGTGGTACAATACAACTGAAAGATTAGGGTAGATAGCTACTGTATAGTCCTTTGGGGTTTCTACCTGAATGGTAGGTACAGATTGCCTCCTCATCACTCCACATCCAGTCATCTCCTCTGCGTACCGTCATGCCGTATGGTCCACCTCCGTGTACTGTCCAGTCCTGGTTCTCTCAACCTCATTCAGTGGTGTCCGTGGTCTGCATCCAACACAACAAGGTGCAGACATAGCCTGTGCAAGGTTGAGTATAACGATACTCAATAGGGACCCTGATACCCTCAAGGTCTCTCAAAAATCCACAAAGGATAAACCACCAAGAATAAAATCAGAAGATAACCTTACTTAGGTATATTCCCATACATATACCTAAGTTATCAAGTGATCCATCTCAATCATGAGGAAAATACAGAAAAACTGACTCAACTCAACCAGGATTTTATTCCAGGGGTAGTATCAAGTAACATCCCCAGACACATTATCGAAACCATGGTTGTTGGAGAAATCCTCCTATAATGAGTATAGTGGGCCTTCCGCAACACCAAGCACGCTTCCCACAAACCTTGGACTGTTGAGGTACTCCTCCTGTCGAGTACCGTGGATCTACTGCATCAGACAGAGGCGCACCCCACTGTGGGTCTGTCGCATCACCAAGCGCGCTTCACCTCAAAGCCTGCTAAGGTACTCCTCCTACCGAGTATCGTGCATCTGCTTTGTCACACAGAGTCGCTCCCCACCATGGGTCTTCTGCGACACAAAGGCTCTCCCCACTAGGCTTGTCGAGTCACTCTGAGTCAAAACAGTCAGCAGTCACCAGGTCTCAGCCAGCTACTAGGTCTCTTCACTTTTCTCACTTGTCTTTAAGAGGATCTCCTCCATGAGCTACTGTCCGATACTCTAACTATCACGAAGTCCCAAGAAGAAGAATCTCAAAGGTCTGCCACATCATAGGGGTCCCGACGAAACAAGCGACGCGTCAATCGAATTCACGGTCTATAAGTTATTAGCCTTTTAGTCTTGGGGGTCCAGTTGGATTTTTGCTCAATCCAACCTGAATATTCTTCAACTATACCCAAAACACTAGTAAGGTATACTCAAAGGGACCATTGTATCGGTGCGGATGTGCGTCGGGTTACGCTGTTCCGCCAGGACGCGTTCGCGCGTGCACCCGTCAACCCAAGGGGATGGGCGCGCGGCTTGTGGTCCCGCAGTCCCGCTTTCCAAGGGCGGGCGGCATTCGTCCCTTATTCAGGGGCGTCTGCTCCTTGATCGAAACCGGGATGATGGGATGTCGGCTCCTCCTTCCGTGGACGTCTCCTCGGAACTCGTCGCCTAATCCGGGTCTCCCTCATAGATTTAAGAATGTTCGTGAATCTCGTTCCCGGCGCCATGTCTCCATGGACACCGGTTAATTACGCTGCTTCCGCCCGGACGCTCCAAGGAGTCTGGTCGGGGCAGCAACCTACGGTGAGGAGACCGGGTGGCTCTGGGTATTGGGGGCGTGTCTTAACACTGCGCCTCTGCATGTCTGCCTTCCGTCCCTAATAGGGCTTCTCGAAGGCGTGACAGCCTGAGGCATCCCGCACTGGGTGCGGGTAACTGCGTTACCTGAGGTTTTCCTCAGCTTCCCATGTTCAACACGGGGTATGCCGCGAGTTTAACGTCCAGCGGGGACGGCATCGGACTGATCAACACGAGGAGTGGATCAGATGACAGAACCCCTTGCGGGGAACCTCCGACGCTGGGGCCAGCACATGGGCGGCTTCCCGAGTGAAGTGGAGTGGGATGAAATGGCATGACCCCACCGGGATGTGGCGGCTCGGGTAAGGATCAGGATGGATGATGGAGTGAAGAGCTTGGACCCCGTAGGGGCTTCCTACGTACCTTGCGTTAGCACGGATCAAAGTCAGCGTAGTTCGGATATACAGTTTAACGTCATGCTGGACGTCGGCAAGCCGACTCACGAAGAGGTCGAGGCCGCCGGGCGGAGGATTGAACCGAACCACCTCGCACAGAGGGGGATGGAACGGCCGGGTGGATCACAGTTTTACGTCATGCTGGACGTTGGCAAGCCGACTCATGAAGAGATCGAGGCTGCCTGGAGAAGGATTGAACCGAACCACCTCGCACAGAGGGGGATGGAACGGCCGGGTGAATCATAGTTTTACGTCATGCTGGACGTTGGCAAGCCGACTCACGAAGAGATCGAGGTAGTGGGGAAGCACAATGGAGATACACACGTGCATTCCCCCACAGAGGCGGATTCATAGGTGAATCAACACAAGTGTGAACCCGGGAGGGGTCCACTGATGGACGAACCGACGTAAATACGACCGGGACGACCAGGTGGCGGGCTTGAACCTCGGAGAGGCTTCCTACGTACCCTGTTTAGAAGACAGGGATCAAAGTCCACGTAGTTCGTTCTGTTTGCAACACTCTACCCCCGTGGGCGAAGGCCACTCCAATCCCGACATCCCTGCAGAGACGAGCGGGTGGGGGTCACATCCAAACCGGGAGGACCCTGCGTGCGAGGCATGGGATCGGGTGAAGCAGACGGTTTAACGTCTTGCCGGACGAAGTACAGTTTAACGTCGTGTGTTGAGGACGAAGATGCTTGGCAGTTTAACGTCTTGCAGCGCGGACGAAGTACAGTTTAATGTCATGTTGGACGAATGCTGAACAGTTTAACGTCTTGTAGCTTGGACGAAGATGGCACCGCCAAGGGGTCTGTGTCACTTCGCGCAAGCCTGGAGGGCCGCACGGGAAGACAATGCATGGTGCGGGCACCCGGGATGAGGATCATCGGGCGCCACGCTGGCGGGTACCCTCAGGGGGTCAAAGGGGGCGACCCTGGCAGTTTGCGCGCAAAAGAGGAGCTTTGCGCGCAATACCGCGGGTCGGCGCGCAAATGAGCGGGCCGGCGCGCGATTGAGCCAGCACTTTGCGCGCGAATGATAGAGATTGCGTGCACCGGGCTTCGGATAGCGCACGGGGGCAACGGCTCATTCTCTAATGAATGGCCACTTTGAAAAGGGGGGGCGCGCGCAATCGGGCTGGATTGCACGCACCCCGGGGGCAATTGCGCGCAAGAGGCTTCTTTTGCGTGCGAATGCCTTTGGGTGAATATTTATTCAAAGGAAAGGAGCCAAAGGGATTGTGCGCGAAGGCGAACCCCAAGGCTATCTTGCGCGAAAGAAAAGAGGTTACCAGAAGATCGGCATTGCGCGCGGAAGGGGTTGGATTGCGCGCACGAGAGACCTTTCGAATTCTGGAAACCTTCAAACCGTCGGGGGTCGCCTTATATTTATAGGCAACCCCGGGCGCGGAATCCAGTTCGCGGGCGCGAAATTCTCTTCGCGGGCGCGGAATTCTCTTCACGGGCGTGGAATTCTCTTCACGGGCGCGGAATCAGGCCCGGCGCGCAAGGGAGTCGCGCGGGCCACTGGCGCGCAAAATTGCGCGCCGGCCCGGCGCATTGCGCGCATCCCGGGAGGTTTGCGCGCGGCTCATCAACTTTGCGCGCGTGTCTCCAAAATTCCGCGCAAGGCCTCCGGGCCCTCCGAAACGTGCTTCCGACTCCAAATATGACCTCTCTTTCCGCATCCGGAGCTTTGTTTGGGAACAACGGACTTTTCCGGCGTCTACAAAAGCCCCCCCTCGGAATATGATCGGAGAGAGGTCGCAACGATCGGGTTCCGAGGGAGACGCCGGAATGCCGAAGTCCTGCGTGGCGCGGGACGGTGGCGCGCAAAAAAGGGCGTCGGACGTGAAATTTGCTGTTGCGGTCGCGCAAAGCGCTTTCCGCGCAGCGCGGACCCGGGCCTCGCCTATAAATAGGGGCCCTGGGTCCCCCGCACCGTACACTGGCCTTCTGCGCGATAAGCCTCTAAGCTCTCGTGCGCGAAATTGCCTTTTCTGGCGCGGAATTCGCCCGCTCGTCGCGCAAACCTGTCCGGAATTCGGCCTGCTTTTGGGCGAACACCCGGGGTTTTACACGACGGACTTCCCGATTGCGCGCCGTCCACTAGGATTGCGTGCCAACTCTCAAACTTCTCTACCAGCCTCGTCCGCTCCCGCACGCTTCATCCCTTTACCCGCACGACTCCCGAAGCTTCTGAGATGGCCGCGAATCAAGGAAATGAGGGGGATGCCGCCACTCGCAGAGCTGAGATGGCGACGAACGAGGAGGTCTACGGAGCCAAGGAGATTGTTTCCAACAATCAATCCTTATTCGACTTGCTGACGCCGGCCCAGAAGACATATCCACTGTCGGACAACCTGCCGCTCTGGAACTTCGGCATCCTAGATGAGGTTCCGGTGCCAGGGTTCGAGGTTGATGCGCCACGGGCTTGGGTGACTCGGGAGGACGAGCTTCCCCGCTATAACATCACCAACAATGGGCATCCTGCCAGGGAGACCAGACACTTAGATGTCTATGTCCTGAACCCGAGGACGCGAACCATCGTCGGAAGTGAGCCTACTGCGGAGAACTCTCCAGCCCTCTACTCGAGCATATATCGCCAGAGTGTCGCCGACGACACCAAGGGCTGGCTGAAGGACTGGGACTTGCGATCTGGGGGAAATTTCACCAGTGAGTGGGCCTGGGCGTTCTGGGTACGCCACACTTGCGATCACTTCGCGGAGGAGCTGCGGTACATCGGGCTGTTTGATGCGGTGTGGACATCGCAGTTCCACTTCTACCAGCAGTCCGAGCTCGGGCCGGAGCTGTTCACCCGCTGGTCCCCGGATACCAACACCTTCCATCTTCACCATGGGGAGGTCGGCATCGGTCTCTGGGACATCCACTGCATCGGAGGTATCCCGCTGGAGGGTTACCAGTACGATGAGTTCCTGCCTCCGAAGAACACCTGGGAAGACAGGTCACGGACTCCCATTCTGACCTGGCATCTGCTTGACCTGGCTACGCAGCGGCTCGGGATCAAGGACTTCCAGAAGGACATAGCCTACAAGGAGTGGTTCGGCCAGTTCTTGGAGCATGACCCGGCGGTCAAGATGCCAGGCAGGGGGAAGCGGTGCCCGACCGCGGCTCAGAGGAGCCGGAATGGGTCGTACTGGCGGGTCCTGGAGACGGGCGACTACCGCTCATGGGGGTACCGCGTCATCGAGGCCCGGGACCCAAATGTCCGGTACGCGGCGTTCCTGGCCGCCTTTCTGAGTGGGTGGCTCCTGCCAGTGCGGGACGCGAGAATGGGCGTTCGCCCGGCGACACTGGCGATGGCGGGCGCTATGGCCGCCAACAAAAGATACAACCTCGGGGTCCCAGTGTTGGCTAAGTTGTACGCCATCCTGGGACGCATCTCACGAGGGGGTCTCCACGAAGGATCTGTGGGCCCTTCCAATTCTTCCACGGCTGGGTGGCTGCTCACCTTGGTGGGTACACGTTTCCGAACGCCATCATTCCTCCGGGCAACGGCCTGCGACCCTCCCTGCTGAACATTGCGGGGGTCGCTCCGATGACCCTAAGTGAAGAGGGCGTGAGGATTCGGATTGGCAATCATGCCAATTTCAACTTCATCCCGTTCCCCACTCCCGTTGGCCAAATGATCGACAACGGGTAGGGTCCGCTGGAGCAGCACGAGTACTTCCTGAACATGCGGGGCGGGGTGCTCGTGGCTCGAATCGACGGGAAGGTGATCTGCGAGCCCTACGTGCCAACCCGGTTCGCCAGGCAGTTCGGGTGCCTTCAACGGATGCCGAAGAGGGTATTCACTGCTGTCCGGGGGGAGACGAACCCTGGCGTCCTTCGCCAGATGTGGCTGATGTTCGTCACCTTTGGCTCTGGCGACGTCATCACTCTCCCTCCTACCGGGGTCGACGCAGGCTTGGAAACCGAGTACGCCGAACACTGGGCCATCGCGTACCCCGAGGGGCTTTTACGGAAGCCAGTTCGGCGGCTCGAAGTCACCCGTGCGGAGACCGGGTGTCAAGGAAGGAGGCGAGGCGCCGCCACACGGGGGAGAACGGAGGCGCGCCAAGCAGTGGAGCCGGCGCGGGCAGGGACTTCGGCGGCAGGCACATCACAAGCTGCCGCCACGACTTCAGCGCCCGGAGAGGGGGCACATGCGGCGGTCGGGGAGCGGCCCGGGAAGTAGGTAAGGCGTCTGCTCGAACCCTCCCATGATGCAGTCTTCCCGGCGCTGTGGTCGGCCTGGATGACCCTGCGGCAGTCACTGGGGACCGACGCCATCTGGCGAAAGATACTTAGAGAAGGAATCCATCTGCCAGAGGTCGGGCGCCTCCATATCGCCGACAGGGTGGACTTCACCCGACAGTATGCGTATCTGACGGCCATGGACGAGTACGCGCGCCAACGTGGTCAGCGTGCGGAGCCATCCCTTCTGGTGAAGGTGATGCTCGTTCTAGAACCCGCTCCAGAACAGATGCTGTCGGCGGAAGATGACAGTAGAAACGACTCCGAGGAAGAGGAGGAGATGGGGGAGGATGAAGGCTCCGAGGGAAGATCCCATCAGGGGAGCCCGCGGGAGAGCGGCGAGGTGGCCGGCTCTGACAATGTTGATGTCACTGAGCTCCTCGAGGTCCGCTTCTATCCCTACTCAACCTGCTTCATCCATTCTCTTATGCAGCTTCTAACCCATTTCTCCATCTTTCTCAGGAGCACACGGATGTTGGTCAGGCGTCCTCAGCGGGAGTAGGAGAGGCGCCAGCAGGACAAGGCGGGGGCCAGACACCCATCATTGAACTGACAAGCGCTAAGGGGTCCCCTGCTGCAATTGCTCCTGCGGCGGCCAGGATAGCGGAAGATGACGCTCTGAACTCCCGTAAGTCTCCTTACTTTACTGCTGGTGCTTTCCGTTGACGATCCGTGACTAACCACGGCATGCCTTGCGTAGTGATATCAGGACTGGAGGCCCGTCGGGCTACCGAACTCGGGCCATCTACGAGTGGACCAGTGGCAGACATGCCGCCTGCTCCGGAACAGACTTTCCACACCGAGCCGGCCCCACCAACTGCTGATCAGGGGGCTGCGGACGTCGGCGGTGCTGACATCGGAGAGAGGTCGGGGGCTGACGAGGGTGTCAACGCCGCTGGGGAGAGAGAAGAAGGTCGCCCAGATGTTGGGGAACCTATCCCCCATGAGGACATCCCAGGGGCGGACCCTGCAGCAGACCTGCTGGCTGCCTTCCCTGCCTACCGGCCTGCCGACCCCGAGGAGATGGACGACTCGGACGCGGAGGCGGTCGAGGAGATCCGGATAGCGCGCCGAAGGGGGTGGAAGTGCATCCAGTGCTTCCTCAAGCGAGACCCATTGGAGTGGCTGGGGCGCATGGGGTCACTCCAAACCTGGCTGCGCTTCCTGTGTGCTGGGGGAGCTGATACTCAACGCCTCCATCTGACGGTCCGTGATTTCATGGCCGAAAAGATGCGCGAGAGCCGCCGGCGTGCCGACGTCGCACAATGTCGGGACATGTCGGAGAGCACGCGGGAGCTCCTCGTGGCGGAGCAGGATGTCCGGCGTCTCGAAGGGCAGGCGGCAGAAAAGGAGGCCTTCGTCGCAACGTGCACCGAGCTTGTGGAGCAACTAGCAGCCCAGCTGGTTGACGCCCAGGTACAGCTGACGGAGGCGGGCCAACAGATGGTCACAATTCAAGTCGAGCGGGAGCATGCACAAGCCAGAATCGACGAACTGCGTGCTGCGACCGCCGACGAGGAGAGGGCACGCAGAGAGCGAGAAGCAGATCTAGAGGCCGCCAGCCAAAGGGTAGCGGCGTTAGAAAGACTTATCCAGCACGCTAATCCCTAGGGGCTTTGTTTTTCCATTCCCAAAACATTTGCTTCTGCTACTCAATATTTTGATCCATTTGTATGAATCACCATATTTATCTGCATCTTTTGGTTTAGCATGCTCAACCACAATCCATTGTCTCGTGGGAGCGTTAACCAAGCTTCAGGCATCCACAATTGGGCCTGGATTTCTAAAGAAGAGAGGGAGGTCATTCCTAGGAAAGGAGACCTCAGACCTAATCAATGTATCATCCCCCCAACTTGTTCTGACACACGAGCGGGACAATGCTAGGGGCGTTGAGATTTTATCCGAACATAGGGAAATGAGAAAGGGTGAATCGCGTGTCCCGAATTCAGAAATCCACAATGGTCGGCCTTCCAGGAAATGCCCAAGACGGCAAGCGGACAATGGATCAATCGACCATACTACTCCGATAGACGGACCGAAGGTCATCATCCATATTGCAGGAGGCGGATCACATGTCATCATCAATGCCGCTTTGGGGGTTCCTTCAGGCACAAGTGTGGAAATCCAGATCAACAGGGCATGCGAAGCGTGGGGCGAAGTGACGATTTGTTCGGATAGAATCCAACGCTCTCAAAATTGCGCCACCGTGGGGAAAGCGTATTAGGCGGATGCACTAATCTGGCCGTGAATCACCCCAATTCTCAGACAGAACCTCTTTGACGAGGAAACCGTCGCTTCCCATCATTGCGATGGGGCATCCCGAGCTGAATCGGGGAGAATATCACAACTGCACCAATTTACCCGAAGTCAGGCCAGACGGCCGGCGACGAGGAGGGGCGGGACTTGGCGATCCCTGAGGCTGGACCCGAGTCGAAATGCCCGGGCGTTCCTACGTACTCCATCAGGCTGGAGATCAAGCCATACGTAGTTCTGCGAGTGCAGTTTAACGTCATGCAGGACGCAGAACCCCGTTTGGGGAGATCTTAGTTTAGGGTCGTAGAGCTCGGACCATAGGGGCATATCTTAGTTTAAGGTCTTAGAGCTCGGACCATAAGGGAATATCTTAGTTTAAGGTCTTAGAGCTCGGACCATAAGGGTAGATCTTAGTTTAAGGTCTTAGAGCTCGGACCATAAGGGTAGATCTTAGTTTAAGGTCTTAGAGCTCGGACCATAAGAACCTCAAAGTACACCGCATCGTGGTCCTATCCCCTGGATATGCGAAGATGCACTGGGGGATAGTGTCAAGAGTGTCGAGATTTTGCCTGGTCAGAATGGGAGGTGGAAAATGTGATGTGAATCATGCGGCCATTCACTCAAGGACTGGGGGCACCGGCGTAACGATATGGGAGTACTGCCAACCGTGGCGGAAAAGCAGCATCAATATCGCACTAACCGTTGATGGAATGAGGCAGCAAACGAGCATCGACCGCTCAATCGCAGGATTCATATCGATTTGTTGCCCGAGGCCATTGGGGGCACCAGCCCGAGTCGGTGGGAGAGCACTGAGGCATTGTGTCCAAACCGTTCACGGGGGCTCCACCCAGGGCGTAGGCGATGGGTCCGAATGAAAGGGAGCACCAAGCCTGAAAATGGAAGGAACCTGACCAAGCTAAACCTGACCATCCTGGCAATAAACCAGAGTACTCTTGACACAAGTGGACCACTGCAAGGGGTCGAGGGACACGCCTTGAGGGTGGCCTGAAGGCGGTGGACTCCCCAGAGAAGGGGGGAATCTTTAAGAGGTGGGGGCTGGACCCAAAGTTTCAACCATCCGGGCGTTCCTACGTATCCCATGAGGATGGGAATCAAGCCACACGTAGTTCTTGAAGTGCGGCACAACACAATCGGGCACCAGCGCGGGGAAGGGTGCGGGTCTGACCCCCGCACACAGAAGAAGCGGTATTTGATATTTCTTGTTTGTCCTTAAAGATGGATGGTTTTTCGTGCAGCGACATGCATGTGATTAAGGAATCCCTGGCGTCGCCACAATAATCAAGCCATGAAAGGCATTGATGAATGGCGTGGTTATTAACCAGCGCCCAACGTGAGTGTCCCCTGAGGAGAACATCACGATGCAGTGCCGTTTCTCGTCGGGCGGCCAAGACGATCACAGTTTACGGTCGTGTGGTAGGACCAGACAACACAGTTTAAGGTCGTGTGGTTCGGACCATGGAGGAATCCGCTTATCGCGATACGGCGGACTCAGCGGAGGTGGGAACATACCCAGCCCTGCGGTCACGCACGATTCCAGGAGAAGGATCCTGGGATAGGGGCCTGCGTATGTCCATCACCCGAGGGGCAGAGATGCTAGCCTCCAGATATACTGGGCCCAAAACGCGATTGTTCGGGAGACTCCTTCCTCCTTATGGGGACGAGGGTCCAGCTATACACGGCCCTTAGGGAGGACATCAGCATACATCCTTGGTGCTCAGATCGTGGGAGCCTCGACAGACACCATTACCCTGGTTGGCCTGCCTAACGTGTAAAGGTGTACTTAAGGTCAGTATGAAGAGAGTATCGAGATTCCACTACAACGCACAAAGGCGGAGTGTGATGAGGACCGTGCAACCAATGTTCGGATCCTAAAAGAGCCGACATGGCGATCAAGGATGTCGCTGACCATATTTGCAACACAACATCCGATCGCGTCAGCCTAGAACTGGGCAAGCAAACGAGCATCAACCGCTCAATCGCAGGATTCATATCGATTTGCGGCCCAGGACCCGCCGGTAAATCGACCTGGAGCGGTAGGAGAGCACTGAGGCATCGTACCCAAACCGCTAACGAGGATCCCTTTGAGTGAAGGCTCGAACAAGAGGAAGCGTGCGGCCCGACAAGCAACACGGGACTTGCCGGGATTGCATCCGACACTACGGGTCATAGACCAAAGTACCCAAAACATGTTAACAGATCACCGGAAAGGGTCGGAGGACTCACCCTGAGAGCAACCAAAAGACGGTAGATCCCCGTGATCAACCAAGAGACGGGGCTGGACCTGAGACACAAGCGTCCAGGCAGTCCTACGTATCCCATAAGGATGGGAATCAAGCCGCACGTCGTTATTGAAGTGCAGTTTAACGTCATGCAGGACGAAAAGAGAAAAAGGGGGGAGCAGAAGGCATCCCCAAACGTGGGGGGCGTACAGCGTGGCGAGCAAACCGACGTGAATGAGGGCATAGCCCCGCGTTCACACCACACGCCGCATACCCAGAGACAACTGGGCCAAGGGCCCGAGATGGGATGGAAATTCCCGAAGGATGGGGCTGGGCCTGAAACATGAATGTCCAGGCGGTCCTACGTATCCCATAAGGATGGGAATCAAGCCGCACGTAGTTCTTGAGAGGCAGTTTAACGTCATGCAGGACGAATGCTGAACAGTTTAACGTCTTGCAGCTCGGACGTAGTACAGTTTAACGTCGTGTTGGACGAATGCTAAACATTTTAATGTCTTGTAGCTTGTACGAGGTACAGTTTAACATCATGTTGGACGAAACACTTGGCAGTTTAACGTCTTGCAGCGCGGACGATATGCTAGGTAGTTTAACGTCGTGCAGCTTGGACGTATGCAGTTTAACGTCGTGCAGGACGTAGTACACTCAGACGAAGTACTGCTTGAGGAACCTAGCGTTGGTGGGAGGAGTGACACGCTCACCATCCATAGTCGCTAGGGAGTACGCGCCATTGGGATAAACTTTGTGGACGACAAGAGGTCCCTCCCACTTGGGCTCCAACTTGGGTGGCTTCCTGCCGGGGATCAGTGGCGCTCTTAGGGCTAGCACTAGGTCACCCTGCAGGAAGGAGCGGAGGCAAACCTTCTTATTGAAAGCTCGAGCCATTCTGCTTTGATGCCTCTCCAAGTTGTGCAAGGCGCGAAGTCTATTCTCATCCAGTGCTTCCAACTCGACTAGACGGGCTTCAGCAGCTCTTTCTGGCGCTTGCTGGTCGTAGACCGCAGTGCGCAAGGACGGTAACTAGATCTCGATGGGCAGGACGGCCTCAGCTCCATACACCAGGGAATAAGGGGTCATCTGGGTGGAATTGTGAGTCGTCGTCCGATAAGACCAGAGGGCGTTGGGGAGCTTGTCCGGCCAACTCTTCTTGTTCTGACCAACCATCTTTTGCAGAATGTTAGAGAGGGTTTTGTTAAATGCCTCGATCTGCCCATTTTCCTGCGCATGATAGCGAGATGTATGGTTCGAGCGAATGTTGTATTTGGCGTACAAATTCTTCAACTCAGCTGCTCGGAAATTGGCTCCGTTATCCGTGAGGATAGCGTGAGGCACTCCAAATCGATGAATGATGTTGGAGGTCACGAAGTCAGCGATCGAACAGGATTTGACCTCTCTGAGCGGAATCGCCTCTGCCCATTTGGAGAAGAAGTCTGTGGCGGTCAGAATGAACCGGCACTGGCGAGCCGTCGCTGGCGGGTAAGGTCCCACAACGTCCATCCCCCAGACTGCAAAGGGCCAAGAATACCTGGTGGTATGGAGAGGCTCCGGCGGCCGATGCACAAAGTTCGCATGAACCTGGCACGCATGGAACCTCCTGGAATACTCGATGCAGTCATGGATCATGGAGGGCCAGAAGTATCCCAACCTCTGAATCTAGTGGGACAGCTTCGGCCCAGTCTGATGGGCGCCGCATGAACCAGCATGAACCTCTTGCATGACTCGCGGGATCTCAACTCCCTGAAGGCAACAGAGGAGAACACCATCAAATCCGCGTCTATAGAGGATCTGCTCCAGGCCGGGACTGCTCTGGGGGACAAACTGCGATGCGCGGCGTCGAACTCGCTCGCGCTCAGCCCGATCCGGCGGGAGAATTCCATGTTGGAGGTACTCAACCAAAGGCGTCCTCCAATCAGGGGCTGGTTCGACTGCCATATCTGGGGTACTCGGGGCTCCGGGCACAGGGGCAACCGTGGTGAGATTACTTACCGACGGGCCGCGATCTCCCTCCGGGACAACGGGAGCGATGAGCCTGCGGCGCGTCACGCGGACGGTCAGGTTATCCTGTTCAGGCTCTGCAAGCGACGCAGCAAGGCTGGCCAAAGCATCTGCTCGACCGTTCTGCGACCGGGGAATATGGACAATTTCTGGCCGAGAAGGGAACCGGGCCATCAGAAGGAGGGTGCACTCCAGTAATGGCACAAGTTCCGGCTTCCTGACAACATAGTCGCCATTGATCTGCTTAACAACCAGCTCAGAGTCCCCTTTCACACACAGATGGGGCACGTCGATCTCGAGAGCCAACTCGAGGCCGGTGATGAGGGCATGGTATTCCGCCTCATTGTTGGTACAGCCCTCTGACAATAGGAAAGAGTACGGCAGCACGGCTTGCTCCGGGGTAATGAAGACGATACCCAAGCCCACTCTGTTGAGCTTAGGATTATCAAGTCTTCTACCGGTGGGGCTCCGGGAGGCACCGTCAAAGTGCATCTGCCAGCATGGACCGGCGTGATCGACCGAGAGAATGGTCTCATCAGGAAAGCCTAGATCCAGCGGCTGATCCGCGGAGGTTGGGTGAGCAGCCAGAAAGTCTGCCAATGCCTGCCCTTTGATGGCCTTCTGAGACAGAAACCTGATGTCGAACTGCTGGAGAATCACAGCCCACCGCGCTAGACGGCCAGTCAACATAGGCCGGCTCAGGATATATTTCAACGGGTCTACCCGAGAAACCAACTGTACCTCATGGTGCTGCAAGTAGTGCCGTAATTTCTGTACGGCAAATACGAGCGCCAGGCAGCTCTTCTCGATGGGGGAATACCTAACTTCCGCATCGAGGATCATGCGACTGAGGTAATAGAGGCTATTCTTTGTTCCCTCGTTGTTCTTCTGGGCGAGAAGGGCACCCAGGGACCGTTCCAGGGCGGTCACATAGAGGACCAGCGGCTTCCCGGATACAGGCGGCATCAGAACCGGAGGTTGTAGCAGGTACTGCTTGATTTCCTCGAAAGCGGTCTGACACTCTTTATCCCATACATAGGTGGAACCTTTCTTCATGCGCCGAGAAAAGGGCTTACACATGCCGGCCAGATTCGCGATGAATCGGCGTATATAGGCTAAGTGGCCTTGGAACCCCTGCAGTTCCCGGATGTTACCTGGGGGAGGCATCTGGCTAATCGCCCTGATCTTCTCTGGGTCGATCTCAATACCCCAGTATCTTACCACAAATCCAAGGAACTTTCCGGAGGTGACCCCGAAGGCACACTTCAACGGGTTCATCTTCAGGCAGCGAGACCGGAGGAAGCCGAACACTTTCTCAAGATCTTTGAGATGGTCCTGACGCTGGCGCGATTTGACTACCAAGTCGTCGACGTAGCATTCCACCAGTGTGCCGAGGATTGGCTTGAATATGCGGTGCATCGCCCGTTGATAGGTGGCACCTGCATTCTTCAGGCCGAAAGGCATGACCCGGTAACAAAAGGTACCTTGGGGGGCCCTGAAGGCAGTGAACTCCTCATCCTCAGGGGCCATCCGAATTTGGTTATATCTGGAGTATCCATCCATGAAGGAGAGGGCTTGGAACCCTGCCGTGGCGTCAATCAACAGCTCTGTCACTGGAAGGGGAAAATCATCCTTCGGATAGTGGCGGTTGAGATCGCGGAAGTCGATGCAGACTCTGATCTGCCCGTTCTTCTTCCTGACCGACACAATTTTGGCCAGCCATTTGGGGTACTGAACTTCCCTCACGAAGTTGGCTTTGATAATCTTGTCAACTTCAGCCTCAACCATGGCACCGTGGAATGGGTGCACCTTCCTGGGAGGCTGCTTGAACCCGCGATGGTTCGCCGGGAGACCAAGGCGGTGGACGGCTACCTGAGGATCTAGCCCCGGCATCTCGTCATAGCCCCAAGAGAACACATCACGGTGCTGCCTGAGAAAGTCCACGTACTGATGTTGCTCCTCAGAGGGCATGGCGGCACTGACCAATGTGGGTCTTGGATCTTCTTCGGTTCCAAGGTTCACTTGTACTAACTCATCGACCGTGGCAGAGACGCCCTCCTCAAAGGCTGGGGGTGCATCTTCCACGTCCTCTCCACCCGGGGAGGGATCGTCCACGGGAGAGACTGCGTTGGAAACTGTATTGGGGCTACCAGATCCTGCTGGGCCGTTGGTGCTGGCATGGGCGGTCGCGGTCATCTCATCAGGATACTCACAAGCCGTCAAGACCATGGCTACGTCCAACCGTTGAATCTGGAGGACGTAAGCGTCATCCAAACTTGCCCAGGGATCACTTGCAACAACGACATGATCAACCTCACCTGCCAGGATCTGCTTGTCCTTGCTTTTTTAATAGTCTGCGTCCAGATAACAGGCTTCACATGAGGCAAAAGGACAGGCATCTCCCTGAAGCACGCCTACTCGACCATTAAGGGAGTATTTCAGGCATTGGTGGTATGACGAGGGAACCGCCGCATGAAGGTGGAGCCATGGCCTGCCCATCAATGCGTTGTACGCAGTGTCTTGAGAGACTACCATGAATTCAGTGTTGGCAACCAAGTCACCGAACTGGGTCTTCAAACGTATCTTGCCGACCGGGGTTTGCTCGGTGCGGTCGTACCCCTGGATCCTGAGGTCGGAGGGAATCAAGTCATCCTCAGACAACCCCAATCTCCGGAGTGTCCGAGTGGGAATCAGGTTAATCCCGGACCCCGTGTCGACAAGACAGCGCCGGACTTCAAGGCCATTGAACTGGCCGGTAACATACAGCAGACGAATGTGCCCCTGTATAGGAGGGTCTTCATCCTTACCAGAAAACGAGATAACTGCCTGACATTCGGCGTCCTCAATCGTTTCGGCGTGAAAGGCCTCTGCAGCCGCAACCTCTGTCTCAAACTGGAGGGGGCTCTTCAGGGCTTCAGCGAGTGCCTCGCGCATCTCAGATGACATGCGCAGAGCTTCAAGGATGGAGATTCTCGCTGGGATGTCGGCCAAGTGCTTCAGGACATCATACTTTTTGGCCAAGCGCGAGCCCCTGGTTGCAGGAGGTTGCTCTGCGGTTGGAAGCATGACGGGCCTTGCCGGTTGGGCCGGCGGCCGACTGGTGCTTGGCGCATCTCGCTGTTCATTGGTTGAAGCCCGGGAAGTAGTCACCGTACTGGGGCCAGGAGGCCGGGATGGACTCGTGGCAGGGCGGAGCTGATCACGACGCGGCTGAGGCGGTTCTGCCTGATCCCATACCACAAACAGTGGCGGAGGCGAATCCGTCATCCCCGGATGGGGGGGCTGCGCACGCTGAGCTCGGTTTTGAGCCTGCTGCCTGGTCTTAGTGGCGTGCATGGCCTGGCTGGAGGTACCAACTGCTGTGCCCCGGCGACTCCTGTTGTTGCGGCTCCTCCGACGGTGGCGATGACCGGGGACACTAGGGAGGTCCACCTGGTGTTCTTCAACGTCGGGAACCGAAAATGGATTTACCAGCTCGATGGTATTAACCGAAGCGTACCCAATACTGTCATCGGACGAATCATTCACCACTGGGCGGATCCGAGGAGGGATCCCCATCTCCGGGGGCATGAAATCGCCGAGAGTGCGGGATAGTGGCGGAACTGGGGGGCGCGCTCTTCCTTCTTGCGCCGCCGCCGTTTGCTCTTCTTGGAAGAGGCAGGCTGGGATGGCTGTGGAACGGGCGGGACCGCGCGGAGTAGCCGCGTCGGTGTTTCCCCTACCCCATTAGTGCCACGACGCCTTCCATGGGGGGGAACCCAGGCCCTCGACGTCGTGAGACGGAGTGCCCGATTTCCCTTCCCCAGCCCCTGGCGGGTTAAACTGAATGCTCGATTGAGCAGCATGCTGGTCTTCCAACACCTCTGAAAGCCATCGATCTTCGTATTGAGAAGAAGAGATTCACGTCGGGTTCACCATTTTTCTCTTTCGGTGCGGATGTGCGTCGGGTTACGCTGTTCCGCCAGGACACGTTCGCGCGTGCACCTGTCAACCCAAGGGGATGGGCGCGCGGCTTGTGGTCCCGCAGTCCCGCTTTCCAAGGGCGGGCGGCATTTGTCCCTTATTCAAGGGCGTCTGCTCCTTTATCGAAACCGGGATGATGGGATGTCGGCTCCTCCTTCCGTGGACGTCTCCTCGGAACTCGTCGCCTAATCCGGGTCTCCCTCATAGATTTAAGAATGTTCGTGAATCTCGTTCCCGGCGCCATGTCTCCATGGACACCGGTTAATTACGCTGCTTCCGCCCGGACGCTCCAAGGAGTCTGGTCGGGGCAGCAACCTACGGTGAGGAGACCGGGTGGCTCTGGGTATTGGGGGCGTGTCTTAACACTGCGCCTCTGCATGTCTGCCTTCCGTCCCTAATAGGGCTTCTCGAAGGCGTGACGGCCTGAGGCATCCCGCACTGGGTGCGGGGAACTGTGTTACCTGAGGTTTTCCTCAGCTTCCCATGTTTAACACGGGGTATTCCGCGAGTTTAACGTCCAGCGGGGACGGCATCGGACTGATCAACACGAGGAGTGGATCAGATGACAGAACCCCTTGCGGGGAACCTCCGACGCTGGGGCCAGCACATGGGCGACTTCCCGAGTGAAGTGGAGTGGGATGAAATGGCATGACCCCACCGGGATGTGGCGGCCTGGGTAAGGATCAGGATGGATGATGGAGTGAAGAGCTTGGACCCCGTAGGGGCTTCCTACGTACCGTGCGTTAGCGCGGATCAAAGTCAGCGTAGTTCGGATATACCGTTTAACGTCATGCTGGATGTCGGCAAGCCGACTCACGAAGAGGTCGAGGCCGCCGGGCGGAGGATTGAACCGAACCACCTTGCACAGAGGGGGATGGAACGACCGGGTGGATCACAGTTTTACGTCATGCTGGACGTTGGCAAGCCGACTCATGAAGAGATCGAGGCTGCCTGGAGAAGGATTGAACCGAACCACCTCGCACAGAGGGGGATGGAACGGCCGGGTGGATCACAGTTTTACGTCATGCTGGACATTGGCAATCCGACTCACGAAGAGATCGAGGAAGTGGGGAAGCACAATGGAGATACACACGTGCAGTCCCCCACAGAGGCGGATTCATAGGTGAATCAACGCAAGTGTGAACCCGGGAGGGGTCCACTGATGGACGAACCGACGTAAATACGACCGGGACGACCAGGTGGCGGGCTTGAACCTCGGAGAGGCTTCCTACGTACCCTGTTTAGAAGACAGGGATCAAAGTCCACATAGTTCGTTCTGTTTGCAACAATCTACCCCCGTGGGTGAAGGCAACTCCAATCCCGACATCCTTGCAGAGACGAGCGGGTGGGGGTCACATCCAAACCGGGAGGACCCTGCGTGTGAGGCACGGGATCGGGTGAAGCGGACGGTTTAACGTCTTGCCGGACGAAGTACAGTTTAACGTCGTGTGTTGAGGACGAAGATGCTTGGCTGTTTAACATCTTGCAGCGCGGACGAAGTACAGTTTAATGTCATGTTGGATGCTGAACAGTTTAACGTCTTGTAGATTGGACGAAGATGGCGCCGCCAAGGGGTCCGTGTCACTTCGCGCAAGCCTGGAGGGCCGCACGGGAAGACAACGCACGGTGCGGGCACCCGGGATGAGGATCATCGGGCGCCACGCTGGCAGGTACCCTCAGGGGGTCAAAGGGGGCGACCCTGGCGGTTTGCGCGCAAAAGAGGAGCTTTGCGCGCAATACCGCAGGTCGGCGCGCAAATGGGCGGGCTGGCGCGCGATTGGGCCAGCACTTTGCGCGCGAATGATAGAGATTGCGCGCACCAGGCTTTGGATAGCGCACGGGGGCAACGGCTCATTCTCTAATGAATGGACACTTTGAAAAGGGGGGGGGGCGCAATCGGGCTGGATTGCGCGCACCCCGGGGGCAATTGCGCGCAAGAGGCTTCTTTTGCGCGCGAATGCCTTTGGGTGAATATTTATTCAAAGGAAAGGAGACAAAGGGATTGCGCGTGAAGGTGAACCCCAAGGCTTTCTTGCGCGAAAGAAAAGAGGTTACCTGAAGATCGGCATTGCGCGCGGAAGGGGTTGGATTGCGCGCACGAGAGACCTTTCGAATTCTGGCAACCTTCAAACCGTCGGGGGTCGCCTTATATATATAGGCAACCCCGGGCGCGGAATCCAGTTCGCGGGCGCAAAATTCTCTTCGCGGGCGCGGAATTCTCTTCACGGGCGCGGAATTCTCTTCACGGGCGCGGAATCGGGCCCGGCGCGCAAGGGAGTCGTGCGGGCCACTGGCGCGCAAAATTGCGCGCCGGCCTGGCGCATTGCGCGCATCCCGGGAGGTTTGCGCGCGGCTCATCAACTTTGCGCGCGTGTCTCCAAAATTCTGCGCAAGGCCTCCGGGCCCTCCGAAACGTGCTTCCGACTCCAAATATGACCTCGCTTTCCGCATCCGGAGCTTTGTTTGGGAACAACGGACTTTTCCGGCGTCTACAACCATCTTTCTTAAAGATTTCTAGTTCCACTGACAGTTCTTCAAATGGACATCTAGTGCCAAAGATATGGCCGAAGGATCGTAAAGGTCTTAGTGGGCCCAGGTCCAGTCCGATCTGGTTAGAATGACCCGGCCCGACCCGCTGGGTCCGGCCCGGCCCACTGGGTCCAACCAGCAGGCCGTGAGGGGCCATGAGGATTCGTGAGGATGTGGAACAGCCGCGGGTCAGCGCAAGGGTGGTTCAGCCCGGAGGGTGCCGCGTGGGCGGATTGTCACGGAGGGAGCAGTGAGATCGGCTCAGCCCAGAGGGCGCCGTGAGGGCGGCACGACCCAGGGTGCGGGGCCGATTCAGCTCGGAGGTCCATGGGGGCGTGGCTAAGGGCGGCTCTGCCCGGAGGCCGGGGTGGCACGGCCGAGGCCAGTTTGGCCGTCGGGTGCCGCGATCGGGGCTGCCCTGGCCGGAAGGCCGGGGTGGCTGGGTGGCTCGGCCGGCGGATGGCATGGCTAGGGCGGATCAATCGGGAGGCTGGGGTGGCTGGGGGCCGGTTCGACTGGAAGGCTGAGGTGTCCAGGCTGCGGTGCGGCTAGGGTCGGTTTGTCCAGCAGTGGCATGGGGCTGGTTTGGTCGAAAGACCAGGGTGGTCGGGTGGCAACTCAGGTTGCGGAGGTCGCGGGTGGCAGTGTCGTTGCCTTCATTTCCTTCCTCTGTTTTGAAGAACACCACAAATCAACACAAGGGTTATGGAGAGGACATGCCATGTTATTTTGGCCTGCACTCTCCGTATTACAGCGGTAGAAAGAAGCTCAACATAGAATATGAATGAAGAACACCATACCCATCCACAATGATTATTCCCAAAACCCTCAAGAGGAAACATATGTGGATCAACTAGTTAGAATGTTGATCTGTGTTCCTTTTTCTAGAAGGGAAGAACATCGGTATATAAATCATTAACAATAATCCCCTTTCTTGGTAGTTTTTGGTTGACGTTAGCATGAGAAGGTGGACGTCGATTCGTTGTAGATGAACACGTCCTATGTCGGAGGATGTCCTAAGGAAGAAGGTCGAAGGAGGTCGATATTCTTCTTCGGTGGAGCGTTCTTCGTGGAAGAACATGTTCTTCGTTGGAGAGAGTAATCTTCCAAGTGTTGGGCATCGTGTCACTTTACTAGCACTTCGTCGCTTGGTTAAGCCATCCCAATTCCTCCTCCCAATCAACATATATATAGGAGAGGGGGGAGGTAGGTAACAATCATTGGAATTTATTATGGTTCATTTATTAAGAACCTTCCTAAATTCGAACGACGCTGTTACTTAATTTAATAAGGGTGATGCCAATTAACTAAGTTGGAACAATTAATGAGGTGTGTTGGAATCATTAATGTGGATGAATCTCAAGAGGCTCCACTACATTAAAGTGGTGGGTTGAGAGGCTTCCTCTCCCCCATTAATAGGGGGTGGGTGGTCCCCGCCCCTAAATTCAAAATGGGAGGTTTTGAGGTCTCAGGTGGTCCCCACCATAATAACCTCTCATGGGAGGTTAAGGTGTGGTGGTCCACACCACTATAACCTCTCATGGGAGGTTAAGGTCTGGTGGTCCCCACTTCTAAATGCCACATGGAGGTTTTAACAAAAAAAATAAAAATAAAGCTACACAACATTATTTTTATTCATGAAAAATCCAAAAACAATCATTCACTCTCGACCCACTACTGTTGAGGTGAAAGTATCCTTAAGAGAATATCGGCACTACGAGTTCAACGGTGCCCTCAGATTTCAATTATGAGCACCGGTTAAAAAGTTATAAAAACCCACTCACACATTTACTGAACCTACCCGAAATAATGTTCAGAAATTCATTCCTGGCACTCAGGGCCTCGGAATCACGCACCGTAAATTTTCGCGGACTTGTAAAATTTCCATTTATTTATAAAAAAATACATATAAATTCTTTGTCTTTACACAAATGGTATCAAAATATATTCATAATAGGAATACTAGATCCTAAGATCCATCTTCAAAATATTAGACTCCTGAACCATAAACTGATGATAACCCGACCGAAGATCGATCTTCAAAAACCACTTTACCCTTTAACTAATTAAATAAATCATCCATATGGGGAAAGGATAATTGTTCATAACCATAACCTTGTTAAACTTTTGATATTCCATTCATAATAAAAGTGATCTGTTATCCTTCTTGGTAAAGAGAATTAGTGCCACCCAAAGTGAAACACTTGGGAATATGAAACATTTTTCAATTAGATAATCTAACTAAATATTGAGCTATTTAAACTCTATTGGAACCTTATGATAAGAGGTTATCCAAATATACTACATACCCAATACCCAATCAACCATGAACTCCACCTCCCTAACTAGAAGAACAACAGAGAATTAATATAGTAAAACATCAGGAAAGTGTCAAACAATCATATAAAGATAATCATGAGAAGAAACATCATCGAGATAAACTGTAGAAAAAATTCCCGAGCTCTAGAAGAAAGGTCCTACATGACCAGACCTCAAATCACACTCTCCTTGAAACACTTGAGATCTCCCATCATTATTAAGGAATGAGACACAATGATGATGATAATCAACCTCAACATGATGAGTTATCATAAAACCCACCCCAATGATGACTTCAAATGGATCCAACTCAAGAATGAGGAAATCCTATACTAACTCTACATCAGTTTTCGATAGGAAACAAGAACGAAATTGAAAACCCTGCTCTTCCCTCTTCCTAATAGGTTTTTCTAACTTTATAATAAAGGAATGGAGATCTTCTAGATGTTTAAGGACATCAAAAAATTAGCATAAATAAACATGTGGGATTCACCGGTATCAAATTAAGTAATTGCTACAAAAGATGCAGGAAATATAGTACCTATCTCTATCATTGAACCAGTGTCAACCTGTATTAGAAACTCATCCACTTCATGAAGGTGATTCACTTTTTAATCATTCGGATCAATCCTTGTAGTCTTTGAAGTATATGATTGTGTCATAGTATACTGTAGATATAAATATCCATAACTATAATGAAGAGTATAAATATCTTAACAGAACCTTTATAAATAGTTGTAGCAGCCAAAACCATTTCACACGTTTGCAGACATGGGACAAGAATTCTAGATGTGACCAATAATACCACAATGATAGAAAGTTAGGGAAACTATTGGATATAATTGATGGTGAAAAGAAGGTTTGATGTTGAGAAACACCTCCTCCACCCTTGTGATGATCATGTGACCTACTCTTCTTCCCCTATGTGCCACTAAATCTGTCATTGGGTTGAATAGAAGGGACATAAGAGCCAACCTTACCAGTTATATCCATATCTTCCATCATATCTTTATCTAATATCTTTGTGCAGGAAGGAATATTATGAATGCATATCTATGATTTGATATCTAGTCAAAAACCATGAGGCTTCTTCTGTGCTTTCAGATGATTATTATACACTACCTCTATAGGAAAACAATCCAGATTCATGAATCGATTAGTGTATTCTGACACCAATCACTCTCCCTACTGTGAAGAGAGGAACTCTAGATACTTTTCCATCATCAGTGACTCTAGATAGAACTACTAGAAGAAGTGGGTATTGGAACCATTTCTGTCTAAGCCCACATTCCTATCTATCTACACCATTGAATCCCACCATCACTTTATAGGACCCTCTATTTAGAACTCCATGCACTTAAACTTGTTATTATCAGGTGTGTTCCTAAATTCTAAGATCTAAAAATATTTTCTAACCACTCCTATGCCTTCTAGGTCTCATTTGTACCCTTAAATGATAATAGTTTCTCACATATAAACTCACAATATCAATCAATTTTACTTTTAGATCTTAGATGTACCTAAAAAAATATGAAATGGAATTGTAGTACATTTTTGTTCCATGACATGAACTACTCACATGATAGTCACTATAAAATTTTGATCCAAAGAGAGATTCCCTTGAGGTGCATCTACTACACCCTCCTATGGAACTTGTGGAAGATGTCTCAGAGTCATATCATTTCACACTAAAATATAATAAATAATCATATTACATGGGAATATAATTTCAAATAAGGAAACTATAATAAAAATACTGATATTAAGATCAATAACTCAACATAGGAGACACATATCTAAACATCCCATCGAAACTAAAGTCTCGTCATGATAAAAGCTTCCCATTCAATCACTATAACATACCTATCATGTCCAAAAAATCCTATCACTTGTCTACCAGCTTCCCAGATCGATAAAAACTTCCCTTTGATACCATTTTTGTAAAAAACCAACCCAGGTTACCATCGAACCTAGAACCTGGCCCGATATTCCACATTCCCTAAGGTAATTATCTATAACCACGGGCTAGAGACTAGGACCCAAGAACCACACAACTACTAGAGGTAATTATTTCTCACAATATAAAGAAGATAACATGGAATATATATATAAATAGTAGCGAGAAATAGTGGGAGAAAAAAATATATTCCATAACTGAAAAAAGTCCACGAAAACAATAAAACTCAAGAAGTTAGAAAAACCCAAAGTATGAGTCCAATAGAAAAGGACAAATGAAATAGAAATTGACTACTCTGGGTGATCGCAAGGTAAAAACTTCCACAATCTCACCACCATCTACCCAAAATCTGCTGACATAAACTTCACTGCATCACTACAACGCCTTTCCTTTCCCTGTATTAAAATATATAATATGCTCTACGTAACACTAAAGGGGTACACAGGGTGTGAGCTAAACTAAATCAGTAGAATCCCACCCAAGTGTTCTATAACAAGTCTATATATAATAATACAATCATGATCAACTTTAAATAAAAAGGCATGTTAATCATTTAAATAATATTTATATCAAAAGCAAGGTAAAACATACCTTTTTTCCATAGTTTTAAATAATCATAGTAAAAAAGTTTCAATTAATGTCACATGTATAAAAGAATGTAATCAAATAAAAATAGTACAAACCAAAAGCATAGGTGAAATCATGCCAAGGATCACTATAGGCTAGGCTATCTATAAAACTCATACCCAAACATAGACAATCACACACTTCAATCTTATATGCATATGCATTCAATCTCAAGAGCATCAGAACACCTGCGAAAGTGAACCTACCAAGAGTGTCTAACGAGTACCTAGAATTATAGACCTTGGTAAAATAAGAACCATCCCATGATAATACCCTCCAATAGTACCAATGGATGAGTCCTATTACTAAACCTTCCACATAAGTAACCAAGGCTTCCAATGTGATACATTTTTTAGATCAATTCATCAAAATGAAGATTTGAAAACCATTTCATAAACCCATTTCACAATTATTTGGAAATATATTTTCCTTTACTAAAATAAGGGATATTATATTTTAAAAAAACCATTTGTAAAAACATAAATCTCCCTTGCCATTTCATTTTCAAAACTATTTATAAAAATAGAGCAATACATTTCATCCAAAACAGGATAGAGATGGAACCACCTACCTCAACTTGGGTCACACATTCCCGAATTAGAATCCACCAATAAGGGAGGAATGAAAAGACAATAATAGAGGCCCTACAACTAATTCCCATATCTTAGAATCAATTTAACAGGGAAATTGGTCAATAGAGAATTTAAAAGTCACATACCTCAAGGACCTCACACACCGCTCCACAACCAACACAAGGGTCAACCTATGTGAGAATAACACACAAAAGATCTAGGAAGGATCAAGGATAAAATCATTATAAAATCAACAGATCTAAAAATGACACAAAATAGAAATTCCATGACCAATAGAAATAAAGAAGTAGACATGTCTCTTACCAGGGAGAAGCAATTCTACCACCATAGATATTAGTCACCCAACAAAATGGTTCAGAAGGATCGAAGGTACCCAAAATTTCTTGGGAGGGAACATAGGGTTCCAAATAAGAAACCCACACGATGAATGAGAAAAGAATAATACATGTAGTGTGATAAATACCACTGGACCTGAACAATTCACATTTTGAATCCCTTTCATGGTGTGAATTTCATGATTTATGAAATAAATCAAAAAAGGAATTTCCCATATTAAAAATCGAAATCCATACCATTTCAAATCCTGAAATCCTTTAAAAACTTTTCAAATTTTTATTCTCTGAATTAGTTTATGATATCATCCTAGTGATGAATTCACATTGTGTAACTGGTTCATTATGTGAATTTTTCCAACAGGCAGTTCATAGTCCAAATTTTATGTAAAAAAACTTGAACCATCTCCTAAGCTCTCTAAATCCAAAGAGAATCCTCTAAATCCTTTGATGAATTTATACCCAGAATCCATTAATTAAAACAAGAATACATCACTGAACATTAGGTCATTTTCTCCTACTAATGCTCCCCATCACTAAAAGGCCCGAAATGTACCCAAATGAAAAGGAAAATGACAAGAGGGAGAATATGTACATGAAATAAGGTAATGGGATGCTACACCTTAGGAATGTTTCATATTTAAAAAACCAAATGCCTTAAATTATTCAACAATGGAGTAAATATTCCATGAATACTACTAGAGTTTTAAGATTTTTTGATGGGACATTAACAAATGATTCTCACCAATAATGAATTTTTATTATGGGAATCCATCGCTAATGTATTGTTATAAAAAATGGTGCCACAATTATGTTTTTTTGTGATGGTTCATTATATATAATAATTATTTGTGATGGATGGAGTATCTATTTCAAATAATAGCATTAATCTTTCTTAAATAACCAATTCTAATAACCCATCGCAAATAATTATTATTTGAGATGGGATTTTAATCCTTCACTGACAAGCCTCATAAATATTTTTAAAAACCAATTGCAATGGATATTGTCATCCATCAAAATTGATATTTTTTAGATAAATAATAATAATTTTAAATACAAAATTTATTTTTTAAGAAAATAAATATAATAAAAACAAGAATAACATTATTACATAATTTCACACATAATATCTTTATTATCCCAAAATACATAATTGTTATAAAAAATTAGAATTAACTAGTATCAATTAAAGAAGGATTACTAAAAGGGTTAGTGGGAGGAAAATCCAAAACAACACCAAGTGAAAGCTATCTCATATAATCTAACATCTACCCATCTCTCTGACACTGCTGCTCACGCTCCTCCTCCCTCTCTACATCAGATACATCATATCATCCTAATCACTCAACCTTTATTCATACTTTGAAGTAGAAAATGATGATGAATCCACACAATATCCCTTTGATCTGATCGATGAAATCAATGATATACCATAATAACTAGTTGGAATCAACCATGAACCAATACCAGTCACCCGACCTTTCTTGACACTATGTATAGTCACCTTTGTATAATCCCCCTCATCAAAACATGATACACATGTGGCATATTATTAGATCTCAGCTTGAATCTCTCATGAATGATAAGTCATAGTCTCATAATTTTCATTCAAATATAATCAAAAATTAGAATAAAAATAAAATTAATATCATAATTTTTAAAAAAAATTACTAACCACAATCAGTCACTGTCTATCATAAAAAAGATGTCATGTATGGGGATTTGTGTACATCTTTTTATAAACTTAAAAATACGTAATATAGGGGTTAATAGTTTCTTGTATAATAAATATTTTTTAATTTAAATTATATATACATTAATAAATAATAATACTTACCATATCTCTTTGATGTATACCAAATGCACAACTCCCGACCCTTTGTGTGACCTCCTGCCTCCTACAGTTATGAGGCACGGATGATGAAATCCTTATAAAAGTATCTCATATATAGTAGGAGTATAATATATTCCATAATTGAGTTAAAGAATAGTTATATTGTATGAGAGAATCAAGGATGGTCAGAAATAGTAACCATAAGTCTATCCATGGATCACTTTCTTAGGTTGTGTACAAATTGAAGAAAATGATCATGTATACAAATCTCCCATGACTCCAGGATAGAAGAACTCAAGATATAATAAATAAAAGACCATAAATGATAAAATAATATTAATAAAACATATTAATAATTTAATAAAATATATTATTTAATAACATACAATCTTGTGGTCGAACATCATCTGATGAATGATAATAGGAACCTGATCCCATGACACCCATGATATAGGAAAATAATTTCTTAAAATTGCACCAACTCTCCAAATATCTAATTGATAAAAATTATGAAAATAAAACCAATTAATCATAACATTACTACCAAAAGTAATAAAAAATTTATTATAAAATAAATAAATTAAATAATTGATCATACCTTCGTAAATGAAGATCAAAATCAAGAGATGGACGTATCTAAGGAACATGGTTCCAGATCGTCAATCAAAAAAGGCTATGCCCCCTCATAATATCCAGAAATATCCTATGGATTAGATGAATTGGGATCATCATTAGGAAGTCTAACACCATTTATAGAATGAAATAGACTATTAGGAGCATCTCTAGCCATCTAAAAAATTAATATTACTTGTAAAAAATTGTTAATATAGATATAAAATATAAAAAAGTAACAAATACCATAATATAATAATTATACCAGAAAATAATTGTTAATACATATGTTAAATATAAAAGAAATACTAGAATATAATAATTACCTATAACTAAATACGAGAATATAAAAACCCAATATGTAAATATTTGTTAATATAGATATAAAATATAGAAAACTAATAAATACCACGTAGAATATAATATTTTTATCTTCAATAATTATTAATACAAATATCAAATAAAAATATGAATAATTAATAGCAACAATGAAGGAACAAAATAAATCATCGGGTCCATCCATCTAAAATAAATAATCAAACCTATAAATAATTATTAATAAAAATATAAAATATAAAAAATTGATTAATACTTGAATATAATAAATCATTAATAATTTTATTCCTTATCATAATCAAGGACAATTTCTTCATCTTCATCTTCAAAATCATATATTTCCATATTACTTTCAGTTTCATCTTCCCTTATTACTTCATCAACATTATCAATATCATCATCCCTTAACTGGGGGGTTATAATTAATATATATATCTCAATAGTTAATATATATATATATATATATATATATATATATTTGCGGATGTTTCTTAATTTTTTTAATATGATTCACTTCCATAGAACCATTTTCATTTTCATAAAACCGATTGTCACAAGATTTCATTATTATTACACTCCACTGGTCATTCAAGTCTTTGGAAACATCATAGTAATTTTCATAATAAACAATTTGTTCTTGATGTGATAATATAAATGTTTTATTTAATATAATAATACTATAATATTTAATGTCAACAAATCTTTGTCATGGATAAACTCTAAACCATTTATTAGTATCGAACCAAGGGAATTTATACATTGTTATATAATTTGTCCCTATATAACATAACTTAATTATTTCATCAAGCATTACATAAAAGTCAACCTCACCTTATCTATAATGAGATCATTTTAAATAAAAACCACTATTAATTTATTTAATGTTTCATTGAAAACAACCCAACTTATCAGTATTTGAAACCAATATGTAAAATTATATTGATGACATTATTAAAAAGAAACATGGGTAATTTTTATAAATTGTTTTTTTGATATGGTCATCATATAGTCAATAAAATAAATAATGTAAATAAATGTATCTATTATAAAAATTTGAAAACATAATTAAAATTATCACTTAATGAAAAAAACATGTAATTTATTCTAAATTAAGTAGAACATACGTATGATCTATGTTTAGTTATTCATTAGAAATCCATCATTCATGATAACCACCAAAACCATGCTTGGGATGATTTAAAACTAATAATTGATGGTATTCAATATCATCAAAATTTTAATCATTTTGATCCATGAAATTATATTTTTTAGGATATTTCAATTGAAAATAATAATAGAATAATTTTGAAATTTCCTCCTTCAAGTATGCTTCTGAAGTTGACCCTTCAAATGATTTTTGTTATAAACTTTCTTCTTTATTTTTTTACATAAATAACTCAAATGAGTACATCCATCAGAATTGTACAACCCATCTACATTTATATTTATAGGGAAAATGAAATATTAAATTTTCCATTGAGTTAAATAAGGACAATGGGAATATTTTCTCTAATTTACGTAAAATTAAACAATATCTTTTCGAAACATACTCAATATATCATAATCTAATGTTTCTACACAAATATCTCAAAATAAATGTAATATTTTGGTTAAAAAATCCCAAATAGATGAATTCAACAACCCTATTAGGCTAATAGGTAGTAATATTTCCATTATTACATGAAAATCATGAAATTTTAACATATTAATATTGAAATTTCTGAAGAAATGAGATAAATTATAAGTATAACCGTACAGTAACTTCAAATATCTAATACATGGAAAAAATAAAAAAATAATTTATTTAGAAAGTGTTTAAGATACTTTTGGATTCATTTTTGACCTTTCATATTAAAATAATTCAAGTTCAGGACATCTTTAAATTCATGTAAGAACTAATCATGCCTTTATATTATCTTTCTTCTTACCAGGTGTTTCCAACAAGGTATGAAATATATTATCAAAAAAATTCTTATCCAAATTCATTACATATAACATGTGATGAAATAAAAAATCATACCAATATGGTAGGTCCCAAAAAATACTATGTTTTATTAAATTATAATATATCCCAAAAAATTTTATTTTTATATTTTTGGTTGGTTCAAAAGTAACAAGATATAATGAAAAGATGATTGATTTTACCTAAATACCTAATATTTTCACTGGAGATTCATCTCTTTCAATTTTACCTTTGGTAAAATTATTTTTATTCCTTCGAAATGGGTGATCTATAGGAAGAAATCTTCAATGAATGTCAAAATAACTAGTCTTTCTTGCATTTCCAAGAATAAATGATTTTTTCTCAACCATATAGTACAAACATGATTTTAGATCATGTGTACTATATCCATATAACATACCATATTCTATAAAGTCCACAATCATCCACATTATTTCAACCTTCAGTTAAAATTTTGATCTTTAACTATATCAAATGTAGTTGCACCATTGTTCCATAATGAAATTAACCAATCAATTAGTAACTTTAAATAAACATCAATATTCTTATTTTTATGTCCTAGAATTAATAGAACAAAATTTATTTATGGTTCCTCCATTATCATCCAAGGAGGTAAGTTTTACGGAATATTTAAAATTGGAAAATAAGAATATTGACTACCGTAAGCACCAAATGGACAAAAACCATCACTAAAAAGACTCAACCAAGTATTATGAGGATCTAAAGAAAAATAAGGATGAATGTGATCAAAGTATTTTCATTAATAAACATCACATGAATGATTTGCACTTTTATTTATGTAATTATTTTTTTTATGCTATGTCATCGATGCAGTTGTGTTTTGAGATATAAATAATTGTTTTAAATGGGGTGTAATTGGAAAATACCTCAATTTTTTTACAAGAAATATGGAAATTCCCTATTGTGCCTCTTTATACCTCAACTCTCAACATGTTTTAAAATTAACTAATGATTCATACTCACCGTAATATAAGATTCAGTCATTTTAGCATGCATGGTTCTTTTGATAACTAAGAATCAAATTATGGACTAACATTTTACTTTCGTTAAAATTTGCAATTAATGTATTTACATCAGGAAAAAATGATTTAAAAAAAGAAAATATTTGATCAAAGAAACTATTTGAAATTCCAAAATTTGATTTAATAGCTATAAATTTGATAACATATTCATGCTTACTTATCCAACAACCTATATATAAGTCGGCCTCAATAGATTTCAACAAATTGTAAAATTAAGAAGGTTCTGATTCAGTATTTGGAATATCAACCTGAGTTTTTGTTTTCTAAATAGATGGGCTAGTATACTTATTTACTAAATTCTAAAACGATGGATCTAGAACAAAAAAACTGTATTTTTTACCGAATTTCAGTTACCATGTTGATACCAAAGAATATAATCTTTTAGAAAACCAAGACATAATAGATGAATTCCAACATTTTCAAATGATTCAAATCTATTAAGATCTCTTTTCTTACATGGGAATTTAATTATTCCTTTAGAAGCAATTTTTTAATTTAATGATGCAAATGACATAAATGGTTCTACACCTTTAATGAAGAAAGAATTTATACTAGAGTCGTAGGGATTTTTTCGATGATTTATCCAATTATAATCGCATAATAGAAAATGGTGTTTAATTCATGAGTCCAAAATTATCTTTAAAAAATAAAAATAATATTAATTATTACTCATTGGGACTAATTAAAAATTATTATTATATTTTAATTATGACTAATTAGTCTTTCATATATATTTTTATACAATTTATTACAAATTCTTACAATTTACTAATATTTAAAAATTATTAATAATATTTAATAATTAATACTAACATATACAAATTATATAATGATTACTGCTAATTTTTTTTAATTAATACTATATTTTATACTAATTATTGTGAGTTTTTAATATTTTTCAGTATTTTTTATTATTTTACAAGGTATTAAAACAATTTTAGTAATTATTAAAAATATTTTTTAATTTTAACTAAATGATACAATTATTTATCAATTAATACTAATTATTTTTTAATTATAATAGAATTTTTAATAAATATTACTAATTTTTAATAATGCCTAGTATTTCATAAACATTCTTTTTCATTTTATTATAAATTATTATAATTTCCTCAAATTTAAAAATTATTAATAATATTTAGTAATTAACACTAACATTTACAAAATATTACTAATATTGACTGATTAATTTTTAATTATTACAAATTATTTAATGATTATTACTAATTATTTCTATTATTATTATTTTCATTAATTATAAATTATTTCAATTTTTTAATAATTATTAGTATTTTATATATATTTTTTAAAAGGTATAAATTTTTTTACTAATTATTAATAACTATGTTTTTAATAAATATTTCTTATTCTTAATTTTATTTTTTTTCATTAAAACAATTTTATAAAATTTTTAAAAAATGTTTTTCTTATAAAAAAAATTTCTTAGATTTTATTTGCTCATAATTTTTATAAAACACTCCTTTCCTATTTATTTCATATGTTATATATATATATATATATATATATATATATGTTACATTATTTATTAATCAAATATAACTACAAAAGAAAGAGGTATTAGCTGATGTTTTTCTGTTATTGGTAGCAGTATAAACCATCGGTACATGGTTTAGTAAAGGTTATGAAAACCATCACATATTTCACTGTTGGAGATAATTTAGTGGTGGTTTTTCCTTTTTAGTGGTTGTTTTTGTATGTTTCTGAAGCATTTAGTAGTGGTTTTGATTTCATTTAGCAAATTTTATTTTTTTTTAAAACAGCTAAAAATAAAATAGAGGTGATGAACATAACTTTTGCTACATACATTATTGATGGTTATTTTTAGAGGTAGTTTATGATAACTACCACTAAATAAATTCATAAAATATATATAGTGTTCTTTATCATATAGTGTTGCTAAATATATTTCTATTTTTTTATTTTTTTATAATATTTAATAAAAATAATATGCATATAAAAACTGTGATATACAATAAAATAAAACATAAATATACAATAAACTCATCATATGTAACATCCTACCCCTTTCTCATGGGATTGAGAAGGCGGTGAGATGCTACTTATCCTTATGCAACGTTCCCAAGGTGCCAAAGGATGGAAATAAATTCCCAGGGCTTCAAGAAAAATTGGGGAATGATTTTACCTTAGAAAAAAACAAACCAACCAAACAAGGAATAACCAACCACAACTATATGATTCATTTCAGTAATTTAAACAATGATAACTCATTACCAAGAGACAACCAAATAGACAAACTCTTCCATAACAATTCCCAAATACCAATACAATTAAATCACAAAAAAAATCCCAAAATCAGAGTACTAAGAAGAAGACTCATCAACAAGACCCAATGGAAACCATGAAACACTCCATAGCTCCACACCAAACTCCATGCTCCAAATACCACAATACCGCCCAAGAATCACGATGTACTGCTAGAAAAAATGAGATGCTTTACCTTTGCCTGTATCTCGTAATACCACATCTAGAAAATCACCCAAGTTACAAAGAAGGGGTGGAGTAATAATACTCATTAGGTTTTCCCTAAATTCATCCCTACACATTCCAATAGGATAGAACTGTTCGCACATTTAAATAATGCAGACTATATAAAACATCAAATATTGCTACAATTTTCAGTAAGCCAAACACACCCTTACCTAGACATTTTTCACCCAAATCCATATAATACATGGGAAACACAAAAACCATGTCATAATACATTTTACCACAAAATATTAGAACAAAATTCTCCTCCTTTTATATCCACACACAAAAAAATCATAACTATAGAGTTTTACACAGCGTAACTGGTAAACAGTCACGATGGAGCTTCCCATCGAATCATGTTTACTCCTTTCCCAATTTATTGGTACAACACTCCCACCTATCTTTTTTTGTGTCCCTTCCATACACTATTCATCACCTTTTTATAGTGTCACTCCCCACCCACTTCTCATCATTCCAACACAAGCATAAAATTCTCAAGCTGATAAACAAGCACATACACCCACTAAATCCACAACAATATGAAAATAACTATTTCACAAACAAACAATCCCTTAGGACATCATCCATTCCACATTACATTTCAATAAAGAAACCCATTTTATTGAAAAACATTTTCACAAACTATTTTCATAAATCATCCCAAGATAACGATTTTAAAATCCGACAGCAAAGAATATATCATCGCAAAATTCCATTAACCAAAAATCCACAAATCATAACAAAAATGAATTTAAAAAAATCGTCGCACATCATAATCACAACCAAATCCAAGAAAAAACAATTAATTTAAAACCAGACTTCTAGTTCTAGAAAAATGGAGTTGATAGAGAAGCCACCTACCTTAGGGTTTTAGTGAAATCGACCAACTCACAACCCTACCACAAATCTGAGTGAACTCTCCACCAAAACCACCTTATATCTCTTTTCCTAACATCAACAACACCAAATCTAAACATTTTTGGCCAAAAAACCCTATATATATATGTGATGGTTATAGATCAGAAAAAATAGAGAGATATATATATATATAACTATATATAAGTAAAACCAAGAAAGATCCAAGAGAAAAGGCTTACCGGAGAAGAACTGCCTTCAACGCACCTTAAAAAACTTCGAATCACCTCCAAAATGAGTGGGATAAGTGACCTAACCCTTGATGAGAGTAAATACTAAGTTAGTCTTGAGTGGGAGAAAGTTTTGGGTGTTTTAGGTTAAATCCCAAGTGACCCATTTTTAAAAAATCCATTTCTAAAGTCGCGCATGGTTATCTCGCATGGTTAGAAAAGCTGTGTGCTAATTGTGCTCTTGCTACTATCCAAAAGGTTCCCCACATGGTTTCCTCACACGGTTAGATAAAACATGCATAAACCATGAGAAGCCCATGAACTCTTGTTGCACAGTTACCTGGGGGGTTCTGCACGGTTTCACCTAACCATTCTCAAACCGTACACCCTTAGAAAAGTACCAAAACCATTCCAAAACCTTCCCAAACCCTCCCAAACATTACCCAAACACTTTATCCAAATAAAAATTCATAAAAATGGTTACATAACTCAAAATTGGGGTTCTCCATTCTCCAAATCATTAGAGTTTTTGTCCTTAGAAAGTAGAGAACCATCGCTTTACTGAAAGAGCTTTGTCCATTGCTCGACCAAATTTTTCTCCCACTCCCCATTCTCCTCTTGAATCTGACCATGCTACCAAAAAACCCAAAATAAAATGATTATTTTACCATCAATGTCTTTCTCTTTCCTATCTACAATCTGCACTAGCATATTCACCAACTAAGCATCTAAATCTGGCTCAACATGATCCCAATCAAATCACATGGTTAGGATCTGATTGATGCTTCTTCAACTGAGAAACATAGAATATATTGTGCATCGCACTAAAACATGGTGGAAAATCCAACTAATAATCCACCTCTCCAACCTGATCAAGTATCTCAATAGTCCCAATATACCTTGGAGATAACTTTCCCTACTTTCTAAACCGACGATGTCCAAACCTAGGAGAGATTCTCAAGAACACATGATTACCCACCTCGAATGATAAAGTTCATCGATGATGGTCCCCATAAAATTTATGATGACTCTAAGATGTCTCCATTTTTTCCTTATCAAATTAGTCTTCTATATAGTCTCTTAGTCAAGGCTTCGTCCAAACATCGAGATCTCACCTGTTTTCACCAAACAAAGTGGATATGACATGAATTACCATACAGTGCTTCAAACAGAGCCATATGTATTGTGGTATGATAACTATTATTATACGAGAACTCCACCAATGGTATGTTCTCCTCCCATGAGCCACTGAAATCCATCACACTAGCCCATAACATATCTTAAAAAGTCTATATCATCCTCTCAGATTTCCCATCTGTTTGAGGATGGTATGCCATACTCATTGTCAACTATATCCCAAGGGATTGTTGCAAGGATTTCCAAAAATGAGATGTGAACCTTGGATCTCTATCTAATATAATCTAAACTAGAACACCATTATTATTTACCTCTTCATAGTTATATATTTTTTATATATCCTACACTATATGATATTAACAAATAGGGATGAAATGAGCCGATTTTGTGAGCTGATCCACTATCACCCATATGCCATCATTCTTTCTGACCATTCTTGGGAGACCTGTAAAAAAATACATCACTATCAATTCCCACTTCCATATAGGGATAGGTAAATATTAAAACATACCTATCGGTCACTGATGCTCTTCTTGCCTTACTGACAAGTCAAGAATCTTGAAACAAACTCCTCCACTTTCCTTTTCATACTAGCCCACCAAAACTGTGCTTTTAATAACTTATTTTTTTTTTAATTCTAGGTTGGAAAAACTATCTGGAATGAAGATAATACTTGAGAATTTCCTCCTAAAAATCCATCGTTACAACCATCCAATTCGAAAAGCACAAAACTGAATACCTATTCAGTTCACATCCCTTAATGGTCTTGCCACTATTGAGTTTCGAACTCATATCCATACACTCTAAATCAAACATCTGTACCTCTTTAACCAAACCAACCAAGTCAAGAACCAATGAGACCAGAAATAAAAACCACTAAGTCAACATATTCCTCACATTCCCACCACATTTCAGTTATAACCAACATCAACTATCACTGATCTGATTCATGTTTCATCGCTTAGGCATACGAATTTCTACTTAATGCATTTTCCACCAAATTTACCTTACCCAGTGTGTACATTAAGTCAAAGTAAAACATCTAGAGATACTCCATCCATCTTCTTTTACTCAGGTTCAAATCTATTTGTGAGAAAATATTCTTCAAGCTCTTATGATTAGTAAATACAATGAGTTTCTCACCGAAGAGATAATGATGCCACATTTTCGAATCATGAACCACAACCGCCAACTCTGAATCATGAGTTGGGTAGTTATTCTCATGAACCCTCAATTACTATGATCCATACACAACCACATGATCCCCTTACATGAGAATACACCCCAACCATGATCCTGATGCGTCACAATACACCATGTACCTTTTTCCTGGTTATTGAAAAACCAATATTAGTGATGATTTAAGGAGACTCTTAAGATCTTAAAAATATTTCGGACACTTCCCATTCCATTGAAATGGAACATTCTTCCTTATCAAATCTATAATTGGTGAGGCAAATTTTGAGAAATCATTAACAATTGTCAATAATATCTAGCTATACCAAGGAAGCTCTATATCTCGAAAACATTCTTTGGTGGTTTCCATGAAATAAAAACCTATATATTTTTCAGATCAACTGAATCTCTATTATTATAAATAAAATGGAAAAGGAAATGAACCTCGTGTATCCAGAAATCAAACTTCAACAATTTAGAATATAACTGATGATCTCTCAAGATCTCCAACACTATCTCAAAGTGTTTCTCATGATCTCCCCTTATCCTAGAATACACCAATATATCATCAAAAAATACCACTAAAAAAGATTCCATATATTTCTAAAATGTCTGATTCATTAATGCCATAAAAACTACTAGTGCATTCATTAGACTAAAGGTCTTAACCACATACTCATAATGTTCATATCTACTTCTGAAGGTTGTTTTCAAAATATACTCCTTCCACAACCAGAATTGATGATATCTTTATTGCAATTCAATCTTGGAGAACCATTGAGCTCCCCTAAACTAATAAAACAAATCATCATTACATGGAAGTGGATATCAGTCCTTTATCATAGCCTGGTTAAGGCTACGATAATCAACACACATCCACAAATTTTCATCCTACTTTTTAACAAACAAAACCCGATTTTCACATGAAGATGTTCTAGGATAGATGAACCCTTTGTTTTCTAACTCCTATAATTGCATTTTTAATTCCCTAAATTCTATTGGTGCCATCCAGTAAGATGAAAGTGGTATGGGATTGGTCCCTATAAGGAGATCAATGGTAAAATCCAATTCCCTCATGGGTGGAAACCCTGATAATTCTTTGAGAATGACATCCAAAAACTGGTCAAAAATCACTGGAAATGTTTATTTTATTCCATTGATTCTAATTAAAACACCATTAACTAATATGAGATCGTGCTAATAGCCAGTACCAACAAGTCTGTTGCACCCTTATTTTCATTATTCTCTCCTCTATAGTGATATTCGACACTATCATCCATCCTGAAACTAACCATTCGTACATAATAGTTGATGTGGCCCTTAAATATTTCCAACTAATACATTCCCAAGATTATATCACAAGAATCCATATCAAGCACTCATAAATCTCACATTAAATCAACCCCACCCACAGCTATAAAAAATGTTCTACATAGGAAGGATCAACACTCTCTTTGAACCAGAGGAGTTTGAATTTTTAAAACCGAAGGCATAATTTCCATGGTTAAACCAATTAAACTAAAAACATGATAAGTAACAAAAGAATGAAAATCACCCATATCAAACAATGCTTGCATCAAGGTATAATTTAAAAGAATTATACTATGCACTGTGTATAGTCCCGACTAATCATCCACAACAACTTACTCAGCTCCAAACAACTTCTTTATTGCCACACTCTGCTCTTTATTTAATTACTGAGGAGTTATGATATTCCTGGAATCAATATGACTAACTTTAGTCTGCTGATGAGGGGTATGATGCTGCCCCCTCCTTGTCAAGGCATAGGATGCCTACGACCCTTGAGGACTGTCATGGACACCCAACCTTAAAGCATTATGACAATAATGGTAAAGACATCCCATCTGCTTATAGTTTTGATATGATCAAGGTTGTTCCCTAAAATCCCACTAGATGTGGCATGTAGAGGAACACTATAAAACATCTCGGATTACTCTGAGGCTTTGGAGTAATATTCCCCGATCATTTCATCAAATTTTGAGACATAATATTACCCTATAAATAAGATTCCCTCTTCCTCTTGATCCAATCATTAGAGTTCCCACTATTTCTTGTGGGTACCAACATACTTCCTTCACATGTAGCTCCCAAAATATCCTATTTAGATACTGTTTATATATTCAAAGTTTCCTTGTAATAACTTATACATATAACTAATATTTTAGAATGAATTCCCTACCTTAACCCAGCTTCAAAAATATGTGTCTTCAACGATGTAATAACCACCACCTCGGGTGAAAACTGCACTAAGTTTATAAACTTAATTGCATAATCTTTTACCGAGAGGTTATCGTTCTTTAAATGGATTAAATCTTTTGGGTCCTGAATTTTGAACATGTGAGGGTAGAATTTCTTGTTAAAAAATTCCTCAAAACCCTCCCATGTCAAACCATGGCCCATTTCATCTTGGACTTCCAACTCCCACCACTGACGGGCAAGATCTTTCAACCATGCCTCCTCCTTTTATGGTTCCAAATCACCCCTAAAGATGGGTGGATTCTAATTTTGAAACTGAACTGCATGATCCACATGTTTTGTCTCATCCACTTTATTCCACCTTTACACATATTGAAAAGATTTCACTATACTCTGCCCTAGCTTTTGATTCACCTGGGGATTAGGTGAAACCACATTTTCTGCACCCTCCTCTAGTTTGTCTCTACGATGCCTACTCGGTCCCATTTCTATCATTACAAAAACCACCATAAGTATCACTACTGTAGTAATAAAAGGCTTAAAATTTAAAATTCAATTACATTTAAACAATAAAGACCAGTCTTTCCATAGGATAACATTTCCATTTTTTCACTATTTTGAAAAATCCCACAATGTTTTGAAAATTAACCCATTTTTAAAATTCCACAACCATCAACATTTCAAATCCACACATTTGAAAATAATTTCCAAATTTTTCACAATTCAATATATTCATAACACAACATAAATCATTATGTAAAATGAAATATGAAATCCTAGTGGGAAGTAATTTCTACCATTTATTCCATGCTCATCTCATTGGATACACCTACGAAAATGAGATTTCCAAAGCCTATAAGTATCTCTGCAACACTAATGTACCCAAATCCCTAGTAACTTGAATTTGATCATAAAAGAGTTAGATATGTCCTTTTATTCTATACATCTCAAGTTATGATAGTCCTACTCCTTGATACCATCCTGACTCAAGGAATAAACTAAGAATGAGTGTCAAATCCAAGACCCATACCAAGAACCGATGAAAAAAGATCAAATAACGGATTCCACTTGTAGCATCCCCCCCCCCTTCCTCATTGCCTTGAGAAGGTGGCGAGATGCTACTTGTAATTGGGCGATGTTCCAAAGGTGCCAAAGGCAGGAAATAAATGCAGATGGATTTTAGAACAATTGGGGAACAATATTCTCTTAGAAAAAAACTAACAAACCAAACAATTCATAACCTAACACAACTTCATGATGCATTTTAACAAATTAAACCATGATAACACATTACAAAGAGACAACCAAAAAACCAAACACATCCATAACAATTTCCAAAAACCAATACAACTAAATCAAAAAAATCCAAAAATCATAGTACCAAGAGGAAAAATCATCAATAAGACCCAAAGAAAACCATGACACACTCCATATCTCTACACTAATCTCTATTATCCAATCACTACAATACTTCCCAAGCATTAGGATGGACCACTAGAAAAAACGAGATGTTTTACCTTTGCCTATATCTAAGAATACCACATCTGTAATAACACCCAACTTCCAACGTAGGGGGTCATTAATAATACTATGTCAGTTTTCCCCAAAAGGATTCCCTACACATTCCACTAGGATAGAACCATTACACATTTATATAATTAGTTTATATAAAACATTAAATGGTTCAACAATTTCCAGCAACCCAAACAAACCCTTACCAAGCCATTTTTCACCCAAATCCACACAATAAAAGGGAAATACAATAACCATTCCATAATCCATTTTACCATCACATATTATAAAAATAATCTCCACCTTGAATAACCACACATAAAAAAAGCATAACTATAGAGTTTCACACACCCAAACCAGTAAATAGTCACGGTGGAACTTCTTGTCCAATCCCATTTATTCATTTCCCAATCTAGTGGTACTTCATGCCCTCATATATTTTATGGTATACCATACATAAACTATCCATACCACTTTTATTTTGGTACTCCCCACCCACTTCTAATTATTCCAACACAAGCACAAAAATCCCAAGCTCATAAACAAGAACATATACCCACTAAAGCCACAACAATATGCAAACAACTATTTCGCAACCAAAAAATACATTAGGAAATTATCTAAGCCACATTAAATTTCAATAATGTAACCCATTTTATTGAAAAAATAAATAAAAAATCATTTTAACAAATCAACCCAATCTACTGATTATAAAATCAACATTTTAAAATCTGAAAACAATTAATATTTCACCGCAATAGCCCATTTTCCCCAAAATACAAAAATCATCACAAAATGAATTTCCAAAAATCATCACACATAATAATCACAACTAAATACAATTAAAACTAACTAATTGAAAACAATGCCTCTAGTTCTAGAAAAATGAAGTTGCGAGAGAAGTCGCCTACCTTAGGGTTTCGGTGAAATCAACCAACTCCCAACCACACCAAAAATATAGGTGAACTCTCCACCAAAACATCCTTAGATCTCTTTGACTAACATAAAAAAGAAAAAATATAAACATTTTAGGGAAAAAACCTAGATATACATGCAATAGTTGTAGATCTAGAAAACTTAGAGAGAGGGCGAACTAGATTTAAGGAAAATCAAGAAAGATCCAAGATAGGAGGCTTACTAAATAAGAACCACCTTCTCTAAACATTTAAAACCCTTTGAATCACCACCAAAACGAGTGGGACGTGTTAAATAACCCTAGAGGAGAGTAAATCATGAGTGAGGATTGAGGGGGAGGTTGTTCGGGGTGTTTTAGGTTAAATCTGAAGTGACCCATTTTATAAAAAAAACCATTTTTAAAGTCGTGCATTATTAACTTGCACGGTTAGACAAACCGTGTGTTAACTATGATCCTGATATTATCCAAAGGGTTCCCCACATGGTTTCCTCACATGATTAAACAAACCATGCACAAACCCTGAGAATCCCACTGCCTCATGTTTCATGGTTACCTAGGGGGTTCTTTACAGTTTCACCTAACCGTTCTCAAACCGCACGCCCTTTGAAAAGTCCCAAAACCCTTACAAAACCTTACCCAACCACTTTAACCACAAAAAAAGGAATAAAAAGGATTACATACCTCAAAACAGGGGTACTAAATCATATATACTCCATCATACATCCACATTCATACAAATACAACCTTAGTCACCATAACCTCAACCAACTGATAACCTCAGTCAACCCATAACCTCAGTCATTAATATATTCACATAAAATATGTCCACCAACAACAAAAACCCATGGAAAATAAAAATTCATCTCATTAACTCAAATGTATCCATATACCTCCACATCATATCATTAACTAGAACCGACCACCTCATGTCATCTATGAGAACAAAAACTTATAATGAAATTAGAATTCAACATAATAAATTAGAATTATAGTAGAATCATTGATAATATTTAAACATACCACATAAACTAAGAACCATCACGACTACCTTATGTATAATTTGCATGATCAAAAAGTCCATGATCCCATTTACTGCTAGTTTTTGTCACCTATTATAAAAAGTAAAATATTTAAGAAAATAAATACGAAAGAGAATAGACACATAATATATTCATAATGTTACACATAACATTTATTATTTTGTTACTAAAATAAAATAAATTTTAATATTTAACAAATAATATATCATTAATCACACTTTTAAAACATAAACTTACATATTTAAGATATGATTCAACATTTGGAATTGGAAAAGGACAAGTTATAAAAATCTAATCAATTTTTAAATCGTCATGTGGTGTACTTGAAATTTACTTAATAAATAAAATTTAAAGACTTTGATATGGAAGAATGCATTATATTTAAAAAATATTTCAATGGTGGATTTATCATGATTTCACATCAATCTGAGGGCATTTTCTATGGTTTTTACCATTACAAGCATGTATTAGTACATTAAAACTCTAAAAACATATTTACAAGCATACCATATAAAGCATAACTAAAAATTAAATTCCATCAATTCCTAAATTTCAAAACCCAATATACAGTTGTTTTCCTATTATTTCACATCCATATAACATCGTTTTTATAGTTTTGACCCCCTAACACACATTTTTGAAGACTTTGGTATCTTTAAAACTATTTATTGAGTTATTCCGAGGACACCACTCATTGGATGGAGTGTTCTCTATTAATATAGATCACAAATAATTAAAAAGAGGTTTCCCATGATTTCATGTAAATATTAGGTCATTTTACAGGGTTTTGATCATTATACACAGGTTTCAGTGCATTAAAACACTGAAAACATTCTTACAAGAATCCCGGGGAAATTGTAAATCAAAATGAAATTTCATTGAATCCTACATTTCAAAAATAAATCTATGGTCATTGTACTATGATTTCACATCCATCTGATGTCATTTTCCTAGATTTTATCCCCTCGCACATGTTTTTATTGACTTTGGTATCTTTAAAAATTATGTATTGAGTCATTCTGAGAACACTGCATGTTAGATGGATATATTGTCTACACGTACATGTCACAACCAATTCAACAACATTTTCCCCGTGATTTAATGTCAATTTGAATTTTTTATCTGTTATTTTTACCATTACACGCATGTTTTAGTGCTTTGAAACACAAAAATGCATTTACAAGCATGCGAATAATACCGTAACTTTGAATTAAATGTCACCAGTTCCTACATTTCAAAAATAAATCTACATTCATTGTACTATGATTTCACAATCATATAATGTTTTTTACCCTATCTTGATCCCTAGAGACACATTTATAAAGAATTTGGTTTCTTTTAAAAATGTTAATTAAGTTATTCCAAGCATAATTCATGTCAGATAGATGTGTCATTTATTCATACATGTAAACAATTATTCAATGCAGTTTTCCTATGATTTTACTTCAATTTGATGTTGTCTTCTATGTTTTTTATCATTAAACACATGTTTTAGTGATTTAAAACCCTACAACATATTAATGGTAATATTTAGAAAACCCTCATTTTAAATTATGTATTTTAAGTTCCAAAATTTCAAAAATAAATCTATGATTTTTTTTATGATTTAATATCCATTTGATTCCATTTACCTAGTTTTGACCCCCAGGCACACCTTTTTTAAGACTTCGATATCTTTAAAAACTATTTATTGTGTCATTACAAGTACACCACACTTTGGATGGACTAATTTTCTTTATTTACACATAAAAAAATAATTCAACATTGGTCTTCCCATGATTTCAAGTATATCGTAAGTCATTTTCTGGGTTTTTGACTATTACATACATGTTTTAGTGTTTTAAAACACTAAAAATGAATTTACAGGAATCCAAGAGAAACTGTAACTCAAAATGATGTATTGTTGGTTATTATAGTTAAAAAATACATCTAGATTCATTTTCCTAGGATTTCATATCCATTTGATGTTTTTTTCCTAGTTTTGACCCCCTGAAACGTGTTTTTAAAGATATTGGTATCTTTAAAAACTGTTTATTGAGTCATTCTGAGAACACCACATGTAGGATGGATGTGGTTTCAATGAATACAACTAAAAAACAATTAAATGGTGGTGTTACCATGATTTTACATCAATATGAGGTCATTTATTTTGGTTTTTACTGTTACATGGATGTTTCATTGTTTTAAAACACCAAAAAACTCTTTTATAGGAATTTCTTCCAAACTGTAGATTAGAATGATATTCCGTCAGTTAATAAATTTCACTAATCAATATATGGTAATTTTATTCTGATTTCACATCCATAAAATATAGTTTTCAAAGTTTTGACCCATGAAGAACATTTTTAAATACTTTATTATCTTTAAAAACTACTTATATAGTCATTACAAGCACACATCACATCAAATGAACATATTGTTTATGAAAAAACATCACAGATAATTAAAAAGTGGTTGTCCCATGATTTACCATCAACATGAGGTCATTTTATATGGATTGTACCATTACATGAACATTTTAGTGTTTTGAAACACTAAAATTGTATTTATGGGAATCCCTAGAATACTATAACTCGGAATTATGTGTTGTCTACTCATAAATTTTATAAATCAATATATGTTAATTTTATTAGGATTTTGAATCCATCCAATGTCATTTGTTTGGTTTTAACCCTCCAACGAACATTTTTTAAAGACTTTGGTATCTTTTAAAAATATTTACTAAGTCATTACGAGCACACCACATGTTGGATAGATTCTTTTTCTACATTTACACATAAAAAATAATTCAACAAATTTTCTTCCATGATTTCATGTTAAGATGAGTCTTTTATATGGATTTGACTTTTAGATGCACATTTTCATGTTTTAAAATACTAAAAACACATTTATGGGTATCCTATGAAAATCGTAAATCATATTGATATTCTGTTAGTTCCTACATTTATAAAATTAATATATAGTTTTTTTCCTATGATTTCATGGTCATCAGATACAAGAAATGGATGGTCTGACTTGAAGTGAATGTTTTTAATATAAAAGTGTCATTTTTTACTTTAAAACACATGTCAAATATCTAAAACCAATCAAATGATCACAAAATAATTTTAAACTTTATGAAAATGATCCATATTTCAATTTTGATATATAGGATTTGACTACGCATCAATATGAAACATAATGTATTTTCATAAGACTCAAAGTGAATGTTTTTAGTATAAAAGTTTCATTTTATATTAAAACATCTATCACATTTTCAAATCCAAGAAAACGAGATATGATTATTTTTAAACTTTAGTAAAATGATCTATAATTGATTTTTGATGTGTAGGAATTGACCACATGTAAATTGAACAAACAAAGTGGGTGTTATGAATAAAATATATTATTTTCAATACAAGTACTATTTTACTTTAAAACACTTATCACAAATCCAAAACTAAGAAAATTATCTCAGATTGATTTCAAATTTTCAAAAAAAATATCCATAATTCATTTTTGATGTGTAGTAACCAACCACATGTCAATCTGACACACGACGTGGTTGATATGACTCGAAGTACATGTTTTTAGTATAAATGTGTTATGTTAGTTTTATTCATGGTAGTTTTATGTATTATTTTGAAATGTGTGAATGGTTTATAGAGTTTAAATTTAACTCAGCAAGATGAGCTATAAGGAGGGAAATTTTCATGGGGATCATGTTTTTCATCCTCTGAAATAAAAACAACATTTTCCATTTTCGACCAACGCTAATCCTATTTTTTTCCTATAAGAGTCATGTTCTTTCACTTTTTCTTTCAAATATACAATTTCTATTTATGCTTATTGGTCAATAGCACTACTCAAACTTGTACTGGGTGTAGTAGTAATTTATGACAATTCCCTACAAAATACAGCTGATGAAGTACGCCAAGAACCCATCCCCCATACATGAAATATATGATCCTTCCCTAAAACTATTGAAACTGCATCATTCTGAGATACCGATGATGATTGTGAAGGGTTCACATCCTAGGATTCTTGAATTTTAACATGTTAATATAAAAGTATTAATAATGATTTTTTAATTATATTAACACTATAATATTATCAAATTCATAATTTTTTCATTACTATTTAATGATATTTCATCAATGTAAAATAATATTAATGAAAAATAAATTATAAAAAAAACATGCCTTAAACCCAAGTAAATGGAACCAGATACACGGATCAAAGGACACCAATAGAGATAATTGTCACAATTGTATCCATGTAGCTAACACCATTTAATTGGGTTTAAGGAATTTATGTTTTATAATTTATTTATCATTAATATGTTTTTATAGTAATTAAGTAAAATTAAATAGTAATGAAAATTACTTACTCTAACATCTCTAGTAGTTTCATTCACAAAACTATGATCAGAGTTTTTATGAACATTAATACACATCTATATCTGATCAACAAAGTGAACTAATTCACATCCTTTATAAAAAAATCAATAAAAGTTAAAAAAACCATGAATTATAATAAAATAAAATAAATAATAATAGATAAAATGTAACCAATTTTTATCTCCCAAAAAACTATTAGCCCCAGTGATATGAGGAATGACTTTTTTCTCAAAATTTACAATATGTTTATAGATAATTACTACAAAAATTGAAATAAAAATAAAATTATTATTCTATTATGGTTATATTATTAATATACTATAAAATATGCAATTACCTCTTGTTATTCATCTCTATTAACATCGACAAACATCTTACATTACTCACATGAAATTACTTGAGACACATTCTCATACATTTTTCATGATCTTAGAGATGTGTCATTAAATTCATTCCATAATATCTATTTAAAATATCTCTATTTCTTACTATAATTTTTTAAAGTCTGTGGGCATGAAAAAGATTCAAGATCATAAAAATGAAATAAACATTTAGAAAAAGAAAATAACACTTTATAAGTATATTAACAATTTAAATAATTTATTTTAAATTAGTTATAAATTAATATTAAATTAGTATTACCATCACTTGGTTATCAATGACCTCATTTTTTCATGTTGTGGTAAGATTTCTCTAATATTTAAAATTAATTGGAAAGGTCACCGTATTTCGTGAAAGATGCCTAAGAATGTTTCTATATATTTTAGAAGTTTCACCAGTAGGCACCCCAAAATCATTAAATATAATGATAATCTTGAAGTCTTTCAATTCCCATACATCTACTATATTCATATTTATATATCTTCTGTTGTTATCTTTATCTGTTTGAAAAATGCATTTAATAATTAATAAAATATATAGGTTTTTTGTATAATGACACACATACTAGTAATGGTAACTCACCAATATACCCTAATTGTAGGGGTGACTAACTACTCCATTGCAAAAGGTGTATCATATAGTGGGCTACCAACAACATCTGAGGAAACTGCTAGCTTGCTGGAAGTATCTGGTACAACAGAATTACTAAGATCTACTGAAGATGATGGTAGTGGCGGCGTGCTCTAAGATGTTGATCAACTAGGATCTCAAAATTTTATTTTTCTTTGAATTATTATAATTCAAATGGTCTATAATATATTAAATATATGAAATAAAACATATTTATTTTTTTACAAAAAGTCAAAAATTGAAAAAACGTATATATGTAAGAAACAATTATAAATGAGAAATTTTAATATAGTTTCATTATAGATATATACATTCAATTATATTCATATTAATTGTATTCATTGTTATCAATATCTATTATAATTATTACTTCATTTTCACCCTATCATAGAAGTTCTATTGTTTCAATATTTTCTAGATAAAAATTTTCAATGTTTTTTGGTTACTGAGGTTCACTGTCACAAAGTACCATTTGATATTAATTTCCCATATCATAAAATTCTATATTCTTTAAGTATACAATAACACTCAAAACTTCATGTACTTCAACATCCAAATAATAAACCATCTTCTCTTGTAAATCCAAGATAAATGGAGCATGATTTGCACACTCAATAGTATGGATCAAGTGAGATAAGTTGATATAAGTAAAATGTAATGAATCTTTCATTATACACCAATCAATGTTGACCCAGTTGAATTTGACTAAGATAACTGATATTTTACTATGATAGTTTAATTAGATTATATCAATCAACATTCCATAATATCTTGCCTCTGTAAGTGTTAATACACCAATATTTTTATTTTTTTAGTCTTCTTCATGGTAAATTGTATGAAACCCGTAGCTATAAAAATTGTAAGAATTGAATATCTTAACCTTCCTTAGAGAACCTCAAGTTGAAAACTTGAAATCATTTTATATTTTATCTTGATTCTCAACATTAATTATCAAGAAAAGAATATATAAGGTGTTACTTTTATCATAGATAAAATAACTACACACCAATAATATGAATATGATTATATTTTTACATGGTGGGAAAACCATTCAAAAATCACCTTATTAATAGGTTTTTTAATTCCATCTCATTTCTATCTCAACCCATTAGACATCTATTTGTTTTAAATCACAATTCTTCAATAAATGGATCTGAAAAATTTCTATTGAGGAGAACATATCCATGTCATTTTTTGTAACTCTAATTTAGTTAGTGTAAAATTTAACCACTTTCCAATTGTTCTTACAATATATGGAAATACCGATGACTAGTTTTCATAATGATAATTAGTGGAGACAACATCAACACATATAGCATGATTTAATCTAGTCACAATCCCATCCAAATACCTAGAACAAATGGTTAGGAACACTTTATCTATGTTGTCTTCAGCAATAAATCCTTCTAGTTGAGATTTATTCCTTACATATGATTTCAAACGACCTACATACTTGATAAAAAAATAATGACCATATTAAAAAAAATTATACACTAATTTTATAAAATTTAATTAACTAATGAAAAGAAAAATAATATCAACATACCTATGAATTAGATACACCCATCGATAGTGTAACAGTCCTCTAAGTTTTTATATTTAAACTAAATTAATATTCAAATTAATCATGAATATGAATAATGAAGGTGATAATAACATATATATATGAAAATGAATCAAAATAATTATTTCTTGAATTTTATCAAGATTATTTGGATTTATAATTTCTTCACAATGCTCTCTGAAAATGGTACACAACTAAACTTGAACTTCAGATACTTTGTTAGGTTGCATATTATGCAATACCAATGGAAATAATGACTCTATTATAATATGTGATCTATGAATTTTCGATCCAAGTAACTTTCAATGTTTTAAGTTAACACACCATCAAATTTTTCTTAAATATCCATATGGAACTTTTAAATTATTTAATGTTCAAAGGAATATGTCTTTCTCATGATTTTTCATTTAAAAATTACCAAAGGATACTTTCCATTATCATTTCTACACAAACCATGCTTTATATTTATTGATTCCAAATAATTTTGATAATTAAGGTTATACTTTGATTTACTATTCTCATTAAGCAATGTAAAAATTACATTTTCACATACTTTCTTCTCAATATGCATTACATCAAGATTATAACATATCAATTTAAACTCCCAATAAGTGATTTTAAAAAATATACTCATTTTTTCACTATTTGGTTTGAGATTATTAAGATATTTTACATCTAACCCTTTTCCAACCTTCTTTAAACTGATTAAATCTTGCAAATTCAATACTGACATTGATTAATTATCTCAAGATTTCTAAACCATATAAAAACATTGGTCACTTTCTCAATCAAATATCTCCATGGAATTGTGCCTCGTTTAACCGAAATTTATGAGAATCATCAATAAATAAACTATGACATAAAAAACCATTTTATTATATTAGGTAATCGTTGAGTTTCAAAATCAAACTACAAACAAGACAAGCCAAACTAGTATGAGTGTTCTAACCAGATAAGTTTCCTAGTTCTGGAAAGTCACTAATTTTACAAATTAATCCAACATAAATTTTTAATAGTTTTCTTGATGAAGCATCATATGTTTTCATGAAATCATCCAATAATTCTCACAATTCATTGATTAAAGGTTGAATGTATACATCAATGTAATTTTTAGGTATTTAATTTACAGGAATAAAAATAAAAATAATTAAAGAAGTCTTATTAATAAAAAACCATGGAGTTAGATTATTAGAGAACCAAATTACTTTAAAAATTCTATAATTAGTACTTAAAGTATCAAAATGGATAAAACCATCAGAATTCAATCCCAAACATACATTCCTAGTATCTGATGAAAAAAATGGATATAATAAATCAGACACCTTATATAATTTTAAATCATTTGGATGTATAATCAATTAATAATTTCTATTATCCTAATAATTCCAATTCATGTCTCATTTAGTCTTATATAACATGAATAATATTTTTAAGACTGGTTTTAGAGAAATTAATAAAATACATTTGTAAGAGTTTTCTTCTTATATTTATTCATGGTACTGTATTGATTTTTACTTTCATTATTGTTCACTGACATTAATATTCTTATATGATATCATATGCATTATTATTAATCATAATATTATATCCAGTAAGTCATGAAATCATTAAAGAATGCATATACCTTTTAATAATCAAGTCCAAGTTTGTTGAGGATTTTCTTCATCTCATAAATGATGCAAGGATCTTAGATTCACTAAACTCATAATTAGGTAATGAGAAAATCATGGAAATAACTTTTTCAGTAATTCCACTAAGACACTTGATATAATATAAGTTATGTATAAAAGAAAACTTTCATTACTTGGCACACTCTTCATAAAGTTCTTCTTATCCATCTTCAACTACTTTATAAAACTCATTTTTTTAGTCAGTGAAGTTCTAATAAAAAATAACCTACTCAAGATTAAATTAATGTTTTTTTGATCTATGAAAATCATGTACATTGTATCCTAAAAAGGAAAATTTATCATTTATCAATTTTTGAACTGAATTCTCCTCTACTGGGACACTTTGTGTTTTTTGATAGGAAAATCATTGTTTTTACTTTCTCAAATATTCAATTCACCATTCCTAATCCAATATACATATTTATTAGGAAACTGTTTCAATATAAATTGATCATATACTTAATTTCTATTCATTCATTTCTTGAATTTACAATCAAGTCATGGGAATTTTATTATACTATCTACAGATTTATTATCCGTTTCATAATCTAAAAATTCTTCCAAAACCTTAACATACCAAGGCGTTTTTTGAGGTAAATTAATCAAACTTTTATCCATAGGTATTTTACTATCACACTTCTCCTAGTACATTCAGATATAAAGATACAAATTTTTAATCAAACAGTTAAAATTAAATTTTTACATCACCTAATTTCATCATTGGTCAGGGTAGGATCTTGATTCAACAGAAATCAAAATTAAAATGAAAATTATTCAATTAAAAATGAAAAATATAAACACAAATGAAAAAAATATTACCCCTCACAATAACAGGGTCAAATACCATTAGTTGGCATTGAGGGAGGTTGGATTTAATGTCGAGGGAGGGGGGTCAGTGGATAGTGGTTGAGGGAGGGGGTCAACATTGAGGGAGTGGGAGTCGGTGAGGTGCTTAGGGGGTTGAGGTGTCGGGACCGTGGGGGCCAGGCTGGCCTGATGGATGGAGTGTAGGTTAAATTAGGTTTGTTAATGTTTTTAGTGAAAATTTTATGAAACCACCTCTATATTTTAAATAATATATAAAAAAATTAATTAGTTGCAGTTTCCAAAACCACCATTAATAAAACTCCACGAAGACCCCATTTTTTGGTAGCGTGTATATATATCACACAATATATTAATAAAATAGATATACATAAAATATATTTTAACATGTTTTTAAACAAATATATATATCAAATCTTTATATACATACATACATACAAATATATATATAACCTTACACCTTTTTTAAAATGTTTATATATATATATTCACATATTAATATATATATATATATTACATGCTTTCTTAATCAAATATATATAAATCAAAAATATTTTTACCTATTTTTATAAAATATATAGATATCAAATCTATATACTTACATACATGCATATATATATCAAAAACCTTTCATGTTTTTTTAAAACATTTATATATGTATATTCACATGTTAATATATAAATATATATATATATATTACACTATTTATTAATAAAATATATATACATCAAATATATTTTAAAATGTTTTTGAAACAAATATACATAACAAATATGAACACATAGACACACACACATACACATTTCAAAAACCTTACATGTATTCGTAAAATGTTTCTATGTGTATATTCACATCTTAACACACACACACATAGATATATATATATATATATATCTAGAAATTTAGAAAACTATATTCACATTTTTTAAATAAATGGAAACCAATCATAACGTAACAATCAAACATGGTGGTTTAACATCCTGACCACAATCCAAGCATTATTATAATTAATCAGAAACTATATCAACATAAGAATGGAACACAATTGATTGATTAAATATATTTATATAAACTCTATAAACATTTATATAAATACCAGACATCCATATAATCAATTTTTATAAAAATCATATTTCTAACAATAACATAAAATATTAAACTTATAGTAACCCTAAATATCAAACAAAAAATTATCTTAAATATAAAGGTTAAACATTGAAGAAAACACATCAAATCAATTGGAATCAATCTATGAGGAGCCTTTGGAAACCCAAATATAGAATAATAAACTTGAATTTTCTATAAATTCCAAATAAATAATAAAGATATGATAAATTCTTTGACCTAGGGTTTGACCAAAATAATTTCTACAAGATTGAATGGGAAATTGAAAAAAAAAGATGAGAGAAGAAGAGTCTATAATTAAGGGATTGAAAACTTAATCTTTAAGATATCAGGTGCAATTTATGATTTCAAGGGTGGGAAATTCAGGGGTTTGGATATAGGAACAGTTTCATGAAATAAATCATAAATAATGGGAGGAGAAAGATCATGTGGTTTTAATTTTTTTAAATTTTTTATGGGTTAATAGAGACAATTTTTTTCCATCACTAAAGGAATTTTCATGTATATTTTTTAATAGATAATGAAATCCATCAAAAAAGGTCTTTCCATGATAAATATTAGTGATAGATATAAGATTCCATCTCTATTATCTGTGAAAAATAATGCTTCCCTTTCAATGGTGCACATGTGCGCCAAAGGTATTTGCGATGAGATAAATTTATCCTCACAAATAATAATAATGTAACTCTTAATTATGATATGAATTCTTTTCCATAATGAATAAGTGTTTTTATGGGACTATTGGTGATGGGTCTCTTCCCATCATAGATAACCCATCATAATTACCCATTTTTACAATAGTGGAAGAGGTAGCCCATATTCTACTTGATTATTTTATTTATCTTCTTATTTCTAAAATCCAAATCAATTTCCATTTTTAAAAATTTATAAATAAATTATAACATATTTTTATAAAATATTATTTTTTTTATTAAACTAGTATAACTATTTTATTCTATTTATATAAAATACTCTATCTCCCCCTCTTTTGACATGTCCCAATAAATGGCTTGTTCAATCCACCTATGTGGACATTATCAATACTCTTCCAATCAACACATACAAGTAGGGTTAGTAAATAATATGTAATATAAACATATTTTAATGTATTCTAATATTATTTAAATAATTTTGAAAAATAATAAATTTCAAATATTAAAAATCATGAAATTTAAACAAAACAACATAATTTAAAAGTAAATATGTATTCATTCCAACCTATCTTAAAAAATAGAAATAAATAAATTCCAATGATTTTAACTAATCAATACTAAAAATAGGAATATAATTAAAAAAATTATTAATGTTTTAATAAACTTAAGTTTATTATATAGGAGTCATAAACCTGATAAAATAAAGTAGGACCTAAGGTAAGGGTTCTTTGTCTCAATTTGAATTCCTTGAGACGTGTTTCTTATTATGAACCAATTTATATTTACATAGTGTGATTGATAACCTATTGAAATATTATATCTTAAATCATTTTTTATTATTTGGAGTCTCACTTTCATTTAAGATCTACCTATTCCTTGACCTTTGATTCATATATTATATAATTCATAAGGACTGTTTTTAACTTAATTAAATTTCATTAATTTATAACATTTATTATTAAACTTCATCCTTATATGTCTGGTTTCATCCACCCAGTTATTGTATTATGTTTATTTTTTGGTGTTTAAAATTATTCTTGACATTTCACCTTAAAGGTTCTTGGCAAAGAGGAAGCACATATGGTGGGAGTTAAATTAAAATTTATTTTAATTTAGAATGTCCCAAAACCCCGAGAGGGGATATTTCAAATTAAATTTATTATTTATTTATCTAAATCAAAAATTAATGATTACCTCATCTAAAGATCCTTTCTTTGATGATTTTTTTGATATTTAGAAAATAAATTTGGATTACATTCATTGTCCTATAAGGATTCAAGTGTAGAATCCCTCTAGCGGTGATCCACATGTGCTCCTTTGATTATCAATCAATTTTAATTGATTTTTGTGTGATAGAATGATGAATCAAATATATTATGTTGTTTGTTTTGATCTCTCCAATATCCATTGGTATTGAAGGAGTTCTTATCATTCTTGAGAGGAAGAGAGTAGGAATCTGAGAGGCATAGAAGTCCATTGTGCACAACCATTCTTGATTATCAATTTTTGATTAACACTACACAATAGACATAACCATTTATTTATAGAGTTAGGGTTTAGGTTAAAATATTATTAAATTTCATAATGGCCCTTAAATAATATTATAATATTTAATAAACCCCATTCCATATAATAATAATATTATTATTTTAATTATTATTAGTTTATGGTGTGCACTAACTCGAACAATGATAAATATTATTTTACCATCTTGAAATTTAATATTTATCATTGGAAATGATCTTGGTCCACTCGAACTCCAGAACATTTATCCAATACCCAAATAAATATTTTATTCAATTAAATAAATATTTTATTCACAAAGTTGTGAATAAATATTTATTAAATATTCAATAAATAAAATATATATATTATCCACAATATAGTAAATAAATATTTATTAAATATTCACATAATTAAATAAATTATTTATTACCTTTCGAATATTAGAAATTAATAAAACATGAATAAAATTATTCCTCTATTATAAGAATAATATTTATTACAATAATTAAATTTAAATAGAATTTAATAAAGATAAATGAAAACACTGAATGTATGAACCTTTAGGATCCTTTCTCATTGGAATTAGGTGGGCATACCTAAACTCTAAGATTACTATCTAGCAACAGGTCAAGGCACTTAAGAGGAAGAACTTAATGCTATAATATCAACAACCACATATGAATGATCACTATGTAATATAATCTATTTTGTCTCAATGGATCATCAAGAAGGTTGCACATCTATTTCATCAACCTATATGATTGATACCTCTATCTTTGAATAACTAAAATAAAAATTACTAAACCATGCCCATATAATTTAATGTAACAATTATATTTAAATCAATGGGATGGGATATCAACTCCCATAAAGATGGAAGGGTAAATCCATCATCAACTTATAGATCAATAACATGTCACTCATGATGCACCCAACATATCCAACGTCTCTATAAATTAATATCAACACGGTTTACAAAATACATCTATGTGCATGAGTAATAACATGAATTGATGACAATATTAAATTATAAGGACCATTACACACATTCAAAAATAGGGATATCCAACTACACAAAAACATAAAAAATTCCTACTAATAGGTATATTCAGATAATCTCCCATCTTGGAGATTTCCTAGTGTGAACTTCATGAGAAGAAGCCTCATCTTCTTATGAGTACTCACACCTGATAGTCTATATACTATTTTCCCTATCATAGTATGTTATCTGACTGTAGAAATTTATATAAGAGATATCTCCATAGCATACCAAGGTTCTCATCATAGAGGGGAATTTATATGAGCTTATCATTACAATAGATATTCTGGGATATTATCAAATCAATGTTATGTAGAAGAAAAAAATATATGTGATAAGATATTTATATTAATATTCACTTCATTAAATATAAATTTAATACAAAGTACAAAGTAGTTGGTTCTAGGACATAGAATCTAACAAACTCCCACCTGAAATAGATCCAATTACTAAGGACCAATTAGTTATCACATATAAAAAACTCATTTCCACTAAGTATGGCTACACCGACTAGGCATATCATGTTTCAATGGAAGTATTTTAAAAATCCCTATAACTTTGTGGTGAATCTATTTATCAGAACATTACTATCCTGAAAAAATCCCTCCAGAATTGATATAACCAAGAATCCACCTCCTATTCCCATGTCAAATTTATGGAATCCTGACTAAATCCATAGTCAAATATTATCCTAAAATGATAAATATTTTTATTTTTATATAACCCAAAATCAAAAAAGGATGTTTATACACATCTTATGAAGCTTCATCATAAGCCACAATATACTTGAATTTGTAGATATGGAAACAAATGGATGGAATAATTTTTTATTTAATATTACCCTTTCCTATTCTTTGATACTGGTCAAATTTAATATAAATTAATGCAAGTGATAAATTAATTTGATCACAAGAATTATAACTTATCTTGAATCCCAGAACTCATCTGATTATACTTTGCCATGTATAGTCAGATAGTTCTAACTATAAGTTGATGAAGTTATGTCATATGTGTTTGATATTCACATACTATGCTTCATATATTTGTAATATAAAATCTCATTAAATATCATGGCACATGAGATAGATTCCTAGAACATAATATTATGAAATTATATTAATATATATACAATATTCTTATGCCTATGAATATTCGATTGGAAGGATTATATAATAACATAAATTCAGTATTTAATCATTATACTTTTATTTTTTTAATATATAGTAAATGTATGTACTATGCATAAGTTAAGAAAGCCCATGGATTCGTTTTGTAGATATTTTTCCCTAGAACACCATTGCTTCTTTATATCATACTTGGTGAAATTTCATTCATTAGTATTAAAAAACTCGTAATACACAATATTTATTTTCATATGTTATCAACATATTTATATTGAAAACTTATAGTGCTCCCACTAACTAGTTAGTGACACATGTCACTCACTAATTTCTAAATGAATATTTTATGATCACTATAAATGGTTTTTTCATGAATGAATTTATTTAATATACACATCTTATTTTAATTAATTGATGTCATCGACCCTTTTAGTTACACCTTATATACATATACCATAGGGTCTCATTTGGTCATTTCATATATAAATATACCATGAGGATTCCTATAAATGAGTCGGCCTTGAAAATAAATATCCTAGTATGATGATTATAGAAATATTATTTGACAAAGTAAAATTGAAAAATGATTTTAGACATGATTATTGGAGTATTGGTCTTGTTAAATAGTAGACCTTTCAAAAACCAATATTTATTTATTGGTAACATCTTGTACCATCCATTTATAGTTTCATTTGAATACTCACCAGAAAAATCAAGTCTTATAAACACTCAAAATATAGAGTCCCTGAATCTTGATACATTGAGTCCATTACTTGAATATATACCTACTTTTCAACCCTATCATATTACCTTTCACTACTATATTATAGGAATATTTTATTATGAAATAATAATAAATGTATCTCCCACTATGGTAAACAAAAACCACCTCCTTGGTTATAAATTCCTATGTAGTATGTTTCTTTGGAACTACACCTCCCACTAAGCTCGGTGTAGTCCAATATTCCATTTCCAACCCTTGTGCATACAGATATTTAAATCATATATGTTAATTATTCTCTCACTGCCTTTAAATAGATATTCTTCCACTATGTAAAAATATTCCTTCATGATTATAAATTAATATCATTAGTGACTATAGGATTATTAAATTAGATGCACCATAGTATTTTAATGTTCGTTTATAGCCAACTCAAGATTTTAACAAATAGTTTTCAAAAAACACTTGGGGTTGTGTCTTAATAAATTATTTTCATATATTAATTGATATAATATCCATTAAATAATATAGTTTTCATATGGTTAGTTGTTTCACTTCTATCTGAAAAATATATCTTGGATAAAATAATTGAATATTTTCAATATATATATTATTAATCATTTATTTTCCTTTTATGACCATCATGTAATTGGTGTGTATAATAAAATGTGAGTTATGGTATTATCTTGAAACCACATATATGATAAATGAATACTTGTGTAATATTTTCTCCAAAAATCCAACTCAGAGGTTCCTTAGTCTTTACCAAGTTCACTCATTTATTTTACTAAGCATTTCTAACATTTATAGCTTTAGAATTGTTCATTTAGACATATTGAACTAACTTCAAAATCATTGTGACGTACCATATTTGTAAAGGTTTATTTATCAAAAAAATGATATGTAGTTTATTTTTATATCTATTATCTTAGATTAATTGAGATTAAAACACTTTTATGGGTATAAATGGTCAACTACTTTCAGTTTTATTTGAAAGATAATTATCATTCCACAATCAGGTAAGAGTCTTATATTTTATATTCATCATTTATTTCAATGTATATTTTTGATTCAAGAGATAATAAATCATTATTTTAGAATTTCAGTACCATAAAAACATTTATTCCAAAAATGAAACAATTTATCTTTGTGTAAAATCGAACATTGAGATAAATTTTTTTGTCAAACTTATAAAAAACTTGTATTAATCCAATCTAGAAATGATAAATATTGATATCCCCTTAGCTAACATAGGAATCACCATTTCTCATATTCTTTTGATTACACTTTACAAACATTCTATTCATGATGATTTCTTGTATTTAAATACATGTATGTTGTAAGCATATTGTATTTAATACTCAAGATGTGAATAGAAAGTTGATGAATATACCTAAAGTGGATGAAACAACTTCATTATTTAATTCATTGTAATTTATTTTCAAGTTTCCATTCTTTCACATAAGAATAAAATTTCCTCTAATCCATTCTTCTGCCCTAGAATCTTTTGACTCTTTGAAGGAAGACATTAAGAACCTTTTAGATTTATATTATCAATGGGACCTTCAGCCTTTTATTTCAAGATTTTCACTAAGGGGGTGGAGAAATAGGTTTCTTCCAATCCTTTTCCACTTGGTGAAGTATAAAAAAAGTCTTAAAAGTGACCAATTTTGTTTATCTAGACTTGGAAAAGTAAGGATAAAATTGACAGTAAGTATAATAAGATAAGAATAATATATAATTTATTATCCATGTGGAAGACCAATTTCACTAAATGACCAATATACCCTATCATTTTGATTAAATGATAAATAGATATATTTTTTTCTACTAGTTTACACTAATATAGCACATTTAAAATCCTATTTATTTCAAGACTTTCATAATATTTCTGAAGAGAAAGTATATGAGATATTATAGTGTCAGAATCAATTCCTTTATGTTGTATCATTAAATATCAGGAAATAGTTTATAATATAATACAATGGACATATGATGCATCCTCAACATATATCTGGTAGGCATCCTTTTAACCATTTATCTCTTATTGGGGTGGAAGAACATGAATAGGTGATTCCAACAAATAATACAATTTTTTATATAATAGTTCATCACATAAATGATTGTACCATATCCATATTTTTTTTAAATTTTAAGTACATACCCTTAGTTAAGGAATGATTTCACTATTTTTTTTTTATTTAGATTTTATATAATAATTAAAATACATAATTAGTACTTTAATTGATTAAAAATTATGTGATCGATAATAATAAATAATTTTATTAATTCTCCCACTATTTTATCTCATATCAATATATCTCACCATTGAACTTGGATTGTATTGTTTATCAAATATTCTAGTGTAAATGATACATATTTACCTTCTTTATGATCTATAATTTGTTTATCTAAATCATAAGAATGTATTTTGGTAGGTGGTCTTGAAAATTTTGGGATTTCATATCCTTGATCCATTGAGTGGACTCCCCAATCCTAAAATCATAATTTGGATTTCCTTAGCACTTTCCTAATTTTTTTTATTGAACATGCGTTTTCTTTTAAATTAAATAAAAGTTCCATTAATTCAACCCAAAAAACTCTCTTAAGAAATACATGGTAAAAGAAAGTGTCTAGAATTTGTCCATGTAAACACTTAATTATATTGTTTCATTCTCATTCATGTAATAGAAGGATTATGTTGACTTAATATTATTTTGAGAGATTTAAATTTATTATTGTTCAATTTTATGTTGTTTTTTCCATTAAATTACTTGTAAATATTAAGTGGATTTTACTTAATTAATTAATTACTTTGGATAAAACATTTATCCATAACCTATTTATTTAAATTATAACTTTACACATTAATTCATTTTCTTATGTGATTGTGGTCTTTCATCCATAAAATAAATAATTCATAAGATATAAATAATTAATTAATTAATGACATGATCATGAGAATATCTAATAGTTGATTTATTGAGCAGAAATTAAATCAATCTTTTACCTAGTGGAAAAATATTTGTGACGGACTTGAAATGAGTTACAACATTCCACCTATACACCTATGTATCAACTAGGTTTCCATTATTATGGTTCAATATTGAACCCCCTCCATGCACCTTAGGATTATTTATTAATTAAAAGTATTTATAACTCTAATACAGGTGAGGGGAACTAACGAATCAGTTAATGGATAGTATATAAATAACCATGGACACACATGTCCTACATAATAGTAGAGAGATGGATTAATCATAGGCCATAAAATTTAATTTAATATTAAATAATTTAAAACCTAAGTAATAAATTATATTAAAACATCCAACAAATACACAAGTCTTGATCAAGTTCATGAATAGTTATACACATGCAAAAAATACACAAAAGTAAAAGTGGTTAACATTAATTTATTATTCATTCGTTATTATTAAGATAAACATGCATAAATTATTAATTAATTAATTCCCTATCATCTTAATGGCCATCCTGATTTATTTGGTAATAGAAGTAATTAAATGAATTCATGGTAAATAAATGGTAGAACCAATTATTTCATATTATTACAATAAATCAACTAATCATTTTAATAATACTTAAAAACCATCGTAAAATTGTCAAACATAAATGGTCCCAATAAATAAAATATGGGTTTAATTATATAATTATAAATTTAATGTGTTTTAATTTTTTACTTAATTAGGAGAATAAATGACATGTACTTATGAGTTACACACCATATATATCAGTTTATCTGTACTCGAGTTACACTCATGGGGATTCAACATATAAATCAGTAAGACTATATGACATGTACTACCAGCTAAATTCCATTTATTCCACTTACCATGTGTTCATGAAACCCTCCAAAAGACTCAAAATTTTTATTGAACACGGTACTACATGATGTCTAAGAGCCTACTACACACAATTTATATCACAAGTTTTGTGTCCACTTGTCTCACTGAATGGATCACCATGTACTTTAGATACTATAATTAATGAGTTGCATTCCATATGTGATAGATACATGTAGTATACTTCATTAATGCAACAGGCTGTCAGAATCATGCAGTTTTGATTGTGTATAATAACCACACAGAATGAATGAATTTCACCAATAACCAATATATACTACACAGTGTGTATTCCAGATACACACGATTTAATATTTCATCATGTGTTCTAGGTTGGCCTGATCTACACACAGTGTGCAAAAAATTCACCGTGTGTAATTACTATTTGGCACATCATGTATCTCATGACATTGATAGGTGAATTGTACTTAGGTATATGTTGTGTGTTTTAGTTGCATGCCATGTAATCCCATGATATCCAACTAGATTCCTTAAAAATTTCCAATGGAATATTTGACCATATTTAATATGATCTTGAACTTATTAAATTTTGGATCATGAAAGGAGAAATTGAAATGTTGAAAACATGTTAATTCAAATTGAATTAAAAAAATAAATAACATGAAATGAAAAATTAAACCATGATTTCTCATATTGATCAAAAATAAAATATAGAATTATAACTTTAAAATGTTACCACTCTCATACAACATGAAGTTTCTGAGAGTAGCAGAAACACCTTTTTTGGGCATTAAATTAAAATTTATTTTAATTCCGAATTTCTCAAAACAGAGAGATGATATTTCACATTAAATTTATAATTATTTTATGTATATCAATAGTAAATTACTAACTTGTCTTAGGATACTTTATTGAATGAAAGTTTTGATATTTTGAAAAAACATTCAGATTACCTTTGTTTTGCTTTAAGGATTCAAGTGTAGAATCCATCTAGTGGTGATCTACATGTGCTCCTTTGATCTTCAAGAAAAGCTCATTGATTCCTATGTACTATCATTATGAATCCAATGTATTTCATTATTTTTCTTGATCACTCTATGATCCTTTAGGATTAAAGGATTTCTTCTCATTCTCAAGAGCAAAAGAGGAGGAATTCAAGATAGAGAGAGAAATCTATTGTGCACAATAATTTTCTATTCTCAATTTGCAATCAAACCAAAATAATAAACATAACCCAATATTTATAGAGATAGGGTTTAGGTTAAAATATTATTTAATTTCATCTCAAACCTTAGATAATATTATAATATTTAATAAAACCCATTCATATAATAATAATATTATTATTAGTATTTCATGTCATGTGCTAACTTGCACAATGATAAATATTATTTTATCAACTTGTAAATTAATATTTATCACTGGATGTGATCTTGGTCTGATAAAACTTCACAACATTTATAAAATACCAAAATTAATATTTTATTCACTAAATAAATATCTTATTCACAAATCAGTGAATAAATATTCGTTAAATATAAAATAAATAAAATAAATATTTTATCCACAATCCAATGAATAAATATTTATTAAATATTCATAAAATTAAATAAATTATTTATCTAATAAATAAATAATTATTTATTACATTTCAAATATAAGAGATCAATGAAACATGAATAAAACTGTTCCTTGGTCATATGAATAATAATTATTCTAATAAATAAATTCAAATAGAATATAATTTTGACCAACAAAATTACTTAGTGTGTGACCCACTTGGATCCTTTCTTATTGGAATTAGGTGGGATTACCTAAATTCCTAGATTAATATCTAGAAATGGATCTAGGAACCCAAGAGAAATAAGTTAATACGACAACATTGACAACCACATATGAATGATCGATGTATAATATAATCCATTTCATCTCAATATCTAATTACGATGGTTTTACATTTGTGTCATCAACCTATATGCTTGATACATATTTATTTGAATATATAAAATAAATTTCATTACACCATGTCCATGGAATTTAATGTTATAGTTATATTTCAGTTAAAGGGGTGATATTTCAACTCCCATAAATATGGAAGGGGAAAATCATTACTTTAATTATCGATCAATAGCATGTCACCCATGATGCACCCAACATATCCAACTTTTCCATGAACTATTAACTTCAAGATTTATGAAATATATCCAAGTTTATGAGTTGTAACATGAATTAATAATAATCTTAAATTCTAAGTACCATTAAACATGTTCACAAACCGAAATATATGATGACGTGAAAGCATGTATAATTCCTACAGGTCGATCTGTTCACATAATTTCTCTTCTTGGAGAATACCAAATTCTAATTTCATGAGAAGAAGCATCATCCTCTCATGGGTACCCACACCCAAGGGACTATATTCTATATTCCCTATCATAGTATGTTAATTGATTATATAAATATATTTAAGAGATATTTTCATAACATCCCAAGGTTCTCATCATAACAAGGAACTACTATGACCTTATCAATGTAAAAGATACTTTATAACTTTATAACTTCAATCTTATAAATAAGAATAATCAATATGTGATTAGATATTTAAATTAATTTTCACTTATTTGAATATACATGTAATCCAAAGTTCAAATTAGTTGGTTCCAAGGAACCAAGTCCAATAAAATCCAACTTAAAATAGATCCAACTGTTAATGACTATTTATTTCTCACATATATAATCATGCTTCCATTGAGTATGGATACATCTATTAGTCCAATCATGTTTTCATGGATATGGTAGAAAAATATCCATGTCTTTGTGGAAAATCTATTTACTGCAACATTACTATATTGAAAAAATCCCTCAAGTAGTGATATATCTAACTCTCCACCTCTTACTCCCATGTCAGAATCCTGACATCTTGAATAAATCCATAGATAAATATTATCATGAAATGAAAATTTTATTTATTTTGGTATAACCCAAAATCAGAACTGGTCATTTCTTAACAGCTTCTTCAACTGCATCAGATTCCATAATGTACTCATATATTATAGATATTAATGCCAATGGATGAAATAAGTTTTCCTTTCATATTACCTTATCCTCTTCTATGATACTAGATCAAATTAAACTAAATGAAGACAAGTTTTCATTTCAATTTATCACTAGTATTCCCATTTCTCCAGACACCAAGAACTCATCCAGTTATACTTTTCAATGTACTATAAGATAGTTCTAATTATATGTCAATGAGGTTATGTTGGATCTATTTTATATTCACACGCTATGCATCACGAATTAGAAATATCAAATCTCAGTACATGTCATGTCATATGAGATAAATTATTATCTCTTGAGTTTTTGAAATTATTTTAATCTATATAAAATCTTCATATACATAAGAATTTTCTGATGGAAGGATTATATTTGAACCAAATATTCAGTCTTGAATAATTAAAAGATATATTTTCTAATATTTAGTTAATATATTTACTATAAATAAATTATTAAAACCCATGGATCTATCTTTTAGATCTTATTCCCTAGAACACGGTTTTTATTAATTTAGATCATACTTGGAGAAATTTCATTCTTTAGTATTAAAAAACTAGTAAGATAGAAAAATTACTTTCATATGTTATCAACATATTAATCTTGAAAACCTACAACGCTCCCAATGACCAATTAGAGACACATGTCACCCATTCTTCTCTAAATGAATATTCTATGATCACTATGCATGATTTTTTTATAAATTAATTTATGTAATTTACAAATCTTATTGGAATTTATTGATTTCACTAAAACTTTTAATTATTCATTATAGATGTGTACCATAGGGTATCCAATGGTTATGCCATATAAACATCTACCATGAGGATTACTTTAAATGAGGTGGCCTTGAAAATCAATGGACCTATATGATGACCATATAAATATTATCTGACAAAGTAAAATTAAAAATGATTTCATTCATGGTGATTAGAGTATAGATATTATTAAATATTTGAACATTCGAAAACAAATCATGATTTATTGGTACCATATTGTATTATTCGTGTCTAGATTTTCTTAAATACTCACTAGAAGTATCAAGTCACAGAATAATTAAAAAATACAAATTCCCCAAATCCTGATACAAGGAGTCTATTACTTAATTATATACATACTTTTCAAACGTAGAATACTCTTATTTACAGCTTCATTCTTGGAATCGTTATTTTGAAAGAATAACACATGTATCACCCACAGTGGTGAATATAAAACGACTTTTTGGTTATAAATTCCTACACAGTATGTGTCTCTAGAACTAATAGTCCCACTTATCTCAGTGGAGTCCAATATTCCTATTAAACCCCTATACATCAAGATCTTTAACTAAAAAAAATTTAAGACTACTCCCACTATATTCAAATAGATATACTTCCATTGTGGTAATATTATTAGTCTTGACTAGACATTAATATCGATAGTGACTATTGGATTATTAACTCAGATTCACCTTAGTGTTTTGATTTTTATTTGAATCCAAGGAATTAGTTTAAAAAATGGTTTTCAACAAAAACTTGCGGTAGTGTCTTAATATATTCTTATCATATCAAAATAAGTATGATATGTATTAGACAATATAGTTGTCATATGGTCAGTTGTTTCACTTCTATTTTTAAAATTTGTTTGGGATGGAGTAATGGATTATTTTAAATATATATAATAATAATCATAGTTCTTCCTTTTACATCCATCATGATATTGATGTGTATAAGGAAATGTAATTTATTTGATTAACTTTAATCCACATATATGATCAATGAATACTTGGATAATATGTTCTCTGACAAGACAAATCATTGGTTACACTATATTTACTAATTTTACTCATTTACTCCGCTAATCATTTCTAAAATTTCTTAAAGTAATCTTAAAAATTTACCTTTAGATTTATAATAGTTTAATAAAAAATGTTGAACTATTTTCAAAATCATTGTGACATACCTTTATTTTTAAAGGTTTCTTTATCTAAAAGATGATATGTAGTTTATTTGTATATCAATTATCTTAGATCAATTGATACCAAAACACTTTCAGGGGTATAAAAATTTCAAATACCTTTAGTTTTATTTGAAAAATAATTATCTTGTACAATAAGGTAAGAAGATTAGATTGTATATAAATCATTCACTTCAATGGAAATTAGTGATTCAAGAGTTACTGAACCATTAGTTTAGTATTCAAGTACCATAACAATATTTATTTTGATAATGAAATAATGTATCATTGTTTCAAATCCAAAACAGTGATAACTTCTTTTGGTGAGACTTATTAAAAACATGAATAAATTAAATTTGAAAATGAGAAATAGTGATCAACCCTTAACTGACATAGTAATAACCCTTTCTCATATCTTTTTTAGTTCACTTTATAAACTTTATATTCTTTCTTGTTTCTTATATTTAAATAAATTTATGTTATAAGAATATTATATTTAATAAACAAGAGGTGAATAGAAACTCGATCAATATACCTAAATTGGATGCAACTAATTTATTCTTCAATTCATTTTAGTTTCTTTTTCAATGTCCATTCTTTCCCATAAAAAGAAAATATCCTTTGATTCATTCTTCTTCCTTAGAATATTTTTTCTCCTTGAAGGATGATGCAAATGATATTTTCGGTTTATATTTGCCATGGTATCTTTAGACTTGTCTTTCAAACTTTTCACTAAAAGGGGTGTATAAATAGGTTTCATCTGATCCTTATCCACTTGGTGAAGTATGAACAAAATTTTTCCAAGTTATTTATCCATTTTTGTGTCCAAACCTAGAAAAGTACAGAAAAAAATTGATAGTAAGGATAATAATATAATATTAATGGATAAATTATTATTCTAGCAGAATCCCAATTTCTTAAACTGATCAATATACCCCAGTATTTTGAAAGCATGATTTGTAGCTATATTGCCTTCTTCCAGTTTACACTGAGATAGTGCATTGAAAATATTTTTTATTTCAATCCTTTCCTTAACTTTATCAAGAGAAATAAGATGATATATTATGGTTTAAGAATCCATGTCTTTATCATCAAATATCTAGATATAGATTATAATATAATACAATGGATAAAAAAATAACCCTTAATATATCTTTGATAGGAATCCTTTTAACCTTTTCTCACCTGTTGGGGCGGTAGAACATGAATAGTGATTCCAACATATAATTAAAATTTTCAGATAATAGTTCATAACATAAATGATTTTACCATTTCTAGAAATTTTTATTTGAAAGGAAATACCTTCATTTAAAAAATTATCACATTATTTTGAGGGGTTTTCATTCCATTTTCTATAATAATTAAAATAGATGATTTGAACTTTACTTGATTACAAATTATGTGAGAAATAATAATAAATAATTTTAATAATTCCTCCAATATTTTATATAGCCTCAAAATCCTTCACCATTGAACTCGGAATTTATATTTTCTCTAAAATTATAGTGGCAATGATCTATATTTCCCTTATTTATGATCAATACTTTGTCCATGTAAATCATAAGAAGGCATTAAGGGAGGTGGTTTTACCAACTGCGGGCTTGTAGATCATTGATCCATTGAGTGGACTCCCCAATCCTGAAATCCGAACATGGATATCCCCAATACTTGCCTTCAAATTTTTATTAAGTTGAATTTTCCATAAAATTAAATATAAGTTTGGTTAAGTCAACCCAAAAATATGTTGATAACTTCCCGATAAAAGAAATTGTCATAACTTTGGCATTGTAAACACTTAATTCTATGTTTTCATTTTCAATAAAGTAATGTAAGGCTTTTTCTGGAGTAATATTAAGTTGAGGTATTTTAATAAATTATTCATAAATTTTATATTTTTTAGACTTTTTATTATCTTTTAATATTATGTGTATTTTACTTAATTAATTATCCTTATTGGATAAAAAATTTACTCATAAACCATTTATTTAAATTCTATACTTTCACATTAATTCATTTACTTATGTGATAGCGATCATGTATCCATAAAATAAATAATAAAAAATATATTAATATATTAATAATTAATCACCTGATAATGAGTTTATTTAATGGTTGATTTATTGTGCAGATAATAAATTAACCTTTGACCTTGGGGAAAATTCCTTGTGTTGGTTTTGGAATGAGTTACAACATTCCACCTAAACACCTTTGTATAAACTAGGTTGACATTATTATAGTTCTTACATTAACCTCATACACACTCCATGGGATACTCTATTAATTAAAATTTTTTATAACTCACATGTAGGTGATGGGAACCAAAATATTTATTAATGGTGATTACATAAATAACCATGGACATGCAGGTTCTACATAATAATGGAGGGAGGGATGACTTGCATGTTATTAAATTAAATTTAGTATTAAAAGATTTTAAACCCATGTAATAAAGAAAACTAAAACATCCAACACAACACAGGTATTAGTCAAGATCATTAATGGTCATATATAAGAAAAAAATACACAAAAGTAAAATTTGATAATATTTATTTCTTATTAATAATTTATTATTAAGATAATCATGCTTGTATTAATTAATTAATTTAGTTTCATCTTAATGACCATTTGAATTTATTTGGTGATACCCATCATTAAATGTATTCATGTAAAATAAATGGAAGATCTAATTATTATAAAATATTATAACAAGTTAATGGAGAATTTTAAAAATACTTTAAAATCGCTATTAAATTTTCAAGAAAAAATGGTTTCCATAAATAAAATAACATTTTAATTATTAAATTATCAATATTTTTAAATATAATTATATAATTAATCATAAGACTACATGAAATGTACTTATGAGTTACACATTGTATATCTCAGTTGTCATGTTCACGGGTTACACTATCATGACCCGTCCCCTAGGTCCCATGTCGTGACTACCCCATGCCCACCATCCATAGGCTAGGGGTTGGCGACTAGCACCAGAAATATATATCCCTAAAATGGGAAGTAATTGCCTCAAAACCGGTACACACACAGACAGGGCACACTGCACTCATGCAGAACACAACGAAAGAACAATGGTACAACCACAAAAAAACCACCACTGAGTATAAAAGTAAGTACTGAAAGTAAATGGGCCAAAATACAAGACCAACTAAAATGGAAGTATAGAAAAAAGGAAAAATATCTCCTGAGGTCATCCGCCAAGGATCCTACCAGGTGGGTAGGTACAACTCGTCATTGCGGCTCTCCATGTCAACCGGTCACCTTCGTGTACTGTCTGTCAATCACCTCCGATCACCGTCTAGCCCTCACTTCTCAAGACTCGGTCAAGATTTCTATCATCTTCATAAGACACAACAAGGTATGGGCAAAGCCCATGCAGGGGTGAGTATAAAAATACTCATTAGGGACCCTGAGACCCCCCAAGGTCTCTCATAATTCCAAAAAAACCATAAAACATTATCTCAATCAAAATGCACAAAGAAGAAGACTACTCACAGCAGGTTCAACTTAAGTACATAAGTAAAAATTATTAGTTATAAAGAAAGATCATATTATTCTGTCAAGAGGCTCTACTGCTGACCCACACTGGATTATTAGGTGCTAACCCACACAGGATTGTTTAATGCTGACCCACACAGGATTTATCAGTGCTGACCCACACAAGATTTCTCAGTGTTGACCCACACAGGACTACTCAATGATGACCCACACAGGATCACTCAGTGCTGACCCACAGAGGATCACTCGGTGTGGACCCACACAGGATCACTATTCATTCTTCACATCACAGCCAGCCACTGGATTACCGCACAAAGGACACTTGATTCTGGGAGGATCCACACCTCAATCTATCAGTCATATTTCAACTAGCACTAAGTACCACAAAGAAATAACCCAATGAACCTCCATGTCATAAGGGTTCCAACGCAACAAACGGTGTGTCAACTAGAAACCCGGTCTTTAAGTTATAGGCATTTTAGTGCCGAGGGACCGGTTGAATTCGGATTTGATCCAACCTAGACATTCCCCAAATTTCTAAAAAACTAAATTGGAGTATCTCATAAATACCGCCTCTTCCTAAGGAAAACAACGCTACAGACAGTTCATCAAACGGGCATCTTATTTAGAAGATATGCCCATTTAAGCGTAATTCGGCCAAAAAGAGTCTGTGTCCGGTCCGGCTCGGTCAGACCGGCCCAACCCGGCTTGCTGGGCTTAGTCTGGTTCACCTGGGCCTAGTCCGGCCTGCTGGGTTGTGGGTTCGGACCGACCCACTTGGTTGAGCGCAGCCTGCCGGGTCACAGAACTGCCCATCCTGTTGTTCGGGAGTGGGGCTCTGCTCTCCTCCTGAATGGACAAAAGTCTGTTCGGTTTCAAAGTAGTGGCACCAGTTGGCACCCCACCACCTGGCCGATCCTGCTGGACTAGTCACCTACAGAACCCGTGGACCGTGGGTTCTCCCTCGGCTATAGCTCTAAGCTGCGACCTTCCTCTGTAGCGCACCACCCTACTCTAACGCGGCTGACAAAGGTCAGCCGCCCCTTTGCCCACTGTGGTTCTTTTAAGAGCTGCCACATTCATGCGGCCAGGGGCAGCCAGCCGCCACCTCCTCTGGTTATTGGCACCGCAACAACGGCGATGCTTCTGCAGGCCACCGATGAAGCTCTGTTGGTCTAATTCCTTTCTCGTCTACGGCTACAGGCCTCTAAGGCGGTGCATACACTTGCGGTCCAAAGTTTTGCCTTTCCATCATATTTTTCAGTCGCCCAAAAAGAACTCTACCAACCCAAGATCGGTGGAGGGTTCGGGCCTTATTCAGCTCATCTTGTGCCCTCCATGTTAGCTTTATAACATGGGAAGTGTTATTTAATCAAAAAAACTACCATAAAGAAACCCTGAATTATCCTCCCGTATTAAAGAACAAAATGTAGATCAACCCGTTGGACGGTTGATCCGTGTTTTTTATAATATTCAAGAATGGGGAAAATAAGGAATTAAGTACATAACCCCCTACCTTGAGTTCGTTGGAAGTCACTGTGGATGAGGAAGGAGTATCCACGTTCGAGGGTGTTGCGGACGAAGGAGAAGGTTCACATCCTTTGTTGCTCGTCGTCGAATCCTCCAACGGTTGTCAAAGTTCAATTCTACATTGGTGGAAGATGTCACCGACACTTCATTAGAGGTTCCTCTCTTGAGTGCACAAGAACCATGCCCAAGCTTTGTTTAAATAGATGTGAGGATCCAACCACGTTGAATAAAATTAATGAAGTTTATTAATGAACCACATTTAGTGTTACATTAAAACAACCAATATAGAGGTTACGCAACCCAAGGTTCATGTCATTGAATGACCTATTAACTATGCAATCCCACCATGTCACTCAACAGTTACAATAAGAGATAAAATAACTCATGGAGTTATTTTATTATTTTTTGTAAAGTCTAAAAATTAAATTTTTCATCCGAACCTTTCCGGACAAAGATAAGATTTTCCTAAGCGAATCTTGGCACTTTGAATTCAACAGTTCCCTCAGATATTTAATCTGAGCACCAGTTCAAAATATAGAAATCGATGCCTGCACATTTACTGAATGTACCTTAAAAAAAGTTCAAAAAATTATTAACTGTCACCCTCAACCTGTGCTAGTAAATTTTAGGCTCTTCCTAAAGGGAACCCACCCTCACAAGCTCAATAGTAATATCATATTTTCAATCTGATTTACCATTTAGGAGTTAAAAAATTTAACAATAAAATAATTTCTACTTAATTATTTTATTTACGGCCAAAAACTAACTTCCACTGTTGGTCTGTGCTGGCCAAGTTTTGGATCTGCCTATGGAAAGAATACTCGCACAAGATCAACGGTAGTCTCAAATTTTCAATCCGAGTCACCGTTGATGATTTATAATAATTTAAAAAATAAAATAATTTTATTTAATTATTTTATTTACGGTTATTCCATTTTTGGGTTTTTCACTAGAGGCCTGCATCAACTGAACTTATGTCACGACCAGGGTAAACCCCACCATCCTAAACACAATGGTTCCCTTGGATATCTAATTTATGCAACCATTTATGAGTTATTCCACTTTTTTAGAAAAACTGTTCACGCACGCTATTTAAAGCTTTACATGTTTTTTGACGTTCATTATGGAACCTCCAAGACTCAAAATCACATGCCATCAACTTTCACAGTCTGGTAATAATCACATATAAAAAAAAAATATAGAAATTATGTGACATTATATTCTCCAAACATTAGGGCTTTACGTTCCCAAAATCCAAAACAATGGAAAATCAAACAAATGAGGGTAGTGAGAATGAATCTGAGCCTCTAGCTCCCATGTTCTCTCCTGGAGGTTCCTATGTTGCAACTGAACATGCACTAGAGGGATTAACCTTACATAAAGGACTCACTCATGTTGATCCTCTATCTCCACTGGAAACTCCATAAAATTATCCTCGTCGTCAAAGTCCAACTCGCCCTAGTCGATAACGTGCGATGGATCATGCACGCATCTCCTCAATTGTGACACATGGAAAACATTATGCACCTGATGCTTCTGTGGTGGTAGCGCTAGGTGGTACTCCACCTCAACAACTCTGCTGAGAATCTGGAAAGGTCTAATAAACCTCAGAGATAGCTTTTCGCCTCAGCCGAATATCTGCAATCCTCACCAGGGTGAGACCCTTATGAAGACATGATCTCCCTCCTCGAACTCTAAGTGTCTCTGTCTCCTATCAGAATAAGACTTATACCTACTCTGTGTAGTCTTCATCTTCTCCTGGATGATATGCACCTTCTCAGTAGTAGCCCGTACCAAATCTATACCCATAAGTGCTAACTCCCCTAGGTCTGTCCAGCATAGAGGTGATCTACACGGTCACCTGTACAGGGCCTCAAACGGTTCCATGCCAATGGTGGAGTGATAACTATTATTGTATGCAAACTCCACCAGTGGTAGGTGATCCTACCAACTATGAAAAAAATCCAGGACACAAGAAAGAAGCATGTCCTCCAAGTTTTGTATGGTTCTCTCTTTCTGGACATCAGTCTAGGGATAAAAAGTTGTTCTCAAGCGTGATGAAACCTGATGCTCATCTTTCACTTGCTGACAAGTGAGGCATAATGATATGAACTCTTACACTTCTTTCTTCATCCTTGGACACCAGTACTGACGCCAGAGGTCCTGGTACATATTTTCCACACCTGAATGTACCACCAAAGGGGGTGTGTGGAACTCCCTCAATCACCTCCTCTCGTAGTTTCACTAGTACCATAGTGCGTACTCTGAAAAGGATGAAGTGCTCACCACCTTCAGAAAATCCTTCAGAATCCTGTCCTAAGGATATCTGAGCATGTCGGGTCTCGTAGTCTGCATCCCCAAGCTGTTCCTCCCAAACTTGCTAAAGGAGTGGGGGAGTGACAGTCATAGACTAGATGCAATATGCTTCATCACTATCCACAAAGTATATCTGCCATGTGACTAGATGCTCTATCACCTCACTCAGTAACTATAGACCAGAAATCTTACTAAGCGCATCTTCCACCTCATCCCCCTTCCCAGGAGTATAGAATATCTCGAAGTTATAGTCCTGGTGGAACTCCAACCATCACCATTGTCTCAACTGCTAAAAATACTATGGGCACGTTTCCATCCATGTGAAAGTCTTCCCCTTTTAATTGATTGGTGTACCATCGACCCTCTGGTAGTGGGTACTCATTCTCCATGGACACTTGGTTAAAGTGTCGATAATACACACATAACCTAAAACATTAGTTCTTACTAATCCCTTCCTCTAAAATTCTCCCAACTATACTCTCAGCTCCCAGAGCTCTTTGTGATCCATCTGAAATGAAGTTGTAGATATCAGTGTCGTCCCTGGGTACAAGCCAATGCAGAATTCCCTCTCCCTACAGGGAGGTAATCTTGGAAACATATTTAGAAAGGATGTTCCTACACTCTGCCACTACTATTGGGAACTAAAAACTCAACAGTTTAACCAGAATTTCTAGGTATTAAACAAGATTAATGATAAGAAGGAATGATTAGTACCTATGTCTATTAATTATGATATCAAGTAGAAAACACAGACCATACCTAGAATCATTCATGGATCCCTTGGGTCACACTCCTTGACCTCATGTAGCTACTCCCTTCCCATATCCTCTATCTCTCTATTCTTGGTGGGGACCACATTGGGGTGGTGGTTATAACATGTCAAAATGTACACCACTTCATGATACTCTCCTATCTCCCCTTCCACATCTGATACCCTGCAGATTCATCTGTCCCTATCACTTCCTCTTCCAAAAACATTTTACATGTCTAAGTCTTTGAGACTTATGTCGGTTTTCTACTTTCCCACTGCTGACATTCAATGGATTCATCTACTCATCCAAATAATTTTTAACCACAAAGGTTCTCTCTAGCACCCTAACATAAGTAGGAATGCATAGAGGAATAGTGATGGCTCAGATGTCTCTAAACACATCTCGCTCGGAGTTCTGATCCTTGAAGCACTGTTTGTATCATATTCATCGAGTACCTATAATGGTTGGTACACCTAGATGAATACTCAATTAATGACATGTTTTCTTGTCGAAACTATAGAAGCCCATGGGAAAACAAACCCCTTAGCTTTTCATGGAAAGATACCCCCTTCTATGAGGAAGGTTGTAAAACTCTGTCCACTGAAAAAGTAACCTCATCCTATGATAGGGGTAATCTAAACCCTCCCATCGCCTCACTGATCCACATATAATTCTCATTACTAGGACCACCATTTGAACTAATGGTTCCCTAGTTTGATGGAAACTCAGTCACCACCTAAAGTCAGTCCTTAGCCACTTATGAGTCGGGATCATCTTAGAACCTGAGGGGTATCTTTCACTGAAACTTGTATAAGGCACTGATCCTATATGTATCCCCTACAGGTAGTGCCGGTAGTAACTGCTGACCAACGGGTGGTGGTATTGCTGGGACACCGCCCAAAGGTACCATCTCAGGCAACAGTCCTTGTACTGAAGCCTCGTCACACTATGGACTATCCTCAAGGTCACACATTGGAATCTTGGATGGATATCTGCATAGAAGCATCTTGAAAGAGAATCAAGATGAACCACAGTCAATAAGTTATACACTGTGAGAAGACTCAAAGAGATAAAAAAGAAAACAACATTTTCAAAACACATGAAACTAGTCTTTTTGTGTACCGAGTTAGAAATCATAATTCAGGGTCCTGTTGTATGGATATGCTATCTGCCACACCAACACTGGACTCCTTGAACTGAACCCCGATCTCAAGAAACTTAACACTATTACTCCATTGAAAACATAGACTCTTAGTTCTTCTGGTAGAATCGACCCCTTTGATACGACTTTGTTATGACCTGTCCCACAGGGCTCGTGCCGTGACTACCCCAAGACTGCCTTCCATAAGACAGGGATTGGAGACTAGCACTGGAAAGGCATATCTGTAACAACCCAAGATTTTATGAAAAATATTCTTTTTAATTTCACTAATGTCTTGTGTTGTACGCAACACAAAAAGGATCTTGCACAACACGCATCCTTGACTTGCCTTGCATTACACGCAATCACAACCTTCCTCGATAGCGTGTGTAGTACGCAATACTGAGTTTCACTAAACAACGATATGTTATTAAAATATTATTATAACTAGCCGTTATGAATAGTAATAACCACCTTTTAAAATTTTAGAAATTTTAGCTCTCAAAATGTACTTCATTTTTGGATTCGGAGTATCGAATTTAGCCTAAGGTGAAATTTTGGTACTTTTCGGATAACTTTCATATTCTGATGAATAGTGAAACTTACTAAATTATAATTAAAAACAACTTTTTTAATCGAAATAATTAATAGTGGTAAATTATTAATTTGAGTGATTTTAAAGTATATTTAGAATATATTTTTACAATTTAATACAATGTTGGTCATTGGTTGTAATTTCACATTTAAACCAGACATAATCAAGTGTCAATCTTTTGATAGATATTGTTTCTTAAAAACACGCTATTTGTTTTAACAGCGGGATTTAATTATAAAATTAATTAATGCAACTTTTATGTTAAGAATTTGGTAAAATAGACTTCATTTTTGAATTCGGAATATGAAATATAGGTTAGGATGAAATTTTGGCATTGTTCGGAAAAACATCAATTTTTTGATGAATAGTGAAACTACTAAGTGGTAGTTAAAAAACTGAATTTTTCATAAAACTTAATTTTACCGCTTCTGTGAATGGAATTTCAAAAATCCGAGAGACACGGTTGATGTCAGTAAGTAAAATGTGGTTCAATGAGATGAAAATAATTTTTGGTGAATAGTAACTTCTTACTTTTATTTACCACGGTTAAAAGTAAATAGGGTAATTAAGGGTAAGAATGATATTAATATTACCCTAACACATGTCCTATTTCTATTGGACAAGTGTATCTCGACCAAAAACAACCTTAAGTGTAAAATATTATCATTTAGGCCCACTTGTATTAGATTAGGACATTTATTATTATTTAATTCAAAGAAGAGTTAAAAGAGTTAAAATCAATGTTTATTTACTAAAACATTTTTAATATAGGGTTATACATAAGATAAATTCGATTTTAAAAATTCATTAGAAATCTAAAACGATTTCCTACATAATGGTATTTTATTTGTAATTTTTAGACATCAAATAATTTAATTTATTTATGACACAAAGATGATGCAGTAATTATCTTATTAATGAAATATTGACATAATTGATGTTATAAACACCAAAATAAATGTAATTTTATACTTTTTATGAATTCCACTAATTTTCTAGGTTACTATGATATATTAGTATTGATTTAATCAACTTGGTTCGAACATATAATTCTGTTAGGACTTTCACAAAAATCATATATCAAATAGTGTCAAAATTGACACAAAATAGTTTTTAAATCAAATATTATATTATTAATTGTTATTTTATTCCTAAAAATCTAAGGTTCGGACAAATGACTTAGATAAGGATATATGTATTACTAATAAACAATTTGGGGTTCGTTTGGCATGTTATAGTAAGTTTATTAACCATATAGTGAAAGAAAACAAAAAGACACGGTAAAAGTTAAATTATTTTAACTTAGAGTTAAATCTAATTGATAAGGTTAAAATAATACACTAAACTTGTCTAAATCTTATTGTTTGATAGGATTTCGACCCATCCCCACTTTAGCTCCGAAATCAGACCCTTTGGAACCATTATAAACCGATTTTGACTTTAATATAAAATAATATTTTGAGGTATTCCTAAGGTGCCCCTCTCCTCCCTTATAAAAGGACACCTCCTCCCTCTCTTCCTCACACAACTTTGAGCCTTCAAGCTCGGCCAACCCCTGCCAAAATCACTTCTCCACTTCCCTAGTATCATCCTAGAGGTCCTGGTCTTCTTAAAAGACCAATTTTAGTGCCCTAAAAGGAGGTCTCAAAGAAGTACTTCAAAGAAGAGGTAATACCAATTACCGATCCTTTTCAATTTCTTTCTTCTTCAACATCTTATTCTTTAGTTGTTTCATGATAAAGTAATAACATAAGTATTTCTTATATACTGATATGTTATTATAAATATGAAACAACTCTAATTAACCTTCTATCCTTCCTACGGAAAAAGGAAATCATCGCGCGTGCGTACGTACGGAATACCGTCTCCACGCCGTGGTGTAATCTATTTTCCGCCACCACCTTAATTGGATGGGTATAAATGTGTAATGAGTAACCATATATGATTATTATAAAGTGATATTGATACTTAAATATTATACATACACTTCAACACAATTCCACGACCATGGGAATGATATCATCGCTCGTGCGTACGTACGGACTACCGTCTCCACGACGCGATGAGATTCATTCTCAATGATTAACCATTAATGAATGATTATAAAGTATATATAATAAGTACTAATTAAATATATGACCTAATAATGATACTGGAATTATTTATATTTATTTAATTCCATTTAATTCAATAAGGAAACGAAAACAGCGTTCATGCGTACGTACGGACTACCGTCTCCATGAACGGTGTATTTATTTCCATTTACTGATTTATTATATATGTGTATTATGAATATATATATATATAAATAATGTTTTATATTCTGGAATTAAGTAATAATGATCTAAGTAATCATATGAATAATTACAAGTTAAAAACACGAACGACAAATGAGACGATTTTACCCAAAACGCTACTTTAACATGAATTTACAAAAGAAAGGGTAATATAAAGTCATAAGTGGACCATATATGATATAAAAACAATGAATATGATTCTGGAATAAATCAATAACATGATTTAAATCATTATACAGGAGGTTCGGACACTTACAAAGCAAGTCGGACCTAAGGTAAGGGAAATATCACAATCTCATTTTTATCCGAGATTGTTTATACTTTGGTATTTACTGGGGTGTATTTTATCATCCAAATCTATGTTTCCTCAATATGTAATATTATTTACATCCACCTAAAATTGTTTAAATCCAATTATACCCTTCGGTGAGTATTTTGTAAAATATATGAAAGGAATCTTTTGTCGTTTTTCATACGAGGTACTTTTTGACTTTTCCGACAAAAGTACGAAGAATGTTTTTTTAACTTATATGACATGAATGGATTTCTAAAACATTATTTCCAATAAGCTTCCTTTACATGTATTCAAGTTTATTTTTAATCAACTTCTTTTAGTTTACAATTGTATGACATGTTAAGAAAGGAAAAGTGTTTTTGAAGTAGAAAGGATATTTTCCTCAAGAATGAAGTTCAAGTATTTTATCAAAATTATTTTCCATATAAGATAATAAAAGGGTTCTGTTTTTATCCCTATTATTACATGGATTTGATTATGTTGTGATGGAAATATTTTTATGAATTCCTTTATCTTATATGAATTGTTTTATGATGTCATGTTGTTTAAGAATTCCATTTTTATTACATGGGTTATGAAATGATGTATGGTTTATGATTTTGTGGCACACATAAGAATGGTATCATTATGATATGGGTGGGACCTATATCTCCCTCCAATGCATTGGGTAAAGATTTTATATCTCATGAGTTAGACATGGCTGGAATGGTAGGTTATACCGGTTTAGTGAAACAGGACTGAAACGAGGGTTACTCGATTCAGAAAGGGACTTTGTCCACTAAGATAGTCTTGGCAATGAGTCTTGACTAACAAGAAATGATTCTCTATGATTATGTGTGAATGCCACAAAGTTTCATGTTTTAAGTTATGATTGTTGTGATTACATTTCACTACCATGATTTATCCCATGTTATGAAATTATGCTCTCTTTTGCAGGTCAATATTTCCAAAATGTTATGTTCTTATGAATACGATGTGATTTATATTTCTTTTGTTTACCCTTACTGAGCATTTGAGCTCACCCTTTTATGTTTTCTTTTCCCCAGGATATAAAGAAAGGTTTTAGGTAAAAAAAGGGAAGATCTTTATAGGAGATGTTGATGATCTTTCACCACGATTAGAAGATTACGTTCCGAGTTTCCAAAGACACTAAACTATTACGATCCTTGTGTGTGTGTTTTTGTTATGTACTAAGTATTCCTCAAATGTAATGTAATGTCAATATACGTCAAGTTTCGGGTCTCTACTGTTGGTATCAGGGGGAGGTTTAGTCAACCTTTGGAAACTAGGATGCGAAAACGTTAGTGAGATCCCTAGAGATATTTCTACGGTATGTCTAGGGATGTCCCTAAGGTTAAGTATGCGTATAGGTTATAGTACTAGAACTACGCTAACGATCATAGAATTAAACCTAAGATGTTAGATATTGAAGGTACTTCCCCTTTATTATGTTGTTTTCCCTAGCATGATTTTTGCCTCTCACACTATTCTTTTTGGGTTTTAGACGATGGCTGGAACCCGAAGGAACCGTGTTGATCAATGCAATGGACAATGCAATGATTGTCCTCCTGAACAAAAAAATGTTATGGGAGATGGAGTGCAAAATCTTATTGCTATACTTACACAAGCTATGAATCATTCTGGACTTCCAAATGAGCAGAGAAGGGAACAATATTCTATTGAGTCCTTCATGAGGCAACTTCCACCTTCTTTCAGTGGGTCTTCTGATCCACTTGTTGCTGAACAATGGATCAGTACCACTGAAAATATATTTTCAGTTCTTCAATGTTCTGAACATGATAAAGTCATCTTAGTAGTATATCGTTTGGAAGGTGAAGCTGATCAATGGTGGAATCTTATCAAGAATACAAGGCAAAGAGATGAAATTGAGTCCATGGAATGGGACGAGTTCAAGAACTTATTTTTCAATAAGTACTTCCCTCGTATTCTTCGAACAAAGATGGAGAAGGAGTTTCTTGAACTAAAACAAAAGGATGATGAATCTGTTGGTATATACGAAGCGAATTTTACAAGACTTGCAAGGTATGCATCTGGCATTATCATCCAACCTGAAAGTAAAGTTGATCGATTTTTTAGTGGCTTAAAACCAAGTCTTCGAAGGGCATTAGCTATAAGAGACTTCAGTAGCTATGAAGAAATTTTGCGTTGTGCTATCAAGGTAGAAATGGAAGTTGGTGTTACATATCCATCTCATGGTTTTGACAAGAAACGAAAGATGGAGTTCAAGGAGAAATCTCAGAATAATGGTGAAAAGAAGATGAATGTTTCCTTATGAACAAATTGTGGAAAGTAACATGGTGGAGATTGTCTTAAAGGGACTAGAAAATGTTTTAAGTGTGGAAAATAAGGTCATCGAGCAGCTGAGTGTCGAAGTAATGGAAAAAGGGTTTCTAATGATGTGAATAAAGCAAACACTTCAGAAAACGCACCACCAACACTTCAATGCTTCAAGTGCAAGGAAATGGGGCATTATGCTAATAAATGCCCTAATCCAAGGGTTAGTGATGATCAACATGAGCAACCACTGAAGGAAAATGACAAAGGGAAGTCACATGCGATCACTATTGGCAATGTTGAATATGACAACAATGTGGTGGAATGATTAAGTGTTTATGTAATGAGATTCCAAAATAATGTTGTATCATTGAGTATTGCAATATTTATTGATGTGGTATTCAAAGTGATTGAGATATTTTTTTTTGGAAATAAGATGATATGCGCATAATGAAGGGAAAACGAGAAAATGAAATGTTTAACAGTATTCATGAGCTCATGATTGATATAAGGACTAAGTGATATCATGGTTTGAGTATATAGAATTTTGTGGATTTTGGTATGTGGAAAGTGTTAACTTTAAACTGCATTCGTGTTTTTACTAAGGTATTCAAGAGAATACATGATTAAGGACTTTTAATGTTTAGAATGTGACCAACAAGACATATCTTATGGGGATCGACGATGGTGTTAAATCTCTGGTAATCGTTTTCACTATGTTATGAGAGTGGACTGCAGTATTATGGATAAGCCTAAAGATTGGAATGGATTATGTTGGACATAAGTTAGTATTGTATAAGGATAGAAGTTTTCTCGATATTATTGATGGGATGTTATAGTAATATAGTTTTAGAAAAAGGACAACCTGCAGGACGGGCGACAACCCATCGCGTCGGACAAGGCTGTGGGAATCGAACCCACAACCGAAGTGCGACTGGCCTTTATCGCCTACCACTGGCCTACAGGAAGTCCCTGTTTAGTAGAAACTAGTTTTATTATATTAAGCAGTATGATATATGAAGTATAAGTCCATTTTAAGAACCATATATGATTAATCTCACTATATATCGACTTATGTATATAATTTTTGCTAACCTTTTGTTTGAGACAGATGGAATGACCCGTCATTCTATCACGTGATCTGCTAACACTTCACGAATAACAAATTCAACTTCATTTATTTAAGATATGAAGTGGAAATTGTTCAAGGCACGAACAACAGTGAGATTGTACCAAAATCATGTAAGTATTTCTTTTAATTCATCAACTTTAGGGAAATGATCTTGAAAACCAAAAATGTTGTCCTAGTGATCTTATACCTGATGAATCGGATGGTACCTTAGATCGTCACAAATTTATGGATTTGTGATTGTTGGCTTTTCCATAGCCATGTTCTCTACCACTCTCCATCAGAACATGATGGTTAGACTTTTCTTCCATATCCATATTTTCACCTATGTTGAAACCCAGTGATTAGTTTATTTGGGTAACCGTTAAGTTTCATACTTTTGTTTTAAAATATTGGTTTTGGTATTCCTTTTTACGATGTGGGTTTCTATTAAAGAAACTTTCGAATAGTAAACCATTTATAACCCCGATGAATTTTGAGGGCAAAATTCATTTTAAGGGGGGTAGAATGTAACAACCCAAGATTTTATGAAAAATATTCTTTTTAATTTCACTAATGTCTTGTGTTGTACGCAACACAAAAAGGATCTTGCACAACATGCATCCTTGACTTGCCTTGCATTACACGCAATCAAAACCTTCCTCGATAGCGTGTGTAGTACGCAATACCGAGTTTCACTAAACAACGATATGCTATTAAAATATTATTATAACTAGCCGTTATGAATAGTAATAACCACCTTTTAAAATTTTAGAAATTTTAGCTCTCAAAATGGACATCATTTTTGGATTCGGAGTATCGAATTTAGCCTAAGGTGAAATTTTGGTACTTTTCGGATAACTTTCATATTCTGATGAATAGTGAAAATTACTAAATTATAATTAAAAACAACTTTTTTAATCGAAATAATTAATAGTGATAAATTATTAATTTGAGTGGTTTTAAAGTATATTTAGAATATATTTTTACAATTTAATACAATATTGGTCATTAGTTGTAATTTCACATTTAAACCAGACATAATCAAGTGTCAATCTTTTGATAGATATTGTTTCTTAAAAACACGCTATTTGTTTTAACAGCGGGATTTAATTATAAAATTAATTAATGCAACTTTTATGTTATGAATTTTGTAAAATAGACTTCATTTTTGAATTCGGAATATGAAATATAGCTTAGGATGAAATTTTGGCATTGTTCTGAAAAACATCAATTTTTTTATGAATAGTGAAACTACTAAGTGGTAGTTAAAAAACTGATTTTTTCATAAAACTTAATTTTACCGCTTCTGTGAATGGAATTTCAAAAATCCGAGAGACACGGTTGATGTCAGTAAGTAAAATGTGGTTCAATGAGATGAAAATAATTTTTGGTGAATAGTAACTTTTTACTTTTATTTACCACGGTTAAAAGTAAATAGGGTAATTAAGGGTAAGAATGATATTAATATTACCCTAACACATGTCCTATTTCTATTGGACAAGTGTATCTCGTCCAAAAACAACCTTAAGTGTAAAATATTATCATTTAGGCCCACTTGGATTAGATTAGGACATTTATTATTATTTAATTCAAAGAAGAGTTAAAAGAGTTAAAATCAATGTTTATTTACTAAAACATTTTTAATATAGGGTTATACATAAGATAAATTCGATTTTAAATATTCATTAGAAATCTAAAAAGATTTACTACATAATGGTATTTTATTTGTAATTTTTAGACATCAAATAATTTAATTTATTTATGACACAAAGATGATGCAGTAATTATCTTATTAATGAAATATTGACATAATTGATGTTATAAACACCAAACTAAATGTAATTTTATACTTTTTATGAATTCCACTAATTTTCTAGGTTACTATGATATATTATTATTGATTTAATCAACTTGGTTCGAACATATAATTCTGTTAGTACTTTCACAAAAATCATATATCAAATAGTGTCAAAATTGACACAAAATAGTTTTTAAAAAAAATATTATATTATTAATTGTTATTTTATTCCTAAAAATCTAAGGTTCGGCCAAATGACTTAGATAAGGATATATGTATTACTAATAAACAATTTGGGGTTAGTTTGGCATGTTATAGTAAGTGTATTAACCATAGAGTGAAAGAAAACAAAAAGACACGGTAAAAGTTAAATTATTTTAACTTAGAGTTAAATCTAATTGATAAGGTTAAAATAATACCCTAAACTTGTCTAAATCTTATTGGTTGATAGTATTTCGACCCATCCCCACTTTAGCTCCGAAATCAGACCCTTTGGAACCATTATAAACCGATTTTGACTTTAATATAAAATAATATTTTGCGGTATTCCTAAGGTGCCCCTCTCCTCCCTTATAAAAGGACACCTCCTCCCTCTCTTCCTGACACAACTTTGAGCCTTCAAGCTCGGCCAAACCCTGCCAAAATCACTTCTCCACTTCCCTAGTATCATCCTAGAGGTACTGGTCTTCTTAAAAGACCAATTTTAGTGCCCTAAAAGGAGGTCTCAAAGAAGTACTTCAATGAAGAGGTAATACCCATTACCGATCCTTTTCAATTTCTTTCTTCTTCAACATCTTATTCTTTAGTTGTTTCATGATAAAGTAGTAACATCAGTATTTCTTATATACTGATATGTTATTATAAATATGAAACAACTCTAATTAACCTTCTATCCATCCTACGGAAAAAGGAAATCACCGCGCGTGCGTATGTACGGAATACCGTCTCCACGCCGTGGTGTAATCTATTTTCCGCCACCACCTTAATTGGATGGGTATAAAGGTGTAATGAGTAACCATATATGATTATTATAAAGTGATATTGATACTGAAATAGTATACATACACTTCAACACAATTCCACGACCATGGGAACGATATCATCGCTCGTGCGTACGTACGGACTACCGTCTCCACGACGCGATGAGATTCATTCTCAATGATTAACCATTAATGAATGATTATAAAGTATATATAATAAGTACTAATGAAATATATGACCTAATAATGATACTGGAATTATTTATATTTATTTAATTCCATTTAATTCAATAAGGAAATGAAAACAGCGTTCATGCGTACGTACGGACTACCGTCTCCATGAACGGTGTATTTCTTTCCATTTACTGATTTATTATATATGTGTATTATGAATATATATATATAAATAATGTTTTATATTCTGGAATTAAGTAATAATGATCTAAGTAATCATATGAATAAATAAAAGTTAAAAACACGAACGACAAATGAGACGATTTTACCCAAAACGCTTCTTTAACACGAATTTACAAAATAAAGGGTAATATAAAGTCATAAGTGGACCATATATGATATAAAAACAATGAATATGATTCTGTAATAAGTCAATAACATGATTTAAATCATTATACAGGAGGTTCGGACACTTACAAAGCAAGTCGGACCTAAGGTAAGGGAAATATCACAATCTCATTTTTATCCGAGATTGTTTATACTTTGGTATTTACTGGGGTGTATTTTATCATCCACATCTATGTTTCCTCAATATGTAATATTATTTACATCCACCTACAATTGTTTAAATCCAATTATACCCTTCGGTGAGTTTTTTGTAAAAGATATGAAAGGAATCTTTTGTCGTTTTTCATACGAGGTACTTTTTGACTTTTCCGAAAAAAGTACGAAGAATGTTTTTTTTAACTTATACGACATGAATGGATTTCTAAAACATTATTTCCAAGAAGCTTCCTTTGCAAGTATTCAAGTTTATTTTTAATCAACTTCTTTTAGTTTACAATTGTATGACATGTTAAGAAAGGAAAAGTGTTTTTGAAGTAGAAAGGATATTTTCCTCAAGAATGAAGTTCAAGTATTTTATCAAAATTATTTTCCATCTAAGATAATAAAAGGGTTCTGTTTTGATCCCTATTATTACATGGATTTGATTATGTTGTGATGGAGATATTTTTATGAATTCCTTTATCTTATATGAATTGTTTTATGATGTCATGTTGTTTAAGAATTCCATTTTTATTACATGGGTTATGAAATGATGTATGGTTTATGATTTTGTGGAACACATAAGAATGGTATCATTATGAGATGGGTGGGACCTATATCTCCCTCCAATGCATTGGGTAAAGATTTTATATCTCATGAGATAGACATGGCTGGAATGGTAGGTTATATCGGTTCAGTGAAACAGGACTGAAACGAGGGTTACTCGATTCAGAAAGGGACTTTGTCCACTAAGATAGTCTTGGCAATGAGTCTTGACTAACAAGAAATGATTCTCTATGATTATGTGTGAATGCCAAAAAGTTTCATGTTTTAAGTTATGATTATTGTGATTACATTTCACTACCATGATTTATCCCATGTTATGAAATTATGCTCTCTTTTTCTGGTTAAGATTTCCAAAATGTTATGTTCTTATGAATACGATGTGATTGATATTTCTTTTGTTTACCCTTAGTGAGCATTTGAGATCACCCTTTTATGTTTTCTTTTCCCCAGGATATAAAGAAAAGTTTTAGGTAAAAAAAAGGGAAGATCTTTATAGGAGATTTTGATGATCTTTCACCACGATTAGAAGATTACGTTCCGAGTTTCCAAAGACACTAAACTATTACGATACTTGTGTGTGTGTTTTTGTTATGTACTAAGTATTCCTCAAATGTAATGTAATGTCAATGTACGTCAAGTTTCGGGTCTCTACTATATCCCTAAAATGGGAAGTTATTACCTAAAAACCCATACACACACAGACAGGGCACACTACACACAAGAAAAACACAATGTAAGAAGAATGGTACAACCACAACTAAAAACCACCACTGAGTGTAAAAGTAAGTACTGAAAGTAAAGGGTCCAGAAAACAAGCCCAACTAAAATGGAAGTACAACAAAAAGGAAAAATAGCTCTTGAGGTCATCTTACAAGGATCCTACCTGAAGGGTAGGTACAACTCATCACTACGGTTCTCCACGTCAGCCGATCACCTCCATGCACCGTCTGTCAATCACCTCCGATCATCATCTAGCCCTGACTCCTCAAGACTCATTCAAGCTAATTTTCATCTTTATAAGACACAATAAGGTGTAGGTGAAGCCCGTGTAGGGGTGAGTATAACAATACTCAGTAGGGACCCCAAGACCCCTGAAGGTCTCTCAGAATTCCAAAAAAACCATAAAACATGATCTCAATCACAATGCACAAAGAAAAAGACAACTCACACTAGGTTTAACTTAAGTACATAATTACAAATGATTAGTTGTAAACAAAGATCATATTATTTTTCCAAGAGGGTCTGCTGCTGACCCACACATGACCGCTAGGTGCTGACCCACACAGAATTGCTCGATGCTGACCCACACACGATCGCTAGGTACTGACCTACACAGGATTTCTAGGTGCTAAGCCACATAGGATTTCTCGATGCTAACCCACACATGATCGCTCGGTGATAACCCACATAGTATCACTCGGTGCTGCCCCACACAAGATCACTCGGTGCTGACCCACATAGGATCTGTAGCACCCCAAACATTTTATGGTATGTTTCTCTTAAATAAACTATATTTATTAGATAGCCTATATTTCATGAATCACTAATCCTTTATTGAACAAAACTTGGTTATCTATAAAGGATAGTCATAACCTAGTCATTAAACTTAAATTTTCCAGTTCTGTGATTTCAATTTTGAAAATATGGCACACACAATGTTATTTAGGATGATATTTAGAGTCTGATAGAATTAACTTAATTTTCAATGAATAGTAACCTACCCTTCTGAATAGTATCCTACCCTTATGAATAGTAACTTACACTTATTAATATTAAAATGACTCTTATAAATGTTATCCATACCCTTGAATGTATAAATAAACGTAGGCACTTTAAAAATAAAAATGAATATTTTAAGTGGTTGTACTTTTTGATTAAATAATGATTTTAATTAAAAATTAAATTTATCATATTTATAAAATTATTTTTTAAAAATGGAGGTCATTTTTGGATTCTACATGTTGAAAAATGGTTAGGGTGAATTTTTGGTACTTTTCTGAAATACTCGAATTTTTGGTGATTAGTAACATACATTAAATTACCGTATAAATACATTATAATTTAAATTTACTATTCCTAGAATCATGAGTGATGTAAGAAACAAAATATAGAACTCACATTTATATATTAATATTCTAGGTCAGGTAATACTCTCTATTTCTTGTCTTGATAAGAAATAATAAATTAATTATTATAATATTAAGAAAACTCTTCTCCCCTCTACTATATAAACCACCCCTCACCCCATCTTCCTCCCACACCACACAAGCGTCAAGCCTTACCTAAATTCTACCAAATACTCTTCCCAAGACATCTCCCCGTGTCTAATTCCTACTGTATCACCAAAAGGCCAAAAACAAGGCCTTAAGGAGATTCTCAAGGAGGAGTACTCAAGAGGTGAACCTCTCATCTCTTTTCTTTCAATTTCTTTTACAAGTTACATTATTTTGATGCTCTCTCCTCACCTCCCCTCATCCAAATTTCATAATAATTTTATTTACTCACACATACCGTATTTTAATTGTGGTAATGGAATATTTCATCATAATATTTCTTTTTCCCTTCTGTTTATACTATAAATGCAAACATCATCCGAAATGTGTTAATTTATCACACTCAAGGAAGACAGGTTTTCAATTTGCATTAAAATATTCAAGATTGGTCATGAAACATTTTAAATGGTTGAACCAGATCATAATATATGTATTTTATCTTGTTTAATATTCTTTAATTCTTACACACTCATAATATGGAATAATAATACAAAACAAGTTCATATTGTACAAAACCGTCAAGTCAAATCTAAGTGTTTATCATTAAATCATAGAATGAGTCATCCTCATGGTATATAAATAGAATAATTATAAGATAATTTATATCTATTTAATGTCACTAATATTATATATTAACAATTCTGGATTTTTAACCACATTTCAAATGAACTTCCATTCATGAATACAATTAAATGGATCATGAAAACCCAGGAAGAAAATGCTTTAAAACAATAAAATTGAACCTCTTAAACCCATTAAAAAGAAAGTTAATAAACCTAATAAGGTTATACCATATCAATTAAGTGTTTATGAGGTTATGTAATTATTAATTAATGAATCTTAATTTGATTATTCAGGTCATTAATAACAATCAAGAACACCTTCGAGCATAAGGTAAGGGATATCTTAACTCAATTTCTATTCGTTGTGTTAAACATCAATGTCATTGGTTTTGAATTTTCATAGAATATGTGTGAATGACTTATGATTTTTTTATTTTGTATATCAACATTTATTGTGTGGGTTTATATTTTTTACACATAATTATTTCATTGATTTTTCCTCAATCTAATGATATGTTCTTGGTAAAAGATCCTCTCTCTCACTTTTATTCAAGAATTACCCCTATGTTGTGTCCTTCTATTTTTAATTCCTAATGATGAGGTATGTTTTAAAACCTCCCCCATACTGACATTATTATATATAAATAATTTAATACCCCTTTACCTCTCATTAATCCATCATAAGAACACTTGTTACCAAGCTAAAATGTTTGTAAGGGGTTTTCTCATCTCACTTTCATTTCCATGATATTTCCATTGTTTGCCACTTATTTCTTGTATGTGGTGTATGTTTACTAAAATTTTTCATTAAATATCATGATTATAATTATATTCATGGTATTAAATGATTTATTTGATGGTTATTAAGTTTTTTTCATATGATTTGACTGATTACATTGTGCTAAGGGACTTTGTCTCAACTTCCATTTCATTGTGACTAACTTTGTATTGTGAACCAAATAGTCCTTATGTGGTGTACCTATTTCCCATTTGAGATAACTTTTCATTTGAAATTATATTTCTATTAAATATCCATATTCATATATCATGTATATGTTTATTATCTAAACTGTATACCATTTTACACATGGTGTTTATTTGGAATGTTGTTTTAAAAGTGGAAATATTGATGAATATGTATCCTCTACTCTATATGGATATTGAAAAGGCATATTTCTCTTGTATTAAATAAATTTATAAATAATTATTTGGACATTAAATGGTGGGTGTATCCCACTATATCCCCTCGATGAATCGATAGGTCTCATGAGAATCAGTTGGTGACAAACCCTTCGAGTTTGTTTCCAAAAATCAGACGGGTTTCTACCCACAGAACTAAACCGTTTTAACAGTATTATGGTATCTTGTGCCAGATACATGAATTCAAACTAATAAGAATTATCTTTATTCATTATCATCTATTATTATCCATGAGGTTTTCACTATGATAAAATATATGGATACAGTTTCATTCTCAGTTTATTAATTGCGTGAGTTTTTCATTTATTCACCATGACATATTGACTATACCAAGTTGTTTATGATTCAATTATTATTGATTCATGCTTCCACTATTTGTACCCCTTACTGATCATTTGATCTCACCCATTTCATTTTTTTACCTTCAATAGGTTGTGAAGATTAGATCACTTATTGAGTTTTCATGGATGCAATTTATCAGTTTTTGTTATATATTATACCTTGTTACCTTTCCCAATGTAATTTGAGTTACATATATGTATCTAGTTTCTTCAAGACTACTAAAGTGATCATTACTTCAGGATTTCATTCCTTTTAACCATTCCAAGGTATTTAGTAATGCACCGGATTCTATTTAGAGTTTTCAGGGTGCTACAGTTGATATCAAAGGAAGTTTAGTAGCAAAGTTGGAAACTAGATTAGAAAACATAGATTAGGGAACAAAGACTTAAGGTAGAATTTGATGACAAACATAGAATAACATATTGGTATTTTGGTAAGGAACATCTTGGTATTTTTTCTCCGGCACAGATGTACTTTGGAGTGAAAGCTCTGACAAGGAGCTTCGGGATTGACCTGAGGTATCCTAGTATACGAAAACGGGCCTTGCAACACTCTTATTATTGACACTCATAGGGGATGTGATTAGGATAATTTACATCTTTTTTACAAGCCATTATAATGGAGTTTAATGTAAATTGTTTCTCAGAGAAACCATGTTTATGAGATTAGCTATGCATATAATTTCAATCTATGTTAAGTTATTTTATATTTTAGATTTATAAAATAATATATTTTATTCCATTATTTAGAAATAAATCATAATGGAAGAAGGGGAATAAATACTCATGGACTATGTATGGATTTCCCCACTGAGCAATTCAATACAGTCAATGTCAGAGGAGATCATATTATGATCATATTGGGATAACATACTCAGGTCCGGACGAATAACCATGCTACACCTGTGTTGGATCATTTCATGTGGAAGAAGCCCCCATCTTTTAGTGGGACTACTAATCCAATGGTAGCTGAGCAGTGGATCATGTCCCTTGAAAATATATTCATGGAATTAAGATGCTATGAAAATGAGAAGGTAATGATGGAAGTATATTTTCTCAAGGGTGACACGGATCAATGGTGGTCTTTGATCTAGAATACCACGGAGGAAAAATAAATCGAAGATTTGGAATAGAAGACTTTTAATGATATATTATTTGAAAAATATTTCCCTCATGAGCAACGAACTGAAATGAAAAGGAAATTCCTTGGATTGAGACAAAGGGAAGAAGATTGTGTTGCAGAGTATGAGGCTACCTTCACAAGGCTAGCCAGGTATACCATAGATTACGTAAATGACTCGGAAGACAATATTGATCATTTCTTTTAAGGTATTAATCCAAGTCTTCTATGGGCACTGGCTTCTCAAACATTTTCTTCATATGATGAAATTGTATCAAGGGAAATCAAAATAGAGGAGGAATTTTCTAGATCAAATTTGTTCAAGGGAAACCAAGATAAGAATCGGTACTCTGATAACCAAGGGAAATTTGAATCCCCAAAGAAGAACAAGGGAATTAATTAATTCCCATTATGCGAGATATGTGGAAAGAATCATCTCAGGAAATGCTTGAAAGGCATGGAAGTCTACTATATGTGTGGTGAAAAGGGTCATCAATTTAATGAATAAAAGGGGAAGAAACAATTCAATGATATTCAATACTTCAATTGTAGAGAGTTGGGACACTATACAAATGAGTGTCCTAAGTTCCAAGGAAACTTTCCTCATAAAAGGACATGAGATCAATGGAAATCATATTCAATTACAACCATAGAGGTTGAAGTTCCTAATGATGTGGTGGTAGGTACTTTAATTTTTTCCTCAAAATTATCCAACACTTTATTTGATTCTGGATAATCGCATTCATTTATATCTTCCTAGTTTTCTAAGAAAATTAGACATGTCCAATTTGATTTATTAAAGGAGTTGTCATTCAAAACTCCTAGGGGATATATCATTGCAACAAAGGCATGTCGATTAGTCCCCCTTAGGACACACAAATATGCTTTAGTTGGTAACCTTGTCATCATACCAATGAATGAATTTGATATAATTCATTGTATGAATTGGCTATAAAATTATGATGCGAAGATTTATTGCTAGAAGAAGGAAGTTACAATCTTTGAAAATGGTGTAGAATCTCTTATTTTTATAGAAGAAACCTCACCATCTAATTCTAATCTAGATCCACACCTAGTAGATCTATTAAATGTAATTATTGGAGAAGAAGAGATCCCAATATCTATGGGGGGAAATAAATTTTCAAATTGAAGATGTATATATAGTGAAAGATTAAGTTGATGTATTTCTAGAGGATTTACCTAGAATTCCACTAGAGTGGGAAGTTTAGTTCTCTATAGATTTAATTCCAAGAGAAAGACCTATATCAAAGACTCCATATAGAATGGCCACTGTGGAGTTAGTGGAACTAAAGAAACAACTAGAGTAATTGAGTGACAAAGGATTTATTCGACCTAGTGTTTCTCTATGGGGAACCCCTATCCTATTTGTCAAGAAGAAAGATGGATCCATGAGTCTATGCATTGATTATAGTGAAATCAATGCTATTACAATAAAGAATAAGAATCCTCTTCCAAGAATTGATGATTTATTTGATCAAATTCATGGATCACAATACTTTTCAAAAATTGAACTTTGATCTGGATATCATCAGCTACGCGTGAGGAAGGAAGATATTCCAAAGATAGTGTTTCAAACCAGGTATGGGAATTATGATTTTACAATGATTATTTTTGGAATGACTAATGCACCATCTATTTTCATGGATTTAATGAATATGGTTTTTCAAAGAATATATTGATAACTTTGTTGTGGTATTCATAAATGACATCCTGGTATAATCTAAAATCTATGAAGACCATGAGAATCACTTGTGGATTATTCTAAAAACTCTCAGAAGAAATGAATTATATGGGAAGTTTAGCAAGTGTGAATTTTGGATTCAATCAGTTTCTTTTCTAGGAAATATTATCTATAAGTATGGAATATTAGTTGATCATGTGAAGACAAAGGCAATCCAAGAATTTCCCAAGCCGAATAACATAACCAAGGTACGCAGTTTTATTAGCTTAGCAGGTTACTATCAGAATTTCATTCAGAATTTCTCCCTACTGGATAACCCGCTAACCAATCCAATTTTGACTCTTCCATCTGGAAGTGATGGATTTTTAATATACAGTGATGCATCAAAGAATGGGCTAGGTTGTGTCCTTATGAAAAATTATAAATTTATTGCTTATGAATCAAGGTAGTTGAAGACTCGTGAGAAAAATTATCCAACTCATGGTCTTGAGTTAGTAGCTGTAATCTTTTCTATGAAAATATAGAGGCACTATATTTATGGTGAAAAAATGTGAGATATACACATACCAAAAGAGTTTGAAATACATTTTAAAAAAAATGAACTCAATATGTAGAAAAGGAGATGGATTGAGATACTCAAATATTACTATCGTTCAATACACTACCACCCAGGAAAGAAAAATCAGGTGGCAGATGTATTAAGTAGAAAATATCACAGACTCCTGACCCAAATAAGGATTTAAAGAGATCCTATATTCATGGATCTACTGATGATGAATATGGGAATTGTTATAGAAGGTGAAACATCTTTCCTATTTCAAATGATTTCTAAACCATCTTTACTAGAGAAGATAAAAAGATCTCAATATGATGATGAAAATTTGCACAAGAAAATTAATGCTGTCAAGGATGTTAGATTGGAAGACTTCGTGTCTGAAGAAGGAGTTCTAAAATTTGGGAAGAGGTTATGTGTTCCATCGGTACCTGAGATAAAATGGGAACTATTAGACAATGATTATAGCTCAAATTTCTCTATAAAACAAGGTAACACAAATATGTATTGAGATATTAAGGAATATTTTTGGTGGGATAATATGAAGTGAGAGATTTATGACTACATTTCAAGGTGCCTAGTTTTTCAATAAGTGAAGGAAGAGAGACAACATCCTAGAGGGGTGATGCAACCTCTACATATTCCTATGTGGAAGTGGGATGAAATTATGATGTATTTTGTCACCAGACTAACGAGGATTCCTAGAAGGAATGATAAAATATTTGTAATTGTTGATCGTCACAAAAAATATACACATTTCCTTATAATAAGGGAGGATTTGCCACTTGAGATCTTGGAATGACTTTATATTAATGAATTTGTAAAACTTAATGGTGAAAATCTATCGATTTTGTCCGATTGAGACCCCTGGTTTACATCAAAATTCTAGAAAAGTCTCCAGAAGGCTTTGGATACTAAGATTCATATGGGTACTGCTTGTCACCCCCAAATTGATGGATAGTCTGAAAGGACTATTCAAACACTGGAATACATGTTGAGATCAAGATCTCTTGACTTTCAAGGTATGTAGGATCAATACTTTCCTTTGGTCAAATTTTCCTACAATAATAGTTTTCCTTCTAGTATTCAAATGGATCTATATGATTCATTATATAGAAAGAGATGTCGAACTGCAACTTTTTGTGACGAAGTTAGTGATAGGAAACTTCTAGGCCCAGAACTTATTAAAGAGACCACGAAAACGGTAAAGAAAATTCAATACCATATTAAAGAAACCCAAAGTAGGAAGAAGAGTTATACTGAAAACCGTTGAAAGTATTTGAAATTCCAAGGGGGAGATCATATCTTTTTAAAATTATCTCCATGGAAGGGTGTCTTAATGTTCATAAAGAAAGGGAAACAAAGCCCTAGGTACATCAAACCATTTGAAATTATAGAAAGAATTAGAGTTTTAGCTTACTATTTAGCGATGCCCCCAAGTCTCTCCAATGTTCATTATGCATTCCACGTTTCATTATTAAACAAATATATGCCAGAACCAATTCATGTACTCATCTATGAAGAAATATTACTAGAACCTGATTTTTCATACTATGAAGTGCCTATTAGGATTCTTGACACAAGGGAGTAGGTATTGAGAAATCGTACAACTCATCTAATAAAGGTCCTTTAGAGAAACCATAATATAGAGGAAGAAGTGTGGGAACTTGAGGATGTTTTGATGAAGAACCACCCACATATTTTTTAAGGGATTTATAAATGAAAAATTTCGATGACTAAATTTTCGAAGGAGGGAATAATGTTGCACACCAAACATTTTATGGTATGTTTATCTAAAAAACAATGTATTCATTAGATATCCTATATTTCATGAATCACTGAGCCTTTATGGAAAAAAAACTTGGTTATTTATATGATATAGTCATAACCTAGCCATTAAACTTAAATTTTCCAGCTCTGCGATTTGAATTTTGAAAATATGGCATACACGGTTGTGTTCAGGATGATATTTAGAGTCTGATAGAATTAACTTAATTTTCTGTGAATAGAAACCTACCCTTATTAATATTAACCTACCATTATGAATAGTAACTTTCTATTATGAATAATAATATAACTCTTATAAATTTTATCCATACCTTTGAATGTATAAATAAATTTAGGCACCATAAAAATGAAGACGAATATTTTAAGTGGTTGTACTTTTCGATTAAATAATGATTTTAATTAAAAATTAAATTTATCATTGTTATAAAATTATTTTTGAAAAATGGAGTTTATTTTTGGATTCTACACATCGAAAAATGGTTGGGGTGATTTTTTGGTATTTTTCTGAAATACTTGAATTTTTAGCGAATAGTAAAATACATTAATTTAACATATAATTACATTATAGTTTAAATTAACTATTCCTAGAATCATGAGTGATTTGAGCACCCAAATATCTAACTCACATGCATATATTACTATTCTAGTTCATGGAATACTCACTATTTCTTGTCTTTATAAGAAATAATAAATTAATGATTATAATATTAAGAAAACTCTTCTCCCCTCCACTATATAAACCACCCCTCACCCTCTCTTCCTCCCACACCACTCAAGCTTCAATACTTGCCTAAATTTTTCTAAATACTTATCCAAATCCCTCGCCTCATGTACAAGGCCTTTTAGTCTCACCAAAAGTCCAAAAATAATGGCCTTAAGTAGATTCTCAAGGAGGAGTACTCAAGAGGTGAACCTCTCTTCCCTTTTCTTTCAATTTCTTTTACAAGTTCCATTATTCTGATGCTCTCTCCTAAACTCCACTCACATAAATGTAATTATAATTACATTAAATTACATGTACTGGATTTCATTATTATAGTGTAATATTTCATCATAATATATCTTTTTCCATTCCTTTTATACTATAAATGAAAACACCGTCTGAGATGTGTTAATTTATCACACTTAAGGAAGACGGGTTTTAAATTTTCATTACTTTCTTAAATAGTGGTCATGAAACATTTTCAATGGTTTATCCAGATCATAATATATGTATTTTATCTTTTTTAATGTTCTGGAAACCCTGCACACTCATAATATGGAATAATAATACAAAACAAGTTCATTTTTCACAAAACCGCCAAGCCAAATCCAAGCATTTATCGTTAAATCATCAAATGATTCATCCTAATGGTATATAACCAAAATCATTATAAGATCATTTATATATATTTAATGTCACTAATATTATATATTAACAATTCTGGATATTTAACCACATTTAAAATGAACTTCCATTCATGAATACAAGTAAACGGATCATGAAAACCAAGGAAGAAAATGCTTCCCAAATAATAAAATCAAACCTATTAAACCCATAAAAAAGAAAACTAATGAACCTAATGAGGTTATAAAATATAAAATAAATGTTGAAAATTTTATGTTATTATTAATTAATGAAGCTTAATTTGATTATTCCTATTGTTAAGAACAATCAAGACCACCTTCGAGCATAAGGTAAAGGATATCTTAACTCAAAATCCATTCGTTGAGTTAAACATCAATCTCATTGGTTTTTTATTTTCCCAGAATATGTTTGAATGACCTATTATTGTTTTATTCTATATGTAAACTTTTATTGTGTGGTTTTATGTTTGTCACACATAATTATGTCATTGATTTTTCCTCAATCTAATGATATGTTCTTGGTAAGGGATCCACTCTCTCTGTTTTATTCAATAATTCCCCCAATGTTTTGTCCTTTTATTTTTAATTCCTAATGATGGTGTATGTTTTATCACCTCCCCAATAATTCCCTTATGATATATAAATAATGTTATACCCCTTTACCTCTCATTAATACCTCACAAGAACACATGTTACCATGAGGAAATGTTTGTAAGGGGTTTTCTCATCTCACTTTCATATCTGTGAGATTTCCATTGTTCGCTACTTATTTATTATATGTGGTGTATTTTTACTTCCATTTTTCATATAATATCATGATTCAAATTATATTCATGGTATTAAATTATAAATTTGATGGTTATTAAGTGTTTTTTATATGATTCGACTGATTACATTGTGGTAAGGGACTTTGTCTCAACATCCATTTTGTTGTGACTAACTTTGTATTGTGCATCTAATAATCCTTATGGGGTGTACCTACTGACCATTTGAAATAAATTTTCATTTGAAATAACATTTCTCTTAAATATCCATATTATCATATCATGGATATGTTTATTTTCTAAACCGTATACTATTTTACATACGGTGTTTATTTGGAATGTTGTTTTAACTGTGGAAATATTGATGAATCTGTATCCTCTACTCTATACGGATATTGAAAAGGAATATTTATCTTTTATTAAATCAATTTATAAAGAATTATTTGGACATTCAGTGGTGGGTGGATCCCTCTATAGCCCCTCGATGCATCGACAGGTTTGATGAGACAATCAGCTGGCAACAAACCCTTTGGGTTTGTTTCCAAAAATCAGACGGGTTTCTACCCACAATAGTAAACCGTTTTAATGGTATTATGGTATCAAGTTATAGATACATGATGTAAATCTAATAAGTATTATTTTTATTCATTATCAGTTATTATTATCCATGAGGTTTTCACTATGACATAATCTATAGATGCAGTTTCATTCTCAGTTTGTTAATGGCGTGATTTTTTCATTTATTCACTGTACCATATTGACTATGCCATGTTGTTTATGATTTAGTCATTATTGATTCATGATTCTGCTATTTTTACCCCTTATTGAGCATTTGAGCTCACCCCTTTCATTTTTTTACCTTAAACAGGTTGGGAAGAGAATATAACTTATTGAGTTTCCATGGATGCAGTTTATTAGTTTTTGTTATGTATTGTACCTTGTTACCTTTCCCAATGTAATTTGAGTTACATCTATGTATCTAGTTTCTTCAAGACTACTAAAATGGTCATTCCTTTAGGATTTCATTCCATTTAACCATGAAAATGTAATTAGTAATGCACCAGCTTTAGTTTAGAGGGGTCGAGGTGTTACATGATCACTCGGTGCTGACCCACACAAGATCTCTATTCATTCTTCACGTCACAGCCAGCCACTGGATTCCTGCACAAAGAACGCTTGATTTTGGGAGGACCTTATCCTCAAGACATCAGTCATATTTCAACTGGAACGAAGTCCCATGAATAAGTAACCCAATGAACCGCCATGTCATAAGAGTTCCAACACAACAGATGGCACGTCAACCGGATGCCAGGTCTGTAATTTATAGTCATTTTAGTACTGAGGGCCCAGTTGAATTTGGATTCGATCCAACCCATCCATAATACAACTTTCTACAAAACTCAAGTGGAGTATCTCATAAATAAATCCTCTTCATAAGTGTTACAGTGCTATAGACGGTTCGTCAAATGGACATCTGGTTTAGGAGATATGCCCATTTAAGGGTAACTGGGCCAAAAAGGGTATGGCTCCAGTTCGCCTAGGGTTAGTTCGGCCTGCTAGGCCATGAGTTCGGCCCATCCCACCCGGTTCGGCATGGCCTGCTGGGCCGCGGAACCGCCTGGACCACTGGCCGGGCATGGGGATCTTCTCCCCTCCCAAACAAAAAAAATCATTCAGTTTTAAATTAGAGGTGGTAGTTGGTGTTGCACAACCTAGACAGTCTCGTTGGACCAGTCACCTATAGAACCGACAGACCGTGGTTCCGCCCTCCACCGTGGCTCAAAGCCTCGACCATCTGCCATAGCACGCCACCCTATTTCGATGTGGCCAACAAAGTTCGACCACCCCTTTGTCTACTGTAGTGCCTTTGGGCACCGCCACCTTCTCGCAGCCAGTGGTAGCAGGTCATCGCCTCCTCTAGTTATCGGTGCTACCACACCGTCGATTCTTCTACGGGACACCTATGAAGCTCCGGTGGTCCAATTCCTTTCCTTTCTATTCCTACGTGCCTCCCGGGATAGCACCTACACTTTCAGACTAAGGTTTCTCCTTGACTCCATATTTATCGGTTGCCCAAGAAGAATGCCACAAACCTGAGATCGGTGGAGGGTCTGGGCCTTGTTAGGATAGGCCCGTGACCTCCGTGTTAGCATTATAACATGGGAAGAATTATTTAATCATAAAAACTCACATAAAGAAACCTATAATTATTCTCCCGCATTAAATAACGAAACACGGATCAACCCTTTGGACGATTGATCTATGTTTTTCATAATATTCAAGAACTGGGAATAAATAGGAATTAAGTACATAACCCCAACCTTGATTTCACTGGAAGTCACTATGGATGGGGAAGAAGTCTCCACGTTCAAGGGTGTTTTGGATGAAAGAGAAGGTTCACTTCCTTTGGAACTCATCATCGAATCCTCCAACGGTCGTCGAAGCTCTATTCTATGTTGGTGGATGACATCGCCAACACTTCGTCATAGGTTCCTCTCGTTAGTGCACAAGAACCATGCCCAAGTTTTATTTAAATATATGTGAGGAACCAACCATGTTTCATAACATTAATGCAGTTCATTAATGAACCGAATTTAGTGTTACATTAAAGCAACCAACGTCGAGGTTACGCAACCCAAGGTTCAAGTCATTTAATGACATTTTAACTCTGTGGTCCTTCCACATCACTCAACTATTACAAAAAAAAGATAAAATAACTCATGGAGTTATTTTATTATATTTTGTAAATTCCAAAAATTAACTTTTTCATCCGACCCTTTATAGACAAAGTTAAGATTCTCCTAAGTGAATCCCAGGGCTGTGAATTCTATAGTGCCCTCAGATTTTTAATCCAAGCACCAGTTGAAAAGATATAAATATTTTCCCACACGTTTACTGAACTTACCATAAAAAAGTTCAAAAATTATTAATAGTCACCCTCGACCCACATCGATCAAGGTTAGGCTCTTCCTAAAGATAAAACGCCCTCATGAGCTCAATGGTACTCTCAAATTTCTAATATGAGTTACCACTCATGAGTTAAAGAAATTAACAATAAAATAATTTCTACTTAATTATTTTATTTACAGCGAAAAACTAACTTCAACTGTTGGCCTACGCCGGCCAAGGTTAGGGTCTACCTAAGGAAATCATACCCTCACAAGCTCAATAGTTGTCTCAAATTTTCAATTTGAGTCATCGTTTGTGAGTTATAATCTTTTGAAAAATAAAATTATTTTATTTTATTATTTTATTTAAGGTTATTCCATTTTTGGGTTTTCTCACTGGAGGCCTACACTGACTAAACATAAGTCGCTCCTAGGGTAAAACGACCATCTTGAACGCAACAGTGCCCTCCGATTTCTGGTCCAGGCACCCATTTAAGAGTTATTCCACTTTTTCAGAAAAACTATTCATGCATGCTATTTAAAGCTTTGTATTTTTTTTCAACTTTCTTTCTGGGTACTTCGAGCCTCGGAATCACATACTGTCAATTTTCGTAGTCTTGTAATAATCCCATATAATTAAAAAAATAATTATTCAAAAATTCAGGGACATTACATACATGCATGGGAATTTGACATGTAAATTGGCCAGACTACATGGCATGTACTACCAGCAATATGCTGTGTGTTCTGCTTAACTTATGACTTTGAAAAATACTAAAGGATTCATCATGTTTATCTAACATAGTACTACATGACATGTACAAGCTAGCTACACACCATACATATTTCATGTCGTGTGTCTTCTTGGATTTCTAAATGGATCGACGTATATTTATGATGTGGGAATTAATTATTTACATGCCATGTGTTCTAGAAAAACTTCAAGTGTTCCATTAATGCAATAGGATATTAGTCTCACATTGTTTTGACCATATATAATGACCACACATATTACATGAATTTCACCGCTAATCCATTTAAACTATTGGATGTGTACTCTAGGTACACACAGTGTAATATGACATCCTGTGTTTTAGGTTATCCAGGCCTACAAATGATGTGTAATAAATGAATTGTGTCTAATTACTATATGACATGTCATGGTTCCCATGACACAGATAGGTACAGTGCAGTTGGGTACATGACGTGTACTCTAATTATACACTACATAATCCCATGCTATCTTGATAGACTCTTCAAGAATTTCTAATGGAATCTATTATCTTTCATCATTGGTTCTTGAACTTAAGAAATTGTGATTCTTGAATGAATAAATTAAAATGTTAAAAACACGTTAATTAAAATTAGATTAAATAATGGAAAATATGAAATGAAAAATAAACCATGATTAATATTATTAATCAAAAATAAAATAAATAATTATAAATTTAAAATGTGACTTCTTTGATTCCACATGAAGGTTCTAGGCACAGCATAACCACCTTTGGTGGGCATTAAATTAAAAATTATTTTAATTCTGAGTTTCCCAAAACCCCAAGAGAGTCTCTTTTATGTTAAATTTTTAATTAATTTATCTAGATCGAGAAGAAATGAATACCCCATCTTATAATCCTTTCTTCGATGATGTTTTCAATCATCCAAAAAACCATTCACTTAACCTTCAATATGCTATAAAGATTCAATTATAGTGAAATACCTTGATATTTTAAAAATAAAGACTATAATCAATATCATACAAGATACGCAACACAATGCTTAAATAAATAATGAATTATTTTTATTTAAATGTGGTTGTTTTAACCTAGCTGTTAAATTGGTGAGAATGAATATTATTAACAAAATTATGAAACATATAATTGTCTTTCTCATTTATAATGTAGTAATTAATTGTTTTTAAATATGCACGTGATTTTTAGTAAAGTCGTTTTATTCTTTAAAAATACATTCTCTTCAAAAATTGGTTTTATTTCTTTTATGAGTGAATATTACAATTAATTTTTGGAAATTTTAAAAAATTATTTTAAAAACTAAATTTATTTTTTGAATTTAGCTTGTGAAAATTATCTCAGCATGTTTTTTTGATAATTTTATGAAAATAAATTTTTTTCAATGAATAGTAAAAAATACTAATTTTTAATTTAAAGATGTATTTTATTTTAAAGTATTTATAAATTAAATTTATAATATAGAATAGTTGTAAAATTTAATTTGATAATTTTTATTTAAAATTATTCAATTATAGTTTTTTAAAAGAATTTTATACTTGAATTTATTATAAAAATATTTTATATTTAAAAATGATACTTTTCTGAAAAATTGTTCTCCACTGTGTTTTTTCAGATTAATATTAAATTAAATTCTTCCAATTCTATGTTTTGAATTTTAAAAACTTGGTTCCATGTTTAGAACTAATAGGTCCAAATTTTTTATAATTTTCCCTTTTATTTTTGGCCAATATGAATTGTAAACTTTGTAATATTTTTCACCATGACAAAGGGTAAATCGAGTAATTAAAGTTAAAAATAAAATGATAAAGACTATAAAATGACCCTAAAACTTGACTTAATTTTATTGGATGAGTTAATTTCTTCCATAATCATCAAATATTTAGTTATATTTATTTTTTTTCATTTTGATGAGAATATGACTTTTATAATATTTTATTTAAATAGAATTCAAAAATGTCACACTTATTTTTAATAAAAATAATATTTTTAATATGGGTATAACCTGCGTATATGTTTTTTTATAAATATTAATTTCAAATATAAAAGATATATATTAATCATGGTAATTTATTTTAAAATTTTAGTGAAGAAATATTGACCTTAAAAATTCACACAATGCGGATGAAATAATTATTCAATTAATGGAAAATCAATGAAATAATATTAAAAATATTAAAAAAAATTAAAACATCAGATAATTAATGTTATCCAAGTATTTTATAGATTAATATGACATATTAGGGATATAATTAAATATTTATTTCAAATTTTAATTGTTTTCTTGATTTTATTATAATCAAAGTAATGAATAGTTCTAAAAATTGATATTAATAATATATTATAATAAATAATATTTTATTAAATGATACAAAATTATTAAAATTCATATATTCAGAAAATATATTACAATATGGGTTATAACATTAACCATTTCCCAGTTATGTGACTTTTTTCCATTTATAGTATCTGTATTGACCCGCAAAGTGTATTTTTTTTGTTTTCATGGTAAGTGTGAAAGGTGTTAACGAGGGGTTAAAAAAGACAAGGGTAAAAATTTGATAAAAACTTGAATAATTTTTATTAAATGAGATTATTTAAATACATACTCACCATATCTTATAATTAAATCAGTTTGGATCTATTTTCAATTGAAAATTAATTTATATTAATTTTATATTTTGAGAAATTCCTAGAGTGTCCATCCCCTCTTATAAAAGGAAATCTATTCTTATCTTTTTTTCACAATTAAATAACTATTTAGTTTGGAGAATACCTAACCAAATCACTTAATATAATCCATATCCTCATTATATAGGTATTATTTAGGCATAATACTAACCCTAAATGGATTATGGTGTTAATCAAAGGAGACTTTCCAAAGAAGATGTATACTTTTAACCAAATGTTTTCATTTTATTTATTATTGCACATAATTAAAATATATATTTAATATTATTATATAACATAAAAATTTATCATACATATACTTAGGTGTTTTTATGTTAATGTAACAACCTATATCCATCTCCTCATCTATAAAATGGTAAATAAAACAGTCATTCGTGTGTATAGTTGACTACCGCCTCAAGTACCGATGTAATTCGTTTTCCGTCAACAACTCTAATGGATGGATTATAATGATGGAATTAATGTTTATAAATTATATTCATGTAATATTTATCATTATTAAATTATAATTTAATATCTACCTTCTTAATTTTTCATTCACTGAGAAATGATAATATCATTCGTGCATACGTGAGGACTATAACCCCCACAAAGCGACGTGATTTTTTTTCAAAACCATATCCCATGGATGATATATATAAGTATATTTAAATTATTAATATTATATTTATGATATTATTTCCATTATTTAAATATAAAAATAACACTTAACTTATTTTGATAATGATTGTTAAAAAATAGAACCATTACTCATGCGTACGTATAGCCTACCGTTTCCATGATTGTAACATAGCAAATTTTTCATATTTAATGGTTGGATTTAAAATTATAATTGATGTATTAAAGTGATAATTATTTCATTTTTTTATTCTTCATATGATGGAATAATGTCCCTTTTTACCACGATGAACACAATGAAGTTGTTTTGAAATTTTAGACCAAATATCACCAAAACACCCGACACAGAATTGATTAATTATGTAATTAAATATTTCATTAGAATAAATTAAATAAATGGATTAAGGATAATATATTAATCCTGTAAAATTATATTAAGAAATAAAATAATTTGTAAGAGTTTATTTTACATGTTTTGAAGGATATATATATATATATAGAAAGTTTGGACTCGAGGTAAGGGATTTCATCTAAATTTTCCTTCATTGAGGAATATTTTATTGTTGTGCACCTAATTTATTTTATATGGTGTATATACTTAAAATTTTACATAATATGTCTTGGATATTATTATTTTCATGATATTTAATGTTTCATTTGTTGTTATTCTTTCACTGTCATACAATTGAAAAGCTACCAAAGTGGAAAATGCTTTATGCTATAATCAATTTTCTTTTCAAGATTGTTAATGGTAAATGATCCTTTGGGGGAAATAATAAGCCCTTTTTTCATGAAACACAACTATTTTATTTTCTTATTTTAATTAATGTGGTTTATATGATTAATTTTCATTTCTTGTTTTATTTATTGAAGAAACATCAAGATATTAATTTTCAAGTGATATTGATCTTGTGTCATCTTTTAATATCAATAATCTTTCTCTTATATATCGATGTTTTCTGATTTTTTTCCAGAAATATTCTTTTATAAACAAAATTTTTTTTCTTAAAGTTATGTTATATGATATTTTACTTTCTTTTAATTTTTTTAAAAATTTAAATTTCTTAATATTTTCTAAATGTTTCACATTAAAATCCCTTTTACAAAATGTTTGAAAAGATTGATTACTTTATAATATTTATGGGTGGAGTTTATTTTCCTTCCATAATGACCCTAAATGACATGAAACAATTTTAATATTTTATTTTCAAATAAAATGGTTTCTTTAATTTTTGTGAAGTTTATAGTTTTTAAAAGAGATTATCAAAGCGAAAAGGTCATTTTCCTCATGAATGTTTCAAAAGATATTTTAATGGTATCTCTACTAATAAACATAAAAACCCCTTGATGTTAGTTACACTATAATGGGGATATGTTTTAATGAAGCCATAATCATTCTTTCATCAGATATATTATGATTATTTCAATTATATTTTTATAGAACCCATTTATTTTCAATATATTAATCAAATTATGAAATAGATAATGGTTGTTTTATTATTTTTATGGTGAAATTAAAGATATATATAATTTATTAATGTTTTGGTTCATGAAAGTTATTTATATGATGGGTTTAGACCCATTATAGCTCATAGGTAAGCGTAATATATATTATACGATGGGTGCACCCATATAGCACCAGGTGATCCCAATATAGATAATGCGATGGGGGAGCCCAGATAGCACTCTAATGCATTGGTTAATTATTATATTATCAAAATAATTATATTTGAAATCCAATGAATGGTTATTCCAACTATAGGGGTTCTTTAAGGGTTATATGATAATTATTTCCCAAGGTACCAACATGTTTTATTAATTCTTGCTATGGGTTTTAAATATTTCCTTTGACCAAGATTGACATCATATGGATAATGATTATTGATTATAATGACTATTTCATTTTTTAAATATTTATTACATTCCACATGTTTATTGATCCAGATTTTATTGGTATGATTTCGTCTATTTTATGTTCAAGCACTTCGATTATGTAATCATACCCTTATGATCACCTAATTCACACTAATGACATTCAATTGTTAATGCTTATGTTTACCCTTAATGAGAATTTGAGCTCACCCTTATTATTTTTTCTTGTGGTTATTATTAATAAGATATCAATATTAATGATTAACAACATGAACTTTGGGGATTTTACTAATGCAACAAATATGATAGAAATGAAGCTCCATGGATGTTCAAATGACAATGACCATAAAGGTAATATATTCAATGACATGTGTCTTAAGAGTGTTGTAAGAAGAACCTAAAAAACTATCTTAAAATAATTGGAATATATTTTATATGTGGTATAGTAAGTCATAAAGAAATATTCTATAAAGGAAAAGAAAAATTCAGTTAACTCCATAATGGTGAAAAAAGTTCTTCCAAATGAATTAATTGAATGTTTTAAATTTAGGGAGAATGGTTATTTTGAAAATCAATGTGCTAGGGGGAAGGATCATGAATAGTATAAACACAAACATACAAATATCTATTTATAAATATATAATTATATTACATTTGAAGATGAGGTAACTAAAAATGATATATGAAAGGTATGGATTATGTTTTTACATTGTTAAATCTCGAAACATGATTCATATTTTTTCATTGGAAATAAGTATTAAGGAATAAAATAAAAAAAATAATGATTAATGGATTATAAATAATTATGAATGATTAAGATATATATATATATAAGGTATTAAATAGTTATAGTAGATCTAAGGATGATCATTTGTTTAAAATAAATAATACTCTTTTGATGATGGCAGTACTTTGGGAGACTTTTATTTAGTTTTGATAGATGTTTGGGGTACATGTAACCCTTAAGTTTATCATGTGAAAATTTTATATAAGGAATAATGATATTTTAATTTTCTAGACATATTATTAAAGGTATGGATAAAATTTAGGGTTTATATGATCGGTTATCTTTAGGTAATTATGTGTTATTACAATTTTGGGGATGAAAAATGAATGGTATGAGATAACCTTTGAAGTCAATAAAATTATTTAATGTTGAATATATTAATATTATTTTTTAAGATGTTTTTCACATTTTTGTGAATATTATAGTGATTATATATAGTTGTAGGAAAAGTAAAACTCACAAGCCAAGTGACAACCTGTCGCATCCGGAAAGACCGCTAGTCTTGAACCCACAACTTCACGGAAACAAGGGTGCATCACCTACCACTGGCCTACGTGATTTCTTAGTTAGTATGATTTTTTTATTTATATAAAAATGATCTGCTAAATAAAAGATATATTAATTTTTGGAACTCTTGTTTTATTGTATAAATAACCATGATAAAGTGATTATGCAATTAATGTTATTTCAGAAAAATTTCATTATTTTGGGAACCTTATATGATTATGGTAAACAAAATATTATACGATTTATGTGAGGAATAAAGGTTGAATTTTATTTTGGAAGAATATATTATTATAATGTAAATTTATATTGATTTTGGTTATTTAGGTAAATGATAAGAATATCTTGGAGATTTTATGATTAGAGAAGATATTTTTTAGAATGACTCGTTAAGAGTGATTGATGTTATTTGGTAATAAATAAAAAATTTATCTTTCAAGAGTATGTGATAAAATCCTTATGATTTGTTTTGTTTTAAATATTATTCTATAATATTTTGAGGAATTTTAAGCATAGTTGTTTATTGAATGGTCCATGTAAAACTTAGGGTATTACTATTTAATTTTTGAAATTTATGTATTTTTTCTTTGTATGAAGGTATTTTCATTTTGGGGAATTACATTATTTTTTCCTAATAATTTTGGTTTTGGATAATGTTCAAATATTGTAGTAATAACTTTTAATCATTTTATATAATTATTTGAACCATTAGAAGTTGATTTTAGTGATTCAGGTATGAAAAATACATCTTGAATACTCATTTTTTTGATCAAGAGATGATATTGTGATAGAAATGGATCACTAGATAAAATTCAACTTGTCAAGTAATTATATTTTTTCATGATATTAGTATATATGATAAAGGAGTTCATTAACTCTAGGAAAATTATCTTGAAATAAAAACCTTATCTGTTTAGTTTTCTTGTAGAGAAATTAATGACCTTTTAACCCATCATAGGTTTAGGGTTTTATGATGGTTAAATTTCTCATAAAAATGTTTTATATCACTCTCTATCAGTCCTTTAAATATTGATTTTTCTTTTATATCCATGTTTTCAATTCCCCCCAAAATTTTTCTACATGGAAACCTAGTTATGTTTTATTATAGATGGCCTACATACTTCTCTTTTCTATCTTTTCAAGTGGATGTTTTATTAACCCTATTTATTATATGGAATTTCAAAAAAGGTATATTGAAATTTCAAACCACTAGTTTTTTATCATGAGTTAAAATTATGAGGAAATAATTTATTAATGTGGAGAGAATATAATATCCTTATATTTTAAAAATAAATAATATGTTTAATACATACAAAGTTAACAACAACAATCTTAAACAAACAATAAATTATTATTATTTAAACGTGAATGTTATAAACTGGCCAGGAAATTGTAAGGAATGGATAAAATTAACTTCATTATAAAATATATAATGGTACAACTCATTTTTAATGTATTAATTAATACTTTTTAAAAAATTAATCTATTTTTTTAAATGCATTTTATTCATTAAATATAAGTTTTCATGAAAAATCAGTTTTCTAGCTTTTTATGAGATATTATTATTATTATTATTAGGAATTTTTTAAAAAATAAATTTTAAACAAGAATTTGATTTTTTTAATTTAGTGTGTCAAAATTATCTGAGAATCAATTTTTCATAATTTTATGAAAATACTAATTTTTCAATGTGTAGTGAAAAATATTGATTTATAATTGAAAGCTATATTTTCTTTTAAAGTATATATAAAGTAAAATTATATTTTAGATTAATTTTAAAGTTTAGTTTGATCTTTATTATTTAAAATTATTCAATTAAAGTTTTTAAAATTAATTTTATTCTTTAATTTAGTATAAAAACATTTTATTTTTAAAAAAGTCATTTTTATGAAAAACTATTTTTCATTGTGTTTTATCGATTTAATTTTAAATTAAATCTTGTCACTTTTGGTTTTTTAAAATTTGAAAAATGGATTCCATTTTTGTAATAAGTGTGTATAAATATTTTAAATATTTCTCTTTTATTATGGGAAAATATGAACTATAACCTTAACAAAAAAAATTACCACGATAAATGGAAAATTGAGCAATTAAAGATAAATATAAAGTGATATGGAATATAAAATGACCTAAAAACTTTACATAATCTTATTTTATGAGTCCATTTATTCCATAATCATACAATATTGGGTTTTATGTCATTTTTTGTCCATTTGGGTGAGATTTTGTCTTTTATAATATTTTATTTAAAGAAAAGACAATAATTCCACACTCTTATTTATAATAACAATAATATTTTTTAACATGGGGGTAACTAGGGGATATGTTTAGTAATAAAGATTAATTTTAAATCTAAACAATATATATTTATCTTTTTAATTTATTATTAATTTTTAGGGAATGAATAATTACCTTAAAGCTTTCAAAACATTTATGTTGTAATTATTCAATTAATCGAAAAATTAAATAAATGTAATTAAAAATGTTAAAAGTGATATAATATCAGATAATTAATGTGATGAAAAAAATTTATATATTAACATGAAATTTTATGGATATAATATTTTTTTTGTAATTTTACTTCTTTTTTTATGTTATTATAATCAAAGTAATGAATAGTTCTAAAAAATGACATTAATGTCATAATATAATATAAAATATTTTATTAAATGATATAAATTTTTAAAAATCATATATTCATAAAATTTATTATTATATAATTTATAATATTAACCATGTTCTATTTAGGGTATGATTTTCCATTTATAATAACTATATTAATCGTCAAAGAGTAAAATTCCTTATTATCATGGTAAGTGTGAAAGGGGTTAATGAGGGGTTAAAAAAATACATGGGTAAAAATGTGATCAAAACTTTTATAATTTTTATTTAATGATATTATTGAGATCTATAATCATATTATCTTTAATATTAATAACTTTTCATCCATTTTTAACTGAAATTAATTTATATTAATTTATTATTTTTGAGAAATTTCTAGAGTGCCTCTCCCCTCTTTTTTGAAAGGAAATCTATTGTTATTTTTATTTCAAACCTTAAGAACCATTTTTTTTGTACAATACCTACCAAAATACATTAATATAATCCATGAATTCATTTCTAGATGTATTTTTTAGGTATAATACCAACCGTAGAGGGATTAAGGTGTTAATCAAAGGAGACTTTCCAAAGAAATGGTATAGGTCTAACCACATGTTTTAGTTTTATTTCTACTTCCACATCCATAAAATATTTCATAAAAATTATTTTATAATAACACCAATATATTCTATATAATGTGGTGTTTTAATGTTAATGTAAAAAATATATATCAATCTCTTCTTCCATCGAATAGGAAATGCAACCATAATTCGTGTGCATGAAAAACTATCGCCTCACGAACCAATGTAATTTATTATCAATAATAATCTCTTATAGACATATTATAATGATGGGTTTGGTGTTTATATAATATATTTATGGAATATGAATAATTATTAAATTATAATATATCATTTACCTTTATACCATTCCATTCATTGAAAATTGATAACAATGTCTGTGCGTACATGTGGACTACTACCACCAAGAAGCGATGTGATTCATTTTTCATCACCACATCACATGTATGATATATATAAGTATATTTAAAGAATTAATATTATATTTATGATATTATTATCATTATATAAATATAAAAAAATTTCCTACCGTCTTTATATAATGATCATTGAAAAATTGAACTGTTACTCATGCTTATATACAACCTACCATCTACATGATTATAACATAGTTAATTTTTAATATTTAATGGTTGTATTTAAAAGTATTGTTAATTTATTTAAGTTATAAATATTTTATTATTTTAATTATGGGTATCATGGAAAAATTACCCCTTTTACCATGGTCAACACACCGAAGCTGTTTTGAAATTATTGACCAAACATCGTCAAAACACCTGGTATAGAATTTATTAATTAAGTAATTAAACATGTAATTATAATAGAAAATAAATTAATTAATTATAAGATATTGATACTGTATAATTTTATTAATAAATCAAATAATTGATAAATTTTTATTATACAAGTGTTAAAGGACATATATAGAAAGTTTGGACTCGAGGTAAGAGATTTCATTTCAATTTTCCTTCATTGAGGCATATTTTATTATTGTGCTCCTAATATATTTTATGATGTTCATATACTACCACATTGACATAATATTTCTTGAGTCTCATTATGTTCATGATATTTAATGTTTAATTTTATGTTATTATTTCATGGGTTTATAGTTGAAAAGTTACCAATGTGGAAAAGGCTTTATACTACAATATCTTTTATTTTTGGGATTATTTATATAAAAGGTTTATTTGAGGTAAATAATACGAATTTTTTTATTTAAAAATATATATTTTATTCTACTATGGTTATGAATGTGGTTTAGATGTTAAATTTACATTTCCTCTATTATTTATTGAAGAAACAACAATAAATTCATTTGTAAGTGATACAATTCTTATATCTTCTTTTAAGACCGATAATATTTATCTTCTATATACATGTTTCTAAAATTATTTCAAAAATTTTCTTTTCTAAACATAAATTATTTATTAATGTTATCTTACATGATCATTTAACTTATTTTTAAAAGTTTTTAAAAAGTAAATTTCCTAACATTTTCCAAATGGGTCACTTTAGAACCCCTTTTATACTTTCTTTGAAAAGAATGATTATTTTTTAACATTTATAACATGATAATATGTTTCTTTTGTCATGAAACCATAATTCCTTGAAGTTTAATTTTCATGTCTACATGGTTATTATAGTGACCCAAACTTTTTACATACAACATCGCATAATTAATCATCAAAGTACAAGCCAAGGATCATTAAGTCTAGTGTCTTCGAAGAATAGGTACATAAAACTTAAAAAAAGGGATAAAAACACTTCTTTATTTAATCTCCATAAAGATATCCTAACTTTATTTGATCCCTTACATCTGCATAGGGTACCCTGAGGAAACACATGAACAAAGGGATGAGGTAAAAAGCCCAGTATAGGAATGAACATAAGAAACATCTTAAGCATAATAGTTAGGAGGCGTGACATAATGATATCCAAAGCATGGAACAAATGAAATAATATCATATAAGAATGGGATAATATAAACATGGAATAATATAAATGTGGTAGAATCATAAGACATTTTTTTAGTACGGGTCAAGGAAAACCGCCAATCCCATTTCCCATTTTAGTACGGGTTAAGGCAACCCGCCAATCCCATTTCACAACACATCTCATGAGACTTAACTTTACCCAATGAATTGGAGAGTTATCTGGCGCACCCATCTCAATATTTTCGTGAATATTATTTCCACATAAATATTCTTACCACATAAATATTCTTTCCACATAAATAATCATACATAATCAACCATATAGAAACATAAGGGTACCCATGGAAAGAATTGGGTACCACAAACATTACATAAATCATAACCAATGGGCGTATCAAGAAAGTGTCTATTAAAGAAAAAGATTATAACATACATGGAATTTCATAGGGTAAAATATGAATATAACATGATAAGTGGTGTCAAACATAAGGGACAACATATATGAAATGTATTTTAGTAACATTAGCATTAAAACATTTTTGTGTAGTTTTAAGGAAAATGCTATAGAGATTTTAAAATAGAATAGAGGATAATACTTTATATAAAACTAGAATTTAATCAAGAAGGTTTACATAATAAAAAGACTGATTTTATAAAGATAATGGTGGCTTAAAATAGAGTATAGAGTGCACTTGAAAATGGGTAAAAATTTGGGAAGTTTCCTTAAAACAGGTTTGCTTATCGGAAAGTTATAAAGAGTGAATCTTTTAAAAACATGTATATCCCCAAAATAAAGTGATGAAAGGGTATTTATAAATGAATTTGGTACAAATAAACCTCATTTATAATATTCAAATAAATAGATAATATATCACTATTTTGATAAAAAGAAAGATAAGACAACCCGAAAGAATATAGGAGGTTCGGGTAGAATTCATTACGGTTTATCAGCACGGTGTCGGGTGTACATAAGATGGATTGAGGAGAGATATAAGGGGTTTACCATCACTTATAAAATATTAGGGAAGTATGGGGTAGGTTCTTAATCATATCCCATCATTAGTTATTACACATAAAAATCCATAGCATAGAGGACAATCTTGATTAAAAGAGAAATGAAGAGGATCCATTACCATAAATTTGTTGGTGTTCTCCACTTGTTATTAAAGACATTAATAAAAAAATTAGGATTATTAATTCGTAATTATAGAACCCTTTCTATATGTAATTTATTTATTTTAACCCTTTTTATTTCATTAAAGGTCTTTTTGATTAGTTATAAGGTTCAATTTTATTGTTCGGGCTCATTTGGTTACATGGTTTTAAAAGATCGATTCACTTATATTAAAGTTTGGATAAACATGAAATATGGAATTGGTTTTCCAGAATTGAAGTTATATTATATTACTGAAAATACATGATATTACATGGTTTAAAATTTAATTTGGTTACTTAGAGTGAAGTCTAATTATTAGATAAAACCATAGTGACAACAATTTTTGTCAATCGATGGATTTGATTACAAAGAACATGTTTTGCATTATAAATTAATACCATTGGAAAAAAAGTATGAAAGAACCAAAAAAAGGATATATTTCATAATAATCTGCTTCAACCATAACACAAATGGTTTTATGAACATGATTAATCATAATAATAGAAATTGATAAACTGTTCTCCATGAATGTGCTAAATTGGCACATCTCAAACGGTGCTTTCATTTCTTTCAAAAAAAGGTGAAAAAAGGAGAGAAGATAATGAAGTATCCCATTAGTATAATATAATTCCATTATATTTATTCTAAAGGATTTATCATACCATTTGGGTGAAGTGAGGTGAGGAAAGAAACAAAAAGAAAAGAACTTAAAATAAATGAAGGAATTGGAAAGATAAATTTACCTCTTGAGACTTCCTCCTTTGAGAACCTCTTAAGGTGAGAGGTTTTGGTATTTCGAAGAGGGTAAGAGATTTTGGATGTGGGGGAGGATCTTGGAGATATATTTGGGTAGAATATTGGAAAGAAACAAGGCTTGAGAGGATTGAAGATAATAGGTAAGAATGGGTGGTATTTATAGTAGAGGGGAGGTGGTTTTTCATAATTTTTTAATTATTAGTATATTATTTCTTCACAAGACGAGGAATAGTAAGTATCCCATGAAAAAAAATAGTAAATGGGTCATTTAAATTAGAACCAATGGTTTTGACATCATCCATGATGCTAGGAATAGTCTATTTAGCTTATAATGTATATATACAGTAAATTATCGTATTTTACTTTTCATCAAAAAAAATCATGTATTTTAGAAAAATATCAAAAATTCACCCAAACCTTTTTTCGATGTGTAGAATCCAAAAATGAAGTCCATTTTTTCAAAAATAATTTTCTAAATATAATTATTTTAAAATTTAATTAAAATCATATTTTTTATCCAAAACTAGTTTTAAAACATTCATTTACTTATTCTAAAGTGTAGTTATATTGTACTTTCAACTTGAATATTATTTATATATTATCATAGGTAATTTTACTATTCATTAGGTTATATCAATATTCATAAGGGTATGTTACCATTCATAAGGTTAGGTTACTATTCACCAAAAATTACGTTCTTACTATCGGACTCCAAATAACTTACTGATAACAACCATGTATGTCGGATTTTCAAAATTCAAAAAAAAATTTGTTTAAAGGTAAATTAGAACTTAGTATTTAATTATGTTGTGTTTTCATGACATATTTATAAGAAATCAATTTTCTTTGAAAAACATTGGGTCATTACATTCTTCCCCCCTTATGAAATTTCACTCTCGAAATTTCGTTTTACATTCTAAGACAAAAGTAGGTGTGGGTACTTTTCCTTAATTGCTTCCTCCAGTTCCCATGTTGACTCTTCGTACTTAAGGTTTCTCCATAGTACCTTGACCAGATGAGTAGTCTTGTTGCATAGAACTTTGTCTCTATGATCCAAGATCTTTACTGGCTACTCCTCGTAAGAGAGATCATCCTCCAACTGTAACACCTATAAAGAGAGTACATGTGAAGGGTCTGGTATCTACTTCCTTTATAGGGATACATGAAAGACATCATATACTTTCGACATTGTAGGTGGAAGTGCAAGTCAATAGGCCACATCACTGACTTGATCAAGGATCTCGAAGGGGCATATGTACCTGGGAATTAACTTCCCTTTCTTTCAAAACCTCACGACCTTCGTCCACGGAGATATGCGTAGAAATACCATGTCTCCAACTTTGAACTCAAGGTCTCATCAACTGTTATCTTCATAACTATTTTTTTGACTTTGGGATTCCTTGATATGTTGTTGAATGGTTTTCACCTTCTCCACCATTTCTTTGACCATTTCAGGTACTAGTAGCTTATGCTCACTGACTTCATCCCAACACTCTGGTGTTCTGCCCTTTTTCCCATAAAGGAATTCATATGGTGCCATTCAGATGATTGAGTGGAAATTGTGGTTATAGGATAGTTAAACCAATGAAATATGTTGGTCCCATCTTCCTTTGAATTCCATAGAACATGATATCAACATGTATTTCAGTGTTTTAATAGTTCGCTCAGACTGGCCATCATTTTGAGTATGATAGGCCATATTGAAGTTCAGTTCATTGCTCAGTGCATGCTGGAGACTTTTCTAGAAATTCAAGGTGAATCTCATATCATAATCGGATACAATAGATAGTGGTACTCCATGCATCATCACAACTTCTTTGATGTAAATCTGTGCAAGTTGATCCAATGAGAAGTCCTATCGAATTGAGATAAAGTGAGTTGTCTTCGTAAGATAATCCACAATGACCCATATATCATTGTTTCCTCTGGATGTCCTTGGAAGTCTAGTGACAAAGTCCATGGTAATTTTCTCCCACTTCCATGCTAGTATGAGTAGTGGTTGAATCATCCCCTTAGACTTTTTCCTCTCATCCTTCACCTGCTGACATACTAGGAAATTTGATGTATATTCAGCATTCTCCCTTTTCATATTTCCCCACGATAGTTTTCTCAGATATCTCGATACATCTTTTTGCTTTTGGGGTGGATAGAGAAGTTTGAGCTATGTACGTCACTCAATAGATCCTTATTTATCTATCGATCAAATGGTACACATAATCATGTCCCAAATCTTACGACTTCTTCCTCATCAATTTTGAAATCGGGGGATTTCCCATTTTTAATAGCTTCCACCCTTTTCTGAATTTCCACATCTTTTCTTTGAGCACCCTTTATTTTCTCCAAAAGAGATGGTTGACCAATCATTTGAAAAATAATTGATGATGTTCCCCCTTAATGATTCCCATGTCCATCCTTTGCAAATCTAAGACGATCAGATTCTTTTCAATTCTCATCCTTAATAAAGATGCAGGATCCTTTCTACTTAGAGAATCTACAACCTTGTTTGTCTTACCAGGATGGTAGTGGATTGAGCAGTCATAATCCTTGATAAACTCTATCCATATTCACTAGCACATATTAAGCTCTTTCTGTGTGAATATATATTTGAGACTCTTGTGGTCAGTATATATCTCATACTTCTCCCCATAGATATAATGCTGCCAGATTTTCAATACAAAGATCACTGCTGCTAACTTTAGATCATGCATGGGATAGTTTTGCTCATGGATTTTCAGCTGCCTTGAGGTATAGGCTATCACTTTATCATTTTGCATTAGTATAAAACCTAATCCCTTCTTTTAATCATCATTGTACACCACAAAGAGTTCTCCACTTGTAGGGATTGTGAGTAGGGAGCAGTGATAAGCCTCTTTTTCAACTCCTTGAAATAGTCTCCACATTCTTGTGTCCTGAAAAACTTTACATCCTTTCATGTCAGCTTGGTCGTTGGGTTTTCCAATCGTGAAAAGTTCTTAAAAAACATCGATAATACTCAGATAGACCCAAAAAAGATGCGGATATCTATTATAGAAGTTGTCTTAGGCCACTCTTCAATTGCCTTTGCCTTGGAAGAGTCCATGAATATCCCTTTGCTGGTGATAAAATTCCCCAAGAATGATACTTCCCCCATCCAGAACACACATTTAGTGTACTTTGCATACAACTTATCCCTTCTCAAAGTATTTAACACAGTATTAAAATGCTCCTCATGTACCCCTTTGCTCTTGGAGTATATCATAATATCATCAATAAAGGCGACCACAAATTTTTCAAGGAATCTCTAAAGACTCTATTCATTAAATTCATGAAAAAATTTTGAGCATTAGTGAGTCCTAAGGGAATCACTATGAACTCATAGTGTCCATACCTCGTTTGAAAGGAAGTCTTGGGAATATCTTCCTTCCTCACCTTTAATTGATGATATCCCAACCGAAGGTCCACCTTAGAGAAATAACAGTCCCTGCAAAGCTGATCGAACAAGTCATCTATCTGTGGTAGGGTATACTTGTTCTTTATCATGATTTTTTTGAGCTCATGATAATCAATGCAGAGGCGCATTGATCAATAATTTTTCTTGACAAAGAGGACTGGAACACCCCAAGGTGAGGCACTCGGGTGTATAAAACCCTTCTCCACATTCTCCTATAACTGGTTTTTCTGTTCATCCATCTCTACGGTGGCCATTCTGTAAGGTGTCTTTGATATAGGTAAACATCTAGGAATACGTTCAATTGAGAACTAAACCTCTCGGTCATGAGTAAGTCCATGCAACTCTTCAGGGAATACCTCAGTGTAATATCTCACGATGGGAATGTCTTTAAGCATGATTATATCCTTTGTCTCAATCATTTGATCTAGAAATGATTGCTCGTAAGGAAACAATATCCACACTTGAGATGGAGATTCTAAAGGAGACTCATTTTCCTCTTTATAGTTGTAAAGAATCAGAGGATACTTTGAGATGTGAAGAGTAATCTACCTTTCCCGATAGTTTATGTTGGACTTGTACAAATATATCCAATCAATTCCCAAGATAGAGTCGAACTCTACTAAAGGAAGTATGAAGAGATTTCCTGGGCGGTTTAGTCCAAAAACATTAACCGGGGAGGTGTTATAAACCACAGACGCAATAATTTCTCCATTTTCTATTCTCATGGACAAATTTTCCTCCAAATTTTGAGGTGGTTTTTGAATATTTCTACTAATCTTGCAAGAAATGAAAGAATGTGTAGAACCAGAATCAAATAGTACGTTCGCTATTCTTGAATGAATAACTAGTGTACCTGTCACCACATCATTTTCTGGCTCCACCTCAGCAGTAATGAGAGCATAAGACCTTTCTTTTTTCCTTGGAGGTTGTTTTTGGTTTCCTTCGACCACCCTCGGCTTAATGTTATTGTTTGCATAATGACCATGATCCTTGCAGTTTTAACACTACACTGTAGGTTGAGTGTTGACTTGAAACTTCCTTTATTCTTCTGCATTGGTGGGATTATTCATATCTCAGTGGAGGTTCTTGGCCAGATGACCAAACCTTCCACATTTTAAGCAATTCTTGGTTCCCTTTAGATAGTTACCAAGATTCTTCTTCCCACAATTTTTGAAAGGGGAAAAGTCAGGTTTCTTTCCATCATGGGATTTTTTTGATGAACCACCCATGTTGTTCTCCATTTTCCTCTTCTTTTCACTGGGCCTACAAGACTACTAAGAGTCTCCAATCTCCATTTCAACCTTGAAGGCACAATGAACAATATCCTCATAACTATCAAAGTCTCTAATCACCAACTCTTTTCATATACTTGGCTTTAGTCCGTTAAAGAATCGATTAACCTTTCTTTCGATGTTCATGACAAATCCAGAGGTGTACCTTGAAAGCCTTGTAAAGTTTGCTTTATACACCCCGATGGACTCATCTTCCTTCTGCTTGAGTCTGAGGAACTCTCTTTCTATCAAGAGACAAAGGGTTTGAGGAAAATATTTATTGAAAAATATTCTCTTGAATTCCTCCCAATCCATGGAATTAATTTCCTCTTGGGACTTTGTATTCTTGATCAGTTTCCACCACTTATCAGCTTCTCCATCAAAACTATAGACTGCCAGTATAACCTTCTCTTCTTCTGAGTACTGGAGGATGGAGAATATATTTTCAATGGAGTTAATCTATTGTTCCATGAGGAGGGTATTAGAAGATCCGCTAAACATGGGAGGCCTTTGCCGCATTAAGGATTCTATGACAACTTGCTCTTTCCTTGGAGGAGGAGGGTATTCCGCATGATTCAAGTTATTATTCATAACTCAAGCCATCTGAGAATTTACTTTCATGAAGTTTTGATCACCCGCTCCCGTCATATCAGGAATATCATTAGGGAAATATTCACATTTCCAATCACATTGGTTGTTGGAGCATATTCTTCTATTTCCCTCCATTAACTAAGAAATGGAACATATAATTAGAGGTCTTGAATACTTATCTATTAAGCATAAAAAGGAAACATTGAAAATAAAAGGATAAAATTATAAAGAAGAAGTATATCCTAACTTTTGATTCCTTAGGTTTATATCTAGGTTAGGATCGATATATTTCTTAACATATATTCCTATAGGCCTTTTTTGTCCCTTAATTATTGTTTGTAATAAACTCGTGAATCTACCAAAGCATATCCCCCAGCAGTGTCGTAAAAAAGAGTGCAGCAAGGCCCATTGTCGTGTACCGGGATACCCTGGGTCAAGCCTGAAACTCCTTGTCAGAGTTTTCACTCCTAGGTACATCTGTTTCAGAGCTGCCTCTACCTGCTTGTATCCAAACAGGGACGTATTTTCTTGATAGATCACTTACTCAATACTAACCAAAATTTAGGAATGTTTTATTATAATTAATCACATCCTTAAGGATCACACTAAGGTTCTTTATTCCTAATCTCCGAAAATAACTAGACCATCCTCTGATACTAACTATAGTGACCCAAACCTTTTACACACACAATTGCATAATTAATCATCATAGTACAAGCCAAGGATCGTTAAGTCTAGTGTATTCAAATACTAGGTACATAAAACATAAAAAAGGGGCTAAAAACACTTCTTTATTTAATCTCCACAAAGAGATCCTAAATTCCTTTGATCTCTTACATCTGCATAGGGTAACCTAGGGAAACACACGAATAAAGGGATGAGATAAAAAGCCCAGTAATGGAATGAACATAAGAAAACATCTTAAGCATAAGATTTAGGAGGCATGACATAATGATATCCAAAGCATGGAACATATGAAATCATATCGTATAAGAAAGGGATAATATAAAAATGGAATCATATAAATGCGGCAGAATCATAAGGAATTTCTTTAGTACAGGTCAAGGTTAACCGTCAATCCCATTTCACATCGCATCTAATGAGACTTAACTTTACCCAATGCATTGGAGCACAATCTGGCACACCCATCTAAACATTTTTATGAATATTCTGGAAATATAAATATTCTTACCACATAAATATTCTTTCTACATAAATAATCATACATAATCAACCATACATAAACATAAGGGTACCCATGGAATGAATTGGGTACCACAAACATAACATAAATCATAAACAATGGGTGTATCATGAAAGTGTCCATGAAAGAAAATGATTAGAACATACATGAACATTCATAGGGTAAAATATTCATATAAAATGGTAATTTTTTTTCAAATATAAGGGACAACATATATGAAATGTATTTTAATAACATTATCATTAAAACATTTTTTGTGCAGTTTTAAGGAAAATGCTATAGAGCTTTTAAAATAGAATAGAGGAAAATATTTTATATAAAACAATAATTTAACCAATAAGGTTTCCATAATAAAAAGACTAATTTTATAAAGATAATGGTGGCTTAAAATATAGGATAGAGTGCACTTGAAATATGGTAAAAATTTGGGAGGTTTCCTTAAAATAGGTTTTCTTATCGGAATGTTCTAAGGAGGGAATCTTTTAAAAACATGTATATCCCAGAAAGAAAGTGATCAAAGGGTCTTTATATTTGAATTTTTTCCAAATAAAATTAATTTTTAAGATTCACATAAATAGATAAGATATCACTATTTTGATATAAAGAAATATAAGGCAACCTGAAAGAATATAGGAGGTTCGGGTAGAATTCATTACAGTTTATCGGCACAGTGTCGGGTGTACCTAAGAGAGCTTGAGGAGAGATATAAGGGGGTTATCGTCACTTATAAAACATTAGGTAAGTATGGGGTTTGTTCTTAATCATATCCCATCATTAGGTATTACACATAAAAAATCATGTCATAGAGGACAATCTTGATTAAGAGAGAAATGGAGAGGATCCTTTACCTTAAATATGTTGGTGTTCTCCACTTGTTATTAATGACCTGAGTAAAAAAATTAGGATTGTTAATTAATAATTAAATAACCTCTTATATATGTAATTTATTTATTATAACCCTTTTTAGTTCATTAAATGTCTTTTTGATTAGTTATAAGGTTCAATTTCATTGTTCGGGCTCATTTGTTTACTTGGTTTTAAAAGATCGGTTCACTTATATTCAAGTTTGATAAACATGAAAGATGAAAGTGGTTGTACATAATTGAAGTTATTTTATATTAGTTCACATCCATTATATTACATGGTTTTAAATTTAATTTGGTTACTTAGAGTGAAGTGAAATTATTATATAAAACCATAGTGATAACCGTTTTTGTTAATCGGTGGATTTGAATACAAAGAATATATTTTTCTTTATAACTTAATACCATTTGTAAAAAAAGGATTAAAGAACCAAAAAATAGGATATATTTCATAATAATCTGGTTCAACCATAACACAAATTGTTTCATGGCCAGAATTAATGATAATAATAGAAATTGATAAACTGTTGTCCATGAATGTGCTAAATTGGCACATCTCAAACGGTGCTTTCATTTCTTTCAAACAAAAGTTGAGGAAAGGAGAGAAGATAATGAAGTATCCCATTATCAAAATAGAATTAAATTATATCTATTATACTGAATTAATCATACTATTTTGGTTAAGGTAGTTGGGGAAAGAAACAAAAAGAAAAGAACTTAAAAGAAATGAAGAAATTTGAAAGAGGAATTTACCTCTTGAGACTTCCTCCTTTGAGAACCTCTTAAGGGGATAGGTTTTGGTATTTTGAAGAGTCTAGGAGATTTTTTATGTGGGGGGGATCTTGGGTATTTATTTGGGTAGAATATTGGAAATGAAAAAGGCTTGAGAGGAGTGAAGAGAAGAAGTAAGAATGGGTGGTATTTATAGTGGAGGGGATGAGGGTTTTCATAATTTTTTGATCATTTGTTTATTATTTATTCACAAGACAAGGAATAGTTAGTATTCCATGACAAAGAATAGTAATTGGGTCATGTGAATCCTAAAAAATGGTGGTGAAATCATCCATGATGCTAGGAATAGTCTATTTATCTTATAATGTATTTATACAGTAAATTACCGCATTTTATTATTCATCAAAAAATTCAAGTATTTTAGAAAAATCTCAAAAATTCACCCTAACCATTTTTCGACAAGTAGAATCCAAAAATGAAGTCCATTTTTCTAAAATAATTTTATAAATATGATTATTTTAAAAATTAATTAAAATCATAATTTCTTATCAAAAACTAGTTTTAAACATTCATTTACTTATTCTAAAGTATCGGTATATCATACTTTCAACATGAATATTATTTATATAGTATCATAGGTAAGGATACTATTCATTAGGGTATATCATTATTCATAATTTTATGTTACTATTCATAAGGGTAGGTTACTATTCGCCAAAAATTATGTTTTTCTTATTGGACTCCAAATAACTTACTGATCACAACCATGTATGTCAGATTTTTGAAATTCCAAGCACAGAAGTGACAAACTTATGTTTAAAGGTCACTTAGCACTTAGTAGTTCATTATTTTGTGTTTTATTTATAAGAAAGGAATTTCCCTTTAAAAACATTGGGTCGTTTCAGTTATATAATAATAAAATGGTTTGTTTAATATGTATGATGTTTTCATTTCTTAAAATTGATTTTCAAAGTGAAAATGTTATTTTCCTCAATATTGTTTTTAAATATATGTTAATGTTATTTCCATTCATGAACATTAGAAACCCTTGAGGTAACATACACTCCATTAGGATGATTTTTTAATGAAACCATCCTTATCCTTTCTCTATATGTATTATTATTTTTTCGAAGATATTTTCATAGAACCCATTTATTTTCCATGGGTTAATCAAGTTATGAAAGGGATAATGGTTTTTTATTATGTTTTTTTGATGAAATGAAAGATCTATGTACTTTATTCATGTTTTAGTTCTTGTAAATTTTTTATATGATTGGTTTAAACCATTTATAGATCATGGGTGAGCTCGATACTTCATATATGATAGGTGCACCCATATAGCATTGGGTGAGCTAAATATATATTATATGGTGGGTGCACCTAGATAGTGCTCCAATACATTGGGTAATGATTTTTTCTATATAGAATTATATTGGATGTCAACTATATGTTATTCCAATTGTAAGGGTTCTTTAAGGGTTCTATGATGATGATCTCCCAAGGAACCAACACTATTTCTTTATGCTTTCTATGGGTTTTAAATGTTTCCTTTGACAAAGACTGACATCACATAGCTCATGATTATTTATTCTCATGACTCTTAATTTTGTTAAATCTTTATTCCACGCCATATGTTTATTGATCCTGGTTTAAAGGATACAAGTTCACTTTTGTTATGCTTAAGGAATTTTATTATATCAGCATACCCTTATGCTCATTTTATTCTCATTGATGACATTAAAATGTTAATACTTATGTTTACCCTTTTTAATCATTTGAGATCACACTTATTATGTTTCCTTTCCACTAGGTAATGAATAATGATTATAAATGTTTTGATTATTGAAAGTTCAAATATGTGAAGAAATTTTTGGCGGTGTTGCAGACATAGTATGGAATATGAAAAGCTGGGTATATGGGAAAAAATACTCTCATAAAGCCATGAGTGTTTTTTATGTAAGGGTTTTTCTTAATTATAAAAAACTATTAACCTAAATGGTCCTTATGTATTTAAGTGATCCAATATATTTTTTATATTGTATGTTTTGGTTGGTAAAAATTGGGTCACATTTATCATCATCAAACCCAAATATTTAATGTATAAGGATGGATCCTTATATTTAGAATCCCTATAGCGGTGATCCACCCATACTACTTTGATCTCGTTGAAATTCCAATTTATTTGTTGGTGCTAGCGCAAAAAATAAAATGTCTTGCATTTTTTAACTCGATCGCTCCAAGATCCTTCAAGATTAAAGGAGTTCTTATCGTTCTTTAGAAGAATGAATGAGGAATTTGAGAGATAAAGAGAGGGAGAGAAGTCTATTATGCACAACAACTCCCTATTCTCAATTTTTTATTAACCCTACATAATATACATATGCATATACTTATAGAGATGTATGTTAAAATATTATTTTATTAAGTACCAACCCTTAAATAATATTATAATATTTAATAAACTCCATTCCATATAATAATAACAACATTATTATTTTATGGTGTGTGCTAACTCATGTAATGATAAATATTATTTTACCGACTTTTAAATTAATATTTACCATCGAACGTGATCTTGGTCCACTCAAAATCTTAAACATTTATCTAATACCTGAATAAATATTTTATTCACTTAAATTAATATATTATTCAAAAACCAATGAATAAAAAATTACTTAATATCCAATAAATAAATAAATATTTTAATTGTAATCCATTGAAAAAATATTTTTTAAATATTATCATAATTAAATAAATTATTTATTCAATGATTAAATAATTATTTATTTTCTAGTGAATATTAGTGATTAATAAAACATTAATAAAATCATTATTATATCATTAGAATAATATTTATTCTAATAATTAAATTCAAATATAATTTAATCGAGATTAACATAAGAATTTAGTGTCTGACCATCTAGGATCCTTTATTATTGGCATTAGGTGTTCTTGCTTAAAGTCTAAGATTACGATCTAACATCAAGCCGAGGCACTCAAGAGAAATAACTTAATATCACAATTCCAAAAACCACATACAAATTCTCACTATGTAATATAATTAATTTTGTATCAATATATCATGAAGCATGTTTCTTATCTATTTCATCAACCTATATGCTTGATAAGTCTTTCTTTGGCCATCATAAACAAAAGTCGTTACACCATGGGCATGGAATCTAATGTAACATTTATTTTTCAATCAAAGGAACAATATATAAGCTCCAATAAAGATTAAAGCTAAAAATTATTCCTTTACTCATCCTTCAATAATATGTCCTGTTAAAAAATACCTCAAGGAATCCTCTCACTTTTTTTGGGTGTGATTGTGTTTGTTGAAAAAGCCAGATGATTGAAAATGAGTTTTATTAGTGTTGTTGAAGATGTTTTTAAGGTGACGTAGTTTCCCAAAGCTTGGTAAATTGTTGTTCCTCAAAATTGGGAGTTTTTTTTTAGAAAAGGAAGGATTTCCAAATATGATAGAATAGTACGTAGACCACGAATCACAGTTCACAGACCACATAAGAGGAACAAAGAATGATGATGAAAATCCACAAAAGGGAAGATTTCTGCATATCAGCGCTTTGTGGACTGCAAATCACAGTTCACAGACCATGTATGAAAAATGGTTCCTGAGAAGGCTTTCAGTTTGTGCGAGGAAATCAGTTTGTAGAAGGATTGAAATATATAGGATGGATTGTCATTTATAGAAGTGAGGTAGTGATTTTTGGAGCCACAAAGGGATTCATTCGTTGAGGATATCATCCTCCATAGAAGAGTAAAGGTGTTATGCAAACCATGTAAGAAAAAATAGTTCTCAGAGGATATTAGTATGCAGTGAAGGCTGCTCCACATCAGATATTTAAGTAAAATGGATTAAAATATTTTGTGGATCTATTTTCCTATGTAATCACCACTAATCCCATCATTACATAGAGCGATTTTCATTAGAAAACATCATTTCTCTAGAATAATTTGGCTAAGTCCAAAAGTGGTTCATGAGGAAGCATTCCATATAGTGAAGTGGTTCTCAAGGGAGTATTTCATGAAGGGTGAAGTAGTTCATGAGACTGTCCAAAAATGTGTCTTTTTAGGGTTTTACTACTTGCAAACGAAAATGGTCTGCAGAATAAGAAGTTGTCTGCATAAGAAGTCATCCATAGAAGAAGAAGTACACAGAAGGAGGAAGTCCACAAAAGAGGAGGTGGTATGTGGAGGCAGTACACGGAAGTAGATATAGTCTATATAAAAGTGGAAATTTTCAGAAGAGGTGGTCCAAGAAGTACTCACGCCACATAGTTCATCACATTTTTTAGAGGAAGCAGGGTTGACCGTAGAGAATTAAAGGAAGTTTTCAAAGGCATTAAAATAGTTCAAGAAAGTAATTCCAAAAACTAATAGTATGCATAAAAGTTGATTATATCTATGGTAGAATATGGTACTTAAAAATAGTATCTATCTATATTTTAGTATGCATGCATTAATGAAAATTAAGGGACCTATTAGTCCATGTACTGTGAGTGGATCCCTTCCAAGATTAGTGAGTGAAGGAAGAGGAAGATAATGATCTTTTCCACCGATAGTGATCCAGACAAAGAGAAATAGGAAGCAACCCTTGGAAATGAGTGAGTAGACCCTAAATCTTATAAATATAGTGAGACTTTAAATATAAGTGATATATCCTGAACATCATTATTGGCAGTGAGCCTTAGTGAATTTGGTAAAATTGGCACATTATTGTTGTATGCTCCTTGGATATAGCCTAGTGAGGGTGAACCATGTAAAAATATTTGTGTCCTTGTGATTGAATTATTGCTTTAATTTTAGTGCATTATCATCAAATAAAATTAGAAAGGACACGATCAACATGAACATCAAAGAGCATAAAAAGTGACGCTTGTAATAAAGAGGTAAAGATTTAGTGGGTGAGGAATAAGTTTGAAAAGAATATTCATACCCTGATTCACCCACCTCTTATGGTATCAAGGACCCTTTTAGACCTAACAATTAGTATCTTAGTGTAGGGTTATTTTATCATAATTGTTTTCTCAAACTTGGTTCAGTCGTTTGTTGAAGTTAAAGATTTGGTCTGCTCTTTTCTTGGTTTGTCATGGAAATGGGAAGAACATCAAATAAGAATAATAATTATGGTGGATTTTCTTAGTGTGGAAGTGTCTACGGAAAGAGTGTGATTCTATTGAAGGAAACCAACAATGTACTAAAAAAGAACTCAATTAATAAGATAGTGAGAGTATTCCTATTTTAATGATAATATAATAATGAGTGAAGTACCTGATGTTCCTAGTGATGTTGGTACTACTAATGAAGAATAACTTTAAAAAAAATTGAATCAGAAACTGGATGAAGAAATTAAATATAATGATATCTAAATCCAAGTGTAGGAAATTGATATCAACAAGCTCAAAGGATTAAATAAAAGTATTATTTATGTGGCTAGTGATATGAGGGAGATAAATTATTCCCAAGCTAAATAACTACAAAAGATGTCTATAGTGGTAGAAAAACTCAAAGATGATTATTAGAAAAATAGTTTGAACTCAGAATAAATTCATAATATGGAATCTATAAATGATGATATTACTGCAAAAAAATCTACAATGGTTCAGAATAAACAATGGCTACAAAAATAGAATTCATGCTGCAATGAATTTATTACTCAGAAATATTCTAAAATAAAGGAGAAAGATGAAATGATAGAGAATATATCCCAAGAATTGGAAGTTAAGATAACTAGTGGGAATACTCTCATAAGAGAACATAATTCTCAACTTGAATCTAGGGACAAGTAGATTCAACAATTAGGATAAGATCTAAATTCAACCGAGAAAGAAGTCGGGAAATCTAATGCTAAAGGAAATCCAAAATTGAAGGAATCTTTGCACTTACTATTTTATTACCCTTCAGCTGGTGATAATGAAATGAAAATAAATTATGATTCTTTATAGGAAAAACCTGAAAGTATTGTTTAATCCCAAATTCCATCTAGTTTTGAAAAAATAGGTATTGGATATGATGATCCCTCTCCCATGTATAGTAGGATGAGATCTATGAATAGTTCCAAAAATGTGAACAATCATGCAGAAAATGGAAGTAGATCTAAAAAGGATTTTACAGGAAGTAATGACTAAATTTTATATTTCCAAGGAATGTATGGACATACATCAAGTTTTTTTTTTGAGGCATTGGAATATATTTCATGTTGCGAAGACAGAAATCTTTCTAAATATAAGAATAAGAATAATAGTCTTGAGAAATCAGAAATGAGAGTCTATTAGAAGATAGTATCATTAAAATGATAATATTGCAGAATACTAGAAAACACCATGAATATGTGACATGAATCCCAAGGGCTCAATATAAAAGGAATAACTCTATATGAATCAACATATCATCTATGAAAGGATGGAATAACGTATGCCTTTAATGGAAGATGTTTTATATGTTTTGATCATGGGCATTTAGAAATAAATTTCAGTAAGAATAAAGAAGGGAATGAAAAGGATCCCAGAAGGAGATAACCAATACTAGAAGTGTATAAAAAAATTCCTATATTGGAAGAAAATATTATAAGTTGAAAAATAGGTTTACAGCCGAAAGGGAATCATAAGGAGCTCAACAAAAGGTTTATCAATCACATCCTCTATTATACTTACAATAACTCTATTGGAATGAATGTGAAAAAAAATGGAAGAAAAAGGTAGGATATGCTCTAGTTATGATTAGGAGGAAAGTAAATTTAGTGTAAGACTCAACCCTGATAAGAAAGGTTGTCATGACTCAGATAACTAATAAAAGAAAAATAAATAAAGAATGCTTTGAAAAATTCACATGTCAATACACATGGAGAGAAGTGAAGTCAAACTAAAGAGCCCTCAAATGGTGGAATAAGTAAGAGAATATTACAATTGAAAATATTTTTACTGAATAAAAGAGTCATGAAAAATTGAATATCAGTGGAGCATTAAAGAAGGAAATCCCTACAAATGGGTGTAAAAAAAATTTTGAAAATACAAGCCTACAGAATATAAATATTAGAAGAATAATCAGCATGTGGGTAATGAATGTTTAGTTATATGGCTAGAATAGTTGAAGTTGGATGGGCAGCTGGAACATGGACAAAAGTAGTATAGTTCTTTTCAAGAAAGTATAAAAGGATTGATCGATGCGTATCAACCAAAATCCTCTTCTTGAGGATTCTAGAGGTTCCCCTCTCCCTATGTGTATAAATTCTAGTAGCTGATGTTCAAGCGTTTTAGGTTAAAGGGCAGATAAAATCCAATGGGAAGTGGAATCAAAAGATGAAAAGTAGTGATGTGATGTGATCTATAAGTTCAACCAATTCAAATCAGTTAAGAGAGATGAAGAATAAATCTAGAAGAATCCTTTGAAATGAGTTAATGGTCGATGAATACATGATATATATGGAATTAATTGAGTGAAATGGATAGTGATGGTGTTATTAACTTTACCTCATGTTTCCTACATCAGATTCTGACTCAATATATTTAGTGATTTTGTTTATGGATCATTGCTAAGTGGTAAATTCACCCAATGAAAATCTCATTGAAGGTAGTTATAACTGGAAACAATTATTGATTTGGAGAAGTTTCTCAAACCTACATTAACATGAGAAGAAATGATGCAGGATAAAAATAATTTTTGTGGGTCTAAACTAATTCAACATATAAAATTAGTATAAAAATTGGTATTAAGGATTTATATCTATTTAATACAAGATGTTTTTTGGGATATTTTTTCGAGGAAAAAAATAAGAATGTAATCAAAACTAAATGGGTATTTTGTAATAAGATGAATTAATAAAACACAATTATTCAAAAAAAAGAATGGATAGTGTGAAAATGGTACTCTCATATAGAGGGAATTAATGTTGATGAGACATTTTCACCTATTTCAAAGCTAGAGATAGTCTGATTATTCTTGGATATAATAGTGTAAAGAAAGTTCAAGGTTGTCTAGAAGGATGTAAAGTTATCATTTCTGAATGTGGTTCTAGAAGAAGATGTTTATATTGATAAGAGATATGGTTTTGGAATTATTTAATATGAGAATAGAGTTTTTTGGCTAAAGAATGATTTATATGGTTTGAAGAAATAACCGAGAGCATTGTACTCAATGCTAGATTAGTTTCTAAAAAAGATCAGTTTTCAGCATGGTGAAGTTTACCACAATGTATATTTCAATCATGATAATAATAAAAGGATGAGGGTTCTGGTATATGTCAATGACATAATCTTTGGTGGATCAGATGAATCTTAGCGAATGAAATTCAAAAAATTCATGAAAAGTGAATTTGAAATATTGATGATCAGTGAATTGACGTTTTCCTCAGTTTACATGTGATAGAAGGAAAGAATGGAACATTTATTTCTCAATCCAAATATTCCAAGAAGGTTATAAGAAGATTCAGAATGGATAATTCCAAGGATATGAAAACTCTAGTGGATACTTGGATGAATCTTTCACGAGAGGATAAAGGAAATATAGTGAATTTTATAGAATATAGGAAAATCATTGGTAGTATATTGTACTTGACAATGACAAGACCTAATATTATTTTTTCCACATTCCAAGTAGAAATATATCAAAGCAATCCCATGGAAACTCACTTGATTTTAGTGAAAATAATACTTTGGTATATCAAGGGAATAGTGGATTTCAGTTTGATGTATAATAAAAAAACTCATCAAGAGTTATTGGGATATACAAATATAGATTGGGGTAGTTTAGCAGATGATAGAAAATTGACATTAGGTGGTTCATTCTATTTTGGAGGATTGTGTATTTATTGGCTGATAAAGAATCAATATTTCATTTATTGAGAACCGTAGAAATTGAATATATTGTGATTATTCAAGCATGCATGAAGTTATTGTGTATAAAGTAGTATCTTAATGATATGGGAGTTGAAGTGATGTCTCTGATCAGAATCAATTGTAATAATTAAAGTGCTATAAATATGGGAAAAATTCAATACATCACTCAAGGAAAAAGGACATTCAAATCAAGTATGATTTTATCAAGGATAAGGTAGTGAAAGGGATTGTGAAGTTGGAGTATGGGCCTACAAAATTATAGGTTGTAGACATTATAAAAAAGGCCTTACCCAATGAATCAATTTAATGGAATCGAATTTCTATGAGAATTAAATCGGCTCCCTGTACTTGAAAAAGTGTGGATGTGGTATCCTATCTCCCTAAGGTATGGTGTTTTTTTCTCTAACGTGTTAATATGTGTTCTTTAACCTATTGCTAACCTAAAAGTAATGGAATTCAGGTTTGTTAAAAAAGGGGTAGAAATTATATCTGTAAAATGGGAGAAAATATCTTAGTCAAGGCATGGGGAGAATCTTTTATATAGATAATCATGATAGGGGGAGTTTTTAAATTTGATGATGCTAGAAGGGACCGATGAAAGATTATATATCATGACAGATGAGGCTCTTCATGAAAGCAGAAGAGTGGTTTTCAAATTAAACGAAGTGATTCATTGATGAAATTTGAATTATACTCTTATTTATCATGTCGAGCATGGATCATGTTATCTTAGAGTGTGCGTTCAGTAAATACTTGATCTATATGATAATTCTAAGAAGTGAATTCTTGTAGAATATGGAAGAATCTTTAATGATGTATGAAATTGAGAAGAAGTATCAACAAACCCAAAGGAAGATATTATTGGAAAAAACTACATCAAGGCATCCTCTCAGTGTTTTTGGGTGTGATTGTGTTTGCTGACAAAACCAGATGACAAAAAATGAGTTTCATTGGTGTTTCCAAAGTATGTTTTTAAAGTCGTTTAGTTTTCTAGTGTTTTTCAAATTTTTGGGACTCAAAATCGAGAGTTTATTTCTAGAAAAGGAAGTATTTCCACATATGAGCAAACCATACATGGATTGCGAATCATAATTCACTGACTGAATAAGAGGTATATAGAATGACGATAAAAATTGGAAATGGAAATATTTCCGCATGGCAGAACTATGTGTACTGTGAAGCACGGTACGTAGACCGCATAGGGAAAATTGTTTACGGAAAGGATTGTTGTTCATAGGATGAATGAAGTTTTTAGGAGGATTGAGATATGTGGGATGAATCATCATTTGTAGAAGTGAGGCGGTGATTTATAGACCCAAAAAGGTATTCATTTGTGTAAGAGAGTATCCACCGTAAAGTAAGACAATATGGGGGAAAACAGTTTTTGGAGGAGGTTAGTACATGGTGAAGGTTATACCACATCGAATATTTAAGTACTACAGATTAGAAAATTTTCAGGATCTATTTTCCTATATAAGAACTTTTAATCCAATCATTACTTAGAGCGATTTTCATTATAAAACATCATTTATCTAGAAGAATTTGGTTAAGTCTGAAATTAGTTTATGATGAAGGATTTTGCAAAGTGATGTGGTTTGTGAGGGAGTATTCTGTGAAGGGTGAATTAGTTCATGGGAAATTCTGAAAAAATGTATTTTTGGGGCTTTACTAATAGAAAATTAAAAGGGGCCATGGAAGAAGACGCCATCCATGGAATAATTCATTCATGGAAGAAGCAGTTCGTGAAAGAAGTAGTCCATGGAAGGAGTAATTCCACAGAAGTGGAGGTGGTATATTGAGGCGATACACGGAAGAGGAGACAGTTCATGGAAAAGGGAAAGTTCGTGGAAGAGGTATTCCACGATGTAATCACACCATATGGTGCAGTGTAGTTCATGTAAGAAGCGAGGTTGATTGCAAAGGATTAAAGGAAGCTTTCAAAGGAATTAAAACAGTTTACGAAAGTAATTTCTAAAAAATATTAGTATGTGGAAAAGTGGATTTCATCTATGGGTGAATATGGGACTTCAAAATAGAATCTATCTATATTTTAGAATGAATTAATTCATCCAAATGGAGATACTTATAAGTCCATAAACTTTGAGTAGATCCCTTCAAAGAGCAGTGAGCGAAGGAAGAGAAGATAGTAGTCCTTTCCATCAGTAGTGATCCAGAGAAAGAGACATAGGGATTGACCCTTGAGAATGTAGTGAGTATACCCTAAATCTTATAAACTCAGTGAGCCTGGGAATAGAATTGATCTATCCCGAAAATCATTATTGGTAGTGAGCCTTTTTGAATTTGGTACAATCGGAGCATTGTCGTTGTATTTTCCTTAGAGGTATCCTAGTAAGGTTGAACCAAGTAAAAATATTTGTGTCCTTGTGCTTTCTTTATTTCTTTACTTTCAATGAATTATCATCATATAAAATTAGAAAGGAAACAGTCAATATTAACATTAAAGAGCATAAGAAGTGACCCTTGTAATAAAGAGGTCAAGGTTTGTGGGGTAGGAAGAAGTTTGAATATAATATCCATACCCCAATTCACCTCCCTCTCAGAGTATATAGGCCCTTTTTGGACCTAAAAGTATGTCACTCATGACACAACCACTGTATCCAACTTCTCCATAAACTGTTATCATAATGGTTAATGAAATACATTTAGGTGTGTGAGTAATAACATGCATTAATAATAATCTCAAATTCTAAGGACCATTAAACATGTTTTCATACCACAATATCTGATGACACCAAAACATGCATAATTCTTATTGGTGGGTATGTTCACATAATCTCCCATATTGAAGATTACCAAGTGCGAACCTCGTGATAAGACACATCATCCACTTAAGAGTAATCACGCATGATATTCTATTTACTATGTACCCTATCATAGCGCATTATTGGATTGTAGAACTACATTTCAGAGATATCATCATAATATAGCAAATTTCTCATCATAGTGGGGAACTGCTATGACCCTACCATGTTGAAATATACTCCAGGATATTATCATATCAATGTTATGAATAATAACAATCAATATGTGATAAGTTATTTATATTAATATTTTCTCTCTGAATATACATGTAATCCAAAGTAAAAAGTAGTTGGTTATAGGGAACCAACTCCAATATACCTACCTTTCATTCAAAATTCAACCAAATAGTTTCCTGTTTGTGGACTCAACCTTATCTCTTATTTACAGCCAAAAATCATTCTATTCTATGTCCACATTATTTATATTATTTCTTAAATTTTTTTCTATATAATTCAAATATTAATTAGATTAATTTTGTATTAACTTTCACTTTCTTCATAGAATTATTAAAAGGAACCTTTTTAACATTATCCATAGGAGTAATTTTTTACTTTCTTTATAAAATTGTAAAAATGATCTTCTTTTTCAATGTTTTTAGTACAAAATTATTTTCCATATTTTATGTCCATTCTTAATTATCAAGATTCTAATTAACATTTCCATAAATATCATTCACATTTTTCTATGAATTTTTCATTTTAATAAGAAAGTCTAATGTTTGAAAATAATTAATAAAGGTATTTAATTTCACTATGTATATTTATATCTTTACTTAAAATTTATTATTTATAACTTCACTACTTTATAAGATTTTTATATTTTAAATTTATTTAAAATTAAGGTTTTAAATATGTTATTTTCACCACTTGTAATGGAATCTATGAAAGTGGCCTAAATTTTTGTTTTTATAACCATATTACAAAAATATTTATAAAAATTATTTTTATCATTTAGTTTCTATTTTACTATAAAACTCCCAAAAATATCTATTTTAGATTTATACCTCTTTTATTAACCACAAAATTATCTTATAAATTTATAATCCATACCTCAAGTTTTCTATAAGGTTTATATTCTCTCACACTCTTTATCTTTATTTAGGTAGTATTTTTCACTTTTATATCTATATTATTTAATTTAATTGATATGTTCTATATCACTTACACTATTTATATATTTTGTTTTATAGTATCAACATAACCATATACCCATTACTATATATAGTGTTAGTTTAAAATATTCTTACCAAGAATTCTATTTTATTTATTTATTGTGGAAATACTAAAAATTTGAATACATGTTATTTTGATATGGATGTTTATTGATTAATAAGAAATTATGGTTATGTATTGTATTGTTTATTAATCCTTTATATAATTAATGCATTGAACTTCATTAGTTATGGGTGGGGCCTTGAATTATATATCCCCTTAGTGTATCAGTATGTATCATGTGAAAAAATAACTTGAGTATTTGGTGTAATCCTTATCCATTTAGGCATGGTTTCTTAACACGAGGACTTTCCAATATGTTTATGATGTCTGTAATTATCCATTCCATCACTATGAAATCAGTTATTATTGTCCATGTGAATATTTACATTATTATATTATCCATGGATATATTAAATTATTTTTTTATTTTTTATATAAAATTATTTGATTATTATTTATTCATACAATTTTATTCACTGCTTGTTTATTCAATGAAAAATTTTGTTATATGCTACTCCTTACTGAGTGTTTGAGATCACCCTTATTTTTTCTTCTTAACCCATGTTATAAAGAATATTATTACGTATGATATGTCAAGATGTGTATCATGTGTGGAGAATTTTGTGGGATATATTTAGTACTTATTGTAAAATAAGGAATCCTTGGTTTAGTGGGAAAAATTTCGATTGGATGGGAAAGATATGGGTTTCTTGTTAATTTTTTTTCATATTTCTCTAAAATGATAAACCTAAAAAGTTATAGGGTATGTGAGTGAATTAATATTTGTTATTGATATTGTAATTATGGATGGTTAAGTTTACTCAATATGATTCAATATCAAAATCAATAAGGAAATGAAATGTTTTTAGCACTAGATCCAGGAGTTCGGGTCTTGGTCATCATAGTAGGTATCAAAACTGAGTTGAAATAACTTTAGAGGTTAGTATTATATCATATTAAGATATTTTAATTTTTCTAGATACCCCTATTTAGGTATTATATGATTGTATTTTGAGGTGATTGATGGTATTTTGGGATATATTTATTGGTTTTTATGTATAAGTATCCATTAGGGTTAGTTTGTAATTAAATTTTATGGAAATTAAAGTTACTTTGGAAAAATATTAATATATTTTTTTGTATTATATATGATTAATGTATATATTTATTGGTAAATGATTAATATTTTCTGGGGATAAAGGATAATAGTGAATTCTAGGAGAATTGGGTTTTAGGATGTTTGGGTTTATGTTATAGTTATAAATTTGATGATTTAATTATTATCAAAAATTAAGACTATAATACATTAGTAGAAATCCTAAGGATAAATATAAATATAGGAAAACATCATAAAATTTGTTAAAGTAAAAAGTGTGTAGTTTCCCAAAAATGGAATCCCTACCAGGATACAAACAAGTGGGTGAATACTCTAGTTCAGATGGTCCTAGGGGTATCAACCCTAAAAAAAGGTTTGTTGAGTTTTAAATCTATCTTCAATCGGTTCACAATAAATTATAATAACTGAAAACCTAGATTGAAACTCCTGGGGATATGTTTTGGATAATTCACAAGATCTTTATAAACCTTTATAAAGGATTTTAATACCTTGTTATACCACTAGTCATGATTATATTATGGATACCCTAATTTATTTTCATCGGTGATAGAAGTTAAAATTACAAGAGCACAATTCATTTATGAGGGTATGATGTAACACCCATAGATTTTAGTAAGTGTTTTCTTTTAAATAAATACTATACTGAATATTTTATATCATATAAAACACTAAACAAAAGTGAACCACGATATATTTTAGAATTCAAGATAAACATTAATACACTATGAGAATAAAATGTGTAATGAGATTAAGAAAAGTATAAAAAAAGTAAAAAAATCAAGTAAATAAAAATATAGTTAAAATTATATATTATATATTATTACTGTTGTTGTTGTTTTAAATGATAATTTTATAATTGAACAAAATTAATGGATATGTGATAAATAATTAACGGATGTGATTAAAATCATTTAGTGTTAAAAGGAATATTTTTCAAAGAATTATATTTATATATATATTACGTATTTTTATCATAATAAATTACATTACACACTTTTAAAGGATTAATATAATAAAATTATTCTATGTAAAAACAAATATATTAACAAGAATTTAATTATTAATTGATATGAAATAATATTAAAAATACTTATAGTTTAAAAATTAGTTTTCTTTTAAAAAATAGTTCTCATTATATTATATATTTTATTTTTAAAAAAAGAACATCATTTTTAGAATCATAATTTCAAAATTATCATAGGTTTAATTTTTTGTATTTCCTTGAATAAGTTGAATTTTTAGTGAATATTTTAAAATATATTTTGTAAAAACACCAGAACTTTTATGACATTGACCGGATAAAATCATGAACTAAAAATATATAATAATTTTTATTTAAAAATATGTATTAAATGATTAAAATAATGAATTTTATAATGTTATCTTGAGTTATGAAGAAAATATTTTATATTTTAGAACTTCAATTATATGTTATCATAATAAAAAACTATTTTTGGTTCTTTGTATTTTATTGAGTGGTTGGATAGATTAATTAGGTTTTGGATTGACTTAAATTTTAAATTACCCTCCATTTTGTAATAATAAACCAACTAATTTTCCATGAACCATTACCATTCAAAAGTAGTTATCCAAAATGAAAAAATAATGAATATTTTAAACAAAAAATATCCCTCACCCCTGGTATAAATACCCCTATCCTTTACCTTGTAAAAACATCTAATTAACTTATCAAAGACAAAGATATATCTATTTACCCTCTAAAAAGTCTCTTATAAACCTTATGTATGTTTTGGAGTTATAAAACTCCAATGCATTATGGCTTTAACAAAGGAGTCAATATTAAATGAAGAGGAAACCCCAATTCTCTTTCATTATTTTATTTCACTTATTATTTATACTATTGGAATAAATTTCCATTTTTATATATTCATAAAATATTTCATATATAATTATAAAATAAATCAATTTTATTATGATACTATTATAATTATTTGAAATTATTTTTAGAAAATACTCTCTCCCCCCTATTTTAAAACATCTTGAAAAATGGTTGGTTCCATCAGCCTATGAAGAAATTTTTCAATTATTTACCTACTAATACCTATAGGGATGGATAATATAGATTGTGTAACAGAAATTTATTTTAATTTATTCTAAGGATTTAGAAATAAATTTTCAAAATGATTAATTCCAAATATTCAAAATCATGAAATCATAATAAAATAGGATAATTTAAATGAAAAAATGTCTTCTATCCATTTTATTTTGAAAAAAAATATTAAAAAATAAAGTTTGATGATTAATATAAAGATAATGAAAAAAGTAATATAATTAAAATTTGTATTAATTCTTTAATAAAAATAAGTTTATATACTTTAGGTGTAATAAAGATGAAATAGAACAGTAACTATAATATAAAGAACATATCTTTTCATACATAAATTTCTAATATTTTTAGATTAATATTTAATAAATTTCACAAATAAAAATCCAAGTACCATAATGGTTTAGTGTATTTGGATACTAGGTACACAATCTTCTTATTTAATAAAATATCATCAACATATCCCATAAAGATCTTCCATCTTTTTACTCTTCATAAACATGACCTACTTAATACCTTTATTCATATCCTAGGGAAAGGAAAAATAATAAGGGGTTGTATCAGATGCTTAGTAAGGGTGAACAATGGGATTTCACTCTATAATCGTATGAAAGAATCATATAAACATAAGGGTATGAGATCATGAACATAACTTATAGAGTGTATACCCAACCTATTATAGATCATAAACATGATTCATGGAATAAATTATTTTAATACCAAAATAAATTATTCATAAGAGTGTTAAATCGTCATAATTTATGAACCATAAGAAAATTTCATAAAGGTTTGGCACAAACATAGCTATATAAATCATTTCAATTATGATGGTTAACTACCAAGACCATCAAACATAGTGGATCAGGCCTCATCACCTCTTTCCCATTGTGGATCCAGCCCATTGGTCCATTTCCCATTGTGGATAAAACCCATAGACTTGTTTATAATTGTTATCTAATGAGTTATACTTCTTTTTCCAATGCATTGTAGGTAGATTTATGTCCCATCCATCCTTAGATATAATTTAACCACCATCCTTGGTTATAACATAACCACTATCCTTGGTTATAATGTAACCATCATCACATAATTAAAACCATATATAAGTGTTCCATAGTATCATAAAAATTCATAATATTAGAAACCATGGAATGAAATGGTATTAATGACACATTTTTCATTTTAAAACACATGAAAAAATGGGTTTCATAAACACTTGATCATATCATAAACCACACAAAGGAAATGGGTTTCATAAGCATATTATCCTTTGAAACATAAACCATAAAAATAATTAATAATGATAGTATCATTGGATTATATAAACAATAAATATTTTGTAACATGAAATTATTTCATCTTATATGGAAAATTATTTTTAAAGAAAAATCACTAAGAACATTTCTTGAATAAAATAATCTTTCCTTGAATATTACCTTTTTAGAATTAATGATTCATAAAATATTTTGGAAATAATTTTCTTAGAAAATAACTTTGAAATATTATAAAAGAAGTTTCAAATATAATAATGGTCCTGAATTTGGGAAATCTCATTCATGACATAAAAGTGAAAACAAATATTCCTTTCATATTTTCTGTAAAATTCATATGGGCATTGTTTGGAAAACGACATGAAGATTCCTTTTAATTTTTTTTGTAAAAATGAAAAAATGGGTAAGAATTTATTTAAAAAATCCTCTGGAGAAATGAATGGAAAAAAATTTACCCTCTATAAATAACCATTATAATAAATTACATGAGTTTATTCAGATGTATATTATAATATTTCATCATTTAAAACTTAATCATAAACAATCTTTATAAACAGAGAGATTCTAACGTAAAACCATTACAACTTTGGTATATATTGAATTGTAATACCCATTAAATAATTAAATCAAATTAAACATTAAATATAACTAAAATAAGGATATTAATGATATAAAATATTATATGGGTAGTATATACACCTCATAAAATATGATAGGTGCAAAACATAACTTATCTCCCAAAATTTGAAACAAAAAATCCCTTACCTTAAATCTAGAATTACTTAGTTCACATTAAAAAGTCATGTATAATAAATATAGGTTTATTATGAATATATTAAAGAACGATACTCATATTTATCATACCATAAATGACTTAATTATGACCTTTTATTACCAATTTATTAACAATTCCTTGTTTAAATCACATTTTAGGTAATAACTGCTTCATTTATTTCATGTATGTTTCCATTTGGTATATTTGGTCGTTTAATTTTTATCAACATTACATAATATAAATAATTTTCAACATATATAAATATAATATATATTAATTATATAAGTATCTAGATTGATACATTAAGGATAGATATAGAAATTGAATTACACCATTCACGGAGACGGTAGGTCATACATACGCATAAATGTTGTTTACAATTTCTAAAAGGATGAAATGAAATAATGTTAAATAATATATTAAACTTATAGAATAATTTTGTATTCCCTATATATCACATATTTTCAATAAATTTATCCCTATTATATTCCATTTAAAGTGTTAGTGAAAAGTGAATCACATCGCTTCGTGAGGCGGTAGTCTGTTGTACACATGAACAACGTTATCGTATCCTCCAAGAAATGGGAAGCAAGATTGTATATTTGATATCATAATTATATAAGTATAATTATTTTAAAAATATAATATATAATCATTTCATATATCCTTATTACCATCCATGTAAAAAATAAATGAAAAATATATCACAATAGTTTGTTAGGCGATAGTCCACCGTACACACAAGCAGTGTTATTGTTTTCCAACGGGTTGGGAGGTAAAAAGGTATATATGGTATTAAAATTAAAGATGTATAATAATATCATAAATATATTATATAAACATTAAATCAATAATTATATGTATTCGTGATAGGTGGTGATGGAAAACGAATAACATTGGTTCGCAAGGCGGCAGTATTCTGTACACACAACCGATAGTTTCATTTCCAATTTGATGGAATAGGAGAAGGATATAGGTTATTTCATTAAAATAAAAACATAAAAATATATGGGAGAAAATTTTGTTATTATATTATCATAATTTAATAATATACAAATGATTTGGAGGATGAACTATGACAAAACGCATGATTAAGAATTTTACCTTATCTTTAGAGAGGCTATTTCAATTTATAACTAAATCCTTATTAAGTGGTTTTCCTAATAAAAACATTACTCTATTATGAGGTTAGAGAATAAATTAATATATTTTTATAGTTATTTTATGAACCAAAGGGTTTTTGAAGTGCGTGGATGGGAGGATATGGGGTAGCTTTTATAAGTGGGGGATGAGTGACATTTTTTGTAAATACCCAAAACTATTCAATAATAGGAAGCAAGTCTCACCCCAAGTTCATATAAAATTGATAAATAATATATTTTAGGGATTATATTATCTATAAATACATCCAAAATATAAAAAACACTATTTTAAATATATTGTTTCTTAACTTCTATGTTTTCATTCTTTTACCATTTTAGTTTCCACTATGATAACTAGCCATTTTATCTAGGTAATTTATCATTTAAGACCCAAAAATAGGATTATTAGATAATTTTTACCAAATATTTATAAATATGAAATGAAATTTATAAGATAAAAATAATATGTGTTTGGAAAATTAATTTTAACAAAAACATAGGAAACATGAAAAACCCTGTTTTACTCTTTACCATGGTAACAAAGTTTTTACTATTTAGGGGTCAATATAATCAATATAAAATGACCATTGGTACATGAATGGAATATTATTTATATTTTTAACCATATAAAAATTACTTTAAAGGGTGTACGTTTTTTAGAAATTTTAAATTATTTTATTTATTATAAAATGATATTAATGTCAATTTCGACACTATTCATTTAATTTGACTTTAAAAACATTAATAAAAGGTAGAATTTGAATATATAATTTTAAAAAAATTCTATAATTATATATTTATATAAAAAATTCATGGAATATAATAATTAATTCAATTTTTATAACCTTTAATATTTTTAGTATCATTTTTTTCTATTAATTAAATAATTACAACATTGGCATTGCTTCAACATTTTATGTAATAATATAAACACTTAAAATTTTAAAAATAAATTAACCACATAAAATTAATTTAATTTTTCTAAAAATGACCATAAATATTCATTCAAATCTTTATTTTATTTCTATGTGAACATATAATAGAAATTTAAAAGCAAGAGGGTGAAATTTTTCCTTTATCATTACTTAAATTATTATATCGATATATTTATTGCAAAAGTGTCCCCAAAACACATATAAATATATAATAATGTAATAATGTTAAAAAATATGTCCATAAAATAGGAATTGGACATGATTTTATGTCATTTTAACCTTTATCTTATTAGTTTAACCCCCTAGTGAACCTGTTTTAACCTTTACCGTGGTAATTAATTTTTACAGTTTTTTACTATTAATTTTGGCCAAAAAATAAGTTGAACATATTATATAATATTTAATATTTTGATTCCAATTATTGAATATATTTTTAAAAAGTAAATTTAAATATTTGGAAAATTTTATTTTAAAATTAACCACACAAACGTGATGAAAAATATGTTTTCCAAATAGAACATTTTCATAAGTATAGAAACTTTTAATATCAAAATTCGATATGAAATTGATTAAAATTATCTAAATTTAATTAATAAATAAATAATTGAACTAATTTTAATTTTAAAATATTTTTAAACAATATGTAACTTTTCAAATTCTTTAAACGAAAAGGCAGTTTTTACTAAAAATTTGTATTTTTCACTATTCACCAAAAAATTAATCTTTTAAAAAATTCTAGAAAATTTACCCTAAGATAATTTATATATTTTGATTAAAAATGAAGTTATTTTGTTAAAATAAATTTGATAAGAGTTTCAAAATTAAATTTATTATTTTCTCACAAACAAAATAAAAATCATTTTTATGAAAAACGTATTTTTTAGGCATATGAAGAAGTTAATAAAACTTAAGTACCTTGTTACCAATATTATTTATTTATATAAAACCATTATAATTAATTTTGAAAATGGTTTTATTTATAACCATTATTATAATTTTAATGTCTAGGTAATAATGGTCATGTTTAAATAATAATATTAATAGGTTGTTGTATTTTGTTAAAACTCGGTGTTTCATTTAACACTAGTTATTGAAGAAATTACATTTATTTGAAGAAAAATATTTCATAAAATCTTGGGTTATTAAATTATTATCCATTAAATAAAGTTCATACTTTCAATCTGAACTTGATCTTGATAATAAAGGGTTTAACATTTGAAAATTCATTCATGGAAAACCACATCGTAAAAAGGGTCGATAAAAATCCTCTTGAAAAGATAGAAAATAAATCCAAAAGTTCATCACATAACCAGATTCTAGAATTGAATGAAATTGAAGAGAAATGACAATATGAAAATGTAAGAGAAAAATTTCACCAAAATACTAATAAAGAGTGTTATAGAACATGATCAGGATGGAGTTAATGACAATAAAGATGTAAATTAGTGATTGGTGAAAAAAAACATTTATTCGTAAAAAAAAAAGTTAAATGTATGGAATTTTTATTTTGAGATCCTTTTACTAAAGTTGAGTAAGTTTTACTATCATGATACAGAACATGATAATATATTCATACTTTATTTCTTTCTATTTCAAAAGCAAGATCTCATCCATTGGTTGTGCTTCAATCAAATTCTACTTCATCTCCCTTTCCAAGAGGTGAATATGATTTTTGTTTATTTTTCATTAATGAATCACTAAAATATCATAAGATGCATAAAAGTATGATTAGTTAATCCTTTTATCTCTATTTATCATCAAATCCAAAATGGTTATCAGGGGTTATAAAATGTGTATAAATCTTCATATGGTGAAATGATGCATTAATCTCTAAAACTTAATACAAAGTTTAACTTGAATAATTCCATAAATGGAAAACTATAAGACCCTTAAAAAAATTATAAATTTATAAATATGGTCTCAAAATATAAAATTAACATAATCCCCCAAATATAATAAAGTTGTTTTTAATTTTCACATACCAAATGTGTGAATACCTTGGTCTTATATTGTCCTAAAACATGGAAATAACCAGGATTACCTTAAAATGTCAATGAAAACATACATTCTTCCTCATTCCTTAAATAAAAACATAGATTATTGGACATGTTCTTTAAGTCCATAAATACTATAACTCTATAAATGTTAACATAAACCACTTTATCATCAGATCATTAAACATTTACAAAGTAATAAATACTATTTAATTTAGATTATATATATCAATCATCTCTTTATCTCAAGATCATTATCTTAAAATAATGATAATATTAGGGGTTATGTTTCCTATAATCATGTGTTTTCCATAAAATATCACATTTACATTAAATTAATTTTCTAGGTCATCAGTACCATTCAACATATTCTTTTAAACACTTAACGAAAAACTTCTATAGAAAATTCCCTATATATTTCATAATTCTTAAATTCCAATACATAAACACTTTAATCATTATATTTAATTCTTAAAGCATTAACTAGGATTCAACATCTTATTATTTAATATCTCCTTCCTTTCTTATTTAATTTGTAGTATCTTCATAATCAAGAACAAAAACTTTACTTGTGCCACCTTTTTTATCCTCTTCTTGTGTTTCCCCCCAAGGACATTGATTTTCGTAATTCCTATACTTTCCACATTTAAAGCATTCAACTGTTGATGATGCCTTAGGGAAATAATTATTTTCATTTTTTTAGTTAAATAAAATTTTCATTTTTTACTTATTAATAAAATACTATTTTCCTTTATTTTCCAAACATAAAACATATTTTCATTCCATTGAGACATTCCCTTGAGTGATTATTCCCACATTCTTGACATATAAGAAATTGAATCTTCTTTCCTCCATGGTCTCCACCACCCTAACTCCCAAATAACTATATCCTTATCTTATTTGGTGAGTCTGAGATATTGTTAATGTGTAAGTTATTAATCATATATCATGATAATTGATTAGGAATAATCATAATATCCTTCAATCCATTCATCCATTAATCATCCCATTTTTTCATATCAACACATTGTCTCTCACATTCAATGTTAACCCAATTACTTTTGGTTCTCCACATTAACTAAAAAAATCATAGTGTGAACAAAACTATTCATAGTGTAAAACCACATAATCATGAAAAATAATTTATTGTATGTATAAATCATTAAAAAATATTTTCAATTGAAGACACCATAGGTTTTACCTTGGTCTTTCATAGTCATATTTTATTTAAAACCTTCATAATGGTCCGTAAAGGGTTTCTGAGTTTCCAAAGTATAACCCTGGGAGTTTCAAAATAGGTGTGTATAAAGTAATGTTTTTATACACCAAGTGATGATAGAGTCAAGCTAAATGCATATGTTTCATATTTATCACCCCTAGGTACAACTATATCATAGCCACATCCACTTGTAGTATCCAGACATAGATGTAATTTCTTGAAACCCACTTTCTCTATCCTTCACTAAAATTATAAGATATTTTCATATACATAGAATTACCCTTATAATTATCCTTATAGATATCGCTAGACATATCACTAGAAATATTTTTAGGTATATCCCTAGGGATTTAAATAATGTTTTCTCTTCCTAGTTTCATATGGCTAACTAAACCATTCCTCTAGTACGAACTTTAAAGACGTTGTATTTTCAAACATAAATATAACATATTTTTTTAATAATATACAATACATTTCACAAATAAATTCCCAAGGAACATGATGTTTTATTCTATTTGGATAATAGGTACATAATATTCTTATATAATGTAAGATTTATAATTTCTCCCATAAAGATCTTCCCTTTTTTACTCTTTATAAACAAACCCTACCTAAAACCTTTCTTTATAACCATAGGAAATAAAACATGAGAAATGGTGAGATCTGATTCCTAGTATGGTTAAACATGGTGGATATCATTCTATGATCTTATAAAACGATAAAATAAATATAAGGGTATGAGATCATGATAATAACTTAGAAAGTTCATACTCAAACTATTATAGATCATAAACATGATTCATGGAATAAATCATTATCATCCCAAATTAAATGATTCATAATAGTTTTAAATAATCATAATTCATGAATGATAAGATCATTTAATAATGGTGTGGAACCAAGAAAGGTATACAACCCATTTTATTTTTCAAGTTTATTTTCCAAGACCATCAAACATAGTGGATCATGCCTCATAACATGTTTCTCATTATGGATCAAGCCCATCGGCCTATTTACCATTATAGATAAAGTATGTTAACTTGTTTTTCATTTTTATCTCATGAGATATAAAGCTTTACCAAATGCATTGGAGGAAGATATAGGTCCCACCTATCCTTGGTTATAACATAACCACTTTCCTTGGTTATAACTTAACCGCCTTCATTGGTTATAACGTGACCACTATCCTTGGTTATAATGTAACCACTATCACATAATGAAAATCATACATAAGTGTTCCATAATATCATAAAAAATTCACCATACCTGAACCAATGAAAATAAATTCACTTCATAACACATATATCATATCAGAACCCATGAAAAGAAATATGTTTCATAAACACTTCATCATAGCATAAACCATATAAATGGAAACGGGTTTCATAAATATATTTTCATCATAAAAAAACCATCCAAAGGAATAATAAATATTTTACCATTGGATCATATCCAAATTAAATATTAGGTAACATAAAAGGATTTCATCATAGATGAAACATTATTTTGAAAGAAAAATCACTTGGACATATCATGCAGAAAATAGTCTTTCATTGAAAATAATATTTTTAAAATTATAGATTCAAAAAATATTTTGGAAATACTTTTCTTTGAAAATTAACTTTAAAAATTATAAATTAATCTTCAAAAAAATAATGTTCATGATGATGGAAAATTACATTCATATTGTATACGGTAAAACAAAGATATTGCAATAACATTTTCTGTAAAAGCCAGACAGTCCTTGTTGGGAAAATGATATAAATATTAATTTTAAAAAACATTGTAAAAATTATAACATACATAATAATTTAATTAATAAATCATGAGATAATGATAAAACATTTTGGAAAACATTTTTGGAAAACATGGATACAGAAGGGAAAGGGCTTTCAATCGAAGTAAGAAATAAAGATGATTTTTCTTAAAGACATTATGTTGGTCTCATTAATCCATTAAGAGATGTAAATGAATGGAAAACATGTATTCTCTAGAAATAATGATAGTATAAAAAAATACATGAGTTTCTTGATAGGTTGATTATAAAATTTCATCATCAGAAACTTAATCATAAACAATCTTGATAAACAATGAGATTGTAATGTAAAACATTTACCACTTTAGTATCTTTCTGATCGTAATCCCCATTAATGAATAAAATCCAATTGAACTTTAAATATCATGAAAATAATGATACTAATGATATAACATGTCAAATGGGTAGTATATATACCTTATAAAATAAGATAGGTTTATAATATAACTTATGTCCCAAAGAAGGCAATTTTAGACAAAATTCCATTACTTTAAGTCACAAATTCCATTTTACACATTCAAACCTCCTGTATACTAAATATAGGTTTATTATACATATATTAAAAAAACATAATCATATGTATCTTACCATATATGATCTAATTAATAGTTTTTATTACCCTTTTATTAACATTTCCTTGTTAAAATCAGGTTTCGACTAATAAATTATTTTTTTCTTCGCAACTAAAAATTTGAGTTTATCTAGTGCTAGATTTATTAGTGCTATCTAAAAGAACTGATAGGGGGTCCTTATCAGTTCTAAAAAAAGGAATAATAAAGGTTCCCTTTATTAGTGCTAATAAAAAAAGATGATAACGGGTTCCTATTATCAACACTAGTAAATAAATCCTTAATAAAGGGTGACCCTTTATCAAATTTAGTAAAACAAACACCAATAAAGGGGGACCATTACCAGCACTATAAAAAGAAGAAATTATAAAGAGGTTCCTTTATTATTGTTAGAAAAAAAGTTCTGAAAAAGGGTATATTTAAAAAAATCCCTTAAAAATAATATATTAATATATATATATATATTGATATAAATATAATATATCTTTTTAAGTATGATTTAGATAAGGTTAAAAACCCATTTACACTTAATATATAATATATTTAGTAAAAAAATGTTATAAAATAATTAAAAAATAATATTATTTAATAAATTTCTAATTATTATCAAGTAAGAGTAATTTAATAACAATTAGATGACATAAAAATTAAATGAGTTAATGAATGATCTAAGATAATTTGAAAACATGTTTTAAACATTAAACATCGATAAATCTTGATCTTGGTGTCTGTTTGGGACCTACCATATATCAAATTCAATACCATGAATAGATCTACACTGTGTTGACCAAGGGACTTGGGTAACTATTTTTCTGAGGTCAAAAAAGGCCTAGAAGTCCTCCAAAAATGAATTTTTAGTTGCGCTACCCTAATTTTTAAATATTTGATAGTATTTAAGTTTAATTTAAGAGAGTCTTATTGTCCTTTTTTAGTGGAGACTGAATTTATTCCAAATTCTTGAATTCATATTGATATTTAGGTTTTCAAATTTTATCATTTTTCATATTATAGATTCATTTATAATTAAATAAATCCTTATTTTATTATATTTGCATATAATAAATCAATATGTATAAATACATATTTACATAAAAATTTATTTTTAAATAAATAAATCATATGTAAATAAATATTTATCATTCATTTCATTTAAAATAAATAATTATCCATTTTATTTACCTTAAAAAAATCATTAATATGTTTATATTTACCTAAAAAAATAATGTCTATATATAAACATGTGTGTATAAATAAAAATATATATAATTATGTGTATATTAAAATATATTTAAATAAATACATATATATATATGTAAATATTTGTGTGTGTATGTGAGAAATATAAATGTGTACTTGTGTATATAAATATATGCATGTGTGTGTGTGTCAATATTGTGTGTATTCATCATATATAAATGTATTTTTATATAAATATATAATTCTCATCAAATATTTTATATAAATGAATTTACTATAAAGTTATATGAATACCCCCCCCCCCCCCCCCGCCCACATATATATATATATATATATAATGTTTATATATACATATGCATGTGTATTGATAAAAATATATATATTTATATTCTAATATATGTAAATGAATATTAATATATAATATTTTTAAATAAATTTAAATGTATATATATATAATACACACATTCACACTCGCACAAACATATATTTTATAAATGTATTTAAAAATAATTATATTTATATATGAATAATAAATATGTATGTAAATATATATAAATAAATAAAAATTATATCATAATATGCAATAAAATAAGGTATGATAGTGGTAAATTGGTTCTCTTTGTACATGGAGGTCATGAGATCAAATCCATGCATGCATGCTGGTGGGTGAGCAGTTGTCCAGCGATAAGGAGGGTGGGCAGTCGCGATCACTAAGGAAGGGGGTGAGTGCAGGGAAAAAGGTTGTAGCACTGAGAAAGGGGTCTTAAGTTTTGAGAAATGGTATAAAAATATTTATTTTCAATTTTTATCAGTCCTATAAAAAAGTGAAGATAACGGCAACATTTATCAATGATAAATAAAAGAAATGATAAAGGGGGTATTTATCAGTGCTAAAGAAAAGAATTGATAAAGACCCCATTTATTAATGCTTCTTGAAAGTGCGGACGAAGTTCATATTTTAATCTTTCATTTGTAGTTAGTGCTTTTTTATCAATCATAAAGATTATTACCAGTGCTGTTAAAAGCGTGTTTTATAGTAGTGCTTATAAATTTTGGTTTGGTATCTTCAGTCCTTTTATTTTTATCATGGTTCCATAATCTCTAGAATTTTCACCATTATATAAATACCATATATATTCATTATATAATTATTTATAGTAATAAATTAAATTTAGAGATAGAAAATGAATTACACCGTTTATAGAGATGATAGGCCATACGTATTCAGGAACATTATTTCCATTTTATCGATAAATGAAACAAAAAAATGTAAATAATATATTTCCTTTACATGAAAATTTTTATTTCATATATATCCCATATATTCATTAAATTTACCCTTGTTACCTTCCATGAAAATTACTACTGAAAAATGAATCACATCACTTCATGAGGTGGTAGTCCATCGTACACACGAATGACGTTATCATATTCCCCAGGAAATGGAAAGTAAGAATTTGTATGTGATATTATAATTAAAAAAGTATAATTATGTCACAAATATCATATATATTCATTTAATATATCCTTATTATGATCCAAGTAATATAAAAATGAAAAGCACATAACATCGGTTCGTGAGGTGGTATTCCTCCGTATACACGAGCGAAGTTATTTCATTCTAACGAGTTAGGAGGTAAGAATGTAAATGTCGTTTTATAATTACATAGGTATAATAATATAATAAATATGATATATAAACACTAAATCTATCATTATATATAGATGTGATATGTGGTGATTAAAATGTAATAATATCGGTTCGCAAGGTGGTAGACCACCAGACACATGATCAATGATTTTATATCCCATTTAATGGAAGAGGAGATAGTTATAGGTTATGAAATTAACATAATAAAATCTCATTATATGATAGATACTTTTTTATTATATTAGTATACTTAAATAATATATTAAGGATATAGAGAAATAAATATAACAGAATGAATGGTCAAGAATTTTACCCCTCTATTAGAGAGCCTGCTTAGGTTTATACCTATATCCTTCTTAAGAGGGGTTCCTGGTCAAAATAAGGCCTCTACGATCAGTTTATGGAAGTGAGGAAGATATTTTGATAGGGATTTTCTATACAAAATGGGTTTTAAGTGTGAGGAAAGAGGATATAGGGAGTCCTTTTTGAAGTGGGGGAGGAGTGACATTTTTGTAAATACCCAAAACTATTCAATAATAGGAAGTCGGCCTCACCCAAAGTACCTAAAAATTTAATAAATAATGAATTTTTAGGATTATTTGGTCAATACACACCTATAAAACACAAAAAAAATTTAAACATTTTATTCCTTAACTTCTAATTTTCTTTACTTTTACAACTTTAGTTTTTACTACAGTAACTAGCCTTTTTTATCTAGGCAATCTATCATTTAAGAATATAAAAAAATGATCCATATTAGATAATTTATACCAACTGGTTATAAATATGGAATAAAATTTACAAAAAATCCTATGTGTTTGTAAAATTAAGTTTATCACAAATGCATGAACCACACAAAACCCCATTTTACCCTTTATCATCATAAAAAAAATTACTATCTGGGGGTCAATATAATTATTATAAAAGGAACATTGGTACATGAATGGAATATAGTTGATATTTTTTAACAAATACCAATAAATTAGGGGAGTATATTACTTTTATGAATTTTAAATTATTTAATAATATATTTTTTATTATAAAATGACATTAATGTCAATTTTGACACTATTCATTTAACTTGACTTTAAAAACATCAAAAAAAGATGGAATTAGAATATATAATTTTCAAAATAGTCTATTATTCATATATTTATCTAAAAAATCATGTAATAAAAAAATTAATTCAATTTATATTACCTTTAATATTTTTATTATCATTTATTTTATTTTTCTATTAATTAAATAATTATTTTTTTATCATTACTTAAGAATTTAATGTAATTAAATAATTAATAAAAATTGAAAATAAATTAACCTCATAAAAATAATTTCATTATGATAAATATTAACCCCAATATTATTTCACAAATTTCTTATTTTCTCATGTGAATGCATAATCAAAATTTAAAAGCAAGAGGGTGACATTTTATCTTTTTCTTTACATAAATTATTACATTTTCCAATTTCATGGAAAAGTGTCCAACAAGCACATATAAATCAATAATAAATTAATAATGCTAAAAATATTTCCATAAAATAAGACTTCAAAATTTTTTAGGTTGTTTTAAAAATTATCTTATTAGTTTAACCCCCCATAGTGAACCTGTTTTAACCTTATTCGCAATAATTAATTTTTATTATTTTTAGTATTCATTAAAGCTAAAAATTATGTTGAACTTATTATATATTATTTTTTATGATTATTATAAATATATAATCCATTTTTCCAAATTTAATTTAAAGAATTGATAAAAATTTATTTTTAAATTAAACCCACGAATGTAACTAAAAAGCAGTTTTCAAAAGAAAAAATGTTCATAAGAATATATGGTTTTAATATAAAATTTAATTTGAAATTGATTAAAATTATCTAAATTTTATTAATAAATATATTATTGAACTATTTTTTCTTATAAAATATTTTTAAACAAGATTTAACTTTGTAAATTCTTCAAACAAAAAAGAAATTTTTAATAAAAATTAGTATTTTTCACTATTCACAAAAAAAGTAATCTTTTTAGAAAATTCCCAAAGATTTATCCTAAGATAATTTTGACATTTCGATTCCAAAAATGAAGTTATTTTTTTCAAATAAATTTTATAAATTTATAAATAAATAATTATATTATTTTTTCACAAAAAATAATACAAATATTTTTTTGGGGAAAGAGTACTTTCTGAAGCATATAATGACTTTACAAAAAATTAAGTATTTTTTATCAATACGATTTATTTTTATAAAAACATTATATTTAATTTTTAAAAATTTTCTATTCATATTCAGGATGCCAAGTTTAACAACTAGGTAAGAAGAGTCACATTTAAATAATAATATTAATAGTTTTTCACTGCTTATTAAAACTCAATGTTGCACATAATGAAATATATTGAAAAATTAAATTTATTTCAAAAATAATATTTCATGAAATATTTTAGTGTTATATAAGGTATGTTTTTTAGTCTCAATTTAAATTCCTTGAGATATATTTCTTATTATGCACCAATTCAATTTTATATTGTGTAAATACTTCCATATTAACTTATTATATATTTAATAATATTATATTCTTGGGTGTTTCACATTCATTTAATCTCACCCTATTCATTTTAATTTGATTCATAAATTACCTAAGTCACAAGGTTTGTTAACTTAATTTTCATTTATTATTTTATAATCATTATTTTTGAACTTCATCATTATAAATTGGGTTTCTTCCACATCTTGATTATATTATATTATATTACCACTTTCTTTTATAGTTTTTACTAGTCTTCTTGACATTTTACCTCCATTTTATTCACAATTCAACCAAACAATAACTGGTATAAGGACTCAACCTTATCTCTTCTTTTAAGTTTGATAATATTTATCTACTATGTCTTTATTATTTATATTGTTTCAAGAATGTTTTTCTCTATCCTTTAAAGTTTTCTTAAGTCCATTTTATACTATCTTTTAATTTCTTCACTATTTATCCCAAGTGTTGTATTTTTTTCCAATAATTTAGTCAATATGTGTTGGTGATGTAGTGATTCTTTGATAATTTATGTGGATTCACTTGATGGAATTGGATGTCATGTTTAAGAAATTCTCCAAGAAAAATATTAATATTGTTGATATGATCTTAATTGTTAAATACATGTGAAAAAATAATTATAGGATACACATTGTTTTTAATAAGGATGAAGAAGAGTTGAAATTGGACATGAATAATATATATTCATATATTTTTTATAAGTATTATTACGTCATAAAGAACATAAAAATTATTCTTATATATTTTCATGAAGAAGAATTCATTTGAGTTGGTGGAATTGTGGTGTCCTTTAACAAAAAATAAGGCCAAACCCAAGACAAAAAGTATTGCATATAGACCACACTTATGGGAACATGGAACACCATATAGGATCCATCCTGAAATCCATGATAGGTGGTAGAGAATGGTCTGGTTTTTAATCTCGTAGAATATTTCTCAGGTAAGAGTGTATGGACCAAGGGTTTTAGTAGGACAATGTGGGTGTGGCGTAGCCCATGAGGCATGTCTGGTGTGTTGTAGGTTTTGATCCCCCATTGTCAACTCAAAGCATAGATAGAATTTAGAGTAATATATGGGAGAGATAAACTAATTGAATGTTCAATGTGGGACTCCAAAACACAGATATTATTCAAATACCATTAATAACAAATGGACATTTCAAGACCCATCTGATTGCATTAAAATAAGACATCCCATATCTTATTCCACATGAGTTTAAATATATTCATCATATACAACCTACTGGACAATAAAAATCCTATATATGCACTCCAGAAAAGTATTAGTCACATAATTGGCTATCTCTAGTGATCATCATAAGGTATTGATCCTGATCAATCAAACTAAACCCGTGTAATCAATTAATTTTTTGCATGAATGAATTTATTAAAAGTACTTTATATGTCCAAGGATAATAATTTGCGTGATTCTATCATGTGAAGTCATACTGTTATTATATATGGATCATGAAATCACATGGAAACATGTAGATAGTCATATCGACATCGCTTGAAGATATCACATGAACGAATGAAAATCACCAAGGACATCGCATGAAAACTGATCCATGAAGCAATTTTATGTGAAGGTATGACAATAATCCACACAGCATCACGCGAATTACAATGAATGTTGTATGATCAATTGGATGATTATGTAAAGCATTGAACTTTCATATGATCAATGAAGTGATCATATGAAGCAATCACTTGAATCTTGTGATCACTCCATCATTGCATGTTGAAGTCGATATCTCTGAGAGTGTTTAAAAATTTATGTCTCCACACTTTTATTAGACACTAAACTTTTATTTGAGCTAAGTCATTGGAAACTCTTATATAAATATAGAGGAAACAAATGAAGGAATTTGTTTATAATGATTGAAATATTTTAGAGAGAGCTATCATTTATCCTTAAAACAAATAACCCATGTATACATGGAGTATAAATACCCCATGTGATTTATTCATGTGAAGGAAATTAAAAAACCACATACAATACTTGTCTCATAATTAATAAATTTTTAATACTTCTAGGTCTTGTGAAAGAGAAGACTCTCACACGATCTGATCATGTGAAGGAGATCCTATGAAACCCACTTAGTGGTTGCATGAAGGAGATACTATGAATCACTACTACTTTGGAAAAGGAATTGATAATATGAAAAGTTGGTCTCAAATGATCATGTATGCTTTAATCACATAATAGAAGGATAAGACTCATAAAAACCCTATCTTATCACATGAATGAGTACAAGTGATCGTAGATAAGTCATGCACTTAACATAAGATAGTGGTTTTTTTCATATAATGGAAAAACAATACAAATAGAATGGTTTGGTGATGATAACATGAAATAATGAATAATTATTTAACAGATGAAGTGCATTTGAGTTATAAGAAGTTCAGAAGACAATATGCAATAAGATAGTGAATAAGATTGTATTTAGTTCTTTTTATGAATCTTGAAGTAGTGAGTACATGCTATTTGAATTATCTTGAATACTTAAAAAAAGATCTTCATCGATAGTTATAGGGGAAGAAATATCTAGAAGTGATATTTTTTTATTGTTGCTATTAATTTTTTTAGGCACTATGAAACTATTGTTCCAGTGGGACTCTCAAAAGCATAGTGCAACTCTATGCTATTCAAGAATTGTATATTTTAACCACATATGATTAAAGTGTAGGATATGTGATTGGGAAATCTAACCAATCTTAGTATGGAGTAGGATCACATTGAGACTAAAACTTGTAATAATTTTGTGTTCCTGTGCTATTTACTTTTACTTCATTCAGTAAAGGTTTAGTAATCATATGAGTAGATCATATCTTAACAAGTCAATAGAGGTTAATTTCAGAAGATTTTTTTTGTAAAACTCACCACTAATTCACCCCCCTTCTGAGTTGTGTAACCCCTCTAGAGGATCTTCACTCACAAAGGTGCTAAAATATCTCTTTTTAACATTTTCTAAATGAGTCAGTTTTGACTTTCTTTACCAAAGTGTGAAAATAATTTTTTTTTTTAATGTTTTTTTCATGAAATAATTTTCATTATTTTATACTTGTTATTTAATATCCAAATTCATATTAAAGTTTTGATAGTCTTTAAAATAAAATCCTATTCCCATTTTCACATTATTTTTTTAAAAAAATAATTTTTAATGTTTTATAATAATAAATAAAGGGATTTCATTCCACTATATAAATTTTTATCCTCCAATCCACGTTATCTATTTTTAAAATCAATTTTTAAAGGTTTAAATATTTTAAATACTTTTAAAATTAATATTTTCTATATCATTTTTTCACCCCTTGAAATGTAATTTATAAAAGTGACTTAGATGTTTTTTATAACCATATTATACATTATTTAAGAAAATTATTTTTATAATTTTTATTTTATTTCCCTCTAAAAATTTAAAAATGTATCTCTATTGGAATTTTTTATCATATATTACCCACTAAATGGTCTTTTTAATTTATAGATCATACCGCTCCTTTTTTATAAGGGTTATGTTCAGTATCACCATTTATTATCTTAACTTTTTTTTTCTCCAGCATATCCAAATTCTTTTATTTCATGAATATATTCTATACCACTTTCACAATTTCTATACTATTTTTCAGGTATTTAATTAACCTCATACCAATTAATCTATACAGATTTAGTTTTAAGGATGCATACTAAGAAATAAGTTCCATTTATTGAATGAGGAAATATTGACAGTCTGTATACTTATTATTTCATTATTGATACTTGTCAATTATTAAGGCTTGTTGGTTATGTATTCTATTTTCTACTAATTCCATCATATTATTAATGCATTTTCCTTAATTAGTAACTAATGTGTACAATAATTATATATCCCCTCAATGCATCGGTAAGTCTCATGAGATAAACAAGCTTGAGTGTTTGGTGTAAAAATTACCTGTTTATATATGATATCTTGGCATCAGGCCTCATAGGATTGTTTATGATGTCTAAAATTATGAATTTAAAATTATTTATTATTTTCTATGTGAATATTTACATTGTTATGTTATCCATGGATATATCACATGCTCATATTATCAGTTATAGGGAGTTATTTTATTATTATGTATTTCTACCATATTATTTATGCCTTGTTTATTCCATGATAACCTATACTGTATACTACCCCTTACTGAATTTTTGGATCACCCTTCTTATGTTTTCCTTTTCACTAGGTTATTAAGAAGAGTATTAATTATGATATGTGTATATGAGTATCATGTTTGGATAATTTTATAGGATATTATGAAGACTTATTATAAAATTAGGGATCCCTGTTTTAGGTGAAAAAATCCCATTGGATAGTAAAGATATGGGTTTTTAGTTAAATATTTTTCCTAATCCTATAAAAATATGAAAAAAAATTCCTAGGTATGTTAGTGACTCAATATTTTTTATTGATATTGTAATTATGGATGGTTATGTTTTGGTCACATCAGTCAGTATCAAAAATAGTATATAAATAAAATGTTTTATAATTAGATATAGGAGTGTGGGTATGGGGTGTCACAAAATCTTTCAAATGGATCATTCCATATTTCAAAGGATCAAAATATGTTACTCTATGTTTTAGAGTGTAATATTTTTTATTAGGTTTAGTGGATGTCGACTTCACTGATGATTTAAATTCCTAGAGGAGAATGACTAGTTTTTTATCCACCTATATAGGAACATCAATTATTTTTATGTCAAAACTATAGATTATTTTCACCTTAATTATAATAGAATTTTATTTTTACAGCTATAATTTAAGTAGGTAAAGAGATGGTTTGGTTTATATGATATCTAAATTTTCTTAACAGAAGTTAGAAAGGTGGATTTTTATTTTTTTAATAATAATATTGGGATTCACATGGCTCAAAATATGATATTACATGCATGGATAAAGAATATTGACCAAAATTAATACTTTATTAGAAAAAAATTGGATGAAAAAGTGTTATATCCTTGGAAGATAATCAAATGCCAAAATCTGGCAGTTCGGTTCACTAAATCATTAGTTTAAGAAAGTCTAAGGAAACATCACACAACAGTTGGAATTGGGTGATTGTAAGGAGGATGTAGAATAATATATGATATAGTGTAAAGGAAGTTTTTTTTTTGAAATTATTAGAGAGTGGAAAAAGGTTCCATAGAACAATCTTTAAGTAAGATATTATTGGCATGTGAATTCTATTTCAGTTCACTAAATTCAGTTCAATATATTCATTCCACTATATTTTTGGTAACTAAAATTTTATTCATATTAGTGTAAATAAATAAGTATAAAAACATATCCATGAGACATGGGAACCTTTGTAAGTTTATGTCTTTTAGTGGAATAATGGAGTTCTAACAAGTTCAATAAATATAAGTCTCTAGAATTATGATTCTAGAAGAGTTAATTAAGCGAAGCAGTCAAAGTCAAAAGGGTTATTGGAGATCACTAGCTTTTTAAAAAATAGTGGAATATATATAAAAGTTATGAGGTACTGTAATTGGGAGTACTGGCTAATAATTCATATAAATAGGAGTAGGGAACTTATTTAACTATGTACCAAATAATACATAATTTTCCCTGATTTAGTATAGTTGAACCTGAAGGAAAACTGTGGATTAGAATCTGTATAGTGATTCTAATATGATTAGTTAATCAAAAAGTGTCAATATCCTATAATGAATCATCAATTATGGGTTTTTAAAGTGATTTTAATTTTTATACTTTAGGTGAATATAATTAAAGTAATAGTGTTTCTTTTGTTAAAGTGGGACTCATTGTCAGAATCACATTAATCCCTGTTATTATTTCCATGATTCGTGTTTTTCCATTATTTTATTCTTTTTATTTGAATTATTTTGAGTTTTTAATTGTTCTTGAGTTGTGTGTAAGATTAAATTTGTGTGATGAGTATGTTAAACAAACTTTCTATATTTTAGTACACTTAGAAGTGGGAGGGAACTTCTAGTGGTTTTATTTCCACTATATTGAACCTCCAACATGTGAACTTTTGATGGATTAAAGGTCATGGTTCTAGTTTTTTCATGGGAATACCATCTGAAAATATGAATAAATCCTACACTAATTTGTGTCTATTTCATAATTTTCATATGACTTCATGAAGACATATAATCAAAAGTAAGTTGAATATATGGAAGTTATAGATTACTAAGATCAGTATTTCAAGTCATTATATAGATTTGAGGTAGAATTTTACAAAGTGGATAATTTCATAATATTTTAAGTTAGTTATTAAGACTTATTATGCGTTAGAAGAATAATAATTTGTCTAATTCTCAATCATTTAATAATTTTTTTGGTTGTGTATAAGACCTTTTCTTTAACTATGTCACAGTTATTCTGAGTAACAGGAGGAAAAATTTTAGCTAAGTCCCAATTTTTTAAAAACTTTTACTATAATTCATATGAATCTTTAATAATTTAAAAATAATTTACCCTAATATCATAATAGTTTTTTAGTTTTTTATGACTTTATCCACTTATTAATACTTCATTGATTTCATAAGACTTAGTTAACTCAATTGGATAAAAAATTGGTAAAGTCCCCAAAATGTAGTATTTTTTTATAGTGTGTAAGTATTTTGTTCCATTTCATATAACTTATTTATAATCATGTAATACTTTATCCTTAGTTAATAAGAATTAAACATAGATAAATTTTAATGATCACAATCTTGTGTCATGGGATGATTATTCATTCTATAAGGAACTTAAAATATTTTTTTTGAAATGGATAGGTAGTGAAATTAAGTTATTTTACTTTTATTGTCTACAAAAATTGGTTAAACCACCTTTGAGGTATCCATGTACTAACCATCTAACAAGTATTATAATACAATGATTACAGGAAGAATTTTGATCTAAGGAGTCTTTGAGAATGAGCTTTCTGGTGGAATCTGGACCCTTCAACCTGTACACATGGTAACGATTCAAAAGAGGAAGCTTAGAGCTAAAGTCTAAAAGGAGGAAGAAGAAGATATAGTGATATATAAATATATATATATATTACCATTATAATATATAAAAGTATTAAATAACTTGGATTTATCCATAACTTGAAAGGAGATAGTGGCTATAGGGTTTGCCTATAGTGGTTTTTGAATTTTGAATTTTGTATAATGTATGTTGACCGCATGCGGGTGTATGTTGATCGTGTGTGGGTGATATGTGGAAGTGTTTTGTATGGTTACCACTTTACCCAAAAAGTGGATTCATAGAAAAAAATGGATTGTGTGTATCCATAACTTGATTTAGTTTGTGATTTAATATATTTTCTGTATTTTTATATAATTGAATTTTGTTCTATTTGTGTGTTCTTCCTTACCCTATATTTTCAATTTTCTATAAAAATGTTCTCAATAACTCATTTTTTATTAGAGGTTAACCTAGGGGTCACCCACTAGAAGAAAACCAATGATTCAGAGTTCAAATAGCTGGATTTGTATTTCCTATTTTATTATGGGGATTTTAGTGATTGAGGGGTAGAATTTAAGGATAGTAACTCATTCTTGTTTTCCCCTTTTCCTTTCTTGATGCTAAAATCTATTCCCTCTCCCACTTCATTAATCACTATTGAATTATGAGACCAGTGGTTTTATTGGTGTATTTAACCATTATTATGATCCATTTGAGATATTGGTGGGAATATCACTAAGGAGGTTTCTTGATTATGATATCTATTCACACAATTAATAGTGTGTGTAACAAATTGGAAACACAAAAGCAAGTTAAACTAGGTAATTAAGTTTTTGATAGAATGAAATATCATTAATGTTGGGTCCAAGTATATCTACTTTCTTTAATTTAATTTTCCTTATATATTCATTTACGTGTTTGTTTCCTGATTTCATTCGTCAAACCCTATTATTTACTACATTAAACATATTAAAACAAACAAAAACAAACCAATGTAAAATAATTAAAAGTGTTATAAACTCATATGATTGTGAGATAAACTTGTTCTTAGATACAATATATACATATTGAACTTAAATTTTTATTTTAAAACCCAATAAAAATGGTATTTGTCATGCACTTATTGAATTTGGTACAAAAACACATTATAGTTGTATTCTCCTAAGATTAACCCAGTTCATGTGAACTGAGTAAAAGTTTTTTATGTCTCCCTTTACAATAATTATCACTCTGTTCATTTTTAAGGGTATTAGTGTTCCTTCTAAAATTATAACAAGTTAGTCTGTGAGGTTCATTTGAATAAATCAATATAACCTGATTCACCCACTCCCCTCTTAGTGTATATACCTTACATGGGAATGACACTGTGTCTTGACCCTTTCTTATGATTTATATTTCACTTTAGCTCTATATTCATGACCTAAATTATTTATTCAATTATTAATATCTAAAATGAATTAATCACTTATTTTCTTTCTAATATTTATGATATATCATTTGGTTATTCTTTGAGACATGATTATGTAACTCATTTCCTTCTCATGTATTTTTCTGATTTTTTTCTCTATTTTGGGTTTATTTCTATATGGAACACATATACATGATATATTATGGTATGAATTGTGTTATCATATTTTTATAATCCCTTAATTAATTTGTAAATGATTTTATATCATGATATACAATGTATGGTTCATGGGAATCTTTCCTAGTACATTATGTTATGACTTCTTGGTAGAGATCCTCGAATTATGTTTATGACATGTTTTATGTTTTGGAAAATTCTCATGATTCTCATGATTACCATTTTTGTATATTTTCATTCCCTCTATTCTAGGTGAAAATGTGGCTACTTATGATTCATCTCTTTTATGATTCCATTATTGATGATATCTCACCCTCATGTTTTCTTTGATTACCCTTTACTAGAATTTTAAGATCACCACTTCTTTAAGTAATTCCCCAGGATATCCCATGTAGTGATAGGGGAGTGAAAATATCTTGGTAATAATAATTAAGAAATAAATTAAATATTATATTTATTGTTTTAAAATTTTTATCTAATATCCCAATACACTAGACCTCTATATTTCTTAGTGTATGTTAAGTAATTAATTTTAAAAATGATGTAATATTATGTATATGAGATGTGGGTCATTATAGTTGGTATCAAAGAGAGGTCTAGTATATTAAAACTTAAAAAGTCATAAGTTAGGATATATAAGTGATTTATGATTTACTCTTAATAAGTTCATTATTTTACATTTATATTATTAATATTTGAGTATTCTAATTCCTAGATTTTATTTTCTTTAGTAAATTGATGTAAATAAGAGAAACCATGTCAACAACCCCTGTGATAGAAAATTTAATTATTTACCTAATGTTATGGTTAATATGAAGAGAGTGGTATTAAAGAATATTTTTGTAGTGCTTTCTAAACTAAGTCAAGTTATGAATAATGTCATGAACCATGTGGAGAGCCCTCCTCCTAAGAAAGAATAAGTTGTGGTTGAGTCATCTATATAAAAAAGGAATCATTTTATTGGTGAATATTTCAATCCAAATATTTTAGAGAAATGTATAAGTTCTATTGAGAAGAAATTTTTTTTCTCTAATTATTTGAGTTTGATAAAGTTTTATTTTATCTATATCACATAGAGGATGAAATTGAACAATTGTTAGAATGGATCAGGAATAATATGCCCAAGTATTGAATCAACTTAATGGGATGGTAAGGATTCAAAAAATTATTTTTCAATATATATTTTCCTTAAATTATCCATTTAAAAATGGAAATGGATTTTATTGGAATGAAGAACAGGTAATATGAATCAATTGGGTTTTATAAGGAAAACATCATAAGTGTTATAAGGTATTTGTTTGGATTTTTCATTGTCTGTAATATAAAGGTTGACCATTTCTTTATTATATTACATACGAGTCTTTTAAAAGAACTATTGAATCAAGGCTTTGATATCTATAAAGAAATAGTTTTATGGGTCATTAATTTCATATTAATATTGTTAAATATCAGTTGTCCATTGAGGATGTAGATATGAAGAGAAGAGTGGTGTTTAATTCTAGAGATAAATATAAAGGAATGAAAATGGCTCAACTACCCACATGTCAAAGGTATGGGAATAAGCACCCAAATAATCAGTTCAAAGGATGGGGGGATGCTTCAATTATTGAAAAGATGTAAAAATATAATTAATTTAAAAGGTACATGAATAATCCAAACGATGTGATGGAAGAAGGAAAGTTTTTCATTAATCCTCCACACAGATTCCAATGCCTCAAATAAAATGATTATGAAACTATGAAACTTAATTCACTAATTCAAGGGTCTTTGAGGATAAACGATGAAAAAAAACTTCCAAAATCAAGGGAGAAATTATGAATTTACTCTTTCAATACTACTAAAGTATATCATAAAAATTAAAAGGTTACATGTACACTTATTATTCATTCAAAAATATAAAATTTTCTATGTAATTTTTATTTTATGAATTCTTCCATATCATTAATGTTGAGTGGAAGTATTCAAATACAAATCAAATAAATGAAGGTTTATTTATCAATGAAAACACCAAGTGGAATAATCATTACATATAAAGTATATAACTCTTTTTTAATTAGAATTTATATAAATAATATCTCAATAAAAGTTAATATTATCACCTTTTTTGAATTTGATAGTATACTGAGAATAGAATGGCTATCCTCATATATGGCCAATATTAAAGAATGGGAGAGGGAAATAAATTTTCATGTCCCATATCATAATCTAATTTTAGAAAATTAAAACTAGAATGATGAATCTACTATAGACACTATTTCTTATATATGGTTATTTTTTTTCTTATGTACATGAATATCTAGATCAAATTATTGAGGAAAAGGAAAGTATAACCCTTGAGGGCATGCCCATTGTGAGTGAATATGCTAATAAATTATTTTTATAGTTTCTTGGTCTTCATTTTGATTGAGTATTTGAGTTTCAAATGAACATATAACCATATATATCTCCTAATCTAGGAGTCTATACTAAATAAACCCAATTGAACTAGGAGAGTGGGGTAAGAAACTACAAGGAAACATGAACATGGTTTTTAATGCACCAATGGTTCTCTATGGGTCTCTATATTCCTATTTATCAGTATTAAGGACAATTAAATGAATCTATACATTATTAATAACTAAATAAAAACATGATAAATAATAGGTATCCACTACCATATATTTATGACTTGTTTGATAAACTATGTGACACTTAGTACTTTTCAAATGAGAAACATTGATTGAGGTGTTTTCAACTGATCATGAACAAGAAATGTATTCTAAATAAATAATTTCATAAAAGATATTCACACTATTAGATCATAATTATTCCATTAAGACTAACAAATTCTCCATAAATCATCATGGACATGATAAATAGAGTATTTATTGGTTTCCTAGATAATTTTTTGGTGGTATTTATAGATGATATTATCATATACTCTAAGAAGAACGATAGACATGATGAGCACTATAGTAATATGATAAATAATTTTTGAAATAAAACGTTAATTGAAAATTTTAATAAATATGATTTCTAGATGGATCAAACCTCATTATTGGAGAATTTTATCATAATAAATAGGATATATATTTATCCTATATGACAAAGGTGATAGTGTAATGACTAAAACCAATACTTGGGATGGATATATGTAATTTTCAAGGACTATCTAGGTACCATGTATGATTTTAGAGAAATTTTTCATGATTTTCAAACCAAATAATAATCATAACTTGAAAATGAGTAAATATTTTATAGATTGATGAATGTGAAGACACTGTCTATTAGAGATAAGTTTGGAAAATATATTGTTCATAGAATTATAAAATATATATTCACATTTAAGAATATCAACATGAACCAATGAAGATAGTTATAGATATTCAAGCACTATGGATATTCAATTCATTACCATCCTATAAGGGTGAATAAATTAGAATATTATCTATACAGAAAATATCCAAAAAATTTATCCTTAATAAGGATTTAAAAGGATCCAATATTCTTAGACATGAAAAGGATAGAGGTGGGAATCATAAAGTGAGTGAAAAAAACCTACCTTACTCAAATTATTTTCCAACCATCAATTCTATAGAGTGTTAAGAAAATTAAAATGAATTATGTGAAGATAAAAAATGAATTTAGAGGAAATAAGTAAGGAGAAACTTCCAGTGTTAAACATTGATAAAGATGGATTTTTAAGATTTGGTATACAATTATGTGCACCATCAGAGCGAGAGATAAATGAGCTATTAGAAATTTCTTATAGATAAAAATTCTATTTCTACCTAGGGAGAAAAAGTATGTATATAGATCTTATAGATAAGTTTTATTGGGAAGATATGATGAATGGGATTATAGAATATACATAAAATTTATTAAAACTCCAACAAGTTATTGTTGAATGAAAACATTCTATGGTTTTGATAAAACTATTACCTTTACCAACATGGAAATGGGATAACATTATATATTTTTTCATGGGTCTTCTGAAGGAATCCAAAAAATACAATACAATATGGGTTATGGTGGATCATCTTAGAAATATTGATCACATAATTTCAATTCATGAACACCACTCACTTAATAAAAATGCCAATAAATAAATCAAATAATTGATAATGATACATGGAAAACCATTATTTATTATATCTAACCAAGATTCAGGGTTCACCCCAAGATTTTAGAAGAGTATTTAACATACCTTTAATAGAATGTTAAACTTTAATATATCCTATAACCCCTAGACTAATGGATAATCTGAAAGGACCATTAAAACTTCATAATATATGTCTAAATACTATCATTTTTACTTAAAAGGAGGATGGGATTAAAATATTCCACCGATTGAGTTATTTTAAAATAATAGTTTCCACTAAAGTATTCATATCGCTACTTATGAAGTCCTTTATGGGTAAAAGAGTAGAGCTCCAAAATACTGGTACTTTGGAGAGAGTAATTTATTGATGCCCTTAGTGGTTGAATAACTGCTAGAGATGTCCAATATCATTCAACAACAAATAAAAATAGTAGTGATGTGACAGAATATCTTTGTCGTTAATCATCTATGAGACATGGAGTTTTAGGATAGAGATAAAGTTTTCATTCATATATTTACATTGAATAGATTCATGTGGTTTGGGAAGAATCGAAAGATAAGTCTTAGATACGTTTTCCTCTTCAAAAACCTTGATCATACAAGATTTGTTTCCTATCAACTAGCACTACCACCAAACCTATCCTAAGTATATTATGTGATCCATGTATCCCTATTAAGAAAGTTCATACTAGATTCTTCACATATACTAAATCTTGAAGAGGTAGAGTTTGTGCATGATATCCCATATAAGGAGAAACCAGTTAAAATCATGGACTGTAGATAAAATGTTCTATACAACTAAAAACTCACATTATTAAATCACTTTGAAGAAACCATAAGTGTAAAAATGAATCACGAGAACCTAAGTATTCAATGAAATAGAATTACCATAATCTGTTTTCATCTTAGAGTGAGTTGAAATTTGAAGGATGTAATTTTGAAATGTGGGGAGAATTTAATGACCCAAATTTTCTAAATAAAATTTTCCTCCTTAATATATATGTATACCACATTTAAGTATAAGAAATAATATAAAACACAATCACCCTATAACAAAAAATGAATATTATTTTATTTTTTTAATTTATAACATTACATATGAAGAATAAATGTACTCCATAAAATTGAAAATAATATAATGGTATAATACAAACATATAAATAATAAAAATTAAAGGTGGAATTCGTATTCATTATGGTATCCTGTAATTATCACATATGTGAATAACACTATATGAGGTAACAAAATATTAGAAAAAATGTTGAAATTTTGTTAAGAAAATGAAAATAACTATCAAACCCCGACCCAAAACATCTATTTTATTTTATTTATTTTTGGTCTTTCTTTTTTAGGGTTTTATAGGGTATTTTAACCTTGAAAATGGAAATCTTGGAAGGTATGAAGTGGATCATGATTGGCGCACAGTTAGTAGAAACCATATACTAGCACTCTAAAAAATTGTGTCCTAGGAAGAGGAATTGGTAAGACTGTATGGTTTGGATCATAGTCATGCACTAAGCCCCAAAAATAGTGTGACCTCCCCTTCCTCTCAGATAGAGGCACCACATGGTTGTTTCACAGTCTGGAAAACCATGCATTCAAACCGCATGTACTTCCTGTTTTTTGAAATAATAATAATAATAATAATAATAATAATAATAATAATAATAATAATAATAAACCCATAAAGGGGGATTATATGCCTCACCCACTCTTCCATGACCACATGACCCAACCCCCTTATCTTTCCCGGCCGCATGCACAACCTCCTTCTCCTCCCTATGATTTTTTCTGTTTCACCTCCCGCTTCTTAGGGCAATATTTTCCAATAAGAATTCCTCTTCATATTCTCTATTCATCTTCCATCATATTCATGTTTTACTCCTTTTTCATGGGGTTCACATGAACCATCCAAACCCTAATTCTATTTTGGGTATTTTATTTTTTGATTCTTGGTTTTTAGGGCTCATAGGGATCAGTTAAGGTTAGTTCTAGGCATGGCCATTGAAGTTGGAAGTTTCGACATTAGTTTTGGGTAGGTTTTATTCTGATCATATTCTTTAGCCTAATTTAGTTTAAGGATTTTGTGACCTTTGAGATTTTTTTTATTTTTCAAGTGTGGCTTGGACCTCATTGAGGTGGATTGGAGATGTCGGTTTTCAAGGCTACTTGAATGTGTATATATAGGTAATCACACACACACACACATATTCCATATTTATACATATTACCTCATAAAAAGGGGAATATATACATTAGGTAAAAGGGTATATATATATATGTGTGTGTGTGTGTGTGTGAGTGTGTGTGAATGTGTATTTTCATGTATGTATGATGTGATTTTCATTAAAAGCAACATGGTTTGAGGTAGGTTCTCTATGTACAAGCCTTTTAATTGAATCCCTTGATTACTTTTGTGTTTCTAATATGTGTTTTTATATTTATATAATATATATATGCTATGAAAAATGGTTTTGATCTTTGTAAAATGGTTTCTTATTTACTTCCATATTTAACCTAATCTTCAAACATGGGTTTTCCTTGTTTAATAATGTTCTAAAACTTGTTTTAAATGTGAATCATTTTATATTCCCAATTTTTTTCTCAATGGTTTCTATTATAAAGTTGTAATGCTCAAAAACAAATCTAAAAGAAAATTTTTATTTTTAATGATGATGCCTATTTGACACTTTTAATGGTTTTATGAAAATAAAAAACTCTTTTAAGAAAGTCCCCTTATTTTAGAAATATGGTGTGTGATAAATTTATGATATGTATGTATTTTTGGTAAAGGTTCTTGTGAATTATTTTGTATTTGGGAATAGAAAATGGAATGTTCTTAAGATGAGAGTTTGGAGTTGATATTTGAATCATATATTATGAGTGAATAATGTGATATGAATGTATATGATAGATTGGTGAAAACTCACCTCTATTTGAGCATAGGACATGAGAAACCTGGGTACCTAAATAGGTGGACTAAGAACCAGTATGTTAGATGAGTCAACAGGTCTTGGTCCTGGGATCCTTGATAAGATTACACTACAACACTAACTAAACATCATGATGATGCTTTTGGGATTTATAGAACTTTGGTTTCATCTTCTCTAGTAGCATGTACAAGAGAAGAGATTATATGGTTTGATCATAAAGGGTACGCAGATCCTAGGGACCCAATAACTTACATACTTATGGATTTCCATGACGCTTTCTCTCTTTTACTCCTAATTTATATGAAAATATTTGTAAATTATATTTTTTTAGTTTACCTTACATATCTAAAATAATAAAATGAATGTTTCACTTTCCTCTAATTTCATGTTTCTTTATAAAATGTCATCTATGTTTTTTTTTCATATCGAGACACCTATTGTAGAACTGGTTATCCTTTATAAAGAATTTATTGAAATGGTTTTAATGTTTTCAAACTATTTTGAAAATTTTATGAAAGTTATTTTTTTCATAAAAAAGAAATCTTGGGAATTTTTTATGAAATAAATATAAAATTCTATTTTTATATGTTTTATTTTCAAACTTGCATGATTTTTAATTCTCTTTAAAGGTAAGTCATGGGGCGTTGTGAATCCTTTGGCATCCATACTAGGAATTTTAACGCTCATCCCTATATCTCTAGAAATTTTAGTTTGATGTTCTTACACAATTTTGGACTCTCATTGATTGAGCATAGTTTCATGGTTGTTGGTGACCTATGAGGTCATACAGAGGTATGTGTGGGTGTTTTATTTATTACCAGTTGTTCTTTATTTGTTCTCGTTTGATTATATATTTTTATAGGATAAATTTTTACAAAATTTAGTTGCACTTGGTGTATGAAAATAGTTTCTAGTCTGGGGGATTAGGAATACCTATCAGGCCTTATTGTAGGCCAGATCGGGTGACTAGATCGGGGTCAACCTAGGTTGGATAATGAAAACATGGTATCATAGATTTTAACCACTTCTATTTGGAGTTGTATAGTATTTTGGAGCTGGGATTTTTAGAATTCAAGGGGTTAACCATGGGTAGGTGAATTATCATCACCTACTTTGAATGATTCATAAATTACTAGGGTGGTTCAGGGTGGTTTTTCCTCAAATTCGAGATCGAATCTCATCCATTTTCTAGGTCCTTGGTTTTTTTTACTATTTTTGGTTGGTATTTCATATTTAGTGGTTATTATAGGAGGGACTCATAGGTTTTATGGTTGTTGTGCATGGTTTTCAAAACCATGTGTAGACTATGAAACTACCTCAAATAACCTCTGATGTTCTAATTAGATTGATGCATGACCTTCCAAACTATGGTTCCAAGACAGGTGTAGTAGTTGTTCCTATGTGATTTTGGGATTTTTGATCAAGTATTGGGTTTCTTTGGTTTATTCATGGTTTTATTTTGAGTTAGTTTCGAGATGTTTCCATTGGGTTTTAAAATGGTAAGTGATTTATTGAAATTGGAATTCCAAAATGAGAACCTTGTATTCTTTAATGGAAAAATGGGTTTTTTTGAAAATTGAATATGTTTAAGGACCCATTTTGGGATATGTGAAAGATTTTATAAAATTTTAATGAGGAATGGATTTGGAGAATATTTTGGTATTTTGAAAAAGTTTTGTGAAACATGAAATTGAAGTTTCTTGGGAATTTGGAAATGTGTTCCTTTAATGATAATAGGTGACTTTGAAATTTGGTTGGGAAATTGAAATCTGGGTTGGATGTGTTATTTTGAAATAGAAATGATTTTATTTTACCCTTGGTATTCTTATAAATGATCACATATATATGGATGTATTTATGTGATAAATGGATTGTTAAAAATATTTGTGTGTAGGTGCTTGAGCTAGTATATGGATGTATATATGTGAGGCATCATGGAAAACAAATGGTGGGTAATTAACCTTGTTTTGTTTTTTATATGAAAATGGTTTTCAAAAAGGGGTATTTAAATGTTTTGTAAATTATGAGGTGTGATTGGAATGAGGTTTTTAGTTTGGGTTGTTGATTTATGAATGATATGTGGATATCTTATTTGTGATTTGATTTGGTTGGGTCTCATGTTTCTTGTTTTTAGAGTATTCCCTAGAAGTGTCACTAAAAAGAGTGGATAGTTGGTCTCTGAGGTGCCTTACTTGGTTGGATAATTGAAGGTTATTTTTGGGATTCATTGTTGGTTTTCTTTTAGTGGTTTTTAAAAAATGAGTTAGTTGGAGTCTTTGAAGAAATTCTAAAAAAGTGTTTCTATAGTAATTCTTATTGATAACTCTATTAAGAATCTAAATCGAGTGGTGGAGTTGGATACTTTCCATAAATTGGATGAAACTTGAGTCTTTTGGGGTTGTCTTCCACCTTGATCCATTAAAAAAGATGAATAACATGTTCGTAGGGGCTTATGAAAATATGTTCTATTCAGCGTGGTCACTTGGATCACCTAAAGAGGTTCTATAAGTAGCTCTACCAAAATGGGAAGCATCAATTGAAGATTTTAAGCTACTGAATACGAGGTGGTAGATGATTTATGAAATTTTATAATCATTCATAGGTCTTAGAGTGAATATTTTCATATAGTTCATGAGTTTCTATATGTGGAGGATGGAAATCCAACATGTTTTCTCTTAATTTTAAGTGTAAAGTGTTTACGTTTCCCCTTATTATATATTTCTTTAAAATTATTATTGGGAGAACTTGGTGGCCCCATTTTATTGGGATTTCTATGCTTGTGACTTGTGGATGTAAAATATTGAATGGTTATCTTTATTTTGGAGTGGTTTTGGTTTTGGTTGGTACTAGTTTGGAGATGTTCTATCTTGGGAAATTATGAATCATGATTTGGTTTGGTTCCCAATTTGGGTTTCCTTGGTTGTGTTCTTTTTGTGTTGGGCGGTAGTCTGTTGAGAATTCATATTTGTGAATCTACCTTTCTTGTTTGTTACTTAATAGTGGGGAGACCTACTATAGGTCTCATTGATATATTATCTTAAGTTGGTCAGGTGTGACTCAAGAAATTAAGAGGTTATATCAGTGTTAAAGTTTTTTTATGGATTTTTGAGTAGTTTTAAATTGGAAAATAAATTTTTCCCCAAAGTCTTCAAATGGTGTGTAGACCATCATGAAATAATCTTGTAATGAACCTAGTCTTCTATTCCATTCATGTTCTTTTTGTGACTTTGTAATTCTAGTTTATAGTGTGATTCTTTATCTCCACCCCACCTGACCATAATCATAATTGATGGATGACTTGGATACTAATTCATGTAACAAATTCTGTTATAGATCTATAATAAACTGTGAGAAGTTTTGTTGTTGAATCATATGCTAGGGTTTTTGGTGTTCCTTGTCTTGAGAGTATGTTTGGAGATGTCAGTCCTTCACTCCGACTCTTTCTTTGGCAGTTTCAGTCCTTTGGTCTCATTAGGTACTTCTCAGAACGTGGTGTTCCTTATCTTAAGAGGTTACATCATTTGGCACAAAGTCATGCACTAGGCCCCAAAACCATGAAACCTTTCCCTCTCCCTGGATAGAGGCACCACATAGTTGGCTCATGGTCTACAAGACAATGTATCCAAACCATGCGGCCTATCAGGTTTTTGAAAAAAAAAGTTTTAATAATAACAATAATAATATTATTATTATTATTAAACCCCTAAAGGGGTGTTTTCTCCATCAGCCTCCCATATTCCACTCCTATGTGACTCAACCTCTATCCTCTCTCCCAAACACATGCACACCCTCCTCCCCCTCCCTTGATTTTTTGCCATTTCAACTCCATTTTCTTGGTATGATCCTTTCTAGTAATAATTCCTCCTTTGCTCTCTTCCAATTACATCTTCCCCATGTTTTTATCCTTTTCTATGGGGTGTATATGACCCAATCAAGCCCTAACCCAAATTTGGGTATTCTATTTTTTTATTCTTGGTTGATATTGTTTGTGGGGATTGGTTAAGGTTAGTTTTATCCACCGTCATTGAAGGAAGTGGGTTCGACACCGGTTTCATGTATTTTTTCTTTTTCTCTCATTATTTGGCCTATTTTTTAGAGATTTTATAACCTTTGAGTTTCTTGTATTTTTTTAGTGTACCTTGGAGCTCCTTGAGGTGGGTTCATTCCATCATTATTGAAGGATACTTACATGTACATACATAGGAAAGTATGTAGTTGGGGTTTGGCTTAGTGGTAAGCACCCCATAATACTACATGAAAAATGGGGGTTCAAAACCCATTGTGCATAGGGAACTGTAGCAGTACTGTAGTAGTACTGTAGTGGGTACTGTAGCAGTGGCAGTACAATTGATCGGTGGGTACTGTAGCAGCGGCAGGGCACTGTAGCGGTGGTGGTATTTTGCGGTACTATAGCAGCCGGGTTACTATTCACGGAATAGGAATTTGGTCAAAAATTTGGGCCTACGGGCAATGTAATGGGCTACAAGCCCACTGGGCCTTCGGGCTATGTAATGGGTCTCCCTCTACCTAGTTAAAAGAGGTCTTTGCTTTTCTTTATTAATAAAAATGAGGCTTTGACCCCAACCTTTTAAAAAAACATACATAGGTAAGTATATATATATATATATATTCTATCTTTGTGAATATTCCCTCATGGGAAGAGGAATATGTACATTGGGTTAATAGTTAAATATATATATGTGTGTGTGTGTGTGTGTGTGTTAAGGTTTATATTCATGTAAGTTTGAATTGACCATTGTCAAAAGTGACATGGTTTGGGGTAGGTTACCTATTTTTAAGAAATTTAATTGAATTTATTGATTTCTTGTGTGTTTCCAAATTTTGTTCCTATATTTATATAATATTTATATATTATGAAAAATAGTTGTGGTCTTTGTAATAGGTTTTCTACTTTATTTAAATATTTTTCCTAAGCTTCCAACATTGGGTGTCCTTGTTTAAGCAGGTTCTCAACCTTTTTTGGAATGTAAAAAATTTTGAAATCCCAATTGGTTTTCTCAATAGTTTTATCATAATGTGGTAATTCCCAAATGTGTTTTCTAAAATAAAAAGTGATTATTTTTCAATGGCACATCACAATCGTCACATTGAAATGTTTTAATGAAATAGAAACCCATATTAAAGAATGGAACTTGTATTATAAATGTGTTGGGTGATAAATGTGTGATATGTATGTATGACTGATAAGGGGGCCTATAAACTATTATGTTTTTGGAAAGAGAAAAGGGTAAGATCTTAAGATTGGGGTTAAGAGTTGAGAAGATAATTGTTTATTTTGGGTAAATAATTTAAAATGTATGTATATTCTAGCTTGATGAAAAATCACCTCAATTTGAACATAGAACATGCAAATATAGGGTACCTAGGTGGGTGTAATAAGGACTAGTATGTTGGATGAGTCGACATGGCTCAAGCCTGAGATCCTCGAAAGGATTATATGACAAAACTAACTAAATATGGTGATGATTATTTGGGGACCACTAGAAATTTTGTTTCTTCCTCTCTAATAAATTTTCCATGATAAGGGATTATATAGTTTGGTCACCAAGGGTATGAGGATCCTAGAGACCCAACTAAACTAGATACTTAGGGATTAGTATTATACTTGATCTCTTTTACTTATTATTTCTATGTAATTATTAAATGATCTTTTTTTAGGTTACTTTACATGTATGAAATAATAAAATCAATGTTTTACTTTTCTCTATTTTCTTGTTTCCTTATAAAATAAAATATTTGATTTTAATTTCATATCGAGACACCTATTTTAGAACTGGTTATATTTTATAAGTAATTTATTTAAAGTTTTTCATGCTTTAAAAATATTTTAAAAATATAGAGAAAGGTAATTTTTTTCTTAAAAATAGAAGCTTTATACTTGTTTTTTAAATAAATAGATTTCCCTACTTTTATACGTTTTATTTTCTAACTAGAATGATTTGGACTTCTCTTTAATGTTAAGTAATGGGTAATAGTTTATCATTTGGAATCTCTAATGTTTATTTTAATAAACATTCCTATATATCTATAATTTTTAGTTTTAGGTTCTTCCCTAGTTTTGGATTCTCGTGGATTGATCATAGTTCCATGGTTGGTGGTGACCTGTGAGGTCACATAGAGGTATGTATAGTAGTTTTATTTATTTTCCACTACTATTTATTCTTTTATTTGTACTATTTTTTTAATTCATTTCAAATTGAGTTTCACTTGTTTACCAACACTAGTTTTCAGCCCAAGAGGGCCAGGAATGCATCTCGGGCTCTGTTACGGGCTAAATCGGGTGACCGATTCGGGGTCGACCTAGGTTGGTTCGTGATAGTAACCATGAGATGAAATTATAGTGATAAATGAATAATATTAATAATAGGTACTTAAATGATGTATAATTCCTTTATGACTATTTTAAATAGGATAGATAGTCATTGAAAATATGACTCTTGGGAGAGTAATCTGATCATTATAATAGTTTCTTGATTATTAGAATAAAGAAAAACTATTAAAATAAATGATGAAAAAATTTTATAAATAAAATTTATCATCAATTAAATTAGAAAATATAGAAAAATGTATATATAAAAATAATTACTCAATCAGTGTAACAAAATGTAAACATAAGTGTACATTTTTAGAAAAAAATAGAATTATTTATAAAATAATGTTTTTATTCATGAATTAATTATTAAAGTTACCTAAATTTAAATTTTATTTTTAAAAAATTTATTTAATTTTTGGAATAGTTAATTTTAAATTTGGTAAGGGTTATTTTTTTGAAAGTTTCCTAAATATTAAAATATAGAGGTGAATAGTGAAATATGATAAAATACAGTATTTTACATTACATGTTAAATACATGATTAATTGCATAAAATATGATATAGGAAACCATTATATCAGAATTAAATGAATAAAATACTATACATAGTTAAAATAATAAATAATAGTGATAGTCTTGTTCAAAAATAATAATTAAATAAATATTTTATTAAAAAAATCATTACATCCTCTTCTAAATATCACCCCTCACCACCCTACTTATTATCACACCTTAATCTTATTGTTTATACAATGAAATATAAATCTATCTATGATATCCCTATTATTCATCTTGGTGATGTTATATTCTCATCAAAATTCCATTCACTTAATGCTTAAGTTGGTTAGCAAAGGATCTATCCCAAGGTGTAAGGTAAGAACTCTCATTCATTCATTTTTTCCATTCCATTCCTTCATTTTTTTTCTTGATCTTCCCTATAAATATAAAAAATGGGCTATATTTTATAAAATAAATGATATTAATCTACTATAATATAAACTTTAAAACCATAAAATGAACAAATTAGTTGTTTTTTTAAAGAAACATCCATTCATGGTTAGTATAACTGTCAATGAGGATGATGTTTCTAAACAACTATTACCACCTTCATAAATGGTTATGATAAATGATTTTGTGGTTAAATATAATCTTATCAATGATATTCTACTATGATTTAAATTCCTTAATTATTAAATAATCATAAAATTAAACAATATGAATAAATTTCATCATGGTTGATAAAATTTCTTAAATAAACACACTCTTATACGACAACCCTTATATTAATTAAACCATAACAACATTATAAAACCATTAAAATTTAGTACCATTTGAACTTTTTTAAAGGAATTAACTTTATATCATCACACTTATATATTTCTAGACCCGTTTCAAAATATCTTTTATAATTATTGATAAACCGATGCGACCTTAGAACCATGAAAAAAACACCCCTGAGAAAAAGGAAATGAACATCATGTTTTAATAAATTTGTTATAATGAACACAAATTAATGAAACTAAATTAAATAAGCATGAATAATGTTATGAAATAAATTTTTAAAAAATTTAAATTTTTTATTCAGGAGGATTGTCACACTTATAAAACCATGTCATGTCTCAAATTAAGAGGTTCATTTTACTCGAACTCTTTCTTTTTGGTTATACTATATTTCTATCTATAATACCACTTTCTCTATATATTTATAACATTCCACTCTTTTATGTTTAGTATGTATTTCTTATCTATATATACCTATTTTATTTTCCCATTCTTTTATTAGGATATACATTTCTTACATTCCCTTCTCAATCCATTATTTAAATAAAACCTTACTAAATGAAACTTTTATATTTCATAATTTTTTTAATGTAATGTATTTTTAAATTATTTTTTCTTCTTTGTTTTTTTTTAAATAATCATTATTTTATAGAAAAAATATTAGGGTTCATTTTTTGTTTTGATGAACACTCTACAGTCCTCTCTAATTTAATAGTTATTTAAAAATTTATTAAATCATTGTTGAAAAGGTTCATTTCAAAATCTATTTCCTCCCCTTTTTATGATTTTTCCTTTACTTGAGATTTGTCATCATGATATATTCTTATGTATTCAATTATTATTGAATAAAATTCCCCAATCCCTTTTTTTATTTATAATCTTTATGATATATCATTTTTTTATGCTTTGAGACATTATTATGTTTTTATATTTCTTTATTTTGATGTTTCCTCCTGATTATACTTTATATGTGATTTAATGTGTAACACATATAAGTGATGTATTATGATGCATCAGTTTAGACCAAAATCATACATCACCCCAATCAATTGAATAATTATTCCATATAATGAGATACCATGTATGGTGCATCTAAAGTTAGGAAGGAACCTTACCCTAACTGGGGATCAAGTCGCAACTACCCTAATCCCACCTCCATACCCAGGGGGTGGAAAAAAGCCTCAAAAATCATATCCTAAATTGGAGGCCTTTGCCTAATGTACATGTACTCACACAACAGACCATATCAATGCAGAAGTGAAGATGAATAATAGTAAAAAGATACAATATCTTGAAAGTAAACCATGCATGAAAAAACTCTTTGTGTACAGGAGTACGATAGTGAAAACTGAAAATTAAATGAGAAAAATACATGCCCAAGTAGAAATATGTCCCAAAATAAAAAAAAAACTAGAAATTAAAACTATGATATATCCCAACTCCTAATCTCCAAACTACGACCACCATACACAGTCCAACGCACCCGATATCCCTATGCTCTTGTGAATTCACCACCGACCTATCTGTCATCTGCATAAGACACGACACATACAGTAAAAGCTCATGTAGGGGTGATTATATACATACCCAGTAGGACACCATGAAAGTTGAAAGGGGGATAAGTAAGAGACACAATTGGAATGGAAGGATAGTATATAATGAATAGTGAAAATCTCAACCCAAAGTGAGTAAGAAACCTCATCCAACCATAGAGTGGTCAACACGTTGTGTAGGTGGACTACTCACCATGACTCTTCCACCCACTGAAATATATTATCAAGAACAATCAAAATATATATATATATACATATGCCTAGTAAAAATAATCCCAAACAAGTGAAAAGGGGGATCTTTATCTCATAGTCCAGCCTGGGAAAAGAGTCTCCAATAGTTCCATAAGTCCATCAACAATTCCCATCATATCATGTGTCAGTCCATAAATAGTTGTGTGGATGAACATGCCTCTCCACTGTTCCACACAACCTAGGGGGCACAATCTCTAATAGATGACCCCCACCCTAGTGTATTAGGGGGTTCCACCCAATAAGTATATATAGAGGACCATGATGTGTCATGGGGGTTCAACTCTATTGGTCGAGGACCCACACCATGACGTGATTGGTGGGTTCCAATATGGTGTCATGAGGAATGGAACCCTATCTGGTAGGGAGTTTTACTTAGTAGATAGAGGAACCACACTGAAGTTGATGGGGGGTAAACTCTATAGGTCGAGGACCTACACCCTGGTCTCTCAGGGGGTTTCAATATGGTGTCACGAGGACCCACACCTTATATGATTGAGATGTTCCACTCAGTAGATTGAGGAACCATGCACAAGCTAGGGGTGGGGGTGGGTTCCACTATATAGGTTGAGGACCCTCACCATGATCTATTAGAGGGGTTCACTCTATTGTCATGAGGACTCATACCCTATCTGATATGGGTGGTTCGAAGATGGAGGACCCATGACCACACTGATGGGGGGTTCATCTCTATAGGTCACTTGTGATCCTCTACTTGATCACTTCTATCTTTAGGTGATGCCTAAATAAGTTTCACACTCAGAACAGCTCACATCAAATCCCAAAAATCCAAAATGGAGGGAACCATCACATTCTACTCTAAAAAACACTCAAGATAGGCTACCTGCAGGCCAAAATATGAATCCAAATGAAGAAGATATGAGACATTTAATTTTACTCAAAAGGAACCAAGGGGAGAATAGTATGTGAGGGGACTGACACGACGTATGGTCCCACTTCATCGCCTAGCTGTATCCCTGGCCATCACATAGATCCTATCCCATATATATGTACAGGACGTATAGGTGAACTATATGGTGTTTCCAAGATACCTAGGGTCGAGTCGTGTTCTACTAGTCGTGTTCTGTATTCATATCGTGTCCGTGTACTTGGGTACATGGTGTGTTCCTAGTTGTGTCTGTGTACTTCAGTACATGGTGTGTTCCTAGCCATTTCTTTCCACACAGGTTCTTTCCCATGTGCTCTGTCACATAGATCATCCACCTAGGGAAGAGGTACATAGAGTGTGGGGAGTCTACATGGTGTGCCTTCCTTATATTTCTCCAAACCATATCCACCACAACATAAGGTCTACACATTGTGTGTTCATCTTGATACACGACATATAGTCATGTTTTTCACAGAACATAATATTTATGCATGGAAGTCCATATCTGATTATTCAACCTTTATATCTGGTATCATATTTACTTGAAATTGGTGGATCTATCTATTGTTCACCATTTCCATCCATATGGTGGCTGGAAAATCGATTTTGTTGAATCAATCAAAGTCCACACAAACCTTCATCACCCAACACACCTCACATCAGTCTCGAATCTCAAATACATAAAAGGAAACACCTATTCTATAATGATTCATCCCTAAATAAATCATCGATATCTGATCCCTTCATCACTCATGAAACCATTGTGAATCCAGGGGTCTGATCGGGCTCGGTCCCACCCGACAATGTCGAATCACAACCCCCTAGTCCAATGATGACATCCATGAAGAATTTATGGGGAAAAGGCACAAGAAAAAGGGTTAAAAATTCTTTTCCCATGATTTCTTGTCCAATGAACACAATTGGGAGATTTTTGTTAGAAAAAAATTGAATAACCAATTAAATCAATACATATGTTCATTACACAGTTCAAAAAATGGTGCAAATCAAATAAGGAATGATTTTACTCAATTAATTTAATCAATAAGGTAAAATGCATGAATTGATGATCATATCTGAATATTGGATCATTAGTCATCAAATAATTTTCCCATAAATGATTTAGAGGGGTTTTTGTGTTCTCTGCACTTCGATATACTCTGATCCAAAGATTTATCCTCATCAGATGTGATTCACCAACAGGAGAAGAAGAGTGCTCTAGATCCTCCTAGGGTTTATATGATTAAACCTGTAGGATTATCAATAACAATGTATTTATAAGAAATTATGTAAGGTCAAATGAATTAATTAATTAATTTAATTAATTAATTAATTCACTAAACATACTACTATTGGTCGTTTTATCTGAATAACCCACACTGACTTATTTTAGGTCACACCTAGGGTAGGCATCATGATCCAGACTCAACCATGGTATTTTATTTTTTATTTGAGATTCTACTTAATAGTTATCCTATTTTATTTAAGAAACTACATTCTCATAATGTAAAATATATTTAATATTTTTATAAAATTAATTCCAGGCACATCTGGCCTTGTAATTGAATGTTGTCTCAGTTCCCAGCTTTGAAAATATATGTATAAATCATTCGAAGTATTACAAGGAAAAAACTAGGTCTCTACATCATTCCATCCTTCAATATTTTCATCCCTAAAAAGTAAAACTAAAAAAATGGGATACTAAGCCCAAATATAGCTATCATGCTCCTAGAAGCTCTCTTCCATGCTCCCATGCCACCACAACACACGAACTGAGGGGATATTCCATCCACATAAGGTTCTCACATTTCAATCCTTGATCACCACCAAGTGATTCAAAAAGATGTCTCTATCCTTGATGTCTATATTTCTCTAATTAATGATGTGTGTATGATCACGCACATATCTAATCATTCTCATCACATTGAAGACATCATGCACCCGCCCCAACTGTGGGGGTAGTGAAAGGTGATAAGAAACCTTGCTAACCCTTTTCAAGATATTGAATGGCCTAATAAATCTTGAGGATATATTTCCTACACAGCCTAATCTATAAAATACTCATCATTGGGAGACTCTCAAGAAAACATGGTCTCCTTTCATGAACTCCAAGGTCTTATGATAATGATCCGTGTAAGGTATATGCCTGCTCTAGGCCATCCTCACCTACTCACAGATGACCTAGACCTTATCTATCATTTCCTGCACTAACTCTGGACCCATAATAGATATCTCTCAAATATCTATCCCACATAAGGGTGACCTGAAGGTTCTCCCATATAGGGCCTTGAAATATTACATGTTGATAGTAGAGTGGTAACTATTGTTCTACATAAACTCTACTAGGGAAAAGTGATCCTCCCAGCTCTGGATGAAGTATAACACCCAATATCTCATCATATTCCCAACACTTGGATATTTACCTCGATCTTCCCATATATCTAGGTATGAAATGATTTACTCATGCTCTTCTGGGCCCAGAATGCATCATGTAGGCCTCTCCACAATTGTGATGTAAACTGAGCAATCCTAATCGGAGATAATAGTCAAGGGCACCCTATGGAGGTGAACAATCTCTCATATGTACAACTACCCCAACTCTCCACTGAACTATACTCCCTAATATCAATGAAGTGTAATGAATTGATGAGTTGGTTCACTATCACCCATATGGAGACATGGCCTTTCACTATTTACAAAATCCCTATCATAATGTTTATGGATATTTCGTCCCACTTCCAATTCGGGATCTCTAGGGGCTGCAAAAAGACTATCAAAACATGGTGCTCATCCCCCACGTGTTGATAGGTGAGGCACTAAAAGATAAACGCATCCATGATTAGTCTCATTTCATACCACAAAAACTGCCATTGAAGGTCTCTTTACATCTTTCCCATACTAAGATATACAACTAAAGGAGATGTGTAGAACTCTCACATCACCTCCCCCCGCATTGTGACTGGTACCATCATATGTCCCTATAAAAGGATGAAATAATTCTATCCTTCATAATATTCATCCAGTGAGTCTTCTTGGATATCTGGTCATGAAAGACCTCAAAGTTGATTTCTCCCAACTGGAATTCACTCACATACTCAAGAGGCGAAGGAGTCAATGCCATATACTAGAGAAAAGTTACTCTTTCCTTCTCTACCTGGGTCAGCTGTAAGGAAGGTAACTACTCATAATCCTCTTGTACCAAGAAATCATGGGACTTCCTACTAAGGAAATTTTCTACCACATTTCCCTTCCCTAAAGTATTAAATATCTTGATGTAATAGTCTTTTAGGAACTTTAACCAGAACTTCTGTCTCAGGTTCAAATGTCTATGTATGAAGACGTACCCAAGACTCTGATTGTATGAGTAAACCATGAAGCACTATCCTAAATGATAGTTTCTCCACATCATCAGGGTTAATACTGCCACTTTTATCTCTAGGTCATGAGTTTTGTGGTTCTATTAGTGGGGTCACAACTTCCTCGAATAGTATGTGATAATTTCACATCGCTGCATCAACACATAGCTGATCACAGCTCCTAAGGCATATCATTACACTATGTACTACATGCCCTCTTTATGTAGTCTCAAAACTAGATCACTCATCAAAATCAACCAAAACACCTCAAAAGCCCTCTGGAACCACTTATTCCAGGTAAAAGGATACCATTTTTACGTCAGGGTGGTTAAAGGGGCTTTAATATTAGAGAATTCCTCCAGAAACCTCCTATAGTACCCCCCAAGCCAAGAAAAATATACAACTCTGACACACTTTTGAGTGGCTCCCAAGAAAACACCACATTGATCTTCATTTTGTCCATGACTAAACCATTATTATAAATGGCATGCCCTAAAATGTTAACCTCATGAATTCATAACTATAACATAGGTATTTTACCATAAATTTGGTTCCCTAAAGAACATATAAGACAATTCTCAAGTAATTTTCATGATCCAACTCTGATGTAGAGTAGATGAGTATGTTTTCAAAGAAGAGAACCACAAATTGGTCCATGTACTACTAGAAGATTTTGTTTATCAAATACATAAACACGTTAAGGGAATTAATTAAACCAATGGTAATCATCAAGAAATCCTAGTTCCCATAGTGATAATAGAATTCCAACTTCATAATATCATCCTCGTGAACTCTCAAGCGGTGTAGCCGAACCTAATATCAGTATTCAAAAACCATATTGTACCTTGGAACTGGTGAAAGAGGTCATAAATCCTCAGAAAGGGTTAATTATTCTTTATCATTTCTTGGTTCAGGTGATGATAATCTATGAAAATCTAGAAGCTATCGTTTGTATCTTTCATGAACAAAACTAGAGATACCCATGGGGACACACTAGGCTTAATAAATACCTTCCCTTAGAGGTCCCCCAACTGTAACCAAACTCTCAAAGATCAGTAGGGTCCATCTGATATGCATCAAATGATATAAGAGTGGTCCCATGGTTCAAGTAGATAAAAAAATCCATCTCCTATCTCAGAGGAAGTCCTAGAACATCCTTGGGGATTAGGTACATATAATCCTTCATGAATGAAGGAATCTAGATACTGGAAGAAACTTCTACTCTAAGGGATATACTCACTAACTGATGGGTGATGGGCTACAAACATCTGCTCTAGAACCCACTCTTTACACCATGAGAACTCTCGCACCCATTAAGGTGAATCTCACCCCATCAGTGCAAAGGCATCTGACTCATCTATTGTGACAGCCAATATAGGATGAAAATTTGAAAAACCAATATATCCCCAAGATACCTTCATAAGGTTCCATCATGATGAACAAAGGGTCCCACATGAATCTCTCTTCATGAAGCGATAGCTCACACTACCGTCAAATTAATGATATAGAAGAAGTTTTCCCTATAGGAACCTAAAGACAAAGTTATGGGGATATAACCTCAAATGGAATCTCCATATCTCACACCATGAGTATAGATATGAAGTAATAAATAAAACATATTCCTACTAGTTTTGAGATTATAGTAAAATAAACAATGATCATACCTCTAATCATCTCATGTGCCACTTGGTCATAAGCCTTCATAGCATGCAACTGTCTATGGCCTCGACTTCTAGCTCCCTGAGCCTGCTATAGGACACTTGGTGGGGGTGGTGTAAGTAACTCATAGAGGCATCAAACAACCATAGATCATCCTTCTCCTCTACTAGATCCGCCTCCCTAGGGGACTCTTTTCCCTCTCCTAGGAGATCCCTGATCTTAAAAGTGTCTCTACCATAGTGTCCCATCAGCTATCTTCTTAGGCTTCTCAACATGTTTGGTCAGGAAGTCATGTGCTATGTGAATTATCCCATAATTAGAATTTAACCTACCCTCTCCACGATCACATATTCCTCTGCACTACACCTAATCATTTTCCGATGTCAAATCATGGGGAGTTATCTTACACTAAGATCCTATCAACTGACGTCTGCTAGGTTCTATAGACAAATCATCCCTATTATTCCTAGTTCCAGCTCTATATTATTGGAATCCTTATGAAAGGAAGATATTTTTTACTATTTATTGACTCAATACCTTAGTACTTGTGGTAATGCATAAGGGAACCACGCTGGCACAGATCCATCTGCAGAGTCCTTGCTCAAACTTTTGTGCTTCGAAGCATCCATCCCAAATCATGTCAAGGGAGTACCATGTAAGGTCTGTGAACCTCAATTCATACTCATCCATAATCATCCCTCCCTAATTTAGATATAGAATATATTGAATATAAATTGAGTGTAATAATAAGGGGTATTACTCATCACAAAATAGATGATAGAATTTTGGCCATGATAGTATCGCCTCATCATCCATTTGGGTAACAAGACTCTGTTAATTCCTAGCTTATCTTTGGAAAAGTATAGCTACCAGCGCAACTACTTGATCCATCAGTTTTTGGATAAGCCTAAAGATATAGACCATATAATCTATCGAAACTTATATTGTCTGGGGATATGTATCTCTGTGGAACCTCAACAACCTATGGTGATGGAACTTATAAAGTGTGATAAGCATACACACATACTCAGCCTTCCCTGATAATGTGATATGCTACTTAACAAGTGGGAGTGCTATTACCTTTACACCTAGAGGAAGAATATCATGGGATGGACCCTTAACTAATTCCTCATCTCTCATCAAATCATTTTCATGATCTAGAATCGGTATCCTGGATAGCTGTTATTGCAGAGGCATTCTGAAATTTTAATCAAGGAATACCATGGTTTGATGACCATATATATATATGTGTACACAATGGGGAGATGACTCGAGAAATATAGTCAAATACTCAATCTTATATGATGCATGTACCTTTGATACCTACAACCTATGTCTCATCATGCCAAGTCAATAGGGAGGTATTCAAGAACCTTTTGAATGAATATGTCAGATGCATGTACCATCATTGGGCTCGTTGGACTGTGAGCCACACTCAAGATGCTTTGAAAAAATTTCCATGATCCATAAAAAAATACTTTTAAGGGGATTACTCCAAGTACTATCCTAAGGAAAAATCTACTCTGATACCAATCTTTCAAGACCCGGCCCTAACCGGGGCTCGAGCCACAACTACCCCAAGCCTGCCTCCATAGGAAAGGGGGTGGCGACAAGTGCTGAAAGGAATATCATAAATGGGAGGTTTTTTCCTAATTTACATGCTCCCACACACCCGAATATCTCAATGAATAATTTTAAAGGAATATTAATAAATTTATGCAACTACTAGAAAGTGAACCAAGAATGAAAAACCTCTAGGGTGTACCTAAGTAGGATAGTGAAAACTGAAAAGTAAAGGGAAAAAATACATTCCCAACCAGAAAGATGTCCTAACCTAACATAACTGGAAATTAAAACATTGAGAGATCCCAAATCCTAATCTCTAAGCTAATATCACCATATACAATCCAATGCACCTGGTATCCCTATGCTCCTATGAAGTCACCACTGACTTGTCCATCGTCTGTATAAGACATGGCGTGTTCAGGAAAATCCCATGTAGGGGTGCGTATATACATACCTAGTATAATGCCCTAAATTATGAAATGGGGGTTAGTTTGTGAAAAAATATGAATGAAAATATAGTAGATAGTGAATAGTGAATAGTTAATAGATGAACCTAAAGCGATAAAGAAACCTCATCTAACCATAGGGAGATAAACACATCATGTAGGTGGACAACATGTCACAGCTCTTCTACCCATATTATGAGAGTAGAAAAATCAATAAACATGGATATATATATATATATTCTCAATCAAAAGAATAAAAAATGAGAGAGAAAGGGGATATCCATATCACATCCCAACCTAGGAAAAGAGTCACCAATAGTTTTAGAAGTCCATAAATGATTCTCAACATATCACGCATCAGCCCATAAATAATTGCATAGAGGCCCACACTGCACCACTATGTTGCACAACTGAGGGGACACAATCTCCAAATAGAGTATCATCACACTAGTGCATCAGGGGGTTCTACTCAATAAGTATCCATATAAGAACCACGCCCTAATACATTAGGGGTTTACACTCTATAGGTCAAGGACTTGTGCCTTGATGCGACTTGTGGGTTCCACTCTGGTGTCATGAGGACCCATGCCTTATCCGATTGGAGGTTCCACTTGATAGATAGAAGGCCCTCACCCAAGATGATGGGGGTTTCCACTCTATAGGTTGAGGACCCATGCCCTAACCTATCAGGGGGTTCCACTATGGTGTCATGATAAACCACACCCTATCTAATAAAGGGTTCCACTTGGTAGATAGAGGACCTGCAACTAAGATGATAGGGGGTTCCACTCTATAAGTTGAGGACTTGTACCCTGATCTATCAGGGGGGTTCCAATTTGGTGTTATGAGTATACAGGCTCTATCAAATTGGGGTTCCACTCAATATACAGAGGACCCACTCCCATGTTGATGGGGGTTTCCACTGTATAGGTCACTGGTGATCCTCTTCCAGATCACTACCATCTTCAGCAGACAATTAAATAAGTGTCATGCCTGTAACATCACGCATTGTTTCCCAAAAGTCACAACAAAGGGAACCATCACATTCTACATGCAAAAAACACTATGGATAGGCTACTCATCATCCAAAATCCATGTCCAAGTGAAGGAGATGAGAGATTTTAAAGTTTCCAAAAAAGGAACCAAGGGGTACATGACGTGTGAGGGTACCCACACAACATGTGGTCCCACTACATCATCTAGTTGTGTCCCTATCTCACAGACAACTCCCATCTCATTTAGAAGAACATGATGTGTAGGTGGACTAAATGGCATGTCCAAGCTACCCAGGGTTGAGCCATGTTCTCCTAGATGTTACAGCGTATTAATCCTATGTTTGTATACTTGGGTACACTATATGTTCCTATCCATGTTTGTGTACTTCGGTACATAGTGTGAACTTGGTAGTTTCTTTCAACATGGGGTCCTCTCATGTTCTCTACAACATGGATTGTCCACTTGGGGAAGAGGTACATGGTGTGCGAGGGGATCTACATGAAATTCCATCCTTATATTTCTTCAAACCCTAGCTGCCACAGCTTAGGGGCTACATGTTTTGTTTTCATTGTGATACACGGTGTGTAGTCATGTTTTTTATAGAACATTATATCTATGATTGGTTATCTAGATATGGTTGTTTCTTCTTCATATTTGTCCTTATCTTCACCTGAAATTAGTGGATTTTTCCATTTTTATCTATTTTTGGCCATTCGGTGGCCGGAAAACCGATTCTGTTGAATCACTTAAAGTACACACAAACATCCATCACTACGCACACCTCTTATCAGTCTCATATCTCAATTAATTTAAAGTAAACACCCATTATATAATGACGCATCCCGAAATCTATTCTTGATCACCAATCCCTTTTTCGGTCACAAAACTATTGTGAATACTGTGGTCAAGTCGGGCTCAGTGTCACTTGGAAATGTCGAATCATAACCCTGTGGTCCATTAAAGAAAACTATGAATATTTTTTGGGATAAAGACACAAGAACAAGGTTTAAATAATCTCTTTTCAATTTTTCATGTCCAATGAAAACAATTGGGAGATATAAGTTGTAAAACAATTAAATAACTTATTATACCGAAACATATGTGCATTCTAAGGTTCAAAAATTGGCGCAGATCAAAGAAGTAATGTTTCTACTCAATAAATTTAATCAATAAGGGATAAATATTGAAATTGAAGAGTCCTAACTAAATATTTGATCATTCATATTTTAAGATTGTCCCCACCAATTATTGATAGGATTTATTTCATTCCATATACTTCAATATGATCTGATCCAGAGATTCATCATCATTGTCATATGTGATTCTCCAACGGAAGGAGGAGAAGAGGGATCTGGATCCTCTTAGGGTTTATGTGAATAAACGTGGAGGATTCTCCATAATGATGTATTTTTAGTAAATTAGGTTATCTAAAATGAATTAATTAAATAATTTAATTAATTATTTAATCCACTGAATGTACCACCAATGAACATTTTATCTGAACACCCCACATTGAATTATTTTGGATTGCACTTAGGGTAAACATCACATTATGGAATCAACTATGGTCTTAGATTTCTAGTACGAGATTTGTTTAAGATTTTTTCTATTTTCATTAAGAAACAGTGTTCATGTAATATAAAATATATTTAATATTTTTATAAAATTAATTTTAGGCACACCAGGCATCAGAATCCCATGTTGTCTTAGTTCTTGGATTTGAAAATATATGTAGAAATATTTCAAAATCTTAGAATAAAAAAATGGGGTCTAAATTTATGTTATGAAATCTTGAAAGTGATCATTTACTTAAGTTTATGGTATGTTTTATATTGTTCCACTTTCTCATGAATCGTAATGATTACCATGTTCTTATGATACAATTATATGTATTCTATGCTTCCATATGACTAATTATGATTCATCTCTTTTATGATTTTATTAATGATATATCCCACCCTAATGCTTAATTTGATTACCCATTACTGAGATTAATTTTTACCCCCTATTTATGTACATCCTAAGGATATACAATGTTGTGATCGGATCATGATTACATCTAGGAGTGAATAATTAACAAGTAAATGAAATATTATGTAGTTTCTTTTAAGATTTTGTATTAAATCTCCAAATACACTATACCTGTAGATTTATGAGTGTATGTTAAGGAAGTTATGATAAAAATTATGTAATATTATGTGTATGAGAAGTGGTTCATTATATTAATCCCCTTTTCATATGAAGTATCAGGATACAATATCACTCCATTATTGAGTAAATTAATTGGGTTTGGAATATAATTTATCAACAATGATACATAGAACTCATCATGGACTTATGAATTATTAGGTAAAAAGGATAAAAAAATATTTAAAAACTCATATTATCTATAATTATTAAAGAATCAATGTACCTATCTATCTATTTAACCTTCATTCCAAGTATTATGACTCTTTTTCATTGTGATATTATAACATCCCATGTTTTTATTCCTTGAATATATTGGATATCTTTTCTTACATGAAACATTGAACTAAAATAAATAAATAAAATATTTTATTAATATAAAATATTACAATAAAATATATTATTTAATAAATTATGTTAAATCAATATGAAATATCATTATGAAAATTACAAGAGGAATAAAACCATAAATAAATAAAAGGTAACAAATATAAAATATTCGACCTCATTTTTTACCTTGAATATCATACCATTAATTATAACTATGGAAAGATGAAAAATAGAAGATAAATTATAGTAATTTTGATAAATAAAATAATAAGTAGGATGAATGAAATATTCAAGGTTATATATATGAGGGAAAATGGGTAATATGAACATTATATGACCGTTGGAAATATATATGATTTTTTGGAATGCATATAACCAATGAGTACATTTAAAATGTTATAATGAGAATATAAAACAAAATTTAAGAATAAAATTTTATTATAAATCATATATTCAACATGTATAATAAATATTAATCACATATTAAATAAATAAAAAATGATGAATAACTAAAACATATTCAATCATTACATAAGGAATTGTTTTATTCAACAGAAAAATTATTTCCCTAAAGTATTATATATTTTTCTTTTAAACTTTAAATTTATTATATTAAGATATTTAATTTTAAAAAATGGATTCTATTTTCATAATTAGGTCATCAAATTTTGGTAAAATGGTTAATTTCATTTTTGGGGAAAAAATAAGCTATCGGGGTAAAAAGTGAGTTACCATGGCTAAGGTAAAATGGGGTAAAATAGTTAAATTAAAGATTAAAGTCAAAACATATCTATGAATTTGTCTCTAAAGTTTTTTCATGAGGTTATTCTTCACCATATACATTATTTTTCCTCTTTGGATTCACTTACCATGTAAAATGAAAATCCTTACACAATAAGGAATGGGTATTTGAAAAAATTCCACTAAAATTCACCTATAAAAGAAACCATCCTATAATATTACAAAACAATTATTTTTTTGGTTTACTCTTGAATACATTTCAAAATTAACTCTTTAAAATTATACTTTCATATTTGGTAGCTTTTGGACCTAATAAGGGGGCCTAAATCATTCTTTACAAAGGAACCTCTTTCAAGAATGAATGAATCCATCAAAGTAAATATCAAGTACTTATCCATATTTTTAAATCACCTTCTTATATCCAATCATCTCAAAAATCATTCAAAACTATAATTAAGATGAAAATACTTTGAAGCTCTGATGATCATCAAAGATAAAAATTATGATGATCTAATGTTTTTAGATATGTGAATGAAGATAATATTATACTGTTGTGTATGGAAACATTAATAAAGGTTTTTAATCTCTCGCACTATAAAAATGAGTACCATGATCGCAATATCATTTTTCTCTATATTTAATAAAACTATGATAAATCAATGTTGTAGGTTTCTATGAATTTTTATGGGGAATAATAATTCATGCATCATTTGTAAATATTATAAATATTTTTTAGGATAAGTTTAAATAATAAGAATAATTAATTAAGGGTATTCTAGGAAAATTATTTGAGTTAAAAAATATCACACAAGTAATTATGGGGAGAAAAAATGGGTAATCTTTAAGTGTTCCTTTATACTGGCAACTTCTTTCTCCCATTGAAATAAAATTTATGGAATTTGGAAGTAAAATCTATAATTAATGATATGCACATTCATATGAGTGGTAATTAAAATAGTTAGGAGGAATATATAAAAGAAAATGTTGGGAGTGCTACTGGTGGGAGTTCAAACATAGATAAACTGAGAGTTATTATGTTTTTTGAAATATATGAAGATTATCTTTGAAGAATAAAATTTTTTTGCATCATGATGTAGATAAAAATAATAAGGCACAAACAATTATTCTATGATTAGTTTGAGAGATCCATGGTTGTGAGAATAAGAAGATCCTATGACACCCTTGGTTGTCAAATTTTTAGAAATATCCACTGGGTTTGAGTATCAAAGAAGCTCATTGAGTGAGACATCTAGGTTAGAAGATTCAATTTAAGTCCTATGAAGCTAATTTTTGAGTAGTGATTGAGTTACATAGAATTTTTTTATACTTATTTGAATTTTAAGAAGCTACTTGTGAGAAGAAGGAGATCAATTTCATTGATAAAAACACATCATTTGAGGATCTTCTAATCTACCTCAAAATAAAAACTTAAAGAGAAAACTTTTATATACATAGTGGGACTCTATGAAACCTATTAGACTTAGGGTGTGAAAAGATAATATTGCATGACTTGGTGAATATAGTGTGAAGATATTGAATAAGTACAATGGGAAGTTGGATAGACATGTTTGGTGAGATGTAGAGAAATTAGATGGGGTGAATTTGGTGGAGATAAAATTAGTGTGAATGTGATCTATTTTTGGTGTGTGAAGCACCCTATATTATAATTGAATGATATTTATTATATTGGGGATTCCTAAATTGGGGTGAATAACTAATTAAGGTAAATATTAATTCTTTGTACTGAACCTTGTAAAAATAATTTTGTTCAGGTGACTATATTTACTATTTATCTGAATGAGGTTGTATAACGTAAAAAGGAGTAGATCAAGACTAAATAAGTATATAAGGTTTAATTTAAAAGGAAATAAATTCATTATATTTTTAATTGACCGTTAATTTACCTCTCCCCTCACAGTGGTCCATCAGTCCTCTATGAACCTCATAATGCGTCAAAGACGGGATTGAGGTGTGTCCATATACAAAATGATATGGTGGTAGATTATCCCTTGTGTTAATTAAATATTCAAGAAAAAAATTAATAGATACATGATTTGAAGCTAGAAACAATAATATTTTTATTAAAAATGTTAAGGCATCATATTTATATTAAAAAGTGTGACATATATAATAATTACAAGAGATTAAAGTATATATTAACATATAAGTAGTTGAACATGAACCAAAGGGTATAGTTGGAGATGATCAGGGACTATGATTGGTCAATACATTACCACCATAGGAAAGAGAACAAGTTGGATGATTCTATGAGAAGGGGGGTCATGCTAACTTATTTATGATGAGGATTCAAATATAAACAATACTCATGGATTTTAAAATTATGGACATAGAAATCATATAGTAAGGGGATGAATCTTATCTTGAAAAAATGAATGATAGACCATCAATCCATGTGATGATCAATAATGCACCAAAGGATGTTATTTAGTTACAGATGAAGGTGTGAAATATTCAAGAGTTCAATCATGGTAATAATGGAATTATAAGATTTAAGAATTGAATATGTGAAACCTCAATACCAAAATTGATAAAGGAGGTATTAGGGGATGCCTATATCTCATCATTTTCTATTCATATAGGAATCATAATGATGTATAGTGATCCAAAGGAGAATTTTTGTGGGACAACATTAAGAGGGATACTATAGAGTATTCATCATGAAACTTGATTGGCCAAAAAGTTATGTTTTAAATATAGAAGTCTATATGTATAATGAAACCATTACCCATACCTATTTAGAAATGGAATAACATCACCATGGATTTCATCTTAGTACATATAGAGAGTTATGAAGTCCATAAGTTCTTTTGGGTTATATTTTATTTCTTTCTGAAGTCAAACATTTCATATATATTTTATAATATTGTTGAGTTGTAAACTTCATTTTATTGGAAGTAGTCAATATCTATCCAAAAAAAAGGATAAAATATGGTGTCCTTATTTTCAATGAATGTATGGGGATGTAACTATGATAGATAAGTGTTAGTTCACCTAGTGATATAAGCTAGTATAATGGGGTTAATAACATGAAATGGGTAGGCTAGGGTGGGGTGGGACAATACCACCGGGGATTGAGCCCATGTGGGAAAGAACCCACAAAATCCAACATGAAAAATAGATGGATTTATCTAGACCACTCCACCCTATTATTGATCTGGGATAATACATGAGAAACTCAAATTCATTATTTATTTTTTAATTTTTTAATTTTTAAAAAGGTATTGAAAACCCACATGTAAAATGGATCAAACTGACTAATTTTTAATACACCTACACCATATCAGAGGAAAGCTATCATGCTTAGATGAAGGTGTTGATGGTGATAGTGTGTGGTGACTAATATTGTGATACAAAGTGTGGTGATTGATGGTTAAGGTATTCAATGTGATATAGGATTCATTGATTGGTGGTGAAAGCTTCAACCAATGGTGCAGACATCAACAACTGGTGGTGCTGAAGTTGACTAATGTTATAGGTGTCATTTTTGATGTACAAGTTCTAGGAATCAATGAATTTGAAAATTGGGGTGAGGGTAGCCTTTGGTGCTACATAAGAAAAATGTTAATAGGTTTAAAGGAATGAGAGAATGAATATAATATTAATAAGAATCCATAAATGAGTGCAAACAATGGGGGAATAATTTGAGCATACTAGTGTCTGGAGACAATGGGGGAAAGTGGGGAGAGTGGGCGACGGGGTGATAATAGTCTTCTAGTCAAGAAATATAGAGAACATATTCATATGTTCTTCATGAAAAGGTGAGGGATGGAGGAAGAACCAAACATATTGAATTTTAAATTAAAGGATACCTTTTAAATAAGAGTGGGAGAGATGTTTTATCTAGTGAAGGTTGAACATGTAGGATGTAGTATATGTGATGTATGAATTGTAAATTAAATCAAAAAAGTATAATTGACTCTGAAAATAATATAATTTATTTAAAATATATTTTAAAGAAATTTCCTATGGGATAACCATACTTGTGCAGGTTTACTTTCATGAGCATATTGCCTATGCGGGATTTCTATAATATCCCATTCTGAATGAGATTATTTTTTAATAAACATGTCCATCCCCAAACCCTTACCCAGAAAAAAACCCACTATGAACCTCTAAGTAGAAGTCGGTCCATAAAAGAGTTCATTCAACAAAATATGAAGTATGAGGGACAACCTTTGAGTTCATCGTGAGGGTGAACAGTCAACCAGTTAGGAATGTTGAGGTGGTGAAATTATTTGACCATACAAAGGCTTTCTCCATGAATCTTAATGGAGGTAGACATTATCCCTTAAATATAGGATAGAAGTGTTGACTAAAACCACTAGATAGATCTACTATAAAAGTTAAGTTGGAACACTAATAAATGACAGATTGTGTGATTGAGACATTGAGATCATTATATTCTTTCCTCTTGATTACCTAAATAAAAATGAAGTAGTAGTCTACCATGGATTAGGATAAAAGTATGAAAAAGGATAACTTTCTGTTTTTTTTTAATTTTTATGTTTTATTTTAATTGTTGTTTCTTATATTTCTTGTTTTTTTATTTTACTAGTTTTGAACTATGTTTTAGTGGCTTGGGTGCACTTATTTTTCCAAATTCTAGGAATCCTCTGTGGGATTAATTCAATAACATTTGAATTCAAGCATGAATTTATGGTGGATTATCTTTCAGAATTTTAATCATAAGGGTATCATGGACCCAACAAATGGTATCATAGATTAAGGATAGAGTGACTTATAGAAGATCATGACCTGGTGAGGGGGTTTCCAATCTCATTCTAGTAGAAATATTCTTCCTTTTTCCTTAAATTAGAATACCAATAATTTGTTCATGGACTTTGTTTTTTTTGTCCACAAGTAGTGGGAGTTCAAAATTTTTTGAGAGATTATGTTAGATGAGATCATGGTATGGTTGTATAATTTCATCAAAATGTATTTGAGTTTTAGAAAATAAAGATATAAGGTTTTCATCTACCTAATGAACTTGATCATCCGTTGATTGGAGCTAAGATAGAAGTGATGGAAAAGGAATAATGAGAGAGTATTGATAAAAAATCACTCAGGATGATGTTAATTTTACCTTCCTAGATTGTGGTATTTAACATATTCTAAGTAAAGACCATGTTAGAACTCATGATGACCTTATCTCATATATATGATAATCCTATGATGATGAATGAGGTATTCTTGCTAAGGAGACTATTTGGCCGTGAATGTTGGGATTAAGATATGTGGTCGATCATTTAAATAAACTCAATTAAATTTCAAGTCAAATGGAATTGGTAAAGGTATACTTTAGAGACCCAGTTTGTGAACTTTGGTCACTTTCCTTATTTATAGAGTCATAGTAAACAATGGAGAAGACTGTGATTAATTCCATTTTAAATATAGATTTTATGATTATAGATATTAATTAATTAATCTTGAATGAAAAATTTATTGGAATGAGATTCAGTTATCTTCAAAAAACATGTACAGTGTAGAATTAAGAGGGAATGCCACTAGATAAAAAGGTCACTAGAATGGGAAAGGTGGGAGGAGTTGATGTAGTAGAATCTTAGTGGATGGTGATCCCCTATGCTAGAATTGTAGGAGGTAGGGACACCTGAAGAATAATTATATTGGTTAAAGAAATAAATACTTCTGGTAGTGGGTATAAAAAACTTGTGTTAGAATAAAGGAGTGGTTTGAACATAATTACAACCATCACACTTGGGTATTGGGTGATAGACTCTAGAGATTCATTCCATTCAAAATCTAAGAAGGGGAGTATGAAAATTAAATATTTATAATTTCTTAAAGATTCCATCTAGTAATTATAAAAAATATTGACATTATTATTATATTATATACCTCTACTTAGATAAGGAATAATGTTTGTTTGAACTTTTAAAGCATGTGACATGTCCAAATATTAAGGAAGAACTTAATTTCTATGGGACAATTCCATGACTCATGTTTCTATACAATTTCCATAAATATAAGATGTATGATTTCAAATATCTCCATGGTTATAGAAAATGGAGTAAATGAAGAGATATTATATATTATGGGTTCATAAAAAGGAGTGATGCATGCTCGATAAGCTACTTATATTAAACTTTAGAAAGTCCATATAAGTCAAATCATGAAAATGGAATGAATATTAGCGCTATTAAGGGATTAATGAATACCCTGAGAATAGAGTTTAGAATATGCAATGATTTAATCTTTGGAAAGTAGAATAATGTATTCTTTTGATTATATAGAAAACTAAAAAATCATTGGAATTTGGAGTTGGTTCACATATATGATTTGGGGCCATATCTGGTGTATTCACATAGAGGTCCACTATACTATATAACTTTAATTGATAAATCCATACACAAAGTATGATTGTACATAATTAAGAAAAAAATCAAGGTATTTGAGACTTTAATTCTACATAGGTCCATAGTGGAGAGGGATACTAAAATTTTTATGAAATTATTATGATAAAAATGGTGGTGAGTATAGAAGAAAGGATTTACATAGGTTTTTATGGAAGAAGGGGATTAATTTTGAGAAAACCATGCCAAAGAATCTAGAGTAAAATAGAGTTACATAGAGGATAAATTGGACTTTGGGGGGAAATTCTAGTGGCATGAGGATTTATATAGGGTTTTCGAAGGTGTTTTGAGTAGAGTTTGTGAACTATGATTCATAATTAGTTAATATAATTCTATCATCGCCCATTAGGTAGTAAAGTTAAGTGAACTATTTGTATAAAATAATGGTTGATTTGACCCACCAAAAAGTATTTAGAGAACTCACTTATTCCCATGTTGATTATAAGGAAGGATAAAATCTAGTGGCTATGTCTTGAGCGTATTAATTTTTTGGTTATAGTGATAAAGAACTTGGATTTTTACTCTGGGATAATGACTCTTCGAAAGTGATCAGAATTTGGAGTGTGATATTCAATGAATAGATACTATAAAAGGATTATAAATTTATGGGAAATCCTGGTGAAATAAAAAGTATCATATTAGGTTGAGTTTCATCTATATAGACAACTAAATGATATTAATCTTTCCAAAAATTCAGAAAGGATGGTAATTTAGGAATAAGTAGATCATCTAGTGGGGTTATTGGAAGAAATAGGTTATGTTATGATGTTTCTTTATAATTCCATAAAAAATAAAGGGAGGCTTGATTTCTTTCAATTTTTTTCCAAAATCAAGGGAGAAATTGGTTTTTTGATATCCATTGAAATCAAGGGAATAAAATAAACCTCTCAACTTATGGGGAGGAGACGTAGGGACACACACTGAGATATTGTCAAACTCTTTTATAAAACCATGTTTACTATTTATTTTATTTTACATATTTCATCATTCAATTTTAATACTCATAATTTTATAAATTTTATATGAAGTCTTTAATGTGTTATTGATATAGAATCATGTTGAAATTTTATGTTCATGTTGAGTTCTTTGATGTGTCTTTGGGGATCTTTATCAAGTCATAATGTATGCATTGAAATCATAAAAGTAAGTCCTTGAAGTGATCAAAGGATTTAGAATAATTTTGATGGGCCACAAGTGGAGCTGAAGTTAAGTAGGTAGAACCATTTATCTAGTGGTGTTGAATAAATTTACCATATGCAAAAAAAGTCCACCAGATAGCTCGTGACCAATATAAAAGCTCTTATGTATTCCAAAAGGCCACCAGCCTATTTTTATCCAATATCATCCAACTTTTGGGGTATTTTTATAACAAGCTAGTTCCAGGTTTCTCTCCATCCACCTGATAAGGATCACAAGGTATCCAATGGTGTTGAGATAAGTCCTTTGGGGAGAATTTAATATGGTAAAAATGTCTTAATTTTGGTCTTCTTCAGCTTTATTGAGCGGTGTGATTTCCAAAACCATATTAGATCTTTTTAAGGCTATAAATAGAGACCTAAGGTGGCTATGATTTTTATGATGAACCACTGTAACAATTATCTCAATTATTTAATGAAATATCTCCAAAAATTATCTCTCAATCTTCAGGACCTATCTCAAGACACAATTTTATTTATCTATTCTCCAAAGGTTCTAATCTTCAATCTTTAGTCCCTCTATCTCTCCATCATCTAGTTTTATACTTTGAGAGATACAATATCAGATTTGTAATGGATTTTTACTAAGAAAAATTTTCTACTCACCAATCATATTCAATTGTTTTCTTTCCACTTTCATCAAATATAAAGGGGGATTTGTTTCTTATTACATACATTAATAAGTAAGAGAGTATTGTTTTCATTCTACTTCTATAAAAAAGCATGGGAAGATTGGTTATTTTATAATTCTATCAAAAATTAGAAGAGACTTGGTTTCTTTCTACCTCTGTAAAAAAATCATGTGAGGAATTGGTTTCTTGATCTTTGTTAAAATTAAGGTAATAGTAAAAACCTCTCAACCTAATGAGAGGAGACATAGTGGCCCACACCAAACTATTTTCGAAGTCATTTATCAAACCATTTTTTTATATCTTTTATTTTATGCATTGCATCATTCAACATCAATACACATAATTAGATAAATTCTATATGACTATTTTCATTGTGCTTAGTCACTTAATCTATATTGAAATTAACTTTCTAATACATATCAAGTTTATGAGTTTATTTCTTTATCAAATTTATTACTTTATCATTTTATCTTATCAAAATTATTTAATTTTTCATTTAATATTTTTTATTTTTCTTTAATATTTAAAAGGTAAATTCAACCCATATTACCATTCCTCACTAACAAAAATTAGTATCAAAGGGTTCATTGTATTTTTATTAAAAATATATTTTTTTTCAAAATTGTGTTTAAATTTTTCTTTTAATCTAAACCAATTTTAATGTTAAATATTTTTATAATTGAATATAATTATTTTTCTCATGATCTTATTTTTGATGGAATAGATTTTTCCAATTGGAAAAATTATATGTCATAATTCCATAGTAGCCTTAGTCACCCTATCTGAAAAGTAGTTATACATAAATATAAACCTATTAAAGAACTATAATATAAATGGACACTCGATGATATTAAAACCTTTGATCTTAATACAAAATCTATTAAAACTATACGTCATGGTATTGATGAAAATGAATTTAATTAGGTTTATACTTGTAAAACTACTCATGAAATATAGAAATTGTAAGAATTCACCCATTAAGGAAGCAAAAAAAGTTAAATATACTAGATTATAAATTCATTTAAAAAATTTGATTGATTTTCTATATATCCAAATGATTCTATTAACAGTATTCTTACAAGGTATAATGACATTTTCAATATTCGAACATCTCTTGGTGGTGATATATCCAAATAATCCTTATTAGAAAATATATTATGAGTCCTACCAAGAAATTGGCCACCTAAATTCACTGTTATACATGAATAAAATGGAAAAAAAATAAAATTTACTTAAAAGTACTAATTCTTTCTCTTATAACATATAAAATAAATATGAAGAGAAAATCTGATAAAGAAGCTAAAGAAGTAAAGAAAGCTAAATAATCTCAAAGAACAATTTTTTTCATTCTATTAATGATAAAAATATATTTAATAATGAATATAATATTGAACTCTTGACCAGATATTGAACAAAATGAAGAAAAAATACAATGGTTCTAAAAATAAAAATTAAATTGAAGCACTATATGTGATATGTTATGAATGAAATAATAAGTGACATGTTAGACTAGAATTCCCCATTTACAAATAGAAGATGTAAATGAATAAAAGTAAGAATTCCCTTAAAGTTTCTTTATTGGAGTTCTAGTGATGAATCTCAGGGCTTAACCTCCTCAGCCTACTAAAGTCCTAAATACCTTGTGGCATATCTTGAGGAATTTTTTGAGGTTATTTATCATATTTCTCACTCATCTTATTCATCCTCTTCCTATAATTTATCATCTTATTCTTTATATTAAAATCACCAAAATAGTCTTTTATATTTTTATAATGAAATAATTTCAAAATAAAAATATCTCAACAAAAAATATTATGAAAATGAATATTTGGTTTCGAAATTTAAATATCACACAAATGCTAATATTTTAAAGTCTTAAATCAAAGATCATAAAAATACTCTTTCTCATTTAACCCAAAGTGAACATAATCTTAATTTTTATTTTTGGTTCTCAAAGTTTAAAAAAAGTTAATTATGGAATTGGGTTTTCAAATTAAAATAATATTTATAAAAAAAATAAAATGATTCTCTCAAAATAAGTTTTGTAATTATTATTTCAAAACTAGGAATATTATTCATGAGTGTGATTAAAAATATTCTATATATATATGAAAAAAATATATTCATGTTTCATATTATTTAAATAAAATAAAATATAACACTAAAAGATTTTGGGTGCCTAAATATTTATTATCCATTATTAGGTGACCTGATATTTTTTCAATGTTAAAAAGTTTATAACTAATATTGTAGGACCTGAATCCACAAACATATCAAATGAAACTTTCTTTTAAGGTTTTTATAGTTATGTTATATTGGAAATAATTGATCTATAAAAAATTTGTCATCTTGATGTTTAAAATATCTTCAAACCTTGAAGTAGTTCGTTATCTAAATGGATGATTCATAGAGTTTAAATGCACCATTTGAGGGGGATAGTTTATTTTTTTTCCCTTTCCATGTAGTTTATCTCATGGGGAATAGGTGAAAATACCCAACCCTAGTTTTATATAGCTCTTGCCTTATTTCATTACATTGGCATAATTACAAGAAAATAATACCCCAAAAGAATGAATTAGTTTACAAGTTTTGGAAAACCAGATACATGCAAAAGTTCAAAATTACGACGTGAAATGAAATATAATATGGAAATTCCTTTGAAAAAATTCAAAACTCTTAGGTTACCCCTAATGGTTATTCATAATTTACTTCGTCACATCCTGAGGAAAATAAAACATAAGAAATGGGTAAGCTCAGATGCTCATCAAGGGTAAGAAATACAAAAAAAGATATCATAAAAAACATTAGAAATAGTGAATAACTAAAAACACATGAAATTAAAAATTAACTTGAACATAATATGTTGGGAATAAGGGATGAATAAATAATGCCATAATAAATTATAATTATGGGTATTATACTAGTCTAATAAACTCATGAAATATCAATTACGTGTTTCATAATGATAAAAATTCATAATTTCAAACAGTATGAAATATATTATCAAGTCCTTAGCCAAGACATCTGAAAATGATTAAGGCCTCGACTAAAATCATATCTGAAAATGGGCAAGGCCTCATCCAATTTTATATCAGTTTTACCACATGAGACCTACCGATGCATTGAGGGGATATAGACGGACCCACCTATCACTTAATAAGTCCAATTAATTCCACATATTAATGGGGATAAACTTAAACAATATATACATTCATATTAAAACTAACATTGGAAATGTAAATAAATTTCCCCAAACATAAACACTAACCATTCAGAGTAATATGGTGAATGGTTTCAAGATAACACATCCATAACCAAACTAATAATAAACCACTCAATAAAATATGGTATAAGATATTATAAAATATTATTCCCAATTATACATGATATTCAACAAGAGTGTTGAAATAGATAAAATTACTCTTACAAAATCATCAAGTAATTATTGACATAAATACTCTTTTACTTTGAAAATAATAGTTATTTTGTAAAAATATTTATGTAAAACCAGAAGTGAAATAATATAGTTTTCTCATAATAAAATGAGTTATTTTTTAAAAATAATTGTGGCTAAAAACAGATTATATAGTGTACTTGAACATATGTAAGAATTTAAGAAGTTCCCTTGAAACGGACTTGTATTTCGGGAAAATTTTTGAAAGAACCTTTTAAAGAATGTAACTAACCACAAAATAAAGAAGGATTAGGGTTGGTAAATATTTATAGAAAATTCACAAATAATTTATTAGTTGTAAATAATAATAAATAATAATTTTATTGAGTTATTTAGAGAATAAGTGTAACCCGAGTGAAAATGTGGGTTCGGGTACAAAATCCTTACCTTATGTCTGAATGTATTCTTCACTTGACCTTAATGTCCTGTATAATAAAATTAAATTAATTAAATAAATAATTAATAAATTTATCTAAATATATTTGATTCATTACAGTTATATCAATTTCATTTATGTCTCTATTGATAAGTTATAAGATTGAATTATGTCATTCTTTAGTGTTCGTTTCCTTGATTTCATGATCGATTTGCTTGATTATAAGTAATGGAGTTTATGTGGAATGGATATAATTCACTAGAATTTAACTTATATATTATTTATTAACATATATATGTGTAAATTTTTATATATATCACTTTTTTACATGGTATTATGATGATTCATTATATATGACATTAGTAATAACCATTTAGATTATTTTGGTGATGTCTTGATTGTTACAAACTAGATTGTCGTATGAATTATTATTATGTAGTTTTATTGGTTTAAGAACATTTAATAGGATATAATACATATATTATAGTCTTTTTAAACCATAAAAATGGTTTCATAACTAGCCTTGAAGGAGAAATTGAAGAACGAAGGTTTGTCGTCCATGAAAGTTGTAAATTTGTACCTCCCGTACGATGAATTCGTTTATAAAATAAAATAGGGATGGATAGTAGTTTGAGGAAGGATATTCCATTACCATGATATAATTATAGTATATAGATGATACAAGTTTTATCATGATCATTTTTATAGAGGATTTGAGGATAATATAAGAAAATAAAATAAATTTAAAATGAAATGAAAGGGAAAAGGAAGAGGTTTACCTCTTGAAATGTCCTCCTTGAGAACCTCCTTAATGGAAGGGTTTTTGGTATTTTGAAAATAACAAGAGCTCCTAGAAGTTAGGACAAACAAGGGAAGAGTGTTTTTTAATAACTTTGATAAGCATAAATTCTTATAAAAGTTAAGATAATAGGGAGTGAGGGGTGGTTTTATAGTGGAGGAGAGGTGGGTTTTTCCATTATTTTAATCATTATTTTTTATTTTCTCTCGAGAATATGAATATTATTGATTATTGTGACTCAAAATAGTAATAATTGAATTTGAGTTAAAACTTATGGTAATTTACATCATCCATGAATCAAGAATGATGTAGAAATTAATTTATTTAGCATATTTCATAAATTATCAAATTTCACTATTCACCAAAAATTCAAGTATTTCGAAAAAATACCAAAACTTCACCCTAACAATTTTTCAATGTGTAGAATTAAAAAATTAACACCATTTTATCAAAATAATTTTCTAAATAATATAATTTTAATTTTTAAATGAAATCATTATTCACTTGAAAAATACATATTTTAATTTTAAAACTGATTTTATAATACTTTCAAAATATAACTTATCTAAAGAACATATCCACCTTTATGTTTTGAATTAAAAAACACCACTGATATACATCTCATGATAGATGATAAAATTCCATGACAACCTCCCCTCTTTCATTACATTCCAAAGCCTGAAATATCTTCTCTAAAGAACTTATCCACTACTCCTCTACAAATGGGTTTGTAGTCTCATTTAATGGTGGAGGATTTGTTGCATAAAGAGGTATAACATTACTCCTCCCCATTGTGGATCAGGATGATCCATATGGGTAAGATTATTTTTCATAACCTAAGTCAGTTGTACCAGAATAGTTATATGAGACTCATCACTAGTTTTATCTCTAATACCAATATCATTATATTGCATAGGAGGACAATCTATACATGGTATATGTTCATTGATATGATTTCCATTCCTTCCACTAGGTTCCATTTCTAAATAATGGCACATACTGGATTAGGTTATGAATCAAAATGTATTGTCTCAACTTGAAAAATACTTAGCAAAATTTAAATCCTATGCATAGCTAATCTCATAATCATAGAGATCATTTCTTTGAGGAAAAGTTTACTTTTAAACCCTTCATAATGGCTTGTAAAGAAAATTAAATTATTCTAAGAATATCCCAGATGAGTGTCAAACTAGGTGCATAGTAAGGAATGTTTTCATGTACCATGTTACCCTTGGTCAAGCCTGAAACACCTTTTCAGAGTTGTTACTCCTAGGTACATATGTGCCAGAACCACATCTACTTATAGTATCCGGATAGGAATGTATTTTCTAGGAAGATACACATAATCTTTTACTTACCAAAATTATAGGATGTTCTTGTATACTTATCCTCAAATATTATATTTGAGTTTTGTTCCCTAATCTACATTTTCTAAATATAGTTTCCAAGTTTTCTACTAAACCTCCTCAGATAGAAATTGTAAAGACCCATGCCCAATTGCATGGAGTTGGTGCCTTATTTCATTACATTAGCATAATTAAAAGAACATTTTATCCTAAAGGAAGGAATTAGTTTAGTAGTTTTGGAAGACTAGATATATACATAAGATTAACATTACAACTTGAGATGAAATACAATATGAAAATTCCTTTGAAAACATACATAACTCCTAGGTTACCCATGTAGGTCATTCATAATTTACTTCTTTACATCCAGGGAAAATAAAACATAAGAAAGGGGTGATCTCAGATGATCGATAAGGGTAATCAACACAACAAAATATATCATAAACATAAACATTATACATGGTGAATAACTAAAAACACATGCCTTTAAAAATGAACTTGAACATAATATAGCATAAATAAGGGATGAATAAAAAATACCATAATAAAGCCTAATCATGGGTATTCTACTTGTCAAATAACCACAAAAACTATAAATTAATTGTTTTATAAATACATAAATGTGTAATGATAGAAATTTTGTAATATACCATCAAGGCCTCATCCAAGACATCTGAAAATGATTAAGTCCTAGGATAAAACCATATCTGAAAATGGACAAGGCCTTGGCCAAGTCCATATCTATTTTGTCTAATGATACCTAAAAATGAATCAAGGGGGTGTAGTGGGCCACACCCATAACTTACTAAGTCCAATTAATTACTTATATTAATGGGTATAAAATTAAAAAATATATACATTCATATTAAAACTAATATTTGAAATGTAAATAAATTTCTCTAAACATAAACACTAACCATTCGAAGTAATATGGTGAATAGTTTCAAGATTTTACATACATAGTAAAATTAATAATAAATCATTAAATAAAATATGGTAGATTATATCATAAAATATTATTCCCAATTATAAATAATATTCAACAAGAGTGTTGAAATAGGTAAAATTACTCTTATAAGATCATCGAGTAATTCTTGATATAAATACTCTTTTACTTTGAAGAGAAGAGTTCATTTGGAAAAATCTTTGTATAAAACCATAAGTAAAGTATTATAGTTTTATAATAATAAAATTAGTGATTTTAAAAAAAATTGTGTCTAAAAATAGATTATAGAGTATACTTGAACATAGGTAAGAATTTGAGAGGTTCCCTTGAAACAAGCGTGTATTTCAGGAAGAATTTTTGAAAGATCCATTTAAATCATGTAACTCCCCATAAAATTAAGGTGTATTATGGTTGGTAAACTTCTATATAACATTAAAACAGAATTTATGATGTGTACATAAGAATAAATAATAATTTCACTGAGGTAAGTAGATAATAAGTTTAACCCGAATGAAAAAGGAGGTTCAGGTAGAAAATCCATACCTTATGTCCAAATGTATTTTGTACTTGACCTTAATGTCTGGGATAACCAAATTAAATCAATTAATTGAATAATTTATAAAATTAACTACATATATTTTATTCATTAAAGTTTTATTAAGTTCATTTATTTCCTTGTTGATAATTTATAAGATTGAATTTGGTCATTCTCAAGTGTTCGTTTCCTTGATTTCATGATCGGTTCGCTTGATTATAAGTAATGGAGTTTATGTGGAATGGATATAATTCTCCATAATTGAACTTATATATTATTTATGAAAATAATTAAGTGTAAATTTTTATATATATCACTTGGTTACATGGTATTAGTATGATTAATTAGATATGAAATTAGTGACAACCATTTAGATTATTTTGGCGATATCTCAATTGTTACAAACTAGTTTGTCGTATAAATTAGTATTATGTATATATATTGGTTCAAGAACATTTAATTGTTTATAATAAAAATACTATAGTCCTTTTAAACAATAAATTTTTTTAATGACCATCCTTGAAGGATAAATTTAATAATGAAGGTTCGTTGTCCATGAAGGTTGTAAATCTGCACCTCCCAGATGATGATTTCATTTATAAAATAAAAAAGGGATAGATAGTAGTTTGAGGAAGGATATTCCATTAAAATGATATCATTATAGTATATATATGATAATAGTGTTATAATTATCATTTGTAAAAAAGGAGTTGAGGATAAGATAAGATAAGAAAATTAATTTAAAATGAAATGAACGGAAAAAGGAAGAGGGTTTACCTCTTGAAATGTCCTCCTTGGGATCCTCCTTAAGGGAATGATTCTTGGTATTTTGGTAAGAACAAGAGCCCCAAGACATGGGTAAAGACTAGGGAAGAGTATTTGGAAATAACATGGAGATTATTCAAGTATTAGGGGAGTGAACAGAAGAGGGAGTGATGGGTGGTTTTTATAGTGGAGGAGAGGAAGGTTTTTCTATTATTTTAATCATTATTTTATTATTTTTTGAAAAGGACTGTGAATAGTATTGATTTCTATGACTCAAAATAGTAATAAGTTCATTTTAGTTAGAAATAATATTCATTTACATCATACATGACTCAAGAATTATGCATAAATTCATTTATTTAGCATATTTCGTAAATTAACGAATTTCACTATTCACCAAAAATTCATGTATTTCGGAAAAATTCCAAAAATTGACCATAACCATTTTTCAATGTGTAGAATTTAAAAATTAATTCCATTTTATAAAAATAATTTTATAAATAAGAGAAATTTAATTTTTAAATAAAATCATTATTACTTGAAATTACATATTTCAAATTTAAAACTGATTTTATAATACTTTAAAAAATTAACTGAGCTCTCATAAAATTATTCTAAATTCATAGGAAAACAAAATATTTATTGAATAAAAAATTTTATGAAAAGGAATTTTATTTTAAATAAATTTATTAATTTAAAATTGTAATTAAATATTTCTTACTCACAAAAATATCAACACTTAATTATTAATTTTTAAAATATTCACTCTCATTTATATGGTGCCTAAATTTTATTTATACTTACATGGGTGAGGTTACTATTTTAGAGGCTACATTACTATTCATAAGGGTAAGTTACTATTCATAAAAAAATGTATGTTTATCCTATCATACTCTAAATATCTTACTGATCACAACCGTGTATGTCAATTTTTTGAAATTCAAATCATAGAAGAGGAAAAATTATATCTAACAGCCAGGTTAGAACTATTGAATATAAATATCAAAGTTTTTTTCACATAGACTCAGTGTTGAATGAGTTATATAATAAATTCATTTTTAAAACCTTGGGGTGTTACAATATATTTTTTGTTGTTTTAAAATTTTCCCCTACCGTAAATTAATTTCAAGATATCCCCTCTCTCTCCCCATCTTCCTCTTTTCCATGTATTCTTATTTTTAAAATAGGATTGGTGAAGTTTTTAAGTTTTTTTAAGTTTATTTTCTTTTTTTATTTTAATTTATTTCTCTTAAACCTATTTTCAAAATAAATCATTTTTATTTTAAAAATTTACTCTTTCTAATCTTTTGTAAAATTTATTTTTCTTATGTTTATAAAAAAAAATTTCTTATAGTTTTTCAAATTTATGTTACTTATCTTTCAAAATAATTTTTTAAAATCTTGTAAATACTATTTTCAAAATTTTATAAATATCTATTATCCCTTTATTTTTAATTTTTTGAAATTATATTTCAAAAGTTTCTTTATATATACTTTTAATTTGAAATAATAAGAATTCTTCAATGTTTTATCTTCAATTAATCCCATGTTATTTAATTATTTCTATATTATGAATGGAATTTTTTACATGTCTTATTGTCATATTAGATTTTTAATGTTTTGATAATCATTAATGGGAAGATAGTATTTCATTTCCTATAGATTTAATTTATGCAATTACCTTCTTCTTATAAATATATTCTCTTTTTTCTTCTATATTTTTTTATCATCCCAAAGGGGGTTAAATTTTTTATTATTTGGAAAAATATTTTTTTATTTAATTGGGGGTGATGTTTCATATTAGGGAGATGATTTTGTGTCATAGGGGGGATTGGTTTAAAAAAAAATTAGTTAATATTTTTAGAATATTGAATATATTGATTAAGTTTTTTTAGTTAATCTCCTGATCATATTAAATATCTTGATATTTAATATCTTTAATTACATTGTTACATTATTCAATATAGATTTACACATGATATATCTTTTTATGATAAGTGTTTGTGATCATAAAAAATGAGAATATTGTTATATCTATCTATCTAATGTGTTTTCATGGTCATAAACCCCCATCTAAGTATCTAATAATTTAACTTGAGTGGATTAAAATTACTTTATTTAATTTCCATATACTGATATTAATGAAGAATATTATATAGTCTTTTTAAAGTTGGATTTTCATGTTATAGTCTTAAAAGAGTCTTTCAAGGTCTTCATGAAGTCACAATTTATGCATTGAATCCATAAAAGGAATCCCTTGACGGAATCAAAGACTATGGAATAATATTTAAGGTCCATAAGTGGAGTTAAAGTGTAGTAGGTGTCACTAGACATCATGTGTAGATCCACTAACCAAATAGTGGTGTTGGATATATTTAAGTTATGTAACAGAAGTCTATTGACTAGATATTGGAGGATAATCAACCAGCTGATGACCAATCTAGAAGATCCTAGGTCTGGATGATAGCCACTCACCAGTTTCAATCCAGTATTAGGTATATTATGGGGTATTTCTAGAACCAATTAGTTCTAAGAGAACCTATTTCTAGTTGGATAGGATCCCTGAGTATCCAGTGGCATCAATACATGTAATTTTTGGGAGAATTTTATGGGTAAGAATTTATTAATTTCATTATTATTCTTCTTTAATGAACTAAATGATTTTAAAAACCTTCTTATCCTTTTTATTACTATAAATAGAGACCTAGTGTTTCTTGGATCTATATAATGAACCTATGAAACAATTATCTCAATTATTCAATGATGGATCTCTAGAAATTCCATCTAAATATCTAATTACTCTCTCAAGATGAAATTTTATTTCTCTATTCACAAGGGTTCTCATCTTTTACCTTTAGTATCTATCACTTTCTCTTCTTGTTATAACCTTTTAGATGTATTAGTCCATGTTTTTAATGGATTTTTTATAATCAAATTCTTCTCTTCTCACATACCATCTTCAATTTTTTTCTTTCTACTTCCATAAAAAAGAAATAGTGGATCTATTTCTTGAGACTTATATAAAAAACTAAAGGGCGGATTGGTTTCTTTCTACTTCCATTAAAAATTAAAGAATTCTTGGTTTATTTTTACTTACATCAAAAAGAAATTTAGGAATTAGTTTCTTGATCTCTATTAAAATCAAGATAATAATACATACCTCCCATCTTGAGGGGAGGATACCTAGGGTCTTACACAGAGGTATTTCCAAACTCCTTTATCAAATCATATTTTCTATCTATTTTATTTTACACATTGAATCATTCAATCTCAATATGAATAACTTTATAAATTAAATATGACCATTTTTGTTATGCTTACTCCCTCAATGTACATTGAAATAAACTTTCTAATACATATCAGATTTATAAATTTATCACCTTATAAAATTAATCTATTTATCAGTTTTTAATATAAAAAAATTTTAATTTTGAATTTATAATTTTACTTTTATTTAATTTTTAAAAGGGAAATTAACCCCCCCCCCCATTTCCATTCTTTCTGAAAAACATCCATTACTTGAAGGGTTCACAATACTTGACACTTTTTGAGAACAAATGATTCTTTGAATGGTTTTACATATTCTGAATTTTTTGGGGGTTTAAATTCATGTAAGATCACTAATGGATATGTATTTAATTTTATAAAAATGATGATGTGTTGGATACCCAAACTTTAACTTGTGGTTTCAATTTTGAAAATAAAAGTATAATATTTCACCTTGATAGAAGTATGGAGTGAGTTGGTGTGGCTGAAGGGGGTGATGGAGGATTTCAAAAAAGAACCAAAATTTAGGATGCTATTTTTTGACTCATAGAGTGTGATTCACTTCATTAGAAATCCAATTTTTCATTATTGGATGAAGCATATTCTGATGAAGTAAAACTTCATCTAGAGACTATTGAAGGATGGTGTGTTTTACCTGAGGAAGGTTGATGGGGTGTGGAATATAGTATACATATTTACAAAGGTATTGACTCAATAAATGTTGAGGCAGTGTTTAATCTTAGAAAGTTTTAGTTAACCAGAAGTAAAGAAAGTTGGGGAGTCATAACACTTATTTAAAAAATTTGAAGTAGGAAGTCTATAAGGGAGATGCCATAAATATTAGTAGATAAACTAAAATGAATTTAAAGTGTGATATTTTTTAGGTATGGGATTTATATTTATATAAGGGATAAATGGAAGGAAAATAGATTCTGAAAATTTTGTGGCCTTAGCTTTGAAGACTTTTTTAGAGATGGAGCTATATCATTGGAGTGTAAATTCATCGAAATATACAAGATACTGCAATAGTAGTCAATCCAAAAAAAGTTCATTCACTATAAGATTAAGCAACAGTGGACTCCTATGAGTTCACATGGATGTTGAATAGTCAACTAGGATAGTTATGTTTTGGTGGTTTAATTCTATGACCACATGAAGGGTTCCTCCATGCATCTTAGGGTAGGTGTACTTCATCCTTTGAATATATATTAGTGGTGGTGACTAGAAGCCCCAAATAGACTATATTATAAAACATAGGGTGGATTATTTTTGATTTAAACTCTATGAGATTGAGTGATTGTGATCATTTAATCATTACTCTTGATTATTTGAATAGAAGTGAAGAAACACCCCTATTGATTAAGTTTCAAGTATAAACCACATAAAACTTTTTGTTGTTCTTTATCTTTTCAAGTTTTATTTCGATCATGTTTTAGACAGTTCTTTTATACTTATTTTATCAATTTAATGTTTTGGTTTGGTTAATTGGGTGAAATTTTCTTCCAAGTTTCAAGAATCATACATTGGGTTCATTTCGGAGATTTTTCATCTTCATATGAAATTCCATTAGATTATTTATCGATATTTTAATATTAGGGTGGATGTGGGGCCAATAAATATTTCTCACATGATTAAATTACCAAAATATATATAAATTAAGTGGTAAGGATATATAGAGTACCACTTTTTATTGTATCATATTAAGATCCAAGGTTTTCCTTATTGTTTTACTGAAGTCTTCAACAATAATTGAATATAGACTTGAGATTTAGCATAACTTATTACACTCATTCTAATGGTCAATATGAAAGGGTTATTCAAGCTCTAGAAGATATTATAAGAACATAATTTATGGATTTAAAGGGTGGTTAGGATCGACAACTTCCTATATTAGATTTCTCATACAATGAACATGTGTATATGAAACCCATTAGGGGAAGACATAACATAGCCATACCTAGGTAAAAAGACCAAAAATAAAATCTAGAAATGAATATTGGAAAGTTGTAACATATCAAAATCCATTTATATAAAATCAGTATGGGGGAAAGAATAACATAACTAAACCCATGTATAATGGAATTATAACATGCATGAAATGCATCCTGAAAGGATATAACATAGCCACAACGACATAGTTAATAATCTAGGGATCAACTCACTCTACCATGATCCTACCAAAACTTATGATGAGATGAGAAAACAGGAGGTTAATTTTATACCCTGATTTATAGGGACCTATACTACTATCACTTCATTGGTAGAGCTTCCCATAGACATAATAAATCAATATAGTAAAGATGAAAACAAATCATGGAAAAATATCCCCATATACTAGATCTCAACTATAAATATATCTCCTATTATCATTCCAATAAAGGATGATAATAAAAATGTCATTATAGACCCATGTTAACTAATTCCTAATGCTACACATAAACATATATCTATAATCATCAATTTTAAGTATTTCAATGCCCTTAATTTGCAATCAATACCAAAAACCCAGTTTACCAATCATAGTTGGAAGAATCAAGGTAAAATACTTATCTCAAACAAGATAACTCTCTATCTCTTCCAAGGAATACCATATCTCAAATTAATTCATTTTATTCCACTTGTTATACCCAAAAGTTTTGAAACACCCTCAAACCACTCTAAGAAACCCATTCATCAAGACACACTAATCTTTTTTTTAAATGTCTACCTTTTCATTCCCTGCCTTTATGTAATGTCCTGGTCCAGAGGACACTCAACAGGTGTGCCTACCTAGTTTACCATATGACTTCAGGTGTGCCTCCCTAAATGCTAGAGCCTACTGAATAAATGTGGGGATCTAAGGAGGTTCTATGGGGAGGTAATACCCTACATATCAGAGTGCACAGTAACATACTAAATAAATATGTATCATACATCAGCAACAAGAATCAGAGAATATAGGATAAATAAAAAAACCCAAATAGTAATAATATACAGTGCATATTCAATATAGTCATAAAAGGATGATATCCCACCCGGACGATCACATATATAGATAAAGAGAGAATAAAAAAGTATAGGAGGCTCAGTTATATCTCTAAGCCACTCCTCAAACCTAGTATCCAATTCTTCTCAAGCTGCTTAGATTGATCAAAAAAATCATACTGGATCACTTCCAAACATGTGACTACAACAAGTAAGAAATCTTATTAGGTAACCAAGTTCCATGGCCACTCGAGTAGCGTGTGAGTATATAAGTAAGTAGGTAAACATGAACATGGTCCTGTAAATAACTAGAATATGAAGTTTAAGTGCATGATAAATTCCCATATTAAATTAATACATAAACTATGAAAAATAAATAACAACCATAATACCTGATTCATCTAGTGTTGGGTAGTTTTTGATAATGTCACAATGACCGCGCCAACCATAACCACTCAGGGGGACCGAGTCCTAACCTGATACCAATAACTACTGTCGATCCTTAGGCTCGTGACTCTGATTAACCATACCTACTTCATCTAGTGTTAAGTTTTATAGGAGCATGTCTCCATGACCATGACTCTACTATAGAAACATACAAGATCCTGGGATTTATGACAGGCATCCCTAAATATTTAGGATCAAATGACCAAACATCTCATCATAAACTGATCAACAACTAGATCTTAGGAATCCTGGTTATCTATCCAAACTCCAATATCATAAATGGATTGAAACCAATACCCGATCATTCTCGGCAGTCAACAACCCTAGATCTATCCTCCATATCACCATAAAAAATGGCAAGATCCCATGCATTTTGGTCATCTCAACCAGAAACATTTAATATCATCTAACTCAATTATACACATCCTAGGGGTTACCTAGGAATATTTTCATAATAAAATTTATAATAATAAATATATCCATGCCTGAATGGATGAATCCCACACATACTATGAATCCTAATAACCTGAGGCATCTTGCGTGTCCCATATAGGTTTGAGGTCTAATCCCAACATATCATATTCATGTGTCTCAATATCTATATCCCAGGTGGAACTGATCATCTATGGAAACATAATCATGTCCAATACGTATCACATTGGTATCACATAAGGCCCCAAAAGTCAGATCCCATAAATAACCTTTGGGAATTCCCTATAACACTATCACATATCATCAGGCCCATATCCCAGATCATAGGAAACACGTCTAGGAATCTATATCTACACCAATATTAATTAAGTGAAAGAATAAACACATGGTATGGTTTGTATGAATTTCTAAACCCATCACCTCTTTTCATATCCCATCAGGATCACACCATAAATATGGTATCTAAGGTGACACCTGCTATCATATCTACCCATTACTGTGTTATCCCTCTCACCGGGCTTACAAGTCATAAAGGAACCTACTAGGGTCCCCTTAGGTCTCATTGTGGTCTCCATATCCTCATAGGCTAGTCACACTTGGTATATGTCCTTAATCTCATTCCCCTTTCATAGGTGTCCTAGGTTGGCCTGAACACCCAACCTATTTGCTCATCTTTGCAAGGTATCTCTAATGGACACCCCTTGTCCATGAATCCTGAGTCATCATACTATCTACCCATAGGTCACCAAGTCTCTTATTAGAAGTTCCACCACACCCTAATTATAAGGACTCGGACTTTTTATATGTAAATAACATATATTTGTAGATGAATATTCAATGAATTTCAGAAACACATGCCCAAGGACTGAAACATTTTAGTGTCTTTAGAGACTAGAAACACAATATTATTTATTTCATGATAGATCTTAGTTATCTCTCACAAATATCTTATCATATATAATCATCTTAGGAATACCCTACCTAAACCTTTTTTCATAACCTAGGTAAATAAACATAAGAAAATTTTATCTTAAATTCCTAGTAACGGTAAAAAATGGATATATAAATCTATGATCATGTGAATGAATAAGATAGGAATAATGGTATATGAACATGAACATAACTTACAATGTTCATACCTAACCTTTCATAGATCATAAACATGAGTCATGAAATATAATTTTATCAATTTATAAAACAAGGGGAATTAGAGTGAGAAATAATCATAAAACAATCGTGAACTATAAGATCATTTCATAAAATTGTGTCACCATAAAAAATATAGAAAACCATTTCATATGTCAAGGTTAACTACCATGACTATAAACATAGTGGATTAGGACTCATCACTTTTTTCCTATTATGGATTAGGACTCACCTATTTCCCATAGTGGATCATGACTCACCCATTTCCCATAGTGGATCAATCCCATCAACTTTCCCCGTCATCATCTCATGAGATATAAAGCTTCACCTAGTTCATTAAAGGTATATATAGTCCCCACCCATATAATAATTAATACCATAAATATGTGTGCCCAATATAATAAATTATTCATCATATCATAACCTGGGTAAAGGAAAAAGATTTCATAATCATTTCATCAATTCACCATAGCATAACCCATAAAAAATAAATGGGTTTCATAAAAATTTCAACAAAAAAACATTAACTATACATGAAATATTAAGAACTATATTATTTATTATTATCCCTAATAAATCATAAGTACCATCAAAGGGTATCAACATATATGGAAAATGATTTTGAAAAATCACTTGGAACATTTATTTAGGAAAATAGCCTTTCCCCTTAAAAACTATTTAAAACATAAATATTCATAAAATATTTTTTTCATAATTTTATTCGAAAAATAAACTTTTAAACTTATATAGGAATCTTGAAAATATTGAGTGGGCATGATTATGGGAAATTATATTCATTTTGTATACATTAAAAAAATATTCCTTTCATGTTTTTAGCAAAATCCAAACAACCATATTTTGAAAATGACATGAAGATTCCTTTTAAACAAATTTTTTAAAATTAAAAAATGGGTAATAATTTATTTAAGAAATCCTTTGTGTAATTTTTTAAAAAAATTGAAAACCTTTTTATAAAACAAGTATATTAAATAAAAAAAGTGTTTCAACTGAAGAGGGAAATAAAGATGATTTTTCTTAAAAATATTATTTCAAACTCTTGAGTAACTAAAGAGATGAAAATGAAGGGAAAATGTATTATCATGACATGAAAAAGGGATAATAAATTTCATGAGTTTCTTGAGATATAGATCATAATATTTTCTCATCAGAAGCATAAACATAAATAATCCTGATAAATGATGAGATTGTATCATAAAACCATTACCACTTTGGTAACATTGAATCGTATTCCCCATGAAAGAATAAGTTTCATAAAACACAAAATATCATGAGAATTAAACAATTCATGATATTACATGTCAGTGGGATTTATATATACATCACAAAAGAAGATAGGTGCATAACAAAATATATGTCTCAAATAAGGAAAATTGAGACAAAAATCCATTACCTTGAGTTTATCTTGCCTCAAAAGAGATCAATCCTCATGTATAATAAATATAATTTTATTATAAACCTATTCTAGGACCATAATTATATATATAATATTATATATGATTTATTTATATCATTTTATTACTCGTTTTGTAAAAATTCCTTGTTAAAATTACGTTTCGGGTAATAACTACTTATTTTTTCACGTATGTTTTGGTTTGGTATTTTGAGTCCTTTTAAATTGATCATTTTTATATAATTCAAATAATTTTAAACATGATATAAATATCCTAGATATTATTTATATAATTATTTAGATTAATCAATTAAATTTATAAAAAGAAAATGAACTACATTGTTTATAGATATGGTAGGTCGTTTGTATGCATAAATAATATTTCCATTTTCTCGATGGATAGAATGAAAGGAAGGTAAATAATAATTCATTATAAAGAATCATTATCATGTATTATATATCAAAAATATTCATTAAATTTATCACTTATTACATTTCATATAATACTTAAGTGAAAAATGATTCACATCACTTCGCAAGGAAGTAGTCCAACATACACACGTTCGACCTCACTGTATCCCCCATAGAATAGAAAGAAAAAATGGTATATGTGATAATATATTTATATAATTATAATTATGTTAGAAAATAATATATATATATATATACATTATATACATAATCATACAAAACTATGAGAGATATCAATGGAAAACGTGTCACACTGGTTCGTGAGGAGGTAGTCCATTGTACACATGAGCGACGTTATCGTTTCCCATTTGAGGAAAGAGGAAATATATAGAGGTAACCAAAAAAATAATAAGATATAAATAAATTTAATATAATTAATTTATTATATTATCAGGTTTTAATAATATTTTAATGATGTGGAGAAAGAAATAAAACAAAAAACCTCTTGAAGAATGTCACCTCTTCTTTACGTAACCACCTTAAGTTTTCAGAAAAAAACCATTCTTGGTTGGATTAAAGACTAAAATAAGAATTATAATATTATATTAGGGAATTAAGGGAGTTATTTGGATAGGTATTGGATGAACCATAGGATTTTTTAAGTGTGAAGAGGAGAGAAGAGGGGGTAGCCTTTTATAAGTGGGGGAGAGGATACACGTGGATTTTTTAAAAAGAAAAGGGTGAAACCACAATTTTATAATGGAAAATCTCCAAAATAGACCATTACTGAGAATATAATATATAAGGTAAAAATATAGCAATAAAATTTTTGTTTCAAATGTTGATAGGTCATTTTACCCCCTATCGTTTCATTTTAAAATCCCGGTAATCCCATTTTTACATTAACCGTTATAATTAATTTTTACAGATTTAGTCTTTATAATAGTGGAAAATTAATTTTAAATTATTATAAAATATTATTTTTTATGGTTTTAAATATTTTATCCATTTTTATAAATTCAATCCACACAAATTTTAAAAATATATTTAAAATTAAACCTGTTTGCGCAAAGAGAAAACAGTTTCCCAATGAAAACATTCTCTTAATTATAGAGAGTTATAATATCATAATTAAATAAGAAATTGATTAAAATGACATAAATTAGAATAATAAATGTATAAATGAACTAATTTTACTTTTAAAACCATATTAAAATAATTGTAAAGTTTTTAAATGCTATAAATAAAAAATAAAATTCTTAATAAAAACCTGTATTTTCACTATATATAGAAAAATTTATCTTTTTAGAAAATTTTCCAAAATTCACTCCAAAATAATTTTGCCATGTAGATTTAAAAAATGAAGTTTATTTTTTCAAATACATTTTAAAAAATTTGTAAAAATTAATTTTATTAAATTTTCTAAATATAAAATAAAAATATTTTTTTTAATAAAAATAGTATTTTCGAAACATATAAATACTTTTCTAAAAATTATGTTCTCTTTATCAATATGTTTTATTTATATTAAACAATTATAATTAATTTTTAAAAGTATATATTAATATTCATGCACTTATTTTTATTAATTAGATTATAATGGTTGTTTTTAGATAATAATATTAAAAATATATCATGATTTGTTAAAACTCAGTATCACGTGTAACACTAGCTAAAATCAGTGTTTCATGTAATTCAAGATATCTATGAAATTTAATTTTTTCAAAAAAAAATCATAAAAAATCATGGTGTTAAATTATAATCCCTTTAAAATGAATTTTACTCCCAAAATTTATTACTTTGATATAAAAAACTGTGGATACTTCTGCCTCATCATTTCCTCAGGTTCCAGCATAGCTTCTTCAAACTGGTGGTTTCACCACAAAACTTTAACTAGGGGTTGTATTGTTTCACAAAACACTCTCTCTATAATCCATAATATCTGTTATATGTTCCTCATAATAAATATACTACTCCAGTTATATGACCTATTAGTTTATTATATATGAATGATCAAGTCTGTACTTCCATATGAGAGATATATAAAACACATCACAAACATGAGAGATAATTGTTGTCAGTGCCAAGCGGTAATCTACTGTCTTAATATGATCAATAATATCAATAGTTATGATGTTTATAGGTATAACTTTCCCTTATTTCTAATGCTCATAATATTCTTCCATGGAGATATTCATAGGAATACCTTGTCATGAACATCAAATTCTAGATCACGCTGGCAATTTTCATCATAACATATTTGCTGAATCTTAGCTTACTTAATGAATTATTTAATGTCTCTAACATTATTTACCATTTATTTAGATTTATTAGGCCCTAATATCTTTATTTCTCTAGCTTCATTTCAGAACATTGGAGTTCTATACTTCTTTCCATAGAGGGATTCAAAAGGATCCATATGAATTCTCTAGTGAAATCTATTTTTATAAGAAAACTCAACTAGAGAAATGTGTTGATATAAAACACCTTTACAATACATAGAAAATTATATCCAAATATCCTCTAGGGTTTTAATAATTCTAGCTGATTGACCATATTTATGAGGATGATATGCAGTGTTAAAACTTAACTTCATATCCAAACTGTTCTCACCTGGGGCATCTGGCTCATTCATGCCGGTGAGATAGTAAAGTACCCAGTGGGAAGATGGCTCTGGGTGATGGTTTTATCCCGATAGATAGGGGGTATCCTCTGATTTAGTGCTTCCGTGTGATGTAGCTCAGGCTATCCAGAAGCCTTCGAAGTCCACACTTCCTAAACCAAAAGTCTCAGACATATTTGACAGATTGAAACACGACTTGGGAGCTGCTGTCCCTCCGGAGTCTGTGGTTGCAGTGGCGATTTTTGATGCTGAACAGGTCATGCAACCAGCTTCGTATAGTATATCAAAAGAAGTTTCGGGGATTGGGGTGTTTACGATGATTTTCCCATAGGTAAGGACCCACTAGGATCAGTATTGGAGGATCTAATATCTCAATTTCAGTATATGGGTTGCGGTTTCGAGCAGCCTGGTGGTTAGGAAAATTCAGTGCAGGTCTTGAAGGTCAAACAATCCTATGTTGAGAAGGTTGTGTATGGAGTAATGGCCTCTAACCCCCAAAATAACTTTTCTATGTTAGGAGAAATAGATTGCTAAACTTATGAGGAGGGCCATGAAGTAGAGACCTCACAAGAGGATTTGCAGTCCTCCACGGACTCCCCTGTCGAGTCCAAGGAAGTGAGTATGGCATAGGACAACCTTATATCCTCCTCAAGGAAAGTAAAAAATCTCTATCACTGATACTGACAGTTTTATTAAGCACACCAGGAGGTCATGTTTCAGGAAAGACTATTCAGATCTGCCAAACCCTTCGGTTACTAGATCCTCAAGCAAAAGTAAGGCACTGATGAAGGTGTCCAAAATCTTTGGAAATATCTCTATGAGTAAAGACAAAGATTCTGATAAGCATCAGGTGCTCAAAGAAAATGAATATGCAGATACTGCTAGCCTTCAGTATATAATGGAATTAATGGAATGTTAGGAGTAGGAAAATATCATTAATGGTAATGAATAATTCTTAGAGAAGTATATGGAGGTTGATTCTTTATAAAAGGAGCTTTGAGAGGTTGGTTGAGAGGAGCATAAAGTTTACTCTAACCTTTGAGAAGGAATTTTGGATCAACAAACAACGCGGTATATTGGCTCGTGGATTTAATGGAAAGAATATCTCAGTGTAGGAGCTCATTCAATATTGGGAAAAGATGACAATCTATTTTGAAGACCTTTTCAAAGACAAATCGTACGGGTGGGCTACCGCTCCTCAATGGATTCTTCTCAAAGGTAAGGGATCTTAAAGGCTTAAATTTCAATTTGAATATTTGGCCATTTCTTATGATATTTCTTGATTTTTTTGTACCTTATGGTTTCCCACTTTTTCCTCAAAAGTGCTTCTGAATAAAAAAATATTTGATGATGATGATATCCAAACCCTATTTAATAATTCCCCATAATATATTAGTAAACCTCGGATCTCGATAAGATACAATAAAATTTAGTACTCCATATAATATTAAAACTTCCTTAATTTATATTCTATAAATAGGATCAAAATATAAGTTTTATATAATAGATATGAAGTGTGATGAATTTGTAAGGTGATTGATTGCAACCCAAATAGCATTATGCACTTTAGATGTTTTGGGGAGTCTGACAACAAAATTCATGATGATGTTTTCCCATTTCCATTATCTAATGGATAATGTTTATAACATACCCTTAAATTTTTTTCTATTATACTTAACTGTTTGACATACAAAACATCGAGATACAAACATTACAATATCTATCTTCATGTTATCCCACCATAAAAAACATTCAAATATCTATACATATTTTTACTCTGAGGATGAATATATAATGAATAACTATGATTTTCCTCTAATATATCCTTTTTAAAATTGGGTATGTATAGAACACACACATAGTTCCTAAACCTTATCATTCCATCATGATCAAGGTTGAAGTTAGGAACATTTCTCACCCTCTTATGCAGCTCCACGTCTTCCTTATGTTCTTATTTAATCCTCACATGGATAGATGGTTGAACACTCATTTGAGAAACATATATCTTTCTCATTACTTTAATATCTACATATCCATCCTTTTCAAATGAAAAAATATTGGATCTTTGGTGATCCTCATTATTGATAAGCTAACATGATTCTTTTGTCTCAAAGCATTATCCACCTTGTTCACCTTCCCAGAGTGGTAATTTATGGTGAAGTTATAATCCTTGAACAACTCCAACCTTCTTATTTGGAATATATTTAACTCGTATTAAAATATATACTTTAACGTTTTTTATTATTATATATATCACAATTTTCTCTATAAAGATAATGAATCCATATCATTAATAAAAAAACACCACATCTAAATACAAATCACGAGTTGAGTTATTTTTCTCATGAACCTTAAATTGGTATAAGGAATAAGTTATAATAATATCATTATTCATGAGAATGCATCTTGATCTATTTTGGGATGCATCATTGCATAGTAAAAATCCTTCTCCACTACAAGGTAGTGTGAGGACAGGTGCACTGAACAAATTTCTCTTCAAATCCATGGACTTATTCTCCAATTCATCCATCTAAAGAACTTGACTAATTTTTGAGTTAACATGTTTAGTGTATTAAAAATAAATTAACAATTATCCATAAAGTGATAATAATATCCCAATAAATGAAGAAATCTGCTTTTCTTAATCATCATGGTTATTCTGGGCTAACTTTCAATAACATCCATCTATGAAGGCTCCACTAAAATACCTTCACATGAGATTATATGTCCCATGCATGAAGCTTTATGAATCCAAAATTCATAGTTGTTTAATTTTTTATATAACTTATTATCCCATATGATACTCTTAAAAATCCTCAAATTATCTTCATGTTATTACTTTATCTTTGAGAATTAAAGAATATCTTCAATAAATACTACCAAAAACTGATTAAGGTAGTATATAATGACTCTATTCACTAAATCCATGAAGATAACAAGATAAGTTTTATGATAAAATGGAATATCTATGAATTCATAGTGTACATACCTCTTATAGAAGGATATCTTGGGTATGTGTTCACTTTTGACCCTCAAATGATAATACCCAGATCGAATATCAATCTTGGAAAAGTTTTCAAATCCTTGTAGTTGATCAAAAAAATCATCAATATAGGGAATAGGATGCTTGTTATGGATAATTATCATGTTAAGTTCTCAATAATTAATAAAAATATTCATTGAACCATATTTATTTTTAAAAAAATAGAATACTTTCAACCCATGGTAATTCACAAGTGAATATAAATTTCATATAAATATTCTCTTGGAGTTGCTTCTTAATTTCTTGCAACTCAATTGGAGCCATTTATTTAGAGTCCTTGAAATAGGTACATCACTAGGTATGAGTTATATTGTGAACTCAACTTCATAAATCAGAGGAATACTAGGAAACTCCTCTTGAAAGACACCAAAATACTCCAAAAAATAGGCATGTATTCAATGTTTAATTTCTCTACAACCATCTGAGAAAACGTTCGTTCATGGATAATAATTTAATCCCACATAGTTGATGTAATTTATATTATAAGTTTTCACTTTTCCTCACAATGATAAATGAACATGGGTTCATTCTGAATATTAAATGTGAATTACCTTCCACAAAAATTAATATGGGTTCAATATAAATAACTTGAATCCATTCCTAGAATCACATCAAAATAAACTAAAGGCGGAATCAAAAGATTTGAAAGAATCACTTTCCCAAAAACTTAAATAATAGAAGAACTATAGACATGGGATGAAACCATCATACCATTAGTATTTTTCATAGATAGCTCAATTTCTAATCGTTTAGTTGGTTGTTCAATACCCTTTTCAAATTCCTAAAATATAAAAGAGTGTATTGATCTAGAATAAAATAAGTAATTAGCTATTTTTGAGTGGATTATAATTTTACCATTCACCACTTCATTCTTATAACCCACTTCGTAGTTGTGATCACATGATATTTTCAATTGTCTTTTGGTTTAGTAGTCTATTGATGTTGATCATCAAATATATTCATATTTAGGAACTGGTTGTTATTATGCCCATACTTCTTACATTTGAAGTATTAGAGCATGGGTGGTTCATTACTTTTCATCCTCTCCTCCACCATTGAATTAACCATCCCATTAATTGAATTTATACATTCACATGATTTATGACCCACCTTTCTACATTTGAAGCACCTCTCAGTTCCATTTAAGAGACTCCCATGATACTTATTATAACATCCTAGTCTGAATGACCATGTACCCATTAATTAATTAACATAATTTAATGAACATGTTATCATTAATTAATTAACACTTGAATTCCCATGTTACCATTCATAGCTCACATATTTTAATGAACAAGTCCCCATTCATTAATTTACACAATTGAATGACCATGTTACCATTCATTAATTCATACTTGAATTCCCATGTTACCATTCATCGACACATAATTAATTCAACAATTAAATATCTACTTCAATTCCATTACTAATTCAACAATTAGTTAATCATACCAATCCCATTAATTAAAACACCAGTTAATTAATCATTTTAATCTCATTACTAATTCAAAAATTAGTCATCAAATAATTCCTCTTAATTAATTCCCCAAATAATTAAGCACAAAATCCCATTTAATTAACTCAATAATTAATTAATAACTAACCCATAATTAATTCAATAATTAAATTTTTCAATTCACCATATCAATATCTCATAATTAATTCATCAATTAATTATCTACAGTAAACTAACTCAATATCTCATAGTCAATTCAATAATTAATTATCTTAAATCATCTATCTCCATATCTCATAACTAATTTAACAATTAATTATCTCAAAAAACCAACCCAATATCTCATAATTAATTTAATAATTAATTATATCAAATATACTATCTCAGTATCTCATAATTAATTAAACAATTAATTATATCAAATCAACTATCTAAATATCTCATAAGTAATTCAATAATTATTTATCTCAAATAAACTATCTCAATATTAATTCATAAATTAATAATTAAATTTACAATTCTCAATATATCATAATTAATTCCATAATTAATTATCTCAAATCTATAATATCAAATACCCCCAATATCACATCTCCCTAAAATTAATTAATTAACCAAATTAATAAATTCTTTAAAGAAATCAATTTCTAAACATCACATAGAAATTATAAAATTACATATAAATAATTTCAATCAATACTATGAGATTTAAATTATATACCACCTACCACAATTCTTTGATGAGCGATCACCCAAAGAAAATCCCCAATTTGAATAGAATTATGATGTAGCAAGAGATCCATATCTAAAAAATAAATCTAAGATTGAAGAAATCAAGATATTCTATTTCTAGATCTAGTTCGACAAGCCTAGATCTATATCCATCAAATATATATCTAGACCTAAAAAGTGTAGGATAACATCCCACCAAAAGAATGGGAGAATAATGGGAGATCAACTAGGAAGAAACCACATACCTGAAGAGATGAAGATATGCCAAACAGGATTAGAATCACCAAGAATGGAGGGCATATGACATTGTAATCCCTCTCGGAGGCTCTATAATTGATAGAAATTGATTATGGGTTGAGCTAGGAAGTTTGGAGGTATTAGATGGGGGTTCAGGAACTATTTTAATAATTTTCAGGGGATTAAAATCCAATACGCACTATTTAATGCTTGGGGAGCACGGTTTCCCCTAACTGTGAACCTAACCATGCACCTCTTTTGGGGGGGAGCACAGTTTCTCCTATTAGGGTGCACAGTTTTAAAAAAAATCAACCATGAAAATACCCATTTTTTAGGGTTTCATGGTTTGCTGGGCTAGGGCGCATGGTTTGGGAAAACCCTACACTTTCCCATTTCCTTCCAAAAATTTTAAATATTTTGAAAATTCACCCTAGTGTAAAACCCAAATGAAAATTACTAAACAAAATGAAAAAATAGTACCCATAAAAGATCCTTTTCCATCTCTAGAGAAGTTTAGGGTTTTATTATCTCCCCATATTATAATAGCTCATCCTCTAGATGTACTCCCAACCATCTCTAAGATTTCAAGTCAAAAATATATGGCCATTGATACCACGTATTTTCTTCTATCTCCCAAGTTTCCACCTCAACACAAACACGTTTCCACAATACATGAACTATCAATATACTCTTTCCCCACAACACATTATCACTGTGATCAAACACACTTATTGGATGCTCCTCAAAGGACACATATATCTCAAGCTGAACATCATCCACATAGATCACATGGTAAGGGTTGGGGTGATATTACCAAAGTTGTGACACATGGAAAAAATCATGAATAGAACTGCATCTATATGGAAGAGTTAATTGTTATTCCACTAGCCCAATCCTCTCTACAACCTCAAAAGGTCCAACAAACCTGTGCACCAACTTTCCCTGTATCTATATCCCATGGTGACCTAATCTAGGTGACACCGAAATGAATATACTATCACCCTATATAAACTATAGGGGTCATCAATTTATATCATCATCTAACTTCTGTATAATATGATTCATAGCCATACGTTTTTGAATCAGATAAACCTTCTCCGGCGTCTCCTACACGAGACTCAATCCCAACAACTCTGACTCACCTGAGTCTATCCAACATAGAGGTGATTTTCCTGGACTACCACAAAGGGTCTTATGTTTTTTCATCTATATCATAGCATGATAACTATTGTTATAGGAAAACCCCACTAAATCTAGGTGCTTCTCCCAAGACCCACCAAAGTCAAGAGCAAACACTCATAGTTTATCCTCAAGCACCTATATAGTTCTCTCTGACTACCCATCTGTTTGTGGGTGGAATGTCATACTCAAAATAACCTGTATACTAAGAGCCTTATGTAAGACCAATGAGAATCATGAAGTAAAATGTGAGTCTTGGTTTGAAACAATAGTTTGCGTAAACCCATGAAAATATAATATCTCTTGGGTATAAATTTCTCCCAACTTCTCCACTGATAAGGTTTCCTATATAGGTAACAAATGCACTAATTTCATCAGTCTTCCCACAACTACCCAAATAATGTCACTCTTTTAAGGTGTCCTCATAAGTCCCACCAAAAAATATGTGGTAACATCATCCAATTTTCATTCTATAATGGGAAATGGTTGTAGTTAACCACCAGGCAATTGATTCTCATCCTTCACCTATTGACAGGTGTAACATCATCTCACGAACCCTGCTATATCCTTTTTCATGTCTAGACACCAAAACTATCGTTAAAGTTCAAGGTGCATTTTTGTCACACTTGGATGTACTGCCCACTTAGAGGCATGAAACTTAAGTATCATATCCTCCCACATACTCATGGACACAATAACCCAATTCCTGACATATATGACCTCATCCTCATTTATGATCTAATCAGAAGGTGAATCCCCACCTTCAAGTCTTTCCCTCAAGGTTACGAATTCGTGATACTCATAATTTTTGTCACTGATTCATCTCAAAAGAATATAATATACTAAAACTAATACAATATTCATTTGATCCTGAATCTCCTTTACCAAAACATGCATATCAGATAGTAAATTCACCATCTTCCACTCAACACTAGACTCCTAAACCACATGAGTATAAATTTTCCTGATCAAAGGTTCATCCACAATATTTCCCTTCTCAGGTGTATATGCTAGCTCGAATTCAAAATACTACATATAATCATCCCATCTCCATTAATGAAGATTCAAATATAGTGGTTAAAAAATACAAATCAAGTTTTTGGGTTCTGTATACAGAGTAAACTTTTTCCCAATAGTTAATGTCACTAATAATTCAAAGCATAAACCATAACTGCTAACTTAAGTTTGTGTGTAGGGTAATTCCATTCATGTGGCCTCAACTACTGAGACCCATAACCCACAAAATGATTTATCTTCATCAACACTACTCCAATCCATATCCCATAAGCATCACAATACACCATATACTTATCACCTGGATTAGGTTGGATAAATATCATTGCTGATGTAAAGCACTTCTTCAACTCTTGTAAAGCATTATCACTTTCTTTAGACCATTCAAACATTATAACCTTCTTGTCCATGCCCAAAAGTTTAATTTCCAAATGATAAATATAAGGCCCCAGCCTTAAACCTTACTTAATCTTGATTTATTACAAGATTACACATTGAGGATCTTTTTGGGTTTAGATTTTTAGAGAATTAGATCATAAAACTTGCATTACATTCCACATATAAACAAAGTGGTTACATAAAGATAGTATTCTTCATTCCCATCAATGGAAACATATTTAAAATAAACATGGATTATTTCTTGACACTTCCTTGACACTATCATCATATCATGTACCTTTCCCTTGACCTGTGAAAAACATTTCAAAAAAAACTTGGGATGAGCATAAAAAGCTCAGTAAGGGATATAAAATTATGGAAAGGAAACATGGGTACATATATACATAAGAATGAAATCATACTTTACCAATAAAACATAAGCACTTTAACATACCTCATCAAATCATGAATAAATCATAGAAATCATAAGACATAAAGGTAACTTGAGGCATTCATAACATTCTTACGTAGGGAGTAACCCTCTTGGATACGTTTGGCATACCCATCACAGTATATTCCCTAAATATCTTCGGAGAAACCTTAACGTTTCACTCCTTCATGTTACTCAATGCATTGGAGAGCTATATCGGGCTCACCCACCCTTAGTTTATCACGGAACCACCTGTCTTCATAATAATGCCCAAGAACCTCAACATAATTGTATCACATAAAACATGCATAAAGGAAACATAACATTTCCACCATTCAATCACAAGATATCAATACAAAACATTGATATAAAAACATTATGAAAACCATTTTCAATACCAAAATAAAATAAAATTAAAACATGGTATTTAATTTTCTTTTAAAAAGAAGGTATGGCTTGTAAAGGAAGTCGAAACTCAAATAACGGTCACAGCGGCGGAGAAGTCGTTGTCCCCGCATACGTACCACAAAAACATTCCCTTTTGTCACTTAGTAAACACTTCGTATAAAAAAGATTCCTTTTGAATAAACATAAAATTCAAAGGGGTTTATACACCGTATAAAAGAAAGTTGTGTATAAAATAAAATATGCCTCAATGAAAGGAGATTGAGACGAAGTCCCATACCTCGTATCCGACTTGACCCGACCATTCTTTAATATCCTGAATAATAAACTTGAGTTAATCTCTAATTTCTTAAGAACCTTTTTCAAGTTCATTATTCCTTTTATACCATGTTATGAACATCATGTAATCATTTAAGTTAATAATGTTCATTTTGTCGGTATTTGGTTCTTAAGTCAAAAATAGACTTCTTACACTTACATGTTGTTAATTTGGTCAAAGGTTCGTTATATCCAGAATGATATTAATGATTTGGATAAAATATATATCATATATATTCATCATATACATGTATTTATAATATTACATCACATTTAGAGGTAAGAAATGAAATGCACCGTTCATGGAGACGGTAAGCCGTACGTACGCATGAACGCTACTTCCATTTCTATTTCATATTTCTGGAATGGAATCATAATGATATAAGAGTATATAATAATTCCAGTATAATAACATATATAATATCATTAACTTTATCCTTTACACATCCCACATATGGTTTTAACGAATCAAATCACTTTCAGGGGGCGGTAGTCCGCACTTCCTAAAATGAAGATATCGTGTTTACCCATAATGGAAACAATAATGGTATGCCATAAATGAAAAATATAGAAGCTTAAGAAAAGAATAAACATGTTATATATCATATATAAAAATAGTGACATCATAATGGCCACCTTTGAAGGTGTTAAATTAGTATTGAACAATCATCGTTTTGGGAGGCAGAATTAAGCCATCCACGGAAACCGTATGTTCTTTAACCATTTGATGTAGTTGTGTGAGAGTGTAGCTCTAATAAATATTATAAAAACATCCTAGTATATTGAAGATACTGGTTTTGTTACAAAAGAAGTAAATAAAAAGAGTTTAGGGGGTTGGAGAAGCAAAATAAAACAAATGAACATGAGAGAATGAATTACCTTTAAAAGTGTAACTCCTTTTGATTTGAGCCTAAAGGCTTCCTTTGAAAGGATTCTTCCCAAAGGGAATCCTATAGGATGAGGATAGGGATGTGGAGAGATTAAATGGGCAGGTTTTGGCCGAGCAAAAGGCTTGAGGAGTGTGTGAAATGAGGTAGAGGTGGGGGCCTTTTATAAGAGGAGAGGAGGGGCACTTTTGGAAATCATGAAACTATTATTTTATTTTCAAAAGTGTTTCGAATTTCTAAGGTCCCACATTGATATATTTCGAAGATAAGATGATAAGGCTTTGAAATATTCCCATACAATAGTTTTTGGACAAGTGTAGATCTTAGATATTACATTATCTTTCCATTTTATTTTAAATCATTAAATAATAAGGTCATCACTGCATCATCATGATGTCATAAATAATTTAATTTATTTAATGTCTAAAAATTATAAAAAATCTACTATGATGTAGGAAATCTTTTTAGACTTCCAATGACTATTTATAATCAAAAATATGATCTTTATAACCCCATGTACAAATTGCTTTCGTAAAACATATTATGTTTGTGTCATTTTTACTTTTACATTAAATAAAAAGTTATTTATGTCATTTCCCAACAAAAGTGGCTCCATGGGGTCCCCAAGTTGACCCATGGCTTGTCTTGGTCGGCCATGACACAACCAATGAGGGTAGGACATGTGTCAAGCTCATCTCATATTATTAAAACATTATTTTTACCTTAAACTACACTAATTACCACTAATCACGATTAAAAACTTAATAAGTTACTATTCACAAAAAAATTATTTTAATCTCATTGAACCACATTTTACATACTAATGACAACCATGTATGTCAGATTTTCAAAATTCAATACACATTAGTGGTAAACTTTCATTTAACTGAAAAATCAGTTTGCTTGATTACCACTTAGTGGTTTCACTATTCATCAAAAATTGAAGTTTTTCAGAAAAATACCAAAAATTCACCCTAATATATATTTGATATTCCGAATTCAAAAATGAAGTCTATATTACAAAATTAAAAACATATAAGTCACATTAAATAATTTAATAATTAATTCCCGCTGTCAGAGCAAATAGCGTGTTTTTATAAAACAATAAGTATCAAAATATTGACACCAGTTTAAGTCTAATTTCAAAGTGAAATTGATTCCAATGACCACCATTGGATTAAATGGTAAAAATATATTCAGATTACACATTAAGACCAATTCAAGAGATAATCTAATCATATAAATAAATTAGATTAAGAAGCAGTTTTGATGTAAAATGCAGTATTTTTCACTATTCATTAAAAAATGAACATTGTCAGAAAAATACCAAAAATTCACACAAAGTAAATTTTGATGTCCCAATCATAAAGAATAAGTTTATTTTGACAAACATAGCTTATAAAATTGTCATAAGATAGATTCAAAAATGGTTTTCCATCAAAAGTCAGTGAAACAATCTTTTAAAAATATTAGTGTATTCCATGCTTAAGATTAGATTTATTTTCATTTTAAGCCTCTAAAACACTATCTAATTCATTAATAGACATAGATAAAAATATCTATTATTCATTACTTACTTGGGATGTTACATCCTTCCCCCCTTTAGAAAATTGTGTCCCCGTAATTTATTTACTTATCGAATAAATGGGGGTACTTATCCCTCATTGAATTTTCAAATTCCTATGTTGCCTCTTCCATCATGTGGTTTTTCCACAAAACCTTTACCTGGTTAATCACCTTATTCCTTAACACTTGCTCCCTGTGGTCAAGAATCTGGACCGGTTGTTCCTCATAAGATAGGTTCTCTTCCAGCTGAACTACCTCTGGACTCAAAACATGAGATGGATCTGGAATATACTTTCTCAACATTGAAACGTGAAAAACATTGTGTACCTAAGATAAACTCAGAGGTAAAGCCACTCGGTATGCAACTGATCCAACTCTCTCCATAATTTCATATGGTCCAATAAACCTTGGACTCAACTTTCCTTTCTTAACAAATTGCATCACACTTTTCCAAGGAGAAACCTTGAGAAAAACATGATCACCTACCTCGAAAGATAGATCCTTCCTCCTGTTGTCCGCATAACTCTTCTGCCTACTCTGAGCTGTTCTCATGTGCTTTTGAATCAGCTGAACTTGTTCTGCCATCTCTTCTACCAATTCTGGTCCCATCAACTTCATTTCACCCACTTCATCCCAGAAATCTGGAGTTCGACACCGCTTCCCATGTAATGCCTGAAATGGTTCCATCTATATACTGGAATGAAAACTGTTATTATATGAAAATTCAACCAAAGAAAGACGTTGGTCCCAACTTCCCTGATAATCCATAGAACAAGCTCGTAGAATATCCTCCAATGTCTTAATTGTTCGTTCTGACTTCCCATCTGATTGAGGATGAAAAGTTGTACTAAAATTTAATTCAGTACCCAATGACTTCTGAAGGACTTTCCAAAAGTTAGAAGTAAACCTGGGATCACGATCAGATACAATGGAGAGAGGAAATCCATGTAACCAGACTATCTCCTTAAGATACAAACGGGAAAGTTGATCTAGGGAAAAAGTATCTCGTATAGCAAGGAAATGAGAAGATTTGGTCAAGCGATCAACAATAACCCAGATTGCATTATTACCTCGAGATGTCTTTGGTAATCCCACAACAAAGTCCATGGATATATTCTCCCATTTCCACTCTGGCACTGGTAAAGGCTGAAGCATCCCTTTTGGTAACTGCCTCTCTGCTTTAACCTGTTGACATGTCAAACACTTCACAGTAAAATTAGCAATATCTTTTTTCATTCCATCCCACCATAAATACTCCCGCAGATCTCTGTACATCTTAGTACTGCCAGGATGAACTGAAAATGGAGAACTATGAGCTTCACATAACAACTCTCTCTTCAACTGTGAATCACAAGGCACACACAATATCTTCCCAAATCTCAAAACACAATCATTATCAATGTTGAATTCAAGCAACTTACCTTTCTGAACCAGCTCTACCTTTTTCTGCAACTCACTGTCTTGCTTATGTGCTTGCTTGATTCTATCTGATAGAGATGATCTCACTGATACCTAAAACAAAAAGTTGAACTTCCTGCACCAACAACTTCTATGCCAAAGTTCATCAAATCCTTAACCAAAGGATCACGTTCCAAACGCAACATTGCTAAGGAAGCATTACTTTTTCGACTCAAAGCATCAGCCACTTTATTTGCTTTTCCCGGATGGTAATGAATTGTACAATCATAATCCTTGATTAATTCTAGCCATCTCCTTTGTCTCATGTTCAATTCTTTCTTAGTGAATATATACTTTAAACTTTTCTGATCGGTATATATTTCACACTTTACTCCATACAAATGATGCCTCCAAATTTTTAAAGCAAAAAAAACAGCAGCTAATTCCAAATCATGTGTAGGGTAATTTACCTCATGAGTTTTCAACTGTCTTGAAGCATAAGCAATTACCTGATCATTCTGCATTAGGACGCAACCAAGTCCTTTCAATAAAGCATCACTGTATATAACAAACTCACCATTCCTGGAAGGTAGTGCCAAAACTGGATCATTCACCAATCTTCTTTTCAATTCCTGAAAACAATCATCACATTCTTTTGTCCAGATAAACTTAACACCCTTCCGAGTTAGCTTAGTCATTGGATGAGATAACCGTGAAAAATTTCTAACAAACCTTCAGTAATAGCCTGCCAAACCAAGGAAGCTACGAATATCGGTTACATTTGTGGTTCTTGGCCAGTCTTCCACAACTTTTGTTTTTGCAGGATCAACAGTTATCCCATCTTTAGAAACAATGTGACCAAGGAAAGAAATTTGTTGCAACCAAAACTCGCACTTTCTGAATTTTCCATACAATTTCTTTTCTTTTAAGGTTTTCAAGATAACTCTTAAATGTGTTTCATGCTCCTCTTTACTTTTTGAAAACACCAAAATATCATCAATGAAAACCACCACAAACTTATCCAAGAACTCATGGAAAATTCCATTCATTAAGTCCATGAATACATCAGGTGCATTGGTTAGCCCAAAAGGCATTACTAAAAATTCATAATGGCCATATCTCGTACGAAATGCGGTCTTTGAAATATCTGCCTCCTTTACCTTCAGCTGATGGTACCCCGATCTCAAGTCAATCTTTGAAAAATACTGAGCTCCCTGGAGCTGATACAACATCATTTAACGGCCCGACATCTGCTGAAGTAGTTGCAAAGGATTTCACCACCCCTTTCTGCTTGTAGTCTAACTGCTTCCCATAACTCAAGCTCTTTGTCGGACACTCATTTGCCTAGTGACCCATCTCATTGCACTTAAAACATTTCACTAACTGTAAATCAAATTTGGTCTTACCCACCTTGATCCTTTTCAGTGCAATCACGAGCCTTATGTCCCATCTTACCACATCAGTAGCACTTTCTAGAATTCAGAAGAGATTCCCCAGCATGCCTTTTGCCACATTTATCACAAACTGGAAACTTAGTTCTCTTACCATCAGACTTTTTTGAAGAATTCTTACCTTTCTCCTTCCACCTCGGTCTCTTCTTCTTCTGGTTGTAATAGAACACTTGATCATCGGCAAACTCCATTTCCACCTTCTCAGCACATCGAACAAGCTTTTCATAACTTTTAAACTCACAAGAAGCTAATGCCCTTCGATATTTTGTCTTTAATCCTGAGTAAAAACGATTGATTTTACTATCAAGGTCTCGGATAAAATTTTGAGCATACCTTTCCAATCGAGTGAACCTTTCTTCATAGGTAGCCACTGAGTCTTCCTCTTGCCTCAATTCCAAGAATTGTTTCTCCATCCTAAGTCGAACAGCCATAGGAAAATACTTTTCAAGAAACATACCTTTTAATTCATCCCATTCAAGAGCATCAATCTCATCGGCATCCCTGATATTTTTAACCATAGACCACCACTGATCTGCCTCACCCTCCAAACGGTAAATATCAAGACTAACCTTTTGATTGTCTGAACACCCCATGACATCGAAAATATTCTCCAGTTCTTTAATCCACCCTTCAGCTAACACAGGGTCAGATGATCCTCTGAATGATGGGGGATGTTGCCTCATGAAATGTTCCACCACGGACATGTTCCTCTGTAGTTGATCTGGCTGATCTCGTGTATGGATACCACCGCCATTTATCGCTTGAGTCAACTGCGCCATTACTGCAACAAACTGTTCAGTTCCAATTCCGACCATCTCAGGATGTTGATTCGGAAGGTTATTTCCTTCTGTATGCCTTCCTAGCACTTCTTCCCTGTTTCCTCTGCGGAAAACCATTCTGAACAAACATGTCTTAGATGAAGCAACATGGTAATCTTCAAATGCTATATCATTTCAAAAAAAATATTTTTGGATAATCATTTAATATAATTCTAACTCCTAAATTTATCTAAACCGACCTCTGATACCAAATATAAGGCCCTAGACTTAAACCTTACTTAATCTTGAGTTATTACAAGATTACACATTGAGGATACTTTCGGGTTTAGAGTTTTAGAGAATTAGATCATAAAACTTGCATTACATTCCACATATAAACAAAGTGGTTACATAAAGATAGTATTCTTCATTCCCATCAATGGAAACATATTTAAAATAAACATGGATTCTTTCTTGACACTTCCTTGACACTATCATCATATCATGTACCTTTCCCTTGACCTGTGAAAAACATTTCAAAAAACACTTGGGATGAGCATAAAAAGCTCAGTAAGGGATATAAAAATATGGAAAGGAAACATGGGTACATATATACATAAGAATGAAATCATACTTTACCCATAAAACATAAGCACTTTAACATACCTCATCAAATCATGAATAAATCATAGAAATCATAATACATAAAGGTAACTTAAGGTATTCATAACATTCTTACGTAGGGAGTAACCCTCTTGGTTACGTTTGGAATACCCATCATAGTATATTCCCTAAATATCTTCGGAGAAACCTTAACGTTTCACTCCTTCGCGTTACCCAATGAATTGGAGAGCTATATCGGGCTTACCCGCCCTTAGTTTATCACGGAACCACCCGTCTTTATAATAATGCCCAATAACCTCAACATAATTGTATCACATAAAACACGCATAAAGGAAACATAACATTTCCACCATTCAATCACAAGATATCAGTACAACAAATTGATATAAAAATATTATGAAAACCATTTTCAATACCAAAATAAAAGAAAATTAAAACATGGTATTTAATTTTCTTTTAAAAAGAAGGTATGGCTTTTAGAGGAAGCCGAAACTCAAATAACGGTCACGGCGGCGGAGAAGTCGTTGTCGCTGCATACGTACGACAAAAACATTCCCTTTTGTCGTTTAGTAAACGCTTCGTATAAAAAAGATTCCTTTTGAATAAACGTAAAATTCAAAGGGGTTTATACACCGTATAAAAGAAAGTTGTGTATAAAATAAAATATGCCTCAATGAAAGGAGATTGAGACAAAGTCCCATACCTCATATCCGACTTGACCCGACCGTTCTTTAATCTCCTGAATAATAAACTTGAGTTAATATCTACTTGATTAAGAACCTTTTCCAAGTTCATTATTCCTTTTATACCATGTTATGAACATCATTTAATCATTTGAGTTAATAATGTTCATTTTTTCGGTATTTGGTTCTTAAGTCAAAAATAGACTTCTTACACTTACATGTTGTTAATTTGGTCAAAGGTTCGTTATATCCATAATGATATTAATGATTTGTATAACATATATATCATATATATTCAGCATATATATGTATTTATAATATTACATCACATTTAGAGGTAAGAAATGAAATACACTGTTCATGGAGACGGTAAGTCGTACGAACGCATGAACGCTACTTCCATTTCTATTTTGTATTTCTGGAATGGAATCATAATGATATAAGAGTATATTATAATTCCAGTATAATAACATATATAATATCATTAACTTTATCCTTTACACATCCCACATATGGTTTTAACGAATCAAATCACTTTCAGGGGGCGGTAGTCCGCACTTCCTAAAATGAAGATATCGTGTTTACCCATAATGGAAACAATAATGGTATGCCATAAATGAAAAATATAGAAGCTTAAGGAAAGAATAAACATATTATATATCATATATAAAAATAGTGACATCATAATGGCCACCTTTGAAGGTGTTAAATGAGTATTGAACAATCATCGTTTCGAGAGGCAGAATTTCGTCATCCACGGAAACCGTATGTTCTTTAACCATTTGATGTAGTTTTGTGAGCGTTTAGCTCGAATAAATCTTATAAAAACATCCTAGTATATTGAATATACTGGTGTTGTTACAAAAGAAGTAAATAAAACGAGTTTAGGGGGTTGGAGAAGAAAAATAAAACAAATGAACATGAGAGAATGAATTACCTTTAAAAGTGTAACTCCTTTTGATTTGAGCCTAAAGGCTTCCTTTGAAAGGATTCTGCCCAAAGGTAATCCTCTAGGATGAGGAGAGGGATGTGGAGAGAGTAAATTGGCAGGGTTTGGTCGAGACAAAGGCTTGAGGAGTGTGTGAAATGAGGTAGAGGTGGGGGCCTTTTATAAGAGGGGAGGAGGGGAACTTTTGGAAATCATGAATCTATTATTTTATTTTCAAAAGTGTTTTGAATTTCTAAGGTCCCACATTGATATATGTTTAAGATAAGATGATAATTCTTCGAAATATTCCCATCCAATAGTTTTTGGACAAGTGTAGGTCTTAGATATTACATTATCTTTCCATTTTATTTTAAATCTTTAAATAATGAGGTCATCGCTGCATCATCATGATGTCATAAATAATTTAATTTATTTAATGTCTAAAAATTATAAAAAAATACTATGATGTATGAAATATTTTTAGCTTTCCAATGACTATTTATAATCAAAAATATGATCTTTATAACCCCATTTAAAAATTGTTTTCGTAAAACATATTATGTTTGTGTCATTTTTACTTTTACATTAAATAAAAAGTTATTTATGTCATTTCCCAAACAAAGTGGCTCTATGGGGTCCCCAAGTTGACCCATGGCTTGTCTTGGTCGGACATGACACAACCAATGAGGGTATGACATGTGTCAAGCTCATATCATATTATTAAAACATTATTTTTACCTTAAACTACACTACGTACCACTAATCACGATTAAAAACTTAATAAGTTACTATTCACCAAAAAAATTATTTTAATCTCATTGAACCACATTTTACATACTAATGACAACCATGTATGTCGGATTTTTAAAATTCAATACACATTAGTGGTAAAATTTCATTTAACTGAAAAATCAGTTTGGTTGATTACCACTTAGTGGTTTCACTATTCATCAAAAATTGAAGTTTTTCAGAAAAATACCAAAAATTCACCCTAAGCTATATTTGATATTCCGAATTCAAAAATGAAGTCTATTTTACAAAATTCAAAACATATAATTCACATTAAATAATTTAATAATTAATTCCCGCTCTCAGAGCAAATAGCGTGTTTTTATAAAACAATAAGTATCAAAAGATTGACACCAGTTTAAGTCTAATTTCAAAGTGAAATTGATTCCAATGACCACCATTGGATTAAATGGTAAAAATATATTCAGATTACATATTAAGACCAATTCAAGAGATAATCTAATCATATAAATAAATTATATTAAGAAGCAGTTTTGATGTAAAATGCAGTATTTTTCACTATTCATTAAAAAATGAACATTGTCAGAAAAATACCAAAAATTCACACAAAGTAAATTTTGATGTCCCAATCATAAATAATAAGTTTATTTTGACAAACATAGATTATAAAATTGTCAAAAGATAGATTCAAAAATGGTTTTCCATCAAAAGTTAGTAAAACAATCTTTTAAAAATATTAGTGTATTCCATGCTTAAGATTGGATTTATTTTCATTTTAAGCCTCTAAAACACTATCTAGTTCATTAATAGACGTAGATAAAAATATCTATTATTCATTACTTGGGATGTTACAATAAAAGTCCTAAATGAACCTCAAATAATATTTTTCTAACCCCATAAAGCTTTGTATATTGAATACGTTATTAGTGTGCTTTTAATAAACCACTACCTGAACCTTATCTAGGTTCACTAACCCATCTTTCTTCGAGATGATGTGACCTAATAAGTGTATATGATCAATACAAAACTGAAACTTAGATAGTTTTCTAAATAGATTATGATCTCTTACTATACTCAGAACAATGTAAAGATGTTGGTCATGATCATCAGGAGTCTTAGAGTACACCAAGATTTCATCCACAAACACTACCACAAATTGATCCAGATAAGTATGGAAGACTCTATTCATCAAGTCCAGAAACATTTATGGTTTGTTTTTTAAACCAAAAATCAATACGACAAACTAATATAGGCCATACCTACTTCTGAAATCAGTCTTTGGTATATTATAAGTCCAATCTCGCAAATGATGATACGCTATTCTCAAGTAAATATTTGATAAGATGTAAGTTCCTATCAACTGGTCAAATAGATCATTGATATCTGTAATATGATATCAGTTCTTCATAGTAATCTAGTTTAATATTTTTTAATCATCACATAAGAAAAAACTCCCATCAACCTTCTTGGAAAAAAAAAATAGTTTACCCCTAGGTGACATATTCAGATATATAAATCACTTATCCTCTAAATCCTCTAGCTGAGACTTGAGATCTTGAAGCTCTATATGTTCCATTATGTATGGCGGTATTGAAATTGGCTCAACCCCAACATGAGTTAAATGGTAAACTCTACGTCTCTCTCAGGTGGAATCCCTAACAAGTCTTCAGGAAAGACATCCCAAAACCAGTCTACTACAAGCTAAAATACATCCTACTTTACACCTCCATCATCCAAAAATAGACTAGAAAACTAGTTTGTGATCTCTCCTAGTGGTTGATGAATTTTCCTTTCTCGGCCTTCCTAGATATTCCACTCTCTATGATTAATGTAGTTTTCACCCTTAGGAGACATAAAAGTAACCCACCTATGGTAATAATAAATTTGGGATTTGTATTATACTATCTGACACATTCCCCAAATTAGGTGGAAGCCTGACATGTCAAGAATATAGAGATACCAAAGAAAATGATACTCTTAAACCTCTAGAGAACACCCCTTTCACAGGTAAATGTCTCTCAATCATACTCCCGGTGATGTGTCTATCGTCAACACCCCGCTCAAGAACTTTCCCACCAAGCTCAGACCATCCACCAATTTTTTCAGAAATAAAGGAATGAGAGGTACCAATATTAGACAAGGTAGTCTATAATATATAATATATAATAATAGTACCTTTAACTATCAATGGTCCAACCTCTATATCCATAAGTTTAGGTTGCATCACATGAAACTACCCCATCCCTCTTCCTTATGATATAGTCTGAATCCCCTAAGCTGCATCACCTAGCTAATATGGGAATTATTTCCCAAAAATAACCACATCCACTACCTATACCTCTTGGGATAGTATAACTACAGCTACCAGACTGATATGGTACAGAAGATCCCCATCTAACACCCCAGTTCGGTCTAGCTCATGTATCACTACTCGCCAGTCACTGGGTCCCATAGAACTTCTGTTGATGTCCTATATTTCTTCAATAATGACACTATATTGGTGGTTGGGGCATTATATTTGGAAGTGTCTTGACCTACCACATTGGTGACAGATCACTTGAGTAAGATCCTGAGAAAATGATCCATCTTTCTGTGCACTGTGCTTACCACTACCCTAACTAATGTTGTTATAGCGATGGTTCCTGACCTTTGAATTCGTTCCTCCTGATCATCCAGCTACAATTATTTTTCATACACTAGAATCATCCTTTAGGTTCCCCTCAGTTATGAGACCCTGATCCACTACCATATAAAAAATATTTAATCGAAAGAGGTTAACTTGGGACTTAATATCACATTTAATTCCATCCAGGAAACATCTCATCATATATGTCTCATCCCCTGAAAATGCTAAAGAAAAGTGATGCAAGTCTATAAAAGATCTTACATAGTCCATCACAAACATACTCCCATGAGTAAAACTCATGAACTCAACTACTCTCTCCCTTATTAGAGTCTCTGGATAAAAGTGCTCAATGAACCTCTCTAAAAATTCCTTTTATAACATACCATATGCCTATCCAGTCTTCACCAAAATTTCCCACCAATGTTTCACTGATCCTTATATCATATAAGTAGATAAATTGTACCTCATATCAGTAGGAGTCTCTAAATGGTAAAGTATTGTCTCTATGGACTCAACCCAGAACAAAGATCCCTCCGGTCCACCCTCTTTATTAAAAGTCATAGGGTGACGCAATTGAAACTCCCTCGTAAGGTCAGAAATGCTTTTCACAACCCAACCTGCATCTCTTTCCATAAGCTGGATGAAGTGAGTGAAGTTCTCTCAGAACTGCTCCATGACTTCCTCGCCCGACATGATCAGTGCCTTAGGTTCCACCACTTGAGGATCACCCCTAGCCATGTCCTCTAGTCATCCTCTCAACAAGAGTCATCCTGGAGGCGTACTCCCTACAATTCCAAACACACATCTCAGAAAACATAACACAACACTAACATGTTTTCATAAGAGTGGAAATATAACAAGGCACAAAAAGTATTTTCCCTAAACCTCACCATGTGGTGATAACAAAGGCGATATCACTACCCTTAACCATCATACACCTAAAACCTAGTTAAAAAGGGTAAACACATTCTCATTATTCAAGTTTCTCATTTAGAAACCCATTTATTCTCATCCTATATCATTTTATAATCTTTCTCAATTTCACATTAGGAAACATTTTCAATTAAATTTCATAAGCAATGAAAAACAATTCAAGTTCAACAACATACCCATAACCCATTTTCCATGAATTCCCAAAAAGATTCATGTCACAATAACCGTGAGTGATTATAATGATGCATGAGAAATTGAATCTCATTCCATATTGGGCCATAAGTCATATCTCTGAAAATCTCAATATCAATAATCACAACATATAACAAGTGTGTCACCCAATGTGAAATAACATGAACTGTAACAACAATTACCAATAAAAACAATTCCACCATAGGAACTTGGTTTATCCCCCATACATGGGTTAGCTACTCCAATGAACAAGCTCATAACCAAGGCCTGAATCCTTATAGTATCCTATATACCTTTCCCAAATAGTAATAAAAAATAAAAATAAAAGAAAATAGCCTCTGATACCACTTTGTAACATCCCAATTTGGGTTCCATGCACCAGTTCCCCAAGCCAGTTTGCTACATGACCTCAGGCATGCCTCCCCGTATGGGAGAGGCTATCGACTAGAAGTGAGGGTCTTATATTAGTTATGGGTATACTATACCCTTTTTTCAGAGTAAAACCCCATTATAAAAAAATAAAAAATAACCAAATTTATATACCTAGACATAAGGATTCCAATGTCACATGATGACCAAAACTGAGAATACAATATCAAAACTGGACAATAGAAATGCCAAGATAATGTGTGCATCAAGTGTCAAAATGAAAACTCAAAAGTAAAGAAACTGAAAACTCCCAAATGGGCCCCGAAACACATCTGGTTTCCTCATCAATGCTCCATCCAAACTCAACCACCTAACTCGAGGATTTTTCCTTTATCCTATCCCACAACCATGAAATCTATTCGGGTACCGATCAGGCAGCCTGAGTAGGGTGTGAGTACAACTCATTAGGCCACCACCAGTATCTTCTAAAACAATAGCTTGTAAAATAAAATTTTATATTGTTGAATAAATAATGAATTACAATTTATAAGTAAATAGATATCATATTATTAATTAATCTTTATTTAACAACATAAACTCCCAGGTTATCATGGAAAACCATATATCAATACTTGATTCAACCCATGATGGAGTATGAACTAATCTCAAATGATATTACATCTCATAATTCCATTTTTACCATTAATTAATTCAATTCACATATGATTGAACATGTTTCAATTTCATAATTCATACAATTGAATAACCATGTTACCATTCATTAATTCACACTTGAATTCCCATGTTACCATTCATACCTCACACATTTGAATGACTATGTTCCCATTCCTTAATTTTCACAATTGAATGACCATGTTACCATTCATTAATTCATACTCTAATTCCCAAGTTACTATTCATAAACAAAAAATTAATTCAATCATTAATTATACACTTCAATTCCATTACTAATTAAAAAATTAGTTAATCATACCAATACCATTAATTAATTCACTAATTAATTAATCATCTCAATATCATTACTAATTCAAAAATTAGTCATCACATAATTCCCCTTAATTAATTACCCAATTAATTAATCACAAAAATCCATTTATTTAACTCAAGAATTAATTAATCACTAACCCATAATAAATTCAACAATTAATTATCTCAATTTACCATCTAAATATCTCATAATTAATTCATTAATTAATTATCTCTAATAAACTAACTCAAAATCTCATTCAATAATTAATAATCTCAAATCATCTATTTCATTATCACAAAATTAATTGAATAATTAATTATCTTAAATCAACTAACTCAATATCTCATAATTAATTCAAAAATTAATTATCTAAAATCAAATATCTTAATATATCCTAATTAATTCAACAATTAATTATCTCAAATTAAATCTCTCAATATATCATAATTAATTCAAAAATTAATTATCTCAAGTCAACTCTATCAATATCTCACAATTAATTCATAAATTAATCATTTAATTCCCAATTCTCAATATCTCAAAATTAATTCCACAATTAATTATCTCAAATCTATAATATCCAATATCCCTAATATCAAAACACCCTAAAATTAATTAATTCACCAAATTAATTAATTCAACCATGAACTCAATTTATAATAATCTAATAGAAATTCTATAATTACATACACATAATTTCAATCAATAAAATGGGATTTGAATTATAAACCACCTTCCTCAATTCGTTGACGAACGATCTCCCAACAGAAATCCCCAATTTGAATGAAATTATGACATAGAAAAAATCTAGATCTCTTATTTATAGATCTAAATACACAATATTAGATCTAGATCCATCAAGTATAGATCTATATCTAACAAAATAGTGGATAACATCCCACCAAAATATTGGTAGAATAAGAAGAGATCAATCCAGAAGAAACCACATACCAGAAGAGGTGTGGATCTTCCAACTTGGATTTAAATCACCAAGAACAGAGGTTGGACATCCTTATAATTCCTCTAAGAGGATCTATAATTGAGATAAATCAATTATGGGTTTATATTGGGAGTTTGAGGTATTATATTGGGTTCAATAAATATTTTAATAATTTTCGAGGGACTAAAATCTTGTATGCATGGTTTGCTGCTCAAGGCGCACAATTTCCCCTAACTGTTTGCATAAACATGAACCTATTTTAGGGGGGATGCATGGTTTCTCCTATTATGGTTGATGGTTTGAAAATTATTACACCAAATGTGAAAATATCCACTGAACAGGGTTTCATTGTTTTCTGGGCTGGGGCGCAGGGTTTGGGCAAATCGTTCTCTAACCGTTCACTTTCCCATTTCCTTCTAAAATTTTATAATTTCACCCAAACGCACCCCAAGGTAAAACCCAAAATAAAAGTAATAAACACAAGGAATAAGATTATCTATAAATTAACTTGAGAGATCTCCAGAAAATATTAGGGTTTTACACTTCTCCCCACATTATAGGCATATAGATGGATGAAATTTTGTTCCACCATGTGATTTATTTGAGTTTTCAGAAGAGTTAATCTTCCATTCCTTATAAAAACCATGTGAATTGTGTTAATCTCTAATTTACATTTGTATATTGAATTCAAAACTAATTATTTCTTTATAGATACTAAAGAATCTTATATCCAATTCTTTCGTATCCTTAGTTTTATGCCACCAAATAATTGATCAATTTTGATTTCTGGAATGATGATTAAAATAGAAACGTACCTTGAAATATGTGTAAAATTATCTTCATAGGTACCAATAGAATAATTATCCTTATTATAAATCATAAGGAATTCCTTCTCCATACTTATACACAGAATATGAGGGATGTACTTACTAAAAAATATCCTTCTAAACTCATCCCATTCCATAGAGTCAATTTCTTCCTCTTGATTAAAATTATTAATAAGGTTCCACAATTTATCTTATTTACCTTCCAAACAATAAACAACTAAGACAAACTTTTCATGTTTTAAGCAATGGAGAATAGAAAATATCTTCTCAATGGTTCTGATCCATCACTTAACTACTTGTGGATCAATTTACCCACTAAAAGAATGTGAATGTTGTCTCATGAAGGATTCAAAAGAACATTTTTCCCTACTTTGATCACTTACAAACTTCACATGGTCCGTAACTTGAGAAATTTGTGTGAGAATAGAAATAAATTTTTTCATCCTAGATCCAATATCATTTGGTTTTTCAGGTATGAAATCATTCTATTTTTCATCACATTCAGTATTAACATGGTTCCTTTGGCTTCCATCCATTGACTAAAACCAAAATTCATAGTGTGTGCAACACTAATCATAGTGTAAAACCAAAAAATTATGAAAATTTATTTATAGGATGTCTAAATCATAAAAAAGTATTTTCAATATATTAAACCATGGGTTTAGACTACATCATCCATGATCATCATCTATTCAAATCCTTCATAATAGTTTGTAAATAAAATGTGGAATAAACAAAACATATCCCCTAGGAGTTTCAAACTAGGAGTGAAGTAAGGATCATTTTAATGTACCTTGTAATTCTTGAGTCAAGCCCAATGTGCATTTTTTTTTGTTTATTACCCCTAGTTACCATTATTTCAGAACCACATCCACTTGTAGTATCCATACATGGATGTATTTCTAGGAAAACCACTAATATATTTCTTACCAAACATTTAGGATGGTATCCTATACTTAGACTTATCCTCAAGGTTTTTATAAATGATTTTATAATACTAATATCCCAACATTGAAAAAACCATTCCTTTTATACCAATTATAAGAAACTAGTATTTTCATACATAAATATCACATATTTTTAGATGGATATTAAATATATTTTTTAAACACACACTTGAGGACCATTATAGTTTAGTATATTTGGATACTAGAAAAAAAATATTCATAATTCATGAAATATATTTAAGATATCCCAAAAATAACTTCTCATATATTACTCCTCTTAGACATACCTTACCCAATCCTTTCTTTATAACCTATAGAAGGAAACATAAGAAAGTGTGATATCAAATTCTTAGTAAGGGTAAACAAAAACTATATAAATCTATGATCATATGAAATCATAATATAATAATAAGGGTATGTGAATATGATTATAAATTTTAAATTTTATACGTAACCTATCATAGAGAATAAATGTGAGTTATGGAATAAATTTTATCATTTTAGAAAACATGGCCCCTAAGAGTGAGAAATCGTCATAAAATAATCGTGAACCACAATCTCATGTCATAAAAGTGTAGAACCATCATAAATATAGAAAAAAAATAATATGTTAAGGATAACTACCAATACCATCAACTCGATCAATGATGAATCATCACCTATTTCCTATTGTGGTTCAGGATGCACCTATTTCCTATAGTGTATTAGGACACACCTGTTTCCTATAGTGTACCAAGCCCATAAAATTTTTTCCCATTGTTATCTCATGATATATAAATATTTAACCAATTCATTGGATTAATATATATTCCCCATCTATCTTATAATTAAAACTATACTTATGTGTTCCAAAATATCATAAAACATTCATCATATCATCACATTATAACCCATGTAAAGAAAATGGGTTTTATAGACATTTGATCAATTCACTATAGAATAAAACATGAAAAATAAATAGGTTTCATAAATATTTCATAAACATAAAATTAAACAACCAAATAAATAATAAGGATGGTATCACTCAATATTATTTCCATAAAATCATAAGCAACATCAAAATATTTCATCTTATACGAAAAATGATTTTGAGGGATCATAGGAAAAATTTCTTGAGTAAAATAACCTTTCTAGTTTAAAAAAAAACTTTTTAAAAGATAAAAACTCATAAAAAAATTTTGAAATAAATTATTTAAAATTAAAATTTTAAACAAATAATGTAATATTTTAAGAATTTACTAGTCATGAAATCAGTAAATTTCAATCATTCAGTACAAATTAAAACATAGATTCCATTCACATTTTTAGTAAAATCCAAATGGCCTTGTTTGGAAAATGACATGGAGATATATTTTAAGAAATCATGTAAAAATTAAAAAATGGGTAAGAATTTATTTAGTAAATTATTTGGATAGTGTTAAAAAATTTATTTTTTTTAGAAAACATGGATATATAATAGAAAAAAAAATTCGGTCAAAGAGGTAAATAAAGATGATTTTTATTAAAAAAATTATTTTGAACTCTTAATTACATAAATAGAGGAAAATTAAGTGATAATATTTATTATCATCACATAACCAAATTAGGGAAAATTTTAAAATTTTCTTGGGATATTCTTCATAATATTTCCTCATCAGAAGCGTAAACATAAACAATCCTGATAAACAATGAGATTGTATTATAAAACCCTTAACACTTTGGTAAAATTCAATCATAAGGTCCATGGAATAATAATATTAAATGAGACATAAAAAATCATAATAATTAATATATTAAGGATATTACATGTTAAAAGGGTTGTATATACACCTCATAAAAGAAGATAGGTGCATAACATAAAAAATGTCTCAAGGAAGGCTAATTGAGACAAAAATTACATACCTTCAGTTCCTATTCCCTTGAAAGCTCTGTAGCATCACATATAATAAATATAAATTCATTATACATATATTTAGGTACCATAATAATATATATAATATCATATACTATGTACTTATACCATTTTATTAACTGTTCATTAATAATTCATTATTAAAATTATGTTTCGAGAAACAACTGCTTCATTTTTCATGTATGTTTTGGTTTGGTATTTTCAGTCCATTTAAATTTATAATGGTTATATATTTCCCATAATTTTAATCATGATATAAATATCATATATATTTATTATATATTTATTTATATCAATCCACTAAAGTTTTATATAGATACTTAATTACATTGTTTAGGGATATGGTATGTCATACGTACGCGTGAATGTTGTATCCATTTTCTAAAAAGATTGAACAAACATAAAGTAAATAATAATTATTTATAAAAATAATTATGATTTATTATACATATTATATATTAATTAAATTTATAACATATTATTATCCATGTAAAATGTATGTGAGAAATGAATCACATCGCTTTGTGAGGAGGTAGTCTGTAATACACAAGATCGATGTTATCGTATCCCCCACAAAATTGAAAGAAAATGGTATATGGGATAATAAATTTAAAGAATTATATTTGTATTAAAAATATCATATATATATATATATACATTATATCCGTCATCATACCGAACTGTGAGAGGTTTTGAAGGAAAATGTGTCACATCAGTTCATGAGGTGGTAATCCACCATACACACAAGCGATGATATCATTTCCCATTTGAGAGAAGAGAATATGGATATAGTTTATTCCCATAAAATAATAAAAATTTAGTATATTTAATATTTGGCACATATTATATTACCATGGTTTAATAATATTTTAAGGAGGTAAAGTAATAAATAAATAAATAATTCTCATTGAAGAATGTTACCACTTTTTCGGGTAATCTCTATAGGATTGCACCAAAACCATTCCAAGGTTGAATTTATGATCAAAATAAGGATTGTATGATGATATTTTGGTCTCAATTAATGGATTGTGGTATATAATTTCTTAAACAAATGGTTTTGGATGTGTGAATAGGAGAGGGGAGGGGTGGCCTTTTATAAGTGGGGGAGAGGACACTCTTGGAATTTTTGAAAAGAAAAAGGCGTACCCACATTTTTCTCATTCTAAATGGGTCCAAAATAGACCATTATTAATACTAGAAGATATAATGTAGAAATAAGTCCCTAAAATATTTTTTTTATAATTTTATAGGTCATTTTACCACTTTTATTTTTTGTTTAACTCCCCGGTAATCCCAATTTCACCATAATCATTGTAATTAGTTTTTATTTATTTTACTATTCATAATGGTAAAAAATTAAGTTTAAATTATTATAAAATATAAAATTTTATGATTCTAGATATGTGATCCAATATTTTAAATTTAACTCAAAGAATTTTCAGAATTTAATTTAAAATTAAACCCACGTATGTGATGAGAATGTAGTTTTCAAAAGGGAAAATTCTCCTAAGTATAAAAAGTTTTAATATCCCAATTCAATATGGAATTGATTAAAATGACCTAAATTGGATTAATAAATATATAATTTAAATAATTTTACTTTTATAACCATATTAAATAAATTTATAAGTTTTTAAATTTTGTAAATGAAAAGACAATTTTTAATAAAAACCATCATTTTCAATATTCACTGAAAATTTTATCTTTTTAGAAAACACTTAAATATTCACTCCAATATAATTTTGACATGTAGATTTCAAAAATTAATATTATTTTTAAAATATATTATCTAAAAGAGATAAAAATTACTTTTATTGTTTTTTCAAAAAATTCAATCATCACATTTTTTGAGAAAAATAGTATTTTTAAAAAATATAAAAAAAATTTCTAAAAATTAAGTAATATTTATCAATGGGTTTTATTTTTAAAAAAAATTATAAATAATATTATAAAATTATTTATTACCATTAATACTGCTCATAATATAGCTAGGTTATAATTTCCATGTTTGAATAATAATAGCACTAATATATCACGATCTATTAAAGCTTGGTGTCACGTGTAACACATGCTAAACTTGGTGTTGTGTGTAACGCTAGCTATAGAATAAATTTTATTTATTTGAAAAAAAATCATAAAAACTCAGAGTATTACACTAATTATTTTAATTAAGTTACCCCTCAATAGGTAATTATATCCCAAAGTTCTAGGTTTAATTTATACTCTCAGACATCAGTGACCGAGATTTCCAGTCGGTACATGAGGGTCCATCGGGTCCCTATAGACATTGTGAGATTGAATATTAATATTTTCCTTTTTATTAATAAACCTAAATAATTTTAAAGAGTATTACCACCTAAAGTGGTTTGGCCACTCATACCACATACATATAATTAAATAAATAATACCAAAGAGAATATGCATAAATACCACCCACCTTATTCTGAAGTGAACCCCTTTTCCAACATAGCTCAACAACTCCCACCGAGGCTCACCATGCCCATATGGACATCATCAAAAACATATGAGGCCCTATCTCAAAAAAACCACCAAATTAATTAATTATATTTAAATTAAATTAATTAATTAACTAAATAATAAAACAGCAATTTATTCTAATTTAAAAGTTCAAAAATTCCTAAAAGATCACCAGTCGATATTGTCACACCAGAACCACGAACATCCACTTGTCAACGACCCATAACATACTTTCGATATTTAACAAGGAAGAATACCTAACATGTGATAATAAAACAATAATTAATTTAATTTAATTTATAATAAAAATATTTGTTAAATCACCATGAAAACATTACTCAATGAAACCAAACATTATGACATACATACATCATCTTGTGACACCCTCAACACAAGTATCATGAAATCCCCCTTAAAACATGGTTGATTCTTCCATGATCTGGTGGAATTAGTGCCCAAAAACTAACCAAGAGAAAAAAAATCATAAAAAAGTGAGAGGGATATCCAGGGAGGCTATCAAAACACGCCATAAATAACTAATGAATGGACTCAAAAAACCTTTAATCAAAACAAAATAGAATAAGAAAGGGAGATTGGTAATCTGTGGTGTGTACGTGTGAGATTAAAGGAATAAGGGGTGATTCCCCTTAACAAATCATCGGGGTAAAGTTCTATTTTACCAATTTTAATGAGCCTCATGGTTTAGGTGCACAATTTTCCAAACCGTTCAGGTGGGATTTCCTCACAACCATCCACCTTACATGGTATAGTCACACAGTTTACAAGACTGTGCACCAACTATGTGGGTGGATTTGAAACCCCATTACAACCTCACATGGTATTCCTCTGAAACCTTGCATAGTTTTACCTTAACCATTATATATCCAATATATCTAAATGTTATCCTTATAAAATTAACAAAAATTTAATTGAGGTTCAGGTTTCCACAAGATTTTCACTAAACCATGTGCATCAAACTGATATTCCTATACAAAATCCTCTTAAACTACTAAATCATAACCTAAAGATCCCAAGTCTCACCCAAACACCTAATATATTTTCCAAGAATCATTTATCAAATAAAAACATAATTTTGATTCATTCTAACACTTAGAATTATATTCCGAATTTTAGATCAAAATTTGACCTGAAAAGAAATAGAAAATTCAAATTCTTCATAAATTTTAAAACCCGTATGGACATGGGGTCTTAAAATCTCCCTAAAAAAACATTTATCACCCTTAAGAAGTATCGGTGGTCATCCATCTAAATATATTGACCTAACACGGTCATCAAAACCCTCTTAAGTAGTTGTGTTTTGTTACTAAATTCCCAAGGCCCATATTACGCATAACCTTCAACCTTAGGTGATCAAACCATCAAAACCCGATCCAATGATCACAACCATCACTAAAACATCGAGAGGACAATTACCTTATCTCATATATTCTAAAATATGATCACATATCCACCAAAAACATCATCCAGACTATGGTTCGTCCCACCAAAAGACTTATCATGTGAATCCAAAACCAACCTTCAGCAACTCCCACTACCTGAATTTCCAATTGAAACATGCCTCTATCATCCTAATGATGAGGACAACATAGTTATCAACCACTAAACCTATTCAAATGTGAGATAACCACTCAAACACCTCAAATTAGAACTAAATTGTTTGAACTCTAGTTGACCAAGTTCAAAACCCAGTCGTGCCTTCTTTTCCTTGAAAAGTACCAACCAATCCTTGAAATGAATCATCCATATAAAAAATGATGAACCTAATGCAGTTTTAGGCTCTCTACATCCAATACTCATAAAACCACCAGTTGGACCGCCTTTTTCTGACTCACCACAAAATTCTCAACTCTAGCCACTGATGCTTTACCACTTTGCAGGTCATGATGACTACATGCACAAAGGAATCCCGTGATTTTTTCACCCTGATAACCAATGTCTATGCCCAAATTCTAGTGTAACTTCTTTTTTAGATAATTGATCTAAAAAAATAATCATAATGTTCTACGATGCATGTCAACACACCTCTGATATGGCTCCTTATCAGATTCCGCTAACACTATATCATGTATGATTCCAATTCACCCACCATCTCTAAAAGAAAATACAATTTTACACTAGAAATTAACCAAGAATTCAATATTAATATAAAACCATCTTCTCATCAGTATAGAAATTCCAAAACCATATTCCTTTACATCAGAACCCCTTCTAGTATGAGCTACATCCTCTAATTTCCCATGGTGGTTTCCCCACTATATGAATCCCCTTATAACACTCTTTAATTATCACTTAAGTAGGTTCCAACATCACTCGTGTGTTGCTCATTCTGATCCAAACTAATCTCATCCATCAATACCTGACCAAAATTTCACATGGATCAGTCATGCCAACATAAGCGATCCAACTCTGATGTCCCCTCTAACATTGAGGGACACCTCTGATTTCATCAAACCTCCAAGTCGATAAGCCCAAAAGTATTTTATCTTGCTCTATCAATACTCAGATCACACCTAGTTTCTCACTAATTCATAATTATAATGGGTAGAATTCACAGTCAACATGTACCCTTCTTTCTCATCCACCCAATCACCTCACCTGACTCATGCTCCTATGAGTCACACATGATGAAATTAATCCTATGTTCCATAACCACAGATCATTCTCCACAACATGTTAGTTTTTTAGGATAACCACATGCTTAACTACCGCTTAACACCATTCCACTCACGAGTATATACCCATGCTATCACTATAATAAAGGGTGACTTGCATAGTTCCAATCATGTAATGAACGAGGATTATCTCTAGTGTAGTTATTTCTTTTCTGATAAATTTTGGATGAGTTTTTTCATTTACTCTATTCTTTTGAATCTTTTCATTATATTCATTTAGTGTCTATTTGGGGTTGAAATTGGTATTCCTTTAATTCATTAAACATCTAACTATTCTTATAAATTACTATTGGTAGGTTAGGGTAGTTTTGTTTAAACATGGTTTTGGGTTACCTTCCCTATTAATTAGCTGAACTACTCAATATATTAAAAGGAGTTTTACTAGGGTGTCTAGTGTTTTCCCCAACCAAAGGATTCACTAAGACCTAATTTTGATGACATATTATGTTATATATTAACCTTTTACTTTACTAATTCATGAATATTAATTTACTAATTCATGGTATTCCTTCATTAATTTATTTTTTATAGTATAATATACATTTTTTTTCATTAATCATAAGTATTATATGAATTTTATAAAAAATTTATATGGGATGTGCCTCAAAATTTCTACATGATACACTTTCATAGATATTTAGTTAGTTATTTAGTTAGTTAGTGTTTCATTTGATATTAAAATTTCATAATTTAGTTACTAGTGGGAATTAATGATGTTCCATGGTTGGTTAACATGACTCAATAATTTTACCTATTGAATTAAAAATTGAAACTTTGATAACTTTTCTTGCAAGCAATATTCCTTCAAGGTCTTCAAAAAATATCCAAATGATCTTCATGATCTTTATTCATCTTAGAGTGCACCAAAATATTATTTAAAAATAAATTAAAAAAGGTTTCAAAATATCAGTAGAATTTATGGTTCATAAAATTCATAAATACTATAGAATAATTTATATACTTAAAAGGAATAACCAGGTATTAAAAATGCACATAACTTCTTTAGAATGTATTCATTGGAATATCATTTTATGTGATTATAAACTAATTATACCCTGATCTGAGGACTATCTTTGAAACCCATCATTACCCTTTGAACCAGTTTAATAGATCATCAAACCAAGTCAATGGGTACTTATATTTAATAGGTACCTAGTAAATTTTATTATACCAATGATATGTCAGAGACATTTGTTTTCCTTCATTAAAAAGTGAATCATTTCCAACTATAATGACACAGTGGAGATAATAAAACCCTTTCTATCATGACCATCCAAATGAAATTTTAGTTCCTTCAACTCCACTACATCCATCCAATATGATGGTAGAGAGATAGAACTTGTTCTGAGAAGTAATTTAATGGATATTTCTACTTCACACTTAGGTGATAACCCCTAGTGATATTGAATTAATTACTATGTAACCATCAATTTTATAATATTATATAGTACAACACTCATCCAAATTACCCATGTAAAATGCCTAAGGTTCCCATATATACCTTATCCAAAACCAAGACACATAGAAAAACTATCACAACACCAAATATCAAATCTTATTAATCTAAATGAGACATGTATATGAAATAAGTATCAGTAAAACATTATTGAATAGAAACCTTGTCACAAAACTTCTTATAAATGTAAAATAATACAAAAAATAGAACACATTTTGTAATAATGATTCATTTTTTTAAAAAATTAATTTTAATATTCAATTGAAATTAAAAAATTCTAATAATTTTTTTTGAAACATATCTTATGTATAAAAACAATTCTTTGTAATGTGACACATATAAGTTACTGTTAAAACATAATTTTTTAATCACAAATCCAAATAACAAGAAGGATATTTATAAATAAGTATAAATAAAATTATATTGGTTCTACAATAATCAAAAATATTACTTTGAAAACCCAAGTACCAAGGGAATGACATAAAAAATAAAATTATGGGGAAACACTTATCTAAATCCATTGAACCTTGTTTTCTTCATCAAATACAAAATTAGTAAGGTGAAGAGGATCCATCATGAACCCTAGGTACCAAGAAAACCAAGATTAAGGATTAAACTAACTATGGGACAATCCACCATAGCTAACTATGGAAATAAGGAATGAAGAATGTGGCAGAAGAAGAAGAGAAAAAAGGTAGAGAGGAAGGGAAATGAAGATGAAGAGAGAAATAACTTGATAAAGTCACATGTATTTATGAAGATAAACCATGGGAGACTAGAGGAAGAGGAAGGTATCTACTAGGATATATATTTCTTGAGTTTTCAAGCTAAAGACGGAGAAGATAAGAGATAATATGATTAAGGTAAAAAGGGTAAATTCAAATTTTAGTTTCCTGGGAGGATCATGCGATTTGGGAAATCATGAACCAACCATGTTGAGGACTATAAGATTATCTGGGAAGACTATCATGGTTTTGTTACATAGTTTTGGAAACCATGTTTTAGCTTTGTGGAAGCTTATGGAATTCATCCCCCACCCCCTTCACACATTTGGGTTGTATGGTTCGTATAATCCATGCACTAACCATGAATCCTTTATTATCTCCTCATTTCATAATTTTTTACCTAAAAACTCTCAAAAATTATAAAAATAAGTTAAATTAATGAAAATATAAAAAATAAATATATACCACGGATAGATAGGATTTCAAAAAACCGCCAATATTTCTATTTTTCTTTTATTGTCAACCTGACCAAGATCACATTCAACTTTGACCTTAAGGACAAAAACACCTTCTGATTGATCTTCTCCCCTAATTTTGGGTTGATATTTATCAACCATTTCCATAATAACGACCTAAATTTATAAAATTAATTCGGTTTCACATTCTTCATGCTATATCTCCCCATTTTCATTCTCTTCCTTTCTCACAAACTCTTCTACTGAAAGTTATTTTTTGATTTATTTCCAAATTAAAAGTTTTGTTTAGGGGAAACTTCCTTCATTGTCTTTGTATATACTCACCTTAAAATTATCCATTATTCTTAATTTTAAATATCAAAACAAGATGACCATATTTTTCATAGTTAAAGTATTCCAGTGGTATCTTTCCTTCAAAACTTTCTTTACCTCGCTTTATTTTTCTCACCATAAGTGATAATAAGTCATCACTAAAATATTACTCATCCCTATATTTATGTATATAAATATTATCCATGGATTTTAATTTCACTTAATTTGGTTAATGATTTATTTCTTCCATTTTTACATGTATCTCATATGTGACCAGCTTTTATGTAAATCTCTACAAGATTTCCTTCTTTTAAATCCAACACCATCGGAATTTATAAGGGTGGAAATAAACTTAGAACCTTTTATATCAATGTATTTAATCTCATACCCAAGTCTAGGAATATTTCCTATAACCTCAATGGTATAGTGAAAGAAACCATCAATATTTTCACATGATCTCATCTTCAAATCAAGAAACCTATTATGAAGAACCTATATCTTAACTTCTTTTATTTTATGTCACCCTTATAAATATTTTTTATGTTTTCCTAAATTATTTTATTCAATATATAACTCATCACTTTCATGTAAATAAAATTCAAAAATGATCTAGACAACACATTTTATTCCTTTTCATCCATATTTATTATCTTTATGTCTTCCTTATTCATAAAAAAATCATGGAATTATTGAATTGTATTCCATGAGTCGGTGTTGGGAAAACATCTAATATGAGAGACTAAAATTTTGATCTCATTATATTCAACCAAACATTATATTATCACCTATAAAACAATATAACTCCTTTAGCATTCACTAAATTCTAAATGTAAAAAATATTCCTCTGGTAGATTTACCCAAATTAAATGTATAGATTTAATACAACTTTTTTTAACCATAGTTCTAAATACACCACATGAGGGGTGAATTATAGTGTAATGTTTTTCTCGAATTCAATCAGATATCTTCCTCACATTGGTAAAAGCACATTTAACTTCTTAAAACAAATCACACACAATATAAAAATATAAAAAAGTAAATACAATAACATAGAGGTTTTAATTGGTTTATAACTAAGGGTTACTCCATAGAGAATATGTCGATCATGTTTCAATATACCAGAGGATGTCACTACTCTATTTAGATGATTACAAGTTTAGGAAGAACTCGATATCAATACAAGGTCAATTATTATTTATCAATATTAAATCATTTCCTTAAGGAAGTATATAAGAATATATATGACACACAGGTCACTCACAAAGAAACTTTATGATATAATAAAAATAGAAAAACATCATGTTTACTTTTGATGCACTATAATTTCCTCTAACAATATTTTTAATGCTTATACAGTAACTTTTTTTCTTTTCTTATAAAGAAACTAGATGAGTATCTTGAGTTATCTGCTATTATTTTTCTCTATGATCAAGTTATATCCATGTATTTCCTTTTTATTTCAAATCACACTCTACCCTTCTATATTTTTAGATATTCCAAACATACAAAAAAAATTTCCCCACCTCTTTTATCTCTCTATTTTGTTATTTTTTTTCAATAATACTTCAATTATCAATCCCATGAGTTTCCCACATATCACCAACTGATAAGATGCAAAAACTATTCAAATTGGTTATATAATAACCCCCAATAGCTTAGTCAGTAACCATTATTTTTAAAGAATATAAATCTTTAATTTTTATAGAAAAATCTGGCACAACAGTATGGAAAAGACCAAGAATGGCCATTTTGGAATCCACTTCTACATCAACCTTTGAGATCCATATCATAACTGTCACCAGTACCTAAATATTTTAGGTGTTTTAAACTTAAAATATAACCAAATCTGGACCATAAATAGCATAGTCCCTTCTGTACCACTACATAGTCTCTCACCAGTCAAAATGAAATTTGAAATAATTACCTCCACTCCCAACTCCTCATTTCAGTTTATTCCAAAAAAAACTAATACTCAAAACACCTATCACCATGGAATGCATAGTGCTAACTCTTGGTTTTGAATATTCTTATATGAATTACTTAAAAAAAAAATCACCAATTTCATGCATACTTGTTTCACACTATGAAATTTACAAACCAAAATATCATGGTATATGCCTATTTTATAACCATCTCACTATTTCCAATTAATCTTTGAATCGCAATCCAAAATTTCTTCTTTAACATCTTCTTCCAAATCCCTTTTTTCTTATATTCTCAAAGATCATGATCACCAATTATATCTATCTACTAATTCCAAAGAAAAATAATTCCTTCTATAATTAATTTATTCTCCCATGAAACACATTTCAATATAACAGTCTTTATCACCACATCTTGGTGAGATCATCATCCACCATAATAACTTTTATGATCTATCAATCACTCTATAAACTTCTCCATTACTTTTATCAACTCAAATCTCATTAATAACATTTGATTCTAGGATTTCCTAAAAACAAACACAAACACAGTACATCAAATATTCTTTAATTAATCTAAAAACACAAAAATCTACCCTTTATTACAATAGAATCATTAAAATAAAAATTCAAACATAAAATTATATGAACCTCATTATTGATCATCATCATCAGTTGACTAGTGAAGTTAATTCATATCACTTAGCAACAACCAAATAGTTCTTGTCTTCAGAGGTGAAAAAATATGAATAGAGTCACCTAAATCTTTGTTGGGATCACTTATCCTTCAAAAATGTATTTATACATCCTCTTTAAAGGTAAATAAAATAATAGATTATGTGAAATTTTAGTTTAAAATATGATTATATCAGACCACACACCATAAATAAAGAAAAGGATACTTCCTTTTATAATATATATTTATTTAATGAAGTTTCTCTAGGATTTAATAACAGTTTTACAACCTTTAACCTTACAAAATTATAAAACTTATAACATTTAACTAATTTATTTTATTAAATTTTAAACTTATTTTAACAAAATTATGTATTAAAAGCTAAAAATTAATGAACATGTAAATCTATTATAGGAAAAATCATATATTCTTGATTATCCAAAATAGACTAACTATATTGAATGAAGAAATCATATTTCATTCATACAAGTAGTTAAACACATCACATGTCACTCAAATAAGCATGTCCATGAATTTTATCAGTCTAATTCAATCAAGGGAATAGATGTCAAAATTTTCATGCAAGAGGAGAAATGTTATCTTGGGTAAAATCAATTAACAAAATGATCAAAAACATACCTAACCACCTTATTATTACCATAACCTCATGTTTTGCAAGAGAAAGGTATAAAAGTATAAATATTCATATAATAATAATATTTTCAACTTCAAATAATTGGTATTCATTTGAAGAATTCATATTTAAGTATATCAATGATCGCATAACATTCCTTTTGATATACATTTTTTTATCATTATAGATAATAAGTCTCAATTTATTATCTCATAGGTCTAATATGTATCATATATGGGGATTTAATCACTCTAACCTTATCATATCATCACCAACAATAATTCCACATGATGATCATGGATTAAGTAAAACTTAAATTCTATTCATTGAGGAGATTTTATTATTCCACTCTTCATGTGAAATGTCCAACATATATAAATAATGGATAAATAGATATTTAATTTATTATAAAATAATGATATATTTACATTTAACATAACCATTACATCTATTATACCATATATATAATACCCAAATAGTATACATGATTCTATTTCTTAGGTTTCATTGGTGGATTTTTCAATGGATCTACTATATTATACTCAGCAACTGACCAAAAAATATTATCAACACCCATATCAATGATAAATCAAATGAGTTTTTATTTTTAAAGGATGTTTTTAGCCATGTAGTGAGGTCAAGGTTCCTTGTTCTGAGTAGTAGATATATTATTATCCTAGTAAAGTTTCATTAATCCCAAAATTATAGGTCACCCCAAGTTCATTAATGAACTTCTTGATCTAAAAAATGTGTGACATATAATCTAATGCAAGAATGTACTGTACCTCAATTTACATGTCTATAATGGTGGGTTGTTTCAAACTCCTATAATATCTTAACTATTTATTAAAATCAAAAAATTAATTGAGATCTTGAATTATCCTTATCTGTTTATAAGCCAACATCATTTTATCCCTTTAAAATGAGATCTTACTTTCCTTTAAATATTAGTAACATATCATTATATATTCTCAATTAAATAAGGATGTTATTCACAAAAAACTAATGGATCACACCAATATTGAATTGGTATCTACCAGGTAGTCTCAAATCACATGATAAATCAGGTTGATTAAACACTATGGAATATGTGAGAGACTCTATAGTAAATTTATAAAGGATATTATCCCTATTTCTCCTTTATAACTCTTTATAATTTCATTGATTATTGATAATAATAGTTCCATACAATAATAATAAAGGAATATTTTTAGATTTATTTATGATAATCCTATTTTAAACTTTACTAATATAAGTGTTCTAACTCAATAAAATAATCCTTTTAGATCTATCTCTATATATTTTCATAACTACTATATAGGATTCTCCACCAATATATTTCATTTAGAATAACTTTCTGAAATATATATTTACATAATGTAAAATCAAGGAATCATTTTCATTAAGAAATATTTCATTTATATATAACTATATCAATAACAAAACACTTAATATATCACACTTTTATACACAATATCATGTAGATTCTTAATGAAACTAAGTTATTTTATTGCATCATCAAACTAAATTTTCCATATTCAAAAACATTTCTTTAATAAATAAATATATTTTTGTAATTTTCATAATATAGAAATATCGTATAGCACTTTAAATCCTTCATGTTATATCTTATACATGTCCTAATCAAGGTTCCTATTAAGTAAATTGGTTATGGTATCTATTTTATATATCTCATAATCATAATGATTTTTAATGTAAAACAATACAATAATGGAATTTATTATTTTATCTTTTGAAATGTTCTTACGTATAGTTAATTCAGGGAATTTATTTATACCATTCTTCCACCACGATAAATTTGTCAGTAGAAACTATAACATTCAATTCATTTTTCTTATAGAAAACCCACATGCACCCTATAAGTCACTCCACTTTATGTACATCGACCAAGTTTCAAACTTGGTTAGTGTATATGTATTCCATCTCAGATCTTATTAACTCAAACCATTTCTTATAATTATAAATCTCAAAGAAATATTAGTCTGTATAAAGTTTATTCTCAATAAATATTACTTCACCTTCATTTTCCATAATAAATCCATATCTATCTATCTTTTAAGGACACGTATAAGACCTTAAAGGTTATTTTATAACCTAAGTTGATACTATTTCCATGAACTATTATAAAAAAATTCTCAATTTGAATCTCATGAATCATTCATATTTATTGGTATTATAATTATCTAAGTTAAACATTCCTCCTATTAATTATTGGAGTGGTATATTTCTCCTCAAGTAAAATACTATTATGAACCAAAAACACTTTTTATTTAGTGGTATTAAAAAATAATATCCCATATTTTTCTAATGATAACTATTATAAAATCAATTTTCTATTTTGGGATTAATTTTATCTAAATGAACATCAAATATATTCTTCAAAATATCAAATCATTTTAAAATAAAAATTGGGAAACCTCCTAGTCTATATCTCATATGGTGTCTTTTTACAACATTATAGTAAATGTGGTTAAGTATAAATGTTTCAATTTTTAAATAATATCCTCATAATGATATTGTAGTGTCATAGTTACTTATTCTTAATTAAACTATTCCAAAAAAAGTATGATGTCTCTTCTTATATTCACCATTACGTTATCGTGTTATAGTATTAGTGTGTTGTGAAATAATTCCATAATCCCTCAGATGATCAACAATATACTTGGATTAAGTATGTTTCACCCCAATATGATTTTAGAATCTTAATAACATTTTTAGTTGATTTTTTACTTTTTTTTAAAAGAAATAAACATTTTAAAGGTTTCAAACTTGTATCTAACCAAAAACAAATAACTATACAAATTGAATTCATTAGTAAAGGTTATGGAGTACTTTTAACCACCACTTTATTGAGTAATAATTTCTTAACATACATCAGTATGTATAAATTTAAATATTCCACATTTCATCCCATATTTTCCATTAAAATATGTTTTTTTATTTTTCTTAATAAAAAATATTCAAAATTATCAATGATTATTAATTTAATCATTCCATTATTCCATCTATATAGAGTATTTATATGGGTTTCTCATTTATATTCCCAATAAAATAATACAAGATGTATGTAGTGTTTGAATGAGCTACTTTTACCTTCTTATCTTGAATTTTTTAAACCATATTATATATATTTTGAATATAAAAACCATTCATTGTAATAATAATTCCAAAAAAATATTTATGTTGAATAAATGTTGTTCTTAATAATGAATGAAAATTATTTTTTATCCAAAAAAGATATATAACTAAATTTTCTATTTATATACAAAGCATGTTAAAAAAATAAACTGTAGAATTAATATACTAGGTATAATCATATCATATGTTTCCACCTCCAATAAAACAAACATTTCCTCATTCCCAACACATAGTTCACTTATCCTTTAAACAATTATCATAATTATAAACTATATTTATCAACACATTTTTGTGATGCAAGATCTATATTTAATACCCATAATTCAAAAAAAATGAAAGTTTTTTTATAGCATTCACAACATTATGCTCTAAATGATTCTCCTTGAGAACACTTATTAAAATTAAATTCCAATCTATAAAAATTATTGGTCCAATATATAGATGATATCAAAATTATGTTTAAGATTCATGTAATTGTCTACAAAAAGGTATATCATTTAGTGAGTATCAAGTACTATATCAATTAAATAAAGAATTTTATTAAACATACTCACACAAAAAATTATAGCCCCATATATCATATATATTAGTGGACCAAGTTAAACGACCCTTAGGATCTAGTGGAGATAACTGAGGAGGGTAAATTATGTGTTGCCAATTTTTTACCAAATAGTAATTAACACATGTGAACTATTACACCCTTTTGTTTGTAAACCTCTTACAACTATTAGAATGTAAATGGATATATTTTACTCTATCTAATCATATACACCACATGAAATACAGAATATAAATGAGATATTAGCGCATGATATTTTTACAAGATTAAAACCTAATCTGGGAAACCTCCTCTTTGCTATGATCAGGATTCACTGAGTCATATATTATAAACTATAATATCGTCATCAAACATAGTGGGTCTGGGTAGTTGTCATATTGAACTCATAATTCACCATATTATACTGGTGATTTTTTAATATATTACACAACTAAATAAGATATTTATACTACATCCCAAATTCCTCAGTCTCTTAACTAGACTTGTAACATTATTCAACCTTGCTGAAGTATATATTCACTAATATAAAGATGTCACTATGACCAAAAAATCTGTTCTTCTCCTCCTCAAAATAAGTTTTCAAATTTATTTTGATAATCTTCTTGGATAAATGTAACTTGGTCTCTATATCAATTCCTTACTTCTAGTTCTTATCCAAAAACTAATTATTGGATTCTATCAACACACACTTCAAGGCATTCATCTTTCATAATATGATCAGTTATGTTTCATGTATTCTATCCTTGATCGATTCTTCTTCTTATTCTATTCTTACTCTTTTAATGGATCTGATTAGCAAAACTAGGTTATCTTTTTATTGATCTTAAATACATATTTTTGTTCCTTATCATCACGGTATCAGGGTCTTATTCTCCTATTCTTAGATAGATAAAAAATGGTTATCTCGATAAACACTTAGTCTCTCCTCTCATTACATTTCTCTCTCTTGAACATTATATTATATTGTAGGCCATATTTATATAAAATACACCTCATTATTTTTCAAGTATTTCTCAATTTCAATAAGTGTAAATATTGTACAAGATATCATGCATGCTATAAAAACCTAATGTAGTGAAATTATCCTCACGATCCTCTATTTTTTTCAAGGATATCATGTGAGTTTGTCCCCATTATCTCCTTCTTTTTTTCTTCAACCACTTATCTCAAGTAGTATTATAGAAATACCATTAATCTTATTTTCCATATCATTTTATATCAACCAAATAAATATGCAATTTATTCTTCAACAAGATTTAAATATTTCTTCTAAAAAATATTCCCCCCAAAATCCATATTTAAAAATTTTTCTATAGTTGTATGAAAATCATATAGATGTCACTATTTTGGAATAACTCAAATCACAGCATGGAAATCTCCATTATCAACATGATATTATTACTTATAGTTAAAATAACAGTTTATCATACGAGATCATGTATCAAAATTCATTTTTTGATATTTTAATCATGAATAATAGTTTGATCATCATATATTTTCATTTACACTTTTGATCACTAATATTCACTTCCATATTTTCTCATTTGAAAATCATAATATAATGAAATAGTGATTTATTCATCTTATATCTCATTAAATATTCTTCAAATAAATCTTGGATCATGGATTCACATAGAATAATTATGTATAAAACATTAATCAACAATTTAATATTATTTCCACATAAGAATATTAATTCTTGAATGCTTCTTTAATTTCTCAAAATTCTGATAACTCCAAAGTATTATATAGTCCCTGAAGTCTTTCATGGTTCATATGAAGTCTTAAATAGCATAAAAAATTTATTCATAGAATAACAAGTCTTATGTGATATTCACTAAGTATTATATTCAAGTCTCATGTGATTCATCAAAGTATTCCACACAAACAAAAAAAGTCAAATGAACTCTAAAAAGTCTTACACTATCTCAAATTTGAAAAACTCTAAAGTCTTACTCATTTATAAAAATATTATAAAGATATTAAAATCATTAATAAACTTAAATAAAGTCTTATTCACATAGATATGCTTTTTAATTATCAAATTGTGGCTATCTAAAATTTTTTACAGGCCCAACAGAATCCTTATGTCCTTCATAGAGTCTTGTGTATAGTGTAAAACCTTGTACATATCACTAGGTCTTATATGTTTTGTAATTTAAATGTATAGACCAAAAAAGAATTACAATATTTCATTAATTTCTTATTTTATAACTAAAAATCCTTTGAATATCCAAATATATATTTTTTTCTGTCTTAGGAGACAAATTCATACAAAAAACCATGAAATCTTACAAAATTCAAAAGTCTTGTGAAATCTTCAATACATAGAAATTTTTTAACTTCGTCTCCATAAATCCTCAATTCTAAAAATATTATTATAATTAATTATAATAAAATCAAGGAGCTCTCAAATATCTCAAAAAACTTTAAAACTATTTTTGGAATTTAGAAATCCATATTAACCCTCTTCAGAACCCCTCTCAAAGACTTGGAGTAATAAATACTCAATATTAGAGTATTTCCATAATTATTAATGATTTTTAATTTTGGAATCAGCTTCATCCTCCAAAAACCATCATCTAAGTTTAATTTTTTCACTGATTCCATTATCATTTATTCTATGTCAACAATGGATGGTTTCTATACAACTCTTTCCATTTTCCTTCAAAACTTTGAACCTTTTTAAATCTTTTTAATTGTAGCTATACAAATTGTCTATAACAATAATTTTTTTAGTAGAATTATCTGTTAATCATAATTCATTACACATTTTGTAGAAAGTTAATTCTCCATCTATTATCATTTTTTATGTTTCCTTTCAAACCACCTTAAATAATCATTACAATTAGTAAATATTGTCAATAATTTTTTAATAAAATATTAAAGGATAGAATATATTCTATATTCTTTACTCAAGTACATGGGAAGTGTATTTACATTATTTGGATTAATTATCACTCCATCACCCATCTTTAAAACACATTGAATTCCCTCCAAAAACAACATATATAATAAATATTACCACAATATAAAGGGTACTTCAATCACCCCTTTTATATGTGTTTTCAATACCAAATTCATGTATAAAGTCAATTTTATCTCCCCTATTTACAATAAATGAGAAGTTAAATACAGGTTCTTGTTTTCCTTATTGAGATTCCATGAATATAAGGGAAGGTCTAAAAAGGGAAAAATAATCTTTCCATTTTCTTTGTTCTCCCCTAAATTGAGATAATTAGTCAATTTCATTTGATAGAATGGTGGCACCAATTTTTTTATAAAAATGTTCCATGAAATAATCTACTCAATGTATACTTAGTCTAACTTGGTGTAGAAAATAAGAGTGGTCAATTTAGACATAAAAATTTTCCATATACATTCCTCAATGTGATACCAACTATGAAATTTATTTATATAGGGTTGTCTATAAAGATTTTCAAGATGTTTAATGAACCTACATTCCACTTCAAACACATCTAATAATTAAATTGAATGTATGTTTTCATCCCTTAATTTTATATACAATCACTCATATTTGATATTTAGATTTATTATGAATCAAAATAGTGATGGAAAAGTGAAAATCATACCTCAATATTCATCTTTGAAGGCGATGTCTAGAATTTCATATTTGAAAAGAAATACCAAATCTCTAAATATTGATGCTAATTATTTTAAACTCAAGGTATTCTCTCAAATAACATTCATCATTGTTGATTTTATATTTCATAAATAAGCCCCAGACATTTTGATATCTACAGATATATTTAATGCCTACTAAGGTTTGACATGTGATGTGTTCCAAGGAGATTCCAAGAAACTGATTGAAATATTCACCATTATGGATGGTCATCTATATTGTTTAAACATTACATCCTACATCATTTCTCACTTCCCACTCTTAATCTTCAATTCCATATTCAAATAGCAAAAATAAATAAATATAGAAATAAGTTTAGTATTCCATTAGCTATTTTAATGTGAGAAATAGATATGTGACTTGTTTCTAAATTGATAAAGTCATTTCATTATAGCTATAATTTGTTTGGAACTCTTCGTTCTTATATAATTCTTGATTTTAGAAATTTGTTCTTATTTGGAAGGATGAGTTTCATTTCCTTTTACACTATAATATTTCTTATAAAATCCAACTTAAATTTTTCAATCAACGCACACTCATTATTTTGTGCCTTCTCTATTTTCTTATCCATTTACATCTAGTATATCCATTTTTTAAATAACTCTTAGGGAGTATAGTTAGCATTTTTCTTCAGTATGGATTCTTTTCTAGTAGTAACATTGTTTTCACTATATTAGATTGTGTGTGTTTTTTTCATTAAATTCTATTGTTTTGGTTTCCATGTCATGCATTTAGTGTCTATATATCTAAATTTCTTGAACCTTCTAGGAACATATTCAATAATATTTGTGTTATATTTCTTAAACATCCTTTAATTAAATTTTTATTCATCATAAAGAATTTCAACCACCATACCAATATTGTTATCTCTTTCTTGGATTGGTTATTTTCTTATTGTTTCCATCTTGATCCATATCTTGAAATTCAATCCCATTATGCAATGTTCCATGATATAGCCTTTTTTACCATAGTATAAGAAAATTTTCTTTGTTGATACATCCTAGTAATCTCACTTTTATAACATATTAGGTTCCCTTTTCTCAGTAGTTATCTTTTTATTTCTTCCCTAAGGAAGAATTTCCATTATTAATTGTTTATTCTATTATTTTGGCCTTATTTTTTCATTAATATAATATTTTGAACAAGATATTTCAAACCATAAATCCTCATATCAATGACCACTTATCCCATAATAACCAAAAACATTCTCCATAAAAAACTATTTTTGAAAGATAGATTATCTTTCCTATGTTAGGTCCACTTTGGTATAGAATTTTTCTTTTGAATTTTAGTTCCAGTCACCCTAACTTTTGGCCTTCTATAGATACCATATACTGGAATATTATGCCAAAAATTAATTCCTTGTTTTTGAACCTCCAACAGCATGAATGGTATCCAAAAAAACTTCTTCTTTTATTTATAGATTTAGTTTTTCCAAATTTTTACCCTTGCCATTTTTGAGGGTTTTATCCACTTTTTTGTACTCCATTTAGATATTTTATCATCATGGACTTGCTTACAATATCCCTTGATACATTTGTGGGTTTTTTCATTTTGTTTCCCCATCCACATTAGTTGACATTTTGAATTTATTCATGCACTAAGAATGAAAAAAAAAAATCAATGCAACTAGAATTAACAGGGTAGTGGGATACTTTTCTCCAAGAGCTTGCAGAATACAAATCATGAGATGATTGGAAGATATTATTTCCACCTATATTAATGTTCTTATAATAAATAACCGTTTTTCAAAAACAAATTGGTAGACACTCTATTTTTATTTTATTATAATGATTATTTTTTAATGATATTTACATTTATCAACTTCACAAAAAACACTATAAATTTCATATAGAGCTTGTATTTCATACATTCAAGTGTTTTCACCCTTTCATCACATTATTTCTTTGGCTTCTTCAACTGATCCTCGTGCTTTCAACATGTCTCTAATAGAGAATTTTTTAGAGTTGGTTTTCTAGAACTGATTGTTTTTACTTTGTATTACATGTATATTTAAAGAATTGAATATTAATTAAACATTTTACTAGATATTGTTAATTATTCAGCATGAATTTAAGGTAATAATGTCCAAAAGTATCAATTGTATTAAAAGTTAATATAAGTTCCATATTATGATGAGAACCATGAAATTACATGATGATATTCTTAAACCAAGTTTTATGGTTTGATAATATTCGATAATGGGGTATATAGTATGTTGGATGTTATGTTAAAGTATTTATAAAAGATGAAACTTCATCTAATGAAGTTTTCACTTGGTAATCTCTAAGGAATGAGATTATAATAATAGACTTTCCAGTATGAATTCTACATGTTTATGTGTCATCGGATATTCCTATCTATGAGTGTGTGTAATGGCCCTTAAACTTTAATATTATTATTAACACATGTCAGGACTCACACACTAAGATTTACTGACCAAAAATGTGACATGGTATATTCATGGGAAATAGGGTACATTGGGTATTTCACAACTGATGCGTTATTAATGAAAAATTTAAGGAAGGATTTTTTTTATTTCGTATTAATGGAAATTGATATCTTAGCCCTTTGATTGAAATAGAACAATCACATTTAATTCTATGGAAACAGTGTAATGATGAGTTTATTTTAGATAGTCAAAGAAATACATGTCAAGCATATAGGTTGATTTCATAGTTGTGTAACCAACTTAATGAGATATTGTGACAAAGGAATTATATTGCACAGTGAGTGGTCATATATGGTTATCGATGTTGTGACATTAAATTATTTTTTCTTGGGTTCCTTTACCCATTTCTTGATAGTAATCTTGGACTTTAGGCATGTCCACCTAATTCAAATGAGAAAGAACACTAGATATTCACACACTATGTGTTTCCATTAATCTCAATTAAATTTTATTTGAATTTAATTTTTGGGATAAATATTATTCTCAAGAACGAGGAATAATTTTATTCATAATTGATGATCACGTAAATTAAAAAAAATATTCATTCAAAAGTTAATTGTTAAATAACATAGATATATAAAATTTATTTTTTTATTGAATATATAATAAATATTTATTTTATATATTGTGAATATAATATTTATTTTATGAATAAATATTTAATTAAATATTTATTTGGGTATTTGATAAATTCCAAGGAGGATGAGCATACCAAGATTATTTCCCATGATAAATATTAATTTTCAAGGTGGTAAAATAATATTTATCATTTCACCAGTTAGAGTATGCCATGGAATAAACCAATATTACTATTTAAATACATGGCATGGGCTTAGACATGATTTTAAAATTTTATTAAGGGTTCCTATGAAATTAATTAAATTATACACTCTAAAACTTTGTCTATAAATAGATCTCCAATACAATCTAAGATATATTAATCGAGAATAGTTGTGCATAATGGAATTATCTCTAGAATCCTTCTCTTTCTTTTCATACCCCTCAAAAATGAGAAGGTAAATATAATTTATTCTAGACTGAAGAAATTTGAAATGATCAAGATGAATAATTTAAGATGATCAATTGACCACTCTAGCACCCGGTGATTCATCAGTGCGGTTCAGATATCATAATAGTGCATGTGGATCACTACTATAGGGATTCCAATATTGGATCCTAAAAACATAAAAATAAACTATTGAAAAGGGTTTTTATTGATAAAAATCTACTGAAAATAAAGGTCTCAATAATGAGGTGATATTTCTTCCAATTTAATTAAATTAATTATAAATTCAACATGAAAATATATCCTCTTAAATCCAATGATCTTTCTTGTCAATATTCAATTGAAAAAATATATTTCGTCATAATATTCATGTCTTGTAAAATATGTGAATGATCCATTAAATCCTTCATTTATTGAGTTGGGGTCGACCTTGAAAATTTATTTCACTACACCCAGAACCTATAGGTAGTATCAAATAAATCATTTTCAATTTTATAATTAATTAATTTAATGTTGATCATTACACATTTAAATGTTAAAATTCATTTCATGTTTTAATTCGTTCTTGATCCATCATTGAACTCTCTTCTTTGTTTTCTTCCTTTATCACTCATATTACTATGATTATTTAATAATTAATGAAGATCACATATAAAGATCTTGTCCATAGGTGATAAGAATTTTGGATGGATAATATAAGACTACACAGTGTGTACTTCTTTGATACACGACATGTATCCTTATTCATTTCACAAGGATTCGCATGTGGATTTCAATTCACCATTTAATTATAACATGACATGTACAATTAATACACCATTTTTAGACCTTCTAGGTTGGTACACAGCTTTGTTGGAGTATACACTATGTAAATTGACAACACATCGTGCAGTCCACAAGCTTTCAAAGTGGAAAACTTGGGTCAAACTATCTCAGGTAATTAATAAACCTTGTGTATTTAATACACAATACGCATGGAATAGTAGTCATGTAACTTAAATTACACACTATTTATCCTTTATATAGACCATTTACTTCATAAATATCCTTTATAAGTACATACCGAGTCCCTAAGTGTGTACTACAGATATCTAGTAAATAGAGGTACATATTTTGTGGCAGGATTTCACACACCGTCTACTTTACCTATTTATATGGAAATGTTAAATTTAATTAATTATTCTATTATACATTATCAACCTAATTTCCAAGGTTTATTAAGTTGATATTACACATCAGTCATTAGGTTTTATATTATATTAAATTCTTAATTAATTTGTGTTATATTTGAAACTATGAATCATTTATGGTTATTATATACTAAAGACTCAACACATTAAATTGTAATAGATTCATAATTTTAATGTGTTCTATGTGAAATTAAATTTGAAGTAGATTCTATGAAATTATAAAATATTCCATGTACAAAATATGTAATATGAGTGGATTTTCTATAATTAAAACCATACTGAGAAGTCTAGATAGGTAATCACTGAGTTGATTCCAAGTACAAAGTTGTATATTATTATATAGATGTTTAAATAAAATTAAATTATTTATTTTATATAAAATCAAAACATATAGGGATTTTAGGATGATTGAATGAAATAAGATAAAAAATAAAAGTTTATTAATAAGATAATTAGTCTAATTAATTTGTGTGTGTTATATTATTTAAATAAGGAATTGAAATAAATGCTAGTTAAATGTTTTAAATGCATCATTGTTGCATGTTTGTGACTAATCATGATATTTTCCCGAACCTATGTATGTGTTGTTTTGTTTAAAATATTTTTATTTCATGTTTTTTCAATTATTTATTATTAAATTAAATATTATGATCAGTGAGTCATCCATCGCTATTTTATTATGTATGACATGTGTGTCCAATGTGTTTTTATGTAATTACTATTAACCAATCCTTTGGTTTCCCTCACATAAATGTGAGTTATAAAATATATGTAATAAAAGGAGTATCTGGAGGTGTATAGAGTTAGTTCAAATCATAGCTAAGGTATAGGTGGTTCAATATGAAACTGAGATAAAACCAACATGGGATATATATATATATATATATATATATATATATATATATCTTTGTGTGTGGGGGTGGGATTTTTCAACTCATGCCATGACTAGAATAATAATTTTATACCTAGGTTCATAGGTTGGTTTATTGTATTCTTAATAAATCATCCATTAAATAATGACATGATAATTTTATTTATTTATTTATTTTATATTTTTATTATAAATTATTTATTTATTGATGAAAGGTATTGATCACATAAATAAATAAAATAATATGCAAAGATGGAATTCAAATAAGTAGGTTATGCATAAATTCATTATTGGAACATAGTTAATACCTAAAGTAAATTCCAATTTATATTAACAATGAATGTAAAGGAAAGACAATGAAATTTTACACATAATAAATAAAATCCCTTAAATTAATATTATGTCTTAATAATCCTTATATTACTTTATTAGGAATAAAAATAATAGACCTAAGTGTTTTCTCAACCCTTATTAGGACACTTATTTTTATTGGGTGATTTCTTATGAAATTTTTGGTTTTAATTGTCCATTTTATATCAAGAGGGGTGTCCATTTCTAGACTTGGTGTAATTTGGAGGAAAGTGTTGAGGAAATCCGAGTCAGAATATGGATTGGGGAGTCCACTCTACTAATCAAGGAACTAAAAGACTATGTTTGGAAAATACCCACCAACCTAAATACCATTGATTAATTGATTGACCCCTTACTTGGGTTAAAATAAGGGTTATATGGATCCTTCCCACTAGAATACATGAGAAAATATCCATTTTGAGTCTAATAATGAGGTTTTTTGGGGCTTGATAAAATAATGAAGAAATAATAAAATTAAATTCATTATGTCTCGCATAAATTTTAATCAATTGGGGTACAAATTATTGAATCTATTTTAATTTTATAATAATGGGAAATTCATCAAAAAATTATCTATTTGATCAATTTTGGATAAATACCATCTTCTTACTAGTAATAACTTCTAGGAATGGTTCAGACACCTATAGGTATAGCCGTTCCATTAATGGAAATATTACATGTTAGAATCCTCAATTCCTAATCCACCTATAAATGATGTGAGTGATGAGGAGTTTTTTTCCTATGATAAACATTTGAGTGACAGATTCGATGTTCAGTGTTTATTTATTTAATATCTATCGATTGAACTCATGAAGTTATATAAAGAAATAGATTCTTTAGAATGCTCTATTATCTTTATAGTCTATGTAAGGATAGAGTTATAAAAGAATAGTTTGAGATATCCAAGGCATTATTTCAGAGTAAACTTGGAAAATCCATGTCATTTGAGACTCATGTAGTCAAACTCATTGGCTACATTGAGAACCTATAGGTTATAGGGTCAAAATTTCCTGATGAACTACACAATGATCTCATTCTTTCATCACCCCTTCAGTTCTTCTCTAGCTCTGTTAATGATTTCAATATGAACAACATAGATAATTATCTCCCAGACCTTCTCATTCTACCTTGATAAATTTAAAAGGATATGAAGCATGAAAAGCCTTCCATCCTTATGGTGGATAAAAGAAAATTTCAAGTGAAGATTTATGGGTCCAAACCTTCTTTTTAACACCCTTCTAAGAAGAGAAGGATCAGGGGGAAAGTAATTTAACAAGATGTTATCTATTTTTCATGTGGAATGAAGGTCCACTAGAAAAAAATCACCCAAGAAAATAAGCAAGGGGACACTTCAGGAGCGTTTTTTATCGAGTGTAATTTTTCTATTTCTAAAAATTGGGTATTAGATACAACATGTGAAGGTCAAATATGTAGTAAAATATAGAAATTGAGTATATTATAAAATATTTCCTGAGGTGAGGTAGATCTGCAAGCATCCAATGGTTCCAGACTTGTTGTGGCTATTGGGGACTACCACCACACATTGAAAATGGTAATTATATTGGTTTTAAAAGTCTATTATTATATGTCTTTAGTTACCAAAAACATTATTTCTATATCCATACTTGATACAGATGAATTTATTTCCAAATTTATGAATAAATTTTTCTTCTTTTATAAATATAGTATATGTTTCACTAAGGCATATTTAAATAACAGTATTTACTTATTGAATTATGTGAACCATGTAACGGTAATTGATAAAGAAATTAGTTCACTTTAATCATACCACACCTAGCTATAGAATCAAAATCTAGGTCATGTGAATGAAAATAATTTAACCAAATTACACCAAGATGGATATTTTGATACCTTTAAACTAAAAAAACTTAGTGTATGTCATAAATTTTTAAAAGAAAAAATGACTAAATCCATATTAAGATGAAAAGGTGAAAGGGAAAAAGATTTTCTTGAATTAGTACATACTGATGTCTGTGGAAAACTACTAATTGAAGCATGGGGTGGGTACTCATACTTCATAAATTTAACTGATGATTCTATTAGATGTGTATAAGACTAATTAATGAGGAATAAGTCATATTATTTTAACAAATTTAAAGTATACAATAATAAATTTGAGAACCAGCTCGGTAAGAATATTAAGAAACTCTTCTCAAACCATGGAGGAGAATATCTTAATAAAGTCTTCATTTACTATTTATAATATTTTAGGATTATATACAAAATCACTACTCTTTATACACCATAATGGAATGGTGTAAGTGAATGAAGGAATTTCACCCTATAATACATGGTCAAGACAATGGTGAGCCATATGAGTATTACATTATTTTTTTGGGATAAATGGTATATAAAATAGCACATATACTAAACCATGTTTCAACTAAAGTGATAAATGGTATTCCACATTAACTTTTGTGTGGAATAAAATCCATGTTTTTTAATATACATGTGTAGGGTTTAAAAGAATTTCTTAAGGCTTCTTTAGGTAAAAAAATTTCTCCTTGAGTCACAAAGTGTGCCTTTATAGAAAAAACTAAGTAAATAAGGGGATATTATTTGTATAACCCTCAGGGAAAAAGATAATCATGGAAAGATGCTTCATTTTCCTTGAGAGGGAGTACACATCAAAAATATATAATTAGAGAAATATAGAATTTTAATAAGTCTAGGATCAAGGTTAATAAGAGTTGGATTAGGAATATATTATACAAAGACCCATGGAAGAAGAAGTTATAGAGATAAAATTAATATATAGGAGTACAATAGAGGATATGGGAACTAAAAGTTATGGTTTTCTAGTCACTGGGGATGGTGACTCATTATTAGTTGATAATAATGATATTGAAAAATAAAATTAAGTAGTAAGTGGAAAAAAGATATGAATTATGAAATGGATTCCATGTATAAAAACCAAGTATGGATTTCGGTAGAACCTTCAGTGGCTGTAAATACCATTAGTCGCAACTTTTATTCAAGAAGAAACTGGGCATGGATGGAAAATTCAGTAATTATAAGGAATGATTGGCTACAAAAGGGTTTAAACATCATCAAGGCATAGACTTCATTGAAACCTTTTCACCATTTTTAATATTAAAATACTTCAAAATTACACTTTCCATTATATCTTACCATCACTATGAGATTTTTAAAATGGATGTTAAAACATCCTTACTTAATGGGAACCTTTAGGAGGATTTATATATGAAACAACCTTAAGGGTTTGTGACTATAAAGGATTCCATCAAGGTATAAATATTACATAGATCCATTTTTGGATTAAAAAAAAGTATTCAGGTCATGGAATATTTGATTTTATGCATCTATAAGGGAATTTAGTTTCATAATTAATGAATGTGATCCTTGTATCTATAACTAGTTTAGTGAGAGTGTGGTCATTTTCTTAATATTTTATATTTATGACATACTTCTTATTGGAAATGAAATAGTGGTCTTATAAACTATTAAATCCTGGTTAAATATATGCTTCTCTATAATGGACTTTAGTTAAGTATCATATATTCTTGGGATAAAGATCCATTTTGATAAATCCAATAGACTGGTTGGTCTAAGTCAAATTACATATATTGAAAAGATACTGAAGAGATTCAATATAGAATAATCCAAGAGGGGATCATTTTTTGTGTCACATGGGTTTCGTCTTTCAAAGAAAAATGTTTCCTTAGAAACATGAGGAAATACATAGGATGGAAAGGATTCTATACACATCAATGATTAGGTTAGTCATGTATGATATGTTATGTACTAGTCTAGATGTCACCTATTACTTAAGTGTGGTAAGAAAATATTAGGCTAACCTAGGTGAATACCATTGGTTGAAATTCAAGACTATCCTTGATTATCTAATAAAAATTAAGGATATGTTTTTGTCTATAGAGTAGATAAGGAATTATTCATCATAGGATAAAAAGATATTAGTTTTCAAACATATCAAAATGATCTGAAATTGCATTTGGGAAACATCATCACCCTCAATAGAGGTACTATGGGATAGAAAATCACAAATAAATTCATGGTCACAGATTCTATAGTAGATTATTATTATATTGTAACTTTTACGGTAGAAAAATAAGTAGTTTGGATGTAAATTTTTTTCTAATATCTTTATGTGATACCTAGTAGTAAATTCCCTATCAAACTATTGTGATAATACTATATTGGTGGCTCTTGAAATGGAGCTATGGATACATCAGTGGATGAAAAAAAAACTTCATAAGTATCATCTATTTATAGATTTTTCTTAGAGAGGTTATGTTTCAGTGAGTAGAGTATCTATATAAGACAATGTGGAGGACCCCTTGAATAAAGCCTTAACTTAGTAGAAATAGGATATTCATGTATAGTCTAGTGGACTGAAATTTCTTGGTTGTTGTATCTAGTACAAGTGGGGGTCTATTAGAGTTAGTATTCTAGAAAAAAAATATCTTAATTGGGATTATATGCATATTAAAAGATGTGAATATTAATTAAACATTTTATTATATACCATTTATTATTATGCATGACTTTAATGTAATAATATAAAAGAGTATATGTCAGATTAAAAGGGCATAGATGTTCCCTCTATGATAATAACCTTGAAATTTCATGATAATATTATTAAACTTAGTTCTATATTCATATAGCATTCTATGATGAGGCATATAGTATGTTGACTATTAGGTGAAAGTACTCATAAGCATATAAGACTTCATCTCATGAATTTCACACTTTGTAATCTCTAAGATGTGATATTATGAGAATAGAACAACCAGTAGGAATTCTATATGTTTACAAGTCATCATATATTCCTTCTTGTGAGTGTGTGTAATGGTCCTTAAACTTTATGATTATTATCAATGCATGTCATGACTTTCTCACTTATATTTACTAAACAAAAACATGATGAAATATGTTTATGGTAAGTAGGGTACATTGGGTGCATCATGAATGACATGTCATTAATGAATAAGTTAAGGAATGATTTATCCCTTCCATATTAATGGGCTTATGATATTTGTTTCAAATGATTTTCATCACCTTGGATGTTTATACCTTGATGGGAAAGGTCTTTGGCTTCTTCAAGAGTGTAAGAGTGGTAAGATAAGGTGAACCTTGTTCACCTAATCTCTTCATTATTTCTTAGTATTCCATTTCAAGAAATGTTACTCTTAGTATAGAGGAGGGGAAGATTGCTCCATTTAGAAATAGGTCAGGTATTGGTTTAATATCCCATATTATGTTTACAAATGATATTCTATTCTTCACTAATGGCATACAAAATCTAGTTTAGGATTCATTAGATTAATAGAGACCTATGGAAAATGGAATGGCCAAAGAATCAATTCTAGGAAGAGAATTGTCATTATTTCCAACAATTTTTCTAGCATTTGTAGTATGATAATCCAATGGAAACTATAAATGAAGAGGATCCATCTTCTTATGGTGTACTTAGGTGATCCATTTTCAAAATGAAGAATTAATAAGGCACTATTTGAGGACATCGTAGGTCGTATCTTGGAGAGTATTTACAATTGTAAAAATGTCCTTATCTCATTTATAGGGATGATTACTCTAGACAATAGTGTCTTAGCTTCAATTCCAATACACGTGTAGTCCATTATAAAATTTCCAAAGGGAAACATTAACAGGATTGAAAAAATTATGATGACCTTCAATTGGGATGTCAATCAATCCAAGAGATTTCACTGGGTGTCATGGAAAAGGATGGCATTTCTGATAACATAAGGAGGATCCAACTTTTATAGTATCTCAAAGACCATGAATTCCATGAAGGTGAGGTTGGAAAGGGAAATCATCAAAGGGAAATCGCTGTGGAAAAAATTCATGAGAATCAAGTATGGTGAAAACTGGGATCTCTGGGGTATTTCTAGAAGAAAATTTTCAAATCTATCTCAAACCATTATTCGACATCTAGAGGTGATGAAGGAGTAGGTCTAGTGGGTTGTGGTTAGATAATACATCAACTACTAGAATGCGAACTGGGCAGGGGAGACTTTAACCTTTCCTAGATTTCTAGTGATAGGAATTTCATTCAGGGTGGTAAGTCGGTTTTCTAGTTTCATTAGCTCAATGTTAAATTCTCAATAGAACACTCTATTTGATACCATCAATTTAAATGAAGAACCAGACATATGTGTCTTTTCCAGATCATCCTCTTGATTTTTAAACTCTTGGGATTATATGGATATGTTTCATGCAAGTAATGAAAAAGATGAATGGACGTCCAGAATTTTGTGCAATCAGTTGCTAATAAAAATGAATTTTTTTGATCTGGAGAATGATTGATCTATCTATTCCCACTAATGATATTGTTCAGAGGATTGTTTTTTCCATCATCTCATGTTGTTGGTGTTGTTCCTCACCAATAATGGAGACCACAAGGAATATTTTCTTCTCCAGTGATTGGGCATGCGACATATGGATTTTTCTAATAAAGGAACTAGGATTGATAGGGATCTGTGACAATTTTAATGAATTTCTGGATAGTTGGTTTCATGGGTCAGACCAGTAGGGGGGATGACTAAAAATCCCTCAGCCTCTTGTTCATTACGATTTTTTGGGTTCTTTGGGAGGCAAGAAATAAGGCACGAGAAGGCAAAGTCTTCTCAGACCTATATTTTCAGGTTTGTGTCAAGGTTTGGGTGGTGTAGATCAGTCTCCTTATTAACGGATGTGGATCTTCATCCATTCTCAAGAAAATACTTCCCAAGACCTTTCCTGATGCAAGTTCTAGGAGTGGGAAGGGTTTGGGGAGATGGGTTAATAGACTCTGCCTTGCATGGGGATCAAGATTAATGTGGATGGCTCATGCGCATATGGTGTCATGAGAGGATGGGGTCTTCTTCATGATTTTAGTGGATAGGTGATTCTGGCCTTTAGTGTGTTCTTCGGTCTTGGTAGTTCCCTAGAAGTAGAGGTCAGAGCCTTTCTTAATGGGATCTCTATTTGCAGGTTGTATTATATCAAAGTAATCATAGTGGAATCAGACTCTCAAGTTCTCATGAGGATGCTTCAAGGCAAGGAGGGGGCCTAGAATCTAAGCTACTTCGTGAGAAAATGAAGGGATTTTTTCACACTAGGTATTAGCGTCACCCACATATAGAGGTAAGATAATCATGCAGATGATTCTCTGGCCAGTAAGGGATGCTCAATAGAAGGCCTTGTCATCTATTCTTTCAAGGGATCCTTAACGAATGACTACTCCCTCATTATAGGCAATGACGCTCTAGTTCTACAGTATTTTCACCCACTGTATGTGTGGATCCTATATCATCCTTTCTCCTAATAAAAAATTTTATTTTGAGTGACATGGGTGTACAACCTGCTTGATGACATATTAGGAAAAATGAATATATTACACAATGAGTGCTAGCATGTGGTTATTGATGTTGTGGAATTAAATTATTTATCTTGGCTTCATTGAACCATTGAAAGACAAGAATCTTAGACTTTAGGCAAGATCATTTAATTCTAATCAGAAGGAATCTTAGAGGGTCACATACTAAGTGTTTCTGTTGATTTGAATTAAATTATGTTTGAATTTAATTATTAGAATAGATATTATTATCAAGATAAAGGTATAATTTTATTCAAAATTAATAATCGCATAAATTAAAAAAAATATTCATTCATAGGGTAATTGTAAAATTATATGAATATATAATATTTATTGATTTATTTAATATTTAATATATATTTATTCATCAAGATCTAAATAGAATATTTATTTTATTAATAAATATTTAATTAAATATTTATTTAGATATCTGATAAATGTCGAGGAGGATGAGAAGAAAAATATTTTTTCTTGCAATAAATATTAATTTTAAAGTTGGTAAAATAATATTTATCAATGCACCAGTTAGTGCATGTCATGGAATAAAATAATATTATAATTTTAATATATAGCATGGGGTAAAACATGGGTTTAACATTTTATTAAAGAAACTTATTCAATTAATTAAATTAAAAATAATATTCATGTGTCTATAAATAGATCACTAATACATTCTAAGAGAGGATAATAAAGAATAATTGTACACAACATATTGCTCTCTAGAATCCTTCTCTTCATTCTCACATCCTCTCAAGAATGATAAGATCAAGAGAATTTTTTTAAGACTAAAAAAATGCGAAGCAATCAATAAGAAAAATTCAAGACTTTAAATGTACTGCGCTAGTACCAGAAAATTCATTGGTTTCACTTAGAGATCATAGAATCACATGTGAATCATTGAAAGATGGATTCTACACATGGATCCCAAAAAAGTAATGATAGATTACAAAAAAATATTTCATTTGATCACGATCTAGGATGAAAAAATATATTAAGAAAGTGTTAGTGTTTATTTAAATTTAATTAAATTAATTATAAATTTAAAATCAAAAAGATATCAACTTTGTTCTAGAGACCTTTTTTATCAATATTTGATTGGAAAATATTCATTGGTTGTGACGTTAATGCCATGTATAATATACAAATGGTCCATCAAATATGAAATTTGTTGAGTCAGGATCATCTCTGATAAGGTATTATGCTATCTGTGGAACCAACAAGATTATCTAACTCTTTTACTCCCTTATATTTAACCTATAGCTAATCCATCCATATAATGGCCTGAAGGCCTTCATTTTTTAATTGATTTTTGATAATCCACATTTCAAGGGGTAAGGTGGAACCCTTACAAGGCCCGTAGGTGTAAGTATTACATGGCCCATAGGACTTAGATGAATTCATTGCTCGTAGGCTTCAAACATTACATAAAACTCAGACTAACTACTTGGAACTACTCCTCCCCAGCATCTTCATCATGAAATCAGATCTCCACCTTTGCATGGCTATTCAGATAGGCTTTCCCATGCATGCACAGGCTTGTCCCGATGTTAGCTATCATACCCTCTCATTCTTGCAATTTTTTTAGCTTCTGCACTAGTGAATGCTCCTTGCTCCCCCTCCTTCTGAAGCTTTTTTTCTCGTAGGATGTCTGGTATGTATCTGCACTTAAGGTGGCCCGAAGGCCCTGAGGTGGCCTGAAGGCCTTACTGACCTGAAGGCCCAGGTGGACTGAAGGCCTTAAAGGACTCAGGGACTAAATCGGTGGCCCGAAGGCCTAAACGGTGGAATATTCTCAGCTGCTACAGTGCCAAACAGTGCTGCTATAGTACCTTCTACAGCACTAAACAATTCCTGTTACAGTGATGCTACAGTGCTGCTACAGCACTGCTACAGTAGCCCGGAAATTATCCTCCTCCTGGATTTGATCCCGGGTCGTCTAGATGCACTTAAGGAGTCCTCACCAACTGGTCTAAGGCTCATGTTCATTTAACCTATATCTAATAAAACATTACATTCATAGAGAAAATATATAGCTTTTCTAAAGCATAGATTACTTATTTAACAAATTTTTCAAAAACATACATCTAATATGAAACCATTTTCAATTTTGTATTAATAATGGAGTATCTTTATTGAAAAATAAAATAGAATCATCCTTCACTATAACAAACTTTGTGAGATAGATACATCAAGTCACCATACTAGTTAATGCATCTTCAATTAAATCGGATTCTAACCCAAATTTTGATTTTTCATTATATAGTCCCTTGATATATGAAAATATATATGTGAAAAATTCTACAGGGAATTTCTTCAAGTAAAATTTTATTTAAAAATAAAATCATTTAGTGGTTTATTAAACTCATTTTTATCCTAACTTTTACTTGATTCATCAATTTAATTATAAATAGATTTGGAAAGATATGCGCCGCTCTGATTACCTTCAGTTAGTGGTTGGTTCTCTTGTACATGTTTACCCTTTCTAAGCTTCTTTACCTCTCTATTTTTCCTATTTCTAAAATTCTTCATAGAGACATATATATTAGATATAACACCAATAGAAACCATTTCTTCCATCAGAGGATCCTCTATTTTAAATACACACTTCATCAAATTCTTATAAAAGCACTAAGGTAAGAAAAATATTATATCCGATCAGACAAAACCTTTTATCTAACACCATTTCAAATTCTTATTTGGAAATATAAAGAAACCTAAGAGCATGGGGATGAATCAGGTTTTACCAACTTTTTACCAAATAATAATTAACACATGTAAACTTTTACCCCCTTTTATCTTTGAACCTTTTCCACCTATTATGATGTAAATTTATCTATTTGTCTTTACCTAATCACTTACACCACATGTGGTATAGAATATAAATGAGATATCAACATATGTTTTTTTTAATTTTTGACCCTGATGTGAGAAACTAACTAATTGTAGTGATTGAGTTTCACTGAGTGATAGATTCTCTGTTACAATATTTTCATCAGATATAGTGGGTTTGAGAATTTATCATACTAACCCATTGTTATCCATTTTACAGGGTTGATTAGGAATTTATATTAAATCCCACAATCTCCAGTCTTCCAATTTTCCTTGCAACTTACTTCCAACTTATTGTAGTAAAACATCACTAAGATCAGGATGTTACTGCATCCAAAAAATAAAAAATACTCCTCATCTATTGGATTCATTTAATGCATTTATATAATATTCTTGGATAAATTTAACTTGGTCACTACTTCACTACATTTCTCCCAATTCTTATTCATAAACTTCTTTTTTGACTTCTCTCAATGAAAACTTTATGAACTTTGACTATCTAAGGTTGATCAGTTATACGACATCAATATCATCCTTGCTCAATTCTTATTCTTATTTTCTTTTTAATTTTTTACTAGATATGATTAGAAAAAAAGACTATAATTATCTTTTTATTTGATACCTAGATGGTTCTTCCTTCTCATTATTGTATCAGGTTCTTCTTCACCTCTTTTATAAGATCTCACTCCTGGTTCTCTTAGCACACACTTGTAATCTCCTCTCATTACTTTTATCTCTATTATTCCGTGACTTATATTTTGGGTTAAATTTCTATAAAAACCACCTCTACCTTTTTCAAATATTTCTTAATTTCTATAAATGTAAATATTTTAAGAGATATTATGCATTAAATAAAATTGCATGCAATGGTATTTTCCCATGATCCTTAATGTCCTTTTCTTAGGGATATCACATGGTTGTTTCCCTATGATCTCATTTTTTTATTAACATATTTTCTTAGGTTGTATTATAGAAATATATTTTTATTATTTTTCTTCTCATTTTATCTATCTTGAAAAAACTTTTAGATCAATATATTTCTTCTAAAAAATATTCCACCAAAAATCTATATTTAAACATGTCTCTATAGCTATATGAAAATCGTATATTTTTTATTATTTCTCCATTGCACAATTCATAGAGTTTTAATCTTAATTTTCATCTTTATCTTATTCCTCATAGTTTAGAGATTGGTTTCTCATACCACGTCTTGGATCACAATTCATTTTGTGATATGTAAATCATGAAGAACACCTCAAACATCATCTAGTTTCATTTCTAATTTTGATCATGAATATTGATTTCTAAATATTATCATTGTAAAATCACAATATAATGTAAAAATATCTCATCATATTCTCTCCCATTAAATATTATTTATATCATTCTATAATTGGGGATTCACATTGCATCATGGTGTTTAGACCAAGAAATAACAACTTTATCATTATAAGATATTATTTCCTCTTTGTAATGTTAATTCTAAAATTATTCTCTATTTTATCAAAATTTTGTTTACTCAAAAGTTTTTATGTATTCCCTCAAGTCTTAGGTGATTCATATAAAGTCCTACATGTATTTAAAAATTATTACATGTAGACTGAAAATACATACATTATTTTCACTAAGTCTTATGTGCAACGTAACTACTCCATTTTTGTAGTTTTATCCTTTGAATAATTCTATATATATCTCTGGATTTTTCCTTGAAGTTAGTTTTGTGTTTAGGTGTCATAGGACCCTGGAATTAATATATTAAAAATAATATTATATATTAAATCATGCACATGTATATTTTAGTAATGAATGGTTTTCTCATTGATCGAGACCTAGTATGGGAAATAAGAGACCATTGTTGTTTCTGGAATGTGGGGTTTACTTTAAACATTCCATAAAGTTTCTCAAAATCAATAATTATATTAAGGGAAGTTGTTGGTGAGTGTGTTAAGTAAATTAAATAATTTATTTAATTTATTTATTTATTTTATTTATTTTATTTATTTTATTTAATTTATTTTATTTATTTAATTTATTTAATTTATTTAATTTATTTAATTTATTTAATTTTCCCAAACCCTAACCATCCTCTATAAATAGTTCATTATGAAATATTACCAGGTTTATCCATATAACCAAGGAAGATTATATAGGAGGAGGAGAAATTCATTGGCATTGGTGGATTGAAAATAAGGATCAACCAATAAATGGGTGGATAATTGAAATAGATGATGAACGCAATGGTATCATCACCTTAATCACTAGTGGACACATTCTTCATGAGTGATTGATCCATTCTTGAGGTAGGGTATGTTATTTTATGGATTTCCTCCCTTTAATTAATTGATAAGAATGGATTTTTATATATTCTTTTGTTTTCTATAGATTATCATTCTTCGAATGAATCTAAATTTAATTTGAGTTCTTAAATCTGGTTAATTATATTTTTTGTGTTGATTTCACCCTTGTTTCCACAATCTATGATCATTGTTCTAGATATCATCATCCAATTATGTTTTTCACTTCGTTCTTGTGATTTTCCCCCACCATTCTCAATGTTATTAATTGTTGGCCCATGGGGTTGGTGATTCGATATTTCCAGGATGAATTCATGCATGATCGAACCCCTGGATTCATGTCAGATATGTGAATAATGTACATTTTTTTAGACAAATCAAGGTGTCTTATGGATTACAGTTGATGGAATCAGGGATCAGACCCCCATATTGAAATGGGATGCATACCGGTTCCCCCATAGGCCATAGGAGTTCCAATTTACAACCATCAGAGGATGGGAATAGATGATAGGTGGATTAAACCTTGATTTTTTTGGATTTTGGGCAATAAAACATTAGTGGAAGTAGTGAATAGTGTGTATTTAATATTCCACATGAAGACCGTAGGTTTGTGTAAATTTACAAAGTGAGAAGATTATAGTTCAAATAAACACATGTTGAGTGGACCCTTATGAAATCATATAGATTTTTTTGGAAATTAAAATATCACACACTGTGTTTACATACCACACACTATGTGATTTGATGTTGGTGGATAATCATTTACCCCAAGAGTGGAGAGGAATGGACACGGTCAAGAACATGGGCACAACCAGGTTACACAGGGACAGACATGACCAGATTACCCAGACATGGCCAGAGAACTCGAGCATAGCCAAAGGATGAAAGAATGGCTAGGATATATGGGCATGTTATAGAGTACATGGTTACATACTTTAACATGTGGGAATACCTAAGGTTGGAAATACACATCTTGTATACCCTATATACACTATGTATTTTTTCCACGGACTTCCACCTTATGTATCTTCTTCTACGAGACTTGGATTTGGGTCTATGGGTAGTATATCCTGTGAGTTTTTCTATAAAAATTAAATGGTGGAATTGATTTTGGAATCATATATATGAATTGTGGTTTTATAAGTGTGATTCTTCTTTCAATGATTTTAGGCTGATGATAGTGATCATGTTTGATTGGTAGAGAGATACATGGGTCAGTACACTGATGTCACACTAGGGTGTGGGTCTCCCGTACTCTTTAAATAGGTTGTGTTGGTACTCCCCCATTATATAGAAGGAATGATTCCTCTATCTAAATATTTTTAATCTCACATCATCATGCTCCAATGGGGAGAATGTCCCCCATAAGAGTTTGTGCTCTCACATCTATGGATCATATTATAAAGTTACAGGCCCATCCACTCAAATTCTTTTGAGGTTGTACATTATTTTTGGCATCAGATATTGACCTTTAGGAGTTGTATGCTAACTTTTCATTATTAGATGGTTTTGGATATGGAGATCTTATTTCTCTCTCACTTGGGTTTCTTTTGAGAATGTCTGATGTTAGGTTTCCTTTACAATTTTTCTTATGATTCAAGATAACTTTTTCTATTTCTATTACACCCTTTTTGGTTTTGGGGGAATTATACTAATTATATATATAGTCACCCATTCATGGGATTCGCCTACACATGTTTTTTCTTATACTGATGGAAATAATATCATTGGTGAAATTGGTGGTCCTAGTTTCGGTCAAGCCTAGTAGTTCTTGGTGCTAAAAATGTTCAATGGCCGGCCTTGAAGAATGAAATCTTGGATCTCTTCATTTTTTTTTCCTTTTTAATTTATTGTCTGATTGGGACCACATTTCTAGTTGGGCATGTATTTTTCTCCATTATATTTATTGTATTACCTTTTTTTACTTTGATAATTTCTTATAGGTTGTTGCATGAATGGTTTACACTCTATATGTTTTTTTATTTTATTATATCTCTACAATATTTCATGAAGATGGTTGTGTTATGAATATATGAACTTAGAATAAGGCCTTCCATTTTAGTTTTATTCCCACTCAGAACTTGATGCTGGTCATTGGCCTATTGAAGGTGAGCTTGGGGTGTCTCACTTTGCTTACCATTAACCAGGTGGGCCCTGGGGGTAAGTTCATGATAGATTGGTATTAAAGGATTTTTTTTCTCAAGTTGGTGTTTGGAGTTATACTTGATGTGAGGATTGGTTTCAAATATTAGGTTAAATATGTCAAGGTGTATTAGGTTCATCTCTCAAGCCATGGAACTCGTTTTTAGTGTATTGTTTGATGTATTTATACACCAAGACTCAAACTACCTTATTATTGACTCGATATATTGAGACATCGGTTGTAGGGAAACCAATGGTACATGCATCATATAGGATTGGTTCTTTTGAATTTCATGTCCTTCTTGAGTCATCTCCCCAGATATGCTCATCTAACCATGTTACATATTGTTAAATTTCAGCATACCTCCCTGATGGTAGTCATCTAGGATACTTATATAGGATTGTGAAAATTATTATTTGAGTGATGAGACCTCAGTTTAGGGACCCACTCATGTGGTGTTTCCTCTAGGAGGGAAAAGAGAAATTCCACCACCTATTGAGAAGATTAAATATTTATTAGGTCAAGATGAAGATGTGTGTAGTCTTATCACATTACACATGTTTTAGAGACAAAGACCATTTATCTTTAAAAGTGATTAAGATTATTAAGAATTAGAGGATTGTCTTGAGGAAGTGGTCCGAGTATTCAAGTTTTTTCAGACCTTGACCAATCAAATGATTGCACTTGTGACCACTCTTCTACATGTAGTAGTAGGGAACTGGTGGATTCTGATCACTTTGACTCATGATGAGGTGAAACTCTCATGGTTATACTTTCATCGGATATTCAGTGATGAATATTTCCCTTCAATCTTGTGATCTATATGGATTCAGAAGCTACTCAAGCTTCTGTAGGGTGATATGTCAGTTTTTGAATGTGTTATACGGTTCACCAACCTCACATGTTACTCTCTATATGTGGTACGAGATAGATACTTTTGGATTTTTATGTTCAACTAAGTCCTTTAACAAGACATTCATACTATTTTGGTCTCATTATACATTCCTAATTATGCTAGAGTCTTGGAGTGAGATTTGGTTAAAAAGAACATCCTAGTAGATTGATTGCTAGCAGTGGGAGTTAGTAGTGGTCATCATGGGGTTGAGTCATATATAGTATTTAGTAGGCATTAGTCTTTAGGGTATAATAATAGGAGGCATACACATGCCTAGTCTTAGACACATAGATCTATGTATTAGGGTTCACACGGAGGTTCCATCATCTACAATAAGGGAAGTTTTATTCTTGTGATAGTTCAGGTCACATGGTTTGTGGTTTTCCCAACATGATGGGTTGAGTAAGGTAGAAAATTAGTGGATGGACCTCCACAACAAATGAAGCATCATGATCAAAGTTCTCTAATGCATGGTAAGGGAATCCCCTATGGAATTTTTTCTAACATAGAAGTGGGTGCAGCTTCATAGGGAGGAGATACAGGTGGAGGATGACACTACGATCTATTCCAACCACCACCATCAGGTGTCCCATGTTAGTCTTAGAGGTATAGCGATAGAGAAAATGGGAATTTTTAGGCTATTAAGGTATATTATCAGGATTCTCATGAGATGATTCAAGCTAACATCTACATCTTTTATACTTTATCTTTAGTAATTATAGATAAAGGTGTGATTAATTCCTTTATCTCCATATCCCTTGTGTGAGATCTAAATATTCTATTTGAGTCTTTATCCTAGAAATTATGCCTATAGGTTCCAAAAATTTGTAACACATTGATATCACACGTCTATCAGTAGTGTGGGTTGTCACTCAATGGAGATATTTTCTCATGGGACCTCTTAGTCACCACAATGAAACCTTATGACATCATCTTGGGTATGTACTCATTGTCTGTGGTGCATACCCTGACATGCTATCATATTAGGAGAGTTAGATTCCTTTATATGGATTGGATGAGATTCTCCTTCATGATAAATAGGGATCTTATAATTGGTTGAGTGGATCTTTCAAGTAGGAATATGTAACCTATCACCCATTAGTTGGTGATTTATCCCTTTTTATAGTGGGTTCTTCAAGCATCTAGATTCTATAGGTATTGGAGGAATACCTGGACATATTTTTTTAAGATGTTATGGGATAACCTTTAAGTATGTAGATTAACTTATACACTAACTTTCACCCTGAGACCACATAGATAAATTTTGTGGATTATTATATGGCCCATATCAAACTCTGATATATAAGGGTATAGTTGGAAAACATTTGAGAGAAATGTTTTATCAAACCCAATGTGTCCACTGGGAAGCTCCAGTTTTGTTTGTGAAAAAGGCGGAAAAGAGTGTGAGGTTATGTTTTAAGTACCATCACCTCAATTAGGTAACAATAAAGATCAGGTACCCTTTATTGCTCCTTTTAGACCATTTGAAAGAAGCAAGTTGTTTCTCATGATCCATAACAAATCTAGCTACCATCAGTTGAGGGTTCGTGAGGATGATATTCCAAAGATGTTATTATGATGTCTCTATAGACATTATGAGTTCCTAGAGATGCCTTTCAATGTGGATAATTCTTCATCTATGTTCACAGTTATTATAAAATGGATATTCCATCCATACATGGACTGATTCATATTTGTATTCATTGATGACATTATTGTATACTCTATGTCTGAGGAGGAGCATTCATAGTATTTGAGGATGGTCCTATACTTTAGGAGAACTAGATTTATGGTAATATCTCAAAGTGTCTTTTTTGGATCCTTGAGGTTCAATTTATTTGGAATGTCATCTCTGGTCATGTTTTAGCTATGTATTTAATGAATATTTATGAATCAATGGCTTGGGAACCACCCAAGATCATGTCATGGGTGTAGAGTTTTCTCAGTTTGAAAGGTTACTATAATTGGTTTGTGGTCAACTTTTCTAGGTTAGTATCCCCTTTTAATACCTTTATGTTGAAAGTGAATCCATTTACCCATACTAATAGTGTTAAAGATACTTCAATGAGTTAAGGATGAAGTTGACCAGTGCTCCTATGTTGAGACTACCAGATAAGGGTGTCGAGTACAAGGTATTATGTGATACCTCTATAGATAGTCTTTGATGTATCCTAATGTTGAAGCAAGAACTTATTGCTTAAGGTTTGAGGTATTTTAGAACTCATGAGAAAAATTATGTGACCCAAAACTTTGAGTTGGTAGTGGTAGTCTTCACCTTGAAGATGTATAGGAATTTTCTTCTCGGTGAGTGTTTAGTTGTTTACTCAAACCACCAGAGTCTCAGGTACATCTTCAATAAAAAAAATATTAACCTGAGATAGAGGAATTGGTTGGAGTTCTTTAAGGACTATGAGTTCCAGATAGTACACACTCCATGGAAGGAAAATGTAGTGGGAAATTCCATTAGCAAGAATCCCATTCTCACTTGGTGGAGGAGGCATATAAGTAATTGGATTTGTTATAGCTAACCCTAGTAGAGGATAGGGGCGCATATTACCTATATTCAATGGTAGTGAATCCCCTTCTTCTTTTTCATGTGAGATATTATTAGTTGGGAGATATCATTTGTGAGGAATTTCATGACCAGATATCCTCAGAAGATCCACTAGATAGATTTGTTGAAGGAGGGGAGTACACCATCCTTTTCCAAGGATGGATAGTAGTTACAATAATGTTGTGATGTTGATGGAGTTTCATAATTCCCACTTGTATATACATATAAGTATGTAAAATATGTACAAGGGCATTCAGTGGCAGTTTTTGTGGGCTAAAATGAGGTAGATTGTTTCTAAGTTTGTCTCTTTGTGTCGTACAGTAGGTAAAAGATGAAAATTAGGTTCAAGAAAGTTTTAATTAACCTTTTTAAATTCCAAAATATAATTATGAAGATGTATATATATATTTGGTGATAGATATTCTGAAGAAATTGAGAGAAAATAGTGCTATATAGGGTTATTATTGACAAAATTTCAAAGTAGGCACACTTTCTTTACATCTATAAGTAGAGTTTGGTTGAGAGTTTGGGGAAATTATAAATACATGAGATAATTCAGCTTCATGGGATACCCAAAATGATCATATTTGACTATAATTATTGGTTCATTTGATGGTTTTGGATATTCTTATAGGATGATTTTGGGATCTAGTTATGGATGAGCATAACGTTTCACCCCCATAAAGACAGGTAGATCGAGTGAACTATCTGAGTGTTGGATGATATGCTGAAAGCCTTTATGTTAGACTTTATCCAGATATGGAAGGATCACTTACCATTTCTAGAGTTTTTTTAATAATAGTCATCACTATACTATAAACATGTCACCTTTTGATACCCTATACGGGATACCCTCTAAGTCACCCTTATGATGGACTAAGATTGTTGAGACATATCTTGTTAGGCTATAGATAGTGTAGGAAATGATAGAAAAGATTCAAGTGATCCATGATAATATGAGGATATCCCAAAGCTAATAGAAATATTTTGTGTATCAACATCATATTTATTAGGTGTTAAATTAGGGAGACCATGTTTTCCTAAGATTCTCCCCATAATGAGGATTGTGGAGATTTGGTTAAGGAAGAAATCTATTCTTGAGGTTAATCGGGCCATTACTAATCTTGTAGAGGGTTGTCAAGTTTGCTTACAACTTGGCCTTACCCCCTTAGTTGGATTGAGTTCATGACGTCTTCTATGTGACTAAGGATATATATTCCTAACTCACCACACATCATTGACTAGGGAGACTTGAACATTGAGGAAGGATCCACATTCTTGGAGTACCCAGTAGAGATCGAGGACCGATAGGAGCGGATCTTACATGGATGGAAAATTTCTTTAGTTTGATTACTTTAGTATCATGGGGGCATATAAAATATCTCCTTGTAATGTTAGATTCATATTTGGACTTAGTACCCCCAAACTTTTGTATATCATGTGATTTTTAGGTTGAAAAGCCTTAAAGGAGAAGAGAATGTAACTCAAGTTTTTGTAGTTTGATCCTTTGAGTGTTTCTATATATATCTTAATAATTTTCCCCAGAGTTGGCACTATGTTTTAGTGTCACAAGACCCAAAAATTAATATATTAAAAATATTAACATATATCAAATCAAGCGAGCAAATATTTTTAGAATAAATGGTTTTCTTGGTAATCAAGACCAAGAATTGGAAATATGAGACCATGGTTGTTTATACAAAGTAGGGTTTATCCTAGGTGAGACATAAATATGGTCTTCATCAAGCATTTTGCTAAGGGTATCTGATGGTGGGTTTGTTAAGTGATTTAAATAATTTATTTACTTAATTTATTTAATTGCACCAAACCCTTACCCTACTCTATAAATACATCATTATGATGGATTACTAGGGTTAATAATATTACCTTGGGATATTATAGAGGATGAGGGGAGATTTTTTTACATTTAAAAATTAGAAAAAATGATCGACCAAAGAATGAGTGGATTTTTCATATGGACAAAGAACATAGAGGGGTCATCACCTTCTTCACTAGAAAATTTGTTATTCACTAGTGATCAATCCGTTATTGAGGTAAGTCATTTTATTTCATGTATTTCCACCCTTTTACTAATTTATAATCATGGATTTGTTAAATATTATTTTTTTAGTGATTTTCATTATTTTTATGATCCCAGATTTAACTTGAGTTATTGAACATAGTTAATTATATTTGTATGCCTTGATTTCACCCTTGTTTCTAAAACAAGTGATATTCAGTTGGGATTGCATTGGACAATGATGTTGTACAATTTATTCTTGTGTTTTCCCCCACTGTTCTTTGTGTTCTTCATCATTGGCCCATGGGGTTGGTGATTCAACATTTCTAGGGTAGATTAGAGCATGATCAAACCCATGGATTCATGTAATATTAATGAACTACATATGAATTTGTGTTTTATGGATGGATCAATGTGTGTTCCTGGATGTGGTTGATATAATCAAGTATGGAACCCCCATACGGTGATGGGAGGTGAGATAACTCCTCCATGGGTAATTAGAGTTCTGATTTCCAGCCATCAGTGGCTGGGAATTGATGATCAAAGGCTTCCCCATCCATTTTTAGTAGATTTAAGGTATTAAAATAGTTTTTGAAAGTTGAGGATAGGTCATAACTAATATCTCATGTGAAGACCATTGGTTTTGGGGAATTTCTAAATTACATGGCCTGTAGTTTGAATGAATACACTCCATGTAGACCCTTACTATAGAAACTAGGGTTTCATGGAAAATAAAATATCACACACCGTGTATCCAAATAACACACCATGGGATTCAATATTAGTGGCTCAATGTATACCCTATGATAACATGGGAATAGATATATCTAGGCACTTGGGCATGACCATGGTATAGAGGAATGGACATTCCCATATTACCCGAACATAGCTAGAGCACCCGAGCACAGCTAGAGTACACAGGCACATCAAGGGTACACAGGCATGGGATAGAGTACATGGGCATAGATTTTAGTGCATAGGCATACCCAGGGTATCCCATACACACTATTTATACCTTATAAAAATAGTTTACTTTTCCCAGGGACTTCCACCTTATGTATCTCTTTCTTTGAGGAATGGATTTAGTCATGCAATTAACCTATCCTAAGTTGATTTACATGTTGAAAATTATGGGGGCCTTTTTTTAGAATCATATATATCAAATTATGTGTTAAAAACATGACACTTCCTTTAGAGATGCTTGGATGATGGAAGTGATTAGGGTTGATTAGTTAATAGATATATAGGTTAGTAATCCCTTGGAACACATGGGCATGGACCCCTGTATTCTTTACACAGGTATATTTGGCACTCCCCCATAAAATTGAGTTCATAGAACCAATATATATATGGAGTTTTACTCCACATTTATTGAGCTCCTATAGGGAGAAGGTTCTCTACAGGGGTTAGTGCTCCCTTGGCATTAGAGTGTGGTAGTGTGAAGTGAGCCCCTCCAGTCTGATTCTTGTGAGGTTGTGCATGGTTTTGGTCATCGAAGATATACCTTTGGGAGCTATAGGATAACTCTTCATTATTATCTGGATATGAATGTGGATATCCCCTTTCTTTCTCACTTTGTATTCTTTTGAGAATATCTAACGTTGGGTTTCCTTTACCCTATTTCTTATGGGTTGAGCTGAATTTTTATATTTATTTTTTTTTCTTTGGGTTTTTAGGGTGTTATAATTGGTATGTATATACTCACCCATACATGGGATTCACCCTAACATGTTGGGTCTTATACAGATGACCGGTAGATCAGCGGTGAGATTGGAAGTCCTGGTTTTGATGGAGTCTACTAGTTCTTGGTACTGACCATGTTTTTTTGTCAGCCTTAGAGATTTTGAGTTGGGATCTCTTTAATTTTACCTTTTTTAGTTTTTGTCATTTTGGGAACTCATTTTTGGTTGGGTGTGTATTTTTTCCCTTTATATATGCTTTATTATCCTACAATACTTTAATTCTTTCGTAGAGATTGTTGCATTCATGGTTTACACTCTAGATGTTTCAGTTTCTTATTATATCTCTATATCATTACATGGAGATAATTTTTTTTTTCCCATATATTTATATTGGATAAGGCCTCCCATGTAAATATTATACTTACTGGTGCTTTTTTCCAGACCATGGCCTATTGGAGGTGGGATTGGGGTGTCTCACTCAACTTACCGTTAGCCAGGAAGGCCCCAGTGGGTCAAGTTGAGACATTCAAAGACTCACATTAATCATAAAAATCTTATAAGGAGACACAAAATTCTTATGAACTCTAATAAGTCTCATGTGATCTCAAATTTAGTAAAATATGGAGACTTATAAACTTTTCAAAGTCTTATGAATTGATCAACAAAATCTTACACACTTCAAGGAAATCCTTATGTGCTTAGGGAGACTTTTATATTTGTTAAATTTTGGTTATCTAAAAATTCTGACATTCTCTATAGATATATTATACCCTTTATAGAGTCTTATGTGTAGATAAAACCTTAAGTGCAGCACAAATTCTTACTCATTTCACAAATCTTTCACCTAGACCATCAAATTTTTAGCTATGGATAAAATTATTACAAAAAAAACTTATAAAATCCATACTTAGTTATTTTTTAGACTCAGGTGATAAAGTCAAAAAAACTCATGAATTATTATAAAATTCAAAAGTCTTCTAAAATATTTCATACTTAACTAATTTTCAGATTCATCTACAAAATTTCTCAATTCTTCCAATAATATCATAACTTCTTTTAATTTCCTTAAATCACTCTCAAATAGCACAAAAGAGTTAAAAAATAATTTGGGAATTTTTCAAACCTTATTAAAACTCTTAAGAACCATTCTCCGGGAATTATAGTATATAAACACTTAATGTTAGAGTATTTTCATAATTCCCAGATTTAATACACATTAACTTTCCTGAAATGATTACATTGACAACAAAATCAACTATCACACAAAGGGTACTCCACAATGATCCATGTTCTTTAAATATTTATTTTTTTATATTTTCTACCAATATTTATAAATTTAGGTAGGTCTCCATTCTTATAATATCATATATGATTCTTATATATTTAGGTGGAAAACTCATTGACCATCTCATCAAATAAATTATCCTAACTCAATTTCTCTAGAGACTTAATCCAATTAAGGTCACCTACCTAAGTGTGACCCAAATCATAAAATTGAATATATGAAGATAATCTTATTAGGTTCACCCATACCCAACATACCTTAGATAAGATAATCCATGTGCACCCAAATTTTTCATAACCCACCCACTTGGATGATTGATTTCTTAACTTGTGTTCACTCTTAAAGAAATCTAACACTTAGTATTTTTAATGGTTTTCATTAAGTTTTAGCCTTTTAATGAGCATGTGATATAAATAACACGTAATTTTTTCATCTTATACAATCATTAAATCTCATGTGAATTATATATATATATATATATATATTCATGATTCTAATAGTTTAGCTTCTAAATATCTAATCCTTAAAACAAATTAATATGTTCCTAACATATTAATGTGAAACACCTTACATAGCTAATGGATTGTGATACTCACCCAGAAAAAAATACTAATTATATACACATATAACCAAATTCATCACTTAAATAAGGTACATAAAATAATTTCATGTAAAGGTTTAAAATTATAGGAAACTAAAATCCCCATAAGGTAAAGTATGTTGTGATAATTAATCAACCCCCAATTTTCTAAACAAATCTAAATCTCCCAGATTATTGGGAAGTTTAACCCAAAGTCCCAATGTTCATAGATCAATTATTAGGATAGAATCAAATCAAAATAAAACTCTAAAAACTAATATGTATAAACCATATTCAACATTTAATTATTAAATTCATAACTATATAACATATCATACTCATTGTTAGATAAAAACTAAATATTATTTATCATATCTTGTACATAACCTTTATATTCATGGTATGAAAATTTTTAAGTATAAATTTAATACTTTAAATTAAATCATAAAAATATTCACATCATATAAATAATTTTTATATATAAATGTTAAATAGGAAATCAACTTGAACATTTAAAAAATTTAGGTAAGAGATGTGCATATTTATGAACATTTCATAGAAAATGAAATGGTAAAAAATTTATAATAATATCAAATGTATGGCCCAAAACCTTGAAAATATGGCATGAAATATGCCATTATAGAACATCCCATGTGTAGTTCAATGGATTGGAATATTCTGTTCTTGTACATTCCACATATCCACATGCATCATTGATATGACCTCTGTGAACTTGATATGTGAATCTTGGTACTGCTTTTCCAAATTCATTACAAGAATGACTCTAATATCAATAAATATTTTCATATGAATTAAATATAATTAAATGTAATAAAAGAAAAAAAACTCTATACTAGGATTGTCAGGGAGAGGAATCAATAAAATTAAAAGGCATAAAAATAAAATTAGTTGTACCTTAATGAAAATTGAGATTACTGGTCGATCAGGGAGGTTGATAGATATCAGTTTTCAATAACCAAATGGTTTCTTCCTTAAAAGGTGTATACAAGACATTATAGTCACTTAATGCTTGGGTAGGATCCCTTATCCTTAAAAGTTGTTTTTAAAACACCTCCTAAAAGGTGAAAAACAGAAGCTAATATAGAGAAATTCATCTTGGTATATAATGATTTTATACTATAAAAATGGACAGAAACACTTCATTATATAATCTAACTTATTTTAATAAAGTTATTACATGGGTTAATAACTCTCAAATAACCTTTTTACTTCCAAAATTATAACATTATAATGTTTTCCTCATTTATTTTTTATAATTGTTAAACTTCTTTTATCAGATATCATGTTTCACAAAAAGCATGTAATAACCATTTCACAACTTGCGCATTAGTGTATATATCCCAAAAAAATTATTGACATTAATTTTAAGAATAAAATCATTAATAAACTCATTTAAAGTAGGTTTTAAGATTCTATAGGTTCTAATATCTATTCTACAATAAATTTAAAGGTCCTAAAAAACATAACTTGTGTAAGATTAATTCAATTACATCTAGGTAAATGTTTAAAATCATTTTCTTTGTGATCATTTAATTAATTTTTATATAATTATTTTATCACTAAATTAAATAAAAAATGGAAATAAGTTCACCTAGTTTAAAAAAATTATATTTAATAAAACCATAGAGCTCCTCAATAAAAATCATAGAGTAGTTTCCAATTAAATATTACTCATAATTCATATAATAAACTTAAAAGGATTTCCAAAGGTATTAAATAATTTTATAAGAAGTTTCTAAGAAATAGATTTAAACCTTTGATAGGTAAACTTTGAGATAAAATTTATGTACAGACCCAGTTTCTTCCTTGTAAGACTTTGAGTATTTCTATATATATTTTCAGAGTCAGTCACTAAGTCAGTGTGTGATTTCAAGGCCCAGTGTGATATAAATTAATTTTATTAAAATATTAAATATATTTTATATTACATGCATGATGTTTTTAAAAAAATGAGATAAATATTAAATGGAATATAGGATCATAAATCTAAGACCACAGTTGAATCCGGGACTCAATGATTACCCTAGGTGCAACTTAAAATAGGTCAGTGCAGGGCATTCGGATATCACGGCCATTGGAAGGTTTGTTTAATTAAAATAAATAATTAAATTTATTTATTTCAATTAATTAACCTAGATCTATTTCATCTATAAAACCTCCATTATGAAAAATTCTCTAGTGTCATCTGCATGAACCCTTGGAAAATCGATATACATTCTTTTTCTCTTTCATTGGTGAATCAAGATCCAATGACAACTAGGCTCTGGATCTAGGAATATTAAGGTGAAGTAAATAAAACAAACCCTCTCTATCATTTAAGATCACTTTATTCGATTAATAATGATCCAATATCTAGGTAGGACTCATAATTTTTTGATTTTTCATTATTTGATTAAATTTTTGAGAAATATCAATCCCTTTCATTGATCTTCACCAATTGTGGAAAATTGCATGCACCCAAGTATCAAAATTAAATTTTTTATTCATTATTTCTCACCCTAGTTATCCCAAATGTATTTTTTGGCCAAGAATTCTTGGCCAATGATTGATAAACCCTTTTTATTGTGATTTTATCCCTTGATTATTTTCATTATATTCCAATTCGACTATAGGGCCTCGATTCGATGTTGTCGGGTGGTATTGAGCCTGATCAAACCCCTGGATTCACAATAGAATTGTGTATGACCAACAGAATACCAAATTAGGGAGGAAACCTAGGGTTCTTTTGGGTTTTGGATAAAAGGTTTGTTGATTCGAGATCCAAAGCGGGACATGGCGGCATTGGGAGATGATCAGAGTCACAGTGGTGTGTGACGGTTCGCATGGGAGGAAATGAGATTCAATTTCCATCCATAGGAGGGCCAAAATCACTGGTCATAGTATAGATCCATCATTTTCAAGAGGATATGAGGCCATATATGATATCAGAATGACCAGATCATAAGCGCGGAGATTAGATATAAGATTTTGTAAAAATCCCGACTACACGACATATAGTTCTAAAGAACAAAAGGTATGTGATACTTAAGCTATGGAGGATAGGGTTTTGGAAAAAATGTAAGGATGAAATGTAATTTATCCTACCAACATGCCATAACATCTCTCCTTGGGTGGACATGTCATGTGGAGAAACACATGGAAAATACCTCGTGCAGGACGACATGATTAGGCATATGTCATATACCGGAGTACACAAACACAGTTGGGTGCACTTCATGTACTTAAGTACACGAACAGAGCCAAGGTGCATGGATAGGGACTCTGAGTGTCTTGTACATTCTGTGTAGAATCCCTACACACTGTGTAGTTTTACATGGTTAGTGAGTCGTTTACATCTAGGGACACAGCTTAGTGATGGAGTAGGACCACACAACATGTTGGTCCCCTCACACCACATGTACCCCTTGGTCCAATTTTATGAAACTTCCAACTCTTATATCTTTTTCATTTCGACTTAGATTTTAGCCTTAAATTATCCTATCCTAAGGGTTCTTACACATATAACAAGATTTTTTCCTCCATTATGGCTTTCAAAATGCAATGTGAGATGTTTCATGTGTGACACTTATTTAGGAGGCACCCGATGAATGTGGTGATCAGGGATAGGATCACCAGTGACCTATAGAGTGTATCCCTCCTGACACACCAGGGTGTAGGTCCTCTATCTATTGAGTAGAACCCCCCCCCCACCCCCACCCCACCCATTAGATATGGAGCGGGTCCTCGTGACACTATATTGGAGCCCCATGATGCACTAGGGAATGGTTCCTTAACCTATAGAGTGGATCCCCCCTAACAAACTAGGTCTCATGTCCTATATCTACTAAGTGGACCCCCCCCCATAGAATAGGGAATGGGTCCTCGTGATACCAGAGTGGAACCCCCCTAACGCACCAAGGTGTGGTTCCTCATCCTATAGAGTGGAACCCCCCTGATGGATCAGTGCATGGATCTTCTATCTACTGAGTGGAACACCATATTAGATAGGTAATGGGTCATCATGATACTAGAGTGGAACCCCCCTAATGCACTAGGGATAGGGTCCTCAACCTATAGAGTGGAACCCCCCTGATGTACTAGGGCGCAGTTCCTCTACCTACAGAGTGAAACCCCCCTAACACATCAGGGTGTGGGTCCTATATGGATACTTATTGAGTGGAACACCCCTGATATACTAGGGAGTGGGTATTATACTTGGATATTGTTTCCCCTTGACTGTACGGCACAATGGAAAGGTGTGGGCCTCCACCTGATCACTTATGGGAAAATATGCGAGAAGATGGGCATCGTTGATGGACTTTTTGAATCTTTTTTCCCTCTTTTCTGGGATAGGTTATGAGATGGAGATACCCTTATCTCTATTTTGGGTTTCTTTATGGTTTAAATATATATATATATATATGCATCCATGTTGTTGTATTTTTTTACTCTCTTTCTATGGGTGGAAAAGACACGACATGTAGTCCACCTACATGACGTGACAAGCTCCACATGGTTGGATGTGGTTACTCTATTACCTTGGGTTGATTTGTATTCTATCTATCTATTTCTCTATGTCTCTTACTACTCTCCCTTAATTATTCATGGTGTCATATGGGGTATGTATATACTCACCCCTGAATGGGCCTTGCCTACACATGTTGTTTCTTATAAATACGACAGATGGGTCGGTGGTGACTACAGATGAGCTTAGGGATACTTGGTGCAATGGACCACATACAATGGTTTGAGCTTTTATATTTGGAGCTGGGATCTCTCAACACTTTTACTTTCCAATTTTTTCAAGTTGGTAAATCTTTCTTGTTGGGTATTTTTTCTCCTTTACTTTTCAGTTTGCATTGTTGTACTCTTATACACCTTAGAGATTTTTATATGTATGTTTATACTCTATATATTGCATATTTTCTTTATTATACATCTACACTTCTACATTGAGATGGTTGGTTGTGTGCATAAAGGTACATTAGGAAAAAAAATTCCATTTAGGATATTCCTTTTAGTGATTTTCTCCACCCAATGGCCTATGGAGGTGGGCTTGGGGTAGTTGTGACTCAAGCCCTATTGGTTCCGGTCATGACTGATTGGTATCATAGTAGTTCATTCCTTGGGATGGTTTTGGGTGTAGTCTCATTACATGGATCTAGTTGGGATTTAGGGAAATAGTGTCAAATTTTCATGAGTGTGTCTCTCAGACTAGGGAACCCAGGGATGATATGGGCATATGACGTATCCATTAACCAAGACCTTGACTAACTACTTTTCAAGTCGTCATACCGAGACATTGGTTGTAGGGATAAAAGTTACATGAATCATATAGAATAAAGTCTTTAATTTTCCTTCTTGAGTCAACTACTTATTGTATATATATACATGATGATATTATCATGGTACATCTTGATTAAATTTTAAAGATTCCTCCATGACGACAGCTAGCCAGGTTACTGATTCCATATCATGAAAATAGTCCGATGAGTGATGAGGCCTCAATTTAGGGTCTATCCAATGATATTATTCTTCCATGTGGATAAGTATTATAACCCCCACCTATTGAGTAGCATATCATACCATCAAAGTAGGATGAATATGGATGAAATATTAGCACACTCTGCAAGTTCTAACACCATAAGCTATTGAGGTTCCATAGGTAGATAGATCCCCATGTAGTGGAGGATTGGATAGAGTGGATGGTCTGTATTTTAAAGCTTATATGGACACCAAATAATCAAGTGGTTTTACTGGTAGCTATCCTTTTACACGGAGTAGTTGGGTGTTGGTGGAGTCTTGTTACCCAGATTCACGATGAGTCGACACTCTCATGGCCCAACTTCCAGTAGTTTTTTTGTGAGGATTACTACCCTAATATTTGTGATTAGTTTGGATTCAGTAGCCTATGGAGATATATAAGGGAGATATGATAGTGGATAAGTATGATGGAAGTTTCATATACCTTATGCGGTACTCTCTCTATATGATCTAGGATGGCTACTTCTGAGTATGTAAGTTTTGTAAGGGACTCCACAAAGAGATTTGTGCTAGCTTGGTGCCCTTATGCATTCCAACCTATGTTGGGGTGTTGGAGTAGGAACTAATGACATTGATCTTCCTATCAAAGGGACACCAAGAAACAAGATCTAAAACTGAGCATTACAGGGCTGAGTCATATGTAGCAACTAGTAGGTGCCAAACAACAGGTTCTCAATGAAAGAGACCTCCCCGTGATCAGACTCAAGCATGTGGTCATGTAAAAAAGGGATAGAAAAAAGGACCAGGGAAGCCCAGAGATTTAAGTTTCTATGATTGTGATGAGAGATATCACATGTTTCATGACTACCTAACCCAAAGTGATGAGTAGGGAAGGTATATGGATAATGAACTGTCATGGTAGAGACAGTACCATGATCAGGGATATCTTAAGAGAGGGTAGGGAGGCCCCCATGGAGGAGGAGCTGGTCGAGGAGTAGGTGGGGATCTAGGAGGAGGATTTATGGGTGGTGTAATACACTAGGAGATCCTTCCACCACCACCACTAGGAATCCCACCTCAGGCTTAGGGATCAGGCAGTCGGTGTTGTAGACAGTTATAGGCTATACAATCTTATGACCTAGGATTCAATGAGATGATCATAGGTGCAATAATTGTGTATTATAATATTACCTCGGTATTAGTATACATAGGTGTGAGTTATTCCATCATCTATATACTTCTGGTGTAATAGTTGGATCTCTCACTAGAGTCTTTATTCCAGAATCTTCATCTTGAGGTTCCTACAAGGAATGATTCTTCTGTATATTTTACCTGTCAGTATTGTGAGCCATCTATTGGTGGATAGAGGTTCATGTGGGACATTTTGGTCATCATGATGGAAACCTATGATGTCATCTTGGGTTTGGATTGGTTATTCTTTGTCTGAGAATCAATTGACTGTCATCACAGATGAGTGATATGCCTTCACACAATGAGATGTGATTCTTCTTTATGGGTGAGAGAGATATTATGGTGGGATGATCAGGATCTACGAGAAGGAGGTTTCATCCCATCACTCATAAGTTAGTCAGTATATCTCTTGGTGTAACAGGTTATTTAGGAATCTAGATTCCTTTAGTTGTGGAGGATTTTATGTATGTCTTTCTCAAGGATGTTCTGGGACTACCTCTAATGTGGGAGATGGAGTTTTGTATTGACTTGTATCATGTGAATACTCTGATATCTTCTATTGAATATCATATTTCCTATACTAAGATCAAAGTGTTGTGGCTATTGTTGGATTGAATTTGTGATAAGGGTTTCATCAAACCCAATGTGACCCCCTGGGAAGCTCCTATATTGTTAGTGAAAAAAAGTGATGAGATCTTGTGGCTCTGCACGGATTTTCATCACATGAACTTGTCCATGATAAAGAAAAAGTACTCCTTTCTAAGGATTTAAAACCACTTTGACTAGTTGTGAGGTGCAATATGGTTATTTAAGATTGATCGAAGGTCTTCCTACCACCAGTAAAGGATTCATGAGGCTAATATTCTAAATCTATCATTTTGATGTCTCTATAGCCACTATGATTTCCCGGTGATTCCCTTTGGTTTGTTGAATACCCCCATCTTGTTTATGGCTTTGATAAATCAGATATTCTAGTCATACTTATAAAATTTCATGGTTGTATTCATTAAATACATACTCATATAATATGTGAATAAGTAGGATCATGCATAGTACTTGTGGATGGTCTTATATTTTCTTCAGGAAAACTAACTTTATGGTAAACTCTTGAAGTTGCAGTTATGAATTCTTGAGGTTCGCATTCTAGGGCATGCTATTTTTTAAAATGGTTTAGTTATAGACCAATGAAGATTAATGTGTTCTTTCTTGGGATCCACCCAATAGTGTGTTAAAGGTGAGGAGTTTTCTTGGTCATGTTGGGTATTACACTAGGTTTGTGTCAGACTTCTATAGGACTAAATCCCCTTAGACTACCCTAACATGGAAATGGAATCCTTTTACCTAGATTGATTAGTTATAGAGAGCCTTATATGAGTTTAGTATTAGGTTGATGAGTGATACTATGTTGAGGCTATCAGAGGAGGTCATGGATTATGTAGTGTGTTGTGACACCTCAAGAGATGGGCTTACTTGTGTGTTGATGTAACAGTAGACATTTATTGCATACAGGTGGAGTCAGTTGAGACCACATGAGAATAACTACAGAACTCATGACCTAGAGCTGGTATTTGTAGTCTTCACCCTGAGGATGTGGAGGCACTATCTTTTGGGAGATCTCTTTTTGGTTTACTCAGACCATCAGATTCTTAGTGTGTATTCATGTAGAGAAACTTGAACTTGGGAAAGTGGCACTAGTTATAGTTCCTAAAATTCTATGAATTCAAGATAGTATATACTACATGGAAGGTGATAAAACACAATTTTATTGAATATTTTATTGATAATAAATGATATAATTTCCTCACATTGTGGTAATTATGTTCATTTATTGAATATTTGGGATTAGATCATTCATTTGAAAATTTGATGAAAATTCCAGTTTTAACCTTTAAAAATTCACTATAGTATTTCGCACATAAATATTTTAATATGAATTATTTGAAATTAATATTTGGTAACAGTGTTCCTAACTTAACTTTATAGAACTTTTATTTAGGATACTAGATCAAAAGAGTGCATTTGGATAGAGTAAATGGTTCATTAAATCAATGGTGGGCTGGACACGCGAGATTGGACATTACTTTAGTGTTTGGACCATATATTCTACATTTATGAATGGATTGAGCCAAAATTTTGAGAGGGGATCTAAAACCAAATTTCTCACATATTATCCTTCTGTAAGTACAAATAATTCACGAGTTTGGGTGGTCAATAAGGCGGTTCAAGTGGGATTAAAATATTTGGCAGAATCTTCTCATTCACACTTGAAACCACTTTTAACCAAGCCTCCCCTCCACTCTATAAATACGTATTTTTCTCATTTTTAAGGGTGGGGACGTGAATTAGGAATTTTAGGTCATAGTAGAAGATTTTATACTCCAATTATCCAAGCAATTAAATAAGGGTATCTCTTGAAGCAAGGATCCCTTCATCGAAGCCCTCTTTTTCTTCTTTATGTTGTAATGTTTGTGTTTTCATAATAAACTTATTTGTTATTATTTTATTTCTTCTCTTTTATTCTATTATTTTCAATTTTATTCTTCTATTAATCTTCATATTTGATCTGAAATTCAAGATCAGAGACTAGATTGGGTTCTACCCTTTCAATCCTTTGCTCATGCAAAACGTATCCACGATGACCACACCGCCCATGGAAGAGTAATTTTCTTAGTGATCGGTCTATCTTCTACCCTATTAATTTAATTATTTTGAATCATTGATCTACTTTAATTAAATTAATATGATCCATGAATTTAGTTTTTAATTTATATGAAACTAATCAAACAATTTATCAATTGTCACAAAAACGCGCGAGGTTGAGATTTTGTGTAAATTGTGAGAACCCTAACTTAATCAGTAATACAAGACCACACAGGATAAGTTTGTAGAGTTAAAATATAATCCCTAAACTAAATTAATCCTAATATAAAGAATTTATATGTTCTCTAATTAGCCACTGACCATAATCTAACCTTATAACATCAATCAAAGCAAGGTGCTGCGATTGCGTGTTCTGAAGCTAGCCTAGGGTTTAAGTAATTTCATCTTTGTGGTTAAGTTAACTCCTGTAGGGTTTGAGGGTTAAACAATTAGGGGATCATAATTAAGTGGGTATTAATTTAAATTATAATGATTAATAAGTAAATTAATAGGTAGAGTTATATTGATTAGACCTTTTAAATATTTTCTAAAAAACATCTTCTTGTTGTGTCATTTTAATCGAACTTTATTTAAAAAATAAAAATTAAAAAAAAATTAAATCATATTCCAGAAAACTTATTATAGTATTATAAATGATTAAAAAACCATACTTTAAAGTAATTTTTATATTATATTTTATTTTCATTTTATAATATCTTTAAGAAGTTGTTTTAATTCACTTCCTCCTTTGAGAGACGACCTTGGTCAGCCACTCTACTGCACCTAAGTACCCAAAAAAATCACTAGGCACCCACGATAGCACCTTTGAAATTGGTGTCATTGTAGGGGAGGCAAGTAATTATTTCAAACATTTAGAGTTATTTATTTTATTTTATATTTTATTCTCTTCTTCTCTTCTTTCTTCCTTCTTTACCCAATCTGATTTTTTTCTTCTTCTTTTATTTTCTTCTTCTTCTTTTTTGACCATCAACTCAAACTTCTCATTTTTATTATGGTCCACTTTACTTATTTTTATTTTTATATGATTTATGACACAAAATAATCCCAAATATCTCTTAGATCTTGATCCTGAGATTGAACGTAGCCTTCAGGCTCAAATCAGACATTCTCAGTCTACGAGAAGTTTCAACATTAAACTAGTTAGAGAATTCTTCCACTCTCAGAACATTGAAATTGGAAGAAATTAAAATTCAAACATAAAACAAGAACCAATGGTTGAAAATAATGGAAATGAACTTAATATAACCATTTGAGAATTGGCTTCACCTGAGATTAACTATCAACCAAATTGCATTGTATACCCAAATCTCAAATCTGACTTTGAACTGAAATCTGTGTTAATTCATCTTCTTCTAAAGTTTCATGGATTATATGGTGAGGATCCAAATAAAAATTTGAAAGAATTTAATATGGTTTTCTCAACCTTAAAACCAATAAATATTTCTGAAGAACAAATCAAACTAAGATCATTTCCATTCTCACTTGATGGAGCTTCAAAAGAGTGGATGTATAATTTACAACTTAAATATGTAACTTGTTGGAATGATTTGAAATGTCATTTCTTCCAGATATTTTTTTCCATCATCAAGGACCACATCCATTCAAAAATATATCTCTGGGATCAATCAAGCCCTAGGGGAGTCAATGTATGAGTAATGGCAGTGATTCAAGAAGTTGTGTGCAAGCTGCCCACATCACCAAATCAGTGAGAAACTCCTCATACAATACTTCTATGAGGGAATCACACCTATGGAGAGAAGCATGGTGGATGTCACAGCTATAGGAGTATTTTTGGACAAGACACCAATAGTTTCACATGCGTTGATCGACAAGATGGCACAAACCTCCCAACAATTTGGCGATTGAGGTACACCACATGTCAAGGGAGTACATCAGGTAAGTCCTTCCTCTCTTGAAAATAATTTGATTGATACTAAGTTGGATGAATTTACCACTATGGTGAGGTAGATTTCTTTGGCACAAAATACATCCCAACCCCCTCCTTCAAGGCCTTGTGGCATTTTCACCAAGACAATCCACCCAACTGAATGTTATCCCCAACTACAATAAATAGAAGATTGTGCAGCAGTGTTTCCTGGGAGACCATATCTCCAAAAACAACAAACATTTCCCCAAAAGAAGCTTGATTTATTGGCTATAACATACAACCAATGGTGAAGGATTAATCAGACATGATTTATGGCTCTGGACAACAACAAAGGCCCCCCTTTCAACAAAACTTCCTACATCATCCACCTTACCAATAAGGTTTCCAACAACCTCAATGGCGATTTGAAACTCAAACATCAACAAGTCAATAACAAGGGAATCCCCAAACCAAGGTAGATTCTAAAACTGATGATATTTTGAAACAAATTGTTCTTAATCAATAGAATGAGCTAAAGAGTCAAGGTTCGGAGTTGAGGGTGTTAAAAACTCAAATAAGCTATATTTCCACTTCCCTCCATGAATTAGTAAGTAAGAATTCTAGAAATATACCTTCCCAACCTACTCCAAATCTGAAGGGTAATATCAGTTCCATCACATTGAGAATTGGGAAGTAAACAAATGATTTATCTGCACCTATCATTCCATTGGGATTCACCTCAACTCTAGAAAATCCTCATTCCACACCAACTGATGATAAACCCAAGGAGAAAGATAAAGGTAAGAAAAAGATTAATTATGTTCCTACTAAACCCCTTCCTTTTACAAACAGAGTTGTTCTAACCAATAATATGGCTAAAGAGGCAATGAAAAAGGAGGTTTTGGACACATTCAAGCATGTGGAGATCAATATTCCTCTACTTGAATCCATCAAGAAAATCCCAAGGTATTTGAAATTATTAAAAGAACTTTGTAGCAATTGAAGAGGGCTCAGGGGAAATGAGAGGATCAATATTGGAAGGAATGTGCCAGCACTCATTACACCAAATCTAGCAATGCCAACAAAGTGCAAGGATCCTGGGACATTTACTATCCCATGCACCATAGGGGAGTTGAACTTTTCTAATACTCTTTGTGATTTGGGAGCTTCCATAAATGTGATGCCTCACTCTGTATTCTCTTATTTATAGATTGGTGAGTTGAAGCTAATGAGAGTAGTGGTGCAGTTGGAAAATAGAGATACAGCATATCCAGCGGGATTCCTTGAGTATGTACTTGTCCAGTTAAGAGACATGATCTTTACAGTAGATTTCTACGTGCTTAAAATGGAGTAAGATCAGGTAAGTTCACATGATCCAATTACCTTAGGTGGACCCTTCCTCAAAACTACAAAAACTATCATAAATGTCAATAAGGGTACACTTTCCATGGAATTTTGGAGATGAAGTTGTGACATTTAATGTCATGGAATCCATAAAGTACCCATCATAAGAATTTTCTACATTTTTTATCCCCAATTTCAAACCACCAAATAAAAACCCCATGAAATTTTATTGTCCTGTGCTTAGAGAGATTATGAGCATTGGTTCTATTTTGATGTCTAAGAGTATTTCCACACCTATTTAGAATTCACAAGACTCTCTTATATTTGATTTTGAAATGGATTTATATTTTTATTTTGATCATGTTTAATCTGATTATGACATTTTTGTGAAGTATGTTGATGGATTTGATGCTTTATTCTCTGATTTTGATGATGTATATTATGATACTGATTTTCTTTGTGTGCATATTTCAGTTCCTTCAACGTCTCCATCCATACACCACCCCCTACACTAGAACCCAATCCATGTACACTAAATCTCAAATAATCATACTTATTGAGTGGTGAGAAATTACCTTTTATCATTGCTAAGAATCTCTCTTTTAAACATGAAGAAAAACTTTTGAACCTTTTGAGGGAGAACATCAGAGAAATTAGGTGGACCTTGGCTAACATATCAGGTATTACCCCCTCTATTTTCATGCATATGATTCTTTTGGAGGATGGGGATAAACTGGTTAGGCAGCCAGAATGGAGACTGAATCCAACTCTTTTGGAAGTTGTTAAAAAAGAAGTTGAAAATTTTCTTGAGGCAGGTATAATCTTTCCCATTTCAGATTCTCAGTGGGTAAGTCCTATTCAGGTTGTTCCTAAGAAAAGTGGTGTTACAGTTGTTATGTGTTAGTTCCAATGAGGGTACAAAACAGATTGCGTATGTGTATTGATTATAGGAAACTAAATCAGTCCACCCGTAAGGACCATTTTCCCCTCCAATTTATTGATCAAATGCTTGAGAGACTAGCTGGGAAGACACATTGTTGTTTCTTGGATGGGTTTTCTGGATATTTTCAGGTTCCTATTTCTCCTTAAGATTATGAAAAGACAACATTCACTTGTCCATTCGGTACGTTTGCCTACTGAAGGATGCCATTTGGACTTTGCAATGCCCCAGGTACCATCCAGAGAAGCATGGTGAGTATTTTTTCTGATTTTATTGAGACCAGCATGGAGGTATTTATGGATGATTTTACAGTGTATAGATCCTCATTTGATGAATTTCTAAGTGGTTTAGGAAAGGTGTCGAATCGTTGTATTGAGAATAATATGGTCTTGAACTTTGAAAAGTGTCATTTCATGGTAGAGCATGGAATTGTCTTAGGGAATGTAGTGTCAAAACATGGGATAGTGGTTGATAGATCTAAGATAGAAATTATTTCATCCTTACCATATCCATCATTTGTGCGTGATGTTAGACATTTCCTAGGGCATGCAGGATTTTATCAGCGCTTCATTAAAGATTTTAGTAAGATTGCTCTTCCCATGTCACGATTACTTCAAAAGGATTCTGATTTTGTGTTTGATGATTCTTGCAGGACTTCCTTTGATGATCCAAATAAGTTTTTGACCACTCCACCAATCATACATCCCCCATGGTGTGAGATTCCTTTTTCACTTATGTGTGACGCCTCCAACTTCGTAGTTGGAGTTGTCTTATATCAAAGAGTGGAGGGACGTTCACATGTGATTGCCTATGCATCGAGGACACTGAATTCAGCCCAATCAAACTACACAACCACAGAAAAGGGGTTTCTTGTTGTCATTTTTTCTTTAGATAAATTCCGTTCATATTTATTGGGCTCTAAATTAGTTATTTTTTCTGACCATGCAGCTCTGAGGTGCCTTTTGAAGAAGCCAGATGCAAATCCCAAACTTATCTGATGGATTCTCCTTCTTCAAGAATTTGATATTGAGATAAAGGACAAGAAGGGGTCAAAAAACCAAGTGGAATACCACATGAGTAGGCTTACTCACACACTAGAGGATGACACCTTGGACCAGGTATAAGGCCCTGGCCTTAAACCTTACTTAATATTGAATTAAATGAATAATTCTCGTTGAGGATCTTTTCAGGTTTAGAGTTTTAGAGAATTAGAACATAACTATTACATCTCAAAAGATTACAAAGTAGACACTTCTACTAAGTCTCCATAAAATAAAAACTCTTAAAAAGAAAGATGTCTAGATTCCATGTTTTAGATAGCATGAAATTCCCTTGATCCCATCCTTGACCTTATTCCACTTTAAGTCCTGTGAAAAACATTTCGAAAAACTTGGGGTGAGCATAAAAAGCTCAGTAAGGGATACAATAATAATGAAAACTGTTAGTTTTTCAAACATCAAGTAAACCATGTATACTATATCAAAGTAATACCTTCACCTTCATGAAGTAGTAAAAAAAATCTTCACTGAATAAAGTATCATTACTTACCTTTTTGTAACCAAAGGATTACCATAAAACCCATATAAAGAACACATAGAATATATAAATGTAACTTGGGACATAAACATACTTAAGTGGAATAACCATACGGTTGACTTCCACACATATCACTTAATGGAATAGCCATACGGCCAATTTCCATACATACTTAATGGAATAGCCATACGGCCGACTTCCATACCCAATGCATTGGAGGTTATAATGTAACCACCTGTCCTGGTATTCATGAAACCACCCGTCATATGGTTTATAACGTAACCACCCGTTAAAATGTCCAAGTACCAGTATAAAATCATAAAATATAAAACCAATATAAAGGAATGATAACATTTCCACATTTCAATCACAATATATCATAAATATATTGACATAATAGAATCCTTTTTCAAAACCATTTTCAATACCAAAATATATAAAAGAGTATATGGTATTTCTTTTATTCTAAAAACATTACGGCTTGTTGAGAAAGCCAAAGATCAAATAATACTCGCGGCGGCGGAAAAAGTCGTTGTCATCGCGTACGTTAAAAAAAACATTCTTTTTTGTCGTTTAGTAAAACGCTTCGTATAAAAAGATTCCTTTTGTATAAAAGTAAAAGTCAAAGGAGTTTATACACTGTATAAAAGAAAGTTGTGTATAAAACGAAATATGCCTCAATGAAAGGAGATTGAGACGAAGTCCCTTACCTTGGGTCCGACATGACTCGATCATTCTTTAACGTCCTGAATAATAAACTTGAGTTAATTTATACTTGATTAAGAACCTTTTTAAAGTTCATTATTCCTTTTATATCACTTATTTCCATGTTATAAACATTATGTAACCATTTAAGTTAATAATGTTTGTTTTGTCAATATTTGGTTCTTAAGTCGAAAGTTGACTTCTTACAATTACATGTTGTTCATGTGGTCAAAAGTTATTTATATCCAGAATGAAATTCCCGATTTGGATATAATATGTATCATATATATCCAGAATATACATGTATTTATAATATTACATAATCATTTAGAGGTAAGAAATGAAATGCACCGTTCATGGAGACGGTAAGCCGTACGTACGCATGAACGCTACTTTCATTTCTTTGTCATATTAGTGGAATTAAAACTAAATGAGAGGTATGTATATTTTAATTCCAGAATTATATTCATCATTTAGATATATCATTAATTATATATATACATTATATACATGTAATTTTAATAGTACATTACATTTGGGGATAAGAAATGAAATGCACCGTTCATGGAGACGGTAAGCCGTACGTACGCATGAACGCTACTTTCATTTCTATCTCATACTTTAATGGAAAGAAATAATAATGATATAGAGGTATATTATAATTCCAGTATAACATCATATATAATAACTTTAAATCCATCCTTTACACGTCCCACATATGTCATTAACGGATCACATCACTTTTAGGGGGCGGTAGTCCGCACTTCCTTAAATGAAGATATCGTGTTTACCCATAATGGAAACCATAAAGGTATGACAAAAATTAAAAATACAGAAGCTTAAAGAAAACATAAACATATTATATATCATATATAAAAATAGTGACATCATAATGGCCACCCTTGAAGGTGTTAAATGAGTATTGAACAATCATCGTTTCGGGAGGCAGAATTTCGCCATCCACAGAAACCGTATGTTCTTTAACCATTTGATGTAGTTGTGTGAGAGTGTATCTCAAATAAATATTATAACAACATCCTAGTATATTGAAGATACTGTTGTTGTTACAAAAGAAGTAAATAAAAAGAGTTTAGAGGGTTGGAGAAGCAAAATAAAACAAATGAACAAGAGAGAATGAATTACCTTTAAAAGTGTAACTCCCTTTTTATTTGAGCCTAAAGGATTCCTTTGAAAGGATTCTGCCCAAAGGGAATCCTCTAGGATGAGGAGAGGTATGTGGAGAGAGTAATTTGTCAGGGGTTGGCCGAGCCAAAGGCTTGAGAAGTGTGTGAAATGAGGTAGAGGTGGGCGCCTTTTATAAGAGGAGAGGAGGGGCACTTTTGGAAAGTAAAGAAATATTACTTTATTTGAAAATGTGTTTCAGTTTTAAAAGGTCCTACATTGATATAATTCGTGGATAAGGTGATAAGGGTTCGAAATCCACTCATCCAATTGGTTTTTAACATGTGTAGGTTTTAGATTTTTCATTATCTTTCCATTTTATTTAAATCGTCAAATAATGATGTCATCGCTGCATCATTATTATGTCATATATAATTTAATTTATTTAATGTCTAAAAATTATAAAAAAAATACTATGATGTAGGAAATATTTTTATCTTTCCAATTACTATTTATAATCAAAATTTTGACTTGTATAACCCCACTCAAAAATTATTTTAGTAAAACAGTTTATGTTACTGTCATTTTCACTTTAACATTAAATAAAAATATATTAATGTCATTTTCCAACTAAAGTGGCTCCATGGGGTCCCCAAGTTGGCCCATGGCTTGTCTTGGTCGGCCATGACTCACCCAATAGGTGTAGGACAAGTGTCATGGTGTTTTCACATTCTTATAATACCATTTTTACCTTAAACTACACTAATTACCTCTAATCGCGATTAATGAAAAAAAATTACTATTCACCAAAAAATTATTTTAATCTCATTGAACCACATTTTACTTCTTAATGACAACCATGAATGTCGGATTTTCAAAATTCAATACACATTAGTGGTAAACTTTCATTTAACTGAAAAAATCAGTTTGCTTGATTACCACTTAGTGGTTTCACTATTCATCAAAAATTGAAGTTTTTCAGAAAATTACCAAAAATTCACCCTAAGCTATATTTGATATTCCGAATTCAAAAATGAAGTCCATTTTACAAAATTCAAAACATATAAGTCAAATTAATTAATTTAATAATTAATTCCCGCTGTCATGACAAATAGCGTGTTTTTGTGAAACAATAAGTATCAAAAGATTGACACCAGTTTAAGTCCAATTTAAAAGTGAAATTGATTCCAATGACCACCATTGGATTAACTGGTAAAAATATTTTCTAATTTCACTTTAAAACCAATTAAAATAATAATCTAATCATATAAATAAATTATATTAAAAAGAGGTTTTGAATTAAAATACAACATTTTACACTATTCATAAAAAAATGAACTTTATCAGAAAGGTACCAAAAATTTACACAAAGTAAATTTTGATGTCCCGATTCTAAAGAAGAGTTATATTTGGTCCAAAATAAAGTATAAGAGTGATAAAAACTATATTTAATGACGGTTCACCATTAAAAGGTGATAAGTGAACCTTTAGTGAAAATTAGGGTATAAATGCCTAAAATTGAACTCTTTCCGTATTTTAAACCTTTATATTTTATTGGGTAAATGTAAAAACATTTAAAAAACATATATAATCATATTTTAGTTATTTCTATCCATTCACGCCAGTACAACGGCTACTCGTTAACTAACATTTAAAATAATATTATTTTATTACTAGTGTGCTACGTAAGTTTCAAAGAAACTCATCGTTGCATATCGGGTACGCTATCGAATATAGAAACCCCTTTAAAATAAAATTAATATTTAATTTGTAAATATTAATAAATATGAAAATTCCTTATTCTTTATTTACCTGGGATGTTACATCCTTCCCCTCTTTTGGGAATTGCGTCCTCGCAATTTTATTCACTTATCAAAATAAGTGGGGGTATTTATCCCTCATAGAATTTTCAGATTCCCACGTTGCCTCTTCAATCACATGGTTTTTTCACAAAACCTTTACCTGATGAATCACCTTATTCCGTAACACTTGCTCCCTGTGGTCAAGAATCTGGACCGGTTGTTCCTCATAAAATAGGTTCTCTTCCAGCTAAACTACCTCTGGACTCAAAACATGAGATGGATCTGGCATATACTTTCTCAACATCGAAACGTGAAAAACATTGTGTACCTGAGATAAACTCGGAGGTAAAGCCACTCGGTATGCAACTGATCCAACTCTCTCCAGAATTTCATATGGTCCAATAAACCTTGGACTCAGCTTTCCTTTCTTACCAAATCTCATCACACTTTTCCAAGGAGAAACCTTGAGAAAAACATGATCACCTACCTAGAAAGATAGATCCTTCCTCCGGTTATCCGCATAACTCTTCTGCCTGCTCTGAGCTGTTCTCATGTGTTTCTGAATCAACTGAACTTTTTCTGTCATCTCTTCTACCAATTCTGGTCCCATCAGTTTCCTTTCACCCACTTCATCCTAGAAAGCTAGAGTTCGACACCGCTTCCCATATAATGCCTAAAATGGTGCCATCTGTATACTGAAATGAAAACTGTTATTATAAGAAAACTCAACCAAAGAAAGATTTTGGTCCTAACTTCCCTGATAAACCATCGAACAAGCTCGTAACATATCCTCCAAGGTCTGAATTGTTCGTTCTGACTGCCCATCTGATTGAGGATGAAAACCTGTACTAAAATTTAGTTCAGTACCCAACGACTTCTGAAGGCCTTTCCAAAAGTTAGAAGTAAACCTGGGATCACGATCCAATACAATGGAGAGAGGAACTCCATGTAACATGACTATCTCTTTAAGATACAAACGGGAAAGTTGATCTAGAGAGAAAGTATCTCGTATAGAAAGGAAATGAGCAGATTTGGTCAAGCGATCAACAATAACCCAGATTGCATTATTACCTCGAGATTTCTTCGATAATCCAACAACAAAGTCCATGGATATATTCTCTCATTTCCACTCTGACACTGGTAAAGGCTGAAGCATCCCTTTCGGTAACTGCCGCTCTGCTTTAACCTATTGACATGTCAAACACTTCACAGTAAAATCAGCAATGTCTCTTTTCATTCCATCCCACCAGTAATACTCCCGCAGATCTATATACATCTTAGTACTGCCCGGATGAACTGAAAACAGAGAACTATGAGCTTCACATAATAACTCTCTCTTCAACTGCGAATCACAAGGCACACATAACCTCTTCCCAAACCTCAAAACACAAACACAAACTTATCCAACAACTCATGGAAAATTTTATTCATAAGGTCCATGAATACAGCAGGTGCATTGGTTAACCCAAAAGACATAACTAAAAATTCATAATGGTCATATCTATTACGGAACGTAGCCTTCGGAACGTCTGATTCTTTTACTTTAAACTGATGGTACCCCGAACTCAAGTCAATCTTCGAAAAATATTGATCTCCCTGGAGCTGATACCACTTCATTCGATGGCCCAGCATCTGCTGAAGTTGTTGCAAAGGATTTTATCACCCCTTTCTGCTTGTAGTCTAACTTCTTCCCATCACTCAAGCTCCTTGTCAGACACTCGTCTGCATAATGACCCATTTCATTACACTTAAAACATCTTACCGTTGGCTTTTCATTTCCTGCTTGATCATCTTACTTACAGTTACGAGCAATATGACCAGACTTACCACACCGAAAGCACTTACCAGACTTGGATAAACATTCTCCAGGATGCATTTTACCACACTTCTCACAGGATGGATATTTGGTTTTCTTACCTCCTTGCTTCTTTGATGAATTCTTCCCCTTTTCCTGCCAACTAGATCTCTTCTTCTGTTGTTTGTCATAGAACACCTGATCATCGGCAAACTCCATTTCCACCTTCTCCGCACATCGAACAAGTTTTTTATAACTTTTGAACTCACGAGAAGCTAAATCCCTTCGATACTTTGGCTTTAACCCTGAGTAAAAACGGTTTATTTTACTATCAAGATCTCGTATGAAGTTTGGAGCATACCTTTCCAATCGAGTGAACTCTTCTTCATAAGCAGCCACTGAATCATCCTCCTGCCTCAATTCTAGGAACTGCTTTTCCATCCTAAGACGAACCACCTTAGGAAAATATTTCTCAAGAAACATACCTTTGAATTCGTCCCAGTGAAGATCCTCAATCTCATCACTATCCCTTATATTTTTCACCATCGACCACCACTGATCAACTTCACCTTCAAAACGGTAAACAGAAAGACTAACCTTTTGATGTTCTGAACACCCCATGACATCAAAAATCTTCTCCAGTGCTTTAATCCACCCTTCACCTTGCACAGGGTCAGATGATCCTCTAAATGATGGGGGATGTTGCCTCATGAAATGTTCCACCACTGACATGTTCCTCTGCGGTTGATCTGGCTGATCTCGTGCATGGATACCACCACCATTTATAGCCTGAGTCAACTGTGCCATCACTGCAACAAACTGTTCAGTTCCGATTCCGACCATCTCAGGTTGCTGATTTGGAAGGTTATCTTCCTCCTGATGTCGTCCTAACATAGCTGCTTTGATTCCTCTGCGGAAAACCATTCTGAACACAGAAATATCTTAGGCGAAGAAACATGGTAATCCGTAAATGCTATATCATCTCAATCATATTATAATTTAACACTTTTCTAACTCCTAAAGTTGTCTAAACCGTCCTTTGATACCAACTATAAGGCCCCGGCCTTAAACCTTACTTAATATTGAATTAAATGAATAATTCTCGTTGAGGATCTTTTCAGGTTTAGAGTTTTAGAGAATTAGAACATAACTATTACATCTCAAAAGATTACAAAGTAGACACTTCTACTAAGTCTCCATAAAATAAAAACACTTAAAAAGAAAGATGTCTAGATTCCATGTTTTAGATAGCATGAAATTCCCTTGATCCCATCCTTGACCTTATTCCACTTTAAGTCCTGTGAAAAACATTTCGAAAAACTTGGGGTGAGCATAAAAAGCTCAGTAAGGGATACAATAATAATGAAAACTGTTAGTTTTTCAAACATCAAGTAAACCATGTATACTATATCAAAGTAATACCTTCACCTTCATGAAGTAGTAAAAAAAATCTTCACTGAATAAAGTATCATTACTTACCTTTTTGTAACCAAAGGATTACCATAAAACCCATATAAAGAACACATAGAATATATAAAGGTAACTTGGGACATAAACATACTTAAGTGGAATAACCATACGGTTGACTTCCACACATATCACTTAATGGAATAGCCATACGGCCAATTTCCATACATACTTAATGGAATAGCCATACGGCCGACTTCCATACCCAATGCATTGGAGGTTATAACGTAACCACCCGTCCTGGTATTCACGGCACCACCCGTCATATGGTTTATAACGTAACCACCCGTTAAAATGTCCAAGTACCAGTATAAAATCATAAAATATAAAACCAATATAAAGGAATGATAACATTTCCACATTTCAATCACAATATATCATAAATATATTGACATAATAGAATCCTTTTTCAAAACCATTTTCAATACCAAAATACATAAAAGAGTATATGTTATTTATTTTATTCTAAAAACATTACGGCTTGTTGAGAAAGCCAAAGATCAAATAATACTCACGGCGGCGGAAAAAGTCGTTGTCACCGCGTACGTTAAAAAAAACATTCCTTTTTGTCGTTTAGTAAAACGCTTTGTATAAAAAGATTCCTTTTGTATAAAAGTAAAAGTCAAAGGAGTTTATACACCGTATAAAAGAAAGTTGTGTATAAAACGAAATATGCCTCAATGAAAGGAGATTGAGACGAAGTCCCTTACCTTGGGTCCGACTTGACTCGATCATTCTTTAACGTCCTGAATAATAAACTTGAGTTAATTTATACTTGATTAAGAACCTTTTTAAAGTTCATTATTCCTTTTATATCACTTATTTCCATGTTATAAACATTATGTAACCATTTAATTTAATAATGTTTGTTTTGTCAATATTTGGTTCTTAAGTCGAAAGTTGACTTCTTACAATTACATGTTGTTCATGTGGTCAAAAGTTCTTTATATCCAGAATGAAATTCCCGATTTGGATATAATATGTATCATATATATCCAGAATATACATGTATTTATAATATTTCATAATCATTTAGAGGTAATAAATGAAATGCACCGTTCATGGAGACGGTAAGCCGTACGTACGCATGAACGCTACTTTCATTTCTTTGTCATATTAGTGGAATTAAAACTAAATGAGAGGTATGTATATTTTAATTCCAGAATTATATTCATCATTTAGATATATCATTAATTATATATATACATTATATACATGTAATTTTAATAGTACATTACATTTTGGGATAAGAAATGAAATGCACCGTTCATGGAGACGGTAAGTCGTACGTACGCCTGAACGCTACTTTCATTTCTATCTCATACTTTAATGGAAAGAAATAATAATGATATAGAGGTATATTATAATTCCAGTATAACATCATATATAATAACTTTAAATCCATCCTTTACACATCCCATATATGGCATTAACGGATCACATCACTTTTAGGGGGCGGTCGTCCGCACTTCCTTAAATGAAGATATCGTGTTTACCCATAATGGAAACCATAAAGGTATGCCAAAAATGAAAAATACAGAAGCTTAAAGAAAACATAAACATATTATATATCATATATAAAAATAGTGACATCATAATGGCCACCCTTGAAGGTGTTAAATGAGTATTGAACAATCATCGTTTCGGGAGGCAGAATTTCACCATCCACGGAAACCGTATGTTCTTTAACCATTTGATGTAGTTGTGTGAGAGTGTAGCTCAAATAAATATTATAACAACATCCTAGTATATTGAATATACTGGTGTTGTTACAAAATAAGTAAATAAAAAGAGTTTAGAGGGTTGGAGAAGCAAAATAAAACAAATGAACAAGAGAGAATGAATTACCTTTAAAAGTGTAACTCCCTTTTGATTTGAGCCTAAAGACTTCCTTTTAAAAGATTCTGCCCAAAGGGAATCCTCTAGGATGAGGAGAGGGATGTGGAGAGAGTAATTGGGAAGGGTTTGGCCGAGCCAAAGGCTTGAGAAGTGTGTGAAATGAGGTAGAGGTGGGGGCCTTTTATAAGAGGAGAGGAGGGGCACTTTTGGAAAGTAAAGAAATATTACTTTATTTGAAAATGTGTTTCGGTTTTAAAAGGTCCCACATTGATATAATTCGTGTATAAGGTGATAAGGGTTCGAAATCCACTCATCCAATTGGTTTTGGACATGTGTAGGTTTTAGATTTTTCATTATCTTTCCATTTTATTTAAATCGTCAAATAATGATGTCATCGCTGCATCATTATTATGTCATATATAATTTAATTTATTTAATGTCTAAAAATTATAAAAAAAATACTATGATGTAGGAAATATTTTTATCTTTCCAATGAAAATTTATAATCAAAATTTGGACTTGTATAACCTCACTCAAAAAGTATTTTAGTAAAACAATGTATGTTAGTGTCATTTTCACTTTAACATTAAATAAAAATATATTAATGTCATTTTCCAACTAAAGTGGCTCCATGGGGTCACCAAGTTGGCACATGGATTGTATTGGTCGGCCATGACTCACCCAATAGGTGTAGGACAAGTGTCATGGTGTTTTCACATTCTTATAATACCATTTTTACCTTAAACTACACTAATTACCTCTAATCGCGATTAATGAAAAAAAATTACTATTCACCAAAAAATTATTTTAATCTCATTGAACCACATTTTACTTCTTAATGACAACCATGTATGTCGGATTTTCAAAATTCAATACACATTAGTGGTAAACTTTCATTTAACTGAAAAAAATCAGTTTGCTTGATTACCACTTAGTGGTTTCACTATTCATCAAAAATTGAAGTTTTTCAGAAAATTACCAAAAATTCACCCTAAGCTATATTTGATATTTCGAATTCAAAAATGAATTCCATTTTACAAAATTAAAAACATATAAGTCAAATTAATTAATTTAATAATTAATTCCCACTGTCATGACAAATAGCGTGTTTTTGCGAAACAATAAGTATCAAAAGATTGACACCAGTTTAAGTCCAATTTAAAAGTGAAATTGATTCCAATGACCACCATTGGATTAACTGGTAAAAATATTTTCTAATTTCACTTTAAAAGCAATTAAAATAATAATCTAATCATATAAATAAATTATATTAAAAAGAGGTTTTGAATTAAAATACAACATTTTACACTATTCATAAAAAAAATGAACTTTATCAGAAAGGTACCAAAAATTTACACAAAGTAAATTTTGATGTCCCAATTCTAAAGAAGAGTTATATTTGGTCCAAAATAAAGTATAAGAGTGATCAAAACTATATTTAATGACAGTTCACCATTAAAAGGTGATAAGTGAACCTTTAGTGAAAATTAGGGTATAAATGCCTAAAATTGAACTCTTTCCGTATTTTAAACCTTTATATTTTATTGGGTAAATGTAAAAACATTTAAAAAACAAATATAATCATATTTTAGTTATTTCTATCCATTCCCGCCAGTACAACGGCTACTCGTTAACTAACATTTAAAATAATATTATTTTATTACTAGTGTGCTACGTAAGTTTCAAAGAAACTCATCGTTGCGTATTGGGTACGCTATCGAACATAGCAACCCCTTTAAAATAAAATTAATATTTAATTTGTAAATATTAATAAATATGAAAATTCTTTATTCTTTATTTACCTGGGATGTTACACCAGGTACCACTTCGAGACACTTTCCCTGATGAACATCTTTATTCCATCTCAGGTACGCATCCTTGGTATGCAAATTTAGTTAACTACCTTGTTGACTCTAAAATCCCTGATAATTTAAAGAAATATAAAGTCCAAAAATTAAATAGTGAGTCAAGATTTTATGTTTGGGATAATCCATACCTGTGGCACATGTGTAGTGACCAAGTTATTAGGAGGTGTGTTCCTGATAATTAGTTTGAGTTTGTTCTGCAATTATGTCATATACATTCTTTTGATAGACACTTTAGACCCCAACAGATATATAAGAAATTTTTAGACTTTGAATTATATTTTCCTAGATTATTCCATGATTCACATGTTTTTTGTAAGTCATGCTATCGTTTCCAACACACTGGGGATATTTCTAGGATACATGAGATGCCTCAACAACCCATACTATTCTGTGAGATTTTTTATGTATGGGGCATCAATTTTATGATTTCTTTTCTGAGTTCATTTTGTTTTTTGTATATTTTAGTTTCTTTTGATTATGTGAGTAAATGGGTGGAGGCTAAAGCCACCAGGACTGATGATTCTCATGTTGTTGTGGACTTTTTCAAAGCGCAGATTTTTTGCAGGTTTGGAGTACTGAAGGCCATCATCAGTGACCAAGGGGCACACTTCTACAATCAGAATATTTATTCTCTTCTTCAGAAGTATGGGGTGACATCCAAAACATCAACATCATACCACCCCCAAACAAATGTCTAGGCTGATGTTTCAAATCGTGAGTTGAAACAAATTTTGGAGAAAACCGTGCATCCAAATATGAAAGATTGGAGCAAGCACTTGGATGATGCATTGTAGGCTTATAGGACAACATACAAGACATCCATTGGTATGTCCCCATTTCGGATTGTTTTTTGTAAAGCGTGTTATCTCCCCATAGAATTTGAGAATCGGGCTTATTGGGATATAAAGAAATTCAACATGGATTTGGCCCGAGCTGGAATCCAAAGGAAGCTGTAAATTCAAGATCATGAGGAAATTTGATTCTATTCATATGAGAACTCATGGCTCTACAAGGAAAGATCAAAATCATATCATGACAAAATGATCCATAAAAGAGAATTTCAAGTTGGAAAGAAAGTCTTGATCTATAGTTCATGACTGAAGCTGATTCCTGGTAAGTTGTGTTCCAGGTGGTTAGGTCTTTATGTTGTGACTAATGTTTTTTCTTATGGTTTAGTGGAGATCACACAATAGGACACATGAATGAGATTTACAGTCAATGGGAAACATTTTAATAGATATATTGAGGTACTTCCTACTAATGCATTAGATTTCATCACACTGTAAGACCCCATTATCACTTGAGTATATCAGGTTGTTCATAACCCTTTCACTTTTTTATTATTTTTCCTATTTAAATTTATACATTTCATATGAATATATCATATAATGGGTTAACATTGAGTAAAATTAAATATTTTAAGTGTGGGGGAGGGAACCTTTTAGTTTATTAATTTTAATTATTTTCCTGTTTTTCAATGATTTTCAAAAAAAATTGTTTTTCAAATTTTGTGTGTTTATTTTTCAATTTTTTGCATTTTTTTTAAACTTTTGAGATGAAATTATTCTCATCACAATTTTTAAATCCATATAAATAAGTGAAACAATTTATCCCATGAAACTAAGCTTAAATGAATGCTGAAAATGACTTTGTTTCAAGTTCAAATCATTAGTAATTTCATGAAAAGTACTCTGAATTTTGAATCTCATGCCACATCTCACTATCTTTATATTTGAAAAAAAATTCTTGTGAGGCTTATGAACCCTTATATTCATATTCATTACATTCACCTCACTTCTTGAGAGAACCAAACCATTCTTGATTTAACCAAAATTTGATTTATTCCTATCAAAACTTAAGGGTTTGAGGTACTTATGTTTAAAAGATTGAGGCATTTGTTTGGTATTGAAGCCCCTATTTCAAAGAATACTTTTTTATAATGGCCTACCTTGAAAATTTAATCCTTGTAACCCTTATAATACGTGAACAAACTATTAGGTTAGCCACATTACAATCCAATTTTCCCTATCCAACCAACTCTTTAAGTGAAATTGAATAATCTAGTTGAACTTAAGTGTGGGGGAAGCTATCTTGTGTTGTGTACCACATTATGTGATACTTCGGGTGGAAAATTAAATTCTGAAGAGATGTGTTTGTTTCTGGAAAAAAAATAATTATGTTGGAAGTTGTGCCTTTTCTGGATATTTCATGATAAGTGAAGTTGTTCCTTTTTTTAGCTTCTATTATAGGGAGAAATTTGAGCCTATCTGGAGCTTTCAGGAAAATCAGGTTTGAGAAGATTGACATTTTTACTGATGAAATGTTAAATGGGGTGCACATTCATTTATTTTTCATGATTATGAACATGAATCGATGCTATGGGGATTGATTAGGGAACCATATTTAAGTGAAAATTAGATTCATGCAATTTTTCTTCAAAAAGAGTCAAGCCCTCCTCATTCAGCCTTTGAATTTTTCACATCTAAATCCTACCAACTCAAAGCCAGAGAACAACCCTGAAAAGTACTCAGGATAAACATATGTCCTTGACTCACATAGAGTGGTGATTTAGGAATTTATAAAGTCTATGGTGACCCTTTTATGAGTTTGGATGAGAAAGAAATTGCTGGAAAATTGACATTTGTGTGATAAGAGAAAATTCAAGTGAGGTAAGTGTTTTGTGCATGGGAGGATAAATGAAGTGGAAATATATTGAATGATATATATAGAGATCTTGAAATAATAGTTTTTTATGAGTCGTGATAACTTGTGTTTCTTGGTGTGTAATTGTTGGATCTCAAGAATATGTGTTTTAAAATTTGTTTTGATTTGATATTGGTGTTTACTTGTCACAATTTTTCGAAATAAATGATATGAGGTTTTGCTCGGGACATCAAAAGGGTAAGTGTGGGGGAGTTGATAAAAAAAATTTATTGAATATTTTATTGATAATAAATGATATAATTTTCTCACATTGTGGTAACTATGTTCATTTATGGAATATTTGGGATTAGATCATTCATTTGAAAATTTGATGAAAATTCCATTTTTCCTCTTTAAAATTTACTATAGTATTTCGAAAATAAATATCTTAATATGACTTATTTGAACTTAAAAGTTTGTAAGAGTGTTTATAAATTAATTTTCTACAATTTTTATTCAATACACTAGTGATAAAAAGTGCATTTGGATGGGGTAAATGGTCTATTAAGTCAATAGTGGGATGGACTCGTGAGATTGGACATCACTTTAGTGTTTGGGTCATATCTTCTACATACATGAATGGAATGAGCCAAAATTTTGATAGGGGATAGAAGACCAAATTTATAACATATTAACCTCATGTAATGATATCTAATTAACACGTTTTAGGGGTCAATAAGTCGGTTAAATGGGATTAAAATATTTTCCAGAATCTTCTCATTCAAACTTGAAACCACTTTTAACCACTTTTAACATAGCCTCCCCTCCACTCTATAAATATGTATTTTTCTTATTTTTAAGGGTTTGGAGTGCATTATGAAGTTTAGGGAAGAGTATAATATGTTACAATCCAATTATACAATAAATTCAATAAGTTTGTCTCTTGAAGCAAGGATCCCTTCGTCGAAGCCCTCTTCTTCTTCCTCATGTTGTAATGTTTGTGTTTTCATAATAAACTTCTTTATTATTCTTTTATTTCTTCTCTTTTATTCTATTACTTTATATTTTATTATTATCTTAATCTTCATATTTGTTCTGAAATTCAAGAGTGGAGACTATATTTGGTTCTACCCTTTCAATCCTTTTCTCATGCAAAACGTCTCCATAATGACCACACCGCCCATGGAAGAGTAGTTTTCTTAGTGATCGGTCTATCTTCTAACCTCTTCATTTAATTATTTTTAATCATTGAGATACTATAATTTATTTAATATGATCAATGAATTGAGTTTTTAATTTATATAAAACTAAGCAAATAATTGATCAATTGACACAAAAACATGTGTGGTCGAGATTTTGTGTAAACTGTGAGAGCGCGAACTTAATCGGTAATACAAGACCACACGGGATAAGTTTGTAGATTTCAAATATAATCCCTAAACTTAATTAATAATCATATATATAATGGATATGTTCTCTAACTAACCACTGACCATAATCTAACCTTATAACATCAATCAAATCAGGGTGTTGGGATTGCGTGTTCCGAAGCTAGCCTAGGGTTTAAGTAATTTCATCTTTGAGGTTAAGTTAACTCCTTTAGGGTTCAAGGGTTAACAAATTAGGGGATCATAATTAAGTGGGTGTTAATTTAAATGATAATGATTAATAAGTAAATGAATATTTACAGTTATATTGATTACGTCTTTCAAATATTTTCTAAAAAAACATCTTATTGTTGTGTCATTTTAATTGAACTTCATTTAAAAATTAAAAATTAAAAAAAATGAAATCTTCTTCAAAAAGAATTCTTCTAGTTTTATAAGTGATAAAAATACCCCCATCCTTTCAAGTAGTGTTTATATTCTCTTTTATTTTATTTTTATAATATCTTTAAGAAGTTTTTTTAATTCACTTCCTCTTTTGAGAGACGACCTTGGTCAGCCACTCTACTGCAACTAAGTACCCAAAAAAGTCACTAATCATTTGAGGGAACCCACGACAGAACCTTTAATAAGGGAAGCATGGTAGTATATTCCCTTAGTAGTAAGTACCAGTCTCACTTGTTTCAGACGGAACCTGATCAGTTGGTTTCCTTGTAGTTGGTCCTTTTGGAGCAGGAGGGTGCATCTTTTCTTCAGTCGATGGTGTTGAATCCTCTTCTTATCAAGAATTTGAGATAGTAACAGTTGGGAGACATCAATTATGATGTCTTTAATAAACATATATTCATAGTGGATTCATCATATGGATATTCTAAAGAAGTTAATCATGTCATCCTTTTCTAGGGATGGATGTTGGACCCAATCATGATGTGCGAGGAGATGTTGTAAGTGTTTAAAAAAATTTCATTTAGCTTTACATCTTAGTGTGGGAAAGATTTATAGGGAAATTTAGTGTAATTTTTAGTTGTCTAGCATGAGATAGATTATGTCTGAGTTCATCTCTCAGTGCCTTACCTATCAATAGATTAAGGTTGAGCACCAGGATCCTACAGGTTTGTTTCATCCCATTGATATCATGTAGTTGAAGTGGGATGGAATATATTTGGTCTTCATGATAGGGATTTCATGGATAGTGAAGGTTCATGACTCCATCTGGGTGATATTTGAATGACTCACAAAGTTAGAACACTTCCTTTCTATCAGGGAACATAGTTTGGTGGAGAGTTTGGGGAATATGTACGTATGGGATATTGTTCACCATCATGGGGTTCCCTTGACTATTATCTCTAATCATGAAATGTGGTTTATGTCATGATTATATAGAGGCATGAAGGAGGAATTTGGGACCCATATGAGGATGAGTATAGCCTTTTACCCCCATCTTGATGGGAATACCGAGCACACTATCCAAGTGTTTGAGGATATATTGAGGGATTTCATGTTGGAATTTTTTCAGAGCTAGGAGGATCACTTTACCTATGTAGATTTTGTATACAAAAAAAGACACCACTCTACAATCGACATGGAACCTTTTAAGGCCCTATATGGGAGACTCTATAGGTCACACTTTTTTTGTATAGAGATCAGTGAGGAATCTCTTGTGGGTTTAGAGTTAGTTTAGGAAATGATGGAGAAGGTCTAGGTCATCCTAGAGTGGATGAGGACATCTTAGAGCGGGAATAAATCTTACACAGATCAACATTATAATCCCTTGTAGTTAGAGGAGGGAGACTATGTTTTCATGAAAGTATCCCCAGGATGATGATTTTGAATATTATTCCAGGGAGGAAAGTAATCCTTAGGGTTCATTGGGTCATTTGATATCCTTTAGAAGGTTGGATAGGTTTCTTACCACCTAGATCTACCCCCATAGTTGGAGCGGGTTCATGATGTCTTCCATGTGTCGTGGTTGAGGAGATATGTGTATGACCCTATGCATGTTCTTGACTAGGGTGAGCTGGACATCAAGGATGGATCCACTTTTTTGGATAACCTAGTAGAAATTGAGGATTGTTGAGAGAGGATCAAATAGGTACAGACCATCCTCGTGGTTTGTGTGTTGTGGAAGCATGGGAGCATGTAGGATAGCTCTTAATAGTGGGACAACTAGATGTGGGCTTAGTATCCCAATATTTTTTATATTTTTTTCTTTTGATAATGACAAGTTTGAATGAGTGAATGATACAGAGACCTAGGTTTTTCCTTCTAAGACTTTTAAAAATTTATACATATATTTTCAGATCTAGGTGTTGAGACGGTATGAGATTTTGAGGCCTAGTATGCCTGAAATTAATTTTATAAAAATATTAAATATATTTTATATTATGTGCATAAAATTTATTAAAGTTAATGGAATAAGTCTTAAATGGAATCTCATATTAGAAATTTGAGGCCATGGTTGATTCTGGAACATGATGTTTACCCTAGGTGTAACTTAAAATAGGTCAGTGTGGGGTAGTTGGATATCTCAACCATTAGTGGGAGCATTCAGTTAAAATAAATAATTAAATTTATTTATTTTAATTAATTAACCTAATACTATTTCATCTATAAAACCCACATTATATAAAATACTATAAGGTTATATACATAAACCCTAAGAGGATATAGATATGTTCTTCCTCTCCTTCATTGGTGAATCTAGATCTAACGACGATGAGACTTTGGATCCAGGAATATCGAGGTGCAACAAATGAAACGACCCCTATCCATCATTAGGGAGTGAATTATTTTATGAATAATGATCCAATATCTAGTAAATATTTTTCATTTGTGAATTTTTCCTCATTTTATTAAATTTTTGGGCAAGATCAGTCCCTTTCTTTGATCTACACCAATTTTGGACAATTGCATACACCCAAGTATTGAAATCGAATTGTTTATTCATTATTTATCACCCTAGATCTCTCAAATGTATTAATTGGAAAACAATTCTTGTCTAATGATTGTTAAACCCTAATTATTGTGATTTTCTCCATTGGTTCTCTATGTTCTTTGTAGATTGTCCTATGAGGCCTCAGTTCGACATTTTTGGGTAGTACTGAGCCCGATCGAGCCCCCAAATTCATGGAGGAATCACGTATGACAAACAAAAACTGAATAAGGGATAAAAGTGAGGGTTTGTAGGTTTTAAGTGAAAGGTTTTTTGATCCAGGATCCAAACCAAGGCATGGTGGTGTCGGTAGATGAGAGGAGCTACGGTTGTGCATGCAGGTTTGCATGAGAGGAAATGGGATTCAATTTACAACCATCGAAGGTCCAGAATCCTTAGTTAGGTTATAGATCCGCTATTTTTGGGAGGATATGAGGCCATATCGGAAGGAAAAATGAATATCTCTGAAGCATGGAGACCAAATGTAAGATTCTATAAAAACTGGCGGCACTCCATGTAGTTCGAAAGAACACACGGCGTGTAACCCCTAGGTTGTGATAGCTAGGGGTTTGGGAAAAAAAATAAGGATGGAACGACATGTATCCCACCTACACACTATGTATCTCTCCTCGGGTTGACATGTCGTATGGTTGAACACATGGGAAAGACCTTATGTTGGAGTACATGTCCAGGCTCATGTCGTGTACTGAAGTACACAGACACAACTAGGAGCACATTGTGTACCTAAGTAAACAACCATGGCCAAGGTATACGGAAAGGGACCCCAAGTGGCTTGGAAACACCTTGTAGACTCCCTACACTATGTGTAGTTCTACATAGTTGGTGAGTCATGTACCTCCAGAGACATGACCAGGAGATAGAGTAGGACCAAACGCCATGTGGGTCCCCTCACACATTGTGTACCCCTTGGTTCCTTTTGATGAAACTTAAAACTCTCATATATCATTCGTTTTAATTTGGATTTTGGCCCATGAAAAGATGAACCTGTGTTTTTTTCCGCATAGAACATAGTGGAACCCTCCTTTATGGATTTATAGATTCAATGTGAGATGCTTCAGGCCTGACACTTATTTAGGTGGCACCCAATGATGGTCATGATCAAGCATAGGTTCACCAATGAACTATAGAGTGGAACCCCTCTAATGTACCAGAGTTAGGGTCCTCTATCTATTGAGTGGAACCACCTATTAGATAGGCCATGGGTCTTCATGAAACTAGAGTATAACATCCCCGATGCACTAGGGTAGGGATCCTTGACCTATAGAGTGGAACCCCCCGAACACACCAAGGCGCTGGTCCAAAATCTATTGATTGGATAGCCCTATCAGATAGGGATAAGTTCCTTAGGACACTAGAGTGGAACCCCCCAAATTCACCAGGGAAGAAGTCCTAAACCTATAGAGTGGATCCCCCCTAATGGATTAGGGAATGGTTCCTCTATCTATTGAGTGAAACCCCCTATCAGATAGGGTTTAGGTCCTCATGACACTAGAGTAGAACCCCCCTAACACACCAGGGTATGGGTCCTAGACCTATAGAGTGGAACCCCCTAATTCACCAGGGAGAAGGTCCTCTACTTATAGAGTGGAACCCCCTGACGCATCAGGGTGTGGGTCCTCTACGGATACTTATTGATTCCATCCCCCCTAATGCACTAGGGCGTGGGTCCTCTAATTTGATATTTTTCACCCTCGACTGTATGAAAAAGTGGCGAGGTTTGGTCCTCCACCCGATTACTTATGATTAGAATCATGATATTTTGGGTACCATTTATGGTCTTTTTGGAACTATTTGTACACTTTCCAAGGCTAGAATAGGAGATGAATATCCCCTTCTCTCTCATTTCGGTTTCTTTGGTTTGGGAATATATATATATATATATATATCCATGTTATTTATTTTTTTACTCTCTTTATATGGGTGGTAGAAATAAGACATGTATTCCACCTACATGATGTGTTGAGCTCCCCATGTTTGGATGAGGTTACTCTCATACTTTGGGTTAATATGTCTTATATCTATCTATTCCTATTATGAATCTTACTAATTCCCCTTCATATTTTGTGGAATTATACTGGGTATATATATACTCACCCCTACATGGGCCTTTCCCACACATGTAAAGTCTTATACAAATGACGGATAAGTCAATGATGACTACAGAGGAGATTAGGGATTCTTGGTTCATTGGACTGCATATGGTGTTCTAAGCTTAGAGATCAAGAGTTGGGATATATTAGCACTTTTACTTTCTATTTTTATCATATTGGGACATATTTATATTTGGGCATGTATTTTTACCTTTAATTTTCAATTTTCACTATCACACTCTTGTACCCTAGAGGTTTTTGAAGTTTCCCAGCCAAGATTCAAGTATTACTGAGAGGGGAAGTGGTGAATAAGTGATATCTTTTTCCTTTATGTTTCCCTACTTTTGAAACAAAATTCGCCTATTTCTTAAATATTTATTTCCCTGTTGAAAACAATTAAAAACACATCCATAGGAATACAAGAATTTACAAGTTTCACTACTCAACAAGAGTAGCTACATACTTGGTATAGTTTGGAAACAATCCAATACCACAAAATACACTATAGAACAATCCTTTTATGTTGAAGACAATTATTATGATTTTCCCATACACTCATGTAGAAATTTGAAAAAATCCAATAGTTTTTTTTCTCCCTATTATAAAAAATAGGGTAAACAATGTTTGTGGTACTTCTTGGTCAATGTTCACAATTTGATCATTCAAAACAATTCTTCTCTTTCTAACCCAGAATCTAGTAGGAACTTTCTTTAGTACTCTACAAACTATCATGATTCCTCCACAAATTTCATATATCCTCCATGTAATAATTTTCACCATGTTTCTTGGAAATCCATTTTTTGCAAACCGCCCCTTCTTTGCAGAATCTGGATTCTTCTACAGACTAGTGCTTCTTTGCAAACACCGCAAACCGCCTCTTTTTCACAGTCTAATTTACTTTGTGAGCTATAGTGACCCTAAAACTTCTTTCATGTATTATCTATATGAACCATTTCAATCATGAAAACGATCCCCTGTGAATTGTTTCTTCTTCCATAGAAAATATTCTATATGAACTACTTCCCTTTGCAGAATTCTCCTTTGTGAACTACTAAAAACTTCTCCAAATTTATTCCCATAGTGATGATATATCCTTATAAAATTCTCTATATATAATGATGGTATTAGGTTCCATTATATAGGAAAATAAATATGAAAAGTTTTCTAATCCTATTTCCCCAAAGTTTTGATGCGGTATAGTCTTCATCGCATACTACGCTCCTCCTACGAACCATTTTTCCCTTCACAGTCCACATACCACATTTCTTCCTTCATAGTGGCCGATTCCATCTATGAACAGATCACAACCTCTATTATAAAAATTACATCCTTCACCGTGAACTTCAATCCTTCTAAAAACTGCAGTCCTCCTATGAATTGTTTCTCCTATGGGGTCCACATACCACACTTTATGGTCTGCATAGCGCTGCTATACAGGATCCTTCCTTTGCCGATTTTCCTTCATCACTCTATGTACCTCCTATATGGTTCGTGATATATCATTATTGTTCTTTGAACTATGCTTCATGAAATACTTTGTGAAAACTATTTCTTTTCCATAAACCAAACACTCGATTTTGAGGCCTAAAAATTTGGCAAACACTGGGAAATGGCGAAAATTTAAAAATATACTTCGAAAAAACACTCATGTTGCTTCACTGTCATCTAGTTTATTTGATAATAAAAATATTTCATCATAAACCTTACATATCATGATATATAGTCTTTGATTGATCACCTTTAACATCATTATATTTAATAAGTAAAGTATTGTAACTTCCCCAACTTCCAGTAACATCTTTCTTTCCAATCAAACCTGAATACGATTGGAAACACATTTTCTCCCCCTTTCCTTCATAATTATTGCATAAAAAATTCTATAAACAAATTATTATATTTGTGAAATAAAAATCAGAAAATAATCATCATATTTTCAAAGGCTTTTACAAAGTGAATTGATTTATCCTTTTTTACAACAAAAGACAACACTCTTCAAGGACAAACTCTTCTTACTTATTTCTTCATCCAACTTGGTCCCAATAGTTTTTTCATGTGTGATTATATTCTAGTTGTTTCATATTTTCTTTATTAATTCTCTCCACTTCTTCATTGAGATGGTAGAGTGTGTTTTTATTATTACGTTAGAAAAGACCTCCCATTTAGGATATGTCTTTCAGCACTTATCGCCACCCCCTGACCTATAGAGGTGGGCTTGGGGTAGTTTTGGATTGACCCCCATTGGGTCTGGTTGTGAAAATTTAGGACTAATATTTTTGATAGAAGAGTTATTAACCAACTATTTAATCATCAAAACATTATTGAAGATAAATATATTATTAAAAATGCTACTTTCTTTTCTAAAATCAACTCAGAGAGAACACCATTAAAATATTTATTAAAAATATTATAGATACATTTTTAAGTATTATTTCTGTACAAGATTGTTCTAAAATCAATAGGTAATTTGGTTTAAACAACCTACTGAATAAGAGTAATAATAGTAGAATTAAACCTCATAAAAATGAAAAAACATGATATAAACCTCATAAAAACTTCAATAAATATAATAGTTATTGTAACAAACTAAATTAGGTCAAGTAAACACTTCACTCTAATTGATCCATTGTAAGGAACAAATCATGTTACCCATATCCATGAGTTGGTTACAAGCATCGAGGGTATCCAATATAACCATTGGGAATGATTTCACACTCAAAATATCATAAACCACATCATCAATTCCACCCAGAAATCCAGTATAATGTATCATATCTTGGATATCCATGAATATAAATAAAGAGTTTCAAGTATATGAATGAAACTAAATAGGAAATAAGATAAAAAAACAACCAAACATCAAATAATTTCTTTATAAACTACAAGTAACATGATATAAAAGGATCAAATATACAGGAATCTCAAAATGAAGTTAAGGTCAGAGTGTTCGATACAAAATCAACCCAAAAACAAATATCCACACAATGATATAAAAAATACTCTACGTGATCCAAATCATCATGAATTGTGGTCATCACCAGTCATAATAACATGAAGTATGAAGAAATAATTAATAATCACAACCAAAATATTTGTATCATTTCCCTTTAGTTTCATCAGATAATACCAAGTCTATATGTCCCCAATGGATGTATGTAGGGTGTGAGGAAAAGTCTCAGTAGGATAAAACCATGAATCTACTTAATATATTTCACAATGAAAACCACTATCACCAGTTTGAAAATACCATTTTAGAAATACTCTTTTGTTTTATAAAACATGAAGATAGAAATCATTTGAAAACTCCTTTGTTTTTTTAAAGAAAAACTAAATTTTAAAAGTAAGGATTCTCTCACTCCCATTTTTTCTTAGTATCACTTGTCATCATCATCGGATTCCTACCCTTACTATATGACCTTCCTGGATACCCTCATCCTCAGATTTGGATTTAGATATGAGCTCCACTTTCATATATCATAGTTCATGAAATGGTCCATGGATGTTTCAATTGGTGATGGTTTGGAGTTTGAGTGGTGGTTGTTCGATGAGCGATGATTGTCTGGCATCTCTCCTAGGTGGTGGTGCTCAAAGGTCATGTCATGGATTGTCTTTCTTTAGGTATCTCTGTTCGGTGTTCAGGTAGTAATGTTCATCTTTTGAACAATAGATGAGGGTATTATGATACAGGATGTGGTGAGACTGATGGTGATTTTAGAGGATTCACATGGTTGATTGAGTGATGAATAGGGAATATGATGTTTTCTTGGTTAATGGTAGGGGTATTCTAGTGTAATTTGGGGCTTTGGTATTTTTAATAATGGTTCAATAATAAACCATACTAACTTTTGGGACTGTTTGATTGATTCATTCATAGATGACTTTGTGAGTATTATATTTTTTCTCGTTGCATTTGGATGGAGGTGAATGTTCTTGTAGGTACTTCTGGGTACGCAGACTCAAAATATGGGTTTGTGTGCTAACACCCATCATTTATAAATCTATCCTCATTTCTTGTTAGAAGTAATGGAACCCTGATTTGATTTTGTATAGTATTTTCTTTCTCATTTGGTGTTGCATCAGTTTGATTGTGCAGTGAGTTCCTCATAATCATTATCAGGTGGGTAGCTTAAAAGAGAGATAAGTGTGCTAGTAGGAGGGGTGCCCATCCATGTTGTGTTGGACTATCATGGTGTAACTTCTTGTAAGGGGGTTCCACATCATAATTGACTGATTTCACTATTTAATTATCTAGAAGGGGTTTGGGTGATGATAATTTTTCTATTGCTTATCTTGAAGCTTGCTTCCCATTGGACAAATGGGACCATCTTTAGAACTTCAGGTGTTGTTTCTTTAAGGCACATTTTTCTCTATACTGGTAATGGGTCTCCTCTTTACCCAAATTTCAAAAGAGGTTTTCTTATTTTTTTCAATAAAGAGGGATTAACCCTCAAACTCTTAAAAAAGTGTGATCGTGTAATAATAATGTGAATTATAAACATAAAATGTAAACATAGATAAATAAATATCATAATAATTCACAACATGGGCTGTAAAATTTGAGTTGTGTAAATAGAAGAAAGGGGTAACCTAAGACCTGAGATTTTAGAACACCGGTCAACTCATGTAAACCTTATAAAATTCAAACCTTGATTTACCCTCTTGGTATCACCATATGAAATCCCCTATCTAAAGCATGAACTTTACTTAGGGAACTTACTAGAGAAATAATATAAGATAGTGTATTGTTCATCTCAATTACCCAAACACATATCTAATATTTCTCGTGTAAAACTCATCAATAAAAAATTATCATAACACAGATGACATCATGTAAATATTTCAGTAAATATATCAAATTTACTAAATCAAGTTCTCAATAATATATACAACATCAAAATCAAGTAATCACATGTCCAAAATAGCATTTTCAGAAAACCAAGTCTTACATATCAATGAAACATAATTTATAAAATAAATCACATTCAAAACTTTATTTTAAAATACATTTAGAGTAAAAATGATCTTTAAAAAACTTTATCAAATGCCTTATAGGAATAAAAGTGGTTTTATCATGAACATCATGTGAAAACCAAGTAAAACCATCACTTTTTCAAACACAAAGTCAAGAATAACAATGGAAAAGTATAAATCAGTCCTTAATAAATTATTTAAATTATAATATGGTAATTCAAACCCTTAGAAATATCAAGTTCTAAATTTATGTCAAGGTAAAGGTCATTGTGTAGAGACATTTACATCAAATTCATTTTAATCTCATCACCTTCATCAAATAAAAATAGATTTACAAGAAAGGGTGTCCTCACAAACCCTAAAAGCCATGAAACCCAATTTTATGACCATACCTATTCATGATCTTGGAAATCATGTCCAAATAGGTGGAAATGATAATAGGGTAATTGAGGAAGATAATAGAAAGAGTTAAGAATAAAAAATATATAGGAATCAAGAGTTTCCTTGAAGATATTCCACTTGAATCCAAAGATTAAAACCATGGAAGAATGGAGCAGAAGAAAAACATGGTTGATAGGGTGCCTATAATATTTTAATAGGTAGGAGTAAGGAAAATGGGATTAAATTCATAAGGTGAAAAGGAGTAATTTCAAAATGTTGGATTTCTAGAAAAGTTGTACAATTTGGCCACACAGTTTGGGAGATCGTGTGCCAACTATACAGTGGCCACTGGGAAGGAATTACCTTATATAATATTAGTTTTCATAGTTTTCCCTAAACTTGTACTAACCATTAAATGGTCTTGCAATGTAGTTTGCAACTCACCCTATATAAAGTAAATCTACATGGTTACTCTTATAAAAAGCACTAACTATAAAATAATCATGTGGTTTTAACTTATGTAGCATGATAATACACAATGTTTTAATAACCATGAACTACCCTTTTATACTCCCCTAGAAATACCCCCCCCCCCTCACATGGATTGGGTGCATGATTATCACAAACCATGTGCTAAATTTACACCCAATTTTGCTCCCCCATTTTCATGTTTTCAAACCAATAAATCCTAAAATTTACTAGAATAAAATAAATTAATTAAATAATAAAAATAAATACATTTTAGTAACATATGTGGTGTCACAATTCTCTCCACCATGACACAAAATTTCCCCATAATGTTCTCAACACTCTTCATCAGAGAATATCTGTGGTCATTTCTCTTTCACTAGGGCTACACACTCCCAAGTCTCATGGTTTTATTCACTATACCACCATATAATATGAACTATTGGGATATATTTTCCCTAAAAACATTATAATGATCATACATAACATGGATAGGTTTCTCAACCTTGGTGTTTTTCGGTTCCAAATCCCCATACTCTTATCCAATCATGTGAAATGGGTCTCAATGATACCTCTTCAACTGGGATATGTGAAACACATCATAAATAGATATCAATAGAGATGGGAAGACCAGATAGTGTGCCACTTTACTATGAAATTACAATATCTCAAATGGTCTGACATTCCATAGCATAAGATTATCCTACTTACCCAACATACGATGTCCCAGTTGATGATAAACCCTAAAAAACACTCGATCACCAATATATAATTACAAGAGATTATGATTATTCTCATCATAATATTTCTAAAAACTTTGAATCCTCACCAATAATTTAAAAATCAATTAAAACCGACTATTCATCTCTTGGATAATACTTGGTCGCCAATACTGATAAGAAAAGAGCTGATTGTCATGGTCATCTATAGAATTATTCAAAGAGAGTCATCTTTTTTTAAGGACTGATAACTTTTATTATAATAAAACTCAACCAATTATAGATATTTCTCCCATGATATACCAAATTCAAGAACACAATATTAGAGAATATCCTCTAAAATCTGAATGGCCTGCTTATTTTGACTATTCATCTGTTGGGGGTCAGTCATGCTTAACATCAACTAAGAACCAATAATTTCCTATAAGACCTTATATAACTAGAAATTAAAGTGTGGGTATCGATAAAAAATTATAACTAATGAAATTCCATAAATATTCAAAATCTCTTGGACATATAGTTGTTCAAGTTCTTCCACTTTAGTAGTCTCCTTTATAGGAAGAAAGTGAGTCGATTTCATAAATTAGTCAATAATCGGTGATATGGAATTATTTCCATGAGGTGATCAATGAAATACAATCACAATATCTATAGAGATATCATCCCACCTCTATATTGGAAAAGTAAGTGATTGTAATAATACCATAGGATTTTGATGCTTAGATTTTTTTCTTTTGATTTTTAAGGAACCAAGATAAAGAGTTAGAAACTGCCCACTTTATCTCAATCCATCAATATTGGTGTTTTAGATCATAAAACATCTTGGTATCACTAGTTTTCACTACCTAACTAGAATTATTCTCACATTTCATCACCTTCTTCCCTATGGTTAAAGGGATCACTAAGTTCTTTCTAAAGAAAAGGGAACCATCATAAGACCATGAATAATCACCTAAGGTTTCCCTGCCATATATAATCTTTCTTATAAACTAATAATATGGATCTAATACCTACTATAATTGAATCTAATCATCCAAATAATGTTTCACTTTCACACTAGCCAATATTACCTAGATATCCTCCTCTCTTACATCTAGATGAAACTCTATAAATAAACTCATTAAATTCCATTCATTATTAGATTATCTCATCAACTGATCCATTGACCTTTTACTCAAGGATTTATCCACCACATTCCCTTCACCCATGGTGTAGGAAAAATAAAAATAAAATGTTTAGAGATACTCTACCCAATACCTCTATAAAATATTCATATCCTTATGGGATAATATGTACTTTATAATTTTATAATCTATATATATATACTAAACCTCTCCCCAAAGAGGTAGTGATGCTGTGTTTTTAATGAATGCATCATTGCTGCCAAGTCTAGGTCATGAGTGCAATAGTTCTTACCTTTAGGGATTAACTGGAAAGAGATATATTCCACAACATGGTCATAGTACATCAAAACACACCCCAACCATATACTCAAGAAATCAAAATATAGAAAATATCTATTTCTATGATCTAGAAGAATTAGAATGGGGGTTAGTTATGACCATTCTTTAGACTCTTCAAAATATTTATGACATCTCTCATCCTATTAAAATTTCCCTCCACTCTAATTCATGGTCGGAAATGGAGATACCAACCTAGAGAGTCCAAAAAAAACTGCCTATAATATACAAATAGACCTAGAAAACTTCTAATATAAAGTATATTATTAGGTATTTCCCAAGTTATAATTACTTGGATCTTCTTAATATCAATAAAAATTAATTTATCTGAAATCACATGACCCAAAAATATGAATTCTTGGATCCAATTTTGACACTTAGATATCTTATCATACAAGTGACTCTTCTTCAAAATTCCCCAAATAACATCCAGATGGTCCTCATGATATTATTTCATCTTAGTGTAAACCATGGCATCATCCACAAACACTATGAAAAAGGTGTTAAGATATTAGTGGAATATTCAGTTCATCAAATCCATAAAAATAGTAAGATCATTGTTAATTCAAAATTTCATAACATGATACTCATAATTTTCATACCTTCTATTGAAAATGTATTAGGAATGTACACTTCCTTCACTCTAAATTGGTGGTATCTTTATCTAAGATCAAACTTTAGAAACCATCTCTATTCCTTGATTTATTCACAAATATAATCAATTTGAAGAAATGGCTACTTATTCTTGTTGGAAACTTTATTGAGATTCTAGTAATTAATGCAAAGTCAAAGAATTATATCTTCATTATTCGTAAATAGAACTGCTAATTCCCATGGTGACACACTAGGATGAATAAATCCCTTACTCTCAATATTATTTAAATGTATCTTTAATCCATTTATCTTGGTGGGAGAAATTTAATAAGTTGGAAACAAAATGGGGCTCATCCCTGGGGGTAGTTCAATTGAGAATTCTTCCTCATTCTTGGGGGGATCTAGAGAAATCATCAGGAAAAACCTCATTACACCTATCCACAAGAATAATAAAGAAAACCATAAGATCCCCCCTTAATAGTATCTTAGAAAAAATGTATATATGACATGATATTGATTAAATATATCATAAATAGGTATTTCCCTACCTGATCTTGCATCCCACTCACCCTGAAAGATGTGAGGGTTTCCATTATGAGATTATAATTGAACCCTTATATGATAACTATAAATCTAGTCTTTAGATATTACCATCCATTCTATACCAAAGATAAGATAAAAGATATTCAGATTAATAAACAGAAAATATCATATGATATCAATATCATAAACCATCATAAGACACATAGAGCACTTAAAACCCTACCCCTTTTTCTTCCCCAAAGGAGTAGAAAGATTCAATATATACGACGCCAACTCATATTTTCATCCTAATGAATTAATCAATTTAGATGATATGAATGTATTTGATGAACCCATTTAAAATAAATCCAAGGTTATAGAAGAATAAATAATCATTGGGACACTAACAGCCACTTTGCTGGCTTTGGATTCCACATGTACATGCTCTACTATATGAAAACACCCAGATTTAATCCCACTATGGGACTTCTCGGTAGGATAAGGATCCCCCTTAATCTTTATATGAGACACTTCTCCCTTAGATTAATCTAAATACACCTATTATTCTATGGTATAAGAGTATCTAACCATAATAATATGTGGAGGTCACTTAAAAATCATTATAGATAACCTAGTATCCTATATATATGGAAAGATTTTGGAGCTTCCTCAAAAACTATTTTGGAGTTACCCACATTCCTGTATTGAAATCAAACCAATAGATTACACCTTGAAGGTTCCATAAGAATAGAATCATAAGGGCATTACACACTCTCACCACTAAAATGTTGGTATTATTTATGCTTCTTCTTTTTAATAGATTAGGAACTCTAACTTCTTTATTTATAAGTGAAGGCACCAATCAACCTGGCTAGCCTTGATATATTTGTCTTAGCTATCATTAACTTATTGAGCACCTCAGTATAGTTGTGTAGGTATAAAATAAAAATCCTTGATCTAAAATATGGATTTAAACACTATAAAAATATGGTAGTTTACTGATGGTTTTTTAGGAATGCCTCTTAAGAAACCACTAATAAATATTTATAATAAAACATATCATCATGAATCCCTCCCCACATCCCAACATAGAGATGCTGCCTAAGCTGGATCCCCCCACATCATCTCCTTCACCCTCATGAATCCCTCCCCACACCCCCAAAAAGTTTCACCATAGAGCCAGCATCCCCTACATCATCACCTCACTCATGCTTTCCCTTGGATCTAGTTTTCTTCTCTATATTCACTTCCATTTAAGAAATTCCCTTTCTATCAGACTCATTCTCGCCCGATAGGTAGTCTTTCATGTTTATTTTATATATTTATTCCTTTTATATTTAGGATATTCTTGAATACAGATTTTTTACCTAGTTGAGTTGTGTTTTGGTCTAGTAATAGATTCATAGAGTGTAACTATTAAGGTGAACACTTATATTGAAAAATTGGTCTAAGATTTGTTTTTTGTCCCTTTGTATTTTAAGCATTAGTTTATTTATTCCCTATATGAGGGTTAGTTTAGTTCTAAATGGGTTATTTAGTTTTAAACATATTTAATTGAATATAATTTATAATTTTTTATTTGGTTATAATCAAAGTTTCTTTGGTATAAAAGTATTCATATGAAGAAGGTTAGTTGTTAATATATTAATGGTGAGCTCTGGGTTGGTTTATGAGATATAAGTGTGGATGATTTATCTTAATATATTTTTATGAAGTTATCCTATAATATAATTTAGGGTCATTTCTTAATAAAATATTAAGGAATATTGGTAGTTTTACTAATGGTTTAGTAAATGATAGAATTCATCTAGTTTTCAAGTTTTTGGTTTTAGATGCTTATAAAAAACAAATAATGTTGTGATATTTGGGTACCATATATTTATTTGATGTATCTATTATATTTCCATTATAATTTTCTAGGGTGTGATGATTTTTTATGAAGATTCAGTTGGTAATTTGGTAGAATACATGATCACTTTTAGTGATTGTCCAACGTGAGACATAGAGACTCATGGAATAGATGTAAAATTTGAATTTAGATTATCTTAAATATTGATTGTCCTCTCAAGATATTTTATTAATCTTAAGTATTTTCATTATTTTAAAATGATTTGAGCTCAAACCTAATTTCAATGCTCAAATAGTGATTCTAGGTTTTTAACATGATTATTTAAATATTCATTGTTAACTTGATTAATAAAATATTTACTACAAAATTTTCACCCTTTATAATAAATAAGTCTATAAGTAATATGTTATTTAATTTTTTTAGTTATTATTTTATTTTTGTATCGTATTAAAAAATAATTCATAATTTTATTTTATTTCCAAAAAAAATATTTCCAAAAATTATAGGAACCTCATCCCATTGAAAGAACCAGTCAGGATTTGTGTGATCACTGAGAGGGGGAGGGGGTAAATTAGTTGCCTTTTATTTTTTATACTCTATTTGTTAATAAACAACATTTGAATTCAATTAGTGAAAAATGACCCCACTAGAAAACATAAAACAATAACAACCATGTTAAAATGGGTATTTTCAAGGTTCACCACACTAAAATATTAGTTAGTCCTTTTCCTGGATTAGAAGTAATCCAAGACCATAAAACCATTATAAAATAATCCTTTTGGTGGTTATAACAAGTAGTAAGTATCCATTACTTTCATATCACTATATTCCTTCAGATAGAGCATGTGATCCTCACATATAATAGTGATATAAAATTATTTTATAACAACAATAATAACCTTAACCGATAAGATTTAGTACTTCATCACTATACTACTTGAACTTTCTTCTCACTTTCATCTCTTGCAAGTTCTTATACCTATTAACTTTATTTTATAGTGGAGAAAAAGAACTTATTCCTGGACTTCACTGAGAAACTGATTACCTCTACACACCGTTCATGTGATACCAACTGATAGGAAGATATCTCGGGTATCCATCAAACCAATGCCACTTCACACCATTCATTTGATCTGCTTTACAATTTTTCATCACTTCACCCAGCTAAAAAAAATATACCCCCACACTCAATGAATCTTTACCCCTTTATATAGGAAGCATTCCTTAGAAATTTAAGGAAGGGCTGTGATATTCAAATTCAAATATCCCACTCAAATATTAAACATCCCGCTCAGTGCTTCCTTTGGTTGAATTCATTCAATATTCCTAAAAGATAAGAGACAACATTATTTTATGGAACTTTTCTTAAACATAAATGTCAAAATTCTTCTTCAATATTTCTATAATCATGGAAATAATCACAATTTTCCCTTTGTGACTATTGAAACATTGAATTACTAGCTTATCATCATCACGTTAATTAATTTACAAAAAAATTGTAAAGATATTCAAAACTTATTTCTAGAAAAACATCATGAAACCTCTTCAATCTGGTGAAACTTCATCCAGTGTTCCCTCAAAAATTGATAGGAAGAACTCAAAATTCTTTTTAATGACACTTCTTCTATTTTATGGGTTGCTTCAGAAAAAAAATTGTTTCTTTTTCTTGGATACCTCTAACCAATGAACTTTATTTGAGAACATATATCTGGTGAATTCATATGGTAGAATCACAAGCTTTCCTCAATCCGATGCACTTCAAAACTTTGTATCATCCAATGGACTCTATCTAGTGACCCAAATACATATGAACAATAATTTGGTAACACATTATATTTTTATCTTTAACTTTTCACAAGTCTATCCATTTGGAATTGTATAGCTCTTTGTTTGATCCAAAATCATCTACAGCTACCAAAAATACTACAAGCATGCCTCCTTTATCCGTCTTAAGATAGATTCATGAATCCCTTATAATGATTCATTATGTTTGGTAATTTAAGAATAAAAAATCATCATTTTATTTAATCTTCATTAAAAATTATGTCTAATAGAACTTGTAAGCATACTTAGATTAAACATTTTGTTCCGCACTTTGACCAATCAATTCGATCCGTTAGACTCAAGTCATTGGACTTGGTCTGGTGAATTTTATAAATCAAAAATGTTATGTGATTTATATTTTCAACAATGTTATGTTTTTTATGTTAAACAAAATAATACAACACTTTATGAAATTTTTCTTCAAGCTATACCAATTTATTCTTAACACCTTCAACTTCTTCGAAACACCTCAAAACCTTATGAACTCAACAATCTCCCCCTTTTAGATTTTGTTTATAACCAAGGAACATAGGTTATAAAAAAATTTAACTCAAGTAAATAATCACTTATCCAACTATTTTATGCCTATATGAGTGAGTTTGGTGTAGGTAATAAGATTCATTGAGTAATGGTACCATGTTGTCCTTAAAAAGTTATTTAAAAAACTTTTCTTAATCATCTTTATAATGAACTATTAAAAAATATATATTTTACTTAGAACATTCAACCTGTAAGAAAATATTCCTATATACACTTCAATAAACTATTAAAACACCTCACACATGCTGAAATCAAAATTTACCCCTTTTATAAACTCTCACTAAATATATTTTCTTCCTTAAATATTAAATCACATACCAATGGATAGATTTATGTAACGTCTTTTATCACATTTTAAAACACTATCCAAATATTATATGAGGTAGGGTATGGATATTACATACCTTATCCTTGAATAGAGTGATGTTGTACACCCATGATCGACCTCTGCTTGCAAAATGTTTCATTCGATAATGGTTTAGAAATGTGATTAGAAACTTCCTCCATTGTAAGAAAAAACTCTATATTTAGATCATTTATTTATATATTATCTTTGATAAAGTTATATTTAATATCAATTTCCTTGGATTAATAATGTTATACAGGATTTTGTGTTATATTTTTAGAACTTTGATTATCACAACCAAAGAGAATGGGAAACATAACATCAACTAAAAAATCATTAAGATGTGTCTACATCCACATAAACTATGTTGTAACTTGAAAGGAACAAACATAATTAGATTCATATGTGTTTAGAGTTACTGATTTTTTTCTTAATATTCCAACTCATGCATCTTTCTCCCAAGAAGAAAATTCCACCATATGTGGATCTTCTTTTATCAACACCACATTCCCATTCATTAACTGTATAACCAATCATATCAATATTTCTTGTGTTGTAATATTTTATTCCAAAATCAATTGAGACTTTGATATATAGGAGAATTATTTTTTTCCTATATATGATAATATTCCTTGATAAAACTCTCATATCTAGTACACAATTTAAGAACATACACTATATCTGACCTTGAAGTTGATAGATAAATAAAGTTTCTAAAAAAATGTATAAACTCTTCAGGATCAACCTCATTTCCTTCCCCATATTTTTAAAAAATTATTCCCACAAAAATAGGTGTAGAAACAAGCTTTGAATATTTCATGTTTAATTTCTTCATAAGTTCTATAACATACTTCTCTTGATAAAGGAAATTTTACTTCTTATTTTGAGATATTTTTAATCCAATAAAGTATTTCATTTCATCTAAAATGGAAATTTCAAACAACTTCTTCATATAATTAAATAAAATTCACACATTTATTTATTATTCCCTAAAAATATGATATCATCAACATAAACAATAACAATGAGAGAAACCAATTTATTTTCTTTTATGTAGAGGTTGTTATCAACTCTTTATTTCATAAAATTAAACATCATTAAGAAAGTGCCCAATTTATAATATCAATATCTTGGAACATAATTATACCTATATAAATACTTCTTTAACTTGAACATATAACTTTTATCTTAACCAAGCAGGAAGACATATGGTTGTTCAATATAAACTTCTTCATTGAGATCTCCATTAAGAAAATATAACTTGAAATCCATATGGAATATCATATATTTATGATGTTTAGTTATACTAATAAATATTCTAATATATTTAAGTCTTAATATTGGGTAAAAGGTATCATCAATATCAGTTATTTAAATATTTGAGTATCCCTTATAAACTAGTCATGTATTGTTTCTTATCAACTCACCTTTCTAATTAAACTTGTTCCAACAAACCAATATTTTTATAATAAAATTATTAATTTTGGTTTGGGTACAAGTTCCCATGTATCATTATTCTCAATATGATCCATCTCTTCATTCATGGAATCAATATACTCTTGATCCTCTAAATATTCTTCCATATATATTGGATCATCCTATGAATATAAGGAATTATGAAAAACTAACCTTGATATTATTCTAGTATAAAATTGTTGTCCTTGATCTCCAATGATGTCTTGGACTTCTACTTGAATCCTAATCTTAAGATGACATGAGCGTAATTGTTCTTCGTCACTTGAGATAGCTGAGTCGGAATCTTCACCTCATGAAACTTCAATATTATTATTATTTTCAAGAAATTATCATGTTTTTTATCTACAACCAATTCATCTTCCCTTTCCTCCATATTTTTAATTATCTATGAAACTTTATTATCAGGTTTTTAAAGAAATTTTGTGTCTATAGAGTCAGAAATATTTCATGTTTCTTTATTATAGCATAGATATCCTCTACCATTGAAAGGGCATCCAAGAAAGATTACATCAACATATATCTGATCAAACTTCACAAGATTCTAAACCTTAACTTTTATAATTCAATGACTTATAAACACCCTAAGGTATTTCAAAATTTTGGTTTATTTATAATAAATATCATAATGATTCCTATCGTAGTTTATCTTGGATAGGAACTTATATTTAAATATGAACTTTTTCTCCAATAGATTTCCTCCAAAAGTATCAATAGGTATCATGTTCAATCAATATAGTTTGTGTAATATCAACCAAACTTATATTTCTCCTTTCAATAAAAACATTATATTATGGTGTGTATGGTGTGTATGGTGTGTATGGTGAAATAAAATCATGATGAATTTCATTCTTTTCAAGATAATCTCTAAACTTCCCATTTGTGAATTCAGAACCATTATTAGTTTGAACCTTCTTAATTAAATATCCATATTCCATTTCTATGCTTCACTTGAAAATAATAAACAATTTGAGGTCCTATGATTTAGGTCTCAAAAAAATAAAACATAAAATTTGATTAAAATCACAAATAATGGAAATAAAGTATTTGTCTTCATTTATTGATTTCTTTCTCATAGGCCTGCATATGTTAGAATGTATCATCTCTAAGGTATGAGCTAAATGTATCTAAAATTTCTTATGTAATTAGTTTGTAATCTTTCATTTTTGGAATATGGAACAACAAAAATCTATTCTTCTTGTATTTTTATGAATATGATGAATACTTTTTCTCTTTTTCATCTTTATCATATTCCTTTGATGCATATGCCTCAACCTATGAAAACACATATCTTTATTACACCTTAATTCATTATGTACTGCATACTAATACTAATAATACATTCCCAGAATATCTTTGTGAAGCTTAGTTTATTTTTAAAATTAGGTACATAGAACATTGAATTGAAAAATGGGTACAATAATATTATCCAAAAACTCTAAAACATTCCTTTATATTACATCGATCTTCTAATACTTCATGGGATAACCCGGGCATGTACATAAGAAAAGGGTGAGTTATAAATCCCAGTAAAGGAATAATCAAATAATAACATGATGAAATCACTATATTTTAGTCAATAGGTATGTCAAGGACATATAAAAGGGTTGAGAATCATAAACATGGTCATCAAATCATGATATAAGATGACAACATCAAGGCAACATAGGAATGTGGAAATAACATCAAACATGACATCATAAACATAGGTAAAGGATAACTGGTGGAAAATCATAAAATATTTTTATTAGGATAAAAATTTGTGCACCATATGTGGTATCTCATTAGGTAAAAACATTTCCTAATGAATTGGAGGGTTATATAAGTATGGGATCACCTTCCACATTCATATCGTGTACATGAATTTTAATGACACATAAATCATATACATAAGTATGTATTTCAATCATTTTAATCCCATAATTAAGGAGTGTGGGTTATATATGTGAAATTACCCAATCAAGGAAATATAGTTTCATCCAGTTGAATAATCTTGAGTGGAAATTGGTATCGAAATTCACTACACTATTCTTTGGCATGGAAAATTGCAGGATAATTTTAGCAGCATAATGGGTGTACATGAAGGTTTATATAAGGGGTGAATGATATTGAAAGGTGGTTTATCATTACATGAGTATCATAAGTACAGTAACGGTATGTATAAAAACACATTACAACATTGACTATTATAAATCAAAAGGGATTATTACAAACAAAGTACTTGAAATAAAAAAGAAGTGGAAAGAGTACCTTACCTTCATAGGGTGCTCCAAAAGCTTGGGAGGAGATTCTTAAGATCTTGAAAATACCTTGGGATAGATTTATAAATGTAGAGGGAAATTAAATCCATGTTCAATGGGTTTTTAGTGAATAAAAGTTGTAATATGGGTGGGTACTTATAGAAAAAGAGGGGGGATTCTTTATTAATTTCTAATCCAATGTTTTGGACTCTATATGATAAAATAATCAAAATCACAACCCTTTACATGGTTTTTACCATGTTTACTACCAAATAAGAGTGGTTTTAAATATTTTATAAGGATAAAAACTGAACTAATTAAAATAATACCATTGGTGATGTGGAAGTGAATCATGTTTATAAAGAATTGATTTTAAAACATTAAAATATAATATAGGTTTTAAAGGATTCACTAAGGGTTTATAAAATAAACAAAATAACTTCAAACACACATTATATTAAAGGGTAAACATATTTTTGGTTGTGTGTTCCCTTTATACTATTTATTTCATCACTTATATTTTGTTATGATGTCAAAATTCATACCATATATTTATATCACATTTAATTTATAAACAAAAATTTGAATCTCTCATAGACCAAATGGCATGAAGGCCTTATTTTTATTGATTTTTTATAATCCCCCTTTCAAGGAATGAGGGGGAATCCTTAAAAGTCATGTAGGATTAGAGATTACAAGGAAATATCTAGACTATAACTACATGTAACTGCTCCTCCCCAGCTTCTGATCGATGTCGTCACTTCTTCTGTTTGTGCAAATTATACTTTATCATAACCCTTAGTATATATCAATCTTATGATCCACTATACTTTTTTTAAATTATAAATGGTTATGATGCTTACTAGTCTTTTAAATTTAACCACCTATATTTTATAATGGTCCAAAATAACTAAATTAGTGTATGTGATTTCTATATCTACATTACTTAATAATGAATTTCTGTATTAAAAAGGAAATTTCATTTATAAAAGTTCATTTCAATAAATTATTACTCCCTTTATAAATTTATCCATAAAAATTTAATTTCATACACTAGAACAGATGAGGTTAATTCTATTTCATCTCCACTTTTGGTCCCCATGTTGCTTCCTCAAACATGTAGTTCTGCTACAACACTTTGACCAAGTGAGCCATCTTATTTCATAGAACTTTGTCTCTATAATCTAAGATCTTCACCGAATTCTCCTCATATAAAATATCATTCTCCAAAGGTACCACATTTGGATTCAGTACATGTGAGGGGTCCAGTATGTACTTACTCAAGAGGGATACATGAAACACATCATGTAATTGAGATAGATTTGGTGTGTGTGAAAGTTTATAGGCCATAGCTCTGATGTGATAAAGGATCTCAAAGGGGTATATGTATCTTAGACTAATATTTACCTTCACAAACTTCTGTAATTTCTTCAATGGTGATATATGAAGGAATACATTATCTCTAACCTCAAAATCAAATCCTCTCCAATGCTTATCTGCACAGATTTTCTATCAACTTTTTACTAATTTTATATCGCTACTAGAAATCCTACCTATACTAATGCATTTATACTAACGGTTTTTACAAACCGTTGGTATAGGTCCCCTTTCCAAATGCTTTTCCAAAACCATTAGGATGCGTTACTTTGAAACCACTTTTCCCAATGGTTTTGGAAAAATTTTGGGAAAGGGTATGCTTATCCCAACGTTTTTCCAAAACTATTGGTATAGGCCACTTTGAGAACACTTTTCCCAACGATTTTGGAAAAACATTGGGAAAGGGTATGGTTATCCCAATGGTTTTCCAAAACTGTTCAAATAGGCCACTTTGAGAACACTTTTCCAACAGTTTTGGAAAACTGTTGGGAAAGGGTACGGCTATCCCATCAGTTTTCCAAAACCATTGGGATAGGCCATTTTTACAAGGGTTCCTATCCCAACAGTTCTCAAAACCATTGGGATAGGCCTATCCCAACTATTTTGAGAACCCTTGGTATAGGTACCCTTATTTTTTATGAATTATTTTATTTAATATCATCAAATAAATCAATATATGAATTACCTATAAATATATATATATATATATATATATATATATATGTTTATCCGGATATGTTCACAAAGTTAATTGTAGGATATTGGTAAAGTCTTTGATATATAATGTATAGGTTTTGGTTTCAAACCTCCACTGTAACTTTTTTTTAGATTTAATTATCCTAATGGTTTGGGAGAAATTGTTGGGAAAGACCTATCCCAATGGTTTATAAAACCATTGATATAGACCTATCCCAATATTTTTCAAATCGTTGGGATGGGTCTATCCCCATTCCAAATCACCCAAAGGCTTCCCAAACCATTGGTATAGCCTATACCAATGGTTTGGGGACCTATACCAATGGTTCCAAACTGTTAGTATAGAAAAATTTTACATTAGTGTATGACGTTTAATGGTTTGAACCTTCTCTTTCATCTCATGGATAAGATCGAGTCTCATCATATTATTCTCTCCAACTTCATTCCAGCATGTTGGAGTCTCAAACCCCTTCCCATAAATAGCCTCATAAAGTTCCATTTGAATGTTAGAATAGATGATGTTGTTATATGAGAACTCCACTATAGGAAGGTTTTGTTCCCAACATCCTTATAAATCCATTAAACCTGATCTCATCATATCCCCTAGAGTTTGAAAAGTTATCCCAAATTGACCATCCGTTTGTGGGTGAAAATTTGTATTGAAACTCAACTCTATCTAATTCTTACTAAAGTATTCTCCAGAACCTTAGGGTAAACCTCATATATTGATTAGATACAATGGATAGTGGCACTCCATTATGTATATCTTGGAGATTTGGTTGAGAGTTAAACTTTCCTTGATAACGATGAAATGCACTAACTTTTTAAGGTAGTCGAATAACACCTAGATAGAGTTATTAACTTTAGATTTATTAGAGATACCTATGATGAAATCTATGGTCATGTTTCCCATTTCCACATTGGTATGGGAAATGGTTTCATCATACACTTAGACTTATGTCTTTTAACATTGACTTATTGGAATACCAAGCACTGATATACAAATTATGTAATATCCCTCTTCATGTTTCCCATAAAAAGTTTTTCTTCAGAACATTATACATATTAGTTCTTCCTAGATGAATAGGAAAGGATGAGATATGCGCATCATCCATAAGTTCCATATTCAGTTCTTGTTTTTATGGGACACATATATAGGTTACATACCATATAACTCCATATTTATAAATGTTTAATTCTATAATATTCTTTACCATTTTATATAAAACCAAATTATTTTTTATTCCTCCTTGTTCCTCTCACGAATAGATGTATGAGCATCTATTTGAGAAAGGTATGATGAAAATACTTTTATTAATCCCATTTCCATCCTTTTCATATCCAATAAAATTGGATCCCTTTCAATCCTCATCATGGATAGGGCTGCATAATCCTTTCTCCTTAGAGTATCTCCCACTTTTTTTATCTTCTCGGGATGGTAATAAATTGAAAAATTATAATCCTTGATCATATCAACCCACCTTCATTGGCACATATTGAGTTCCTTTTATGTGAATATATAATTGAGGATTTTATGATTTATATATATGTCACACTTCTCCATGTATAGATAATTTCACCCAATATTTAATACAGATATCACCAAAACCAACCCCATATCATGTTTTGGGTGGTTCTTTTCATAGATCATTAATTGGCGGGAGATGTGGGCTATAATTTTTTTATGTTGAATAAGTACACAAACCTATCATGTTTTAGACTCATTTTTGTAGATCATAAATTCTTCCCCACTGGTGGATAGTGTGATCATAAGTGTAGTAATTATTCTCTTCTTTAACTCTTTAAATATTTCATTACATTAATTGATATAGATAAACTTAACTCCCTTCCAAGTTAGCTTCATTAGTGTGCTTGAAAATAGTGAAAAGTTTCTCCCAAATCAATGATAGTGCCCAGCTAATCAAAGGAAAATGCAGATCTACATCATAGAGTTTTTTCTAAGCTATCCTTTAATTTATTCTATTTTTTAAGGATCCATATATATCTTTTTTTTGTTATAACATGCCTCGGGAATGTTACTTACTCCATCCAAAACTCGTATTTATTATACTTTGAATACAAATTTTCCCTTTGTAAAGTCTTCAGTACAACATTAAAATGATCCTCATATTCCTCCTTTTTTTGGAGTAAATAAGGATATAATCTATAAATATTACCAAAAATTAATTTAGGTAATCCTAAAATACTATATTCATTAATTCCATAATATTTGTGGGATAATTATTGAGTCCAAATGGAATCACTATGAACTCAAAGTTCTCATACCTTGTATGAAAATAGGCCTTGGGGTTATCCTCCTTCTTTACTTTTACTTGATAATATCTTTATAAAGATATGATTTAGAGAAGTAATAGGCTTTACATAGCTAATCTAATAAGTCATAAATCCATGGAAGAGGCTACTTGATCTTTATCATGATATTCTTAATCTTGTGATAATTAATGTATAAGTCCATTGACCCATCCTTCTTCTTGATGAATAGGACTGATTCACCCCATGGGGAATAACTTGGGAATATAAACCCTTTATCTAGGTTCTCTTAGAGTTACTTATTCAGATTTTTATGTTCAATAGTGGAAATTCTATATACAGTTTTGGATATTTGAAAAGATTCAGGTATGATCTCGATTGGGAAATCAACCTCATAGATTTGAGAAAGACCAGGAAAATATTTAGGAAACATAGTATCATATTCCCTTATTAATGGTCATGTAATCGTGGATGATTGTTTCCTTAGTCTCAATCATTTGATCTTGATATTATTACTCATAATGCAATAATATTCATTCTTTATATGACTATACCAAAGAGGATTCATCCTTCTCTAAACACTTGTATAGAATTGAAGGGTGATTTGTGATATGGAGGGTGATTTCCTTCTCTAAGAAATTTATGTTGGATCTATACAATGAAATTAAATCCATACCAATAATCACATCTAATTACACTAAAGGGAGTATCACAAGGTTAAATGGGAAGATAATCCCATAAATATGGACATGGTAGAAGTAATATACTTGAGATGAAATAATTTCACCATTTTCCAGTTTCATAGATAGCTTCACTTAAATGTTTTTATGTGATGTTTGAATAGTTATAATAAACTTTTGTGATATGAAAGAATGCTTAGAACCACAGATGATAACCCTACCTTTCAAAATTTTATTTTGTTTCTAATCATTTAATTCATCCAAAATAGACTTACAGAAGAAAAATTACCAACTATTAAATACATAAAAGGGAAATTGTGATCCTTGAAGGGATAACTCATAAATGACATAATTCCTTAACCTATTAATTTCTAGGTTTCAATATAATTTATCCATGGTCTATTTCATAACATAAATCTTATGTGCATTTTTGTTCATTTCATAATGTTTCATCGATATATTGTGGATTTTCCAAAGAATATCCCTCAGTAGTGTCAAACCAAGTGTGTAGCAAGGCCTCTTTTTTATGCAATGGGTGACGATCGAGTCAAAGCCCTCCCTTTTCAGGGTTATTACCCATAAGTACAATTGTGCTCCATCGCATCCACTCGTAGTATCTAGATAGGTATTTTTTTACTTAGAATCCACTTACTCTATATTTTACCATAATTTAGGGATTTTTTTCTATATTTATTTTTATACCTAAGGATTTTACTAAATATTTCTAATCATAATCCTCAAAAATAACCATACTTTTCTCTGATACCATTTATGACACCTCATATATTTATTACACATTAATTCATTATGTATTACATAAAGATACTCATAATAAAATCCCATTAGATCGTGATGCCTAGTGTATTTGGTAAATTAGGTATATATAATATTTAGTTGAAACATGGTTATAACAACATTATTTAAAAACACTAAAACATGAACTTTCATTCCATCGAACTTTGAATACTACATGGGATAATCTTGGGATGTATATAAGAAATGGGTGAGCTATAAGTCCCAGTAAGAGAATAATCAAAGAATAAAATGGTGAAAGTAATACATGTTAGTCAAGAGGTATATAAAGGTGGCATAAAAGAGGTTAGAATCATAAAAATTACTATCTAAGTGTGATATAAGATGATAACATCAAGGCAATATAGGAATATTACAACAACACAAAACATGACATCATAAACATAGATCAATGATAACCATCGAGATATAATAACATAGTGTGAGTAGGATAACCTATTTTTCACCATACATAGTATCTCATGCGATAAAAACATTACCCAATGCATTGGAGGGATATATAATTATGATCCCACTGACCACATTCATATCATGTACATGCATTTGTGTGTCACATAGATCATAAAAAATAAGGATGTATTTCATCAGATTTAATCCCATCATTAAGGAGTGATAGTCACATACATGTAAGTCCAGAATAAATTAATTATGGTTACATATATTTTAATACCCTTGAGTATAAATGGGGATGGGTATTCACTACATAAATTTTTGACATGGAAAATCATAGAATAATTTCAGAAGCATAACGGGTGTACATAAAGTTTTATGGAAGGGGTGAATAAGAGTGAATGGTGGTATCTAATTACATGTAAATCATAAGGATTGTAAAGGTATTTGGAAAAAACACATTACAACGTGGGAAATTTGAAATCAAAAAGGATTAGTACAAAGAGTGTAATTGAAATAAAAGAAGAAGAGAGAGTCCCTTACCTTGAGAGGGTGATTCTAAAAGTTTGGGAGGATCTTATTAAGATATTGGTAACACCTTGAGAGGTATTTTTAGAGGTATATAGAAATTAGTTTCATGATCAGTGGGATTTGAGTGAATATGAGTGGTAGGATGGGTGGGAATTTATATCAAAATAGGGGTAATTCTTTATTAATTTCTAAACATAGATTTTGGACTCTATATGATAAAATAATAAAAACCAAAAATTTTACCATGGATTTTTTCCATGGTTTATACAAAATAAGATTGGTTTTAAAATTTTATATGTATAATAACCAAACTCCTTAAAATAATGTTCTTTGTGATGTGTAAGTGAGTCGTGTTTATAAAGAATGGATTTTAAAACCTTATAATATAATATAGGTTTTGGAGGATTCATTAAGGATTTATAAAATTAATAAAATATCTTAAAAACTTATTATCTTAAATGGGAAACATATTTTTGTACATTTATTACCATTATAATATTTATTACATCACTTTTGGGCTATTATGATGTCATAATACATATTGTATATTTATACCATATTTTATTTTTACCCAAAAAAATAGTTGTCTTAGAAAATTATGAGAAATTCACCATTGGATAATTTTGATGTGTTGATTTCAAAAAAATTATTGATTTTATTAAAATAAATTTCTATATATAATAATTTTTACTTTTAAATAAATTTCCCTATTTATTGGAAAATTCTAGTTTTGGATTATTAACCACTTTTTAGACTTATAAAAATTACATTGGACTTCATAAAATTATATTATCATTTATATTTAAATAATTATTATATAATTAGAATATTTTATTAAAATATTATTTATTTACAAAATTCATGAATTTATCGAAAGAGTGTATTAATTGAAATTATATATTTATCAAAAAAATTATTTCTCCATATCAAAATCTAATTTTCATCAACTCATATAAAATTGTAATAATAAAAAGGGATAAATATAATTAATTTTTTATTAAAAAAATATAAACAATCATACTTATGGGGTCTCGATACATAACCCCTTATTACACTAGCATATGTCCTAAGGGTAAGGTGTGTGGTGGTGGGGCTTTCTTGGGGTGTTTCGATGAACATGGTTTGGTTAATGATATTAATAAACTTGAACTTCTGTCATAAATGGTTTCATTCATGATTTAGTTTTTAAATTTCATCTTGGGATTGGTCAAAGGAAAATACTAGTGATGTCATCTCCCTTAGAAGCTTTCATAAATGGGATTCATAGTATATGATCCTGGTGGTCCATGCCATCTCTTCTTTAGTCTATGAAAATTAGACTTTATCAAAACCCTTAATATATATTATTCTTATTGGTAATTATACAATAGATATATTATCAATGGTTAAGATAATTAATGGTATTTTAAATGTGACTACCTATATTTCTTAGTTGTCCAAAATAACCATGTTTTTTCTATATCTACGTTACTTCATAAGGAATTTATTTATTAAAAAATGGTATTTCATTTATAAAAATTTGGGTCGTTATAAAACCTCTTATGTGATAGATTATTTTATTCCATCATTATTAGATAGAATAAACTTTATGCATCACCAACTTGAAACAAGTCTCCCTTGGTTTTTTTTCCTTTCATAAAAAATTTTCCATCTAAATCTGTTTAATAACAAAACCATCTATTTTGAACACAACTTTGTTTCCTTTATCATAGAGTTATGAAACACATAAAAAATTTTGTTTTAATCTATTAACAAATAAGGCACTTTTTTATTTTAATTTTTATTCACCAATTATAGAAGATCCAATGCCTTTGATTATAAGGGAATCATCATTTCCAAAATTTTCTATCCCTTCTTTGTAATGTTTAAAATTCTTTAATAACTTCAAATATCCATTCATATATGAAGAACATCCATTATCTAGTATCCATGGTCATTCACCTTTTGTATCTTTGAGATAATTTTCAATAACTAAGGAATTGTCCTTTCATTTTTCTTCATTATCATATGGATTTTAATATTTTTAATATAAAATTTATTATATTGGTAACGTGATAAGGCATCCTTTAGAAATGTCTCCACGATAATCACATATTTCACAAAAAGATTCAAGAGGTTGGAATCTATTTTATATCTTGAAACTGACTTTCTCAGGTTTTCTTCTTTGAGTGGGATAAATCTCCCTCAGAATCGACCTCCAGTACCTCATGGATTCATTTTAGTGTTGATTATTGAGCCATCACATAATTATTGTATGTCCAAATCCTCTATAGTACCAAGAAAATCCACCGAATTTATTTTTTCCTCTGTAACATGCATGTTATTCAGAACTTTATACCTGTTTTCCATCAACTATCATATCATCCACCATGTCACTTTGTTGTGCTCCAATGTTTTGGTAGCCTCTTGACATGTTCTTCTTCTGCATATATTTCTTATCAGCCTTAACATGATCTCTATTAGTATAATATTTTGGTCCATAATTTAAAACCTAAGATATCTTCGGAATTTCAATTCTGATTATTTTGGAAACATACATGGCCTTTTTAACTTTCTATCTCTTATAAACTATTGGGACCAAGTTGGACGGATAAGGAAGTAAGAAAAGTTTGCTATTACAGAGTGTTGTCTTTTGTTGTCAAAGAAGCTAAATCAATTCACTTTGTAAAGGAATTTGAAATCAGACGATGATTTGCTGATATGTATTTCACAAATATCATAAGTCAATAGAACTTTTGATGCAAGCCTTATGATGGAAAGAGGGATAAATTATGATGCCATTCATATACAATTTTGATTGGAAGGAGTGATGTTGCTGGAAGATAGGGAAGTTTCAGTCCTTCCCATTGTAATTCTGACGATGTTGGATCTGGTCTATCAAAGGATATATATCACGATAGTGTAATTTGTGATAAAAGCTGAAGAATGGTTATGGGAAGCAGTGAAGAGAGAAATGATAAAGCAATGGACAATCTGGAGGTGGAAAAAAAAGCACAGTTTAATGTGTCTCCATTTTCCTGTGTTTGCCATATTTTAGGGCCTTAAAATCGGGAGATGAAGATGTGTTTTTGGAAATGGATGTTGCACGCAATATTGAAGATGGTTTAGATTTTTTGAGCGCAAGGAATTATTCAAGGTCAGAACATCAAAAAATGACAAAGGCATGCAGTGCGAGAAAAAATTTGCCGAGTGCGCGAAAAAAATGAAGGTCGTGTGAAATGTTAGCAGGATGCGTAAAATATCAGCGGGATGCGCGAAATATATGTGGGATGCGTGAAAAAGATATTTGTGCACAAAATATCAACGTGCTACGAGAAAAATGAAGGATGCGTGAAATATTGGGGTGGTGCGTGAAATAGAAGAATGAAGTTTTTCGCGCAAAAGGAGTTTCAAGATTAGAAGCTCGAAAATTGGCAAAGGCATGAGGTGTGTGAAATATTACAGCGCTGCGCAACATATAAAGTTGCGTGAAAGAGTTTTTAGGTGCATAAAGGGGTTTTTACGCGTGGATTTTCGTTTTTCACATGGGGTCAAAAATGCCTATAAATATGAGGTGAACCCCTCTCATTTGTTAATGATTTACACTTAGAAGAAATCCCGAGCTCTGGTGCGTGTAAAATTATACGCTAAGTGATTTGCGTGAAAATAAAGGAGTTTGCACGAAAAGAGGACAGCTGCGTGAAAAATAGAAAAAGTTACGTGGAAAAAGTGAATAGTTGTGCGAAAAAGGAAGTTGCGCGAAATAAGTTTTCCATGCCAAAAGCATATTTTTCACGCAAGGCTTTTGAATTGGGTGCAAGATACCCTAAAGGCTGCGCAAAAAATTTGGGGTCTTTGCACATATTCAGTTGTGCGTATGGGAGTTCTTACCAGCTTCTGGGTAGGAAAGTGAAGATCTATAGTTCAGAGAATATAACTGTTCAGTTGTAAAGAAGCGCTGAAATATTGTAATTCCCTATTTGTGATTAGAGGGTGCACACGCTTTTGCGGATTTTTTTCCAAGTGCTTCACGAGTGTAAGGGTATATCATACTCTTTGTATTCCACATCAAAGGATTGTTTTCTAGTGGATTATGCGGTACTAGATTATTTCCGTACCATACCAAGGACGTAGCTACTCTTCTAGAGTAGTGAACCTTGTAAATCTGGTGTTCCTGTGGTTGTGTGTTTTCAGCAGGGAAGAAACTCTTTAACAAGAGGAAAAGTTTGTTTCAAAAATAAGTAAACATAAAAAGAAAAAGATATCACTGATTCACCCCCTCCTCCTCTCAATGATACTTGGATTCTGACCGAGAACTTCAATTAGTATTAGAGGAAGGTTGCTTCATTTATTATTTGATGAAGTGGTTGAAGAGAATTTGTGATGGAGAATCTAAATTGCGTGAACAGTAAGGGGATTCCGATTTTTGATGGAAAGAACTACAACATCTGGAAGGACAGAATGATGCCTTATCTTATGTCTCTTGGATATGAATTTCTTGAAACTACAACAGATGGATTTCCTATTATTGATGACAAGGTTCCTCTTACTTCTATCGATAAGAATAATCTTGAGAATGATGGAAGAGCTAAAAATGTGTTACTCTCATCTCTTTCTGAGAGTAAATTTTTTAGAGTGAAAGGTGTTGCTACATCCAAAGGAATCAGGGACAAACTAAAGAACATCTATGAAGGAAATACAAAAGTGAAGAAGGCTAAACTACAAATCTGGAGACTGAAGTGTGAAGACTTGAAAATGGGTGAATCTTAATCTTTTAGGGATTTCTTTACCAGGATAAATGATATTGTCAGTATAATCAGATGTCTTGGTGAAACGTTGGAGGATTCTACGGTTGTCGAAAAGATCTTGAGAATTCTGCCTGACAAGTTTGATACTAAAGTGTCTTCATTAGAAGATAGAGACCCTGAAATATTATCTTTGGATTATTTTCATAGCACTCCCATTACTTATGAGATGAGAAGGGAGAAGACTATGAAGGGAAAAACAAAATCTGATATAGAAATGTCATTCAGGGATACAAAGAGTGAGATGTCAAAGAAGACTCTTATTGAAGATGATGTTGGTGAATCTGACTCTGAAAATGAGGTATGTCAAAATTTTGATGAAATACTCTCCTTGTTTTCTAAAAATGTGAAAAGAGGCACAGGGAAACACAAAGGAAAAATTCCTTTGAAATGTTTTGAATGTGTATTTGTTGGCCACTTTGCGACTAATTGTCCTCATAAGGGGAAAATTGAAGACAGTGATGAAGAAGACAGAAGACCAAGAAGTTCATGGAAGAAATAGGGTGGAAAAGATAAATATTCTAGAAGAGGTAAGGATAAAAAGGTCTTTAAATCAAAAATAAGAAGCTTCTTTTCGAAAAGTGAAGAAGAAGATGATAGTGAGACTAGATCTGAAAATTCTGATGATGAGAAAGCTAGAGAGAGTACTTTTTTTACAACTGTGAATAATGATGATTATGAGAGCAGTAGTACTGAAGAAGAAGAAACTCAACTTGAACAGTATCTTAAAGAAGAGTTGAAGGAATGTTTGAGAAAGATCAGAAGGCTTGAGAAGGAAAACAAGAAGTTGATAAATGAAAATTCTACATTGAACAATCAAAAAGGTTTTACTGATGAGAAAATCAAGATGGAAAAGGAGATTGATGATCTGAAAAATTATCTTGAGAATACAAAGAATCATAATGATCATCTTGAAGTAAAGCTGAATGAAAAAAGAATAAGAGTTGGAACTTGTCTAACAGAAACTCTATAAAGCTAAAGAAATGAATATCAGTTTCAAAAATTCCATCTTAGAAGTTGGTTAATGTTCCAGTAATAATGTACCAAACAAGGATCCACAAAAGTTACCTTCAAAGGTTGAAATGAAAGACAGAACCGATTCTGATAAGAACAAGGCTGGAAAGACCATGTATGTGGTCAAAGTCAGCAATGATGAAAAGTCAGAATTGTATAAAACTCACGAGTCAATAAAGACTTCTAATACTCCTGGTGCTGTTAAATATGAACTGAGAAAGGGAGTTAAAAATGAAAACATGAAGGTTGATGATAAGCATAGTTCTATTAACAAGGTTATTGAGAAGCATGTTCACAAATCTGGTCAGTATAGAAGTTTTAGAGGCAAATATTCTTTCTATGGTTACTGAAGGTATTGTGGTGGATTCGGGCACATGGAAAATATGTGTTGGTTCAACCAACAACATTAAAACTATTCCAAAAGTTTTTAAATATAATTAATGAGGGGGAGTCAATCCTTTAGAAATATAAAGTCTCCAAATAAGTTTCAAAAGATATCTGATAAGACTGGTGTGAAAGTTGAGAATAGGTTCCAACCACAGGAAACTATTTGTGAAAGATGTGATCGACCTGGACATCTTGCCAAGGGATGCCTTAGTGTGTTACCAGAGCAACAAAAGATTATTAATAATTCTCAAAATCCAGAGTTTTTAAAAGATAAAAGGGATAGGTCTGATAAGTCTGAAATGAAATAGTTCGTAGTTGTCTGGCTAGAACACATTGATTTGGCTAGGAAATTGGAAGAAGCACAATAGAAAGGGAAGGAAAAGGAAGAACAAAAAGCTCTTGTTGTCGAAACTTCTTTGAAAGCTACAAAAGGAGAACGTCCATGGATTCTTGATAGTGTATGTTCCTCTCATATTACAAGAGACTTAAAGCTGCTAAAGAATGTGAAAGACTTCAAAGAAGGAATAGTGACATTTGTAAATGATGAATCTCTAAGGATCAAAGGTGTTGGATCGGCCATCATTGGAAAAGAAAATATGAAATCTAAAAAAACACTATATGTTGATGGGCTGAAACATAACTTTATTAGTGTATCACAACTCTGTGATAAGGGAAAAAATTATCTTCAGAAAAGATGGATTTTTTGTAAAAAGTGAAAATGATGGAAATATAGTTACAAGGGGCCAACGTACAAGAGGGAATTTGTTCCAAGTTGGTGAAGTGTGGAACTCTTGTTACATGGGTGTAGCGGATTAAAATCAGTTATGGCATAAAAGGTTGGGTCATATGTGTCAGAGAAATATGTGAAAGCTATCAACACGAGGTAGTGTCTGAGATATGCCTGATTTATCAAGAGGAAGAGATTGGTGTTGCACTATTTGTGAAAAAGGGAAGATTACAAAATCCTTTCATAAGAGAGTTGAAATTCGTTCAAAAAACCCTTGGAACTTATAAATTTTGATATATGTGGACCAATGAGAAAGCAATCAACAAATGGATATAAGTACTTCATTACTTTCATTGATAAATTTACTCGCATTACTTGTGTTATGTACATGAGACATAAGTCAGATGCTCTGAAAATGTTTAAGAGTTTCAGGAGAAAATTAAAAAATGAATGTGAGTATTCAATGAAGAAGTTGAGAACTGATAATGGTGGTGAGTATAAGAATAAAGAGTTTGAATGTTATCTTTAGAAGCGTGGAATTCGGCATGAGTTCAGTTCACCATACACACCTCAACAAAATGGGGTTGCTGAAAGAAAGAATTGAAGTTTGGTGGAAATGGGGAGAACTATATTGCTTGAGCATAGTCTTTCTCATTATTATTGGAGGCAAGCCATGAGCACTACTGTTTATATTCAGAATCGATGTTTCTTTAGACCAAACTCATATATGACTCCATACGAAATGTTCTATGGAAAAACTCCAAGTCTGAAACACTAAAGAGTTTTGGGGAGTCCATGCATTATAATGAAGAAAGGTGGAAACCTTGGAAAGTTTGAGCAAAGAGGAGATGATGGAATTTTTCTTAGCTATGCTCCAGAGGGAAGAGGATATAGATGTCTCAACAAAGAAATAGGAAGAATTATTGATTCTTTAGATGTAAAAGTTGTTGAAAATGTTGAGAAAGAAAAGTAGTCATATGTTGATGTGGAAGTTGAGCATGATAAAGAAGCTTTTGTTAATGATTCTGATAATGCTGTAGACTGTGTTAATTCTATTGGTAAAGAGGAATCTGACTTAAAAATATCGAGTGATGAGGATGAAGTTAGAACAAATCATCCTAGGTTGAGGAAACAAGTGGAGGCTCATAATATTATTGGAGATAAACATCAGAGGGTTCAAACAAGAAGAACAACGAATGTTATATCATATACTTCTCTTTATTCAAAAGCTGAGCCGAATGATGTAAATGAATCATTTGAGCATCCAGAATGGGTTCATGCAATGAATGAAGAGCTTGATCAGATAGAGAAGAATGATACTTGGGAACTTATACCCAAGCCGGACAAAAATAAAATTATTGGTACAAAGTGGGTTTTCTGGAACAAGCTGAATGAATAAGGTAAAGTAATAAGAAACAAAGCAAGATTGGTTTATAAATGGTATTCACAAATTTAAGGCATTGATTTTGATGAAACCTTTGCTCTGGTGGAAATATTAGAAACAATCAAAATCTTTCTTTCTATTGGTGCACAATGAGGTTACAAAATATTTCAAATGGATGTAAAATCCACATTCTTGAATGGTGACTTGGATGAGGAAGTTTACATTGATCAACCCTGTGGATTTGTTATTGGAAAGGATGAAAATTATGTGTGCAGGTTGAAGAAGGATTTGTATGGGATAAAAAAACTCTGAGATCATGGTATTCTAAATTAGATACTTTCTTGAGGAAGATGAATTTTAAGAAAGGTAGATTTGACAGCAATCTTTACATCAAGGAGTGTCAGGAGTTTTCATTGATCATCATTGTTTATGTCGATGACATTATCTTTGCTGGAAATGATGAAAGATCATGTGAAATATTTTCTATGGAGATGAATAAGTTATTTGAGATGTTCATGCTAGGAGAAATGATGTACTTTCTTGGGCTACAAATTTCACAGAAGAAGAATCACGTTTTTCTATCTCAAGAAAAGTATGCTAAGGAACTTCTGAAGAAGTTTGGCATGGAAAATTTGAAACTAGTTTCCACACCAATTTTAGTGGGAACCAAGTTTTCTAAATATGGAGAAGGCAAGGAAGTTGATCAGAAAGAGTTTCAAAAGCTGATTGTAAGTCTGGTGTATTTGAATGCCTCAAGACCCGACATTATCTATGTTGTCACTTTATGTGAATGATTTCAGAGTACTCCTAAATAATCACATCTGATCTCTAGAAAAATAATTCTCAGATATATCAAAGGCACAATAAATTTTAGAATCAAGTATGATGGCTCAGAAAATATTGATCTATTCGGGTATTCTGATGCTGATTGGGCAGGAAATGTTGATGATCAAAGATCCACATCTGGTGGAGTTTTCTTTCTGGGGAAAAGTTGTGTTAGTTGGCATACTAAGAAACAGAATTCAGTAATGCTTAGCACAGCTGAAGCTGAGTATGTTTTTGCTACTCAAGATGCAAGTAAACTAATGTGGATGAAGACTCAGTTGGAAGATCTACTTGTTGAAGTGAATCTATCATTGCTCTTGGGTTGTGATAATCAGATTGAAATCAATCTTATAAGGAATCTGGTACAACATTCTCATTCAAAACACATTCATATAAAGTACCACTTCATCAAAGAGTAGGTGGATAAGAATGAATTGAGGCTAGAGTATGTTCCTACATATGAACAAGTTGCTGATATATTCACAAAACTGTTACTGAAGGAACCATTTGCAAAATTGAGTTTGAACATGGGTGTCTAACCTCCTTCTCATCAAGGTTAAGGTATGTGTCTCTGTCCCCTGTCTCATATTACCTTTGGATAGTCTTGTCAAGGGGGATAATTGTTTCATAAATCTATCCTTATGGAAGCATGTATAAAGGGGGAGGTGTGGGTAATCTGTGAATTCAGCATGTATGTGTGTGAACTATTCTAACTGTTTGTTGGAGTGGTTGTAGGAAACAATGTTTTTTTCCAGGCAAGTTGAATAAGGGAAGAATGATGAAGCAGAAGCTTGAAATATGTTCTAAAGAAGGCTGAGGAGAATTGTTGAAAAAGTGAAGAATGCTGAAGCAGTAGCTTGAAAGATGTTCTGAAGAAGGCTGAGGAGGTACGTTCATGAGATTTCATAGTCACTACTTTTGGACAGCATGGTTTTGGATGTCAATAATTCTAGTTTCCTACAATGAGTTAGCTCACATAGTCTTAGAATTGTTGATAAGTAATCCATTGATTAAGGTTACAAAGTTCAGTGATTTATGAATCATGGTTGATAATAAAATCCAAAGGGGAGATTGTTGGGACCATGTTGGACGGATAAGGAAGTAAGAAAATTTTGTTGTTACAGAGTTTTTTCTTTTATTGTCAAATAAGCTAGATCAATTCACTTTGTAAAGGACTTCAAAATCAGATGATTCTTTGATTATATGTATTTCACGAATATCATAAGTGAGGATAACTTGTGATGCAATCCTTATTATGGAAAGGGGGAAAATAATGATGCCATTCATATACAGTTTTGATTGGAAGGAGTGATGCTGCGGAAAGATAGGGAAGTTTCAGTACTTCCCATTGTAATTCTGAAGATGCTAGATCTAGTCTATCAAAGGATATATATCACAATAGTGTAATTCATGATAAAATCTGAATAATGGTTATGGGAAGCAGTGAAGATAGAAATGACAAAGCAATGGACAATTTGGAGGTGGCACAAAAGCACAGTTTAAGGTGGTGCCATTTTCCAGTGTTTTCCAAATTTTAAGGCCTGATAATCAGGAGATGAAGATGTGTTTTTGGCAATTAATGTTGCACGTAAGATTGAAGATGGTTTATATTTTTTGCGTGCAAGGCATGATTTAAGGTCAGAACATCGAAAAATGGAAAAGGCATGCAGTGCGTGAAAAAATGGGCCGAGTGCGTGCAAAAAATGAAGGTCGCATGAAATGTTAGCAAGATGCGCAAAATATCAGCGGGATGCGCGAAATATTTGCGGGATTCACAAAAAAGATATCTATGCTCGAAATATCAATGTGCTGCGCGAAAAATGAAGGCTGCGCGAAATATTGGGGTGGTGTGCTAAATAGAGGAATGAAGTTTTTCCTGCAAAAGGAGTTTCGAGATCAGAAGCTCGAAAATTGGAAATGGCATGAGGTGCATGAAATAGTAGAGCATTGCGTGAAATATTAAGTTGTGTGAAAGAGTTTTTACGCACACGAAGGGGGTTTTATGCACGGATTCGTGTTTTTCATGTGGGGTCAAAAATTCCTATAAATATGAGGTGAACCCCTCTCATTTGTTAATTCTCAACACTTAGAATAAATCCTGAAATCTGGTGCACGTAAAATTATACGCTAAATGAGTTGCGCAAAAGGAAAGGAGTTTCTGCAAAAAGAGGACAGCTACACGAAAAAGAGAAAAAGTTGCACGGAAAAAGTGAATAGTTGCGCAAAAAATTAAGCTGCACGAAATAAGTTTTCCGCGCCAAAAGCGGATTTTTCATGCAAGTCTATTGATTTACGTGCAAGATACCCTAAATGCTGCATGAAAATTTTGGGGTCTTCGCACATATTCAGTTGTGCGTATGGGAGTTCTTACCAGCTTCTGGGTAGGAAAGTGAAGATCTGTACTTCAGAGAATACAACTATTCACTTGTAAAGAAGCACTGAAATACCGTAATTCACTATTTGTGCTAAGAGGGTGAACATGTGCTTGTGGATTGTTTTCCAAATGCTAAATGAGTGTAAGGGTATATCCTACTCGTTGTATTCCAAATCAATGGATTTTTTTCTAGTGGATTGTGTGGTACTGGATTATTTCCCTACCATACCAAGGACATAGCTACTCTCGTTGAGTAGTGAACCTTGTAAATATGGAGTTCCTGTGGTTGTGTGTGTTCAGCAGGGAAGAAACTCTTTAACAAGAGGTGAAGGTTGTTTCAAAAAGAAGGAAACTTGAAAAGAAAAATATATCACTGATTCACCCTCTCCCCCTCTCAGTGATACTTGTATCCTGACCAGGAACTTCATAAACATATTCAACCTTGTTGTTAACCTATGAAGTTGATTTTTATGGGTCCTCTGATTTTTAAATTTCTTAGAACTTGAACCAACTTCTAAAATAGAGTTTAGAAATTTTTTATCCCTCGCTCAAAATTAATAAGTTTTTTTTACAAGATCAACCCCTTTCTACTTCACCTTTATATTTTCTTCAAGAATGATTTTGTGGTTCTTATCTTCATCAATTAACCTCTTTAGATCATCAATATTTTTTAGCTACTTGGATTTTTCTTTAATAAAGGGTTCTTGATTTTTTTTCTAAAATATATTATTTATTCAACATCTTATTCACATTTTCATGTCTAATAATCTTTTCAAGACATTCTTTCAATTCTCTTTTAAGCATAAACATCATATTAGTCTATTCTTCTTCTTCATAGATACTGCTTTCATCACTGTTAAACTTTTCAACATTCAATTTTTCAATAAGCAATTTTTTAGCTGTATCATCACTAGAGTTTTTAGATTCCAACTCACTATCATCATATTTCTCTCATTTAGACAAAAAATTTCTATTTTTATATTTAGATAAATTAATATCCTTTCACTTTGAATAGTATTTTGATTTAACTACATTCTTTTTGAGGTATCTTCTTTACTTTCCATCTTCTTCGTCACTTTATTTATCTTTCTTTTTCCATGGACATTTTTCTATGAAAATTCCAATGGATTCACAACTAAATCACTTAATATGTAACTTCCCTTTGTACTTACTTATGCCTCTTTTCACCCTTTTAGAAAAGAAAGACATAAATTCATCGAATATTTTACATATCTCATATTTAGTGTAATAGTCACTGAATTCTTCCTTAATAAATTTATTATATTTTCATTACTTAGAAACTTTAAAATAAATTTATGGATATTTTATTTGATCTTCATAACCATGTATCTTATCTTTTTAAAAGCTATGAGTATCATTTTCGATCATCCAAAGATAGATTTTTATAATCTCTATCTTTTAAATATGATACCTTATCATAAAATTTATCTAGAAGAATTATTAGAATCATTTAAATAATAGTTGAATCATCTAATTTCTCACCAAAACATCTTATAGTGATTAAAATGCCATTAACTCTTGTAAATAAGTAATTTAAAGATTCATCTACACCCATTTTAATATCTTCATATTTCAACCTCCAAAATTTTAATTTTACTTTCATTACTATCCTATTTTCTTTATAAATGTTCTTCAGCTTTTCCAAGATTCATTTAGTTGTTCCAATACCCTTGAACCTTAGAAATTAACTTTTAGATAGTGAGGAAAGTATAAAATCTTGGGATCACCCATCATTCTATAGATTCCTCTTATCGTCATCTATTAAGGGAACACCCTATGTAAGAGGCGGAAAACCATCTATAATAGCTTAAATAACTTCATATACAAGGGATATAATATAGGATAAAATTATATAATTATATATATAATAGTTATTCCCATCAAATAAAACAATCCCTTTACTGTTAACTGAGTTCTGAACATCTATTGAAACATTCCTTTTCTTAAAACATCAATAAAGATTCAATGAAGGTAACCTTCACTTCGATACCACTTGAAAGGACCAATTAGGATCTATGTGATCACTTATAGGGGGGTAGCATGAATTATTGGTCTTTTATTTTTATGTTTTCTTTATTAATAAACAACCTTATTCTATGATTAGTGATAAATCACCTTGTTGGAATCTGTTGGGGTGGTTTCCAAGTGGTTAACACACCCTATAATCCTTCATGAAATCTAGGATAAAATTATGGTGGATTGATATTTCTATGTTAATATATTAGTATTATTGTAGGTATTGTGTGGTTCTATAGTAGCCAAAACTATTCCTCAAATTTGGGACTTTGGGCCACCAGTTTGGGCCTGCAGGACACAGAGCCTTCGGGCCACATTGGCCTTCAGGACATAGGACCTTTGTTCCACCTCAAGCCTTCAGGCTGTGGGATTTTAGGCAACAAACCATGAATAATTCTGGGTGGAACACATAAGATTAGGTCCCAGAAGAGGATTTAGAGAATGTAGCAGGCACCAAAGAAGAGATAATTGTATTAGAAGAAAAAGAGGGTATGGAAATCTCCATCAGTACCAAGAATCGTGAAACTATGTATAGGTAAATTATATATGATCAACCATGAGATGTGGGGAGCTAGGCACCAACAATAATGTAGTTTTGGGTAGGAGAAGTTTCATTTTAGTCGGGTTTTTAGGCCTTCGAGTCATGTATTGGGCCTTGTTCCTCTGGGCATCTAGGTCACATACTAGGTATTATTCCTCTAGTCCTATGTGCCATGTATGGGTTCCCTCTCAACCTAATTAAAAAAGTGGGATTATCCAAGAATAAATTAAAAAAAATGAAGGACTTTGGGATAGGTTGACCACCCTACTGGAAAACATTATACGAGCACAACTATAGGAGCACATGTATTTACATGGTTTACCACTCAAAAAGATTATCTAGTCCTTCTAAAGGTTTGTAAGTAATATAATACCCTGAAAAACACTAGAAAATAATCTTTTCGGGGTTACAATAAGAAAGCAGTATCCATAATTTTCATATAACTATATTCCTTCTATCACTTCATGTTCTCTTCACATATAATAATGATATAATAATGTTTTGTAACAATAATAAGAACCTTCATCGATATGACTCAGTACATTGTCACTTTGTTTCTTGAACTTTATTCACACTTTACTTTATTGGAAGTTATTACTATTCACTTTATTTCACAACAACGAGCAAGAACTTCTTCTTAGACATCAGTAAAAAATGTTTGTCTAATGACTTCTTTATCTGGTATACTCGATATGATAACCCTTGGTCTGATTCCATTTTCATATGATCTCCTATGTAACATATTCTTCTGATCATTCTTGTACAATATTCATTTAATACCAACTAGTAAGAAAATATGTCTAGTATACTTTAAAATGATGCCTCTTCACATTGTTCATTTGATCATCTATTCACTTCTGCATCACTTTACCCAACATTAGGAATTCTACCCCCGCACTCGACGTATCTTCACCCCTTTATATTGGTTGTGTTCCTCTACAATTTATAGAAGGAACATGGAATTAAAATTAAAATATCCATCTTAAACATTGAACATTTAACTCAATGATTCCTTTAGTTTATTGTATTCAATCTTCCTAAAATATATTAGTCAACATTAATTTAAGGAACTTTCCTTAAATCCCATCATTAACATTACTCTTCATGATTCCAAGAATCTTGGTGGGAATCACGATTTTACCTCTGTGATTATTGAAACATTGAATGAATATCTTGGAATCATCACATTAATGACTTTATGAAAACTTTGTAAAGATATTAGAACCATCTATCCGGTATAACTTCATAACACCCCCTTCATCTTGTGAAACTTCATCTAGTGTTCCCTCATAACTTCATTGGAAAAACTCAAGAAGATTTTGCATGAAACTTCCTTGACATTATGAATAGATTTAGAAACCTTTTCCTTCTTCCTTTTATTGAAAACCTTTGGCTAGTGAAATTAATTTGAGAACATTTTTCAAATTAGTTATTATAAAAAACTCACAAAAATTCATCAGTTAAATTCACTTCATAACTCTGAATCATCTGGTAGACTCTATCAGATGACCCAAATACTTTTAACCAATAATTTGGGAACAACATCCATTTACATATTAAAATTTGTGCAAGTCTTTATGTTGGACTTTGTATATCTCTTTTTATGATCCAACCTCATCCGTAGCTACAACAAAAATATAAAACATTCTTCCTTCAGCCAACTTAAGATAGAATCTTGAATTCCATAGAATGATTCATGATTTTTGGAACTTTAAAAATATAAAATAATCATCTAATTTAATCATCATCAAATATTCTATCAGATGGAAATTGTAAGCATACTTGAATTTAACATTCTATTCCACACTCTAACTGATCACTTTGATCCATTGGACTCAATCCGCTGGACTCAATCTTGTGACTTTTGTAACTCAACAATGTTAATTGATTTATGTTCTCAGCAATTTTATGTGTTTTATGTAAAACAACAAAATACAACATTTTAATTAATATTTATTCAAGTCAAACTAGCTTCTTCTTAAAACCTCCACCTTATTTGAAACACCTCAAAACCTCTTGTCCTCAACAACCTTAATTGTACCAAGAAATAAATCTATATTCAAATTCAATAATTCTAATTGAAACTTTCATGGATAGTAAAACTTTTTGGTACCAAGAATTGGATAATTAATGATATTGTGCTTACTAATTATTATTTTCCATAGTGTGAAGTTACAACTTTTTTTTTGTTGGTTAGTTATACCATGTTCATTACTCAATCTTAAAATTTTTATTTATTTTATCATTATATTTTTATAAATTGAAACTCAATTTTACTTCCAAAATTAGTGGATTTATATGAATTTTTTTTATTTTTAAAGTATATTTTCTATTTCATGCATAGGTTTTTTTTATAAATAATATATCATGATTTAAATTTAGTTATCTACTCATTTAAATACTCATCCAAGAGATATAAGTTTATATTTTTCCCAACATAATAAATGACTCAAACAAAGGATTATTAAGTAAATTATTATTTTTAATTATATTTTTTTACCAAAAAACATGTGCTTTATATTGATTTGTATTTTCAAAAATAATTGAATAAGGAAAACATATCAATTTAAATTAAATAATATTTCCTATGTGTTTTTTAGATGTGGAAGTTATGGTGATACTGAAATTAAATTTTCTTTAACAAAGTGTAAGCACGTGGTAATAAATAGAGAAAAATTAGATCGCATTACTAAAGAACACACCTCAGTTTGCTAAGGGTTTGGAAGAGTTTTTAGATTTTACAATTTACAGTATATCCATTAATGGGACAATAATATTTCAATGTCCTAAATGTAAATTTAGAATATGGTTTAAGAGATGTGAAGTTTATGAACACTTGATATTGAATACATTATCTGTAAAGACCCATAAATTTCAAGGGAAATTTTTTTTCTTAATTTTCTTTGGAATTTTATGAGTGCACAGTTTCTGATGGCACCTGATTCCAAGGCCCGGTGTGCCCGGAATCAATTTCCGAAGTTTAGCTCGAGTACGTTCAGTGAACGAACGAGCGGGCTTTCCTAACTTTTGAACCAGTGCTCGGAATCGAAATTTGGGGGCACTGATGGAACTGCATCGCCAGTAATTGCTTAGGAACACTTCCTCTGAAGTTGCGTTTGCTCGGGAGGTGATGTTAAAAATAAAGTGGTTTGATTAAAGAGTGAAATAAAATACATACTGCAATTTTATTTCTACTCTGTGTAATTATAACCTACGTATGGAAGTTGAGGTGGGACCCACTAAATTCTAACTCCTCTTGATAGGATATTAGTAAGGTGGGCCCCACATGATCCCCACCTTTTTTATTTCCTCAAACCTTCCTTAAAGTTGGCAACCCCCCCCCCATTAATTCGTAACTCCTCCACTTTAAAAACATGCCAATAAAACGCCTCCTTAATTGGACAACGCACGTTAATTAATTTGGTGAATTCATTTTGAATTTTGAAAAGGTTTGGCATGAGAAATAAAATAAGGCAAAGCCTTATTTTATTATTGTGGAATCGTTGTGTGGAGATTTTTGGAGAGGAGAACTCTGGTCTTGAAGAACTCCATCTTCTTCGTGCAGAACGCCGAGTCTACGACAAAGAACTCCATCACCGCAAGGGAAGATCATTGTGCCGTCTCCTCTCCTCTCCACAGCCGGTGAGAGATTCCTTCTTCGGAGAACGACGACGCACCACATCCATCATCGGGTGAACACCGATGACGCTTACGGAGCCTCGTTCCGCGACTCCGTCTTCCGCGACGTCTTTTTCCCACGACGATCCTCGTTCGACAACTTCTTTGAGGTAGGGGTTTGATTTTGTTCGTGAATATCCATTGTCGTTCAACGTCAATTTCTTTAGCCGCTTGATATCGAATTAACGGGAGGGGTCCGGACCACACGAACACGGCCGACCCTCCTCCCCCTTTGTATTTGTATTCATTGTGGTTCGAACGAAGGCAGCGCGGTGCAATGGCACCGCGCGGAAACAAGGTGGGACGCGACGAAGAAGCGTGGCGCCGTCGTGCCGTGCCGTTGAGGCCGAAAGAAGCCGCGGCCGGAGTCGGGCCGTGGTGGAGGGGCACGGCGCCATCGCACTGCGCCGGTCAGACCAAGGCGGTAGCCTTTGGCCACGGTGGAGCAGGGAGCGGTGGTCGTAACCACCGGCCGCTGGCGCATGGAGGGTGGGACCAACTGGTGCTGCGTGGTACACTGGACGGCAGTTACGGCCGGCCAGATCTGGAAAACCGGGGGTTTGAACCCCCGGTCAACGCAGCTGGGCAGACCCCCCCCCCCCCCCCCTTGCGGGTCCGTCGTCCGATTCGAAGGGGGTGGCGGTTCCCCCCCTTCCGCGCTCACGCGGCGCGTGACGCCCTCGTCAGGCCGACCGGCCGCGCCAGGCCGGACCGGCCGCGCCGAGCCGGCCCGCCCGCGTCGGGCCGGACCACACCGCGCTAGCTGGTTCAGGTTGCGCCCTGATGGTCTGGACCTGGACCCAGGTCGGGTCGCCCAGTTCGGGCCGACCCATGGGGTCGCGGGCCGGGTCGGTCCGGGCCCAAAACCCCCTAAAATCGGACAGGTTCGTTCATTTGCTTATAACATGGGCTATGGACCTACGAATGACGCACCGTCAGTTGAGATTTGATCCTTGGATCGAGACGGTCATTTCAGTATATTACACTCAAGGTTTAGGAGAACTTTGGGTATGGCCGGGTTGGTTCGAACACGAAACCAACCGGGCCCTCGGAGCGGAAATGCTTATAACTTGAGCTCCAGACGTCTGATTGATGTGTCATCGACTTTGTTGGATTCCTCTTAGTGAGAAAGACCTTTTGTATTACTCCGCTTGAGGTTTGGACGTAGTTGGAGTACGGTCGGGTGGGTTTTGACTTAAAAACCAACCGGGCCCCTGGGATGAAAACGCCAATAACTCTCAGACCGGGCGTCCGTTTGACGCGTCGTCTGTCGTGTTGAGTTCCTAACGACGAGATGGAACTTTGGGATACATCAACTCCAGACTACGTTTCAGTTGATGTATCAACCCCTTGGCTCGTGGAGCGGACCCTCCCGGAAATGAGCATGCTGTGTGCGGGAACCCTAGAGTTGGCTGCGACTGCGACGACGATGACGACTATACTAGGATCCTCCGTGGGTTCGACAGCGACGATGACTACACTAAAATCCTCCATGGGTTAGGCAGTGACAACGACTATACTGAAATCCTCTATGGGTTCGACGGCGATGACTACTGTTCTTGTATCCTAAGTGGGTCTGGCAGTACATGACTACTATTCTTGTATCCTATGTGGGTCTGGAAGTATTTGACTTTGTACTTGTATCCTACGTGGGTCTGACAGAGTGGCTGGTCTAGTATCCTACGTGGGTCTGATAGCTTAGCTGGTCTATTATCCTACGTGGGTCCCAGCTAGATGAATCAGTGGCTACATCTGATCATCTCTATCACCTTACGAAGAAGTATACCTGTGTGAGCTGAGTCTTGACTTTCAATCTTTATCTTCGATATGATTGACTTGCTTCTTATGTGGAATGAGAGGTGTTTTCCTGTGTGGATTGGGTTGTGATTTCCTGTGTGGATTGGGGTGTACTATCATGTGTGGACGTGATCAAACTTGGGCTTGGACATTGGAGCCGAACTGGAAATTGATGACTTAGGTATATGTATGGGCATATACCTAAGTAGTGATGGTTGTTGCTTCGTGATTGTATATTTCCTTTGTGGATTATCCTTTGTGGATTCTGGGAGACCTTCGGGGGTATCGGGGTCCCTATTAAGTATCATATACTCACCCCTGCGCGGGCTATGCCCGCACTACGTTGTGTTGGATGTAGACGACGGACAGCGCTGATCGTGGTTGAGGCTTGTGGAGCAAGTCGGTACCTGGAGGTGGACCACTGGGCGGGACGTAAACAGAGCGGACGGCTGGACCTGAGCAGCTGAGGAGGCTATCTGTACCCACCCTTTAGGTGGGATTTCCTGTGGACGGCTCAGTGTTGTTGTTTTAATTTTTAGTTGTTGTACTTTCTTTTCAATTATACTTTACTTTCAGTTTGGGTTTGTATTCTGGCCCACTTACTTTTCTGCACTTACTATTGTACCTAGTTTTACTTAGTGTTTACTTCTGATGGCTTACTCTGTGGTGTTTGTTTACTTTATAAAGGCAATGCCTTCCCTTTTTGTCGGAATTTATGCCTTGGTGCTAGTCGCTAGCCCCTGGCCTATGGAAGGTGGGTTTGGGGTAGTCACGGCACGGGTCCCGAGGACGGGTCGTGAAATTATCTACTCAATATGTGTGTTAGATCTAGAATAGAGAATCAAATGTTATATAAAGTTTGAGAACTGATGTCAGTCAATAGCATGAGCTCTCCACTTCCTTGATAGTGGAAAATGAAATTCAGATGCTTATAAATTATTCTTTTGGTATTGCAGGGCAATATCATTAGCATCAAATAATATCAGTACAACCAGTTGTTGGTGATACAAGTAATAACTTGAAAATTTATTTTTTTAGGACCTCAGGAAAACCATATAAATATTTTAACTTATAATTGGATCTTCTTTTGGGTTATAAAGAGACTATTATAAGAGAAAACTTTACTAAGAAGAAAAATTCATTTTAGGATTTATTTAATGATAGAAATCTAGAGTTTTATGGTGGATGTATGAAGTATTCAAAACACTCTTTTCTATTGTAGTTTTACCATATCAAATGCTTAGGATGAATTAAAAAAAGTTTATGTCCATGATATTAGAATTATTGTGTGACACATTTTTTGAATCTAATATCCCTGAGACTTTTTATGACATGAAGAAATTTTTTAACAAGTTTGATCTCAATTATACAAAAAAAAATTTTTGTCCTAATGATTTTATGTTTTATTGTATGAGGATTCAAGTAGGAAAAAGTGAAAAGATGTGTGTATTCTAGATAGAATTCAATGGTTAATATTAGAAGTTTGAATCAACATACTAAAATGAATAAGTAGAAAACAAACACACCTATAAATTTTTTGTGTTACTTCTCTTTAAAACCTCTATTGAAAAGATTATACATGTCATTGAAAAATGTTGAGTACATAAAGTGGAATGATATAGATAAAACAATGATGGGTTAATGTGACATCAAAGATATTCAAAATTTTGGAATAAAATTGATTCATTACATCCATATTTATCATATGATCCTAGGAATGTGTGATTGGGATTAGATATTGAAAGATTCAACCCATTCGGGACTTCAACTACTAGTTAGAACATTTTACTTGTTGTTTTGGTCCCTTATAATCTATCTCTATGGATGTGTATGTAACAAACATACTATATTGTTTTGATGATTATTCTTGGAAAATAAATTCATATTAATGATATTGATATATATATATACATCCTCTAATTGAATAATTGTAAGAGTTATGGAACAATGGTATTCAGACTTATGATGTGGATTCTAGAAAAATGTTCAAAATGCATGCTACTCTAATGTGGACCATTAGTGACTTCCCTAGAATTGGTAACTTATTAGGTTGAAACACTTACGTGGGTTTGGATTTCCCTATTTGTAACTTCTATTTTGATCCTAAAGGACTAACTTACAAGAAAAAAATGGTTATCCTTTTGGAATTATATATTTCTTGATGCATCTCATATATTTTGGTTGAACAAGTCAAAATTCAATGGATCTATTAATCATAGACCACATTTGAAGTTGTTGGCATGTTCTGAAATATTAGAAAAAACTAGTATATATTTATGGAGAACTTGGGAAGGTGAATCATTTAAATGATTGTGGGAACCAAGTTTTAAGTTCATTATCAGTTAAAGATGGAACAGAACAATTGAAGAAAAAAAGTATATTCTTAAAACTTATGTATTGAGAATTTAATTTTTTGTATCATAATATTGATGTTATGTATATTGAAAAAAAATTGAGACAATTTGATCTTAATATTACATAATGAGAAAGGAAAATTGAAGGACCATCTCAATTCTCATATGGTATTATAAAAAATGAATATAAAGCATGATCTATGGCTAGATGAGAATAGAAAGTATGATGTAGAAATTATTTCAATGAAAAATAGAGAGAAATATATATTCCCTAAAATTTTAAAACAATTGAAACTGTCTGATGGGAATTAAAGTAACATATCAAGGTGTTTCTACTTAAAGAATCATAGGTTACATGGATTGAAAATTCATGGTTCACATATTCTATTACAGAAGTTAATACCATTAGCATTTCATGCATTGTTACCTGAAAAGGTAAATGTAGTTGTACTCAAATTCTAAAAATTCCTCAGAAAACTATGTGATAAGTCTCTATAACTATCTAATCTTTACATGCTTCCTGAAAAAATTGTACTGACACTTTGTGAAATGGATATGATCTGTCCTCCATCATTTTTTACAGTCATGATGAATCTAACTATGCATTTGGTTGAGGAAACTAAATTAGGAAGTCTTGTACATTATCAATGAATGTATCCAATTAAGATTTAATTTATTTATATGATTTTTCATCTTAAGAAACCCATTATTGACAATTCATTCAATATGTACCTATGTTTCATTCATTTAATTTTATAGATACCTTGGTCATTTGAAATCATACATGAAAAATAAAGCTCAACCTAAAGGATCTGATTCTAAAGGTTACCTATCAATAGAGTACCTTACCTTTTTTTCTAGATACATGGATGACATTGAGATAGGATTCAGTCAAGTTGGATGTGTTGATGATATATCGGCAATCTCAACTTCATGGGAAATCAACAATATTTCCTATTATTAGCCGACTAGTTAGGAGAATCTCAAATATTACACTAACAAAAATTGAATTATTATAATCACATAAATATGTGCTACTAAATAGTGAAATTATAGATCTATTTATTAAATATATTAGGATACAAACAAAGAGACACATGATAATTTTAACGCTAAATGCGAATGATATAACAAAATCTGTTAATAAAGATCTTGTAGAATAGATTACACATCATCTAAGTTCATAAATAATTCAATCAGCATGGATATTATGTTCTCAGATATATTTTATAAATCTAATAATTTAAATTACTTTTTATAGATCATGAATACCGATATTCAGGCTTATTTTTCAGAATATCTGAATTTTTTGGCTCAGGGTCCTCTAAAGCATGCTAGAAAATTTGATGCTTACAATGTGAATGGATTTAAATTTCATACAGTCAATCAAAAAAATGGTTTATAAACATAGAATATTGTTATATTTATAGTTTCTTAATTGGGATACTATATAAATTTGACTTATATTATCGAATTAAACTACTATGGTCAATTTTCAGTTCTTTTATCCAAATTAAAGTGGTTCAATATTAAAAGGGGTATTAAAATAGATTCCATGCAATTTAAATGATATGAATTCCAAATAAGAATTATTTCATTGATTTTAATAAACTTCTAATTGAAATTCTATCATCCATGAAAATGTCATCAGTGTTGCATGATGATCCCTCAGTCTCCCCACCTACAGCATCTGGGATTCCCTCTATCTCACTCTGATCAACGTCTAGCACACTGCTTCCTGATTCATTAGGTTCAACACATGATGTCCCTACAGAAAGGCAAAAGGTGGTCGCTCCTGTTTACTTATGAGGATATTGGAGGGCCATGGTTATAGGTAAAAACTTTAATGTGAATAATATTATTGGAAATTTTTTACTAATAACTTATATGTTCATAATAGATGGAAGCAGTGTTACTACTGAGAAAAACATTGATAGTTAATATGTGTGGAATCTGAATAGATTGAAGATAATTTACCCCTTTGATTATTATAGAGTCCCCACAGATGATGTTGTAGGAATATCTGGCCATATTCCAAGTCATGTGGTGGTTGAATCAATATCCCTTCCAATTACATATTCTGATTAGAGGTATATTACTTTTTCTTGGAATAATGAGGTATTTGATTCACATATAAAGGTAATTTTAATACATTATGCTTCAATTTAATATTGTTATTTAATTGAATTATAATATTTTAAAATTTTGTGTCTTTATATAGATGTTCTTTCACTTTACCATCATTGATTTTATCTCATGAAAGTAGACATTAAAAAATTTGGGTATGAAATGAAAATATTTTAAATTAAGATTACGGGATGAGTTCAATGATACATTTTTTATCAATCAGTAGATGTATGGTAAGGTACTTGGAGGGGTACCTCGAGAGCAGTGGAAAATTTTCATTAATAATCATCACCATGAGAATAACATGATATTGAAGAATATATTTTTATACTAATCTCATTTTACATATATACATGCATATTAAAATGATATGGAATTTTTTACACCGCTATTAAATTACCTATTATTTATTTCTGTAATTTTTAGGAAAAAATGTATCAATCCGGAAAAAAATCACCCCCCATAATTCCAGTTTGAATAGTTTTTCAATAAATAGATTCAATTGAATTATTTATATGATAATATTATATGTTTCATATTTTATAATTTTGATTTATTTATTTTTAATGTAGATAAACAATTTTGGGCACAAAGTCTCCTAGATGGAACTTTGGATTGATTTTCATATGAAATCTAATGGGAGTTATGTTAATGATCCTACCAAATCTGTGGGGGTATGAATTTATTTTTCAATGTAATGGTTTACTTAAACATCTTCAATACCATAATAGCTTATTAAACCAAGGATATCAATGAAAATTTTAATTTACTATCAATATATTGTAATTAATCTAAAATATGTTGTTTATTTTATATATAAAAAATCAGTTGTTAAAAATTTGGATATCAATGTTTAATGAAAACTTAGTTTGATAACTAGTATTTTCAGTAATATATTCTCTCTCGCTTAGTCTCACACTTTATTGTCAACTCTCACTTTATTAATACATATTACTATAAATTTAACTTATATTTTATTTATAGGTAAAAAAATATGGGATTTCAATCCCACGTAGACCTTATCAAGATCCCAAGATGATTTAGTTGGTAAGTTTTGTGGGAAAGAGCATCTTGGTCACATGTGTGGGATGTGTTATGGACAATTACCATCTAAGGTCTTTGGCAGGTCATCAGGGATTGCAGTAAAATCTACTCCAAGTTGTAGTTTCTCCCTACCTCTAGATTATTAGAGTAAGTTTTTTGTGATTCAAAACACAATTCATAAATAGGGGAATACAATCCGACAATATGGGACTCGTATACAACTGCAATATGTGAAGGTCATTACTCTATAGAATGCATTGGTTGAATTATATCATAAGATGACTGCATGTGTCTCCGATGACATTACATCATTGGATGGTTTGAGTTAGCAGGTAAATCACACAATTTCATAATAATTTAGTTATTAATTTTTTATTGGTTTTAAGTTAAAATTTAAATATGCATCTCAGTTTAATTTTCAAGAAAATTTTCATAAAGGCTTCAAGAAAAGGGAGTGGAGATACAGATAGAGATGAAAACATAGATGGAGATGATATTAGTTCATCGGGTAGTGATGAGGATTGATTTGAATTTAGTGGTGATGTTTTATAACTAAATTCATTTTATGTAACTTGTTATATTTTATTATACATACATGCGTGTGTTACTCATAATTTATGTTGTTTCAATCTATATGTGTTCATTGTTATCTACTTTTGTTTCTATATCTATTTGGTTTTTTATTTTTTAGAGGACAGCAGCCTCTTCATTTTTTATTTTTTTAACATCTAAATATAGTGGTATTTTAAAACTCAACTATATGTTTAAAATATATGAAAGCTTAAAAATGATGCTAAAAACTATAATAATCACCGCTAAAAAATGTCTCACGACAACTATCATAAACCATCATGAAATGGAAAAAAATGACGTGAGATAATTCTTGACACCAACTTTAGCAACGATTTATGAAAACTATCATGAAATCATTTGATACTAGTTTAAACCACCAAAAAATAACAAAAAAATCCATTGGTCACTTGATCTACCATAGTGAAACCCATATCAACCCATAAAGCCTTAAGGTAATCATTCATGAGGAATTCAAGAGAAAAATAAACCAATATAGAAAACCGAGTGGCATATTCCATCACAAAATGATTCCCTTTCTCCAAAGTCATATAATCTCTATACCTATCAATATTTAGAGTCTCTAGGTGAAAATACTAATAGAAAAACTCTTAGATCTTATCCCAAGTGAGGTCATCATGCAATTTGGCCTGTAGATGGCTTCCCGCCATGTATAAGTTAATCCCTCCATCCCATAAGTACAGAAATGAAACTTTGGATGTCTTAGGGGTATGAATAAATCTAATTATGTGTTTAATATTCTCTGTGTTGATTCAAAAGTTTCCGTATGAATTATTCCATTCCTTTATATTTTGGAAATCACATGCATTTCTTTAATAATACCTTCTATATTTAAAAAAGTTTACATGAAAGAACACCTAAATTTTTACTCATGCTTTCAAACATCATGCATAATGTATTCTAGCTAGGTCTAACCATATTTTCCTAAATATTAATTAGCCAATGGAATTCTAAAAGATCTTACACTTTCTGAAAGATCCTACACTTTCTCAAGATCATATACATTCATAAATATCTTACACTTTCTCAAATATCTTACAATTTCTTAAAGATCATAAACTTTCTCAAGATCTTATACTTTCTTAAAGATCTTACACTTTCTTAGGATCTTACACTTTCACAAAAGATCTTGCACTTTCTTAAAGATCTTACACTTTCTCAAGATCTTATACTTTCTTAATTATCTTACACTTTCTCAAGATCTTACAATTTCTTAAAGATCTTACACTTTCTCAAAATCTTAAACTTTCTTACATTCTGATTCACCCAGATTTTCAATTCTGAATCAGTGCATTTCTTGGATTCTGAATCGCCTTAGAAAAACCAATTCTAAATTATTGAATTTCATATATTCTGAATCTCTTATAAAATTAGATTCCAAATCATTCAATTTCTTAAATTTTAAATCTCTCAGAAAAAACTGATTTTGAATCATGTTGTTTCTTAAATTCTGAATCGCTCAGAAAAAACTGATTCTGAATCATATTGTTTCTTATATTCTGATTCTCAATAATTTCCAGATCCAATTATTAAATTTATTAAGATCTGATTTCATATCTTTCTTAATGTTTTCATAAATTTATTAAATTTATGATATTTCATTAATATCATGACTTTATATCTTTCTTAAAGATTCTATATTTCTTTAATATTGTGATTTTATATCTTTCTTAAAGATTCTATTTCCTAAATGATATGATTTCATAACTTTATTAAAGTTTCTATATTTCCTTAATAAAATGTTTCTTATATATTATTGCAAATCTAATATTACTTGTGATAGTTTTTATTATATAAATAGTTTCTTTGTTTCAGTTACAATATGACTGTTACGAGTTCCACCTATCCATGTCCTTCTAAGATTTCAAGAAAAATATGACCATTGGAGGAACATGTGACCATTAGGGATATTGCCTGTAAATACCCAATAATTTGAACATTTTTCAAAGTTGTGAACTTTTGGGAGAATTGAAACTCTGTGAGAGCTCTTCTAGATTTGGTTTGTGCTAAATCCTTGAAGAGTTTAAGTTGTGAACAGCTTGTTCCACATACTTAAATCTTTTTCCTTGTACGATTCTAATTTTTGTTGTATAAAATAGAGGGATTCAAAGATAAAGGAATACATAGGTGTGTATTACCTACTTAATCAAGGGCTTCCAAGTTGAAGGAAGATAGAGGTACCGATCACCTTACAGATCGAGGGCTTACGGGGATAGCAAGACAGATTCCGATATTTGTATCAAGGTCTTATCCTAGTGTGGGTAAGATAGACTTTCTTGAAATTATAAATCAAGGGACCTTTATCCAAGGTTTTTGGATACCCTTCTCTTTGGTTTAAAATATTTAATTACACTTTTATTAATTATTTAATTACAAGTTCTTTAAATTTTGTTTCATTTTTGTTAAAGATAGTAAGTGTAACTTTATTACACTTTCTCTATTTTTATAACTCTGATTTAAGATTCTATATGCTTTAAGGTATAATCTTACTTAATTATACATGTGTGCTTATTTCATTATAATATATTTGTATTCAGACCTTGGGCCCTTCTAATCGCTTTGTTAAAGATAGTAGAGGGTTTTGTGAATCTTGTTTGTTTAACTTTGTTAAACAAAGTTTCCTTAAGGTTAAAAATGAAAGTTTTAAACATAAAATTCACCCCCCCCCCACTCTTGTAATTTAGTTTCTACATCTTATATTTTGATTTTACAATTGGTATCAGAGGTTGGTACTTGATGTTCCTAATACCAACAATTGGTATCAGAGCAGGTCATTCAGATACTAATACTTTTACTTATTATCATAAGGAATATTTTCATTACTTAGTTTACTTATACTTTTTTTATTTCTATATGTTTTTATATAAACTCTTTGTTTATAAATACATACTACACCAATGTGTGGAGTGGAAAATTTTTGTTTTGAAAGATGGTAGGAATCAATATTGGATCTATTAACAATATAAATCCAACAAGACCGCCATTTTTTATAGTAATGATTATGATTATTAGAGAGATTGAATGAAGAAATTTGTTATTAACACTGGGGTAGAAAAAATTGTTATAATTATTAGAGATTATAAGATTCCAGACAAAGAAGTCAGATTATTCTCAAATCAAGAAAAACAAGAATATCAACTTAACTATATGGTACGCAATACTTTGTTGTGTTCTATGACCAATAATATATACAATAAAATATCTTCATGTGAATTAGAAAATTGTATTTGGAAGAAAAATGAATTTAAAAATTTTGTAACATCAAAATTTATAGAAACCGGAAGAGCTATGCTTAGAGATGATTATCATGGTTTTGTTTTTCCTTATTAAGAAACAATAGTTAACGTTTAACAAAAGATTTATGATTATTGTGAATAGATTAAAATCAATGGGAGAAAAAGTCATAGATGATGAAATTATTGTTGAAAATATTATTAATATCATGCCAAATGAGTGGTAATCAAAGATAAATGATATTTATGAGTCTAGGAAAGTTACAACAGTTACTATTGATGAGTTATTTGGGTCTCTCTTGCAATATGAGAACAAATTGAAGAGAGATGTTGGTAATATTAAGAAGAAAAATAGGAGTGTTTCTTTTACTACTACTTAGAATCATATGAAACCGAAGAATACTAATAAAGTTTCTAAGAAAACAAATTCTACGAAAGTTTTTATTCAATTAGACTCAAGTAAATATGAACAGTCATAGAATGAGCTAGCCAATCTTTCTCAAAGGATGAACAATATTGTTGTAAAGAATGACTTTAACTATATATATAAGATGAAAGATATGAAATATAATAAATATTATAAAGTCACATGTTATGAATGCAATAAATCTTGACATATCAGAACTGATTTTCCTACGATGAAAATAAAATACAAGAAAGATAGACACTCTGAAAGGAATCAGAGAAGATACTATAAGTATAATGGAAAGAAGGTCCTAAAAAATGACACTTGGAGTTTAATTAGTGGATACTATTTTGATGAATCTTCATATATTGAATCTAATGGATAGAATAATATTTTTCTTATCGCCAAAATTCCTATAGAGAATAAATGTCTTATGGATAAGGTAAACGATGCTGAATCTTTAACCAATATATCTTTTAAGTGCTAATTATCCTGATGAATAGAATTATGAATCTTCATATGAAGAATATTCCTTATAATAATATAATACTTTAACTTCTTTTGAATAATCCTCTAGGTTTTTCAAATTAATGATAATGAAAATAGTAATATCAATAAGAAACATGATAAGGAAAATTCTAGAATTGATGTTTTAACAAAAGAAGTATCTTATCTTTCTAAATATCTTGATGAAAAATATTTTGAAATTGATTCTATTTACAAAAATCATGAGGAAGTTAATTATGATAAGGATAAACTTTCTAAGGATCTTGAAAATTTTATTTCTAAGAAAAATATTTTAGAGGAAAATTCAAATTCTAAGACTAATGACTATGAGGATAAGAATTTAGTCATCAGACTAAAATCTGAAATATTTTCCTTAAAGAAAATTTTTTCAAACTTTACTTCTGGTAAATAAAATTTTGATAAAATTTATTTACAACTTCTTATTCTAAGGAATAGTTTTGGATTTGGTTATTCTCATTCAAAAACAGTTTTTAGTCATAACTATTTTATTCCTCAGAGTGCACCATTTTTTACTAATTGTCAAAGTGGAAAAAATTTAGAGAAAATTTGTTTTTTAAATGAAACTCAATCCTTAGGTTTTCATAAATATTAATTTTCTAAGAAAATGTGGATACCTAATATTTTATTTTATAACATTTCCAGATCCAAGAAAGTTTGAATTCCGAAAGTCTAATTGTTTCATTTTTAGAAAAATAAAGGAAGTAAGAACAACAATACATGGTATATGGATAGTGGATGTTCTTGGAACATTAATGGTAACAAAAACTTCTTTTAAAAGATTATTAAGATGAAAGTTGTAAGAGTTACTTTCGGATATAATGCTCAAGGAATTTTTTTTTGGTATAGGTAACATTATTATTCTTGTAAAATCCCTAATTTCAAATGTCTTATTTGTTAAAGGTATTAAGAACAAACTTATAAGCATAATACAATTATTTAATGAAGGTTACCTTGTGAATTTTATGAACGATAAATAATTAGTACACAATTATAAGGATGCTTTCATTCTTTCTACCCATTGGCATGAGAATGTTTACACACTTAACTTAGAAAACCTTAGGAGCTAATAATTACCTTGACTTAGTGAAATGGAAGACCAATATTGGTTATGGAATCGAATACTAGGAATTTATAACCTTAGGAACTTATGTAAACTATCTAAGAAAATACTTGTTAAGGATCTACTGGATCTTATATTTAATTATTCAAAAGTCTATAATTCTTGTTAATATAGAAAGCAACATAATTTGAGCTTTAAGTTTATTAGTGAAGCCTCAACTTTTGATGGATTATAGCTAGTGCACATGGACTTCTTCGGTCCAACACAAACTAGAAGTATTAGAGGCAAATACTTTGTATTCATTCTAGTTTATGATTATACTAGATTTACATGGGTCTATTTTCTAGTAAAGAAATCCAAAAGCCTTTTATTATTTGAAATACTTTTTAGCCAAAGTTAAAAATGAGAAAAACCTTCCATTGATAACTATTCATAGTGATCATGGTAGATAATTTAAAAATTCATATTTTGAAACTTTTTGTAGTAATAAATCCATTACTCATAACTTCTTATCCCAAAGAACTCTTCAACAAAATGGTTTTGTTGAAAGAAGAAACTGAATTCTTCAAGAAATAACAATAACCATGTTGAGTGAATACTCAATTGCTAAAAAAATTGGGTTGAAGTTGTAAGCATTGTTTTTTATACTATAAATCTAGTTTTAATAAGACCATTTCTTAATAAAACACCTTATGAGTTATCGACAGGCCGAAAACCTAAATTTTTATACTGTAGAGTTTTTGGATTCAAAGTATTCATCTTGAATACTAAAGATAATTTACAAAAAATCGCACCCAAATACGATGAAGGAATCTTCTTAGGCGATTCTACAGCGTCTAAGGCTTATAGGGTTTTTAATAAAAAATCTTATACTGTTGAGGAAACAGTACATGTTAAATTTGATGAAACTAATCCTGTTGTTTTTAAATAAACCCAACCTACATATTTGGATGTGTTTTAAAAAACTAATTATCAACCATTGATAAAATATTATTCTAATCATGAGAATACTTAGTAAAATGATTCTAAATTATTTACTCCATATGAATTTCTACCCTATGTTGATGGACATGTTTTTCAAAATCCAAGTCAGTTGTTTCTAAATAACCATCCTAGTGATAGTATCACTGGTAATGTACATCAACCTGTAATGACTAGAAGTTATTTAAGAAATGAAGTAGAACATCTAAAATTACTTTCCCAATTAGAACCTAAAAGTTCTGAATAAGCTTTGGGTGGTGATGATTGGATTAAATCTATGCAAGATGAACTGAATGAATTTGAAAGGAACAAAGTCTGGACCTTGGTTGAAATACCTAAATAAACTTCTTTAATTAGAGTAAAGTGGGTCTTTATAAATAAATTTGATAAAAATTTAATCATAGTAAGAAATAAAGCAATACTAGTTGCTAAAGGCTATAATCAACAAAAAGAAATAGACTATAAAGAAACCTATGATATGGTATCTAGAATTGAATCTATTCGAATTATATTATCCTTTATAGCATTCTTCAACTTCAAACTTTTTCAAATGTATGTGAAGTGTGATTTCCTTAACGGATATGTTCAAGAGAAATTTTATGTTGAACAACCTCTTGGTTTTGCAGATACAAAACATCCTGAACGTGTTTTTAAAATTATCAATGTTTCCTATGGTCTTAAACTAGACCCTAAATCCTGGTATGATAGACTTATATGATTTTTATTACAAAAAAATTATGTTAAGGGAATTTCTGATCCAACCCTATTTATAAATAAATAAAAGAAAAATGTTTTAATTGTTAAAATTTATATTGATGACATTATATTCAGATCAAATCAGTAATCCTTAATTGGTTCATTTGTGAATCTTATGAAATATAATTTTTAAATGAGTATGATGGGTGAGTTAACATTTTTCATTGGTTTTCAAACTCAAAAACTAGAAGGAACTTATATATCTCACTACAAAATAAACAGTGTTTAGCGGCGGTTTTGTGGCGGCGGTTCACAAAACCGCCGCTAAACGTTTTCCGAAATACATTTCGCGGCGGTTTTTAATAAACCGCCGCTAAACCATTGTTTTTTTTAAAAAACCCCGACCCTTACCTACCCCGGCCCCTTTCCCTGCAACCCTCGCCCGCAGCCCCCCGCGACCCTTCCCTGCAACCCTCGCCCGCAGCCCCCCGCGACCCCCCGGCGATCCCGCGACCTCCTCCGGTGACCCCGCGACCTCCTCCGGCGACCCCGCGACCTCCTCCAGCGACCCCGCGACCTCCGCCGGCGAGCCCGCGACCTCCTCCGGCGGTGCCTGCGACCGGCAACCCGCGACCCCCTTCTCCCGACGACCTTTCTCGCTTCGACTTCGGCCCCAATGTTAGTTTTCTCTATGTCTACTGCTTGACATACTCGTGATTATTCATGTACCATATAAAATTTTATAATGAGAAAATTATTTGTGTGGATACAATGTTGATGCATTATTTTTATGATGATACGATAGTGTTTTTAAATGAAAATGAGAACAGTCTTGGATTAATTAAAAGTTATTGGTTAGTAATTAATTTGGAATTAAATGATCAATTGGTGTAAAGTTAATTAATAGACTAGGGTAAATTATAGATTAGGGTTATGTTAGTTGGATTAAACATCACCAATGATCACTTGATAATGAATTAAGAGGTTGATCAATGATATCTTAGTTGGCCAAGATCTAAGAGTTTTACTTCATAATATACTAGATATGTGATGTATATAAGTGTGACTATCCTTGTGGTATTATTTTATATTGATGGGGGTGACTGATTGTGATTTTTATATAAAAGTTAAATGTATTTCAAGTTGTATTATAGGTTTTACTAGATATAATGACCAAGTTTATGATCCATGAATCGTACCCATAGACCCGACCATCTGGTGAAACCTATGGTGAGGGTGTTATTATCACTGAAGGTTAGTTCTATGATAGGGGTGAGGACTTATGATATGTCTAGGATGATTTGTGTTTTTTATTTTTACAGGATTTTTAAGGGATTTGGTACTTGACTTGGGTTTGATTCAATATGTATTTATTCTCAGATGTTGAAAAATAGGGATATTGATTTGGGGTTGCAAGGTAAAATCATATTCAGCCTAGTCTTGGGATGATTTGGATAATGTGGAAAAATGATTCATCCAGGTGAAATAATAATTGGATAGTTATCAATAATAATCCTTATAAAGGTTAGTTAATCTAGGAAAAAGTGACCTTTGATAAGATACTTATCATTCATTTGAGATAGGGATTTCATGTTAGCATAATTATTTTACTCATAAGGAAATTAGGATGATTGTAAGTTTTTAGAAGCATGGTTGGAATGCATGGAAGTCTTGATAACTAAATTATACACTAAGATATGAGTAAAAAATATAAATACATTCAATATTAATGGGGTTTTGGGAAAAGGAAACCTTTTCAAGGTGATTCACGGATGGGGTGTAAGGAAAGAATTCTAGGAAATGGATACACTCGTACTAATGATTTAAGGTGGTGATTTTGTAAATAGGTGATAAGGTTGGTTGATTTGGATCTTAATTCATATGTATATCATAATATAATGGGATAATAATAAAATATCAATGTGGTAATAGTGTTCATCTGGGGTTGAAATCAAGGGAAATTTCATCTTGACCATGTAAAGTGGTCTATAAAAATCCACTAGGGTGAGATATTGTGGGAGATCTAGAAATTATGGAGAAACATGTAAGAGGGTGGGGGTAAATTCATCTAGTGATCAACTCACACTTCATTTTGGTGGGTACAAGTACAGACATTGATGTGATAGAATTTTAGTAGTGTGGGGAATCCTGGTGTGAACAAGTGGTGTTATGATTAATCAGTGATTATAGAATGATTATATGATGATTTAATGGGGTATTTTTTATAGTTTTCATGGTTGGGATTTTATTCCATGACCATTCAAATGAATAGGGTGAGGTGTATTTCCCAAATAATTAATCTAAAAATAGAATAAAGTAAATAAATTGAGTCAACTTTCTATCATCGAATAGTGATTAAGATATTTAATGATGGGAAGCACCGACAGTAACATATAGGTAATTTAACTCCCTATTTTAAGTGAATAAATGAAATTTTAATCATGGAAAATGGTGATTGATTTGTGTATTTTATTGTGAGGATGGTTCCGAAATCTCCCATTGTGGATTCTCCCACTCTTAGGGTTTCCTAATCTACATTGTAGTGTCGATCCCCTTGGTTTTGCCAATAGTAACTGACCACATTGTCATGACACGTCAAATTGATTATATCTTTAAAGTTGGTTTATGGTCTAGTTAATACCCTAGTTCATCTCTCAAGGATAATTGATAGGTTTATAGTGTGTATTTTTAATAAAAATGACTAAAGTTCATCTCTCAACTATTTATTATCAACATAAAATGAAAATTAAAGGTTTAGGTAATGTTACTATACCACCGCACAAGAGGATATCGATAAGGCACTACACTACCCTGTGGAGAGACAATCGGAACACCTTTGTTCCAATCCTCTCCACAACTCATGGCCCAAAATTCTTAGCACCACCTCACCTAGTTACCAAAATTATAATGGTGACACAAACTCATTGTCGCTGAAGGGACACATAGATTCCAACCAGATGCATCCGGATTGCCTTCATCCTTTAGGAGAAGGATCCACGGGTCCTTGGTGACGTGTACGAGTAACATGCAAGAATGATGGACCACATTTCTTTGGCCTTTGGACAAAAAAACCAGTAAAATCTCCAAAATACCTTCATATCATGCATTAACCAGTAAAATCTCCAAAATACCTTCATATCACGCAGTTCTGAAAATAGTCACTATTTAAAAGAAAGTCACAAATTTAGATACATCTCGAGATGGTCAGTTTAAAAACATTTTGAGGGACACTACTAAAGACATTCTCAGATATACACACATCCCCCACTTTTAGATCGTTGTCTACTACAATGATCTTCCAAACAAGATATGCATTAGAACGCTCATGATACATAGAGCAATTCACTGGCCACCTTCGAGAATGATCTGAAGCACAAACCATGACAGCATTATGTTTTTAACTTCAGCACCTCAATTGAGAATGTGACACCTTTCAGGACTTGGCGCCATTGTATGTCGTTTCGTCCACTGAATGGGTCTATCCTTTTATTTAATTTTTTTAACTTCAGTCAAATATTCTAGAATGATGTCGCGGCAGATCCTTCACCATTTTGTTTTGCTGAACATCTCATTACATTGTTAAAAAAAAGCAGGGTGTCTTGCATGGGCAATACGTTCCTGTATTAAAGATGATGCACTCCCATTTATTCGAACCCACAAAACCACCCCACGGCGCGACGGTCATCGGCAGGTGCCTGGGTTCCTCCCTGCCTTCCAGTAAAATATGAGTCCCTGTTTTCTCATGCGGGGAGGAACCCAGGCACCTGCCGATGACCGTCGCGCCGTGGGGTGGTTTTGTGGGTTCGAATAAATGGGAGTGCATCATCTTCAATACAGGAACGTATTGCCCATGCAAGACACCCTGCTTTTTTTTAACAATGTAATGAGATGTTCAGCAAAACAAAATGGTGAAGGATCTGCTGCGACATCATTCTAGAATATTTGACTGAAGTTAAAAAAATTAAATAAAAGGATAGACCCATTCAGTGGACGAAACGACATACAATGGCGCCAAGTCCTGAAAGGTGTCACATTCTCAATTGAGGTGCTGAAGTTAAAAACATAATGCTGTCATGGTTTGTGCTTCAGATCATTCTCGAAGGTGGCCAGTGAATTGCTCTATGTATCATGAGCGTTCTAATGCATATCTTTTTTGGAAGATCATTGTAGTAGACAACGATCTAAAAGTGGGGGATGTGTGCATATCTGAGAATGTCTTTAGTAGTGTCCCTCAAAATGTTTTTAAACTGACCATCTCGAGATGTATCTAAATTTGTGACTTTCTTTTAAATAGTGACTCTTTTCAGAACTGCGTGATATGAAGGTATTTTGGAGATTTTACTGGTTAATGCATGATATGAAGGTATTTTGGAGATTTTACTGGTTTTTTTGTCCAAAGGCCAAAGAAATGTGGTCCATCATTCTTGCATGTTACTCGTACACGTCACCAAGGACCCGTGGATCCTTCTCCTAAAGGATGAAGGCAATCCGGATGCGTCTGGTCAGATTTACATAGGTCAGTTGTTGTTTCCAATTAAAGTGGTGTCCATTTTAAACAAGAGAGTGACTCTTTGGGTGGTAGAGGTCACACCGTGCCTCGGATTGAGGCGGGGTTGACTCGTACACGTCACCAAGGACCCGTGGATACTTCTCCAAAAGGATGAAGGCAATCTGGATGCGTCTGGTCAGATTTACGTAGGTCAGTTTTTGTTTCCAATTAAAGTGGTGTCCATTTTAAACAAGAGAGCGACTCTTTGGGTGGTAGCGGTCACCCTTCGACATATCCTACAATGTCTTCAGACCCCACCCTTTCCCCTCGGCTGTCAAAAAAACCTAAAAGACAATGGCTAGCAATGATCATTCCAAAATGCATTTAAACTGAAACCTTCCAGAAAAAAATAGAGTACAATACCTGCAAGTTGTAACTTAGGTCGCTTTGCACAAGACGATTTCCACATTGTTTGTAGCAACCACATTTGCTCCAACACTCTAATGATCTTCATTTCTTAATGTCTTTTATACTCTTCCAGAAACCCTTCTCTAAGAAGGTCAACTATCGTGTATGCATACTCACCTTCAAATGTGACGTGTACGAGTCAACCCCGCCTCAATCTGAGGCCTGTTGTGACTGACACAACTCCAAGTGCCTCTGTTTTGTTCAAAATGGACTTATTTTTAAGTGAGAAATAAACAACTGACATACGGGAAACCGACCAAACGCCTTCGGATTGTGTTGACACTTTAGGACAATGATTCATGGGTTATATGTGACGTGTACGACTCAACCCCGTCTCAATCCGAGACGCGGTGTGACCGGTATCACTCCAAGTGTATGTATTTAGTTTAAAATGGACAATATTTTACGTACATACGCCAAACTGATCTAACGGCTTCTGATTGCATTGATACTTTTTCACAATGATCAATGAATCATGTGTGACGTGTACGATTCAACACTGCATCAATCCGAGGCCCGGTGTGGCCGACACCACTCACAGTGTCACTGTTTTGTTAAAAATGGACTTAATTTTAAGTGAAATCAACAACTGACATACGACAAACCGACCAAACACATTGGGATTCTATTGAAACTTAAGTACAACTATCCATGGGTCAAATGTGACGTGTAAGATTCAACCCCGCCTCAATCAGAGAAGCGGTGTGACCGGTATCACTCCAAGTGTATGTATTTAGTTTAAAATGGATAATATTTTACGTACATACGCCAAACCGATCTAACGGCTTCTGATTGCGTTGATACATTTTCACAACAATCAATGACTCATGTGTGACGTGTAAGATTCAACACCGCATCAATCTGAGGCCCGGTGTGGCCAACACCACTCACAGTGTCAATGTTTTGTTAAAAATGGACTTAATTTTAAGTGAAATCAACAACTGACATATGAGATGTTATGGTCACTGTTATGAGGATGTTGGTGACATGTACGAGTCAACTCCGCCTCAATCCGAGGCACGGTGTGACCGCTACCACTAATGTGTGACCTGTGTCCATTTTTAATGTTGGTTTTTATTATGGTAATAGATGTTATGGTCACTATTATGAGGATGTTGGTTTTTGTGTGTAGGGGTTTGTGGTAGTATTCTTTTAGTGATGGAATATGAAATGGTGATGATGTAATAATGTTGTAAGCTGTTGTACATTACAAATATGTGTGGATGTGATATTATGTGGGGCTGATGGGTGAGATGTGGCTGTAGTTTTGGAAAATTTAGGGCAGTGGTGGAGCAGATCCAATATATTTTTTTTTCCAGTTCAACATGTAGCGGCGGTTTTAACCGCCGCTAAATGCCATACCTGTGAACATTTAGCGGCGGTTAAAACCGCCGCTAAATGATGAACTGGGAAGAATTTAGCGGCGGTTTTAACCGCCGCTAAATTTATTATGCTGATATTTCGCGGCGGTATTCACCGCCGCAGAATAGGCGCATCAAACGCCTGAATTTAGCGGCGGTTAAAACTGCCGCGAATAAGCTGCCCATATAACCGCCGCTAAATGAAGAGAAACCGCCGCTAAATGAAGGACCTACGACACATTTCTAAAACCGCCGGGGAATCGAAAAAACCGCCGCTAATAGATTGCCGAAGCCAAACTTAGCGGCGGTTTTTGTAAACCGCCGCCACACAATATAGCGGCGGTTTAAACCGCCGCTAAACGGCAAAAAAAACCGCCGCTAGGACCGGCATTTGTTGTAGTGTCTCAACATAAGTATATTAAATATCTTCTTAAAAAGTATTGATATGACAACACTAAAATTATAAGTACTCTAATCAGTACCTCAAACACTCTTGATCTTGATGAAGCTGGGAAACCAGTAGATCACACATCATTTAGAGGTATGATAGGAAGTTTACTATACTTAATAGTTAGTCATCCATATTTAATATTTTCAGTATTCTTATGTTTAATATATCAATCTAATCCAAAATAATCCCATTTAAAATCTGTGAAAAAAAATCTATTTAATTGGAAATATGGACTTAGGACATTTCTATTCTTCTGAAAATGAATTTGTTTTAAAAAAAATCAGATACTGACTTTTGTTGTTGTATAATGGATAGTAAAAGTACATACATAAGTTTTCATTTATTAGGAGATTAATTAGTTTCTTGTTCATGTAAGAAACAACACTCTATAGAACTTTCCAATATTGAAGCCGAATATGTGGCAGCTGGAAGTTTTTGTGCTCAAGTGTTATGGATGCAATACACACTCACAGATTATGGAATGAGTTTTACTAAAACTCAGATACTATGTGATAACACTAGTGTCATAGCCTTAAGAAAAAGCCTTGCACATCACACTTGTGCAAAGAATATAGATATTAGTCATCACTTTCTTAGGTATCGCACACTGAAATGATATATTATTTTACAACTCATCAGAACACAAGAACAATTTACTGATATTTTTACAAAATCATTACCTTCCGATATATTTGAATACATTAAAAAAATTTAGTAATGATAAATGTAATTTAATAATTCATATCTACTTTTTGTTGAAAAAATATCTTAATATTAAGATACTCCTTTTTATAGGGGGAGTACATTTGTTTTCCTTAAAAATTTTTTAGAACTGAAGAAAAGAAAAGATCAAGTATCGGAACTGCAGACAGTTCAAGTTTCTAAACCTATGACATCTAAGAAACAAAAATCATACCCTAATGAAGTTGTATCTAAGTGGAGAAAATATATAAAAAAGGCAAAATAAGGAGGTCCGGTGTTTGGGATAAACCCAGCTGAAGTGAAGGCATTAAAAATTAATGCTGCTGAAGAGCTTGAGAGGCAGGTTAAAGATAAAAAACTTAAGAAGAATCTTTCTAAAGATGAGTTAGTTCAATATTTATTGAGAGATACAGAAAGGGAATCAGAACATATTCAAGTTCCAGAATCCTTTCTCCAAGAAATCAAACCTCCTCAACAATTATAAGAAATGGTTGTAGTAACCTCTTCAACAAAGGGAAAGGAAGTTGTTCCAAGCATAGTTTTGAATGTTCAAGAACCATTTCAAGAAGAAGAAGAAGAATTCAGTAGTGAAGAGAAATAAAGTGATGATAAGATTAGACAAATTGATTAACCTCAAAGGCAAAGTCAGTCAGACAAGTTATCGATAAGAACATCCCAAGCCTCCTCTTCTAAGCTTCAATAAGAAGGAAAATCAGTTTAGAAATCTATTCAATAAGAAGAGAATGTTGTTGAAACGAAAGTCAATTAAATCCCATCTGATGATGATGATAATGTTAATAAATATAATTTTGATAAAGAAGATGATGTTGGTCAAGATAATTTTGGTATTAATGATGATGATCATAATTATCATGATGGTGACAGGATTGTTCAAGTTTCTGAAGAAAGGAAAGTAGTTCAGAAAATAGAGAAGCCAATCCCTATAAAATATAAAGGCAAGAAAGTATATGTTGGTACATCTAAGGAAGTTTCATCAGAATTAGAAAAGTCTTCCTACTACTTAGGATAATACTTTTTTGTTCAATCATTTAAGAAGTTAGTAAACTCCATCCCTTATTTTCCAAACCTTGGGTCTCTATTCCAGCTCATTCAAGAATCGATCAACCAGAATTTGGACTCTACAACTCTTCTCATGGAGAAACTGGTAAATATTGAAGGTGATTTAAAAACCTTTGTTCTCAACTATGATTCTAATATGAAGTCATGAAAATAAATCACAAAGTGGTCAAAGAAAGTCAACCATGATATTAAATTTTTTGATGACTGGTTTGCGACAGTCGAGGGAGATTTTTCAAAATCCGAGGACAATATTAAAGATCTTTCTAATTGTTTCTCAGATAAGTTAAAGGAAGAGAAAGATATCTAGTTTCAAGAAGTTATAGATCTGAATGGGAAACTCAACTCTATCTCTCTTGAAGTTAAATGAATAAATTCTTACAGTTATGAAGTGGATGAAAAGCTTAAGTATCAGGATGATAAGATTCAGAGTCAGAAAGAAAAGATCAAGTCTCTTGAAAAGAAGAGTAAATATCAAGAAGAGCTTATCGTGGAGTTCCAAGATGATCATAAGCAGCTGAAAAAGTTGAAGTCTATGCTCAAAAAATTAATGCCAAAGAAGGGTGACTAATTTCCTTAAATTCTGATCTTTGGTTGTACAAAAACCTTTTCAATATTAAAATGTTGTTATCTATTGTTTCATATTGTATGTTTCTTAACTTTCTCAGGTACATTATACTTCCCTCCATTTCTTTTTTAAAATCACAAAGGGGGATAAGGAATAATATTTTTTAAAAATAATATAAATCTAAGGAAGATAATTTCTAAGTAAGGGGTAGATTACTTAAAGAAGTCATCCTTAAGAAAAGGGGGTGTTGTTTCCTTAAGAAAAGATGACAATTTCATGAAGTCAATAATACGATCCTTAGGGGGTTCATAACCTAAGGGTAAGTTAGTCATATTCACTCTAAGTCGTAAACAAAGGGGGAGATAAGTATTTCTTTTAATATTCAAATATGAATTATTTCGACCTTAATATTATTTTCATAAATAGTTTTTTGTGCTTTCCAAAAAAGGGGATATTGTTGAGTCAAATGTTTCATTATGACTTTTTCCATTCCTTTATGTTTTGGAAATCACAAAAACATTTCCTTAATAATACCTTCTATTTTTAAGGAAGTTTATATGAAATAAAACCTAAAGTATTACTCATTCTCTCTAACATCTTACATGATGTTTTCTAGCTAAGTATAACTATCTATTCCTTAAGATAGAATAGATTCTAGAATTATAAAAGATCTTACACTTTCTTAAAGATCTTACACTTTCTCAATATCTTATACTTTCTTAAAGATATTACACTTTCTCAAAGATCTTAAAATTTCTTAAATATCTTACACTTTCTCAAGATATTACACCTTCTCAAATATATTATACTTTATTAAATATCTTACACTTTCTAAAGATCATATACTTTATTAAAGATCTTACACTTTATCAAGATATTACACTTTATCAAATATATTACACTTTCTTAAAGATCTTAGACTTTCTCACGGTCTTATACTTTATTAATGATCTTACACTTTCTCAAGATCTTACACTTTATTAAAGATCTTACACTTTCTCAAAATCTTAAACTTTCTTACATTCTGATTCACCCAGATTTTCAATTCCGAATTAGTGCATTTCTTAGATTTTAAATAGCTCAGAATAACCGATTCTAAATCAGCGCATTTCTTAGATTCTGAATCTCTCATAAAAACTGATTCAAAATCAGTAAATTTATTATATTCTGAATCACTCAGAAAAATCGATTCCAAATAAAGTTGTTTCTTAGATTCTGAATCACTTAGAAAAACTGATTTTGAATCATTCTATTTCTTAGATTCTGATTATCAATAATTTCAAGATCTGATTCTTAACTTTCATAAGATCTAATTTCATATCTTTCTTAATGTTTTTATAACTTTCTTAAAGTTATGATATTTCCTTAATATTATGATCTTATATCTTTCTTAAAGATTATATATTTCATTAATATTATGATTTTATATCTTTCTTAAAAATTATATTTCCTTAATTCTATGATTTTATAACCTTATTAAAGTTTATATATTTCCTTAATATAATGTTACTTATGATAATTTTTATTATATAAACGGTGTCTTTATTTCAGTTACAATATGACCATTACAAGTCCCACCTATCCATGTCCCTCTGAGATTTCAGGGAAAATATGATCGTTGTAGGAGAATGTGACTATTAGAGATCTCACTTATAAATACCCAATCATTTGAAAAAATTTCAAAGCTGTGAACTTTTTGGATAATTTAAACTCTACGAGAGCTCTTCTATATTTGGTTCATGAGAAAAACATGAAGAGTTTAAGTTGTGAAAAGCTTGTTCCACATACTTAAATCTTTAAAAAGATTTGTTTTCCTTATGCGTTTCTAATTTTTGTTGTATACAATCAATGGATTCCAAGATGATGGATGATAGTTCCTATTACCTGCTTTATCTAGTTCTTCCAAGTTGAAAGAAGATAGATGTTTCGATCACCTTACAGATTGAGGGTTCATGGGGATATCAATACAAATTTTGATCTTCATATCAATGGATTATTCTGGTGTGGGTAAGACATACTTTCTTGAAAGTATAAATCAAGGGACCTTTATCCAAGGTTGTTTGATGCCCTTATATTTGGGTTAAAATATTTCATTGCACTTGTATTACTTGTTTAATTACAAGTTATTTAAATTATGCTGCATTTTTTGTTAAATATAGAAATTGTAAATTTCTTATGCTTTATCTATTGTAATCATTCTGATTTAAGATTATATACACTATAGGGTAGAATCTTACTTAAGTGTACCTATGTGCTTATTTCTTTATAATATATTTGTAATCTGACCTTGGTCCCTTCTGATATCTTTGTTAAAGATAGTATAGGTTTTTGTAAATCTGGTTTATTTAACTTTGTTAAACAAAGTTCCCTTAAGGTTAAAAATGAAAGTTTTTAAACTTAAAATTCACCCCCCCCCCCCCCCTCCTGTAATTGAGTATCTAAATCTTATATTTCGATCATGCATTTGGCATCATAGGTTGGTACTCTATGTTCCTAATACCAACAATTGGTATCAGATCAGGTCTCTGAGATACTGATACTTATACTTGGTATCATAAGGTAGATTTTCATTGCTTAGTTTACTTACACTTTGTTTATTTCTACAAGTTGTTTATATAAACTATTTTTTTATAAATACGTACTACACTAACGTGTGGAGTGGAAAAGTTTTGTTTTTAAAGATAGAAGGAATCAATATTGGATCTATTGACAATCTAAATCTAACAAGACCACCAATTTTTGATGGTAATGATTATGAGTATTGGTGTCACGACCCCCTCCCCACAAAGTGTACCCCTCCTGGGCCGGCAATGTGAGAAGAGAGATAATGACCCCCGAGTCCCACCTCTAGTAGGCCCCGGGTTGGCAACTAGCACCGAGGGTATAATAAACATACAAATGGGAGGCATTACCCTCTAAGAGAACACATGCAGAAGAGAGAGATAGAATATACTCCAATCAACTCCAAATCAGAACTAAAATATAAAAGAAATCCAAGTACATATATGAAATGTCATGCAAAAGTACTACAACTGAAAGGGGAAACTAAAAGTACCCAAAAGAATGGAAAAGACAGCAGCAACTACAAGCCCGAATAGCTCTTGCAACTACAAGCTAGTAGTAACCAGCCAGATCTCCAACCTCCTCCAAGTGACCTGAAAAATAGTTTATATATACATAGGGTGAGTATAATAGTATACTCAGTAGGATCCTCCCCAAGCCTCTCGTGCAAAAGTAAAGAAAGAATGCTAAAGCCTAGTGAACAACAAGTGAAACTAATTCGTCACCTAAACAGGTATACTAAGTTCCCAACCTCACCATGGATACTCTCACCAAGTAACGCATACAAGAATATAGAATATTGTAAAGAATATCAAGGGTACCCCGCTACTACTTCCCCACTGGTTTGCCGCTTTGCCCCAACGACATACGTCATGTGCATCTCTCCCCAAAGGCTTTCCCGTAGACACCTGGGCTAAGCTCCACAATCTGCACCTCATGCACCACAAAGGCTTGCCCGCAGAGACCTGGGCGAAGCACCACACCATCCTCACAACCAACAGTAACTAGGTATGTTCCGTGAGCCACCACAGCCCGCATAACGTGTATCATACATCGGGTATTATACCTCAATCCATAATAGCCCATACACCGAATAGGGGTCCTCAATCCATCACAGCCTATACATGTTACACCTATAGTAGTTCATAGGATACTATATCCAGAATATATGTGTGTGAAATAAACACAAGCCATTACAGCCCTCTACACACATATATGGGTAAAACTAACCAGTGTGCCTACCAGCACAAAGATCTACCAAGAGAATAGAGCGGGGTCAAAGGGGGTAGTCAGCCATTCAACCTCCCATCAGAATGTTGGGGAAAACACCCCCCCCCCCCAGGGATCAGAATCCCTGGGGTGTCAGTTTCCCTTACCGACAGGGTGGAGTAGTACACATAAACACAAAAAGTATAGAATACATATATAACTCACATCCACACTATGGGCATTACCTAGTCTTAGATACAACTACAGCTAACGTCTCTCAGACTCCAGGCTGCTACTTCTAAGACTAGGTATCCTATAAGCACACAAACATTTGAAGAGCTTTATTAGATTACTCCATTCTCATTTTTTCAGTTTCACTGTACATTAATTAATTCTTAAAACATTAATTAAGCATGAACAATTCCACATTAAACTGAATTGGCATCACATTCAAAATCAACTGCTCCTTTTAAGATTCACATCACCTTTAAATTCTAGTATCTCAATCCCCATGTATTTTCACCATTTAATCAAAAATTCATTACAGAATTACTTTTCCATATTCCCAAGCATTCTAGAAAAACATCATATGCTTCTAAACACAAAGGAGGCTCAACACGGTGAGTAGATATACTACCTATAGAGTCTTTGCCACCTATAGAAAGAGAATAGACCCATTCTCCCTCGAGAGGCTAAACACGGAAAGCACATGGCATACCCCATGCGTCTTCACCTCCTTCGGAAGAAGGGTAGCAAGACCAGCTGCCTTGAGCAGTGGGGAAAAGCAAGGCATATTAACATTCAAAGAAAACCACAAGCATCCAGAAACCACATAGATCACATTCCATCACCCCTGGTGCCCTCCCCGACACCCACATGCATAAACTGATGCCTCTCGCCACTCTAGGCATCATCTGCTGCCACAACCACAAGTCACCCATGCCTCCACATATCACAAAAGCCACCCAGGCTCACATCACAACACAAACAGCAGTAAAACAATAGTCACAACCATGGGCTCTTGACCCTTTAACAAACAAGAGGGTAACTCAGAACCCTTTTTGAAATTCCACACAATCTGTTCTTTAATCCATATTGAATTAGATGATTTGTTATGCGTAGGTTCCAATTACGGGATACCTAATCAGTAAGCTACCATAATTAAATAACCATGCTTACTTCCCTAATTTGATTATCCTCAAATTAGAACAACTACAACAACAGCAAAAACCAGATTAATTTACATGCCTCTTTATCTTTAGCCAATTAATTAACAATTAATTCTGGCTTTACGTTCATTATCAATTTTTATCATGAACGAAAAACAAATCAAAGAAATCATAGATATCACTCTATCTAGAAAAACATGAGGCAAAATGTTATCATGGTATAAAGCAACAACATGAGATCAACCAATTATTTTAATCCGGTTCAAGTATTTAATTAGGTCAATTTCATTGTGATCCAAAGGACTAAATCATGATAATTCTACGATTGAACATATACAATTAGAGAAGCCATGAATCCCCTACCTCTAAGAGTTCTTGAAGTCCTTTATCCACACAACGGGTCACAATCCTCCTCTCACGACAACTGCATCCACCAGAGGATGCCACGGTAAGACAGTACCAACCAACCCCAAGAAAAACCCATTAGAATCTTGGAAATTACATGGTATAAAAAAATGTAAGGGAGAAACAAGAGAATATGATCCCCAAAATAATGAATATAAAACATACCTTATTGGGAAGATTGACCGACACAGTTCGGTTGCATCCAAAACAGAGCAGAACCAATATTTGGAGTAAAGATTGATTGTGCAACTCCTACGGGAATGATTGAAAGGTTCTAGCGTCTCTTAGCTGAGAACAAAGGGAAAGAACAAGGGATAATGATATCTCGTCCCTTTTTTAAGATTTAATGGGGCGATGATTTAAGATCCGGTTAATTCTCCATTAAAAACGGATCGCATTAACCCACGTGGTTTGACCAATTAAATACATCCCGGCATTAGGAATAATTAATATAGGATTTATGACATTTGAAACGGCCTTAAGAGCCCTTAAAAATAAGGCTTTAAATGTATTTTACGTCAAAGGAAACGTCAAAAAGGGGCAAAACTGTAGGAATCTGGAAACACTGTTCACCCACCATTACTGTACATGAAACCGATCTGTCAGACCGATCTGTGAAACCGATCTGTGAGACCGATCTGTGAAACTGATCTGTCAGACCGATCTGTGAGACAGATCTGTGAGATCGATCTGTGAAACCGATCTGTCAGACCGATCTGTGAGACCGATCTGTCAGACGGATCTGTGAGACCGATCTGTGAGACCGATCTGTGACACCGATCTATCAGACTGATCTGTGAGACCGATCTATCAGACCGATCTGTGAGACCGATCTGTGAAACCGATCTGTCAGACCGATCTGTGAGACCAATCTGTGAAACCGATCCGTCAGACCGATCCATGAGACCGATCTGTCAGACCGATCTGTGAGACCGATTTTTGAGACAGATCCGTGAAACCGATCTATCAGACCAATCCGTGAGACCGATCTATTACTGTTCATAAAACTGGAAACACTGTTCACAGAACTGGAAAAATTGGCAAAGTGTTGGGGATAAGTCCCCTTGCCCTCCCGGAACACCTCCAACACCAAAATTTAACAAAGTAATGGACCGAAGAGGTCCTGGCCATTACATTAGATACCTCTAAAAACATTCTCTTCCTCAAGAATTAAAAACCAACCCAAAAGAAAAGAGGGGTCCGAACAACCACCCCATAAGATACCTCTCAGGGGAAAACCACCATGAGTTGTTCGAAAGTTGGAACAAAACTACGACATCTGAGAGTATGGGAACAAACAATCCATATCCAAACAATTCAATCATAACATCACATCAAAGGTACATAAATAAAACATGAAGGGTCTAACCATAAAGGAAACATCATTACATGAAAGGAGTTAAACATTAAACAAATCTGGGTACTGAGCATGTATCTGTGACTCACGCTCCCATGTACTCTCCTCCATGCCACTGTGTCGCCACAAGACACGAACTAAGGGGATAGAACACCCACGCAACACCTTCTCCTTGCGGTCTTGGATCTCCACAGGTCGCTCCTCAAAGGTTGCATCATCATCAATATTGATCTCTCCCCAATCGATAACATGAGATTCATCATGAAGATAACGACGGAGCTGTGATACATGGAAAACATCATGTATCCGACTCATCTGAGGGGGAAGTGCTACTCGATATGCCACAGCTCCAACACAAGCTAACACCTCGAAAATCCCAACAAACCGGGGAGAAAGCTTACTTCTACAACCAAACCTTCGCTTCCCACGACGGGGAGTCACCTTCAGAAACACATGATCCCCAACATTAAACTCTAAGGGTCTCCTTCTTTGATCAGCATTTGATTTCTGACGATCCAGTGCTGTCTTCATCCTCTCATGAATCACCTGAACCATCTCTGTTGTATTCTACACTAGTTCTGGTCCGAGAATTGCTGACTCTCCGACCACAGTCCAGCACAACGGAGAACGGAATGGCCGGCCATACAAGGCTTCAAACGGCGCCATACCGATGGTAGAGTGAAAACTATTATTGTAAGAGAACTCTACCAAGGGTAAGTGCTTCATCCAGGAACCTCCAAAATCAAGAACACAAGAGCGCAACATGTCTTCAAGAGTCTGGATGGTTCGCTCTGTCTGACCATCCGTTTGAGGATGAAAAGTATTATTAAGGCACATTTGAGAGCCAAAAGCATGCTGGAGACCTCTCCACACCCTGGAGGTAAAACGAGGATCTCAATCAGAAATGATCATCTTAGGTACTCCATGAAGTCTCACCACCTCCTCTAGATACTACCTCGACAAAACTTCCACTGAGCTCGACTCCTTGATCGCTATGAAGTGGGTCGACTTTGTTAAACAATCCACTGCCACCCATATAGCATCATGTCCTCCTGGAGCTCGAGGTAAACCTGTAATAAAGTCCATTGAGATGTCCTCCCACTTCCACTGAGGAATCTCTAATTTCTGGAGAAGACCACCAGGAACACGATGTTCAGCCTTCACCTTCTGGCAGACTAAACATCAAGACACACACTCTGCAACCGCACGCTTCAGCCCCGGCCACCAAAACTGACTCCTCAAGGATCGGTACATCTTTTTCACACCAGGATATACTACCAAGGGTGAACTATGGAACTCTCAGAGAACCGTCTCAGGCATCACCAAGGGAACAAAAATCCTTCCATGATACAACACTCGGTGTTGTTCATCCTCTGACCAACCATCAGGGGCCTCACCACAAACAACTCTGTCTCTCCAAAATTCCACCTCTAGATCACCCAACTGAGACTCTTCCACCTTCTACATCAGGGATGACTGCACCGTCATCTAGAAAAGACAACCTCTACCCCCAACTTCTCCCATATCAAGATGCAAAGCTGATAGCTCTTCCATCACTCTCTAGGAATCACCAGATTCATGCACAACATCATTACGTGACTTTCGTCTTAGTGCATCAGCTACAACATTCCCTTTTCCAGGTGTATACGATATTTCAAAGTCGTATTCCTGCAAGAACTCCATCCACCGATGCTGCCTCAAGTTCAAGTCACGTTGGGAGAAAACATACCTCAAACTCTTGTGATCGGTGAAAACCACAAAGTGCTCACCAATGAGGTAATGTCTCCAAAACTTTAGAGCAAACACCACGGCTGCCAACTCAAGATCATGGGTGGCATAGTTGCATTCATGGGGACGCAACTGCTGAGACCCATAAGAAACAACTGACCTCTGCTGCATGATAACACAGCCTAGACCCAGATGTGAAGCATCACAGAAAACATCAAACTGGACTCCCTCCGCTGGAAGACAAAGGACTGGAGCACTTACCAACTTCTCCTTTAGATACTCGAAAGCTGCCTGAAACTGATCAGTCCATATGAACGCTTGATCCTTCCTGGTCAAAGCTATCAGAGGAGTCACAACTCGGGAGAAATTGGCTACAAACCTCCTATAATAGCCTGCGAGACCAAGGAAACTTCACACCTCTGACACGGTCTTGGGAGCTTCCCAAGACACCACTGCTTCTATCTTCGACGGATCCACAGCTACTCCCTGTTGGGACACAACATGCCCCAAGAAACGAACTTCTCGAGCCCAAAACTCACACTTGGACAACTTCCCAAACAACTGATGTTGGTGAAGAACTCCCAAAAAGGCTCATAGATGCTCTGCATGCTTTTCTTCAGATGTGGAGTACACAAGGATGTCGTCGATGAAAACCACAAAAAACTTGTCCAGGAATTCACGAAACACAGCATTCATCAACCCCATGAAAACAGCTGGAGCATTCATCACGTCGAATGGCATTACAACAAACTCATAATGCCCATGAAGACAACGGAAAGCAGTCTTCGGGATATCCTCATCCTTTACACGCATCTGATGATATCTTGACTGCTAGTCGATCTTTGAGAACCAACTTGCACCCTTCAGTTGATCGAATAGGTCATCAATCCGTGGAAGAGGATAGCAGTTCTTTATTGTCACTTTGTTTAATCGATGATAATCGACACACAACCGCAAACTGTCGTCAGCCTTTTTCACAAACAAAACTGGCGCTCCCCATGGTGACACACTTGACCGAACAAAACCGCACTGCAACAGACCATCAAGCTGAATACGTAGCTCTCGTAACTTAGAAGGGTCCATCCTATACGGATACATAGAGATTGGAGATGATCCTGGCTGTAGCTCGATCCCAAACTCGATCTCTCGTCGAGGGGGTAAGGATACAACCTCTTCTGGAAAGACGTCAGGGTACTCCTCTATGACCCTAGGAAACACAAACTGTTGAACCTCTGAAGAACTCAGCATCATCCCAGCCATCATGGATGATAAGGATGGAACTCGTCTATGACTCATCCAAGGATCTCTATCACCAAAAAACACCACTTTCTCTCCATCTGCATCAAAGAAAACGACCTTCTTCCTGTAGCAATCCACAATAGCCTGCACCGAATACAACCAATCCATGCCAAGTATGAAATCATATGGTTGTATTCGTAAACATAGGAAATCTCCCCAAGAGCGGTGTTTCCCCAACACTAGCTCACAGTCTCTACATATTTCAAACAAGTCGTCTCAACCTCCAACTAGCGTAGTCAACGCCAAGGGCACTGGAAGCCTCTCTACCTCAAGTCCCAAAGCATGGACAAGGGTAGGTGATATAAAGGAGTGTGTTGCTCCTGAATCAAACAAGGCATACACCAAGGTAGAAAACAAGCAAAGGGTACCTCAAACGACATCTGGATCGCCCGGGGCTGGCAACGCTAGAGCATGAAGCTGACCACGACCTCCTCCATGGACTCTCTAACCCTGATGATGACCACCACCATTGCTGCGCTCTACTCTCTGAGGACGGGGAGTGTCATGGGGTTGTCCTCTACCTGCTCCATCTACCCTCGGGTGATCTAAAGCTGGTGCAACCTGCTACTGCTGCCTCGGCTGGAACTGCCTCAACGGAGGAACCTGGAGCGGAGTGCCCGGTGCACGATGACTGCTCTGAAAATTCGGGCACTCCCGCTGCTGATGACCATGACCACCACAAGAAAAACAAGCGCCTGATCCCTTGGCATAGGCCTGAGAGTTTCTGACTCCGGAGAAACGAGATGGGAAGGGCTGGGACCTACCCCCAGGTGAATGGAAACTCTTCTTCCCTGAAAATCGGGATCCCCAGACCACAGCTTTTCTTCTTGAGGAATCATGATGATTTCCCTCTCGTGACGATTCGGTCCTAGCCAAAGCCCTCTCAACAACCTCTGCCCTCGCCAGCACCTCAAGATATGTCTTTAGCATAAATGGGGTGACCTGGAACTGGATCTCTGGATGCAAAGCCTCCTCGAAATGCTTCACCCTGGCCTCCTCATCTGGTAACAGGTCTGAAGCATATCTTAGAAGGTTCCTAAAACGGATTCCAAACTCTCGAACACTGGAGCTCCCCTGTCGAAGGGTAAGAAGCTCCTAGTGACTGGACGCCTTCGCAGTCGAAGAAAGAAACTCGACTCTAAACCTATCTCGAAACTCCTCCAATGAGATCACCGACTCCTCACGATCCCTGAGGAACAAGAACCACCACTGCCTCATTGCTCCACGTAGCATCGTCACAACCAAGGACACACAGTGTTCCTTCCGAGAACGAATCAATTTGAAGCCTATCTCAACCTCCTCCAACCAGTCTTCTATGACTGCATCTGAAACAGAGCCCTCGTACTTCTGTAGACTCTGGCGCTGAAACTCTCAGAGTTTCTTCCTCCATGTGTCATCGTCATCAACCCTTACCCGGCGATGATCCGCTGGAACAGCCTGCTGGACATCTTCTGCGCAAACCTGATGAGGACGTCGACCTGGAGCCATACCTGTAAAATAACAACTGTTAGAGCTCCTAAGCCTAGAATATGGAAGACTCAACATTAAGTAATTAATTTTTTTATTTTATTAATTTAATGTTAACCTATCCCAAGGTCTACCCATTAAAACACAGGCGCAAAGAGAAATGATGCATGATCCTTTCCTAGGTCTCTACCCTGCAACCAGTATCACTTTGTTTAGTAGCCATCGTAAACTTAAAGGTCCGTGCAATAGATCATAGGGGGCCCTAAACACCTATGTCTCTGCCGGTGTCCAGTGTTTACCCCACTTGCTAAACATGAATGACATTGTTGCCCTACCATCCCATGCATCCTCACCTGTGCCTAACTCCAAACTCCATCCTATCCCTCAACCAGAGCTCTGATACCACTCTGTCACGACCCCCTCCCCACAAAGTGTACCCCTCCTGGGTCGGCAATGTGAGAAGAGAGATAATGACCCCCGAGTCCCGCCTCCAGTAGGCCCCGGGTTAGCGACTAGCACCGAGGGTATAATAAACATACAAATGGGAGGCATTACCCTCTAAGAGAACACATTCATAAGAGAGAGATAGAATAGACTCCAATCAACTCCAACTCAGAACTTAAATATAAAAGAAATCCAAGTTCATATATGAAATTTCATGCAAAAGTACTACAACTGAAAGGGAAAAATAAAAGTACCCAAAAGAATGGAAAAGACAGCAGCAACTACAAGCCCGAACAGCTCTTGCAACCACAAGCTACTAGTAACCAGCCAGATCTCCAACCTGCTCCAAGTGACCTAAAAAATAGTTTATATATACATAGGGTGAGTATAACAGTATACTCAGTAGGATCCTCCCCAAGCCTCTCATGCAAAAGTAAATAAATCATGCTAAAGCCCAGTGAACAACAAGTGAAACTAACTCGTCACCTAAATAGGTATACTAAGTTCTCAACCTCACCATGGCTACTCTCACCAAGTAATGCATAAAAGAATATAGCATATAGTAAAGAATATCAAGGGTAACCCGCTACTACTTCCCCACTGGTTTTCTGCTTTGCCCCAATGACATACATCATGTGCATCTCTCTCCAAAGGCTTGCCCGCAGACACCTGGGCTAAGCTCCACAATCTGCACCTCGTGCACCACAAAGGCTTTCCTGCAGACACCTGGGCGAAGCACCACACCATCCTCAAAACCAACAGTAACCAGGTATGTTCTGTGAGCCACCATATCCCGCATAACGTGTATCATACATTGGGTATTATACCTCAAGCCATTATAGCCCATACACGGAATAGGAATCCTCAAGCCATCACAGCCTATACACGTTACACCTATAGTAGTCCACATGATACTATATCCAGAATATATGTGTGTGAAATAACCACAAGCCATTACAGCCCTCTACACACATATATGGGTAAAACTAACCAGTGTGCCTACCAGCACAAAGATCTACCAAGAGAAGAGAGCGGGGTCAAAGGGGGTAGTCATCCATTCAACCTCCCATCAGAATGTTGGGGAAAACACCCCCCCCCCCCCAGGGCTCAGAATCCCTGGGGTGTTAGTTGCCCTTACCGACAGGGTGGAGTAGCGCACAGAAACACAAAAAGTACAGAATATATATATAACTCACATCCACACTACTGGCATTACCTAGTCTTAGATACAACTACAGCTAACGTCTCTCAGACTCCAGGCTGCTACTTCTAAGACTAGGTATCCTATAAGCACACAAACATTTGAAGAGCTTTATTAGATTACTTAATTCTCATTTTGTCAGTTCCACTGTACATTAATTAATTCTTAAAACATTAATTACGCATGAACAATTCCACATTAAACTGAATTGGCATCACATTCAAAATCAACTGCTCCTTTTAATATTCACATCACCTTTAAATTCTAGTATCTCCATCACCATGGATTTTCACCATTTAATCAAACATTCATTAAATAATTACTTTTCCATATTCCCATGCATTCTAGAAAAACATCTTATGCTTCTAAACACAAAGGAGGCTCAACACGGTGAGTAGATATACTACCCGTCGAGTCTTTGCCGCCTATAGAAAGAGCATATACTCATTCTCCCTCAAGAGGCTAAACACGGAAAGCACATGGCATACCCCACGCGTCTTCGCCTCCTTTGGAAGAAGGGTAGCAAGACCAGCTGCCTTGAGCAGTGGGGAAAAGCAAAGCAGATTAACATTCAAAGAAAACCACAAGCATCCAGTAACCACATAGATCCCATTCCATCACCCCTGGTGTCCTCCCCGACACCCACATGCATAAACTAATGCATCTCGCCACTCTAGGCGTCATCTGCTACCACAACCACAAGTCCCCCATGCCTCCACATATCACAACAGCCACCCAAGATCACATCACAGCACAAACAACAGGAAAACAACAGTCACAACCATGGGCTCTTGACCCTTTAACAAACAAGAGGGTAACTCAGAACCCTTTTTGAAATTCCACACAATCTGTTCTTTAATCCATATTGAATTAGCAGATTTGTTATGCATAGGTTCCAATTACAGGATACCTAATCAGTAAGCTATCACAATTAAATAACCATGCTTACTTCCCTAATTTGATTATCCTCAAATTAGAACAACTACAACAACAGAAAAAACCAGATTAATTTACATGCCTCTTTATCTTTAGCCAATTAATTAAAAATTAATTCTGGATTTATGTTCATCATCAATTTCTATCATGAAAGAACAACAAATCAAAGAAATCATAGATATCACTCTATCTAGAAAAACATGAGGCAAAACGTTATCACGGTATAAAGCAACAACATGCGATCAACCAATTATTTTAATCCAGTTCAAGTATTTAATTAGTTCAATTTCATTGTGATCTAAAGGACTAAATCATGATAATTCTACGATTGCACATATACAATTAAAGAAGTCATGAATCCCCTACCTTGAAGAGTTCATGACGTCCTTTATCTACACAATGGGTCACAATCCTCCTCTCACGACAACTGCATCCACCAAAGGATGCCACGGTACGACAGTACCAACCAACCCCAAGAAAAACCCATTAGAATCTTGGAAATTACATATAAAAAATGGAAGGTAGAAACAAGAGAAGATGATCCCCAAAAGAACGACGATAAAACATACCTTATTGGGAAGATTGACCGACATAGTTCAGTTGCATCCAAAACAGAGCAGAACCAATCCTAGGAGTAAAGATTGACTATGAAAATCCTATGGGAATGATTGAAAGGTTATAGCGTCTCTTAGCTGAGAATAAAGAGAAAGAACAAGGGAGAATGATATGTCATCCCTTTTTTAAGATTTAATGGGGCGACGGTTTAAGATCTGGTTAATTCTCCATTAAAAACGGATCGAATTAACCCACGCAGTTTGACCAATTAAATACATCCCAGCCTTAGTAATAATTAATATAGGATTTATGACATTTGAAACGGCCTTAAGAGCCCTTAAAAATAAGGATTTAAATGTATTTTTCATCAAAGGAAACTTCAAAAAGGGGCAAAACTGTAGGAATCTGGAAACACTATTCACCCACCGTTACTATACATGAAACCGATCTGTGAGACTGATCTGTGAAACCGATCTATGAGACCGATCTGTGAAACCGATCTGTCAGACCGATCTGTGAGACCGATCTGTAAGACCGATCTGTGAAACCTGTCTGTGAGGCCGATCTGTGAAACCGATCTGTCAGACCGATCTGTGAGACTGATCTGTCAGACCGATCTGTGAGACCGATCTGTGAGACTGATCTGTGACACTGATCTGTCAGACTAATCTGTGAGACCGATCTGTCAGACCGGTCTGTGAGACCGATCTGTGAAACCGATCTGTTAGACCGATCTGTGAGACCGATCTGTCAGACCGATCTGTGAGACCGATCTGTCAGACCGATCTGTGAGACTGATCTGTCAGACTGATCTGTGAGACCGATCTGTGAGACTGATCTGTGAAACCAATCTGTCAGACTGATCTGTGAGGCCGATCTGTCAGACCGATCTATGAGACCGATCCGTGAAACCGATCTGTCAGACCAATCCGTGAGACTGATCTGTTACTGTTCATAAAATTGGAAACACTGTTCACAGAACTGAAAAAATTGTCAAAGTGTTGGGGATAAGTCCCCTTGCCCTCCCGGAACACCTCCAACACCAAAATTTCACAAAGTAATGGACTGGAGAGGTCCGGGCCATTAAAATTGGAGAGATCAAATGAAGAAATTAGTTATTAACACTGGGGTAGAAAACCTTGTTATTCTTACTAGAGATTATAAGATTCTAGAAAAAGAAGTCAGATTATTCTCAAATCAAGAAAAGTAATAATATCATCTTGACTGTAAGGTATGCAATACTTTTTTGTGTTCTATGACCTGGAATATATATAGTTAAATATATTCATGTGAAACAGCAAATTGTATTTAGAAGAAACTTGAAGTTACACATTTTGGAACATCGAAAGTTATAGAAACTAGAATAGTTGTGATTAGAGATGATTATCATGGTTTTTGTTTTTCCTTATGGAGAACCAATAGTTAAAGTTCAACAAAGATTTATGACTATTGTGAATAGATTACAATCAATGGGAGAAAAAGTCTTAGATGATGAAATTCTTGTTGAAAATATTATTGATATCATGATAAATGGGTGGGAATCAAAGAGAACCACTATTTATGAGTCAATAAAGGTTACAATATTTACTCTTGATGAGCTATTTGGGACTCCCTTGCAACATGAGAACAAATTAAAGAGATATGCTAATAATATTAAAAAGAAAAATGGGAGTGTTGATTTTACTACTACTTCGAATCATATGAAACCCAAGACTCCTGAGAAAGTTTCTAAGACAACAAAGTCTAAGAAAGTTTTTATTCAATCAGACTCAAGTGAATCTGAACAGTCATAGAATGAGCTATCCAACATTGATCAAAGGATGAACAAGATTGTTATAAAGAAGGAATTTCAGTACAGATATAAGAAAAAGGATAGTAAAGATAACAAATATTTTAAAGTCGTGTGTTATGAATGCAAGATAGATGGACATATCAGACCTGATTTTCCTAAGATAAAAATAAAGGACAAGAATGATAGACACTTTGAAAGGAATTAGAGAATATACTATAAGTATAAGGTAAATAAGGCCCTGAAAGAAAATGAAACTTGAAGTGGAAGTGGTGGAGACTCATCGGATGAATCTTCAGATATTGAATCTTCTGGAGAGAAGAATGTTGGTCTTATCACCAGAATGCCTATATAGAATAAATTTATTATGTATAAGGTACACACTACTGAATCTTTAACCAATATATCTTTAAGTGATAATTATCCTGATGGAGAAAATTATGAATCTTCAGATGAATAATCTTCCTTATCAGAAGAAAATATTTTACCTTATTTTAAATAAGTCTCTAGGTTTTCTAAATTACTTGATAATGAAAATATTAAGATAAATAAGAAACTTGATAAGGAAAATTATAAAATTAATGTTTTAAGAAAATAAGTATCATATCTTTATAATTATCTTGATGAAAAATCTTTGGAAATTGTTTCTATTTCCAAAAACATTGAGGAAGTTAATTCTGAGAAGGATAAAATTTCTAAGGATCTTGAAAAATTTATTTTTAAGAAAAATGTTTTAGAGACAAAATCAAATTCTAAGACTAATTAATATGATGATAAAAATTTAGTTATTATACTAAAATTTTAAATATTTTCATTAAATAAGTTTTTTTCAAACTTTACTTTTGGTAAAAAAAAAATTTGATATAATTTATTCACAAAATCATTCTCTAAAGAATAGTTCTGGATTTTGTTATTCTCATTCAAAACCAGTTTTTAGTCATAACTATTTTATTCCTAAAAGTGAACCTTTTTTTACTAAGTATTAAAGTGGTAGACATTGAAAGAAAAATTATTCTTTAAATAAAACTCAATCCTTTGGTTTTCATAAAGCTTAATTTTATAAGAAAATTTGGATACCTAATATTTTATTTTCTAACATTTTTTGATCTAAGAAAGTTTAGATTTTGAATGTATAATTGTTTCATTTTCAAGAAAATAAAGGAAGTAACAACAATAATACATGGTACGTGGATAGTGGATGTTCCCAACACATGACTCGTAACAAAATATTCTTTGAAAATATTTTTTAGATGGAAGGTGGAAGAATCACTTTTGGAGACAATTCTCAGGGATAAATTGTTGTTATAAGTAACATTATTCTTCATGTAAAATCTCTAATTTCAAATTTTCTATTTGTTAAAGGTCATAAGAACAACCTTATAAGAATAAGACAATTATGTTATAAAGGTTACCTTATGAATTTTAGTAAAGATAAATTCTTAGTACACAATTCCAAGGATGAGTTCATTCTTTCTGCCTATCGGTATGATAATGTTTATACACTTAACTTAGAAGACCTTAAGAGCCAAGACTTACCTTTCCTTAGTGCAATGGAAGACTAATCTTGGTTATGTAATAGAAGACTAGTGCATTGTAACCATAAGAACTTATGTAAAGTATCTAAGAAAATACTTTTTAAGGATCTACCAGATCTTAGATTTGATTCTTCAAAAGTTTGTGATCTTTTCCAATATGGAAAGAAACATAAGTCAACCTTTAATTCTATTTGTGAAGTCTCAACTTTTTATGCATTACATCTAGTGCACATGGATGTGTTCAGTTTAACACAAACTGAAAGTATTGGAGAAAAATACTATGTATTTGTTCTAGTTGATGATTACACTAGATTTACATGGGTCTATTTTCTAGTAAATAAATCTAAATCCTTTTCTTATTTCAAATATTTTTCATCCAAAGTTAAAAATGATAAAACCATTCCATTAATAAGAAAATGATTCAGATTTATTTTATAAAATTATGAATTGATGGAGGGTTCATTATGTGGTCTTACATTATTGTGACGCAAGTCATGTTTCCCTATCTCCCAAACCCTAACTCTCTGATTTCTTTGTTTTGGTGTTCTAATATCACATTATGATCTTAATAAAGCATCATGTTTCATCTTCCTCATGTTAAAAATCAAAGATAGATCTTAAGTAAGCCTCAAAAATTGTCATGTATCTCTTTTGGGTCATTATTTGGTGTATAATCTCTAACCAACAATTGTTCGATCTGGTGGATTTCATTCTTGCATTACAATATTCATACACTCAGGTTTTTTAGCTTCATCGTTGCATGTTTGATTCTATATTCACTCATCTCAAACTATATTTCCTGAAGTTTTGAATATCTTTTATAATGTGTTACTTAGTTTTTTCTAATTTTATTTCTCGTATTAATTTTTTTCTCTTATTAAATATATTTTGCCTTTTTCAATTAATTTAAAATTATTGTATATGATATGTCTTGATAAGGAGTATTATTCATGATATAAGATAGGTGAATAGTTTTTGTTTCTACACTTTCATCCAGGTCAATGATTTGGGATTTATATTAATTAGGTGTTGATATCACATTGGGTTCATTTCAGTTCTGATAAAGTTGGCGTATGGGAGAGTTGATAAATTATTTTTCATGTAATTTCACATCACGAGATGAGTTTTGTAATGGGTTTTCTAATAGATTTTTTTAAGTGATAGAATGTGTGTATTGTAGAATAGAATGAGAGTTTTTTTAAAAAAAACTATTTGGGAGTTTGAAATTGGTAATTAGTAGTGAAAACAATTTATAATGGATGATGAGTAAGGGGATCATCATAAATGCATCTTATTGATGAGAATACCTATGGTGTGGAGTTTATTGTGGGGTGAGTCATTACAAGTTAATCAATTTAGTGAGATTGAATTCCTTGTTTGGAAGTAAGGGAGATTTTATAAATGGGACTCATATGAGAATTTTGAGACTATGAGCATCTTTAGGTGGTGGTTTTATGCATGGCCATGTGTTTCAATGGTGCTCTAGGGCATTATAAGATGGTTAAATGGGTGATGGGTCAACTTTTTAAAGTATCAGACAAACCGGGTACCCAGTTAGGGAATACTATTTACCATATAAAGTTCCATAAAGAAAGGTTTAATGTGAATTTTTTTTAAACTAAGACTCAATTTATGATTTGAATATATCATTAATTACATAATATAATAAAATTTTTATTTTTATAAACAATCAACTATGAATTAGTTTTTCTCATTATATATATATATTTTATGGATATTTTTTTATGGATATCATTGTATATATTTTTGAATAATTTTATATGGTTATGTTCATTTATTTTTTACTTAAGAAATTTTTGAAACGGGTCTATTTTGTAATTCCTTTCGCATAAATGATTTTTCTCATCAAAATTTTTTGTATTCCTTATAATGTTTCCATTATTGGTTTTCTATATTTTTTGATGTCATTTCTAATATCAATATTTTATAAATTTCCACCTTTGTTTTTATATTTATTTTTGATATTTTTTATAGATAATAATGAATCGAAGTTGGATTAATGAACCTCGAATAGGTTCTAAATATGAGGAAGGTGCCAAATATTTTTTGGAATTTTCTAAACTAAATGTCTCAAACAACGACATGATTTTATTTCCATGCCTGAAATTTTTTAATTTGAAGAAGTTGGAAAGCAGAGAGATCAAAGATCATTTAATTTTTCATGGTTTTAATTCAAGTTACAGCCCTTGGATTTGGTATGGTGAAACCAGGAAGAATTTCAGATCTATTAATGATAGTGATTTATAAGATGATAAATATGATCAACTTTATGAATCGATTCATGATATTGCAGTATGGAAAATTGATAAGCAACCAACAATTGAGAATTTATATGGTGATGTCAAAAAACCATTGTATCCAGGTTGTATGGAACATATAATTTTGTCGACGGTATTAGGATTGATTAACCAGAATGAGAAACATGGATGGAGTGACAATAGTTTTATATAGATTCTAAAATTGTTGAAATACATTCTTACTAAAGACAGTAATCTTCTAGATTCACATGATAAGGCCAAGAAAATATTATGCCCAATGGGATTGGGGTATAAGAAAATAAATGTTTGTCTGAATGATTGTGTGATATATAAGAAAGAATAAAAATTTATGTTAGAGTATCCTAAATATGGGACATCATGGTATAAGTTGAAAGAAAAATCACAGGCTGATTTAGAAGTTACAGAAACCCCTACCAAGTAATTTTGGTATCTTTCAATAATTCCTTGTTTGAAATGAAAATTTTCTAATTCAAATGATGAAAAAAAGGTTAATATGGCATGTTAATGAGTGGATATTTGGTGGAAAAATATGTCATCCAATAATTTCCCACAGTGGAGGAAAATTGATCACCAATTCTCTACATTCGGAAATGAAGTTATAAATATCAGACTTGGACTGTGAAAAGATTCAATGAATCCATATTGAAGGTTTAGTAGCACACATAGTTCATGGCCTATTTTATTGGTAATTTACAAATTATCTCCTGAATTTTGTATGAAGTGAAAATATGTCATGTTGAATTTAATGATCTATGGACCAAAAACAACCCCAAAATGATATTGTAGATTTTTCACCATTAATTGATGATTTGAAATTGTTATGGGAGGAAGGTATAAGGGTGTGTGATTATTATAAAATGGAATATTTTCAACTGTATATAATGATTATGTTCACTATTAATGACTTCCCAGCATATGGAAATTTGTATGGATACAGTGTTAAGGGGTATAAATTTTTTCCAATTTGTAAACAACATATTTCATATTATCAACAATATAATGGGAGAAAAATAGTATACATTGGTCATCAAAAGTTTTTTACTATAGATCGCTCTTATAGAAGATCAAAAAATGATTTCAACAGCTCACATGAATTTCATATTTCTTCAAAGCCTTTATCCACTGATCAATATTTTGATAGGGTGTAAAACATTAATGTGACATTCGAAAAGATACATAAATATAGTAATGATGTAAATATTTGGAAGTAACGGTAAATATTTTTTGATATACCATATTGGAGATATCATGAGGTAAACATAGCATTGATTTCATGCATGTGGGGAAGAATATCTATGAATGTTTGATTTCAATAATGTTAGATATTAAAGGAATGAATAAAGATGGGTTGAATGCAAGAATGGATTTACTCTTAATGGGAATGTGTTTAGAGTTGGCTCCCACTCCTGATGGAAGGTGAACATTCCTACCCCCAACTTGTCATACCTTATCCAAGAGGTAGAAAATTGGCTTTGTCAATGTCTTCATGGTATCAAAGTTCCAAATGGTTATTATTCAAATGTTAAAAAATTTATGTCTTTAAAGTATTTGAAGTTTATAGGTATGAAATATCATGAATTTCACATCATGATGCAATAGCTCATACTAGTTGCATTATATGGAATATTGTTTACCCATGTTATAACGACTATCATAAAGATGTGTTATTTTTTTAATTAAATTTTTAATAAGGTGATTGATTTGAATGTTTTGAACACTTTTGAGAATGAAGTGGTTTCTATACTTTATCAATTGGAAATTTATTTTCCTTCTTATTTTTTGGAAATCATGGTGAATTTAATGGTTCATTTGGTACAAGAAATAAAGATTTATAGACCTGTATATCTAATTTGTATGTATCCTTTTGAAAATTATATGAAGTTATTAAAGGGGTATGTTAAGAATCCATATCTACTTGAAGCATCCATTGTTGAGAAGTATATTTCTGAGGTGGTTAAAAAAAATTACAAGTTATTTGTCTATTGTGGAGAACATCGGTTTGGCTACATCTCACCATGAAGGAGTTAATTATGGGTGAAAGGGTATTTGTTGCTTGAAAGTCAAATTGTTGATAGGTGGATAGATAAATAAGTTATATTTATACATCTTGAATAATATAAATGATGATCAACCATATATAAAATTTCATATTAATGTGTTGAAACAAAGTTATCCAAAGTAGAAAGATATGTGTATTTTGAATGAGCATAACAAAAAAAATAATCATGGTATAAAGAGATCGATCTTGGTAAACCAGATTCATCAGAAACATTGAGATGGTTAGTGGGAGGTCCAAGTTTAAATTTGATAACATGGTCTGGGTATGACATTAATGGTTATACTTTTCATAAGAGAGATCATGACAGTAGAAGTGAAGTCCAGAATAGTAGTGTGTTGGTGTTTGCAGAAGTAATGCTTTTTTTGAGTGAAAAAGACAAAACCCAATATCAACATTAACTGCATATTATGGAGTCATTAATGAAATATGGGAGGTTGATTTCATTAAATTTCAAGTTCTTGTGTCTAAGTATAAAAGTTTTAACGGTAAAAATAGTTTCTAACTTGGTGAATGTGGAATGACACTTGTTAATATGAATAAATTAGAATACACAAATGATCCTTTTATCATGGAAACACATGCAAAACAAATTTTATATGTTCTTGATCAATCCGATATGCATTGGTCTATTGTTTTATAAGGAAAAAACAGTATGTTTATGATGATAAACTTGATGAAGATTCTGGTTTATGTGAGACCCCTACTTCCATGGAACGGTTAAAAAATAATATTAATGACCACATCATAAACATGGTTTGTGCCATATAGAATGATCATGATGAAGGAATTTGGGAAAAAAATCTTTAATACATTCCTAATATTACAGGTAATAGATATTTAATTATGTTTTACTTTTTTAAATTTCATAAGTTAGATATTTTAATTTTATTTTATTTATTAAAACATTTATTATAACTAATAAGTTAAATTGTTTGTTTATATTAGTTTAGTTTTTTCTAGTTTTCCTTGTTTACCCTTACGTAACTTATCTAATTATTTTATTTTGTTGAAATCTAATTATTTTTTAGTTAAAATTTTAAATAAAAACAAAATATATTGTATAAGAGTATATTATAAAAAATATATTTTTTTTGTAAAAATGATTTATCAAGTTGGTGAATTTTTACTATGTCATTTCATCTATCTTTAATATTGTGTAGTTTTCATTCATTTATGTCATTTCATTTCTCATTAATATTTTTATAATTCTATTTAACTATAAAAAATATGAATAAACATGTGTTATGTTTAGTTTAATTTACTTTTTGTTTTATGATTGTTGATTTTTTATTAACATTTGTATATAATTGTTGGATTTGTATATGTTTGTACTAGTTGATACTGATTTGATTTGTAGAATAATGATAGATCAATCCTTTAATCCGCAAAATATTTCTGGAGATGGTCATACTCATACCTATGGGGAGGAACGTACACATGATCCTATTGATAAGCCTCCACATCCTTCTTTACATTAGACATCCACTTCCATGGGGGGAAAATAGTCTGAGGGTTGGTAAATGTGGCACCAAACATTTACCAAAATTATCATTTTCACATAGCTAGGAACATAGGATACCAATATAATTTGATGGTAATGATATTACAAGAGTTCCAAATTCAAAACAATTCAAGGCTTTTGTATTAGTATAGGATAAAATAAAAGTTAGTATTTTATTTTATGATTGGTGAAGTGTTAACAAAGGGACATTATCACAATTTTGGGAGACTGTTTTGGTCAGATTATTTGTTATTATTTTACTTATATTGAAATTTTTAAACTAATATATGTTTTCTCATTCTTATCAGATGAAATATGATATACCTGATATTGGAGGAAGCAGGAGGAAATTATTATCATTGGATGTTAGGAGATGGAGGGATTTTAAATAATCCCTCATATCACAGTTCATTTTTGGGAATAGATAGCATGAAAATCCATGTGATGTATATCTATTTATAGATGAAGATGCATGAAATAATTTTTTTAAAAGTAGATGATGATAATAGTTTTTGGTAAGTGCAATGCTACCTTTTTAGAAGTTTTTTTTATATTAATGACCATTTTAATGATTTCTTTATTCTTAATTCTTAATTTACAGCAATCTAGGAGATCTCATCATGAGATTCAAGTTAGAAATGTATACCCTCATACATTATATTAGGGAGGGTATACATTATTGGAAGAACACATGCTAGAAGAAAATCTTAAAAAACTGAGAGTTGAGTCATCAGGGTCTAAAAAGGTCCCCCCCCAAAAGACATGAAAAATGGAAGAGGGATCAGATAAGAAAAAAAGGACAATATCTTATGGAAGAGTTAATCATTATAGCTGATAAGATTTTAAAATGTTTACTTTATTTATTTATTGAAGTTAAATCAACTCTTTATATATTGTGATTCATTACAGGATTTTTCAAATATTCTATATAGTATTATCTTGAGGAGAATAGCACACATGGGGTCTTTATTGTTGAGGGTAGAAAAGATATTTTAGCTACACTATTGGGAAATCCTAAACATACAAGTCATGTATGAGGATACCTAGAAGGTGTATCAGTAAGAAAAGTGTTTCCACATTCGAAAGCTTCTTCAAAGGAGCATGTTCATAAAAAATATAATCTTTGGAATCCAAAGTTCAGGATATTCAAGTGACTATGGAGGAAAAGATCAGAACTTCGGTATAGTTGATGTTTGCATACATGCAAGGATAGTTTTGGCCTACCGATCTGACTCCTCCACCTTTGTTAGAAGATCCCACTCCTCCTCCTTATCATACTCACACATCTCTATTTCTATACCCCAATCCTTCTTATCCAACCTATAAACCCCCTCCTCCACAACTTCCAATCTACTGTGAGTTATATGTTGATGATCCTCATCATATTGTTTCATATGGGATGATATATTATATCAAAAATACTATTCATCATCGGTAGATTGAGATAGAGCATCATAGGGTCATTGTACAGGATATTATAGATAGATCAAAAAAAATACCATGTACGACAGATGAGGTGAGTATATTTGGACAAAGTATTAGTCATTTTTTAGTTTTTCTATCTAGACTACTTTGATATATTACCATAGAGGTATGTATATATGTTATATTTTTTCATTTTTGTTATTAAATTTGTTTTCTTGTTTTAAAGTTTATATATTTATCTAATTTTTTACCAAAATATTTAAAGGTAAAGAAATTCTATATAGAAAATAAAATAAGTTTCATGAATTCAGATACAGATTATACTAGTCTTGAAAGATTGTCAGCATACTCAAATTTGTTATTAGAAGTATATGAGATTCCAATTGATGCTACTATTTGTGGGCATGAAATAAATGTGGGGATTTTGAAAATTGATATCATAGATCTTGTAGCTGGATATCAATTGGGAATCAATATGATGAAAATTTTCTCTATGTAAGTTAATTAACAAAAAAAATCTTTCCATTAATTTATTTAAAATTTATAATTATGACTTCTTTTTATTAGGTATCTATATAAAATTTGTATAGATCATGATAAGACATATGTATATGGATTTATGGACCCACAATTTATTTCTTCTATAGCTTTGACAATGACCAATTCTGACATAACACTCTATATAGTTGAAAGATTTCAGAATAATATCATCATTCAGGGTTGGATATTTCCATATCTTAAAGAGTATGAACTATTTTTTCTCAAAAAATATTATATATCACTTAAAATATTAACAAATCATGTTAAATTTTCTTTTATATCATTCATCATTGGATGTTGGGTGTTTTTTTTTCAAGAGAGAAGTCATTGTACTTGTTATGCTCTATCCTTGGTGAAGTGAGAAAAAAAATTCAGAATATATTGAACATGTAAGTTTGATTATTTTAATACTTTTTTATATTATAATGAATAAAATTTATTTTATTCATATTATTTTCAAATAGGGCATGAAATTTATTTAGAGAGACGACAAGAAAGAAGAGATCCAAGATCAAATATGTAAAAGATAAGGTGAATTTTCATTTAAAATTATTAAATTTTGGATACATTAATTAAAAATGTTATTTTTAATTAAAATATCTTTGAAAAAGTTTCATAAACAAGAAGGTGGAAATAAATGTGGATATTATGTTTTAAGATTCATGTATGAAATAATTTCAATTGGGACAGTTACAATGTTTCATAAGGTTAGATTTCATTATAAATCATTCCTTAATATTTTATATGTTTTATTGAAAATTCAAGTCAAATGCTTTCTGTATTATTTTTTAGCTTTTTGATGACTCATGAACATAAAATGCAGAGGATTTGAGACTTGTACAAATTGAATGCGCTAATCATTTTACAGTTTTGATTTATTTTCAGTTTATATGTAATATACATTGTAAATTTTGAAGTTCAATTGTAAGTGACTTTTGTTGGTTTTTTGCTGCATTTTCTGTTGTTCTATTGATTTTGGATTCTATTGTGGTGGTGGATGAATCAATGACCAATTTTTTTAAAAAAAAATCCATGTCAGTTATAGCATAACCAACCTGGAAAACTGATTACAAATATTAATTTATAACATTGGTTTTAGATAACTGATGTAAAAAAAGTTATTTACTACATCCCCTCTAATAATGTCGCTTAATAATTGACATGAAAAGGCATAAAAACTGACATGAAGATCGTTTATGCACTAGTGTCACGAATCCAATATGATGTATTGATATCTTGGACAACCATGTATATAAATAAACAATTTCAAGTATATAAACTTAACTAAATATGGAATAAGATAAAAAATAACTAAACATCCAATCATCACTTTATAAATTGGATGCAAATTTATCTACCAGAATCACATATACATGATTCCCAAAATGAAGTAAAGTTTGGAGTGTTCGATACATAATTAACCCAAAAACAAATATTAATAGGCGGATCCCCAAAATTTTATACAAATTTCAACTCCTCATGAACCATGGCCACCACTAATCACCATACCATGAAGGATAAATAATTTATCAAGAAGCGTCACTATAAGATGTGGCTTCTTTCCCTTTACCTATATCAAATAATACTAAGTATACATACATAAAATGAATGTATTTAGGGTGCGAGGAAAAGGCTCAGTAAGTGTTAGACCCCAACCTTTAAATTTATTTTATTTTATTATTTCATGGAGTTGGATAACCTCATCAAGGTGTAGGTTGAACAAGGGACTAAAATTTTTGTTGTTTAATAATTTTACATGGTTTTGGACCCGTGTGTGGTCACTGTACGATTGGTGGTAGCCGCATAGTCGGCTCAGGTGTCATACAATTGCCTAATGTTTAAAACAAATAAAGTTTTTGAAACGTTTAAATTAATTTTATTATTTAAAAGTAAATGATTAAAATTATGATTATCATTATTTTTATTTTTATTGTCATTATTATTATTATTATTAAAAGATAAGAGGAGGATAAACCTTAGGGGCATCTCCCCCTTCCCCTACTCATGTGCGAGGCGCACCCAGTGCCCCCCCTTCCTTCTCCCCATGATGTGAGGTGCCCTCATCCTTCCCAGCGGAACAGTGAGCCTCCCCCTGGCTCCTTCTGTGCACGTAGCTAGCCTCCCGGTCTATGCCCCTCCGACCACCACCCTTTCCTCCATGCTCGCCCCTCCACTCCGGCCAGCAGTGCACCCTCCTGTGCCTCCTCCAACCCAAACCCTTTGCACCGTCGCACGGCGGCCTTGTCCAACCAGCCTCTGTCGTGCGACTTTATGGAGGCCTCCCACTCCCGCTCTGCTCAGCCATGATCTTCTCTAGTGAACTCGACCCTGAATACCTACTGCTCTGCCCCATCCGATAACCCTCTTTTTGTTAAATTTATTCCTCATTTTTGGGGTTTTTCTTTAATTTATCAAAACCCTAATTCCTCAGTTGTGTTTCACGCATTTTCTCATTTTTTTAGGTTGTGAAATTAGTCTATAGGGCGTCGTTCTTCCTTCCGTTGAAGTTTTATATCACACAAGGTTTCAGTAGGTTTTTCCAAGTTTTTCTTCCCTAATGATCTTCCTTTGATGCTTGACATTTTAAATAAGTTTATAAACTAGTTTCTCACCTCTATATAACCCTTTTTTAAATTACTATAGCATTTTGGAATTGATTTGGTTTGTTAAAAATAGGGTTTAAATGAGTTTTGTGTAAATTTCCTAGGTTTATGGTACTTAGGAAGCTTGTTTGAATTTTCTTTGTTCTTTTAAGAAAAAATTGGGTCCTTTATGAAATGTAGAGCTGTAACAATGTTGTGATGACAAATATTTGGTTTGTGAACTTGGTTTGGTGTGTTTGTTTTAGTAATTCTATGACTTGTTTAATGTGTAAAATGTTTTGGAAAGGGGTTCTATGGTTTCAAGTGGATTGTTTTATGTTCTATAAATAATGTGAGTAGTTGGTTGTGGTTTTAAAGTAAGTGGTGGTTTTTTGAAAAAATTTGGGTGTCTTTTTGGTGGTTGGGTGTTTCATTGGAAGTTGGCACATCCGTGGGTGAACTAAGTGCACACATGGATGTGCCCTTGAATGAAAATGACACCTTTAAAATAGTTTTTTCTTAAAACCTTTGTTTTCTAAATGTTTTTTGTTTCCTAAATAAGTTTTGGTCTTTTGTGTGGATTTTATGAATGGTTTAAACTTGAAATATATGCCCGGTTGGCTCTTGGTGTGAGTTATGGTAAATGCTTGGTATTAAGGCCCATTTGGAATGACTTGAAAGTTGCATGTTTTTATTAAAATATGGATTTGAAAATAATTTTGGTAAATGTGTTTGGGTGTGTAAATATAGGGGCACATTTGTCATTTTGATTACATCATGCATTTTTTTCTTAGTTTTGAAATAAATATAATACTTGGTTTCTTGAATGGTCCATTTTTTCTAAATGATATTGGTCCTTATAGGTTAATTATTTAAAGCTTTGGTGGCCCTTTTGTGGTGTACACCCACACATACATAGGTACGTATGTATATATGTATATATGTATATCTTCCTTCCACATATTCCCTCATGGCTTGGGGAATATGGAAATTGGATTAAGGGTATATATATGTGTATGAGAATGTATGTGTGTGCTAGCGTGGGAAATTTTCGTCAAAAGCTTCAAGAGATGAAGTGCCTCGGCTTGATCCGCTTCCTTTTTGAGGTAGGACCTCCATGTTCGCGCCTTTAATTTGAATTCCATGATTACTTATCATTTTTTAAAAAGTGTGTTTACATATTCATGTGGAATTTATATATGTATATGTGTATATGTGTTTTTTTGAAATGGATTACACCTCTTGAAGATTGGTTTCTCATTAATTTTCATAACTTGTCTAAGCCTGTTTACAAATTGCTTTTAATTATGAAGGTGTCTTAAGTATTTTAAAATAGTTTACTAAAAGTTCCCTAGTTGTGAAGTGTATTTTGTGAAACTAAAAGGATTTGGTTAAATGAGTTGTTTAAATCCTGACTTGTTTGGCACCTTGAAGCGTGGTTTGACAATTCAATGTCATGAAGGCCCGTTTGGAACTTTTTAAGTATACTATGTGTTTTTTACCTAGAATTGGAAATGTCTTTGCGAAATGAACTTGGTTTTGAATATTTTTATGATATATTAGAATGATGGTATTAAAGGCCCGGTTGGCACCTTATGTTACTTTGAAAGTGTGAACGTCTAGTTGGAAACTTAAATTGCTTTGTGAAATGGTTTAAAAGTTCGTGTGACATGACGGCCTGGTTGGCACCTTGGTTGATATGGCGTATACATGTTTATATATATATATATATATATATATCCAGTGGTAACCTCTATGGGAAGGATATCCTTTTAGGGGTTATCATATAGGGTGTTCGTGTTTGGGGTAGGCAAGTGCGGTGACGGCAGGTAAGGTGAGCCACGCGTGCAAGGGGCTCCTACTTACACAACATTACTATTACCAACATGGGTTCTTGGGCGTCTTTTAGAGGGTTGAGTGAGGGTTGTTGATCAGCCTTGATTAGATGGGTTGATACCCCCTAGATTTTCTATTAGGCTGGGTGGGTTATGCCACTAGTGAGGTTGGATTAGGGCGGCTAGTTGGTTATTGACTTGGGGGCTTCACCATACGTCGGTAAGTGGTTCTGAACTGATTACATCCAGGAATCTCTCTAGGGATGTTTAATAAATTTCCATGGTTTCATACTTGTATGTTCCTTCTTTATTTTATGGAACTTTTGGTTATTTGATCTCATGACACTTTTACTTTGATTTTTATAGTATAAAACCTTTTTTGGTACTAGTTGTCTTTAAAAATAATTAATTACAATGACTTATAGGCTTTGGTAATTAATTTAGAAAAATAAATTGGAAAAAATGGGGGGTTTTCTTAAAAGTAAAAGCTTGTTACCTATTTTTTAAAGGAGTGGAAACCCTATATTTTTATGTATCCTATTTTCAAGTTAGAAAGAATGGATTTCATTTTAGAGGTAGGTCATCAGGCATGGTTTATCTTGGCTTTCCTACTGATCATATTTATGCTCACACTTACTCTATCTTTTCAGTTTCAGGTTATCCAAGTCTCACATTGCTCTTGGAGCGAGCTAGGTTCTGAGTTGGGTGGTGACCTTGTAGGTCATGTAGAGGTATGCGCAGTTTATTCTTTTTCTCTTTTCGCTGCTAGTTTTCATTTTATTATCAGTTCTTGTTTATTTACTTGTGTTTTATTTATGGTCCAAATCATTTCCACATGTTAGTTTTGATGTTCGGAACTAGTTGTCAGCCCGTGGGGACCAGGAACACCCTTAAGGTCTTGTCGCGGACCGACTCGAGTGACTTGTTCAAGGTCGACTCAGGATTGGTTCGTGACAGTAGGATACTTCCATGAATCTACATATATTTCACAATGAAAATGGTTTACACTAGTTTGGGAATGTCATTTTGGAAATACCCTTTTGTTTTATAAAACAAAAAAGTTAGAAATCATTTCACAAACCCTTTGGTTTTATGAAAAAATAAAAAAATTTAAAGGTAATAAAGAACATGGACATATGAATATAACCAAGAGCATAATGGTATAAGCATCACTAGATAAACCCAATTTAAGAAGAGATTATGTAATAAGAACATGGAATATAAACATAAAGTGTAAACATGGATAAATACATATCTCAATAATCAAAAACATGGGATCTAACCATTGGGTCATGTAAATAAAAGAAAGGGGTAACCTAGGACCTCACATTTCAGAATGCAAATCAACATGTGTGAACCTGATAGAAAACCAATCCTGAATTATCCTCTTGTCCTCACCGATTGACATACCCTAGACAAGTCATGACCTTTACTAGGGGCACTAGCCAATGTAATAATATAAGCTAGTATCACACTCATCTCAATTACCCAAACACATATCCAATGTTTCTCATGTACAACTCTTCAATAACCAATTTCTCATAATATAGATAACATCTTGTAACTTCTCAAGAAACATATCAAATTTACTAAATTAAGTTCTCAACAAGATATAAAACATCAACATCAAGTAATCACATAACCAAATAAGCCTTTACAAAATAATTTATAAAATAATTCCATTTCAAAATATCCTTTGAAAATCCATTTGGAACAAAAAGGATCTTTAAAAAACTTTATCAAACACCTTATAGGCATAAAACTGGCTTTAGGATGAGCACAATGTGAAAACTAGGTAAAACCCTCACTTTTTCCAACACAAAGTCAATAATAACAAAGGATAAGTGTAAATCAGTCCTCGATAAATTTTTTAAATCATAAAAATGTTGGTTCCATTAACTATACACCCTACAAGAAGAAAACGACATGGGGAATCAACCCCGTGACCGGAGCCCCACACCCCAACCCCCCCATGAACTAAAGTTATGCCAAGGGAAAGGTCAATATGTAAAGACACCTACCAAAAATTTGTTGTGGTCTCATCGCCTTCTACAAATTCCAATAGATTTAAGAGAACGGGGATCCTCACAAACCCTAAAATCCATGAAACCCAATTTTAAGAGCACCCTTGGCCATGAGCTTAGATATTGTGGCTAACTATGGAAAAATGATAGGAGGAAAGTATAAGAAGAAGATACTAGAAGAAGTGGGAAGAAGAAAAAATAGAGAAGAATCGTGAGTTAGCTTGAAGAGATTCCACCTAAATCCATGGATGAACACCAAGGAAACTTGGATGAGAAGAAACCCACAGTTGGGTGGGTCTCTAGAACATTCGAATGGGGAGGAGGAAAGAAAAAAAAGACATTAATTTTGATAGGATAAAATGAGTAATTTAAATTTTTTAGAATTTTGGGCAAGCTGCATGGTTTGACCACACGGTTTAAAAAACCTTACTGTTGTCATTGGGAAGGAATTACCCCTCGTAAGACTAGTCTGAACTATTTCTCGTAACTATGCACTAATTGTGCAATGATCATGTGGTATTATCTTATATTACTTGGAACTCACCCTACGTAAAGTAATTCTGCACAGTTGCTCTTATGTCAAGCAGTAACCATGCAATGACTGTGTGACCTTACCTTATGTATCATGTATAGTTGCATGATTTGGAGAACCATATGTCAACCGTGTATACTCCATTGGAAAGCTTCCTCCTCTTTCGCACGACATGAGTGCACGGTTATCACAAACCATGCGTTAATCATGCATCAAGTGCTACTCCCCCATTTTCATGTTTTCAAACCTAAAACTCCCGAAATTCATAAGAATAAAATAAATAATGAAATAATTGAACTAAATATATATTAGTGACCCAGGGGTGTCAGAGTTGTAGAGTTTGATGTTTCTTTAGAAGAAAAACCCTTAGGATTCTAGGATTTCTTGTTTTTAATAGAGAAAATACTTAGTTTAATCTCCTCATAAAAAATAAGAGTATAAAGATGAAAACAATCTTCTTCACTAATAAAAGTGTATTTTACAAAACATCTGAATCAATAGTTGTTTTGAGCCTAGAATAACCTAAAGAGTAAAAGAAAAATTCAAGAAATATTAACTTAATTTCAAGGATTAAGTGGGCCTGATAATTATTATCATTCTTAATCCCAAATTTTTTTATTATAGTATCTACAGGTCATGATGTGTGCATTGAAGCATTTAGAATTGGAATCCCCTTCCTTTAACCAATGGATCTTAGACCTTTGTTGAATACAATGTTTATTTTTCTCAAAAAACATGAGTCAATTCAAATAAGTGAAAGGAGAATAATCTAACTTCCAAACCTCTTCACTTCCATTACCCTTAAAATTTTCATTTGGAATACTTAAGAGATCCACCCTCAGCCTCTCAATTTTATTAGCAAGGTTAGGGGTATCTTTACCATAACGAAGTTGGGGAAAAATTTGCGGAAGGGGATTTTTTAGTTTAAGGGTTTTAGGGTTTTCTTAATTAGGAAAATAGGTGTCTTCAGCACCACTTGAAGTGGCGTTGTGTGTAAAATCTCTTTAGCGCCACTTCAAGGGGCACTTAATGGGGTTTTTTGCGGCCTCCCAAACCCCCCCTTATATATATAATATGTATCTTATATATAGTTATATAATTATAATAAATATATTTATAATAAATATAATTACTAAAATAAATATAATAAATCTATAATTATATTTATAACAATTATATAATTATAATCAATATATAATTATAATAATTATATAATTATATAATGAAAATAAATATATAATTATAAATATAATAATTATATAATTATAATAATTATAATAAATATATAAAATAAATACATAATAACAATTCTTTAGATTTATTTATATATAAACATTTATCATAATATGAATGTAAATATATTTATAAATATATAATTATTAAAATATGGTTACATATATATTTAAAATTTATTTATAAATAAGTAAATATATATTTATAATAAATATATAATTATAAATATTTATAATAATTATATAATTATAATATAAATATATTTATAATAAATATAATTACTAAACTAAATATAATAAATTTATAATTATATTTATAATAATTATAGAATTATAATCAATATATAATAATAATAAATATAACTATAATAATTATATAATTATAATAATTATAATAATTTTATAATTATATAATGACAATAAATATATTATTATAAATATAATAATTATATAATTATAATAAATATATAAAATAAATACATAATTAGAATTATTTAGATTTATTTATATATAAATATTTATAATAATATGAATGTAAATATATTTATAAATATATAATTATTAAAATATGGTTATATATATATTAAAAATTTATTTATAAATAAGTAAATATATATTTATAATATTTATATAATTATAAATATTTATAATAAATATATAATTACAATTATTCATAAGAAATATATAATTATAATTATATTTACAAATGTATTTATAATTATATAATATAAATATGTATTTATATAGTTATAAGTTTTTATTTATAAATAAATTTGAAATATTTTTAAACATTTAATAAATACATTTATTATATTTAATTATTTACAAAATATTTAAAAAATAATATATGTTTATAAATATTTTAAATTTATTTATAAATAAATAAATATATACCTTTTAATATATTTAATATAAATATAATTATATTCATAAATATATAATTAAAAATCAATATATGTTTATAAATATTTAAAATTTATTTATAAATAAATAAATATTTTTAAATATAGATTTATAATTATATATTTATAAACATATTTATATTTATATAATTATGAATATTTATTAATAATTATATGGTTTTAAATATATTTATATTTATCTAATTATAAATATTTATTTATATAGAAACATGTATAATTATATAATAATAAATATATTCATTAAATATATAATTTTAAATCTACATTTATTAGTCAATGTCACAAATTTCATTTAGATTGTATTTGTACTTTAAAATTGATATGCTTATAAATTCACATACATGGAACATAATAATGTTACAATTATGAGACTTTGAACTTTTTTAGTTGTCTAAAACTACAATTACTTATCACAATAAATAAGTTTTTTAATATATACAACATGCCATATGAATAAATCAATGTCGATGCCCCCGGTACCAGAACGTGGCGTCTGAACCTCACGCCCACTCGGCGTCTGATGTCTATGTCGGTCTGGTGTCCTAGCTGGGGGTTCCTCCTCTTCTGGTGCTTCTGGTGCCTCATCATGGTGTTGTGTAGAGGACTAGCCAACATCACGCGTAGAGGAATGCCCAAAATCATATGTAGATCTATATGACCTCGAAGCTCCTAAAAATGGAAGAAATGAGACATTGAAGAAGTCCTCATCAGGAGGAGAGGGGGCCACGACAAGATTTGTTACCACACCCAGCTTGTAGTCCAAAGTAGTCATCGGAGACGACATATGTAGCATATAAGTATCTCCCTACTGTGCAAGATCATCAATCGGCTGGGCAGGATCATCTCTCTACAGTGCGGCAGCATCTGCAGGAGCTGCTCTCGAACGTCTATGTCGTCTCTTCTACCCTTCCTGATGTACTCGTCTTTGTCTTCCAGCTGGCGGTGGCGGTGCATTGTCCTCAGCAGGCATAACAGGGACGTCATCATCCGCAGGATCTTCAGCCGGAGGATATCGTTGAGAGCCAACACATCTCAGTGAACTACATCCCACCTAATATATGCCTCCTCCTGAGGATGTGTGATATGTGCAAGATGAGTAATATCATCTGACTACAAATGAAATAAGATTCAAATTAATATCAAAAGTGAGTTAAACAAGTATAATAAATCTTATTAAACATACCAACTACTGAATGTCAATCCCCTGACGTGTAAGGTGCATGATGGTGTGTCGTCAGTACCAGTCTGCATAATCCCCCTGATCAGATAACTGATAGTGTGTTGTGGGATATCTATATGGAGAGATACCATATTGGGAACGCGTGTCCCAAAGCTCGATATAAGCTGCATGATATTACCGCCAGTCCATTGTCTTTCTACCTATAAGCATAATCAAATGTAACTCATCATCCTGCCATGGTGCCATGGGGATATGCTTTATATAACCAAACCGGCGCATGACCCGATCCGGCTGGTGCCACTCAATGATGTGGAAGTGGATGAGTGGAACCACTGCAGTACGATCTCCAATCATAGCTGTGCAATATGGTGGAAGTGATGCGTAGAAAAAACCTGTATACGGAGTCCATGAAACCTGAAATGTAAACTCAAAAAATAAGTCATATATTAGCATAATAATTTTACTAAGATTAGATTAAATAACTTAAAAAGGTAATAACAAAACAAATTTTTCTACAAAAAAATAATGTTTAACTTACATCAGCTGGTAATATGGCGTAAAATATATGTTGAAAACTATGCACGCTATGTCTCGGAGTATGTGCATACTTTTGAGACTAACTCCACCTGGTTAAAAAAAGAGTAATATATGGTAAGTTTATAAAAAACAATAACAGAAGTACTAAATAACTGAAATTAATAACGTAAACATACCAGCTTCCCCGAGGACAGTCCCGAAATAGCTCTGGTGCAAGTGGTGCGATAACTCGAGGAGCGATGCATGGAAAACACTCCTAGGCCCACATCTGTACCAAAACCACACAACCTACAATCTGTCATACATCGGCATGACAACTGGTACAGAGACATTTGTACAGATGTGACAATACAGCGGACCCCCAACTATATATAGTCGTCCGATCAAGATCTTCAAGTAATGGGAGGTACATCATGTATACCAAAGTGGTGGAGTAGTCAACGCACAACATGCCTCCGAGCAGACGTAAAATATATGCACGTGTGTACTAAATAAGCATCTCTTCATCTACATCATCAAGAATGATGGTGAAATTCTCATGAATCCACCTCATGCGCAAGCATGAACCCTAGAGGACACTTGGTACGACAACGTCGTCAATGCCTAATAGACGTTATATGACTGCAGAACAGTTTCCACTAGTGGCACTCGTAACTTCCTATCCTTGGATGGGTAAAACGAGCATGTATGCAATGTCCTCTAAAGTAATGGTCATCTCTCCCTCTAGGAGATGAAATGTGTGCATCTATGGCCGCCATCTATCAACCAATGCAATAATCAAATGATGATCAATGGTCTTGAAGTCACACATAGTGACTCCATAAAATCTAGCACGTCCGAGGTATGGAAAAATAGTTTTTGGGGGTGCATCATGATGAAAGCAATGTGTTCTCTGAATAGAAAGAAGTCTAATAGGTCGTTGCGCCAACACATCGCACGACACGTGCGTCTGCTGAGCAGATAACGGAGGTTTCTCCATATAAATGTATGAATAGTAAAACATTAATTTCATGTAAGATATGACATTTATCGTGTAAATTATGAAATTTATCATGTAATGTGTGAAATAAGCATAAAAACATTGGATTAGTTTTTGTCTCCTATGTTGTGGTGAATATGTTCAAATGGATTTTTTAATGTGAACCTTTAAAAGTTTCACCTCAGTTGGCTCATTGAAATCTTGAGAAATAGGGAAATATAGTACTGATATATGTGGGGTCATTTTAGATTGATGAGATTATTAGAAATATGTCTTTTCATTTTTATTTTCCACCTCAATTTACATCGATTTATAACATGTTCCACATGTCATAACTCATAAAGTATCTCTCATAACCATCTCAAGTATTGAGCTAGTGGGACCTCTATGTGGAACTTGATTTATCTATGAATGAGTTTCCAGTTTGGATTTTTGACTCTAAGATGAAGGTTCTTCATAGAAAGTTTACACCTCTAATTCGAGTGCTCTGACGACAAGATTCTGATTCACATGAGACTTGGGAGAATTAGGCATTGATGATAAATTATTTACATTATCTCATTGATATGAAATATTCCTCATAGGATTTCTAGGGGTAGAAAGTGTTTGTGGTGGGTACATTTTATCATCCCATTTCTATCTTTCAATAACATTTATCCACTTTTTTTATCATCATGTTTGTGGATGCGATTAATCTCCCTCTAGTATGTATAGTCTCTTTGACCTGGAATCCTCCTTTCTTATCTTCTATCCTTATTTGAGAGTGATGGATCCCCATGAAGTTGGTGGATTTAAACCATGATTTGATGGATTTAATTCTTGTTATTCCCCTTTGATCTTCCTTTCCTTTGAATCTATATTATCAATTCCCATTTTGGGTGATGGCTTAATCAAGTAACTAAAGGTAGGTGGTTCAGTAAGGCTTTTCCCTAAACATGAAAGCCTAATTTCTTAGTATATTTTAAATGAATTTTCAATTGATTACTGGAACTTGATTTAAAAAAATTATTCTTTTCAAACATCATGGAATTTTGAAACAAACCCCTTTTTTAATGGCATTAATAAATTGCTTGGATTTTGAGAAAGGATGGATTGAAATGATAAGTGATTTATTGAAATGGTTTGATAGTTAGGATTATTTTTTAATGTCTGTAATAATTTGAATTTATGTAATCATATAAACCAATGTTTGAAATGTTTGAAATATATAGGTACATTTTCTAAAAGTTACACTATATACAAATATAAACCAATGTTTACATTTTCTAAAACTTCGCTATATACAAATAAGAAAAATATGATTAAAATGATGATAATGATAAAAATGATTATATGTACAAACTTTTACAGTAACTGATAGAGTACATGATTCATTTTAAGCATTAGATGATTTCCTTATGTGTCTAGGGAAATGTGTCTTCGTATGACCTTCCTGGAGGCATATGCTGCACATTCGTCCAGGTGCCCGTTCACTGGGCCAATCCATCTCATTCTGAATACGAATCAACTTTGGCCTCCCTTTAGGTCGAAGCCTAGTCATGTTCGGTAGAAGTGTGGGTGTTCCATCAGACAGCCGAAAATTCTGATATTCCCCGATTGGCATCCAGGGAGTACTGTAGCAATCGTTGATACTCTCTATTCGATAAACTGGATCGACCAACTACTCCCAATATACGTGCATGTAAGCACATGATGCAATCACATGGCCGCAAGGATATCTCAATGCTTGAAAGTTCCCACATTCACAATAACTCTTATCCAATAAAACAACTTGCACACGACCATTACTACAAGCCACAACATCACCAGGCTCAACTGTAAAGACCCGTAAATTTCAAGGAAATTTTTTTCTTAATTTTCTTTGGAATTTTACAAGAGCGCAGTTTCTGACGACACCTGATTCCGAGGCCCGGTGTGCCCGGAATCATTTTCCGAAGATTGGCTCGGGTACTTTCAGTGAACGGGCGAGCGAGTTTTTCTAACTTTTGAACCGGTGCCCGGAATTGAATTCTGAGGGCACCAATGAAATCGCAGCGCCGGTTTTCGCTTAGAAATGCCTCTTCCGGAGTTGCGTTTGCTCAGGTGTGGTTTTTAATTTTCGGGCTTAAAGTTAAGAAATAAAATAATTTTGCGACAACTTTATTTTATTTCACTTAAGCCACTTGGAAGCCACTTGAAGCCACTTAAAGGTGGCTTGAACTGAGTTGAACTGGATAGGATGCTATCCAGAAATATCCTACCCCCTTGGTAGGATATTTGTGAGGTGGGGCCCGCACGAGCCCCGCCGTTTCTTTTCGCTAAGAAACGCACCCGTGAAAACCCGTCTTAATGAAAGTCAACTGACGCGTTTTCTAAATTCTTAACAGACCATTTAATTGGGATGTTTCTTTCGTGAATTAAATGGGTTGTTTCTTTTGTGAATTAAATGGCATGTTTCTTTCGTTGAATTAATTCAACGAATTAATTCAATCGTTTCTTAACCTGTTTTCGTGTGTTGGCATATTAATAAAATAAGACCAACCCAAAATCTTTTGAGAAGATTTGAGAGGATCCTTGTTTCTTCTTATCCCTTGCGAAGAACGCGAAGAACGCGAAGAACGCCGAACCCGAAAATCGACGACGCTTCCGTCCGAGACGTTCTTCTCCGCTCCGATCTCCGATCACCGACCATTTGAGGTGAGTGATTTCGGATTTCCTCACAAGATTCTTTACTTTTGGTTTTAAACACAGATTTAATTATTTATAATTTAAATCTGTTATTCTTGGTCCGTTGAGCTCGCCGACTCAACGCCAAATTCCGCGACGACGCGACGCCTCCCCGCGACGACGCGACGATCCCTCTCTTCCGCAACGAGCTTTTCCGCGGAGAACGCCCGCGCGCGACGATCAACGAGGTAGGGTTTTACTTTTGGGATTTACCCCTTTTATTAATCCCGTTTATGAAACAATTTTATTTCTTCAAGAATTGTTTCGGATATGCGTTCATGTGTTGAACTTATTTTCCTCCCATTGTTTATCTCTAACGCGGAGGGTGCGGGCCAACGAACACGGCCTGACGACCCTCCGTCGTTCTTCATTTTGTGCGGATTCGACGGGCGACGACGGAATGTGCCGCAACGGATTTTTGACGATCCCGCAGTGAAGAACAAGTCCCGGGAGGAGCAATAGCGCAGACGGGAAGAGAATCGGACCACCGGAGCGATCCCGGTGGCCCGCGGAACTCGCCGGCGGCATGGCGGCGCCGACAGCCGGGAGCGGCGGCGCCCCGGCGCGCCGCCGTGGCTGAAGCCGCGGCGGCGGCGGCATCCGAGGACCCGCGGCCACGCGGGTCCGGTGCCCTCGGACGCGGCTGAAGCCGCGTCCTGACTTAACGCGGCCCCACGCGGGGGGCCGCGGCATCACCTGGCCGCGGGGGCGGCACCCCGCGTGCCACGGCCTTCGGCCGTTCGGCCGAACCAGACCGGACCGGTCCGACCGGCTGGGCCGCGCCCTGGCCGGACCGGACCGGGTCGACCCGGTTCGGCCGACTCCCGGGGGGGTCGGGCCGGGTCGGTCCGGGCCCGTACCCCCTGTCTTCGGATGGACTTCGTTCAAATGGTCGTATCTTGAGCTACAGGCCTCCAAACGACCCGCCGTCAGCGGAAACGCGATCCTTGGATCATGACGGTCGTTTCGGTATATCGCACTCAAGGTTTCGGAATACTTGAGTTCGGCCGAGTAGGTTCGTACACGAAACCAACCGGGCCCTCGGAGCAGAAACGCTCATATCTTGAGCCCCGGACGTCCGATTGACGTGCCGTCAGCTCTGTAGAATTCCTCTTTGTGAGACGGATCTTTTGGCACACTCCGCCCGAGGTTTGGACGCAGGTGGAGTACGGTCGGGTTGGTTTTGCCTTAAAAACCAACCGGGTCCCTGGGACGAAAAAGCCAATAACTCTCAGACCGGGCGTCCGATTGACGCGCCGTCTGCGACGTTGAGTTCCTGTTGACGATACGGAACTTTTGGATACATCAACTTCGGACTTTGTGTCAGTTGATGTATCAGCCTCTCGGCTCGTGGAGCGGACCCTCCCGAACGAGCTTGTTGTGTGCGGGAACCCTAGTGCTGGCTGCGACTGCTTCCTCGACGGCGACGACTGTGCAGAGATCCTCCGTGGACTCCGACGACGACCGTGCAGAGATCCTGAGTGGACTGCGGTGAAGACTGTGCAGAGATCCTCAGTGGACTGTGACGACTACTGCACTCAGCGATCCTACGTGGATCAGTGCTACAGGTCCTGCGTGGGCCCAGTCCTGTGTGGGCCCGATCCTGTGTGGGTCAACACTCAGCGGTTCTGTGTGAGCCAACTCCTACAGGTCCTGCGTGGGCCCGATCCTGTGTGGGTCCGATCCTGTGTGGGTCACTGTAGAGATTAGTTATCTATCGATCCTTCGTGGGTCCGACGACTTATATGGATCAAAGATCATCTTTTCGTCATCCGAAGAAGTATACCTGTGTGAGCTGAATCTTGTGTTTCTCTCCTTTGTGGATTGTGTTGAGCTATCCTGTGTGGATTTACTGTTTACTCTCCTTTGTGGATTGTGTTGTTCTATCCTGCGTGGGTATGTGTTTTTCTTTCCTGTGTGGACTGGGTTGTGCTAGGGCTCGGACGTTGGAGTCGATCGGGGAATTGATGACTTAGGTATATGTATGGGAATATACCTAAGTCGTGTCAGATGTTACTTCATGATTGTATCTCTCCTTCTTGGCTTATCCTTTGTGGATTTCGGGAGACCTTCGGGGGTCTCGGGGTCCCTACTGAGTAGCTTATACTCACCCCTGCATGGGCTATGCCCGCACTTCGTGGTGTTGGTTGCAGACGACGGACAGCGCTGATCGTGGAGGAGGCGTGCGGAGCAGGACAGTACCTGGAGGTGGACCACTGGGCGGGATGTACTCGGAGCGGTTAGGTGGACCCGAGGAGCAGTGGAGACTATCTGTACCCACCCTTCAGGTGGGACTTCCAGAGGACGGATCGACGCTGCAGTTTTTCCTTTCAGTTGCTGTTTTTCCCTTCAGTTGTACTTTACAGTTGGGCTTGTATTTCCGGCCCCTTTTACTTTCAGCATAGCTTGTACAGTTTTTACTTAGTGTTTACTTTTCCGCTTGCTTACTCTGTGGTGCTTGTTTACTTTTCAAAGGCAATGTCTTCCCTTTTTTGTTGGGATTTACGCCTTGGTGCTAGTCGCCAGCCCCTGGCCTATGGAAGGCGGGCTTGGGGTGGTCACGGCACGGGCCCCGAGGACAGGTCGTGACAAATTGGTATCAGAGGTGGTCGGTTCTACCGCAGACTCTGATCTTTCTTCTATGTGAAGCAATAGTGTTTAGCGTATTAAGTGTGGTTATCAGTCCAGGGAGTCCAGTGTTGGTGCGGCGGCCGACGTATCCATACACCAGGACCCTGACTTCTGGTTTCCGACTTAATGCACGAAAACATTGATTGCATGTGTGTTTCAAGTTTTCTTTGTGATTACTTGTGTCAACTCACCAGGTATACTGTTCTGACCATGGTGCACTTGTTTCCTTTTCAGGATGGCACGACGACAACAGCCATCTAGGGTTCCTAGAGTAGTGCGCGACGACAGCCCGCCGAGCGACGAGGCCTCAGTACAGGGCCCGTTGACAGCAGAGTCACCGGCGGTACCTTTACCCACCGAGCCCCCGATGCTTCCAGCACTGGCAGCTGACGACGCACGACGCCTCGGAGCTCTGCACGAGTTCCAGTGCCAGTGACCACCCAGGTTCCGTGGGGAGTCGGACCCCCAGGCAGCCGAGGACTGGCTGGAGGCGGTCGTCCGAGTTTTCAGGCTAGTGAGGACACCAGCAGACCTCATGGTGATCCTCGCGGCGAGCCTACTTCACGCAGCAGCAGGACGATGGTGGAGCCTGATGCTCCAGGTACACGATGAGGCCACCCTCATCTGGACGGACTTCGAGAGTCTCTTCCGCTCAGAGTTCGTCCCGGCCACCCTCTGTGCGGTGCACATCCAGGAGCTTCTTCAGCTGCGGCAGGGCAGCTTGACGGTCGCTCAGTACGCGGCGAGGTTCACCGAACTTTCTCGGTACTCGACAGACATGGTACGGGACCCCTTCTTCCGTGCTCGGACCTTCGAGCAGGGTTTGAGACACGAGATCAGGGCATCGCTGATCTCCCTCAGCATCCCGACCCAGGCAGGAGTATTGGAGCGAGCCCTCCTGATCGAGAGCTTCCTGGCTGAGTCCACAGCGAGACCTACCACAGGGCGGCAGATAGCGGAGTCCTCGGCAGCTGATAGCCGGCGGATGACTCAGGGTTCCAGGCGGACCAGACCTTCCGGCAGGCGACCTCGGGACACTGGCTCAGCAGTGCAGGGCACCCAGCCCGGAGCCAGTCTTCCGAGAGGCAGGCAGTGCTACGAGTGCGGCGGGCGGGGCCACATGGCTCGTGACTGCCCGACCCGTCGTACCGAGGGTCCGCAGGGAGGAGGCGGACGAGGCAGAGGAGCTGGCCGAGCAGCAGGTGGTGGGCGACGCTTTGAGGCTCTGCCACCACCACCACCAGGAGGCCCGCCCCGACCACAGGGAGCTGGCGGGCAGAGACAGGCTCAGCTCCAGGCAGCGGAGGCCTACGACCACGGTGCGCCAGAGATGATTCGAGGTACGATCTGTGTCTATTCCACCCTTTCTGCAGTTCTGATAGACACAGGAGCGAGTCACTCTTTCATAGCCACTGCCCTTGTTCGGAGCTCGGAGATTCCGACAGAGCCGTTGGCTCGATCCTTACGGCTAGAGACTCCTACGGGGGCAGACTCGACGATTACACACTGGTGCCGGCAGTGTGAGCTTACTCTAGGAGGCGAGAGCTTCGGCTGGGATCTTCTTGTAGCAGCGTCGAGGCCTTACGACGTCATCTTGGGCATGGATTGGTTATCTACGGTCCATGCTCAGATTGACTGCATTAGGCGCAAGGTGCGATGTGTGCGCACCGACGGGAGCAGGTTCACCTTCACCGGCGAGAAGGGAGCCTTAGCAGCACAGGATGGACTCACGCAGAGGAGAGGTCAGCCCATCACTCATCAGTTGGCTAGCCTCATCCTGGGAGCAGTTGACGTGCGGAGTCCCAGTTTTCCTGCAGTGGTGGATCAGTACGCGGACGTCTTTCCCAACGACGTTCCAGGACTACCTCCTCGCAGAGAGGTAGACTTTTATATTGACCTGTACCCCGGGACAGCCCCAATATCCACTCCAGCATATCGGATGGCCCCCGCTGAGCTTCGAGATCTGCGGGTACAGTTGGAGGACTTGCAGGGCAAGGGGTTCATCTGACCCAGTGTTTCGCCCTGGGCTTCCCCGATTCTGTTCGCCAAGAAGGCGGACGGGAGCTTGCGACTGTGTGTCGATTATCGTCGCCTGAATCAGGTGACAGTGAGGAACAAGTATCCGCTACCCAGGATTGATGACCTCTTTGACCAGCTCAAGGGAGCATGGTGGTTATCGAAGATAGACCTCAGGTTAGGCTATCATCAGCTCAGAGTTCGAGACGAGGATGTGCAGAAGACGGCCTTCAGGTGTCGGTATGGCCACTATGAGTTCTTGGTTATGCCTTTCGGCGTGACCAATGCTCCAGCAATGTTCATGAGCCTCATGAACAGGATCTTCCAGCCATACCTCGATCGATTTGTCATAGTCTTCATCGACGACATTTTGGTGTACTCGATGACAGAGGAGGAGCACGCCTACCACCTGCGTGTTGTACTAGACACACTCCGAGAGCACCAGCTTTATGGAAAGCTCTCGAAGTGTCAGTTCTGGTTACGTGAGGTCCACTTCTTGGGGCACGTCATTTCTGAGGCGGGAGTTGCAGTGGATCCCGCGAAGATCGAGGCAGTGCTAGCTTGGGAGCCACCCAAGAGCGTGACAGAGGTGCGGAGTTTCTTGGGCCTAGCCGGATACTATCGGAGATTTGTGCCGGACTTCTCCAGAGTTGCGGCCCCACTCTCAGCGTTGAAAAAGAAGGGGAAACCCTTCGTGTGGTCAGACAGATGTCATCAGAGCTTCCAGGAGCTGAGGCAGAGGTTGACCAGCGCACCTATCTTGAGGTTGCCTGAGGAGGGAGTTGGATACGTAGTCTACTGCGATGCATCAGGGACCGGACTCGGGTGTGTCCTGATGCAGGAGCGGCCGTGATTGCCTACGGATCACGTCAGTTGAGGCCTCATGAGCAGAACTACGCTACCCATGACTTGGATTTGGCAGCAGTGGTCTTTGCCCTGAATACATGGCGACACTATCTGATGGGCGAGCGCTTCACAGTCTTTTCTGACCACCAGAGTCTCAGGTACATCTTCTCTCAGAAGGACCTGAACCTGAGACAGCGGCGATGGCTCAAGTTCCTCCAGGACTATGACTTTGAGATAGTCTATACTCCTGGGAAGGGGAACGTGGTGGTTGATGCCCTCAGCAGGAGGATGGGCATCCAGCTACTTGAGGAAGCGACAGAGCAGCTAGCCGCTTTGCAGATATCCTTCGTGGATAGAGACAGAACAACCTTCCTTCAGTCTCTCATAGTCTCTCCTCCACTTCTTCAGCGGGTCAGAGAGGCACAGCGTGGGGACGTTGACTGTGAGACACGGCGTGCACAGATATCCTCGGGACAGGCACCTGATGGTTTCTCCCTTGAGCAGAGCACGATGCCCTTTTCAGAGGACGTACCTTGGTACCAGTCGCTTTACGAGAGGAGGTGCTGAGAGAGTTTCACACTTCTCCTTTGGCGGTACATCCTGGAGTGGCGAAGATGTACCAGGATCTCAGGCGACAGCACTGGTGGCCGGGCATGAAGAAGGTTGTGGCAGAGTTCGTTTCATGGTGCCTCACCTGCCAGCAGGTGAAGGCAGAGCATCAGGTACCAGCAGGCTTGGTACAGCCCTTGGAGGTCCCGGAGTGGAAGTGGGACGGGATATCTATGGACTTTGTGACTGGACTTCCACGCACTTCCAGAGGTCACGACTCCATTTGGGTGATTGTTGACCGACTCACCAAGTCGGCACACTTCTTACCCATCCGAGAGCAGGGCTCAATGGAGAGCTTGGGGCGTATCTATGTTCAGGAGATTGTACGACTTCACGGTGTGCCATCGACTATCGTCTCCGATCGGGACGCTCGTTTTACTTCCCGGCTTTGGAATGGGTTGCAGGAGGTGTTCGGGACGCGACTACGTCTGAGCACCGCCTTTCACCCTCAGACGGATGGTCAGACGGAGAGGACTATTCAGACTCTCGAGGACATGCTCCGCCGCATGTGTCCTCGACTTTGGTCGCAGCTGGGAGGACCACCTACCCTTGGTAGAGTTTGCGTACAACAACAGCTACCACTCCACCATCGGGATGGCACCCTACGAGGCATTGTACGGCAGGCCTTGCAGATCCCCTTTGTGCTGGACAGACCCTGGGGAGTCAGCACTTGTGGGACCAGAGATGGTCCGGGCCACAACAGAGAAGGTCCATGTCATCCAGGAGCAGATGAGGACAGCACAGAGCCGGCAGAAGTCATATGCTGACAGGAGGCGAAGGCCACTAGAGTTCGAGGATGGCGACCACGTCTTCTTGCGGGTCTCACCTCGACGTGGTTTGAGGAGATTTGGCCGAGGCGGCAAGTTGTCTCCACGCTTCATCGGACCCTTCCAGGTCCTCAGCAGGGGTTGGCGAGGTGTCTTATCGTCTGGCTCTGCCACCTCAGTTGCACCGGGTGCACGACGTCTTCCACGTATCCCAGCTGAGGAGATACGTGCACGACCCAACACACATCATTGACTATGGGGAGCTAGACGTGGATGATGGGGCGACTTTTGCGGAGGTCCCAGTGGAGATAGAGGATCGACAGGAGCGGGGTCCTACATGGGCGATCTATTCCTCTTGTGCGCATCAGATGGCAGCACGGGAACCTCCAGGAGAGCACTTGGGAGCGGGAGGCTCAGATGCGTGCTCAGTACCCACATTTGTTTCCCTAGTTTTTGATGTATCTTTACGGGGGCGTAAAGTCCTGAGGTGGGAGTAATGTAAAGACCCGTAAATTTCAAGGAATTTTTTTTTTAAATTTTCTTTGGAATTTTAAAAGAGCACAGTTTCTGACGGCACCTGATTCCGAGGCCCGGTGTGCCCGGAATCATTTTCCGAAGATTGGCTCGGGTACGTTCAGTGAACGGGCGAGCGAGTTTTTCTAACTTTTGAACCGGTGCCCGGAATCGAAATCTGAGGGCACCAATGAAATCGCAGCGCCGATTTTCGCTTAGAAACGCCTCTTCCGGAGTTGCGTTTTCTCGGGTGTGGTTTTTAATTTTCGGGCTTAAAGTTAAGAAATAAAATAATTTTGCGACAACTTTATTTTATTTCACTTAAGCCACTTGGAAGCCACTTGAAGCCACTTAAAGGCGGCTTGAACTGAGTTGAACTGGATAGGATGCTATCCAGAAATATCCTACCCCCTTGGTAGGATATTTGTGAGGTGGGGCCCGCATGAGCCCCGCCGTTTCTTTTCGCTAAGAAACGCACCCGTGAAAACCCGTCTTAATGAAAGTCAACTGACGCGTTTTCTAAATTCTTAACAGACCATTTAATTGGGCTGTTTCTTTCGTGAATTAAATGGGCTGTTTCTTTCGTGAATTAAATGTCCTGTTTCTTTCGTTGAATTAATTCAACGAATTAATTCAATCGTTTCTTAACCTGTTTTCATGTGTTGGCATATTAATAAAATAAAAACCAACCCAAAATCTTTTGAGAAGATTTGAGAGGATCCTTGTTTCTTCTTCTCCCTTGTGAAGAACGCGAAGAACGCGAAGAACGTGAAGAACGCGAAGAACGCCGAACCCGAAAATCGACGACGCTTCCGTCCGAGACGTTCTTCTCCGCTCCGATCTCCGATCACCGACGGTTTGAGGTGAGTGATTTCGGATTTCCTCACAAGATTCTTTCCTTTTGGTTTTAAACACAGATTTAATTATTTATAATTTAAATCTGTTGTTCTTGGTCCGTTGAGCTCGCCGACTCAACGCCAAATTCCGCGACGACGCGACGCCTCCCCGCGACGACGCGACGATCCCTCTCTTCCGCGACGAGCTTTTCCGCGGAGAACGCCCGCGCGCGACGATCAACGAGGTAGGGTTTTAGTTTTGGGATTTACCCCTTTTATTAATCCCATTTATGAAACAATTTTATTTCTTCAAGAATTGTTTCGGATATGCGTTCATGTGTTGAACTTATTTTCCTCCCATTGTTTATCTCTAACGCGGAGGGTGCGGGCCAACGAACACGGCCCGACGACCCTCCACCGTTCTTCATTTTGTGCGGATTTGACGGGCGACGACGGAACGTGCCGAAACGGATGTTTGACGATCCCGCAGTGAAGAAAAAGTCCCGGGAGAAGCAATAGCGCAGACGGGAAGAGAATCGGACCACCGGAGCGATCCCGGTGGCCCGCGGAACTCGCCGCCGGCGCGGGCCGCCGGCGCCGCGGCGCCGGCAGCCGGGAGTGGCGGCGCCCCGGTGCGCCGCCGGACAGGCCGCCGCGGCTGAAGCCGTGGCGGCGGCGGCATCTGCGGACCCGCGGCCGCGCGGGTCCGGTGCCCTCGGGCGCGGCTGAAGCCACGTCCCGACTCAACGCAGCCCCACGCGGGGGGCCGCGGGGGCGGCACCCCGTGTGCCACGGCCTTCGGCCGAACCGGACCAGACCGGTCCGACCGGCCGGGCCGCGCCCTGGCCGGACCGGACCGGGTCGGGTCGACCCGGTTCGGCCGACTCCAGGGGGGGGGGGGGGGTCGGGCCGGGTCGGTCCGGGCCCATACCCCCCGTCTTCGGATGGACTTCGTTCAAATGGCTGTATCTTGAGCTACGGGCCTCCAAACGACCCGCCGTCAGCGGCAACGCGATCCTTGGATCAAGATGGTCGTTTCGGTATATCGCACTCAAGGTTTCGGAATACTTGAGTTCGTCCGAGTTGGTTCGTACACGAAACCAACCGAGCCCTCGGAGCGGAAACGCTCATATCTTGAGCCCCGGACGTCCGATTGACGTGCCGTCAGCTCTGTAGAATTCCTCTTTGTGAGACGGATCTTTTGGAACACTCCGCCCGAGGTTTGGACGCAGGTGGAGTACGGTCGGGTTGGTTTTGCCTTAAAAACCAACCGGGCCCCTGGGACGAAAAAGCCAATAACTCTCAGACCGGGCGTCCGATTGACGCGCCGTCTGCGACGTTGAGTTCCTGTTGACGATACGAAACTTTTGGATACATCAACTTCGGACTTTGTTTCAGTTGATGTATCAGCCTCTCGGCTCGTGGAGCGGACCCTCCCGAACGAGCTTGCTGTGTGCGGGAACCCTAGTGCTGGCTGCGACTGCTTCCTCGACAGCGACGACTGTGCAGAGATCCTCCGTGGACTCCGACGACGACCGTGCAGAGATCCTGAGTGGACTGCGGCGACGACTGTGCAGAGATCCTCAGCGGACTGCGAGGACTACTGCACTCAGCGATCCTACGTGGATCAGTGCTACAGGTCCTGCGTGGGCCCAGTCCTGTGTGGACCCGATCCTGTGCGGATCCGATCCTGTGTGGGTCAACACTCAGCGGTTCTGTGTGAGCCAACTCCTACAGGTCCTGCGTGGGCCCGATCCTGTGTGGGTCCGATCCTGTGTGGGTCACTGCAGAGATTAGTTACCTATCGATCCTTCGTGGGTCCGACGACTTATATGGATCAGAGATCATCTTTTCGTCATCCGAAGAAGTATACATGTGTGAGCTGAATCTTGTGTTTCTCTCCTTTGTGGATTGTGTTGAGCTATCCTGTGTGGATTTACTGTTTACTCTCCTTTGTGGATTGTGTTGTTCTATCCTGCGTGGGTATGTGTTTTGCTTTCCTGTGTGGACTGGGTTGTGCTAGGGCTCGGACGTTGGAGCCGATCGGGGAATTGATGACTTAGGTATATGTATGGGCATATACCTAAGCCGTGTCAGATGTTACTTCGTGATTGTATCTCTCCTTCTTGGCTTATCCTTTGTGGATTTCGGGAGACCTTCGGGGGTCTCGGGGTCCCTACTGAGTAGCTTATACTCACCCCTGCACGGGCTATGCCCGCATTTCGTGGTGTTGGTTGCAGACGACGGACAACGCTGATCGTGGAGGAGGCGTGCAGAGCAGGATAGTACCTGGAGGTGGACCACTGGGCGGGACGTACTCGGAGCGGTTAGGTGGACCCGAGGAGCAGTGGAGACTATCTGTACCCACCCTTCAGGTGGGACTTCCAGAGGACGGCTCGACGCTGCAGTTTTTCCTTTCAGTTGTTGTTTTTCCCTTCAGTTGTACTTTACAGTTGGGCTTGTATTTCCGGCCCCTTTTACTTTCAGCACAGCTTGTACAGTTTTTACTTAGTGTTTACTTTTCCGCTTGCTTACTCTGTGGTGCTTGTTTACTTTTCAAAGGCAATGCCTTCCCTTTTTTGTTGGGATTTACGCCTTGGTGCTAGTCGCCAGCCCCTGACCTATGGAAGGCGGGCTTGGGGTGGTCACGGCACGGGCCCCGAGGACGGGTCGTGACATCAACAACCTCAAATCGTTGCTCTAGACGATTAAATGCAGTTACACGATAAGTTGAATCCTCCTGAAGAACTCTATCTAGCTCATGCTGAAAATGGTGTACATAGCGCATCCCTCTGTTTAGGCCCTCTTCAGCCTACTTTCCTCGTTCCAGAAAATACTTTACACTATGATAGAAGGTCTCTTGTACCAAACCTGTAATTTAGGTTTAAAACATTATACTAATATTATATTATAAATGTAGCTCTTCTAAATAAGATATAGTCAAATATTCTTACTTACCTATGATAGGTAATTTCCGAACTCCCTTAAAAACTCCATTTATACATTCTATGATGTTGGTCGTCATATGTCTATATCACCTCCCATAATCATATGCCAATGACCATTTATGCTTTGGTATTTGCATCATGTAATCATACACTTCCAGATTTTCTCGGTGAATATCTTCAAGACAATCCTCCATCCTTTTTTGTTGAGGCTCATGTGTTATTAAAGAATAACTACTATGAACAAATATGACATTAACTATGATGGTGATTTGTAAAATGAGAAAAGATATTCATACTAATTTTTAAGATCACTTTCTTCATCGACTCATTCTTGAACTTCTATCGCAAATTGCTGGTGATGTGTCGAATACAGTATTGATGATAGGCATAGGGTGGTCTCTAGGAAAGACCCTCAGACTGTACTACCTCCTTGATTGCATGATGACGATCTAAAATAAGAAAAATACCTTCTTTGTCCATAACAAACTCTCAAAGACATGCCAGAAACCAGCTCCATGATGAGAAGTTCTCCTTCTCTGCAATTCCAAATGCCAAAGGCAGAGGGGCTCGATTTCCATCTTGTGTGGCGGTAATCAATAAAGTTCATGTATACTTTCCATACAAAAATGTGTTATCAATCTGTATAAACTGCTTGCAATGTCTAAAAGCTACCACACATGGTAAAAATGTCCAAAACAGTCTATTAAACACAACCATCGACTGATTAACTTGGTTGCGTTGGTTAACATATCCAATAGTATGTAACTGATAGATTACTTTATTTTTGTGGCATAAAAGCTCCATAAGTTGTGGTAAAACTCGATAAAAGTCATCCCAATCACCATACACTTTGACAATATCCTTTTTATGTGTCGCTCATGCCTTCTAGTAAGATATTTGATACCCAAAAAGTTGTTTGATTCACTCCACAACCAAAATGATAGGAATGTCTTGACATGCTCTAATCATTTCAACAATGATAGTTGAAACAAACTCAACATCTAATGAAGAGTGTTCCTGTGACAAGTTTGGGTTCACACATGTGCGTGGAGTAAATCTAATGATGCGCCAGCTATGAAAAGTGTTATTAATTATAGCTCGTAGACGCATTTGACAGTTCGAATCATATTTTTCACAACAGATCAAATAATAAGACCTCTTTGAATCTTCTACAACATAAGAGTAATGTATTTCAATGTGATATTGTTTTATCACATTTTTTATTGCATATTTTCTCTCAAACTCTCTTCCAATATACAGAACACCTTTATCCGACACTCGATTTGTGCCACCAATGATTCCTGGAAATTCTGTACTATGAGTAATAACTGACCAATCAAATTCTGGCAAGCAATTCATGCCTTCATTTGACCATGAATCCGATGGTGGAGGACGATTCAACGGTCGGTTAAACTTCACATGAGTGGGAACAGACTGTTCTTCCGCATGCTCTTCTTCTTCTTCTTGAACTTCATCTTCATCTTCTTGTTCTAAAATTTCATCATCCTCAAATTCATCGACCAATGCATCTAAAGTACATGGAGGACTATCCATTGAAACTATGGTTGAAGGAAATGATGGAACAACTTCCATTGCTGATGAAACTTCTTGATGTGTTATAGCAGGACCATATGACATTGTCACATTAAGTTGTGATGGACCATCTTCCAATGTCGATGGAACATCCATTGAAACTATAGTAACATACAACTCCATCATTTGATTCTCAGGTTGATACTTAACCAATTAAAGTACATATTCTCATTCTTCATCATCAGTTAATGTATATGAAACATACCAAAACCTATCTACAAATTGCAGATGTCTATGTGTGATTGATTATATCACTTGATTGCTCGATAGTTTTAACTTTCGATGAATTTTCCTTTAAAGTGATTCCAAAGTTGTACAGCCTCCAAGCATCACAACACCTTCTGGCCGTATACTATAACTACATCCTTGTTCTGTCTCAATTATTTGACTATTGCAATAAATATAGGTAGCCATCTTTTTTTATCTAAAATAAAAAATCGTTATTATTAGAATGCCAAAAGATTTTAAAATTTTCAACGTTAAGTACATACCTTTCGAAGATGTTATTAATCTTTATGATTCTAAAATTTTACAACATCTTCTTATGCCCTAAACTAAGATATTAATGTTTTTAGTACAATTTTTAACCTCCTAAATGTATTTTAGTTGTTTATAAAGAAAATATGAATCATCTAAAGCATATCCCCCGGGAGTGTCAAACCAAGATGCAGCAAGGCCCATTGTCGTGTACCAGGTTACCTTGAGTCAGGCTCGGAACACCTTGTCAGAGTTGTTACTCATATGTACATCTATGTTAGAGCCACATCCACTTATTTGTATCTAGACAGAGACTTGATTGCTTAGATAACCACATTATCTTTATGATACTATAATTTTAGAGCGTTTATTAAATCCTAAAAGATGACACAACTAAATTTATTTTAATAGCTTATAAAAAATATGAATCAACTAAAGCATATCTCCTGAGAGTGCCAAACTAGGATGTAGCAAGGCCCATTGTCGTGTACCAGGATACCCCGGGTCAAGCCTGAAACCCCTTTTCAGAGTTTTCACTCCTTGGTATATCTGTGTCAGAGCCACATCCACTTGTTTATATCCAGACAGAGATTTGATTTTCTTAGATAACCACATATTCTTTACGCAGCCAAAATTTTAGAATGTTTTCCTATATCCTAAAAGATGACACTAATCATTACTTAACCATTAGTTACTCGTTACTTAACCATTAGTTATTCATTACTTAACCATTAGTTACTTATTACTTAACCATTAGTTACTCATTACTTAACCATTAGTTACTCACTACTTAACCATTAATTATTAGTTAATCATTACTTAACCATTAGTTAATAATTGCTTAACCATTAGTTAATCATTGTTTCACTAACTTCTTCGCTAATTTGTATAACTGCTTCGCTAATTTTTTTTTAAAGGATAGATAACATTAATGACGAAGATCAGTCGATGTAAAAATGCAAAGCCATGAAGGGAAATTTTTCAACCAGAGCTGGTTGACATCGAAGGGGCCTGAGGCCTCTAGCTGATGGGACACATTGTTTCCTTCCCTTTTGGTAAAGGAGAAGGTGTAGCAAGAGAAGCCTTGGTGAAGCGAGTGAATTCTCCTGATGATGAAGCCAAATGACTGGAGTCCTCTATCATTGTGGTTAATAGAATTGATTACAGTGAGGCAGTCAGACTCAATGATGATATCAACCCATCCACGTTCCACAGCGAGCATCATACCTGCCAGGATGGCAGAGGCCTCAGCTACTGCAGGTTCCCAGAAGGCATGATGTGATTCATATTCTGCAGCAATGATTTTCCCCAGATGATTTCTGGCTAGGAGACCGAGAGCAACAAGCCCATCCTTGGGGAGAGACACGTCCACGTTTATCTTAAGAATCCCTTCTGGTGGGGGATTCCAATGAGGGGGACAAGAGGGGATTACACCTAGCATAAAGTGTCATTTGTGGTCCTTCCATCTCTCAATCCATGAAATGGCCCATTCAATCCAGAATTCGGGAGGTTTATGAACGTGGTTAAAAATAGCATCATTACGCCGAACCCAAATGATCCAGGCCAGGGTGCAGAGTGAGCATGAATTGTTCGATGAGAGAGAGGAGCACCAACGCATCAGAAGATCGGGGAGGTCAGAGGCAATGTCCAGTGAAGCATCTGAAGTCAGGCCCCATTTATTCCAAATTTCCTTAGCTCCCGGGCAGTGAATGATGGCGTGCAAAGGAGTTTCTGGAATATTTTGGAAAAAAGGGCATGACTCAGCACTGGCCATATGTCGGTAGACGAGCAGGCTCATGGTAGGGAGGGTTCCCGTGCACACCTGCCACAAAAAATGGCGTATTTTTTGGGGGACGTTGAGCTTCCAAAGTGATTTCCATGGTCCCTCTTCCCGGTTGCCAAGAGCAAGTCTGTAACCGAATCTCACCGTGTAGTCGCCCGATATGTCATTGGTCCAGAAAAGATGGTCAGGGCCTGCATCTGGGACCCAGGGGATGCTCAAGATAATTATTTGGTCTCTTTCATTAAACCATTCATGGATCTTTTCCACACACCACCCCGGTCCCTGGTCTGAAAGGAGGCAGCTGACAGTGGTGTCTTTAAGACCCGGTTGGGCGGGGGATGTAGCCCGCAAACCATCCTTATCGATCAGTCAGGGATCGATCCAGATGTTGATAGATGATCTATTCCCAATCCTCCAGCCCAGCCCTTTTTCCAGGATATTTCGGGCCCCCCAAATGCTTCTCCAGAGGAAGCTAGGACGGGGGGCCAAGAGAGGAAACATGGAAGTCCGAGTTGGGAAAGTACTTAGCTCAGAGTACTCGCGCACAGAGAGATGATGGACGGTTAATAAGGGGCCATCCTTGCTTGGCCAACAGAGCATCATTTAAGAGAAGAAGATTCCAGAATCCCATCCCTCCCTCCAACTTGGGTCTGCAGAGTTTCTCCCAGGCCATCCAGTGGGGTCTATTCTTTCCATCATTTTTCCCCCACCCGAAGTTGGCAGTACATGTATGGATCTGATTGATGATGGTCGTTGGGAGCTTAAAGAGGGACATAAAATAGTTGGGGATAGACTGGATGACAGCTTTAATGAGGGTTTCTTTGCCTGCTTTGGAGATTCTTTTTGGGGTCCAGCCTTGAATTTTTTTCTCAATCATGTCCACCAGAGATGTAAAGATTTTTTTTTGGACCGGCCAATCACTGTGGGTAGCCTAAGATACTTCTGGTGTTTATCGACCATATGGATGCATGCTGATGCACAAAGTTCATCCCTCTTGGCAAGAGGCACCCCTATGCTGAAGGAGATTTCTGATTTTTCGTGATTGATAGACTGTCCAGACGCCCTCTCATATTGCTGGATCACATGGCTGATCACCCGGCATTCATTTAAAGTTGCTCTCGAGAAAAGGAGGCAGTCGTCAGCGAAGAAGAGATGTGACACTGGTGGGATTTCATGGCAGACCTTTGCCCCATGAATAGAATTAGAGGATGCAACCCTGAAAATAAGGTTAGAAAAAACATCAGCCACCAAGATGAAGAGAAATGGGGAGAGGGGATCTCCCTGGCGCAGGCCTCGGGTTGGGGCGAATCCTCAGGTGAGCTCCCCATTGACCTTGATTCTGAAGGAGACGGTCGAGATGCAGTGCATGACTATATCTGTCCATTTAGTACAACCCCCCATTTTCTGCATCACGATTCTAAGGAAATGTCATTCCACTTTATCATAAGCTTTGGTCGTATCCAGCTTCCAGGCCATGGTTCCTCTTTTCACGATGGAGCGTGTTTTCATAGATTGGAACACTTCATGGGCCACAATTGCATTATCAGTGATCAGTCTCTTGGCCACGAAGGCGCTCTAGTTTTCGGAGATAATATCAGGAATCCAAGGGCACAACCGATTGACAAGGATCTTTGAGAAGATCTTATAAGATACATTGCAGAGGTTGATAGGTCTAAAATCAGGGATATCCAGAGGTTTCTTGATTTTGGGAATGAGGACGAGGACCGTTTCGTTGATGGCAGGAATGCTTGTATTCCCCGCCCAGATATTTTTTATCATTTTGCAAATGTCGGGATCGATGATGTGTCGGTATTGTTTAAAGAATAGGGCGGGGAATCCATCCGGTCCCGGGGCCTTAGTGGGGTGGATATATTTCAGAGCCAGGTGTATCTCTTCATTCGTCACATCTTTGGTAAGTTGCTGATTGATCTCTTCGGTGATCACAGGTCTGATGCATTCTTCCACCTCAGCAGACATGAAAGGAGTTCCTGTAGAGAAAAGGTTCTGGAAGTAGCATGTAAAAGCATCGTGAATTCCGATGGTGTCAGAGACTTTGCTTCCATCAGGTTGTGAGATACACGTGATAGAGTTTTTCCAGCGTTTAGCTGAAGCTTTCTGGTGAAAATACCTTGTATTAGCATCCCCTTCTTTAATGTAGATGTCATGCGCCCGCATAGCCCAGAAGCTTTCCTTAACGCGCAGGGCCATGTCCAACTCTCTTTGAGTGGCACCAATCTTGGAGAGATTGCAATTGGATGGGGGTTGCCTGAGTAGGTTGTGCAGTTTCTTTTCAATGGCATCACAATGCCTATCAGGGTGTCAGAATTTCTTGTTGCTCCAAGATCTCAGATTGGATGCTACCTGTTGGAGATTGAGGCCAACATCTTCGTGAGAATTGTTCCAGCTTGATCGGACCACCTCTTCGCATTCCTGGTCTTTTGACCAGAAGCTCTCAAATCTGAAGGGTCTGCTGGAATGCTTGTTACGTTCGCCTTGAGTGCAGTCAATGAAAATTGGGCAGTGGTCCTAACAGTTGAGCATCATGTGGCCAGTGTGGAACATGCTGAAGAGATTTATCCAATCAGTTGAGCCCAGAAATATGTCAAGTCGCTCAGCGATGCGGGTACCATCCGTATTACCTCGAAACCATGTGAAGGGATTACCCGTGTACCCCAGATCAATCAGGTCCGCCCTAGAGACCGCGTCCTTAAAATTAGACATCAGCGCATAGGGTCAAGCAATTCCACCCCGCTTTTCCTTGTGGAACATAATCTCATTGAAGTCCCCTCCGAAGAGAATATGGCTCTGAAGATCATGACGTTGTTTGCATAGAAGATCCCATGATTCCCCCTTCTCATTATGGGACGGCCAGCCATAGAATCCCACAAAAGTCCAAGGCAGGGTGTGGTCCGCCTGAATGGCTGCCGCCACATGGTGCGAGGAGAAGGACAAAATCTTGACGTCGATGTTTTCCTTCCATAGGAGACAGAGTCCCCCTAGATGGACTTGTCTGGAGACCGAGAGGCAGCCTTAGAAGCCACATTTCAGAGCAATGTCAGTGGTGTACTTGTTTTCCAGTATGGTTTCGGACAGGAAAACCATATCGGGGTGACTTTGGGCGCAATTGCGCTGGAGCATGAGAACCGTTCGTGGGTTGTCAAGCCCACGACAGTTCCAGCATAAGACAATCATTGATCTATGCGGGGCTGGGTCTCACCCGCCTCCGCCTTTGGGCTCTCCGAACATGATTTTCCACCAATCGTTTTCCATCTTTTTGGGGAGTCCCCCATTGACTGGCTTGTTTCAATTCGTCTTTTCAGTTCCCCGCGTTTAGGGTCTTCCAGTTTACCATCTCTTTCTTCATGTTGCACCCTTTTCCAGGTTCGACGGGTGATTGGGCCAGGTGGTGGAGTTCCTGCCATCCCGTATTCACCCTTTACTAATTAATATAACTACTTCGCTAATTAATTCAACTGCTTCGCTAATTTATACAACTGCTTCGCAAATTTATACAACTACTTCGCTAATTTGTACAACTGCCTCGCTAATTACCTTTAATTAATTACCTAATTAGAATTAATTAATTACCTAATTTGAATTACTTAATCACCTAATTTGAATTAATTAATCACCTAATTACCATTAATTAATCACATAACTACCATTAATTAATCAAATAATTACCATTAATTAATCACCTAATTGGAATTAATTAATCACCTAATTAGAAATAATTAATCACCGAATTAGAATTAATAAATCACCTAATTGCCTTTAATTAATTACCAAATTAGAATTAATTAATTACCTAATTAGAATTAATTAATTACCTAATTAGCATTACTTAATCACCTAATAAGAATTAAATAATCACCTAATTAGAATTAATTAATCACCTAATTACTATTAATTAATCACCTAATTATAATTAATTAATCACCTAAATACAATTAATTAATCACCTAAATACAATTAATTAATCACCTAAATACAATTAATTAATCACCTAATTATAATTAATTAATCACCTAATTATAATTTATTACACACCTTCTTATAATTAATTACTCACCTAATTACAATTAATTAATCACCTAATTACCATTAATTAATCACCTAAATACAATTAATTAATCACCTAAATGCAATTAATGAATCACCTAATTGTAATTAATTAATCACCTAATTAGAATCAATTAATCAACTAATTAGAATAAATAAATCACCTAATTACCTTTAATTAATTACCCAATTAGAATTAATTAATTATCTAATTAGAATTAATTAATCACCTAATTACCATTACTTAATCACCTAATTAGAATTTATTAATCACGTAATTAGAATTAATTAATCACCTAATTACCATTAACTAATCACCTACTAATTAGAATTAATTAATCACCTAATTAGAATTAATTAATCACCTAATTATCATTCATTAACTACCTAATTATGATTCATTAACTACTGAATTACATTAATCACCTAATTAGCATTCATTAATTGCCTAATTCGAATTAATTAATTACCTAATTATAAATAAATAATTACCGAATTCATTAATTGCCTAATTAGAATTAATCAATTACCTAATTACGATTAGTTAATTAACTAATTACAATTTAATCACCTAATTACGATTAGTTATTTAACTATTTATAATTTAATTAACTATATAGTATTACTTAATAACCTAATTACCATTGATTAATTACAATTACTACAAATAAACAATTACTATTTCAAAATATATTACATTAATTGTGAATTATTTCTATGAACTAAATAAATAAATATATAAATCACCATATTAAACAAATTAAAAATTAGAATTACCTCAGATCGGCGGAAAAGTTTTGATCCTTCGAACAACTACACGGACAAAAAAAGGCAGAGCTTTGAAAGAGATCTTGGAGAGAGAGTGATGATAGGAGAGAGAGATCTTGAAGAGAGAGTGATGAGAGGAGAGGGAGTGAGAGATGTGAGAATGATGGGGGGGGGGAGCCCCTTATATAGGGGAGAATTGATTTGGGCACCACTTGAAGTGACGTTGATCCCTATAGTGGGATACTATCAGCGCCACTTGAAGTGACGCTGATCAGCCCCATTTTCCAAAATAAAAAAACTCATAAAAAAAACAAAAGCCCCATACATCAAATTTTGCCCGAAGTTGAAGCTATGTTTTAGAAGTCTTCAAAGTATAAGAAAAATTAAGGTCAATTACTATCAAAATAATGATATTTAGCCGTGATATTTTAGCTATGATTTTTATGACCACCGTTAAACATTAACAAAAATGTTATTTATCCATGTATTTTTAGCATCGGTTTCATATTTATGTCAATAATTATAAATATCAATATCAATAATTATATTGATATTAAAATAAGAAACAAAAATATCAAAATATGAACAAAAAAAAAAAGACCATTCATGCCCCTTACAAACTACACTACACTTAGGAGGCTATGAAATAAATTTTAGGGTTTTGCTTACCAGGATTTGGTCTTCGCTCGCGATTCCGAGTCCGCAGACAATGCTGGCTTCTAATCGTGGGTTTAAAGGTTCCAGTATTGGACCGTCGATGCTCGTTCGACGACTCTGCTCTTCCCTCATTCGCTCCGACGCCCGTCTGCCTCGGCATCATCAGTTGTCCTGCAACTCTGCCTCGTTCCCCGATTTGTTGCTTCCGTTCGCTCGCTCTGGTTCACTGAAATCAGGATTCCCCAGATCAGGTCCCGTGACCAATCGGTGCGTTCGTTCATACAGCCAGATGAGTGGCGCTCGGTGGCCGCCTGCTGTTCCCATACCCCCGCTCGAAACGGCGGGGAGGGCGGAAGTGTTTAGGGCACTCGAAGCTTCACTGGGTCGCTCCTTCAATTCCCAGCCCCTGGCGCCGTCTCCCAATCCCTTGATTATAGTCATAAGCGGCCCCAGCGGGGTGGGCAAGGATGCCGTCATCAAGAAATTGAGGGAAGTTCGAGATGGCATTGATTTCGTTGTCACCGCAACGAGCCGGGCGAGGCGGCCCGGCGAGGTGGACGGGAAGGATTATCACTTCGTTTCGAAGGAGAAGTTTCTGTCGATGGTGGAGAATGAAGAGTTGTTGGAGTATGCCCTCGTGTACGGGGAGTACAAGGGGATCCCTAAGCAGCAGGTCCGCGAGTGCATGGCGAAGGGGCTGGATATCGTGCTCAGGGTCGATATACAGGGGGCGGCGACATTGAGATCCGTTTTCGGAGGATCTGCGGTGTTCATCTTCCTGGTGGCGGAGAGCGAGGCGGAGCTGGTGGAGCGGCTGATCGATCGGAAGACGGAAACCAAGGAGACCCTTCTGGTGAGGGTGAACACGGCTCGCGAGGAGCTGAAGCATCTCGACCAATTCGATTATGCGGTGGTGAATGCGAAGGGGGAGCTGGAGAGTGCGGTTAAGCTGGTGGAATCCATTATTGATGCAGAGAAAGCTAAAGTTCTACAGAGAGCTGCAGTTGTATAATAATATCCTCTCCCCTCTCTTCCTGTGAGCGTCCTACTGTCTCTTCTAGTTATTTTTTCTCCCCGCACCACCATCATTCATGACTGCTGCAATTATATCCATCAGTAAGCTTTCGTTGTGTATTATCTTTGAGCTTCAAGTCCACCTTTGCAATGTTCCATCTTTCTATATTTTGTGGAAATACCCAGTAAGGCATGTGATTTGTGGTGCTGTATCAGGCTGTGGTCTCTGTTCCACAACCCATCAAACTTTTGTTATTGGGGCAATGGTGAAACACGCAAAAGCTCACCAAATCCAATTTTTTTATGCAATCTCGTGCCCTTACTGAGATTTTCTTTGAGGGGCTGGGTTATTTGAAATTATGTTGCTTTGTTTTCGTTCTTGTTACTTTGTTGCAGGGGATGCCTGGTTCCTGATGATTAAGAGTAATCTAATGGTCACTCATGGACTGATACACTTTGGATCAGAGTTACTGTTGTTTGCTTACCCCGTCCTTCTGTTGACTTCATTTGTATTGATTTAAGTGACTTCAATTTTGTTGCCTTTGTTGATTCTTTGTTTTTATACAATAAGCCTCATAATACATTGTATGAATGATTTGTGACGATGCTTGGAAAATTATTATAGATTCATTTAATGACATTGTATGAATGATTTGTGATGATCTTTTTAATGTCAAAGATTTAATGACATTGTATGAATGACTGTTGAAGTGATGATGCTTTGAAAATTATTATAGATTTATTTAATGACATTGTATGAATGATTTGTGATGATCTTGAATTGATTTTTAATGTCAAAGATTTATGTCAATGATGAAATATTGTTTATGACATTTTGAATAGGAAGATGAACAAAAGGAATTGTAGAAGGTCATGCAAAATTCAATTATTGCATGAAGTGTTGTAATTATGAAGGTCATACAAAATATATTTATATTTTGCATGAAAAAGTTTTGAATAAGAGATTTGAGTTGGTTACATTTGGCTAACACTTTTTATTACCCTTTATTAAAAAAAATGGAACCAACCAACCTAGTCAACCAAAGGGCCCCCCACACCCACTTCTTGGGTGGGGGGTCTACCTCCAGACAGCCAAGGTAGCTATTGAGTAGAGTGAAGGCTTAAGCGTCTACAACAGAGTCATAGTGGGTTTTCATAGCGCCCATAGGGAGCACGCACGGGATGTGCATGGGCGCGCGCATGGAGGTGCTCGGGTGGACCACTCATGTGTGGTGCAACTCGATGATGGGCGTGGGTGCAAGGTGTTTCAGGTGCCAACCTCAGTGTCGGCTTGAGGGTGAAGCATCGTAAGATTGTTTATTAAGCGCGCCTCGATTGATGGGAGAATCGATGTGGGACACAGAGCGTCGTGGTACTGTTCATCTGTTAAATGATGCGCAAATAACGTGTGTCGTTCGATCTATTTTATGCGGATCGCCCGTTCGCACAACGATCATCATCTTCCTTGCCAAAACCCTCATTCATTCTTTACTGTTTCAACGCATAAGATTTTCATAGTTCTTGTTCACCTGATCAAACAAAAGCCTTGTCCACATTTAAGATGGTTACGTCGACCTTCAGAGATCCAGGCGAGTCTGAAATATTTGTTGCAAATAGTATTCATGCATTTGTCATGCATGAACAGATGAACTCAAACCGTGATGTCGCCTATAATAATGCCAAGCTTTTGGATGAAGGAAATGCTTGCCAAATGCATGAGGTATGTTCAATATAATTGTACACGCATGCAGTTACAATTGCATGCATATGGATCGAATGCAAAACAGAAGGCAATTATAGTTTGTAAAATGTTTTCCTTTATAACCAATACTTGATTTTCATATATATGATCCCTCTTTAATGTTAAAGTAAATGTGTAATTGTGAAATAGCTTCAATAAAACCTTTTAGTAATGTTAATACCTTGGACCCTCATGTAGGGGTTGGTGCTAATGTTGCTTTGAGAGTTATCTTGGACGGGAATGTAGACGTTTCTGGTGGATCTCTGTTGACTTATTCAGTTTCATTGGACCTAGAGGTTAGATAAGCGAGCCTAGTGACATTTTTGGTGTGACTCTAGTTTTTAAGTCTATGCCTTGCATAAGGGGTGAGCCTGATTGTAGTAATGCCATAAGTGATAGGAAGCTGATAGACGTTTGTGCTAAGTTCCTAGGCAAAATAAGTGATATTCTTCTGATAGTTTGAGTTGGGTAGGACTCTTAGTAATGAAACGACACTCCAAGGTATATGAGTGGTTGTTCGGTAAGTTGAACCCTGAGGGGGTATTACCATATACGGGTACCCAATGAGCGTCATCTTTTTATCCTTTTATGTCGACATTTTGACCCTCTAAGTGTAGGTTCCGGGCGCAGCAGAAGCGCGTTGATCAGTGTACCCAACTTTAATTTTTTCCTTTAACAACGATCAATCCGAGATCCGTCACGATAATAAAACGCCAGATCTTCGGAATAGAACGAAAAACGAAAGAAAGAGAGTCCCAGAATCATAGAGAGGATCATCATATGTTGGTTATAATTAATTTAATTAAAAGATAAGAATTACCTTGATGGAATTCTCTCTCCGTTGATGTTTCTGGTCACGATCTGATGTGATCCGTTGTTGTGTCGTAGAATCCAAGTGTAGGATTCCTCTAGCGGTGATCCACACGTGTTCCACGTATCTCTGGACGTCGCCGAAGGGATCTTCTGGTATTAGCGCGAAAGAGCATTCGTTTGCGATATCCGCCTTCGCTTGCGATATCCGCCTTCGATCGCCTTGAGAGCCGCTTGCAAAGCGCTCTCCTTGATTCGGTGGAGGAGGATCTCTCTCGTAGCTTGAGAGCGTTCTTGGAAGAAAAAAAATTCTCTCTTGGCTTGAGAGTTTTCTTTAGATATGTTGTGCACAACCCCACAAAATGGCTAGACTAATGAGAATTATATAATTGAGTTTTTAATTACTTAGAATAATAAAATGAATTAATTACCCAAAATCATTTATTCATTTCATTTAATTTTTAGTAAGACCCCATGTCTAATAATAACAGTTGACTATTATTATTACTTGACATGTGCCCGACGAATTACACCTAATATTATTTAATTAAATAAATAATATTATTTCTCACAAATCCCCAGAAAAACTACACGATGTGTATATTAATATACATGACGCGTACTTTTGTTTTTTTTCATTTTCTTTATTTCCTTCACCACATTTATTAGACCTTGAATAATGTTTATTTATTTCTCAAATAAATATCACTGCATTACTCGCTAATAAATATATTATTTCTTCCACAATATATTCTCTCGAATAACTCGTGTTGAAATAAATGCGATCAGACATCCTTGAATAATTATTAAACCACAATCGAGAATAATCTTTATTCAATTTGTTAAATTAATATTTAATTGAGATACTTGGACACACTTAGTGTGTGACCCTCTAGACCTCTTTCTCAGTGGCATTAGGCGGTGCCTGTCTAAAGTCTAATGTTAACGTCTAGCAACACGCCAAGACACTCATAGAGAAAGAAGTTAATGCCTCAATAACATGTCACCTCCTACGAACGCTTACCGTGTAATGTAATCTCTTTGTTTTGATATCTTTAATCAAACGGGTTGCATGCTGGTGCCATCAACCCATGTGCTCGATTATTCTTTCTTTGAATTCCCGGAATTGAACTTGCCCATTCCTCACCATGACCATGAATTTATTTATGCTATATCAATTTCATCAAAGAGTCTGAGATATCTACTTCCGTTATGGAACAGAAGGGGAAAATCCTTTCTCGCATTATCTATTAATGCAGTATTACTCATGACGCACCCAACATATCCTACCTCGCAGCGAACAGTGTTTCATCACAATTTTCGTCTATACATCTAAGTGTGCGAGTTGTAATATCCATTAATAATAATCTTAAAGTATAAGGACCAATACACACGTCCACAGATGAGAACATCCAATGACACTATGAAATGTGGATTTCTTTCTGGCGGGCCTCGTTCTCGTAATATCATCCTAGATATTACCAAGGGCGCACACCATGAGAAGGTGCCTCAAAGTTTTATGAGTTCTCACCCCTAATGACATGTGTTATTTATGTCCCTCAAATAACATCATCCGGCTATAGAACATATATTCAAGAATAGTGTTATGACACATCCGAGTTTTCATCATAGCAGAGATCCGCTATAATCTTTTAGTGCAACAGCCATCCTTGGGACATTATCACATGTATTGTCACGCAGAAGAACAATCAAAATGCGATATGATATATATTAACGAACAAAGTACAAAGTAATTGGTTCTAGGTCACCAACTCCAACAGACTCCCACTTGGACTAGAGCCAACTGCTAACAACCTTTAACCCGTTAGCTCTCATGTGATATTCATGCTTCTGCTGAGATAAACCTTTAGTCATGGGGTCTTCCACGTTCTCCTCTGTGGACACTCTGCTTACTGCAACTTCACCCCTTTGATAGAAATCCCTCAAGAGGTGATACTTTCGGAGTACGTTCTTTTTCCGTTGATGTGACCTTGATTCTTTTGCAAGAGCCACCGTTGCAGTATTATCACAATACAATGTGATAGAATCTTTACTGCTAGACACCACATCAAGCTCCTGGACAAAGTTCTAAATCCAGATGACTTCCTTGGCTGTATCAGAAGCCACTATATATTCGGACTCCGTTGTAGAATCGACGACAACTGTTTGCTTTGAACTCTTCCAGTTCACAGCTCCTCCATTGAGACAGAAAACATATCCAGATTGCGACTTCAGATCGTTGTGATCTATTTGAAAATCAGCATTAGCATACCCTCTAATGACAAGATCCTCGTCTCCTCCACACACCAGGAAAATATCCTTAGTTCTTCTTAGATACTTAAGGACAGTCTTAACAGCAGTCCAATGCTGTTCTCCTGGATCTGCTTGATATCTGCCTACCATGCACAGTGCATAGACAACATCAAGCCTGGTACATAACATGACATACATGATGGATCATATAGACGAAGCATATGAAATCTTACTCATTTTATCTTTCTCCTGTTGTGTTTGAGGACACATTTTCTTAGAAAGATGTAGGCCACGTGACACTGGAACCAATCCCCTCTTGGATTGTTCTATACTAAATCTATTTAGTATCTGGCCAATGCATGTACCCTGACTTAGTCCAAGCAGCCTCTTGGATCTATCGCGAATGATCTTGATCCCTAGAATGTAAGCTACTTCACCCAAGTCCTTCATGAAGAAACACTTGTTCAACCATTCCTTAACTGACTGTAAGACTGGCACATCGTTTCTAATAAGTAATATGTCGTCAACATATACTACTAGGATAATGACCACATTCCCATTAAACTGCTTATAAACACATGGCTCACATTCGTTCTTAATGAAAGAACTTTCTTTATGGCTTCATCAAATCGAATGTTCTATGACCTGAATGCTTGCTTTAATCCATAAATGGATTTCTGTAACTTGCAAACCCGTTTGGCTTCACCTGGTGTCACAAACCCTTCTGGTTGTGTCATATAGACATCTTCCTGAAGGTTCCCGTTAAGGAATTCTGTTTTGACATCCATCTGCCAAATTTCATAGTCATTGTAACGCCCCGACCCCAGCTACCCATAGTTGGTGCATTATTACATAACATTGACATGATCACAAGAAGGATCAAGTCTCGAAAGACCGATTAGTTTAGTAGCCTTGGAAACACTAGATACATTAATAAAGTTTACATTACATCATAAAATGAAAACTACAACAACATAGTCTCCATAGTCCACACTCATAACCCCTCACACTATCCCTGCAGGTCATTCATAAAATACTTCTTCACATTCTGGAAAAAATAAAACATAGAAAGGGGTGAGCTCAGATGCCCAGTAAGGATAACAATATAGCGGAAACTTTCATAAATAAGCATAAACATTTAAGGCAATGTATAACTAAAACAAAAGCCCTTTTAAACTTGAACTTCAGCATAATATGGCAGAAATAAAATGAAATATTGTCATTTACTTATTCACATGGATATTCTACTAATCGAATAATCACATGCAATATCAATAACCACTTTCATAATGATGGAATGTATAATGCCAGACTATCATAACCACATAGTCAAGGCTTTGTGTCAAGACTACAAATAAGATTTTGTCAAGGCTTTGTGCCAAGACACTAGTTTGTCTCATGAGACCTACCGATGCATCGAAGAGCTATAGCGGGCTCCACCCGTCACTTATTAAGTCCAATACATTCCTCATATGAACAGGTTTAAACACAATATAAACATTCGTATTAAAACTAGCATACGAAATGTCAATACTTTCTCCATAAACCATGAATGGTATAAAAATAACACATCCACAGTCAAACATATCACAAAACCTTCAATACAATATGGAAGTATTGTATCATAATAAATCAACTTCAAATAAACTTAAAATCCATCAAAGGATGTTGACTTAGATGAAATCAAAACTATTTGAGAGAAATATCTCTTTTTTTTGAAATCATTTAAAAGTCACATAATTATAAAAGAAAAAATTTATTTTAAAAATATTCTTATAAACTTGTAAGGGAAGCTTTGACGATTTTATAACGGCGGAAAATAGCCACACCCACCGTATAAGTTAAAAAATACATTCTCACCTTAATTCTGTCGAAAAGGTTAAAAAAGACCTTGTTTGGAAAACGACAGAAAGATTCATTTATAAACTTCTTATAAAAAGTCAACAAGGGTATAAATGACTTTAACCCATAGTCTGTAAAATAGTAATAATGATTTGAAATACATTTTTAAGAAACATGAATGTTGATGATAAAGAGGTCCAATAGATAATTACGTATAAACAACCTCGGATAATGAAGAGATTGTGAAATAAACCCTTACCTTGTACTTTTCCTTAGTCGATGGTATGTTAACCTCCTGTATAATAGTTAAAACATTGTTATTAAATTATAGAAGAACCATATACATAATTATGATATCATATATGATCTTCTAATAATGCTTTGTTAATAATATTTTAGTATTATCGTCGTTTCAGGTGTTAACTTACTCGTTTTATTTTATATGTTTTGTTACATAAGTCATGTTTGTTATGGATAGGTTGTATATTATTCATATCCAGAATGATATAAAGTTCTTAAACATTACTTTTAATCATCAAATGAGAATTAGTCTTGAATGGATACGATGGGGAATGGATCTCATCGCGTTCATGGAGACGGTAGTCCGTACGTACGCACGAGCGACAATATCATTCTTTTGATATTAAAATAATATATAATTGGATGGTATATCATATATACAGAATCATTATCATGTTATATTTATTATTTTCATGAGTTACACATCATTATTATACCCATCCAAATAATAATATATTGAATAACAATTACACCACGACGTGGAGATAGTAAGACGTACGTACACACGTATGGTGACATGTCATTCAAAGGATGGATAGAATACTGAATATGGTTGTACCATATTTATAATAACATCACAGTATATAGAAGATACTTGAGTTATTATTTTATAATGGAAATAACAAAGAAAGAAGAAGTCGAAGAAGAAAGGAACTTGAAAGAGGGTGGTGAAAACATTACCTCTTGTTCGGGTTCTTCCTTTTGATTTGATCAAAAGGGCTCCTTAGGATGACTTTATGATCAAACTAAGGCATCTAGGTTGAAGAGAGGGATGTTGAGAGAGTATTTGGGCAGGGGTTGGCCGAGCCAAAAGACTTTGAATGTGTGAATTAGTGAGAAGGGGGAGTGCCCTTTTATAAGAGGGGTGATGGGCACCTTTGGAAAATCTAGAAATATTATTTTATAATAAATTCATATTCGGTTTCTAATGGCTCCAAAGTGAATTATTTAAATGTTAAGGTGGGGATAGGTCGAAATCCATTCAACCAATAGATTTTAGACAGATTTGGGTCATTATATTAACCTTATCTTTTAGTTTTAACTTTTAGTTAATTAGTTTGACACTTACCATGTCAGTTTGTATTTTTATATTATATAGTTAATAAAATTACTATATACATCCAAGCGACCCCCAAGTGGTCCATTAATGATACAACTATCATTATATAAGTCTCTTGGCTGAACCTTATATTTTTAGGAATTTAATATCAATTAATAATATAATATTTGTTTTAAAAACTCTTTTATGTCAATTTTGACACTATTTGGTATTTGATTTTTGTGAAAATCATAACATCATGATTACTTCGAAAAAACATAATTAAATAAATATTAACATTTCATATTTACCTATAAAATTAGTTTAATTCATAAAAGTCTCAAATTACATTTATTTGGATACTTATAATAACAATTATTTTAATATTTCATTAGTTAGATAATTAATGCATCACCATTGTGTCATAAATAAATTAAATTATTTAATGTCTAAAAATTATAAATAAAATACCATTATGTAGGAAATCTTTTTAGCTTTCTAATGAATATTTATAATTGAATTTATCTTATGTATAACCCTATATTAAAAACGTTTTAGTTATTAAACTTTGATTTTAACTCTTTTAACTCTTCTTTGAATTAAATAATAATAAATGTCCTAATCTAATCCAAGTGGACCTAAATGATAATATTTTATTTCTAAGGTTGTTTTTGGTCGAGATACACTTGTCCAATTGAATTAGGACATGTGTTTGGGTAATAGTAATATCATTTTTACCCTTAATTACCCTATTTACTATTAACCGTGGTAAATAAAAGTAAAAAGTTACTGTTCACCAAAAATTATTTTTATCTTATTGAACCACATTTTACTCTTTGATATTAACCGTGTCTCTCGGATTTTTGAAATTACATTCATAGAAACTGTAAAATTAAGTTTTATGTGAATTTCCAAATTCTCCTAGGAGGCGGGTAAAAGACGGTGAAAAGTTCAATAAAATTTATATATATATAAAATTATTCTAAACTAACTCCAATGAATTACATTGAACTTATATAGGTATTATGTATCTATTTTGACCTTAATTAAATTTAAATAAAATAAATAATTATTTAAATAAAAATTCGTTTTTAAACTATAACTCAGTGTTTTTTCACTATTCATCAAAAAATTGAAAGTTTTCAGAAAAATACCAAAATTTCACCATAGGCTAATTTCGATATTCCGAATTCAAATATGAAGTCCATTTTGAAAGATAAATTTTTTAAAATTTCAAAGAGTGGGTATTACTATTCATAACGACTAGTTTGATTGGTTGTGGTGTGTGTTAGAACTCGAAGTTACGTACAACACAAGCTATTGTATTATTCAAAGAGAAGCGTACCGTAGAAGCTTGGGGTGTTACATTCTCCCCTCCAAATAATTTCATCCTCGAAATTTCTAGAATACTACCGCATGAAAAGACTCGGGTGATTCTTCATCATAAGTTCCTTGGGTTCCCACGTTGCGTCTTCCATTTTATGGTTTCTCCACAGAACTTTTACCAGGCGAGTCGTCCGGTTTCTCAGCACTTGTTCTCTGGTATCAAGAATCCTGATGGGATCTTTGCAATAAGACAGATCAAGTTCCAGTTCTAATTCTTCGTAAGTAAGTACATGCGTTGGGTCATACATGTATTTTCTCAACAGTGATACGTGGAACACATCGTGAACTTTGGAGAGATTTGGCGGCATTGCCAAACGGTAATCTACAACACCAATTCGTTCTAGAATTTCAAAAGGTCCGATATACCTGGGACTCAATTTACCTTTCTTACCGAAACATATAACTCCCTTCCATGAAGATACCTTCAAGAAATCATGATCTCCTACATGAAATTCCAAATCTTTCCTTCGGTTATCGGCATAGCTCTTCTGCCTACTTTGAGCTGCTTTGATGTGGTTTTGGATTACCTTTCCCTTTTCCATCGTTTCTTCCACCAGTTCTGGGCCTACAAGTTTTCTTTCACCAATGTCATCCCAATAGGTTGGTGTGCGACATATCTTTCTGTATAACGCTTCATATGGTTCCATCCGAATACTTGAATGGAAGCTATTGTTATAGGAAAATTCCACCAGAGGTAAATATTGATCTCACATACCCTGAAAGTCAAGTGAGCATGATCTCAACATGTCTTCTAAGGTTTGAATAATCCGTTCTGATTGTCCATCTGTTTGAGGGTGGTAGGCAGTGCTCAAACGAAGTTCAGTATCCAAGGCCTTCTGAAGACTCTTCTAGAATCTTGAAGTAAAACGGGGATCACGATCAGATACAATCGATAGGGGTACTCCATGAAGTCTCACAACTTCATTAATATATAGCCTTGCTAGATGTTCAAGTGGTAAATCCTCCCTTATAGAAAGAAAATGTGCTGACTTAGTAAGACGATCAACAATAACCCATATTGCATCGTTCCTTCTAGGAGTCTTTGGTAGCCCCATGAAAAGGTCCATCGTAATATTAACCCATTTCCACTCAGGTATGGGAAGAGGTTGCATGACTCCTCCAGGCTGTTGCCTTCCAGCTTTCACTTGTTGATAAACTATACATCTTGATACAAAATCAGCAATCTCCCTCTTCATGTTGTCCCACCAAAAATGTTCTTTTAAATCTCTATACATTTTGGTGCTCCCAGGGTGTATAGAGAAATTGGAACTATGAGCATCATCTAACAACTCTCTTTTTAGATCAGGTATATTGGGAACACAAAGTCTCTTCCCAAATTTCAAAATCCCATCTTCATACAAAAAGTCACTCAATCTCCCACCATTCACAGCTTTAATCTTCTTTTGAAACTCTTCATCACTAGTCTGAGAACTATTTTTTTCTTTTCTAGTAAAGATGGTTTGACAACCATTTGAAAAAGTATTGAGGTTTCACCTTCTATAGTGATTCCCATATCCATCTTTACTAGATCCATGTAAATAGGATCTCTTTCAATTCTCATCATGTTCAAAACTCCATGATCTTTTCTACTCAAAGCATCTGCCACCTTATTTGCCTTCCTCGGGTGGTAGTGTATAGTGCAATCATAATCCTTGAGTAGTTCAAGCCATCGTCTTTGCCTCATGTTGAGTTCTTTCTGTGAGAAAATATACTTCAAACTCTTGTGATCAGTATAAATCTCACATTTTTCACCATAGAGGTAGTGTCTCCATATCTTCAAAGCAAATATCACAGCTGCTAACTCGAGATCATGAGTAGGATAGTTTTGCTTATGAATTTTTAGTTGTCGTGATGCATAGGCAATAACCCTATCATTCTGCATAAGGACACAACCAAGTCCTTTATTCAATGCATCACTATAAATAACGAATCCATCATTCCCCAATGGTAGAGTCAATATAGGAGCATCGACTAATCTTTTTTTCAGTTCTTCAAAAAATTCTTCACACTCTTTTGTCCAAACAAATTTAACCCCTTTTCGTGTGAGCTTTGTTAATGGGTTAGCCAATCGGGAAAAATTCTGGACGAAATGCCGATAATAACCTGTTAAACCAATAAAACTGCGTACCTCAGTTATACTCGTCGGGGCTGGCCATTCTTGGATTGCCTTAGTCTTAGAAGGATCAACAGAGATTCCATCTTTAGAGACAATATGGCCAAGAAAAGAAATCTCCTGAAGCCAGAATTCACACTTGCTAAACTTCCCATATAATTCATGTCTTCTCAGAGTCTTCAGGATAATACGCAAGTGATTTTCATGATCTTTGTAGATTTTGGAGTATACTAAGATATCATTAATAAATACCACCACAAATTCATCTAGATATTCCTTCAAAACTCTATTCATTAGATCCATGAATACAGATGGTGCATTAGTCAATCCAAAAGGCATTACTATGAACTCGTAATGCCCATACCTGGTTCAAAATGCTATCTTTAGAATGTCTTCCTTCTTCACACACAACCGATGATATCCAGATCGAAGGTCAATCTTTGAAAAGTATTGATCTCTATACAGTTGGTTAAATAAATCATCAATGCATGGAATGAGATACTTGTTCTTTATTGTTATAGCATTGATCTCTCTATAGTCGATACATAACCTCATAGATCCATCTTTTATTTTAACAAAAAGAACAGGGGCTCCCCATGGAGAAACACTAGGGTGAATAAATCCCTTATTAATCAATTTCTCAAGTTGTTTCTTTATTTCAACTAATTCCACAATGGACATTCTATAAGGGGTCTTCGATATAAGCCTTGATCCAGGAATTAAATCAATGGAAAACTCAACTTCTCGTTGTGGAGGATGTCCAGGTAAATCTTCCTGAAACACATCTACATATTCTTTCACAATAGGTACATCCTCTATTTGAACATTCATTTCCTCACCCACAGTCATTTCATTCTCTTCCTCCCCAATAATTGAATTTATTTGAGCTACTAGGGGTGGATCTAGGTAAGAATTAGGTGGTGATGATTCCACTCTAAAGATGAGGTGTTCCTTATCATCATCATCATCAAAAATAGTAACCTCCTTCTTCTTACAATAATTTTTTTCATCATGGTTCGAAAGCCAATCCATACCGAGGATTATATCAAATTCAATCATAGGTATGATGATGAGATCAGCAGATAAAGAACATTTATGTGCTCTAATGAGGACTGATTCACAAAACTTTGTTGCAATGATACTTCTCTTAGGAGTTTTAACTGACAACTCTCTTGTTAAATCAAATTGGAAATATCTAATTTTCTTAGCAAACTGGGAAGATATGAAACAATGCAATGATCCAGAATCAAATAATGCATTTTCTAAACTTGAGGAAACCATTAAATTACCTGCCACCACATCTTTCGGAGCTTCTTCCTTAGCAGTAGTGATAGCATAAGCTTGGCCTTGATCCATTGGCCTTTTCTGTGGTAAGTTCCCCTGACGCTTAGGACATTCATTTGCATAATGTCCCATCTTCCTGCAGTTGTAGCATTGAACATCGGTAGCTTCTTTCTTCCCCTTGTAATCACGAGCTTGGTGGCCTTTTTCACCGCACTTGTAACAGACTCCCATTCCTTTCAAGCAAGTACCGGGGTGTTTCTTCCCACATTTACTGCAGGATGGATATTCAACTTTTCCCTTCTTCCCCTTATTTCCATTCCCAGATTGATCCGCAGATCTCTTCTTCTCTTACTTTTCTTTAAAGTCATAAGACTTAAAGAATTCCTTTTCTGTCTTGATAGCACATGAGACAATGTATTCATATGATGAGAAGGATTGTGAGACTAATACTCGACGGAGAAATGGTTTTAACCCATCAAAGAAACGATCAATCTTACTTCTTGGGTTACGTATATAATCTCCAACATACCTTATTAACCTTGTAAAGTTAGCCTCATACTTTGTGACATTCTTATACTCCTTTTGTCTCAGACTCATAAATTGCCTTTCCATATCTGCTCGATGGTCACGAGGAAAGTATTTTTCTAAGAAAAGATTTTTGAACTCCCTCTATTCCATATTTGATACTTCATCATCTTCTTTTGTGTTTTGAATCAATGACCACCATTGATCAGCATCTCCAGTGAGGCGGTAAACTTCCATGATAACTTTTTCCCTTTCACTACTCCCCAAATCTTGAAATATTTTCTCTAGGGGATTTATCCATTTCTCATCTACCAATGGATTTGTACTCCCATTGAATGTTGGTGGTTGTTACCTCATGAAGAGGTCTAACATTGATCCTCCACGCTGCGGATTAGGGTGCTCCATACGAGTAAGGTTATTATTCATAACCTGAGTGAGTTGTCCCAGTATGGTGATTAGCTGATCAGCACCAGTTGCATCACCAGCTCCACTATAATTATCTTGAGCAGGAGGGCAATCCCTACATGGAGTTCGTGCATTGATACGGTTTCCATTCCTTCCACTAAGCGCCATTTCTAAACAATGGCATAAACTAGATCAGTTTATGAATCACAATACATAAATCCAACGTGTAAAACACTTAACATAAATTGAACTATTTATGGATATAATCTATAATCATAAAAAATGTTTTCTTTGAGGAAGTATATACTCATAATCCCTTCATAATGGTTTGTAAAGAAAATGAGAGTTATCCTAAGCATATCCTACGGGAGTGTCGTAACCAAGAGTGCAACAAGGCCCGTTGTCGTGCACCAGTTCCCGTTCGAGTCTAGCTCAAAGCGGTGTTTTCATGTTTTACCCCTAGGTACATCTGTGCCAGAGCCGCCTCTACCTGCTCGTATCCAGACAGGGATGTATTGCTCGGAAAACTCACAAAATCTCTACAATACCAAAATTCTAGGAAGTTATTCTATAATAATCCCCAAAGTTCATCTTAGGTCTATGTGATCTAATCAGAGTTTATCTAATTCTAGCTTCCAAGGTTTGTACTAAACTTCCTCTGATACCAACTGTAACACCCCGACCCCAGTTACCCAGAGTCGGTGCATTATTACATAACATTGGAATGATCACAAGAAAGATCAAGTCTCGAAAGACCGATTAGTTTAGTAGCCTTGGAAACACTAGATACATTCATAAATTTTACATTACATCATAAAATTAAAACTACAACAACATAGTCTCCATAGTCCACACTCATAACCCCTCATACTATCCCTACAGGTCATTCATAAAATACTTCTTCACATCCTGGGAAAAATAAAACATAGAAAGGGGTGAGCTCATACGCCCAGTAAGGATAACAATATAGCGAAAACTTTCATAAATAAGAATAAACATTTAAGGCAATATATAACTAAAAAAAAGCCCTTTTAAACTTGAAATTCAGCATAATACGACAAAAATAAAATGAAATATTTCCATTTACTTATTCATATTGATATTCTACTAATCGAATAATCACATGAAATATCAATAACCACTTTGATAATGATGGAATGCATAATGTCAGACTATCATAACCACATAGTCAAGGGCTTGTGCCAAGACTACAAATAAGATTTTTTCAAGAACTTATGCCAAGACACTAGTTTGTCTCATGAGACCTACCGATGCATCGAGGAGCTATAGCGGGCTCCACCCGTCACTTATTAAGTCCAATTCATTCCTCATATGAATAGGTTTAAACATAACATAAACATTCGTATTAAAACTAGCATATGAAATATCAATACTTTCTCCATAAACCATGAATGGTATAAAAAAAACATCCACAGTCAAACATATCACAAAACCTTCAATACAATATGGAAGTTTTGTATCATAATAAATCAACTTCAAATAAACTTAAAATCCATCAAAGGATGTTGACATAGATGAAATCAAAACTATTTGAGAGAAATATATCTTTTTTTTGAAATAATTTAAAAGTCACATAATTATAAAAGAAAACATTTACTTTAAAAATATTCTTATAAGCTTGTAAGGGAATCTTCGATGATTTTATAACGGCGAAAAATAGCCGCACCCGCCATATAAGTTAAAAAATACATTCTTACCTTAATTCTGTCGAAAAGGTTAAAAAGGACCTTGTTTGGAAAAAGACAGAAAGATTCCTTTATAAACTTCTTATAAAAAGTCAACAAGGGTATAAATGACTTTAACCCATAGTCTGTAAAATAGTAATAATGTTTTGAAATACATTTTTAAGAAACATGGATGTGGATGATAAAGAGATCCCAGTAAATAATTACGTATAAACAACCTCGGATAATAAAGAGATTGTGAAATAAACCCTTACCTTGTACTTTTCCTTAGTCAATGGTATGTTAACCTCCTGTATAATAGTTAAAACATTTTTATTAAATTATACAAGAACCATATACATAATTATGATATCATATATGATCTTCTAATAATGCTTTGTTAATAATATTTTAGTATTATCGTCGTTTCGGGTGTTAACTTACTCGTTTTCTTTAATATGTTTTGTTACATAAGTCATATTTGATATGGATAGGTTGTATATTATTCATATCCAGAATGATATAAAGTTCTTAAAAATTACTTTTAATCATCAAATGAGAATTAGTCTTGAATGGATACGATGAGGAATGAATCTCATCGCGTTCGTGGAGACGTTAGTCCGTATGTACGCACGAGCGACAATATCATTCTTTTGATATTAAAATAATATATAATTGGATGATATATCATATATATAGAATCATTATCATGTTATATTTATTATTTTCATGAATTACACATCATTATTATACCCATCCAAATAATAATATATTGAATAACAATTACACCACGACGTGGAGACGGTAAGCTGTACGCACGTACGTATGGTGACATGTCATTCAAAGGATGGATAGAATACTGAATATGGTTGTACCATATTTATAATAACATCACAGTATATAGAATATACTGGAGTTATTATTTTAGAATGGAAATAACAAATAAATAAGAAGTTGAAGAAGAAAGGAACTTGAAAGAGGGTGGTGAAAACATTACCTCTTCTTCGGGTTCTTCCTTTTGATTTGATCAAAAGGGATCCTTAGGATGACTTTCTGATCAAACTAAGGCATATAGGTTGAAGAGAGGGAAGTTGAGAGAGTATTTGGGCAGGGTTTGGCCGAACCAAAAGGCTTTGAATCTGTGAATTAGTGAGAAGGGGGAGTGCCCTTTTTTAAGTGGGGTGAGGGGGCACCTTTAAAAAATCTAGAAATATTATTTTATAATAAATTCATATTCGGTTTCTAATGGATCCAAAGTGAATTATTTAAATGTTAAGGTGGGGATAGGTTGAAATCCATTCAACCAACAGATTTTAGACAGGTTTGGGTCATTATATTAACCTTATCTTTTAGTTTTAACTCTTATTTAATTAGTTTGACGCTTACCATGTCACTTTGTATTTTTATAATATATAGTTAATAAAATTACTATATACATACAAGAGACCCCCCAAGTGGTCCATTAATGATACACCTATCATTATATAATTCTCTTGGCTGAACCTTAGATTTTTAGGAATTTAATATCAATTAATAATATAATATTTGTTTTGAAAACTCTTTTATGTCAATTTTGACACTATTTGGTATTTGATTTTTGTGAAAATCACAACAACATGATTATTTAGAAAAAATATAATTAAATCAATAGTAACATTTCAGATTTACCTATAAAATTAGTTTAATTCATAAAAAGTCTCAAATTACATTTATTTGGATATTTATAATAACAATTATTTTAATATTTCATTTGTTAGGTAATTACTGCATCACTATTGTGTCGTAAATAAATTAAATTATTTAATGTCTAAAAATTATAAATAAAATACCATTATGTAGGAAATATTTTTAGATTTCTAATTAATATTTATAATCTAATTTATCTTATGTATAATCCTATATTAAAAATGTTTTAGTTATTAAACTTTGATTTTAACTCTTTTAACTCTTCTTTGAATTAAATAATAATAAATGTCCTAATCTAATCTAAGTGGATACAAATGATAATATTTTATTCCTAAGGTTGTTTTTGGTCGAGATACACTTGTCCAATAGAATTAGGACATGTGTTAGGGTAATATTAATATCATTTTTACCCTTAATTACCCCATTTACTATTAACCGTGGTAAATAAACGTAAAAAGTTACTATTCACCAAAAATTATTTTTATCTTATTGAACCACATTTTACTCTTTGATATTAACCGTGTCTCTCGGATTTTTTAAATTACACTCACAGAAGCTGTAAAATTAAGTTTTATGTGAATTTCCAAATTCTCCTAGGAGGTGGGTAAAAGACGGTGAAAAGTTCAATAAAATTTTTATATATCTAAAATTATTCGAAACTAACTCCAATGAATTACATTGAACTTATATAGGTATTATGTATCTATTTTGACCTTAATTAAATTTAAATAAAATAAATAATTATTTAAATAAAAATTCGTTTTTAAACTATAACTCAGTGTTTTTTCACTATTCATCAAAAATTGAAAGTTTTCAGAAAAATACCAAAATTTCACCCTAGGATAATTTTGATATTCTGAATCCAAATATGAAGTCCATTTTGAAAGATAAAATTTATAAAATTTCAAAAATGTGTATTACTATTCATAATGGCTAGTTTGATTGGTTGTGGTGTGTGTTAGAACTCAAAGTTGTGTACAACACACGCTATTGTATTATTCAAATAGAAGCGTACTGTAGAAGCTTGGGGTGTTACAGTTATGGTAAGATGATATGGAAAGTATGATTCTTATGGATTTAAACATGGAAACTGGTGAGAAGGTTCCATCATAGTCAATTCCTTGACGTTGTTTGAATCATTTAGCCACCAACCTTTACTTATAGGTGTTAACTTGACCTTCAATGTCCAACTTTCTCTTGAATACCCATTTGCACCCAACATGATTTACATCAACTGGCTCATCGACCAGAACCCAAACTTGATTATGATACATGGAATCCATCTCAGAATTCATATCTTCTAGCCATCTTGTAGCTTCTGAGTTTTCTACTACTTCCTTGTAGGAGAGAGGTTCATTATTGTCCAACAATAATGATTCACTATCCTCAGTGACTAGGAAACCAAATCTCTCTGGTTCCCTTACCTCTATTGAACTCTTATGCAGTACTTGTGTTTCTAGAACCTCTTCCACAGGGACCTATGGAACTTGTTCTTGTACTAAATCATGTGTATATTGAGCATCAACTTCATTGAATTCAATCTTACTCCCACTATCCTTTTTGAGGATGTGCTCCATCTCAAGAAAGACAACTTGTCTGGCGATAATGAATTTCTTGTCTGAAGGGTTATATAGGTAATATCATTTTGTTTCCTTGGGATATCCTATAAAGATACACTTCGTGCCCCGGAGTGATAGTTTGTTGCCTGATAAGGCCTTAACAAATGCCTCGCATCCCCATACACGTGTGTGCGACAAAATGGGTTTCTTTTAATTTCATATCTCGGAGGGAATTCCATTTGCCGCCATAGTTGGTACTCAGTTTAATGTGTATACTGCAGTTTGTAATGCATATCCCCAAAATTTAATGGAAGATCTGCATGACTCATCATCGACCTCACCATGTCCAACAAGGTGCGATTCATCCTTTCAGTAACACCATTCCACGGTGGTGTATAAGGAGTGAGTTGAGATAGAATCCCAGACTCCCATATAAGATCGATGAAATCTTGGTTCAGATATTCTCAACCTCGATCCGATCAAAGTTTCTTTATCTTCTTACCAAGATGATTCTCCACTTCATTCTTGAATTCCTTAAATTTTTCTAAGGACTCTGACTTATAACTCATTAAGTAGACAACCATATCTATTCAAATCATCAGTAAAAGTAATGAAGTAAGAATATCCACCTCTAGCTTCTACTGGAAATGGTCCACACACATCAATGTGCACCAATCCTAGAAGCTCTGTGTCCCTCTCACCCTATCCATTGAAAGATAGCTTGGTCATTTTACCTTGTAAACAAGCGTGACATCTATCAAGTGGTTTTAGCTCAGTAGAGTCTAAATAACCATCTTGGTAGAGCTTTGTCAAGCGCTTCCTGTTTACATGACTGAGACGGTGATGCCATAACTGGGTGACGTATGATTCATGTGAGTTTGTTTCGTTATCGATTTCCCACACTTGGTTTTCATAATTTAATACATACAAACCATTATTTAAATATGCCATACCATACCATATGTTGTTCTAATAAAAGAAACAACCCTTATTTCCAAACATGAAAATGAATCCATCCATATCCAAACAAGATACATAAATTATGTTCTTTCTAACAGTAGATACATAATAACAGTTACGTAAAACTAAAAGCATTTCAGTTGGCAATGAGAGATGGTAATCGCCAATGGCCAGTGCATCCAGCTTCGCACCATTGGTAGCTCGAAGATCCACTTCTCCTATGGCAATCTTTCTAAATCTACTTGGTTCCTACATTTTAATACAGATGTGAGCCCCACAAGCTGTATCTAATACCCAATGTGTAGAAATGGAAAGATCACACTCGATAACGAACGCCCTTTTAGCATCCACATGCTTTTGGGTGCGGTTCCTCTTCCAGTGGCCTGACTTGACACATGAAAAACATACTACCTCCTGTTCCTTTCCCTGCTTCTGGATCTTCCCCTTCTTGGAGGGACGGTGCTCAGGGGATTCAGATTGATTATGAACCCTTGGCCCCTTTGCCTTGTCCTTCCTTTTCTTATTCACTATAAGGACTGCAGGTTTGTCACGCCCCATGTCCTTATCTACCTGGAAAATTAAGGTCAGAAGTTCCGATAGAATCTTCTCATTTTTTCTCATGTTATAGTTGACAATAAAGCTAGAGAAGGTCTTGGGTAGTGATGATTGGATGAGATTTGTACACAACTCATACGGGAACTTAATACCTAAGATGTCTAGGAGTTTAATGTATCAAATAAGCTTGACTACATGAGGCCCAGCTGGCGCAGACTCTCCAAGCTTAGTCGTAAACAAATCATTGAGGATCTTATATCTCTCTTGTCTCGCCTTCTCTTGATAGAGATCCTTAAGGTGAGACATCATGCTATACACGTCCATGTTTTCATGTTGCTTCAAGAGATCATTAGATATGGTCGATAGCATGAAACATTGGATATTTGTGGCATCATCCATATGTTTCATATAGAGAGATAGTTCCTCATTATTGGCCTCTTTTCCAGGTGCAACTAGAACATGCTCTTCCAGCACATACAATTTCCTCTCGTGTCGAATGATGACGTGTAAACACCTCTACCATTCCTGAAAATTGGTGCTGGTGAGAAGGTTTTCCTTCTTGTGTATGGTTCAAAATGACATGTTTGAAGTCATTTTTCTTTCCATTTCTACAAATTAAGATGATCAAAGGTTTAGTACTTTATCATGATAAAACTGATACAAATAAATAAATTAATACTTATTATTCTCTCACTATTTTATCGAAATCCAATATCCCTCACCATTGACTTCAGAATATTATGTTGCCTGAATATTCTAGTGGAAAAGATCCATATTGCCCTTCACATTACCCCAATTAGGGTTGGTCAAGCAACTTGAAGGGTTTTAGGTAGGCATTCCAAATACCAACTGCATTAACTCGCAACTCCTTGATCTGCTGAGTGGACTCCCCAATCATGAAATCCTTTTATTTTGGATTTCTTCAACCTTTGCCTCTTGGCCATTCCAAGTCCTACTGTGGCAGTCAACCATTGATGTGAACCAAGTCAAGTCAACCCAAAACCTTTAATTACAATTCCATGATAATTGAAATCACCCTAACTAGGGTTGGTCAAGCACTTTGAACTATGGTCCGATTCTAACCAAGATTATGGAAGGCTATACCGAGTTAATATTTTCTTTGAGGGATTTTATCCTTATACATAAATTGTCATTTTATTATATTTGATTACATGCTTTTTAATATTAAGTGGGATATACCTAAGTGATTAACCATGTCTAAGATAATATTTACGCATAAGCCGGTCTTATTTTAGTTCCATCTTGCATGCTTGTTTAATTCATTAATTGTGTGATCGTGAAAACACACCCCCAATAAATAAACCATGAAACTGAAATAAATAAAATAAATGGTATGATCATGGGCTTGTTCTATTGGTTAGTTTATCTAGCGGTTGATAAACTAACCCAAGACATAGGGGAGAAACACCTTGAACCTTTTGGGTTCGTGTTTACAGCTTTCCACCTGTTCACCTTTGTATCTCCTTGGATTGGTTTCACCTTGGCTCCTAACTTGAGCCGCCGCCACTAGTTTGAGATATCCATCCATTACATATGCTTTTATCTCACTCGCAGGTGAGGGGTAAAACATGGTTTTACATAAAAGAAACATTGGGCACGCAGACCCTATATATTGATGAGGTGAAGGCTCGTAGGCCAACAAATTTAATTTAAATAAATAAATTAAAAGAAACCATTCACATTCAAGGATCTTAGTCTATCTCATGATCATCCATACATGCAATGATATTTACGCATAAATAAAACTAAAATTCAATGCTTTAATCGTTCTTGTTTAAGATAAATCATGCTTGAATCAATTAATTATCTTTAATTAATCAATCGTTTTATATTAAACCTTTTTTTGAATTTCCTTGAGATTCTCATCCATCATAATTTTTTAAAAATAAATTCATTTAAAATTATCTTTGTACGTAACTTGTACCTTGGAGGCAACCCGGTGAATTCCCGTTTATAACTACCCAATGAGTAGAAATGAACATTACATAGATGTTAAATTAAACACATATATATAAAACACCTATCACGTATTGTGCCTCAACTTTACGCCTACACTACGGTGCACGTCTCAAGGGTTTGTATAATATAATAATAAATTTTAATAAATCTGCATAATTTGGATGAGTACACGGCACGTAGTTCTGACTAAACGGCATGTAATTTTGTTCACCATCCATCCGAAGTACATGCCTGAGGAAATGACATGTAGATGTACTTCATAAATCTTCGGAGTACATGATGCGTTCAGTGGGACGCACATCATGGAGTATTTGTGTTACGCGATTTCCAGTCGGGCAAGCCGTGTACGGGGTAGACAGTCCTGTCCAAACCCGAAGGGACTACATGCCGTGTTTAGTGGGCCACACAACGTGTAATCCGAAAACCGTGTGCCACCTGTTTCTGATCAACACACAGAGTCTTAAAGACTTAGATAGAATCCATTGACACGACCTGGTTTGGCGGACTAACCCGATGCATTGAACCTAGACTACATGACGTGTACTGCTGAATACATGCTGTGTGTTCTGGTGTTGTATGGCCAGGAATGTTTGGAACCTCCAAATGAGATCCTTTGTTTTATTTTAATCAAAATTAAAAGAAAAAATCGTTTCTGTAAGGTGAACGAGAAACAAGAGGATGAACATAACTCGAGATTCAGATTTGCATAACGATTAACTTGAATTGAAACAACTAAATTATTAAATGCGTAAATCATCAACAAAAAACTAAATTATTATAACCAAAGATATTACTAATCTGATACAACTTGTAAGTTTCAGGCTCAACAGAAGCGTGTTGGTAGGTATACCCAACTTTAATTTTTCCGTTAACAACGATCAATCCGAGATCCACCACGATAATAAAATGTCGGGTCTTTGAAATAGAATGAAGAACGAAAGAAAGAAAGGGAGTCTCAGAACCATAGAGAGTATCATCATATGTTAGTTATAATTAATTTAATTAAAAGACAAGAATTACCTTGAGGGAATTCTCTCTTCGTTGATGTTTCTGGTCACAATCCGATGTGATCCGTTATTGCATCATAAATCCAAGTGTAGGATTCCTCTAGCATTGATCCACAGATGTTTCACATATCTATAGATGTTACTGAAGGGATCTCTGGGTGCTAGTGCAGAAGAGCCTTCGCTTGCGATGTCCGCCTTCGATCTCCTTGAGAGCCACTTGCAAAGTGCTCTCCTTGATCCGGTGAAGGAGTATCTCTCTCGTAGTTTGAGAGTGTTCTTGGAAGAAAAGAATTCTCTCTTGGATTGAGAGATTTCTTTAGATCCGCTGTGGACAACCCCAAAAAATGGCTAGGCTAATGAGAATTATATAATTGGGATTTTAATTACTTAGAATAATAAAATGAATTAATTACCCGAAAGAATTTATTCATTTTATTTAATTCTTAGTAAGACCCTATGTATAATAATAGAAGTTGACTATTATTATTACTTGAGATGCACCCAGTTAATTACACCTAATATTATTTAATTAAATAGATAATATTATTTCTCACAAATTCCCAGAAAAACTACACGACATGCATATTAATATACACGGTGTGTACTTTTGTTTTTCCATTTTCTTTATTTCCTTAACCATATTTATTAGACCTTGAATAATGGCTATTTATTTCTCAAATAAATATCACTGCATTACTCGCAAATAAATATATTGTTTCACCCACAATATATTCTCTCAAATAACTAGTGTCGAAATAAATGCGATCAGACACCCTTAAATAATTATTAAACCACAATCGAGAATAATCTTTATTCAACTTGTTAAATTAATATTTAACTAAGATACTTAGACACACTTAGTGTGTGACCCTCTAGGCCTATTTCTCAGCAACATTAGGCGAATCCCTGTCTAAAGTCCAAGGTTAGCGTCTAGAAACACGCCAAGGAACCCATAGAGTAAGAAGTTAACGCCACAATGATGTGTCACCTCCTACGAACGCTTACCGTATAATGTAATACCTTTGTCTCGATATCTCTAATCAAGCGGGTTGCATGCTGGTGCCATCAACTCATGTGCTTGATTATTCTTTCTTTGAATTCTCGGAATTGAACTTGCCCATTCCTCACCATGGCCATTGATTTATTTAGGTTATATCAATTCCATTAAAGAGACTGAGATATCTACTTCTGTTATGGAACAGAAGGGAAAAATCTTTTCTCGCATTATCTATTAATGCAGTATTACTCGTGACGCACCCAACATATCCTACCTCTCCGTGAACATTGTGTCATCACAGTTTTTGTCAATACATCTAAGTGCGTGAGTTTTAATACCCATTAATAATAATATTAAAGTCTAAGGACCAATACACACGTCCACAGATAGGAACATTCAATGACACTATGAAATGTGGATTTCCTTCTGGCAGGTTTCGTTCTCTTAATATCCTTCTGGATATTACCAAGGGAGCACACCATGAGAAGGTGCCTCAAAGTTTTATGAGTCCTCACCCCTAATGGTCTGTATTATTTATGTCCCTAAAATAACATCATTCAACCATAGAACATATATTCAAGAAATTATTATGACACATCCAGGTTCTCATCATAGCAGAGATACACTATGACCTTTTAGTGCAACAACCATCCTTAGGACATTATCACATGCATTGTCACGCAGAAGAACAATCAAGATGTGATAAGGTATTTATTAATGAATAAAGTACAAAGTAGTTGGATCTATGCCACTAACTCCAACACTAAGGATGACTCTTATATGTGGATTCTCAAAGAGGACCAGGTCCTGGTAGGTAAATGCTTGGCAGGTGATACAGTTAAACCCATGTCGACAGGTTTTGACTCTTATAGGTCAATGTTCTCCTTACCTACTTCCAGTTTTACCTCTTTATAGATATTTTATAGGCACGTTAGATGTCGTGTAATAGAGGCCCATTAATGGAATATGGTTAATTTGTGAAAGACCTTTTGGGCTAGGTGGATGGACCTAGTTTCCCTGTTTTGAGACTTGATTAACAGGGCTGGGTGGGAGACCTAGATGAGTTTTGACTCAGACCTTAGTGAGACGATGTTTGGTTTGATTGAGGGAAATATTTAAAGGGGGTTATCCTAGGTATGTGGATTCCTTTAGAGGTAGTAATCTTGATTTCACACTCGTTTTGAGACTGATGCACAGAAGGTGCTTGGGTTTTGCGATATAGGTGCGGTGATGCCTGCAGTTTTTAAGGAATAACCTAGGGTGACTGGGTATCAAGACTAGATTCGATGGGTAGTACTGTTCATGTGTCTGGACTAGTTGATTAGTGGTTGTACGGTTGAAACTTTACTTTCTAAAATGACATCGTGATGTGGGTGGTCATTTCTATAAATCATGGAAGAGGCGAGGTGTATGATTTTGGAGATGAGTTCCAAGGGAGCTCCCAGAGTGTTAAGACTGATGTGAAATGTAGCACAGTTAGATTGGCCTTATTAGTGGATGACTTGTGGGATCATGTGTCAGATCTTAAACTAGGTTATGTGAGACGGTTGACCCATGGGTGGATCGTGGCACACATTATCAGGAGATGTGGTGTAAGGGGTTGGTTAAGGATAATATATCCTGGTTATTGTGAGCATGGATCAGGGAGAGAGATACACACCTATCAATGGAATCTTAGTGTACTTCTAGTTTAGAGGCGATCATACCCAATATATTTTCATCGTCCTGAGTACACTGAGAGAGCATCGACTATGCACTGAGATACCTAACTATCTTTTATGGTTTGATGGAGGGAATACTTGGGTTTCGCACTCAAGGAGCGGTTTGAGGAAAACTTAAAGGTAGGGAGTGCACCATTGGTTGTTAGAGGGAAACAAACCTCATTGTAAGTTGAAACTAGGCTAATTACAAGGGAACTATTCTCGGGAAGAGGGAACAGGTGATGGGTGAAATTTTCACTAGTGCTTGGGAATGTGTGGGTTCTTAGCCATACTAGTCATTATATACAAGGATGGATGAGGCATGAGATGTGGTAATCAAGAACTCTTTTCCTTAGCGCGATATCGAGGATGATCCTAAGATGGGAAGTGGGATGTCAGTTTCTAGTGGAATATACTCATGTGAGAAGGTTCGTGGGACCCTGAGACCGGTTGTGTGATGGAAATTTTGGATATTAAATGTTGTCTCATAAATGGAACAATGTATGGATGGTTTTCTTAGTAAATTTTAGGTATATATTCGAGTACAGACTTGGGTGGACTTTGGGTGTGGGTGTTAAGCCTTGAATAGCTTGTGACGATCCAAGGGTTTTTGATTGGGTGTGCACCGACGCTTGTGTTCTGGCACAATGGTGGTTATGAACATGAGATGGTTAGGCCAAGAGACATCACTAGAAGTTTCTTAAAGGATTCAGTGAATGTGCTCGAAACAATATCGGTATGCCTTGAATTAAAGACATCAAAATTTGATTTTGGATGTAGTGGTTGTTAAAGTTGAGTGTTTACAACAATAGTCAGTTGTAAGGGGTTATCCTAGATTTCTCTTAAGTAGTTGTATTCGGTCAGTGAGGAACTACATTTGACATGTCATTGGGTTGAAATGAGTATAGTGAAAAGGTTTTCTGTGGATTTTAGTGGAAAATATGGTGTGACCAGACTAAGTTGGGTCGATTGGAATTCAATCGTATAACACAATCAAGGATGTAGAGAAGTCTTCTCATGGGTGGTTAGGTGGAGTGAGTTGAGAAACATTCCAAGAGTGTTTCTATGTCTCTAAGGACATGCTATAGTAGGCAATTCCATAGTAGAATCACTGTGGTTCATAATTTCCCATTGGAAGTAAGAACATATAGTGGAGTGCACCATTGGAAGGTTGATGAAAGAGAAAATGATGTGATCATGTATCGACTTAGACATGCTTATGAAAGTTTCATCTTGATTTTTTAGCTTTGATAACAAGTGTTGGATGGGGTTTAAGGCCCGAGAGGTGTCTTAGGATTTCAAATGAGTTTCAGGAGCATCGGGCTTCGAAAGCTACATTTTGGGAGAGATAGCCTTGGGCGCATGGTTGGCACATAGTTAGAACTAATTGTGCGGCCAAATTGTATGTCTTGTTTTGTATAATGGAAAAGTTAGTGTTAACCATGCGAGGTGGCTTGAACAATAGTGTGGTTTGGTGAATAAGTGCATTGGGAATTGCATGGTTGGCACACGATTTTTCTAATTGTGTACTACAACCATGTATGGTGAGGGTGTATGGGTAATGGGGCCCACATGGTTGGTGCATGGTCTACCTAATCGTGTGGACCAACCATGCTAAGTTAGGGTTCTTGGGATGAGAGGCTCGCATGGTTGGAACATGGTTTTCCTAACCTTGTTCCCTTACTATACAACTCATCAATAGGGGAAAATTATTATCCCCCCTATGACCTTAAATGGGGTTCACCCCATTTTCTTCCTCATTCACACCCAATAGCTCCACGCATACACCCTCCTCCTCCTCCTCTTCCTTGGGATGATTATATCTTGTTCATGGTCTGATTTGATCATCATCAGATGCATTGGATCCCTTTCGGTAAGTCTAAAACTCTACTTTCCTCCTTTCTCCATTTTCATCTCCCATAGAAATGCTATCACTATGTGAGCTAATATGCCCTATTTTTAGGGAATTAAATTTGTTCTTTGTTTTATCTCATTTCGAATCAAATCAAAGGTTGATATTGGATGATTGAATCTTCTTATGCATGAGGTAGGTGGTCTATGACTTTTCACTCAAAGTATCGTCATTTATAAATTAATTCTATTTTTCCACATACCTAAATTTTCATGTGTTTCCCCTAAATTGCATAACTCCTTAAAATATTTTTCTAGAATGTGACCAAGACCCCTCATTAGACTTGTTGAAATTTGTGGAGGGTTGTAACCTCAAATTGGATCACCCCTTTGGGTGTGTCCAATTATTTACCCTTGTTATAAATTTCTTGTATTTGACCAAAGCACCACTTAGGTGTGTTTGACTTCACTCCAAGAAATAGATTTTATTAAAAGAGAGTAAATTACTTGATTGAATTACAATAGGGCATTTATAATTACTTATAATTTCATCAAGTGTGAGCGAGATGACTTATTCAATGGTTTTATTTTATAAATGGCATGGATACTTACTTTACCTATATTAAATCAATAGTTTGTCGATCATACCTTAGTTTGAATCATAATTTTATGCCTTGTTGGTTAATAAATCACCCTTGGGTATGATGATATTTCCCCTTGTTAGTAGGAGTGGCATTTTGAAATAAATGAAATGTTAAATGTTTAAATACCATACCTTGATTCTTTTTTCATTATAATGAGATGTTAAATGAACTAATAAAATTGAACACCTCTTGAGGTGGGTTGTCTTGTCTCTTGACTGGAATGGTTAAAATTGATCAAATGATATGTGAATGGAAAGATCATGTCACTTGGCCCCTTTGTCATTATCCATGAATGAGAATATAGGATTTATTGAATGGAATTTTAATTAGAGTAATGAATTGAGACTTGATTATTTTAAATTGGAATGGATATTTATCATGGACTATGTTTAGTTATTAAATGAAACATGCCTACTTGTTATATTACGCCTTGAGAAATACTTGGGTTCCCCTAATACAGAATTCCTTGGACGGGCTCATGGGTTAAATAAAGTTATATTACACCTTGAGTGATACTTGGGTTCCTTATAAGGAATTACTTATATGAGACCATAGGTTAAAAGAAGTTATATTATGCCTTGACCGTTACTTGGGTTACTTATATAGAATTCCTTGGACAGTCTCATAGGTCAAATGAAGTTATATTATGCCTTGAAAGATACATTGGTTCCTTATATAGAATTCCTTGGATGGGCTCATAGATTAAATGAAGTTATATTATGCCCTGAGAAATAATTATTTTCCTTATACAAAATGCCTTGGATGGGATCTTAGGTTAAATGATGTTATATTACACCTTGAGAAATACTTGAGTTCCTTATACAGAATGCCTTGGATGGGATCATAAGTTAAAGGAAATTATTTTGTGCCTTGGGTGATACCTGGGTCCCTTATAAAAGGTTCCCTGGATGGGATAATAGGTCAAATGGAATTATGTTATGCATGATTTCTATTTAGTTTACCCTAAATTTATAAATCTTTAATATAGTGAAACATGTAGAGCCTTATATGACCATCATTATATATGGATGCCTTGGATTCTATTTGAGTTTCAAATGACTTGTATTATACATGGACACCTGGGATTATATCCATTGGAACTATTTTCTACTTTACTATTCTTATGTTTGGAGACTTTATGGCTCAGGACGAAGCAGTTAGAGTCGATTGGGTATCCCATGAGGAAGTCGAGCTGACATGTTTACTATTTATTTCATAGTATTATTTGTTATACCTATACACTAATCATTTTATATTCATAGACTGGATAGTATTATACACCATTAGTGGTAGCATACTATGTTTTACTAACACCTTGTTTAGGATGCCATTTGGTACCCATACAGATCTAATGGTTGCAGGTCAGGATCTTAGATTGTGCTTCTTATTATTACTCCTTACAGACTAGGACTTGACATGGGAGATGGGGACCAATATGTACTCAGTCTATCATCCAGAGTTTGAGTCTTCCATTTTTTTTCAATTTATCTCTGTTGTATGTATTACCTTCTCTATGTTGGCTAATTTGTATTTCTAGAAGGCATGTTCATGCATGGTTTGTTTATTGTCTCTTGCCAGGTTATCTGGTTATTATTCCTCTTGACATGTTATCTGGTTATTATTATGGATTTTTAGTTTTATTATCCAAATTCTGCTGATTTATATATGATTCACCACTATGATCCACTATGATAAAAGAGGGTATAATATCCCCACCATACCATCATAGACCCTTTCTACTTTTCGGTAGCCTTTGGCATATGAGGAGGGTGATTGAGGCCATTTTTCCAACATGGTTTAATTACTTATGAGTGAGTAGAGTTTGGTACATCACAAATATCAGGGGATTTTTTTAGAATCTTTATGATTCTATTATTGTTAAAAAACTATTGAGGAATTTTCTAGATAAGTTTGATCCAAAAATATCAGCCCTGGAATATAGAGAAGATTTGGCTACTGATGAGCTACATAATATACTCATTGAATATGAAATGATAAAGGCTCCTACCTTAAAGAAGAAATACAAATATGGGATGAACTTTAAGGATTCGAGAAAAGGAAAAGAAAATGAAGAATAAGAGGTTTCTAAATTAAGTGACTCATACATTTTAAAATATGAAGATATACTTAACAAGATTAGGGCTCTTCTCTCAACTAGATACGAGAAGGGAAAATTGAAGAAAAATAATAAGAAATTATTAAGATATCATAATTATGATAATATTGGTCATATTGCAAAACATTTTCCCAAAAGGCAGGTTGAAGAATATAGCTTAGATGAGGAGAGACCCTAAAGAAAGAAATGAGATAAGAAGAAGATACACTCCAACTTCAAAATAAGAAGTTTTATAAGAAAGAAAGTGAAAGATGATTCATCTATTGATTTTGATAATGAACTCACTATCATTACTCATTTTAAGAAAGGATTTGATTCATGTGATGATGAAATAGAAGAAAGGACAGAGTTTGAATGAGAACTAAAAGGTAATTTGGAATCTTATCTTGAGAATATTACACAACTAAAGAAATAAAAGAATGATACGATCATGAATCACAAATTAAAAATTTATAAATAAGATACGATGATATGTGATCTTAAAGAGAAGTTGATTTTTAGATAAGAAGATTTGTTTGAAACATAATCCATATGTGTCACTATTCAACATGAGTTGAACAATGTCAGAGAATATTTTAATAAATTTATTGAGATCAAGGGAGAATATTTTCATCTTGAAGAGAAAAAGGTAAAAGTGAACTTAATCTTTTTGAAAATTGATATGTTATTACTCTCAGTGTAGGTAAAACCATGGATGTTTAGATTAATTAGAAATCTTGCACACCAATGGAAGATAGGAATGTACTAATACAACCATATTCTCCTAGGAAAAAGAGGACTTATTCTACAGTAGGACAACAATAATACAATTATGGACAGAGCTAGAACCAATCTAGAAGATCATATTTTAGAGGTTATTTTTGATGTTGTGGAATGTATGATCATAAATTTTATTCTTGTTGGTATAATATTTCATTACCAGGAAAGAGGCAAGAGTCAAAATGGAGTTTTGATGAGAAAATATGAATAAAAATTAAAAATGAATGGGAAATATATGAAAAAATTGGGCATGACTCAAAATATTTCATGAACATTATACTAGCCTTATAGGAATTTATCAAGAACTAGAACCAAGCATCAAATGAAGAAACCGCCTTGGTCGCTGAGGAAAATAAAAAAAGGTATCACTCATGATGATTCTCAAAAGAAAATAGAAATTTTGACAAGAAATTATCAACCTGAGTCTGTCTTCTAGAAGCACAACAAAGTTCTTCATTATTACCTATTATTTCATGAGTTTTTGAGCTAACTTGTAGGGGATTGAAGGAGAGGGTTTAGGATGTCACTTCCTATCATCAATGTAATACCCCAAGATCTTATGGTATGTCTCTTTTAAATTTAACATCTTCAATAGCTTATTCACTGAGTTTAAACGAATCATGATATATTATAAAATATTAACATGACTGTTGGAATAGTAATGTGACCATTAGGAATAGTAATCTAGCCAATATAATAGTAACCTCACTTATGAAGTATAAATAAAATTTGGGTATCATATGAATGAAAATATAATATATCTATATCACATAATAAGTAAATAAATGTTTTAAAAATGATAAATTAAGTATAGTATTTTTGTAAAATGTAAATGTTTAATTACAATTTTATAATTAATATAATGATTTAAAAGAAAATTTATTTTCAAAAAATGGATTCATAAATTAATATTTTTTTTGTCTTATTATTATAAGATAATTTTATGATACCCTAATTAGTTTTTCAACGTGTCATAAAATAAGTTATAATTTTAAAATCAGTATTTTTCAAATAAATGATGATTTTAATTAAAAATTAAATTTATCATATTTATAAATTTATTTTCATAAAATGGAGTTCATTTTTTAAATATAAACATCAAAAAATTGTTAAGGTGAATTTTTTGTATTTTTCTAAAACAGTTGAATTTTTGGTGAATAGTAAAATACTGTAATTTATGGTATCTAACATTTTAATCCAAATACATGAATTTTTCAGTAATAAACCAATATTTTGAACTCACATGAACTAGTTACTGTACTTAGTCATAAGAATAAACACTATTTATAGTCTTAAACCAAAATAATAAAAAAATGAATAAAATAATTAAAAAACACCCCTCTCCTCCACTATAAATACCACCCCAACACCTCTTCTCATCAAAACTTCTAAGACTTGGATATTTATTATATTATAACCATTTACTCTCCCAAAACTCTTCCCCACATTTTTGTCTTTCTGGTCTCATGAAAAGACTATTTCCAAGTCCCTTAAGAAAATTCTCAAGGAGACTACACTCTAGAGGTAAAACCTTCTCTCTCTCTTTCAATTTATTTTCTTTTATTATCCTTCCACAAACTTTCCTATTAAAAGTAAAATGATAACTATAGTATCATATATATGATATAATTTTATTATTTTAATGGTATATCCACCATCAATTTTCTTCTCTTCCCCTTTTGTTCTAAAAATGAAAACATCATCCATGAGGTGTCAATTCACCACCTTCATGGACAATGATTTTTTGTTTTCTAATACTTCCTTCATGGCTGGTAATAAAACCATTATAATGGTTAAAAAAGATTTTAAAATGTATATTACAACTTATTTAGTGTTCTATAACTATTATATATACATAATATTAATTAATAAAAAAAACTAGTTTGTGATGATAAAAAATCGCCAACATATTCTAAATAGTTATCATTAATATTTAATATAATGAATCATCCTCATATATAGAAAAAAAATTTATATATAAGACCATTTAATGTTCTTTAATATCATTAATAACATATAATTTCAATTCTATATTGATATTCCCATTTTACATGATCTTTCATACTTGTATACAAGTGAACCAATCATGAAAACCAAGGAAACAAACACTCCCGAACGACGAAATTGAATCTTATAACTCATAAAAAAGGCCATAAATGAATTTAATAAAATTATAGTAAATAAAATAAATTTTAAATAGGTTATTAATTAAATTATTAATGAATCTAATTTCATTATACAGAATATTAAATTTATGTGCAGAACACTTTCGGACACAAGGTAAGGGATTCTCCCCAAACCCTCATTTTTCCTTCGGGTTACACTTTCTCTACATTTACCCCAAATTGATTCTTAATTATTATTATATACTACTCCTAAATTCTATGTTTATAATCCAAAAATATGTACCCATCACAATTATTCTTTCTTTTATGGGGAAATACATGTTTTATATGGTTGTCTTTTCAATTCCTTCTGATAAGAAAGCCCAATTAAAGGGAACTTCCCACTTTCATACCCATTTTCAAGAACACTTCATAATTTTTTTTAAGAAACCATTTTTTTAAATCACTCTTTTCATCATTAAAAACTATCTTAGTTCATTTCTAGTTTTATGCAAACAATTATTCCTTTTTCTCTTTAAAGACTCTTTTATATCATCTTAAACTGCACTGAAGTGGCTTATTTCTAATGTTTTTTAAACACTCTTTTACATGTTATCACTTTACTTGGATATAAATTATTATGATATATACCTATTTTACCTTATGAATGTACATTTATAATTTAAATCCATTATTTCATGGACAGTATTATGATACGCTGATTTATTATTCCTTATGACATGATTATGATACCCATTTCTTTCTATGGATATCCCTTATGTTAATTCCTTATGCTTAGTTGAGGTTGATCTCTTATTTTACCATTTACCATATTTTATTTAATGTTTTATGATTATTTTTACTAGGTATGCACTATCTTGGTACCTTTCTCCATACTACTATGGATATTTTATGATTAAGTTTATTGATCGGGGAAATTATTTACATTTCATATTTAAGTTTCAATATGAATGTATATGTTGATTATGTTTCACTAATTTTATATTAGGAATTTATTGGAGTTATTAAGTTTTGGTAGGGGTCCTCTATATCCCCTTAATGTATTAGTAGGTATCATGAGACAAACTTGATCGGGTTTTGGCCGAGACCTTACCCATTTATGTAGAATTCTTGGTCGAGGCCTTGATTGTATGTTTATGATATCTTGAATTGTGAATTACCTCATTATGAGATTATTAATTGATATTACATGTGTTTATTCGACTAGTAGAATATCAATGGTTATGTTTCATTCTCATGTAATTATTTATATGGCATTATTTGACCATCTTTTATTCCTTCCATATTATGCACCCGATTTTATTTTAATAGAATGCATTTTTAGTTATTCACATTGACTTATTGTTTATGTTTATTTATGATACCTTCCACTCAATTTATTACCCTTAGTGATAATCTGATCTCACCCCTATCTTATGTTTTATTTTCCTGCAGTATGCCAAGATGTATATTATGTTTGACATATAGGGATAATCTAGGAGAATATGGATGTTTTCAACGAAGTTTATATGCTGTATTTATTTTAAATTTGTAATGTAAAGATTATGTTTGTATATGGTTTTCCAATGATACTAAACTATTAGGTCCTTCAGGTTGTAATGACTTGTTCTTAGTACCAATCTAATAAATTAAAGCACTGGGTCTAGGATACTGGGGTCGGGGTCTTTATAGTCGGTATCAGAGAAGGTTTGGTAGAAACTTTGGAAACTAGATTAGGAAAAAATAGATTAGGGAAATATAACCCTATAAATGACTTTGATAATATTCCCAAGGTAACCAAGATAATTATTTTGATATTATTTATACTTTAAATATTTCACTAGTTATAAAATTTCATAATCTAATATAGTGTATACCATTGTTTAGAAATAGCACCTAATGGAAGGAATGGAAACCATATCAATGTACGTATTCTATATAGGGATTTCCCTCCTATGCAATATTATGATATTGGAGCTTGAGATAAAACTGGGGATGAATAAATTATAAATATATTAGGAAAACTGACTCAGGTTATGAGTAATAACCTTACTCACATGGAGAAACCTAATCCACAATGTGGTGTAATAATGTTAGACCGCTTCATGAGAAAACAAACTCCTTCATTCAATGGGACTAAAAAACCATTTGTAGTTGAGTAATGGATAAGTTCCTTATAGAATATATTTCTCTCTTTGGGAAGTAATGAAAGGGAGAAGGTTATCATGAAAATTTATCATCTCTCATGAGATGTAGATCAATGGGGGTCATTAATTCAAAACACAAAGGAAGAGGAGGAAATTGAAAATATGGAGCGGAAAGATTTTAATGAAATTTGTTTGGAAAAATATTTCCCTCGTGAATAATGAGCGTATATAGAGAGAAAATTCTTATATATGAGATTGAAAGAGGATGAAAATGTTTCTATGTATGAATCCAACATTAAAATGTTAAAGATGCATGCCAAAGACTACATACATAATCCAAGGGGAAAGATTAAACATTTATTTTATGGAGTTAAACTAATAATATAAAGGTCACTAGTCTCCCAAACCTTCTCATCATACAAGGATATAGTATCATGTTCCATCAAGATGGGGAAATAATTTTCCAAACCATATGGATTATAAGGGAAGAAGGATAAAAAGAGGGATGTTGAGTACTATGGAAAAGAAAATAAGGCAAAAGGGAATAAGGGAAGATTAGAATTTATAACTTTAAATAAATGCGAGAAGTAACATCATGGAACATGCCTATTGGGAATGATATCTTGTTACAAGTGTAGAGAAAAAGACCACCAAGCCCACAATTTAATGGCAAAGAAATAAGTCAATAATGTGAAATGATTTAGCTATAAGGATATGGGACACTATGCACATGAATGTCCTAGACATAAAGAAAACATTCAATAGAAATGCCCAAGGGAAAAAGTCCATGATTATATAGTCACAACAGCTTAGGTTTAAGTACCTAATGATGTGGTGGTAGATACTTTAATAATCTCCTCAAATTTAGCTAAATATTTATTTGATTCTAGATCATCACATTATTTTATATATTCCTAGTTTTCTTAAAAAATTAGATACTTCTAATTCACTTTAACAAGGGATTTTTCAGTCAAAAATCCTCATGGAAGCCTTATTGCAAAAAATATGTGTCGATGAGTTCCTATTATGACACATAAACATGCTCTAATTGATGATTTTATTACCATTCCTATGGTGTATTTTGATATAATCCTTGGTATGGAATGGATTTAGAAATATAATGAAAAAATTTATTACAAAAAAAGAAAATTATGATTCATAATGAAGATATGAAATTTATTACCTTTAGAGGGGATACTTCATCATCTGAGTCATATCTAGATACACCTCTAGTAGCTCTTCTAAATGAGGTTCTTGGAGAAGAAGAGCAGATAAAATCTATTGATGAAAAAAGTGATCTTGAAATTGAGGATGTACCTATTATATAGGAATACATTGATTTATTTCTAGAGGATTTACCTAGACATCCTCCATAGTGGGAAGTTGAGTTTTGTATTGATTTAATCCCCAATGCAAAACCTATATCAAATACTCCCTATAGAATGGATATGGTAGAGTTAATAGAGTTAAAGAAAAAACTAGAGGAATTGAGTGATAAGGTATTTATACGCCCTATTGTTTCACCTTGGGGAGCTTCTATTATTTTCATTAAAAAGAAAGATCAATCTATAAGGCTGCACATCAACTATGGGGTGATCAATGATATTATGATAAAGAAAAAGTATACTCTGCCTCACATTGACGACTTATTTGACCAACTTCATGGATCTAAATATTTTTCAAAGATTAATATTTGATCTGGATATCATCAATTGCATGTAAAGAAGGAATATATTCTAAATACATTATTTCAAACAAGTTATGGACACTATGAGTTTACAGTAATTCCATTTGGATTGACTAATTCACCCTATGTTTTTATGGATATAATGAATAGTGTATTACAAGAATATCATGATAATTTTGTTGTGGTATTTATTGATGATATCTTGGTGTACTCAAAAAGCTATGAGGACCATGAGAACCACTTGAGGATTGTTTTGGAGACTCTTAGAAGAAAAGAGTTATATGGGAAGTTTAGCAAGTGCAAATTCTGGCATAAAATAGTTTCTTTTCTTGGCTATATTGTCTCCAAGGATAGAATCTCAAATTTTCATGTAAAGACAAATCAAGTCCAGGAATGGCCTACACCAACAAACATAAACAAGGTACATAGATTCATTGGTTTAGTAGGTTACTATCAGTGTTTTGTTCTGAATTTTTCTAAATTAGCTAACTTGTTAACCAAACTTAATCGCAAAGGGTTTAAGTTTATTTGGATAAATGAATGTGAATGATTCTTTGAATAATTTAATAGGATATTATTGAATGATCCAATCTTGACTCTACCATTGGGAAATGGTGGATTTATGATTTATAGTGATGCATCGAAGAAAGTACTTGGTTGTGTCCTTATTTAGAATGATAGAGTTATTGCCTATGTATCAAGACAGTTAAAAACTCTTGAACAGAACTATCCATCTCATGATCTTGAGTTAGAAATTTTAATCTTTTTTCTGAATGTATAGAGACACTATGTCTATAGTGAAAGATGTGATATATATACAAATCACAAGAGTTTGAAATATATCTTATCATATAAATAACTCAACATGAGGCGAAGGAGATGACTCTATCAACTCAAGAATTAGGATTTTTCAATACACTACCACCTAGGGAAGGAAAATAAGTTATCATATGTATTAATTAAGAATGATCATGGAGTTCTAAACAAAATGAGGATTAACAGGGATCCTGTGTACATAAATCCAGTAAAGATGGATATGGGAATTATCAAGGAAGGTGAAACATCACTACAATTTCAAATTATTTCTAAACCATCTTTATTGGAAAGGATAAAAAGTTCTCAATCTGATGTTGAGAATTTTCAAAAGAAAATTAAAGTTGTGAATGATGGGAAGTTTGAATACTTCTTTTATGAGGATAAAAATATGAAATTTGGGAATAGGTTTTTTTCCCTCTATACTTGAGATAAAAAGGGAATTATTGGATGATAATCATAGATTAAATTTCTCTGTACACTATGGTAGAACTAAGATGCATAATGATTTGAAGGAACATTTTTGGTGATATAATATAAAGCATGAAATTGATTATTACGTATCAATATGTTTAGTTTTTCAACTGGTGAAGGCTGAAAGACAACATCCTAGAGAAGTCATGATACCTCTACCTATTACTAAATGGAAATGATATGACAATACTATGGATTTTTTCACTAGATTACCAAAAACTCCATGAAATAATGATTCTATATGGGTAATTGTTGATCAAATTACCAAATATGCACATTTCCTCACAATAAAGAAAGATTTTCTACTAAATCACCTTGCACGAATCTATATTAATTATGTTTTAAGACTTCATGGTGAAGCTCTATAGATCGTGTCTGATCGTGATCTACAATTTGCATCAAAATTCTAGAAAATTATTTAGAAGGATCATGATACCGAGCTTCACTTGAGCATTGTTGATCACCCTTAAACTGACAGAAAGTCAAAAAGGATGATACAAACTTTAGAATACATGTTGAGGTCCTACACACTTGACTTTAAAGGTATGCATGATCAATATCTACCTTTGGTAGAATTTTCCAATAATAATATTTTCCATTCAAGTATTCGAATGGAACCAAATGAAGCGTTATATGGAAGGATTTGTGGTAAACCAACTTGTTGGGATGAAGTTTTTGAATGAAAGCTTTTAGGCACAAAAATTATTGATGAGACAATGACAAAGGTAAATACTATTCATGATAATATCAAATTATCCCAAAGTAGGAAAAAGAGTTATGATGACAACCAGAGAAAGGATTTGGAGTTTCAAATGGGAGATCATGTTTTTATGAAGGTATCTTCCTGGAAGGGTGTTATAAGATTTTCAAAGAAAGGGAAACTGGGTTCCAGGTACATCAGACCTTTTGAAATTCTAGAGACAATTGGAGCTGTGGCTTATCATTTGTAAATGCCTCCTAGCCTTTCAAAAGTACACGATGTATTCTAAATTTATTTGTTAAAGAAATACATGCCAGACCCAATGCATGTTCTAACTTCTAAAGAAATAGAATTAGAACGTGATTTATTTTACTGTGAAGAGACTATACAGATTCTGGAAACTACAGAATAAGTGTTGGGGAATTAGATGACTCAAATAGTAAAGGTACATTGTAAAAATCATAAAATTGACGAGGCAACATTAGAGACATAGTAAATTATGATGAAGAACTACCCAACTCTTTTTATGAGGAAAAATTCTAGAAATTTTGAGGCTAAAATTTTTGAAGTAGGGGAGAATGTAACACCCCAATATCTTATGGTATGTCTCATTTAAATTTAACATCTTCGATAGCTTATTCACTGAGCTTAAACAAATCATGATATATTATAAAATATTAACATGAGCATTGGAATAATAATTTGACCATTAGGAATATTAATCTTCCTAATAGAATAATAACCTCACTTAAGAAGTATAAATAAAATTTAGGTATCTTATGAATGAAAATATAATATATTTATGTGGAATAAGTAAATAATTTTTAAAAAAATGATAAATTAAGTATTGGTATTTTTGGGAAACTTAAATGTTTAATTAAAATTTATAATTAATATAATAATTTAAAATAGAATTTATTCTCACAAAATAGATTCATAAATTAATATTTTTTTCTTATTATTATAATATAATTTTATGATACCTTAATTAATTTATCAAAATGTCATAAAATGAGTTATAATTTTAAAATCAGTATTTTTGAATAAATGATTATTTTAATTAAAAATTAAATTTCTCATATTAGGAAATTATTTTCATAAAATTTAGTTTTTTTTGAAACCTACACATTAAAAAATGGTTAGGGTGAATTTTTGGGATTTTTAAAAAATAGTTTATTTTTTTGTGAATAGTGAAATACAACAATTTAAGATATTTACCATTTTAAGCCAAATACATGAATTTTTGAGTCATGAATGAAGTAATAAAACATTATTTAAAACTCACATGAACCATTTACTATAATTATTCATAAGAATCAACAATATTTATAGTTTTTATCCAAAATAATAAACAAATGAATAAAATAATCAAAAAATACCCCTCTCCACTATAAATATCACCCCTCATCACCTCTTCTACTCACACATTCTAAGACTTGTATCCAACTTATATCCTACCCAATTACTCTCCCAAACCTCTTCCACACATTTTTATCATTCTGGTCTCACCAAAAGGCCATTTCCAATTCCCTTAAAAAAATTCTCAAGGAGACTACACTCAAGAGGTAAAACCCTCTCTCTCTCTCTCTCTTTCAATTTATTTTATTTTCTTGTCCTTATCTATCCTACCATATCCAAATTAACATGATAAATATATTATAATATATATATTTTAATTTTATTATGTTAATGGTATATCCACCATCAATTCTATTCTCTTCCCCTTTTGTTCTAAAAATGAAAACATCGTCCGTGAGGTGTCGATTTACCACCTTCGTGGATGATGAATTTTTATTTTATAATAATTCCTTTAAGGATGGTAATAAAAACATTATAATGATTAAAAAATATTGTAAAATTTATATTAAAACTTATTTAGTTTTCTGGAACTAGTATATATACATAATAATAATTAATCATATAAAACTAATTCATGATTATCAAAAACACCAAAATAATCTAAATGGTTATCATTAATGTTTTATCTAATGTATCATACTCATATATTAAAAAAATGATATATAAGACCATTTAATATTTTTTAAGTTCATTATTAACATATAATTTAAAGTTTGGATAACTATTCCCATTTTAGATGATCTTTCATACTTGTATACAAGTGAACCAATCATGAAAACCAATGAAAGAAAAACTCCCAAACAACAAAATTGAATCTGACTAAAAATTAATTTTTTTTATTAAGAAAACACTTTTAAGGAAAAAGTGAGAAACCAAGATACATGACTTTATCAACTTAATACATCAAACCGTGCAATGAAATTGAATCTTATAACTCATAAAAGGACAAAACGAACTTAATAAAATTATTCAAAATAATTTTTTTTGAATATATTCTAAATTAAATTATTAATGAATATTATTTCATTATCTAAGTCATTATGTTCAAGTGAAGAATACTTTTGGACATAAGGTAAGGGATTATCTCTAAACCCCAATTTTTTCCTTCGGGTTACACTTTCTATCTCTTCACCAAAATTTAATTCTTAATTATTATTATTTAATCCTCCTAAATGTTGTGTGTATTATCTAAAAATATTAACATAGATCAATTATTATTTCTTTGATGGGGAAATACATGTTTTATAAGGCCCCATTTTCAATTACTCCTGAGAAACATACCTAATTAAAGGGAACTTCCCAATTTCATACCCATTTTTAAGTATAATCTATAATATATTTTAATAAACAATTATTTTTATGAAATCAATCATTTCATAATGAAAGGATATCTTAATTAATTTATGGTTTTATGATAACATTTATGCCTTTTTCTCTTTAAAGACTCTTATATTTTCCCTTAAACCGCAATGAAGTTTATTAGTTCTAAATTTTCTTAAACATTATTTTACATGTTTTCTCTTAATATGGAAATCAATTATAATGATATATGAATATTTTACCTTATGAATGTCCACGTATGATTTAAATCCATTTTTTCATGGACACCATTATGATATGATGATTTGTTATGACTTATAACATGATTACGATACCCATTTATTTCCATGGGTAACCCTTATATTAATTTCTTATGATTATTTGAGGTTGATCAATTATGTTAACATATACCATATTTAATTTAATGGTTTATTATTATTTTGAATAGGGATATACTATATTGATACCATTTTCCATATTACTCTGTATAGTTTATGATTATGTTTACTGATTAGGGAAATTATTTACATTTCATATACTAGTTTTAATATGAATGTATATATTGATTATGTTTCACCCCTTTTATATGAGGAATTAATTAGACTTAGTAAGTGTTTTTTGGGGACCTCTATAACCCCTCAATGCATTGTTAGGTCTCATGAGATAAACTAGACCAAGTTTTGGCTAAGGCCTTACCCATTTATGTGTACTCCTTGGCCGAGGACTTGATGGTATATTTATGATGTCCCAAATTATGAATTACCTTGTTATAATATTAGTTATTGACATTACATGTGTTTATTATACTATTAGAATATCAATGGTTATGTTTTATTCTCATTTAATTATTTATATGGCATTATTTGATCTTTTTTATTCCTTCCATATTATTCTCAAGATTTTGTTTTAATGGAACATGTTTTTAGTTATTCACCTTTTGTTTATTTTTTATGTTTATTTATGATAGAATCTTCTATATTTATTACCCTTATTGAGATATGATCTCACCCCTATCTCATGTTTTATTTTTGACTAGGATTTCAAGATGTATATTATGTTTGACATGAATGGATAATCTAGGAGAATAGGGATGTTTCCAAAGGAGTTTATATGTTGTATTTTTTAAAGTTGTAATGTAAAACTTATGTTTTTATATGGTTTTATGATGATAATAAACTATTCTATCCTTTGGGATGTGATCACTTATTATTAGTACCAATGTAATAAAGTAAGGCATCAGATCTAGGATACTGGGGTATGGATATTTATAGTCAATAATGATGAGTTATCTCATAAAGTTTCATGGTTGTAAAGTCACCATGATAAAGAAGATGAGTGCATCCCTTGAGGAGGATCTTATATGAGAAATGAGGTATGTCAATCACACCTTCTTCCCCTGATTCATTTACATCATTCTTATAATAAATTGTAGTGTTGGTTAATAAAAATATGAGACAAAGGGGGATTTATTCTTATTCACATGAATATTCTAATGTGTTTGTTAAATTGTGTGTAGGATTATATATTTATTATCATAAAAACCCCTATCTTGAGAATTTATGAGAATGATTTCACATGCATGGTAATTTATAGACATATTAGATAGCCTTGGTTATATATCTCTTGTTTTCTACATTGAGTTATCATAGGTATACTTATATTTGATTAACTAAAGGCTCTTTACTAAGAGAACCATGTGATTTTATCCATCTCTCAGAAGTGTTTGAGAAAAAAAAAATTTATGGGGGGAGAACATGTATTTGAGAAGAAATATGAGATGTGAGAACCCCAATTATTGTTTTATTTTAATTTTCAATAATGGGTAGGAAGTTTTGGCACCACATATTGACTTTTATTATGTGAGGGGATATTGAAAAAGAAATAAAAAGGGGGGATTTTTTATATCCAAAGTGTTGTATTTATTTTTTATGGGTAAATATATTAAGTAATGATGATTGGAGAATTGTTATTGATTCATTTAATGGAATTAGATTACATGATTTAACAACTCTCCTTATAAATTGTGAATTTTTTGGAATTTATCTTTAGTATCAAATACTTATGTTAATGATAAAATATTTTTTATAACATTTTGAAAAATAAGATGAAGAACAGTAATTAAAGAAGTCCATGGTAAATTCCATTATTTCATGTGTAATATCTCTACCTTTTTGTAGATTACTTGTACTTGTTTTCAGTTAATTTTTATCCTTGTTTTGATCATATTTTGGTTAGATCTTGTATCAGGTGAGTTTGGGTGAGTTTTGGAAACTTTTGGAGGGGATTTGGGAAGTGCATGGTTAGTGCATAGTTCACCCAAACCATGAAACTACCCCAAAAAAAACGTGCATCATAGATAGAGGGTAATTGTGTGATTGATGCATAGTTATTCAAACTATGTGACACTTAGGTGAAACCATGCACCCCAGATAGTAGGTCACACAGTTTGGAAAACCATACGGCCCCGCCCAAGAAACCGTGTGTGCAGAATTTAAACCCCAAATTTTTTTATAAAAAATTCCCGAATCCCTCAGTTATTAACCCCAATCACCATATTTTTTCCTAACATGAATTCCTTCAATTTTGGAGGCTCCTTGGAGTATTAAAAGGCTCCTATAATCTCTTTCTTAATTAATCAAATATCTGATTGAAGGATCAAATCCTTCTTAATAAGTGTTTTTTTCTTGTTTAAGATTCCTCTCTCTCCCTCCTTCCTCTCCTATGAATATGGGTATATTTTCCTCTATTGGAAATTGGTTTAGAAATAGGTTTTGATGGATCTTGTTTCATTGGATATTGATTATAGGATTTTATCCTATATATCTTCTACCATTGTGTTTTTGACCATTCCACATCAAATTGAGGGTTATGATTTGGAGAGTGTTCATAAATTATGTTGAGGTATGTGGTCTAATTTCCAATTACCATAGTATTGATTATATTTGTGTGTATGTAATTGTGTACTTTCAATTTCCAATTTGTTTAATTGATTATATTAAAATTGATTTAAATTAATTGATTCCCATGTGATTATGAGACCCTTCATGGATCCTGCTAGACCCATTGGAGTTTTGAGACCAGACCTGATAGAAACACACAAGGTGTTCCAATATAATTGAAATGATGATTTATTAATTATGAATGGTTGATAATGGGATTATGAAATTTTTTAAATCTTTATAATTATGAAATTGGTGGAATAACGAGATTATGAAATTAGCTGAATAATGGGATTATGAATTTGGTTGAATAATGGGTTATAGAAATGGTTGACAAATGAGTTATGAATGTGGAACCATGATAAGTGAAATTTTTAAATGATATGAACACTAAGTTGTGGGTTTGGGAATTCTACTCAAAATTACCATGGGGTGTTATACTACTGCTCTAGGACCTGAGATATATATATATATATATTTATTACATGTGATCACCAAGTTGTGGGACAAAGAATGCTCCTCCAAATACCCACAGGGTTCCAAAATGCTTCTCTTGGCCCCTTATGTATTAATGTGAAATGGAAATTAAATTAATAATAAAATATCATGAGAGGATGGATTGTGATATTCCTATTATATATGATTCATAATCCAGCATGGGATGAATAAGGTATGAATGGTTTGTATGTCACTATGAACCTGAGGGACTATATGGTTGGTTAAAGAATAATAAATGTGAAGCCTGTTTACTTTTATAATTTTATATTTATTCCTTATACAACTACATACACTATTTTAGACTATATATTTATTTAGATGTCATTGGTTCTGGCCTACTGAGTTCTACTCACACCCAATTCGGGCTGCTAGATCGGTACCTGAATAGATTTTATGTCTCCAAGACAGGATATGGTCAAAAGTCCTATGTTAGAAGGATGAGTTGGGTTTCGAGATAGAGAATGGATAAGGGAACTAGACATGATGTCAGAACCCGCTTGGGAGTTATCATTGTGTCTTAATTTTGGGTTTTCATTTGACACTTGAAACTTATTTGGAATGACATATTTACTACTTTAGTTTTGGGTTTTGTTCACTATCTTGTATTCATCATGTGATGCTTGGTTTATATTGGTTATGGTATTATCTTGGTTATTGTTTATTATTATTTGGATATTTTTACTTATTTATTCTATTTTGGTGATTTGATAAAGAGGGTATGGTCTCCCCATGTAACAAATAAGACCCTTGAAGCTAGCCTACAACCTTGAGTGTATGGGGAGGTGCACATGAAGTCACGTGTCGAACCATCTTGGGGCATTGGAAAGTGGAACCTGGGTAGGGACATCACAAAGTGGTATCAAAGGAGGTTTTATTTTCTTTTTAGTTTTCTATTAATTGGTAATGGTGGACAAGAGGCTAGAATGAGTCATGCCTTGGTCATGAGCTTGTTCATGGGAGTAGCTAATCCATGTGTGAGGGAAAACCCATGTACCTAGGGTATGATTATTGTTCATGATGTTTGTTATTATAGTTGAATGCTACTTCACCTTGGGTGATGCACTTATTGTGTGATGTTATTGTTTTCTGAGATTTTATTCATAGCCCGGTATGACATGAGAGTTTATTATACATGAATCATTCTATGAATTCATGATTTTATGAGAAATACATCATTTTATGTATGCAAATAAAAAAAGGTTTTCGGTGAGTTGTTGAAAATAGAATGCTTTTATTTGTTTGAGTAATTTAAAATGAAATGGTGGAAAATAAGTAATTGATAATTGTAAATGATTCTAATAAATTGAAATGAATAAAATGGGTGTCTAATGAGAAACATTAATATGGAAGTGTTTACCCTATGTTATCCATGACCTAGGTGAGGGATAGTTGAGGGTAGTGATTGTGCTTTGGTTTTGACCATGTGGCCAGTTATGAGGGATGAATTGTTATTTCCTTAGGTGATTTCCTCTTTCCTAAATGTGATATTTATGTTTTATGTGGCCTTATATGTGTGTTTGAAATTGTAGAGACATGCCTTCATGAGGACGTTTTTTGATAGGATGATAGGAGGATTTGGTTGGAAATGTGCCTCTAGTAGTGGAACCCGAGGCTTTGATAGTTCTAGGTGAAGGAGATGGAGAGAAGTTCCATGAGAAATGTTCTCTCTTTATACAATTCATGGAGAGATACCCATGGTGGACTGTACATAATATGTCTGACCTAACATGGGAGTTCCAGTTACAACTCCCTCTAACCTTCACCAGAGAGGTTGTACCTAAGGTAGCTGAGTTATGGATTGAGTCTATCAAGAAAAACCTTAACCATTTAGGGACTCCTATAGAGAGTAGAGTCAAATTGGATATTTATATATTGTGTAGATTAGTGAAGCACTGGTGGGATGTTCAGACTTAGGATGAGCAGTTGGAGAACATGGTGTAGAAATAATTTTAGAAGAAGTTCCTGGAACACTTTTAACCAAAGACACTCAGGTAAGAGAGAGTAGTAGAATTTATATGGTTAAACCATGTGAGTATGTTCGTGATGGACAATCCTGGACACTTCACTGATTTGTATCACTTTGTCCAAGCATTGTTAAGATATGAGGCAATTGTAGAGAAATGTTTTTAGGATGGAATTAAATGTGAGATTAAGTCCCAAGTTAACATATTTTGGATGAAGAAGTTTTCTAACATGGTGAATCAAGCTCTCATTTACGAGGGGAACCTGAAGGAGGATTCAAGTGGAATGCATGTGGTTTCTACTGGATGACCGGGATGTACTTTTTCTGAGAGTAGAAAGATTTTCTATGAGAATATCACCTAGAGAAATAGAAAACAGAGTGTTTAGGGAGAAAGATCAGTTTCTCATAGTAGTAACTGAGTACATTTCCATAAATGTGGTTGGTTGGTTCACATTCTTATCTAGTGTCCACAACCACCAGTGGAGTTCCAAGCATATGGAAGAATGGGTCACTTACAGTGGTATTATAGAAACCCTCAACCAATGTGTAGTTATAGAGGAGATAGTCTAAATTAGAGTACTGGAAGGGGCCTTCTATGCCATATCAGTTGGGAAGTTGGAGATTTTATGGTTTTGGAAGTTGAGGCAGTTGATGTGGTACTTAGGGGAAAGAGTTCCCATATTAGTAGAGTGGTACAACTTAGAGAACTCAGTCTGTAACATATGAAAGAGGGGAAGAAAAATTACATGAAGTTTAGTCTGCACTTATGGATAGATAGGATGATCCATCAATAGTCATATGTACTATTATTATATATTCTATGATTTCTAGTGACTTATTTGATACTATATCGTCTCATTCTTTTATATCTTCTTAACTTGTGAATGGTTTGATTCTGACGGTGGAGTTTGCGAGTGGGGTTATGACGAACGACACACTGCTGGGTGTAAGGTTGAGGGACATCTATTTATGTCAGGGGTGTTCTATCTAGGTTGGGGAGTATCGTTTCTATTGGGATATTTACATACTTGAAATGTTAGGTTTTGAATAGATTTTTGGTATAGACTAGTTGGTATCATATAGAGCCAACATAGATTGTTATCATAAGAGGGTGAATTTTACATCTCCTGAGGGTGACATTTATTTTCATATTGGAGAATGAGATATCCAGGAAGGTTGATTAGGTCTAGTTCATCAAAAAATGGGGGAGATCACCACCTAGGTTGCAAGTATTTTTTAGATGATGAGAGTATGGAACCTTATTTCTTTCCACCCATATTAGTCTAGTTTTTGGAAGTGTTTCATGAGGGCTTCTCATGGATGACACTATATAGGGATGTTGAGTTTACAATTGAGATCATTCCTAGAGATAAAACAATTTTTATTCCACCTTAAAGTATGGAACCGACATAGATTAAATATATTGATACTTAGATGTAAGAATTAATGATTAAGGGGTTTATCTATCTGAGTAATTCTCCTTGGGGTTTTATAGTTTTTTTACTAAGAAGGATAACTGTACTTTGTGCTTATATTTTGATTACCTAAAGTTGAATTTGATGAAAATGAAGAGCTGGTATCCTCTTCCATGTATTGATGATCTCTTTGACCATTTGATAGGATCTTGGGTTTTCTCCAAGATTAACATGAGATTGAGGTATCCTCATTTGAGAGTTAGACCTTATGATATACTGCAAACTACTTTCAGAAGAAGGTATGGTATATACGAGTTCTTAATGATGTCATTAAAGATAAAAAATTCTCAAGATATGTTTATGGACATGATGAACCGAATATTTCACCCATACCCAAACCAGTTTGTGGTAGTGTTTTGTGGATTACATCTTGGTGTACTTCAAGACTCATGGCGATCATGCCCAACATATTGATATCATCCAAATTATATTGAGAGAGCATCATATATATTCCATGATATCTAAGTTTCAATTTTGGATTGATATGGTACATTTATTAGGAAACATCATCTATTAAGAAGGTGTCTCAATGGACTTAGAGAAAGGTTCATGCAGTGGTTTCTTGGGAGATTGCCAAAAATGTTTTTGATATCCAAATATTTCTAGGTTTGGTAAGATATTATTGGAGGATTATCCAGGACTTTTCCCATTTAGAAGCATCAATTTAAGGCTTGACAAAGAAGGGGATCAAGTTTGAATGGTCTGGAGAATGTGATAATTATTTCCAGAAGTTGGAGAAGTTTTTGACTATTGTACTTATTTTGATCATACCCAAGGTGGGTGAGACGTATACCATGTTTTGTGATATGCTTAGGATTGGACTTGGAGTAGTGATGATGTAGGGAGATTGAGTTGTAGTGTATGGGTCCCGACAATTGAGGCCATATGAATGGAATTTCCCTACATATGATCTTGAGTTAGCAGCAATGGTTTATGAATTAAAGTCTTGGCATCATTAACTATTGGTTGAAAATTTTATTGCGTATACTGACCACCAAACTTTGAAATACATATTTTTTCAGTGATATTTGAACCTCTAGCAGCAAAGATGAGTTAATTATATGAATTATTTTGATTTTGAGAAAACCTATCCACCGAGGAAGAGAAACAATGTTTTTAATGCTTTGAATAGGAAGACACAATCTCAAGTAGTTTAGGAGTCTAGTTATGGGTGGAATATGATGACCTTGGTAGATGGGATGCACATGGAGGTTTAGGAGTTCCAAAAGAATATGGACCTCATATCACTATCAGTAGATTCCACACTTCTAAGTTGGATTAGGGAGAGGTAGTATGAGGATACATAGTGTTTTTCCTTGAGGAAAAATATTTAAGGTGGGGATTCACCTTCCGATTGGACTACAGATGTGGATGAGATCATCTATATATAGGTTCTTGTTGTTGTACCTACATGTATGCGTAAGGAGCTGATTCACGATTTCCAAGCCTTGAAGTGGGTGGAACATCCTGATTTGACCAAAATTTACTATGGCCTACATCGATATTATTGATGGACGAGCATGAAAAGAGATACTGTAGGTTTTGTGACATGATACTACACCTATTAGTAGGTGAAGGTTGAGCATCAACGACCTGATGGTTTGTTATAGCCATTTCCAATTCCGGAATAGAATTGGTATAATGTTACCAAGGACTTTTTGGTGGGTATTTCTAGGATACCTTATATGAATGATGCAATTTAGGTGATTGTGGACCGATTAACAAAAGTATCCCATTTATTTCCTATCCATGATTCTTTTATCATTGACTGGTTGAGTGATATGTATGTTTGGGAGATATTCCATTTTCAGGGGTTCCACAAAGAATAGTTTCAAACAATGACTCACACTTTACTTAATTCTTTTGTAAGGTCTTATAGAGGGTGTTGGTTACCTAGGTTCTTTTGAGTATGAATTTCCACCCACAGATAGACAAGAAACAAAATCACACTATCTTGGTGCTAGAGGATATGCTGAGAGCATGCACACTTGATTTTGGTGGGTCTGGAGAGAAGCACTTATCACTTGGTAAGTTATCCTATAATAGAAGTTATCCAAAAACTATCTAGATGGAATAATATGAGGCACTTTATGGTAGGCCATGTAGATTAAATTTAGGTTGGATAGAGGCAGGAGAGTTTGAGTTGTTGGGACCGAGTCTCATGCATGAGACATCGGAGCAGGTTCATCTAATTAGAAAATGTGTGGATATAGCCTGGATTAGGAAAAATTCCTATGATGATCACCATTTTTACCCCTTAAGTTTACATTTAGTGATTGTGTTTTTTATGGTGTCTTTAATATTGGGTCACAGTACGATTCAGAGGAAAATAAAGTTGGAACCCAGGTTTATTAGACCTTTTGAGATTTCATAGAGAATCCGGCTGGTGGCATACTGATTGGATCCTCCATAGAGGTATAGTGATATGCATGATGTTTTTAATTTATCATAGATTTGGTAGTATAACCTTGACCCTTCTCATGTGATTGATGTTTATGAAGTTGAGCTTGCGACTGATATGTACTTTGAGGAGCATTTGATTCATTTTGTAGATCGTAGTGAGAAAGTGTTGTGGGGAAATATCGGGCCGATAGTCTGAGTGTTGTGTAATCATGGATAATTTTAGGAGGAAACATGGGACATGGAAGAAAATATGCAGGCTCATTGGCTTGACCTTTTTACCTCAGAATCTTAGAGATTCTTGGGAGTACAACCTAAGGATGAGTAGTTATAAGGTGGAGAGATTATAAGATCTTGATCTTTTTGGAGAATACTCATACTTTTTTATCTACCTTTTATCATTTTTTGATCATATTTTGGTTGGATATTTTCTAAAGTGAGTTTTGATGAGTTTTGAAAACTTTTAGAGGGGTTTTGGGTAGTGCACGGTTAGCACACAGATTCACCAAACCATGTACCTACCCCCAACAAACCGTGCATCCAAGATAGAGGGGAATTGCATGGTTGGTGCATGATCTTTCAAACCACGTTCCAATTAGGAGAAATCATTCACCATAGATAGTAGGGGCACACAATTATGAAACAGGGTTTGGAAAACCATCCAACCCTGCCTAGGGAACCGTGCACATGGAATTTAAACCCCATATTTTTTTTGGTAAAAAATTATCAAACCCCATGGTTATTGACCCTAATCATACTATTTCAGCCTAAAATGAATTAATTTGATTTTGGAGGATTCTAGGAGGATTCCAAGGCACCTTGAACCCCTTTATTGAAGAATCAAAGATCTAGTTAAAGGATCAAATCCTCATTGGTAAGTGTTTTCTTCCTTGTTTAAGATCCCCCCCTCTTACCTCCTTCTCCTATGGAGAGGGATAAATTTTCATCCATTTTCAATTGTCTTAGATCTAGGTTTTGATGGATCTTGTTTCTTTGGATCTTGTTCCAATGTTTTGATCCTAAATCTCTTCCACTGTTTTGTTTTTTATCATTCCACATCAAATTGATGGTTAGGATTTAGAAAGCATTCGTCAATGATCTTGACGTAAGTATTCTAATTTACAATTCTTATAGTCTTAATTATATTTATGTGTATGTAATCATTCAATTAAAATTTACACATTGAGAAATTTTATATTTTAAAATTTATATAAACTAATTAATACCCCTGTGATTATGAGACCCTTCATGGATCCCATTGTACACATTGGAGTTTTGAGATCGAACTTGATGGAAACCCATGGGGTGTGACAATATAATTGTAATTATGTTTTTTAAATTATGAATGGTTGATAATAGAATTATGAAATAGGTTTAATAATTGGAATTATGAAATAGGTTTAATAACGGGATAATGAAATAGGTCAAATAATGGGATTATGAATTTCATTGAATAGTGGGTTATGGAAATGGTTGATAAATGGGTTATGAACGTGGAACCATGATATGTAAAATTTATAAATGATATGAACACTGAGTTGTGGGTTAGTTACTAATAATAAAAATACCCATGGGGTTCCAGACTACTACTCTAGGCCCCTGATATATATATATATATATACATATTGCATGTGATCACTGAGTTTTGGTACATGGACTACTGCTCCAAATACCCACGGGGTGCCATACTATTTCTATAGGCCCCAAATGTTTGAATTTGAAATGGTAATTAAATGAATAATGAAATCCCATAATATAATAGAGTGTGATATTCCTATGATGTATGATTAAGACTCTAACATGGTCCGAAGTAGGTACGACTGGTTTGGGTGTCACTATGAACTTAAGGGCCTATATGGCTGGTTAAAGAATAATAAATGTTAATCATGTTTACTTTTATCATTTTATCTTTATTAATTATACAACTTCATACAATATTATATACTAGATATTTCTTTAGACACCATTGGTAGTGTCCTATTGAGTTGTAATCACACCCTACTTAGGTTTCCTGATCAGTACCCAAATAGATTTCATGTTTTGCAGGAAAGGATAAGGGAAAGAGCCCTATGTTAGATAGATGAGTTGGGTTTCAATATGGAGTATGGATGAGGTAACCATACATTATTTCTAGACCCTCTTGTGAGTCTTTAGTGTGTCTTAATTTTTGGTTTTCATTTTCCACTTGACACTTATCCAACATGACATATTTACTGCTTTGGTTTTAGTTATTCTTCACTCTCTTGGATTTATCTTATGATGCTTGGTCATATATTGGTTATGGTATTATCTTGGTTATTTTTTATTATCATTTTTATATTTTTATTTATTTCCACTATTGTTATTATTTGATAAATAGGTTATAGTATCCCCATGTTACATATCAGACCCTCGCTGCTAGTTAGCAGCCTCTGACATACTGGGAGGTTCTCCTGAGGTCATGTGTCTAACCAGTTTGGGGCATTTTCATGTGGCACTAAGGATAGGATGTCACAACATGAGGATTTAAAATTATGAAGTCCATGAAAAATATATTTATATTTTTAATGAAGAATTTTTGAAGAAGATATTTGAGTTTTTTTGAATTTGGTCGAATCCTTTTTTTGGACTTTATTAATAAAAATAGGCCAACAACTAAGCCATCCAAAGAGACCCCATAGCCACTACTTAGGTGAGTAGGGTCTACCTTCAACTATCCAAGGTATCATCTAATTAGAGTGAATAATGAATAACCTACATGGAATAGGAATAGTGGGTTTGAATTATTCTTATAGGGAGAGCACATGAGATGTGTATGGAATGCACATGGAGGTGCATATGTAGACCATGAAAATGTGGTGTGGCCCAACAACGAGCATGGGTGCAAGGTGTTTTGGGTTTTGAACCTGGTGCTAGATCGAGGGTTAAATTCCATGGGATTTTTTATTAAGAATGGATTGAATAATGGGAGAACTGATGTGGGACACAAATAATCAGAGTACTATTCACCCATTAAATGATACACAAATAATATGCGTCGTTCAATCTATTTTATGCAGACCGTCCGATCAAACAATAATCATCGTATTCCTCATTGAAACCCTTGATTATTCTTCACTGGTTCAGTACATGGGATTTTAAAAGTCTTCATTTTTTGGATCAAACCAAATCCTCATCCACATTTGAGTAGGCTGCATCAACCTCATAAGATCCAGGTGAGTTTGAAATACGTGTTGTAAACGGTATTCATGCATCTTCCATTAATGAACATATGAACCCGAACCATGATGTCACCTTTAATGAAGCTGATATTTTAGATGAAGTAAATTCTTGATAAATTCTTTAGGTATGTTTAATAAAATTTTACATGAATTTATCTACATTCTCATGCATATATATCAAATGAAAAATGGAAGGAAGCTCCATGGAAGAAAGAAAAAGTTACTTTTGAGAATAATGAATGCATGAAGGAGACCGCATGATGATGCAAGTACTTAAATGAGGATACAAGATTACCCAAGTCTTCCTGAAATTTTATTAATGATATTAATTCTTGTTTTTTTGAGTTTTAGTGTTTTCATTACTACTTGAAGATATAGGTTGGCCTGAGTTTCATTGGAATTTTAAATTAGTTGGATGCCTTATGAATCATGGTATTTATTTATCCACATGAATAATGAATAAAACCCAAAAATTATGGTATTTCAAATGATATTTATGATTATTCAAAATACCCATAGAATTATTAGGTATTCAATTTGAGAAAATATAATACCCTAAACCTTGTGGGTATTTATATTTGAAATGAGGAAAAATAAATGTGTTACTCATAAACACATTTAAATGATGGTTTTTAAATTGAGAAAATAATTATGGGGTTTTTTGGAAAATATATAAATGTGATATTATCACATGAAAAATTATTGTTTTTGTTGTGGATAAATGATAACTTACAGGTGATAAATAAGTTAAGAAAAAATCATGAGAGAACCCGACACATATTTGTATCAAATAAAGAAAGCGTTTGAAGTTGGGAGACTTTGAAGAAGAATAATGTTGTGTAACCAAGTATTCAAAGGTTGAGAAAATTAGACCATTCAATATCTGATAAGAGTTTCAAGGATAGTAGACCATTTACATGTAGCTGTTAAATACCTTGAATAATTGTACATAAGTACGGGGAATCAAGTTTTCTTGTGGAATAAGACTATTTTAATAAGTTTTTTCTAGCTCTATATCATCATGTGAAGATGTGAATAAGTCTTCCAGTGGACTATGAGAGAAAATAGGTAACAATGGATTCTATGTTGTAGTAGAGAGGGAACATTGGATTCTATATTATAAAAGTTCTATTCACTTGTGGAGATTGTGAAGAATCCATGTTTGGGGGTATAACAAACATGGAAAGGAGTAAGATTTTATATCGAACCTTGTAAATATGGTGTGCTTATCTATCTTATATTAAAACTACACATGAGGTGATATTTAGATATAATATTGAGTAGATCTAGAACCTTAACAATTTCAATAAGTTAAATTGTATAAGAATTATTAAAACATCTATACCATTGATTCACCCCCTCTCAGAGGCACCTAATCGATCCTTGGACTAAAAACTTTCTTTTTTTATAACTTGATGTTTCATGTTTATAAATTATTGAAACAATCACTCAATTTAAATATAACAAAAAAATATCAATTGACATAAATTTAGAGATTAGGTACATTGGTCTCAAAAACATTAATTTCAATCAAAACAATCATTTCTGGGGGCAATAAGCATGCGAGATAAATAATTCAATTCAAATTAGAGATATGAATTTTAATACTTTAATTTACATCAGAAATGATATATGGGTAGATTTATCTTCATCATGGCATGAATTTTTAGTGTTTTTAATATATACTCATTTAATATAGCTTGAGAATGTGAGAATTCAAATGAAACCATTTGTATAATTTCAAATTATGTTTTTAAAGTGTATTTTAATCCACCAATCTATGAGGGTTTTCATATCTTTAGATTTTCTATTTTATCAATGGAAAAGTTTATTTTGAGTGATTTAAATTCTGGTTCTACCATTCTCTATTAATTTATCATATATGTGTCAAAACTTTGTGGTGAAATACCTCTTTGATTCTTATCACTCTCTTTTCTAAAGTGCATAAATTTAACCACGATTCATCGGGTGTGGAATACAAGCTTATTAGTCATTTAATCAAAAGATTAATATTTTATTTTATCTATTTCATATAATTTTATATTAGTGATCTAACTTATTATTATATTGGGAGAATATGTAACATGAGTATTATCCCTGGATCAAGCACAAATTCCTGACGTACAATAAAGTTATGAAAAAAATAATAGGGAAACTTGATCACTTCTCTACAAAATTTTATATAATGGGTGAAAAACAACAAACCCTTGAAGTATGTAGACAATTTTAAGAATATGGTGATATTGATTATGATTGTTTTAAAGATAACATGGAATTTATCAAGATAATGAAGGTGTAAAAAAGAATATGATAAAAATTTCAAGTTGAAAATCCATCTATTTAAATGTACAATATCTTATATATTTAGAGTGGGTTCAACATTTGGAGAATGTTTTTGAATATAAAACTTATTATGAGGGAAAAAAATGTAATTTGGTTTCCCCATAATTTATTTATTATGAAAATTTATGGTGGAAAATCTAAAAATAAGAGATGATAAAGGAGAGGTAAGAATTTAGAGTCTTATGAAACGAATCTTGAAACAAATATTTGTTCTAGAATATTATAATAAAGATATCTATATTTAATTTAAAGATCTATGAAAATATGACATGTGTGTGGAGGATTATGTAAAAGAGTTTGAAATGATAGAAATGATATGTGATCTGTAGGAACCATGGAAGAAAATTATTGCAAGGTTTTTGGAAGGATTAAATAAAGAAACTGTTGTTTATGTTTAATTACAACAACATGTTTATCTTAAATATGTGATTAATATTTTAATCAATGTTAAAAAAAATTAAAGGGATAATTTTTCAATAGAATTTACATATTTTTCTTGAAACTACAAAGATAAAAGTATCATTTCATCACTTAATCCTATAAGAAACAAGTTGAGAAGGAAACCAATAAACAACTTGATGAATCAAGGGAACCAAAAAGATGAGTTACACTAATACACCCCTACAAAGGAGTCATGATGTAAAATTCTATAAATTTCTTAGTCATGTAAATATTACCTCTAAATTCTCCCATAAAAGGGTCACGATTTTCAAATAGGTTCACGATGATGTTGAAAGTGAATATGATGATGTAGTGGACAAAATGAACGATGAATACAAGGATTGTGCACTCGTCAGGAAAGCCAATGAAGGGGAATTATTGGAAATTTGATGAGTTTTTAATTCTCATGGAATGAAAATGAGTTGTGAAAAGAACTCTTTTAAACCTGATTCACTATTTATAAAAAGGTATATGGAGTAGTAATTTATTTTGGAAGCTATACCAATGTTTCTTCCCCTACATTGGTTAAAAAATTAAATTTGAAAATCATGGTACATATTGAAATATACAAATGGAATTGGTTGAACAATCTAGGGAAATTAAATGTGTTGAAAAAATTCATTATAATGTTTTTTATTAGAAAATAATATTTTGATGAGGTATTATGTGATGTTAATCCTATATATTTTGAAAAACATTTATTGGGAAAACCATGAAAATTTGATAAGTGGGTCTAACATGATGGGTTCAATAATACCTACTATTTTTTGAAGCATAGGAAGAAGATTATTTTAGCCCCTTTTACACCATATAAAGTGATGTATGACCACGAATTGATGAAAAAATCAAGAAGGAACAATCTATTTTCAATAAAGGGAGAGGTAAAGATTATTTCACATAATTTTAACTTTATTTTCCTGATATAAATATAGAATTTCTTATAAAGTGAGAAGGTTTCTCTCCCATCAATAATCAAATATCTCATTAGTATCTTTGGAGATATATTTCCAAAATAATTCCTAAATCACTTACCAATCTTCCAAAGTGGTGAGCACCAAATTAATTTAGTATCAATAGTGGAACTTCCAAGGAAACAAAAACATATATAGAATCATTAAAATGAAAAGAAACTTTAACATAAGTCACATGAGTTATGAAATCATAGTTTTTTAAGAGAATTAGTGAAACTCTATTTTGTTTTCACATTACTCGCTCCAATGAAAAATGGAAGCATGCTGATGTGCATTGAAATCCAAGTAATAAAAAAGATAATGGTTAAGTATCAATTTCTCATTCCTCATTTGGAGAAATTTTTTGATGAATTATTTGGGCCAAATGTATTTTAAAATATTATTTAAAGAGTGAGTACCATATAAACTAGATGAAAAAAAGGAGACGAATGAAAGACAACATTCAAGAAAAAACATGGGCTGTTTTAGTGTATAGTGATTCCATTTAGGATTTTAAATTCTCTCAACACTTTTGTGAGGCTAATAAACCACATATTTCTCCATTTCATTTGTATATTTGTGGTATATTTTAATGATATATTTATTTATATTAAATGGTTTGAAGAAAATGTATATCATATTAGAAAGGGTTTTGAATTTGTTTTCTATGAGTGGTTGTATGGAAATATCAACTCAAATCATTTTTTATTAATTCAAGGAGAAGAAAAAAGAACACAAACCCAAGGAGGGCCCGATGAGAGAGTCAAGGGGGATGAAAGTAATGAAGTCCGAGAGTGTCACCACTAAAAATATTCACACACTCATAGGAAATAGAGACCAAAATAGAAAAGGAGAAAAACTTCTCATCATGAGTGTACCTTGAAGCTAGAAAAGTTTCTACCTTATTCCCCTCTCTCCATGTATGGTGAACGCTTGTTCGGTTGCGGATAAGAAGTCTATATCTTTGAATATGATAAGATATGGACCAAGGAGTAGAGTGGAGGTTTTTTAGAGACCTGTAAATAATTTTGGAATCTATTTCAATGTATGTGAGAGTGATGCTCTTGGAATTATAGAACTGGAGACCCTGTAATAAGGCCCAAGCCTCTGCCTGAAGAGAATCCACACTTCCAAAGTTGGTGTTGAAAGTAGCAATCACATTGCCTCTTGGGTCATGCACAACACCGCCCATGAATTGTGCCCAAGATGCATGAACCATCAACATTAAGCATCATCCAATTGATGGGAGGGTTCCAACATATCCATCGCCCCTTAGTACTATCTCTTTGAGCTGTGGGGGCTTGGTTATGGTACCGCTGTAAGAATCTCAGTGATGGAGCATTGTTCCATATTTTGAAAAGTAGGCCATGATTAGAAATTAACCACTGAGTTCTAGTGACTAGATCCATTCTAAATCATGAGAGTCCCTCCACCTAAGCTTTGTTCCGAGCCTCCCAAATACACCAGCAACCAGAAGAGAGGATGATGGTTTTGGATTTCATCTCTGCACTATTTCTGCCCACACCATGGAACCATCTTTGATAGTTTTCCATAAATAGAAGGAGTTCCTTCCCAGATTATCCTCATACTTTCCCATAATAAACTTTTCCCATAGAGTACACCTTTCCATCACTTCCCAGGCTAGACGAGTGTGCATTTAGTGCATTGAGTCAGTGACACTTCTCAACCTGATACCACCATCTTCGGTTGGAAATGACATTCTCAACCAGGATTCCTGATGATATCTACCAGCCGAATGTGAATCCCAAATAAAGGACATCAAGAGTTTTTCGATGTTCCTTATAACTGAATTTGGAACTTTCATAACTAAAAGCACATGAATGGGAATAGAGGAGAGAACACTGTTAATAAGGGTGATACTCCCTCTAAAATAGAGGAAGTGATCTTTCCAGTTATTGATCCGAGAAGAGATTTTGTCAACCAATTTATTCAGATATCTGATCTGTAGCCTTACCATTGTGATTGGGGCACCTAAATATTCCATAGGGAGGCATATTTTCTGAATGCCTAAGCTTGATTCAATTCTTTGAACACGCCACTCTGAGCATTGCCTTAAAATGTAGAGGCTACTATTATCTTGATTAATGAGTTGATCACTCCACTTTTAGTACTCATTGAGAATATTGTTGATGCCTCTAATGGATTTATAGAGCTTACATTAAGAAGCAAGACCATGTCATATACAAACATGATGTGGTATAAACTTTGACTGTGAGAAAAACATCTGAATGTTCAGATCATACCTTCTTGCATTTTGGATTTGATTAATCTACTTAGAGAATCCTGGGACAAGATGAACAAACTTGGAGACAATAGATCCCCTTGTCTCAGCCTGCAAACTAACTTGAAAAAACCTTTCCTCCTACCCATGAAACAAATGGAGAACCAAATAGAGAAAAAGAATCTAAATAAAATATCAACTACCCAAGAAGATATCCCCATGCACTTCAAGACCTATAAAATGAACCCCCACTCAATATGGTCAAACATTTTTTCCATATCCACTTTGATCACAATATTTGAACTTCGAGATTTCTTATTAATGTCCTCAATAATTTCTTATGCATGTCGAATATCACCCTGGATGGACCAGCCTCTAATGATGCCATGTTGTTCATCAAAAACCCATTCTAGGAGGTGGTGGGAAATACTCCTATTGAGCACACTAGCAAGAACTTTTTAAGGAAAGTTTCACATACTTATGGGCCTGAATTGCTTGAGTGATGGAAGGTCTTTGAATTTAGGGATCAGAAGAAGGGAAGCAACATTGGACACCTGAGGAAGGATTCATCTATGGAAGAAGTCTCGGAATGCTTCAATGAGATCCATATTCACAATATCTTAGTATGCCACATAAAAGGATCTAGGAAAGCCATCCAGTCCTAGAGAACTATCAGAATTGAGGTGTAAAACAGCCTCCCACAGTTCCTTCTCCTCAGGTATTGATTGTAAATAATGGTTGTTATCTTTAGTCACCATTCTTGAAATAGAGTCAAATATATCAGCTCGATCTCTAGGAAACCCATCTTGCATGGAAATTTTAGGACCTAAAAGGAGATATTTAAATAAAATTTCAGCCATAAATCTGACGACATCGATATCATTAGAATAAGATCCATCATCAAGGAGAATATTTGCCTTACTGAAGCTTCTCCTTTATTTGATACAAACATGAAAGTAACCAGTGTTCCAATCCCCCTCATGAATCCACCTTACTTTGGATTTCTCATGAGACACCCACTCTTGAACAAGGTGCAATTCTTCTAGGGAACTCTTTTTATGAAGAAGGGTGATGAAATATTTTTCATTCCAATCTACTTCAAGGTCTGATTCCAATCGGTCAATTTTATTTTTTAAGTTGTCCAACTCCTACTATGAAGAGAAGTGTTTGCTACTCCACGCATGTAAATCATTCTTTATCCATTTTAATTTACTATGGAGGTTGATACAATGAAGGCCCATAGTTGGTTTAGACCATAAATCCAACACTTCTTTGTGAAAATCCAGTTTAGAAGTCCAACTGCTAAAGAAGAAAAATTGTTTTATCCCCATATTCCAGGTTTCCAAAGTCACTATAATTGGGGAGTGATCCAATAAAGCATGAGTAAGGTGAGAGATCGAAGCTATCCGAAAAGTGGATATTGCATGAAGGTTGGAAAAGAATCTATCCAGACAACACCAAGTGCGCTTGGATCCATTTTGATTATTGAACCAAGTGAATTTATTTTCAGTGTAACCTATATCCATAAGACCATTAAGAGATGAAAAACAGAAGAAATCATGGCTTGATTTCCTGTAGAATACACCACCACATTTCTTTTATGAGGGGTATAAAATGGCATTAAAGTCTCCTCCCACTAGACAAGTAGAATTACTTGGATCGAACAAGATGAGGATATTCCACAACAACTCCCTAGTTAGAGGATCACATTTATCATAGACAAATGAAACAAAGCAGTGATACTTACCCAATGCGATCATCATGGTGAGGAACTGATCTGAAAATTCAACTAGATCCACTAAAATATTGGTGTTCCATAAAAGCCAAACGTGCTGGTTGGAAGGATGACCATGCATGAAATGCTGAAGCCGCACCCTATTGGAAAAGGTAGAGATCTTGGAAACTTTCTATTTTGGTTTGAGAATAGCCACTAGAAAAATATGATTGTATCATATTTCATTTGTAATAAATTCAATTTTCACCCACGTACCCAAGCCATGAGAGTTCTAGATGATAAAACTTAACATTGAGGAAGAGGATGCCTTGGGTTGAAGTCTGATGTCAGAGCCTTGTGAGGCTTAGTTAAATGGAGGGGAATAGAATTTGATCAAGCTAGGATTTAGATCATGTATGGAACCCATATAATGGAGATGTTGTGATGTTGGAGATAGGGACTAGGGATTTCAGCTTCTGATCTAAAGAAGGAAGAGAAGAAGACTGAGTTGGAGAAGACTGGTCTTGAATGTAAACTCCCATTGGCTTCTTAGGAGATGCTTGCAGAGAGAAGTAAGGCAAGGCAAGACTGGGAAGGGAGCTTCTGATCAGGCCATCTTGTAAGAATTCTGGAGGATCCTACACTTAAGAGGAAGCTATGTGAGATAACTTGGGGAGAGGACTGACTAGGATTTCCTCGGCCTGATAGAGGAGAGATAACGCTCTGTTGGGGATGAACAATGTCTGGTCTGAGGGTCCTGGATCGTGAGGAAGAGGGACACAAGCGAGCGACAAGTGCCTGCCCAATCCTTCGAAAAACAACCGGATATTAGGGAGGATCGGCCGATCCCTGGAGGATCCTTGAGGCTTTCGGGGAGAGAGCGATGGCTCTAAAGGCACTAGGGCTAGGCTAGTGGAGGCTTGCATGCGGATAATTTTTAAAAGTGGGTTTTTGATTTTTTTACAAAACGGGATAGGGTTAGAACTATTTTTAAAAATGGGTATATAGATGCATGAACCCCATTCACGCATCTTCCCTTACCAGGAAGCATGAACGGGGTTCACACATCCTACAACAAATTTTATTTTTAAATTTTTTATTTTTTTGTTATATATATATATAAAACAAAAAATTTCGGCAGAATTTGTCTACTATTTAATATCCAGCAGTACTTCCATTACATCAGTCTGGATTCTGACAAAAACTCTCATCCATGGCTCCCATTTTTAATAGGGCTTGCCCTAGAAATCATTCTGCATTTCCGATATGGGATTCAAGTTCTCCCTTTCTTGCGCAGAACATTCTTCATTTCTGATGTGTGATTCGGAAATGTTTCAAGTATGTGGATTTGAAAAACTATAAAATACAAACTATAAGACCAATATAAATTAAATTTAAAACATGGATTAAACATATAAGAAATAGTGGAAAATAAAAATAATTTCGTAAAAAATATTGATAGAAAATAATTTATATACTTTCAAAACCACCAACTTGAAACCTAAAAATGTTTCAAGTACGTGGCTTTGGAAGACTATAAAATACAAACTATAAGACCAATATAAATGAAACTTAAAAAATAGATTAAACATATAACAAATAGTTGAAAATAAAAAGAATTTCATAACAAATGTTGATGAAAAATAATTTATAAGCTTTCAAAACCACAAACTTGAAACTTAAAAATGTTTCAAGTACGTGGATTTAAAAGACTATAAAATATAAACTATAAGACTGATATAAATGAAACATAAAACATGGATTAAATAAATAATTAATTAGTGAATTAGTAATATAATTATTATTTATATAATTATTAATTATATAATTATTAATTAGTTAATAATTAATATAATTTGTAATTAGTAATTAGTAATTATTAATTATTAATTATTAATTATTAATTATTAATTACTAATATAAAATAATTAATTAGTTAATTAGTAATATAATTATATAATAATTAATTAGTTAATTAGTAATACAATTATTTATTATAATTATTCATTATAATTATTAATTATAATTATTAATTATAATTATTAATTATTAATTATTAATTATTAATTATTAATTATGTAAATGTTAATTAGTTAATTAGTAATATAATTATTAATTATAATTATTAAACATTAATTATATAATAATTATTTAGTTAATTAGTAATACAATTATTTATTATAATTATTAATTATTTATTATATAATAATTAATTAGATAATTTTTAATATAATTATTAATTATTAATTATTAATTTCTAATTATATAATAATTAATTAGTTAATTAGTAATATAATCATTAATTATATAATAATTCATTAGTTATGTCGTAATATAATTATTAATTATAATTAGTAATATGATTATTAATTATAATTATTAATTATTAGTTACATAATAATTAATTAGTTAATTAGTAATATAATTATTAATTATTAATTATTAATTACTAATATACAATAACTAATTAGTTAATTAGTAATATAATTATATATTATCAATTAGTTAATTAGTAATATAAGTATTAATTATATATTTATTAACTAACTAATTAATAATATAATAATATAATTATAATTATTTAATATAATTATTAATTATTAATTATTAATTATATAATAATTAATTAGTTAATAAGTAATATAATTATTAATTATTATTATAAATATAATTACTAATTATAATCAGTAATTATTAAATATATAATAATTAATTATTTAATTAGTAATATAATTATTAATTATAATTATTCATTATACTTTTTAATTTTTAATTATTAATTAAATAATAATTAATTATATAATTAGTAATATAATTATTAATTATATAAAAATTAATTAGTTAAATAGTATTATAATTATTAATTATAATTAGTAATATAATTATTAATTATAATTAGTAATATAATTATTAATTATAATTAGAAATTATTAATTATATAATAATTAATTTTTTAATTACCAATATAATTATTAATTATTAATTATTAACAATTAATTACAAAATAATTAATTAGTTAATTAGTAATATAGTTATTAATTATAATTATTAATTATATAATTAATAATTAGTAATTATAAGTAAAAATTATATTACTAATTAAATAATCAATTAATATATAATTATTAATTATATTACTATTTAACTAATTAATTATTATATAATTAATTATTAATTATTAATAATTAATAATTATAACAAATAATTATAATTAATAATTATATTACTAATTAAATAATTAATTATTATGTAATTAATAATTATATTACTAATTAATTATTTAATTAATATATAATTAATAATTATATTACGAATCAACTAATTAATTATTATATAATTAATAATTATATTACTAATTAACCAGTACATAATTAATAATGATATTGATAAATAACTAATAATTATATAATTAATAATGATATTACTAATTAACTAATAATTATATAATTAGCAATTATATTACTAATTATCTAATTAATTATTAATTATTTCTTATATGTTTAATCCATGTTTTAATTTTCATTTATATTGGTTTTATAGTTTATATTTTATAGACTTTCAAAGGCACATACTTGAAACGTTTTTAAGTTTCAAGTTGGTGGCTTTGAAATCTTATAAATTATTTTTAATCAATATTTTTTATGAAATTATTTTTCTTTTGGACTATTTATTATATGTTTAATCCATTTTTTAATTTTCATTTATATTGGTCTTATAATTTGTATTTTATAGGCTTTCAAAGTCACATACTTGAAACATTTTTTATTTCCAAGTTGGTGGTTTTGAAAGCTTATAAATTATTATTCATCAACATTTTTTATGAAATTATTTTTATTTTTAACTATTTCTTATATGTTTAATTCATTTTTTAAGTTTCATTTATATTGGTCTTATAGTTTGTATTTTATAGTCTTTCAAAGCTATGTACTTGAAACAGAATCTCACATCGGAAATGCAGAATGTTCTGCCTAGGAAAGAGATAACCAAAATTCCACATATGAAATGCAGAATGATTTCTAGGGAAATCTCTCTTATAAAAGGGAGCCCTGGGTGAGAATTTCTGTTAGAATCCAGACTTTTGTAATGACAGTACTACTGGATATTAAATATCAGATAAATTCTACTGAAATTTTTTGTTATATATATATATAAACAAAAAAAATTAAAAAAACAAAAAAATTAAAAAATTAATTTTTTTTTGTAGGATGCGTGAACCCCATTCACGCTTCCTAAAGAGGGATGATGCATGAACGGGGTTCATGCATCTTCAGACTCAATTTTTAAAATAGTTTGAACCCTATCCCATTTTTTAAAAAAAATTCGAAAACACATTTTTAAAAATTATACCTTGCATGCCTGGAGGAAGAGAAGCCCGAAACAAAGACTCTGTCGAAGGGACCTTCACGGGTGAGGGAGTCTCACCAAAGCCAATGGATCCCAAGATGCTTGAAGGGCGCTTCACTTTAAAGGGAGTCTCACCAAATCCAAAGGAACTCGAGACACCTAGAGGACTCCTCAGAGAAATTGGGTGCTGATATTTGGACCGCTACACATTCAATTCCTATAGACATACAGAGGGAATCTTTGTAGGAAGTAGCTGACTGCGAAGAGCCAATAGGGGACTGAGAACCACCAGGCAGGGGATCCGAAGAAATAGCATCCTGTAGTGATTCTGGAGGGCGAGAAAGATGTATGGGAGGTGGTTGGTGGGAGAGAAACATTCATTTTTTTGAAAAGATGGCAATGCATGAGGCACATTCTTAGGAGCAAGCAACATGGAAAATACTGCACCTTTTATACGAAATCACTTTACTTTTTAGCTCTTACTACTTTTTACCAAATTTTTAAAATTGAGTGTGATGCTTCTCGGAGATGGATTGGAACCATTTTAATGCAATAATAACATAAAATCTTCCATTTTAGTGAAAATATAATTGAAAATATATTTCATTATTCTATATATAATAAGAATAATTATGATTTGATTGGAGCCTTAAAAATATGAAAAACTGCTTATGGCCTAAGGCATTTGCGATTCATAGAAATCATGAATCATTGAAGCGCTTAAAGAATCAAAAAAACCGGAATAGAAGACATGACACATGGGAATAATTTTTTGGAAATGTTACATTATGTCATAAAATACAAGAAATAAAATTCCAATATTGTTATTAAAGCATAGCCTCATAGGTATGTATTAATCTCCATGATTAATGAAAAATTTATGGTCTTTGAAATAATTATTAATTAGAACTCAGATGACTCATATTTCTAAAAATATTATATTTTATGAAGGGTAATTTTCATGGATACTTTCAACAAGAAAGATTTTTATGTTGAATAATAATAAATTATGCATACCTTCAAGGTACATCTCTGTAAGGGGGGGGGGGGTATGGTGGTGGGTTTTCTAAATTTTTTAGAAAAAATAGAATAATTGAAGTATTTAAAGAGGATTTCTATTGGCTTGGGATGATATGGGATATTCATCACATTATTGAGATATGTGTTACATGAAAAATAAATAAGATAAAAGACTTAGATTGAGGATTATAAATGATATTACCCTTCCAAATTTGGTGGATATCACTTTATACTTCACTTGGGGGAGTCCAAATACTCATCAGGGTATACAATCTATTATGGTGGTTATTGATGGATTCTCTAAGATGTCACATTATATCCCATTCCATAAAATAGATGATGTCTCACATTTAGATGAATTATTTTTTAAATAGGGTTTTCCAACTACATGTAATGCCATACAATAATGTTTCATATCCTGATAAAAAGATTTAAATTTATTTCTATATTTTTTTGGAAGAATATATGAATCAAGTTATTATTCAGTATGACTTTTCATCCTCAAATTGATAACCAAAAGATGGTTGTGAATCAAATAATTTCTTCCTTTCTTAGAAGTGTGTTGAAAAAAATTGAAACCATGGATGAATGTTTACTCTGTTAAATTCTCTAACAATCAATGTTTTTAAAAAAATATGGGGAATTCAACTTTTTAAGTTGTGTAGGAATTAAATCTCATGAAAACTATTAATACAATTATGATGTTTCATGATTATATCATGTTCACCATATGCGTTTTCATGATAATTATTGGTGATATTGGCGTTGATAATGGTTTTTTAATGACAATTTTTAATATTTGTTAAAATTGGGAGAAAATATATTTTCATTGTTAAATTAGCTAAAATAATTAGTTTTTTATGCTAAATTGTTAAATTTTTATGAGCCACTAATTCAAAATATCTTTATAAACAATTATTTCTATGTATGTGTTGTGAAATAATATGTGGAATATGATTTAGAATGGCTTCATGTGATTTTGAATTAAGTTGTAAAAAATCTTAAATTCAGGTTATTTTAGTGTATTTATTCATGTTGGAATTAATTAGACCAAAAGTATACATTTATTTTTTTGTTTTAGATGAATCTAAAAGTTAATACTATCTAGGATATGTATGATTTAATCAATGAATAGCCTAGATACATAAGCATTGAATGTGAATTGAAGATGATACACAAGGGTTTCTTGATGTAAGAACCCAGATCTTCATTTTAGATATGGATCTTGATTTTGGGTTATTTTTTAGGAAAAGAAGAAATGGGATTTTTCTAAGTACACTCCATGTACTTCTGAGTACACGCTATGTACCTGGTTTCCGCGTACAGTTGTGTCCTAGTCATGTAACGACCGAGTACATGGTCGTGTGATGACCTGAAAGACCACTTAAGTTGGGGGCTGGTTAAGTCTACTACATGACCTGTACATTTAATGAATATGCCGTATAGTTTTCTTTTTATTTGATATATCGGAGCGAGGTTGCGTCTCATGTCTAGAACCGAATTATTCTTCCGGTGTTTTGTACAGGAGCAATCGGGAATGATGAACGAAGATCGAACCCTCGATTCTTCGTTTGACCTCCAATTGAGATGTCATTGGGTGCATTGGAATCCCACCAGTGAGTTCTCAATTACTCTAGATCCTTTCTTCTTGATTCCTCCTTTCTCATGAGTTATTCAAGGTTGGGAGTTTTCACCTTTTTGTAGATCTACACCGATTTAGGCCGATCCAAGGGCCGACGTTCAAGTATATCAATTATACGTCATTGAGGTAAGTGGTTTGTGCATTTCTTTGTTCATCTTTGGATTATAAATTCATAAAGTGTTGTATAACCATGTTTGGGGTATTTATTGATTTGGAATTTAACTCTTTTTATCACCTATTATGGTTTACTTGATTGATAAAGGGTAGTTTCTTATGTGTAAGGTTATAGACCTTGATTATGGGACACCATGGGTGCGTTTCCCTTGTTTGACTATTTTCTGGCCTTTAGTCTAGGATGCTTGTTAGACTTTACTTGTTTTCCATGCCTTTTTTTTAGGATGGAGTTGATGATTATATAAGATGCCTGAGTTATGCATTACGAAGGTTTGACCAAGGGGAACTGACAGTGAGAGATTCTCAATGTAGAGTCATTTATGTATGTTTTTACTATTATGTTGACCAGGGGTATTGATCATGAGATCTTCTAGATGGTCATTGACCTGGGGGTTTAGACCGTGAGAGCTTGACCAGGTGGTTGTTTATAATTTTTTGATAGTATATTAGACCAAAGTGGTTAAACTGTGATATCTTTCCCATAGGGTCGTTATTAAATTAATTATTGTTATGTTAGACCAGGGGGGTTAGACTGTGAGAACTTTCCCAAAGGGTCAATATTGAATAATTGAATGATTGTGACGAGTCTTCCAAGCCAAATCACACGCTTATATTCGGTCTTACTTGAGTGTTTAGATGGTTTTCTAAGACATCTATTTTGTTACGTACACAGGGGACACATAGCTTAGGCTAGATCCCAAGGTTTACATGATTCAATGGATTGAATAATAAATGTGAATGAATGTAATTGAAAACTATAGGATTGTTTACTTTTGAGTACTTCCTAGTTTATTGATTTATTTATACATATTACCTGCTATATATATTCACTAATAGTTAGGCATAAATATTTTGGTGGTTGCCTACTAGGATTTGTCTCACACCCTATTTGGGTCATGCTTTGGACCCAAATAGATTATATGGTTGTAGGTATATATAAGGCCCAATTCCCTTTTTCATTAGGTACTTTATTGCTGTTGGAGCTGGAGAGCATTGGACCAAGATGAGTCTTACGATGCTACTGGTGTTTACTTGTTTCTCTTTTTTACTTTGGTTTCTATATTGCTTCCATCATTGTAGATTTTTGGGATATTTTCTTAGACACATGCGACATGCATCATTTATATATATATGCTCCAGTTGTTTTATACTATCAGTATTACTTTGTTTACTTCTATTGTATGGTATTACTACTTTCCCTTTTGTTTAATAGTTGTTTTTTATTTGTATAATCTTCCAATGAGGGAATTGTTGGGAAAAAAATCCCTCAAGGTATCATTGAAGCATTTTGAGGTGATTGTGTTTGTTGAAAAATTGGCCCTCTGTGTGGTGATTGTTGACAAAGCAAAACAATGTCATACAAATTTTTTGACAAAGGGGATTTCATAGAGGAATGTCGAGTTCAAGAGTTGTGGTCAATGATCCATGTTTTATTCAAGAACGTTGACAAAGGAATGGATAATCTGGAGGTGTTACAAAAAGAACAGATACAAGGTGGTGCCATTTTCTAGTGTTTGCCAAATTTTTGGGCCTGAAAATCGACAAAAGGTGAAAAGTGTTTTTGGCAAAGAGACTTGTGCGCTGCATACTTGAAGAAGAGGAAACTTTCATGCCTAATGTTTTTCAAAATCAGAAGGTCAAAATATGGAAATTGAAAGAGGGTCATGCAGGTATTGGTGTGGTCGCGCAGGTGACTTGCACGCCGTGAAAGGACTTGCGTTCCAGTGCCTAGGAGGGTTGGAAAGCTACGTGCCATATGTTTTTCAAGATCAGATCTTTGAAATATGGAAAAGGAAATAGGGTCGCACAAGTGTCTTATAGGAGAAGCAACCTGCGTGCCGGGACTTGCGCGCCGAGGGGTGACTTGAGCGCCACCGCGTAGGTTTACCAAATGCCTATAAATATAGGACCACCCCTCCTCATTTCTAATGGAGTTAAACACTTAGAAAAATCAGAGCTCCCGTCATGCTGGTGTGGTGGTCGCGCAGGTGGTGTGTGGTCGTGCAGGTGGACTCATGCCCCTGTGTTTGAAGTTGCGCGCCGGTTGGTAGTTTCACGCCAACACTAGCTTGGGTGTAAAAGGGATTGAGTCGAGAAGGTTTGGATTTGCAAAATATTATGCCGCGCAGGTGGTAGAGGCAGACCTGTATGCCAGTTGAGACTTTCGCGCCGATACTTGCGTGCTGGGTTCGACCTACGCTCCGCGTACTTGAAGAAGAGGAAACTTTCGCGCCTAATGTTTTTCAAAATCAGAAGGTAAAAATATGGCAATGGAAAGAGGGTCACGCAGGTATTGGTGTGCTCACGCAGGTGACTTGCGCGTCGTGAAAGGACTTGTGCGCCGGTGCCTAGGAGGGTTGGAAAGCTACGCGCCATATGTTTTTCAAGATCAGATCTTTGAAATATGGAAAAGGAAATAGGGCCGCGCATGTGTCTTACAGGGGAAGAAACCTGCGCGCCGGGACTTGTGCGCTGCCACGTAGGTTGACCAAATGCCTATAAATACAGGACCACCCCTCCTCATTTCTAACGGAGTTCAACAATTAGAAAAATCAGAGCTCCCATCGTGCTGGTATGGTTGTCGCATAAGTGGTGTGTAGTCGTGAAGGTGGACTTGCACGCCTGTGTTTGAAGTTACGCGCTGGTTGGTAGTTGTGCGCCAACAATGGCTTGGGAGTAAAAGGGATTGAGTTGCGCATGTTTGGATTTGCAGAAGATTGTGTCACGCAGGTGGTAGAGGCAGACCTGCGCGCCAGTTGTGACTTGTGCACCGATAATTGCACGCTGGGTTCGACCTGCGCGCCAAGTATGGTTGATTTCCTGGCAGTATTTTCAGGATGCGTGGAAGCTGGAAGTTTGCCCGATACCTTTGGTGCAAAGAGAATTTCAACTACGGGTGAAAGTTGGACTTCAACAGAGCATCCACATACAACAGAGGATGTATTCATTAGAGATAATGAAGAGACCTACAAGTCTATAAACTGTTAGTGGATCCTTTCTGGAGTAGTGAGCAAAGGAAGAGGAAGAAGGTGACTCTATCCACTGGCAGTAAGCCAGAGAGAGAGAAACAGGGAGTGACCTTTGGTAAAGCAGTGAGCTGACCCTAAACCTTGTAAAGGTAGTGAGCCTAGGACAGAGTGACTGTTCCCGAACCTTTGTATCCACATCTAGTGAAGAATAGTGGAATTTGGTACGACCGACAACTTGTCAACATATGATCCTTGGACGTAGCCCAATGAGGGTGAACCAACTAAAAATCTCTGTGTCTGCCTGCTTACTTCCCTGCATTGCATTTAAAGTATCATCATCAAATAAATAAGAAAATAAGTGATCATAATAAAAACACAAGTGAAAACAAAGTTACCCTTGTAATAAATAGGTCAAGATCCAGTGGGGCAGGAATAACTTTGAAAAAGAATATCCATACCCTGATTCACCCCCCCTCTCAGGGTATATAGGCCCCTATTGGTCCTAACAATTAGTATCAGAGGGATAAGTTGATTTTATCAGATTTTTTTCTCTATCATGGTGTGCCATGGAAAAGGGAAAAACATCAAAGAAGAAACAGAAGTCAGGTGGTATCCCTCAGTGCATAAGTGTTTTTGGAAATAGTGTGATTCAGTTAAAGGAATCCAATAGTGAACCAAATGTCGATTTGGATAAATTGTATAGTGAAAATTTATACTCATTCAATGATGCTGAAGGAATGAGTGAAGATCCTGAAATGCAAAGTGATATTGGATCTACTAATGATAAAGAAACTCCCAAAAGTTGGAAAGTGGAATTTGTCCACAAAGAGAAGGAATTGGATAAAAAATTCACTGATGAAATTAAATCTAAAGATATTCAGATCCAAGCACTGAGAACTGAGATCAACAAGCTAAGAGGTCTGAATCAAAGGCTTATTGACATAGCTACTGATCTGCGGGAGAAGAATGATTCTCAAGATGAAGAACTGTGAAAGAGATCTGCAAAGGATGAAAAATCAAAAGCTGATGTCAAGGGAAAGAATCTGAACACAGATGAAATTCAAAATTTGAAAGCCAAAAATGATGATCTTTCTACACAGCTATCTGAACTAGTTCATAAGAATCAAAGGCTACAAAAATAGAATTCATCCATCTCTGAATCTATTGCCCAATCAAAACTGAAAGTAAAAGGGAAAGGTGGCATGGTGGATGAGCTGACACGTGAATTAGAATATAAGATATGTAGGGGGAAGTATCTCAAGAAAGCACTCAATGATCAAATTGAATCAAGGGATATGAAGATTCAACAATTGGGAGAAGATCTTGAATTAGAAAATAAATAAGAGGAGAAATCCAATGCTAAAGGAAATCCTAAAATGAAAGATGCCTTACCCTTGCTATTTGATTATCCTTCGGCAGGTGATGATGAAGTGAAAAGAAAATTTTCTATTTCTGAAAAGAGGTAAGAACAAATTTTCTCATCTCAAAGACCATATAGTTTGGGAACAACTGGTATCAGATTTGATGAATCACCTCCCATGCAAGATAGAAAAAGAGCTGTGAACAGTTCTAGATGTGGAAAAAATCCTATAGGTGCTGGAGATAGGCCTAAAAGGATAGTTACAAAAAGTAGAGGTGACATGTGATATTTCTGTGGGATTCATGGCCACACATCAAGATTCTATTTAGAGGCTCTAGAATACATTTTAGGCTGTGAAAATATAAACATTGATAAATCTGAGAATAAGAAGAAGCGACATGTGAAATTAGAGAGAAGAGTCTCTCGGAGGAAAGCATTCATTAAATGATATTACCGTGGAAGAATGGGACACACAATGAGTATGTTTCAGGAATCTCAGGAGATCAATGTCAGAAGAAGAACTCAATCTACATCAACATGTCAGGTGATAGATGATGAAATGAGATATGAATTTAATGGAAAATGTTATAGATGTTCTGATTATGGGCATTTGGTAAGACATTGCAGTAAGAAGAAAGCCAGAAAGGAAAAGGGACTCGAAGGGAGATTCTCAACTCCAGTGATTCATAATGAGAAATTCTACACTAGGAGACAAAGTGGTAAGGTTAAGAATAAGCTTAGAGTCTCAGGGGAATCACATTGAGCTGAACGAAAGGTGTATCAGTCACCGCCTCTGTCATACTCACAACAGCTCTCATGGAGAGAATGTGAAAAAACCTAGAAGATTAAGGGGATATCTACTCCATCTATGAGAAATAAGAATGCATGCTCAGTGGAGGACTCACCACCAGTACAAAATAGTGTGGTGACTCAGATATCTGATAAAAGAAAGATGAACAAAGAATGATTTGAAAAATTCGCATGTCGTGTTCCACAACGAGAAGTGGAGGGAATAGAAAGACCACTGCAATGGTGGAAGAAGAAAGGGAAGATTACAAGCAGACTGATTCCTACCAAGAGAAGGAATCAAGGAAAATGGAATTTTGGTGAAACATCAAAGATGGAAATGTGTACTAGTGGGTTTAAACCCCAAATGGTGAGAAAGGCCAGGCCTGCATAATATACATATCAGAAAAAGGATCATAATGTGGGTAAAGAATGCTTAGTCATATGGCTAGAGCAATTGAAGTTGCCTAGAAAATTAGAAGAAGCAAGGAAAGAGTGTGATGCTCTATAAGAAAGAATCAAATGGTTGAACCATAAGGATCAACCAAAATCCTCTTCTTGAGGATTACGGAAGTACCCCCCTCTCCCTATGTATATAAATACTGTTAACTGATTATTCAAGTGTTTCAGCATTTAGGGAGATATGATCCAAGGGGAAGTGGCATCAAAATATGCACATTAATAGTGAAATGATTCAGAGTTTCAATTGACTCAAATCAGGTAGTAGATTTGAATAAGAAAGGGATCAACAGAGCACAATAGGAAGTGATTGTGTTATTAACTTTATCTCTTGTTTCCTACACCGAGTTCCAACTCAGTAGGCTTAGATATTTTTTTAATCGCTCATTGCTGAGTGCCAAATTGGTATAAATGATGCAAGTGGAGATGAATGGTTATGGGTCTAAAAAGTGGGCCTAACCACAGTAAGTGTTGCATAACATAGGGAGAGTATTCAATAACAGAATCAGATGCAAGAGCCATCAAAGCAATAATTGGATGACTTAGTTTAGGCATTCCCTACTGAGGGAAGAAAGAAATATTGCAGGAGAAGCAGTAATAATCATGCATCTCATGCTCATTTATTGTGATATAACAATGTGGTATCAGCTGACTGTTTTCGGGATACCAAGAAGCTGTGAGAAGTAGTTCAAAGGAATGATTCCACTAAACAAAGAAACAGTGAGAAATTTCCTGATGAATGTGATGAGGAGGAAAGCAACAAAGGGGGAGCATATGTTACTGATGCCGATTCAGAAAATAATTTGACATGGGAGATTGTTTCGAGGCTAAAAAATAAAAATGTCATCGGGACTAAATGGGTCTTTTGCAACAAGATGAACTAAGATGGAACAGTGATTCAAAACAAAGCACGACTGGTGTGCAAAGGTTACTCCCAAATAGAGGTCATTGATGGTGATGAGACATTTTCACCAGTTGCAAGGCTAGAGAAAATCAGATTATTTTTAGCCATACCAGTGCACAGAAAGTTCAAAGTGTTCCAAATGGACGTCAAATCTGCATTTCTGAATGGGTTTATGAAGAAGAGGTTTATATTGAGCTTCCAGATGGTTTTCTCATTCATGAATATGATAATAATGTTTTTTGGCTGAAGAAGGCATTATATGGGATGAAACATGCACCAAGAGCATGGTACTAAGGGCTACATTAGTATTTAAAGAAGCTTGGTTCTCAGCATGGTGGATTTGATTAAAATCTCTATTTTAACAAAAAAAGTAATCAAAGGATGATGAGGTTGGTCTATGAAAAAGACATAATATTTGGCGGATTAGATGAAGCACAGTGCAGACATTTTTCTAAATTCAAGAAACATGAGTTTGAAATTTCTATGATTGGTGAGATGACGTTTTTTCTTGGTTTACAGGTTACACAAGGAAAGAATGACACATTAATTTCTCAATCCAAATATGCCAAGGAGGTTTTTAAAGGGTTTGGAATGGAAAATTCCAAGTAAATGAAGACTCAGGTTGTAACTCGGATGAAATTATCAAAGGATGATATTGGCAAGACAGTTAATATCACAGAATGCAGGAAGATTATTAAGAGTTTACGGTACCTGATAGCGAAAAGTCCTGACATTGTATTCACCACATGCCAAGTAGAGAGATATCATAGTAATCCCAAGGAATGCCACATTCTAGTAGTAAAACGAATACTTAGGTATATCAAATGAACTGTGGGTTTCGATTTGAAGTATACTGACAGATCTGATCAAGATCTTTTGGGATATACTGATGCAGATTGGGCCGATTCAGCGGATAATAGGAAATCAATGTCGGGAGGGGCTTTCTATCTTTGTGGTTTGTGTATTTCATGTCTTATAAAGAAGCAATATTTCATTTCATTGAGCACCACAGAAGCTGAGTATATTGCGGCCACTCAAGCTTGCACACAACTATTATGGATGAAGCAGCAACTTGAAGATATGGGAGTTGAAGTGAAGTCTCTGATCAGAATCCAGTGTGATAAATCAAGTGATATAAATCTTAGAAAAAATCCTGTCCATCATTCAAGGACAAAGAAAATTGAGATAAAGTTTCATTTTACAAGGAGAATGTTGAGCAGGGAATCGTGAAGTTGGAGTATGTGCCTACAAAGCTACAGGTTGCAGACATTCTGACAAAGCCCATACCCAAGGAAGATTTTGAGAGACATCGACTAGCTCTGGGAGTTCATTTGACTCCCCACACTTGAAATAGTGTGGATGTGGAACCACCCCCTCTCCCCGAGGTATGATGTGTTTTTCCCTAATGTGCTGATATGTGTTCTCTACTCTATTACAGACTGCAAAGGAGTGACCTTTAGGTTCGTTGACAAAGGGGGAGAAAATAATATTTGTTCAAGGGGGAGACAATGTGGAAATTTGATAAATCATAAATGATATGGGGAGAATCTGACAAGTGGAGCAGCGAGATAGGGGGAGCAATGACAAAGGGGGAGCGTATTAAATCTGACGATGCTAGAAGTGATCGATCAAAGAACAGATATCACGAAAGTTGAGGATTGTGATAAAAAATGAAGAGTAGTGTTGGAATGTGGTAAGAATATTTCCAAAATTTGGTATTCCAAAAATTGGTATCAGTTTGGTGTCAACAGTGGGTGTCAAAGATGAAGTGACTCATTGATGAACTTTTCATTTACTCTTGTTTCTCACACCGAGCATTGCTCATGTGGGCTTAGAGTATGTGTTGCGTAAATCCTTTATCTCTATCAGAATCGCAATAGGCGAATGGTGGCTACAGAATTTACGATATATCTTTTTATGGACGAGTTGTCAACAAACCCAAAGGGGGAGATTGTTGGGAAAAAATCCCTCAAGGTATCATTGAAGCATTTTTGAGGTGATTGTGTTTATTGAAAAAGTGGACATCTGTGTGGTGATTGTTGAAAAATCAAAACAATGTCATACAAATTTGTTGAAAAAGGGGATTTCATAGAGGAATGTTGATTTCAAGAGATGTGGTCAATGATCTATGTTTTATTCAAGAACGTCGACAAAGGAATGGATGATCTGGAGGCGGTACAAAAAGAACAGATACAAGGTGGCGCCGTTTGCCAGTGTTTGCCAAATTTTTGGGCATGAAAATCGACAAAAAGAGAAAATTGTTTTTGGCAAAGAGACTTGAACGCCGTGTACTTGAAGAAGAGGAAACTTACGTGCCTAATGTTTTTCAAAATTAGAAGGTCAAAATATAGAAAAGGAAAGAGGTTCACGCAGGTATTGGCGTGGTTGCGCAGGTGACTTGCACGCCGTGAAAGGACTTCCATGCCAGTGCCTAGGAGAGTTGGAAAGCTACGCTCCATATGTTTTTCAAGATCAGATCTTCGAAATATGGAAAGGGAAATAGGGTCGCACAGGTGTCTTACAGGGGAAGAAACCTGAACACCGGGACTTGTGTGCCGTGGGGTGACTTGCACGCCACCGTGTAGATTAACCAAATGCCTATAAATACAGGACCACCCCTCCTCATTTCTAACAGAGTTCAACACTTAGAAAAATCAGAGCTCCCGTCGCGCTGGTGTGGTGGTTGTGCAGGTGGTGTATGGTCACGCAGGTGGACTTGTGCACCTTTGTTTGAAGTTGCACACCGGTTGGTAGTTGAACCCCAACATTGGATTGGGCGTAAAAGGTATTGAGTCACGTAGGTTTGGAATTGCAGAAGATTATGCCATGAAGGTGGTAGAGGAAGACCTGCGCACCAGTTGTGACTTGCGCGCCGGGTTCGACCTACGCGCCAAGTTTGATTTTCCGGCAGTGTTTTCGGGCTGCGTGGAAGCTAAAAGTTTTCCCAATACCTTCGGTGCAAAGGGAAATTTATCTACAGGTGAAAGTTAGAATTCAATAGAGCATCCACATACAATAGAGGATGTTTTAATTAGAGATAATGAAGAGACCTACAAGTTTATAAACTGTAAGTGGATCCTTTCTGGAGTAGTGAGAAAAGGAAGAGGAAGAAGGTGATCCTCTCCACCGGCAGTGATCCAGAGAGAGATAAATAGGTAGTGACCCTTGGGAAAGTAGTGTGATGACCCTAAACCTTGTAAAGGCAGTGATCCTGGGACAGATTGACTGTTCCCGAACCTTTGTATCCACATCTAGTGAAGAATAGTGGAATTTGGTACGACCGACAACTTGTCGGTGTATGCTCCTTGGACGTAGCCCAGTGAGGGTGAACCAAGTAAAAATATCTATGTTTGTCTGCTTACTTATCTACATTTCATTTAAAGTATCATCATTAGATAAAGAAGAAAATAAGTGATCATAATAAACACACAAGTGAAAACAAAGTGACTCTTGTAATTAAGAGGTCAAGATCCAGTGGGGCAGGAAGAACTTTGAAAAAGAATATCCATACCCTAATTCACCCCCCCTCTCAGGGTATATAGGCCCCTATTGGTCCTAAAAATTGGTATCAGAGGGATAGGCTACTTTTATCAGATTTGTTTTCTCTATCTTGGTGTGCCATGGCAAAGAAAAAAACATCAAAGAAGAAGCAGAAGTCGGGTGGTATCCCTCAGTGCGGAAGTGTTTGTGGAAACAATGTGATTTAGTTAAAGGAATCTATTAGTGAACCAAATGTCTATTTGGATAAATTTTATAGTGAGAATTCATACTCATTCAATTATGCTGAAGGAATGAGTGAAGAAACTAACATGCCAAGTTATATTGAATCTACTGATGATGAAGAAACTCCCAAATGTCAGAAAGTGGAAGTTTCCCACAAAGAGAAGGAATTGGATTAGAAATTCACTGATGAAATTAAATCTAAAGATATTCAGATCCAAGCACTGAGAACTGAGATCAACAAGCTAGGAGGTCTTAATCAAAGGCTTATTGATGTAGCTACTGATCTGAGGGAGAAGAATGATTCTCAAGATGAAGAACTGTGAAAGAGATCTGCAAAGGATGAAAAATAAAAAGATGATGTCAAGGGAAAGAATCTTAAAACAGATGAAATTCAGAATTTGAAATACAAAAATGATGATCTTGATACATATCTATCTGAACTAGTTCAGAAGAATCAAAGGCTACAACAAGATAATGCATCCATCTCTGAATCTATTTCTTAGGAAAAATTGAAAGTAAAGGATCAAGGTGGCATGGTGGATAAGCTGACACGTGAATTGGAAGATGAGATATATAGGGGGAAGGATCTCAAGAAATCACTCAATGATCAAATTGAATCAAGGGATATGAATATTCAACAAATTGGAGAAGAGCTTGAATTAGAAAAGAAATAAGAGGAGAAATCCAATGCTAAAGGAAAGACTAAAATGAAGGATGCCTTGCACTTGCTATTTGATTATACTTCGGCAGGTGATGATGAAGTGAAAAGAAAATTTTCTATTTCTGAAAAGATTTAAGAAAAAAATTTATCATCTCAAAGACCATACAGTTTGGGAACAACTGGTATCATATTTGATGAATCACCTCCCATGTAAGATAGAAAAAGATCTATGAACAATTCTAGATGTGGAAAAAATCATATAGGTGCTGGAGATAGGTCTAAAAAGATAGTTACAAAAAGTAGAGATGACTTGTGCTATTTTTGTGGGATTCATGGCCACACATAAAGCTTCTATTCAGAGGCTTTGGAATACATTTCAGGATGTGAAAATATAAACTTTGATAAATTTGAGAATAACAAGAAGCAACATGTGAAATCAGAGATAAGGGTCTCTCAGAGAAAAGCATTCATTAGATGCTATTACTGTGGAAGAATGGGACACACCATGAATATATGTCACGAAGATCAGGAGATCAATGTCAGAAGAATAACTCAAGATGCATCGAAATCTTGGATGAGAGATGATGAAATGAGATATTCCTTTAATGGAATTTTTTTATATGTTCTTATTATGGGAATTTGGAAAGACATTGCAGTAAGAAGAAAGCTGTAAAGGAAAAGGGACTCGAAGGGAGATTCTCAACTCCAGTGATTCATAATGAGAAATTCTATACTGGGAGACAAAGTGGTAAGGTGAAGAATAGGCTTAGAGCCTCAGGAGAATCACATGGATCTGAATGAAAGGTGTATAAGTCACCTCCTCTGTCATACTCACAACAGCTCTCATGGAGATAATGTGAACAAACCTATAAGATTAATGGGAAATGTACTCTAGCTGTGATAAAGAAGAATGCATGCTTAGTGGAGGACTCACCACCAGCACAAAATAGTGCAGTGACTCAGATATCTGATAAAAGAAAGATGAACAAAGAATGCTTTGAAAAATTCACATGTCGTGTTCTGTAGTGAGAAGTGGAGGAAATAGAAAGAACACTACAATGGTGGAGGAAGAAAGGGAAGATGACAAGTATAGTGATTCTTACCCAGAGAAGGAATCAAGGAAAATGGAATTTTGGTGGAACATGAAAGACGGTAATGTGTACTAGTGGGTTTAAACCCCAAATGGTGAGAAAGGCCAGGCCTGCAGAATCTACATATCAGAAAATGGCTCAGAATATGTGTAAATAATTATTAGTCATATGGCCAGAGCAATTGAAGTTGTCTAGATAGTTAGAATAAGCAAGGAAAGAGTGTGATTCTCTACAAGAAAGAATCAAAGGGTTGACCCATCAGGATCAAACAAAATCCTCTTCTTGAGGATTCCAAAAGTACCCCCCTCTCCCTATGTATATAAATGATGTTAACTAGTTATTCAAGTGTTTTAGGATTTAGGGAGATACGATCCAAGTGGAAGTGGCATCAGAAGATGCATAGTAACAGTGATATGCTTCAGAGTTTCAATTGACTCAAATCAGGTAGCAGAGTTGAAGAAGAAAGGGAGCAACAGAGCACAATAGGAAGTGATTGTGTTATTAACTTTATCTCTTGTTTCCTACATCGAGTTACAACTCAATAGGCTTAGATATTTTGTTAATGGCTCATTTCTAAGTGCAAAATTGGTATAAATGATGCAAATGGAGATGAATGGTTATGGGTCTAAACAGTGGGCCTAACCACAGTAAGTGTTGCATAACATAGGGAGAACATTCAATAACAGAATCATATGCAAGATCCATCAAAGCAATAATTGGATGACTCAGCTCAGGAATTCCCTATCTAGGTAAGAAAGAAATATTGTGGGAGAAGCATCAATAATGATGTATCTCATGCTCATTTATTTTGATATGACAATGTGGTATCAGCTGACTGTTTTCAGGATACCAAGAAGCTGCGAGAAGTATTTCAAATGAATGATTCCACTGAACAATGAAATGGTGAGAAATTTCTTGATGAATGTGATGACGAGGAAAGCAACAAAGGGGGAGCATAAGTGACTGATGCTGATTCATAAAAGAATTTGACACGAGATATTGTTTCGAGGCTAGAAAATAAGAATGTCATTGGGACTAAATGGGTCTTTCGCAACAAGATGAATGAATAAGGCACATTTATTCGAAACAAATCATGACTGGTGTGAAAATGTTACTCCCAAAGAGAGGGCATTGATGGTGATGAGAAAATTTCACCGGTTTCAAGGCTGGAGACAATCAGATTATTTTTAGCCATAACAATGCAAGGAAAGTTCAAAGTGTTCTAGATGGACGTCAAATCTGCATTTCTGAATGGGTTTCTAGAAGAAGAGGTGTATATTGAGATTCCAGATGGTTTTCTCATTCATGAAGATGAGAATAAAGTTTTTCGGCTGAAGAAGGAATTATATGGGCTGAAACAAGCACTAAGAGCATGGTACCTAAGGCTACATTAGTATTTGAAGAAGATTGGTTTTCAGCATGGTGGATTTGATTACAATCTCTATTTCAACAACAACAGTAATCAAAGGATGATGAGGCTGGTCTATGAAAAAGGCATAATATTTTCCAGATCAGATGAAGCACAGTGCAGACAACTTTCTAAATTCAAGAAACATGAGTTTGAAATGTCTATGATTGGTGAGTTGACGTTTTTCCTTGGTTTATGGGTTATACAAGGAATTAATTAAACATTCATTTCTCAATCAAAATATTCCAAGGAGGTTTTGAAAAGGTTTGGAATGGAAAATTACAAGGAAATGAAGACTCGGGTTGTAACCCGGATGAAATTATCAAAGGATGATAATGGCAAGGCAATTAATATCACAGAATATTGGTATATTATTAAGAGTTTACTATACCTGATAGTGAAAAGTCCTGACATTGTATTCGCTACATGCCAAGCAGCGAGATATCATAGTAATCCCAAGGAATTCCACATTCTAGTAGTAAAACCAATACTTCGGTATATCAAAGGTACTATGGGTTTCAGTTTGAAGTATACTGACAAATCTGATCAAGATCTTTTGGGATATACTGATGCAGATTGGGCTGGTTCAGCGGATAATAGGAAATCAATGTCGAGAGGTGCTTTATATCTTGGTGGATTTTTTATTTCATGGCTTATCAAGAAGCAAGATTTCATTTCATTGAGCACCGCAGAAGCTGAGTATATTGCGGCCACTCAAGCTTGCACAAAACTATTATGGATGAAGCAACAACTTGAAGATATGGGAGTTGAAGTGAATTCTCCGATCGGAATCCAGTGTGATAACTCAAGTGCTATAAATCTTAGCAAAAATCCTGTCCACCATTCAAGGACAAAACACATTGAGATAAAGTATCATTTTAGCAAGGAGAAGGTTGAGCAGGGAATCATGAAGTTGGAGTATGTGCCTACAGATCTATAGGTTGCAGACATTCTGAAAAAGGCCTTACCCAAGGAAGATTTTGAGAGACATTGACTAGCTCTGGGAGTTCAGTCGACTCCCCGCCCTTGAAAGAGTGTAGATGTGGAACCAACCCCTCTCCCCGAGGTATGATGTGTTTTTCCCTAATGTGCTGATATGTGTTCTCCACTCTCTTACAAACTGGAAAGGAGTGACCTTTGGGTTCATTGACAAAGGGGGGAAAATAGTATTTGTTCAAGGGGGAGACAGTGTGACAATTTGATAAATCATGAATGATATGGGGAGAAGATGACAAGTGGAGCAGCGAGATAGGGGGATCAATGAGAAAGGGGGAGCATATTAAATCTGACGATGCTAGAAGTGATCGATCAAAGAACAAATATCACGACAGCTAAGGATCGTGATAAAAGCAGAAGAGTAGTGTTGGAATGCGGTAAGAATATTTCCAGAAATTGGTATTCCAAAAATTGGTATCAGTTTGGTGTCAACAGTGGGTGTTAGAGATGAAGTGACTCATTGATGAACTTTTCATTTACTCTTGTTTCTCATGACGAGCATTGCTCATGTGGGCTTAGAGTATGTGTTGATTAAATCCTTGATTTCTATCGAAATCGCAATAGGCAAATGGTGGCTGAAGAATTTACGATGTATCTTTTTATGGACGAGTTGTCAACAAACCCAAAGGGGATATTGTTGGAAAAAAATCCCTCAAGGTATCATTGAAGCATTTTTGAGGTGATTGTGTTTGTTGACAAAGTGGAAATCTGTGTGGTGATTGTTGAAAAAGCAACAAAATGTCATACAAATTTGTTGACAAAGGGGATTTCATAGATGAATGTTGAGTTCAAGAGTCGTGGTCAACAATCCATGTTTGATTCAAGAATGTCGACAAAGGAATGGATGATCTGGAGGCGGTACAAAAATAACAGATACAAGGTGGCGCTGTTTTCTAGTGTTTGCCAAATTTTTGGGCCTAAAAATAGATAAAAGGTTAAAAGTGTTTTTGGAAAAGAGACTTGTACGCCACGTACTTGAAGAAGAGGAAACTTTATCGCCTAATGTTTTTCAAAATCAGAAGTTCAAAATATGGAAATGGAAAGAGGGTCACGCAGGTATTGGTGTGGTCGCGCAGGTGACTTATGCACTGTGAAAGGACTTGCACGCTAGTGCCTAGGAGGGTTAGAAAGCTATGCACCATATGTTTTTCAAGATCATATATTTGAAATATGGAAAAGGAAATAGGGTCGCGCAGGTGTCTTACAGGGGAAGCAACCTGCGCGCCGGGACTTGCGCGCTGAGGGGTGACTTGCGCGCCACCGCGTAGGTTGACCAAATTTCTATAAATATAGGACCACCCCTTCTCATTTCTAATGGAGTTCAACACTTAGAAAAATCAGAGCTCCTGTCATGCTGGTGTGGTGGTTGTGCAGGTGGTGTGTGGTCGCGCAGGTGGACTTGTGCGCCTGTGTTTGAAGTTGCACGCCGGTTGGTAGTTTCACGCCAACACTGGCTTGGGAGTAAAAGGGATTGAGTCGAGAAGGTTTGGATTTTCAGAATATTGTGCCGCGTAGGTGTTAGAGGCATACCTACATGCCATTTGTGACTTGCGCGCCGATACTTGTGTACCAGGTTCAACCTGCGCGCCAGGTAAGGTTGATTTCCAGGAAGTGTTTTCGGGCTGCGTGGAAGTTGGAAGTTTTCCCGATACCTTCGGTGCAAAGAGAAATTCATCTACGGGTGAAAGTTGGAATTCAAAAGAGCATCCACATACAACAAAGTATGTATTCATTAGAGATAATGAAGAGACTTACAAGTCTATAAACTGTTAGTGGATCCTTTCCGGAGCAGTGAAAAAAGGAAGAGGAAGAAGGTGATTCTCTCCCCCGGTAGTGAGCCAGAGAGAGAGCGAAATAGGGAGTGACCCTTGGTAAAGTAGTGAGATGACCCTAAACCTTGTAAAGTTAGTGAGCCTGGGACATAGTGACTGTTCCTGAACCTTTTTATCCACATTTAGTGAAGAATAATGGAATTTGGTACGACCGAAAACTGTCGGCGTATGCTCCTTAGACATAGCCCAGTGAGGGTGAACCAAGTAAAAATCTCTATGTCTACCTGCTTACTTCCCTACATTGCATTTAAAGCATCATCATCAAATAAAGAAGAAAATAAGTGATCATAATAAACACACAAGTGAAAAAAAAGTGACCCTTGTAATAAAGAGGTCAAGATCCAGTGGGGCAGGAAGAACTTTGAAAAAGAATATCCATACCCTAATTCACCCCCCCTCTTAGGGTATATAGGCCCCTATTGGTCCTAACAAGAATAGTTTCCCCATTATCACACCTTATCCCTCAATGCTAGTCAAAAGACTTTGGCATTTGGGAAAATGCACTTGAGGTTATGTGACCAATCGGGTTCGGGGCACTTTTGGGTGGCACCTGGATCCAGAACGTTACAAAGTGGTATCAAAGGAGTTTATTTTCTACTTTGCCTTATTATTTGAATACAATAAACTGGGATAGGAAGGAATAGGTAGTTGGTAAAAATTTGTGTTCGGGATTAGCTACTCCATGTATAGGGAAAATCCAAGATACCTATAATATTTCAAATTTTTTTGGTTTTGAAATTGATACAATTGATTTGATTTCACCATTAGGAGATTCACTTGTTTTATGATATTATGATTTATATCATGGTGGTTCTATTTCTATTGCAACCTGATGAGATGAGAGTATTCCATCTCATGCATTATATAGGCACTTTCTAGGGATCACATGTCATGAATTCTTATCATGCCATTTATGGTGCATTACGGATTGTATGCTATTGTGATAGATGTTGTTCTAGATATGCATGATGTTGTGATAGATGTCGTGATAAAAATACCTACAATTTTGATAGGTTATTGGTATATTTAAAGTTTCATTTTGATGGATGCCAAGATTTGGTCCCTGAGGTGTTATGTGCCCTCTTGGATCGGAATTTGGTGAATCATGTTTGAACTTTAATTGAATTCTTCTAATATAATATGATTAAGGATGCCAAACATTGATTAGTGGGGAGTATGAGCTCTCGTGGATCAGAACATGGCATGCCTTGAAAAAATGTTATGTTTTTAAGGGTTCCAAAGATGTTTTTTAGGCTTAATGTCTGGAAACCCAAACAACACATCATGTGATCTTTTGAACACATTCCATGTGTTCTTCTATTTTAGAAGAACTAAATTTTCTTAAGTACACAATGTGTACTATATGTACATTCTATGTATTTGTTGACTATGGGAATGACTATGTGAGAAAATACATGGGGTTAATAAACATTTGGTAGAACACATCATGTACTGGGAGTACATGTCATTATGTAAAAGACCATGTATCCGACTGTGTGACTAACAACATGGGTGGATGAAACATAGGTAGTACACACCGTGTCTAGCTTATACACGCCATGTGGTAATATAACATGTACCTAGCTATGTGACTAATGAAACAAATGGATGAAACTTAGGTTGTACATGTCTAGATTATACACTCCATATGGTAATCGACCATGTATCCAGCCGTGTGACTAATGACACGGGTGGATTAAACTTTAGTGGTACATGATGTGTCTAGAGTGTACATGAAATATAGTGTTACAATGGAATAATCGTGTAGTTCTAGCCATGTAGAAGTACTTGGGAAGGAGGGAACATTCAAGCACATGCCATGTCTCATGAGGAACACACCGTGTGTATGGGGTTTTACATGACCAGGTTGGTAGAGGTACACACCCATGTTAAGGATTAAGGGAACACACCGTGTAGTGGTTCTACACATCATGTAACCCTATTTTGTAAACCTTGAATGCTTTCCTTCCCCTATTTCATTCTAGAAATTCTAAGTTGCTGTCCTTAATAAACATGAACTAGGGTGTGCGCTTGACCTTGTAGAGTCATGCCACCAAGACGTCCTCCAGTTTTATGCCAGATGCAAGGTGATGATCAAAAACCATAAATGGTAAATTGGGGAATACCAGTAGATCCTCCCGTTGTTTCGGTCTTGGAACTAGATGTTATACTAGATGAAGGTTCTGATGCATAGTTTCGTGAAGGCTTTATGAGGATGATGCAGACTTTTTAAGAAGCACCACATCCTATCCTGACAATGAAAGAGCTGACGTGGGTGCTCCAATAGTAGCATCCTCCAACTTTTTTAGGGGATGGGGGACCACATGATAAAGAGTCATGGTTGGAGTCCATGATTTCTATCTTCGAGCATCTAGAGATACCTCCAGAGAGGAGGGTGAAGCTCACAACTTACATGCTACGTGATTCCACCAAGAGATGGTGGGATATTATCTCACAGGTGGGACATTATTGGGATATGGATTGGGAAGAGTTTTATAGGACCTTCTATGATTACTTCTACCCCAAGACGTTGAGGGACGACCAAGCCTGAGAGTTCCTGTATTTGGACCAGGGTTCTCTTTTAGTGATGGATTAATCTTCTCGTTTTATAGAGCTTCAGTGCTTCACACCTGTTCTAGGGGGTGACGAGTTATCACTGGCTAGGTGGTTTGAGGATGGTATCATGTATGACATCTGATCATAGGTGAATGTATTTAGGATGACTTCTACAATAGTAAATTAGGCGCTGATTACCGAGCACAATCTGAGGGAGTTTGGAGCTGTAAGACTGGATGGTTCAGCATCCGGGGTTGGTACTCTTTCGACCGATAGCAGGAAGTGTCGTAGGGATATTTCATGTGATATATTTTTTGGTATCCAAGTAGTTTTCTACTAGTGTGGAAGAAGTGGGAATACAATACCACATTGCCCGATGGACCCAATCGAGTGCCGATCTTGCGATAAAATGAGCCATATTAAATGTTTTTGTAGGATGTTCTCACATATAGTGAGTGAGAAGGGATCTATTTTGACTCCACCTATAGGAGTGAGGACACCGATTCCTCATCAGTTAGGGAAATGGAGTTCTTCAAGGCATTTTGGGTGAGGAGGTGGTCGTGGCCATGAAATCTAGATGATAGGTTTTCAGTGACAATAGGGTGGATCAGCTCAAGGTATCTATGTAGGTTCATAGGGCTGCAGTACAGGTTAGAATTTTGAGATGGAATAGACCTAAAAAGAGAAGGATCCTAGAACCTCTACGGTTAGAGGTACAATTCTAGTTTCCTCATTTTTAGCTTTTGATCTTTTTGATACAAGGTCTTCCCATAGTTTTATATCTGTTGCCGTTTTGGATAGACTTGGACTCTGTATCTTTACTTTTGAAGATGTTATGATGCTAGAAACTCCATTGGGGATTAGGAAGACTAGTGTACATCAGTTCAAGGAGTTCCCTCTTGAGGTTGGTGGGTGTCACTTCTCATGGGGCCTCTATGTCTTAGAGATAACAAGCTTAGATGTCATTCTCTAAATGGACTGGATGGTCTCCTTTTAGGCCTTTATTGACTAATATCACAGTAGGGTGACTTTCACGTCACTAGAGGGCCGATATTTTATACAAAAGGGGGAATGGGATGTCCAGCCAAGCAGAGCGGGACCCGAGTATCATGTGTTGGGAGTAATTATAGCCTAGATTGCTAGTTTATATCTGGATGACTAGGGGAATTCACAGATGGAATTTCCTCCAGTGGTGGATCATTTTAGAGATGTCTTTTTAGATGACTTTTCAAGTTTACCTCCAGAGAGAGGGGTATATTTCTGTAATGATCTTGTTCTAGGAGTGGTACCAATGTTCATTACTCCTTATAGGATGGCTACACCAGAGTTACAAGATCTCAAGAAGTAGTAAGAGGAGTTTTAGGAATAGGGTTTCATCTGACCCAGTACTTCTCCTTAGGGTTCGCCTGTCCTTTTTGCAAAGAAGGAAGATCATACCCTCATAATTTCTATGGATTATCAAAATCTTAACTATTTGATGGGCACGAACTGATATCCCTTGCCAAGAATTGATGATCTCTTTGATCATATTTGAGGAACTTGGGTGTTCTTGAAGATTGACTTGAGATCCGTTTATCATCAGTTTCATGTTAGACAATCAGATATACCTCTTATAGCCTTTCATATAATGTATGATCTATAAGAGTATTTAGTTATGCCATTCGTTCTCAAAAATGTTCTGAAAATTTTCATAGAATTAATTAACTAAGTGTTCCATCCTTACTTGGATTTTTTTGGTAGTCTTCATGGACAATATATTGGTGTACTCTCACACTTGACATGACCATTCCATCCATCTTGAGATCGCATTGTGTTCACTGAGAGAGAATCAGTTATATGATAAGCTCTCAAAATGCCACTTTTGGATAGAACAAATTCATTTATTAGGTCATGTCATATCAGAGATAAAAGTATCAGTAGACCTAGATAAAGTGAGAGTAGTAGTTTCATGAGGGCATCTAAAGAACGTCTTTGAGGTATGGAGTTTTCTAGGGATGAATGGTTACTACATTCACTTTATTCAGAACTTTTCATGCTTAACAGTGCCACTGACAGGATTGACTAAGAAGGTAATGATGTACTTGTGGACAGACTCCTGTGATTCAGCATTTCAGGAGCTCAAAGAAAGATTGACTTCAGCACTGATACTGATTTTGTCAGATTCGGGAAATAGTTACACTGTTTATTGTGATGCATTAGGTATCAGACTAGGAGTAGTGCTTATGCAGGGGGAAGGAGTCATTCTGTTTGGGTCTCGATAGTTGAGGACACATGAGAGGAATTACCCAACTCATGATATCAAGCTAGATATAGTTATTCTTGCTTTATGTTGTTGGATACATTATCTTTTGGGAGAGAATTTTGTGGTATACACTGACCAAAAAAGCCTCAAGTATATATTTACTCAAAGAGATCTAAATTTGAGACAATGAATATGGGTTGAGTACCTTCAGTCCTTTGACTTTGAGCTTGCCTACACACCTGGGAAAGGAAACACAATGGTTGATGCGTTGAGCAGGAGAACTTAGATACAAGCAATTCAGAAGGCCATCAGTGAGTGGTAGCTTATGGATCTATTCTCTAAGATGCATTTGGAGATGCATGAAAGACATGGGAAGAGTTTTTTTAATTCTATAACTGTTTCCTATACTCTAATAGATTGAGTGAGAATGAGGCATCTATTATATTCCGAAGGCCTAGTCCTAAGGGAGAGTGTGTTAGGTGAGGAACCTACTCTTGGATGGACCATAGGAGGGGACAAGGTTTTTCATTTTCATGGATGTGTATGGGTGTTAGAAGATATACGCGAGGAGGTGTTATGATATTTTCATGACTCAGTATGGGCTGTTCATCCTGGTGTCACTAAGATGTATCAAGATATAAATTTTTAGTATTGGTGGCTAGGCATGGAGAAGGATGTAGCTAGTTTTTTATGAGATGTTGCACCTGTCATCAGTTGAAGGCGGAACATCTACGACCGAGAGGGATATTACAACAATTACCCATTCCTGAGTAGAAGTGGAATGATGTTGCGAAATATTTTGTGACGGGTTTACCAAGGTCACCTCGAGGAAATGATATTGTATGGGTTATTGTTGACATACATATGAAGGTTTAACATTTCCTTCCGATCAAGGAAACCTTCGGTGTTGATGAGATTGGAAAGTTGTAAATCCGAGAGATTATACATTTACATGAGGTTACACACTCTATAATTTCAGACAAGGACACCCAGTTTATTTCCTGTGTTTGGAAGGGACAACATAGGGATTTGGGTACAAAAATACTTCTGATTACAACTTACCATCCCTAGATAGATGGCCAGTCTGAGCGCGTGATTCAGGTTTTAGAGGACATGCTCTGAGCATGCGTCCTAGATTTCAGGGGACCTTGGGAGAGACACATACCCTTAGTGGGTTTTTCCTAAAATAACATTTTTCAAGAAACAATTCAGATGGAACCATATGAGGATTTGTATGGTAGGCCATGCCGATCACCCCTATGTTGGATGGAGGTAGGATAGGCAGTTATGCTGGGACCTCATCTTGTTTAGTAGACCACTGAGTAGGTGGAGTTAATTTGGAAGAGGATGTCTACTGCACAATCTCACTAGAAATATTATGATGATCGATCTAGATGACATCTGGAGTTCGAGTTCGAAGATCAGGTTTTCCTACGTGTCACACTGAGGTTAGGACACATGAAGATTAGGATACATGGGAAGCTTTCATTGAGATACATCAGGCAGTTTGAGGTTTTGGAGAGATTTGAGCTAGTTTTCTATCGGTTGTAGTTTCCTCAGAGGTACCGGGATATGCACAACTTTTTTCATGTTTCTCAGCTATGAAGTTACTTTTCAAACCCATATCATGTTTTTCAACCTGAGGATGTTGAGTTGGAGGTGGATTCATCCTTCAAGGAGAACCCTATTTGGATTGTGGATTACAACACGAAGGTTCTCTATGGCCGATCTATTCCTCTGGTACATGTGATATGGAAGTATGAGTGAGTACAAGATAAGACTTGGGAGAGGGAGGTCGATGTACGATCAAAGTGGCCAGAGTTGTTCACAAATTCTTCTTCATCACCCTTGGAAGAGAAATTTGGGGATGAATTGCTTTAAGGGGGAAGTTTGTAAGAACCCATATCTTCATTTCAAGTATGGATCTTGATTTTGGGTTGTTTTCAGGAAAAGGAATTAATGAGGTTTTTCTAAGTACATGCTGTGTAATTCTGAGTACACGTTGTGTACCTGATTGCCGTGTACAGCTATGTACTTGCCGTGTAACGGCCAAGTACATGGCCGTGTGATGACTTGGCAGACCACTTAAGTCAGAGGCCAGTTAAGGATACTACACAGTGTGTACATTTAATGAAAATGCCATGTACTTTTATTTTTATTTGATATATTGGAGTGGGGTTGTGTCTCGTGTACAGAACCAACTTCTTCTTCCCATGTTTCATATCAGAGAGCTCGGGAATGACCAACGAAGATCAAACCCACGATTCTCTATCCGACCTCTGATTGAGACGTCGTCAGGTGCATTGGAATCCCACCGATGAGTTATCAATTCCTATAGAGACTTTCTTCCTGATTACTTGTCTCTTGCGAGTTATTCAAGGTTAGGAATTTTTTACCTTTTTGTAGATATATGATGATTTTGGTTGATTCAAGGGCTGACGTTCAAGTATATCGATTGCACGACATCGAGGTAGGTGGTTTGTGACTTTTTTTGTTCATATTTGGATTTGATATGCATGAAGTACCACATACCCACGTTTGTGGTATTTATTGATTTGGAATTTAACCCTATTTATCATCTTCTATGGTTTAATTAATTGATAAAGGGTAGTTTCTTATGCATAAGGTTATATACCTTGATTATGGGACACCATGGGTGAGTTTCCCTTATTTGACTATTTTCTGGCCATTTGGTCTAGGATTCTTGTTAGGATTGCCTTGTTTTTTATGCCTTGCTTATTAGGATAGAGTTGATGATTATGTAAGATGCATGAGTTATGCATTACAGAGGTTTGACCAAAGGGAATTGACTATGAGATCTTCTTGAGGGAGGGTAATTTATGTATGTTTTTACTATTATGTTGACTAGGGGTATTGACTATGAGAGCTTCCATATGGTCATCGACCTGGGGGTTTAGACTGTGAGAGCTTTCCCAGGTGGTTGTTTATAATTGTTGATAGTTTATTAGACCCAGGGGTTTAGACCATGAGAGATTTACCAAGTGATTTTTTATAATTGTTTGATAGTATATTAGACCAATGGGGTTAGACCGTGAGAGCTTTCCCAGAGTTTTGTTATTAAATGAATTGTTGTTATATTAGAAAAGGGGGATTAGGTTGTGAGAACTTTCCCAAAGGGTCGTTATTGAATAATTGAATGATTGTGACGAGTCTTCCAAGACAAAGCACAATCTTGGACTCAGTCTTACATGAGTGTTTAGATGGTTTTGTGAGACATCTGTTTTGTTACGTACACAAGGGATATAGAGCTTAGGCTAGATCCCATGGTTTACATGATTCAATGGATTGAATAATAAATGTGAATGAATGTAATTAAAAACTATAGGATTGTTTACTTTTGAGTACTTCCTAGTCTATTTCTTCATTTCTTTATATTACATGCTATATATATTCACTGACAGTTAGACACAGATCTTTTGGTGGTTGTCTACTAGGATTCGTCTCACACCCTATTTGGGTAATGCTTTGGACCAAAATAGATTATATAGTTGCAGGTAAAGATAAGGTAAATCACCCTTCTTCATCAAGTACTTGCTTGATATTGGAGCTTGAGAGCATGAGACCAAGATGAGGATTGTGATACTGCTGGAGTTTACTTGTTTCTTTTGTACTTTGGTTTTTGTATTGATTTCCAGCATTGTGACTTTTTTGTCTATTTTCTTAGACACATGTGACATGCATCATATATATATATATATATGTTCCATTTGTTTTATACTATCAGTATTCTACTGTTTACTTCTCTTGTATGGTTTACTGCTTCTGTTTTTGTTTACTATTTGTTTTCTCCTGTGTATACTCTGCCAGTGAGGGTATAGTTTCCCCATTATCACACATTTTCCCTTGCTTCTAGTCGGTAGCCTTTTTCATTTGGGGTAATACACTTGAGATTATGTGACCAACTGGGTTCTAGGAACTTTTGGGTGGTACCTAGATCTGGGACATTACACTTGAGAAGATTCACAAGTCATGTAAGGGAACCTTAGTGTGTAAAGAGATTTATAAAGGTAGAAAAAGTGACTAGGAATTCACATAAGGGTTTTTAATACCTCATTTAAGAGTAAGATGTATTTTCAATAAAAAACATAAGGGTAAATCGAGCCTCCATCACTTTAGATATTAATTAGTTAGGTCCAAGATTCATTCATAGATGACCAAAGATGAATAAGATAAGATGAATAACAAGATCTATACTTTATTTAAGTGATAATGAGTATGTGGGAAACCAAACAAGTCATTGATAAATTGGTTATGCCTTGGTTTAATTTCATTGATAAAATCAGAGAAGAACTGATGTCAAGCCTTGATGAAGGAAGGAATGGGATAAAATGTGGATATAATTGAATGAATTAAACCTAAGTTACTATAAACTTAATTGTGGTTATATTCATTATCAAATAAGATTAAATATGGTCAAATTAGATGAATCTATGATGAACCAATATTGATATGGGACCAATAAAGCCTGATGGAGTGATGGTCATGAAGAGTTGAAGAAAGTCGTGACAAAGATTCATCAAACTAACATTGAAGGAAAAAAAGACAAAGATTAATTGGGATAATCATGATGGAAAAACCAAATTATATATACTGTGATTGTTGTTATTTATTTGTTTTTTTTTTCAAGTTTGAATTTTTAATGATAGAGTTAAAATGATATCAAATGTTATGGTTGTGATGATGGGGATCCATGATTTCAAGGTGCTCAATATTTTTCCACAACAAAACATTGAGTTGAATTTGAGTTATCTAAGAGATAAAGAGAAAATGGTTCTACTGGTGATATATTTGCAGGTCAATAACTATGGGAGTCAGGTTGATTAGATTATCTAGTTAATGGAAGAAGCTTATAACTATAATGGTTTATGGTGTTGAGAGAGGAATAAGAGTGTAATGAACTGAGATTTTATTGTATATTCTACTTAAATAAATAATATGTTAAATAGACCATTTCATACACTATACCTAACCAAAAAGAAAAACTATGATATATTTTTAATATTAAATATGACTGTTAAAAAATAACTGTTAAACTAGTTGGTATAAATTGAAGTAACTATATCTAAAAATCAATATTGAAAGTAAGAAGAAATAGAATCTGGAAGTGGAAGTATTCCTTATGAATCCCATTATTCTAAACATTTAAGGGAGGTAGATTTGATAAGGTTTTCCTTGACCAATACCAATCAAAACTCAAGAAATCATGGTTTGAGAAAAACCATGTATGAGAGAAGTTCAATCTCATGTAGATTACCACAAGATTCATGTTAGCTGAATCACCACCTAAAATTGAAACCAAATATTATTTGATGATTTGGTATTGTGACAATATTATAAGTGGTTATGTAATTAAAAATTATTATTATATCAAAATGTAAGAAAATATTTATATATATTATGAATTTATAAACTTTTCAAAAGTCATTTGTGCTAGATTCAGTTTATGCTTAAAAATTTATTTTTTAGAAATAGGAATTTAATTTCAAGGAAAAAAAGTTTATTTTGATTGAATAATAACAAGATATATTAACACTATATTAATTATTAATTTATAAAAAAATATAGTTAATATACTCAAAGTCATTTTTATATAAAAACAGTTTTCACTACATTTCATGTTTTTAATTAAAAATAAAATTTATAAATTTTATGATTTGAAATTGAAAAAAATTAACATACTTTTTTTATTATCATGGTTATATTATCTTAAGATTAATTTTTTTATATTTTTCTAAAAAGATTGATTTTTAGGTGAATAGTAAAAAATACAATTTTTACAAATAACACAACTTTAGAAATTTATTAGTATATAATTATTAATTATAAATCTATGAAACCTTTTTCTTTGAAAAAATATGTATTTTATAGGTGAATATATAATTTAATTTTTTTTGTTTTAATTTATAAACCCATATTTTATATTTTATTATTTAAGTTATATTTTTCAAAAAAATTAATTTTAATACATTATACATTTAATATTCTAAAATTAATTTTTATCACTTTATAAATTGAATAAAAAAATATTTTTTAAATTTTTAATAATTAGGTTCAAATTATATAATAATAAACATTTTATTTTCTTGGATTAAGGAATAAATTACCTTGGTGAAAAACTAGTTACCGTAGTGAAAACTAAAATGGTAAAAGTAAGTAACCTCAATGGTAAATAACCTAACATGTTTAAAACATGTTTATATTTTAATTATGGAGTTTTTTTAAAATTATCTTCCCTAAAATACATTATTTATCAAATTTTGGAACCATTCTCCTTGAGATAGACTTCTCATTATTGATTTTTTTGAGAATTTACAAGAATACCACTATTTTTCACTTATAAAAGGGGAAATCATCTCTTCACTTACCCTCATAGATAAAACCCAATGTTTGGAAAAAACTCCACCCAAACCTCCTATAAACACTCCTATCCATTATAAGTATGTTCTTTCCTTCTTAAAATACCATCCTTCAAAGTTCTAATCCCTTTTTCAGGGGAGAAAATCCAAGAACTGAGATATAAGTTCCTAAACTTATCTTTATTTTTCTATTTCATTAAGTTATTTCCTTCTTACTGAAATTTCATTTCACTATATTAAAATTAAAAAAGTATTATCATTATTATATTTTTATTTTATAATAAATATGGTACAATCATTAACCACCCTCCCCATTTCCATTAAGAAAAATGAAAACGTGAATTGTGTGTTATGCAGACTACCGCCCCCACGACGCAACATTTTTCATTTCCCATAACCACTATATAAGTATATTACTAATAGTAAATTCAATATATAACTATAATATTAATGAATATTTTATATTATTAAATGATAAACCATGTTACTCTTTTCCCCGTTCTATGTAAAATGAAATCATCTACCATGCGTAAGTGTGGACTACCGCCCGAGACAACTAGTTTTCATTTTTCATTTCATCACCAACATACATGGATGGTAATGAGAATTATTTTAAAGTATAAATATTACTTTTATGTTAAAATTAATTTTATTTTATAACAAAATATTGAACCTATTAATGATATTATTAACAAATAATTATCATAAATTTAATCGTTTAAAATAAGCGTACTAAAAGAGAAATCATTAATTAAAATTATGTAATAATTTCATATCCATTACCTAATATTATAATTAATTTAAAATTATGATATACCAAACTAATAAACACTAAATTAAATAATTATGATATTCTTATAAATATATTGTAACTTAATCACCTCATAATCATCCATTAATCATGGTATATTTATGTTTTAGTCAGATTAACCACCTACTGGAACAATGATATGAAATTATATAATGGATGAATATAAAAACTTAATTACAAGTATAATATAATATAAAAATGAAAATAATAATTATTTTTTGGTTCTATAAATGATAAAACAATATTTGACTCTAAAATTAATAAAACACCCTTTATAGGTTAAAAATCACTAAAAAATGCTCATTATTGATTTCATCTTCAAGGACAAAGAATGAAAGACTCATCAAAGTAAATTGAAATTTCATAAATAATTATAACCATACATTATATTAACTTTAATGAACATTTAATGAACATTTAATGATGAAATTTGTGAGAATAATTAATACCTACCTTGCTCTTACAAAACTTGTACAAATGGGAAAAACTATAAATACATGGTTTGGGAAAATAGGTAAAAACTGACTAATATACATGTAGATAATGAATATAAATGAAAATTATAAATATTTTCAGGTATGAATATAGTCATGAAATTGGTTATTAAGATATTTATTTTTGTTAAACATGAGTTTATAATTCACCCAACTAATCGGGGAAACAAGGTAAGGGTTTCTTGTGTCAAATTTAATTTCTTGAGAAATATTTCTTATTGCGCACCATGTCATCTTTGGTATAGTGTGATTACTACCTAATGAATGTATTTTACAATCTTCATGTAATTTACGGGGTTTTAAGATCCATATTGTTTTCCATATTTTAATGTATTTTGATTCTAAGGGTACCAAGGTCATAAGGTTCTATGTCAACTCAACTCCCTCTGTTGAGTTAAAAAGTCTCTTCTTGAAATTATTTATTTCAAGATTGATTTATTATAATCTAAGATCCATTTTAATGTAATTTTCCAATTTTTTCACTACTTTAGAAAAACTTCATGTCTTCTTAAAGTCTCTATTATTAAATATTATTTTAAATTTTTTTTTTCAAATTAGTTTCACCTTTTCTTTTTGAAAAAATTATGTCATTTTCAGTTCTCCATTACTAAAGATTTCTTTCAAAGTAAAATCTTTAAAAGTAATTTCACTTACCCATTTTGAAAACATTATGTATTTTTTCATTTCTCCATTATTAAATATTATTTTAAAAGTAAAATTTTCCAAAGTATTTTCACTTATCCTTTTTTAAACCTTTATGTATTTTCAAGTATCTTTTATTTAGAACACTTTTCAATGATGTTTTCATAATTATTTTCTTTCCTTTATAAAAAATTATTTTTGAAATTATTTTTTACTTTAATGTTTTGTGAATTTTTTTATTTTTATTTATATTTATCCTCCAAGGTTTATATTTAATGAAGTGATGTTTGTAAAATGAAAGTTTAAATATTTTATGATTTCTTAAGTTCATGCTATGTGATGATTTTGAACATTTTAATAAATAAATTATTTTTCCCTGGGTTCTTTATGAGATTTTGAATGTTTAGTTTTATTATGTCACTCATATATATATATGATTAAGGGTAGGGTCTAATATCACTCACGAGCTCATTAGTTATGTTTTTATATTACATGATATGATGTAATGTTTTGTGAATGAGATGTAGGATGATTTAGTCAAAATTTTGTTATGTGAATGAGATGTGGGAATCCTTGTTCATAAGTTTATTTTGTGAATGAAATGTGAGAATATTTTTTTTTCAATTTTTGTGTGTGAATGAGATGTGGGAAGATTTTTTCACATGGTTTTTTTGTGTGAATTAGATGTGGGAAACTTTTTTTAAAAGTTTTTTATGTGAATGAGATACCAAAATATTTATTCACAAGTTTTTGTGTGAAAATGATGCAGGAAGCTTTGTTCATAAAACATTATATGATTATGATTGTTCCATATTTCCATGTTGTATATCATGTTATTCCAAATTTTCCAGATGCATTTCATTTTTATGAAATTCCATATTTTCATGATTATGGATTATTTTTAAAGTATTCTATTTTTTTTTCAAGATTATATGTTTTATGAATATTGATATGTGTTTTGAGATAGTTAATATATTTTAAGATTCCTTAATGATTTTTTATTATATTATGTTTCTCCATTATATTTTATTATTATCATCCATGGTTTTTTGATATTTTATTAATATATTTATGTATTCCTCATATTATCCTTCAAGTTTTTGAACTAATAATTTTGGATAAGTATTTTCCATTACTGAGCATTTGAGCTCATCCATTTCTTATATTTACAATACCTAGGTTATGAAGAATATTGTATCACGTGAGAGGTTTAAAAAGGATCTAGAGGACCATGTTGATAAATTTTTTCAAGGGATTTAAAATAAGTTATTTATGTAGCTAATATCCAATACACTAAACATTTTGGTCTTTGGGTTTTGTGTTTGTTTGTGATATGTGTTATTTAAACCATAATATTAATGTATTATTTAAGTCATGTTTAGTTTGGGTCTCTTTAGATGGTATCAGAGTAGAGTTTAAATATTTTTGTGGATTTTTTCGGTTATTTTGGGGATTAGTTTAGAGAACATTAGAGAAAAAACTAGGGATGAGTCTAAGTAAAGGATGATAATATAAAATATTGGTAAAGTCTTGAGTATGTGATTATCCTAGAAACAAATATTTGTCATGATACTACAAGTGTATGTAAGCTCTAGTAAAAATGTACCTAGGGTAATAGACATGAAAAGGGCATGTTGGGTATTAACTCAATCATCACCTTGTGCATGAAAAAGATTCATAACTTCACACCTGGTTTGTTACTACCAAGATATATTCTTTGGTTGATCAAATGTTCTTTACAAACCACTATGAAGGATTTATTTCCAAGATACATTGAGCTATTAGGTTGAGATTTATTAGATAACCCAATATAAATTAATCTAGGTCAAAATCCTATCAATACAGGTCAAACTAAAGGAACCAATGTGATAATATGAAAGAAAAAGGCATTTTAAGGTTGAAAATCTTTTTATAATTATGATAAATCACCCGTATTGTTAATGTTTTGTAACTCATGTAAACCCTTTATGTTTCAGTAATGGCTAAAACTAAAAGGAAATATGCATGTGAGGGATAATTCATAGATTAACTCAATTTCTAACCAATTAGAATGAGATCCTTAATGATAAACCTTATGATTATGCCCAAAAACAATTTAGAAATATGATAAATAAGTGAACATTATTGAATTCCCAAACACACCAAAGAAAATAAAGATGGATTCTCATAAAGTATCAAGTGATAAATATTATGAAAGAAAAATGTTAAATTTCCTATATGTAAAAAATGTGGAAATAATCACAATGGGAATTGCCTCAAGGGGATTGAAAGACACATTAATCGTGAAATAGAGGGTCATCGAGCATCAAACTCTCAAGGAAAATGAATTGTTTAGTTAACATGATTGAGTGAAATAGACTTCATACAAAGGTACCATTAATAAATCAATGTATTATCTATAGGGAACTTGATAATTATTCAAGCCAGTTCCAAAAATACAAGTTCTAACTAAGATAACGAGTACCACAAATTTCCAAGATTAAGGAGGTAATATAATGCCTATGAAAACACTACTCCCAAAGTGGATCCTGATATTTAAGGTACATGTACCCTCCAATAGAGAGTTTTATATGTCTTGTTGGAATTTTATTCTATGAAATATGTTATATCTAAGAAGTTTTCTAAAATCATGAAATCACCACCCTTGTGATTTGATCATTAAATAAATCTTCAAGTGGTATGATTATTGAATCCCAAGTTAACGTTTATAGGAATGTTCTACGTGGAAATATTATTATCCTTTCTTAAGATAAATTTATCGTGATGGATATGTTACCTCCACTTTGAGGAAAAATAATATAGATTAAGGAAAACACATTTCATATTAATATATGAAATTTTATCAATGAAAGGATGGTAAAAAACACCCTCTAGAAACAAATTATATAATATGTGTCCTGATACCAACTAATGGTAGACACTTGGACCAAATAGTTTTTATAAAACTCAATATTAGGTAAAATAAAATTATATGGAAATATATATGTTTCCTAAGTTTGAAAAGTTGATATATCTCTATAAATTATACCAACAGTCATCTCTATAGTTTATATACCCTTATAAAACTTTGTTAGCAAGTAGTAATTAAAAGTGTGAGTATACAATTTATTTAAGGGGAAGACAATATAATGACCCAAGATTTCACTTTATATTATCCTCAAATAAATAATATATTAAATTTAATGTTTTACACATTACACCCCACTAAAATTAAAAACCTTAATATATTTTTAATATTAAATATGACCATTAAAACATTACAATTAAACTAGATAGTATAAATTGAAGTAACCATATTACAAATTCAATAAATAAAGTAATAAGAAATGGAACCAGGAAGCATGATTATTTCTTATGAATCCCATTTTTCTAAACATGGAAGGGAGGTAGCTTTGCTATGGTTTTCCTTGATAAATACCAATCCAAACTCAAGCAATCACAATTTGAGAAAAACTATATACGAGAGAAGTTCAAGATCATAGAGATTTACACAAGATCCATTCTAGTTGAACCGTCACCCAAAAAAATAACCAGAGCTTATCTAATTCTTATTTCTTATGTGGATATAATAAGGGATTATGTACTTAGAAATAAGGATTATATTGAAATGTAATAATATATATATATATATAATGAATTTATATACATTTCAAATTTCATTCTGACTAAATCTACTTTATGCTTTAAAAATGTATTTTTTAGAAATTAGAATTTTATTTCAAGTAACTAAGTTTATTTTGATTAAATAATAAAAATATATATTAAAAATATATTAATTATTAATTTAAAATAAAATATAATCAATATACAAAAAATCATTTTTCTATAAAAACAGTTTTTTCACTACATTTTATGTTTTTAATAAAAAATAAAATTTATAATTTTTTAGAAATGAATTTGAAAATTTAATATAACTTTTGGATTTATGATAGTCCTTTTATCTAAAGATTTATTTTTGAGTTTTTTAAAAAAATATTGATTTTTAGGTGAATAGTGAAAACTTCCATTTTATAAATAATATGACTTTATGAAATCATTATTATATAATTATAAACTGGAAATTTATAAAAAAAATTATAAGAGAAAATATTTATTTTATCAGTGAATTAATTTTTTTTAAAATGGTTGTTTTAATTAATAATTTCACATTTGACATTTTAGAATTTAACGTATATTTTTTAGGAAAATTATTTTTAATACATTATAGATTAAGCATTCTAAAATTAATTTTAATATTTTTAAAAAATTTGTTAAATAAAAATGGATTTTAAATTTTAAATAATTAGGTCTAAATTATATAATAAGGACCATTTTTTAGGCTTAAAGGATAAATTAAATAGGTAAAACACTAGCCATTGTGGTGAAAACTAAAATAGTTAAATTGAGTAAACTTAGAGGTAAAGAGACTAACATATTTAAAAAATATTTCTATATTAATGGTGGAGGTTTTTATAGACCTTATCTAAACTACAATACATTATTAATAAATTTTGGATCCAGTTTCCTTGAGAGTGACTTCTGATTGTTGATTTTTTTGGGTATTTACAAAAATACCACTAATTTTCAGTTATAAAAGGGATATCTTATCCCCACCTAAAATCATTACAAAAATCCAAGTTTTATATAAACATAAACCCAAAAATATTATCAACATTCCTATACATCTTAATAAGGTTCTTTTCATCTCAAAAACCATCCCTCATAAACCCAACGGCGGTGCTGGTTGCACCCGTTTATTGATGTTGGTATGTGATGTTGAAGATGGAGATCACATTTTGAAATTTGAATCTTGAAAATATATTTGCATCTAGTGGCATTATTGATGCTTTGCGGTGGGATTGAGGCGACTGCAAGGTTTCATCTTCCCATGTGATGTTTGCTCCCGAGGTGGTGTGACAACGATTTGTTTGAACTTTTGAATTTTGAATCTTTATTTGTGTTTTGTGGCGTGGTCATCTGGCCATCTTGTTTCATTGGTTTGGATTCTATATTTTGGAGGAATTGTGGTTGTAAGGTTCCCACTAATCTAAAAAGTGGTTTATTTTTAAAATGAAAAAAAGGATTTGGAGGTGAATTGTGTGTTGCGCAGACTACCGCATCAACAACACACCATTTTTTATTTCCATAACCACCATATATGGATGGTCATAATAGTTAATTTAATATATAATTATGATATTAGTGAGATATTTTAGATTATGAAATTATAAACCATATTAATCCTTTTCCCTATTCTCTGGAAAATGAAATCGTCAACCAGGCATGGGTGTGGACAACCACCTCCATGTGATGACTAATTTCTTTTTTGCATTTCATCAATGCCTTAAATGTATGGAAATGAGAACATTTTTAAAATATAAATATTTGGTTAAGGATATAATAAATTTTATGGTATGACAAATTTTCATAACAATTAATTACATGATCAACAAATAATTATTATAGATTCAATCATTTAAAATAACCATACTAAAAGTAAAACATTAATTCAAATTATGTAATATTTTCATATCCATTACCTCATCTTATGAATATTTTATAATTATGATATATCACACAAATAAACACTAAATTAAATCATTATTTTATTAGTATAATTATATTGTAACTTAATCACCTCAAAATCATCCATAATCATGGCATGTTCATGTTTGGGTTGATTTGGCCACATACTTGAAAAATGATATAAAATTATATAATTGATGAATATGAAAACATAATTACTATTATAATAATAAAAAAAACCCTTTGTAGGTTAAAAATAATCAAAAAATTCTCATTGTAAATTTCATCTTCAATTATAAAGAGTAAAGGTCTCATAAAAGTAAATTGAAACTTAATAAATCAATATAAGTTGTCTATTATAGTAAATTTAATGAACATGTAATGATGAAATTTGAAATAAGATTGAATACAGATGTTTCTCCTATGGAACTTGTAGAAACGGTCGAAACTATAAATATCCATTTTGTGAAAATATGTAAAAAATAAATAATATACATGTATTATATGATTAAAATAAAAATTATAAATATTATTGGGATTGAATATTTTTATGAAATTATTTATTAATATATTTATATTTTTTATATAGGAGTTTAAAGTGTATCTAACTAAGTAGGGAAACAAGGTAAAGGTTTCATGTCTCAGATTTAATTTCTTACGACATATTTATTATTATGCACCTTGAAATCTTTGGTGTGGAGTGATTACTACCTAATGAATTTCTTTTAAAATATTAATGTAATTCATGGGGTTTTAGGAGATCATTTTATTTTTTAAATATATTTATATTATAAATACATTAAGTTCATAAGGTTCTGTGTTAACTAAACTCCCTTTGTTGAGTTAAAATGGTTCTTCTTGAAATTATTTCATTCAAGATTTATTTATTCCACCCTTAGAGACTTTAAAAATAAAAGTTTTCTAATGTTTTAACTCCCCTTAAAAAAAACCTTACGCCCTATTTATTTCCCATTATTAAATATTCCTTTAACAAAATTTTTTTTAAAAGTATTTTTAAATTCCATTTTTGAAAACCTTATGTCATTTTCATGTCTATATTATTAAATATTCCTTTATAATTAAAAGTTTTAAAATTATTTTCACTTTCTATTTTTGAAAAATTTATGTATTTTTCATTCCTCAATAATTAATGATTCTTTTAAAATTAAAAATTTTCGAATTATTTAAACTTATCCTTTTTTAAACATTTATGAATTTTCAAGGATATTTTATTTTAAACTCTTTATAATAAGGTTTTCATAAGTATTTTATTTCCCTTAACAAAAATGTATTTTTGAAATTAATTTTTACTTCAATGTTTTAAAAGGTTTTTTGAAAACTTTTGCATTTTCACTTATACTCTCCTTATATGGTTTATATTTTAGGAAGTGATGTTTTTATCACAATTTATATGTTATTATGATGTAATTTATTTTAAAAAATGTGAGTTTTTATATTCTAGGATTTTTTAAGTTCATTTTATATGATAATTTTGAAAGTTTTAAGAAACCCATTATTTTTTCCATGATCTCTTTATGAGATTATTAATGTTTAATTTTATTATGGAACTCATATGTATGGATGATGAAGGGTGGGGTCCGAAATCACCCTCCAATTAATTGTTTAAGGTTTTATATTACATTAGATGATTTGATTTTGTGTGAATTAGAAACAATAATCTGTTTTCATATTTTTGTTCTGTGAATGGAATGAAGGAAGATTTGCTTACAAGTTTTTTGTGTGAATAATATGTGAAAATATTTATTCAAATGTTTTTTGTTTGAATGATATGTGGGAAGATTTTGACACATGTTTTTTTTTTCTGTGAATGAGATATGAAAATCTTTATTCATAATTTTTGTGTGTGAATGATATTGATGAATCTTTTTCCATAAGTTCTTGTGTGAACATTATGTGAAAATATTTGTTCATAATAATTTATATGCTTATAGTTGTGTCACATTTTCAAGTTCTTTATCAAGTTATTCCAAATTTTCAAGATTCTTTTCACTTTCATGAAATTCAATATTTTCATGATTACACCTTATTTTTAAAGTATTCTTAAATTTTATAGTGATCACATGTTTTATGATTATCAATATCTATTTGGAGAAAGGTCATGTATTTTATGATTCCTTAACAATATTTTTATGATATTATGTTACTAAGTAATGTTTTATGATTATAATCCATGGTTTTTTTATATTTTATTAATATATTTATGTATTTCTTATATTCTCCTTCATGTTTATAATCTAATACTTTATGACATGTCTTTTCCTTTAATTAGAATTTAAGCTCACCCCTTTCTTATATTTCTAATTCCAAGGATATAAAGATTATTGTATCATGTGAGATGTTTATAAATGTTCTAGAGGGGAATGATTATGGATAAAAGTTTTAAAGGGTTGTAAAATAAGTTATTTTATATAGTTAATCTACATGACACTAAACCTTTCAATTTGGGTTATGTGACTATTTTTGAGATGTATTATTTAAACAATGAGATTAATGTTTAATTTAATTAATGTTTATATTTAGTTTATTTAAAATGGTTCTTGACTGAGCTTGAGACTATTGATAATAATTGGGTTACCTATAACATATAGACATGTTGAAGAAGTATATTGATGGTTCCAATAGTTTTTAGGATCAAATAGGGATGAGTCCAGTACTGAGATCGGGGTGGGAGTGAATATTTTTTGGTATAATTCTATGAATTTTTTTATCCCTCTTCACCTCTTCACTTATTCAGTGAGTATATCTCTCTTTATTTATCTCTACTTTCGTTGGTATACATATATTGAATAAGAAATCAACATAAGAGAACACCAGGGGTTTTTGAAGAGGTTCACCTCCGAAAGGATGAATACACCCCCAATGCATAATGGTTATTATCAAATATGAAAAATTTTCTCCTTTTTATCAAATAAATAATGATAAAGGGTATGGAATTTAAATCATTTAACAAAACACTGACTAGGTACAAATAAATAAGTGAATTTCTAGTTTGTAACTTCTTCCAGAGTTCCGGAATTGGACTACTCCTCTTGATGTTAATCAAAAGTGAATCTTTATGTCTATATTGGAAAGTTTATGTGATATCATTCCCCAACCAAAACAATAGGATTATCTAACTCAAGATTTATTAATATTTAGTGCTATTTCTCCTTTCTTCAGACATCTATAATAAATTGTTGTTAGCTAAATTTCTCAATTACATCAGCCTAAATATGATCACTAGCAGTGTATGTCATAAAATATTGCCATATTATTATTATTATTTAGTGCATATGAATAATAACGAGACAAATTATTATTCAACTGAATTCAAAAAATGATAATATATATCCAAATTTGGATTTCTCAGCCTCCCTTTTCAACTTTTAGAATATTCAGCAGCACATAGTCGAACCCCAGTTTTCACCTTATCCATTTTATCATATATTTTCTATATTATGTGAATATTTTCCTCATAATTCTATCACTTTGAATATCCTAAAATATTATACTTAAACTATCCTTCTTCATCGGTATACCTAAAGTCTCAGTATGCTCAAAATCCTCCATTTTAGTTTTGAAAACTTAACATATTTGGTCTACATTTTTAAAACTTTACTTTTAATTAGGAAAAATTATTAGGATAAAGTTTCCATAATTACCCTCATTCAAATATTTAAAAAAATCTAAGCCTTTTAAATTCATGTATCTTCTATTTTAAATATTCATGTTGACATGGTTTATTTTCTTCTTTTTCTTACCCATAATCATCTTCTTCTGCATCAAATTTTTATGGGATCTCATGCAATTGTAGTTGTGGTTGCTTCTTCATTTGATTCAAAATAATTTGTAAAAAACACTTATTTACATATTATTCTTGAATAATATTCAAAATAAAATCTTTAGGATATCTTGAATTTTAGCAAATTATATAAAATCACCATATTATATTCTCTAATTTAGATCATTTGAAATATGTAAATATTGGTTTCCTTTTAGTGATTTAAAATCCTCGATAGAATTTGAATTTTCCCAAATTAAAATTTCATATGACGATCTTAAAATATCATATAGGGGGATAAAATCCATAATTAAGTTTTCAAATATCATATATAGCTCTAAAATATTATATAGGTAGAGAAAATGACTTATATGTATGATATTTTCCTTTTCCAATTCATAGCTCCATTGAATTATCCTATGCATTGACCCAAATATCTTACAAGATCCAAAAAAATTACACACAACTCATTTGACCTATTTTATAAGGAAAATTATTATGAGATCTCAAATGTCCTATGCTTGGATCAAATTCATATATTGACTATATGAATTTCCAAAACTAACTCAAACTATTACCTTCCTCAATTTCTATCTGTCCAGCTTCATAGTATTACAATTCTAATATTTTGTATGGATGAATGAATTCTAGAATATTATCATTTCTCAATCACCATGACGTGGTGTTTTTATCAACTATGTGAAGAACTAAAAACCTATAACTCATCTTATATAATTTTTCTCATTAATCTTCTTCTTCATCATCAAACTCATTCCTACTAGAATAATGAGTAACTAAATCATGATATATCTTTAATGAATGAACAATAGTGAATCATCTGAATTAGTTTCTCATTTATTCAGAATATATGAATTATGTAAAATCACAATAAATTTATAAAAACATCAAAATATATATATTCAATACACTCAGATCTATAAAACCTTTACATGGATCATGGATTACTAATTTACCTTGACACATGTGTAGATAACCTTTACATAGATCTTAAGTTACCATTATATAGAGTTTGGTTTACCCTTATGTTTCACATTGAACTCCATAATTACCTTTAAAAATCTGTATGATTTCCTTGATCACCTTTATGTATATAGTGTAATTTTTAGAATATCTTTACATAGGTAACCAATTTAACTTATAATTAAAGATTTCTTCTCCAAATTAGATCCGATCACTTTAAACATCTTCATAACCTCTTCAAACATCATCCAAGAACCTATTTTAATTATTTAAATCATCATTGAACCTCATAAAACATTGTATGGATTATCCATACTTCAATATGACATGTATTGATTTAATAGATGATTCAAATTAAATCCAAGAAACTTCCTCATTCCTTTGTTATATGAGTAATGAAAATACTTCTTTCATATCCTATTTTCCACACAACTAGTAATGGTGGCCACACTTCCAAGATTCAAGGTATTCCTCCTTAACATACATGGCTTGGGAAAACCATAATTATTATCACCAATATTCTTGGAGACATCAAAATACTACCAATATTCTTTTATTGACAAAAATAAAACACACGCAATATGGGTTCATCAATCTCCCCCTTTGTATATGTTATCAATACCAAATATCATCTTATTCTCTCTAACACTTATTATTAATAATTAAAAATCATATGAGATAGGATAAAATCAATTCTTTTTTAGGTAACGTGACATTAATAATCCCACTCTAATTCTACATGATCCATTCTTGGTGTAAAAAACATAAGGGTTTTATTTAAACACCAAAGTTGTATATTGATAAAAAAAATGATACCAACTCAAACCATTTATCAATTATCTTCTTAAGGGTATATATAAACATTTTTTAGGATGAAACAGATGATTCCAATTAATATATATTTCTTTTTGAGAACTTCCATCAGAAATACCTAAAATTATCTCATCACACACATTAAAACATTAAAAATATAGCTTAATAGGTTTTATATTTTGTATCTATCCCTATATTAATTCAATTTCCATCAACTTCGAATCATTTATTAAAAGAAATTACAATTCTTAAGAAATAAGGATGACATAATATTGATTTATATCTTCTTAATTATCTTTTATCAATAGCCTTCTAGAAAATCTATGTTTATAAGAATAGAATAATTATTCCTACTTCTCAAGATGAACTCCCCCTCAAGGGTTGATCTAAATATCTACCTCATCAAGTTATACCTTTATTCTTCTATTATTTATATTAACAATTGATGAATCATACCCTGATGGTGAGTTCTTCATATCAAGAATATTGACACCATCTTACATAATTTCAAATTTTTATCTAGTTTTTAAATATAAATTTTCTTTTTTAGTCATTTTATTAAGAATTATCTTTACCTTCAATTCCCAACATGGTCAGCACAAAAATACAAAAAAAAATGATTTAAGGAAAAGGATAAAACATTCTGGGATCTCTTAAGGCAATAAACAAGGTTGAGAGTCTCTTCTTAACCATGACAGTCTTTTATTTTCTACTATAGCCTTGGAATATTTTTTTATTCATTCCCTTTTGTTTTTCACATCAGTATTTAATTTTGTATGCATGGGTTTATTCCTTCTGTATTTGTATTGGATCCCCTTTTTATCATAATCCATCATGTATCATACATCACATGGTGTATTTTCATGTTCTTAAATATTTTTACTTGTCCTAGTATGACTATGAGACAATTGTTTGATTTGTGTCTAGCCTACTTGCACCTCCCATATGGTTCTTCATGAGGACCTAGGTTACCCTTATTTGACAACCTCTCATGAAATTATTTTCTTCTTCACATGGAATCTTCTCTTTAACTTTCGATCTTTACTTCTTCTGTGCTTCTATTTCTATTTCCATCTCTAAATAAACTAGCCATATTTCTAAAAAAACATTAGGAATGTGATCAGCCTATTCAGGGTTTCCACATGGTTTCCTAGGAGTTATCTTCACCAATGTAGTCCATTTATTTTTCTCTTAGACTAATCTTTAATTCTTCTCTATTTTTATTCCATTAAAACTTACAATCATGGATTTTTTTTTTCAAAAATCCATGATATTTTATCTTTTTACATAAAAGAAGTAGGTTATTTGTAACAACCTGAGATTTTATGAGAATTATTATTTTTAATTTCATTGATGTCTTTTGTTGTACGCGACACCAAAATTATCTTGTTCTATACGCAACACTATTCTTGGATTGTGATACACAAAATTTCAAGTTCGTTTGATAGAAGTTATTCTACGCAACATTGAGTGTATATATATATATATATTCAATGTATAGATGAAATAATATTGGATTCTATTATACACAACAACAAAGTAATCTTTCACTACACGCAACCCTGACTTGGCTTGCTTGACATGCAATCGCAACCTTCCACGATAGCGTGTGTTGTACGCAATACCGAGTTTCACTAAACAACGATATGTTATTAAAATATTATATAAACTAGCCGTTATGAATAGTAATACCCACTTTTAAAAATTTTATTTTTCAAAATGGGCTTCATTTTTGGATTCGGAATATCGAAATTATCCTAGGGTGAATTTTTGGTATTTTTCTGAAAACTTTCAATTTTTGATGAATAGTGAAAACACTGGGTTACTATTTAAAAACTAACTTTTTATTTAAATAATTATTTATTTTATTTAAATTTATTTTAGGTAAAAATTGATACATAATACCTATATAAGTTCAATGTAATTTATTGGAGTCATTTTATAATAATTTTAGATATATAAAAATTTTATTGATCTTTTCACCGCCTTTTACCCACCTCCTTGGAGAATTTGAAAATTTACATAAAACTTAATTTTACTGCTTCTGTGAGTGAAATTTCGAAAATCCGAGAGACACGGTTAATATCAATAAGTAAAATATGGTTCAATAAGATAAAAATAATTTTTGGTAAATAGTAACTTTTTTACTTTTATTTACCACGGTTAAAAGTAAATAGGGTAATTAAGGGTAACAATGATATTATTATTACCCTAAAACATGTTCTAATTCAATTGGATAAGTATAATTCGACCAAAAACAACCTTAGGAATATAATATTATCATTTAGGTCCACTTGGATTAGATTAGGACATTTATTATTACTTTATTTAAAAAAGACTTAAAATAGTTAAAATAAAAGTTTAATAACTAAAATATTTTTAATATAGAGTTATACATAAGATAAATTCAACTATAAATATTAATTAGAAAGATAAAAATATTTCATACCTAATGGTAGTTTATTTATAATTTTTAGACATTAAATAATTTAAGTTATTTATGACACAATAGTGATGTAGTAATTACCTAAATAATGAAATATTAAAATAATTAATATTATAAATACCCAAATAAATGTAATTTTAGACTTTTTATGAATTAAACTAATTTTATAGGTTAACATGACATGTTATTATTTATTTAATTAACTTTTTTATAACTAATCATGTTGTTATGATTTTCAAAAAAATCAATTACCAAATAGTGTCAAAATTGACATAAAATGGTTTTTAAAACAAATATTATATTATTAATTGTTATTATATTTCTAAAAATCTAAGGTTCAGACAAATTAATTATATAATGTTATATATATTAATAATTAACCACTTGGGGTTCTTTTGGCTGGTTATAGTAAGTTTATTAACCATATAGTGTAAGAAAACAAGAAGAAACGGTAAAAGTTAAATTATTTAACTTAGAGTTAAATCTAAAAGATAAGGTTAAAATAGTAACCTAAAATTGTCTAAAACCTATTGGTTGAGATTATTTAGACCCATACCCAAATTATCTTAGAAATAAATCAATTTTGAGCTATTATAAACCGAATATTACTTTATTATAAAATAATATTTTAAGTTTTTCCAAAGGTGTCCCTCTCCTCCGTTATAAAAAGGGCACCCCTTACCTCTTCTCTTCACACCCTTTTGAGCATTCAAGATCGGCCAAACCCTGCCCATTTATCTTCTAAACTTCCCTATAAACATTCTGGAGGTTTTGGTATTCTCAAAATACCAACTCTACTTCCTTAAGAGGAAGCTTAAAGGAGGTGCGTCGAATAAGAGGTAATCTCTTCTTCTGATTCTCTCAAGTTTCTTTCTTCTTCTACTTCTTCTTATTTATTTGTATCATTATAAAGTAATAACATAAGTATTAATTATATACTGATATGTTATTATAAATATTAAACAACCCTATCTCACCTTCTATCCATCCTATGGAAAATGAAATCACCGCGCGTACGTACGTACAGAATACCGTCTCCACGCCGTGGTGTAATCTGTTTTCGACCACCACCTTACTTGGATGGGTATAATGGTGTAAATAAATAAGTATATATGATTATTGTAAAGTGATATTGATTATAAAATATTATACATACACTTCAATACAATTCCATGATCATGGGAATGATATCATCGCTCGTGCGTACGTACGGACTACCGTCTCCACGACGCGATGAGATTCATTCTCCATGTTAACCATTCATGAATGATTATAAAGTATATATAATGAATAATAATGAAATATATGACATAATATTGATACTGGATTTTTGTATATATATATATGTATTTCATCTACTTAATTCCATTCAATTCAATAAGGAAACAAAAACATCATTCATGCGTACGTACGGCCTACCGTCTTCATGAACGGTGTATTTCATTCCATTTATCGATCTATCATATATATATGTGTATATGCTGAATATATATTATATATAAATCATGTTTTAAATTATGTAATTAAGTAAATAAGTATATAAGTAATAATATCAAGAACAACAAGTCGAAACACATACAATAAATGAAATGATTTTACCCAAATCGCTGCTTTTACATCGAATTTACAAAAGAATGAGTAATATAAAGTCATAAGTAAACCATATATGATATCATAACAATGAATATGATTATTTAATAAGTCAATGAAATTATTTAAATCATTATACAGGAGGTTCAGATTCATACAAAGCATATCGGACATAAGGTAAGGGATAATTTTTCAATCTCATTTTTATCTGAGATTTATTATACGTAAGTATTTACTGGGGTTATATTTATCATCCATGTCCCTGTTTTCTGAAAATGGTTTCATGTATATTTAATGTCCTTTTTAACCATTTTTACTTTTACAGAGGGTATTTAAGGAATCTTTCTTTTTTTATCATACAAGGTACTTTTTGACGTTTTCGGCAAAAGTATGAGAAGAATATTTTTTTTAACTTATACAACATGAATGGATTTTTACGGTTTTATAACGCATTATTTTCATGAAGTTTACTCTACAATATTTCATTTTTATTTTCAATAAAATTCTTTTCATTTAAAATTTCATGGAATTTTGTGAAAATAAAATGATTTTTAAGAAGAAAGGATATTTTCCTCAAGAATTCTTTTCAAGTGTTTTATCAAAACCATTTTCCATATAAGATGACATTATTTCATATGTGTAGGTTTCAAGTATAATATCTCTATGATTTACATGTTTTCTATTTTATTATGATGAAATGATATCCATTTTTTTATATGGATTATTTTATGATGGGATGATGTTTATGAAACCCATTTTTTATTCTTTGGGTTATGATGAATGTTTTATATTTATGTTGTGATACAAGTAACAATGATTTAATTATGATATGGGTGGGACCTATATCTCCCTCCAATTAATTGGGTAAATATTTATATCTCATGATATAGACATGGCTAGAATGGTAAGTTAATCCGGTTCAGTGTTACAGGACTGGAATGAGGAGTAAACTCGATTCAGAAAGAGACTTTATCCACTAAGATGGTCTTGGCAGCAATGGCTTGGCTACTATGGAAATAATATCATGTGCTTAATGGTTTACACAATTAAATGTTTTTATTCCCATTCTATTTTATCATGATTAATGTTCCTTTATGACCTATGCCTTACGTACTGCCAAGATTTATTTCACAGCTCAAGATTTTGATGTATAAACTTTATGTTCATGTTTTGAAGTTAAAATGTATATGGTTTGTTTTATTTTCTCCATGCTTACCCTTACTGAGCATTTGAGCTCACCCTTTCTATGTTTTCTATTCCCCAGGATATAAAGAAAAGTTTTAGGTAAGAAAACCAAAGGGGAAGATCTTTATGGGAGATGTTGAAGATCTTTCACAATGATTAAAAGATTTTGTTCCGAGTTTCCAAAGACACTAAACTATTACGATCCTTGAGTGTTAGTTTTTTTATGTATTAAGTATTCTGCAAAAGTAATGTAATTTCCATGTACATAGAGCTTTGGGTTTCTACATTATTATTTTTTCTAGTGGAATATTCTTCTTATACCACTGGAACTATATTACTCATTTTCTTATCACCCATGGATAAATCACCATCATTCTTCATAAAATTCATGGGAATTTTATTTTTTGTATTTTTAGTATTTTTTTATTCTTTTACAAGTTATTATTATCTATATTCTTTAGTTTATATGGTATTATATTCTAATTTGTTTTTGTTGTATTATTGAATGATTTATACCTGAATTCCACTTTACTATGGCCGCTCATATTTCAAACTTAACATATATTTCTAATAGTTTCAAAAATATTTTATGTGTAAAGATCTTTCTACTTCCTCTGTGGGTTTTTCATCAACCCATACATGACCCCCCATGACATAGGTGCTCATTTTATTCCATAGGTTGACACATTATTCTTGAAGTCTAAAGACATATGACAGTATTTGTTACAATAAAAAAACCAACAAACCTTGGTTTGCTTATTTGAACTGTATGATATCGATATTTTAAGTGCCAGTAGCTTGGTTTTTTTAGTATTTATATTATCCTATTAGACTTATTTGGGGGAAAAAATCCTCTTATACTTGTAAACATCTACCACAGGTGTAGTGATAAGTTTCCTATCAATTTTTTTCATCCGTGTTTATAAATTTTTGTTTTGTTTTTATCATCCCAACTTTCAAGGATATATTTAATATAATTGAAATATTTTTTATGGATATTACCTTTCCTTTTTTGGAATCTAGATGTTTATCTATTAATGAAATAATAATGTTCTTTCCACTATATAGATATATTTAAACATTATATTCTTTCTTTTTAGTTTGTGTGGCATCAAATTTACTTTCAACTTGTTATGAATAAAGAATTGGGAAATTTCTATATTCTTTATTTTTAATTCAATATTAAGGAATTTAATATTGAGAATATATATTTAATTCTCCATTTTTTTAGTTTGTCTTCATTGGATTTCTTTATTTTATCAATATCATTATCATACATTTTGTTTTTCTCTAATAGTAGATAGTCAAACTCCTTAATCATATTGGATTTAATCTCCAATTGAGAATATTTAATAATAGTTACTTATTTTAATGTAGGGTTCTTATCCTCAATCCCTTTCTTATCTTCTTATCTTTTTTTAATAGTATCAAATCACTCATTTTTAAAATTGGTGTATCTTTCTTCAAGATATATATTCATTACACCTACGAATATTACTTTCTTATAGAGATTAGTACGTGTTTTTTATCATTTCATATAAATCCTTCTCCATCATTTAATCTTCATATTAATGGTGTTTGATATGTTACAACATATTTATAAGAGTTACAAAAATATATGAGACTATTACTTTGGGATATTTATACAAGATGTATTTTAAAGAACCAATTGATTAATATTGTAAATCCTCAAAAATGTGATCATCCCCACTAATACATGGTTCATTAAGAGGATAATTTGGATAAGAGATTTTAGTTACCTCTTATTATTATAAATATTATGAACTAAATAGGGGTATAACAATTTTCTATCTATTTGGTAGTTGATTCCATGATCGGATCTTATTCTACCATGTATTATTTTCTTCATTAGGATTACTACATGGGAAAACTGATATCTCTTTCTGTTTACTTAAGAGGGATGAATTATCATCACATGTTTATTTAAGATACATATTATAAATATAAATATTATAATGATATCTAATTTGATTACTATCAATTATTATAGATTCATTATTATCTTCTTTCTTAGATGAGGCCTTTCTTAACTTATTTACATTTCTATTATTTCTATTCTTCATCATATTGGTAAACATACATTCCATGGTTGATTTTATATATAATTCACAGGATTTTACAAATATTACATTCATTTATAATTTGAAAATAGAAACTAATTTCTTCAAATAAAACTTCAAATAATATAATCCAAATATATATATGTGTGTCTTTCTCTAATACCAATTGTTATGATCACATATGAATCTATCCAACACTGAGGGGGGGGGGGGGGGGTTAATCAGTGTTGATATAATTTTACTTTAATTTTAATTTTTATCCCTTTTCACCTCCTCATTTATTCAGTGAGAAAATTTATCTCTCTTTATCTCTCATTTTGTTAGTATAGAGATATATAATAGGAAATAAACATAAGATAATAATAGGGTTTGATGACAAGGTTCACCTCTCTAAGGATGTCTATGACCCCAGTGCATCATGGTTATTATCCCATATGCACAAATTTATTCTTATTATCAAATAAATAATTTTAAAGGGTAATTACTTGAACTATTTTATCCTAGAAATAACCATGTACAAATAATGAAATGGATTTATAGTCAATGACTTTTTATAGAGTGCATTAATTAGCCTTCTCCTCTTAAAGTTGATAAGTAGTGAAGATTCTGTCCCTACTTGATAGTGTATGTGATATTATTCTTCAACTATAGCAATTAGGTCGGATGCCTCAAGATTCAACAATTTTTAGTGCTGTATCAAATTTCTTCATACTTTTATAGTAGAGTTTTGTAGGCTGGATTTCTCAATTACTTAAACCTAAATATGATCACCTGTAGTGTAGGATGGAAACTATTATCACCCTTTTCTTCATCTTATTTTTCTTTAGTGCATATGAATAAATTTATAAAACCTTCTCCCATTGACTTAATATAATTATAAGATATATCAAAAGAAATATTTTTCTCTCTCTTTTAAATTTTTATAATATTCATCAACACATAGTCGAGCACCGCTTTTAACCTTCTCCTTTTTTCCTTATATATATTCACTGTATTGCGTGAGTATTTTCATTATAATTATCAAAATTTTAATGTCCTAAAATATATAACTTCAAGTATACTTATTATTGGATCTTCTTGAAGACAAGATATTCTCAAACTCCCCCATTTTTATAGTTTCTAGAACATAATATATTTGGTATTCATATTAATTAAAAAATCCTTTTAATCCCACTGAATAATTTGAATAATTTTTCCCTAATTATTCCCTTTTAAATATTTCTTCAAATATCAGCCTTGAAATTCAAAAAGTTTCTATTTTAAATCAACATGTAGACTTGGATTATTTCCTTCATTTTCATCCAAAAAATATTCTTCTTCTGTATACACATGTGCATGAGGTCTCAACAGTTGCGGTCATGGTTGATTCTTGATTTTTGGCCTAAGAATATCCACAAATATACTCTTAAAATATTGTGCTTAAATCATTATTCAAGAATAATATTTATGATTTCTTGAATTTTAACATGTAAAATATAATTTTTATATTATACTCTCTAATTCAGATCATTTGAAATATGGAAATCATAGTTTATTTTCACTAATTTCAATTTATGGTGCTACTCAATATTTTTGTAATGTAAAACTTCATATGAAAATATTTAAATATTGTATGGGGAGAAAAAAATTCATATACAAGATTTTAAATATCATATGTGGCTCTAAAATATCTTACAGGTATAAAAAATGGCTTAAATCTATGATACTTCCCCTTTATAATTCATAACTCCTCATAAATCTCCTACATACTGGCCTAGAAGTTTTATAGGCTCCAATAAACATGCATGTAACCCAATTCACCAAAACTATAAGGAAGATTTATACAATACCCAAAATATTCCATGATCATATCAAAGTCATACTATAAATATATAAATTTTCAAAACCAACTAAAACTAATATCTTTCTCAATCACTTTACATCAAGTTTCATAGTTTACAATTATCAAATTCTTAATTCATGAATGAATTCTTAATATTCTTGTTTCTCAACCACCATGTCGTGGTTTTACTTTATTTATATGGATAACTAAAAACCTATAACTCATCTTTATTTGTTTTCTATGTTCATATTATTCTTCATTATCAACCTCATTCCTGCTCGAATCATGAGAAGCTGCATCCTAATATATCTTTAATAAAATAATAATAGTGCATTGTCTATATTAGTTCTGTTATTTTTTTTCAAAATATATGGATTCTAAAAACTCATAATATAACTCTGAAAAGTTCAGAAAACCTTTACTGAACACACTATGATATAGACAAGATTTACAAAGATCTTAGATTACACAGATCTTAGGTTACCTTTACATAGAAGCTGGTTTACCCTTATATAGCACACTCTGCTTCAGCATTACCTTTACCCAACAGTCCAATTTCCAATATTACCTTCACATAATTAGTGTAATCCAAAATATCTTTACATGGGAAAAAAATTCAATTCTAAATTATAGATTTATTCTCCAAATTATATCCATTCACTTCAAACATATTTATATCCCCATTAAACATCATCCAATAGCTTAAGTTAATTAGTTCAATCATTATTGACCCCTATTAATCTTTTTATGTCTTCTTGATACATCAATATAACTTGTCCTGCTTCAATAGATATTTTACATTAATTACTATGAGATTTCACATTACTTTTATATATGAGTAATGTAAGAAATTATTCCACATACAATTTTACACATAGATAGTAATGGAAATCACACTTATAAGCTTACTTATATTCCTCCTTAGTATACATGTCTTAGGAACACTATAATTATTCTCACTAATATACTTGTGGACCTTCAAATACTTCCTAGATTCTTTCATTAATAACAAATACAATAAACAAAAAGTGGGTTCATTAGATGTACAGTGAGAATAAAAGAAAAATTATTAGGCTATACAGAGGATAATTTAGTAAGGAATAAGAAAATCATGAAGGGGAGATGTTGAGACAAGATGATTATAAAAAAATAAAAATATTTATATTATAGGTGACATGAAAATTAACCTAATAATACATTTTTTATAGATGGAATTAAAAAATTTAGATGAATTAAATTTCATTTGAATTCAATGATGTGGAATATTAAGAGGGATGTGCTGTAACAACCCATGTTTTGAGCCAAGGTAGAATTCCAAGGGAATTTGAATTTTGGAATTTAGTGGACGAGCCATTCTTTGAACTAAGATTTGGAATGAAATTAAGAGATTTGGAACACTCTTTAGTGATGTTTTCAAACTTGGTTAAAGTAATGGCAGGTTAATTGAGCATTCCATTGAGTTTCGGAAGCACCGGGCCCCAAAAAATGGATGTTTGGGTCGATTGGTAAGGGTGCACGGTTTGTCTGAAACAGTGCAGACTACCAGTGTAAACCGTGCGCCTACTGTAGGTGAGTAGCACTGACATTCATGAGATACACACGGTTTCCCAAATAATGAACCTATCTTTCATGAATTGTGTCTCTTAAACAGTGTGCGTACAATGTTTAGCGCACGGTCGGCACATAGTTTGATTAAACTATGTGGGATAAATGTGTGGGTTAGGGTTCCTAAGTAGTGGGACCTGCACGATTGGTGCACGGTTTGGCCAACCATGCTGCCAAACCACATGAACTAGTTTTGAGGGTGAAATTAACCTTTTCCTTTAAAAAAACATAATAAACCCCTTCTCTTCTTTATTTCTTCTACTCTAACTATGCGGGGCTCTACATTTTGTACTGTGGGTTCCTCCTCCTCACTAATATAGGGATCATGCTTTCTACCTTGTCTGAAGTCTGATTTGAATGTCTTCAGTCACATTGTATTCACATTAGTAATCTCTTGATTTCTATTTCTTTCTTTCTAAGTTTCTCTTTCGATCTATTGTGCTATTTTGGTGTGATCTCATTCAACCTATTTTTAGGGAAGATGTCTGTTTCTACGATTTCTTCCAAACCAGATCGAATCAAGCTTTGATAATGGATGAATATAGAATTCAAAGTATGAGGTAGGTAGTATATAGTTATTTCACAAATTTTCCATTAATTTATTTATAATGCCATTATACCACACACTATCATTTTCTGTGTGTCTCCCTAAAAATGATTTCTCCAACCAAAATTGTTTTATGCACCATGATATGCCCCCCCATTGATCATGATTTAGTAATTTAAGGATTCCAACCTCAATCACACACACCCATTGGGTGTTTTGACTTAATATTTCCCTTATAACTAATTTATTAATTACTTATAATTCCTTCTAAGTATTCAGAATGGATTATAAATTGAATTAACCCTGTGTGAAATTTCCCAATTGATAATAACACCTCTCAAGAGCCATGTTGAACCTTGAAATTGATTTTACACATTTAGTAGATTTTTAAAATGATTCTTTTTGATAAGTTGAGTAAAAAATCTTGAATTTGTGGTTTGGTTATGCTACATGAATTTTTTGATAAAAAATGTCATGTTTTTATAATAAAACCCCTTGGATGAGGTGCACTATCTTCTAAATTACAAAGCGGTGATTGGTGACTTAAATCATGCTTTTCCTTACTGCATTGGTGTTTTCCTATGCTTTCTTGTTATTACTAGATATGTGGCCTAATTAGTACATTTTCTCACATGATATTCTTAAATGGATTGAATTAGGGGGAATTTATGAGCTTGTAATTAATGGTTTCATAGACCAACCACCTTCTAAGTGGGTTGACACAACTTGAATCTATGAAGCCTTCCCTTGATAAATGAAATGGCTTGATTATATCGAATGAAATGCTTCATGATGGTTTTATTGACTTGAAATAATTAAATGGTTTAATTGAAATGAATATTTAAGGGTGGTAAGGCCACACGAATTATTAAACGATTTGTTACATGCTTTTAATTAAATTGTGTGCCCCAATTATATTAGGCTTATGGATTAACTTAAGAGGTAATTCCTTATTATTATTATTATTATGGTTATTATTATTATTATTATTATTATTATTATTACACCTTTGATATAGGTTGTGGAATGATGGTAAGGGTTTTTTTGGGAATGACATTTCACGCTCCCTTACATCAGGTGTTGAGAATGACGCTCAAACCATTGACACTATTTGGACGGTGGGAATGATGCACCACATACCTTGTTTGTAGTGTTAACATGATGATACACTAAATATCTAGAGTGTTTAAATGACCAAACACTCACCATATTGAGTGACAATAATGAATTCCACCACTCGTTATGAGATGTAGGTATTATACCCTCTGTTGGAGCTTATTTGACCATTTAGAGTGGTTATGTTGACTGATTTATGTCCCAATCCAACCAAAATGTAGTATTATAGGTATATGACCACTTATATCTATATGTAATTGGTCTATATAGGTGGATTCAATATATAATTATACTATATATATTATTGTTATATATATATATATTTATCGATCAGAAATTTCGTTTCGGCCATGATCCAAAGTAGGTAGAGCCACAATGTGTCCTTCAGGAACCCGAGTAGGATGGTTGCCTTTTATTCAGTTTTTACCACTCTTTTTACCTGAACACTACTTTACCATATGTTTATGGATTGGATTTAGCTGTAGACACCATTGGTAGTGGCCTACTGAGATTTTATCACACACCTTGCTCGGACCACCATTGCACCGGGGTACCTGAGTAGATCTCATGTTTGTAGGACCATGGATTAATGTATATGATGTTATGATTATACCTAGATTTAGGATCACATGACTGATCTGGAGCTCAGGATTCTCATGGAGTTTTCCCATAGGTCTTTTATATTTTTTTCTTTATTAATTTATTGCATTGTATCATGTTTCCTGCAGTATTTATACTATTTTAGTTTATATATTGTCATATAGACATGAATGACTTATTGAATATTCGTTTTGTCCATTTATATTCAGTTTATATTATTCTTCCACTTCTCTATCTTTTAATTATTAATTTCTTTGTTTTTTTATGTTGTTTATTTTACGATATGCCATCGTGATACTCTGGTAATGAGGGTATAGTCTTATCTCTATCACTTTCTTAGACCCTAACTACTAGTCGAAAACCTCTAGATTACGAGGAGGTGTTATTGAGGCCATGAGGAGATCATTCTGGTTACTCATTTTATAGGAAGTCAGATTAGGACATTACAAAGTGGTATTAGAGATTTTCTTTTTTCCTTTTTCTTACTGTTTGGGGATGGTAGACATGAGACTAGGAAAGTGTTGGCACATGGTAAATATCCATGTCTAAGAGTGATCACCCCACCCATGGGGAAATTTACAAGTGTATGGGGATGTGATTGTTGTTCATGCCTTTTGTTATTATAGTTGATTATTATTTCAACTTGAGTGATAGGTGTTCTTTTTGCTGCTTATTGATTTATGAAATTTATGCTATTTTCCATCAGCCTTGTATAGAAAGGAATCAACATTACATGCATCATCATAGGAACATAGAAATTCACATGTCATGTATATGTGATTCCATATAGTTGAATTTTTAGGTTTCTTGCTAATTTTGATTTTGTGCCTTGAGTGGTATGCCATGCTTTTTTTTTCAGATTTTCTAACTATATAACATAATTGGGTGATTTATTTACCATGTTAACCTACTGATATGATTAGTTGATTATATTCCATGCTACCTGATCATTTATCATGTCTTGCCTATGTATTATGCATCTGTGCTTATTAGCATGTTATTATTTATATACTTCTTATGATAACATTCCTAGTTTTTTTGGTATATAATTTATTGCAATTAAATGAGAACCAATTTTCATTTGTAACGTGTATGGTTGCCTTATAATTGGGGAAAGGTAACCCTTGTACTTGAACCATATTTTTAGCTTTGTATAAATATATTTAAACCGTTTTAGAAATATAAAAGATGTTTAAGTTCAAGTTTTAAAGAGAATTGGTTTCAATTAAATGGGAGATAATCTATATTCTATAAAGTGTATGGGTTCTTCATATATTGGGAGTTGGAAAACCATGTAATTGAAACATTATATATGACCATGATACATTATGAAATAGTTATAGTTATAAATGCTATATAAATTTTTATCTAAAATAAATTAGATTCTTATGGACCTTTTATATATCTAGACCCTTGTAGGTCGGTTATGATATTAATATTATTAGATAAAACCCATTAAGGGTAATTTAATATTTTAAACTATTGATGGTTTCCTCTATAATGGCTTGTGACTCTACCACACAGTCATGATGATCTATATGATTAACTTCCTAAATTCACAACTAGACCCAAAAATGATAGTTGGTGCATGTTTATTATGATATAACCCCATATAGGTGTTTGAAACATTAAAAAGTTAAATAAATGATATTGGGTTGCATTTTTATGAACCCATGTTGGCTAAATGGGACCCTTGTAGGTCACCTTATCTATTATTAGTTTGTATTCTTAAAAGTAATTTATATTATAAATTTCTTAATTATGACAGGATTTTAATTAATGAATAATTCTTAAAAAAATGTTTGATAAGACTTATCTTTTTTCCCTTGAGATGTTTGTAAAATTAGGTACCAAGTGCTTTTGTCTTATAATTGGTACTTGATGTTCTGACTTAAATCTTTTAAGTGTTTAAAGATTGATTGTGAATCAATGTAATGACCTTAAAATGTAACCTTAGGTGGTATACTTCCTTTAAAAACTTATGTAAGGGTAGTTAAAACATCTCTTTGAGTTTTCTTTGAATAGAAACATGAGTGTTTTCCATAGGCCCACATTTCCTTTTTATCAAGAGATTAAATAATGGGAGTAGTACCTAGTGAAATATGTTTGGCATGAACTAGTGATAGGGCTGATGATTATGCTTTTGTAAGGGGCTATCATGTGGTAGTTATCACCCTTAGAGTTTCAATTTCTTTCTAAAAGACATGAGTTTTCTAATATATGGTCCTATTTGTGTGTCGTTGTCCATTTTAGTTCTCTTATATTTTAAATGACACCCTTTTTTGAATGGATGGTTGTGGTATCCTTGACCCTTGTTACAGGTGTAAGCATCATGTAATGCTCAATTTCATCTGTGTAGACATGCCTAGGTCATGGTCGGTTGTCTAGAAGGTTTTGTGATCCTCTATTCTTCCTCAGCAAGGAATGACTTAGTATGTTGTCATATAGGTCAAAGGTTTTATGGAGAAATATGACTATGGGTTAAATATCTTGTACTGACCACCTAATATTTGGATGAATAGGGAGGAAAACCTGTGGATAGTATATAGGATGTTACTTTTTCTCATGTAATCTTGGGGTAACATGTGTTGATATATGTGGTACCTGTCAAGTTGCAAAAATGATATAACAAATCATTTGAGTTTGGCAGAATCGTTGAGCGTTGAGTTGTTGAGTACATTCTCAGTTTATCTCAAGTGTAGAGTGACCTAGTCTTTAAAGGAATCAAATTCATCTGAATGTTGGGATGACGTTCCAGGGGGATTGGATGTTTTGACATGCTGATCAAGTTGGTTTTAGATTTCATGCTGAATTCTACAACATGGGGATCATGACTTGGGGAAGTGTCACATGTGAATTTAAGGTGAATATGACCTACCACGCTTATGAGCATCTAGTCCATATTTTATTTTGACAACTAGGACACTCCTAAGATGGGGAGTGTCATTTAAATTTTGGTAAATATGTGTCTTTTCAGGCATAAGGAAAACAACCAAGGAGGACCATCTGAAAATGGTTGGATTTTCTTGAATGATTAGGTTGAGGCTATAAAGTCTTGAATCATGTCGGTAATTTCTCAGCAGAACGATATTGATGTGGTTAGTGGTGTATGAAACTCTTGATAAACACCATTGGTCATGGGTGGACTTCAGTGGTAAATATTAAATGATCATGTGATTCCTCAGGGGGTAAAGTTATTTTGATCGGTTAATGACGATGCATCGGCAGCTGAAGCTAAGATCCATCCAAGAATTCGATCCATAGTGGTTCAAATATACTATTCTCTTTAGTAGTTGGGTATGGTTGGTTTCAAAACATACTGAGAACTTCATCTTGGAGGTGATAGTAATGTCTCCAACCTTCTTGGTAACCATCAATACCCTCTTAGTGTACTCCTTCTTAGCGACGAGAATGTCCCCTATCTTGATTTAATCCTTGATGCACAAAGAGAGCATTAGTTATATGCTAAAATAAAAGTTTAAAATTCCCTACTATTTCATTAAATATGATTTATTAGAGTTTCACACTGTAAGCATGGTTTTTATTGAGTCATGGTTAGTCCTGAGTGATGCCTAGGTTCCCTTGCAGGAATGCCTTGGATGAACTCTTGGACACAAGCCAATTTCCTCTGACTTGACCACTAGGAGGATGCTACTCTAGGCTAATTCAATGATCTGATGTGGATGTATTGTCCTTATATAGATTTCACGCCTATAAACATAGAGTATGGACTACCTTTGGTTAGTTTCTTGGACTTAGGTTTAATGAATCAAGGTTACCTTGGACTTATTGTTGAGCTTAGAGGTGATGTTTATAGGGTGATGATTCCAATGAGCTGGATATGGGTTACACCTCTATTCATGATGAGGCACAACAAGTTGAGTGGTCAGGTGATGGTTTTATTAATAAATGTAACCATAATTTAGGTTAGGTATTTAGTGAATGTGATCGTGGTAAACGTGATATGTCTTGGAAGAAGGTGTTACAGTTCTGTTGTAATACCCTGGCCATCTAAGCTAGGATTTTTTGAGTTTAGTCAATCGAGTGGATTGACTTATTATCCAAATTTTTCACTGTATACAGTTTAAAGGAACCATTTTAAGAATTTCATTATGTTAAGGCAGGTGTGTTTCAAAGGTTGGATGTGTCTTCCAAGGAATGTTTTCGTGATTAATTCTTAGTTTGGTCGATTGGGATTCGACCGTTTTTTTGTAGTGAGGTCCTTGATATGACTTCATAAGTAATTGGGTTTTTCCATTTAAGGAAATCACATTAGGAGTGTCTTTGTAACACTTAGGGTGTGCTTTGTAGGTAATTTCAATGGTGGTGGTAATGTGGCTCGGAATTTCCCCCTTTGGATGATAAAACTTATGGTGGGGAGCACCATCCACTAAATGTTTAAAGAGATAGTGATGTGATCATGTATCTACATAAATAGGCTCAGGTAGTCACCATTTCGGTATTTATATCTCATAAAATGAGTGATGGATTGGGTTTTCATGGCTTAAGTGTTGTGTACTTATGTAATTCTTTCAGGTGTGTTGGATGTTTTGAAATACAACGTGACCATTTGAACGAGACTTCAAGGCCTTTATAGGTCAGGTGGTGTTTGTTTTTGTTTTTACAAGACTTCTTAGGGGTGATAATATCTAATTTAGGGTGGTTATAATGCCTCGTGTTTTGAGATAAGGTAGAATTTCATGGAAATTTGAATTTTGGAATTTATTAGATGGGCCGTTCTTTGAACTGAGCTTCGAAATGAAATTACAAGAGTTGGAACACTCTTCAATGTTGGTTTTAGACTTAGTTAAAGGTCCAAGAGGTTCCTCGGGTGTTTTTTGTGTGTTTAAGAAGTGTTGAGCCCTGAAAAACTCAAGTTTTGGTGGACTTGTAAGGGAACACAGTTTTTGTGAAACCATGCATCCCACCAGTGAAAATTGTGTGCCTACTGTAGGTGAACAACAGTGAACCGTATGGACTGCGCATGGTTTTCCAAATTTTGCACCTAACCACATGATTTCTCCACTTAGATAGTGTTCATAAACTGTTCAATGCATGGTTGGCACACAGTTTGATTAAACCATGTGGGAAAACCGTGTGGGGTTAGGGTTCCTAAGCAGTAGGAGCTGAACAGTTGGTGCACAGTATGGCCAATCGTGCAGCTAAACCATGCGACCCCGTTTTGAGGGTAAAATTACCCTTTTATCCTTAATGAACGTAATAACTTATTTTCTTCTTTGTTTCTTCTCCTCTTGTCATGTAGGGATCTCATCTTTATGCCAAGGGTTTATACTCCTACTTAACCTAGGGATCATGCTTTCTCCATCGCCCAAAGTCTGATTTAAGCGCTGTCAGTCACATTATATCCACATCGGTAAGCTCTCGATTATGCTTGCTTCCTTTCTAAGTTTCACTTCTAACATATTGTGTTATTTTTGTGTGATCTCATATACCCATTTTCAAGGTGGATGTCCATTTCTTAGATTTATTCTAAACCAGACCAAATCAAGTCTGGATATTGGATGACTAGAGCATCCTAAGTATGATTTAGGTGTTCTATAGATCTTTCTCAAATTTTCCATTTATTTGTTGATAATTACCTTATTCCACATGTAGTACTTTCTATACATCACCCTAAAATTTATTTCTTCAATCCAAATTATTTTACACACCATGATATACCCTTATGGATCATAATTCAGTAATTTGAGGATTCCAACATCGATCATGGAAACCCCATGGGTGCATCAACTCAATTGTACACTTATAAATAATTGATTAATTTAATAGAATGCCTTCTAAGAGTTTATCTTGTATTATAAATAGAATCCCCCCTATTGGTAATTTCCTAATTGATAATAGCACCTACTGATTTTCATGTTTAACCTTTTAATTACTTTTCCATGTTTGGTAACTTTCTAAGATGATTATTTTTGATAAGTTGAGTTATTAATATTGAATTTGAGGTTTGGTTATACTAAATGAATTGTTTGATAGATTTTTTTATGTTTTTATAATAAAACCCCTTAGTTGAGGCGCATTATCTTCTAAATTACAAAGCAATGATTATTGACTTAAATCATGCTTTTCCATACTACATTGGTGTTTTATTATGCCTACATGTTTTTTTCTAGATATTTTGTTTGCTTAGTACATTTCTATATGATATTATTAAATAGATCAAATAAGGGGGCATGGAATTCCTTGTGACCAATGGTTTCAAAGACCAACCAGCTTCTAAGTGGGTTAGCATGGATTTAATCTAGGAACCTTGACTTGATAAATGAAATGGATTGATTATATTTAATGACATGATTCATGATGATTTTATTATCTTGAAGAAATTAAATGGTTTAATTGAAATAAATAGTGAATGTTAGAAATACCACACCGATCATTGCATGCTTTATTACAAGATTTTAATTAAATTGTGATGCCTTAATTATATTGGGCATATAGATTACCTTAAGAGGTAATAGTTTATTATTATTATTATTATTATTATTATTATTATTATTATTATTATTATTATTATTATTATTATTCCATTGATATAGTCCATGGAAGGATGGTAAGGGTTATGCTGGGAATGAATTTTCACGCTCCATTTCATCGGGTGTTGACCATGATTTCTCACACCATTAACACTATTTGGACAATGGGCTTGACATAACACGTCCCTTATTTCAAGTGTTGACTTGAAGATACACTCACTATCTTGAGTGTTGACATGAAAACATACTCACCATCTTGGGTGATGAGCATGACGTCTCCCACTCATTATGATATATAAGGCTTTTACCCTCTGTTGGAGTTTATTGGCTCATTTAGACTGGTTATGGATGAATGAGTTATGCCCTGATCCAACCATCACCTAGTATTATATGTATATGGACACTTATTTCCACATGTTCTTGTCAATATAGGTGGATGAAATATATAACTATACTATATCTATATATATTATTTCTATATATATATAGTTTCTAATCAGACATTTCATTATAACCATGAGATGAAGCAGGTAGAGCCTCTAGGAATCCTTCAGGAACCTGATCAGGCTGGTTTTCTTTTATTCAGTTTTTTATTACTCTTTATACCTACAAACTACTTTAAATTATGTTCATGGATTGGATTTAGCTGTAGAAACCATTGGTGGTGGAAAACTGGGATTTTATCTCACACCCTACTTGGGCTTCCATTACAATGTGGTACCTGAGGAGATATCATTTTTATAGGACCATAGATTATTTCGTGTACTATTATTCTTGTACCTAGAGTTAGGAGTACATGACTGAGCTGGATCTTAGGGTGCTCATGGAGTTAACCCACAAAGATTTTATTTATTCTATTTATTTTTGTATTGCACTATTTCATGTGGCCTACAATATATACACTTTTTTAGTTTATGAATCATCATCTGGACATACATGAATTATTTTATATTAGAATTTTCCATTTATATTCATTTGATTTTATTCTTCTACTGCTATGTATTTTAATTATTACTAATTTTAGTATTGTCTATTTTTTATTTTCTGATATACCATTGTTCTACTATGATCATGAGGGTATAGTCTCCCTGCTATCACCTCCTTAGACCCTCACTACTAGTCGGTAGCCTTTGGTATATGAAGAGGTTCCCTTGAGGCTATATGGAAACCGATCTGGCTACCAGTTTTATAGGAAGTCAGTTCAAGACATTACATGTGATTTATTCTTAAAAATATATTGAGGTTCTAAAAATATAATTCTTATAGAGGAGGAGGAAAAACAAGTTTGAACCATAATTTTTAAATATACCACTACTTGAACTGAGATTAGAAATACTTCTAGGTACTACTAAGTTGGATGTACGTGTATGCACATGGGAGGATTGTCATTAGTTAGAGACTATGATAAATACACTGAAATTGTAACTAAATATAGACTAATTTCATTGAGAGGAGATGAATGGTTGATTGAATATGAATATTAGATTGAATTTTGATTGTTTCCTTATTTTAGTTGTACAAATTTAGGAAGTATCATCTATAATACTCATTCCTGGTTTGGGAATCTAATTTATCATCCTTGAGGATTGCATTTTCTCATTAGTTATCTCTCCCCCCACTCTCTCTCTCTCTATATATATATTTCATTTTGTTTCTAATTAAAGATTTATCTGTTTATATTCCCTCCCATGCTGTATTGTGATTTTAAAATATCCATGGTAATTGAGAGTTAATTTTCTACTGATTATTTAAAAGAGATAAATAATAGGTAGCTTTGAGTTTAAATTATTCTTATGGTTTCTTATTTTCATTTATTCTAATATGATGGTGAAAAATAAAGTTATTATGTATGTGGTTTATATATTTTATCTATCTCTTTTTTTCTTATCAACTTGTTCTAGTTTTATTCCTCTCTTTATCAATGCAATATGTCATAAAATAAATATTGATTATATTGATGATGTTTAGTTTTGTGGTTGCTTCACACAATTAAAGAGTAAGATTATCCTATATGTTATTGGTATCAGTGTATGATTGCCACTTCTTTAATAATAAAAATAATATTTTAATAGAATAATGATAAGTGACACAATAAACTCTAATATTTATCAATATTATTAAAAATATCATTTTGTTCTTGTATTCTAATCCACTTTGTTTGTATTATATCCATCCATATACATATTTAAATGTATTTTATTTTAAAAAACCCCTACTATTTTTATGTTTTCAAATTTTATATAAATAAATAAGTGATAATAGAAATCCAATATTTGTAAGTAGACTCCAAGTGAGATTGAACCTACGATATCCTATTATATTTCATGCTTAGGTAATAATAATTTTATTCAATTATAATTCACAAAAAACCTCCTCTAACAAATTTGAGTCATTTCTAGAGAGACCTCCAACTTTCTTTTAAGCGACTCCTTGAATTTATTTAGTTATTTTCTGATAATTACAATACCCCTATCTTAGTTTATTCATTATTATTATATATGTTTTAATTTTATGTATTGTTTAATTATATGTTCTATGATTTATTATTTTATTCATGTTATGCTATTTAGCATGTTTGGATGTAGCACCCAAACCCCAGAAATCTTAGAGCTAGTTTCTACTACCATTACATTGATATGATTACAAGGAATCCAATCCATAAGGACCAAAGAGTTTAATAGTATTGGTAAAATAGACACATACATGAGTCTCATATTACAAAGGAATACACTATTTACAATATATTTTTTTCAAAGATAATAAATTTATTCCCACTTAGAATATCCTTTCATATATTTCTTAGTAGATTTCTTGGATTCATAGGAAACGAGAAAAATAGGGGTGGGATCAAATGATCAATAATGGTAAAATTGAATGGAATAAATAATGAATCAATGATAATAATAAATATGGAAAGTTAATAACTAAACACACATTCCATATAATCAATAAACTAAGAAGGAAATGGATAAACAATATGGAAAGGTAAATAACTAAACACACATGCCATATAATCAATAAATATAATGGATAAACAATATGAAATAATTAAAAACACATACCATTCAAATAACTAGATAAGGAATAATCAATATGTAAAGGAAAATAAACAAAACACATTCCATTTAATCAATGAACTGAGGATGAAATGAATCCATAGAAAATTTCAAAGAAAAATCTGATGGATATTAATAATTGAATCTAAATGATGTAAATTCTTAATTATTGGATGCCATTCTTCCTAGGTACATGGTAACTTTACCATCAAGACCTTTTACAAGACAGTTTATAACATACTAGGAGAAAAACCCATTAGCTTAGTCTATCCAACTGATTCGTCCCATGATACTACCAATACATCGATGGACTATCTATAATCAGGCCCCACCCATGTCGTACCTATCAAAAAATTCCTTATATATCGAATAATAAATTTAATTAATGAACAACGTGCCTTATCAAATATCTAAATTTAGTAAAAGATGCATATATATCAATATTTACCTAGATTTCAAAGAACTTTCAAAGTAAACACTGTATGTAAAAATGGTATATGGTTTAGGTAATAATCATATCCATGATAAATGATATATAAATTTAGTGTAAATTTAATGTTCAATGATCACTAGAAATTGAATGTTTCAAGGGTACTAATAAAGAAATCAATGAAATGAATATCAATACCATCTTTTTCCAAATCAATAAAAAACCATCCCAAGGAAGAATAAGGATGGTATCAATACAACATATTCAATGTGGAGTAAAAATAAAGTATTTTCATCATTTATGAATATAAATAATATGAAAATATATATTAAAAATGTTCTTGAGGAAAATATACTTTTTATGTTGAAAAAAATTTAGAAAATATTTTTCTTTAAAAATCAATTTTCAAAAAAATTTCTTTAAAAATTAACCTTTTAAACTTTCAAAGGAAGCATCAAATAAATGACTATAGGAAATTCCATACATGCGGTATAAGGTAAATTGAGAATTCCTTTTTCAAGGTAAAAATGTTATAATAGTTCCTTGTTTTGAAAGTGACATGAATATTCCATTGAAAAAAAATTAAAAGGAAAAAGGGTAAAAATTTATTTAATAAATCATTTTGGGAATGTTATTTTTTTTAAAACCTTTTTATAAAATAGGTTTTTTAGTAAAATTGGTTCTCTGACTAAAGAGAGAAATGATGTCGATTTTTCTTAAAAACTTTTTCTAAAACATTTTGAGTACCAAAGAGTGAAAAATGGTACTATTTCATGAAAAAGGACATGAATAACCAGATTATTAGAATATTAAATGTTTTATTTAATTATGATTATATAAATTCCTTTAATTTAGTTCCAAGAATAGGTAATCTTGATTAGAATTAGATTGTGAAATAAACCCTTAAAATGATCATACCTTTGAAGTGATAATTAATAAATGAATTGATTATACGTATTAACTATAAATATATATAAAATAAGTGGAAATAAATCAATATTTATTCAAAGTCATTGTACATGTAATCATATAATATTAACAACAATGAGGAAGTAATATAACCTAATGAAATGGAATTGAGTTATAAAAATTCTCTACCACTTAGTAATTTTTGAATTTATAAGCCCCATAAAAGAAATAAACTCAAATGAAACTTTAAATACCATGAATATAAATAAATTTATTATATTAAATACAATTTGGGTAGTATATTTACCACACAAAATAAATAATTGGTGAAAATGGTGTATTCCTCACGGAAAGAAAAGCGGGACAAGAATCCCTTACCTTACATTTCCTTTTGGGTGAATGTCATTAACCCTATATAAAATGGTTTTAAGAATGTTATGAATTATAATATAACCATAAAATATTTATAATATCATAAATTTACTTCTTATAATATATCCTTACCCTTTTGATAATAATATTTCATTATTTTCACTATTTCGGTTGTTAATTGACTTGTTTTTCAAGTATGTTTTGACTTGTTACTTTTTTGCTTCTATTAATTAGATCATGATTTCATTATATCCAAAAATTAAACCGTGATTTAAATATCATATATATTCAGTATATATTTATTTATAACAATCCATAAAATTTTTATATAGGAAATGAAATGCATCATTCATGGAGATGGTAGGCTGTACGTACGCATTAATGCTACTTCCATTTATTTTTCATATTAAAAAAATGAATAGTAGATGATATATATGTATATTATAATTATATTATCATATTTATGTAATATATTTCAATTTTTTTATTAAATTCATCCTTAATACCTTCCAGGTATAGCGTGAATGAATCACATCATTTTGAGGAGGTGGTGGTCCACACGTGCATAAATGATGTTATCGTATTCCCACAAAATGAAAAGCATAACGGTATGTGTTATATAAAAATTAAATAATAATAAATATATAATAAATATCATAAATATCATATATAACTATAAATAAATCATTATTAAATCCTTTAAAGGTCGTAATGGAATAAATAATGACATCAGTTCACAAGGCGACAGTTCGCCGTACACACAAACGATGATTGTGTATCCCATTTGATGGATGTGCGTTAAAGTGTAGTTAAAAGTCATAGAATAAAAAAAATACAATTATATTTAAGATGCATATATTATTATATAATCATTATATAAAATAAATTTATTGGGTGTATAAGTAAATGAAACAAAAGTGATCGTTGCATAATGTTACCTCTTATTCAGGTAACTCCTTTTGGTTTATACCGAAAGACTTATTTGGTTTGATTTATTCCAAAATTAAATATTATAAGATTATGAGAGGTATTTTTGGTAGATACTTGTTCAGGTTTTTTTAAATGTCTTTATAGGTGTGAAGAAGTGGGAGGGGTGAGTTTTTTTTATAGTAGAGGACTGATAATCTTGTAAATATAAAAAGGAAAACACTATTGAGAGGTATCCCATAATTAATGTGCCTCAAATAATGAACCAAAATATAGAAAAGGGAGGATATAGTATAAATATTTCTATAAAATAGGTTTTTGACATGTCTATATGTCACTTTTTTCTCTAAGTTTAAGGTTTAGTCCCTTACTAATCTTGTTTTCCTCTCAATCGTTGTAATTAATTTTAAATTTTTCACTAATATTTTTGGTAAAAAAATATTTTGACCCTATTATACATTATAAATTATTATAATTCCAAATGTGTAATCCATTTTTCCAAATTCCAATAATATAAGTGTCAGAAATCAATTTAAATTTAACCCCACATACAGGACGACAAAGTAGGGTTTTAATGTAACATGTTCAAAAGTTTGAAATGTTTTTATATCCAATTTCATTGTGAAATTGATTAAAATGACCTAAATTAGATTTATTGATGTATAATTTAAATAATTAAAATTTAAAAACAATTTAAAATACAATTTAACACTATAAAAATTTTACACGAAATAACAGTTTCAATTAAAATTAAGTATTTTTCACTATTCATCAAAAAGTGAAGCTTTAAAATACCACAAATTAACCCTAAGATAATTTTTATGTTATGATTTAAAAAATGAAGTTTATTTTCAAATATTTTTTTAAAAGTTTCAAAATTGAGTTTTTAAGTAAGTGGGCCATTAAAAGGTAGCAAAATTGTTTTTTTATAAAAATACAATTTCTAAGCATAAAATTGGATTTATTCTTATATTATGCCTATAAAGTCTATTTTATGAATATAAAGAATATTTTATTGAATATATAATGTATATATTTCATTAATATCATTCACTAATAGTAATTAAATTAATTTATTATGATAAAACACCTTTGTAAGCATAATTTTTTTTTGTTATATTCAATTGGTTTTTATATTCATTTGTAATTAATTGGTAATCTATGAATTCATTTTATATTTTTATAAAACAAATATTTTAATAATCTAGTTAATAATATTAATAACATCTAATTTAATGACTATTTTATATCTTATTATATTATATACTAATATTAATAGCATTCGGTAAAACATAGTCCTACGTATAACACAAGCTATTGATGAAACTCATTGTTTCGTGTGTGAAATATAACTCATTATTGCACACATTGAAAGATATAGATTATATTAAATTTATTTAAAATTTTAAATATAACATAAATTATTGAAAGGTGATATAAATTTCTACACTTTGTGTTGCATGTCATACATGCTGTTGAATAAATGTGACTCTTTTAGAATTTTTAGGGTGTTACATTCTCCCCACCATAAATAAATTTCATCCTCAAAATTTAAACTTAATCTTAGAAATATGGGGTTTTATATTTGAAAATTTCTTTTTTAAATCCCAAATTTTGAGAATAGTTAATGAAATATCTTCTTAATAAGGGAGAATGATAAGTACCAAGGTAACATGGAATAAAATATAACTAGGTTTCTAAGTAAGAGAACAATAGTGGAAAGTGGAGATATGTACATAGAGGAAAAAAATAAATATTTATAGGGTAATTGAGTTCATTGATAACAAACAAGTGAATGATCAATAGAAAGTTGAGGGCCGCAAATCCATAAATCTATGATGATTTAAAAGACCGTCAAATCAACAAAAAATGAAGGTATTATGATATTTGTTTTTGTTTTAAGATCATTTTACTAATATTGAAGAATTATTTCATTGGGTAAGAATATAAGAAAATATACTTAATTTATATATTTCAATTTCATAAGAATAATTTCATCTTTTGGTTTTACTTCTATCAAATTCAAAATAATCCCTTACTCTATGAAACGTATATAAAAAAATGAACCCTTTTTTATTCCCAAAGACCTAAAATTTACCTTTTACAGATCACAAGATCCATAAAACAAGTATTTAAGTTTCTCAATAACTATTATCTAAAGAAAATATGTTTAATACTTTAATCTCTAAACCTAAATAGTAACACTACTGGTTTATCATTAATATTTATTTTTCAAATTGTTTAACTTCAACCAATGAAAAATTAACCAGGACATCGCATAGGGAATTGGTAGGAATGAAACCTTATCATCATTTGGTCATGGGTTTAAGCCCCACCACCATATAGTTTTTCCTTTTTTCAAAAACCATGTTAATATAATTTCCAAAATAAATAAGTTGTATGTCCTTGAAATAAGGTTAATAACTAAATAGACTTTTAGCTAAGGTTTTAAATATAACCCCAATACATAAATACATCATCCATTTATTTTCATATAGGTCTTTCTATGGTTTAGAGTGTATATTATAAAAGAGGGAATTGACTTGAGTAATGACCATGTTCCCCATATTTAAGGAAAAAAAATATAAATGGATCCTTGTGATGAGTTTTATTTCTTTCCATAATAATCTTAATTTTACTTGGAAATTGTTTGTTTTATTTCCTTCTTCCCCACACATAAAGCATTTCTCCATTACTTTGAGACACTTTCCTAGGTGTCTCCTTCCATATTTCTTACATGATGAAAATCGATCCCTTTTTTCTCCATGGTATCGACCACTCTAACTCTTAGAAAACTCCATAATTATCTCATTTGGTGAGTCTAAGAGTTAGTTAAGGTATAAGTTGTTAATCATATTTTGGAAAAAATGATTAGTCATGAACATGATATCTTTCACTCCTATAAAAATTATATTTGGTTTCTAATTTCCTCCACCTTTTCCTTCATGTTCAATGCTAACATGATTCCTTCAGTTTCTATCCATTGACTAAAACCAAAAATCATAGTGTGAGAAAAAATTATCATAGTGGAAAACCATATAATCATTTTTGTGGTGTCTAAATATTGACACATTATTTTTTATCTAAGACACATCAGGTTTAACATAGGTTATTCATTTCCATTATCTATTCAAATCCTTCATAATGGGTTGTAAATAAAATTTGAATTATCCTAATCATATCCCTGAGAAGTGTCAAACCAGATGTACAATAAGTATCGTTGTTATATACCAGACTATACTTGATTCAGGACCAACACACCTTTTCAGAGTTGTTACCCATAGGTACATCTGTACGAGAACCACACCCCTTGTAGTATCTAGACAAGGATGTATTTCTACACAGTCTCTATCTAACCGCGACTTTAGGATGTTATTCTATACTTATACTTAAATTCTACCTTAGGTATATGTTCTCTAATTTATGTTTTCCTAAATATAGTTCCCAAGGTTGCTACGAAACTTCCTTTAATTTCAAAATTAGCACCCCTACCCCATAAATCCAGATGCCAATGTCTAATACCATCACATTGGAATGATTACAAGGAATCAAATCCCAAAGGACCAAAGAGTATATTATCATTGGTAAAATAGATACATACATGAGTCTACTATTACAAATGAATACACTAATTACAACATAATTTTTATTCAAATATAATAAATTTATTCCCACTTAGAATATCCTTGAATATATTTCTTAGTACACTTATTAGATTCATGGGAAAAGGAAACAATATAAGATGAGCTCAAATTATCAGTAAGGGTAAAATATAGGGGAATAAATAATGAATCAATGAGAATAATAAACATGGAAAGGTAATAAATGAATACACATTCTATATAATCAATAGACTAAGAAGGAAGTGCATAAACAATATGGAAAGGTAAATAACTGAATGCACATACCATATAATCAATAAACTTAATGGATAAACAATATGGAAAGTTCATAACTGAAAAATCATTCCATTAAAATAACTTGATAAGGAATAATCAACATAGAAAGGAAAATAACTAAAACAAATGACATTTAATCAATGAAATGATAATGAAATGAATCCATAGATAATTTTAAATAAAAAATATCATGGATTATAATAACTAAATCTTAATAAAGGCAATTTTTAATTATTGGACACCATGTTTTCTAGGTACATTGTACCTTTATTGTCAAGACCTTTCACAAGATGGTTTATAACATACTAGGTAAAAAACCCATTAGCTTATGCTATCTGATTGATTCATCCAATGATATTACTGATGCATTGAGGAGATATCTATAACTTGGTCCACCCATGTCATACCTATCCAAATCATTCCATATATATAAAATTAACGATTTAAATCATGAATAATGTGCCCTATAAAATATCCATATTGAGTAAAAGATACAAATTTATCAATATTTTCCCAGATATCAAATAACATTCAAAGTAAAAACCATATGAAAAAATGATATATGGTTTAGGAAATAATCATATCCATGATAAATGATAGGGATATTTATGTGAAATTTAATGTTCAATGATCTCTATAAATTGAATATTTTAAGGGTACTAACAGAGAAATCAAGGAATTGAATATCAATATTATCCTTGTACAAATTAATAAAAACCATATAGAGGAATAATAAAGACGGTATCAATACAAAATATTCCAAGTAAAGTAAAAATGAAGGATTTTTCCATTGATTAATAGAAATACTATAAAAATATATTTTAAACACATTCTTGGGGAAAATATCCTTTTTATTTTGAAAAAATTTTTGAAATTTTTTTTCTTTGAAAATAACTTTTAAGAACAATTTATTTAAAAACTATCCTTTTAAAATTGAAATGGAAGCCTCAAATAAATGTTGGTGGGTAATTCCATACACGCCGTATGTGGTAAAAATTATATTTCTTTTATAAGGTAAAAAGGTATAAAAAGTTCCTTGTTTGGAAAGTGACATAAATATTCATTTGAAAAAAATTTAAAAGACAAAAGGGTAAAAATTTCTTTAATAAATCATTCCAGAAAGGTAAAAAACATTTTTTAAAACACTTTTTAGAAAAAAGGCTTTAAAATAAAATATTTTCTCTAACTAAAGAGATGAATGAATTCGTATTTTATAAAAAACATTCTAAAACATTTTGAGTACTAAAGAGTGGAAAATGGTACCATTTCATGAAAAAAGTCATTAATAATTAGAAGAGAATAATATGACAGGGTTTATTGAATAATGATCATATAAATTATTTTAATGGAATTTCAAGAATATATAATCTTGATTAGAATGAGATTGAGAAATAAACCCTTAAAATGATCATAACATTGATGTGAGAATTAATCAATAAATTGATTATGTGTATCGATTGTAAATCTAAATAAAAGAAGTTTATATACATCAATATATATTCAAATTCATTATACACATAATAATTGTAACACCATAATATTGTATGGTATGACTCTTAAATTAAATATCTTTGATAGTTTATGCTTCACGCAACACTGAGTTTAAAACCACAATACACTATTAAATAGGACCATTGGAATAATAATGTGACCATTATGAATTTTAACCTGACCAATAGAATAATAACCTCCCCTATGAAATTATACAAATAATTTATATATCTTATTAACAAAAATGAAATATATGTATATCATGGAATAAGTAAATAAACATTTTAAAAATAATAAATTAAGTATTGGTATTTTTGTGAAAGATAAATGTTTATTAAAAATATTATAATTAAAATAATTATTTAAAATAAAATTTGTTTTTATTAAATAGATTAATTAATTAATATTTTTTTTATTTTTATTATATGATAATTTTATGAGATTTAATTAATTTATAAAAGTATCATAAAATCAGTTATAATATTAAAATCAGTTTTTTAGTGTCAATGATGATTACATTTAAAAATTAAATTTTACATATTTATAAAATTATTTTTAAAAAATGTATTCCATTTTTTAATTCTAAAATTCAAAAAATGGTTATGGTGAGTTTTTGGGTTTTTTTTTAAAATATTTTATTTTTTGGTGATTTGTGAAATACAGTAATCTATGGTATTAGCTAAATATATGAATTGTTGAGTCATGGATGATATATGGATGATTTAGGAACCATTATTAGAACTCAAATTAACTATTTAATGTATTTATTCAAAATAATCCATACTATTGATAGTCTTGAGCCAAAATAATAAACTAATGATTAAAATAATAAAAAAACACCCCTCTCCTCCACTATAAATAACACCCCTCACTACCTCTTCTCCTTACACCTCAAAAGCATTTAATCTTGTCCAATTTCTACCCAATAAATCTCCCAAACCTCTTCCTAATGTTCTATTATTTCTGGTCTCACCAAAAATACCATTCCAAAGTTCCTTAAGGAGGTTCTCAAGGAGAAGAATTTAGGAGGTAAAATCCCCTTTCGCTCATTTATTTTTCTTTCAATTTATTTTTTTTCTTATCATTTCATTACCTCCTCTATAAAAACATTCATGATAACTAAAATATATTATATATAATGGAATGATATTATGATAATGGGATATCCACCATTAATTCTTTTCTCTTTCCCTTTTTATTCTAAAAATGAAAACATCGTCTGTGAGGTGCCGATTTACCGCCTTTATGAATAATGAGGTTTAATTTTTCAATTACTCCTTCAAGGATGGTCATAAAACCATTTTTATGGTTAAAATTGGATTTAATATATGTAATAAAACTTATTTAATGTTTTGGAACCAGTATATATACATAATATTAATTTATAAAACAAAACTAGTATGTGATGATAGAAAAAGTGCCAAAATAATCCAAATGGTTATCAATAACGTTTTATCTAATGAATCATCCTCATATATGAAAAAATTATATATAATACCATTAAATATTATATAAGTTCATTAATAACATATAATTTCATTTCAATATAACTATTCCCATTTCACATGATCTTTCATACATGTATACAAGTTAACCAATCATGAAAACCAAAGAAATAAACACTTTTGAATGACGAAATCGAATCTTATATCTCATAAAAAAGACTATAAATGAACATAATAATATTATAATAAATAAAATACATGTTTAATTGTTTCTTAATTAAATTATTAATAAATCTAATTTCATTATCAAGGATATTAAGTACAAGTGCAGAATGGTGTCAGACATAAGGTAATGGTTTCTTCTCAAACCTCCAATTTTCATTTGGGTTACACTTTCTCTCTCTTTAATCCAATGTAATTCTAATTTATTTTTATATAATTATTCTTAATTATTATTATATTTTCCAAAATCACGTATCCAGATCATTTTATCCTTATTAGATAGGAAATACATGATTTTATAAGGTTCCCCTCTCAATTCTTTTTGATAAGCAAGACCAATTTAAGAGAACTTTCCAGTTTCTTGCCCATATTCAAGAGCACTCCATATTCTATTTTAATCCACCATTATTTTTATAAAATCAATCATTTTATCCTAAAAAAATATATTTGTTAATTTTTGGTATTATAAAAAAATTATTCATTTGTTTGTTTTAAAGACTCTTTAGCATTTTCCCTTAAACTACACTATAACGGCTCAATTATAAAGTTTATTAAATTCTCTTTTTATGTGTTTTCAATTCAGTAGGAAATAATTTATGCCTAAAATATAATTTAATTTTCCCTCCCTTTTCTTTTATAGGATATACATGTTAAAATATGATTTTATGACAAATACAAATGATTTTCCAAAAGAACTATTCTTTCCAAAGTAAAAGGGTGTTTCTCTCAAGAATTCATCGATGATTTTATTAGAGTATTTTAATATATTTCACAAACCTCAATTGAATCTTATTCATAATTAGGAATAAATTTTTATGTTATTTTTACCATATTTTATTAAATGGTTAATGATCAGTTTGACCGTGGATGTTCTATCTTGACACCATTCACCATATTACTCAGAATGTTTAGTGATTATGTTTACTGATTGAGGAAAGTTATTTACATTTCATATGTATATATTGTTTATGTTTTACCCAATTCATATGAGGAATTAATTGTACTTATTAAGTGATGGTTTGGTCCCTTTATAGCCTCTAGATGCATCGGTAGGTCTCATGAGAAAAACTAGATCATATTTTTACCCATTTATGTTTGGTGTATTGGTCTAATAATTGACGGTATGTTTATGATGTCCAACATTAATCATTCCCTAATTTTGATACAAGTAATTGATAGTCCATGTGATTATTCGACTAATATAATATCCATGGTTAAGTTCTTTCTCGTGTGATTATTTATGGAATTATTTAATAATATTTTATTACTGCTATATTATGATCAAGATTATGTTTTAAGGGAATGTGTTTTTAGTTTTTCACCATGACTTATTGATTATGGTTATTTATTATATATTTTGCTGTATTTGTTACCCTTAGCATCTGAGATCACCCCTTTCTTATGTTTTATTTTCCCCAGGATGTGAAGATGTATATAATGAATGAATCTCAGGGATAATCTAGGAGTTTATGGGTGTTTCCAATAGAGTTTCAATGTTGTATTTCCTTTCAATTTGTAATGTAATATGTATGTTTATATCTAGTTTTCCAAATCTATAAAACTATTTAGTCCTTTAGGATGTGAATTTTTGTTCTTAGTACAAATGTAATTAAGTAAGGCACCAAATCCAGGCTACTAGGGTCAGGGTCTTTATAGTTGATATTAGATCATGTTTAGTAGAAACCTTGTAAACTAGATTTAGATAAAAAGATACTAGCGAACATAACCCTAAGATATAATTTTAGGATAAGCATATAAGAACATACTATAATTTTGGTAAGGTAGAAATTATGTGGGTCTTCCAAGAAATACATCCCAATCTAGATATTTCAAGTGGATGTGGTTCAGTAAAAGATGTACTTAGGGGTAACAACTCCAATAAGGTGCATCGGGTATGAATCGACGTAACTTGGTACATGACAACAGGTCTTAATGTGCACATAGTTTGACACTCCCAGGGGATATTCTTATGACAATTAAAATTTTCCTTACAACCCATCATTAAGGATTTAATAGTAATCATGTCCCCAAATAAATCATGTTTATGATTATGATATTATATATTCATAAATTTCTAATTTATGTTAAATATTTTGCTAGTTTAAAAATTATGCATTATTATTTATAACCTAATTTATTGTATTCCATTGTTTATAAATGGTGCCTAGTGTAAGGAATGGAAACCGTATCAATGCACGTATTCCATGTAAAGATTTCACTCCTTTTAAAGATAATGATGTTGGAGTAGGAGCAATGATTAGGGTTGAGAAACTTATAACCATACTGGGGAAACTAAATCAGGCTATAGGAAATAACCTTACCTATATAAATAATCATAATCCACAATGTGGTCTAACAATGTTAGACCGCTTTATGGGACAACAACCTCCATCATTTAATGGGACTACAAACCCATATGTATCTAAGCAGTGAATAAGTTCCTTAGAGAAGATATTTCTCACTTTGGGATGTAACAAAAGGGAGAAGGATATCATGGTATTTTATCGTCTATTAGAAGATGCGGATCAATGGTGATTATTTATTCAAAAAAAAGGAGGAGGAAAATTTTTTGAATATGAAATATATGGTTTTTAAGGAAATTTTCTTGGGTAAATATTTCCATTGGGAATAGTGAGTTGATATGGAGAGACAATTCTAGCATCTAGGATAAAAATATGATGAAAACGTTTCCATGTATGAATCCAATGTTACAAGGTTAGAAAGTAATGATGTGGATTACATAAAAAATCTAAAGAGTAAGATTGAATGATTCTTTGATGGGTTAAAACCATTCCTCTGAAGAGTGCTGGCCTCCCAAACTTTCTCATCATACGAAGATGTAGTCTCATGTGCTATCAAGATAGAGAAAGAATCCTCTATGTCTTATAACTTTAAAGGAAAGAAAGGGAAGAAGAGGGATACTAAACACTCTAGAAAATGAATAAAGGGAAATGGGAAGAAGGTAAGAGTTTACTTTATATCATATAATAAATTTGGACAAAAATATAATGGAACATGCCTATTGGGGATGAGAGTTTGTTATAAGTGTTGAGAAAAAGGCCACCAATCCCATTATTGAAAGGGAAAGAAAGAATCTACCGATGTTCAATGCTACAATTGTAAAGAGATGTGACATTATGAAAATGACTGTACCAAATTTCATGGAAAATTTCCCCGTAAAAGGGCAAGGAAACAAGTCCATGCTTATGAAGTCACAAAACTGAGGTTTAAGTTCATAATTATGCGGTGGATGGTACTTTAATCATATACTCAAATTTATCTAAATTTTTATTTGATTTTGGATCAACAAATTACTTTACATATTCTTATTTTTCTTTAAAATCTATATATTTACAATTCACTTTAACAAGGGAGTTGTCAGTAAGGACTCCCAGTGGAAACCTTATTGCAATAAAGATGTGTTGACCAGTTCCTATTATGACAAAAAATGTGATCTAATTACTGATTTTATCATCATACCTATGGTTTATTTTTACATAATCTATGGTATGAACTTTTTTGGAAATATAATGCAAATATTTATTGCAAGGAGAAGAAAATTATGATTCATGATGAAGATATTTAATTTCTTACCATTAAATGGGAGACTTAATCATATGAGTCATATATGGATCCTCCTCCAATAGCTCTTATAAATGAGATTCTTGGAGAAGAAGAGTATATAAAACCTATTGATGAGAAAGGTGATCTTATAATTGAGGATGAACATATTGTGCATTAATACATTGATTTATTTCTAGAGTATTTTCATGGAAAACCTTGAGAATAAGAAGCTTAGTTCTCTATTGACTTAATCCCTGATACAAGACCTATATCAAAGACCCTGTATAGAATGGACATAGTGAAGTTAATAGAGTTAATGAAATAATAAGAGGAATTTGGTGATAAGGGATTTATACACCCTAGTGTTTCACCTTGAGGAGATCCTGTTCTTTTTGTTAAGAAAAAAGATGGATCTATGAGGATTTGCATTGACTACAGGGAGATCAATGCTATTATAATAAAGAAAAATTATCCACTACATTTAATTGATTAATTATTTGATAAAATTCATGGAGGTCAATATTTTTTTGAATATTGAACTTTAATATGGATATCTTTCATTTCGTGTGAAGAAAGAAGATATTCCAAAGAAAATATTTCTAATCAGGTATGGAAATTATGAGTTTATAGTCTAATGATTAGAGTTTTCAAGGAATATTTTGATGATTTTTTATGGTATTTATTAATGATATCTTGATATATTCTAAAAGATATTAAGACTATGAGAACCACTTACATATTGTTCTGGAGACTCTTAGAAGAAAATAGATATATGGGAAGTTTAGAAAGTTTGAACTCTGGATTCAAATATTTTATTTTATTTTACATATTGTCTCTAAGGATGGAATCTCAGTTGATCTTGTGAAGAAAACGATAGTTTATGAATGGACAAAACAAACTAACATAACTAAGGTATGTATTTTCATTAGTTTGTCAGGTTACTATTGGTGTTTCTTCAGAATTTTTCCTGACTAGCTAACCCGTTAACCAAGATTACTCATAAAGTGGTTAAGTTCGTATGGACCAAAGAATGTGAAGAATGTTTTGAATAATTGATGAGGGTATTAGTGAATGATCTGATCTTGACTCTACTATCAAGAAATGGTTGATTTTTGATTTATAGTAATGTATCAAATAAAGGCCTTAGATGTGTCCACATGGATAATGATAGAGTTATCACCTATGCATCAAGGAAGTTAAAAACTCAGGAATAGAACTATCCTATTGATGATATTGAGTTAGTGTCTGTAATCATTTCTTTAAAGATATGGAGAAACTATCTCTATGGTGAAATATTTTAGATATATATAGATCACAAGGGCTTGAAATATATCTTCTCATAGAAAGAACTCAACATGAGGAAAAGGTGATGGATTCATCTACTCAAGGATTATGATTGTTCAATATACTATCACCTAGGGAAGGAAAGTAAGGCAGAAGATGAATTGACCAGGAAGGATCACAGAGTTCTAAACAAAATGAGGATTGATAAGGATCCGGTGTACATGGACCTAGTAAAGATGTATATAATAATTATTAATGAAGGTGAAACATCACTACTTTTTGAAATGGTTTCCAAACCATCTTTATTAGAAAGGATTAAAGTTCTCAATCTGATGATGAGAATTTAAAAAAAATTAAATCCGAGAATGATGGGAAATTGGTAGACTTCATATACAAAGATGGCATATTGAAATTTGGTAAGAGGTTTTGTGTTCCTGCTATACCCGATCTAAAGAGAGAATTATTGGATGATGCTCATAGATCACATTTCTCAATACAACATGGTAACACTAAGATGTATAATGATTTTAAGGAAAATTTATGGTGGGATAATATGAAGTGAGAAATTGCTGATTATGTATAAAGGTGTTTATTTTGTTAATATATTAAGGCTAAAATAAAACATCCTACAAGATTCATGAAACCTATAACTATTATTACATGGGAATGAGACGATATTAATATGTATTTTTTCACTGTATTACTAATGACTCCAAGAAATAATGATGCAATATGGGTAATTATTGATCGACTTTCCAAATCTACACATTTCCTCCCAATAAGGGAATATTTTCCACTGGACCGCCTTGAACGACTCTATATTAATGAAGTTTTAAGACTTCATGGAGCACCTATTTCAATTGATTCTGATCATGATTCATGATTTACATCAAAATTATTGAAATTTTTTAGAAATATTTGGATATTGAGCTTTATTTGAGCACTGCTTATCACCCTCAAAATGGTAAGTAGTCTGAAAGGACCATTAAAACATTATAAGACATGTTGATATCTTTCTCACATTACTTTTAAGGGATATGGGATCAATATTTTCCTTTGGTAGAGTTTTATTACAAAAATAGTTTCCATTAAAGTATTCAAATGACACCATATAAAGCATTATATAGAAAGTGATTTCATACTCCAACTTGTTAGGATGAAGTGGCTGATAGGAAGCTCATAGGCCCAGAACTTGTGGAGGAAAAAAAAGTAAAGATAATGACCATTAAAAATCATATAAAATCAGTTAAAAGTAGTTAAAAGAGATATGTTGATAATAGAAGTAAGGTTTTGGAATTTCAAGTGGGATATCATGTTTTTCTGAAAGTATCTCCAAGGAAGGGTGTTATAAGGTTCAATTAGAAAGGTAAACTGAGCCCCAGGTACATCAGAACTTTTTAAATTCTAGAGAGAACCGGAGTTAGGGATTATCATTTGGTGATGCCACCTTTCATTTCTAAAGTACATGACATGGTCCGCATCTCTTTGTTGAAAAAGTACATTCCAAACCCAACACATGCTATCACTTATGAAGGAATAGAATTGAAACCTAATTCATCTTACTGTGAAGATTTTATCTAGATTCTAGAAACTAGAATTCAAGTGTTGATGAATCAGATGACTCGACTGGTAAAGGTACTTTGAAAAAATCATAAAATTGAAGAGGCGACATGGGAATCAGAGGAATTTATGATAAAGAACAACCCGAATCTTATTATGAGGTGAAATTCTAGAAACTTTGAGGATGTATTTTTTTGAAGGTGGGGAGAATGTAACACCCCAATATTTTATGGTATGCCTCTTTTAAATTTAATATCTTCGATAGTTTATGATTCACGCAACACCAAGTTTAAAACCGTAATATACTATTAAATATGACCATTGGAATAGTAATGTGATCATTAGGAATAGTAACATGACCAATCGAATAGTACCAACCCCTATGAAAGTATACAAAAAATTTATGTATCTTATGAATGAAAATTTAATACACGAATATCATGGAATAATTAAATAAATTTTTTAGAAATGATAAATTAAGTATTGCTATTTTTACGAAACATAAATATTTATTTATAGTTTTATAATTAAAATATTTATTTAAAAGAAAATTTATTTTCATAAAATTGATTCATAAATTAATATTTTGTTATCTAGTGATTATAATATAACTTTATGAGACCTTAATTATTTTTTGAAACTATCATAAAATTGGTTATAACATTAAAATTAGTATTTTTTGAGTAAATGATGATTTTATTTAAAAATTAAATTTCACATATTTAGAAACATATTTTGATAAAATGGAGTGAATTTTTTAATTATAAAAATATAAAAATGGTTATGGTGATTTTTTTAGATTAATCTAAAATATTTGAATTTTTAGTGAATAGTGAAATACAATAATTTATGGTATTATTTAAAAACATGAATTATTGAATCATGGATGATATATGGATGATGTTGGAACCATTATTTCTAAATCACATGCACTAATTTCTATATTTAATCAAAAGGATCAATATTATTGATAGCCTTGAGCTAAAATAATAAACTAATGATTAAAATAATCAAAAAACACCTCTCTCCTCCACTATAAATAACATACATCACCACCTCTTATCCTCACACCTACAAAGCATTTAAACCTATCCAATTTATAACCAATACCTATCCCAAACTTATCCCCAATTTTCTAGTGTTTATGGTCTCATCCAAAATACCATTTAAAAGTTCCTTAAGGAGGTTCTCAAGGAGAGGGATTCAAGAGGTAAAATTCCCTTTCACTCTTTTATTTTTCATTCAATTTATTTTATTTTCTTATCCTTTACTTACTGAATTTGTCTAAACATGCATGATAACTATAGTATCATATATATACTAGAATTATGTCATGATAATGGTATATCCACCATCAAATCTTTTATCTTCCCATTATTATTTTAAAAATGAAAAGATCATCCATGAGATGTCGATTTATCACCTATGTGGATGATGAGATATAATTTTTCAATTCAACCATCAAGGCTATTCATAAAACCATTTTCATGGATAAAACAACCTTATATATGTAATAAAACTTATTTAATTCTATTGAACTACTATATATACATAATATTAATTAATAAAACAAAACTAGTATGTGATGATAGAAAAAATGCCAAAATAATCCAAATGGTTATCATTAAAGTTTTATCTAATGAATCATATTGATATAAAAAAAATCATATATAAGACAATTAAATCTTCTGTAATTTCATTAATAACATATAATTTCAATTTTGGATAACTATTCCCATTTCACATGATCATTCATACATGTATACAAGTGAACCAATCATGAAAACCAAGGAAACGAACACTTCCGAATGATCAAATCGAATCTTATAACTCATAAAAAAGACCAAAAATAAAATTAATACAATTATAATAAATAAAATTAATTTTGAATAGGTTTTGAATTAAATTATTAATGAATCTAATTTCATTATCTAGGATGTTAAGTATAAGTGCAGAACACTTTCAGACATAAGGTGAGGGTTTCTTCATGAAACTCTATTTTTCATTCGGGTTACACATTCTCCCTCCTTATCTAAATGTAATTATTATTTATTTTAATATAATTATTTTAAATTATATGTATATATTTCAAAATCATGTATCTAGATCATTTAATCCTTATTTTATGGTAAATATAATATTGTATAAGTTTTTTCTCTCACTTCTCGATAAGTAAGACCGATTTAGGGGAACTTCCTAGTTTCTTACACATTTTAAAGTGCACTCCATAATCTATTTTAAGACCCAAATTTGTTTAAAAATTAACTCATTTTATCATGAAAAAATATATTTTTTCATTTCTAGTTTTATAAAAAAATATGCCTTTTTCTATTTTAATGACTCCAGTATTTTCCCATAAGCAGCACTAAGGCAACTCATTTCTAAAGCTTCTTAAATGCTCTTTTTTACATGTTTTCATTTCAGTTAGAAATAATGTACGCATCAAATATAATTTAATTATTACTCCATTTTATTTTCTAGTATATACATGTTATAATCTAATTTTATGAAAAATAAAAATGATTTTCCAAAAGAACTCTTCTTTCCAAAATAAAAGGGTATTTCTCTCAAGAATTCCTCGAAGATTTTATTAGAGTATTTTCATCTATTTAAACACCCTATATTGAATCTTATGATTAATTGGGATTTATATTTTATGATATCATCTTACATATATATTTTATTAAATGGTTAAATACTAGTTTGAATGTGGATGTTCTATCTTGATACCATTCGCCATATTACTCAGAATGGTTAGTGATTATGTTCACTGATTGGGGAAAGTTATTTACATTTCATATGTATATGTAGTTTATGTTTCAACCCATTCATATGATTATTTCATTGGAATTAGTAAGTGATTTTCAGGGCTCACTATATCCCTTTGATGCATTTTCAGGTCTCATGAGACAAACTAGACTAGATTTTTACCCTTTTTTATATGGTTTCTTGGATGAAGCCTTAGCGGTATGTTTATGATGTCTAGAATTATGAATTCCCTCATTATGACACTAGTAATTGATAGTTCATGTGATTATTATACTAGTAGAATATCCAGGGTTAAGTTATTTCTAATGTGATTATTTATGGCATTATATTAATTAGATTTTATTCTTGCTATATTATGCTCATGATTATGTTTTAATGGAATGTGTTTTTATTTTTTCACCATGAATTATTTTTTATGTTTATTTATGAAAGATTACGTGGTATTTATTACCCTTACTGATAATTTTATCTCAACCCTTTATTATATTTCATTTTTCCCAGGATGCTAAGATGTATATTATAAATGACTTGCAGGGATAATCTAGAAGTTTATGGGTGTTTCCAATGGAGTTTATATGTTGTATTTCATTTCAATTTGTAATGTAGTACTTATATTTTTATTTGATTTTAAAAAGATAATGAACTATTCAGTCCTTTGGTATGATAACTCTTGTTATTAGTTACAATATAATTAAGTAAGGCATTGACTCAAGGCTACTGGGGTCAGGGTATTTACAATAATAAAATATTAACAATAATGAGGAATTAATATAACCTAATGAAAAGGAATTGAGTTATACAATTTCTCTACCACTAGGTAAATTTTGAATTTATAATCCCCATGAAATAAGTTAACTCAAATAAAACTTTAAATACTATTAAGTTAAATGAATTATTTATATGAAATATAATAGGGGAAGTATATACACCATAGAAAATAAATAAGTGGTTAATAAGGCGTATGCCCCATGAAAAGAAATGTGAGACAAGAATCCATTTCCTTGAATTTATTATTAGGTGAACATATTTTAACCTCACATATAATGGTTTTAAGAATGTTAATAACTTGTAATAAAACTATAATCAAATTAATAATATCATATATTAACTTTTTATAATATAAAATTACCTATTTTCTAACAATCTTTCATTATTTTCACTATTTTGGGAGTTAATTATATAGTTTTTCAATTATGTTTTGGCTTATTACTTGTTGTTCTTGTAAATTAGATCATGATTTCATAATCTAGAGAATGAAAAACATGATGTAAATATCATATATTTTTAGTATATATGTATTTATAATAATCCATTAAATTTGGTTATAGCAAGTGAAATGCATCGTTCATGGAGAGGGTAGGTCATATGTATGCCTAGATGCTACTTCCATTTAATTTTTGTATTAAAATAATGAAAAGTAAATTATATATGTAATTTATGGGACCTCTTCGGTCTATTAATTTATGAAAATCTGGTGTTTGAGGTGTTCTGAAAGGTCAAGGTGACTAATTTTAAACAATTTACCAAATTTCCAGTTCTGTGAATAATGTTTCCAGTTCAATGAATAGTGTCATCGGTGAGATATTTTTGAATAGTGTCATCGGTGAGACATTTGTGAATAGTTCCATCCATGAGATATTTGTGAATAGTTTTGTCAGTGAGACATTTGTGAATAGTTTCGTCCGTGAGACATTTGTGAACAGTGTCGTTAGTGAGACATTTGTGAATAATTTCATTGGTGAGAAATTTGTGAACAATGTCATCAGTGAGATATTTGTGAACAATGTCATTTGTGATAGATTTTTGAACAATATCCTTGGTGATAAATTTCTGAATAGTTTCATCGGTGAGACATTTGTGAATAGTTTCATTAGTGATACATTTGTGAACGGTGTCATCGGTGATACATTTGTGAATAGTGTATTTGATGAGACATTTGTGAATAGTTTCTTCAGTGATACATTTTTGAACAGTGTCTTTAGTGAGACATCTGTGAATAGTTTCATCGGTGAGACATTTGTGAACAATGTTTTCAGTGAGACATTTTTGAACTATGTTGTTGGTGAGACATTTTTGAAAAGGGTCATTAGTGAGACATTTGTGAATAGTGTCATCGGTGAGAAATTTATGAATAGTGTCATCGGTGATACATTTGTGAACAGTGTTATCAGTGAGACATTTGTGAACAATTTCTTCGGTGAGAAATTTTTAAATAGTGTCATCATTGATAAATTTGTGAACATTTTTTTCAGTGAGATATTTGTGAACTATTTCATCAGTGAGACAGTTGTGAACAATGTCATTGATAAGATATTTGTGAACAATGATTCCTACTTCCTACGGTTTCACCCCTTTGACATTTTCATTGATGTTAAATTCATTCAAAGACTTTTTAAGGGATTTAATGCTAATTCAAATACCATAATTCTTATCTTAATATTCTTAAGGGTCTAGGTGCTTTTACTTGGTCAAACTGCATAGTCTTGACTAGATCTTCCTTTAATGGAAAATCTAAATCAATTCTAAACTGTTGATTCGTATAGATTTTCAAAAGGTCCAAGATACATTCCACACTGTTATTTCTTCTCATTTCTCTTGGTGCGAGGCACCCTGAACCTTTGTTCCTGAGGAGTTGTGTTATTGTGTTATCCTGGGATCGTTTATCCTTAGAGTTTTTCCTACCGCATGTGCACCCCCTACCATGGTGAAACCTGGAAGTGTTGATCCATATTCGATATAAGGTATGTTATACCTATGTTCTTCTGGGTTCCTTGATCTATTTCCTCTTGTTCGTCTTTCCATGTTATGGAATGTGATCTCCATGTTTCTAATGGACCTTTCTTTGGTGTGGGTTGATGCGGTTGTGCCATGACATCCTTAGGTGGATACAGTCGTTGCAGGAGAGGTGATCATGATCCGTTGTGTTGGCTGATTCTCATGAAAAGAATGTCAGAAACCTTTTTAGGTAGGGGATTCTTGGCCTCTATTTTTTATATGAAGTCATATAGTAATCATGTTTTATCCACTGGATCACAATGAAATTGACATAATAAATACTTGAACTGGATTAAAGAATTGGTATCAATTGCTTAGAGATGTTATTGCCTCTCGATTTTCTAGATCATGTGACATCTATGCTTTTATTTTTTTGAATGTCATTCTTGATTGAAATTTGTAAGGAAATTAAAGTTGATATTAATTATAAATTAATTGGATAATGATAAAGAGGCATGTTTAATGAATCTGGTTGTTGTTGTTGTTGTTGTGGTTGGTGATAAATCAAATGAATGCAATTATGCATATTTAATTGAATTGGTTAATTAAACATAGAATAAAGAAATGGTTGTGTGATAAAGATAATTCCTTGTAGGGTTCTGAGTTACCCTATTGCTTTTAAAGGACAATAACCTTATTCTTTGAAGCTATGAGTGCTCGTTTTGTGTGAATGTTGAATGCCTTGTTGAAGGCCAAGAGTCCAGTTGCTTTGTTTTTTGTTTCCTACTACTTTTATTGTGGTGTGAGCCTAGGATGGTTGATTTTAGAGGGCTTTTGTAGTATGTTGGGGTAGGAAGGCCCAATGGATATGGAAGTAGTTAACTCCTAGAGTGGCGAGATGCGTTAGTTTACGCATTTGGGTGTTGCGGAGGACATTAGGGATAAAGAAACAGGTTGAAGAAGGACTTACCCATTGATATGAAAGTGGTTGTTATCAAATATTATGTTATTTTATCTTCTTTAATTTTCCCACTACTCGAGGAATATGGTCTTTATTACCCTCCTTATAAAAGAGGAAAAGACATGTGGGGTATGCCACATGCTTTGCATGTTTAGATTATTGATGATGGATAGGAGTTTTCTCTAGCTATAGGTGGAAAAGACTCGACAAGTAGTTCATCTACTCACTGTGTTGATCCCCTTATGTTTGGAAGCTTAGAATATTTTCCTAGAATACCTATAATTATAGAAAAGTGATAATGATGTTAATAAATGATTGAATAAATGATGTTAACCCGTGAGGTTGGATCTTGTTGGGATGTAATGATGAGGTTACAATTTAAAGGAATTGTGGACTTAGTTTGGTTATGAATGAAGGGAATAGAACTTTGTTGTGATGATAATGAAATGTAATGTGTAAATGATAATGTTTAATTAATGGTTAAATAATTAATTAATGAAAAGTGAAACTGATAAAAAGGGTTAAAGTAATCTAAATTATCTCTTTAAATGGTTGTGTTCTTATAGGATACCTATTCTTAGCAGTGGCAGCCGGGAGTCCGAGAGATGTTAGATTCAGTTGAGTTTAAGACTAGGTTATACCCATAGTGTGGTTGTGAGATATATTATATTTTGTACCTTTTGTGTTTCTATATGCTACTCCACCCAATCAGTGAGGGAAACTAACACCCCTAAGATTATGAGCCTTGGGAGGTGGTTTCCCCAATATCCCAATGGGAGGATGTATGGTTGACTACCCCTTTGGCCCCACTCTCTTCTCTTGGTAGTTACTAGTTCTAGTATGCAAGGCAATTAGTTTTACCCATATATTTGTGTAGAGGGATGTAATGTCTTGTGATTATTTCACACACATATATTATGGATATAGTTTCTTATGTGCTACTATAGGTATAACATGTATAGGCTACGATGGCTTGAGGATCCTTACTCGGTGTATGGGATGTAGTGGGTTGTGGTATAATACCTACTGTTTGATACAAGTTATGTGGGTTGTGGTGGATCCTAGAAACCACTTAGTTACTTTTGGTTATGTGAATGTGGTGGTGGTGTGTTGCACTAGGTTCAGGTTGTGGTGCTTTGCCCAAGTGTCTTTGGGCTAGCCTTTTTGGAGAGAGATTCTTAGGACGTGCAGTGTTTGGGAAAAGTGGAAAACTAGCGGGGAAGTGGTAGTAGGGTACCCTTGATATTCATTATTATATTCTATACTCTTATATGTGATAATTGGTGAGAGTATCCATGGTCAGGCTGGGAACATAGTATACATGTTTAGGTGACAAGTTAGTTTCACTTGTTTTTTCACTATGATTTACCATGACTTATTTACTTTTGAATGAGTGGATCCTACTGAGTATATTATTATACTCACCCTACGTATATATAAACTATTTTCAGGTCATTTGGATAAGGTTATAGATCAGGATGGTTACTACTAGATTGGGGTTTCAGGAGCTATTCGGGCTTCTTGGTCACTACCGTTTTACATTCTTTTGTTACTTGTAGTTTTCCCTTTTAGTTGTAGTAGTTCTTTTATGAAATTACATATGTGTACTTGGTATTTATTTTATATTATAGTCTGAGAAGGATTTGGTTGGTGTCTATCTTATCTCTCTCTTTAACATGTGTTTTCTTAGAGGGTAATGCATCCCATTTGTGAGTTTACTTCATGCTCGGTTCTAGTCACTAACCTGGGGCCTACTAGAGGTGGGACTTAGGGGTCATTATCTCTCTTCTCACATTACCAGACCAAGATGGGTAATCTTTGTGGGGAGGGGGGGGGGGGGTCATGACAGAATGGTATCGGAGGTCTGGTTGAGGGATAGAATGAAGTTTAAATTTAGGCATAGGTGAGGGTACATGGGTTGGTAGGGAAACTGTGTCAGATAAGTTTAGAAAGAACTATAAACATAGGATATTGATTGAGGCACGAGTATTTAGGGCCCCCTGTGATCTGATGCATGGACCATTAAGTTTATAGTGGCTACTAAATGAGGTGATACTTATTTCTTGGTAAATACCTAGGAAAGGATCATGCATCATTCTTATTTTTTCTTGTGTTTGAATGGTTAGACCTTTGGATAGGTTAACCTAAAACAAATAAAATAAAACAATTAATTAACTAATGTCGAGTCTTCCATATTCTAGGTTTAAGAGCTCTAACTATTTTTTCTTTTGCAGGTATGGCTCTAGGTCGACTTCCTCATATGGTTCACAAATAAGATGTTCAGAAGGCTATGATAGTTGATCTCCATAGAGTAGAGGTTGACAATGAAGACACATAGAGGAGGAAACTCTAATTGTTTTGGTGCTAGAGTCTACATAATTATGAGGGATCCATTTCAGATACAGTCACAGAAGACTGGTTGGAGTAGGTTGAGATAGCTTTCAGTTCGATCCATGCTCAGAAGATTCAATAGGTGTCATTGGTTGTGACAATGTTGTGTGGGGCAGTGAGGCAGTGGTGGTTCTTGTTCCTAAGGGATCGTGAGGGGTCCACAGTCTCATGGGAGGAGTTATGAGACCAATTTAGAATCTAGTTTCTCTCTTCGACTATGAAGGTGACCAGTCTCCTAGAGCTACTTACCCTTCAATAGGGTAACTCTAGTGTGCGAGAGTTTGGGATCCTTTTTAGGAACCTTCTATGATATTCTTCAAACCTATTGACAGATGAGGAGGCTATAGAGAGGCATTTAAAGGAGTATTTTCATCCATAGATCTAGCACTAGGTCACCCTGTTTTTGGTGAAGAAGTATCTCAAGGTGTTGGAGAGGGAAAATGTCATCAAGGGGATGTTATCCAGAACCAGATCATCATGATAGGGGATTCATTAGGATTCCTTATGAAGTAGAGATGTGGTCTGGGATTCCTGGTTTTTAGGGAAGAAGAGTTTTTGTTTGACTAAGGGTAGGTACCAAATCTCAGTATATCATTTTTATGGGGGAAGTGGATCTCAGACCTATGATAAGGGATCATGTGATTTTTTTTCTTATAGAGGATGAGGTCATCATTAGTGAGAGTGCCTGGCCTTTCAGAGTAGTCAGCGTGCACTAGGTGTTCTACTTCAAGTTACTCCATTGAAGCAGTTTCAGTCAAGGTAGCATCTGGGGGATTACACCAGATTTGGATTAGCGAAGAGAAAATGGGGAAGACAGAGGACATCACCAGGATGCTCCCCTTCCATAGAGAGAAAATAATAGTCATGGTGGTGGTCATCAACAGGGTCAAAGAGCTCATGGAGCCGGTTGTGGTCAGCTTCATGCTTTATCGTTTCCAGCACCGGGTGATCCAGACATCGTTCGAGGTACCTTTTTCTTGTTTTCTATTAGGATTTATGTCTTGTTTAATTCAAGATAGACACACTCTTTCATATCACATACCATTTTCCATGCCTAGGGACTTGAGGTAGAGAGGCTTCCAGTTCTCTTGGCATTTCCTATGCCCGTTTGAGGCCGAGCAGAATTTTTTGAAGTATGTGAAGACTATGAGATAGTTCTGAGGTAGCACAACTCTTGGGGAGATTTCTTATGTTTATGGATACAATCGTATGATGTTATAATTGACATGTATTTGTTTTATTTAGTATAGGCTATCATAGATTACTTTAGGAGTTAGGTGGTGTTTTTCAATGATGATGGAGAGCCAGCAGTGTTTATTGGTGAGTGAGACCCTTAGATGGGTCGAAGGTGTGTTCCATCCTTATCATCCTTGATTGATGGTCTAAGGATGAACAAAACCATGTGTTGTTTCAGGGAAGACTTTTCATTCCTTTGGTGATTTGTGAGATGGTTCCCATATAGTTCCATAGTTATCCCTTAGTGGCGCATATTGGTCTGAAAAAGAAGTACCAAGCTTTGAGGAGTCAGTTTTGGTGACGTGGGTTGAAGCGTTCAGTTACAAAATTTTGGTCTTGATGTTTGGTGTGCTAGAAGGTGAAGGCTCAGAACTGTGTTCCCGGTGGGTTGCTCTGACCGTTAAATGTTCCTCATTGGAAGTAGGAGGACATATCATTGGACTTTGTCACTGATTTAACTCAAGCTTAGGGAGTCTATGATGCTATATAGGTAGTTTTAGTTCATTTGATGAAATAATTGCACTTCATAGGAATCAAGGAGTCAAGCTTAGTGGATTTTTATCAAGGAAATATCTATATGAGGTGGTGAAACTCCACAGGGTCCCTAGGATGATTATTTATGATAGAGATACTCATTTTACCTCTAGGGTGTGGAGAGGTCTTCCGCATGGTTTTGGTTCTTAGTTATTCCTTAGCACTACTTTTCATCTGCAGATGGATGGTTAGATAAAGTATACCATCTAGACTCTTGAAGACATGTTGCGCTCTTGTGTCCTGAATTTTAGAGGTTCATGTATGAGGCACTTACCCTTGGTAGAGTTCAACTACAATAATAGTTTCCACTCCACCATTGATATGGTGCCATTTAAAGCCTTGTAAGGCTGAACTTTCTGTTATCCATTGTGCTGGACATGGGTCGGAGAGTCAATAATTATCGGGCTGGAACTAGTAAAGAATACAACAGAGATGGTTTAGGTGATTCGTGATAGGATGAAGGCAATACCAGATCATCATAAATCCTATGACGATCATTGGAAGAGACATTTGTAGTTTAATGTTGGGGATCACATGTTTATGAAGGTGACTCCCCATCATGGGAAGTAATGGTTTGGTCATGGAAGTAAGCTTTCTCTCCAATTTGTCGGTACTTTCAAGGTGTTGGCTCCTGTTGGATCCATGGTGTATCGGGTAGGACTTCTCCCATAGTTGAACATGATACATGATGTTTTTCACATGTCACAGCCCTATCATTATCTTTATGATGACTCTCACATCATCTATTGGAGTGATAGTGTTATTGAAAAATATGAGACCTTTGAGGAATGACCTGTAGAGATCTAAGACCGCAAGAAGAAGGTGTTGAGCAGGCATGAAATCCCCTTGGTTCATGTATTGTGGTGGCACAATGGCATGGATGAGAGTACTTGGTAATGTGAGTCATAGATGCACACTCAATACCCTGATCTATTTGATGTTTATCTCTTTTCTTGTAACAATGTTTGTTTTGTGGTTATAGAACTTTCCTATTTATGAGATGTATTTATCCTATTTCTTATTGTGTCTTTCTATATTTTGAGAGGTATCTTCCCTAGAAGAGTGTTTTGGAGTTATTTGTGGTTTTACATAGCTTTAAGCTTGTTCCTCTTGTGAGGTGGTTGAGCTCCTTTGGTGGTGAGAGCCTTGATAGGTATATCGAAGGGTGGTTGTTCAGACCCCTTTTTCTATTTCCTCTATGGGTTGGTTTTGAATTCTTGAGGACAAGAATGTTTTGAGAGGTATCTGTTGTAATGTCTTAGACCTCTATGGTTCATTCCTTTGTGAAAATCTGGTATTTGAGGTGTTCTGGGAGGTCAATGTGATTTATTCCTAATACTTTCCCAAATTTATAGTTCTGTCAACAATGTTTCCAATTCTATGAATAGTGTCATCAGTGAGACATTTGTGAACGGTGTTATTAGGGATACATTTGTGAATAGTGTTATCGATGAGACATTTGTGAACAATGCCGTTAGTGAGAAAGCTGTGAATAGTGTCGTTGGTGAGACATTTGTGAACAATGTCGTCGGTGAGACATTTGTGAATAGTTTCATCAGTGAGACATTTGTGAATAGTGTCATCGGCGAGACATTCGTGAACAGTTTCATCAGTGAGACATTTTTTAATAGTGTAATTAGTGAGACATTTGTGAATGGTGTCATCGGTGAGATATTTGTGAAAAGTTTCATCGGTGAGACATTTTTGAACAGTGTCATTGTTGAGACATTTGTGAATAGTTTCTTCAGTGAGACATTGTAAATAGTGTCCTCAGTGAGATATTTGTGAATAGTTTTATCAGTGAGACATTTGTGAATAGTTTCATTGATGAGGCATTTTTGAACATTGTCGTTGGTGATACATTTGTGAATAGTGTCATCGGTGAGACATTTGTGAACAATGTCATCAGTGAGACATTTATGAACAATGTCATTAGTGAGAAATTTTTGAATAGTTTCTTTAGAGATACATTTGCGAATAGTGCCATCAGTGAGACATTTGTGAACAATGTTGTCAGTCATACATTTGTGAACAGTGTCATCGGTGAGACATTTGTGAACAATTTCATCAGTGAAGCATTTGTGAACAGTTTCATCAGTGAGACATTTGTGAATAGTGTCATCAGTGAGACATTTGTGAATAGTGTCATCGGTGAGACATTTGTGAAAAGTGTTTCCAGCTTCCTACAGTTTCACCCTTTTGATGTTTTCTTTGATGTTGAATGCATTTGAATCCTTTTTTAAGGGATTTAAGGATGATTAAAATCATGTAACTCATATATTAATGTTTATAAGTTTCCGGGTGCCTTTACTCGATCAAACCAAGTAGTCTTGACTAGATCTTCCTTTAATGGAAAATCTAAATCATATCTAAACAGCTGCTCCTTTTAAATTTTCAAAAGGTCCAAGATACATTTCACCTTGTTCTTTATTATCCTTTATCTTGGTTTGAGGCTCCCCAAACCTTTTTTTTGAGGAGTTGTGTGATTGTGCTATCCTTGTATAATTTAACCTTAGAGTTTTTCCTAGTGCATGTGCACCCTATGTCTTTGTGCAACTAAGAAGTGTTGACCCATATTTGATATAAGTTATGTTATACCTCCGTTCTTCTGGGTTCCTTGATCTATTTCCTTATGTTTTCCATTCCATGTTATGGAAAGTGATCTTTATGTTTCTAATGGACCTTTCTTGGTTGTTGGTTAATGTAGTTGTGTCACAGCGTCCTAGGGTGGATGCAGTCATTGTGGGAGAGGTGATCGTGATTTGTTGCGTTGGCCCATTCTCACGCAAAGAAAATCAGAAACCTTTTGAGGTAGGGGATTCATAGCTTCTCTATTTCACATGTAGTCTTAGAGTTATCATGTTTTATCCATTATATCACAATGAAATTGACATAATAAATATTTGAACTAGATTAAAGAATTGGTATCAATTGCTTAGCGATGTTATTTCTTCTTGATTTACTATATCATGTGATATCTATGATTTTATTGTTTAACATGTCTTTATTGATGGAAATTGGTAAAGAACGTAAAGATGGTTTTAATCATAAATTAATTGGATAAAGATAAAGAGGCATTTTTAATGAATCTGGTTGTTGTTGTTATGCTTGGTGATAAATTATATGGATGCATCTATAAATGTTTAATTGAATCAGTGAATTAAATATGGAATAAAGGACCGATTATGAGATAAAAATAATGCCTTGTAGGGTTCTGAGTTACCCTCTTTATTTTAAATGCCAATCATCTTATGCTTTGGAGCTATGAGTGATCGTTGTGTGTGAAGGATGAATTCCTTGTTTAGGGTTAAGATCCCAGTTGCTATGTTATTTGTTTCCTGCTTCTTATGTTGTGGTGTGAGCCTAGGATGGATGATCCTAGAGGGTTTTTGTGGTATGTGGGGGAAGGGAGGACTAGTGGTGGTGGTTTTAGTTGGCACCTAGAGTGGAGAGATGCATTGGTTTGTGCATATGGGTGTTAAGGAGGACACTAGGGATAACAGGACAGGTTTAAACTAAACTCAAATGTTGATATGAAAGTGGTGGTTGTTGAATCTGATGTTTGTTTATCTACTTTAATTTCCCCAAATCTTGAGTAATATGGTCTTTCTTAACCTCTTTCCAAAATAGGTGAATATGTGTGAGGTATTCCATATGATTTTTGTGTTTAGCTTCTCAAGGATGTATGGGTCTGTGCTCCATCTATAGGTGGAAAAGACTCGGTGGGTAGTCTATCTACTCACCATGTTAAGCCCATTGTGTTTGGAAGCTTAGAATGTTTTTCTAAAATACATTGAATTATGGAAAAGTGATAATTCTGTTAATAAATGATATTAACCCATGGGGTTGGAACTTGTTGGGATGCAATGATGAGGTTACAATTTAAAGGAACTGTGGACTTGGTTTGGTTATTATTAGAGGGCATGAAAATTTGTTATAATGCTAATGAAATGTAATGTGGAAATTATAATGGTTAATTAATGGTTAAATAATTAATTAATGTAAAGTGAAACTGATAAAAAGGGATAAAGTAATATAACGTATCTCTTTAAATGGTTGTGTGCTTATTGGATACCTAGTCTTAGCAGTGGTAATCGAGAGTCTAAGAGACATTAGCTGCATTTGAGTCTAATAATAGGTTATTCCCATATTGTGGTTGTGATTTATATTATATTTTGTAATTTTTTTTTGTTTCTATACACCAATCCACCACATCGATTAGGGAAATTGACACCCTAGGGATTTTGAACCCTGGTGGGGTGTTTTCGCCAACATCCCGGTGGAAGGGTGGATGGATGGATACCCACTTTGGCCCTGTTCTCTTCTCTTGGTAGTTACTAGTTCTGGTTTTCATAGTGGTTAGTTTTCCCCATATATGTGTGTAGAAGGTTGTAATGTCTTGTGGTTATTTTTCACACATATATTCTTGATATAGTTTCCTATGTGATACTATAGGTATAATGTGTATAGGCTATAATTTCTTGAGGTTCCTTACTTGGTGTATGGGTTGTAGTGGCTTGAGGTATAATACCTGATGTTTGATACACATTATGTGGCCTGTGGTGGATTCCAGAAACTACCTGGTTACTTTTGGTTATATGAATATGGTGTTGGTGTGTTTCATGAGGTACAGGTTGTGGTGCTTTTCCCAAGTGTCTTAAGGATAGCCTTTTTGGAGATAGATGATCAGGACATGCGTTGTTGGGGCAAAGCGGCAAACCATTTGGGAAGTGGTAGCAGGGTACCCTTGATATTATTTATTATGTTATATTCTCTTGTATGCGATAATTGGTGAGAGTAACCATGGTGATGTTAGGAACATAATATACCTTTTTAGGTGATGAGTTAGTTTCAATTGTTGTTCACTGTGCTTTAGCATACTTTCTTTACTTTTTCATGATAGACTATGAGGAGGATCCTTCTGGGTATAATTATATACTCACCCTATGTATCCATAAAATATTTTTAGGTAAGTTGAAGAAATTTGGAGAAGAATAGGGTTACTACTATCTTGGGGTTGCAGGTTCTATTCGAGCTATGTGTTCCTTGCCATTTTACTTTTTTTTGGTATTTTCAGTTTTCCATTTCAGTTGTAGTAGTTATTGTATGACATTACATATGTTTACTTGAGATTTTTTTATATTGTAGTCTGAGTAGGAGTTGGTTGGTGTCTGTCTTATCTCTATCTTTCGCATGTGTTCTCTTAGAGGGTAATGACTCCCATTTTTATGTTTACTTTACCCTCGGTTCTAGTCTCCAACCCAGGGCCAACTGGAGGTGGGACTCGGGGGTCATTATATCTCTTCTCACATTGCAGGCCTAGGAGGGGTATGCTTTGTGGGGAGGGGGTCATGAAAATACATATGTATATTATAATTATAATATCATATTTATTTCATATATGTCACATATTTTTATTTAAATCATTTTTAATACATTCCATATATAGCATGAATGAATCACATCACTTTGAGGAGGTTGTACTCCACACATCCACAAACAATGTTATCGTATTCCCAAAAAAATGGAAAGCATAAAGGTATGTGTTATATAAAAATTAAATAAGAATAAATAAATAATAAATATCATATATATCATAAATAACTATAAATTAATCATTATTATAACCTTGAAAAGTGGTAATGTAGGAATAGACTAGATCAGTTCACGAGATGGTAGTTTTCCATACACATGAACGATGGATGTGTATCCCATATTATGAATGTGTGTGAATGTGTTGGTGGAAATAATAGAATAAAAACATCTTAGTATATTAAATATACTGGTTTTATTATATAATAATGATATAAAAATAATTTAATGGGTGGATAAGTAAATGGATCAAAAGTGATCGTTGAAGAACATTACCTCTTATTCGGGCTACTCATTTTGGTTTATACCAAAATACTTCCTTGGTCTGATTTATTACAAAATTCAGCCTTCTAGTATTAGGGTATTGATTTTTGGGATCAATTTGGGTAAGTTTTGGATGAGACAAAGGGATTTGGAGGTGTGAAGAAGAGGGAGGGGTGAGTACCCTTTTATAGTGGAGGAGGAGTGACATTATTGTAAATATAAAAAGGTAAACACTATTGGGAGGTATCTCTTACATAATGTGTCTAAAATAATGATCCAAAATATATAAAAGGGATTATATGTACTAAATATGGCCATAAATTGTTTTTTTACATGTTTCTAGGTCATTTTAGACTTTAATTTTAATGTACCGTCCCTTGTTAATCCTGTTTTTCTCCTAATCATTGTAATTAATTTTAATTACTTTCACTAATATTTTTGGTAAAAAATAAGTTGAAATATTAGAAATTAGAAATTATTTTATTAAAAATATGGAATCCATTTTTCTAAATTCCAATCACAGAAGTGGATTAAATCAATTTAATTATATTCTCACAAACATGACGACAAAGAAGGGTTTTAATGTAAAATGTTAAAAAAGTTTGAAATGTATTTATATCCAATTTCAATGTGAAATTGATTAAAATGACTTACATAGGATTAATTTATGTATAATTTAACTAATTTAAGTTTAAAACAAAATTTAAATATAATTTAACACTATAAATTTTTCACATGAAAAAAATACTTTCAATTAAAATTCAGTATTTTTCATTATTCATCAAAAAACTAAACTTCTCATAAAAATACTAAAAAATAAACCTAATATAATTTTTATGTTATGATTTAAAAAATGAAGTTTATTTTGACATATAAAGTTTATAAAATATTCAAGATTCATTTTTAAATTAGGGTCTCCATTAAAAGGTGAAAAAATTTCCCTTTTAGAAAAATACAAATTTTAAGTGTAAAACTAGATTTATTCTTATATTATGGATATAAAATCTATTGGATGAATATAAAAAATAATTTATTGAATATATAATATATATATTTAATTAATTTCATTCACTAATTGTAATTAAATTAATATATTAGGATAAAACACCTTTGTAAGCATAAAATCATTTCCTTTATATTCAATTGATTTTTATATTTATTTATAATTAATTGGTAATCTATAAATTAATTTTATATTTTAATAAAACTTATATTTTTATAATTTAGTTAATAATATTCATAACCTCTAATTTAAAAACTATGTTATATCTTTTTATATTAAATAATAATATTAATAGTATTCGGTAAAACTCATTCTTGTGTGTGATGTAAGCTATCAAAGAAACTTGCTGTGTCTTGCGATGTATGGTAAATAATTATTACACATGTTACAAGATATATAATATATTAAATTTATTTAAAATATTAAATATACAATAATTTATTGAGAAGTTTTATACCTTTCTACACTTGGTTTTGTGTTTCATACACACTATCAAATAAAAGTTACTCTTTTAGAATATTTTGTGTGTTACATTCTGCCCACCTTAAATAAATGGTATCCCCTCAATTTAAACTAAATATCAGAAATATAGGGTTTTATATTTGAGAAGTACATTTTTAAGTCCCATATTTTGAGAATATTTAATAAAATATCCTCTTAATAAGAGAGAATGAGAAGTACAAAGGTCACATGGAATGTAACACCCCTTGGTTTTATGTAAGTAATCCTTATTTTATGATTTTTAAGTATGTAAAACTTAGGGGTAAATTTTAGGAGATTTTTGAGAAATTTTGGAGTGTTTTTGGGTATTTTATATAGGTTCATAGTTGTTGCACAGTTTGGGAAAACCATGAAACACCTTCAGGAAACCATGCATAATGAGACAAGGGCTAAGGGAGAGGTGCATGGGTGGCACATGATTTGTCCAAGCTATGTGGTAGCCTAGGAGAACCATGATTTTTGAGATAGTGAGGTTTTTCATGGTTGGCACACAATTTTTCTAACCATGTGAGCCAACTGTGTGAGGTTCATGTTTAAGGTAGTGGGTAGTGCACGATCAGCGCACAATTTTCCTAGTTGTGCAACAAACCATGCACAGGTAAAAAGTGAGATCCTAAAATTGTGGATCTCACAAATTTTGATCTCCAACTCCCCTGTTTTTCCTTCTAGGTGGACCTAAATAAATTTTATCTCATCCTAAAGGATAAGGAATCTTATCACATCAATCCAAAGGTCATCTGAAGGATTCTCATGATGTTTTGAAGCTGAATCCTCATGATAAGTGATCATTCATGGTTGTTTTTCTTATAAATACTTCTCTATCTCTATAGATTTATTATATCTACATCCCCTATGGATAAATATAATATATTTGACGCTAAATATGATTTAATTTGGTATTTTTGATGATAGTCAAATAGATATAAGGTGGGTTTTTGAAGTTTAGACCCGGTTTTATTGGTGTTTAAGTATCGTTATTCGTTTTCTCCATAAAACTTGAGGTAGGTAGATTCACTCTCAAATAATATATTACAATAATGAAGATTTTATTTCAAATTCATGTATTTTATTGAAATTTATTTTTAATTCACTGTGCTATGTTTGATAAAAACCCTCTTAAGTGACGATTTGTGGAAATTTGGGTGTTTTGTTTGAATGAGAATTTGGTAACATGATTTTAAAGTGATTGTTGGTTTTGTTGCATGGAAAAATGGTTTTCGATAAAAATTTTATTTTATTTACATGGTTTTGGAACACTTGGGTTTGGAATGTGTTTGGAATGATTTTGTGGTGTGTGTTCATGTGCATTAGGATAAATAAAGGCATGAAGTACCCCCATAAAAAATTTTGGGATGGATATGGGCATCAAGTACCCATGTTAAAGTGGTCCACTAGGTGACATATTAGTGGAAGGATGAATAACCCCTTGTGACTATAGAGAGGTCCAGGTTGCATTCCTAGTTGGATGTGTGGATAAGTGAATGGAATAGTTATTCCAAAATAGAACTTTTGAAATGGTGTTAGAACATTGTTTAGTTTCATTCATTGGAAATTATTGTTATCTTGAGAAAACCGTTTTTACTATAAAACTTGTTTATATTACGATATAAAATATTTTAGAAATATTTTATATAAACTATTTTATAAAAATGTGATAACATGTTTTATCCTAGTGGTGTGAGTAGGGAAGTCATTTGGGGAAAACCAACTGGGTTTTATTATTTACCCCTGCTTTGGAAATTTGGTATTTTTGAAGATATTGTGTGTCAAGATATGGTCAAAGGCAATGTATATCATTTATCTAGTGGTTCTTAGTGATACATGGGGTGTTTATAGGGTTGGAGAATGGAGTTTTTTCTTGGAGACTTTGAGTTTGTTGGTTATGTATTTCACTGTTTGCTTTTATTTTCTGTATAATTCCACTATGGTAATCTTAGTAGTTTGTTTTGATAAAATGGTTTTACTTTGAGTTGTATTAAATTTATATTATGCATCATTTATTGGTTTATCTGGTTATGGCATGTTTGTTTATTGTTTTATTTTCAAAGGGAAAATCACCCCCCACATGTTCATGAAGCGCATGGAATTTATTTACATCCATTGGAATCTTGGGAATATCGCCTAAGGACAAGTAATGTCTCCCCTCCTTCTCAAGACAATGAGATAAACAAGGAAGTTACAAATGGTATCAGTTTTGGTTAGTCCAAAATCTGTTTGAGACAAGTGCTATCATCTTAGTACTTCCGAATTTTTTGCAATACAAGTGGTTATCAGTTCTATATATCTTTGAGTTGAAATTCATTTTGGGTTATTCCTTGTGTTGGGATCATAGAAAGGAGTAGGGTTGTCACGACTTGAAATGGGGGGAATAAAAATATGTACCTAACCATTTTATGCTGAATATCAAGTTACTAGGGATTTGAGTACATAAGTGTTTTAGATACACTTATAGGATTTATAATCTAATTTTCACAGGTTTATCCAATGAGAAGAGAATGAATGAATTAGAAAAAAACTTCCCAATATGATTTAAATTTAATTTTTAGTAATTATACATGATTTGGTGTAATGTGTTTTTTTTGAAAAATGTTGAAATCATTTTCAAATGAAAGACTTTGAAAAGGGTATGGATGTGGTATTTTAAAAACGATTTTATTTTCAAAATCAAGTTGAAAATTTTCAAAAATGGATGAACATGGTAAATGTTTATTTTTGAAAGAATTTTTGTGATAGAATGATGTGATATAATTCGAAATGTTAATCCTTCAGTTGATAGAGAGTGAGACTTATGGTCTTTGTTTTGGTTATAGAAAATGGCACCTAGTAGGCATCGTAGATTCCAACTTGAAGAAGCTGCTAAGAATGTGGTTGTACCCAAGCCACAGGTGAACCAAAATATGGTTCAAAGTATAGTCCAAGAATTTAAAACTGTAGATATGGGGAATAAGAGGGATGAACCAAGGTAAGTGGATCTTTCCACCCAATTCCAGAAGTAGAATACACCCATCATTCGGGGTGATTCTGAACTATAAAATGAAGAGGTGTGGCTAAATAGGATGAATCATATCTTTTATTTCACTGGAACACTTACAGATCTAAAAGTCAATACATCCATTTATATATTAGAGTATCTTGCACGCTAGTGGTGGGATTTAACTGTACAATATAAATTAGACTAAGCACTTGCATGAGAGGATTTTGAGGAATTATTTAACAAACAATTCTATCCTCACATGTTTATAATTTAGAGAACGAATAAATTATTATGTTTGAAGAAAGAAAATATTTCTGCCATAGAGTATGAAGCTAAATTCATTAATTTAGTGTTATTTCTAGATGTGGTTACTGCTAGTGCGTCCTTGAAGATACACATATTTGAATCGGGGCCAAGGAAAGAAATTATATTGAAGATTATTGTGCTCTGTATTACAGATTATATAGATATGATCAATAGAGAAATGGTAGCATAAAGTGATATATCAGTAGATATGGTAGGAGGAATTATGTTGATACCTATGAGAAATGGTGGGAACTCTAATACTGGGAATAAAAGGAATATGGGCACTTATTTCCAAGGTGGGAGGGTGAATCAAAATCAGACATCGGGATTAGTAAATCTTCCTCCATAACCCAAGATAAAAGAAATATGTTTTCAATATTGTTCACTTGACCAAATAATGTTAGAGTTTAAACACAAACTAGAGCATGCCTCAAATTAAATAATATAGGGCATACTTAGCGCTATTGTCATAGTTCTCCAAGGTTGAGTGTTCGGTACACTTCTCAGGTGTCACAATCATCGCATGCTTCGAAACGACGAGTAAAATAGAACAATAATAGTTAGAAAAATACATCTAGACATAGTGATTATAAGAATACCATGACTCCTCAGAAAGTGAAATCTCAACAGGGCAATAGAGAGAAAAGTTCGACGAGCAAACAATTATATGGAGTTGAGCAGGTGATTGTGGATGATCAGTTTGGACTATCTACGGTGTGAGTTATGATTATTTTTAATTGTACCCTTATAAAATCCTTGTTTGATACGGGTGCATCCCATTTCTTTATTACTTCTCATGTTATTGATTTGATGAGTTTTAAAGTTGAGATGATTCCTTCTGTGTTAAAAATGTAGTCTCCTCTAGGTCATAGAGAATGTCTAGGCTTAGTGCATAGAGTGTGTTCTATAATTGTTGATGGAACAGAGCTGAAATGGGACTTCTAGGTGCTTGATATTGAAGTATATGATATAATATATGGTATGGATTGGTTGAATATGTTCAAGGCTCACATCAATTATTATACCCGAAGGGTTAGTTTTATAAATGACGATGGGGTCACTACTAGAAATAGGACCTATACCAATAATTTGGCCAAAACCGTTAGTATTGGTCACTAATTTGGACTTATACTAATGGTTTGGCCAAAACCATTAGTATAGGTCACTTATATGGACCTATACCAATGGTTTGGCCACTAATTTGAACCCACATCAATGGTTTGGCCAAAACCGTTGGTATAGGTCACTGATATGGACCTATACAAACAGTTTGGCCACAAACATTGGTATAAGTCACTAATTTGGACCTATACCAATGGTTTGGCCAAAACCATTGGTATAGATCAATTATATGGACCTATACCAATGGTTTTGGCAAAAAAATGTTGATATAGGCCCACCCTATGCCAATAGTTTCACCAAAACCATTGGTATAGCTCAAAAAATAAAAGAACTTATACCAATGGTTCTCAAAACCATTGGTATAGGTACACATATTTTTTATGGAATCTTTTTTCAAATAACATTAAATAAATCAAAATTTAAAATAATTACGAATATACATATATATATTTACGAAATTATGTTCACATAAATCATGTTAGATTAGTGGTTAGGTCATTGGATTATAAACGAGAGGTGTTGGGATCAAAACCAAGCCGTGTTTTTTTTTGAATTACCTATACCAATGGTTTTATGAAACTTTTGGTATAGGTTTTTCATATGAACTATACCAAAATTTTTCCCAAAACTATTGGTATAGACCTATCCCAATACGAAACTAGCCAATGGTCCTCAAAACTATTGGTATAGGCTATACCAACGGTTTGGAGACCTATACCAATAGTTAAAAACCGTTGGTATAGGGTATTTTTCTATTAGTGGGTTGAGCATCTCTTTTGAAGATATCAGATTATAAAGGCAGGTGAAATATTCTTTTTGGAACTAGAAGTTGGAATAATGTCATAATATATGGTGTCTTTGATCTTGGCATCAATTAAATATATCGAGGATAGTAGTTTTACAATAGTGGTTGATAAATTTATAGATGTTTGTGTCGAAAATTTCTCAGGGTTTCCACCCATGAGAGAAGTGGAGTTTATGATTGATCTCATTATGAGGACCATTTCTATCTCAATTCTATCCTACCATATGGAACCAAATGAATTAAGGGAATTAAAAGTACAGTTTGAAGATCTGAAAAACAAGGGGTTAATTTTAGATGAGCACATCTCCATGGGAAACACCAGTTTTGTTTATTAAAAAGATATACTGAGCTCTTTGACTATGTGTGGATTATCGTAAGTTTAATCAAGTTACAATAAAGAAAAAGTATACACTTCCACACATTGATGATATATTAAACCAATTGAGGGGAACTCAACGGGTCTATAAGATTGAATTGTGATTAGGATAGCACCAATTATGAGTTTAGAAGGAGGATATTCCAAAGATAGCTTTCAGAAGCAGATATAGCCATTATGAATATGTGGTAATGGCTTTCGATCATAATAATTCCCTGGTGGACATTATGTAATCTATTAACAAGATATTTTAGGGATATTTGGATTCTTTTATGGTGGTATTTATGGATAAAATATCGGTGTATTCAAGGAAAAGGGTTGACCATGAACAATAGTTGGATATATTGTTGGGAATCTTGAGAGATCATTGATTGTATTCAAAATAATCAAAGTTTTATTTTTGGATATAATAGGTATGATTTCTTGGCCATGTAATTTTTTAAAGAGATGTTTCTATGGATCTTGAAAATATAGAGGCCATTATCTCTTGGAAACTTCCAAATAATGTCTTTCAGACACATAATTTCCTTGGTATAACTAGTTATTACCAACACTTTGTTCATGACTTATAACAACTTGATTCACCTTTGACAGTTTTGGCAAGGAAAATTTTTCCATTACAATGGAATGAGGAATGTTAAAAGTATTTTCAAGATCTTAATGTTCGAATGACATCAACACCTATATCTACATTTCTAGAATCAGGATAAGGGTACATGCTGTAATGTGATGCTTTGGGATTAGGGTTGGGATGTTTTCTATTACAGGGAGATCTTTTTGTTGCTTATGGATCATGGTAGTTGTGAGTGAATGATAAGAACTACCCAACACATGATTTTGAGTAATCTTCCATAGTCCATGATTAAAAAACTTGGAGTTATTTTCTATTTGGTTAGAAATTTATCATATTCATGGATAATAAGAGCTTAAAACATATTTTCTCAAAAAAATATTTGAATCTGAGAAAAATAATATGGATATAGTACCTCCAAATATGTAATATATAAACTAGGAAAAGGAAAATTAGTGGCAGATGCATTAAGCATAAGGAAATTTTCTCAGTTGGAAAAAGAAGCTTCAAATGAGTGGCATTTTATATTGGTCTTAGGCGACATGCACTTGGAATGTGAAAAATGAGGTAAAGTTATAGTTTTCTTTCCATTTTCATTTGTTCTTAATTTGGTATATATGGTTAATGTGGCACAGATGTCCAATACATAATGCATTACTATGAAGTCAAAAATAAATGGTTGGAAGACCATTGAGGGATGGAATCTAGATTAGAGTTCAGTGTTGTGGTTTAAAAATTGAATGGCCGTACCTAGGTATTCTCAAGAATAACTTCTTCATGATTACCACCTTTAAAGATTGGATATTCATCCTAGAATATAGAAGATGTATAAGGCATTGAAGGCACATTTTTGGTGGGTCTGTATAAAAAAGACGGTGGTTGAGTTTGTTTCAAGATGCTTAACATGCCATCAATTAAAGGCAGAGCATTAGTGAATTACAAGTATATTGCAATATGTACCAATTCCTATTTGGAAATGGGATCATGTTGCTATATATTTTGTAAAAGGTCTCCCAAGAATGGTTCAGAAACACTATTCCAAATGGGTGATAGTGGGTCAACACACAAAGTTGGCTCATTTCATCCCTATTCGTGAATCCCATAAAGTGGAAGACTTGTCAAAAATCTATATCCAAGAAGTGGTAAAGAGGCATGGATTACTGATGTCTATAGTGTCAGATATAGATCTAAGGTTTATATATCATTTCAATAAATCCTTATATAAATCCTTTGGGACTCAATTGACAATGAGTATGGAGTATCATCTTAAGACAGACAGACAATCCGAATGGATGATACAAACTTTGGAAGACATGTTGTGGGATTGTGTAATGAATTTTGGTGGATCATGGGAAGATAACATATTATTAGTATAGTTCTCGTATGACAATAGCTATCAGGACTTGATACATATGGCTTCTTTTGAAGCATTGTAAGGGAATCCTTATCTTTCTCCACTTTTATTGGTGGAAACAGGTGAGACTTCACTAGTTGGGCCGATTCTTGTCCAAAAAACAAAATAGAAGATTCAATCGATCTGGAAATAGATATAGGTGTCATAGATTCATCAAAAATCACAGACATATCATCATAGATGATCATTTTTATATTAGGTGAGTGATCATGTATTCTTGAGGATCTCTCCAAGGTTTAGACATCATCATTTTGGGAAGCAGGACAAGTTATATCCTCGATACATATTCCCTTTTGAGATACTTGAACAAGTTGGTGAGGTGGAATATCGGTTGTCTTTTATAAAAAGGTTTAGTGTGGTGCATAATTTGTTTCATGTATCTTAGTTGAAAAGGTATCAGTCTAATCCTAACCATGTGATTAGATGATATCTCATTGAACTTGATTTGTATGCTTCATTGTTTCACATGCTAGTGCAGATTTGGGATATGAATAAGTCTTGAATGGAAAAATCATCAATATATTGTGGGTTTTTGGGAAATATGATTAGATTAAGGAATAGAATTGGGAATGGGAGAAGGGAATAAAAAAAAATGGTCAAAACTATTTCATGCCATTGATGGTTTTCTACCTTCTAAAGACGAGAAGGCCACTGGTGGGGAGAATATAGCACCCTCGATTTCAAGTAAGTAACCCTTATTTTATGATTTTTAAGAATGTAAACTTTATGGGTAACGTTTGGGTGAGTTTTGATAACTTTTGGAGTGTTTTTGGGGCTTTTATATAGGTGAATGGTTGGTTTATGGTTTGGTAAAACTGTGAAACACATTCAATAAATCGTGCACAATGATACAAGGGTAGTGGTGGGGGGGGGTGCATGGGCAACGTAGGGTTTTTACAAACCATGCAGTAGCCTAGGAGAACATTGATTTTTTAGACATTGAGATTTTTCAATATTGGAACACATATTGACTAACCATGAAATAAAACCATGCAAGGTTCATCCTCAAGGTAGTGGCTAGCGCATGGTTAGCACACTGTTTTCCTAACAGTGAAACTAACTATGCACAAGTTAAAAGTGAGATCCTAAAATTGTGGATCTCACATTTTTTGATTTCTAACTCCATTTTTTTCCTATTATGTAGACCTAACTCAATTATCTCTCTTCCCAAAGGATACATAAGCTTTTCTCATAGATATAAAGGTAATTATAAGGCTTATCTTGGTGTTTTTAATCCATATTCTTGCAGTAGTGATCGTTCTTGGTTGTTCATGGTGGTTTTTCTTAGATATACTTCTCAATATCTCTTTGTTTCTTAGAAATATTTCTGGTGTGGATATATATAAGATATTTTATTCCAAATATGATTATATTTGATCTTTTTTTATAATAGGGTAAGATATATAAGAAGGTTTTTTAGAGTTTTGACCTGGTTTCATTGTTTTTTCAGCAATGTTCTTTGTTTTCACCATAAAACCTAAGGTAGGTGGCTTAACTCTTAACTCATATATTTATAATATGAGGGATTGATTTCAAATTCATGTTTTTAATTGAAATTGATTATTATTTCACTATTCTATGTTTTATAGAAACAATATTAAGTGATATTTTGTGGAAATTGGGGAAATTGGTGTTTTGTTGGAATGAGAATTTGGTAACATGATTTAAAAATGATGAATTTAATTTTTTTTGGGGTTTTCTAGATGAAAAAATGGTTTTCAATATTTTATTTATTTATTTATTGAAATGGTTTTTTCACACTTGGGTTTGTAATGGTTGTGTGGTGTGTGTTCATGTGCATTGGGATAGATAAGGGCGTGAAGTACCCCCATCAAAAAGATTGGGATGAATATGGGTGTGAAGTACCCAAATAAAAGTGGTCCACTAAGTGATAACTTAGTGTAAGGATGAATCACCACTCAAGAGTATAGGGGGGTCTTGGTTACATGCATGGTTTGATGTGTGGATAAGTGGAATGGAATGTTTATGCCAAAATGAAACTTGTGTAGTGGTGTTAGAACATTGTTTGGTGGATTTCCTTGGAACTTGTTGTTATCTTGAGAAAAATATTTTTACTATGGAACTTTTTTATACTGTTATATAAAATATTTTAGAAATTATTTTATATAAATTTCTTAATATAAATTTAATAACATGTTATATCCTAGTGGCATATGTAGGGAAGTCATTCAAGGGAAAACCTACAGATTTTTAGTACTCACACATGCTTTGAAACTTTGGTGTTTTTTCATATATTGTGTATCGAGACATGGGAAAAAGGTAAAGTATCACATTTCTCTAGAAATTCTTAGTGATACATGGGCTATTTGTGGAGTTGGAGCATGGAGATTTTTGGAGCATGGAGTTTTGTCTTGGATTTTTTGAGTTTGTTGGTTATTCTTTCATTGTTTACTTTGATGTTTTGTAGACTTCCACTTTGGTACTATTGGTAGGTAGTTTTTATACAAATGGTTTCACTTTGAGTTTTCTTACATTTATATCATGCCTCATGTAGTGGTTTATCTAGTTATGGAATTTTGGTTGATTGTTTTATTTTTAAATGGAAAATCATCCCCCACATGTCCATGAAGTCCTTGGAATTTATTTTCATCCTTTGGCATCTTGGAGACGTTTCCGAAGTCTAAGTAACATTCCCACACCTTCTCAATTTAAGGAGAAGAAAAATGATATTACATGGAATAACATATAATAAGGTATCTATGTAGGAGAACATTAGTTGCAAGAGGAGATACGTACATCGGGGAAATAAATAAATATTTATAGGGTTATTGAGGTAATTTATCACCAAAAATTGAATGATCGATGAAAAATTGAGGGAAAAAATACACAAATCTATGATGATTTTAAAGACCACCACTTCAACAAAAATAAAGGTATTAGGACCACATTTTTTTAATATCATTTTCTTAATGTTGAAGAATTATTTCATTGAACAAGAATATAAGAAAATATACTTACTTGATACATTTCAATTTCATATGAAAAATTTAATCTTTTGATTGTGCTTCAATCAAATTCAAATTCATCCCTTACTCCATGAAATGGATATCCAAAAAATAACCTTTTTTATTCCTAAAGCTCTAAAATTTACTTTTTATGGATCATAATATCTATAAAATAAGTCTTCACATTTGTCTCTAACTATTCTTCAAATCAAATATAGGTAATACATTAATATTTTAACCTAAAGAGTAACACTATTGGTTTTTCATTAATATTTATTTGTAAAATTGTTTAACTAAAAAGAAGAAAAATTAACTAAGACATCATGTATGCCAATGGTAGGTGCGAAACCCTTATCATCCTTCCATCATGGGTTCAATCCTCACTGCCTTATAGATTTTAATTTTTCTAAAACCATGTTAATATAATTTCGAAAGTAAATATGATGTAAATACTTGAAATAAGGTTAAATAATAAATATACTTTTAACTAAGGTTTTCAATACAACCCCTATACATAATTACACCATCCATTTATTTCTACATAAATCCTTCCCTAGCCTAGAGGTTATCCTATAGAAGTGGGAATTGACTCAGGTAATTCCTAGGTTCCCCAAATTTAAGAACAAAAACTATAAATGGATCCTTAGGATGAGTTTTATTTCCCTCCATCATACTATTAATTTTTTCTCATCAATTATTTGATTAAACCCTTATTTCCCACACATAAATCATTTCTCTATAACATTGAAACACTTTCCTGGGTGTCTCCTTCAGTATTTCTTATATGTCGGAAATCAATACCTCTTTTCTCCATGGTCTCCACCACTATATATCTTAGAAAACTCCATCCTTCTCTTCTTTGATGAGTCAAGGAGTTGGTTAAGGTATATGTTTTTAATAATATTTTAGAAAAACTAATTAGGAATGAACATGATATCTTTCACTCCTGTCAAAATTCCATTTGGTTTCTCATTGCCACCACCTTTTCATTAATGTTCAATGTTAACATGATTCCTTCGGTTTCCAACCATTTACTAAAACAAAAAATAATAGTATGAGAAGCATTTATTATATTGGAAAAACCATATAATCATATTTAGGGTATCTAAATATGGACACATTATTATTTTTATCTAAGACACCTAAGGTGTAAACTAGGTAATTCATTGTCATTATCTATTCAAATCCATATTAATGGTTTGTAAATAAAATTTTAATTATCCTAAGCGTATCCCCTGGTAGTGTCAAACCAGATGCACTATAAGACCAATTTTCATATAAAAAGTTATTCTCAAGTCAGGCTTGATGAAAATTTTCATAGTCATTACCCCTATGTATATTTGTTCCAGAACCATGTCCACTTGAAGTATCTAGATATATATGTATTTCTAGGAGAACCATATAATATCTATCTAACCAAAACTTCAGGATTCTATTCTATACTTATCCTCAAATTCTACCTTAGGGATATGTTATCTAATATATGTTTTCCTAAATATAGTTACCAAGGTTTCTACAAAACTTTATTTGATACCAAATGTGGCATACTGACCCTAGAAATCCCATAGTTTATGTCTACTACCATTACATTAGCATGATTACAAGAAATAAAATCCCAAAGGACGGAATAGTTTAGTAGTCTTAGTAATATAGATACATAAAAGAATCTTGTATTAAAGATGAATACATTAATTATAACATAATTTTTTTTCAAATATAATAACTTTATTCCCACTTATCACATCCTTTAATATCTTTCTTAGTAAACTTCTTGGATTCATTAGAAATGTAAAAAAAATAAGGGTGATCTCAAATGATCAGTAAGGTTAAAATACAATAGAATAAATAATGAATCAATGAGAATAATCAATATAGAAAGGTAATAATAGAACACACATGACATATAATCAAAAAAATTATAAGGATCTAAATAAAAAACTTGCAAAGGTAAATAAATGAACACACATTCCATATAATAAACAAACTAAATAGATAAAAAATATGGAAAGGTGATAACTGAAGACACATTCCATTCAAATAACTAGATAAGGAATAACTAATATTTCCAAGAAAATAATTGAAACACCTATTATTTAATCAATGAACTAAGAATGAATGTATCCATATATAATATCAAAGAAAAAAATCTCATAGATAATAATAACTGAATCTAAATAAAGGCAATGATTAATTATTGGACTCCATGTTTCTTAAGTACATGGTACCTTTATTGACAAGACATTTCACAAGACGGTTTATGACATATTGGGTGGAAAAACCATTAGCTTAGGCTAGATAATTGATTCATCCCATGAGACTATCAGTGCATTGAGGGGATATCTATAACCGAGCCCCACTCGTATCGTACCTAACCCAAGCATTCCCCATATATCGAATAATTTATTTAATTTATGAATAATGTGCCTTATAAAATATACACATTGAGTAAAAGATATAGATTTATCAACATTTCCCTAGATATTAAATAATTTTAAAAGTAAATACTGTATGTAAAAATGGAATATGGTTGAGGAAATAATCATATACATGATAAATGATATGGATATTTAGGGGAAATATAATGTTCAAAGATCACTGAAAATTGAATATTTCAAGGGGAATAAAAAAGAAATCAAGGAAGTGAATATAAATAATATCCCTAGACAAATCAATCAAAAACCATCTAGAGGAAGAATACTGATCGTATCAATTCAATATATTCTAAGTGGAGTAAAAATTAAGGGTTTTTGTCATTGATGAATCTAAATACTATATAATGTTCTTTTAAAAACATTATTGAGGAAAATATCCTTCTTATTTTGAAAAACATTTTGAAAATAATTTTCTTTGAAAATAACTTTTAAAAACATGTTCTTTATGAATTATCCTTTAAAAATTAAAAATGAATCCTCAAAGAAATTACTATGATTTGTTTTTTACATGTAGTATAATGTAACAATAACATTCCTTTTGCAAGGTAAAAAGGTTAGAAAAGTTACTTTTCCAAAAAGAGACATGAATATTCCATTGAAAACAATTATAAAAGACAAAAGGGTAAAAATGTATTTAATAAATCATTCTGGAAAGGTTAATTTTTTTGAAACCTTTTTAGAAAATATGGTTTTTATAATAAAATAGGTTCTTTTACTTAAGAGAGAAATGGAGTATGGTTTTCTTAAAAAAAATTATAAAATATTTTGTGTAACAGAGAGTGAAAAAATGTTAGTATTTCATGAAAAATTTCATTAATAACTAGAGGAGAAGAATATGAAATTATATATTGAACAATTAATATATTAATTCCATTAATGGATTTTCAAGAATATGCAATCTCGATTAGAAAGAGATTGTGAAATAAACCCTTAAAATGATCATAATGTTGAAGTGTTAATTAATAAATGAATTGATTATGTGTATCAAATATAAATCCACATAAAATAATTTTAAATACATCAATATATATTCAAATTAATTATACACATAGTCATATATTATTAATGATAATTAAGAATAAATACAACCCAATGAAAAGGAATTTAATTATACAATTTATTTACCACTTGGTAACTTTTGAATTTATAAGCCCCATAAAATAAATAAATTAAAATTAAACTTTAAATACCATGAATATAAATACATTAATAATATAAAATAAAATATGGGTAGTATATACACTACAAAAAAAAATAAGTGGTGAAAATGTCTTCTGCATCATGAAAATAAAAGTAAGACAAGAATCCCTTACCCTTTATTTCCTTTTGAGTGAACAACCTTTAAACTCTGATATAATTGTTTTAAGCATGTTATTACTTATACCATAACCATAATCATATTTATAAAGTAATATATGAACTTTTCATAATATCTCATTACCCATTTGTTTACAATCTTTAATTGTTTTTACTATTTCAGGTGTTAATTGCCTAGTTTTTTTATTTTGTTTTGATTTGTTACTTATTTTTACTATTATTAGATTATGATTTCATCATATAAATAATTTTAAAAATGATTTAAATATCATATATATTTATTATATATTTATTTATAATAATATATTAAATTTGAATATAGGAAATGAAATGCATCGTTCATGGAGACGGTAGGCCATACATATGCATGAACACAACTTCTATTTATTATTCATATTAAAAGAATGAAAATTAAATTATATAATGTATATTATAATTATATTATCATATTTATTTAATTTATTTCAGATATTTTTTTAAAATAATCCTCCATACATTCCATGTATAGCGTGAACGAATCACATCACTTTGAGCAGGCGGTAGTCCACACGTCCACAAATGATGTCACCGTATTGCCTCAAAATGTAAATCATAATGATTTGTGAAATATTAAAATTAAATAAGAATAATAAAATAAAAAATATCATATATATAATATTTAACTATAAATAAATCATTATTCAAACCTTTAAAGGTGGCAATGGAAGAACAAACGACATCAGTTAGTGAGGCTGTAGTCCGCTGTATACACAAATGGTGATTGTGTATCCCATCTGATGGTTTTGTGTGAAGGTGTAGGTAAAAATATTAGAGTAAAAACATATAAGTATATATATGATACTGAGTATATTATATAATAATTATATAAAAATAATTTAAGGGGTATATAAGTAAATGAAACAAAAGTGATTGTTTAAGAACGTTACCTCTTATTTGGGTAACTCCTTTTGGTTTATACAAAAATATTTCCTTGGTATTAATTATGCCAAAATTTTTGCTTCTAAGATTAAAATATTTATTTTTGGGACATATTTGTGATGATTTTGTATGATAAAAATTTCTTGAAAGGTGTGAATAGGTGGTAGGGGTGAGTGCCTTATTATAGTAGAGGAGGAGTGACATTCTTGTAAATATAAAAAGGTAAGCACTACTGAGAGGTCTACCTTACATAATGTGCCTGAAATAATAAAAACATTGATAAAATAGGGTATTTGGTAGAAATATGGGTATTAAATAGGGTTTTTACATGTTTCTAGGTCATTTTGGACTTTTATTTTAAGGTTAGTCCTTTTTTAATCTTATTTTCCTCTCAATTGTTGTAATCAATTTTGATTTCATTCACTAATGTTTTTGGTAAAAAAATAATTTAAAATTATTATCCATTATAAATTGTTATGATAAAAAATATGGAATAAATTTTTCCAAATTAAAATCACATAAGTGACATAAATCAATTTAAATTTAATCCCACAGATGGAACAACAAAGAGGGGTTTTAAGGTAAAATGTTCAAAAGCTTAAAATATTTTTATATCCAATTTAAATGTGAAATTGAATAAAATGAACTAAATTGGATAAATTTATGTATAATTGAACTAATTAAACTTTAAAACAAATTTATAATATAATTTAACACTATAAATTATTTACACAAATAGCATTTTTTAATTAAAATTCAGTATTTTTCACTATTCATCAAAAAATAAAACTTCTCTGAAAAATACCAAAAATTAAACTTAAGATAATTATTATTTTATTATTTAATTAATTGTGTTTATTTTTAAATATAAAATTTATAAAAGTATCAAAATTCATTTTTAAATTAGGTGCACCATTAAAAGGCAGCAAAATTACCTTTTTTAGAAAAATACAATTTTTAATTATAAAACTAGATTTATTCTTATCTTATGCCTACCAAATATTTTGGAAGAATATAAAAAATTTTGATTGAATATATAATTTATATATTTCATTATTAAAATTCAATAATAGTAGTTAAAATAATTTATTAATATAAAACACCTTTGTGATCGTAAAAACATTTCCTTTATAGTCAATTGTTTTTTATATTCATTTCTAATTAATTGGTAATCTATGAATTAATTTTATATTTTTATAAAACACATATTTCAATAAGTTTTTTAATACTATTAATAAACTCTAATTTAATTTCAATGTTATATCTTATTTTATTAAATAATAATATTAATAGTATTCGGTGAAACTCAGTCTTATGTGTAACAAAAACTGTCGAAAAAACTCATTGTTTTGTGTGATGCAAGATAAATAAATATTGAATGAATTAAAAGATATAGAATCTATAAAATTTATTTAAAATATTAAAAATACCATAAATTATTTATAGGTTATATTTATTTCTATACCTGGTGTTGCATATCATACACTTTATCGAATAAAAGTTACTTTGAATTTTTAGGGTGTTACATTGGATTTTATGTAAGAAATATTATGAATACTGTCAGGATAAGTGATCTAACATAAGATGAGATATGTGAGACTTCATATTCATGTGATATTAATCCATATATTATTAAATCCATGTCAATAGAAAATTTCAGATATATTAGAATTGTTATACACACTATGTAAGGAAAAGGCTATGAGTTGGTTTCTGTTCTATAATCATTCTATCTCAAGTATAAATCTATAGAATCTTGCATATGAATATTTAGCTGGTAGAGTGTGATTACACTTATAAGAAGAAAACATGTCTAAGAATTATATTACAGTAATGTAAGCTTCATTGATTCTTAAAGTTACAATTTCAGAAGCACGTTAAGTTGTGTCGACACTCTATATATCATTATCTCGAGGACACCCTATCAAGTGATTAATTGATGTTACGATGCTGCCAATAGTATCTAAAGTATGAATGAAAGATAATAATTTTGTGTAACAAACTCTATTTTATGATGCTATTTTTTTCACTCATTTTCAACATCTTATAAAATAAAAAATTAAAATATCATTAGAAGGGATCAAACTATGGAATGAATGTTGAGACTATGTTACAGGAAATGTACTATAGATAGTTAACACATGATATGAATTGATGATAACATATTATTGAGAACTAAACCTATAGGATTCCCTATATGGTTGGGTGTATTGTTAATAATACTGTGAGTTTAAATTACACGCTGAATTCCCTGTTAAGTATTACAAATAAAAAAGTTGAAGATAAAATATCTTAAAAACTGGTAGCATAAGAATTATATTATTAGTGAAACATGATATTTCATATATAGGAAATAGTTATATTATCATTTGTTTAAATTATTATAACTATTTTGGCTACACGTTTTTGATATTATTATGAAACACCCATGTGAAGTTAACATTTACCATTAAAAATATTATTATGCAGTTTATACTGAATATTTTTTCCAATTCCCTTTCATCTATAAAAGGTAAATGATGAAAATAGACTATGAGATATGATTATATTACTTAATAACAAAGCACTGCAACATTGGAAAGCTATGATTTTCTACTACTATTTTGTTTCACTAAGGAATTTTGGAATCACCTCCTCCAATGGCCCGAAGGCCTTCATTTTTTATTGATTTTTGATAATCCACATTTCAAGGGGTGAGGTGGAACCTTTAAAATTTCTGTATGTGTAAGTATTATATGTCCTATAGGCCTTATAGAAATTCATTTCCTGTAGGCTTCAAACATTATAATTTATAATCCTCATGTTTTACAGATTAAAAGCATGTCATCAACATATAATAATAGGTAAGCATATTCATATTTAACAGTTTTATAATATACACATGCATCAAATTTACTTCTAGAAAACTAATTTTTAATGATAAAAAAATCAAACCTTTTATACCATTTCGTAGAATATTTTTTAAGTCCATACAAATACTTCTTAAGAATACAAACTTGATTAGGTTTGAATAGTTTTGAAAATACTTCAGGAGGAGTCATATAAATTGTTTCATCAAGGGTACCATGTAAAAAAATCATTTTTTACATCTAATTTTATAAACATTCAAGTCAAACTTGGCAGAAAAAGAGAGAATAATTCTTATAGATGAATTTTTAACAACTAGGGAGAATATTTAACTATAATTAATGTATTCATGTGGAAGAAAGCCTTTAGAAACCATTCATGCTTTGTATTTGATTTTAGTTTCTCCATAATTGTTTTCTTTCTTCTTATATGCCCATTTAGAACCTATAATATTCTGGTTATTAGGTTTCGGAACAACAACCCAAGTGTTGTTTTTAAGAAGTGAACTCATCTCTTCTTGCATTTCACTTAATCACCTAGTGGCTTCTTTGGACTTAATAGCTTGATTATAAGTTTGATGTTCATCATTAAACAAATCTTGAGATACATTAAATGCATAGGCAACAATATCTACCTGATTAAAGCATACTAGAGGTAAAATTACTCTTCTCTATCTATCCCGAGTGAGCTGATAATTTCTCATATCATCAGGATCCTCTGTTTCAAGTTCTGAACCCGAATCAGAATTGATTTCATCTTGAGTCTGAACAATGTGAGGAGCAGAACCAGTCCCGGTTTGGAATTGGGATTGGTCTCTATATTCAAAAGTAACTTCAACACCCAAGGGTGTTGATACTCTAGAGGGATCTTCAGTGCCATAATAAGGCTCTACAGGTTCATTTACCTTATCATTGGGGAGACCAGACTCATGAAACATGACATCTCAACTAATTATAAACTTTTTATAAACCGATCTATCTACCCATAGATGATACCCCTTAACACCCTCTATATAACCCACAAATATATATTTCAAAAACCTAGTATCTAGCTTATTATTATGTGTATGAGCATAATCTATGGATATAAAAATCATAAGTTGTGAAAGGCTCAGGGTATAACCTTTTCAAAGTTATTTAGGTGGCTTAAAATAATTACCAGAATATGGGAAATGATTAACAAGACATACTGCTATTGAGGTAGCCTCGGCCTAAAAGGACCTGGGGAGTTTTGAGTGGGACAAATTGCACCTAACCCTCTCAAGAAAAATCCTCTTCATCCCTTATTATGATCTATTATGTTTTGTAGTTTCCACAATAGTCTTTTACCTTTTGATTCCATCATATTCACAAAATTCAATGAATTATGTGGATAGATACTCTAAACCATTACCAGTTATTAAGTATTTGAGTTTCTTATTAAACTCACTTTCAACCACAGCTTTCCATTTCATAAAATTCTAAAAATTATCATACTTATTTTTGAGTATATAAATCCATAATTTCCTAGAGTAGTCATCAATTAATGTCACAAAGTATAAGCCTCCACCATGGGAGGTAACCCTAGAAGGACCCCACGTACCAAAATGAACACATTCAAGGGGTTCGTTAGCCTTATACATAGACCTACTAAAGATAACTCTTTTGTATTTTCCATATACACAATCTTCACATAATGGGAGACTGATAGGAGTGATAATACTCAAAATCCCCTATTTTTTGAGTTCATTAAGGCCCTTTTCACGAACATGAGCTATCCTTCTATGAAAAAGGGTGGTGGAATCAAGTTCTAAACCACAAGAGTTATTCAACTAACTTCTATAAACTTTTTCATGTAACACATAAAGGCCATTCTGAAGATTTACTTTCATGACTATGAGGGATCCTTGAGAAACTCTAAGGCTTCTATAGTTTGACTTAAAATAATATCCTTTCTAGTCAAGGATTACTAGGTATATTAGGTTTCTTTTTAGTTCTGGTACCCACCTAACTTCCTCAAGAGTCTTAATAGTCCTATCATGAAGCTCTAATGAAACTAATCATATTCCCATAATGTGAAATCTCCTTTTATTCCCTAAAATGACCTCTCCAGCTTTAATTTCCCTCAACTCAGTAAATAAACCCCTCCTAGGACACATGTGGAATGAACATCCCGAGTCTAGGATCCATTCATCTGAGATGGAAATGTTAGAGACATTTAACACATAATTAGTTTCAAAGTCCTACTCAACTAATAAGAAATGGCCATTATTATTGTCTCTATAGTCACCTTTCTTATTAGTAAAATTCCTCTTAATGTGGTTGGGTTATTTACATTGAAAGCACTTGATTACACTATTCTTATACATATATCTTTACTTCTTAGACTGACCCCTATCCTTTCTCCTACCCCAAGATTCACTTCTACCTCTAGACTCGCTTTTTTCCTTAGTATTTAAACCCTCTGCCTTAGCCTTAACACTACCCTTACTTTGAAGGTCTTTGGAGAGTAAAGCTGATTTAACTTCTTCAAGAGTGAGTGTATCTTTTCCATACATCATAGAATCTTTAACAAAATTAAAGGAATCATCTGATGAAGTTAATAGTATAATGGCATGATCTTCATCATCCAATTTAATATCTATGTTGGCTAGATCTAACAATATTTTATTAAATTCTTCAATGTGTATATCGACTGCAGTTCCATGGTGCATTTTTAAAGTATATAATCTCATGATGATATATTATGATATTCTGGTCATTGTATGTTATAAATTGTATGTATATTTCCTTGGTTTGGAGGCACCTTTCATGGTTCTCAGAATAGGTGAATTGTCGTGACATGCTTACCCCTTAGAGAGGGAGTACACTTAAATTGCGTTTTTTGTGATGATGGAACCAGGTATGGGGTGGAGATACAATGGAATGTCATGTTGAAGTTGCACTTAATGCCTAAGTATCTGGCTACTCGATGCCAAGTTTATTTGTAAGGAGCGCACTCAATGCCTGGTTGATTTGCGAGTAACGTGCTCGATGCCCAGTTGATTTGCATGTGGCGTAATCGATGCCTAGTTGATTTTCAAGCAGTATTCCATACTTTAGGTTGAAGATATTATGATATCATCTAGTCGTTTTGAAGATGCGCTCAGGGCATTGGAAGCCAAGTATCGAGTTTCTCAATGCCTAATTGATTTTAGAATAGTATGCTTGATTCCTAGTTGATTTGAGAGTGGTGCACTCGATGCCTAGATGTTGAACAACATGCCATACTTGAGGCCTAGGGTGAACTGAGTTTCATGTACACACGATTCCATGAGGTTTTGAAGTAAAAAATGTACTAGCATGGTTGATTTTTTTGTTACTACCGACTCTTTTCAAGAGATGGATTCCGAGCACCATGTGTTTGTTAATTCAGAGATGGATTTTGAGCACCATGAGATGGTCCATTTAGAGATGGATTTCAAGAACCATGCACTAGTCCATTCTCCTTGAGATTTTCCCTAACTTTCTTTTTGACATGGAGCTAAATCAGGTGTGACCAGGGATTTGGTGGTGCTTGGTTAGCACACCATCGCTCAGTTTTGATTTTTATGTTTATATGATTGTTATGCATTGATTATTATTATGGTATACACTTGTATACTTGAGAAAACTAGGTAAGGATGCATTGGTGGTGTCCTACTATGTCTTGTATTCACACCATACTCAGGCATTTAGATGTGCTTATAGATTCCATCAGAGACCTGACAAGGGGAAAGGACCATGTGGTGAATGGATGACTAGGTGGATCATGGAGCTGGAGAAGACCAGGGAAGACACTGGAGGACACCACAATTATTTTATTTATTATCTTATTTTCATTACTTTGTACAACTTTCCACTTTGGGAGATCTTGTTTATATACCATGTATGTCAACTTTAGTTTTTTCATTTACCCTGATTAATTATTTATTCTCTTATTATTATTATTTATTATCTTGCTCGATGACATGATATAGAGGGTATAGTCTCCCCATTATTGGACATAGACTCTCGATGCTAGTCGGTAGCCTTTTATGTATGAGGAGGCATGCATGAGGTCATGTAGCATCCGACTCGAAAGCCCAATGCAACATCATGTCTACATCATCCTACCTATGATGACTCATCGTATGCATTATCATCTGCACAGTACCTATGCCCAATGTGGCTTGATCTCAATTTTATATCATCCCTCCTGCGTCACCAGGCTTACATCATGTCTGCATCATTATCTGAGTCAATGTATGCATAGTACTAAATAGTACATGCACATAACTAGGCTTGATCTCTAGACCTCCTGGATGATAAGTAGGTGCTTTTACCACTTGGGTACACGCTCATTGGATATATATATATATATATTTAAAAATATGAAATTATTTATAAATATATTTATAAATATATTTATAATTATATAATTATAAATATATTTTAAATGTATATATATATATATTAGATTTATAATTATATAACTATTTTTAATTAGTAATATAAAATTATATATCTATATAATTATAATTATTTAATTAATTATTATTATTTATATATATGTGGGAAAAGGGGTGGGGGAACAAAACGCCAAATCAATTAGCGTTTTGGGGTAAAACCCAAAACACCAGTTGATTTAGCATTGCACTCCATCTCCTTAAAAATTATAACCCTACACTCATAAAAATAAAAAATAAAAAATAAAACACCACCCCTCTTAAATTTTTCCTCGTGCAACTAGTTTTGTGGAAGTTTCTTACTTGGATGTTGAAATCGTAGGAGATGACTAGTGATAGAAAACCTCATTTTCCATTTTTAAGTGCATAATTTATTATTAAAAGATTTATTTTTAGTTATGTTGTATAATATAGACTTGATGGAATACTAATGAGATGAAATCCCCATGATTTATTTCCTATGAATTTCAACCATTTTTATCTCAATTTAATTGACTGAAAAAATCTTCAACTATTGTTATCGCAAATAAATTATTCCCATGAAACATCAAAATAATGTTATCTATTTTCTTGGATTTGGAAACCATCTATTATCTGACCTAATGCAATCTAATTTTTAGGAATATTCTTATTCTTCTATCATATGTTATTCATCATGTGTTTTATATTATAATCCTACAAAAAGGTTCAATTTGAATTTTTTTTGAACACTAATTTTATTAGAATAAAAATGAGTTATGTGGAGTTAGCCACTCAGGGCAGAAGTGTTCATGATGTGGTGTGGGAATTCAAATAGAGTGAGAAAATAAATCTTTCTTTTGAGTTATTAGATGTTTCCCTTTATTATTTTAATTTTAATAAATAGACATTTGAACCTTATATTGGTGATTGACATTGATTTATTCCTTTATTATAAAAATTTTACAATATCTTTTAAATTATTTGTTTAGAATATAATGTACAAACATGACCATTAGTGAAATTATTCAGTATCCACACATGAATTCATTTGATTCTTTTATTACATTCACAGCCACATAAATATCTTTACGCAACACCACCCTTTATCAGCATTAAAAAAACGTTGATAAAGGGGTACCTTTATCAACACTAAAAAACGCTGATAAAAGGCACTTTTAACAGTGCTAAAAAATCATTGTTAAATGTGACCTTTTATCAATGCTTTTTTTAGTGCTAATAAAGTTAACCCCTTTATGAGATCATTTTTTAGTGTTATTAAAGGCTCCCCCCCCCCTTTATCAGTGCTTTTTTAGTAGCGCTAATAGGGGGTCTTCATCACGATTTTTTACTAGCGCTGATAAAGAGTGTATTTTAAAAAAATCATTAAAAATAATATATTAATATAATAATATATTTATATTGATATAAATATAATATATATATTTTAAATATGTTTTATATAAGGATAAATAGTCATTTACACATAATATATAAGATATTTAGTGAAAATGGATTATAAAATAATTAATATATATATATCTTTAATTAATAATTTGTTAATTATTATTGAGTGATATCCATTTAATAACAATTTGAAGATAAAAAATCTATAAATTAATAAAATATCTAAAATAAGTTAAAAATGAAACTTGGACTTCAAACAACCATAACTTTTGATTCAGGTATCTATTTGGGCTCTACCACATATTAAATTAAAGCCTGTGACAATTTTTACACACTAATGATAAAGGAAAACCCTTTGTAACATTTTTGAGTCTAAAAAAGTTCTAAAAGGCCTCCATAAATGAGTTTTTAGTTGGGGTACCCCAAATTTCTAACATTTTATGGAATTTCAACCTCATTTAAGGGGTTTTTTTGCCCATTTTCAATGGGGGATGAATTTATTCTCAGGGATTACATTCATATTGATATTATGGTTTTGAAATTTTATCATTTTTCGCAATGTATTTTTATTTATAAACAAATATATAACAACATATAAATATTTTATAAATATTCACACATAAAAAATTAATTTTATAAATAAATAATTAAAAATATTTCCATATAAAATATATTTCTCAATATATAAAAATTATCTAAATAAAAAATAATATCCATTTTAATTAAAATACAAATGTATGAATATTTATATACATATACAATTAATCTATAATATATATATATATATATTTCTGTGTGTATTGACAAACATAAATATATTTATCTACATATTCTAATATTTTTATATAAATATTAATATATAACATATGAAAATAAATATAAATATGTATAATTATATTTATAGATGCACACACATATATAAATATATGTGTGTGTGTGTGTGCGTGCATGTATGTATGTATTTATAAACACACACACACACACAAAACATATTATATATATGTGTGTGTGTGGATAAAAAATATAATGAAATATATATAAATATACAGATATATCATAAAATAAAGAAAAAACAATATATTTGAGTGGAAAAGGTGTAGCATTATGAGGTGGAGGTCTCAGGTTCAAAACTAACTATAGGCAGGGGCGCATCCACGCGGGTGAAGCAGATGCATAGTGCAGTTAAAGGTGTGGGGGGGGGGGCAGGATACTAGCACTATTAAAGTGGGTGGGGGTAGGCAAGTACTGATAGGGGAGTTGGTCCACCCTATGAATTTTTAGAAAAAAATCTTTTTAAAAAATTAATTTTTTGACTTTTATCAACATTTTTTTAGCACTAATAAAAGGGGCCATCTTTTAATAGCACTTCAATTATTAGTGCTTTTTTAGTGCAATAAATGACCTTTTTCATGCTTTTAAAGTCCATATCTATAGTAGTGATTTAATTACTTGATTTTCAATTTAAATTTGTATTAATTGATTGTAATTTTAGTTTTTTTATCAATAATTATTACTACTAGAATTTTTTTGAGTCTATTAATATGTTGTATATTATTAATTATATACAATGGCTCATATTTAATTTTCATTTTTTAGTTTGTTAGACATTAATAGAACTACTAGCGCTGTTAAGGGGGGTGGGGAGGATAGAAAACCTCTAATAAAAGGGGGGTTGGTCCACCCTCCAAATTTTCAGAAAAAAATATTCTTTTTTAAAATTTAATTTTTTGAATTTTATTATCATTTTTTAGTGATGATAAAAGGTACCCCCTTTTAATAGTGATTCAATTATCATTGCTTTTTTAATGTTGTAAATTTCCTTTTTGCACTCTTTTAAAGGCCATATCTATAGTAGTGATTTAATTATTTGATTTTTCAATTTATTTTTTTATTAATTGATTGTAATTTTAGTTTTTTTATCTATAATTGTAACCATTAGAAATTTTTTAAGTCTATTAATATGTTGTATATTATTATTTATATCCAATGCCTCATATTTAATATTCTTTTTTTAGTTTTTTGGACTTAGATGTATCTATCCCTGTGATTTATGAAGTGTGGTGTACATTCTTATTCAAATTTATTTTATTATATTATTAGACTCTATATACCTTCACTTTTTTTATTTTCAATAAATCATTTTCCATATTTTCATCAACATAACATCATGTTATGAATGATTTATCATCAATTTTTAGTTGAATAAATACATGGGTTGATTGGTTTTATTAATGAGATTATTTAAATTTTATTTTTTATTCCATAATTCAACTTTAAATACCCCAAAAATGAATTTAATTTGAGAAAATAATGATGGTGAGCTTTAAGATAAATCAATTTTCACTAAAAACATTAAATTTGAAAATGGAAAAAATGGTCATCCTATAATATTTAATGATTTTATTGTTGGATAAAAATTTCTTTTACATTAGTCTTTTAAATGTTATAAATATATAGAATCAAGTTTTAAAGTTTCAACTAACTATGATTTTATTGTGATTGAATTAGTTGTTGTAAGGACCTGTGTTTTTCCAAACTGCAAATTTTAGCATAAATTTTATTTTTTGTTGTTGGATGCTCATGAGGGGTAAAGTGGTATTTTTACCCTACCATTTGACCTCAGATAATTTTTCTAACCACTCTGTTGGTCTATAAATAGGGTTTTTACCCTAGGATAGGAGTTTGGTGGAAATCTGAGTTGTTCGAATTTTAGCGGAATAAATAATATTTAATATTATTAAATTAAATATTAATTTTTTCATGTAGGTTCATTTGGAAATAAATTTTTAATGGAGTGTCGGATTAATATTTTTTCTTCATTGTTGAGTCCGGAATAGGGAGTTTAGCCTAGGTGAGGCATAAATTCAACTCAGGCACCGGGGCTCGATCGGGCCCCTTTTTATTTTCTTTATTTTCTTCTTTTCTTTTCCTTATTATTTTTTCCTCCTCATCCTTGAACATGCCTTCTGTGTTCTCCTCCTTGGTCGTGTCCTATGAGAGAAAATGGAGATTGATAAAGAGAGAGAGATGGAAGGCAAGAGTGGTACCGTTTCGAAGCTCTTGATACGCTGAGTCGGCGTGTGACATCCGTGGATGGTGAAATCAATTGAATATTTGTTTGTTTCCATCTGAAGGTATTAATGTCTACATTTTTTCCATAGATCCCCTTTAAACATGTTTTTTTATGTTTCTAAATCCTGTTTATTGCTTGCTTGGGGCCTCTTGAGGCTTGATCTGTTGTTTCGGGGGTGAAAACAAGGGTTTCGAGCGATCTAAGGGTTTTCCCATTGGAAACCCAAGTTACAAAGTGTGTGTTCCAGAGTAACACATTATTTGTTCTTCCTATTCAGGGATGAATAAATTTTCTTAAGTACACATCGTGTACTCTGAGTAGACTCCATGTGGTGGCATGGTCATGTGTCCAACTGTGTGAGAAATAACACGGGTTTTTGGTTTTCAAACAGTACACACTGTGTACTTTTACACAGGAAGACCCCATGTGTACTGGTCATGTATATATACACATCTAGAGCGATATATAAGAGTACACGCCATGTACTCTGAATTACACGCCATGTACTTTTTCTAGCTTAGTAGTTTGGGGTATTTTGTGCCCTGAAAGTCAGAATTGGGCATGTGAGTAGTCCATTCTGAGTGTTCTTCCACGTAGATCGCAATGGTGGAATACTATTAACATTTAGAGGCCATATAAATAGATTTTTGGGGATTTATATCTGAATGAATAGGTTATTCCTCTGGTTATCAAGTTCAGTTGTCACCTGAGATTGAGACTTGGCATGGATGATAGGTTGGGTGTTCGGACCAACTTAGTTGAGACCTTTGATCTGAGATGAGCTATGAGATATATCTCATGACCTATACTTTTTAGGACTTCTCTTAGTGAGACGTTCCCTTCTAGCCTATGAGTCCGTGATACTGGATGCTTCCAAGGATCTCCTGAAGGGATGCCTTCGCTTATGTTCATACCTAGGGAGTCCCTTGTAGGATCTCTCTCCTATTATTCCTTTGAGAGGATCCCTATTGTAGGATGCCTATATTTTTCTTCATTTGAGGACCCCATGTAGGATTCCTCCCTTTCTTTTCACTAAGTATCCCTTGTAGGATGCCTTCGCTCGTGTTTACCTATAGGATCCCTAGTAGGACGCCTCTTTGTGTTTGACTTGAGGGAACAAGTGGGTGTCTGTGGTTTGAACAACCTTGAGTTGTTACATCGGGTTTGGGTAGATATGGTGTTTGGGTGTCCCCTAGAACCCGTACCAAACTTGTAATCCCATGGGGTTGTGAATGTAGTTTTGGGTTGGGAATTTGGGTCACCCTCACTCGTTTGTTTATATATGACTTGGTTTTGCTGATGCAACAGTATTTACTGGAGGTGCTTATTAGAGGGTGGTTGATGGTCCATACGTGATACATCTTTCTTGTTTGTTAGGATGCCCGGACGTGCTCTCTTGGGATTTGGCTTCTAAGACATATTATTTCTGATATTTTATAGGTACCCAGAGGTATTACATGGGACTTGGCTATTGAGCCTGAATGTGTGTGTGTGTGTGTGTGTATATATATATATTTATATATATATTTTATTGAGATTTCCAAAGGTGTTTCCTAGTATAGGGATGATGAGCCTTATGTGTTGACTTGTATGCACTAAGTGATACATGGATTCCCATTGTAGGAATTCCTTAGATGGTCTCATTGGGCTATTTATTTATGTACCTTGAGTGATACATGGATTCCTGTTGTAAGAATGCCTTGGATGGGCTTTGTGGGATGTTGAATGTAATTAAACCTTGAGTGAGTCATGGATCTAGTTGAGTGATTCCATGAATGATCTCATTGGTTGGATATGGTTATACCCTGAGTGATACATGGATCCAGTTGAGGGATGCCTTGGACAGTCTTAGTGGGTAATATACTTATGTACCCTGAGTGATACTTGGATTCAGTTGAGGGATGCCTTGGATGGGCTCAGTCGGTTGATGAATCTTACGCCTTGAGTGATATTTGGATTCCTATGTGGGAATACCTTGGATGGGATCATAGGCTGGATTTTATATGATTAGAATGATTATGTTTTTTCAGATCAATTATGGGACACCAGGGGTGTAGCATAGCGTCTCACCAGATGTCCGAATGTTTTTCCTAGAATCATTCCTTATAGGATTTATTGTCGGTATACGGTATCCTTATTTATATAATTGATCATTGGCATATGGTATCCTTGTTTAGTGATTGGAGGTGAGTACGAGTGAACCCAAGTGTAAAAAGAGCATTACCCCTGTGGTGACGTAGCTTGCTTAGAGATATAATTTCGGCGTTGGTCGAAGAAGGTACATGTCGATGGGATTACAGACCTAGAGATTGACTCAATGATACATGGCTTGAGTGGCATGACCTCCAACTCAATTCCCTTGAATAGGATGTCCAGGCAATTGGGCTTATGGAACTAAGGATCGACTACTGATGTGGTTTCTTGTTATTTGATTCACATACTCATGAATATTCATATTTATGTATATGTGTATAGGTATGGGACTATAAATGTGTACATATATAGACATCGACATCCAAGAAGGAATGTACCTTTGGTGCTTTTTCCTTACTGGATTGAATGCCTTCAAATCCTTGATGGTATTATCTTGGACGTATCTCATGTTTATAGGGAGGCCAATCAGGTTGCGGATTCATTATCTAAGAAGGCTATTGTGGAATCCAGCTCTGGATGGTCATTTATGGATTTTGATTGTTGTGTGCCCCTTGTGGATGCAGATGCATGTGGCACTGTATTTACTAGGCTTTGTAAACCCTCTTTTTGATGCCTTGTTCTCTTATTTATTTTTCAATAAAATTTGGTAGGGGTGGGTTTTAATCTGCCTCTGGGCCTTTTGGGTATATAGACATCGACATCCATGGTGTCACTTTCATAGTTTAAAGGGATTACATACCCTGGGTTTGACTGTGGTAGCATGTTTGGTTTACTTCATTTTGTTGTGTTCCAGCTAGGCTAAGCACGTTGTTGTTGCATACACTTTTAGCAGCATAGTTTTAGGTTTCTTGTCGGGGTGTCCTACTAAGATTATTTCTCACCCCTGCACGTGCACCTCAGTGTATGTGTAGACCTTATGTATTCTTTTCAGGTTGATCACGAGTTGCATGGTGGATAGTGATAAGACCCAGTGTTGCATGATTGAGCGGAGCTTCTCGAGTACTTCTACTAATCGGGTTGGTGTCGTTCGACAGTGTTTGGAGATCGAGTATGTGGGTTGGTTCGGAGTTAGTAGTTGAGCCCTGTACTTTTACTTTTAGCTTATTTTTTACTTGTATCTATATGGTCGGCCAAGTGGGTGACCAGTGTTGTATTTTATTACATAGTTTTTCAGGATTTTACAGCGTTTTACTATTACAACTTGTTCTATTTCAGTTGTTTATTGCTTCTGCACTCTATTTACTTTTTGTTGTGTATTATACTTAGTTATTTCCACTATTTTCTTACTATGTTATGCGGGCATAGTCTCCTCGCTATCACACCCTAGGCTCTCACTTCCAGCCGGAAGCCTCTGGCATACGGGGAGGTGCACTTGAGGCCTTGTGGTGAACCGGCTCGGAGCACCAGTTTAGTGGCTTTCGAATTGGGATGTTATAATTGTACACTTGTTCTCATATAATATTATGCCAATTTATCGAAATATATGGATGAAATTTAGAATTTTTTCATTGGGTAGTTGTGGGCTGGTTCAGAAATTTAAAATTTTGATGTTGTATCTCTTGTGTACAGTAAATATGCACATTTTGATTTAATGAATGTATAATTATATGAAATATGGATGTGGAAACATGGGTAAATGTTGAAAAAAAATATTACAATAAATAATGTATATTATTAAAACTTTTACATTTTTAACAACTTAAAAAAATGTTAGAAATATTATAACAAAAAATGTATGTCAAAATATTATTTTATTAAAATTATATTTTTACAATACATGATGTGTTTTGTTAATATCATATGAAAACACATCATACATTTTGTTAAAATTTAGTAACTTTTAATCAAATTAATTTCAATATCACTCAAAAGTGTGTTGTGAATTATTATTAGCATCAAAAAATGTGTATTGTTAAAAATGAATTTTCTTGCAGTGGAAACTACTAAATCCATGGGTTTCAATAGAAACTAAAATTTAAAAGATGATTTTACCAAATAAATAAAAGAAATAAATAGGGGATGAAGAAGAAACTCTTATGTTGGTTTTTATTCATAGCATAAGAATAACCTTTTAAGACTTCAAAATTCATCCAAATTGAAGAGAAAACTAAAAGAGAGATGGTTTGAAAGAATTATAAAGTGAAAAATATAATTCTAGGTGAGGATGGATAGAGAATATTTATAAGTGTGGTGAGTGATAATTTTTAAATAAAAAAATTAAATTAATTGTTATTTAATTATCATAAGTGATCCATTTCACACTTTAGTACTCCACTAAAATCTTAAGTGTGGAAATTATACCATAACTAAGTGAAATTAATCTTGGTCATGATTATATATTTATGAAATCGTATATATTGTATTTTTTAGCATTTTAATTTGATTAATAAAAAATAATAATATTATAATGATTAATTTGTTTTTTTATTAATTTAGCTCGGTAGATTATTGAATTGGTTCAAACCAGTGAATTGGGAACCATTCATTCATATCATTCAATGAAATTACTTTATTTTTATTGAAGGTGTTTTTTTAAACCTAAATTCCTTTTAGTAAACTAAACTTGTACATAGGTTAGGGAGAATGGCTTGATATGTTTGATTCGATAAAAAAATCTTATTGAATCAATTTTTTTTGTCTCAATTATTAAACATGTTTGTTTTTTATTATTTTATTAATAATAGTATTGTGATTAGATTCTAATAATTTAGGATCGAAAACAATTAGACCTTTGATTCAATGATAATTTCAAGATAAAATTAAAGTGAAAAAGTGCGGAAATAAAATGAACACTGGATGTAACATGAAAAAACCATCCAAATGAAAAGGGGTAAAAAAACCACCGGCAAATAGAAGGATCTCACTATGGTAAAAATTGTGGGTACAAAATCTCTCTCAATTACAAGGAGAAAACACTCAAGAAATTCTTTCTTGACTATATATAGAAACACCTCACAAAATATTACACTCAAAGCTAAATATGTGTTGCTTGAGAATCCATTAATGAAAAATGTTGGAGGAGATCCTTTTTCATAGCCTGCCTTCACCCCCTTTGGTCTCACCTCAATTAAATATCTTTTACCAAATTAATTGGGGAAATTAATGGTAGGGTGTCACCCACTTTGAATGAAATGAATGTGGCAAACATCATTATTATTTTCTATTTCCATGTCTTCCAACATATCTCCCACTTTGAGATTTTATTAAGTGTCAATCACATCTCCACACATCCTTTCTATCTGCCGAACAGATAATAACATGAGCTAACATAATTTATATTGCAAAAAAATATATAACCTAATTATTGAAATCACTTTTTTTTGTAAAAAATGATGAAGGGATTTGAACCCTCTATCGAGTATACAAATTCCTTCATTGTTGTCTCCTTTGACATATAAAACTCTATCTACACTGGGACTGTTGCAAAATGATTACAACGCCCCAATGAAAGGGTTATCCTCGATTGAATTTTCATCTGACCCTTTAGTGGTTTTGGTAGATAATAGAACAATTTACCACTTTCAGTTGGTAGGATATAGAATATAAAATACTTTTACTGCCTATGATTCCATTATAAACAGTTTGTCTTTATACCCTTCTTTACTGAAATCTACTTTCACAAATCCCAATTCATCTATTTTAATAACACTCTTATTATCAACCCACTTTCATTAAAAAACGGAACATGGAATGTGTTATAATACAACTCTCATATTTTTTTGATGATGCCAAAGTATAATATATTCACGTAAATTTGATTTTTTTTCTTAGTACCATAAACATATATCGCTTAAACCATAAGTGTAACTCCAATATTTTTCATGGTATTGTCTTCATCATGTTCATTTGTATAGATTGTATAACCATTAATTACATAACCATTATAAGATAATATATAAAAACATGGTTATATAGATAAACATTGAAGTCATTCTAAAATTTAATTTGGATTTTCATCTGACTCATTAAAAATATAGTCCCAAAACCATCTTATAAACTGTTGATTATGTGTATTTGATATCCATATTTTAGCCCTTGATGGATTCAAATGCCTAATAATTTCTTTGTGGGTTTCAACATATTGGGAAACCTTTAAACTATTATGAAAAACATAAAGGTGGACCTACTCTCGATATATGATATTGATTGTGACAACATCTCTTCTAGAAAATCCTTCACCCTCAAGCCACCCAGTGTGATGAGATTTTAGTAGACCAATGATTTCCACACCGAATGGGTAGTCAGTATAGAATTTAATGGATTCCTTAACAATATATCACTCTATAATAAAACCCTCTAGCCGACTTCGTTTTTTGATATACCCTTTCAAAATATTAATATACCATTCAATGGGGTACATCCATCTATAGTGTACAGGACCACATAGTCGAATCTCTCTCACCAAATGAATCATCAAGTGAACCATCATATCAAATAATTTTGGTGGGAATAACATTTTAAATTCACATAATATGATGGAAATTCCCTTTTCAATGGTTGTAAATTTCATAGGGTTTATAACTTTGCTCCATATATCTTTGAAAAAAATAGATCTTGGTTAATTTATGACGAACATTATTGAGAAAAATGAAATATAAAGCTAGAGGAATTAGATTGTTCATAAAAACATGGAAGTCATGTGATTTCAGACCCTTTAACTTTAAATCGGTCATTAACACAATATTTTTTTATATTTGATGAATACCCATTTGGAACCTTTATATCATTTAAGAAGTTTCAAAACCAATAACTCTCCTACCTGGAAATAGTGTAAGCAGCTAGAGGAAGAAAAGTTCATTTTTCACCCTTCACTGGCACCAACTCTTCTCATATTCCCATGTCAACCATGTTAAACCTAGCCTTAATTCCATCCTTTGTTTTTTTGGGTGCATTTAGAAATGTTCTGATGAAACCATCACATAATTTTTTTCAACATTCATAAAATCAAGAAAATGTCTAACGTACAAACAATTCCAATATGGAAATTCAAAAAAATGATCACTTTTTCCAACCAGTTTTCTTAAGGTTTTTCAAAAATGGTATACCAAAAGTAGTGTCTTTATTTTTTATTTTCTCAAGTAGTTGATCATCTGTTAGTAGAGATGGTGTTGTACATTCTTCTGAACTACCATTGAATGATATCATCCAAGATCGGTACATATGTCATCGAGGTATAAATTTGTGATTTCCTAGAAACACGGTCTTTGGTGAATGTTTCAACCTGATTGATTATTTTCCTTATTCACAAACGGGACACCCTTTAGTTCCTTTAATGTTATATCCTAAAAAATTTCCATAAGAAGGAAAGTAATTTATCATTCTGTACAACATGGCTCTCAACATGAAGTCTTCATTTTTATAAGCACCATAGAACATAACACCTGAATCCCAAAATAATTTCAAATCCTCGATCAATGGATCCAAATAAACATCAATTTCATTACCTGGTTGTTCTGGCCCTGATATAAGAATAGATAACATAATGTATTTTCATTTCATGCATAACCATGGTGGAAAATTATAATTTTCCAACATAACTGGCCATGAACTGTGAGTGCTACTTTGAAAACCAAAAGGATTCACTCCATATGTAGATAATACAAGATGATGTTTTATCGGCTCATTTTCAAATTCAGGATACCCATGATCAATTCTCCTCTACTGAGGAGAGTCTGTCGAGTGATGAAGTTTACCATATTTATTTCTTGTATCTCTATGGCATTTGAATTGTCTTATAATCTTCTCACTTCCCTATAAGCTCTTAAGCTTTGGAATGATGGGAAAGTGTCATAAAACTTTCTTAGGACCCAATTTATCTTTCTTGTATCGAGAAAGACCACAATTTAGGTATTCTTTAAGTGATTTGTGATCCTTGAAAAATAGTATACAATCATTTGAGCTTGCATGTATTCTTTCAGAGATCATACCCATCGAACGTAGCATTAGTTTGGTGTCATATGTTTGGATAGGGAGCTCATTATATTTTGGGAGCATGTTATTCAAGAGAGAAAGTAGTTTAGTAAAATCGGTATCACTCCATCTATTGTCTACTTTCAAATTATACAGCTTCAATAAGGTTGACAATGTTGTATATTTAGTGCATCCAATATACAATAGAATCTTTGCACAACCCTTTAACTTATCAAAAAAATTTAGACAATCACAAAATTCATCTTTAGTTGTCCTTATCATTTCCTCAATACAATCTTCATCATCACCCACATAGGTAATTACATCCTCGATACAGTCTTCTTCATTTTCCACACTTGTAATCATATCATATGATCCATAAAACGCAGTGCTATCTCAGTCACTAGATACATTCACTTTTCCCATTGTTTATTCCAACATTTATAACTTCTATCAATTCTGCGACAAATCAAGTGTTCTTCCAACTCCTATGTACTAATTATTCTTGAATAACAATAGCATAAACAAGGTCAAAGGATTTGAAAAGAGTCATATGCATGATATTTTTCAAACTTGAATAACTCTTTCACTCCATCTTCACACTCTTTTGTCATATGATTGACATTCATCCATTCTTTATTCATATTCATCCTATTTGATTCACTAATATTAATATTTAATGGAATAAATACACAAAATATGTTCAATTGAATATAAATTTTAAATAAATATATTCATATATTGAAACACAAGTATGGTACCTTTCATACTTCTAAAATCTGGAAAATGAGTATATAGAACCAGTTAGGTAGGAAATTAAAGACCCTTAAAATTGATTATAGGTCGGGGTATGTGTCTAAAGAGTTTATTGAGTTCTATAGATCTGAATATTTCCAAAGACACCAGAAATTCACTCTCTAAAAGAGAAGACAAAATAGTATTTCTACAATGACCACCATTCTCCATATTCTTATTATCTACCACAATTATAGAAGCCCCTTCAGCATGTGGGACAATTTAATCAGTTATATCTTCCAAAACATTAGAACATATAGATAAAACGTATGGAAACATCCTTTCCTTAGGTATTTCATATCTTTTCCCATCAAATTTGAAAATCCCTTTGTTTCTTAGGGAGTTTAAATTAGCCAATTGGGATAATTATAATCAATGACTACTTCTTCAACTAGAGAGACTTTAAATATCAACTTCCAAATATCCCATTACAAATAAAGGGATCCTGATGCTCTTATACTAGTTAATACAAGGTGACACAATATTTGAGAAATATTCTTCACTAGATTCTTAGGATTATTTTTTTAACTTCCAAACACTTCTTCATACAAAATCTTCTTCATCAACATATTGACATTAAGCTAATTTGACAAATCAATTGAATTGACATTCATTGACTGAAAATAAAATATATATAAAGAGTGTAACAAACCATGTTTTTAATATATATGTGTGTGTGTGAGTGTGTGTTATAAATAAAACTATATTTTATATGGTTGTACAAAAAAAATATTTTAATATTATTAGTATTTATTGTATAAGGTGCTCAGATTTTAATTGTCTATGAACTTATGGGTTATATATCAAAATATGAATTGAAATTATTTGATATATGTGAATAAAAAATATAAATATTTTTATGGTAATATTTAATTTGTTAAAAATGTTAATATATCTATAAATAAAATATTAATTTGAAAAGAATATTTCTAGCAATGATTGTTAACCCTACCAGTGGTATAACATTTATATATTGTCAATTAAATTTGTTTAATGGAATATATATAATTTTAATGTACAAAAATAACTAAAATATAGAAAAAATTCTAATAAGTGATGAATAATAAGTTATAGGGGTTGAAATTAAACAAATATATGTTCTAATAATAATATAATCAGTGTTATGGAAAGTAAAATATCAGTAATTTTAAATATGATTTGGGGACTTAACATTTAATATGTTAGTTTGAAATAGTTATATGAGCACCGTACTAATATAAAATTATAGGTGCTATAAGAAAATACTTAGTAATGAATTATTTATAATGGAAACACACATTAATTCAAGATCGAAATGTATATATCAACATAGTCATTTTCATCAACAAGATTTAGGTATTTAACCATTTAAAGGGTACTCTCAAATCAATCCATTACTATATGAAATAATCAAATAACAAGAATATATCAACAAACAACATTTTCACCCCACAGATAACTCATCAACCCACACTACACCCAAGTATCATCAAAATGTAGACCAATTCAAACCGGAAACAAAGAATGCACCACCATAGTGAATCATTGGGAGAAGAATGGATGAAAATAAGCAAGTAGGGTCTGATGGCGGGGGCAACATTCGTCCACAAAATGTGAATCGTTAACAGGCTATGTGCGACTGAAAAAAAGGTGCAAAAAAGATAACATACCTTAGATTTGGAGGTCTAGTGCAGTAGGGTCTGATGGTGGGTGCAGCGTCAGAAGAGGTAGCGGCAGAGGCAGTGGTGGTGGAAGAGGCAGTGGAGGCAGCGGTAGTAGTGTCCGGTGGTGGGGGCAGCAGCAGGGGCAACGGCGACAGATGCAGCAGAGGCGGTGGAGGCAGTAGAGGTAGATGCAGAGACAACGGAGGCGGAGTTGGTGGCAGCAGAGTTTTGGTTCCGTGAAAGCTTAAGGCGCGAGCGGTGACAAGGTTCTATAAGGGTTCTATTTATAAAAACATGAATGACTTTTATCAGTGTTTTTTGGAAATCATTGTCTGTTTTATAAGCGCTAAAATAGAAAGCATTGATAAAAAATACATTTACCAACGTTGTTTTAGCACTGATAAGGATAAGCCTTTATCAACGCTAAAAAAGCGTTGATAAAATGTGTCTTTATCAGCGCTAAAATTATAGCACTGATAAAAAATATTATTATCAGCGCTTTTTTAGTGCTGATAAAGATTTAATATTAATAATTTATTTATATTATTACATATAAATATAATAAAATAAATAAATACAATATATATATATATATATATTTACAATTATAACTTCAAATAAATAAATTTTTATCTATAATTATATATATAATAAATATATTTACAAATATTTGTATATATTTATATAATTATATATATTTATAAAATTATAAATAAATAAATATTTATTATAATTGTAAATTTATAATAAATATATTAATTATATTTATAATTTTAATTATAAATAAATATTTATTTATTTAAATAATTAAATAATTATAATAAATATATTTATTATATTTATCAATATTTATTATATTTATTTATAAAACTATAAATATAATAAATATTTTTATTATGATTTTATAATTATATAGATAAATATTTATTTATTTATAGTTATAAGTATAAATATATATATATTTATTTAAATAATTATGAAATTGTAATAAATATATTTATTGTATTTATAATTATATATAATAAATATATTTATTATATTTATTTATAAAATTATAAATATAATAAATATATTTATTATCAGTTTATAATTATTTAGATAAACATATATTTAGTTATAATTATAAGTATAAATAAATGTATATTTATTTAAATAATTATAGAAATGTAATAAATATATTTATTATATTTATAATTATATATAATAAATATATTAATTATATATATTTATAAAATTATAAATATAATAAATATATTTATTATAATATTATAATTATTTAAACAAATAAATATTTATTTATACCTAAAACTATAAATAAATATATATTTATTTAAATAATTATAAAATCATAATAAATATATTTATTATAATTTTATAATTAATATATTTATTGTCATTTTATGATTATTTAAATAAATAAATATTTATTTATAATTATAACTATAAATATTTGTATATATTTATAAATATTTGTATATATTTATATAATTATATATTTTTTAAAAAATATAAATATAATAAATTTATTTATTATAATTTTATAATTATTTAAATATATATATATAATTATAAGTATAAATAAATATATTTATAAATATTTGTATATAATTATAAATATATATATTTATAAAATTATAATAAATGTATTTATTTTAATTTTATAGTTATTTATATTTATTGTAATTTTATAAGTATTTATAAGAACATAATAGGTTCATGGTTATAACATGAATGAATAATATACCTAGTAAAGTATAGATCATAAAAAATCAGTGTATAAATGAACATTCATGATGAATACATAACATATGCATGTGTTATCATAATATAGGTAATCTTAACATTTAGAAACCCATAATCATGTCCAAAAATAAACTTATGATCATATAGATTTTAGTTATACTCACACATCAATATATGAACATAAATAATGGTAATCATGTTTATGAATATCCTCATTAACTCATGATATATATATATACCAAATTCATTGGAGACAATTTATATATTTATTTGTAATTATAATTATAAATAAATATATTTATAAATTATTAATATATAATTCTAAATATATAATATTTGAATTATTATATATTTATAATAATAATCTGATTTTGAACGGGATGTGAAGAATGAAGTGGATGAAGAATTGAAGCAGGAGCGTTCCTTATCTTGTAAAGGCAAGAGCAATATGAAGACAACTCTCTCCCATGTTACGAAGGATGTTTTACATGGGGATTCCCCTCACTTGGGGTACCCACTTGTGGAGGAAACAGAAGGGGCTTGACAACAAAAGTCATGGATGCGAGGGCGCCATCCAAAAAGTTGTGGGCGAGTGCATGGTGGAGATGGGTGTGGTTGGTTTACCAGGTCCCAAGAACTCACTCTGGAGCCGGTTAAACCCAGGGAAAAGTACTATGTGCTTTTCAATCAGAAGAATTCACAGTCAGAATGGGAATCAGCTAATGACACCCCGAATTATGGAGACAGTTATGATTTTTAGTTTTTCTTTTTTGGATGTGGGTGTGTCCTTTGTTTGACCATGTCTTTTCTCTTTCATGTTCGCCCTTTATTTTACAATAAATTTGGTAGGAGCAGGTTTTCCTGACTCATGGACCTTCCTGGGTATAATATTTGAATTATTAATAAATATATATTAATATATTAATATATTAATATATCATATTTATATTAATTATAAACATGTGTTTTTAATTAATGTATATAAATAAACAATATTTTTTAATATAATTATAATAATTTTAAATATATTAATAATAATTTTTATTAAAAACTTTTATCAGCGATAAAAATAGCGCTGATAAAAGTCGGTGCATCCCTTGCCCTGATCTGTGATAGTGTATCTTATTATCTATCTGTGAAAATTTTAAATAGATAATCCAATTAAGGGAATATTTATTTTGAAAGAGATAATTGGTTTGGGAAGCTTTATGGTTCTCTCATTGTCAACAGATTTTTATATAAGTGCAGGAAGCAATGAGGTGTTTAAGTTTTTGGAGTATTTTTTGGACCATAATGTAAGGACCCGACCTGTACCGGGGCTCAGGCCACAACTATCCCATGCCCGCCTCTATAGGCCAGGGGCTGGCGACTAGCCCTGAAGGCACAACAAACTAGGGGAGATCTTTTCCTAAGAAACTGTACACACAAATGCAGCCAACTCAATGCAAAAGTGTAGAGGAAAATAAAGAAAGATACAACACTACTGTAATGACCCAGTTCTGGGTGCCACCAAGAGGTGTCTCATACCCGGTTGGTCACATAGACTCAAGCACATTTCCCTAAATGCCAGAGGCTTCTGACTAGTAGTGAGATCCTTGGGTATGATAGTGGGGAAAATATGCCCTCATTGGCAGAGTGTGCACAACAGAATAGAAAATAATAAATAGTAGCGGAAGCAATAATACCATATAACTGGTAAATAGTGGAATACTAAAAGTAAATAAACAACTGGAGCACATATATAAATAATGCATGTCACATATGTCTAGGAAAACAACCAAGAAAGTCAAAATGTTGGAATAAAGTACTAAACCAAAGTACAAAAGAAAACAAATAAACTCCACCATCATTGCAATCCTAAGCTTGGTCTCATGCTCTCCATCTCCACAATAATAAAGTACCTAATTATCAAGAGAGCTTTTCCTTATCTATACCTGAAACCATATAATCTGTTTGGGTCCAAAAACATGATCCAAATAGGGTGTGAGACAAATCCCAGTAGGAAACCACCACAAGATCTATGCATAACTGTTAGTGAGTATATATAGTAGGTAATAATGAAAATGTAGAAAAGAAACTAGGAGTACGCAAAAGTAAACAATCCTATAGTTTCCATTTACATTCATTGGCATTTAATGTTCATCATTTAATCAAGTAGGTATCACAATGGGTATCTCAGAAGACTACCTGATAGGGCTGAATCCAATCTTGTTCTTTAGCTTGGCAGACGCCTCACAAACATTCAATATTTATATTAACCCTCTGGGTAGCACACATAGTCTAACCCCTATGGCCAAGTAATGCAATAAAGGCAAAGACGCTATGAGAAATCACTTACCGTCAATTTCCCCTATGGTGTTTACACAATAACTACAGACTCTATGGGGAAGCACTCAACATCAATTCCCCCAGTGGTATCGTAAGGTAACCTATACACTCTAAGGGATCACTCACTATTAACCCCCCTCTGGTCTTGTAGTGTGAAATATAACAGAAACACTGAGGAAGCACTCAACATCAATTCCCCCTGTGGTCTAACTACACCAGGTTCTCACAACCATGTGCAATTCAATCATGCATAAATGATATCAAGCATCCCAAATTAATCTCAACTACTACATGGCTAAACAATTTCAATGCATATCACAAGAATTTAACAACCACCAAAAGGTGATTACTTCCATCCTATCAAGCAAGGCAAGGGAACAAGGTATGCCTCATAGGAAGCCTAGACCAAATGGTCCCGAACATTCAAACAAGGAAACGCACCCATGGGGTGTTCCTCAATCATTCGATTCCACATAATATCACAACAACAAACCCTTAATCCAATAAAAAATCTAAGGAAGATAAACTAGGGTTCAAATTCCTTAACCCAAAATACTTGAAACATGTGTAATTGTCACTTTGGCATATAAAACTCAAATACAAACGATGAAAGTCAACAAACCACCTACCTCGATGTTGTACAATAGATATATCTGAACCTCATCCTTTGAATCGACCTAGAATGTCGTAGATCTACAAAAACATCAAAAACGTTCAACCTTGAATAACTCGAGAGAGAGAAGAAATCAGGTGGAGATATTCAAGAATGAAGGACTCGCCAGTGGGATTCCAATGCACCCACCGGAGATCAAATCAGACCTTGTATGTAGAAACAGTGTCTCAGAGAAAATTATTTTCTCTCGGTCACTCCTGGAAAAACCAAGGCTAGAAGAATATGATTTTGGTAATTAGAAGTGACATCAGTCCGATTAGTCAAATAAAAGAAAAATTACAAGATGTGTTCATTTAATGTACACACTGTGTACATGCCTTAATCACCCCCCACTTTAGGCAGTCTCCATGTCACCTTACATAGCCATGTACTCAGTCATTACATGGCCAGTACACGGCTACCCGCGGTAACCAGTACACAGCGTGTACTCCCAAGTACACGGCATGTACTCCCATGTACACGACGTGTACTTCTAAAATTTCCAGAAACTCCCCTTTTTCTCAAAAACACTTAAAAACAAGATCCATACCTGAAAAGAAGATCTAGGTTCTTACAAACTTCCCACCTTTAAGAAATTTTTCCTTAAATTTTCTTAACAGGGTAGCAAAGAAGAAGAATCCTCAAAAAACTCTAGCCACTATGATCGCACATCAGCCTCCCTCTCCCAAGTATCATATTGTACTCGCCCGGGCTGCCATAGCACCCATACCAGAGGAACAAACTAGCCACAAGGAACCTTCATACTGTGATCCATAATCCTGATAGAATGCTCCTCGAACGATGTGTCCACCTCCAAATCAACCTCCTCAGGTTGAAAAACATGAGTTGGGTCTGAGAAGTAACGTCCTAGCTGAGAAACGTGGAAGACGTCGTGCGTAGCCTGGTACCTCTGAGGTAACAATAACCAATAGGCAATCGGCTTGACTCTCTCCAAAACCTCAAAAGGCCCGACATATCTCGGTGAAAGATTTCCCTGTCTCAAATCCTCCTATGTCCCAACCTCAATGTGACATGTAGGAAAGCCTGATCTCTGACCTCAAACTCTAAAGGTCATCTCTGTAGATCAACGTAAGACTTCTGTCAGGACTATGCAATAGCCATCCTCTTCCGAATCAACTCCACCTCCTCTGTGGTCTCCCAGACAAGACGAGGTCCCAGCATAATTGTCTCTCCTACCTCCAGCCAACATAGGGGTGATCGACATGGCCTTCCATACAAAGACTCATATGGTACCATTTGAATATTTTCTTGAAAACTATTATTGTAGGAAAACTCCAGCAAAGGTATGTGCTTCTCCCAAGAACCTCCAAAATCTAGGACGCATGCTCGAAGAATTTCCTCCAGCACCTGAATTGTGCGCTCTGATTGGCCATCTGTATGATGATGGTAAGCGGTATTCAGAAGTACCTGTGTACCCAAAGCCCTCTGTAGCCCTTTCTAGAAACGTGAAGTAAAGCGGGCGTCCCTATCTGAAATTATAGAGTGTGGAACACCATGAAAACGTACAATCTCTTGGATGTACAAACTTCCAAGATAATCAACACTGAAGGTCTCCTTGATTGGTAAAAAGTGAGAAACCTTTGTTATTCTGTTAATGAAAACCCAAACCGCATCATTCCCTTGAGTAAACCTCAGTAAACCTGTCACAAAACCCATCGCAACATCATTCCACTTCCACTCAGGAATGGCTAACTGCTGTAAAATCCTAGATGGTTATTGATGCTCCACCTTCACCTGATGATAGGTGGAACACATCATAAAAAAACTAGCAAAATCTCTTTTCATACCTGGCCACCAATACTGACGGTGTAGATCTTGATACATCTTGGTGACACCAGGATAAACTGCCCAAGTTAAGGAATGAAAATCCTGCATCATCTCCTCACGTATGTCTGTTGACACCCATATGCGTCCATGAAAATGTAATAAATCATCCTCACCTATGGTCCACCTAGGATTTGGGCCCTCTCCTAACACACTCTCCCATAGGACTAGGCCATCAGAATCTGATAGTTTCCTCATTCGCACTTGATCAAGTAGAGTAGAGGTAACAACTACAGAAGAAAGAAATGTCTGACCCTGTCTGTCATGCACCTCTAAATGCATTTTAGAGTATAGATCCATGAGATGCCACTCACTACTGGCCTCCTAAACTGCCTATATCTGATTCCTCCTACTCAAGGCCTCAGCCACTGCGTTGCCTTTACCAGGCGTGTAGGCAATCTCAAAGTCAAAGGACTGAAGCTACTCATCCCACCTTCGCTGTCTCAAATTTAGATCATGCTGGGTAAATATATACTTGGGACTTTTGTGGTTAGTGTACACCAAAAAATTCTATCCCATAAGGTAATGTCTCTAATAGTGAAAGGCATGAACAACTGCAGCCAACTCGAGATCATGCATTGGCTAATTCCTCTCATGTGGCCTCAACTACTGAGACTCATACACAACAAATCCTTCCCATTACATAAGCATTGCTCTCAGCCCGATACCTGATGCATCATAGTAAATGGTGCAACTCTTACCCAACTCTGAAAAAACTAGTATCGGTGCTGAAATCAACCTCCCTTTCAGCTCCTGAAAGGCTGACTCACAAAAATCTGTCCACGAGTACTTTGCACCCTTTTTAGTCAGGCCCGTCAGTCGTGCTGCTAAGCATGAAAAGTCATGTATAAATCATTTTTAGTAACCATATAGCCCCATAAAACTTCATACCTCAAATATATTCTTCAGATTCTCCTAGGAAACTACTACTATTACTTTCTATGGGTCTACTAACACTCCTGTCTCTGAGATAACATGACCCAAAAAGTGAATTTGGTCCATCCAAAAGTGGCATTTTAATATCTTAGCATATAACTGATGCTCTCTTAGTATACTCAAAACAATCTCAAGAGGTATGGTATGGTCATGTCGAGTGTGAGAGTACACCAAGATATCATCCATGAAGACTACCACAAAAGAATCCAAATATGGATGGAACACTCTGTTCATCAGTGCCAAAAAAATGGTAGGTGCGTTTTTGAGACCGAACAGCATAACCACAAACTTGTATAGACCATACCTACTCTGAAAGGATATAAGAGGTATATTTAATGGTCTAACACGCAACTGATGATAAAAAGATCTCAATTGATTCTTTGAGAACACTCGAGCTCCTCGAAGTTGATCAAAGAGATCATCAATCCTCAGCAAGGGATATTGGTTCTTGATTTTCAATTGGTTTAGCTTTCGATAATCCACAAAAATTCTAAGGGTATCATATGTCGTCTTTGTAAATAGGATAGGAAAACCCCAAGGAGAAGTACTAGGTCATATGAAACCCTTTTCTTGTAACTCCTTTAACTGATTCTTGATCTCCTATAACTCTGATGTAGCCATCCTATAAGGAGGAATGGAAACTGGTGTCGCCCCTAGCACAAGCTCAATAGAAAATTCTACCTCTCACTCTGGAGTAAAACCTGAAAAGTAATATGGAAAGACATCTCTAAAACGATCCACCATGGGAGGAAAATCCATCTGTGAAGTCCCTGGTCTACTAGATATAGACTAGAAATATAGGTTGTAACACCTCTCAACTTGTGATGCTTGGGTCCTGGTCTACTTTCCTAGACATACCATTAACCCTTATGTAGAAACAATCCACCCTATGGTGACGTGAAACTCTCCCTATGGTGATAGAAATCGACAACAACCTAGAAGGGAACTAACCAGTCCATTCTGAGAATGACGTCAAAAATCATCATCTCTAAGACATAAAGGTACCATAAGAAATGATGCCCACTAACCTCAAGAGGTCACTCCTTAGACTAACATACACTAGCTTTTCTAGTCCCCAACGGTGTGTCTAGCATCATGATATAAACATAAGTGAAGATACAGAGCCTAAGGTTCTCCACAACAGGCACAAATATAAAGCTATGGGAAGCCCCTATATCAAAAAGAGAAGAAGCTAAAATTGAGGAAACCAAAACCGTACCTCTAACTGTAGAGGGTCCAGGATTCTGCTCTTGCTGGATCTTCTCCAATGCAAAAGCCTGACCTGAACTGTGACCCTGTGAAGATGTATGAGATCCTTGAGCTGATCCACCCTGTGGATGTCGAAAACCCTGTGTCGGACCACTACATCCACGACCACCACCTCAGCCTGAATGGCTTGAATAACTCCATCCCCCAGTCTAATGTGGGACTAGTGGTCCAGATCTGGTATGAGGAGTTGAAACAAATCCCCCCTCACTAGTTGCTAGAAGGAGGACATTTCATAAACGCTGAAGATGTCCCATCTTTCCACAAGATTGGCACTCAACCGGGTCTCTCGAGCATTGAGGTTTCTTATGTCCACTCTTCCAGCACTAGTAGCACACCACCTAGCTACATGAAGGAAAATACCACCTACTCTTATCTCCATGCGTCGTCTCCCTATGACACTTCCTACTATCAGTCGGAAGGGTACCAACTCTGGATACTGGACCACCCTGGACCACAGCTCCAGAATCCCTTCAGTTACACTTCTGATCAGTGCCTAGTTGAATATAGAAGATATGGAAGTAAACCTAAAGATGTTCACCTGGGATCAGATGTCATTCCTGAGACCATCCTCAAACTTTCTCTCCAGAAATAACTCATCAACCCCTAGAATGGGTGTGAAGTATTGTAGCTCTATGAAGCGAGAAGAATACTCCATGATTGAGAGAGTACCCTACTCCAAACTCATGAACTCTCGGGCTTAGTCGACCCTAAAGTTCTTCAGGTAGAAGTAGTCATAGAAGGTCTGGTGGAACTCATCCCAATCCATAACCTACTGGCATCCCGCCTATGATATCACATACCACCATCTCTTGGCAGAATCCCGAAGCATGTACATGGTGAGATTCACCCTCCTCTCTGGAGGCGTCTCGATATGCTCAAAGATAAATAGAATGGCTTCTAACCATGACTCTGTAGTCTGAGGTCCTCCATACCCTGAGAAAGTGGGAGGATGCTGCTGCTGAAGAACCCACGTCAACTCTACCATAGACGGGGCAGGATGCGGTGCTCTCTAGAAGGTCTGCATAAACCTCATGAAGCCTTCTCAAAACTATACATCAGCACCTGTGTCTGGTATAACATTCGGTTCCAAGACAGGAATGATAGGAGGATCTGTTGGTAGTCCCTGATCTACTATTTCTGGTGTCTGATCGTTGCCTTGTATCTGGTGTACAACCAGAGGACATCTCGGTGTCATGACTCTGCAAGGTCAAGCGCACACCTTATTTTGAGATTATCAAGGACTGAAACTTAGAAGTGAAATAAAGAAATAGGAAAAGGAAAACATTCAAGTTTTTCAAAACATGGTTACACAGTGTGTATACCCTCCACATGGTGTGTTCCCTTAGGTTTTTAACATGGTGTGCACCTCTTCCAAACTTGGTCGTATAACACCCATACACACTGTGTGTTCTTCTTAATATACGACATGTACTTGAATCATTTTTCCCCTTGCCCGAGTTCCTTTACACGGCTAAACACATGGTTCCTTCATGGGTAACTCTACATGGAATGTGCGCCCTGAACACAATGTGTACCCCTTAAGTTATAATCATCTGTGTCGTTAGTCACACGGTCGGTGACATAGTCAACTCTACACAACATGAAAGAACAGAACACGACGTGTACAACCTGAGTTTCATCCACCCGTGTCATTGGTCACATGGCTCTTACAACACAACATGTACTCTAAGTACACAGAATGTCTCACCCAAAATTTCCCAACCCCATGTCTCTGCTCACACAGTCAGCCACACGGATAAGGACTACACGGCGTGTACATACAGTACATGGCGTGTACTTAATTAAAACATTCTCTTCTTGAACAGAATGATACATGTCATGTATTCATCATTACACACTGTGTATTCTGGGTTTTTCCAGACAGTAAGCCTCAGAAACTACTTCAGAAACCCATGAAAACATTTAAACAATCATTAAAGTGCAAAATTCTGATATGTGGGAGCCCATACTTCCCCTAATCAAAGCTTTTCATCCTTATTCATATCATAAATTGACAAGATTTAACTAAAGTTCATACATGATCCACCAAATTCCGATCCTAGAGGGCCCATAACACCTCAAGAAACAAAGTTTGGCATCCATCTAAATTAAACTTTACATATTCCAACACCCTATCAATAGTAAGTATTCTATCATGTCATCTATCACAATAGCATGCATATCTAGCATGACATCTATCACAACATCATGCAATCAGTAATGCACCCTAAATGGCATGATAAGAATGCATGACATGTGATCCCTATCAAGTGACTATATGATGCATGAGATGGCATAAGCTCACCTCAGTGGGTTGCAACAGAAATAGAACCTCAATGACATAAATCATAACAACACAAATCAAGTGTGTCACCCAATGGTGAAATCAAATCAACTGTAATAATTGAAAAACCAGAAAAATTTCAATATTTGAGGTAACTTGGATTTTCCTTGTACGCGGGTTAGCTACTCTCGGGCATAGCTTATTACCAACTACCCATTTCTTCCTATCCCTTTCTATAGGCTCCAAATATTAAGAAAAATCATAAAAGAAAAACCTGCCATCTGATACCACTTTGTAACGTCTCGGTTCCAGGTGACGCCCAGAGGTGCCCCGTACCTGGTTGGTCACATAGCCTCAACCGCATTTCTCTGAACGCTAGAGGTTGCCGACTAGCAGCAAGGGTCTTGGGTTTGATAGTGGGGAAATTATGCCCTCATTGGAAGAGTGTTCATAACATAATAACAAATAATAAATAGTAGCAGATGCAATAATACCATATAACCAGTAAAAAATAGAAGACTGAAAGTAAATAAACAACTAGAGCACATATATAAATGATGCATGTCACATATGTCTAGAAAAACATCCAAGCAAGTCACAATGCTGGAATACAATACAAAACCAAAGTACAAAAGAAAAAAAATAAACTCCAGCAGCATCGCAAACCTATGCTTAATCCCATGCTCTCCATCTCCATAGCAATAAAGTACCTAATGACGAAGGCTGCTTGCCCTTATCTATACCTATAACCATATAATCTGTTTGGGTCCAAAAACATGACCCAAACAGGGTGTGAGATGAATCCCAATAGGTAACCACCACAAGATCTGTGCCTAACTGTCAGTGAGTATATATAGCAGGTAATAATGAAAATGTAGCAAAGAAACTAGGAGTACACAAAACTAAACAATCCTACAGTTTCCATTTACATTCATTATCATTTAATGTTCATCATTTAATCAAGTAGGTATCACAATAGGTATTTCAGAAGACTACCTGACAGGACCGAATTCAAGCATGTTCTTTGGCTTGGAAGATGCATCACAAACATTCAATATTTTTATTGACCCTCTAGGTAGCTCACACAGTCTAACCCCCCTGGCCAAGTAATTCCATAAAGGAAAAGACACTCTAAGGAAGCACTCACCGTCAATTCCCCCTATGGTTCTTCCACAATAACTACAGACTCTCTGGGGAAGCACTCAACATAAATTCCCCTTGTGGTCTTATAATGTAACCTAGAGATACTTTGAAGGAGAACTCACCGTCAATCCCCCTATTGTAACACCCCAAGCTTCCACGGTATGTTTCCCTTTGAATAATGCAGTAGCTTGCATTGTACGCAACTTGGAGTTTTAACACACCACAACCAATTGAACTGACTGTTATGAATAGTAATAACCACTTTTTGAAAATTTATAAATTTTATTTTTCAATGTGGACTTCATTTTTGGATTCAGAATACCAAAATTAGCTTAGGGTGATTTTTTTGGTATTTTTCTGAAAACTTTCAATTTTTGATGAATAGTGAAAACATTGCATCATTGTTTAAAATCGAATTTTTATTTAAATAATTAGTTATTTTATTTTAATTTATTTTAAGTCAAAATAGATACATAATACCTTTATATTTTCAATGTAATTCATTAGAGTTATTTTATAATAAGTTTATATATATATAATTTTATTGAACTTTTTACCGTCTTTTACCCACCTTCTAGGAGCATTTGCAAATTTGCATAAAACTTAATTTTACCGCTTCTGTGAGTTGAATTTCAAAAATCCAAGAGACACAGTTGACATCAGTAAGTAAAATGTGGTTCAATAAGATGAAAGTAATTTTGGGTGAATAGTAACTTTTTACTTTTATTTACCGCGGTTAAAAGTAAACAGGGTAATTAAGGGTAAAATGATATTTTAATTACCCTAACACATGTCCTAATTCTATTGGATAAGTGTAATTCAACCATAATAAACCTTAGGAATAAAATATGAGCCCCTTTGGTCCACTTGGATTAGATTAGGACATTTATTATTATTTTATTTAAAGAATAGTTAAAAGAGTTAAATTCAAAGTTTAATAAATAAACCATTTTTAATATAGGGTTATACACAATATAAATTCAACTATAAATATTCATTAGAAAGATAAAAATATTTCATACATGATAGTATTTTATTTATAATTTTTATACATTAAATAATTTAATTTATTTATGATACAATGATGATGCAGTAATTACCTTATTAATGAAATATTAAAATAATTGATATTATAAATATCCAAATAAATGTAAATTGAGAATTATGATGAATTACACTAATTTTATATTTTAATATGACATGTTATGGTTGATTAAATAAATTTTATTCAAAGTGATAAAGTTTTTATGGCTTTCAAAAAAATCAAATACTAAATAGTGTCAAAATTGACATAATTGAGTTTTTAAAACAAATACTATATTATTAATTGATATAATATTTCTGAAAATCTAAGGTTTGGAAAAAGGACTTAGATAAGGTTATATATATTAATAATGAACCACTTGGGGTTTTCTGGTCTTTTTATAATAAGTTTATTAACCATATAATATAAAAATACAAAGAGACATGGTAAATGTCAACTATTTAACTAAGAGTTAAATCTAAAAGATAAGGTTAATATGGTGACTTAAACTTGTCTAAAACCTATTGGTTGAGAGGTTTTAAACCCATACCCACCTTATCCTTGAAATAAATCATTTTGGAGACATTATAAACCAAAAATTATTTTATTATAAAATAATATTTCAAACTTTTCCTAAAGTGACCCTCACCTCTCTTATAAAAGGGTACTTCCCCTTCTATTAATTTAACACCTCCAAAGCTATTTGTATTAGCCAAACCCTACCCAAATATCCTCTAAACTATCCTACCTTCAACATAGAGTCCTTACTTTGATCAGAAAGCTAACCTAAGGACCCCTTTTGATCAACTCAAAAGGGAACACCCGAATAAGAACTAATAATTTCACCACCCTCTTTCATGTTCTTTTCTTCTTCCACTTCCTCTTTCTTTGTTGTTTCTATACCAAAATAATAAATCCAATACCTTCTAAATACTGTGATGTTATTATAAATATGGTACAACCATATTTGTTATTCTATCCATCCTATAAATGACAAAGTCACCATACGTGCGTACGTACGGCTTACCGTCTCCATGTCGTGGTGTAGTTTGTTATTCAAACACTTCATTATTTAGATGGGTATAATAATGAGTATAACTGATTTAAATAATAAATATAACATGTTAATGATTCTATATATATTATATACCATCCAATTACATACTATTACACAATCAATATAATGATATTGTCGCTTGTGCGTACGTACGGATTACCGTCTCCACGAACGCGATGAGATTCATTCTTCATCGTAATCATTCAAGAATAATTTTCATTTTATGATTAAAAAAATTATGAAAATAATATAATTATGTATATGAATCAAATAAATCCTATCCATAACAAAAATGAATTACGTAACCAATCATATAAAGTAAAACGAATCAGTTAACACCCGAAACGATGATACTACTAAAATATTATTAACAAAGCAATATTAGAAGATCATATATGATATCATATTTATGTATACGATTCTTGTATAATTTAATAACAATTATTTAACTATTATACAAGAGGTTAACATACCCTCTACCAAGGAAAAGTAAAATTTAAGGGTTAATTCTACAATCTCTTTACTTATCTGAGGTTGTTAATACGTAAGTATCTACTAGGACCTCTTTATCATCCACATCCATGTTTTATTAAAAATGTATTTCAAAACATTTTTAATATTTACTAGACTATGGGTTAAAGTCATTTATACCCTTATTTGACCTTATATTTTTTGAAAGTAATCTTTCTGTCATTTTCCAAACAAGGTACTTTATGACTTTTTCAACAAAATTAAGGTAAGAATGTATTTTTTTTAACTTATACGGCAGGTATGGATATTTTCCACCGTTATAACATCGTTGAAGCTTCCCTTACAATATTATAAGAATATTTTCAAAATAAATATTTTCTTTTATAATTATGTGACTTTTTAATGGTTTCAAAAAAATAAAGAGATATTTCTCTCAAATAGTTTTGATTTCATCTATGTCAACATCCTTTGATGGATTTTAAACTTATTTGAAATTAATTTATTATGATACAAATATTCCATATTGTATTGAAGGTTTTGTGATATTTTTGACTTTGGATGTGTTATTTTTATACCATTCATGGTTTATGGATAAATTATTGACATTTCGTATGCTAGTTTTAATACGAATGTTTATGTTATTTTTAACCTTTTCATATGAGGAATGCATTGGACTTAGTAAGTGACAGGTGGAGCCCGCTATAGCTCCTCGATGCATCGGTGGGTCTCATGAGACAAACTAGTGTCTTGGCATAAGGCCTTGACGAAATATTATTTGTAATCTTGGCATAAGGCCTTGACTATGTGGTTATGAAGTCTGACATTATTCATTCCATCATTACAAAATTGGCTATTGATATTGCATGTGATTATTCGACTAGTATAATATCCATGTGAATAAGTAAATGAAATTATTTGATTTATATTTTCCATATTATGTAAAAGTTTATGTTTAAAAGGCTTAAATTTTATTCTTATACATTGCCTTAAATGTTTATGCTTATTTATGAAAGATTCTTCTATATTGTTATCCTTATTGAGCATCTGAGCTCACCCCTTTCTATGTTTTATTTTTACTAGGATGTGAATAAGTATATTATGACTGACCTAAAAGGATAGTCTAAGGGATATGAATGTAGTCAATGGAGACAATGTTGTTTTTGTTTTTCATTTTATAATGTAATGTAAAACTTATGAATGTATCTAGTACTTCCAAGGATACTTAACTGACCGGTCTTTCGGGATTTTATCCCTTGTGATCATACCAATGTTATGTAATAATGCACCGACTCTGGGTAACTGGGGTTGGGGCATTACACCTATGGTCTCATAGTGTGAAATATAAAAGACACTTTGAGGAAGCACTCAACGTCAATTCCCCCTGTGATCTAACTACACCAGGTTCTCACAGCCCTGTGCAATTCAATCGTGCATAAATGATATCAAGAAGCCCAAAGTAATATCAACTACTACATGGCTAAATAATTTCAATTCATATCACAAGAATTTAACAAGAAGCAAAAGGCGATCAGTTCCATCTTATCAAGCAAGGAAAGGGAACAAGGTCTTCCTCATAGGCAACCTGGACCAAACGGTCCTAAACATTCAAACAAAGAAACGTACCCATGGGGTGTTCCTCAATCATGAAATTCCACATAATATCACAAAAACAAACCCTTAATCCAATAAAAAATCTAAGGCAGATAAACTAGGGTTCAAATTTCTTACCCTGAAATACCCAAAACATGGGTAATCGACACTTTGGCATATAAAACTCAAAGAGAAATGACAAAAGGCAACAAACCACCTACCTTGACATTGTACAATCGATATAGTTGAACCTCAGCCTTTGAATTGACCTAGAATTTTGTAGATCTACAAAAATGTCAAAAACATTCAACCTTGAATAACTCGAGAGAGAGAATAAATCAGGAGGAGAGATTCAAGAAGAAGGACTCACCAGTGGGATTCCAAATCACTTTCCAGAGATCGAATCGGACCTTGTACAGAGAAAAAATGGATCGGAGAATATTTTTCGCTCTCGGTCGCTCCTGGACAAACCAAGGCCAGAAGAAGATGATTCTAGGAATTAGACACGACCCCGATCTGATTAATCAAATAAAAGAAAAAGTACACGGCCTGTTCATTTAATGTACATGCAGTGTACATGTCTCAACTAGCCCCCTCTTTAGGCGGTCTCCAAGTTACCTTACATGTCCATGTACTCGGTTGTTACATGGCCAGTACACGGCGTGTACTTCTAAAATTTCCAGAAACTCCCCTTTTTCTCAAAAACACCCGAAAACAAGATCCATACCTGAAAAGAAGATTCGGGTTCTTAAAACTACCATAAAAAGGAAACCAAACATATATTCATTGACCTCTAAATAGTACAAGTACAAGAAAAGTAAAGCTGAAAGAGAAAGGGGAAAAATACACACCCAACTAGAAAAGTGCAACAACCCGGCAACAGGTTAAAAAGTAAAACTGTTGGGAGATTCCTTCTCCTGAATCCCAAGATACGACCACCGCACGCGGTCAAAGCACCATGTATCCCTAAGCTCCTCTAATATCATGATCAACATGTTCATCGTCTGCAAGGGAACACCAAATTCAGGAAAAGCCCATGCAGGGGTGAGTATAAAATACTCAGTGGGATGCCCTGAAGGCTCGAAGGAGCAGCAAGAGAGGTACTGAAGAGGGGAGTAGTAAGAGATGTAACAGAAGAAGACTAGTAGAAAGAATAAGGTATAGTAAAAAGAAGTGCAACTCAACCCACTAAAATAGTAAAGTAAGCTCATCCAAACATAAGGAGCTAGAAACGGTGAGAATATAAACTTATCGTCTAGTCTTCGTTACCTATAGTAGGAGAGTAGATTCGTCCAACCATGAGAAGCTAGACACGGAAAGTACGTGGAATACCCCATGTGTCTTCACCTCTCCTGGAAGGAGAGTAGCCAAAACCCATGGAGTGGGCACTAGAAAAAGGATATATATATATATATATATACTCAGTCAAAGAAGCCCAAATGAGAGAGTAAGGGGATCTCCATCTCACAACATCATCTTAGGAAAAGTGAGTCGCCAACAATTCCAAAAGTAACCAACGATGCCTAGCATCCCATACGTCTTCTCCGAACTGCAAGTCAAAGGGACTCAATCACCACACCTTGATATTATTCGCTTTGGGAGGAACTATCTCTCCCTCACGGTTTTAGGTCGCGTCACAAGGACGCATCTTGGTGGGAAAATCACCCCTCTTTCTTGAGAGTCCAAGTCACGTCAGAGCATGTCTCTTCACTGTCGAACAATCGAGAGGTCGTGTCTCAAAGTAGAGGACCCATACCTAGAACCGACTAGAGGTTTTTACTCTAGTGTCGTCGAGGACCTATCCCTAGCCCTGCTGGAGGGTTCTACTCCAATGTCGTCGAGGAATCATCCCCAGCCCGACTGGAGGGTTCAACTCTAATGTCATCGAGGACCCATCCCTAGGCCAACTGGAGGGTTCGACTTGAAAATGATTGAGGACCCATGTCCAGCCCGGTTGGAGGGTTCCACTCAGAACTGCCATTGGAGACTACTTCACAGCCTAGCTGGAGGTAAACCTGGATCTGGTCTGGCCATCCCTGTTGGATGGTACCTCTCGGAAAAGTATCGAGGAACTCTGGTCATCCATGTTGGATGGTACCTCTCGGAAGAACGCCTCTATAGTCATCAAGTTCCGCCTCGGATAGGCCTCATAATTAGAATATCCTGCATCGTAACTTGAAATCCACTACGAAGAGATCCATCATGTTCTACATGGAAAAACACTCGAAAGATTATACTCACGTTCCAATATCCGAGTTTAGAGGAAGGAGTTATGAGAGGTAGAAGATTATGAAACAACAATATTATTATTATTGTTAGGTGTTTCGTGGACCTGAGTCACAAACCAGAATTTAATATCCAATATTGGACTTGAATCGACTATTTTAAAGATAGAATTATGTCGCTGCTGACGACACCTCAATCGGACGTCGTACGCATGAGTTATGGTGGATCGAAGATTTTATAATAATATTAAATTTATAAATTCTGAGTGTTTCGTGGACCAGATCTGTAAATCCGAAAAGACATCCAACATCATTCTTAAAATTACCATATGAATTTCAGGATCACGTTGCCGCTGACGGATCATCAATTTGTCATCGTTTAAAGAAGTTACGATCGGATTAAGGATTGACACCCAAAACAAATAATAATAATATTATATAATTATTATTTATTTAATCATTATATTATTATTAATAATTAAAGAGGCATTCACGCATGGACTCCGGACTCCCAACAAAGCTCACGCGCCTCACCTTCTCACGCGCCTCTTCTCCAACCGCAAGATTTCTCCAAGCCCCTCGCCTACTGTCGTGTGGCTTCTAGATTTCTCCAACCACGAGATTTCTCCAACCGCCTAATTCCTCCGTTAGATATCATATACCAACACGCCCATCATCCGACCACCAACACCCACCCATGGATAATCCAAATAGGAAATATTTATTTTAAATGAACATGATATATTCATATCACAATTAAAATAACAGGAATACAAATGTATTTACAGTCATGAACACATCATAATAACAGTGGGTGATATAAATCGGCAATCATAAATCAACATAGAAGAATATGTTCTACATAAATATTCATTTAAAAATAGAATCAACAATCATGAGAAAATAATTAGAGATCCATCCTATACACATGCTTAGAATCAAATAAAAAGTTCTCGAATATAAAGAATCATTTCAGCAATGAGGTGTTCAAGTTTATGGAGTGTTTATTGTGCCCCAATGCTTGACTCTTACCTCTTTTTATATATGTGTGGAAAAATTCATTCACATAAACGCTTGACTCTTATCTCTTTATATATATATTTTCTCTTTTCCTCCTTGTAGGTGGTTGGTGTGGCACCTTTCAAGGCGTTTGTGTGGAACCTTGAGGTGTAAAGGCGTTGGTCATGTTGGGTCATAAGAGAATTGGTTTCAAAAATAAACTCAGTTGCGACAAAAATATTTTGTGAGAATCACCAATATAAATGAATCACCAAAACAAATACTAGAATAACAAATGGGAACACAAATTTTTAACATGGAAAAACCTCCATTTCGAAGGATTAAAAAATCATGGAGCAACTCTGAGAAAATTCACTATGAATCAGAGAGTATAAAATCCAACTTAAACTCAAGACTTGAATCGCAAAATACAGCGTAAAAACCTATGTGAAAAACCACACTCTGATACACCTCCGTCACCTCTCTGATAATAGTGCGTGACAAGTCGTCACTCTTCAGAGATCAAAATAGAACTCACGGCATTGTTGCAGCCCCTCGTTGCACAACCTGATTTGTCGCTGCTCGGTGATGGCCATGCCCAGAAACTATCACCCAAGTATCTTCTCTCCTTGGGTTGGCGCACACCACCAAATCGTATCCTTCCTTGATTCTCTACATCCCCTTTTATAGGCTCCCATATGCCACATATCCTATTTGAAATAGATATCTGAAAATATCTCATAAAAAGATATCACGAGATATCACCTGAATCTCATGCTAGCGGATACACAGTGGAAGGATCTTAAATTTCCTAAAAATATCTTTAAATATAAAAGATATAAATGTGTGGGGTGAATCCTAACAATCTTCCCTTTCAGTTCATCAAATAAGGATATCACATCCAACAAACTCAGTTGGAAAGAAAACTAGTTGGTATCGCACCAACCACCATCCTCTGTAAAAAAATATGACTTCCCTCTTTTGCATCTCTGACGGAAAACTAAAAGCTCCCCCTACAAAAGAAATCAAATGCTGAAGTCTTCTTCATACTTTTGTCTCCACTTTCAATACCATAATCAACAATATATGTCTCCCCCATAATTGTGATCACCACATAATCTGGAGCACCCCCTCTGCTTAACATTTTTCGAGTAGTCAAAAACTCTCAGCGCATCACCCTGATCTTTGATTTTCATTCTTTCTTCAATAGTGGATCTCTCTGAAGAAAAAGAATTAGGTGTAAGATCTGAAACACTTTCCCTGACATGCTTTGGCTTCCAAACCTTCTACAACTTAGCCGACGATCTTCAACTCATGTATGACAATCACCTATGCCACAAATCTGATGAAGTCCTCTTCACAACTAGATTCGTCACATCACTGCACACCTTTACATATGTCCTATAAAGCATGTCATCCATTTTGCCTCACATAAACCATTGATCCTCTGGACAAAGTCTATCTTTCACCGCCAAATGAACTCCTGAATCCATCAGTATCAAGAGCACAAGAAGATACCAAATTATGGTGTATACCTGGAACATGTCGCACATCCTTCAATGTCAATGTACAACATGCATTCGTAGTGATAAAAATATCACAAACAACAATGGAATCATCATAGTATCCATTTCCCATCTTCAATCTACCAAATTCACCTTCATATGAAGAAAAAATCCCCCTCTTTAGTGAAATATGGTACGACGCTGCTGAATCAACTACCCATTCGGTGTACAAATTTGACCTGCCACAATAAATACCAACTGAAAGTAAATCACCCTCACCTTGAACAAGACTTACACCAGTATCCTCAGAATCAGTGTCGTGCACCTTCTTTTCCTCCTTAAGCTTTTTCAATTCATAGCAGTGTCTCTACACATGACCCTCCTTGTTGCAAAAGAAGAACTTGACCTTTCTTCTTGTCTTCGACTGACCTCTCTAATTACCGCGTACATCTCTCATAGCCAGAGTACCACCATTACCTGAAGATTCACCATCAATGGTCTTTCATCAAGTCTCGTTCATCAACAATGATGAAATCACATCATCCAACTTCAATGTGTCTTTCCCAAACAACAATGTGGTGACAAGATTATCATATGAATCAGGAAACAAACCCAAAAGAAGCAAATTCTTATCTTCATCTTCCATTTAAATAGGTACCGCGTTACCTTTATCAACGATCTTGACCGCCACTGAGGATAACTCTGTCAGAAGTTTGGTGAACTCATCCAGATGGTTACCTAAATCTCCATTCTCTGGCATTCGCAACCGATACAACCATCTCTTCAAGTATGAACGATTTGTGAGGGATTTCGATTTATACCTTCTTTCAAGCTTCACCTAGATCTCCTCTGGATCTGTTAGATTCATCACTTCCAGCAGTGTATAATCACCCAAATATATCTGAATCGTGCTTGTCACCAACTCTCGCATATATTTCCAATCACCATCGCTCATCGTCTTCAGTTTCTCTGATTTTTTCTTCAACACATTCATTGTATTCTCACAGACTAGAATATTTTTAACTCTATGATTCCAAAGCATAAAATCATTTTTCCCATTGAACATGTCAAGACCTAACCCTACCTGGGCTCTAGCTGAAACTACCCCAAGCCCGCCTCCATAGGCCAGGGGCTGGCGACAAGCGACGAAGGCTAAAAAACTCAGGGAGGCCTTTGCCTAAGTACCTGTACACACACACACAACCCACTCAATGCAATAGTGCGGAGTAAAAGAGAAAGTAAAGTACCAACTGATATAAACAACCAAAAAGAGTGAATCGACATCTAAATAGTACAAAGTGAGTGCTGAAGGTAAACTGAAAAGAAAAGGGCAAAAAACGTGCCCAACCAGAAAAGTGCCACAACCCGGCAACAGGTAAACCAAAGTAAAACAGCTGGGAGAGTCCTACACCTGGAACCCGACTACGACCACTGTATGTGGTCTAAGCTGCCGAACTCCTAAGATCCTATAAATTCATGACCAACATGTCCTTCGTCTGCAAGGGCACACGAAGTGCGGGCAAAGCCCAAGCAGGGGTGAGTATAAAAATACTCAGTAGGATACCCCGAAGGCTCGAGGGAGAAACAAAGGAGGTACCGAAGAGTGAGAAGTAGATCAAACAGGGAATAGTAAAGGAGTACAACAGAGAGAGTGTAGTAAAGAGTATAGCTCAACTCAATAAGAGAAAGGAAGAAGACTCGTCCTATCACAAGGAGATAGAAACGGTGAGAAGATGAACTTCCTGTCGAGTCTTCACTACCTATAGCAGAAGAGTAGACTCTTCCGACCATGAGAAGCTAGACACAGAAATCACGTGACATACCCCGCGCGTCTTCGCCTCTCCTGGAAGGATAGTAGTAAAAACACAAAGAGTGGGTACTGGAAAAAGGTATACATATATATATGCCCTGTTAAGAAACCTGAACAAGATCGTAAGGGGATATTCATCCCATAGCTCAGCCCAAGAAAGTGAGTAGCCAACAGTCCCAGAAGTAAACACCATCGATGCCCAGCATCCCACCCGTCTGCCCCGAATTGCAAGTCAAGAGGCTCAAATCACCGCACCTTGACACTATCCACTTTGGGCGGCACTGACTCACCTGCACAGTTTTAGGTCGCGTCTCAAGGATGCATCTTGGTGGGGAAAGTGCCCCTTGTACTTGAGAGTTCTGGGGAAATTCAAACCACACCTCATCACCGTCACACAGTCGAGAGGTCGTCTCAAAGTCAAAGTTGTCACATCACTGACCCGTACCACCAAGGGTCCCACTCCGATAGTCACGGAGGAAAACCACATACTAGAATAGTAGAAAGGAATGATTCTGAAAGAAGTCCTCGGGTAACCCATTGCCCAGTCTCTACTGGAGGGTAAACCCTAAGAGGTCGTTGGGTAACCCACTGCCCAGTCTCTTCTAGAGGGTAAACCCTAAGAGGTCATCAGGTAACCCACTGCCCAGTATCTACTAGAGGGTAAACCCTAAGTGGTCATCGGTTAACCCACTGCCCAGTCTCTGCTGTAGGGTAAACCCAAAGCGGTCGTCGGGTAACCCACTGCCCAGTCTCTGCTGGAGGGTAAACCCTAAGAGGTCGTCGGGTAACCCACTGCCCAGTCTCTGCTGGAGGGTAAACCCTAAGAGGTCAATGAGAAACCCACTACCCAGCCCCACTAGAGGGTAAACCCGAAGAAGTTGATGAGCAACCCACTGCCCAGCCCCACTGGAGGGTAAACCCAGATCTGCTCTAGCCATCCCTACTGGAAACAAACTCCTGGATTGAGGATCGGTGCCCACGTAATGTATTGGTCACACCGAATCCACAAAAACTCTACCAGGGAACACGAAGGGGCGTGATAATGAAAGCCCACATGGCTAAAGGAAAAAAGGGGAACACAAACAACTCCGCCGATCAAATCGTCGAGAACAGAACCAGGGGAAACCACTCAACCCTGCTGGTCTAAACCATCGTGAACAATACCAGGGGGAAACCCACTCAACCCTGCCGATCAAAACTATTGAGAACAAGAGGACCCTCTATGTTGCGAGAGTTCAAAGGTACGTAAAGTAGAACACGACACACACATGGGTCCCACACGACATGTGTCCCTAACTCATCTCCGAACCAAGCACACAAATGTTCTCAGGTACAAACTACAACATGTACCTCCAAGCATTCCCGTATACTCCCAGAGTATACCACATTTCCATCCCAAGGGCTATCGTGCACATGGCACCCAATGTCAACGCAAAAAGGTTTAAATTCAATTTCTCCAACCTGCTTCCTCCACGACCCAATCATGGCCAACCACATCTCTTAAAACATCAACTTTACTCACACATGAGTGAACGTGATCACACGCCAAGGGTTCGCTTCCAAACACAGCAAGAAAAACTGTCATCGGAGCACCTTTCATGCTTCCCCATTTAATGAGATCGTAAATGAGACTCCGCACATCCAAACGGATCGTACCGTTGTAATCCTCATGTAAAAACATGAGAGATAGACTATTTACTCACCTCCAACGGACATCCGACGTAAAAACCGTTCAACACTACTTTATGCCCAAACAGCGTCCTGTGGTCCCGAGCGTCGGTCCCGAAAACAGTCGGGCGCATCGCACCATTGTGATCCCCTCAGAAAAACACGTCAAATTGACTGCTCACTTGATTGTAATGGATATCCGGAGAAAAAGATGCATATTTCCATACCACACATGAGCAGGGCTATGTGGGACCCGTATCCCGGTCCCAAAGCACTACGAATGGATTGCACCATCGCGATTCTCTCGAAAATTAAACAAGATTGACTAAACACTTGTCCAAAATGGACACCCGGTGAAGAAGTTGGAATTCACCGTCAACTCCCAAAATGTCCATCATGGGGTCCGCGCCATCATGCTGAATTAAAGCGGGTGGATTGTGCCATTGCAATGCCCTCAGAAAAACACCCAGAATCGACTGCTCGCATGCCCCGAACGGATTTCCGATGAAAATGTTGCTCAACGCTACGTACAACTCAAAAGACAGGCCGTGGGGCCCATGCCTCAACACCAGTTTCAACGCCTGGAACCACCCTGGAAAACTCCACCTCGACTCCAGGGTCGCAACGCCACTGACGGCGCCCAAATCAGACATCAGATGTGTCCGCGCCACCCAAAACAAGAACCTCGGGAGAAACACTAATTCACTTAACGTATGTGCCGTGCTACAGAACACCTCTTCTCAGGAATTAAAAATTCCCAAGGCCATTTCAAAATGTCCGTCTCGGTCCAAGAAATGTGTCGCCGCAGATGACACGCGAATCTGATTTACGATTTGCAAAATAGGGGAGGGTTTTAGTGACGGTGGACCGAAATGGGGTGGGCCAGGCCGGTTCGGTCGGCCCACCCACACCCTGAACCGGCGGTCCGCGGTTTTCCGCACGGACCGCCCCAACCCGGCCGGACCGGCTCATCCGGTCCGGTCTCCTGAGTGGACCCGTGAGGTGTGGGTCCTGTTTGCCGACCGGGGTCACGAGGACCCCGGGTTTGCCGCGTCAACCGGCCAAAGGTCGGTCCCCCATGCTTCGCGCCCCAGTTGGCGCCTGCTCGTCGTTGCCCCCAGCTCGCCCGGCCACCGCGCTCGCCGCCCCCACTCGACCCCGACACCCGCGGTCGCCTGCCGTCGTCCCCAGCCGACGCCCCTGCTCGCCTACCCGACCGCGCCGCACGCCAGCTCGCCGCACCGCCCTGCACCGGACTCCATTGCCGAGCTTCACCATCACCGCTGGATCTTCGGGCCGCCGGACCAGCCTAAAACCCACCGGAAAACCCTGGTTCACCGGTAAACACTCCAAAAACCCATGGATCTTTGGCGGACGATTGCGATTGCCTCGGAACTCGGATTGTCAATCTAAAACATGCGTTGGATAGCTCAAAACATATACTATGAAACCAAGGGATTATCTCGACAAAATAATGGCAATTTGATGCTACAAATCAAGCTCAAAGGCGATGCGGAAATTAAAAATGAAACTGCAACGATCCTACCTCTTGGGTGTAGCTCGAAGCTTCAAACCTCCACCGCGCCACCACCGTTGTCGCTTCCGCTTGGATCGAGGGAGGCGAAGAGGAGGTTGAGAGGGCCTGAGGGAGGTGGGAGAGCTCTTCTGTGAGAGGAAAACAAAATGGAGAAGGAGGGGAAGGTTTGGTGTTTAAGTAGAAAACTAATTTAACTTTTTAATTAATTTTTAACCTCCCATCAGTAGGCTCGTACCCAAACTCTAGACGGGGTCGAGGTTAAGTCGTCTATAGGGTAAATGCCATGCCCTGAGCACAATGGAAGCCTCAGAATTTTAATATGAGGCTTCATTCGAAAGTTATAAAATTTAACGCCTGAGGCCGATAAATTACGAAAACGCCCCTGGTGGCATTTTTCACAGAAGGCTCGCGCCCGTGAAAGTTACACCCCTCCTAGGGTAAACGGTATGATCTGAACTCAAAGGTGCCCTCGTTTTTTCCATCTGAGCTACCTTTTAGGAGTTATTTTATTTATTTGGAGTTTTGAGTGTGAACACACTGAAAACTTAATTCCGTCCACACCAGGGCTCAGAATCGCACGCTGTCTGAAGGCGCTGCTCTGGAATAACATCGAGAATATTCCAAAGTATTTTATGGTAAAAACCAGGTTCTTAAATCATTCCCTCCTTCAAGATTTTCTTCCCCAAAAAGAAAAACCCAAGAACAACTCAGGGTACTAAGCCCAGACCTGGCTCTCCCGTACCCAGAAGAACTCTTGCACAGTCACATGTCACCACACATAGACCAAAGGATTTGATCTGTTCACGTGAGGTCTACCCTTGTCAATGAATTGCATAGGAGCATGCACACTTATTCTCGGGTGAGTCACATGGGAGACATCATGCACCCAAACCAGCCTTTGGGTTTAGGGTAAGGTGGTAGGGGACCTCGCCATCCCTTCGCACGGTCTCAAACGGCCCGAAGGCCCTTGGGGGTAGCTTACCTCCCCGGTAAAACCCCCACGTCGTACACCATGACTAAAATCACCACTTGGACTTGAGATAAAGTCTGGTGATTCCCTCCTTCAAAATATCCATATGGTGAAACACCCAAGGATATCTGGTCACGCAAGATTTCACAGTCGATGTCTTGCAACCAAGACTCTCTTACATGCTCGGAGAGAGATGGAGTCAACACCATCGACTAACGGAAAAGGTTCTACGCCTCCTACTCTACCAACACAGGGTTACACCCGATGCCCTGTGTCACCCTGGTAACACCTCAAACAAGGAGTAGGGAGGAAATCATTTCACATACAGAGTCTAACAATTCTACTACAAAAGGTAGAAGAACTGTAGAGCATACCTCTTATCACCTCATGCTATGTAGGATCGTAGACATCCAAAGCTCGTGGTTGTCCATGGTCCCAACTGTCAGCTCCTGGAGCCTAACGTGGACTGCCAGGTGGCGATGGGAAGACCTCGTAATGTCATTCCCCACTTCCATCTCTTCCCGCTCCTCTGCTAGCACCACCTCTCTGGACACTCCTCCGATCACGGTGCTGCCTCTGCCATGGTGGTGCACCTACTGCCTGCCCGATATTCTCAGCGTGCCTGGTCGGGCAGTCCCGTGCCAAGTGACCTCACTCATCGCAAGCATAACACCGACTCTCTCTGGGATACACTGGTGCCCTCCAGCACCACTGTGGTATACGACCACGCCCCTGAGTCTGGTTATCGTAAAGCCACCTGCGTCGAGGTTCTGTCAGTCGACGCCTGCTAGCTACGACAGACGTCTCGGCTCTGTCGAGCCTGCTGCCACCACCAACTGTAGAACGTGATAGGAAGCTCTCTGTCATCAGCACCTTCTCTAGCACCCTGGAATAAGTGGGAATTCCCAAGGGTGCTATGACAACACGAATCTCTCTGCGAAGACCATGCTTGAACTTCCGCGCTCGGAAGTTTCCGCCGTGGATCAAGTCCGGATAAAAACGTGCAAGGTCCGCGAACCTAGTCACGTACTTAGTCACCATCATCCCTACCTACTGAAACTGTAGGAGCTCCTAGATCTGAATGGAGTGTAAGAATGAGGGTTAAAAATCCTCACGAAACAGCATCTGAAAGTCGCCCCATGAAAGTGATGACTCATCAAGTAACTGAGTCACCAGACTCCACCAATGCCCAGCTACTCTGTGGAAAAGGCTGGCTGCCAAATCCACCCTCTAATCTGGCGGTGTTTGTGCAAGCCTGAAGAGGCAAACCACTATCTCGAGCCAAACCTCTGCTGTCTAAGGGTCTGGCTCACCACAGAACCTTAGCGGTCTCTATCGCTGGAACTCACAGAGCGCGCTCAACCTGCACTCAATCTCTGTCTGCATTACTGGAGCTGTCTGCTGCTCAATAGACGGGGGTGATGCTACCAGCCCACCCGGAGAAAGGGACTCGTATGATGGGTCCTGGACTGAGGCCTCATCACTCACAGGGTTGTCGTCACGAACCAAAGTTGGTATCCTGGCTAGCAGTCTTCGTGGAGGCATCCTAAATGTTATCAAGGAGCACCGCGATCAGATGAGCATATATGTATATGACAGTAACATCAATGGGGAGCTGACTCAAGAAGGATAGTCAAAGACTCAATCCTATGTGATGCACAAACTAATTTTCTCTGCAACGGGTGTCTTAGCATGCCGAGTCGACAAGCGGGTTATCAGGGTCCTGATGAATGGATACGTCGGCCGCCGCACCATCACTGGACTCCCTCTCCTGAGAGCGGCTCTTGAGACACGTTGACACCGTTGCCCTAAATCCCAAACAATTCCTTTTTAGGGATGTCTGAACAACATCCCAAGGAATGAACCAGCTCTGATACCACTTTGTCATGACCCGACCCTACCCGGGCTCGAGCCGTAACTACCCCAAGCCCGCCTCCATAGTCCAGGGGCTGGCGACAAGCGCCGAAGGCTAAACAACTCGGGGAGGCCTTTGCCTAAGTACATGTACACACACATGCAACTCAATCAATGCAATAGTGAAGATTAAAATAGAAAGTAAAGTACCAACTGTTATAAACAACCACAAAGAGTGCATCGAACTCTAAACAGTACAAAGTGAGTGCTGAAGGTAAACTGAAAAGAAAATGAAAAAACATGCGCCCAACCAGAAAAATTCCACAACCTGGAAACAGGTAAACAAAAGTAAAATAACTGGGAGAGTCCCACACCTGGAACTCGACTACGACCACCGTACGCGGTCCAAGCTCTTGAACTCCTAAGCTCCACTAAAGTCACGACTAACCTATCCATTATCTGCAAGGGCACACCAAGTGCGGGAAAAGCCCAAGAAGGGGTGAGTATAAAAATACTCAGTAGGATACCCCGAAGGCTTGAGGGAGAAACAAAGGAGGTACCGAAGAGTGAGCAGTAGATCGAATAGGGAATAGTAAAGGAGTACAACAGAGAGAGTGTAGTAAAGAGTACAGCTCAACCCAACAAGAGGAAGGAAGAAGACTCATCCTATCACAAGGAGCTAGAAATGGTGAGAAGATGAAATTCCCATCGAGTCTTTACTACCTATAGCAGGAGAGTAGACTCGTCCAACCATGAGAATCTAGACATGGAAAGGATGTGGCATACCCCGTGAATCTTCACCTATCCTGGAAGAAGAGTAGCCAAAACCCAAGGAGTGGGTACTGGAACAAGGTATACATATATATATATATATATGATCTGTGAAGAAACCCAAACAAGATTGTAAGGGGATCTTCGTCCCGTAGCTCAGCCCAATAAAGTGAGTAGCCAACAGTCCTAGAAGTAAACACCATCGATGCCTAGCATCCCACCTGTCTACCTCGAACTACAAGTCAAGGGGCTCAAATCAACGGACCTTGACACTATCCTCTTTGGGTGGAACTGACTCGCCTGCATGGTTTTAGGTCGCGTCTCGAGTACGCGTCTTGGTGGGGAAAGTGCCCCTCATACTTGAGAGTTCTGAGGAAAGTCAAACCACACCTCGTCGCTGTCACACATTCAAGAGGTCTACTCAAAGTCAAAGTTTTCACATCACTGACCTGTACCACCAAGGGTCCTGCTAAGGTAGTCATGGAAGAAAACCATAGACTAGCCTAGTAGAAAGGACTGAGTCTAAAAGAAGTCGTCGGGTAACCCACTGCCTAGCCCCGCTGGAGGGTAAACCCTAAGAGATCGTCGGGTAACCCACTTCCCAATCTCTGCTGGAGGGTAAACCCTAAGAGTTTTTCGGGTAACCGACTGCCCAGTTTCTGCTGGAGGGTAAACCTTAAGCAGTCATCAGGTAACCCACTGCCCAGTCTCTGCTGGAGGGTAAACCCTAAGAGGTCAATGAGAAACCCATTGCCCAGCCCCGCTGGAGGGTAAACCCGGATCTGCTCTGGTCATCCCTACTGGAAACAACATCCTGGATAGAGGATCGGTGCCTGCGTAATGTATTGGTCACACCGAATCCACAAAAACTCTACCAGGGAACACGAAGGGACGTGATACTGAAAGCCCACACGACTAAAGGAAAAAGGGGAACCCAAACAACTCCACCAATCAAACCGTCGAGAACAGAACCAGGGGAAACCAATCATCCCTACTGGTCTAAACCATCATGAACAGGACCAGGGGGAAACCCACTCAACCATGCTGGTCAAAACTATCGAGAACAGGAGGACCCTCTACGTCGCGAGAGGTTAAAGGTACGTAAAGTAGAACACGACACACACATGGGGACCACACGACGTGTGGCCCCAAATCATCTCCAAACCAAGCGCACAAACGTTCTCAGGTACAAACTACAACATGTACCTCCAAGCATTCCAGTATACTCCCAGAGTATACCACATTTCCATCCCAAGGGCTATCGTGCACACGACACCCAATGTCAATGCAAAAAGGCGTAAATGTAATTTCTCCAACCTGCTTCCTCCACGGCCCTAGCACGGCCAACGAAACCTCTTCAAACATCAACTTCACTCACACGGGAGTGAACGCGATCACATTCCAAGGGTTTTCTTCCAAACACAGCAAGAATAACTACTATCATAGCACCTTTCATGCTTCCCCATTTAATGAGATCTTGAATAAGACTTCGAACATCCAAACGGATCATACCGTTGTAATCCTTGCAGAAAAACATGTGAGATAGACTATTTACTCGCCTCCAAAGGACATCCGATGTAAAAACCATTCAAAACTGATTTACGCCCGAATGACATCCCGTGGTCCCAAGCCTCGGTCCTGAAAACAGTCGAGCACATCGTACCATTGCGATCCCCTCATAAAAACACGTCAAATTGACTTCTCACTTGAGTGTAACAGATATCCAGAGAAAAAGATTCATATTGTCATACTGCACATGAGCGGTGCTACATGGGACCTGCATCCCAGTCTCAAAGCACTATGAACGGATTACACCGTTGTGATCCTCTCGAAAAAGTACACAAGATTGACTAAACACTTGTCCAAAAAGGACACCCGATGAAGAAGTTCGAATTCACCGTCAACTCCCAAAACAACCCTCGTGGGGCCCGTGCCATCGTGTAGAATTAAAGCGGGCAGATTGCGCCACTACAATGCCCTTCAAAAAATACCTAGAATCGACTACTCGCATGCCCCGAATGGACGCCCGATGAAAAAGTTATTAAACGCTGCGTACATCTCGAAAGAAAGGTTGTGGGGCCCACACTTCAACACTGGTTTCAATTCCTGGAACCACCATGGAAAACTCCGCCTTGACGCCAGGGTCGCAACGCCACTGACGACACCCAAATCGGACATCGAATGTATCTGCACCGCCCAAAACAAGAACCTCAGGAAAAATGCTAATTCACTTAACGTACATGTCATGCCACTGATCCCCTCGTCTCATGAATTAAAAATACCTGAGGCCATTTCAAAATGTCTTTCTCGATTCAAGGAACGTGTCGCCGCAGATGACACGTGTATCCGATTTACGGTTTGCAAAATAGGGGAGGGTTTTAGTGACGGTGGACCGAAACGGGGTGGGCCGGTTCGGCCGGCCCACCCACACCCTGAACCAGTGGTCCGCGGTTTACCACGCGGACCACCCCAACCCGCCCCGACTGGCTCGGATGGTTCGGTCTCCTAAGTGTACCCGCGAGGTGCGGGTCCTGTCTGCTGACCAGGGTCACGAGGACCCCAGGTTTGCCGCGTCAACCGGCCAAAGGCCGGTCCCCCGTGCTTCGCGCCCCATCTGGCGCCCGCTAGCCGTCACCCCCAGCTCGGCCGGCCACCGCGCTCGCCGCCTTTGCTCGACCCCGACACCTACGGCCGCCTGCCGTCATCCCCTGCCGACGCCCCTGCTCGCCCATTCGACCGCGCCACACGCCAGCTCGTCGTGCTGCCCTGCGCCGACCTCTGCTGCCGAGCCCCGCTGCTGCCACTCGAGAGCCCTGTCGTCGCTGGATCGCCGGGCCTCTCCGCGTGCCGCCAGACAAGCCTAAAACCCGCTGGAAAACCTTGGTTCGCCAGTAAACACTCCAAAAACCCGCGAATCTTCGGCGGACGACTGCAATCGCCTCGGAACTCAGATTTTCAATCCGAAACATGCGTTGGATAGCTCAGAACATATAATACGCAACCAAGGGTTTCACTTGACAAAATAATGGCAATTAGATTCTACAAATCAAGATAAAATGCGATGTGGAAATTAAAAATGAAACTGCAACGATCCTACCAGTTGGGCGTAGCCCGAAGCTTCAAACCTTCATCGCGCCACCACCGTTGTCGCTTCCGCTTGGATCGGGGGAGGAGAAGAGGAGGTTGAGTGGGATTGAGGGAGGTGGGAGAGCTCTTCCACCAGAGGAAAACAAAATGGAGAAGGAGGGGAAGGTTTGGTGTTTAAGTAGAAAACTAATTTAACTTTTTAATTAATTTTTAACCTCCCATCAGTAGGTTCGTACCCGAACTCTAGACGGAGTCGAGGTTAAGCCGTCCATAGGGTAAATGCCATGCCCTGAGCACAATGGTGGCCTTAGAATTTTAATCTAAGGCTCCATTTGAAAGTTATAAAATTTAATGCTCGAGGCCGATAAATTACGAAAACACCCCTGGTGGCATTTTTCACAGAAGGCCCACGCCCGTGAAAGTTACACCCCTCCTGGGGTAAACGGCACGCTCCGGATTCAACGGTGCCCTTGGTTTTCCCATAAAAGCTACCATTTATGAGTTATTTCATTTATTTGGCATTCCCAGTGTGAACACACTGAAAACTTAATTCCGGCCACACCGGGGCTCGGAATTGCACGCCGTCTGAAGACGCTGCTCTGGAATAACATCAAGAATATTCCAAAGTCTTTTATGGAAAAAACCAGTTTCTTACAGAATAGTTCAATGTGAGAAGAAATCCTACGACGTGAATCCCCCATATTTAATCAGCAAGAAAACACGGATAACCTCCTCTAATACCAGATGTTGGGTTGGAAGTGGATTGGTTTCAAAAATAAGCTCAATTGCAACAACAAAAATTTGTGAGAATCACTAATGTAAACAAAGAACCAAACCAAATAGTAGAATAACAAATGGGGACACAAATTTTGTCGTGGAAAAACCCTCCTTTCGAAGGATTAAAAACTATGGGGTAACTCCGAGAAAATTCACTATGAATCAGAGAGTACAAAAATCCAAGTTAAACCCGAGACTTGAATCGCAAAATACAACGTAAAAACCTGTGTGAAAAGACACACCCTAATATGCCTCTGTCTCCTCTCTGATAATAGTCTGTGACAAGAAATCACCCTTCAGAGATCAAAATCAAACTCGCGGTGTTGTTACAACACCTCGTTGCACAACTTGATTTGCCACTGCTCGCTGCTGCCCATGCCTAGAAACTTTCACCCAAGTATCTGCTCTCCTTGGGTTGTCACGCACCACCAAATCATCTCCTTCCTTGATTTGATGTTTCCCCTTTTATAGCCTCCCATATGCCACATATCTTGTTTGAAATAGATATATGAAAATATATCATAAAAATATATCATGAAATATCATCTGAATCTCATGTTGGCGGATACACAGTTGAAGAGGATCTTGAATTTCCAAAAAAATATCTTTAAATCTAAAATATAGTAATGTGTGGGCTGAACCCTAATAGGTCACGGGGTCGAGTCTGAGGGCCGTTCTTCTGTAGCATGTTGTTTTGTTCTTCTGTACCATGATGTTCTTCATTCTTCCATGGCGGCTTCCATTCCGTTCTTCTGTAGCATGTTGTTCTTCTATAGCGTGTCGTTCTTCTGACCTTTTATATATATTTTTTCGACCGGTTTCCACTTGATCCTAGATTTTCTGGTAACATTCCGGCTACCATGGAAGAATCTGGAATACCCACAACAGAGCATTGTGGTTCCAATCATTGACCTAAAATCCCACGACACCTATGGCCCTGGAGTCATCGTCTTCTAGCCGCAGCCCTCCACGGAGAAGAAGGCTGACGGCAGTGATGCATGACCATCTGCATCCCCGACCACTCACCTTATCTCTGACGCTGTGCTGGAGAGGAGCCTCACCATCTTTTCCCTCAGCCTAGCCACCCTCGAGAAGGCAGTCACGGGGGTGGGCGCCCTGGGCTTCATCTGGGCCACCGTAGTCCTTGGCGGCTTCGCCCTGTCCCTGCACCCTACCGACTTCTGGTCCATAACCTTCATTCTGTTGGTTGAAGGCACCCAGATTTTTTGCAGGAGCCGTGAGCTGGAGTGGCAACACCAGGTCATCTAGCTCATAGTTTTTTTTACATTTTTTCAAAAAAAAAATTAAAAATAAAACCAGGTTTAAAATATATTTTTTTACATCCCAAAGGCGGCACACCATGTGCCGCCTTTCGGGCATTTCAGCGCTGAAGAAAGGCGGCACCTGGTGTGCCGCCTTTGCCCATAATTAAAGAACAAAGGCGGCACACCAGGTGCCGCCTTTGGACAAAAAAAATTAATAAAATTTTTAATTTTAACTTAGTCCTTCTAACTTTTTCGTAGCATTCAGATGCATTCCAACAATGAAAACCTCAACCAGCTTATGTGCTTTACACACAATAGAAACATCTTTGAAATTTTGTCATGCCCCTGAGTATAAATCAACCTCAAAATCTCTAGATAATTTTTCTTGGTGAGGTGAGATGAGAAGGGAGGTATTATACCATCAGGAAGAGAGATTTTAGAAATGTGCAATGCTATGAAAAACCTTTATATGAAATGTGTCAGTTCCCCACTAGATGTGAATGTTCCTTCAAAATTTTCAGGCTGGAGATAATCCACCTTAAGTTCCACATAGCCTTATGTCTTCCATGGATTAGTGTCAAACACTTCATCCCATTTTTTTACTTTATGGGGAAGTAAAACCTCATTCCTTTGAATATGCACATTATCATGAACATATAAAATTAGCATTTTGCAAGAAAAACTACTAATCTCATGTTCACTGAAATACCCCTTAACGTAAGAATGATACAAATAGTGTAAGTACCCAATAGAAAGCTTCCAATCCATTTTGACTGGGCTATGTGGAATCATTAGTGTTTTGATCTGATTAATAATTTAAAAGGTTTCAAAACCACCTTTCTAAAACTCAAAAATGTTTCAAGTAAGTGACTTTGAATGCCTATAAAATATAAACCATAAGATCTATTGAAATGAAACTTAAAACATAGATTAAACATATAATAAGTGATTGAAAATAAAAACCATTTCTTAAAAATTGTTGATGAAATACAATTATAAGCTTTCAAAAACACTTCTTGCAACTCAAAAATATTTCAGATATGAGAATTTGAAAGCCTGTAAAATATAAACTTAAAGACTCATATAAATGAAACTTAGAACATATATTAAACATATAAGAAGTAGTAGAAAAGTAATTAGTTAATTCTGGTGAGGGGGAAAACTGTTAGACCCTGGAACTGAATGATAATGAGGATGACAAGGAAACATCAACCCCCACGCCCACCCCTTCCACCCATTCAACCAACTTCGGTGACTCCTATAGAAGTAGCTTTTCAAAAAAATGAAATTTCACTCCACCACAGCTTCCTACATCCATATTAACCCCCCAATTCAGTTTCATTAAATGTGGATAGCCCCCATTTTTACCAAAGTCAATGATGCACTATTAAACCACCACTTTCAACCCCCTCAAAAATACAAAATTCTTTGAGGGATGAGAAATGATTCGACGCATTTCAATGTTCTAAAATGCGCCAAATCATTTCTCATCCCTCAAATCATTTTGTATTATTGAGGAAGGGGTTAAAAAGTGATGGGGATTTGGATTCTCTGGCAGCTCTCCGCCAGTCGTCGGTTCTACAACGACACCCTGTAGAAGATCGGGACGTGTTCTTCAGCCAGAGAGAGGTTAGTGGAAATGCTGAACTGGAAGAACCCACAGGACGAGGAAACCAGGCGATCTGCCACTGAAATTCTGTCCAGATTGGCGGGGAAGAAGAAGAACTCACTGCGGGTGGCTGGAATCCCAGGCGCCATGGAATCAATTTCATCGCTCCTCCCCGAGAGCTCACCCCTTCCCGGTGAGTGTGAGTGTTCGCACCTAGGGCTCAACATCTTGAAGAAACTAGCCCGGGACCACCTCAATTGCTGGAAGATTGGGAACACCAGGGGCCTTCTTCCCAAGATCATAGACTTCACAAGGCTGGACGACAAGGCACTGAGGGATCAATATATATATATTTATTTATATTTATGACTATAAATAGATATATATATATTTATAACTATAATTATAAATATAATAAATATATTCCTTATAAATATATTCATTATAATTTCATAATTATTTAAATATAAATATATATTTATTTAAATAATTATGAAATTATAATGAATATATTTATAATGAATATATTTATTTTAATTTCATAATTATTTAAATATATATATATATATATATAGTTATTTATATTTATGACTATATATAATTAATATATTTATTTTGATTTCATAAGTATTTAAATATATATATATATATGACTATAATTAAAATATATGTGTAATAAATTTATATAATCTGTTTGGGCCTTATCCTCCTCCTCCTTTGTTGCCTTATCCTCCTCCTCCTCCTTTGTCGCCTTATCCTCCTCCTCCTCCGTTGTGAATCCCTCCTCCACCATCGTGAAGCCCTCCTCCTCCTCTACCGCCGACTCCCACCATCGCGAAGCCCTCCTCCTCCTCCTCTACTGCCGACTCCTATCGTCGTGATTCCCTCCGTCGTTGTCATGAAGCTCTCCTCCACCGTGAAGCTCTCCTTCACATACCCCACCTCTGTTGTGAAGCCCTCCTCCGCTGCGAATCCACCTCCGCCGTGAACCCAGCTCATCAGGTGATACCACTGTAAGTGTTCTTGTAATGCTCTAAGTACATTTTTGGTTCAATAAGTATATGATTAGCTATTGGATTCTTATGGCCCAATTGATGTTTAGTGGCATAGTAATTGGTTCATTTGTTAGGTAATTTTGAGAATGGAGGCCATGTTTGGTAGGAGATCATGTCATAGAATATAACCCATCAATTTTTAGTTATGTTTTTTCAGTATAGTTGTAACGCTCTGGATCTGGGTGCCACACAACGAGTGCCCCGAACCCAGTTGGTCACATGACCTCAAGCACATTTCCCCAAACTCCAGAGGCTGCCGACTAGCAGTGAGGGCCTAAGACTTATGGTGGTGAAACTATGCCCTCATTTGTCAAAGTGTAGCATAGCGGAAAACAAATATAACATACAAAAGCGGAAGCAGCAAACAATATAAACCTAAAATGGAAAACGGAACTGAAGTAAAAGATAACTAACAATCATATATATGATGATGCAACATGTCACTAATTTTAAGAAAGCATCCAAAACAAGATACACTGCAATCAGATACAATACAACACAAAGTACAAAGTATTGCCAAACAAAACCAAAGCAGTGCAATAGGAATGCAGCAGCATCGCAAGCCTAAGCTCGGTCTCATGCTCTCCTACTCCTCTGTAACAATCATATACCTGTGTATAAACCCTTGCCCTTATCGACACCTGCAGGGGCCCAAGACATGACTCAAACAGAGTGTGAGAAATAAATCCTAGTAGGAAACCACCAAAGGCCCATGCCCAACTGTCAGTGAAAATGTGCAACAGCAGTGTGCAATTATGAAATGCAGTAAACTAGGAAGTACTCAAAAGTAACCATTCCTACCGGTTATATTTCCATTTTAATAATTATTTAACAATTCAATATAATTGAATTATGAGTTTTCTCGAGACTCAGCATCGGCCGACAATCTCTTATACAGTGCCACAGTAGAAACCACCACAAGCTATCTAACAAGTAAAAGATAATAATAATACCAAGTCTGTGCTTTAGCTTGGTAGGTACAACACAAGAAAACACCACAGTGAATATTCAAAGTAAACATTTTCCTCAGACATGCAAGTCCTTACCATCAGGTAATCAGAAACGAAACTCTCAGGTGACTGCCCTTAGGCATATCGAATATTGCCCCCAGGCATACGAGATATTTCCCTCAGGCACGGAAGCTACTTCCCTTAGGCATAAGAAATGTTGCCCTTAGGCTAAAAAAAACCTTGCCCTCAGGCTAAACAATCACTACCCTCAGGATGAACAAAACACTACCCTCATGCCTTCCATAGGAAAAGAAAGTAATCGGGTTGAGACCAACGCATAAGCAAGTAGTTATATATTTCCTCTCAAGAAAACTCAAAACATTCTATAATCATGGTATACCCACGGGTATCCTGGCCAAATAGATAAACAAGGGGAATGCACCCACAGGGTGGCCCTAGATCAAAGCGGTGATCCCAAACATCAGTTTTTACCTAAACATAAGATTACCTATGCAATTTTATGTATCTAAACAGTCAAGGCCTTAGCCACACGACACCCCGAACATGGGCGGGTGACACAACGGTATAAAAAATCAACTCTACAGTTGGAATTAAACACAAGACCACCTACCTCGATCTCCTCTGATCGATATACGTGAAAGGCGCCTCCCGAAACAACCAAGAACGATGTAGATCTGAGATAAAATATTACTCGTTCAAACCCAAATAACTTCCCTTAGGGAAATAATTGGAAGGAGAGGTTCAAGAAGAGAGAAGATATCACCCGCACGGTTCAAATGAGATTGATGGCGGAGGAATCAGAGTCCTGGTGAGCATTCGGGAGCTCCTCTAAGCCTCAGCTTCTTCTTCCGCGGCTCCTGGTGCGTTCTATGCCTCCGCTGCCGAATGAGGAGGCTACTTCCTGTTTTTAATGAAAAAATATAACTACACGGTGTGTACTCTCAATTACACGGCATGTACTTTCCATTTTTTTTAACTGTTCCACTGGTGGCTTTTTCCACCGCCTCATTGTTCATCTGTTGACTTGATTACACTGCGTCTATTACTAAATACACGGCGTGTACTATCGTTCCTCTGGCGATTACTTTCACCGCCTTACTATTCACCTGCTGACTAATTACATGGCGTGTATTACTAATTACATGGCGTGTATTACTAAGTACACGGTTTTTAGTTATTTTTTACACCCTTAATCACCGAAAAGCCTACATGCCCTGTATACTCATCCCAGATGGCCAAAGTACATGGAGTGTGGAAAAATTACATGGCGTGTACCCATAAATTTGGAATTTTCACACATTCCTCTTGTTTTCTCAAAAACACTTAAGGAAAAGGGAAAAGAAGAAACTCGTACCTCAAGAATAAGAACTGAGTTCTTACAAACTTCCCCCCTTAAATCAATTCGTCCTCGATTTTCCCTTCCAAGGGTGGTGAAGATAAAGCTGAGAACAAATCTAGCCACTGAGCACGTACGTCAGTCTCCCGTTCCCAGGTTTTGTCCTACACTCGGCCATGCTGCCATAACACCCATACGAGAGGAACTGACTGACCTCGGATAACCTTCGTGCTCCTATCAACAATATGAATCAGATGCTTCTCAAAAGAAGCATCAACCTGAAGTTCAACCTCCTCGAGATGAAAAATGTGAGACGGGTCTGAGTGATAACGATGCACCTGAGATACACAGAAGACGTCGTGCATGGCCTGGTACCTCTGTGGTAACTGAAACCGATAGACAACCGGACTGAATCTCTCCAGAATCTCAAACGGCCCTACATACCTCAGTGAAAGTTTACCATGTCTTCTGATCTGCCCGTGTCCCAACCTCGGTGAAACACGCAAGAAAACTTGATCCCCGACCACGAACTCCAAGGGTCATCTGCGACGATCAACATAAGATTTATGAAGAGACTGTGTAGTAGCCATCCACTTCTGAATGAACTAGACCCGTTCTGAAGTCTCCTATATGATACGTGGTCCCAGTAAAGCTGCCTCACCTGCCTCCATCCAATACAAGGGTGATCAGCATGGCCTACCATATAAAGCCTCGTAAGGTGCCATCTAAATATTTTCCTGAAAACTATTATTATAGGAAAACTAGACCAGGGGTATATGCTTCTCCCAAGAGCCCCCAAAGTCCAGGACGCATGAACGCAACGTATCCTCTAGAACCTGTATCGTACGCTCTAACTGGCCATTGGTCTGAGGGTGGTAAGCTATGCTCAGAAGCACCTGTGTACCCAGTGCCCTCTGAAAACTCTGCCAGAAATGAGACGTAAAATGGGCGTCCCTATCTGAAATGATAGAATGAGGGACCCCATGAAGAGGTACTATCTCTTAGATATACAACTTCTCGAGCTCATCAACATCGAAGGTCTCCTTGATCGACAAAAAATGAGCTACCTTCATAAGTCCGTCCACAAAAACCCATACGACATCATTGCCTCGAGGTGACCTCGGCAACCCAGTCACGAAGTCCATCGTGACATCATCCTATTTCCACTCCGAAATGGGTAACTGTTGTAACAGTCTGGCTGGCCTCTAATGCTCCGCCTTCACCTGCTGAAAGGTGGAACATCTCGTAACAAAACCAGCTACCTCTCTTTTCATACCAGGCTACCAATACTGGTGTCTCAAGTCAAAGTAAATTTTGGTAAATATAGGATGCACTGCCCAAGCTGAAGCATGAAATTCCCGCATCAACTCCTCATGTATATCTCATGGAACCCACACTCATCCATGGATACGCAGTACCTCGTCATCACCTATCGTCCAACCAGAAGGAGGGTCCTCACTTACCACCGACTCCTGTAGAACTAGGCCTCTCGAATCTGATAACTGTCTCATCCTCACTCTATCCAGGAGGGTAGAAGTCATAGCTAAGGATGAAAGATAAATTTTCCCCTCACTATCGTGCACCTCTAAATGCATCTCAGAGAACAAATCCATAAGCTTCTACTCACCACTGGCCTCCTGCACTGCCTGTATTTGAGTCCTCCTACTCAGTGTATCAGCTACTGCGTTACCCTTACTAGGTGTATAGGCAAGCTCAAAGTCGAAGGACTGAAGGTATTCAACCCACCTTCGCAGTCTCAAATTCAGGTCACACTGGGTAAAGATGTATTTAAGACTTTTGTGGTCCTTAAACACCACAAAATGTTCTCCCAAGAGATAATGTCTCCAACAGTGTAACACATGGATAACTACAGCCAACTCGAGGTCATGTATCGGGTAATTCCTCTCATGTGGCCTCAACTGTCGAGACCCGTACACAACAACTCAATCACCCTGCATCAACATTGCTCCCAGCCCAATACCTGATGCATCACAGTAAACTGTATAGCTCTTCTCTTTCTTTGGAAGTATCAGGACTGGTGCTGATGTTAACCTTCCCTTCAGCTCCTAAAAGGCTGTCTTGCAAGCTTCTAACCAAACGAACTTCATACCCTTCTTAGTCAAACCCGTCAACCGCACTGCTAAGAAAGAGAAGTCCTATATAAAGCGCCTATAGTAACCAGCCAGCCCAAATAAACTCTGTATTTCAAACACATTCTTAGGTTGCTCCCAAGAAACTACTACTCTCACTTTCTTTGGGTCTACCGAAACTCCTGCCTCTGAGATAATATGACCCAAAAAGTGAATCTGGTCCATCCAAAAGTGGCACTTTGAGAGATTAGCATATAATTGATGCTCTCTCAGAGTACTCAGTACGATCTCAATATGGGTAGCATGGTGGTGTCAAGTGTGAGAATACACCAAGATATCGTCCATGAAAACTACCACAAAAGAATCCAGATATGGGTGGAACACAAGATTCATCAGAACCATGAAAACTGTTGGCGCGTTTGTGAGTCCGAATGGCATGACCAAGTACTCGTATAGAACATATCTACTCCGAAAGGCTGTAAACGGTATGTCCGATGGTCTAACCCGCAACTGATGATATCTGGATCTCAAGTCAATCTTCGAGAACACTCATGCTCCTCTAAATTGATCAAAAATATCATCAATACTTGGTAAGGGATATCGATTCTTAACCATCCACTGGTTCATCTTCCAATAATCCACACAATGTTTGAGGGTACCGTCCGCCTTCTTCGCAAATAGGACAGAAAAACCCCAAGGAGAAGTACTAGGTCGAATGAAACCCTTGGCCTATAACTCCTCTAACTGCCTCTTGAGCTCCAGTAATTCTGGTGTAGCCATCCTGTAAGGAGGAATGGACACCGGTGTTGCTCCTAGCACAAGCTCAATAGAGAAATCCACCTCTCACTCCAGAGGTAGACCTGAAAAGTCATCCGGGAATATATCCCTGAAATGATTAACCAATGGAGGGAAATACTTCTAACAAGTTCATCAGTCATCTAGATATAAACTCGCAATCTGGGCTGTCACTCCACCTCGCCCATGTTGCTCGGGTCCAGCTCGACTCGCCTGGACATCCCATTCGCCCTTGTATAGAAACTCTCCGCCCTCTGGTGAATGTGAAACTCAACCTGTGAAGAGAGCAATCTAGAAAGGCTCGAAAGGGTACAAACTAGTCCATCCCGAAATTGACATCATATCCCATCATATCTAAGACATATAGGTCTCATAGGAAGTGACACCCACCAACCTCTAGGGGGAACTTTTTTCACTAACACACACCTGCCGTTCTAATTCCCAACAGAGTGTCTAGTGTCAAGATATTCTAAGAAGAATAAACATAGAGCCCAAGTCTCTCCAAAACGTGCACCAATATAAAGCTATGTATAACATAAGTATCAAAAAGTACTGAAGATAAAATAGAAGCAACTAGAATAGTACCTATGATAGTGGAAGGTCTGGGATCCTGCTCCTATTAGGTCTGTTGCACTGCATATGCCTGCCCAGTGTCGCGGCCCTGCGACACAGCCTGGCTACCCTGAGCTGACCCGCCCTGCTGTCTCTGAGATCCTAATGTCTGGATACCATGACCACGACCACCACCTCAGCCTGAATGTCCTGATGTATTACAATTCCCAGACTGCTAAGAACCCGCTAGCCCTGCTTCTGCACGCGAAGTCTGAACAGAACCCCTCTCACTAGTCACTGGTGGAAATGCCCTGCAAAAACACTGAAGATGACTCATCTTGCTGAAAGCTCGACACTCCACTAGGTCACGTGGGCACTGAGGTCTCTCATTCCCCTCTTTACCCCACTAGTAGCACATAACCTGACCACCTGAAGAATTCTTCAGGCTAGTACTTCCACCGTGAGAGAAATCCATCTACCTCTTCCTCTTTCTGGTAGAAATAGTACTAGAGACCGGCACCGAACCGCCCTGGTCCGCACCACTAGCCTCCTGCAGGTTCCGCTCAGTAATCAATGCCTGTTTCATAATAGCATGCACTGTAGGCAACCTCAAAACGTTCACCAGCACACGGATGTCATATCGAAGACCATCCTCAAAGCGTCTAGCCCTTAGTATCTCATCACCCACTAAAACAGGTGAAAAACATTGTAGTTCGGTGAAGTAGGCAGAATAGTCCATCACTGACATGGCACCCTTCTGCAGATTCATGAACTCTTGAGCTCGATCTGTCCTTAGCGTCTTTGGAAAGAAAAAGTCATAGAAGACTGTTTTCTCAAAAAAAACATAAGGAAAAAAGGAAAAGAAGAAACCCGTACCTCAAGGATAAGAATCGGGTTCTTATAAACTTCCCCCATTAAATAAATCCATCCCCGAATTTCCCTTACCCAAAAAGTACACTGCTTTTGGTAAACTGTTTTCAAAAAACCTTATGAAAACCAATTGAAAAAAGAGATCAGTTTTTTTAAAATGACCATACTGGAATTGTCTGTATGCCAAACTTTTTATTGATGTTATGCATGTTGAAAAAAAATGTAATAGTGCCATATACACATTTCTAAATGCACCCGGTAAAAAAAGGAAGGCTAGGTTGGACATGGTTGACATGGGAATACAAGAATATTTGGTGCAAGTGAAGGGTGAAAAACAAACTTTTCTTCCTCCAGCTGCTTACACTCTTTCCGAGCAAGAGAGATATCATTTTTTCAACTTCTTGAATGACCTAAAGTTTCCAGAGGGGTATTCATCAAATATCAAGAAAATAATGTCAATAAATGATTTAAAGTTAAAGGGTTTGAAATCACGTTACTTCCATGTTTTGATGCAAGATCTAATGACTATAAATTTACACTGCATTTTTTTCAATAATGTCATTCATACATCAACCAAACTTTGTTTCTTCTTCAAAGTTATATGCAACAAAGTTATAGACTCGGCGAAATTTCTGACTATGGAAATAGAAATTTCTTTCATATTATGTGAATTGAAAATATTCTTCCCACCAAAATTCTTTAATATGATGGTTTATTTGATGGTTCAATTGGTGAGAGAGATTCAATTAAGTGGTCCTGTACACTATATATGGATATACCCCATTGAATGATATATGAAGATTTTGAAAGGGTATGTCAAAAATAGAAGTCGACCAGAGGGTTGTATTGAAGAGTGATATATTTTTGAGGAAGCCATTGAATTCTATACTGAATACCTATCTGGTGTGGAAATAATTGGTCTAATGAAATCTTGTCCCACTGGGCGGATTGTGGGAGAAGTAATTTCTATAAGAGATGTTGTCACAATCAATATTACAGATCAGTAGTAGGTTCACCTTTACGTTTTTCATAACATTTTGGAGTTTGGCCCATATCTTGAAACCCACAAAGAAATTCCTAGGAATTTTAATCCATCAAGGGATGAAAGATGGATATCAAATACAAATAATAAATAGTTTATAGGATGGTTTTGGGACCATATTTTTAAGGTGTTATATGAAAATCCGGATTCAATTTCAGAACGACTTCGATGGATAGCCGAAGGACCAAGTGTGTATGTATTATCTTACGATGGTTATGTAATTAATGGTAATATGTTCTATACAAATGAGCATGATGAAGACAGTACCATGAAAAATAGTGGAGTTACACTCGTGGATGAAGTAATTCATGCTTCTGGTACTAAGTGCAGAAATCCAATTTATGTGAATATGTCATACTTTGACATCATCAAAAAAATATGGGAGTTGGATTATACAACATTCCAAGTGATGTTTTTTCAATGCAAGCGGGTTGATAACAAGAGTTCTGTTAAAATAGATGAATTGGGATTCATGAAAGTTGATTTCATTAAGGAAGGGTACAAAGACAAACCATTTATAATGGAATCATAGGAAGTACAAGTATTTTATGTTGTAGATCCTGCAAACCAAAAGTGGTTAATTGTTCTGTTATAAACCAAAACCATTGAAGGGTCAGATGGAAATTCAATCAAGGATGACCCTAACATTGAGACGTCGCAATCATTTTGATATAGTCCCAATGTAGAGGTGTTTTTTATATTAAAGGAGACCACAATGAAGAGATTTGGATCATCGATAGAGGGGTTAAATCCCTTTATCCTTTAAAAAAGAAAAAGAGAGTTCAATAACCAGGTTACATTTTTTTTGTAATATACATCATGTTATCTCATGTTATTATCTATTTTCTACTGAATTTATGTACTCTAAATTAAATGTTAAACCACTTCTATAGATATTGACTTCCGCACATTCAGGTGCTCCCAATCCCGAGGAACAATAGGTCTCTCAACCTGTTGTTGCTTGCAATGTATAGGAATGAACTTCTGCATGTGCTGATGCTCCCATTCCTGAGGAACAATAGGTTTCTCAACCTGTTGTTTCTCCCAATACAGAAGTACAATGACCATCTACACATTCCAATGCTACCACTTCAGAGGAACATATTGACGATGTTGATTTTGGGGAAATGGTAGGAGACGAAGTACCAAATTTATGTGTTTAACCATTTAAAGGGTACTCTCAAATCAATCCATTACTATATGGAATAATCAAATAACATGAATATAGAAACAAACAACATTGTCACCCCACAAATAACTCATCAACCCACACTACACCCAAGTATCATCAAAATGTTGACTAAATCAAACCAAAAAAAAAGAATGCACCACTGTAGTGAATCATTGGGAGAAGAATGGGTGAAAACAAGCAAGTAGGGTCCGACGGTGGGGGCAACATTCATCCACAAAATGTGAATAATGATAAGGCTACGTGCGACTGAAAAAAAGGTGCAAACAAGATAACATACCTTAGATTTGGAGGTTTGGTGGCAGCAGTAGGGTCCGATAGCGGATGTAGTGTTAGAAGAGGTAGTGGTGATGGAGGAGTCAATGAAGGCGGTGGTAGTAGTGTTCGGTGGTGGGGGTAGTGGTGAAGGAGGCAGAGGCAGGGGAAGCAGAGGCAGCGGAGGCAGAGTCGGAAACAACGAAGGCAGCAGAGGTGGAGTTGGCAGGGGTAGAATTCTGGTTCCACGAAATCATGAGGGTGAGCGACAACAATGTTCTATAAGAGTTATATTTATAAAAACATGAAAGGATTTTATCAATGTTTTTTTGGAAATCAATGATAAAAGTCTATTTTATAAATGATAAAATAGAAAGTGTTGATAAAACATACATTTATCAGCATTTTTTTAGCACTGATAAAGATAACCCTTTATCAGAGCTAAAAAACGTTGATAAAGTGAGTCTTTATGAGTGCTAAAATTATAGCGTTGATAAAAAAATATTATTATCACCGTTTTTTTAGTGCTGATAAAGATCTAATGTTAATAATTTATTTATATTATTATATATATGTACATATATAATAATATATATATATATAATAAATAAATATTTATTTATTTATTTATAATTATAACTTCAAATAAATATATTTTTATTTATAATTATATATATAATAAATATATTTACAAATATTTGTATATATTTATGTAATTATATATATTTATAAAATTATAAATAAATAAATATTTATTTATAATTTTAAAATTATAATAAATATATTAATTATATTTATAACTATAATTATAAATAAATATAGATATATTTAAATAATTATAAAATTATGATAAATATATTTATTATATTTATTTATAAAACTATAAATATGATAAATATATTTGTTATGATTTTATTATTATATAAATAATTATTTATTTATTTATAGTTATAAGTATAAATATTTATTTATTTATTTATTTAAATAATTATGAAATTGTAATAAATATATTTATTATATTTATAATTATATATAATAAATATATTAATTACATATATTAATTATATTTATTTATAAAATTATAATTTATTTATTAGTAGTTTACAATTATTTAAATAAATATATATTTATTTGTAGTTATTGAATCCAATACTCATCCTGTTATCAGATGCAACCAAGGCTGTTCTATTGTGGCATCCACCGCCGTCCTATTGTCGCATCCACTACTCACTTGTTTAGGCGTGGAAAAAAAGTCAACATGCTCGTGTAAGACACCCCTCCGGATAAAACTTATGTTGTGGTTGAGGGGTCTCAATGCAGTGGACACAAACAACCAGGGAATAATAAAATGAAAGCAGAATGGTGCTGGTGACGTGCAGATGAACCAAGAACCAATAACAAGAAAGAAAAGTGAAAAATAATAAAGGGACAAGAGGATTTACGTGCTTCGGATCCTTATGGATCCTACTGCATGACAAAAACACCACACACACATGCTTTTATTTATTTTAAAAAGAAAAATCGGGATCTACAAACTTGCAGCAAATAACTCCTAAATCAAGGAGAAAAATAGATACAGAAAGAGGTGCTTACAACTCCGGACTCACAGGTCCGGTCATCCAGATCTCTTGGCGTTTCTGGTCGAGATGGATCGTGGTTCTCTCTGGGATCACACCGAGGAGGGGTGTCTTTGGGTCTGGTTCTTGCATAATTGTGGTCAGAATGTGGTCGTACTTCTTCCCAATGAAAGGACGCCGAGACAAGCTCCACCGCGAGCTGCGCACAAGCCGTATGTAGGGAGTCCGGTAGGCCAATTAGACTGATTCCTCTGATGAGGACGAAGGCACTAGATCTCCAAAGAAGCTGGAGTAGACTAGTAGTGATGAAGACGTGTAAACCCAGAACTGCAACCCCTCGACTGAACCCTAGCCGCCGAAAGAAGATAATACCTGCAACCCTCTAATAGCACACCCAACCATACACTGCCACAAAGCACACCGAGAAACAACCAAACAGAAAATGTGGTGCAAGATGGATGACCATGATAATTTGGGCAGCCACAAGGATCAACAACCAACCAGATTTTGGCGGCCAAGTAAGGATTGCCAGCATGGCCAGCAGGTAAAAATAAACCCCATAATAAAATGAAAAATAGGTCGGGTCTATTATTAATAGAAAAATAAAATCACGATGACAAATAAATGGAAGATTAAAATAAACAGAATTAAGAATGAATTTAATATAAAAACAAACCAAGAATTAAAGTATCTTAATTCACAAATCTCCACCATTTTTAATTAAATTCAGTGATGTTCATGCACCTAGGGTTCATGGAATCCGAACCAAGTTTAATCTATCTAGGAAAAATTTAATCTTTGACAAGACCACAACTTTAGTCAAACTATCAGCTGTGTTTATGTTTGTGTGTATCTTGTTGATACACACCGTTCTAGATTCCAGGACATCTCTAATAAAATGCAACCTAATATCAATATGTTTTGACTTACCATGGAAAACAAGGTTTTTAGATAAATGAATAGTTGATTGACTATCTGAATAAACACTAATAGAATAATTGTAAATACAAAGTTCAGAGGCTATACCTTTGATCCACAATGCTTCCTTGACTGCCTTAGTCAAGGCTATGTACTCAGATTCTGTTTCCAAAAGTGGAACAATAGATTGCATGTTGCACTTCCAGGAAAAGGCACCTCCAGATGCACTAAACACATAACTGGTTAGAGATTTACAGGTATCCACATGTCTATCATAATCAGCATCCACATAACCACAGATAAGATTATCAGAATTTATATTTCTACCATAACATAAGCAAATACTAGGTATACTAGAGAGGTATCTAAGAAGCCACTTAAGGGCATGCCAGTGTGGCTTCCCTGGTGTGGCCATGAACCTGCTAAGGGTGAAAACCGCAAAGGCAACGTCAGGGCGTGTACAAATCATGGCATACATTATGCTTCCAACCATGTTAGCATAAGGGATTTTGGATATAAATTCAATATCTTCTTTAGTTGTAGGGGCTTGTGTCAAGGACAATTTAAAATATTGGGCAATAGGTATATTAACAGGTTTTAAAGTTTCAAACATGTACCTCTTGAGAACTTTTAAAATATAACCATGCTGAGAAAAATAGAGTAATTTATTAGGTCTTTCCCTAATTATTTCAAAGCCAAGAATTTTCTTGGATGCACCCAGGTCCTTCATTTCAAAAGTATTTTTCAAATGGGTTTTGACAGAAGAAATAAGATTTATATCCTTGCATATGATGAGCATCTCATCAACATACAACAGAAAGCAAATGATCCAGGTTTTAGTTTCTTTGAAATAAACACAGGCATCATATTTACTTCTAGTGAATTTATTACCTAACATGAATGAGTCATTTTTAAGTACCATTGTCTTGAGGCTTGCTTTAATCCGTATAGAGACTTATTCAGGAGGCACACTTGATGTGATTTGAATTCACTAGGATAGCCTTCAGGAGGCTGAATATAAATCTTTTCTTTCAGTTCACCATGTAAGAAAGCAGTCTTAACATCTAATTGATCAATGTGGAAGTCATTATAGGCAGAATAGGCTAACAAGAGCCTAATAGAAGAGTGCTTCACTACTGGGGAAAATATTTTAGAATAATCAATTCCCTCTCTTTGGAGGAAACCCTTAGCTACTAACCTGGATTTGAAATTGATTTTTTCCCTCAGTATTATCCTATTTCCTTTTGAAAATCCATTTGGAACCAATTACCTTAGCATTAACTGGTTTGTTCACAACACTCCATGTATGGTTTTTCTTTAAAGAATGCATCTCTTCATTCATAGAAAAGACCCATTTCTTGGAGTCTTTGTCTTTCAAGGCTTGCCTATATGACTGAGGATCATCATCAATGAGATCCTAGGCCACATGAAAGGAATAAGAAGCCATGTCATACTGGATGAACCTAGCAGGAGGTATTGGGACCCTCCTTTGTCTATCATGGGTCAATTGATAGTCCCTGTAAGTATCAGGAGTTAAGACTCCTAATATGAACCAAAAATGCTTTCAAAATCAGCCACAACAATTGGCCGAAAAGCAGGTTGATCAGACTAAAGATCTGTCTCAAAATGAGTTGAAGGCTCAGGTTTGTCAGACTTAGAGAGGTCTAGTTCATTGCTGCTTTGTTGGACAAGCTTGGTCTTGGTATAGGATGACTCATGAAAGACCACATCCCTAATAATAATTCATTTTTGGTACTCGGGTTTATCAACCCAGAGTTTATACCCTTTGAGCCCTTTGGGGTAACCAATGAAAATGCATTTTAGAGATCTCGGTTCCAACTTATTAGTCCTAATGTGTGCATAGGATGTGGAACCAAAAACCCTAAGGTAGGGTAAGAGGGAGGCCTCCCAGTCTAAATCTCTTCAGGAGTCTTGAACTGGTTAGAAGAAGAGGGACACCTATTGATTAGGTGAACAACAATGCTGGTAGCCTCATCCCAGGAAGACTTGGGGAGGCCTGAGCATGAAATCATGCTTCAGACACGTTCTAAGATGGTCCTATTCATCCTCTCTACTAGCCCATTCTGTTGGGGGTATCCCTAACAGTTCCATGTCTCTTAATCCCTTCTTTTTCACAAAACTCAATAAAGTCTGTAGACAGATACTCTAAGCCATTGTCTGTCCTCATGGTCTTTATTTTCTTTCTGGTATGATTTTCAACTGAAGATTTATAGGTTTTAAAAGTCTGGAAAACATCTGATTTATGCTTTAGGATGTACACCGAGACCTTCCTAGAGAATTCGTCAATGAAAGTGATGAAATGAGATCCTCCACCATGAGAGGTAGTCCTCACTGGACTCTATAAATCCGAATGGATGTAATCAAGTGGGGCAGTGACTTTGAAGGTTGATCTATTGAAACTAACTCTCTTAGATTTTCCCACTATACAGTCTTCATAGAATGGCAGGTTTATAGGTGTTATTTCATTTAGCATCCCCTGCTTGCTGAGCTCTTCTAACCCTTTGGAGCTTACATGCCCCAACTGTCTATGCAAAAGCATGGTACTTTTAGTGTTTGTATTGTAAACACCACCCAGTTGCCTTGAATGTGTCTTACCATCCAAGACATACAACCCATTTGTGAGAGACCCTCTAATAATGGTCCTAGATCCTTTAGAGATCTTAATAGATCCCGATTCTGATCTAAAGGTATGTCCTTTTTGATCAAGGACTCCTAAGGAAATTAAGTTGAGTTGGAGGTTGGGAACCCACCTTACATCAAGAAAGGTAATCACAGATTGATTGTCAAGTTCTAACAGAATAGATCCTCTACCCTCCACTTTACACTTCTTATTATTCCCTAACAGAACATCCCCTTCCACTCTCTCGACCTGCTCTGAAAATGACTCTTTGTATGGAAACATATGGAAGGAAAAACCAGAGTCAAGGACCCACTCTCTGTAGAGTGTATGGATGGAAACATTTAATACTTCAGCGATGTCATAACCATAGTCAACAATGAGAGACTGGTCAGTGGGTTGTGCACGTTTTGCTTATGTTTAAGCTTCCTACATTAGAGCTTAATGTGCCCAGGTTTTTTGCAATGGAAGCAAGTGACTTTTCTTTCTTTATTATTATTACTCTTCGGTTTTGGTTCTAGCCTAGGTTCTTTGCTGCTTCTACTTTTATCTCTACTAAATTGTTTCTTTTTGCTTTTCACCTATGGTATTCCCCTAGTAAACAAACTTTCAGCCTCACCTTTAACCTTAGGTTTAGAGTGAAGTTCTTTGGACAGAAGGGCAGACTTGACTTCTTCTAGAGTTAAGGTGTCTCGACCATACATCATGGTCTCGACCAAGGTACTATAACTACAGTCAAGGGAGATCAAGAGAATGATGGCCTAATCTTCATCATCTATCGAGGCATCTATATTGGCTAGATCTAGCATGATTTTGTTAAATTCATCAAGATGAGATTTCAAAGAAGTGTCTGGTCTCATTTAAAGGTGAACATGCAATGCTTCTTATATAACCTACCTACAAGGGAGGCAGTCATGTAAAGTTTCTCTAACTTAAGTCAGATGCCAGGAGCGGTATACTGAAAGGCCACTCCCCTAAGGACTTTATCTCCTAAGGACAATAAAAGTGAGTTGTGGGCTTTAACAAGAATGTCTAGGGGTACAGTTTGGTATTCAGTAATAGTTTGGCCAGTTTCATTAATAGTTATTATGGGTTTAGTAGGCTCAGAGAGGGCATCAATGAGACCTTGTTGGACAAGTAATTCCCTCATTTTTATTTGCCATAGATTGAAGTCATTGTCTCCATCGAATTTTTTGATTTCATACCTCATTGTAGACATGTTTATATAGTGAGTGGATGCCGAGTAATTGGGGACAATGAGAGCGTATGCCCCCAAAAGACCGACCAATCTCACTAGGGATAAACTTGTACAATGGATTATGAAAAACAAAAATATTCGGTGAAGGCAATAATTTCACTTAAGAATAAATTAATGACAACAATATATAGGCAGAATTAAACAGATAAAAAATGAAGAAAACAGAAACCCAAATGCAAGGAACTGCAAACTAAAACATTGTCCAGTGATCAAAAATACAACTAGACAAATTTAAAACAAAGTTGTGAACAATGCAAAGGAGCTGCCAATTAGGTGCTGGCAGCAAAACTGATAGTAAATATATACAACAAAATTAAAGAAACCAATTTATATAGGCCTGTAAGTAAATGTTATAGGCAATCAGATAGAAAAATGCAGTAGTAAACAATTTACAAAGATCAACGAATTACAGACAGCAGACACTACTGGAAATAAGTTCTATACCAACGGTTTTGGGAAAACCGTTGGTATAGTTCACTTATATGGACCTCTACCAATGGTTTGGCCAAACTGTTTGTATATGTCACTAATTTGGACATATACCAACGGTTTTGGACAAACCGTTGGTATTATAGGGTCTCTATTATGGACTTATGCCAATGGTTTTGGCCAAACCGTTGGTATAGGTCCATAATAGAGACCCTATACCAATGATTTCCCCAAACCGTTGGTATAGGTCCCCCCTATACAAATGGTTTGTCCAAAATCGTTGGTATAGGTCCCAAAATCAAAGAAACTATACCAACTGTTCTTAAAACTGTTAGTATAGTTACATGTATTTTTTATGAAATCTTCTTACAGAGAACATTAAAAAAATCAAAATTTAAAATATTTATGATAATACATATATATATATTTGAAATTATGTTCACAAAAGTCAAGTTAGGTTAGTGGTTAGGTCGTTCAATTATAAACTGCATGTACTGGGATCAAAACCAACTGAATACTTCTTTTTTGAAAAACATATACCAACGGTTTTATGGAATCATTGGTATAGATTTTTCATATTACTTATACCAACGGTTTTGAAAACCGTTGGTATAGGTCTATACCAACAGTTTTGGGAAAACCATTGGTATAGACCTATCCTCACGGCTTACTTGGTCACGGTTCTCCAAACCGTTGGTATAGGATATACCAATGGTTTGGAGGCTTATACCAACAGTTTCAAACCGTTGGTATAGGGTATTTTTCTACTAGTGAGAATCAACACGGGCAAATAAACAGGGTAATGGCAGTAGGTGGATTGTTATTTATCAGACAGCTATAACCCTAAAATTCGCATGATAGAATGCTACAATTAACGAACCATAGGTAGAGGCACAGAAAACAATGAAATTAATCAACACAGCAGCCAAAAGTGGCTCTGATACCACTTGTTGTGGTTGAGGGGTCTCAATGTAGTGGACACAAACAACCAGGAAATTACAAAATGAAAGAAGAATGGTGCTGGCGATGTGCAGACGAACCAAGAACCAATAAGAGGAAAGAAAAGTGCAAAATAATAAAGGGACAAGAGGATTTATGTGCTTCGAATCCTTATGAATCCTACTGTACGACAAGAACACCATACACACACACTTTTATTAATTTTCAAAAGAAAAATCGGGATCTACAAACTTGCATCAAACAACTCATAAATCAAGGAGTAAAATAGATACAGAAAGAGGTGCTTACAATGCCGAACTCACAGGTTCGGCCGTCCGGATCTCTTGGCGTTTCTGGTCGAGATGGATCGTGGTTCTCTCCGGTATCGCACTGAGGAGGGGTGTCTTCGGGTCTGGTTCTTGCAGACTTCTGGTCAGAATGTGGCTGCACTTCTTCCCAATGGAAGGACGCCGAGAGAAGCTCCACCATGAGCTGCACACGAGCCGTATGCAGGGAGTCCGACAGGCCAATCAGACCGATTCCTCTAATGAGGACGAATGCACTAGATCTCCGAAGAAGTTGGAGCAGACCAACAGTGATGAAGACGCATAGATCCAGAACTGCAACCCCTCGACTGAACCCTAGGTGCTGAAGGAAGATAATACCTGCAACTCTCTAACAACACACCCAGCCATACACTGCCACGAAGCACACCGAGAAACAACCAAACAGAAAATGCGGGTCCGGTATTAATAAAAAAATAAAAGCACGATGACAAATAAATGACATCCTGCGCCACGGGGAAGCCCACCCGATGCTGCAGCAGCTGGGAATAGAGATCTTATCCAGTCTTGCAGTGGAGGATGACACGAGGGAGAGGATCGGGGCCACCGGGGGCCTTCTCAGGGAGGTTCTCCGCATTTTCTTCGGGAGGGAGAGCTTGGATCGTTTGCGGACGGCTGCGGGAGAGGCTTTCTGTTTGGATTCTTGTTTTACTGGGCCTGTTTTGTGATGTGACCTATTGTTTTTCAAGTCTTTTGTTTCGTCGGCCCGCTTTACCTGTGCGTTGCCACCGTGGCGATCCAGCTATCCGCTTCACCCTGTCCGTTGATGTTTCGTGATCTGACGATCTTGATTCGTCGTTTTGTTTTTCTTCGGTGATCTAATATGCGCCGCCCATGCATCTATAGTCATCTACGTGTCCCAACCTTTGTGGGATTTGTTTGAACCGTCGTTGCTTCACGATTTGTCTGATCGCTGGGTTGCTGTTGTGTGGCTCCTCGTTTGTTACACCTATCGGGATGTCGCTTCGGGTTTTCAGTTTCCATTATTATGAAGCACGGTGGGTTTATCCGTCGAGTGAGAGTGGTTCTTCGTCGTCGTCTTTAGCTTCCTACGCTGAGAGCTCCATGAGAAGAGAATCATCATTGGTTATGTGACACGCCACCTGTACGCCGCCTACTCGACACCATTCTGGTGACCTCTGGTGGAGACCGTTTTAGAAATCAGAGCTTCAACCATGGCAGAGATTCGAGTTCTTTGGTGCTTCTGTATTTCTGATCCTGTTCTTTGTTTTCTCATTTAATCTTTGCATTGTATGTTTCTGGTTTCTCTTCTGGTCTGTTTCGTGGAGTCGGGTTGCATGCATGAGTCTGTCCAGTTTGAGGGACAACTTCACCAACTCCAAGCCGGGGTTCACAACTAGCTCTTGGGGTGACTAGGTTCCTGTTCTCAGATAGCTTTCATGATCCGCGTACGTGATCTGTCTTTATTGCTTCTCTCATTTTATGTGATTTTTTTTGTTTTTCATAATAATAAAGGAACTGTGGTGGTGTTCTTGCCGTGGAGTAGGACCAAATAGGTCTGAACCATGTAAATACTGGTGTTCATTTACTTTCCTGCAAGTTTCATTTTATGTTACTCAACTTTGTTAATAAAACGTTTTATATTCGGTTGTGTTTACTCTTTGTAAATCGCAACGATTCCACAACAACATGCATAACATTAAGGAGGGGTCACTTCTCTCCACATTCTTACGAGAACCTATGCTGAAAACTAAAAGGTTGAACCCCAAGGATTAAGTGAACCTATTTTTTTACTACCATTTCATAATGTTCCTTATCAATCACTAAACATTTGGTTGAACTCCAAGGATTGCATGAAATTGTTCAAATGTAAGTATGCATGCATAGAATAAAAGAGAAATAATTTCTCTCTCTTCATTCTAACCATAACCTTCTAGAAATCATGTTGAGTCAAATATCACGAACAATCTCTCATGAAAGAAGATTTTGTGTTCGATGATGACGTTTCTTGGCGCACAATCGATGTTAGCTCTACAAACATTGCACCACCAGTTTATTGTCATAATTCACCTCGACATTACATTTATTCTCTCTTTTATGAAGTTTATGATGGTTCTGGGTGCAGTGGAAGCATGGTTGGGGCAGTACCCAACTTTAATTTTTATCATGATCAATGATTATTCGGGGATTATTACGACGATGAACGTCAATCTCCACGAAATAGAATCAAAGATTTAGATAAAGAAGAAAGAGGCTTGAAACCTTTAGAGAGGATCTTTTATAGAAACCCTAGCCTTTTATATATAACATTACATAATTTTAAGCATAATTATACATCAGAGTACAAGCCAATGATTGTAAAGTCTTGTGTCTTGGAAGACTAGGTACATAAAACTGATAACATGGAACTAAAAAAAACACTTCTTTATTTAATCTTCATAAAGAGCTCCTAACTTCCTTTGAGCCCTTACATCAACATAGGGTACCCTGAGGATCACATGAATAAAGGGATGAGCTGAAAGCCCAGTATGAAAATAAACATAAGAATATGGCTTTAGCACAAGGGTTAGAGATCTTGACATAATGATATAAAAAGGAATATAGAATCATAACATATAAACATGGGATTATGCAATCATGAATTCATAGTAATGTGGAAGCAACATAAATCACGACTTTAGCATGATTCAAGGCTCATTGCACATAGATGAGCACAATTCAAGGTTAACCACCAAGACCGCTGCACATGGAAGCACGAGTCAAGGCTAACCGCCAAGACTGTTGCACATAACGTCTCATGAGACTAAAAATACCCAATGCATTAGAGCGCTATCTGGGTGCACCTATCTTAACATGTTCATGAATATTATTGCCACATAAATAATCAATCATATATAAAATAAGGAAACCCATGGAGAGAAATGGGTATCACATTCATATCATAAAACACAATGAATGAGCGTATCATAAAAGTGTTCATGTGAGAAAGGAATTAAAACATACATGGATATTAATAAGGTAAAATAGGAATATAGCATGGTAAGTGATGTCAAATATAAGTGAAAACAAGTAAGAAGTGTATTTAGGAAATTCTTAGCATTAAAAAATTTTAGTGCGGTTTTAAGAAAAATATTAAAGAGCATTTAAAATCGAAAAGGGAATAATCTTTTATATAAAACCAGAAGTGAAACAAGAAGGTTTTCATAATAAAAAGACTGATTTTATAAAAATAATTGTTTCTTAAAAAAATGGTAGAGTGCACTTGAAATTGGGTAAAAATTTGGGAAGTTCACTTAAAATGAGTTTGCTTATTGGGAAGTATCGAGGAGAGAAATACTTAAAAGCATGTATATCCCTGAAAGTGAATAAGGTATGGATCTTGAAACATGAGTTTGGAGAATATAAACAGAATGTAGAAGCTATACATAAAAAGAAAAGACAACTTCATTTGGGTAAAAATAAAGATAGAGTAACCTGAAGGAATAAAGGTGGTTTGGGTAGAATCCCTTGCGGAATATCAGCATGGTATCATGTGTACTTAGGAGGTCTTAATGAGAGAGAAAGGGATTTCTCATCTTTTATACGTCATGAGGGAAGTATGAGAATGGTGCGAGATCATACCCCAATATTAGTAATTATACGTAAAAAGGAATAATATAGAGGAAATTCCTGAATAAAAGTGAAATAGAGGGGATCCTTTACCTTAAGTCTGATGGTGTTCTCCACTTGATACTAATGACATTATGGAGTAACTCCTAAAACTTGAAGGTTGGGACCTTGGGAGCTTGATGAAACCTTGGGAGGACTCCTATGGAGGTGAAACTACTATATATTCAAGGATTATGGATTTGTAATGAAATAAAACAAAGGAAAGAGTGGGTATTTATAGTAAAAAGTGAGAGGGTTTTTTATTAATTTCAAAGGACACCTCATTAGTGGTTTTTGTAAAACCATGAGTTTGCCCATGGTATTTGCCCATGGTATTTTCGCATGGAATTATCCAATTAGGATACCTCATATCATATATTACTATGCAAAAGTCGACCAGAATTTTATATTAATTATTACACCATTATGATGTCATCAAACATACTGAAAACTCAAAACTGTATTTTTACTATTCACGAAAAATTCAAGTATTTTAGAAAAATCCCAAAAATTCACCCTAACCATTTTTCAATGCATAGAATTAAAAAATGAAATCCATTTTTAAAAAATAAATTTCTAAATATTTTTAATTTAATTTTTAAATAAAATCACAATTTATTCAAAAAAACAACATTAAAAATATAACTCGTTTTATAACACCTTGAAAATTTTATCAAGGTGCTATAAAATTATCTTATAACCATAAGAAAATAAAGTAACAGTTTATGATTACATTTTATGAAAATATATTTCCATTTTAAATTATTAAATTAATCATAAAATTGTAAATAAAATATTCATGACATACAAAAAATACCAATACTTATATTATGATCGTTTTTTCACTTTTAAGATGTCTAAATTGTATTTATACATTCATGGGTGAAGTTTCTATTTTTTTCCGATTTTCTATTCATTACTATTCATAAAGGTATGTTACTATTCATAAGGGTATGTTACTATTCATCAAAAATTAAGTTTGTCTTATCAGATTCTAAAAATCTTACCAGAAACAATCGTGCATGTTAGTTTTTCAAAATTCAAAACACAAAAGTGATAATATTATGTTTAAAGGTCACATAGCACATAATAGTTCATTATGTTGTAATTTCATGTGATTATATGAAATAATTATAAGAAGAAAATTTCCATTGATAAAACATTGGGTCGTCACATTATTCCCCCCTTATGAAATTCTGCCCTTGAAATTTCGTTTTGAATTCTAAGCCATAAACAGGTGCAAGTACTTTTCCTTCATTGCCTCCTCCAGTTCCCATGTTGACTCTTCGTACTTATGGTTCCACCATAGTACTTTAACCAGGTGAGTAGTCTTGTTACATAGAACTTCATCTCTACGATCCAAGATCTTCACTGGATGATCCTCGTAAGAAATATCATTCTCCAACTATACCACCTATAAAGAGAGTACATGTGAAATGTCTGGTATGTACTTCCTTAAGAGGGATACATGAAAGACATAGTGCACTTTGGACATGGTAGGTGGAAGTGCTAGTCGATAGGCCATAGTCCCGACATGATCAAGAATCTCAGAGGCCGATGTACCTGGGACTTAGCTTTCCTTTCTTCCCAAACCTCATAACTTTCTTCCATGGAGATATGCATAGAAATACTATATCTCCAACTTTGAACTCAAGGTATTGTCGATGATTGTCTGCATAACTCTTCTATCAAATTTGGGATGCCTTGACGTGTTATTGAATGTTTTTCACCTTCTCCACCATTTCTTTGACCATTTTAGGTCCTAGAATCTTATGCCCACCGACTTCATCCCAACATGCCGATGTTCTACACCTTTTCCCATAAATGGATTCGTATGGTGCCATTTGGATGCTCGAGTGGAAACTTTTGTTGTAGGAGAATTCAACCAGTGGAAGATGTTGGTCACATCCTCCTTTGAAGTCCATATAACATGCTCTCAACATATCTTCTAGTGTCTAAATACTTCTCTTAGATTGGACATTAGTTTGAGGATGATAGGTCGTACAGAAGTTCAGTTCAGTGCTTAGAGCATGTTGGAGACTTTTCCAAAACTTCGAGGTGAATCTCAAATCTCGATTGGATACAATAGATAGTGGTACTCTATGTAGCCTTACCACCTCTTTGATATATATCTGTGCAAGTTGATCTAATGATAAGTCCTCTTGAATCATGATAAAATGATCTATCTTTGTAAGACGATCCACAATGACCCATATAGCATTATTTCCCTTGGCTGTCCTTAGAAGTCTAGTGACAAAGTTCATGGTAATGTTATCCCACCTTCATATTGGTATGGGTAGTGGTTGCGACATCCCCTTAGAATTCTGTCTTTCAGCCTTTACTTGTTGACATACCAGGCACTTTGATGTATATAAAACAATCTCCATCTTCATATTATCCCACCAAAAGTTCTCTCGGAGATCTCGATACATCTTTGTGCTCCCTGGGTGGATAGATAAGGTTATGCTATGTGCATCATTCAGAAGATCCTTATTTATCTCTAGATTAGATGATACACATAATCGTGACCTAAATCTTACAACTCTTTCCTCATCAATCATGAACTCAGAAGATTTCCCATTTCTAATGGCTTCCACCCTTTTTTGAATTTCAACATCTTTTCTTTGAGCATCCTTTTTTTCTTTATGAGGGATGGTTGAGAAATCATTTGAGAAAGGATTGATGATGTTCCTCTCTTAATTATTTCCATGTCCGTCCTCTACAAATCTAAGAATATTGGATCCTTTTCAATTCTCATCATTGATAAATATATATGATCCTTTCTACTTAGAGCATCCACCACCATGTTTGCCTTACTGGGATGGTAGTAGATTGAGCAGTCATAATTCTTGATGAGCTCTATCCATCTTCATTGATGCATATTAAGATATTTTTGTGTGAATATATATTTTAGACTCTTATGATCAGTATATATCTCACACTTATCCCCATAGAGATAATGCCACTAGATTTTTAACGCAAAGATCACAACCACAAACTCCGGATCATGCGCAGGATAGTTTTTCTCATGGATTTTCAGATACCTTAAGTAATTTGCTATCAATTTATCATTTTGCATCAGCACAAAACCTAATACCTTCTTTGAAGCATCACTGTACACCACAAAGAGTTCTCCACTTGATAGGAGTGTGAGTACTGGAACAGTGATTCACCTCTTTTTGAACTCCTTAAAACAGTCTTCACACTTCTAAGTCCAGACAAAATTTACTCCCTTCTATGTTATCTTGGTCATTGGGTTTGAGAATCATGAAAATTTCTTCACAAATCATCGATAATACCAGAATAGACCCAAAAAACTACGAATCTCCATTACAGATGTTGGCCTGGGCCACTCTTCAATTGCCTTTGTCTTGGAAGGTTCAATAGATATCCCTTTATTGGTGATAACATGCCCCAATAATGATACTTCCTCCATCTATAACTCACATTTATTTTACTTTGAATATATCTTTTCCCTTCGCAAAGTCTTTAACATAGTATTCAAATGCTCCTCATTTTCCTCCTTGCTCTTGGAGTATATCAGAATATCATCGATAAAGACTACCAAAAATTTTTCAAGGTAATATCTAAATAATATATTCATTAAATCTATGAAAATTTCTGGAGAATTAGTGAGTTTGAAGAGAATCAATATGAAATCATAGTGCCCATACCTCATTTGAAAGGCAATCATGGGAATATCTTTCTTCCTCACCTTTAATTGGTGATATCCCGACCGAAGGTCCACCTTTGAGAAATAACTGGCCCCACGAAGCTGATCAAACAAGTTATCTATATGTGGTAGGGGATACTTGTTATTTATTGTGATTTTATTGAGCTCACAATACTCAATGCATAGGTGCATTGATCTATCTTTCTTCTTGACAAAGAGGATTGACGCACCCCACGGTGAAGCACTCGGGCATATAAAACCATTATCTAGAATTCTCATATAACTACTTCTTTGGATCTTCCATCTCTATGGTGGCCATTCTATAAGGTTTATTTGATATAGGTAGAGATCCAGAAATAAGTTCAATTGAGAAATCAATCTCTCGATCAGGAGGAAGACCAAACAACTCTTTGGGAAATAAATCAGTGTAATCCCTCATGATGGGACTATCTTCGAGTGAGATTCTCTCATTTGTATCAATAATTTGAGCTAGACATGCTTGATCATAAGAAATTAATATCCACACTTGAGACACTGCTTCTAAAGGAGATTAATCTTCCTCCTTACACTTGTAAATAATTGGAGGATGCTTTGAGATGTGAAGAGTGATATCCCTTTCCTGATAGTTGATGTTGGAATTGTATAAAGATAACCAATCCATGCCCAAGATATCATTGAACTCAACTAAAGGAAGTATGACAAGATTTTCTGGGAGGTTCAGTCCACAAACATTAACCATGGATGAGTTATAAACCATGGATGCAATAATTTATCCATTCACTGTTCTCACAGATAACTTATCCTCCAAATTTTGAGGTGGTGTTTAAATAGTTCTACTAAACTTGCAAGATACTAAAGAATACATAGAACCATAATCAAATAGTATATTTTCTATTCTTGAATGAATAACCAATGTACCTATCACCACATCATTGTCCAAATCCACCTCAATAGTAGTGATAACATAAGCCCTTCCTTGTTTCCTTAGAGGTTGTTGCTGATTTCCTCCGACAAAAAGGTTGTAGTGGAAAGATATGCCATATTCCTTGAGAGGGATAACATATCCAAAAGATATAGTGGGAGAGAGATAAACTTTGATGAAGTTGAGGCTCAAGGTACATAAGAGTTGGTACAAGAATAGATTCCACAAAGCCCCATGGAAGAAAAAACTATTCCAGCAACACAAGAGCTGCGTAGGAGTACAAGAGAGGTTAGAGAACTGGAATGGTACAATTTTCTAGTTACCAATGGTGGTGACTCATTATTAGTTGATAATAATGATCCTATAACCTACAAGGAAGTATTAAGTGGCACAGATGTTGCCAAGGGGCAAGAAACCATGAATTCTGAAATGGATTCCATGTACCAAAACCAAGTCTCGATTTTGGTAGATCCTACAGTTGATGTAAATACTGTTGGTTGAAAATGGGTATTCAAGAAGAAACTGGACATGGAAGGACAATTCAGTACCTATAAGGCATGACTGATTGTAAAAGGGTTCAAACAACATCAAGGCATTAAATACAATGAAAGCTTTTCACCAGTTGCAATGCTGAAATCCATCAAAATTCTATTGTCCATTGTCACTTACCATGACTATGAGATTTGGAAAATGGATTTCAAAACATCCTTCCTTATGGGAACCTTCTGGAAGATGTCTACATGACACAACCTAAAGGTTTTATGAATCCAAAGGATTCCAATAAGGTATTCAAGTTGTAGAAATCCATTTATGGATTAAAGAAAGCATCCAGGTCATGGAATATTCATTTTGATGAAGCCCTAACAAAATTTGGTTTTATCAAGAATGAATGTGAGCCTTGTCTCTACAAATGGTTTAGTGGGAGTGTCTTCATTTTCCTAATAGTATAAGTTGTTGACATATTACTTATTTGAAATGAGATACCAGTCTTATAGTCTGTTAAGGCATGGTTGAATCAATGCTTCTCCATGAAGGACATGGGCGAGGCAACATATATTCTTGGGATCAAGTTCTATTGTGATAGATCCAAGGGATTGTTGGGCCTAAGTCAAAGTACATACATTGGTAAGATACTGAAGAGATTTAGTATGGAACAATCCAAGAGGGTATTTTTTCCAACATCACATGGAATTCATCTTTCCAAGAAAATGTGTCCTCAAACACATGAGGAAAGAAAGATAATGTCAAGAACTACATATGTATAAGCGATTGGGCCAGTCATGTATTCCATCCTTTTTACTAGGATGGATGTCGCCTACGCATTGAGTGTGGTAGGTAGATATCAAGCTGACCCAAGTGACCGCCATTGGATGGCAGACAAGACTATCCTAAAGTATCTGAGGCATAATAAGGATATGTTCCTAGTTTATGGAGGAGATGAGGTACTAGTCATCAGAGGATATACAGATGCTAGTTTCTAGACTGATCAAGATGACATGAAGTCGCAAATGGGATACATCTTCACTTTGAATGGAGGTGCAGTGAGCTGGAAGAGCTCAAAGAAGAGTGTGGTCGCAGATTCTATAATAGAGTCTAAGTATATCGTAACTTTTTAGATTACTAAAGAATTATTTTAGATGTGAAGCTTTTTCTAGGAGTTGGATGTGATACTTAGTAGTAAAGATCCCATCACACTGTACTATAATAATACTACAATGGTGGCTCTCGCAAAAGTGCCAAGGTCACATCTGTAGATGAAGCACATACTTCAGAAGTATCATCTCTTGAAGGATTTTTCTCAGAGAGGTGAAGTTGCAGTGAGCAATATTTCCATGGAAGACAACATGGCGGACCCCTTGACTAAAGCCTTGACTCAATAGAAACATGATCACCATGCGAGATCTAGCAGAATGAAAGTCATAGTCAGTTGGCTTTAGTCTAAGTGGGAGTTTGTAAGAGTTGGTGTCCTAGAACCAACTGATTTTACTTTTATTACATGGATATTTAATGTATTCAAATATTAAACATCTTATTACATATTGTAAAATTTTCCGCATAACTATGATGTAATAATGTCCTAGAGTATTTGTTGCATTGATAAGGCCATGACAGTTCCCCACTATGATGAGTACCTTGAAATGCTATAACAATATTCTTAAATATAGTTATACGGTTGGATGACATACTATGATGGGACACATAGCATACAAACCATCAGGTGTGAGTAATCGTAAGCAGATGAGACTTCCTCTCATGAAGTTTACACTTGGTAATCTCTAAGATAGGAGATTATGAGAACAGACCCACCAGTAGGAATTCCACATGTTTTGGTGTCATTGTATATTTCTATCTATGAGCATGTGTAATGATCCTTAAACTTTAATATTATCATTAATAGGTGTTGTAACTCGCTCACTTTGATTTACTAACGAAAACCATCATGCAGACAGTTGGCGGAAAGTAGGGTACGTTGGGTGCATCATGAGTGGCATGTTATTAATGGATAAGTTGAGGAAGGATTTGTCCCTTCCATTTATAGAAGTTGATATCTTTTCCCTTTTATTGAAATATAATCGTCATGAAAAATCAATGGCCATGGTGTAACGACGAGTTTATTTCAGATGGTCAAAGAATGACATATCAAGCATAAAAGTTGATGACGCTGTCATGAAAACTGCTTGATGAGATATTGTGACAAAGGGATTATATTACACAGTGATCATTTGTATGTGGATTTCATTTTTGTGAATTTAAGTTCTTTATCTTGGGTGCCATGAACCATTGATAGACAGTACTCTTGGACTTTAGGTAAGACCACCTAATGCCGACAAGAAATAATCCTATAGGGTCACACAGTAAGTGTTTTCGGTGGTCTCAGTTAAATTATATTTGAATTTAATTAATAAATATTATTCTCAAGACAGTGGAATAATTTTATTCAAGTTAAAATGATCACATAAATTAAATAAATATTTATTCACCGGATTGTGGGTAAAATTTATTTATTTATTTTATCGAACATTTAATAAATATGTATTTACTGGTTTGTAAATAAAATATTTATTTAATATAATAAAATATTTATTTATTTATTTAGGTATTCAATAAATGGAAGTGGAGTTCAATCAGACCAAGGCCGGTCCGATAGTAAAATAATTATTTGCAAAATGAAAAATAATTATTTAACTAGTTAGAACAAATTAAAATAACATTGTTATTATTTTTTGACGTGGAATTTTATTTATAATTCCATTTTGAAAAAGTTGTCACACCATGAATAATGACGCGATATTATTATTAATAGTATGGGTTTTCTCTGAGGTTATGAATTTATTTAATTTCTGTTACATAATTCAATATTGTAACTGAAGCCCCATGTCAATAAATAGACACATATATCTATTGTGCCATGTACTGAACTGCACACCCGGTGAATTGAGAATTGTTTAGCTAAAAAATTTCTCCCTCAAATCCTCTTCCTTCCCCTCTTAAGAATGAGAGACGTTCTTCAAGTCCAAAGAACAAGTGATCAAGAACGACTGATACAAGACACTCACTTCGCTGTGCTAGCACCCAGAGAATGAGCAGTGTCGATCGGAGGCCAAAAGAGCATGTGTGTATCACCACTAGAGGGATTCTAGTTTGGATCCTTACAAGAACAACAATATAATCCATAAGGGTCATTCTAGACGATCATCATCATCAACAAAGAAAATAACAAAGATCCAAGTATTATTTTCTTTATGAAATTAATTAAATTAATTGTAAACATTATGCGCAAGATCCTATCTAAAGGTTTCGGGCCTCTTCCTTCTTTACCTAAATCTTTGATTCTATTCCATGAATACTTACATTCATCGTCGTATTGATCCTGGAATAATTATTAATCATAGTAAAAATCAAAGTTGAGTGTTGTCCTAACCACGCTTCTACTGCGCCTAGAATCTACACGCATGCCAACAATTAATTTAATAAATAAATTAAAAGGAAACCAATCACATACAAAGGTCTTGGTCTATCTCATGATCACCCACATACATGCAATGAGTTACGTATTTAATAAAACTAGTATTAAATAATTTAATCATTCTTGTTTAAGATAAATCATGCTCAAAACAATTAATTATTATCTTTAAATAATCAATACTTTTATCTTAAACCTTTTTCTGAATTTCCTTAAGATTCTCATCATTGTACATAAATTCACCTTGGAGGCAAGCTGGTGAATACCCATTTAAATCTACCCAATATGTATTATATTCATATAATATTTTACTCTTCTGACATATGGAATACATGATGCTTCAATGCATAGAGTAACAACCTGTAGTACGATTTATACATGATAAGTAGTTCTGAACATTACACAAACATTAAAGTTTTAACTTTGTGTAATTTGGTAAAGTATACGACATGTAGTTCCAACTACATGGAATGTACTACCTTCACCGCCTTTCCCAAAGTACATGCCTAGGGACTTGGCGTGTGAGGCGTACTTTAGAAATTTCGGAGTACACGACATGTAAAGTGGGCTACACATCATGTTGTCTTTGCGTTACATGGATATCAGTTGGCTTAGCTGTGTATGGGATACACAGTTTAACCCCTAACCCAAAGAGACTACATGCCGTTTCTGGTGGTCCACACAATGTGTAATCCAGTATCTGTGTGCCTATCTATCTTGTTCAACATGCGGTGTAAAATTAACTACACCATGTGTAATAAATGTGCATAGCTTGAGTAATTTATGAATTACTCCCGATGTGCTATACACGACTACACGACATGTAGTTCGGATTACACGGCGTGTATGGAAGAACATGACATGTAAGTCCAAACACACGGTGTGTACTTTTATGTCACCTGGGCAGAATTTTTGGTGCCTCCTGATGAGTTCTCCATTTTAATTTTAATTAAAAAATCATTTGTTTTTGTGAAATTTGAGAGAAACAGAAAGAGGGAGAACAGATCTCAAAATCCAGATTACAAGAATGATTAACCTTGAATTGAAAAACTAAATTATTCATCTGTAAATCATCAAAAAATTATTTAAATAATTATAAACTATCATGTAACTACTCTGATACCACTTGAAGGTTCTGAGAGTAGTGAAAGCACGGTTGGGCCGACACCCAACTTTAATTTTACCATGATCAATGATTATTCCAAGATCAGTACAACGATGAATTCCAGTCTCCACAGAATAGAATCAAAGATTTATATAAAGAAAGAAGAGTCCCGAAACCATTAGAGAGGATATTGTACATCATGTTTATAATTAATTTAATTAATTTCATAAAGAATAGAATACCTGGATCTTCGGTACTTTCTTCGTTGATGATGTTGATCATCTGGAATGACCCTTCTAGATTATCTTATTATGCTTGAAAGGATCCAAATTAGAATCCCCCTAGAAGTGATCCACACATGATTTGATGACCTCCGATAAACACCACTCATTCTCTGGGTGCTAGTGTGGTGAAGTGAGTGTCTTGTGTCGGTCGTTATTGATCTCTTGTTCTTCGGCCTTGAATAACATCTCTCATTCCTGAGAGGGGTGGGAAGAGGATTCAAGATAGAAATTATTTATCTCAACAATTTTCAATTCACCAGGCGTGCAATTCGGTGCATGGTACAATATACGTACATGTCTATTTATCAACATGGGGCTTTGATTATAATATTTAATTATGTAACAGTAATTAAATACATTTGTAACCTTAGAGAAAACCCATTATTTTAATAATAAGACCACATCATTATTTATGGTGCTCCAATTTGCGCAAAACGGAATTATAAATAAAATTCCATGTCCCAAAATAATAGCACCGTTATTATTATTTTAATTTGTGCCAACAAGTTAAATAATTATTTACTGTCTTGTAAATAATTATTTTTCTACCAAATCAGCCTTGGTCCGCTTGAACTCTAATTCCATTTATTGAACACCCGAATAAATAAATAAATACTTTATTCTCTTAAATAAATATTTTATTTACAAACTAGTAAATAAATATTTATTAAATGTTCAATAAAATAAATAAATATATTTTACCCAAAATCCAGTGAATAAATATTTATTTAATTTATGCAATCATTTTAACTTGAATAAAATTATTCCACTGTCTTGAGAATAATATCTATTTCATTAATTAAATTCAAATAGAATTTAACCGATACCACCAGAAACACTTAGTATGTGACCCTCTAGGATTCTTTCTCATTAGCATTAGGCAGGCTTGCCTAAAGTCCAAGAGTACTATCTAGAAATAGGTTAAGGCACCTAAGAGAAAGAACTTAAAGTGACAACAATGACATCCACATATGAACAATCACTGTGTAATATAATCCCTTTGTCTCAATATCTCATCAAGCAGGTTTCATGATAGTGTGATCAACCCTTGTGCTTGATATGTTATTCTTTGACTACCTGAAATAAACTCATCGTTACACTATGGAAATGGAATTCCGCATGACAGTTCTCTTTCAATAAAAGGCCCGAGATATCAACTTTCATAAATGGAAGGGAAAATCCTTCCTTGACATATCCATTAATAACAGGCCACTCATGGTGCACCCAATGTACCCTACTTTCTGCCAACTGTTTGTGTGATGGTTTTTGTCAGTAAATCAAAGTGTGCGAGTCATGAAATGTATTAATGATAATCTTAAAGTCTAAGGTTCATTACACATGATCACAAATAGGAATATTTGATGACACCAAAACATGTGGAATTCCTACTAGTAGGTTTGTTCTCACAATCTCTTGTCTTGGAGATTACTGAGTATGAACTTAATGAGAGGAAGTCTCATCTACTTATGAGTACTCGCATATGATGATTTGTATACTATGTGTCCCATCATAGTATTTCATTCAACTGCCAAAAGCACTCATGAGCCGGTCACTGAACATACCAAGGATGTAGAAAGTGCTCTTGAACCCAGCTCATGGGCAGAGACCTCAGATGAGGAGTAGCAATCGAAACGAGAGGCTGAAATACAGAAAGAATTGGATAGGGAAATGTGACAAGAACACAATGTTTTCTCTAAATTAAAAGGCAAGACAAAGGTGACTGATAATGATGGCTTTGATTTTGTTCTTTCAAGAAAGTCAAAGGCTAATTTTCAAGAGGTTAGTACCCCACCTTTTTCTAAATCGCTATCTGATCTTCCTGGCTCCATTGTGGTTGATTTAGACCAGGGTGAGGCTACTCTTGTTGGTGAATCCATCACCTTGGTGCATGCTTCTCCAAGAATGTGCCCTCATGATGACCAAGTTCCAGGTTCAGTTGAAAAAGAGAAGGTAACTCAGACCTTGGCCATTGATCAAATCAAAGAGTTGGAGCCTTCTGTACATGACCCCATTGTTGATATTATTGTAGTAAGCAATGACCATCCAGATGCTTGCAAGAATGTCAATGAAATTCATAGGCACACCAATGACACTTTGGTGGGAAATGAAAATCTTAAACAGAGGGTGATGGCTGAAGACGTCATTAATATAGAATATGAAGACCCAGGAGAAACTTTTCACCAAACAAAAACATGGAAGCAAGGTCTCCATCCTCGAAGTTGTGGTCGAGGAAATGGAAGAGTGGATTGGACTGATAATAAAGAAGACTCTCAATCAATGTATAATTCTTATTCTGATGATACTAACATTGAAATCCTCCTTGAACAAGCAGATAGACTAAAGGAAAGCTATTATAGAGGTCGCGGCCATGGGCATGGGTGTGGAAGAGGGAAAAATTGGTTTACTCTTCAAGAAGAGGAGAGAATGATTGAAGATAAGATTAAGAAAAAACTTGGTCTTTGATTTTCTTATGAGGGAAGTGATGTCTTGTCTGACCCCCTCCTCTCTTTTTTGTTGTCTTCTTTTATCTCATTTTAATAAATGGCTTTCAGGCTTAAAAAAATAGTATGTAATCCAACCGGATAACTATATTTAAGAATATTGTTATAGTATTTCAAGTTTCTCATCATTGTGGGGAACTCTCATGACCTTATCAATGAAACAAATATTATATGACATTATTACATTATAGTCATGCAGAATAATGAACAATATGTAATAAGATGTTTAATATTAAATATTCATGTAATCAAATACAACTAGTTGGTTCTAGGACACCAACTCTTACAACACATACTTGCACAAAATGGAATTATAAATAAAAGTCTATGTCACAAAATAATAGTAGTGTTATTATTATTTTAACTTGTGCCAACTAGTTAAATAATTATTTACCATCTTGCAAATAATTATTTTACTACTGGACTAGCCTTGGTTCGCTCAAACTCCACTTCCATTTATTGAACACCCAAATAAATAAATAAATAATTTATTTTCTTAAATAAATATTTTATTTACAAACTAGTGAATAAATATTTATTAAATATTCAATAAAAATAAATAAATATATTTTACCCACAATCCAGTGAATATATATTTATTTAATTTATGAAATCATTTTAACTTGAATAAAGTTATTCCACTTTCTTGAGAATAATATTTATTCTATTAATTAAACTCAAATAGAATTTAACCGTGACCACCAGAAACACTTAGTGTGTGACCCTCTAGGATTGTTTCTCATTAGTATTAGGCATTCTTGCCTAAAGTCCAAGAGTACTCTCTAGAAATGGGTCAAGGAACCCAAGAGAAAGAACTTAAAATTGTAATGACAACATCCACATACAAACACTCATTGTGTAATATAATCCCTTTGTCTTAATATATCATCAAGCAGGTTTCATGACAGTCTCATCAACCTTTGTGATTGATGCATTGTTCTTTGACTACCTGAAATAAACTCGTTGTTACACCATGGACATGGAATTTTATGTGATGGTTCTATTTCAATCAAAGGTCCAAGATATCAACTTCTATAAATGGAAGGGAAAAATCCTTCCCTAACTTATCCATTAATAACATGCCACTCGTGACACACCCAACATACCCTACTTACCGCCAACTATCTGTGTGATAGTTTTCGTCAGTAAATCAAAGTGTGTGAGTTGTGACACATATTAATGATAATCTTAAATTATAAGGATCATTACACATGCTCACAGATAGGAATATCTGATGACACCAAAACATGCATAATTCCTACGGGCGGGTCTATTTTCATAATCTCATATCTTAGATATTACTAAGTGAGAACTTAATGAGAGGAAGTATCATATGATTACAAGTAATCGCACCTGACGGTCTTTATACTATGTGTCCAATGATAGTATGTCATCCAACTGTAGAACTATATTTAAGAATATTGTTATATCATTTCAAGGTTCTCATCATAATGGGGAACCGCCATGACCTTATCAATGTAATAAATAATCTAGGACATTATTACATCATAGTCATGCATAACAATGAAAAATATGCAATAATATGTTTAATATTTAAATACATTAAATATACATGTAATCAAAGTACAAATAGTTGGTTCTAGGATACCAACTCTAACAACCTCCCACTTAGACTAGAGACAACTGCCTACAACTTTCAGTCTACTAGAACTCACATGATGATCATGTTTCTACTGATTCGAGGATTTATTCAAGGGGTCAATCAAGTTGTATTCTGTGGAAATACTGCTCACTTCAACTTCACCTCTCTGAGAAAAATCCCTCAAGAGATGATACTTTCGAATTGTGTACTTTGTCTGCTGATGTGACCTTAGCTCTTTTGCAAGATCCACCACTGCAGTATTATCATAATAAAGTATGATGGGATCTTTACTTCTAGGTACCACATCTAGCTCTTGAAAAAAGCTTCACATCAAAAGTGATTCATTATAAGCCTTAGAAGCTTCAATATACTCAGGCTCTGTTGTATAATCTATGACTACACTCTATTTTAAGCTCTTCCAGCTCAATGAACCTCCATTAAAAGTGAAGATGTATCCTATTTGCGACTTTATGTCATCTTGATCAGTCTGGAAACTAGCAGCTATATATCCTCTGATGGCTAGTTCCTCATCTCCTCCATAAACTAGGAACACATCCTTAGTACACCTTAGATACTTTAGGATAGTCTTGACTGCCATCCAAGGGAGGTCACATGGGTTTTCTTGATATCTTCCTACCACACTCAATATGTAGGCAACATCTAGCCTAGTACATAGCATGACATACATGACTGACCCAACCGCTAATACGTATGGAATCCTTTCCATTATCTTTCTTTCCTCATGTGTTTTAGGACACATTTTCTTGGAAAAATTAATACCATATGACGTTAGCAACAATCCCCTCTTGGATTGTTCCATACTAAATATCTTTAGTATCTTATTAATGTATGTACATTAACTTTGGCCCAAAAATCTTTTGGATCTATCACGATGGATCTTGATCCCAAGAATATATGCTTCCTCACCCAAATCCTTCATGGAGAAGCATTGATTCAACCATGCCTTAACAAACTGTAAGAATGGTATCTCATTTCCAATAAGTAATATGTCATCAAAATATACTATTAGGAAAATGATTGCATTCCCACTAAACCATTTGTAGACACAAGGCTCACATTCATTCTTCATAAAACCAAATTCTATTATGGCTTCATCAAAATGAATGTTCCATGACCTGGATGCTTTCTTTAATCCATAAATGGATTTCTACAACTTGCATACTTTATTGGCATCCTTTGGAGTCATAAACCCTTCAGGTTGTGTCATGTATACATCTTCCCAAAGGTTCCCATTAAGGAAGTATTTTTTGACATCCATTTTCCAAATATTATAATCATGGTAAGTGGCAATGTATAATAGAATTCTGATGGATTTCAGCATTGAAACTGGTGAAAAGGTTTTGTCGTAGTCAATGCCTTGACGTTGTTTGAACCCTTTTGCAACTAGTTGTTCCTTATAGGTGCTTACTTTTCCTTCCATGTCTAGTTTCTTCTTGAATACCCATTTGAAACCAATGGTATTTACATCAACTAGAGGATCTACCAAAATCCAGACTTGGTTTTGGTACATGGAATCCATTTCATAATTCAAAGCTTCTTGCCACATGGAAACATCTGTACCACTTACTACTTCCTTGTAGGTTAGAGGATCATTATTATCAACTAATAATGATTCACCATCCTCAGTAACTAGAAAACCATACCGTTCTAGTTCTCTAACCTCTCTTGTACTCCAATGCAGTTCTGGTATCTCTAGAATAGTTCTTTCTTGCATGAGGCTTTGTGGAATCTGTTCCTGTACCAACTCTTTTGTACCTTAAGTCTCAACTTCATTGAAGTCTATCTTGCTCCCACTATCACTTTTGGATATGTTCTCCCTCTCATGGAATATGACGTGTCTTTCCACTATAACCCTTTTGTGTGAGGGGTTGTATAGGTAATATCCCCTTGTTTCCTTGGGGTATCCTATAAAGGTACTCTTTGTGCCTTGGGGTGAAAGTATGATACCTGAAGAGGCCTTAACAAATGCATCACTTCCCCACACATGTAAATTCAATAAAATTCCTTTCTTTATACTCTATAACTCGTATGGAATACCATTTATTGATTTAGCTGGTACTTGGTTTAGTATATGTACCGCTGTTTGTAATGTATATCCCCAAAAGGATAATGGAAGACTCACATGACTCATCATTGATCTCACCATGTCCAACAAGGTGTGATTCCTCCCTTCACTCACACCATTCCATTGGGGCATGTAAGGAGGAGTGAGTTGGGATAGGATCCCAAAATCTTGTAAGTAATACATGAGTCTTGATTAAGATATTCTCCACCTTGGTTTGAGGATAGTTTTTTAATCTTGTTACCAAGATGGTTCTCAACTTCATTCTTATTTTCTTTGAACTTATCAAAAGAATCCAAATTATACCTCATTAAGTAGATATATCCATATCTACTAAAATCATCAGTAAAAGTTATTAAGTATGAGTACCCTCCCCTTACTTCAACTGGAAATGGTCCACACACATCGGTATTAATCAATTCAAGAAGCTATTTATCCCTTTCACCTTTCCCACTAAATGGGGATTTGGTCATTTTGACTTGTAAACATGCATGACATACGCCAAGTGGTTTTAGTTCGAAATAATATATATATCCATCTAATGTAACTTTGTCAAGAATTTCTCATTTACATGACCTAGCCGGTGATTCCAAAGTTGGGTGTGGTATGAGTCATGTGAAGTATCTTTGTTATTGATTTCCATTACTTGGTTTGTGTGATCCAACACTTAAAGACCGTTGTATAAATGTTACCTACTGAAACAAATGCTATCTTTGTAAAAGAAGCAACATTCATTTACAAACATTGAAAAAAATCCATATGTATCTAACCTGGATACATAAATAATGTTTTTAGTGATAGACGACACATCGTAACAACCATTTAATACCAAGATCATCCCAGTTGGCAACGAGAGGTGGTAGTCCCTGACAACTATAGTAGGAAGTTTGGCTATGTTGGATGATCATAAATCTACCTCTCCTTACTCAATCTTCCTGAATCTACTTGGTTCTTATATTTGGATACATATGTGAGCACCAAAAGCTACATCCAATACCCAATTTGTAGAAACATATAGATTACATTCAACAAAAAATGCACTTGAAGCTTCCCCTTGCTTCTTAGGTTGGGTGTAGTTTTTCTTTCAGTGGCCCTTCTTGCCACATTCGAAACAAATATATTCTTGTTACCTTACCTCCCATTTGATCTTCTTTATCTTAGAAGGGTGTGAAGAAGCTTTGTGCTTAAAGCTATTTTCCTTCCCTTTCCTCTTATTCACCAAAAGGACAAAAGGCTTGTCACACTTCATATCTTTTCCACTTGATGAATGAGGATAATAAGACCAGATAGAGACTTCTCAATGTTGTTCATATTAAAATTAACAACAAAGATAGAGAAGTTCTGAAGGAGTGATGCGAGAATGAGATTGGTCCCCAGTTATTCAGGGAGCTTAAACCCTAGAACCTCCAGGAGCTCAATGTAGCCAATGAGCTTGACTACATGAGACCCAGTTGGGGCATCCTCTCCAAGCATACTCTGAAAGAGTGCCTTGGAGATCTCAAACCTTTATTGTCTTGATCTCTCCTGATAAAGACCACGAAGGTGCTCGAGCATGCTATAAGCATCCATGTTTTCATGAGACTTCATGAGCTCACTATACATTGATGATAACATCAAACATTGAACGTCAACCGCATTGTTCATATGTTTCTCATAGACTAGAAAATCCTCATCACCTACCTCTTTGGCAGGCAGATTGGTAATGATGACTCCAACACGCAAGACTTCCATTCATGGTGTAGGATAACCCGAAGGCCTCTAAACCTTTCTTGGAAGTTACTACTAGTGAGGATGTTGTCTTTATCTAGATTTGATCATAGGGATAATGTGGTTGAAGAGATTTTCATTTTTATTCTACAATTAAAAGAGAAGATCACTAATACTTTCTTGATTTCATTTTATGAGAAATAATAAATTAATTTTATTAAGTCTCCCACTATTTTATCAAGTCCCAATGACTCTCACCATTGAACTCAGAATGTCCAGTTGTCATGACATACTAGTGGAAAGGATCCATATTCCCCTTCGCATAACCCCCAAAAGGGTTGTTCAAGCTATTTGAAGGTATTTAGGTAGGTATATTTCTACCAAATATGGGCTTGTAGCTCCTTGATTTGTTGAGTGGACTCCCCAATCCTGAAATCCAAACTTTGGATTTCCTCAACCCTTGCCTCCAATATTACACCAAGTCTAGCAAGGGCTACTCCTCTTGATGTAATATGGTTAAGTCAACCTGAAACCTTTCATAATGGATTCCTATATAAAAGTAAGTTTCCCAACAAGGGTTGGTCAAACACATAGTTTTATTAAGTCTTTCCCTTAATCAAGTAACAGAAGGCTTAGTCTAACTTAATATTTTATTGAGGTATTTTTATCTCTTATGAGTAAATTTCCTTATTATATTTATCACATGATTGTTAATATTAAGTGGAACTTACTTAAGTGATTAACCATGTATTGATAATATTTATGCACAAGCCTAGTTTATTTTAGTTCCATCTTGCATGCTTGTTATTTTTTTAATTATGTGATTACGACAACACATCCGTAATGAAAAACCATGAAATTGACAGAAATAAAATAAAGTAAAGGTAATGATGATGAGATTTGTTCTAATGGTTAGTTTATCTAGCAGTTGATAAACTAACTCTAACCTAAGGGAGAAACACCTTAATGTTTACAACTTTCCACCTGTCCACCTTTATATATCCTTGGATTGGTTTCAACTTAGGTCCTGACTTGAAGTGCCTCCACCGGGTTGGGAGCTCCATCCACTACATATGCTTTTTAAACTCACATGTAGGTGAGGGGTAAAAACTGGTTTACATTAAAGAAAGCATGGGAACACATGCCCTACATGTTAATGAGGAGAGATGGCTCAAGACCAACAATTTATTTAATAAAAAGGAAAACAATCACATACAAAGGTCTTGGTCTAGCTCATGATCACCCACATACATCAAGGGGTTACGAATTTAATAAAACTAGCATTAAATTATTTAGTTGTTCTTATTAAGATAAATTTCACTCAAATCGGTTAATTATTATCTTTAATTAATCAATCTTTTTATCTTAATCCTTTTCTAAATTTCCTTGAGATTCTCATCCATCATAATTTTGAACAAATAAATTCAATTGAAATTATCTTTGTACGTAACTTGTACCTTGGAGGCAACCCAATGAATTCCTATTCATAACCACCCAATGAGTATAAATAAACATTACACAGATATTAAATTAAACACATATACATAAAACACCTATCATGTGTTATGCCTCAGTTTTATTCCCACACTATGGTACATGTCCCAAGGGTTTTTATAATATAATAATAAATTTTAATAAATCTTCATAATTTGGATGAGTACATAGCGTGTAGTTCCAACTACATGTTGTGTACTATCATTCACCGTCCATCTAAAGTGCACGCTTGGGGATACGACTTGTAAATGTACTTCAGAAATCTCCAGAGTGCACGACATGTCCAGTGGGCCACACACCGTGTAGTATCCTCATTACATGGTCTTCAGCTGGGAAAAACGTGTATGGGGTACACGGTCTAACCCTAGCTCGAAAGGACTACACACCGTGTCCAATGGGCCACATGGTGTGTAATTTAGAAACAGTGTGCCACCTATTCCTGGTCAACACACAGAGTCATTAAGACTTAGAAGAAATCCAATGACACAACTTGGTTTGGTGGACCATTCTTGGTGCATTGAACCTTGTCTACATGTCATGTAATGCCCAATACACACCGTGTATTCTGGTGTTGTACAGTCAGGAACCGTTGGCACCTCCGGATGAGATCCTATATTTTATTTTTATCAAAATTAAAAGAAAAGATCATTTCTGTAAGGTGAACGAGAAACTAAAGAGAAGAAACATATCTATAGATTCAGATTTATAGAATGATTAACTTGAATTGAAACAACTAAATTTTTAAATGCGTAAATCATCAATGAAAAACCAAATAATTATAATCAATGATATGACCCCTCTAATACCACTTAAAGGTTCCAGGTGCAGCGGAAGCATGGTTAGGGAGGTACCCAACTTTCATTTTTACCATGATTAATGATTATTTCAGGATCAATATGATGATGAACGTTAGTATCCCTAAAATAGAATCAAAGATTTAGATAAAGATGGAAGAGGCCCAAAACCTTTAGAGAGGATCTTGCATATCATGTTTATAATTAATTTAATTTCTAAAGAAATAAAATACTTGGATCTTCAGTACTTTCTTCATTGATGATATTAATCATCCAAAATGACCCTTCCATATTGTTTCATTGCACTCACGAGGATCCAAACCAGAATCCCTCTAGCGGTGATCCACACATTATTCGATGGTCTCCGATCGACACCACTTGTTCTTCGAGTGCTAGTATGGGGAAGCGAGTGTCTTGCGTTAGTCATTATTGATCGCCTGTTCTTTGATCTTGGAGAACATCTCTCATTCTTGATAGGGAAGGGAAGAGGATTCAAGAGAGAAATTTTTTGGCTCAACAATTCACAATTCACTGGGTGTGAGGTTCAGTACCTAGCACAATAGACAAACATGTATATTTATCGACATGGGGCTTCAGTTACAATATTTAATTGCATAATAGCAATTAAATACATTTATAACCTTATAGAAAACCCATGCTTTTATTAATAATACCGCGTCATTATTTATGGCGTGCCAACTTGTGCAAAACATAATTATAAATAAAATTCCACATTACAAAATAATAGCAGTGTTATTATTATTTTAACTTATGCCAACTAGTTAAATACTTATCTACCATCTTATAAATAATTATTTTACTACCAGGACGATCTTGGTTCACTAAAACTCCACTTCCATTTATTGAACACCCAAATAAATAAATAAATAATTTATTCTCTTAAATAAATATTTTATTTAAAAACTAGTAAATAAATATTTATTAAATGTTCAATTAAATAAATAAATATATTTTTCCCACAATACAGTGAATAAATATTTATTTAATTTATGAAATAATATTAACTTGAATAAAATTATTTCACTATCTTGAGAATAATATTTATTTCATTAAATTCAAATAAAATTTAACTGATACCACCAGAAACAATTAGTGTGTGGCCGTCTAGGAGTCTTTCTCATTGGCATTAGGTGGAATTTCCTAAAGTCCAAGAGTATTGTCTAGCAACGGGTCAAGGTACCCAAGAGAAAGAACTTAAATTCATAATTATGGCATCCACATACTAATAATCACTGTGTAATACAATCCCTTTGTCTCAATATCTCATCAAGCAGGTTTTATGACAGTGTCATCAAACTTTGTGCTTGATACGTCGTTATTTGACTACCTAAAATAAACTCGTTGTTACACCATGGCCATGGAATTTTGTGTGGAGGTTCTATTTCAATCAAAGTTCCAAGACATCAACTTCCATAAATGGAAGGGGAAAATCCTTCATTATCTATTAATAACAACCACTCAAGATGCGCCCAACATACCCTACTTCCCACCAACTATCTGCGTGATGGTTTTTGTCAGTAAATCAAAGTGCGCGAGTCGTGACACGTATTAATGATAATATTAAAGTCTAAGGATCATTACACATACTCACAGATATGAATATCTGATGACATCAAAACATGTGGAATTCATACTAGCGGGTTTTCTCTCATAATCTCTTGTCTTGGATATTACTAAGTGTGAACTTTATGAGAGGAAATCTCATTTGCTTACGAGTACTCACACCTGACAATCTGTATACTATGTGTCCCATCATAGTATGTCATACAACCACAGAACTATATTTAAGAATATTGTTATAGCATTTGAAGGTTCTCATCATTGTAGGGAACTGCCATGACCTTATCAATGCAATAAATACTCTAGGACATTATTACATCATAGTCATGCATAACAATGAACAATATGTAATAAGATGTTTAATATTTAAATAAATTAAATATCAATGTAATCAAAGTACAAATATTTGGTTCTAAGACACCAAATCTAATAGTTCAAACTAAATTAATTATTATACATCAACTAATGACATGTTTATTATTTAACAATAAATGTTCATCATTAATTCATCTTATAATATTAAATTTCTCCTTCAATCAAACTTCCAACAATCTCTCACTTGAAGTTATAATATCAATCATATCTTCACACAGTCTTTTCATGATGTCATCTCTGATTCAATACTTTTGACCTTGATCGTTCTTGTATTGATACATCACTTCCATTGTTTGTGCAATCTCGGGTCTAGTCTTGATCATAAAATGCTTTAAACTTTTCACTGTTGATACAACCATTACTCAAGACATTTTAATCCCCCATGCTTCACTTTTAAGGTATGTAAATAGGGACAATTTTAAAGTAATTGGAAGATTGATAGAATTTGACTTACAGTCTTGGATGCGGTATAATGCCCTGATATCACTACCACAGATTCGGGGAAGGGATGCATCGACCTTTATCAGCGTTAAGAAGAAAGTATTGATATGGGGGGGGGGTCTTTTTTGGTGCTAGCAAAAAGCGCTGATAAATCATCTCTTTATCAACACTAAAAAGTGTTAATAAAGTTGTACCCTTTATCGGTGATTTTTTTAGCATTGACAAAGGAAAGATTTATCAACGCTATTTTTAGCGCTGATAAAAGTTTTTAATAAAATATATTATTAATTTATATAAAATTATTATATTTATATTGAAAAATAATTTTTATTTGTATACATTGAATAAAAAACTCATGTTTATAATTAATATATATTTTTTAATAATTCATATATATATATAATAAATTTCATTAAATAATAAATATATTTATTATATTTATTATATTTATATATTTCTAATTATATATTTATAAATATATATTTATAATTATATATAAATACTTCTTAAATATATATATATACATATATATTTATAATTATATATAAATACTTCTTAAATATATATATTTATAATTATATATATATATATATATATAAATATATGTTTCCAAGGAATTTGGTCATTTAATGAATGAATATAATTTACATTCATATGTTATGTATTTATCATGAATGTTCATTTATACATTACATCTTTATTACTATTCATGTTGTCTATATATATGATGCGTCGTTTTTTATGAGATCTATACTTTACTCAGTGTATATGATTCATTCACGTTCGCATGATGCTATTACGTTCCCATAAATACTTAAAATCAAAATAAATATATTTAAATAATAAATATATTTATTATATTTATAATTATAAATATTTAGTTATATATAATTACTTTTTAAAATATATTTATAATTATTATTATTTATAAGTATTTATATATATTTAAATAATTATAAAATTATAATATTTTTTTAAATAATAAATATATTTATTATATATGTAATTATAAATAAATAATTTTTAAATATATTTATTTATAATTATAATTACAAATAAATAAATAAATATTTATTTATTTTTTCAGTGGTACCATTTAAGGCAGCCACTCCATGGAAACAGAACTGGCTCAGGTTCGAGTCTCACCATGCTTGAATTTAGCTGGGGGTGTGTGACGCGTAGGCGGTGGATGGGGCCTAGGACAAGTGTGGCATGGAAACCACGTATACCTCATTACCCAATAACACATTTTCCTTGTAGTTAGGGCTTATTTTAGTGGTAAACACCTTGTAATACTGCATCAAAAACCCAGGATCAAATCTAGGAAACATCAAATATTTGAGGATAAAAAGGGGCGGTGATGCCCATCTGGTGTAGTGAAGGTGGGTTGTGGTAGTGGTGTGTGGGGCGGCTGGGTCAGGCGACGAGAATCACAGCAGGGGTGTGATGCTGGGCGGGTCAAGTGATGGCCTTCATAGAGACTCCTCAAGTGGATAGTTGTGATGCAAAAAATATATTTAGGTGTTGGGCATTGGGGCTATAGGCTTTGTAATGGACTTCATGCCCACAGGGCCTTCAGGCCATAAAAAATGGGGGGGGGGGTTATCCCTTGGGAGGCTATGACCTGCCTCTCAGGTTGTGTGTGTTGCATTTCTATGTTTCATTTCAATTGTACCCCTGAGTGCCTATAATATATATATATATATATATATATATTTAAATAATTATGAAATTAAAATAAATATATTAATTATATATAGTAATAAATATAAATAAATATATATATATATTTAAATACTTATGAAATTAAAAAAAAATATATGAATTATATATATTTTATAATTTCATAATTATTTAAATAAATAAATATTTATATTTAAATAATTATGAAATTATAATAAATATATTTATAATTAATATATTTATTATATTTATTATAAGGATCCAACCCCAGTTGCCCGGAGCCGGTGCCTTAATTATTACATTGGCATATAAACAAAGAAGTTATATCATGAAGGAACAAATAGTTTAGTAGCTTTGGAAAACAAGATACATATATAAGTTCAACATTATAACTTGAAAAGAAATAAAACATATCAGCTTCTTTTGAATCACACATAATCTCCTAGATTATCCTTGCAAGTCAATCATAATACACTTATTCACAACTTGAGGAAAATAAAACATGTGAAATGGGTGAGCTCAGAAGCTTAGTATGGGTAAATAATATAGTGTAAGAAATTATAAACATAAAAACTAGGCATGATGAATAACTAAAAATGCACGCCTTTAAATATATACATGAGAATAATATGGATGGAATAAAAAGTGATTAAATAATTCCATAATACATAACCATGGATATTATACTAGTCAAATAATCACACAAACTATCAATCTCTAGTTTCATAATGAGGGAATGCATAATGCCGGATAACTGAAACATATTGTTGAGGCCTCAGCCAAGACGTCTGAAAATACCAGGGTAAGGCCTCAACCAAAACCCAATTCTATTTGGTCTCATGATACCTACATATGCATCAAGGGGATAGAGCATTCCTCACTCATCACTTGATAAGTCCAATGCATTCCTCATATTAAAGGGGCTAAACATAAACAACACGAACATATGAAATAACTTTCCCCAATCTATACACATAAATACTAACCATTATGAGTAGTATGGTGAATGTTCTACAAATAGAACATCTACAGTAAAACTAATCATAAACCATTTAATAAAATATGATATATGATAACCATAGCATATTAACCTTAATAAGATATAAAATTCAATAGAGTTTTTGAAATAGATAAAAATAGTCTATAAATTCATCAAGGAATTTTTGAGAGAAATACACTTTTACATTGAAAAGAAGAGTTCTTTTGGAAAAATATTTTCATAAAACTAGAAATTAAGTAAGTTAGTTTTCACATGATTAAATTAATAGTTTTAGAAAAATAATTTTGGCTTAAAATAGATTATATAGTGAACTTGAAAATAGGTATGAATTTAATAAATTCCCTTGAATTGGGGTTGTATTTCGAAAATAATTTTGAAAGATCCTTTTAAGACATGTAACTCCCCATAAAATAAAGATGGACTATTATTGGTAAAAATATATATAACATCATCACATAATTTATGATGATTACATAATAATATATAATAATTTTATTGAGGTAAGTTGAGAATAAGAGTAACCCGAATGAAAATGGAGGTTCCGGTAGAAAACCCTTACCTTATGTATGAATATGTTATGCTATTGAACTTAAGGACCTGTAATATGAAATTAAACTTATTAATAAATCAATTAAAAACCTATTAGACATTTATTTTATTTATTATAATTTTATTAAGTTCATTTATGGTCATTTTTTATGGGTTGATAGATTCAATATCTTCGTTTGTGAGTGCTCGTTTCATTAGTTTTCATGATCGGTTTGTTTGTATGGAAGTTAATGTAAAATGATAATTGAATTCCAGAATTGATGTTATATTTAATAATTTTTCATCAATAATGTTAAATTATCATATAATTCATTTTTTTACTTTGGGTGAGTATGAATCATTAGATAAAATTTTAATGATAAACGCTTGGATTAATTTGGTGGTTTTTCTATCACCACAAACTCATTTTGTTTTATAAATTAATAACATGTGTAAAAAATTATTCCATAACATTAAATATTATATATTACATATATTATGATCTTTTTCAACCATAAAAATGGTTTCATGACCATAATTTAATATGGTAAAAGAAGTTGAAAACCCGTCATCCTTGAAAGTGATAAATTAACACATCTCAGATGGTGTTTTCATTTCTAGTATAAAAGGAGGGTAAATGAGAGATGATGATGAATTATTCCATTATCATAACAAAATTACATTATATGTAAGGTTATGGAGTTATCATAACATTTTGAGGAAAGGAGGTGAGGAAAGAAAAAGAAAGAAAGAAACTTGAAAGAAAATAAAAGAAATGAAAAGAGGAATTTACCTCTTGAATTTATCTTCCTTGAGAGACACTTTAGGGGAGAGGATTTGGTATTTTTAGGGGACCAAGGGATTATGGACGTTGGGAGGATATTTTGAGGAGATTTATCAGAATTTAGACATGGCGCAAGGCTTGAAATGAGTGAAGAGAAGAGGGAGTGATAGGTGTTTTTTATAGTGGAGGAGATGAGTGATTTCTGGATATTTTATTCATTGTTTTATTATTTTGCTCAAGACAAGAAATAGTGTTGATTATTATGAAAAAAAATAGTAATAAGTTCATGTTAGTTCTAACCAAGTTTGATTACATCAGCCTCACCTCAACTATGACTCAATAAATCATGTATTTAGCATTTATTTTAAATTACTGTATTTTACTATTCACAAAAAATTATATTATTTTAGAAAAATCCCAATAATTCAACCTAATAATTTTTAGATGTGTATAATTAAAATATGGACTCCATTTTATCAAAATAATTTTATAAAATTTTGAATTTTAAATTTTAAATGAAATCATCATTTACTCAAAAAATAGAGTTTTTAAAACTAAAACTGATTTTATAATACCCTAAAAAATCAACTAAGGTCTTATTAAATTATCATAAAATTATAGGAAAACAAAATATTTATTTAGGAATAAATTTTATGAAAATTAATTTTATTTTAAATAAATTTATTATTTAAAATTTTTAATTAAATATTTATTACTCACAAAAATACCAACACCTAATTATTAATTTCTAAAATACTCCATTTCATTTATAAGGTGTCTAATTTTTTTATACTTTCATGGGAGATATTACTATTCATAAGGGTACATTATTATTCATAAGGATCAAGTTACTATTCCACAAAAATTTATGTTGATCCTATCAGACTCTAAATATCTTACAGAACGTAACTGTGTATGTTAGTTTTTCGAAATTCAAATCACAGAGGTGGAAAATTATCTTTACTGGCTAGGTTATAGAAAAGTGGTGTTTTTTAGAGAGTCATTGTTTCATGCATTGAATATTAAATTTATTTATAAATCCTTGGGGTGTCACACTCTCCCCCCCCTAAAAAAAATTTCCTCAAAATTCTAAAATGTTACCTCATAAAACAATTTGGGTAGTTCTTCATCATAAGCTCCTCAGGCTCCCATGTTGCTTCTTAAATTTTATGATTTTTCCAAATTACCATTACTAGTCACGTCATTTGATTCCTCAACACCTGTTCCTTGGTGTCTAGAATCCAGATAGTCTTCTCATAGTAAGATAAGTTAGGTTTTAATTTTATACCTTCAAAAGTGAGGACATGCGTCGAGTCTAGCATGTACTTTCTAAACAATGAGACATGGAACACATTGTGTACTTTAGACAGGCTAAGAAGCCTTTCCAAACAATAATCCACAACTCCAATTCTCTCTAGAATTTAAAAAGGGACAATATATCTGGGGTTCATTTTCCATTTCTTCCCAAATCTTATAACACCCTTCCATGAAGATAGTTTCAAGAAAACGTGATCTCCTGCTTGAAATTCCAAATCCTTCCTTGGATTATCAGCATAACTGTTTTTCCTGCTTTGAGCTATTTTGATATGGGTTTGAATAGTCTTTACCTTCACTGTTGTTTCCTCCACAAGCTCTGGGCCCACAAGATTCCTTTCACCAACTTCATCCCAACACGATGGTGTACGACATCTCTTTCTATACAATGCTTCATATGGTGCCATTTGAATACTTTAATGGAATCTGTTATTTTAGAAAACTTCACAAATGATAAATACCTATCCCACATACCTTGAAAATCAATTGATCATGATCTCAACATGTCTTCTAAAGTTTGAACCATCCTTTCTAATTACCCGTCAATTTGTGGGTGATAAGTAGTACTCAAACGAAGCTCAGTATCCAAATATTTCTAAAGAATTTTTCAAAATTTTTATGTAAATTGTATATCAAGATCAGAAAAAATTGAGATAAGTTATCTATGAAGTCTCATAACTTCATTGATATAGATTCATGCAAGGCTCTAGTGGAAAATCCTCCCTTGTAGCGAGGAAATGTGAATATTTCATAAGTCAATCCACAATTACCCATATTGCATCATTCTTTCTTATAATTTTAGGTAATTTAGTGACAAAATCCATGGTGATGACATCTCATTTATATTCAGGAATAGGTAGAGGTTTCATTAATCCTCCAAGATGTTGTTGTTCAGCCTTCACTTATTGACAAACTAAACATATTGATATATAATCAGCAATTTCCATGTTCATTTTGTCCCACCAGAAATGTTCCTTCAAATCTCTATACATTTTAGTGCTACTGGGGTGTATAGAAAAATTCAAGCTATGGGAATTTCCCTTAACTCCCTTTTCAGCTTAGGTATAGAGGGAACACATAGTCTTTTCCTAAATTTCAGAATTCCATCCTCTAACACAAAGTCTTCTGACTTCCCATCATTCATAACTTTAATTTTCTTTTGAATATTCTCATCATAGGATTAAGAACTTTTAATTATTTTTAATAAATATGGTTGGGAAACCAATTGAAAAAGTAGTGATGTTTCACCTTCTTTAATAATTCCCATATCCATCCTCACTATATTCATATACATAGGATCCTTTTCAATTCTAATTTTGTTTAAGACTCCATGATCCTTCCTACTCAATACATCAACTACCTTATTTGCCTTTCCTAGGTGGTAGTGTATGGAGAAATCATAATCCTTGAGTAGCTCGAGCCATTATCTTTGCCTCATGTTTAGTTCATTCTATGTGAAGATATATTTCAAGATCTTGTGATCCGTATATATCTCACATCTTTCTCCATAGAGATAGTGTCTCCATATCTTCAGAAAAAATATTACAACTGCTAACTCAAGATCATGAGTTGTATATTTCTGTTCATGCATTTTTAACTGCCTTGATGCATAGGAAATAACTCTATCATTATGCATAAGGACATAGACAAGTACTTTCTTTGATGCACCACGATAGATCAAAAACCCATCATTTCTCGATGGTAGAGTTAGGACCAGAACATTCACTAATATCCTCTTTAATTGTTTGAAACATTCCTCACATTCTTTTTTCCATACAAACTTAACACATTTACGAGTAAGCTTGGTTAACGAGTTGGATAATCAGGCGAAGTTTTGAAAAAAATGCCAATAATAACCTACTAAACCAATAATAATACGTACCTTGGTTATGTTTGTTGGTGTAGGCCATTCTTGAACAACCTTTGTTTTCACAGGATCAACGAATATTCCATCATTAGAGATAATATGGCCAAGAAAAGAAATTGATTAAAGCCAAAATTCACACTTTCTAAAATTCCCATATAATTCATTCCTTCTAAGAGTATTCATAATTATGCGCAAGTGATTTTCATGATCTTCATAGATTTTGGAGTATACAAATATATCATCAATAAATACCACAACAAAGTCATCAAGATATTCCTTGAAAACTCCATTCATTAGATCCATGGAAATAAAGGGTGCATTATTCAGTCCAAAAGGCATTACTGTAAACTCATAATGCACATACCTAGTTCAAAATACTACCTATGGAATACTTTTTTAAGAACCTGAATCTTCTTTTTAGGTATATTTTCCTTTTTCTAGTGTTTTGAGGAAAAAAGGAGTTTCTAGAAATTTCATGAGTACACGTCGTGTACTTATAAGTACACGTTGTGTACTCAGTTATCGCGGGTATCCATGTATTGGATGTGTAACGAATAAGCACATGGCCATGTGTGGTGACCTGGAGACCACCTAAATTAGGGTCTAGTTAAGGAAAGTACACACCATGTACATTTGAAGAAAATGCCGTGTACTTTTCTTTTTTATTTCATTAAACTGACCGGGGTCGCATTTCATTCACAAAAACTGCTTCTTCTCCATTTGTCTCATCCAGGAGCATCTGTACAACACACATCTTCTCTAATCCCCCAACTCACCGTTCATTCTATAATTCAACTACCATCGATTGCATTGTAATTTCCACGGTAAGATCTTCCTTCTTCTAGAGCCTCGTTTCCTGATTCCTCTTCTTTCATGATATATCCTTAGTTGCACGTTTTTAGCATTTTTGGAGACGCTACAACATTGTTGGGTGATTAAAGGCCAAAGGTTAACATATATCATTCGTACAACACCGAGGTAGGTGGTTTGTGCCTTTCCGTAGTTATTCTTTGAGTTATATGTGCAAAAGTGCCCAATACCCTTGTTCGGGGTATTGCGTGTTTATGGTTTTGACCCTTATAATTGCCTACTATGCCTTGTGTGCTTGAGTAGAGGATTTATGATTTTAAATGGGGTTATATGACATACTATGGATGTTTTTCCCATGTTTTCTTGATATTGACCATTTGGTCTAGCTTTTCCTGTTAGGCTGCTCTACTTTCCATGCCTAGTATTGTTAGGATGGAGTGATTGTTATCTGACATTCTATGATATGTTGTAGACTTCTTAGCCAAGTAGTTCTTGAGGTTTACTTTAGATAACATATATCGTTTGTGCATGATTTAATTACATAGGGTTGTGGGAACCTGGTGTAGTAGAACATAGGGGGAATGGACGCTGAGGGCTTCCCCAAAGTGTATGTTTACTTGTTATGTTGTGATACCATAGGGGGGATGGAATTTGTTCTCCCTCAGAGTGTATGTAGTTTCTTCGTTATGAGACCACAAGGGGGAATTAGACATTGAGTTCTTCCCCAAAGTGTCTATATTTACCGATACGAGACCATATGTGGAATTGATGGTGAGTGCTTCCTCAGAGAGTATGTGCTAAAGATGAACCAGAGGGGTTAGACTGTGAGTACCTCCCAGAGGGTTGCTTGTATTTTCTTGGTTGAACCAGAGGGGTTAGGCTATGATTACTTCCCATAGGGTTATCTATGATTATTGGTTGCTTATATAATAAATTAAAATGAATTTAATTGAAACTGTAGGATTGGTTACTTTTGAGCACTTCCTTTTTTATTGCTCCATTTTTCATATTACCTTCCATATATATATATATATTCATTGAATGTTAGGCACATCTCTTTGGGTGGTTTCCTACTGGGATTTGTTTCACACCCTGTTTGGGTTATGCTTTTAGTCCCAAACAGATTATATCATTGTAGGTCTAGATAAGTGAAAGTGCCCTTCTACTTCAGGTACTTGATTGTTGTGGAGCTGGAGAGCATGGGATCAAGCTAAGGCTTGTGATGCTATGGAGTTGTTTACTTGATTTTCTTTTGTACTTTGTTTTTGTACTATATTCTATCATTGTGAATTGTTTGGATGCTTTCCTAGACGTATGTATGATGCATCATTTATATATATATATATATATGCTACTGTTGTTTACTTACTTTCAGTCTTTTACAGTTTACTGTTGCGTGGTTTTTTACTACTTCCTCTATTTTTATCTGTTTACTTTTGCTGTTTTACTTTTCCAATGAGGGAATAGTTTCCCCATTATCACACCGAAGGCCCTCACTGCTAGTCAGCAGCCTCTGGCAGTCAGGGAAATGCGCTTGAGGTATGTGACCAACCAGGTATGTGGCACCTCTAGGCGGCACCCGGAACCAGGACGTTACAAAGTGGTATCAGAGGAATTATTTTATTCTTGACTTACTATTTGGAGCCTATAGATAGGGATAGGAAGGAATAGTTAATTATCAATAAGTTGTTCCCTGGAGTAGCTAACCCGCATAGAGGGAAAATCTAATTACCCCGATTATTTCAATTTTCTAGTTTTGCAATTTTAAAGTTGATTTGATTTCACCATTGGGTGATTCACATGTTTTGTGATGTTATTGTTTATATTATTGAGGTTTTATTTCTATTTTAACCTGATGAGATGAGGGTATTCCATCTCATGCATCATATAGGTACTTTCTATAAATCACATGTCATGCATTCTTACCATGCCATGCAGGGTGCATTAACGATTGCATGTTATTATGATAGATGTTGTGCTAGATATGCATGCTATTGTGATAGATACCTTGATAAAATACCTAAAAATTTATAGAGTATTTATTTTTGTGCGGTTTCATTTCAATGAATGCCAAACCTTGGTTCTTGAGGTGTTATGGGCCCTCATGGATTAGAATTTGGGGGATTATTGCTTTGTTATTCCTTGTATATGACATGTATAAGATGCCAATCCTTGATTTGAGGGGAGTATGGGCCCCCAAAGATCAGAATTTATCACTTAAATGTTTATTTCAGTGGTTTCTGGGCTTCTAGAGTAGTTTCTGGGACTTACTATCTGGGAAAACCCAGAATACACGATGTGTATTTATGAATACATGCAATGTGTCCTTCTGTTCGGGAAGGAACTATTTTTCTTAAGTACAAGACATGTAATTATGTACACATTGTGTAATATCTAACCATGTCACTGTCTATGTGGGCAGAGACATGGGGTTGGGGAAATCTTTGGGGGAACACACCATGTATCGGATGTACATGCCGTGTGGTAGAGACCATGTGTCTGGCTGTGTGACTAATGACACGGGTGGATGAAAACCAGGTAGTACAAACCGTGTCTGGAATGAACACACCGTGTAGAGTCAATTGTGTAGCCGACCACGTGTCTAACAACACAGTTCAGTGAAGTTTGTCTGGTATATGACGTGTCTGGCATGAACACTCCATGTAGAGTCAACCGTGTAACCGGTCGTGTGACTAACAACAAAGGTCGGTGAAGTTCATCTAGTACACACCATTTCTGGAACAAACATGTCGTGTAGTCTTGTATTAAGGAAGTCGTGTGGGTTAGTTGTGTAGAAGAACTCAGGCAGGGTAACATGATTCAAGTACACGCCGTGTCTTGAAAGAACACGCCGTGTGTATGGTGTGTTACATGAACAGGGTTGGCAGGAGTACACGCACATGTGAAGGCTTAAAGGAACACACCGTGTAGGGATTATACACATTATGTATCCATGTTTTAAAAAACCTGAATGCTTTCATTCTCTTGTTCCCTTATTACACCTCTAAGTTTCAGTCCTTGATAATCTTGATCTAAGGTGTGCGTTTGACCTTCCAGAGTCATGCCACCGAGATGTCCTCCGGGTGTACACCAGTTATAGGGTGGTGATCAGACACCAGACATGGATGATGAGGGACTACCATCAGATCCTCCTATAGTGCCTATATTGGCACCAGCCGTTATTCCAGATATATGTGCTAATGCACAGTTCTGAGAGGGCTTCATGAGGTTTATGCAGGCTTTTTGAGGAGTACCGGAGCCTACCCCTTCTATGGCAGAGTTGACGCTGTTCTTCCAGTAGAAACATCCTCCCACCTTCATAGGGGATGGAGGACCTCAGGCTGTAGAGTCATGGTTAGAATCCATGCTATCGATCTTCGAGCATATGGAGACACCTCCAGAGAGGAGGGTGAAGTTCTATATGTATATGCTTAGGGATCCCTCCAATAGATGGTGGGATGTGATCTCATAGGTGGGATGCCGGCAGGTTATGGATTGGGATTCGTTCTAGCGTGCCTTCTATGAATACTTCTACCTGAAGATTTTGAGGGCCGATTGAGCCCGAGAGTTCATGAGTCTGGAGCAGGGTACTCTCTCAGTTATGGAGTACTCTTCTTGATTTACAGAGCTGCAGTTCTTCATGCATATTCTAGGAGGAGATGAGTTATTACTGAAGAGTAATTTTGAGGATGGTCTTAGGCACAACATATGATCTCAGGTGAACATATTCAGGATGATTTCCATCACCTCTATTTTCAAATAGGCGCTAATCACATAACACAATATAAGGGATTCTGGAGCTGTGATCTAGGGAGGTTTATCATCTAGAGTTGGTACCCCTCTGACAGAAAGTAGGAAATGCCATAGGGAGTCTACATGTGGAGATCATAGTAGTCAGGAGACTTATTTTGGTAGTCAGGTGGTATGATACCAATGTGAGAAGAGCGGGCATATGAGGAAACATTGCCCAAGAGACCCAGTGTGGTGCTGATCTTGCAGTAATAGGGGCCATCTTCAGCGCTTCTGTCAGTTCTTCTCACCAGCAGTTGGTGATGAGAGTTCTTCTATGACTCCACGTTCAGGAGTAGGACTACCAGTTTCTCATCAGTCTAGGAACTAGAGTTCTTTCAGCTATTTAGGTCGAGGTGGAGGTTGTGGCCATGGTATCCAGTCACCAGGTGAACATTGACAACATGTTTGATCAACTTAGGGTGGTCAGGTAGGGTCACAGGGCTGCGGTGCAGGTCAGACTTTTGCAGTGGAGTAGACCCAACAGGAGTAGGATCCCGACCCCTATACAGTTCAAGCTACTATTCTAGTTGCCTTAGTTTTATCTTCTACTCTTTTCGATACAGGGGATTCCCATAGCTTTATATCTGTTGTTATTATGGAGAGCCTTGGGCTCTGTATCCTTTCTTCTACTGATATCTTGACGCTAGACACTCCATTAGGGACTAGAACAGCTAGTGTACATTAGTGCAAGGAGCTCCCTCTTGAGGTTGGTGGGTGTCACTTCTTATGGGAACTTTATGTCTTAGAGATAACAACCTATGATTTCATTCTTAGAATGGATTGGTTGGTTCCATACCAGGATGTTGTCGATTGATTTAATCATTGGGTGAGTTTTACGTCACCAGAGGGTGGTATGTTTTTTCATAAGGGCGTGTGGGATGTCCAGGCGAGAAGAGAATGACCTGAGCCACATGGGTTGGGAGGAGTTACATCCCATATTTCTAGTTTGTATCTAGATGACCTGGAGACTTCAAAGATGGACTTTCCCCCAGTGGTTGGTCATTTTAGGGATGCATTTCTATATTAATTTTCAGGTGTAACTCCAGAGCATGAGGTAGATTTTTCTATTGAGCTCATGCCAGAAGTGGCACCGGTGTCCATTACTCCTTATAGGATGGCTACACCAGAGTTACAGGAGCTTAACAAGTAGTTGGAGGAGTTGCAGGCAAAGGGTTTTATCCGACCCAGTACTTCTTCTTGGGGTTTGCCTGTCCTATTTGCGAAGAATCCAGATAGTACCCTCCAAGTATATGTGGATTATCGAAAGCTGAACTGGTTGATGGTCAAGAACCGATATCTCTTACTAAGGATTGATGATCTCTTTGACCAACTTCAAGGAGCCCATATGTTCTCTAATATTGACTTGAGATCCAGTTATCATCAGTTGCACGTTAGACCTTCCGATATACCTCTTATAGCATTCCAGATTAGGTATGGTCTATACGAGTATTTGGTTATACCATTTGGTCTCACGAATGCACCTGTTATTTTCATGGAACTGATGAACCAAGTGTTCCATCCATACGTGGATTCTTTCATGGTGGTCTTCATGGACGATATCTTGGAATACTCTCACACTCGACACGACCATGCCTCACATCTTGAGATTGTTTTGAGTACACTGAGAGAGCATTAGTTATATGCTAAACTCTAAAAATTATACTTTTGGATGGACTAGATTCACTTCTTGGGTAATGTTATCTTAGATAAAGGATTATCAGTAGACCTAGAGAAAGTGAGATCAATAGTTTTCTGGGAGAAACCGAAGAACTTATTTGAGGTACGATTTTTTCTTAGTCTGGATGGTTACTATAGATGTTTCATACAAGAATTTTCATGCTTAGCAGCACCACTAATAGACCTGTCTAAGAAGCGTGTGAAGTACTTGTGGTTAGATTCTTGCGAGTCAGCCTTTCAGGAGTTGAAAGGGGGTTGACTTTAGCACTAATACTAGTTTTTCCATATTCGGGTAAGAGTTATATAGTTTACTGTGATGCATCAGGTATCGAGTTAGGAGCAGTTCTTATGCAGGGGAAAGAGTCATTGCAAATGGGTCTCGGAAGTTGAGGTCACATGAGAGGAATTATCTGGTGCACGATCTCGATTTGGCTGTAGTTGTTCATGATTTACGTTGTTGGAGACATTATCTTTTGGGAGAGAATTTTTTTGTTTTCACTGACCACAAAAGTCTCAAGTATATCTTCACTCAGCGTGACCTAAACTTGAGATAGAGAACGTGTGTTGAGTACCTTCAATCCTTTGACTTTGAGCTTTCCTACTTGCCTGGGAAAGGCAATGCAGTGGCAGATGCATTGAGAAGGAGGAATTAGATACATGCAGTTTGGGAGGCCAGCAGTGAGTGAAAACTTATGGATCTGTTCTCTGAGATGCATTTCGAGGTGCACAACAGAAAGGGGCAGCCGCTTCTTTCTTTTGTAGCTATTACTTCTACTCTTTTTGATCGAGTGAGAATGAGGAAGCTATCAGATTTAGAAGTCCTAGTCCTATGGGAGAGTGTGTCAAGAGAGGACACTATTCTGGGATGGACCATAGGTGAGGATGAGATCTTGTGCTTTTATGGGCGCATATGGGTGTTAGCAGACATACATGAAGAGTTGATGTGGGACTTTCATTCCTTAGTTTGGGTAGTTCATCCTGGAATCACCAAGATGTATTGAGATCTACACCATTAGTATTGGTGGCTAGGTATGAAGAAAGATGTTATTGGTCTTGTGATGAGGTGTTCCACCTGTTAGTAGGTGAAGGTGGAGCATCAGTGACCAGCAGAGATTTTACTGTAGTTACCCATTCCCGAGTGGAAATGGAATGATATCGCGATGGATTTTGTGATGGGGTTGATAAGGTCACCCCAAGAGAATGATACAGTTTGGGTTGTCATTGAAAGACTCATGAAGGTTTCTTACTTCTTTTCGATCAAGGAGACCTTCAGTGTGGATGAGCTAGGAAGGTTTTACATACGAGAGATTTTATGTCTACATAGGGTTCTGAACTCTATTGTTTCAGACATGGATTTTTGTTTTACTTCTCGGGTCTAGAAGGGGATACAAAAGGCTTTGGGTACACAGGTACTTCTAAGTACATCTTACCATCCCCAGACAGATTGCCAGTCTGATCATACGATTCAGGTGTTGGAGGACATGCTGAGAGCATGTATCCTTGATTTTTGAGGTTCTTGGGAGAAGCACATACCTCTTGTAGAGTTTGCCTACAATAATAGTTTTGAAGAAAATATTCAGATGGCACCTTATGAGGCCTTGTATGGTAGGCCATGTTGATCACCCCTATGTTGGCTGGAAGCAAGAGAGACATCTATGCTGGGACCTTTCCTTGTTCAGAAGACCACAGAACAGATAGAGTTGATTTGGAAGAGGATGGTTACTACACAGTCACGATATAAGTCTTACCCTGATCGATGGAGACAACCTCTGGAGTTCAAGATCGAAGATTATGTTTTCCTATGTGTTACATCGAGGTTGGGACACATGAGAATTAGAAGACAGGGCCAGCTTTCACTGAGATACATCGGCCCATTTGAGGTTTTGGAGAGAGTCAGGCCAGTTGCCTATTGATTGTAGTTACCTTAGAGGTATCAGGCTATGCACAACATTTTCTACGTTTCTCGACTTCAATGTCACTTATTAGACCTGTCTCATGTTTTTCAACCCGAGGAGGTTGAACAGATGTGGACACATCGTTCGAGGAGAATCCTATCTAAATTTTTGATCATAGTGAGAAGGTTCTCCGTGGCTAGTATGTTCCTCTGGTATGGGTGTTATGGCAGCATGGATGAGTACAGGATGAGAATTGGGAAAGGGAGGCTGATGTTCGATCATAGTGGCCGGAGCTGTTTAGGGATTCTTCTTCTACAACACCTTGATAGGGAAATCTGGGGACTAATTTCTTTAATGGGGGAAGTTTGTAAGAACCAAAATCTTCTTTTTAGGTATGTTTTCCTTTTTTTAGTGTTTTTGAGGAAAATAGGAGTTTATGTAAATTTCAGGAGTGCACACAGTGTACTTATAAGTACACGTTGTGTACTCGGTTGCCGTGGGTAGTTGTATGCTGGCCGTGTAATGGCCAAGCACACATCTGTATGTGGTGACCTAGAGACCAACTAAAGAGGGGGACAATTAAGGTAAGTACACGCTGTGTACTTTTTAAGAACATGATGTGTACTTTTCTTTTTTATTTCATTAAACAGACCAGGGACGCGTCTCATTCACAAAAACCGCTTCTTCTTCATTTGTCTCATCCAGGAGCATCCGTATGGTAAGAATCTTCTCCGAGACCCCGAATCGTCATCCGTTCTCCAATTCGACCACCATCAATTGAATTGGAATCACCATGGTAAGCTCTTCCTTCTTCTAGAGCCATGTTTCCTGATTCCTCTTCTTTTGTGAGATATCCTCGGTTGAATGTTTTTAGCATTTTTGTAGATCTATAGCATTCTAGGAAGATTTAAGGCTTGAGATTCATTTATATTGTTCGTAAAACACCAATGTAGGTAGTTTTTTCTTTTCCTTAGTTAGTCTTTGAGTTATATGTGCAAAAGTGCTCAATACCCTTGTTCGGGGTATTTCTTGTTTATGGTTTTGACCCCTGTAATTGCCTCCTATGCCTTGTGTGCTTGAGTAAAGGATTTATGATTATAAATAGGGTTATATTCCATAATATGAATGTGTTTTCTCATGTTTACTTGATATTGACCGTTTGGTCTAGCTTTTCCTGTTAGGATGCTCTGCTTTCCATGCCTAGTATTGTTAGGATAAAGTGATTGTTATTTGGCATGCTATGATATGATGTAGATTACTTATCCGAGTAGTTCTTGAGGTTTACTTTGGCTGTCATATATTGTTTGTGCATGATTGACTTATATAGGGCTGTGGGAACCTAGTGTAGTAGACCATAGGGGGAATGGATGCTGAGGGATTCCCCAGAGTGTATGTTTACTTGTTACGTTGCGAGACCATAGGGGGGATGGACTTTGTGCTCCCTCAGAGTGTCTGTAGTTTCCTCGTTATGAGAACAGAGGGGGAATTTTATGTTGAGTGCTTCCCTAGAGTGTTTATAGTTATCGATACGAGACCACAAAGGGAATTGACCCTGAGTGCTTCCTCAGAGAGTCTATGATAAAGCTGAACCAGAGGGGTTAGACTGTGAGTACTTCCCAGAGGGTTTCTTGTGTTTTTTTGGTTTAACTAGAGGGGTTAGGATATGAGTACTTCCTAAAGGGTTATTTGTGATTGTTGGTTTCTTAGATAATAAATTAAAATGAATGTAATTGAAACTGTAGTATTGGTTACTTTTGAGTAATTCCTTGTTTATTGATTCATTTTGAATATTGTCTATCATATATATATTCACTGGCTATTAGGAATAGATCTTTGGGAGGTTTCCTACTGGGATTAATCTCACACCCTGTTTGGGTCATGATTTTGGGCCCAAACAGATTATATTGTTGCAGGTCTAGATAAGGGAAAGTGCTCTTCTACTTCAGGTACTTGATTGTTGTGGAGTAGGAGAGCATGGGACCAAGCCAAGGCTTGCGATGTTTTGGGGCTGTTTACTTTATTTTGTTTGGTACTTTGGTTTAGTATTGTATTCTATCATTGTGACTTGTTTGGATTCTTTTCTATACATATTTATAAAGCATCATTTATATATATATGCTGCAGTTGTTTACTTACTTTCAGTCTTTCATTGTTTACTATTGTGTGGTATTTTTACTACTTCTATTTTTATCTATTTACTTCCACAATTTTACTCTGCCAATGAGGGAATAGTTTCCCCACGATCACACCCAAGACCCTCACTTCTATTCAGTAGCCTTTGGCATTCAGGGAAATGGGCTTGAGGTATGGGACCAACCGGGTACGAGGAACCTCTGGGTGGTACCTAGAACCAAGACATTACAATCTTTCTTCTTCACACAAAACTGATAATATCCAGATTGAAGGTCAATCTTCGAGAATTATTGGGATCCATGAAGTTAATCAAATAAATCATCAATGAGAGGTAGGGGATACTTGTTCTTTATTTTTATAGCATTGATCTCCCTATAGTCAATGTACAATCTCATATATCCATATTTCTTATTAATTAAAAGAATAGGGATCCCCATGGAGAAACACTAGGGAAAATAAATCATTTATCACTCAATTCCTCTAGTTGTTTCTTAAATTATACTAATTCCATAGTGGAAATTCTATAATGAGTCTTTGATATAGGTCTTGAACCTGGAATTAAATCAATAGAGAACTCAACTTCCTGCTTTGGAGGATGTCCAGGTAAATCCATTGGAAACACATCAACATATTCTTTCACAATATATACATCCTCTATTTGAAAATTCCTTTCCTAACCTATATATATTTCATTCTCTTCCTCCCCAAGAATAAAATTCAGTAGAGCTACTGAGGGTGGATCTATATGAGAATCAAATGGTGACGTTTCTACCCTAAATATAATGGATTTTACATCATTCTCAAAAATTGAAACTTCATTCTTCTTACAATATATTTTCACATCATAATTTGAAATCTAATCCATACCAAAGATTATATCAAAGTCAATCATAGTTATGATGATAAAATAATTTGACAAAACATGTTCATATTCCATAATGGGGACTTCATGAAACATCTTTGTTGCAATGATACTTCCCTTAGGAGTTTTGACTGAAAACTCCTTTATTAAATCAAATTGGAAATATCTAATTTTATTATAAAATTGGGAAGATATAAAAGAATGAGATGATCTAAAATCAAATAAATCATTGGCTAAGTTTGAGTGAATGATTAAAGTACTTATCACCACATCATTAGGAACTTCAACCTCAGTAGTTGTGATCGCATAAGCTTGGCCTTGCTCCCTTGGCCTTTTTTGGGGAAAGTTTCCTTGACGCTTAGAAAAATAATTTTCATAATGTCCCATATCTTTGCAATTGTAGCATTGAACATTAGTAGTTTCTTTCTTTCCCTTATAATCAAGAAATTGGTGTCCCTTTTCTCCATGCCTTAAGCAGGCTTCAGGGTGTTTTCCTCCACAAGTATCACATGTTAGAAAATTCCCCATTTTATTATTCCCTTTATCCATTATTTCCTCCACCACCCTCTTCTTCTCTTGTTTTACCTTAAAGTCATAAGACTTAGAGAATTATTTCTCTGTCTTGATAGCACATGAGATAATATCTTAGAATGATGAGAATCTTTGGAAGACTAGTTCCCTTTAGAGGAATGGTTTTAAACCATAAATAAATAAATAAATCTTTATCCTTGGATTATTTATGTATTCCACTACATGCCTTGATAACCTTGTGAAGTTAGCTTCATACTTTGAAACATTCTCATCCTCATTTTTCCTCAGATTTAGAAACTGCCTTTCCATATCTGCTCATTGTTCATGAGGGAAGTATTTTTCTAATAATATTTTCTCAAAATACCTCTATTCCATTTCTTCTATTTCTTCCTCCTCCTTTGTGTTTTTAACTAAAGACCACCACTAATTTGCATCTCCTGATAGACGATAAACTTCAATGACAACCTTCTCTCTTTTGTTACATCCCAAAGTGAGAAATATCTTCTCCAAAGAACTTATCCATTACTCCTCTATGAATGAGTTTGTAGTCCCATTAAATGATGGAGGCTATTGTCACATAAAGTGGTTTTACATAGATACTCTATGTTATGGATCCGAATGCTCCATACAGGTAAGGTTATTATTCATAACCTAATTTAACTGTCCCAGTATAGTTATAAGTTTCTCAACACTAGTAATAGCACCAGATCCAATATAATTATCTTGCATCAGAGGGTAATACATACATGGGATACATGCGTTCATGTGGTTTCCATTCCTTCCACTAGGCACAATTTCTAAATAATGACATACACTAGATTAGGTTATGAATCATAATGTATAATATCAACTTAGAAAAATACTTAGCATAAATTGAAATCCTATCCATAGATAATCTTTTAATCATAAATATAGTTTCATTGAGTAAACATTTACATTTAATTCCTTCATAATGATTTATAAAGAAAATGTGAATTATCCTAAGCATATCCCCCAGGAGTTTCAAACCAAGTGTGCAATAAGGTTAGTTGTTGTGTACCAAGATACCCCAGGTCAAGCCCAAAACTCCTTATCGGAGTTGTTACTCATAGGTAAATCTGTGTTAGAACTACGTCCACTTGTAGTGTCTAGAAAGGGATTTATTTTCTATAAAGATTCACATAATCTATTCCTTACCAAAATTTTAGTATTTTCTTGTATGTTTATCCTCAAAGACTATCTTAGGATTTTGTTCCCTAATCTACGTTTTCTAAAACTAGTTTCCAAGTTTTGTACTAAAATTCCTCTAATACCAACTATAAGGACCCGACCCTAGTTTCATAGAGATGATGCCTTATTTTATTACATTTGAATATAAACAAGGAAGTTGTATCCCAAAGGAACGAATAGTTTAATAGCTTTGGAAAACAAGATACATATATAAGTTCAACATTACAACTTGAAAGGAATTTCAACATATCAACTTATTTTGAATCACACATAATATCATAGATTATCCTTGAAAGTCATTCATAATAGAATAATTCACAACCCGGGTAAAATAAAACATGTAAAAGGGGTGATCTCAGATGCTCAATAAGGGTAAATAATACAGTGGAATAAATTATAAACATAAACACTAGGAATGATGAATAACTAAAAATACATGCCTTTAAAAATATACTTGAACATAATATGGAAGGATTAAAAAGTGATTAAATAATGACATAATACATAAACATGGATATTATACTAGTTGAATAATTACATGGACTATCAATCACTAGTTTCATAATGAGGGACTGCATAATGTCAGACAACTGAAACATAGCATCGAGGCCTCTTCTAAGACGTCTAAAAATACTAGGGTAAATCCTTGACCAAAATCCAATTCTATTTTTTTCTCATGAGACCTACTGATTAATCGAGGGGATATATTAGGACCCACCCATAAATTGATAATTCCAATTCATTCCTCATAAAAAAGGGGATAAACATAAACAACATGAACATATGAAATAACCTCCCCCAATCTGTACACAGAAACACTAACCATTCCGAGTAGTATGGTGAATGGTATCAAGATAGCACATACATAGTCAAACTGATAATAAACCATTTAATATAATATTTTATTTGATAAAAATATGATATTAACCTCAATAAGACATAAAATTCAATAGAGGTGTTGAAATAGACAAAAATACTCTATAAATTCGTCAAGGAATTTTTGAGAGAAAAACACTTTTACTTTGAAAAGATGAGTTCTTTTGGAAAAATATTTGAATAGAAATAGAAATTAAGTAAGGTAGTTTTCCATGATGAAATGAGTGGTTTTATAAAAATAATTATTTCTTAAAACATATTATAGAGTGAACTTGAAAATAGGTATGAATTTGATAAATTCCCTTGAATCGGGCTTGTATTTCCGGAAGAATTTTGAATGATCCTTTTAAAACATGTAACTCCCCATAAAATAAAGATAGATTATTGTTGGTACTTATATATAGAAAATTATCTTATAATTTATGATGATTAAATAAGAATATATAAGAATCCATTGAGGTAAGTAGAGAATAAGAGTAATCTGAATGAAAATGGAGGTTCTGGTAGAAAACACTTACCTTATGTACGAATATGTTCTATTCATGAACTTAAGGTCCTGGAATATGAAATTAGACTTATTAATAACTTAATTAATAACCTATTAGACATGTATTTGATTTATTATAATTTTATTAAGTTCATTTATGGTTTTATGGTTTAAGAGACTCAATATCATCGTTTGTGAGTGCTCATTTCATTAGTTTTCATGATCGGTTCATTTGTATGGAAGTTAATGTAAAATGACAATTGAATTATAAAATTGATGTTATATGTTATTAATGTTCATAAAAAATTTTAATGATCATATAATTCATTTGGTTTCTTTAGGTGAGTATGAATCATTAGATAAATTTTTAATGATAAACGCTTGGATTAATTTCGTGGTTTTTCGATCACCACAAACTCATTTTTTTATTAATTAATAATATGTGTAAAGAATGATTACAAAACATTAAATAGGATATATTACATATATTAAAATTGGAATCAACCATAATAATGGTTTCATAACTATAATTAAAGATGTTAATATAATTTGAAAACTCATCGTCCTTGAATGTGATAAATTAACACATCTCGGATGGTGTTTTCATTTCTAGTATAGAAGGAGGGGAAAGGAGAGATGATGATGAATTATTACATTATCATAACAAAATTATAGTATATGTAAGGTACTAGAGTTATCATAACATTTGGAGGAAAGGATGCGAGGAAAAAAAAAAGAAATAAAGGAACTGTAGAGAAAATAAAAGAAATGAAAAGAGGAATTTACCTCTTGAATTTAACTTCATTGGGAACCTCTTTAGGGGAGAGGATTTGGTATTTTTAAGAGACCAAGGGCTGATGTATGGGGGGAGGAACTTGGGAGGAGATTTTATCATAATTTAGATAAGGTAAAATGCTTGACAGGAGTGAAGAGAAGAGGGAGTGAGGGGTGGTTTTTATAGTGGAGGAGAGGAGTGATTTTTAAATATTTTCTTCATTATTTTATTATTTTGCTCAAGACAAGCAATAGTGTAGATTATTATGACAGAAAACAGTAATAATTTCATGTGAGTTCGAACCAAGTGTGATTAAATCATCCTTACCTCACCTATGACTCAATAAATTTTGTATTTAGCATTTATCGTAAATTACTGTATTTTTACTATTCACTAAAAATTCTAATATTTCTAAAGAATCCAAAAAAAATAACCCTAACTATTTTTTGATGTGTATAATTCAAATATGGACTCTATTTTATCAAAATAATTTTCTAAATATTTGAAATTTAATTTTTAAATAAAATCATCATTTACTCGAAAAATACAGTTTTTAAAACTAAAACTGATTTTATAATACCCTAAAAAATTAACTAAGGTCATATTAAATTTTCCTAAAAATATAGGACAATAAAATATTTATTTAGGAATAAATTTTATGAAAATAAATTTGATTTAAAATAAATTCATTATGTTAAAATTTTAACTAAATATTTATTACTCACAAAATAGCAACACTTAATTATTAGTTTCTAAAATAATCTATTTCATTTATAAGGTGTCTAAATTTTGTTTATACTTTCATGGGAGATATTACTATTTATAAGGGTAGATTACTATTCATAAGGGTCAAGTTACTATTTACTAAAAATGTAAAATGATCCTACCCGACTCTAAATATCTCACTGAACGGAACCGTGTATGTCAGTTTTTTGAAATTTAAATAAAAGAGGTGGAAAAATTATATTTACTCGCTATGTTATGACAAAGTGGTGTTTTATAGAGACTTAGTGTTTCATGTATTCAATATTAAATTTATTTATAAATCCCTGGGGTGTTACATTTATAATCATAATTATAACTACATATATATCTATTTATAGTCATAAATATAAATAAATAAATACAAATAAAAAATATACAATTATATATATATATATATATATATTTATGACTATAAATAGATATATTTTTATTTATAATTATAATTATAAATATAATAAATATATTTATTGTAAATATATTTATCATAATTTCATAATTATTAAAATATAAATATAAATATATTTATTTAAATAATTATGAAATTATAAAAAATATATATAATTAATATATTTATTTTAATTTCATATATATATATATATATATTTATGAATATATATAATTAATATATTTATTTTAATTTCTTAAGTATTTAAATATATATATAAATTTATTTATATTTATGACTATAATTAAAATATATATGTAATAAACATATATTTATAATCAATATGTAATAAATATATATTTTTATTAAATATATATAAATTCATAGTTATTAAATAATTATAAAATTATAATAAATATATACAAATATAATTCTAAATAAATATAGACATATTTAAATAATTATAAAAATATAATAAAGATACTAATTATATATAATTATAAATTTAATAAATATATTTATTATAAATTTAAAATTATAAATAAATAAATGTTTATTAAATATGTAAATATAAATAAATAAATATTTATTTATAGTTATTATTATAAATAAATATATATTTATTAAATATTATAGTTTTATAAGCGCTTTTTTAGCGCTGATAAAGATTGGCCTTTATCAGTGCTAAAAAAGTGCTGATAAAGACATATTTTATCAGCATTTTCTATTTTAGCACTGATAAAACATAACTTTATTAGCGCTTTTTAGATAGCACTAATAAAAGGTTCACCCAGTTTTATAAATAAACCCTAACAGTCTCCTCCACATATTGCACAACTCAAGATCTCATGGATTCTAAACCCTGCCACCTCCTCCTCCTCCTCATCTACTGCCAAATCATATCACCGTGAATCCCTCCTCCACAGTTGTGAATCTCTCCTCTGTCGTGAAGCTCTCCTCCATGTACCCCACCTCTTTCGCCAAAACCCACCTCTACTGTGAAGCCCTACTCCTCTGTAAACCCAGATCCATCGCAAACCTAGCACCTCAGGTGCTACCACTGTGAGTATTCTCGTAATACTTTAAGTACATTTTTGGTTCAATAAGTATATGGTTAGCTATTGGATTCTTGTGGCCCAATTTATTTTTATTGGCATAGGAATTGGTTTGTTTGTTAGGTGATTTTGAGAATGGAGGCCATGTTTGGATGGAGATCATGTTATAGAATACAACCCATCCATTTTTAGTTATGTATTTTCAGTGTAGTTTCACATGTTTTTCATCATCTGTTTATATATGGATATGGTTTATTGTGTCTGAGTGCATTCATATATTGATGTTTGTGTTTCTTTTATGTTTTTATTCAATTATAGAGGAATGTATTGTTTATTTTTCTTGATAATTTATTGAATATGAATGTTTCATGTCAGTTCTTAGGATATTTCGATTATAGATTATCAATTTACTCAAAGTGGGAAAATTGTGCCCCACATATTAAAACAATACACTAAGTGATAGGCACGAGCCCTAGTGAAGCGATGTACACTCTTGGGGTTGTAGTGAACTAATTCATCTATTTTTGAGATTGGTTCATTATACTTTCACCCACATCTCATCATACTGTCACCCATAATCATCAACTTTCATGTCCATGTTGGAGGAGTAGATTATAGATATCATTATAGCCATGGATAATAAACAAGATTAGTTATCATCCAAAGTAATTACCCCATCTAGTAATATAATTTCATCCACTATTCCACCAACCCCAACCCATGAAAAAGATTCTCTATAAGATTTAGAGTAGTAGAATAATGAAAAGTAGGACACTACAAAAATGTTAAAATATAGGTATGTAGAGAAAAATACTAAGTAAGAAGAGGATGAATGGATATAGGAAGAAAAATAGGGAAAAATTAATGAAGTAATGACAAAAATATTCTTGGAGTCTTATCCTAACCACTTCATATACCAGGTGGAACATGTTCATGTACTTGATCCACTTACTTCGGTATGAGATATAATTTCCTATTGAAAAGAAAGAAATACTATGATACCTAGAACAATTAATATAACTCAAGTACCCTGAGATCCTATAAAAATATGTATGTTTTTGGTGAACTTTAAAGGTCCAACCCCAGTCCATGCCGAAAACACCTCCAGGGTGTAGATACCAACTTAAAGATCAACCTAATCATTGGACAACAATGTCATTTTTAGTATTTAGTCATAACTATGGGCACCAATATTTGGGACAATTATTCCTTCTTATAGGTTTATAAGGTCATAATTATGGATATGAAAATATATATGGTTCACCTCCTTGATGAAGCATCCTAAAACCAAGGTCTTTGCTTAGGCTAGTTCATGATGATGATTAATCCAGCTCACTAGTTGATTCCCTAGTTATGGTGTTGTTATTGACACATCACCCAAAAACCCAAATCGATATATGGGAAGCCTCTATGATATAAGGTAGTATTAAAGACCCACCCTAATGATATTTGAGAGTAATAAATGACTCATTCAGACACTATATAATTGGTTGGTAATTTCTAGTTATTATCAAAGAGTCAACTAATATTCTTCATGATTAGAAGTGCTAAAAAGGCCTTAACCAAGAATGTGGTATGGTTCATTTTCTTAGATGTTCATGAGAGATTATTCTAATATCTTAATGGGGTATTTATGAAAACACTAATATTAACCATAAATGAGCTAGGTAATGAGTATGTATTATATTGTGATGTATCAAGAGTCAGTATTTGAATCGTTCCAGTCCATGATAGTCATGTGGTTGCTTATGTGTCTAGATAGTTAAAGAAACATAAGAGGAAATTCCCAAATCCTAACCTATATTTGGAAATAGTGGTGCTTTCCATGTGGTATTATTGGTATTATCTTTAGGGTGAGATATTTTAGGAATACACTAAAAAGTGTTTGAAATATATTCAATCACAAAGTGAAATGAACCATTGATAGCAGAGAAGATTTGAGTACCTATAGTCCTTTAACATTTATATAATGTATATCCTCAATAAGGGGAACATTTTTTATAATGTACTGTATTAGAAGGATCAAGATTAGGTAGTACATGACTCAAACATCAAGTGGAAGATGGTTTCCCACTTTGAAGAGATGTGAATTTATGTTAAAAAGTATCATGGACAAGTGACACTTAGGTCTTTTTCTATCAATTATTCACTACTTATTAGTATTATGGGATTAAACTATAGGATTCATAATATTTATTCATGATATACATGATAAACCTTTTATATCTTTATATTTTATAAAATGCTGGTTATTTTTTATTCATTTAGCAACTATTTTAAAATGATTCAAGTGTTTTGAAATGTTTCTTAAAAAGTTATATATGTTAAACATACCCTTTTTTTGTTTTAAATATCTTTAAAATTATATGAACACTTGGCATGGACTTAGGTTTCATGACAAGTGTTTGTCAACTCACCCAGATGACTTTCATAAAGGGATATAAATGTTTTGAAAACACATTTAATTCTAGATTTATTTTAAAAAGGGTGTGTTATTTTAAAGAGGAATTTGTGAAAATGGTTGGTTTTTAATGGTATTTAAAGTGTAATTTTATAAATAGTTTTCAAAGGAATTTGGTGTTATATTCTAAGTGGATGAGTCCTAGGCAATGAAATGTAATAATAACTATCATTAAAATGTTGAGTTCCCCTTATTTGGAAGGTCCCTTTTGTATATTTATTTTTTAAAATATTAATATCACCAAATCAAATGGGATGGATATGAATAAAGAATGGATGGATTCCAGTCGTCTGACAAAAGAGTACGAAGATAAAGTAAAAGAGTTCATCATGTTTGAAAAAGATCATGTATATGAACCTTCTCAAATCCTTTTCATGTGTTTATTCTATTGTTATTCAATACAAGTTAGTCCAATGGATTTGGAAGAACACTTGATCTATCATGGAATATATTGAAGTTATAAATGTTGGAATAAACACAGGGAAAAAGAGAATGTAACTAGTGACTAGGATAATACTGCGTTTTGTGGATCATCTGATATGATTAAAAGTTTGTACAATGAAGAAGAACATATCGAGGACATGATTATAGATATGAATGGTGATGAAGATTATATTGAGGAAATGACAAGGATAGTTGAAGATGGACTTTGGGATTGCCCAAAATTGTTTTAGTAGTTAAAGAGTTGTGCAAAGACACCATTTTATGGTGGTTTTATTAAATATAAATCATTGTTAGCCGTAATGAACCTTTATAATTTGAGAGCAGGAAAGAGATGGAGTGATTCCGGTTTTACATAATTACTTGATCTCTTGAATGACATAATCCCAAAAGATAATGAGCTCCTGAGACGAACATACGATGCCAAAAAAATGCTACACTCGATGGGTATGATCTTTAAAAGAGTACACACATACCTGAATGATTGTATACTATTTCAGAAGGACCAAAAATCACTTAGAGAATGCCCAAAGTGTGGTTCTTCTTGATAAAAGAAAGATTAATATGGTCCTACAAAAGTTGTATGGTACTTTCCAATCATTCCAAGGTTTAGGTGCCTATATGGAAGTGAGGAGACTGTAAGGAAATTGACGCGACACATAGACACTAGAAATAAATATGGGAAACTACATCACCCAAAAGACTCTCCTTAATGGAATATAATTGATCATGAGTATCCTAAATTTGGAAATGACCCGAGAAACGTTCATATTGTGTTATCTACAGATAGATTGAATCCTTTTGGTTTTAAAATAAGCACTCATAGTACATGAATGGTTATGTTGGTGAATTATAACTTTCCATTTTGGTTTTTCATGAAATAAAAATACATCATGTTATCTATGCTTATATCAGGACCAAAACAACTGGGTAATTATATTGATGTTTATTTGGATCCATTGATTGACGATTTGAAATTATTATAGGATTTAGGTGTTACATTGTATGATGCTTACAGAAATGAATATTTCATATTGAGATCCATGTTGTATGGGATGATAAATGACATTCCTTCTTATAGAATTTTTTCAGGATAAAACATTAAAGTAACTCGAGGGTGTCTCATCTATGAACAAGGTATATAGTCAATTAGGTTGAAATATTCATCAAAAACCATGTTTATAGGACATCATAGATTTCTACCCTAACAACATAATTAACCATCTTAGATAACATCATTCGATGGAAGTTATGAAGAACATACAACACTGTCTCTACTAACAGGTGATCAACTATTTGAGAAAGTAAAAGATATGGACACTGCTTTTGGTAAACCTTTTTTGAAAGAACTTACAAAAACTAGTTGTAAAAAGATATTAGTTTCTTTTGAATTACCATACTAGAATTATATGTACGTCAGAAATTTTCTTGATGTTATTCATGTTGAAAAAAATGTATGTGATACTGTCATAGACACATTTCTAAATGCACCCAAAAAAACAAAGTAGGGAATTAAGGATAGGTTAGATATGGTTGACATGGGAATATGAGAATATTTTTCACCAATAAAGGGTGAAAAAATAACTTTTATTTATCCAGTTTCTTACAGTCTTTCCAGGAAGGAGAGATATCAATTTTTCAACTTCTTGAATGGTGTAAAGGTTCCATAGGGGTATTCATCGAATATCAAAAACATCACGTCTATGAGCAATTTAAAGTTAAAGGTTCTAAAATCACACAACTTCCAAGTTTTTATGCAAGATCTAATGCCTATAGATTTACTATACATTTTTCCCAAGAATGTAATTAATACATTAACCAAAATTTGTTTCTTCTTCAAATATATATGCATAAAAGTTATAGACCCAATGAAATTTTTGACCATAGAAAGAGAAATTATCGTCATATTATGTGAATTGGAAATGTTTTTTCCACCAAAATTATTTGATATGATGGTTCATTTTACGGTTCACTTGTTGAGAGAGATTCAACTAAGTGATCTTGTACACTATAGATGGATATACCCCATTGAATGATATATGAAGATTTTAAAAGAGTATGTCAAAAATCATAGTCGACCAGAGGGTTGTATTGAGGAGAAATATATTCTTGATGAATCCATTTAATTCTATACCAAATACTTTTCTAGTGTGGAAAGCATTGGTCAACCAAAATATCATCACACCGGGTGGCTTACGGGTGAAGGAATTTATGGAAGATATGTTTTCACAATCAATATTGCAGATCAAGAGCAGGTACACCTTTAAATTTTTTATAATAGTTTAGAGTTTTTCCCGTATGTTAAAACCCAAAAATAAATTTTTAGGCATTTGAATCCATCAAGGGATGAAATATGGACATCAAGTACACATAACCAATAGTTTATAGGATGGTTTCAGGACAATATTTTAAGGTGTCGGATGAAAATCTAGATTCAATTTCATAACGACTTAAATGGATAGCTAGAGGACCAAGTGTGTATGTATTATCTTATAATGGTTATGTAATTAATGGATATATGTTATATAAAAATGAGCATGATTAAGATAGTACCATGCAAAATAGTGGAGTTACACTCATGGCTGAAGCAGTGCATATTTCTAGTACTAAGAACAGAAATCCAATTTACATGAATATGTCATACTTTGGCATCATCAAACAAATATGGGAGTTGGATTATACAACATTTCAAGTTCCTATTTTTCAATGCAAGTGGGTTGAAAATAAAAATGTTGTTAAAATAGAGGAATTGGGATTCATGAAAGTTGATTTTGGTAAGGAAGGGTATAAAGACAAACCATTTATAATGGCATCACAGGCAGTACAAGTATTTTATGTTGTAGATCCCACAAACCAAAAGTGGTAAATTATTCTGTTATCAACCAAAACCAATAAAGGGCCAGATGAAAATTCAATCAAGGATAACCCTTTCATTGGGACATCATAATCATTTCTCAGTGCTATTAATATAGAAGATGTTTTGTATGTTAGAGTAGACCACAATGAAGAGATTTGGATCATCGATAGAGGGGTAAAATCCCTTCATCCTTTTAAAAAAGAAAAAATGAGTTCAATAATCGGGTTACATTTTTTTTGTAATATACATCATGTTACCTCATGTTATTTTCTGTTTTCTATTGCATTTATGCACTATAAATTAAATGTTAAACCACTTTTGAAGATATTGACTTTTGTATGTGCTGGTTCTCTCAATCCTGATTATAATAGGTCTCTCAACCTACTGTTGCTTCCAGTGCATAGAAATGACCTTTTGTATATGATGGTGCTCCTATTCCTAAGGAACAATAGGTTTCTCCACCTGCTGCTGCTCCCAGGGCAGAGGTACAATGACCATCTGCACATGTCGATGATACCACTCTAGAGAAAAATATTAACATTGTTGATTCTAGGGAAATGGTAGGCGATGAAGGACCGATGTTGCAGAAAAAATAGGAGCTTTGTAATTTGAAGGTTTTAGAAAAAATCATTAAGGTGAAAGTCAAAGGAAAAAATCATTAATATAGATTCATGGAACCATGTTGTGCCTCGGATGAAAACACTAATGTGATAAGTGATTATGATAGCATTATGACATCATTTCTTTATTTTAATAAAAAATAAAATATTGAAATATTGACTTACTCTTCATCATCCATTACAGAGTGCATTTATAGTAGATGAATCCCACAAGAAGTATGTATTAATTCTTACTAAAAGTATTCATAAAGTATTTTGCACAATTCTAACAATACATCATATTAAATATGTTGATGGGAAAATAAACCTGCACCCACTGGTTATCTATGCACACCCAATAACTCAAGAAGTATGAGATGCATTTACTGGCTGTCGTGAAGATGTGTCTTTTCAGGTACATTGTGGCTAGTAATACATTGTTTGATGATATGTGTATTCATCACTTTGATATTTAATTTATTTATGAAAAAAAATATGTGATGAAAATAAGGAATGAGTAGGAAAACCAGCGTACCCCTACCATAAAGCAATGTGAGGTACACTTCACTTGAAAAAAAATATGCGTATTTTAAATCAACTGTAATAATTTTATGTGGCATGAAACAATACCATAATTATGTTCCTCTGTTTATATACAAATTGATGAATCGAAATCCAAATCCAATTCCATCCCACGCCATGTACTATGGAAGGAGGTGTGTGTAAATAAATACGGGATTCTAATAGATAAAAACACATAAAAAGTATGGGAAACATGTGTAAGTATTGCATAATAATTTTTTTTTCTTTAAATCACTATTACATAACAATGATCACTTATTTTACTATATTTTCTATCTAATATAGTCACAGGAATCAGCAAGACCTAATCCGGATGAACAAAAAATATCAGTGTCCTTGAAGCCGCGAGATTAGTATGGCCGCATTAGAGGTCTGGGTTTTGGGGTGACAACCTGAACATATTTTGAGAAAAAAAACAACAGGACGGTCAAAGTGAATTAATAAAAATGATGAGAGAAATAATATATACCCTTGAAGGAAAATTCCAACGGTATAGAGAGATGATGTAAACTAGTGTACCCCTACCATAAAGCAAGGATGTGGTATGCTTCACTTGAAAAAAATTGGTACGTATTTTAAATCGACTGTAATAATTTTATGTGACATGAAGCAATACCATAATTATGTTCCTCTATTTATATACAAATTGATGATTTGAAATCCAAATCCACTTCCATCCCAATCCATGTACTACAAAAGGGGGCATGTGTAAATAAATATGGGATTCTAATAGATGAAAACACACAAAAAGTATGGGAAACATGTGTAAGTATTACATAATAAAAATTTGTTTTGTTTTAAATCACTATTACCTAACAATGATCACTTATTTTCCTATATTTTCTACCCGATATAGTCACAGGAATCAACAACACCTGATTCGGATGAACACAAACTATTAGTGGCCTTGAATCTTCTAGAATAGTATGGTCGTGTTAGAGGTGTGGGTTTTGGGGTGACACCCTAAACATATTTTGAGAAAAAAACAAGAGGATGATCAAAGTGAATTAATAAAATAGATGAGATAAACAATATCTACCCTAGAAGGAAAATTCCAATGGTAGAGAGAGATGATGGAAACTTTAATGGGGGAGAGGAAAAGAGAATAAGAAACTCAAGAATAGACACCACATGGAGATCCCACCCCACCCCACCAGCTATGAGGCTAGCCATTCCCCTCAAAGATATGTCTTACCAGAGGTAATAAATGTTCTAATAAATGTTTCTATGAAATGTGAATCAGACAGACTCTGATACCTTTCCTATACTGACATTCTAAAGGATGATAATGAATGTTATTTATTTCTAGCAACTCCCACCCATCGCCTTTTGGTGAGGGCTACGGTGTTCAATATTCAAAATGACATGCTACATAATAAACCACTTCCAACAGGTCATGTGTGAGTGTTAGTCAATGTATCCCATGAACCGAGCATAGAGCCACCTATTCCAATTCATAAGGATGATATTAATATGATCAAAAAATATTTTAGAACATTCATCGCATGGATGTAAAATCTTGTAAAAAACATGTCGATAAGGGGGTATTAATTTCCAATTTACTTTTAAATATAAACCTTTAACAATTAATGAAAAAAGGCATGAACCAATGAATGTTATTATAGATGGACAAATAGAAGGGGATGAAATGAAAGACCATCTCAAAACTATTTATAGGATCGAACAACCAATCAAAAATATCTCCACATTTACTATTATTGAAGGTTCATGTGGACAAAAAGTTAAAAATGTTCACAATCACATAGTTTATTTTGAATAAAATATGTACAGAGAGAAAGATCAAGACTTCATTGGTGTTGAGAGTGCAACTGAAATGATTGACTATGAATGGCTAGGCGGCTTAGTTGTAAATATATACTTGAGGTATATTTTCATGATTTTATTTTCCAAAAGCTAATATACCATATTAATTATGACTAAATACATTTTATATTTTTGGCATGCATATATATGAAAAAAATTGAAGAGATTTTACCATGAAAAAAATTTGGACTCATTCTTCCTCACATCACCTCTACAGAACAAAACAACCAAAAAAAGGATGAAATAGTGGCAGGTCTAATAAAATCCTTTGAAAGAAAATTTTTGGATGAAATACTCTATTTAATACTAATGATATAGGGGTAAGAATCTAAAATTTAATTATATCAAATTTATTTTCATTTCTTTCATTACTTATTCTTTTTTATGTTTTTAGACAGCATTGGATGATCATTATGGTAAATTTGGATACTCTAGTGATTTATTTTCTGGATTCAATGCATGGATATCCAATAAACCATCCACAAATGATGAATTTTTTTAATTTTTAATACACTACATCCAACATTTTAGAACTAAACATCAAGTTATATAATTTATATTATATTTTAATGGGGATTCTATTATGATAGGAAGGTGCATCAATATCATGAAAAACAAGGAATGAGGACAGGGTGTAAGCATGAGGACCAAGAAAAGTACTACGACTAGACAAGTATCAAGGTATATATAATAATATTTCACTATCCAAACACATATCAAAACAAATTAATTATTCTCCTCAATGTTTCTTTAGTGTCCGAAACAAACAAATGGAAAATATTGTTGTTAATATGTTTCCAAATTTATGAGAGAGATCATATTCCATGAAAAAACTAGAATCCCTGAAGAGGTATTTTTGAAGATAATTACTTTTTCATTTAAAATATTTATTAATACTTTGTGTATTTATATTTTTACAGTACTACTATGATTGTTGAAAAGACTCATATTCACAAGATGATATAGATGTGATTACAAATGAATGTGAAACATACCTGTGACATCCCGACCCAGGAGCCACTGGATGGTGACCTGAGACGGTTGGTCACATGACCTCAAGAGTGCATCTATATACTCTATAGGGTGCCGAACAACATCGAGGGTCTGGTAAATCAGTCTTGGGGAGACTATACCCTATTTTGTCAGAATAAAATACCAACGGAAGAAAATACTAATAACCAAGTGTGGAAGAATATATTAATAACCCGAAAAAATCCATGTCATATGATAGTAAAAACCAGAAAATACAATACTCAATTTAAAGGTAAAACATTCTATGAAAATGAAAGTGCCAAGTGTCTATAATGCAACCCAAATTAAAGACACAACGACTCCAAAATAGGTCCTGAAATGCGTCTGGTTCCCTCTCCCATGCTCCAATCCCAAACTAAAACCTATCCTAGGGCCTTTCCTTTATCATGTCCTAAAATAAAAAAAATCTTCTCAGGTGTCGATCAGGAGGCTCGAATAAGGTGTGAGTACAACTCAGTTGGCCACCACAAACAGTGTCTAAAATGAGTCTAGTCAAAAGATAGTGCATGCAGTTTAATGAAGAAATAAATACAATGCATAATTTAAATAGTTATCACATTGTCATTTAATATATAATCATCACATTAGACCATGTTAAAATCATGTTTCCCATTTTAATCATCATTCATTATCATTAATCATTTGGTTTAGGTCGTCATGCTTATCACCCCAAATCTCATTTGAATCATCATTCATTATTATCATTAATCATTTGGTGTAGGACTTCATGCCTAGCACCACAAATCTCGTTGAGTGTAGGACATCATTCCTAGCACTCCAATTCTCATTCAGTGTAGGTCTCCATGCCTAGAACCCCATAATCTCAGGCTTGGATAACTATTGGGGAGGGATGCCATGTCCAAGTCCCAAATTCTAATCGGTCAAGGAGGCCATGCCTAGAACCACAAAATATCATACATTAAATCATTCCTTAATTCAAAATAATTCTCCACATTATTAATTTACTAATCTAATGATTAGTTAAACATTTCAAAGGCCATTAGTTAATTCAAAAATTAACTAAGCACATAACGCATTAATTAATTCATCAATTAATTAATCAATCAATACCATTATCATTCCATAATTAATTCTTCAAAATTAATTATCCAATTCAAATCTCAACTTTCCATAATTAATTATCTTTGATCAACATCATGGCACATAATTAATTCTCTTTATTAATTATCTTTTATCCCATCATGACACATAATTAATTCTCCCAATTAATTATCTTACATATCCAGACATAATTCCATAATTAATTCCCCCAAATTAATTATCTTATTACAAATATTCAAAACAAATATCAATTTGGGAAACCCCCTTTGTTTGTTCTGTGATCAATTATCAATTAACCACCAAGGAAATTCACTAGTCAATTATATATTCTTAATTACTCCAAATTAAAAATTTCAATTATCAAGGGAATCTATAAAATTCACAAACTCATACACATATTATAAATAATGACTATGGGAGTTCTATACAGACCACCTAACTTAGTTTATTAATGAAATTTAGCCCAATAGAAATCCCCAAAATCCAAGCAGCACAACATCGTCGATCAAGCTCTGGATCTAAATACCTAAAACCAAAATTAAGATCAAACGCATCAAGATCTTGCAAAACTAGATCTAGATCTGAAATCCTAGATCTAGATCTCAACTCGTAGGTTTTGATCCATGGAAAGGCGGATATCTTCCTTGAAAATATGAAGGAAAGATAAAGGAACGAATGGGAGAAGCATCAGGATGAAATCCACTTATCGGGAGGAGAGTGAATATTCAATCTGGGATTTTGATCTCAAATAACGGTGTTCATATCATCATGAAATACCTTCAGAAGGATTTGGGAACATCTATAATTTTCCAATCTTGATCAAAGGTTGAAATATGGGAGTCTTGGGGGGTTCGGGTGGTTTTAAAAAGGATTTTCGGATATTAAAAAATGTGTGCATGGTTTCCTGGGCAGAGGCACACATTTAGGAAAACTGTCAGCCAACCGTATAGACCTCTCTATCCAGGATTGCATAGTTGGCATGGTTTTTCAAAACATGAACAAACCATGTGGACCCCTATATATAGTTTTGAATGCCTGGAATGGTTTGGTCACACGGTTTGTCAAACAGTGCGTAAACCGTGCATAGATCACTACCCATTAGTTTTACTTAAAAATTCACCCAAACACACCCCAAGACACTACTCCAAATAAAAGGTACATAAAAGCTTCAAAAAGTACTAGAAACATGCTTGAGATGAATCCAAGAAAGGTAGGGATCTTACAATCTCCCCACCTTATAACAGTTCATCCTTGAGTTGCACTCCTGAAATTCTCAAAGATTCTGAGCCAAAAATATTGGGCCATTGAGTCCTCGTGTCTGCTTCCCGTTCCCAAGTTTCCTCTTGAAAACCTCCATGATTCCATAACACATGAACTAATGACATGATCTTTCCCTATAACACTTTCTTACTACGACCCAACACACGTATCAGATACTCCTTAAAGGACGTATCTATCTCAAGATCAACCTATTCCACATCAATCACATGAGAAGGGTTGGGGTGATACCGTTGTAGTTTTGACACATGGAAAAAATCATGAAAAGAAATGTATTTCTATATAAGTTCTAATCGGTACGCCACCAGCCCGATCCTCTCCTACACCTCGAACAGTCCTATAAACCTAGGTGCCAACTTTCCCTGTCTCTATATCCTGTGGTGACCCAATCTAGGTGACACCTGAAGGAATACACAATCACCCTCTGTAAATTATAGGGGTTATCTCTACCTATCATCATATGACTTATATCTACTCTGTGTTGTAGCCATATGTTTCCGAATCAACTTCACCCACTCTGATGTCTTCTGAACGAGACTTGGTCCCAATATCCTTGAATCACCTGCCTCTAACCAACATAGAAGTGATCTACAAGTTCTAACATAAAGTGCCTCATATGGTGCCATCTGTATAGTTACCTGATAACTGTTGTTATAGGCGAACTCCACTAAATCCAAGTGCTTCTCCCAAGAACCACCAAAGTCAGGCACACATGCTCGCATCATATCCTCTAACACATGTATGGAATGCTCCGACTACCTATCTGTATGTGGATGGAAGGCCGTACTTAACAGAACCTATGTACCAAGCACATTCTATAATCCCTGCCATAAGTGTGATGTAAAGCGCGAATCGTGATCTAAAACTATAGTCCACTACACTCCATGCAAATGAACTATCACTTTCATGTATAGTTATCCCAATTTCTCTACTGTAAAGGTTTCCTTAATAGGCAAGAAGTGTTCTACTTTCATTAGTCGATCCACATCCACCCAAATAGCATCATTCTTCTTAAGAGTCTTTGGAAGTCCTACCACGAAACCCATAGTCACTTCATCCAAATTCCATTCCAGAATAAGTAACGGCTATAATAGGCCTCCAGGTCGTTGATGCTCTTCTTTCACCTTTTGACAGGTAAAACATCTTGTTACGAACCCTGCTATCTCCTTTTTCATTCCTGGCCACCAAAACTTCTGTCGAAGGTCACAGTACATTTTTGTCACCCCAGGATGTACCTCCCACCTTTAAGCATGAAATTATCGCATGAGTTCCTCTCATATACTCATAGGCACAACAACCCAATTTTTCACATAGATGATATCATATTCATCTATTTTTCAGTATGAAGGTGTCTTCCCACCTTAAAGGATTTCTCTCAAGGATAAACATTTTAGATCCTCATACTGCCTGTCCCTAATCTATCTCAAGAGTGTAGACTTCACTGCTATAGAAACCTGAGTCATCCTCTTCTGAATCTCCTGAACTACCACATGCATTTCCACCAGGAAGGTAATCATCTTCCACTCTACACTCAACTCATGTACCAACTGAGTATGAGTTTTTCTACTCAAGGCATCAGCCACACTATTCCTCTTCTTAGGTGTATATTCCAGTTCAAAATCAAATGGCTGCATATACTCTACCCAACTTCACTGCTAAAGATTCATGTCACACTTTGAAAAGAAATACTTTAAGATTTTTTGATCCATAAAAACTATAAACTTTTCACATAATAGATAGTGTCACCAACACAAAATAGCATAAACCACTACTTCCAACTTGAAGTCATGCATAGGGTAATTATGTTCATGTGGCCTTAGCTGTCTAGATCCATAAGCAACAACTCTACCCCCTTGCATCAACACAACTCCGAGTCCGACCCCAGAAGCGTTATAATACATTGTGTACTCCTCACATGACTCAGGTAAGATCAAAATTGGTTCCAAAGTCAAGAGCTTCTTCAAATCCTGGAAATAATTATTACATGCTTCTATCCAAAAGAACTTTATCCCTTTCTTTTTCAAACTAGTAAGCAGTGCAACCAAATGGGAAAAGTCTTGGATGAACCTCCTATAATAACTAGCTAATTCCAAAAGGCTTAAAATATCAAAAACATTCTTGGTATTCTCCCAAGAAATCACTTCCTTCGATTTTTATGGGTCCAATGCCACACCTTCTTTGGAGATGATGTGCCCCAAAAAGTGTACTCTGTCAATCCAAAACTGATATTTAGATAGCTTGGAATATAGGCGATGCTCTCTCAGTGTACCCAGGATGATGTCAAGATGTTGAGAATGATTATCATGAGTCTTAACGTACACTAAGATGTCATCCAAAAACACCACCACAAACTGATCTAAGTATAGATGAAAGATCATGTTCATCAATTCCATAAATACTGCTAGAGAATTAGTCAACCCAAACAGCATTACAGCAAACTAATAAAGGCCATACCTACTCCTGAAAGTAGTTCTTGGTATATCAGAAGTTATAACTCTCACATGATGATACCCTGATCTCATATCGATATTTGAGAACACACTAGCCCCCTTCAGCTGGTTAGACAGATCATTGATACACAGAAGAGGATACCGGTTCTTCACGGTCATTTTATTCAACTTCCGGTAATCAACACACAAGCATAGACTTCATTAAGCCTTCTTTTCAAACAAAATAGGTGATCCCCAAGGTGATGTACTTGGATGGATAAACCCTTTATCCTCCAACTCTTCCAACAAAAATTTGAGCTCTTGAAGCTCAGTCGGTTCCATTCTATAAGGCGGAATAGATACTGGCTCAGCCCCCGGTATGATCTCAATAGTGAATTCCACATCTCTCTTAGGAGGAAACCCTAAAAAGTCTTCAGGAAAGAAATCCTGAAATAGTTCTACTACTAGTGGAAGGACGTCTTCTCTACCACTCCCATCATCTAGAAAAATACTAGAAACTTGGGTTGTGAGCTCTCCCAGTTGCTGAGTAATTGTCCTAGCTCTGCCTGCATGGATATCCCATTCTCCACAATGGACATACTGGTCACCCTCAAGAGATAGAAAGTTCACTCTTATGTGGTAACAATCTATGTGGGCTCAGTATATGACTAGCCAGTCCATACCCATAATCAGGTTAAAGCCCATTATATCAAGGACATAGATATCCCAAAGGAAACGATACTCTCTGATCTCTAGAGAAAATTCCTTGCATAAACAGATATCCCTAGTCCATGTTCCCAATAGTGTATTGATATTCATCATCCATCTTACAGAATCCACCTCTAGGCTCAAACCATTAACAAGGTTTGCAGATATAAAGGAATCAAAGGCACCAGTATCAAAAAAGGTAGTAGCTAAAGTAGAATCAACTAGAATAGTACCTCTAATTGTCGACGGACCAGACTTTCTCTCCACAATTGTAGGTTGAACACCATGTAACTATCCTAACCCTCTTACCTATGGTGTCATCTGAATCCTCGGAGTAGCACCACTCTACTGGTATGAGCACTCATACCCTGAAGCACCATGCCCACTTCCTCTACCACCTCTACCAGTAAAACTCTGGCTACTTGACCTGTATGGTGTAGAATACCCCCTTCCCACACTCTGACTCTGAGCAGCTGCTCCCTTAGCACCAGCCTGCCACTACTTCCTGCAGAACCTCTATAGGTGTCCCATCTTTCCAAAAAATCGACACTCCACTGGTGGTCATAGAAAATGTGTACGATAATGTCCCTTCATATTGCATTGGTGTAAAAGCACATGAGAAAGATCTATTGCAATTGTTCATCTTGACTTTCCACCTTGATTTCCACTATCCTGACTAAGATTCTCGTAACGACGCTTTCTGCTCTTAGAAAGAACACTCCCTAATTTTACAGCTACCTATCCAGTATTGGAAGCCTCTTTCAGGTTCCCCTCTAAAATGAGATCCTGATTAACCACTTTTGATAATTTCTTTAGCCTAAAGATATTCACCTAGGACTTAATTTAACACTTAAGTCCATCCTAAAATCTTTTTACCGAAGATGCCTCATCTTCCACCAAAGTTGGATAAAAATGCTGTAAATCTGCGAAACGTTCAGCGTACTTCATTATGTACATGCTTCCTTATGTCAGATTCATAAACTCTGAATCCTTCTCTTACCTCAGTGTGTTTGGATAGAAGTGTTCCAAGAACTTCTCCAAAAATTCCTTCCATAACATTTCATCAGTCTGTCCAGATCATACCTGAATGTCCCCCTAGCATTTTGCTAAACCCCATAGCATATAATCATCCAACTTGACCCTCCTCTCAGACGAAGTCTCCAAATGGTCAAGTATCATCTCTATGGATTCAATCCAGAATTCAACTTCCTTGGGTCCACCCTCTCTAGTAAAAGTAGGAGGGTTCTACAGTTGAAACTCCCTTTCAACTCAAACATGCTTTTTTAAACCCTCTCTGGGTCTCTCTCCATGAATTGCATGAAATGAGAAAAGTTCTCTTGGAACTATTCTCTTTCCTCCTCATCTTGCACCAATGGTGCCTCAAGCTCCCTGTCTATAAGTTCATTCTGGGCCATACCCCTTAGTCTCTCCCTCAACAATCATCGTGGAGGCATATCTCTACAAATCCAAAGACACGTCTTAGGTCTTATAACACAACCTTATAACATTTACTTAAAAGGAGAAACTTACACAACAAGTTTCAACATGTCCCTTTCCCCTTTTTTTCTCACCACATAGTTAACTCTGAGGCCTTATCACTACCCTTAACCATCCTACTCCTAGGTCTTGGTTAACAAGGGTATATTTATTCTCACTAATTAATCCAACCATTAATTAATCACATTATTTAAAATTAATTAATATAACAATTAATTAATTTCTCATACTCTCTTCATATATTAAGGTTCTCATTAGACACCCATTTATTCTCATTTTTCATCATTGTTTTAATCTCACATCAAGGAAAAAAAGTTCAAGTTCAAAAACTTATCCATAACCCATTTTCTCGTGAGTGCCTAGAATGATTCATGTTACAAAAACCATGAGTTTCTAGAATTATGCATGAAAACTCAACTATCATGCCTCTTTAGGCCACAAATCAAAATTCAACAATTTTCAAAACAAATATCACATCACACCACAAGTTTGTCACCCAAGGTGAAATAATATACATCTATAATGAAAAAACAATCACCACAATCCCACCCTAAGTACTCAGATTTTCCCCCATACATGGGTTTGAAACTCCCATGCATGAGATCATTACAAATCCTCAACTCTTCCTAGTCTTCTGTCTTCCATTTCCCAAAACAGTAATACAAAAGAAGAATAAATAAAATAAAACTCCTATGATACCATTCTATGACGTCCTGACCCGAGAGCCATTGAATAATGCCCCAAGCCGGTTGTCCACATTCCCTCAAGTGTGCCTCCATGTACGCCAGAGCATGCTGAATAGCAGCGAGGGTCTGGTAAGTCAGTCTGGGGGAGACTACATCCTCTTTTGTTAGAAAAAAACACCAATAGAAGAAAATAACAATAACCAAGTGTGAAAGCGTATATAAATAACCAGAAAAAAATCTATGTCATGTGATAGTCAAAACTAGAAAATACCATACTCAACTGAAAGGTAAAACATGCTATGAAAATGAAAGCATGAAGTGTCTACAATGCAACTCAAAGTAATGACACAAAGACTCCAAAATGAGTCCCGAACTGTGTCTGGTTCCCTCTCCCATGCTCCAATACCAAACTACAACCTATCCCAGGGCCTTTCCCTTATCATGTCATGTAATAACAAAATCTGCTCAGGTGCCGATTAGGCGGCTTGAATAGGGTGTGAGTACAACTCAGTAGGCCACCACCAACGCTGTCAAAAACGATTCCAGTCAAAAATAGTGAATGCAGTTTAATGAACAAATAAATACAATGCATAATTTAAACAGTTATCACATTATCATTTAATATTTAATCATTACATTAGTCCAAGTTCAAATCATGTTTCCCATTTGAATCATCATTCATTATCATTAATCATTTGGTGTAGGTCATCATACCTATCACCCCAAATCTCATTTGAATTATCATTCATTATTATCATTAATAATTTGGTGTAGGAAATCATGCCTAGTACCACAAATATTGTTGAGTGTAGGACATTATGTCTAGCACTCTAATTCTCATTTGGTGTAGGTCATCATGCCAAGCACCCCATAATCTCAATCTTGGGTAACTATTGGGGAGGAACTCCATTTCCAAGTCCCAAATTCTAATCGGTCTAGGATGCCATGCCTAGCACCACAAAATATCAACCATTTAATCATTACTTAATTCCCAAGAACTTTCCACATTATTAATTTACTAATCCAATGATTAGTTAAACATTTCAAAGGCCATTAGTTAATTCAACAATTAACTAAGCACATAACCCATTAATTAATTCATCAATTAATTAATCAATCAATACCATTATCATTCCATAATTAATTCTTCACAATTAATTATCCAATTCAAATATCAACTTTCCATAATTAATTCTTATAATTAATTATCTTTTATCAACATCATGGAACACAATTAATTATCTCCATTAATTATCTTTGATCGCATCATGACAGATAATTAATTCTCCCAATTAATTATCTTACATAGCCAGACATAATTCTATAATTAATTCCACAAAATTAATTATCTTATTACAAATATTCAAAAAAAATATCAATTTGGGTAACCCCCTTCATTTTTTCCATGATAAATTATCAATTAACCACCAAGGAAATTCACAAGTCAATTCCATATTCCTAATTACTCCAAATTAGGAAATTCAATTATCAAGGGAATAAAGAAAATTCATAAACTCATACACATATCATAAATCATGACTATGGGAGTATGATTTAGACCACCTACCTCAGTTTATTAATGGAAGTTATCCCAAAAGAAATCCCCAAAATTTGAGCAGTACAATGTCATCGATCAAGCTCTAGATCTAAATCCCTTAAACCAAAATTAAGATCAAAGGCATCAAGATATTGAAAAACTAGATCTATATCTGAAATCATAGATCTGGATCTCAACTCATAGGTTTAGATACATGGAAATGGTGGAGATATTCCTTGAAAAGATCAAGGAAATATAGAGGAATGAATGGGAGAAGCATCGAGATGAAATCCACTTATCGGGAGGAGAGAAGATCTTCAATCTGGGCTTTCGATATCAAAGAACAGTGTTCAGATCACCTTGTAATCCCTCCAAAAGGCTTTGGGAACACTTAGAATATGTCAAGACTGATACAAGGTAGAAATATGGGATTCCCAGAGGGTTTAGGTGGTTTTAAAAAGGATTTTTGGATATTAAAAACCGCACGCACGGTTTCTTGGGCAGAGGTGCACTGTTAGGAAAACTGTGCTCCAACCATGCGGTCCTATCTGTCTAATTTTTCACAATTGTTCAAACCGTTCACAAACCATGTGGACCCCTCTATCCAGTTTTGAGGACCTAGCATAGTATGGTTGCATGGTTTGTCAAACCGTGTGAAAACCATGCACAACCCACTGCCCATTAGTTTTCCTTAAAAATTCACCCAAACACACCCCAAGACACTACTCTAAATCAAATGTACTTAAAAGATTCAAAAAGTACCTGAAAACATGCCTGAGATGACTCCAGGAAAGGTCGGGATCTTACAATACCTGATGGAAGAATGTACATAAATAGCATGAATATGTGACTTACATAGAAGTAGTGTATTGTTTCATATTTATGTTTAATTTAATTCGTTTTAGTATTACTCACTTAAGAATTTTTTTCTTATATATGTGGATTCCTTTATTCAAGTCAGAAAGGTTTTTTAAAATATGCTCATGCCCATGAGAGATTGGACTTCGAGTCTGCAACTAAGATAATGAAAACAAGGAAATAGGTCAAGAATGTATAAAGGTGAATTCGTACTACTTATTTATTTAATCAATTTTTTCATCATTTATCTTATATTTGTAAGTTAATTTCCTTATCATTTTTATGTAATAATTATTTATTTATTTACAAATATTTTGGGAAGACCTATTTTCCTTTCAACTATCTGCAACAAGGTAGAAAAAAGATAACATGTTGAATGAAAAGTATGACTTCTTAGTAGTTGAATGTAAATTATGACTTTCCAAAAGATCTGTCATGAATATTTTCTTGAACAATGTACTAATCATCCACATTTCAATCAGTCGCACCTCAATCTGATAGATAGTGTTCTTGGTATGATTCTAAGTGTATGTTTTTAGTTTATAATATTCTTTGATCCTTTAAGATTCATGTATTCTAAACTACCATGATTTGATCCATGACTCATGATTATGATCTATGATATTCATGGTATGAATTTCTAATGTTAATATCACCGTCTAACATCTTTATGCTCACGTTATACTTATATAATCATTGATATCTCACTTTTTTAAACTTATTGAGCATCAATGATCACCCTTTCTCATGTTTTATATCCTTAGGTTATTAATAATTCTATTAGAAATGATAATTCTAAGAAGGTTTCTAGTAAAGAATAACTTAAAGAGAGACTCTTATGAACTAGTTCTTTATGTTTTTATGTTTCCAAAAGCACTAGACCTAAACTATTTTGGCATAGATCATCATCTTATATAAGGAATATTAATCTTCTAATATGTGATATCTATATATGAAATGTCTGGGTCAATATAGTTTTTATTAGAGTAACTGACATACTCAAAATTTAGAAAAAATAACAAGTGACCGGTATCACTCAATGCGCGTCTTTTTATTTGAAATTGACATTAGTTTTAGTAAAAATAACAAGTGACATATTAAAAACCAATCAAACACATTTGTATTGTTTTTATATTTTAGAAAAAAAATCCATGAGTCATTTGTGACATGTAAATATCAAAATAACCTCAATCTGATGCATGGTGTGGCTGGTATGACTTTAAGTGTGTATTTTTATATTAAATTGACATCAAATTGAGAAAAAATAACAAGTGACATACTGAAAACTAATCAAAGACATTATAATTGTTTTTATACTTTAGTAAAATGATCCATGAGTCATTTTTGATGTGTAGGAATTAATCATACCTCAATCTGATGAATGGTGTGACCAGTATGACTAAAAGTGTCCGTTATCAGTTTAAAATTGACATTTTAGTTCAAAACGTGTCACTCACTAAAAACCAAGAAAAAGTATTCCAATTGTCTTGATAATTTAGTAAAGATATTAATAATTCGTTTTTACTGTTTATGAACCAGTCTAACATCAAATAGATGCATCATGCGACTGGTATGACTCATAATGCATGTTTCTAGTTTGAAATGGCATTTTAGTAAAGAAACACTACAGACATACTGAAAACCAAGAAAAAAAATTCATATTGTTTTGATACTCTAGTAAAATGGTATATAAGTAATTTTAGATGGGTAAAAATCAGTCATACCTCTATAAGATCCATGGTGTGGCTGGTAAAACTCAAAGTGTCTCTTTTTATTTAAAATTGACATCAATTTAAGTAAAAACAACAAGTGACATACTAAGAACTGAGAAAATGATTTTGGATTGTTTTGATATTTTAGTACAATGATACATGAGTCACTTGTGATGTGTATGAATCATCTTAACATCAATAAAACACATGTTGTGGCTAGTATCACTCAAAGTGTTTCTTTTTATTTAAAATTGACATTAATTTAAGTAAAAACAACAAGTGAAATACTGAAAACTGAGAAACACATTCAGATTGTTTTGATAATTTAGGAAAATGATCCACAAGTAATTTATGACGTTTATTACTCATCATCACCTCTATATGTTGCATGGTGTGTCCAGTATAACTCTAAGTGTCTCTTCTTTTTTAAAATTGACATGAATTTAGGTAAAAACAAAAAGTGCCATATTGAAAATTAAGAAAATGCATTCAGATTGTTTTGATATTTTAGGAAAATGATATATTATTCATTTATGATGTTTAAGAATAATATTAACCTCAATAAAATGCATGGTGTGTCTTATATCACACAAAGTGTCTCTTTTTATTTAAAATTGACATTAATTTAAGTAAAAATAATAAGTGACATACTGAAAACTGTGCAAATGCATTCAGATTATTTTGATATTTTATAAAAATGATCTATTAGTAATTTTTGATGTGTATGGATTATCCAAACCTTAATATGATGCATGGTGTGTCAGGTATAACTCAAAATTTCTCTTTTTATTTAAAATTTACTTGAATTTAAGTAAAAACAACTAGTGACATACTGAAAACTAAGAAAATAAATTCAAATTGTTTTAATATTTTAGGACAATGATATATTAGTCATTTGTGATGTTTAGGAATCATTATCACCTACATATAATGCACGGTGTGTCCAGTATCACTCAAAGTGTATCTTTTTATTTAAAATTGACATTAATTTAAGTAAAAACAACAAGTGAATACTGAAAGCTGAGAAAATTCATTCATATTGTTTTGATATTTTAGAAAAATGTTCTATTAGTTATTTTTGAAATTTATGAATCATCAAAACCTCAATAAGATGCATGGTGTGTCCGGTATAACTCAAAGTGTCTCTTTTTATTTAAATTTGACATTAATTTAAATAAAAACAAAAAATGACATACTGGAAACCAAACAAAATCATTAGAATTGTTTTGATATTTTAGGAAAATAATATATTAGTCATTTTGACATGTATAAATCAGTTTCAACTCAATACGATGAATGGTGTGGATGGTATAACTCAAAGTGTCTCTTTTTATTTAAAATTGATATTAATTTAAGTAAAAACAACAAGTGACATACTGAAAACTGAGAAAATTCATTAGGATTGTTTTGATATTTTAAGAAAAAAAAATATTAGTAATTTTTGAAATGTAGGAATTAGACATGCCTCAATATGATGCATATTGTATCTGGTATAACTCAAAGTGTCTCTTTTTATTTAAAATTGACATTAATTTAAGTAAAAACAACAAGTGACATACTGAAAACTGAGAAAACGCATTCGGGTTGTTTTGATATTTTAAGAAAATAATCTATTAATAATTTTTGATGTGTAGGAATCAGACTCACAAAAATATTATGCATGGTGTGGATGGTATCACTCAAAGTGTCTCTTTTTATTTAAAATTGACATTAATTTAAGTAAAAACAACAAATGAAATACTGAAAACCGAACAAACAAATTCAGACTATTTTGATATTTTAGTAAAACTATTATTTAGTCATTTTTTAAGTTTAGGGATAATATTCACCTCAATATAATGCATTGTGGGGTCAGTATAACTCAAAGTTTCTCTTTTTATTTAAAATTAACATTAATTTAAGTAAAAACAACAAGTGAGATATTGAAAACTAAGAAAACACATTCAAATTATTTTTTTATTTGAATAAAATGATATATTAATCATTTTTTAAGTTTATGAATTAGCCGCAACTCAATACGATGCATGATGTGGCTGGTATCAATCAAAGTGTCTCTTTTTATTTAAAATTGCCATTAATTTAAGTACAAAAACAAGTGACATACTGAAATCTGAAAAAATGAATTTGGATTGTTTTGATATTTTAGAAAAACGTTCTATTAGTCATTTTTATGTGTAGTAATCAGAAACACCTTAATATGATGCACAGTGTGTCCAGTATAACTCAAAGTTTCTCTTTTTATTTAAAATTGACATTAATTTAAGTAAAAACAATAGGTGACATATTGGAAACCCAGAAAACACATTAATATTTTATTTGATGTTTTAGGAAAATGATCTATTATTCATTTGGGTCATGTAAGAATTATCTGCAACTTAATACAATGCGTGGTGTGGCCGGTATCACTCAAAGTGTCTCTTTTTATTTAAAATTGACATTAATTTAAGTAAAAACAATAGGTGACATATTTAAAACCAAGAAAACATATTAAAATTGTTTTGATATTTTAATAAAATTATATATTAGACATTTTTGATTTATAGGGATCATCCTCACCTTAATACAATTCATGGTGTGACCGGTATCACTCAAAGTGTATCTTTTTATTTAAAATTAAGATTAATTTAAGTAAAAATAATAAGTGACATATTAAAAACTAGTAAAACAAATTCATATTATTTTGATACTTTAGTAAAATTATTCAGGACTCATTTGCGATGTGTAGAAGTCAACTGAACCTCAATCCGATGCACTGTGTGATCGGTGTGACTAAAAGTGTTCGTTATCAGTTTAAAATAGACATTTTAGTTCAAAACGTGTCACTCACTAAAAAACAAGAAAACAAACTCCAATTGTCTTGGTAATTTCTGAAAACATTTCATAAGTCAATTTTGGATTGTATGAAATAGTCTCATGTCAAACTGACGCACGATGCGACCAATATGATTCAAAATGCATGTTTCTAGTTTGAAATTACATTTTAGTAAAAAACACAACTGACATACAAAAAAATGAGAAAACACATTCGGATTGTCTAGATACTTTAGGAAAATGATCCATTAGTAATTTGTGACCAGTAAGAATTATTCACACATCAATACAATGCACAATGTGTCCAGTATAACTCTAAATGTGTCATTATTTAAAATTAACATTAATTTTAGTAAAAGAACAAGTAACATACTCAAAACCGAGAAAACGCATTCAGATTATTTTGATATTTTAGGAAAATGATCCATAACTCATTTTTAATATGTAAGAATCAACCCCACCTTAATAGTATTCATGGTGTGACCAATATAACTCAAAATGTGTCATTTTTATTAAATATTGACATTTTATTAATGTGTTATTTCATGTTAATGTTTAATTTATTTATTTGTAGTATTACTAACATAATATTTGTTTTATTATATAGGTGTAATATTTTTATCAGGTTGAGATGATTTGTTTGAAAATTGATACCATGGGTAGACATTTTTGAGAGGGTATCACAGGCATCAAAAGATGAAATATTAATGTTTTATAATGTTGAAAAATTGTAATTGTAATTATATAATTTCTTTGTTTGAAATGTAAATAGAATTGTTTTTTTGTATATAACATGAGTGAAAATTTTTGTATTCATGCTGTCAATTAAATATATATAGATTTTTTTGAAATTATATCATTTTTTGAAATTATAGGGAAGTTGTAGGTTTTTTCTTCTAGGTGTGTTGTTATGTTAACTACACATGTAGGCAGTTAGGCCTTTATCAGTGCTATTTTTAGCACTGATCAAGGACCCCATTTATCATTTATATTTAAAGCATTTATAAAGGTGGTCTTTATTAGTCCTAAAAAAGCACTGATGGAGGGGGTCCTTTATCATCATTTTTTTAGCATGGATAAAGGACCCCCTTTATCATCGCTGTGATTAACAACACTTTTTTAGCACTGTTAAATGACATTTTTTGCATTGTTCAAGGACATATGTGTAATAGTTTATGAAATATTCTATCTACCTAAACCAAATAAACAATAATAACAACCACTTTCCCCGATATTTAAGGGCTAACAACTTGCAATGAGTCTCAATTTGTTATTAGGAAACAAATTTCCCTCTTAAAATAATAAAATATTTCAATTTTGGATTTTTTTTAATATTCAAAATGACTCATCTATATATTTCAAATTTTCAAAATTTTAACTTTTTTACCAAGGGTACATATTTTAACTTATATCAGTATAAACTAGTCTCTATATGAATGTAGTTAGAAATAAAATTTACAATCAAGACATATAAAAAACATCACCTATAAACATAAAATATATCTAAAAAAACTCCACATAAACTAAGTAGACTCGATGGTGTACCTTAAAAATCCTCTTTTCAATATTGGCCTCCCATACTCCAACACCTCATTGAGACTGAACCTATTAACACAACAACAATGTCCAAAAAACCAACATGCATTCAAATAGATATATGGATAGTTGTTCATACCTCAAATGCAACCAATAAAGTTGCACGTGCACTAAAGTTCACATGCACAGAGTGAGTATACAAATACCTAGTAGGCACAACCAAAGATCTCAACTCACACAATGAATAATCGAGTATACAAAGAAATGCATCTACAATATTTATATATGTATACATAAACATTTAAATTTATAAAAAAAGTATGTCATAAGTCACAAAAACATATATTAATTACATTATATAAATGTATTATGCACCACTAAGATCACTCAAACCTACCTTTAGCCAATCTCAAAAATCCAACAATGGAGCCTAAATGCCAAGATGTTTCTATAGACCAGAAAAATACCTATCTTAATAAAACAAGTGCCATAGGGAGGAAAATGAGTCCTTGAAGGAAACCATCATTATTCTCCAATTCACTCTAATACCATTTGTAACATCCCACTTAAACTAATTGGATTGAGGGTAGGTAGAGACACTACAAGCCTTAGGTGGCATACCAAAGACACCAAATACTGAGAATAAATGCCAAGGGATTAGGAGAACATTGGGGGACAATTTTTCTTTTAGAAATACAACAAGCTTACAACATAAAAATAAACATCCAAACCATTTAAATGATACATAAATATAAGAAATACAACTCAAAGGTAAAACCAACATAATAACAATATCAGAGTGAAAATTGAACAAATAACATAAACTAATGAAACCCAAAAAGAAAGTATGACCCAGTGAAGCCATAGTGGCATAAACCCAAGCACAACTTGAACTTTTTCCAATATCCAATTCCACCTACCATGCCCACAATATCAATATTCATTTCTAGGGAAATAAGATACTTTTCCCTTCCCTATGTATCAATATAAAACATCAATAAAAACACCAATGTTCCCAAGTAGGGGGTGAGTATAACATTTAGTAGGTAATCCTTAGAGGCTTCCCAATACACACCACCAGGAGAAGAACCAGTTATCACAATTTATATAAAAAAATTGAAAAATAGTTGAATAATTTGTATAGATATATTGATGAAAAACATGTGAGAAAATACATAAACAAATTTATTACTATTCATTAATATTGGACTTAACCATTCCCATGTTCTCTCTCACACACATACACCCATACACACACACAAGCTTGGTGGAACACATTGATGTTCGTACTTCATGACCATACTTCATCCTACTTTGATAGTGGTACTTCATGACCATACTTAATACCACATTCAACATATTTATATTATTTTTATACTTTTTTAAAATGATCCATAAGTCATTTGTGACATGTAGGAATCAATTGTGCCTCAATCTGGCGCACGGTGTGACCGATATGACTCCAAGTGTATCTTTTTATTTAAAATTGACTTTAATTTTAGTAACAATAACTAGTTTCATACTGAAAACTAAGAAAATGCGTTAATATTATTTTGATACTTTATTAAAATGATCCATAAGTAATTTTTTATGTTTAGAAATCAACCAAACCTCAATCTGATGCACGGTGTGACCGGTGTGACTCAAAGTGTCTGTTATTAGTTTAAAATTGACATTTTAGTTCAAAACGTGTGTTACTCACTGAAAACCAAGAAAACATGCTTTGGTTATCTTGATAATTTTGGAAAATTATTCATAAGTCATTTTTGATATTTATGAAGCAATATCACACAAAATCGACACACGATGTGCCCAGTATGACTTAAAGTATGTGTTTTTATTTTGAAATGACATTTTAGTAAAAAACACAAGTGAGAAACTCAAAACTGAGAAAAAACGTTCATATTGTTTTGATATGTTATCAAAATGATCCATAAGTCATTTGTGATATGTATGAATCAACCTCACCTCAATCAGACACACAGTGTGACCAATATTACTCTAAGTGTGTCTTTATTTAAAATTGACATTAATTTTAGTAAAAAGAATAGGTGACATAATGAACACCACGAAACCACATTTTTATTGTTTTAATGATTTAGGAAAATGATCCATAAGTCATTTTTGATATGTAAGAATCAACCATTGCTTAATCCAATGCACGGTGTTATCGGTATGATTCAAGGTTTCTGTTATTAGTTTAAAATTGACATTTTAGTTCAAAACATGTGTCACACACTAAAAACCAAGCTAATTTGCTCTAATTATCTTGATAATTTAGGAAAACGATTCATAAGTCATTTGTGACATGTAGGAAGTAGTCTCACATCAAATTAACACACGATATGATCAGTACGACTCAAAGTGTGTGTTTCTAATTTGGAATGAAATTTTAGTAAAAAACACAAGTGACATACTCAAAACCTAGAAAATGAATTTAGATTGTTTTGATACTTTTCTATAATGATACATAAGTCATTCTGGATGTGTAGGAATCAGTTTAATCTCAATATGACTCACGGTGTGACCGATATGACTTCAAGTGTGTCTTTTTATTTAAAATTGACATTAATTTTAGTAAAAAGAACAAGTGACATACTCAAAACCAGAAAAATGCATTCCTATTGTTTTGATACTTTAGGAAAATGATTCGTGAGTCATTTTTGATGTATAGGAATCAACCCCACCTCAATCAGATCCATATTGTGACCTTTATAACTCCAAGTGTGTCATTTTATTTAAAATTGACATTTTATTTATGTATTCTTTCATATTTATGTTTAATTTATTTCTTTATAGTATTACTAAAATAATATTTGTTTTATTATATAGGTGGATTATTTTTATCAGGTTGGGGTGGTTTTTTTGGAAACTGATACCAGAGTCGAGCTTTTTTTAGAGGGGTCAGGGTGTGCTAAAGATGATAAACATTAATGTTTTTTAATGTTTATGGATAATAATTGAAAATGTAATTATATCAAGCATTGTTTTAAATGTATATAGAAGTGTTTTTATTGTATTTGTGATGTAAAATTTATTTTGACTAAATTATGTATTTTCATAAATGTGTAGATACATACATGTTATAGGTATATTTTTTGTAGTGTGTTATTATTCAAACAACAAATTACAATAGGTGGGCCTTTATCAGAACTATTTCTAGCATTGGTAAAAGAACCCATTTATTAGTAATAATGAAAGGGATGATAAAGGGGGGATTTATAATCTCTTTTTAGCACTGATAATGGTACCCCCTTTAACGGAACTGAGGAAAATATTTTTTTTAACTCTATTAAATCCCTTTTTGTGCGTTGTTAAAGGGTTGATATGTGGTAGTTCAAGTGTTTGACCAAACTTCATTGGGAAAATTTATTTTAAAATGGAGTTATTGTGAAGTTTATAGGTTGAATTAACCATATTACATCAAGAGAATCAGCCCTTAGTAATCTTGATATAACTTGGAGGCAAGTGTTGAAGAAATCCAAGTAAGGATTTCAAGAAAGGGGAGTCCACTAAATAGATCAAGGAGCTGCAAGCCCACAGTTAGCAAATACCTACCTACCTAAATGAATTCAAGTAGCTTGAAAAAACTCATTGGGGTTATGTGAAGAGGAATATGGATCCTTTCCATTAGAATATCCTAGAAACTATACATTTCAAATTCAATGGTGACAACTATTGGGACTTGATAAAATAGGGGGAGATTTAACAAAAAATCAATTAATTTATTATTTATCTAAAAAAATTAATTGATAAAAGTACTAATAATTTTATCTTTTAATTGTAGAATAAAATAGAGAATTCATCATCCACACTATTCCTTCGATCTATATTGGAGAAATACAATCTATTTACTAGCAGTAACTTTTAAGAATGGTGTAGATGCGTTCAGATTATATTGCACCATGAACAAAAGTCTTACATGCTAGAATAATCAATTCTCTATCCTCTAGATAAGGAGGTGAGTGATGAAGTGTTAAATTTCTATGAAAAATACTTGAATGATGTGGTCAAAATTCAATGTTTGATGCTTTCATCCATGTCAAGTGAACTCATGAAGTCTCAAAAAAACATGGATACATATAGCATGCTTGAGCACCAAAATGGTACTTAATAGGAGAGAGCTAGAAAATAATGGTTTGAGATTTACAAGGATCTCTTTTAGAGAAATTTTTGATAGGTTTCTCCAAATGAGCCTCACATATCCAATATCATTGGATACATTAATCTCCTAGAGGTTTTAGGGTTTAAACTCCCCAAAGAACTGGGAACTAATCTCAATCTATCATCACTCCCTCAAATATTCTCCAGCTTTGTTATAAATTTTAATATGAACATCATTGAAAATTCTATGCCATATCTTCTCACTCTTCTTCTCCAAATAGATACGGAGACAAAGCATGAAAATCCATCAACCTTTATGGTGAAAAAATGGAATGGGGAAGCTAAAAGTTTTAAACCTAAAGATTCTTCATGCCCTTCCAAGAAGAGAAAGATTGAGGGAAAGTAAGGGAGAAAGATGTTGTTTATTTCTTATGTGGAAAGAAGGGCCACTTAAATAAAAACTACACTCATACAAAGAAGTAAGGGGAATATTCATGTGTGTCTGTATCAAGTGAAATTTATCTATTTGTACAAATTGGGTATTAGATACAGCTTGCGGTTCTCACATATGTATTCAAATATAGGAACTAAGTAGATTCAGAATAATTGAATGATGGGAGGTATATCTACAAGCATCCAATGGAGTTAAAATTACTGTTGTATCTATCCGGGACTGCCACCTAACGTTGCTGACTAGAATGATCTTGGTTTTAAAGGGTTGTTATTATGAACTTTTAGTTACCAAAAAAATTATATTTGTATCTGGACTTGATGCGGATGGATTTATTTTCAAGTTGGGAAATGAATGATTCTTATTTTCTAGAGATAGTTTTTATTATGGTAAATCACATTTAAATAATGGTCTTTATGTGTTATATTACACAAACCAAGTAATGAAAATTGATAATGAAAATGCTTCACATGACTCATACCACACCCAACTATGGAATCACTGGCTAACTCATGTAAACGAAAAGTGATTGAATAAATTATACCAAGATGGATATTTAGATTATTTTAAATTAAAAACACTTGGTATATGTCATATATGTTTACATGGTAAAATTTATAAATCCCCATTTAGTGGAAAAGGTTAAAGGTCCAAAAACCTTCTTGGATTAGTTCATATAGACGCGTGTGGACCATTTCCTATTTAGGCGAGGGGTGGGTACTCATACTTGATAAATTTTACTAATGATTTTAGTATACATGGATATGTCTACTTAATGAGGTATAAGTCAGATTATTTTGATAAATTCAAGGAATACAATAATGAGGTTGAGAACCAGGTTGGTAAAAAGATTAAGAAACTCCACTCAGACCGTGGTGGAAAATATCTTAGTCAATACTTCATTGACTATTTATTGGAGTTTGAGATCCTATCTTAACTCACTCCTCATTATACACCTCTATGGAATAGTATAAGTGGAATGAGGAATCGTACCTTGTTGAATATGGTGATATCAATGATGAGTCATGTGAGTCTTCCATTATCTTTTTAGGTATACACATTACAAACATAAATGTAAATACTAAAACATGTGCCAAATAAAGTGTTAGATGGTATACCATACCATTTATGGAATGAAAAGAAACCCGTGTTTTCATAGTTTCATGTGTGGGGTTGCAAATCATTTTTAAGGCCTCTTTAGGTAAAAAAACTCACACCCTAAGGCACAAAGTGTACCATCATAGGATACCCCAAATAACAAAGAGATATTACCTATATGACCCCTCATAAAAAAATGGTAATAGTGGAAAGACACATCATATTACTTGAGAGGGGTCACATATCTAAAAGTGATAGTGGGAGCGATATAGAATTTGATGAAGTTGAGTCTCAATGTACACAAGAGTTGGCACAAGAATAGAGTCCACAAAACCCTATGGAAGAAGAAACTACTTAAGAGACAACAATACTATGTAGGTATAAAAGAGAGGTTAAAAACTAGAATGGTATGGTTTTATAGTCATTGAGGATGGTGAATCATTATTAGTTGATAATAATGATCCTCTAACCTATAAATATGCAGTAAGGGGCACATATGTTTCCAGGTGTTTGAAATCCATGAATTCTGAAATGGATTCCACGTACCAAAACAAATTTTGTATTTTTTAGATACTCTAGTGGCTGTAAAGCCCGTTGGTTGAAAATGGGTATTCAAGAAGAAACTAGACATGGAAGGACAAGTCAATACCTATAGAGACCTAGTTTTTTCCTTGTAAGAATTTGAAATATTTTTACACATAATTTTGGAGCGATTCCGAGGCCCGGTGTGCTCAGAATTCATTTAATAAAATATAAAATATATTTTATGTAACACCCTGAGATTTTATGAGATATATTATTTTTTCTTTCATATCTTATGTTGTACGCTACACCAAGATTATCTTGCAGTATACACAACACCGTATTAGCTTGTAGTATACGCAATACTATTCTTGGATCGTGTTACACACAATTTCAAGTTCGTTTTATAGTAGTTATTCTACGCAACATTGAGTGTGTATATATATATATATATTCAATGTATAAATGAAATATGGTTGGATTCTGTTCTACGCAACAACAAAGGAGTCTTTCACTACACGCAACCCTGACTTGGCTTGCATTACACGCAATCACGACCTTCCTCGATAGCGTGTGTTGTGCACAATACCAGGGTTCACTAAACAACGATATATTATTTTAATATTACTATAAACAAGACGTTATGAATAGTATTAAATACATTTTTAATTTTATAAAATTATTATTCATCTTGCATATTTTCTAGAACATGGTATGAGAACAAAATAAATTTTTCGGGTAAAATAAGTATTTTTCAAAAAAATGCAGTTTTTCAGCCTTTTAATGGCACACCCATTTTAAATCTAGTTTTTGACATGTTTATAAGTTAAATTTGAAAAAATAAAATTCTTCCTTGGAATCAAGATATAAAAATAAATTTGGATAAATTTTTCATATTATTCTGATAACTTTCATATTTTAATGAATAGTAAAAACACGCTATATTTTAATTAAAAACTAATTTTTTCATTGCAATAATTTCTATGGTTATATTATCTTTTTAATTGGTTTTAAAGTGTAATTAGAATATATTTTTACCATTTAATCCAATGTTGGTCATTGGAATTAATTTCACTTTGAAATTGGACATAAACAAGGTCCGATCTTTTGATTGTTATTGTTTCTTAAAAACACGCTATTTGTTTTGATAACGGGAATTACATTTAAAATTAATTAATGAAACTTATATATTTTAAATTTGGAAAAATAGACATTATTTTTGAATTCAGAATATCAAATATAGATTAGGCTGAATTTTTGGTATTTTTCTGAAAAACTTCAATTTTTGATGAATAGTGAAATAACTTAGTGGTAGTTAAAAAACGGACTCTTTCATTTAAATGAAATTTTACCACTTCTGTGAATTGAATTTAAAAAATCTGACATACATGGTTGTTATCAAGAAGTAAAATGTGGTTTAATAAGATGAAAATAATTTTTGGTGAATAGTAACTTTTGACTTTATTTACCGCAGTTAAAAGTAAATAGGGAAATTCAAGTTAAAAAGAATATTATAATAATTCAAAATTACCTTAACACTTGTCCAAACCTTATTTTTTGAGTCATTAACGACCATGGGCATCTTTGGATCGATTTTGGTACCCCATTGAGCCACTTGAGAGTGAAAATGACAATTTAGATTAATTAATTTAATGTGAAGATAAAATTGACATTAACAAAAATATTTTAGTAATTAATTTTTATAAGGAGTTATATAACTTATATTTTAGACTATAAATATTCATTTAAAATATAAAAATATTTCCTACATGGTGGTTATTTTTTTATAATTTTTAGACATCAAATAAATTAAATTACTTATGACACAATAATGATGCAATATTTACCTCATTAATAAATGATTTAAAAAAATAAGATTATAATGATTAAAATATTATTCAAAACATGTCCAATTATGATTGGATGATTTTATATCGATCATGAGTCATATTATCTTCATCTTTAATGATTTTTTGACCTTTTTAAACCGAAGATAAGTTTATAATAAAATAATATTTTCACACTTTTCAAAAGAGCCCCCCCTCCCCCTTATAAAAGGAGACCATTTCTATCCAATTCCTCACACCTCTCAAGCCATTTGGATCATCCAAACTCTGCCCCATTAATCTCCCTACATCCCTCCCCTCCTCCAAGAAGCCTTACCTTAGGCAGAAGGCACTTCAATAAGTCCTTTGGTTCAAACCAAAGGGAGTTACCCAAATTAAAGGTAACGGTTTTCTCTTAAATTGTTTTCTTTTATTTTACTTCTCCAACCCCAAAACTCTTTTTATTCCTTTATTTTTTAAAAACATCAGTATCCTAAATATACTATGATGTTGTTATGAGAATTATTCGAACTACACTTACACACACCTCCATCTAATGGATGAAGAACATAATGTTTCTGTGGGTGGAAAACTAACGCCTCACGAAACGATGATTGTTCGATTATCTCATACCACCTCTCATGGTGGCCATTATGATGTAACTATATTTATATATGATATATATTATTTTTATTATTTCCTTATGCTTCTTTACTTTCCAATTATTTCAAGCCTTTATGGTTTCTATAGTGGGTAAATACGATATTCTCATTTGAGGAAGTGCGGACTACCGCCCCCTTAAAGTGATGTGATTCGTTAATGCCTTATGTGGGATGTATAAAGGATGGAGTTAATGATATTATATATGATATTATACTGGAATTATAATATACCTATGTATAATTATGTTTTAATTCCATTAAAATAAAAAATAGAAATGAAAGTAGCGTTCATGCTTACGTACGGCTTACCGTCTCCATGAACGGTGCATTTCATTTCTTACCTCCATATGTTATGTACTATTATAAATACATGTATATGATGGATATATATGATATACATGATATATAAATCATGAATATCATTCTGTATATAATAAATCTTTTACCACATGAACAACATGTTATTATAAGAATTCCATTTTTGACTCAAGTACCAAATATCGATAAAACGAACGTTATTAACTTAAATGGTTACATAATGTTTATAACATGGTAATAAGTGGTATAAAAGGAATAATAAATTTTAAAAAGGTTCTTAATCAATTATAAATTAACTTTATTTTATTATTCAGGATATTAAAGAACGATCGAGTCAATTCGGACACGAGGTAAGGGATAATATTGCAATCTCAATTGTTTTCTATCTGAGATTGCTTATACATAAGTATTTACTGGGGTTATATTTATCATCCATGTCCAAGTTTTATAAAAATGTTTTTATGTATGTTTAAAGTCATTTTTACCCATTTTTGACTTTTATTACATGGTATGTAAGGAATCTTTTTTTTGTTTACCATACAAGGTACTTTTTGACTTTTCTAACAAAAGTACGAGAAGAATGTTTTTTTAACTTATACGGCACGAAAGGATTTTTACGGTTTCATAATGACTTATTTTCATAAAGCATACTCTACAAGATTTCATGACTATTTTAAAAAAATCTTTTTCTTTTAAAATTGAATGGAATTTTGTGAAAAGAAAATGATTTTCAAGAAGAAAGGATGTTTTCCTCAAGAATTCATTTCAAGTTCATTATCAAAACCATTTTCCATATAAGATGAAATTATTTCATATGTGTATGTTTCAAGTATAATGTCTCTATGATTTATATGGTTTAACTTTTCTTATGATGAAATGATATCCATTTGTTTTATATGGATTATGTTATGATGGAATGATGTTTATGAAACCCAATTTATTATTTGGGTTATGATGAATGATTTATGATTGTTTTGTGGCACATGTAAGAATGATTTCAATATGAGATGGGTGGGACCTATATCTCCCTCCAATGAATTGGGTAAATATTTATATCTCATGAGATAGACATGGCTGTAATGGTAAGTTAATCTGGTTCAGTGATACAGGACTGGAACGAGGAGTGAACTCAATTCAGAAAGGGACTTTGTCCACTAAGATGGTCTTGGAAGCAATGCCTTGGATACTATAGAAATCATATCATGTGCTTAATGTTTTTCCATAATTAAATGTTTTATTCCCATGCTATTTTATCATGATTGATATTCCTTTATGATATATGCCTTACGTACTTCTAAGATTTATGTCTTTGCTCAAGATTTTGATGTTTAGATTTTATGCTCATGTTTTTACATTCAAATGTTTATGGATTGTTTTATGTTCTCTATGTTTACCATTACTGAGCATTTGAGCTCTACCTTTATATGTTTTCTTTTCCCCATGATATAAATAAAGGTTTTAGGTAAGAAAAAAAAAGTGGAAGATCTTTATGGTAGATGTTGAAGATCTTTCACCATGATTAGAAGATTAGGTTCCGAGTTTCCAAAGACACTAAACTATTACGATCCTTGAGTTTTGGTTTTTGTTATGTATTAAGTATTCCGAAAAAGTAATGTACTGTCCATGTACGTCAAGCTTTGGGTCTCTACATTTGGTATCAAAGGAAAGGTTTAGTTAACCTTTGGAAACTAGGATGCGAAAACTTTAGTGAGATCCCTAGAGATATTTCTAAGGTATGTCTAGGGATTTCCCTAAGGTTAAGTATAAGTATAGGTTATAGTCCTATAATTATGTTAACAATATTATAATTAACCCTAAGATGTTATATATTGAAGGTACTCTCCCTTTATTATGTTGTTTTCCCCTATCATGATTTTTACCTCTCACACTATTATTTTTGGGTTTTAGACGATGGCTGGAACCCAAAGGAACCGTGTTGATCAATGTAATGGACAATGCAATTATTGTCCTCCTGAACAAACCAATGTTATGGGAGATGGAGTGAAAAATCTTATTTCTATACTTACACAAGCTATGAATCATTTTGGACTTCCGAATGAGCAGATAAGGGAACAATATTCTATTGAGTCCTTCATGAGGCAACATCCACCTTCTTTCAGTGGGTCTTCTGATCCACTTGTCGCTGAACAATGGATCAGTACCATTGAAAAGATATTTTCCATACTTCGATGTTCACAACATGAAAAAGTCATTCTGGCTATTTACCGTTTAGAAGGTGAAGCAGATCAATGGTGGACTCTAATTAAGAATACGAGGCCCTGAGATGAAATTGAATCCATAGAATGGGATGAGTTCAAGAACTTATTTTTCAATAAGTACTTCCCTCATATTCTTCGAACAAAGATGGAAAAGGATTTACTTGAGCTTAAGAAAAATGATGATGAATCTGTTGGTATATATGAAGCTAATTTTACAAGTCTTGAAAGGTATGAATCTGGCTTTATCATCCAACCTGAAAGTAAAGTTGATCGATCCTTCAGTGGCTTAAAACCAAGTCTTCGAAGGGCATTAGCTATAAGAGACTTCAGTAGCTATGAAGAAATTGTGCATTGTGCTATCAAGGTAGAAATGTAAGTTGGTGTTACATATCCATCTCATGGTTTTGAAAAGAAATGAAAGATGGAGTTCAAGGAGAAATCTCAGAATAATGGTGAAAAGAAGATGAATGTTTCTTTATGCTCAAAGTGTGGAAAGAAACATGGTGGAGATTGCCTAAAAGGTACTAGAAAATGTTTTAAGTTTGGAAAAGAAGGTCATCGAGCAGTTGAGTGTCGAAGTAATGGAAAAAAGGTAGCTAATGATGTGAATAAAGAAAAGACTACAGAGAATGCACCACCAACACTTCAATGCTTCAAGTGCAAGGAAATGGGGCATTATGCTAATCAATGCCCCAATCCAAGGGTTAATGATGATCAACGTGAGGAACCTCTTAAGGCAAAGGATAAAGGGAAGTCACATGCGATCACTATTTGTGATGTTGTGTATGACAATGATTTTGTGTAATGATTAAGTGTTTATGTAATGGGATTCCAAAATAATGTTGTATATAGTATCGTGGAATATTGGAATATTTATGTGTTGGTCTATTGTGGTTTTCAATAATTTTATGGTACTGGTAACCATGGAAAGTGATTGAGATATTTTTGTAAAGAAGATGATATGCGCATAATGAAGGGATAAGGAGAAAATGAAATGTTTGACAGTATTCATGAGCTCATGACTGATATAAGGACAAAGTTATATCATGGTTTGAGTATATAGAAATTTTGGGATTTTGGTATGTGGAAAGAGTTAACTTTTGATAGAATTCATGTTTTCACTAAGTTTCAATGGGTATTCATTTTTCAAGAGAATACATGATTAAGGTATTCACATGTTTGGAATGCAATCAAAAAGATATATCTTATGATATATGGGGGATAAATGATGGTATTCACGTGATTGTTATGTACCCTTCCAGTAATCATTTTCTTTATACTATGAGATTGGACATATGTATTTTGGATAAGTCTAAAGATTGGAATGGATTATGTTGGACATCATATAGTATTGATTAAGGCTAGAACTTTTTTTGATATTATATTTGTAATGTTATAATAGTGTAGTTTTAGAAAAAGGACAACCTGCAGGACGGGCAACAACCTGTCACGTCGAACAAGGTTGCGGGAATCGAACCCACAACTGAAGTACGACAGGCCTTTATCACCTTCCACCGGCCAACATGAAGTCCCTGGTTAGTAGAAACTAGTTTTATTTTATTAAGCAGTATGATAAATGAAGTATAAGTCCATTTTTGTAATCATATACGATTAACCTCACCATAGATGTACTTATGTAACTTTTACTAACCTTTTGTTTGAGACATATGGAGTGACCCTTCATTCTATCACATGATCTGTTAACACTTCAAAAATGACAAACTCAACTTCATTTCTTTAAGATATGAATTGGAAATTGTTCAAGGCATGAACAACGATGAGATTGTACCGAAATAAACTATTTCATTCAAATTCTTCAACTTTAGGGAAATAATCTTGAAAACTAAAAATGTTGTCCTAGTGCCCTCATATCCAATGAATCAGATGGCACCTTAGATCATCACAAATTTATGGTTTTGTGATTGTTGGATTTTTCATAGCTATGTTCTCTACCACTCTCCATCAGAACTTGATGGTTAGATTTCTCTTCCATATCCATATTTTCACCTATGTAGTCTTATGTGGAAACCCAGTGCTGAGTTACTTTGGGTGAATGTTATGATTCTAACTTCCCTTTTTAAAATGAAGTTTTATTATTCCTTTTTACGAAGTGGGTTTCAATTAAAGAAACTTTCAAGTAGAAAACCATTTATAACCCCGACGAATTTCGAGGGAGAAATTCATTTTAAGGGGGGTAGAATGTAACACCCCGAGATTTTATGAGATATATTCTTTTTTCTTTCATATCTTATATTTTATGCTACACCAAGATTATCTTGTGCTATACGCAACACCATATTAGCTTGTAGTATACACAATACTATTCTTGGATCGTGTTACACACAATTTCAAGTTTGTTTTATAGTAGTTATTCTACGCAACATTGAGTGTGTGTATATATATATGTATATATATATATTCAATGTATAAATGAAATATGGTTGGATTCTGTTATACGCAACAACAAAGGAGTCTTGAACTACACGCAACCCTGACTTGGCTTGCATTACATGCAATCACGGCCTTCCTCGATAGCGTGTGTTGTGCGCAATACCGGGGTTCACTAAACAACGATATATTATTTTAATATTATTATAAACTAGCCATTATGAATAGTATTAACTAAATTTTGAATTTTATAAAATTATTATTCATCTTTCATATTTTCTAGAACATGTTATGAGAACAAAATATTTTTTTCGGGTAAAATAAGTATTTTTCATAAAAAATGCAGTTTTGCAGCCTTTTGATGGCACACCCATTTAAAATCTAGTTTTTTGACATGTTTATAAGTTAAATTTGATAAAATAAAATTATTCCTTGGAATCAAGATATAAAAATTTAATTTGGATAAAATTTTCATATTATTCTGATAACTTTCATATTTTAATGAATAGTAAAAACACGCTATATTTTAATTAAAAAAAAAAAATTTATCGCAATAATTTATATGGTTAGATTATCTTTTTAATTGGGTTTAAAGTTTAATTAGAATATATTTTTACCATTTAATCCAATGTTTGTCATTGTAATTAATTTCACTTTGAAATTGGACATAAACAAGGTCTGATCTTTTGATAGTTATTGTTTCTTAAAAACACGCTATTTGTTTTGATAACGAGAATTAAATTTAAAATTAATTAATGCCACTTATATGTTTGGAATTTGGAAAAATAGACATAATATTTGAATTTAGAATATCAAATATAGCTTAGGCTGAATTTTTGGTATTTTTCTGAAAAACTTCAATTTTTGATGAATAGTGAAACAACTTAGTGATAGTTAAAAAACTGACTCTTTCATTTAAATAAAATTTTACCACTTCTGTGAATTGAATTTCAAAAATCCGACATACATGGTTTTTATCAATAAGTAAAATGTGATTCAATAAGATGAAAATAATTTTTGGTGAATAGTAACTTTTGACTTTTATTTACCGCGATTAAAAGTAAATAGGGTAATTCAAGGTAAAAAGAATATTATAATAATTTAAAATTACCTTAACACTTGTCCAAACCTTATTTTTTGAGTCATTAACGACCATGGGAATCTTTGGGTCCATTTTGGGACCCCATTGAGGCACTTGGGAGTGAAAATGACAATTTAGATCAATTAATTTAATGTGATGACAAAATTGACATTAACAAAAATATTTTAGTAATTAACTTTTTATAAGGAGTTATATACATTATATTTTCGACTATAAATATTCATTGGAAATATAAAAAGATTTAATACATGGTGGTTATTTTTTTATAATTTTTAGACATCAAATAAATTAAATTATTTATGACACAATAATGATGCAGTATTTACCTCATTAATAAATGATTTAAAAAAATAAGATTATAATGATTAAAATATTATCCAAAACATGTCAAATTCTGATTGGATGATTTTATTTCGACCATGATTCATCTTATCTTCACCTTTAATGATTTTTGGACCTTTTTAAACCAAATATTAGTTTATAATAAAATAATATTTTCACAATTTCCAAAAGAGCCCCTCCTCCCCCTTATAAAAGGAGACCATTTCTATCCAATTCCTCACACCTATCAAGCCATTTGGATCATCCAAACTCTACCCAATTAAGCTCCCTACATACCTCCCCTCCTCCTAGAAGCCTTACTTTAGACAGAAGGCACTTCAAGAAGTCCTTTGGTTCAAACCAAAGGGAGTTACCCAAATTAAAGGTAACGGTTTTCTCTTAAATTGTTTTCTTTTATTTTACTTCTCCAACCCCAAAACTCTTTTTATTCCTTTATTTTTTAAAAACATAAGTATCCTAAATATACTATGATGTTGTTATGAGAATTATTCGAACTACACTTACACACACCTCCATCTAATGGATGAAGAACATAATGTTTCTGTGGGTGGAAAACTAACGCCTCACGAAACGATGATTGTTCGATTATCTCCTACCACCTCTTATGGTGGCCATTATGATGTAACTATATTTATATATGATATATATTATTTTTATGATTTCCTTATTCTTCTTTACTTTCCAATTATTTCAAGCCTTTATGGTTTCCATAGTGGGTAAATACGATATTCTCATTTGAGGAAGTGCGGACTACCGCCCCCTTAAAGTGATGTGATTCGTTAATGCCTTATGTGGGATGTATAAAGGATGGAGTTAATGATATTATATATGATATTATACTGGAATTATAATATACCTATGTATAATTATGTTTTAATTCCATTAAAATAAAAAAAATAAATGAAAGTAGCGTTCATGCTTACGTACGGCTTACCGTCTCCATGAACGGTGCATTTCATTTCTTACCTCCATATGTTATGTACTATTATAAATACATGTATATGATGGATATATATGATATACATGATATATAAATCATGAATATCATTCTGTATATAATAAATCTTTTACCACATGAACAACATGTTATTATAAGAATTCCATTTTTGACTCAAGTACCAAATATCGATAAAACGAACGTTATTAACTTAAATGGTTACATAATGTTTATAACATGGTAATAAGTGGTATAAAAGGAATAATAAATTTTAAAAAGGTTCTTAATAAATTATAAATTAACTTTATTTTATTATTCAGGATATTAAAGAACGATCGAGTCAATTCGGACACGAGGTAAGGGATAATATTGCAATCTCAATTGTTTTCTATCTGAGATTGCTTATACATAAGTATTTACTGGGGTTATATTTATCATCCATGTCCAAGTTTTATAAAAATGTTTTTATGTATGTTTAAAGTCATTTTTACCCATTTTTGACTTTTATTACATGGTATGTAAGGAATCTTTTTTTTGTTTACCATACAAGGTACTTTTTGACTTTTCTAACAAAAGTACGAGAAGAATGTTTTTTTAACTTATACGGCACGAAAGGATTTTTACGGTTTCATAATGACTTATTTTCATAAAGCATACTCTACAAGATTTCATGACTATTTTAAAAAAATCTTTTTCTTTTAAAATTGAATGGCATTTTGTGAAAAGAAAATGATTTTCAAGAAGAAAGGATGTTTTCCTCAAGAATTCATTTCAAGTTCATTATCAAAACCATTTTCCATATAAGATGAAATTATTTCATATGTGTATGTTTCAAGTATATTGTCTCTATGATTTATATGGTTTAACTTTTCTTATGATGAAATGATATCCATTTGTTTTATATGGATTATGTTATGATGGAATGATGTTTATGAAACCCAATTTATTATTTGGGTTATGATGAATGATTTATGATTGTTTTGTGGCACATGTAAGAATGATTTCAATATGAGATGGGTGGGACCTATATCTCCCTCCAATGAATTGGGTAAATATTTATATCTCATGAGATAGACATGGCTGTAATGGTAAGTTAATCTGGTTCAGTGATACAGGACTGGAACGAGGAGTGAACTCAATTCAGAAAGGGACTTTGTCCACTAAGATGGTCTTGGAAGCAATGCCTTGGATACTATAGAAATCATATCATGTGCTTAATGTTTTTCCATAATTAAATGTTTTATTCCCATGCTATTTTATCATTATTGATATTCCTTTATGATATATGCCTTACGTACTTCTAAGATTTATGTCTTTGCTCAAGATTTTGATGTTTAGATTTTATGCTCATGTTTTTACATTCAAATGTTTATGGATTGTTTTATGTTCTCTATGTTTACCATTACTGAGCATTTGAGCTCTACCTTTATATGTTTTCTTTTCCCCATGATATAAATAAAGGTTTTAGGTAAGAAAACAAAAGTGGAAGATCTTTATGGTAGATGTTGAAGATCTTTCACCATGATTAGAAGATTAGGTTCCGAGTTTCCAAAGACACTAAACTATTACGATCCTTGAGTTTTGGTTTTTGTTATGTATTAAGTATTCCGAAAAAGTAATGTACTGTCCATGTACGTCAAGCTTTGGGTCTCTACATTTGGTATCAAAGGAAAGGTTTAGTTAACCTTTGGAAACTAGGATGCGAAAACTTTAGTGAGATCCCTAGAGATATTTCTAAGGTATGTCTAGGGATTTCCCTAAGGTTAAGTATAAGTATAGGTTATAGTCCTATAATTATGTTAACAATATTATAATTAACCCTAAGATGTTATATATTGAAGGTACTCTCCCTTTATTATGTTGTTTTCCCCTATCATGATTTTTACCTCTCACACTATTATTTTTGGGTTTTAGACGATGGCTGGAACCCAAAGGAACCGTGTTGATCAATGTAATGGACAATGCAATTATTGTCCTCCTGAACAAACCAATGTTATGGGAGATGGAGTGAAAAATCTTATTTCTATACTTACACAAGCTATGAATCATTTTGGACTTCCGAATGAGCAGATAAGGGAACAATATTCTTTTGAGTCCTTCATGAGGCAACATCCACCTTCTTTCAGTGGGTCTTCTGATCCACTTGTCGCTGAACAATGGATCAGTACCATTGAAAAGATATTTTCCATACTTCGATGTTCACAACATGAAAAAGTCATTCTGGCTATTTACCGTTTAGAAGGTGAAGCAGATCAATGGTGGACTCTAATTAAGAATACGAGGCCCTGAGATGAAATTGAATCCATAGAATGGGATGAGTTCAAGAACTTATTTTTCAATAAGTACTTCCCTCATATTCTTCGAACAAAGATGGAAAAGGATTTACTTGAGCTTAAGAAAAATGATGATGAATCTGTTGGTATATATGAAGCTAATTTTACAAGTCTTGAAAGGTATGAATCTGGATTTATCATCCAACCTGAAAGTAAAGTTGATCGATCCTTCAGTGGCTTAAAACCAAGTCTTCGAAGGGCATTAGCTATAAGAGACTTCAGTAGCTATGAAGAAATTGTGCATTGTGCTATCAAGGTAGAAATGTAAGTTGGTGTTACATATCCATCTCATGGTTTTGAAAAGAAACGAAAGATGGAGTTCAAGGAGAAATCTCAGAATAATGGTGAAAAGAAGATGAATGTTTCTTTATGCTCAAAGTGTGGAAAGAAACATGGTGGAGATTGCCTAAAAGGTACTAGAAAATGTTTTAAGTTTGGAAAAGAAGGTCATCGAGCAGTTGAGTGTCGAAGTAATGGAAAAAAGGTAGCTAATGATGTGAATAAAGAAAAGACTACAGAGAATGCACCACCAACACTTCAATGCTTCAAGTGCAAGGAAATGGGGCATTATGCTAATCAATGCCCCAATCCAAGGGTTAATGATGATCAACGTGAGGAACCTCTTAAGGCAAAGGATAAAGGGAAGTCACATGCGATCACTATTTGTGATGTTGTGTATGACAATGATTTTGTGTAATGATTAAGTGTTTATGTAATGGGATTCCAAAATAATGTTGTATATAGTATCGTGGAATATTGGAATATTTATGTGTTGGTCTATTGTGGTTTTCAATAATTTTATGGTACTGGTAACCATGGAAAGTGATTGAGATATTTTTGTAAAGAAGATGATATGCGCATAATGAAGGGATAAGGAGAAAATGAAATGTTTGACAGTATTCATGAGCTCATGACTGATATAAGGACAAAGTTATATCATGGTTTGAGTATATAGAAATTTTGGGATTTTGGTATGTGGAAAGAGTTAACTTTTGATAGAATTCATGTTTTCACTAAGTTTCAATGGGTATTCATTTTTCAAGAGAATACATGATTAAGGTATTCACATGTTTGGAATGCAATCAAAAAGATATATCTTATGATATATGGGGGATAAATGATGGTATTCACGTGCTTGTTATGTACCCTTCCAGTAATCATTTTCTTTATACTATGAGATTGGACATATGTATTTTGGATAAGTCTAAAGATTGGAATGGATTATGTTGGACATCAGATAGTATTGATTAAGGCTAGAACTTTTTTTGATATTATATTTGTAATGTTATAATAGTGTAGTTTTAGAAAAAGGACAACCTGCAGGACGGGCAACAACCTGTCACGTCGAACAAGGTTGCGGGAATCGAACCCACAACTGAAGTACGACAGGCCTTTATCACCTTCCACTGGCCTACATGAAGTCCCTGGTTAGTAGAAACTAGTTTTATTTTATTAAGCAGTATGATAAATGAAGTATAAGTCCATTTTTGTAATCATATACGATTAACCTCACCATAGATGGACTTATGTAACTTTTACTAACCTTTTGTTTGAGACATATGGAGTGACCCTTCATTCTATCACATGATCTGTTAACACTTCAAAAATGACAAACTCAACTTCATTTCTTTAAGATATGAATTGGAAATTGTTCAAGGCATGAACAACGATGAGATTGTACCGAAATAAACTATTTCATTCAAATTCTTCAACTTTAGGGAAATAATCTTGAAAACTAAAAATGTTGTCCTAGTGCCCTCATATCCAATGAATCAGATGGCACCTTAGATCATCACAAATTTATGGTTTTGTGATTGTTGGATTTTTCATAGCTATGTTCTCTACCACTCTCCATCAGAACTTGATGGTTAGATTTCTCTTCCATATCCATATTTTCACCTATGTAGTCTTATGTGGAAACCCAGTGCTGAGTTACTTTGGGTGAATGTTATGATTCTAACTTCCCTTTTTAAAATGAAGTTTTATTATTCCTTTTTACGAAGTGGGTTTCAATTAAAGAAACTTTCAAGTAGAAAACCATTTATAACCCCGACGAATTTCGAGGGAGAAATTCATTTTAAGGGGGGTAGAATGTAACACCCCGAGATTTTATGAGATATATTCTTTTTTCTTTCATATCTTATATTTTATGCTACACCAAGATTATCTTGTGCTATACGCAACACCATATTAGCTTGTAGTATACACAATACTATTCTTGGATCGTGTTACACACAATTTCAAGTTTGTTTTATAGTAGTTATTCTACGCAACATTGAGTGTGTGTATATATATATGTATATATATATATTCAATGTATAAATGAAATATGGTTGGATTCTTTTATACGCAACAACGAAGGAGTCTTGAACTACACGCAACCCTGACTTGGCTTGCATTACATGCAATCACGGCCTTCCTCGATAGCGTGTGTTGTGCGCAATACCGGGGTTCACTAAACAACGATATATTATTTTAATATTATTATAAACTAGCCATTATGAATAGTATTAACTAAATTTTGAATTTTATAAAATTATTATTCATCTTTCATATTTTCTAGAACATGTTATGAGAACAAAATATTTTTTTCGGGTAAAATAAGTATTTTTCATAAAAAATGCAGTTTTGCAGCCTTTTGATGGCACACCCATTTAAAATCTAGTTTTTTGACATGTTTATAAGTTAAATTTGATAAAATAAAATTATTCCTTGGAATCAAGATATAAAAATTTAATTTGGATAAAATTTTCATATTATTCTGATAACTTTCATATTTTAATGAATAGTAAAAACACGCTATATTTTAATTAAAAAAAAATTTTTTATCGCAATAATTTATATGGTTAGATTATCTTTTTAATTGGGTTTAAAGTTTAATTAGAATATATTTTTACCATTTAATCCAATGTTTGTCATTTTAATTAATTTCACTTTGAAATTGGACATAAACAAGGTCTGATCTTTTGATAGTTATTGTTTCTTAAAAACACGCTATTTGTTTTGATAACGAGAATTAAATTTAAAATTAATTAATGCCACTTATATGTTTGGAATTTGGAAAAATAGACATAATATTTGAATTTAGAATATCAAATATAGCTTAGGCTGAATTTTTGGTATTTTTCTGAAAAACTTCAATTTTTGATGAATAGTGAAACAACTTAGTGATAGTTAAAAAACTGACTCTTTCATTTAAATAAAATTTTACCACTTCTGTAAATTGAATTTCAAAAATCCGACATACATGGTTTTTATCAATAAGTAAAATGTGATTCAATAAGATGAAAATAATTTTTGGTGAATAGTAACTTTTGACTTTTATTTACCGCGATTAAAAGTAAATAGGGTAATTCAAGGTAAAAAGAATATTATAATAATTTAAAATTACCTTAACACTTGTCCAAACCTTATTTATTGAGTCATTAACGACCATGGGAATCTTTGGGTCCATTTTGGGACCCCATTGAGGCACTTGGGAGTGAAAATGACAATTTAGATCAATTAATTTAATGTGATGACAAAATTGACATTAACAAAAATATTTTAGTAATTAACTTTTTATAAGGAGTTATATACATTATATTTTCGACTATAAATATTCATTGGAAATATAAAAAGATTTACTACATGGTGGTTATTTTTTTATAATTTTTAGACATCAAATAAATTAAATTATTTATGACACAATAATGATGCAGTATTTACCTCATTAATAAATGATTTAAAAAAATAAGATTATAATGATTAAAATATTATCCAAAACATGTCAAATTCTGATTGGATGATTTTATTTCGACCATGATTCATCTTATCTTCACCTTTAATTATTTTTGGACCTTTTTAAACCAAATATTAGTTTATAATAAAATAATATTTTCACAATTTCCAAAAGAGCCCCTCCTCCCCCTTATAAAAGGAGACCATTTCTATCCAATTCCTCACACCTATCAAGCCATTTGGATCATCCAAACTCTACCCAATTAAGCTCCCTACATACCTCCCCTCCTCCTAGAAGCCTTACTTTAGACAGAAGGCACTTCAAGAAGTCCTTTGGTTCAAACCAAAGGGAGTTACCCAAATTAAAGGTAACGGTTTTCTCTTAAATTGTTTTCTTTTATTTTACTTCTCCAACCCCTAAACACTTTTTATTACTTTATTTTGTAAAAAAACCAGTATACTCAATATACTATGATGTTTTCATTAGAAGGATTCGAACTACACTTACACACACCTCCATCTAATGGATGAAGAACATAATGTTTCTGTGGGTGGAAAACTAACGCCCCACGAAACGATGATTGTTCAATTATCTCCTACCACCTCTCATGGTGGCCATTATGATGGAAATATATTTATATATTATATATATTATGTTTATGATTTTCTTATGCTTCTGTACTTTCCAATTATTTCAAGCCTTTATGGTTTCCATAGTGGGTAAATACGATAATCTCATTTGGGGAAGTGCGGACTACCGCCCCCTTAAAGTGATGTGATTCGTTAATGCCTTATGTGGGATGTATAAAGGATGGAGTTAATGACATTATATATGATATTATACTGGAATTATAATATACCTATGTATAATTATGTTTTAATTCCATTAAAATAAAAAATAGAAATGAAAGTAGCGTTCATGCGTACGTATGACTTACCGTCTCCATGAACGGTGCATTTCATTTCTTAAGAAATTATAAATTAACTTTATTTTATTATTCAGGAGATTAAATAATGATCGAGTCAAGTCGGACACGAGGTAAGGGATAATGTTGCAATCTCAATTGTTTTCTATCTGAGATTGCTTATACATAAGTATTTACTAGGGTTATATTTATCATCCATGTCCAAGTTTTATAAAAAAAAAATTATGTATGTTTAAATTCCTTTTTAACCATTTTTGACTTTTACCACATGGTATGTAAGGAATCTTTTTTTTGTTTACCGTACGAGGTACTTTTTGACTTTTCCGGTAAAAGTATGAGAAGAATGTTTTTTTAACTTATACGGCACGAACGGATTTTTACGATTTCATAACGCATTATTTTCATAAATATACTCTACAAGATTTCATGAATATTTTCAACAAAATCCTTTTCTTTTAAAATTGAATGGAATTTTGTGAAATGAAAATGATTTTCAAGAAGAAAGGACATTTTCCTCAAGAATTCATTTCAAGTGCTTTATCAAAACCATTTTCCATCTAAGATGACATTATTTCATATGTGTATGTTTTAAGTATAATGTCTCTATGATTTATATGGTTTAAATTTTCTTATGATTAAATGATGTCCATTTGTTTTATATGGATTATGTTATGATGGAATGATGTTTATGAAACCCAATTTATTCTTTGGGTTATGAGGAAGGATTTATGATTGTTTTGTGGCACACGTAAGAATGATTTCAATATGAGATGGGTGGGACCTATATCTCCCTCCAATGAATTGGGTAAAGATTTATATCTCATGAGATAGACATGGTTGGAATGGTAAGTTAATCTGGTTCAGTGATACAGGAATGGAACGAGGAGTGAACTCGATTCATAAAGAGACTTTGTCCACTAAGATGGTCTTGGCAGCAATGCCTTGGCAACTATATAAATCATATAATGTGCTTAATGGTTTTCCACAATTAAATGTTTTATTCCAATGCTATTTTATCATGATTGATGTTCCTTTATGATATATGCCTTACGTATTTCCAAGATTTATGTCTTTGCTCAAGATTTTGATGTTTAGATTTTATTCTCATGTTTTTACATTCAAATGTTTATGGATTGTTTTATGTTCTCTATGTTTACCTTTACTGAGCATTTGAGATCACCCTTTATATGTTTTATTTTCCCTAGGATATAAAGAAAGGTTTTCGGTAAGAAAACAAAAGGGGAAGATATTTATGGGAGATGTTGAAGATCTTTCACCATGATTAGAAGATTATGTTCTGAGTTTCCAAAGACACTAAACTATTACGATCCTTGAGTTTTGGTTTTTGTTATGTATTATGTATTCTGAAAAAGTAATGTACTGTCCATGTACATCAAGCTTCAGGTCTCTACATTTTATATTGTATACATGCAGTTTATTAAAGAAAATTTGACTCCTCTTAAATGGGAGCTCAGATTGGAAATTTGTGATCATGGTTGAGTTTGAAACACAATATTCACCCCAGGTCTGACCTAAAATTGGTCGGTGTGGGGAATTCAGATATCTAAACCTTTGGAAATGCATTCAGTTGGTTAATTAATTAATTAATTAATTAATTTTATTTATTTATTTTAACCTAATTGAAAAATATATAAAATCACAATTTTGGAGAATCCTCCAGGGTTAGCCACATAAACCCTAGGAGAATTGAGAGTGTTCTTGTCCTCCTTCAGTTGGTGAATTGAATCAGACGATGGTGAATCTTTAAATAGAATCATAGTGAAGGGTATAAAACATAATGAATCCTCTAAATTGTTGGAGGGTGTGTTATTTGATGATCAATGATCCGATATCTAGGATGGACTCATAAATTTGCAATTTACGCCCTTATTGATTGGATTGACTGAGTATAGTCATTCCTTCTTTGATCTACGCCAATTGGTGAACCTTGTCATGCATATATGTACAGATTTAATTGGTAATTCAATTTTTTTCAAACACTAGATCTCCCAATTGTGTTCATTGGCTAGGAAATCATGTCCAATGATCGTTTAAATCATTTTTATGATGATTTTATCCCTATATTCTTTATGTTCCTAACCGATTGGCCTAAGGGTCCTTATTTCAATGTTTTCTAGTGGTATCAAGCCTAATTAGACCCCCAGATTCATGGAAAAATCATGTACGACAAATGGAATACTGAATTAGGGATGAAATCTAGGGTTTGCAGGTTATGGGTGAATGATTCGTTGAATTGGAACTTGAATCAGAGATGGTGGTTTGTGTGGGACGTGAAATGAATCTCAATGGATCAATGGGTACCAATTTCCAGTTATTGAATGGCCAAAAATGATGAACAATGACTATATTTATCGATTTCAAGTGAAGATGAGTCCAAATATAAAGGCGAAACAACTAGATATGGATACTTGAGCATTGATATAAAGTTCTATGAAAACAAAAATATACGTCATGTATCCTATTGAACACACAACATGTAGCCCCTATGCTGCGGTGACTAGGGTTTTAGTGATTTATAAGTATCATATGTCATGTGGGAGCCCCACACACCATGTGACCTTGTACTAGTGACCTGATGTATATTTAGGGAGTACACAGACATAGGCATGGCTAGATAGATGCCATGTACTGGAGTACATGGACACAGCCACAGACACGGGTGGAAACCCACGTGGATGGACACAATTTGTACTGAAGTACACGGACATGGGATGGGTACACAGACACAACCAAGGATCATGGGAAAGACCCTGAGTGGCTCAGACATTCCGTCTATACCCCCTATATGTTGTGTAACCCTACATGGGTAGCAATTCATGTACCATCAGGGACACGAACAGATGATGGAGTGGGACCACATGCCATGTGGGTCTCCTCACTTGCTGGGCACCCCTTGATTTCTTTTGGGGAAACTTCAAACTCTCGTATCTCCTTTGTTTGGACTTAGATCATGGCCCGTGAGTAGCCTACCTTGAGTATTTTTCCACGTAGAATGTGATAGTGCCCTACATTGTGGATTTTGGGATATGATGTGATATTTTTAGGGTGTGATGCTTATTTAGGCAATACCTGATGATGACAGTGATTGTGTAGAGGATCATTAGAGACACCAAAGTGGAACCCCCCATCATATTGGGCATGGATCCTCAATCTATTAAGTGGAGCCCCTATTGGTTAAGTTATAGGTCCTCATGAAACCAGAATGGAACCCCCCTTATACAACAGGGCATGGGTCCTCAACCAATAGAGTGGAACCCCCCCCCCCCCATCATCTTGGTCATGGGTTCTCTACCCACTGAGTGGATCCCCATATCAAATAGTGCATGGATCCTCATGACACAAGAGTGAAACACCCCTTCCATACCATGGTGTGGGTCCTCAAACTATTGACACATGCTTGTCATGAGGTGTGTAAAAAACAATGAAATCCCCTAAGGGTGTAGTATGAGTGGTAACCAGAAATTCATTTCCAAAGAGCAGTGTTTTAATCTATGTGTCATTTATACAGATAAAAATAACAACTTTGAAGTATTTAATAAGACAAGATATTTTTATAAGTTTGGTGAATTTATAATGAGAGATAAGTGATTGGATTCAGGTTGGGGTTTCCCTTTTGTGATGTAATCATATTTTTTGAGAAAAAATGAATCTTTTGGTTTTAGATCAAAATAATTAAATGAATTGAATAATAATTGTTTCTTCCATTTGCCTTTGATTTAATTATATGTAAAAGTATAAAAATATTAATGGAATATTTTTAATTACTCAAGTAATACCAAATTTGGTATTAATTTTCCCTAAATAATTAAATTAGTCTATATTAAATTTTTTACATGTTTTAGTAATCACTAAACTACTCCCTTACTTGATTTTCTTTAAAAATTAACTAATTGGTGTAAAAAATAAATAAATAAAGTTAGGCTGGAATAATATTTAAATCAAAACAATTTAATATTTAAGAATAAATTAAAATACAATCATATTTAATTTAAATTAAAAAAATAAATTAAATTGAAAACCATTAATTTAAAAGAAAATAATTCTTTTGAATCAAAACTTCAAAAACTCAAACATCAAAAAATTAGACCCCCTTCCCTTCACCCAATCACTAAGGATTTTACCCCTCCATGAAAGAATGCTTCATTGAATTTGAATAAAAAATAAACATGGAAGAAATAAATATGAATTAAGAACAAGGAGGAAGAAGGAAGTGTTGTTCGCCTATTGGATTCTTTCCACCAGATGGAATGGGATGGATTGAAATGATTTGGGAAGGAGGAGATCTCCCCCATTTATAGGACAAATTTTCCCTTCAAAGGTTTCTACATGTTAGACCTATTAAATGGAAGATTGATGCATGGAATCCTTTATGAAAGTTGTGAATAAATGTCTTACGCGTCCCTCCTATAAATTTTAGCTTGTTTGAATATGTGTACAGAGATTTATGTGAGCTTCACTTAGAGAATTTAATTTACCCAGATAGACTCTCCATATTTTATTTCTCTAGTTTCCCATGCATTAATAAGCCTTTCAAATGGAATATTCACATATTTCCTCCTTCATGAAAGTTGTTAATAAATATATTTTTTCTCTCCAATCCAAATTATAGTGCATTTGGGCCATCCAATAAAGAGATATAGTCCCACCATAAAAAATTTCCATATCTATGAATAGTTTTGAAGGCCAACTTGTGAACTGGTTTTGAGCTTCCAAATGGTGGATTTAGCTTTGGATCCAAAATAATTAAATGGATCCCATGATGTATAGAATCTTAAAAATAAATAAAATCACGATTTGGATAAGTATAAATTATTTTATGGAATAAATAAAAAATGTTCCATAGGCCAAGAATGTAATGGTATTCATGCCCATTGGGCTTTTAGGCCAAAAATATTTTGTAATAAAGCATCCTATTGGGTGGATTATCCCTTGGGGGGATATTACCTACCTTTTAGGCCTGTGTGTGTGCGGTTCATGTGTGTTTAATGTAATTGTACCTCCAATCACCTAATATAATATAATATATAAGTAAATAAATATTTAAAAAAATCCCCCACACTTAAACCATGCTTTTCCTCAAGTATGAAATCTTAACATTGAAAATCAGAGTGTGCCAATGTTATCAATATTCAAATTTCAATGAAATATAAAAAAAAATTATCAATATCAAATCAAAATTTCAAATTCACATAAAATATCAATTAAATTTCCCATTTTTCAAAGAAATAGTCAATTCATGTATTTTACCTTTCCCCATTGAAAAATGACAGAACTTCTCCTTTCATTAATTCACACTCCTCAATTCATCATTATTAAACATACCAAATCTTGATCTACCTCACTTTTCAATATTTTCTCTCAAAAATCATGATAAAATTCAGGTAAATTTATGCTCATATCATTAGAACATGCTTTTTATCCATAAGATTGTAAAAGAACTACTTTCTCCACTTTGTAAAGATAAAAAACCACATAAAATCATGAGGACTTACAATTAAGGTTCTAATGAATCTGAAGCTTAAGGTTGGTAGGATTTTATGTTTAAAAATAAAGCTCAAGGAGGAGGTTTAACTCTAAAATCATAAAGCATGATATTCAAATTAAACAGTTTAATGACATTCTCCCCTTAAAACAATAACAACTCCCTACTTTCCCCAAGACTCAAAGTAAAGATCATGATTAGTTTAAGAATAATAAATGATTTTTTCCCTATATTGAATATTTTTTTTACTTTTATTCTTTTTATTTTTCAATAAACCCTTTTTCTTTTTTTCTTTTTTAAATTTTATGCTTTAGAATAAACCGCACATACATAACCTTACCATTTATGATAGAAATCATAGGTCTAGTGATGCTGATTTTTGGTTTACCCAAATCACAGCCCATTTTTATCATTTTTTTGGTTCTTTTTTTTTCATTTTAATTTTTTATATTAAATAGGGGAAACAGTAGAGTATAATGAATGATTCCACAAACTTTTATAATTCCCACAATAATCTCCCCCACGCTTCTTCCTTAAAATGTAAATCATCCCATTTACCATTATTCCCTTTACCCCCATAATTCAACTTTAAAATATTATGCAAAAAACTAAGAGTAGGGTAGGAATGGATAAAAATCTCTTGAAACATTGATCATCCCTTAAAAGTTCATCCACGGTCTCTATGGGATAAAAAAAGGATTGATGTAAATATGGTCTTTTAAGGATAATTGGATTTTCAAAGGATGCCTAAATCATTTTAAATGTGTTTTTCCATAATCATAGATTTGAAAAGTTAAAATTCAAGTTCTGACTGGTGGCATGTCCCAAGATCACTCTAAAAATATTCTCAATAGTATAATGGGAAGTACTTAGGCTAGAAATCCTCTCAGGAATGGGACATATGATATGGTACAATCACTCAAGGCATAATTAATAATAACAAATCAATTCACATAAATTTTAGAAATTCAAAGCATAAAAAATGGTTTGGATATTTCATTTACATGAATCAATCAATTTATTCAAATCACAAGTCCTCATTTTAATATCCATGCTTCAGTTTAATAATTCAATTCTCCATTTTACTCATTAAATTTTATTAACATTGAAATATAAATCATTAAATCATTGGATTCTTAAGAAACACATGTCTACTAGATTAGTAAATTAAATCATAATTTAAGTGTGGGCATGAAAATTTTAAATTAAATTTGAAAAAAAAGTTTTGGAAAAATTATAGGTAGTTTAAATGATAATAATAAAAAGTGAAATCCCTTTTCATATAAATATTTTTTTCATCTTCCTCTTATTCTTGTTCCTGCCTTGTGGTTTCCTTCTATAATGGTTCTTGAAAAATAAAAACCACTCATACTTGTGTGAGAACCATTCCATTAAATCTTAAAGGGGTGATGTAAGAGGTAACTGAGTCCTAAATCCTATAAAAACAATAAAACTTGGGTTGACTCATGGAAGCCTCTTTGGTTAATGTCATTGGTTGACCTCACCTCATGAGAAGAAATCAGTAGATGATTTGGAGAAGTTTGAGGTCCTCCACCAGTTCTTGAGGTAAACTTACTTGGAAATTCTTCATTATTTTCCCATTTATAGTGAATAGTTTTATCCTTTTTCTTAAACTTAATGGCACTAAAAGGATATAATTTAGTAACAATAAAAGGTCCTTTCCACCTAGAATGAATCTTACCTGGAATTAACTTTAGTATGGAATTATATAGTAGAAATTGGTCTCTAGGTTGAAAGGTTTTTGGTTGTATCAGTTTATCATGTGACACCCTAGTTATTTCTTTATAAATTCTCAAAATTTCAAAATATTATCTTCTGATTTCTTCCAGTTACTATAACTAAAGTTTTCTCTATCTTCTATCACTCTCCAAATCCAAATTCAACTTTTTCACATACCAGTATGCTTGGTTCTCTAATTCCACCGGTAAGTGAAAATTTTTCCATAAATCAACCAATAAGATCTCATAACAATGGGTGTATTTTATTCTATCATGTATGCCCATAAAGTGTCTTCAAGCCTTTAGCTCCAATCTTTTTTGTTTGGTTTGACTATTTTCTCCAAAATCCCTTTAATCTCTTAGTTGGAAACTTCATCTTGGCCATTTGTTTGGGGATGGTAAGGTGTAGAATTTTTGTGGTGCATCCCATAATTTTTCAGCATAACACCCATTATTCTATTTTAAAATTGTGTCCCTTGGTCACTGATGATGGCTCTTGTCACTCCAAACCTACAAAAAATGTTTTTCCCCAAAAAGAACACACAAATTTGGCATCATCAGTCTTGGAGGATTTGGTTTCCACCCATTTGGTTACATAATCAATATCAAGTAAAATATAAGATTTCCCAAAAGACATAGAAAAGGGTCCCATAAAATCAATGCCCCAAACTTAAAAAAATTTCACAAAAAATGATGGGTTTTGGGGGAATCTCTTGTATCTTTGAAATGTTTTCAAAAAATTGACACTTTTCACATTTAAAAAAAATCATGATCATACTTAAACAAGGTTCAACAATAGATCCCAGATTCCAAAAACTTCCTAGCTGTTCTTTGAGGTCCAAAATGGCCTCCACAAGAAAGTGTATTGAAAAATTGAAAAATAGATTCTATTTCACTTTCCAACAAACATCTTCTTATGACTTGATCATTGTAAATTTTTTAGAGAAAGGAATCCTCCCAGATATAGAATCTATATTTATATTTGATTTTATACTTCTAATGGGAGTTAAGGAAAGAATTTACCTAAGATGTAGACAAATAATTTACTATGTCAGGATGCCATGGTAATTCATCCTCTATGATATAGAGCTTCTCTCTAGGTATGCGATCATTTAGTGGGACCAGTTTTGGAATTTATGTTTCAGTAGTGTTGGGTAGCCTACTGAGATGATCTTATACTTCATTTTTAGCTCCCTTTTTTCATTAATCTATATATTGAACTCATACAAGAGTAGTATCCATCTCACCTGCCTTGGTTTGGCATCTGCCTTCTTCATCAAATACCTGAGTGTTGCATGGTTAGAAAATACCCCTACTTTAGTTCCAAGTAAATATGACCAGAATTATATAATGTAAATACAATGGAAAGAAACACATTTTCAGTTGTTGTGCATTTAAATTGAGTGGCATCCAGTATTCTTGAAGCATAGGTTATGACTCAGGGTTTTCCTTCAATACTTTGGGAAAGAACTGGTCCAATAGCTTGATTTGATTCATCACAAAGTAACTCAAATGGATGTTCCCAATTTAGGGGATGCATTATTAGTGGGGTAATCAACTTCTTCTTTAGCTCATCAAAGTCCATCCTACAATTATCATTAAAAACAAATTCAGACTCTTTTAAGAGAAATCTTTAGAGTTGAAGATAAATCTTATAGAATATTTGATGAATCTCCTATAAAATCACACATGACCAAGAAATGATATGATGTGTCTCAAATAGTTAGGGTATGGTAAAGAATTTATCACTTTAATTTTAGATTTATCCACCTTAATGGCCTTTTTTGAAATGATATGTCCTAGAACTATTATTTTTTCAACCATGAAGTGAAACTTTTCAAAGTTTAAAACCAAAATTTTATCTATAAATATTTTCAAAAAATTCTAAATATTTCCTAAGTAATGGTCAAATTAATTCCCAAAAATAGTAAAGTCATTGAGAAATACCTCCAGGTAGTCTTCTTTGTGATGAGAGAAAATGCTTACCATACATCACTGAAATTTACTACGGTCATTACACAATCCAAAAGGCATCCTATTACACAAAGGACCTAAAAGGATAGGTGTATTTTGTCTTATCTTGGTCTTATGGGAAAATAGGGACATGAAAATATCTATAAAATCCATCCAAAATGAATCAATGTTTTCTAAATTCTAGCCTTTCCAACATCTAATCAATGAATGAGATTGGGAAAAGATCTTTTCGGGTGACTTGGTTTTTCCTTCTATAATCAATGAACACTCTCCAACTCCTCTAGAATCTCATGGGAATTAATTAATTATTCTCATTTTACAGAATAGTCAAGCCTATTTTCTTTTTAACCACATGGATGGGGTTGACACATTGAGAGTGAGAAATTGCATAAATTATATTGGTCGCTAAAAATTTTCAACTTTTTTCTTTACAACTTCCATGATGGTGGGGTTCATTTTCCTCTAGGGCTGCCTAATAGGTCATGAGTCCTCTTATAAAAAGATTCTATGTGAGAAGACCTTGGGTTTGATCTTGGGTATATCTCGTATAATCTATCGTATGGCTGGGGAATTTATTTTTAGAAGGTTAATCAGTGTTTTCTTATAGGTCCTAGATAGATTATTGGAAATGACCACATACAAATTTTCTCCCTATAATATATACACATATTTCAAATAACTTGGGAGTGTTTTTAATTTTAGACTTGGTGGATATTCTATGGGTGAAAATGAATTCACTTCTCCTATCTCAAAAGTTTAAATTCCCTTTAAAAAGGGTATCAAAACAGTTTCTTCCAAAAAATTATTGAAGAATTCAGAGGTGATTTCAGAATTTTCAAAATTTTGAGTACTCTCTCCTCCCATGGTGTTCTATTATAAAGACAAGAATTATTGATGCTTACCAAAATCTTTGATGGGATCACTACCTTATCTATAGGAAGTTTCAAAGAGGGAATGGGTTTTTGATGGGTTTCTTTTTTAGTCAAGGAAATTGAAGTTCACTTTTATATCTCATAACTCCATGGTTAGGGTTCCTTTATACACATTGATTATTTTTTTGGCTATCTTTAGGAATGTTATTCCTAAAATTATGGGTGAATTACCTAGTTAATTATTTTCCTCCATGGTGAGTATGTAAAAGTCTACTAAAAAAATTAGTCCTTTAACTCTGAGTAGTACATCTTCCACAAATCCAACTACAGAAACATTGGATCGGTTTTCTAGTTGGATAGACACTCTTATGGGCTTAAATTAACCTATTTTAAATGATGAAAATAAATGATTAGACATTTCATTTATGGAATAAACAATATCATACAAAGCATCGGAAAAAATTAAAGAACCCGTTGTACAGGGAATAGAAAATTTCCCTAGATCTTGACATTTTTTTGGGTAAAGGCAGGGTGATCATGGCTGACACACTCCTTCAAAAGATAATTCTATCATCCACATCATGATTATTTATCTTGGTGTATATTTATTTGAGAAAATCCAAATATTTTTTGATTTTGAGGATTGCCTCTAACAAGGGAATATTGATTTCAACTTTCTGTAAGGTTTCCTCAGTCTCTTTTTAAAGTTGTTATTCTTTATCGTTTGATAATCGAGTCAATGCAGAAGGGAATGGTACCTTGTTGTCTCTTTTCTCCCTTTGTTTCCTTTTCAATTTTGTTTCTATCTTCTTTTTGGGGTGGACTATTTTTTCTTCAGGTTTCTTGTAAACATCCAAATCACATAGCTTAGGTGGTGTAATCTCCTTGCCGCTTCGAGTCATTATTTCACTGACATTATCCTTTGTATTAGGGATAGTTTCTGCTTGTATTTTTCCTTGATTCTTGGTCAGAAGGTCCACAAGGTTATAAAATTTATTGTCTAAATTTTTCACTATCTTCATCAGCTCTTAAGTACCCATTTATTTTTTGTTCTTATGAGAACTTGATGGGGGCTATTAAAAATTCTTTCTTCATAAAGGTGGTAGTTGAAAATTTTGTTGTTACTGGAAGGTATTCTTGTAAGGTTGTTGGAATGGTGTTAGATTTTGATATTGTTGCTAAAAAGGTGACATATCTTGGTTCTATTGACCTATGAATCCATGTTGGGATTTACCTTCTCTCAATTTTCGACTCTGTGGAAATTTTATTTGCTGAAATGAAGCTGTACAACTTTTCATACCCTATATATCAGTACGTTGATCCATGTAATGATTGGGTGATGAACATAATCTATATACCTGAGGTGGAGATGGTCTCTCATTTAGTTTCTTAACAACCATTTTTCTCAAAAGGCTTTTCAATTCTTGAATTTGGGTTGTAAGGAGAGGTGATGAGTCAGAATTCCTTACCTCATGTATACCTCTTGTTCTAGTACTGCTTGTTCTGAATTACTGTGAATTCTAAGTTATCTTCTCAATGAGGTTCCAGGATTCTACGGGTGATTTTTCAATCAAAACTTCTCCAGAGGATTCATCCAAGAGGTTTATATCTTTGTCTAGTAATCCTTGGTAGAATAAGACCATGAAGTGGTTCTCCACTATTGTTTAATGCGGACAACTTTCACTAACCTTCTTGAATCATTCCTAATACTCGTAAAGAGTCTCACCGGTAGCTTGTCGAATGACGTATATCTCCTTCTTAATTGTTATGATTCGGGAGGTTGGGAAGAACCTTTGAATGAAACATTGTTGTATTTCATCCTAGTCTTGTATTTCTTCAAGTTATAAGGTATACAACCACTCCTTAGCTACTCCCTCAAGTGAAAAAGGGAATGCCTTCCACTTGACTTTCTTCTCTTTTACTCCTATCGATTTGAAACTTGAACAAACATAACTGAATTGTTGAATATCTATATTGGGATCCTCACCTGAAAGGCCATGAATTTTAGGTATCATATAAATCATGTTAACTCGTAACTCAAAATAATTTTGTTGTTCAGTCATGGTTAATCGATTTTGTTGGTTAGAAAATTATGGGGCACAGAGATCCATCAAGGTTTGTTGTGGGTACTATGCTATTATTGGTGGTTCTGATTGGACACATGACTCTTTTAAATTTACTTCTTAAAACTTGTTTTCATGATTAAAATTCCTAATCCTTTCTAACAATTTTCTTTCTATTTCAGGGTTAAAATTGAATAATTCCTTTTTAGAGGACCTAGTTATGTAAATTTGGATTTTCACTTGTTCCCTAACAATAATTCCATTTTTTACACACACTTTTTTTGAGGTGTGGAAAAAACAATGAAATTCCCTAAGGGTTTAGTATGAGTATTAACCAAAAAATTCATTCTCCAAAGAGAAGTTTTTTAATCTATGTGTCACTTATAGAGATAAAAATAACAAGTTTGAAGGATTTAAGAAGACAATAGATTTTAAGAAGTTCAGTGAATTTATAATGAGTGAGAAGTGATTGAATTTAGGTTGGGGTTTCCCTTTGGTGATGTAATCACAGTTTTTAAGAAAAAATGAATCTTTTAGTTTTAGATCGAAATAATTAATTGAATTGAATAACAATTTTTTTCGATTCAAATTTGATTTAATTATATATCAAAGTGTAAAAATCTTAATGGACTATTTTTAATTACTTAGGAAATACAAAATATGGTATTGATTTTACCTAAAAATAATTAAATTATTCTATCTAAATTTCTTCACGTGTTTTAGTAATCACTAAACCAATCCCTTACACAATTTTATTTAAAAATTAACCAATTTTTGTAAAAACTAAATAAATCAAGTAAGGGTAGTATAATATTTAAATCAAATCAATTTAATATTTAAGAATAAATAAAAAAACAATCATATTTAATTTAAATTCAAAAATAAATTAAATTGAAAACCATTAATTTAAAAGAAAATAATCTCTTTGAATAAAAACTTCAGAAACTCAAACATCACAAAATTGGATCCCCCTACCCTTTACCCAATCATTAAGGATTCTACCCCTCCATACAAGAAGGGGTAATCAAATTTGAATAAAAAATAAACATGGAAGAAATAAATATGAATGAATAAAAAAATATAAATAAATAAGTGTTGTTCTACTCTTGGATGCTTTCCACCATATAGAATGATATGGATTGGAATGATTTGGGAAGGAGTAGCTCTCCTCCTTTTATAGGCCAGGATTTCCATTAGAAACTTTCCATGTGTTATACCTACTATGTATCACCCCCAGTTTGATGTATGTAGAATTTTTTTATGCATTTTTATGTGTTTAAAGTTCTTGGGATGAGTTGGGAAGAGGTTGGGAGAGTTTGGAATGATTTTGAATAAGTTTGGAGGCCTCTATAGGGCTGCACGGTTTGAGCACGGTTAGGGGAAACCGTAAGAGATGAACCATGCGGGTAGTGGGGTATGAACATTTTGTGCATAGTTTGACTAACCATGTGGGGGGGGCCATGTGAAGTTCCCCTTTGAGGTAGCAGTAGGTGCACGGTTAGCACATAGTTTGTCTAACCACGCAAGCTAACTGTGTGGCTCTTTAAAAATGGTTTTTTCTTAAACAGGGTTAGTTGGGATTTACCCTAACTCACCCAAATATTCTCCCATATAGAACCTAGGTGGTATTTCTCCTTCTCAATGGTTAGGGATGCTCTCCCAATCATTTTTAATGGATTTGAAGGGGTTTCTTGGTGGTTTTAAGGCAGTTCATCTTCGATAAGTCTTCTCTCTTGGTTGTTTTGTGGTTTCTCTTTGGTTTTCTCTAGATCTACTCTTCCTTATCTCTCAGTTTTCTAGATATACATTATTTGTGTGTATATATAGGGTTTTTTTTGCCTTAAATGATGATATTATGGATTTTTTATGTCAAGGAAGAGAATCTAGAGTGGTTTTGGTGGAGCGTTTGCAGGATTTGTGGTGCAGTTGTTTGTGGGTTGATTTCACTGGAACCCTAAAGGAAGGTGGCTTCTCTCTGAACTACAATTTGTTAGAACTAGAAGTCTTGTTCTAATTAATTGGTTTCACTTTAATTAATTGGTGATTTTGATGTGAAAAATTGTTTAGAAATCTCTTTGGTGATGTTTTGGGGATTTTGGGGAAAAAGGGGTTTTGCGATGAAATGTTCTTGTTGTTGGATTTTAAAATGTTGATTTTAAAATCAGTAACTTGGGTTGTTTCATGGAAAAAGATTTAGAAAATGTTTTTTAATAAAAAGGGGTTTCTTTATTGAAATGTGATATGACATGGATGATGCTTCAAGGGATTGTGTGATTATGAAATGGTCATTGGCATGTTGTTGTGGCCTTATTGTGTTATATGATTGGTTATTAGCTTATGAATGTTATATTTGTGATTGGAATGATGTGAAGTGGGAGGGTAGTACCACTATAAAAATATGGTGGAGAGTGGGCGGAAGGGCCACCATCAAGGATAGGTGGGCGGGAAGCACCACTTGATTTGGAAAGTAGTAAACGGGTTTGGAAGGGAAGTCACATCATGTTTTGTTTCATGTTGTGTGTTGTTATGTAAGATGAAAATTTTTGTGATAATTTGAAAAGGTGAAATGGCTTGTGGCATGGTTGTTTGGATTTCCTATGTGTTGTGGGAATTTGGGTGAAAATGGATCGTGAAGGGATTGTTTGGCTTGTTGTAAGTTGTTGCAATATTTAATGTTTTATATAAACTATTTTATATAAATATGTTAATGGTTATATCCTAGTGGAATGTGTAGGGAAGTCATTTTGGGGAAATCCTACTGAGTATTATTACTCTCCCTTTCTTTGGAACTTGGGTTATTTTTCATATGTTGTATTCCAAGACACAAGTAAGAGTAAAACATCTCATTTTACTAGTGGTTCAGCATGATGCTTTGGTGATGTTGTGGTTCTTGGGGCATGGAGCTTGGTGTGGAGATTTGGATGGTGTACTAGTTCTTTGTGGTCTTGTTATGTAGTCTTCCAATTGGTACTCTGATATTTGGTTAGTTGTATTAGCATTTGGGAGTTTTCATGGAATAGTTTGGTTGTCTTTTGATAATGTATGGTTTGGGTTGTTTGGTTGACATGCATCATGTAGTTTGTTGATAATGGATTGTTCAGTTGGTTGATTTTATCTCAATGTAAAATCATTCTCAAATTTATTCTCTAAGCCCTCAGCATTTACTTCCAACATTTTGAACCTTCGGAATGTCGCTTAAGGCTAATTATCATTCCTATTCCCTCTCAAGCCAATGGGATGGAGCAGGATGTTACAAGTGGTATCATTTTGTTTGGTCCTTGGCTTTGAAGTGAGAGAAGTCGTTCGGTCCTTTGGTGTTGATTATTAGTCTTGGTATTGACATTTGTTCTTGGTCTATTCCTTTATTTGGGATGGTAGCAAGGTGTAAGATTGTCGGAACTTGGAATGTATAGTATAAAAGGATGTAGCTAACCCTTTTATTCTGAGCTTCAAGTTACTAGGGAGTTGGGTACACAAGTGTTTGGAGACACTTATAGGCATTGGATATCTCATTGTCATGGGTGTAGCCAATGATATGAGAATTAAATTCATGGTAGAAATGACTTCCCACTATGATTAATATTTCATTGGGGTATAATGATTTATGGTCTGATATGAATGTGTGGATTTTGAAAATATAAATTGGTTTTCAAAACGGAAGGATTTGGAGCATGGAAACTAGTGGTATTTTGAAAATGGGTTGATTTTCAAAACATGGTAGATTTTTGAAAATAGTGCAACAAGGGAAATGCGAACTTGTGGAAATACTAGTTGTGATAGTTGTTATGAAAGTGAATTTGAAAATTTTATGCCTTTCCTTGTTAAGGGAGTGGGACTTATGGTTGTTTTTGTATTGGTAGAAGTGGAACCGAGTAGGCGTCATAGAGACCAACCGGAGGAAGATGCTGAAAATGTGGTTGCACCTGAGCCTCAGGTGAACCAGTATCTAGTGAAGAGTATAGTGAAAGCTTTCCAAGCTGTGGAAAGTGGGAATTAAGCGGATGAACCAAAGCATGTGGATCATGCAGTTTAGTTTCAAAGGCAGAATCCACCCATGTTTTGGGGTAATTTAGAGCTGGAATGGGATAAAGCGTGGCTGAACAGAATGAATAGGATATTTTACTTCTTAGGAACATCGGTAGAGCTGAAGGTGAAATTAGCCACATATATTTGGGAAGATCTTTTCCTTCAATGGTGGGATCTGGCATCCCAAACTAGGACGGAACAAGGTGTGACATGGGAGGGTTTTGAGGAATTGTTTAATAAAACATTCTACCCATATATGTTCAGAATTCAGTGTATAATAGATTTATTTAGTTTAAATAAAGGGAACATGATGCTAATATAATATTCATCTAAGTTTATGACCTTAGTATAGTTTTCACCTGAGGTGGTGGGTAGTACATCGTTTTAAGGCATGAATTTTTTATATTGGGTTGAACCAGGAAATTTATTCTAAGATAGTGGTGCTGTGTATAAATGATTACATGAAAATGGTGAATAGAGATATGGTGGATAAGAGGTATATTTTGGGGGCTACATGTGGGGGAAGTATGTTGGTAACCATGGGGAATAGTGGGAACTCGAACACAGGGTTCAAGCGGAAGAGGGAAACTTATTTCTAGGGTGGTAGTACAGCTCAGAATCCGATGACAGGATCAATGAATCTTCCTTAGAAGCCTCAGAGTAAGACGATATGCTTTCAGTGTGGTTCTATGGGGCACATCAAGTGGTATTTCATGATACAACCTCTAGCATGTCATAGTTGTAATAAGATGGGGCATCTTCAACATTATTGTCATAATTCTCCAAGGTTGGGTGTCTGTGACCCTCCTCAAGGGTTGCAGGGGTCTTATGCCTCGATGGGATGGGGGCAGCAGCATACCCCTCAATAGTAAGGTAAAGTTGGTTATGGTGATTCTCGAAATACCATGACACCTCAGTAGGGTAATAAAGAGTATATTTTGGTAAGAAAGTAGTTGTTTGGAGCTTGAGTAGTTTATGGTGGATGATTAGTCGGGGCCATCCATGGTGCGAGGTACGGTTCTTTTAAATTTCACATTGATGCAAGTTTTGTTTGATATGGGTGCTTCACATTCTTTTCTTTCTTCTCTTGTTTTTATTTACTGGGTTTATCTATGGAAACGATGCCTTCTGTTTTTAAACAACAAACTCCTATGGGTTAAAGAGAGTGTCGAGCCTTCCTCTGTAGAGCGTGTTGCTTATTTTTGAACAATATTAAATTGATGTAGGATTTATTAGTTCTTGAGATGGATGCATATGACATAATCCTAGGGATGGATTGGTTGGGGATGTTTAAGGCCCACATCGATTTATATACACAAATGGTTAGTTTTAAAATATAGGATGGCGTGAGAAATTTATTTATGGGGGAGAAGAGTGAGAAGTAGGGTGAAATAGGATTTTTGGCACCAATGGTTAGAGTGATATCATATCAGTTAGTTCCCTTGTCGTTGGAATCAGTGGAAGGTGTTCAACAGAGTGTTCTTCCAATAGTTCTGGATCAGTTTATTGATGTATTTTCCAAATAATTATTTTGGGTTTCTACCTGTGAGAGAAGTAGAGTTTATGATTGATCTCCTTCTAGGGACCAGTCCTATCTCACTTCCATATTACCATATGGTACCAGTAGAATTGTGGGAATTAAAGGTGAAGTTGGAAGAGTTAGAAAACAAAGGGTTCATCCGGCCTAGCACATCTCTATGGGAAGTGCCAGTTTTTTTGTTAAAAAAGGTGAATGGAACTCTGCGGCTCTGTGTTGATTATCATAGACTGAATCATGTTATGATAAAAAGCTGATATCCACTTCCATGAATTGATGATTTGTTTGATCAATTTAGGAGATCTCATTGATTCTCCAAGATTGACTTGAGTTCAGGGTATCATCAATTACGAGTCAGGAAGGAGGATATTACCAAAACATCCTTCAGAAGTAGATATGGCCATTACGAGTATGTGGTTATGCCCTTTGGTCAAACGAATGCACCAACAGTATTCATGGCATTGATGAATCAGATATTTCATAGATATCTGGATTTTTTTGTGGTGGTATTTATTGATGATATACTGGTGTATTTGATGACATGGGTAGATCATGAGCAGCACTTGCCGATAGTGTTGGGGATCTTGAGGGATCATCGGTTGTACACCAAATTGTCAAAGTGTGACTTTTGGATATAGGAGGTTAGTTTTCTTGGTCATGTTATTTCTGAGAGAGGTGTTTCAGTTGATCCAGAAAATATAGAGGCGGTTACCTCTTGTAAACCACTAAAGAACATTTTTAAGATACAGAGCTTCCTTGGTCCAGCTGGCTATTATCGATGATATGTTCATGATTTCTTGCGATTGGCTTTGCCAATTACATCTTTGAAAAGGAAAATATCATATTTCAATGGGATGATCAATATCATAAATGCTTTGAAGAGCTAAAGGGTCTCCTTACATCATCCCCAATATTGGTTTTTCCTGAACTAGGGAAAGGGTATGTGGTGTATTGTGATGCATCGGGATCAAGGTTGGAGTGTGTTCTCATGCAAGGGGATCATGTGGTTTCATATGGTTCACGATAGTTGAGGTTTCATGATAATAACTACCCAACACATGATTTGGAGTTGGCGGTAGTGGTTCATGCTTTAAAAATGTGGCATCATTATCACTTCAGTGAGAAATTCATGGTGTTTACTAATCATAGGAGTTTAAAACATATTTTCTCACAAAGAAATTTTAACTTGAGGCAAAGGAGATGGATAGAATATCTCCAAATGTTTTATTTAGACTTAATTTATACACCGATTAAGGGAAGTTCAGTGGCTAATGTGTTAAGTAGAAAATCATATTCTCAAGTGGTGAAACATGCATCGGATCAGTGGGATTGATGTCAGTCATAGCTGTTATGCAGTTGGAATGTGAGGAATGGGGTAATAGAGTAGTCTTCTTTCAAGTTTCATTGGTTCCTAACTTGGTTAGTTTGGTTAAAGAGGCACAGGCTTCTGATTCCAAGTGTATGGCGATGAGGTTGAAACTCAATGGTAGGGAGACCATTGAGGGCTAGGAAGTGAATGCAAATTCAGTTTTGTGTTTTCAAAATCGGATGGTGGTACCAGTAGCTTGTTAGGAGGAACTTCTCAGGGCTTATTTTTATTCCAGGTGGTTTGTCCATCCTAGAATTCAGAAGATGTATAAGGCATTGAAAGCACAATTTTGGTGGACCGATAAAAAAAGGGATGTGGCCAAGTTTTCCTCGAGATGCTTGAATTGTCAACAGATTAAGGTCGAGCATTAGTGGCCAGCAGGAATGTTGAAGTCCTTACATATCCTAGTGTGTAAATGGGAGAACATAGCGATAGATTTTGTGATAGATCTTCCAATAATGGATAGGAAACATGATGTTATATGGGTGATTGTGGATCAACACACAAAGTCGGCCTATTTCATCCTGATTTGTGAATCTCATGCGGTGGAATATCTATCCAAAATCTATATCCAGAAAGTAGTAAAGAGGCATAGTGTTTCAGTTTTGATTCTATCAAATAGATATCCTAGGTTTACATCTTGTTTTTGGAAATCCTTATAGAAATCCTTTGGGAAACAATTGATGATAAGCACAACGTACCATCCTCAGATGGGTAGAAAATTTGAGAGGATGATAAAAACTTTGGAAGTTATGCCAACGGATTTTGTGATGGATTTTGGTGGTTTATGGGAGGAGCACTTACTGTTGGTGGAGCTATCCTATAATAATAGTTATCAGGATTCAATAAATATGGCTCTGTTTGAGGCATTGTATGGGTATCTGTGTCGTTCTCCACTATGTTGGGTGGAAATGGGTGAGACTTAGATGATCGAACTGAGCCTTGTCCAAGAAACTATGGAGAAGATCAATTTCATTAGAAAGAGGATGGCTCAAATTCATTTCAAATCAAATGTGGACCATCATAGACAATCATTGGCGTTCGAGGTGGGTGATCATGTGTTTTTAAGAATATCTCCTAGGTTGGGACATTATTGGTTTGGAAATCATGGTAAATTATCTCCAAGGTATATTGGGCCTTTTGAGATACTTGATAAGATTGGATAGGTGGATTATCAGTTGGATTTTCCACCACAGTATAGCGTGGTGCAAAATGTGTTTCATGTGTCTGAGTTGAAAAAGTATTAGCTGGATCATGACCATGTGATTCATTTGGATCATGTTGAGCTAGAATTGGATGCTTCCTTGGTGAACGTTCCAATGTAGATTGTGGATAGGTAGGAGAAATTCTTTCATCATAAAAGCATCAGTTTAGTACGGGTTTTGTGGCAGCATGGTCCGATTCAGGAGGAGACTTGGGAGTGGTAGAAAGAGATTTTTGAGCAATGACCCAAGCTCTTTTGACAATGAGATGGTTCTCTACTTTCTAAGGACATAAAGTCCAATGGTGAAGAGAATTTATCACTCCTGATTTGAGGTATGTATCCTTTTTATGCCTTTTTATGTTTCTAAAGTGCTTGGGATGAGTTGGGAAGATGTTGGGAGAGTTTGGAATGATTTTGAATAGGTTTAGAGGCCTTTTAAGGTTGTACGGTTTGAGAACGGTTAGGGGAAACCGTGCGAGATGAACCGTGTGGGTAGTGGGGTAAGAACAATTTGTGCATGGTTTGACTAACCGTGCGGGGTGTGTCATGTGAGGTTCTTCTTTGAGGCAGCAGCAGGTACACAGTTATCGCACGATTTGTCTAACCATGAAAGCTAATCGTGCATCTCTTTAAAAATGGTTTTTTTAATGGGGTTAGTCAGGATTTACCCTAACTCACCAAAATATTCTCCCATCCAAACCCTATGTGGGATTTATCCTTATCAGGGGTTAGGGGTGCTCTCCCACTCATTTTGGAAGGGATTTTAAGATGTTTCTTGGTGTTTTGAAGGTGGTTCATCTTTGGTATGTCTTTTCTATTGGTTGTTTTGTGGTTTATATTTGGTTTTCTCTATATCTACTCTTCCCTCTCTCTTGTTTTTCTATATATACATCCATTTTGTATAGATATAGGGTTTTTGTTGCCTTAAATTATGATATTAGGGCCTGTTGATGTTAGGGAAGATTTTCTAGAGTGGTTTCGATGGAGCGTTTGCCAGATTTGCGGGGTAGTTGTTCGTGGGTTGATTTCAACAGAACATTAAAGGTATGTGGCTTCTCTCTTAACTCCACTTTGTTAGAAATATAAGGCTTGTTCCAATTAATTTTTTTTTCTTGAATTAATTGGTGATTTTGATTTTCAAAATTGGTTAGAAATCCCTTTGGTAATGTTTTGGAGATTTTGGGGAAAATGGGGTTTTGCGGTGAAATGTTCTTATTGTTGGATTTTAAAATGTTGATTTTAAAATAGGTAACTTGGGTTTTTTTATGGAAATGGTTTGAGAAAATTATTTTCAATAAAAAGGGGTCTCTTTATTGAAATGCGATATAACATGGATGATGCTTGAAGGGATTGGGTGATTATGAAATGGCCATCGACATGTTGTTGTGGCCTTGGTGTGTTATATGCTTGGTTATTGGCTTGTGCATGTCATGTTTGTGATTGTAATGATGTTAATTGGGTAGGGAGTACCACTATAAAAAGATGACGGAGTGTGGATGGAAGATCCACCATCAAGGATAGGTGTGCGGGAAGTACCACTTGATTTGGAAAGTAGTAAATGGGTTTGGATGGGAAGTTCTGCCATGTTTTGTTGCCTTGTTGTGTGTTTCTATACAAGATGAAAATTGTTTTGCTAATGTGAAAGGTTGAAATGTCTTGTGGCATGGTTGTTTGTCTTTCCTATGTGTTGTAGTAATTTGGGTGATTTTTTTTTGGTAAATGAGTGTTTGGCTTGTTGTAAGTTGTTGCACTATTTAATGTTTTATATAAATTGTTTTCTATAAATGTGCGAACAGTTCTATCCTAGTAGTGTGTGTAGGGAAGTCATTTGGGGAAATCCTATTGAGTATTATTACTCACCCCTGCTTTGGAACTTGGGTGCTTTTGTAGATGTTGTATTCTAGGACACAGCTAAGAGTAAAGAATCTCATTTAACTAGCAGTTCAGCATGATTATTTGGTGATGTTGTGGTGCTTGGAGCGTGGAGCTTGGTATGGATATATAGTGGTGTCCTAGTTCTTTGGGGTCTTTTTGTGTAGTCTTCCTCTTGGTACTCTGATATTTTGTTGGTTGTATTGGAATTTGGGAATTATTATGGAATAGTTTGGTTGTCTTTTGGTAATGTATGGGTTGGGTTGTTTGGTTGACATGAATCATGTAGTTTTTTTATAATGAATTGTTCGGTTGGTTGATTTTATCTCAAGGGAAAATCATTCCCCTATTAATTCTCGAATCCCTTGGCATTTATTTCCAGACTTTGGAACCTTGGGAACATCGCTTAAGGCCAAGTAGCATTCCTCTACCCTCTCAAGCCAATGGGATGGGGCCGGATGTTATACACTATTGGATAATTCATGAAAGGAATCCTTAATAAAAGTTGTGAAAAAATATCTTTTACATCTCTCCTATAAATTTCACCATATTTGGACATGTGTAGCGAGAGTTATGCTCATTTCACTCTGATAATTTAATCTACCCAGACAGACTCTTCATATTTCATGCCTCTGGTTTCCTATGCATTAATGGACTTTCAAACGGCATATTAACGTGTGTCCACCTTCATAAAAGTTGTTAATAAATGTTTATTTCACCTCCACTAAAAATTTTAGTTAATTTAGGTTTTCTAATAAATATATATGATCTCACCATAAACATTTTCTTGATCTATGAATAGTTTTGAAAGCCTAACTTGTGAGCTAGTTTTGGGCTTCCAAATGGTGGATTTAGATTTGGGTCCATAAGAATGAAATGAATATCAATATATATAGAATTTTAAAAATAAATAAATGAAATATTTTGATAATTATAAAATATTTTATTGAATAGATACATAAATAATTTAAAACAGTTAAAATTCAAAATAGGTCATTTTTTCAATTGAACTCAAAAAAACACTAAAATCATAAAATGAAAGAATTCCCCTTAAAACAACACTTTTATAGGATTAAAAACATTGAAATTCAAATTAAAATTGTGGAAAATATTTGTTCTGCCACTTATAGATTGGAACTCCCCCATCATCTTGGGAATGTGTCCCCTATCTACCTAGTGGAACCCTGTTATCGGGTAGGGCATGAGTCCTCATGAAATCAGAGTGAAACCCCCTAAGCAAATCAAGGCATGGTCCCTAAAACTATAGGGTGGAACCCCCATAATCTTAGGTGTAGGTCCTCTATCTACTGAGTGTAACCCCCTATCAGATAGGGTGTGGGTACTCATAACACCAGAGTGGAACTCCACTGATGGATTAGGGTGTGGGTCCTCGACTTATAGAGTGGAACCCCCCATTTTCTTGGGCACAGGTCCTCAATGGGTACCTACAAAGTGGACCCCCCCCCCCCAAATGCAATAGGGAATGATTCCTATACTTGTAGATTGTGCCCCCTCAGTTATGCATCACATTGGAGAGGTGTGGGCCTCCACATGGTTACTTATGAGCAGATGCGCAAGATGATGGGAATCATTGATAGACTTTTGAAACTAATGGAAACTCTTTTCCTGGGTTGAGTTGTGATATGGATATCCCATTTCTCTCTCATTTGAGTTTCTTTTACTAATAATATATCTATCTATTTGTATTCATGTGGCTGGATTTTGTTACTCTCTTATTATGGGTGGTAGACACACAATGTGTAGTCCACCTATACAACATGTTGAGCTCCCTGTGGTTTTATAAGATTTAATTCTTTACTTTAGGTTGAGTTATTTCCTATTTACTATCTTTTCTTATTGTGTATCTCACTGCTTATCCTTTAATATTTTGGGACATCCTGTTGGGTATGTATATACTCACCCCTGCATGGTCATTACTCACACGTGTCTTGTTATATGTGGATAACGGACAGGTCGATGATGACTTCAAAATAGCTTAGGGATACTTGGTACATCTAACTATGTACAATCCACGTAGCTTAGAGATCAGCAGATGGGCACTCTCCCAGCATTTTACTTTTCAGTTTTGTTAGGTTGGGACATCTTTCTAGTGGGGCATGTATTTTTCCCCTTTACTTTTTAGTTTACACTATCATACTCTTGTACACCCTAGAGGTTTTTCATGCTTGGTTTACATTCTAGTTATTGCATCCTTTTATTATTATTCCTCTACACTTCTATATTGAGATGGTTGGGTGTGTGAATATATATACATTAGGAAAAGCCCTCCCATTTATGATATTCCTTTGGGTAATTGTTTCCACCCCTGGATTATGGAGGTGGGATTGGGGTAGTTGTGGCTTGAGCCCTAATTAGTGTTGGGTCGTGAAAGATTGGTATCATAGTAGTTCATTCCTTGGGATAGTGTTTGGTGTAGTCCCCTTACAAGGATTTTGGTTGGGATTAGGGAAATAGTGTTAAAGTGTCTCAAGTGTGGCTCTTAGGCTAGGGAACCCAGTGATGGTATGGGCGGTCGACTTGTCCATTTATCAGGACCTTGATTACCTGCTTTTCAACTCAGCATACCAATACATTGGTTGCAAGGATCAATAGTACATGCATCATATAAGATGGAGACTTTAAATTTACTTCTTTATTTAGCTCCCCATTAAATATATATATATATATATATCTTCATCTGACTATGGTATCTCTTGATTAAAATTTCAGGATGTATATCGATGACAACCAGTTAGGATACCAGTTCCAGATCGTGATGAAGATATGATGAGCAATGAGGCCTCAGTTCAGGGTCTATCCTATGATCTTCTTCCTCCAGGTGGATAGGTAGTATCACCCCCACCTATTTAGAATCATATCATACCAACAAAGCAAGATGAGTATGTGCGCAAGATTAAAACACTCTGTGAGTTCCTGTGCTGGAGACTGTTGAGGTTCTATGGAAATCTAGAACCCCAAGTAGTAGAGGATTGGCTAGAGTTTGTGGTCCATATATTCATGCTTATACGGACAACGACAGATCAGGTGGTTGTGTTGGAAGATATAAATTTCCACAGATTAGCTGGGTGTTGGTCGAGTTTCATTAACCAGACACATGATGAGTCGACACTCTCATGAACCAAATTCCAATAGTTGTTCTATGAGGAGTCACTACTACAAAATAGACCTTTAACAGTGCTAAAAATGTCCTTTATTAGTGCTAAAGAAGTGTTGAATACTGGAGTGATATTAAAAGCTCGAGTTTTCTGTCATCACTAAAAAAGTGCTGATAAAGGAATCCTTTATCAGCACTTTTAAAAGCACTGATAAAGGGGTCCTTTATCAGTACTTCTATAAGAACGGATAAAATTGACCTTTATCAGTGTTTTTAAAATCACTGATAAAGGGGTATACTATAGTGTGTTGTAATAGCACACTGAAACACCAAAAACACTACTAAATTAGAAAAATAAAGTATAAATACACAATTTAAATGAAGAGAAAAAAATCTAGGCTCGTTTGCTTAGTTTTTCCAATGTGATGTGTGTTTTAAGCTAAAATGATACTTCCATATTGAAAAAATTCACTTGGAGTCATACCGGTCACACCGTGCATCGGATTGAGATGCATATAATTATTAAACATCTCAAATGACTTATGGATCATTTTCCTAAAGTATCAAAACAATCTAAATGTGTTTTCTTAGTTTTGAGTATGTCGCTTGTCTTTTTTACAAAAATGTCATTTTAAAATGGAAACTTTCACTTTAAATCATACTGGTAATATCATATGTCAGTTTCACTTGATACCTATTCCTATATGTAAAAAATAACTTATAAATCATTGTCTTAAATTATAAAGACAATCTAAGGGCATTTTCTCAGTTTTCATTGAGTGACACTTTTTGAACTAAATTGTTGATTTTAACCTAAAATATTGATTTTAAACTGATAACAGACACATTGAGTCATACAATACACATCATGTATCAGATTGAGGTGCGTCTGATTCCTACATATAAAAAATGGCCTATGGATCATTGTCCAAAAGTATCAAAACAATATGAATATGTTTGCTTAGTTTTGAGTATGTCAGTTGTCCTTTTTATTAAAGTTGACATCATTTTTAAATAAAAAGATGAACTTGGATTCATAATAATCACAACATTTGTCATATTTAGGTATGGGTGATTCTTACATGTCACAAATGAAGTATAGATCATTTTCATAAAGTATCAAAACAATCTGAATGTGTTTGCTCAGTTTTGAGTAGGTCAGTTTTCCTTTTTATTAAAATTGATGTCATTTTTAAATAAAAAGACGCACTTTGATTCATACCAATCACACCATGCATTTTATTGAGGTAAATATGATTCTTACATGTCTTAAATTACTTATGGAACATTTTCCTAAAGTATCAAAAGAATCCAAATGTGTTTTCTTGGTTTTGAGTAGGCCATCTGTCCTTTTTATTAAAATTGATGCCATTTTTAAATAAAAAGACACACTAGGAATCATACTAGACACATCATGTATCCTATTGAGGTACGACTAATTCATACACGTCAAAAATGACTTATTTATCATTTCCCTAAAGTATCAAAACAATCTGAATTTATTTTATTGGGTTTGAGTATGTTGGTTGTCCTTTTTTTAAAGTTGATGTCATTTTTAAATAAAAAGATGCACTTAGAGTCATACTAGTCATAACGTATGTCAGATTGAGGTACAACTAGTTCCTACATGTATAACAGGAATTATGGATATTTTACCTAAAGTATAAAAACAATATGAATGCATTTTCTTAGTTTTGAGTAGGCCAGTTGTCATTTTTATTATAAAATTATGCACTTGGAGTCATATCAGTCACACCGTGCATCAAATTAAGCTACAACTAGTTTCTTAATGTCTCAAATGACATATAGAATGTTCTCCTAAATTATCAAAACAATCCAAATAAATTTTCTTGGTTTTGAGTAGGCCATTTGTTATTTTATTAAAATTGATGCCATTTTTAAATAAAAAGACACACTATGAGTCATACTAGTCACACGGTGCATCGGATTGAGGTACGAATTATTCCTACATATCAAAAATGAATTATAGATCATTTAACTAAAGTATAAAAACAATCTAAAAGCATTTTATTGGTTTTGAGTAGGCCGGTTTTCCTTTTTATTAATGTTGATTTCATTTTTAAATAAAAAGACGCACTTGGAGTCATATTGGTCACACCGTGCATCAGATTGAGGTATGACTGATTCTTAAACATATGAAATGATCATTTACCTAAAGTATCAAAACAATCTGAATGTTTTTTCTCAGTTTTGAGTAGGTCAACTGTCCTTTTTATTAAAATTGATGTTATTTTTAAATAAAAAGACATAATTTGAGTCATACCAGTCACATTGTGCATCGGATTGAGGTAAAGATGATTCCTACACATCTTAAATGAATTATAGATCCTTTCCTAAAGTATCAAAACAATCTGAATTCATTTTCTCAGTTTTAGGTATATCACTTTTTTTTACTAGAATGTCATTTTAAACTGGAAACACCCACTTTGACCTACAATGATCACATTGTATATCGGTTTGACAAGAGACCAATTCCTACACATCAAAAATGACTTATGAATCAATTTCATAAATTATCAATAAAATATGACTATGTTTTTTTTTGTTTTAAATGTGTGACATTTTTTTGAACTAAACTATCAATTTTAAACTCATAACAGACACATTTAGCCATAACGGTCACATTGCACATCTAATTAAGGTGCATATGATTCCTACACTTCTCAAATTACTTAGAATCATTTCTCTAAAGTATCAAAACAATCCTAATATGTTTTCTCAGTTTTGAGTATGACATTTGTCCTTTTTACTAAAATTAATGTCAAATTTAAACAAAAATAATCACTTGGAGTCATACCGGTCACACCATGTTTTAGATTGAGGCATGGTTGATTTCTACACATCCTAAAGTATCAAAAAAATCCCAATTTCAAATGTTACCACATTTCCATTTTTTATATTGAACTGCCAACACTGTATATTGATTCGATGTTCTAAGCAGAAAAACCTTTCTCATTGTTAAAAGTCATAAGAATAGAGGATTTCAACAATGAGAAAGGTTTTTAGGCTAAGAACATAGAATCAATATACAGTGTTGGCAGTTCAAAAAAATCAATGAAAATATAAAATTTGGAAACATTGGTAAAAAAAATCATTTTATCACTTTTGTGTCTTATTGCAGAGAGTTGAAAGCAAAATATGAATTCCCAAAAGATCTATGAAAAAAACTCAATAAGTATTAGATAAAAATTATTAGAAAATTAACTTACAAATATTGGATAAAATGATGACAAAATAAATTAAATAAATAGTAGGAATTCACATTTTCCTAATGGTTGTATTCATTCTTGATGCATTTCCTTGTTTTCATTATCTCAGTTGCGGGCTCGAACAAAAGAATCCACTCGTACAAGAAAACAATTATTATATGAGTAATACTAAAAATAAATAAATTAAACATAAATATTAAATAATACATTAATTCTATGGATAATGATTTTAATGTGAAAACATTTTTTATCGTAGGGATATGCTGATGGTAAGGAAATAATAATGATAAAAAAATGCAAATATATCTCGCCAAAAAATCAATCAACAATTGAGGAGGATGAGGAGAAAATAAGATACATTGTATTGAAGCTTTGAATCATCCGAGAGAAAGTAAATATATCCTATTGGGTTCGTAAAATATTCATTTTGTACAATAAATAAATAAATACACATAAGATATTCATTATCAATGGTGAATGTCTCCCATTTGTGAGAATTACATGGATGGTAATTAGAGATTCCTAAGGGTGGAACCAAAAGGAAAAGTGAAAGAATGATTCATTTTTAGATGGATTAAAGTAAAAAATACATAGTGTTTATTAGATGTGTGATGAAAGAAATGAAATGATTTTTAAGAAGTATTAATGAGTGGGTTATCATTTCAAAGATGGCTATATTTTTATCAACTACAAAAATACAAGTAAGGATGAAATCAATGAATAAAATGTCTTTGGTGGTCAGAAAGTTTCAGTGAAAAATCGGAGTAAGACTCTACAAAAAACCTCATTTTTTCCCAAGTAGAGCCTAAATAATTTGGATAGGCTTACAAGGATGATAATTGGATAAAATATATACATGAGAAGATTGACCCGAATAAGAAAAAAGTGACACGAGGAGATTGATTCAAATAAGAACAATAAAGGCTTCTTATGGATAAAGTTTTTTGCATATATTATTCCAAAAAATATCCATTAGTTTAAAAATTCATGAGTTTTTTAGTTAATTTTTAGTCCTAATTTTTTAAAACTCTTGACATAAAAGGTCATGGTAATGTATTGTAATGAAACATTTTTTATGTCATGTAATTGAGATGGTCACATATGTGGGGAATAATATTACCACTAAGACATAAAAAATGGATTTAATTTTATGTTAGTAAACCATAAAATTCAATAGAATTAAGAATCCACAGCGAACATAGCATGTCATTGAACTATTAAATCCAAACTAATAAAGTTGACTTGAAGTGGGATTATAAAGTTGTAATGATTTTATCCATGAAAAAAAATTATTTCAATAAAATAGATTATATTAAATCTTATTTATTAAATTTACATCAATCAATGTTAATATTTTATTTTATCAAAATTAGTTAAATCTAGTGGTATAATATTTATTCTTGAATGATTTAAAATATTATTTAAAATTTAAATAATAGAAAAAAATTCTCATTAAATAAGTTAATTTTCAAAGAAAATATCAAATTTAGAAAAAAATTGATCAATCATAAAGGATTGAGAACAATAAATTCTATCAACAAGGTACTCTTCTTCTACACTACACAATGAAACAATATTTTTTTCTTAAAACACCATGATATTGAGGTATTTCCTATAAAATAAATCATTCTAAATTTTTATTTTCTAACTATATTTCAACAAAAAAATCAAAATATTAATTAAATTTTATCTCAAAATTAGTTTTTTCTATATAATATAGTCTAAGGATTATATAACCTTAAACCTCTTTTATTTTTCTTTTTATAGCATTTAAGTCATATTATTTAAATTTAAATTTAAATATTTCAAAAATTAAAACTGAAAAAAATAATATTTTTTTAAGAAATAGTTAAATAAATAAGAAAAAAAATTAGACATATATAATGTCCATCCAATTGATGCACAAAATAATATAAAACCCTAATGATTTCAGATATTTTATCATCCAACTGATTTGCAATGTAATATTCCAAACCAATGACAATACTGCCGACTATATGGACGATTTTTTCAAAATTTGATGATTAAAAAGAGTTAGATGTCATGGAATATCGGTATTGGGAGCCTATTATACCGCACAACAATATGACCCAACATTGGGTTTGATATATTTCAAGTCGCAAAGGGAAAATGTTGTCCCAAGGAGACCCACATGATATCGGGGAAGACGATACTTCAATATATCTAAAAAACAATAAACTTTGGGTTGTTTTATTATAGTGTGGTGCAACTAGACTTGTTGGGATACACAGATGTGGGATGAGAAGGATTAGTGTATAACCAATGGAAATTAGAGATATTGAAAAACCTGGATTTCGTTCGAGCCATGGTTGTGTTCAACCCTTGAATCACTCGAGACTTGGATTCAAGCCTTGGAATAGTTGGATCCTTGATTCTAGCCTAGATTCGAGCTTGGATTGACAACGAGGAGTGTTGGAAGTAGGTCACTTCTACAGAGAGGTTCAGATATCACAGACTGGTTCGCGATGGTTAGGGTTTGTAAAATAGATCGTGACACTTTTATCAGCGCTTCAGAAAAAGTGTTGATGAATACTTATAATACCTTTTTTTTTAAAAAATAATACTTTTAAAAAAATTATAATTATTATATATAATTATAATACTTATAATAATACTTTTTATAAAATAATAATTTTATAATTCTTCGAATATATAATTATTTATTTATAATTATATAAATACTTTAAAAAATATTTATATCATTATATATATTTATATAATTATATATATTTATATAATTATATATATAAACATAGTAAATACATCCATTATTTAAATAAATTTATTATAATTTTATAATTATTTATTTATAATTATGTAAATAATTTGTAAACAAATATTATTTATTTATTTATAATTATAAATGTATAAAAATATTAAGTATACATTTATAATTATATTTCTTTATAAATATTTTTTTACAAATGTATTTTTAACATTATTAATGGATATTTAATGTTAGGTTCATGCATGTTAAAAATGAGAAAAATTGATTAAATAAATGAGTACAATATTGAAAATTTAGATAAGTTTGATTAAAACAAATCATTAAAGAATAGATATATATTGAAATAAATATGAATAAATATATTGAAAATATTAAAACATAGTTAGTAAATATATATAAAATAAATAATATAAATTGATTAAATTCCAAAAACCTATTTGTGTGTGCACATATGTATATAAAAATGTATTAATTACATATATGTGAAATCAATATAATACGTTATATTATAAATTGAAAAATCAAATGACATTCAATTATGTCCATTACTCAATGCAATTAGTAAGTATTTTAATTCATATTAATTTTTAATTATAAACCATTTCATTAAATATATTATTGTTTAATGTAAAGCATAAATAATATTTTATATTATATAAATCATATTTATATACATTAATATATATCTATATATTTAATATACATTATTTATTAACATTATCAATAATCATCTAATTAATAAAATGTTTAATATTTTTCTCAATTTACTTATTTTTAATTTTAATTTTTTTTTAATTTTTATTTTACATATTTCTATATATTTAATATATACAATTTATTAGTATTTATAATTTATATATAGTATAATAAATTTATTCATTTTTATCAATAATTATTTAATTAATAAAATTTGTAATATTTTTTTTAATAAAATCATTTTTTATTTTTTATTTATTTAATTATTTCATTTTATTTATTCGAACCTATATCAGTGCTAAAAAAGAATTGATAAAGGATTTATTTATGAGCACTAAAAATAAAGCGTTGATAAAGGGTACCCTTTATTAGTGCTAAAAAATCGCTGATAAAGGGGCTCTTTATCATCATTGAAGAAGGGTTAAATTTTTCATCGCTTTCTTTAGCGCTGATAAAGATACAATTTATCAGGTTTTTTTATAGCACTGATAAATACCAGTGTTGTTAAACACCGGTTTTGTAGTAGTGAGTACTACCCCTCATGCTTGCTTAGTTCAAATTAAGGAGCTTCTAGAGTTGTAGTAAAGAGGGATAACGATGGCTGAGTATGAAGTGAGATTCAAAAACCATACATGATAATCCCTTAACATGATTCAAGATGGCTACTTCTGAGCACGAAAGTTTGAGCCGAGACTCCATAGAGATATTCATGTTAGTGTGGTGCTCTTTTGCATCCCCACCTATGCTGAGGACTTGGAGAAGATATTAGGGACAGATATATTCCCATTAGAGGGACACTAGGAAACTAGATCTAACACTGGGTGTTATAGGGCTGAGTCGTCTGCAATAGCTAGCAGGTACCACTCAACAGAATATCAGCGCATAAGACATCACCATGATCAAACTTAGGCATGTGGTCTTCCCCAAAGACATTCCAGGACTACCTCAGAGTTTGGAGATGGAGTTTTGTATCGACTTGCATCCCAAGAATACTCTGATATCTTCTACGATATATCGGATGGCCCCAACTGAGCTCTAGGAGCTACGGTTGTAGTTGGAGGACCTGTGAGAGGTGGGATTTATTATACCCAGTCTGTCCCTTAGGAAACTCCAATGTTGTTTAAGAAAAATATAGATGGGCACTTGTGTATTTTCATGGATTATCGTCACTTGAACTAGACCATGATAAAGAAAAAGTACCCTTTGCTAAGGATTGATGACCTCTTTGACTAGTTGTGAGGCATGAAATGGTTCTCAAAGATTGATATCCATTCTAGCTACCACTAGTTGAGGGTTAGTAAGTCTGATATTCTAAAGTTGGAATTTCGATGCTACTATAGACACTATGAGTTCCTAGTGATGCCCTTTGGTGTGATGAATGTCCCCATCGTGTTTATGGATTTGATGAACCAGATCTTCTAACTTTACTTGGACCATTTTGTGGTCTTCTTAATTGACTACATACTAATCTACTTTGTGTCATAGGAGGAGTATGAAATGAAATTGAGGATTGTTCTAGAGTTTCTTCGGGAGCACCACATTTATAGTAAAATCTTGAAGTTCTAGTTCTAGATTCATGTGGTTCACTTATTGAGGCATGTCATTTCTGAGTATGGTTTATTTGTGGACCCCTCGAAGATCAATGTAGTGCTTTATTAGGATCCACCCAATAACTTATCAGAGGTTTATAGATTTTTTGTCTTGTTGGGGTACTACCAGAGGTAAGTGGCAGACTTCTCCAAGATTTCAGCACTTTTGACCACCCTGATGTGGACAGGGTAGCATTTTACCTAGACTGAGTAGTGTCAGAGTGCCTTCGAGGAGTTGAAGTTAAGGCCGATGAGTGATCCTATGTTGAGACTACCGGAGGAGGGTGTGGAGTATGTAATGTATTACAATGCCTCAGGAACTGAGCTCGACCGTGTGTTGATGCAGAGGCAGACAATTATTGCATACAGGTCGAGGAAGTTGAGACCCCATGAGTAGAAATATGAAAATCATGACTTATTTATGATAGTGGTAGTATTCTCCCTGAGGATGTGAAGGTACTATCTTCTAGGGTAGTTCTTTATGGTTTACTCAGACCATAAATGTCTCCGGTATGTCTACACACAGAGAGACTTGAACCTAAGATAGTGTAACTGGTTGGAGTTCCTATAGAACTATTAATTTGAGAGAGTTTATACTCTGGGGAAGATCAACATGGTAGTAGATTCCATTAGCAATAAGTCTCAAGCTCTCTTGGTGTAGGAGGATTCTGAGTGGTTGGTTTCCTTATAGCTAACCCTGGTAGAGGAGAAGGGTGAAGCTTTTCTTTAGTTGATGGTGTTGACTCCTCCATTTCTCAATCATGTGAGAGAGTCGTGGTTGGGAGATATCAATTGTGAGGTATTTCATGACTAGATATCCATAAAATATTCCCCAAATGGATATTATGAAGGAGGGAATCACATCATCCTTTTCCAGGGATGGACGATGGTCCCAATCATGATATGGGTTGAGGTGATGTGAGACTTCCACACTTCTCCCCTAGCTATACATACTGGTGTAGGGGAGATGTATAGAGACCTTAAATGGTTTTTTTGGTGTTCTAGAATAAGATAGAGTGTGGCTGAGTTCACCTCATGGTGCCTCACCTGTTAGTAGGTGAAGGCTGAGCATCAGGTTCTGGTAGGTTTTTTACATCCCCTTGAGATCTTGGAGTGGAAGTAGGATGTCATATATATGGACTTTGTAACAGGTATTTCACTGAGAGTTAAGGCCCATGACACCATCTAGGTGATAGTTGACTAACTCAAAAAGTATGCACACTTACTTGATATTAGTGAATAGAGTTCGGTGAAGATTTTGTGGTAGATGTACGTACGGTATACTTTTAACCTTCATGGGGTTCCCTCGACCATTATATTCGACCATGATGTATGGTTTACATCACGGTTGTGGAGAGGCCTGAATGAGACATTTGAGACCTAGATGAGGATGGGTATATCCTTTCACCCCTAGATAGATGGATAGACCGAGTTCACTATTCTGATATTAGAGGATATGATGAGGACTTGCATGTTAGACTTCTTCCAGAGTTGGGAGGATCACTTTCCCTTGGTAGAGTTTGCATACAACAACAATTTCCACCCTAATATCAGTATGACACCTTTTGAGGCCATGTATGGAAGACCCTGCAGGTCACCCTTATGTTATAAAAAGATCAACGAGACATATCTTGTGGTTCCATAGTTGGTGCAGGCAATGACATAGAAGCTTCGGGTCATCTATGAGTGGATGATGCTACTAGAAAACCACTCTATACCCATGGTTTTAGGAACCATGGTTGATGGAGGCATGGGTATAGACCTATACCCACAGTTTTTATATAAAATGTGGGTATAGTCCCTAGAGATTCTATCATACCGATAGTTTGGAGAAATGTGGGTATAGCTTATCCAAGAAGGGAACCTATACCCATGGTTCTCCAAAACATGGGTATAGGTATTTGTCCCCATTTTGAACCAGCAGCACCAAGTCCTAAACTTGTAAATTAAATAAAACACATAGTATACTTTCAACGAAAGAAAAATGTTGTATATTCAGCATTCAACCAACTAATTTTAATAATTTTAAAACCATTTACAATACTAAAACATATATATTCGTCCATACAACCAATCAATTCAAGTCATTAAACAAGTTCCACATGGCTCATTATTGAAAAGCCAAAAAATGGAGGGGATCAATATCTCCCTCATCACCAACATCCTCATACTCATCACCATCACAAACATCCTCGTCACTAATAACATCTTTTGGAGTAGCAACACCATCCTCATCAACAAAATCATCAACATCAACATCGCCACCACCATCAGCTCGACTACCACTAGAACCCTCATTGGCATCACTCGGGATATCATTTAAATAGTGAATTAATTACATGTATGAATAAATAGTATTATAATCCTATCATGGAAGTGATTTATTTATAACTAACATAGCTTTTAGGAAGTGTTCGGTGAGAAACTTACTTCTTCCATGCTTTTTTTTACTTCTTCCATGCTCCTATAAATCAATTTTTTTCTCAGATGCTTCTATACAAGTTCTGTGTAGCTCGAGGGTCTGAGAGGTTTAAGAAGAGCCTGATGAGGACCAATACCTAGAGGGGACGTTTTTTCCCTGATCAACATCAGAATCTCCCCTAGTGCTCCTCACCTAATACCTAAATCAAATGATCTTTTGGGCCAAAGTTTTCATATTTTTTATCATCTAAGGCCTCGAGGTTAGATTGTTGAAAACATAAACAAGATATTTAACCATGAATTTCATATAAATATTTGAAATATAAATAAAAATAATTACAACATTTTCTTGTGTTTGTGCATTTACTGCACTTCCATCCTTTTTCTTCTAACTTTAGTAAAATAATTTTTCTCGTGGAACATTGCATTTTATTCCCAATACCACTTGCTACAAATGAAAATGATTAGTATACAGATATTTAGAATATAAAGATTTTATAATTTTTAAAAATAATAAAATGGAATAACTTTTAAATGAATAAACAATTTTTAATTTAAACATGTGATAAACATTGATGAAAATTTCATAAATAAAATATAATCATAAACACTTTATAATTTTAGCTACTCATCATGAACATTCAATAAATATAATCTATTATTTAGTGATGAAAATGGAAATAAAATCCAAGTGAACACTACCAATATTCATTAAAAATTAATATTACCATAGTAGAAAAAATTTGGAAGAGGCTTATAGTCTCTTTTTTACTACATGGCTAAATTGATATTTCAATATAAAGTGCTATAATCCCCAAATACAAATCAATAGCCTCAGTGAACGATTGAAGTTGAAAAGAATGACTAAATTTCATACATGTCTAGTCCATAAACTATATGTTAAATCATTTAATAATATATTTCTAAATATATAATGTTGAAAAAATATAAGGAATCATACACCACAACAACTCATCAGTAAGAACTCAAATAAGAGAAATAATAGATTGTGATTAATGAGTTTTTCATTGCATATCACAACTATAAAATTTAAGACAAGTACCTATCTAAGATATGGAAACTATATCAAAATATGTAACTTATAGCATTGAATATAAATATAGGAACCAATGATGTTGAGAAAGGTTATAATAATTCATGTTAACATTTTAATTAGATGAAGGAATGTGTCTCCAAATTCATCTAAGATATGAACACTATATCAAATTTCCAAGGGGATTGTTTCATATTAAAATATCATTATATATCATTTTTTGTAAAAATTTAACTTATTTTTTAGTTATTTATGTAAAGATAAATTGTATCAAGTTTAAAATTAACATTTTTATGGTATATCATAATTATTTAATATCATAATATGACATAAGTTAGAGATTTTCAAAATAAAAAAAAATGATGAATAACAAAACAAGACATGAAAATATACATATCTAACTAAGTAATGATATAAATATAGATATTATTTTTATTCGTATTAAAGTACCTAGTGTTTCTCATGATCAGGTATTATAGTGTGCCCTAATGTGTTTAAATTCATCATTGAATATTTTTTTCTTTTTATTTTTTCCGAACACATCCTAAAAAAATTAAATAAAAATAATAAGAATTAAATTTTATATGAAAACCATTAAAGATTGGGAATACCCTAAACTCACCAGTCTTCAAATATGTGATCATTTTTTTATATTGTGTTTTTGGACAGTTGGAGAATATGGGTACACCCTCTAAATCAGAACCAACTCTAATCCACCAACCATCATATAACTTATTCTTATATGATTTCTATAACTTTCCAAGATCTATCAACCTTTCAACCTTGGTAGCTTCACCATCAGGAAAGTTAAACTGACTCTACAATGAACATGTTAATTCATATAAATACAACAATAATATAAATAAAAAATTATAAAATGTTCTTACCCATATATGTTCCCATGATTTTTCATTGATGTCATTACTGAAATGTCTCCATGAGACCGATTCTACCAGAATGATATCGCGGTACTTGGATAAAGTGTCCATGAAACTTATAGACTACCTGGAATTTTTACCTATCATCTGATTTTCTTTATTTTAATATATCATTATCTATGTTTGGAGATTCCAATATTCTTGTACATAGGTGTGTCCATGTCACCTACTAGAATATCCCACTGAATAAGATAACAACGAAAAAAAGAATTAAGTCATGGTAAAACAGGACAAAAATGAATTGATATAATTAGACATAGTTATAATTAAAAAACTTGATGCAGACTTCTCAATAGACTATGATGGATTTGTGGGATGTCCTGGATTAGTAGCTTTTGAAGTATGTGTTTGTTCTAAGGCATGATTTGGGTGATCTTCATGCACTAGAGTGGAAGCTGAAGGAACAAACTCATCAGATCCTGGATGGATTGTAGGAAATGGTGGCAGCATAGACATGGAAGAATATCGGTAGTAGGCTTGGGGATAGATCAAAGGATATGAATATGGTAAATATGGGAACATCCCTAGAGTCAATGTAAAAATGGTTTGGGAAGAAAAGTCTAAATGAGATGATGATGGAGGCATGAGTGGGAACATCCCTAGAGGCAGCTTAGACATGGTATAGGATGAATATGATAAATGAGAAGATGATGGAGGCATGAATGGGAACATACCTGGAGTCAATATAAACATGGTATAGAAATAAAAGGCTAAGTGAGATGATCATGTATGCATGGATAGGAACATCCCTAGAGGGTAAAGTGGAGGATGTAAAGGTGTGGTAAATGGAGGGTCTGCTGGTGGGTTAGGGTGGGAATGGGTATTACGAGTGCTCTGTCTAGGTCTAGGAGCATCCCCGCTTAGACCAATGCTAGTAGGATGATGAGGAGTTAGCTCTGGTGGAACTCAATGTCCCTACAAAAATTTATAAATAATATGAACACTACATTATATGTAATGTAGATGAAAAATATTATAATTATTATACTCGCTAAGGGAATAAAAGAAGGCAACCCACACCCACACATCTATCGATCAACATAAAATAATCACTTACTTTGAAATTTTTAAGTATTTTTCATAATCTCTATAAGAATGAAATGTACATTTTTTAGAAATAGTTTTTAAAAATAATGCATTCAACTTAGAATTCAAAGAAGTCATAAACAATATCATAAAATGTTTTAGTAACAAAAATCTAAAACTAAGTTATACATTTTTAAAAAACCCATTTTAATGCAACGAAACCAAAAAATACTAAGATAAAAATATCATTACAAACTGAAACAAAATTAAAGTAATTATAGTAATACCAACCTAAGAAACTCATGTCAAGGTAAACTGAATAAACTATGAACATATATGGTTACTTCTATATATTACCCACCACTACTTCAGGTTCAAAATCAACTCTCACAATGGGACAATTTGAGTCATCAAATTAAATATTTTGGTCAACACCAATGGAGGCATCAATGGTTTCAATTTGGACCCTAGCATCATGAAAAATATGTCTTGGGATTACTTCATTAATGACACTATAATTAGGTCTCATATGATCTTTCACATAAAACACTTATTTTTCCATTGATTTTAAAATGTATGGTTCATTGGTATCTATAAATCAACTCATGTCAATAACTATGAATCCAAAATCATCAATAAATGTATCATTTCACATCATTAAATCAAACCATTTACATTTCATCATAGTGGATCTACCTTGATAGTAGTAATCCAATAATAATATTTTCTTAACAAGTCCATAATAATACCTAGCTTCATATTGGGGCCGACTATTTGATGCACTGGAATAATAGTCCATTGTAGAAGTTAAAATAATGTCATCATGTCGTGTTCTCATTTTGACCACTCAATCAGTTTTAACAAATTTATACTCATTTATTATTAAATATTTTCATTCACGAACCAAAGAATTGGGACCCAAATCCAATGCTCTTAATTCATGAGAAATAGAGTCAATAAGTAAACTCAATACCTAAAATATATATGAATAAAACAATTAAATGGATATCTATATTTTAAGTTAATTAAATTAATGGTTATACCTTGTATTTCAACCAAGAAAGAAACTCTTGGCTATGAAAAGCCTCTCACCTTCTCAAAGGTAACGATCGATGAACTCTACTTATAATTTGTTTAGGTACCCTATATAAAATGATAATAAAAGTATAAAGTATATGTGAAATGACATAGTATGAGATAATATATAAATATCCAAATTACTTTATATAATCATAAAAAACCATAGTTAAACAATATGTTATGGAAAATGGGGTAGTGTTTTAGGAAGTTTAGAGGTAAACCAGTGTGAAACAAGATGTTATGAAAAATAAATTTTCTCCCACGTGACTCTGGAGATAGTATAGGGTGAGTACGCATGTTTTTTTTGAGGTTTTAAAGGTTTAAATCTCTCTTGTATGGTCTTTAATACTATGTAGGACGACTATGTATCTTTTTAAAGTGTCTTAAAAATGTGATTTTTAACCCCAAACACCCTCTTTCCTCCCTCATTTCGACCCCAACTCAAAATATGTGTTCTTAGGTGATTTTTTAACATTCTTGGTTAGTTTTATTCCCATCTAATCCTTATAGATCAAAGTTAATTCCCTTTCCACTTCTTCTTATATTCTTGTTTATGATCTCATATCATGCCTAAGGTTTGATCTAGGGATTTTCATGTGATATTTTTATTGTATCATGGTGAAATCCTCTTGGGAAATGGTCCTTTTATTAATATGGTCTAAATAAATTCTAAAATATGGATTTAGAACATTATTGGGAGGCACATAAATAATGATTGAAAGGGAGGTAGGGATTTATTTTAATTTTTATTTTTTGGGTTAATTTTTTAGATATGTAATTTATAGAATTTTTTGTTTTTGTCTAGGATGGTACTTAATGAGGTTGGTGATGACCTGTTGGGATAGAAATGGATATTTGGAAGTTTTCATGAACTAAGATGGAATTCCATACAACCCGACACCTGACCTAGTCCAAGACAAGGCTTGAGATGCATTCTCAATCCTCTCAGGCTGGCGACTAGTGTCGAGCATAGAAGTTAACATGGTAGGAATGATTTTTTCCAAAAAACAACCAGGATAAAATAAACTGAACAGAGCATGCAACAAAACTAATAAAAACTGAACATCAATAAATAAAATGAGATCCAGATACATTAGCAGATAAAAAAACAAATCTTAAAACAAAACAAAAAACAAAATGGAACCCAACTAGATCTCCACCCAACCTATGGTTCACCACCAACCACAAGAGCAACTTTCTCCAAAGGCATCCTGTCACACCCCGACCATAGTTTTTATTTATTTTTATTTACTTATTGATGTTGGACATTTTGGTTGAGTTTTGGGTTGAGTGTCCAACAAAAGTATTTGTGTTTTTATTGTTTCATTTTTCTTTTATCCCTTTACATGGTTATTATGTGTGGTATTGGGAGAAATTTTCATGTTTGGGAGTTTGTGGCACCCACGATGTCACTACTTTGTGTTTAAATAATTCAAGGATCATTGGGAGGGATTTTCTAGTGTTTGGGGTTTCATGTGAGGGTTTTTGGACAATTTTTTAGGCCACATGGTTTGAGTATGGTTTTCCTAAACCATGAATCTTAAACCTGTAAGTTTGTAGAATGTTTCCAGTAGTAGTCGCACAGTTTGCGCATGGTTTACAAAATCGTGCTACAAAACTATGCAACCCATTACAACTAAAATAAATTTAATTTTAAAAACCCAATTTAAGTTTTTCCACCTCAAAATTGAAGCCCTTCCTATTAGGTTTTGACTTGAGGGAGCCCCCCTTATTCGGTTTCATCTTGGGACACGTTTTGGGTTACTTTTCACTAAATTTTAGTGATTCTTCATGATTTCTTCATCAAATTCTTCCCTTTTATCTTCTCCTCTCTTCCCTCTCTTGATTCCTCTGATTATATTGGTGGGGTTCCACCTTAGACAAACCCTAGATATTAGGGTTTATGTGTAGTTTGATTTTATTGATGTTTAGGGTGTGAGGATTGATCTTAATGGTGTATTCTTCCTTATCTAAGAGTTCTATTGCATCTGCACTCCATTAAGGTAGGTGTTTCCATTATTTTACTTTATTGAATATGTAATTGATGTTTAATATTTACTAGTTGATTTTAAATAATTTATAAACATGTTTTGAATACTTGTGATATATTGGTTTGATGTATTGTAGTGGTTTCATGTTGATAGAATTTGATAAAATTGGTGTTCCAAGGGTTTCTTTTGTTATTCTTACAAAAGTAAGCACACAATGTGTTCAATGAAATGTTAGTTGGTTTTAAAAAGGGTTTTCTTGAGTATAACTATATTTTTATGTATGAAAGGTGTTTTATAAAATTAAAAATGTTCTTTTAAAGCAAAATTTATTAATTTGGGTTGTATTTTCCCCTAGATACGTTTTATTAAATTGATTGGATTATTATTTGGGTTTGATATGTGGAACATGGTGATTTTTATAATGTGATTTATTGTGTTTAGTGGAAAATATGTGATGTTTCTTTGTAAATATTTTGGGGAAGAAATAATTGTGGTATTACATTGGATGTGGGAACATCTATGTGTTCCCAAAGTGAACACATGGATGGGAACACAAATGATGATGGTTATGTTTAACATAAAACCCGGTTTTAAACACACTTTTATTTCTCTTTTAAACTCTTGGTGTTTAATTTAACTACCTTTGTTTCCAAATGACACAAGTTTTTTTTTCAAATGATATGTTTAATATTATGTCTTGTTTGGTATTTTATAAAATACAATTGGTATCTAAATGATATGGAATATTATTTGGCATCTTTAAGTGCATTGTGTGTTTTCATCTTGGTCTTGAAATAAGGTTGAAAATGAAGTTGGATTGGGTATGATGGCATGTTTGGCATTACTCTTTGGAAATTGGTTGTTTATATTGATTTTAAAAATGGTTGATAATTTTTTTAAAATTGTATTTGAAATGGACATGATGTAAGGCCCGGTTGGAACTTTGTAATGTTGGTAAATGAATGTGGTTTTAAAAATGTGAACACCCGGTTGGAAACTTAAGGTGTTTTGTGAAATAGTTTAAAATATTATGTGATGTGATGGTCTGGTTGGAACTAGTGAATAGTTTGATATATGATAGGAACTCCTATAGAGGTATTTCATTGAATGGGTTATCATATAGGTGTTTTTAGTGTTTGGGGTAGGCAAGTACAGCGATGACAGGTCAGGGGGGTCACCTGTGTGAGGGCCTTCTACTAACATGGTGTATTATTACCATGGGTTTACTGGAATACTTTTAGAGGGTTGAGTGATGGATACTTTTTGACCCTGATTTGATGGGTTGGAACCCCATGGATTTCTAGAGGCCAGGTGGGATGTGCCACTGGTGAACCTAGTTTAGAGTCGTGAGTTGGTTATTGACTATGGAGATGCACCATATGCCAACAGGTGAGTCTAGGCCAAGTACACCCAAGGATTTCTCTAGGGATATTTAGAAAATGTCTATGGTTTTTTATCTATATTTTTTTGTTCATTTTTCTACTGAACTTGGTTTTCTATTTACACTACTTATTAATTTTCAGTATGAATTTGTATTGCTTTGTTGGATTTTAGTTTTGGTTTTTTATTCTAAAATGTGAACCTATTTTGAAAATGAGAATGTGGCATGTGTTGTTGGATAAGGGAAAGATATGGTTGTTTTTTTAATGGTTAAAACCTATTTTTATGTTTGTATTTCAAACTAGTGTTTGTGGACTATTTTGGGAAAGGAAATGTATGGATTATATGGTGGTTTCCTACTGAGATTCTTAAGCTCACACCCTACTTGTACCATTCGGTGTTGGTATACCTGAGTTTTTTTATAGTTTCAGATTTCTGGTTTGAGTTCCTTTATAGAAGGCTGGTTGGTGGATGGTGGTGACCAAGAGGTCACATGGAGATTGTGGTAGCATGGTTTAGTCTCAGCTTTGTATTTAGCTTCTATTTCATTTAGATATTGTAACAGAATCAGTTTTGTTTATTTATTTGAGATTCATTTATGGTTGGATCTTCTACTTGTTCAATTATTTTATTTTGATCCTGGTTATATAATGGGCTAAATAATTCCCTCTATATTACCTTTGATGTCCAACACTTTTTTCTAGCCCATGGAGATCGGGAACACCCTTCGGGCCATGTCTTAGACCGGGTGGGATGTCGGGTTGGATGGCATCCTAGCTTGGTTTGTGACACAACTCAAACCAAAAACTTGAACCAGAAAAATAGCTTGGGTCTACCGATATCGAGTGAAACAAGTAGGGTGTGATAATAAATATCTTATTAGGCAAGAAAAACAAAGACCATATAATTACTTTCCCAAAATAGTCCATAAACACTAGTTTGAAATACATCTAGAAATTAAGGTTTTACCATTCTAAAGAAACAAACCCAACTTTCCAAAAATTCCCTTTCTAAGAAACACACAACTTTCCTTTTTAAAATGGTTTTACATTCCAAAATCCAATTATAAACCAAACCCCAATTAAAAATCCATACTAGAAGGAAGGAAAAGTGGCTATGCTGAAAATAAAGAAAACTAAATAAGAGAGCACAAACTATCAGGGATAAAAATAAAAGTGCAGGAGAAACAAACAAAACCTATAGATAGATAATAATGGGAATTTCCTAAACATATCTAGAAGCGATCTATAGACATACTCATATCAGGATCACCTATCAACATATGGTGTATCTTCATAGTCAATAATAAACTGGGTTCTTTAAACTATCTAATCCAGTGGCATGTCCCACCTGGACTCTCAACAAATCTAGGGGGTATCAACCCGTCTAATCAGGGTCAATAAGAAACCATCACTCGACCCTCTAGATGATACCCAAGAATCCCATGATAATAGTACTTAGTGAATAGTGAGGTCCTCATATGCGTGGCTCAAACTGAAACCCACAGCCACCATTATTTCCTAGCCCAAACACTAACACCACCTATTTGATAACCCTCTCTCGAATCATCCACCATAAAGGTTCCCATATCACATATAACTTCTCAAATTTCTAACCGGGACATCACATAACATGAGTGCCAAAACCAATTTCCAAAAACACCACAAGGTACCAACCGGGTCTTCACATTTATATAAAACAAATTAATTTCCAAAAACACTTCTAAAACCATTTCCCAATAAGGATGAAAATACACAACATGCTCTAAAGGTTCCAAAAGGCCATCATTATCATTTAGTTAACAAACCTTATTTCAAGGTGAAAATGGGTCAAGAATTAGGAAACACTTTTAAAACAACCTTAAAATTCATTTGAAGACCAAATGACCATTTAGAAACCAATGAAACAAATTGAAAAAATTAGGGGTTTGAAAGAACCATTCAGGGTGAAGAAGGTTAGAGAAGAGAAGGAAGGAAGAGGATCATTTTGAAAACTCGGTTGAAGAGGGAAAATTTCTAAGAAGGGCCATCATCATTTGTGATCCTATCCATATGTGCACCCTATGAACATATGGATATTTCCAAATATAATGTAACCTAATGGTTGAAATAATAAAACACCCAATGACCAATTTAAATATTCACCAATAACATTTTCACTAAAAATAATAACCCACACATAAGCATCATAACACAAAGAGGCACTACAACCACTCACAAAGCTCAAATCACAATGAAAACCAAGTTACCAAAGCATAACCAAGGCTGACCATTATCTCAAAACACCCAATTACATTTTAAAAAGGCCATTAGAATTTTAACAAACAACTCGCATACATATACATATAGACATAACTTGGGAAAAGCCTTCAAAAACCAATTCGCATCAAATTTCCACCATAAAACACCACCAAAATTCAAAAAACACATAAAAAGCATGAATCACACCTTTATAAATCTATTTAGGAAAGGTAAAGCATAAATGTAATGTGTCAGAAATGAAAATAATTGAAACACATACCTCAACAGCATGCAGATGCGACAAAACTCCAGGATAAGGAAGAACCAAGACCAAAAGATAATCTGCACACCCTAACATCAAAGAAATCGAACCACACGTCAACCCTATCCTCTAGAGTTAATCTAAAAGGAATCCCCACTAATAGAAACCAAGAACTCAAGAGAGAAGGAAGTGGAGATGAGAAAATAAACCAACAATCCAAAGGAACTCAACTTAAATTCTGTAAGAGAGCACAAAAGAAGGAGGATAATCCAAGAGAAGAGGATTTGGGAGCCTCTTAGTGTTCCAAAAATGATCCAAGGGCGAGAAAATCCTGAAATGGGTTAAAAAATAAGAGGGGAAAACTTTGAATTTCAAGTTTGAAGAAATATAGAAAACTCGCATGGTTTGGTCGCACAGTTTTCCAAATAGTGCACCAACCGTGCACACCCTACTGGAGAGAAGGGGAACCTCTCATGGGCTGGATACATAGTTTGGGAAACCATGTTATATCCATTCACTGCAACTCTATTAAATGATAGATCCATTTCACATGCTTGTTTCATGGTTTCAGAAAATTGTGTACAAGCCATTCCCCTTGTCCCTGACACCCAAGACAAGTCGTATGGTCTCTCCTAGGCCTCACATGGTTCGAACCAAACCATGCTCAAACCATGATAGGAAAATCGTGAAAGAAGGAATTGAACTGAAAAAACCATTTTTCTTAATAGGACACATGGTTGACCTTCAAACCATGCACACTAACCATGCACAGGCCAACAAGCCACCTAAAAACTCTAAAACTGAAAAATTTTCACTGGGGACTCGACCCAAACCTCATCCAAAATAACCCAAGGCCAAGAAAAGAATAAAATAAAATAAAAATTTTGATCAGGGTGTGATAATTCTCCCCACAAAAAAAATCTGCCCTAAGAAAGTCACTCAGCCAAAAGAGGAACCAAAACTCAAGCTTAGAACCGAATAAAACTAAATAAAAGAACAAACCTCAGTGTGACCTTTCGCTCCACTAGTACACCCAAACAACACTAAAATAAACCATCATAGGGAGAACCATGGGAAATAGAGAAGGGTTCTCCCCACTATAAGGAACCATCTAACACCACTATCAGAACTAGGAACTCCCAATGCAAACCAAAAACCCTTAACACAAGGGTAAACCCATGGAAGGAATCTAACCAAACCACAAGATTAACCATGATTATTCAATCATACAAGACCTGAGAATCTTTAAAACAAGCAGAACTGAAAAATGAAACAAATTCACCAAAGGCTAAGCATTCAAAGATCCACTTCTACGAAATGCAGCTATAAAGTTACAAAGAAAAAAACCACCAATCCCTTTACAACAAAGAAAACTTACAAAATACAAGGGAACTATAACCTATAACTTAAACCTACTCCACTCTGATTTCAGAGAAAAAAACTCGGGCCAACCATATAAGGACCTGGCCTTATACATTATATAATATAGTTAATTCTACTATAAAACACTTATTACATTCCCAAAGATATTTTTGGTTTAGATTTTTAGAAATTTAGGACATAATTCATACATATCAACACAAAATCATAAAAATTGGGTACTAATAAAACATTATCCATTTCTTTCATAATAATTTTTTTTAATGAAATAAGAATTCTTTAAAATCATTCATATTTCCTTCTTTTTTTCTATTACCCATCCTTAAAACCTATGAAAAACATTTTAAAACTTGGGATGAGCACAGAATCTTAGTAAGTAACATAAAGAGAAGGAAATAAACCATTAGTCCTTGAATACTTATAAACATATAAAATTATTTTCACAAAGACATACTTCTCACCCATAAAGTATCATATACTTACTTTGTGAAAACAAGATATTTCCAAAAAACATAGAGAACATAAATAAAACCATAAAGGTATCTTGGGTAATTAATTAATTATGATTTATAGACCTCATGGATACCATATGATTTTTAACCCTCATGGATACCTTACAATTTAACCCTCATGGCTACCTTATGATGTAACCCTCATGACAACCTCATGGTGTAACCATCATAGTTACACTTGGAGTAACCATACAGACGACCTCCAATATAAACATACCCAATGAATTGGAGGTAGATATAGGTACCACCCCTCATAATAAAAAATTTCCATTAACCATAACATAATCATCAAACATTAACACTTTCATAAAAACATTCCTTTTGAATTTTGTAAAAATAGAAATTTAAAAGAGGTTTTTAAAGAAAAGTCCCTTAAAAATATCATATCATTGAAGCAAGAATTGATAAAATGAAAGGAATATATATATTCACTATAAATACACATAATATAACATAATATAATCAAATTTTATTTCACAAATAATATTATCATGACAAAATCATTGAAGTAGAAGGTTAACCCAAAGAATGAAAATTAGGTTAAGAATTCCCTTACCCCAGGTTCTTCTTACTTAATATGTTTTTAAACATCATGTATAATGGTTAAAAGAGTGATATTAATATGTTAAAGAAACATATTCATTTTTATAACACCTTATATGATCATTTTATAACATAATTCTTCCTATTTATTAATAATATTTTGTTATTTCCATTGTTTTGGGTGCATTCTTTACATGGTTTCCATTGTGGGTTCGCAATAGATTCTCTTGTTGAATGAAAGTGAAACTCCAGGAGTGGAATGAAATTGTATTAATATTTTTATATAATATTAAATGATACCATAAATCATTTTTTTTCAGATATTATGATGAATCCTTATATAAAAAATTAATGATATTCATTTAGATCATTTTGGCGGTTCTTCGGTAATCACATACTAGTTTTGTTATATAATTTAATATTATGTATATATGTTAAATACCTAATATAAAAGAGGTTATATCATAAACATTAAAATATGATTCAACCATTAAAATGGTTTTATGCACATCCATGAAGGTGGTAAAATAAAATTAAAGTGTTTCGTCCATGATAGCGATAGATCGACACATAACGGATGATGTTTTCATTCTTAGTATAAAAGGAAGAGAAGAAGAAGTTTGATGATTAATTTTTCCATAAACATAATAAAATTACAGTATATATAAGATACTGGAGTTTTCATGCCTCTTTGATAAGGGAATGTGAAGAGATTATAAGAAAATAATAATAATTGAAAAGAAAATCAAAGAAAAATAAAGAGAATGTTACCTCTTGAATCCTCCTCCTTGAGAATCTCCTTAAGGCCCTTGGTTTTAGACTTTTGGTGAGACAAGATGGTTTTGGACTTGGGGAAGAGACTTGGTAAGATAATTGAGTAAAATTTAACAAGATACAAGGCTTTGATATGTGTAGAGAATAGGTGGTGAGGGGTAATATTTATAATGGAGGAGAGGAGGGGGTTTTGATTATTTTATTCATTAGTTTATTATGTTGGCTCAATACTATGAATAGTTTGAGAATTATCACTAAATATATTAAAATTATGTAGTATTGTTTGATGTTTTTGTCTTAAATCATCCTTACATCATCTATGACTCAATAATTCATGTATTTAGCATTTATCATAAATTATCGTATTTTACTATTCACAAAAAATTAAACTATTTCAGAAAAATCCCAAAAAAAATCACCCTAACCATTTTTTGACGTGTAGAATTCAAAAATGAACTCAATTTTTTTAAAATAATTTTATAAATTTGGGAAATTTAATTTTTAATTAAAATAATAATTTATTTGAAAAATACCAATTTTAAAACTGTAACTAATTTTATAACACCTTGAAAAATTAATCAAGGTCTCATAAAATAATCTTATCATCACAAGACAATAAAATATTAATTTATGAATATGTTTTATGAAAATATATTTTATTTTAAATAATTATATTAATTATAAAATTATAATTTACTATTTATGACTCACAAAAATATCAACACTTAATTTATAATTTTGAAAAAAAATATTTACTTGTTCAAAGATATAAATATATCATATTTTAACTTATAAGATGGTTAATTTTTATTTATACTTTATTAGGTGAGGTTACTATTATATTGGCAAGATAAATATTCCTAATGATCAAGTTACTATTTCATCAGTATAAATCCCTTAATTTCTATAAATACTACTTATTTCATTATAAATTTATAATGAATTTAACTATTTAATTCTAGTATGAAAACAAATTATTTTACAAGAACTTGGGTTGTTGCGAACCACCCACTCACACCCATGATTCCTAACTACATGAAAAGCTTCACTACGGGGCCAATGGCTAGAGCCATGATGTCTGAAGCATCTTCTGCCACACATTCAGGAGATGGAATCCTCTAATAAAGACTTATTCTTCTAGAAACTCCTCTTGTAGAACTTCTCCAAGTGACCCAAGTGGCCAAATCATCGTCAAGCCTTTGGAGGATTGCGACAAAATGACTTCAAATGCCTAAAACAACCACATTGGAAGAACATGAATGCTTGGTCCAATGATCAAGAAACTGAAATTGGTTGAAGAGACTCCATAGGAATAGGTTCCTTCAGCATACGCCTCCCACCAGATGAGAAACCTTCATGAGAACCAACTTCCACAGACAGTACCCTGGAAACCAACTCGGCTAGAAACGCTTCTTCAACCAACCTATCAAACATAACTTCACCAGATGAAAGAAATTTCTCCTTGATCTATGGTTAAAGATGAAAACAAATATAGGAACTTTAAGTTGATCCTCTGATGCAACCACTGAAGAAAATAAAACTTGCTCCTTAAACTGATGGACATAGATCTTCACTGTCTGTTATCCTTGTCGAACGCCCAACATCTCAGCCACTTTATTCACCTTCACCTCATTAGGTACAAACTGTTGGATGAAGGTGGCTTTAAACACTTCCCAATACATTCCATCTTGTGATGATGTCGAGATGATCACCTTCCACCAGTCCAAATCTGGACCTTCAAATGAACTAAAAACAACACACACCCTCACAAATTCGGGAGTTCTGAATGACCTGAAGATACCTTTGACTTCCTCAAGCCACTTCGCATCCACTAACGGACCTCGATCACCATAGAAAATAAGCAACATCCAAAAAGGATTCGACTCTGCCACCCCACTCAGGGTTTGGGTAGGGAAGACAACCGAGAAAGACCCACTAGAGACCTTTGGGACCTTTCTGGGCGGCGTACTCTGAGCAGAAAGAAAACACACTATCGAAATCAACATCAACCAAAACTCAAAAAAAGGAAACACCTCAATCCAAAATAACAGGCTCATAATCCAAATATTATAAACATAACCATAATCCTCTTTTCAAAACCCACCATTCCCATTCTGATTTCAAAATCACCTTCATCCAAGGCCACTTTCCAAATTCCAAAATTCACTTTTCAAAACCAACTCACACACCAAGTCCCACTTTTAAAACAAAAACAAAACTAAAATCATTTTTCTTTTTGAAAATACTTTTCCCCAAATCATTCTAATTTTTAAAATCCACTCAAACCGACCAAAACCAGGTCAAAAAACAACTCACACCAAACTCTTGGGATAGGGAACTAGTATTTGTGCATTACTTAGCAACATGGTTAGTAGACCATGCCCCAGGAAATCCCCAATAAATAAAAATATCCTGAGTTGTGAACTTGGGCTCCACATGGGTCACTACTCCATATGAGACCACCACACCACACTGGATCACTTATGTTTTCATCCCCTGTCCACATAAACCAAAACAAAAATAAAGACTCAAATCCCAAACTTCCACTAGAAACTTGAGGATCGAAATAAGAAAGAGTTCAGAACACTCTTTATGCACCTACCTTCTTAGTCCCGATAGAACTAATCTCCATTTTACCTGATGCCCTAAATAATAAAGGGCTACTCTAATACCATTTTTTCATGAACCAAGTCGGGATGCCATCTAACCCGTCACTTGAACCAGTCCGAGACAAGGCCCGAGAGGCATTCTCGATCCCCTAAGGATGGAGACTAGCACCGGACATCAAATTTATCACAGTGGAAATGATTTAGCCAAATAAATAACCAGGATTAAATAAATCAAACAGATAATGAAGAACAACTAATAAAAACTAAACAACAATAAATACAACCAGATCCAGATACAATAATAGCTAAAAAATATCAAAACAAAACCAGAACCAAATTGGAACCCAACAAGATCTCAACATGACTGATTGGTTACCACCAACCCAAAGACCAACCTGCTCCAAAGGCAACTCAAACCAAAAACCCAAACCCTCAAAATAGCTCAGGTCTACCGACGCCGAGTAGCACAAGTAGGGTGTGAGAAAAAAATCTTAGTAGGTAAGCACCATAGAGTCCATACATTTCTTTTCCCAAAATAGTCCATAAAAATAGTTTGAAATACATCTAGAGATTAGGGTTTAACCATTCTAAAAAAACAAACATAGATTTCCAAAAAATCCCTTTTAAAAAAATACACACATCTTTCCTTTTTAAAACATTTTTACATTCCAAAACCCAATTCGAAACCAAAACCCAATTAAAAATCCATACCAGAATAAAGGAAAAAATGGTTATGCTGAAAATAAAGAAAACTGAATGAGCGATCACAATCTAGTAGGGCTAAAAATCAAAGTGCAGTAGAAAAAAAACATAACATACAGATAGATAATCATGGGTATTTCCTAAACATCTCTTGAAGTGATCCCTGGACATACTCAAATCAGACTCACCTATCGACATATGGTGTAACTCCATAGTCAATAACCAATAGGCCTCTCTAAACTAGACAATCCAGTGGAACATCCCACCTGGCCTCTCAGCAAATCCAGGGGTACCAACCCATGTAATTAGGGTTTATAAGAAACTGTTACTCGACCCCCTAGATGACATCTATGAATCCCATGATAATAGTACTTAGTGAATGGGGAAGTCCTCACACATGTGGCTCAAACTGAAACCTACATCCATTGTTCTTTCCTAGACCAAACACTAACACCACCTATGTGATGACCCTATCTCGTAGGATCCACCATAGAGGTTCCCATATCACATAGAACGTCTCAAAGTTCCAACCAGTTCATCACATCACGTGAGTTCCAAAACCACTTTCCCGAAACACCAGAAGTTACCAACTGGTCCTTCACATTTCTGTAAACCAAATTCATTTCCAAAACTACTTCTAAATACATTTACCAACAAGGATGAAAACACAAAACATGCTCTAAAGGTTCCAAACGGGCCTTCATTATCTTTTAGTTACCAAACCTCATTTTAAGGTTCCAAATAGGTCAAGCCTTAGGAAACACATTTCAAACAACCTTCAAATTCATTTGAAGAACAAATAGCCATTTAGAAACCAAGGGGCCAATTTTAAAGCATTAGGGTTTTGAAAGAACCATTCAGGGTGTATAAGGTTAGAGAAGATAATGAAAGGAAGAGGAGCATTTTGAAATCTGAGTTCAAGAAGGACATTTTCTAAGAAGGGCCATCATCATTTGTGAGCCTATCCATATGCACTCTTCATCCACAAATGGATATTCCCACGTGGAACCCAATGGTTAAACCAATAAAACACCCAACGACCAATTTAAAGAGTCACCATTAATATTTCCACCAAAAACAATAACCCAAACATAAGCACCACAACACAAAGAGGCACTAAAACCACTCACAAAGATCAACTCACAAGGAAAACCAAGTTACCAAAGCATAACCAAGGCCAACCATTATCTCAAAACACCCAATTACATTTTAAAAAGGCCATTATCATTTTAACAAACACATTGCATACATATACATATAGACATAACTAGGGGAAACCATTTGAAAACCAATTCGTATCAAATTACCACCATGAAACACCACAAAATAATCAACAAGCACATCACAAGAATGAATCACACCTTTATAAATGTATTTAGGAAATCTCAAGCATCAATGGAATGTGTCGGAAAAGAAAATAATGGAAACACCTACCTCAACGACATGCAGATGTGATGAAAATCTGGGAGAAGGAAGAACCGAACCCAAGAGACAATCCGCACACTCAAACATCAAAGAAATCGAACCACAAATCAACCCTAGCCTATAGGGTTCAGCCAAAAGGAATCCCCGCCAAGAGAAACCAAGAACTCAAGAGATAAGGAAGAGGGGATGAGGAAATAACCAAAAATCCAAAGGAACTTGCCTTAAATCCTTTGAGGGAGCACCAAAGAAGGAGGAACCAAGAGAAGGGGGTTTAGGAGCCCCTTTGAGCACAAAAAAAACAAGCAAAGGGGGAGGAAATCCTGAAAGGGGTTAAAACATAAGAGGGGAAATTTGGAATTTTAAGTTTTAAGAAATCTGGAAAACTCGCATGATTCACTACAGGAAAAATGGATTTTTGGGATGGGCTATTTGCGATGGGCCCGGCTCCCATCACAAAAGACCCTTCCAAAGGACTATTTGCGATGGGATTGGAATCCCGTCACAAATACCCATGGTCATGTAAAGTTAATTATGACAGGATCATTCTCCCGTCGCAAATAATATTCGTCTTTTTATTTATTTATTTGGGAATGGAATTAATTCTCATCACAAATACTCTGTCGACAGGTGAGTATTTGTGGCGGGACCCTTCACAAATAATTTTTTAACCACCGCCTCAATTATTTATTGTGGGGACTATTTGTGATGGGAACCCCGACGCTAATAATCTAACCTATATATACTCTCCCCCGCCCCAATTTTTTCTCTCTCCTTTGCTCAGTTTTATCCTTCTTCTCTTCACTTGTTCAAGTAGAGTTTAAATTTTTACGATGAAGAAAATTTTGAGGTTTGTGGCGAACAAAAGCTTCATTTTTATTGTATTTATGTAATGTTTTAAATTTTTATTTTATTTATTTTATTTTTTATTAGATTTTAATATATTTTTTTGTAATTAGAGTCAATTTGAAATAATTATTTATAATTAGAAGTGATTCTTTATAATTAGCAGTAGTTATTTTAAATTATAAATATATAGTTTTAATTAGCTGTAAAGTTTTTAATTAAAAAGTAACTAATTTAAATTTGCAATAATTAGTTTTAATTATCGATAAATAGCTATAATTAACGATAATTAGTAATAATTAAAAATTAAAGGTAAATCGCTATAATTAGTTAAAATTACTATAACGTAGAATTATTTAGTAAAAATCAACTGTAAATCACCATAATTATTAAAAATTTGTGGTAATTAGATATAATTATCAAAAAAAGCAATAATTAGTAAAAATTAGCAGTAATTTGTAAAAAATAGTGGTAATTAGTAAAAAATAGTTGTAATTAATATTAATAAGCGGTAATTAGTAAAAATTAGCGATAAATAAATATAATTATAAAAAATTAACCGAAATTAGTAATAATAATTGGTAGTTAGCAGTAATTGGAAATAATTAGTGGTAAATAGCAGCAATTAGCGGTAATTGGTAATAATTAGTAGTAATTAGTAAAAATTAAGGCTAAATCAGTATAATTAGAAAAAATTAACGTAATGTAGCATTAATTAGTAAAAATTAATGGTAAATCCCTATAATTATAAAAGAAATGTGGTAATTAGACATAATTAGTAATAATAAGCGGTAATTAGTAAAAATTAAAGGTAATTAGTAAAAATTAGCGGTAATTAGTTAAGATTAACAGTAATTTTTAAAAAATAGTTGTAATAAGTACTAATTAGCGGTAATTAGTAAAAATTAACAATAAATCAATATAATTATTAAAAATTAGTGGTAATTAGTAAAAAAAATTATAAACTAATAAAAAATAGTAATAATAAGTGGTAATTGGATGTAATTAGTAAAAATTAGCGGTAATTAGTAAATATTAGCGGTAATTAGTAATAAGTAGCGGTAATTAGTAAAAAGCAGTGGTAATTAGTAAAAATTAACGGTAATGAGTAAAAAAAGTAATAATTGGTATTAATTAGCATTAATTTGGAAAAATTATCAGTAAATCAATATAATTATTAAAAATTAGCGGTAATTAGTAAAAAATTGCTATAAATTAATAAAAATTAGTAATAATAAGTGGTAATTAGCAGTAATTAGTAAAAATTAGCAGTAATTAGGAAAAATTAGCGAAATTGGTAAAAATTAACGGTAATTAGTAAAAAATAGCAGTAATTGGTATTAATTAGAGAAAATTAGTAACAATTAGCGATAAATCAATATAATTATTAAAAATTAGCAGTAATTAGTAAAAAATAACGGTAATTAGTATTAATTAGCAATAATTATTAAAAATTAGCAATAAATGAAGATAATTAATAAAAATTAGCAGTGATTAGTAAAAAAATCTAAACTAATAAAAATTAGTAATAATAAGTGGCAATTAGCGATGATTAGTAAAAATTTGCGTTAATTAGTAAAAAATTGCGAAAATTAGTAAAAATTTACGGTAATGAGTAAAACCTAGTGGTAATTAGTATTAATTAGCAGTAATTAGTAAAAATTAGCGGTTAATCAATATAATTATTAAAAATTAGTGTTAATTTGTAAAAAATTGTTATAAATTAATAAAAATTAGTACTAAAAAGTGGTAATTAGAATTAATTAGTAATAATTAGCGGTAATTAGTAATAATTATCGACAATTAATAAAAATTAGCGGTAATTAATAAAAATTAACAGTAATTAGTAAAAAATAACGGTAATTAGTATTAATTAGTGATAAATCGATATCATTACTAAAAATTAGCAATAATTTGTAAAATATTGTTATAAACTAATAAAAATTAGTAATAATTAGTAGTAATTAGCATTAATTAGTAATCATTAGCAGTATTTAGTTATAATTAGTGGTAATTAGTGAAAATTAGTGGTAATTAGTAAAAAATTGTTAAAACTAATTAAAATTAGTAATAATAAGTTGTAATTAGCAATAATTAGTAATAATTAGCGGTAATTAGTAATAATTAGTAGTAATTAGTAAAAATTAGTGTTAATTAGTAAAAAATAGCAAAAAATAGCAAAAATTAGTAGTAATTGGTAATAATGAATGGAAATTAGTAAAACAATAGTGATAATTAGTATTAATTAGCGGTAATTAGTAAAAATTAGCGATAAATCAATATAGTTATGAAAAATTAGTGGTAATTAGTAAAAAATTATTATAAAATAATAAAAATTAGTAATAATAAGTTGTAATTAATAATAATTAGTAATAATTAGCAGTAATAATTAGTAATAATTGGTAATAATTGGTAATAATTGGTAATAATTGGTAATAATTGGTAATAATTGATATTAATTGGTATTAATTAGTATTAATCGGTATTAATTAGTATTAATTGGTATTAATTTGTATTAATTAGTATTAATTAGGAATAATTAATAATAATTGGTAATAATTTGTCATAATTTGAAATAATGAGTAATAATTTGTAATAATTTGTAACAATTAGTACTAATTTGTATTAATTTGTATTAATTAATATTAATTTCTAATAATTAGTATTAAATTGTAATAATTAGTAATAATTAGTAATGATTAAATCTAATCAGTATTAATTATTATACACCTATAAAAATCAATACTGATTAGTGGTATTCAGTAATAATTACTTGTAATTAGTATAAATTATTATAAATTAGTTAAGGTTAGTAAAAATTTTAAAAAATTTACTATAAATTTCTAGGAAATAATAGAAATTATTATAAATTACTAGAAAAGATAAAATATAACAGGTATTCAATTTTAATTTTCTACTCTTTTTTTTGGATCATGTTTTTCTTATATAAAAGTAATCATAAAAAATTATTTATGTTATATTTTTTGGAGAAATATGGAACAAGGAAGCTGAAAATAGTATTTATGACATGATCGTGATCGGATAATTCATCATAGGAATCCAAATAGTTCTGGTATAAATCCTATATATATTGAGGTTGTTGAAGTTTTTTTATCAATTGTCTCATCAAAACAAGAATTTTTTTCAGAAGGTACAATTAAGTTTCCATATAAGAAATGTGATCTGAGGAGGTTTGACATATTTGAGGTAACATTGCTTTAACCAAAGAGAATATCTGATCAAAACAACTATTTGATATTCCATTATCTGACTTAATAGCCATAAATTTTGCAACTACTTCAAATTTTATTATCTTGCAACCTGGACATAAGACATCCTCAATGGACTTCAACAAATCATAAAATTTGGATGGTTCCAAATTTTATTAAGTTTCCATGGGTTTTTGAAAATATGTTTTTTGGTTCCAAATCCATTATAAGATTAATTCATATTCAAATGATTGCATATTATATTATGCTAAAAATGAATCATTAGTTAGTTTTACTCCATGTGGATAATAGTAATACAAAGAGGCTCAAATAGGGAAGTTAGATTGATTCCTGTAAAATAGTTTAGGTATCTCCTTCTTAGACCTAGATTGTAGTGTTTATTTATGTCTCAGAACATAGCATCACTAATGTCATGGCATAAAACCGATATTTCAACTGATAAAATCTTAAATCATCCCATGGATAGTGATTCATGGAAACATTTTGATCAAGTAAACAAATCTTTTGTTTCAGAAGCTCAAAATGTGTGATTGGGTCTTTTTACTAATGGTTTCTATCCATTTGGTTCATATGATAATTAATATTCTTATTGGATCATCTTTATAACTATGTACAATTTACCTCCTTGGATGTTGATTAATGAGCCATATATCTTTTTGACCTTATTAATTTCAGGACATCCAAAAAATAATATCAATGTTTATTTGAATCCATTGATTGATGAGTTAAATTTATTGTGGAGTAATGGTGTCAGTACATATGATGTTTTTGCAAAACAAAATTTCCTAATGAAAGTTGTATTGATGTTGATAATTAGTGACTCTATAGCATATAAAAAGTTATTTGGATGGAGTACACATGGTCCAAAATAATTTTCATAGTTTATAAGAGACATTAAAGCATTTATGATCATCAATGGAATAAAACCTTGTTTTTTTTTGTCATTGAAAATTTCTTCCAACTGATCATCCTTTTCAAAGGAACAAATATCATTTCAGAAAAGGTACAATTGAAAGAGATGGAACTCAAACAATGGTCTCGGATATTGAGTAAAAATATATTATCTCTTTATTAAAATATATTATCTCTTCATTAAGTCAGAGAATATCTTGACAACCTTTCAATCTCATATAAATTTATTGGAAATACATTTACTTCAGGTAACAGTGCTTTAACCAAAGAGAATATCGGATCAAAACAACTATTTGACTTTCCATTATCTGATTAATAGCCATAAATTTTGCAACTGCTTCAAATTTTATTATCTTGCAACCTGGACATAAGACATCCTCAACGGACTTCAACAAATCATAAAATTTGGATGGTTCCAAATTTTATTAAGTTTCCATGGGTTTTTGAAAATATGTTTTTTGGTTCCAGATCCATTATAAGATTAAGGAATATTCAAATGATTGCATCTTATATTATTCTAAAAATGAATCATTAGTTAGTTTTACTCCATGTGGATAATATTAGTACAAAGAGGCTCAAATAGGGAAGTTTAGATTGATTCCTGTAAAATAGTTTAGGTATTTCCTTCTTAGACCTAGATTATAGTGTTTATTTATGTCTCAGAACATAACATCACTAATGTCATGGAACAAAACCTATATTTCAACTGATAAAATCTTAAATCATCCCATTGATAGTGATTCATGGAAAAATTTTAATCAAGTACACAAATCTTTTGTTTCAGAAGCTCAAAATGCGTGATTGGGTCTTTTTACTGATGGTTTCTATCAATTTGGTTCATATGATAATTAATATTATTGTTGGATCATCTTTATAACTATGTACAATTTACCTCCTTGGATGTTGATGAATGAGCCATATATCTTTTTGACCTTATTAATTCCAGAACATCCAAAAAATAATATCAATGTTTATTTGAATCCATTGATTGATGAGTTAAATTTATTGTGGAGTAATGGTGTCAGTACAAATGATGTTTTTGCAAAAAAAAATTCCTCATGAAAGTTGTATTGATATTGATAATTAGTGACTCTCTAGCATATAAAAAGTTATTTGGATGGAGTACACATGGTCCAAAATCATTTTCTTAGTGTATAAGAGACATTAAAGCATTTATGATCATCAATGGAATAAAACCTTGTTTTTTTTATTATCATTGAAAATTTCTTCCAACTGATCATCCTTTTCAAAGGAACAAATATCATTTCAGAAAAGGTACAATTGAAAGAGATGGAACTCAAACAATGGTCTTGGATATTGAGTTAAAATATATTATCTCTTCATTAAAATATATTATATCTTCATTAAGTTAGAGAATATCTGGACAGCCTTTCACTCTCATATAAATTTATTGGTAATACATTTCCTCCAGGTAATAGTGCTTTAACCAAAGAGAATATTGGATCAAGAAAACTATTTGACATTCCATTATCTGACTTAATAGCCATAAATTTTGCAACTACTTCAAATTTTATTATCTTGTAACCTGGACATAAGACATCCTCAACAGAATTCAACAAATCATAAAATTTGGATGGTTCCAAATTTTATTAAGTTTCCATGGGTTTTTGAAAATATGTTTTTTGGTTCCAGATCCATTATAAGATTAAGGAATATTCAAATGATTGCATCTTATATTATGCTAAAAATGAATCATTAGTTAGTTTTACTCCATGTGGATAATATTAGTACAAAGAGGCTCAAATAGGAAAGTTTAGATTGATTCCTGTAAAATATTTTAGGTATTTCCTTCTTAGACCTAGATTGTAGTGTTTATTTATGTCTCAAAACATAGCATCACTAATTTCATGGCACAAAACCGATATTTCAACTGATAAAATCTTAAATCATCCCATGGATAGTGATTCATGGAAACATTTTGATCAAGTACACAAATATTTTGTTTCAGAAGCTCAAAATGTGTGATTGTGTATTTTTAATGATGGTTTCTATCCATTTGGTTTATATGATAATTAATATTCTTGTTGGATCATCTTTATAAATATGTACAATTTACCTCCTTGGATGTTGATGAATGAGCCATATATATTTTTGAACTTATTAATTCCAGGACATCCAAAAAATAATATCAATGTTTATTTTAATCCATTGATTGATGAGTTAAATTTATTGTGGAGTAATGGTGTCAGTACATATGATGTTTTTTCAAAACAAAATTTCCTAATGAAAGCTGTATTGATGTTGATAATTAGTGACTCTCTAGCATATAAAAAGTTATTTGGATGGAGTACACATGGTCCAAAATCATTTTCTTAGTGTATAAGAGACATTAAAGCATTTATGATCATCAATGGAATAAAACCTTGTTTTTTCGATTGTCATTGAAAATTTCTTCTAACTGATCATCCTTTTCAAAGGAACAAATATCATTTCAGAAAAGGTACAATTGAAAGAGATGGAACTCAAACAATGGTCTCATATATTGAGTTAAAATATATTATCTCTTCATTAAGTCAGAGAATATCTAGACAACCTTTCACTCTCATATAAATTTATTGGCAATACATTTCCTTCAGGTAACAGTCCTTTAACCAAAGAGAATATCGGATCAAAACAACTATTTGACATTCCATTATCTGACTTAATAGCCATAAATTTTGCAACTGCTTTAAATTTTATTATCTTGCAACCTATACATAAGACTTCCTCAACAGACTTCAAAAAATCATAAAATTTGGATGGTTCCAAATTTTATTATGTTTCCATGGGTTTTTGAAAATATGTTTTTTGGTTCCAGATCCATTATAAGATTAAGGCATATTCAAATGATTGAATCTTATATTATGCTAAAAATGAATCATTAGTTAGTTTTACTCCATGTAGATAATAGTAGTACAAAGAGGCTCAAATAGGAAAGTTTATATTGATTCCTGCAAAATAGTTTAGGTATTTCTTTCTTAGACCTAGATTGTAGTGTTTATTTATCTCTCAGAACATAGAATCACTAATGTCATGGCACAAAACCGATATTTCAACTGATAAAATCTTAAATCATCCCATGGATTGTGATTCATGGAAACATTTTGATCAAGTACACAAATCTTTTATTTTAGAAGATCAAAATGTGGGATTGGGTCTTTTTACTGATGGTTTCTATCCATTTGGTTCATATGATAATTAATATTCTTGTTGGATCATCTTTATAACTATGTACAATTTACCTCCTTGGATGTTGATGAATGATCCATATATCTTTTTTACCTTATTAATTCTAGGACATCCAAAAAATAATATCAATGTTTATTTGAATCCATTTATTGATTAGTTAAATTTATTGTGGAGTAATGGTGTTAGTACATATGATGTTTTTGTAAAACAAAATTTCCTAATGAAAGCTGCATTGATGTTGATAATTAGTGACTCTCTAGCATATAAAAAGTTTTTTGGATGGAGTACACATGGTCCAAAATCATTTTCTTAGTGTATAAGAGATATTAAATCATTTATGATCATCAATGGAATAAAACCTTGTTTTTCGATTGTCATTGAAAATTTCTTCCAACTAATCATCATTTTCAAAGGAACAAATATCATTTCAGAAAAGGTATAATTGAAATAGATGGAACTCAAACAATGGTCTCGGATATTGAGTTAAAATATACTATCTCTTCATTGCTTCTCATTACCATTGGATTGTCTACAAACCAATAGAAAATAGATGACTTTGGGAAAGAACATAATTGGGTAAAAGGATCGTTTTTTGGGATATGCCTTATTGGTATGATTTTTGGTCCATCACATGTTGGATGCTATGAATATTGAGAAGAACTATTTTGATAATATATTTTTTATAGTTTTAGACACACCTGGTAAGACCAAAGATAATTTAAAGAAATTATTAGATATTGCCCAAATTTAGAGGCAATCAGAACTTGAAATGTTTGAAAATATCAGATCACAAAATTTAATGAAGTCAAAAGTGGATTATACAGTTTCAAAATAAAACTGTTTATTATTTTGTTAATGGATTATAGATTTGAGGCTTCTAGATGGTTATGTTTCCAATTTTGATAGATGTGTTATAAATGGTTATATTACCGGATTTAAAAGTCATGATTATCTTGTTATAATGGAAAAACTTATATCGATAGGATTTAGTGGTTTTTTGAATTCTATGATTTGGGATGTGCTAACAAAAATATCATTTTTTCCAAGACATTTGTGTAGGGACAATAGACTATGATACACTAAGTAGACTTCAAGAAGATGTTGTTTTAATTTTATGTAAATTTTAAAAAAATCCTGTCAAATTTCTTTTATTCAATAGAATATTTGATATTAAATTTGTCGCATGAAGAAAAATGTGGAGGTATATTAAATTTTCGATAGATGTAACCATACAAGAGATTAATTTAGATTTTAAAGAAAAATGTATGTAACAAAGCATCAATTAAAGGATCAATTGCAGAATCTTGTTTGCGGCAGGTAATTTCTTTTTTCTACTCTCATTATTTTCAATATGAATATCCCTAAAAAATAACCACATGGACCATAAAGATAGAAATATTAACGATGAAATGAAAAATCAATTATTAGTTTTTAATCATACTAAACTTGTCTTTGGTGGTGTTCATGAATGATGGATTTCAGATGATGAACATCACAAGGCTTATACATATGTTTTACTCAACTGTGAATAAATTAAACCATTTGTATAGGGAGTTATCCTATCACTTATTCTATAATTTTTTTAAATTAAATTAATATTATTTTATTTAAAAATTATATGACAATCATATCAAGAAATATTTTCCACAAATTACAGCAGTTTCTCTTGAAGAACGCTGACAAAATAATTTTTCCTTCTGGTTTTAAAAACTGGTAAAGTAAATTGTTTATACTTTAAAATATAAAATCAATTTATTAATTTTTATATTTATATTTGTTTTTAAAATTTTTAAGTGACTCAACATGATGATAAAATTGATAATAGATTGTATGTATTGAGTAACCCACCATCCAAAATGGTTAAATCTTATAGTGAATATGTGGTGAATAGTTTTTGATTTCATACATGTGAATATGGGGAATAAAAAATAATAATTAATAGTGGTGGTTTATTAAAAGGATATTATTATAGAGAAAGAGAATTTTACTTTTATAGCATGCTAGAAGAAATAATTAAACTGTGTTATCTGACACAAAATTATGTAACGATGTTTAAATACCATTAGTTGGATACTAATAGAGGTATGCGTGTTCATCTATATCATGAAATCATTGATATTAAATATAAAATCCTTCTTACAGTAAATGAAAAAAATTTATTGGTTCATCAGGAACATCAAATTTATTATGAAAATTATTGTGCTTCTTCAAGGGAGTTAAGTGATTGGTGGATCATAATAAAAATGAAATCTCAGGAAAATTAGTTTATCCAAAGTGAGTGTGGTTCCAATGAAGTTCATATAATTGAAAATTTTTAAGAGACTAATCCAAATCCATATTTTCTATGAAGAGACACAAACATTGATGATAAAACCCTTAGATATGGGTCGATGGTGATAATGATGCTATTGATGTAACTAATGAATTTAAAATAACAAGAGATGATGAAGTTGAAACTCCAATGGAAATTGGTGATATTGAGGAGGAATATGAAGATATTGACACCTTTATATATGAAGATGGAAAAGGGGATGAATATTGACACACTTAAATGTTGGTTATGATCATATATAATATAAAACTATATATAGTTTTTATGGAATTATTTGTTGACAATAATCATTTCATGTTTCAGATGGATGACGATTGTTTATTTGATATGTTTCATGAGTTGGAGGATGCAACACTACCTAGTGATGAGCATGATGCTATATCATCTAACCCTCAGACTGCTGGCAGTTCAATGATGACTTAGAGGGGATGTAGTCTTGAGTGATAGATGATTTCTGACCCTATCCCCAAGTGATGTCCACATCTTGAGTTCAATCCATGCATGCATAGGTATGTTTAATTGTGTATTTTAGTTAGTTTTAATTAATTTTTATTAATTTATTTATATAATAATTTTTTGATTATTTGTTATTTCTTTCACATCTTTTCAAATATAGTTGTTGGATAGGAGAGTGCTATATTGAGGAATTATTTTTCTAGAGCATGGGTAACCTGGGATCAGATTCCCATTGATGTTCAACACTGTATGTTCGATCATTGGATGGTACCTGAATAAATAATAGTTTCTTTGAAATTTATTTAATTAATAACTTGATATTATTAATTATTTTTAGGTTTTATCATATTTTGTTGATGATATCATGTGAGACTCCATCTGGGAGGCATGAGAGGTTTGTATACATGATCATTACTGTTAGTTTTTGCAAAATATGAGGAGGAAAACAATGTAGAAAGTGGGAGTCATAGATTTTGATCAGTCTCGCTACATCCACCGACCAGATTACATCTCATATCAGGTTTGGGATGGATTATGTTCATACTATATGGGAGATAGTTTTTAGAGGAGTTCATCATTAGGTCAACAGAACTGGGGGATATAGGAGGTTACACATCAAGATAGTATTGGTATATTCAATTGTCACAACCTGTCCCCTGGGGCCCGTGCCATGACTACCCCAAGCCCGCCTTCTGAAGGCCAGGGGCTAGAGACTAGCATTGAAGGTGTCAACCTGCAAGTGGGAGGCATTTTCCTGAGTACCTGTATGCACACAAATGCCCAACCACATCCCAACAGACAGAAAGGGGGAAACAAGTATCACTAAAACAAGGCTGGGTGCAAGTACAACTGAAAGCAAGTGGGCCAAAATACAAACCCATCAAAGAAATAAAAACAAAAAAGTACAAAACTAAACTCTGATGGACATTCATGGAAAATTACACCTAATCGTGAGAGTAGTGAAACTACTGGAAGCCGAAGTAGGATGTCATGTACGCTTGGTCCTACTGGGCCCCACCTGGTCCTAGGCCACCAAGTCCACCGTCGTAGTGTCTGTCGATCCCACCTCCCTAAGAACCCCTATCAAAACATCAGTTGTCTGCACTAGACACACCACATGCTGGTGAAGCCTGTGCAGGGGTGAGTAACACAGTACTCAGTAGGGACCCCAAAACAAAAGGAAAGACCACACAACAATTCCTCAAAGTAAAGCATGAAACACAAGATATATCACACCAGGTATATTCTAGGGTAGTAAAATTAGCATCATCAATCACATTGTCAAACACCTCAGACAATGGAGAACTCCTCCTCTAGAAAGTACAGTGGGCCTGCCAAGTCACGAAGAGGTGCTTCCCACTAACCTTGGACTGCTTAGGTACTCTTCCCCATCACGTGTCGTGGGCCTGCAAAGTCACAGCAAGGTGATTCCCACTAGTCATGGCCTAATGAGGTACTCCTACTTATCACATATCATGGGCCTAAAAATTCACAAAGAGGTGATTCCCACTGTGGGCCTGAAAAGTCACGAAGAGGTGCTTCCCACTAGGCTAAAAGTCAGCAGTCTTCAGGTCTCATCCAATCGCAGGGTTTCGTGTGTAGTGAGCTTGGGAGAACCGCTCCTCAAGACCTTAGTCGCATATCAACTTCCATTAAAGTCACCACAGAGAATGCCAAAAGACTTGTCTCTTCAAGAGGGTCCCAACGCCGAAAAAGGATCGTTAATCAGACGTGTAGTTTGTAAGATACAAGTGTTTTACTAACCAGGGGGCCGGTTGCAATGGAGCATGGTTTGACCCGGTCAGACCAACCTGACTAACCCAGCATGTGGGTACCACATACCCAATTTTATTAAGAAGGAATCGACCCAACCTGGTGCGGGTCGAGGTCGGTCTGGTTCGGTCTGGCCAGTGGGCCAGGCCTCGCTAGACCTGGCCCGGTTGGCTGAGTGTCCATCCCACCGAGTCACCTGGCAACCTAGTCTAGTTCGCCCTGGCATGAAGGGGGCATGGGTCAAGCCCACTGGGTGCAAGTCCGAACCACTCGTGTAGGTACGGCCCACCGGCATGGGTCCGACCCATCGGTGTGGTCCAGCCCGCTTGGCTCGGGTCCGGCCCACTGGGTAGTGGGATCGGCCTGGCCTACTGGTGGCTTACCCCACCACCTAAGGACCAGCTACACGGTGCGGCCGGTGCGAGCACCTGGGACATGGCAGCCATCTGCGCCCCCTTCCTGTCTAAATGCGGCCCCCAAGAAGCAGGTCACACCTTCTGCACGGCTCCCTCCTGGCACCGTGGTCTCCTGCCTACCCCGCAAATGTGCGGGGCAACTCAGCCTACCGCTGTCAAGGACCGCAGCTGCCAGCTCATCTAGATGGCCCAGACATAGGTTGTCCCTCCACATGGCACCCCGCTTGGAACTGTGTCCTCTATCGCACCGCTGCGGCTGACGATCCATGACATCTCAATCAACGCAGCTCGTGGATGAGGGCCGCCAGCACCGGCAGGAAGTTTATCTTACCACTAGACACACTCTGATGGTTCGTTCTTCGAGTCGTTTGTGTTTGTGGCCTCCAGGGAGCACCCTCTTCATCGCAGGAATCCGAAACTTGCCTTGCCTCTATTTCGAGGGTACGACCACCAAGAACACACATGAAAAGGTGCTCAGGACTTGTTCGTTTTGGCCCAGGGCCTCCGCGTTAGAGGTTTAAAGACATGGGAGGGTTGGGTAGTTTTTTTTCAATCATTTCATGCCAATATTTAGACCCCGAATAAAATAACCCCAAGAATAAAATCACCCTCCCACATAACACGAATCGTGGATCAACCTGTTTTTGGGTTGATTCATGTTCGTATTTTTTAGGAAAAGATGGGGAAGAACATTAAAACAAAAAATCCTACCTCTTATGATGTCCAATGTCGCGACATTAATTCTCGAGGGATTAAGATTTCGACATCATTTCTTGGCTCTGATCTTTGAAAGTTGTCGAAGATGATGAAGTTATGCTAGCATTTTTCGTTCTTCATTAGGGTGGAATTCTATCAGAGGTTCTCCAGAGAATCCTCAAAAATTTTAATCCTTATTTCCCCAGTGCATTGAACTATAAAGAGGATAATGTCTCAGTGTTCTCATTATGATGTGATGTCGCGTCATTACGCTATTTTATTTAAGAAAGAGCATTGTTGTTATGCATCATTAAAGTGTCATTACGCTGTGAGTTAACGAGCCATTAATGAGCCTAATTAATTTTCATCGTTGCTACCCTGTCGTTTCCCCATAGCATCATCGTACACCACTCAACTATGAGAAAGAAAATAAAATAATTATTTTAAATTATTTTATTATTTTCCTTAAAAAGTCCGAAAAATAAATTTTCCTCTCGGACCTTTCCGGATGAAGTTAAGTCATTTCTAGGAAAATATCGGTGTTCTAAATTCAACAGTGCCCTTATATTTTTAATCCGAGCACTAGTTCAAAATATAGAAAATTGTTCTCCCACATTTACTGAAGGTACCTTAAAAAAAGTTCAAAATTCCGTTTTGGGATCTCCAAACCTCGGAATCACGTGTCATTGAATTTCATGGTCTCGAAACAATTCCAAATAAAAAAATAAATGTAAATTCTAAGATGTTACATTCTCCCCACCTTAGGGATTTACATCCCCAAAATGAAAAACAAAAACTAAACAAAATGATGGGGGTACTGAGCAAGAATTTGAGCCTCCCGCTCCCATGTAATCTATTGGAGATTCTCGTGCTGCCATCAGATGTGCACTAGATGAATCGACCGCCCACATAGGACTCACTCTTGTCGATCCTCTATCTCCAATGGGAACTCTGCAAATGTCACCCCATCTTCATTGTCCAGCTCACCCCAATCAATGACATGTGGTGGATCATGCACGTACCACCTCAGCTACGACACATGGAAAAACACCATGCACCAGATGCATATGTGGGGGAAGAGCTAGGTAGTACACCACCTCTCCAACTCTACACAGGATCTAAAAAGGTCTAATGAACCTCGGAGATAGCTTACCACCCCGGCCAAATCTCTGTAATCCTCATTGAGGTGAGACCCGAAGGAACACATGATCTCCCTCCTCGAACTCCAGGGGTCTCTATCTTCTATCAGAATAAGACTTCCGCCTACTCTATGTAGTCCTCATCCGCTCCTGGATGATCTGCACCTTCTCAGCGTAGCCTGTACCAACTCTGGACCCATGAGTGTCGACTCCCCTAGGTCTTTCCAACATATGGGTGATTTGAAAGGCCCCCCATACAAGGCCTTAAATGATTCCATGCCAATGGTGGAGTGATAACTGTTGTTCTATGAAAACTCCACCAGGGGCAGGCGGTCCTCTCAACTATGACCAAAGTCTAGGACGCAAGCACGAAGCATGTCCTACAAGGTCTATATGGTCTGCTCTATCTGACCATCCTTATGGAGATGAAAATTTGTGATCAAGCATTGCTGCATCCCAAATGCCTCTTGAAATCCTTTCTATAATCAGGATGTAAAGTGGGCGTCGCAATCTGAGATGATCATTGAAGACACCCTGTGGAGATGCACTGTCTCCTAGATGTAGAGGAATCTCAATCCCTCTACCGATCCCTGATCCCATATGGGTAGAAAGTGAGCCGACTTGGTGAGTCATTCAACGATCACCCAAATAGATTCGTGACCTCTAGACATACGTGGTAACCCTATCATGAAGTACATCGAGATACCATCCCATTTCCACTTTGGTACCTCGAGTGGCTGAGTCAAGCCTGTTGGGACCTACTGCTCAGCCTTCACTTGCTGACAAGTGAGGCATCGTGAAACAAACTCAGACACTTATTTCTTCATCCATGGCCACCAGTACTGACTCTAGAGGTCCTGGTACATCTTTTCCACACCAGGATGTACCGCCAGAGGGGAATTATAGAACTCCCTCAACACCTCCTCCCGTAATATCACTCGCACTATGGTGCACCCTCTAAAAAGGATGATGTAATCCCCACCTATTGAAAATCCATCAGGATCCCATATTGAGGATATCTAATCACATCAAGCCTCGTAGTAAACATCCACTACTGGAAAGGGAGGTTTTCCCAACGCCTATATACCAACGGTTTTCTTAACTGTTGCTGTAGAGTACTTTTACCAACAGTTTAAGGAAACCGTTGGTAAAGCTGGTTAAAATCATATTTTCCCAACAGTTTTTCTAAACCTTTGGGAAAAGTATACTCTATACCAACAGTTTTCTTAAACTTTTGGTATAGAGAGGTTTTAATCATCATATACCAATGGTTTTTATAAACCGTTGGTAAAGGATTTCTTTCCCAACAGTTTTTACAAACCGTTGGGAAAGTTTTTCCCTAAATTCACAGAAGCTTGGCCTCCCCCATTCCACACGACTACATCTCTAAACAGAAGGGAGAATTGGGATTTTCTTTCCCCTACGACTGAAATCCTTCCATATTTAAGATTTATCAGTTCTTCACTTGTAATCTGTAAGTGATAATGAATCTACTATTTTGGTTTTATGTTTTCATTTGGGTGAAGTGGAGAAGCGGGATTCTGTTTACCCTACTGCGGAAATCCTTCATTCTGATCCATTTTCAAAATTTCTTAGTTCTACACTTCTAATTTGTAAGTGATACTTTCATTTTAATGTTCTGCATCTACTGTTTTGGTTTTCTGTTTTGGTTTGGGTGTGTATGACTTTTGTTTTATGTTTGATTTGGGTGTGTATGTTGGGCTTTGACAGTGAATAAAATCTAATTCAAAATGAATTATGTGTTAGTATCATCCATAAATTTTCAGTTCTTAGAAGGCTTGGTATTGCTGGGAATTTTGTGTTAATATCATCCATATTCCACATGAATCACATCATGGTAAGAATGTGTGATGATGTTGTTAAAATCAGAGAGAAAACTCATACACTCTAGGTTGTTTATAGTGGCATGGTTAGTCATGAGTGATAATTGGATTCCTAATATGATTGTACTAATATAAATTTAGGGTCAATTAAATATGGTTCTCACTGTACGTTTTATATTATGTATCTTTCTTGGCCAATAGTCACTTTTATGATGGTGGGGTGATTTTCACTAGCCATGATGGCATGTGTATACATCCATAACAATGTTATATAAGTCACAAGTTTAATTCAGTAATCTTGTTATCATTGACATACTTTATTATTAATCTCAAATTTAAAAATATATGTTTTTGTCTATACTTTATGAAATTAAACCTTTTTACAAGCCATGAACAACCTATTAGTGTAGAATCCTAAACTTTATCCACCCATGGGGTGCACTTGACTTGGGGAACTAATTGGGTAATGAAAGGTATGACCATAGAGGTACCAAGAATGATTTATTGAACATGAGTGAATGATTTGGGATGCCTATAACACATAATGGGACCTGAGGCATGTGCCTCTATTTGGGATGCCTATAAAGGGGCCTTTAAGTCCTCTTTTACCAACAATTATGTGCAACCGTTGGTAAAACTCTTCCCTTTACCAATGGTTTGATTCAATGATGAGGCAAGGTGCCTTTATTGATGATTGTGGATTTTGATTTATTGGCATGACTCGCACTCTTAGAACCGATGAACCAGATGATTGGGTTGTAGCTCAAGAATCTAGGTTTAATTTTAGAATTTATTGAGCCTCTTGTATAGTACTACTTCCTACTAGTTGTAACTATGTTTTTCTTCTTGATACATGACATACATTACCATCATTTAGTTTATGATTATGTTATTAGTTGGTATTACTGATTTGGTTATTTTCATCCATTTCCAATATTTTCCCATTGTTATCTTTCTTCCACTTTGTTTTCATTGCAATAAATGACACCCATTGAAGAGATGCGGTGAAAAAAGATGACAGAAAATAATCGTCACATGACATAGATGGGAATTCCTCCACTCATCCCTGTTGTGAGTATTTTATTTCAAATATATATATTTCAATAACTTATAATATCATGTGTTTACTTTTATGTCAAACTTTTTTTCAGGATCCACACCCTAGACAAGAGATATCCGATGAGGATCCTAATATTTCTTCCAGTACAGAGGCTGGTGGTAGGAGGGGGTGGTGTCAGAGTTAGACAATCATCTGGTGGTCCCAGTACTGAGGCTAGTGGTACGAGGGCTCGTGGTGCGAGAGTTAGATGATCCACTGGTCATGCCCAATTGGACTATTCCCCTACCAAAGACGTATCTTCTACGCCCCATTTTGATCCTGGTGTGTCTTTAGGGACACATGGGATATTTAGGCCTCTTATGTTTACACTACCAGTTGGCCAGACGTCTGTGCCATCATCTTTTGCTTCTGGTTCATTATCTCTGAGCTATTATATTCCACCTTCTTCGACTCCTGCTCTGACATAGTATGTGGATGAGGAGCATACACTGAGGGACACTTCACCTCTACAGGATATTCCTTCATCTTATGAACATCTAGTGATGCCCATTGATTTGACTACCACAGGTATATTTATATAACTCTAACAAATTTTTATACAAAAATTTATTTTTATTATAACTTGTACTGATATTTTTTTCTTTAATAACAGATTCATATACTGATAGGAGGTGGGGGAGGGGGCGTACTCACTTGCGTGCGTTATGGAACTTCCAGACACAGTTTATGGTTGAATACAATGATGATGGACAAGTGATTGATAAATCTAGGCAGGAATGTTGGGGTTTTTTGGCGACGCTATCCAAATAATCTGACATCATTCCTGTCATCCCTCTCTCTTGGAGACATCTGCCACACGAAGTCAAGGATAATGTGTGGGTACAAATATGGGTAAATAATATATTGGATTTAATGTAGTATTTTTTTGTATTTATATGAATTAATCTATTGGGTGTTAGCTTCGATTTAACTTCCCTGATGGAGAAGGTGCACGACCAGCATGTTTAAAGGATCTAGGAGAGATTTAGAGAGATTATAAGCATGAGATTTATGTTGGATGGTGTGATAGAGTGGGCACGGAGTTGGAGATAGTACTTATCGTGGATGACTGCCTGATAGAGAAATATCGCCAAATGATTACCCATTGGGCGACTGCCAAATTTAAGGTATTAATCCCATTTGAGGTATTTAAATGACAGTTTTCATATTTTTCATTAATATTATCTTATTTATTATTAAATATTATTTAGGAATCTTCTGAAAAAAACAAAAAAACATTGATTCAAAGCAATACCTCTACACTTTGGGGCGCACTACTATGTCAGATCATGAGAGGCAGCTGGTACGATATAGTTGTTTATAATTTTTCTTTAGGACTTTCCCTTTTTATTATTTCCTACTTAAATTATGTGATTTATTGACTATTTAATATATGATTATACTTTCACTTTATATTGTTTCAATGTCATTACAGAAGCAAAAATTGAATATTGAAGGACGTCTCCCTCGAGAAATTTTTTTTTTGCTCGAGTAGAAGAAAAAAAGATGGAACTATGGTTAATGAACCGACACAAGAAAAGATTGTAAGTTTTAATTTGTTTATTACAAAGTTTAATATCTATTTTGAAATTTAATAATCTATTAATATTTTTAACAGGCTGCTTTAGAGGCCCTTGATTCCCAAGAGCCTGACAATTTAGGGCCACACGATCATTTATATCAGGTTTTGGGAGATGAGCACTCTGGTCGAGTACGCTGCCAACCTGGTAATAATATAGTCCTGATGAGGTATTGGTCCTCTCCAGGTATCCATTCTAGTACCACCGAGTTGGAACAGGTCAAGGAGCATGCAAGACAGTCTAATAAAAGGGTCACAGAGTTGGAAGAACAAGTTTAAATGAGGGAGAAAGAATTTATGAAACTGGTCAAATCTTTATCTTCATCACTTCCACCAGAGGCCAGCGCAGCTTTTCAGACATATATGTCATCGATGGGTGCATTATCTAATGCACTAGGTGGCAGTTCTAGTGGCGGTCGAGATGATGATGTTCCTGGTGATGACGAGGATGCTGAAGAGGACGAGGGTGAGGATGAGAATGAGGACAATGGCGAGGATGGGGACTAGGGTGAGGATGGGGTCGAGGATGAGGATGGGGATGATGATGAGGATGACTATGAGGATAGAGATGGTAGCGAGGATGAGGCTGATGATGATAGTGGTGATGGTGATGGTGATCAGGGTCAGATTGATCCATTACATTTTTGAATTCTGTATAACTCTTTATTTTTGAACCTGGTTTTCCACTCTGGTATGAATATTTTTTTAATTCATTATAACTCTTTATTTTTGACCAAATATGGAAGCCTAATGATGTTATAATGGTTTATGGGGATTTTGGGGCTTGTTCGGAGCTCAGAACCCCGGTCGGCGTAGAAAAACACTATGCATCATGGTTAGTAAAACACTATGCCAAATGTATTCAGATTGTGTTGATACTTTAGGAAAATGATCCATGAGTCATATTTGATGTGTGTGAGTCAACCCCACCTCAATCCGAGTCATTGTGTGGCCGATATCACTCAAAGTGTCTCTATTTTGTTTAAAATGGACACCCTTTTAAGTAAAAACAACCGGCATACGGAAAACCAACCAAACATATTTGGATTGTGTTGATACTTTAGGAAAACGATCCCTGGGTCATATGTGATGTGTAAGACTCAACCCTTCCTGAATATGAGGCATGGTGTGGTCGGTACTACTCAAAGTTTCTCACTTTTATTTGAAATGGACCGGATTTTAAGTTAAAACAACAACTGACATAGGGAAAACCAATCAAACACATTCAGATTGTGTTGATACTTTAGGAAAATGATACATTGGTCATTTTTGATGGGTAAGATTCAACTCCGCCTCAATCCAAGACACGTTGTGGCCATTATCACTCAAATTGTCTCACTTTGATTTGAAATGGACAACGTTTTAAGTGAAAACAACAGTTGACATACAAAAAACAGACCAAACATATTTGGATTGTGTTGATACTTTATAAAAACGATCTAATGGTCATTTGAGATGTGTATAAGACAACCCCGCCTCAATCCAAGGCACAGTGTGGCTGGTATCACTCTAAACGTCTCTCTTTTTTTAAAAATGGACACCATTTTAAGTAAAACCAACTAGCATACGGAAAACTGACCAAACATATTCAGATTTTCTTGATACTTTAACACAACAATCCATGGGTCATTCGTGAGGTTTAAGAGGAGAAGAAACATCATTTGTATGTGCGGTTTGTGCGGCACAGCTGAATATGTGTTTTTTAGGTGTTTGGCGCGCTTGAAAAGCGTGCGTGGGGTGGTCAAAACCAGCCGAACGACCTTGGAATGCCATGAAATCGGACAACAACAAAGGGTGAGTTAATTGGGAAATGGTCAGCTAGACGGTATGTCAATCAAAGGTGTCGTGTGACTATGGTGGCCAAAAACACACTCCGTGTGTCGTAAATGGCCAAAACATGCGTTTAACAGTCAAATGCATACCGAACGACATCAGAATGACTTGAAATCACAAAAAAATGCCCTAATTTTTATTCATGAGGTGAAAAAGGAGACAACACATCATTCAGATGCACGGTTTGCACAGCACGACTGAATATGTGTTTTTTAGGTGTTTGGCGAGCTTGAAAAGCATGCGTAGGGTGGTCAAAACTGACCGAACAACCTCAGAATGCCATTAAATCAGACGACAGCAAAGGGTGGGTAAATTGTGAAATGGTCGGCTAGACGTCATGTCAATCGGAGGTGTCATGTGACCACGGTGGATCAAAACGCACTTTGCATGTCGTAAATGGCCTAAACGTGTGTTTTACGGTCAAATACATACCCAACGACATCAGAATGACTTGAAATCATATGAAAACACCCAAATTATTATTCGTGAGGTTTACGAAAAGACAACACGTCATTCGGATGTGCGGTTTGCACGACACAACTAAATATGTGTTTTCTAGGTGTTTAGCGAGCTTGAAAAGTGTGCGTGGGGTGGTCAAAACCAGTCAAAAAACCTCGGAATTCCATGTAATCGGACGAAAACAAAGGGTGGATGAACTGTGAAATGGTCGGCTAGACGACATGTCAATCAGAGGTGTCGTGTGACCGCGGTGACCGAAAACGCACTCTGCGTGTTGTAAATGGCCAAAACATTTGTTTAACGGTCAAATGCATGATGAACAACATTATAATGACTTGAAATCACACAAAAACACCCTAATTATTATTCTTGAGGCGTACGAGGAGACGTCATGTCATTCGGACGCGCAGTTTGCACGGCACGATTGAATATGTGTTTTTTAGGCGTTTGGCGTGCTTGAAAAGCATGCATGGGGTGTTCAAAACCAGACGAACGACCTCATAATACCATGAAATCATATGACAACAAAGGGTGGTCAATTTTGAAGTGTTCAGCCAGACGGCAAGTCAATCAGAGGTGTCGTGTGATCACGGTGGCCAAAAACGCACTCTGTGTGTCGTAAATGACCAAAACATGTGTTTTATGGTCAAATACATACCCAACGACATCATAATGACTTGAAATCACACAAAAACATCATAATTATTATTCTTGAGGTGTATAAAAAGACGAAACATCATTCGGATGCGCAGTTTGCACGACACGACTTAATATGTGTTTTTTAGGTGTTTGGCGTGCTTTAAAAGCATGTGTGGGGTGGTTAAAACCGTCCGAACGACCTCATAATGCCATGAAATCGGAAGAAAACAAAGGGTAGGTGAACTGTGAAATGGTTGGCCAGATGGAACATCAATCGGAGGTGTCGTGTGACCGCGGTGGCTGAAAACGCACTCAGCGTGTCGTAAATGGCCAAAACATGTGTTTAACGGTCAAATGCATACCGAACGACATTGGAATGACTTGAAATCACATAAAAACATCTTAATTCTTATTCTTGAGGTGCATGAGGAGAAAGTACATCATTCGAATGCACGGTTTGCATGGTACGACTGAATATCTGTTTTTTAGGTGTTTGGCACACTTGAAAAGCATGTGTGGGGTGGTCAAAACCAGCCGAACAACCTCAGAATTCCATGAAATCAGACAACAACAAAGGGTGGGTGAATTTTTAAATGGTCGGCTAGATGGAACGTCAATCAGAGGTGTCGTGTGACCACGGTGGCCGAAAATGCACACTGCGTGTCGTAAATGGCAAAAACATGTGTTTTATGGTCAAATACATACCCAACAACATCAGAATGAATTGAAATCACATGAAAACACCCTAATTATTATTCGTGATGTGTAAAAAAGACGACACATCATTCAGACGTGCGGTTTGCGCGGCACAACTGAATATGTGTTTTTTAGGTGTTTGGCGCGCTTGAAAAGCGTGCGTGGGGTGGTCAAAACTAGCCGAACGACCTCGGAATGCCATGTAATCGGACAGAAACAAAGAGTGGGTGAACTGTGAAATGGTCGATTAGATGACACATCAATCAGAGGTTTCGTGTGACCGCGGTGGTCGAAATGCACTCTGCGTGTCGTAAATGGCCAAAACATGTATTTAACGTTCAAATGCATACCAAACGACATCAGAATGACTTTAAATCACACGAAAACACCCTAATTATTATTCATGAGGTGTACGAGGAGGCAGAACATCATTTGGATGCGCGGTTTGTGCGGCACGACTGAATATGTGTTTTTTAGGTGTTTGGTGCGCTTGAAAAACGTGTGTGGGGTGATCAAAATTGGACTAATGACCTCAGAATTCCATGAAATCAGACAAAAACAAAGGGTGGGTGAATTGTGAAATGTTTGGCCAGACATCATGTCAATCGGAGGTGTCGTGTGACCACGGTGGCCGAAAACGCACTTTGTGTGTCATAAATGGCCAAAACATGTGTTTTACGGTCAAATACATACCCAACGACATCATAATGATTTGAAATCACACGAAAACACCATAATTATTATTTTTGAGGTGTACAAAAAGACGACACGCCATTTGAATGTGAGGTTTGCACGACACGACTGAATATGTGTTTTTAGGTGTTTGGCGCGCTTGAAAAGTGTGCGTGGGGTGGTCAAAACTAGCCGAACGACCTCAGAATGCCATGAAATCGGACGAAAAGAAAGGGTGGGTAAACTGTGAAATGGTCGGCTAGACGGCACATCAATCGGAGGCGTCGTATGACTGTGGTGGCTGAAAACGCACTTCGCATGTTGTAAATGGCCAAAACATGCGTTTAACGGTCAAATGCATACCGAACAACATCGGAATGACTTGAAATCACACAAAAACACCCTAACTTTTATTCATGAGGTGTAAGAGGAGACTTAATGTCATTCAGATGCATGGTTTGCACGGCACGACTGAATATGTGTTTTTTAGGTGTTTGGCGTGCTTGAAAAGCGTGCATGGGGTGGTCAAAACCAGAAGAACAACCTCAGAATGCCATGAAATCAGACGACAACAAAGGGTGGGTGAATTTTGAGATGGTCAGCCAGATGACACATCAATCAAAGGTGTCATGTGACCGCGGTGGCCAAAAATTCACTTTGGACAGCCCCCCCCCCCCCCCCCACCCCGGACAGCCCCCCTCACCCCCGGATAGCCCCCAGCACCCATCAGACAGCCCCCCCCCCCCCCCACCCCGAACAGCCCCCCACCCCCCAGACAGCCCCCCACCCCGGACATCCACCCCACCCAATGATCCATGGATCATTTGTGATGGGTACGAGTCAACCCCACCTCAATCTGAGGCACGGTGTGACTAGTATCACTCAAAGTGTCTCACTTTTGTTTGAAATGGACAACATTTTAAGTGAAAACAACAACTGGCATATAAAAAATCTTCACAAGGCTACACATAGATTCTTGAAATTAAGGGATAAAAAATAAAATATGGTCTATTGGTCATACGTTATTAGAATAAAATATTCACAAGGCATAGATTGAAACACAATGGGTCATAGTATATATAGAAAAACATGAATTATATTAGGAATGAGTCTCGACATCCCATCATGAACATGCACCAACACTCATGTTCTAATTCTCAATCACGGGTTGTTCATTCTATACAATAACATACAACAAATAAATATCATATAGTGATTTCATATGAAACCTATGAACCCTCAAGAATACCATATAACAAATTGGTCAACAAGGCTACACATATATTCTTGAAAAATAAGTTTCAAAGTCTCATAAAAATACCCCAATGGTGAGTAATACATATGGTGACACCATAGCCCCATGGATCACCTCAATACCATCCTCAAACAGTGGGTTCCAGGACCAAACCAAAGTCCCTTTGGGAACCCAATACCAAAGACTTAATTGAATATTCATACCCACTACCCAAGATGGAGATTCATCTCACATCACACCTAGGAGAGAAAATTACAATTATCCACATACCCTCTTATTATAATTGAAAAGTCTTTGAAAAACATGTAGGCTATTCTAGTAACCCATTTCATATGTCGAGATTGCACTACTACAAAAACGGTCTTTATCAGCACTCAAAACGGGCTTTATCAGTGCTAAAAAAGCGTTGTAAAGCTCGGCGCTGATAAAGGGGGGTACCCTTTATCAGTGCCTTTTTAGCACTGATAAATGGAGCTTTTATCAGTGCTAAAAAAGCGCTAATAAATGAAACCTTTATCATTGCTAAAAAGGCACTGATAAATATGGACTTTATCAGTGCTAAAAGAGCGCTGATAAATGCGTGTTTTATCAGCGCTCCTTTAGCGCTAATAAACTGATCCTTTATCAGCACTTCTTTAGCGCTGCTAAAGGTATAGTTTATCAGAACTTTTTTAGCGCTCATAAAATCTCCATTTATCATTGCTAAAAAAGCGCTGATAAATACCCTGTCTGCTGCTACGAAAAAATCTGCAACAGCACACCCGAACACCTGCAAAAAAATTCAGCATCTCAATAAGCTAATTAGAGAAAGTATACCCATGAAAAATTAACACATAAATCATAATCTAATTATACCAAGTATAACCATACAACAAGTATACCCATGCACCATTAACACATAATTCATAAGTTAATTAAGTACATAAAGAATTCAATTCAGAATTCAGTGGGTTGGGGGGCTGTTCAAGGGTTTGGGGTGGCTGTCCAAGGGGGGTAGAAGGTGTCCAGGGGGATAGGGTGTCTGGGGGGGATTTCCAGGGGGTGCGCTGGTGTCCAGGGTGTCGGGGGGGCTTTACAGGGGTGGGGGTGTCCAGAGGGGTGGGGGTGTCTAGGGGTAGATTGGTTTCCAGGGGGGTGGGGGCGGTCCAGGGGGTTGTTGGGGTTGACTCGTACATGTCAAAAAGGACTCATGGATTGTTATTATAAAAGATCAACACAATCCGAATGTGTTTGGTCAGATTTTCGTAGGTCAGTTGTTGTTTTCACTTAAAATTGTGTCCATTTTAAACCAAAGAGAGACCCTTTGAGTGCTACCGGACACACTGTGCCTTAGATTGATGCGATTATGACTCGTACATGTCACAAAGGACCCATGGATCATTCTCCTAAAGGATAAACACAATCTGAATGTGTTTGGTCAGATTTCCGTAGGTCAGTTGTTGTTTTCACTTAAAATTGTGTCCATTTTAAACAAAAGAGAGACCCTTTGAGTGGTACCGGCAACACCATGCCTCAGATTGAAGCAGGTTTGACTCATACACATCACAAAGGACTCATGGATTGTTATTATAAAATATCAAGACAATCTGAATGCGTTTAGTCGGATTTCTGTAGGTCAGTTGTTGTTTTCACTTAAAATTGTGTCCATTTTAAACCAAAGAGAGAATCTTTGAGTGCTACCGGCCACAACATGCCTCAGATTGAATTAGGGATAACTCATAAACGTCACAAAGGACTCGTGAATCATTCTCCTAAAGGATCAATACAATCCGAATGTGTTTGGTCAGATTTCTGAAGGTCAGTTGTTGTTTTTCATTTAAAATTGTGTACATTTTAAACAAAATAGAGACCCTTTGAGTGGTACCGGCCACACTGTGCTTCTAATTGAGGTGGGGTTTACTCATGAATGTTACCAAGGACCCTTGGATTGTTATTATAAAATATCAAGGCAATCTGAATGCGTTTTGTCAGATTTTCATAGGTCAGTTATTGTTCTCGATTAAAATTGTGTCCATTTTAAACCAACGAGAGACCCTTTGAGTGATAGTGGTCACACCGTGCCTCGGATTGAGGCGGGGATGAATCATAAACATCAAAAATGACCCTTGGATCATTCTCCTAAAGGATCAACACAATCCTAATGTGTTTGGTCAGATTTACGTAGGTCAGTTGTTGTTTTCACTTAAAATTGTTCCCATTTTAAACCAAAGAGAGACCCTTTGAGTGGTACCAGCCACACCGTGCCTCAGATTGAGGCAGGGTTGACTCATACACGTCACAAAGGACCCATTTATAGTTCTTATAAAATATCAACACAATACGAATGCGTTTTTTCAGATTTCCATAGGTCAGTTGTTGTTTTCACTTAAAATTGTGTCCATTTTAAACCAAAGAGAGATCCTTTGAGTGATACCGGCCATACCGTGCCTCATATTGAGGAATGGATGACTTTTACACATCACAAAGGACTTTTGGATCATTCCCCTAAAGGATTAACATAATCCGAATGTGTTTGGTCAGATTTCCATAGGCCAGTTGTTGTTTTCACTTAAAATTGTGTACATTTTAAACAAAATAGAGACCCTTTGAGTGGTACTGGACACACCATGCCTTGTATTGAGGTGGGGTTGACTCATACACATCAAAAAGGACCCTTGGACCTTTCTTATAAAATATCAAGCCAATAGGAATGCGTTTGGTTGGATTTTTATAGGTCGATTGTTGTTTTCAATTAAAATTGTGTCCATTTTAAACAAAAGAGAGACCCTTTGAGTGATAGCGGTCACACCATGCCTCAGATTGAGGCAGGGATGACTCTTAAACGTCACAAAGGACCCATGTATAGTTCTCCTAAAGGATAAACACAATCCGAATGGGTTTGGTCGAATTTCCATAGGTCAGTTGTTGTTTTCACTTAAAATTGTGTCCATTTTAAACAAAATAGAGACTGTTTGAGTGATACCGGACACACCGTGCCTTGTATTGAGGCAGGGTTGACTTGTACATGTCACCAAGGACTCTTGGATCGTTCTTATAAAATATCAAGGCAATCTGAATGTGTTTGGTCAGATTTTCATAGGTCAGTTGTTGTTTTCAATTAAAATTGTGTCCATTTTAAACCAAAATGAGACCCTTTGAGTGATAGCGGTCACACCATGCCTTATATTGAGGCAGTGATGACTCATACACATCATAAAGGACCCATGGATCGTTCTCCTAAAGGATCAATACAATCTGAATGTGTTTGGTCAGATTTTCATATGTCAGTTTTTGTTTTCACTTAAAATTATGTCCATTTTAAACCAGAAAGAGACCCTTTGAGTGGTACCGGCCACACCGTGCCTCATATTGAGGCGAGGTTGACTCTTAAACATCACAAAGAACCCTTGGATCATTCTTATAAAAGATCAATACAATAATAATGTGTTTGGTTGAATTTCTGAAGGTCATTTGTTGTTTTCACTTAAAATTGTGTCCATTTTAAACCAAAGAGAGACTCTTTGAGTGATATCGGCCACACCGTGCCTTAGATTGAAGCAGGGATGACTCTTACACATCATAAAGGTCCCGTGGATCATTATCCTAAAGGATCAATACAATTCGAATGTGTTTGGTTGGATTTCCGTAGGTCAGTTTTTGTTTTCACTTAAAATTGTATACATTTTAAACAAAATAGAGACCCTTTGAGTAGTACCGGCCACACCGTGTCTTGGATTGAGGTAGGGTTGACTCTTACACATCACCAAGGACCCTTGTATCGTTCTTATAAAAGATAAATTCAATCCGAATTCATTTGGTCTGATTTTTATAGGTTAGTTGTTGTTTTCAATTAAAATTGTGTCCATTTTAAACAAAAGAGAGACCCTTTGAGTGATAGCGGTCACACCGTGCCTATGATTGAGGTGGGGATGACTTGTACATGTCACAAAGGACTCTTGGATCATTCTCCTAAAGGATCAACATAATCTTAATGGGTTTGGTTGGATTTCTGTAGGTCAGTTGTTGTTTTCACTTAAAATTGTGTCCATTTTAAACCAAAGAGAGACCCTTTGAGTGCTACTGGCCAAAACGTGCCTCAGATTGAGGCGGGGTTGACTCTTACACATCAAAAAGGACCCATGGATCGTTCTTATAAAATATAAAGACAATCCGAATGTGTTTTTTTGGATTTCCATAGGTCAGTTGTTGTTTTCACTTAAAATTGTGTCCATTTTAAACCAAAGTGAGACACTTTGAGTGATACCAGCCACACCGTGCCTTAGATTGAAATAGGGATGACTCATACACGTCAAAAAGGACCCGTGTATCGTTCTACTAAAGGATCAATACAATTTGAATGTGTTTGTTTAGATTTCCGTAGGTCAGTTGTTGTTTTCACTTAAAATTGTGTACATTTTAAACAAAATAGAGACCCTTTGAGTGGTACCGGCCACACCGTGCCTAGGATTGAGGCGGGGTTGACTCTTACATGTCACCAAGGACCCTTGGATCTTTATTATAAAAGATCAAGGAAATCCGAATGCGTTTGGTTGGATTTTAATAGGACGGTTGTTGTTTTCAATTAAAATTGTGTCCATTTTAAACAAAAGAGAGACCCTTTGAGTGATAACAGTCACACCGTGCCTCAGATTGAGGAGGAGATAACTCTTACACATTAAAAAGGACTCTTTTATAGTTATCCTAAAGGATCAACACAATCCTAATGGGTTTGGTCAGATTTCCGTAGGTCAGTTGTTGTTTTCACTTAAAATTGTGTCCATTTTAAACCAAAGAGAGACCCTTTGAGTGCTACCGGCCACACCCTACCTCGGATTGAGTCGGAGTTGACTCTTAAACGTCAAAAAGTACCCGTGTATTTTTCTTATAAAATATCAAGACAATAAGAATGTTTTTGGTTAGATTTTCATAGGTCAGTTGTTGTTTTCACTTAAAATTGTGTCCATTTTAAACCAAAGTGAGACTCTTTGAGTGCTACCGGCCACATCGTGCCTCAGATTGAGGCGGGGATGACTCGTACACGTCAAAAAGGACCCATGTATCATTCTATTAAAGGATCAATACAATCTGAAGGTTTTTGGTTGGATTTACATAGGCCAGTTGTTGTTTTCACTTAAAATTGTGTACATTTTAAACAAAATAGAGACCCTTTGAGTGGTACCGACCACAACGTGCCTCAGATTGAGGCGGGGTTGACTTATACACGTCACCAAGGACCCTTGGATCATTATTATAAAAGATCAAGGAAATCCGAATGCGTTTGGTCAGATTTTCATAGGTCAGTTGTTGTTTTCAATTAAAATTATGTCCATTTTAAACAAAAGAGAGACCCTTTGAGTGATAGCGGTCACACAGTGCCTCAGATTGAAGTATAGATGACTCGTACACATCAAAAAGTACCATTGAATCGTTCTCCTAAAGTATCAACACAATCCGAATGTGTTTGGTCAGATTTCCGTAGGTCAGTTGTTGTTTTCACTTAAAATTGTGTCCATTTTAAACAAAATAGAGACCCTTTGAGTAGTACTGGCCCCACCGTGACTTGGATTGAGGAAGTTATGAATCTTACATGTCACAAAGGACCCATGTATTGTTTTTATAAAATATCAACACAATCTGAATGCTTTTGGTTGGATTTCCGTATGTCAATTGTTGTTTTCACTTAAAATTGTGCCCATTTTAAACCAAAGAGAGACCCTTTGAGTAATACCAACCACACCGTGCCTCAGATTGAGGCATGGATGACTAATACACTTCAAAAAGTACCCATGTATCATTATCCTGAAGGATCAACATAATCCAAATGTGTTTGATTGGATTTCCGTAGGTCAGTTGTTGTCTTCACTTAAAATTGTGTCCATTTTAAACAAAATAGAGACCCTTTGAGTGGTACCGGCCACACCCTACCTCAGATTGAAGCGAGGATGACTTTTACACATCAAAAATGACCCATGGACCGTTATTATAAAATATCAAGGCAATCCTAATGCTTTTTTTGGATTTTCATAGGTCAGTTGTTGTTTTTAATTAAAATTGTGTCCATTCTAAACCAAAGAGAGATGCTTTGAGTGCTACCAGCCACACTGTGCCTCGGATTGAGGCAGGGTTTACTCTTACACGTCAAAAAGGACCCGTGGATCATTATCCTAAAGGATCAATACAATCCGAATGTTTTTGGTCAGATTTTTTTTGGTCAGTTGTTTTCACTTAAAATTGTATCCATTTAAAAAAAATAGAGACCCTTTGAGTGGTACTGGCCACACTGTGCCTCAGATTGAGGCGGAGTTGACTCATACACATATCCAAGGACCCTTGTATCGTTCTTATAAAATATCAAGTCAATTCAAATACATTTGTTTGGATTTTCATAGGTCAGTTGTTGTTTTCAATTAAAATTGTGTCCATTTTAAACAAAAGAGAGACCCTTTGAGTGATAGCGATCACACCATGCCTTGTATTGAGGCAGGGATGACTCTTACACATCAAAAAGGACCCATGGATCATTCTCCTAAAGGATCAACACAATCCTAATGGTTTTGGTCAGATTTCCGTAGGTCAGTTTTTGTTTTCACTTAAAATTGTGTCCATTTTAAACCAAAGAGATACCCTTTGAGTGCTACCGGCCACACCATGCCTCGGATTGAGGCGGGGTTGACTCTTAAACATCACAAAGTGCCCGTGGATTTTTCTTATAAAATATCAAGACAATAATAATGTTTTTGGTTGTATTTACGTAGGTTATTTGTTGTTTTCACTTAAAATTGTGTCCATTTTAAAACAAAGTGAGACTCTTTGAGTGCTATCGGCCACACCGTGCCTCAGATTGAAGCAGGGATGACTCGTACACATCAAAAAGGACCCATGGATCATTCTACTAAAGGATCAATAAAATATGAATGTGTTTGGTCTGATTTCCGTAGGTCAATTATTGTTTTCACTTAAAATTGTGTACATTTTAAACAAAATAGAGACCCTTTGAGTAGTACCGGCCACAGCGTGTCTTGGATTGAGGTGGGGTTGACTTGTACACGTCACCAAGGACCCTTGGATCATTATTATAAAATATCAAGGCAATCTGAATGTTTTTGGTCAGATTTTCATAGGTCAGTTTTTATTTTCACTTAAAATTGTGTCCATTTTAAACAAAATAGAGACCCTTTGAGTGGTTCAACATTCTTTCATGTTGCTGGTGCATATCATTTGTTAAAATGGGAAAATGACTCATTAGAGATAGGATGTTTTATTTAATAACAATTAAAATTTTCCTACGAACATTTACATACAACAATGTTTCATCTTTTGATCCCCTTAACCCCTCTCAAAAATGACCACCAATTGTACATGTCCCCAAGTCAGGTCTTTATTGTATTTGTGTACAATATGCCATCAGGTATGTGGCCCACTCATTTCTGAACACATCTATATCATCTTGTGAGTATGAGGCTTTTTGGCAGTCAGAGTAGTACTGAAAAATATAAAAATAAAGAATTAATAAATAAATAAAACGAACTAGTAGTTGTTTTTAAAAATACCTTTTTAGGGATGCTAGTTTGTTGATGAAAAACGATATCTTTCATAAATTTACAAACATAATAACCGAAATCATTATTGTTTGTTTTTTTTGGAAACTGAAAAAAATTGATCATTAGGAGAATAAGTAACTTGTGTTGAGATGTGTTTGGATAGTGTAATTTTATTATATATACCCTGATATTTGTCCAGACGTAGTACTTGCTCACCTCCTTATGCTTAGCCCCTGCCCTCTTTCCTTTTTTTAGACGATAATGATACACCGCCCTATCATAACAGAATACTCAGTAAAAGATAATATAAATTATATTAATTGATATTTAGACCTAAAACGTAAGATGTAGTGCCTTACAGATTCACAAAATCTATCATGTATGGTCGGTTTGATGGATATCCTTTCTTTGAATCCAGAAAATAAATCTTTTGAGTATCCAATTTCACTGGAATTATCAACCAATATTGCCTAAAAACAAAAAAAGGAATAAGTAATAAAAGAAGTGAAAATATAATTGATATGCTTTAATCGTAGAGTTTTACCCCTGCATGGTTGGTATTAGGAAGAGTCTGTCATCTGTAATCTTTCTTTCAAATGTTTTCAGTAATCCGTTCACTATTGCATCCATTTTTAATGGCTTTAATTTTGTTAGGTGTGTTGATGTGGTATGAGGACTAACGAGTTCAAATCTTGGCTCATGGGAAAATTCCTTCAACTGTTTTTCATAAATGCGTCTGTAAACAATATAAAATGCATTTAGTCATAATTTGCATATTAGATCAGATTTTAGAAAATAAATTCATGGAGACATACCTCATATATACATTTACAACTGTGATGCCTAGCCAATCGTTTTCAAGGATCTCATTTACATTTTCAGCAGCAACGAAATCTTGACTTTCCTCTCTGTATATATTCTCTTCGAAAAACACTATATGACTATTACCATATTTTAGCTTCGTATCCACGTGAGTATTCAATGCTAGTAAATGTGTATAGAGAATAGGTGGTGTTATTGTGCTTTTCAAAAGCTCCTTGGGATCGGTTGGTCGATCCTTTAGATGGTTTTGAGCCGAAGTTTTTCACCCCCTTCCATTTCTCTATCTATAACAACAATCATTGGTTCAGACCCTTTTTTCATTAATTGTTAAAGGTTTAGCTTTAAAAAAAATGAAATAAATACCTCTTTTTCTGCATGTACTCTTACAAGTTGTGACGACCATGAAATGAATGTCCCAATAGCCTTTTTGACTGTATGAATATCATCATCAACAAGTGGAATAGGTAGCTTTGCATTTGGCTCCTGAGCTATAGTAATCATCACTTTCAGATGATCTTTCGGAAGTGGTCTATTATGAAGCGTGGCATCTGGGATATTGAACACTGTAGCCCTCACTACAAGGTGATAGGTGGGTGTTGACAGATATAAATCACAATCATTATCACCCTGTAGAAGATCAGTACAGAAAAATTATCAGTGTTTGTCTGATTCACATTTTATGGGAACAATTATTAGAATATTGATTACCATGGCTAAGACAGTTCTTTGAGGGGAATGGCTCACCTCAAAGCTAGTGGGGGTGGGGTGGGATGTTCACGCATTGGTTGTTCCTGACTTGTGTCTTCCCTTTGCTTCCCACCCATAAAAGTTGCTAGCAACTCTCCCTGACATTGCAATCGTTCTTCAAGGGTTGCTATTTTTTCGCTCATTTGTTCCAATTTTTCATCTGTATCATCCTTTTTTTTCTTCTTCTCAAAATATACTCGGGGTTTCACCCCAAACCCCGCACCTCTGACATGACCGTATTTTTCTGGCTGCTTCAAAGCCGTCGATAATAGGTCTGTATCCGCTACAGGAGTAGTTGATTCCTATGACTGTCAGATATAGGAAAATAACTAATTATTTTTATGTAATAGCAATTTAAAACAAATCTTTTTATCATCGTGTCATACTTACACATATTTCCCACACTTTTTTTGTGTTCTCATCTACTAAATTCCCTTCCTTATTCACACGTGCCTCATTCTATATCACATGATGTGGGGTGGAAGTGTATTTGGTTTTAGACTCATCAATCTACATATAAACATAGAAAGATAATTATGATGTTGTTTATTGGCACCTAAAAATATTACTGCAAATTTAAAATACGTACCATTTTCTTTTCTAATGAAGTGTACCCCATCCTTACTTTACGATAGGGGTATGCTGGTTTTGATGCACATTCCTTATTTTCAGTACAGAGTTTCTGTTTCATAAATGAAATATTGACAATCAAAGTGATAAATACAGGTATCCTCAAACAACATATTATCACACACAATGTACCTGAAACTTCTCATCCCCACTGCGTCTAATAAATGCATCCCATGCTTCTTAGGATATCATGTGAGCGTAGATAATGGGTGGGTGCGGGTTTATTTTACCTTTGGAATCTTTTAGGTGACATCTTGTTAAAATAGTGTGAAAACCTCGATGAATCCTTCCTGAAAGCCTTAGTACATAATCCTTGTGTGAATCATATACTATAAATGTACTCTACAAGAGATTGAGAAGAGTAAGACATTGTTTCATTATTTTATTTGCTAGTAAATTAAAGAAATAAATTCATAATGTTACTATAATTTCTTCCCAGATCACATCCTTCAGCCCGGACACAACATGGTGCCATTAATCTATGTCAATCGGCACGTGTTGCCGAGTGACAAATCCAATGTAGCTGCTAAACATAGCCTTTTTGGGATTCACATGTTGGCCTCGTGCATTCCATCCGACTTTAAATTTGATGCCTTTTCTTTTCACCTTAAGAACTTTGTCTAACACCATCAAACTACGACGCACCTGTGTTTTCTGCGACGCCAGTCCTTCATTCCCAACCATTTCATCGATATCAACATCATCTATATGTTCATCTGAAATGGTATCAATGGCATGTGCTGATGGTTGTTGGACCTCAACACTAGAAGCAGCAGGAGCCACAACAGCAAGAGTAGAAGCAGTCGTGGCAAGAGAAGCAGGAGCAGTAGGAGCCACAACAGGAGGAGTAGCAGAAGCAACAGGAGCCGCAGCAGGAGCAGCAGTAGGAGCAGCAGCAGCTGCAAGAGTAGCAGCAGCAGCAGCAGCAGCTTGAGAGATTATTCAGCCTCAAGGTTAGGAGCACCAGAATGTGCAGAAGTCATTATCTGCAAAAGTGGTTGAATAGTAAATTTAGATTACATAAATTCAGTAATGATAAGATAATAACATGAGATAACTAAATATATATTACAAACAAAATATAACCTGTTTATTGAACTCTCTTTCCTTTTTTTCAAAGGTTGAAGGGATTTGACACCTCTATCGATTATCCAAATTCCTTCATTGTGTTCTCCTCTAACATACAAAAAATCATCTACATTGGGACTGCTCCGAAATGATTGCAACGTACCACTAAAAGGATCGTCCTTAACTGAATTTTCATCAGAAACTTTAGTAGTTTTGGACGATAATAGAACAATCGACCACTTTCGGTTTGCAGGGTCTAGAACATAAAAAACTTGTACCATTTATGATTCCATTATAAATTATTCATCTTTGTACCCATATTTACTAAAATCAACTTTCACAAATCCCCATTCATCAATTTTAACACCACTGTTGTTATCAACCCATTTGCATTGAAAAATCGGAAATTGGAATATCGTATAATCCAACTCCCATATTAGTTTGATAATGCCAAAGTATGACATATTTGCATAAATTGGATTTTTTTCCTTACTACCAGAAACATGCATCGCTTCAGCCACTAGTGTAACTCCACTATTTTGCATGGTATTATCTTCATCATGTTCATATGCATAGAATGTATAACCATTAATTACATAACCATTGTAAGATAATACATACAAACTTGGTCCAGCGGCTAGCCATCGAATTCATTCTGAAATTGAATTTGGATTTTCATCCAACTGCTTAAAAATATGGTCCTGAAACCATCCTATAAATTGGTGATTATGTGTATTTGATAACCATTTTTCAGCCCTTGATGGATTCAACTACCTAATAATTTCTTTGTGAGTTTCAATATATGGATCAACCTCCCAACTATTATGAAAAACATAAAGATGGGTCTGCTCCTGATCTGTAATACTGATTGTCACAAATTCTCTTCCTGAAATTCCCTCACCCTCAATGCGTCCAGTGTGATGAGATTTTGGGAGACCAATTCTTTCCACATCAGATAGGTATTCGGTACAAAATTCAATGGCTTCCTCAACAATATATCGCTCCACTACACAACCCTCTGGCCGACTTTGATTTTTGACATACCCTTTCAAAATCTTCATATACCGTTCAACAGGATACATCCATCTATAGTGCATAGGACCACAAAGTCGAATCTCTCTCACCAAGTGAATCATCAAATGAACCATCATATCAAAGAATGTTGGCGGGAATAACATTTCTAATTCACATAATATGATGACAATTTCTTTTTCTATAGCTGGCAGTTTCTCCTTGTCTAAAACTTTTCTACATATAGCTTTGAAAAAGAAACAAAGTTTGGTTAACGTATGACAAACATTCTTGGAAAAAATGCAACGTAAAACTATAGGAATTAGATCTTGCATCAAAACATGGAAATCATGTGATTTCAAACCTTTTAACTTCAAATAATTAATTGACACAATGTTCTTGATATTTGATGAATGCCCCTATGGAACCTTTACATCATTGAAGAAGTTGCAAAACCGATATCTCTCCTCCTTAGAAAGAGTATAAGCAGCTGGAGGAAGAAACATTTGATTTTCACCCTTCACAGGAGCCAACTCTTCTCGTATTCCCATGTCAACCATGTCCAACCTTGCCTTAATTCCATATTTTGTTTTGCCAAGGGAATTTAGCAACGTTCTGATAACACTGTCACATACATTTTTTTCCACATGCATCGCATCAAGAAAATTTCTGATGTACAAACAATTTTAGTATGATAATTTAAAAAAACTGATCTTTTTTCCAACTAATTTTCATAAGGTTTTTCGAAAATATTTTACCAAAAATAGTGTTCAGATCTTTTACTTTCTCAAATAGCTGATCACCTGTTAGTGGAGACGGTGCTGCGTGTTGTTCTGAACTTCCATTGAATGATGTCATCCAAGATCGGTACTTATGTCGATGAGGTAGAAATCTACGATGTCCTAGAAACACATATTTCAATGAATGTTTCAACCAAATTGATTCTGTATCTTCTTCGCACACGGGACACCCTTGAGTTCCTTTAATGTTATAGCCTGACAAATTTCCATAAGAAGAGAAATCATTTATTGTCCCATAAAACATCGCTCTCAATGTGAAGTATTCACTTTTATAAGCATCATACAATATAACACCTGAATCCCACAATAACTTAAAATACTCGATCAAAGGAGACATATAAACATAAATATCACTACCTGGTTGTTTTGTTCCTTATATAAGCATAGATAACATGATGAATTTCCGCTTCATGCATAACCAGGGTGGAAAGTTATAATTTACCAACATAACAGGCCATGTACTATGAGTGCTGGTTTGAAAACCAAAAGGATTCACTCCATCTGTAGATAACGCAAGACGAAGGTTTCCCGGCTCTTTTCCAAATTCAGGATACTCATGATCAATTTTCTTCCATTGAGGAGAGTAGGACGGATGATGTAATTTCCCATCTTTATTTCTTTTATCTGCATGCCACGAAAATTGTCTTGCAGTTTCTTCACTTCCATATAGATGCCTAAACCTTGGAATGATTGGAAAGTACCATACAACTTTCGTAGGATTGGATTTATATTTCTTGTATTGAGAAGCACCACACTTTGGGCATTCTGTAAGTGATTTGTTCTCCTTGAGAAACAATATACAGTCTTTCGGGAAGGCATGTATTCTTTCAGAAATCATACCCATTGAGCGTAGCATTCATCTAGCTTCATATGTCTGGATTGGGAGCTCATTATCTTCCGGGATCATGTCATTCAAGAGAGCAAGTAGTTCCGTAAAAATGAAATCACTACATCTGTTGCCTACTTTCAATTTATACAACTTCAGTATAGCTGACAATGTTGTATACTTAGTGCAACCAGCATACAATGGCATCTTTGCACAACTCTTTAACTTCTCAAACAATTTTGGGAAATCATGGAGTTCATCTTCAATTGTATTTGTCATTTACTCAATATGATCTTCATCATCATTGACATCTGTAATCACATCCTCCATACAGTCTTCTTCATTGTCCATATTTGTATTCATATCTGATGATCCATAAAACGCAATTTTATCCTAGCCAGTAGCTATATTCACTTTTTCTCTGTGTTTATTCCAACATTTATAACTCTGAACTATTCTGTGACATATCAAATGTTCTTCCAACTCCTCTAGAGTAAGTAGTCTAGAATAACAACAACGTAAACACAGACAAAGGATTTAAGAAGGATCCTTTGCGTGATCCTTTGCAAACTTGATGAACTCTTTCACTCCGTTCTCATACTCTATTGTCAAACAATTAGCATCCATCCAATATTTATTCATATTCATCCTATTTGAATCTCAAATATTAGTATTTATGGTTCAAGTACACAAAACAAGACTTCCAAATACAGTAGAAGAGAACCAATTCCTTATAAAAATATAGATTAATAGATCCTAACCATTAGTATTTATTCATCTTCATTAAATATAATTACTTTAGATTCATTATAGTTTCCTCAAATCACCCCAGACCAAACACAAGAATAATCAAGAATGATACATCTACCACTCCTAGGTCTCTTCCCTACATTCAATTTCATCATGCCTAAATACCCATATATCCACACATACACATGTCACAAACACATAAAAACCATATCCACATCAGAACCAAAGTACCAATATGCATTTCAATCAGGTTACTCGACTCAAGTGGTGGTGTGTAAGAAATAATAATAAAATATAATAAGTATATATTCACACATAAATCTCAAACTGGTTTTAATAATCCAATAAACCAAAGGTATCATTCCATCTATCAGAATACTCTGAAGGAGCCCATATGCGATAGTAGTCCCAGGTGGTGAAGGTTCCTGAGGAGGAAGGGGAGAACATGCACCTATCGGGGTTCAAGGTCAGGTCACTGAGGTTTAAGGTGGACCGATACTCCTGCAAGGGTTCATTCCATATTTCACAAACCATGTCCTGGTACCCTAGGATGTTAACCCACTACTGGTGGAAGTGAAACTATTCCTGATGATCATGCCTAGAAGAAATGGAAACCAAGAGGAGAGAGTGAATCAAAATACCTCAAGCAAGATGGAAAAACATGGTATTTGAGAATAGGTTAGTGGATTTCATTTTGTCTAGACACCTATCCAATAGACCCCACAAGCGGTGATGGCCCCTGCAGTTGTTGCACCAGGTGAAACTGTCACCTGAGAAGCTGAGATCAATGAGGCCCTTCCCAGCCATAAACTGAACAAACTCCATGATGGCCTTCCTCTGGAATGGGCTTATACCTTTCCTTTCCTTTGGGTTGTAAATGACATTAAGGTCACCCCCAACAAACAATGTATTGTGGCCGAGATCGAAGGTATTTTGTTCACTCCATAGATATTCCCTTTGAAGAGGGTCATATCTTCCAAAAACAAAAGTCATAAGAAAGGAGGTGTCACCGCTAGACACCTTGGTAGTGATGAATTAATTGCAATCTTGAATAGTCTCAACAATATATTTATTGTGCCAAAATACCCATTTGTGTCTGTTAGAGGGGTCAAAGTGTATAAATCCATGCTACTTAATCTTCCAAGAGAATTCTATGATTATTATAGGGTTTTTTGTGTTATTTGACAACAACAACAATGATATTATGATTTTTGATTTCTATAGTGAGTAAGTCCGATTTAACATGGGCACTAAGACCATGATAATTACATATGAAGATAATAGTGATGGGTAGGACAGGGCTCTGGCATTGGATCTAGGGCTAGTAGCCTTATTGAAGTGGGAGGATGATCTCTCATTGAGGTCCCTTGATTTTGAAAATGTTCATAATCCCTTCTAGTTGGTAAGATTCATATGAGTGGGAGATGAGGATCCAAAGGGGCATGGGAAGGATGGGTAATGAAACTTAGGGGATGGTGAGGGAGTTCTCTCTGGATCAATAAGTATTTAGAGCTGGATGACAGGCTCAGATCCAAGGAAGACAGAACAAACACGGCTAGGAAGGGGCCTGGCCACTACAGAGAAGCAGTCAGTAACCTCAGTGAGGGAGAAGGACAGAGATGGAGGTAGGGGTGGCAAGGCTAGAAAGATTGGTGGTCTGGGCATCATGCCATACAAGTTCACTACCAGAAAAAGTCACTTAGATAGCATGAAGGAAAGAAGGGGGTAACCCCTTGAAGAAAATAGGGTTCAAGCATTGGATGACCTAGAAATGCATTAGAACTGGGAGGTGTTGTCCTTAAAGAAAAATTTTATCCTTCATTCCTTACTTTATGGTGACATGGTGTTGGATCTAAGGGAATTGATTATACCTAGGAGGAATCTAGTGAAACTGGAATCCAAGTGTGAAGGACCTTAAATTTTTCATAAACTTCACTCTAATAGTGTAAACTCATTGATCACCATTGATGATGAGCATATCAATCTTTCCACCAATACTTGGTTTCTCAATAGATATTTTACATGAATAAACCATCCCTTTTAAATAAAATCAACCCATGTCAAACATTCCCCAAAGATTTCACATTTTGATTTATAGTTAAAAAAACTATACTAATAGAAAATCCTAGAATAATGGAGTAATGATAAAAGAAAAAATAAATATGTAATAGCCACATATGTTCATATAGTATGTGAAATTATAAAAAATACCCCATAAAACACAACTAAATTCAAATTTCAAACAAAAATATGCTATTTAATCATGCCTCAAATCATGATGATACTCGTGCCTTGATACCTGCACTGTGATGTGCCCGATCAACATCATCATCAACAACTTCACTAACAAGATAACAAACTAGAATTCATCACCTTAGGAACCTCATCACCCATTTCCAACCCAACATAACCTAATAATATAATTAAATCAAATCATATATATTCTATAATTCAAACCATGCCTTCTCATAAAGGTGATTGTTGGAAGAATTTATATAACATATCTAGCCATACCACCATCAAATTGAATGGTTTCTAGGATCTAGAATAAACAAATACTAAATCACTTAAAAACCCACCTTAGTCATTATAAAAAAGGTGATACCTTAGGAGTAATATAAATATATTGGATGATCACCCCTAAGAACCCCATCACAATATGTAGGAAGAACACTCATGAATCTACGATGAAGTAGAATCATCACCACTGGAGGAAATGAAACCTAGGGATGAAATAATTCAACACAAAATCCACTAGAACACCATTGATGGGCAAGCCTCACATCCCAAAACTACAATTAACAATGTTTTAATAGTGTGATATGATTTATATAATAACAGTTCTAGAACCATTAGAAGAAGTTGGACCAAACTTGAGCTTCGACAGGGGGAATTACCCTAGAGACAAACATGAAGAAGAAAAGGATGAATCATGTAGCCTACAATAATCACAATCTCAAATATACATTAAATCGATCATGCCAAATCAACATATGGTTATTTGTGATGGGATAGGATAACAATATTAAAAACTGGTTTGGAAAACATGCCTTAAAAGGAGGTCTGGAAAAGCGAATCTCAGCGGGCGGCGGAGGTCCGGGAACGCGAAGCTCGAGGGCGTTGCGGGTGGCGGAGGTCCGGCAAAGAGAAGCTCGAGGGCAGAAGAGGTTCGGAAACGCGAAGCTCAACGGGCGGTGGAGGTCTAGAAATGATAAGCTTGAGGGTGACAGAGGTTTGGCAACGCGAACTCATCGGGCGGCGGAGGGGAGTCATAGGGTTCCAGTACCGCGAGAGATTTAGGTCACGATAAAACGAGGGCACTGTGCAACCAACTTTATAAAAAAATGGACTAAGGTTTTATCAAGGCTAAAAATGAACTGATAAAGACTACCTTTATCAGTGCTAAAATTTAGCACTGATAAAGGTATCCTTTATTAGGGCTTTTTTTAGCGCTGATAATGGTCCTCTTTATCAGTGCTAAAAAAGCACTGATAAATCCATCTTGTATCAGTGCTAACATTTTAGCGCTGATACAGGGATTCTTTATCAGCACTTTTCTAGCGCTAATAAAGGGTCTTTTTATTAGTTCTTGTTTAGAACTGATAAAGGTTACCCTGTATGAGCGCTAAAATTTTAGCGCTGATAAAGGGTTGCTTTATCAGCAGTTTTTTCTTAGCGCTGATATAAGGGGGTGCTCCCTTTCCCGTTTTTGTTGTAGTGTTGGACAATGTTTCCCACTAACACATCAGGAACCATTTATACATGGATACATAATCATTAGGTGAATATAAAAATCCCATGTGATTCCTATAACTCATCCTAGGTCTAAGCACATGACCACTACCATTGTCTATCTTATGGGTATCATGATCTTTGCCACTCTACCCAAGTTTTTCTGTTGGTTTTAGGATACTCAACCCAAGACCATGACTAAACATCCCATGTGCTTCCTATAACATGTAGGTTTTTTATCTTGTGTGTATTGGTGTTGTGGTTTGAGTGAGGAATGAATTCTAAATTTTGAATACTCTTATGTGTGTAGGTGATGTGGTTTGAGTGAGGAATGAATTCTAAATTTGGAATACTCTCATGGGTGTTATTGTATTTGAATTTCTAAATTTCTAAATTTCTAAATTTCTAAATTTCTAAATTCTAGAATGAATTCTAAATTTTAAATACTTTGGATGGGGATTTTGTATTGGTGTTGTTGTAGGTCTGGAGAGGGGAGAGGGGCCTGCTGCTGTGGAGTTGAGAAAATATATACCAACGTTTTCAAAACTATTGGTATAGATTCTATAATATAACTATACCAATGATTTTTTTATAACCGTTGGTATAGGTTTATACCAACGGTTATAACAAAATCGTTGGTATATCCTTATGTATTTCCATATCCCCTCTATACCAACAGTTTATAACCATTGGTATAAGTGTAACACACATATACCAACGGTTTTACAAACTGTTGGTATATGTTATACTTTAACACACATATGCCAACTATTTGTAGCAAACCGTTGGAATACCTTCTATTTTGACACCTATACCAACGGTTTTCACAGAACCATTGGTATAGGCCTATTGTCATGACTTACTTGGCCATGGTTGATGGAACTATTGGTATACTATATACCAACGGTTTCCAGGCCTTTACCAATGGTTCACAACCGTTGGTAAAGTGTAAAATTCCAGTAGTGATCCCCCAGTTGTGCCTCCCTGACTCACTATAAGTGTGGGGGGGTAACAACCATCGACTGGAGGTAAACAGCTTCACCATCATCCACAAAGGATATTTTCATCATGACTAACTGCTCTATTGCCTCACTCAGTAGCTATAACCCAGTACTCCTACTGATCATGTCTGCTACCACGTTTCCCTATCCAGGACTACTCGCAGGTGCACAGCGTGCTCCTCCTCCGATGCTGAGTAAACCAAGATGTTATCGATGAAGAATACAACAAATCGAACGAGGTGGGGCTAGAAGATCCTGTTCATAAGACCCATGAATGTTGTTGGGGCATTGGTCATGACGAAAGGCATCACTAGGAACTCATAGTGGTCATACCAGCACCTGAAGGTTGTCTTAGGTACATCCTCATTCCGCACCCGAAGCTCGTGATAGCCTGATCTAAGGTCTATCTTTGAGAACCACTTTGCCCCCTTCATCTGGTCAATTAGGTCATTGATTCTCAGCAGTGGATACTTGTTCTTCACAGTCACCTGGTTCAGGAACCGGAAGCCCATGCACAGCCTCAAAATCCCATATGCCTTCTTGGAAAAAAGCACTCGGGCTTCCCATGATAAAACATTGGGCCTTACGAACCCCCTTCTCTTGAAAGTCCTCCAACTGTACCCTCAGCTCACGAAGCTCTCCAGGATCCATCTGATATGCCAGTGTGGATATTGGTGTCATCCTGAGGTACATGTCGATATAGAAGTCTACCGCCCTGTGAGGAGGTAGTCTCAGAACATCCATAGGAAAAACATCCTCGTACTCATCCACCACTACAGGGAAGCTTGGACTCCTCTCCTCCACTACCCTGAGGGTAAGGCTAACCAACTGGTGAGTGATTGGTTACACCCTCCTCTGAGAGAGTATGTCCTATGCTGTAAGGGTTTCCTTCTTGTCGGTGAAGGAAAACCTGGTCCCATATTCATGGACACATTGCATTGTATGCCTAAAACAGTCGATCTGATCATGGACTATGGATAACCAGTCTATACCCAATATGATGTCGTAAGGCCTCGACGCTGCTACTAGGAGATCCCAGCCGAAGCTCTTTCCTCCTAGAGTAATCACACACTGCTGGCACTAGTGTGTACTCATCAAATCCCCTCCCGTAGGAGTCTCTAGCCATAAGGATCGATCCAACGGATCCACTGGAATCTCCGGACTCTGAACGAGAGTTGTGGTAAGGAACGAGTGACTGTAACATGTGTCTATAAGTACTGCAGATAGGGTGGAGAAGACACAGATCGTATCTCGGATCATCTCTGGAGCGTCATGGTCATAATCCTGTAATGCCTAAAGCTGAGCTCTCCCCTTCCCGCCTGCTCCCTGAGGTCGGGGTGGACCACCTGGGGGTGGTAGCGGTAACACCTCAAACCCTTGCCCACCGCCTGACGCTCGCCCAACTCCCCTGCCATGTCTGCCGCCCTACAAACCTCCTCGCTCGAACCACTACCGTTGCCTCGACGGCCCCTTGACCGTCTCTTGGTCATCTGTATGGTGGGTCGGGCAATCATGTGCCATGTGTCCCTGTCGACCGCACAAGTAGCAAAGCCTGGGCCCCATTTGACTCCCTCTAGCATGGGAGCCTCGCACTGTCGACCCTGAGTCCTAGGGTCGACCTCTGAAAGACCTGGCCCGCTTGGGCCCACATGTTTTCTGTCTACTGTCTGCTGAAGACTTTTCTGCCTAGGGTCTGCTAGTAGCTCTAGTTGCGGGTACCTGCTCCGCCAAGAAGTTCTTTATCAGAAGGGCTCGATCCAAAACCCCGGCCTGGGTAGGGATGCTAAGAGACACCAACGAAGCTCTGATCTCCCGCCTGAGTCCCTGCTCAAAGGCTTGAGCCCTAAAGAAAGGGTCTCGCACCATATCTGTGGAGTAGCGGGAAAGCTCCATGAACCTTGCTAAGTACTCAACCACCATCATGTTGTCCTGCTGTAGGTGAAGCAGCTCCTAGATACGCACAGAGTGCAAGGTCATGGGAAAAAACTCCTCCTCAAAAAGCCTCTCGAAGTCAACCCAAGTGAGGGTCGTCTCATCGTGAATCTGGATGGTCAAACTCCACCATCTCCTTGCTGATCCCTATAGAAGGCTCACTCCTAAGATCGTTATTTGGTCAGGCGGTGTCCTCACTAAGCGGAAGACCCACGTCACAGCCTCCAGTCAGTCCTCAGCGACCTGTGGATCTGTCTCTCCCCTGAACCTGGGAGGTCTCTGTCTCTGAAACTCATGTAGGGCACTGACCCTACGAACATCCTCTGTCAGAACCACCGGTAGTAGATGTTGTCCAACAGGTGGTGGTAGCACTGCACAAAGGGAAAAATAGCTTTTGTGACGGACTATTTGCGATGGGAATTATTCTCGTCATAAATAGTTCATCTCAGGGGTTATTTACGATGGGAGGTTCAACCCGTCGCAAAATAATTGATTATTTGCGACGGGATTTGGGGTCCCGTCGCAAAAAGTAAGGCATGGTTTTGCGCGGTTTGCGCGCAAAACCGCGGGAAGGTTATTCGCGACGGGGTAATTCCTCCGTCGCAAATAGTGCGTCGGTCGGAGGGTATTTGCGACAGGTCTCGTCGCAAATATCGGCGGCGGTAAATAGGTTTTTGCAACAGGATGTTGTCTCGTCGCAAAAAGTGTGTCGGCAGGCAACTATTTGCGACGGGACCCGTCGCAAATAACCTTTTAATCGCCGATCGTAATTAATGCGGGTAAAAGTATTTGTGACCGGTCCCGTCGCAAATAGTATCGTCGCAACTAATCTAACCTATATATACCCCCATCTGTTTTTCCTTCTCTTCCCCTGATTTCTCACTTCCTCTCTCTCTAAACTCTATTTTTAGAGTAAGAATTTCTCTGTGTTAGTTTTTTTTACGAAGAAGTTGTGAATTCGTCTATGTCAATAGGAGATCAAGTTTAAAGGTATTTATATTTTATTTAATTTATTATTTATTTCATTTTTTATGTTAAATTTAATTATTTTTGATTAGTTCTAATTAAATTAGATTTAAGTTGTTTTGTTATCAGTATTTATTTGTAATAATAAATTGAAATTATTAGTACTAATTCTTAATAATTATTAATGATAATTAGTATTGTATATTAATAATTAGTGATAATTAGTAATTAGTAGTTGTAATTTGTAGTTATTAATTGTAATTAACGCTAATTAGTAATAATTATGGGTAATTAGTAATAATTATGGGTAATTAGTAATAATTAGGGGTAATTAGTAATAAATAGTACTAAATAGGAATAAATAGGAATAAATATCAATAAATAGTAATAAATAGTAATAATTAGTAATAATTAGTAATAATTAGTAATAATTAGAAATAATTAGTAATAATTAGTAATAATTAGTAATAATTAGTAATAAATAGTAATAAATAGTAATAATTAGTAATAAATAGTAATAATTAGTAATAAATAGTAATAATTAGTAATGATTAGTAATAATTAGTAATAATTAGTAATAATTAGTAATAATTAGAAATAAATAGTAATAATTAGTAATAAATGGTAATATTTAGTAATAAATAGTCATAAATAGTAATAAATAGTAATAAATAGAAATAATTAGTAATAATTAGTAATAATTAGTAATAATTAGTAATAAATAGTAATAAATAGTAATAAATATTAATAAATAGTAATAAATCGTAATAATTGGTAATAATTAGTAATAATTAGTAATAATTGGTAATAATTAGTAATAAATAGTAATAAATAGTAATAAATAGTAATAATTAGTAATAAATAGTAATAAATAGTAATAAATAGTAATAAATAGTAATATTTAGTAATAAATAGTAATAATTAGTAATAAATAGTAATAAATAGTAATAATTAGTAATAATTACTAATAAATAGTAATGAATAGTAATAAATAGTAATAATTAGTAATAATTAGTAATAATTAGTAATAATTATTAATAATTAGTAATAATTAGTAATAATTAGTAATAAATAGTAATAATTAGTAATAAATAGTAATAAATAGTAATAATTAGTAATAATTTGTAATAATTAGTAATAATTATTAATAATTAGTAATAATTAGTAATAGTTATTAATAATTAGTAATAATTAGTAATAGTTAGTAATAATTAGTAATAATTAGTAATAATTAGCAATAATTAGTAATAATTAGTAATAATTAGTAATAATTAGTAAAAATTAGTTATAATTAGTAATAATTAGTAATAAATAGTAATAATTAGTAATAATTAGTAATAATTAGTAATAATTTGTAATAATTAGTAATAATTAGTGATAATTAGTAATAATTAGTAATAATTAGTAATAATTAGTAATAATTAGTAATAATTAGTAAGAAAATCAATTGTAATAAATTGTAATAACTTGTAATAACTTGGCACAATTTCCAGTGGATTGGAAGCACTCCTTTTACTCGATGACTCTTCTCCTTTCAACTTTCCCTAACTCAAAACATTATGAAAAGTATGTTTCTACATATGTATATTCAATCTCATATGCACGAGTTTGAATATGCATTCGTAGGACCACATTTTTTATAATGTGTTCAGGTAGTGACAGTTGCAAGAAGATGATTCATCGATGAAAAGGGGGCTCTTTTGTCCGACAACTCATTTACTTCTAACTTTCTCACACTGAAATCACAATGAAGAATCTACTCGAAGGTAGGCATATTCATTCTCATCTGCATGAGAATGAATATTTGCGTACCTCCGAGCAGATTCTTCATTGTCATTTGAGTGTGAGAAATTTGCAAGTAAATGATCCGTCAAACAAAAGAGTATCCATCAATCCACTGGAAATTGTATCTCCCGTAAGTAATGGTAATTATTAAGAAGTAGTTTTAATTATTTATCTTTTTTTTCAGATAGTGTTTTTCTAATTTTAAATTATTCAAAAACAGTAATGATTTTATATTTTTTAGAAAAATATGGAACAAGGAAGTCGACAAAAATAATTATTAGATGATCGTGCTTGGATAAATCAACGCAGAAATCCAAACGGTTTTGGTTTAAATCCTGTATATATTGAGGGTGTTGAAGCTTTCTTATCATTTGCATCATCAAAACTAGAATATGTTTCAGAAGGAATAATAAAGTTTCCTTGTAAAAAATGTGCTCTGAGAACGTTTGACACATTTGACAAGGTTGGGGGACATCTCATGCGGTTTGGTTTTTAACCAGATTACGCTTTTTGGTATCAACGCAGTGAATGCAGTTTCAGAGAAGATACTAATAACTTGATTCTAGATCCATAACAGTTTCAAAATTTAGTACATGATGTTGCAGGTCCATATGTTCAACAAACTAAAACTCAAGATGATATTGATTTAACTCCTAAGTTGGCACCATACAAATTTTATGATTTGTTGAGGTCTGCTGAGGGTGCATTGTATTATGGTTGCAAGATAAGAAAATTAGAAGCGGTTGAAAAATTTATGGCTATTAAATCAGATAATGCAATGTAAAACAACTATTTTAATCAGATATTTTCTTTGGTTAAAACACGGTTACCTGAAAAAAAATGTATTGCCAGAAAATTACCATGAGGTAAAGTGGCTGGTTCATAATTTGGGCCTTAGTTATCAGAAGATTCATGCATGTCCAAATGATTTCATCTTATATTCTGGTGAAAATGAGTCGTTGGATAGCTGTCCCACATGTGGAAAATCGAGGTATAAAGAAGCTCAAACAAGGAAGTCTGGATCGATTCCTGTAAAACAGTTGGGATATTTCCCCCTTACACCCAGGTTGCAGCATTTATTTATGTCTCAGAACATAACATCAATGATTTCATGGCACAAAACCAAGATTTCAACTGATAAAAGCTTAAATCAACCATCTAATGGTGATTCATGGAAACATTTTGATCGTCTGCATCCGTCTTCTACTTTAGAAGCTCAAAACATGTGATTGGGTCTTTCTACTGACGGTTTATACCCGTTTGGTTCTTATGGTAGTCAGTATTCATCTTGGCCTATCTTTATAACTCCATACAATTTACCTCCATGGATGTTGATGAAGGATCCCTATATCTTTTTGACCTTATTAATCCCAGGACATCAGAAAAAAATATTGATATTTACTTGAAACCATTGATTGATGAGTTAAATGCATTGTGGAGAAATGGTGTTTATACATATGATGTTGTTGTGAAACAAAATTTCATATTAAAAGTTGCATTGATGTGGACAATTAGTGACTTTCCGGCATATGACATGTTATCTGGATGGAGTACACATGGTATGAAATCATGTCCTTACTGTATGAAAGACAACAAATCCTTTATTCTCTTCAATGGAAAAAAACCTTGCTATTTTGACTATCATCGTAGATTTCTTCCAACCGATCATCCTTTTTGGAGGAACAAATCTCATTTGAGAAAAGGAATAGTTGAAAGGGATGAACCTCCAAAAATGATCTTAGGTACAGAGTTAAAATCAATTGTATTTTCATTACCTCCCATCACATTTGGGCCAACAGTAAACCAACAAAAAATTCATGTCTTTGAGAAAAAACATAATTGGATAAAACGAAGCATTTTTTGGGATCTTTCATATTAGTCTAATTTGTTGGTCCATCACATGTTGTATGTCATGCATATTGAGAAGAAATGTTTTGATAATTTATTTCATATAAATTTGGATACACCAAGTAAGACCAAAGATACTGTAAAGGCACGATTATATTTTGCCCAAATTTTCAGGCGACCCGAACTTGAACTATTTAAAAATGTCAGATCACAGAGGTTAATGAAGCCAAAAGCATCTTATACACTGTCCAAAGAGAGTCACTTATTATTTTGTCAGTGGATTGCAAATTTGAGACTTCCAGATGACTATGCTTCCAATTTGGGTAGATGTGTTAAGAATGGTCATATTACCAGATTAAAAATTCATGATTGTCATGTTATAATGGAAATACTTATGCCAATTGGATTCATAGGTTTGTTGAATTCTATGATTTGGGATTCGATAATAGACATATAATATTTTTTTGAGACATTTGTGCAGTGACAATAGACTACAATGCGCTAAGAAAACTGGAAGAAGATGTTGTTGTAATTATATGTAAACTGGAAAAAATATTTCCATCAGCTTTCTTTGACTCAATGGAACATCTGATATTAAATTTTCCACATGAAGCTAAATGTGGAGGTCCCATATAGTTTTAATGGATGTAATCATTTGAGAGATGCATGCAGAAATTGAAGAAAAAAATACGTAACAAAACATCAGTTGAAGGATCAATTGCTGAAGCTTATTTGCAAGAGGAAATTGCTTTTTTCCGCTCTCATTATTTTGAATATGAATATCCCTAAAAACACAATCGCATGGGACAAAATGAGGGGAATGTTAATGATGAAATGGATGATAAATTATCAGTTTTTAATCGTCTAAATCTTGGTTTTGGTGGAGTTCATGAACGATGGATTTCAGATGATGAACATCACAGAGCTCATACATATATTCTGCTCAACTGTGAAGAAATGAAATCATTTTTACTGTGAGTGCTTCTATTACTTATTCTATAATTTATGTTACAGTATATAAACTTATTTTATTTGTAGGTTATATGATAATCATATCAAGAAACAACTTCCACAAATTACAGTAGCTGCACTTGAAGAACGTAGGCAAAAAAAATTCTCAATGGTTTCAAAAACTGGTAACATAAATTATTGATGGTTTAATTTCAATTCATTTATTTATTTATTATATTGATAATTGTTTTTAAAAAAATTAGGTGTCTAAACATGTTGATAAAATTGATAAGCGACTGTGTATACTGAGTAACCCACCATCCAAAATCGTTAAATCTTATAATGCGTATGTGGTGAATGGTTTTCGATTTCATACATGTACATATGGGAAATCAAAAAAACAATGAACAATGGAGTTTTCTTGAGAGGATCGCATCATAGAGAAACTGAAATTGACTTTTATGGCATTCTGGATGAAATTATTGAGTTGTGTTATCTAGAACAAAATTATATAATTATGTTTAAATGTTGGTGGTTGGATACTAAGAGAGGCTCGCGTGTTCATCCGACTCATGGGATCACCGATATTAAATATAAAAGTCATCTTGCAGTAAATGAACCATTTTTACTAGCTCAATAGACACATAAAATTTATTATGAAAACTATTGTGCTACCTCAAGAGACCTGAGTGATTGGTGGAGAATAATAAAAATGAAATCTTAGGAAAATCAGTTTACTCAAACTGAATGTGGTTCCTCTGAAGTGGAAGAAATTGAAATTTTTCAAGAGACTGCTAAAAATATATCTTTTTCACAAAGAGATGTGAATATCGATGATGACACCCCATAATTAAGGGTTTATGGTGACGAAGATGTTAATGATGTTACAAATGAATTTGAAATGACAAGAGATGATGAAACTGAAACACATATGGATATTGATGATGCCGAGGAGGAATATGAAGACATTGACATCGTCAGATATGAAGATGGTGATGAAGGTGAACATTGACACAGTTAAATGCTGGTTATAATCATAACTAATATATATCTATATATAATAGTTATTTTCAACTATCTACTAACAATAATTATTTTATGTTTCAGATGGACCTTGATCTATTTCGTGAGTTGGAGAAGGCTGATCTACCTTTGGATGAGGGGGATTTTAGATCATCTGACCCTCAGACTACTAGAGGTTCAAGGGGTACACGGAGGGGGTGCGGTCTTGCGCGAATGATGATTCATGGCCCTATCCCTGAGCAACATCCACGTCTTGGCTTCGATCCACGCATGCGAAGGTATGGTAACCTGTATATTTTAGTTAGCTTTCATTAATTTATTTATATATATACTAATTGTTTTATTATTTATTATTTTTTCACATTTTTGCGCATTTAACTATTGGACAGGGGAGCACTATCTTGCGCAATTAGTTTTATCAGCCATGGATCACATGGGAACAGATTATCGTTGATGTGCGGCTCAGCATGTTGAATCCTTGGCTGGTACATAAATAAATAATATTTATTTTTGAAATTTATTTTATTAATAACTTGATATTATAAGGTTTTATGGTATCCCATCGATGATAGCTTGTGTGACGCTATCCACACAGCATGGTAGGTGTCTATGTGTGATCATTTTCGTCAGTTTTTGCACAATTTGAGAAGGACGACCATTAAAAAAGGAGTGAAAAAATTTGATGAGTCGTGTAGAGCTCACAGACCAGAGTACATTTCATCTCACATTTGGGATGGATTATGTTTACACTGGTTGGGTGGTGGATTTCATAGGATATATTCAGTGGGTTGGCAAAACTGGGGGAGACAGGAGGTGACGGATCGAGCTGGTAGTTGTACATTCAGTACACATAGAGATCATATGGTAAGTATCTTTTTAAAATATTTTATATAACTTTAAATATAAACAATTTATTTTATATTTCTATAGGTAGTAGAGCATCCCGATATTATAGAGTACGACATTTATCGGAGGATGTACAGTGATCCATCCACTAGAGAGATTAGAGGTGATTGCCAGCATCATATTGTGGTTAGTATTATTTTTTCAGTTTGACAATTAACTGCATATAATATTTTCACAATTTTAATTTCAAATTGGAATTGAAAGAGTCATATGAGGCTGCGACCTCTCAAACACAGGCTGAGAGTCAGGACGAGACAACTGATCATACCAGTGCCCACCATTTCGATGAGGCGACATGGATGCAGGCAACTCAGTATGGCTTTGAGAAGGGCCGAGTAGTTGGTATCAGCTCTCATTTGACTCTTGGTACTTATTATGGTACTTCTGCGATGTCGGTGTCCAGCTTGAGAGGAGCTCATGGAGAGGCATCATCTTCTGCCTCATAGTATTAGGAGCAGTTGTGAACTCATACTGAGATTATAGAGAGTTTGTAGAAGCAGCATGAAGAGATGCATCAACAGCAACAACAGCAATACGAGGAGGATATGTGTCGATGGTAACAGCAGCATAATGAGCATATGGAGTACATGCATCGTCTAACTCGTAGTTTAGGAATGTAGTTTCCTCCACCATCTCCTAGAGCTCCTCCACCTCCTCCAGAAGATGACCCCCAATGATTTTTTTATGTTAAAAACATTTGAATTCAAGATTTGTTGTAATATAAACTATTTACAGTTTTTGTCTTTTATATTGGTGCGAATATTGCATAATTTAATTTTTTTTATTTTTTTTATTTTATTATTTATTATTATTATTATATTTTTTAATGTTTGTTTATTTTACTAATAATAATATTTTATGATTTTTTTATATTTTATTGTGAATATTGAGAATTTTAATATTTTATTATTATTTTAATAATATTAATATTATTTTTTCATTAATCATAATTTTATTAAATATATTTTTTTAGTATTATATTTTTTAATGTTTTTTTATTTTACTAATAATAATATTATTATTATTTGATGATTTTTTTATATTTTTTTGAGAATATTGAGAATTTTAATATTTTTTATTATTTTAATAATATTAATATTATTTTTTTATTTTGTTTATTATTTCTGATGGGACCTTTTGTGATGGGATCCCATCGCAAATAGTTTAAATATATATTTTTAAAATAGTATTTACGACGGGCAGACGGGTCTGCCGCAAAAGGTTTATTTATATATAATGTATATAATCAGAGGATTATTTGTGATGGAAACTTCCCCATCGCAAAAGGTTTATATATATATATATATAATGTATATAATCGGAGACTTATTTGTGATGGTGAAGTTCCCCATCGCAAATACTATTTTTTTGCGATGGGTCCATCGCAAAAAATAGTTTTTGCAGCGCCGTTTTCTGCAACGGGTTATTTGCGATGGGACCCCGTCGCTAAAGCTTATTTGTGACAGGATCCCATCACAAATACCTCAAATTCCAGTAGTGCTGGTGCACCACCTGGTGGGGCCATCTCTAGAACTAGTCCCTGAACATACGCCTCATTGTTGGGTAGGTTGTCCTCATGACCTCGTATTAGGATCCTAGATGGTCGTCCATGTGAAGGCATCCTGAGATAGATCAAGATGTACCACGATTAGAAGGCTATACCTAGTGAGCTGACTCTCATTTAAAAATAAGGAGACACTTTTGCAACCATTGTTTTCATGTATTGAGCCAAAAATAGAATTTAAGGTCCTGGTTTATGGATACGTCGGCCGCCACACCAACACCGGACTCCCCAAATCTGAAAGTCAGACTCGTAACACTTAACATTGTTGCCCCAAAACAAAACAAAGACTCCCAGTCCTTTAGGGGGAACCGACTGCCCTTTGATACCACTTTTTCAAAACCTATCCCCCGATGCCCGTGTCATGACTACCCCAAGCCCGCCTCCTGAAGGCCAGGGGCTGGCGACTAGCACCGAAGGCATCCACCTGCAAGTGGGAGGCATTTTCCTGAGTACCTGTACGTACACACATGCCCAACCACATCCCAACACACAGAAAGGGGGAATCAAGTATCACTAAAACAAGGTTGGGTGCAAGTACAACTAAAAGCAAGTGGGCCAGAATACAAACCCAAAAAGGAAATGAAAAAATCAAAGTACAAAAGGAAACTCTGATGGACATTCATGGAAAACCCCACCTAATCATGAGAGTAGTGAAGCTACTGGAAGCTGAAGTAGTATTTCATGTCTGCCTGGTCCGACTAGGGCCTTCCTAGTCCTAGGCCACCAAGTCTACCATCGTATCATCTATTAGTCTCGTCTACCTGAGCACACCTTTCAAAACATTGGTCATCTGCACTAGACACAACACGTGTGGTCGAAGCCCGTGCAGGGGTGAGTAACACAGTACTCAGTAGAGACATCAAAACAAAAGGAAACACCACACGACAATTCCTCAAAGTAAAGCATGAAACACAAGACATATCACACCAGGTATATTATAGGGTAGTAATAGTAGCATCATCAATAACATCGTCGAACACCTCGGTTGTTGGAGAACTCTACCTCTAGTGAGTACAGTGGGTCTGCCAAGTCACAAAGAGGTGCTTCCCACTAACCTTGGACTACTTAGGTATTACTCCCCATCATGTATTGTGGGCCTACAAAGTCACAGAGAGGTGCTTCCCACTAGTCATGGACTACTGAGGTAATCCTACTCATCGGGTACCGTGGGCCTACAAAGTCACAAAGAGTTACTTCCCACCATGGGCCTACAAATTCATGAAGAGGTGCTTCCCACTGGGCCAAAAGTCAGCAGTCTTCAGGTCTCAGCTAGTCACAGGGTTCTGTATATAGTGTGCTTGGGAGAACCGATTCTTGAGCCCTTCATTGCATATCAACTTCCATAAAAGTCACCATAGACTGTTCCAAAAGATATTACTCATCGATACGGTCCCAACGCTGCAAACAGCTCATCAATTGAAAGTGTGGTTTGCAAGATACTGGCGTTTTAGTAACAAGGGGGCCGGTTGCGACGGGGCCCAATCCGACCCGGTCAGATTGACCTAACTAACCTGGCCCATGGGTCCCATATAACCAGTTTCATTAAGACAGACTCAACTCGACCTGGTGCGGGTCGAGCTCAGTCTGGTCCAACCTGGCTAGTGGGTCAGGCCTAATAGTCCTTGCTGGACCCATCCTGGTTGGCCGAGGGTCCAGCCCGCCAAGTCACCCAGCGACCTAGTCTAGTTCGACCCGACCTGAAGGGGGCGTGGGTCTAGCCCGCCGACATGGGTCTAACCCGCCGGTGTAGTCTAGCCCGGCCTGCTGGTGGCTCGGCCTGCTAGCTAAGAACCGCTCGTGCGGTGTGGCCGGTGTGAGCACCTAGGACAGGGCAGCGAGCCACGCCCCCTCCCTCTCCGAACGCGGCCCACAAGAGGCTGCCTACAGCTCTTGCGCAGCACCTTCCTAGAACTGTGTCCATCTCCTACCGCGGTAGATGGGCCATGGCCTCCCGCCTACCTCGTGGATTCATGGGGCTCCTCATCCTACCGCGGTCAAGGACAGCGGCTTCCAGCTTGTCCGAACAGCCCAGACGCGGGTCTTCCCTCCACGCGGTGCCCCGCCTAGCGTTGTGTCCTCCAGCGCACCGCTGCAGCCTCCCGGTCAATGCGGCCCACTGGTGTGGGCCGCCTCCTCCATACGGCCAGCGAGGCCGGCCGCCGCCGATGTCGGTAAGAAGTTTAGCAGACCACCAAATGCGCTCTGGTGGTCCGTTCTTCGAGTCGTCTGCGTTTGTGGCCTCCAGGGAGCACCCTCTTCATCACGAGGATCTCAAACCTGTCTTGCCACCATTTTGAGGGTACATCCACCAAGAACACACATGCGGAGGTGCTCAGGACTTATTCGTGTCAGCCTGGGCCTCCGCGTTAGAGGTTTAAAGATGGGGGAGGTTCAGGGAGTTTTCGTTCAATCATTACATGCCAAGATTTGGACCTCGAATAAAATAACCCAGAGAATAAAATCACCCTCCCGCATGACGCACGAATTGCAGATCAACCTATTCGTGGGTTGATTTTTGTTTTTCATTTTTAAGAAAATATGGGGAAGAACATCAAAACAAAAACCCCTACCTTTTATGATTTCTGATGTCACAGCATTCATCCTCAAGCGATTAAGACGTCAATGTCTCTTCCCAGCTCCAATCTTCAAAAGGCATCGAAGATGATGAAGTTCCACTGGCATTCATCATTCTTCACTGGGGTGGAATTTTTTTAGAGGTTCGACAAAGAATCCTCCAAATTTTTAATCCTTATTTCCCCAGTGCGTTGAAATATAAATAGGATCACATCGCAGTGTTCCCATTATGATGTGATGTCGCATCATTATGCTATTTTATTTAAGAAACAACATCGTTGTTACGCATCATTAAATCATTGTTATGCTGCAAGTTAACGACCCATTAATGAGACTCATTAATGTGCATCGTTGTTTCCCTATCACTGCCCCGCAGCGTCGCCGTCCTCCACTCAACTGTGAGAAAGAAAATAAAATAATTATTTTAAATTATTTTATTATTTTCCTTGAAAATTATGAAAAATAACTTTTCTACTCGGCCCTTGCCGGCCGAAGTTAAGTCATTTCTAGGAGAATCTCGGCTTTCTAAATTCAATGGTTCCCTTGGATTTTTAATCTAATCATTGTTGAGTCAATAAGGTTTTCCTTATGACTTTTCCATTCCTTCTTGTTTTGAAAATCACAAACACCTTATCTTTAAGGAAAATTGCTTTTATAAGGAAAATTGCTTTCTTAAGGAAAATCGCTTTTATAAGAAAAATTATCCTTATCATATTTTCATCCATATTTTTCTTAAGTATGAGATTCGGATTCGTTTTCTCGGAATCATTAAAACTTTGATAAAAAGCATTCTGTTTTAAGATTCGGTTCTGGACAAGAACTATAAGGAAGTTTCATTCTGAATTCCGGATATGAATTCTGACTAAGTTCTATTCCAGATTTAGGATACGAATTCTGAAGAAGAATTCTCATTACGAATTCTAATGAAGAAATCCCATTACGAATTCTCATTACGAATTCCAATGAAGAATTCCCATTACAAATTCTAATGAAGAAATCCTATTCCGAATTCTCATTACGAACTCCAATGAAGAATTCCCATTACGAATTCTAATGAAGAAATCTCATTCCGAAATCTCATTACGAATTCTAATGACGAATTCTCATTACGAATTCTGATGACGAATTCTCATTACGAATTCTGATGATGAATTCTCAATACGATTTCTGATGACGAATTCCTATTCCGAATACTCATTCCGAATTCACCTATTAAACAGAATCTGATTATCATTGTTTTATACACTCTGAATTTATTCACTCCGAACTTTCACTCCAAAATTTCTATTCCGAACTTTTATGTTAGAGTTTAAAACGATGTCGTACATTCTGTTACACTTGTTTTGTTATAAAACGATGTCGTCCATTTTGTTATAAACTAACCGTTGTCTAAGTGACACGTGTACAGGTCCCTCCGAACTTTAAGGAAAATATGACCGTTGGAGAAGGAGCCGACCTTACCTATAAATAGGAGCTCATTTGAAAGAGCTCGGTGCTGTTGGAAAAACGACTGAGTTTTTGCTTACATGCTGTTGAAGTGATTTCTAGAGAGAGAGTCTCTTATTAACTCTCAAAGCTTCGTGCGACTCCGAATGTTGGTGATTACATTCGAGAGCTTCCGGGGATAGGAAGACAGAGGTGCCGACTACCTTAAAGTTCGAGGGCTTCCTTGCTGAGGAAGACAGAGGTTGCCAACTACCTTGAAGTTGAGGGCTTGCGGGGATAGCAAGACAGAGACTCCGATATTCGTATCGAGGGCTTACCCTGGTGTGGGTAAGACAGACTTGCTTGAAAGTATAAATCAAGGGACCTTTATCCAAGGTTGTTGGATACCCTTCTCTTTGGGTTAAAAGACTTATATCTTGTTACTAGTAGTTTTACTACTTGTTTTTATTCCGCTGCAATTTGTATCTTAAGGAAAGTATAACTTTCTTATACTTCCTTACTTACTCTAATTCTTTTAGATTCTATACGCTTTAAGGTAGAATCTCATATTGTAACTTTTGTTAAGTTTCAATTTCCGGAATCATATTTTCGGAACCTACTTTTGGAATCTCTTTCCAAGTTTAGTTCGGTGTTAGAGGTGTTGTGAATTTACTTAGTTTAACTTTGTTAAACTTAGTCCTTTCCTTTTCTTAAGGAAACTTTAGTTATTCATAACTAACTTTAAAGGTTCCAAAGGAATTTTTAAAGTATACAATTCACCCCCCCTCTTGTATATTGAGCATCTCATATTATATTTCGATCCTACAATTGGTATCAAAGGAGGTTACTGAAATACTTGTACTCACATACAAGTTTTTCTTGCTCAACTTTTTTTCATTCCGAACTTTGTCATTCCGATTTATCCATTCCGAACTTTGTCATTCCGATTTATCCATTCCGAACTTTGTCATTCCGATTTATCCATTCCGAACTTTGTGGTTACGAATCTTTTGCTACTAATAAGTTTTGTGTGAAAAGTTATTCTTAGTATGGCAGGAATTAATGTTGGATCTATTGACAATTTGAATCCTACAAGACCACCAATCTTTGATGGTAATGATTATGAATACTGGAGAGATCGTATGAAGACTTTTGTTATCAATACTGGAGTAGACAACTTTTTCATGCTTACTGGTGACTATAAAATTCCTGACAAGGAAGTCAGAACCTTTACTAACCAGGAAAAGCAAGAATATCAACTCAACTATAAGGTACGCAATACTCTATTATGTTCAATGACCAGAAATATATATAGCCAAATTTCTTCATGTGAAGCAGCTAACTGTATATGGAAGAAGTTAGAGGTTACACACTTTGGGACTTCAAAAGTGATTGAGACTAGAAGAGCTATGCTTAGAGATGAATATCATGGATTCAATTTTCCTTATGGAGAACCTATCTGTAAAGTTCAACAAAGGTTTATGACTATTGTCAACAGTCTACAATCTATGGGAGAAAAAGGTTTAGATGATGAAGCTCTCGTGGACAAGATAATTGACATTATGCCCAATGAGTGGGAATCCAAGAGAACAGCAATAGATGAGAACAGGAAGGTTACTCAAATTACTCTTGATGAATTATTTGGAACTCTTCTACAACATGAAACTAGAATGAAGAGAGATGCTGACAACATCAAGAAAAAGAATGGAAATGGTACTGTTGCTTTTACTACAACTTCGAATCAGATGAAAGCTAAGACTCCTGAGAGAGTAACCAGATCCAAGTCTAAGAAAGTCATTTTCCAATCCGAATCTAGTGAAAGTGAAGTCTCAGAAAATGAATTAGCCAATCTTGCTCGAAGGATGAACAAGATAGCTGGGCAAAGAAACTTTCAATCCAAGTATAAGAAGAAGGATAGGAAAGACAAGAAAGATGGAGAAGTTACTTGTTATGAATGTAAAAGAGCTGGACATATTAGACCAGATTGCCCTATGCTCAGAAAGAAAGAAAGGAAGGAAAGACATTCAGACAGGAACAGGAAGAAGTATTACAAAGCCAAAGCTAAGAAAGTTCTGAAAGCTAATGACACCTGGAGTGCCAGTGGTGGTGACTCTTCAGATGAATCTTCTGATTATGAATCTTCAGGACAGAAGAATCTTGGTCTTATAGCCAGATTGCCTATTGATAATCATTGTCTTATGGCTAAGGTACGAAATGCTGAATCATTGACCAATGTTTCTTTAAATTCTAATGATAGTAAGTATTATAACTCTTCTGATGAAGAATCATCTTCTGATGAGGAAAATACTTTACCTACTTTTGAAGAAGTCTCTAGGTTTGCTGAACTTCTTGAGATTGAGAATTCCAAACTCAACAAGAAACTTGATAAGGCAAATTCTAGGAATTCTATTCTTACTAAAGATATATCAGATCTTTCTAAAGATCTTGATAAGAAAAATGCTGATTTTGAAAGTATTTCAAAAAATCTTGAGGAAGTAAGTTCTGAGAAGAACAAACTTTCTAAAGAATTAGAAAAAGTAATTTCTAAGAAAAATGTTCTTGAGGCTAACTCTAGTTCCAAAACTAATAATTTTGAGGATAAAAACTTGGTTGTAAAACTCAAGTCCGAAATTTTTTCCTTAAAGAAGTGTTTATCAAACTTTACCCATGGTAAAGAAAATTTTGATAATATGTATTCTCAAATACTACCTTTAAGAAATAAATCCGGATTTGGTTATACCCATGCAAAACCTGTTTTCAGTAACAATTATTTTGTTCCTCAAAGTGCCCCATTTTGTACCAAGTGTCAATGTGGTGGTCACTGGGCAAGAAGTTGTTCCTTAAATAAAACCCAATCCTTAGGTTTTCATAAAGCTTATTTTTCTAAGAAAATGTGGGTTCCAAAAATTTTATTGTCTGGAAATCTCGGATCCAAACAAGTTTGGATTCCGAAAATCTAACTTTGTTCTTAATTTCAGGAAAATAAAGAAAGTTCCAGCAACAATATATGGTACATGGATAGTGGATGTTCCCGGCACATGACTGGTAACAAAAGATTTTTTGAAAAGATTATCAAAACGAAAGGAGGAAAGGTAACTTTCGGAGACAATGCTAAGGGAGAGATTGTTGGTATTGGTAATATTGTTCTTTTAGGTAAAACCTTAATTTCAAATGTTCTTTTTGTTAAAGGTCTTAAGCACAACCTCATTAGCATAAGTTAGTTATGTGATGAAGGTTACCTTGTGAATTTTAGGAATGATAAATGCTTAGTTCACAATTCCAAGGAAGAATTTATTCTCTCAGCCAACAGGCAAGAGAATGTTTACACCTTAAACTTAGAAGACCTAAGAAGCCAAGATTTACCTTGCCTAAGTGCAATGGAAGATCATTCATGGTTATGGCATAGAAGATTAGGACACTGTATTCTTCTCTCCACTGCTGAAGCTGAATATGTAGCAGCTGGAAGTTGTTGTGCACAAGTGTTGTGGATGCAACACACACTCACAGACTATGGCCTGAGTTTTACTAAAACTCAAATTTTGTGTGATAACACAAGTGCCATTGCCCTAAGTAAAAACCCTGCACATCACTCCCGTGCAAAACACATAGATATTAGGCATCACTTTCTTAGGGATCACACACTTAAAGGAGATATTATTCTTCAGTTTATCGGAACGCAAGATCAACTTGCTTATATTTTCACAAAATATTTGCCTTCTGATAGATTTGAATATATTAAACAGAAGTTAGGAATGATAACTGTAAGGTAATCTTCCTTAAGTAACTTTCTGTTGAAAAAATCTTCTTACAGTAATAAACTCCTATTCATAGGGGGAGTACATTTGATTGTTTATTTAACAAAGTTTTTCAAAATTTGTTTTCAAACATTTCGGAACGAATATTTCCGGAATGGAACTTCCGGAACTACCATTTTCCAGAATGGATATTTTCGTACAGAATACTTCTGGAATGAAAGTATTCGTATTGAAAATTTCCGGAATGGACAACTTTCGTACTGGGACTTTCATAACCAAATTTTCGTTCCAAGTTTTCTATTATTAACTTTTTCGTATTGACTTTTTCGTATTTACTTTTTGAGTTTTTCGTATTTAGTTTTTCGTATTGAGTTTTTCATAGTCGTCTTTATATTACCCATTATGAATAACTTTCCTAAGCTAATCCGAAAGGTATGATTTCCTTACTGAAGTTTTCGTAATCATATTTTACTTGCTGGCAATTTCTTATAGTTTGTTTTCGGTTTTTGGGTTTCTTAATTCTTTACTTTAATAAAAACCTCAAAAAGATCAGATTCAAGCTCTCAACCATCATATTTGATATCAGATCATTCTAAACCATTAGATCAACCGAGGAAGTTGAACCGTCATCCCATTGCCTATATAAAGGGGACCCTATTTTCTAGTCCCACATCGGTTTCAAGCTTTTGCGTGCTGAAGCTCTGACTCTCTGATTTAAGGCCATTCCGAACTTCAGTCTTCTCGATTCTGAACTTCTCAGAGACTTCAGATCCGAATGTCTGCAGAGTTAGCTTCTCAAGAAATGTCTTCAACCAAGCCTATTTCTCAATGGTTAGTCTACAGAGAAAGGTTAGTTCATCCGAATTTCTTCAGCAACTACGATTCTATTATTTCAAAGAATATCAAGTTGAATGGCTGGGAAGATGTTGCGGTATCAAAAACTGGCAACCAAGATGAAGTCTACTCTGATTTGCTTGTTGAGTTTTATGAGTCAGTTGCTTTCTTCATGGAAGATAATAGAGAGAAGTTTTCTTTCAAATCGTATGTCAAGACATATAAGCTTTCTTACACCAAGGCTGCAAGCCTGGTAGGGTTATCTTATGAAGGTGAAGCTGAATTTATTTCTCATGTATTTCCAGACTCCTTGGGTAGTTTCAACAAGGAAAAGGCCTTAGAAACTCTCGGATTGGATGATGACAAGGCTCCGAAGATTGCAAGCCTATCTACAAACTTCCGGATGCTGGAGTTATGGGTACAAGGGCTTATCGTACCAAGAAAAGGTGATAAGGATAGTTTGAAGAAGAGTGAGATATATATCTTAGATTTCCTGATAAATCTAAGAAAGTTCAACTTGATGAAGCATATTCTTCTTAACATTGATAATTTGAAGAAGGGAAATCTCAGAGCTCAGATTGTGATGTACCCAGCAATATTATCAAAGCTCATAGTTCGGTGCCTAGAATATTTCAAGGTTGCTTGTAGTTCAAAACCAAGGGTATGCAAGATCATGCTAGTCAGCGATGCAACTCTTAAGAGAATGAATGTAGCTTTCGAAAAGAAGTCTGGAATCTTTATTGATCTTCCTCCTCAGGAAGAAGTGGCTTCAAAAGTTGCTGATCCGGAATCATCCAAGCCGGTAAGGAAGAGAAAGCAGAAAGAAGTGGTAGTCGAAGCCGAGGAACCTAAGTCTAAGGAAGTCCATTCCGCACCTCCTAAGCCTAAGAAGAAGAAGACCTATACTGATGAGGTTGCAGCAAAGTGGAGAGCTGACAAGGAGAAGAGGAAAGAAGGGGATCCGCAGTTCGGATTGGATCCTGCAGAGGCTAAGGCTCTGAAAGAAAAGGCTGCTGATGAGCTTGAGAAGCAAGCAAAGGAGAAGAAGCTTAAGAAGAAAATGTCAGAAGCTGAGGCTGTGCAAGCGTTGTTAAAGTTCAAAGAAATGGTTTCAGAAACCATTCCAGTTCCGAGATCTTTCTCTCTGGAATCTCTACCTGAGACTCCAGGAAGAAATCTTGCTGCTCCGGAAGAGGCTGTTGCTACGAATACTGAGGAAGAAGAGCAAGTGGAACAAGTTGAAGAAGCTGCTGAAGGAAGTGGTGAGACAGAAGATGTGCTTAAACAAGTAGATGAATATAAGGGAACTCCTTCGGAACACCTCTCACTCCGAACATCTGAAGCTCAATCTTCGAAGCTTGTTACTCCGACTATGGAAGAAGAGAAAGGTGAAGAGGAAGTTTCTTGTCTAAGAGAAGAAGAACATATTTTACTTGATGCTGCTCAGAAGGAAAATGTAGAAGTTGCTGATGAGGAAGATTATATTGTTCAAGTATCTGATAGCGAGAAGAAATCTCCGGAATAGGTTTCTATTCCGGAAAAATATAAGGGCAAACAAATTCTTGCTGATACCCCGAGTTCAGAAAAGAAGATGAGGAAGGAAGCTGGTAGTTCTTCTAAGAGGAAGTTGGAGCTTATTGAGGAAGAAAACTCTCCAAACAAGTTTTCATATTTGGAGTCATCTTCGTTGGGGCATGATTTTGTTGTCTAGTCTTTGAAGAAGTTGGTGGGAACCATTCCGACCTTCTCCAGTATAGACTCCAGATGCCAGATGCTCCAACATGCGTTGAATCAGAAAACTGACTCCGTATCCATGGTTATGGATAAGTGTGTAGAGATTGAAGCGCAGTTCAAAAATTTCTTTATTGGTTACGAAGCCCATAAAAGATCTTGCAAAAGGATGACAAGCTGGTCTAAGAAAACTGTGGAAGAGATGAGGCTTTTAGATGAGTTTCAGGATAATGTTAAGGATGCATTTGAAACCGAGGACAAGAAGTTTCATGAGCTAACTGCATCATTCGATGAGAAATTGACAGAGGAAAAGAACTTTCGGATTCAGGAAGTGAGAGATCTGAATGGAAAGCTCAACTCCGTTAATCAAAGTTGGAAATTTGAAAGGGATCATCGGATCGATTTTCTAGAAAGAATGAAAGCTCAGGAAGAAAAGTTGAAGGCTCAGGAAGAAATAATTGAAGCTCAGTCAGCAAGAATAGTTGCCTTAGAAAAGAAAGCTGAAGAAGATCATAAGGACCTCAAGAAGATCAAGACGATTCTTAAGGGGCTCATGTCGAAGGAGAAAGATCCGAAATGACCAATACGATCTTTTTGTTGTAATCTGTTTTTTTTTTGTTGCTGACATTTCAAATATAATGAGAATTGTGCTTGTTGTTTCTATTGTTGTCATTACTAATCTTTCAGGTACATTTTTTTTCTTTCCATTCCCTCCAATTCTTTTTGAAAATCACAAAGGGGGAGAAGGAAAAGATCCTTAAGAAAAAGAGGAAATCTAATAAGAGTTTATCAAAGGGGGAGAAAGGAAAATACCCAAGGAAAAAGAACTCAAATAAGAGTTTGTTTAAGGGGGAGTTTTTCTTAAAGAAGACCTTCTTATGAAACATCACTCCGGAAATATGAATACGATCCTTAGAGTTTCAAAGCCTAAGGGGGAGTTAGTCGTATTCATCTATATTCTTAAACCAAGGGAGATAAGCTTTAATATGTTTCTTTCTTCTTAGAATAGATTTTTCGTAAGGATGTTTGTGCTTTCCAAAAAGGGGGAGATTGTTGAGTCAATAAGGTTTTCCTTATGACTTTTCCATTCCTTCTTGTTTTGAAAATCACAAACACCTTATCTTTAAGGAAAATTGCTTTTATAAGGAAAATTGCTTTCTTAAGGAAAATCGCTTTTATAAGAAAAATTATCCTTATCATATTTTCATCCATATTTTTCTTAAGTATGAGATTTGGATTCATTTTCTCAGAATCATTAAAACTTTGATAAAAAGCATTCTGTTTTAAGATTCGGTTCTGGACAAGAACTATAAGGAAGTTTCATTCCGAATTCCGGATATGAATTCTGACTAAGTTCTATTCCAGATTTAGGATACGAATTCTGAAGAAGAATTCTCATTACGAATTCTAATGAAGAAATCCCATTACGAATTCTCATTACGAATTCCAATGAAGAATTCCCATTACAAATTCTAATGAAGAAATCCTATTCTGAATTCTCATTACGAACTCCAATGAAGAATTCCCATTACGAATTCTAATGAAGAAATCTCATTCCGAATTCTCATTACGAATTCTAATGACGAATTCTCATTACGAATTCTGATGACGAATTCTCATTACGAATTCTGATGATGAATTCTCAATACGATTTCTGATGATGAATTCCTATTCCGAATACTCATTCCGAATTCACCTATTAAACAGAATCTGATTATCATTGTTTTATACACTCTGAATTTATTCACTCCGAACTTTCACTCCGAAATTTCTATTCCGAACTTTTATGTTAGAGTTTAAAACGATGTCGTACATTCTGTTACACTTGTTTTGTTATAAAACGATGTCGTCCATTTTGTTATAAACTAACCGTTGTCTAAGTGACACGTGTACAGGTCCCTCCGAACTTTAAGGAAAATATGACCGTTGGAGAAGGAGTCGACCTTACCTATAAATAGGAGCTCATTTGAAAGAGCTCGGTGCTGTTGGAAAAACGACTGAGTTTTTGCTTACATGCTGTTGAAGTGATTTCTAGAGAGAGAGTCTCTTATTAACTCTCAAAGCTTCGTGCGACTCCGAATGTTGGTGATTACATTCGAGGGCTTCCGGGGATAGGAAGACAGAGGTTCCGACTACCTTAAAGTTCGAGGGCTTCCTTGCTGAGGAAGACAGAGGTTGCCAACTACCTTGAAGTTGAGGGCTTGCGGGGATAGCAAGACAGAGACTCCGATCTTCGTATCGAGGGCTTACCCTGGTGTGGGTAAGACAGACTTGCTTGAAAGTATAAATCAAGGGACCTTTATCCAAGGTTGTTGGATACCCTTCTCTTTGGGTTAAAAGACTTATATCTTGTTACTAGTAGTTTTACTACTTGTTTTTATTCCGCTGCAATTTGTATCTTAAGGAAAGTATAACTTTCTTATACTTCCTTACTTACTCTGATTCTTTTAGATTCTATACGCTTTAAGGTAGAATCTCATATTGTAACTTTTGTTAAGTTTCAATTTCCGGAATCATATTTCCGGAACCTACTTTTGGAATCTCTTTCCAAGTTTAGTTCGGTGTTAGAGGTGTTGTGAATTTACTTAGTTTAACTTTGTTAAACTTAGTCCTTTCCTTTTCTTAAGGAAACTTTAGTTATTCATAACTAACTTTAAAGGTTCCAAAGGAATTTTTAAAGTATACAATTCACCCCCCCCCCCCCTCTTGTATATTGAGCATCTCATATTATATTTCGATCCTACAATAATCGGTTCAAAAGATAGAAAATCCCGCTCACACGTTTATTGAACGTACCTTAAAAAAGTTCAAAATTCTATTTTGGACTCTCCAGACCTCAGAATCACGTGTCATCGAATTTCACGGTCTCAAAAAAATTCCATATAAAAAATTACATAGGAATTCCGATATGTTACATCAATACACATCAGAAAAATATGGTAAATACTTTTTTAATAATTTAAATAAATTTGAATGTAAACTATTTATTTTATACTCATATAGGCAGTCGAATATCCCGATATTACAGAGTTTGACATTTATAAGAGGATGTAAAACAATCTTGTCACTAGAGAGATTATAGGTGATCACCAGTGTTGTATTATTGTTAGTATAATTTCTTTTTGAGTTTTAAAATTAACTGCATATAAAAGTTTAATTATTTTAATTTTAAATTGAATTTGAAGGAGACATATGAGGCTGTGACGTCTCATACATAGTTTAAGATTCAGGCTGCGACCAAGGATCGGACCACCAATGCAGTAGGATTTGATGATGTAGCATGGATGCACGCAACTTAGTATGCGTTTGAGAAAGGTCGAGTTGTTGGTTTCAGCTCTTGATTGATGCCTGAGAGTTATTATGGTACTATTTTGATGTTGTTGTGTAGCTCAATAGAAGCTCAGGGAGAGTCATCATCATCTTCCTCATAGTATGAGGAGCAGTTGAGAGCTCAGGGTGAGTTTATAAAAATCATGCATAGGGAATAGGAAGAGCTCTATCAACATCAGTAATAGTAGTCGTAAGAGATGCGTCGATGAATGGAGTAGCATCATGAGCAGACAATTGAGTACATGTGATGTCTGGATCATGGTTTTGGGATGGAGTTCCCTCTACCACCTCATCTAGATGACCCCTTAGTGATTTATGTACTTTTTCTGATAAACATTTGAATGTACAATTTTTTTTGAAATATTTTTATGAATTCATATATTTACATTTCTATATTGTGAATTTTTTATATTGTTGAAAGTATTGTATTTTTTAATATTTTATTTTTTTATTTTACTTTTTTATTTTTTTATTATTATTATTTTATCATTTTTATTATTTTTTTTATATTATTGTGAATATTGTGTTTTTTATTATTTTTTAATTTTATTATATTTTAATTAATTTTATTTTTTGTATTTTATATTTTTTGTATTTTATTATTATTATTATCATTTTATTAAATTTTATTAATATTAATATTTTTTAAGTCTTTTGCGGTGGGTGGATCATCCCGTCGCAAAGGGTTTTTTTTTAAATCGGGATAAACTATTTGCAGCGCCATTTTCTACAATGGGTCATTTGTAATGAGACCCCATCGTAAATACTTCAAATTCCAATTGTGATTTGGTCACATGGTTTTCTAAACTGTGTGCCAACTGCATGCACCCTACTAAAGAGAAGGGTCACCTCGCATGGGTTAGTCGCATGGTTTGGGAAATCGTGCCCTAGCCGGGCATTTTAGATCTATCAAATGACATATCCATTCTACATGCTTGTTGCATGGTTTTAACAAACCGTGCATAAGTCGTACACCTTACCCCTGAAACCCAAGATAAGCCACATGGTTTCTCCCAAGCCTCGCATGGTTTTGCCCAAAACATGCCAGAAAAACCCTTCAATAAGGAATTGAACTGAAAATGCCCTCTGCCTTAACAGGATGCATAGTTTACGCTCAAACCATGCACACTAACCATGTGCATTCCAAAAATCCACCCAAAAACCCCAAAACTCAAAAAAATCACCGGGGACTTGACCTGAACCTAAACCAAAAGAACCCAAAGTTAAGAAAAAAATAAATTAAAATAAAAAACGTGTTTGAGGTGTGATAGAAGTGATTCATGGTAGATGGATTCTCCTAAACTTTATTTTCTAAAAAATCCCTTAGTCTTGAATGTGGGGTTTTAATTAAATAATTTTATGGAATTAAGATAATTTAATTATGTCTATGAATTGAAAGTAAGAAAAATGGATTTAACTTGTGTTGATTTAGTCAAAATAAAACGGGCAGATTTCTAAGTGTTAGTGTTTTCTAGAAAATTTGAGATGTTATAAAGTTTTGATTGATATTATTTTATTTTTGTTGATTATTTCTTTGGGTTTAAAGTGTTTTGATATTATTGTTGGCTCATGTATGAAGTTTCACAAATTTTGGTACAGTTATTATCTTGTTCAATGGGTTTCATGAGTTTTAATTTGGTTGTTGATAAAATACATTGAGTTTTATTTTAATTTATATTATGATGATGATTATGGGGTGTTTTGGGTGACATATTAGATATGAGTCAGAATTCACACATCAGTGTGGGATATTTGTTGGGTTTGAGAAGGATGATTAAAAATCCTACTTGAGTGTAGGTGCCTTGAAGGGGTAAAAAAGGTTATATTTTCTAGTTAAGTGTGGTTACCTCATCGGGGTTAATGTGGATGTTTTAAATTGGTTAGGTAATGATCCACTCATGAGTAAGAGGTACCCTTTGGTTTTTTGTTGTTACTCATGATCTAAGTATTCCCTCATATTTATTTACTAAAAATAGTGTGTGATTAATGGTTTTCTAATGGAATGAGGTGGGGTTTTTTTGTTATAGTTTAATTAAATATTATTTTTATCATATTATGAAATGTTTTTCTTTGGTTTATAAAAAATGTAATGTAATTATATTAAGGATTTTTTATGGTTTAAATGTGAAATGATTCTATTTGGTTTTTTAAACTATCATAGAATTGGGGAATGTTTTATAAAACACATTTGTATCTTTTTATATATTTATATTTGTGGGGTGAATAACCAATCTTGGGGATATCCTACCGAGATTTATACTCACCCCATGCATGTAGATATTGGTTCACATGGTAATGGTTTTTATTTGATTTATGGGTTGTGAGGATCATTTCTTCATCAAGTGGGACTGATTAATAGTGGTTGATGTAACAAACCAACCTGAGTCAACTAGACAAGCCACCTGAGTCGGTCTGTCACATTAATAAGGCACAAAAAGATAATGGAAAACAAGCCTTGTATAAAATAAACAAGACATACAACTATAGTATGAAGAGAAAGAAAGAGATACATACAAGATCCATACAATTCAATCCAAACTATCCAAACAAGAAAGTATGAAAAGACTATAACAACAAGTCTTTATGTGACCAATCATCACCTCCAAACCAACCCTCTACGAAGGCTATAATGAAAAGAGAATCTGACATGCTACATAATGCCCTTCCCTTTAACTAGATTCTGCAAAAAAAAATCAACTTCCTGAAGGAAAATTAGGGTGTGAGCATAATTCCTAGTAAGATTCCAACACAAAATCTATAAAAATTATACTATCAAGAATACAATAGTTATAGATTTAAAAAAATACAATTTTACAAATAATTTTCATAAATAAAAACCATTTATAAATCATCCCTTGGTTTTTTCATAAAATCCATTAATATTCTCAAAATAAGAAATATGACAAGTATAAGTGATAAATCATGAGAAAAAAATCAATAACATACATGAATACTTCATAAGGTAAATGTTTAAGAAAATAACCATAACCAATCCATCATGTAAAAGCATGTGAGAAAATAACTATGATCAATCCATCATGTGAAAATCCAATCATAAATGACAAAGCACAACATTTGGGTTCTAAACTATGAGTATACATACTAGAAATAAACAAGAAATCCCAATATTGGCCTATAGTGGATCCAACTGATATAACCTTTTGTGGCATTACACCCACTAAAGTGAAAGAAAACCTCAAGTGGAATTACACACACCATGAGTGACATGTCTATTCCTGATGCAACCAAGGTTACCCAATGTGATAAGTTTGTATAGAACCATTTAAAAATCCATTCTCACAATTTATACAACATTTTTAAAGAAAATAAAATCCTTTTATATGCTTTAAAATCCATTTCCAATCCAAAACCACCATTCAATCATTTTATCAAACATTTGGTGTGCACAAGACATTTTTAAAGCAAAACCCTAATAAAAACATGATTTATTTCCAATAAATACATTGTAATCACAAATTAGTTAAATTCAATGAAAACCAAAGGAATTTACAAGAATAATAATAAATTCAAAGAATTATCCCTTTCTATAAAAAAACAACTGCCTCAAGAACGGAGGTAGAACTAATCGCCTTCAAAAATAGAGACTGAGGAAGAATGGGTCAGGTCCTCATGATCCTAGATCCATAAGAAACACATAAATTCTTTTTCAAACCCATTATATCTGGCATGAAAATCCCCTTTCGGTTCCACAAGATAATAGGATAACAGATACTAATAGGATCTAATAAGAAAAAAACATATAAAAACGCAACATACCTTGAGTTGATCTATCAAGAATGAAAGAAATATTCCTAGAATCCCCAGGTAGAAGTCTCTAGATCTATAAGGAAGGATTAGTTTGAGCCTAAATGATATTATGGGGTGATTATGGGTTTAAAAGGAGTCTCAAAAAAATTTTAAATAAAATTTTGAAATATTTAAAACTGTATGCATGATTTTTTAGGTTGGGACACATGGTTAAACAAATAGTGAACCCTAACCATGAGCCTCTAATGGAATTTTGTTTGGGGTGAATGGTTTGGCCACAAGGTTTTTTAACTGTGCACCAATCATGAAAACCCACACTATCTAAGGGTGCATGATTTTCACTAAGTGGCCGCATGATTTGGAAAAACCTTACACCCCCTTCTAGTGGCTCAACATTTGCTGCATGGTTTGTTGGGCCAAACCACATTGTTTTCAATAACCATGTTCCAACCATGCATGATCCCATGGGCTTCTAATACATCTGAATTTTTTCCCAAACACAACCCAAAATCACGACCCAAATCAAATGAGACTAAACAAGGGTAAAGAAGTACCTGTAAGAAAATAACATAACATTACAATATCCCTACCATAAATTCATTATATCCCCAAAAGGTGATCAAGATTCTAGACTCATAAAAAAGAGAAGGTAACTGATTCCTTATCAATGATTCCCACTACCATGTCTCATGGATATATTTTACACACCTCCAAAGTACCCAGACCAAGGAAATCATTTTACCACACAATACATTATATCGGTGATCCATAATCTGAACTGGTTTCTTAACAATGGTAGTATTGGCCTCAAGATCTAAATCCTCCCATTCAATCACATATGAAGGATCGGGATGATACCTCCTTGACTAGGAAACATGAAACACATCATGAATTGAATCCAAACATGGCAGTAAGTCCAATTGATATGCTGCATTTCCAAGTCACTCCACGATATCAAAGGGGATGAAAAACCCCAGTGATAACTTAACCGGCTAACCCAATCAATGATTTCCCATGAAAAGTGAAACTCTGAGAAAAACATGATCACTAACCTCAAACTTTAGAGGCTACTACCGATGGTCCGTATAATATTTCTGACGGCTAAGTTCTATGACCAACCTCTTCAGGATCAACTGCACCTTTTTCGTCGCATCCTAAAAGAGACTCAGCCTAAACAAGGAACACTCTCCCAACTCTGCCCAACACAAGGGAGATCTATATGACATACCATATAGTGCTTCAAAGGGTTCTATCTTTATCGAAGTATAATAACTATTTTTATAGGAAAATTTTACCAGAGTCAAATTATTTTCCCAAGATACACCAAAATCATGCACACAATCCCAAATCATATCCTCAATAACTTGGATAGATCTCTTTTTCTATTCATCTATCTAAAAATAATAAACCATTCTAAATTTCAACTAGGAACCCATATCATCCTATAAACATTTCCAAAAACTAGATGTGAACCTCAGGACCCTATTAGAAACAATTGTAGAGGGAAACCCATGAAGTCTCACAATCTCTCGGATGTACAAGTCTCCAAGATATTTCACTTTTTTTGTCCTCTTAATAGGTAAGAAATGAGCTGATTTCATAATTTGATCAATAATCACCCAAATAGTATCCTTCCCACTAGGATTTTGTTGCAAACCAATTATTAAGTTCATGAAAATTCTATCTCACTTCCATACCAAAATGGGTAAAGGTTTTAACAAATGAGTAGTTCTATGGTGCTCTAATTTAGTTTTTTGAAAAGTAAGACACCATAATACAAATTCTGTAATCAAACGCCTCATCTATGGCCACCAATACTAACATCTTAAATCATGATGCATATTGGTATCCCTATGGTGTATAAACTAAGTGTTAACTTTCCATTAACTTATTCCTTATAGAAAATGGAACAACCAACCTTTTACGGAAGCAAAAAAACTATACTAGGATACTAAGACCACTCACCTAAGTTCTCCCCACCATAAAGGATTTTATTAAAGCATTGGAACTCAGTTTCCATCACCTGATCAAGCCAAAATCTCTCATCAAAAGGCTATCTATATTTCATCGAGTATAAGAACACCTTTCCACCAACATCTTCCACTCACAAGCTCATATCAGTAAAAAAAACATTAAAGGCCACTCCTCAACTGATTCCTTCATGACTTGTGTTGGTAATTTTCTGCTCAAGGCATTTACAACCATATTCCCTTTCCTAAGAGTGTATGCAATATCAAAATCAAAATTAAAAATATACTCCACCCAATGTGTCTATATAAAGTTCAAATACCTCTGAGTAAAAATATATTTTAGGATCTTATGATAATAATACACTATAAACTACTCCCCAAAAAGATAGTGATGCTAGGTTTTGAGTGCATTCATAACCACTACCAACTCAAGATCGTGGGTAGGGTAGTTCTTCTCATGAGGACATAACTAGAAAGAGCTATATGCCACCAACTATTTCTCTTGCATCAAGACACATCTCAAACCTATACTATAAGTATCATAGAAAACATCATAACCCAAACATGGTTCTAGAAGAATAAAAATTGGAGATGAAGTCAACCTAACATTTATATTATCAAAAGATCTCTCACATTTTTCTTCAATTCAAACCTTACACCCTTATAAGTTAAATCTATCATTGAAGATGTGAGATTGTATAAATCTTGAACAAATTGCATATAGTAACCAGCCAAACCCAAGAATCTCTGGATCTCAAACAAATTTCTAGACTACTCCTAGGATATAATAACCTATACTTTCTTAGGATCCAATGATATTCCCCTCTCTGGTATGAAATGCCCTATAAATTTCACTTCCTTGATCCAAAACTCACATTTGGAAAACTTACCATATAGATAATGTTTCTTCAATGTTTGAAGAATGATACCCAAATGGTTTTTATATTCCTCCTCTTACTTGTAGTACACCAAAATATCATCCATTAACACACACAAAAAGAGTCCAAGAACCAATGAAATATCTGGTTCATCAAATCCATAAATACCGCAGGATAATTAGTGAGTCCAAATGGCATAACCAGAAACTTGAGATACACAAAATGACTCCTAAACATGGTATTAGGCATATCCACTTCTTGGAATATCAGCTGATGGTACCCTGACAAAAGGTTAATATTCAAAAACCAGTATGAACCTCTAATTTGGTAAAAGAGATCATCAATCTTGAGCAAGATATATTTTTTCTTAACATCACCCAATTCAAATTTTGATAATTCATGAAAAGTTTGAGACTCCCATATGCCTTCATAGTTAAGAGGATAGGCGAATCCCATGGTGAAATACTAGGATAAATAAATCCCTTATCCTTTAAGTCCTCAAGCTAGAATTTAAGTTCCACCAACTCATTAGGTTCCATTAGATAATATGGAATAGAAATGGGAATCATAATGAGGAGTAGGTCAATAATAAACTAAAACTCTCTCTATGTCAGTAAACTAAAAAAATAATCCAGAAAGATATTAGGGTACACACACACACTGATAAAGAAAGCATAAATCCTAGAAAAGGTTCAACAACATCAAGAAACATCTCTAAAAACTGGCACATGATTACCCCATCATAAGAAACAACATGCCCCACCCTTCCCAGTTTAGAGTCCCACTCACCCTGAAAAACATGAGCAACCACTTCAGAAGATAAAAAATGAACCCGGTGATGATAAAAATCTATCTAGGCCTTAATTTTAATCATCTGATCAATGCCAAGTATCAGTTTTAAGATATCAACATCAAGAACTATAAAGTCCCACACCACATTGAAGTCATCTTTCATCACCCGACATGAGAGACACTTGAAACATTATTCGAACCTCTTTCCCAAATGCTTGGAAATATCCAACAAGAACAATATAAGTTAAAAATTCAATCCCAACACATCAACTAACTTTGACAGTATAAAATAATGAGTATCACATGTATCAAACAAATCTATCACTATAGACGAAAAATAAACATTTTACCTCTAATATTAGTTGGCCCTGCTTTAGATTCCTCCGGCACACACTCTACCACATAAATCTGTCTGGTCTTAGCCAAAAGAACATCTCCCTTAGACTAAGGATTAGACCCATCAACTTTGGAAGCATTAGTATAAACCTATAAAACCTTGGTGATATTGGATCCAGCCTTACTAACCTAGGATATCCTTTCACAAAAATACCTTAGATGGCCCGATAGTCTACAATGATGAAAAGTATTATGAGTCTCTATACAGTTAGGATTGGTATATCAACACCTTCCACATTGGTATCCAAAAAACTATTTCTCTACTAAAGAATCCCCTAAAACTATTCCTGAAGAAAACTGACTGCTCTGCGCTTACATTTCTGGCCAAAAGACACACCATAGTTAACAACTATACCTATTGAAGCTCCACCCAAATCAGTCTTTCCAGCTTTTTCAGCCTCCTCCAAATCTTCTTTATCAACTACCTCCACAAATGTCATAAGTCACATGAGAATCAACATCAACCGAATATCATGCCTCAATCCCAAATCAAACCTCTGAGTCTTTAGGTACTCATTAGTTATTGGAACTAGTTTCAAATGCACCAACTCAGAAAAACAGGTGGAATAATCTAAAAGAGTATGCTATCCTTTCTCCAAGGTTATAAACTCTCAATTATTTGTTGCACATAACATCTCAAGGTAAAATTATTGATTGAATATTTTCTTGGAAGAAGTCCAAGTGAGTTCCTCATGCAACTTATCTTACACAATAGATTCCCATCATCTCCTTCTTATTCCCTCAATCATATACATTAAAAAACCTTCCTTAGAGTCTTCAAGTGTCTTCAAAAAGTTTAAGATCCTCTAAATATTCTCAAGACACTCCTCAAATTCCCAGGGTCCCTTGTCACCATGGAATATGGGTGGATGCTACTTAGTGAATTCAAATCCATGGTCCACCACACGTCCTGGGTTCCCAACACCCACTTGGCCAATAGTATGAATTTTATGGATCACAGCTTCAACTAGAGAAGGGTCTACAAGAGGTTTCTCTTGAAGATCCTATCTCGCATCTACCTCTCTCATATTTGGAATATCTCTTCTTGGAGGCATCGTATAATAAATACAAGACAATAACTAATCATCACTTTGAAAAAAATTCCAAAAACATTAGACCAACTTCATGAATTTAGGTCCATTGTTTAAAAAATTAATATTTTGAATCAATTATGAATTCTATGAATGAAAAAAATACTCTATGAAGTAACAAATCCATTTAAATAAACTCCCCGTCCAATTCATTCAAATGACCACACACTCCAAGTCTCAAACTTGGTAAATATTTTTTGACATCCCACAGTAACTTGAGTTTAGACATGGAAATGAGCTGGCTAGGCACCCTCCCACACTTAGTACCTGAATTCCAACAGTCATAACTTCTGTCTACCCAATACACAGAACCAAACTCGAACAATTTTAGTACACTTTAGGATGAGCATCCCTTTCATACCATTCTGTAATGAACCAACTCGAGTCAAATATACAAGACACCTAATTCGTCCCATAATGATAATGAGGTGCAACAAGATAAATTAAAACAAGTCTTGTATAAAACAAATAATACATACAACCAAAGTAAAAAAATGAAGAAAGATATATATCCAAGATCCATACAATTAAATTCAAATTGGCCAAACCAAAAAGTATGACAAGACTAAAACAAAAAGTCTCTATGTGACTAACCATCACCTCCAAACCATCCCACTATAAAGGATACTACGAAAAGATAATCTAACATGCTACACAATTCTCTTCCCTTTACCCAAATCCTTCAAAACAATGTCTACAACTACATATAGAAAAAAGTAGGGCGTAAGCACAAATTCCAGTAGGATTCCACTAGAGAATCTATAAAAAGTATAATATCAAGAATGTACCAGTTCCAGCTTTAAAACAAATATAGTTTTACAAATCATTTTCATAAATCAAAACCATTTGTAAATCATCCCTTGGTTTTTCATAAAATCCTTTTAAATTATCAAAATAGGGAATATGAAAAGTATAAGTGATAAATCATGAGATAAAAATCAATACCATCCATGAATATGTCGTAAGTTAAACATGTAATCAAATAACTATGACCAATCCATCATGTAAAACCATGTGAGCAAATAACCATGAAAAATCCATCATGAGTGATCCAATCATAAGTGAAAAAGCACACCATTTGGGCTATAACCTATGGGTATACATACTAAACATAAAAAATAAAGCCCTAATCTAGGCCTAGGTGGATCCAACTGGTATAACCTCTAGTGGTATTACACCCACTAAAGTGAAAGAAATCCTCAAGTGGAATTACACACACTATGAGTGACATGTCTACTCCCAACACACTCAAGGTTACCCAATGTGTTAAGTTTTCCCAAAACTATTTAAAAATAAATTCTCACAATTTATAAAATATTTTCAAATTAAATCAAATATGATTCAATTCTTGAAAACCCATTTCCAAATAAAAACCAACATTCAATCATTTTATCAAACACTTGGTGTGCACAAACTATTTTTAAAGAAAAAACCCTTTAAAACATGATTTATTTCCAATAAATCCATTGTAATAAAAAATAAATTCAATTAAATGAATAAACCAAAGGAATTTAAAATAATAATAATCAATTTGTAGAATTATCCATTTTTATAGAAACACTTACCACAAGAACAGAGGAAAAACTAATCACCTTCAAAAAAAGAGGCCAGGGAAGAGTAGATCGGCTCCTCATAATCCTAGATCCATAAGAAACACATAAATATTATTTAAAAACCTTTATATCTATCATAAACAACCCCTTGAGGCTCCAAATTATTATATGAGAATAGATCCAATGAGGGTCTAAGAATAAAAGGGAAAAACTGGATAAAAATGCAATATACATTGAGTTGATTCGTCAAGAATGAAGGAAATCCACCAAAAATCCCAAGGGAGAAGCCTATAGATCACTAGGGAAGGATTAGGTCGATCCTAAATGATATAAGGTGGTGATTTGGGGTTAAACTATGATCCCATGAAATTTTAGAACAAATTTTTAGGGTATTAAAAAACACGCACGAAATTTTCTAGGTTAGGCTGCACGATTAAACAAACTGTGAACCCAAACCATGAGCATATAATGGACTTTGTTTTGGTGTATGGATTGTCCACAAGGTTTTTTTAAACATGTGACAACCATACAAACCCCCTCTATCTAAGGGGGCACAATTTACACTGGGTGGTCACATGGTTTGGAAAAATAGTGCTCCCCCTTTCCGTGGCTCAACACAGGCTGCTTAGTTTCTAGGATAAACCACACGGTTTTCCCTAACCATACGCTTACCATGAATAAACACATGGGCCTCAAAAACTTCCAATAATTTCCCAAAATGACCCCAACTCAATACCCAACTCAAAGGAGACTAAATAAGGTCCAAAAAGTACCTATAAGAAAGTAATGGAACGTTACAGTTGACTGGTGGGGATTAGATGGTATTGAGTCATCTATGGAACCTTTGTCTTTTTTACAAGGATTTATTATACCATGGAGGAAATTATATTTTAGTTATACTTATGGTGGTTTTTTACATTATATTCATTGGATTTTGCTCCATACAATTTTATTGGGATGTGGTTATCACACGAGTTCGATTTTTATACCATTCCCCATGGTTTATGTCAGTGGTTGTAATTATCTATCAATAATTTGGTTATCGGGGTACAACACCAAGGTCCAAGTAGCATTCCATTTCAGCCAATGATCAGGTTAGGGTAGTTACACCGGTTCAGGATTTAATATATATATATATATATATAACTAAAATAAATTAAATTTGTAAAAAATAGTATAATTTTTAAAAATATAATAGCAATATTAATATTAGTATTAATATTAATAATTTAATATTCATATATATTTAATAAAAAATAATTAATTAATTACATGAATTGAAATATTAAATATAATATTTACTCAAAATCTCAAAAAATAAATGAGTAAAAAATGAAAGAAGAAACTACACATTAACTATACATATACTAATTTTCAAAACTAATCCATGAGAATTTTGAAATAGGATACATATATAAATAAATTTGAAGAAAATTTTATATATAAATAAACAACATTGGTGTGAAATTTCAAAATTCATATAAAAAATCAAGTGAAAATTATTGTGGTGGATTAATCAATAAGAAACAATATATATTTAATCATGATATTCCAATAAATAAGATAACATAAAATTGTTAAAAAATACACAAATATGAAGAAACATAACTTCAATTTGATATAATGAAAGTTTCACTAAAAGGAGTGATAAATATGAAGTCATTATGGTGGTGAATTGTGAACAATCATTGTAGAATGATGGTGGAGATTGATGCTTAGATTTCATTTCAGCAATGAAGAACGAATGGACATTGGCTATTAAATAATGGTAGAGCATGGGACAATGGTCAAGGAAGGTTTTTTAGAATATAGAATTGATTTTTAGGTTGTAAAAAATATGAATGTGGTGTGGGATGGGAAACATGTTCATGGTTGTTTTAATTTTTTTAATGGGTTTTAAATTAATTGTAAAAAATAACTAACATTAAAAACTGATTTTTCACATCGGTTATATTATAAACTACCTGAAAAAAAAATCAATTTATTAATTTTTCACATTGGTTATTTTATAACAAGTGTGAAAAATATTTTTCAATTATAAAATAAATGACATGGAACCTCTGATATAAAAACCTTTTTTTACTTGTGATCATGCAAATACAACATCACAGAAACAACATGTTACCTACTAAAATACCACAACAAATTTATCTTTTAGCCAAAAATGTCATCCAATATATTCTAGATTCCTTCTCTTCTTATCATCATTCATGTAATAAAAAAATTTCACACCACACTGCATGCTACATGATGAAATTTCATAGAGACATATCTTTAGATCTCTCATGCATACCTTCCCTTATGTGATACCACTAATTTCATCTCTATATAAAAATATTTATTTAGCTAATACTATTAAGTGGCTATTATTTATATGACTAAATATATCATGAATATTGTTGGTTAATAAAAAATCCAACCATTTAATACATAGGACCGCTTTAAGAAAAATTGTTTATAATAATTACATAAACAACATGCTTATATGTATTTTGTTAATAGATACATTAAAAAGATTATAGAAATATGAAAAAATTTATAAATAATAGTTGAAAACATACATATTTTTAATTTTTTTAATTCCTTTAATTTTATAGTAATTAATGACATGCAGTACATTTACATTGTTATATGGGAAAATCATAAAACAATATGTAAGATTTTATTATGATTATAATAAAATAATTTAGAGAAGAAATATCTTAAACAAAGAGACTCACCATCCTCAAGGTCATAAGACACTTAACCTTTTGGTGATGATGGTTTTCAAAGTAGTAATATTGCTTATTCTTTATTAGAAACCATGGAAAGAAAAAAAATTATTTAGTCAGTTCATTCTTCATCTATATTACTTCTTGGATAAGTACTTGATTTTGGGGGTCAAAATCTTGTTTTAGAGATTTTTTAGTGTGACTTTCAGGTTTCACTTCAACCCCAATTTAGGTAAATTTCTTCAACATTATCAATTTTTATTTATATAAATCAAATCCTAATATGATGGTGTTTTTATGAACTTCCTAGAGGAACAAACCATCATATTTTGACATCAGGACCAACTGGTTGTGGTGATTTGTGTAGATATACATCATCCTAACTTCAATAGCGATCAATATGGTTGTAGGAGGCATGTGTAAGAATAAGAGGAGGAATTACCTCAAATATAAATATGTTAATATTAATATCCTTCTCAATTTTTATTGATTATTGGTGTGGGGAACTAGAAGAAAGTTCAACAACATGATATTGAAGCAACTCTTCATAAGCAAGTTCAGCATACCTCATCCTTCTCACTCAAGACTGGCCAGTTTCATAAAATGGATGGATGTAAATATTTCCATTATTTTGTGTACTATTATGAGATATATGAGTCTTTTTAAGGTTTTTTCCTTGAATATTGATACCTTAATGTTTACCGAGAGGACTAGGTCTAAGATCACGAAGTCTGTAAATTAGTTCTTGAATTTTTAAGAATAATTTTCAAAAGCTTATCTTGGGAAAAACAAGGTATATAAAAAATCCTTAACATTAATTATACAAATTCTCATTGATTTTGGGATTTATTTTTTATCTTGAATTTTGTGTATTATTATTTGATTTCTTTTGTCGCAAATTTTTCTTATGTTTAAGTTAGTATTGTGCGAGTGTACCAATGGTTCTGTTATTTTATTTATGGTCCATTTCTATCATGATTTCTATATATAAAAAAGTTTTTTATAGATATACCATAACTTATGGAAGGATTATACTCATGTTTCCATGATTGGTATGTTTTTTTTTTGCATATTCATTATTTGTTTTTGGGTTTTGATCACTTTAATTTATTATGGCTTGATTTCTACGGGGTGGTGTAGAGTTGATTTATATCTTGATTGAATTTAGAGAGGTGTGGTGGAAGGGTGAGAAACCAGTGATTAAATATGGTAGTGTGGAGGTATTTACATCGATCTGGTGTGTTGGTGGTGAATTACTAATGATAGTGCTGATAAAATTATATTAAACCCTTTTCTAATATTTTAATTAAGTTACCTTGTTATGTTTCTTCTATGGTTTATCTTGAACCGACCCTCTTATTAGGTATATATTTCTATTCAAATCATGGTTTTCATATAGTTCATCCATATTGGACCCTTTTATTAGGTATCTAATTTTAATCATGTTTATGACATTGGTCACTCATGTTGTAGATTTGGAGTAATATGTTAAATTTATCATGTTGATCTCTTATATTTTTATTGAAAAAGTTGACTTTGTATGTCATGAAACTAGTTTTGTGGAATTTTTTTACTTGGATGTTGAAATCATAGGAGATTACTAGAGATAAAAAAACCTCCTTTTCCATTTTTCAATGCATAATTTCTTATTAAAAGGTTTATTTTTAATTATGTTATATAATCTACCCTTGATGGAATACTCATGAGATAAAAACCCCGTGATTTTTTCCTATGAATTTCAACCATTTTTACTCAATTTCATTGAATGAAAAAAACTTCAGCTATTATTATCACAAATAAATTCTTCCCATGATAAATCAAAATAATGTTGTCTGTTTTCTTGGATAAGGAAACCATCTATTATCTAGCCTAATACAATTTATTTTTTAGGAATAGTATTATCCTTATTATATATTTTCTTTAGCATGTGTGTTATTTTATAATCTTACTAAAAGGTTCAATTTTAATTTTATTAAGATTGTTAATTTTCTTAGAATAAGAAATGAGTTATGTGGAGATATTGACTCAGGGTGGAAGTGTTTATGATGTTGTGTGGGAATGAAAATAGAGTGAGAAAATCTATCTTTCTTTGGAGTTACTATATGTTTCCCTTTATTGTGTGTATTTTAATAAACAAGGAGTTGAACCTTATATTGGTGATTGGAATTTATGCATTCCTTTACTATAAAAAAATTACGATCTCATTTAAATTATTTTTTTAGAATAGAATGAACAATCATGATAATCAATGAAATTATTCAATATTCATGCATGAATTCATTTGATTCATTTATTACATTTAACTATTTTATTTTTCAATTTATGTTTGTATTAATTCATTTCAAGTTTAGTTTTTTTATCTATAATTTTTACCACTAGATTATATTAATACTTATATCCAACCCCTAATATTTAATATTCTTTTTTTAGTTTTTTGGACTTAGATAGAACTATCCTTGTGATTTATGGAGTGTGGTGTACATTATTATTCAACTTTATTCTATTCTATTATTTGACTCTATATGCCTTCACTTTTTTCATTCTCGAGAAATAATTTACCATATTTGTATCAACATATCGTTATTATGAATGATTTATTTGCAAATTTTAGTTGAATAAATACATGGATTGATTGGTTATGTTAATGAGATAATTTAAATGTTATTTTTTTGATTCTATAATGTGACTTTAAATACCCCCAAAATGAATTTAATTTGAGAAAATAATTATGGCGGGCTTTAAGATAAATCAATTTTCACTAAAAACATTGAATTTGAATTTTTTTTTAAAAAAGATCATCTTATATGATATTTAATGATTTTTTGGATGAAATTATCTTTTACATTAGAGTTTTAAATTTCATAAATATGTTTAATAAATTTGTAAAGTTTCAACTAACTAGGATTTTCTTGTGATCAAATTAGTTGTACACTTGTTCTCATATAATTTTATGCCAATGTTTTCTAAATATATGAATGAAATTTATAATTTTTTCATTGGGTAGTCATGGGATGGTTTAGAAATTTAGATTTTTGATGTTGTATCTCTCATTTATATCAAATATACACAATTTTATTTAATGTAATAAATGTTTGTTTGAATGGCATCGATGCATGGATAAATATGTTTTGTATATTATGAATTATTGGGTTCTTTGAAATTATTATGTAGGTTGTGTTTTGGATACTTTTATATATTATATGTATAATGAATGTAGAATTATATGATATATGGTTATGGAAACATGGGTAAATGTTAATAAAAAAATATTACAATAAATAGTGTATATTATTAAAAAATTTCATTTTTAACAATATAAAAAAATGTTGTTAGAAATATCATAACAATAAAAAATGTACATCATAAAATATTATTTCATTTGAATTATATTTTACAACACATGATGTGTGTTATTAAAATCATATGAAAACACACCATACATGTTTTTAAAAAGCAATAACTTTTAATCGCATGAGTTTCAACACCGCTCAAGGGCGTGCTGTGAATTATTTTTAACAAAATAAAATGAGTGTTTTTTAAAATGAATTTTCTTATAGTGGACACCACTAAATTCATGGGGTTCAACATAAACTAATATTTAAAAGAGTTTTTTACCAAATAAATATAAGAAAGAAATAGGGGATTATGAAAAAACTATTATGTTGGTTTTTCATTCTAACATAATAATAACCTTCTAAGATTTCAAAATTCCTCCAAATTGAAGAGAAAACTAAAAGAGGGATGGGTTGAAATAATTATCAAGTCAAAAATATAATTCAGGGTGAGGAAACATAGAGAATATTGGGTATAGTGAGTGATAATTTTTAAATAAATAATTAAATAAATTATTATTTAATTATCCTAAGTGATCCATTTCACACTTTAGTGTTCCATTAAAATCTTAAGTGTGAAAATTACACCACATAACTAAGTGAAATGAATCTTGGTCATGGTTATATTTTTGTGAAATCATATATATTGTATCTTTTAGTATTTTAATTTTATGAATAAAAAATAATATTATTATAATGATTAATTTATCCAGGCTGATTATTGAATTGGTCAAACCAGCGAATCAGGAACTATTCCTTCAACTCATTCAATAAAATTTCTTTTTTCAACTACAAGTTTTTTTTCAAACCTAAATCCCTTTTAGTAAAATAAACATGTACATAGGTGAGGTAACATGGCTCAACATGTCCAATTAGATAAATAAGTCTTATTGAATCCAAAAAAAATTGTTTCAATTATTAAACATGTTCATTTTTTCAGATTTGATTAATAATAGGATCCTACCCAGACCTTAATAATTGACCTGATCCAATTTTATTAAGTTACATTATGATTATATTTAAAAAAACTATAACATTATGTATTTATTATTTCAAATCATTGATTATTATATATATAATTTTTTTATATTAATAATATTTTAAAACCAAATTAATGAAATTATAAAACAATTTTAACCCAATTTGTTTTAATGAACCAGTCATGGAACTCGACCCAGCCTGTTTGGCCCCATACAAGTGTACAGAAAATAAATTTAGAATTTTGTGGTGAAATAAAATTCTCCCTATAAAATTGGAAAGTGATCTTATAGCAAACAACTCCACTCCTTCCCACCAATCCTTTCTTATAAATCCTCTACAAACACGTGATTTCTCCCCATCTTCCATGGAGGAATTTGGAATACCCACAGAAGATGAGAGGAGTATTCTGGTGCCAATTTTTGACCTAAAATCCCACAAAAACACTTATGGTCCTGGATTCATTACCTTCCATCTGCATCCCTCCATGGAGAAGAAGGCAGACAATAATGATGCATGGTCATTCGCGTCCCCTATTGCCCCTTGTCTCTGACACCCTGCCGGAGAGGAGCCTCACCATCTTCTCCCTCAGCCTAGCCATCCTTAAGAATTTATCCCCAAGGGCGGGTGCCCTGGGATTCATTTGGGCCACCATATTCCTCCTCGACGGATTCTCCATCACCCTGAACCCTATCGACTTCTGGACCATCACCCTCATTTGTTGATCGAAGGCGCCCAGATTTTTAGCCGAAGCCATGATCTAGAATGGCAGCACCAAGTCATCTTTTTTTGGAAAGACTTCAAATTCAATGAATGCAAAAACAAACACCAAACCGATCACTTTATAGAAATAAACTTCTTTCTCTTTAAACAAGCCTTCGATAATTAAGCGGATGTGCAGTGAAAAAAAATATGTGCTGAAAAATAAATATTGACACCAAAATTTTTAACGTGGATAACCCAAAAAGAGAAAACCATGGGAACTAATCCAGAAATTGGGATCCACTAAAATAAATAATTACATCATAGAGACACCCCCAAAATTTAAGGGATCTCAAAAGTAATAGTCAAATAAAATAGTTGATCAAAGTCAGAAAGAAAATGTAGTCTAAAGCTAGTCTAAAACAAAGAATGAAACCTGATAAAGAAACCCAAATAGATCTAATCAGTTAAAGTAGGTGTTCATTGTTTGAATAAAAGGTGCATATTAAAAGGCACTAGGATCATATCAAAGACCATCACAGATGAAAGTCGATCAGACCAAGAGAGTTTTGTCAGTTGTAGATCTGAAAACCGCTAGGAAAAATCTTAACTGCACTATGGTGGAGATTGTGTGGAGAGCCACACTTCTAGGATGGAGAGACTATCACACATCTCAAACAATGGGTCACTGCAAATGTGGAAACCACTTTCTGGTTCTCTCTTATTGTCTACATCGTGGTGTCACTCCTTACCAGTGTATCTTCCAAAGCATATGTTGCCTCCTTTTTATAAAAAAACAATCAGTGTCAAGATTTGTAACTCCATAAAAAATTATTCTTTGACCACACATTTTTATTTAATAAAAATGTGTCATGTTCCATTTGAGGAGGTTCCCAACAATTTGGCCCATCACTGAAACTGGTATGGATGGTCTGCACCTGCTCAGAGCTTTCTGACCACTTTTCCCTCAATGGAAGGGGTCGTCCATTGTCGGGATGTGGGTCGTATAGGAAACATCATACTGGGCATCATCTAGATCACACATCTTTCTAATACTCAATTATCATTGGGGGTTCCTATCGAGGAAAATCAGCAGGCTTCTGTGATTGCTACATCTCACCTCCACCATGGCTTGAGTGCATATTTCGTCGATTAGGATCGAGGCCACCAGGGGAGTTCTTAGGGAGGTGTTCCATAATTTCTTCAGAAGGGAGAGCTTGAATCATTTATGGACGGCTTCTGGAGAGGCTCTAGCGATGTTGACATTGGAAATCCAGAGCAACTCCCATCGAATCATGGTGTTGAAGATGACTTAAACACTTTTTGAGGAACTGGAGGTTCCATTTATCCACGTAGATGCTGTGAGAATTTTAAGAAATCTATGCATCTACACTGGGAAAGATTGATCAGATGAATGGAATATGATCACCATGGTTGCACCCCTAGTATATTGTCTCATGATTGAACACTTATGTTCAATATCTAGGTTTTCATGTTTTGAATCCCCTCCCTTCAGATCATAAATGTAATCATGTCAGAGGAGAGAAAACTATAGGAGGTGATGATCGATTTAGCTATAGGGTCATTCAAATTCATGGCTATGGAAGAATCTACAACCATGTTCAAGAGAGATGGAATTAAAGAGTGTTCCTTAGCCTAAGTATTGATCTGGATACTGAGAAGGCACCTGAATCCCTCAATGTAGACTCCAAGAATAAGGAGGTTCACCATTTAATTGGCAATATAGATAATGAAAGAGAATCAAACAAACATACAAGTTTTCAAAAACTTGGGAATGGAGCATGAAATGGAGTCAGTCATAGAAAACATATCAGAGGTTGAAAGCTTCAATATATTTTTTGGTTTAGTTTAAAAAAGAATATACATAGTGACAATGCAGTCACTGGTGGATATTTCTTTGAACTTGCTTGTAGATTAGTAGATTAATGCATACATACCATTAAGGAGGCGTGAATTATCTCCACAATCTTACCATAACCTCTTCTGAAAATGAAAAGGATGAACCCCAAGGATTAAATGAAACTATTTTTTTATGAACATTATTACTCATAATCTTCTTTGTCTAATTCAATACTTTTGACCTTGATCTGTCTTGTACTAATACATTGCTTCCATTGTTTGTGTAATCTTGGGTATGGTCTTGATCATAAAATGTTTTAAACTTTTCACTCCTGATACAATGATTAATAAAGACATTTCAATACCCCATGCTTCACTTCCAGGGCATGTAAATGGGGATAATTTAAAATTAATCAGAAGTTTGATGGAAATTTACTTATAGTCTTTGATGTAGTGTAATGACCTGATCTGAAATATTCTATCGATCTAAACCAAATCACCACTAATCCCAAACTCATTCCCTGATCATCAAGGGCTAGTGAGTAGCATCAAGAGTCTCAATTTCTAATTGGGAAACAACTTTACCTCTTGAAATAATAAAAATTTCAATTATGAATTCTACAAGTAAAAAACAATGATTTAAGACAGAAAAAGTCCATTTAAATAAACTCCCCATCTAGTTCATTCAAATGACCTCAAAATCCAAGTCTCAAGGCACACAGACCGGGCAATAATGGCATGCTAAGAGTCATGAGATAGTTAAGTAGAATCCCAGGATCTCATCCGCATGGACAGACCAGATCAGAAAGATGGTTCACATAACTAAAGGTGAGATAATTCATGGTATAGGTGGCATTGCATGATAGGCATAGCAGGAGGCATCTTGGATCAAAACAAAGCTAAGCAAACACAGCTGGGTAAATCTATCATCGTCCGATCATCCATAATGAATAGACCCAATGCATCCACTTAAACAAGTAAAGAAAATGGAATTCTAATTGAAAAAAATAATAATCGGGAAGAAAATAAGGAAAAACCCATGTGAATAGTCCCCATGCATAATACAATTCCCCATACAAATGTATCATATAAAATGAATTTGAGTAATGTAAAGATAAATGAATTCATTTAATTGAAACACATGCAAGGGAATTTATCAACAAATATTAACCATGTAATTAAAATAATTAAAGGATGATGTTCTCACAACCTAAGTTATAGAATTGGATTAAGTTCATTAATTTAAGGCAGTGCATGAACTTAGACAATGAAACAGACTTGGTCAAACTATCAGTCAGATTTTCTGCAGTGGGTATCTTAGTGACATCCACTGCCCCAGATTCTATAATATACCTAAAAATTTAATTTTAATTTCAATGTGCTTCGATCTACCATGAAATACATAGTTCTTAGATGCAATGCAGATTGGCTATCACAGTGGACTACTATGTTATTGACAAATAAATACAACTCAAAAAGAAAAAATTTCAACCATATATCATCTTTTATGGATTCTGTCAAGGAAATATACTCTACCTCAATAGTGGAGAGTGTAACCACCGACTGCATATTTCACTTCCAGGAGACTAGTTCTCCGTATGCAGGAAACATAAAATCAATGATTGATTTTTGAGTGTCAACATTTGCAGCATAATCAAAATCAATAAAACCAACAATGTCATCCTTAAAAATACTATTTAATCCATAATGAATGCACAAATTATCAAAAATGGAGACATACCAGAAGATCCATTTCAATTCATGCCAATGATTCTTAACAAGTTTTTCATAAACATGCTTAAAGTACAAACACCAAATTCAATGTCTGGCCTAGAATAGACCATAGCATACATAATACTTCCTACTACATTAGAATATGGAATATTATTCATGAAGGCAGACACATCATCATTTCTAGGGGATTGATCCAAAGATAACTTAAAATTTTTTACTAAAGGAATGCTAACAGGTTTAATGTGCTCAAACATATACCTTTTTAAAACCTTGTTTACACAAGTAAACAGAAATAAGTACAAGGTTCGGGCCTTACTATATCTTATAACATCCATACCTAGTATTTGATTAGCATTACCTAAGTATTTTATTTAAAAGATAGATTTCAATTTATTCTTGGAAGAATTTATAATCCTCATGTTTTTAGAGATTAAATGCATTTCATCAACATATAATAACAGGTAAGCAGATTCATGTTTAGAAGATTTATAATATACACATGCATCAAATTTACTTCTATAAAATTGATTTTTAATCATAAAAGAATCAAACCTTTTATACCATTTTCTATAAGATTGTTGAAGTCCATACAGAGACTTCTTAAGAAGACAAACTTGATTAGGTTTGAACAGTTTTGAAAATACTTCAGAAGGAGTCATATAAATTGTTTCATCAAGGGTACCATGTAAAAAATAATTTTTTACATCTAATTTTAAAAACATTAAAATCTAACATGGTAGAAAAAAAGAAAGAAGAATTATTATAGATGAATGTTTAACAATTAGGGAGAATATTTCACTATAATTAATGTCTTCAAATTAAAGAAAGCCTTTAGAAACCATTAAAGTTTTGTATTTGATTTTAGTTTCTCCAACATTATTTTCTTTCTTCTTATATATCCATTTAGAACCTATAATCTTCTGGTTATTAGGTTTGGGAACAACAAACCAAGTTTTGTTTATAAGAAGTGAACTCATCTCTTCTTACATTTCACCTAACCACCTAGTGGATTCTTTTGAATTAATATAATTCTTATAAGTTTGAGGTTTTTCATTAAACAAATCCTGAGCTACATTAAATTCATAGGCTGCAATATCTACCTGATTAAAGCAGGACGAAGGTTTAATTACTCTTCTATCTCTATCCCGAGTGAGCTAATAATTTCTTAGATCATCAGGCTCCTCTATTTTAAATTTTAAACCCGAATCAGAATTGATTTCATCTTGAGTATGAACAAAGTGAGGAGCAGAACTAGTTCTGGTTTGGAATTGGGATTGGTCTCTGGATTCAAAATTAACTTCAACACCCAAGGGTGTTGATACTTTAGAGAGATCTTCAGTGTCATTAGAAGACTCTATAGGTCCATTTCCCTTATCATTGGGGAGACCAGACTCATGAAACACGACATCTTAGCTAATTATAAACTTTTGATAACCCGGTCTATCTACCCATAAACGATACCCCTTAACACCCTCTAGATAACCCATGAATATACATTTCACAACCCTAGGAGCTAGCTTATTAGTATGTTTATGAGCATAATCTATGGATATAAAAATCATAAGTTGTGTAAGGATTAGGTTTGAACCTTTATAGATTTTTTCAAGTGTCTTAAAGAATTACTAGAAGATGGGAAATGATTAACAAGATAGACTGCTATTGAGGAATCCTTATCCTAGAAGGACCTGGGGAGTTTTGAGTGGGACAACTTTCACCTAACCCTCCTAAGAATAGTCCTATTCATCTCCTCTACTAATCTATTATATTGTAGAGTTTCTACAATTTTATGGTACCTTTTGATTCCCTTATATTCACAAAATTCAATGAATTATGTGGATAGATACTCTAAACCATTATCAATTCTTAAGGATTTGAGTTTCTTATTAGATTCACTTTCTACCACAGCTTTCCATTTTTTAAAATTATGAAAAGTATCATACTTATGTTTTAGTATATAAATCCATACTTTATTAGAGTAGTCATCAATTAATGTCATGAAGTATAATCCTCCGCCATGGGAGGTGACCCTAAAAGAACTCCATGGATTAGAATGAACACATTCAAGGGGTTCGTTAGTCTTATACATAGACCTACTAAAGATAAATCTTTTGGATTTTCCATATATACAATATTCACAGAATGGGAGACTGCTAGGAGTGATATTAATCAAAAACCCTATTTTTTGAGTTCATTAAGGCCCTTGTCACTAATTTTACCTAACCTTCTATGCCAAAGGGTGGTGGAATCAAGTTCTGAACCACAAGAGTTATTCAAATGACTTTTATAAAATTTTTCATCTAACACATAAAGTCCATTCTGAATATTCTTTCATTACTATGAGGGATCCTTGAGCAACTCTAAGGCTTCCAGAGTTTGACTTAAAATAATATCCCTTCTGGTCAAGGATTCCTAGGGATATTAGGTTTATTTTTAGTTATCTAACCCACATAACTCCCTCAAGAGTCTTAATAGTCCTATCATGAAGCTCTAATGAAACTGATCCTATTCCCATAATGTGAAATCTCCTGTTATTCCCTAAAAAGACCTCACCAGCTTTAATTTCCCTCAACTTAGTAAAGAACTCCCTCCTAGGATACAAGTGGAATGAACATCCTAAGTCTAGGATCCATTCATCCGAGATAGAAATATTAGAGACATTTAACACAACAGTGGTTTCAAAGTACCACTCAACTAATAAGGAATGGCCATTATTATTGTCTCTATAGTCACCTTTCTTATTAGAGAAATTCCTCTTAATGTGTCTAGGTTATTTACATTTAAAAAACTTGATTACTTTGTTCTTAGACTTATATATTTACTTATTAAACCGACCTCTATCCTTTCTCCTACCCCTAGATTCACTTCTGCCGCTAGAATCACTTTTGTACCTAATATTTAAACCCTCTGCCTTATCCTTAACACTACCCTTCCTTTTAAGGTTTTTGTAGAGTAAATCCGATTTAACTTCTTCAATAGTCGGTCTATATTTTCCATAAATCATAGAATATTTAACAAAATTAAAGGAATCATCTAATGAAGTTAATAGTATAATGACATGATCTTTATCATCCAATTTAATATCTATGTTTTGTAGATCTAACAAGATTTTATTAAATTCATCAATGTGTATATCGACTATAGTTCCATGGTGTATTTTTAAATTATATAATCTCATGATGATATATTATGATATGCTAGTCATTGTATGTTATACCTTGTGTGTATGTTTCCCTACCTTGGAGGCACCTTTCTTGGTTCTCAGAATAAGTGAACCGTCATGACATGTTTAACCCTTAGAGAGGGAGTATGCTTGACTTGAATTTTTTGTGATGATAGACCCAAGTATAGGGTGGAGATACAATGGAATGTCATGTTGAGGCTGTACTTGATTCCTAAGTATCAGGCTACTCGATGTTAAGTGGATTTTTAAGGAGCGCACTCGATGCCTAGTTGATTTGCGATCAATGTGCTTGATGCCAAGCTAATTTGCGAGTGGCGTACTTGATGCCTAGTTGATTTTTGAGCAGTATTCCATAATTTAGGTCGAAGATATTATGATTTCATGGAGTCATGTTGAAGATTCTCTCAGGGAACTGGAAGCCAAGTATCGGGTTTCTCGATGCCTAATTGATTTTCAAATAGTATTCTTGATGCCTAGTTGATTTGTGAGTGGTGAACTTGATGCCTAGATTCCGAAAAACATGCCATACTTGAGGCCTAGGGTGAATCAAGTCACATTTGCACACAATTCCATGAGGTTGTCAAGTAAAAAATGTACTAGCCTGGTGGATTTTTTTGTTACTAACGACTTTTTCGAGAGATGGATTTCGAGCGCCATGTGTTGGTTCATTCAGAGATGGATTTTGAGCACCATGATCTGGTCCATTCAAAGATGGATTTTAAGAACCATGCACTGGTCCATTATCCTTGAGACGTTCCCTGACTATCTTTCTGTCATGGAGTCGAAGCAGGTACGACCAGGGGTTTGGTGGCGGCTTGGTTAGCACACCGCCACTCGATTTTGATTTGTATGTTTATATGCTTTTTTACGCATTGATTATTATTATGGTATACACTTTTATACTTGAGATCACTAGGTAAGTATGCATTGGTGGTGTCCTACTGAGTCTTGTACTCACACCATACTCAGGCATTTCAATGTGCTTGTAGATTCCATCAGAGACCCGACAAAGGGAAAGGACCCTATAGTGGATGGCTGACCGGGTGGAGCATGGAGCTGGAGAAGACCAGGGAAGACACCGGAGTACCCCATAGTTCTTTTATTTATTATATGCTTTTCATTACTTTGTACAACTTTACACTTTGGGATCTCTTATTTATATACCATGTATGTCAACTTTAGTTTCTGCATTTACTCTGATTATTTATTTATTCTCTTGTTATTATTATTTATTATCTTTCTCGATGACATTATATAGAGGGTATAGTCTCCCCATTATTGGACATACACCCTCGCTACTAGTCGGTAGCCTTTTGTGTATGGGGAGGTGTGCATGAAGTCACATAGCATTCGACTCAAAATCCCAGTGCAACATCATGTCTGCATCATCCTGCCTACATCATCGTATGCATCATCACCTGCATAGTACCAACACCCAACTGGGCTTGATCCCAGGTTTGCATCATTCTTCCTGCGTCACCAGGCTTGCGTCATGCCATCATCATTGTCTGAGTCAATGTATGCACAGTACTGAATAGTATATGCGCCTAACTGGGCTTGATCTCTAGACCTCCTAGATGCCAAGCAGGAGCTTTTACCACTTGGGTACAGGCTCGTTGGATATATATATATAATATGAAATTATTTATAATTATATTTATAATTATATAATTATAAATATATTTTAAATTCATATATATATATATATATTAGATTTATAATTATATAATTATTTATAATTAGTAATACAAAATTATATATCTATATAATTATAATTATTTAATTATTTATCATTATTTATACATATATGGGCAAAGGGGTGGGGGACCAAACGCCAAATCAATTAGCATAAAATTCCAGTTGATTTTGGCATTGCACTCCATCTCCTTAAAAATTCTAACCCTACACCCATAAAATTAAAAAAACACCACCCCTCTCAAATTTTTCCTCATGCAACTAGTTTTGTGGCATTGTCTTACTTGAATGTTGAAATTGAAGGAGATGACTAGTGATAAAAAACCTACTTTTCCATTTTTAAGTGCATAATTTATTATTAAAATATTTATTTTTAGTTATGTTGTATAATATACCCTTGATGGAATACTAATGAGATGAAATCCCCATGATTTATTTCCTCTGAATTTCACCCATTTTTATCTCAATTTCATTGACTAAAAAAATATTAAACTATTGTTATCACAAACAAATTATTCCCATGATACATCAAAATAATGTTGTCTATTTTCTTGGATATGGTAACCATCTATTATTTGAGATAATACAATTTAATTTTTAGGAATATTCTTATCCTTCTATAATATGTTCTCCAGCATGTGTTTTATTATATAAGCCTACAAAAAGGTTCAATTTGAATTTTATTTTGATCACTAATTTTCTCAGAATAAGAATCGAGTTATGTGGAGTTAGCCACTCAAGGAGGAAGTGTTCATGATGTGGTGTGGGAATGAAAATAGAGTGAGAAAATAAATCTTTCTTTTGAGTTATTAGATTTTCCCTTTATTGTTTGTATTTTAATAAATAGGGAGTTGAACCTTATATTAGTGATTGACATTGATGCATTCCTTTATTATAAAAATTTTACAATCCCATTTAAATTATTCGTTTAGAATATAATGTACAAGCATGACCATCAGTGAAATTATTCAGTATCCACACATGAATTCATTTGATTCTTTTATTACATTAACTACCACAAAAATAGCTTTACGCAGCGCCACCCTTTATCAGTGTTAAAAAAATGTTGATAAAGGGGGTACCTTTATCAGTACTAAAAAAAGCGCCAATAAAAGGCACTTTTAACACTACTAAAAAAGCATTGTTAAATGTGACCTTTTATCAGTGCTTTTTTTAGTGCTGATAAAGTTACTCCCTTTATCAATTCTTTTTTAGTGTTGTTAAAGGCTCCCCCTTTATCAGTGTTTTTTTAATAGTGCTAATAAAGGGGGGGGGTCTTCATCATGATTTTTTACTAGCGCTGATAAAGAGTATATTTAAAAAAAATATTTCATTAAAAATAATATATTAATATATAAATATATTTATGTTGATATAAATAATATGTATTTTTTAAAATCTGTTTTAGATAAGGCTAAATAGTCATTTACACATAATATATAATATATTTTGTGAAAATGGATTATAAAATAATTAAAAAAATATTTTTAATTAATAATTTGTTAATTATTATTGAGTAATAGACATTTAATAACAATTTGAAGATAAAAATTCAATAAATTAATAAAATATCCAAAATAAGTTAAAAATGTAACTTGAACTTCTAACAGCCATAACTTTTGATCTGGGTATCCGTTTGGGCTCTACCACATATCAAATCAAATCCTTTGATGATTTCTACACACTAATGATAAAGGAAAATCCTCTTTCACATTTTTTAGGCTAAAAAAGTCCTAAAAGGCCTCCAAACTGAGTTTTTAGTTGGGGTACCCCAAATTTCTAACATTCGAAGGAATTTCAACCTTATTTAAGGGGGGTCTTTTTGCCCATTTTCAATGGGGACTGAATTTATTCTTAAGGATTACATTCATATTGATATTATGGTTTTGAAATTTTATTATTTTTTATGATGTATTTTTATTTATAATCAAATATATAACAATATATAAATATTTTTATATATTCACACATAAAAATTTAATTTTATAAATAAATAATTAAACATATTTACATATCAAATATATTTCTCAATATATAAATCTTATCTAAATAAAAAATAATATCCATTTTAATTAAAATACAAATGTATGAATATTTATATACATATACAATTAATGTATATATAATTTATATATATATATATATATTTGTGTGTGTATTAACAAACATAAATATATTTCTCTACATATTCTAATATTTTTATATAATTGTTAATATATAATATAAGAAAATAAATATAAATATACATACATATGTATGTATGTATGTATGTATGTATGTATGTATGTATGTATGTATGTATGTATGTATGTATGTATGTATGTATGTATGTATGTATGTATGTATGTATGTATGTATGTATGTATGTATGTATGTATGTATGTATGTATGTATGTATGTATGTATGTATGTATGTATGTATGTATGTATGTATGTATGTATGTATGTATGTATGTATGTATGTATGTATGTATGTATGTATGTATGTATGTATGTATGTATGTATGTATGTATGTATGTATGTATGTATGTATTTATAAACACACATACACACACAAAACATATTATATATATATGGATAAAAAATGTAACGAAATGTATATAAATATACAGATATATCATAAAATAAGGAACATACAATATAGGTGAGTGGAAAAGGTGCAAGATTATAAGGTGGAGGTCTCAGGTTCAAAACTAACCACAGGCAGGGGCGTGCGTGGGTGGGTGAGGCAGATGCATAGTGCAGTTAAAGGGGGGGATACTAGCACTATTAAAGGGGGTGGGGGATAGAAAAGGCCTGATAGGGGGCTGGTCTATCCTCCGAATTTACAGGAAAAAAATCTTTTTAAAAAATTAATTTTTTTACTTTTATCAATGTTTTTTAGTGCTGATAAAAGGGGGCCCCTTTTAATAGTATTTTGATTATCAACGCTTTTTAGTGCTATATATGACCTTTTTGAATGCTTTTAAAGGCTATATCTACAGTAGTGATTTAATTATTTGATTTTCAATTTATGTTTGTATTAATTGATTGTAATTTTAGTTTTTTTATCTATAATTGTTACTACTATAATTTTTTTTGAGTCTATTAATATGTTGTATATTATTAATTATAACCAGTGCCTCATATTTAATTTTCCTTTCTTAGTTTATTGAACTTGGATGGAACTACTAGAATTGTTAAAGGGGGTAGGGGAGGATAGGCAAGTGTTGATAAAAGGAGGGTTGGTCCTCCCTATGAATTTGAAGAAAAAAAATATTCTTTTTAAAAATTTAATTTTTTGACTTTTATCAACGTTTTTTTAGTGATGATAAAAGGTACCCCCTTTTAATAGTGATTTAATTATCAGTACTTTTTCAAGTGCTGTAAATTCCCATTTTGCATGTTTTTAAAGGCCATATCTGTAGTAGTGATTTAATTATTTTATTTTTAAATTTATGTTTGTATTAATTGATTGTAATTTTAGTTTGTTTATCTATAATTGTTACCATTAGAAATTTTTTTGAGTATATTAATATGTTGTATATTATTATTTATATCTAATGCCTCATATTTAATATTCCTTTTTTAGTTTGTTGGGATTGGATGGAACTGTCCCTATGATTTATGGAGTATGGTGTACATTCTTATTCAACTTTATTTTATTATATTATTTGACTCTATATTCCTTCACTTTTTTCATTTTTAATAAATCATTTTCTATATTTATATCAACATATCATCGTGTTATGAATGATTTATCATTAAGTTTTAGTTGAATAAATACATGGGTTGATTGGTTACGTTAATGAGAGTATTTAAATGTTATTTTTTATTCCATAACGTGACTTTAAATACCCCAAAAATGAATGTAATTTGAGAAAATAATGATGGACGACTTTAAGATAAATCAATTTTCACTAAAAACATTAAATTTGAAAATGGAAAAAAAATGCTCATCCTATAATATTTAATGATTTTATTGTTGGATAAAAAATTATTTTACATTAGTCTTTTAAATGTTGTAAATATGTTGAATCAAGTTGTAAAGTTTCAACTAACTAGGATTTTTGTAATTTAATCAGTTGTACACTTGTTCTCATATAATATTATGACAATTTATCTAAATATATAGATGAACTTTAGAATTTTTTCATTTGGTAGTTGTGGGCTGGTTCAGAAATTTAAGATTTTGATGTTGTATCTCTCGTGTACAATAAATATGCATATTTTGATTTGATGAATGTAGAATTATATGAAATATGGATGTGGAAACATGGTTAAATGTTGATAAAAAATATTACAATAAATAATGTATATTATTAAAACATTTTCATTTTTAACAACATAAAAAATGTTAGAAATATTATAACAAAAAATGTATGTCATAAAATATTATTTGATTTGCATTTTATTTTTACAACACATGATGTGTTTTGTTAATATCATATGACAACACATCATACATGTTGTTAAAATGTAGTAACTTTTAATCAAATGAATTTCAATAGTACTCAAAAGTGTGTTGTGAATTATTTTAAACATCATAAAATGTGTGTTGTTAAAAATGAGTTTTCTTACAGTGGACACTACTAAATCCATGGGGTTCAACAGAAACTAAAATTTAAAATATGATTTTACCAAATAAATACAATAAATAAATAGGGGATGATGAAAAAAGTCTTATGTTGGTTTTTCTTCCTAGTATAAGAATAATCTTTTAAGACTTCAAAATTCATCCAAATTGAAGAGAAAACTAAAAGAGAGACGGTTTGAAAGAATTATCAAGTGAAAAATATAATTCTAGGTGAGTATGGATAGAGAATATTTATAGGTGTGGTGAGTGATAATTTTTAAATAAAAAAATTAAATGAATTGTTATTTAATTATCATAAGTGATTCATTTCACACTTTAGTGCTCCACTAAAATCTTAAGTGTGGAAATTATACCATAACTAAGTGAAATGAATCTTGGTCATGGTTATATATTGATGAAATAATATATATTGTATTTCGTAGTATTTTAATTTTATGAATAAAATAATATTATTATAATGAATAATTTGTTTTTTTATTAATTTAGCTAGGTTGATTATTGAATTGGTTCAAACCAGTGAATTGGGAACCATTAATTCAGCTCATTTAATGAAATTTATTTATTTCGATTGCAGGTGTTTTTTAAAACCTAAATTCCTTTTAGTAAACTAAACTTTTACATAGGTTAGGGAGCATGGATTGATATGTTTGATTCAATAAAAGGTCTTATTGAATCAAATTTTTGGTCTCAATTATTAAACATGTTTGTTTTTTAAGATTTGATTAATAATAGGATTGTGCTTAGATTCTAATAATGTTAGGATTGAAAACAATTGGCCCTTAAGTTTAATGATAATTTCGAGATAAAATTAAAGTGAAAAAGTGCGTAAATAAAATGAACACCAAATGTAACATGGAAAAACCCTCCAAATGAAAAGGGATAAAAACCCAAGGGAAAATAGAATGATTTTATTATGGTAAAAATTGTGGGTACAAACTCTCTCTCAATTACAAGGAGAAAACAATCAATAAATTCTCTCATGAATATATAGAGAAACACCTCACAAAATATTTTACTTAAAGATGAAGATGTGTTGTTTGAGAAGTTATTAATGAAAAATGTTGGAGGAGATCCCTTTTTATAGCATGCCTTAACCCTCCTTTGGTCTCCCCTCAATTAAATGTCTTTTACCAAATTAATTAGAAAAATTAATGGTAGGGTGTCACCCACTTTGAATGAAATTAATGTGGCAAACATCATTATTATTTCCTCTCTCTATGTCTTCCAACATATCTCCCACTTTGAGATTTGATTAAGTGTCAATCGCATCTCCACACATCCTTTTTATTTTCCGAATAGATAATAACATGAGGAAACATAATTTACATTACAAAAAAATATAACTTGGTTATTGAACTCACTTTTTTTTGTAAAAAGTATGAAGGTATTTGAACTCTCTATCGAGTATCCAAATCCATTCATTGTGGTCTCCTTTGACATATAAAACTCTATCTACATTAGGACTGTTGCGAAATGATTGCAACGCCCCAATGAAATGGTCATCCTGGGTTGAATTATCATCTGACCCTTCGGTGGTTTTGGTTTATAATAGAACAATTGACCAATTTCAGTTAGTGGGATCTAGAATATAAAATACTTGCACTGCCTATGATTTAATTATAAACGATTTGTCTTTGTACCCTTCTTTACTGAAATCTACTTTCACAAATCCCAATTCATCTATTTTAACAATACTCCTATTATCAACCAACTTGAATTAAAAAATTGTCACTTGGAATGTCGTATAATCCAAATATCATATTTGTTTGATGATTCCAAAGTATAACATATTCACGTAAATTTGATTTTTGTCCTTAGTACCAGAAACATGCATCGCTTCATCCACAAGTGTAACTTCACTATTTTTCATGGTATTGTCTTTATCATGTTCATTTGTATAGAACGTATAACCATTAATTATATTACCATTATAAGATAATACATAAAAACTTGGTCATATGGATAAACATTAAAGTCATTCTGAAATTGAATCCAGATTTTCATCTGACTCATTAAAAATATAATCCTGAAACCATAATTTAAACTATTTATTATGTGTATTTGATGTCCATCTTTTAGCCCTTGATGGATTCAAATGCCTAAGAATTTATTTTTGGGTTTCAACATATGGGTAAACCTACAAACTATTGTGCAAAACATAAAGGTGGTCCTACTCCCGATCTGTAATATTGATTGTGACAACATCTATTTTAGAAATTCATTCACCCTCAAGCCACCCAATGTGATGGGATTTCGGTAGACCAATGATTTCCACACCGGATGGGTATTCGGTATATAATTCAATGGCTTCCTCAACAATATATCGATCTGCAATACAACCCTCTAGTTGACTTCAATTTTTGATATACCCTTTCAAAATATTCATATACAGTTCAATGGGGTACATTAATATATAGTGTATAGGACTACATAGCCTAATCTCTCTCACCAAATGAATCATTAAGTGAACCATCATATCAAAGAATGTTTACGGGAAAAATGTTTCCTATTCACATAATATGATGGAAATTTCCTTTTCAATGGTCATAAATTTCACAGGGTTTATAACTTTGCTGCATATAGGTTTGAAAAATAAATAGAGCTTGGTTAATGTATGGTGAACATTATTGGAAAAAATTCAATGTAAATATTGAAGAATTATATTGTGTATCAAAACATTACATTCATATGATTTCAGACCCTTTAAATTTAAATCGGTCATTGACATAATATTTTTGATATTTGATGAATACCACTATGGAACCTTTATGTCATTTAAGAAGTTTCAAAACTAATATCTCTCATACTTGGAAAAAGTGTAAGTAGCTGGAGGAAGAAAAGTTCATTTTTCACCCTTCACTAGCACCAACTCTTCTCATACTCCCATGTAAACCATGTCTAACCTAGCCTTAATTCCATCCAATGTTTTTTTGGTGCATTTTGAAATGTGTTGATGAAACCATCACATACTTTTATTCAGTATTCATAACATCAAGAAAATGTCTGGCGTACAAACAATTCCAGTATGGTAATTCATAAAAACTGGTCTCTTTTTTCAACTGTTTTTCTTAAGGTTTTTCAAAAATAGTTTACCAAAAACAGTGTCAATATATTTTATTTTCTCAAGTAGTTGATCACCTATTAGTGGAGATGGTGTTGTAAATTATTTTGAACTTCCATCAAATGATGTCATCCAAGATTGGTACTTATGTCATCAGGGTAGAAATATGTGATGTCCTGGAAACACGATCTTCAGTGAATGCTTCAACCTAATTTATTGTGTACCTTATTCACAAATGGTAAACCCTTGAGTTACTTTAATGATATATCCTGACAAATTTCCATAAGCAAGAAAGTCATTTATCATCCCGCACAGCATGGCTCTCAACATGAAGTCTTCATTTATGTAAGCATCATAGAATGTAACACTTGAATCCCAAAATAATTTCAAATCCTCGATCAATGGATCCAAATAAACATCAATTTCATTACCCGGTCGTTTTGGTCCTGATATAAGAATAGATAACATGAGTTATTTTCATTTCATGCATAACCATGGTGGAAAATTATAATTTACCGACATAAAATACCATGTACTGTGAGTGCTACTTTGAAAACCAAAAGGATTCACTCTATCTATAGATAACACAAGATGAAGTTTTCTCATATCGTTTCCAAATTTAGGATACTCATGATCAATTCTACCCTATTGAGGAGAGTTTATTGAGTGATGAAGTTTCCCATATTTATTTCTTGTATCTCTGTGCCACGGCAATTGTCTTTTAGTCTCCTCACTTCCCTATAGGTTCCTAAACTTTGGAATGATTGGAAAGTATCATAAAACTTTCTTAGGAACCAATTGACATGAATGCCCCGAAATCCTTCATTTTTATTGATTTTTTATAACCCCCCTTTCAAGGGATGAGGGAGAACCCTTACAAGGCCCGTAGGCTTAGAGATTACATGGCTCATAGGCTTAAGAGACATTACATGACCCGAATATCTTAGGGAATTCAACCACACTATAACTTCAAGGAACTGCCCCTCCCCAGCATCTGCATCATGATGGTAGCTTCTCCACCTTTGCATGATTGTCTGGATAAGCTTTCCGTGCAAGCACAAGCTGGTCCCAATGTCATAGAAATACCCTCTCATTCATCCAAATCCATTGGTTCTTCTCTAGTGAGTGTGCCTGCTCTGAATCCTCCTCTGGGGCTGCTCCTTTTTTGTATAGTTTTTTCTGGGGAAACTGCATGTGGCCCGAAGGCCTTGAGGTGGCCCGAAGGACAAAAAGGTGGCCTAAAAGCCCTACTGACATGAAGTCCTGGGTGGCCCGAAGTCCTTAAGTACTCCAAGCCCAAACTGGTGGCCCAAGGTAAATAGTTCTGGATGCTACAGTACCAAACAGTACCTGTTACAATAACTGCTACAGTCCCTGCTGCAGTACCCGGTAATATGCCTCTGCCTGGTTTTGAACCTGGGTCTCGTGGATGCACTTAAGGATACCTCACCAACTGGTTTGAGGCTCATGTGCTCTTAGGACCCAATTCATATTTCTTGTATTGAGAAGCACCACACTTTAGGCATTCTTTAAGTGATTTTTGATCCTTGAAAAATAGTATACAGTCATTTGAGCATGTATGTATTCTTTCAGAGATCATACCCATCTAACGTAACATTCGTTTGGTGTCGTATGTTCGGATATGGAGCTCATTATCTTTTGGGAGCATATCATTCAAGAGTTTCAATAAAATCGACATCACTCCATATGTTGTCTGCTTTCAAATTATACAACTTCAGTATAGTTGACAATGTTGTATATTTAGTACAGCCAATATACAATGGAATCTTTGAACAACCCTTGAAATTATCAAAAAAATTATATAATCATGAAGTTAATATTTAGTTTTCCTTTTCATTTCTTCAATACGGTATTCATCATCATTCGCACATGTAAATACATCCTCGATACAGTCTTCTTCATTGTCTACACTTGTAATCATATCAGATGATCCATAAAAAGCAGTGCTATCCTAGTCACTAGATGCATTCTCTTTTCCCCATTTTTATTCCAACATTTATAACTTCTATCAATTCTGTGATAGATCAAGTGTTCTTCCAACTCTTGTGGACTAATTATTCTTGAATAACAATAGCATAAACATGAAAAAATGACTTGAGAAGGGTCATATGCATGATCTTTTGAAAACTTGAAGAACTCTTTCACTCCATCTTCATGCTCTTTTGTTATAAGATTGACATCCATTCATTATTTATTAATATTCATCCTATTTGATTCACTAATATTAATATTTAACAAAATAAATACACAAAATATGTTCAATTGAATATAAATTTTAAAGAAATATCTTTATATATTGAAACACAAGTATGATACCTTTCATACTTCTAAAATATGGAAAAAGAGTGTAGAGAACCAGCCTGGTAGGAAGTTAAAGACCCTTAGAACTGATTATAGGTCGGGGTATGTGTCTAAAGAGTTTATTGAGTTCTGTAAATATGAAGATGTCCAAAGATACCAGAAATTTACTCTCTAAAAGAGAAGACAAAATAGTATTTCTACAATGACCACCATTCTCCATATTCTTATTATTTACCACAATTATGGAATCCCCTTCAGCATGTGGGGGAATTAAATTAGTTATAACTTCCAAAACATTAGAATAAATAGATAAAAGGGATGGAAACATCCTTTCCTTAGGCATGTGATATCTTTTTCCATAAAATTTTAAAATCCCTTTATTGTTTAGGGAGTTTAAATTAGACAATTAGGATAATTATAACCAATGACTACTTCTTCAACCAGTGAGACTTTAAATATCAACTTCCAAATATCCAATTATAAATGAAGGGAGCCTGATGCTCTTATACCAGTTAATACAAGGTGACACAATATTTGATAAATCTTCTTCACTAGATGCTTGGGATTCCTTTTTTATCTTCCAAACACTTCTTCATACAAAATCTTCTTCATCAACATATTGACATTAAGCTAATTTGACACATCAATTTAATTGACATTCATTGACTACAAATACAACATATATAAAGAGTGTAATAAAGCATTTTTTTAATATATATATGTGTGTGTGTGTGTGTGTGTATATTATACATAAAACTATATTTTATAAGGTTGTACAAAAAAAATATTTTATATTTATTAGTATTTATTGTATAAGGTACTCAGATTTTAATTGTCTATGAACTTATAGGTTATATATCAAAATATGAGTTAAAATTATTTGATATATGTGAATAATAAATATAAATATTTTTATGGTATTATTGAATTTGTTAAAAAATGTTAATATATCTATAAATAAAATGTTAATTTGAAAAGAATATATCTAGCAATGATTGTTAACCCTAGTAGTGGTATAATATTTATATATTTTCAATTAAAAAAAATTAATGGAATATATAAAATTTTACTGTATAAGAATATCTAAAATATAGAAAAAAATATAATAAGTGATAAATAATAAGTTATAGGAGTTGAAATTAAACAAATATATGTTTTAATAATAATATAATTGGTGTTATGGAAAGTAAAATATTAGTAATTCTAAATATGATCTGGGAACTTAACATTTGACATATTAGTTTGAAATAGTTATATGAGAACCATACTAATATAAAATTATAGGTACTATAAACAAATACTTACTAGTGACTTATTTATAATGGAAAACACATTAATTCAAGATCAAAATGTATATATCAACATTGTCATTTTCATCAATAGGATTTATGTATTTAACCATTTAAAGGGTACTCTCAAATCAATCCATTACTATATGGAATAATCAAATAACAAGAATATAGAAACAAACAACATTATCACCCCACAGATAACTCATCAACCCACACTACACCCAAGTATCATCAAAATGTAGACCAACTCAAACTGAAAACAAAGAACGCACCACTGTAGTGAATCATTGGGGGAAGAATGGATGAAAACAATCAAGTAGGGTCTGACAGTGGGGGTAGCATTCGTCCACAAAATGTGAATCATGAGCAGACTATCTGCGACTAAAAAAAGGAGAAAACAAGATAACATTCCTTATATTTGGAGGTTCGGTGGCAGCAGTATGGTCTGATGGCGGTTGCAGCATCAGAAGAGGTAGCGGCTGAGGCAGAAGAGGCAGTGGAGGTAGCAGTAGTAGTGTCTGGTAGTGGGGGCAGTGGCGACGAAGGCAGCAGAGGCAGAGGCGGATACTGTGGAGGTGGAGTTGGTGGCGGCAGAGTTCTGGTTCCACAAAATCTTGAGGTGCGAGCAGCGATAAGGTTCTATAAGGGTTCTATTTATAAAAACACAAAAGGCTTTTATCAGTGTTTTTTTGAAAAGCATTAATAAAGGTATGTTTTATAAGCGCTAAAATAGAAATCGTTGATAAAACTTACCTTTATCAATGTTCTTTTAGCACTGATAAAGATAACCCTTTATCAACGCTAAAAAATTGCTGATAAAATGTGTCTTTATCAGCGCTAAAATTAGAGCGCTGATAAAAAATATTATTATCAGCACTTTTTTAGTGCTGATAAAGATCTAATGTTAATAATTTATTTATATTATTATGTATATATATATATATAATATAATCATAACTTCAAATAAATATATTTTTATTTATAAATATATATATGTATAATAAATATATATTTATTTATAATTGTAAATTTATAATAAATATATTAATTATATTTATAAATATAATTATAAAAAATATAGATATATTTAAATAATTATAAAATTATAAAAAAATATATTTATTATATTTATTTATAAAACTATAATTATAATAAATATATTTTTTATGATTTTATAATTATATAAATAAATAAATATTTATTTATAGTTATAATCATAAATATATTTATTTATTTAAATAATTATGAAATGATAATATATATTTATTATATTTATAATTATATATAATAAATATATTAATTATATATATATATTAATTATATTTATTTATAAAATTATAAATATAATAAATATATTTATTATCAGTTTATAATTATTTAGATAAACATATATTTATTTAGAGTTATAAGTCTAAATAAATGTATATTTATTTAAATAATTATAAAATTGTAATAAATATATTCATTATATTTATAATTATATATAATCAATATATTAATTATATATATTTATAAAATTATAAATATAATAATTATATTTATTATAATATTATAATTATTTAAATAAATAAATATTTATTTATACTTAAAACTACAAATAAATATTTATTTATTTAAATAATTATAAAATCGGAATGAATATATTTATTATAATTTTATAATTAATATATTTATTATCATTATATGATTATTTAAATAAATATTTATTTATTTATAATTATAATTATAAATATTTGTATATATTTATAAATATTTTTATATATTTATATAATTATATATATTTAAAAATAAATAAATATAATAAATATATTTATTATAATTTTATAATTATATAAATATAAATATATATATAATTATAAGTATAAATAAATATATTTATAAATAATTGTATATAATTATAAATATATATATATATATTTATAAAATTATAATAAATATATTTATTTTAATTTTATAATTATTTATATTTATTCTAATTTTATAAGTATTTATGAAAACAAAATAGGTTCATGGTTATAACATGAATGAATCTTATACCTAGTAAAGTATAGATCATAAAAACCATTGTATAAATGAACATTCATGATGAATACATAACATATGCATGTGTTATTATAATATAGGTAATCTTAACATTGAGCAACCCACAATCATGTCCACAAATAAACTTATGATCATATATCATCAGTTATACTCATGCATCAATTTATGAACATAAATAACGGTAATCATGTCTATGAATATCCTCATTAACTCGTGATATTTAAATATATATATAGACCAAATTCATTGGAGACATATTTATTTATTTATTCATAATTATAATTATAAATAAATATATTTATAAAGTATTAATATATAATCATAAATATATAAAATTTGAATTATTATATATTTATAATAATAATCTGATTTTGAACGAGATGTGCAGAATGAAGTGGATGAAGAATTGAGGCAGGAGCGTTCCTTATCTAGAAAAGGCAAGAGCAAGATGGAGACAATTATCTCCCCTGTTACGAAGGATGTTTCACATGGGGATTCCCCTCACTTTGGGCACCCACTTGTGGAGGAAATGGAAGGGGATTAAGAACAAAATACATGGAAGCGGGGGTTCCATCGAAAAAATTTTGGGTGAGGGTGTGGTGGAGTTGGGCATGGCCGGTCTACCAGGTCCCAAGAGCTCACTCTCGAGCAGGTTAAACTCAGGGAAAAGTACTATGTGCTTTACAATCAGAAGAATTTGCAGTCAGAATGGGAATCAGTTGATGAAACCCTGGATTATGGAGATGGTTGTGATTTATAGTTTTTCTTTTTTAGATGTGGTTTTGTCCTTTGTTTAACCCTGTCTTTTCTCTTTCATGTTCGCCCTTTATTTTTCAATAAATTTGATAGGAGCAGGTTTGCCTGACTCATAGACCTTCTTGGGTATAATATTTGAATTATTAATAAATATATATTAATATATCATATTTATATTAATTAAAAACATGTGTTTTTTAATTAATGTATATAAATAAACATTATTTTTTAATATAATTATAATAATTTTAAATATATTAATAATAATTTTTATTAAAAACTTTTATCAGTGCTAAAAATAGCGCTGATAAAATTCGGTGCATCCCTTTCCCTAATCTGTGATAGTGTATCTTATTATCTATCTATGAAAATTGTAGACAAATAATCCAATTAAGGGAATATTTATTTTAAAATAGATAACTGGTTTCGAAAGTTTTTATGGTTCTCTCATTGTTGAGTGCTTTTTATATCAGTGCAGGAAGCAGTGAGGTGTTCAAGTTTTTGGAGTATTTTTTTAGACCAGAATGTAAGGACTCGACCTATACTGGGGCTCAAGCCGCAACTACCCCAAGCCCGCCTCCATAGGATAGGGGCTGGTGACTAGCACCGAAGGCACAACAAACTAGGGGAGGACTTTGCCTAAGAAACTATACACACGCATGCAGCAAACTACTTCAAAAGTGTAGAGGAAAAGAAATAAAAATACAACACTGCTATAAAAAGGAAACCAAACATATATGAATTGACCTATAAATAGTACAAATACAAGAAAAGTAAAGATGAAAGAGAAAGGGTAAAAATAAACACCCAACTATAAAAGTTCCACAACCCAACAACAGGTGAAAAGTAAAACTGTTGGGAGAGTCCTGCTCCTAAATCCCAAGCTACGACCATCGCACGCGGTCCAAGCACCCCATATCCCTAAGCTCCTCAGATATCATGATCAACTTGTTCATTGTCTATAAGGGAACACCAAATGAGGGCAAATCCTAAGCAGGGGTGAGTATAAAATACTCAGTAGGATGCCCCAAAGGCTCGAGGGAGCAGCAAGAGAGGTACTGAAGTGGAGATAAGTAAGAGATATAACAGAATAAGACCGGTAGAAAGAACAAGGTATGGTAAAAAGAAGTGAAGCTCAACCCACTGTAAGAGTAAAGTAAGATCATCCTAACATAAGGAGCTGGAAGTAGTGAGAAGATGAACTTCTCGTCGAGTCTGTGCTACCTATAGCAGAAGAGTAGACTCGTTCGACCACGAGAAGCTAGACACAAAAATCACGTGGAATACCCCATGTGTCTTCACCTCTTCTGGAATGAGAGTAGCCAAAAACCAAGGAGTGGGCATTGGAAACAGGATATATATATATATATATATATATATATATATATACATACTCGGTCAAAGAATCCCAAACGAGAGAGTAAGGGGATCTCCATCTCACAAGATCAAACCAGAAAAAGTGAGTCGCCAACAATTCTCGAAGTAACCATCAATGCCTAGCATCCCATACGTCTACTCTAAACTGCAAGTTAAAGGGAATCAATCACATCACCTTGATACTATATACTTTGGGCGACACTGTCTCACCCTCACGGTTTTAGGCCGCGTCACAAGGACGCATCTTGGTAGTAAAAACATCCCTCTTTCTTGAGAGTCCAAAGTCGTGTCAAAGCATGCCTTGTCACTATCGCACAGTCGAGAGGTCATCTCTCAAAGTTGAGGACCCATAACTAGCCTATCTGGAGGGTTCTACTCTAGTGTCATCGAGGACTCATCCCCAACCCGACTGGAGGGTTCTACTCTAGTGTTGTTGAGGACCCATCCCCAATTCAGCTGGAGGGTTCTAATCTAATGTTGTCGAGGATCCATCCCCAACCCGGCTGGAGGGTTCGACTCTAATGTCATTGAGGACCCATCCCCAGCCCGACTGGAGGGTGCGACTCGGAAAAGATCAAGGACCCATGCCCAATCCGGTTGGAGGGTTCAACTTGAAACTGCCTTTGGGGACCACTTCCCAGCTCAGCTGGAGGTAAACTCAGCTCTACTCTGGTCATCCCTGATGGATGGTGCCTCTCAGAAAAGTATTGAGGAACTCTGGCCATCTCTATTGGATGGTACCTCTCAGAAGTACGTCATTGTAGTTATCGGGTGCCCCCCAGATAGGCCTCACAATCGGAATATCTCGAATCGTAACTCGAAATCCACTATAGAGAGATCTATCACATTCTTCGTGAAAAAACACTTGGGATAGGCTACTCACATGCCAATATCCAAGTTCAGAGTAATGAGTTACGAGAGGTAGAAGATTCCGCAACAATAACAATAACATTATTGTTGGTCATTTCGTGGACCTGAGTCACAAACCAGAATTTAATATCTAATATTAGACTTGAATCGACCATCTTAAAGATTTATTTCACTGTTGACAGCACCTCAATCGGACATCATACAGAAGAGTTATGACGGGTCAAAGATTTTATAATAATATTGAATCTATAAATTCTAAAGTGTTTTGTGGACTCGATCTGCAAATCCGAAGAAAAACATCCAACATCGGTCTTAAAATGACCGTATGAATTTCAGGACCATGATGCCGCTAAGGAATCATCAATCCATCATCCTTTAAAGAATTTATGACATAATTAAGGATTGACACCCCAAAAAAAAAAATAATACTATTATATAATTATTATTTATTTATCTCCTTTTTTTAAGGGATTCACACTCAAATCTTCTTAGCTGTATGTGCCCAGCACCTCTTTCCGCCTATTGAAACATTTTTCTCCCTTTTTAAACAATATTTTTACACCATTAATAATTATATTATTATTAATAACTAAAGAGGCATTCATGTTGGGACTCCTCCCAACGATGCTCACGCGCCTTGCCTGCTCACGTGCCTCGCCTCCCTCTCACCATGCATAAGTAGGCGGAATGTATTAATTTAATCAAATCTCAAAATTGAGAAAACCTCCTCCCATGGTTTCTAGATTTCTCCAACCGCTTACTTCCACCATTATTTTATCTAATTTAATTCCTCCAAAATTAGATATCAACACCCCATTCAAAATTCAAACTCCCTTTTAATTTATTTTATTTAACATTTATTATTAACATTAATAATAAATTTCATGACCATTATTATTATTATTAACAACAATAATAACATCCAATTATGTTGACCTTATCTGACCACAAACACGCACCTGCGGTGCTGATCTGATCCATTCACAAAACACCATCCTGCTCTTTTATCAATCCATCCTTAAACCATTTATATGCATGTCGTTTGTGCCACAGCAACGAAACTAGGAGTTCAATCGCACTTGAACCTGCCCCGTCAATGTTGAATTGTGACCTCATGGTCTAACAATGAAGAGCACAATTAACGGTGGGAGAAAAGTACCAAAAACAATGTTTTAAACATCATCATCCAAGTGTTCTTGGCCGGAAATCAAGAACGGGGCACCAAGGATAGAAAACAATTGAAATAAATTAAATTGTCAATACTTGGGCACATGAAAAGGCTGTAAAAAGACAACGATATAAGAACAAAGATCGATCTACTCAATCATATAATCAAAAGGGTGTAAAATACCAATTTACAAGTCCTACCTAGATTGGATCGATCTTCGTTGATGAAGATCGCACTTTTGTAACGATCGAAATAAGTTGTTGTGTTCATTGCACTTTGATCTGCCTGGATCCAAGGCTTCTTATCATACTTCGTTCGTCGTTCGTCAATGCGAAAGAGAGGAGAGGAGAAGATAGAAGGTTGTCGTTGTTGGAAAAATAGGATTATATGAGAATTCTCTAAAATGAGAATTTATAACCCTCAATTAGGTTTAAGGATATTAATCAAATAATTTAATAAATAATAATTTAATTATTTAATTATTTGTCCACGATGACACATAAGTTGAATTCCTAATGCCGAAAAAGGTAATACCCCACATAGGGTAAAACCTAGGGTTTCAACTCAACAGGGATCTCAGATTTCTCATCCAAGATCTCATCTGTGAGTTATTCAGGTTTGAGTTATTAAATGAATAAATTAATAATTTAATTCATCCATTTAACATACTGTCATCGAGTGAAGGGTTCGAACACCCCACACCGACTAATTTTATGTCGTGCTTAGGGTAAAAACTACCTTCTGGACCAAACCATGTTCTCGAATTTCTAATCTGATCAACCGTTTAAGGGATGCCTTGTTTTATTTAATTAACTACGCATGCGTAATATAAAACATATTTCATATTTTTATAAAATTAATTATGGGCACACCGGGCCTTGGAATTGCACGTCGTCTCAGTGCCCAGCTATGGAATAATATTTAGAAATATTTCGAAGTCTTATTAGAAAAAAACCAGGTCTCTACATCATTTCCTCCTTCAAGCTTTTTGTCCCTGAAAAGAAAAACAAAACCAACAACTCGAGACACTGAGCTCTCCTGCTCTTAGGGAAGATCCTAGACGTTTATGTACTATCACAGCACATGAACCAAATGGATGGTTCATCCTCATAAGGTTTTCTCCTGGAATAGGGTCTCGTGATTCCCTCCTTCAGAATATCCACATAGTGAAACACCCAAAGATATATAGTTATGTAGGATTTCACAGTCAATGCATTACAACCGAGACTCTCTTACATACTCGAGGAGAGAAGAAGTAAACACCATTGACTAAAGAAAAGTTGTACCCTCATGCTCCACCAAGGTCTGATGCAAGGAAGTTAACTGCTCTGAAACTTCTTCCACCAGATAGTGAGTCGCGTAGTTCTGTTCATGGGGTCTCCATCACCTCGACCTGTACTTGATAACTGCAGTATCAAGACTTAATGTTGAGAATATAAGGTAACAATGATTAGGTAAGGTGAGTAAGCTCGTCCAACCACAATAGGCTAAAAACAAAAAGCATGTGGCATACCCCGCATGTCTTTACCCTCTTAGAAGGAGAGTGGCCCCAAACCAGACACTCCGTTGCACAATCGTGCCCTGAACGCACAAGTCCTAGGGAATCATCCACCACTCCTCGCGCATTCATAGATATGTCGAACAATACCGACATAGGGTTACACCGACGGCCTGCATCACTCTGATAAAACCTCAAGTAAGAAGCAGGGAGAAAAGAGCACTTCACACAGTGCCTAACAAGTTCTAATGCAAAAAATGTAGAAAAGATTCAAGGTGTACCTCTTATCATCTCATGCTCTGCAGGATCGTAGACATCTAAAGCTTGGGGTTGTCTATGGACCCAACTGCCAACTCCCTGAGCCTAACGTGGGCTGCCTGGTGGTGGTGGAAGGACTCTATAATGTCTTCCACCACCTCCAACTCCTCCTGTTCCTCTTCCAGCACCACCTCTTTGGGGACCACCCTGATCACAACGTTGCCTCTGCTATGGTGGTCCACCTGCTGCCCCCTTGGGGTTCTCAGAATGTCTGGTCGGGCAGTCTTGTGCCCAGTGACCTCACCTATCAGAAGCATAACACGGGCCCTCTTTGAGCTGACCCGATGCCCAAGTCTAGTCATAGGAAGATATCTTATGCTGAGATCTTGTCGGATGATGTCTTCTAGATACGACAGATGTCTCTGCTCCATTGCGGTCTCTTCCATAACTAGCTGAATGGTGTGACAGGAGGCTATCTATCACCAGCACCTTCTCCAGCACCCTGGTATTGGTGGGGATGTACAAGGGTATTATTATAGCAAGGATCTCCCTGTAGAGTTCTTTCTCAAACCTTTGTGCTTAGAATTAGTCGTCGCGGAGCATGTTTAAAGAGTAACGTGTAAGGTCTGTGAACCTAGCCACGTACTCAGTCACCATCATCCCACCCTAAGAAAACTGGAGGAGCTCCTAAAGTTGAAAGGAGTGAAAACAAGAGGGGTATTACTCCTCACAAAATAGCTGCTAGAAGTCATCCCATGAGAGTGTCGACTCATCGAGTATATAAGTAACCAAGCTCTACCAACATCCAACTACTCCGTGGAAAAGATCGGTTGTCATAACCACCATCTGATCTACCGGTGTCCATACAATCTTGAATAAGCGGACCACCAACTCTAGACAAACCTCTGTTATTTGAGGTTCTAGCTCACTATGAAACCTCAGCGGTATCTGGCACTGGAACTCGCAAAGTGCGCTCAGCCTATGCACATCCCCAGCCCACTCTACTATGGTTGTCTGCTACTCAGCAGGTAGGGGTGTTGCTATCTACCCACCTAGAGAAAGGGGCTCACATGATGGGTCCTGAACTGAGGCCTTGTCTCTTATGGGATCGTCATCATGAACCGTAGCTAGTATCCTGGCTAGCTATCATTGCGGAGACATCCTCAATGATATGAAGGAGTACCGCAGTCAGAAGAGTAGATATATATATATCAATAACAAGAGGGAGTTGACTCAAGAAAGACAGTCAAATACTGAATCCTATATGATGCATGTACCATTGTTCCCTACAACATGTGTCTCATGGTGCCGAGTCGATAAGTAGGTAATTAGGGTCCTGGTGAATGGATACATCAGGCACCCGTACCATCACTGGACTCCCTGGCCTAAGAGCCACTCTCGAGACACTTCAACATTGTTGTCCTAAACCCAACTAAGACCTTTTTAGGGAAATGTCTGAACAACATCCCAAGGGTCGAACCAACTCTAATACCACTTGTAAGGACCCGACTCGTACCAGGGCTCGAGCCGCAATTACCCCAAGCCTGCCTCCATAGGCCAGGGGCTGGTGACTAGCATCGAAGGCACAAAAAACTAAGGGAGGAAGTTTCCTAAGAAACTGTACACACACACACACACATCCAACTCAATGAAAAATTGAAGAGGAAAAGAAATAAATATACAACATTGCTATAAAAAGGAAACCAAACATTTATGCATCGACATCTAAATAGTACAAGTACAAGAAAAGTAAAGCTGAAAGAGAAAGGGGAAAAATACACAACCAACTAGAAAAGTGCCACAATCTGACAACATGTGAAAAAGTAAAACCACTGGGAGATTCCCACTCCTGAATCCCAATCTACAACCATCACACGCGGTCCAAGCATCTTGTATCCCCAATATCCTTTAATATCATAATCAATCAATCTATCATCTACAAGGAAACACCAAATTTGGGCAAATCTCAAGAAGGGGAGAGTATAAAAAACTTAGTAGTATGCCTCGAAGGCTCGAGGGAGGAGCAAGAGAGGTACTGAAGAGGGGGGAAGTAAGAGATATAATAGAAGAAGACCAGTAGAAAGAATAAGGTACATTAAAAAGAAGTGTATCTCAACCCACTAAAAGTGTAAAGTAATCTCATCCAAACATAAGGAGCTATAAATAGTGAGAAAATGAACTTCTCGTTGAGTCTTCACTACCTATAGAAGGAGATTAGACTCGTCCAACCACGATAAGCTAGACATAGAAATCACATGGCATGCCATGCTCGTCTTCACCTCTCTTGGAAGGAGAGTAACCAAAACCCAAGGAGTGGGAACTGGAAAAAGGATATATATATATATATACTCAGTCAAATAAGACCAAATGAGAAAGTAAGGGAATATCCATCTCACAAGCTCATCCTAGGAAAAGTGAGTCGCCAACATTTCCAGAAGTAACCATTGATGTCTAGAATCCCATACGTCTTCTCCAAACTGCAAGTCAAAGAGACTCAATCACCACACCTTGATATTATCCACTTTGGGTGGTACTGTCTCGCCCTTACGGTTTTAGGTTGCATCACAAGGACACGTCTTGGTGGGAAAATCGTCCCTATTTCTTGAGAGTCCAAAGTCACATCAGAGCACACCTCGTCACTGTCGCACAGTCGAGAGGTCGTGTCTCAAAGTCGAGGACTCATACCCAGCCCAACTAGAGGGATCTACTATAGTGTTGTCGAGGACCCATCCCCAGCTCCTCTGGGGGGTTCTACTCTAATTTTGTTGAGAAACCATCCCCATCTCGGCTGGAGGGTTCTACTCTAATGTTGTCGAGGACCCATCCCCAGATAGGATGGAGGGTTCAACTCTAATGTCCTCGAGGACCCATCCCCAGCCTGGCTGGAGGGTTCTACTCTAATGTTGTCGAGGACCCATCCCCAGACTGACTTGAGGGTTCAACTATAATGTCTTTAAGGACCCATCCCCATCCTGGTTGGAGGGTTTGACTCAGAAAAGATTGTGGACCCATGCCTGGCCTGACTAGAGGGTTCCACTCGGAACTGCTATTGGGGACCACTTCCTAGCCCAACTAGAGGTAAACCTGGATCTTCTTTGGCCATCACTTTTGGATGATGCCTCTCAGAAAAACATTGAGGAACTCTGTCCATCCCTGTTGGATGGTACCTCTCAGAATAATGTCAGTGTTGTCATCAGGTGCCGCCCCAGATAGGCCCCACAACCAAAATATCTCGCATCATAACTCGAAATCCACTATGGAGAGATCCATCACGTTCTCCATGAAAAACACTCGGCATAGGCTACTCGCATGCCAATATCTGATTTTAGAGGAAGGAGTTACAAGAGGTAGAAGATTCAACAACAACAATAATATTATTATTGTTGGGAATTTCATGAACCCAAGTCACAAACCAGAATTTAATATCCAACATTGGACTTGAATTGACCGTCCTAAAGACATGGTTATGTCACTGCTGATGGCACCTCAATCGAATGTTGCACTCAAGAGTTATGGAGGGTCGAAGATTTTATAATAATATTAAATCTATAAATTCCTGAGCATTTCGTGGACCCAATCTTCAAATATGAAAAATACATCCAACATCAGTTTTAAAATGACCATATGAATTTTAGGATCATGCTGCAGCTGACAGATCGTCAATCCATCATCGTTTAAATAAGATACAACTGGATTAAGGATTGACACCCCAAAACAAATAATAATAATATTATATAATTATTATTTATTTATCTCCCTTTTTTTAAAGGGCTTCACTCTCAAATCTGGTTAGTTGTATGTGCCCAGCCCCTCTTTGCGTCTATTGAAACATTTTTATATGTAATCAAATTTCACAATTGAGAAAACCTCTTCACGTGGTTTCCAAAATTTTCCAACCTCTTACTTCCACCATTAGTTTATCTCATTTAATTCCCCAAAAATCAGATATCAATGCCCCATTCAAAATTCAATCTTCCTTTTAATTTATTTTATTTCACATTTATTATCTACATGTTGTTCGTGCCACCACAACAAAATTGGGAGTTCAATCGCACTCAAACTCACCCCGTCAATGTCGAATTGTGACCCCATGGTCTAACGATGAAGAACGTGATGAACGGTGGAGGAAAAGTACCAATAATAATGTTTTAAACATCACCATCCAAGCGTTCTTGGATGGAAATCAAGAAAGGGGCACCGAGGTTAGAAAAAATTAAAATAAATTAAATTGTCAATACTTGGGCACACACAATGGCTACAAAAAGATACAGATTGAAGAATGAAGATCTATCTGGTCAATAATTTAATCAAAAGGACTTAAAATACCAATTTACAAGTCCTACCTAGATTGGATCAATCATCATTAATGAAGATCACACTTGCGCAACGATTAGAAGAAACTGCTGCGTTCGTCATGCTTCGATCTGCCAGGATCCAAAGCTTCGTTGTCGTTCTTCGTTCATTTGGAGAGAAGAGGAGAGGAGGTTGTCGTCGATGAAAAAACCAGATTATGAGGGAATTCTCTAAAATGAGAATTTATAACCCTCAATTAGGTTTAAGTATATTAATCAAATAATTAAACAAATAATTATTTAATTATTTAATTATTCATCCACGATGTCACATAAGTCGAACTCCCAATGCTGACAAAGGTTATACCTCACCTGGGGTAAAACCTACATTCTGAACTCAACAACAGTCTCAGATTTCTCATCCAAGCTCTCATCTGTGATTTATTCGGTTTTGAGATATTAAATGAATAAATTAATGATTTAATTCATCTATTTAACATACCGCCATTGAGTGAGGGGTCCGAACATCCCGCACCAACTCATTTTATGTCGCGCCTTGGGTAAAAACTATATTTTTGACCCAACCATGTTCTCAGATTTATGATCAGATCAACCATTTAAGGGCTATCTCATTTTCTTTAATTAACTGCATGTGTGTAATATAAAACATATTTAATATTTTTATAAAATTAATGTCGGGCACACCAGGCCTCAGAATTGCATGTTGTCTCAGCACCCAACTTTGGAATAATATTTATAAATATTTCAAAATATTATTAAGAAAAAACTAGGTCTCTACATCATTCCCTCCTTCAAGATTTTCATCCCCGAAAAGTAAAAAAAAATAAACAAATCGAGACACTGAGATCACACCTAGCTCTCCCGCTCCCAGGGAAACTCCTAGACATTTATATACTATCACAACACATGAACCAAAGGGATGGTTTGTCCTCGTAAGGTTTTCTCTTGAAACAGGGTCTCGTGATTCCCTCCTTCAGAATATCCATATGGTGAAACACCCAAAGATATCTGGTTATGAAAAATTTCCCAGTTGATGGATCACAACCAAGACTCTCTTACACAATTGAGGAACGAAGGAGTCAACACTGCCAACTGAAGAAAATTTGTACTCTCCTGCTCTACCAAGGTTAGTTGTATGGAAGTTAACTACTTTGAAACTTCATGCACCAGATAGTGAGTCATGTAGTTCTGTTCATGGGGTCTCAGTTGCCTCAACCTATACTTGATATCTGTAGCGTCAAGACTTAACATTGATCACATAAGGTAACAACAAATAGGGCAGGTGAGTAAACTCATCCAACCACAAGAGGCTAAACATGGAAATCACATGACATATCCTGCATGTCTTCGCCCCTATTGGAAGGAGAGCAACCCCAAACTAGACACTCCACTGCACAACTGTACCCTGAACGCACAAGTCATAGGGACTCATCCACCACTCCTCACGCATTTGTAGCTATGTCGAACAATACCGACATAGGGTTACACCAACACCCCGCGTCACCCTGATAAAACCTCATGCAAGGAGTAGGGAGAAAATAACACTTCACAGAGTGCCTAACAAGTTCTACTACAAAAAAAAGTAGAAAATATTCAAGGTGTACCACTTATTGTCTCATGATCTACAGGATCGTAGACATCCAAAGCTTGTGGTTGTCTATGGACATAGCTTCCATCTCCCTAATCTTGACATGGGCCACCTGGTGGTGGTGGAAGGACCCCATAACATCATCCCCCACCTCCAGCTCCTCCTGCTCCTCTTTCAGAACAACCTATTTGGGGACCACCCTGATCACGGCGCTATCTCTACCGTGGTGGTCCACCTGCTATCCGCTTGGTGTTCTATGCATGTTTGGTCGTGAAGTCTCATGCCCAGTGACCTCACCCATCACAAGCATAACACTGGCCCTCTCTGGGATGACCTAGTTCCTGATTATGATTATAGGAAGATATCCTACACTGAGATCTTATCGACCGATGTCTGCTAGCTGCGGTAGACGTCTCATCTCTGTTGTTCCCTCTTCCATAACCAGCTGCATGGCGTGGCAGGAAGCTCTCTATCACCAGTGCCTGTTATAGCACCCCGGTATATGTGGGGATGCACAAGGGTACTATGATAGCATGGATCTCCCTACGGAGTCCCTGCTCAAACCTCTGTGCTCAGGAGTAGTCATCATGAAGCATGTCCAAAGAGTAGCGTGAAAGGTCTTTGAACCTAGCCATAAACTCAGTCACCATCATCCCTCCCTACTAAAATTGGAGGAGCTCCTAAATTCAAAAGGAGTGTAAGCAGGAGGGGTAGTACTACTCACAAAAATAGCTACTGGAATTTTTCCCATGAAAGTGTCAACTCATCGAGTATCTGAGTAACCAAACTCCACCAACATCTAGCTACTCCTTGGAAAACACTGGCTGTTATAGCCACCATATGATCTGCCAGTGTCTGTACAAGCCTAAAGAGGTGGACCACCGACTCTAGCCAAACCCATACTGTCCGAGGGTCTGGCTCACCATGGAACCTCAACGATCTCTGGTGTTGGAACTTGCGAAGCACACACAACCTGCACACATCCCTAGCCCTCTCTACTTTGGATGTATTCTACTCAATAGGTAAAGGTTTTGCTACCAGACCACCTGAAGAAAGGACCTCACACGATGAGTCCTGAACTGAGGCCTCATCACTCATGGGATCATCATCACAAACCATAGCTAGTATCCTGGATGTGTGTCATCATGGAGACATCCTGAATGTTATCAATGAGTATTATGGTCATAAGAGCATATATATATCAATAACAATGGGGAGATGACTCAAGAAGGATAGTCAAAGACTAAATCCTATATTATGCATGTACAATTGTTCCTTGCAACAGGTGTCTCAGGGTGCCGAGCCGACTAGCAGGTAATCAGGGCCCTGGTGAATGGATACGTCGGCCGCTTGTACCATCACTGGACCTCCTGGACTGAGAACCGCTCTCGAGACAGTTCGACACTGCTGCCCTAAACCCAACAAAGACCTTTTTAGGGAAACGTCCAAATAATGTCCCAAGGGTTGAACCACCTCTGATACCACTTGTAAGGACCCGACCTATACCGGGACTCGAGCTACAACTTCCCCAAGCCCGCATCCATAGGACAAGGGCTAGTGACCAGCACCGAAGGCACAACAAACTGGGGGAGGCCTTTGCCTAAGAAACTCTACACACACATGTATCCAACTCAATGAAAAATTGTATAGGAAAAGAAATAAATATACAACACTACTATAAAAAGGAAACCAAACATATATGCATCGACCTCTAAACAGTACAAGTACAAGAAAAGTAAAGCTGAAAGAGAAAGGGGAAAAATACACACCCAACTAGAAAAGTGCCACAACCCGGTAACATGTGAAAAATTTAAACCGCTGGGAGATTATCACTCTTGAATCCCAATCTACGACCACCACACGCGGTCCAAGAACCCCGTATTCCTAAGCTCCTCTGATATCATGATCAACCAATTCATTGTCTGTAAGGGAACACCAAATGCTGGCAAAGCCCAAGCATGGGTGAGTATAAAATACTTATTAGGATGCCCCGAAGGCTCTAGGGAGTAGCAAGAGAGGTTTTAAAGAGGGGGAAGTAAGAGATATAACATAAGAATACTAGTATAAAGAACAACATAACGTAAAAAGAAGTATATCTCAATCCACTAAAAGAGTAAAGTAAGCTAATCCAAACATAAGAGCTAGAAATGGTGAGAAGATGAACTTATTATCGAGTCTTCGCTACCTATAATAGGAGAGTATACTCGTCCAACCATGAGAATCTAGACATAGAAAGAACATGGAATACCCCGTGCGTCTTCACCTCTCATGGAAGGAGAGTATCCAAAACACAAGGAGTGGGAAAAGTTCCCATCTTTCTTAAGAGTCCAAAGTCACGTCAGAGCATGCCCCGTCACTATCACATAGTCGAGAGGTCGTGTCTCAAAGTCTAGGACCCATACCCATCCCTACTGGAGGGTTTTACTCTAGTGTTGTTGAGGACCCATCCCCAACCCAACTAAATGGTTCTACTCTAGTTTTGTTGAGGACCCATACCTATCCCAGTATGAGGGTTCTACTCTAATGTCTTTGAGTACCCATCCCCATCCCGACTGGAGGGTTTGACTCTAATTTCATCGAGGACCCATCCCCAGCCCAACTGGAGGGTTCAACTCAAAAAAGATCAAGGACCCATTCCCAGCCCGGCTAGAGGGTTCAACTCAAAACTTCCTTTGGGGTCCACTTCCCAGCCCAGTTGGAGGTAAACTCAAATTTGTTATGGTCATCCCTGTTGGATGATGCCTCTCAGAAAAGAATCGAGGAACTCTGGCCATCCCTGTTGGATGGTACCTCTCGGAAGAACACCACTATAGTCATTGGGTGCCCCTTAGATAGGCATCACAATTGGAATATCTCGCATCATAACTCGAAATCCACTATGGAGAGATCCATTACATTCTACGTGAAAAAACACTTAGGATATGCTACTCGCATGCCAATATCTGAGTTCAGAGGAAGGAGTTACGAGAGGTAGAAGATTCCGAAACAACAATAATAATATTATCATTGGGAGTTTTGTGGACCCGAGACACAAACCAGAATTTAATATCCAACATTAGACTTGAATCGACCGTCTTAAAGATAGGGTTACATCACCACTGACGACACCTCAATCGGACGTTGCACGTATGAGTTATGGTGGGTCGAAGATTTTATAATAATATTAAATCTATAAATTCTTGAGTGTTTTGTGGACTCGATCTTAAAATCTAAAAAATACATCCAACACCAGTTTTAAAATGACCATATGAATTTCAAGATCATGCTACCTCTAGAAGATTTTCAATCCGTCATCGCTTAAAGAAGTTCCGATCGGATTAAGGATTGGCACCCCAAAACAAGTAACAATAATATTATATAATTATTATTTATTTCCCTCCCCTTTTTTTTGAAAGGGCTTAACCCTCAAATCTGCTTGGATCTATGTTCCCATCCCCTCTTTGCGCATATTGAAACGTTTTTCTACCTTTGTAAACAATAATTTTACACCATTAATAATTATATTATTATTAATAAATAAAGAGTCATCCACGTAGGGACTCCTCCTAATGAAGTTCACGCGCCTCACCTGTTCACACGCCTCACCTCCCTCTCACCATGCATAAGCAGGGTGAAAGGATTCATTTAATTTTAATTTAATATCATGATATTATATGTAATCAAATCTCACAATTTAGAAAACCTCTTCACGTGGTTAGTGATGCAAAGCGGGCTCGCGGACCGCGGGCTTTGCGGGTATGGGGCGGATATGGGGTGGGGAAAGCCTAAAATATTTGACCGTTTAGAGTGCGGGATAATGCGAGTTGAGCCCGTGTGGGTGCGGGTTAATGTGGGTTGAGACCGCGTGGGTGCGGGCTTGCCCGCGGGCTCGATTTAAAAATATATATATATTATTTTTACAATATATGTTTCTTTAACATTTAATTTTTTTAATAAAAAAATCATGGTTAAACGGTGACATATGATTTCTCACCGTAATGGTCATATTAATTCACCATTTATTCACATGTGAATTTTAAATAGGTCTATATTTATTGTTTTAATATGATATTATATTATTTATATAGTAATTATTAATCATATTCACATGGTGTGTCAACCCATCTCTTGAAAAATGGAACTCATCGCCCCTGCACATGGTTTCAATTCTATAAGAGTTATTATAATTAAGATATTTATTAGGCCGATTTAATTTTGTTATTATTTAATTTTATTTTTTTATTAAGAGAATTGGATAGAACCTTGTGAAAACACTAATAACTTCCTATGAAACTATTCATTACCTGGAGAGACTTCATTCATTCACAGGTTTAGTTGTTCACATCACCACACAACCAACATTATCATTCATCGCCCATCACCGATCACTCACCTAATTTCTATCGCAACAATTCACCACCACATCGGCATTACCACATGCCACCATTAACCCACAAAAAAATGTTCCATCACATCATTTAAAACTCTAGTTATTGTTAATTCATACTTCTCCCCACAAATACCTTTAAGAATGATAAAAAATACAGTATTTAAATGATTATAAATAGTATTTTTTTTTGTAAATGTAGCTAAGCCCACGGGCAACCCGCGGGCAACCCGTGGGCAACCCGCGGGTTTATGCAGGGCGGGGCGGGCTTGAAATTTTTTGTTCGCATTATATGCGGGATTTTGTGGACAAACCCGCGCGGGCTCAAACCCGTGCGGGCTTAGCCCGCCCCGCCCCGGCCTGCCCGTTTCGCATTACTACATGTGGTTTTGATTTCTCAAACCGCTTAATTCCACCATTAGTTTATCTAATTTAATTACTCCAAAATCAGATATCAACGCCCCATTCAAAATTCAATCTCCCTTTTAATTTATTTTATTTCACATTTATTATTATCATTAATAATAAATTTCATGACCATTATTATTATTATTAACAATAATAATAATGTCCAATTGCATTGACCTCATCCGACCAAAAACATGCACCCACGGTGCCAATCCAATCCTTTCACCAAACACCATCCCGCTCATTTATCAATCCATCCTCAAATCATTGATATGCATGTCGTTCATGCCACCACAAAAAAACTAGGAGTTCGATCACATTAGAACTCACCCTGTCAATGTCGAATCGTGACCCTATGGTCTAATGATGAAGAATGCGATGAACAGTGGGGGGAAAAGTACCAATAATAATGTTTTAAACATCACCGGCCAAGTGTTCTTATCCAGAAATCAAGAATAGGGCACCAGGGTTAGAAAACAATTAAAATAAATTAAATTTTCAATACTTGTGCATGTGCAAAGGCTCCAAAAAGACATATATTGAAGAACGAAGATCGATCTACTCAGTCATTTAATTAAATGGGTGTAAAATGCCAATTATAAAGTCCTACCTGGATTGGATCAATCGTCGTTGATGAAGACCACACTTGCGCAACGATCCAAAGAAGCTACTACATTCATCGTGCTTAAATCTTCCTAGATCCAAGGCTTTGTTGTTATTCTTCATTCATAGTTCTTCATTCGTCAATGCAAAAGAGATGAGAGGAGAGGAGAGGTGGTTGTCGTCATTGGAAAAATAGGATTATGAGGGAATTATCTAAAATGAGAATTTATAACCCCCAATTAGGTTTAAGGAAATTAATCAAATAATTAAATAAATAATTATTTAATTATTTAATTATTCGTCCATGATGGCACATAAGTCGAACTCCCAATACCAACAAATGTTATACCCCGTCTAGGGTAAAACCTACGTTCTAAACTCAACAATGGTCTTAGAGTTCTCATCAAGATCTTGTTCATGATTTATTCGGGTTTGAGCAATTAAATGAATAAATTAATAATTTAATTCATCCATTTAACATACCGTCATCGAGTGAGGGGTCCAAACGTCCCGCACCGACTCATTTTATGTCACACTTAGGGTAAAAATTGTGTTCCGGACCCAACCATGTTCTCGGATTTCTGATTCGATCAACTATTTAAGGGATATCTCATTTTCTTTAATTAACCATGTCTGCATAATATAAAATACATTTTATATTTTTATAAAATTAATTCTGAGCACATCGGGTCTCAGAATTGCACGACTTCTCAGCACCCAAGTCTAAAAATAATATTTAGAAATATTTCAAAGTCTTATTAGGTAAAAACTGGGTCTCTACATCATTCCTTCCTTCAAGCTTTTCATCCCCTAAAAGAAAAACAAAATATACAACTCGAGACACTGAGCTCACACCTAGATCTCCTACTCATAGGGAAACTCCTTGACGTTTCTATACTGTTAAAACACATGAACCAAAGGGATGGTTTGTCCTCATAAGGTTTTCTCATGTAACAGTGTCTCATAATTCCCTCCTTTAGAATATCCATATGGTGAAACACCCAAAGATATCTGGTTACACAGGATTTCACAGTTGATGCATCGCAACTGAGACTCTCTTACACGCTTGAGGAGAGGAGTCAACATCGTCGACTAAAGAAAAGTTGTGCCTTCCTACTCCATCAAGTTTAGCTATAGGGAAGTTAACTGCTCTGAAACTTTCTACACCAGATAGTGAGTCACGTGGTTCTGTTCATGGAGTCTATATCACCTCGACCTGTACTTGATAATTGTAGTATCAAGACTTAACATTGAGCACACAAGATAACACCGAACATGGTAGGTAAGTAAACTCATCCAACTGCAAGAGGATAAACACAAAAATCACGTGGCATACCCCGCATGTCTTCACCCCTCTTGGAAGGAGAGTGGCCCCAAACCAAACACTCCACTGCACAACCATGCCCTGAATGCACAAGTCAGAGGGACTCATCCACCACTCCTTGTGCATTTGTAGCTACATTGAACAATACTGACACATGGTCACACCGACACCCTGTGTCACCCTGTCAAAACCTCAAGCAAGGAGCTAGGAGAAAAGATCACTTCACACAGTTCCTAACAAGTTATACTACAAAAAGTAGAAAATATTCAATGTGTACCTCTTATCGTCTCATGATCTGTAGAATCATAGGCATCCAAAGCTTGTGGTTGTCTGTATACCCAACTAACAGCTCCCTGAGCCTAACGTGGGTCGCTTCGTGGTGGTGTAAAGACCCCATAATGTCGTCCCCCACCTCCAACTCCTCTTGATCCTCTACCAGCACCACCTCTTTGGGGACCACCCTGATCATAGTGTTGTCTCTGTAGTGGTGGTCCACCTACTGCCCACCTGGTGTTCTCAACATGTCTGGTCGGGCAGTCTTGTGCCTAGTGACCTTGATCATCACAAGCATAACACTGGCCCTCTCCTGGATAACCCAGTGCCTGAGTCTGATCATAGGAAGATCTCATGCGCCGAGATATTATTGACAGATGTCTGCTAGCTATGGTAGACGTCTCAGCTCTATTTCATCATCTTCCATAACCAGCTGCATGGCGTGACAGGAGGATCTCTATCACTAGCACCTACTCCAGCATCCTATTATAGGTAAGGATGAACAAGGGTATTATGATAGCACAGATCTCCCTACGGAGTCCTTGCTCAAACCTATGTGCTCGGAAGTATTCGTCACGAAGAATGTCCAAAGAGTAGCGTGCAAGGTATGTGAACCTATCCGCATACTCAGTCACCATCATCCCTCCCTACTGAAACTGGAGGAGCTCCTGAAGTTTAAAGGAGTGAAATAAGGAAGGGGTAGTACTCCTCACAGAATAGCTGTTGGAAGTCATCCCATGAGAGTTTTGACACGTCGAGTATCTGAGTAACTAAGCTATACCAATGTCCAGTTTCTCCATGGAAAAGGTAGGCTACCATAACCACCATCTGATATATCAGTGTTCGTATAAGCCTAAAGAGGTGGACCACCAACTATAGCCAAACCTCTGCTGTCTGCAGGTTTGTTCACCGTGGAACCTCAATGTTCTTTGGAATTGGAACTCGTGAAGTGCGCTCAGCCTATGAACGTCCCCGTACCACTCTACTATGGATGTCTACTACTCAATAGGTAGGGGTGCTACTACCTACCCACCTGTAGAAAGGGGATCGCATGATGGGTCCTGAACTGAGGCCTTGTCACTCACGGGATCGTCGTCACGAACCGTAGCTAGTATCCTAGCTGGTTATCATCACATAGACATCCTGAATGTTATTAAGGAGTACCACGATCAGAAGAGCATATATATATATATATATATATCAATAAAAATGGAGAGATAACTCAAGAAGGACAATCAAAGACTGAATCCTATATGATACATGTACCATTGTTCCCAACAACAGGTGTCTTAGTGTGCCGAATCGACAAGTAGATAATCAGGGTCCTGGTGAATGGATACGTCGGCTGCATGTACCATCATTAGACTCCCTGGCCTGAGAGATGCTCTTGAGACACTTTGACACTACTCCCCAAAACCCAACCAAGAACTTTTTAAATAAATGTCCGAACAACATCCCAAGGGTCGAACCACCTCTGATACCACTTGCAAGGACCCGACCCATACTGGGGCTTGAGCCGCAACTACCCCAAGCTCGCCTCTATAGGCCAGGGGATGGCGACTAGTGCTGAAGGCACAAAAAACTAGGGGAGGCATTTTCTTAAGAAACTATAGACACTCACACACAACCAACTCAAATAAATAGTGCAAAGGAAAAGAAATAAAGATACAACACTGCTATAAAAAGGAAACTAAACATATATGCATCGACCTCTAAATAGTACAAGTACAAGAAAAGTAAATTTGAAAGAGAAAGGGGAAAAATACGCACCCAACTAGAAAAGTGCCACAACCCGGTAACAGGTGAAAAAGTAAAACCGTTGGGAGGGTCCCGCTACTGAATCCCAAGCTACAAACACTGCACGTGTTCTAAGCACCCTGTATCCCTAAGATCCTATGATATCACAATCAATTTGTCCATCGTCTTTAAGGGAAAACCAAAAGCAGGAAAAGCCTAAGTAGGGGTGAGTATAAAATACTTAGTAGGATGACTCAAAGTCTTGAGGGAGTAGCAAGAGAGGTAATGAAGAGGGGTCAGTAAGAGATATAACAGAAGAAGACCATTAAAAAGAACAAGGTATAATAAAAAGAAGTGCACCTAAACCCACTAAAAGAGTAAAGTAAGATTATCCAAACATAAGGATCTAGAAATGGTGAGAATATGAACTCCCCTTCGAGTATTAGCTACATATAGCAGGAGAGTATACTCATCCAACCACAAAAATCTAGACACAGAAATCACGTGGCATACCCTGCACGTCTTCACCTTTCCTGGAAGGAGAGTAGCCAAAACCCAAGGAGTGGGCACTGGAAAAATCACACACACACACACACACACACATATATATATATATATATACACTCAGTCAAAGAAGCCCAAATGAAAGAGTAAGGGGATCTCCATCTCACAGGATCAACTTAGGAAAAGTGAGTTTCCAACAGTTCCAAAAGTAACCATCGATGTCTAGCATCCCATATGTCTACTCAAAACTACATGTCAAAGAGACTCAACCACTGCACCTTGATACTATCTGCTTTGGGTGGCACTGTCTCACCCTCATGGTTTTAGGTTGCATCATAAGGACATGTCTTGGTGAGAAAACACCCCTCTTTCTTGAGAGTCCAAAGTCATGTCAGAGCACACCTCGTCACTATCACACAATCGAGAGGTCATGTCTCAAAGTTGAGGACCCATACCCAGCCCGACTAGAGGGTTCTACTCTAGTGTCATCAAGGACCCATCCCTAGCCCCGCTAGAGGGTTCTACTCTAATGTAATTGAGGACGCATCCCTAGCCCGACTAGAGGGTTCAACTCTAATGTCGTTGAGGACCCATCCCTAGCCCGGATAGAGGGGTTGACTAGGAAATTATCGAGGACCCATACCCAGCCCGACTGGAGGGTCCCACTCAATACTGCCATTGGGGACCACTTCCCATCCCAGTTGGAGGTAAACTTGGATCTGCTCTGGCCATCCCTGCTGGATGGTGCCTCTTGGAAAAGCATTTAGGAACTATGGACATCCCTACTAGATGGTATATCTTGGAATAATGTCATTGTAGTCATTGGGTGCCACTTAATATAGTCCTCACAACCGAAATATATCATATAGTAACTCAAAATCCACTGTATAGAGATCCATCATGTTCTACGTGAAAAAAAATCTTTGGATAGGCTACTCGCATGCCAATACCCGAGTTCAGAGGAAAGATTTGTGAGAGTTAGAAGATTCCAAAATAATAACAATAATATTATTGTTGGGTGTTTCATGGACCCGAGTCACAAACTATAATTTAATATTCAATATTGGACTTGAATCGACCATCGTAAATACTGGGTTACATCACCGTCGACAACACCTCAATCAGACATTGCACGCAAGAGTTATGGTGGGTCAAAGATTTTATAATAATATTAAATCTATAAATTCTCAAGTGTTTCATGGACCTGATCTATAAATCTGAAAAAGACATCCAACATTGGTCTTAAAATGACTGTATAAATTTTAGGATCATGCTGCTGCTGACGGATCGTCAATCCATCATCGTTTAAAGAAGTTACGACCAGATTAAGGATTGACGCCCCAAAATAAATAATAATAATAATATATAATTATTATTTATTTATCTCCCTTTTTTTTAAAGGCTGTCACGCTAAAATATGCTTGGTTGTATGTGCCCATCCCCTCTTTGTGCCTATTGAAACGTTTTTCTCCCTTTTTAAACAATAATTTTACACCATTAATCATTATATTATTATTAATAACTAAAAAGGCATCAATGTAGGGACTCCTACCAAAGAAGATCACGTGCCTTTCCTGCTCATTCCCCTTGCCTCCCAATCACCATGCACAAGCAGGCAGAATGAGAGTTTTTTTTAATATGTTTTATGATTTTTTTTTAAAAATACGCAGCTTAATTTTTTTTTAAAAAAAATATGCGTTAAAGGCAGCATCGGTGATGCTCCCTTCCCTCCCTCTGCTGCGTTTGGCCCGGATCGATGACATGGAAAAGGCAGAAGGGGGTGTCGTCTTTCCTTCAAATCCCTATAAAAGGGAACCCCCTTCTCTTCACTTCCATTTCCCCCATCTCTCTTCATTCCACTGATTCTCCCTCTAAAAAAACTATTTTTTCGTGTGGTGGAGTCGGTGGTCCAAAAGAAGGCTCAGTTTTTTGCGAAGCATCATTTAGAGGTATTTTTTTATTTAATTTAATGTTTTTTATTTATTTAATTGAATTATTTTTAGTTCTAAATATTCCATTTTTTAAGTAGTTTAGTTAGTTCTAAATATTTTTTTATTAAGTTGTTAAATTATTTATATATAGTTTTGAATAATAATTATTATTAGTAATGACTAAGTATATATTAAGTATAGATTATGTATAGAATAACTTAGGATTAAGTATTGTAAAATTTTGGTAGCATAAAGATTATGTGGTTATCTAAGCCATCAAATCAATGTCTGGATACAAACAAGTGGATGTGGATCTAGCATAGATGTACCTAGGGGTAAAACCTGAAAATACCACTTTGAGTTAGACTTGAACGGGAACTGGTGCATGAAAATGGGCCTTGTTGCACTCCTGGTTTGACATTCTCGGGGGATATGTTTTAGATGATTCACATTTTCTTTATAAACTACTAAAATACCTAAGAAAATAAAAATCAAATCGGTATATTTATCAATGATAAAATGATAATTATAATGGTATAAAATGAAATGGACAAGGAAAAAGGCATTAAATAATGAAAGTTATTATTAGTAATTGAATTATTTTTAGTTAGTTTTAATGATGTTATTTATTAAGTAGTTTAATTAGTTATATATAGTTTAGAAATAATACTTATTATTAGTAATGATTAATTATAGATTAATTAATGAATAACTTAGGATTAAAAAATGAATACATACAATGATAATCTAATAATAATTAACTAATGAATATCATATGGTTAATGATTAAATAAGGAATCATAATAAAGTTATTGAAGAATGATTAACTTATTAATGATTAACTAGTAATTAAACAATGATTAACTTATTAAAAACTTTACTAATAAACATTAGTATCATAGTTTAGGATATAATAAAATGTCTTAAGATTTTATTATTATAAATATTATATATTTTATAAATAATAGTTATTATTATTAATGATTAATTATAGATTAATTAATGAATAAAATAGGATTAAAAAATTAATCCATATAATGATTAGATAATGATACTTATGATCATATAAAGTGAAATGAAGAAGAATAAATAAATTAAATAACACATGAATTATTTACAACATACAAGATATACCTTGACATTTTTCAATAGAATGTGGTTTGGATGAGATGATTCTCACTTCGTACATGAGGTAAAATATAGTTTATTTTTTAATTAGCAACTTAATAACATCTTCGAAGGATTTGTACTTCACTTTTGAACTTTAAAAAGTTTTTGGCCTTATAATGACATCTAAGATACGTCATTATAAGTTCGAAAGCTTTTGAAAGTTCAAAAGTGAAGTATACATCTTTTGAAGATGTTATTAAGTTGTCAATTAAAAATAATATGGATTTTACCTCATATCTGAAGTGAGACTCATCTCATCCAAACCACATGTTATCGAAAAATGTCAAGGAATTTCTTGTATGTTATAAATCATTAATGTGTTATTTAATGTGTTTTTTCTTCTTCATTTTACTCTATATGATCATAACTATCATTTTATCAATGATAAATAAACTAATTTGATGTTTCCTCTTCTTTTTACCTTGATTTCCAAAACATTCTGTGACTTATATTCTAATAAACTTTTTATATAATGAAACATTACTAAAATATTTTAGGTTATAAAAAGGTGTCCTAAAATTATATTCTAATAAATATTATATGGTCAACCATCATTGTTAATATTTTTTACACTATCATAATCTTGATAAAAAAATTGACGTAGAGAGTCATGTTTGCCTATGTGTACTACTACAGGGAGGTTATTCAAACTGAGCAAGGAGATTCTTATAGTACACAACCAATAACATCGGTTAGTACAACTGATTGTGTAACCCCAAGTGACCTTCAAGATAGAATGTGTGGTTTCTTAAATCTAGGACCTGATCGAGAGATCAAGTCTATGAGCTATAAACATTTGTAATTTCAAGCAACATAGTGGCATCTAGCTTGTCCATTCGTTGCTGATGCACGGTGGGTCCAAGAAATAAATTTATTTTCTCAAATGTCAGATGGTACCATGATGGAGTTATATGTTGATGTTTTTATTGTACAATAACAACGTCCAGTTGTACGAAGATGTAGACTTACAAGAGTGGTTAAAGATAGTCTTCCCCATGAAATTGAGCCTATTCCAAATGATGTAGAATAGGAAAACCTAGACGATCTCCCATATATACATGTCAATCCGACTTCCGATGAGGAGTTTCGTAATGATGGAACATATGGTGAAAATAGTGCTAATGAGGAAGGAGCGACGGAAGTTAGGGAGGAATTTTCTATAAATGCATTAGTTTTACATCAACTTCTACCTATAATAAATCATTCACCACTCTTTGGATCTTGGTCAGAAGTAATGACACATGTGCCCGAATTCAACAATAATGTTCTCACACCCGCAACTGAGTTTCTCAGAGTTGTACCATATAGGTTTAGTGATCTGGACAAAACCTTATATGTTGGAAAGAATTTTTCAAGTAAAGATTCATTCAAAATCATGATAAATATATTTCATATTGAGAGGCACTGCAAATATATAGTTCATAAATCAGGCCATAGTAAATATATCATATGGTGTGAGAAGTATGGGGATGATTGTAGATTTCGATTAAGGGCGATTCCAGACATTACATTTAGAGGTTGGATAATATCAAGGATTGAGGCAGCTCATACTTACATTCATCCAAGTCTGACACAAGATCATAACTCATTGGATGCAGAATTTGTGTCATCCATTGTCATTGAGTTGATTAGGACATGCCAATATATTCTGATATCCCTTTTGCAAGAGAGGATATAACATATATTCGGTTATAAGATTTCCTATAATAAGGCATGGATGGAAAAACAGAAGGCAATTGTGAAGGTCTGTAGTGATTAGGATGACTCATATTAGGTATTGACACAATTTCTAGATATACTAGGGCACCATAACCAAGTTGTATTCCATATTGATACAAATGAACATGTGTATCAAGATAACAGACTTGATCTATCTCGTGTTAAATTTCATCAGTTGTTATGGGCATTCCTCCCCTGTATCTTTTCATTTTGTTTTAGAAAACAGTTCATTCATATCGATGGAACATTTCTATATGGAAAATAAAAGGATGTATTGTTGATTGCGGAAACCCAAGATGAAAACTATTCACCTATTCTGCTTTCCTTTTCTATTATAGAGAAAGAAAACTATGAATCATGGAGTTGGTTTTTGGCATTTATCAGCAACCATTTCACCAACATTCGGGGTGTTTGTTTGATATCTGATCAACATCAGGAAATTAATGAGGCAATAAATGCATATCCTGATACATGGAGATACCCAAATGCACATCATCAGTTCTACATTAGACACATTTCTAGCAACGTGTAGAAAAAATTCCACAATGAACCGATAAAGAAGACAATCATGAGGCTTGGTATGCATTGTCTTTGTTATTTTTTACTATTTCAATGTAAAGATAAAATCAATTTATGTGAAATATCATCTCTTATATGTGGAATATGATCTAGATCAATGGCTGTTTTAAGATTATTTCGAACAAATCTGCAAGGCTAATTAATAAGTTTATGATTATATGATGCTGATTCCAAAAGAAAAATGGACATTGACATATGATGGGGGGAAGAGGTACGAACACATGACCACAAACATTGTAGAGTGCATCAATGGTGTCTTCAAAGGGATTAACAAGTTACATATAAATTCCCTAGTTCAGGATACATTATATCATTGCATGATGTACTTTGTTGATAGACAAAAACTAACATCAGACGGAATGCAACAGGGAATAAGGTATGGAAGACACTTTTAATGAGAGATTGAAAAGAATATTGAAGAAGCTTATGGTTATCATGTCTGTCTTTTTCAATGATAAAAATCTCTATTTGAAGTTCAAGAGCATCTGAACCCCATCATAAATAACATTGGTGAAAAAATAGTGGTAAAACTGGAAATGAGGCAATGTCAATGTGGAGACTTTCAGGCCTTATAGTTTCCATGCGCACATGCTATCACAACATGTGCCTCTTTGAACATATCATGGGAAGAATATGTTGATCTAGTGTACCAGATAGACACCATTTCTAGCTATTATGCTGCACCATGGATGCCTATTGGGGAGTTTCGTTATTTCCTTATGCCTAAAGGCCAGCTGATAGTGATACTTGACATCAACTGGTTGCATCCCCATGGGAGACCGAATTCCAGAAGGATGTGGAATGAGATGGTCTGGCCTCAAGAACAAGGGAAGAGTTTGAAATGCACCATATTTCATCAATAAGGTCATAAGTGTAAATGATGCCATAACATTTTTAGGTCGAGTTCACACTCTCATCCACAATGATGTATTGTCTTCATTATGATATTATCATATTGTAAATTATATGTTGTTATCTCTTCTTTTTTACATTAGTTTTCTAAACCCAAAAACCTAATAGCTGAATACTAAACCCAAAAATATCTTCCTTATGCAGTAATATCAAAATTCTAAACCCTAAACCTTAAATCCTAAACTGCACCCTTTAATTCATAAACCCAAACCCTAAATCCGAACAAAAAAATCATAAAACCTAGACCCAAAACACTATATCTGAAACCCTAATACTTAAATTGTAAAACCTAAAAGTTGTTACCTAAACATAAAAACCAATTCCCTATAACCTAATATCAAAATAATAAACCCTAAACCTTAAAACTAAACCCTAACCCTAAAAACATAAACCTAAACCCTAAAACCTTACAAAAAATCCAAAAAACCTAGACACAAAACCCAATATCTGAAACCCTAATCTCTAAACCCTAAAACCTAAAAGTTGAACCCTAAACCCAAAAACATCTTCCATTTAACTCGGTTTTCAAAACATTATGTGACTGATATTATAATAAAATTTTATATAATGAAATAATAGTACCATGTATTACGGTACAAGATGACGTTATAAAATTTTAGTATAATAAAGATTATATGATCAACCATCTTAAAAGGCACCCTCTTCTAGGTAAAAGCATATCTTAACAACACGTTGGTAATATGATTTAAAAAACATGAATACACACCCCTTTATTTTGGTAAAAATAACTTCATAAAATAATGTGAATAAAAATGGCATGTCTTACATTCTACAAGTCACAACATTCTGCTGACCATAGCGTTATATTTACATTTTACAATTATGACTCATTTAATTTTTTATGTATAGATGGATGATACCATACTACTCAATCAGCAGGATAGCCATGTTTCTCAGGCTGTGTTAGACGGTGGTGAGGATCGATCGATCAGGGTGCGTCAAGCGCACCATTTTCATCACAGGGAGCCTCTACATGCCATTAGACCATACTTGCACCGTGCTGGATTCAATGATAATGCCGTATCAGATTTCACATTTGTCAACCATCACCTACTTGCTGCCCTCGTGGAGAGGTGGAGACCACATAAACACACATTCTACCAACCTAAGGGAGAGATGACCATCACCCTCCAAGATGTGGTAGTGCTTCTCAGTCTTCCTATCCAGGGGGAAACTGGTATTGGATCCACTTGTGCATCTTGGTCCGACCTTTCTCAGTGATTGTTAGGCATCAAAATTTTGTATGACCGTAGGGTTATAGATGCAGCATCTATATCTATGACTTGGTTGGAGGCACAAATTCCATATTTACCCGATGATGCTGACGAGCATATTGTCATGCATTATGCTCATGCATATATATTACGGCTCATTGGAGGGACCATGTGTACTGATCACTTGGGGATGCACGTGCATATGATGCACATGATGTATCTACCCATACCAGAGGACTTTGATTAGGCTGATATGTACAGTTGGGGATCATCCTTCTTGACATACACATATAGATTATTATGCAGGCTATCCCATAGGGACCACATAGGTCTCAGGGGATGCGTCATCCTTCTTCATGGGAGTGCATCCCTGCATTCTGCCCCGATCTTGCTGGTCCACCAATCGCGATGAAGGTGATACATGACACTCTGTGTGGATGCTAGTATGATCACTCATTTCTATTAGTTTATGATGCTACTATGAGTTATTGAATTTAATTTCTCATTATTTGTCACTAGAGATGTTGTATTTACAGGTGGTGTCAGAGACACAGTTTCAACATGATTCTGAGACACCATTTGGGTGTATATAGTTTCAAGTTGGAATGTATCTTACAAGATTAGGTATGTATATACAATCTATCACTTTCAAACAAATTTAATAATATCATCAATTTTGGTTTTTAGTAAGGATCTTTTTTTACAAAGGTCACATGTCATTTCAGATTTCATGGCTTCCATACTGGACTATTATGGACTAGTTGACACCATACTACACTATTGGGATTGAGGATCCTATGGCTGTAGTGCCCCTCATTCACTTCCATATTATTGAGTGGAAACATCCTGACAGAGTTATGCACCAGTTTTGCTGTGCTTAGCCGATTCCATTGTCGTTGTGACAAACAGAGAAGCTTCATGAGGTGAAGATGATAGGGAGGAAGGATGAGGACTGACATTGATTACATGTCGGATTTCTTGACTACTAGCGTAGAAGTGTAGAGTTTCATATCAAGGGTGTACCTACAAATAAATTCTTTCTTTCAGATCAGGTCAAGTATGAGCCATGGTATAGACTAAAGTTTATATTGTGTCTTACCCAACACAGCAGAGAAATTCATAAGATTATAAGTCAATAAATTTACATTAGTTTGTTTATTGAATTATTTTCTAATTCATTTTGAATATCTTTATAGTGCCCAAGTATCAACCCTTTCCAGGTCATCAGACTCCACAACAAACTCTAAGCGAACTCCCTATTCGCATACCACCATGTGAGACGAAATCTCCTCGCCATAAACATATACATTGATTATAAATTTTCATTTATATGTTTTATGTCTATTGAAATGAAGATACTATTATTACTATTATCCATTATTATATGTTTATCCATTGTTTCAGTTTTCATTAATATTTTAGGCACAGTTTATATTTGACAGCTTTCAAAGTCAACTATTTGAAACATAGGAATAATTATTAAATTTCAAGTAGCTAACTTTAAAATCTTATAAAATATACAGTATAAAAACAAAGTAAATAAAATTTAAAAGATATCCTAAACATCTAAAAAGTTTTTGAAAATAAAGAGTTTCATAAATAAAATAAATAAATGAAAATGAAAGGAATGTAAGAAAATTTACTTGGAAGTGAGAGTGAAAAGAAGGAATGTTGAGGAGGATCCAAAGCCACCTACTTGACTTTGAAAGCCTATAAAATATAAACTATAAGACCCATATAAATAAAAATTAAAACTTTGACTGTTTCTTATATATTTAAGCAATGTTTTAATTTTCATTTATATTGGTCTTATAGTTTATATTTTATAGGCTAGCAAAGTCACGTACTTGAAACATTTTTATGTTTCAAGTTGGTGGATTAGAAATCTTATAAATTATTTTTCATCAACATTTTTTAAGAAATTATTTTTATTTTCGACTATTTCTTATATGTTTAATCAATGTTTTAATTTTCATTTATATTGGTCTTATAGTTTATATTTTACAGGCTAACAAAGTCACATACTTGAAACATTTTTAAGTTTCAAGTTGGTGGATTAGAAAGATTATAAATTATTTTTGATCAACATTTTTTAAGAAATTATTTTTATTTTCAACTACTTATTATATGTTTAATTAATGTTTTAATTTTCATTTATATTTGTATTATAGTTTATATTTTATAGGCGAGAAAAGTCAAATACTTGAAACATTTTTAAGTTTCAAGTTGGTGGATTAGAAAGCTTATAAATTATTTTTCATCAACATTTTTTAAGAAATTATTTTTATTTTTGACTATTTATTATATGTTTAATCAATGTTTTAATTTTCATTTATATTGGTCTTATATTTTATATTTTATAGGCTAGAAAAGTCACATACTTGAAACATTTTTAAGTTTCAAGTTGGTAGATTAGAAAGCTTATAAATTATTTTTCATCAATAGTTTTTAAGGAAAATTATTGTTATTTTTGACTACTTATTATATGTTTAATCCATGCTTTAATTTTCATTTATATTGGTCTTATAATTTATATTTTATAGGATATCAAAGTCACAAACTTGAAACATTTTTAAGTTTCAAGTTGGTGGATTAGAAATCTTATAAGTTATTTTTCATCAACATTTTTTAAAGAAATTCTTTTTGGATCAGTCACTGGTGAAGGACCACCCTGGGGATTCTCTGATAAGGTGACCTTCTCAGAGCATGAGTGGGGGCAAGGTGGATCACACATAGACCACAAATCATGATGTAATGGGAGTCTTCTCTGAGTAGGGAGTGAGATAGGGGCATCTTCTTTGGAATGTGTAGTGGTTGAGGTGCTGAATCCTTCAGCTGCAGAGCGATAGGCAAAACAGATTGATCTCGCAGAGGCCCCTATGCATGCGGTTGCATTGATGGAGGTGCAATTTTCTCCAAATCTGATAGTCAATATGGATTTTGATCATCTGATGGGTGATCTTGGTGTTTGGAACCGACCTTCGTTGGATGATGTTGGAACATGCCATTCGTGGTTGGCATATTGTAATGTGGAGCCCTCGGACAATGCGGTTTGTAGTGATGATGTTTTGATCATGGGTACACATGTCTCAGATGGAGAGTTGCAGGTAAATGTTCCTACTTGTAACCAGTTTGAAGGTCTGGAGATTGAGAAGATACCCCTTGTGAAGGAAGGTCCTTAAGTGATTGAGGTTGACAACTTGCAGCTTGATTCCAATAATCAGCTTTCAGTGATTGTTGAGGATGCAATGGGGAAGGAGCCCCATGATGGTCATGGAAGTGTGGTTCTCCCTCAATGTTTATCCTCGATTGATACTAACAGGCAGTCACAAGCGATGGGAGGAGGGTGTTTGCCTGCTCCAGAGGGTACTCTGCTAGGGGAGAATGATGGATGCCTAGCGCTTGTCTCTGTGGATATTAATGGAAAATGGGGATATGTCTCTGATAGAAATAAAGAAAATGTGAGTGTCATCATCAGACCTTCATATAGTGATATTGTTCAAGGTGGAAAGAATATGATGTCTACAAGTGAAGGAGTTATGACTGTTCCACCAAGGAGAAGACCTAGGAAAGATTATTGTTACCTGCCGAATCCGGTGTCTATCAGGTCATCCTCCAAGAGGGAAAGAGGGGTTGTCCCTGATCCTAAAAATGGTTGTGTTGATAGACAATCATGCAAGGAACAACTCTATTTAGAGCAATTGCACCTTAGCAGGTCTGGCCTGAGGGCAAGTCCCGCAAAGCCCCCGGGCTAAGGCAACATGCTTCAAGGGGGCAACCGGAAGTCAGCCTTCCTCCACTGTCACGCCTCCCATTATCATCGGTTTCTGGCCTTCCTCCACTATCATAACTCCCCTGACCACCTCACATCCTCAATCGTCCGCCTCAGTGCCTCTCAGCTTCCCCACATCGTTGATTCTCCTCTCACCTCTCTGCTTCTCTGGTTCACCGATTTTGCATTCTATTGAAGTTGGAGACGAGTTCTTAAAGGTGAAGGGAATGATTTAATTTTATTTTACTGTTTAGCATTAATGTTAATGATTTATATTTTCCATAACACAACTTTTTTAATTTTTCATCTTCATCTATCTTGCACCTCTATGTGCACCTCTTTTATGGACAACTAGAAACCTTCACCTTGGATTTGAATATATAACATCATTCCACTTTCGTTGTCTGAACATGATTTCCTCCTCCAAATAATAGGTATGGTCACTAGCTTATAAATTCAAATATGTGATGATTGGTAAGTTCTTTTTTAGAATACCTAATTTTACAGTCATGAAAAAAAAGATTGTATCTAACTCATTTTTTTTGGCAATAATATGCCTCAGGCGGGCTGTGCACCTTAGAAAGTATAGGGGGAATGACAACGGGGGACCAAAAGTCCCCCCTAATACCACACAAGGACCAAGGACAGTTACGTGAACAGTGTAATAACACTGTTCACATAACTATCGAAGGTCCTTCTCTGGTATTAGGGGGAACTGTTGGTCCACAATTGTCATTCCCCCGAAAGATATGTCAACTTGATGCAATCTGAATCCTTTTCCCTGCTAGTCGTACCTTTTCTTCCAAAAGTTTTCTGGGCAACCTCAGAGTGAAATTTCATGGGACGATTTAGGGGGAAGGGTTTTTTTTAGTTAAATGGGGTAGTGCGTTTATTATTTAGGAAAATGGGTGTCTTTAGTGCCACTTGAAGTGGCGCTGTATAATTCTTCGAATAGCGCCACTTCAAGTGGCGCTATTTTTTTAAAATTTATTATATTTATTATTTTACATTTAATATAATTAGATAATTTTTATATGTATTATAATTATTATATTTATATTTATATATACATTATAATATTGTAATTATCATAAATAAAAATATATAATTACCATAAATTTGTAATTATAAATATAAAAATTATAGTAAATATATAATTATAATAAATGTAATAAATATAATAGGAAATATTCTTTGTTGTATATTTTGATTATTATAGTTATATATTTATTATATTTATTATATTTATAATTATATTTCAATTATTCTATATTCATTATAATATTAGAATTATTATAATTATAAATAGAGAATTATAATAAATTTATAATTATAAATATAATAATTATGATAAATATATAAAAATAATAAATATATAAATATAGTAAAAACAAAAATATAATAATTATATAATTATTAGTAAATAAAAAATAAAAAATTTATATAATTATAATAAAAATAATAAATGTAATAAATATAATAAATGTAGTAAATGTAATTATATATTTATGTATACAATATATATATTTTTTGTTTTGTAAATATGCAATTATATTTATATATAATGTATATATAATGTATATATATATATATAATTACATAATGAATATATATAATTCTATATATATACATTATATATTTTTTTACATTAAAAATGTGTAATTATAATAAATATGTAATTATAATAAATATATGCCTATAATATTCATTTATTTTAATTATATATTTATTATATTTAGAGTTATAATTAGATATTTATTATATTTATAATTATAATTATATATTTGTTATAGTTATATATTTATTATAATTATATAAATATAAATAGAATAATTATATAATGTATACATAAAGATATAATAATTTGTAATAATCATATATTAATAAAAAATAATTTGTAATTTAATTAATGACAATTAATTATTTATAATTAATTTTCAATTATAATAATTTATTATTATATTAATTTTTAATAAATTATAATTTAATTTACTATTATAATTAATTTAAAAATATAATTATTTATTATTATAATAATTTGCAATAATTATATTTTAAACATATAACAAAGAGTTGAAAACAAAAGAAATTTCATAAAAAATGTCGATGAAAAATAATTTTTAAGCAATTAAAACCACCTATTTGAAACTTAAAAATGTTTCAAATACGTGTTTTTGAAAGACTATAATAGATAAAGTATAACACCGATATAAAGTCAACTTTAAATATTGATTAAACATATAATAAATATTTGAAAACAAAATGAATTTAATGAAAAATATCAATGTAAAATAATTTATAAGCTTTCAAAACCAGCTATTTGAAACTTACAAATGTTTCATGTACGTCAATTTGAAAGACTATAAAACATAAATTATAGCACGGATATAAATGAAACTTTAAACATTGACTAAACATATAATAAATATTTGAAAACAAAATGAATTTCATAAAAAATGTTGATGAAAAATAATTTACAAGCTTTCAAAACTACCAATTGAAACTTACAAATGTTTCATGTACGTGAATTTAAAAGACTATAAAATAGAAAATATAACATGGATATAAATGAAAATTGAAACATTGATTAAAAATATAAAAAATAGTTGAAAAGAAAAAGGAATTTAATAAAAAATGTTGAAGAAAAATAATCTATAAACTTCCAAAACCAGTAACCTAAAACTTAAAAATGTTTCAAGTACGTGACTTTGAATGACTATAAAACGTAAATTATAAGACCAATATAAATGAAACTTGAAACATTGATTAAACATATAAGAAATACTCGAAGAAAAAAAATAATTTCATTAAAAATGATGACCAAAATTAATTTATAAGCTTTCAAAACTGCCTACCATACAACTTAAAAATGTTTCAAGTACACGACTTTGAAAGACTATAAAACATAAACTGGATATGAAGAAAGGTCGAAGTCACCTTTCGTTAAGGGCATCCTTGTCACATGGGTTTTCTAAAATTTTGACATCCAATTCACTGCAATAAAGGCTAGAAGGTCCACATAAACACACCATGTTTGGACCTTCTGGCCTTTCTTGCAGTGAATTGGAAGTCAAAATTTATACTGGATATAAAGAAAGGTTGAATCCGCCCTTTGTTTTGGGGGGAACACCACCACAGCTTCCTACATCTTGCTTAATCGTTTAATTTAGTTTCATTAAATTTGGACAACCCCTCATTTTTAATGAAATTCTTTTTGTCTTTGAGTATTTCTTATATGTTTAATCAATGTTTCAGTTTTGTTTAAATTATTTTGTATATACTATATATTTTATTTTCTAATTATTTGTCTAAATAACAATCATTTATCTAAATAAATAAGGTTTTTAACATATAAATCATGACATTTGAATAAATCAACATCGATGCCCCCTGGTACTACAACGTGGAGTCTGAATCTCACGTCCTCCCAGTGCCCGATGTATGCGTTGATCCGGTGTCCTAGCAGTGGGATCCTCCGCTTATGGTGCATCTGGTGCCTCCTCATGATGTTGTGTAGAGGGATGACCAAAATCATGTGTGGATGACGGCCCAAAATCATACGTGGATGACGGCCCAAAATCATGTGTGGAGCCAGATGGTCCTGAGGCTCCTAAAAATGGTAGAAAGGGCATACTGAAGAAGTCCTTGCCGGGAGAAGAGGGGTCTGCCACAAGCTGTGTCACCTGATCCATCTCGTAGTCCATAGTAGTCATTGGAGACAAAAAATGTGGTATATAAGTGTCTCCCTGCTGTGCAAGCTCATCAATAAGTTGGGCAGGTTCATCTCTATGTGGAGCTTTCACATCTGCAGGAGGCGCTCTCGGATGTCTATCTCGCCGCCTCTGCCCCTCCCGAGGTACTCGTCTCCATCTCCCAGCTGGTGGTGGTGGTGGCGATGCATCGTCATCAGCAGGCATAGCAGGGACATCATCACCCTCAGGAGCTCCAACTGGAGGATATGGATCAGGATATTCCTGTGGCCCTCATAATAACAATTTTCCCGTATCATCCGGAGATCGTCGTAGAGATACAACACATCTCAATGAACTACGTCTCGTCTAATATATGCCTCATCCTAAGGATGTGTGATATATACAAGATGATCAATGCTATCTGTCTGAAAATGAAATGACATTTATATTAAGACCATAAAAGAGTTAAACTAATATAATATACCTTAATAAACATATCATCCACTGAATTCCAATCCCCTGACATGTAAGATGCATGATGGTATGATGTCGATACCAGTCTGCATAATCCCCTTGGGCAGATAAATGATACTGTGCTGTGGGATATCCATATCGAGAAACACCATATCGGGCACGCGCGTCCCACAGCTCAATATGAGATGCATGAAACTGCCGCCAGTCCGTCGACTATCTACCTGTAAGTACAATAGAATGCAACTCATCAGGCTGTCCTGGTTCCATCGGGATATGTTGTATATAACCAAACTGGCGCATGACCCGGTCTGGCTGGTGCCACTCAATGATATGGAATTGGATGAGTGGCACCACTATAGCACGATCTCCAATCATAGCTGTGCAGTACGGTGGAAGTGACGCATAGACATAACCTGTATATGGAGTCCATGAAACCTAAAATGTAAACTCAAAAATTAAGTGACATATATCAAGATAATGTTAGTAAGATTACATTGAGATAACTTAAAATAGTGATAACAAAACATATTGTTCTATTAAAAAGTATTGTTTGACTTACATCAACTGGAACTAATGCATTGAATATCTGTCAAAAGTTGTGCACACAATGTCTCGGTGTGTGTGCATGCTTCTGAGACTGACTCCACCTGGTTACAAAAGAGTAATATACAGTAAGTTTATAAATAACAAAAACAAAAGTACTAAATAAATGAAAGTAATGAAGTAAACATAGCATCGTCCCCGAGGAAAATCCTGAAATAGCTCTACTGCAAGTGGTGCGATAGCTCGAGGAGCGATGCGTGGAAAATGATCCCAAGCCCACATCTGTACTAAAACCATACAACCTACAATCTTCTATGCATCTGCCTGAAAACTGGTACAAAGGGATCTATACATATGTGCTAATACAGCGGATCCCCAATCGTGTGTAGCTATCTGATCAAGATCCTCAAGTAATTGGAGGTACATCATGTGTACCAAAAGGGTGGAGTAGTCAACGCATAACATGCCTCCGAGCAGTCGTAGAATATATGCACGTGTGTGCCTAATAAGTGTCTCCTTGTCTGCGTCATTAGGAATGATAGCGAAATTCTCATCAAGCCATGGCATGCACAATATAGAACCCACAAGGACACCTCGTACTCCAACGACATCAATGCCTAATAGTTGATGTATGAAGGCAGCCCAGTTTCCACTAGTGGCACTCATAACTGCCTATCCATGGATGAGAAAACCAAGCATGTAGATGATGTCCTCTAAAGTAATGGTCATATCCCCCTCTGGGATATGAAAAGTGTGTGTCTCTGGCCACCATCTCTCAACCAATTTTGAAATCAAATGATGATCAATAGTCTTGAAGTCACACATAGCGACTCCATAAAATCCTGCACATCTAAGGTATGGAGAAATAACTGCCAGGGGCGCATCGTGATGAAAATGATGTTCTCTCAGAATAGCAAGCTGTCGAATAGGTCGTCGCGCCAACACAAGACGCGACACATGCGTCTCCTGGCCAGATAATAGTAGCTGCTCCATCTGATTTTACAAATAGTAAAACATTAATTTCATGTTAGTCATCACATTTATCATTTAAGGTATGAAATTTATCATGTAATGTATGAATGAAGCATGTAATGAGTTAAATAAAGTAATTTAGGATATGTTCAATATATAAAGGAATTTATGATATGTTCAACATATAAAGTTGATGATATATTCACTTTGAATGCTTTAAAAATTCAACGAAGAAATTTGAATTTGAAAGATGTCGACGTCACAATAATTGGCCAAAATTATTAAAGGAATTAATGATATGTTCAACATATAAATTTTTGTATTGATTCTCCAAACTACTATGTCTATCGAATACTAATGATGTTATTATAGGAAATATTCTTTGTTGTATATTTTGTGTTCATACATGTCACAAATGACTCGTGGATCATTTTCCTAAAGCATTTGAACATATTTTAAGTACATTTTTTTACCTACAAATCACTACACCCTTGCCTCTGAAACCTAAAATAGAGAGTTGGCCAACTCAATATGCTCAATCAACATCGTTTAAAAGGAATATTGAAAAACCTTTGATCCATGTACGGTTGACATGAAAAAGCATCCTCCTTCTGCATTGTAGCTTTAGTCGACCCAGTAAAGAACCAACTGTCACATATTCACGACCTCCGAATGAATATATGACAGTTGGTTCTTCACTGAGTCGACTAAAGAGGGGAATTTTCAATGTTTCAGAATGAATCAATGTTTTTGTGTGTGGAGAAAACCCATTCTTGTGGTTGAAAACGAGGGGCATAATGTTTTAATCATTTTCAAGAATATCAATTATTTATGTTCATCACTCTATTTAACACTTTTGAAGAAAAGGATGAAAGGGACATAATGTTTGAAACAGGTTGATTTCTCACCTTCTCTTAAAATGTAGCTTTGTTCTTGCCTTTTTTATCTATTCCCACTTCATTTTCCTTGGATCTTTTGATTTTTTAGGTGTGGGTTCATCACGCTTTTCAGGTTGAACCTTGTAGTCCTGATTTCTTTATTTGTCATTTTCTAGGCTAGTAGTCTCAGATTCTGTTATATCCTCAATTTATTATTCACTAGTATTCACTCTAAATGATTCTCAGATTCTGTTAAATTCTCGATCTTACATTTTATATATTTTAAAATTTCTTGTTATTTTTCTAAAACAACAACCACTTATTAAAATGATGATGATATATTAACTATGAATGGTTTCAAAACTCATCGGTGGACAAATATTTATTACACATACAATGTGTTTACAGTAACTGATGGAGTAAAAAAATCATTTTAACCATTAGATGATTACCCTATGTGTCTAGGGCAACGTGTCTTCGTATGGCCCTCTTGGCGGCATATGCTTCACCTTCATCCAGGTACCTGTTCACTAGGCCAATACATCTCATTCCGAATACAAGTCGACTTTGGGCTCCCTTTAGGGCGAAGTCTACTATTGTTTGGTAGAAGCGTGGGTGTGTCATCAGAGAGCTGAAAATTCTGATATTCTCCGATCGGCATCCACGGAGTATTGTAGCAGGAGTTGATACTGTCAAGTCGATAAACTGAATCAACAAATTGCTCCCAAGATACGTGTACATATGCACATGTTGTAATCACATGGCCACAAGGATATCTCAGTGCTTGGAACCTTCCACATTCACAGTAACGCTTCTCTAATAAAACAACTCGGATACGACCATTGCTGCAAGCGACAACATCACCGGGCTCAGCGACCTCAAATCATTGCTCAGGACGATTAAATGTGGTGACACGATAAGTTGCAGCTTCCTGAAGAACTGCATCTAGATCGCGCTGGAAATGGTGTCCATAGCGCATCCCTCTATTCAATCCCTCTTCATCTTGCTTTCCTCGTTCCAAAAAATACTTGACACTACGATAGAAGGTCTCTTGTACCAAACCTATAATTAAAATTTGAGTCATTATACTAATAGTATATTATAATTTTTCTTTTCTAAGCAACATATAATCAAATATTCATATTTACCTGTGATTGGTAATTTTCGAACGCCCTTGAAAACTCTATTTATGCATTCTACGATGTTGTTCGTCATATGACCATATCTCCTCCCATCATCATATGCCAACGACCATTTCTGTTTTGGAGTTTGCATCATGTAATCATAAACTTATGGATTAACTCTATGAATATCTTGAAGACGCTCCTCCATTATTTGTTGTTGAGGCTCATATGCTATCATACAAGAAATAATCTGAACATATAGGATCATAACTATGACAAAAATTTTTAATAGAAAAAAGGATATTCATACCAATTTTTAAGATTGCTTTATTCATCGACTCATTTTTGAATCTCTTTCATAAATTGCTAGCAATGTGTCGAATACAGTATCGATGATGGACATATGGTTCTCTCAATGAAAGTCCCTCAGACTGTACTGCCTCGTTGATTGCACGGTGATGATCTGAGATAAGACAAATCCCTTCCGCAACCATAAAAAACTATCGAAGACATGCCAGAAACCAACTTCATGATGAGAAGTTCTCTTTATCCACAATTGCAAATGCCAAAGGTAGAGGGGCTTGATTTCCATCTTGTGTGGCAACAATCAATAAAGTTCCTGTATACTTTCCATACAGAAATGTGCCATCTATTTGTATAAACTGCTTGCAATGCCTGAAAGACGCCACACATGGTAAAAATGCCCAAAATAATCTATCAAAAACAACTATTTACTGGTCAACTTGGTTGTATTGGTTAACATATTCAGTAGTATGTAACCGATAGATCACTTGATTATTGTGGCGTAAAATCTCCAAAAGTTGTGGTAAAATTCGATAAAAATCGTCCCAATCACTGTACACTTTCACAATAGCCTTTTTTCGTGCTGCCCATGCCTTCCAGTAAGAAATCTGATACCCAAAAAGTTATTTGATTCACTCCTTCACTAAAACAATAGGAACATCTTGACATGCTCTAATCATTTCAACAATAACTGATAAAACAAATTCAACATCTAATGAAGAGTGTTCCTATAATAAGCTTGGGTTCACACATGTGTGTGGAGTAAATCTTGTGATGCACCAGCTGTGAAAAGTGTTATCAATTATAGCTCGCAGACGCATTTGACAGTTCGAATCATATTTGTCACAACGGATCAAATAATAAGATCTTTTTTACACTTCTACAACATAAGAGAAATTTCTTTCAATGTGATACTGTTTTATCACATTTTTCATTGCATCTTTACTCTCAAACTCTCTTCCAATATACAGAACACCTTCATTTGTCACTCGATCTATGCTCCCAATGATTCCTGGAAATTCTAAACTAGGAGTAATAACTGAACAATCAAATTCTGGAAAGCGATTCATGCCTTCTGTCGACCATGAAATCAATGGTGGGGGATGGTTCAACTGTCGGTTAAACCTCACATGAGTGGGAACTGACTATTCTTCCACATGCACTTCCTCTTCATCTTCAGCTTCCTCTTCATCTTCTAAATTGTCATCATCCTCAAAATCATCGACCAACGTATCTACAGTATGCGGGGGACTATCCATTGAAATTTTAACCGAGGGAAATGACGGTACCATTGCAGATGGAACTTCTTGATGTGTTCTAACAGGAGCATATGACATTGTCTCGTGACATTATGATGACCCTGGTTCCCATGTTGATGGAACCTCCATTGTAGCTATGGTAACATATAACTCCATCATTTGATTGGGAGGTAGGAACTTGACCAATGACAATACGTATTCTCATTCTTCATCATCAGTTATTGGATAAGCCACATGCCAAAACCTATCCACATATTGTAGATTCCTGTACGTGATAGATTCTATCGCTTGGTTGCTCATCAGTTTCAACTTTCGATTAATTTTCCTTTGAAATGTTCCCAAAGATGTACACCCTCCAAGCATTACAATAGCTTCTGGCTGTATACTATAACTACATCCTTGTTCTGTCTCAATTATTTGTCCGTTGCAATAAATATAAGCAGCCATCTTTTTTATCTAAAATAAACCCTCGTTAATAATCACATATGATCAAACAATCAATTTATGTCTACATGCTTCTAGAATTTATGTTGGAATCCTAGTCCCTCCACCAAATCAATATGTTCAAACCATATTGATGTGTAACTCTCTTTACACAACCCACGAGTTTGTGTTATTTACCCAAAAATAGTAATTCAAACATATTCATACATATCCACATGCATCATATGCATGAGGTACATGAACACGTCATGTAAAAGGATAGAGTTATATGAACTTGAAAAACTTAACATGAATAAGCCCGGAGCGACAGATAGTCAACCTCATTCACTTTCCTAGACAAGGCAAGCCTCCAGGAAAGTAGGTGGTCCGACCCAAAGCCCCTCTATCTGGGGATAATTTACTCAAGTAAGCATTTCAGTTCATGACAACTCTAACACTTAATATATAAAAAATATATTCAACTACTAAATTCAAGTTCATAACTACAATTACAAACTGAGGTCAAGGTAGATGACAAACTAAATTCATTATCATACTTATAATGTAATGCAAATGTATATTATATAAACAATTCATAATATAACTACTTCGCTAATTATTGTAACTACTTCGCTAATTAGTATAACTAATTTGCTAATTACTGTAACTACTTCGCTAATTAATTGACTAATTATAAATAATTAATTGACCAATTATAATGAATAATTATAAACCGATTATAATGACTAATTAGATTCATTAAATGACTAATTATATTCATTAAATGACTAATTATAATTAAGTAATTGACTAATTACAATTAATTAATTGACTAATTATAATTAATTAATTGACTAATTATAATTAATTAATTGACTAATTATAATTAATGAATTGACTAATTATAATTAATTAATTGACTAATTAAAATTAATTAATTGACTAAATAAAATTAATTAATTGACTAATTAAAATTAATTAATTGACTAATTATAATTAATTAATTGACTATTTAGAATTAATTAATTGACTATTTAGAATTAATTAATTGACTATTTAGAATTAATTAATTGCCTATTTAGAATTAATTAATTGACTATTTAGAATTAATTAATTGACAATTTACAATTAATTAATTGACTATTTAGAATTAATTAATTGACTAATTACAATTAATTAATTAGATAATTGACTAATTATAATTCAGTAATTGACTAATTAGAATTCATTAATTGACTAATTAGAATTCATTAATTGAATAATTATAATTAATTAATTAACTAATTGACTAATTATAATTAATTATTTAACTAATTGACTAATTATAATTAACTAATTGACTAATTATAATTAACTAATTGACTAATTATAATTAAATAATTTCCTAATTATAATTAACTAATTTACTAATTATAATTAACTAATTTACTAATTATAATTAACTAATTGACTAATTATAATTAACTAATTGACAAATTATAATTAACTAATTGACTAATTATAATTAACTAATTGACTAATTATAATTAACTAATTGACTAATTATAATTAACTAATTGACTAATTATATTTAACTAATTGACAAATTATAATTAACTAATTGACTAATTATAATTAACTAATTGACTAATTATAATTAACTAATTGACTAATTTTAATTAACTAATTGACTAATTATATTTAACTAATTGACTAATTATAATTAACTAATTGACTATTTATAATTAACTAATTGACTAGTTATAATTAACTAATTGACTATTTATAATTAACTAATTGACTATTTAGAATTAACTAATTTACTAATTATAATTAACTAATTGACTAATTATAATTAACTAATTGACTAATTATAATTAACTAATTGACTATTTAGAATTAACTAATTGACTATTTATAATTAACTAATTGACTAATTATAATTAACTAATTGACTAATTATAATTAACTAATTGACCAATTATAATTAACTAATTAACCAATTATAATTAACTAATTATAATTAATTAATTGACTAATTATACATAATTAGGTACCTAATTATGCTTACTTAATTAACCAAATTAAATTATTTATTTAACTACTTACAATTAATTATTTTTTAAACTAATTCTACAAAGTAAACAAATAAATTAATAAACAAATTCTATAATCTAATTACATTAACTAAACAATTAAATATACAATTTAAAATATTAAAAAATGTAAATGAAAACTTACCTCAAATTTGCGGAACGGCCGGCGGACAACCAGGATTCTGTTCTTCAAATTGAGAGAAAGGGAGGAGGTTGAGGAGGTGAGGGGATGAATGAGGAGGGGTGAGGGGTGATGGGGTTTTATAAGGGGCAGGGGAGATCGGCGCCACTTGAAGTGGCGGTGATCGGTGTAGTGGTAAGAGATCAGCGCCACTTCAAGTGGCGCTGATGAATAGTATGCCGAATTCTGCCTAGTGTCGCGTTTTTTGACATTAGCACCAATTGAAGTGGCGGTAGAGTACCCCATTTCCTAAATAAAGATAATGGGGAACCCATTTTCATAAAAAAAAGTTTCCCCTCCCATCCAAAATTTTCAATTTCGTGAGTATATATGTTTTAACTTTATCTCCCAACTTTATCTCTTTCCATATGCGTGGCAGAGGGGTTGGTATGTATAACGTGTATGGACGATTATATATATTTTATTTAAGTCCTCCAAGTTTTCGTTCCTTTCTATCCCCTCCCCCGGGACCTACCATGTATTTTCTCTAGCACCGGTTTCCACCACATTCTAGTTCTGATATTCCGATAGGCAGTTGCCATGCCGGAATCTATACCCACCATACGAGAGGATCATTGTGGTGCCAATCGTCGATCTAAAATCCCACAGCGACACCTATGGCCCCGGAGTCATGGCCTTCCAGCCACAGCCCTCCACGGAGAAGAAGGCCGACGGTAGCGATGCACGGTCGTCCGCATCCCCAACCATTCACCCCGTCTCCGACGCCGCGCCGGAGAGGAGCCTCGCCATCTTCACCTTCCGCCTGGCCGTCCTCGAGAAGGCAGCCACGAGGGCGGGCACCCTGGGCTTCATCTGGGCCACCGTAGTCCTCGGCGGCTTCGCCATCACCCTGCACCCTACTGACTTCTGGTCCATCACCCTCATTCTGCTGGTAGAAGGCGCCCAGATTTTTTGCCGGAGCTGTGAGCTGGAGTGGCCTCACCAGGCCCCTCTGTTCCTCGATGATCAGTGGGGGTTCCTGTCGAGGAACATCAGTAGGATTCTGTGCCTGCTACATCTCGCCTCCGCCATGGCTTGCACGGCTCTGTCGTTAATGAGGCTCGCTAAGCACAACTATGGGGACAAAGACGACGGGAACCAGAGGTCCGCCCTGAACATCTTCTACTCCCTAGCGTTGGTGGAGGCCCTGCTGTTTTTGGTGGAGAAAGCTTACTGGCATTGGAAGGTCGTACATGGGAAGATGCTAAAGAGGGTGAGCGAGGAGTGCGAGATGGGGCGGACCGGCATGGCGGGCGTGAATCGGTTCTTCTACGACGCTTATTCCAGGAGCATCAATGGGAGCATTTTCGACGGTCTTAGAATGAACATGGCGACATTTGGCATGGAACCACTAGGCTCGAGCTCCTCTTGCGAGCAGCTGATGGGGATTCGGATCCCCCGGCAGCTCTCCGCCAGCCCTCAGTTCTGCAATGACACCCTGCAGAAGATCGAGACGTCTTCTTCGGCTACAGAGAGGCTAGTGGAAATGCTGAACTGGAAGAACCCACGGGACGAGTAAACCAGGCGATCTGCCGCCGACATTCTGTCCGGATTGGCGGGGAAGAAGCAGAACTCACTGCGGGTGGCCGGAATCCCAGGTGCCATGGAATCCATTTCATCACCCCTCCCCGAGAACTCCCCCCTTCCCGGCGACCGTGACTGTTCTCTCATGGGGCTCAACATCTTGAAGAAACTTCCCAGGGACAACCTCAATTGCTGGGAGATCGGGAACACTAGGGGCCTTCTGCCCAAGATCATAGACTTCACAAGGCTGGACGATAGGCCGCTGAGGGACGCGTAGGCGAAACCCGGGATCCTGATGGCTAGGCCCTCCCTGCAGACTATGAAGATGCTGGCGAGCATGAAGAGGCCGATCGGACAGTTTCTTCGCAGGGAGATCTCCGAGATCGTATTCACGGTCAGCAACATCAGGGACATCCTGCACCACGGGGAAGCCCACCCGAAGCTGCAACTGCAGGGCATAGAGATTTTATCCAGTCTTGTAGTGGAGGATGACTCGAGGGAGAGGATCGAGGCCACCAGGGGCGTTCTCAGGGAGGTGCTCTGCATTTTCCTTGGGAGGGAGGGATTGGGTCATTTGCTGACGGCTGCGGGAGAGGCGCTGGCGATGCTGACATTGGAAAGCCAGAGCAACTCCCGTCGAATCATGAGGTTGAAAAAGACTGAGAGGCTTTTTTGGGCGCTGAAGGTTCCATTGCTTCGCGTAGATGCTGCGAGAATTTTAAGAAATATGTGCATCTACATCGGGACAGATTGCTCCCACGAATGGAAGGCGATCTCCATGGCTGCACCCCATGTATGTTCTCTTATGCTCTGTTCCTCTGGTAAATATTCAAACGTCAGTATCTGGGTGTTCATGTTTTGAATCCCCTCCCTGCAGATCCTAAATGCGATCATGTCAAAGGAGAGCAAGCTGCAGGAGGTGATGATCTGATTAGCAGCAGGGTCGTTCAAATTCATGGCTAAGGAAGAAACTGCAACCATGTTCAAGAGAGATGGGATTAACGAGCTTGCCTTGGCCCAAGTGTTGATCTGGGTACTGAGAAGGCACCCTCAACCCTTAATGCAGACTCCAAGAATATGGAGGTTCACCATTGAGTTCGATATCTGGACGATGAAAGAGTATCCGACAAACATACAAGTTTTCAAAAACCTCGGAATTGAGCATGAAATGGAGAAAGTCTGAGGTTGAAATCTTCTGTATCTTTTCAGGTTCGGTTGGAAGGAGCAGATACACTGGTGGAGATTGTTTTGGGCTGTTTTGTTTTGGGACTCGTGTGTGGATTTATATTTGGATTCCTCTTTCGTTGGACCTGTTTTGTGGTGTGGCATGTTGTTCTTCGAGTCTTTTGTTTCGTTGACCTGCTTTACCTATGCGATGCCGCCGTGGCGATCCTGTTGGCCACTTTACCCTGACCGTTGATGTTTCGTGATCCGATAGTTTTAATTGATTATATGAATTGCATGTGTTATGTTTGTTAATGTTAGCCATGTAGTAGTTATACATTACGTGTGTTGCCTTGTTATGATATGTGCATTGTGTTTTTCCAATGGACCATGAACGCCTTCGACCAGGAAAACTGTGAAGGTTTCCATATTTTTACATAGGACCGTAAGAGCCTTGGTGTAGACTTAGACCTAGGATTATTGACAATGAGAGCTACCCAGACGGTCGTTTATGATTACTTATGGTGTGTTGACCCAGGGGGTATTGATCGTGAGAGCTACCCGGAGGTCATTTATAATTTATTGATGCCATGTGGACCCAAGGGTATTGACCGCGAGAGCTGCCAAGGTGATCATTTGTAAATGATTAGTGCTATGCTAAACCAAAAGGGTTAGACCGTGAGAGCTTTTCCAGGGGGTTTCTTATGAATGATTGAATGATTATGACGAGTCTGTCAATCCAAATCACAAGCTTGTACTCAGTCTTACTTGTTTGTTGAGATGGTCTTCTGAGACATCTATTTCGTTACTATTACACAAGGGGGGGTATAAATCTAAGGCTAGATCCTAGAATTTCATTATTCAACATATTGAATAATTAACGAATGTAAACAAATGTAATTGAAAACTATAGGATTGTTTACTTTTGTGTACTTCCTAATTTATTGCTTCATTTCTACATATGGCTTGTTATATATATTCACTAACAGTTAGACATAAATCTTGTGATGGTTGCCTACTGGGATTTGTCTCGCACCCTGTTTGGGTCATGCTTTTGGACCCAAACAAATTATATGGTTGCAGGTATAGATAAGGGTAAACACCCTTCTTTATCAGGTACTTGATTGCTATTGGAGTTGGAGAGCATGAGACCAAGCTGAGCATTGCGATGCTATTGAAGCTTACTATTTTTTCTATACTTTGGTTTCAGTATTGTATTTTCATCATTGTGACTTGTTTGAATGTTTTTCTAGATACATGTGACATGCATCATTTATATATGCTCCACTTGTTATATCACCACCAGTCTTCTACTGTTTTTTGTTGTTGTATGGTATTACTATTTTCTCTATTATTTTATATTTATATTCCGCTGTGTTACTCTGCCAATGAGGGCATAGTTTCCCCACTATCAGACTTTGGCCCTCGCTGCTAGTCGACATCCTCTAGTATTTGGAGAAATGCGCTTGAGGTCATGTGACCAATCGGGTATAGAACACCCTTGGGCAGCACCCGAAACCAAGACATTACAAAGTGGTATCAAAGGAGTTTCTTTTCTACTTTGTCTTAATATTTGGAGCCTATAGTCAGGTATATGAAGTAATAGGTAATTGGTAATAAGCTGTGCCCGGGAGTAGCTAACCCGTGTACAGGAAAAAGCCATGTTACCCTGAATATTGCAATATTTCTGGTTTTGCAATTGTTACAGTTGATTTGATTTCACCATTGGGTGATCCACTTGTTTTGTGCTATTATGATTTATATCATTATGGTTCTATTTCTATTGAAACCTGATGAGATGAGGGTATGTCATCTCATGCATCATATAGGCACTTGCTAGAGATCACATGTCATGCACTCTTGTCATGACATTTACAGTGTATTATTGATTGCATGATGTCGTGATAGATGTGGTGCTAGATATGCATGTTGTTGTGATAGATGTCATGATTGAATACCTACTATTTTGATAGGGTATTGGAAATTGTAAAGTTTCATTTGGATGGACGCCAAACTTTGGTCTCTGAGGTGTTATGATATCTCTTGGATCAGAATTTGGTGGATCATGTTTGAACTTTAATTGAATTTTGTCAAGTTGTGATGTGAAAAAGGATGCCAAAATTTGATTCATGGGGAGTATGGTCTCCAACGAGTTGGAATTTTTTATGCCTAGGACAAAATTTTAAGTTTTTAAGGGTTCCATAGAAGTTTCACAGGCCTACTTTCTGGAAACCCAGACAACACAACATGTGATGTTATGAACACACGCCATGTGTTCTTCTATTCTGGAATAAAAAACTTTTCTTAAGTACATGTCGTGTACCATATATACACTCAGTGTAGTCCTTGACCATGTGACTGACTGTGTGAGTAGAGACACAAGGTTGATAAATGTTTGGTAGAACACGCCGTGTACTTTAAGTACACGTTGTGTTGTAAGAAATCGTGTATCTGGCCGTGTGACCAATGACACAGGTGGATGAAACTTAGGCTGTACACACCATGTGTATACACGTCATGTAGTTATCAACCGTGTATCCAGCTATGTGACCAATGACACAGGTAGATAAGAAATAATTGGTACACACCGTGTCTAGGGTGAACACACCGTGTAGTGTTACTGAGGAGAGAACCATGTGGTTCGAGCCGTGTAGAAGTACTTGGGAAAGAGGGAGAATTCAAGTACACATCTTGTCTTATGAGGAACACACCATTTGTAATGGGTGTTACATGACCAAGATTGGAAAAGGTACATTCCATGTTAAAAGCTTAAGGGAACACGCCGTGTAACCCTGTTTTGTAAAACTTGAATGCTTTCTTCTCCTATTCCTTTATTTCACTTCTAAATTACTATCCTTGATAATCTTGAACGGAGGTGTGCGCTTGACCTTGCAGAGTCATTCCACCGATATGTACTTCAGTTGTACTCTAGGTACAGGGCGATGATCAGACACCAGAAATGGTAGATCAGGGACTACCGGCAAATCCTCCCATCGTTCATGTCTTGGCACCAACTGTTATACTAGACGTGGGTGCTGATGCATAGTTCCGTGAAGGCTTTATGAGGATGATGCAGACTTTCCAGGGAGCACCATATCCTGCCCCGACTATGGCAGAGTTTACGTGAGTGTTCCATCAACAACATCCTCCCATATTTTTAGGGGATGGAGGACCAAAGGCTGCAGAGTCATGATTGGAGGCCATGCTTTCTATCTTCGAGCATCTAGAGATGCCTCTATAGAGGAGGGTGAAGATCACGACGTACATGCTACGTGATTCCACCAAGAGATGGTGTGATGTTGTCTCACATGCGGGACATCATTGAGATATGGTTTGGGAAGCGTTTCAGAGGACCTTCTATGACTACTTCTACCCTGAGACATTGAGGGATGATCGAGCCCGAGAGTCCATGCATCTGGAGCAGGGCGCTCTTTCAGTGATGGATTACTCTTCTCGTTTTACAGAGCTTCATCACTTCAGTGCTTCACACCTATTCTGGGAGGTGACGTGTTATCTTTGGCTAGGCAGTTTGAGGATGGTCTCAGGTACGACATTTGATCGTAGGTGAATGTTTTCAGTCTGACTTCGGTGACTGCTATAATAAATTTGGCGCTGATTACTGAGCACAATCTGAGAGAGTTGGGAGTTTCAAGCTAAGGTGGTTCAGCATCCAGGGCTAGTACTCTTTCATTTCATAGCAGGAAGCACCAAAGAGATCCTTCACACGGTGATTACAGCATCAGGGATGTATCTATAGGTAGCTAGGTAAGGTGTTACCAGTGCGAGAAGAGTGGGAACATGAGACCTCAGTGCTCGAGAGACCCAGTTAAGTGATGATCTTGTGGAAATATGGGCCATATTCAGTGTTTTTGCTGGTTTTTCTCACTAGTAACTAGTGAGAGGGGATCAGTTATGACTCCACACTTAGGAACAGGACCACCAGTTTCTCCTCAGTCATGGAACTAGAGTTTGTTAGGCAGTTTAGGCTGAGGAGGTGGTCATTGATGTGGTAGTCCGTCTACAGGTTTTCAGCGACAATAGGGTGGATCAACTTAGGGTAGTCAGGCAAAGTCGTAGGGATACGATACAGGTCAGACTTTTGCAATGGAGTAGACCCAGCAGGAGAAGGATCCCAAACCCTATATGGTTAGAGGTACGATTCTAGTTTCCTCAGTTTTAGTTTCTTCTCTTTTTGATATAGGATCTTCCCATAGTTTTATATTTTTTGCCATTGTGGAGAGCCTTGAGCTCTATATCTTTACGTCTGATGATGTTATGATGCTAGACACTCCATTGGGGATTAGGACGATTAATATACATCAGTGAAAGGAGTGACCTATTGAGGTTGGTGGGTGTCACTTACTGTGGGACCTCTATGTATTAGAAATGACAGGCTTCAATTTCATTCTCGAAATAGACTGGTTGGTCTTCTTTCAAACCTTTATTGACTGTTATCACCGCATGGTGAGTTTCACATCACCAGAGAGCGGGTCTTTTATATACAAGGGAGAATGGGTTTTCCAGGAGAGCAGAGTTGGACCCGAACATCATGGATTGAGATAAATTACAGCCTAGATTGCTAGTTTATATCTGGATGACCAGGGGACTTCACATATAAAATTTCCTCTAGTGGTGGATCATTTTAGGGATGTCTTTCCAGATGAATTTTTAGGTTTACCTTTAGAGTGAGAGGTAAATTTCTATTTTGAGCTTGTGCTAGGAGCGGCACTAGTGTCCATTCCTCCTTATAGGATGGCTACACCAGAGTTACAAGATCTCAAGAAGCATTAGTTGCAGGAAAAGTGTTTCATTCGAACCAGTACTTCTTCTCGGGGTTCACCTGTCCTTTTTACGAAGAAGGCAGATGGTACCCTCAGACTTTGCATAAATTATCAGAAGCTGAACCAGTTGACAATCAAGAACCGATATCTCTTATTGAGGATTGATGATCTCTTTGATCATCTTCAAGGATCCCGGGTGTTCTCGAAGATTTACTTGAGATCCAGTTATCATCAATTGTGCATTAGACCATCAGATATACCTCTTACAACCTTTCGGAGCACGTATGGTCTATATGAGTATTTGGTTATGTCGTTTGGTCTCACGAATGCACTGGTAGTTTTTATGGAACTGAGGAACCGATTGTTCCATCCTAACTTGGATTATTTTGTGGTAGTCTTTGTGGATGATATCTTGGAATACTCTAACACTCGACACGACCATGCCACCCATCTTGGGATCGTATTGAGTACATTGAGAGACTATCATCTATATGCTAAGATCTCAAAATTCCACTTTTGGATGGACTAAATTCACTTCTTAGGTCATGTTATCTCAGAGACATGAGTATTAGTAGACCCAAATAAAGTGAGAGCATTAGTTTCCTAAGAGAAGATGAATAATGTCTTTGAGGTACATAGTTTTTTGGGGCTAGCTGGTTACTACAGGCGCTTTATACAGAGATTTTCATGCTTAGCAGTGCCACTGACGGGCCTGACTAAGAAGGGTGCAAAGTAATTGTGGACAGATTCCTATGATTCAGCCTTTCAGGAGCTGAAAGGGAGATTGACATCAACACCACTACTACTTTTTATAGATCTGGGAAAGAGTTAAACCATTTACTATGATGTATCAGCTATTAGGATGTGAGTAGTTCTTATACAGGGGGAAGGATTCATCGTTTATAGGTCTCGGTAGTTAAGGCCACATGAGAGGAATTACTTGATGCATGATCTTGAGTTAGCTGCAATTGTTCATCCTTTGCGCTGTTAGAGACATTATCTTTTGGGAAATCATTTTGTGGTATTCATTGACCACAAGATCCTCAAGTATATATTTACTCAGCATGATCTGAATTTGAGATAGTGAAGGTGGGTTGAGTACCTTCAGTATTTTGACTTTGATATTTCCTACATGATTGGGAAAGGCAATGTGGTGGCTGATGTATTGAGAAGGAGGACTCAGATACAGGCAGTTCAGGAGGCCAGTAGTGAGTGGAAGCTTATGAATATGTTCTCTGAGATTCATTTAGAGGTGCACAACAAATAGGGGTAGACATTTCTTTCTTCTATAGTTGTGACATCTTCTCTACTAGATCAAGTACGAATGAGGAAACTATCATATTCTGAAGTCCTAGTCCTATGGGAGAGTGTGTTAGGTGAGGACCCTACTCCTGGGTGGACAGTAGGCAATGATTTGGTCGTGTGTTTTCGTGGATGTGTATGGGTGTCAGCAGACATACGTGAGGAGTTGGTGCGAGATTTTCATTCCTTAGTTTGGGCAGTTCATCCTAGTGTCACCAAGATGTATCAAGATCTACACTGTCAGTATTGGTGGCCTGGTATGAAGAGGGATGTAGCTGGTTTTGTTATGAGATGTTACACCTATTAGCAGGTGAAGGTGGAGCATCAGCAACCAGCATAGCTTTTACAGTAGTTACCCATTCTCGAGTGGAAGTGGAATAATGTCGTAATGGGTTTTGTGATGGGTTTACCAAGGTCACCTCAAGGGAATGATATTGTTTATATTTTTATTGACAGACTCATGAAGGTTCCACATTTATTACTGATCAAATAAACCTTCAGTGTTGATGAGCTTGGAAGGTTGTACATCTAAGAGATTGTACATTTTCATGGGGTTCCACACTCTAAAATTTCAGACAGGGATTCTTGGTTTACTTCTTATGTCTGGTAGGGACTACAAAGGGCTTTGGGTACATAGGTACTTTTGAGCACAACTTACCATCCCCAGACAGATGGACAGTCCAAGTGCACGATTCAAGTTTTGGAGGAAATGATTTGAGCATTTATCCTGTATTCGGGGGGCTCTTAGGAGAGACACATACCCCTAGTAGAGTTTACCTATAATAACAGTTTTTATGAGATGATTCAGATGACACCTTATAAGGCTTTGTACGGTAGGCCATGTTGATCACCCATATATTGGTTGGAGGTAGGAGAGGCAGCTATGCTGGGACCTCTTCTTGTCTAGGAGACCACGAAGTTGGTGGAGTTTATTTGGAATAGGATGGCTACTGCACAGTCTTGAAAAAAATCTTATGTTGATCAAAGAAGATGACCTCTAGAGTTCGAGGTCGAAGATCAGGTTTTCTTATGTGTCACATCAAGGTTGGGATACAGGAGGATTAAGAGACGAGGGAAGCTTTCACCAGGATTCGTCGGGTCATCTGAGGTTTTAGAGAGAGTTGGCCCGGTTGCCTATCGGTTGTAGTTACATCAGAGGTACCAGGATATGCACGACGCCTTTCATGTTTCTTAGCTACAACGTTACTTTTCAGACCCATATCATGTTTTCCAACCCGATGAGGTTGAGTTGGAGTTGGATGCATCCTTCTAGGAGCACCCTATTCAGATTGTGGATCACAGCATGAAGGTTCTCTGTGGCCGGTCTGTTCCTCTAGTATGAGTGCTATGGAAGCATGGGTGAGTACAGGACAAGACTTTGGAGAGGGAGGACGATGTACGATCATAGTAGCTAGAGTTGTTTGAAGTTTCTTCTTCACCACCCTTGGAAGGGAAATTCCGGGATGAATTGCTTTAAGTGGGGGGGGGGGGTTGTAAGAACCTGGATCTTCATTTCAGGTATGGATCTTGATTTTAGGTGTTTTTGAGGAAAAAGGAAGAAATAGAAATTATCTAAGTACACACTGTATAATTTTGAGTACACGCCATATACCCGGTTGCCGCATATAGCTATGTGATGGTCGTGTAATAGCCGAGTACATGGTCGTGTAGGTGACCTGCCATACCACCTAAAGCAGGGGCCGGTTGAGGCCAGTACACGACATGTACATTAAATGAACACACTGTGTACTTTTATTTTTATTTGATAAATCGGTGCGGGGTTGCATCTCATGTCTAGAAAACCTTTATTCTCCCCGTGTTTTGTATAGGAGAGTGATGGAATGTCGAATAACTATGAATGCCTCTTGATTCTTCATTCGACCTCTAATTAAGGCATCATCAAGTGAGTTGGTTTCCCACTGGTGAGTTCTCTCTTTCCCTAGAGCCTTTCTTCCTAATTCTTCCTATCTTGTGAGTTATCGAGGGTTGATTATTTTTACACTTTTTGTAGATCTACATCATTCTAGGCCAATTCAAGGGACAACATTTTGAAATCAAGGTATGTGGTTTGTTCCTTTCTTTGTTCGTCTTTGGATTATATATGCTTAAAGTGTCTAATACCCATGTTGGTGTATTGCGTGTTTTGGAAATTTAACCTTGATTAATAACTTCTATGTTTTGTTTTATGGATAAAGTGTTTTTACTTATGCTTAAGGTTAGATGCCTTGTTTACGGAACACCCCATGGGTGTGTTTCCCTAGTTTGACTGTTTATGGTCATTTTGGCCTAGATTGCCTAAGAGGCATACCTTCCTTCCATGACATGAGTTGTTTAGGATGGAGTTTGATTGATTATATGAATTTCATGTGTTATGTTTGTGAATTTTATCCATGTAGTAGTTATATATTACATGTGTTGCCTTGTTATGATGTGTGTGTTATGTTTTTCCACCAGACCGTGAGAGCCTTGGACCAGGAAAACTATGGGGGTTTCCATGTTTTTACACAAGACCGTGAGAGCCTTGGTGTAGACTTAGACCTAGGGGTATTGACCATGAGAGCTACCCAGGAGTTCGTTTATGATTACTTATGCTGTGTTTACCCAGGGGGTATTGACCATGAGAGCTACCCAAAGGTCATTTATAATTTATTGATGCCATGTGGACCCAGGGGTATTGACTGTGATAGCTACCCAAGTGGTTGTTTGTAAATGATTAGTGATATGTTAAACTAAAGGGGTTAGACCGTGAGAGCTTTCCCAGAGGGTTGCTTGTTAATGATTGAATGATTTTGATGAGTCTTCCAAGCTAAAGCACAAGCTTGGACTTGGTCTTACTTATTTGTTGAGATGGTCATCTAAGACATCTGTTTCATTACTATTACACGGGGGGATACAGATCTTAGGATAGATCCCAGGATTTCATTATTCAACGAATTGAATAATTAACGAATGTAAATGAATGTAATTGAAAACTATAAGATTGTTTACTTTTGAGTACTTCCTGGTTTATTTCTTTATTTCTGCATATTGGTTACTATATATATTCACTGACAGTTAGACACATATCTTGTGGTGGTTTCCTACTAGGATTAATCTCACACCCTATTTGGGTCATGCTTTTGGACCTAAACATAATATATGGTTGTAGGTATAGATAAGGGAAAACACCCTTCTTTATTAGGTACTTGATTGCTATTAGTGCTAGAGAGCATGGGGCCAAGCTGAGGCTTGAGATGCTATTGGAGTTTACTATTTTTTCTATAATTTGGTTTCAGTATTTTATTTTCAGAATTGTGACTTGTTTGGCTACTTTCCTAGATACATGTGACACACATCATTTATATATGCTTCAATTGTTATATCACCACTAGTCTTCTGCTGTTTATTTTCATTGTATGATATTACTGTTTCTGCTATTTTTTTATATTTAGATTCTGATGTGTTACTTTGACAATGAGGGAATAGTTTCCCCACTATTAGACCTCGGCCCTTGATGCTAGTCAGCAGCCTTTGACATTTGGGGAAATGCGCTTGAGGCCATGTGACCAACCAGGTATGGGGCACCCTTGAGCGGCACCCGGAACTGGGATGTTACATAGATGATGAAGAATTATTCCATTATCATAACAAAATTCCATTACATGTAAGGTACTAGAGGTATCATTACATTTTGAGGAAAGGAGGTGAGAAAAGAAAAATAAAGAAAGAAACTTGAAAGAAAATAAAAGAAATGAAAATAGAAATTTACCTCTTGAATTTATCTTCATTGAGAGCCTCTTTAGGGGAGAATATTTGGTCTTTTGAGGAGACCAAGGACTGCTATACATGGGGAGGATCTTGGGAGGAGATTTTATCTGAATTTAGACATGGCACAAGGCCTGAGATAAATGAAGAGAAGAGGGATTGAGGGGTGGTTTTTATAGTGGAGGAGAGGAGTGATTTTTGAATATTTTATTCATTATTTTATTATTTTGCTCAAGACAATCAATAGTGTTGATTATTGTGACCAAAAAAAGTAATAAGTGCATGTGAGTTCTAACCAAATGTGATTATATCATCCTTACCTCACCTATGACTCAATAAATCATGTATTTATCATTTATTATAAATCACTGTATTTTACTATTCACAAAAAATTCCAGTATTTCAGAAAAATCCCAAAAATTCACCCTAACCATTTTTCGACATGTATAATTAAAATATAGTCTTCATTTTATCAAAACAATTTTCTAAATATGTGAAATTTATTTTTTAAATAAAATCATCATTTACTTGAAAAATACAGTTTTTAAAACTAAAACTGATTTTATAATACCCTAAAAAATCAACTAAGGTATTATTAAATTATCCTAAAATTATAGGACAACAAACTATTTGTTTAAGAATAAATTTTATGAAAATTAATTTTCTTTTAAATAAATTTATTATTTTAAAATTTTAATTAAATATTTATCACTCATAAAAATACCAACACTTAATTATTAATTTCTAAAATACTCCATTTCATTTATAAGGTGTCTAAATTTTTTTTATACTTTCATAGAAGATATTACTATTCATAAGGGTACATTACTATTCATAAGATTTAAGTTACTATTCACAAAAAATGTATGTTGATCCTATCAGACTCTAAATATCTTACTAAACACAACCGTGTATGTTAGTTTTTCGAAATTCAAATCACAGAGGTGGCAAAATTATGTTTACTAGCTAGGTTATAACAAAGTGGTGTTTTGTAGATAGTTAGTGTTTCATGCATTCAATATTAAATTTATTTATAAATCCTTGGGGTGTCACATTCCCCCCCTACAAAAATTTTATCCTCAAAATTCAAGAATGTTACCTCATAAAAATATCTGGGTAGTTCTTCATCATAAGCTCCTGAGGATCCCATGTTGCTTCTTAAATTTTATGATTTTTCCAAAGTACCTTTATCAGTCTTGTCATATGATTCCTAAACACTTGTTCCTTAGTGTCTAGAATCCAGATAGGCTATTCATAGTAATATAAGTCAGGATTCAATTTTATACCTTCAAAAGTGAGGAAAATCGTTGGGTCTGGCATGTACTTTCTCAACAATGAGACATGGAACACATTGTGTACTTTAGACAAGCTGGGTTTTATTGCCAAATGATAAGCCGAAACTCTAATTCTCTCTATAATTTTAAAAGGGACAATATTTTTGGGGATCAGTTTCCCTTTCTTCCAAAATCTTATAACACCCTTCCACATAAATACTTTCAAGAAAACGTGACCTCCCACTTGAAATTCCAAATACTTCCTTAAATTATCAGCATAGATATTTTTCCTTATTTGAGATGTTTTGATATGGGTTTGAATAATATTTACCTTCACTATTGTTTCCTCCACAAGCTATGGGCCCACAAGCTTCCTTTCACCAACTTCATCCCAACACGTTGGTGTACGATATCTCTTTCCATATAATGCTTCATATGGTCCCATTTAAATACTTGAATGGAAATTATTATTTTAGTAAAACTCCACAAAAAATAAATACCAATACCACATACCTTTAAAATCAAGTGATCGTGATCTAAACATGTCCTCGAAAGTTTGGATCATCCTTTCTAATTGCCCATCAGTTTGTGGGTGATAAACAATACTCAAACAAAGCTCAGTATCCCAAAATTTCTGAAGACTTTTCTAGAATTTTGATGTAAATTGTGGATCAATATTAGACACAATTGAGAGAGGTTCTCCATGAAGTCTCATAACTTCATTTATATAGAGTCATGTAAGGTTTTATAGTGGAAAATCCTCCCTTATAACGAGGAAATGTGCAGATTTCATAAGTTGATCCACAATTACCCATATTGCATCATTCTTTCTTGTAATTTTAGGTAATATAGTTAAAAAATCTATGGTGATATCATCCAATTTACATGTAGGAATAGGTAGAGGTTTCATGAATCCTCTAGGATGTTTTATTTCAACCTTAACTTGTTGAAAAACTAAACATCTTGATATAAAATCAACAATTTCCTTCTTCATGTTGTCCCATAAAAAATGTTCCTTCAAATCTCTATACATTTTAGTGCTACTAGGGTGTATAGAAAAATTTGATCTATGAGAATTATCCAATAACTCCCTTTTCAGCTCAGGTATAGAGGGAACACATAGCCTCTTCCCAAATTTCAGAATTCCATCCTCAAACACAAAGTCTTCTGACTTCCCATCATTCATAACTTTAATTTTCTTTTGAATATTCTCATCATAGGATTGAGAACTTTTAATTATTTTTAATAAAGATGGTTGGAAAAACAATTTAAAAAGTAGTGATGTTTCACCTTATTTAATAATTCCCATATCCATCCTCACTAGATCTATGTACATAGGATCCTTTTTAATTCTCATTTTGTTTAAGACTCCATGATTCTTTCTGCTCAATACATTAGCTACCTTATTTTCCTTTTCTGGGTGGTAGTGTATGGAGTAATTTTAATCCTTGAGTAGCTCAAGCTATCGCCTTTGCCTCATGTTGATTTCTTTCTAGGTGAAGATATATTTCAAGCTCTTGTGATCCATATATATGTCACATCTTTCTCTATAGAGATAGTGTCTCCATATCTTTAGAGGAAATATTTCAACTTCTAACTCAGGATCATGAGTTGGATAGTTTTGTTCATGTATTTTTAACTACCTTGATGTATAGACAATAACTCCATCATTCTATATAAGTACATAGCCAAGTCCTTTCTATGATGAATCACTATAGATCACAAACCCATCAATTCCTGATGGTATAGTTAAGATCAGATCATTCATTAATCTCATCTTTAATTCTTCAAAAAATTCCTCACATTATTTTGTCCATACAAACTTAACCCATTTATGAGTAAGCTTGGTTAACGGGTTGGATAATCGGGCAAAGTTCTGAATTAAATGCTGATAATAACATGCTAAACCAATAAAAGTAGACATCTTGGTTATGTTTGTTGGTGTAATACATTCCTGAACAGTCGTTGTCTTCATAGGATCAATGGATATTCCATCCTTATAGACAATATAGCCAAGAAAAGAGATTAATTGAAGGAAAAATTCACACTTTCTAAACTTCCTATATAATTTATTTCTTCTAAGAGTATTCAGAATAATGCAGAAGTGATTTTCATGATCTTCGTAGCTTTTGGAGTATACTGAGATATCATTAATAAATACCCCAACAAAGTCATCAAGATATTCCTTGAAAACTTTATTCATTAGATATATGAAAATATAGGGTGCATTAGTCAGTCCAAAAGACATTATTGTAAACTCATAATGCCCATACCTAGTTCAAAATACTATCTTTAGAATATCTTCCTTCCTCACACGCAACTGATGATATCCAGATCAAAGTTCAATCTTCAAAAAATATTGGACTCCATGAAGTTAATCAAATAAATCATAGATCCATATTTCTTCTTAATGAAAAGAATAGGGGCTCCCCATAGAGAAATACTAGGGAAAATAAATCCTTTATCACTCAATTAATCTAGTTTTTTTTTCAATTTTACTAATTACACAGTGGCCATTCTATAAAGATTCATTGATATAGGTCTTGAACTAGGAATTAAATCAATAGAGAACTCAACTTCCCGCTCTGGAGGATGTCCAGGTAATCCTCTGTAAACACATCAACATATTCTTTCACAATACATACATACTCTATTTGAACATTCCTTTCCTAACCCATATATATTACATTCTATTCCTCTCTAAGAATTGAATTTAGTAGAGCTACTGAGGGTGGATTTAGATGAGAATCAGTTGGTGATGTTTCTACCCTAAAGATAAGGGATTCTACATCGTTCTCAAAAATTGTAACTTCCTTATTCTTACAATATATCTTCGCATCATAATTTGAAATCCAATCCATATAGAGTATTATATCAAAGTAAATCATGGGTATGATGATAAAATCAGATGATAAAGCACGTTAATATGCCATAATGGGGACTTCCTGACACATCTTTGTTGCAATGATACTTCCCTTAGGAGTTTTTACTGAAAAATCCTTTATTAAATCAAATTGTAAATATCTAATTTTCTTGGAAAACTAAGAAGATATAAAAGAATGCGATGATATAAAATCAAATAAATCATTGGATAAGTTTGAGGAAATGATTGAAGTAACTGCCACTATATCATTAGGAACTTCAACCTCAGCAGTTGTGATCGCATAAGCTTGGCCTTTCTCCCTTGGCCTTTTCTGGGTAAAGTTTCCTTGATGCTTTGGACAATAACTTTCATAATGTCCCATATCTTTTAAATTGTAGCATTGAACATTGGTAGCTTATTTCATTCCCTTACAATCATGATATTGGTGGCCCTTTTCTCTATACTTGTAACAGACTCCTTTTCTTTTTAAGCAGGTTCAGGGGTGTTTCCTTCCACAAGTATCACATGTTGGAAAACTCCCATTTTTATTCTTCCTATTATCCATTATTTCCTCCTACACCCTCTTCTTCTCTTGTTTTCCCTTAAATTCATAATACTTAGAGATTTCTTTCTCTATCTTGATAGCACATGAGACGATATCTTTATATGATGAGAATATCTGGAAGACTATATCCCTTCAGAGTAATGGTTTTAAACCATCAACAAATCAATCAATATTGCTCCTTGGATTATGTATGTAGTCTCTGAAATGTCTTGATAACCTTGTGAAGTTAGCTTCATACTTTGAAACATTCTCATCCTCTTTTTTCCTCAGATTCAGAAACTACCTTTCCATATCTGCTCACTGTTTCTGAGGGTAGTATTTTTATAAGAATATTTCTTTAAAATCCATCTATTCCATTTCTTCCATTTATTATCCCTCCTTTGTGTTTTGAATTAAAGACCACCACTAATCCATATCTCCTGATAGACGATAAACTACCATGAAAACCTTATCTTTTTCATTACATCCCAAAGTGAGAAATATCTTCTCTAAAGAACTTATCCAATGCTCCTCTATAAATAGGTTTGTAGTCCCATTGAATGATAGAGGCTATTGTCATATAAAGCGGTTTAACATAGATCCTCCATATTGTGGATCCGAATTCTCCATACGGGTAAGTTTATTGTTCATAACCTGAGTCAACTATCTCAGTATAGTAATAAGTTACTCATCACTAGTCATAGCACCAGAGCCAATATCATTTTCTTACATCAAAGGGTAATCTATACATGGGATACATGTGTTCATGCAGTTTCCATTCCTTCCACTAGGCACCATTTTTAAATAATGACATACACTAGATTAGGTTATGAATCATAATGTATAATATCAAATTAGAAAAATACCTATCATAAATTGAAATCCTATCCATAGTTAATCTCTTAATCATAAATATGGTTTCTTTGAGGAAAAATTTACATTTAATTCCTTCATAATGGTTTGTAAAGAAAATGTGAATTATCCTAAGCATATCCCCCCCAGGATTGTCAAACCAAATGTGTAGTAAGGCCCATTGTCGTGTACCAGGATACTCTAGGTCAAGCCCAAAACTCTTTGTCGGAGTTGTTACTCATGTGTACATCTGTTCCAGAACTACTTTAAATTGTAGTATCCAGACATGGATTTATTTCCTAAAAAGATCCACATAATCTATTCCTTACCAAAATTCTATGATGTTCTTGTATGTTTCTCCTCAAAGACTGTCTTATGTTTTTATTCCCTAATCTACATTTTCTAAATCTAGTTTATAAGTTTTATACTAAAATTACTCTAATAACAACTTTAAAGACCCAAACCTAGTTTCCTAGAGCTGGTGTCTTATTTTATTACATTAGAATATAAACAAGGAAGTTTTATCCTGAAGTAACAAATAGTTTAGTAGCTTTGAAAAACAAGATACATATTTAAGTTCAACATTAAAAATTGAAAGGAAATACAACATATCAACTTCATTTTAATCACACATAATCTCCTATATTATCCTTGAAAGTCATTCATAATATGCTTATTCACAACCTGGGGAAAATAAAACATGTGAAAGGGGTGATCTTAGATTCTCAGTAAGGGTAAATAATACAGTGGAAGAAATTATAAACATAAACACTAGGCATTATGAATAACTAAAAATGCATGCCTTTAAAAATATACTTGAGCATAATATGGCAGGAATAAAAACTGATCAAATAATTCCATAATACATAACCATGGACATTCTACTAGTCAAATAATCACACGGAATATCAATATCTAGTTTCATAATGAGGGAATGCATAATTATAGACAACTAAAACATATCATCGAGGCCTCGTCCAAGACATTTGAAAATACTAGGGTAAGGCCTCGACCAAAATACAATTCTATTTTTTTCTCATGAGACATACCGATGCATCGAGGGGATATAGAGGGCCCCACCCATCACTTTCTAAGTCCAATTCATTTCTCATAATAAATGGGATAAACATAATCAACATGAACATATGAAATAACTTTCCCCAATCTGTACACATAAACACTAATCATTATGAGTAGTATGGTGAATGGTATCAAGATAGACCATCCATAGAAAAACTAATAATAAAAAATTTAATACAATATGGTATATGATAAACATATGATATTAACCTCAATAAGACCTAAAATTCAATAGAGGTGTTTAAATAGACAAAAATACTCTATAAATTCATTGAGGAATTTTTGAGAGAAATACACTTTTACTTTGAAAAGAAGAGTTTTTTTAGATAAATATTTGAATAAAACTAGAAATTAAGTAAGTTAGTTTTTACATGATTAAATGAGTGGTTTTAGAAAAATAATTGTGTCTTAAAACATATTATAGAGTGAACTTGAAAATGGGTATGAATTTGATAAATTCCCTTGAATTGGGCTTGTATTTCAGGAAGAATTTTGAAAGATCCTTTTAAAACATGTAACTACCCATAAAAGAAATATGGATTCTTGTTGGTAAATATATACAGAACATTCTCATGGAATTTATAATGATTAAATAATAATATATAATAATTTAATTGAGGTAAGTATAGAATAAGAGTAACCCGAATGAAAATGGAGGTTCGGGTAAGAAACCCTTACCTTATGTCCAAATATGTTTCGTTCTTGAACTTAAGGTCCTGGAATATGAAATTAGGATTATTAATAACTTAATTCAGAACCTATTAGACATGTATTTGATTTATTATAATTTTATTAAGTTCATTTATAGTTGTTTTTATGGGTTAAGAGATTCAATATCATCATTTGTGAGTGCTCGTTTCATTAGTTTTCATGATCGGTTCGTTTGTATGGAAGTTAATGTAAAATGAAAATTAAATTATAGAATTGATGTTATATGTTATTAATGTTCATAAAAAAGGTTAAATGATCATATAATTCATTTTTTTCTTTGGGTGAGGATGAATCATTAGATAAAATTTTAATGATAAACGCTTGGATTAATTTGGTTGTTTTTCGATCACCATGAACTCATTCTGTTTTATAAATTAATACCATGTGTAAAAAATGATTACAGAAAATTACATAGGATATATTAAATATATTATGATCTGGTTCAACCATAAAAATGGTTTTATAATCATAATTGAATATGGTAATAGAAGTTGAAAATATGTCTTCCTTGAATGTGATAAATTAACACATCTCATATGGTGTTTTGATTTCTAGTATAGAAGGAGGGGAAAAGAGAGATGATGATGAATTATTAAATTATAATAACAAAATTATAGTACATGTAAGTTACTAGAGTTATCATAACATTTTGAGTAAAGGATGTGAGGAAATAAAAAGAAATAAAGGAACTTTAAAGAAAATAAAAAGAAATGAAAAGAGGAATTTACCTCTTGAATCTATCTTCCTTGACAGCCTCTTTAGGGGAGAGGATTTGGTATTTTAAAGAGACCAAGGGCTAGTGGACACGAGGAGGATATTGGAAGGAAATTTTATCAGAATTTAGATAAGGCATAAGTCTTGAGAAGAGTGAAGAGAAGAGGGAGTGAGGGGTGGTTTTTATAGTGGAGGAGATGAGTGGTTTTTGAATATTTTATTCATTGTTTTATTATTTTGCTCAAGACAAGCAATGGTGTTGATTATTGTGACTAAAAATAGTAATAAGTGCATGTGAGTTTGAACCAAGTGTGATTTCATCAGCCTTAACTCACCTATAACTCAATAAATCATGTATTTAACATTTATCGTAAATTGCCGTATTTTATTATTCACCAAAAATTCCATTATTTCTAAAAAATCCCAAAAATTCACCCTAACTATTTTTCAACATGTATAATTAAAATATGGACTCCATTTTATCAAAATAATTTTTGAAATATGTGAAATTTAATTTTTAAATAAAATCACCATTTACTCGAAAAATACAGTTTTTAAAACTAAAATTGATTTTATAATACCCTTAAAAATTAACTAAGGACTTATTAAATTTTCCTAAAATTATAGGACAATAAAATATTTATTTAGGAATACATTTTATGAAAATGAATTTTATTTTTAAAAAAATTATTATTTTAAAATTTTAACTAAATATTCATTACTCACAAAAATACCAACACTTGATTATTAATTTCTAGAATACTCTATTTCATTCATAAGGTGTCTAAATTTTGTTTATACTTTCATGGGAGATATTAATATTTATAAGGGTACATTACTATTCATAAGGGTCAAGTTACTATTTACAAAAAATGTAAATTGATCCTATCTGACTCTAAATATCTTACTGAATGCAATCGCTTATGTCAGTTTTTTGAAATTTAAATTACAGAGGTGGAAAAATTATGCTTACTCGCTAAGTTATAACAAAGTGGTGTTTTGTAGAGACTCAGTGTTTCATATATTCAATATTAAATTTATTTATAAATCCTTGGGGTGTCACATTTATAATCATAATTATAAATACATATATATCTATTTATATTCATAAATATAAATAAATAAATACCAATAAAAATATATAATTAAATATATATATATATTTACGACTATAAATAGATATATATTTATTTATAATTATAATTATAAATATAATAAATATATTTATTGTAAATATATTTATTATAATTTCATAATTATTAAACTATAAATATATATTTATTTAAATAATTATGAAATTATAAAAAATATATATAATTAATATATTTATTTTAATTTCATAAGTATTTAAATATACATACATACATACATATATATATATATTTATGACTATATATAATTAATATATTTATTTTAATTTCATAAGTATTTAAATATATATATATATATTTATTTATATTTATGACTGTAATTAAAATATATATGTAATAAATATATATTTATAATAAATATTTAATAAATATATATTTATAATAAATGTGTAATAAATATATATTTATATTATATATATATATATAAATTTATAGTTATTAAATAATTATAAAATTATAATAGATATAAACAAATATAATTCTAAATAAATATAAATATATTTAAATAACTAAAAAATTATAATAAAGATACTAATTATATATAATTATAAATATAATAAATATATTTATTATAAATTTAAAATTATAAATAAATATATTTATTAAATATGTAAATATAAATAAAGAAATATTTATTTATAGTTATTTTTATAAATATATATATTTATTAAATATTATAGTTTTATTAGTGCTTTTTTAGCACTAATAAAGATTGACCTTTATCAGTGCTAAAAAATGCTGATAAAGGCATATTTTATCAGCGTTTTCTATTTTAACGCTGATAAAACATACCTTTATCAGCACTTTTTAGCTAGCACTGATAAAAGGTTTACCCAGTTTTATAAATAAACCTTAACAGTCTCCTCCTCTTATCGCACAACTCAAGCTCTCACATATTTTGAACCCTACCGCTACCTCCTTCTCCTCCTCCTCCTCTACCACCACCACCACCACCTCCTCCTCCTCCTCCTCTGCTGCGAAGCCCTCCTCCTCCTCCTCTACCACCAACTCCAATCTTCACAAAGCCCTCCTCCGCTACCGTGAAGATCTCCTCTGCCATGGAGCTCTCCTCCGTGTACCCCACCTCTGTCGCCAAACCCCACCTCTACCGTGAAGCCCTACTCCTCTGCAAACCCACCTCCACCGCAAACCTAGATCCTCAGGTGCTACCACTATGAGTACTCTTGTAATGCTCTAAGTAATTTTTTTGTTCGATAATTATATGGTTATCTATTGTATGCTTGTGGCCCAATTGATGTTTAGTGGCATAGGAATTGGTTTGTTTGTTAGGTGATTTTGAGAATGGAGGCCAGGTTTGGCTGAAGATCATGTCATAGAATACAACCCATCCATTTTTAGTTATGTTTTTTCAGTGTAGTTTCACATGTCTTTCATCATCTATTTACATAAGTATATGGTTTATTGTGTCTGACTTCATTAATATAGCAATGTTCATGTTTCTTTTATATTTTTATTCAATTATAGAGGAATTTATTGTTTATTTTTCTTGAGAATTTATGTCATATGAATATTTCATGTCAGTTCTTAGGATATTTTGATTATATATTATCAATTTACTCAAAGTGGGAAAATTGTGACCCACATATTAAATTAATACACTAAGTGATTGGCACCAGCCCTAGTGAAGTGATGTACACTCTTAGGGTATTAGTGAACTAATTCATCTATTTTGAGATTTATTCATTATACTTTCACCCATATCTCGTCATAATGTCACCCATAATCACTAACTTTCATGTCCATGTTGGAGGAGTAGATTATAGACATCATTATATCCATGGATAATAAACAATATTAGTTATCATCCAAAGTAATTACCCCATCTAGTAATATACTTTCATCCACTATTCCACCAACCCCAACCCATGAAAAATATTCTCTATAAGATTTAGAGTAGTAGAATAATGAAAAATATGACACTATAAAAATGTGAAAATGGAGGTATGTAGAGAAAAAGACTAAGGAATAAGAGGAGAAATATATGTAGGAAGAAAAATAGTGAAAAAAATAATGAAGTAATGATGAAACTATTCTCAGAGGCTTATCCTGACCACTTCATGCACCAGGTGGAACATGTTCATGTACTTGATCCACTTACTTAGGTATGAGATGAATTTCCTGTTTAAGAGAAAGAAATACTATGATACCTAGAACAATTCATATAACTCAAGTACCCTGAGCTCCTATCAAAATATGTACGTTTTTGGTGAACCTTAAAGGGCCAACCCCATTCCATGCTAAAAACACCTCCATGGCGTAGATCCCAACTTGAAGCTCAACCCAATCATTATCCAACAATGTAATTTTTAGTATAGAGTAATAACTATGGGAACCAATATTTGGAATAATTATTCCTTCTTCTTGGTTTATAAAGTCATAATTGAGGATACGAAAATCTATATGGTTCACCTTCTTGATGAAGCATCCTATAACCAAGATCTTTGCTTAGGCTAGTTCATGGTGATGATTAATCCAGCTCACTAGTTGATTCCCTAGTTATAGTGTTGCTATCGACGCATCACCAAAAAACCCAAATCAATATATGGGAAGCCTCTATGATATAAGGTAGTATTGAAGACCCACCCTAATGATATTTGAGTGTAGTAAATGACTCATTCAAACACTATGTAATTGGTTGGGAATTTCTAGTTATTACCAGAGGGTCAACCAAGATTCTTCCTGATTGGAAGTGCTAAGAAGGCCTTAACCAAGAATGTGGTATGGTTCCTTTTATTAGATATTCATGAGATATCCTTCTAATATCTTAATGGGAGATTGATGAAAACACCAATATTAACCATAAATGATCTAGGTAATGAGTATGGATTATATTGTGATGTATCAAGAGTCAGTATTTGAACAATTCTAGTCCATGATGGTTGTGTGGTTGCTTATGGTTCCAAAAATTTAAAGACACATAAGATAAACTTCCCAAATCCTTTCCTAGATTTGGAAATAGCGGTGATTTCCATGAGGTGTTATTGGTATTATATTTAGGGTGAGATATTTTTGGAATACACTAAAAAGTGTTTGAAATATATTTAATTACAAAGTGAAATAAGCCATTGATAGCAGAGAAGGTTTGAGTACCTATAGTTCTTTAACATTGGCATAATGTATATCCTCAAGTAGGGGAACATTTTTTATAATGTACTATATTGGAAATATCAAGCTTAGGCAGTACATGATTCAAGCATCAGTGGAATATGGTTACCCACTTTGAAGAGATGTGAATTTATGTTCAAAATTATCATGGCCAAGTGACACTTATGTCTTTATCTATCACTTATTCGTTCCTTAGTAATATTATGGGATTAAACTATAGGATTCATACTATTTATTCATGAGAGACGTGATAAACCTTTTATATCTTTATATTTTATTAATTTTTGGTTATTTTTTATTCATGTGGCAGCTCTTTTAAAATGATTCAAGGGTTTTTAAATGTTTCTTAAAAAATTATATGTGTTAAACATACCTTTTTTTGGTTTTAAATAGCTTTAAAATGATTTAAACACTTGGAATAGACTTAGGTTTCATTCCAAGTGTTTGTCAACTCACCCGATTGACTTTTATAAAGGGATGTGAATGTTTGTAAAGAATATTTAATGTTGGTTTCATTTTAAAAAGGGTGTGTTATTTTAAAGAGGAATTTGTGTAAATTGTTGGTTTTTTAATGGTATTTCAAGTGTGATTTTATAAATAGTTTTTAAAGGAATTTGGTGATAGATTTTAAGATGATGAGTCCTAGGTAAAGAAATTCAATAATAACTATCATTCAAATGTTGAGTTCCCCTTATTTGAAATTCCCCTTTTGTGCATTTATTTTTTTAAATATTAATATCACCAAATCAAATAGGATGGATATGAATAAAGAATGGATGGATACTAATCATCTAACAAAAGATTATGAAGATGGAGTGGAAGAGTTCATCAATTTTTCAAAAGTTCGTGCATATGAACCTTATCAAATCCTTTGTCTATGTTTATGCTATTATTATTAAAGATAAGTTAGTCTATAGGATTTAGAAGAAAGCTTGATCTATCATGGAATTGATTGAAGTTATAAATGTTGGAATAAACATGGGGAAAAATAAAATGTAGCTAGTGGATAGGATAACACTGTGTTTTATGGATCATCTTATATGATTACAAGTTTAGACAATGAAGAAAACCATATCGAGGACATGATTACAAATATGAATGATGATGAATATTGTATTGAGGAAATGACAAGGACAGTTGAATATGGACTTCGTGATTGCCCAAAATTGTTTGAACAATTAAATAGTTGTGCAAATATGCCATTGTATGGTGGTTGCACTAAATATACAACATTGTCAACTGTACTAAAGCTGTATAATTTGAAAGCAAGAAACAGATGGAGTAACGCCAGTTTTATAGAATCACTTTCTCTCTTGAATAGCATACTCTCAAAAGATAATGAGCTCCTAAGCCGAACATACGACGCCAAAAAAATGCTATGCTCAATAGGTATGATCTATAAAAGAATAAAAACCTTCCCGAATGATTTTATACTATTTTATAAGGACCAAAAATTGCTTAGAGAATGCCCAAAGTGTGGTGCTTCACGACCAAAACCACTAAAAGGTTAGATGAAAATTTAATCGATGATAACCCTTTCATTAGGACATAACAATAATTTCTCAGTAGTACCAATGTAGATGATGTTTTGTATGTTAGAGGAGACCAAAATTAATATATTTGGATCATTGATAGAGGGGTAAAATCTCTTCATCCTTTAAAAAAGAAAAAACAATTTCAATAACTAGGTTACATTTTTTTAATATACATCATGTTACCTCATGTTATTATCTGTTTTCTACTGCATTTATGTACTCTAAATTAAATGTTAAACAAATTTTGAAGATATTTAATTTCATATGTGCTGGTGCTCCCAATCCTAAGGACAACAAGTCTCTCAACCTATTGTTTCTTGCAGTGCAGAGGAACAACCTTTTGTATATGATGGTGCTCCTATTCCTAAGGAACAAAAGGTTTCTCAACCTAATACTGCTCCCAGTGCATAGGTACAATGACCATCTTCACATGTCGATGCTACCACTCTAGAGGAAAATATTAACATTGTTGATTCTAGGGAAGTGGTAGGAAATGAAGGACCGACGTTGCAGAAAAAAGAGGAGCTTTGTAATTTGATGGTGTTAGCAAAAATCATTAAGGTGAAAGTCGAAGGCATCAAATTTGAGGTGGTATGGAATGTGCGGGGTTAACATGTTAATCCCAACAAGGCCATGTTCAATAGTTATATTTTAATAGTCACTCAGCAACGCGTTCCGATTGATGTAGATTCATGGCACCATGTTGTGCCTCAGCTGAAATCACTGATGTGAGAATAGATTATGATAACATTATGATATCATTTATTTATTTAACTAAAAAATAAAATAACAAAACATTGATTTACTCTTCATCATCCATTATAGATTTCATTTATAGTATATGAATCCCACAAGAATTATGTATTAATTATTACTAGAATTATTCATAACGTATTTTACACAATTCTAACAATACATCATATTAAAGATGTTAAAGGGAAAATAAACCTGTACCCACTGGTTATCTATGCACACCCAATAACCCAAGAAGTATGAGATGTGTTTAATAGTTGTCGTGAAGATGTGTATTTTCAGGTACATTGTGGCTAGTAATACGTTGTTTGATGATATGTGTATTCATCACTTTGATTGATAATTTTTTTATTTATGAAACAATAACTATGTGATGAAAATAAGGAATGAGTAGAAAAACCAGCATACCCCTACCATAAAGCAATGATGAGGTACACTTCACTTGAAAAAAAATTGGTACATATTTTAAATTTACTGTAATAATTTTATATGGCATGAAACAATACCATAATTATGTTCCTCTATTTATATAAAAATTGATGACTCGAAATCCAAAGCCACTTCCATCCCACGCCATGTGCTATGGAAGGAGGTGTGTGTAAATAAATACAGAAATCTAATAGATAAAAACACATAAAAAGTATGGGAAGCATGTGTAAGTATTACATAATAATTTTTTTTTGCTTTAAATCACCATTACATAACAATGATCACTTATTTTCCTATATTTTCTATCCGATATAGTCACATGAATCAGCAAGACCTAATCTGGATGAACAAAAACTATCAGTGTCCTTGAAGCGGCTAGATTAGTCTGGCCGCATCAGAGGTTTGGGTTTTGGGTTGACAACCTGAACATATTTTGAGAAAAAAACAAGAGGACAGTCAAAGTGAATTAATAAAACAGATGAGAGAAACAATATCTACCCTTGAAGGAAAATTCCAATGGTATAGAGAGATGATGTAAACTTTAATGGGGGAGAGGAAAAGAGAAGAAGAAACTCAAGAATATACACCACATGGAGATCACACCCCACCCCACTAGCTATGAGGATAGCCATTCCCCTCAAAGAGATGTCTTAGTCGAGGTAATTAATGTTATAATAAATGTTTCTCTGAAATGTGAATCATACAGACACTGATACCTTTCCTATACTGATATTCTATAGGGTGATAATGACTGTGATTTATATCTAGCAACACCCACCCATATCATTGTGGCAAGGGATACAATGTTCAATATTCAAAATGACATGCTACACAACAGACCACTTCCAATAGGTCATGTGCGAGTGTTAATCAATGTATCCCATGAACCGAGCATAGAGCTACCTATTCCAATTCATGAGGATGATATTAATACAGTCGAAAAATATTTTATAACATTCACCGCATGACCATCAAATCTTGTAAAAAAACATGTCAATAAGGGGGTATTAATTTCCAATTTACTTTTAAATCTAAACCTTTAATAATTAATAAAAAAAAGGTCTGAACTAATGAATTCTATTATAGATGGAAAAAGAGAAGGGGATAAAACTAAAGACCGTCTCAAAACCATCTACATGATCGACCAACCAATCAAAAAGATCTACCAAAAGCACCATTACCCCACCCATTCTATATCCACATTTACTATTATTGAAGGTTCATGTGGATAAAAAGTTAAAAATAGTCACAATCACATAGTTTATTTTTAATAAAATATGTACAGAGAGAAATAGAAAATACTTCATTGGTGTTGAGAGTGAAACTGAAATACTCGACTATGAATGGCCAGGTGGCTTAGTTGTAAATGTATACCTAAGGTATGTTTTCATGATTTTATTTTCCAAAATCTGATATACTGTATTAATTATGACTAAATACATTTCATATTTTGGCAGGAATATATATGAAAAACAATTAAAGATATTTTCCCATGAAAAAAAAATTGGACTCGTTTTTCCTCACATCACCTCTACAGAACAAAAAAACCAAAAAATGATGAAATAGTGACAGATCTAATCAAATACTTTGAAGGGAAAATTTCAGATTACATACTCTATTTAATACCAATGATACAGGGGTAAGATTCTTCAATTTAATCATATCAAATTTATTTTCATTTCTTTCATTATTTATTCCTTTGTATGTTTTTAGACAACATTGGATGCTTATTATGGTAAATTTGGATACTCCAAAGATTTATTTTTTGGATTCAATAAATAGATATCCAATAAACCATCCACACATGATGGAATTTTTCAATTTTTAATAAACTACATCCAACATTTTAGAACTAAAAATAAAGTTATATAATTTATATTATCTTTTAATGAGGATTCATTTATGATAGGGAGGTGCATCAATATTGTGAAAAACAAGGAATGAGGCTAGGGGATAAGCATGAGGACCAAGAAAAGTACTAATAATAGAAAAGTATCGGGGTATATATAATAATATTTCACTATCCAAACACATATAAAAAAATTACTTATTATCCTCAATGTTTCTATAGTGTTCGAAACAAACCAATGTAAAATATTGCGGTTAATATGTTTGCAAATTTATGAGAGATATCATATTCTATGAACAAAATTTCATCCCTAAAGAAGTATTTTCGAAGATAATTATGTTTTTAGTTAAAGTGTTTATTATTCCTTTGTGTATTTATATTTTTCCAGTACTACAATGACTGTCGAAAAGACTCATATTCACAAGATGATATAGATGTGCTAAAAAACGAATGGGCAACATACCTGATGGAAGAATGTACATAAATAACATGAAGATGTGACTTACATTGAAGTAGTGTATTGTTTCGTATTTATGTTTAATTTACTTCTTTTTAGTATTACTCGCATAATAATTGTTTTCTTATATAGGTGGATTCCTTTATTCGAGTCGGGGAGGTTTGTTCAAAGATTCTCATGTTCATGAGAGATTGGACTTCTAGGATGTAGCTGAGATAATGAAAACAAGGAAATGGGTTAATAGTGTATAAATGTGAATTCATACTACTTATTTATTTATTTAATTTTGTCAGCATTTATCTACTATTTTTAAGTTTATTTTATTATCATTTTTATCTAATAATTATTTATTTATTTTACAGATCTTTTAGGAAGTCATATTTTCCTTTCAATTATCAGAAACAAGCTATAAAAGAGAGAACATGTTGAATGAAAAGTATTAATTCTCAGTAGTTTAATGCAATGTATGACTTCCCAAAATATATTTCATGAATATTTTCCTGAACAATGTACTAATCAGCCATATCTTAATCAGTCGCACCTCAATCTGACACACAGTGTGCTCGGTATGACTCAAAGTGTATGTTTTTAGTTTATAATATTCTTTGATCTTTTAAGATTAATGTCTTCTGAACTACCATGATTTTATCTATGACTCATGATTATGATATATGATATGAAGGGTATGAATTTCTAATGTTAATATCACCTTCTAACATATTTATTCTCATGTTATCCTTATATGATCATTGATATCTCCCTTTTTTACACTTATTGATCATCTATGATCACCCTTTATGATGTTTCATATCCTTATTTTACTAAGAATTGTTTTAGGAATGATATATCTAATAAGGTTTCTAGTAAATAATAACTTAATGAGAGACTCTTATGAACTAGTTCTTTATGTTTTCATGTTTCCAAAAGCACTAGACCTAAACTATTCTGGAAAGTATCATCATGTTATGGAAGGAATATTATTCTACTAATATGTGATTTCTATGTATGAAATGTTTGGGTCAATATAGTTAGTATTAGAGCAACCGACCTACTCAAAATTGAGAAAAAATAACAAGTGAATGGTATCACTCAAAGTGCGTCTTTTTATTTAAAATTGAAATTGCTTTTAGTAAAAAGAACAAGTGACATAATAAAAACCAACCAAATGCATTTGGATTGTTTTGATATTTTAGAAAAATTATCCATGAGTCATTTGTGACATGTAAAAATCAAAAGAACCTCAATATGATTCACTGTGTGGCCGGTATGACTTTAAGTGTGTATTTTTATATTAAATTGATATTAAATTGAGAAAAAATAACAAGTGAAATACTGAAAATTATAAAAAAACATTTGAATTGTTTTTATACTTTTGGAAAATGATCCATGAGTCATTTTTGATGTTTAAGAATCAACCACACCTTAATCCAACACACAGTGTGACCGTTATGACTAAAAGTGTCCGTTATCAGTTTAAAATTGATATTTTAGTTCAAAACATGTCACTCACTAAAAACCAAGAAAAAGTGTTCCAATTTTCTTGATAATTTAGTAAATAGATTCATAAGTCATTTGTAACGTTTATGAACTAGACTCATGTTAAATCGATGCATGATGCGACCGGTATGACTCATAATGTGTGTTTCTAGTTTCAAATGACATTTTAGTAAAAAAAACACTACTCACATACTGAAAACCAAGAAAACATATTCAGATTATTTTGATACTCTAGTAAAATGATCTATATGTCATTTTTATGTGTAGGAATCAGCCGTACCTCAATACGATCCATGGTTTGTCCGGTAAAACCCAAAGTGTATCTTTTTATTTAAAATTAACATCAATTTAAGTAAAAACAACAAGTGACATACTGAGAACAAAGAAAACACATTTGGATTGTTTTGATATTTTATTAAAATGATCCATGAGTCACTTTTGATGTGTAGGAATCATATTCACCTCAATACAACACATTTTTTGGATAGTATCACTCAAATTGTCTCTTTTTATTTAAAATTGATATTAATTTAAGTGAAAACAACAAGTAACGTACTGAAAACTAAGAAAAACATTCAGATTGTTTTGATACTTTAGGAAAATGACTCACGAGTCATTTGTGACATGTAAGACTCAGCCTAACATCAATATGATGCACAGTGTGGCTGGTATAACTCAAAGTGTCTCTTCTTATTTAAAATTGACATGAATTTAAGTAAAAACAACAAGTGACATATTGAAAATCAAGAAAATTAATTCAGATTATTTTTATATTTTAGGAAAACGGTATATTAGTCATTTTTTATGTTTAGGAATTATATTAACCTCAATATAATGAATGGTTTAACTAATATCACTCAAAGTGTCTCTTTTTATTTAAAATTGACATTAATTTAAGTAAAAACAACAAGTGACATACTGAAAAATGAGAAAACACATTCAGGTTATTTTGATATTTTATAAAAATGATATATTAGTCATTTTTGACATTTAGTGATTGGATTAAACTTAATAAGATGTATGGTTTGGCTGGTATAACTCAAAGTGTCTCTTTTTATTTAAAATTGACATGAATTTAAGTAAAAACAACAAGTAACATAATGAAAACTGAGAAAATGCATTCAGGTTATTTTGATATTTTAGAAAAATGAGATATTAGTCATTTTTGATGTTTATGAATTAGTATCACCTCCATATAATGCATGATGTGTCCATTATCACTCAAAGTGTCTCTTTTTATTTAAAATTTTCATTAATTTAAGTAAAAACAACAAGTGACATATTGAAAATCGAGAAAACACATTCGGATTGTTTTTATATTTTAGAAAAATGATCTATTAGTCATTTTTGACATGTAGGGATCATCCAAACCTCAATAAGATGCATGGTGTGTTTGGTATAACTCAAAGTGTATCTTTTTATTTAAAATTGACATTAATTTAAGTAAAAACAACAAGTGACATAATAAAAACTGAGAAAATGCTTTAGAATTGTTTTGATATTTTAGGAAAAAATATATTAGTAATTTTTGACATGTAAGAATCAGTTTCAACTCAATATGATTCATGGTGTTGCTGGTATAACTAAAAGTGTCTCTATTTATTTAAAATTAACATTAATTTAAGTAAAAATAACAAGTGACATACTGAAAACTGAGAAAAAAAATTAGGATTGTTTTTATATTTTTGTAAAACAATATATTAGTCATTTTTGAAATTTAGGAATAAGACGTGCCTCAATATGATGCACGGTGTGTCTGGCACAACTAAAAGTGTCTCTTTTTATTTAAAATTGATATTAATTTAAGTAAAAACAACAAGTGACATAATCAAAACTGAGAAAATGCATTCAGATTGTTTTGATATTTAAAAAAATGATCTATTAGTCATTTTTGATCAATAGGAATCAGCCTCACCAAAATATGATTCATGTTCCTAACGGTATCACTCAAAGTGTCTCTTTTTATTTAAAATTGACATTAATTTAGGTAAAAACAACAAATGAAATACTAAAAACCAAACAAAATCATTCAGATTGTTTTTATATTTCATTAAAATGATTTATTAGTCATTTTTTATGTGTAGGGATCATCTTCACCTCAATAAAATTCATGGTGTGCCCAGTATAACTCAAAGTTTCTCTTTTTTATTTAAAATTAACATTAATTTAAGTATAAACAATAAGTGACATACTGAACACCAAGAAAACACATTCATATTGTTTTTATATTTGAATAAAATGATATATTAGTCATTTTTGAAGTGTATGAATCAGTCACACCTCAATACGATGCACTATGTAGTCGGTATCAATAAAAGTGTCGCTTTTTATTTAAAATTGAAATTAATTTAAGAAAAAACAACAAGTGTGATACTGAAAACTGAGAAAATGAATTTGGATTATTTTGATACTTTATAAAAATGTTCTATTAGTAATTTTTTATGTATAGGGATCATACTCACCTTAATACGATACATGGTGTGATCGGTATAACTCAAAGTGTCTCTTTTTATTTAAAATTGATATTAATTTAAGTAAAAACAAAAAATGACATAATGAAAACCTAGAAAACACATTCAGGTTGTTTTTATATTTTAGGAATATGATCTATTATTCATTTAGTTCATGTAGAAATTATCCTTAACTCAATACGATGCACGGTATGGCCGATATCACTCAAAGTGTCTCTTTTTATTTAAAATTGACATTAATTTAAGTAAAAACAACAAGTGACATATTGAAAACCAAGAAAACATATTCGAATTGTTTTGATATTTTAGAAAAATGATATATTAGTCATTTTTTATGTTTAGGGATCATCCGTAACTCAATACGATGCACGATGTGGCCGGTATCACTCAAAGTGTCTTTTTTATTTAAAATTAACATTAATTTACATAAAAACAACAAGTGACATACTAAAAACTATTAAAACACATTCTTATTATTTTTATACTTTAGGAAAACAATACATGAGTCATTTTTGATATGTAGGAGTCAACTAAACCTCAATACAACACACGTTGTGACTGTTATGACTAAAAGTGTCTGTTATTAGTTTAAAATCGACATTTTAGTTCAAAACATGTCACTCACTGAAAACCAAGAAAATATGATCCAATTGTCTTGATGATTTAGTAAAACATTTCATAAGTAATTTTTGACATGTATGAAGCAGTCTCATGTCAAGCTGTTGTATGATGCGACCGGTATGACTCAAAATACGTGTTTCTAGTTTGAAATAACATTTTAGTAAAAAAACACATCTGACATACTAAAAACTGAGAAAACACATTCAGATTGTTTTGATAATTTATGAAAATGATCCATAAGTAATTTTTGACCATTAGGAATTATCCACACATCAATACGATTCACAGTGTGGCTGGTATAACTCCAAATGTGTTATTATTTAAAATTAACATTAATTTTAGTAAAAGAACAAGTAACATACTCAAAACTGAGAAAACACATCTAGATTGTTTTGATATTTTATAAAAATGATTCATAACTAATTTTTAATGTGTAATAATCAAACCCACCTCAATAGCATGCATGGTGTGACCGTTATAACTCCAAATGTGTCATTTTTATTAAATATTGACATTTTATTAATGTGTTCTTTCATATTAATATTTAATTTATTTCTTTATAGTATTACTAATAAAATATTTGTTTTCTTATATAGGTGGAATATTTTTATTGGGTTGAGATGATTTGTTTGGAAACTGATACCATGGGAAGACATTTTTGAGAGGGGATCACGGGCGTCAAAAGATGAAATATTAATGTTTTAGAATGTTTTTTGGACAATTGTAAATGTAATTCTATATTTTTTTTGTTTAAAATGTAAATAGAATTGTTTTTTTGTACATACCATGGGAGGAAATTTTTGTATTCATGATTGTAATTAAATATATATATCATTGTTTAAAATTATAGCATTATTTGAAATAATAGGGAAATTACAGTTTTTTGCTTATGGGTGTGTTGTTATATTAACAACACAAGCAGGCAGCTAGACCTTCATCAACAATATTTTTAGCACTAATCAAGGACCCCCTTTATTTGTACTATTTAAAATTTGGATAAATTTGGTCTTTATTAGTGCTAAAAAAGAACTTATAGAGGGCGTCCTTTATCAGCACTTTTTTTAGAGCAGATAAAGGACCCCCTTTATCATCACTATGATTAACAACACCTTTTTAGCACTATTAAAGGACATTTTGTGCATTGTGAAAGGCCATATGTGTAGTAGTGTATGAAATATTCTATCGACCTAAACAAAATCACCACTAATCTCAATCTCTTTTTCTAATTGTCAAGGGATAACAACTTGCAACGAGTCTCAGTTTGTTATTGGGGAACAAATTTCCCTCTTGAAATAATAAGATAGTTCAATTTTGGATTCTATTGAACATTCAAAATGACTCATCTGTATGTTGAAAATTTTCAAAATTTTAACTTGTTCACCAAGGGTACATGTTGTGACTTATATCAGTATAAACTAGTCTCTATATAAATGTAGTTAAAAATAAAATTAACAATCAATACGTATACAAAACATCACCTATAAACATAAAATATAGCTAACAAAACTCCACATAAACTAAGTAGACTCAATGATGTACCTTACAAATCCTCTTTTCAATATTGGCTTCCCATACTCCAACACCTTGTTGAGACTGAACCTGTTAACACAACAACAATTTCCAAAAAACCAACATGCATTCAAATAGATACATGCATAGCTGTTCATACCTGAAATGAAACCAATGAATTTTCCTGTGCATTGAAGTTCACATGCATGGTGTGAGTATACAAATACCTTGTAGGCATAACCAAAGATCTCAACTCATGCAATGAATAATCAAGTATGCAAGGAAATGCATCTACAACATTTATATATGTATACATAAACAATTAAATTGATAAAAAAAGTATGTTAGAAGTCACAAAAAACATATATTAATTACATTATAGCAATTTATTATGCGCCACTAAGATTACTCAAACCTACCTTCAGCCAAGCTCAGAAACCCAACAATGGAATCTAAATTCCAAGAGGTTCCTATACGCCAGAAAAATACCTAGAGTAATAAAAAAAGTTCCATAGGGAGTAAAATGAGTCCTTGAAGGAAACTATCATTATTCTCATATTCACTCTAATACCATTTGTAACATCCCACTTCAACTCATTTGATTGAGAGGAGTTAGAGACACTACTAGCCTTAGGTGGCATCCCCAAGACACCAAAGACTAACAATAAATGCCAAAGTATTATGATAACATTGGGGGAAAATTTTCCCTTTAGAAATACAAAAATGTTACAACATAAAAATAAACATCCAAACCATTTAAATGATACATGAATATAAGCAATACAACTCAAAGTTAAAACCAAAATAATAACAATATCAGAGTGACAATGGAATAAAGAACATAAACTAATGAAACCCAAAATGACAGTATGACCTAGTGACGCCATAGTGGAATAAACCCAAGTACAACTCGAACTTGCTCCAAGATCCAGCACCACCTACCATTCCCACAATATCAATATTCATTTCTAGGGAAATAAGATACTTTTCCCTTCCATGTTTCTCAATATAAAACATCAGCAAAAAAATCAATGTTCCCAAGTAGGGGTTGAGTATAACACTTAGTAGGTAATACCAAGAGGCTTCCCAACACACACCACCAGGAGAATAACCAGTTATCAAAATTTATATAAAAAAATTGAAAAACATTTGAATAATTTATATATATATATCTATGAAAAACATGTGAGAAAATACATAAACAAACTTATTACCATTCATTAATACTGGACTTAACCATTGCCACGTTCTCTCAATCACACATACACTCATAAACACACTCAAGCATGGTTGATTAGGAACTAAATGAGGCTAATATTCATTGTTAATATATATAACATTCATGTTCTTTATTATTCATAAAACCCATTTTAGTGAATTTTACACTTTGAACATCATTTCACATTATAATTTGTACTTTCTTCTTAAAATGCACTATTATGTGGTACATTTTTTAACATCATTTAAAGTACCCAATGATATTTATTTTATTTAAATATTTAATTTTAAGGTTTATAATTATTTTGGGAACAATTCATACTTGTGGAGTGTTGGAAGATTCACATTGGAAGACCACCAAAATGGGATTTCATGCAAACAATTCGGGAGAAGGCAGATTGGACACCATCCCACTGATGAGAATGTGGGGCCCAACATACAGGCCCAATGAATCCCAAATTTCATGGTATGATAGAAGACATATATAGGAACAAATAATTTTTCAAGATTCAGTGCTAATTATTTCTACATGATGACAATTAAGGCGTCCCAAATAGAATATCAAAATTTCAGCCAGAATATGCGTCCCAGAATATTATCCCATTAAATTAGAAATAACTCCCTATTAAAAACTCCAAATGGGACCAAATTTTATAGGAGTTTAGAAGACATCCGGAGATAAATTTTCTTATTCTATGTCACACACTAATTCTGCCATATAGAAGGTCCTTTAGATGCGTCTGTTCGGTGGTTGCAAGCTGGCCGCCACCTTGGGTCAAGAGTGGAAAAGTTCAAGTTCCACAAGCTTTCCACCACCCTAGGCCTACCATAATCAAGTGGGATGATTTGTATTGTTGTAGGCTCATCCCAAGGCTCCCAAAATTAATATTTAAGGTAGTTTTGGTTGAGGAGTTTATCATCTTTGAGCTTTGTTTCATCTTAATGTTATGCTTCCAATTTGATGTTGTAATCACATTCCCTCAATTGTAAGTTCCTTGAATTACCTTAGATTCTTTATAAAAGTTCTTCATATTCTATTTTTATATTCTTTTTATTATTACTTTGATACCGTTTCCTCAAGATGTGAAATTTTTCATACCAAACCTTGTGAGATTATCACACAACGGTGGAGTGATTGTTATTTCATTGTTTTTTTTACTTCTCCAATTCCTCCCTCATGAGTCTACTTTACACTTCCATTGAAACCATAGGATAAATGGAGGGATAACCCACTTATGGGTTGATTAAATGGAGTAGCAAGGGTATGGATTGTATGTTATTCATCACTAACTTAATCTCTAATCACTTCTTTAAAATGAGATTTTTATTTGATGGTTTTAAAACTTCTTCATCCTTATTGAATTTTAAGGCCACACACTTCAAGTGCTAATATGAACCTTTAACTTGGAGTGCTCAAAGATTTGATCCTTCAAGTGTATATGTGATTAGTATTAGGATGTTTAGGCATTAAACAAGTGAGTTATGATTTTGTTTGATCTTATTAAATGAACTCATATCAAATATAAGAAATTTAAATAGTTGAAAAGGGAATGCATCCAATCCACCCCAAGTGATAACCTAGGATCAAATCATACTTTAAAATTGAATTAACTTCAGTTTCTTAGAGTTCACTTAAACCCATATACAATCAACCCAAGTTGGACACTTCATATCCAAAAACAGCCCATAAAATGTACATTTCTATAGGTTTCTTCTTAGGTCTCTGGGGATTTGACAACCCAAGCTAAACTACAAGGACCGTTCTACCTTAATCTCTTGGGTAAATTTAAGCATGAATCAAATTTTGGCACCATTTACGGGGACCTAATTAAGTTATCTTAGACACTAGCATCCTTTTTTTCATCTGACTTCTCTTTTCTCACTCTCTCACTCTTATGGAAGGCAATTTTGAAAAAATCCAAACATGGGGAACCTATTCCTACTTTTATCACCCAACCCCATGTGTGATGTACAATGAACATCCTAATTTTTATTGGTGGGATAATCAACAAACTATTGAGCCACAATTTTCTAACTCCTATGATCCACAAAACATGCCAACATATAATGAGTTTCAATCCCCACAAAGTCAATCTGAACACGCTCCTGTGCAATTACAACAACTTAATTATCCATCTAGAATAGACCATTTGGCTCAAACCCTTATCCATCCTAATCCACATCAATTACTTGAAAAACTGTGTCAATAAATGGAGATAATTAATTTTTAGGTTTCATCATTGAGATTAGAACTACAAAACTTTGAGACGGTTATGAAACCCATTCCCACTCATGCTATCCCTTCCTCATCATTGATAAAAGAATATTTTATCCCAAAAACCTCTCATGAATTTATTTAAGAACCAACATTTGGATTCGGGATAGATTAAGAAGGTAAAGGAATTATTGAAGGGTCTTTAAATCAATAGGAAATTGATTTTTTTGGATTCAAAAGAGGAGAATTTGACATCATGGATTGAGTCTCGTGAATGTAACTCCATTGATGATTTTTCAAAAACACCAATCATTGAAACAATAAGATAAATCACAAACTCTGAGTCCATACCCATTCCTAACACTGATATTTCCAATTTTGAGGTTGAATATTTTATTCCAAAGGAACCAATTCTATTGATAAATTTTTAAAATGAAATTGAGTTCAATTCAAAGTCCCAACCTATGTTTGAAAGTTTTATCCTACTTGAACTTGAACAAAAGGAATTTCCATCCACCCTCAAGTTTATATTCATTGGGGATAGCCAAAAACTTCCAGTTGTCTCCATTTATTATCTTGAAACCAATAAAGAGGTAATGATTCTTAGTGTCTTAGAAAAGACTACAAAAGAAACTGAATCCATCATTTCTGATATTTCTTGGCTTTACCTGCTCATTTTAGAATAGAGGTTTGTGAATGAAAAAAATTATAATCATAGAATCAATCTCAACCTAGTATAAGTGGTGAAACATTTGGTCCTTAAAATGTTTAAAGTTGGTATTGGGTAAGTTAGGGGTGTTCATGTCAAGCTTGCGACGTTAAACCAAAGCGTTGCATGGGAGGAAACCCATGGTTTTCATCTTTGTGAATCATCTTTTTTTTTTAAATAGGATTAATGAATCAATTTGATATTTAAAAATAATATAAAAATAGATTGTTGACATGTTCTTCTATTATGAGTATGGATGGGTATGAAATGGGAGCACCATATTCATCTATGTCACATGGTGTGATCCTTGAGTAATACCTTACCCAGACATTTAAAAAGAAGACAATGTATCATCAGTTTATTTTATTTTATTTTTATGTGTTTGTAGGTTAAAATAAAAATACAAAAAAATAAATAAAAATATAATAATAAAAAAAGGGGACACATCGTAGGTCGTGGGTCAAACCCCGTCACAACTGATGAAGCCACAGGGAATCGAACCTGAGACCGAAGGGAGATAGGGGCGTGCGCTTACCACTGACCTATGACTTATTGTGCTTCCTTATTCTATAATTTTTATATATATACTTATATTTTAATTTCTTTATTATATATATATATATATATATATAGTTTTTTTTGTTTTTTTTCACTAGGGAATTCTCAGAGTGACATCGAGATCAAGGGATTAAAAGGGAGCAACAAGAATTTCAACTTCAACCACCAGGTGACTTCATTCCATGATCCTCATTTTCAATTTCCTTTTTGAACTCCCATTCTCTGCCTCTACCCCCTTATAAATTTTCTTTTCTTTAAACACTAGGTACAATGTTATTTTATGTTGGGGGGATATAAAATAAAATTGCTTTTGTGTAAAAATATGAATGATTTGAAAAATAAAGTGTGCCTTAATGGAAGGAAAAATTTATTTAACCTTGAACATGATAATAGACATTGTACACTTTGAAACTGAATATTAAATAATTTAGCATTCCCTGATTTTTTATTTTAATCCATGAATAATTTCATGAGCATAGATTTTGGGAAGTGTGGCTGTCTAATGTGATATTTCATGGTTTATATTTTCATCCAAATAAAAAAATCACAATGCACGTCCTTTGGATAGTGGGGTATTAGTTTACGTTCATGGGGTCCCCAAAATAAATAGCATAGTTTTGGTGATAATTTTAGTTTTAATATGAGTATTCAATAAAAAAATTAAAAAACAATAAATTTGTGCATAGAGAAATGAAATGACCTAATGTGTGGCTTTTGGCACTTGGGGATCGTGACTCCATAGTTGTCTGGCCCAGAGTTAGTAATTTTATCTCTGTTTTTAGTAATTCGAATTTGTTTTTGACTGAGTTAACTCGAGATGATGCCCGAGTATGTGGGATTCACTTGGTGCCATAAGGTTTTTGAGCCTAGGAGTCATCGACAAAGCATCGTTACAGGGGTTGACTCTTTTGAGTGCAATTTCAATTACCATGGAAAAATTGCAAAAACAAAAAAAATACAATATTTTTTTTACTCATCTTAATATTGAAATGTGATTCCACCTATCACTTCCATCATTTACCTCTTGAATAAAGATAAACCCCCATGTCTAATGCGATGCGCAACACATCATCACTCTTAATTGATATTGGATGAAATATAGCGATGAATTTGAACAAAGGAATGTGCTTGGGATTGGGATCTGCTTATGAAACTATCATGTATTAAAATATTTTGATGGGTTTCATGATTGTTTGGTATAATGGTTTTTGGTGATCATTGTGTGTTAAAATGTTTTTGGAAAAGGGAATTCGAATTTCATATTGTTGAGATATATTTTGCTCGGGACTAGAAAAACTCAAGTTGGGGGGTGTTATTAGACACTAAATGAGGCTAATATTCATTATTAATATATATAATATTCATGTTGTTTATTATTCATAAACACCATTTTAGTTCATTTTACACTTTGAACATCATTTCACATTATAATTTGTAATTCCTTCTTAAAATGAACTATTATGTGGTACATTTTTGAACATCATTTAAAGTACCAAATGATCTTGATTTTATTTTCATATTTAATTTTTCAGGTTTCTAATTATTTTGGGAACAATTCATACTTGTTTTTGGAGTATTCACATTGGAAGACCACCAAAATTGGATTTCATGCAAACAATTCAGGAGAAGGCAGATTGGACATGTCACGACCCGTCCTCGGGGCCCGTTCCGTGACTACCCCAAGCCCGCCTTCCATAGGCCAGGGGCTGGCGACTAGCACCAAGGCGTAAAATCCCAGTAAACAGGGAAGGCATTGCCTTTATAAGTAACAACCACACAGAGTCAGCAAGCGGAAAGTAAAGTGCAGAAAAGTAAAGGGGGCCGGAAATACAAGCCCAACTGTAAAGTACAACTGAAAAGTAAAGTACAGCAACTGAAGAAAAGACGGCGGCCTCGTGTCGTCCACTGGCAATCCCACCTGAAGGGTGGGTACAGATAGCCTCCAGGCTCCTCGGGTCCCACGTCCGCTCCGAGCACGTCCCGCCCAGTGGTCCACCTCCAGGCACCGTCCTGCTCCACGCCCCAACCGTGATCAGCGCTGTCCGTCGTCTGCAACCAACACAACAAGGTGCGGGCATAGCCCGTGCAGGGGTGAGTACAAGCTACTCAGTAAGGACCCCGAGACCCCCGAAGGTCTCCCGAAATCCACAAAGGATATAGCACAAAAGAAAGATGCAATCACGAAGTAACATCTGACTCGACTTAGGTATATGCCCATACATATACCTAAGTTCCCAATTCTAGCTCTGCTCACGAGCTCAAGAACAACTCAATCCACAAAGGAAAGCAAGACTCAAATCCACAAGGAGAGTAAACAGTAAAATCCACATAGGATAGTTCAACACAATCCACAAAGGAGAGTAACATACGATTCAGCTCAACCAGGTATACTTTTTCAGATGACGTCAAAGATGATCACTGATCCATCTAAGTCGTCGGACCCACAAAGGATCGATAGGTACTAACCCCCGCAGAAGACCCACACAGGATCGGGCTCACACAGAACCTGTAGGCAGTGGCTCACACAGAACCGGTAGTAAGGACCCACATAGGATCGGGCTCACACAGAACCTGTAGCACTGATCCACGTAGGATCGCTGAGTGCAGTAGTCGACGCAGTCCACTGAGGATCTCTGCACAGTCGTCGCCGCAGTCCACGAAGGATCTCTGCTCTGCCGTCGTCGCAGTCCACGAAGGATCTCTGCTCTGTCGTCGTCGCAGTCCACGAAGGATCTCTGCTCTGTCGTCGAAGTCACAGCCAGCGCTAGGGTTCCCGCACAAAGCGAGCTCGTTTAGGAGGGTCCGCTCCACGAGCCGAGAGGCTGATACATCAACTGACACGTAGTCCGAAGTTGATGTATCCAAAAGTTCCGTATCGACAACAGGATCTCAACGCAACAGACGGCGCGTCAATCGGACGCCCGGTCTGAGAGTTATTGGCATTTTCGTCCCAGGGGCCCGGTTGGTTTTTAGGGAAAAACCGACCCGACCGTACTCCGCCTGTATCCGATCCTCGGGCAGAGTATGCCAAAAGTTCCGTCTCACTTAGAGGAAACTACCACGGCTGACGGTACGTCGTTCGGACGTCCGTAGCTCAAGTTATGAGCGTTTCTGCTCCGAGGGCCCGGTTGGTTTCGTGTACGAACCAACCCGGCCGAACCCAAAGTCTTCCGAAACCTTGAGTATAATATACCGAAACGACCGTCTCGATCCAAGGATCGCGTAGCCGCTGACGGTTCGTCAATCGGAGGTCCCAGGCCCAAGATATGGGCGAAGGACCGAAGAGGGCCCGAAACGGGGGTTCCGGGCCCGGGGCGACCCGGCCCGAACCCCCCCTGGGGTCGGCCGAACCGGGTCGGCCCGAACCGGGCCGGCCCGAACCGGCCCGAACCGACTCGGCCGGGTCCGGTCCGGCCTGGGCGCGGCCCGGCCGACCGGACCGGCCGGCTCGGCTTCGGCCGAGCGGCCGAGCAGGCCGCCGCCGCGGGTTTGACCCGCGGCATTTGGAGAAACGCGGCCCCCGCGGGGGGCCGCCTGTCACGCGGACGCGGCCGGGCCGCCGCGTCCGTTCCCGGTTCCGCGCGGCCGCGGAACCGGCCGCCGCCGCCGCGGCTTCAGCCGCGGCGGAAGATCTCCACGGCGGCGCGCCGGGCGCCGCCGCCTCCGGTCGCCGGCGCCGCCGCGCCGGCGACCCGTGCCGCCGCCTCCTTCCGCGGGCCGCCGGAGTTGCTCCGGTGGCCCGTTTTGCCTCCCGTCTGCGCCATTGTTCCTCCCGGGACGCGTCCTCCACTGCGGAAACAACGGATTGCCCTTGCCGCACGGTTCGTCGTCGTCCGCCAAATCCGCACAAAAAGGGAAGATCGGCGGAGGGTTGCCGGGTCTTGTTCGTTAGACCCGCTCCCTCCGCGTTAATCATAAACAACGGGAGAAAAGAATAAGATGATCAACACATGATCCAACAATTTTATTTAAAGATAAAATTGTTCGCTTGAAACCGGCTTTTTAAATTTTCAAGAACGTTCACGAGAAAATTTAAAAGGGGTAACTTTTCCAAAATAAATCCCTACCTCGAAGTCGTCGTCGGACGAGAGGTCGTCACGGAATCGCTCGTCGCGGAAGAAGGAGATCGTCGCGTCGTCGCGGTATCCGGCGTCGCGTCGCCAATCTCCGGATCAAGAACAAACAGATTTAATTAATTAAATCCGTTGTTATTGAAATTAAGAAGGGAGAATTTAGAAGTTTCGATTCTCACCTTTAACCGCCGATCGCAGGTTCGCCGCGGAAGAAGAGGCACCGAAGAAGAAGAAGAAGAAGGTCGCGGAAAAGCTGTTGACGTCGCGGATCGTGCGTCGTCGGATTCCGGTTCCGGCGTTCTTCGCGTTCTTCGCGTTCTTCGCGTTCTTCGCGTTCTTCGCGGAGAGGGTGGAGGCTCAGAGGAATTGCACAACGATAGCAATCCTCCAAAATAGACAAGTTTGTCTATTTTATTATTTTGCCAACAAACGTAAAACGCATAAGTAACGACCCAATTAATTTACGAAGAAACAGTCCATTTAATTCACGAAATAAACCGCCCAATTAAATGGTCTGTTAAGAATTAAAGAAAACGCGTCGGTTGACTTTTCAGTTACTTTGACGGGTTTTCGCGGGTGCGTTACTTAGCGAAAGAAACGGCGGGGCTCGTGCGGGTCCCACCGCACAAATATCCTACCAAGGGGTAGGACATTTCTGGATAGCATCCTATCCAGTTCAACTCAGTTCAAGCCGCCTTTAAGTGACTTTAAGTGGCTTCCAAGCAGTTTAAGTGAAATAAAATAAAGTTGTCGCACAAATTTATTTTATTTCTGACTTAAAGCCGCAAAATTTAAAAACCACGTCTGAGCAAACGCAACTCCGGAAGAGGCGTTTCTAAGCAAATACCGGCGCTGCGATTTCATCGGTGCCCTCAGAATTTGATTCCGGGCACCGGTTCAAAAGATAGAAAAACCCGCTCGTCCGTTCACTGAACGTACCCGAGCCAAACTTCGGAAATTGATTCCGGGCACACCGGGCCTCGGAATCAGGTGCCGTCTGAAGCTGCGCTCTTGTAAAATTCCAAAGAAAATTAAGAAAAAAAATTTCCTTGAAATTTGCGGGTCTTTACATTACTCCCACCTCAGGGCTTTATGTCCCCGTAAAGATACATCAAAAACTAGGGGAACAAATGGGGGTACTGAGCACGCATCTGAGCCTCCCGCTCCCAAGTGCTCTCCTGGAGGTTCCCGTGCTGCCATCTGACGCGCACAAGAGGAATCGACCGCCCACGTAGGACCTGCTCCTGTCGATCCTCGATCTCCACTGGGACCTCCGCAAAAGTCGCCCCATCGTCCACGTCCAGCTCCCCAAAGTCGATGATGTGCGTCGGGTCGTGCACGTATCTCCTCAGCTGAGACACGTGGAAGACGTCGTGCACCCGGTGCAACTGAGGTGGTAGAGCCAGGCGATAAGCCACCTCTCCTATCCTGCTGAGGACCTGGAAAGGCCCGATGAAGCGTGGAGACAACTTGCCGCCTCGGCCAAATCTCCGTAAACCACGTCGAGGTGAGACACGCAAAAAGACGTGGTCGCCATCCTCGAACTCTAGTGGCCTCCGCCTCCTGTCAGCATATGACTTCTGCCGGCTCTGAGCTGTCCTCATCCTCTCCTGGATGATCTGGACCTTCTCTGTCGTGGCTCGGACCATCTCTGGTCCCACGAGTGCTGACTCCCCAGGGTCTGTCCAGCACAACGGTGATCTGCAGGGTCTGCCGTACAACGCCTCGTATGGTGCCATCCCGATGGTGGAGTGGTAGCTGTTGTTGTACGCGAACTCCACCAAGGGTAGGTGGTCCTCCCAGCTGCGACCAAAGTCGAGAACACATGCACGGAGCATGTCCTCGAGTGTCTGTATGGTCCTCTCCGTCTGACCATCCGTCTGAGGGTGGAAGGCTGTGCTCAGATGGAGCCGCGTCCCGAACGCCTCCTGCAACCCCTTCCAAAGCCGAGAAGTGAAACGAGCATCTCGATCGGAGACGATAGACGATGGCACACCGTGAAGCCGTACGATCTCCTGGACGTAAAGACGTCCCAAGCTCTCCACTGAGCCCTGCTCTCTGATGGGTAAGAAGTGTGCCGACTTGGTGAGTCGGTCGACAATCACCCAAATGGAGTCGTGACCTCTGGAAGTGCGTGGAAGTCCAGTCACGAAGTCCATAGATATGCCGTCCCACTTCCACTCCGGGACCTCCAAGGGCTGTACCAAGCCTGCTGGTACCTGATGCTCTGCCTTCACCTGCTGGCAGGTGAGGCATCGCGAAACGAACTCTGCCACAACTTTCTTCATGCCCGGCCACCAGTGCTGTCGTCTGAGATCCTGGTACATCTTCGCCACTCCGGGATGCACCGCCAAGGGAGAAGTGTGAAACTCTCTCAGCACCTCCTGTCGCAAAGCGACTGGTACGAAGGTACGTCCTCTGAAAAGGATGTCGTGCTCTGCTCCAAGGGAGAAGCCATCAGGCGCCTGACCTGAGGATATCAGTGCACGCCGGGTCTCACAGTCAGCGTCCTCACGCTGGGCCTCTCTGACCCACTGTAGAAGTGGAGGAGAGACTGTGAGAGACTGAAGAAAGGCTGCTCCGTCTCTATCCACGAAGGATATCTGCAAGGAGGCTAGCTGCTCCGTCGCCTCCTCAAGTAGCTGAATGCCCGTCCTCCTGCTGAGGGCATCGGCTACCACGTTCCCCTTCCCAGGAGTATAGACTATCTCAAAGTCATAGTCCTGGAGGAACTCAAGCCATCTCCGCTGTCTCAGGTTCAGGTCCTTCTGAGAGAAGATATACCTGAGACTCTGGTGGTCAGAAAAGACAGTGAAGCGCTCGCCCATCAGATAGTGCCGCCAAGTCTTCAGAGCGAAGACCACTGCTGCTAACTCCAGGTCATGAGTGGCGTAGTTCTGCTCATGCGGCCTCAACTAACGTGATCCGTAGGCGATCACGGCCCGCTCCTGCATCAGGACGCACCCGAGTCCAGTCCCTGATGCGTCGCAGTAAACTACGTATCCAACTCCCTCCTCAGGCAACCTCAAGATAGGTGCGCTGGTCAACCTCTGCCTCAGCTCCTGGAAGCTCTGCTGACATCTGTCTGACCACACGAAGGGTTTCCCCTTCTTCGTCAACGCTGAGAGTGGTGCCGCAACTCTGGAGAAGTCTGGCACGAATCTCCGATAGTATCCGGCTAGGCCCAAGAAGCTTCGCACCTCTGTCACGCTCTTGGGTGGCTCCCAAGTTAGCACTGCCTCGATCTTCGCGGGATCCACTGCAACTCCCGCCTCAGAGATGACGTGTCCCAAGAAATGGACCTCACGTAACCAGAACTGGCATTTTGAGAGCTTGCCATAAAGCTGGTGCTCTCGGAGCGTGTCTAGCACAACTCGCAGGTGGTAGGCATGCTCCTCCTCAGTCGTCGAGTATACCAAAATGTCGTCAATGAAGACCATGACAAAACGGTCGAGGTATGGCTGGAAGATCCTGTTCATGAGGCTCATGAACACTGCTGGAGCATTGGTTACGCCGAACGGCATAACCAAGAACTCATAATGGCCATACCGACACCTGAAGGCCGTCTTCTGTACGTCCTCGTCTCGAACTCTGAGCTGATGATAGCCTGACCGGAGGTCTATCTTCGAGAGCCACCGCGCTCCCTTGAGCTGATCGAAGAGGTCATCAATCCGTGGCAGCGGATACTTGTTCCTCACCGTCACCTGATTCAGGCGACGATAGTCGACACATAGTCGCAAGCTCCCGTCCGCCTTCTTGGCGAACAAAATCGGGGAAGCCCAGGGTGAAACACTGGGTCGGATAAACCCCTTGCTCTGCAAGTCCTCCAACTGTACCCGCAGCTCCCGAAGCTCGGCGGGGGCCATCCGATATGCTGGAGTAGATATCGGGGCTGTCCCGGGGTACAAGTCGATGTAAAAGTCTACCTCTCTACGAGGAGGTAGCCCTGGAACGTCGTCGGGAAAGACGTCTACGTACTGGTCCACCACTGCAGGAAAAGCTGGACTCCGCACGTCCACTTCTCCTAGGATGAGGCTAGCCAACTGATGAGAGATGGGCTGCACTCTCCTCCGCGGAAGTCCATCCTGTGCTGCAAAGGTTCCCTTCTCGCCGGTGAAGGTAAACCTGCTCCCGTCGGTACGAACACATCGCACCTTGCGCCTAAAACAGTCGATCTGGGCATGAACCGTGGATAGCCAATCCATGCCCAAGATGACGTCGTAAGGCCTCGACGCCGCTACAAGGAGATCCCAGCCGAAGCTCTCGCCTCCTAGAGTAAGCTCACACTGCCGGCACCAGTGCGTAATCGTCGAGTCTGCTCCCGTAGGAGTCTCTAGCCATAAGGATCGAGCCAACGGCTCAGTCGGAATCTCCGAGCTCCGAACAAGGGCAGAGGCTATGAAAGAGTGACTCGCTCCTGTGTCTATAAGTACTGCAGCAAGGGTGGAATAGACACAGATCGTACCTCGAATCATCTCTGGCAAGTCGGGGTCGTAGGCCTCCACTGCCTGGAGCTGGGCCTGTCCCTGCCCGCCAGCTCCATGTGGTCGAGGTGGCCCTCCTGGTGGTGGTGGGGGTAGAGCCTGGAAGCGTCGCCCACCACCCGCTGCTCGGCCAGCTCCTCTGCCTCGTCCGCCTCCTCCCTGCGGACCGCCACGGTCGACCCTCTGCCTCTGCCTGGGTGGCCCCTCCACCGTCTGCTGCTCCTCTGGTCGGCGAGTCGGGCAATCACGAGCCATGTGACCCTGCCCGCCGCAAGAGTAGCACAACCTGCCTCTCGGAAGGCTGGCACTCCGCTGTGTGCCCCGCACTGCTGAGCCGGTGTCCTGAGGCCGTCTGCGTGGGGGTCTGGTCTGCCTGGACCCGAGAGTCATCCGTCGGCTACCTGCTGCCGAAGACTCAGCTACCTGCCGCCCTGCGCTAGGTCTCGCCGCTGAAGAAGGCTCTGCCAGGAAGCTCTCGATTAGGAGGGCTCGCTCCAGCACTCCCGCCTGGGTCGGAATGCTGAGGGAGATCAGCGACGCCCGAATCTCCTGTCGCAAGCCCTGCTCGAAGGTCCGGGCCCGGAAGAAGGGGTCCCGTACCATGTCGGTCGAGTAGCGAGATAGGTCCGTGAACCTCGCCGCGTACTGAGCGACCGTCATGCTGCCCTGGCGCAGCTGGAGAAGCTCCTGGATGCGCACCGCTCGGAGGGTGGCCGGGACGAACTCAGAGCGGAAGAGGCTCTCGAAGTCCGCCCAGAGCAAGGATGCCTCATCGTGAACCTGGAGCATCAGGCTCCACCATCGTCCTGCCGCCGCCTGCAGGAGGCTCGCTGCGAGAATCACCATGAGATCCGCTGGTGTCCTCACTAGCCTGAAGATCCGTACCACCGCCTCTAGCCAGTCCTCGGCGGCTTGGGGGTCCGCCTCACCGCGAAACCTGGGCGGTCGCTGGCTCTGAAACTCATGCAGTGCCCTGAGGCGACGTGCATCGTCAGCGTCTGGTACTGGAAGCATCGGTGGCTCGGCGGGTAAGGCTACCGTCGGTGCCACTGCTGGCAAAGGGCCCTGCACCGAAGCCTCGTCGCTCGGTGGGCTGCCGTCGCGCCCTACACTCGGAACCCTAGCTGGCAGTCGTCGCGGGGCCATCCTGAAAAGGAGAACAAGAGCACCACAGTCAGAACAGTATACCTGGTGAGCTGGCACAAGTAATCACAAGGAAAACTTGAGACTTTCATAAAGCAGATCAGTATACCCGGTGAGCTGACACAAGTAATCACAAAGAAAACTTGAAACACACACGCAATCAATGTTTTCATGCATTAAGTCGGAAATCAGGAGTCAGGGTCCTGGTGTACGGATACGTCGGCCGCCGCACCAACACTGGGCTCCCTGAACTGATAACCACACTCAATACACTAAACACTATTGCTTCATATAGAAAGAAAGGACGATCAGAGTTTGCGGTAGAACCGACCACCTCTGATACCAATTTGCAACGACCCGTCCTCGGGGCCCGTGCCGTGACTACCCCAAGCCCGCCTTCCATAGGCCAGGGGCTGGCGACTAGCACCAAGGCGTAAAATCCCAGTAAACAGGGAAGGCATTGCCTTTATAAGTAACAACCACACAGAGTCAGCAAGCGGAAAGTAAAGTGCAGAAAAGTAAAGGGGGCCGGAAATACAAGCCCAACTGTAAAGTACAACTGAAAAGTAAAGTACAGCAACTGAAGAAAAGACGGCGGCCTCGTGTCGTCCACTGGCAATCCCACCTGAAGGGTGGGTACAGATAGCCTCCAGGCTCCTCGGGTCCCACGTCCGCTCCGAGCACGTCCCGCCCAGTGGTCCACCTCCAGGCACCGTCCTGCTCCACGCCCCAACCGTGATCAGCGCTGTCCGTCGTCTGCAACCAACACAACAAGGTGCGGGCATAGCCCGTGCAGGGGTGAGTACAAGCTACTCAGTAAGGACCCCGAGACCCCCGAAGGTCTCCCGAAATCCACAAAGGATATAGCACAAAAGAAAGATGCAATCACGAAGTAACATCTGACTCGACTTAGGTATATGCCCATACATATACCTAAGTTCCCAATTCTAGCTCTGCTCACGAGCTCAAGAACAACTCAATCCACAAAGGAAAGCAAGACTCAAATCCACAAGGAGAGTAAACAGTAAAATCCACATAGGATAGTTCAACACAATCCACAAAGGAGAGTAACATACGATTCAGCTCAACCAGGTATACTTTTTCAGATGACGTCAAAGATGATCACTGATCCATCTAAGTCGTCGGACCCACAAAGGATCGATAGGTACTAACCCCCGCAGAAGACCCACACAGGATCGGGCTCACACAGAACCTGTAGGCAGTGGCTCACACAGAACCGGTAGTAAGGACCCACATAGGATCGGGCTCACACAGAACCTGTAGCACTGATCCACGTAGGATCGCTGAGTGCAGTAGTCGACGCAGTCCACTGAGGATCTCTGCACAGTCGTCGCCGCAGTCCACGAAGGATCTCTGCTCTGCCGTCGTCGCAGTCCACGAAGGATCTCTGCTCTGTCGTCGTCGCAGTCCACGAAGGATCTCTGCTCTGTCGTCGAAGTCACAGCCAGCGCTAGGGTTCCCGCACAAAGCGAGCTCGTTTAGGAGGGTCCGCTCCACGAGCCGAGAGGCTGATACATCAACTGACACGTAGTCCGAAGTTGATGTATCCAAAAGTTCCGTATCGACAACAGGATCTCAACGCAACAGACGGCGCGTCAATCGGACGCCCGGTCTGAGAGTTATTGGCATTTTCGTCCCAGGGGCCCGGTTGGTTTTTAGGGAAAAACCGACCCGACCGTACTCCGCCTGTATCCGATCCTCGGGCGGAGTATGCCAAAAGTTCCGTCTCACTTAGAAGAAACTACCACGGCTGACGGTACGTCGTTCGGACGTCCGTAGCTCAAGTTATGAGCGTTTCTGCTCCGAGGGCCCGGTTGGTTTCGTGTACGAACCAACCCGGCCGAACCCAAAGTCTTCCGAAACCTTGAGTATAATATACCGAAACGACCGTCTCGATCCAAGGATCGCGTAGCCGCTGACGGTTCGTCAATCGGAGGTCCCAGGCCCAAGATATGGGCGAAGGACCGAAGAGGGCCCGAAACGGGGGTTCCGGGCCCGGGGCGACCCGGCCCGAACCCCCCCCTGGGGTCGGCCGAACCGGGTCGGCCCGAACCGGCCCGAACCGACTCGGCCGGGTTCGGTCCGGCCTGGGCGCGGCCCGGCCGACCGGACCGGCCGGCTCGGCTTCGGCCGAGCGGCCGAGCAGGCCGCCGCCGCGGGTTTGACCCGCGGCATTTGGAGAAACGCGGCCCCCGCGGGGGGCCGCCTGTCACGCGGACGCGGCCGGGCCGCCGCGTCCGTTCCCGGTTCCGCGCGGCCGCGGAACCGGCCGCCGCCGCCGCGGCTTCAGCCGCGGCGGAAGATCTCCACGGCGGCGCGCCGGGCGCCGCCGCCTCCGGTCGCCGGCGCCGCCGCGCCGGCGACCCGCGCCGCCGCCTCCTTCCGCGGGCCGCCGGAGTTGCTCCGGTGGCCCGTTTTGCCTCCCGTCTGCGCCATTGTTCCTCCCGGGACGCGTCCTCCACTGCGGAAACAACGGATTTCCCTTGCCGCACGGTTCGTCGTCGTCCGCCAAATCCGCACAAAAAGGGAAGATCGGCGGAGGGTTGCCGGGTCTTGTTCGTTAGACCCGCTCCCTCCGCGTTAATCATAAACAACGGGAGAAAAGAATAAGATGATCAACACATGATCCAACAATTTTATTTAAAGATAAAATTGTTCGCTTGAAACCGGCTTTTAAAATTTTCAAGAACGTTCACGAGAAAATTTAAAAGGGGTAACTTTTCCAAAATAAATCCCTACCTCGAAGTCGTCGTCGGACGAGAGGTCGTCGCGGAATCGCTCGTCGCGGAAGAAGGAGATCGTCGCGTCGTCGCGGTATCCGGCGTCGCGTCGCCAATCTCCGGATCAAGAACAAACAGATTTAATTAATTAAATCCGTTGTTATTGAAATTAAGAAGGGAGAATTTAGAAGTTTCGATTCTCACCTTTAACCGCCGATCGCAGGTTCGCCGCGGAAGAAGAGGCACCGAAGAAGAAGAAGAAGAAGGTCGCGGAAAAGCTGTTGACGTCGCGGATCGTGCGTCGTCGGATTCCGGTTCCGGCGTTCTTCGCGTTCTTCGCGTTCTTCGCGTTCTTCGCGTTCTTCGCGGAGAGGGTGGAGGCTCAGAGGAATTGCACAACGATAGCAATCCTCCAAAATAGACAAGTTTGTCTATTTTATTATTTTGCCAACAAACGTAAAACGCATAAGTAACGACCCAATTAATTTACGAAGAAACAGTCCATTTAATTCACGAAATAAACCGCCCAATTAAATGGTCTGTTAAGAATTAAAGAAAACGCGTCGGTTGACTTTTCAGTTACTTTGACGGGTTTTCGCGGGTGCGTTACTTAGCGAAAGAAACGGCGGGGCTCGTGCGGGTCCCACCGCACAAATATCCTACCAAGGGGTAGGACATTTCTGGATAGCATCCTATCCAGTTCAACTCAGTTCAAGCCGCCTTTAAGTGACTTTAAGTGGCTTCCAAGCAGTTTAAGTGAAATAAAATAAAGTTGTCGCGCAAATTTATTTTATTTCTGACTTAAAGCCGCAAAATTTAAAAACCACGTCTGAGCAAACGCAACTCCGGAAGAGGCGTTTCTAAGCAAATACCGGCGCTGCGATTTCATCGGTGCCCTCAGAATTTGATTCCGGGCACCGGTTCAAAAGATAGAAAAACCCGCTCGTCCGTTCACTGAACGTACCCGAGCCAAACTTCGGAAATTGATTCTGGGCACACCGGGCCTCGGAATCAGGTGCCGTCTGAAGCTGCGCTCTTGTAAAATTCCAAAGAAAATTAAGAAAAAAAATTTCCTTGAAATTTGCGGGTCTTTACAGGACACCAACCCACTAATGAGAATGTGGGGCCCAACATACAAGACCAATGAAGTCCAAATTTCATGGGATTCTAGAAGAAATATATAGGAACAAATAATTTTTCATGAGCCAATGATAATTCGGCCTACATGATGGAAATTAAGGTGGCCCAAATAGAATATCAAAATCTAGGTCAGAATCTGCATCCCAGAATATTATCCCACTAAATCGGCCATAACTCCCGATTAACAACTCCAAATGGGCCCACATTTTAGAGACGGTTAGGGGACATCTGGAGATCAATTTTCTTTTTCTATGTCCCACTCTAATTATTCCATCTAGAAGTTCATTTAGACATGTCTGTTCGGTGGTTGCAAGTTGGCTGCCACCTCGGGTCAAGAGTGGAAAAGTCCAAGTTCCACAATCTTTCCACCACCCTAGGCCTACCATAATCAAGTGGGATGCTTTTTACTATTGGAGGATCGACTCAAGGATCCCAAAATTCCTATTTAAGTTGGTGGTGGAGGAGTTTATCATATTTGAGATTTGTTTCATCTTAATGTTATGCTGCCAATTTGATGTTGTAATCGCATTCCCTCAATTATAAGTTACTTGAATTACCTAAGCTTATTTATAAAAGTTCTTCATATTATATTTTTCTATTATTCTTCTTATCACTTTGATACCATTTCCTCAAGGTGTGAACTTTTTCATACCAAACCTTGTGAGATTATCACACAATGGTGGAGTGATTGTTATTTAATTGTTTTTTTTACTTCTCCAATTCCTCCCTCACGAGTCTACTTTCCACTTCCATTGAAACCATAGGATCAATGGAGGGATAAACCACTTATGGGTTGATCCAAGGGAGTATCAAGGGGCTGGATTGGATTTTATTTATCACTACCTTAATCTCTAATAACTTCTTTAAAATGGGATTTTTATTTGATGATTTTAAAACTTCTTCATCCTTATTGAATTTTAAGGCCACACACTTTAAGTGCTAATACAAACCTTTACCTTGGAGTGCTCAAAGATTTGATCCTTAAAGTGTATAGGTGATTAGTATTAGGGTGTGTAGGCATTAAACCAGTGAGTGATGAATTTGTTTGATCTTCTTAAATGAACTCATCTCAAATATAAGAAATTGAAATAGTTGAAAAGGGAATGCATCCAATACACCCCAAGTGATAAACTAGGATCAACTCATACTTTAAAATTTAATTAACTTCAGTGTATTAGAGTTAACTTAAACCCATATAAAATCAATCCAAGTTGGTCACTTCATAGCCAAAAATAGTCCATAGAATGTACGTGTCTATAGGTTTCTTCTTAGGTCTATAAGGATTCGACAACCTAAGCTAAACTACAAGGACCATTCTACCTTCATCTCTTGGGTAAATTTGAGCATGAATCATTGGTGTCACACATTGATGTTGGTAATTCATGATCATACTTCATCTTACTTTGATAGTGGTACTTCATGACCATACTCTGTACCACATTCAACATATTCATATTATTTTTATGCTTTTGGAAAATGATCCATAAGTCATTTGTGACATGTAGGAATCAAATGTGCCTTAATATGACGCATGGTGTGACCAATATAACTCCAAGTGTATATTTTTATTTAAAATTGACTTTACTTTTAGTAAAAATAACTAGTGGCATACTGAAAACTAAGAAAACACATTTATATTATTTTGATACTTTAGGAAAATGATCTATAACCAATTTTTTATGTTTATAAATCAACCACACCATAATCTAATGCACAGTGTGATCGGTATGAATCAAATTGTCCATTATTAGTTTAAAATTGACTTTTTAGTTCAAAACTGTATTACTCACTGAAAACCAAGAAAACATGCTCTTATTATCTTGATAATTTTGGAAAATAATTCATAAGTAATTTTTGATATGTAAGAAGCAGTATCACATAAAACCGAAACACTATGTGACTGGTATGACTTAAAGTATGTGTTTCCATTTTGAAATGACATTTTAGTAAAAAAACAAGTGACATACTCAAAACTGAGAAAACACATTCATATTGTTTTGATATGTTAGGAAAATGATCCATAAGTCATTTTTGATATTTATGAATCAACCTCACCTCAACCAGACACACAGTGTGATAAATATTACTCCAAGTGTGTCTTTTTATTTAAAATTGAAATTAATTTTAGTAAAAAGAACAAGTGACATTCTGAACACTGAGAAAACACATTTTTATTATTTTGATGCTTGAGGAAAATGAACCATAAGTCATTTTTTATGTGTAGGAATCAATCACATCTTAATCCAATTCACAATTTGGTTGGTATAATTCAAGGTCTCTGTTATTAGTTTAAAATTGACATTTTAGTTCAAAACATGTGTCACACACTAAAAAACAAGATAATGTGCTCTGATTATCTTGATAATTTAGGAAAATTATTCATAAGTCATCTGTGACATGTAAGAAGCAACCTAACATCAAACTGACACAAGATATGATCGATATGACTCAAAGTGAATGTTTCCAGTTTGGAATGAAATTTTAGTAAAAAACACAAGTGACATACTCAAAACCTAGAAAATAAATTTGAATTGTTTTGATACTTTTTTATAATGATCCATAAGTCTTTTTTGATGTATAGGAATCATATGAATATCAATCCATCTCACCGTGTGACCGATATGACTTCAAGTGTGTATTTTTATTTAATATTGACATTAATTTTAGTAAAAAGAACAAGTGACATACTCAAAACCTTGAAAATGAATTCATATTGTGTTGATACTTTAGGAAAATGATCCGTAATTCATTTTTGATGTATAGGAATCAACCCCACGTCAATCTGATGCATAGTGTGACCATTATAACTCCTAGTGTGTCCTTTTATTTAAAATTGACATTTTATAAATGTATTCTTTCATATTTATGTTTAATTTATTTATTTATATTATTACTAACATAATATTTGTTTTATTATATAGGTGGGTTATTTTTCTCAGGTTGGGGTGGTTTGTTCAGCAACTAATACCACGATCAGGATTTTTTGAGAGGGGTTGTGGGTGTGCCAAAGATGATGAACATTAATTTTTTTAAATGTTTGTGGATAGTAATTGAAAATGTAATTATACTAAACATTGTTTGAAATGTATATAGAATTGTTTTTCTTGTATTTGTGATGTAAAATTTGTTTCAACTAAATTATGTATTTTTGTACATGTGTATTTTCATACAGGTTATATGTGTATTTTTTATAGTGCGTTGTTATTCAAACAACACATTACAATAGGTGGGCCTTTATAAGAACTATTTATATCACAAGTAAAGGACCACATTTATTAGAGCTAATGAAAGGGATGATAAAGGGGGGATTTATAATCACTTTTTTAGCACTGATAAAGGTTCCCCCTTTAACAGCACTGAGGAAAAAATGTTTTTTAGCTCTATTAAAGCCCTTTTTTGTGCTGTTAAAGGGTCGATCTATGATAGTATAAGTGTTTGACCAAACCTTGTTGGGAAAATTTCTTTTAACATGGAGTTATTATGAAGGTTATAGGTTGAATTAACCATATTAAATCAAGTGAATCATCCCTTACTAGTCTTGATATAACTTGGAGGAAAGTGTTGAGGAAATCCAAGTTAGGATTTCAATATAGGGGAGTCCACTCAATAGATTAAGAAGCTACAAGACCACAGTTAAAAAATACCTACCTACCTAAATGCCTCTAAGTAGCTTGAAAAACCCTCATTGAGGTTATGTGAAGGGGAATATGGATCCTTTCCATTATAATTTTCTAGAAACTAGACATTTCAAATTCAATGGTAAGGGATATTAGGACTTGATAAAATAGTGGGGGATTTAATAAAAAAATCAATTAATTTATTATTTATCTAAAAAAATTAATCGAGAAAAGTACTAATAATTTTCTCTTTTAATTGTAGAATAAAATAAATGTTCATCATCCACACTATTCCTTCAATCTATATTATAGAAATACAATATTCTTACTAGCAGTAACTTCCAAGAATGGTGTATATGCCTTTGAATTATGTTGCACCATGAAAAAAAGTCTTATATGCTAGAATCCTCAATTCTTGGTACTCTAGATAATAAGGTGAGTGATGAAGTGTTACATGTCTATAAAAAACACTTGAATGATGTGGCCAACATTCAATGTTTAATGCTTTCGTCCTTGTCAAGTGAACTTATGAAGTCTCATGAAAACATGGATGTATATAGCATACTTGAGCACCAACATGGTATTTAATAGGAGAGATCTTATAAGAATGGTTTGTAATTTCCAAGGATCCCTTTTAGAGAAAGCTTGGATTGGGTTCCCCAATTAATCCTCACATTTCCAAGATCATTGGATATATTGAGCTCCTAGAGGTTTTAGGGTTTAAACTCCCCAAATAACTAGGTACAGATCTCATTCTTTCATCACTCCCTCAAATATTCTCCAACTTTATTATAAATTTTAATATGAACAACATTGAGAAGTATATGCCATATATTCTCACTCTTCTTCTCCAAATAGATACATAGACGAAGCATGAAAATCCATCAACCTTTATAGTGAACAAATGGAAAGGTAAATCTAAGAGTTTTAAGACTAAAGATTCTTCATGCCCTTCAAATAAGAGAATGATCGAGGGAAAGCAAGGGATAAAGATGTTGTTTGTTTCTCATGTGGAAAGATGGGCCACTGAAAGAAAAACTACACTTAGCCAAAGAAGCAAGGGGAAGCTTCATGTGTGTTTGTTATCGAGTGAAATTTATCTATTTCTACAAATTAGGTATTAGATATAGCTTGCGGTGATCACATATGTATTCAAATATATAAACTAATTAGATTCAGAATAATTGACTAATGGAAGGTATATCTATGAGCATCCAATGAAGTTAAAATTACTATTCTCACTATCAAGGACTGCCACCTCATATTGCTAACTGGAATAATCTTGGTTTTAAAAGGTTGTTATTATGACCTTTTAGTTACCAAAAACATTATATCTATATCCAGACTCGATGCAGATGGATTTATTTTCAATTTTGGAAATGAATTTTTCTTATTTTTTAAATATAGTTTTTATTATGGTAAAGCACATTTAAATAATGGTCTTTATGTGTTGGATTACACAAACCAAGTAATGAAAATTGATAATGAAAATGCTTCACATGACTAATACCACACCCAACTATGGCATCACTTGCTAACTCATGTAAATGAAAAGTGCTTGAATAAATTATACCAAGATGGATATTTATATTATTTTGAATTAAAATCACTTGGTATATGTCATACATGTTTACAAGGTAAAATGAATAAAGACCCATTTAGTGGAAAAGTTGAAAGGGCCAAAAACCTTCTTGAATTAGTTCATATAGACGCGTGTGGAACATTTTCTATTGAGGTGAGGGGTGGGTACTCATACTTGATAACTTTTACTAATGATTTTAGTAGACATGGATATGTCTACTTAACGAGGTATAAGTCAGATTATTTTTGATAAATTCAAGGAATACAATAATGAGGTTAAGAACCAAGTTGGTAAAAAGATTAAGAAACTCCACTAAAAGTGTGGTAGAGAATATCCTAGTCAATACTTCATTGAATACTTATGGGAGTTTGAGATCCTATCTCAACTCACTCCTCATTATACACCTCAGTGGAATAGTGTAAGTGAAAGGAGGAACCGTACCTTGTTGAACATGGTGAGATCAATGATGAGTCACATGAGTCTTCCATTATCTTTTTGGGTATACACATTACAAACATAAACATAAATAATAAACTAAGTGACAACTAAAGTGTCATATGGTATACCATACCATTTATGGAATAGAAAGAAACCCATTTTTTCATACTTTCACGTGTGGGGTTGAAAAACACTGTTTAAGGCCTATTTAGGTAAAAAAAACTCACACCCTAAGGCACAAAGTGTACCATTATGGGATACCCCAAAGAAAAAATAGATATTTCCTATATGACCCCTCAGAAAAAAAGGTAATATTGGAAAGACACACCATATTCCTTGAGATGGAGCACATCTCTAAAAGAGATAGTGGGAGAGATATAGAATTCGATGAAGTTGAGGCTCAATGTACACAAGAGTTGGTACAAGAATAGAGTCCACAAATCCCCATGGAAGAAGAAACTGTTTGAGAGACACAAGTACTATGTAGGTATACAAGAGAGGTTAAAAACTAAAATGGTATGGTTTTCTAGTCATTGAGAATGAAGAATCGTTATTAGTTGATAATAATGATCCTCTAACCTATAAATATGTAGTATGGGGCACATATGTTTCCAAGTGTCCGAAATCCATGAATTCTGAAATGGATTCCATATACCAAAACAAAGTTTGGATTTTTTTAGATACTCTAGTGGATGTAAATACCACTGGTTGAAGGTTTTCAAGAAGAAACTAGACATGGAAGGACAAGTCAATACCTGTAGAGACCTATTTTTTCCTTGTAAGAATTTGAAATATTTTTACATATATTTTTGGAGTGATTCGATGAGACAACGTACGATTCCGAGGCCTGGTGTGCTCATAATTAATTTTATAAAATATAAAATATATTTTATATTGCGTACATACAGTTTCTTAAAGAAAATTTGATAAATCTTAAATGGGATATCATATTGGAAATCTAAGATCACAGTTGAGTTTGAAACACGATATTTACCTCAAGTGTGACCTAAAATAGGTTGGTGCGGGGCATTCAGATATATTGACCGTTGACGGTGCATTCAATTGGTTAATTAATTAATTAATTTATTTAATTTATTTAATTTATTTATTTAACCTAATTGAAAAATCTATAAAATCACTATTTTTGGAGAATCCTCCAAGGTTATCCACATAAACCCAAGGATAATCGAGAGTGATCTTGTCCTCTTTTAGTTGGCGAATCGAATCGAACGATGACGAATCTTCGTATAGAATCATAGTGAAGCATAGAAAACTTAATGACTCCTCTTAATTGTTGGAGGGTGTGTTATTCGGTGATGAATGATTCAATATCCAGGTTGGACTCATAAATTTGTGATTTACGCCCTTATTGATTAAATTGATTGAGAAAAGTCATTCCTTCTTTGATTTGTGCCAATTGTTGAACCTTTTCATGCACATATGTACCGATTTAATTGGTTATTCAATTGTTTTCTAACCCTAGATCTCCCAATTGTGTTCGTTGGCCAAGAAAGCTTATTCAATGATTATTTAAACCTTTTTATGATGATTTTATCCCTATGTTCTTTGTGTTCCTCACTGATTGGACTAAGGGGCCTCAGTTCGATGTTGTTTAGTGGTATTGAGTCTCATCAGACCCCCAGATTCATGGAAAAATCATGTACGTTAAATGGAATACTGAATTAGGGATGAAATCTAGGGTTTGTGGGTTGTGGGTGATTGATTCATTGAATTGGAACTTAAATCAGATATGGTGGTGTGGTGGTTTGTGTGGGACATGTAATGAATCTTGATGGATCAATGGGTACCAGTTTCTGACCACTGAATGGCCATAAACAATGAACAATGACTAGATCTATCGATTTTAAGTGAAGATGAGCCTGAATATAAAGGCAAAACAACCTGATCTGGACACTTGATCATATATATAAAGTTCTATGAAAAAAAAACTACACGTTATGTATCATGATGAACACACAATGTGTATCCCCTATGCTATATCGACAAGGGTTTCAGTGATTTATAAGTATCACATGTCATGTGGGAGCCCCACACACCATGTGACCTTGTACTGTCAGCCTGATGTATACTCTAGGAGTACACAGACATAGGAATGACTAGGCACACGCACTGGAGTACACAGACACAACCATGGACATGGGTGTAAATCCATGTGGATGGACATACTATGTACTGAAGTACATAGATATGGGATGGGTACACAGACACAGTCAAGGAGCATGGGCAGGACCCTGAGTGGCTCAGACATGCCATGTATACCCCCTACATGTTGTTTATCCCTACATGGGCATCGATTCATGTATCATCAGGGACACGACCAGATGATGGAGTGGGACCACATGCCATGTGGGTCTCCTCACTCACCGTGTACCCCTTAATTCCTTTTGAAGAAAATTAAAACTCTCATATCTTCTTTGTTTGGACTCAGATCTTGGCTCGTGAGTAGCCTACCCTGAGTGTTTTTTCACATAGAATGTGATGGTGCCCTATGTTGTGGATTTTGGGATACGATGTGATATTTTTAGGGTGTGATGATTATTTAGGCAATACCTGATGATGACAGTGATCATACAGAGGGTCATCAGATACACAAAAGTAGAACCCCCTATTAGCTTGGGCATGGATCCTATATCTACTAAGTGGAACCCCCTATTGGTTAAGTTATAGGTCCTCATGAAACTAGAGTGGAACCCCATTTATGAACCATGTAATGGGTCCTCAATGAATATAGTAGAACCCCCCCCCCATCAGCTTGGGCAAGAGTCTTCTACCCACCGAGTGGATCCCCCTATCAGATAGGCCACGAGTCCTCATGACTCCAGAGTGGAACCCCCCTTACATACCAGGGTGTGGGTCCTCATCCTATTGACACACACTTGTTGTGAGGTTTAGAAAAAATAGTGAAATCCCCTAAGGGTGTAGTATGAGGGGTAACCAAAAATTCATTCTCCAAAGAGCAGTGTTTTAATCTATGTGTCACTTATGCAGATAAAAATAAAAATATTGAAGGATTTAAGAAGAAAATATAATTTTATAAGTTTAGTGAATTTATAATGAGATAGAAGTTATTGGATTCAGGTTGGGGTTTCCCTTTTGTGATGTAATCATAATTTTTGAGAAAAAATAAATCTTTTGGTTTTAGATCAAAATAATTAAATGAATTGAATAATAATTGTTTCTTCCATTCACCTTTGATTTTATTATATGTAAAAGTATATAAATATTAATGTAATTTTTTTTAATTAATCAAGTAAAACCAAATCTGGTATTAATTTTCCATAAATAATTAAATTATTCTAGGCAATGATCCTGTACCCGAGTGGTAAGGGCTCCTGCTTGGAATCCAAGAGACTCAGGTTCAAAACCGGGTGGAGGCAAATTTCTGGGGGTGATGTAGCAGTACTGCATCAATCACTATAGTAGTTACTATAGCATTTACTATTCAGTATTGTATCATACGGAACTATTCACCCAATTTGGGCCTTCGGGCCACCGATTTGGGCCTACGGGTCTCAAGGGCCTTTGGGTCATCAAAGTCTTTCAGGCCACAAAGACCATGGTGTTTCCCAGTTCACACAGAATAGGACCTATAAGAGGGGTTTGGGCTTGGAGTCCTTAAGGCCTTCGGGTCAGTAAGGCTTTTGGTCCACCTCAAGGCCTTCAAGGCCACCTGATTTGCAGTTGCACAGACAGATTCTACAAGGAACCACTTCAGAGGAGGAAAGAGTAGGGCACATTCACCAAAGTAGGGCTAAACGAACTTTGGAAGAATGAGGGGGTATGGAAATTTCCATCAGTACCACGCATGTGCACCTCTGCACATGGACATGCTAGCCGAACAGTCATGCAAAGGTGGAGAGCTTATCACGATGCAAATGTTGGGGAGGAGCGGTTTCAAGTAGTCATAGTCTGTATGATTTCCTTATGACCTATGGGTCCTGTAATGTTTTCAAGCCTATGGGAAATGTAATTCCTAATCCTACAGGCCTTGTCAAGTATCCCCCTCATCCCTTGAAAGGGGGTTATCAAAAAATCAATAAAAAAGAAGGCCTTCGGGCCATTCAGTCTATATTAATTTTCTTACATGTTTTAGTAATCACTAAACCACTCCCTTACTTGATTTTATTTAAAAATTAACTAATTGGTTTAAAAAATAAATAGAGTAAGGGTATAATAATATTTAAATCAAAACAATTTAATATTTAAGAATAAATTAAAATACAATTGTATTTAATTTAAATTAAAAATAAATTAAATTGAAAACCATTAATTTAAAATCAAATAATTCTTTTGAATAAAAACTTCAAAAACTCAAACATCACGAAATTTGGATCCCCCTTCCCTTCACCAAATCACTAAGGATTATACCCCTCCATGCAAGAAGGGGGCATCGAATTTGAATAAAAAATAAACATAGAAGAAATAAATATGCATTAAGAATAAAGAGGAAGAAGGAAGTGGTGTTCTTCTCTTGGATGCTTTCCACCAGATGGAATTGGAGGATTGAAATTATTTCGGAAGGAGGATCTCTCCCCCTTTTATAGGCAAGAATTTCCATTCAAAGGTTTCTACATGTTAGACCTATTAAATAGAAGATTCATGCATGGAATCCTTCATGAAAGTTGTGAATAAATTTCTTACACATCCCTCTTATAAATTTCATCTTTTTTGGACATGTGTAGAGAGATCTATGTGAGTTTCACTCTGAGAATGTAATTTTCCCAAACAGACTCTCCATATTTCATGTCTCCAATTTCCCATGCATTAATACCATTTCAAATGTCCTATTCATGTATTTCCTCCTTCATGAAAGTTGTTAAGAAATGTCTTTTTTTTCTCCAATCCAAATTATAGTGCATTTGGTCCATCCAATAAATATATATGGTCCCACCATAAAAAAATTCCATATCTATGAACAGTTTTGAAGGCCCAACTTGTGAACTAGTTTTGAGCTTCCAAATGGTGGATTTAGTTTTGGATCTAGAAGAATTAAATTAATCCTATGATTTATAGAATCCTAAAAATAAATAAATCATGATTTGGTTAAGTATAAAATATTTTATGTCATAAATATAAAATGGTCCATGGGCCAACAATACAATGGGATTCATGCCCACTGGGATTTCAGGACAAAAATATTATGTAATAAAGTATCCTATTGGGTGGGTTATCCCTTGGGGGTATATTCCCTACCTTTTAGGCCTACGTGTGTGTGGTGTGTGTGTGTGTTTAATGTAATTTTACCCCTAATCACCTAATATAATATAATATATAAGTAAATAAATGTTTTAAAAATTCCCCCACACTTAAACCATGCTTTTCCTCAAGTATAAAATCTTAACATTGAAAATCAGAGGGTACCAATATTATCAATATTAAAATTTCAATGCAACACAATAAAAAAATTATCAATATAAAATCAAATTTTCAAATTAACATAAAATATCAATTAAATTTCCCATTTTTCAAATAAAAAATCAATTCATATATTTTACTTTTCCCCATTGAAAAATGATGGAACTTCTCTTTTCATTAATTCAAGATCCTCAATTCATCATCATTAAACATACCAAATCATGATCTACCTCACTTTTCAATCTTTGCTCTCATAACTCATGATAAAATTCAAGTAGAGTTATGCTCATATTATTAGAACATGCTTATTATCCATAAGATTGTAAAAGAAATACTTTATCCACTTTGTAAAGATAAAAAACCAAATAAAATCATGAGGACTTTCAATTAAGGTTCTAATTACTCTAAGGCTTAAGGTTGGTAGGATTTTATGTTTAAAAATAAAGCTTAAGGAGGAGGTTTAACTCTTAAAGCATAAATCATTATATTCAAAGTAAACAGTTTAATAACATTCCCCCCTTCAAATTATAACAACTCCCAACTTTCCCCAAGACTCAAAGTAAAGATCATGATCAGTTTAAGCATAATGAATGATTTGTGCCCTCTCTTGAATATTTTTTCACTTTTTTTTTATTTTTAAATGAACCTTTTTCAGTTTTTTATATTTTGAAAGTTATGCTTTATAATAAACCTCACATACACCACCTAACCATGTATGATAGAAATCATAGGTCTAGTGATGGTGATTTTTGGTTTACCCAAATCACAACCCATTTTTATCATTTTTTTGTTCTTTTTTGGCATTTTCATTTTTTTATATTAAAGAGGGGAAGAAAATAGAGTATAATGAATGATTACACAAACTTTTACAATTCCCAAAATAAGAACCCCCACACTTCTTCCTTACAATGTAAATCATCACATTTACCATGATTCCCTTTATCCCCACACTTCAACTTTAAAATATTATGCAAAAACTAAGAGTATGGAAGGAATGGATAAAAATGGCTTGAAACATGGCTCATACTTAACAAGTTCATCCATGGTCTCTATGGGATAAAGAAGGGTTGATTTAAAGGTGGTATTTTAAGGATAATTGGATTTTCAAAGGATGCCTAAATCATTTTAAATGTGTTTTTGCACAGTCATTTCTTTGACAAGTTCAAATTCAAGTTCTAGTAGGTGGAATGTCCCAAGATCACTCAAGAAATATTCTCAAGAATATAATGGGATGTACTCGGTCTAGAAATACTCTCTGGAACGGGACATATGATTTGATACAACCACTCAAGGAATGATTAATAATAACAAATCAATTCACATAAATTTCATAAATTTAAAGCATGAAAAATGGTTGGTAAATTTCATTTACATGAATCACTAAATTTATTCAAATTATGAGTCCTCATTTTAATATCCATGCTTCAATTAAATAATTCAATTCTCCATTTTACTCATTAAATTTTATTAACATTGAAATATAAAATATTAAATCCTAGGATTCCTAAGAAACACATGTCTCCTAGATTAGTAAAGTAAAGCATAATTCAAGTGTGGGCATGCAATTTTCTTTTAAAGTTGAAAATATGTTTTGGAAAAAAATGTAGGGAGTTTAAATGATAATCATAAAAAGTGAAATCCCTTTTTATATAATGATTTTTGATCTCATCCTCTTCTTCTTGGTCCTACCTTGTATTTTCCTTCCATGATGGTTTTTGAAAAATAAAAACCACTCATACCAATGTAAGAACCGTTCTATTAAAGCTCAAAAGGGTGATGTAAGTGGTAAATAAGTTCTAAATCCTAACAAAATAGTGAAAATTGGGTTGCCTCATGGAATCCTCTTTGGGTAATTTCATTGGTTGACCTCACCTCATGAGAAGAAATCAGTAGGTGAGTTGGAGAAGTTTGAGCTCCTCCACCGGTTCTTGAGGTAAACTTACATGGAACTTCTTCAGTATTTTCCCATTTACAGTGAATGGGTTTCTTCCTTTTTTTCTTAACCTAAATGGAACCAAAAGGATATAATTTAGTAATAATAAAAGGCCATTTCTATTTAGAACGAATATTACCTAGAATTAACTTCAGTTTGGAATTGTATAGTAGAACTTGGTCTCCATGTTGAAAGCTTTTTGGTTGTATTAGTTTATCATGTGATACCCTAGTTATTTATTTCTAAATTCTCTAATTTTAAAAATATTCTCTTCTAATTTCTTCTAGATCATGTAATTGGAGTTTTCTATCTTTTCTATCACTATCCAAATCCATATTCTTATTTTTCACATCCCAGTATGCTTGGTGCTCCAATTCCACCAGTAGGTGACAAATTTTCCCTAAATCAACCAATAAGATCTCATACCAATGGGTGTCTTGTATGATATCGGGTATGCCTATAAAGTTTCTTCAAGGCTTTGGCTCCAATATTTTTGGTTTGGTTTGACTTTTTTCTCCAAAATCCCTTTAATCTTTCAGTTAGACACTTTATCTTGGCCATTTGTTTGGGGATGGTAAGATGTAGAAGTTTTGTGGTGCACCCCATACTTTTTCAGCATAACATCCATTATTCTATTTAAAAAATATGTAACTTGGTCAATAATGATGTCTCTTGGCACTCCAAACCTACAAAAAATGTTTTCCCCAACAAAATCACACACAACTTTGGCATCATTAGTCTTGGTAGCTTTGGATTCCACCCATTTGGAGACATAATCAACAAAAAGTAAAATATAAGATTTCCCAAAAGACATGGGAAAGGGTCCCATAAAATCAATTCCCCAAACTTCAAAAATTTCAAAAAAAATGATGGGTTTTTAGGGAATCTTCCGTCTCTCTGAAATGTTTCCAGAAAATTGACACTTTTCACATTTAAAAAAAATCATGAGCATCTTTAAACAAGGTAGGGCAATATATCCTAGATTCCAAAACTTTCTTAGCCATTCTTTGAGGTCCAAAATTTCCTCCACAAGCAAGTGTATGGAAAAATTGAAAAAAAATATTCTATTTCACTTTTTAGTAAACATATTCTTATGACTTGATCATTGTAAATTTTACAGATAAAGGGATCCTCCTAGATATAGAATCTAGATTCATCTTTTAATTTATACTTCTAATGGGAGTTAAGGGAAGAATTTACCTAATATGTAGACAAATAATTTACTATGTTAGCATACCATGGTACTTCATCCTCTATGATGTAGAGTTTCTCTCTAGGTATGTGATTATTGAGTGAGCCCAGTTTTAGAATTTAGGTTTTAGTAGTGTTGAGTAGCCTACTAATATGATCTGTTACTTGGTTTTTATCTCCCATTTTTGTCTTTAATCTCCATATTGAACTCCTACAAGAGTAGTATCCATCTCACCTGCCTTATTTTGGAATCAGCATTCTTCATCAAATACCTGAGTGATGTATTGTCAGAAAATACAACCACTTTAGTTCCAAGTAAATATGACAAGAATTTATCTAATTCAAAGACAATATAAAGAAACTCTTTTTCATCTATTTTTTAGTTTAATTGAGTGGCATCTAGGATTCTTTAAGCATAGGTTATGAATTGGGGTTTTCCTTCAATTCTTTGAGAAAGAACCGGTCCAATAGCTTGATTTGATGCATAAAAAAGTAACTCAAATGGATGTTACCAATTTGGGGGCTTCATTATTAGTGGGGTAATCAACTTCTTCTTTATATCATCAAATTCCTTCTTACAATTATCATTAAAAACAAATTCGGCCTCTTTTAAGAGCAATCTTGAGAGTTGAAGAGAAGTCTTACTGAATCTTTGATGAATCTCCTATAAAATCCCACATGCCCTAGAAATGATCTTATGTATCTCACATAATTGGGGTATGGTAAAGAATTTATCACTCTAATTTCAGATTTATCTAACTCAATTCCCTTTTGTGAAATGATATGTCCTAGCACTGTTATTGTTTCAACCATAAAGTTACACTTTTCAAATTTTAAAACCAAAATTTTCTCTATAAATATTTTCAAAACATTCTCAAGATTTCCTAAGTAATGATCAAATGAATTTCCAAAAATAGTAAAGTCATCGAGGAATACCTCCAGGTAGTCTTCTTTGTGATTAGAGAAAATACTTATCATACATCACTGAAATTTACTCAGGGCATTAGACAATCCAAAAGGCATCCCCTTACACAAAGGTCCTAAATGGATAGGTGAATTTTGTATTCTCTTGGTCTTATGGGGAAATTGGAACATGAAAATATCTATAAAATCCATCCAAAATGAAGTAATGTGTTCTAAATACTAGCCTTTCAAAAATTTGATCAATGAATGAGATTGGGAAGTGATATTTTCAGGTGACTTGGTTTTGCCTTCTATAATCAATGCACACTCTACAACTGTTCTGGACTCTCATGGGAATTAATTCATTATTCTCATTTTAAAAAATAATCAATCTTGTTTTCTTTGAAACCACATGGATGGGGTTGACCCATTGAGAGTCATAATTTGGGTAAATTATGTTGGCCACCAAAAAAATTTCAACTTATTTCTGTATAACTTTCATGATGGTGGGGTCCATTCTCCTATGGAGCTGCCTAACAGGTCAAGAGTCCTCTTATAAAAAGAGTATATGTGATAAGACCTTGGGTTTGATCCTGGGTATATCTTTTATAATCTATCCTATGGCTTGGGAATTTCTTTTTAGAAGGCTAATCAGTGTTTTCTCCTAGGTCCCAGATAGATTACTGGCAATGATCACATACAGATTTTCTCCCTCTAATATATACACATATTTAAAATTAATTGGGAGAGGTTTTAATTTGAGACTCAGTGGATATTCTATAGATGATAATGAATTCACTTCTCCTATCTCAAAAGATTAAACTCCCTTGAAAAAGGGTATCAAATCAGTTTCTTCTAGAAAATTATCAAAGAATTCAGAGGTGATTTCAGAATTTTAAAATTTTTGAGTACTCTCTCCTCCCATGGTGTGATCTTATAAAGAAAAGAATTAACAAAGCATGCCAAAATATTTTATGGGATCACTACCTTCTTTGTGGGAAATTTTAAAGAGGGAATGCTTTTGATGGGTTTCTTTTTGAGTCAAGGAAATTGAAGTTCACCTTGCTATCTCCTAGATCTATGGTCAGGGTTCATTTATACAAATTGATGATTGTTTTGGCTATCTTCAGGAATGTTCTTTCCAAAATTATGGGTGAATTCCATGGTGAATTATCTTCCTCCATGGTGAGTACATAAAAGTATACTGAAAAAATTAGTCCTTCAACTCCCACTAGTACATCTTCCACAACTTTGACTAGAAAAACATTGGATCAGTTTTCTAGTTGGACAACCACTCTTATGGGCTTTAGTTCACCTATTTTCAAGGATGAAAAGATAGAATTATACATTACATTTATGGAATCACCAAGATCACACAAATCATAAAAAAAATTTAAAGAACCCATTATGTAGGGAATAGAAAATCTCTCTAGATCTTGACATTTTTTGGGTAAAGGTAGGGTGATCATAGATGAGACACTCCTTCAAAAGCCGATTCTTTCATCAAAATCATGCTTATTTCTCTTGGCGTATATTTCTTTTAGAAAATTCACATATTTTGGATTTATAGGATTGCCTCCAGTAAGGGAATATTGATTTCAACTTTCCAGAAGGTTTCCTGGATCTCTTTTTAAAGTTGTTCTTCTTCAGCATTTGATAATCAAGTCAATATAGAAGGGAATGGTACCTTGTTGTCTCTTTTCTCACTTTTTTTCCTTTTCACTTTTTTTTATTTTTTATTTTTTGGGTGGATGATTTTTTCTTCATGTTTCTTGGAAACATCCAACTTACTTAGATTAGGTGGTGTAAGATCCTTGCCAATTAAAGTCATTATTTCACTGCCATTCTCCTTTGGATTAGGTAAAGTTTCTTTTATGAGTTTTCCTTGATTCTTGGTCAAAAGGTCCACAAGGTTATAAAATTTATTGTCTAAATTTTTCACTATCTTCTTTATATCTTCAATCTCCATTTCTTTGCGGTTCTTATGAGAAACATATGGGGGCTATTCAAAATTCTTTCTCTAGAAATGTGGTGGTTGAAAAGTTTCATGTTACTAAAAGTGATACTTGTAAGGTTGTTGGAATGGTGTCAGATTTTTATATTATTGCTAAAAAGGTGGAATATCTTGGTTCTATTGACCTATTAATCCCTATTGGGATTTAACTTCTCTCCATTTTTTCCTCTGTGGAAATTTTCTTTGCTTAAATGTAGTTTCATGACTTTTCATACCCTATATATCAGCACATTGATCCATGTATTGATTTGGTGATGAACATAATCCACATACCTAAGGTGGAGATGGTTGCTCATTTAATTTCTTAATATCCATTTTTCTCACAAGGATTTTCGATTCTTAAATTTGGGTCGTAAGGAGAGATGATGATTCATAAGTCCTTACCTCATGTATACCTCTTGTACCAGTGCTTCTTGTTCCGAATTGCTGTGAATTCTGAGTTATCTTCTCAATGAGGTTCTAGGATTTTGTGGGTGACTTGTTAATAAAAACTCCTCTGTAGGATGAATCCAATAGGTTTCTATTATTGTCCAGTAATCCTTGGTAGAAGAATACCATGAAGTGGTTCTCCTATACTTTTTGATGCAGACAACTTGCACTAACCTTCTTGAATCGTTCCCAATACTCGTAAAGAGTCTCACTGGTAGCTTGTTGAATGAAGTATATATTCTTCTTAATTGTTATACTCTGGGAGGTTGTGAAGAACCTTTTCATGAAACTTTGTTGTAGTTAATCGTAGTCTTGTATTTCTCTGGGTTATAAGGTATACAACCACTCCTTAGCTGCTCCCTCAAGTGAAAAATGAAATTCCTTCCACTTGACTTTCTCCCCTTTTACTCCTCTCAGTTTGAAACTTGAAAAAACATAACTAAATTCTTGAATATGTATATTGGTATCCTCATTTTCAAGGCCATGAATTTTAGGTAGCACAGGAATAATGTTAACTCATAACTCAAAATCATTTTGTTGTTCAGGCATGGTTAATCGATTTTGTTGGTTAGAAAATTATGGGGCATAGAGATCCATCAAGGTTTGTTGTGGGTACTGTGCTATTATTGGTGGTTTTGATTGGACACTCAACTCTTCTAAATTCACTTCTTAAAACTTGTTTTTATGATTAAAATTCCTAATCCTTTCTAACAATTTTCTTTCTATTTTAGGGTTAAAATTTAATAGTTCCTTATTAGAGAACCTAGTCATGTAAATTTTGATTTACACTTGCTCCCCGACAGTAATTACATTTTTGGCACACACTTATTGTGAGGTGTGTAAAAAATAATGAAACCCCCTAAGGTTTTAGTATGAGTAGTAACCAAAAATTCATTCTTCAAAGAGCAGTGTTTTAATCTATGTGTTATTTATAAGGATAAAAATAACAAGTTTGAAGTATTTAAGAAGATAATGGATTTTGAGAAGTTTGGTGAATTTATAATGAGAGAGAAGTGATTAAATTCAGGTTGGGGTTTCCCTTTGGTGATGTAATCATAGTTTTTGAGAGAAAATGAATCTTTTGGTTTTTGTTCAAAATAATTAAATTAATTGAATAGCAATTGTTTCTTCGATTCACCTTTGATTCAATTATATGTCAAAGTGTAAAAATCTTAATGGACTATTTTTAATTACTCAGGAAATACCAAATATGGTATTGATTTTCCCTAAAAATAATTAAATTAGTCTATCTTAATTTCTTCACGTGTTTTAGTAATCACTAAACCACTCCCTTACTCGATTTTATTTAAAAATTTACCAATTGGTGTAAAAAATAAATAAATCAAGTAAGGATAGAATAATATTTAAATAAAGGCAATTTAATATTTAAGAATAAATTAAAATAAAATCATATTTAATTTAAATTAAAAAAAATTAAATTGAAAACCATTAATTTAAAATCAAATAATCCCTTTGAATAAAAACTTCAGAAACTCAAACATCACAAAATTGGATCCCCCTTCCCTTCACCCAAACATTAAGAATTCTACCCCTCTATATAAGAAGGGGTCATTGAATTTGAATAAAAAATAAACATGTAAGAAATAAATATGAATAAATAAAAAGGATAAATAAATAAGTGTTGTTCTCCTCTTGGATTCTTGCCACTGAATAGAATGAGATGGATTGGAATGATTTGGGAAGGAGGAGCTCTCTTCATTTTATAGTCCAGAATTTCCCTTAGAAACTCTTCATGTGTTATACCCACTATTGGATGATTCACGCAAGTAAACCTTAATAAAAGTTGTGAATAAATATCTTCTTCGTCTCCCCTCCAAATTTCAGAATATTTGGACATGTGTATCGAGAGTTATGCTCATTTCAATCTGAGAATTTAATCTACCCAGATAGACTCTTCATATTTCATGTCTCTGGTTTCCTAGGCATTAATGGCCTTTCAAACGATATATTCATGTGTTCCCACCTTAATTAAAGTTGTTAATAATTTTTTTTTCATCTCCACTTCAAATTTAAATTAATTTGGACTGTCCAATAAATAGATATGATCTCACCATAAAAAATTACTAGATCTATGAACAATTTTGAAGGCCCAACTTATGAGCTAGTTTTGGGCTTCCAAATGGTGGATTTATATTTGGGTCCAGTAGAATGAAATAAATCTAAACATATATATAATTTTAAAAATAAATAAATGCACGATTTGGATAATTATAAAATATTGTACTGAATAAATACATAAATAATTTAAAACAGTTAAAATTCAAAATAGGTCATTTTTTCGATTGAACTCAAAAATACCACTAAAATCATAAAATGAAAGAATTTGCTTTAAAATAAAACTTTTAAAAACATTGAAATTAAAATTAAAATTATAGAAAATATTTTTTATGTAACTTATAGATTGGAACTACCCCATCAGCTTGGGCACGTGTCCCCTATCTACCTAGTGGAACCCAATTATCGGGTAGGGCACGAGTCCTCATGAATCCAAAGTGAAACCTCCCAAACAAATCAGGGCATGGGACCTCAACCTATATAGTGGACCCCCCCCCCCATAATCTTAGTTGTAGGTCCTCTATCTATTGAGTGGAACCCCCTATCGGATAGGGTGTGGGTACTCATGACACCAGATTGGAACCCTGCTGACGGATTAAGGTGTGGGTCCTTGACTTATAGAGTAAAACCCCCATTATCTTGGGCACAACTCCTCTATGGGTACCTACAAAGTGGAACCCCCCACCCCTCGATGCACTATGGAATGAGTCCTCTACTTGGATATTGTGCACCCTCAGCTATGCATCACATTGGTGAGTCGTGGTCCTCTACATGGTTACTTCTGAGCAGATGTGCAAGATGATGGGAATCATTGATGGACTTTTTGAACTGATGGAAAATCTTTTCTTGGGTTCTGTTTTGAGATGGAGATCTTATTTCTCTATCATTTGATTTTCTTTTACTAAGAATATATCTATATATTTGTATTCATGTGGCTGGATTTTGTTACTCTCTTATTATGGGTGGTAGAGACACAACGTGTCGTCCACCTATACAACATGTTGAGCTCCCTATGGTTGGATGAGATTTAATTCCTTGCTTTGGGTTGAGATTTTTCCTATTTACTATCTTTTCTTATTATTTCTCTCACTGATTATCCTTTATGATTTCGGGACATCCTATTGGGTATGTATATACTCACCCCGACATGGGCATTGCTCACACATGTCATGTTATATGTAGATGACAGATAGGTCGACAGTGACTTCAAAAGAGCTTAGGGATACTTGGTACATTGAACCACGTACAATGTACGTAGCTTAGATATCAGGATATGGGTACTCTCCCAGCATTTTACTTTTCAATTTTTGTTAGGTTAGGACATCTTTCTAGTTGGGCATGTATTTTTCCCCTTTACTTTTTAGTTTACACTATCATAATCTCGTACACCCTAGAGGTTTTTCATGCTTGGTTTACATTCTAGTTGTTGCATATTTTTATTATTATTCCTCTACACTTATAAATTGATATGTTTGGGTGTGAGAATATAGATACATTATAAAAATCCCTCCCATTTAGGATATTCCTTTCAACAATTGTTGCCACCCCTGGCTTACGGAGGCAGGCTTGGAGTAGTTGCGACTTGAGTCCCGATTAGTGTCGGGTCGTGACAGATTGGTATCAGAGTAGTTCATTCTTTGGGATGGTATTTGGTGTAGTCCCCTTAAAAGGATTTTGGTTGGGATTAGGGAAATAGTTTCAAAGTGTCTCAAGTTTGTCTCTCAGACTAGGGAACCCAGTTATGATATGGGTGGTCAATGTATCCATTCATCAGGACCTTGATTAACTACTTATAGACTCATCATACCAAGACATTGGTTCCAGGGATCAATGGCACATGCATTATATAAGATTGAGTCTTTAAATGAAATTATTGATTTAGCTCCCCATTCAATATATATATATATATATATATATATATATGCTCATCTGACCGTGGTATTTCTTGATTAAAATTTAAGGATGCATATTGATGACAACCGGTTAGGATACCAGTTCTAGATCGTGATGATGATCTGATGAGCGATGAGGCCTCAGTTCAGGGTTTATCCTATGATCTTCTTCCTCTAGGTGGATATGTGGAAGCACCCCCACCTATTGAGAATCATATCATACCAATAATGCAAGATGGGGATGTGTGAAGTCTTACCACACTCTATGAGTTACTGTGCTAGAGATCATTGAGGTTCTGTGGCAAGCCAAAACCCCAGGTAGTAGAGGATTGACTAGAGTTGTTGGTCCATATTTTTAGGCTTATTCGGACACTTATAGATTAGGTGGCTATGCTGGTAGCTAGAATTTTCCACGGATCAGATGGGTGTTGGTTGAGTTTTGTTAACCAGATGCATGATGAGTCGACACTCTCAAGGCCCAAATTTCAGCAGTTTTTCTACAAGGAGTCACTACTACAAAATAGGTCTTTAACAGCACTAAAAATGACCTTTATCAGCACTAGAGAAGCACTAAATACTGAAGCAAGATTAAAATCCCGAGTTTTTTGTTAGCGCTAAAAAAGTGCTAATAAAGGAATCCTTTATCAGTGCTTTTGAAATCACTGGTAAAATCAACCTTTATCATTGATTTTAAAATAAATGGTAAAGGGGAATACTACAGTGCGATGTAATAACACACTATAGCACCAAAAACACCACTAAATAAGAAAAATAAAGTATGAATACACAATTTAAATGAAGAGAAAAAAATCTAGGCTCGTTTGCTCGGTTTTGGAAATGTGATGCGTGTTTTAAACTAAAATGATACTTAAATATTGAAAAAATTTCCTTAGAGTCATACCGGTCACACCGTACATCAGATTGAGATGAAGATGATTTTTACACATCTCAAATGACTTATGGATCATTTTCCTAAAGTATCTAAACAATCCGAATGTGTTTTCTTAGTTTTGAGTACGACACTTGTCTTTTTTACTAAAATGTCATTTTAAACTAAAAACATGCATTTTGAATCATACTGGTCATATCATATGTCAGTTTTAAATGATACTGATTCCTACATGTCACAAATAACTTATAAATCATTTTCCTAAATCATAAAGACAATCCAAATGCATTTTCTCAGCTTTTAGTGAGTGACATTTTTGAACTAAAATGTTAATTTTAAATTAAAATATTGATTTTAAACTAATAACAGACATATTGAGTCATACTGGACACATAGTGTATCGAATTTAGGTGAAACTAATATCTACACATAACAAATGACTTATGGATTTTTTTTTCTAAAGTATCAAAACAATCTGAATATGTTTGCTTATTTTTGAGTATGTCAGTTGTCCTTTTTATTAAGTTTGATGTCATTTTTAAATAAAAAGATGCAATTGGATTCATACCAGTCACAACATTTGTCAGATTGAGTTATGGGTGATTCTTACACATCAAAAATGACTTATGGATCATTTTCATAAAGTATCAAAATAATCTGAATGTGTTTTATTAGTTTTGAGTTGGTCAGTTTTCCTTTTTATTAAAATTGATGTCATTTTTAAATAAAAAGAAGTAATTGGAGTCATACCGATCACACCATGCATCGGATTGAGGTACAAATGATTCCTACATGTCTCAAATGACTTATAGAACATTTTCTTAAAGTATCAAAATAATCTGAATGCATTTTCTCAGTTTTGAGTAGGTCAGCTGTCCTTTTTATTAAAATTGATTTCATTTTTAAATAAAAAGACACACTTGGAGTCATACCAGACACATTATGTATCATATTGAGGTACAAATGATTCTTACATATCAAAAATGACTTATTTATCATTTCTCTAAAGTATCAAAATAATCTGAATGCATTTTCTTGGTTTTGAGTATGTCAGTTGTACTTTTTATTAAAGTTGATGTCATTTTTAAATAAAAAGACACACTTGGAGTTATACTGGTCACATCATACATTAGATTCAGGTACAACTGATTCCTACATGTATAACATTAATTATGGATCATTTAACTAAAGTATAAAAACAATATGAATGTGTTTTCTTAGTTTTGAGTAGGTCAATTGACTTTCTATTAAAATTGATGTCATTTTTAAATAAAAATACACACTTGGAGTCATACCAGTCACACCATAAATTGAATTAAGGTACGAATAATTCCTACATGTCTCAAATTACATATGGAACATTCTCCTAAAGTATCAAAACAATCTAAATACATATTCTTGGTTTTGAGTAGGTTAGTTTCTCTTTTTATTAAAATTGATGCCATTTTTAAATAAAAATGAAATGGGAGTTATACTAGTCACAAAATACATTGTATTGAGCTATGTATGATTCTTATACATCAAAAAATGAATTATGGATCATTTCCCTAAAGTATCAAAACAATCTGAATGTGTTTGATTGGATTTGAGTAGGTCAGTTTTCCATTTTATTAAAGTTGACGTCATTTTTAAATAAAAAGATGCACTTGGAGTCATACTGATCACACCGTGCATTAGATTGAGGTACAGTTGATTCCTACACATCTAAAATGATCATTTCCATAAAGTATCAAAACAATCAGAATTTGTTTTCTTGGTTTTGAGTAGGCAGTTTTCTTTTTTATTAAAATTGATCTTATTTTTAAATAAAAAGACGTAATTTGAGTCATACCAGTCACACTATACATCGGATTGAGGTAAAAATTATTTATATATGTCTCAAATTAATTATGGATCATTTAATAAAGTATAAAAACAATCCGAATTCATTTTCTCAGTTTTAAGTACATCACTTGTTTTTTTTTACTAAAATGTCATTTTAAACTGGAAACACCCACTTTGACCTATAATGATCACATCTTGTATCATTTTGACATGAGACCAATTCCTACACATCAAAAATGACTTATGAATTTATTTCCTAAATTATCAAGAAAATATGAGCATGTTTTATTTTTTTTCAATGAGTGACATTTTTTTGAACTAAAATATCGATTTTAAACTCATAACAGACACATTGAGTCATAGCAGTCACACCATGTGTCAAATTGAGGTGTATATGATTCCTACAATTATAAAATGACTTATAGATCATTTATATAAAGTATCAAAACAATCATAATATGTTTTCTTAGTTTTGATTATGTCAGTTTTCCTTTTTACTAAAATTAATGTCAATTTTAAATAAAAATATGCACTTGGAGTCATACCGATCACACTGTGTATCAGATTGATGTGTGGTTTATTTATAAACATACCAAAGTCTCAAAAAAATACTAACTTTCAATGTTTCCACATTTCCATTTTCTTTTTATGTCAAACTGCAAACACTGCATATTGACTTGATGTTCTTAGTGGAAAAACCTTTCTCATTGTTGAAAGTCAGAAGAGCATAGTATTTAAACACTGAGAAAGGTTTTTTTGGCTATGAACTTCAAATAAATATGAATTATTGTTAGTTCAACAAAAAAATCAACAAAAAGATAAAGCATGGTAACATTGGTAGAAAGAATCATTTTATCACTTTTGTGGCTTATTATAGACAGTTGAAAGAAAAATATGGATTCCCAAAAAATCTGTGAAAAAAACTAAATAAGTATTAGATAAAAAATGATAAGAAAATTAACTTAAAATTATTGGATAAAATTATGACAAAATAAATTAAATAAATAATAGTAATTCACCTTTTCCTGATGGTTGTATTCATTCATGATACATTTCCTTGTTTTCATTATCTCAGTTGCGGGCTTGAACAAAAGAATCCACTTGTACAAGAAAAAAATTATTATACGAGTAATACTGAAAATAAATAAATTAAAAATTAATGTAAAACAATCCACTAATTCTATGTATAATTATTTTAATGTGAAAATATTTTTGATCATAGGGATATATTGATGGTAAGGCAAGAATGATGATAAAAAAATGAAAATAGATATCTCCAAACAATCATTCAATGATTGAGGAGGATGAGGAGAAAATAAGATACATTGGATTGAAGATTTTAATCATCCAATAGAAAGTAAACATATCCTATTGGGTTTATAAAATATTCATTTTTTACGATAAATAAATAAATACACATAATATATTCATTATCAAAGGTGAATGTCTCCCATTTGTGAGAATTACATGGATGGTAATTAGAGATTCCTACGGGTGGAACCAAAAGGAAATGTGAAAGAATGATTTGTTTTTATATGTATTAAAGTAAAACATACATAGTGTTTAATATATGTGTGATGAAATAAATTAAGTGATTTTTAAGAAGTATTAATGCGTGGGTTATCATTTCAAAGATGGCTATATTTTTATCAACTACAATAAATACGATCAAAGATGAAACCAATGGATAAAATGTATTTGGTGATTAGAAAGTTTTGTTGAAAACTTGAAGGAGTAAGACTCTAAAAAACCTCATTTTTCCCAAGTAGAGCCTAAATAATTTGGAGAGGCTGACAAGGATGATAATTGGATCAAATCTATGCATCAGGAGATTGATCCAAATAAGAAAAAAATGACATGAGAAGCTTGATCCAAATACGAACAATGAAGGCTTCTTATGGATTAAGTTTTTTCATATATTGTTCCAAAAAATTTCCATTAGTTTAAAAATACATAAGTTTTTTAGTTATTTTTTTCCTAATTCTATAAAACTCTTAACATAAAAGGTCATGGTAATGTATTGTAATGAAACATTTTTTTATGTCGTGTAATTGAGATGGTCACATATGTGGGGCATCATATTACCACTAGGACATAAAAAATGAATTTATGTTTATGTTAGTAAACCATAAAATTCAATAGAATTTAGAATCCATAGTGAATATAGCATGTCATTAAATTATTAAATCCAAACTAATAAATTTGACTTGAAGTGGGATTCTAAAGGTGTAATGATTTTATCCATGAAAAATAATTTTCATTTCAACAAAATATATTATATTAAAGATTATTTATTAAATTTACATCAATCAATGTCAATATTTTATTTTATCAAAATTAGTTAAATCTAGTGGTATATGATTTATTCTTGAATGATTTAAAATATTCTTTAAAATTTAAATAATAGAAAACTTTTCTCATTAAATAAGTTACTTTTCAAAGAAAATATCAAATTTAGAAAAATTTTGATCAATCCTAAAGGATTGAGAACAATAAATTCTATCAACAATGTTCTCTTCTTCTGAACCTTGTAATGAAACAATATTTTGTTTCTTAAAACACCATGATGTTGAGGTATTTCCTAGAAAATTAATCATTCTAAATTTTTATTTTCTGTCTATATTTCAACAAAAAAAACAAAATATAAATTACATTTTATCACAAAATCAGTTTTTCTTGTATAATATAGTCCAAGGATTATAGAACCGTAAACCTCTTTGATTTTTCTTTTTATATCATTTAATTCGTATTATTTAAATTTAATTTGAAATATTTCATAAATAAAAACTGAAAAATAATATTTTTCAAGAAATAGTTAAATAAATAAGAAAAAAATAAATCATATATAATGTTCATCTAATTGATGCACAAAATAATATAAAACCCCAATGATTTCAGATATTTCATCATCCAACTGATTTTCAATGTAATATTCCAAACCAATGACAACATCGACCACTATATGGATGAATTTTTCAAAAGTTGATGATTACAAAGAGGTATATGTCATGGAATATAGGTATTGAGAGCCTATTATACCTCAAAAAAACATGAACTAGCATTGGGTTTGATATATTTCAAGTCGCACAGTGAAAATGTTGTCCCAATGAGACCCACATGATATCGAGGAAGATGATACTTCAATATATCTAAAAAATAGTGAACTTTGGGTTGTTTTATTATAGTGTAGTGAAACTAGACTTCTTGGGATACATGAATGTGGGATGAGAAGGATTAGTGGATAACTGATGGAAATTAGAGATATCGAAAAACTTGGATTTCATTCAAGACATGGTTGTGTTCAACCCTTGAATCGCTCGAGACTTGGATTTGAGCCTTGGAATAGTTGGAGCCTTGATTCTAGCCTAGATTTGAGTTTGGATCAACAATGAGGAGTACTGGTAATAGGTCACTTCTGGAGAGAGGTTTAGATATCACGAACTGGTTTGTGATGGTTAGGGTTTGTAAAATAGACCGTGACACTTTTATTAGCACTTTAGAAAAAGCACTGATGAATACTTATAATACTTTTTTAAAAAAATCAATACTCTTAAAAAAGTATAATTATTATATATAATTATAATACTTATAATAATACATTTTATAAAATAATAATCTTATAATTCTTTGAATATATAATTATTTATTTATAATTATATAAGTACTTTTAAAAAATATTTACATAATTATATATATTTATATAATTATATATATATAAACATAGTAAATACATTCATTATTTAAATAAATTTATTATAATTTTATAATTATTTATTTATAATTATTTAAATACTTTGTAAACAAATATTATTTATTTATTTATAATTATAAATTTATAAAAACAGTAAATATACATTTATAATTATATTTCTTTATAAATATTTTTTTACAAATGTATTTTTAACATTATTAATGAATATTTAAGCTTAGGTTCATGCATGTTAAAAATGAGTAAAATTTATTAACTAAATGAGAATAATATTTAAAATTTGGATAATTTTGATTAATATAAATCATTAAAAAATGGATATATATTGAAATAAAGATGAATAAATATATTGAAAATATTAAAACATAGTAAATAAATATATATAAAATAAATAATATAAATTGATTAAATTTCAAAAAATTATTTGTGTGTGTGCGTATGTATATAAAAATGCATTAATTACGTATATTTTAAATCAATATAATACATTTGATTATAAATTGAAAAATCAAATGACATTCAATTATGTCCATTACTTGATGCAATTAGTTACTATTTTTAATTCATATTAATTTTTAATTATAAACCATTATTCACTAAATATATTAATATTTAATGTAAATCATAAATAATATTTTGTATTATATAAATCATATTTATATAAATTAATATATATCTATATATTTAATATATATTATTTATTAACATTATCAATAATAATCTAATTAATAAAATGTTTAATATTTTTCTCAATTTACTTATTTTTAATTCTATTTTTTTTAATTTTCATTTTATATATATCTATATATTTAATACATACTATTTATTAGTATTTATAATTTCTATATAGTATAATAAATTTATTCATTTTTATCAATAATTATTTAATTAATAAAATTTCTATTATTTTTTTAATAAACTCATTTTTTATTTTTTTATTTAATTATTTAATTTTATTTATTCAGTCCTTTATGAGTACTAAAAAAGCACCGATAAAGGATTCCTTTATGAGCGTTAAAAATAAAGCGCTGATAAAGGGTACCCTTTATCAGTGCTAAAAAAAGCAGTGATAAAGGGACCCTTTATCAGTGCTGATGACATGTTAAATTTATCAGCACTTTCTTTAGCACTGATAAAGATACAATTTATCAGTGTTTTTTGATAGTGCTGATAAATACCAGCGTTGTTAAACACTATTTTTTTAGTAGTGAGTACTACCCCTCATACTTTCGCTCAATTTGACTTAAGGAGCTTCTAGAGTTCTAGTAAAGAGGGATGACGATAGGCAAGTATGAAGTGATATTTACAAACCTTACGTGATACTCCCTTGATATGATTTGGGATGGCTACTTCGAAGCATGAAAGTTTGAGCAGGGACTCTACAGAGAGATCCATGCTGGCGTGGTGATCTTTTGCATCCCCACCTATGATGTGGTGTTGAAGTGTGTACTAGTGAAAAATATCTTCCCATTAGAGGTACTTTAGGAAACTAGAGATGGAACTAGGCATTATAGGGCTAAGTCGTCTGTAGTAGCTAGCAGGTACCAGTCAATAGAATATCAGCGCAAAAGACATCACCATGATCAGACTCACGCATGTGGTCAGGGATAACATAGAGGACCAAGGAACCTCAGAGTGGGGTTATGATATGCTTGTGACTGGTAAGGTCACATAGCACATGAATTCCCGACAAAGACGTGTTGAGGAACATAGGCAAATAGCAAACATACCACCACAATAGAGACAATGTCATGATCAAGGATCTCCCAAGAGAGAGAAAGGAGGAGCCCAAGGAGGTGTAGCTAGAAGAGGAGTAGGTGGAGCTTCATGAGGAGGGGTTGTGGGTGGTGAAAAATGCTATGATATCCTTCTACCACCACCACCACGTGGCCCATGTTAGGCTTAGGGAGTTGGCGGCTAGGGCTGCAGACAACTACAGGCTATGGAGGCTTATAACCTCACAACACTTAAAAAGATCAAATATATGATCTATGTTTATTCTAGTCTTTCCTTAGTATTAATTGAAACATGTGCGAGTCATTCCTTTATCTATATACTCCTAGTGTGAGAGATAGAGCTCCCCATTGAGGTTCTAGACTAGTATTTTTATCTTGAGGTTCCCACTGGGAACACTTATTTTGTATCTTTTATCTACCAATAGTGGGATCTATTACTTAGTGGAGATAGGTTCACATGAGACCTTTTGTTTATCATGATAGAACCCCATGACGTTATCTTGGGTATAGATTGGTTTTCCATAGTCTAAGCCCAGATACACTATCACCATAGATGGGTTAGATGTCTTACATTGATGGGATGAGATTCTCTTTTATGGGAGAGAGATATATCATGGTGGGATTAGTGGGTTCTGTGAGCAGGAGGCTGTAGCCCCATTACCCATGATTTGGAGAGTATAGTCCTTGTTACATCAGGCTCTTCAAGTATCTATATTCCTTCAATCATAAGGGATTATATGGACATCTTCCCCGAGGACATTCCAGGACTACCGCTGAGCTAGTAGATGGAGTTTTTTATCGACTTGCATCCCAAGAATACTCTGATATCTTCTACGACATATCGGATGACCCCTACTGAGCTCTAGGAGTTGCAGTTGTAGTTGGAGGACCTTAGAGAGGTGGGATTTATTATACCCAGTGTGTCCCTCGGGCAACTACAGTGTTGTTCATGAAAAAGACGGATGGGCGCTTGTGAATTTTCATAGATCATCATCACCTAAACCAGTTCATGATAAAGAAAAAGTACCCTTTTCTGAGGATTTATGACCACTTTGACTAGTTGTGAGTCATGAAATGGTTCTCGAAGATTGATATCCATTCCAGCTACCACTAGTTGAGGGTTTGTAAGGCTGATATTACAAAGTTTTCATTCCAATGCCACTACAGGCACTATGAGTTCTTGGTGATGCCCTTTGGTGTGATGAATGTCCCCATCGTGTTTATGGATTTGATGAACCAGATCTTCCAGCTGTACTTGCACTAGTTTGTGGTTTTCTTCATTGATTGCATACTCATCTACTCTACGTCATAGGAGGAGCATGCAGTGAACTTGAGGATGGTCCAAGATTTTCTTTGGGAGCATTACCTTTATGGTAAAATCTTGAAGTTTTAGTTATAGATTCATGAGGTTCACTTATTGAGGCATGTCATTTATAAGTATGGTTTAGCCATTGACCCAGTGAAGATCGATGCAGTGCTTTCTTGGGAGCCACCCAAGAACATATTAGAGGTGTGGAGATTTTTTTTCTTAGTGGGGTACTACTAGAGGTTTGTGGTAGACTTCTCTAGGATTTCATCCCTTTTAACCACTCTGACATGGAAAGGGCAGCCTTTTACCTGGACTGAGTAGTGTTAGAGAGCCTTCGAGGAGTTGAGGTTGAGGCTGATGAGTGATCCTATGTTGAGACAATTGGAGGACGGTGTGGAGTATGTAGTGTATTGTAATTCCTCAGGAACTAAGCTCGACTATGTGTTGATGTAGAGGCAGAAAATTATCACATACAGGTCGAGGAAGTCGAGACACCATGAGTAGAACTATGAAAATCATGACCTATTTATAGAAGTGGTAGTATTCTCCCTAAGGATTTGAAGGTACTATCTTTTGGGGGAGTGATTTATGGTTTACTCAGACTATCAATGTCTCAGGTATGTCTAAACATAGAGAGACTTGAACCTGATATAATGGAACTGGTTGGAGTTCCTATAGAACTATGAATTTGAGATAGTCTATACTCTATTGAAGATCAATATGGTAGTAGATTCCCTTATCAAGAAGTCTCAAGACCGCTTGGTGCAAGAGGATTCTAAGTGGTTGGTTTCCTTATAGCTATCCCTGGTGGAGCAGGAGGGTAAATATTTTCTTTAGTCGATGGTGTTGACTCCTTCATTTCTCGAGCATGTGAGAGAGTCATGGTTGGGAGATATCAATTGTGAGGTATTGTGTAACCATATATCCATAAAAGATTTCTCATATGGATATTATGAAGCTGGGAATTACATCATCCTTTTCCAAGGATGGACGGTGGTCCCAATCATGATATGGGATGAGGTGATGTGAGAGTTCCACACTTATCCCATAGATGTACATCCTGGTGTAGGGAAGATGTATAGAAACATTCAACAGTAGTTTTGATGTTTCAGAATGAGATAGAGTGTGGCTGAGTTCATCTTACGGTGACTCACATGTCAAAAGGTGAAGGCTGAGAATCAGGTTCCGGTAGTTTTTTTACATCCCCTTGAGATCTTTGAGTGGAAATGGGATGTCAAATCTATAGACTTTGTAATAGGGATTCCATGGAGAGTGAAGTCCCATGATGCTATCTGGGTGATAGTTAACTAACTCAAAAAGTTGTCACACTTACTTTCTATCAGTGAATAGAGTTCAGTGGAGATTTTGTGGAAGATTTACATACAATATATTTTTCACCTTCATGGGGTCCCTCGACCATTATCTTCGGCCATGATGCATGGTTTACATCATGAATATGGAGAGGCCTGAAGGAGGAATTCGAGACCCAGATGAGGATGGGTATATTCTTTCACCCCTAGATAGATGGATAGACCGAGTTCACTATTCTTATATTAGAGAATATGTTGAGGGATTTCATGTTAGACTTCTTCTGGAGTTGGGAGGATCACTTTCCCTTGGTAGAGTTTGTGTACAACAATATATTCCACTCTACTATCAGCATGACACCTTTTGAGGACCTACATGGGAGACCCTGCAGGTCACCCTTGTGCTAGAAAAATATCAATGAGACATATCTTGTGGGTCTAGAATTGGTGCAGGCAATGACAGGGAAGCTTCGGGTCATCCGTGAGTGGATGATGCTACTGGAAAACCACTCTATACCCATGGTTTTAGGAACCATGGTTGATAGAGGAATGGGTATAGACCTATACCCCTAGTTTTTATACAAACTATGGGTATAGGACCTAGAGATTCTATCATACCCATAGTTTGGAGAAATGTGGGTATAGATTATCCCAGTAGAGAACCTATACCCATGGTTCTCCAAATCGTGGGTATAGGTATTTGTCCCCATTTTTCACCATCACACCAGGTCCTGAACATGTAAATCAAATAAAACACATAGTATAAATTCAATGTAGTAGAAATATTGTATATTCAGCATTCAACTAACTACTTTTAATAATTTTAAAACCATTTACAATTCTAAAACATATATATACATTCATACAACCAATCAATTCAAGTCATTAAACAAGTTTCACATGTCTCATTACTACAAAGCCAAAAAAATAGAGGGGATCAATATCCCCCTCATCACTAACATCCTCATCCTCATCACCATCACCAAAATCCTCATTACCAACAACATATTCTGGAGTAGAAAAACTATCATCGTCAACATTAAAATCACCACCACCATTAGGTTGACTGCCACTAGGACCCTCATTGGAATCACTCGAGACATCATTTAAAGAGTGAATTAATTATATATATGAATAAATAGTATTATAAGACTCTGATGGAAATTATTGACTTATAACTGACATAGCTTTTAGGAAGTGTTCGGTAAGTAGTTTACTTATTTCATGCTCCAATTTACTTCTTTCATGCTCCTGTAAAGCTATTTTTTTCTCAAATACTTCTACACAAGTGCTTTTTAGCTCAGGGGTTTGAGAGGTTTGTGAGGAGACCAATGAGTACCAATACATGGAGGGGACGTCCCCCCCCCCCCGATCAACATCAGAATCTCCCACAGTGCTCCTCACCTAATACCTGAATCAAATGATCTTTTGGGCCAAATTGGTCATCTTATTCATCATCAAGGGCCTCTATGGTAGGCTATTGAAAATATAAACAAGATATTTAATTATTAATTTTATATAAATATTTTAAATATAAATAAAAATAATTAAAAAAAATTCTTGTGTTTGTGTATTTACTACACTTCCATCCTTTTTCTTCCAACTTGAGCAAAATAAATTTTCTCAAGGAACACAACCTTTGATGCCCAATACCACTTGTTGAAAATGAAATTGATTAGTATACACATATTTAGAATATAAATTTTTTATTATTTTCAAAAATAATAAAAGGGAATAACTTTTAAATGAATAAAAAATTCGTAAATTTAAATATCAGATAAACATTGATGAAAAAATCGTAAATAAAATCTAATCATAAACACTTTATAATTTTAGCTACTCATTATGAACATTCCATAAATATTATCTTTTATTTAGTGATGAAAATGGGAATAAAATCCAAGTGAACACTACCAACATTCATTGAAAATTAATATTACCATAGTAGAACAAATTTGGAAGAGGGTTATAGTCTCTTATTTGCTACACTACTAAATTGATATTTCAATAAAGTGCTAGAATCCCCAAATACAAATCAATAGCCTCAATGAACGATTGAAGTTAAAAAGGATGACTAAATTTCATACATGTCTATTCCATCAAATATATGTTAAATCATTTAATAATATATTTCTAAATAGATAATGATGAAAAAAGACAAGGAATGATACACCACAATAACTCATCAGTAAGAACTCAAATAAGAGAAAGAATATATTATGATTAATGAGTTTTTCATTTCATATCACAACTATAAAATGGAATACAAGTACCTATCTAATATATGGATACTATATCACAATATGTAACTCATAGAATTGAATATGAATACAGGAACCAATGATGTTGAGAAAGATTATAATAATTAATGTTAACATTTTAATTAGATGAAGGAAGGTGTCTCCTAATTCATCTAAGATATGGACAATATATCACATTTCCAAGGGGATTGTTTCATATTAAAATATCATTATATATAATGTTTTAAAAAAAGTTATCTTATTGTTAAGTTCTTGATGCAAATATGCATTGTATCAAGTTTAAAATGAAGGTTTTTATGGTATATCATAATTATTTAATAGCATAATATGACATAATCCAGATATTTTCAATATCAAAAATTAATGATGAATAAAAAAATAAGACATAAAAATTTACATAGATAATTAAGTAATGATACAAATCTAGATATTATTTTTATTCATATTAAAGTACCTAGTGCTTCTCATGATCGAGCATTTTAGTGTGCCCCAATGTGTGAAAATTCATCATTAAATATTTTTTTATTTTTTTTCCGACACATCACAAAAAAGTTTAACAAAAATAATAAGAATTAAATTTTATATAAAATCCATTAAAGATTTGGAATACCTTAAACTCACCAGTCTTCAAATATGCGATCATTTTTTGATATTGTGTTTTTGGATAGTTAGATAATATGCGTACACCCTCTAAATCAGAACCAACTCTACTCCTCCAACCAATATATAACTTATTCTTATATGATTTCCATAATTACCCAAGATCCATCTACCTTGAAACCTTATTAGCTTCACCATCTAGAAAGTTAAACTTGTAGGACCCCGAGACACCCTGAGAGGGGAGGGGTGAATCAGGGTGTCAAATTTTTCTTTTAAAACCAAGGATCTTGTTCCCACGTTGGTAGAAACTAGTTAAACCTGTATGATGGATGTGATCAGTAATGAAACATTCACATGTAAAGAGATGACCCAACAAATTTTACTTGGTTCACCACTAAGGGCTACGTCCAAGGAGCATACACCGACAAGTTGTCTGTCGTACCAAATTCCACTAAACTTCACTAGTTGTGGATTACAAAGGTTCGGGCATAGTCACTCTGTCCCAGGCTCACTACCTTTACAAAAGGTTCAGGGATAGCTCACAGCGTCCCTCGGGTCACTCTCATTGACTCCCCCTGGCTCACTGCCTTTGGTGAAGTCCCACTTAGTTTATAGATGTGAATGTATTTTCAATAGATTTTCATTGAAGTCTTTGTCTCTGCTTAGCACGAGACTCTTCTTCCATCAAAGACCGGAATTGATGCACTAGAACGCACAGAACCACTAAACCGGATAACCATAACGTGCAGACAAACTTCACTGACAATTGTGCGCAACACCCACCCTTTGTGTGAAAAACCTTTCTATTTCACGCAAAATTTTCTTTATGCGTGGAAAAATATTTCGCGCAAAAACTCCATTTTTCACGCAACTGAATCTTTTATGCGCAACCCCAATTTTTACGCGCAGCTCTTCATTTTTTGCGCATCTCGGAATTTTCTGCGCAATCCAGAATATTTCATGCAAGCCCCTTTACGCGATCCTTTTTTGTGCATCAGACCTCGGATCTTCTCTAAGTCTTAAACTGCACGAAAAGAGGGGGGTCACCTCATATTTATAGGCGTCTGAGACCCCCACGCGCAAAAACCCCCTTTGGTGCGAAAACATTCTCATCTGGTGCGTAATCTTTCGCACTGGTATCGTTTTTCGCGCACATCATCAGATATTTCACGCAGCCCATGCCTTTGCCGTTTTTCAACGTTCTGATTCTAAAACACTATTTGCGCAAAAAAACTCGATCCTCTATTTCGCGCATCCCGCTGTTTTTTGCGCCCAACTCAAATATTTCGTTCACAACCCTTCCTATTTGCGCGCACCTCATTTTACTAACAATCCATGTCTTCATTTTCTGATTTTGAGGCCCAAAAATTTGGAAAACACTGGGAAACGGCGTCACCTTCAGTATTGTTGTCTGGTTGAACTGTATGATCACTTTGCTGGTACACATTTTGAACTTCCACTGAGGATTGAAAACAAACACAAACCATAATCCAATTCATGAATAGAATAGACATGGTTCCAACAAAACTGACTCTGCAATGAACGTGTTAATTCATATAAATACAACAATAATATAGATAAAAATTTATAAAATTTTCTTACCCATATTTGTGCCCATGATTTGTCCTTGATGTCATTACCGAGATGTCTCCATGAGACCAATTCTACTAGAATGATATTCTGGTACTTGGATGAAGTTTCCATGAAACTTCTACAATGCTTGTATTTTTTACCTATCATTTGATTTTATTCATTTTAATCCATCATTTTCTATGTTTGGAGATTCCAAGCTTCCTATACACAGTTTTTCCCATGCCACCTACTATAATATCCTGCTAAATAAGAAAATAAGGAAAAAATAATTAAATCATGGTACAACAGTGTTAGGGTTGGTGTCCTGAGAACCAACTGTTTTGTACTTTGATTACATGAATGTTCACTTATTATATATTGTTCATTGTTCTTCATGACTATAATATAATAATGTCCTCGAATATTTGTTGCATTGATAAGGTCATGGAAGATCCCCTCTATGATGAGAACCTTGAAATGCTATAACAATATTCTTAAATAAATTTCTACGGTTGGATGACATACTATAATAGGACACATAGTATACAGACCGTCATGTGCGAGTACTCGTAAGAATATGAGACTCTCTCTCATGGAGTTCGCACTTGGTAATCTCTAAGATGGGAGATTATGAGAACAGACCCGCCAGTAGCAATTCCTCATGTCTTGGTGTCATCAGATATTGTTATCTACAAGCGTGTGTAATGGTCCTTAGACTGGAAGATTATCATTAACTCATGTCATGACACTCGCACTTATATTTTCTGACGAAAACAGTCACAAAGAGAGTTGGTGGGAAGTAGGGTACGTTGGGTGTGTCACGAATGACATGTTGTTAATGGATAAGTCGAGGAAAGATTTGTCCCTTCCATATTTATGTAAGAAAATATATCGGGCCCTTTGATTGAAATAGAACTATCGGATAAATTCCATGTCCATGGTGTCACGACGAGTTTATTTCTGGAAGTCAAAAATGATAGATCAAGCATATAGGTTTATGACACTGCTGTGAAACCTGCTTGATGAGATATTGAGACAAAGGGATTAAATTACACAGTAAGAATTCGTATGAGGTGAAACTTAAATGCGGTGTCAACTTCTTTCTCTTGGGTGCCTTGACCCGTTGCTAGACAGCAATCTTGGACTTTAAGCGAGCTCGCCTAATGCCAACGAGAAAGAGGCCTAGAGGGTCACACACTAAGTGTATCCAAATATCTCAAGTAGAATAAAGATTATTCCCATACGTAGTTTAATAATTATTCAAGGAATACTAAATCATTTTAATGATGGAGGAAGAAGGAAATGAAAAATAAGATATACACATCGTGTATTAATTACAAGCCATGTAGTTTTTCATGGAAAATAAGTACATGCCATGTATTAATGATTACACGCCATGTAGTTTTAATTTTGGAAAGGAAATGAAAAACAAATACACATCGTGTATTAATGATTACACGCCGTGTAGTTTTATAGAAAACAAGTACACACCGTGTATTAATGATTACACACCGTGTAGTTTTCTAGTCAGGATTTTGAGGATATAATATTGTTTTATTAAATGATATTTATTATAATTAGTGTGGGAGCATGTCAAGGAATTAATTATTCGACATGGGGTTTTCAATAAGAGTCAATTAAATAAATAAAACGCGTAACGCGCTTATTTATTTTCATAACTATCAACCTCAAACCCGATTATAAATATCCTCACAACCCCAAATCTTTTCCTACAAGAGAATCGTTGTGCACAACAATTCTGGAGAATTCTTTCAAGGCCGAAAGAACCTCTTCCTCCAAGAATGCTCTCAAGACCAAGAGAGATCCTCTTCCATAGGATCAAGATGATCTAATGTGGACAATACAAGCAAAGTTTTCTCCACACTAGCACCTAGAGAGTCTTTTGGAGATGTCTAGAGATACGAGGTGCACGTGTGGATCACTGCTAGAGGAAGACTACACTTGGCTTCTGCGACGCAATGACAAATCACATCGAAATGTGATCAAGAATATCAATGAAGAAATAACACCCAAAAGTTACTTCTTATCAATTAATTAAATTAATTATAATCAACCCGTGATGATCCACTTTTGTGGTTCCGGGACCTTTCTTCTTCTTTGTATTTTTCTGTGAATCGATCTGTGGAGACTGGAATTTATCGTCATATTGAATCCGGATTGATCATTTCTAATGACAAAAATCCAAATAGGCACATACACCCATGATCTTCCACTGCACCCAGAACCTTTAATTGGTATCAAAGCGAGGTTACAATGTTGATTATAGTTATTTAATTTTCATTGATAATTTACACATTTATATTTGATTCAATTCGTGATAAATCTTTCTATTAAACTGAATGAATGAGATCTATTCTTCCTCCTTTGTTTCTCGATTCACATCACAGAAATGACCTTTTAATTTTAATTTTGATTAAAATAAAAATGAGGAACTCATCTGGAGGAGCCGCTCTTTCTCTTTGTATAACACGGGAATACACAACGTGTAATGAAAACTACATGTTGTGTACTTAGGTTCAACAAACCGGTACTGGTCCGCCAAACCACATCGTGTGAATTGAGTACACCTGAGTATTTATTACCCCATGTTGACCAGAAATGAACGGCGCATGGGAAAAGGAATACACAACATGTATTTTGAATCAACACGTCGTGTAGTCTGATCTGGTCCAGGTGAAACCGTGTACAAGGAGAATATGTGTTCCATATACACGAGATTTCCAGGATGGTAAACCGCGTAACAAGGAAGTACACGTCGTGTTAGATTAATCTACATGTCGTGTACTCCAAAATTCCCAAAGAAGAGAAAACACTCCAAATCCCCCGGCGTGTACTTTGGATAAAGGGTGAAAAGAAATACACACTATGTAAATATAAACTACACGCCATGTACTTTCCAGAAATGGAATTTCACCAGGTTTCCTCCAAAAGTACAAAGACTTGTACAAGGGATATGGATGAGAAGAATCTCAAGAAAATTCAGAAAGGAATTTAAGATAAAGAATTGATTAATTATAAGATCATAATTAATTAATTTCAAGTGAGACTTATCTTAAATAATAGAATGATTAAAAGAATTTGAATTCTAAATATGCATAAATGTTGTTGCATGATATGGATGATCATGAGCTAGACCAAAGACCCTTTGTATGTGTGTATAGTTTCATTTGAATTTGTTTAAATCCGTTGACCTATGAGCCTTCTTCCAATAAAATGCAGGGCCTGCGTGCCCATGGTTTGTTTAATGTAAACCCCGTGTGATAGAGGATCTCCCAAGCTAGAGGAGACGGTTCAATACCTAAAGCTGAGGCGAAACCAACCCAAGAAGATACAAAGGTGGACAGGTGGGAGCTGTAAAACACGAACCATCGGTTAAAGGTGTTTTTCCCTAGGTCAGGGTTAGCTTATCAAACCTCTAGATAAGCTAACCAGAAAAATCTCATGATCATGCCATCTTATTTTATTTCTATCTGATTGCATGGTTTATTTATTATGTATGTGTTGTCGCGATCACATAGTTAATAAAACGAACAAGCATGCAAAGATAGAATAAAATAAAAACCAGACTATGCATAAACATTATCATAACATGGTTAATCACTTAATCAAGCATCACTTAATATTAACAATCATGTGACAATGTGAAACTACGCATAAAGGATTAAAATCCCTCAATACCATATTAAGTCAGACCAAACCTTATGTTACTTGATTAAGGGAAAGACTTAATAAAACTATGTGTTTGGCCAACCCTTGTTGGGACACTTACTTTTATAAAGGAAGACCTTATGAAAGGTTTCGAGTTGACTTAACCATATTACATCAAGAGGAGTAGCCCTTGCTAGACTTGATGTAATATTGGAGGCTAGAGTTGAGGAAATCCAAGTCAGGATTTCAGGATTGGGGAGTCCACTCAACAGATCAAGGAACTGTAAGCTCACAGTTGGCAAAGACCTACCTACCTAAATACCTTCAAATAGCTTGACCAACCCTTGTTGGGGTTATGCGAAGGGGAATATAAATCCTTGACACTAGAATGTCAAAGCAACTGGAAATTCTGAGTTCAATGGTGAGGGCCATTGGGACTTGATAAAATAGTGGGAGAATTAATAAAATTTATTATTTATCATAAAATGTAATCAAGAAAGTACTGATAAATCTGCTCTTTTAAATTGTAGAATCAAATATGACAAGCTCATCAACCACCTTTTCTCTGCGATCAATTCTAGACAAAGAAAATATCCTCAACGACATTAACTTTTAGGAATGGTTTAGGCGCCTTCGAGTTATCCTATGCCATGAAAGAAAGTTTTACGTACTGGAGTCCTCACTTCCTAATTCTCCTGCCCAAGGGGTGAGTGATCAAGATTTTCCAGATCTATGATCAACATTTGAATGATTCACTTGATGTTCAATGTTTGATGATATCATCAATGTCTAGTGATCTCATGAAGTATCATGAAGACATAGATGCCTATAGCATGATCGATCACCTCTGTGGTATATACCAGAAGAGAGCAAGACAGAAAAGGTTTGAGATATCCAAGGATTTATTTCAGAGAAAGCTTGGAGAGGGTTCCACAACTGGACTTCATGTAGTCAAGCTCATTGGCTACATTGAGCACTTGGAGGTTCTAGGGTTTAAACTCCCCGAAGAACTGGGTATCGATCTCATTCTCGCATCACTCCCACAGAGATTATCTAACTTTGTTGTAAATTTCAAAATGAACAACGTTGAGAAGTATCTATCTGATCTTCTTATCCTTATTCGCCTAGTGGACAATGATATGAAGCGTGATATACCTTCTGTCCTTATGGTGAATAAAAGGAAAGGGAAGGTGAATATATTTAAGCCCAAAGCTTCTTCAAGGCCTTCCAAGAAAAGGAAGATCAAAGGGGAGGCAAGAGAACATGATGTTGTTTGTTTCGCATGTGGCAAGAAGGTCCAATGGAAGAAAAACTACACCCAGACAAGGAAGCAAGCGGAAGCTTCAGGTGCGTTTTTCACCGAATGCAATCTATATATTTCTACAAATTGGGTATTAGATATAGCTTGTGGTTCTCACATATGTATCCAAATACATGAACCAAGTAGATTCAGGAATATTGATTGAGGGGAGGTATATCTACGAGCAGCCAACAGATCCAGACTTGTTGTTGTATCTGTCGGGGACTACCACCTCGCATTGCCAACTAGAATGATCTTAGTGTTAAAGGGTTGTTATTATGTTCCTTCTGTTACTAAAAACATTATTTCAGTATCCATATTAGATACTGATGGATTCATCTTCAAGTTTGGAAATTAATGTTGCTATTTTTATAAAGATAGCATTTGTTTTGGTAGGGAACATTTATATAACGACCTTTATGTGTTAGACTACACAAACCAAGTAATGGAAATCGATGACAAAGTTAATTCACATGAATCATACCACACACAGCTTTGGCATCACCAGCTAGGTCATGTCAATGAGAAATGTTTGACAAAATTACATCAATATGGGTATTTAGATTCTTTCGAACTAAAACCACTTGGTGTATGTCATGCGTGTCTACAAGGAAAAATGACCAAAGCCCCATTTAGTGGGAAAGGTGAAAGGGCTAAAGAGCTTCTAGAATTAGTTCACACAGATGTGTGTGGACTATTTCCAGATGAAGAAAGGGGTGGGTTCTCATACTTCATAACTTTTACTGATGATTTTAGTAGATATGGATATATTTACTTAGTGAGGTATAAGTCAGATTATTTTGATCGGTTCAAAGAATACAAAAATGTAGTTGACAACCATCTTGGTAAGAATATTAAGAAACTCCGCTCAGACAGAGAAGGATAATATCTTAATCAGGACTTCATTGATTTCTTATGGGAGTTTGGGATTCTATCTCAACTCACTCCTCCTTACACACCTCAGTAGAATGGCATGAGTGAAAGGAGGAACCGCACCCTGTTGGACATGGTGAGATCAATGATGAGTCATGCGATTCTTCCATTATCCTTTTGGGGATATGCATTACAAACAGCAGCACACATACTAAACCAAGTACCAACTAAATCGATAAATGGTATTCCATATGAATTATGGAGTGGACACAAATCCATGTTATCAAATTTACATGTGTGGGGTAGCGAAGCATTTGTTAAGGCCTCTTCAGGTAACAAGCTTTCACCCCGAGGCACAAAGTGTATCTTTATACGATATCCCAAGGAAACAATGGGATATTACCTATACAACCCCTCAGATAAAAAGGTAACAGTGTCAATAAATTCCATATTCCTTGAGAGGGATCACATCTCCAAAAGAGATAGTGGGAGCGAGATAGACTTTTATGAGGTTGAGGCTCAAGATACACAAGATTTGGTACAAGAATAGATTCCACAAAGCCCCGTGGAAGAACAATCTATTCCAGAGACACAAGAACTGCGTAGGAGCACGAGAGAGGTCAAAGAACTAGAATGATACAGTTTTCTTATCACTGAGGATGGTGACTCATTATTGGTTGACAATGATGATCCTCTTACCTAAAAGGAAGCAGTTGAAGGAACAGATGTTGCCAAGTGGAAAGAATCCATGAATTCTAAAATGGATCCCATGTACCAAAACCAAGTCTGGATTTTGGTAGATCCTCTAGTTGATGTAAATCCTATTGGTGATAAATGGGTATTCAAGAAGAAACTGGAAATGGAGGGGCAACTCAGCACCTATAATGCATGACTGGTTTCAAAAGGTTTCAGACAACGTCAAGGAATTGACTATGATGAAACCTTTTCACCAGTTGCGATGTTGAAATCCATCAGAATCCTATTGGCCATTGCCGCTTACCATGACTATGAAATTTGGAAAATGGATGTCAAAACAACATTCCTTAATAGGAACCTCCAGTAAGATGTCTACATGACACAACCTGAAGGGTTTGTGACTCCAAAGGATGCCAACAAGGTATGAAAGTTGCATAAATCCATTAATGGATTAAAGCAAGCATCAAGGTGAACATTCATTTTGATTAAGACGTAATGGAATTTGGATTTGTTAAAAACGAATGTGATCCATGTGTCTACAAAAGGTTTAGTGGAAGTGCAGTTGTTTTCCTAATAGTATATGTTGATGACATATTACTAATTGGAAACTAAGTACCTGTCTTACAGTCAGTTAAGGCGTGGTTGGATAAATGCTTCTCTATGAAAGACTTGGGCGAGGCAGCATATATTCCTGGGATCAATATCCACCGTGATATATCCAAAAGAATGTTGGGCCTAAGTCAAAGTACATACATTGATAATATACTAAAGAGATTCAGTATGGAACAGTACAAGAGGGGATTGTTTCCAGTGTCACATGGAATTCATCTTTCTAAGAAAATGTGTCCTCAGACACATGAGGAAAGAGAAAAAAATGGCAAGGATCTCTTATGAATCCACGATTGGTTCAGTCATGTATGTTATGATATGTACAAGGATAGATGTTGCTTACGCATTAAGTGCGGTAGACAGATATCAAGATGATCCAAGAGACCGCCATTGGATGGTAGTTAAGACTATCCTTAAGTATCTGAGGCATACTAAGGATATGTTCCTGGTTTATGGAGGAGATGAGGAACTAGTCATCAGAGGACATGTAGATGCTAATTTCCAGACTGATCAAGATAACATGAAGTCACAGACTGGATACATCTTCAGTTTGAATGGAGGTGCAGTGAGCTGGAAGAGCTCAAAGCAAGGTGTGGTGGTAGATTCTACAGCAGAGTCTGAGTATATCGTATCTTCTGAGGCAGCTAAAGAAGCAGTATTGATGTGAAGCTTCATCCAAGAGCTGGATGTAGTACCTAGCAATAAAAATCCTATCACACTCTATTGTGATAATACTGCAGTGGTGTCACTTGCAAAAGAGCCAAGGTCACATCAGCGGACAAAGCACATACTTCGGAAGTATCATCTCTTGAGGGATTTTTCTCAGAGAGGTAAATTTGCAGTGAGCAGTATTTCCATAGAAGACAATGTGGCGGACCCCTTGACTAAAGACTTGACTCAGCAGAAACATGATCATCATGTAAAGTCTAGCAGACTAAAAGTCATCGGCAGTTGTCTCTAGTCCACGTGGGAGTTTTTTAGGGTTGGTGTCCTAAGAACCAACTGTTTTGTACTTTGATTACATGAATGTTCACTTATTATATATTGTTCATTTTTCTGCATGACTATGATATAATAATGTCTTGGAATATTTGTTGCATTGATAAGGTCATGGAATATCCCCGCTATGATGAGAACCTTGAAATTCTATAACAATATTCTTAAATAAATTTCTATGGTTGGATGACATACTATGAGAGGACACATAGTATGCAGGACATCATGTGCGAGTACTCGTAAGAAGATGAGACTCTCTCTCATGGAGTTCGCACTTGGTAATCTCTAAGATGGGAGATTATGAGAACAGACCCGCCAGTAGCAATTCTGCATGTCTTGGTGTCATCAGACATTTCTATCTACGAGCATGTGTAATGGTCCTTAGACTATAAGATTATCATTAACTCATGTCATGACTCGTGCACTTAGATTTGCTGATGAAAATCGTCACAAAGAGAGTTGGAGGGAAGTAGGGTATGTTGGGTGCGCCACGAATGACATGTTGTTAATGGATAAGTCGGGGAAGGATTTGTCCCTTACATATTTATGGAAGAAAATATCTTGGGCCCTTTGATTGAAATAGAACTGTCAGATAAATTCCATGGCCATGGTGTCATGACGAGTTTATTTCTGGAAGTCAAAGAATGATAGATCAAGCATATAGGTTTATGACACTGCCATGAAACCTACTTGATGAGATATTGAGACAAAGGGATTAAATTACACAGTAAGCATTCGTATGAGGTGACACATCAATGCCACATCAACTTCTTTCTCTTGGGTGCCTTGACTCGTTGCTAGACAGCAATCTTGGACTTTAGGCAAGCTCGCCTAATGTCAACAAGAAAGAGGCCTAGAGGGTCACACACTAAGTGTATCCAAGTATCTCAAGTAGAATAAAGATTATTCTCATATTTGGTTTAATAATTATCCAAGGAATCCTAAATCATTTTAATGATGGAGGAAGAAGGAAATGAAAAACAAGATATACACGCCGTGTATTAATTACAAGTCGTGTAGTTTTTTATGGAAAACAAGTACATGTCGTGTATTAATGATTACACGCCATGTAGTTTTCATTTTGGAAAGGAAATGAAAAACAATTACACATCGTGTATTAATGATTACATGTCATGAAGTTTTATGGAAAACAAGTACACGCTGTTTATTAATGATTACACGCCGTGTAGTTTTCCAGTCAGGATTTTGAGGATATAATATTGTTTTATTAAATGATATTTATTATAATCAGTGTGGGAGCATGTCAAGGAATTAATTATTCTACATGGGGTTTTCAATAAGAGTCAATGAAATAAATAAAACGCATAACACGCTTATTTATTTTCATAACTCTACAACCTCAAACCCGATTATAAATATCCTCACAACCCCAACTCTTTTCCTACAAGAGAATCGTTGTACATAACAATTCTGGAGAATTCTTTCAAGGTATAAAGAACCTCTTACTCCAAGAATGCTCTCAAGACCGAGAGAGATCCTCTTCCATAGGATCAAGAAGATATAAGGTGGACAACGCAAGCAAAGGTTTCTCCACGCTAGCACCTGGAGAGTCTTTTGGAGACTTCTAGAGATACGAGGTGCACGTGTGGATCACCGCTAGAGGAAGACTACACTTGGCTTCTGCGACGCAACGATGAATCACATAGAAACATGATGAAGAATATCAATGAAGAAAGAACAACCAAAAGGTACTTCTTATCAATTAATTAAATTAATTATAATCAACCCGTAACGATCCACTTTTGTAGTTCCGGGACCTTTCTTCTTCTTTGTCTTTTTATGTGAATCGATCCGTGGAGACTAGCGTTTATCGTGGTATTGATCCCGGATATATCATTACTAATGAAAAAAATCCAAGTGGTCACATCCACCCATGACCTTCCACTGCACCCGGAACCTTCAAACAGGACAAAAATGAAGTGATATAATTTTGTGCAGTTATAATAAAAAACCTGATACAGGATACTCAATAGACTATGATGGTTATGTGGGTTGTCCTGGATCAGTAGCTTTTGAAGGGTGTGTTTGTTCTAATGCTTGATTTGGGTGATCTTCATGCACTAGAGTGGAAGCTGAAGGAACAAACTCATCAGATCCTGGATGGATTGTAGGAAATGGTAGTGGTGTAGACATAGCAGAATATGGGTAGTAGGCTTGGGGATATATCAAAGAATATGGATATGGTAAATGTGGGAACATCCTTGGAGTCAATGTAGACATGGTTTGGGATGAAGAGGATAAATGAGATGATGATGTAGGCATGAGTGGGAACATCCCTGGAGGAAGCTTAGACATGGTATAGGATGAATAGGCTAAATGAGAAGATGATGGGGGCATGAATGGGAACATCCCTAGAGTTGACATAGAAATGGTATAGGAATAAAAGGGTAAATTAAATGATGAAGGATGCATGGATGGGAACATCCCTGGAGGCTCAAGTAGAGGATGTAAAGGTTTGGTAGATGGGGTGTCCACTGGTGGGTTAGGGTGGGAATGGGTATGATGAGTGCTTCGTCTAAATCTAGGAACATCCTCTCTTAGACCAATGTTAGTAGGATGAGGAGGAGTTATCTCTGGTGGAATTGAGTGTCCCTAAAAAATTTTATAAATAATATAAAAATTACATTATATGAAAATTACATTATATGTAATGTAGAAGAAAAATATTATAATTATTATACTCTCTAAGGGAAGCAAAGAAGGCAACCCACAACCACACATCTATCAATCAACATCAAATAATCACTTCCTTTTAACTTTTGAAGTATTTTTCATAATCTCCATAAGAATGAAATGTACATTTTTTATAAATAGTTTTTAAAAATCATGCATTCAAATTAGAAGTCCAAGAAGTCATAAACAATGTCATAACATGTTTTAGTAACATTAATCTAAAACCAAGTTGTACATTTTTTTAAAATCCATTTTAATGAAATGAAACCAAACAATACTAAAATAAACATATCATTACAAATTGAAACTAAATTAAAGTAATTATAGTAATACCAAACTGAGAAACTCATGTCAAGGTAAACTAAATTAACTGTGAACATATATGGTTGCTTCTATATATTACCCACCACTACTTCATGTTCAACATAAACTCTCATAATGGGACAATTTGATTCATCAAATGAAATATTTTGGTCAACACCAATGGAGGCATAAATGGTTTCAATTTTTTCCCCAACATCATGAAAAATATGTCTTGGGATTACTTCATTAATGGCACTGTAATCAGGTCTCAGATGATATTTCACATAAAACAATTGTTTTTCCATTGATGTTAAAATGTATGGTTCATCGCTATCTAGGAATCAACTCATGCCAATAACTATGAATCCACAATCATCAATAAATTTACCATGTAATTTCATTGAATCAAACCATTTACATTTCATCATAGTGGATCGACCTTGAGAGTAGTAATCCAATAACAATATTTTCTCAATAAGTCCATAATAATATATAGCTTCATATTGGGGTCGACTATCTGATGCAATGGTATAACAATCTGTTGTAGCTGTTAAAATAATTCCATCATGTCGTGTTCTCATTTTCACTACTCAATCAGTTGTAACAAATTTATACTCATTGATTATTAAATATTTTCATTCCCGAACCAAATAATTGGGACCAAAATCCAACACTCTTAATTCTTGAGAAATAGAGTCAACAAGTAAACTCAATACCTAAAATATATATGAATAATACAATTAAATAGATGTATATATTTTAAGTTAATTGAAGTAATGGTCGTACCTTTGATTTCAACCAAGTGAGAAACTCTTATCTATGCAAAACCTCTCTCCTTCACAAAGGCAACGATCGATGAAATCTACTTATAATTTTTTTATGTTCCCTATATAAAATGATAATAAAAGTTTAAAGTATATGTGAAATGACATAGTATGAGATAACATATAAATATCAAAATTACTTACTTGATATAATCATAAAAAAACCATAGTTAAACAAGACTATGTGATGTTCCATATCTCACTCTTCAAGGATCAATGTAGCCAATGTATATGACCCAATAATTCCTCCTATTTTGGGAATAGATGGAAATGAGGGATAAATTTTCTTATACTACTCATATTTATTTCTCATTGGTTGGTCATGTCTTAATCTCACATCATAAAATTAAATTGAAAAAAAATCCACACATTCTTGATCCAAATAACCTATTATAATGGAACCTTTAGGATAATTATTATTTCATACATAAGATTTCATTGTGCACATATTTCTTTTAGTAGGATACATCCACTGAAAAGTAATGGGTCCCCTAAGAAGTGTTTCAGTTGGAAAATGAATTGTTAAATGAAACATGCATGTGAAAATTGATGGAGGAATTTTTTTTCTAATTCACACAAAATTAATGGCGCCTCTTGCTACATTTTTATCAACAATGACTTGGATATCATTTTAGAATAAGGGTGTCTAAAAAAATGGAAAAATGAAATCACTACCACCATTACATTATTGGATAGAAAATAATGAATTGATATTGGAATCAATTCATAAAGAAGGATGTGATAATAATGATATTTTAGGGATTTTAGTTTAAAATACATTCTATTGACTCATTTAGATATATTTCTGGAATATCCATCAGGAACCTTGATGTTCTCCAATACTTTTAGAAATTGATTTTTCTCTAACAGTTTCATCACATAAGAAGCATAAGGAACTTTCCATTTGTTTTCACTGATACACATATGATTCGGTTTTGGTTGAAAACCCTAGTCCAACAAGTCCTGATGAGATCAGAAGTCACCTTTGGTCTTCCCCTTAATATTTAGAATAATTTAAAGAAACATTTCACATATATTTTTCTCAATGTGAATTACATTTAAACAATGACATAACAAATTGGTAATCCAATATGCCAATTCAAAAAATATATACTTCTCTTTTTTAAATTATAAGTGGCTTTAGTGTTTATATTCTTCCTCTTTTTAAATTTCATATGACCTTTCCATAATAAAAAAAATGAAATCTTTCAATTCATTAAGAACATCAGTTCCTGACATATGTTGAGGTGGTTGTTCGGTGTCAATAGTATTATCAAACCTCCGATAATTCTTCCTGTATTGATGATCCATTGACAAGAATCGTCAATGCCTCATGAAACTGAAACTATGAAAATATTTAAGCCTTATCGATTATATATTATTCATATAAATAGGACATGATAGTTTTCGCTCCATGCACCAAACATACATCATTGCATAAGAAGGGAAATAATTTATAGTTCATAGAAGGGAAGCACACATATGAAATATATTTGTTAAAGAAGCATCGAATGTATGTACACCCATATCTCAAAGTTGTTACAACTCTCTTATTAAAGGTTTCAATTAGACATCTATATCATTGTTGAGATCAGAAGGTCCAGATATTAGTATACTCAAGAAAGTGAAAGGTTTTTTCATACACATCCATGGAAGAAGATTATAAATGTGAATAAAAACTGTTCACATGCTGTGTGAAGTAAGCATATGACTAAATGGATTAAAACCATCATAGGATATACCCAACATGAAATTATACACCTAAGCTACAAAATGAAGATGTTGTGCATCAAATTCCCTCCATGATAATCCATCTGCATGAGGAACCAACTTATTGTTACCTTTAATTATCTCAGTACCATGCCATCGCATATTGGATGATATTTTTACAGACATGAATAGATTTTGAAGACTATAAATCAATGTAAAGTGACACATTGTAACATCCCAGGTTTTTGAGTTGGGTTGAAAACAAATCCTAATTTGAACTTTTCAATTAGCGGATATGCTACTTTTTGTTTCATTGATCAGAACTCAATTCTGAGAGTTCTATTGGATTTATATCATGTTTTTGGGTTGGTTTAGAGGCATGGAGAGTGCCTTGCAAGGTTTGGAATCATTTCAGGAGCGTCAGAGGTCAAATGGTGTACTTTGAATTTGTAGGTCATGGCACACAGTTTAGGGTAAACTGTAAGGCCCCTTATAGGAAACCATGTGGTTCAGTTTTGTATTGTCGCATAGTTTGTGTAAACCGTGCATGGGAGGAGCATGACTGTGCGACCACCTCTACAAGTTTGATAGAGGGTCGGTGCATGGTTCGTGCATGGTTGGAAAACTGTGTGGGTATCATATGTGGGTCTGGATACTTATGCAGTGGCTTCCACATGTTTGTCACATGGTTTGATAAATTATTCGGCATGTACATGTTTCTTTTTTAAAGTTTTTCTTTATTTTATTTTTCTTTATTTTTCTTTCCCTTCCTCTCTTTATTATCCCTTGGTCTCACGCTACATAGGAGGAACCCTCCTTCTCTGCTCCTCCACTATATTTGATCCCTCTCCTCCCTCAGTGGTCCATTCTTCAAGCCATCAAGTGTGTTGGAGTTGTAGTGGTAAGGCTAACCCCATTCACCCTTCATCTTCATTTATCTTTCACCTAATGGACTATTGATTCCATCTAAGCCAATTTCAGGGTATACGACGAAAACTCAGATATACATCGATCCGCTTCAAATTAGAGCTTGATATCAGACATGCCTACGTCTACAAGTCTAAGGTAGGTAGTGCATACCTTGATTTTTGTTTTCATAGTCATTTTGGGGGCATGGATTAAAGCGCACATTTTTTGGGTATTTTGAGTAGGACCCTATTATACCTCATGATTTATATCAAAATGATTGTGTGACCTTAATAGATGTTGTTGGGCATGCTCAAACCTATTTCGGATGAGCGAGGTCGGGTTAGAGGTCGCTGCTCTTTATGGTATTTTGGTTGGGATGCCAAAATCATCTAAATTGAATTGTTTTGTTTTAATTTTATTTTTTAAAATTTAATCTGGCTTGGTTAAATGAATTTGAGGCTTTAAAGACCTCCATATTTAAATTGTGAAATTTTTTTGAGTTGTGCAATTCAATTATCTAAATTTAATTTCTTATTTAAAGTGTGTTTTTTTAAATTTTATATATATGTAATTTCTTGGATTGAATGAGATGGGACCCAAGGGGTTGTGATGGGCATGGCCCGAGATGACATTGGGATGGAATGGCCATTGGGATTGGGCATTGTGGACGTCATATTGAGGCGGTGAGTCTACCAGGTTGGGCATGAACCATGGTATTGGGATGGAAAGACCATCGGTTCCTGAGAAACATGGTCACAGGGGAATGAGGTGTTGGTTGTTGTGGATTAAGTTATTTATTTAGTGATTGTCACTCAGCCATGATGAGAAAAGTGCCGATTGAGTCGTGTGCACATAGTTTTAATCCATGATGAGGTGGTTTTGACCACTCATGTGGGTAGAGGATCATGATAGTTATGGATTAGGTGAATATGGTTTGGGGGTGCTTGTCATATATTGCCACGTGGAAGGTGAAGAGCCTTCAGATGTCAGCGTTGAGGATGACGGTTGGGGGATGAGGCCTACCGTGCATGAGGCCATGGGCCTGGATATTTATTTGAGGACATACATCATTATTTCTCTAGTTTTCAGGCCTTGGGATGATATGAGATTTCGAGTAGGGGTTTGTGGGACCAGGTTACTGATTACATGGTCATGCCTTCGAGGTGTCGGTATCATTTGAGACATGAGGTGTCAGGAGGTACATGGTGTCAAGTTACATGATTTGAGGTGGAACCTGAGGGTTCACCCGAACTATGCTACTTTAGGGGTACCTTTTTCCATGGTCCAAGGACCCTCATTACTTTTGAGATTCTAGCATTGGCTGAGGTATGTGATGGTTTCCTGGTGGCTATTGAGCACCAGGGAAACCTTATTTATTATTGCATCGTACTGCTAACTTTTATTTATTATGAACACCTACTTAAACACATATTCTTAGAATGCACCATTGGGTAGGATCCTATTGAGATTAGTCTCAAACCCTACATGGGTCCTTCGGGATGTGTTTAGACTTTATTAACTTACGTATAGGTAAATGACCAACCTCAGGATCTGGATCTTAGTAACTACTTGCATGGATTTGGCATAGACCTTGTGGTCATGCCTAGCTGGAGTTTTACTTTTTTATATATTTCATTCTTGTATCAACATGATTATTTTGTATGTACCTACTAGAGTCTACCATGGGTAGTACCTTTGGATATTGTATTGTATGACCAAATATGAGATACATGCTTTGGTTGTTTTTCTTAGGAGTGACTACAAGTGGTTTGTTGTCATGTTGGTCTATTTATTTATCTTCCGCTATAGTTGGTTATTCATTTCTTTTGTTATTTCTCATTATTGAATGTGCTTATACTTTGTGGGTCTAGTTTGATTCTTTTGATTCATTTAAAGTTTGATTCATGTTATGTTATTATACCCTGACCAATATATTATCTATCCTTAGAGGGTATAGTCTCCCCAACTTGTTAAATTACACCCTCACTACTAGTCAATAACCTTTGGCATTCGGGGAGGCGCGCCTAATACCAACGACACCCAGCCCAATAGCACTATTTGAGTGGCTATTTAGGTCAGGGACGTTGTAAGTGTTATCATAGTAGTTCTTGACTAGGATTTAGTAGCAGTGTTTCACTGACTACTAATGAAATAGAGATTTCCTTTTCTTTTTTGCTGGTATTATTGTTTGGGATATGGTAGACTGGAGATTAGGTTGTTGTCCAAATTGGATTTCAAACTCGTGCTTGGGTTCCTATAGCCCCATGTACAAGGGATGGGTTTAGTTTCCTTGGGTGGGATATGTTATTCTATTTTTCTCATTTTACTACTGATATGATTTCCACCTTAGTGGATTATTTTGGAATGTGATGGTTATTGGTTGTGACATGTGATCCTTGGCCTAGTGAGGCAAGGATGAGATATGGATCTTGGACTGAAGAGGAAAGGCATGGTTTTTTGGCTTTTTATAGGCACATTTTAGGGTATTTGAATTTTATAAATGCATGTATTCTTTGTAAAGTGATCATAATATGTGAAAAATGTCAAATTTTATGATTTAAATGCTTTTGAAATGTGAAATGTGATAGGTAATTGATATTCCATGCTTTATATATATATAGAATTACATGTGGCATGTGATTTGGGCCTGGATATTATAGGATCAGGCAGGTACTATAGATGAGGTGATTCTGATCACCAGGATTAGGTGACTAGTTCATCAGTTTGAGGCAACATGGGTTTTCAGGACAGGTGTAGCCTGGGGTTATATTGATACTTGGCTCTGTTGAGGGTGGGTAAGGAGGCCATGAGTTCTGGATTTCGTGGGGCATGGTTGTAGTGGGGGAGAGTAAGGATAGTGAGGATGCACTTCCTTTTACTACTTTCCCTACCTGCATTATATATATATTTATGTATATGGGATATCTGACTATTTATGCTATTCGGAAGGTTCCTCCTGGATAGCTCATATGGAGCATCAGGTGGGTGAGGAAATAGTGTCATAAGAGAATGAACTGGTTTATACCCCTGAGTATCAGACAGAGCATGAGTCGCAGGTAAATTCTCATGTTTAGGGTCCAGTGCAGGCATGGTAGCTACCAGAATTGATAGCATTTGGTTCATGGCTTGATGAGAAACTTCAATTGAGCCTGATAAGTGTCTTTCAGGGGATCGATTGGGGTGCTCAGGGAGTGGAGCCATCGATTGCGTACTTGATGTGGGAGTTCCATTCGCAACACCAGCCACTTTTCTAGGGTGATGGTGGTCCACTGGTGGCTGAGAAATGGATAGAGAGAATGAAAATGATCTTTAATCATCTTGAGATGCCTCCAGGGCAGAGGATCAAGTTGGAGACATACATACTCAGAGGACCGGATAAGCAATGGTGGGATGTGCGGGTTCATGCTGGCAGACATGAGGGACTGGCCTATAAGAGATTTGAGGCTAGGTTCTTCGAGCACTTTTTCCCAAATACGCTGAGGGAAGAGAGAGATTGAGATTTCTTGATCCTTCAACAGGGTGACATGTCCATCATGGAATATTCATCTACCTTAATTGAGTATTTATTATTTGCACATGATATGTTAAGAGATAAAATCTCAAGGGTGAGGCACTTCAAAGATGGATTACGACATTCCATTCGAGTGTAGGTAAATATCTTTAGGTTTGCATCATTCTTAGAAGCAGTGAATTAGGTGATCATAGACGAGGTAAACCTGATAGATAGGCCCCACTTGAGCTGGGCATCGGCTTTAGGAGATGTTTCATGAGGCAAGAAATGAGGCCGAGATGAGTTCCAGTGGGGCAGTCAGGCCAAGGTCTTTGCTATACCACCTCCTGGTAGCTTTGTAGTGATTTACTTCTAGTTTGGGTAGCCATGACATGTCTGGACTCAGTGTGATCGGCCTCTAGTAGAGTGTCGGGCATGTGGACAGGTCGGGCATCTCAAGAGGTTCTACAAATAGACTTCTCAAACATCTGGCAGATAGAGACTGAGGAAAGCACTGGCTTTAGAGATTGGTTCAAGATCAGTACTAGGTGACAGTAGTTGAGGATCAACTACAAGAGGTGGATATGGAAAAGATAGTGGGACCCAACTCTTGATTCATTAGCCGGTGTCTAGTGTAGCACCATAGGGAGGCCAGGATTCAGGCAGTTGTGTGTCAGTCTAGGTGCACATCATGAAGATTCCAGGTTCTGAGCTAACTGGTGAGTTGATGACGGTTAGAGGTACGCCGCGGGTGTGGCTGTGATTTACTTTGGTTTTTCTTTTGGCATGGGTTATTGAGGTATGTCTGTTTTGAGTGCATGGGGTGCATTGGTTGTATATGGACTAACTAGATACTAATCAATTGGTTGGCACCAGCCTGGGTGTGTGATTATATATATATATATATGAGGTGTATAACATCAGGAGCATCGTTGGATGCAATTTTTGAGGTACTTAGGCATCGGGGAATCTGAGGGATGCATGTTACTTGAGGTGCCTTGAGAATCAGGTCATTGAGGATATTGTATTTTATTGAGGTGTGAGGCACTAGGTTTGTTTCGAGCATCCATGGGATGCAGGTTCTCATTGTTCTATGGGTTCCATGGGCCCGAGGTGGGTAACTATGTGGTGTGAACATGATTTGGGTGTTGAGAGTGATACATGAGCACCTGATGTAGTATGGGAGTGATGATGCATAATGGGAGGACCATGGGTCCAGAAATAGGTCGATGGGCCTTTAATTTATTTGATTTTTTTTTGTAATGGACCGGGTTAGAAAATTCCTAAGGTGGGGATCCCCCCACCCCTTGAGGAAATTGGCATATACCTTTGATACTGGTGTAGTCCGGGTTCTTTTAACTAGGATGGTTATGTTCAGTACTATCTACAGGTTACATTTGATATATCGGGGGTGAGCTATTTTAAGGTGGGGAGATTATAATGTCCCAGGTTTTTGAGTTGGGTCGAAAACCACTCATGATTTGAACTTTTCAATTGGTGGATATGCTATGTTTTTTTGTTTTTTTGATAAGAACTCAATTTCGAGAGTTTTGTTGGCTTTATATCATGTTTTTGGGTTAGTTTAGAGGCTTGGATAATGCCTTGGGTGGTTCAGAATCCTTTCGGGATCATCAGAGGCCAAATGTCCTGCTTTGAAGTTGCAGGTCAGGGTGCACAGTTTAGGGTAAGCCTTGCGGCCCCTTGCAGGTTACCGTGTGACTTAGTTTTGTACTACCATATGGTTTGTGTAAACTGTGCGTGGGAGGAGCATGACTGTGCGACCACCTTTTTAGTTTTGACATAGGGTTACCACACAATTTTCACATGGTTGGAAAACTGTGTGGGTAGCCTGTGCGGGCCTGAAGCCTTAGGCAGTGGCTTTCGCACGGTTGCCACACGGTTTGGTAAACCGTGCAGCCTGTACAGGTTTCTTTTTTTAAGTTTTTTATTTTTTTTTATTTTTTTTTATTTTTCTTTCCCTTCCCCTCCTTCTCCCTTTTTCAAGTGATTCGCAAGAGGAACCCTCTTCCTCCTCTCCTCCATTGGATTTGATCCCTCTCCACTATCAGTGGTCTATTCTTCAAACTGTTGGGTGCATTGGAGTTGTAGTGGTAAGGCTAACCCCAGCCACCCTTCCTCTTCATTTATCATTATCCTCATGGACCATTATTTCCATCCAAGCCAATTTTAGGGTATATGATAAAAACTTATATCTATATTGATCTTCTTATAATTGGATCTCGATATTGGATGTGCCTACGTCTATGAGTATAAGGTAGGTGGTGCATACCTTGATTTGTGTTTTCACAATCGTTTTGGGGCGTGGCTTAAAGCGTGCATTTTGGTTATTTTGAGTGTGACCCTGTTATACCTCATGCTTTATATAAAAATGACCATGTGATCCTAAGGGATGTTTTTGGGCATGACCAAACTTATTTTATATGAGTGAGGATGGGTTAGAGGTCGGTGCTCCTCAAGGTATTTTGGTCGGGGTGCCAAAATCATCTAAATTGAATTGCTTTGTTTTAATTTGATTTATTTAAATTAATCTAGCTTGGTTAAATGAATTTGAGGCATTCAAGACCTCCATATTTAAATTTTGATGATTTTTTAAGTTGTGCAATTCAATCATCTAAATTTAATTGCTTGTTTAAAGTGTGTTTTTTTAAATTGTATATATATGTAATTGCTTGGATTGCATGAGATGGGACCCAAGGGGTCATGATGGGAATGGCTTGAGATGACATTGGGATGACATGGACATTGGGATTGGGTGTTGTGGAATCATATTTAGGAAGTGAGTCCATCAGGTTGGGAATAGCCCATGGTATTAGGATGGAAAGACCATTGATTTCTGAGCAACATGGTCACAGGGGAACGAGGTATTGGTTATTGTGGCTTAAGTTCTTTATTTGGTGAATGTCGCTCACCCGTGATGGACAAAGTTCCGATTGAGTCGCGTGCACACAGGTTGACTCCGTGATGAGGTGGTTTTTACCACTCATGTGGGTAGAGGCCCCCAATAGTTACAGATTAGGTGAATATGGTTTGGGGGTGTTTTCTGTAGAAAGACACGTGAAAGGTGAGGAGGCTTTATATGTCAATGTTGAGGAAGACGGTTGGTGACTAAGGCCTACCGTGCATGATGCCATGGGCCTGGATATTTATTTGAGGACATACATCGTTGTTCCTCTAGTTATCGGGCCTTGGGCTAATGTGAGCTTTCGAGCTGGGGTTTGTGGGACCAGGTTACTAATTACTTGGACATTCCTTTGGGGCGTTGGTATCATTTGAGACAAGAGGTTTTAGGAGGTACATGGTTCCAGGTTACATGATTTTTAGTGGAACCTGAGGGTTCACTCGGACTATCCTACTTTAGGGGTACTTGGGCCATGGGCCACAGACCCTCATTACTTATGAGATTTCGATATTGGCCGAGGTAGGTGATGGTTTTCTGGTGTCTATTGAGTACTGGGGAAACCTTTTTTATTATTTAATCATACTTATTAATTTTATTTATTATGCACACCTTCTTAAACACATATTATTGGCACAAACTATTGGGTGGGATCCTACTAAGATTTGTGTCACACCTTGCACAGGTCCTTCAGAAATCGTGTAGACTTTATTAACTTATGTACAGGTAAAGGTTCGGCCTTAGGAACTGGATATTAGTAGTTTCTTTCATGGAGTTGGAATGGACCTTGAGGTCATGCCTAGCTGGAGTTTTACTTTTGTTTATATTTCATTCATGTATCAGCATGCTTATTTTTTATGTTGATACTGTGGTCTACCATGACAAGTACCTTTGGATATTGTATTGTATGACCTAATATGATATGCATGATTTTCTTTTTCTTATTTAGTAGTGGATACAAGTGGTTTTATATCATGATGATCTATTTATTTATCTTCCACTATAGTTGGTTATTTATTAATTCAGCTATTGCTTGTTATTGACTATGATTCTACTTTCTGGGTCTGGTTCGAGTCTGCTGAGTCATTTAAATTATGATGCATTGTAACACCCCGACCCTAGTTACCTAGAGTCAGTGAATTATTTTAATACATTGGCATGATTATAAGGAATAAAGTCCCAAAGGACTGACCAGTTTAACAGTCTTGGAAAATTGATTACATACATGAACGTTACATTACATTATAAAATGAAAAACAACAAAAACATTGTCTCCATTGACCACATTCATATCCCTTATACTATCCCTATAGGTTAGTCATAATATAATTCCTCACATCCTAGGAAAAATAAAACATATAAAGGTGTGATCTTAGAAGCTCAGTAAGGATAAAAATATAGCAGAAACTTTCATAAATAAGCATAAACATTTAAGGCAATGTATAAAACTAAAAAAAAGCCTTTTAAACTTAAACTTAAGCATAATATGGCAAAGATAAATCAAATAATGTCATTTAATTATTCACATAGATATTCTACTAGTCTAATAATCACATGTAATATCAATAGCCAATTTCATAATGATGGAATTCATATGTAGGACATCATAACCACATAGTCAAGGCCTCTTTCTTGACTACAAATAAGATTTTTTCAAGGCCTTATGCCAAGACACTGGTTTGTCTCATGAGACCAACTAATGCATCTAGGAGCTATAGCGGGCTCCACCCATCACTTACTAAGTCCAATGCATTCCTCATATGAAAATGTTGAAACATAACATAAACATTAATATTATAACTAGCATACAAAATGTTAACACATTAACCATAAACCATGAATGGTATAAAAATAGAACATCCACAGTCAATCATATCATAACTCATTCAATACAATATGGAAGATTGTATTATAATAAATGAACCTCAATCAAGAATAATATCCAGTAAAGGATGTTGACATAGTTGAAAATGATCAGTAAAACTCTTTGAGAGCAATATACCTTTTTGTGAAATCATTTAAAAGTTACCAATTTATAAAGAAATTCATTTAAAAGATATTTATGAATCAAAGTGTCCCATACCACTTTGAAAATGTTTAAAGGAATTAACATTTTAAAATAATCATGTCCATATAAATAAATCCTTAAAACCATTTTTGAAAACATGGACATTAATGAGAAAGGTTTAGAAGAATAAATATTTAAAACATTTAAAATTATGTTTTAGTTAAAGAGTCCCTTAAAAATAATCCTTTTGAAAATTATTTTATGAAACATGGACATGGATGATAAATATGTCCCAGTAAATACTTACATATAAACAATCTCAGATAATAATGAGATTGATAAATTAACCCTTACATTGTACATTTCCTTGGTCGAGGGTACGTTAACCTCCTGTATAATAGTTAAATCATTGTTATTAAATTATAAAATAACCACATACATAAATATGATATTATATATGGTTTTCTAATATTTCTTTGTTAATAATATTTTAGTAGTATCATTGTTTTGGTTGTTAACTGATATGTTTTCCTTTATATGTTTTGTTATGTAAGTCATGTTTGTAATGGATAGGATGTATTTGATTCATATATAGAATGATATAATGTTCTTAAATATTATTTTTAATAATCAAATGAAAATTATTCTTGAATGGATATGATGGGAAATTAATCTCATCGTGTTCATGGAGACGGTAATTCATACGTACGCACGAACGCTACTTCCATTTCATTTTTTTTTATTTTAAAAGGAAAGAAAACCAAATGATACAAAGGTATATTATTATTATAATATAATATAATATTTTATATATGTTACATAAGTTCATTAACACTATCCTTTATACGTTCTCTATATGGTATGAATGAGTCATATCACTTTGAGGGGGCGGTAGTCCGCACTTCCTCAAATGAAATTATCGTATATATACAACATGAAAAGAATAAAGGTATGCTATAAAATAGAATTACATAAGATTATAGATAAAATAAATATTATAAATATCATATATAATTATAGTCTCATCATAATGGCCACCATAAGAGGTGGTAGTATAATATTGAACAATCATTGTTTCGTGAGGCAGTAGTTCACCATTCACAGAAACATTATGTTCTATACCCATTAGATGGAGGTGTGTGTAAGTGTAGTTCAAACAATTATCATATAAAAAAACCTAGTTTATTTAGAATACCGTTTTTGTTATAAAATAAGTCAATAAATAGAGTTTATGGGGTTATAGAAATAAAATAAAATAAAAGAACTTAAGAGGAGATGTTGCCTTTAAATAGGGTAACTCCCTTTGGTTTGAACCAAAAGGCTTCCTTGATGTGTCTTCTGCCTAAGGTAAGGCTTATAAGAGGAATAAAGAGATGTAGGGAGCTTAATTGTGCATATTTTGGATGAGCCAAGGGGCTTGAGAGGTGTGAGAAATAGGTTAGAAGTGAGGGTTTTTTATAAGGGGCTGGAGGGGCTCTTTAGGAATGTTTGAAAATATTACTTTATTATATAATGATTTTTAGTTTATAAAAGTCCAAAAATCATTAAAGTATAAGATAATATGACTCATGTTCTAAATAAAATCATACAAAAAGAATTGGACAGGTTTTGGATATTGTTTTAATTTTTATAATCTCATTTATTTAAATCCTTCTTTAATGAGGTAAACACTACATCATTATTGTGCCATAAATAATTTTATTTATTTGATGTCTAAAAATTATAAAAAAAAATACCATGATATAGGAAATATTTTTATCTTTAAAATTAATATTTATAGTCGAAAATATAACTTATATAACCTCTTGTAAAAATTATTTTACTAAAATATATATGTTCATGTCATTTTTGTCTTTACTTTAAATTAATTAATATAAAGTGTCATTATCAGTCTCAAGTGGCTCCATGGGGTCCCAAAATATACCCAAGGATTCCCATGGTCGGAAATGTATAAACCAATAGGAATAAGACATATTTTAGGGTAATTTAATATTATTATAATAATATTTGTTTACCCTTATTTATGAGATTTACCCTTTAAGCATGGTAAATAAAATATTTACTGAAGTAAATATTCATAATGTCTAAAAATAAAAGTTAACTATTTAAATAATTTGGACCTCCTAATTCCAAATATGGAATATATTTTTCTAAATTCAAAACACAGAAGTGGTATAAATTAATTTAAAATTAATTCTTGTTGTCAAAACAAAAAGCGTGTTTTTAAGAAATAATAACTATCAAAAGATTGGTACTTGTTTATGTCCAGTTTAAATGTGAAATTACATCCAATGACCTAAATTATATTAAATGATAAAAATATTATCTAATTATACTTTAAAACCACTCAAATATATAACTTAATACTATAAATTATTTCGATTAAAAAAGTTGTTTTTAATTAAAATTTTGTATTTTTCACTATTCATCAAAATATGAAAGTTATCAGAAAAGTACCAAAAAATTATCCAAACTAAATTTTTATTTTTAGATTCTAAATAATAATTTAATTTCCTTAAATTTAATATATAAAAGTGTCAAATATTGGTTTTAAAAAAGGTTCTCCATTAAAAGGCGGTAAAATTGTATTTTTTGAAAAATACTTATTTTATTTGAAAAAAATGAATTTGTTATTATATTATGTATAAGAAACACATAATATAGATTCTAAAATTATATTTAGTATTTAAAATTTAAAATTCAGTTAATACTATTCATAACCTCTTTTTGAACGGCTAGTTTGGTAAGTCGTGGTGCGCTCGAACTCGGTGTTGGGTGTAACACAAGTTATTGAATTTCTTTGAAGAGATAACATACTATGAAATCTTGGGGTGTTACATTATCCCCTAATTCAATAAATTTCATCCTCACAATTTTAAATTTTTCTTTGAAAATAAAAGGTTAAAAATAGAAAAATACCTTTGTGGAAAACCCACATCATAAATTGGGTTAATGAAATTTAGTCTTAATAAGAGGGAAAAAGAAATGAAAAAGTCAGCACAAAATTATGATCTTTATTAGGAGAACATTAGTGGAAATTAGAGACATGTAATTTGAGTAAAAATATAAATATTTATAAGGAGTGATTGAGATCATCAATCACAAACAAGTGTAAAATTGAGGGCCTCAAAGCCATCAATCTATGATGATTTAAAATATCATCGGTTCAAAAAAACATAAGGTTTTAGGATAACACATTTTTGGTTATAATATCCCTTCCCTAAAGTTTAATAATTAATTTATTCATAGAATAAGAGGAAAAAAATATACTTGACAAGTAGAGTTTCATCCTTTAACTAATTCCTATCACAAACTCATCTTTCACTCCAAAAGATAATAGAATTCAAAAATATTCTATTTATCCTAATCGTATAGGGTTCCAAAAATAATGAATTTATAATTTATTTGTCAGACTATTTAAAAAAAACTACATTATACAAACTAGGACATCACATAGGCCAGTGGTAGGTGATTTACCCTTGTCGCCCTTCAGTTGCGGGTTCAAGTCTCGCGACCTTGTCGGACGTGACGGGTTGTCACCTGACCTCCGGGTTGTCCTTTTTATTATAATCCAAAAATAATCTTAAGAAATTATTTAACCTTAACAATAGTATCCAATGTAAAACTTAATCTATTCAAACCTTTAGACATATCCACAATACTTTTTTCCAAACTCACAGTCCAAAATTTATAAGGAAGGTCACATGATATACATGTGAATACCTTTATCGTGTATTCTCTTAAAATGTGGTAATAAAATGAATTTCTAGAAAACCATATTTGAATAGGTATATACTTCCTTATTCCTTATGTAAATCATATAATCCTAGATATACTACTTAAATCCAAAAAAATTGTAATCACCAACAACGATGGAATAAAAAAACATTAATTAGTTCCAAGGTAGTCAATAATATTCAATATAATTTATCCAAGTCAATCATCTCTTATTCTAAAATCAATACCATAGTATCAGGACCATATTAAAGTTTATATTTCCTTCAACCATTTATTTTCCAAAAATTTTAACTTTCTATTGAGTCACTTTTCATGGTAACACACAATCTCAAATCCTTAATGAAATAGTACTACAGTATAATCCTTATATACTCCATAATTATTATAACCAGTACATCGTTGATACAACACTCAAATGACATAATTATTTAATATCAACATAATAAAACTAGTTATTACTCTTCATATGTGGTAATATCATAACTTGATTATTATCCAACAACATCATTTGCAGTATACTATAATGATTGGGACATTGATTCATGTAGTGTCCCAACTCCTTGTAAATGAAGCATTGTACATTTGAAACATTTTTCATGCCCTTGCAATCACTTACTTGGTGTCCTTTTTCTCCATACTTATAACAAAATCTCATTCCCTTCAAGAATTTACCAAGGTGATTCTTTCCACAGTTATCACATATGGGAAAATCCTTCTTTCCCTTATTCCCTTTATCCATATTTATCTCTACCATCCTTTTCTTCTCTAGCTTCCCTTCAAATCCATAGAACTTAGAGAATTCTTTACTTATCTTATTAACACATGATATTATTTCTTCATATGATGATAATACATGGGAGACTATTTCCTTTCTAAATGTTGGCTTAATACCATGAAATATATGATCCTTTTTACCCTTTGGATCATGCGTATTGTCGGAGTTCTCATTCCATCTATTGGGCACCATTTCTAAACAATGGTATACCCTAGGTTAGTTTTATGAATCACAATTCATAATTAGAAACTTGTAAAATACCTAACGTAAATTGAAAAGATTATGCATATAATCTATAATCATAAAAAAATGTTTTCTTTGAGGAAGTATTTATACTTAAATCCTTCATAATGGCTTGTAAAGAAAATGTAAATTATCCTAAGCATATCTCTTGGGAGTGTCGTAACTAAGAGTGCAGAAAGGCCCATTGTTGTATACCAGGATACCCCGAGTCAAGCCCAAAAATCCTTGTCAGAGTTTTCAATCCAAGGTACATCTATGCCAGAGCTGCCTCTACCTGCTCATATCCAGACAGGGATGTATTGCTTGGAAAATTCACAAAATCTCTACATTACCAAAATTCTAGGATGTTCTTCTATACTAATCCTCAAAGTCTATCTTAGGGTAATGTTCTCTAATTAGAGTTTTTCTAAATCCAATTTCCAAGGTTTTTGATAAACTTCATATGATACCAACCGTAACACCTCAACCCCAATTACCTAGAGTTGGTGCATTATTTTAATACATTGGCATGATTACAAGGAATCAAGTCCCAAAGGATTGATCAGTTTAGCAGTCTTGGAAAATAGATTGCATACATGAACGTTACATTACATTATAAAATGAAAAACAACAACAAAATTGTCTCCATTGACCACATTCATATCTCTTAGACTATCCTTATAGGTCATTCATAATATACTTCTTCGCATCCTGGAAAAAATAAAACATAGAAAGGGGTGAGCTCAGATGTTCAGTAAGGATAACAATATAGCAGAAACTTTCATAAATAAGCATAAAAATTTAAGGTGATGTATAAAACTAAAAAAAAGCCTTTTAAACTTAAACTTCAGCATAATATGGAAAAGATAAATCAAATAATGTCATTTACTTATTCACATGGATATTCTACTAGTCAAATAATCACATGTAATAGTAATAACTAATTTCATAATGATGGAATGCATAATGCCGGACATCATAACCACGTAGTTAAGGCCTCGTGCCAAGACTACAAATAAGATTTTTTCAAGGCCTTGTGCCAAGACACTAGTTTGTCTCGTGAGACCTAACGATGCATCGAGAAGCTATAGCGGGCTTCACCCGTCACTTACTACGTCCAATGCATTCCTCATATGAAAATGTTGAAACAAAACATAAACATTCGTATTAAAACTATAATAGGAAATGTTAATATACTAACCATAAACCATGAATGGTATAAAAATAGAACATCCACAGTCAAGCATATAATAACTCATTCAATACAATATGGAATTTTTTATTATAATAAATCAACCTCAATCAAGAATAATACCCAGTAAAGGATGTTGACATGGTTGAAATGATCAGTAAAACTCTTTGAGAGCAATATAATTTTTTGTGAAATCATTTAAAAGTTACCAATTTATAAAGGAAGTCATTTAAAATATATTTTTGAATAAAATTGTCCCATATAGCTTTGAAATTTTTGAAAGGAATTAACATTTTAAAACAATCATGTCCATATAAATAAATCCTTAAAACCATTTTTGAAAACATGGACATTAATGAGAAAGGTTTAGAATAATAAATATTTTAAACATTTAAAATTATGTTTTAGTTAAATATTACCTTAAAAATAATCCTTTTGAAAATTCTTTTATGAAACATGGACATGGATGATAAATATGTCCCAGTAAATACTTACATATAAACAATGTCTGATAATAATGAGATTGAGAAATTAACCCTTACCTTGTACTTTTGCTTGGTCGAGGGTACGTTAACCTCCTGTATAATAGTTAAATCATTGTTATTAAATTATAAAAGAACCACAAACATAAATATGATATCATATATGATCTTCTAATATTTCTTTGTTAATAATATTTTATTAGTATCATTGTTTTGGGTGTTAACTGATTCGTTTTCCTTTATATGTTTTGTTACATAAGTCATGTTTGTTATTGATAAGATGTATTTAATTCATATCCAGAATTATATAATGTTCTTAAATATTATTTTTAATAATCAAATGAAAATTATTCTTGAATGGTTATGATGGGAAATGAATCTCATCGTGTTCATGGAGATAGTAATCCGTTCGTACGCACGAACGCTACTTCCATTTCATTTTTTTTATTTTAAAAGGAAATAAAACCAAATGATACATAGGTATATTATTATTCCAATATAATATAATATTTTATATATGTTATTTAAGTTCATTAACACCATCCTTTATACATTCCATGTATGGTATGAATGAGTCATATCACTTTGAGGGGGTGGTAGTCCGCACTTCCTCAAATGAAATTATCGTATATATACAACATGAAAAGAATAAAGGTATTATATGAAAGATAATTGAAGAATATTATAGATAAAATAAATATCGTATATATCGTATATAATTACAGTTCCATCATAATGTCCACCATAAGAGGTGGTAGTAGAAGATTGAACAATCATCGTTTCGTGAGGCAGTATTTCACCGTCCACAGAAACATTATATTCTATACCCATTAGATGGAGGTGTGTGTAAGTTTAGTTCAAATAATTCTCATAAAAACAACCTATTATATTAATTATACTGGTGTTTTTATAAAATAAAGTAATAAAGAGAGTTTAGGGGGTTGGATAAGTAAAATAAAAGAAAATAACTTAAGAGGAGATGTTACCTTTAAATCGGGTAACTCCCTTTGGTTTGAACCAAAAGGTTTCCTTGAAGTGCCTTCTACCTAAGGTATGAATTATAAGAGAAATATAGTGATGTAGGGTCCTTAATTGGGTAGATTTTGGATGATCCAATGGGCTTGAGAGGTGTGATAAATGGGTTAGAGGTGAGGGCTTTTTATAAGGGGGAGGAGGGGCTCTTTAGGAATTTTTGAAAATATTATTTTATTATATAATGATTTTCGGTTTCTAAAGGTCAAAAACTCCTTAAAGTAAAATATAAGATGACTCATGTTATAAATAAAATCATCCAATAATAATTGGACAGGTTTTGGATATTGTTTTAATTTTTATAATCTCATTTATTTAAATCATTCTTTAATGAGGTAAACACTACAGCCTTATTTTTTCATAAATAATTTTATTTATTTGATGTCTAAAAATTATAATAAAAATACCATGATTTAGGAAATAGTTTTAGATTTAATATTAATATTTATAGTAGAAGATATAACTTATATAACCCCTTGTAAAAATTATTTTACTAAAAGATATATATTTATGTCATTTTTGTCTTTACTTTAAATTAATTAATATAAAGTGTCATTATCACTCTCAAGTGGCTCCATGGGGTCCAAAAATAATCCCAAGTATTCCCATGGTTGGACATGTATCAAAAAATAGGAATAAGACACATTTTAGGGTAATTTAATATTATTATAATAATGTTTTTTTACCATTATTTACCAGATTTACCCTTTAACCATAGTAAATAAAATATTTACTGAAGTAAATATTCATAATGTCTAAAAATAAAAGTTACCTATTTACACAATTTGGAACTCCTGATTCCAAATATGAAATCCATTTTTCCAAATTAAAAACACATAAGTGGAAGAAATTAATTTAAAATTAATTCTTGTTGTCAAAACAAAAGGCGTGTTTTTAAGAAATAATAACTATCAAAAGATTGACACTTGTTTGTGTTCAGTTTAAATGTAAAATTACATCCAATGACCTAAATTATATTAAATGATAAAAATATAATCTAAATATACTTTAAAACCACTCAAATTTATAATTTAACACTATAAATTATTTCGATTAAAAAAGTTATTTTTAATTAAAATATAGTATTTTTCACTATTCATCATAATATGAAAGTTATCATAAAAGTTCCAAAAATTTATCCAAACTAAATTTTTCTGTCCCTATTCTAAATAATAATTTAATTTCCTTAAATTGAATATATAAAATTGTACAATATTGGTTTTAAAAAAGGTTCTCCATTAAAAGGCGGTAAAATTGCATTTTTTTGAAAAATACTTCTTTTATCTGAAAAAATGCATTTGTTCTTATATTATGTCTAAAAAACACATAATATGGATTCTAAAATTATATGGAGTATATAAAATTCAAAATTCAGTTAATACTATTCATAACTGCTTTTTGAGCGGCTATTTTGGTAAGTCGTGGTGCGCTCGAACTCGGTGTTGTGTGTAACACAAGTTATTGAATTTCTTTGAAAAGATAACGTACTATGAAATCTTGGGGTGTTACATGAATGTTATGTTATTATACTCAGAATATTATATTATCTATCCCTATAGGGTATATTCTCCCCAACTTGTTAGATGAAACCCTCACTGTTAGTCGGTCACCTTTGGCATTTAGGGAGGTGTGCCTAATGCCAGTGGCACCTGGCCCGATAGCACTGTTCGATTGGAAGTTCGGTTTGAGGATGCTACACACATGAATTTATATGGCACACAAGATGGTGTTTAATATGAATTTTACTTCCATTGAGATTTACCACATTTTTTTCAGTCATTAATATCAGTTGTTTCCTCCCAAAATAAACAACAATCTTTCAGAAAAGCATGAAATTTATTAATAGAAAATCCAAGTTGCTTAATTAACTTTTATGCCTTATAATGATTTGGTAGAATATCTACATCATTAGGAATAAAATCCTTCAAAAAGGTTATAATATGATCAAAAATGGTATTATAAATTCCATATATGGATTTTCCATGATATAACCACATTAAAAATTCTAACTTGGTCATTTTAGTATATTCTTGATATACTGGAGTTTTGGAATCATCCATTAAATTTTTCACTCTCTCAACATCATCATATTCAATCTTTTCCTCTTGTGTATTGATATCATTGTCTTCTTGCATTGGAATACCCTCTCTCTCATTATAATTCACATATGGAAACCGATCAAATATCAAATTCTCCATTCCACTTCTTTATTTTCATTCATGAACAGTAGAAGATTGTGCCATCTCTCCAGGGTGATACCAAACATAACAGTTTGTTTGAAATCCAGCTTTCATTATATGGTAGCTAACTTCTTCCCAGATTAACCATGGTCTTCCAAAATTATAGCATGGACACTATATACAATCTCCATCTGAAGCATTATTAAATGTAAAATCTAAAAAAATACAAATTATTTTGAAATTTGGTTGAAATCTAATCGATATGATACATCCATCTTTTATCCATTCTATTACAGGGGAAAAAGTTACGTTCCAATCAAAAATTTAAACCATAATTAAAAAAAATCACTACAACCAATTTTAATATGAAAGTCATTAAATCATACTAGTATCTATAAAAAATAAAGAGAAATAACATATGCTATGAGCGATGAATGCAAATAACAAACCAAGGTGGGTATAACTGACATTTAAGAATTCACTATCATGGGAGATAAATTGAATAACTTTGAGACACTACAATCCATATTATTCCCTTCTAATCAATTATGGTTTTAATAAACCAACCCTGTATATGTATCCTTATACTCGATTTAGTCCACCACAAGGCTTAAATTTAATTCCTAGTCAACAAGGGATAGCAACAAGTTCCAAGGACATTAACTTACATAATGGGAATGATTTTACCTGAATAAAAACAAAACAAAAAAAATAATTCCATCAGGGAACCTAGGATGAAAACTTCATATATTTTTCATTAATACATATAGAATAAAGGTTTTTGAAATAAAGAACATTCAAATGTAGAATAATAACATAATAAAATATTAAATGTATTATAAAACATAAAGACATCAAATATAAACATAATCACTAACTTTTAAATATATCCAACTATCATATAAAACATCCAAAACAATAGAAAAAGGGGATTTGAAGACCAAGAATCTAGAAACCTAAAAATGTAAAAAAAATATGAAGTAGAATAGAAAAAAAACTACGTCTACCCATATCCATGTGGAAAGTAGGCATATCCCATCTGTTATCACATCCAATCGTGAAAAATGCTTCAAATTACCATTATCCCAAGGTTAATATTTTTCATTACATTCATAAAATGAGACAAATTCTATATATGCACAAATTATGTATAAATGTTATCATAATTGATTCCCTTTAGAATTCCACCAAATTCTCTATGAACAAACTTTAGGAAAAAATATGACATTCTGTTTTGAAATTCATATAAGAAAAGAAACCATTTAATTATATGAAATAAAAGTAACAAAATAAAATCACATATAAATCATGTTTACTAAAAATTCAAATTCGCATAAATAAATTTATAAATAAAACAATTATATTACATAATTTATTCCCAAACATCATTGGAGATTAACTATAGGCCCAATGAAAGGATTTCCATAATCCTTTTAGTCAATAAATAAACTAAATGTATTCCTCCAATCAAAGCATGGTTTTAACCTAGAGGTGAAGTAACTATCTAGTGCATAATCTAAACTATTGAGGGTATCCCAAAAGAAATTATACAAAGCATAATCCTAAACTATTTTATCCTAGCATGAGTGTAATTAAAACCATGGAAAATCTAGGTAATGTGTAACCTAACATAGAAAGTGTACTTATTTCTAGAACCCTATTGAGTATAAAAGTCTCTTCCATGATGCTTTCTAAATAGATTCATCAATAAATACAATAAAAAAATTAGAAACCACTCACCTCATCTCTAATAACCCTTAAATTAAATAGCCCATTTTCATATTTAAATCCAATAATAGTTAGTTTTTATAACACTATTTTGAAGAATGATAAATCATATCATAGAAGGGAAAAAATATAATGGAAGTGAATCATGAAATTAAAACTCTATTGAAACAAGAAAAACGACCTCATACAATTGGAAAACATTTATTAAACAATTGTATTAAATTTTTATAATTATTATTAAATCATTCCATAAATACAATATTAATTATTTCATAATAACCCAATATTAACATTTCATCAAACATGTAGTAGATAAAATTTACTAAAAATAGAATTTATAATAAACCATATCTCTTACACATATATTAACATTATTTTTAAGATAAATATACATAAAAACACAAAAAAAAATATAGAGGTATACTATATTTAGGAAATTATAAACGTAATACATCAGTTTTTGGGGTCAACAAAAGTAAAAAATGCAAAAAGAACATCAAACCACATCCAGAAAATTTTAAAAGAGATAGAATGGTTTACTTCTTGGCATGAATGAAAAATCATAAAGTCTATAATGTAAAAACATGAACAAAAAACCAATAATCTTTATTTAACCAGTATAAAAACAAATATTTTATTAGATCGATCACATGATAAAATAGATAAAAATGAAAACAATAATAATCATAAGATAAGAAAGATTCCAAACTGACTTATGTGATGTTTAAGAAGATTTGAATCAAAAAATTATTAAAATAGATGAGATCGCTAGAGGATATGGGAGGTTTCCACTCACTCATGTGGACACTTGCTTGGGTGATATGAAAATTAGGGGAGGGGAGGGGGACACTGAAGACCGCCTGAGGAGGGGGGTGCACTCAAGGTCAAATGAGGAGGGGGGATTCTGAAGGTCTCTAGAGGAGGAGAGTGGGGGAGAGTTAGGGATTCGAATGAGAGGGAGGAGGAGCCCGAGCGAGGTTTCCTATCTAAAGATCTATACCCATGGGTTTTTTAAAAAAAATGTTATAACTCAACCTATACTAATGGTTTTTTAAAAATTTGGGTATAGGTTTGAGAAAATAGTCTATAGACATGGGTATAGAGTGGTTTTTCAATAGTGTGAGGATGAACCATAGCAAATATAATTCTTATACAGATCGATGTCGTAGGCATGTGGAGTTTGAATAGGGAGACAACATTTTCCAAAGATTTTCTTTACGACAAGTATTGTGGATATTTAGCCAGGGAGACAAGCTATCCCCAAGATTCATTGGGATGTTTGAGATCTTACAGAGGGTTCATGAGGTTGCTTACCACCTTGACAAAACCCATAGTTGGAGCGGGTTCATGATTTCTCCCATGTGTCGCAGTTGAGGAGATAAGTGCATGACCCTATGCATGTCATAGACTGGGGTGAGTTAGACATTGAGGATGAATCCACTATTACAGAGCACCTAGTGGAGATCGAGGATCAACATGAGAGTACCCTTTATTGATGGACCATTCCCTTGGTTCGAATGTTGTGGCAACACAAGAGTGTGTTGGAGAGATCTTGGGAGTGGGAGAGACAGATGTGGGCTTAGTATCCCAAGATGTTTGTTTAGTTTTACTTTTCAAGGATGAAAATATTGAAGGAGAGAATGATGTAGAGACCTAGTTTTTTTCTTGTAAGACTTTTAAATATTTATACATATATTTTCAGAGTTAGATGTTGAGACAACGTGTGATTCCAAGGCACAGTGTGCTTGGAATTAATTTTATAAAAATATTAAATATATTTTATATTTTTTGTGTGTGGTTTCTTAAATAAAATGGGATAACTTCTAAATGGGAGCTCAAATTAGGTACCACGGTTGAGTATAGAATGTGATGTTTACCCTAGGCACGACCTAAAATAGGTCGGCACGAGGAATTCAGAGATCTCAAACATTGGCGGTGCATTCAGTTGGTTAATTAATTCATTTATTTTACCTAACTAAAAAATCTATAAAATCACCTCTATGGAGAATCCTCCATGGTTAGCTGCATAAACCCTAGGAGAATTGAGAGCACTCTTCTTATCCTTCTGTTGGTGAATTGAATTAGTCGACGACGAATCTCTGGATTAGAGCATAGTGAAGCACAATGAATGCAATGACCCCTCTCAATTGTTGGAGGGTGCATTATTCGACAAATAATGATCCAATATCCATATAAAACTCATCAAATTTTGGTTTATTCCCTTATTGATTAAATTTTTTGAGAAGAATCGTTACTTATTTGATCTACACCAATTTTTGAACCTTAACAAGTTCATTTGTACCAGTTTAATTGGTTATTCAATTGTTTTCTAACCCTGTATATCCCAATTGTGTTTTTTGGACAAGAACACTTGGCTAATGACCATTTAATCCTTTTGTGGTGATTTTCTCCCTAGATTCTTTATGTTCCTTTCCTATTGGCCTATAGGGACTCAGTTCGACATTATTGGGTGGTATCGAGCCCGATCAGACCCCTAGATTTGTAGTATAATCACATACAAAAAATGGAATACTGAATAAGGGATGAAATTGAGGGTTTTGTGGGTTACGATTGATCTATTCAATGAATCAAAACTCAAATTGGAGATAGTGGTTCATCAGTTCATTTGAGACATGCAACGAACCTCAATAGATCAATGGGCACCACGTTTTGGCCACTAGATGGATGAAAATGAAAAACAATGATTAGATCCATCAATTTCAGGTGAAGAAAAGGCCATACATAAAGGAGGAACAACTGAATCTAGATGCCCGAGCATAGTTCTAAAGTTTTGTGAAAACACAACTGCATGTTGTGTCTCACAATGAACACGTGGGGTGTAGCCCCTATTCTATGGCGGCTAGGGTTTTGGTGATTTATAAGTATCACACACTGTGTGTGTTCCCCACACATCATGTGACCTTGTACCGGTGGCCCAACGTGTACTTCAGGAGTACAAAGACATAGGAACGGTCAGACACACACTATGTGTTTGAGTATATGGACATGACCACAAACACAGGTGGAAACCCATGTGGATGGACACACCATGTACTGAAGTACACAGACACGAGATGGGTATACGAACATGACCAAGGAGCATGGGAAGGACCCCAAGTGGCTTAGACATGCCCTGTATACCCCCTACAAATTTTTTATCCCTACATGGGCAGTGAGTCATATACCATCAAGGAAACATCCATGTGATAGAGTGGGACAACATGTCGTGTACCCCTTGATTCCTTTTTTAGGAAACTTCAAACTCTCATATATCCTTAATCTATACTTGGGTTTTAGCCCTCTAGTAGCTTATCCTGAGTGTTTTTCCACATAGAATGTGATGGAGTCCTGTATTGTGGATTTTGGGATATGATATGAGATTTACTGGGAGTGATTCTTAGTTAGGTGGCACCCAATGATGATATTTATTGGGCATAGGATCACTAGAGACACTAGAGTGGACCCCCCCCCCCTCCATTATCTTGGGCATGGGTCCTCTATCTACTGAGTAGAACCCCCTATCGAATAGGGAACATGTTCTAGTGACACCAAAGTGGAACCCCCTGATGCATTAGGGCGCATGTCCTCAACCAATATAGTAGACCCCCCCCCATCAACTTGGGCGCAGGTCCTCTACCCACTGAGTGGAACCCGATAGGGCATAGGTCCTCGTGGCACCAGAGTGGAACCCCCTACCATACCATGGCGCGGTTCCTCAAACTATAGAGTGGAACTCCCCCATTATCTTGGGTGTAGGTCCTCTATCTACCAAGTGTAACCCCCTATCAAGTAGGGAACAAGTCCTCATGACACCAGACTGGAACCTCCCTGATGGATCAGGGTGTGGGTCCTCGACCTATAAATTAGAACCCCCTATTATCTTGGGCACGGGTCCTCTATCTACCAAGTGTGACCCTATCATCGGATTGGGTGCAGGTCCTCATGACACCAGAATATAACCCTACCGACGGACTAGGGTGTGGGTCCTCAACCTATAGAGTGGAACCCCCATTAGCTTGGGAACGAGTCCTCTATAGATACTTATAGAGTGGAACCCCTGACACACTAGGGTGTGGTTCCTCTACTTAGAGATTGTTCCCTCTCATATGTGAGGCACAATGATGAGTTGTGGGCCTCCACATGGTTACTTCTGGGTAGACGCATGAGATGTTGGGCATCATTGATGGACTTTTGGAACTGATGGAAACTCTTTTCCTGGGATGATATGTGAGATTAAGATCCCTTTTCTCTCTCGTTTGAGTTTTTTTACTGATCATATATTTATCTATCTATATTCATGTGGATGAATTTTTTTACTCTATTGTTATGAGTGGAAGAGATGTGACATGTAGTCCACCTACATGAAATATTGAGTTACCTGTGGTTGGATGCAGTTTACTTCATTACTTTGGGTTGAGTTGTTTTTTGTTTACTATCTTTTCCAATTATGTCTCTCACTACCCCCACTTTAAGATTTTAGGGTTTCCTACTAGGTATGTATATAATTATCCCTATGTGGTATTCTTCTACATGTGTCATATCTTATGCAGATGACAGATAGGTCGGCGATGACTTCAGAGGAGTTTAGGGATACTTGGTGCATCAAACCTCATATGGTGGTCATAACTTGGATATCAAGATTTGGGATCTCTCTCAGTGTTTTACTTTCCATTTTTATCAGGTTAGAACGTCTTTATGGTTGGGTGTTTATTTTTCTCCATTATTTTTAGTTTTCACTCTCATACTCTTGTACACCCTAAAGGTTTTGCATGATTGGTTTACATTCTAGTTGTTGCATATTTTTATTATTATTCCTATTCACTTATGCATTGAGATGGTTGGGTTTTTGAATTAAGGTACATTAGTAAAAGACTCCCATTTAGGATATTCCTTTCGTCACTTGTCACCACCCCCTGGACTATGGAGGCAGGCTTGGGGTAGTTGTGGATTGAGCCCCGGTTAGGGTGGGTCATGACGGATTGGTATCAGAGCAGTTCATTCCTTGGGACTGTGTTTGGTGTAGTCCCCTTACAGTAATTTTGGTTGGTATTAGGGAAACAATTTCAAAGTGTCTTGAGTACGTATCTCATTCCAAGGAACCCAATGATGGTATGGGCGGTCGACGTATGCATTCACCAAGACCTTAACTACCCGCTTGTCAACTTGTCATACCGATACATTGATTGTAGGGATCAATGGTACATATATCTTATAGGATTGAGTATTTTAATGTTCTTATTTATTCATCTCACTATTGTGTGTGTGTGTGTGATCATCTGATAGTGATATGTCTTGATTAAAATTTTAGGATGCCTCTGCGATGACAGCAAGTCAGGATGCCAGTTCTGGATTGTGAGAATGATTTGATTATTGAAGACGACTCAATTTAGGGTCAATCCCATAAGATTCTTCCTCCAGGTGGATAGTTAGCATCACCCCCACCTGTTGAGCAGTAGATCATACTATAGAGTAGGCTGAGGATGTGTGTAGGTTTAGCGCACTCTACGAGTTTCTACACCAGATACCGTTGAGGTTCTGCGGTGAGCAAGATCCCTAGGCAAAAAATGACGGGCTAGAGTCAGTGGTCAATATCTTCAGTCTTATCCAGACACCGATAGATCAGGTGGTTGCACTGGTAGCTAGAATTTTCTACAGAGCAGTTGGGTGCTCGTGGAGCCTCGTTACCCAGATGCACGATGATTCGACACTCTCATGGCCCAACTTATAGAAGTTGTTCCATGAGAAGTACTACCCCTCCTTCTTGTGTTCAATTTGGATTCAAGATCTTTTAGAGCTATATTAAAGATGGATTATAGTGGCTGAGTATGAAGTGAGGTTCACAGACCTTACACGATACTCCCTTGACATGATTCGAGATGGCTACTTCTGATCATAGAAGTTTGAGAAAGGACCCCATAGAGATATTTGTGATAGTGTAGTGATCTTATGCATCCCCACCTATGATGGGGTGTTAAAGTGAGCACTAGTAACAAAGATCTTCCTACTAGAGGGACTCTAGATAGCTGGAGCAGGCACTAGGCATTACAGGGATGAGTCATCTGCAACAGCTAGTAGGCATCAGTCGATAGGATCTCGGTGTAGGAGATATCCCCATGATCAGATTTAGGCATGTGTTTAGGGAGAACTTAGAAGACCAGGGAAGATCATAGAGGGGAGGTGATACGGTTATGATGGGTGAGGTTACATAGCACATGACTACCCGACCATATGTGCTGAGGAGCACAAACTGATAGTAGATAGGCCACCACAGTAGAGACAACACAATGATCGGGGATCTCTGAGGAGAGAATAGGGACCCCCCAGGGAGGTGGAGTTGGAAGAGGAGTAGGTGGAGCTCCAAGATAAGGAGATTTGGGTGGTGGAAGATGCTTTGAGATCCTTCCACCAGCACCACCAGTTAGCCCAAGTCAGGCTCAAGGAGCGGACAGTTAGGGTCACGAACAGCTACAGGCTATGGAGGCTTATGACCTCACAGCACATGAGATGGTTAGAGGTATGATATATGTTTATTATACTCTTGAATCAGTATTAGTAGAAACTGGTGTGAGTCATTCCTTCATCTCTATAATCTCAATATGAGAGTTGGAGCTCCCAATTGAGGTGCTAACCTAGAAACTTCTTCTTGAGGTTCCCAAAGAGAACACTTCTTCTATATCTTTTATCTGCTGGTAGTATGAGCTATCTCTTAATGAAGATAAGTTAATGTAGGACCTTTTAGTCATCACGATGGAACCCTATTCCATCATCTTGGGTATGAATTGGTTGTCTATTGTTTAATCCTAGATTTAATATCACCATAGAAGAGTCAGATGTCTTCACACTAATGGGATGAGATTATTCTTTACAGGTAAGAGAGATATCATGGTGCACATAAGCCTCATCCCAGTTGGTGAGGTCTATCTAAGTGCATCCATGAGACCTGGGTTTGAAACTAGGTAGAGGCATAATTCTGGGGGTATTGTAGCATCACTGTAGCAGGCACTGTAGCAGTAATGTGCGGTATTGTAGTAGTTATTGTAGCAGTTATTGTAGCAGGTATTGTTCGATACTGTAGTAGTCAAAACTATTAACCTTGGGCCACCAGTTTGGGATTGGGGTCCTTAAGACCTTCGTTCTACCCAGGACTTCAGGTTATTAAGGCTTTCAGGCCACCTTTAAGGCCTTCAAGCCACCCTAAGGCCTTCAGGCAACACGATCAATGTAGTTTCCCCAGACAGACTCTACAGAAAGGAGCAACCCCAGAGGATGATTCAGAGCAAGCGCACTCACCAGAGTAGAACCAAATGGATTTGGAAGAATGAGATGGTATGGAAACACCATTGGGACCATCCTTTGCTTATACAGGAAGCTTAGTCGAACAACCATGCGAAGGTGGAGAGCTACCATCACGATGCAGATACTGGGGAGGGGCAGTTCCTTGTAGTTATAGTCTGGTTAAATTCTCTAAGACCTTCAGGTCATGTAATGTCTCTTAAAACTATGGGACATGTAATCTCTAAGCCTACGAGACTTTTAAGGGTTCCTCCTTATCCCTTGAAATGGTGGTTATCAAAAATCAATAAAAAAGAAGGCCTTCGGGCCATTCAGGAAAGAGAGATATCATTTTGGTATGAGTGGGTTTTTCGATTAGGAGGTTATAGACCCATCATCCATTAGTTAGTGAGTATATACCTTGGTACAACAGGCTCTTAAGGCATCTAGATTCCTCCTTTCATGGAGAATTATATGGACATCTTCCCTGAGGACGTTTTAGGACTACCTCTAAGCCAAGATATGGATTTTTGTATCAACTTGCATCTTGGGACCACTCTAATATCTTCTGCAGCATATCAGATAGACCTTACCAAGATTTGGGAGCTACAGTTATAGTTGAAGGACCTTCTAGAGAAGGGATTTATTAGAACCAGTGTCCCCCCAGGCAGCTCTAGTGTTGTTCATGAAAAAGGAAGATGGTAGATTATGGATTTTTTTGGATTATCATCACCTGAACCAAGTCATGATAAATAAAAAGTATGTTTTTATGAATATTGAAAAAATCTTTGACTAGTTTAGAGGTGCAAAATGATTTTCTAAGATCGATCTATGGTCCGACTACAACCATTTTAGGGATCAAAAGGCTAATATTCTGAAGCTGGTATTCCAATATCTCTACATACACTATGAGTTCCTGGTGACACCCTTTGGTGTGATGAATGTACCCGCCAAGTTTATAGTTTTAATGAACTAGATATTCCAAATATACATGAACTAATTTGTGGTTGTCTCCATTGAAAATATACTAATCTACTCTCCATCAGGGGAGGAGCATGTGGGGAACTTGAGGATGGTCCTAGATTTACTTTAGGAGCACTGTCTTTATAGTAAACTCTCGAAGTGCCAGTTCTAGATTCATAAGGTTCACTTCTTAGGGCATGTCATTTCTAAGCATGTTTTAGTTGTGGACCCACTGAAGATCGATGCAGTCCAAAAATGTATCAAAGGTGTGGAGATTTCTTATATTGGTAAGGCACTACGAGAGGTTTATGGTATGATTTTCCAGTATTGCCTCCCCATTAACTGCCTTGGCGTGGAAAGGGCAGCCTTTTACCTAGACTGAGAAATATCAGAGAACCTTTGAGGAGTTGAGGTTGAGGATAATGAGTGATCCTATGTTGAGAGTACCTGAGGAGGTCATGGATTATGTAGTTCATTGAGATGCCTCAGGAGCTGAGATTGATCGTGTGTTGATACAGAGGCAGGCATTTATTGCATATGGGTCGAGGTAGTTGAGACCCCATGATCAGAACTACGCGAATCATGAATTAGACCTATCAGTAGTATTATTCTCCTTGATGATGTAAAGATATTATCTTCTAGGGGAGCACTTTGTGGTTTAATCAAACCATCAGAGTCTCAGGTATGTCTACACATAGAGATACTTGAACCTAAGATAGAGGTGCTAGTTAGATTTTTTGCAGGACTATGACTTCAAGATAGTCTATACTATGGGGAAGAAAAACATGGTAGTAGATACCCTTGGTAGAAAGTCTTAGGCTCGCTTGGTTCACGAGACTTCTGAGTAGTTGGATTCATTATAGATGAATGTGGTGGAGTAGGAGTGTGAAACTTTTCTTCAATGGATGGTGTTAACTCCTATGATTCTCGAGCATGTGATAGATTCCTAGATAGGATACATCTACTACAAGGTCTTTCATGACTAGATATCCATAGGATATTCACCATATGGATATTATGAAGGAGGGAATCACGTTATCCTTTTCTAGGGATGAACAATGGTCCTAATCATGATGTGGTAGGAGGTGATTTGAGAGTTACACAATTCTCCCCTAACTGTACTCAGTGTAGGGAAGATGTATAGAGACCTTCAGAGGTAGATTTGGTGGTCTGGTGTGAGATGAAGCGTGGATGAGATCGTCTCATGGTGCCTCACCTATTAAGCAAGTGGAGGCTGATCATCCAGTTCTGGCAGGTTTATTATAGCCCCTTGATATTCTAAAGTGGAAGTGGGATGACATATCCATAGACTTTATAATAGGGATTTCATAGACAATGAAGGTCCATGACGCCATCAAGGTGATAGTTGATCGACTCATGAAGTGGACACACTTCCTTACTATAAGGGAGAAGAGTTCGGTGGAGAGTTTGGGATAGTGTATGTATGGTAGATTGTTTACCTACATGGGATGCCTCTAACCATTGTATATGACCATGATACGTAGTTTATGTCATAGTTTTGGAGAGGCCTGCAGGAGGCATTTGATACCCAGATGAGGATGAGTACATCCTTTCACCCCTATATAGATGGGTTATAAGGACCTGGCCTTATTACATTACATAATCTTGAATTTAGTCAAGAAAACACTTCCATACACATCGAGGATATTTTCAAGTTTAGAGATTTATAGAATTTAGGAAATATTACATTCATAACATTCTATATTAATATAGAGTGAATACCATAAAAAACAGTATTCATTTTTTCCAAAATATAAAACTTTTCAAATCAAACAAGATTCCTTAAAAAATATTCATAACATTTAACATGGATTCCTTTTTTGTCTTAAACATCCTTATAACCTATGAAAATCATTTAAAAAATTGGGATGAGCACAAAAATCTTAGTAAGGGATATAAAAAGAAGGAAAGAACATAATAGTCCATGAATACTTACAATGTATGAAATCATTTTTAAAAAGACATACTTGTCACCCATAATTACTTTGTGAAAATTTAGATTTCCACAAGATTCCCAAAAAACATAAAAAACATAAATAGAACCATAAATGTATCTTTGGGCATTACTTACATAATCTTGTAACCCTCTCAGCTACCTTATAATTTGTAACTCTCATGGCTACCTTACAATTTGTGTAACCATCGCAGTTACACTTAGAGTAACCATACAACCGACCTCCAACTTAAAAATACACAATGAATTGTAGATAGATATAGGTCCCACACTTCATCATAGAAAATTCCCAAGAACCAGAACATAATCATACAACATGAATAATTTCATAAAAACATTTCTTTTGAATTTTGTAAAATAGAATTTTAAAAGAGGTTTTTAAAAGGAAAGTCCCTTATAAATATAATATAATTGAAGTGAGACTTATTAGAGTGGGTTGAATATGTATAAAAACTGTAAATACACATAATTAAACATAATATAAACAAAATTCATCTCACAAATAATTTTAATACCACATAAATAATGAGGTAGAAAGTTAACCCAAAGAATGGAAATCGGGTTATGAATTCCCTTACGATGGGTTTATATTACTTAAAACTCATTTAAACCTCATGTATAATGGTTAAAATAGTTTTATTAATATCTTAAATAAACATATTCATATTTATAATATCTTATATGATCATTTCATAACATCATTTCACTCTTTAATTATTAGTATTTTGTTCCTTCCATTGTTTTGGGTGCGTTCTTTACATGAATTTCATGATCGGTTCATGATGGATATTCTTATCGATTGGAAGTGAAACTTAGGTATTGGAATGGAATGGTATTTAAATATTTCCAGAAACACAAATTATACCATTTATCATTTTTAACTCTGACATGAGGTTGATTCATAAGTTAAAACATTGTTGATATTTTCTTTGGTCACTTTGGCAATTCTGCGATCATAATGAACTCATTTTAATTTATAAATTAATAACATGTGTACAAAATGATTATAGAATCTTATATAAGATATAATACATAAATTAATATCTATTTTGACCATAAAAATGATTTCATGGCCAAATTTTAAGACGATAAAAGAAATTGAAAACCCATCGTCCTTGAATATGGTAAATTAGCACATCTCGGATGGTGTTTTCATTTTTAGTATAAAAGAATGAGAAAGAAGAGATGATGAAGAATTATTCCATTATCACAGAAATATTCTATTACATGTAGGGTACTAGAGTTATCATAATATTTTGATGAAATTAGGTGAGTAAATAAAAAGAAAAGAAAGGAATCTTGAAATAAAATAAAAGTTGAGAAATCCCTTACAAAAATTCGGCATCCTAACGACGTCGCTTAAAATTTAATAAAATATTTTGAGGAGAGAAAAGAGATATCACATCATTATTAAACAATATGGATGGTAATTTGGATATGTAATCATATATCCCAACATAATCCAATTGAAATTAAAAAGAATAACATAAAATAAAATCTTGAAAAAGAGAAGGGTGGTGGATTCCCTTACCTTGTAGAGTAACTCCTAAAACACGAAGGTTGGGACCTTGGGGGATTCAGGAAACCTTGGGAGGAATCCTAAGGAGGTAAAACTACTATATATTTGATGATTTTGAGTTTTTAATGAAAGAAAACGAAATAATTAGTGGGTATTTATAGTAAATGAGAGGGAGTTTTTTTATTAATTTCAAAGGACAGTTCATTAGTGATTTTTTCAAAACCATGGGCTTGCCCATGGTAATTTCCCATGGTATTAGCCACTCGGGACACCTCATGTTGTATTTTACTGTACAAAATTCGACCAGAATTTTATATTAATTATTATATCATTATTATGTCATTGAATATACCAAAAACTCAAAACTATATTTTTACTATTTATGAAAAATTCAAGTATTTTAGAAAAATCCCAAAAAATCACCCTAACCATTTTTCAACATATAGAAATAAAAAATGAACTCCATTTTTTGAAAAAAAATCTAAATATTATTAATTTAATTTTTAAATAAAATTATAATTTATTAAAAAATAACAATTTTAAATCTATAACTCATTTTTTAACACCTTGAAAAATTAATCAACATATCATTATCTTATATATATAATAAAATAAAATAATAATATGATTTAAATTTCATAAGGGTCATATTACTATTCATAAGGGTATGTTCCTATTCACCAAGAAAAAAAGTTGGTTCTATCAGACTCCAAATAACTAACTGATCACAACTGTAGATGTCCATTTTTTGAAATTCAAAACATAGAAGTAGAAAAATTTTGTTTGAAGGCTAGTTATAATTATATAATTAAAAAAGTTTCATGCATTTCATTTTATTTTTAAAACCTTGGGGTGTTACATTATCCCCGCCTTCTGGAAATTTTGTCCTCACAATTTTATTTACTTATTAAACAAGTGAGGGTACCTTTCCCTCATAGAATCTTCAGACTCTCATGTTTCTTCTTCAACCATGTGGTTTCTATACAAAACCTTTACCTAGTGGACTATATTATTCCACAATACCTATTCCCTTTAATCAATAATTTAAACTGGTTTCTCTTCATAAGAAAGGTTCTCTTCTAGCTAAACTGCTTATGGACTCAAGACATGAGATGAATCTATAAAATACTTTATCAACATAAAAACATGAAAAATATTATGTACCTGAGATAAACTCGAAGACAAAGATACTCGGTAGGCGATTGGTCCAACTTTCTCCAAAATTTCATAAGGTCCAATGAACTATGGACTTAGCTTTCCTTTCTTACCAAAATGCATAAAACTTTTCCATGGTGAGATTCTAAGAAAAACATGATCACCTACCTCAAAAGAAAAGTCTTTCTTCCTGTTGACTGCATAACTTTTCTGCCTGCTCTGAGCTGTCCACATATGTTGCTGGATCATCTTCACTTTCTCAGACACTTCCTCCACTAATTATCATCCCATCAACTTTATTTCCCCAACTTCATCCCAAAAATCTGGAGTTCTACACCACTTCCCATACAATTCCTCGAAAGGTGTCATCTGTATACTAGAATGAAAACTGTTATTATAAGAAAACTCAACTAAAGAAAGACGTTGATTCCAAATTCCCTGGTAGTCCATTAAAAAAGCTTGAAGTATATCTTCCAAATTCTAAATCATTCTTTCTGACTGCCCATTTGATTGAGGATGAAAATCTTTACTGAAATTTAATTTTGTGCCAAACAAATTTTGAAGGACCTTCCAAAAGTTAGAAGTGAACCTGGGATCCTAATCAGATACAATAGAAAGAGGAAATCCATGTAACCTGAAAATATATTTGAGTTATATTTTATAAATCTAATCTAAAGACATTTTATCTCAAATAGAAAGAAAATGTATAGATTTTTTCAGCTGATCAACAACAACCCAAATCACATTGTTACCTCGAGAAGTATTTGGTAGTCCCACCATGAAGTCCTTGGATATATTATCCCATTTCCACTCTAGCACTGGCAGTGGCTGAAGCACCCCCTTAGGTAACTGTCGCTCTGCTTTAACCTATTGACATGTCAAACATTTCATGGTAAAATCTGCAATATCACTTTTCATTCCATCCCACCAATAATACCCCCAAAGGTATCTGTACATCTTAGTACTGCCAAGATGAACTGAAAATGGAGAACTATGAGCTTCACACAACAAATCTTTATTCAAATGGGAATCACAAGGCATACACAAACTTTTTATAAATCTTAAAACACAATCTTTATCAAGGTTAAATTCTGGAAACTTAACCATTTTAACCAATTCTACCTTTTTCTATAGCTCATGGTCTTCCTTCTGTGCTTGCTTAATTTTGTCTGATAATGATGACTACACTAAAAATTGAAAAAAAACAAAGGTATTTCCTACACCAGCAACTTCTAATCCAAAATTCATCATATCATTAATCAAGGAATCATGTTCCAAACGCAATATGGTTAATAATGCATGATGTTTTTGACTCAAGGCATCTGCCACTTTGTTTTCTTTTCCTAGATAGTAATTGATCATGCAATAATAATCCTTTATCAGTTCAAGACATCTTCTCTTACTCATGTTTAATTCCTTATGAGTGAATATATACTTCAGAATTTTATGGTCAGTATATATTTGACATTTGGCTCCGTATAAATGATGCCTCCAAATTTTCAAAGCAAAAAACCACAAATGCCAATTCTAAATCTTGTGGGGGATAATTTAACTCATTAGGATTTAATTATCTTGAATCATAAGCAATTACCTGATCATTCTTCAGTATAACATAACCAATTCCCTTCAATAAAGCATCACTATAGATGACAAACTCACTATTTCAGCAAGGTAAGGCCAAAACTAGATCATTCACCAATCTCTTCTTCAGTTCCTAAAAACAAACATCACATTCTTTTCTTTAAATAAATTTAACCCCTTTTGTGTTAACTTAATTATCATGTTAGATAACAGTGAAATTTTTTTAAAAAATCATTGGTAATAACCTACTAATCCAAGAAAACTACAAATCTCTGTAACATTTGTAGATCTTGGACATTCATCAACCACTTTTTTTGGAAGGATCAAATGTTATTCCATACTTATTTACAATGTTCCCAAGAAAATAAATATGTTCCAACCAAAAATCACACTTTCTAAATTTTCCATGCAGTTTCTTTTCCTTTAAGGTTTGAAAAACAACACTTAGATGTTTTTTATGCTCCTATTTATTCTTAGAAAATACCAAAATGTCATCAATATACACAACCACAAATTTATCCAAGAACTCATGAAATATTTTATTCATAAGATTCATGAATACAGTAGGTACATTAGTTAACCCAAATGGTATAACAACAAATTCATAATGCTCATATCTAGTATAAAAAATTGTTTTTGGGATGTCATCCTCCTTCACCTTCAGCTGATGGTATCTGGATCTCAAGTCAATCTTGAAAAAGTATTGAGCTCCCTAGAGTTGATAAAATAAGTCATCGATGTGAGGAAAATGATACTTGTTTTTAATAGTTATGCTATTAAAGGCTCTATAATAAATGAAAAGTCTCATGGAACCATCTTTCTTTTTAACGAACAAAACAGGAGCACCCCATCGTGAACTGCTAGGATGAATGAAGCCTTTAACAAGAAAAGAATGCAACTAATTTTTCAATTCAAGAAGTTATGTTTGAGCCATTTGATATGTGGGTTTTGAAATTGGATTAGCATCAGGAACTAATTCAATTGTGAATTCAACTTCTTGATCAGGTATGACACTAGGTAACTCATTAGGCAAAACATCAAGGTATTCATTTACCATTGGTACATCATTAATCTAAATAGTTCTCTTGTTTTCAACAATACGAGAAATATAACTTTTATTTCCATCTTTCAGCAGTTTCTCAACATCGTGATATGTTATCAATTTTATGGGTTCGTTCTTATATACAAATGGAAACTCTTTCTTAAAAAAAACTTCTTTAGCTCTACAATCAATCTTAGCATGATAAACATAAAGGCAATCCATTCCTAGAATGACATCAAACTCTACTAAGGAAAAAACAACAAGTTTTACAGGTAAATTCTTTCTACATACCACAATAGAAAGATACTTTTAATTCCTCTTTTCTATAATATTTACCCCTGGTGTTTTAATAATAAGTTCCGGTCTCATTTATTGAGGTGATATTTCTAAGTTACCAGAAAATTTCTCAAAAATAAAGGAATATGTGGATCTTGTATCGAACAAAACTTTAGAAAAATATGAGTAAACAAACAAGGTACCTAATACAACTTTATTGGATTGCCCGGAATCTGCTGACGTAGTCGCAAAGGATCTCACTACACCTTTCTGCTTATAGTCTACCTTCTTTGCATCATTCAAATCTCTCTTTGGGCATGCATTTGTATAATGAACCATATCACCACATTTAAAACACTTTATGGTTTTCTTATCAGGATTATTCATAGTATCATTTTCATTATAATCTTAGACCATATGTCCAAACTTACCACATCGAAAACACTTTCTAGTTTTGGTAAATCATTCCCCAAGGTGCTTTTTTCCACACTTTTCGCAAACTAGAAACTGGATTTTCTTACCATCAGGTTTATTTGGTTGATTCTTACCAATAGATTTCCATATAGAGCTCTTCTTCTCCTTGTTGTCAAATTGCACGTGATCATCAGCAAAATCCATCTCTACCCTCTCAGTACATCGGGCAAGTTTCTCATAACTTTTGAATTCACAGGAGGCTAATGCCCTTTGATATCTTGACTTTAATCCTGAGTAAAAGCAGTTGATTTTTCTATCAAGATACAGAATAATATTTGGAGCATACATCGCTAGTTAAGTGAAGTTCACTTCATACACAGCCACTGAATCCTCCTCCTTTTTCTTCAATTCAAGGAATTGCTTCTCTATCCTAAGTCGCACCACCTTAGGAAATGAATTTTAAATTCATCCCACTCTAAGGTATCAATATTCTCTCTATCCCTGATATATTTGACCATTGACCACCACTGATAATATTCAACTTCAAAATGATAAATGGAAAGACTTACCTTTTTATTATCCAAACAACCCATTACATAAAATCTCTTTTCCAAGGCTTTAATCCATCCTTCAGCCACTACTGGGTCAGAAGATCCATTGAAAGTAGGAGGGTGTTGTCTCGTAAAATGTTCCATTATCATCATGTTTCATTGTGGTACCTCCAGTTGTTCTCTTGCATGGATACGACCACCATTTATTTCCTGAGTTAGCTAATCCATTACTGTCACAAACTACTTGGTTCCAATCCCTACCATTCCGGGTTGTAGATTCGGAAGGATATCGTTCTGTCGGTGCCTCTCCTCTTCAACTTCCCTATTTCTTCTACAGACAACCATTATGAAAAAACATATCTTAGTCAAAGAAAAATGGTAATCTTTAAATTCTATAACATTTTAAATTAATCATAGAGTAAAAATCATTTATGGTATTATATTAACATCATCTTAACCCCTAAAGTTATCTAACCCATCCTCTGATACAAACTATAAGGACCCGACCTTATTACATTACATAATCTTGAATTTAATTAAGAACTCACTTCCATAAAAATTAAGGATCTTTTCAAGTTTAGTGATTTAGTGAATTTAGGACATATTACATTTATAACATTCCATATTAATACATAGTGGATACCATAAAAATAGTATTCATTTCTTCCAAAATATAAAACTTTTCAACTAAAACATGATTCCTTGAAAAATCTTCATAACATTTAACATGGATTCCTTATTTGTCTTACACATCCTTATAACCTATGAAAATCATTTAAAAACTTGGGATGAGCACAAAAATCTCAGTAAGGGATATAAAAAAGAAGGAAAGAACACAATATTCCATGAATACTTGTAACATATGAATTCATTTTCAAAATGACATACTTGTCACCCATAATTACTTACTTTGTGAAACTTGATATTTCCACAAGATTCCCACAAAACATAAAGAGCATAAATAGATCCATAAAGGTATCTTGGGGCATTACTTACATGATCTTCTAACCCTCTCAGCTACCTTATAATTTGTAACCCTCATGGTTACCTTATAATTTGTGTAACCATTGCAGTTACACTTAGAGTAACCATACAACCGACCTCCAACTTACACATACCCAATGCATTGGAGGGAGATATAGGTATCACCCTTCATCATAGACAATTCCCAAGAACTAGAACATAATCATACAACATGAATAATTGTATAAAAACATTGCTTTTTAATTTTGTAAAATAGAATTTTAAAAGGGGTTTTTAAAAAGGAAAGTCCCTTATAAATATCATATAATTGAAGTGAAACTTATTAGAGTGGATGAAATATGTATATACACTGTGATGTACATGGATTTAACTAGTATTTTTATAATTTTCTAACTTAGTTTTAATTAATTAGTTTAACCAGTTTTTATATTTTTTGCTTATTTTTGTAGTTTTATAGTAATTTAGATATTTTGATAATTTTTAGTTAATTTATATATCAATATTAGTATTTTATTATTTTTATTAGTTTATATTAATTTTATATATTTTATTTAACACTATTAGTATTATTTTCATTAATATTTCTTTTAATTATTTTTGTTTATAGTTAATTAGAATTTTATATATTTAATTATATTATTATTATTATTTGATATTAGTATTTTTTATTATTTACATTTAAAAATTTTATTTGTATATAATTTTATTGTTAAATTTTGAATTTGATTTTTGATTTTGTTTTTTTACTTTCCCCTTACCCCCTTGACCTTCTCCCCTCCCCTCCCTATTCCCATGCCCCCCACTTCTCCCTAACTACCCATGTCACTCCTCCATCTCTCCAATCACCCCACTCCCCTCCCCCTTAATACCCATAACGCCCCCACCCCCCTAATACCCACCGGACCCGCCTCCCCCCATATTGCCCTATCCCCACACCTCCTCCATCTCTCGTCACCCCTCTGCCTAACCCACAACGCATGCCCCACCCCTCACCGGATGGACCCACCACCCCTCACACCTCCCTTCCCCCTAACCCACCTCACTTCATCTCCCTTTCCCCTCTCTACCAGACCTGCCACCCCACCTTCCCTCCCCTGTTACACAGGTGAAAAACAGGCCACCATCAACACCGACATCCTCAGCTGCTCTGCACAACAGTCGGTGACCACGCCTCCTCCATTCCAGAAGCGCAGCGGTGGTTCGGGTGCGTCATCAACATACGTAGAGGTTCACTTTGGTTTCCGGAGACTGACGTCGCACAATGAGAGCGAGCGCAAATCTGATCATTTTTTTGGCGATGTGGTGGGTTGATTCAGGTGTGGTGTCATCGACTACACAAAGCAGAAATATGATTATTATTTTGTGATTGTTGACGATGGATTGCGGTGATCCTCACGTCTACATGAACATAGTGACTTCATTTATTTATTTTTCATGTTGTGTTTGTGTGATGGTTGGATAATTTCATTGGTGTTGGAGTTGTGATAAAAGTGATGGTAATTGCATGTCATTATTTTTGAACCATGTTTGATTTCCTTTTGAATTAATTTTAATTGGATATTTAATTAATTAATTATATATATGTTTAATTTAATTGTCATTTGGGCTCTGTACACATAATTTTGGTGCCTGTTTGTGTGATGCATAATAAGTAATATTGGGCAGGAGTTCCTCAGAGAATTTATTTTTCTTGAATTCGATCATGCGTGCGAGCGAATTATAAATAAATATATATATTAATCAAAAAAATTAATATTTTATCTACACTCTCCTTAAAACTTGTGTGATTGATACCGAATAAGTGATCTCATGTGAGTGAACTCGATGCAGGTAGATAGTTTGACTTTGTAAGAAACGGGTCATTGTATTTCACTAAGTGATTCAATGCTATAATGATGCGAAAATTATTCATTAGGAAAGAGAATGAAATAACGGATAATTTTTGTGAAAATTAGAATATTTCTAACATCAGATAAATAGAACAGATAATTTTTTAATTAAAATTGAAATCAATTATAATTTAATAAATAAATATTTAGATGTGGGAATTAAATAATTGACATTGCATGCACCTGAACAAACGTCGAAACTCTAACACTTCTATCTCTTCCAATTTATTCCATAGATTAATTTAGTTTGTTTAGATAGTTTTGGTCAATTTAAATAGTCATTTTAAAATATTCATTTAGTTTTTATAATTTCTTAGTTGTTAATCATATGAAGAACTCATTTTCTAGAACACTTTTCCAGGAGGATATTCCTAGTGTCTACTAACATTCTCTCTATGGTTCGACCCTGCTCACCACTTCTACAGTAGTTGGTAGGTAAATAAATATTGAAAATTTGAATGCATTGAGACTCAAATGTCACACTGAAAATATACAATTAAACATAATATAAACAAAATTTATCTCACAAATAATTTTAATACCACATAAATAATGAGGTAGAAAGTTAACCCAAAGAATGGAAATCAGGTTATGAATTCCCTTACCTTGGGTTTGTATTACTTCAAACTCATTTAAACCTCCTATATGATGGTTAAAAGAGTGTTATTAATATATTAAAGAAACACATTAATCTTTATAATATCTTATATTATCATTTCATAACATCATTTCACCCTTTAATTATTAGTATTTTGTTCCTTCCATTGTTTTTTGGTGCGTTCTTTACATGATTTCCATGATCGGTTCATGATGGGTATTACTGTCGATTGGAAGTGAAACTAAATAATTGGAATGGAATAGTATTTACATATTTATAGAACCATAAATTATACCATTTATCATTTTGAACTCTGTCATGAAGTTGATTCATAAGTTAAAACATTATTGATATTTTCTTAGGTCACTTTGGAAATTCTGCAATTGTAATGAGCTCATTTTAATTTATAAATTAATAACATGTGTAAAAAATGATTCTAAAATATTATATAAGATATAATACATAAATTAAAATTTGGTTCAACCATAAAAATTGTTTCACGTCCAAAATTGAAGATAGTAAAAGAAATTGAAAACCCATCGTCCTTGAATGTGGAAAATTAGCACATCTCAAATGGTGTTTTCATTTTTAGTATAAAAGAATGGGAAATGAGAGATGATGAATAATTATTCCATTATAACAACAATATTCCAGTACATGTAAGTTATTGGAGTTATCAAAACATTTGGATGAAATTATGTGATTAAATAAAAAGAAAAGAAAGGAATCTCAAAATAAAAGAAAAGTTGAGAAATCCCTTACAAAAATTTGGCAGCCTAACGATGTCGCTTAAAATTTCATAAAATATTTTGATGAGAGAAAATGGTTATCTCATAATTCTTGAATAATATGGATATTAATTTGGATATTTAATGAAATATCCCAACATAATTCAATTGAAATTAAAAATAATAACATAAAATGAAAGCTTGAAAAAGAGAAGGGTGGTGGATTCCCTTACCTTGTAGAGTAACTCATAAAACATGAAGGTTGGGACCTTGGGGGATTGAGAACACCTTGGTAGGACTTCTGTAGAGGTAAAAGTACTATAAATTCGTTGATTTTGAGTTTGAAATTAAATAAAATTAAGTAATGAGTGGGTATTTATAGTAAATGAGAGAGAGTTTTTTATTAATTTCAAAGGACACCTCATTAGTAGTTTTTGCAAAAACACAGGCTTGACCATGGTATTAGCCACTTGGGACAACTTATGTCATATTTTACTGTAAAAAAGTCGACCATAATTTTATATTAATTATTATATCATTATTATGTCATTAAACATACCAAAAAACTCAAAACTATATTTTTACTATTCACAAAAAATTCAAGTATTTTAGAAAAATCCCAAAAATTCACCCTAACTATTTTTCAATGCGTAGAATTCAAAAATGAACTCCATTTTTTGAAAATAATTTTTTAAATATTATTAATTTAATTTTTAAATAAAATCATAATTTATTAAAAAATAATGATTTTAAATCTACAACTCATTTTAACACCTTGAAAAATCAATCAACATCTCATTATCTTATATCTATAAGAAAATAAAATAAGAATATTATTTACAATTCATAAGGGTCATATTACTATTCATATTACTATTCATAAGAGTATGTTCCTATCCACCAATAAAACAAGTCGGTTCGATCTGACTCCAAATAACTTACTTATCACAACCGTAGATATCCATTTTTTGAAATTCAAAACATAGAAGCAGCAAAATTATGTTTGAATGCTAGTTATAATTATCTAATTAAAACAATGTTTCATGCATTTCATTTTATTTTTAAAATCTTGGGGTGTTACATTATCCCCACCTTCTGGAAATAGCATCCTCGCAATTTTATTTACTTATTAATCAAGTGAGGGTATTTTTCCCTCATAGCATTTTCAGACTCCCATGTTGATTATTCAACCATGTGGTTTCTCTAAAAAACCTTTACCTAGTGGATTATCTTATTTCGCAATACCTATTCCCTTTGATCAAGAATCTGAACTGGTTTCTCTTCATAAAAAAGGTTATCTTCCAGCTAAATTACTTTTGGGCTCAAGACATGAGATGAATCTGGAACATACTTTCTTAACATCAAAACATGAAAAATATTATGTACCTGAGATAAACTCAGAGGCAAAGCTACTCGGTAGAAGACTGGTCCAACTTTCTCCAGAATTTTTTAAGGTCCAATGAATTTTGGACTTATCTTTCCTTTCTTATAAAAATGCATAACACTTTTCCATGGTGAGATTCTAAGAAAAACATGATCACCTACCTCAAAAGAAAAGTCTTTCCTCTTGTTGTCTGCATAATTTTTCTGCCTGCTCTGAGTTGTCCTCATGTGTTGCTAGATCATCTTCACTTTCTCAGCCACTTCCTCCACTAATTCTGGTCCCATAAACTTCCTTTCCCCAAATTCATTCTAAAAAGATAGAGTCATACACTGCTTACCATACAATGCCTTGAAAGGTGTCATATGTATACTAGAATGAAAGCTGTTATAGTAAGAAAACTCAACTAAAGAAATATGTTGATTCCAACTTCCCTGGTAGTCCATTGAACAAGCTCGAAGTATATCCTCCAAAGTCTGAATCATTCATTTTGACTGCCCATCTAATTGAGGATGAAAATCTCTACTGAAATTTAAATTCTATTCCCAATGAATTTTGAAGGCCCTTCTAAAAGTTAGAAGTGAACCTGGGATCCCGGTCAGATACAATGGAAAGAGGAACACCATTTAACCTAACAATCTCTTTGAGTTATAGTCGAGAAAGCTAATCTAAAGACATTGTATCTTGAATAGAAAGAAAATGTGTAGATTTTGTCAACTGGTCAACAATAACCCAAATTGCATTGTTACCTCGAGAAGTCTTTGGTAGTCCCACCACAAAGTCCATGGATATATTCTCCTATTTTCACTCTGGCACTGGTAGTGGATGAAGCATCACCTTTGGTAACTATTTCTCTGCTTTAACCTGTTGACATGTCAAACATTTAACGGTGAAATCTTCAATATCTCTTTTCATTCCATCCCACCAATAATACTCCTGAAGGTATCTGTACATCTTAGTACTGCCAGGATAAACTGAAAATGGAGAACTATGATCTTCACACAACAAATATTTCTTCAAATAGGAATCACAAGGCACACACAACCTTTTTTCAAATCTTAAAACACAATCTTTATCAAGTTTAAATTCTGGAAACTTACCCATTTTAACTAATTCTACCTTTTTATAGCTCACGATCTTCCTTATGTGCTTGTTTAATTTTGTCTGATAATGATGAATGCACTGAAACCAGAAAAAAAATTGAGGTATTTCCTTCACCAACAACTTCTAAGCCAAAATTCATCAAATCATTAATCAAGGGATCATGTTTCAAACACAACATGGTTAATGATACATGATGTTTTCAACTCAAGGCATTCACCACTATGTTTGCTTTTTCTGGATGGTAATTGATCGTGTAATAATAATCCTTTATCAGTTCAAGCCATCTTCTTTGACTCATGTTTAATTTCTTCTGAGTGAATATATACTTCAGAATTTTATGGTCAGTAAATATTTGACATTTGGATCCATATAGATGATGCCTCAAAAATTTCTAAGAAAAAAACACAGCTGCAAATTCAAAATCATGTGTGGGATAATTTAACTCATGAGGTTTTAGTTGTCATGAAGCAAAAGCAATTACTAGATCGTTCTCCATCAGAACAAAACCAAGTCCCTTCAATGAAGCATCACTCTAGATGACAAACTCACCATTTCCGGAAGGCAATGCCAAAACTGGATCATTCCCCAATCTCTTCTTCAGTTCCTAAAAACAAACATCACATTCTTTTCTCCAAATAAATTTAACCCCTTTTGTGTAAACTTAGTTATCATGCTAAATAATTGTGCAAATTTTTTAACAAACCTTCGGTAATAACCTGATAATCCAAGAAAACTATTAATATCTGTAACATTTTTAGGTCTTGACCATTCATCAACCACTTTTGTTCTGGCAGGATCAATTTTTATTCCATCCTTATTTACAATGTGCCCAAGAAAAGAAATCTGTTGCAACCAAAAATCACACTTTATAAATTTTCCATAAAGTTTCTTTTCCTTTAAGGTTTTTAAAACAACCCTTAGATGTTCTTCATTCCCCTTTTTATTCTTAGAAAATACCAGAATGTCATCAATAAACAAAACCATAAACTTATCCAAGAACCCATGAAATATTCTATTCATAATATTCATGAATATAGCAGGTGCATTAGTTAACCCAAACGACATAACAAAAAATTCATAATGCCCATATCTAGTACTAAAATTTGTTTTCGAGATGTCTTCCTCCTTCACCTTTAGTTGATGGTATCCAAATCTCAAGTCAATCTTGGAAAAGTACTGAGATACCTGGAGCTGATCAAACATGTCATCGATGTGAGGAAAAGGATACTGGTTTTTAATAGTTATGTTATTCAAGGCTCTATAATCAATGTAAAGTGTCATGGAACCGTATTTCTTTTTAACGAACAAAATAGAAGCACCACATCGTGAAGTGCTAGGATAAATGAAGTATTTAAGAAGCAAATCATACAGTTGATTTTTCAATTCAAGAAGTTATGTTTAATCCATTTGATATGTGGGTTTTGAAATTGGATTAGCATCAAGAACTAACTCAATTTTGAATTCGAATTCTAAATTAGGTATGAAACTAGGTAACTCATTAGGAAAAACATCAAGGTATTCATTTACCATTGGCACATCATTAATCTGAACAGTTACCTTGTTTTCAACAATATGAGCAAGATAACTTTCATTTCCATCTTTCAGTAGTTTATCATTGTCATGATATGTTATCAATTTCATGGGTTCATTCTTGTATACAAACTGAAAATCTTTCTAAAAAACAACTTATTTAGCTCTACAGTCAATTTTAGCAAGATAAACATAAATCCAATCCATTCCTAGAATGACATACAACTCTACTAAGGAAAAATAACAAGGTTTACAGGTAAATTATTTCCACATACCACAATAGAAAGATTCTTGTAATTCCTCTTTGCTATAATATTTACCCCTAGTGTTTTAATAATAAGTTCTTGTCTCATTTATTAAGGTGATATTTCTAATTTACCAGAAAATTACTCAAAAATAAAGGAATATGTAGACCCCGTATCGAATAAAACTTTAGAAAAATCTGAGTAAACAAACAAGGAACCTAATAAAACTTCATTGGATGGCCCGACATATGCTGACATAGTCGCAAAGGATCTCACTACACGTTTCTGCTTATATTCTGACTTATTTGCATAATTCAAATCTCTCTTTGGGCATGCATTTTCATAATGACCCATATCACCACATTTAAAACACTTTACAATTTGCTTATCAGGATTAGTCATAGGATCATTTTCATTACAATCTTGGGCTATATGTCAAAACTTAATTATTAGATATTATTCTAATTATGAAATTGATTGAGATGATTAATTAATTGTTGAATTAATTAATATGATTGAGGTGATTAATTATTTGTTAAATTAATTAATGGAATTGATGTGATTAATTAATTATTGAATTAATTAATATAATGATGTGAATATGCAATTGTTGAATTTGATTAATTAATTGTTGAATTAATTAATGTGATATTGTGATATATGTGAATTGAAATGATGAATGATAACAATGACATTCATATGTGATTTGAAATGATGGATGGTAACAATGGAATTCATATGTGAATTGAAATGATGAATGGTAATAGTGGAATTCATATGTGAATTGAAATAATGAATGACAATAATGACATTCATAAGAGAATTGAGATAATAAATGGTAACAATGACATTCATATGTTAATTGAGACAATGAAAGGTAACAATTACATTCATATGTGAATTGAGATGAAGAATCGTAATGATGGAATTCTGAGATATAATATCCCTCAGGGATAGTTCAGACTCCGGCATGGGCCGAAGTAGGTATTGAGAGTTCATATTTCCTTGGGAACCTAGGTGTTTTGTGGTTAAATAAAGAATATTTGAATAAGTGTAAATTGTTTACTTCATTACTTTTATTTATTATTTATACAAAATGCATACACCATTTGATTGTATATTGTTTTAGATACCGTTGGTGGTGGCCTACTGAGTTGTACTCACACCCTACTCAGGCTGCCTGATCAGTACCTGGATAGATTTCATTGTTGTTGGATAAGATAAGGGGAAAGGACCTGTGTTACATGGCTAGGTCGAGATGGATCATAGATGAGGGGACCATATGTGGTTTGGGACCCATTTGGGAGTTGATGGAGTCTTTATTTATTTTAGGTTTTTTATATTGACACTTGGAACGTACTTGGCATGAAATCTCTACTATTTAGTTTGGATATTGTATTTCCCATTTTAGTCATCATATGATATTAGTATTATTTTGGTTATTGGTTATATCCTATTGTTAATCTTGTTTATTTATGTTGTTGTGCTACTTTGATAAAGTGGGTATAGTATCTCCATGATTGATATAGACTCTCGTTACTAGTCGAAAACCTCTAGAATACGAGGAGGTGCACCTAAGGTCATGTGAACAACCGTCTTGGGGCATCGGTGTGTGGCACTTGGGTCGGGATGTTAAAATTTTCACACACATGTCGTGTCTTATGAAGATGACGAACAGGTCGGCGGTGACTTCAGAGGAGCTTAGAGATACTTGATGCATCGGTCTGCATACGGTGGTCACAACTTGGAGATCAGGAGTTGGGATCTCTCTCAGCATTTTAATTTCTATTTTTTTAGGTTGGGACATATTTCTGGTGGGGTGTGTATTTTCACCCTTTAATTTTTGATCTACAATGTCGTACTCTTATACACCCTAGAGTTTTTGAATACTTACTTTACATTCTAGCTACTACATCTTTTTATTATTATTCCTTTTCACTTCTGCATTGAGATGATCAGGTGTGTGCATACAAGTACATTAAGCAAAGGCCTCCCATTTAGTATATACCTTTCAACACTTGTCTCCCCCTAGCCTATGGAGGTGTTCTTGGGGTAGTTTTAGATTGAGCCCTAGTTAGGGTTGAAACATGACAACCTATAAGGAATGGATGGTTGAAAAAGGGTTTAATCATCATCAAGGCATTGAATACGACAAAACATTTTCACCAATCTCAATACTGAAATCCATCAGAATCCTACTTTCCATTATGGCTTACCATGACTATGAGATTTGAAAAATGGATTTTCAAATAGTCTTCTTTAATGGGGACCTTCTGGAAGATGTATATATAACACAACCCAAAGGGTTTGTGACTCCAAAGGATTCAAGTAAGATATGAAAATTGAAATAATAAATTTATAGATTAAAGAAAGTGTAATAGCCTAGACCCTCCTGGCCCATTACTTTTCCAAATTTCTAGTGTTTGGGGTATCCTGGGGACCATCAGTGACTCATTAAGAAGTTTTCCAAAAAATCAGTCTCACCAAATAGTTCCACTAAAACGGTGGCACTGTCACGGTCACACACTGAAATGGTGTCACTGCTTACAGTGTCTCACTGAACTGGTGGCACTGTTACAGTTTCTCACCGAATGGTGTCCCACCCTTTTCTTTTTTTCTAGTTTTTGAGTTTTTCTAGTTCTTCTCCCGTGATGTATCTTTTGATGTAAAAGTGTTTTAATACCCTTTTAAAGCCATTTAAATCCATTAAAATATGTTTTAAACCCCCAAGAGTCGGGTGACCCTTCAGTTACCAAAATGTGTGTCTTTTTCCTCACCCTTCCCCATGATTTCCAACTTCGCCCCTATTACGTGGTTTTTCTCTGTTTAGAAGATATTTATTGACTCACAACCATTATCTCCACCATCTCTGAGGATAATTGTTAAATAAAAATTAATACCATCATGTGTGACCACCCAACCATTTGGAGAAACCATGATCCGAGATTTCATATCCCGTGACTCCAGGATATAGCCTTTTATCAGACAGAGATTTTTCTTCTTATTCCTTGATCCCTTTCCTTTCTTTGGTGAGCTTGGAGTCCCTCTTTCAGAGACAAATTATGCATCCATGTTGGATCCCTTCCCGCTCAGCCTTGGAGTCCTTGGATTTCTTCCTCTCCAAGTCACACAACCCTAGTTCTTGGCACGAGGAGAAAACTTTGATCGTTGATAATCCAATTAGGGTTTTCCTTTACCTCTCTTTACTATGTATCATGTAGGATAGGTATGATAATGTTTCCTCGGGGTGTGGATGAGACCAAACCTTAACGAAGATAATAAATGGATTTTAAAGAATGAAGGGGTGTGTTTGATGATAATGTTTTGGTACTATTTTATCTTCATTTATATATTGTGAATTGTATGGGTTTATACCCACTAAAAATCATCGTCATTGGTGCTCCTTCCTTGCGCACTAATGAACCTCTATTTTCTAGAAGATACTATGATTGAATGGTTGTAACATGGAAACAGTTTAATCACGTAAACTCGGTTGATTAAGTGGATTCCCAATGAATAATAATCCTTGTGTGATCACCCCGGTTAAACAAACAGAAAGAAGCTTTTTGTTCTACTAATAAGCACGATTGTTCTGCTTGATGCTTGTGGGGTGACGTGGATGGGGATGGGATCCCCTATTATTTAGTTGTTGGTTTGTGGATCTGAGGTCCTGTGGCGACATATGTTGGGGCTTGGTTTGGTTCTAGTACTTTGAGGGATCTCACGGATCCTTTTGTTGTTGTGACTTTGTAAGAGAACTGGGTGTGAATGCTTAAATTGTTGCTTGGATGTTTTCCTTCAGTTTTTGTCTTGGCTTGTGGCTATGCCTGTTGGTTTCTCGGTAGTAATGGATTATTTTAAATGGAATCACTTGAACATGATAACAATAATGGGTATAATAGGGGATTGTTTTCCAGAAATGGGTTGTGCTCTAGTTGTGGCTGTTGTGCTTTTGTGCATGTAGGAATAGTAACGAGAGTGTTTGTGTATGGGTTGGTTTCAGAACCCTTAGGTTGGGATGAGTGCTTGTTTACCTATATGTATAAATTATTTCTTGTGTTTCTTATTCGCACCCCACCCATGTTGAGAAATTTATGTCGAACACCCCCATTTCATGGGGGAGGGTGTTTTTTTCCAACATTCTCATGAGTGGTTGGTTATTATCTCATTTTTTCTCCCTCTCCTAGGTAGCCCAAGACTCTTCGAGTAGGTTTTGACGACCTAAGGTTTATTATGGCCCAAGACTCTTTAAGCAGAGTGTGCTTTGGTGGTTGGCCTAGGTGTGTGTGGGAAGGATTGTTTCCCAAGCGTCTTCAGGATGAGGCACATGTGTCTTCAGTCATGGAAGCGGTTGTTCTAGCCCAGGTGTATTCAGGCATGGCAGTGGTTGTTGTGGCCCAGGTATCTGTAGGTGAAGATGTGTGTGGTTGTGGTGGCCTAGGTGTCTTCGGGTGGGATGCGTGGTTGTGGTGGCCCATAAGGTTGTTGTTGGGGAGACAGTGGGACTACAGTGGAACTTATGGGGGAGGTCTAACGTGTAGGATGTCCTAAATAACCAGTGGGAAAGTGATGCAGGGTCCCCAAACATCGATGTGTTATTACTATTACTCTACCTGACTTGTATTATTTGGAGAGTGTTCCTTGGTGAGGCTGGGTGGATAGTTTCCTTGCTATGTTCTTTGGTTATCTCTATTTTCTCATGGGGCATTAGAATACCTCCCCACTTGTGCATGATAGATTTTGGTTTTCCCTACTGAGTATACCTGTATACTCACCCTATGTATATAAAACTGCTTTCAGGTTTCTAAGAGGACTTTGAGGACCGTGCTGGACTTTACTAACTCAGACATCAGGGCATTTGTCATTGCTGTTTTTCTTTCTTTTGGTACTTTTCATCATAGTTTTCTTGTACTTTGTAGCACTTTATTTTGAACATGCATGTGGAAAAAGGGGTTTTGTATTTACTTTTACATTCTGTATTTGGAGTTTTTTGAGATTTACCATCTTATCTCTCGATCTTTTTCTATAAAAAGGGTAATTCCTTCTATATTCCATGTGATTTTATACCCTTGGTATTAGTCTCCACTCCATGGATTATTAAAGGCAGAACTTAGAGGTTATTATCTCTCCTTCAACTTGAAGAAGGAAGGGTCTGGCGGTTTTTTGTCTCTTCCCACATCTTGGTGAAGGCGGGTCATGACAGAATGGTATTAGAGGTGATGGTTGAGAGATAGTATGGAGTTCAGGGTTAGGTATAGTGAGGATTGTATGGGATGGTAGGGAAACAGTGTTAGGAAATCTTAGTGCATGAAATAGGATAGGGAAGACCGGTTAGGACACGAGATTTTAGGGTCCCCTGTGGTCCGATGAAAGGAATCTAGACCTACTGAACGACTAAGTGATGCTACACTGATTGTAGGGTAGAGACCCTAGGAAAGATACATGCATCATAATGACTTGTGTTCTTGTGTGTTCTGGGTATTTGAGGAGTTTAAAATGAATAACAAGTTTAATCAAAATTTAAAAGAGATCTTTTACCCTACTCAGGCTTAGGCATTTCCTTGTTTACCTTGTAGTTATGGAACTCAGACGAAGACCACGAGTAGTTCAGGTGATCGAGGCCTAGGAGGATAATTTGGATGATCAATAGAGGGTTGATCAAGAGGAGGAGGATGACCATTGGAAGAATATTCTTCATTCCTTTTTGTAGAAGACCCTAGGGAAGTACAAGGGCAGCGTCTCAGACATGGTGATGAAGGGTTATCTCAAGGAGCTGGTGAAATATTTCAGCTTGATCTGGGCTCAGATAGAGTACTGGGTTCCTCTGGATGTAAGCCAGATGTGGGGAGTGGCATGTTAGTGGTGGATGCTCTATCTCAGGGAGAAGAGGGAGGCTGAGGTTTTGTAGAGTGACTTTGAGAGGGAGTTCAAAGATGAATTCCTCTCTTCCACAATGAAGGATGAGAAGAGGCAGGATATACTCTCCCTTCAGTAGGGGAGCATGTCAGTATGGGAGTTAAGGATCAAGTTCAAGGATCTCCTTTGTTTTGCTCTGGACCTCTTTCCGGATGAGGTGTCTCGGGCGAGATGTTTAGAGGAGGCACTTTGACCTTCTCTACAGTATGTTGTTACTCTCTTCACTCTACCTACATACTTGGAGGTTTAGAATAAGCCTTAAGTGGTAGAGAGGATTCACACACTGGGAGGTGTGTTGCGAGAGGGGATTCAGTTGAGCTCATCAAAGGGGAAGACCGTCAGCAGCAGGCCTCCAGTATCAGGGCCTTCCAGGTTTTGGCTGATGGGGAGTAGGCCCCAGCAGTTCTAGTTTCGATCTCTCGGTCCTCTACCCTTCCCTATGGGCCTAGGACTGAGATGATTTATCTGTGGTAGGCATGGGAACCTTCAAAATCAGCACCCAGACCAAGTGAAGTACAATGGAGGTGGGTAGGTTCAGTGCCCACCTCAGCAGTAACAGTTTCCAACCAGGCCTTTTCAGCAGCTGTAGTAGGGATATCGATCTCCCGCTCCTCCGAGAGCAGACATTGCAAAAAGAGGTCGGCCTCGGGGCGCTCCTTAAGGACCTCGACTAGGGAGTGGTTGGGTAGGTAGCCGACAGCTGAGGGGTGGAGGAACTGGGTGTGGGCAGTTGCACGCCACAGAGGTAGCAGTTCCAGTAGAGGCAGAGGTCGTTCAAGGTATGATCAGCTTATTTAGTACTCTTTTCTATGACTTGTTTGATTCAGGATCTTCTCACTACTTTGTTCCACCTAGTCTATCCCATGCTCTAGGTATAGACATAAAAATACTTCTCGTGCCCCTGGTATTGAGTACGCCAGTCATAGGTCAGACCAACTTGTCTAATGTTTTTTGGGGATGCAGACTGATGTTAGGGCCACATCAGTCTAGCACAGACCTTATTTTGCTACAGATGCAGCCATATGATGTCATTTTAAGCATCGACTGGCTATTCTCTGTGTGTTCCATTATCGACTGATTCCAGATAAGGGTCGTGTTTTCATATATGGGCAGTCAATGTGTAACTTTCATTGGTGATCAAGGTTTCTAGGAGGGCAGCCAATGAGTGGAGACCCTTCTTTCCTTTTAGTTAAGATATTAGTGGAGTCAGAAGATATATAGATGGTGGAAGTCCCAAGGATCAACAATGAATTCATGGATGTCTTCCCTGGAGAGGTGGTGACTCTACCCCCTCGATGTGATGTTGAGTTCAGGATAGACTTGTAACCCAGTACCCATCCGATTTCGATGGCTCCATATCAGATGTCGCCTTCTGAGTTGCGGGAGTTGCAGATCCAGGTTGATGACTTGATGAAGACGGGTTTTATCTGACTGAGCGTGTCACTATGGGGTTCTCTAGTCTTGTTCACAAAGAAGTCATATGGTGGTCTCAGGCTGTTTATAGACTACCGAAGGCTGAATTAGGTTACAGTCAAGAACCGTTACCCCCTCTCAAGGATCGACGACCTTTTTGACCAGTTGAAGGGAGAAAGTTGGTTCTCTAAGATTGACCTGCGGTCGATATATCACTAGTTGAGGGTGAAGGAGGGTGACATCTTGAAGACTCATTTTAGGTGTAGATATGGTCACTTTGAGTTCGTGGTCATGTCGTTCGGCATTATGAACACACCATCCGTGTTCATGGGGCTCATGAACTCCATCTTCTGGGAGTATCTGGACTGGTTTGTATTCGTGTTTATAGACAACATCCTGATCTACTCAAGATCATAGGAGGATCACACCGAGCATCTAAGGACAGTTTTAGAGGTCCTCTGACAGCACCAGCTCTATGTGAAGTTGTCCAAGTGAAAGTTTTGGATGCAATAGGTGCACTTCCTTGGAAACGTGGTGTACCAGTAGGGAATAGCAGTGGACCCATCAAAGGTTGAAGAGATTGTTTCTTGGGCAACACCCAAGAATGTGGCAGAGGTTCATAGTTTCCTAAGTCTAACAGGTTACTACCGGAGGTTCATGCCCAACTTCTCTTGAGTTGTGGCACCTTTAAAATCTTTGACCAAGAAAGACCAGGATTTTGTATGGAGTAAGCATTACTAATCATCCTTCATTTATCTAAAGGGGAAGCTGGTCAGTACCCTAGTGTTGAGTTTTCTAGAGTAAGGGGTAACGTTTGAAGTGTTCTGTGATGCTTTAGGTCTAGACATGGGGTGTGTACTGATGCAGCATCAGGGGGTGATCTCTTATGGGTCTAGGCAGTTATGTTCTCATGAACGTAACTATGCCACCCATGACCAAGAGCTTGCAGTAGTAGTGTTCACACTAAAGTTTTGGTGGTATTACCTCATTTAGGAATGCTTCGTGGTCTTCACAGATCACAAGATCTTAAGGTATATATTCACCTAGTGAGACTTGAACTTGTGGCAGTGGAGGTGGATGGAGTTTCTTCAAGACTCTGACTTTGAGATCTCTTACACTGAAGGTAAGGGGAACATGGTGGCCAATGCCTTGAGTAGGAAGTCATAGAGGGATGTGGTTCGGGAGTCTGCAGATGCTTAGAAAGTAATGGAGGAGTTAGATGCCTTACACCTAGATGTAAGGGTGGATGATGGTAGAGGTTGTTTGTTCCAGATGACGGTGCAATCCTCTATGTTGCAGTAGGTGGAGGAGTCTCAGTGGGGAGACTTAGAGGCTGAAGTGATGCACGATCATGTTATCCAGGGCAATGCTTCAGAAGTATGGTCGGAAGATGGTCAGAATCAGATATTGTTTCATGGAAAATTGTTTGTCACGGTGGAAATGCACGAGAGAGTTCTCAGTGAGTTTCACAACTCACCCTTGGAAGTATAACCAATAATTTCCAAGATGTACTAGGGCTTGAAGGGTCAGTTTTGGTGGCCCGGGGTGAAGCGGGTAGTGGCAGAGTTTGTGGGAAAGTGTCTCATGTGTCAGCAGGTGAAGGATGAACACCACATCCCAAGAGGTCTGTTACAGCCTTTATATTTCCCTGAGTGGAAGTGGGACGACATCTCAATGGATTTCATCGTGGGACTACCCAGGGTTCAAGGAGGTTGCAATGCTATCTGGGTAGTAGTGGTCTGAATGACGAAATCAGATCACTTCTTGGTGATCAAGGAGTCAAGTGTGGTGGATGCCTTAGCACAGAGGTATGTGGACTAGGTGGTGTGGTTGCACGAAGTTACGAGATCTATATTCTCAGTTTAGGATACACGGTTTACCTCATGAGTCTGTAAAGAATTTCAACATGGGTTTGGCACCCAACTATGCCTCAACACTACTTTACACCCCCAAAAAGATGGGCAGATAGAGTAGACCATCCAGACATTGAAAGATATGCTATGGGAATGTGTTTTGGACTTCGGGGGATCGTGGGTATAACACTTTCCTCTAGTAGAGTTTTCTTACAACAATATATATCTCTCTACCATTGGCATGGCCCCATTTGAAGCCTTGTATGGAAGACTATGTCATTCACCCATGTGCTAGACAGAGGTTGGGGAAGTAGGTGTTCTTGGACCAGAGGTGGTGCAGATCATGACGGAGAAGGTTCATCTTATATGGGGGAGGATGAAGGCAGCTCAGGACCAGAAGAAGTTGTATTTCGGTCATAGGAGGAGACCCTTGGAGTTTGAGGTTGGGGACCACGTGTTCTTAAAGGTCTCCCCTCAGCGTGGGCAATAGAGGTTCGACAAGGGGAGTAAGCTTTTTCCCAAGTTCTTCAAACCATTTGAGGTGTTGCGGCAAGTCAGCGAAGTGGATTATCAATTGGCGCTACCACTGCCACTACAGAGGTTCCACGACATCTTCCATGTGTCTCAGCTCCGTTAGTATCTACACGATGACTCATATGTCCTCGACTGGATAGGACTGGATATTGAGGACGATGCAGCGTTTATGGAGCAACCAGTGGGGATCAAGGATCACGAGGAGAAGGTGCTTCGTGGATGAACCATTTCCTTGGTTCGTGTGTTATGTATGCATGGTGGCCTCAAGGAGAGTACCTAGGAACAGAAGTCACAGATGCATACTTAGTACCCAGAGCTGTTTTGAGTTTTGTTCTGTGTTGTTTTGTACTTTACTGTGATGCAGTTCTTGACCTTGTTAACTATAAAATGGGTTGTTTTCCTTGTTCCCTATGTGTGTGTGAAAAGTCCTCACCATGGGGAGGGAAGGACCTGATCCCTAATCAAGACGCATTAAGGTGGATGCGATTAAACCCGTGCAGGTGAGTCAGTGTCGCCCAAAGTGGATAGTATCTTGACATGGAGGAAGGGACTCCATGATCCATATGTCTTGATGGTATGAACTTTATATTTTTTTACGGTTACTTGGGGGGAGAAGAGTGGTGGTGTATCTTTGATTGTTTAGAAGATAGATGAGGGAGAGGTGTTCCTATATATCAGGGTTTTTTCCAGCTTTAGAACAACTCTAGGGTGGTTTTGTCCCTAAGAGGTATCTTATGAGGTGGTTGTTCGGACCCCTCTCTTTTCTTTGGGTTTACTCTTGGATTCTCGAGGATGAGAATAGTTTGCGAGGTATCTGATGTAATGGCTTGGACCCTCCTGTCCCATTACTTTTCCAAATTTATGGTGTTTGGGGTATCTTGGGGACCATCAATGACTTGTTAAGAAGTTTTCCAAAAACTAGGTCTCACCAAATAGTTCCACTGAAATGGTGGCACCATCACGGTCACACACTGAAACAGTGGCACTGTTACGGTGTCCCACCCTTTTTTTTCAGTTTCTGAGTTCTTCTAGTTCCTCTCCCGTGACGTATCTTTTGACATGAAAGTTTTTTAATACCCTTTTTAAATCCATTTAAATCCAGTAAAATATGTTTTAAACCCCCAATAGTTGAGCAACCCTTCAGTTACCAAAACGTGTGGTCTTTTTCCTCACCCTTTCCCGTTATTTCTAGCTTCGCCCCTGTTACGTGGTTTTTCTCTGTTTAGAATATATCTATTAACTCACAGTCGTTATCTCCACCATCTCTGAGAATAATTGTTAAATAACAATTAATTCATCGTGTGTGACCACCCAACTGCATCGTGAAACCACAATCTTCCTTTTAAGCTGCTCGAGATTTCATATCCCGTGACTCCAGGATCTGGCCTTTTATCACACGGAGATTTTTCTTCTTCTTCCTTGATCCCTTTCCTTTCCTTGGTGCACTTGGAGTCCCTCTTTTGGAGACAAATCCTGCACCTGTGTTGTAGCCCTTCCCGCTCAGCCTTAGAGTCCTTGGAGTTCTTCCTCTACAAGTCACACAACCCCAGTTCTTGGCGTGAGGAGAAAACTTCAATTGTTGATCATCCATGTAGGGTTTTCCTTCATCTCTCTTTACTGTGTATCATGCGGTGTGGGTATGATAATGTTTCCTTGGGGCGTGGATGAGACCAAACCTTAACGAAGATAATAAATGGATTTTAAAGAATTAAGGGGTGTATTTTATGACGATTTTGTTGTAATATTTTGTCTTCATTTATATGTTTTGAATTGTATGGGCATATGCCTACTGAAAATTGTGGTCGTTGGTGGTCCTTATTTGCGCACTAATGAACCTCTATTTTCTGGATGATCCTGTGATTGAATGGATGTAACATGGAAACTAGTTAATCATGTAAACTCGGTTGATTAAGTGGATTCCCAATGAATAATAATTCTTATGTGATCACCCCGGTTAAACAAACGGAAAGAAGGAACCTGTTCTACTAATAAGCACGGTTGTTCTGCTTAATGCTTATGGGGTGACGTGGATGGGGATGGGATCCTCTGTTGTTCAGTTATTGGTTTGTGGATTTGAGGTCGTGTGGCCATATGTTGGGGCTTGGTTTGGTTCCAGTACTTCTAGGGATCTCAAGGATCCCTTCTATTGTTGTGACTTTACAAGAGAACCAGGTGTGAATGCTTAAATTGTTGCTTGGATGTTTTCCTTCAGTTGTTGTCTTGGATTGTGGCTATGCATGTTCGTTGCCCGGTAGCGAAGGATTATTTTAAATGGAATCACTTGAACATGATAATGATAATGGGTACAATGGGGGATTGTTTTCCATAAATGGGTTGTGCTCTAGTTGTGGTTGTTGTGCTTTTGTTCTTGTAGGAATAATAATGAGAGTGTTTGTGTATGGGCTGGTTTCAGAACCATTAGGTTGGGATGAGTGCTTGTTTACCTATATGTATAAATTTAGTTCTTTTGTTTCTTATTCTCACCCCACCCATGTTTATCACTTTGTGTTGAACACCCCCATTTCATGGGAGAGGGTGTTTTTTTTTCAACATTCTCATGAGTGGATGGTTATCATCTTCTTTCTGCTCTCTCTCCTAGGTATCCCAAGACTCTTCGGGAAGGTTGTGATGGACTAAGGTTCATTATCACCCAAGACTCTTCAGACAGGGTGTGTTTTGGTGGTTGGCCTAGGTGTATGTGGGTAGGATTATTTCCCAAGCGTCTTAAGGATGAGACACAGGTGTCTTTGGGCATGGAAGCAGTTGTTCTGGCCCAGGTGTCTTTGGGTGTGGTAGTGGTTGTTGTGGCCTAGGTGTCTGCGGGTGAGGATGTGTGTGGTTGTGGTGGCCCAGGTGTCTACAGGTGGGATGCGTGGTTCTGGTGGCCCATAAGGTTGTTGTTGGGGTGATAGTGGGACTGCAGTGGAACTTATGGGGGAGTTATGATGCGTAGGATGTCCTAAATAACCAGTGGGAAAGCGGTGAGGGATACCCAAACATCAATGTGCTATTACTATCACTCTACTTGACTTGCATTATTTGGGGAGTGTTCCTTGGTGAGGTTGGGTGGATAGTTTTCTTGCTAGGTGCTTTGGTTATCTCTATTTTCTCACGGGGCATTAGAATTCTTCCCCACTTGTGCACGAGAGCTTTTCATTTTCCCTACTGAGTATACCTGTATACCCACCCTATGTATATAAAACTACTTTCAGGTTTCCGGAAGACTTTGATTATCATGATGGACTTTACTAGCTCAGACTTCATGACAGTTGTCGTTGTTGTTTTTCTTTCTTTTGGTACTTTTCATCAGAGTTTTCTTGTACTTTTTAGCACTTTATTTTGAACATGCATGTGGAAAAAGGGGTTTTGGCTTTACTTTTGCTTTATGTATTTGGAGTTGTTTGAGATTTACCATCTTATCTGTTGATATTTTTTTTTATAAAAATGGTAATGCCTTCCATATTAAGTGTGATTCTATACTCTTGGTTCTAGTTGCCATGTCGAGGCCTATTGAAGGCGGGACTCAGGGGGTCATTATCTCTTCTTTAACTTGAAAAAGGAAGGGTCTGGAAGTTTGTTGTCTCTTCCCTCATCTTGGTGAAGGCGGGTTGTGATAGAAAGCATCTAGGTCATGGAACATTTGTTTAGATGAATCCATAATGAAATTTGGTTTCATAAAGAACGAGTGTGATCTTTGTGTCTACAAAAGGTTTAGTGAGAGTGAATTCATTTTCTTAATAGTATATTTCGATGACATATTACTAATTATAAATGAAAACTAGTCTTACAGTTTATTAAGGTGTGGTTGAATTAATGTATCTTCATAAATGAATTGGTTGTGGCAGCATATATTCTTGGGATCAAGATCCATAATGATATATCTAGGAGACTTCTCGGCCTAAGTCAAAGTACATACATTGATAAGGTACTGAAGAGATTCAGTATGGAATAGTTCAAGAGGGGATTGTTGCTAGTGTCACATGGAATTCATATTTCCAGTAAGATGTGTCCTCAAGAACATGAGGAAAGAAATATAATTACAAGGATCCATATGAGTCAGTGATTAAGTCATTAATATATGTTATGCTATGTACTAGGATAGATGTCACCTACACATTAAGTGTGGTAGGAAGATATCAAGATGATACATGTGACCGACATTGGATGGCATTCAAGAGTATCCTTAAGTATCTAAGGATTATTAAGGATATATTCCTAATTTATGGACAAGATAAGGAACTAGTCATCAGAGGATATACATATGTGAGTTTCCAAATAGATCAAGATGACATGAAATCACAAATAGGATACATTTTCACATTGAATGGAGGTGTTGTGAGATGAAATAGATCAATGTGGTCATAGATTCTACAGTAAAGTCTGAGTATATTATAGCTTTTGAGGCAGCTAAAGAATAAATATGAATGAGAAACTCTATCCAAGATCTTGACGTAGTACCTAACAATAAAGATCTTATCACACTCTATTATGATAATACTATAGCAGTGACTCTCACAAAAGATCCAAGGTCACATCAGTGGAAAAATCATATACTTCAAACATTTCATCTATTGAGGGATTTTTCTCAGAGAGGTGAGGTTGTAGTGAGTATTATTTTCATGAAAGACAATATGGAAGACCCCTTGACTAAAGCCTTGACTCAACAGAAACATGATTATCATGTTAAGTCTAGCGAAATGAAAGTCGTTGACAATTGTCTCTAGTCCAAGTGGGAGTTTTTTGGAGTTATTATCCTAGGAACAACTATTTTTTACTTTGATTACATGTATATTCGATATATTAAATCTCCAAGATGAGAGATTATGAGAATAGACCTGCTAGTAGGAATTTTTCATGTTTTTTTATCATAAGATATTTCCATTTGTGAGTGTATGTAATGGTCCTTAGACTTTAAGATTATAATTAATGCATGTCATGAATTTCTCACTTAGATTTACTAATGAAAACCGTGAAGCCATGTGTTCGCAGAGAGGTAGGGCATATTGGGTGCATCACAATTGACATGTCATTAATGAATAAGTCGATGAATGATTTTTCTCTTCCATATTTGTGGAAGTTGATATCTCGACCCTTTGATTGGAATAGAACCATCGCATTAAATTCCATGGTCATGGTGAAATGATGAATGTATTTCAGACAGTTAAATAAAAATGTATCAAGCATATAGGTTGGTGACACAAATGTGCAACCTGCTTGATGAGATGTTGAGATAAAGGGATTGTATTGCATAATGAGTGTTCATATATGGTCGTCATCATTGCAACATTATGTTCTTTCTTTTGGGTGCCTTGACCCATTGTTAGAAAATAATCTTGGACTTTAGGCAAGCCCACCTCATGACAAATAATAAAGAATCCTAGAGGGCCGCACACTAAGTGTTTCTAATAATCTTAATTAAATTCTATTTGAATTTAATTAATTGAATAAATATTATTCTTAAGACCGAGGGATAATTTTATTCACATTTTATCGTCAGAAATGTTTATTTGATGAATTAAATATTTATTCGAGAGTTTAAAAAATGCTAAGGTAGTTTGAATGAACCAAGACCATGTCTAGTGACACATATTAATTAATAAGTGAGTTAAATAATATTTTTTTATGCAAGTTGGTGCATACCATAAAATAATAATAATAATAATAATAATAATAATAATATTATTATTATTATGTGGCATGATGTTTATTAAATATTATATGATTATTTAAGGGATATCATTCAATTAAATAATATTTTGACCTAAACTCTATCTATATAAATAGATGGTTATGTATATTGTGTATTGCATCCAAAAATCAAAACTTGAGAATCACTGTGCATAATGAAACTCTCTCTCAACTCCTCATTTCTCTCTTCCTCTCAAGAATGAGAAGTGCAAGAGAGATCCCTTCAAGATCGAAGAAAGAGAGATCAACACAAATAACGCATGATAATCGACTTACTGCTCTATCACCCAGAGATCGATTGGCATTTCTCAGAGATCAAAAAATCATATGTGAATTACCACTAGAGGGGTTCTATCTTTGGATCCTCATAGACAAATACAATCTGAAAGAGTCTTTTTGGATGATTGACATCTACATCGAACAAATAATTCTCATATTAGGTATTTGTTTCTTCGGATATTAAATAAATTAATTCTAAATTTGACATGTAAGATCTTTGATCAGAGTTTCAGACAACTCAATATTAAAATAAATTTTAATATATCAACCGCCAATGCATGCTTATTCTATACTTGGAACCAACATCAATGCCGATTGATATGAATTCCACCTGTTTTGGGTTCAACAATTTGTGAAAGGTGAAATATTTATATTTCATTGAGTGTGATTTTTCAATGATTTTCAAGTTAAGCATTAACTCACTATAAAATGGAGTATTAGATCTACCTGGAAACCTATTTGATACCAACATTGACATTGAAGGGCCGCCTCTGGTGACCTGCAAACATCACAATGGACAAATGATAGCCCCACGGGGCATCGTTAGTTCCCTATGGTACTATGCAAAAACAAAATTTATAAAACCCAAACTATGATACTTGATTAATTAAAATGTAGTATTAGGTAAGTTCAAGATGGAACCCATGGAGATGGTGAATTTAGTTTAATTAGAATTTCAAAAGATTTAATTTTATTATCTTGGAGAAAGAGATGAGAAAAGTTGGGTTTGATTCGATTTTGAAAAAATCAAAAGACAAAAGCAAAGAAGATTGATTGGTTTGTGATCATATTTTAAAAGTGTGTCGGGGTAATGTAATATCGGGGTTCAGGTGTAGCTGGATTTTAGAAAATAGGTTGATTCATGATTGGTGTTGGAGTTGGGGTGAGGAAGATCCAATGGCCATGGCATCTTCTCCTTAACATGGCAATACCCTATTTCCCTTGGTCCGATAGTTTAGGATTTCACCAAATTAAGATTTTTCCGATATTGTATTTAAACATGATTTCCCCTAAAGTTGACAATGGTCATTCCTTCTTTAGGGTTATCAGTTGCTCAATTTTTATGTTCCTTTTAGATTCAAATATTGATGGTCACGATAAAAGAAAAAAAAGAAAAGGATTGGAAATTAATTGACGAAATCACTCAAACCAGATACATTAATAAAAAAGAATTAAATCCAATGCACCTTCCCCCTTCAGTTACATCACCCAAGCACATGGCGAGTTTACCCCCTCATCCTAATGATGAGAGAATAAGAGGGAAGGAGAAAATAAAAGAAATGCATAAAGAAAATAAAGATGACTCGGTGAGGGCCCTGCGTAATGCAGCTTCTCGCTCTGAGCTTTGATCTATGATTCAGAATGCCTCATAACAACAACCAACACCTCAATTTATAGGCTTCAATTGGGTTTTGTCCAACCTCATTCACGACGTGTAATGTGATTACACGCCGTGTAATCTTGATCCCTAGTTGGTTCAGTGATTTTTGGATCTATACGAATTTCATTCGAAGACTTTGACCATTGACTCATGTCACGATGTGTAATTATGGCTCACGACATGTAATAGCTTTGTGACTTGGAATTTCATGACTTGGCTTCAAGGTCTGTGGCATGTCACGAACTGATACTACATGTCGTGTACTGATGATTCGCGATGTGTAGTTCCTTTTTTTGCTCCCAGATCTCATATTGCCTTGGTTTCTTCTGTTTGGTGTCTTAGAAGTGCTCCGTGATTATTCTAAAAAATATGGTGTTGCACCGCTTTGCTTCGCTCAAGGCACGAAGTGCCGTTTTGCTCCAATTTCTTCTTTTTTCTTCCTTTTTTCTTCCTTTTTTCATTTGTTCGTTGTCTCGTGCCACAAAATACAAAACAAGTTAATTTATCCAATATTTGGTAAGAATATTCATTTGATTACACAAATCAATACATTAAAATACTATAAAAATGTATGCATGAATTACACTTATCAATAAATTGATTTTGTTATCAATTGATCTTTTCTTTATAGAACATCTACAGAGGATGGAGAGGAGGAGGCGACATTCTGAAATTCAGAATTTTGTCATTGGGTAGCCGTGGGATGGTTCGTAAATTTAGAATTTTTATGTTGTAGTTCTCATGTACATCAAATATAACCAATTTTATTTAATGCGATAAATGTTTGTTTGAATGCAATGGATGCATGAATAAATATGTTTTGTATATTGTGAATTAGTGGATGCTTTGCAATTATTATTTAGGCTGTGTTTTGGATACTTTTATATATTATATGTATAATGAATGTAGAATTTTACGAAATGTGGATGTGGAAACATGGGTAAATGTTGCTAAAAAATATTACAATAAATAATGTATATCATTATAAAACAATTTTAACCGGGTTGTTTTTAATGAACCAGTCGTGGCACTCGACCCGGTTTGTCTAGCCCCATACAAAGGTACACATAAAACCTGTTGAGAAATTTGTGACGAAAGAAACTGTTTCCTATAAAAATGGAAAGTGAGCTTACAACAAACAGTTTTGATCCTTCCCACCAATCCTTGCTCAGCAAGCCTCTGTAAACACCTGATTTCTCCCTATCTTCCATGGCGGAATCCGGAATACCCACAAAAGATGAGAGGAGCTTTCTGGTGCTAATAATCGACCTAAAATCTCACAACGACACCAATAGACCTGGAGTCATCGCCTTCTAGCCGCTACCCTCCATGGAGAAGAAGACTAAAAACAACGATACACGATCGTCCGCATCCCCGACCATTTCCCTAGTCTCCAACACCGCGCTGGAGAGGAGCCCCACCATCTTCGCCCTCGACCTGACCATCCTCGAGAAGGCATCCACAGGGGTGGCCGCCCTGGGCTTCATCTAGCCCACCGTAGTCGTCCTCGGTGGCTTCGTTATCACCCGTTTTTCTTAATTCGTTTTTTCATATGAAATTTTTTGTTTAATATTCTATCATTTAGATTTAAATTTACCCCATGGTGTGTATTTTAATCTTGTTGGATATACTTCCCTGGGCCTGTTTTGATGTTGGCTGTTTGAGAGTTGCACTGCCAATCTTGATTTGGCCGTCCATTTGGTGATTTCGATTTCACTCGCATGGCTTCGTGGCAGCCCTGGAGAGGGCATGCAATTATCGGGAGTAGGCGCGCGCATGCCGTTTCATCTCCCCTACCCCCGTTGCTTCCTGAGTTTTCATCGCATTTTCACCCGACTTCTCAGCTCCTTCGATTCGGTGTGTAGAAGCGATCTCCAGCATTAGGGTTTTGTGTGAGTGGGACAAGAGATATCAGCTTCATCCTCACCTTCACATAGATTTTCTCCCGGGTTGTTCCGATTCAGATCCGGGAATTTTGCGACGAACCAGATCTGTGGCGATGAGGTTTTGTTGACACCGAAGGCTGCGCGTCGGGGCTCTGTTGCACGATGAAGTAGTGCTCCGCGGTATCGTCCTCCTTATGCGGTGAGGTCTTGATGCACGACGAATTCCGAGAGGCCACTCAATCGACGTCCTCTTGAAGCAATCAGGTCCGCCAGACCGATTTTGGTCCAGTAATGTAAGTATCGATTTGCAATTCTTTTTCCCTTCGAAATCTGTAAATCGTTTGCTTCTTGTAATTTGTTCCTTCTTGCGGATCCGATTATCTGTTCTGTTTTCATTTCTTTTGAAAGCAATAAAACGCGTGCGTGGGTGCGGGTGGTGTTCTTGCCGTGCAGTAGGACCCCTAAGGGTCCGAAGCATGTTAAATCGCTTGTCCCTTTACTATTCTGCATTTTCTTTCTTCGTTTTTGTCTCTTGCATTACTGATTCATAGCACCATCGATATTTGCATTTCTACGGTGGATTGGCTCTTTTTCACTACCCTTCCCACCACAACAAGTGGTATCAAAAGCCCTTGCTGCCACTGTTTAAAGCCTTACTGAATCCGTTTCCTTGATATAGTTGCATTCTGCTTAGCTGTTTCTATAAACTGCTTTCTTGTAACTGGCATTTCTAGCTTGCTGCCCCTATATACAGTTCTGTTAAACCCATTGTTGTGCACCCTGGATACAGTTTTGTCAAAACTAGTTTATTGCATCACTGTTTAACTGTTTTTATAAACTGCTTGCTTTCCATTGTAATATTTGTGTCTGCTGCCCCTTATTACAGTTTGTTAAAACCGTCTTGTTGTGTTATGTTTACTGTTTCCTTAATCTGGGTTATCTTGCCTTTATTTTTTGGCATTTATATTTCTCTGTTTAATTCAGCCTATGTATTGATTTTTGTTGATCTCGTTGAAATCATTGTATTCATCGAACATTCTTCGCAGTTCGTTTCTCATGGTACACATTTACCCAGTGAGATTGGTCGGTTCTTGGGGGCGTACGCTTAACGTTGTCCCCAACCACTCGACATCTACTCATCCGGATAAACATATCGACAATGCGATACGAAATCGAGAAATTCAATGGAGACAACGACTTCAATTTATGGCGAATTAAAATGAGGGAATTGATTGTCAACAAGGTTTAATTGATGCCCTGTTTAGGCCTACGAAACCCTTCAAAACAGCTAATGAAACTGGTCAAACAATTACAGAATACCAACTGGTTCCCTCTGATGTGCTTGTTAAGGGCCATAGTTCCCTCTTGCTTTGCCTAGGCGATGAGGTTCTTAGGGAAGCGGATTATGAGTCTACCGTTGCAGGAATATGGCTCAAACTCGAAAAGTTATACATGACTGCCTCCCTAGTAGGAAAACATTATAAGAAGCACCGAATTTTCACCTTTAGGATGAAACCTGATACTTTTATAAAAACTCATCTAGATGAATTCAATAAAGTCATGTTAGATTTAGCCAATATCGAAGTTTCTGTAGATGATGAAGATTAGGCGATGATCTTCTTGATCTCTCTTGACCATAGCTATAACACCCTTGTCGAGACTCTGATGTATGACAGGGATTCGCTGATCCTAGAAGAGGTTAAGTCAGCTCTTCTTTCAAAAGAATTGCAGACTAAAAATGGGTTAGGATCAGAGGGAGAGGGGCTCAATGTTATGGGTAGAACAAATGACAGGGGTCAAGGGAAGAACATGAATAAGGGTAAAAAGCAAGGTGCGAGATAGTTTAGAACGCTGAAGTGCTATCATTGTGGGAAACTAGGGAACTTTAAGAGGGATTTTTCTGAAAGAAATGATTCACGGGGTAATGGGGCTCAATCTAATGTTGTTGAGCCTAGTTTCGATGATGGTGATGTTCTGTAGTTCTGTCTTTAACCTTAGGAGAGTGAGCTGACGATTAGCCCAGGTTTGTTCATCTGTTTTGTGTCTTGTTTTTGGGATGGTGTCTCTAGGTATTGACCTGTTACGAGTGGTGATTGGGCCTGGGTAGTGTTAAGAGTGACAGTGTCAGGTGAATAGGTTCGGCGACAATCAAGCTTCATGGTGGTTTTATCGGGATCTTTTTGACGACATTGGAAGGGTGTCTGGGAATTAGGTTCTTGATGTCATTCGGCTAGATTTAAGGGGGGTTTCCTTAGGTCGGTAGCGGGCTCCCCTTGGATCACCAGTTCTCGTGGGTTTAGAATTTGCCCTTAGGACTCTTGGGACAACATGAGTTTTGCAGTGGTACCCAGTTTTTGAGGAACCTCTCTTGTTGGATTGGTTTATGCTGTGTTTCTGTCTAGTGTGCTACTTGGGGGGTAGAGTTGCGGCTTCAACTCTAGGTTGTTTGTTCCCTTCTTCATGTCTTAGGAGGGTTGGTCTTATCGGGTATGAGGACAATAAGGTCCTGGGAAGTGGTTAGAAAAGCAGGTTCATGGGTTAATATCTGGCTGATAACCAGACTTCATGACGGTACTGTTGGTATCTCTTTGATGACATTGGATGGGTACTTGGCAATTGTGTGCTTGATGTCGTCAGACTAGATTTAAGGAGGGGTTTTCTTAGGTCGGTAGCGGGCTGCCCTTGCTTGCTGGGTTTGTTTCCTCTTGGTTTCGAGTTGGCTCTAGGAATGGGGCTGTATGAGTTATACAACGGTCTAGGTTAGAAGGTGGTTTCTCCTGTTGCATGGTTCTAGGCAATGTCTTCTCCCTAGGTGGAGAGTTTTCTGGGTCTGTCTTAGATTCACCTTGTGTGAGCGATTTGTTTGCTCTGAGTCTTGTGCTTTGCTTATTTGCTTTCTTTTGCATGAGCTGTTTTCTTTGGTGCTAGTTTTTGCATACGAATTGTTTCACTTTGAGTTTATGTTCATACCTTGTACTGCTATTATGCTTTGAGGATGGGTATTACTCGGTTTATTGGTGTTCTGCATGCACCGGAGGTGTCCCAGGAACCTCTGGTAGGCATGTGACCAACATGGCATTGAGGTATGGGCAACGGGAAACTCAGGTACGTGAAGGTAAGTTCAGTTTTATGCAGTTCTGTTTAGAGGTTTTAATTCTAAGCATGTCTGAGTAGTAGGTTAGATGTAATTGATGAGGAAGGATGTGTATCACATCAATACACATTTTGGACATAAGCGGTGCATAGTTTGACTAGCACTATTTATTGACGCTTTTGTTTTTCTTAGGGTGTTTAACATGATTTCCCGATTCAATTGATAGGTTAGGTGCCAGAACATCACAAATTTAATTGAAAAAGGTGGAGATTTGTGAAGTAAGGTTTTTCTTAATTCGTTTTTTCATACGAAATTTGTTGTTTAATATTCTGCCATTTAGATTTAAATTTACCCCATGCTGTGTATTTTAATCTTGTTGGATATACTTCTTTGGGCCTGTTTTGATGTTTGGCCGCCGGTTTGAGGGAGACCCGCTGGCAATGCCTGCTCGTTGTGTGTCGTTGATTACCTTGCATCGCCAATCATGATCTGGCAGTCCATTTGGTGCTGGGTTATTCGAGCTGCTCGTTCTGTTTAGGGTTTAGTTTCACTCGCTTGGCTTCGTGGTAGCCCTGGAGAGGGCATGCGGTTAGCGAGAGTAGGCGCACCCAGGGGGTTTCATCCCCCCTTCCCCCTTTGCTTCCCGAGGCTTCATCGCATTTTCACCCGGTATCTTCACTCCTTGGATTCAGTGTGGAGAAGCGATCTACAGCGGTAGGGTTTTGTGTGAGCGGGACAAGAGATCTCGTCTTCATCCTCGCCTTCACACAGATCTACTCCCAGTCTGTTATGATTCAGATTCGGGAAGTTTGCGACGAACTAGATCTGAGGTGATGAGGTTTTTTTGACACCGAAGGCTATGCGTCGGGGTTCTGTTGCGCGACAAAGTAGAGCTGCGTGGTATATTCCTCCTTGTGCGGCGAGGTCTTGATACACGATGACTTCTGGGAGGCCACGCAATCGATGTCCACTTGAAGCAATCAGGACCGACCGCCAGACCGATTTTGGTCCGACATTGTAAGTATCAATTTGTAATTCTTTTTCCTTTCGAAATCTGTAAATCGTTTACTTCTTGTAATTCGTTCCTTCTTGCGGATCTGATTATCTGTATTGTTTTCATTTCTTTTGAAAGCAATAAAACACGTGCGTGGGTGAGGGTGGTGTTCTTGCCGTGTAGTAGGATCTATGAGGGTCCAAAGCACGTTAAATTGATTGTCCTTTTACTATTCTGCATTTTCTTTCTTCGTTTTTGGCTCTTGCATTACCGATTCACAGCACCAGCATCGATCTTTGCATTTATGTGGTGGATTGGCTCTTTTTCACTGCCATTCCTTCCACAACAACCCTTCACCCTACTGACTTCTGGTCCATCACCCTCATTTTGCTGTTGGAAGGCGCCTGAATTTTTAGCCGGAGCTGTGAGCTGGAGTGGAAGGACCAGGTCATCTGGCCCGTCACAAACGCCAGTATGGACGGCCTGCACTTGCTCAGAGCTTTCCGACCATTTTTCCCTCAATGGAAGGGGTCGTCTGTAGGATCGAAATAGTGATGTAGATGCTCAATATACAAGAGGGGGGGGGGGGTGAATTGTATACTTTAAAAATTCCTTTGGAACCTTTAAAGCTAGTTAAGAATAACTATGTTTTCCTTAAGCAAAGGAAAAGGCTAAGTTTAACAAAGTTAAACTAAGCAAATTCACAACACCTCTAACACCGAATGCAAACTAGGAAAGAGATTCCGAATGAGGGTTCCAGAAATATGATTCCGGAAATTGAAACTTAACAAAAGATTACAATATGAGATTCTACCTTAAAGCGTATAGAATCTAAATGAAACAGAATACAAATAAGGAAGTATAAGAAAGTTATACTTTCCTTATAATACAAAAAGCAGCGGAATATAAACAAGTAGTAAAACTACAAGTAACAAGATATAAGTCTTTTAACCCAAAGAGAAGGGTATCCAACAACCTTGGATAAAGGTCCCTTGATTTATACTTTCAAGCAAGTCTGTCTTACCCACACCAGGGTAAGCCCTCGATACGAAGATCAGAGTCTCTGTCTTGCTATCCCCGCAAGCCCTCAACTTCAAGGTAGTTGACAACCTCTGTCTTCCTCAGCAAGAAAGCCCTCGAACTTCAAGGTAGTCGGCACCTCTGTCTTCCTATCTCCGGAAGCCCTCGAATGTAATCACCAACATTCGGAGTCGCACGAAGCTTTGAGAGTTAATAAGAGCCTCTCTCTCTAGAAATCACTTCAAGCAAATTAGTCAGCCTTTCAGCACTTTCATCAGCTATCAGCAGCACCGAGCTCTTTCAAATGAGCTCCTATTTATAGGTAAGGTCGACTCCTTCTCCAACGGTCATATTTTCCTTAAAGATCGGAGGGACCTGTACACGTGTCACTTAGACAACGGTTAGTTTATAACAAAACAGACGACATCGTTTTATAACAAAACAAGTGTAACAGGATGTACGACATCGTTTTAAACTCTAACATAAAAGTTCAGAATGAAAACTTCGGAGTGAAGGTTCGGAGTGTAAGGAACAATAGTAAAGAGTAGACAAATTTTAGAAGTGTAAGCAATATAAAAGTTCGGAGTCAAACAAAGATATTTTTCGGAGTCTGAATTAATTCAGAGTGTATAAGAACAAAGATACTCAAATTCTGTTTAATAGGTGAATTCGGAATGAGAATTCGGAATAGGAATTCGTCATCAGAAATCGTAATGAGAATTCATCATCAGGATTCGTAATGAGAATTCGTCATCAGAATTCGTAATGAGAATTCGTCATCAGAATTCGTAATGAGAATTCGTCATCAGAATTCGTAATGAAAATTCGTCATCAGAATTCGTAAAGAGAATTCTTCATCAGAATTCGTAATGAGAATTCATCATCAGAATTCGTAATGAGAATTCTTCATCAGAATTCGTAAAGAGAATTCGTCATCAGAATTCGTAATGAGAATTCTTCATCAGAATTCGTAATGAGAATTCGGAATGAGATTTCTTCATTAGAACTCGTAATGAGAATTCTTCATTGGAATTCGTAATGAGAATTCTTCTTCAGAATTCGTATCCTGAATCTGGAATAGAACTTAGTCAGAGTTCATATCCGGAATTCGGAATGAAACTTCCTTATAGTTCTTGTTCAGAATCCGAACCTTAAAACAGAATGCTTTATATCAAAGTTTTAACGATTTCGAGAAAATGAATCCGAATCTCATACTTAAGAAAAATATGGATGAAAATATGATAAGGATAATTTTTCTTATAAAAGCGATTTTCCTTATAAAAACAATTTTTCTTAAGAAAACAATTTTCCTTATAAAAACAATTTTCCTTAAGATAAGGTGTTCTTGATTTTCAAAACAAGAAGGAATGGAAAAGTCATAAGGAAAACCTTATTGACTCAACAATCTCCCCCTTATTGGAAAGCACAAACATCCTTACGAAAAAGAAATTCTAAGAAGAAAGAAAAACATTAAGGCTTATCTCCCTTTGCTTTAAGGATATTGATGAATACGACTAACTCCCCCTTAGGCTTTGAAACTCTAAGGATCGTATTCAGATTTCCGGAGTGATAGATAAGAATGTCTTCTTTAATGAAAAAGCTCCCCCTTAAACAAACTCTTTTTAGAATTTTTCTTTTTCTTAAGAATCTTTTTCTTCTCCCCTTTTGATAAACTCTTATTAGAGTTCTTCTTTTTCTTAAGGATCTTTTCCTTCTCCCCCTTTGTGATTTTCAAAAAGAATTTGAGGGAATGGAAAAAAAATAACAAAGTACCTGAAATATTAGTAATGACAACAAAAGAAACGAGAGGCACAAATTTCATTAGATTTGAAATCTCGACAACAAAGAAAAAATTACAACAAAAAGATCGGATTAGGTTATTTCGGATCTTTTTCCTTTGACATGAGCCCCTTTAGAATAGTCTTGATCTTCTTCAGGTCTTTATGATCTTCTTCAGCTTGCTTCTCTAAGACAACTATTCTTGCGGACTGAGCTTCAATTTTTTCTTCCTGTGCTTTCAGCTTTTCTTCCTGAGCTTTGATTTTCTCTTCCTGAGCCTTCATCCTTTCTTCAAAATCAATCCGATGATTCCTTTCAAACTTCCAGTTTTGAGAAACGGAATTGAGCTTCCCATTCAGATCTCTCACTTCTTGAATCCGGAAGTTCTTTTCTTCTGTCAACTTCTCTTCAAAGGATGCAGTTAACTCATTTATCTTCTTGTCCTCGGTCTCAAAAGCATCTTTAACGTTGTCTTGAAACTCATCGAGCAACCTCATCTCTTCCACAGTCTTCTTCGACCAGTTTGTCATCCTCTTGCAAGATTTTCTATGAGCTTCGTAGCCAACGAAAAACGTTTTGAACTGAGCCTCTATTTCAACACACTTGTCCATAACCATAGATACGGAGTCAGTTTTCTGATTAAAAGCATGTTGGAGCATTTGGCATCTTGAATCAATACTTGAGAAGGTCGGAATGGTTCCCACCAACTTCTTCAAAGACTGAACAACAAAGTCATGCCCCACTGAAGATGACTCCGAATCTGAAACTTTGCTTGGAGAAATTTCTTCTTCAACAAGTTCAAGCTTTCTCTTTGAAGAGCTACCAACTTTCTTCCTCTTCCTCACTTCTGAGATTGGAGTATCAACAAGAATTTTCTTTCCCTTGTCTTTTTGCGGAATTGAATCCTGTTCCGGAGTTCTCTTCTCACTATCAGAAACTTGAACAACATTATCTTCTTCATCAGCGACTTCCTGAACACCAACCCCTATCATTTCCTTTTGAGCAACATCAAGTAAAAGATGTTCTTCTTCTCCATGATAAGAAACTTCTTCTTCTCCTTTCTCTTCTTCCATCGCTGGAGTAACTAGCTTCGAAGATTCAGCTTCAGAAGTTCGGAGTGATAAGTGTTCCGAAGGTGTCCCCTTGTAATCATCAACTTGTTTCAGCACATCTCCGGTTTCACCACTTCCTTCAGCACCCTCTTCTACTTGTTCTACTTGCTCAACTTGCTCTACTTCCTCAGTATTCTTAGCAACAGCTTCTTCCGGAGCAACAAAATTTCTTCCTGGAGTCTCAGGTAGAGATTCTAAGGAGAAAGATCTCGGAACTGGAATAGTTGCTGAAACCATTTCATTGAATTTCAACAAAGCCTGAGCTACCTCAGCCTCAGACATCTTCTTCTTGAGCTTCTTTTGCTTTGCTTGTTTTTCAAGCTCATCAGCAGTTTTCTCCTTCAAGGCCTTAGCCTCCGCAGGGTCCAATCCGAACTGCGGATCTCCTTCTTTCCTTTTCTCTTTATCAGCTCTCCACTTTGTAACAACCTCATCAGGATAGGCTTTCTTCTTCTTAGGCTTTGGAGGTGCGGAATGGACTTCCTTAGACTTAGGATTCTCTGCTTGTACTTCCAGTTCTTTCAGCTTTCTCTTCCTTACTGGCTTAGATGATTCCGGTTCAGCAGCTTTCAGAGCCGCTTCTTCTTGACTTGGCAAATCGAAGAATTCACCAGTTTCCTTGTTGAAAACCACATCCATCCTCTTAAGAGTACCATCGCTGACCAGCATGATCTTGCAAACTCTTGGCTTAGATTTGCAAGCCTCCTTGAAAGACTCAAGACACCGAACAATTAACTTGGAGAGGATTGCTGGATACATAATAATCTGAGCTCTCAGATTTTCTTTCTTCAAATTTTCAATAGTAAGAAGAATGTGCTTCATCAAGTTGAACTTCCTTAGATTTATCAGGAAATCTAAGATATAGATCTCACTTTTCTTCAAGCTATCTTTATCACCTTTCCTCGGTACGATAAGTCCTTGCACCCATAACTCCAGAATCCGGAAATTTGTAGATAGACTTGCAATCTTCGGAGCCTTGTCATCAGCCAGTCCGAGAGTTTCTAAGGCTTTTTCCTTGTCGAAGCTACCCTTAGAGTCTGGCAACACATGTGAAATAAACTCGGCTTCTCCTTCATAAGACAGCCCTACCAAGCTTGCAGCCTTGGTGTGAGAAAGCTTGTAAGTCTTGCCATAAGACTTAAAAGAGAACTTCTCCTTATTATCTTCCTTAAAGAAAGAAACTGACTCATAAAACTCGACAAGTAAGTCTGAATATACTTCATCTTGGTTTCCGGTTTTTGACACCGCAACATCTTCCCAGCCATTCAACTTAATATTCTTTGAAATAATAGAATCGTAGTTGCTGAAGAAATCCGGATGAACTAACCTTTCTCTGTAAACTAACCATTGCGAAATAGGCTTAGTGGATGACATTTCTTGAGATGCTAACTCCGCAGACATTCGGATCTGAAGTCCTCTAGGAAATTCAGAACGGAGAAGACTGAAGTTCGGAACGACATTAAATCAGAGAGGCAGAGATTCGGGACGCGAGAGCTTGAGATCGATGTGGGACGAATATTTGGGTCCCCTTTATATAGGCAACGAGATGACGATTCAACTTCCACGGTTGATCTAACGGTTGGAAAAAGCTGAGATCAGATCTGACGGTTGAAAATTTGAATTCGATCTTTTTGAGGTTTTTATTAAAACAAGGAATTAAGAAAACTATAATCCGAAATCATAATACAAAAAAATGCCAGCAAGAAAAATATGACTACGAAAACTTGAGTAGGGAAATCATACATTTCGGATTGGATTAGGAGGATTATTCGTAATGACTAATATAAAAAGATGACTAAAAAAAACTTTATTATGAAAAGACAAAGTTCTCAAAAGTTTACTACGGAAAACAATCTTACTACGAAAACACTTATTACGGAAAACTCATTACGGAAAACAAATTAAAAAAAAAACTCAGTACGAAGAAGTCAATACGAAAAACATAAAAAAAACAGTACAAAATACTTAGTATGAAAAAGTTAGTACGAAAAACACATTACGAAAAGAATCGGTACAAAAATCTCGTTATGAAACTGCCAGTACGTAATTTTCCATTCCGGAAATTTTCAATACGAACACTTCTATTCCAGGAGTATTCTGTAGGAATATGTCCATTCTGGAAAATTTTAGATCCGGAAGTTCCATTTCGGAAATGTTTGTTCCGAAAAGTTTGAAAACAAATTTTGAAAAACTTTGTTAAACAAACAATCAAATGTACTCCCCTTATGAAAAGGAGTTTATTACTGTAAGAATACTTTTTCAACAGAAAGTTAATTAAGAAAGATTACCTTACGGTTATCATTCATAACTTCTGTTTAATATATTCAAATCTATCAGAAGGCAATGATTTTGTGAAAATATCAACAAGTTGATCTTGCGTTCCGATAAACTGAAGAATAATATCTCCTTTGAGTGTGTGATCCTTAAGAAAGTGATGCCTAATATCTATGTGTTTTGCACGAGAGTTATGTGCAGGGTTTTTACTTAGGGCAATGACACTTGTGTTATCACACAAAATTTGAGTCTTAGTAAAACTCAAGCCATAGACTGTGAGTGTGTGTTGCATCCACAACACTTGACCACAACAACTTCCAGCTGCTACATATTCAGCTTCAGCAGTGGATAGTGCTACAGAATGTTGCTTCTTGCAGGACCAAGAAACTAGTGAATCTCCTAAGAAATGACAAGTTCCGGATGTACTGTTTCTATCCATTCTACATCCACCAAACTCAGCATCAGAAAAGCTTTTTAGAACAAAGTCATTTCCAGAAGTATAAAATAATCCTAGATCCATGGTTCCCTTAAAGTAGCGAAAAATTCTTTTTACTGCCTTTAAGTGAGATTCCTTAGGATTGGATTGATATCTTGCACATAAGCATACTGAAAACATTAAGTCTGGTCGACTAGCTGTTAAGTAAAGTAGACTTCCTATCATACCTCTAAAAGATGTTTGATCTACTGGTTTCCCAGCTTCATCAAGATCTAAAGAGTTTGAGGTACCAATGGGAGTACTTATACTCTTAGTGTTGTCATAACCATACTTTTTCAGAAGATCTTTAATATACTTATGTTGAGATATGTAGGTTCCTTCTGGTTTTTGAGAAATTTGAAAACCAAGGAAAAATGTTAACTCACCCATCATACTCATTTCAAACTCAGATTTCATTAGATTAGCAAAAGAGTCAGTCAGAGATTGCTGAGTTGAACCAAATATAATGTCATCAACATAAATTTGAACAATCAAAACATTTTTCTTATCTTTCTTTATAAAAAGGGTTGGATCTGCATTTCCCTTAACATAGTTATTTTGAAGCAAAAATCCAGTAAGTCTATCATACCATGCTCGTGGGGCTTGTTTAAGGCCATACAAAGCTTTGGTAAGTCTAAAAACATGATCAGGATGTTTTGTATCTTCAAAGCCAGGAGGTTGTTCAACAAAAACTTCCTCTTGAACATAACCGTTAAGAAAAGCACATTTCACATCCATTTGGAAAAGTTTGAAATTAAAGAATGCTGCAAAGGCAAGTAGAATACGGATAGATTCAAGTATAGCTACTGGAGCATAGGTTTCTTCATAGTCTATTCCTTCTTGCTGATTATAGCCTTTAGCAACAAGTCTAGCTTTATTTCTAACAATGACTCCATTTTCATCGCATTTATTTCTGAAAACCCATTTTACTCCAATAACAGAAGTTTCCTTAGGTCTTTCAACCAAGGTCCAGACTTTATTCTTTTCGAATTCATTTAGTTCATCTTGCATGGCTTTAATCCAATCATCATCACCTAAAGCTTCATCAGTGCTTTTAGGTTCTAATTGGAAAAGAAATGCTAGATGTTCTACTTCATTTCTTAAGGAACTTCTAGTCCTTACATGTTGGTTTACATCACCAATGATACTATCACTGGGATGATTCTTAAGAAACACCTGATTTGGGTTTTGTAAAACCTGTTCATCAACATAGGGTAGAAAGTCTTCTGGGGTAAATGTTTCAGAACTATCTTCTAGAACATTATCCTTATCAGAAGGTTCTTCTATCAAAGATTGATAATCAGTTTTTGAAAACACATCCGAAGATGTAAGTTGAGATGGTTTAAAAACAAAAGGATCTGACTCATCAAATTTTACATGTACTGTTTCCTCAACAGTACAAGTATTTTTATTAAAAACTCTATAAGCCTTAGAAGTTGTGGAATATCCTAAGAAAATTCCTTCATCAGACTTTGGTGCGAATTTATGTAAGTTATCTTTAGTATTAAAAATGAATACTTTGCAACCAAAAACCTTGAAGTAGGAAAGTCTTGGTTTTCTACCATTCCATAACTCATAAGGAGTTTTATTAAGAAAAGGTCTAATCAAAACTCGATTTATAGTATAGCAAGCAGTACTTACAGCTTCAGCCCAGAAATGTCTAGCAATAGAATATTCACTCAACATGGTTCTAGTTATTTCTTGAAGAATTCTATTTCTTCTTTCAACTACACCATTTTGTTGAGGAGTTCTAGGTGCTGAAAAATTGTGAGTAATACCTTTCTTACTACAAAAAGTTTCAAAATCAGAATTTTGAAATTCTCCTCCATGATCACTATGAATAGTTTTCAATGGAAGGTTTTTCTCATTTTTAACTTGAGCTCTAAAATTTTTGAAATAAGAAAAAGCTTCAGATTTCTTTGCTAGAAAATAGACCCAAGTAAATCTAGTGTAATCATCAACTAGAACAAACACATAGTATTTGCCTCCAATACTTCCAGTTTGTGTTGGACCAAAAAGATCCATGTGCACTAACTGTAATGCATCGGTTGTTGAGACTTCACCGATTGATTTAAAACTAGATTTATGTTGCTTGTCATATTGACAAGGATCACAAACTTTAGAAGAATCAAATCTAAGCTTCGGTAGATCCTTAACTAGTTTCTTCTTAGAGAGTTTACATAGGTTTCTCATATTACAGTGTCCTAATCTTCTATGCCATAACCAGGAATGATCTTCCATTGCACTTAGGCAAGGTAAATCTTGGCTCCTGAGGTCTTCTAGGTTCAAAGTGTAGACATTCTCTTGCCTATTTGCTGAGAGAATAAATTCTTCCTTGGAATTGTGAACTAAACACTTATCATTCCTAAAATTCACAAGGTAACCTTCATCACATAACTGACTTATGCTAATGAGGTTGTGCTTAAGACCCTTAACAAAAAGAACATTTGAAATCAAGGTTTTACCTAAAAGAACAATATTACCAATACCAACAATCTCTCCCTTAGCATTGTCTCCGAAAGTTACCTTTCCTCCTTTCGTTTTGATAATCTTTTCAAAATAGCTTTTGTTACCAGTCATGTGCCGGGAACATCCACTATCCATGTACCATGTATTGTTGCTGGTACTTTCTTTATTTTCCTGAAATCAAGAAGAAAATTAGACTTTCGGAATCCAAACTTGTTTGGATCCGAGATTTCCAGACAATAAAATTTTAGGAACCCACATTTTCTTAGAAAAGTAAGCTTTGTGAAATCCTAGAGATTGAGTTTTGTTTAAGGAACAATTCTTTGCCCAGTGACCACCACATTGACACTTGGTACAAAATGTGGCACTTTGAGGAACAAAATAATTGTTACTGAAAATAGGTTTTGCATGGGTATAACCAAATCTGGATTTATTTCTTAAAGGTCGTATTTGGGAATACATCTTATCAAAATTTTCCTTACCATGGGTAAAGTTTGATAAACACTTCTTTAAGGAAAAAATTTCGGACTTGAGTTTTACAACCAAGTTTTTATGCTCAAAATCATTAGTTTTTGAACTAGAGTTATGCTCGAAAACATTTTTCTTAGAAATTAATTTTTCTAATTCTTTGGAAAGTTTGTTCTTCTCAGAACTTACTTTCTCAAGATTTTTTGAAATATTTTCAAAATCAGCATTTTTCTTATCAAGATCTTTAGAAAGATCTGATATCTCTTTTGTAAGAACAGAATTCCTAGAGTTTGCCTTATCAAGTTTCTTATTGAGTTTGGAATTCTCAATCTCTAGAAGTTCAGCAAACCTAGAGATTTCTTCATAAGTAGGTAAAGTATTTTCCTCATCAGAAGATGATTCTTCGTCAGAAGAGTTATAATACTTACTTTCATTAGAATTTAAAGAAACATTGGTCAAAGATTCAGCATTTCGTACCTTAGCCATAAGACAATAATTATCAATAGGTAATCTGGCTATAAGACCAAGATTCTTCTGTCCTGAAGATTCATAATCAGAAGATTCATCTGAAGAGTCACCACCACTGGCACTCCAGGTGTCATTAGCTTTCAAGACCTTCTTAGCTTTGGCTTTATAATAGTTCTTTCTGTTTCTGTCTGAATGTCTTTCTTTCCTTTCTTTCTTTTTGAGCATAGGGCAATCTGGTCTAATATGTCCAGCTCTTTTACATTCATAACAAGTAACTTCTCCATCTTTCTTATCTTTCCTGTCCTTCTTCTTATACTTAGATTGAAAATTTCTCTGTCCAGCTATCTTGTTCATCCTTCGAGCAAGATTGGCTAATTCATTTTCTGAAACTTCACTCTCACTAGATTCGGATTGGAAAATAACTTTCTTAGACTTGGATCTGGTTATTCTCTCAGGAGTCTTAGCTTTCATCTGATTTGAAGTTGTAGTAAAAGCAACAGTACCATATCCATTATTCTTCTTGATGTTGTCAGCATCTCTCTTCATTCTTGTTTCATGTTGTAGAAGAGTTCCAAATAATTCATCAAGAGTAATTTGAGTTACCTTTCTGTTCTCATCTATAGCTGTTCTCTTGGATTCCCACTCATTGGGCATAATATCAATTATCTTGTCCACAAGAGCTTCATCATCTAAACCTTTCTCTCCCATAGATTGTAGGCTGTTGACGATAGTCATAAATCTTTGTTGAACTTTACAGATAGGTTCTCCATAAGGAAAATTGAAGCCATGATATTCAGCTCTAAGCACAGCTCTTCTAGTCTCAATCACTTTAGAAGTCCCAAAGTGTGTTACCTCTAACTTCTTCCACATACAATTAGCTGCTTCACAAGAAGAAATTTGGCTATATATATTTCTAGTCATTGAACATAGTAAAGTGTTGCGTACCTTATAGTTGAGTTGATATTCTTGCTTTTCCTGGTTAGTATAGGATCTGACTTCCTTGTCAGGAATTTTATAATCACCAGTAAGCATAACAAAGTTGTCTACTCCAGTATTGATAACAAAAGTCTTCATACGATCTCTCCAGTATTCATAGTCATTACCATCAAAGATAGGTGGTCTTGTCGGATTTAGATTATCAATTGAACCAACATTAATTCCTGCCATACTTAAAATAACTTTGCACACAAACTTGTTAGTAGCAAAGAATCGTAATAACAAAGTTCGGAATGAGAAAAGTTTCGGAATGGGTAAGTTCGGAATGATAAAGTGAGCAAGAAAAACTTGTATGTGAGTACAAGTATTTCAGAGACCTGCTCTGATACCAAATGTAAGATCGGTATAGAGTATGAGGTTTCCAACCTCTGATACCAATTGTAGGATCGAAATAGTGATGTAGATGCTCAATATACAAGAGGGGGTGAATTGTATACTTTAAAAATTCCTTTGGAACCTTTAAAGCTAGTTAAGAATAACTATGTTTTCCTTAAGCAAAAGAAAATGCTAAGTTTAACAAAGTTAAACTAAGCAAATTCACAACACCTCTAACACCGAATGCAAACTAGGAAAGAGATTCCGAATGAGGGTTCCAGAAATATGGTTCCGGAAATTGAAACTTAACAAAAGATTACAATATGAGATTCTACCTTAAAGCGTATAGAATCTAAATGAAACAGGGTACAAATAAGGAAGTATAAGAAAGTTATACTTTCCTTATAATACAAAAAGCAGCGGAATATAAACAAGTAGTAAAACTACAAGTAACAAGATATAAGTCTTTTAACCCAAAGAGAAGGGTATCCAACAACCTTGGATAAAAGTCCCTTGATTTATACTTTCAAGCAAGTCTGTCTTACCCACACCAGGGTAAGCCCTCGATACGAAGATCAGAGTCTCTGTCTTGCTATCCCCGCAAGCCCTCAACTTCAAGGTAGTTGGCAACCTCTGTCTTCCTCAGCAAGGAAGCCCTCGAACTTCAAGGTAGTCGGCACTTCTGTCTTCCTATCCCTGGAAGCCCTCGAATGTAATCACCAACATTCGGAGTCGCACGAAGCTTTGAGAGTTAATAAGAGTCTCTCTCTCTAGAAATCACTTCAAGCAAAGTAGTCAGCCTTTCAGCACTTTCATCAGCTATCAGCAGCACCGAGCTCTTTCAAATGAGCTCCTATTTATAGGTAAGGTCGGCTCCTTCTCCAACGGTCATATTTTCCTTAAAGATCGGAGGGACCTGTACACGTGTCACTTAGACAACGGTTAGTTTATAACAAAACAGACGACATCGTTTTATAACAAAACAAGTGTAACAGGATGTACGACATCGTTTTAAACTCTAACATAAAAGTTCGGAATGAAAACTTCGGAGTGAAGGTTCGGAGTGTAAGGAACAATAGTAAAGAGTAGACAAATTTTAGAAGTGTAAGCAATATAAAAGTTCGGAGTCAAACAAAGATATTTTTCGGAGTCTGAATTAATTCAGAGTGTATAAGAACAAAGATACTCAAATTCTGTTTAATAGGTGAATTCGGAATGAGAATTCGGAATAGGAATTCGCCATCAGAAATCGTAATGAGAATTCATCATCAGGATTCGTAATGAGAATTCGTCATCAGGATTCGTAATGAGAATTCGTCATCAGAATTCGTAATGAGAATTCGTCATCAGAATTCGTAAAGAGAATTCTTCATCAGAATTCGTAATGAGAATTCATCATCAGAATTCGTAAAGAGAATTCGTCATCAGAATTCGTAATGAGAATTCTTCATCAGAATTCGTAATGGGAATTCGGAATGAGATTTCTTCATTAGAACTCGTAATGAGAATTCTTTATTGGAATTCGTAATGAGAATTCTTCTTCAGAATTCGTATCCTGAATCTGGAATAGAACTTAGTCAGAGTTCATATCCGGAATTCGGAATGAAACTTCCTTATAGTTCTTGTCCAGAATCCGAACCTTAAAACAGAATGCTTTATATCAAAGTTTCAACGATTCCGAGAAAATGAATCCGAATCTCATACTTAAGAAAAATATGGATGAAAATATGATAAGGATAATTTTTCTTATAAAAGCGATTTTTCTTATAAAAGCAATTTTCCTTAAGAAAGTAATTTTCCTTATAAAAACAATTTTCCTTAAGATAAGGTGTTTGTGATTTTCAAAACAAGAAGGAATGCAAAAGTAATAAGGAAAACCTTATTGACTCAACATCGTCTGCCGTCGTTATGTGGCTCCAACAGGAAACGTTGGACCGGGCGTCAGCCAGCTCACACGTCCCTCTGTTCCTCGATGATCACTGGGGGTTCCTGTCGAGGAACATCAAAAGGCTTCTGTGCTTGCTACAGCTCACCTCCTCCATGGCTTGCACGGCTCTGTCGTCAATGAGGCTTAGTAAGCACAACTATGGGGATGAAGACGATGGGAACTGGATGTCCGCCCTGAACATCTTCTACTCCTCGGCGTTGGTGGAGGGGGCCCTGCTGTTTTTGATGGAGAAAGCTTACTGGCATTGGAAGGTCGTACACGGGAAGATGCTGAAGGGGGTGACCGGCATGGTGGGTGTGAATAGGTTCTTCTACAACGCTTATTCCAGGAGAATCAATGGGAGCATTTTCAATGGGCTTAGAATGGACATGGGGACGTTCACCATGGACCTATTGGGCTCAAGCTCCTCCGACGAGCAGCTGATGGGGATTAGGATTCTTCGGCAGCTCTCTGCCAGCCGTCAGTTCCGCAACGACACCCTGCAGAAGATCGGGACGTGTTCTTCAGCCACAGAGAGGCTGGTGGAAATGCTGAACTGGAAGAACCCACTGGACGAGGAAACCAGTAGATCTGCCTTGGACATTCTGTCTGGATTGGTGGGCAAGAAGCAGAACTCGCTGCGGGTGGCCGGAATCCCAGGTGCTATGGAATCCATTTCATCACTCCTCCCCGAGAACTCTCCCCTTCCTGGAGACCGTGACTGTTTGCACCTAGGGCTCAACATTTTGAAGAAACTTTCCCGGGACCACCTCAATTGCTGGAAGATCGAGAACACCAGGGGCCTTCTTCCCAAGATCATAGACTTCACAAGGCTGGACGACAGGGCGCTGATAGACGCGCATGCGAAACCCGGGATCCTGATGGAGAGGAGCTCCCCACAGATTGTGAAGTTGCTGGCGTGCACGGCAGGGCCCACCAGACAGTTTCTTCACAGGGAGATCTCTGAGATCGTATTCACAGTCAGCAACGTCAGGGACATCCTGCGGCACGGGGAAGCCCACCCGATGCTGCAGCAGCTGGGCATAGAGATCTTATCCAGTCTTGCAGTGGAGGATGACATGAGGGAGAGGATTGGGGCCACCAGGGGCATTCTCAGGGATGTGCTCCACATTTTCTTCGGGAGGGAGAGCCTGGATCATTTGCGGATGGCTGCCGGAGAGGCCCTGGCGATGCTGACATCGGAAAGCTGAAGCAACTCTAGTCGAATCATGAGGTTGAAGACGACTGAGAGGCTTTTCTAGGTGCTAGATGTTCCATTACTCCACGTAGATGCTATGATAATTTTAAGAAATCTGTGCATCTACACCAGGACAGATTGCTCCGACGGCTGGACGATGATCACCATGGCTGTACCCCTGGTATGTTCTCTCGTGTTCTGTACCTCAGGTAAATCTTCAAACGTCAGTATCTGTGTGTTCATGTTTTGAATCTCCTCCCTGCAGATCAACATAATCATGTTAGAGGAGAGAAAACTGCAGGAGGTGATGATCGGATTAGCAGCAGGGTCGTTCAAATTCATGGCTAAGGAAGAATCTGCAACCATGTTCAAGAGAGCTGGAATTAACGAGCGTGCCTTGGCCCAAGTGTTGATCCGGGTACTGAGAAGGCGCCCACAACCCTCTAAGCAGACTCCAAGAATTAGGAGGTTCACCATTGAGTTGGCGATCTGGATGATGAAAGAGAATCAGACAAACATGCAAGTTTTTAAAAACCTGGGAATGGAGCATGAAATGGAGGCAGTCACAGAAAACGTATCAGAGGTTGAAAGCTTCAATGTCTTTTCTGGTTCAGTTGGAAGGAGCAGATACACAGAGACAATGCAGTCACTGGTGGAGATTGCTTTGAACCTGCTGGCAGATGAGTAGATGAATGCATGTATAACATTGAAGGGTCACTTCTCTCCACATTCTAACCATAACCTCTGCTGAAAATTAAAGGCTGAGCCCCAAGGATTAAATGAAACTGTTTTTTTCCCCACTACCATTCTGTTTTTTTAACCCCCAAAATTACATGAAATTGTTCAAATGTAAGTATGTATGCTTAGAATTAAAGAGGGATAATTTCTATCCACTTTCTAACCATAACCTTCTAGCAATCACAGTCAAATATATTAAACAATCATGTCGATGATTCCCTTTCTTGGTGCACAATTGATGTTAGTTTTACATTACACAATCAGTTTATTATGAAAATTCATCCTGGCAATACATTTATTCTCTCTTTTATGAAGTTTAAACTAAATTGATTATTACACATCAACTAATGACACATACAATAAATGTTCATCATTAATTCATTATGTAATATTAAATTTCCCTTGATAAAACTTGCAACAATCTCTCACTTGAAGATTTAATCAAACATCAATGATATCTTCATACATTTTTTTTATCTTGTCGTCTCTAATTTGATACTTTTGACTATGATATGTCTTGTACATCACTTCCATTATTTGTGCAATCTCAGGTCTTGATCATGAAATGTTTTAAACTTTTCACTACTGATACAACCATTTCTGGAGACATTAAACCCCCCATGCTTCACCTCTATGGCATGTAAATGAGGATAATTTAAAATTAATTGGAAGATTGATAGAATTTGACTTTTAAGTCTTGAATGGTGAAGTGTAATGACCTGATTTGAAATCCTTTCTTGGCCTAAATTGAATCATTGCTAGACTAGCATGTAAGAGTATTAGTTTGTTATTGGGGAAAAACATTCCCTCCTGAAATGATAAAATAGTTCAATGCAAGATTATGTTGAAAATTTTGCATGATTCATCTGTATGTTGGATAGTTTTAAATCAGTATAAACTAGTCTATATGAATGCAGTTAGAAATAAAATTTACAATCAAGACATATATAGAACATCACCCATAAACATAAAATACAACTAACATGCCCCCATAGTTGGCTGGGGTGGTGCGAGTGGTATGGGGTTTGGGGCGTGATCGTGGGGTTGAGTCCTCGAACCGACAAGTTTATTTGTAATTTCTTTTAGTGCTCGTGAAGTTTTGTTGGCAATTGTACCTAATGTAATAAAATACAACTAAAAAAACTCCACATAAAGTAAGTGCACTCGACGTTTTGCCTTACAAATCCTCTTGCCAATATTGGCCTTGCATACTCCAACACCTCACGGAGATTGAATTTGTTAACACAAAACCAATGCCCAGTAAGCCCACATGCATCCAAATAGATACTTTTGTAGTTGTTCATATCTGAAATGAAACCAATGAAGTTTCATGTGCAATGAAGTGCACATGCAAGGTGTAAGTATACAAATACCCTAGTTACAACCAAAGATCTCAACTCTCATAATGAATAATCTAGTATGCAAGGAAATGTGTCTCCAACATTTACATATGTATGCATATGCAAACAATTGAATTGATAAAGAAAGTATGTCGGATGTTATAGAAAACATATATTACATTATAGCAATGGATAACTCATGCGCCACTAGGAGGATCCAAACTACATTCAACCAAGCTCAGAATCCCAACAAAGGAACCTGAATGCCAAGAGGTGCCTATACACCAGACAAATACCTAGCATAATAAAACAAGTGCTCAAGGAACCTCCATACAAGACATAGTAGTTCTCAAAGAATACCATTATAGGGCATAATGGAATACTTTATATCTTAATGTAGATGGTATATTAGGTTCACATGTTTGGTGGGTGATTATCAGATCTTACCATCTATTTGGGACAATTGTAGATGGACGATCCAAATAGGGAATATTTATTTTGGAAGAGATAACTGGTTTGGGAAGCTTTTATGGTTTTCTCAATGTTGAGTCATTTTTATATCAGCGCAGGAAGTAATGAGGTGATTAGGTTTTTGGAGTGTTTTATGGACCAGAATCCAATGTAAGTTGTGAAAGGAATGTTGCTCACACATAAAGATGATGAGATGCGATACACAACAAGTTCCTCTGGTTTCTTCTCTTCAAAAAATATTTTATAAAGTGTTAGACAACATGGTACTTAATTCTATGGTCTATTTTTTTTTAGAATTCATATATTACTCCTGAAATATGTTTTTAAATATGCAGATTTTAGATGGTATTTACTGGTGGATTCTAATTTCGAAAGGTAGGTAATTATGATGGCCTCAGAATTTATTACTACACTTTATCTAGTAATGAAACAGTGGAATAATTATTCCTTTGTGACGACCTAGCTAAATTTCAGTGGGTTTCTTTCGGTAGTTTTTTGGGCATTTGTCCTGATCTGGCCGATCTTGGTACCTTTTTATCTTGTAAATTTAATACATCTAGTCTTAAGTTGACATTAATCGTTCCAATAGATATACTTGCATGGGTGTTGGTGGGATCATTAACAATATCAAGCATGCAAAAACTCTAGGGTGTACAAGAGTACGACAATGAAAAATTGAAAGTAAATGGGAAAAATAAACACCCAACCAAAAAGATGTCCCAACCTGACAAAACTGTAAAGTAAAAGTGCTGAGAGTGCCCAACTCCTAATAGCCAAGCTTCGACCACCGTACGCGGTCCAATTCACCAAGTATCCCTAAGCTCCTTTGTAGTCACCCGACCTATCCGTCGTCTGCATAAGACACGACATGTGCGAGCAAAGACCATGCAGGGGTGAGTAAATACATACCCAATAGGATGTCCCGAAAGCTGAAGGGGGGGGGTAGTAGGAGACCAGATTGGAATAAATAGTAAACAAACATCTCAATCCAAAGCAAGAGTAAACAAATCCAATGACATGGATATATATATATTCTCAAACCAAAGAAAACCAAACGAGAGAGAAGGGGATCTCCATCTTACAACCCAACCTAGGAAGAGAGTGCCAACAGTTTCAGAAGTCCATCAACGATGCCCAACATCTCACGCGTCTGCCCATAAGTAATCGGGTGGAGGCCCACACCTTTCCACTGTGCCACATAGTCAAGGGGGCACAAACTCCAAGTAGAGGACATGTGCCCTAGTCCGTCAGGGGGGTGCCACTCAGAAAGTATCCTTAGAGGACCCACACCCTGATACGCTAGGGGGGTTCTACTCTGTAGGTCGAGGACCTGTGCCTTGGTGGGTTAGGGGGTTCCACTCTGGTGTCACGAGAACCTACGCCCTATCCGATAGGGGGGTTCCACTCGATAAGTAGAGGAACCACACCTTAGTTTGTCAGGGGGGTTCCACTCTATAGGTCGAGGAACCACGCCCTGGTGCGTCAAGGGGGTTCCACTCTGGTGTCATGAGGACCTGTTCCCTATTCGATAGGGGGGTTCCACTCAGTGGGTAGAGGACTCCCACCTTGATCCATTAAGGGGGTTCCACTATGTAGGTCGAGGACCTGTGCCCTGGTGCGTCAGGGGGTTTCAACTCTGGTGTCATGATGACCCGTGCCCTGTTCGATAGGGGGTCCCACTCGGTAGGTAGAGGAATCACACCCTGATCCTTTAGGGATGTTCCACTCTAGTGTCTTTAGTGATCCTCTTCTTGATCACTATCATCGTGGGGTGCCGCTTAAATAAGTGTCACACTTGAAATATATCACATCGTATCTCAAAAGTCACTATGGAGACCACCATCACGTTTTATGCAGAAAACAATCAAGATATGATACTCACATGCCAAAATTTGAGTCCAAACGAAGGAGATATGAGAGGTTAAAGTTTCCTCAAAAGGAATCAAGGGGTACACGACATGTGAGGGGACCCACATGACATGTTGTCTCGCTCCATCGCCTGGCCGTGTCTCTAAAGGTACATTGCTCATCATCCGTATAGAACTACACTACAACGTCCCAACATTTTATCAATGCATATTCCCTTCGTATAATTATGTCATATAGTATAAACCACATAAAATCACATAGAAAACCCAATTCTTACTTTTTAAATGAAGAATAAATGAAATTAGATGTTTTTCTAGAAGTTAAGGAATCTATACTGATGAAATAATAACTTGACCTTAGGAATAGTAATATGACCCTTATGAATAGTAAACCGACCAGATGAATAATAACACCACCCATGAAAGTATAAATAAAATTTATACATCTTATATATGAAAGTATGATATAATTATATCATAGTAAGTAATTAAAGGTTTTACAAATTATTAATTAAGTTTTTACATTTTTGTAAGTCATAAATATTTAATTACAATTTTATGACTAATTTAATAATTTAAAAGAAAATTTATTTTCATTAAATGTATTCATAAATTAATATTTTGATGTCTTATGATTTTAAGATAATTTTATGAGACCTTAAGAAAATTTTCAAAGTATCATAAAAACAGTTATAATTTTAAAATCTGTATTTTTCGAGTAAATGGTGATTTTAATTAAAAATTAAATTTCTCATATTTAGATATTTTTTTTAAAAAAGTTCATTTTTGAATTTTACACATAAAAAAATGGTTAGGGTGATTTTTTTGGATTTTTCTAAAATACTTGAATTTTTGGTGAATAGTAAAATAAGATAATTTACAATAAAAGCTAAATAATTGAATTACGACATCATTAATCTGATGTATGGCTGATGTAAACCCATAATCTCGAATTCTCATTGATTATTTTAATATATTTGGTGATAATTCTCAAAATATTTATAGTCTTTAGCCAAAATAATAATCAATAAAATAATGAGAAAACCCCCATCTCCTCCACTATAAATACCACCCTCACCCCCTCTTATCCTCACACCTCTAAAGCTTTGAGACTTGTCCAAGTTCTACTAAATACTCTTCCCAAACCCCTCCCCCACGTCCACGAGTTCTTGGTATCATAAAAATACCAAAAACTTTGCCCTAAGGAGGCTCTTAAGGAGGAGAAATCCAAGAGGTAAAATCATCTTCTTTTTTTCTTTCAATTTCATTTCTTTTCTTATAATATCCTCACCTCCCCTCATACAAGAGGCATGAAAACTACATTATCTTATATATACTGGAATTTTATCATGTTTATGGATAAATTATCATCAAATATCCTCTCTGCTCTCTTTTGTTCTAATTATGGAAATGTCGTCTGTGAGGTGTTGTTTTATCACCTTCAAGGATGAAAAGTTTTCATTTTCCATCAACGCCATCAAGGCTGGTCATAAAACCATTATAATGGTGGAAAAAGATTATAAAGTTTATGTTATAACCCTTTTTATGTTCTGGAACTATCATATGTACATAATACTAAATGATAAAATAAAATGAGTTTGTGATGATCGAAAAATCGCTAAATTAATCTAAACGATTATCACTAATGCATTATCTAATGTTTCATCCTAATATCATACAACCAAGGAATATTAATAATAATTTAAACTTCTGGATGATCATTAATGACCTATAATTTCAATTCTGGAAAAATTATACCCATTCGACATGAAAACTCATCCAAAAGCCCATAAATGAACATAAAACAACTATAATGAATCAAATTCATGTATTAAAGGTTCCAGATTTGTTAATTAATGATTTTAATTTGATTATACAAGATATCAAAGTGAAGGAAGTAATCAGACATAAGGTAAGGGGAATTCCCGAACCCAACTCTCTTTCTTTGGGTTTCCCTCTTTCATCCCATTTTCAGTATGGATATTAAATTAATGTTCCTTAAATACAATTTCTTCATCATTATATTATCTTTTCTAGGATATACATGTTATCAATATGGTATTATGACAAATGCAATGATTTTTCCAAAAAAGAACCCTTCTTTCTAAAAACACATCTTTTACTCCTCTTGAGATTGTTTCTTATTCACTCAAGATTGATGTTTATTATACCAAGTATGTTATTCCCTCTTTATTTTGGGAACCCCAAATTTTATTCATTAATGTTTGCTTTATGAAATGAAACCCATTCCTTTCTATGGGTTATGTTATGTTCAAGATTGATATACGTTCTATGTGGCATGCATGATTATGTAAATGTTATAATGTGATGAGTGTGACTAGAATTATATAGTTTTCCAATGAATTGGGTAATGTGATGTATCTCATGAGAAAAGTGAAATATGCGTGAACATGATGCTATCTTTGTTCACAACTATATGTGGCAGTTAACCACTAAGACATGATATTTCATTTTTATGTATTGCCACATTCTATGCCCTTATCAAATGTTTCCTCTCGTGATTATGATGATGATGTTATCCTCACCCCATGTTATATGTTCTTATCTATCCTCTTACTGGGATTTTAACTCACCCTTTCCTTGATGTATATCCTTAGGTGGTTACTTGTACTATGGAGAACTTGAGGGCAATTAAGAAGCTAGAGAAGGAATTAAATAAATGTTTATGTTTTATTTTGTAAATGTTATGTATTGTCTTAATTTTCACAAGACACTAAACCTTTGGATCCTGGTTGTTGTAACTCTTTTATGTTTTTTATTTTTAAAATGATATAAGAGTAATGTAAGAAAAATAGGGTCACTATAGTTGGTATCAGAGCATAGTTTAGTTAATTTGGGAATTAGGATTAGAGAACCTTAGTGATAACCCATAGCATGAGACTAAGTATGAGTAAGCACCCAAGAAGCTTTGTCTTAGAAAATTCTAAACATAGGGATCCCACAAGATATGCCTTTAAAGTTAATTTCACAAAGGAATAAATTATTTATTCATGAATTGATTACTTATGTTTTATTCTAACCTTTTCTATTTTAGAAAATAGTGGGAACCAGGAGAAACCAGACCACCAACCCATGCGAGGGACAATGCAATGATTTCCCGAACGACATCCTCAATGCCTTGGGAGGTGGAGTTGAAAATTTCATGGTGATGATTACCCAACTATCTCAGGCTATGAACAATAACCTGAATAATGTGGAACATACTCCTTCACCTAAGAGGGAGCAACTGGAAATCAAGTCTTTTATGCTGCAACAACCATCGACGTTTAGTGGATCTTTCGATCCAATAGTTGCAGAATAGCGGGTCAACTCAACAGAGAAGATCTTTTCTGTGCTACAATGTTTTGATACAGAGAAAGTGACTCTGGCCATTTATCATTTAGATGGAGAGGCCAATCAATGGTGGTCATTGATTAAAAACACCAAACTGGGGGATGAAATTGAAGAGATGGAGTGAGAAGACTTTAAGATAATGTTTCTTAACAAGTATTTCCCTCGAACTCTTCATACAAAGATGGAGAGAGAATTCATAGGACTGATATAAAAGGAAGGTGAATCTGTCATGGCCTACGAAGAAAATTTCACAAGGCTTTCAAGATACTCTTTGTTATCAACAATGATAGAAAAATTTATAGATTATTTATTGGTTTAAAACCACACCTTCAAAAGTCTCTAGCAATTCAGGACTTTGGGAGTTACGAAGAAGTTGTTTGATGTTCTCTCAAAGTAGAGATGGATTTCGGAGAGTGGTCCCATGGCTATGATGATAAAAAATAAAGATGTAGTTTCAAAATGGGGGATTTAATGACAAAGGTAGAAAGAAATATCAACCACCTACATGTCAAAAATGTGGAAAGAAACATCATGGGAACTATCTCAAAGGGACAAAAAATGATACAAGTGTAGGAGAGAAGGTCACCAAGCTCATGAATTTCAAAAATACATAAAGAATCTAGCCTATATGATGGAGGAAAGGAGAGAAACACCCATGTTTCAATGCTTCAACTATCGGGAACAAGGGCACAATGCAAGCTAGTACACTAAACCTCGAGTTCTCGAGGGAAATCAGCATCAACAGCCACCAAATCCAAATGAGCAAGGGAAATATTATGTTATCACTACTACTATGGTGGATCCTGACAATGATGTGGTAAAAGGTACAATGTTTATTCATTCAAGAATAGATAATGTACTATTTGATTCTATTTCTACGTATTCTTTCATATCTTGCAAGTTTAGTAGAACAGTTCAAACACCACCTCAAAATATAGAGTTTGAGTTATCTGTGAGAACATAAAATGGGGAAATTATTGCATCCAAAGTATAACTCTTTCCTAGTTGATGCTTGTAGACTGAACCTCCCAACAAATATGGTCTTACTTCCTTTGGTGGAGTTTGATTCTATTTTGGGCATGGATTGACTATCATTATATAAAGCCAACATTAACTATCGGGAAAGGGAGATTACTCTTCACATCCCAAGGCATCATCCAATTCTATACAAGTTTAAAGAGGAGGATGAATCTTCTTCAGATCCATCATCTCAAGTGTGGATATTATTTCCTTATGAGCAAGCATATCTAGCCTAAATGATTGAGACAAAAGAGAGAATCATGCTCGAAGACATACCCATTGTAAGGGACTACACTGATGTGTTCCTCAAAGAATTGCACAGTCTTCCTCCTGACCGAGAGGTTGAGTTCTTGATTGAACTTAGTCTTGGATATCATCCTATATCAAATACACCTTATAAAATGACCATCGTTGAGTTAGAGGAACTAAAGAAGTAGTTATAAGAGAATCTGGACAAGGGTTTTATACGCTTGAGTGCTTCACCGTGGGGTGCACTAGTCCTCTTTTTCAAGAAGGATGAATCAATGCACCTTTTCATTGATTACCATGATATCAACAAAATCATGATAAAGAACAAGTACCCCCTTCCATGGATAAATGACTTGTTTGATCAACTACGTGGAGACAAGTATTTCTCTAACGTGGACCTTTGGTCGGGATATCACCAATTAAAGGTGAGGAAGGAGGATATTCCCAAGAATGCCTTTCAAATGAGGTATAAACACTATGAGTTCATAGTGATTCCTTTTGAACTCACAAATTTTCAAGTAATATTCATGGACTTAATGAATAGAGTCTTTAGAGATTATCTTGACAAATTTGTGGTAGTCTTTATCGATGATATTATGATATACTCCAAGGGCAAGGAGGAACATGAGGAGCATTTGATTACCATACCAATGACTTTGTGAAGGGTTAAAATTTATTAAAAGTACAGCAAATGTGAGTTCTATATGGAATAAGTGTCATTCTTAGGGCATGTTATCACCAAAAAAGGAATATTTGTGGACCCTTCCAAAACAAAGGCTATCGAAGAGTGGGCAAGACCAACATCTATAACGGAGATTCATAGTTTCCTTGGTCTAGCTGGGTATTACCGGAGATTGTGAAGAACTTATCACAATTTTTAAACCCACTAACCAAGCTAACTTGGAAGGGAAAAAGTTTGTTTGGACTGTTGAATGTGAAGACTGCTTCAAAGAGTAAAAAAAGAGGCTTATCACTGCACTAGTACTCACACTTCTGAAAAATGGGGAACCCTTTGTGATATACAATGATGATTCAAAGAAGGGATCAAGATGTGTACTAATGCAAAATGATAAAGTGATAGCCTACGCCTCAAGGCAGTTGAAGATCCATAAGCAGAACTATCCTATGCATGATCTGGAGTTGGCAGTTGTGATCTTTACATTGAAAATCTAGTGGCATTATCTATATGGGTAGAAGTGTGAGATATATACTGATCACAAGAGTCTAAAATATATATTCAAACATAAATAGCTTAATATTCTTCAGTGAATATGGTTAGATCTCATCAAGGATTACGGCTACTCAATCCACTACCATCATATTAAGGAAAATAAAGTGGCCGATGCTCTAATCAGAAAGGATCCTGAAACTTTATCAATGATGAGAATTGAAAAGGATCCAATCTTATTAGATTTGAAAAGGTTGTACATGAGAATCATTAAGGAAGGAACATCATCAATCCTTTCTAAAATTATTTCTCATCCACCCCTTATTGATAAAATAAAGGATGCTCAAAGAAATGATGTAGAAATTATGAAAAGGGTGGAAGCTATCAAAAATGGTAAATCCTTTGAGTTCATGATTGATGAGGATGGTTTCATGTGATTTGGTTCACAATAATGTATACCATACAATCCATAGATAAAGAAGGATCTTTTAAGTGACACACATAACTTAACCTTCTCTATTCACCCAGGGAGCACAAAGATGTATCAAGATCTATGAGAGAACTATTGGTGGGAAAATCTGAAAAAGGAGATCACTGATTATATATCAAAGTGCCTAGTATGTCACTAAGTGAAGGATGAAAGGAAAAAGTGTAAGAGGTTGATGCAACCATTACCCATACCAACATGGAAATGAGAAAACATCACCATGGACTTTGTCATCAGACTTCCAAATACATCCAGATGAAATAATGCTATATGGGTTATTGTGGATCGCCTTACAAAGAGAGCTCAATTTATTGCATTTTGAGAGGAATTCTCACCAGATCAACTTGCACAGATATACATCAGAGAAGTGGTATGACTTCATGGAGTACCACTATTGACTGTATCCGATCGAGATCCTAGATTCACCTCTAAGTTATGAAATAATCTCTAACATGCTCTGAAAACTGAGTTGAACTTCAGTACAACCTATCATTTTCAAACAAATGGTCAATATGAGGGAACTATCTAGAAACTAGAAGATATGTTGAGATTATGCTCTATGGACTTCAAAGGAGGATGTGACCAACATCTGCCTCTGGTTGAGTTCTCTTACAAAAACAATTTCCACTCGAGCATCCAAATTGACCCATATGAATCCCTTTATGGGAAAATATGTAGAACATCGGCGTGTTGAGATGAAGTCAGTGAACGTAAGCTTCTAGGACCTGAAATGGTTGAAGAAATGGTGAAAAAGGTGAAAACCATTCAGTAACACATCAAGGCAGCCCAAAGTTGACATAAGAGCTATGCAGATAATCATCGACGAGACCTTAAGATTAAATATGGAGACATGGTATTCCTCCGCATATCCCCATGGAAGAGGATCATGATATTTGGCAAGAAAGGAAAGCTAAGTCCCAAGTACATCATCCCCTTTGAGATCCTTGATCATGTTGGAGATGTGGCTTATCGACGGTCACTTCCACCTATCATGTCTCAAGTACATGATGTATTCTATGTATCTCTCTTGAGAAAGTACATACCATATCCCTCACATGTACTAAATATAGAGGTGATACAGTTGGAGAATGATATCTCTTATGATGAGAAGCCAGTGAAGATCTTGGACTGTAGAGATAAAGTTCTACGAAACAAGACTACTCACCTGGTCAAAGTACTATGGCGGAACCATAAGTACGAAGATGCAACATGGGAACCTAAGGAAGCAATGAGGGAGAATTACCCTCACTTGTTTTCACCATAGTATGTAAAACTAAATTTCGAGGGTGAAATTTCATGAGGGGGGAAGAATGTAATGACCCAAAATTTTATCAATAGAAACCCCCTTTGTATAATTATTCCATATAGTATAAAGCACATAAAATAACAAAGAAAACCCAATTATTACTTTTTAAATGAATAATAAATGAAATAAGATGCATTTCTAGAAGTTAAGGAACCTATAATGATGAAATAGTAACTTGACCTTAAGAATAGTAATATGAACCTTATGAATAGTAAACCAGCCAAAGGAATAATAACATCACCCATGAAAGTATAAATAAAATATATGCATCTAACATATTAAAGTATGGTATAATTATACCATAGTCTAAGTAATTAAATGTTTTAATTTTTTTTAATTAAGTGTTGACATTTTTTATAAGTCAGAAATATTTAATTACAATTTTATGATTAATTTAATAATTTAAAAGAAAATTTATTTTCATTAAATGTATTCATAAATTAATATTTTTATCTCTTATGATTTTAAGATAATTTTGTGAGACCTTAAGAAAATTTTCAAAGTGTCATAAAATCAGTTATAATTTTGAAATCTATATTTTTCGAGTAAATGATGATTTTAATTAAAAATTAAATTTCTCATATTTTGAAAATTATTATTTTTTTAAAAATGGAGTTCATTTTTGAATTATACACATTAAAAAATGATTCAGGTGAATTTTTGGGATTTTTCTAAAATAATTGAATTTTTGGTGAATAGTGAAATATGATACTGGAAAGTTCAGGAGGTAGGAGAACCTGCTCCTAAAACAATTTATTAGAAAAACAAAGAGAACACAAAGGATTACAAAGTCATATTACAAAATATTAGTCATGTCACCATTTTCATCACCAGTTTCCAATCCCTTCCACCTCTCGGTCTCATCATCGAAATTCACCGCCACTGTTATCATGCTGTCGTCGGGAACTCCAACGTTGCACCGCAGACCACAAACCAAACAACCATTCACCATTCAACAAATTCAAAAAAACCACCATCAGAAAACCAAACCACGATTTCACAAATTCATCCAACATGCTGCAAAACTACCACAACAAATCCTTTCAATCTTGCTCCGCCACCGTGAAGCCATCACAAAACGCCACACATCACCCCAAACCAAGATTTCATTCTCCCATAGTCCATCACTGGTCACTAGAATCGAAGCAGAGTCAACACCGCACACCTCCAAAGACATCGCACCCCCAAAAAAAGAAAAACACGCAGACAAAAGCTTAGAAACACAAACCAGTCCAGATCTCACTAGAAGAGGACCCCCCCGCAAAGCTGTGCCACATATCCCGTCGCCGCCTTTAAAACCATACCGGGAGCCCGATCTACCCATCACACCTATAGATGACGTGAATCGCAACATAAACCCTCAGAATGCAGCATTCGTACCCACACAGGACCAACATCATAATGCCATGGGGAGCCCTAGCCAAAACAGGGGCCACGTGCCATAGCGAGGAGGTTTGCTAGAGATGGCAAGCACACACGACACCGCCACTGGAAGATCCTGCATACCCCCTCTCCTCCACTATAAATACCACCCCTTTCCCCCCTTCTCCTCACACCTCTCAAGCTTTGATCATTTTCCAAGTTATTCCAATTATGCTTCCCAATCCCCCCATGTCTAGCAGCTCTTGGCCTTATCAAAAGACCAAAAAAATTTCTCTAAGGAGGCTCTCAAGGAGGAGAAATCCAATAGGTAAAATCCTATTCTTTTTCTTTCAATTTCATTTCTTTTCTTATAATCTCCTCACCTCCCCTCATCCAAGAGGCATGAAAACTCTAGTATCTTATATATACTTGAATTTTATCATGTTTATGGATAAATTATCATCAAATCTCTTTCCCGCTCTCTTTTGTTCTAATTATGGAAACATCATCTATGAGGTGTTGTTTTATCGCCTTCAAAGACGGAAAGTTTTCATTTTACATAAAAACCATAAAGGATGGTAATAAAACCATTTTAATGGTGGAAAAAGATTTTAAAGTGTATTTTATAACCATTTTTATGTTTTGTAACTATCATATGTACATCATAATAAATGATAAAATAAAACGAATTTGTGATGATCGAAAAACCGCCAAATTAATCTAAACGATTATCACTAATGTATTATCTAATGATTCATCCTCATATCATATAACCAAATGATATTCATAAAAATTTAAAATTCTGGATGATCATTAATAACCTATAATTTAAATTCTAGAAAAATTATACCCATTCGACATGAACTTCCATACTCATATTTAAGTAAACCGATCATGAAAACCAAGAAAACAAATACTCCTGAATGATGAAATTAAACTCTATAACTCATCAAAAATCCCATAAATGAACATAATAAAACTATGATGAATCAAATTAATGTATGAAAGGTTATTTATTTTTTAATTAATGAATCTAATTTTATTATACAGGATATCAAAGTGAAGGAAGCAATCAGACATATGGTAAGGAGAATTCTTGAACCCAACTCTCTTTCTTTGGGTTTCCCTCTTTCATCCAATTTTCAGTAGGGATATTCAATTAATTTTTCTTAATTATCATTTCTTCATAATTATCTTATCTTTTCTGGGATATACATGTCACTAGTATGTTTTTATGACAAATCCAATGATTTTTCCAAAAGAACCCTTCTTTCTAAAAACACACCTTTTACTCCTCTTGAGATTGTTTCTTCTTTACTCAAGATTAATGTTTATTATACCAAGTATGTTATTCCCTATTTGTTTTGGGAACCCAAAAGTTTATTCATGAATGTGTGTTTTATGAAATGAAACCCATTCCTTTCCATGGGTTATGTTATATTCAAGATTGATATACTTTCTATGTGGCATGCATGATTATGTAAATGTTATGATGTGACAGGTGCGTCTGAAATTATATATCACTCCAATACACTGGGTAATGTGACGTATCTCATGAGAAAAGTGAAATATGTGTGAACATGATTCTATATTTGTTTAAAAGTATGTGTGGTAGTTAACCACTAAGACATGATGTTTCATTTTTATGAATGGCCACATTCCATGCCTTTATCTAACGTTTCCTCTCATGATTATGATGATGATGTTATACTCACCCCATGTTATATGTTCTTATCTATCCTATTACTAGGATTTTAGCTCTCCCCATTCCTTGATGTATATCCTCAGGTGATTACTTTTACTACGAAGAACATGAGGGCAATTAAGAAGCTAGAGGAGAAGGAATTAAATAAATGTTTATGTTCTATTTTGTAAATATTATGCATGGTCCTAATTTTCCCAAGACACCAAACCTTTGGATCCTAGTTTTTATAACTATTTTATGCTGTTTATCTTTAAAATGATGTAAGATTCATGTAAGAAAAGTAGGGTCTCTATATACACAACATGTAGGGAGTCTACATTGTGTGTCCAAGCCACTCGAGGTCCCTACTCATGCTCTCTGGTTGCGTCCGTGTACTTTGCCTTATCCGTGTACTTTGGAACACGACATATTCCTGGCTGTTCCCATTCCCATGGTCTCCCAGAGTACACACCAAGTTTTCCAGCACAAATTCACATGGCATGTGGGGGTCCCACATAGTGTACGATACTTATCTCACATGAAAACCCTTCCCACCACAGCCAGGGCCCTACACATCATGTGTTCATCGGACTACATGACGTGTAGTCGGGATTTTTCCAAAAATCCATATTTTCACCCATATGTCCAGATTTGACTTCACCCCTTAAAATCTAGCCTCTATTCTTCCCAAAAATGGTTGATCTAACTCCGGCCAGCGGATTTTGGACATCTGATATCCAGAAATCAGTAGCCAGTTTATCCCATGCGAAACCGTATTCACGCCATTGCACCTCCGTTCGATCCCATCACCGCCATCGGCCCCAAATCTCAAATCCATGAGAGAAAACAACCATTATCAATGATTCTACCCCAAATCCACCCTTGATCATTGATTCCTTTTTCACCCTCGAAGCCGTTGTGAATCTGGGGGTCCGATCAGGATCAGTCCCACTCGGTAATGTTGAATCGCGACCTCAGGGTACAACAATGATGAACACGAATCAATTGAGGGGAAAATGCACAATAACAAAGGTTTATCGATCATTTCCAAGAATTATTGGACAAAGATCATGAACAGGGATATCCAAGGTTAGATATGAAAGAATAATCAATTAAACCAGTACACGAGCTTATGATTTGGCTCAAATATAAAGCAGAATAGTGAATCATTTGATTATTCTCAATCAATTTAATCAATAGGTCCATAAAAAACGAATTAAAGATTCCTATATAAAGATTGGATTATTTTTCATCGAAGAACATGCTCTCCAACGATTGAAAGGATTCGTTGCGTTCTTTGCACTTAGATTTGCTTCGATCTAGAGATTCATCATTGTATGATTTGATTCTCCAATATAAGGAGAGGAGGAATGCTCTGGATTCTCCCAGGGTTTATGTAGCTAACCCTAGGAAAATCTTCATAGTGGTGGATTTATAGGAATTTAGATTAGGTTGATTTAATTAAAATAAATAAATTTAATTATTTATTTTAACTAAACATACCCGCCAGCGGTCACTATTTCTGAATGGCCCATACCAACCAATTTTAGGTTGCGGATAAGGTAAACATCCCATTAAGGACTCAACCACAGTCTCATATTTCTAATCCAATATCCAGTTTAAGTGTTATCTCATTTTTTAAGAAACTGCACACACGTAATATAAAATATATTTAATATTTTTATAAAATTAATTCAGGGCACACCGAGCCTCGGAATCACACGCCGTCTTAGTGCCTAGATTTTAAAATATACATAGAAATATTTCAAATTCTTACAAGACAAAAACTGGGTCCCTACAACATTCTCTTCTTCAATATTTTCATCCCAAAAAATAAAAACTATACAAAAATCTTAGGATACTGAGCCCGTATTTGGATCTCCCACTCCCAGGAACTCTCATGTATGTTCCCATACTGCCATAACACGTGAACCAAGGGGATAATCCATCCACATAGGGTCCTCTCCCATCAATCCTCGATCTCCACCAGGTGATCCAAAAAAGTAATTCCATCCTCGATTTCCAGCTCACCCCAGTCAATAACTTGCATAGAGTGATGCACGCATCTCCTTAGTTGGGACATATGGAAGACGTCGTGCACCTGATCCAACTATGGGGGTAGGGTGAGGCGATAAGAAACCATTCCAACCCTTTGTAAGATCTCAAACTACTTGATGAACCTTGGGGATAACTTTCCTCTCTGACTGAATCTTTACAATCCTCTTCGTGGGGAGACTCTTAAGAAAACATGGTTTCCCTACTTGAACTCCAAGGGATTACAATGTCAATCTGCGTAATATTTTTTCCTTCTATAAGCCATCCTCATCCAGTCATGAATGACCTGGACCTTCTCTATCACCACCTGCACCAACTCTGGACCCATAAGAGATGTATCGCCGATCTCTGTCCAGTACAAGGGTGACCTGTAGGGTCTCCCATATAGGGCCTAAAAATGTGTTATGACAATAGTAGAGTGGTATCTATTATTGTATGAAAACTCTACCAAGGGCAAGTGAACCTCCCACCTTTGGACAAATTCTAACATGCACGCCCTCAACATATCCTCCAACACATGGATAATGTGCTCAGTCTACCCATTTTTTAGGGGTGAAAGGTTGCACTCATCCTCATCTGGGTCCCAAATGCCTCCTACAAGCCTCTTCACAACCATGACATAAAATGGGAATCACGGTCAAAGATAATAGTTGTGGGAACCCCATGTAGCTGAAAAATATCTTATATGTACATCTACCCCAAACTCTTTACTGAACTCTGCTCTCTAATAGAAAAAAAGTGTGTTGGCTTTACGAGTGAGTCAATTATCACCCAGATAGTGTCAGGTCCCTTCACTATTCACAAAATCCCTATCAAAAACTCTGAATATTCCATCCCACTTTTAATCCGGGATATCAAGGGGTTATAACATAACTTCTAGAACTTGGTGCACATCCTTCACCTACTGGCAGGTGAGGCATTGAGAGATAAACTTATCCACACTCCGTCTCATACAGGCCCACCAAAATTCCATCCAAAGGTCTCTGTACATCTTCCCCACACCGGGATGTACCGCAAAAGGGGAAGTGTGAAACTCCCTCATCACCTCCTCTCACATCGTGAATGGGACCACTATCCATCCATGGAAAACGTTGACATGATTCCCTCCTTCAGAATATCCATATAGTGAATCTCTTGTGGATATACGGTCACATAAAACCTCACAATCAATGTCTCCCAACTGGGAATCTCTCACATGATCGAGAAGAGGAGGATTCAAAACCATCAAATGAAGAAAATATTCACCCTCCTGCTCCACTGGGATCATCTGCAAGGAAGCCAACTGCTTATAATCCTCATACACCAAGTGATCCTAAGACTTCCTACTAAGGGAATCTTCCACCATGTTTCCCTTTCTTGGAGTATAGACTATCTCAAAGTCATTGTCCTGCAGAAACTCCAACTAGCGACACTGTCTCAGGTTTAAATCCCTTTGCATGAAGACATAACTGAGACTCTGATGGTCTGAGTAAACCATGAAGTACTCTCCCAAAAGATAGTGCCTCCACATCCTCAGGGCGAAGACTACCACTGCCAACTCTAGGTCATAATTCATGTGGTTCTTCTCACAGGGTCTTCACTACCTCGACCCATATGCAATAATTTCCAGCAATTGTATCAACCCGCAGCTAAGCCCAGCTCCCTAGGCATCAAAATACACTACGTACTCTAAGACCTCCTCTGGTAGTCTCAAAACATGATCACTTGTCGACCTCAGCCTCAAATCCTTACTGGAAAGACTCATAGAGGATTTCAGACAATTATTATAAAGCATCATCTCCGAGATGCTAAAGGTAAAGTAAAATCATACCCACCACATATATATGAACACATGATAAATCAAGAAACATGGAATGCGTTTATAGACCATCGTGATGAGGCATCATTTCAAGTATATTGTGATTGGAAATACACATATTAATCAATTTGATTAAGAATTGCTAATTTATGAAACAATAACTAAGAGTTGGAAATATGTAGTGTGCCTTAAACCAATATACCCTTATCATAAAGCAAGTATGGGGTGAACTTTACTTGAAAACAAAATGGTATGTATTTTAAATCTATAGTAATACTTTTATGTGGCCTGAAACTGCAACATAATTATGTTCCTTTGATTACATGTAGATTGATGAATCAAAATCCAAATCCACTTTAATCCCACATCATGTGCTATGGAAGGCGGCTCACATAAATAAAGATGAAATACTAGTAGATGGAAACACACAAAGTATGAGAATTATGTGTATTTATGACATGATATAAATTTTCTCTATTATAAATAATATTTACATAAAAATAACTACTTATTTTACTATATTTTTTTATCTATTTTAGAAAAAAACATCATTGAATGAACCTGATGAACAACTACTTTCAGGGTCCCTAAAGCAACCAGAACAATATGGCTGCGTCAGAGGTGTAGGTTTTGGAGTGTTTCCTTGAACATATTTTGAAAAAAAGAAATGTACAAGGGCATAAAGATAAGAAAATGGAGGACATGAAGAAATGAATAAATTATATAGAAGAAAAACTCAATTGGTAGTATGATTTGATAGATAATGTTATAGGAAGGAATCAAAGAGAATAAATAACACAACAACAACCACTAAATGAAGATCCATCACCCCTCGACATTGAGGCGAGCCATTCCCATAAAAGGTCTGCCTTACCATAGGTAATCGATTTTTTCATAACTGTTTTTAAGAAATGTAAATCAGGAAAAATAAATACCTTTCCTATACTAATATTCCAAAGTTTGAAATTTATTGTGATTTATATCTATTATCACCCACCTATCACCTTGTTGTGAGGGGTACAACGTATAATATACAAGAAGATATTCTACAAAAAAAATTCCAAAAGGTCATCTGAGAGTGGGTATTCACATAACTTATGAGTTGAGCGATGAGCTACATATTCCCCTTGATGATCTGTATATTCACACAATTGAACTTGATATTATAACTTTTGTGGCATGACCATTAGATCTTATAAAAATACATACCAATAAGGATGTATGTCCTTTCGATTTTTTTATGAAAAAACATTAACAATTAATGAAAAATATATAAACTAAGAAATATTATTATAGACATAGAAACAGATGGACAAATTAAAACAATTTAAAGGATCAACCAATCAATGAAAAAGACCTTCAAAGAGTACCGTTACCCTACTAGTTCAACTGTCGTATTTACTAATATTACAAGTTTATACAAGTACAAGATTGAAATATGGTGATACAACCATCATTGATTTTGAAAAAAAATGTACGGGGAGGCCGTTACATACTTTCTTATTCTTGAGAAAGTAGATGAAATACTCAAGCATATATGACTTGGATTCTCAATTATAAATGTATACATGAGGTAAATTTTCATAATCTGTTTTTCCAATAGCTGATCTACTATGTTAATTATAGTTAAATACTATTTGTATTTTTTTACAGGCGTATATATTTTTAATATTTGAAGGGAAAACCCCATGATTTTTTTTGGACTCATTATCCCTTACATCACTTCTACACAAGAAAGTTTATTAGAAGAAAAGGAATATTTAAAAATAGTGGATTGACTAGTCGTAATGTTTGAAATGGAACTTACAAATGAAAAAATCTTCTTAATACACACGATGCTGGGGTAAAACTCTACAATCTAATCATATCAAATATATTTTCATTTCTTTCATTACTTATTTATTTCGTGTTTTTAAGGAGCATTGGTTTCTCATTACAATCAATTTGGATACTTCAAAGATTTATTTTTTGGATTCAATGTATGGATTCCTAATAAATAAACCACATATGATGATGTTTATCAATTTTTAATATACTACATTCAATATTTTACAAATAAACTTCAAGTTATATGTTTTATATTATGTTTTAATGAATGTTTTATTTTTATAGGGAGTTGTTTAAATATTTTGAAAATCGTGGTATGAGGATAGTCTATGAGCGCAAGAAGCCTATTGAATTCCACATCTGGATAAGTATTAGGGTATATAGAATAATACTTCACTATAAAAACATATATCAAAATAAATTACATATTTTTATCAATTTTTATGAAGTGTATGAAACAAACTAATGACAAAGATTATAGTTATTAAGTCTGCAAATTTATGAAAGATACCGCATTCCATGAAAAAACTAGCACCACCAATGATGTATTTCCAATGATAATTACAATTTCATTTAAAATATTTATTAAAATATTTTTTATTTATATTTTTCTAGTACTATAGGGACTTTTGACAGTCCATGTATTCAAAAGAGGAAATATATTTGTTTAGGAATGAATGTGTAGAATACATGGTGTCAGAATATATATAGACATCATGAAGAGGTGACTACCCACTACTTATTTAGTTATTTTTATCATCATTTTATCTACTTTTTTAGTTAATGTTCTTATCATTTTTACCTACTACTTATTTAATTAATTTTAATGGAGATCATAAAGTAATTAATTTATCGAAAATTTATTTTTTTGCAACCATTTTGTGCTCTATAATGAGCACAAAATGCTTGGAGAAAAATAAATTCTCCACAAAGTCTTGGACAAGGATGATTAACTCCGGTACTATTTGTTCTCTTCATAGAGTTATTTATTATTTATTTGATTAGTTTATGTTCAGTAGTGTGTGTTTCTAGTTTACAAATGTCTCAAAGTACATGTTTTTAGTTTAAAATGACATTTTTGTTAAGAATGCGTGTCACTCACTAAAAACCAATAAAACATAATCACATTGTCTTAATAGTTTAAGAAAATGATACATAAGTTATTTGTGATGTGTATGAACATGGTATGGCTGATATGACTCAAAGTGTGTGTTTTTCTTTAAAATTGACATTTTAGTTCAAAAGAAGTGTGCCATACTCAATGTTGAGAAAACATATTCAGATTATTTTGATACTTTTGAAAAATGATCCATAAGTTATTTGTGACATGTAAGAATTAGATGCACCTCAATATGATACATGTTGTGACTAGTATGACTCCAAATGTGTTTTTTTAGTGTAAAAGTGACATTTTAGTTAAAAAAGTATGTTACTCACTGAAAACCAAAAAAAAACTCATATAGTCTTAATACTTTATGAAAATGATCCATAAGTCATTTTTGATGTGTATAAATTAGTCACACATCAAACTGATACATGATGTGACCGTTATGACTCAAAGTGTATGTTTTTAGTTTAAAATTCCATTTTTGTTAAAAACATGTGTCACTCACTGAAAACCAAGAAAAAAACACTCAAACTATCTTGATATTTTATGAAAATGATCCATAAATAACTTTTGATGTGTAATAATCAACCTTACATCAATATAACATACGGTGTGGCTGGTATAACTCAAAGTTCATTTTTTGTTTAAAATTCACATTTTAGTTCAAAACAGACACCACATACTCAAAACCAAAAAAAATAACTCAGACCATATTGATAATTTATTATAATAATCCATATGTTATTTTTGATGTATAGAAATCAACTTCACATCAATCTGACAAACAGTGTATTCAGTATGAATTAAAGTGTATTTTTATTTAAAATTGATAATTTATTTCAAGAGATGTATGGAATACTCAAAACTAAGAAAACACATTCATATTTTTTTGATACCTTAGGAAAATGTTCCATAAGTCATTTTTGATGTGTAGGAATTAGCCACACCTCTATTTGATACACGGTGTGACTGATATGACTTGAAAGGTGTGTTTTCTATTTAAAAATGAAAATTTAGTTAAAAACACATGTCACTCATTTAAAAATGATAAAACACACTCATATGGTCTTGATACTTTAGGAAAATTATCCATAAGTCATTTGTGATGTGTAAGAATCAACTACACATCAATTCAACACACAGTGTGAATGGTATGACTTAATGTGTATGTTTTTAGTTTTAAAATGACATTTTGGTTAAAAATATATGTCACCCAATGAAAACATGTGTCAATCAGACACACGATGTGAGCAGTATGACTCAAAGTTCATGATTTTAGTTTATAAATGAAATTCTATTTTGAAACATGTGTCACTCATAGAAAACTATGAAAACACCCTTTAATTGTCTTGATACTTTAGTAAAAAAAAAATCATAAGTATTTTTTGATGTGTAAAATCAACCACACATCAATCCAACACACAGTTCTTCAAGTACAACTCAAAGTGTGTGTTTTTATTTAAAATTAAAATTTTAGTTCAAAAGGCTCATGACATACTCAAAACTAATAAAAAACATTCAGTTAGTTTTGATGATTTTGGAAAATGATCCATAAGTCATTTATGACATGTATGGATTAACCTCACCTTAATCTGATGTATGGTATGACCAGTATGAATAAAAATGCGTATTTTTAGTTTAAAAGTATCATTTTAGTTAAAAACATGTGTCACTGAATGAAAACTGAGAAAACAAACTTGTATGGCCATGATACTTTAGAAAAATGATTCATAATTCATTTTTAATGTTAATAAATTAGTCATATGTTAATCAGATACACGATGTGACTATTATGAATAAAAGTCCATGTTTTCAATTTAAAATGACATTTTAGTTAAAGATACATGTCACTAACTATAAACCAAGAAAACAGACTCATATTATCTTGATATTTTAGGAAAACAAAACATAAATCATTTTTGATGTGCATGAATCAACCACATGTCAATATGATACGCGATGTGTTCGTTATGACTCAAAGTGTATGTTTTTATTTAAAATTGACATTTTAGTTCAAAACATGTCTCACATACTCAAAAATAAGATAATATACTTGGATTATCTTTATACTTTAAGAAAATGATCTATAAGTCATTTTTGATGTGTCAGCATCAACCGCAAATCAATCTAACACATGACGTAACTGATATAAATCAAAGTGTGTGTTTTAAAAAAAAATGACATTTTCATTCAAAAGACATGTGACATAATCAAAAATGAGAAAACACATTCATATTTTTTTCAACACCTTAGGAAAATGATCCATAAGTCATTTGTTATGTGTAAGAGTCATCTACACCTAAGTCCAATACATGGTGTGATCAGTATGACTCGAAACATGTGTTTTCAGTTTAAATATGATATTTTAGTTAAAAAAACGTACCACTTATTGAAAACTAAGTAAAAATGATCACATTGTATTGATACTTTAGTAAAATGATACATAAGTTATTTTTGATGTGTAGGAATCATTCTCTTATCAACCTAACACACTGTGTTATCGGTATAGCTCAAAATAAATGTTTTCAGTTTAAAAATTACAATTTAGTTAAAAACAAGTTTCACTCAATAAAATCCTATAAAACACACTTGGATTGTCTTGTAATTTTAGGAAAATGATCTATAAATCATTTGTGATTTGTAGGAATCATCCACACATCAATCCGACACATGGTGTGGATGATGTGACTAAAAGTGCATGTTTTTATTTAAAATTGACAGTTCAATTCAAAACACACATCACATAATGAAAACTGAGTAAATGTTCTCATATTGTCTTAGTAATTTAGGATAACAATACATAAACCTTTTTTGATGCGTAGGAATCAGCCACACATTAATCTGACACATAGTGTGCTCAGTATGGCTCAAAGTGTATGTTTTTAGTTTAAAAGTGACATTTTATTAATGGAATGTTCCATATTAATGTTTTATTTATTTATTTATAATATTACCAACATAAGAATTGTTTTTTATATAGGTACACTATTTTTTGAGTTGGTTTTGTTTGTTATGAAACTAGTAGAATGATTAGACTCTTGAGAGGGGATTAGGGTCCAAAGACAACATAATAATAATGTTTTTAATTTTTTTGATGTTTTTAATAAATAATATGTACCAATTTAACTATCCATAATAATTTTTGAAATATTTTAATCATTTTTATTGTTTTTATTATATTTCAATATAAATTTAATTAAAAATAAATTTTCTATTTTCTGCTATAATGTGCTATAATTTCAGTAGCACACTATTGTAGCTTGGATTTTATTAGTGCTAGAAATAACACCAATAAAAGTTCACTTTATCAGTGCTAAAAAGATACGATAAAGGGCCTCCTTTATCAATGCTACAAAAAGCACTAATAAATTCCCCCCTTTATCAGTGCTAAACTATCACTGATAAAAGAACCCCTTTATGAGAACTATTTTTAGCAATTGATGAAGGATGCATTTATCAGTGATGATAAAAACCGCCAAATTTTAAAGGTGATTACATTATCAATGATTTTTTTAGAATTGATGAAGAATATTTCTAGAAGTGATAATGGACATATCTATAATAGTGTATTATCCCAAAAACTTATAGGAAAAGAAAAGTGATTAAAAATTTTATAATAACAAAAAAATGAAAAAACCATGACATAAAATGAAATTTATATGCATTATTACATCATCCAAATAATGGATTGAAATAAAAAAACGATTTCATGACCAAAGGGGTCTTACCCTTGCATCCCGACCTACATGGTCATGTGCTCCCACTTGTGATGTTGTTCAAGGAAGTGTGTATAATCATTTTATAATATTTAACTTTTTCTAGCCAAAGAAATATCTCTTGGTAAAATTATATATTTTTATTGGTAAATCATTTTACCAATAAATTAATCTATCAAAAAATTAAAAATAAAAAACTTTGCAGGTAAAAGTTATAGTGAAATAAAATTATTTTACTATAATTAAAATCAGGTCAACATATAATATATCTATTGGTAAAAAATTTTATCGACGTATTCTTATAAAAAAATTATTTGTTTTTAATAATATTACCAACACCTATCTTTTCATTGATAAAGTTATTTTTAATATCAATTCATTTTTTATTATAAGAAATAAAAAAAATGAATATATATTTTTGTTTCATTTTTAAAATGAAAATTACATATTATATTTATTAATATAATTATATATTATATAGTTGTTATAATTATTTTATACTAATTTAAAAATAATTTGTATATCTGGGGGGCATGAGACCACAAATAAGGATTCGATGGATGATCATTTTGTAAAAAAAATAAATGTTCAATTTTATAGGGAAAAAAATAATTATGATGGAAAACCTTTTTGCATAAGAATAAGAGTTTATCAGTAATCCCAACAGGTCATTGAAAAATGGTTTCACCCCACCTCATGAATACCAATAACCATTTCATTTTCATTTTGAATGTCCCAAAAATGCTCTAAAATTACTTTCCCATAGTCATTTACCAACATTTATAGGGAATGGTGTAGTATAAGACCACAAAGCACCAACCCTCCATGATCATAGCCTCGATAGTGTACACTTCCCACTACACCTTGGAGAATAGCCTCACCTAGATTAAGATCCTAAAAAGACACATGAGTTTTTTTAAACAACTGATTAACTGTGCAAGTATTCTAAAGGGGTTTCACTCCATATAAGTGGATAAAAATTTGAGGGTGGTTTATAGGAATTAATCCAATTATTATAGGAAGGTAGTTTCTATGTTTCCTTCATCCAAAAATATTATAACTACTCAATTTACACTACCACATAAATGATCATCAATGATGTAAAATATTCTCTTCACTACAAACTTACGAAACACCAGTTATAAGAGGTGATTAATAAGTGTAGCGGAGTAGTGGAAATAAAAAGGGAAAATATGTATCTCTAAATATACCTCTAATGGTCAAAAATAATTTCATATTCACATTTTTTTGATTAAATTAAAAGAGAAAATAGAGTAATAAAAAACTGTTAATCAAGGTGCTTCTATGTTTGAAGAGATGTTAAAGAAAATTTAAAAATCATTACAAGTTTAAAAAATATACAATGGAGTAAAAGTGTTGAACACATGTGTGTTTTTGGGATTTTATATAGACCCTACATTGAATACTACTGCTCAAATTTATAGGCCAAATGTTAACCCCCATACCCTACCATTTTCAATTAGTGTGTCTATGATTTGTATAAGATTGTTTGTTTATTAGATTTTTTAACTATTTAGTTTCTGAGATGCTATTTTTTATTTTTATGTTTAAATAAAACTATTATATAGTTATGATAATTTATCTAATTTTATACCTTTTAAATGTTTTAATAAAAAAATATGTGTTTTTTATTTCTTTTTTAGGGTGGTTATCATTTTAAAAAACCAAATCATTTGCAATCTCATGATTTTTGAAGGGAAATATCCAATTTTAATGATTTTAAAAATTATATGCTTCTTGTATTACCAAATTTCTATCACATATATATCCATAATGATTTTTTTATCAAATAATGATAAATAAACACAATATTAAATTGAAAAAAGAAGGGATGGATGGCCCTACACTCCCTAGCATATCTCTCCCTCTCAATAACTAAGATTTCCTCACACAACCTCTATGTTATTTTGATGGATTCTCTTTGTAGCCTTACTTTTCTATTTATCTCACCATTACTTTGATAATTCTAATCCTTATCCCTGGGTTTTATTCCCATTTGATGGTTTTCATGTTTAATTCTTTCTCCCTTATTTGGTATGGTTGTTTGAGTGGATGCTCCCAAAATTTTCCGTACCTCTTCAACTCATATCTTGGTTGTCATAATATCTACATACTCTTCTTGTTCATTTAGAGGGTCATTCTTTTTATCAACCATATATGATTAATCTATTTTCACATTGGTTTAGAGCATAATCCCTAGGTGGAATTTCTATGTCCCAATCATCTCTGATACTATTCTTGGTCTTGTTGGTGGTATTATTGTGCCATATCCCATGATTCAAAATATACCTTCTCAAACCTCAAAAATGCAGAACAAGGTCTGAAACTTATGAAATGAATGATTCCTGCCTAAGAAATCATATGAAGTAACCATGATCTAAAATCACTATAATTCAACCATTACTCCTCAAAAAAAAAAATCCCATAGTATTTTATTTACCTTAATCATATAAAGTTCCCAAAATAGTGAATGTCTTTCAAAATAACATTTATCACTTAATCCCCAATTCATTTTCCAATACCAAGGATATCCATTTGATAAAACATAAGTTACCAAAATAAACTTATTCTTATTTCATAAACTGTTTAACTAAAAATAAAAATTCTTACTAACCAGAGACTTCACATAGGATAGTGTTAGGAGATGCACCCTTATCACACTTCAGTTGTGGGTTAGATTCCCGTGGCCTTGCCGGACGTGATGGGTTGTCACCCATCCCGTGGGTTTTCACCCATCCTGTGGGTTTTAATTTTTTCTAAAACTATATAATTATTATAACATTCCCAAAATATGATAAATTCCTAAAAAATAACCATAACATATTTTAACCTCAAATTTTATCTCATACCTTTCATTTTGAAACCCAAAATGTAATAACCCATAATTACCTCAAAATCAAAGATCATATAAACCTTAATGGTTATCCATACCTTTTTAATTATGTTCACACAAGAAATGATAATTCTTCATCAAATAACATTTTAACATAACAAACTTCAGGGTTACACATACTATAAAAAAGTTTTCTAAAGTAATCCAATCATCAAAAGATCATTAATACTTTTAAACATTTCATCGTCTTATAGTCTACCATAAATATTTAATCCTTTATATGTAGAATTTTTAATCATTTAGTATTCTTTGTGATCCTTTAACCATGCTTTTCCATATTATTCCTTAATACTTCATTCCTACAAACAAAAACATGAATAATTTCCTAAGTTTTAATAATGTCAAAACATGATACAAGAAATAATCCATACCTTTCATAGGTCATTTTTAGTTTCCTCATATTCAATTGTAATTACATTAGGTATTGATAAAAATATATTTGTATAGTACTCCTGATTCCATTAGAGAACCTTATTTATAGGATGTTGATTTATATAATAACCATACTCCCCACATTTAAAACATTTAATTGATAACTCAAAAAGAACTTATTTCCCTTTCTTGGAGTCAACTGAATGCTTCCTTTTTCCTTGGAATGCTATTGCTTTATGACCTTAATTACCACATCTATAACATCTTCCCTTCCCTTTAAAACATTTACCTAGGTGTTTCTTTCCACATCCTCGACACAAATGTCATTGAACATACTTACCTTTATGATTATTACCTAAACTTCCACATGGATTCATTTCTCTTATATATGATGCATTAGAAAACTAACAAAGGTTAAAGTGGTTAATCATGAATCTTGATAGTTGGTTTAGAATAACCATGAGGGTTTTCATTCCAACTCCCATTTCATTTGGTTTCTTATTCAGAGAACCACCACATTTCCTTCACATCCATTGTTACTTTGGTGCCTGCTGGATCTATCCGTTTACTAAAACCAAAAAGGTTAGTGTAAGTATATCAATAAAATCATCATATACTATCTTATGAGGAAGATAAACACTAAGATATACTTATCCATGTTATCTCAAACTCATTAAAATTTTCTAAAATAACTATTACTCTTTCTAATATGCTAACAATTGTGGTTATATACATATTGTCACTTATTCTCAAGTAACACCCTAACCTCTAAAATTATCTAAACCGACATATGATACCAACTATAAGGACCCATCCTTAAATGTTACATATTCTATTGTTTTTTAACTATAATTCACATTCGAGGATCTTTTTAGTTTAGAGTTTTAGAGAATTAGGAAAAAATATTACAAGGTAGACCCATACATTACATGTAGACAATTATACTCAGTATCCAATTTTTCCACCAAAGGAACCCTTTTTTAAAATAAAACAGAACTTCTCTTTGATACACACCTTTAATTAATTCTTCCAGACATCTTCATTTTCCATACCAATCTTAAGACATGGGAAAAACATTTCAAAAATTGGGATGAGCACAAAAATCTCAGTAAGGGTTACACAAAGAAGGAAAACCGTTAGTCTTTTAAAAACATGTAAACCATGAATACTTTATCATAAAGTAATACTTTTCACTGTTAAGATTTAGTAAATACTCATCACTAAATATAAGCTCATTGATTACCCTTTTTTAATCAAAATATTATCATAAAACCCATAGAAAACACATATAACATATAAAGGTAACTTCAGATATAATCATACTTAAATATAATAACTATACAGTTGAATTCCACACATATCATTATTACAAATGGAATAGTCATATGACTAACTTCCATACCCAATGCATTGGAGGTTATAATGTAACTACCCATCCTTGGTTTATCATAGAACCACCCATCTTTGGTTTATCATGTAACCACCCATATTTGGTTTATCATGTAACCACCAGTCAAATGTACAAGTACAATTATATAATCATAACACATAAAAGACTGAAACTTTCAACATTTCACTCATAAAATTCCATTTCCAATCACAAGAAATCATTTCAAGATATTGAAATATTAAATCCATTTCCAAAACCATTTAAAACATTGAATAATGGAACTTTTGAATCAAAGTGTCCCATAAAAATGTGAGACTTTTGAAAGAAATTAATATTTTAAAAATTTCATGTCTATAAGTAAATTCATAAAAATAATTTTGAAAAAATGGGAATGAAATACAAGGTTTTATAATAATAAATCTTTTAAACATTTTAAATGATGTTATAGTTAAAGAGTCCTTTACCACTTGAGAAATACTTGAATAAAAAAAATTAAGGAATAACATTAAAAAAAATTAAATATCATGAGAATATACTAATTCATGATATAAAATGTCAAAATGGTTGTATATACACTTTATAGGATAATAAAGGTGCATAACTTCAAGATATGCCTCAGTGAAAGGAGATTAAAACGAAGTCCCTTACCTTATGTCTGAATCATCACGTACAATCTTTATATTATTGAATAATAAATTTATGTTAATTATTTACTTTATTAAGGACCTTTATAATTTTTGTTATTCTTTTTATATGACTGTTATCATGTCATAACAATTATGTAATTATTTATGTTCACATCGGGCATTTTGTCGATATTCGGTACTCGAGTTGAAAATGAACTTGGTATGATGTTAATAGTCCATGTGTTCATAAGTCCATCATATCCATAATAATATTAATGATATTATTATAATTTTTACACATAAATAATACTTTTAAATCGAACCATTAATTATTGTTATAAAAAATGAACAACGTTATAATCATAGAGACGGTAGGTCGTACGTACTCATGAGCAACGTTTTCCATTTTCCATTGATCATTATGGAAAAAGGTAAGTATTATTTAAAATATATAGAATTATAATATCATTGTTAATATATTATTAATTATTTAAATATACTTATATATATATATATCATACAAGGGATGTAATGAATAAAAATGAGTCACATCGCTTCATGGTGGTGATAGTTCACACGTACGTAGGAACGACATTATTATTTTTATGCACATGGAAAGTAAGAAAGTAATTGATATATTATTATCTTATAATGATTAATATTTCATGAATATCACATATGAAAATTAATTCCATTATTATAACCAGTCATGAGAGACGATTATTTAAAAAAAATTAGACCGGTTTGTGGATATGATAGTTCACACATACGCATGAACGATTAATTCCTTTCCAATTTAATAGAAGTGGAGGTGGATTTAGGTGATGATATTAACATAATAAAATATAATTATATTGAGGATAATAGATTTATTATTTCATCTTGGAAGAAGAATATTTTAAGGAAGTGTAAAAAGAAATAAAACAGAAATACTTAAAGAAAATGATACCTCTTATTCGGTTGATCACCCTTGAAGAACACCTTAACACCTATAAGGAGGGTGTTATGCATAAAATAAGGCCTAAATAATATGGGGAGGGATTTAATTAAGGTTTTTGGGTAGATATTGGACAAACCAAATGGTTTTAGAAGTGTGAGTAATAGAGAAGAGTGGGTACCTTTTTATAGGAGAGGGGAGGGGCACCCTTGGAAACTCTTAAAATATTAAATTAATATAAATTAATTTTTATATCCAAATGACTCCAAAATGAGTTATGTAGAATATAATATGAGTATAGTTCTAAATAATCTCAACCAATAATTTTTATAGATGTTTTGATTTCATTTTAAACCTTATTATTTCTTTTTACCCTTAATTATTCTCTTTTAAATTTAATTGTGGTAACAATATTTTAAATATTAAAAGGATATAAATTTTACTTATATGGGGTAAATTCCCCATAAATGGATGCTTTATGAACTTTTAGACCTTGTCTTATCCAATTTTTTATTTTTAAAGATTTTTATAATTTTTAAATAATTTAATAAAATATTATTTTTATAAAACACCAATAGTGTCAATTTTGACACCATTCATTTCATTAAATTTAAATAAAATCCAAAAAGAGAGATAAATTATAAAAAAACCAATTAATAGACTTATAATATGTCATATTCACCTAAAAAATTCATGTATTACCCTAAGTAATTCTAATTATATTCATTTTAATATTTTTCATATCATTTATTTGATATTTCTATTAATAAAATAATTACTGTATCAATGTTGTATCAATATTTATGGTAATTATTTAATCTCTAAAAATTATAAATAAATTTACATGATGTAGATAATTTAATTATATTTCTTGAGACTATTTATTATTGAAGTTTTATCATGTTTATACATATATTAAAATTATTATTCTTATGAGAAATAAGAGGGTGACATGTTGCCACTTTCTTTTGTTTTAATAATATTTATATCACTTTCATGAAAAAGTTTTTATTAAATGAGTCAATTAAAATCTTTAGGTGTTAAGGGTAGACTTATATTCATCCAATAGTATTTTATAAGTTTTTAGATTAATTTTAGTGTCCTTATTATATTGTTTGTTACCCTAATTTACCCGATTTACCTTTCACTCTGTTAAATAAAAATTACCGTAGTTACTATTCATAATATCCAAAAAATAAAAGTAACCTATTAACATAATTTTGACCCAATGATTCCAAATTTTTAATCCATTTTTTAAAATTTAAAACACATAAGTTTCAGTAATTAAATTAAAATTAATCCAGTTGATAAAATGAGAAAGCGCGTTTAAAAAAAAAGTAAAAACCATAAAAAGATTGACATGTGTTTATATCCAATTTCAATGTGAAATTATTTCCAATGATCAAAATTGTATTAAATGATGAAAAATTTATTTAATTATACTTTAAAACAAATTAAAAGGATAATCTAACTATATAAATAAATTAGATGAAAAATAAGTTTTGAATTAAAATGCACTATTTTCACTATTCATTAAAATATAAACTTTATCATAAAAATAAAAAAATTTCAACCAAAGTAAATTTTAATGTCTCTATTTCAAACAAGAAGTTTATTTTTTAAAATATAACTTATAAAAGTGTCAAAAAATAAAGTTAAAATGGGTTCTCCATCAAAAGACGGTAAAATTGCCTTCTTTGAAAAATACTTATTTTACACTTAAAATTAGATTTGTTCTTATATTAGGATTAGAAAATACATAAGATAAATTTTAAAAAATTAAATTAAATATATTTCATATATATTTCATTAATATAATAAAAAAATAGTGATTTTATTATTTTATAAACACTATTATTTTCACTTAAATAGTTTTTCATAAAACATATCCTTTATATTCAGTTGGTTTTTATTTTAATTTATAATTAATTTTATAACCAATGAATCATTATATAAACATGTGTAAACCCTATTTTCATAATTTAATTAATAATATTCATTCCCATCATTCTAAAAATATGTTATAATGGAAAAAATTAAATAATATTATTTAATTGTTCATTTAAACTTGATGTGGCGTATTATATACACTATTGAACATAGTAATTTTTTTTTAAATCAGGATGTTACATAGAATCTTAGGTAAAAATGGTCTCCCTACTCTAACTCTAAGGGCCTAAGATATTGATCTACGTAAGATTTCTATCAGCTCTCACATGCTCACAGATCACTTGTACCTTCTCCATTGTTTCCAACACTGTAGAGAGATAGTGTTTTCCTTGCAAGTCTTTGAAATATTTATATATATATTTCCAGAGTTTGGAATTGAGATGGTGTGTGATTCCAAGGCTTGGAGTGCCCAAAATTAATTTTATAAAAATATTAAATTTATTTTATATTGCGTGTGCACGATACCTCAAAGAAAATGGGATATCTATTAAATAGTAACTCCAATCAGAAATATGAGACCAAGATTGAGTCTCGAATGTGGTGTTTAACATAGATGCAACATAAAATGGGTGGGTGAGGGGCTTTCAAACTCCTCACTCATTGGAGGTACATTAGGTGAATTAATTAATTATTAAATTAGTTAATTAATTCATTTCAGCTCAACAGATAACTCAATAAGAGTTTTTCTAGGCCAATTTCTCAAGATTTAGTTGCATAAATCTTGGGAGAAATCTAGAGATCTTCCTCCCTCCTCTGTTAGAAAATCTCATCGGATGATGATGATATGCCAAATCAGATCATATCAGGGTGCAATGAACATAGTGAATTTCTTAGAATCATTGGTGGTTTCATTCTTCATCAAAAATTGATCAAAAATCAAGTTAGGACTCATCATTTGGTGTTTTTACGCCATTTGATTAAATATTTGAGTATATCGATTGTAGTTCTTCGATCTTGAATCTTTTTGTAGCCTTTTCATGTGTTGGAGTATGTTGATTCAATAAGGTTTTCCTTATGACTTTTCCATTCCTTCTTATTTTGAAAATCACAAACACCTTATCTTTAAGGAAAACCACTTTTATAAGGAAAATTGCTTTTATAAGGAAAATCGCTTTTATAAGGAAAATTGCTTTTATAAGGAAAATCTCTTTTATAAGGAAAATTGCTTTTATAAGGAAAATCACTTTTATAAGGAAAATTGCTTTTATAAGGAAAATCGCTTTTATAAGGAAAATCGCTTTTATAAGGAAAATCGCTTTTATAAGGAAAATTGCTTTTATAAGGAAAATTGCTTTTATAAGGAAAATTGCTTTTATAAGGAAAATTGCTTTATAAGGAAAATCACTTTTATAAGGAAAATTATTCTTATAATATTTTCATCCATATTTTTCTTAAGTATAAGAATCAGATTCATTTCTATATTCTCGGAATCGTTTGAAACTTTGATATGAAGCATTCTGTTTTAGGCTCCGAATTCTGGATGAGAACTGTAATGAAGTTTCACTCCGAATTCTGGATGAGAACTGTAATTAAGTTTCATTCCGAATTCTGGATACGAACTCTGATAAAGTTATACTTCGAATTCTGGATACAAACTCTGATAAAGTTCTACTCCGAATTTTGGATACAAATTCTCATGAAGTTCGACATCAAAATCTAATGACGAATCCTGATTACGATTTCTCATTATGAATTCTGATGACGAATTCTCATTCCAAATTCTCATTTCGAATTCACTTATTAAACAGAATCTGATCATCTTTTCTTTATACAATCCGAATTTATTTAGAATCTGAAAATTATTTTTGGTTAGACTCCGAACTTTCATTTTGCTTACACTTTTATAATTTGTCTACTCTTTGAAATTTTATTTACACTCCAAACCTTCACTCCGAACTTTTGAGTTAGAATTAAAACGATATCGTGCATTCTGTTTCACTTGTTTTGTTATAAAATGATGTCGTCTATTCTGTTATAAACTAAACGTTGGTTAAGTTACACGTGTATAGGTCTTTCCGATTTTTAAGGAAAATATGACCGTTGAAAAGGAGGCCGACCTTTCCTATAAATAGGAGATCATTTGAAAGAGATAATTAGGATATGATAGAAGTTGATCGATCTAGAGACCACACACTGCTAAGGTGATTTCTAGAGAGAGAAATCTTTTCATGCCTTGTGCGTACTGAACCTCTCGTTCAGTTTTTGATTCGTGCGACTCCGAATGTTGGTGATTACATTCAAGGACTTCCGGGGATAGGAAGACATAGGTGCCGAATACCTTGAAGTTTGAGGGATTCCTTGCTGAGGAAGACAGAGGTTGCCAACTACCTTGAAGTTGAGGGCTTGCGGGGATAGCAAGACAGAGACTCCGATCTTCGTATCGAGGGCTTACCCTGGTGTGGGTAAGACAGACTTGCTTGAAAGTATAAATCAAGGGACCTTTATCCAAGGTTGTTGGATACCCTTCACTTTGGGTTAAAAGACTTATATCTTGTTACTTGTAGTTTTACTACTTGTTTGTTTCCGCTGCATTTTGTATTGTAAGGAAAGTATAACTTTTTTATACTTCCTTAATTATACTCTGTTTCATCTAGATTCTATACGCTTTAAGGTAGAATCTCATATTGTAATCTTTAGTCAAGTTTCAATTTCTGGATCCATATTTCCAGAACCTACTTTCGGAATAACTAACTTTAAAGGTTCCAAAGGAATTTTTAAAGTATACAATTCACCCCCCTCTTGTATATTGAGCATCTAAATCATTATTTCGATCCTACAATTGGTATCAGAGGTGGTCTCTGAAATACTCATACTCACGTATAAGTTTTTCTTGCTCACTTTATCATTCCAAACTTTCTCATTCCGAACTTTGCTATTCCGAACTTTGTCATTCCTAACTTTGTTATTATTTTCTACTAACAAGTTTGTGTGCCAAATGTTATTTCAAGGATGGCAGGAATTAATGTTGGTTCCATTGATAATCTAAATTCTACAAGACCACCAATCTTTGATGGTAATGACTATGAGTACTGGAGAGATCGAATGAAGACTTTTGTTATCAATACTAGAGTGGAAAACTTTGTTATGCTTACTGGTGATTATAAAATTCCTGATAAGGAAGTCAGAACTTTCACAAACCAGGAAAAGCAAGAGTATCAACTCAATTATAAGGTACGCAATACCTTACTTTGTTCAATGACTAGAAATATATATAGCCAAATTTCTTCTTGTGAAGCAGCTAATTGTATCTGGAAGAAGTTAGAGGTTACACACTTTGGAACTTCTAAAGTGATTGAAACTAGGAGAGCTATGCTTAGAGCTGAATACCATGGCTTCAATTTTCCTTATGGTGAACCAATCTGTAAAGTTCAACAGAGATTTATGACCATCGTCAACAATTTACAGTCTATGGGAGAAAAAGGGTTAGATGATGAAGCACTTGTGGACAAGATAATTGATATCATGCCTAATGAGTGGGAATCCAAAAGAACTGCTATAGATGAGAACAGGAAGGTCAATCAAATTTCTCTTGATGAGTTATTCGGAACTCTTCTTCAAAATGAAACAAGAATGAAGAGAGATGCTGAAAACATCAAAAAGAAGAATGGAAATGGTATTGTTGCTTTTACAACAACATCAAATCAGATGAAAGCTAAGACTCCTGAGAGAGTAACCAGGTCCAAGTCTAAGAAAGTTATTTTCCAATGCAAATCTAGTGAGAGTGAAGTCTCTGAAAATGAGTTAGAAAATCTTGCTCGAAGGATGAACAAGATAGCTGGCCAAAGAAATTTTCAATCCAAGTATAAGAAAAAGTAAAGGAAAGATAGAAAAGATAGAGAAGTCACATGTTATGAATGCAAGAGAACTAGACATATTAGACTAGATTGCCCTCTACTTAAAAAGAAAGAAAGGAAAGAAAGACATTCAGACAGGAACAGAAAGAAGTATTATAAAGCCAAAGCTAAGAAAGTTCTGAAAGCTAGTGATACCTGGAGTGCTAGTGGTGGTGACTCTTCAGGTGAATCTTCTGATTATGAATCTTCAGGACAGAAGAATCTTGGTCTTATAGCCAGATTACCTATTGATAATCATTGCTTTATGGCTAAGGTATGAAATGCTGAATAATTGACAAATGTATCTTTAAATTCTAATGATAGTAAGTATTATAACTATTCTGATGAAGAATCCTCTTCTAATGAAGAAAATACTTCACCTACCTATGAAGAAGTTTCTAGGTTTGCTGAACTTCTTGAGATTGAGAACTCTAAACTCAATAAGAAACTTGATAAGGTAAACTCTAGGAATTCTATTCTTACAAAGGAGATATCAAATCTTTCTAAAGATCTTGATAAGAAAAATGCTGATTTTGAAAGTATTTCAAAAAATCTTGAGGAAGTAAGTTCTAAGAAGAACAAACTTTCTAAAGATTTAGAAAAAGTAATTTCTAAGAAAAGTGTTTTTAAGCCTAGCTCTAGTTCTAAATCTAATGATTTTTAGGATAAAAACTTGGTTATGAAACTCAAGTCTGAAATTTTTTCCTTAAAGAAGTGTTTATCAAACTTTACCCATGGTAAGGAAAACTTTGATAAAATGTATTCCCAAATACAACCTTTAAGAAATAAATCCGGATTTGGTTATACCCATGCAAAACCAATTTTTAGTAACAATTATTTTGTTCCTCAAAGTGCCCCATTTTGTACCAAGTGTCAATGTGGTGGTCACTAGGCAAGGAATTGTTCCTTAAACAAAACCCAATCTCTAGGATTTCACAAAGCTTATTTCTCTAGGAAGATGTGGGTACCTAAATTTTTTTTATCTGGAAATCTCGGATCCAAACAAGTTTGGATTCCGAAAGTCTAATTCTCTTCTTGATTTCAGGAAAATAAAGAGAGTACCTGCAACAACACATGGTACATGGATAGTGGATGTTCCCGGCACATGACTGGTAACAAAAGCTATTTTGAAAAGATTGTCAAAACGAAAGGAGGAAAGGTAACTTTCGGAGATAATGCTAAGGGAGAGATTGTTGGTATTGTTAATATTGTTATTTTAGGTAAAACATTGATTTCAAATGTTCTTTTTGTTAAGGGTCTTAAGCACAACCTCATTAGCATAAGTCAGTTATGTGATGAAGGTTACCTTGTGAATTTTAGGAATGATAAGTGCTTAGTTCACAATTCCAAGGAAGAATTTATTCTCTCAGCCAATAGGCAAGAGAATGTTTACACCTTAAATTTAGAAGACCTCAGGAGTCAAGATTTACCTTGCCTAAGTGCAATGGAAGATCATTTCTGGTTATGGCATAGAAGACTAGGACACTATAACTTTAGAAACTTATGTAAACTCTCTAAGAAGAAACTAGTTAAGGATCTACCGGAGCATAGATTTGATTCTTCTAAAGTTTGTGATCCTTATCATTATGGAAAGAAACATAAATCTAGTTTTAAATAAATCGGTGAAGTCTCAACAACTGATGCATTATAGTTAGTGCACATGGATCTTTTTGGTCCAACACAAACTGGAAGTATTTGAGACAAATACTATGTGTTTGTTCTAGTTGATGATTACACTAGATTTACTTGGGTCTATTTTCTAGCAAAGAAATATGAAGCTTTTTATTATTTCAAAAGTTTTAGAGATCAAGTTAAAAATGAGAAAAACCTTCCATTGAAAACTATTCATAGTGATCATGGAGGAGAATTTCAAAATTCTGATTTTGAAACTTTTTGTAGTAGAAAAGGTATTACTCACAATTTTTCAGCACCTAGAACTCCTCAACAAAATGGTGTATTTGAAAGAAGAAATAGAATTCTTCAAGAGATAACTAGAACCATGTTGAGTGAATATTCTATAGCTAGACATTTCTGGGCTGAAGCTGTAAGTACTGCTTGTTATACTATAAATCGAGTTTTGATTAGACCTTTTCTTAATAAAACTCCTTATGAGTTATGGAATGGTAGAAAACCAAGACTATCCCACTTCAAGGTTTTTGGTTGAAAAGTATTCATTTTGAATAATAAAGATAACTTATATAAATTCACACCAAAATCCGATGAAGGAATTTTCTTAGTATATTCCACAACTTCTAAGGCTTATAGAGTTTTTAATAAAAATACTTGTACTGTTGAAGAAACAATGCATGTAAAATTTGATGAGTCTGATACTTTTGTTTTTAAACCATCTCAACCTACATCCTCGGATGTGTTTTCAAAAACTGATTGTCAACCTTTGATATAAGATCCTTCTGATAAGGAAAATGTTCAAGAAGATACTTTTGAAACATTTACCCCAGAAGATTTTCTACCCTATGTTGATGAACAGGTTTTTCAAAACCCAAATCAGGTGTTTCTTAAGAATCATCCCAGTGATAGTATCATTGGTGATGTAAATCAACCAGTAAGAACTAGAAGTTCCTTAAGAAATGAAATAGAACATCTAGAATTTCTTTCCCAATTAGAACCAAAAAGCACTGATGAAGCTTTAGGTGATGATGATTGGATCAAAGCCATACAAGATGAACTAAATGAATTTGAGAGGAATAAAGTCTGGACCTTGGTTGAAAGACCTAAGGAAACTTCTGTTATTGGATTAAAGTGGGTTTTCAGGAACAAATGTGATGAAAATGGAGTCATAGTAAGAAATAAAGCTAGACTTGTTGCTAAAGGCTATAATCAGCAAGAGGGAATAGACTATGAAGAAACCTATGCTCCAGTAGCTAGACTTGAATCTATCCGTATTCTACTTTCCTTTGCAGCATTCTTTAATTTTAAACTTTTTCAAATGGATGTGAAATGTGATTTTCTTAACGGTTATGTTCAAGGGGAAGTTTTTGTTGAACAACCTCCTGGATTTGAAGATACAAAACATCCAGATTATGTTTTTAGACTTACCAAAGCTTTGTATGGTCTTAAACAAGCCCCACGAGCATGGTATGATAGACTCACTGGATTTTCCCTTCAAAATAACTATGTTAAGGGAAATGCAGATCCAACCCTTTTTATAAATAAAGATAAGAAAAATGTTTTGATTGTTCAAATTTATGTTGATGACATCATATTTGGTTCAACTCAGCAATCCTTAACTGACTCTTTTGCAAGTCTAATGAAATCTGAGTTTGAAATGAGTATGATGGGTGAGTTAACTTTTTTTCTTTGGTTTTCAAATTTCTCAAAAACCAGAAGGAACCTACATATCTCAACATAAGTATATTAAAGATCTTCTCAAAAATTATGGTTATGACAACACTAAGAGTATAAGTACTCCCATTGGTACCTCAAATTCTTTGGATCTTGATGAAGCTGGGAAACCAGTAGATAAAACATCTTTTAGAGGTATGATAGGAAGTTTACTTTACTTAACATCTAGTCAACCAGAATTAATTTTCTCAGTATGCTTATGTGCAAGATATAAATCCAATCCTAAGGAATCCCACTTAAAGGCAGTAAAAAGAATTTTTCACTACCTTAAGGGAACCATGAATCTAGGATTATTTTATACTTCTAGAAATGATTTTGTTTTAAAAAGCTTTTCTGATGCTGACTTTGGTGGTTGTAGAATGGATAGAAAGAGTAAATCTGGAACGTGTCATTTCTTAGGAGACTCGTTGGTTTCTTGGTCTTGCAAGAAGCAACATTCTGTAGCACTTTCCACTGCTGAAGCCGAATATGTAGCAGCTGGAAGTTGTTGTGCTCAAGTGTTGTGGATGAAACACACACTCACAGACTATGGCTTGAGTTTTACTAAAACTCAAATTTTGTGTGATAACACAAGTGCCATTTCCCTAAGTAAGAACCCTTCACATCACTCTCGTGCAAAACACATAGATATTAGGCATCACTTTATTAGGGATCACACACTAAAAGGAGATATTATTCTTCAATTTATCGGAACGCAAGATCAACTTGCTGATATTTTCACAAAATCTTTGCCTTCTGATAGATTTTAATACATTAAACAAAAGTTAGGAATGATAACTATAAGGTAATCATTCTTCATTAACTTCTTATTGAACTATTCTCCTTACAGTAATAAACTCCTTTTCATAGGGGGGGTACATTTGATTGTTAGAATAACTAAGTTTTTCAAAGTTTGTTTTTAAACTTTTTGGAACTAAATTTCCGGAATGGGAATTTCTAGAACTGAAATTTTCCAGAATGGATATTTTTGTATAGAAAACTTCTGGAATGGAAATTTTCATACCGGTGTTTCTGTAATGAGATTTTCGTACCGAGATTTTCATAATGATTTTTTTTCAAACTTTTTTAATGAAATTTTCGTGCTGAAATCTTTATAAGGTTTTTTTCGTTTTTTTTTCATATTGACTTTTTCGTACTGAATTTTTTTTCATAGTGAGTTTTGCGAACTATGTCTTTTCGTAATAAAGATTTTTCGTAGTCATTTTTTTAAAAAATGTTACCCATTACGAATAATCCTCCTAAGCCAATCCGAAAGGTATGATTTCCTTACTCAAGTTTTCGTAATCATACTTTACTTGATGGTATTTTCTTATATTTTGTTTTCGGTTTATGGATTTCTTAAATCTTTGTTTTAATAAAAACCTCAAAAGATCTGATTCAAGTTTTCTTGAGAATTGGTTTTCAACCGTCAGATCTGATCTCATCTTGTTACAACCGTTCGATAAACCGAGGAAGATGAACCGTCTTTTCTTTGCCTATATAAAGGGGACCCCAGATGCTCGTCCCACATCGGTTTTTCAAGCTCCAGCGTCCCGAAGCTCTGCCTCTCTATTTTAAGTTCGTTCCGATCTTCAGCTTTCTCTGTTCCAAACTTCTCAGAAGTCTTCAGATCCGAATGTCTGTGGAAGTAGCTTCTCAAGACATGTCTTCCTCTAAGACGATTTCCAAGTGGTTAGTATATAGAGAAAGGTTAGTTCATCCTGATTTCTTCAACAAGTATGATTCTCTTATATCCAAGAATATTAATCTTAATGGATGGGAAGATGTTACTATGTCTAAGCCCAGGAATCAAGATGAAGTGTTTTCGGATTTACTTATAGAGTTCTATGAGACAGTTTCCTTCTTTAAAGAAAATGACAGGGAGAAATTTTCGTTTAAGTCTTATAGTAAGACTTATAAGCTTTCGTATGTAAAGTAAGCTAGCTTGGTAGGGATGACCTATGAAGGAGAATCCAAGTTCATCTCTCATGTTTTTCCGGATTCAAAGGGAAGCTTCGACAAGGAAAAGGCTTTGGAAACTCTCAGACTGTCAGATGATAAGGCTCCGAAGATTGAGAATTATGGGTACAAGGTCTTATCGTACTGAGGAAGGGTGACAAAGATAGTCTGAAGAAGAGCGAGATCTACATCCTAGATTTTCTGATAAATATGAGGAAGTTTAATCTGATGAAACACATTCTTATTACCCTTGAGAATGTTAAGAAAGGGAATCTGAGAGCTCAGATCATAATGTATCCATCAATCATCTCGAAATTAATAGTTCGGTGCCTTGAGTCTTTCAAGGAGGCTTGCAAGTCTAATCCAAGAGTTTGAAAAATAATGTTGGTGAGTGATGGTACCCTCAAAAGGATGGATGTAGCCTTCGACAAGAAGACTGTTCAGTTCGTTGATTTACCTACTCAAGAAGAAGCGGTTCCGAAAGTTGGTGAACCTGAATCCTCTAAACCAGTGAGGAAGATAAAGTTGAAAGAAGTTTAAGGTGAAGCAGAGAATCCCAAATCTAAGGAATTTCATTCCACACCTCTAAAACCGAAGAAGAAGAAAGCTTACCCAGATGAGGTAGTTGCTAAGTGGAGGGAAATCAAATAGAAGAGAGTGCAAGGGGAGCCTCAGTTTGGCTTGGATCCTACGGAGGCTAGGGCCTTGAAAGAAAAAATAGCAGATGAGCTAGAAAAACAAGCGAAAGAAAAGAAGATTAAGAAGAAGATGTATGAAGCTGAGGTAGTTCAGACTTTATTAAAGTTTACTGAGATGGATTTCGGAAACATTCCCGTTCTGAGATCTTTTTCTTTGGAATCTCTACCTGAGACTCCAGGAAGAAACATTGTCGCTCCGGAAGAGGCAGTTGCTAAGCATGTTGAGGAAGTTGAGCAGATTGAGCAAGTGGAAGAGCAAGAACCAGTTGCTGAAATTAGTGGTGAGACCGGAGATGTTTTGAAGCAAGTAGATGATTATAAGGGGACATCTTCGGAACATTTGTCGCTCCGAACTTCAGAAGATGAATCATCAAAGTTAGTCACTCTAGGGAAGAATGAGCAGGAAGGAGAACAAGAACTAGCCTATCATGCAGAGGAAGAACAACTTCTACATGATATTGCTCAAATGGAGAACGTAGAGGATGGCGCTCAAAAAGTTGCTGATGATGAAGAAAATGTTGTTCAAGTTTCTAATAGTGAACAGAAGACTCCGGAACAGCAATCCATTCCGAAAAAGGACAAGGGAAAGCAACTTGTTGTTGATACCCTGAGCTCAATTGTTGTAAAGAGAAGGGAAGTTGGTGATTCTTCTAAGAAGAACAATGATCAAATTGAAGAAGGAAATTCTCCAAGAAAATTCTCAGATTCAGAGTTATCTTCATTGGGGCATGACTTTGTTGTTCAGTCATTAAAGAAGTTGGTAGGTACTATTCCGACTTTCTCAAGTATTGATTCAAGATTCCAGATGCTCCAACATGATTTGAATCAGAAAACAGACTCCGTATCCATGGTTATGGACAAATGTGTTGAGATAAAGGCTTAGTTAAAAACTTTTTTTGTCGGTTATGAAGCCCACAAAAGATCTTGCAAAAGAATGACTAGTTGGTCGAGGAAGACTGTAAAAGAGATGAGGCTCTTTGATGAATTCCAAGATAATGTTAAAGATGCTTTTGAGACAGAAGGAAGGAAGATAAATGAACTTACTTCTTCCTTTGAAGAAAAATTGACAGCTGAGAAGAATGTCCAGATTCAAGAAATCATAGATCTGAATGGGAAGCTGAATTTTGTTTCTCAAAACTGGAAGTATGAAAGGGATCATCAGATAGAGTTTGAAGAGAAGCTGTTAAAGCAAGAACAAATTTTGAAGGCTCAGGAAGAAAAGCTTCAAGCCCAGGAAGAAAATATTGAAGCTCAAAGTGCAAGAATAGTTGTGTTAGAAAAGCAAGATGAGGAAGACCATAAAGACTTGAAAAAGATAAAGACTATTCTTAAGGGTCTCATGGCGAAGGAAAAAGATCCAAAATAGATAAATCCGATCTTTTGTTGTATCTTGGTTTTCTTGATTTTGAACTTCCTAACTTAATGAAAATCTTTTTTGCTCGTTTCTTTTGTTGTTGTAACTAATTTTTAGGTACTTTTTTATATTTTCCATTCCCTCAAACTTTTTTTGAAAATCACAAAGGGGGAGAAGGAAAAGAATCCTAATAAAAGGGGAAAAGGAAAAAGAATCTTAACAAATGGGTGAGAAAGAAAAAGAACTCTAATAGAGTTTATCTAAGGGGGAGTTTTTCATTAAAGAATACATTCTTATTCTTAATGAAATATCATTCTGGAAATCTAGAATACGATCCTTAGAGTTTCAAAGCCTAAGGGGGAGTTAGTCTTATTCATCAACATTCACAAGCAAAGGGAGATAAGCCTTAATGTTTTCTTTCTTCTTAGAATTTCTTTTTCGTAAGGATGTTTGTGCTTTCCAAAAAGGGGGAGATTGTTGAGTCAATAAGGTTTTCCTTATGAATTTTCCATTCCTTCTTGTTTTGAAAATCACAAACACCTTATCTTTAAGGAAAATCGCTTTTATAAGGAAAATTTCTTTTATAAGGAAAATCACTTTTACAAGGAAAATTGCTTTTATAAGGAAAATCGCTTTTATAAGGAAAATTGCTTTTATAAGGAAAATCGATTTTATAAGGAAAATTTCTTTTATAAGGAAAATCGCTTTTATAAGGGAAATTTCTTTTATATGGAAAATCGCTTCTATAAGGAAAATTGCTTTTATAAGGAAAATCACTTTTATAAGGAAAATTGCTTTTATAAGGAAAATCACTTTTATAAAGAAAATCGCTTTTATAAGGAAAATTGATTTTATAAGGAAAATCGCTTTTATAAGGAAAATTATTCTTATCATATTTTCATCCATATTTTTCTTAAGTATAAGAATCAGATTCATTTCTATATTCTCAGAATCGTTTGAAACTCTGATATAAAGCATTCTGTTTTAGGCTTCGAATTCTGGATGAGAACTGTAATGAAGTTTCACTCCGAATTTTGGATGAGAACTGTAATGAAGTTTCATTCCGGATTCTGGATACGAACTCTGATAAAGTTCTACTCCGAATTCTGGATACGAACTCTGATAAAGTTCTACTCCGAATTCTGGATACGAATTCTCATGAAGTTCGACATCAAAATCTAATGATGAATCCTGATTATGATTTCTCATTACGAATTCTGATGACGAATTATCATTCCGAATTCTCATTCTGAATTCTCATTCCGAATTCACCTTTGAAACAGAATCTGATCATCTTTGCTTTATACACTTCGAATTTATTTAGACTCTGAAAATTATTTTTAGTTAGACTCCGAACTTTCATTTTGCTTACACTTTTATAATTTGTCTACTCTTTGACATTTTATTTACACTCTGAACCTTCACTCTGAACTTTTGAGTTAGACTTAAAATGATGTCGTGAATTCTGTTTCACTTGTTTTGTTATAAAACGATGTCGTCTATTCTGTTATAAACTAACTGTTGGTTAAGTTACACGTGTACAGATCCCTTCGATTTTTAAGGAAAATATGACCGTTGAAAAGGAGGTCGACCTTGCCTATAAATAGGAGCTCATTTGAAAGATCTAATTAGGAGATGATAGAAGTTGATCGATCTAGAGACCACATGATGCTAAGGTGATTTATAGAGAGAGAAATATTTTCATGCCTTGTGCGTACGGAACCGCTCGTTCAGTTTTTGCTTCGTGCAACTCCGAATGTTGGTGATTACATTCGAGGACTTCCGGGGATAGGAAGATAGAGGTGCCGACTACCTTGAAGTTTGAGGGCTTCCTTGCTGAGGAAGACAGAGGTTGCCAACTGCCTTGAAGTTGAGGGCTTGCAGGGATAACAAGACAGAGACTCCGATCTTCATATCGAGGGCTTACCCTGGTGTGGGTAAGACAGAATTGCTTGAAAGTATAAATCAAGGGACCTTTATCCAAGGTTGTTGGATACCCTTCACTTTGGGTTAAAAGACTTATATCTTGTTACTTGTAGTTTTACTACTTGTTTGTTTCCGCTGCATTTTGTATTGTAAGGAAAGTATAACTTTCTTATACTTCCTTACTTATACTCTGTTTCATCTAGATTCTATACGCTTTAAGGTAGAATCTCATATTGTAATCTTTAGTCAAGTTTCAATTTCCGGATCCATATTTCTGGAACCTACTTTCGGAATAACTAACTTTAAAGGTTCCAAAGGAATTTTTAAAGTATACAATTCACCCCCCTCTTGTATATTGAGCATCTACATCATTATTTCGATCCTACAGAGTACTAAAATTCAATTAATTTTTTTGTCTTCTAATCCTTGAATCACCATTATTGATTGTTGGATAAGAATGCTTGGTCAATGATCATTTAAAAATTTGTTTTGGTTCCTTTCCCCCCAATCCTCTTTACATTATTCACCAGTTGGATCCAACTGATCTCGATTCACTTTTCTGGGAGGTACCGAGCTCGATCGAACCCCCGAACTCGCGATAGATTAATGAAAAACCCATAGAACGATGATCAAAGCATAGATTTGTGATTGTTTCAAGGAAAGAATAATAATTTTGATGGTTTGAGATCAATAAATCCATGAAATAATGAGAGGTTGCTTATAGAATGAACGAAGAAACCTTGACAGACCTCTGGTGGCTATTTTCCATTGAATTACGACCGAGATCTGATGTATTTGGGCAGATCTATCTTTTTAACACAAATTGGAGGCCAAAATGGAATTGGTGTTAGTAGATTCAAGCCCATATTGTAGATCTGGGATTTTTGAAAAAATCCCGACAACACGCCATGTTCAAGGATGAACACATGGGATGTTTCCCTCTCAATGGAAGTGGTGACTAGGGTTTAAGAAAATTTAAGGATGACATGGAATGTAGTCCTTCTACACATCGGTATCCCTTCCTGGTTGGAAAACCCATGCGATGGATAACATGGGTGGGGATCCATGTGGAAGTTCATGACCAAGTACACAACCATGTTACACGTACATGGCTAGGTCACACAGGTGGAAACTCGTGTGAGGACACACGCCGTATACTGAAGTACATAGACATAGGATGAAAGTACACAAACATGACCAGCAGACATGGCTCGAGTCACAGTTATCCTAGAAACACCGTGTAGTCCACCTACAGAATATGTACTACTACATGGGATGGAGCCATGTTCCAGTTAGAGACACGTCCAAGTAGTGTAGCGGGACCATATGTCATGTGGGTCCCCGCACACGTGGTGTACCCCTAGTTCTTTTTTGATGAAACTTCAACTATCCATATATCCTTTGTTTAAACTCTAATTTTGGCCAACAAGTAGCCTATCTTGAGTGTTTTTCCACATAGAAAGTTATGGTTCCTTCAGTTGTGTATTTCGAGATACGATGCAGAATGTTCTGAGCATGGAACCTACTAAGGTGATACCTGATGATGAAAATTATCACACATGATCACCAGATACTCCTTTTGATTGGTACCCTCTAGTTGAGTTGGGAAGTGGGTCCTCAATTCTGTTTGAGTGGTACCCTCCAGTTGAGCTGGGCAATGGGTCCTCAATGCCTTCTGAGCGGTACCCTCTGGTTGATATGGGTATTGGGTCCTCAATGCCATCTGAGTGATACCATCAAGTTGAGATGAGCAGTGGGTCCTCAATGACTTCCGAGTGGTAACGTCCAATTGAGATGGGTAGTGGATCCTCGATGACTTATTAGTGGTTCCCTCCAATTGAGATGGATAGTGGGTCAGTGTTAGGTCTAAAAGGGTCCTAGATACCATATGGGGGGGGGGGGGGGGTGAATCAGTGTATGGATATTCTTTTCTAAATTCTTTATTCCCCAATGGATCTTGACCTTTTTATTATAAGGGTCACTTTGTTTGCACTTAAGTGTTAATGATGATCTTATTATTTTATTCTTTATCTGATGATGATTCTTTGAATGTAATGAAGGAAATCAAGCATAAGAACACAATGATTTTTACTTGGTTCACCCTCACTGGGATACATCCAAAGAGAATACAATGACAATGTGCCGATTATACCAAATTCACTAAGGATCACTGCTATTAATAATGTTTTAGGATAGATCTCGTCTATACCCAAGATCACGGCCTTTACATGGTTTAGGGTTTTCTCACTACATTTACAAGGGTCCCTCCTTATGCCTCTTTCTTTGGTTCACTGCTAGTGGAAAAGATCATCATATTCTTATTACTTTGGTCATTGCACTTGGAATGGATTCAAACCAAGTTTATAGAATTATAGGTCCCTTCATTATTTCTAATGAATGCATCCTCCACTGTGTGTAGATTCTCTTTTTAAGTTACACTTTTATCCAATTGATGAATACCACTTTACCATTTATTTACTAGTAAACCCATTTTAAACACTTTTCATGATGCACAATGCCTTCATGAAGCTCCCTTTTTGTGAAGATCAAATATCCTTTGAAAATCTCCTTCTTTTGATAGCTCAAATAGCCTTCGCGAAGCTCATACTTTTCATGAATCTCACTTAGCCTTCATGAATCACACCTCTTTCACAAAGCTCAACTATCCTTCATGAATCTTCTATATTTCATGAAGCTTATGTAGCCTTCAAAAATCCCATTACTTTCGTGATACTCATAACATTCGGTTAGATTTTATATCCTTCGTAAACTTATTTGCATGAAACACCTTTAGGAATCACCTTCACAAACCAACTTCATGATTCCAGTGCCTTAAGATCTTCATTAAGTCTTGATAATTTTCTGAGGGGGGGGGGGGTCCACCGATTCTATAACTTTTTGGGCACGTCATCACCATTTCATGATGCTCCATATTTTCCACCACAATGATCCTTTTTTCACGAAGCTCGATGGAAATTTCCCATTTGAGATTATTTTCCTAATCACAGAGCTTTCCGTCAAAACCTTCATACCGCTGCGATGCTCCACTCGCAAAGCTCCTCACCTACATAGTTTGCGATGCTCATCACTGTCATGTAGATCACCATCAACATTCTTTGATCCTTAGTGAAGCATCCTTCACGAAGCCCATATTTACTAAACTCATTCCTTTTCCATATTTTCATAAGGAATTCATGAAAATCCACTTTTCATGATTCTATCCAAAAATACAAAATTTGGACCTCAAAAATTTGGAAAACATTGGGAAACAACGTCACCTTGTGTATGAAATTTTCTGTACCGCTTCCATGGAATCCATTACTTTGTCTTGGATTTTTGTCAACATGACTAGTCAATAATATCTCTATATCTACCCAACTAATCATGGAAACTCTCTTAGTCAAAAAACACAATCAACCCAAAAATACTACAATGTTACCTTGAGGTATTGTTTCCCAACAATCCCCCCTTTGGGTTTGTTGAAAACTATTCAAATTTTGATACTTCATTGAAGCTTCTTCCATATACTATCAATAATCAATTCTTTCAATTTAGATAGTGATCAAAGATTTACTATACACATACTCTAATCCCACATGATCCATGCTTGGTGAGTGAAACAAGAGTAATATGCAAAGTTCATCAATGAATCACTTCATTCAAAAACCTCTCAACTAATTTCATCATGAACTCCATCTATCATGATATATATCCTTTGATAAATCACCTTTAGAATATTAAGATTTAATACTCCCCCTATCTCATTGTTCCACCTCTTAGACTCTCCCCCTATCCTCATTATGACATTTTCTCATTTTTTATAGCCATAATTTCTCCCCCTTTGTCAATGAACCCGAAGGTCACTCCATTTTGGTCTGTAATAGGGTATAGAACACAAATCAAAACATTTGGAAAAAACACATCATACCTTAGGGAGAGGGGTCCCAAATACACACTTTCTCAAGTGTAGGAGTCAACCAAAATCCAAGAGCCAATAAATTCCATTCAAACACTTCTTTGGGTAAAGCCTTTATCAAAATGTCTACAACTTGTTGTTCTGTAGGCACATACTCAAACTTCACAATCCCTTTCTCCACCTTCCCCTTGATAAAATGATACTTTATTTCAAAGTTCTTTATCCTTGAGTGATGTACTATATTTTTTCTAATATATATATCACTTGAGTTATCACAATTGATTCTGATTGGAGACTTCACTTCTACTCCCATATCATCAAGCTTCTGCTTCATCCACAATACTTGCATGCACACTTGAGTTTCTGCAATATACTCAGCTTATATAGTGATCAATGAAATGAAATATTGTTTCTTTCTTAGACAAGAAATACACAATACACCAAGATAAAATTCACCACCTAACATTGATTTTTTATCATTTGCTAATCCGGACCAATATACATATGTATAACCCAATAGCTCTTTCTGAGATTTGTCATTGTGCATCAAACAGATTTCCACTATCCCCTTGATATACTGAAGTATTATTATTTTTACTTCAAGTAAGTGGATTTCCTTGGGATTACTTTGATACCGTTCTACTGGATATGTGTAAAAAAAATATATCCAGTCATGTTGTTGTCAAGTATAACAAGATTCAAATGATTTGCCTGTATTCAGCGACATTAACCGCTTTGCCTTCATTATCTTATGACAGTTTTATCTGGGTAGCCACTAGAGTCATCATATCCTTGGAATTATCCATTCCAAATCTTCTCAAAACCTCCTTGTAATATTTGGATTGAGAAATTAATGTTCCATTCTTTCCTTATGTTACCTGTAAACTAAGGAAAAACTTCAGTTCACCAATCATTTACATTTCAAACTCATTTTTCATGAATTCAAAAAACTGTCTGCGGTGCACATCATCTGATCCACTGAAGATTATGTCATCAACATACACCAACACCATCATACTTTGATTCATATCATTATTTAAATAATTATTTCAATCAACTCTACCATTATGAAAATGAAGCTTCTTCAAAAATTGATCAAGCCTTGAATACCATGCTCTTAGCGCTTGCTTCAACCCATAAAATTCCTTCTTTAGCTGAAACAGAGTTTTATCATCTTCATGAATGAGAAAACCATCTATTTTATCAATATAAACTTCTTCTTCTAGAATCCCATTTAGAAATGTTGATTTAACATCCATCTAGAAAACTTTGAACCTTTTTTGCACTACTATGTCCAAGAATAATATGATTGTATATAGCCTCACAATAGGTGAAAATGTCTCATCAACATTAATACCATCTATACAGGAGTAACATTTTCACACTAGTCATGCTTTATTTCGAATCACTATGCCATATTCATTTATCTTATTATGAAATACCCATTTAGTGCCGATGGCATTCTTATTTTTTGGCCTAAAAAAATATCCCATGTTTTATTATTTTCTATTTGGTCAAGATCTTCATTGATAACACAAACCCAGTTCTCATATACAAATACTTCCTCCTACTCATCATTAGTATCTTTTTATGAAACATTATTTTTTACTTCAACTCCCCCTGATTTTCTTACCTCCTAGTCATTATCATCAGGAATCTATTCACAATGTAGTTGAAGATTATAATGATTTTCTAATATAGTGACATCATTTTTTTTCAACTACTTACCCAACCTCTTGTTGAACCATTGCTAATATTCTCTCAAAGCTTCTTATTATACTAAAAATAGTCATATAATACCATATTTTTAGAAAAAAATAGATAATCATGAAATACATGAGTTTTGCTGCTTCTCCCCCAATTAGTCTTCTTGATGTCATACAATATAAACTTTCATCCTTTATATCCCATTGAGATATTACATCTGATTAGGGGATAGAGTGATTAACCTATGATGTGAAACTCTTATTATTTTTTGTCCCACTATTTAGACCCACAAACATTCTTCTTCTTTTACATCATTTATTCTCATGTGGCACTTTGCAATGAGCCATAAAAAAAACCACTAAGTCTACTGAGTCATAACTCAATGTAGGAAACAAGAGATAAAGTTAATAACACAATCACTATCCATTTCACTCAATTAATTCCATACATTTTAGGAATCTATAAACCATTAACTACATTAAAGTAATTCTTACAAATTAATTCTTTAGATATTGTGATTGAATTGGATTAGTTGAAATTTTGGAGCACATCACATCACCATTTTTCATATTTTGATGCCAATTCCCCTTGGATCGTATCTCCCCTTGAACCTGAAACACTTGAACATCAGTTAATATCATTTATAAACAAAGGGAAAGGGTTACATCTATAATACCCAAGAAGAGGATTTTGGTTGATCTTGATTGATCAACCCTTTGATACTTTCTTGCAAAGCACTATACTATTCTTGTGATTGTTTTAACTACCCAACCAAATTTAACTGTTCTGGACATATGACTAAACATTCTTTACCCACATACTGAGTCTTCTTATAATATATTTATTCTATAGGAAATACATTTTTCACAATTTTGGGTTTAAACCAATTTATAGAAATTTCATTCTTTGATGCTCCACTGATATTCCATTTTTTATGACTCTTTATTTGAGAAGGAATATTTTAAGTGGTCATATTCTATTGATTATTACTCCATTGGAGGGATATTTCAATTTCCTTCACTTCTTTCCATGTGACATGACATGTGAATTTTTCAAGGCATGATTTATTCATTTTTCTTTTATTAGTTATTCAAGTCTACACACTTTTTCTTGCTGCTGGTGTGTTATTCACTGAATGTTCATTCTTCTTACTCAAAACTTGAGTAGATCCACCCTTTTTCTTCTAGTTTTGTTTCCAATCTTTTAAAGAAATATTTTGTGATTGTAACATAAGAGGTTCTTGATACACCTTTTTTTGATCCCATTATATTTCCTCTGAGACTTTAAACTTTTTTTTTTCAACTTATCACTATGTATTCCAGTGTAGGATTTCTCATTATACACCACTAGAGTTGGGGATCTCCTTTCGAGTTACTTTTACTTCCCTAATTTCTTCCTACTGCAAAATATTGTTTAATTACCATGATTAGAACATATAAAACATCTCCCATTAAAAACATAACTCATGTCATAATTTCTCAGTTGATATGTTGATACAACTTGATTTTTTTCTTCTAAAATTGAGCTCCTGGGATTCTTGACACATAATCATGATGTGTTCCATTCTTCCACAATAGTAGAATTTCATGGATACTTTCTTTTTAGAAACTCTTCTTTCAGATTTCTCAAGATGCTTATTTTTATTCTCAGGTTTAGAAATATTTATATCTTCACAACATGAAATATATTACAAAGCCTCTGAAAAAAACTTTATGTATGTCTATAAATCCCACATAAATAGAACATGCTATCATTACTTCTTGAAAAAACATTTTTAGGTATGTTTCCAATATCTATACTATTTTTCACAATTCTTGGAACTGTTCACAAATCTCATATTTTCATGCATGGGAGAGGGTTTATTATATCCAATATCATTTTTCCCAAATTGTATGACCTTTGGGATGAGAAAATATATTCTTATTTTTTATTATAAATAAAAGATATGATTTTAATTTAATCATCACCTACTGAAGGATAATAAAATAGTAAGTGCAAAGCATCCTTCAATTTAGGCTTACATTTAGTTGTTGAATATTAATATCCCTTGATTCATGTTGAGCATTAAGTTCTCTCTTGAGATTCTTCCCACTACTCATCTCATCTTCTAATTATCAAGTGAGATTATCCAAAAGGTCAATTTTCTCCTTTATTTTAAAATTTTATTGATCAATAGAATAAAAACAACATGAATTCTCTTGTTGTAGCATTTGGTTCTCCTGAACTAGTCTAGATAGCTATGTAGTAAGATCATCATTCCTGGCTTTGAGATTATTAATTTCTTCTGAGATTATATTCTTCCCCTTATCATTAGCTTTGATTTTTCCTATCTTTTTAGACATATTTTATAGTTATTTAGCTTGAGAATCATTCATATCCCTCAGATCAGTATCCACTTCTATAAGTCTTTTATTTAAACCTTTTAACTTGTTGACTTCTATTTCCTACACTTGGATCTAGATATATTTTGATTTATTTTCTTTAGCCAGTTTCTAATCCAATTCCTTTTTTTTTGTGGTCAACTTCCACTTTTGGTATTCTTTTAATTTATTTATCATCAGTAATACCAACATCAATTGGAATATCAGGTTCTTTGATCATTCCTTTAGCATCATTGAATGAGTGAATAATTTCACTATTTGATTTATCCAGGTATTTCTTTAGTATGTTATTGGTTTTCTTAAACTGATTCAATCTCTTTCTGTAGAAAATTCCATACTGAGGAATTCCAAAAAACTTATTCTTCTTCTTTGAGTTCTTCCCTTTACCATAACACACCAAAATAAGAGCAGACTGAATCTTTAACTTCAACAATTGACTAAACCAAGTCATAAAAAAAATCTGATAAAAGAAACCTACCCTCTAATACCAATTATTAGGTCCAAAAGGGGCCTAGATACCCTGAGGGGGGGGGGGATAAATTAGGGTATGGATATTATTTTCTAAATTCTTCCTGCCCCAATGGATCTTGAACTCTTTATTATAAGGGTCACTTTATTTTCACATAAGTGTTAATGATGATCTTATTTTTTCCTTCTTTATCTGATGATGATGATTTGAATGTAATGTAGGAAAGAAATAACAAGGATGTAAATATTTTTACTTGGTTCATCCTCACTAGGCTACATCCATAGATCATAAAAAAATGATGTGTTGATTGTACCGAATTCACTAAGGATCACTGTCAATGATGATGGTTTAGGCTAGATCACGTCGATACTTAGGCTTACTGCCTTTATAAGGTTTATGTTTTTCTCACTGCATTCCCAAGGTTCCCTCCCTATGTCTCTTTCTCTAGCTCATTGATGGTGGAAAGGATCACCATCTTCCTCTTCCTTTTCTCACTAATCTCATAAGGGATTCAAACAAAGTTTACAGACTTGTAGGTCCCTTCATTATCTCTAATGAATATATCATCCATTGTATTTAGATGATCTATTGAAGTTCCACTTTCATATAATTTATGAATACCACTTTTCTACAAATTTATTGGAAAATCCCTTTTAAACACTTTTCATGATGCACGTTGCCTTCACAAACCTCCCTCTTTTGTGAAGCTCAAACACCCTTCATGAAGCTCCTTCTTTATTAAAGCTCAAATAGCCTTCACAAATCTTATATCTTTCATGAATATCATTTAGCCTTCACAAAGAACAAATATTTCGTGAAGATCAACTAGCCTTTGTGAATATCCTATATTTCATGAATCTTACTTAGCCTTCATGAATTCACTTACTTTCACAATGATCAGAACATTCGGTTAGCTTTTATAGCCTTCACAAACTTCTTCGCATGTAACACCTTCATGAACCACCTTTACGATTCTGGAGCCTTAAGATCTTCATTAAGTCTTGATACTTTTTTTGAAGGGGGTAGAGGCCTATTTATAGTCATTTCCATCGATTCATGAACCTTTCATCCACGCCATCACCATTTCGTGATGGTCCCTCTTTTCTACCGCGATGTTCCCTTTTTTGTGAAGCTCCATGGAAATTTCCCATTTACGATGCTTATCATAATCATGGGGATTTCTGTCAAAAACTTCGTTCCACCATGATGCTCCACTCATGAAAGTTATCACCTTCATCATTCGTGATGCTCGTCACTATCGTGTAGATCACCATAAACATTATTTGATCCTTCACAAAACACCCTTTGTAAAGACCATCTTAACAAAAATCATTCTTTTTACATATTTTCATAAGGCCTTCAAGGAAATACACTTTTAATGATTCTATCCAAACACCAAATTTTGGACCCCAAAAATTTGACAAACACTGGAAAATGATGTCACCTTGTGTATGTAATTTTTTATACCACTTCCATGGAATCTATTTCACTATCTTAGATATTTTTCAACATTCCTAGTCAAAAATATCTCTAGATCTCCTCAAATAATCATGGAAACCCGTTTTTTCAATAAACACAATCAACCCAAAAAATACTACAATGTTACCTTGAGGGATTTTTTTCCCAACAGTCCTCGACACCTTCCAAGTGGTACCCTCCCATAGAGTTGGGAAATGGGTTCTCAAAACCATCATTGTAGAATCCCCATCGGTATGGGAAGGATTCCTCTACGAATACTTGTATAGTGGAACCCTCTTGTTGTACTTGGGAACGAGTCCTCTACTTTTATTTTGTGCCCCCTTGACTGTGCAGAATAATGTTGAGGTGTGGCTTGACTTGGATGGTTACTTCTGGGAAGACACGGGAGTTGATGGTCATTGTTGATGGAAATTTGGAACTATTGACTACTATTATTATTAGGTTTATATGTGAGATGTATATCCCCTAACTCAGTTGTTTGGGATTCTTTAGATGAGCACATATATATATATATATATATACTTTCTTCTATATCCACACCTTGGATTTGGATACTCTCCTTCCAGGAGAGGCAGAGATGCACGGGGTATGCCATGTGATTTTCCATTTTTATCTTCTCATGGTTATATGAGTCTACTCTCTTACTATATGTGGATAATATTCGATGGTTAGTTCATCTACTCACCATGTTTAGACCCTTTTGTTTGGATGATATTACTTTAACTATTGGTTGGGTTGAGCTGTTCTCTTTGACTGTATCTTGCATTTGCTATCTTTATTTCCTATTGTATCTCTTACTGCTCCCCCTTCATCTTTCAAGGTGTAATACTGGGTATTTTTATACTCACCCCTTCATGGGATTTTCCCATATGTGTTGTGTATTATGAAAATGAAGGACAAGTTGATCATGACTTCAGAGGAGCTTAGGGATACTGGGTTCTTTTACTACGTACAATGGTCATAGCTTGGGTTTCAGGATCTAGGATCTCATAGCTGTTTAATTTTCTAGTTATGTCAGGTTGGGAAATATTTCTGGTTGGGAGTGTATTTTTCCCATTTAATTTTCAGTTTACACTACCTTAATTTTGTAATGTCTAGAGGTTCATGCATATTTGGTTTACTTTATAGTAGTTTTGGATCTTTTATTCTCCCCTTCTACACTTTTTCATCAATATGGTTATGTGTGTGCATATAGTTACCTAGGTAAAGGCCTCCTTGAGTTAGTTATGCCTTCGGTACTGGTCGACACCCCCTGGCCTATGGAGGCGGGCCTAGGGTATTTGTAGATCAATCCCCAGCTTGGGTCAAGCCATGACAGATTGGTATCAAATAAAGTTCATTCCTTGGAATGTTTTTCGGAAATATCCCCTTAAGAGTATTTGGTTGGGTTTAGGGAAACAATGTCAAAGTGTCTCGAGTGCGTCTCTCAGGCCAAGGAGTTTAGTGGTGGTGTGGCAGTCAACATATCCATTCAACGAAACCCTAACTAACTTCTTATCGACTCAACATGCTGAGACATTTTTTACAGGGATTAATGGTACATGGATCATATAGAATTGAGTCTTTGATTGTCTTTCTTGATTAAAATCACCATTGTTTATATATATATATATTCTCATCTGACCGTGGTGCTCCTTGATAACTTTCAGGATGAATCCATGATGATATCCATCTAGGATAATAGATCTAGTTCACGAGGAAGTACCTATGACCGACGACACCTCAGATCAAGGTCCATACTATAAACCCTTCCTCCAAGTGGGTAGGTAGAAACATATCCCCCTATCGAGTAGAAGATCATACCAGAAGAGTAGGCTAAGTATGTGAGCAATATTAGTGTGCTCTGTGATTTCTAGTGTCAGTGGCCGTTGAGATTCCATGGCAAGCTAGATCCTCAAGAAGCAAAGGATTTGATAGAGTTGGTAGTCTATATCTTTGAGCTTGTTTTTTCCTTGACAGATCAGGTGGTTTCACTATCATCTAGCCTTTTCAATGGAGTATCTGGGTATAGGTGGATCCTTTTTATCAAGATGCATGATGATTTTCACTCTTGTGGTCTGACTTCCAATAGATTTTCTATGAGGATTACCACCCATCCTTCTTATGCCTAGTATAGATCTAGAAGATTATGGAGATGCAGTAGAGAGGGATGAAAATGGATGAGTACATAGTGAGGTTCACAGACCTTACACATTACTACCTTGACATGATCTGATATGGATAATATTTAGCACATAAGTTTGAGAAGGGACTCTATAGAGATATCAGAGCCAGTGTTTCACCTTTGTGCATCCCCATCTATGTTGGGTTGCTGTAATGTGCACTTGTGATAGAGATATTTCTATCAGAGGGACACTAGACAGTTGGAGCTGGCAGTGGGTGCCACATAGCTAAGTTGTCTGTTGTAGCTAGTAGATGCCAGGCGCTATGACCTCAGTGTAGGAGACCTTTCTGTGATTAGATTCAGGTGCATGGTCATAGGAAACGTAGAGTTATAGGGTAGTCAAGAGAGGGGTGGTGATTTAATTGTGATGGGCAAGGTTACATAACATGAGACTGCCTGACCAGACGTGCTGGACAGCACATGCAGACAGTTGATGAACCACTACAACAGAGGTGTCACTATGATAAGGTATTTCCCAGGTGTGGAAAGGGTGGTCCTTAGGGAGGTAGAGTTGGTAGAGGAGTAAGAGGAGCTATGGTTGGTGGATTACACTATGAGATCCTTCTGCCACCACCACCAGGTGTTCCACATCAAGCTCAGGGATCTAACAGATGGGGCCACAAAAAATGCAGGCTTTGGAGGCTTATGATACCATAGAACACAATATGATAAGAGGTATGATCTATGTGTTTTATACTCTTGATTCAGTATTAGTATAAATAGTTGTTATTCATTCCTTTATCTACATACTCCTACTGCGAGAGTTGGAGCTCCCAGTCAAGGCGTTATCCCAATAGCTTCACATTGAAGTTCATATAGGGAACACTTCTTATGTATATTTCATCTTCTGGTAGCGTGAGCTATCATTTGGTGGAGAAAGGTTCACGTGGGACCTTTTGTTTGTCATGATGGAACCCTATGAAATCATCTTGGGTATGGATTGGTTGTCCATGGTTCAATCCCATATCGACTGTCACCCCAAACAAGTCATATGCTTATGTGCTGATGGAAAAAGATTCTCCTTTTCTAGTGAGATAGATCTCATGGAAGGGAAAGTGTGTTTTGTGAGGAGGATAAAACCCATTTCCAATCAGTCAGAGAGTATAGCCCTTGGTCCAATAGGATCTTCAGGCATCTGGGTTCCTTCATTTGTGTAGGATTATATGTACATCTTCCCCAAAGATGTTTCGGGACTACCTTTGAGGTGGGATATAGGTTTTTTCACTGACTTGCATATAGGGAAGAATATGATATCTTTTACGGAATATTAGATGGTGCCTAATGAGCTCTGGGAGCTACAACTGCAGTTGGAGTACCTTTTAGAGAAAGGTTTCATCAGACCCAGCGTGTCCCCCCGGGAAGCTCTGGTGTTGTTAGTAAAAAAGAAGGGTGGGATCTTGCAGCTTTGTGTAGATTATCATCGCCTGAACTAGGCCATGATAAATAACAAGTACACCTTTTTGAGGATTGGAAACCTCTTCGACTAGTTGCAAGGTGTGAGATGATTCTCAAAGATCGATATTTGGTTCAACTATCACCAATTGAGGGTTTGTGAGGCTGATATTCCAAAGTTGGCATTCTGATGTCACTACAGACACTATGAGTTCCTAGTGATGCCCTTTGGTGTAATGAATTCCCCCACCAAGTTTATGGATTTGATTAACCGAGCCTTTTATCCACAATTGGACCGGTTTTTATTGTCTACATCGACAACATCCTTATCTATTCTAAATCAAAGGAGGAGCATACAAAGCACTTGAGGATGGTCTTAGGATTTCTTCTAGATAACTATCTTTACATAAGTCTCCCGAAGTAATAGTTTTGGATTCATGAGGTTCACTTTCTAGGGAATTTCATTTCTAAGAATGGTTTAGCCATGGATCCAGTGAAGATCAAAGTAGTACTTTATTGGGATCCTCCCAAGAACATGTCATAGGTGTGGAGATTTCTTGATTTTATAGGGTACTATAGTAGGATTGTGGTAGACATCTTTAGGATCACAACCCATTTTGACCACCCTAATGCAGAAATGGCTACCGTTTACCTAGTATGAGTAGTGAAAGAGGGCCTTTGAGGAGTTCAGAAGAAGGCTGACAAGTGATCCAGTTTTGAGACTACCAGAGGAAGACACTGAGTTTGTAGTGTATATCAATTCCTTAGAAACCAGGCTTGGTTATGTGTTGATATAGCGGTAGGAAGTTATCACATATAGGTCAAGGTATTTACATCCCCATGAGTATAACTACACAACTCATGACCTAGAACTATTATTAGTAGTCTTCACCCTATGGATTTGGATACACTATCTTCAGGGAGAGCACTTTGTGGTTTACTTAGACCATCATAGTATCTAGAATGTCTTCACTCAGAGATACCTGAACCTGAGACAATGAAAATGGTTGGAGTTCATGTAGTACTATGAATTTTAGATAGTATATACTCTAGGGAAGGACAAAATTGTAGAATATTATATTAGTAGGAAGTCCTGGGATCACTTAGTGTAAGAGGATTTGGAGCAGTTGGTCTCATTTAAGCTAACCCTGATAGAGTAGAAGGGTAAAACTTTTCTATAGTTGATGGTGGTGACTCCTTCACTTCTTGATTATGTGAGAGAGTTCCAGTTGGGGTACATCGATTGTGAGGTCATAAGTGATCATATATCTATAGGTGACTCACCTGATGGATATTTTGAAGTGGGTAATCATGTCATCTTATTATAGGGGCAGGCAATGGTTCTAGTCACGATGTAAGAGGATGTGATGTGAGAGTTCCAAACATCTCCCCTGTATATACATCCTAATGTGGGGAAGATGTACATAGATCTCCAACAATAGTTTTGGTGGTCCAAAATGAGACAAAATTTAGCTGAGTTCATCTCTCAATGCCTCACCTATAAGTAGGTGAAGGATGAACACTAAGTTCTAAAAGGTTTTTTTCAACCCCTTGAGATCCCGGAGTGGAAGTGGGATGGAATATCAATAAACTTTATCATAGGGTTACCATGCACATCGAAGTTATATAATGCCATATGGGTGATAGTTGACTAACTCATGAAGTCGGCACACTTCCTTGTGATCAGGGAGTAGAGTTCGATAGAGAGTTTGGGGCAGCTTTATGTACGAGAGATTGTTCTCCTTCATGGGGTAACCTCAATGATTGTATATGATCATAATGCGCAACTTATGTCACAATTGCGGAGAGGCCTATCGGAGGCATTTGGGACCCAGATGTAGATGATTATAGCATTTCAACCCCAGAACAATGGGCAGATTGAGCTCACTATCCTAGTGCTAGAGGATATTGTAATGTCTTAGATTTTTTGTGTATTATTTTTAAATATTATATGTAATTATTATGAGACCATTCTTTTCAGCGGTGTGCGATTCTGAGGCCCAGAATGCCCGGAATAAATGTTTGAAATAAATTAAACTTTTAAATAGCGTGTGCGAGCAGTTTTCCTGAAAAAGTGGAATAACTTTTAAATGGGTTACCGAATCAGAAATATGAGGACACCGTGGTGTTCAGAGTAGAGACTTTACCTTAGGCTGATCCTAACATCGACCGACATGGTTAAACTGCAAAATTTAGTTTTTGTACATTTTAAAGGAAATAAAATAAACTAATAATTTATTTTAAATGTTTCCTTAAAAACAATGACCTAATTTCCCTCCCTATTAATACCTTCTTATAGAAAGTTTGTAGGGCTAGCTACATAAACCTGTGAATTTAAGATTTTCTGTTGGATCTTCAGAGGATAACCCATTGGCAGATGATGACGGTGTGATCAATCGACACATCTCAGATTTGACAAACCTCGCCAACAAACATGATGCGACAATCGTTCTTCAACCAAATCGAGGTAGAGGTTTTGTTTTGATTTGTTCTTTCGCCATTCTTTGATTAAACGATGAATGCGGATCAATCCAGGAACAGGTTGATCCATGGATCATGCATTCTTGAGGGATGGTTATTATTTTCATTTCTTCTAGGGTTTTTGATCCTGGAATTGGTTTCAATGATAACTATTGAATTGTTTTTGATTCTCCCTGTTTAATCCTTCTAATGGGAGAAAATTGACATTGTGACGAATGATGGCGGAGGTGTGTTCCTCTTTTGGTTTATTGAATATCTTCCTCCTTCGCCCAACATTCATCACATTCTTTTAGGGGTGACAAAAACAGATCGTTGAGAAACCATTCCAAAACGCAATGATCCCAAATCAGATATCAAACATCGCGACGACCTAACAGAGGTGAGACAAACATGGAGAACGAAAAATCAACTCAGATCGAGGAGGACTATTCTTCGAAAGTTCTTTGTACAAGTGGACCAAGACATGTTTTCGAGGATGATCGGAGGCCCAAAAATAGTGGAGATGACTTCGGGATGTCGAGGCGACCTCAATCTTGGAGGTTCGCATCGATCGAATGACCAGATCGACAAACGGATGATTCCCCAGGGTGCAGAATGAAGAACGTGACATTCTGGAAAAACCCAAAGAACACAGTGTGTTATTCACTGAACATACCATGTGGGGTTAGCATGGTAGCGGCTAGGTCTCTCACACTATACACGGTGAAGGACATGACGTTCTCCCAGAAGACATAGTGTGTGGGACCCACTGAATGATGGATGGAGTTACCAGGCGATAGGAAGCGTAGACATGGCGTGTGACCACTATCACACGACATATTGGTCCTTACATGGGACTTGACGTGTATATCAGATGATACACAGACACATGGTGGAGTACACACCATACACTACACCACACGACCAGACAAGGCCAGTTATGCAGGTCACCCCATGTACTGGTTACATGGGTTAGCATACACAGGTTGAGGCCATGTTACGAGCACACATAGAGTGGACCCCGAATACCTTTACACGACATGTGATCCTTCCTACATGTTGTTTATATGCGTTTTTACACGGAATATTCTCCAAACTCAGGCCATTGTACACGGCTAGTACCTTGAGTCAGGGGACACGATGTGTGACCACTCCTACAGGCTGTATACTCCCTTCTACATGGCTTGAATATTTTTCCCACCATTCCTTGGCTAGGTTTTTTTTGGGTTTTGCCCCTTTTCTCATTTCCCTGAAGGTCAAGTATCATTTACATCTACAGGAGTATGATTCCTTTAGAAGGAATTTCTGAGATAGAGTTAGGTATCCCTGTAAGAGGCCTAGAGAGAGATCCTATATCCATTCTTGACCCTAGGTAGAGTCAGGTATCGACATGACTAGTCCTACAAGACTCTGATCCTTTACTTAGCAGGTGAATCTAGATGAGTTGTAGTATCTGAAAAGGCCCTAGAAGTGATCCTCATATTTTTATCATGATATTTTCAAATTGAGGAGTGTGTTCTCCTGAAATGAGTGTATCTATGCTCTCTTCAGATCTATTAGTGCATATATCTCTCTCATGTATTTTCCTGACGAATAGTACTTCTCGAATGGACGTCATCAGAGCTTTTAGACTTATAGAGAGAGTTCTCCTAGACGAGTGCTTTGTGGAATCTTCGAACTGAATCCCCAGTGTGGGTATGCGATCATTGTAGACAACAAGTCTAGGTTTCGAGTATATATGGATGTGTTTCTCTTGATATATGTTCAGTAGACATATGCTGTGTAGAGATTACTATACCTTTACTTTATGTATTGCAATATGGTTTTTGGGATCCTCTACTGAGTATTGTTATACTCACCCATGTACAGGCTTTGACCGCATGTGTCGTGTCTTGTGCAGACGAGCGACCTTTTGGAAGAGTCCAGGGAGGACAAGACCGGACTGAGCCTTCTGAGTTCCTTGTAGGACGAGGTGTTCCTATGAATACAAGCAGTAGTCCCAGTACCTATTTGTTCTTATAGGTTTGAAATTGTAGTTTATAGTCTCTTATTTTTGGTGGGATTGTATTTTGGCTCAGTTTACTTTCCTCACTTTCCTTTTTGTTGTACTCTGTTGGTTGGGTTTAGTTGTATGCATGCATTTTGTCCCTTAGTGGTTTTTACTTTTCAATACTTGTGGTCTTAGATATTTGTGCATGTGTATAGGTACTTAGGCGATGCATCCCATGTTAGTGATATGCCTACTCAGTTCTATTCACCGACCCCTAGCCTATTAGAGGTAGGCTTGGGGATTCAAAACACGGGCCCCACTGGGATGGGTCATGACAGAGTGGTATTAGAGGTGGTTGGTTCTACCTTAGGACCAAGAGTCTGTGCTATTAGTTTGGGGAAACAGTGTTAAGTGTTTCGAGCCCAGCTTTCAGGCTAGGGACTCCAGTGTTAGTGCGGGTAGCCGATATATCCATACACCAGGACTCTAATAACCTGCTTTTCGACTTAGTATACGAAAACACTAGTTGTAGGAAAACAAAATAATGACATATGCATTATATAGGAATGGGTTTTGTTTTCCATTTCCTTTAATGTCAGTTATCCAGATATACTCATTGACCATGGTACATCTTGTTTTTTTACAGGATGCCTTCGCGACGTATAATTTCTAGGATTCAATAGCTCGATCATGAGGATGACCCCCTTAGCGACGAGGCTTCGATACAGGGACTAGTTCACCAAGTGTTACCTCTAGGTGGTGAACCTACTATACCACCACTAGTGAAGCATCCCATGGTACCTGCAGTACCAACAGACAAGGGGTGCATGCTGAGCGCGATCCATGAGTTTTAGAGATAAAGACCCCTTAGGTTTCAAGGAAAGCCGGACTCTCACGCGGTTGAGGACTGGCTTGAGGTGGTGACCAGAGTTTTTCATCTAGTGAGGACACAAGCAGACCAGATAATGATCCTAAGAGTGAGCCTTCTTCAGGGTTTGGTGGGATAATGGTGGAGTTTGACCATGTAGACTCATGACAAGGATAATATTTCATGTATAGAGTTTGATCAACTCTTTAAGGAAGATTTATCTTTAGTTATGCTGAGAGAAGTGCGTATCCAAGAGATTATTCAGCTCCAACAGGGCAGTTTGGTAGTGGATGACTATTCATCGATGTTCACCAACCTTGCCAGGTACTTGATGGATATGGTCAGGGACCAGTACTTCATAGATCGGACCTTTGACCGAGGTCTATGACGGGACATTTGAGCTAGTGTTGTGCCTATATTCATATCAACTTATGATGGAGTGCTCGAGCGGGCCTCGGTGATTGAGAGTTTCTTAGCGAAGCAGAGATAGCCAGTGACGGTCAGCAGTAGGAAGACAGGTGTAGATACTTTAGAAGTAGTGAGACGACATCAAGCACAGGGTTTGAGACATGGGAGATGTCACAGGAGGACCCAAGATAGGGGATTGACAGTCCAGGGCTCTTAGGCTAGATCCAGTCAGCCTAAGGAGAGGTAATGCTACTCGTGTTATAGTAGAGGACATCTCTCTAGAGACTTTCCAACCCATCAAGCTGCTGATAGGGAGGTAGTGGATGGACCACCGAGGTAGAGGTAGAGAGTGGAGAAGACTGACCCTCTAGGCAGTGGACGTGGCATAGAATTAAGGAGAGTTTCAGGTGGTGTAAGATGCTTTGATCTACTTCCACCACCCCTAGGAAGTCCACACTAGGCTCAGAAAGCTGGGGGACAGGGGCGGGGACAACTGCATGTGGTCGAGGCGTACGACCCAGGGACTCCAGGGATGATATGAGGTATGATTTTGGTATTTTAAACCTAAGATACCATACTTATAGACATAGTTTCTAGTCATTCCTTCATCACCACATGTCTTATGTGAAACACTGAGATTCCAGTAGAGCCACTGACTCGACCCTTATTATTGGAGACACCTACGGGAGGAGACTCGATGATCACGCATCTTTGCAGATAGTGTGATCATTCCCTTGGAGGTGAGAGTTTTGGTTGGAACCTAGTGTCGAGGGCTTACGATTTCATTCACGGTATGGACTGGTTATATTTAGTCCATGTCCATATTGAATGCTTTAGGTGAAGAGTGCAGTGTGTCCGCAGCGATGAGATGAGGTTTTCCTTTGTTGGTGAAAAGGAGACCCAGGAAGCACAAAACAGGCTCATGCATAAGAGGGTGCATTTGATCACTCATGGGTTGTCTATCCTTACCCTTAGAGAAGTAGATGTTGGGAGCTTCTAGTTCCTGATAGTAGTGGTGTAGTATGAGGACGTCTTTCTAGAAGATGTTCTAGGATTACCTCCCCACCGGGAGATCAACTTCTGTATCGACTTACACCCCAGGACGACACCGATATCCTCACCAGCATATCGGATGGCTCCCATAGATCTTAGCGAGCTGAGGGTGCAGTTGGAGGATTTGCAGAGTAAGGGATTCATAAGACCCAGAATTTTCCCCTAGGAAAAACCGATTTTTTTTCCAAGAAGGCAGACGGGAGTTTGAGGCAGTGTGTGGATTACCATCACCTGAACTAGGTGACGGTGAAGAAAAAGTATCCATTATCAAGGATCAATGACCTCTTTGATTAGCTAATAGGGGAAAATTGTTTCTCTAAGGTTGACCTCAGGTTAGGTTATCACCATCTTCGAGTATGGGGTGAGGATATACCGAATATGACTTTCAAATACCGTTGCAGTCACTACGAGTACTTGGAGATTCCTTTCAGCGCAATGAATGCCTCCATAGTGTTCACAGGATTTATGAACCAAATATTCTAGCCGTACTTAGACCGGTTCATAGTGGTCTTCAGTGACTACATCCTTGTGTACTCGGTATTAGAGGAGGAGCACGTGAGGCACCTACATATGGTTATAGACGTACTCTGAGAGCACCATATTTATGGGAATCTCTCAAAGTGCCAGTTCTAGATACTAGAGTTCCACTTTCTAGGACATGTTATCTCAACAGATGGAGTAGAAGTGGACCCAGCCAAGGTTGAGGTGGTGTTAGCATGGGATCCACCCCAGAGCGTGATAGAGGTGTGTATCTTCCTTGGGCTAGCATGATACTACCATATATTTATCCCTGATTTATCCCGGATATCATCACTGATGATAGCCTTGACCCAAAAGGTACAACCTTTCGTATGGATGAAGAAGTTCTAGTATGTTTTTTGGCAGTTAAGGAAGAGTTTGATGAGTGCACCGATCTTGAGATTACCAAAGAAGGGTTTCAGGTATGTAGTTTTATATGATGCATCAGGGACTGGGCTTGGATGTTTCTTGATGCATAGACAACCAGTTATTGCTTTTGGTTTGTGCTAGCTTAGGCCACATGAGCAGAACTATGCGACCCATGATCTTGAGTTGGCAGTGGTAGTCTTTGCATTAAAGATGTGGCGATACTACCTAATGGGAGAACAGTTTATTGTCTACTATGACCATAATAGCCTCAAGTACATATTTTCATAGAGGGATCTGAATTTGGGGTAGATTAGATGGATAGAGTTCCTCCAGGATTATGATTTTGATATCATCTATACTCCTAGGATAGGGAACGTTGTGGAAGATGCTCTCAACAGGAGATCGAGTTTTTAGCTGCTAAGCAAGGAATCAGAGTATTTGGCCTTACTATAGTTATCCTTCATGAATGGAGATGGTGTATATTATCTCCATTTTATGGTTTTCACCCCTCCACTCTTGTAGCGAGTCAGGGAGCACAACTAGGGAATGTCGACTGTGAGATTTTACGTGCTCAGTTATCCACATGAAATGCTCTTGATGGATATTCTCAAGGTAGGGAGCATGTAATCCTTTTAAAAGGACACACAGTTGTTCCAGTGGCATTACAGGAGGAGGTTATGAGGGAGTTTCATGCACCCCCCTTGGTGGTACATCCTGGAGTGGTGAAAATGTACCAGGACCTCCAGCGTCATTTCTGGTGGACATGTATGAAGAAGGAAGTAGCAGAGTTCATTTCTCAATTCCTTACATGCCAACAAGTGAAGGTTGAACACAAAGTTCTAGCAGAGTTAGATCACCCTCTGGAAGTTCTAGAATGGAAGTGGGATGGAATATCGATGGAATTTGTGATAGTTTTACCATGGACATCCAAGGGACACAATTCTATCTAGGTGATCATTGAATGACTCACCAATTCAGCTAACTTCCTAGCTATCAGGGAGTAGAGTTCCGTAGAGATATTGGGATGCCTCTACATGTAGGAGATAGTTCAGATTCATAGTGTCCCTTTGAAGATAGTCTTAGATCGCGATTCTCGTTTCACATCCCAGTTGTGGAAGGGATTGTAGGAGGATTTTGGGAATCATCTACACTTGAGCACAACATTCCATCCCCAGATAGATGGTCAGATAGAGAGGAACATTCAGGTTCTAGAGGATATATTATGGACTTGTATATTGGACTTTGGTCACATTTTGGAGGACAACCTACCACTGGTAGATTTTGCATACAAAAACAACTACCACTCCACCATTGGCATAGCACAGTTTAAGGCCCTATACGGGTGACCCTACCGGTCACCGCTCCTCTGGACTGAACTTAGAGAGTTAAAACACATGGGTCCAGAGTTGGTGAGAGCTACCAACAAGAAGGTGTAGATCATCCAGGAGCAGATAAAGAATGTACAGAGCTGGTAGAAGTCTTATGATGACAGATGACAGAGACCTCTGAAGTTTAAGGAGGGGGACCATATCTTCCTTTGGGTCTCACCTTGATGAGGGTTGCAGAGATTTGGACGGGCCAGAAAATTGTCTTCAAGGTTTATCATCCCTTTTTAGATACTGCACAGAGTTGGAGAGGTGGTGTACCACCTAGCTCTACTGCCGCAGTTGCACCGGGTGCATGATGTCTTCTATGTGTCGCAGCTAATGAGGTATGTGAATGACCCATTACATGTCGTTAAATGGGGCGAGCTGGACATCGAGGATGGAGAGACCTTCGTAGAGTACCTAGTGGAGATTGAGGATCAGCAGTAGAGGATCCTTCATGTGTAGTGATTCCCTTTGTGCGTGTTTGGTGGTAGCATGAGAATCTTTAGGAGAGCACATGAGAGTGGGAGGCTCAGATTCATGCGCAATACACACATATGTTTGAGTAGCCTTTTGTTTTGGATTTTTTGGGACCTAAAGACCTAAGGTGGGGAGAATGTAATGTCTTGGATTTTCCATGTATTTTTTTTAAATATTATATGGAATTATTACAAGACCAATATTTTTGACAGCGTGCGATTCTGAGGCTTGGAGTGCCTGGAATAAATGTTTGAAATAAATTAAACTTTTAAACAGCGTGCACGAGAAATTTTCCTAAAAAAGTGTAATAACTTTTAAACGGGTTCCTGAATCAGAAATCTGAGGACACCATGTCATTTACAACAACAAATTTACCTTAAGCAGGGCTTAACATCGACCGACGCGGGTCGACTGCAAAAGTTAGTTTTTGGATGTTTTAAAGGAAATAAAATAAACTAATAATTTATTTTAAATGTTTCCTTAAATTTAGAAACCTAATTTTCCTCCCTATTAATACCTGCTTATGGAAAGTTCACAGGGTTAGCCATATAACCCTGCAAATTGAGGATTTTCCATTGGAGATTCAGAGGAGAACCTGTTGGCAGACGACGACGGTGCGATCGATTGATGCATCTTGAATTCAACAAACCTATCTAATGAACATGACACAACTATCATTATTCAACCGAATCAAGGTAGGGGTTTTATTTTGATTTATTCTTTCCCCATTCCTCGATTAAACAATGAACATAGATCAACACACAAATAGGTTGATCCGCGGATCGTGCGTTCTTGCGGGAGGGTTATTATTTTCATTTCTTTTGGGGTTTTGATTCGATAATTGGTTTAAATGATAATTTTTGAATTATTTTTTATTTTACCTATTTAATACTTCTAACGGGAGTGAATTTATTCCATTTAAAATGATGGAAAAGGTGTGTTCCTCTTTTGGTTTATTGAATTTCTTCCTCCTTCACCCTGTGTTCTTCGTGTTATTCATGGGGTGACGAACACCAAATCATTGTGAAACCATTTTGTGATGAAAAAAATCCCAAATCAGAGATAGAACATCTCAATGACCTAGTAGAGGTGTGACGACAGTGACAGATGATGAATTGGCTCGGATTGAGGAGGACCATTCTTTAAGTGTTCTTCACACGGGTGGACTAAGATGTGTCTTCAGGGATGATCAGAGGCCCAAAAACAATAGAGACAACTTCGGGATGTTGGGGAAACCTCAATCTTGGAGTTTTTCATCGATCAGACAAACATATCGACGAACGAACAATCCCCGAGGTGCAGAACGAAGAATGCGACGTTCTAAAAAACCCGAAGAACACAGTGTGTTCTTCGCTAAACATGCCATGTGGGGTCAGCATGGTAGCGGCTAGGTCTCGTGCGATTCCCACAGTGAAGGACATAGTGTGCTCCCAGAAGACATGGTGTGTGGGACCCACCCAATGGAGGCTAGAGTTACCAGGTGGAAGGAAGTGTAGAAACAACATGTGACCACTATCACATGACGTGTGGGTCCTTACATGGGACTCAATGCATTTCTCGAATGATACACAGACACAGGGTGGAGTACATGCCATGTACTCCACCACAAGACCAGACGATGATAGTTATGTGGGTCACCCATGTACTAGTTACATGGGTTGACATACATGGCTTGACGCCGTGTATGGGCATATGACCAACGTACACGGAGTGGACCCCAGATACCTTGACACGGAATTTTATCCTTCATACACACCATGTATATGTGATTTTACATGACATGTTCTCCAGACTCGGGCCATTGTACACAGGCAGTACCAGGAGTCAGGGGACACGGCGTGTGACCACTCCTACACGTTGTGTACTCCCTTCTATATGGATTGAATCTTTTTACACCATTCCTTGGACAAGTTTCGTTTGGGTTCATGACTCTTTGCTCATTCCCTTAAAGGTTAGGTATCATTTCCATCCACATGAGTATGATCTCTTCAACAAGATTTTTTGAGATAGAGATAGCTATCCCTTCAAGAGGCTCGGAGCGAGATCCACTATCCATTCTTGACCCTAGGTAGAGTCAGGCATCGATGTGACTAGTCCTATAGAATTCCGACCCTATACTTAGTAAGTGAATCTAGATGAGTCATGGTATCCGCCAAGGCCCTGGCAGTGTTCCTCATCTGTGTATCATGATCTTTTCCAACTCAGGAGTGTGTTCTCCCGGAATGAGTGTCTCTGTTCTCTCTTTAGATCTATCAGTGCATCTATCTTTTTCATGGATTTTCTTGATGAATAGTACTTCTTGGATGGATTTCATCCGAGCTTTTAGACTCTTGGATTTAATTCTACCAAATGAGTGCTTTGTGGAATCTTCGAACTGAATCCCTAGTGTGGGTATGCGACCGTTGTAGACTATGGGTCTGGGTTTCGTGTATATCTTGATGTGTTTCTCTTTCTATATGTTCAGTATAAATATACTGTGTAGAGATGAATGTACCTTTACTTTGTGTATTTCTTTGTGGTTTTCAGGGTCCTCTACTAAGTATTTTTATACTCACCCCTGCAAGGGCTTTTCCTGCACATGTCATGTCTTGTGAAGACGAGTGACCTTTTGACGGAGTCCAAGGATGACCAGGACCAGACCGATCCTTCTGAGTTCCTTGCAGGCTGAGGTGTTCCTACAGCTACGAGCAACATTCCTAGTACCTCTTTGTGCTTACAGGTTAGACTTTGTAGTTTATAGTCTCTTGTTTTTTTGGGCTTGTATTCTGGCCCATTTTACTTTCCACACTTTTCTTTCCATTGTACTTTGTTGGTTGGGTTTAGTTGTATGCATGAATTTTTTCCCTTAACGGTTTTTACTTTTCATCACTTCTAGGCTTTGAGATGTGTGCGTGTGTACAAGTACTTAGGAAATGCCTCTCATGTTAGTGATATGCCTAATCGGTGCTAGTCACCAGCCCCTGGATTATTGGAGGTGGGCTTGAGGAGTCATGATATGGGCCCCACTAGGACGGGTCATGATAGATATCCCGAGAGATTTCATGTTAGGCTTTAGGAAGAGTTAGGAGGATCACCTGCTCTTGGTAGAGTTTGCATACAACAACAAATACCACTTTACCATTAACATAGAACCTTTTGAGGCCCTGTATGGGAGACCCTATAGGTCACCCTTATGCTATATAGATATTGGTGAGACATATCTTGTGGGCCTAGAGATGGTGTAGGTGACGACAGATAAATTCCAGGTTATCTATGAGTGGATGAGGATGGCACAATGTAGTCAGAAATCTTATGAAGATTACTGTTATAGTCCCATTGGACTTCTAATAGGGAGACTAAATTTTCCTAAGAGTCTCCCCACATTGAGGATTATGGAGGTTCATTTGTGGAGGCAAGATATCCCTAAGGTTCATTGGGATATTTGAGATCATGTAGAGGGTTGGTGAGGTTGCTTACTGCCTCACCCTACCCCCAAAGATGGAGTGGGTACATAATTCCTTCCATGTTTCACAGTTGAGGAGATACATGCATGACCCCATACACATTATCGACTGGGGTGAGCTAGACATCAAGGATAGAGCACCTTTGCGGAGCAGCCAACGGTGATCAAGGATCAGTAGGAGCAAACCCCACATGGGTAGAGCATCCCTTTGGTTCTCATGATTTGAAAGCATGGAAATGTGCATCATAGTTCTTAGGGGTGGGAGATCCAAGTGCATGCTTAGTATCCTGAGTTGTTCTCATAGTCTTTCTTTTTGGGGATAAAAAACATGAAAGAGAGAATAATTTAGAGACCCAGTTTTTTCCTTGTAATAATTTTAAATATTTCTTTATATATTTCCAGATCTAGGAACTGATACGATGTGCGATTATGAGGCCTGATGCTCCCATAATTAATTTTATAAAAATATTAAATATATTTTATATTGCACAAAAATGATACATAAAAAAAATGTAATAACTCTTAAATGATAACTCAGATCATAATTCAAGACCACAATTGAGTCCATAACAAGGTGTTTACCCTAAGCACAACATAAAATGGTTTAGTGTGGGGATTCTGAACTCCTCACTCATTGTTGGTACGTTAAGTGAATTAATTAATTATTAAATTAGCAAATTAATTTATTTTAGTGAAATATATAACTCTATAAGAGTTCCTCCTAGAAAATTTATCTAGGATTAGCCACATAAACCCTAGGATAAATCTAGATATCTTCCTACCTCCTTTGTTGGATAATCACACCAGACAGAAATGATATGCCATATCAGATCAGATTAGGTAACAATGAACACAACTAATTCCTTCAAATCATTGGTGGATGCATTCTTCATCAACAATCGATCCAAAATCGAGGTAGGACTCATTAGTTGGTGTTGTTACACCATTTTATTAAATATTTAAGTAGATTGATTTTTTTCTTCGATCTGTACTCTTTTTACTGCCTTTTCATGTGCTTGAGTAATGAAATTCAATTAATTTCTTTGGTTTCTAATCCATAAATCACTATTCTTGAATGTTGGATAAGAACGCTTGGACAACAATCATTTAAAACTTTGTTATGGTTCCTTTATTCCCAATCTACTTCATGTTCTTCACTGGTTGGATCCCCATGGTCTTAGTTTGACTTTTCTAAGAGGTATCAAGCCCGATCAGACCCTCAGACTCATGATAGATTGATGAAACACCCAAGAATCGATAAGTGAAGCATAGATACAGGATCTTTTCAAGGAAATAATGATCATTATGATGGTTTGAGATCAAGAAATCCATGATGGAATGAGTGGTTGTGGAAATACTTAATAGTGAAACCCTAACAGACCTATGGTTGCTATTTTCTAGTGAACGACAGCTGAGATCCGATGTTTTCGGTTAGATCCATCTTTTTAGGGTATATTGGAGGCCAAAATCAAATTAGAATATATAGATTCAAGCATGGATTGAAGATATGGGATTTATGAAAAAATCATGACTACATGCTGCGTTCAAGTATGAACACACGATGTGTATCCCCTCAGCAACGATGGCCAAGGTTTCAAAGAATTTAAGGATGGCACGATGTGTATTCCTTCTACACGTCGTGTATCCCTTCCCCAGTTGGACAACCCATGTGATGGATAACATGGAAGGGGACCTGTGTGGAAATACATGGCCAATTACATGGCTGTGTACCTGAGTACATGAACATGACTAGGTCATAGGGGTGGCAACCCATGTGAGGCCACACATCGTGTGCTTAAGTACACAAACATAGGAAGAAAGTACATGGACACGACCAGTGGACACAGACCAAGTCTCGGTTAGCCTGGACACGTAGTGTAGTCCACCTACACGGCATGTTATACTACATGGTATGGAACCATGTACCATACAGGTACATGAATAGGTGGTGGAGTGGGACCACATACCATATGGGTACCCTCACACGCTGTGTTCCCCTAGTTACTTTCTTTCAGAAACTTAAACCGTTAGTATCTCCTTTATTTGAACTTGTATTTTGGACTACGAGTAGCCTATAATGAGTTTTTTTGACATAGAATATGATTGTTACCTTGATTACGAGTTTAGAGATACGATGTGGAATGTTTTGGGCTAAACACCTACTAAGGCGATTCCCGATGACAACAGTTATCATGCTAGATCACCAGAGACTCCTTCCAAGTGGTACCCTCTAGTTGAACTTGGTAGTGGGTCCTCAATTACTTTAGAGTGGTACCCTCTAGGTGAGATGGGAAGTGGGTCCTCAATGCCTTATGAGTGATACCTTCCATTAGAGATGGGTAGTGGGTCCTCGATGCCTTATGAGTGGTACCCTCTAGTTGATTTGGGCACTGGGTCCTCGATGCCTTCTGAGTGGTACCCTCTAATTGATATAGAAAGTGGGTCCTTGACACATTCTACGTGGTAACCACTAGTTGAGTTGGGCAGTGGGTCCTCGACACCTTCTGACTGGTACCCTTAAATAGAGCTGGGCAGTGGGTCTTTGGTGCCATTAGAGTGGAAACCCCCATGAACATGGGTGTGGGTGCTCTACAGATACTTGTAGAGTGGAACCCTCATGTTGTACTAGGTCATGGATCCTATACTTCAATTTTTTACCCCCTTGACTATGAGGCACAGTGTCGAGGCATGGTTTGACTTGGAAAACTACTTATGGGAAGGCACATGAGATTCTTGGCATCGTTGATAGACTTTTGGAACTGTTGACTACTCTTCTTCTTGGTCTGATCTATGAGATGGATATCCCCTTACTCTCTCATTTGGGATCCTTTGGCTGAGCATATATATATATATATATATATTAATATATATATATATATATATATATACTTTCTTCTATATCCGCACCTTGGATTTTGATACTCTCATTCCAGGAGAGGAAAAGATGTGAGATGTATACCATGTTCTTTTTGTGTTTAGATTCTTGTGGTTGGATGAGTCTACTCTACTACTATAGGTAAAAAATAATATATATGTAGTTCATCTACTCACTATTTTTATCCCCTTGTGTTTTGATGAGCTTACTTTCACTCTTGGTTGGGTTGAGTTATTTTCTTTGACTGTATCTTGCATCTGCTGTATTTATTTCCTATTGTATCTCTTACTACTCCCCCTTCAACTTTTGGGGTGTCTAACTGGGTATGTTTATACTCACCCTTTCATGGGTTTTTCCCTCACACATTGTGTTTTATGAAGATTATTAATAGTTCGACATGAATTCAAAGGAGCTTAGGGATACTGGGTTCTTAGACCGCATATGGTGGTCATAGCTTGAGTTTTAGAAGATGAGATCTCTTAGTTGTTTAATTTTCCAATTCTGTTAGGTTGGGACATATTTCTAGTTGGGTTTGTATTTTCACCCTTTATTTTTCATTTTACACTACCGTTCTCTTATACTCTCTATAGGTTCATGCGTGTTTAGTTTGGTTTACAATAGTGTTGTATCTTTTATTCTTCCCCTATAAACTTTTACATCGAGATGTCTATGTGTGTGTGCATACTAGTACTTAGGAAAAGGCCTCCCTAAGTTAGTTTTGACTTCGGAATTGGTCACCACCCCTAGCCTATGGAGGCAGGCTCGGGGTAGTTGGGGCTCGAGCCTAGGATTGGGTCAATTCATGATAAGCACTATCTCTATCCAAATAAGGGATGTATCTCCAATATCATTATAGCATAAGGGTGACCTTTAGTGTCTCTTGTACAGGGCTTAGAAAGGTTCCATTCCAATAGTAGAGTGATAGATGTTTTTATAATAAAAATATACCAAAAGAAAATGATCCTCCCAGATTCAGTTGAAGTCTAAAACACATCCTCTCAGCATGTCCTCCAACACCAAGATATTCCTCTTAGTCTTCCCATCTATATGGGGATGAAACTCTATTCTCCTCCTCATCTGGGTATCTAAGGCCTCCTTCAATCCTCTTTAAAACTGTGATGTGAACTCAGAATCATATCTAGAGATGACTATAGAGGGTACCCCATGAATCCATAAAATATCCTGTACATATAATAGTCCTAAACTCTTAACTGAGGTCTGATCCTTGATGTCCATAAAGTATGCTGAATTGGTAAGTCATTTTACAATCACCCAGATAGCATCATGAACTATCAATATCTATAGAATAATTGTCATAAAGTCCATGTATATTCTACCCCATTTCCACTCAGGGATCTCAAGAGTTTGTTTGAAATATACAAGAAATTGATGCTCAAGATTTACCTACAAATATGTGAGACACCAAGTGATGAACTTGGTGACACTACGCCTCATGCCATCCCACAAAAACTACCACTAAAGGTCCTTGTAAATATTTTACACAATGTTATGTATAATGAATGGGTATCTATGAAACTTCCTCATCAACTCCTCACACAACATGACTTGAACCACCGTGCCTTCCTAAAAAAGGATGATTTTCTCCCCTCCTTTGCTTCAATGGCCCGAAGGCCTTCATTTTTTATTGATTTTTGATAATCCACCTTTCAAGGGATGAGGTGGAACCCTTACAAGGCCCGTAGGCGTACGTATTATATGGCCTGTAGGCCTTAAATGGATTCATTGCCCGTATGCTTCAAACATTACATACAAACCAGACTAACTACTTAGAACTGCTCCTCCCCAGCATCTTCATCATGAAATCATCTCTCTACCTTCACACGGATATTCAGCTAGGATTTCCGGTGCATGAACAAGCTTGTCCCAATGGTAGGTGTCATAACCTCTCATTATTGCAATCCTTTTAGCTTCTGCTATGGTGAAATCTCCTTGCTTGTCCTCCTTCTGAAGCTTGTTCCTTGTAGGTTGACTGGTTTGCATCTACACTTAAGGTGGCCTGAAGGCCTTACTGACCCGAATTCCTGGGTGGCCCGAAGGCCTTAAAGGACTCGGGGAACAAATCGGTGGCCCGAATGCCCAAACAGGGGAATATTCCTGGCTGATACAGTTCCAAACAATGCCTGCTATAGTTCCCACTACAACACCTGCTACAGTACTACACAGTTCCTACTACAGTACCTGTTACAGGCCTTATACAGTAATGCTATAGCCCTGAAAATTATCCTCCGCCTGGATTTGATCTCGGGTCACCTGGATGCACTTAATGAGTCCTCACCAATTGGGTTGAGGCTCATGTGCCTCCCCTCCTTTAAAAAATCCATATGGTGCATCTCTTAAGGATATATGGTTATGTAAAAGCTCAAAATTGATGTCTTCCAACTAAGTATCTCTCACATGATAGAGAAGTGGAGGGGTCACCACCATCGAATTAAGAAAAACTGGATCCCTCTCTTCCACCGGGGTCAGCTATAACAAACCCATCTACTCAGACACCACCTCTACCAGGTGAGAACATGATTTTATACTAAGTGAATCTTCCACCACATTTTCCTTCCCAGGAGTATAGAATATCAAGAAGCTATAGTCATAAAAGGAATCAAACTAATGCCTCTATATCAAGTTAATATCTCTATAAGTTAATATGTTCCTAAGACTCACATGGTCTGAGTAAGGATCAAAATGATCACCCAGAAGATAGCGCCTCAACATCTTCAGAGTAGAAACTACTACTGCCAAATCTAGGTCGTGAGTCATATAGTTCTGCTCACGGGGCCTTAATTAACTTGACCCATATGCATCAAATACCTACCTCTATATTAATATAGATCAAATAACAACTCTAGAGACATTGAAAAACATTATGTACTCAACTCCCTCCTCTGGTAGTCTCAAAATAGAAGTAATAATCAACCTCAACCTCATCTTCTCAAAGGATCTTTGACACCACTCAGCCTAGGTAAATGGATTATTTTTTTTCAAGGTGTTCTAATGGGATATATTTATAGAGAACTCATCCATGAATCACCTTTAGTAACTCTCCAAATCCAAGAAAAGTACACACCGCTGACACGATATTGGGTGGTTCCCAAGAAAACACCGCATAAATCTTCGTCAGGTCCACATCTAAACCATGATCAGAGATGAAATGCCCCAAAAGTGTACCTTATGGATCCAAAACCGGAACTTAAAGAGATTACCATGAATTTTGTGCTCTTTGAGTAAGTCTATAAAAATCCCTAAGTGCTCTTCATACACCTCCTATGATGTAGAGTAAATGAGTATGTAATCACTGAAGACAACCACAAATAATTCCAAGTATGACTAAAAGATCTAGTTAATAAGATCCATAAACACACCATGTCATTTTTCATAATGAAATGCATAAAATTTAATTCATAGTGTCCATAATGAAATAAAAATGACATATTCAGAATATCATCCTCACGAACCCTCAACTGGTGGTAGCCAGACCCGAGATCGACATTAGAGAACCAACTCACGCCTCTCAACTGGTCTAAGTGGTAATCTATCCTTATAAAAGGGGTGATTATTATTTATCATTATATGATTCAGGAGATGATAATAAAAAAAATCCTCAAACTCTCATCTAAATTTTTCATGAATAAGACTGGAGCTACTCATGGGGACACACTAGGTCTGATTAAATCCTTCTTTGAAGGTCCTCCAACTACACCCTCATCTTATGGAGCTCAATTGGGGATATCTGATATTCCACAAAAGATATTAGTGTGGTCCTAGGGTTAAATTCAATGTATAAGTCCATATACTGCCTCATAGGTAGTCCCAAAATGTCCTCAGGGAAGATGTACATATATTCCTCTACTATTAAAGGAAGCTAGATTCTTGAAGAGTCTGCTACACCTAGGGATAAACTTTCTAACTGATGGGTTATAGGTTACAAATTTCTACTCACAAGGCCCAACTAATTAGCCATGATATCACTCTCACCCACAAAGGATAACCTCATCCCATTTGTTTTAAGGCATATAATTCACCTTCAATGACATTCAATTTGGGTTCGAACTATGGAAAACCATTCCATAACCAATATTACAACATAAGGTTTCATCCTGATGAACAAGAGGTCCCATGATAAACTCTCTCCATTGAGAACCATATCAAACTACTAGCATTTAAGCGATATTAAATATTTTTACCCAGAAGAACCTTTATCAAAATCTACTAGGATAAGGTCTCAATGAGGAGATCTAGATCTCACATGAGAAATATAAAGATGAAGGAATAACTCACATATATGTCTAAAATTACTAGAGAAATAGTATAAAAATCATAGATAATACCTTGAATAATCTTGTGAGATTCCTAGTCATATCTCTCCATAGATTAAAGCTAACCAAAACCTCGACTGCCATCTCTATGAGCCTGGTATGGGACACTTAGTGGTGGTGGTGGAAGTAGCTCATAACATCGTCCTCCACTAGTAAATCCTCTCTCCAAAGCTCCACCTACTCCTCTACTAGCACTGCCTCCTAGGGAGACACCTTGGTCAAGCCTGGGAGATCCCTAATAAAAGTGCTATGTCTTCAATGGTAGTCCATCCACTATTTTTCTACCCTCATCAACATATTGGGTTAGAGAATCACATGCAATGTGACCTCTCCCATTATAAGCGAAGCACTTCCCACTCATGGCTGACCGGTTCATCTATGTGAACCTTGAACCATAGATACTTGTGCCTGAGTCCTACCATGGGATGGTCTCTTGCACTGGGATTCTAATGAATGGCACCTGCTAGATGCTATATACAACTCATTCCCATGATTTCCACCACCAAATCCAACCGCTTGATGTCCCACTACCAAGAATCTCTCTGTAACCAGAGACCTCTCTAGAACTCTAGTATAATTAGGTTTGCACAAGGAGACTACAATGGCACATATGTCTCTAAAAAATCCCTATTAAAACTTATTCACCCTAAAGAATCCATCTCCTAACCTATATAGGGAGTAACACATGAGGTTAGTAAACCTCATGTTATGATAAAAAATCATCATATCACCCTACTATATCTTAAGAAGCTTCTGAATCCACATTAAGTGTAAGAAAAAATGGAAATACTCATATAGAAACATTTTATGGAAGTTTATCCAAGATAGAATCATCTCATCATAGGTATGAACCATCAGAATCCACCAATAACCCACTGATCCATGAAAAATACTGGCTTCCAGCACAACCATATGATTAGTCGGGGTTCAGACAAGCCTGAAGACTCATATCACTGAATCAAGAGAATCCTCCACTGCATGGGGATACATCTTGCCACACAACCTTAATAGTCTCTGATGCTGGAATTTATGTAGTGCTTTAATCCTGCACACATCATCATTTTAACCTACCAGTTTTATCCACTGATCAATAGGGAGGGGTTCATCTCCCTGCCTGCTTGGAGGAAACACCTAATGAGATGGCACCTGAACTAAGACCTTATCAATCAATGGATTATTGTTACAATACTATATTGGTAACTTGGATGGATGTCTTTACTTTAGAATCTTGAAAGTGATTAAGAGGTACCACAGTTAGATGAGTATATATATAGGGGGATAACTCTAGAAGGAAAATTAAAAGACTCAATCCTACATGATGCATGTACCTATGGTTCCCTGTAACCGATTTCATGGTATGCCGAGTCAAAAAGAAGGTAGTTAGAGTCCTGATGAATGGATATGTTTTCCCTCTCTCCAAGACTGGATTCCCTAGCCTGAAAGATGCACTCGGGAAACTCTAACAGTGTTTCCCTAAGTTTCCAATAAATCCTCACCATAGGTCCCACTCCAACACTAACCAAATGACAAAATGATACCACTATATCACAACCTGACCCACTAGGTCCCACCTACCTGGTGGAAAGACAGGTATTGAAAAATCAATCTTTCCTCCAATAGCCTAGGGTCTAGTGGCAAGAACCTAAATGGAATAAACTTAAATGAGAGGCCTTAACCTAATGTACCAATATATATACACACCAACCATCTCCATGAAAAAGTATAGAGGAATAATAAAAGAAAAAAAAAATCTAGAGTATAATCATGAATACAATAATATCTAAGGAAAACATTAAAGTATGATACTATAAACCAAATCAAAAAGGGTAAGATACATGTACAACCACAAATGAAGTCCCAACTTGATAACAACTGAAAAAATAAAACCTAAAGAGAGACCAACTATTGATCTTCAAGTCTGACCACCATACACAGTTAATGCACCCAAGTATCACTAAGCTCCAATGATGTAGCCACCGATCTACCTGTCGTATTCACAAGAAACGACATGTGAGGGAAAATACCTTATATGGGTAAGAATATAAATACCCTATAAGATTCCCCAAAAACCACAAATGGTGAAAAAGAATGATACAATAGAATTTATCTCAAACCATAAAAAGAGGTAAATGAAAACTTAAGATATATTCTCATAAATAAACCCAGATGAGAGAGAAAGGGGATCTATATCTCCACATCCCATATAAGGATGATGAGTTTTCCTATAGATCTAAGGGTCCATCTCTAATGCCTATCATCTCATATGTCTATACAAGAAACCATGTGGAGGACCCGCACCTTACTATTATGGTGCACAGTTGTGGGGGAATAATATACAAAATAGGACCCTCAACCTAGTGTGATAGTGGGTCAGCAAAAAATGATTGAGGAACCATGACCTAGTGAGTCTGGGGGGGGGGTCCACTTAGCAGATAAAGTACTCATGCCCTGGTGCGATAGGGGGTACCACTCAATAGATAGAGGACCTGTACCCTATTTCAATAATGGGTTCCACTCGATTGATAGAGGATCTGCACCCTAGTAAAATGGGGTGGGGGGGGGGGGGGTGACACTCAACCTATATAGAGAGAATGTGGGACCCATACCCTAGTGAAATAGGGGGTTTCTAACCCTGGAATATATTTGATGTCCCTAATGAATCACTGCTATCATTCAAGCATCGCCTGAAGAAGTTTCATGATCGTTACACCTCATGTTGCATATAAAAATCCACTACAATGACTACCATAACATTCTATTTGAAAAAAATACCTAGGATATATAACTCATGGGATACAATCTAAGTTTTAAAGGAAGAGATATACAAGGTAAAAGTTAATGGGATAAATATATGACATGTATGTGGGGTCACATGGCATGTGACCTTTCCTTGTATCCTAGTCTTATTATCCCCTATACATGTCTGGGAATCCATGTAAAACTACATGGTATGTAAAGGTGGTACGTGGTTTGCCTCTATCACCCAGGGCCTGCCTGTTTCCTTCTATCCCATGACCATGTACACTGTCCATGCTTGTGTACCTTGATTGTGTCCGAGTACAATGTCGTGCTTATGTACCTTGGCCATGCCCTGGTTCCTGGCCGTGCCCACACCCATGTACTCATAGAGTACACACTAATCTAGAAGCACTAGGTTAGATGACATGTATGGATCATAAATGGTTTGTGATATTTATCTTTATACAAAACCCCTACCGCCGCAGCTGGGTTACTACACGACATGTGTTCTTCCAGACTACACGTTGTGTAGTCGGGTTTTTCATAGGCAATAAAGTTAGGTATTCCCATGGTTTCTTGATCCTCACTATCCACCATAAATCATGTTGTTTTAACACATTAAATAAAAGGAAAACATCTCCATACATTGATTCTAAACCTCTGGTGGCTAGAAACCGGAATTCGATCACTTGCATGGGAGTCCATCATGCATCTGTTGCTATTCAGTGTCTTAAAACTTGTAACCATTTCTCAAATCCCACGATCCCATAATGATCTATCCCAAAATCATAAATCCTTCCATAATTCACAAAAACACCATGAATTTGGCGGGTTTGACATTGGTTAAAACTACCTCTACAATGTCGAACCACAACCCCATGGGAAAACGACAAAGAATGCGAATAACAATGGGGGAAACACATAAAAAAATGTGATGAGAATCATTAACCAATGTAATACCATACAAAAATTATAAAGTGTGGGATTAAGGGTGATATCATGGTATAAAGAATATAAACTGATTCAAACAATTCAATTAGAATTCGGTCTCATACAATGATCATAAATAGAAGATCAATATAAAGAAGATAATAAATCCATGCTTATCAAATTTAAAGGGTGAAAACAAAAAATAACAATCCTTAATTCAACTATGAATTGATCATTGGTGAAGAGAATGTTTTATAGTGATGAATAAGTCCATTTGAATTTACTTCCCCCCTCTTTATTCACCTCAATCTGGTTATTGATCCATGTTCTTAGGTTTTCCAATGCTAATGAAGAAGACTCATCCTCTCAAATCATCCTAGGATTGTGCATCTAACTCTAGATATTTTCCATATCAACATATTTATAGAGGGATTTAGGTTTAGTGTTACTTAATAAAAAAATAATGTAATTATTTATTTTATTAAGCACACCCACCAATGTTCACCTCCCATAAAATGTTCAATGCTGACCAACTTCATGTAGTGCCTAGAGTAAAACCCATGTTCTGGAATCAACCAGGATCTTAGATTTCCCATATGATGTCCCAAACAATGAGAAAACCATTTAAACTGAAATTATTCACACATGTTCATTAAAATACATTAATATTTTTAATAAATTAATTCTAAGTTCCCAATACACCCAAACACAGTTCCGAATCTACTGAAAAATACACACACACATATATATAGAAATATTCAAAGGACTAAATCTACAAAACCGAAGTCGTTACACCCATATTTTTCCAAGTAAAATATATAGATAACATATGGAAAATAGTAATTAGTCTTACAATTAGTTAATAACTAACTGAAAATATCTCTATAAATATTTAATTAAAGTAGATAAAAACATATGGAGAACAAGATTTACCAAGGTAGATCTATGAGTTACTTGAACAAAGTCAAAGTACATATACTGACAATGTATTCAAAAATACTAGTTAGAACAATTCGAGAGATAATTATTTCCAATTTCATGTGAAATAAATATCTTCAAGAAGGATCAACACCCCTAAAATTTATTTTAAAGTTATACTATTCTCGATATCTTTCTTAATAGGTAACATTGAGTTCTATGTGAACAACGATATATTATAAAAATATTATTATTTAAATGTGACCATCACAACCTTTCCATTAAATTAGAGGTATGAATAGGAATAAAAAAATTATGAAAAATATTTATAAAGGTTTTATAAAATTAAAATATATTTATTAATATATAATAAATATGAACATACTTTTCAATAAAGTAATTTATGCTTCAAAAAAATGTTTTATTTAAAAATGGTTTTAATTAATTTTTTGTGCAAATAATATAATTAATTTATACTATTTTTTAGAAATTTTATTTTATATAATGGATATCATTTTCTAAATTTTAATTTAAATATTATATTAGGGGAGGTTTTGGGAATTTTCTAAAAATATTTATTTTTTAGTGAATAGTAAAAAATACTGATTTTTGTAAAACTATCAATTCCTTTATTTAAATAAATTTATTTAAAAGTATCATTCTATTTTGGATTTTTCTAAATTAAATTAAGATATATTTTATTAAACATAATATAAATAATTCCATATTAATTAACATTATATTTTATTTTGGTATAAGTTCATTTTTATGCTTAAAAAACACATTTTTTTTAAAAATAATTTTCATTGCGTTTTATGAATTTATTTTAAATTTTTTTTCTAACACTTCTAGAAATTTAATATTGAAAAATAGGTTCCATATTTGAACTTAGGAGATTGAAATTTTGTAAATAGGTCCCTTTTATTTTTGGTTATTGTGAGTAGTAACCACAATAAATATTTTTTTACCATTATAAAGGGTAAATCAGGTAATTATAGTTAAAAATAATATGGTAAGGGTTTAAAAATATATAAAAAAATTTAATTTATTTCATTTTATGATATTAATTTAACTATATCCATTCTAAATTCTAATATGTGGCATTTTGGTATCATTTTCATTTGATAATGACATTTATATTATTTGAATCTAAGAAAATTACAAAATGTCACTCTCTTTTAACAACTCTAATATATTTTCATTGGGATATAAAAAGCTACGATCAATAATATATTTTTATTTTTAATATTAATAAAATATTTTTATGATTTGTTTTTAGTTTTTAGGGATGATATAATTACCTTAAATGCTTATGTAATGCCGATACAATGCCTGTGCAAGTAGAAGAAAAATCACGGTAAATGATTTTAAAAACAATAAAATTAATATGTTTTGGATGAATTGTAGAATTATAAAAATTTAATATACAATTATAAAGTATAATTAATTTTAATTTTTTTTATTCTAATTTCATTGATTTCTTGATGTATTTTAAGTCAAATCAAATGAATAGTCTCAATAATCAATTTAATGATATTTTATGATAAATAATATATAATTAAATTATTTTAAAATCAAAAAATTATTTATAGATTATATGTTGGATGTAAAATTCCCTAAAAGTACATCCATGGACTATTTTTGAGAAAATTTTCTCTATAGAAGTAAATTTATGACCCTTAAAGGCTAAACAATTCATTACCATGGTTAAGGTTAAAAAGAGTTAACAAGGGGTTTAAACCCAAAGATAAAGTTTAAAATGTAGATTAAACTTGTCTAAAATTTATTGGTTGTATGTATTTCTACCTTTCATGTCCTACCTTCACAATTATGGCCATTTGGTTTCACTTTACATGATTATGATAGATATTATATTTAAATATTTTAAATAATTCCAATGGTATCCTTTCCCTCACTTATAAAAGAGCACCTCCTCTTATATTTTACTCAAAAAATTTGAGCACTATATCTCAACCAAGTCCTTCAATAATACCTTCATAGATTAGTTATACACTTTTTAGTGATTTTTTTATATTCTCCTAAGACCATCCTATGAAGGCTTAATGTGTAAGCCAAGGGTGGTCTCTTAAAGAAGAGGTAATCATCTTACCCAACTCTTTCAAAGTTTATTTCCTCTTATAATTATTCTAAATTTATTTTATATATCCTAAAATAATGAATATAGTATCATAAATATACTTAGATGTTATTATGATTATGTTACAACCATTTTCAACTTCCTTTCCATAAAATGGGAAATAAATGTATCACTTGTGGGTCTATGTGGACTACCGCCTCTGTAACGTCATGGGTTTTTAGAATGGGTCCAATTCCTCTCCCATTTTGAATTTTTGGAGTTCGGTGGGTGTGAAAACTTCTCTATAATTTTAAAAAACTTATTCCTAATTTTTACTTTGACCAAATACCTTGTTTTCATCATGTTTTGAGGCTTGACAATTGTTACGGGGGTTCAGTTGGGTTTTAGGTGCATCAGATACCGAAAAACTAACTTTATGGGGTGTACAAATAGGGGAAAATGGTTTGGGAAAACCATGTGTCCTACCAAGAGTAATAATTTATCCCTCCACGCGCTCTTTTCATAGTCTTACAAACCATGGAGGAGGGGGCTCATGGCTGTGCGTCATGGTCTGTAGTTTTTAGCAGAGCCTCATGCACGGTTTGCGCATGATTTGGGAAACCATGTGCATGAATCGAGAGAACCTATAGATTTGGATAGTGGGTGGTGAAATATTTGAAAAAATATGTTATCTAACCATGTGTCTCATTAAAGATCCATAATTATGATTTTACCCTTATTCTTTAAACCTATTTCTCCTCCTTCTTCCTCTGTGGGTTGCACACAACACATGAGAGCTCACCCTTTTCCTCCCATTTAGTTTTGAGCTCAATCCTCCATATGGACTCTATTTTGATCATCGTTAGGTGATTTATAACCTCATAGGTGATTATTTAAATCCTATTTCTTATTTTATTCTTTTTTCTTTCTATATAGTGAGCTAAATCCATGTGAGCAGTTTTACCCTATTTTCAAGGTGTTCATCTGAAACATTGATTTCTTCCAAATAGGTCCAAGATAGAGAATAAGATCAGATGTATGGGAATCTACCAACATTTGGTAGGTTGTTATTACCTTTATTTGTGTTTTCATGAGTGTTTTGGTGGCATAGATTTTAGCATGCCGTCAGGTAGATCGAGTGAGACCTTTTTGAATTCATGATTGTATTTAGATAATTAATTGATCCCATGTGGGATGCCTATGGGCATGATCACCCAAGTATACAAGTGGTACAATACTAGTGAGAGGATTTGGACCTTGGGAAGATTAATCTAGGGTGTTGTTTTATTTAAATTAAATGGTTTTTATTGATTTGATATGTTATATATATATATGAATTTATTTGTATGAGATCCACGAGATCACGATGGGCATGTCCTGACGATTTAGATGGCATTTTCCATCTAGACTGAGGTGATGCGATATTCAGGATGGGCATGGTATAATATATATATATATATATATATATATGTATGTATAGGTATATATGAGTGATGTTGATCATAGGTTGGGTGAATCGGTCGTCAGTTGAGGTGGTGAGGCCTTCAGGTTATGGGAATGGATTGAGATATATGGGATGGCATGGAAATAGGATTGAACAGCATGTTCACAGGGGCATGAGGTGCTAGATGATGCATCTTAGGTTCTAAATGGGTGATTTTCGCTCACCTGTGTTGTCCAATGCACCATTTGGAGTCATTTTCACATAAGATGACTTGGATAATGAGGTGGTATTGACCACTCATGTGGGTAGAGGCTTATGGTAGTGTGGATTAAGTAAATGGTTGTGGGAGCTTTCTGTAGAAAGACACAGGGATGGTGAGGATCCATCAGATGATAGTGATGAGGTTTTTGGTTGGGGGATGAGGCTATTTATACTTTAGGTTTTTGGGATAAGAATTATTTAGGGGGATGAACATCACCATTACTTGGTACATCGTCTGTTGAGACGATGATGATATTTCTTGGAGGGTAGACATCAGTGTGACCCATACACCGGGACAAGGGCCTATGGGGTTTCTATGAGATGAGGTCTAATGGACTAGGGTCTTATTATTGGACATTCCTTCAAGACATCAATTTTTTTTTATTTTGGACATGATGTGTTAGTTGGCATGAGGTTTTAGGTTACTTTATGTGATGTGAAACCTAAGGGTTCACCTGGGCCGATGTACATCAAGTGATTCCTTGGGAACAAGTTAAGGATAATCTCCTCTATAGTTTTATGTAATTGGATAAAGTAGTTGAAAAATTCTTTTTGGTTTTTGAGAACTAGGGATGCTTGTGTTTATTAAATGCATGAACTATCTTTCTTTATTTAATTATGAATACACCCACTTAATCAAAAATGTAATATAGGCACACGTTGGTGGTGGCCTATTGAGATTCATTCTCACACCCTAAATAATCCCTTCAGGATGCGTGTAGATTTCATGATTTTTCATTCAGGCAAGGATTTAGGATATAGTGCTAGATCCTATTGAATGAGTTATCATGGAATGGATAGTAAGGGGACTTTAGGTTTCTACATCAGCTATAGTTTCCTTTTGTTTTATTTTTTAATATCAAAATGTTTTTATATATGTATGTACTGAGGTCATCCATTGACAACCCTTCTATTTACTGATATGTATGGATTGTTTTGATATGAATTCTTAGCTACAAATGGTATGTTTGGCTTGTTTATTTTACTTCTCTGCTGTTTTTAGTTATGCTTATACTATTGTATGCTATTTCTCTATTTATATATGGTTAGGTTACTAGTTTTGGTCATTATGGTCTTTCTTTTTTCTCCTTTATATATATAGACCATTATTATGTCTTCAAAAGAGGGTATAGTCTCCCCAATATCACTTATTTACACCCTCACTACTAGTCAGTAGACTTTGGTGTACGGGGAGCTACGCCTATGGCTAGTGACACTCATCCCAAAGAACTATTCGGGTTGCTAAATGGGTCTTAGTGCTATAATTAGTATCAAAGAAGTTATTGACTGGGGAATAGTAGCAACATATGACTGGATTCTAATGGTACCAAATTATTTTCCTCTGTATTGGTCATACTATTTGGGATGTGGTAGATTGGAGATTAGGATGCCGTCAGAAATAAGTTTAAATCTCATGCTTGGGTGCCAATATCCCCATGAATAGGGGATATAACAAGTTTCTAGGGGTAGTAATTTCTATTATGATTTTATATTTTTACAATTTATATGATTTTTACCTCAATGGTGAACATGGAATGTGATTTTTTTCTGTTATGACACGTGATCCTTAGCATGGTACACCAAGGAAGGAGATTTAGACCCTTGGACCGATATGATAAGGGGTGTTTGGTTATTTATAGTTTTTATAAGAACATAAGAGTTGATTATATATGTATTTGTTCTTTGATAAAATTTCCTTGTGACATGTTATATATATATGTATGGGACATTTTTTTAAATGAGTAGGTAAGTCTGATGATATGGGGTGATGTTGATCACTAGGTTGGGTGATGTGGTCATCAGATTTAGGTGACATGGTTTGTAAGGATGGGTATGAACCAAGATATATGTGATACCTTGCTCTGATATGGGTGGGTATGGGGACAAGATCCTATATTTCAAGAGACATGGTTGCGATGGGTAAGGGTTAGGGTAGTGAGATTGTGCTTCCTATTACTTGTTTCCCTAACCACATTATATATATATATATATATGTTATATGGGATTTCTAACCATGATATTGGTTTTCATTGGGTTTACACCTAGATGGGATCCAATAGAGCATCAGGCAGGCAATGATAATGTTCCATGAAATCAAGCATAGGTTGAGACCCCTAAGGGTTAGGAAGATCATGAGCCTCATGTATATAAATAGGTAGAGGCTCTAGTGCAAGTAGGGTAGCTACTAGATTTGATAGCCTTTGGGCCTTGGCTTGATGAGCATGTCAAAGAGAGTCTAGTGTGTCTTATCTAGGGGATCAATAGGGGATATCAAGGATCAGATCCATCAATGGCGTATCTAACTCGAGAGTTCCAATCGTAGCACCCACCGCTATTTTAGGGTGAGGGTGGACCACAAGTAGATGCGAACCAAATCAAGTCCATGTAGGTGATCTATGAGTATATTGAGATGCATCTAGGGAGGAGGGTGAAGCTGGAAACCTACATGATCATAGGACCAACAAAGCACTGGTGGGACATGCATGTTCAGGAAGGTAGTCATGAGGGACTGGACTAGAAGAAATTTGAGTCCAGGTTATTTGAGCACTTCTTCCCATAGATGTTGATGGTGAAGAGAGATCAGTAGTTCTTGAGCCTTCAGTAGGGTGACATATCTTTTATGGACTATGAAACAACATTCAACATGTCTTAAAACTTCATACTTGATATGGTGGGAGAAGACACCTTAAGGGTGATGTGTTTTGAGGATAGTTTACGACATGCCATTCAAGTGCATGTAAAAATCTTTAGATTGGCCTTATTCATAGAGGTGGTGAATCAGACACTCATAGCTGAGGAAAATTTGATGGATAGATCATATTACATCTAGGTGTCAACATCAAATTACTTCAATGGTGATGCTTATGATGGTAGGAATCAAGTCCCAGAGGAGTTCCAGTAGAGTAGTTAGGCCAAGGACTTATGTAGACCACTTCATAGTGGATCGTCGATGGTGTTCTTTTAGTGCGGGTAGCTGGGACATGTCCAGACTTAGTGTGAGATGTTACCAAAGGAGTGTCTGGAATGTAGATAGGTCAAGAATCTTGTGAGTTTCTAAAGTAATCCTTCTTGGATAGATGTCCTTCAGGGATTGGGGTAGACTCAGGGTTTTTAGATCAGACCGAGGGCGGTATTGAGTGACGATAGCTGAGTTTTAACTACACATGGAGGTTGTGACAGAGATAAAAGGACCCATGAGTGGGTTTAGTGGCTAGTGGCTGGTCCAACACCACAAATAGGTTAGTGTTCAGGTAGTACGACTTTAGTATAGATTCATATTGCAGAGATTCAAGGTGCTGAGCAGACTAGGGATCCAGTTATGATTAGAGGTACGCCATAGGCGTAGCCATGTTTTATTTTGGCTTGGATTTTTTAAAGTCATGTCTATTTTTCATGCATGAGATGTATCTATATAATAACTAGATGCTAGTTAGTAGGTTGGCATTGTATTACATGCGTTATATATATGAGGTGCATAGCACCATGATTTTTTTTGTGAGAACCATTAGGTGCATGGATTGTGAGGTGCATTGGAATCTGGGCATCTAGGTGATGCAAGATTAATTGAGGTGTATAGGAATATGGGAATCAGTGTTATGTGAGACTTGATTTAGGTGTAAGGAACCAGAATTGATTTCAACATCTAATGAGATGCGTGACCTCATAGGTGCTAAGTGCAACATAGGCAAGAGGCGGGCACCGATGCGGTGTAGAATTATGGTGGGTGTAGGGTATGAAACAGGAGCACCTGATGAGGTTCAAAAGTTATTATGCATTACATGAGGAATTTTAGTTTGGGGATAGTTAGTGGACCATCGATTTTTTTTTGAGTTTTGGGTCGGGAAATGATCGGGGTAGGTAACTCCTAAGGTGGGGACCCCATTAAGGTAGTTGACTTGTTCTCTTTCTACCAGGGTAGTTTGAGTTAGTTTTAAAGAGATGGGTAAGTTTGGTACCATCCCAAATTTGAGTTTTATATCTTGGGTATGATCTATGTTAATGTGGTGGTCTTGTAATGTCCCAGGTTTTGGAGTGGGTCGAATTCCTCTCCCGTTTTGAATTTTTGGAGTTTGGTGGGTGTTCCAACTTCTCTATCATTTAATAGAACTTAATTTTGATATTTTCCTTTGGACAAATACATTTTTTTCATGGTTTGAGGCTTTATAAGTTTCATGTGGGTTCAGTTGAGTTTTTCCTACATCAGATGCAAAAAAACCAACTTTTTGGGGTACATAGACTGGGGTGCACAGTTTGGGAAAACCATGCGGCCTCCTAGGAGTAACTGTGCAGCCCTCTAGGTGCTCTGTGCATGGTTTAAAAAACCTATAAGGAGGGGGATCAAAACCATGTGATAAGTTCTTATGTTTTTAGTATATCCTCACACACAGTTTTCATATGGTTTGGAAAACCGTGTTCATGAACCATGTGAACCTAGAGCTTTGGACAGTGGATGGTTCACGGTTGATGCACAGTTTGAAAAACCATGAAATCAAACCATGAAAGCCATTAAAAATGTGAAACTATGATTTTAACCTCCTTATTTAAACCTATTTTATCCTCCTTCTTCCTCTGTGGGTCATGCACATCATAGGGGAGTTCACCCTTTTCCTCCTACCCTTGGTTTTGAGCACAATCCTCCGTCTGGACTCCGTTTTGATCACCATCGGGTGAGTTGGAACCATGTTAGCGAGTCTTTAAATCATATTTCTTCTTTTCTTCCTTTCGCACTCCATATAATTCACTAAATCCATGTGAGTGGTTTTACCCTATTTTCAGGGCATTCATCTAAAATGCCAATTTCTTCTAAATTGGTTTGAGTTAGAGGTTAAGATAGGACGTGCGGGAATCTACCAACATGAGGTAGGTGGTTCTTACCTTTCTTTTTCTTTTCGTGGGTGTTTTGGGGGTGTGGATTTTAGCCTACTGTTAGGTAGACTGAGTGAGACATTTTTGAATTCATGGTTGTCTTTAAATAATTAATTGAACCCATGTGGGATGCCTACAGACATGGTCACCCAAGTATACAAGTGTTAAGATCCTAGTGAGTGGATTTGGACCATGGGAAGATTAGGCCAGGGTGTTGTTTTATTTAAATTAAATAGTTTTTATCAATTTAGGCTATTATATATATATATGAATTTCTTGGGATGAGATATATGGTATCATGTTGATCTTGTATTGATTATTGATATGGAATTGGCCATCGGGACTAAGGTGATGTGATCAATAGGCTAGGCATGGACCGATATATATATATATATATATATATATATATATATATATATATATATGAGTGATGTTGATCACAGGTTAGGAGACTTGATCATCAGTTGAGGTGGTGTGGCCATCAGGTTGTGGGAATGACTTGAGATATATGGGATGGAATGGAAATTGTATTGAGTGACTTGGTAACAGTGGAACATGGTGTTGGATGATGTAGTTTAGGTTCTAAATTGGTGATTACTGCTCACCAATGTCATCCAATGTGTCATTTAGAGTCGTCTGCACACACGATGACTCTGATAATGAGGTAGTATTGACCACTCATATTAGTAGATAACCCCAGTAGCACTACTTAGAGAAATGGATGTGGGTGATTGCTGTAGAAAACCATGAGGATGATGAGGATCCATCAGATTACAATGACGAGGCTGTCAGTTGGGGGATGCAGCTCACTATATTTAAAGTTATTGGGCCAAGACTTATTTTGAGGGGACGAACATCACCGTTCATTAGGATGTTTGTTGTTGAGTCAATTTAAATATTTCTTAGAGGGTACACATTTATATTCTCTAGACATCAGGCCAAGGGCTGACAGGGTTTCTTTGAGCTAAGGTCTGAGGGACCAGGGTCTTATTATTGGGCATGCCTTTGGGACATTAGTTGTTTTCAATGGACATGAGGTGCTAGTTGGCATGAGGTTCCAGGTTACTTTATGTGAAGTGGAACCTAAGGGTTCACCTAGGCCGATGTATATCAGGGGATGCCTTGGAATTAGGCTAAATATCATATCCTCTACAGTTTTCCAACATTATCCAAAGCAGGTGACAACTTCTTGGTGGCTATTGGGCACTAGGGAGGCTTGTGTTTATTAAATAAAGGTGATTAATTTATTTATTTAATTATATATACACCTAATTAATGAAAAATATATGATAGGAACATGTTGGTGTTGGCCTACTGAGATTCATTTTCACACCCTATATGGTCCCTTTAGGGCGCATGTAGATTTCATGCTTTTGTGTTCAGGTAAGGATTTGGGCTATGGAGCTAGATCCTAGTTATTGAGTTGGAATGGGATGGATGTAAAGGGAACTTTAGGTTCTTGAATCATATATAGTTTTATTTTGTTTTATTATTGGTATCAACATGTTTATATATATATATTTACTGAGGTTATCCATCGGCTCGAAGCACTGTTTGGGTGGCTAAATGGGTCGGGGCGCTACAACCTTCACATAACAATATGATCCATTTTCCATCACCATATTTCATGGCTGGTTATTATGATGTATTTCATGAATATATATAATATTCATTACATAATTATGATTCATGAAATATAATATATCACTTACATTCTTACCGTTTCACTCGTCAAAAAATGATAACATTGCTTGTGCGTACGTGTGGACTACCATCTTCACAAGGCGATATGAATAATTTTTGATGTATTACTTTAATGTATGATTATAAATTTGTATTTAAAATATATAAATAATAATTATTTCATTATTAACACTCTATATATTATTGAAACATGACCCCTTTGACCATGGTCAACTTACCAAAGTTTTTTTGTAATTATGAACCGAACATCCTCAAAAAATATGACATGAACTTAACTAATTCAATAAATATATAATGCATGGTATTAAATGAAATAAAAGGTATGATAATAAGGAAATACACTTAAAAAAGGGTTTTAATAAAGTAGAAAATTAATATAATTTTATTATAGAAGAAATAAAGTACGTACGTGGTGAGTCGAACTCAAGGTAAGGTGTTTCTTAACACAATTTATTTTTTTTGGGATATAAATATTCTCAATTATGTTAAAAGTAAGATAATAAGAGTACATAAATGGATAAAATAGGGGGGGGGGGGGTTGTATTTTATAAAATAAAACTTTCAATTTCCTTAAACTCCTTTTTTAGTGAATGAGATGAAATTTCTATCTGACTTATAAAGATTTTAACAAATATGATTAATTTCAATACTTTTTATAAATAAGAAAATTTTGTAAAAAATTTAAACTTTACTTACATATGAATAATGGAAATATAACTTTTAAAAACAAGAAAAGTAAAAAATTATAAATTTATAAAGAAAAAATTACATAAAAATTATAAAAGAATATCAAAACTTTAACCTTCAGTGTAAAGGAATTCAATCACCTTGACTTAAGGTATCCATGGTTTAACTTATCTATAAATTTATATATATTTTTAGAAATAAATTACCCAGTAAAAAAGATCTGGATAACTCTGTATTCCTAGTTTTGAAATCCCTTGATCAAAAAGATCAGACACAATAGTCTTCCTATCCCTGGAATCCCTCAATCAAACCTGATTTTATACAGTGATTACAATCACATAAAATGTTTTAAGGAATTTTAAATCCTCACATAGATTCCTTAAAATATAAAACTCTATAAAGATTACTATGAGAATATTATTAACGAGATGTTACAAAAAGATACAAAGAATCTCTAAATATATTGAGTTGAAAAATTATCTGATCCATACTCCTTGAATAAACCTCTATTTATAGGTAAATCTCCATTGGTCATATTCTAAGATTCTAGAAGTTGGTTGAAACAGATTTAGATGAACTCTTCATTCCCTTTTAATGTTTTGTACAAACATAGTTTGATGGTTCCTTTGGTAGCATCATCACAATGTTGTAAAATATTCTGTCCAATAGTGTAAACTTTATTTATCTGATAGGATAGATTTTAATCATTTGGTGAAATGAAAATCAACATTTTATAGTTTTTAAAAAATTTCATCCAGAGAGTATCTACCTTAGTCTAATGAATGTTTTCCAGGTTAACAAAGTGAAACTTCATCTAGTGAGACTTATTGATACTATGTATGTTAGAAATTATAGAAACTTCATTTAATTAAATATGAAATCATATATCTAATTTTAAAAAGTAAATTTCCATCTAATTATAAATTACCATCATATTATAAATATTTTATTTTTAAAAAATATCATCTGATTAACAAAGTTTTCTATGTCTAGTAAAAAATATATGTTTTCTAAAAAAACATTTTACAACCTTGGGAAGTATAATGCTAGTAAAACATGGTATTTAAGAAAGTGTTTTTTGATTTTCAATTTTTTTTATAAATTGTTGAAAGTATAAATTTTGACTCAATAATATCCCACTTCTTTAAAAATACAAAACACAACCCTTAAACATAAAAACTTATAAAAACATACACCCCATTTTTAATTACATATTTAAGAACTCTGATCACCATTTCTTCTTATTAAAATAATTCTTACCCATTATTTATTTTCTCCCCTATCTATATTTATCCCCTTTATTTAACAAAATTTTTCCAAAATATTTTTTAGAACATTAGGTTTTCTCAGCATTATTAAGATGGGTTCTATTTAAAATTTTCTCCCCCTGTTTGATTTTTAAAAAATGGGTGGTGGAAAGTGTACCTGAAAAGTAATAAAGAAACATTTATATGAATAAATTTAGTATAAATGAATATTCATCCAAAAAAATAATGAAATAAAATCCATTTAATAAAATTTGGAAAAAATTCATTTAGAAACATATGAAAAAATATTTATTGAAAGTTTTTATTCAAAATAAGTTTGATCATTACTAAATCATCAATACTTTAAAGAAAAATTATTCTTTTTTTGAAAATTTCTTCATGATGACTTTTATCTTCTTAAATTCATCCTAGAATTTCTATAACTCAACATCAAAGGACTCCATCTTGGAAATATTTTCCTCTAATTATTGAAACTTAAAGTTTTCCTAATTGAACCTCAATACTTTTTCTTCAAGATACTACAATTTTCTATTCTAAAATTTCAGATTTAACTCTTATTATTCGTTAAACTAAAGTTTTCTATTCCAAACTCTCATCTTTAAAAATTCTTTACTGAGATTAATAATTCTCTTCTTATATTCTGAGTTAGCTTCTTATTAAATCAAAGAAAGAATCTTAATATTATCTACATAATTTATACTTTGTGAAACCTTGGAAGAAAAATATCTGAAAGGCTTCAAAATAACAAAAGTAGATTTCTTAAAATATTATATCTAATCATTACGATACTTTATATCTTCATATATTTGTTTTATCCATATAACAACTTGATTAAATATTCTTATTTATTATTTATAACTATATTTGAAGGATTCAAAATGTAATTCATTTTGAACAAATTTTTTATCAAGTTTTTTAAAGTATTATAATTTTCTAAATCATTCATCCTTCCTTGAATGTATCTATATATGGATTCAATATTTGGAAAATAATGAAGTGATATTATAATTTCTTTAAAACTTCATTAAAGTATGTTAATCTAAACTACACCATTTAATGAGAATCACTTACCAGGGAATTATTTTAATTAGATGATTCAAATGGATTCTGAGGTTTAGAAGTCCCAAAATTTTGTTTTCTTTTAAATTTAACTACATCTAAAACTTCTAATAATTACAAATTATTATAAAAAACAAGTCTGTATGAAACCTTGGTGTGAAATTATTGATCTTATTCGTTTTCTTATAAAATTTATTCAATTTTTGATTCTTCTAAATCAACATCCTTTTGAGACTAAGAAGAAAAATAGGTGGACTCAGAGGAACTTTCTTATTCTTCTAACAATTCATCAAAATCTTTGGATAATTTCCCATCACTTACCAACTTTTATTTTACTAACTTCATTAAAACTTTTGAAACTTATTATTATTTAACCTATTTAGATGGTGATTTTTCTTCAACCAATACATTTTATTTTCCTTTATCAAATTATGGAGGCACTTTAGAACTTCTTACATGATTTAATTCTAGAGGATTTGATTGAGGAATAGAAATAAGAGGTATTATTTAAAAAACTGATAAAGGAGAAACTGAAAAAGGTTCTACTTGATTTGAAACTTGAAAATTGACATGAGATCACTCCACACCAAGAATAATAATTTTCAAAGTTTTAGACACATATCGCCTTTTCTTCTACCTATTCTTATTTTCTTCTTCCCTTAGAGTTTTGTGTATTTGTTATTTTAAATTTATGACCTATGACTTATTAAGACCAAAACACATATCCCCAGGTTTCTTTTTTTCTCTCTGCTTTATCAATTATTTTAAGGCCTTGTTTGAAATTGTTTTTGATTTCTTTTGGGGATGTAGAGGATAATTTATAGTTTTCCTATTTTCTTAAACATTATATTTTTTATTTTTTGTATCAATTTTGGATGTATCCATGTATGATTTTTCCCAAAACCATTTCAATTTTGGAACATAAACCAAATTCATTATATTTATGGCCTCTTATCTAATAAAATAAACTTTATCTATAAATTACGTTGTCTCATTATTAATCTTATTAAAGTCATAAAATTTAATAATATACTATTAATAAAATATTAAAATAAAATAATCTTCAATTTGATAGATCCTTTCTTCACAAAGTTCACTAATAAAAACACAAACTTCCCCAAACTTGAATTTCACATGTTGAAAAGACAATCATGAACATATAAATACTACTCCATTAAAGTATATCTATCACATTACTTGGATAAGATAATTTTGTATCTATAAATAAAATACCCTTTAATCTTGTGAGAAATGATAAACCTTCCTTACCTTCTCATAATAGGTAAATAAATATGTTTCGACCTTTGAATTTTTAAAAGATTCCAATTTATTTGGAAGTTTGTGGGTTACAAGATTCAATTCTCCTTAAAGTGAAACTCCAACCAAGTCTACAAATTGTTGAATAATTATCTTGTATTAATCTTCAAATAAGTTTAATGTTATAAATTTCGCACATTCTTCTTCACTAAAATCTATAGAAGAGTTGAATTCACTTACAATAGTTTGATAGTGAAGATAAAAATCTTACTTTTCAATGTAGATATCTTCCCAACCTTGGAATTTAATCACATTTTTCATCAATGAATCAACCTTTTCAAACCATTTATTTTCTATTAACATTTCCTTGATAAAACTAAATATTATAGAAAAATAAAAAATTAATAAAACTAAAAATTTATGATTTTTTTTAATAAAACTAAAGAAATTAAGAAAACTAAAAAATTTAAGAAAAAAATTAATGTACTCCCAATGTAAATGAGTTCATTAATGTAAGGATATGGTTTAAAATATAATTAGATATAAATGATCATTTTATATCAATAATTCTTAACTTCAATTTAAAATATTCAAATCTATCATAATTTACGGGATTTTTAATACTATCAGAATGTTTTTATTTTATTCCAATGAATTTTAAAATGATATATATATTTTTATATCTTCTAGAAGGAAATGGTGTATTATATATATGTGTTTATATCATGGGTGATGTTCTATTTTTTACATAAAACTAAAGATTTTTTTATAATTTTTTTGTAATTTTACTAAAATTCATTCCAAAATTAGCGAGTGTGTGTTTTATCCACAACACTTGAGCACAACAAATTCCATCTGCCGCATATTCTGCTTCAGTAGTGGTAAGTGATATATAATGTTGTTTCCTACAAGAACAAGAAACTAAAACTTATCCAAATAAATTAAAAGTTCCAAATGTACTTTTTATATTCATTTTACATCCACCAATGTTAGTATCTAAAAAAATTTTAAGAACAAAATCATTTCCAGAATAATAAAATAATCCTAGATCCAAAATTACCTTAAGATAATGAAAAATCCATTCAATATCTTTAATATGGGTATCTTTTTTATTTTTGTGATATATTTAACATAAGAATGCAAAAAATATTAAATCTAGTTGAGTTTCTATAAGGTAAAGTAAAATACTAATCATTCCTCTAAAAATATTATGATCTACTAGTTTCACAAATTCATCAAGATCTAAAGTATTTGAGGTTTCAATTTGAGTAATTATACTTTTAGTATTTTTATATCCAAATTTCTTAAGAATATATTTTATATACTTATGTTAAGATATAAAAGTTCATTCTAGTTTTGGGAAATTTGAAAACAAAAAAAATAAGTAAGTTTACCCATCATGCTCATATAAAAATCATATTTCATAAGAGACACAAAGTAATCTATAATATATTTTTAAGTTGATCCAAATATAATGCAATTGATATAAATTTTAAAGAATAATGGTATACATAAAAACCTTTTTAATAAAAAGAGTTGGATCTACATCTCCCTTTACTATTTTTTGTAATAAAAATCCGATAAATATAATGTACTAGGCTATAGGGGATTGTTTAAGTATATATAGTGACTTAGTAAGTATAAATACATGATATTTAGATTTTATGTTTTAAAAATAAGGTGATTGTTCTATATATACTTCCTCCTATACATATCTATTAATAAAATAACACATCACATCCATATGAAAATGAGTGAAATTTAGAGATGTCATATATGCTAAAAGTATATGAATAACTTCAAGTCTAGATACTAGAGAATAAGTTTCATCATACGCTATGTATTATTATTTATTATAACCCATTGCAACAAGTTTATATTTATTTATAACTATGAATCAATTTGCATAAAATTTATTTTTAAAAAAACCATTTTACAATAATTAAAGGTAAATTTTGTGGACGTTCAACCAAAAGACAAACTTGATTCCACTCAAATTCATTAAGTTCATCTTGCATAGATTTTATCCAATATTCATCACCTAAAGCCTCATTAGGAGTCTTGGGTTTGAATTGTGATAAAAATTCACAATGTTTAATTTCATTTCTTAAGGAACTTATAGTTATAACTAATTTATCTACATCACCAATGATATTATCACTAGTATGATTCATAAGGATTAACTAATTTCTTATGTTTATAATTTTTCTTCCAACAACAGGTTGAATTTCTTCTTGAGGTAAAACTTTAGAAAATTTTTCTTTAATTTTTCTCTCTTGTGAATAACTTTACAATGTGGGTTTAAAATTAGTTTTTGAAATAACATCTGAAGATAAGGATTGGGGTTGTTTGAAAACAAAATGTTATATTTCATAAAATTTAACATGTATTGATTCCTCAATAGTACCTATGTTTTTATTAAAAACTGTATAAGCCTTACTTGGGTTGGAATAACCTATAAAAATTCATTCATTATATTTTGGAGGGAATTTATGTAAATTATCTTAAGTATTGAAAATGAATAATTTGCATCAAAAAATATTGAAGTAAGAAAGTTTTGGCTTTCTTCCAATCCAAAAATCATAATAATTTTTATTAATAAAAGGTATGAGTAAAACATAGTTTATAGTATAGCATATAATACCTGGTTTTTCAAACCAAAATTGTTTAAAAAATGATTATTCACTCAACCTAGTTCCTGTAATCTCCAGAATAATTCCATTTCTTATTTAAAATACACCATTTTTCTATGGAGTTATAGGTGTTGATAATTTAAGTATTATACCTTCTTTACTATAGAAGTTTCAATTTAAAAATTTAAAAACTCTCCACTATGATCACTATGAATAGTTACCAAAGGTATATTTTTCTCATTTTTAACATGGGATACAAAAGTTTTAAAACAAAAAAAGTATTCTGATTTTTTTTCTTAAAAATATACTCTAGTGTATCTAGTGTATTAATTAACTAAACATATAAATAGTAGTTTCCACAAATAATTCTAGTTTTTGTAGGACTAAATAAGTCTATTTGCACTAACTATAAAGCATCAGAAGTTGAAATTTCACTAATAAACTTAAAACATGACTTATATTGCTTTCCATATTTACAAGGATCACATACTCTATAAAAATCAAACTTATGATCCAATATATCTCAAAAAAATTCTTTATTATAAAGTTTAGATAAATTTATAACATTACAGTGTCATAACCTTCTATGCCACAACCAAGATTGATCTTTCATTACACTGAGTCAAGGTAGATCATGGATCCGAAGGTATTCTAAGTTAAGAGTGTAAACATTCCCATGTATGTTGGCATAAAGAATAAATATGTCTTTTGAACTCTAAATAATAAATTTACCATTACTTAAGTTCACAATATAACCCTTATCACATAATTGAATTATAATAATAAGGTTGTTCTAAGTCCTACAACATATAAATCATTTGAAATTATGGATTTTCCAAGAAGAACAATATTACCCATACTAATAATTTTTCCTTGTGAATTTTCACCAAAAGTGATTTTTCTAAATTTCAACTTAATAGTATTCTAGAATAATTTCTTATTTCCATTCATGTGATGAGAACAACCACTATGAATGTACCAGGTTTTTTTTTCTGTTGGGACTCTATTTATTTTCCTGAAATTAAGAAAATTAGAATTTTGGTATCCAAACTTTCTTGGATACAACATATATAGATAAAATAATTTTAGGAATCCACATCTTTATAACTTTTTTATCTTGAATAGTTATTAATTATTTAGAAAAATAGGTCCTATGAAATCCTAAGGATTTTACTCTATTTAAATAACTCTAGTTCTTTCAACATCCACTACATTGACACTTATTACAAAAGGGTGAACTTTTTGGAACAAAATAGTTACTTTGAAAATGTGTTTTTAAATTAGTAAAACCTATTCCAAAAAAATTCCTATGGGGTTTGATTTTTCAATACATATTATCAAAATTTTACAAAATGGAAGTGAATTTTGATAGTAATTTATTCAGACTTAAAATTTCATAATATAGTTGAATAAATAAATCATTATTATCATAAGATGTAGAGGTTTTTTATTCTTCCAATTCTTTTAAAATATTTTATATTTATAAATTAGATTCCTCTAATTCTTTAGAAAGATTTTAAATTTTAGTAGTAAGTTTTAAAATTCTCAAATTTTCTTTGGAAAAATATAATTTATCATTTTTGAGTTTTTTAGAAACTTTACTATTTTTTTATAATAAATCTAAAAACTTAGAAACTTATTAAATTATAGGTAATGTATTATCCTATTTTTATGAAGTAGATTATTCATCTGAAGATATAAAATTATTTTATTTTTATAATTAGGATAATTTTTATTAAGTGTTATATTTTTTAAGGTTTCAGAAAATATCTTATCTATGAAGAAATTGTTATTATTTATAATTTTTTTATAAAACTAGTGTTATTATAATTATCACTATCACTTATGAATAATTCAATTAAGAACTATCTCCCCCACTTATACTCCTAAAGTTAGAAGATATCATAGTTTTCTCACCCTTGTGCTTGTAAAACTTCTAATAATTTATATCAGAATTTATATCCTTATTATATTTTCATTTTATCTTAGGAAAATATGGTCTAATGGGAATAATCTCCTTACAATCATAATATATCATCTCCGAAGAATCATTTTTATCATTTTTTTATTTTAAATTCTTCTTATACTTGTATATAAATTCTTTCTTTCTAAAAATATCATTCATTATCTGAGATAGTTGGGAAATTTCATTCTCTCATTCTTTAGAAGAACTAAATTCAGTCTCAACATTAAATTTATTTTTCTTAGAATATTTAGAAACATTTTTTTATAGATTTGAATTTATTATAAACAACTGATGCATAAGTAAATGTTACCCCATTTTTATTTTTCATCTTTTCATAATCTCTCTTAATTATACCCTTATACTACATGATAGTTCCAATTAGATCATCTTAGCTTAACTTTGTAATTTTATTAATACCATCAAGAGATGATCTTTTAGATTCTCACTATCCAGGAATAACCTCAATGACCTTCACAACCAAAATCTCATCAGTAAGATATTCATCACCTAAATATTATAATGTTTTCACAGTTATCATAAATCTCTGATGTATTTTGAAAAATATTCTCTAGGTAAAAAATCAAATACTTGATAGTCATATCTTAGAATATATCTATTTTTCTCAATGATTTTGGTAGTTCTAAAGTGAGAGACTTCTAAATTATACAAAATACTATTTGTAGATTCATATGAATATATATTATTGTATATATTTTTGGTCATTGAACAAAATAATGTGTTTCTAACTCTTTAATTCAGTTGAAATTCCACCTTCTCCAAATTTGTAAAAGTAGAAACTTATTGTTCTGAAATTACATAATTATCAATAAACATGAAAAATCTAAAAAATGTAGTATTAATAAATTTTTTTTCATCCTATCTCTATAATATTCATATTCAGATCCATAAAAAATTATGGTTTTCTAGGATTCAGATTCCCAAGAGTTCAAATGTTCAAAACTTAAATCTTTAAGAAATAAGAAATACTCTTTATAAAAATATACAATATTGTAAAAATAGTTCTTAAAAAAATTTGTAAGTGAAAATTTTGTAAACTTAGAACTTGATTAATATAATAAACAAAAATTAATTTTTTTTCATGTTTATGTAGTATAACCAACTCTGATACCAAATATAGGATCCCAAGAGTACCTAAATAGATAGAGGGGGGGGGGGGTGAATTTTATTTTATAAAATAAATCTTAAAATTTACTTAAAATCCATTTTTAGTGAATCAGATGAAATTTCTGTTAGATGTATAAAGTTGTTATTAGATAGGCTTTATTTTAAAACTTTTTTTAAATAAGAAAATTCTGTAACAAAGTAAACTTTTCTTATGTATGCACACTATAAATAAATTTTTTAAAAACAATTAAAGTAAAACATTATAAAGTTCTATAGGAAAAATTACATAAACTTTATAGAATAATATAAAAAATTTAACCTTCAATGTAAAGGAAGTCAATCAACTTGACTTAAAGTATCCATGGTTTAACATATTCATAAAGTTATATGTTTGTTCATTAATAAATCTATTGATCACAAAGATTAGTATAACTCTATCTTCCTAGTCCCAGAAGCCCTCAATCATAAATATTGGAAAAAATAATATTCCTATCCCTAGAAGACCTCAATAAAACCCAATCTGATATAGTAAATATAATAAAAGAAAATTTTTCAAGGCAGTTACAATCCTCACATAGATCCCTTAAAATATAAAACTCTATAAATATTACAATGAGCATACTTATAACAAGATGTTAAAAAAATATACAAAGAATATCCAAATTTATTGAGTTAAAAAAGTATATGCTCCCTCCTCCCCTAATACACCTCTATTTATAGGTAAATATCTAATAGTCATATTCCATGATTATTAATGTTGGTTTCAACAACTTCAGATGAAGTATTAATTCTCTTGTGATGTTCTGTACAAAATTCATCTGATGGTTTCTTTGGTATCACCATCACAATGATATAAAATAATATGTTCAATAGTGTAAAGTTTATTTATCTAATAGGATATATTTTAATCATACGGTGAAATGAAAATAATAATTTGATAGTTTTTACAAAGTTTTATCTAGAGAGTATGTCTACCTTAGTCTGATGAATGTCTGTCAGGTTAAAAAGAGGAACTTCATCTAGTGAGACTTAGTTATATATTGCATGTTAGAAATTATAGAAACTTTATTGGATGAAATATGAAATTGTCCATATGATTTAGAAATTACATGTCCATTCGATTATAAAGTACCATCTAATTATAAAGATTATACAATTAAAAAATATCATATGATTAACAATTTTTTCTATATCTGGTAAAAAATATATGTTTTCTAAAAAAACATTCTAAAACATTGGGGAGTATAAAGTTAGAAAAAAGTGGTATTTAAGAAAGTGTTTTTTGATTTTCAATTTTTTTTAGAAATTGTTGAAAGTATAAGCTTCGACTAAAGAATCTCCAACTTTTTTAAAAACAAAAAACACAACCTTTAAAGATAAAAACATAGAAAAACTTACACCTCATTTTTTATTACATATTTAAGAACTTTTATCTTCATTTATCCTTATTAAAACAATTATTATTTATTATTTATTTTCTCCCCTATCTATATTTCTCCCCCTTTATTTAAAAAATATTTTTCCAAAATATTTTTTAGAATATTAGGTTTTCTCAACATTATTAATATAGGTTACTTTATCAATTTCTCACCTTTATGATTTAAAAAAAATGGGTGGTATAAAGTGTGCATAAAAAGTTATAAGGAAACATTTCTATAGAAGAAATTATTATAAATTAATATTTATAAAAAATATATAAAAACCAAATTCATATATTTTTTTTGGAAAAAATTCATTTAGAATGTTAAGAAAAAATATTTATTGAATATTTTTATTCAAAATAAGTTCGATAATTAAAAATTCATCAAGAGTTTAGAGAAAAACTATTATTTGTTTGACAATTTCTTCACGATGACTTTAATTTTTCTTAAATTCATCTGATAATTTCTCTAACTTAGCAGCAGAGGTCTCTATCTTGGAAATATTTTCCTCCAACACTTGAAACTTCATGTTTTCCTACTTCAACCTCAGCACTCATTCTTTAAGATACTATAGTTTTCTATTATAAAATTTCTTCTTTAACACTTATTCTTAAAGAAAATATATTTTTTCTTTTATCAACTTTATGATTTAACACTTATTCACTGAGAGTAATAATTTTTTACTCTATATAGAGTTATATATTTTTTGAATCAAAGCTCGATTATTATGATTATATACCTCCTTTTTATTTTCTAAAACCTTGAAAGAAAAATCTCTGAAATAATTTGAAATAAAAAAAGTGGATTTTTAAAACCTTCTATCTGATCATAATGAAACTTTATATCTTCTTTCATTTATTTTATCCATCTCACAACTTTCTTCAATATTATTCTTTTTTATTTAAAACAATCTTTAAAGTACTTAAAATCTAATTTATTTGGAATAAATTTTTCAACAAGTTTTTTTAAATTATTATAATTTTTAAAATCATTCATCCTTCCTTGAATATTTCTTCATATGGATTCAATATTTGTAAAATAATGAAGAAAATTTTCAATTTTCTTCAAAACTTCATTAAAGTATGTGAATCTCATATCCCTAATTTAAATAGAATCACTTTCTTGTGAATGAATTAAACCAGATGAAATATATGGAATCTAAGGTTTAGAAGTCCCAAAATTTTGTTTTCCATTATCTTTTATTAAATTTAAAACTTTTACTAATTCAACATTCTTATTGAACATAGGTTTGTATGAAACATTGGTGTGAAATTATTGATTTTCTTATTTTTTTATTATATTTTTTTTCACCTTTTTATGCTTCTAAATTAAAATCCATTTCAAATTGAGAAGAAAATAGGTGTAATCATATGAAATTTATTCTTTTTATTATTATAACCATCCTTCTAAATTTCTGGCTAATTTTTCATCACTTATCAACTATTATTTTCCTAACTGCTTTAATAATTTTGAAACTTGTTCTTATTCAACATATTTAAATGGATACTTTTCTTCAACCACTAAATTTTCTTTTCCTTTCTCTAAAGGATCGTAGCACTTAAAAACTTCCTACATGATTTCTTTTCATAGAAGTAGATAGATGAATAAATAGAGGAGGTATTGGTTAAATAAACAATAAAATAGAAACTGATAAAGGTTTTTATTGAGTTGAAACTTGAACATCAACATGATATTTATCCACACCAAGAACAATACTTTTCATAATTTTAGCCTCATATAACCTTTGCTTCAACCACTTATTCATTTATTATTCCCTTATAGTTTTGTGTGTTTTCACTTTTAAACTTAATACCTCTTCCTTATCAGGAATAAAAATCAAATCCCTGGGCTTCTTTTGTTCTTTATAATTCATCAATTATTTAAAGGACTCATTGGATATTGTTTTTTTCATTATTTTTTGGATACGGAGGAGAAATTATAGCTTTCCTATTTTCTTGAAATTTATCTTTCAACTTTTTTGTATCAACTTTGGACATGGCCATGTACGATCTATCCAATTTTTTTTTTTCAATTTTGTAACATAAACCAACTACATTATATTTATGGTATATTATTTGATAAAAGAATCTTTCTCCCTGAAATATATTGTCTCATTCTTAATCTTATGAAATTTTATAAAATTTACTAACATCATGTTAATAAAATACAAAAATAAAATAATCTTAAATTTTATTGATCATTTCTTCACAACCTCCACTAATAAAAACAAAATTTTTACAAACTTTTACTTTAGAATATTACAAAGATAATAATGAACATATAAACCCTACACCTTTAAATTATATATATCCCCATTATTGGAATAAGATTTTGTACCCACAAATCTAGTACCCTTGCATCTAGTGATAAATGATAAAACTTCCTTAATTTATCATAAGAGGTGAGTAAATATGTTTCTTCCTTTGAATTTTTTAAAGATTCCAATTTATTAAGAAGTTTGTGCTTTATAAGATTAGCTTCTCCTTGAAGTGGAACTCTAACCAACTCTACAACTTGATGAATAATTATCTTGTAATAATATTCAAAAAAGGTGAAAGTTATAAATACCATGCCTTATTATTCACTAAACTCTACAGAAGATTAGAATTCACCTACAATATTTGGATAGTGAAGATCAAAATCTTACTTTTCAATATAGATATCTTCCCAACCTTGGAAGAAAATCACATTTTCAGTAATGAATCAAACATATCAAAATATTTATTTTTGATTAACCTTTACTTGATAACTTCTACGTTTGAAAAATATTCTAAATTTTCTATTATTCTAAATTGGTCATAAATTTCTTGAATAGAAGAATATGAAAGAATCAAACAGATAAGAACTCAGGTGGCGAGAGCTTGTTTTAGAAGTGAATCAATGAAGAGGAGTGGTGAACCATACTTCTATTTATTGGACTCTAAGGGGAAACCCTTTGACTTTTTTTATCTAATATATCATCGTGAAACACTTTTTATATATAATGGTTGATAATTTTTTTCAAGATATTTAATATTAATTCCGAAATCTTAATGTTATTTTTAAAATTTTTAGACCTAAATATTGATGGAAAAAAACTATAATTTTTTTAAAAAAATTATAAAAATGAAAATATGTAAACAAAATTAAGTATAAATTAAAAGAATATAGTAAATATTAAATATTAAGAAACTACCTCTTGGAGTAAAATTTAAACATTCTATAGGAAATTTTATATGGTATATGTTCCTATTGTTTTTTTAAAAATTATCTAAAAATTTTCCTAACAAAAGCATTTTCCAAAAAGTTTGTAAGAAAATTTAGAAAGCTAAAATTTAAAAAATTATAGTTTTTAGAAAATTAATGATTCTATAAAACTAAATATTATAGAAAACTAAAAATTTATGAAAACTAAAGTTCTATGAAAATAAAAAATTTAAGAAAACTAAAAAAATTAATAAAAAAATAAGAAAAAAATTTATATACCTCCTATGTAAATGAGTTCATTAACGTTAAGAGATAATTTAAAATGGAATTATATATAAATGAGAATTTTATATTAGCAATTCCTATCTTATATTTAATATATTCGAATCTATTTGAATTTATGGGTTTTGTAAAAATATCTATAGGTTTTTCTTGCATTCTAATGAATTGTAAAATGATATTTCAATTTGTGTTTCATATAGAGGAAATGGTGTCTTATATATATGTGTTTATATAATGCATGATGTGCTATTTTTTTAATTAAAACTTTGGATTTTATGTTATCACAAAAAATTCGAGTTTTACTAAAATTAAATCCAAAATATGTCACACCCCAACCTTAGAAATCCTTTATTTTATTATTCTCTTGGATTTAGATCCTTTGGTTGAGGTTTGGGTTGAGTCCTGATTTGATTTTTTGTGTTTTGGAAGCTTTCAGTTAAGTTTTGTTGAGAAATGAAGAATTTGGGATTGGCAGAAAGTGGCTATGATTGGGGCATGGTTAGGGAAAAATTTGCACCCTCACCTAGGAAACCATGAAGTTGAGGTTTGGGGTTTGGGGTAAGGCACATAGGTTACTCATGGTTTGGGAAACCATGTGACAACTGTGTGGTGAGTCTATGGATTTTGACATTGGTGATTAGCATTGTTGGTGCACAGTTTTGGAAACCATGCAGCCAAACCATGCGAGGTGATCCTCTTCTCTAGTAGGGTGCACATAATTGACGTATGGTTTGTTAAATTGTGTGGCCAAACTGTGCGACTTGCCCAGATCATTAAAAATCGGAAATTACCTCTTACCCCCTCAATTATTTTAACCCTAATTTAGAATTTATCCCCCTTTCTCGACCTAGGTTCACCATGGGAGCCTTCAAGCTCCTTCCCTCTTTCCCTCCTTCCATTTTTGAATCCCCTTGAAGGTTTTAAGGTGAGATTCTTTGGATTTGTGGTTGATTTTATCTTCTCCCCTCTCATTTTTTGAGTTCTTGGTTTCTCTTGGTGGGGGTTATCTTTGGTTGAACCCTATGGGTGTGGGTTTATGTGTGGGATATTTTCTTGAATGTTAGGGTGTTCAAATTTTCTCTTGGGATTGATTCTTTCTTCTCCCAAAGATAGGTTGTGTTTTCACATCGTTGATTTATGTGTTTCCATCCATTTCCTTTCTGACACTTTCCATTTTATTCTTGATCTTTTCTTAATGGTTTATAAATGTGATTTTCTTTCTTATGACATCTTGGTATGATTTTTTTGGTGTTATCGTGATGTAAAATGGGTGTGAAATGGTTTTCCAAAGGGTTTATTTTATTATGCCTTTATTTAAATTCATGCAAGGTGTTTGATGAAATGTTAATAGTGAAATTGAGCACTAGTGCTATTGTTTGTCCTAGAATATATTTTGATATGTTTTGAAGTGATAAATTGGGCATGATTTGTGAATTAGATGCCTCTCATGCATTGGTAATTTGTAGAAAATGTTTCAAAAATGTTTTCATGGCTTTTAAATTCTTATTGGTGATCTTTTGATTGTGTGATTTTTTGTGTTGGTATAAAGGAAAGTGGTGGTTCTTGAAAATATTTTTTGAATGATTTCATGGATACTTGAAGTATGTCATTGGATGATGGAACATCCATGGGTGCCAGAGGTACACACATGGATGACAATTCAAATGATGATAGAATTCAGAAATGATTTTTCCCTTGAGCCTAGGTTTTCAAAAATATTTCTCCCTTCTCCCTTCTTTCCTTTTTCCTAAAATGGTTCCTTCATTTCCAAATGGTGATGTGGTGCTTCATGTGACTTAAAAATGTGGTTTCAAATGTGTTTCATGAAACTTGGACCATTTAGAATCTTAATATATTTTTTCTGAATGATTGTCATAAAGGCCCATTTGGCACTTATAGACATACTTGGTAACAACGTGATGTAAGAGGGATGTTTGGTTCTTTTCATGTTGTTGTATGTTTTACCTTGGGCTTGAAAATGGTTTTTTATTTGTAATGTGAATGCCTGATTGGAGCCTTGTAATGTTTTATGAATTTGGTTTTGGAACTCATATGATGTATGAGCTCGATGGGAATCTTGGATTGTTTTGGAAGATGATTTTTTAATTTATGGGATGTGAAATTCATGTGGGAATCTTGGAATGTTTTGGAAAATGATTTTTTTAAGTTATGTGATGTGAAATCCTCGTTGGAATCTTGTCATGTTTTGGAAAATGATTGAAATATTGGGTATCATGAGAACCGATTGATATTTATAAATAATTGGGAAAGTGGTTTTCTAAACTCAAATATTATGACGGGCTGATTGGAACTTGTGAAAGAAATAGATTTTCTTGTGTATTATGATACTGGGATTATATCTTGAGATCACTAGACCTTGGGATAAGTTCCCCTCTAGTGGATAATGCATGGGAACACTTTGGTATTGAGTCCATTAGAACTTGGGATGGGATCCCCTTTAATAGATCATGCATGATAATGCTGTGGGTTATGGTTTCTATACAACATGTTTCTAAGTACTATTATTATTATAATTTTAGTATTCCCAGGTGTCATCTATAGGGTTGAGTGAAAGTTTCCTATTGAACCCAATTAGATGGGTTGATACACCCTTGATTTTATGGGGCTAGGTGGGTTGTACCCCTAGATTGGCTAGTGTAGAGAGACCAGTTTTTTATTGACTATGGAGCTACACCATATGCCGAAAGGTGAGTCCAAACAGAGTACATACATAGATTTACTCTAGATATGTTTAGGAAATACTCATGATTATATATCTGTATGTTCTTCTTATTTCTACTTCTTATTAGTTATCTACACTACTAGTTTATGACTTCTTGTTTGGTTTCATGTACTTTATACAAATATATTTTTGGTTATCTGGTTTGGACTTGTACTTTGGTTTTAGATTTTGAAATGGGTTGTTGAAATTGAAATTGTTTTTGAAAAGAGAAAGTTGTGTGTGTTCTTTTAAAAAGGAAACTCATGGAAAGATGTGTTCAGTTTTTCTCTTGATGTAAATGTTTTAAAAACCTATTTTCTGGATATATTTAAAACTAGTATTTTTGGACTATTTCGAGAAAGGAAATTCATGGAATCTGTGGTGATTACCTACTGATTTAGGATCAGACCATACTTGTACCATTAATTGTTAGTATACCAGAGTTGTTTTGCATGTTTAGGTTTTAGTTTTAGGTTTTTGGTTCAAGTTTCCTTTAGAGTAGGTTGGTATTATAGTTGGTGGTGACCAAGAGGCCACGTGGAGATCATGGTAGCATGGTTTGGTCTTAGTGTTGCTTTTAGTTTTCTTTTTCAGTAGTTGTTGTATCTGAATCAGTTTGTATTTATTGATGTTCAGTTATTATTAGATATCTTCATGTTCATTTTTTTTCATTTTTATCCTAGTTTTTTTGAAAAAAAATCCTTCCCAATGTGATTACTTTGATGCCTGACAATAGTTTCCATCCCGTGGGGATCGGGAACTCCCTTCGGGCCATGTCTTTGGTCGGGTCAGATGTCAGGTTGGATAACATCCCATCTTGGTTCATGATAAAATGGTATCAGATCTTTCCCTTGTTATTTGTGGAATCTGGTAGATTAGATATTAGGATTGTTAGGACTCAGGAGGTAGGTACAGAAAGGACATCATGAACCCTTTCTTGTTTTGATCCTTAAGTTTCCAGGGGTAGTTTGGGAATTGAGTTTTTGTTTTGTTTTTGGTTTGTGTGGACAAGGAATGAAAATGGAGGCGAGCCAGTGTCATGCTGTGATCTCACATAGATTAGTGACCCTTGTGAATTCTTTGTGCACATTTTAAGGTCCTCTTAGTTTTTGATGCTTACTTGGGGTATGGACCACTAACTGTGTCACTGGGTTATGCATTACTGATTGTTCCTCCTCTTGTGTGTTTGATGTGCATTGTTCATTTAGCTTGTTTTTTTGTGTGCGAGTGGATTCTAAAAGTTAAAATTATTTTTTGAAAAAGGTTTTTTAAGAGGAAAATGGTTTTAGAGAAATGAAGTTTTCAAAAAAAAAATATTTTTGGCATGGGTTTGTTGTGAAAGTGGAATTTGATGTTTGAGTTGAAATAAAATTTTGAAAGGTTTGGGGAAATTTGGATGATAAAGTTAATTGAGAATATGGTAAATTCTTGGATTTGATGATAGGGTGGAATGTGTGACCCTTGGTACTCCTTATGAACATTAACATATGTGTGGGTATGTATGGAAAGTTCATATTGGCACTTATGCATGGATGATGTAAGTGGAAGTGGATGAACACATATGTGATAGTTCATAGGATTCCATGGGTGTGTATTTGAAATAAAAGGTTTGGTATGGCTTTTAGAAAATGATTTTTGAATGTATTTTTTTTGGAAAATTTTATTTTATTTAAATGTGGGTTTTTGTTTGTGTGAAATGGATTTTGGTATTGAAAAGTGTCCTTGGAAGAAGGTGGTTTTGAAAAGTGAATTGGAATGGTGATTTTTGAAAAATAGGATTTTGATTTTGTTGTGATGTTTAATTTTTGAGCCTATTTTTTTGGCTCGAGATATTCTTTTTGATTAAGTTTAAAGTGATGTTGATTCTAGTTTTTTACACTTTGTTCTGTTCAGAATATGCCCCCGGAAAGGTCCCTAAGGTTTCTAGTGGGTCTCACCCAATTTATGGTTCTCCTTAGTTGTTTCCTGACTTTCATTGTGATCATGTCCTATTAGAGGAAGTGTAATGGCTTTAGGAAGTTGAGAGTGTGTTTAGATAATTGGGAACTCTCGAAGCTATGAGAGCACATACCATTTTGGATTCATTTGATGGTACATATTTGGACTAGTGGAAAGCTATTATGCCATAATGGATGCAAGAAGTTATGAATTGGGGAGTGTTTAAGACCCCATTAATCTAATGGTTCATACTTGAGGATGTGAATATGAAGAATGTGGAAGATATCTTGAGTGTTTAGCAAGTCCAACTGTCAGCAAAGGCTTATGTTGAGCCTTTTTAAAGAGTAGGTTTATTTCTCTTCAGAGATAGCATTATAGGACCTATTGAAAGTTACTCCATTCCTCTAGGGTATTCATATAGATATCAAGGAGTGAGTTATATATTCCAATGAAGTTTAGTTTAGGAAGCTGGTGGATAAGGCGTTCTTAGCCAAACTGGTTCTTAGAGTGCAGTTTGTGGTGGCTGATGAACCAGTCTCTCTTAGAGATCTTAAAGGTTCCCCATCTGGAGAGAGGTGCATGTAAAAGTAACCTTTCCTTGAGGAGTTTCATTGGGTCCAGATTCTCTTTCATTAGTCCATTCACTCATGTTCTTACAGTGTAGTCAGTTTGGTTATTTGAAGCTGTCTTGTCGTAATCATCCAATGACTTCTCACCATTGTAGCCATTTGGGTCATCTATAAAAGTTTTGTAAGAAGTGTTTCCTAAATAATAAGTCTTTATCAGAGGATGTAAGATTATGAATATGGGTTATTAGATGATTTATACATTAGGGATCTAGCCATAGGCCTCAAAATGAAACTTTTCATGTAGTCCGGAATGGTCGGGGGTGTGGGGAACCTTGGCCTAGTGTTTATATCTAGTGTTGGAGGAGAGGAAATTGATGTTTCATATTTTTTTTCTTCTATTGTAATACCCTCATTCTATTATGGAAGTGTGATAGTGTGGCTCTTTTGGAATTATAGTGGTTATGTTTATTTTATTATGATCCCTTGAATTGGTTGTTTCCCTTTGGATGTGTTTAACCCTTGTGTGGGTTGGTTCTGGTTAACATTTGTGCTCTTTTGGAGATTTTTGAGTTCTATGGAATTGATGGATTTTTTTTATTTCTTTATTTGGTTAAGTTATTTACATGATTTTTCCCTTGTGATGAGAGTTTCTAGCTTGGGTTGGAAGTTTCTGGGTTTCCAGTTTGTCAGGTTTCCTTGTAGCAGGTTTTCTGTTTGGGTGCTATCTTGTGAAAACTCAATGTTAGTGGTGTTAGTTAGGTTATTATGGTGGGTAGAAACATATCATGATGTCCTTTTATTCTTCATGATATGGATTACTCTAGTTTGGGTCAGGTGTGACTTGTAGAGTGAAAGGTCACCCCAGGGTTCTTAATTTTGTCCAGCTTATTTTGAATTTGGGACTGAGTTTTGTTTATCAGTCAGTTGGATGACTTTATAGGAGTATAAAGTGTTTGTGGTGGAGAGAATTTTCACACTATGACCATGTAAATCCTTTATTTTATTCTTATCTTGGATTTTTATCCTTTAGTTTAGGGTTCAGGTTGAGTCATGGTATGCATTTTTGAGTTTTGGAAGTTTTCAGGTAAGTTTTGTTGAGAAATAGGGAATTTGGGCTTGGTAGTAGGTGGCACATGATTGGATCATGGTTAGGGGAAACCATGCACCCTCACATATGAAACTGTGTGAATAAGGTTTGGGGTTTGGGGTAAGGAGAACTGGTTGCGCATAGTTTGGGAAATCATGTAGCAACCGTGCGACGAGGCTCTAGATTTGGATAGTGGTGATTATCAAAGTTGGTGCATAATTTGGGAAACTGTGCGGCCAAACCATGAGGGGTTATCCTATTATCCAATAAGGTACACATGGTTGGCACAAAATTTATTAAATCATGCGGCAAAACTGTGCGGCTAAACCGTGCGACTTTCCTATATCATTAAAAAGTAGAAATTACCTCTTTTCTGCTCCATTCTGTTAACCCTAATTCTGTATTTCTCCCCCTTTCTTGTCCTAATCACACCATGGAAGCTTCCAAGCTCCTCCTTTCTTTCCCTCCTTCCATTTTTGAACCCCCTTGAAGGTTCTAAGGTGATATTCATGGATTTTGTTATTGATTTACTCTTCTCCTCTCTCTTCTCTCTCAAGTTATTGATTTTTCTTGGTGAGGGTTCTATTTGGCCTATCCCTAAGGGTGAGGGTTTATGTGTGGGATATTTTCTTGAATTTTAGGGTGTGAATATTATTTTTTGGGCTTCATTATTCCTTCTCCCAAAGATTGGTTGCATTCTTACATCATTACGGTAGGTATTTCTATCCATTTTCTTTCCATCATATTCCATTTGATTCTTGGGATTTCCTTAGTGGTTTATAAATGTGATTTTCTTACTTATTATTTCTTGGTATGATTTTTTTTGGTTTTATCATGAAGGAAAATGGGTGTAAAATTGTTTTCCAAAGGGTTCCTTTGATTATTCCTTTATTTAAATGCTTACATGGTGTTTGACCTCTGTTTTCTAAAAGTGAAATTGAGAACTAGTGGTGTTGTTTGACCTTACATATATTTTTATATCTTTTTTGAGTGATAAATTGGGCATGATGTGTGGTTTAAATGACTCTCATGGCTTGGTAATTTGTGTCAAATGTTTTGAAAATGTTTTTCTATCTTTTAATTTATTATTAGTGATATTATCATTGTGTGACTTGTTGTGTTGGTATAAAGGCAAATGGTGGTTCCTGAAAATGGTTTTTGAACGATTTCATGAACAATTGAAGTATATCATTGGATGATGGAAAATACATGGGTTCACACATGGATGGGAATTCAAATGATGATGGAATTCAGAAATGATGTTTTTCTTGAGCCCTATTTTTCAATAGATTTATCCCATCTTCCTTCTTTCCTTCTTCATAAAATGGTTCCTTGATTTCTAAATGGTGATTTGGTACTTCATGTGAATTAAAAATGCGGTTTGAAATTCATTCCATAAAACTTGGACAGTTTAGAATATTAAGATATGTTTAGTGAATGATTGGAACAAAGGCACACTTGGAACTTAAAGACATACTTGGTAACTATGTGATGTAATAGGTATGTTTGGTTCTTTTTATGTTGTTGCATTTTTTCCATTGGTCTTGAAAATGGTTTTGAATTTGTAATGTGAATGCACGATTAAAACCTTGAATTCTTTTATGAATTTAGTTTTGGAAATCATGTGATGTATGGGCCTGATGGGTATCTTGGCATGTTTTAGAAAATGATTTTGTAAGTTATATGATGTGAAATCCCAGTGGGTATCTTAGAATGTTTTGGAAAATGATTTTGTAAGTTATGTGAGGTGAATTCCTAGTTAACATCTTGGAATATTTTATAAAATGATTGAAATATTGGGTAGAGTGAGGCCCAATGGATATTTATAAATGATTGGGAAAGTGGTTTTTGAAACTCAAATATTATGACGATCCGATTGGAACGTGTGAAAGAAATATTTTTTCATGTGTGTTGTGATTCTTGTCTTATATCTTAAAACCAATAGACCTTGGGATGTGTTATCCTAATGGATCATGCATGGGAACACTATAGTATTGAGTCCATTAGTCCTTGGGACGAGATCCCCTATAATGGCGTGAGCATGAGAATGCTGTGGGTTGTGGCTTCTAAAACACATATTTCCAAGTATTATTATTATTATTATTATTATTATTATTGTGGGATTACTGGGTGTTATCTTGATGGTTTAGTGACGGTTTCTTGTCGAACTCAATTATATGGGTTCGTACCCCCTTGACTTGATGGGGTTAGGTGGTTTTTTCCACTGGACTGGTTAGTGTAGATCATCCATTTAGTTATTGTCTATGGAGTAGCACCATATGCCAGTAGGTGAGTCTAAACTTAGTACATCCAGGTATTTACTCTAGATATGTTCAAGAAATACTCATGATTATATATCTGTATGTTCTGTTTATTTCTACTTATTATTGGTTATTATCATTGCTAGTTTATTCCTACTTATTTGGTTTCATATACATTCTTCCCATACCTTTTTGGTTATTTGGTTTGTACTTGTACTTTGGTTTTGGATTTTGAAATGGGTTGTAGAAAGTGAAACCATTTTTGAAAAGAGAAAGATGCATGTGTTGTTTTAAAGAGGAAACTTGTGGAAAGCTGTGTTTAGTTGTTCACTTATTGAAAATGTTTTAAAAACCTCTTTTATAGATATATTTCAAACTAGTGTTTGTGAAATGTTTTAGGGAAGGAAATATATAGAATATTTGGTGATTACCTATTGAATTTTTTAGGCTCACACCCTACTTCTACCATTCAATGTCAGTAGACCTGAGCTATTTTGTAGGTTTAGGTTTCAGTTTTAGGTTTTTAGTTTGATTTTCCTTTGTAACAGGTTGGTCTTATGGCTGGTGTTGACCAAGAGGTCATGTAGAGATCATGGTATCATGGTTTGGTCTTAGTGTTGCATTAATTTTCTATTTTTTCAGCAGTTGTTGTATCTGGATCAGTTATATTTATTGATGTTTAGTTATTATTGGATATCTGCATGTTCAGTTTGTTCATTTTGATCCTAGTTTGTTTGGGTAAAAAAATCATTCCCAATATGATTACTTCGAATCTTGAAACTAGTTTCTATCCCATGGGGATTGGGAACATCCTTCGGGCCATGTCTTGGGCTGGGTCAGATGTTGGGTTGGATGGCATCCCAACATGGTTTGTGATAAAATCAAAGAGTTTGTGTTTTATCCAGAACAATTGAGCACAACAACTTCCAGCTGCCATATATTCTGCTTCAACACTGGTAAGTGCTATATATTTTTTTCTTAGAATAATAAGAAACTAAATCCTCTCATAAGAAATGAAAAGTTCCAGATGTACTTTTTATATCCATTTTACATCCACCAAAGTCAGTATCTAAAAAAATTTTAAGTTAAAAATAATTTCTAGAAGAATAAAATAATCCTAGATCTAATATTCACTTAAGGTAGTGGAAAATTAAATTAGTATCCTTAATATGATACTATTTTTTATTTTTGTTATATCTTGAACATAGGAATAAAAAATATTAAATCCATTTGACTTTATATAAGGTAAAGTAAACTACCAATCATTCCTCTAATTTTTTTTGATCAACTAGTTTCATAGATTCATCAAGATCTAAATTATTTAAGGTTCTGATTGGAGTACTTATACTAGTAAAATTTTTATATTCAAATTTCTTAAGAAGATATTTTATATGCTTATGTTGATATATAAAGGCACCTTATGGTTTTGGAAAATTTGAAAACTAATAAAATAAATAAGTTCACCCATCATGCTCATATAAAAATCAGATTTCATAAGATCTGAAAATGAATCCGTAAGATATTTTTGAGTTGATCCAAATATAATTTCATTGAAATAAAATTTGAAGAATTATTGTATCCTTAAAAACCTTTTTAATAAAAATATGTGGATCTGCAACTCCCTTTACAATTTTTTATAATAAAAATCTGGTATATCTATCATACCAAGATCTAGGGGATTATTTAAGTCTATATAGTACCTTAGTAATCATAAATACATGATTTTGAGATTTTATGTTTTCAAAATTAGGTGGTTGTTCTACATAAACTTCCTTCTATACATATCTATTAATAAAATAAAACTTCACATCCATTTGAAAATGAGTAAAATTTAGAAATTTTGTATACATTAGAAGTATACAAATAACTTCAAGTATAAATACTAGAGTATAAGTTTCATCATATTATATGTATTCTTATTTATTATTTCCTATTAAAACAAGTCTATATTTATTTCTAACTATGAATCCGTTTTCATCACATTTATTTTGAAAAAACCATTTTACAACCATTACAGGTAAATTTTTTGGATATTCAACCAAAATATGAATTTGAATCCACTCAAATTCAGTGAGTTCATCTAGAATATATTTTATCCAATATTCATCACCTAAAGCCTCATTAGGAGTATTGGGTTTACATTTTGATAATAATTCACAATATTTAATTTCATTTCTTAAGTAAATTCTAGTTATAACCAGCATATCTACGTCACCAATGATATTATCACTATGATGATTCATAAGGATTAACTAATTTATTGGATTTATAATTTTTTTTTCTTCAACGCTAAGTTGAATTTATTCTTGAGTTAAAAATTTATAAAAAGTTTCTTCAATTTTTATCTCATGATAATAAATTTTCAACATGGGTTGAAAACCAGTTTTTGAAATAACATCCAAAGACAAGGATTGGGGTTGTTTGAAAAAAAGGATCATTTTCATCAATTTTAACATGTATTGATTCCTCAACAGTACCTATGTTTTTATTAAAAACTATATAAGCCTTAATTTTTGTGGAATAACCTATAAAAATTCCTTCAATATTTTTGGATGGAATTTATGTAAATTATATTTAGTATTCAAAATGAATACTTTGCATCCAAAAAATTTGAAATAAGAAAGTTCCAGCTTTATTCCTATCCACAACTCATAAGGAATTTTATTAATAAAAGGTCTAAGTAAAAATCGGTATATAGTATATAATTAAATACTAAATTATTCATCCTAAATTTTTTTATAAAATGAGTATTCACTCAACATAGTTCCTGTAATATCCTAAAGAATTATATTTCTTATTTCAATGACACCCTTTTTCTGTGGAGTTCTAGGTGTTGATAGTTTATGTATTATAACCTTTTTAAAATAGAATTTTAAAATTTATAATTAAAAAACTCTCCACCATGACCACTAGGAATAGTTACCAATGGCAGATTTTTATCATTTTGACATGGGCTACCAATGTCATAAAATAGGAAAAGGATTTTGACTTTTTCTCTCAAAAATAGACCCAAGTGTATCTAGTGTATTCATAGCTAAATGTTGGGACCAAGTTGGATGGAGAAGTGGATTGTTGTCTTTTGTTGTCAAAAATAGGATAAATCAATTCACTTTATAAAAGCCTCGAAAAATCAGACGATGCTTTGCTGATTTGTATTTCATAAATATCATAAGTTAGAAGAACTTATGATACAAGCCTTATGAAGGAAAGATAAAGAAAAGGTGCTTCCAATCATATTTAGTTTTGATTGGAATGAAATATGCTGGTGGAAGAAAGGAAAGTTATAATACTTTCCATGGAAAATCTGATGATGCTAAAGTTGTTCAATCAAAGGATACATATCATGATAGTGGAGTTCATGATGAAAGCTGAAGAATGGTTATAGAATTCAGTGAAAGGAATCATAAAAAAGGAATGGATGATCTGGAGGCGGCACAAAATAACATTTTAAGATGGAACTGTTTCCCTGTGTTTGCCAAATTTTGGGGGCTAAAAATCAGGAGATGGATAAATGTGTTTTTGGAAAAGGATGTTGCCAGCAAGATTGAGGAATGTTTGGTATGTTTCACATAAGTGGAGTTCCAATATCTGAACATCAAAATCTAGAAAATGAAAGAATTGTGAAAATGATTGAATTTTTCATGTAAGATTTAAGGGGGTTTGGAATGTTGTGCGCAAGGCATGATTCAAGGTCATAAAATCAAAAAATGTCAAGGGCATGAAGTGAGTGAAATATTCAAGAAGTGCACAAAAGATGAGGTTGGCGCGGAAGAGACTTACACGCCCAATGGGATGTCAAATTGGGTTTTTCAGGACGTGTTAGGTTTTTTCACGACACATCAGGGTTTTTGCGTGTGGGGGTCGACGAGGTTTATAAATAAGAGGTGACCCCCTCACATTTTTGAAGCAAGAAAATTAGATAAATCTTGAGCTCTGAGGAATGGAAGAATTTTATGTAAAGGGGAGTGCGTGAAAGAAATAGAGTTGCACGCAAGAAGAGAGTTGTGTGCAAGATTGAAATGGCGCACAAGAGGTGTTTTGCAAAAAAAGTCAAATCTTGCACGTGTGGCATAAAAGTTGCATTCAAGACATGTAAAATGGTGTGCGAAAGATTTGGGTTCTTCGCAGGTATTCAGTTGTGCGTAAGATTGTTCTTACTGGCTTCTAGGTAGGAAAGTGAAGACTTGTATTTCAGAGAATACACATGTTCAATTGTAAAGAAGCACTGAAAAACTGTAATTCCCTATTTGTGCTAAGAGGGTGAACACACAGTTGCAGATTGTTTTACAAGTGATACATGAGTGTAAGGGTATATCATACTCATTATATTCCACATAAAAGGGTTGTTTTCTAGTGGATTGTGTGGAACTGGATTGTTTCCAAACCATACCAAGGATGTAGCTACTCTTGTTGAGTAGTGAACCTTGTAAATATTGTGTTCATGTGGCTGTGTGTGTTTAGAAGGGAAGAAACTTTTTAATAATAGGAAAAGTTTGTTTCAAAAATAATGAAACATAAAAAGAAAAAGTTAACACTTATTCAACCCCTCCCCCTCTTAGTGATACTTGGATTCTGACTGGAAACTTCACTAAAACATATATATAGTATTTTCCACCAATACTTTTAGTTTTTATAGGACTAAATAAGTCCATATAAACTAACTAGAAATCATTATAAGTTGAAACATCACCAATATATTTTAAAAACTTGACTTATGTTTCTTTTTATATTTACAAGGATCAAATAATCTAGAAGAATTAAATTTAATACTTGGTAGTTCTCAAACAATTCACTTCCAAGATGGTTTATCTAAAGTTATAACTTTATAGTGTCCTAAAATTCTATTCCATAACCAAGATTTACCTTCCATTACACTGAGTCAAGGTAGATCTTGGATCCTAATATCTTCTAAGTTAAGAGTGTAAACATTCTAATTCCTATCGGTATAAAGAATAAATCTATGTTCCAAACACTGAATAGTTCATTTATCATTCCTGACATTCACAAGATAACCCTCACCACATAATTGAATAATAGTAATAAGGATGTTCTTAAGTCCTATAATATACAAAACATTTGAAATTAAGGATTTTCCAAGAAGAAAAATATAACCCATAGTAATAATTTCTCCTCGAGCATTTCCATCGAAAGTAACTTTTCCACCATCCATCTTAATAGTATTATAAATGAATTGATTATTTCTATTCATGTGATGAGAACAACCACTATGCATGTACCAAGTGTTGTTGCTGTCGATAATCTTATTCTTTTCAAGAAATTAAGAAAATTAGAATTTTGTTACCCAAAATTTCTTGGGTACAACATTGTTAGATAAAATTATATTAATAATCCACATATTTCCAACTTGTTTAAGTTGAATAGTTAATAATTCTTTAGAAAAATAGGCATTATGAAATCCTAAGGGTTTCACTCTATTTAATGGAAACTTGTTCCTCTAATGTCCACCACATTTAAACTTAATACAAAAGGGTAAATTTTTTAGGAAAAAATAGTTATTTTGAATTTATGGCTTTGAATTAGTAAAACCTATTCCAAAAACATTCCTATCGGGTTTGATTCGTCTATAAACATTTTTTAAATTTTCCTTACAAGAAGTGAATTTTGATAGTAGTTTCTTCAGATTTAAAATTTAAGAATTTAGTTAAAAAAATAAATCATTATTATCATTAGATGTAGTGATTTTTTTATAAATTATAATTCTATAATTCTTTAGAAATATTTTAAATTTCTATAGTAAGTTTTTAAATTCTCAAATTTTATTTAGAAAACAATAATTTAGAATTTTTTATTTTTTTATAAACTTTACTATCTTGTTTTTATAATAAAGTTTCAAAACTAGAAACTTATTGAAAGGTAGGTAAAGTATTATACTCTTATAATGAAATAGATTATTCATATAAAGATATGAAATTATTTTCATTTTTGTAATTAGGATAATTTTATGTAAGAGTAATATTTTTATGGTTTTAGTAGATACCTTATCTATGAATTAATTGTTATTCTAAAAATTGTTTTCTAGAAAAACGATGTTATTTTTATTATCACTATCACTTTATGAACAATTCTCTAAAAACTATCTCTTTCATTTACACTCTAAGTGTTATAAGCACTCAGAATTTTATTAATCTTGTGATTATATAACTTCTTATAATTTATATCAAAATTCACATCATTATTATATTTTATTTTCATCTTATGAAACTCTGGTCTAATTTGACTAGGCTTCTTACACTAATAATAGACCATCTTTTAAGAATCATTTTTCTCATTTTTTTATTTTAAATTATTATTATACTTGTATTTAAAGCCTTTATTTCCAACAATATCATTAATTATTTAAGATAGTTGGGAAAGTTCATTCTGAATTTCTTCAGAAGAACTACATTCAGTCTCAACATTAACTTTCCTCTTATTAAGAGATTTAGAAACTTTTTCTACAGATTCTAATTTCATAGAAATAGATGATATAGAAGTAAAATATACCACATTTTTCTTTTTCATATTTTCAGTATCTCTCTTTAATCTACCTTTATACTGTATGAGAGTTCCAATTAGATCATCTTAGCTCAATTTTTTAATTTTATTCATATCATCAAGAGATTTTCTTTTAGATTCACACTCTCTAGGAATAAAATCAATGATCTTATCAACCAAAATATCATTTGTAAGATCTTAATCACCCAAATATTTTAAAATATTCACAATCATCATAAATCCATAGTACATCTTTATAAGATTTTATCCAAGTAAAAAATGGAATGCCTGTAATGACCCTATCATTTATGAATAAAATTCCCTTTATTTTAATTTCTTATGGATATAGAAAACACATTAAATACTTTTGTTTTATTATATCCAATTTATTTTAAATAACCGTTAAGTGTCATTAACATTTATAATACAACCATTGAATAGTGATCACACAACTGATATAAATATATGGTTTTAAAAAAATCATTTCGATACAGGAAAATGAGAAAATGGGCTCATCCAATAGACTCGGGCCGTACGAAGCTCATTTTTCAGAACTATTAAAGGAGGTAGCCTCACTGGGCTTCACTCTTGACCAATCCCAACCCAAGCTTCAACATGTTAAGCTTGAACAAAATCACTTACAGAATAATTTCATGTTAATAGAGATTACCACCCATGTGATGTTATCTGAGCTGCCCCAAGAGCCTGTCACCATCACACACCTTACCCTTAGGTCTTATAAGGGTGTTATAAGGGGTTATTTAACAAGGTATTAGTTACTTATTATGTAATCCCTTTTTATAAATAAAATTCTTATTCCATCAATTCCTTTATGAGAATAGTCTTTCTTAAAAAAACAATGAATTTGATAAATTGATTTTTCAGGTTAAAATAGTAATTTTTTGAAATATATATATTATTTTTATATTAATAATATTGTAATAAAATTCTCATAAATAATGATTATATCAATTTCTTATCTATAAATGACTAGAAAATCAGTTTGATAAGAGTTATATTTTTATACTATAAAACAAAAAGTGTATTTTCTTAATTAAATAATTTATTTTAAGGAATTAATAATTTTTTAAAATAATTAATATTTTAATAAATATTATTATCAAATTAATTTTATTAATAATAAATGATTATATAATTTTTATGAAGTCAAATGTAATTTTTATTAAGGTTTAAAAACTGTTTTTGTCAAAACCCGTCAATTTTCAATCAATGTCGGTTCTCATTTTAAAAGTGAAAATTCACATGTTTAGAAAATTATTTATATAAAATGAATATTATTTTTATAATTAGGATGTCAAAATTATCCAATGGTGAATTCTTCATAAATTTCTGAGACAATCGAATTTTTGGGAAAAAAATTAATAATATATAAATATATAGCATGTTTTATGACATCATAATGACCCAATAGTGATGTAATAAATACCATAAAATGGGTCTTAGACCAAATCTATGTTTTAACTTTAAAATAATTTGATTTTATATTTTTTACTTATTTTATAAATCCTTAGTGAATTCTCCAAAATGTATAATATATTTTATGATTTTAAATTCAATTTTTTGAGAGTGTGACTCGCCTCCAGATAATAAAGGGAAATATATTAACATATTTGGAACATGGACCTATAAAATAATTTTTTCCAATCCTATTTGGAAAAAAACATGGGAAAAAACCATGGAAAGGTTTGTGGTTTTGAATATTTTATTGTGTAGTGTCCAAAACCTAAAAAATAAAGAATTCCCACTTCTTTCCTATATAAACCCACCCAAGCACCCATTTCTATTCATTAAAACTCCTTTGATATAGTAAAAACTCTTATCTCCACTCCCTAGAGTCCTCCTAAGGCACCCCCAATCTCCCAAGAAGCCTCTCCGAAGCCTTTGGGATCACACATCCAAGTAAGGGATCCTCACTTTCCTTCCTTTCTCATTTTTATCCAAGTTTCCTTATATTGTTACACTCTTTTATTTTAAATTAAAAATGATGGGGTATGTTTTTTCACCTCCCCCATACTTCCCTTATTATTTTTCAATGATAAGAGACTCATTTCACTCTCATTAATCCCTCCCCTGTACACCCATTACCATGCCGAAATTCCGTAAGGGATTTCTCTCTCCTCATTTCCATTCAAGCATTTATCTTATATTATGCATCTCAAATTCCATTTCATATGATGAGATATTATGCTACATGATCCTATTACTGACCATTTCATTTCTAAATTATGATAAACCCCTTTATCTCTAATCAACCCATTTTATGAATCCCCATGTGATGCCGTTATGCTTTCGAAATTGCACTGTGATTTTCCATGCTAAAATCATCATGTAGTGAATACCATGCCCATTTATCTATCAAGGGTATTCAAATTTATGCACATATACTTATTGATTATATAATTTAGTGTGTTTATTCCACATTAATTTATCATGGAATAAATTATGATGTTGAATGAATCCATATTATATGATCTATGTGGTACACTTAAGCATGAGATTGAAATGATTATGAAGGGTGCGCCCTGATAGGGCTCCAATGTATTGAGAAATGTTTAGTATCATGATACATGATGTTGGGATATGATTTTACTTGATTACTTTATAGTAATTTATTCCACCATGTTGGGACAGGGGTTTACCTGATTCCTTTATGTTAATGATGTATTGTTTTAAGTTGTTTCCATATTTCCATGTTATCATAATCATGCTATATCATTCCATTATGTTCATGTTTCTCTTGTGCTCCATTGATATACTTAATGCCTAACATTTATTTTATTATTCATTTTATGCCTTGTTTACTCCCTTACTAGGCTTTATAGATCACCCTTTTCTTATGTATGTCTTCAGGTTATCCCATGTAATGCTATGTACGAAGGAATGTTGTGGTCATATAAAAGAAGTTTTCAATAAAGATGTTGTATTTTATGTATTAAGTGTCATGTATTGTTCCAAATCCACAAAGACAATAGAACTATCAATATTATGGGTTGTATTAAGTTCAAGTTTATGTAATAAATCATGTTTAATTATGAAATAAGGATTAGGGTCGTTATAGATTGTATCAGATGAAAAGTTTTGTTATTTTTGGGATTAAGATTAGAAAACACTACTAAAATCCTTAGGAATATAACTAAATATAAGAAAAGAATACCTAAATTTTTGTGAGTATATAGTAATTGGTTTATCAAGAAAATACATCCATGTTTGGATACAAACAAGTAGAGGTGTATATGGCATAGATGTATCTAGGGGTAAAACCCGAAAACAATACTTTGAGTTATACTCGAACAAAAAATGGTGCATGAAAACAGGCCTTGCTGCACTATTGGTTTGACACTCCTAGGAGATATGATTCAGTAAATTCATAATCTTAGTATAAACCATTATTAAGGGAATAAAAAAATTCCCCTAAGAATAAATATTAGGAAGTAGATCATGGATAACTTAGATCGAAGCTTAGAAATTCTTATGTTAAGTGTTGAGTCAATAAGGTTTCCTTACAACTTTTCCATTCCTTTATGTTTTGAAAATTACAAACACACTATCTTAAGGAAAGTAATTTTTCCCTAAGATTTATCTTAATAAGGAAAATTTTCTTTCCTCAAGGAAATTTTATTCTTAAATATGTTTTCATTATTCATTTTATATATTCTATAAATACAACTATTTTTATTTCTAAAGGGTAAAATTCGGTTTCATATCTAAAACTGTGGAATCCTATAAATACTTAGTTTTAGAGTTTTATGATTTCAGGTTCCAAATTCTATGAAATTCAGAATCTGAATTCTATAAAATTCAGACTCTAAATTCTCTGAAATTAAGACTCCAAATTTTTCGAAATTTAGACTCCGAATTCTCTGAAATTCAGACACTGAATTTTCTGAAATTCAGACTCTGAGTTCTCTGAAATCCAGAATCTGAATTCTATGAAATTCAGACTCTGAATTCTCTGAAATTTAGAATTAGAATTCTCTAAAATTGAGACTCTGAATTCTCTGAAATTCAGACTCCAAATTCTCTAAAATTCAGACTCCGAATTCTCTGAAATTCAAACTCCGAATTCTTTAAAATTCAGGCTCCGAATTATTTGAAATTTAGACTTTGAATTCCTTAGAATTCAGACTCCGAATTCCTAAGAATTCAGACTCTGAATTCCTAATAATTCATACTCCGAATTATTCAGAATTTAGATTCTTAATTCATTATAATTCAGAATCCAAAGTTTATAGAATTCATATAAAAAATTATTTGGAAAACAAATTCTGAATTTCCATGACTTATAGTCTCCAAATTATTATTAGACTTCGAGCTTTTATTTTTCCTTAGACTTAAAAAAAATAGACTTGGTTAAGCAACCTTATTTTATTTACACATGTTATTGTTATGAAATAATGTCGTACATTCTGTTTCTAACTAACCGTTGTTTGAGAGACACGTGTACAGGTCCATCCAAAATTCAAGGAAAAATATGACCGTTGGAGGAGGGAGCTGATATTTGGAGAAATTCCTATAAATAGGAGCTCATTTGAACGAGCTCATTATTGATCCATCACTCTAGATATTTCATGCTGCTAAAGTGATTTCTAGAGAGAGAAACTATCATGCCTTGTGCATATTGAACATCTTGTTCATCTTACTTTGTGCGACCCCGATTGTTATTGTGTACAATCGAGGACTTTAGGGGATAGGAGGAGAGATGTTTCGACTACCTTAAAGTTAAAGGGATTGCGGGGATAACAAGATATATACCGATATTCTTATCGAGGTCTTTCCCTAGTATGAGTAAGACAGAGTTTATTGAAAGTATAAATCAAGGGACCTTTATCCAAGGTTGTTGGATACCCTACTCTTTGGGTTAAAAGATTTCATACCCGTTACTTGTTTTGTTTCAAGTTTATTTTCTTCTAAATTTTGTTAAAGGAAGAAATTATAACTTTCATATACTTTCTTGTTATCTTATGTACTCTGATTAATAAGATTCTATATGCTTTAAGGTAGAATATTTTCCTTGTAAACATTCCTTAAGTTTCATTTCTGGAACCTAGAAAGTTTTTAGAATTAGGAGGTCTTGTGAATTTTCCTTGTTTAAATTTTTTAAACAAAGTTTTCATTAAGGTTAAAAATTAAAGTTTTTAAACTTACAATTCACCCCCTATTATAATTGAGCATCTACAACATATTTCTATCCTATAATTGGTATCAAAGGAGGTCTCTGAAATACTTATATTCACATATAAGTTTTCTCGATCAAGTTTTTATTATTCTAAATATTTTCTTTTCTTAGGTTTTTTATCATTGTCTACAAAATTTTATTATTAACAAGTTTCTATGGAAATATTTTTTCATTTCGATGGCAGGAATGAATGTTGGTTCGATTGACAATATAAATCCTACTTGACCACCTATATTTGATGGGAATGATTATGAATACTGGAGAGAACATATGAAGACTTTTTTTATTAATACTGGAGTTGAAAACTTCATTATGCTTACTGGAGATTACAAGATTCTCGATAAGGAAGTTAGAATTTTTACTAATCAAGAAAAGTCAGAATATCAACTAAACTACAAGGTACAAAATACTTTTTTATGTTTCATGAATAGGAATATATATAGTCATATTTATTCTTTTGAAGCTGTAAATTGTTTCTCGAAAAAATTGGTGGTTACTCATTTTGTTACATCCAAGGTTATAGAAACTAGAAGAGCTATGCTTAGAGGAGAATATCATGGATTTCTATTCCCTTATGGAGAACTAGTGTGCATGGTACAAAATAGGTTTATGACCATTGTTAATAATTTACAATAAATGGGTGAGAAAGGTTTAGATGATGAGGCACTTGTGGAAAAGATTATAGATATCATGAATAATTAGTGGGAATCTAAGAGAACAACTATTGATGATAATAAGAAAGTATCTCAAATTACTCTTGATGAGATTTTTAGAACTCTTCTTCAACATGAGAAAAGAATTAAAAGAGATGCTAATATGAATTAGAAGAAGAATGAAAATGGAAGTGTAGCCTTTACAACTACTAAAGCCAAGACTCCTAAAAGATTTACTATATCCAAGTCAAATAAATTCACTGTTCTATCTGAATCTAGCGAAGGTGAACATTCTGAGAATGAGCTATCTAATCTTGTTCGAAGGATGAACAAGATATTTGGTAATAAATAATTTTAGCATAGGTTTAAGAAGAATGAAAGGAAAGAAAAGAAAGACTTATAAGTCACTTGTTATTAATTCAAAAGAGCAGGGAATGTAAGGCTATATTGTCCTATGATTAGGAAAAAGGATAAAAAGGAAAATAATTCTGAGAAAAATAGAAATAAGTACTACAAGGCTAAAGGTAAGAAAGTTTTGAAAGCTAATGACACCTGGATTTCCAGTGGTGGTGACTCTTCTGATGAATCCTCTGAATATGAATCTTCTGATTAGAAGAATACTGGTCTAATTTCCAAGCTACCTATTGAAAATCAATTGATAATGGCCAAGGTACACAATCCTGAATCTATAAATAATGTTTCCTTAAATTATAGTTATAGTGATAATAAATATTATAAATCTTAGGATGAAGAATCTTCTTCTGATGAAGATAATACATTACCTACTTATGAATAAGTATCTAGGTTTTCTAAACTTCTTGAGAATAAAAATTCTAAACTCATGAAAAAACTTGATAAAGAAAATTCTAGAATTTCTATTCTTACTAAAGAAGTATAAGATCTTTCTAAATATCTTGATAATAAAAATTATGATTTTGAAAGTATTTCTAAAAACCTTGAGGAAGTTAATTCTAAGAAGGATAAACTTTCTAAGGATATTGAAAATGTAATTTCTATTAAAAATATTTTAGAGACTAACTATAATGCTAAAACTAATGTTTTTGAGGATAAAAACTTAGTTTTTAGACTAAAGTCATAAATATTTTCCTTGAGGAAGTGTTTGTCAAACTTTACCATTGGTAAGGAAAATTTGGATAAAATGTATTCCCAAATTCGACCTCTATGGAATAATTCTGGATTTGGTTATACTCATTCTAAACTGGTTTTTAGTAATATTTATTTTGTTCCTCAATGTGCTCCATTATGCACTAAATGTCAGTGTGGTGGAAATTAGGTGAAAAATTATTCTCTAAACAAAACACAGTATTTAAGTTTTCATAAACCTTATTTTTCTAAGAAAATATGGATACCTAAAATTTTTCTTTTTGAAGTTTCTGAATCTAAGTAAGTTTGGGTTTCGAAAGTCTAACACTCTTATTTTCAGGAAAATAAAGAGATTACCAACAGTAATACATGGTACATGGATAGTGGATGTTTCCGACACATGACTGGTAACAAAAACATCTTTGAAAAGAATATCAAGATGAAAGGAGGAAAAATAACTTTTAGAGATAATGCTCAGGGAGAAATTATTGGTATTGGTATCATACTTCTTCTTGGAAATACTTTGATTTCAAATGTTTTATTTTTTAAAGGTCTTAAGAACAACCTTATTAGCATAAGTCAATTATGTGATGAAGGTTGCCTTGTGAACTTTAGGAATTACAAGTTCTTAGTACACAATTCCAAGGAAGAGTTTATTATTTCTACCCATAGGCAAGAGAATGTATACACACTAAACATATAAGACCTTTGGAGCCAAGACCTACCTTGCCTTAGTGCAATGGAAGACCAATCTTGGTTATGGCATAGAAGGTTAGGACACTGTAACCTTAGGAACTTATGTGAACTCTCTAAGAAAAGACTTTTTAAGGATCTACCAGAGCTTATATATAATTCTTCAAAAGTTTGTGATCCATGTCAATATGTAAATAAACATAAATCATGCTTTAAATCAATTAGTTAAATATCAACTTCTAATGAATTATAGTTGGTACATATGGATCTTTTCAGTCCAACACAAATTGGAAGCATTGGAGGAAAATATTATGTATTTTTCCTAGTTGATGATTAAACAAGATTTACATGGGTCTATTTTCTCGCAAAGAAATCTGAAGAATTTTTTTATTTTAAAATCTGTAGAGCCCAAGTTAAAAATGAGAAAAACCTTCTATTGATAACTATTCATAGTGATCATGGAGGAGAATTTCAAAATTCTGATTTTGAAACTTTTTGTAGTAGAAAAGACATTACTCATAACTTCTCAGCACCAAGAACCCCTCAACAAAATTGTGTTGTTGAAAGAATAAATTGAACTCTTCAAGATATAACAAGAACCATGTTGAGTGAGTATTCGATAGCCAAAATTTTTTGGGCTGAAGATATAAGTACTACTTGTTATACTATAAATTGAGTTTTTATTAGGCCTTTTCTTAATAAAACACCCTATGAGTTATGAAATGGTAGAAAACCCAAAAATTCCTACTTAAAGTTTTTTGGATGCAAAGTATTCATTCTGAATACAAAATATAATTTACATAAATTCAAATCCAAATATGATGAAGGAATTTTCTTTGAATTCTCTACAACTTCTAAGGCTTACAAAGTTTTTAATAAAAATACTTGTACTTTTGAAGAAATAGTACATGTTAAGTTTGATAAAAATAATCCTTTTGTTTTTAAAAATTTCCAACCTACATCTACAGATGTGTTTTCAAAAAATGATTATCAACCCTTGATAGAATATTTTTCTGATAAGGAAAATGTTCAAGAAAATGTTTCTGAGACATTTAACCTAGAATATTTCCTACCATATGTTGATGAACAGGTTTTACAAAACCCAAATTAGTTGTTTCTTAAGAATCATCCCAGTGATAGTATCGTTGGTGCTATAAATAAACCTGTAAGGACTAGAAGTTCTTTATGAAATGAAGTAGAGCATCTAGCATTCCTTTCTCAATTAGAATCGAAAAGCACTGATGAAGCTTTAGGTGATGATGATTGGATAAAAGTCATGCAAGATGAGTTAAATGAATTTTAAAGGAATAAAGTCTGAACCTTGGTTGAAAGACCTAAGGAAACATCTATTATTGGAGTAAAATGGGTCTTTAGAAATAAGTGTGATGAAAATGGAATCAAAGTAAGAAATAAAGCTAGATTAGTTGCTAAAGTATATAATCAACAAGAAGGAATAGAATATGAAGAAACCTATTCTCTTAGTAGCTAGACTGGAATCTATCCGTATTTTACTTAACTTTGTAGAATTATTTAACTATAAACTTTATCAAATGGTTGTTAAATGTTCTTTCCTTAATGGATATGTTCAGGAGGAAGTTTTTGTTGAACAACCTCATTGTTTCGAAGATACAAAACATCCTGAACATGTTTTCAAACTTACCAAAGATTTATATGGACTTAAACAAACCCCTAAATCCTGGTATTATAGACTTACAAGATTTTTGTTACAAAACAATTACATTAAGAGAAATGATGATCTGAACATCTTTATAAAGAAAGATAAGAATTTTTTTTGATTGTTCAAATTAATGTTGATGTCATTATATTTGGTTCAACTTAGAAATATTTAATTGATTCATTTGCGAATCTAATGAAATATGAGTTTGAAATGAGTATGATGGGTGAGTTAACATTTTTCACTGGTTTTCAAATTTCTCAAAAACCAGAAGGAATTTATATATCTCAACATAAGTATATTAAATATATTATTAAAAAGTATGGATTTGACAAGACTAAAAGTATTAGTACTCCCATTGGTACATCAAATTCACTTGATCTTGATGAAACTGGGAAACTAGTGGATTAAACATTATTTAGAGGTATGATAGAAAGATTACTATTCATGACAGCTAGTCATCCAAATTTAAGGTTTTCAGTATTCTTATATGCAAGATATCAATCCAATCCTAAGGAATCTCATTTAAAGGCAGTGAAAAGGATTTTTCACTACTTAAAGGGAACCATGGATTTAGGACTCTTTTATACTTTTGGAAACAATTTTATTTTAAAAAGATTTTCGGATGCTAACTTTGGTGGATGTAGAATGGATAAGAAAAGTAAATCCAGAACTTGTCATTTCTTAGGAGATTCATTAGTTTCTTGGTAATGAAAAAATCAACACTCAATAGCACTTTCCACTGCTAAAGATGAATACGTAGAAGCTGGAATTTGTTGTTCTCAAGTGTTGTGGAGGAAACACACACTTACAGAATATGGTATGAGTTTTACCAAAACACATATATTGTATGATAATACTAGTTCCATTTCCCTAAGTAAAATCCCTACACATCACTCTCGTGAAAAACACATAGATATTAGGTATCACTTTCTTAGGGATCAGACACAAAAAGAAGATATCATTCTTCAATTTATCAGAATGCAAGATCAACTTGCTGATATTTTCACAAAATCATTACCTCTGATTGATTTGAATATATTAAATAGAAGTCAGGAATGATAACCATAAGGTAATCTTCCATATTAACTTCTTGTTGAAACCTATCTCTTTACAATAAGAAACTCTTTTTCATAGGAGGAGTACATATTCTTGGTGTTCAAAATTTTTCGTAGTCAAAATTTTTCATAGTCAAAATTTTTCATTGTAAAAATTTTTCATAATCAAATTTTTTTGTAATCAAATTTTTTTTGTAACCAATTTTTTTCCAAAATATAATGTTCTTCAAGAAGAATTTTCCTCATTACGAATAATTTTCCTATTAATCCGAAAGGTATGATTTCCCTCTTAAATTTTCGTAATCATCTTTTTACATATTTGTATTTTTATCTTATTTAAGATTTTTTTTGGATTCACTTTCTCTTTAATCTGAATGTTTATCTTAAAAACCTCAAAAAATCGGAACCTATCAAATTTCTTCTTTGGGTATCATCTCAACCGTCAGATTTGATCAAGAATTTATTCAACCATTGGATCAATCAAGGAAGTTGAACAATCATTTCAAATTCCTATATAAGGACACCCCTGATGTTTTCCGCACATCGATTTTCAATCCTTGGCGTGTTGAAGCTCTGCCTCTATACTTAAGACTATTTTAAATATTCATGTTTTCTTCAGTTCTGAATGTCGGTAGAAGCCTCTCCTTAGAAAAAAATGTCTACTATAAAGGAAATATGTTAATGACAGATTTATAGAGAAAGGTTGGTCTATCCAAAATTCTACACTAAGTATGACTCTATCATTTCAAAGAATATCAAGCTGAATGGATGGGAGAGTCTATGTATATCAAAATTGAAGGTATAGGATCCGGTATATCCCGACTTGTTGATTGAATTTTATGATTCAAAAAGTTTTTTCAATGAATGAGGGAGAGATAGGTTTTATTTCTAGATCTATGGGAAAACCTATTCCCTTACCTATAGGAAGGCACCAAGTTTGATTGGAATTTCTTATGAAGGTGAAGCAAAATTTTGTACGCACAAATTACCTGATGTATCATGAACTTTTGATAAGGAGAAAGCTCTAGCTTGTCTTGTCTTGAAAGATGTGAAGAATCTGAATATTGTTCATATATTTACAAACCTTCAGATTCTTGAGTTATGGGTCCAACGTTTTATCATTTCGAGAAAAGGGGATAAGGACACCCTCAAGAAAAGTGACATCTATATTCTGGATTTATTGATGAACCTCAGGAAGATAAACCTGGTCAAGTATATCTTTGTTATGATAGATAACATAAATAATATAAATTTAAAGTATCAAATTATCTTGTTTCTGACTATACTCTCAAAAATTATAGTTCTTTGTCTTGAGTCTTTCAAAATTCCTTGCAGTTCTAAGCCAAGGAATTTCAGAGTAATGTTATTGAGTGATGATACTCTAAGGAGGATGAATGTTGGATTTAATAGTCAATCCAGATATTTCTATGACTTTTCTAAAGCCAAAATAGAATCTCTTTCAAAGAAGCTGGAAGTGGATGAGGCTTTTAAGAAGGGTGGAAGGAAGAGGAAGGCAAAGGAACCAGAAGATAAAGGAGAAACTCCTGCGGCTAAGGAAACCCATTTTTCACCTCCAAAGCCAAAGAATCAAAAGTCTTACCCTGATGAAGTGGTTTCCAAGTGGAGATAAGACAAGAAAAATAATAAGGCATGAGAGCCTATTTTTGGATTGGATTCTATTGAGGAAAAAGCCTTGAAGTTGAAGGTTGCCAAGAATCTTGAGAAGTAAGAAAAAGAAAAGAAGCAAAGGAAGAAGATTTATAAGGCTGAGATAGTACAATCTCTTCTCAAGGATACTGAGAAAACCTCTGAACAATTTCAGGTACCGGAATCATTTTTGAAAGAATAAATCCCTATGACTCCGGGAAAGAAGGTGGTGATTCTGGAACCACATCAAGAAGAAGAAATAGTTGAAGAGGAAGAAATAGAAGAAGAATGAGAAGAATAAGAAAGTGGTGATACAGAAGACATGATAAAGAAAGTAGAGGATTATCATGAGAAGGAGAGTCCTTCTGAGAAACTTTCAATCTGAACTTTTGAGGCATAGTCTTCAAAAGTTTCTACACCTGGAAAAGAAGATAAGGGTCAAGAAGAGGTGAATAAGCTATCTGAAGAAGAATGCAGCAATCATGATTTTATTCAGCCAGAGGATGTTGTGGCAGGTGCCGAGAAAGAAAATCTTGAGGAAGATAAGATTTTTCAGTTATCAGATAGTGCGTATGAATCACCCAAAGCCCAAGAGATCATTCTGAGAGCTGATAATGGAAAGTTGGTGTTGGTTGATACACCTACTAAATCTGTGGTGAAAAATAAAGAAGTTGGTGCTTCATTGAAGAGGAAAGCTGAAGAGATTGAAAAACAATCCTCACCAACCAAACACTCTGATTCAGAATCATCCTCTCTTAGACATTATTTTATGGTAGAGTCTTTGAAAAAGTTGGTTGATACCATTACATTATTCCCAAGTATAGATTCAAGATTCCAGTTGCTTCAGCATTCGTTTAAACAAAAATAAGATTCAGTTTTAATTCTTATGGATAAATTGGTCATAATTGAGACAAATTTCAAATCTTTTCTCATTGGATATGAGGCTCATAAAAGATCATGCAAGAAGATTACAAGATGATCAAGAAAGGAAGTCGAAGAGCTCAGAGTCTTTGATGAATTTCAAGATAATGTGAAAGATGATTTTGAGACTGAAGATGGCAAGCTTAATGATCTTACTAAGAGATTTGAAGAAAAGCTGACTCTGGAACAAAAAACTCGGAAGCAAGAAGTCAAGGACATGAATGGAAAGATTAATTCAGTGGATATGAATTGGAAGAGAGAAATTGATCTCAGAATTAAGTTCAAAGAAAATCTTGTCAAGTAAGAAGAAGTCTTGAAGGCTCAGGTAGAATGTCTTAAGGCTCAGGAAGATAAAATTAAAGCCTTGTAAAAGAAAAGCAATGATCAGGATCAACTGTTGAAGTGTTTTGAAGAAGATCAGAAGGATCTTAAGAAGATGGAAACCATTATGAAGAAGTTTATTCCAAATGAGAAAGAAGGATAATTCTCCCAAATCTGATCTTTAGTTGTATTTTCTTCTTTGTACAAATTCTATCAAACTTGATGGAATTTTTTTGTTCTTCATATATTTGGTTGTTTAATACTAATTTTTCAGGTACCATTTTTTTTCCATTCTATGTATTACTTTTTGAAAATCACAAAGGGGGATAAAGGAATGATAAACATAATTCTAAGTAAATAAGAAATTTCCCTAATGGGAGTTCATCTAAGGATAAGTTCTCATCAAAGAAGATTTTCGTATGCAAGATAATGTAAAATCTCATTCATAAAATCAGGAATACGATCCTTAGAGATATCAAAACCTAAGGGGGAGTTAGTTTTATTCACTATGTTTCATATGTAAATGGATATAAGTTTTCTTTTATGATCATAAAGAAAAACTCTAAGTTATTATATTCTTTTTTGTGAGGATGTTTGTGCTTTCAAAAAAGGGGGAGATTATTGATTCAATAAGGTTTCCTTATGAATTTTCCATTCCTATATGTTTTGAAAATCATAGACACTCTATCTTAAGGCAAATGATTTTTTCCTAAAGCTTTATCTTAATAAGGAAAATTTTTCTTCCTCAAGGAAATTTTATGCTTACCTATGTTTTCATTATTCATTTTATAGCTTCTATAAGTCTAACTCTTTTTATTTCTAAGAGGTAAAATTCGGTTTCATATCTAAAACCTTGAAATCCTATAAATCCTTAGTTTTAGAGTGTTCTAATTTTAGGTTCCAAATTTTCTGAAATTCAGACTCTGAATTCTCTGAAATTCAGACTCCGAATTTTCTGAAATTCAGACTCCAAATTCTCTAAAATTCAAATTCTAAATTCTAGGAAATTCAGACTCTGAATTCTCTGAAATTCAGACTCCGAATTCTCTGAATTTCAGACTCCGAATTATCTGAAATTAAGAATCCAAATTCTCTTAAATTTAGAATCTGAATTCTCTAAAATTCAAACTCCAAATTCTCTGAAATTTAGACTTCGAATTCTCTGAAATTCAGACTCCAAATTCTTTGAAATTCAGACTCTGAATTCACTGAAATTCAGACTTTGAATTCTCTGAAATTCAGACTCTAAATTCTCTGAAATTCAGACTTTGTATTCTCTAAAATTCAGATTCTGAATTCTCTGTAATTTAGACTCCAAATTATTTTAAATTTGGACTCCTAATTTTCTCAAATTTAGACTCCTAATTCTTCAAAATTCATATTCTGAATTTATTAGAATTTAGATTCTGAAGATTATAGAATTTATATTCCAAATTATTTGGAAAACAGATTCTAAATTTTTATGAATTTTAGTCTCTAAATTATTTTCATAGACTCCAAACTTTTATTTTTACTTAGACTTTGAAAAATATATTTGGTTAAGAAACATTATTTTACTTACACCTGTTATAGTTATGAAATGATGTTGTACATTCTGTTTCTAACTAACTGTTGTTTGAGTGACACATGTATAGGTCCCTCCAAAATTCAAGGAAAAATATGACCGTTGGAGGAGGGAGCTGACCATTGGAGAAATGCCTATAAATGAGATCTCATTTGAGCTAGACCATTACTGATCCATCACTCTAGATATTTCATGGTGCTGAAGTGATTTCTAGAGGGAGAGAATCTAATGCCTTCTGTATATTGAACATCTTTTTATGCTTTCTTTGTGTGGATCTGATTGTTGTTGTGTACAATCGAGGACTTCTGGGGATAGGAAGATAGAGGTTTCGACTACCATAAAGTTAGAGGGATTGTGGGGATAGTAAGATAGATTCTGGTATTCCTATCGAGGGCTTACCCTGGTGTGGGTAAGACATACTTTCTTGAAAGTATAAATCAAGGGACCTTTATCCAAGGTTGTTGGATACCCTACCCTTTGGGTTAAAATATTTCATACTTGTTACTTCTTTTGTTTCAAGTTTATTTTCCGCTAAATTTTGTTAAAGTAAGAAAGCATAACTTTCATATACTTTCTTGTTCTCTTATGTAATCTGATTAATAAGATTCTATGCGATTTAAGGTGGAACATTTTCCTTGTAAAATATCCTTAAGTTTCATTTTTGGAACCATATTTCTGGAACCTAGAAAGTTTATAGAACTGAGAGGTCTTGTGAATTTACCTTGTTTAACTTTGTTAAACATAGTTTTCCTTAAGGTTAAAAAGTAATGTTTTTAAACTTACAATTCACCCCCTCTTGTAACTGAGCATCTATGTCATATTTCAATCCTACAATTGGTATAAAAGGAGGTCCTTGAAATACTTATTTTCACATATAAGTTTTCTTGATCATGTTTTCATTGTTATAAATATTTTCCTTGCTTATGATTTTTATCATTGTCTACAAAATTTTATTATTAACAAGTTTCTGTGGAAAGATTTTTTCATTTAGATGGTAGGTATGAATGTTGGTTCGATTGACAATATAAATCCTACTAGACCAAATATATTTGATGGGAATGATTATGAATATTGAAGATATCGTATGAAGAATTTTTTTATTAATACTGGAGTGGAAAACTTTGTTATTCTTACTGAAGATTACAAGATTCCCAATAAGGAAGTTAGAATTTTTAGTAATCAAGAAAAGTCAGAATATCAACTAAACTACAAGGTATGCAATACTTTGTAATGTTCCATGACTATGAATATATATAGTCATACTTGTTCTTGTGAAGCTGCAAATTGTATCTCGAAGAAATTGGAGGTCACTCATTTTGGTACATCCAAGGTTATAGAAACTAGAAAAGCTATGCTTAGAGCATAATATCATGGATTTATATTCCCTTATGGAGAACCAATATTGAAGGTACAACAAAGGTTTATGACCACTGTTAACAGTTTACAATCAATGGGTGAGAAAGGTTTAGATGATGAGGGACTTGTGGACAAGATTGTAGATATCATGCCTAATGAGTGGGAATCTAAGATAACAACTATTGATGAGAATAGTAAAGTATCTCAAATTACTCTTGATGAGATTTTTGAAACTCTTCTTCAACATGAGACAAGAATGAAAATAGATGTTGATATGAATTAGAAGAAGAATGATAATGTAAGTATAGCCTTTACTAATACTAAAACCAAGACTCCTTAAAGAGTTACTAGATCCAAGTAAAAAAAAGTCACTGTTTTCTCTGAATCTAGCGAAAGTGAACATTCTGAGAATTAAATAGCTAATCTTCCTAGAAGGATGAACAAGATAGTTGGTAAGAAATATTTTCAGTATTGGTTTAAGAAGAAATAAAGGAAGGACAAGGAAGACCCATAAGTCACTTGTTATGAATGAAAAGGAGGAGGGAATATAAGGCCAGATTTTCCTATGATTAAGAAAAAGGATAGAAAGGAAAATCAATATGAGAAAAATAGAAAGAAGTAATACAAGGCTAAATCTTAGAAAGTTTGAAAGCTAATGACACTTGGAGTGCCAGTGGTTGTGACTCTTTTGATGAATCCTCAGAATAAGAATCTTCGAATGATAATAATCTTGGTCTAATTGCCAAGCTACCTATTAAAAATCATTGTCTAATGGCCAAGGTACACGATGCTAAATCCATAACTAATGTTTCCTTAAATTCTAATTATAGTGATAATAAATATTATGAATCTTTGGATGAAGAATATTCTTATGATGAAGATAATACATTACCTACTTATGAATAAGTATCTAGGTTTTCCAAACTTCTTGAGAATAGAAATTCTAAACTTAATAAAAAACTTGATAAGGAAAATTCTAGAATTTCTGTTCTTACTAAAGAATTATGAGATATTTCTAAAGATCTTGATAAGAAAATTTATGATTTTGAAAGTATTTAGAAAAACCTCAAGGAAGTTAATTATGAGAAGGATAAAATTTCTAAGGATCTTGAAAATGTAATTTCTTAGAAAAATATTTTAGAGAATAAATCTAGTGCAAAAACTAATGTTTTTAAGGATAAAAACATAGTTATTAGACTAAAGGCAGAAATATTTTCCTTGAGAAAGTGTTTGTCAAAATTTACCTTAGGTAAGGAAAATTTTGATAAAATGTATTCCCAAATTCGACCTCTAAGGAATAATTCTAGATTTGGTTATACTCATTCTAAACTGGTTTTTAGAAATAATTATTTTGTTCCTCAAAGTGCTCCATTCTGCACTAAATGCCCGAGGGGTGGACATTGGGTGAAAATTCTTTCTTTAAAAAAAACCAGTCTTTAGGTTTTCATAAAGCTTATTTTTCTAAGAAAATGTGGATACCTAAAATTTTGGTTTCTAAAGTTTCCATATCCATGAAAGTTTGGGTTACGAAAGTTTAACACTCTTATATAAAGGAAAATAATGATAGTACCAACAACAATATATGGTACATGGATAGTGGATGTTCCCGACAGCATATTGGTAACAAAAACTTCTTTGAAAAGATTATCAAGACAAAAGGAGGAAAAATAACTTTCAAAGATAATGCTTAGGGAGAAATTATTGGTATAAGTAACATTGTTCTTCTTGGAATAACTTTTATTTCAAATGTTTTATTTGTTAAAGGTATTAAGAAAAACCTTATTAGCATAAGTCAATTATGTGATGAAGGTTCCCTTGTGAATTTTAGGAATGAAAATTGCTTAGTATACAATTCCAAGGAAGAGTTTATTCTTTCTTCCCATAGGCAATAGAATGTATACACACTAAACTTAGAATACCTTAGGAGCCAAGACCTACCTTGACTTAGTGCAATGGAAGACGAATCTTGGTTATGGCATAGAAGGTTAGGACATTGTAACCTTATGAACTTATGTAAACTCTCTAAGAAAAGAGTTTTTAAGGATCTACTGAAGATTAGACATGATTTTCAAAAGTTTATGATCCTTGTCAATATGGAAAGCAACATAAATCAAGATTTAAATCAATTAGTGAAATCTCAAATTCTAATGCATTACAGTTGGTACATATAGATCTTTTCTGTCACGACCCATCCTCGGGGCCCGTGCCGTGACTACCCCAAGCCCGCCTTCCATAGGCCAGGGGCTGGCGACTAGCACCAAAGGCATAAATCCCGATAACTGGGAAGCCATTGCCTTTATAAAAGTAAACAAAACACCACAGAGTACAAGCGGAAGTAAAATACTAAGTACAAAGAGGAAGTGAGGAAAAGTAAATGGGCCATAATACAAACCCAAATGAAAGTACAACTACAACTGAACAAGTACAACAGAAAAAAACAACAGCTGGAAGAAAGGAATCAGCTCCTGGGTCGTCCTCGTCGGATCCTACCTGAAGGGTAGGTACAGATGGCCTCCTCAACGATCTCGCCTGTCAACCTCCTCTGTGTGTCGTCTCGTCGTGTAGTCCACCTCCGGGTACTGACTCGTCGTGTAGTCCACCTCCGGGTACCGTCCAGTCCTCGAACACTCGGCCTCCGTCAGCACTGTCCGTCGTCTGCAACCAACACAATGAGGTGCGGGCATAGCCCGTGCAGGGGTGAGTATAATGATACTCAGTAGGGACCCCGAGACCCTCAAGGTCTCACTAAAACCAACAAGGATAACCACAAATAAGATCTCAACAGATAACCTCTACTTAGGTATATGCCCATACATATACCTAAGTTATCAAGTAACCCATCTCAATCCTGAGGAAACACAAGGATTGTGAAATTAATGGATAACCACTACCCAGGTATATGCCCATAAATATACCTAAGTTATCAAGTAACCCATCTCAATCCTGAGGAAACACATGGATTATGAAATCAACGGATAACAACTACTCAGGTATATGCCCATACATATACCTAAGTTATCAATTAACCCATCTCAATCCTAAGGAAACATAAGGTCATAGACTCAGATCAAACCAGGATTTTCATTATCGAAACCGTAACTGTTGAAGAGCTCCATATCTGGAGTGTACAGTGGTCCTGTCATGACTCCGAGGTACTGCTCACTAACCTAATACTGCTGAGGTACTCCTCCTGCCGAGTACCGCGGGTCAGCCACCCAAACACAGTAGTGATTCCCGCCGGGGTATGTCACCCAAACACAGTAGTGCACACCCCCTAGTAGCCTGCTGAGGTACTCTCCGGATGAGTACCGCGGGTCTGCACTGTCACACAGGTAGTGCTCCGTCTGCCATGTGTCTGCACCTCACAAAGTAGTGCTCCGTCCACTGGGCTAGTCGACTCACTCCAAGTCGAGTCGGTCAAGCAGTCGTCAGGTCTCAGTCGGCTACACGGTCTCCGTACTCCGCACGCTCGTCTCTGGGAGGGTCCGCTCCACGAGCTACAGGTCGATACTCCAAGTATCTCAAAGTCCCACGAATAAGTATCTCAAAGGACTGCCTCATCATAGGGGTCTCAACACAACAGACGGCCCGTCAATCGGACGTCCGGTCTGTGAGTTATTAGCCTTTTCGTCCCAGGGGCCCAGTTGGTTTCGTGTGAGAACCAATCCGGCTGCATATCAACTGTACCCCGAACTCTCATAGGGTATACTCATAGGGACTGTTTCTCAACGTGATCACCAACGCCGCTGACGGTTCATCAAACGGACGTCTGGTCTGAAAGATATCAGTTTTTCCGTTCCAGGGGCCCGGTTGGATTTCGGGTACAATCCAACCCGACCACTATCCAACAACAACCAAAACTCGGGCGAAGTATGCAAAAAGTTCCGTCACATCAAGAGGAAAGCAACGAGACAGACGGCGCGTCAATCGGATGCTCGGTCTGTGAGTTATTGGCTTTTTCGTTCCAGGGGCCCGGTTGGTTTCGTGAGCGAACCAACCCGAACGCACTCCGACGACATCCAAACCTCGAGCGGAGTAAGCCAAAAGATCCGTCTCATTAAGAGAAATCTAACAAAGTCGACGACACGTCAATCGGACATCCGGAGCTCAAGTTACGAGCGTTTCCGCTCCGAGGGCCCGGTTGGTTTTGTATCCGAACCAACCCGTCCGAACCCAAAGTAATCCGAAACCTTGAGTGCGATATACTTAAACAACCTTCGCGTTCCAAGGATTTCTACGCAACTGACGGTGCGTCGATCGGAGGTCCGTAGCCCAAGATATGGGCGTTTGAACCAACTCAGTCCGAAAATAAGGGGTCTGGGCCCGACCCGGGTGGCGACCCGGCCAGACGATCCAGCCCGGCCGGGCCAGCACGGCGGCGCGGCCAGCGCGGCGGCGTGGCCTACGCGGCCAGCGCGTGCGGCCAGGGCAGCCTTTGTGCCATGCATTCCAAGGGAGGGGCGTTGCCCCTCCTTTATGAGAACGGCGACCCCTTTAATTGGGGCCGCTTGAAATCTAGCCGGGGGAATTAATTCCCCCGGCTCCCCCTTGTCCGGCCGGCCCGACCTGGCCGGCCGGTTTCTGCTCAATGGGACCGGCGATGGCCGGTCCCCTTCCAGCACCGTCGCCGGCGGCCCGGTACCGGCCGCCGGTCACCCTGTTCCGCCGCGGCCCGGAACCGGCCGCGACCCTTGTCGTCCGGCGCGGTGCGACGACACCGCGCCCCCTCCGCCACGGCCCCGCTCTGGCCGCGGCGTCTTTGGTTTTCTTCGACGCGGCGCGACCGTGTCGCGTTCTTAAACTTCTTTCCATGGTGTGGCGCGACGACTCCACGCATTTCCTTTCGCTCGATTCCGTGTGGTGTGACGGCACCACACCTTCCCGAACCAATCCACAAAGGAATCAATCATAAAAATTAAGGAGGAGGGTCGGCCGTTTTTGTGCGGTCCGACCCCCTCGCGTTAATTCGATAACAAGCGGTTAAATCCATGAAGATCAACAAGTTGGTATTCACGAACAAATAAATAAATAAAACCCCTACATCGATTCACATGTACGAACGATCCGCGGATCAAACCAGAATTGGTTGGTCCGCGCTCGTCGTTCTTTTCTCAAAAGATAAGAGAATACCAAAATAAAATCCCAACCCGCAACATAATCTTCGCAGATCAAATTAATGTTTATTTGATCTGCGTTCTTTGATTTAGTAGGAAGTAGCATGGGGTTCTCTAATATTTCCTAAACAATTACCTACCTTGGGTATAAGTCAATTTGAAGGAGGCGTCGTTGTTCGAGGTTCGTCGCGGTATGGCGTCGCGAGGATGACGACGTCGAAGGGGGACGTCGGCGTTCATCCGACTCGAGGGAAGGCGAATCCGTCGTCGCTCGCTACCCGATTCCGTTTCCGAGCTTGTTCGTCGATCCGTTGACGATGAAGGGGAAGAAGAAGATCCATTTAAGAGTCTCACCGCGGAAGGGGAAACAAATTCCGTGGAAGGAAAATGAGCGTTCTTCGTCAGAGGTGGCGCGTTCTTCGCGTTCTTCGCGAAGGAGGAGGAGGAGAGGAAAACTCAGCGCAACGCTTCCCAACCCAAAAAAATAAAATGAGGCTAAGGCCTTATTTTATTGCTTTCCGCCAACGATTTCAAAATTCAAAAGACGTAACCCTCACAATTAATTTCAAAGAATTAATTGTAAAACTTAACTGCCCAATTAAATAGAGGCGTTAAGAAATTAAGGAAACACGTCGGTTGACTTCGTTTAATAGGGGGTGCGGGTGCGTTACTTAAGAAGAAAAGAAACGGTGGGGATCGTGTGGGTCCCACCTCACAAATATCCTACCCAGTGGGTAGGATATTTTGAATTGCACCCTATCCGCTTCAACCCAGCTTAAGTAGATTAAAGTGGTCTTTAAGCGGCTTTAAGTGAAATGAAATAAAATTGTTGTACAACTTTATTTTATTTCTTAACTTAAACCCCAAAAATTAAAAAAAAACACAACCGAGCAAACGAAACTTCGGAAGAGGCATTTCTAAGCAAATACCGGCGCTGCGATTCCATCGGTGGCCTCAGAATTCGATTCCGACCACCGGTTCAAAAGTTAGAAAAACCCGCTCGTTCGTTCACTGAACGTACCCGAGCCAAACTTCAGAAATTGATTTCGGGAACACCGGGCCTCGGAATCAGGCGTCGTCAGAAACTACGTTCTTGTAAAATCCAAAGAAAATTAAGAAAAAAAATTTCCTTGAAATTTCATGGGTCTTTACATTACTCCCACCTCAGGGATTTACGTCCTCGTAAAGCTTCAACACAAACTAGGGTCACAAAAGCGGTATTGAGCATGCACCTGAGCCTTTCGCTCCCATGTGCTCACCTGGAGGTTCCCGTACTGCCAGAGAAAGTGCACCCGAGGAATCGATCATCCTCATAGGACCCGCTCCTGTCGATCCTCGATCCCCATTGGAACCTTCGTTAAAGACACCCCATCGCCATCGTCCAACTCCTCATGGTCGATGATATGCGAAGGGTCGAGCACGTATCTCATCAATTGAGATACGTGGAAGTCGTCGTGAACCTGGTGCAACTGAGGTGGATGGGTCAAGCGGTAAACCACCCCTCCTACCCAGCTGAGGACCTAGGAATGGTCAACTGAACCTCGAAGATAACTTGCCGCCTTGGACACATCTCCGTAAACCTCGTCGAGGTGAGACCCGTATAAGGACGTGATCATCATCATCGAACTCTAGAGGTCTCCAATTCCTGTTAGAACTGGAACTCAAAACGACTGCTTCCACAAGGGTAAGGTTGGCCGACTCAAGAGTGATCGGTCGCACCCTCGTGAGCATGGGTTTATCCTGTGCTACCTGGGGTTTCCTTTTAGCCGACCAAGGAAAACCCATCCCGACGTTGTAGTTAAAAACCACAACCTTTTTTTGTCTAATACCGTCAATTTGTGTATGAACTGTGATCGCCCAATCCATACTCAAACCAACGTCGTAAGGCCTCGACGCTGCCACCAAGAGATTCGAACCGAAACTCTCGCCTCGAGGGTCTGACCACACCGTCGGCGTAAGTGTGATTATCGAGTCTCCTCCCAAGTTATCTCCAGACGTGAGGGTCAAGTCCACGGCTTACCGGAAAATCTAGGTCTGGGACAAGATTTGTGGAAGCGAGGAATGATTCATACCGACGTATGTTACTACAACAGCTAGTAGTGGACACAGACAGTTCCTTGAATAATTTTTAGAGCCATTGGGTCACACTCCTTGACCGCATGCAGCCGCACTCTTCCTCCAACCTCCAGCTCCCTGAGCCTGGCAGGGATAACTAAGGCAGGTGGTTGTAGTATGTTAAGATGTACACCGCCTCATGCTGCTCTCCTAGCTCTGCCTTCACGTCTGCCGCTTTGCAGACTCATCTCTCTTTGAATCTTCCTCTTCTTGAAACATTTAACACGCCCGAGTCTCTAAGACTGGCACCAGTTTCCTGTTTCTTACTGCACTGTGCAGTCTTCATCCACTCCTGGATGATCTGCACCTTCCTTGCCTACGATCCGGAAGAGCTGCTAAAATTTCTCCTTTGCCGAAAAGAGAAACCTGGTCTCATCCCCCCTGGATGAACCATGACCGTTGCCTAATACACTCAATCCTGTCATGAAGGATGAATTCATGCCATGGGTGACGTCGTAAGGCCTCGACGTAACTACTAAGAGATCCAACTGTCACTCTCGCCTCCAAGGGTCGAGTCACACTATCGGCATCAGTGTGAGGTCACTGGGTCTCCTCCAGTAAAAATCTCAAAAGTGAGGGTCAAGTCAACAGTCTTAACCGGGACCACTCAGTATCAACCAAACAAAAGGACAGGAAAGAAAACAAGGATATGTGTCTTTTTATTATTGCATCTCATAGTACAAAGACACAAATACAACAACAACATGGAACTAGAAGTACAAGGGACGTATCCACTAGTTCCGCTCCTGTCCACCTGCTCTCAGAGCTATACTGCCTTGTCCACTGCTCGACTGTTGCTCAAGCATCCGCCGTTGCTTCTGCCTTGGTGGCTCCTCCAAAGCCTGCGGATCAACTGTACAAGGAGTCGGACAGTCACGCGCCAGGTGACCCTTTCCGCCGCATGAGTAACACAACCTGTTTCTGGAACGCCTGGCTCTGACCCCACCCCAGGTGCCCCGCACCATCGGTCCTAAAACCCGAGATCGTCCAACTGCTGGTCTGGTCCTCCTGGACCTCTGCATCATCTTTCTACTTCCCACAGATGACTCAGCTACTGATCGAAAAACACGCGGCAAAGGCAGAAGCTCCTGTACACGCTCGGGGTGTAAAGCTACTGGCACAAACTCCACCATGAAGAAGGTCTCAAAGTCTTCCCATGCGAAGGTCATCCCGTCGCAAAACTGGAACAAGTGGTGTCACGAACCGTCCTCGGGGCCCGTGCCGTGACTACCCCAAGCCCGCCTTCCATAGGCCAGGGGCTGGCGACTAGCACCAAGGCGTAAATCCCAGAAAAAGGGAAGGCATTGCCTTTGAAAAGTAAACACGCACCACAGAGTAAGAAAGCAGAAAAGTAAACACTAAGTAAAAACTGTAACAAGCTATGCCGAAAGTAAAAGGGGCTGGAAATACAAGCCCAACTGTAAAGTACAACTGAAAGGGGAATACAGAAACTGAAAGAAAAGCCGCAGCTTCGAGCTGTCCTCTGGAAGTCCCACCTGAAGGGTGAGTAAAGATAGCCTCCACTGCTCCTCGGTCCAGCCGTCTGCTCCGAGTACACCCCGCCCAGTGGTCCACCTCCAGGTACCGTCCTGCTCCGAAAGCCTCCACCACGATCAGCGCTGTCCGTCGTCTGCAACCAACACAACGTAGTGCGGGCATAACCCGTGTAGGGGTGAGTATAAGCTACTCAGTAGGGACCCTGAGACCCACGAAGGTCTCCCGAAATCCACATAGGATAAACCACAAAGGAATAAGATAAAATCACGAAGGAACATCTGACACTGCTTAGGTATATGCCCATACATATACCTAAGTCATCAATTCCCGTTCGGCTCCAACATCCGAGCCTAAGCACAACCCAGTCCACACAGGAAAGCAAAACGTATACCCACACAGGATAGCACAACACAATCCACGAAGTAGAGCAAAGGTAATCCACATATGATAGCTCAACACAATCCACGAAGGAAAGTAACACAGGATTCAACTCACACAGGTATACTTCTTCAAATGACGATAGAGATGATCAGATGTAGCCACTGATTCATCTAATCTGTCGAGCCCACAATGGATCATAAGGTACTAAGCCCCGCAATGACCCACATAGGATCGATCATGAAGTTGGACCCCAATCTATTGGGAAAATCCTTCTCCATCAAGTACAGTGGTTATGCCGCTACAACCAAGAGCTCCTCCGTCGTGGGTCTGCCGCTACAACCAAGCGCTCCCCTGTGCCGCTACAACCAAGCGCACCTCTGTCGTGGGTCTGCCGCTACAACCAAGCGCTCCCCTGTGCCACTACAACCAAGTACACCTCTGTCGTGGGTCTGCCGCTACAACCAAGCGCTCCCCTGTGCCGCTACAACCAAGCGCACCTCTGTCATGGGTCTGCCGCTACAACCAAGCACTCCCCTGTGCCGCTACAACCAAGCGCATCTCTGTCGTGGGTCTGCCGCTACAACCAAGCGCTCCCCGCCGGGCTATCCGTAACACACCGAGTCGTTCGATCAGCAGTCGTCAAGTATCAACCGGCTCTAGGGTTTCCGCACACAGCATGCTCGTTCCGGGAGGGTCCACTCCACGAGCTAAGAGGTCGATGCATCAACTGACATGAAGTCCGGAGTTGATGTATCCCAAGATGTACCGTAGTGGTCACTACCGAAAAAACGAAGGATTCCCGTACTGTTTTCATCATCGTCGTAGTCGAATCCACCGAGGATCACTGTACAGTCGTCGTCGTCGAAGTCGCAGTAGCAGCCAACTCTAGGGTTCCCGCACACAGCAAGCTCGTTCGGGAGGGTCTGCTCCACGTGCCGAGAGGCTGATACATCAACTGACTCATAGTCCAGAGTTGATGTATCCAAAAGTTCCGTATCGTCAACAGGAACTCAACGTCGCAGACGGCGCGTCAATCGGACGCTCGGTCTGAGAGTTATTGGCTTTTTCGTCCCAGGGGTCCGGTTGGTTTTTAAGGCAAACCAACCCGACCGTACTCCACCTACATCCAAAACTCGGGCGGAGTATGCCAAAAGATCCGTCTCACTTAGAGGAATCCACCAATGTCGACGACATGTCAATCGGACGTCCGGAGCTCAAGATATGAGCGTTTCCGCTCTGAGGGCCCGGTTGGTTTCGTGTACGAACCAACCCAGCCAAACCCAAAGTATTCCAAAGACTTGAGTGCGATATACCGAAATGACCGTCTTGATCCAAGGATCGCGTTGCCGCTGACGGCGCGTCGTTCGGAGGCTCGTAGCTCATGTTACGGGCAAAATACCGAAAATGGTCCGAGGACGGGGGGTCTGGGCCCGGGCCGACCCGGCCCAACCCCCCTGGGTCGGCCGAACCAGGTCGACCTGACCCGGTTGGACCCGGTCCGGTCCGGCCAGGGCGCAGCCCGGCCCGGCTCGGCTCGGCCGAGCGGCCGAGCAAACGCGGGGGGGCATGCTGCCCCCGCGTGACAACCCCGCGGCCCCCGCGGGGGGCCGCCCTGGTCAACGGACGCAGCGATGCCGTATCCCGAGTGTGCCGGACCCGCGCGGCCGCGGATTTGCTAACGCTGCTGTAGCCACCGCGGCTTCTTCGGGCAGCGCGCCGGGGCGCCGCCGCGCCGGCGACCCGCGCCGCCGGTGACTTCCGCGGGCCACCAGAGTTGCTTCGGTGGTCCGCTTCCCTTCCCTCCAGCGCCGGTGTTCATCCCGGGATCCGTTATTCACTGCGGAATCATCAAAACGCCTCTGCAGCTTGCTTTTTCGTCGCCCGCCAAATCCGCTCAACAACGAAGAACGACAGAGGGTTGTCGGGCCGTGTTTGTTGGGCCCGCACCCTCCGCGTTAGATGATAACAGTTGGGAGAAATAATCAACATATCAAATAACAATTTTAATAAATTAAAATTGTTTTAATAAAGCCAGGTTCTTTATTTTAAAAGAAACGATCACGGGAAATATTAATTATTTCACAACAAACCCCTACCTCGTCAAGTCGTCGCACACGCGTTCTTCGCGGAGTTGATTTCCGCAGAAGGAGGTGATCATCGCGTCGCGGAAGGGCGTCGAGTCGTCGCGGAATACAGTGATGCGTCGACGAACTCCGAGGTTCAAGAACAACAAATTTAATAAAAAAATAATTAAATCCATGTTGTTTTTTTAATCCACAAAGTAAAATTAAAGAACCGCAATCTCTCACCTCAACGGGTGATCGAAGATTTTCGTTGCGGATGAAGGAACATCACAGAAGAATGTCGCGGGAGGGGAAACGTCGGCGTCGCAGCACACGGCGTTGCATCGTCAATTTCCGCGGGTTCGGCGTTCTTCGTCGGAGGCCGGCGTTCTTCGCGTTCTTCACGAAGGAGGATGAAGAACTCTTGGTTTCTGTCAAATCCTCTCAACAAACATTTTTCCAGAAGTCGTGCGTTAGTCTTATTTTATTATTACGCCAACAGATTGAAAAACAGGTTAAGAAACGATTAAATTAATTCATAGAATTAATTCAACGAATAAAACCGCCCAATTAAATGGTGCGTTAAGAATTTAAGAAAACGCGTCAGTTGACTTTCATAATGACGGGTTTTCGCGGGTGCGTTACTTAGCGGAAAAGAAACGGTGTGAATCGTGCGGGCCCCACCTCAAAAATATCCTACCAAGTGGGTAGGATGTTTTGGATTTGCACCCTATCCGTTTCAACTGATCTTAAGCAGCTTAAAGTGGTCTTTAAGCGGCTTTAAGTGAAATAAAAAATAAAATTGTCGTATAACTTTATTTTATTTCATAAATTAAAACCCAAAAATTAAAAACCACAACCGAGCAAACGCAACTCCGGAAGAGGCGTTTCTAAGAAAATACCGGCACTGCGATTCCATCGGTGCCCTCAAAATTCGATTCCGGGCACCGATTCAAAAGTTAGAAAAACCCGCTCGTCCGTTCACTGAACGTACCCGAGCCAAACTTCGGAAAGTGATTCCGGGCACACCGGGCCTCGGAATCAGGTGCCGTCAGAAGCTGAGTTCTTGTAAAATTCCAAAGAAAATTAAGAAAAAAAAATTTCCTTGAAATTTCCGGGTCTTTACATTACTCCCACCACAGGGCTTTACGTCCCCGTAAAGCTTCAACACAAAATAGGGATACAGAGGCGGTACTGAGCACGCATCTGAGCCTCCCGCTACAAAGTGCTCTCCTGGAGGCTCCCGTGATGCAATATGATGCGCCTAAAAGGAACCGATCGTCCACGTAGGACCTGCTTCTGTCGATCCTCGATCTCCACTGGGACCTCCGCAAAAGTTTCCCCATGGTCAAAGGTGTGCGTCGGGTCGTGCACGTATCTCCTCAGGTGAGATACGTGGAAGACGCCATGCACTCGGAGCAACTGAGGTGGTAGAGCCAGGCGATAAGCCACCTCGCCAATCCTGCTGAGGACCTGGAAGGGTCCGATGAAGCGTGGAGACAACTTGCCGCCTCGGCCAAATCTCCGTAATCCACGTCGAGGTGAGACACGCAAGAAGACGTGATCGCTATCCTCGAACTCAAGTGGCCTCCGCCTCCTATCAACAAAAGATTTCTGCCGGCTCTGAGCTGTCCTCATCTGCTCCTGGATGACCTGGACCTTCTCTTTCATGGCCTGGACCATCTCCGGTCCCACAAGATCTACTAAGATTTCTTCTTTTCCGATAAGATAAATATGGTCTCATCCCCTGGATGAACCACTTCCTTTGCCTAATATAGTCAATTCCGACATGGATGTTACTAATCCATACCAAAGATGACGTTATAAGGCCTCGACGCTACTACCAAGAGATCCAACTGTTACTCTCGCCTCCAAGGGTTGAGTCACACTGTCGGCATCAATGTGTGGTAACTGGGTCTCCTCCAGTAGATGTCTCACAAGTGAGGGTCAAGTCAACAGTCTAAACCGGAACCTCTTAGTAACAACACAAAAGAGGACAGGAATAAAAACATCACAAGGGTATTCATCTTTTATTATTGCAGCTCATAATACAATGACACTACACCATAGCAACAAGGAACTAGAAGTACAAAAGACATATCCACTAGTTCCGCTCCTGTCCATCTGCTCCAGGAGATCCATGATCGTAGGCCTCAGCTGCCTGAAGCTGAGCTCTCCCATGTCCTCTTGTCCCCTGCGTTCGGGGTGGACCTCCTGGTGGAGGTGGTGGCAACACCCCGAAGCGTCGTTCACCTCCAACTGCACGGCCAGCTCCCCTGCCATGGCCGCCTGCTCCTTGCAGCCTGCCCTGATCGAACCTCTGCCGCTGCCTGGGGAGTCCTCTGTTCATATGCTGGTCATCCGTATGGTGGGTCGGACAGTCACGAGCCATGTGACCAATCCCGCCGCAGGAGTAACACTGCCTTCTCATGGCAAGTCGTTGTCCACCCCGAGTGCCTCGCACAAATGATCTAGAGTCATGCTGTCGACCACCTGTAGGTCTAGTCCTTTTGGACCCCTGCGTCATCTGTCTACTGCCCGCTGTAGAAGAATCTGCCGCATGCCGGCAAGTGGTGGGTCCAGCTGCTGGAGACTGCTCAGCAAGGAAACTCTCCACTAAGAGGGCTCGCTCCAACACCCCTGCCTGAGTCGGAATGTTGAAGGAGATCATCGAAGCCCTGATCTGGTGCCTCAGTCCCTGCTCTAAGGTCCGGGCCCGGAAGAACGGGTCCCGTACCATATCTGTGGAGTACCGCGAGAGATCAGTAAATCTCACCGAGTACTGGGCCACTGTCATGCTGGCCTGCCGCAGCTGTAGTAGCTCCTGAATGCGCACCGCTCGGAGGGTGACTGGGATGAACTCAGAGCGGAAGATGCTCTCAAAGTCCGTCCAGAGGAGAGATGTCTCGTCGTGCACCTGGAGCATCAAGCTCCACCATCTGCCTGCTGCCGCATGCAGGAGGCTCGCTGCGAGGATCACCATGAGGTCTGCTGGTGTCCTCACTAATCTGAAAACCCGTACAACTGCCTCCAGCCAGTCCTCGATGGCCTGAGGGTCCGTATCCCCGCGGAACCTGGGCGGTCGCTGGCACTGGAACTCATGCAGTGCACTAAGGCGACATGCATCGTCAGCGGCTGGGGCTGGTAGAATTGGTGGCTTGGCGGGTATAGGTACCGCCGATGCCTCAGCTGTCAAAGGGCCCTGTACCGAGTCCTCGACGCTCGGTGGGTTCTCACCACGCACATCGCTCGGAACCCTAGCTGGTTGACGTCGTGGGGCCATCCTGAAAAGGAAACAGGTGTGCCACGGTCAGAACAGTATACTTGTTGAGCTGACATAAAGTAATCACAAAGAAAACTTGAAACACACATGCAATCAATGTTTTCGTGCATTAAGTCGGAAATCAGAAGTCAGGGTCCTGGTGTATGGATACGTCGGCCGCCGCACCAACACTGGACTCCCTAGACTGATAACCACACCCAATACGCTAAACACTATTGCTTCACATAGAAGAAAGATCAGAGTCTGCGGTAGAACTGAACTCCTCTGATACCAATTTGTCACGACCCGTCCTCGGGGCCCGTGGTGTGACTACCCCAAGCCCGACTTCCATAGGCCAGAGGCTGGCGACTAGCACCAAGGAGTAAATCCCGGAAAAAGGGAAGGAATTGCCTTTGAAAAGTAAACACGCACCACAGAGTAAGCAAGCAGAAAAGTAAACACTAAGTAAAAACTGTAACAAGCTATGCCGAAAGTAAAAGGGGCCGGAAATACAAGCCCAACTGTAAAGTACAACTGAAAGGGGAATACAGAAACTGAAAGAAAAGCTGCAGCGTCGAGCCATCCTTTGGAAGTACCACCTGAAGGGTGAGTACAGATAGCCTCCACTGATCCTCGGTCCAGCCGTCCGCTCCGAGTACACCCCGCCCAGTGGTCCACCTCCAGGTACCATCCTGCTCCGCAAGCCTCCACCACGATCAGCGTTGTCCGTCATCTGCAACCAACACAACGTAGTGCGGGCATAGCCCGTGAAGGGGTGAGTATAAGCTACTTAGTAGGGACCCCGAGACCCCCGAAGGTCTCCCGAAATCCACATAGGATAAACCACAAAGGAATAAGATACAATCACGAAGGAACATCCGACACTGCTTAGGTATATGCCCATACATATACCTGAGTCATCAATTCCTGTTCGGCTCCAACATCCGAGCCCAAGCACAACCCAGTCCACACAGGAAAGAAAAACGTATACCCACACAGGATAGCACAACACAATCCAAGAAGGAGAGCAAAGGTAATCCACATAGGATATCTCAACACAATCCATGAAGGAAAGTAACACAGGATTCAGCTCACACAGGTATACTTCTTCAAATGACGATAGAGATGATTAGATGTAGCCACTGATTCATCTAATCCGTCAGGCCCACAAGGGATCGGAAGGTACTAACCCCCGCAATGACCCACATAGGATTGATCATGAAGTTGGACCCCAAGATATTGGGAAACTCCTTCTCCATCAAGTATAGTGGTTATGCCGCTACAACCAAGCGCCCCTCCGTCGTGGGTCTGCCGCTACAACCAAGCGCTCCCCTGTGCCGCTACAACCAAGCGCACCTATGTCGTGGGTCTGCCGCTACAACCAAGTGCTCCCCTGTGCTGCTACAACCAAGCGCATCTCTATCGTGGGTCTGCCGCTACAACCAAGCGCTCCCCTATGCCACTACAACCAAGCGCACCTCTGTCGTGGGTCTGCCGCTACAACCAAGCGCTCCCCTGTGCCGCTACAACCAAGCGCACCTCTGTCGTGGGTATGCCGCTACAACCAAGAGCTCCCCACCGGGCTATCCGTAACACACCGAGTCGTTCGATCAGCAGTCGTCAAGTCTCAACCGGCTCTAGGGTTTCCGCACACAGCATGCTCGTTCCAGGAGGGTCCACTCCACGAGCTAAGAGGTCGATGCATCAACTGACATGAAGTCTGGAGTTGATGTATCCCAAGATGTACGATAGTGGTCACTGCCGAAAACACGGAGGATTACCGTACTTTTTTCATCATCGTCGCAGTCGAATCCACCGAGGATCACTGTACAATCGTTGTCGTCAAAGTCGCAGTAGCAGCCAGCTCTAGGGTTCCCGCACACAGCAAGCTCGTTCGGGAGGGTCCGCTCCACGAGCCGAGAGGCTGATACTTCAACTGACTCACAGTCCAGAGTTGATGTATCCAAAAGTTCTGTATCGTCAACAGGAACTCAACATCGCAGACGGCGCGTCAATCGGACGCCCGGTCTGAGAGTTATTGGCTTTTTCATCCCAGGGGCCCGGTTGGTTTTTAAGGCAAACCAACCCGAACGTACTCCACCTACGTCCAAACCTCGGGCAGTGTATGCCAAAAGATCCGTCTCACTTAGAGGAATCCACCAAAGTCAACGGCACGTCAATCGGACGTCCGGAGCTCAAGATATGAGCGTTTCCACTCCGAGGGCCCGGTTAGTTTCGTGTACGAACCAACCCGGCCGAACCCAAAGTATTCCGAAATTTTGAGTGCGATATACCGAAATGACCGTCTCGATCCAAGGATCGCGTTTCCACTGATGGCGCGTCGTTCAGAGGCCCGTAGCTTAAGTTATGGGCAAAAGACCGAAAACGGTCCGAGGACGGGGGGTCTGGGCCCGGGCCGACCCCCCTGGGTTGGCCGAACCGGGTCATCCCAACCCGGTCCGACCCGGTTGGACCCGGTCCGGTCCGGCTGGGGCGCAGCCCGGCCCGGCTCGGCTTGGCCGAGCGGCTGAGCAAACGAGGGGGGCATGCTGCCCCCGCGTGACAACCCCGCGGCCCCCGCAGGGGGCCACCCTGGTCAACGGACGTGGCGATGCTGCGTCTCGAGTGTGCCGGACCCTCGCAGCCACGGGTCCGCTGGCGCTGCTGCCGCCGCCGCGGCTTCTTCCGCCGGCCGCCGCGCCGGAGACCCGCGCCGCCGGTGACTTCCGCGGGCCACCGGAGTTGCTCCGGTGGTCCGATTCCCTTCCCGCCTGCGCCGCTGTTCATCCCGGGATCCGTTCTTCACTACAGAATCATCAAAACGCCTCTGCGGCACGCTTTTTCGTCGCCCGCAAAATCCGCTCAACAACAAAGAACAACGGAGGGTTGTCGGGCCGTGTTTGTTGGGCCCGCACCCTCCGCGTTAGATGATAACAGTTGGGAGAAATAATCAACATATCAAATAACAATTTTAATAAATTAAAATTGTTTTAATGAAGCTGAGTTATTTATTTTAAAAGAAACAATCACATGAAATATTAATTATTTCACAACAAACCCCTACCTCGTCAAGTCGTCGCACACGCGTTCTTCGCGGAGTTGATCGCCGTGGAAGGAGGCGATCATCGCGTCGCGGAAGGGCTTCGCATCGTCGCGGAATATGGTGAGGCATCGATAAACTCCGAGGTTCAAGAACAACAGATTTAATAAAAAAAATAATTAAATCCATGTTGTTGTTTTAATCCACAAAGTAAAATTAAAGAACCGCAATCTCTCACCTCAACGGGTGATCGGAGATTTTCGTTGCGGATGAAGGAACATCGCAGAAGAATGTCGCGGGAGGGGAAACATCGGCGTCGCGGCACACGACGTTGCATCGTCAATTTCCACAGGTTCGGCGTTCTTCGTCGGAGGCCGGCGTTCTTCGCGTTCTTCGTGAAGGAGGATGAATAACTCTTGGTTTCTGTCAAATCCTCTCAACGAACATTTTTCCAGAAGTCGTGCATTGACCTTATTTTATTATTACACCAAAGGATTGAAAAACAGGTTAAGAAACGATTAAATTAATTCATAGAATTAATTCAACGAATAAAACCACCCAATTAAATGGTACGTTAAGAATTTAAGAAAATGCATCAGTTGAATTTCATAATGATGGGTTTTCACAGGTGCGTTACTTAGCAGAAAAGAAACGGTGGGGCTCGTGCAGGCCCCACCTCACAAATATCCTACCAAGTGGGTAGGATATTTTAGATTTGCACCCTATCTGTTTCAACTGAGCTTAAGCAGCTTAAAGTGGTATTTAAGCGGCTTTAAGTGAAATAAAAAATAAAATTGTCGTATAACTTTATTTTATTTCATAACTTAAAACCCAAAAATTAAAAACCACAACCGAGCAAACACAACTCTAGAAGAGGAGTTTCTAAGCAAATACTGGCGCTACGATTCTATCGGTGCCCTTGGAATTCGATTCCGGGAACCGGTTCAAAAGTTAGAAAAACCCGCTCGTCCGTTCACTGAACGTACCCGAGCCAAACTTCGGAAAGTGATTCCGGGCACACCAGGCCTCGGAATCAGGTGACGTCCAAAGCTGCATTCTTGTAAAATTCCAAAGAAAATTAAGAAAAAAAATTTTCCTTGAAATTTCGGGGTCTTTACAAGTGGCTCCACCACCTGTCTGCTGCTGCCTGAAGAAGGATGGAAGCAAAGGTCACCATGAGGTCTTCTGGCGTCCCCACTAGCCTGAAGACTCTCACCACAGCCTTCAGCCAATCCTCAGCCACCTTCGGGTCCGTCTCTCCCTGGAACCTGGGTGGCCTCTGGTGCTGGAACTCGTGCAGCGCACTCAAGTGGCGTGAATCGCCTACTTCTGGGGCTGGTGGCATCGGTGGCCCAACGTATGGTAGTACCGCTGGTGCCTCAACTGCAAGATGGCCCTGTACCGAAGCCTCATCGCTCGACATGCTGTCAGTACGCACATCCCTCTGGGCTCTAGCTGGTCGTCCGAGAAAAGGCATCCTGAAAGAAACAACGTGACACGGTCAAATGATTATACCTAGTGAGCTGACTTGGTTTGAGCTGACATTTAAAAAAAAATCTGGAAAACACACATGCAATCAGTGTTTTCATGCACAAAGTCGGAATTCAGTTGTCAGGGTCCTGGTGTATGGATACGTCGGCCGCCCGCACCAACACTGGACTCCCTGAACTGAAAACCACACTCAGTACTCTTAACACTATTGCTTCACAGAAAGAAAATATCAGAGTTATATGTTCTCCGGTAGAACCGACTCCTCTGATACCAATTTGTCACGACCCTTCGTCGGGGCCCATGCTGTGACTACCCCAAGCCTGCCTTCCATAGGCCAGGGGCTGGCGACTAGCACCAAAGGCGTAAATCCCGATAACTGGGAAGACATTGCCTTTATAAAATTAAAAAAAAACACCACAGAGTACTAGCGGAAGTAAAATACTAAGTTCAAAGAGGAAGCGATGAAAAGTAAATGGGCCAGAATACAAACCCAAATGAAAGTACAACTACAACTGAACAAGTACAACAGAAAAAAACAATATCTAGAAGAAAGGAAGCAGCTCCTGGGTCGTCCTCGTCGGATCCTACCTGAAGTGTAGGTACAGATGGCCTCCTCAACGCTCTTGCCCGTCAACCTCCTCCGTGTGTCGTCTCGTCGTGTAGTCCACCTCCGGGTACTGACTCGTTGTGTAGTCCACCTCCGGGTACTGACTCGTCGTGTAGTCCACCTCCGGGTACTGACTCGTCGTGTAGTCCACCTCCGGGTACCGTCCAGTCCTCGAACACTCGGCCTCCGTCAGCACTGCCCGTCGTCTGCAACCAACACAACGAGGTGCGGGCATATCCCGTGCAGGGGTGAGTATAACGATACTCAGTAGGGACCCCGAGACCCTCAAGGTCTCACTAAAACCAACAAGGATAACCACAAAGAAGATCTCAATAGATAACCTCTACTTAGGTATATGCCCATACATATACCTAAGTTATCAAGTAACCCATCTCAATACTGAGGTAACACAAGGATTGTGAAATCAACGGATAACCACTACCCAGGTATATGCCCATACATATACCTAAGTTATCAAGTAACCCATCTCAATCCTGAGGAAACACAAGGATTGTGAAATCAACGGATAACCACTACCCAGGTATATGCCCATACATATACCTAAGTTATCAAGTAACCCATATCAATCCTGAGGAAACATAAGGTCATAGACTCAGCTCAAACCAGAATTTTCATTATCAAAACCGTAACTACTGAAGAGCTCCGTCTCTGGAGTGTACAGTGGTCCTGTCACGACTCCGAGGTCTTGCTCACTAACCTAAGACTGTTGAGGTACTCCTCCTGTCGAGTACCGCGGGTCAGCCACCCAAACACAATAGTGCTTCCCGCTGGGGTATGTCACCCAAACACAGTAGTGCACACCCCCTAGTAGCCTGCTGAGGTACTCTCCGGATGAGTACCGTGGGTCTGCACTATCACACAGGTAGTGCTCCGTCCTCCATGGGTCTGCACCTCACAAAGTAGTTCTCTGTCCACTGGGCTAGTCGACTCACTCCAAGTCGAGTCGGTCAAGCAGTCGTCAGGTCTCAGTCGGCTACACGGTCTCCGTACTCCGCACGCTCGTCTCTGGGAGGGTCCTCTCCATGAGCTACATGTCGATACTCCAAGTATCTCAAAGTCCCACGAAGAAGTATCTCAAAGAACCGCCTCGTCATAGGGGTCTCAACGCAACAGACGGCCCGTCAATCGGACGTCCGGTCTGTGAGTTATTGGCCTTTTCGTCCCAGGGGCCCGGTTGGTTTCGTGTGCGAACCAATCCGGCCGTATCTCAACTGTACCTCGAACTCTCATAGGGTATACTCATAGGGACCGTTTCTCAACGTGATCACCAACGCCGCTGACGGTTCGTCAAATGGACGTCTGGTCTGAAAGATATCAGCTTTTCCATTCCAGGGGCCCGGTTGGATTTCGGGTACAATCCAACCCGACCACTATCCAACAGCAACCAAAACTCGGGCGAAGTATGCAAAAAGTTCCGTCACATCAAGAGGAAAGCAACGAGACAGACGACGCGTCAATCGGACACCCGGTCTGTGAGTTATTGGCTTTTTCATTCCAGGGGCCCGGTTGGTTTTGTGAGCAAACCAACCCAACCGCACTCCGACGACATCCAAACCTCAAGTGGAGTAAGCCAAAAGATCCGTCTCATTAAGAGAAATCCAACAAAGTCGATGGCACGTCAATCGGACGTCCGGAGCTCAAGTTACGAGCGTTTCCGCTCCGAGGGCCCGGTTGGTTTCATATCCGAACCAACCCGGACGAACCCAAAGTAATCCAAAACCTTGAGTGCGATATACTGAAATGACCGTCTCATTCCAAGGATTTCTACGCAACTGACGGTGTGTCGATAGGAGGTCCGTAGCCCAAGATATGGGCATTTGAACCAACTCAGTCCGAAAATAGGGGGTCTGGGCCCGGCCTGGCCCGACCTAGTACCCCCCTGGGTCGGCCGAACTGGGTCGACCCGGCCCAGCCGGCGGCACGGCGGCGCGGCCAGCGTGGCGGCACGGCCTGCGCGGCCAGCGCGTGCGGCCAGCGCGACCTTTGTGCCGCGCATGCCAAGGGAGGGGCGTTGCCCCTCCTTTATGAGAACGGTGACCCCTTTAATTGGGGCCGCTTGAAATCCAGAAGGGGGAATTAATTCCCCCGGCTCCCCCTTGTCCGGCCGGCCTGACCTGGCCGGCCGGTTTCTGCTCAACGGGACCGGCGATGGCCGGTCCCCTTCCAGCTCCGTCGCCGGCGGCCCAGTACCGGCCGCCAGTCACCCTGCTCCACCGCGGCCCGAAACCGGCCGCGACCCTTGTCGTCCGGCACGGTGCGACGACACCGCGGCCCCTCCGTCGCGGCCCCGCTCCGGCCGCGGCGTCTTCGGTTTTCTTCGATGCGGCGCGACTGTGTCGCGTTCTTAAACTTCTTTCCACGGCGCGGCGCGACGACGCCGCGCATTTCCTTTCGCTCGATTCCGTGTGGTGTGACGACACCACACCTTCCCAAACCAATCCACAAAGGAATCAATCATAAAAATTAAGAAGGAGGGTCGGCCGTGTTTGTGCGGTCTGACCCCCTCGCATTAATTCGGTAACAAGCGGTTAAATCCACGAAGATCAACAAGTTGGTCTTCACGAACAAATACATAAATAAAACCCCTACATCGATTCACATGTACGAATGATCCGCGGATCAACCCAGAATTGGTTGGTCCGCGCTCGTCGTTCTTTTCTTAAAAGATAAGAGAATACCAAAAAAAAATCCCAACCCGAAACATAATCTTCGCGGATCAAATTAATGTTTATTTGATTCACGTTCTTTGATTTAGTAGGAAGTAGCATGGGGTTCTTTAATATTTCATAAACAATTCCCTACCTTGGGTATAAGTCGATTGGAAGGAGGTGTCATCGTTCGAGGTTCGTCGCGGTATAGCGTCGCGAGGATGACGACGTCGAAGGGGGACGTCAGCGTTCGTCCGACTCGAGGGAAGGCGAAGCCGTCTTCGCTCGCTACCCGATTCCGTTTCCGAGCTTGTTCGTCGATCCGTTGACGATGAAGGGGAAGAAGAAGATCCGTTGAAGAGTCTCACCGCGGAAGGGGAAAAAATTCCGTGGAAGGAAAACAAGCGTTCTTCGTCAGAGGTGGCACGTTCTTTGCGTTCTTCGCGAAGGAGGAGGAGGAGAGGAAAACTCAGCGCAACGCTTCAACCAAGCTTAAGTAGCTTAAAGTGGTCTTTAAGCGGCTTTAAGTGAAATGATATAAAATTGTTGTACAACTTTATTTTATTTCTTAACTTAAACCCCAAAAATTAAAAAAAAACACAACTGAGTAAACGCAACTCCGGAAGAGGCGTTTCTAAGAAAATACCGGCGCTGCGATTCCATCGGTGGCCTCAGAATTCGATTCTGAGCACCGGTTCAAAAGTTAGAAAAACCCGCTCGTTCGTTCACTGAACGTACCTGAGCCAAACTTCAGAAATTGATTCCAAGCACACCGGGCCTCAGAATCAGGTGCCGTCAGAAACTGCGTTCTTGTAAAATTCCAAAGAAAATTAAGAAAAAAAATTTCCTTGAAATTTCCCGGGTCTTTACATTTTCAGTCGAACATAAACTGGAAGCATTGGAGGAAAATATTATGTATTTGTCCTAGTTGATGATTACACAAGATTTATGTGGGTCTATTTTCTAGCATAGAAATATGAAGATTTTTCTTATTTTAAAATATTTAGATCCCAAGTTAAAAATGAGAAAAACCTTCTATTGATAACTATTCATAGTGATCATGGAAAATAATTTCAAAATTCTGATTTTGAAATTTTTTGTAGTAGAAAAGGCATTACTCATAACTTCTCATCATCAAGAAAACCTCAACAAAATGGTGTTATTGAAAGAAGAAATCGAATTCTTCAAGATATAACAAGAACCATGTTGAGTGAGTATTCCGTAGCCAAACATTTTTGGGCTGAAGCTGTAAGTACTGCTTGTTATACTATAAATCAAGTTTTGATTAGACCTTTTCTTAATAAAATCCCCTATGAGTTATAGAATGGTAGAAAAACAAGACTTTCTTACTTCAAGGTATTTGGATGCAAAGTATTCATTCTAAATCCTAAAGATAATTTATATAAATTCGCACCAAAATCTGATGAAGGAATTTTCTTAGGCTACTCTACAACTTCTAAGGCTTATAGAGTTTTAAATAAAAGTACTTGTACTATTGAAGAAACAATACATGTTAAATTTGATGAAAATAATCCTTTTATTTTTAAACATCCTTAACCTATATCTATGGATGTGTTTTCAAAAAATGATTATCAACCCTTGATCGGAGATTCTTCTAAGAAGAAAAATGTTCAAGAAATTGCTTCTGAGACATTTACCCCAGAATATTTCCTGCCATATGTTGATGAAAAGGTTTTTCAAAACCCAAATTAGTCGTTTCTTAAGAATCATCCCAGTGATAGTATCATTAGTGATGTAAATCAACCTGTAAGGACTAGATGTTCCTAAATAAATGAAGTAGAACATCTAGCATTCCTTTCTATTCAGAACTAAAAAGCACTTATGAAGATCTAGGTGATGATGATTGGATAAAAGCCCTGAAGATGAGCTAAATTAATTTGAAAGGTTTGGACCTTGGTTAAAATACCTAAGGAAACATCTGTTATTGGAGTAAAATTTGTTTTCAAAAATAAGTGTGATGAAAATGGAATCATAGTAAGAAATAAAGCTATATTAGTTGCTAAAGGCTATAATCAACAAGAAGGAATAGACTATGAAGAAACCTATGCTCTAGTAACTAGACTTGAATCTATCTATATTCTACTCACATTTGTAACATTCTTTAACTTTAAAATTTTTCAAATGTATGTTAAATGTGCTTTTCTTAATGGATATGTTCAAGAGGAAGTTTTTGTTGAACAAACTTCTAGTTTTGAAGATAAAAAACATCCTGAACGTGTTTTCAAACTTACCAAAGATTTATATGGACTTAAACAAGCCCCTAGATCCTAGTATGATAGACTTACATGATTTTATCTACAAAAAAATTACATTAAGGGAAATGTCGATCCAACCCTCTTTATAAAGAAAGATAAGAAAAATGTTTTGATTGTTCAAATTTATGTTGATGCCATTATATTTGGTTCAACTCAGTAATATTTAACTGATTCTTTTATGAATATAATGAAATATTAGTTCAAAATGATTATGATGGGTGAGTTAACATTTTTCCTTGGTTTTCAAATTTCTCAAAAACCAGAAGTAATTTATATATCTCAACATAATTATATTAAATATCTTCTTAAAAAGTATGGACCTGACAACACTAAAAGTATTAGTACTCCCATTGGTACCTCAAATTCACTTGATCTTGATGAAGCTGGGAAACCAGTGGATCAAACATTATTTAGAGGTATGATAGTAAGCATACTTTACTTGATAGCTAGTCATCCATACATAATGTTTTCAGTATTCTTATGTGCAAGGTATCATTAAAATCCTAAGGAATCTTATTTAAAGGCATTGAAAAGGATTTTTCGCTACTTAAAGGGAAACATGGATTTAGGACTCTTTTGTACTTCTGGAATTGATTTTGTTTTAAAAATATTTTTATATTCTAACATTGATGGATATTGAATGGATAGGGAAAGTACATCCAAAACTTGTCATTTCTTAGGAGATTCATTAGATTCTTGGTCATGCCAAAAGCAACAGTTAATAGAACTTTCCACTGATGAAGATGAATATGTAGTAGCTGGAATTTGTTGTGCTCAAGTGTTGTGGATGCAACACACACTCGCATACTATGGTATGAGTTTTACAAAAACACAAATATTGTGTGATAATACTAGTTCCATTACCCTAAGTAAAAAACCTACACATCACTCTCATGAAAAAAACATAGATATTAGGCATCAATTTATTAGGGATCACACATAAAAAGGAGATATCATTCTTCAATTTATCGAAATGAAAGATCAACTTGTTGATATTTTCACAAAATCTTTACCCTTAGATTGATTTGAATATATTAAACAGAAGTTAGGAATGATAACCATAAGGTAATATTCCAGATTAACTTCTTGTTGAAACCTATCTCCTTACAGTAAGAATGTCCTTTTCATAGGGGGAGTAAATATGTTTGGTCGTCGAAATTTTTTGTAATCAAAATTTTTCGTAGTCAAAATTTTTCGTAGTCAAATTTTTTTGTAGTCAAAATTTTTCGTAGTCAAAATATTTTGTAATCAAAATTTTTCATAATCATTTTTTTTGTAACCAATTTTTTTCCAGAATCTAAAGTTCTTCAAGTAGAATTTTCCTCATTAAGAATAATTTTCCTAGCAATCTGGAAGGTATGATTTCCCTCTTAAATTTTCGTAATCATATTTTTACATGTTGGTATTTTTATCTTCTTTAAGAAACTTTTTTGGATTCACTTTCTCTTTAATATGAATTTTTATCTTAAAAAACTCAAAATATCAGAACCTATCAAATTTCTTCTTCGGGTATCATCTTAACTATCAGATTTGATCAAAAATTTATCCAACCGTTGGATCAATCAAGGAAGTTGAACCGTTATTTCAAACGCCTATACAAGGACCCCCCGATGTTTGTCCCACATTGATTTTCAAGCCCTGACAATCTTCAGGTTTTATTCAGTTCCAAATGTCTATAGAAACCTCTCCTTAGAAAGAAATGTTGACTGTAAAGGAAATATGTGAATGGAATATTTATATAGAAATGTTGGTTGATCCGAAATTCTATGCTAAGTATGACTCTATCATTTCAAAGAATATCAAGCTGAATGGATGGGAGAGTCTATGTATATAAAAACCGAAGGTGCAAGATCTAGTATATCTGGACTTGTTGATTTAATTTTATGAGTCAACAAGTTTTTTCAATGAAGGGGGGAGAGATAAATTTTCTTTCTAGAGATATGGGAAAACCTATTCCCTTTCCTACAGCAAGGCAACAAGTTTGATTGGAATTCCTTATGAGGGTGAAGCCAAATTCTATACTCACAAATTACCCAATGTATCAAGAACTTTTGATAAGGAGAAGCCTCTAGCTTGTCTTGTCTTGAAAGGTGTGAAGACTCTGAAGATTGTTCATCTATCTAAAAACCTTCGGATTATTCAGTTATGGGTCCAAGGTTTTATCATTTTGAGAAAAGGGGATAAGGACACCCTCAAGAAAAGTGGAATCTATATTCTGGATTTCTTGATGAACCTCAGGAAGATAAACCTGATCAAGTATATCTTTTTTATGAATGAGAACATCAAGAATGGAAATTTAAAGTATCAAATTATCATGTATCCAACTATACTCTCGAAAATTATAGTTCTTTGTCTTGAGTCTTTCAAAATTCCTTACAGTTCTATGCTAAGGAATTTCAAAGTAATACTATTGAGTGATGATGTTATAAGGAGGATGAATGTTGACTTTAACGGTCAATCGGGAGATTTCTATGACTTATCTGAAGCCGAAATCGAAGCTCTTTCAAAGAAACCAGAAGTGTCTGAGATTTACAAGATGGATGAGAGAAAGAGGAAGGAAAAAGAAGCGGAAGAGAAAGGAGAAAATCCTACGGCTAAGGAAACCTATTCTGCAATTCCAAAGACAAAGAGGCAAAATTCTTACCATGATGAAGTAGTTTCTAAGTGGAGAGAAGACAAGAAAAATAAGAAGAAAGGGGAGCCTATTTTTGGATTGGATCCTGCTAAGGCAATATCCTAGAAGTTGAAGGCTGCTGAGAATCTTGAGAAGAAAGAAAAAGAAAAGAAGTAAAGAAAGAAGATTTCCAAGGCTGTGAGAGTATAATTTTTTCTCAAGGCTACTGAGAAAGCCTCTAAACAACTTCAGGAACCAGAATTGTTTTTGAAAGAATCACACCCTGTGACTCCGGGAAAGAAGGTGGTGATTCTGGAACCACGTCAAGAAGAAGAAATAGTTGAAGAGGGATAAATGGAAGAAGAATGAGAAGAAGAAGGCAGTGGTGATATAGAATACATGATAAGGCAAGTAGAGGATTATCATGAGAAGGAGAGTCCTTACGAGAAAATTTCAATCTAAACTTCTGAAGTAGAGTATTCAAAACTTTCTACACCTAGAAAAGAAGATAAGGGTCAAGAAGAGGTGAATAAGCTATCTAAAGAAGAAAGCAACAATCGTAATTTTATTCAGCTAGAGGATGTTTTGGAAGGTGATGAGAAAGAAAATCTTGAGGAAGATAAGACTGTTCAGTTATCAGATAGTGAGTATGAATAACCCAAATCCCAAGAGATCATTATGATAGTTGATAAGGGAAAGTAGGTGTTGGTTGATACACCTACTAAATATGTGGTTAAAAAAGAGAAGTCGGTGCTTCATCGAAGAGGAAATATGAAGATATTGAAAACCAATCCTCACCAACCAAACACTCTGATTCAGAATCATCCTCTCTTGGACATGATTTTATGGTACAGTCTTTGAAAAAGTTGGTTGATACAATTCCATTATTCCTGAGTATAGATTCAAGATGCCAATTGCTTTAGCATTCGTTCAATCAGAAATAAGAATTAGTTTCAATACTTATGGATAAATTTGTCGGACTTGAGGTGGATTTCAAATCTTTTCTCATTGGATATGAGGATCATAAAAGATCACGCAAGAAGATTACAAGTTGGTCAAGAAAGAAAATCGAAGATATCAGAGTCTTTGATGAATTTCATGATAATGTGAAAGATGCTTTTGACATTGAAGATGGAAAACTTAATGATCTTACTAAAATATTTGAAGAAAATATGAATCTCGAACAAACATCTCAAAAGTAAGAAGTAAAGGACTTGAATGGAAAGCTTAATTCAGTGGCTATGAATTAGAAGAGAGAAAGGGGTCTTAGAATTAAGTTCAAAGAAAAGATTGTCAAGCAAGAAAAAGTCTTGAAGGCTTAGTCAGAGTGTTTTAAGGCTCAGGAAGAAAAAATTAAATCCTTGGAGAAGAAAAGAGAAGACCAGGATCAACTGCTGAAGCATTTTGATGCAGATCACTAGGAGCTTAAGAAGCTGAAAACCATTTCGAATAAGTTTATTCCGAATTAGAAAGAAGGATAATCATCCCAAATATGATCTTTTGTTGTATTTTATTCTTTGTACAAATTCTTTCAAATTTAATGGAACTTTGTTTGTTCTTCATATATTTAGTTGTTTAAAACTAATTTTTCAGGCACCATTTTTTTCCATTCTCTGTATTCGTTTTTGAAAATCACAAAGTGGGAGAAAGGAATGATAAATAGAATTCTATGAAAAGAAGAAATTTCCCTAAGGGGGAGTTTATCTAAGGAAAATTTCTTATCAAAGAAGATTTTCATATGCAAGATAAAATAAAATCTAATTCCGAAAATAAGGAATACAATCCTTAGCTATTTTAAAACCTAAGGGGGGTTAGTCGTATTCACTATGTTTCATATGTAAAGGGAGATAAGTTTTATTTTATGATCATAAAGAAAAACTCTAAGTTCTTATTTTTTTTATGAGGATGTTTGTGCTTTCCAAAAGGAGGATATTTTTGAGTCAATAAGGTTTCCTGACGACTTTTCTATTCCTCTGTGTTTTGAAAATCACAAAAATTCTATCTTAAGGAAAATCATTTTTTCCCTAAGCTTTATCTTAATAAGGAAATTTTTTTCCTTTCTCAAGGAAATTTTATCCTTACTTATGTTTTCATTATTCATTTTATAGCTTCTATAAATCTAACTCTTTTTATTTCTAAGGGAAAAAATTTGGTTTCCTATCTAAAACCTCGAAATCCTATAAATCCTTTTTTTTAGAGTGTTCTGATTTTAGGTTCTGAATTTTCAGAAATTCAAACTCTAAATTCTCTAAAATTCAGACTCCGAATTCTCTGAAATTCAGACTCTGAATTCTCTGAAATTCAGATTCTGAATTCGCTGAATTTCAGGCTCCAAATTCTCTGAAATTAAGACTCCGAATTCTCTGAAATTCAGACTCCTAATTCTCTGAAATTAAGACTCTGAATTCTATGAAATTCAGAATCCAAATTCTCTGAAATTCAGACTCAGAATTCTCTGAAATTCAGAATCTGAATTCTCTGAAATTCAGACTCTGAATCCTCTGAAATTCAGACTCCAAATTCTCAGAAATTCAGACTCATAATTCTCTAAAATTTAGACTCTGAATTCTATAAAATTCGGACTCTGAATTCTATGAAATTTAGACTCCAAATTCTTCAGAATTCAGATTCAGAATTCATTAGAATTCAGATTCTAAAGTTTATAGAATTTAGATTCCAAATTCTTTGGAAAATAGATTTTGAATTTCCATGACTTATAGTCTCCATATTATTTTATTATACTCCAAACTTTTATTTTTCCTTAGACTTGGAAAAATATATTTGGTTAAGCAACCTTATTTTACTTACACCTATTATAGTTATGAAAAAATGTCATACATTCGGTTTCTAATTAACCGTTGTTTGAGTGACACATGTACAGGTCCCTCCAAAATTCATGAAAAAATATGACAGTTGGAGGAGAGAGCTGAACATTGGAGAAATTACTATAAATAAGATCTCATTTGAACTATCTCATTACTGATCCATCACTCTAGAGATTACATACCATTGAAGTGATTTCTAGAGAGAGACTCTCATGCCTTGTGCATATTGAACATCTTGTTCAGCTTACTTTGTGCGACTACAATTCTTGCTGTGTACAATTGAGGACTTCTGGGGATAGGAAGATAGTGGTTTCGACTACCTTAAATTTCAAGGGCTTGTGGGGATATTAAGACAAATTCCGATATTTCTATTGAGGGATTACCCTAGTGTGGGTAAGACAGACTTTCTTGAAAGTATAAATCAAGGGACCTTTATCCAAGTTTGTTGGATACCCTACTCTTTGGGTTAAAAGATTTCATACTTGTTACTTGTTTTTTTTCAATTTTATTTTTCACTACATTTTGTTAAAGTAAGAAAGTATAACTTTCATATACTTTCCTGTTCTGTTATGTACTCTGATTAATAAGATTCTATACACTTTAAGGTAGAATATTTTCCTTGTAAACATTCCTTTAGTTTCATTTCCAGATCAATATTTCCAGAACCTAGTAATTTTTTAGAACTGTGAGGTCTTGTGAATTTACCTTGTTTAACTTTTTTAAACAAAGTTTTACTTATGGTTAAAAATGAAAGTTTTTAAACTTACAATTCAAGACCCTCTTATAATTGAGAATCTAAATCATATTTCGATCCTACAATTGGTATCAATAGATGTTTTTGAAATACTTATATTCAAATATAAGTTTTCTTTCTCAAGTTATTTTATTCTAATTATTTTCCTTGATTTGTATTTTTATCCTTGTAAACAAACTTTTACTATTAACAGGTTTCTGTGGAAATATTTTTTCATTTAGATGGAAGGAATGAATGTTGGTTCGATAGACAATCTAAATCCTACTAGACCACCTATATTTTATGGGAATGATTATGAATGTTGGAGCGATTGTATGAAGTCTTTTTTTATTAATACTGGAGTGGAAAACTTCGTTATTCTTACTAGAGATTACATGATTCCTGCTAAGGAATTACGAATTTTTACTGATCAAGAAAATTCAGAATATCAACTAAACTACAAGGTACAAAATACTTTGTTATGTTCCATGACTAGGAATATATATAGTCAGATTTCTTCTTGTGAAGTTGTAAATTGTATCTAGAAGAAATTGGAGGTTACCCATTTTGGAACATCCAAGGTTATAGAAACTAGAAGAGCTATTCTTAGAGAAAAATATCATGGATTTCTATTCTCTTATGGAGAACCAGTGTTCAAGGTACAACAAAGGTTTATGAATATTATTTACAGTTTAAAATAAATAGGTGAGAAAGGTTTAGATGATGAGGCACTTGTAGACAAGATTATAGATAACATGCCTAATGAGTGTGAATATAAGAGAAAATCTATTGTTGAGAATAGGAAAGTATCTCAAATTACTCTTGATGAGATTTTTGGAACTCTTCTTTAACATGATACAAGAATGAAAAGAGATGCTGATATGAATTAGAAGAATAATGGAAATGGAAGTGTAGCCTTTAATAATACTAAAGCCAAGAATCTTGGAAGAGTTACTAGATCCAAGTAAAAGAACATCACTATTTTATCTAAATCTAGTGAAAGTGAACATTCTCATAATAATATAGCTAATCTGGCTCGATGGATGAACAAGATAGTTGGTAAGAAAGACTTTCAGTATTGGTTTAAGAATAAAGAAAGAAAGAACAAGAAAGACCCGTAATTCACTTTTTATGAATGAAAAAGAGCAGGGTATATAAGGTCATATTGTCCTATGATTTATAAAAAGGATAGAAAGGAAAAGAATTATGAGAAAAATAGAAAGAAGTACTATAAGGATAAAGCTAAGAATGTTTTGAAAGCTAATGAAACCTGGAGTGCTAGTGGTGGTGACTCTTCTGATGAATCCTCTGAATATGAATCTTCTAGTGAGAATAATCTTGGTCTAAATGCCAAGATATCTATTGAAAATCATTGTGTAATAGCCAAGGTACACAATTATGAATCAATAACTAATGTTTCCTTAAATTCTAATTATAGTGATAATAAATATTATGAATCTTTGGATGAAGAATATTCTACTGATGAAGATAATACATTACCTAATTATGAAGAAGTATCTAGGTTTTCTAAACTTCTTGAGAATGGAAATTCTGAACTCAATAAAAAACTTGATAAGGAAAATTCTAGAATTTTTGTTCTTACTAAATAAATATGAGATATTTCTAAAGATCTTGATAAGAAAATTTATGATTTTAAAAGTATTTACAAAAACCTTGATGAAGTTAATTCTGAGAAGGATAAACTTTCTAAGGATCTTGAAAATATAATTTCTAAGAAAATTATTTTAGAGAATAACTCTAGTGCTAAAACTAATGTTTTTGAGGATAAAAACTTAGTTATTAGACTAAAGTTAGAAATATTTTCCTTGAGGAAGTGTTTTTCAAACTTTACCTTAGGTAAGGAGAATTTTTATAAAATGTATTCCCAAATTGAACCTCTAATGAATAATTCTGTATTTGTTTATACTCATTCTAAACCGATTTTTAGTAATAATTATTTTGTTCCTCAAAGTGATCCATTCTGCACTAAATTTTAGTGTGGTGGACATTGGGTGAAAAATTATTCTTTAAACCAAACTCAGTCGTTTGGTTTTCATAAAGCTTATTTTTCTAAGAAAATGTGGATACCTAAAATTTTTCTTTCTAAAGTTTCCGAATCCAAGAATTTTTGGGTTCCGAAAGTTTAACACTCTTATTTTCAGGAAAATAAAGATAGTACCAACAAAAATACATGGTACATGGATATTAGATGTTCCAGAAAAATTAAGGTTAAAAAAACTTCTTTTAAAAGATCATCAAGACAAAAGAAGGAAAATTAACTTTTGAAGATAATATTCAGAGAGAAATTATTGGTATAGGTAACGTTTTATTCTTGGAAAAACTTCTATTTCAAATGTTTTATTTGTTAAAGGTCTTAAAAAAAACCTTATTATCATAAGTAAATTATGTGATGAATGTTATCTTGTGAATTTTAGGAATGAAAAGTTCTTAATACACAATTCCAAGGAAGAGTTTATTTTTCGTAGTCAAAATTTTTCATTATCTAATTTTTTCGTAATCAAATTTTTTTTGTAACCAATTTTTTTCCAGAATCTAAAGTTCTTCAAGAAGAATTTTTCACATTATGAAGAATTTTCTTAGAAATCTGGAAGGTATGATTTCTCTCTTAAATTTTCGTAATAATATTTTTACATTTTGGTATTTTTATCTTATTTAAGAAACTTTTTCAGATTCACTTTCTCTTTAATCCGAATGTTTATCTTAAAAACCTCAAAAGATCAGAACCTATCAAATTTCTTCTTTGGGTATCATCTCAACCATCATATTTGATCAATAATTTATTCAACCATTGGATTAATCAAGTAAGTTGAAGCATCATTTCAATTTCCTATATAAGGACCCCACGATGTTTGTACCACATTGATTTTAAAGACTTGACAATCTTTAGGTTTTCTTCAGTTTTGAATGTCTGTAGAAGCCTATCCTCAGAAAGAAATTCTGACTGTAAAGGAAATATGTTAATGGATGATTTAAAGAGAAAGGTTGGTCGATACAAAATTCTATGCTATGTATGACTCTATCATTTCGAAGAATATCAAGCTGAATGGCTTGGAGAATCTATGTATATCAAAACCCAAGGTGCAACATCCGGTTTATCCGGACCTGTTGATTGAATTTTATGAGTCAACAAGTTTTTTCAATGAAGGAGGGAGAGATAAGTTTTCTTTTTAGAGCTATGGGAAAACATATTCCCTTTCCTATAGCAAGGGAGAATGTTTGATTGGAATTCTTTATGAGGGTGAAGGAGAATTCTGTACCCACAAATTACCCGATGTATCATGAAATTTTGATAATGAAAAGGCTCTAGCTTGTCTTAGCTTGAAAGGTGTGAAGACTATAAAGATTTTTCATCTATATACAAACCTTTAGATTCTTGAGTTATGGGTCCAAGGCTTTATCATTTCGAGAAAAGGGGATAAGGACACCCTCAAGAAAAGTGACATCTATATTCTGGATTTCTTGGTGAACCTCAGGAAGATAAACCTGGTCAAGTATATCTTTGTTATGATTGAGAACATCAAGAATGGAAATATAAATTATCAAATTATCATGTATCTGACTATACTCAAGAAAATTATAGTTCTTTGTATTGAGTCTTTTAAAATTCCTTGCAGTTCTAAGCCAAGGAATTTCAAAGTAATGATGTTGAGTGATGATACTCTAATGAGGATGAATGTTGGATTTAATAGTCAATCCGTAGATTTCTATGACTTATCTGATGTCGAAATTGAAGCTCTTTCAAAGAAACCAGAAGTGGCTTAGACTTCTAAGAAGGGTTGAAGGAAGAGGAAGAAAAAAACCGAATGAGAAAATAGAAACTCCCGCGGCTAAAGAAACCCATTATGTACCTCCAAATCCAAATAAGAAAAAGTCTTACCCTGATGAAGTGGTTTCCAAGTGGAGATAAGACAAGAAAAATAAGAAGGAAGGGGAGCCTATTTTTGTCTTGGATACTGCTGAGGAAAAAACCTTGAAGTTGAAGGCTGTCGAGAATCTTGAGAAGCAAGAAAAAGAAAAGAAGCAAAGGAAGAAGATTTCTGAGGCTGAGATAGTACAATCTCTTCTCAAGGCTACTAAGAAAGACTCTGAACAACTTCAGGTACTAGAATCATTTTTGTAAGAATCACTCCCTGTGACTCTGGGAAAGAAGGTGGTGATTCTACAACCACATCAAGAAGAAGAAATTGTTGAAGAGGATGAAATGGAAGAAGAAGGAGAAGAATAAGGCAGTGGTGATACATAAGATATGATTAGGAAAGTAGAGGATTATCATGAGAAGGAGAGTCCTTCTGAGAAAATTTCAATCCGAACTTCTAAATTAGAGTCTTCAAAACATGCTACACCCGGAAAAGAAGATAAGGGTCATGAAGAGGTGAATAATCTATCTAAATAATAAAGAAGCAATCATGATTTTATTCAGCCAGAGGATATTTTGGCAGGTGTCGAGAAAGAAAATCTTGAGGAAGATAAGATTTTCCAGTTATCAGATAGTGAGTATGAATCACCCAAAGCCCAAGAGATCATTCCGAGAGCTGATAAGGGAAATTAGGTATTGGTTGATACACCTACTAAATCTGTGGTGAAAAATAAAGAAGTTGGTGGTTTATCAAAGTGGAAAGCTGAAGATATTGAAAAACAATCCTCACCAACCAAACACTCTGATTCAGAATCATCATCTCTTGGACATGATTTTATGGTACAATCTTTGAAAAAGTTGGTTGATACCATTACATTATTCCCAATTTTAGATTCAAGATTCCAATTGGTTCAACATTCATTCAATCAGAAATAAGATTTAGTTTCAAAGCTTGTGGATAATTTTTTCAGACTTGAGACAAATTTCAAATATTTTCTTATTGGATATAAGGCTCATAAAATATCATGCAATAAGATTACAAGCTGGTCAAGAAATATAGTCGAAGAGATTAGAGTCTTTGATGAATTTCAAGATATTGTGATAGATGATTTTGACGTTTAAGATGGAAAGCTTAATGATCTTACTATGAGCTTTGAAGAAAATATGACTCTCAAATAAACAACTCAGAAGCAAGAAGTCAAGGACTTGAATGGAAAGCTTAATTAAATGGATATGAATTGGAAGGGAGAAAGGGATATTAGAATTAAGTTCAAAGAAAAGATTTTCAAGAAAGAAGAAGTCTTGAAGGCTCAGGCAGAATGTCGTAAGGCTCAGAAAGAAAAAAATTAAAGCCTTGGAGAAGAAAAGTGAAGATCAAGATCAACAACTGAAGCATTTTGAAGAATATCACAAGGAGCTTAAGAATCTTAAAACCATTGTGAAGAAGTTTATGGTGAAGGAGAAAGAAGGATAATTCTCCGAAATCTGATATTTTGTTTTATTTTCTTCTTTGTACAAATTCTGTCAAACTTAATGGAATTTTGTTTGTTCTTCATATATTTGGTTGTTTAGTAGTAATTTTTAAGGTATCATTTTTTTCCATTATCTATATTTCTTTTTGAAAATCACAAATGGGGAGAAAGGAAAGATGAACAAAATTCTAAGTAAAAAAGAAATTTCCCTAAGTAAGGTGGAGTTCATCTAAGGATAATTTCTTATCAAAGAAGATTTTTTATATGCAAGTTAATGTAAAATATCTTTTAGCAAATCAAGAATACAATTCTTAGGGATTTCAAAACCTAAGGGGGAGTTAGTCGTATTCACTATGTTTCTTATGTAAAGAGAGACAAGTTTTCTTTTATGATCATAAAGAAATAATCTAAGTTCTTATATTATTTTTTGTGAGGATGTTTGTGCTTTCCAAAAAGGGGGAGAATGTTGAGTCAATACGGTTTCCTTATGACTTTTCCATTCTTCTATGTTTTGAAAATCGCAAACACTCTATTTTAAGTAAAATCATTTTTCCCTAAGCTTTATCTTAATAAGGAAAATTTTCCTTCCTCAAGGAAATTTTATCCTTACCTATGTTTTCATTATTCATTTTAAAGATTCAATAAATCTAACTTTTTTTATTTCTAAAGTGTAAAATTCAGTTTCATATTGAAAACCTCAAAATCCTATAAATCCTTTGTTTTAGAGTGTTTTGATTTTAGGTTCCAAATTTTCTGAAATTCATACTCTAAATCCTCGGAAATTCAGACTCTAAATTCTCTGAAATTCAGACTTTGAATTATCTAAAATTCAGACTTCGAATTCCCTGAAATTCAGACTCCAAATTGTCTAACATTCAGACTCTGAATTCTCTGAAATTCATATTTCAAAATTCTCTAGAATTTAGACTCTAAATTATCTGAAATTCAGAATCTGATTTCTCTAAAATTCAGACTCCGAATTCTCTGAAATTTAGACTCTGAATTCTCTAAAATTCAGACCACAAATTCTCTTAAATTTAGACTCTAAATTCTCTGAAATTAAGAGTCTGAATTCTCTAAAATTACGACACCGAATTCTCTAAAATTAAGACTCCAAATTTTCTGAAATTTAGACTCCGAATTCTCTGAAATTCAGACTCCTAATTCCTCATAATTCAGATTTTAAATTCATTAGAATTCAGATTCAGAAGTTTATAGAATTCCAATTCCAAATTCTTTGGAAAATAGATTCTGAATTTCCATGACTTATAGTCTCCAATTTTTTTGCTTAGACTCTAAACTTTTATTTTTTCCTTTGAATGCGAAAAATAGTTTTGGTTAAGCAACCTTATTTTACTTACAACTGTTATAGTTATGAAATGATGTCATACATTCTATTTCTAACTAACCGTTGTTTGAGTGACACATGTACATATCCCTCCAAAATTCAAGGAAAAATATGACCATTTGAGGAGGGAGCTTACCTTTGGGGAAATGCCTATAAATGGGAGATCATTTGAACAAGTTCAGTACTGATCCATCAATCTAGAGATTTCATGCTGCTAAAGTGATTTCTAGAGAGAGAGACTCTCATGCCTTGTGCATATTGAACATCTTGTTCAGCTTGCTTTGTGCAACTCCGATTGTTGTTGTGTATAATCGAGGAATTACGGGGATAGGAAGACAGAGGTTTCAACTACCTTAAAGTTCGAGGGCTTGCGGGGATAGTAAGACAGATTCCGATATTCCCATTGAGGGATTACCCTGGTGTGGGTAAGAGAGACTTTCTGGAAAGTATAAATCAATGGACCTTTATCTAAGGTTGTTGGATACCCTAATCTTTGGGATAAAAGATTTCATACTTGTTACTTGTTTTGTTTTAAGTTTATTTTCTGATACATTTTGTTAAAGGAAGAAAGTATAACTTTCATATACTTTCTTGTTCTCTTATGTAATATGATTAATAAGATTATGTACACTTTAAGGTAGAATATTTTCCTTGTAAAATTTCCTTAAGTTTAATTTCCAGAACCATATTTCTAGAACCTAGAAAGTTTTTAGAACTAATAGGTCTTGTGAATTTACCTTTTCTAACTTTTTTAAACATAGTTTTCTTTAAGGTTAAAAATGAAAGTTTTTAAAATTACAAGTCACCCCCTCTGGTAATTGAGCATCTACATCATATTTCGATCCTATAATTGGTATCAAAGGAAGTCTCTGAAATACTTATATTCACATATAAGTTTTCTTTCTCATGTTTTCATTGTTCTAAATATTTTCCTTTCTTAGGATTTTTATCCTTGTCTACAAACTTTTACTATTAACAAGTTTCCATGGAAAGATTTTTTCATTTAGATGGAATGAATGAATGTTAGTTCGATTTACAATATAAATCCTAGTAAACCACCTATATTTGATTGGAATGATTATGAATATTGGAGAGATCATATGAAGACTTTTTTTATTAATACTGAAGTGGAAAACTTTGTTATGCTTAATGGAGATTACAAGATTCCTGACAAGGAAGTCAAAATTTTTACTAATCAAGAAAAGTAAGAATATCAACTAAACTACAAGGTATGCAATACTTTGTTATGTTCCATGAATAGGAATATATATAGTCATATTTCTTCTTGTGAAGCTGAAAATTGTATCTAGAAGAAATTGGAGGTTACTCATTTTGGTACATCGAAGGTTATAGAAACTAGAAGAGCTATGGTTAGAGTAGAATATCATGGATTTCTATTCCCTTCTTAAGAACTAGTGTGCAAGGTACAACAAAGGTTTATGACCATTGTTAACATTTTATAATCAATGGGTGAGAAAGGTTTATATGATGAGGCACTTGTGGACAAGATTGTAGATATCATGCCTAATGAGTGGGAATATAAGAGAACAACTCTTGATGAGAATAGGAAAGTATCTTAAATTACTCTTGATGAGCTTTTTGGAACTCTTATTCAACATGAGACAATATTGAAAAGAGATACTAATATGAATTAGAAGAAGAATGGAAATGGAAGTGTATCCGTTACTACTACTAAAGCCAAGACTCCTAAAAGAGTTAATAGATCCAAGTTAAAGAAAGTCAATGTTTTATCTGAATCTAGCGAAAGTGAACATTCTGAGAATTATCTAGCTAATCTTGCTCTGAGGATGAACAAGATAGTTGGTAATAAATACTTTCAGTATTGGCTTAAGAAGAAAAAAATGAAGATAAGAAAGACCCATAAGTCACTTATTATGAATGAAAAAGAGCTGGGCATATAAGGCTAGATTGTCCTATGATTAATAAAAAGGATAGAAAGTAAAATAATTCTGATAAAAATAGAAATAAGTACTACAAGGCTAATCTAATAAAGTTTTGAAAGTTAATGACACCTAGAGTACCAGTGGTGGTGACTCTTCTGATGAATCCCCAGAATAAGAATCTTCTGATGAGAATAATCTTGGTCTAATTGCCAAGATACCAATTGAAAATCATTGTCTAATGGGAAAGGTACACAATGATGAATCCATCAATAATGTTTCCTTAAAATCAAATTATAGTGATAATAAATATTATGAATCTTTGGATGAATAATCTTCTTCTGATGAAGATAATAAATTACCTACTTATGAAGAAGTATATAGGTTTGCTAAACTTCTTGAGAATGGAAATTATAAACTCAAGAAAAAACTTGATAAGGAAAATTCTAGAATTTCTATTCTTACTAAAGAAGTATGAGATATTTCTAAAGATCTTGATAAGAAAATTTATGATTTTGAAAGAATTTACAAAAACCTTGAGGAAGTTAATTCTGAGAAGGATAAACTTTCTAAGGATCTTGAAAATGTAACTTTTAAGAAAAATATTTTAGAGAATAACTCTAGTGATAAAAATAATGTTTTTGAGGATGAAAACTTAGTTATTATACTAAAGTCAGAAATATTTTCCTTGAGGAAGTGTTTGTCAAACTTTACAACAGGTAAGGAAAATTTTGATAAATTGTATTCCCAAATTCAACCTCTAAGAATAATTATGGATTTGGTTATACTCATTCTAAACCAGTTTTTAGTAATAATTATTTTGTTCCTCAAAGTGCTCCATTCTGAACTAAATGTCAGTGTGGTGGACATTTGGTGAAAAATTGTTTGTTAAACAAAACTCAGTCTTTAGGTTTTCATAAAGATTATTTTTCTAAGAAAATGTGGATACCTAAAATTTTTTATTTCTAAAGTTTCTGGATCCAAGAAAGTTTGGGTTCCAAAAGTTTAACACTCTTATTTTCAGGAAAATAATGATAGCACCAAAAGAAATACATGGTACATGGATAGTGGATGTTTCCGACATATGAATGGTAACAACAACTTATTTGAAAATATTATCAAGATGAAATGAGGAAAAGTAACTTTTAAAGATAATGCTTAGGTAGAAATTATTGGTATAGGTAACATTTTTCTTCTTGGAAAAAATTTGATTTCATATGTTTTATTTGTTAAAGGTCTTAATCACAACCTTATTAGCATAAATCAATTATGTGATGAAGGTTAACTTGTAAATTTAAGAATGAAAAGTGATTAGTACACAATTCCAAGGAAGAGTTTATTCTTCCTGCCCATAGGAAAGAGAATGTATACACACTAAACTTAGAAGACCTTAGGAGCCAAGACCTACCTTTCCTTAGTGAAATGGAAGGCTAATCTAGGTTATGGAATAGAAGGTTAGGACACTATAACCTTGGGAACTTATGTAAAATATCTAATAAAAGACTTTTTGAGGATCTACTGGAGCTTAGACATGATTTTCAAAAGTTTGTGATCCTTTTCAATATGGAAAGAAATATAAATAAAGATTTAAATTAATTGGTGAAATCTCAACTTCTAATACATTACAGTTGGTACATATAGATCTTTTCAGTCCAACACAAACTGGAAGCATTGGAGGAAAATATTATGTATTTGTCCTAGTTGATTATTACACAAGATTTTCGTGGGTCTATTTTCTAGCAAAGAAGTTTGAAGCTTTTTCTTATTTTAAAATCTTTAGATCCCAAGTTAAAAAATTAGAAAAACCTTCCCTTGATAACTATTCAAAGTGATCATGGAGAAGAATTTCAAAATACTGATTTTGAAACATTTTGTAGTAGAAAAGGCATTATTCATAACTTCTCATCACTAAGAACCCCTAAAAAAATGGTGTTGTTGAAAGAAGAAATTGAATTCTTCAAGAGATAACAAGAACCATGTTGAGTGAGTATTCGGTAGCCAAACATTTTTGGTCTGAAGCTGTAAGTACTGCTTGTTATACTATAAATCAAGTTTTGATTATACCTTTTCTTAGTAAAACCCCCTATGAGTTATAGAATTGTAGAAAACCTAGACTTTACTACTTCAAGTTATTTGGATGCAAAGTATTCATTCTGAATACTAAAGAAAATTTACATAAATCCGCACCTAAATCTGATAAAGGAAATTGCATAGGCTACTCTACAACTACTAAGGCTTATAGAGTTTTTAATAGGAATACTTGTACTATTAAAGAAACAGTACATGTTAAATTTGATGAAAATAATCCTTTTGTTTTTAAACACCCTCAACCTATATCTAAGGATGCGTTTTCAAAAAATGATTATCAACCCTTGATAGAAGATTCTTCTGATAAGAAAATTGTTCAAGAAAATGTTTCTGAGACATTTACCCCAGAATATTTTCTACCACATGTTAATGAAAAAGTTTTACAAAACCCAAATCAGTTGTTTCTTAAGAATCACCCCAGTGATAGTATCATTGGTGATGTAAATCAACCTCTAAGGACTAGAAGTTCCTTAAGAAATGAAGTAGAAAATCTATCATTCCTTTCTCAATTAGAACCAAAAACCACTTATGAAGCTTTAGGTGATGATGATTGGATAAAATCCTTGCAAGATGAGCTAAATGAATTTGAAAGTAATAAAGTGTAGACCTTGGTTGAAAGACCTAAGGAAACATCTGTTATTAGAGTAAAATGGGTCTTCAGAAATTAGTGTAATGAAAATGGAATCATAGTAAGAAATAAAGCTAGATTAGTTGCTAATGGCTATAATCAACAAGAAAGAATAGACTATGAAGAAACCTATACTTCAGTTTCTAGACTTGAATCTATCCATATTCTACTTTCCTTTGCAGCATTCTTTAACTTTAAACTTTTTCAAATGGATGTTAAATGTGCTTTCCTTAATGGATATGTTCAAGAGGAAGTTTTTATTGAATAAACTCCTAGTTTTGAAGACACAAAACATCCTGAACATGTTTTCAAACTTACCAAAGCTTTATATGGACTTAAACAAGCCCCTAGATCCATATATGATAGGCTTACATGATTTTAGCTACAAAACAATTACATTAAGGAAAATGATGATCCAAACCTCCTTATAAATAAAGATAAGAAAAATGTTTTGATTGTTCAAATTTATGTAGATGTCATTATATTTGGGCATTTGAACCAACTCAGTCTGAAAATAGGGGGTCTGGGCCCGGCCTGGCCCGACCCAGTACCCCCCTAGGTCGGCCGAACTGGGTTGACCCGGCCCAGCCGGCGGCGCGGCGGCGCGACCAGCGTGGCGGCACGGCCTGCGCGGCCAGCGCGTGCGGCCAGCGCGTGCGGCCAGCGCGACCTTTGTGCCACGCATGCCAAGGGAGGGGCGTTGCCCTACTTTATGAGAACGGAGACCCCTTTAATTGGGGCCGCTTGAAATCCAGCAGGGGGAATTAATTCCCCCGGCTCCCCCTTGTCCGGCCGGCCTGACCTGGCCGGCCGGTTTCTGCTCAACGGGACCGGCGATGGCCGGTCCCCTTCCAGCTCCGTCGCCGGCGGCCCAGTACCGGCCGCCAGTCACCCTGTTCCACCGCGGCCCGGAACCGGCCGCGACCCTTGTCGTCCGGCACAGTGCGACGACACCGCGCCCCCTCCTTCGCGGCCCCGCTCCGGCCGCAGCGTCTTCTGTTTTCTTCGATGCGGCGCGACCGTGTCGCGTTCTTAAACTTCTTTCCACGGCGCGGCGCGACGATGCCGCGCGTTTCCTTTCGCTCGATTCCGTGTGGTGTGACGACACCACACCTTCCCAAACCAATCCACAAAGGAATCAATCATAAAAATTAAGAAGGAGGGTCAGCCGTGTTTGTGCGGTCTGACCCCCTCGCATTAATTCGGTAACAAGCGGTTAAATCCACGAAGATCAACAAGTTGGTCTTCACGAACAAATAAATAAATAAAACCCCTACATCGATTCACATGTACGAAAGATCCGCGGATCAACCCAGAATTGGTTGGTCCGCGCTCGTCGTTCTTTTCTTAAAAGATAAGAGAATACCAAAAAAAAAATCCCAACCCGAAACATAATCTTCGCGGATCAAATTAATGTTTATTTGGTTCACGTTCTTTGATTTAGTAGGAAGTAGCATGGGGTTCTTTAATATTTCATAAAAAATTCCCTACCTTGGGTATAAGTCGATTGGAAGGAGGCGTCGTCGTTCGAGGTTCGTCGCGGTATGGCGTCGCGAGGATGACGACGTCGAAGGGGGACGTCGGCGTTCGTCCGACTCGAGGGAAGGCGAAGCCGTCTTCGCTCGCTACCCGATTCCGTTTCCGAGCTTGTTCGTCGATCCGTTGACGATGAAGGGGAAGAAGAAGATCTGTTGAAGAGTCTCGCCGCGGAAGGGGAAAAAATTCCATGGAAGGAAAACGAGCGTTCTTCGTCAGAGGTGGCGCATTCTTCGCATTCTTCGCGAAGGAGGAGGAGGAGAGGAAAACTCAGCGCAACGCTTCAACCAATATTAAGTAGCTTAAAGTGGTCTTTAAGCGGCTTTAAGTGAAATGATATAAAATTGTTGTACAACTTTATTTTATTTCTTAACTTAAACCCCAAAAACTAAAAAAAAACACAACCGAGAAAACGCAACTCCGGAAGAGGCGTTTCTAAGAAAATACCGGCGCTGCGATTCCATCAGTGGCCTCAGAATTCGATTCTGAGCACCGGTTCAAAAGTTAGAAAAACCCGCTCGTTCGTTCACTGAACGTACCCGAGCCAAACTTCAGAAATTGATTCCAGGAACACCGGGCCTCAGAATCAGGTGCCGTCAGAAACTACGTTCTTGTAAAATTCCAAAGAAAATTAAGAAAAAAAATTCCCTTGAAATTTCCCGGGTCTTTACATTTTCAGTCGAACATAAATTGGAAGCATTGGAGGAAAATATTATGTATTTGTCCTAGTTGATGATTACACAAGATTTATGTGGGTCTATTTTCTAGCATAGAAATATGAAGATTTTTCTTATTTTAAAATATTTAGATCCCAAGTTAAAAATGAGAAAAACCTTCTATTGATAACTATTCATGGTGATCATGGAAAATAATTTCAAAATTCTGATTTTGAAATTTTTTGTAGTAGAAAAGGCATTATTCATAACTTCTCATCATCAAGAAAACCTCAAAAAAATGGTGTTATTGAAAGAAGAAATCGAATTATTCCAGATATAACAAGAACCATGTTGAGTGAGTATTCCGTAGCCAAACATTTTTGGGCTGAAGCTATAAGTATTGCTTGTTATACTATAAATCGAGTTTTGATTAGACCTTTTCTTAATAAAATCCCCTATGAGTTATAGAATGGTAGAAAAACAAGACTTTCTTACTTCAAGGTATTTGGATGCAAAGTATTCATTCTAAATACTAAAGATAATTTATATAAATTCGCACCAAAATCTGATGAAGGAATTTTCTTAGGCTACTCTACAACTTCTAAGGCTTATAGAGTTTTAAATAAAAGTGCTTGTACTATTGAAGAAACAATACATGTTATATTTGATGAAAATAATCCTTTTATTTTTAAACATCCTCAACCTATATCTATGGATGTGTTTTCAAAAAATGATTATCAACCCTTGATCGGAGATTCTTCTAATAAGAAAAATGTTCAAGAAATTGCTTCTGAGACATTTACCCCAGAATATTTCCTGCCATATATTGATGAAAAGGTTTTTCAAAACCCAAATTAGTTGTTTCTTAAGAATCATCCCAGTGATAGTATCATTAGTGATGTAAATCAACCTGTAAGGACTAGAAGTTCCTAAATAAATGAAGTAGAACATCTAGCATTCCTTTCTAATTTAGAACTAAAAAGCACTTATGAAGATTTAGGTGATGATGATTGGATAAAAGCCCTGAAGATGAGCTAAATTAATTCGAAAGGTTTGGACCTTAGTTAAAATACCTAAGGAAACATCTGTTATTGGTGTAAAATTTGTTTTCAGAAATAAGTGTGATGAAAATGGAATCATAGTAAGAAATAAAGCTATATTAGTTGCTAAAGGCTATAATCAACAAGAAGGAATAAACTATGAAGAAACCTATGCTCTAGTAACTAGACTTGAATCTATCTATATTCTACTCACATTTGTAACATTCTTTAACTTTAAAATTTTTCAAATGTATGTTAAATGTGCTTTTCTTAATGGATATGTTCAAGAGGAAGTTTTTGTTGAACAAAATTCTAGTTTTGAAGATAAAAAACATCCTGAACGTGTTTTAAAACTTACCAAAGATTTATATGGACTTAAACAAGCCCCCAGATCCTGGTATGATAGACTTACATGATTTTATCTACAAAAAAATTACATTAAGGGAAATGTTGATCCAACCCTCTTTATAAAGAAAGATAAGAAAAATGTTTTGATTGTTCAAATTTATGTTGATGCCATTATATTTGGTTCAACTCAGTAATATTTAACTGATTCTTTTATGAATATAATGAAATATTAGTTCAAAATGATTATGATGGGTGAGTTAACATTTTTCCTTGGTTTTCAAATTTCTCAAAAACCAGAAGTAATTTATATATCTCAACATAATTATATTAAATATCTTCTTAAAAAGTATGGACCTGACAACACTAAAAGTATTAGTACTCCCATTGGTACCTCAAATTCACTTGATCTTGATGAAGCTGGGAAACCAGTGGATCAAACATTATTTAGAGGTATGATAGGAAGCTTACTTTATTTGACAGCTAGTCATCCAAACTTAATGTTTTCCATATTCTTATGTGCAAGGTATCAATCCAATCCTAAGGAATATCATTTAAAGTTAGTGAAAAGTATTTTTTTTCTACTTAAAGGGAACCATGGATTTAGGACTCTTTTATACTTCTGGAAATTATTTTGGTTTAAAAACCTTTTTTGATGCTGACTTTGGTGGATGTAGAATGGATAAGAAAAGTACATTCAGAAATTGTAATTTCTTAGGAGATTCATTATTTTCTTGGTCATGCAAATAGCAAAACTTAGTTGCACTTTCCACTGTTGAAGATGAATATGTTGTAGCTAGAAGTTGCTGCGCTCAAGTGTTGTGGATGCAACACACACTCACAGACTATGGTATGAGTTTTACCAAAAAAAAATATTGTGTGATAATACTTGTGCCATTTCCCTAAGTAAAAACCCTACACATCACTCTAATGTAAAACACATAGATATTAGGCATCACTTTCTTAAGGATCACAAAAAAAGGAGATATCATTCTTCAATTTATCATAATGCAAGATCAACTTGCTGATATTTTTGCAAAATATTTACCCTCCAATAGATTTTAATATATTAAACAGAAGTTAGGAATGATAACCATATGGTAATCTTTCATATTAACTTCATGTTTAAACCTATCTTCTTACAGTAAGAAACTCTTTTTCATAGGGGGAGTACATATGCTTGGTAGTCAAAATTTTTTGTAGTCAAATTTTTTCATAGTCAAAATTTTTCCTAGTCAAAATTTTTCTTTATCAAAATTTTTTCGTAATCAAATCTTTTTTGTAAATAAATTTTTTACAGAATCTAAATTTCTTCAAGAATAATTTTCCTCATTAAGAATAATTTTCCCAGTAATCCGGAAGGTATGATTTCCCTCTTAAATTTTTGTAATCATCTTTTTACATGTTTGTATTTTTATCTTATTTGAGAAACTTTTTCAGATTCAATTTTTCTTTAATATTAATTTTTATCTTAAAAAAATCAAAAGATCAGAACCTATCAAATTTATTCTTTGTGTATTATATCAACTATCAGATTTGATCAAGAATTTATTCAACCACTGGATCATTCATGGAAGTTGAATCGTCATTACAAATGCATATTTAAGGACCCCCCCGATGTTTGTCCCACATCAATTTTCAAGCCTTGGAAATCTTTTGGTTTTCTTTAGTTCTAAATGTCTGTAGAATCCTCTCCTCATAAAGAAATGTCGACTGTAAAAAAAATATGTGAATGGAATATTTAAAGATAAAGTTTAGTCGATCAAAAATTCTATGCTAAGTACGACTCTATCATTTCAAAGAATATCAAGCTGAATGGCTGGGAAAGTATTTGTATATCAAAACTGAAGGCACAGGATCCATTCTATTTGGACTTGTTGATTGAATTTTATGAGTCAGAAAGTTTTTTCAATGAAGGTGGGAGAGATAAGTTTTCTTTTTAGAGCTATGGGAAAACCTATTCCCTTTCCTATAGCATGGCAGCAAGTTTGATTGGAATTCCTTATGAGGGTGAAGTAGAATTCTGTACTCACAAATTACCCAATGTATCAAGATATTTTGATAAGGATAGTGCTCTAGATTGTCTGGGCTTGAAAGTTGTGAAGACTCTGAAGATTTTTCATCTATATACAAACCTTTGGACTCTTGAGTTATAGGTCTAATGTTTTATCATTTCGAGAAAAGGGGATAAGGATGCCCTCAAGAAAAGTGACATCCAACCTCAGGAAGATAAACCTTGTCAAGTATATCTTTGTTGTGATTGAGAACATCAAGAATGGAAATTAAAAGTCTCAAATTATCATGTATTCGACTATAATCTTAAAAATTATAGTTCTTTGTCTTGAGTCTTTCAAAATTCCTTACATTTCTAAGATAAGGAATTTCAAAGTAATGCTGTTGAGTGATGATACTCTAAGGAGGATGAATGTTGTCTTTAATATTCAATCCATAGATTTCTATGACTTATCTGAAGCCGAAATCGAAGCTCTTAAAAAAAATCAGAAGTGGCTAAGACTTCCAAGAAGGGTGGAAGGAAGGGGAAGGCAAAGGAACCAGAAGAGAAAGGAGAAACTCCTACGGCTAAGGAAACCTATTATGCACCTCCAAAACCAAAGAAGAAAAAGTCTAACCCTAACGAAGGGGTTTCCAAGTGGAGATAAGACAAGAAAAATAAGAAGTAAGGGGAGCCTATTTTTGGCTTGGATCCTGCTGAGGCAAAAGACTTGAAATTGAAGGCTGCTGAGAATCTTGAGAAGCAATAAAAAGAAAATAAACAAGGGAAGAAGTTGTCCAAGGCTGAGATAGTACAATATATTCTCAATGGTTCTGAGAAAGCCTCTGAACAACTTTAGGTAGAATAATCGTTTTTGAAAGAATCACTCCCTATGACTCTAGGAAAGAAGGTGGTGATTTAGAAACCACATCAAGAAGAAGAAATAGTTGAAGAGGAAGAAGTGGAAGAATAAGGAGAAGAAGAAGGAATTGATGATACATAAGACATGATAAGGAAAGTATAGGACTATCATGAGAAGGAGAGTCCTTCTTAGAAAAATTCAATTCGAACTTCTAAAGCAGATTCTTCAAAACTTTCTACACCTAGAAAAGAAGATAAGGGCCCGGAAGAGGTGAATAAGATATCTGAAGAAGAAAGCAGCAATCATGATTTTATTTAGCCAGAGGATGTTGTGGTAGATGCTGAGAAAGAAAATATTGATGAAGATAATATTGTTTAGTTATTGGATAGTGAGCATGAATCACCCAATTCCCAAGAGATCATTCCGAGAGCTGATAAGGGAAAGAAGGTGTTGGTTGATACACCTACTAAATATGTGGTGAAAAATAAATAAGTTGGTGCTTCATCGAAGAGGAAACCTGAAGAGATTGAAAAACAATCCTCACCAACCAAACACTCTGATTCAAAATTTTCCTCTCTTGGATATGATTTTATGGTACAGTCTTTGAAAAAGTTGGTTGATACCATTATGTTATTCCTAAGTATAGATTCAAGATGCCAATTTCTTCAACATTCGTTCAATCAAAAACAAGATTCAGTTTCAATGCTTATGGATAAAGTTGTTGAAATTTAGGAAGATTTTAAGTCTTTTCTCATTGGATATGAGGCTCGTAAAAGATCATGCAAGAAGATTAAAAGCTGGTCAAGAAAGATAGTCGAAGAGTTCAAAGTCTTTAATGAATTTCAAGATAACGTGAAATATAATTTTGACACTGAAGATGGAAATCTTAATGATCTTACTAAGAGCTTTGAAGAAAATCATACTCTCTAACAAACAACTCGGAAGAAAGAAGTCAAAGACTTGAATAAAAAGCTTAATTTAGTGGCTATGAATTGTAAGAGAGAAACGGATCTCAGAATTGTGTTTGAAGAAAATCTTGTCAAGCAAGAAGAAGTCTTGAAGGGTCATGAAAAATGTCTTAAGGCTCAGGAAGAAAAAATTAAATCCTTGGAGAAGAAAAGAAAAGATCAGGATCAACTGCTGAAGCATTTTTAAGAAGATAAAAAGGATATTAACAAGATTAAAACCATTTTGAAGAAGTTTATGCCAAAGGAGAAAGAAAGATAATTCTCCCAAATCTGATCTTTTGTTGTATTTTCTTCTTTGTAAAAATTCTTTCAAACTTAATGGAATTTTGTTTGTTCTTCATATATTTGGTTGTTTAGTACTAATTTTTTAGGTACCATTTTTTTCCATTCCCTGTATTCCTTTTTGAAAATCACAAAGGGGGAGAAACGAATGATAAAAAGAATTTTAAGTAAAGTTGAAATTCCCCTAAGTAAGGGGGATTTTATCTAAGGATAAGTTCTTATCAAAGAATATTTTTGTATGCAAGATAATATAAAATCTCATTCATAAAATTAGGAATACGATCATTAGGGATTTAAAAAACTAAGGGGGAGTTAGTCATATTCAATATGTTTCATATGTAAAGGGAGATAAGTTTTCTTTTATGATCATAAAAAAAACTCTAAGTTCTTATATTCTTTTTTGTGAGGATGTTCATGCTTTCCAAAAAGGGGGATATTTTGAGTTAATAATGTTTCCTTATGACTTTTCCATTCCTCTATGTTTTGAAAATCACAAACACTCTATCTTAAGGCAAATCATTTTTTCCCTAAGCTTTATCTTAATAAGGAAAATTTTCCTTCCTCAAGGAAATTTTATACTTTCCTATGTTTTCATTGTTCATTTTATAGCTTCAATAAATATAAATATTTTTATTTCTAAAGTGTAAAATTCAGATTCATATCTAAAACCTCGGAATCCTATAAATCCTTAGTTTTAGAGTGTTTTGATTTTAGGTTCCAAATTCTCTGAAATTCAGACTCCGAATTTTCTGAAATTCAGACTCTGAATTCTCTGAAATTCAGACTCTGAATTATCTGAAATTAAGAATCTGAATTATTTAAAATTTAGACTCTGAATTATCTGAAATTCAGACTCCGAATTATCTGAAATTCATACTCTGAATTCTCTGAAATTCAAACTCTGAATTCTATGAAATTCAGACTTTGAATTATCTGAAATTCAGACTTCGAATTCTCAGAAATTCAGACTCTGATTTCTCTAAAATTCAGACTCCAAATTCTCAGAAATTCAATCTCTGAATTCTCTGAAATTTAGACCTTGAATTATCTTAAATTTAGAATCAGAATTCCTTAGAATTCAGACTCTTAATTCCTCATAATTAAGACTCTGAATTCCTCATAATTAAGACTTTGGATTCTTTAGAATTCATACTCCTAATTCCTCAGAATTACAATTCTGAATTCATTAGAATTCAGATTCTGAAGTTTATAGAATTCAGATTCTAAATTTTTTGGAAAAAATATTCCGAATTTCCATGAATTAAAGTCTCCAAATTATTTTCTTAGGCTCCAAACTTTTATTTTTCCTTAGATTCCAAAAAATATATTTCTTTAAGCAACCTTATTTTACTTACACCTATTATAGTTATGAAATGATGTCATACATTCTGTTTCTAACTAACCATTTTTTGAGTGACACGTATATAGGTCCCTCTGAAATTCAAGGAAAAATATTACCATTGGAGGAGGGAGCCGAACATTAGAGAAATTATTATAAATAGGATCTCATTTGAGTGAGCTCATTACTGATCCATCACTCTAGAGATTGCATGCTGCTGAAGTGATTTCTAGAGAGAGATACTCTCATGACTTGTGCGTACGAGACATCTTTTTCAGCTTGCTTTATGCGACTATGATTGTTTTTGTGTACAATCGAGGAATTTCAGGGATAAGAAGACAGAGGTTCCAACTACCTTGAAGTTTGAGGGATTACAGGGATATAAAGACAGATTCTGATATTCCTATCGAGGGCTTACCCTAGTGTGGGTAAGACAGAATTTCTTTAAATTGTAAATCAATGGATTTTTATCCAAGGTTGTTGGATACACTACTCTTTGGGTTAAAAGATTTCATACTTGTTTCTTTTTTTGTTTCAAGTTTATTTTATGCTACAATTTTTTAAAGGAATAAATTATAACTTTCATATACTTTCGTGTTATCTTATGTACTCGGATTAATAATATTCTATATGATTTAAGGTAGAATATTTTCCTTGTAAATTTTACTTAAGTTTCATTTCTGGAACCATATTTTTGGAACCTAGCAATTTTTTAGAACTAAGAGGTATTGTGAATTTACCTTGTATAACTTTGTTAAACATAGTTTTCCTAAAGGTTAAAAACAGAATATTTTTAACTTAAAATTCAACTCCTCTTGTAATTGAGCATATACATCATATTTTGATCCTACACTAAAAATATAAGTATAATTTATAAGTTATTCCCTTTTTTCATTGGATTCCCCTTTCTGTGTTTAATAGTTTAAAATACTTACCCCTAATTTTCCTTTTATTCTATCCAATGGCCGGTAATAGGAGGACCTAGGCTAACAACCGATGTGAAGATCAATGTGATGAATATTCTAATGAGATGCTTAATCCAATGGGAATGGGAATCACGAACTTTTTCATGATAATTTTTCAGTTAAATCATGTTTTGAATAGAAACATGGGTCAAGAGGAACATCCAAACCCCCTAAGAAAGAACAAATCGCAATCGAGAGCTTCATGAGACAAAGGCCCCCTACTTTGAATGAATCAACTCCATTGAGAAGATATTATCCATACTTCAATGTTATAAACAAGAGAAGGTTCTTCTGGATACCTATCATATGGAGGGTGAAGCTGATAAATGGTATACATTGATCAAAAATATGAATGATGAGGAATAGATCGAAGTGATGGGATGGAAGGATTTCCAAAAAATGGTTTATGATAAATATTTTCCCCACACCCTCCGTCTTAATATAGAAAGATATTTTCTTGTACTCAAGCAAAAGTACAATGAATCTGTTGGGGTGTATGAGGGAAAATTAACCAAACTTTCATGATACACCTCTGGTTTTGTCATTACTCCTGAATGTAGGGGTGACTGCTTCTTTGGTGAGATAAAACCTAGCCTACAGAATGCCCTAGTGATCCATGACTTTGAAAACTATGAGGAGATTGTTTGATGTGACCTCAAAGTTGAGATGTAGATCAGATAATCTCAGGGGTATCATGGGGATAAGAAGTAGAAATTGGACTTTAATTCTAGAACTGTGATGGAAAAAATCCAATTGTGATAAGAAATTTCAGTATCCCACTTTCTAAAGGTGCGGAAAGAAGCACCTTGGAAATTGTCTGAATGGGATGAGGAAATTCTTTAGGTGAGGGTAGGAAGAGAATAAAGCCAATGATTGCTGACAAGAAAAACCCGCTACTATGACAGAGGAAAGGAATGCTCTGTTTGATCCTCAACGCATTTTTCATTTCTAAAACTGCAAATAACCATGGAACTTTACGAACCAGTGCCCAAAACCAAGGGTTTTTGGAGGAAACCAACAACCTATAAGGAAGAAAGGGTGAGATTTTTCCATCACTACCACCAAATAAAATCCCAAAAATGAAGTAGTGATAGGTATGATAGGTATTCATTCAATAATAGTGAACACACTTTTGGATTATGGTTCTATGCATTCTTTTATATCCCAAAAGTTTAGTAGAATAATCCAAACACCACAAAAAATTATGGAAGTAGAGATGTTGGTGAGGATGAAAAATGGGGCAATTATTGAATCCCATGAATATAACTCCTCCCTATCACAATTTGTGGACTGAACTTCCCAGAGAACATCATCATACTTCCCTTGGTGGAATTTGATTCCATTCTTATAATGAATTATCTTTACCTATATAAAGCCAACATAAACTTCCGTGAGAGGGAAATCACTATCTATTTGGTGAATCGACCCCCAATTCTATAAAAGTGCTAGGAGGAGGATGAATATTCTTTAAAGCCATCATCTAAAGCATTGATATTACTTCCCTATGAGAAAAAACATCTTTCTTAGATGATTGATTCCAAGGAAGGAACCATCCTCGAAGACATGCCTATTGTGAGGGAATTCGCTGATGTGTTTCCCAAGGAATTGCATGGTCTTCCTCCTAGAAGAGATGTTGAATTCTAGATTGATCTTATACCTAGGGAATTGAAAATATCCAAGACTCCATATAGAATGGCTATTATGGTGCTTGAGAAGCTGAAGAAATAACTACAGGAGAATCCGGATAAAGGGTTTATATGTCCAAGTGCTCCACCATGGGGTGCACCAATCCTCTTCATTAATAATAATGATGGGCCAATGTGCGTTTGAATTGATTATTGTGATCTCAAAAAAATCACGATAAAGAATAAGTATCCTTTTCCATGAATTAATGACCTATTTGATTAGCTATGTGGAGCACAATATTTCTCCAAGGTGGATCTGCAATCATGATATTACCAAGTAAGGGTGAAGAAGGAGGATATCCCTAAGACTGCTTTTTGTACAAGGTACTGACACTATGAATTCATAGTAATTCCTTTCAGACTCACTAACGATCTAGAATTATATATGGAATTTATAAATAGAGTCATTATATATTACCTTGACAAATTTGTGGTAGTCTTTTTAGACAATATTATAATATAATCTAAATCCAAAGAGGAGCATGAGGAGCATCTAATAACTGTACTAGAGACCTTCCAAAAGGAGAAGCACTATGAAAAGTACAACAAGTGTGAGTTCTGGTTGAAGGAAGTATCATTCTTGGAGTATATAATCACAAGAAATTGGATATCTGTGGATCCTTCCATAAAAAAAATTGATGGATGGATGAGGCCAACATCAGTGATGGATATCAATAACTTCCTGGGGTTAGGTGTATATTATCATTGATTTTTGAGAAATTTATCACGATTATCAAACCCTATAACCAAGATAACTTGAAAGGGAGTCAAGTTTTCTTGGAATGATGAATTTGAAGAAAGATTTATGGAGTTGAAGAAGAGGATTATCACTGCCCTTGTTCTCACACTACCCACAAGTGGAGAGTTTTTTGTAGTCTTCAGTGATGCTTCGAAGAAGGGATTGGGTTGTTTGTTGATGGATAATGACAAATTCATCACCTATGCCTCAAGGAAGTTAAAAATTCATGAGAAAAACTATCATAGGCATGATCTAGAGTTGGAATCTATGATCATTACATTGAAAATATGGAAACATTATCCCTTTTGGGTAAAGTTAAAATATATATGGATCAGAAAAGTCTCAAATATATATTCACATTGAAAGATATGAACATTAACCAATGAATATGGTTAGTTCTCATCAAGGATTACAAATTCTCAATCCATTACCACCCTGGGAAAGAGAAAAAGGTGGAAGATGCTCTAAGTAGAAAGGACCCAAAGATTCTATCATTGATGAGAATTGAAAAGGATCCAGTGTTTTTATATTTTATGAAGATAGACACATGAATCATAAAGAAGGGAACATCATAAATCCTTTCACAAATTATTTCTCAACCATCTCTTTTGTAAAGGTTAAATGATGCTAAAAAAGATGATGTGGGAATTCAAAAGAAAGTGAAAACTATCAAAAAAGGAAAATCCTCAGAGTTAAATATTAATAAATAAGGAATTGTGAGATTTGGGTCAATACTATACATTCCATCAAATCTGGAGTTAAAGAAAGAACTTTTGGATGATGCACATAGTTCTAATTTCTCTATTAGCCTAGGAAACACAAAGATGTATCAGGATCTTCGAGAGAATTATTAGTGAGATAATATGAAGAAGGAGATCGCTGAATATACATCAAAGTGACTAGTATGTCAGCAAGTGAAGGCTAAGAGGCAGAAGTCTAAGGGAATGATGAAAACTTTACCCATACCAACATGGAAATGAGAGAACATCACCAAGGAAATTTGTCATCGGACTTCCAAATACATCCAAAGGAAATAATTCTATCAGGGTTATTGTGGATAATCTTACAAATACTTCACACTTAATTGCAATTTGAGAGTATTTCTCATTGGATAAACTGGCACATATATACATAAGAGAAGTGGTAAGGCTGTATGGTGTACCACTATCGATTGTATCTGATCAAAATACAAGATTCACCTCTATGTTCTAGAAGAGTCTCCAATATGCTCTGAATACTGAGCTGAACTTCAGTACGACTTATCATCCTCAAACTAAAGGCCAATCTGAGTGGACTATCCAAACACTTGAGGACATGTTGAGAGCATGCTCAATAGACTTCAAAGAAGGATGGAATCAACATCTTCCTATGGTTGATTTATCTTACCATAACCATTTCCACTCAAGAATCCAAATGGCTCCTTATGAAGCCCTTTATAGGAAGAGGTGTAGAACACCGAAATGTTAGGATGAAGTTGGGGAGTGAAAAATTCTAGGTCCAGAAATGGTTGAAGAAATAGTGGAGAGGGTTAAAACCATCCTGCAACACATTAAAGCTAATCAAAGTAAAAAAAAGAGCTATACTGAAAATTGTCGATGAGACCTAAAGTTTGATGTTGGAGATATGGTTTTCCTCCGCATATCTCCATAGAATATAGTGATGATATTTTGGAATAAGGGAAAGATTAGTCCAAGTTACATTTTGAGATCCTTGATCACATTGGAGCAGCGGCCTATTGAATAAAACTCCCACCAAACCTGTCTCAAGTACATAATGTATTCCATGTATCACTCTTGAGGAAGTACATACCTGAACCATCAAACATACTAAATCCATAGATCGTGCCACTGGAGAATGACCTATCCTAGGAATAGAAGCCGGTGAAGATCATAAATCGTAGGGAAAAAGTTTTACAAAATCAGATGATACCCCTCTTCAAGGTGTTGTGGAGAAACTAATAGTTTGAATAAGTAAAGCGGGAACTAGAGGAAGTGATGAGGCATAGTTACCCTTATCTATTTTAGTGTGGTAAAATGAAATTTTGAGGGAAAAATTTATTAATGGGGAAGGTTATAATGACCCGATCATTTATGAATAAAATTTTCTTTCTTTTAATTTCTTATGGATATAGAAAAAACATGAAATACTTTTGTTTTATTATATCTAATTGATTTTAAATACTATTAAGTATCATTACCATTTATAATATAACTATTGAATAATGATCACACAACTAATATAAATATAATTTTTAAAAAAAATCCTTTTGACACAGACAAAGGAGATAATGGCCTCATCCAATAGACTCAGGACGTATGAAGATCATTTGTTAGAGCTCAGAAAGGAGGTAGCATCACTGGGCTTTACTCTTGACCAAGCCCAAGATGAGTTTCAACACGTTAAGCTTGAATTGAATTGTATATGAGAGAAGTTCAAGTTAATAGAGATTACCACTTGGGCGATGTTATCTGAGCCACCCCAAGAGTCTGTCACCATCATACACCTTACCCTTAGGTCTTATACAGGTATTATAAGAGGTTATGTAACAAGGTATTAGTTAATTATTGTCTAATCTCTTTCTATTAATAAAAGTCTTATTCCATTAATTCTTTTATGGTAATAGTATTTATTTAAAAAATAATGAATTTGATAAATTGATTTTTTGGGTAAAAATGGTACTTTTGAGAAATATATATATTAAGGTTTTTATTAATAATATTATAAAAAAATTATTATAAATTATTATTATATCAATTCCTTATCTATAAATTATTAGGAAATCAGTTTGATAAGAGCTATATTTTTATATGATAAAATAGAAATTGTATTTTTTTAATTAAAGAATTTATTTTAAGGAATTAATGAATTTTTGAAATAATTAATATTTTAATAAAAAATTAGTATCAAATTAATTTTATTAATAATAAATGAGTATACAATTTTTACTAAGTCAAATATATTTTTTATTAATGTTTAAAAACTATTTTTGTCATAACCCATCAATTTATAATAAATGTCAGTTCTCATTTTAAATGTGAAAATTTATATATTTAAAAAAATTATTTATATAAAATTAATATTATTTTTGGAATCAGGACGTTGAAATTATCCAACAGTGATTTTTTCATAATTTTCTGAGATAGTCGAATTTTTGGTTAAAAATTAAATAATATATAAATATATAGTGTGTTTTATGACATCATAATGAACCAATAGTGATGTAATAAATACCATAAAATGAATCTTCAACCAAATATATATTTTAACTTTAAAATAATGTGATTTTTATTTATTATACTTACTTTATAATTCTTTAGTGAATCCTCCAAAATGTATAATATATTTTATGATTTTAAATTCATTTCCTTGAGAGTGTGACTCACCTCCACATAAGCAAGGGAAAATTTTTAATATATTCAGACCATGGAATTATAAAATAATTTTTTACACTCCTCTTTGGAAGAAAACATGGGAAAAACCATGGTAAGGTTTGTGGTTTTGAATATTTTAGTTTGTAGTGTCCAAAATCTAAATAACAATGAATTCCCCCTCCTTTCCTATATAAACCCACCCAAGCACCCATTAATCTTCAATAAAACTCATTTAATATCTACCTCAATCTAATATCTACTCCCTAGAGTCCTCCCAAGTGTCCCCAAAACTCCCAATAATCCTCTCCCAAGCCTTTGGGATCACACATCCATGTAAGGGATCCTCAATTTCCTTCCTTTCTGATTTTTATCCAAGTTTTCTTAGATTTTTACCCCATTTTATTTTCAATAAAAAATGATAGGGTATGTTTTATCACCTCCCCCATAATTTCCTTATTATTTTTGAATGATGGTATACCCCTTTCACTATCATTAATCCCTCCCATTTACACCCGTTACCATGCCGAAATTCCGTAAGGGATTACTCTCTCCTCATTTCCATTCAAGAATTTCTATTATATAATGAATCTAAAATTCCATTTCATATGTTGGGATATTATGATACATGCTCCCCTGACTGACCATTTCATGTCTAAATGATGAAATACCACTTTCTCTCTTATCAACCCATTTTATGAATCCCCATGTGATGTCGTTATGCTGCCGGAATTGCATCACGATTTTCCATGCCAAAATCATCATGTAGCGAATACCATGCCAATTTGTCTACCAAGGGTATTCAACTTTAATAACATATACTTATTTATTATATAATTTCATGTATGTATTCCACATTCTTTTATCATATAATAAATGATGATGTTGAATGAATCCCTGTTATATGATCTAACTGGCACACTTACGCATGATATTGAAATGATTATAAAGGGTGAACCCGGATAGCACTCCAATGCATTGGGTAATGTTTAGTATCATGATATATCATGTTGGGATAGGGGTTTACCTAATTCCATTATAGGAATTTATTCTACCATGTTGGTAAAGGGATTTACCTGATTTTTTTTGTGTAATGCCTCGGTCAAAGACTGAAGCACCATTTATTAATTAAATAAACAAAAGTTTACATGAGTCGAAAGGATGGGATTTTATTACAATATCTTTCAAAGAGGTGAAGTAAATCAGCTGGCAGCGCATCCAGCCAAATCATGCTCTGGTGGACACCTTTTTTGGCAAGGGCATCAGCAACAGCATTCGCTTCACGGAAGACATGTGTGGCAATGTAGTCAATCTCCTGAAGCGAATTCAGGCAATTCATCCAACACGTAGTGAGCGGTCAGGTGAGATGAATAACTTCATTCCAAATGGCTTGAATAATGGTGGTAGAATCACTTTCAATCCACAGTTTTCACCATCCTCTTTGGAGAGAAAAATCAACAGCATGGATGGCTCCTAGTATCTCCGCTTCAATGGATGAGGAAATCCCACACCCACTGTAAAAGCAACCTTGGAAATGGTCAGAAGAATCTCTAAAAATGGCCCCACAGCTGGCAAGTCCAGGATTGCCTTTTGAGGCACCATCGACATTCACTTTAATCCAACCCGGCATCGGAGGTTTCCAGAATACTTCAAAGGGGTGTTTGGTCTTCGAGAACATACCCGGGACACAGATAAGTCTAAGGATCTTGAAGTCTCCAATATAATTGCTGCAACAATCTTTTTGAATTGAGGCAGCCTCATGTATCGCAATGAGAATTAGAGATTTTTCTGCATTGAGACTAAAAGAGTGATTATTATGGATAAGATCGTTTCTTACATACCAGATTTCATGTAGTAGTTCCACCACTGCCGCAAGAAACAAATTTTTGACTTGCTGAGAGGCTTCATGTTTAGTACATTTCTTCAAAAGTAAACCAATCGAGTCAGATAAGGGCCATGAACAATTAAAAAGCTCAAAGATGTAGTTCCATAGAGCCGAGGCCGTAGCAAAAGACAAGAAAAGATGATCAAAATCCTCCCTGTGCTGATTACATAAATGAAATTTTGAGCAAAGTTGAATGACAAAGGCTTGAAGTCGAGTTTCAGTGGGTAATCTATTGTGAGAAATATGCCAAATAAGGGTGAACCTAGAGGGTTTAATCCAAGTATTATTGAAGGTGCTCACACATTTATAATTAGGTTCATTTCCAGAGAAGTTGTGCATGTAGAATTTTTTTGAGTCAAGTATGCCATTGGGAGCAGGTTCCCAAACAAGGAAGTCCACAGAAATAGAAAAGGTATATTTTTCAATTATTTGAGAAATGTTGTTGGGGATATTATGCCTATGAATCTGCATAACATCTTTAATAGTATGGATGGTGTCTACTAGAGTGTTATTAGGAGGCAACATAGAAATTAAAGGATTACCCATCCAGTTGTCACACCAGAATTTAATGTTGGAGTCAGCGCTGACCATCCATCTAGAGTTAGCCATAATCTTCTGATAAGAATTTCTAATAGTGGGCTAGATCGAGGAGTTAATGAAATTAAAATTTCCTTTTAAAAGTTTATTTAGGAATCTATGATTTAAAAATTCAGAAGCTTTAGAGTTGATATTAATGAGACTCCAAGTGAATCTCACTTGCAGGTCATCATTGAACAATTTTAAGTTTTTGATGCCAATGCCTCCATTATCAAGAGGTTTACAACAAGTATTCCAATGGGATGGTGATGAGTTTCCTTTCAAAGATACTTCCCGTCCAAATGAAATTTTTTATATAGGTATTGATTTTCTTGAAAGTACCTATGGGCCATTTATAAATCATGAGCGAGTAAACCAACTTAGAGACAATGGTTGATTTGAGAAGAAAAATTCTACCAGCCATGGAAAGGGATTTCCCCTTCCAAGTAGAGAGTTGATTTATGATTTGATCAGTGATATTAGAGAAATAAAATGATTTAGGACATCCCCTGAAAATCGGGATGCCTAAGTACGTGAAGGGAAAGAAACCTTCTTTAATTCCAAGGTTACTGGTGATAGTGGTTTTCCTTCTAACAGGGAAATTTTTTCCAATGAAAATATGATATTTGTTCTAGGAAATAGTTTGGCCAGAAATGTTCTCATAATGAGAGATAGCTTGCTTAAGACATTGGATATTTCTTTGATCTCCCTTTAAAAACAAAATAATATCATCAGCATAGAGAAGGTGAGTGGGGACATTGAGGTTTCTAGCGGCTTGAATGGGTTTAAGTTTATTTTGATCGACCCGATTATGAATGAGTCTTCTAAAGTAGTCTTCCGCAATAACAAACAGAATGGACAAAAGAGGATATCCCTATCTAACACCTTTAGAACATTTGAAAAAACCTCGAGGGGTTCCATTTATTAATATGGAAATGATAGCAGATTGAAATAAGGTCTTGATTCTCTTGATAAAAATCTCCTGAAAACCAAAGTTTTTCAAGACTTCAAATATAAATCCCCAATCAATGGTATCAAAGGATTTTTTAATATCAATCTTGATGGCAACACAACCTCCTCTATTTTTTTATTGAGGATGTTGGTACATTCTGAGGCAAGACAAATGTAGTCTTGGATGGATCTATTTTTGATGAAGCCAAACTGATTCCATGAAACAATTTTGTTGTAAATTGGAACCAATTTGTTGGAAATGATTTTGGTAATGATCTTGTATAGGGTATTGATAAGAGAAATCGGTCTAAATTGATGAATTTCAGAAGCATTATCAACCTTAGGTATTAAGATGAGGAATTGAGCATTGACTATTGCCTAACATGTATTGTATTATTCATGTTATTCCCTTTTTAGCCCCTTAATTGTCTTTATAGCTCACCATTTTCTTTTGTATATCCTCAGGTTATCCCATGCAATGCTAAGTATGAAGGAATTCTGTGGTCATGTAAAAGAAGTTTTCAATAAATATATTGTATTTTATATGTTAAGTGTCATGTAATGTTCTTAATCCCCAAAGACACCAGACCTATCGATCTTATGGGTTGTATTAAGTGCAAGTTTAGGTAATAAATAATGTTTAAGTTTTAAATAAAGAGAATGGTTGTTATAATGATTGATAGTTAGCTCTTATCATATATCTCATGGTCTCAATAATTTTGGTAGTTCCAAAGTGAGTGACTTCCAAATTTATCTAAATAATATTTATAGATTCACATAGAGATATCAGATTGTATACATTTTTGATCATTGAACAATGTAAAGTGTTTCTAACATTGTAATTTAGCTTACGTTCAACCTTATCTAAATTCATAAAAGTAGAAAATTCTTATTTTGGAATTACATAGTTACCAGTAAGCATGAAAAAGTTATCAACTCCAGTATTAATAAAAACGTTTTCATCATATCTCTCCATTATTCATAGTCATATCCATAAAAAACTGGTGGGTTTTTAGGATTTATATTCTCAAGGGTTATAACATTCGTACCTTCCATATTTGATAAACAAGAAATATTATTTCTATAAATACACATTAGTGTAAAAATAGTTCATAAAAAAGTTTTTAAGTAAAAAATTTGTAAACATAGAAATTTATTAATATAAAAAACAATAGTTAATTTTTTTTTTCTAGTTTAATAAGTTTAACCAAATTTGATACCAAATATAGGATTGTAAGAGTTTGTAAATGGATACAAGAGGGGGGGGGGCATGAATTGTAGTTTATAAAATAAATCATAAAATTTCATTAAACTCCTTTTTTAGTGAGTCAGATGAAATTTATTTCAGATTTATTAAGTTTTTATTAAACATGATTTCTTCCGATACTTTTTATAAATAAGAAAAGTTTGTAACAAAGTTAAACTTTCCTTACATATTTAAATTGCATATAAAAATTATAAGAACAAGAAAATTAAAAATTTATAAAGTTCTAAATAAAAAATTATAGAAACTTTATAGAATAATATAAGCATTTTAAACTTTAGTGAAAAGGAAGTCAATCACCTAGACTTAAGGTATCCATGGTTTTGCCTAACCATAAAGTTTTTTCTTTCTTTAGTAAGAAATCCCTCGATCATAAATATTAGGATAACTCTATATTCCTAGTCCCAAAATACCTCAATCACAATGATTAGACAGAATAGTATTCCTATCCCTAGAATCCCTTAATCAAACTTGATAAAATATAGAAAATAAAATCAGAGTTTTTTTGAGGCATTTACAATCGTCATATGGATGTATTAAATAAAACTCCCTAAAGGTTACAATGAGTTTACTAATAATAATATTTTAAAAAAGTATACAAATAATATCCAGATAGATTGAGTTTATAAAGTATATAATCTACCCCCAATGTACGTATATTTATAGGAAAATCTCCAATGGTCACATTTCATGATTCACGAAGTTGGTTACAATGGATTTAGACGAACTCTTTATTCTCTTGGAATGTTTTGTAAATACTTTATCTGATGTTTACTTTGGTAGCATCATCAAAATCCTGTAAAATTATCCATCCAATAGTGTAATTTTTTATCTGATAGGATTGATTTTAATCATCTGGTGAAATGAAAATCATAATTTAATAGTTTTTACAATATTTTATCCAGAGAGTTTTTCTAACTCATTATAATGAATGTCTATCAGGTTAATAAAGTATAAATTCATTTGGTGAGACTTAGTTATACATTATTCATTAGAAATTATAAAAACTTTATTTGATGAAATAGGAAATCATCCATATTATTTAAAAATTACATTACTTTATGATTATAAAGTTCCACCTGATTAAAAAGTACATACTATTTAAAAATATCATCTAAATAAAAAAATCATCTGATTAAAAATGTTTTCTAAATCTGGTAAAAAATATATATTATCTAAAAAACATTCTAAAAGCTTTGAAAATATAATGTTAGTAAAACATGATATTTAAGAATGTGTGTTGTGATTTTCAAAATAGAGGATAGAAAGCATTGAAAGTAGAACTTTCAAATCAACATACAATATGCTAATATTATATGTTTAATTAAATATGATTATTTTATGTTGTATTTACACTTTTTTATGTGAATTTAATTTTTTTATAAATAATAACTTCATTTATTATTCTCACTTCAATTTTATGATATTTTAAGGGTTTTTTGTTTCACATTAAAGTCTGTAATTCATAATCCATATTCAATACTTTTTCTTTTGTGTGGTATTTATACTTCACATTTGAAATTTCATTTCATGAATATCTTTATATTTATGGTATTTAAATTTAAATTTGAAGTTTTTTTTTCATTCAGGGGGTATGATCCAAAAGTTACCAAAGTGTTAAGGGTTTATTTTAAAATATCGTCCTTATTCAGGATTGATTATATTTAAGTTTCCATTAGAGGTATTATTTTATCATTATATATTAAACCCTATATATTTTCTTATATAGTTATTTCTATAAATTAATTTTTTTCTTTCATTATCATATCTATAAGTACTCATACATAAGAAAGAATGTTTTTAAGGAAAATTATTATTATTTTTTATTCGGTCAAAAATATTTATCTTCCATGTCCACATTTTAATTAAAATGTTGTCAATAATATATTTAACATTCTACAATGATTTATTAAAGTCATTATTACCAATGTTTTAATTTATATAAAAAGGATTAAAATGAATTTTCTTATTGTTTTCTGAATGAGGTACTTTCTACCAAAGGTGTGAACAAAATATCCATTTTAACATTTACCACATGACAAATTTTACAACCATATTGATTATTATTTGACTTAAATATTCATTTATAAGTTTCCATGGTTCTTTTCAAATAATTTTTCTCCTAATAATCTAGAAATCATTAGATTTTAAATAAGTGATTTCAAAAATAAAAGGGTATCTTCCACAAGGAATGTTTTGGTGGTATTTTAAATGTATTTTCATCTATGTAAACATCTATTTTTTTAAATATTGTTCTTTAATAGAGATATAATCTAATAAAACCATCCACAATATTAATCTGGATGAATTATGATCATGATTCACTACTTTTAACTTAGAAAAAATATTGATATTTTGTATTCTAGTTTTCAAATAGAGATATTTATGTTGATTATATATTATATTTACTATTCAAACCTTTAATATTATGAATTAAGTGTACTTAGTAAGTGATGGTAGGGGCCTGTTATATCCCCTCAATGCATTAATAGGCCTCATGAGTCAAAATGGCCTAGGTATTTGGTGTATGCCTACACAATTATTAATGTTGTCTAAGTATGTGGCCATGACAATATGATTATAATGTCTAGAATTATGAATTATATCATTATTAAATAACTTATTATTATGTATGTAACTATTTATTTTTATATATCATTGATATATATATCCCCCTTTTATGATATTAGTTATATGAAATATTTGATTATTTTTTATCTTTTCCATGTTATTAATTCCCTATTTATTCTGTGATAGATTCTATTGTACGATTTTACTTATTGAGAACATGATATTATCCTTTATTATGTTTTCCTTTATATAGGATTCAAAAAAAGGGAACCATTAATGATTCTAGGGATATACTAGAAGAAATAATAATGTTCTCACTATAATTTTAAGTCGTATTTCATGTTCTCAAATGTAGAATCCTTTATGTTTTTAGTCTCCTGAGACTGCTAAACTATTCAATCCACTAGAATTTGATATCTTGTGTCTTATTACAATGTAGTAAGATAACCAAATGCTCCAGGTTATTGGATTCAGGGTGTTATAGTTGTCACCAAATTAAGTTTAGTAGGACTATTTGAAACTATGGATTTAGGAAAACATAGATTAGGGAACATAAACCTATGATAAATTATAGGGATAAGTCTAAGTATATGGAAATATCACGAAGCTCGGGTAAAGTAGGGATTGGGTGAATTTCCTAAAAAATACATACCTATCTAGATACTGTAAATTTGATGTAGTTGTGGCATAGATGAACCTAGGGGTAACAACTCTAAAAGGGGTGGGTTGGGTATTAACTCAATTGTCACCAATGCATACTGATTGGGCATAAGATATCACATATGTCTAGACACCACCGGGGGATATGCTTGAGTTAATTAATATTTTCTTTATGAATCATTATAACTAATTATAGGATAAAACCTATGGAAACATATTATATTCAATTATGATATAGGATAAACCTAATGTGTAATTTTTTAATAAGTATAAGTTTGATCATAAGTTTAAATAAATAGATACCCCATTTTGAGGTTTTATGTGATGGGAGTTTAAGATGATTAAGGATATTTTTAGATTCATTTATGGAATACAAACCTTTGGTTTAGTATGTGTTTTAGTTAAAATTTTATTTTTGAAAGAATGATTTTATATTTTGTAGACATAAGTTTAAATGTATTAATAATATTTAGGTTTAATATGATCTATAATATTAATATAATTAATTGGGATAAAAGAGTTATTAAATTTTGGGAATATATGTTTTATTTTATAGATAACCATGCAATAGAGAAGTGATTTGGCTACTAAGGGATCAAAGTTATTTTGAAACAAGTTCACTATATTTTTTGGAAACACTATATGATTAAGGTAAATAAAATATTATTTTATACGATGAGATTTAACTTGAGGAACAAAGAATGAGTTAACTTATGGAATCATATATGTTTTCATAGAGAGTTTTTATAGTTATTCAAGTTATTTATGGAAAATATTACCATATTTTGGAGAATATATTATTAGGGTATATACATTTTGGTATGTGACTACTATTCTATAGTGATAAAATTTAGGTTGATATTGAAAGGATACATGATCAAATATTTCATAGTTTTGGGTTTATGAATATATCATGAATATTATAGAAGAGTTTTAATGTTAGTTATTTATGGAATGATTTAAGTTGAACTTTGAGGGTTATTGTCGAGTCTTTAAAGGTAATGTAATATTTCTTTATATAAAGGTTTAATCATATTAGATATTATGTCAACATATGATAACCATTTTGTTTTTCTGTAGAGATAGGAGGAATAACTTCTTATAATTTTGAGGAATATTATATTTCACTAAAAGTTAATTTAGTGCTTCAAACATTGAAAAATTCATCTTGAATATTAATTTCTTGGAGTAAGTGATAAGTTAAAAGTGTAAATTGATCTAAGCACAATAGAATTATTATTTTTTATGAAATTGGAAGAAATAACATAAATATATTTTCTCATGTTCACTATCTTGGTGGTAAAATAATCACTCAATTACAAGTTAAAGGATCTTTAAATAATAATGTTATCTTATTACCTGAATTTTGGATGAATTGATGGTCTTCTTTATCCCTTACTGATTTATGGTTTTTTGGTCATTAAATTTTCCATAACCATGTTCTATACCACTCTCTAGTATTATTTAGACATCATATTTCTCCTTTAGGTCTATATTTTTAATTTTTGGTAATTTTATCCTTATTTGGGAACCTGATTATGTGTTATTTTAGGTAACCTTTTTATTTTCCACTTTCCCTTTTCAAATGATGATTTATTATCTCTTTGTACGATGTTGGTTTTCAACAAACATATTTTTAAATATTGAACCCTTGATTACCAAGATAAAAATTGTGAGTAAATAATTTATTTATGGGGGGGGAGAATATATCACCCTGAAAATTTAGTTTAAAATAATAATATGCTCGATATCTTTCTTTACATGCAACACCGAGATTTTGGTGAACTGTGATATATGAAAAAAATATTATTATTGAAATGTTACTGTTACAACATAGATGCTAAAATGGAGGTGTAAATAAGAATAAACACACCATAAAGATTTTTTATAAATTTTTTATACAATTCAAATGTATTTATTAATTAACAATAAATATGAAATATATTTTTTAAAGTCATTTCATTCTTCAAAAATATGTTTTCTTCAAAATAAAATTATTGCATTTTGAGAAAAATCATTATAATTAATTCATACCATTTTTTAGAAATTGTATTTTAGGGAATGAATATAATTTTTGAAATCAATATGTTAATATTATTTTATAGTAAATTTTGAGGTTTTTTCTAAAAGGATTTATTTTTCAGTGAATAGTAAAAAATACCGATTTTTGTAAATAAGTTATTTATTTTGTTTAAATAAATTAATATAAAATTAAAATTAAAATTTTTATTTTATTTTAAATTAAAATATCATAAATTTTATTATACATAATATAAATAATTTCATATGAATCAATATTATATTTTATTTTGGTATAAGTTCATTTTTATGCTTAAAAATAACATTTTTATGAAAACTATTTTTCATTGTGTTTTATGCATTTATATTAAAATGGATTTCTAAAACTTATATAAATTGAATGTTAAAAAATGTGTTCCATATTTGGATTCAGTAGGTTCACATTTTTTATAATGGTCCCTTTTATTTTTGGTCATTATGAGTAGTTACCCTGGTAAATATTCTTTACTACGTTAAAGGGTAAATCATGTAATTCAGGTTAAAAATAATTTTATATGGATTTAAAAATATATAAAACTCTTGAATTTATTTTATTATATGAGTTTAATTTTACAATATCAATCCAAAATTCGAATATATGGAATTTTGGTTCCATTTTCCTTTGATAATGAAATTTATATTACTTTAAGTTGAGAAAGTTACAAAATGCCACTCTCTTTCTTTTAATATATCTACTATATTTTCATTGGGATAAAAAGAAGTTATGATTGGTTATAAATGGTTATTTTTATTATTAATAAAATTTTTATGATATTAATTTATATTTAATTTTTAGTGATGATACAATTATCTTAAACACTTACACAATATCAATAAATTGTTTGTGCAAGCAGTAGAAAAATCAAGGTAAATGGTTTTAAAAATAATAAAAATAATATGTTTTGGACTAATTGTGGAATTAAATGAATTTAATATGTAATTATAAAATATAATTAATTTTAAAGGTGTTTATATTGAAATTTCATAGCTATATTGATGTCTTTTATATTAAATTAAATAAATAGTCTCGAAAATGACTTTAATGATATTTTATGATAAAAAATATTTAACTAAATGATTTAAAAATAAAAAAATGTTTAAATAGGATAATTGGGATGAAAAATAGTCCAAAATTTCCTATATGGACCATTTTGAGAAACTTTTCACCTTATTAGTAACCTTATGAACCTTAAAGGCTAAAAATGTGTTACCACAAGCAAGATTAAAAAGGGTTAACAAGGGGTTAAACCCAAATATAGGGTTAAAATGTAACTTATAAATGTATAAATTTTATTTTTTGAACTTATTTCAAACTTATAATGTCATACCTTTGAAATTTTGTGCATTGTTTTCCACTTTAAATGATGATAATGATGATTATTTTAATCTTTTAAGTAATTCCAAGTGTGTACTTTCCCTCACTTATAAAGTGAAACCCCTATTATCATTTATTTATAATGTTTTATCACTCTATACCATCTATTACCTACCATTATACCATCATATATTCATTCTCCACTTCCTATATCTTTTTATCTTTTCATAAGTCCATCCTAAGAAGTCTTAATGTGTAAGCCAAGGGAGGTCTCTCAAAGAAGAGGTGAACGTCATACCTAACTATTTAAAAGTTTATTTCTTCTTTAAATTAATTTAAATATATTGTATTCATCCTAAAATAATTAATATAGTATCATATATATACTGAGATGTTATTATGATTACGGTATTGTAACGACTCGAACTGTTATAAATGAAATTTCCCTTTTGATTTATTTGAATGTATTATGTTGTAAAATGGTTATATAAAACACATGCACTCCCTTGGTTTTATGGATTTAAAATACCGTTAATAAAGTTTAACATTTTTAATATATCCATTGAGTAGTGATCACATGATTAGTATAAATATAAGGCTTTAACAAATCCAATTGAATTAGACAAAGGGAGCGATTGACCCAATAAGAAGAATCATTCCCTATGAAGTCCATTTATCATAGATTATGAGGGAGATATAATCTCTAGGATTTTACCTTATCCAATCCCATGATAATATCCAACTACTTAAGTATGAGTGAAACCATTTACAAGAGAAGTTCAATCTCATCATGATCACAACCCAAACCATGTTCGCCGAACGACCCCATGATAATCTCACTATCGCGTACCTTACTCTTAGGGTGTACACAGATGTAATAAAGGGATATGTATCAAAAAATTAATAATGTGAATATTTATATTATATAATAATGTATATATTTTCATTTTAATTGATTTTGGTTTTGATTCAATTAAACAGAAATTGTATTTTTGGGTAATATTCAAATTTAATTAAGGGGTTTGTTTTGATGAATTAATGGATATATAAAATAAATATTATTTTAATAAAATATTATTATTAATTAAGTATTATTAATTATAAATGGTCATGTAATTTTTATGAAGTGAAATTTACTTTTTATAAGGGTTCAAAAACTATTATTTTCAAGAAACTTAGCATTTTATAATAAATGTAGAATCTTATTTTAAAAGTGAAAATTCAAATATTTAGAAAATTATTTTGATAAAATGAATATTATTTTTGGAATCATAATATCAAAATTATCCAATAGTGAATTTTCCATATTTGTCTGAGATAGTCAAATTTTTGGGTAAAAATTAAATACCGTATAAATATAATATGTGTTTTATGACATCATAATGACCCAAAAATGAAGTAATAAATACTATAATGGGTATTATAGGACCAATATATGTTTTCCCATTAAAATAATTTGATTTTAAGATAATTTTATTATTTTTATAATGCCCTATGAATCCTCTAAAATGTAAAATATATTTTATGATTTAAAATTTATTTCTTTAATAATGTGACTCACTTCCACATAAGCAAGGCTAATATTTTAATATATTAAGACCTTTGAATAATAAAATAATTAAATACTCTTCTATTTGGCAAAAACTATGGAAAAAAACCATGTGAAGGGTTGTAGTTTTGAATATTTAATTATATAGATTTCAAAATCAAAGGTTGTGAAATGTTAAAGAATTATCCTCTCATTTCCTATATAAACTCACCCAAGATCCCAATTCTCTTCACTAAAAATAAATTTATCACATAATTAATCTATAATTATCTCTCTATAATCCTCCCAAGGCTCCCCAAGATCTCAATAATCCACTCTTAAATCTTTTTAGGTCACACACTCAAGTAAGGGTTCCTTCCATTCTCATTTTTATCCAAGTTTCCTTATATTGTTACAACCTTTTATTTTCAATTATAAATGATGGGGTAATTTTTAGAACCTCACCCAAACTAACCTTATTGTGTTTTAATTATTATATAACCCTTTCTCTCTCATTAATCCCTCCCATGTACACCCGTTACTGTGCCAAAATTGCGTAAGAGTTATTCCATTCCTCCTCTTTCTTCAAGTTTATTCATTATATTGCACCTTATATTTCAAAATTCATCATGTTAGGACATGTATTTATATGACCATATTACTATTCATTACATGCATATAGGATAATATACCCCTTTCTCTCTCATCAAACCTTTTTATGAATTTTTATGTCACACCGTTAGGCTATCGAAATTGCACCGCGAATTTCCATTCCAAAACAATTGTGTAGTGAATAACATACCCATTAACTATCAAGGCTATTAACTTTTATGAACATATAAATTTTTATTGAGGAATTAAATGTAAATATTTCACACTCATTGATTGTAGAAAAAATTATGATGATTAATGAATCCATGTTTTATAATCTATGTGACACACTTAAGCATGAGAATGAAACGAATGTGACGAGTGCACCGAGAATTATATAGCACTCAAATGAATTTGGAAATGTTTAGTACCCTGATACATCCTATTGGTATAGGGGTTTACCTGATTCCTTTATGGGACTTTGTCCAGTATGATGTCTTGGCAGTTTAGCCTTGACTTATGATGCAACGTTTTAAGTTGTTTCCATATTTCCATGTTATGAATATCATGCTATATCATGATTTATGATTCATGTTACTTTATGCATAATTGGTATTACTTGACTAACATGTATTACAATCTTCATGTTATTCTATTTTTACTCACTTACTGGGATTTATATCTCACCCCTTTTTTATGTATTTTTTCCCAGGATATCCCATGCAGTTTTAAGCTTAAGCATGTTGAAGAAGTTTTCAATAAAGATTATGTTTTTCTTATTTAAAGTTGTAATGAAACACAATTAATTCTAAAAGACACTATAATTATCAATATTTAAGTTTTTATTAGTTTTAATTTTATTTAATTAAATCATGTAAGAATGTAATAAGAAGAATATGGTTGTTATAGTTGGTATTAGAGGAAAGTTTAATTATTTTTGGGATTAGGATTAGAAAACTCTAGTGAAAGCCTCAAGGATAAGAATAAGTATAATAAAAAATCCCTAAATTTTGGTGAGTATATATTAAGTGGTTTATCAAAAAAATACATCACTGTCTGGATACAAACAAGTGGATGTGGATTTGGCACATATGTATCTAAGGGTAAAACCTGAAAACATCGGTTTGATCTAGACTCAAACGGGAATTGGTGCACAATAAAGAGACTTGATGAACTCTTGTTTTGACACTCCCAAGGGATATGATTTGATAAATTCATAATCTTAGTAAAAACCATTATTAAGGGATAAAAAATCCCATAAGATTATACGTTAGGTAATAGATCATGGATAACTTAAATTGAATCTTAGAAATTCACAAGTAATCGAAATAAATGTAATTTATAAGTTATCCCTTTAATGTCATCAAATCACCCTTTATCTGTTTAGTAATTTAAAATAATTATCCCTAATTTTCTTTTTATTATAGCCAATGATCAGTAATAATAGGAATCAAGCTAACAACAGATGCGAAGACCAATGTAATGACTACCCTAATGAGATGCCCAATCTAATGGGAGTGGGAATCACAAACATTATCACAATAATCTCTTAGTTAAATCAAGTTTTGAAAAGAAACATGGATCAAGTGGATTTTCCAACCCCCCTAATAAAGAACAAGTCATAATATAGAGTTTCATGAGACAAAGGCCTCCTACTTTAAATGAATCATCTAATCCCTCAATTGCCGAACAATGGATCAGCTCCATTGAGAATATCTTCTCCATCCTTGAATGCTCCAAACAAGGGAAGGTTCTTATGGATGCTTGTCGTATGAAGGGTGAAGCTGATCAATGGTGGACATTGGTAAAAAATACAAATCCTGATGAAGAGATTAATGCGATGGTATGGAAGGATTTCCATAAAATATTTTTTGATAAATGTTTTCCTCGCACCCTCCAACATAATATGGAAAGGTATTTCCTTACCCTCTAGAAAAAAGACGATGAATCTATCCGATCGTATGAGTAAAAATTTGCAAGTCTTGAATGATACACCTCCAGATTTGTCGTTACCCCTGATTCAATGTTGATAGATTATTTGGTGGGCTAAAACCTAGCCTACAAAAAGACCTGATGTTCTGTGACTTTGATAGCTATGAGGAAATTGTCTGATGTGACATCAATGTAAAAATAGAGATCAATAAATCTTAGGGGTATCATAGAGATAAGAAGCGGAAGGTGGAGTTAAATTCTAGAAGTCCAATAGAGAGATATAACATAACCAAGAAATTTCAACATCCCACTTGACAATGGTGTGAAAAGAATCACCTAAGAAACTACTTTAAGGGGACAATTAAATGATTTAGGTGTGGGAAGGAAGGGCACTTAACCAGTGATTGTCGACAAGAAAACCTGCTACTGCGACGAAGGAAATAAATTATCTATTAAACCTCAGTGCATTATTCATTGCTATATCTTCAAGGTACCAGGTCATTTCTCAATCCAATGCACTAATCCAAAGGTTTTTGGAGGCAAATAACAACCTCCAAGGCATCAACGGAGATCTTTCACCATCACAACTGACAAATTGAATCCCGACAATGAAGTGGTGATAGGTATGCTAGTTATTAATTTAAGAATATAAAATATACTTTTTGATTCTGGTTCTACACATTCCTTTATATCATGAAAGTTTAGTATAACTATTCAGTCACAATCACAATTCTTGGAAGTTGAGTTATTAGTGAAAATGAAAAATGTGGAAATTATTGCATCCTAAGTATATAACTCTTCCACTATTACAATTTGTGGGTTGAACTTCCTAGAAAATCTTGTCATACTCTATTTGGTGGAATTTTATGCAATCATAGGCATGGATTGGATTTCCCTATATAGAGATAACATGAATTACTATGAGAAGAAAATCACTCCCTCTATTGTGAATCGTCCACTAAATCTATACAAATTCAATGAAATGGATGAATATTATTTATCACCATAATCTCAAGCATGAATATTATTTTCCTATAATAAAGTGTATCTAGATCAAATGATTGATTCTGAGGAAAGAATCATCCATGAAGACACACCCATTATGAGGGAATACACTGATGTGTTTCCTGAGGAATTGTTTTGTCTTCCTCCTAGCCGAGAGGTCAAATTTTCTATTGATATCATGACTGGGGTGTTACCATTATCCAAGACTCTATATATAATGGACGTTGTTGAACTTGAGTAGCTAAAGAAACAACTATAGGAGAATTTGGATAAATGTTTCATACTCCCAAGTTCTTCACCTTGGGGTGCACCAGTCTTCTTCATTAAGAAGATGGATGGGTCAATGCGCCTTTTCATTGATTATTTTGAACTCAACAATATCATGGTAAAAAAAAGTATCCTCTACCATAGATTGATGACTTGTTCGATCAGATATATGGAGCACAATAGTTTTCCAAGGTGGATCTGCAGTCGAGATTTTACCAAGTTAGGGTGAAGAAGGAGGATATCCCCAAGATTTCTTTTTATACAAGGTACATGCACTATGAATTCATAGTAATGTCTTTCATAATCACTAATGTTTTGGTAATATTTATGGACTTGATGAATAGAGTCTTTAGAGATTACCTTGAAAAATTAGTGGTATTCTTTATTGATGATATTCTAATATACATCAAAATTAGGAAGGAGAATGAGGAGAATCTAAGTACTGTGCTAAAGATCTTATGAAAGGAAAATATTTATGCCAAGTAAAACAAATGTGAGTTCTGGTTGAAGGAAGTATCTTTCTTGGGGAATATCATCACAAGTAATGGGATATATATGGACCCTTCCAAGACTGAGGAAATTTAATGATGGATGAGGCCAACATCTATGACATATATCCATAGTTTCCTTGGATTAGCTGGGTATTATCGTCAATTTGTGAGAAATTTATCATGATTTTCAAACCCTTTAAAAAATCTAACTTGGAAGGGAGTCAAGTTCTCCTGGACTGATGAATGTGAAGATATCTTCATGGAGTTGAAAAGGAGGCTTATCACTACACTCGTACTCACAATACACATAAGTGGAGATCTTTTCATGGTATTCATTGATGCTTCAAAGAAGGTTTCTAGGAAGTGTGTTGATTAAAAATGAAAAATTCATTTCCTATGATTCAAGTTAGTTGAAAGTTCATGAGTATAACTATCCAATGCATGATCTGGAGTTGGTTTTAGTGATATTTGCTTTGAAAATTTGGTGACATTACCTCATTAGGGATAAGTTTGAAATATATACATATAAAAAATGCCTCAAATGTATATTCACACAAAAACAGTTGAATATGCACTAATTAAGATGGTTAGATATGATCAAAGACTATGACTGCTCAATTCACTACCATATGGAAAAAACAAATAAAGTGGTAGATGCTCTAAGTAGAAATGATCCAACAACTCTTTCATTGATGAGAATTTAGAAGGATCCGATCTTCTTAGACTTGAAGAGGATGGACATGGGAATCATAAAGGAAGGAACATCATCAATCCTTTCACAAATGATTGCTCAACCATCTCTTCTATAGAGGTTAAATACTTCTCAAAGAGATAATGTTGTAATTCAGAAGAAAGTTGAAACTATTAAAAAAGGGAAATCCTCAGAGTTCAATGTTAATGAAGAAGGTTTTGTAAGATTTGGATCAAGACTATGTGTACCATAAAATCCCAAGTTAAAGAAGGAGATGTTGGATGATGCACATATCTCAACCTTATCTATCTATCCTGGAAGCACAAAGATGTATTGAGATCTCTAAGAACACTATTGGTGGGACAATATGAAGAAAGAGATCACAGAATATACATCAAGATGTCTTGTATGTTAGAAAGTGAAGGCGTAAATGAAAAAATATAAGGGGATGATGAAACCATTACCCATACCTAAATGGAAATGGGAAAAAATCACTATGGACTTTGTCACAAGGATTCCTAAGACATCTATAGGAAACAATGCTATCTAGTTTGTGGTGGATCATATCATAAAGACTACACACTTCATTACGATTTTAGAGGATTTATCATTAGATCAACTTGCACGGATATACATCAGATAAGTGGTGAGGCTGCATGGTGTACCACTATCGATTGTATCTGATCGAGATCCAAGATTCAACTCTAAGTTCTGGAAGAGTCTCTAAAATGATTTAAATACTGAGTTAAACTTCAACATGACCAATCACCCTCAAACTGATGGCCAATCTAAGTGGACTATCCAAACAATTGAGGATATGTTGAGAGCATTCTCAATGGACTTTAAAGGAGGATGGGATCAACATCTTCCTATATGTGAGTTCTATTTTAACAACAGTTTCCACTCAAGCATCCAAATTTCTCCCCATGAATCCCTTTATGGGAAGAGATGTATAATACCTACATATTGGGATGAAGTTGGGGAACAAAAACTACTAGGTCCTAAAATGGTTGAGGAAATGGTGGAGAAGGTTAATACCATTCAACAACACATCAAGGCTGCTCAGAGTCGATAGAAATTCTATGATGACAATCGTCAATGAGATCTATAGTTTGATGTTGGAGACATGGTTTTACTCTGAATATCTCCATGGAAGAAATTGATGAGATTTGGGAGTAAGAGAAATCTTAGTCCAAGATACATCAACCCCTTTAATATCTTTGATTGCATTGGAGTGGTGGATGACTGAATAGTACTCCCACCTAACCTATCTCAAGTACATGATGTATTATATATATCCCTCTTAAGAAAGTACATACCATACCTCTCACATGTACTCAATCCATATCTAGTACCATTGGAGAATGACCACTCTTAATAGGAGAAGCTAGTGAATATCTTAGATCACAGAGAAAAAGTTCTATGGAATAAGACAATGCACCTAGTCAAAGTGTTGTGGAGAAACCAAAATTTTGAAGAATAAATGAGGGAAATGGAGGAGGTAATGAAACAGAGTTACCCTCATCTATTTTAATGTGGGAAATAAAAATTTCTAGGGTGAAATTTCTTAAGGGGGGAAGATTGTAATGAACCGAACTATTATAAATGAAATTTCCCTTTTGATTTAATTAAATATATTATTTTGAAAAATGGTTATATAAAACACATGAACTTACTTGGTTTTATGGATTTTCAATACCGTTAATAATTCTGACAATTTTTAATATAGTCACAGAGTAGTGATCACATGATTGGTATAAATATAGGGCTTTAACGAATCCAATTGACTCAGAAAAGAATGAGATGGCCTCAACAAGTAGAATCGTGCCATATGAAGTCCATTTATTGGAGATTCTAAGGGAGATAGAATCTCTAGGCTTTTACCTTGACCAATACCATGATGAGATCCATCGACTTAAGAATGAGTGAAACCGTTTACAAGACAAGTTCAAGCTCATCTAGATCACATTCCAAACTATGTTCGTCGAACGACCCCATGATAATCTCATTGTCGCACACCTTAATCTTATAGCATACACTGGTGTAATAAATGGATATGTATCAAGACCTTAATAATATATATATATTATATAATAACGTATATATTTTCATTTTAATTGTTTCTTTTAAATGATTTTTTGGATTCAATTAAACATAAATTGAATTTTTGGGTAATATTCAAAATAAATTAAGGGGTTTGTTTTGATGAATTAATGGTTTTTTGAAATAAATAGTATTTTAATAAAGTATTATATTTAATTAAAGAGTATTAATTATAAATGGTCATTTAATTTTTATGAAGTGAAATGTAGTTTTTATAAGGGTTAAAAACTATTATTGTCAAAAAACCCATCATTTTACAATAAATGTTGAATCTTATTTTAAAATTGAAAATGTAAATATTTAGGAAATAATTTGGATAAAATGAATATTATTTTTTGGAATCATAATGTCAAAATTATCCAATGGTGAATTTTCTATATTTTTCTGAGACAGCCAAATTTTTGGGTAAAAATTAAATACCGTATAAATATAATATGTGTTTTATGACATCATAATGACCAAAAAATGAAATAATAAAGACTATAATATATTTTATGATTTAATATAATTTTATTATTTTTACAATGACTTTATGAATCCTCCAAAATGTATAATATATTTTATGATTTAAAATTAATTTCTTTAATAATGTGACTCACCTACACATAAGCAAGGATAATATTTTAATATATTCAGCCCTTTTCCTAATAAAATAATGAAATCCTCCCCTATTTGGAAAAAACCATAGTAAAAAACTATTGTAAGGTTTGTGGTTTTGAATTTTTAATTATATAGATTCCAAAACCAATGTTTTTGAAATATTAAAGAATTCCCCTCTCATTTCCTATATAAACCCACACAAGGTATCACTTATCTTCACTCAAAATACATGGATAACTTCCTTACTCTTTTCCTACCCTCTATAGAATCCTCCCAAGTCACCCCAATCTCTCAAGAATCCCCTCTTAAAGATTTTTAAGTCACACACTCAAGTAAGGGTTCCTTCCTTTCTCATTTTTATCCAAATTTCATTATTTTGTTACACCCTTTTATTTTCAATTAAAAATATTGGGGTATGTTTTATCACCTCCCCCATACCACCCTTATTATGTTTTAATGATGATATACCCATTTATATCTCATTAATTCCTCCCATGAACACTTGTTACCAAGCCAAAAATTTGTAAGAGTTATTCCATTCATCCTCTTTCTTTAAGTTTGTTTATTATGTTATGCCTTCTATATCCAGATTCCTTATGTCAGGACATGTATTTATATGACCATATTACTTTCCATTTTATATATATAAGAGTAGATACCCCTTTTTATCTCATCAACCCTTTTTATGAATTTTTATTTTATGCTATTAGGTTTCCGAAATTGCACCACGATTTTCCATTCCAAAACAATTATGTAGTGAATACCATACCCATTTCCTATCAAGGGTGTTCAATTTTATACAGATATACCTTTTTATTGAGGAATTACATGTAAGTATTCCAAAATCCTTGATCATACAATAAATTATTATGATTAATGAATCCATGTTTTATGATCTATGTGGCACACTTAAGCATGATAATGAAATGAAAGTGATGAGTGCACCAGAAATTATATAGTGCTCCAATGCATTGGGTAATGTTTAGTATTATGATACGTCATGTTGGGACATGTGTTTACCTAATTTCTTTATGGTAATTTTTCAACTATTATGTCTTGGCAGTTTATTCTTGACTTATGATGTAGTGTTTTAAGTTGTTGCCACATTTCCATGTTATGAATATCATGAAATATCATGATTTATGATTCACGTTCCTTTATGCATCATTGATATGCATTACCTAACATGTAATAATATCTTCATGTTATTCCATGTTTAATCCATTACTGGGATTTATATATCACCCCTTTATTATGTATTTTTCCCAGGATATCCCATGTAGTCTTAAGCTCGAGCATGTTAAAGAAGTTTTCAATAAAGATGTTGTTTTTTATGTTTAAAGTTTTAATGCTTGTACCTAATTCCCAAATACACTAGACTTAAAAAATTTTTGGGTTGTATTAGGTGTAATTTTATGTAATTAAATCATGTATGAATTTAATAAAAATAATAGGGTTGTTATAAGTATAACCATTTTCCACCTCTTTTCTATCAAATGGGAAATGAAAGTATCACTTGTGCGTATGTGTGAGGTAGAACCTCCATGCAGCGATATGATTCATTTTACATCACCATATTTCTTAGTTAGTTGTTATCAATGATTTAATGAATATATATGATATTTGTAAAATAAATATAATTCTATAAATATAATATATTACTTACCTTATCACCTTTCGACCCATTAAAAAATGATGTCGTCAGCCATGCGTATGTGTAGACTACCAACTCCACGAGGTGATGTGATTTTTATTTCATGTACCCCTTTAATAGATGATAATAAAATTGTATTTAATTTATAAAAATTATAAATATGTCATGATTAACATTTTGTAGATGATATAATGATTAACACTTTGACCATGGTCAACCTACCAATGTTGTTTTCGATTATGAACCAAATGTCTTCAAAACATACGACATGAACATAACCAATTTAATAAATATACAAAGCATGGTAATATATGAAATAAAAGGGTTAATAATAAGTTAATACACCTAAAAAAGGTTCTTAATCAAGTAAAAAAGTAATATAAGTTTATTATATATGAGATAAACTATGTACGTGGTGGGTCAAACTCTAGGTAAGGGGTTTATTAACTCTATTTCTTTTCACAGGGTTATATTACTTATTCATTGTCTGAAATATGATAAAATTATATGTGTAATGAACTAATATTATTTAATATTGTATTTAAAATTTTTTATATGGATTTAATTTTTTTACACATAACCACTTCATTGATTATTCTCACTTAAATGTTATGATTTTGTAAGGGTTTCTCACCTCACTTTTGTTTCTAAGAGAAATATACCACATTCACCACTTATTTTTGTGTGTAGTTTTTTTACCACCCCTTTGACATTTTATACAATGAATATATTTATATTCATGATATTTTAGGTTTTATTTTAAGTTTTTTTCTTTCAAGGGGTTTAGTATTCATAAGTTACAAAAGTGGTTAGGGTTTACTTTTTTATGTTCAGTAAAGGGGGATTGGCCCTCAAACTTTGAAAAACAATTAAATCCATTTATACCCAAGTTTGAATTTCTATATTTGTTATAGAAAACTTATTTAAATTCTTATATTGAGTTAATTTCTACCAATGTTGTAAAAAAACATTATTTTAACATTTATCGCCTGAGAAAATTCTACCAACTTTGTGAATATTTTTTTCATTGAATATTCCTTTACAAGTTTACATGGTTATTTTAAAAGAATTATTTTAATATTCTTGAAATTTTTAGATTTTAAATAGGTGATTAAAAAAAGAAAAGTGTGTTTTCCTCAAGAAATGTTCTAGTGATATTTTGAAAGTATTTTCATCTTTATAAACATATTTGTATGAATATTATACTTTACTAGTGATATAATCTAATGACACCATCCACCATATTACCTGGTATTGATTATGACCATGATGTTCTATTTTTGACTAGGAAAAAATATTGATATTTAGTATTTCATAACCCCCTCTTACTAAATATTCCACAATAAGGGGAGAGATATAATAATCCTTGATTCAAGTATCCATTAGGCCTCAGGTTGGTGATTAACATTGAGGGTATAAAAATCTCATGAAATTAGAGGCATTGCCCTCTATAATAAAATAAGATCAGAATATAAGATGAATCACCCATAAGTAACTCCACGAAATAATATAAAAAGAAACCAAAAACATATCACAATTCATGTATAAATAAAATAGGTATAGATAAAAGTATCCAAAAGTAAATACCAAAAAGTATAGCTTAAGAAGCAACACAATAACCATCCAAAAAGGTCCAAGCTTGTACTATCTAGAAAAATCCACATAATCCTTTAGGAAAGTTGAAAATCTGTTTATATACATAGAGTAAGTATACAAGTATACTCAGTAAGAAAACCAAAGTCTCTCATTCACATGTGAAAGAAGTATACCAATGCACCTGTAAGAAAACAACAGAACCAATAACACCTAAATAGGTCAACTATTCATCCCAAAATCAACAAGGAATGCTCACCAAATAACTCAAGCCATGTATAATATAATAATAAGAAGAATATCAATAAATGATACCATGTACTTATTTCCCACTAATTTTTCATTATCACAACCCTATGTCATATGTTATGGAACTCCCATATCTTCCAAAAAACATAAAACACTACACCACAACATGGTCACATAACATCATGCCTATAGACACATGGTCCACCGCCCCACATCACGGTCACATCTCATCTCATCTGCAGACACCTGGTCCATCACATCATAACCATATCCAAAGTAGTAGGGTATAATGAACATGAAGGACACCAACATTGTTCCCTCCTACTACCATGTATGTACCCCACCATAATTCACCCCACAACACAGTCATATCACATACCACCTAAAGACACTTGAAAAAACACCCCATAGCATGGTAATATTACATCCCACCTAAATGAACTTAGGACATCACCTAGTGCACTAAGACACCTACATCCATCACGACCAATGCATATCTAATTACCTTTAAGAGAGAGTGGAGAAGTTTTGGTATCCATCCATCCATCCTCATCATCGAGATGTTGAGAAAAGCACCCCCATGTGAAAATATGAATGTCAACACACATTTCATTATGTGGGTGGGGTGTGTATAGAAATCAAAAGTAATATACTAGTATATAAACATTTCCATACACAAGACCAACCTATGGGTTCATAAAAAAACACTACCCAACTCAAAAAATCCCCACTTTCATTGATACCTATAAATGCATAACACCACACAAGCCAGAACCCACAAGACACATTTCAAATTTCTAACCAATACCATTATCTTGACCACCATTTCATAATTTAGAATAAAATAAATTTAACTAGACATCCCATTATTTATTTGTTCATTAGTCATATCCAAACCATTAACCAAACCAAACCCCATACATTTCTATCATTATTTACTAATTATTCCATCACAACCCATGAATCTTGCACAATAAAACCACACATCACAAGTAGTTCATCATCCCCATCGTACCATTTCCTCACCACCCCAAAATCATGGCCAAACAAACTATCACCTCGCCACCTTAAAATCATGTCCAAATGAACCATCACCTCACAAATCGAAAAGTACATAAAAAAACCATCACCTCACCACCCCCAAAAAATAGCCAGACAAACCACACCTTTCCACCCCATACCACATCACAACCACACATCACCACCCCACCATCACAACCACACATTACAACACATCAAAGAAAATTTTATAAATTTAATAAAGGATATTTTAATTTATTTCAATTTATTTTAGGGGAATTATCACATAAGACATAAATATAGGGCCAACCATTTTATTAGAAAAATATAAATGGTTGGACAATTTCCATTTTGGGGGTGATATCACTATAGAATTTAACAAGGTTTCCATATAACAACAACTACAACATGAGAAAAGGCTCCCAAAATTCATGGTTTTCAATGGGGAATTCAACTAATACTGTCACAAAATCATAATATCATTAAAGCTATAAAAGAGTGTGAATCATTCCCCTTCCCCATCAATTTTAATTAATCATTTAATTCATCTTAATTAGGAAAAAAAAATACACCATAGATAAAAAACATAAAACCCCTCCCAAATGATTCACAAAAGTGATAAATAAGGTATTACTTACTTCAAAGAATCTTTTACAACTCATTTCACACTATAGAGAGAAGAATAATTTCTTGGAAACCACAACCACACCATGATATCATGGATCAAAATACATTGCATCAATGATTTATTAGAACATAGAACAAACACACCCCAAACCAAAATTTCACCACCATAGTGAATACTTGAAGAAGATCAGAAGGGAAACAAGGTGATAAAGGGGAGAACATAATGCATTTCTCCAATGAACAACCATTATAACCAGTAGAATCAAAGTAGGAGGACAAGGGATGGAAGGTCCTTCTAAGGCACCTAGGGTTCCTCTAGAATGAGAGAGAGTGGTATGGATGAATAAAAAGAATCAAATTAAAGGTTTATAATATAACTTGGATCCCAAAATTTTCATATCATTTATTCCATTCACAATGCGAAATTCAGGGGTTTCCAAAAAAATACAACTTTCATCAAAATTCTTGTTGCCTCAACCTTTATTTAATTACATTTCATGAATTAATTTCATGATGTGAATGTGTTTCATGGATTCCCCCTCATCCACATACAATCCTTGAAATTGGCCAACTACACAAGTTGTGAACCACCAATTCACATCATATATCCTACAACAGGCCAGCTGCACCTGCAACCACCATGGAACCTCCTCAAGACTCCTTCAAAACACCTCCAACACCCAAAACTGTCAAAGTAATGGGTCAATAATGCACGATCCATTACATAAGATACCTATCAAATGATTATTATCCTCAAGAATCAAAAAACAATCCTATAAGGAAAAGGGTCGAAATAACCACCCTGTGAGATACCCCTCAAGGATCTCATCACTCCTTAATGCTACCACCATCCAAACATGCCAACTAAAACACCCATACAACACACTGAATATAAAAAAACACCTCCTTTTACACAACCACTTTACCAAATAGAAACCACACAACTATCTCAGTCTCTACACAACCCAACCTAATAACTTCTATAACAAAAAAACCACCCACATTGAACACACAAATTAGGAAATTCCTTTCTCCATGTTAAGATACTATCCAATCTGAGTGACAATAACTCACCTGCACAAGTTTAATCACATCATCATATAATGAATCTCCATTAGGAATCAGGACCTACCATTTTGATATGTCATAATATTATCACACATCATACATCCAGAAAATAACAAATCTCATAACACAACAATATCCAAACATCACATCATAAGTAAAAAAGAGTAAGGAAAAACTTAAAAAATATTTGGGTATTCGGCACAGATCTATGTCTTTTATTCCCAAGTACTCTATTCCAAGATACCATGCCTCAACAATACATGAAATAAGGTAATTTTCCATACACACAACACCGTATCTTAGAGATTCTAGATAACTACTAGCTTCTCCACAAATGTTTCATCATCCTCAATATCCAACCCTCCTCAGTTAATGAAATGGGATTCATCACGAAGATACTGAGAAAATTGAGAGACGTGAAAGGTGTTGTGGATCCTCTCTAATGGTGGAGGAAATGAAAAACAATACACCACCTCACCAACCTATACCAACACCTCAAAGGGCCCAAAAAACCTGGGAGAAAGACTACTCCCAAAATAATCCTCTAGTTCCCATATTGAGGGAAAACCTTTAAGAACATGTGATACCCAACCTCAAAATACAAAGGCCTCCTCCTATGATTGAAATAAGACTGATGCTAGTAATGTGATGTTTTAATCCTCTCACAAACAAGATAAACCTTCTCTATTATTCTCTTCACCACATCAGGACAAAGAACTACTACCTCCCTTACCTCTATCCAGCAAAATGGATAACGACATGGTTGCTCGTACAAGACATCAAACGAGGCCACACTGATGGATGAGTGAAAATTATTATTATAATAAGACTCAAATAAGGGAAAGTGTTATACCCATGAGCTGCCGAAGTATAAGGTGAAAACCCACAAAATATCCTCCAATGTTTGGATAGTCCACTCCATCTTCCCATATTTTTTGGGGCTAAAAAGTAGTGTTAAGGGTGTAACTAAGTTCCAAAATCATGTTGTAATCCCCTCCAGAATTGAAAGATAAAATTTATAATCCTGATATGAGATGATGAACCTCATAACTTCATGAAAACACACTACCTCATCTACATATCTCTTATAAAAATCATCAACTATGACCGACTACTTGATTGCTAACAAGTGGTCTGATTTCATCAAATAATCCACAATCACCCCGATACCATCACAACCTCCCTAATCTATGGTTAACCCTATGCTGAAATTCATAGATATTTCATCCAATTTCCACTCAGAAACATAAAAAGGATACAAAAAACTACAAGGAACATGATGCTTTACCTTTACCTACTGGGAAACCAAACACCTTTCCACAAACTTCGCCACCACCCATTTCATCTCAGGGCACAAAAAATGAATTCTCAAGCGACAGTACATCTTGGATACTATTGGGTTTACTAACAAAGGTGATATATGAAACTAATAAAGGAAAACATCATTAATTTCTATTATAATAGAAAACCTCCCAAAAAATAACATCAATTTCTGACCATCATCCTACCATCCCTTCAGAGTATCACCATGGCCAACATGATCATGCATCACCTCTTCCTCTGAGTCTTCACACTAAGACTCCTCCACCCACTGCATTAGAGAAGAATAAATAATTATATAAAACAAATATCCTAACCATAAACCACCCTTTTATCTAATTTCATGTCTTACAACTCTTTCACTCTATTAAAAATATCCCTGGACTTCTGCACAACATCCTTCCAAAACTTTTTTATCAAAGTGTCAGCCAAAAAATTCCATTTTACCGAGGTGTAGTAGATATCAAAATAATTATCTTGAAGACAATCCATACATATCCACTATCAAAAATTTAGATCACACTGAGAAAAGATATAACTCAAACTCTTGTGATCTGTGAGGACCACAAAGCGCTCCTCATTGAGATAATTCCACCACAACTTAAGAATAAACACAACCAATTACAACTATAGATCATTGGTGAAATAGTTACACTCATTAGAATGTAACTATATATACCCATAATAGATCAATTACCTATACTACATCAACACATATCCCAATCCCAGATGATATGCATCCCAAAACACCTCAAACATCACACCATCCTTAGGCAACTGAAGCACTATAGCATTGACCAACTTTCCCTTCAGGTAACCAACTATTTCCTAGAACTCATCAGTCCACACAAAATACTAGTCCTTACTATTAACATCTATCAATGGGGGTACAACTTAATAGAAATTGGGCACCAACCTCTGTTAATATCCCATGAGACCAAAAAATCTACAAACCTCTGCCACGTTCTTAGGTACTTCCCAAGAAACAACTACCTCAACCTTCGATGGGTTAATGATGACACCCTATTGAGACACTACATTCCCAAGTAAATGCACATTTCATGTCCAAAAATTACACTTGTACGAATTTACATAGAGTTTTTGGTGTCAAAAAACCTATAAGATAGCTATGAGATGATCAACATACTCCTCCCATGACTTCTAGTATATTAATATGTTGTCAATGAAAATGACTATAAATTGGTTTAGGAATTCAAGGAACACAATGTTTATGAGTCCCATAAATAGATATGGTGCATTTTTGACACAAAATGACATGAATATAAACTTGAAGTGACCATAACTTCATTTAAAGGCAGTCTTTGGGATATCTCCCTCATTCACCCTCAAATGGTGATATCTAATATGAAGACCGATCATAGAAAACTATCTAGAACCTACCATCTAGTAAAAAATACTGTATATCCTTGGAAGAGGATAATAGTTCTTGAAATTCACTTGATTCAACATCCAATGGTCTATAAACAACCTTAGAATATTATCCACCTTCTTGGTGAAAAAAACTGGAGCACCACACAGTGAAATATTGGATTGGATAAAACCCTTTTATATTAGATCATCAATTTCAATACTCTACTACCATAAATTAAGAGGTTCCATTAGATAACAATCCATCAAAATTAGAGAAGAACCTAGCTACAAGTTTATCCCAAACTCAACATCACATAGAGGTGGTAGCATCACAATCACCTTGGAAAAAACATCCAGAAACTACCCAACAAACCCAAGGAACCCACTATCCCAGCCTCAACTAATTCCACCTAAAACTCATCCATCAAAGAAATAAGGGGCTCTACACACTGAATTCGCACCAAAAAACCCTTCCCACCAAAAAAAATCACACACTAGACACCCAAATAAGAGAACAATACTCTCCTCCTAAAGTAGTTGATAAAAAATATACAAAAGAAAACAAATTGATGCTTAGGATGACATCATATGACCACATATATAGCAATAAAATTTCTCCATGGTACTAATGTGAAACCATCATCAGTATACACCCTTGGAAAAAATCAAACAAGACAGTCTAGCCTTGGATTAGTATAGTCAACACAAGAGTAAATAGAAGCCTCTCTATGTCAAGTCCTAGAGCACATAGTAGAGTGGGTGAAACAAAGAAGTGTGAGGTTCCTGAATCAAAAAAGGAACATACAAGGTTATATAGTAATCTAACCATACATAAAACTATCTATGGATCCTCTATCATTGCTTCTTCCACAACATGAAAATTACTATGACCATCTACTCTTCCTCTTTTCTAATAGAAACTTCCAAAACCATCCTTAGGTCAAGGTCCTTGAACATGATGAACACCCCGATGATGGAATATACCAACTCCATCTCCCCTCAGTGGAGCATAATACTATAGTCACTATTACTGAAATGGTCTCACTAGAAACTACTGCTGAGGTTGGCATTGGACTTGTCTACCTCTTCCAAACTGATCTTGAAGAACTACTAGGAACTGATTCTAGAGATAGCCATTAACCCCAATGAAAAAAACACCGGCCTAATATCTCTAGAAAAATCATGGAAACTAATAAACCTAGAATGCTATAAGGGAATATGATGTGGCTAATTCCCGGTTGGTCAAAACCTCAAAGGATCTGGCATCTGAGACCTTCCACCGATAGACTTACTCCTTTAAAAGCCTTTTTGGCCCCCTCTCATGGTAAAAATCCTCATGATTGCATCTTCATGATCACCTACACCTTATTCAGAACTTACAGATACATTGGAAACATAAAATGAGTAACTATATATTATATAGAAAGATGAAGCGCATCCTCAAGACATCTCACATGAGACTCCTCATCTAGAAAAAGATCTAGGAAAAAATGCTGAATGTACTTGAACTTGATTACCAACTCCTAAACTAACATACTCCCCTATTTAATAGAAAGAACCTCCTACCTCTTCAGTACCTTAATGGTATATGAAAAGAAAACTTCCTAGAACTCTTTCTAAAGTCGACCAATGAAACATATTCCTCCTTCCACTCACCCAAATATAACATCCAATATAAAACCCATATATTTTTATGAGAGATTTTTTTAATTTCTTTGATGTATTGTGTTTTATGCTACACCAATATAATATTGTGCTACATGAAACACCATTTTATCTTGTGGTATATGAAAAACTATTCTTGGCTTGTGTTATACACAATTTCAAGTCCTTTTTATAGAATTTCTTTCACACAAAACTAAGTTTAAATGAACAACTAAATATTATTATGTTACCATATAACCTAGGAATTATAATAGAATTTATGAATAGTATTAACTTAATTATAAAAATATGCTTTACACATATATATATAATTAATTATTTTGTGATCAATTAATTATAAATGAAAATAAAACCCTTTTTAAATAAAAGTAAATGTTTTTATAAAAAATTATTTACATAAAAATAAGTCTTGATGGATTTTATGAATGAAATATGTATGTAATATATTCAATATAATGTTTAAAATTCATCTAATATATTTTTTGGATATGACATAAAAACAAATTTAATTTTTTAGATAAAAGAAGTATTTTTTTTAGAAAAATAATTTTTTCCACCTTTTGATGGCGTTCACATTTTAAACCAAGTTTTTAACACCTTTTTATATTATATTTGAAAAAATAAACTTCTTTTGAATCAAGATATTAAAATTTACTTTGGATGAATTTTTGATATTTTTTTGATAACTTTCCAGTTTTGATGAATAATAAAAATATAATAAATTTTAATTGAAAACAAATTTTTTTCATTGAAATAATTGATATGGTTAAATTATATTATTTAATGATTTTAAATTATAAATAGTTTTTATTTTTATCAGTTAAAATAATGTAGGTCATTTTCATTAATTTTACATGGAATTTAGATGTAAAAATATTTCAATATTTTGCAATGTTTTAACTTTTAAAACACATTTTCTCATTCCGTCAATGAGATTAATTTTTTAATTAATTTATATCAATTATGCGTTTTTAATTAGGAAGAATGGATTCCATACTTGGAATCATAAGATCCAAATTATTTAAATAGTTCTCTTTTATTTTTTGAGATTATTAATAGTAACTTTAGTAATAATTGTTATTTCCACAGTTAAGGGTAAATTGAGTAGTTAATGGTAAAAATTATATTATAAAAAAACAAAAAATTACCCTAAAACTTGTCATAATTTAATTGGATGAGTATTTTCTGACCAATATAATCCTTGGGTCTATTTTAGGACCACTTGGAGCCGCATGGAAGACTTTTATGCATTTATAATAATATATTCAATGAAAAGTCATTTTTGTTACACTTATATTTTTAACAAGTAATTTTTTTTTAATATGGGGCTATCGAGGAGATATATTAGAATATAAATAGTTTTTATAAATATAAAATTATTTTATATATCATGGTAATTTATTTATAAATTTTTAGTGAATAAATAATTAAATTAAATGGTGACACAATGATGATGTATTAATTGATTTATTAAAGTAATAATCAAACAAATGATATTAATAATATTAAAATAAATATAATTTTAAATATTTGATGACATACATGAATTTTATGGATGAATTTGACATTTTAGGAAGGATTTAAAGTATTATATTCAAAGGAATCAATTTGTTATGATATTTTTTATAAAAGTAAACTAATGATATTATCAAAATTGATACTATTGGTATTTTAAAATATAAAATATTTTATTAAATGCTATAAAATTTCTAAAAATACAAGATTCATTTAAATGGTTGGTATAAGTCCTAATATGTCATTAATGACTCATTAAATGGTCATTTGGAATGTTATGGTAATTATATTAACCCTCAAAGTGTAAATTACTTAATAAAACTGTAAGAGTTAAAAGGGTTAAAACAAAAACATAAGGATTAAAAAAAATATTCAAACTTGTCTAATTTTTATTGAATGATTTTATTTTGACCTAAAATAATCCTATATTTTACATAATTTAGTTTTGTGTCATTATTAATAGAAAATAAATTTATATTAATTTATTACTTTGAATAATTCCAAATGTGCCCCTCACCACAATTATAAAAGGGCACATCCTCCCTCACAACTTCACTTCACATCGAGCCTTTAATATCATCTGTAACCTTCCAATTTACATTATCAAATTCCTTATTTATGTTATATAGGTTTTGTTATTCTTTAAAGACCAACTATAGTGCCTTTAAGAGGAGATCTAGAGGGAGCTCGTCAAAGAAGAGGTAATATCTTCTACCGATTCTTTCAAAATTATTTCTTTCTGTACTTCCTATTAAAGATTTGTTTCCATTATAAAGTAATAAAAACAATATAACTTATATTCTGAGATGTTATTATGGTTATGTAACAACCATATTGCACCTTATATCCATTATACGAAAAACGAAATCACTACGCGTGCGTACGTACAACTTACCGTCTCTATACCGTTGTGTAAAATGTTTTTCACCACCACTTTATTTGGATGGGTATAATGATGGAAATAATTAAAATATATGTTTATTATAATGTGATATGTATTTTTAACAAAATATATACCATCCACCTCCATAACATTTCATAATTATTTGAATGATATCATCACTCGTGCGTACATACAGATTACCGACTCCACGATGTGATGCGATTCATTTTGCATGATATCCATTAAATAATGATTATATAAATTTATATAATGAATAAATATGATATATATTATGTTAATATAATTTTGTAATGATATAAATATGACTTAATTATAATAAACTGAACTTATTCAACAAAACATGCATAAGAAAATGAAGTAGTTAATACCCAAATAACGAGTAATAATGAAATGTTATTAACAAAAGGATAATAATATGATCATATATGATATCGAAAAAATGAATATTATTCAGGAATAAGTCAATGAAATTATTTAAATCATTATAAAGGAGGTTTGGATACATACAAAGGATATCAGACCTAAGGTAAGAGATAATTTCACAATCTCATTATTTTTCAAGATTGTTTATATGCATATATTTACTACGGTATATCTATCATCCATATCCATGTTTTTTTAAAAATGTTTTCATGAAATGTTTTACTATTATCCTATAGGTATTTAAAGTCATTTTTACCCATTTGTGTCTTTTTTACTACACGGTTTTAAAAGAATCCTTCTTTTGTTTTACAAACAAGGTATTTTTTACTTTTCTGAAAAAGTAAGATAAAAATGTTTATTTTTAACTTACACGGTATGAATGGATTTTTACACTTTCATAATGAATTATTTCCATGAATATTCCTTTATAATATTTCAAGGTCATTTACCATGAAATTATTTTCTCTTAAAATTTAATGGTATTTTGAAAAAAGAAAACATTTTTGAAGAATAAAGGATATTTTTCTCCAGAATTAATTTCAAATGTTGTATCAAAATTATTTTCCATCTAAGATAATGTTATTTTATGTTACTTATTTTTTACTTGGAATATGATCCAATTATACTATTATTATTCTTTATCTGAATAGTTTATGTTTATATTGATGAATCATGTTTCTTTTACATGAGTTACGTTACAATGAAGTGTTTATGAAACACATTTATTTTTATGGGTTCTGATATGATGAATAATTTTTTTCTTATGGAACAAATATGTATGGTTTTAATTATGTGATGGGTGGGACCGATATCTCCCTCTGATAAATTGGGTAAATATGGATAACTCATGAGGTATATATGTTATGTGCAAATCTGATTTCATGTTCAGAATTCTATGCATGAAACTGGTTTTCTTGTCCATAATTTTTTTTGCGTGGACCTGGTTTTGATGTCCATATGTTTATGCAGGGGCACGACTTCTTGTCCTTAATTTAATGAGCGAACCTATTACTATTTATAAATGTTAAAAAAGTTATAAGTTTATGTGTGTGACACAATTTCATGTATTATGTCAATTTTATGATCTTTTGGATTATGTTCTTTAATTCCCTTATGATTCATGTCTTATGAACTGCCAAAATTTATTCGACGATTTTTGATATGCAGGGCATGATCTTATAATGTTATGATCACATTATCATACCCTTTATGCACATGTTTATGTTTACATATCACCCTTGTTTACTCTTACTGATCATCTGAGATCACACTTTATTATACTTTCTTTTCCCCATGTTATAATGAAAGGTTTTAGGTAGGAGTAAAAAAGGGTAAGATATTTGGGGGAAACATTGAAGATATTTCACTAGACTAAAATTTTAAGTTCCAAGTTTCCAAAGTCACTAAACTAATATGGTATTTGGGAATATGTTTGTATAATATATTAAGTATTCCACAAAAGTAATGTAATGTCCTTGTATATCAAGCTTGGTTCATTATAGCTGGTATCAAAGAAAATGTTTAGTTAACCTTTCAAAACTAGGGAACATAGTGAGATCCATAGTGATGTTTATAAGTATATTTATAAGTATTTCTAAAAGGATAAGCCTAAGGTGTTATGTATTTAAAAGTAGGTGTCACTATTTAGGTATCCTATAATTAATTTTTCATGATGTGTTTTTTCTACTATTATACTTATTGATTCCACTATGATTTATGGTCTTAGTAAATAGTGGGATCTAGAAGGAATTAAGTTAACATTAATTGTTTTAGAGGTGTAAAGTATGGCCATTTTGAAAACAAATTTCCTAAATGGAAATATTTGGAAGAGAATAAAAAACGTGGTATGAGTATTGGTTACAATACTATGGATAAATAGACAAAAAATGACATGTGAAAGGTATAATATGTTATTACTATATTATTTATATTAAACACAAGAAGCATGATAAGGTTGAGGTTGAGGAACCTTAATACATGATTCGTATTTCATATTCAAGGAATGATTAAGATAATGGAGACTAAGTAATGGTTTAAGAATAAAGTTGAATAATTGAGGTGTTTATATATTATAATTCATGAATAATGTTGTGGAAATACATTTATGGTATTATGGAATAATGAAACATCTTTGTACTAGCCCACTTTAGTTTTTACATAAGGATTTAAAAGCATATGCTGAATGGTACTAATAACCATGAAAAGTGATTGAGGTAATAAGGTTTTTTTTTGAAAACACATGACTAAGGTAATGATAACCCTTAGCATGAGTATGATGTTGAGATAATTATATTTGGATAAATAAATGTTAAAACGATTTAGTTCTCCTCTTAAAAAAGTTTTGGATTTTCAGTATTTTGAAGGATTTTAAGGTTATCCATTTATGGAATGTATAAGTTAGACTTTAGATGAAGTTTTTTAGAATAAAGTATTATCTTACCATAGGTGGACTTATTTATATTTGATAACTTATTCTAACTTTTTTTTGTGATAAAGATAGATGGAATGTCCTATCATTATATGTATAAATTACATGATCTGCTAATGCTTCATGAATGGAAAATTCAACTTTATTTCTTTGAATAAGATATCAAATTGAAAATTTTAAAGGCATGACCAATGGTGAGATTGTAATAAAATCAATTAATTATATCCTCTCATGAAAATTATTTAATATTAGGAAAAGGTATTGTGATGTAAAAGGGTGCCCCATTATCATTATTTTGATGATATCAATGACCTATTTCATGCTTTTTTAGTTTATGGATTTGTGATGGTTAAATTTATATTGATCACCCAATTTATTGTGATCAATGATCTTTATCAAACTCTATGATTATTTACACTTTCCCTCCATGCTCAAATCTTTACCTATGTTCACCTATGTGGAAACCCAGTGATGAGTTTCTTTGGGTAACCATTATTTTTTTAGCTTTAATTTTAGAAAATAAGTTTTAGTATTCATTTTTAAAATGTGGGTTTCTATAAAAGAAACTTTTAAGTATTAATCCTTTTATAACATAGAGTAATTTCAAGAAAAAAAATTAATTTTAAGGGGGGTAGAATATAACACCCTGAGATTTTTATGAGATATATATTTTGTTAATTTTTTTGATGTATTATGTTGTATGATACACCAAGATAATATTTCACTACATGAAATGTTTGTTTAGCTTGAGATATATTGAAAACTGTGCTTGGATTGTATTAAACACAAATTCAAGTCATTTTGATAGAATTCATTTCACACAAAACTGAGTTTAGCCGAACAACTAAATTATAAAAACTCTGCTCTTTATTTCATACTTAAACATGATTTATTACATAAAATTTCACTTAATAAAACCTATAAGATCAATAGGTATAGTGTATTTGGGTATTAGGAATATTTCATGACACTTAATACATAAAATACAACATCTTTATTAAAAAATTCTTTTACATGACCACAAAATTCCTCTGTACTTAACATTGCATTGGATAACCTGAGGACATAAAAAAGAAAAGGGTGAGATATAAAGCCTAGTAAGGGAGTAAACAAGACATAAAATGGAGAATAAAATATATTTTAGGAAATAGAAATATCAATGGATAAAAAGAGGAACATGAACATAAAGTTATGATATAGCATGATTATCATAACATGGAAATGTGGTAACAACTTAAAACACTGCATCATTAACATAAAGGAATTAGGTAAAAACCTTCCCCAACATGATGGAAAAAATTCCTATAAAGGAATTAGGTAAAAAACTATCTCAAAATGATGTATCATGACACTAAACATTACATAATTCATTATATCACTATTAGGTCACACCCTTCATAATCATTTCAATATCATGCTTAAGTATGCCACATAGATCATACAACATGGATTCATTAAACATTATCATTTATTACACAATAAAGGAACACAGAATACATAAATTAAAGTATATAATAAATAAGTATATGTTAATAATGGTTAATAACCTTGATAGATAAATGGTCATGGTATTCACTACATGATGATTTTGGCATAGAAAACCACGGTGTAATTTCGGCAGCCTAATAGAGTGACACAAAAATCATAAAAATGGTTGATGAGAGAGAAATGGGTCTCTCATAATTTGTAAATGAAATGGAAAGTAAGGGGTTCATATAAATACATGTCCAAACATAAAAAATTTGGAAAATATAAGGCATAACATAATTAATAAACTTGAAGAAAGAGGAGAAATCGAATAACTCTTACAAAATTTTTACATGGTAACAAGTGTACATGAGAGGGATTAATCAGAGAGAAAGAGATATCCCATCATAAAAACATAATAAGGGAAGTATGTGGGTGGTTTTATAACATACCCCATTATTCTTAATTTAAAAATAAAAGGGTATAATAATATAATGAATCTAGGAAAAAATGAGAAAGGAAGAAAAATGAGGATCCCTTACTTGGATGTGTGATCATAAAGGCTTGGGAGAGGCCTCTTGGGAGCTTGGAGGAACCTTAGGAGGACTCTAGGGAGTGGATAGAAGAGTGAGGACGTGATTAAAGGAGTTTTAGTGAAGAGGAATGAGTTCTTGGGTGAGTTTATATAGGAAACAATGGAGAATTCTTTATTATTTGGGTTTTGGACAGTACAAACTAAAATATTCAAAACCACAAACCTTACCATGGTTATGCCCATGGTTTTTTCCAAATAACAGTGGAAAAAATTATTTTATAATTCTAAGGGCTGAAGGAACTAAAATATTATCCTTGTTTATGTATAGGTGAGTCACACCCTCAAGGAAATGGATTTAAAATCATAAAATATGTTATACATTTTGGGGGATTCACTAAGGCTTTATAAAATAAATCAAATAAATAAAAAATCACATTATTTTAATTTTAAAACATAGATTTGTCCAAATATACATTTTATGGTATTTATTACATCACTATTGGGTCATTATGATGTTATAAAACACACTATATATTTATATATTATTTAATTTTTACCCAAAAAATCGATTGTCTCAGAAAATTATGAAAAATTCACCGTTGGATAATTTTGACATCATGATTACAAAAATAAATGACTGAGTCATTACAAACTTACACCCTTAAGAAATTTCACCCTTAATATTTCCTTTTCCCACACTAAAACAGATGAGGGTAACCCTTACTCATCACTTCCTCTAGTTCCCACATTGATTCTTCAAACTTGTGGTTTCGTCGCAACACATTGATGAGGGGCATCGACTTATTTCTTATAAAAGTTTCCCTACGATCTAAGATCTTAATTGACTTATTTTCATAGGAGAGGTCATTATATAATGGTACCACATTTGGATTTAGTACATTAAATGGGTTATGTATGTACTTCCTCAAGAGTGATACATGGAATACATCGTGCACTTGAGACAAGTTCGGTGGGAGTGCTAGTCGACAGGCCACTGCTCTGATGCGATCAAGGATCTCAAAGGGGCCGATTTACATTGGACTAAGATTTCCATTATTCTCAAATCTCATAACTCTCTTACATAGAGATATTCTAAGGAATACCATGCCTCCAACATTAAACTCTAGGTCTTATTGATGATTGTCAGCATAACTCTTTTGTTGACTCTAAGAAGCTTTGATGTGCTTCTGGATGGTCTTAACATTCTCCACCATTTTTTGTTGACTCTAAGTAGCTTTTATTGTTAGTATAGCTCTATTTTAGACTCTGAGAATCTTTAATGTGATTTTATGTGCTTTTGGATGGTTTTTGTTCCCCAACTTCATCCCAATATGCTAGTATTCTGCACCTCCTCCCAGGGCTTTATAAAGAGTCACTTGGATGCTTGAGTGGAAACTGTTGTTGTAAGATAACTCTACCAAAGGAAGATATTGATCCCATACTACTTTAAAGTCCATTTATAATGCTCTCAAAATGTCATCAAGTGTTTGGATAGTATTCTTATATTGGACATCATTTTTAGGATGACAAGTCATACTAAAGTTTATCTCAATATTCAGAGTGTGTTGGAGACTCTTCCAGAACTCTGAGGTGAATCTTGGATCTTGATCAGAAACAATTGATAGTGGTACTCCATGCAACATTACCACTTTTATGATGTATATTTGTGCCATTTGATCCAATGATAAATTCTCTCAAATCACAATGAATTATGTAGTCTTTGTAAGATGATCCACGACAACCAAGATAACATGGTTTCTTTTGGATGTCTTCAGAATTTTAGCAACAAAGTCCATGGTAATATTTTACCATTTTTATATTTGTATGGATAATGGTTTCATCATCCCATTAGACTTATGCCTCTCATACTTCACTTGCTGACATACCAGACACTTTGATGTATACTCATCAATATCCTTATTTATGTTATCCCACCAATAATGCTCTCAGAGATCCCGATATATCTTTGTGTTTCCTAGGTGAATGGATAAATTCAAACTATGTGAATAATCCAAAAGTTATTTATTTAACTATAGATTTGATGGAACACATAGTCTTTACCCAAATATCACGATTCCTTATTCGTTAACATTGATCTCTAAGGATTTATATTTTTTTATATTTTCCACTTTCTTTTGAATTCCAACATCATCTTTTTGAGCATCCTTTAACCTTTCCAAAATAGATGGTTGAGAAATAATTTGTGAAAGGATTGTTGATGTTACCCTCTTTATGATTTCCATGTCCATATTCATCAAATCTAAGAATATTGGATCCTTTTAAATTCTCATCAATGATAGAATTTCTGGGTCCTTTCTACTTAGAGCATCCACCACCTTGTTCACTTTCCGAGGGTGGTAATGGATTGAGTAGTCGTAATACTTGATGAGAACTAACCGTATTTGTTGGAACATATTATAATAACCCAGCCTTAAAATGTTACTTAATATTGAAATTTTATACAAGTCCATACATTATTACAGATTAAGTATCCTTTCAGGTTTATAGTTTTAAAGAATTAGGATATCTTATATACATGACATACCACATTCATACAAGAGGATACTACAAAAACAGTATCCATTTTTTCAAAATATAAAACGTTAAAACTTAAAACATGATTTCTTTAACAAAACTCCATATCAAACATCAAAAATACCTTATTACTCTTACCCATTCTTATATTCTATGAAAAAGATTTAAAAAACTTTGGACGAGTATAAAAATTAGTAAGGGATATAAATAGAGAAAGCGTTAGTCAAGTGATAACATAAAAACCAATAAAACCCATAATCATAAAAACTCGTATGCATAGAAACATCATGTAGTTTCCTTGGGACATATTTACCATATAACTCTTACATTCACCCTTACAAATGGAATAACCTTTTGGTCAACTTCCATCTTCGGAGTACCCAATGCATTGGAGAGCTATAATGGGGCTCACCCGTCATATCTTGACCTGCAATGGGCTCAAACCAACATATCTTGAGCTTTAATGGGATCAAACCAACATAAATAATGTCCAAGGAACATATAATTGTAATAAATTATCTTGAAATAAGGATAAACCACTCACGCCATACACATAAAAAAACAATCCTTTTGAGATTTATTAAAGAGAGTTTTATAAGGATTTTTAAAGGATTGTGCCTTAACATATAAATGGAGTGAGAATTAATAGAATGGAATGGATATGTGTATAAAATATAAATACACATAGTGAAACATAATATAAAAAAATTCATCACACCAATAATCTTAATACCACATAATTAATAAAGAAGAATATTAACCCAAAGAATGAAAATTGGGTTAAGAATTCCCTTACCTCGGGTTCTTCTTAATTAAAATGTGTTTAAACCTCATGTATAATGGTTAAAATAGTGTTATTAATATATTAATGAAACATATTAAAGTTTATAACACCTTATATGATCATTTTAAAACATCATTTGATACATTTATTAATAATATTTTATTATTTACATTGCTTCAGGTGTGTTCTTTACATTGTTTCCATGATCAGTTCATGATGGATATTCTTGTCGATTGGAAGTGGAACTCCAAAATTGTAATAGAGTGGTATTTAAATGTTTCTAGAAATATAAATTATAACTTTTATAATTTTTAATTCTAACATGAGGATGATTCATAAGTTAAATCCTTATTAATATTTGTTTAAGTCATTTTGATGATTCTTCGATCGTAAAGAACTCATTTTTTTATAAATTAATCACCTATATAAAAAATGATTCCATAACCTTATATAAGATATAATACATAAATTATAATCTGGTTCAACCATAAAAATGGTTTCATTACTAGTCTTGAAGGAAGTAAATGAAATTGAAATCACATCGTCCATGATGTCGGTAAATCGACACATCACGAACGGTCATTTAATTTCTTTAATAAGTGGGAGAGGAGAAGAATTATAATGGTGAATATTCCATAAACATGATTAAATAAAGAATATGTAAGATAATGGATCATTTAATATTCTTTGATAAGTGTAGATGAGAAAATAATAAGAAAATAAAGGAACTCAAAATAAAAGAAAAGTTGAGAAATCCCTTACGAAAATTCGGCAGCCTAACGGCTACACATCATGGTTTTAGAAAACATTAAAAAGAGAAAGGACATGGGTCAACCATCTAGAAATGAATCATAATATAGTATATATCTATAATAAAATGTAAATAAGAACATGATATTGAAACTTTAAAGTTATACCACATAAAAGATAAATTGAATGGAAAAAGAAAGAAGTTGAGAATTCTCTTACCTTGTAGAGTAACTCCTAAGACTTGAAGGTTGGGACATTGGGGGTTTGAGAAAACATTGGGAGGAAAAATAGGGAGGTAAGAAAACCAGATATTCAATGACGAGTAATTTTTAATTAATGTAATGAAGGTATGGGTTGGTATTTATAGAAAAAGTGAGGGAATATTTTATTAATTTCCATGGGACACCTCATTAGTGGTATTTGAAAAACTATGGGATTTTCCATGGTATTTTCCCATGGTATTAGACACTTGGGACAATTAATATCTTAATTTACTGTACACAAGTCTACTAGAATTATTACATAATTATTACATCACTAATGATGTCATTAAACTTAAAAAAACTCAAAACTGTATTTTTACTATTCTCCGAAAATTCAACTGTTTCAGAAAAATTCCAAAAAATCACGCTAACCATTTTTTGACGTGTAGAATTGAAAAATGAAATCCATTTTTTAAAAATAAATTTTTAAATATTATTCATTTAATTTATAAATAAAATCAAAATTTATTCAAAAACAACAGTTTTATGTATATAACATTTTTTTAACACCTTGAAAAATTAATCAACATCTCATTATCATATAACCTTAAGAAAATAAAAATTATAATACAATTTACATTTTATTAGGGTAATATTACTATTCATATTACTATTCATAAGGGTAGGTTACTATTCACCAAAAAATAAAGTTGGTTTCATTTGACTCCAAATAACTTACCGATCACAATTGTAGATGACCGTTTTTTGAAATTCAAAACATAGAAGCTGAAAAATTATGTTTAAAGGCTAGTTATAAATATATAATTAAAACAACGTTTCAGGCATTTCAATTTATTTTTTAAAACCTTGGGGTGTTACATTATCCCCACCTTCAGGAAATTGCATCCTTGCAATTTTATTTACTCATTAAATAAGTGAGGGTACCTTTACCTCGTAGCATTTTCAGACTCCCATGTTGCTTCTTTAACCATGTGATTTCTACACAAAACCTTTATCTATTGGATTAACTTATTCCGCAATACTTATTCCCTTTGATTACAAATTTGAACTGGTTTCTCTTCATAATAAAGGTTCTCTTCCAACTGAACTGATTTTGGGCTGAAGACATGAGTTGAATCTGGAACATACTTTCTCAACATCGAAATATGAAGAACATTGCGTACCTGCGACAAAATCGGAGGAAAAGCTACTCGGTATGAAACTGGTCCAACTTTCTCCAGGATTTCAAAACGACCAATGAACCGCAGAATTAACTTTCCTTTCTTACCAAAATTCATCACACTTTTCCAAGGAGAGATTTTAAGGAGAACATGGTCACCTACCTCAAAAGAGAAGTCTTTCCTTCTGTTATCTGCATAAATTTTCTACATGCTCTGAGCTGTCCTCATGTGCTGCTGGATCATATTCACTTTCTCAAGCACTTCCTCTACTAACTCTGGTCCCATAAACTTCCTTTCCCTGACTTCAGCCCAAAAATATAGAGTTCGACACCACTTCCCATGTAATTCCTCAAAAGGATCCATCTATATACTAGAATGAAAACTGTTATTATAAGTAAAATCAACTAAAGAAAGATGTTGATCCCAAATTCCATGGTAGTACGTTGAACAAGATCGAAGCATATCCACTAAAGTCTTAATATTTTGTTATGACTTCCCATCTAATTGAGGATGAAAAGATGTACTGAGATTTAATTATGTGCCCAATGACTTCTGAAGGCCCTTCCAAAAATTATAAGTGAACTTGGGATCCCAATCAGATACAATAGAAAGAGGAACTACATGTTACCTAAAAATATCTTTGAGGTAAAGCTGAGAAAGTTGATCCAATGACATTGTATCTCGAATAAAAAGGGAATGTGCATATTTTTTCTGCTGATCAATAATAACCCAAATCGAATTATTACCTCGAGATGTATTAGATAGTCCCACCACGAAGTCCATGGATATATTCTCCCATTTCCACTCTAGAAATTGCAAAGGTTGAAGCATCCCCTTAGGTAACTGCCACTCTTCTTTAACCTGTTGACATGTTAAACATTTCACAGTAAATTATGCAATATCCCTTTTCATTCCATCCCACCAGTAATAATCCCAAAGGTCTATGTACATCTTAGTACTTCCAGGATGAACTAAAAAAGGATAATTATGAGCTTCACACAAAAAATATTTCTTCAATTGGGAATCACAAGCCACGCACAAACTTTTTCCAAATCTTAAAACATAATCATTATCAAGGTTAAATTATGGAAACTTACCCATTTTCACCAATTCTACCTTTTTCTGCAGCTCACGGTCTTCCTTATGCTCTTTATTAATTCTATCTGATAGTGATGACTACACTAAAACCTGAAACAAAACAGATGTATCCCCTACACCAAAAAATTCTAATCCATAATCTATAAAATCATTAATCATGGGATCATATTCTAATCGTAACATGGTTAATGATTCATGAAGTTTTTGAATCAAGGAATCCACCAATTTGTTTTCTTTTTTTGGATGGCAATTGATCGTGCAATCATAATACTTTATTAGTTCAATCAATCTTGTCTTCCTAATGTTTAATTCCTTCTGAGTGAATATATACTTTAGACTTTTATGGTCAGTATATATTTGACATTTGGCTCCGTATAAATGGTGCTTGAAAATTTTCAAATAATAAACCACAACTTTCAATTCCAAATCATGTGTGGGATAATATAACTCATTAGGTTTTAGTTGTCTTGAAGTATAAGAAATTAAATGATCATTCTTCATTATAACACAACCATGTACCTTTAATGAAGCATCACTGTAGATGAAAAACTCACAATTTCAGGAAGGCAAGGCCAAAACTAGAGCATTCATCTATATCTTCTTAAATTCCTAAAAAACATCAAATTCTTCTATCCAAAAAATTTAACCCCTATTCATGTTAACTTAGTTAGTAGGCTAGATTAGCATGAAATGTTTTTAAAAAACTTTCAGTAACAACACGATAATACAAAAAAACTATGAATCTCTATAAAATTTGTAGGTCTTGGCCATTCATCAACCACTTTTGTTTTAGTAGGATCTACTAATATTCCATCCATATTTACAAAGTTCCCAAGAAAAGAAATTTGTTGCAACCAAAAATCACACTTGCTGAATTTTACATACAATTTATTTTATTTTAAGGTTTGGAAATGTAACACCCCAAGATTTCATAGTGTGTTATTTCTTCAAAATAATTCAATAACTTGCACTACACGCAACACCGAGTTCAAGCGCACCATGACTTACCAAACAAGCCGTTAAAAAAAAGGTTATGAATAATATTAACTAAATTTTAAACTTTATATAATCCTTATAATTTTAGAATCCATATTATGAGTTTCTTAGACATAATGTAAGAACAAATTCATCTTCAGTATTGTAGTTTTACCAACTTTTAATAGTGAACCATTTTTAAATAAAATATTTTAAACTTTTTGACTAAATGGGGACATCAAAAAATTTAAAATAAAACATCCCAAGCTTCCACGGTACGCTTTCCTTTGAATAAAACAGTAGCGTGTGTTGTACGCAACTTCGAGTTTTAACACACACCACAACCGATCAAACTAGCCGTTATGAATAGTAATACTTAATTTTTTGAAATTATATATATTTTATATTTCAAAATGGACTTCATTTTTGGATTCGGAATATCAAATTTAGCCTAAGGTGAAATTTTGGTACTTTTCGGATAACTTTCATATTTTGATGAATAATAAAAATTACTAAATTTTAATTAAAAACAACTTTTTTAATCAAAATAATTAATAGTGATAAATTATGAATTTGAGTGGTTTTAAAGTATATTTAGAATATATTTTTACCATTTAATATAATTTTGGTCATTGGACATAATTTTACAATTAAACCGAACATAAACAAGTGTCAATCTTTTGATAGTTATTATCTCTTAAAAACACGCTTTTTGTTTTGACAACGGGAATTAATTTTAAATTAATTTCTGCCACTTCTGTGTTTTGAATTTAGAAAAATGGATTCCATATTTGGAATCAGGATGTTCAAATTGTGTAAATAGGTAAGTTTTATTTTTAGACATTTTAAATAATTACTGCGGTAAATATTTTATTTACCATGGTTAAGGGTAAATCCGGTAAATAAGGGTTAAAAAATAATATTATAATAATACTAAATTACCCTAAAACGTGTCTTAACCCTATTGGTTGATACATGGTCGACCATGGTCATCTTTGGGTCAATTTTGGGACCCCATTGATCCACTTGTAAGTGATAATGACACTTTATTTTAATTAAGTTAAAATGAATACAAAAATGGCACAAGCTTACATCTTTTAAAAGAACAATTTTTACATAGGGTTATACATGTTGGATTTTCGATTTTAAATATTCATTAGAAAGCTAAAACTATTTCCTACATAATTATATTTTATTTATAATTTTTAGACATCAAATAATTTAAATTATTAATGACACAATAATGATGCAATGTTTACCTCATTAATAAATCATTTAAATAAATAAGATTATAATGATTAAAATATTATCTAAAACCTGTCCAATTCTTATTGGTTGATGTTATTTAGAATATGAGTCATCTTATCTTCGACCTCAATGATTTTTGGACCATTATAAACCGAATATAATTATATTATAAAGTAATACTTTCACTCTTTCCTAAAGAGCCCCTCCTCTCCCTTATAAAAGGAGACCACTTATACTCATTCCTCACACCTCTCAAGCCACTTGGCTCGTCCAAACTCTGCCCAACTAAGCTCCCCACATCCCTCTCCTCCTCCTTGAAGCTTCCCCTTAGGCAGAAAGCATTTCAAGAAGTCCTTTGGTTCCAACCAAAGTGAGTTACCTAAATTAAAGGTAACATTTTCTCCTAAATTATTTTCAATTATTTTGCTTCTCCAACCCCCAAAATCTTTTTATTTCCTTTCTTTTGTAACAACACCAGTATCCACAATATACTAGGATGTTGTTATAATAAGGATTCAAACTACACATTCACACAACTCCATCTAATGGATGATGAACATAATGTTTCTGTGGATGGCAAACTAACGCCTCACGAAACGATGATTGTTCAAATACATCTTACCGCCTCTCATGGTGGCCATTAGGATGGCACTGTAATTAAATATGATATTAATGATATATATTTTATATATAAGCTTCTGTAATTCCATTTTATTTCATACAATTATTCGTTTCATGTTGTATATATATACGATAATTTCATTTGAGGAAGTGCGGACTACCGCCCCCTTAAAATGATATGACTCGTTCATACCACACATGGAACGTATAAAGGATGGTGTTAATGAACTTAAGTAACATATATAGAATATTATATTTTACTGGAATAGTAATATACCTATGTATCATTTGTATTCGATTCTTTTAAAATAAAAATTAAATGGAAGTAACATTCGTGCGTACGTACGGACTACCGTCTCCACGAACGCGATGAGATTCATTCTCCATCGTATCCATTCAAGTATAATTATCATTTGATGATTTAAAAATGATGTTTAAGGACTTGATACCATTCTGTATATGAATAATATACATCCCATTAATAACGAATATGGCTCACATAACAAAGAATATAAAGTAAAATGAACCCGTTAACACCTGAAATGACGATAATTCTAAGATATTATTAACAAATCAATGTTAAAAGATCATATATGATATCATATTAAAGTAACAGATTCTTGTATTATTCAATAACAATTATTTCACCATTATACAGGAGGTAAACCTACCATCGACCAAGGAAAAAGTACAAAGTAAGGGATTCTCTTATCTCACTTTCAATTCCGTGAGATTTCCATTGTTCGCTACTAAATTATTGAAAGTGGTGCATTGTGTACTTCCATTTGATATATATTATCATGATTCACTTTATATTCATGTTATTCTGTAAATCATTTGGTGTTTATTAACTTTTGGCCATGCGACTCAGTTGATTAACGTGGTAAGGGGTTTCTTGTCTCACTTTTAATTCCGTGAGAATTCCATTGATCACCACTTAATTATTGCATGTGGTGTACGTGTACTACCCATGATTGTATTCATTGTGTAATATACTTTATTTTATGGGTATTTACATCATCATGGTATGATCTTTCTTTCATGGGTGTTTGTTTCTTAAGTTACCTAATCAATAAGGGAATTTGAGATTTCAATTTCCACTCATTTGGCTTTACGCATATTTCATTGATTATATTACCCCAAGATTATGTGTGGAATCACTATTCATTTGATTATGTCATAATTTCCACTCCCCTTCCTGTGGATATACTTTTGATACACATAATCACTCCATTGAAAATTCTCAATTCATTGATATGAATTTGATAAGAGTAATTTTAACTCTTTCACCATTTGTTGAGTTAAACATCCAATTCGTTGGTGTTGTTTTTACAGGAATATGTGTGAATATACTTTGATTGTTTTACACTGAATATCCAATCATATTTAGTTTATTTATATTTTTCACACATAATTATGTTGTTGATTTATCCTTAACCTAAGGATATGGCCTTTACGAGAGATTTCATCTCAACTTACATTCTATTGAGACTTCTTTGTTGATATACACCAAATCACTTTTATGTGGTGTATATAATGTACTTTGACATAGTATATCATGAATTCCCTTTATTCTCATGATATTACAAAGTTTTGATTACCTCAATTATTTTCATTCAAGTGTCTCTCTTTTGGTTAGAATCTCTAACTAAAATACCATTTTTAAATGTTTTAAAGACTTATTCATCTAAATATTTCTCATTAATGTCCATGTTTTAAAAATGGTTTTAAGGATTTATTTATATAGACATTAAAGTTTAGAAATTAAAAATCCTTTTAAAAGGTTTCAAAGTGGTATGGGACACTTTGATTCAAAAATCTATTTTTAAATGGCTTCTTGACAAATAGTGTGACTTTTAAATGTTTTCAAGAAAAGGGGGATATTTCTCTCAAATAGTTTTGATGATTATTTTCATCTATGTCAACATCCTTCATTATTCATGATTGAGGTTAATGTGATACAATACAATCTTCCATATTGTATCAAATGAGTTATATTTGACTGTGGATGTTCTATTTTTATACCATTCATGGTTTGTGGTTAAAGTATTGACATTTCGTATGCTAGTTTTAATACGAATGTTTATTTTATGCTTAAACCTATTCATATGAGGAATGCATTGGACTTAATAAGTGACGGGTGGAGCCCGCTATAGATCATCGATGCTTCGGTAGGTCTCATGAGACAAACTAGTGTCTTGGCACAAGGCCTTGGCAAAATCTTATTTGTAGTCTTGGCACGAGGCCTTGGCTATGTGGTTATGATAGTCTGGAATTATGCATTCCATCATTATGAAAGTGGTTATTGATATTGCATGTGATCATTCGACTAGTAGAATATCCATGTGAGTAAGTAAATGGCATTATTTCATTTTATTTATGCCATACCATGTTGAAAGTTCAAGTTTCAAAGGCTTTTGTTTTAGTTATAAATTGCCTTAAGTGTTTATGATTATTTATGAAAGCTTCTGCTATAATGTTATCCTTACTGAGCATCCGAGCTCACCCCTTTCAATGTTTTATTTTTTTTTCCAGGATTATGAAGAAGTAATTTATGAATGACCTGTAGGGATAGTATGAGGGGATATGAAGACAAGATGTTTTTTTTATGATGTAATGTAAAAATTTATGGATGTATCTAGTTATTCCAAGGCTACTAAACTAATCGGTATTTCGAGACTTGATCTTTCTCATGATCATGCCAATGTTATGTAATAATGCACCGACTCTGGGTAACTAGGGTCGGGGCGTTACAGTTGGTATCAGAGGAAGTTTAGTACAAACCTTGGTAGCTAGATTTAGATAAACTCTGATTAGAGCACGTAGACCTAAGATGAACTTTGAGGATTAGTATAAAAGAACTTCCTAGAATTTTGGTATTGTAGAGATTTTGTGAGTTTTCCGAGCAATAAATCCCTGTCTGGATACGAGCAGGTAGAGGCGGCTCTGGCACAGATGTACCTAGGGGTAAAACCCGAAAACACCGCTTTGAGCTAGACTCGAACGGGAACTGGTGCACGACAACGGGCCTTGCTGCACTCTTGGTTACGACACTCCCGGGGGATATGCTTAGGATAATTTACATTTTCTTTACAAACGGATTTAAGTAATATATACATAAGATGGGAGTAAATGACCTTGGTTAATCCTAATATGTTTCAAATTGAGAATATGGTGACATTTTAATCTCTAAATGATTTTACGAATACTATTACTCACACAATTCTTTCTGGTTTTAGTCAATGGCTGGATTCCAAGGAAGTCATAGTGACTTTTAGAATGATGTACAAGGTGGGAACGGTGGTGGAAATGAGCAACAAAATGGAATGTTGATAGGCGTAAAAGATATCGTCTTTATGCCAAATCAGTTTTCCAAAAATATGATCAACAACATATATATTAACCAACTCCCAGACTCAACAAGGAAGAGAAAGGTGATAAATGATAAGATCTCCAGCAATGGAGACCATGGAGAAAAGAAAACTCAATTTTCATCATGCAGGAATTGTGGAAAGAGACACCCATGAAAGCGTCTCAATGGGACAACGAAATGTTTTACGTGCGGGAAGGAAGGACATAAAGTGAAGAATTGCCGAAGAAAAATGAAGAGTACTATGGAAGAAGATAAAAATGTTCCCAAGAGTCCATTTACAGTCATTTGCCGTAAATGTAGGGGACCTGGCCATTACCCGAGTGAATGTCCTATTTTATAGGATATTTTCTTGCTCAAAGAAGAAGCTATGTGGAAATAAATGGTTGGAGAAAAATTTAAAAAGTATTAGCACTCCTTGTTGATGGGTTTACTTTGGAATAATTTTCTCTTGTATTTGTAACCCCTCAGTTTTCCATGTGAGAATGATATTTGAGGAATAATTGTCTCTTCTCTTGTGGATATAGGTATAAATAACCATTTGGTTTTATATGATCATTGGGGTTTGAGAAAATGATAAGTTATTATAATTTGGGGATGAAAATGCAAAGTATGATATAACATTTGTGGTTAAATTATGTTATTTTGAAAAATTTATCTCATTTTGGTAATATTATAGAATATAGTTTTTGAAAAAGGACAACACGTAGACCGTGTGACAACCCGTCGCGTCGGACAAAGCTGTGGGAATCGAACCCACAACCAAAGTGCGATTGGTATTTATCACCTACCACTGGACTACGTGAAGTCCCTGGTTAGTATGACTATTTTTTTTTGTTAAATGATTTTATTGATCAATAATAAGATGATTTGGGTTCTTATGTCTTAACAAATGAATACCCTTGGTATAGGAAAATGATTTGGTGATTAAGTGATAAATGTTATTTTGGAAGATGTTCGTTTTGTTAGGAACACTATATGCCCAAGGAAAATATAATACAATGAGGTTTCATTTGTAGAGTAATGGTGGATTTTTATCTACATTTTATTGTTGATTTATAGTGATTTGGGTTATTTATGGAAATGATTAACCTATAACAGAGAATATGTGATGATGTTAATTACTTTTAAGTATGTGACTTTAAGAGTATTTGATGTCATTTGGAGATACAATGTAACATGGGAGACTACATAATCAAATTCTTCTATGTTTTGGGTTTCAATATTAGTTTGGATTATATTAAAGGATTTTAAGGAAAATTGGTTATTAAATGGTATCTATTTAACTTTGGGGTATTGTTGGTTTAATTTTAGAAATTAAGATTAGTTCATATTTATCTCAATGAATATCCTTTTGGGGGATCATTAGATCATTCACTAACCATTTTGGTTTTGATTAATCTTCAAAGACAATGTAAATATATGGTTTATCCTGCATGGATCATGTGATTCTATAGAAGTTTATTCTAGCTCTTCCAGTGTGACCAAGTCTTCTTGAATACTCATCGTTTAAAAAAAATTGAGTTAGTGGTGGAAATTTATTAAAGAATGAAAATCTACTTAAAATTTAAGTATATCTCATAATGTTCTTAGTCAATATCATAAATGAATTCCTCTTCCTTATGTAATGTAACTTTAAAAAAAAAATTGTTGTCCTAGATGGTACCTTAAATCATCACTAATTTATGGCTTTGGGATTCTTGGCCTTTTCATAGCCATGTTCTCTACCACTCTCCATCAGATAATTGATGGTTAGATTTCTCCTCCATATCCATTTTTTCCTACATGGAACCCTAGTATGTGTTATTTTTGGTAATCTTCATACTTTCCACTATTTATTTTAAATAGAGGCCTCATTAATTCATTTTTCGATGTGGGATTTCAACTAAGATATTTTGAAATGTCAAAAATGTGTGATCCCAATACCCTATATTTTGTTGAACCGATGGTACTTCAAATCATCATAGATTGATGAGTTTAAGGACCTCAATTTTATACTTGTTTGTGATTGATGACCTCAACCACTACCTATAAATATTTACGTTTTTCCTCCAATTATATGTCTCTAATTGCCACCAATGTTCTCCTAATCGAGATCATAATTTGGTGGTGACCCTTTCATTTCTCTTTTCCTCATATTAAGACTAAATTTTAGTAAACCAATTTCCGATGTGGGTTTTCCCACAAATATATTTTCTATTTTCAACCTTTTATTTTCGAAGAACAATTTCAAATTGCGAGGACGCAATTTATTGAAGGAGGGGAGAATGTAACACCCCAAGATTTCATAGTGTGTTATTTCTTCAAAATAATTCAATAACTTGCACTACACGCAACACCGAGTTCAAGCGCACCATGACTTACCAAACAAGCCGTTCAAAAAAAGGTTATGAATAGTATTAACTAAATTTTAAACTTTATATAATCCTTATAATTTTAGAATCCATATTATGAGTTTCTTAGACATAATGTAAGAACAAATTCATCTTCAGTATTGTAGTTTTACCAACTTTTAATAGTGAACCCTTTTTAAATAAAATATTTTAAACTTTTTGACTAAATGGGGACATCAAAAAATTTAAAATAAAACATCCCAAGCTTCCACGGTACGCTTTCCTTTGAATAAAACAGTAGCGTGTGTTGTACGCAACTTCGAGTTTTAACACACACCACAACCGATCAAACTAGCCGTTATGAATAGTAATACTTAATTTTTTGAAATTATATATATTTTATATCTCAAAATGGACTTCATTTTTGGATTCGGAATATCAAATTTAGCCTAAGGTGAAATTTTGGTACTTTTCGGATAACTTTCATATTTTGATGAATAGTAAAAATTACTAAATTTTAATTAAAAACAACTTTTTTAATCAAAATAATTAATAGTGATAAATTCTGAATTTGAGTGGTTTTAAAGTATATTTAGAATATATTTTTACGATTTAATATAATTTTGGTCATTGGACATAATTTTACAATTAAACCGAACATAAACAAGTGTCAATCTTTTGATAGTTATTATCTCTTAGAAACACGCTTTTTGTTTTGACAACGGGAATTAATTTTAAATTAATTTCTGCCACTTCTGTGTTTTGAATTTAGAAAAATGGATTCCATATTTGGAATCAGGATGTTCAAATTGTGTAAATAGGTAACTTTTATTTTTAGACATTTTGAATAATTACTGCGGTAAATATTTTATTTACCATGGTTAAGGGTAAATCTGGTAAATAAGGGTTAAAAAATAATATTATAATAATACTAAATTACCCTAAAACGTGTCTTAACCCTATTGGTTGATACATGGTCGACCATGGGCATCTTTGGGTCAATTTTGGGACCCCATTGATCCACTTGTAAGTGATAATGACACTTTATTTTAATTAAGTTAAAATGAATACAAAAATGGCATAAGCTTACATCTTTTAAAAGAAAAATTTTTACATAGGGTTATACATGTTGGATTTTCGATTTTAAATATTCATTAGAAAGCTAAAAATATTTCCTAAATAATGATATTTTATTTATAATTTTTAGACATCAAATAATTTAAATTATTAATGACACAATAATGATGCAATGTTTACCTCATTAATAAATCATTTAAATAAATAAGATTATAATGATTAAAATATTATCTAAAACCTGTCCAATTCTTATTGGTTGATGTTATTTAGAATATGAGTCATCTTATCTTCGACCTCAATGATTTTTGAACCATTATAAACCGAATATAATTATATTATAAAGTAATACTTTCACTCTTTCCTAAAGAGCCCCTCCTCTCCCTTATAAAAGGAGACCACTTCTACTCATTCCTCACACCTCTCAAGCCACTTGGCTCGTCCAAACTCTGCCCAACTACGCTCCCCACATCCCTCTCCTCCTCCTTGAAGCTTCCCCTTAGTCAGAAAGCATTTCAAGAAGTCCTTTGGTTCCAACCAAAGTGAGTTACCTAAATTAAAGGTAACATTTTCTCTTAAATTATTTTCAATTATTTTGCTTCTCCAACCCCCAAACTCTTTTTATTTCCTTTCTTTTGTAACAACACCAGTATCCACAATATACTAGGATGTTTTTATAAGAAGGATTCAAACTAAACATTCACACAACTCCATCTAATTTATGATGAACATAATGTTTCCGTGGATGGAAAACTAACGCCTCACGAAACGATGATTGTTCAAATACGTCTTACCGCCTCTCATGGTGGCCATTAGGATGGCACTGTAATTAAATATGATATTAATGATATATATTTTATATATAAGCTTCTGTAATTCCATTTTATTTCATACAATTATTTGTTTCATGTTGTATATACATACGATAATTTCATTTGAGGAAGTGCGGACTACCGCCCCCTTAAAATGATATGACTCGTTCATACCACACATGGAACGTATAAAGGATGGTGTTAATGAACTTAAGTAAAATATATAGAATATTATATTTTGCTGGAATAGTAATATACCTATGTATCATTTGTATTCAATTCTTTTAAAATAAAAATTAAATGGAAGTAGCATTCGTGCGTACGTACGGACTACCGTCTCCACGAACGCGATGAGATTCATTCTCCATCGTATCCATTCAAGTATAATTATCATTTGATGATTTAAAAATGATGTTTAAGGACTTGATACCATTCTGGATATGAATAATATACATCCCATTAATAACGAATATGGCTCACATAACAAAGAATATAAAGTAAAATGAACCCGTTAACACCTGAAATGACGATAATTCTAACATATTATTAACAAATCAATGTTAAAAGATCATATATGATATCATATTAAAGTAAATGATTCTTGTATTATTCAATAACAATTATTTCACCATTATACATGAGGTAAACCTACCATCGACCAAGGAAAAAGTACAAAGTAAGGGATTCTCTTATCTCACTTTCAATTCCGTGAGATTTCCATTGTTCGCTACTAAATTATTGAAAGTGGTGTATTATGTACTTCCATTTGATATATATTATCATGATTCAATTTATATTTATTTTATTCTGTAAATCATTTGGTGGTTATTAACTTTTGGCCATGCGACTCAGTTGATTAACGTGGTAAGGGGTTTCTTGTCTCACTTTTAATTCCGTGAGAATTCCATTGATCACCACTTAATTATTGCATGTGGTGTACGTGTACTACCCATGATTGTATTCATTGTGTAATATACTTTATTTTATGGGTATTTACATCATCATGGTATGATCTTTCTTTCATGGGTGTTTGTTTCTTAAGTTACCTAATCAATAAGGGAATTTGAGATTTCAATTTCCACTCATTTGGCTTTACGCATATTTCATTGATTATATTACCCCAAGATTATGTGTGGAATCACTATTCATTTGATTATGTCATAATTTCCACTCCCCTTCCTGTGGATATACTTTTGACACACATAATCACTCCATTGAAAATTCTCAAGTCATTGATATGAATTTGATAAGAGTAATTTTAACTCTTTCACCATTTGTTGAGTTAAACATCCAATTCGTTGGTGTTGTTTTTACAGGAATATGTGTGAATATACTTTGATTTTTTTACACTGAATATCCAATCATATTTAGTGTATTTATATTTTTCACACATAATTATGTTGTTGATTTATCCTTAACCTAAGGATATGGCCTTTACGAGATATTTCATCTCAACTTACATTCCATTGAGACTTCTTTGTTGATATACACCAAATCACTTTTATATAGTGTATATAATGTACTTTGAGATAGTATATCATGAATTCCCTTTATTCTCATGATATTACAATGTTTTGATTAACTCAATTATTTTCATTCAAGTGTCTCTCTTTTGGTTAGAATCTCTAACTAAAATACCATTTTTAAATGTTTTAAAGACTTATTCATCTAAATCTTTCTCATTAATGTCCATGTTTTAAAAATGGTTTTAAGGATTTATTTATATGGACATTAAAGTTTAGAAATTAAAAATCCTTTTAAAAGGTTTCAAAGTGGTATGGGACACTTTGATTCAAAAATCTATTTTTAAATGGCTTCTTGACAAATAGTGTGACTTTTAAATGTTTTCAAGAAAAGGGGGATATTTCTCTCAAATAGTTTTGATGATTATTTTAATCTATGTCAATATCCTTCATTATTCATGATTGAGGTTAATGTGATACAATACAATCTTCCATATTGTATCAAATGAGTTATATTTGACTGTGGATGTTCTATTTTTATACCATTCATGGTTTGTGGTTAAAGTATTGACATTTCGTATGATAGTTTTAATACGTATGTTTATTTTATGCTTAAACCTATTCATATGAGGAATGCATTGGACTTAATAAGTGACGGGTGGAGCCCTCTATAGCTCCTCGATGCATCGGTAGGTCTCATGAGACAAACTAGTGTCTTGGCACAAGGCCTTGGCAAAATCTTATTTGTAGTCTTGGCACGAGGCCTTGGCTATGTGGTTATGATAGTCTGGCATTATGCATTCCATCATTATGAAAGTGGTTATTGATATTGCATGTGATCATTCGACTAGTAGAATATCCATGTGAGTAAGTAAATGGCATTATTTCATTTTATTTATGCCATACCATGTTGAAAGTTCAAGTTTCAAAGGCTTTTGTTTTAGTTATAAATTGCCTTAAGTGTTTATGATTATTTATGAAAGCTTCTGCTATAATGTTATCCTTACTGAGCATCCGAGCTCACCCCTTTCAATGTTTTATTTTTTTTTCCAGGATTATGAAGAAGTAATTTATGAATGACCTGCAGGGATAGTATGAGGGGATATGAAGACAAGATGTTTTTTTTATGATGTAATGTAAAAATTTATGGATGTATCTAGTTATTCCAAGGCTACTAAACTAATCGGTCTTTCGAGACTTGATCTTTCTCATGATCATGCCAATGTTATGTAATAATGCACCGACTCTGGGTAACTAGGGTCGGGGCGTTACAGGAAAACAACCCTTAGGTGTTTTTCATACTCCTATTTACTTTTATAATATACCAAAATGTCATCAATAAACACAACCACAAACTTATCTAAGAACTCATGAAATATTCTATTCATAAGATCCATGAATACAACAGGTGTATTAGTTAACTTAAAAGTCATAACTAAAAATTCATAATGACCATACCTAGTATGGAATGAAGTCTTCGGGATGTCTTCATCCTTTACTTTCAACTTATGGTACCCTGATCATAGGCCAACCTTCGAAAAATTCTACGCTTCCTAGAGCTGATCAAACAAATCATCAATATGAAAAAAGATACTTATTTTAATAGTAATGTTATTAAAGTATCTATAATTGATGAAAAGTCTCATTGAACCATATTTTTTCTTAAAAATAAAGACAAGAGAACCCCATGGTGAAGTGTTAGATTGAATGAATCCTTTATCTAATAATTTCTGCAATTGCTATTTAATTCCAGAAGTTCCATTTGGGTCATTCGATAAGGGGGTTTAGAAATTGTCTTAGAATCAGGAACTAAGTCAATAGTAAACTCAACCTCTCGATTAGTAATAAAACCAGGAAAATCAATGGAAAAAACATCAAAGTATTTATTTACCATCGGTACATAATTAATTTATATAGTTCCATTATCTTCAAAAATATGATCAAGATAACTTTCATTACCATCCTTTATTAGTTTCTTAGCTTCCTGATATGTTATTAATGGTATGAGTTCATTCTTGTACACAAAATAGAATTATTTCTAAAAAATACTTCTTTTTTATCTACAATATATTGTATCATGATAAAAATAAAGCCAATCCATACCTAGAATAACATCAAAATCTACTAGAGTGAAAACAAAAAGGTTTGAAGGTAAAATCTTTCCTTAGACAAGGATATGCAGATTCTTATAATTTATTTTTTCCATAATATTTCCTCCAAATGTTTTTACCATGAGATCTAGTTTCATTTCATGAGGTTGAATTCCCAATTTATCCAAAAATTTCTCAAAAATGAAGGAATGTGTAGACCCTGAATCAAACAACACATTTGTGAAATCTGTAAAAACAAGAAATTTACATGATACCACCTCATTTGATGGCTCAACATCTGCTCAAGTGGTTGAAAATGATTTTACCAAACCATTCTATTTTCAATCTTGCTGATTCCCTGCTTAAGTGACTAACTTCAGACAAACATTAGCAAAATGAACCAATTATTTATAGTTAAATCATCTCACCATCGACTTCTCATTAATTTTTTGATCATTTTCCTTACAATCATGATACATGTTTCCAAATTTTCCATATCAGTATAATTTCTTAGAATTTACAATACATTCACGAGGATGACTTTTACCACACTTTTCACAAGAAGGTAAATTCATTTTCTTACCTCCAAACTTATTTGATGAGTTGTTCCCCATTTCTTACCAACCTTTCCACTTCTTATTCTTGTCATAACGATGCGTATATGTGTTATAAAACTCCATCTCAACGTTTTCATCACAATAAACAAACGTCTCATAGCTTTTAAACTCTCATAAAGCCAGAGATCTTCTCAAAAACAGTTTCAAAACAGTGTAAAATCTATTAATTTTACTTTCAAAATCTTAAGTGAAATCCAGTACATACCTGGACAGTTTTGTAAAATTGTCTTCATTTGCTACCATAGAATCATCATCTTTCTTCTTCAGTTCCAAGAATTTCTTCTCCATTCCGAGTCGAACAGTTTTGGGAAAATATTTTTCCAGAAAAATACTCTTAAAATCATCCCATTACAGACTATCAAGATCATATATTTCTCTTGTATTCTTAACCAGGTATCACCATTGATCAGATTCACCTTCCAAATGATAAATGGTAGTATTACCTTTTGATGTTCTGAACATTCTGTGACATTAAATATCTTTTCTAGAGTATTGATCCATCCTTAGGCTATCACTAGAACTATGGTTCCACTGAATGATGTAGGATATTGCCTCATAAAATGATCCAAAAAATACATGTTTCTTCATAATTGATCATGTTACTATCTATCATGGATACCACCCCCATTTACTAATTGAGTCAACTGATCCATTGCTGTCACAAACTACTTGGTTCCGATTCCCACCATTCTGGGCTGCAGATTCGTACAAACATCTGCCTCTTGGTGCATTACTACTTCAGCTTCCCTATTTCTTCTATAGAAAACCATTTTGAATAGACATAACTTAGATGAAACAACATGTTAATCCTTAAATTCTATAACATTTCAAATTACCATAGAGTAAAAATCATTTATGGTACTCTTTTAACATCATCCTAACCCCTAATGTTATCTAAACCATCCTTTGATACCAACTATAAGGACCCGACATTAAAACGTTAATTAATCTTGAAATTTTAGACAAGTGAATACATTATTACACATTAAATATATTTTTAGGTTTAGAGTTTTAAAGAATTAGGATATCTTACATACATGACACACCACATTCATACAAGAGGATAATACTAAAATAGTATCCATTTTTTTTTCAAAATATAAAACATTAAAACTTGAAACATGATTTCTTTAACAAAAATTCATATCAAACATCAAGAATCCCTTATTTCTCTTACCCATCCTTATATCCTGTGAAAAACATTTTAAAAACTTGGGATAAGTATAAAACTCAATAAGGGGTATAAAGAAAGAAAGTGTTAGTCAAGTGATAACATAAAAACCAATAAAACCCATAATTATAAAAACTTATATGCATAGAAAAATCATGTAGTTTCCTTGGGAAATATTTTACATATCACTCTTACATTCACCCTTACACATGGAATAACCTTTTGGTCAACTTCCATCTCCGGAGTACCCAATGCATTGGAGAGATATAATGGGGCTTACCCGTCATATCTTGAGCTATAATGGGATCAACCCAACATATCTTGAGCTATAATGGGCTCAAACCAACATAAATAATGTCCAAGGAACATATCATGGTAAAAAATTATCTTTAAATCAGGGGAAACCACTCATTCTATACACATTAAAAAAATCCTTTTGAAATTTATTAAAGAGATTTTTATAAGGATTTTTAAAGGAATGTCCCTTAAAAGATAAATGGATTGAGAATTAATAGAATGGAATGAATATGTGAATACACTATAAATACACATATTTCAATATAATATAAACAAAAATTCATCACACCAATAATCCTAATACCACATAATGAATAAAGAATAAGGTTAACCCAAAGAATGGAAATTGGGTTAAGAATTCCCTTAACTCGGGTTCTTGTTACTTAAAATGTGTCTAAACCTACTGTATAATGGTTAAAAGAGTGTTATTAATATATTAATGAAAAATATTAATGTTTATAACACCTTATATGATCATTTTATAGCAATATTCGACACATTTATTAGTAATATTTTGTTTTCTACATTACTTTTGGTGTGTTCTTTACATGGTTCCCATGATCGGTTCATGATGGATATTCTTGTTGATTGGAAGTAGAAATCCAGAATTGGAATGGAGTGGTATTTAAATGTTTCAATAAATATAAATTATACCTTTTATCATTTTTAATTCTATCATGAGGATGATTCATAAGTAAAATCCTTATTGATATTTGTTTTAGTCATTTTAGAAATTATTCAATAGTAAAGAACTAATTTTGTTATATAAATTAATAAAATATTTAAAAAATGATTATAGAACCTAATATATGATATAATACATAAATTATAATATGGTTCAACCATAAAAATGGTTTCATGACCAGTTTTTAAGGAAGTAATTGAAATTAAAATCACATCGTCCACGATGTCATTAAATCGACACATTACAAATAGTGTTTTAATTTCTTGAATAAGTGGGAGAGGAGAAGAAGTATAATGGTGAATATTACATAAAAATGATGAAATACAGAATATATAAGACACTGGATCATTTATTCTTCTGGTATAAGGGGAGATGAGGAAAGAATGAGAAAAGAAAGGAACTCAAAATAAAAGAAAAGTTGAGAAATCCCTTACTAAAATTCGGCAGCCTAACGACTACACAACATGGTTTTAGAAAACATTAAAAAGATAGGGGACCGGGGTCAAACATTCCAAAAAATTAATCATAATAAATTGAAGAACTAGAATAAAATGGAAATAAGAACATGGTATGGAAATTTTAAAGTTATACCACATAAAAGAGAACTTGAATGGAAAAAGGAAGAAGTTGAGAATTCTCTTACCTTGTAGTGTAACTCCTAATACTTGAAGGTTGAGATCTTGGGGCTTTGAGGAAACCTTTGGAGGAATAATAGGGAGGTAAGAAGACCAGATCTTCATTGAAGAGGAATTTGGAATGAATGGAATGAAGGAATGAGTTGGTATTTATAACAAAAGTGAGGGAATGTTTTACTAATTTCCAAGGGACACCTTATTTGTGATATTAGCAAAACCATGAGCTTGAACATGGTGTTAGCCACTTGGTACACCTCATATATTAATTTACTATACAAAAGTCGACCAGAATTGTTACATCATTATTACATCATTAATTATGTCGTTAAACTTACCGAAAAATCAAAACTATATTTTTACTATTCACAAAAAATTCACCCTAACTATTTTTATGCGTAGAATTTAAAAATGAAATCCAGTTTTTGAAAGTAATTTTCTAAATATTAGTAATTTAATTTTAAAATAAAATCATAATTTATGAAAAAATAATTTTTTTAAATTATATGACTTTTTTTAACACCTTGAAAAATTAATCAACATCTCATTATCTTATAACCTTAAGAAAATAAAAATAATAATACAATTTACTATTCATGAGGGTCATATTACTATTCATAATGGTAGGTTACTATTCAAAAAAAAAAATTTGGTTCCATTAGACTCCAAATAACTTACCGATCACAATTGTAGATGATCGTTTTTTGAATTTCAAAACATAGAAGCTGAAAAATTATGTCTAAAGGCTAGTTATAAATATCTACTTAAAACGAAGTTTCATTCATTTCAATTTATTTTTTAAAACCTTAGTGTGATACACATATTCATCTCTTTAAATGTGAATATATATTTGAGACTTTTGTGGTCTGTATATATCTCACACTTCTCCCCAAAGAGATATTGCCGCCAGATTTTCAATGCAAAGATCACAACTGCTAACTCTAGATCATGCATTGGATAGTTTTGATCGGGAATTTTCAACTGCCATGAGGCGTAGGAAATTATTTTGTCATTTTTCCTCAAATTAAATAAAGGGTAGTCTTATAATATTTTCTAGAAGAATATTCCTACATACTTTAACATGTGATACAACACTTATAGAAGTTTTTTTTTCAAATGATTTATTATCATTTCTGGTGGGGACTCAATGTTCTTAGAAAAAATATAATAATAGGACATGAATTGAAATAAATTATGACATACACTACTTTAAAGTAGTCTTTAAATGTAATTAATTCATTTTTATCCATCTTAGCATCATACTTTCTATGCTCCCTTGATCATGGTGATTGTTGATGCTCATCACGATTCTCTGCCCTTGAAATAAAGCACTGTCTTGGATAATGCCCGACTTCTCCACATCTATGACATAGAATTGTGTATGATGCCTTAGATGGAACTTTGTTTACATCCATTTTATTATCTATTTAATTGAAATTTGGTAATTTTTCCCCCGACTTTCAATACTTAAATCACCTCTTAGTCCCATTGTGACATTCCTCTTGGTGCCTCTTTCCACACTTGTTGCACGAAGGAAATTGGGCCTTTTTCCCCTTATCACCTTTATCAGATGAAAATTTATGAGATTTTATCTTCCTCTTCCTTGAATCATTTTGGAATTAAACAAAGTACCAATTGTTAATCATGATTTTTGATAGCTAGTTTTTCATAATCATGATACGTCCTTCTTGAGCTCCCATCTGATTAGGCATCTCATTAGGGTAGTCATTACATTGATCCTCACATCGGTTGTTATCCTGATTCCTTATATTACCAGACATTGGCTAGAATAAAAGAAAAATTAGAGATGAGTATCTTAAATAGTTTAACACATAAATGAGAATCCAATGACATTAAAGGGACAACTTATAAATTATATCTATCTTCTTAACTTAAAAATTTCCAGGCTTCAATATGTGTTATCCAAGATCTATTTCCTAATGTATATTCTTAGGGGATTTTTTTATTCTCTTAATAATGGTACTTACTAAGCTTATGAATTTACCAAAGTATATCCCCTGGGAGTGTAAAACCAAGATTCCAGCAAGGCCCATTCTCATGCACCAGTTCTCATTCGATTTTAGCTCAAAGTAGTGTTTTCAGGTTTTACACCTAGATACATCTGTACCAGATCCAACTATACTTGTTCATATCTAGATAGGGATTTATTTGATTGATAAACCACTTAATCTATGATCACCAAAATTTATGGATGTTTTTCTTATACATAGTCTTATACCAAAGGCTTTCACTAGGGTTTTCTAATCATAATCCCAAAAATAACTAAACCTCCCTCTAATACCAACTATAACAACCCTACTCTTTATTTCATACTTAAACATGATTTATTACATAAAATTGCACTTAATAGAACCCAAAAGATCAATATTTATAGTTTCTTTGAGGATTAGGAACATTACATTACACTTAAGACATAAAATATAAAATCTTTATTGAAAACTTCTTTTACATGACCATAACATTCCTTCGTACTTAGTATTGTGTGGGATAACCAGAGGACATACATAAGAAAAGGGTGAGCTATAAAGACCAATAAGAGAGTAAAAAAGGAATAACATGAATAATACAATACATGTAAGGAAATAGGTATATCAATAGAGCACAAGAGAAACATGAACATAAAGTAACGATATAGTATGATTATCATAACATAGAAATGTGGCAAAAACTTAAAACACTACATCATTAACATAATGGAATTAGGTAAAACCCTATCCCAACATGGTGGAATAAAGTAATATAAAGGAATAAAGTAAAAACATGTCCTAACATGACATATCATGATACTAAACATTACCCAATGAATTGGAGAACTATCAGGGTCCACCCTTCATAATCATTTCAATATCATGCTTAAGTGTGCCACATAGATCATATAACATGGATTCATTAAACATAAATATTTATTCCATGATAAAGGAATGCATAATAAATACATGAAATTATATAATAAATAATTATATGTTCATAAAGTTGAATACCCGTGATAGAGAAATGGGAATGGTATTCATTACATGATGATTTTGGCATGGAAAATCACGGTGCAATTTCGACAGCCTAATGGCATGACATAAAAATTCATAAAAATGGTGCTAAGAGAGAAATGGGTATCTCATCATATATAAATGAAATGAAAATTAATGGGGTCATATAAATACATATCACAAGACAAGAAATTTGTAAATATAAGGCGTAACATAATAAATAAACTTGAAGAAAGAGGAGAAATGAAATAACTCTCATGAAATTTTAACATGGTAACCAGTGTACATGGGAGGGATTAATGAGAGAGAAATAGGTCTCCCATCATGAAAAAATAATAAAGGATTTATATGGAAGGTGATAAAACATACCCCATAATTTTTAATTGAAAAATAAAAGGGTATAAAAATATAAGGAAATTTGGACAAAAAATGAGAAAGAAAGGAAAGTGAGGATCCTTTATTTGGATGTGTGATCCCAAAGAATTGGGAGAGGCTTCTTGGGAGTTTGGTGGAACCTTGGGAGGACTATAGGGAGTGTAGATCATAGTGATGAAGAACTTAAAGGAGTTTAATGATGAGGAATGGGTGCTTGGGTGGTTTATATAGGAAAGGTGGGGGAATTATTTATTATTTAGGTTTTGAACACTACACGCTAAAAGATTCAAAACCACAAACCCTCACATGGTTTTTGACCATTATTTATGACAAAGATGTGTGGAAAAAATTATTTTATAAGGAAAAGTGGAGAATAAATTAAAATATTATACTTGATTATGTGGAGGTGAGTCACACCCTCAATGAAATGAATTTAAAATCATAAAATATGTTATACATTTTGGAGGATTCACTAAGGCTTTATAAAATAATTAAAATAAATAAAAAATCACATTATTTTAATTTTAAAACATAGATTCGTCCAAATATACATGTTATGGTATTTATTACATCACTATTGGGTCATTATGATGTTATAAAACACACTATATATTTATATATTATTTAATTTTTACCCAAAAATTTGATTGTCTCAGAAAATTATCAAAAATTCACCGTTGGATAATTTTGAAATCATGATTACAAAAATAATATTCATTTTATCTAAATAATTTTCTAAATATGTTAATTTTTAATTTTAAAATGAGAATTGACATTTATTGAAAATTGACAGGTTTTGACAAAAACAGTTTTTAAACCTTAATAAGAATTACATTTGACTTCATAAAAATTATATACTCATTTATTATTAATAAAATTAATTTAATAATAATTTTTTTTTAAAATATAAATTATTTCAAAAATTCATTAATTCCTTAAAATAAATTATTTAAAATTACACTTTCCATTTTATTATATAATAATATAACTCTTATCAAACCTATTACCTAATAATTTATAGATAAGAAACTAATATAATCCTAATTTATAAGATTTTTTTTATAATATTATAAATAAAAACCATAGTTTAATATAATAATGTATATATTTCTCAAAAGTAGTATTTTTACCTAAAAAATCATTTTATCAAATTCATCATTTTTTTAAGAAAGAATATTCCCATAAAGGAGTTGATGGAATAATAATTTTTTATAGAAAGTAATTACACAATAAGTAACTAATACCATGTTACATAACCCCTTATAATAACCGTATAATACCTAAGGGTAAGGTGTGCGATGGTAAACGACTCTTGGGGCGGCTCAGATAACATTTCCCGGGTGGTAATCTCTATTAACTTGAACTTCTCCTATAGGTGATTCCATTCAAGCTTAACCTATATAAGCTCACCTTGGGCTTGGTAAAGATTGAAGACCAGTGATGCTACCTCCTTTTTGAGCTATGATAAATAAACTTCGTACGACCTGAGTCTACTAGATGAGGCCATTATCTCCTTTGTGTATATCGAATAGATTTTTTTTAAAACCTTATATTTATATCAGTTGTGTGATCACTATTAAATGTCTATATTATAAATGGTAATGATACTTAATGGTTATTTAAAATCAATTGGATATAATAACACAAAATAATTGCATATGTTATCTATATCAATAAGAAATTAAAAGAAATGGAATTTTATTCATAAACAATCAGGTCGTTACATAAATATTATTATGTTACATTATAACCTTTTTATTATAATGGTGGGTAATACCAATATTAACTAAATTATAAAAATATGCTTTATAAAGGTATATATAATTAATTCTTGGGTTATAAATTAATTACAAATGAAAATAAAACCCATTTCAAATAAAAGGAAATGTTTTTATAAAAAAATATTTAAATGAAAAAATTCTTGATGGATTTTATGAATGAAATATATTTCTAATATATTCAATATAATGTTTAAAATTCATCTTATATGTTTTATGGACGTCATAAAATAACAAATTTAATTTTTCAGATAAAAGATGTATTTTTCAAAAAAAATATAGTTTTTCCACCTTTGGATGGCACACCCATTTTAAATCTAGTTTTTTTAAAAAAATTATATTATATTTGAAAAAATAAAGTTATTATTTTGAATTGGGATATAAAAATTTAATTTGGATGAATTTTTGATATTTTTCTGATAACTTTCATGTTTTTATGAATAGTAAAAATACACTAACTTTTAATTGAATTTCGTTTTCATCGAAATAATTTATATGGTTAAATTGTATTATTGAATGGATTTAAATTATAAACAGATTATATTTTTTTTCATTTAATATAATTTAAGTCATTGGAATTAAATTTACATTGAATTTAGATGTAAAAAAATTTCAATCTTTTGCAATGTTTTAACTTTTAAAACACGTTTTCTCGTTCCATCAATGAAATTAAATTTTTAATTAATTTATTCCAATTATGTGTTTTGAATTAGGAAAAATTGATTCCATATTTGGAATAATAATGTCCAAATTATTTAACTAGGTCCGTAGGTGCCTTTTATTTTTGGATATTAGGAATAGTAACTTTAGTAATAATTTTTATTACCATGGTTAAGGGTAAATCGAGTAATTAAACGTAAATATTATATTATAAAAAATATATAAAATTACCCTAACAATTTAAATAATTTAATTTGATGAGTATTTTACGACCAGGAGTATACTTGGGATCCTTGAGTTGATTTTAGGACCCCTTGGATCCACTTAGATGACATTAATGCATTTATAATAATATATTCAATGAAAGTCATTTTTGATACACTTTTATTTTTAACAAGTAAAGTATTTTTAATATGGGGTTATAAAAAGGATATATTCAACTATAAATAGTATTTAGAAATCTAAAATTATTTCCTAAATCATGGTAATTTATTTATAATTTTATAGAAAATAAATAATTAAATTAAATGGTGACACAATGATGATGTAGTAATTGATTTATTAAAAGAGGAATCAAATAAATGATATTAATAATATTAAATGTAATTGTTATGAGGGTCATAAAAACGTTTTTGTAATTTTTTTCAATAAATTAGTATTTTGATTTTAAATTGTAGTTATCATATTTAAAGGAATATTTCGAAATAATAAATATTACTTTTGAAATCAGTATATAAAAATTTTCAAACTGTAATTTTTTTCATAATTTTTGGAGAAAGTCGAATTTCTAGGAAAAAATTAAATATTGTATAAATATATTATATGTATTATGACATCATAATGACATAAAATTAATTTAATATATTACATAAAAGGTATACATGACCAAATATATATTTCCAATTTAAAATAATGTATTCTTTATGTTATTTTATTAATTTTATAAATCCATAATGGATCCTTCAGAACCTATTTTATATTTTATGGTTTTAAAATCAACTCATTATAAACTTGACTCCCATCTACATCACCATGGAAATTATTTTAATTTTTCTAGTTCTTATCATTATAAATAACGAAAAAAACTTCTCTTTGGTAGAAACCATGCTGTGTTTTTTCGATTTCTCTATCATATAGTGTCTAAAACCTAAGTTTGGAAATTAATAAGGAATTATCCTCTCATTTTCTATATAAACCCAACAAACCTCCCATTCTTATTTAGTAAAAACTCTTGGAGTATTAATTTACTCTACCCTTCCCTCTCTATATCCCTTTCAAGGTTCCCTAAATCTCTTAAGAATCTCTTTCCAATCTTTTAGAATCTCCCTCTCAAGGTAAGGGATCCTATAATTATTTTCTTTATTTAGGATCCTTCTTTATATTAGGCCTTTTGACTTCCAATTGTTCAAGTTGGGATATATTTTCACACATACCTATTACTATCCTTATTATTCCAAATCAATGATATACCCCCTTCACTCTTATTATCCCTTTTAATAAACCTTTATTTACACCTATTATGCTGTCAAAGTTATCCTATGATTTTCCATGCCAAACATTTCTGTTGTAAATACCCATCTCCATTTCCTCTCAATATTATTCACATAGTTGAACCTATCCTTAATTTATTGGGAATTTACATTTATTTAACCAACACTCCTTAATATTTTGGTTAAAATTTATGAACTACATTCTTATGTTGTATGATTTATGTGGCACACATATGCATGTACATGATATGAAAGTGATTGGAGGGCCTAGAATTTTATATCCCTATAACACATTGGGTAATATTTTTATCTCATAATATTCCATTTATGGTACACAATAGGTTATCCTAAGAACACTATTTTATGTTTCCTTAGATTATATCCTTGGATCATGTTTATCATGTCATGTTTTATGTTGTTGTCACATTACTATGTTTCTTTTATGTTATCATGTTATAACATGCCTTAATGTTCAAGATTACAATTCTCATCCCTCTTATGTTACCATTATATGCATCTTGGCTCAAATATACTACTCTAACTTATGATATTTTTTCTTATTAACTTACTTGGATTTGTATCTCATCCATTACTTATATAATTCCCCAGGTTATCCTATACAGTTTTAAATGATCCAAGGAATATAAGGGCATGTTTTTAAGTTTTAAAATAATGATTTCATACCCATGTGTTGAGTTTATGTTCTATGTACCTAATTTAAAAAAGAAAATAAGCCTCATGATATTATATGTGTTTATTAAGTTTATATTTTTTTAATAATCCATGAATTAATGTGAGGTAAAATATGGGTTTTCATAGTATAATCACTAACCACCTTTCCCTTTTCCTTTAAGGAAAATTAAACTGTTATTCGTGCATTGTGAAGACTACCAAATCCATGAAGTAACATGTTCATTTTACTTAAACACATAAAATGGATAGTTTAAAAATGTAAATTAATATATAACTATTATATCTACAACTTAATTAAGGTTCTTAAATGATAAACCATATTACTATTTTTCTTCATACTAAGAAAAATTAAATCATCATCCATGAGTATGTGTGGATTACTGCCTCCATAGAATGATTGATTTCAATTTTTATTTTCATCACTACCTTTAATGTATGGTCATGATAATGGGGTTAATTTATAAATATTATTTTTATAAAATTATATATTCTATGGAAAAATTGAGTCACCCTATTAACAATATGAGTAATAAACAATTGTGGTAAATTCAATTGTCCAAAAGTGTATTGTATGATAAAAAATGATATATTCATACTATGAAATAAAATTTTCTAGTTTATATTCATCTTAAAATTATTGAAAATTATGGAATAAAACAGTAATATATACTAAATTATATAATTATTCATTTGGTATAATTATATTACAATTAAATCAGTTAATAATCATCCATTAATTATGGTTTGTTCTTGTTTGGTTTGGTTCAACCACCAACTTGAACAATGAAATAAGTTTAAACCATGAATGAATATGGGAATTTAATTTCTTGTTATATATGATATAAATAAGTAAATAATTTTTCTTTGTTTTTTGTATGGTAATATAAAAATTTAACTCATTATTTAAGCTAACAGCCTTCGTATGCTAAGAATCATTGAGACAAGCTCATATCAAATTTCATCTTCATTAATCATATACAAAACAACCATAGAATTAAATTATAAAATTATATGTTACTTTAAAAAATTATTAATAGTATATTTTGTGATATTTTAATTATTATAGTTTTTATAATAATAATGAACAAAACTACTTTTACAAAACTAGTTCAAAATGATCATGATTATTCACACCTGATTTTAGAAATAGATAATAACTGTTTAATATGTAGGCATAGAATAATTATAAATTAATATTATAAATTAATAATATATATGAAATTGGTTCTTAAATTAGTTATTAATATAGTTACTTTTGTAATATATGAAGTCAGATCCCATTTCTACCAAGCCTGAATTGATTTATGGGGTTCTTTGTCTTAAATTTAATTTTTTGAGAGATATTTCTTAATATGTACAATGATAAATTTAATAAAATTTTCTTATAAAATAATGAATGTCTTTAAAATATTCATGGGGTTTTAATAGAAATATCATTTAATTTATTTAAATGGTATTTGATTCAAAATATACAAATGTTGAACTGGCTTTTAATTAAAGTGTTACCCAAACCATAGGGGTTTCGATTGGAAATCTTATTTTCAAATAAGGATTGTTTCAAAAGATAATATATTTTTGGAATTTAAATTCTGTATGAAAAACCTAATCATTTTAATTGTATATTAATGGGTATTTACATGGATCTTAAAATTTTAATTCCCCTTGACTCAAATTTTACCTGAATTGTTTCTTGTAAGTTAAACTAAACCCATATCTTCTTCTTTATTGAGGACCTATATTTTTAAATATCTATATTCATTGGATGCGTTTTAAAGTTTCATTATCTATGGTTAAATTATTTATTAATTTTATCATCTAATACTTAACCATATTTTAAAAGGTTTATTTTTTTATCATTTTCTATGTGGGTTATTTTAATCAAAATGTGAAAAACTTATTTTTAATGTTTAAGTGTGAAAAATTCATTCCACTACCTTATTTATTTTATTTGAGTCTTTCTTTCTGGTTTTCATTTTTTCTAAATAAATTATTTTTCTATTATTTTTATAAAATATTTCTTTTAAAATTATTTCAAAATATGAAGAGTATTTCTTATTTTCAAATTATTTTTTTATAAAACAAGTAAAAATTTTTACCATCTAATTTATTATACTTGGATAAATCTTAAACTTGATCAAGGATATTCTTCAAATGAAACCAACCACCTTATTTATCCATAGGGATTAAAAAATTTCCATTTATATCATCAAAATTATGCATCACTTCCTTTGCGTTTCCTATTTATTGAAGTTTTATAAACCTATTGTTCATCCAATTCATTCTTTATATAAATAAAGTCTTTTTTATTCCTTTAATAAAAGTGTTATCACCTAGGTTCCATATGTCGACTGATTAAAGAAATTATTATCATAACCATATACCCTTTATCTATATGGTATGAGTACCATATGCTTTATTATCTTGATTAGATGGTATTTACTGAGAAATTTATATAATTTCATTTGATATCCATTTATTTTCCATGGGATTATCATTTTATGATTATTTATGTAATTATTAATTATTTAATTTTGTAAATACATTTTAAATGGATATGAAACTCATTTTCATTCAATGGGTTATTAATTCTATAAAAAGTGAAGGATTTTTATTTGAAAGTTTTATGAAGCACACTTTATTTCCATGGGTTCTTTATGATGTAATAAGTGAATTATTTTCAAGTGGTACTCATCACTATGGATTAATGGAAGGTGGATTAATATATCACCATATAATGAATTGATTTAAAGTTTATATCCCATTCGATAAGTATTTTAGAGTACATTTTAGTTTATCATAATTGCGAGAACTAATGGTGTTCCTCATGAAAGCAATTTTTTCCTATAATAATGGTTTTCCATATTTAAAATATTTCATAGCTTTATTGTAATGCCCCGACCCCAAAATCCCAGATCAGGTTCATTACTTATTATATTGGTATGATTACAATGAATTAAATCCATGAGTACCAAATAGTTTAGTAGTTTTGAAGAAACTGGATACATACATGCAACTCAAATTACATTGGGAGAGGTAAAAAAATACAATACATTACAAAAACCAATAAACTTCATCCATGAGAACACAATAATTGGTCACCTCATTATAACCTATTGAAGATAAAAAATGAAAGGGGTGACCTGAAATGATCAGAAAGGGTTAAAAATAGTAGAAGCATGATCAATAATAATCAAATCATAATCAAAATGGAATAGTCAATGTGGCATGGTGAATAAATGAAAAACACATGCCATTAATAAATTAAGAATGAAACTACATCCATAGATTTTGTCATAGTGAATACCTCATGGATAGTAATAACTGAAAATGAATAAAGAGAATGATTATTAATTAGACGTCATGTATCTGAAACATGATACCACTATACTATTAGAATGGTTTAAGTATGTGGGTAGAAACCCATCTGATTTTTGGAAACAAACTCGAAAGGTTTTTCGCCAACCGATTTGTCTAATGAGACCTGTTGATGCATCGAGGGGCTATAGAGGGCTCTACCCGTCACTGTAAGTCCAAAAAATTCTTTATACATAGATATAATATAAGTGAAATATGCCTTATCAATACCCATATATAGTAGAGGATACATATTCATCAAAGGATGTTGACATAAATAAAGATACTTTTAAATGAGACCATTAAAAAATTATTGAGGAAATAATTCTTAAACATTCCAAAGTGTTCCATACCACCTTGAAACATTTAAATCATAATCCCTTAGAATATCATGAGAATAAGGAGACTCTTGATATGATATACTGAAGGGTATTACATACACCAAAACTAAGAAGTAAGTTGTGAACATGGAATATATCTCATAAAAGATAAAGTGAGATGAGAAAAATCCTTTTTCTTTGAAATGAAGTGTTGTTTTGGAAAATAATTTATAATTTTCATGAAATCAGATTGTAAACATGTATATCCCAAAAAATAAAAGGTAAGGTCATTGAAATTACATTTTAGGCTTAAATAAAATACTATTTAGGTGAAATCATTTAAAAAGAGTTTTTAAAGAATCTTTAGAAATATAACATTTTAGTACAGTTTAAGGAATTCTTTAAAGAGATTTTAAATCACAAAGGCATGTTTGCTTTTATAAAACAATAAATGAACCAAAATAGATTTTTCACTTTAAATTTTTTTATTTTTTAAAGATAAACATGTCTTAAAACATATTATAGAGTGAATGTCAAAATAGGTAAGAATTTGAGAATTTCCTTGAATCGGGCTTGCATTTGAGAAGAATTTTTGAAAGATTCTTTTAAAACACATAACTCCCCATAAATGAAGGTATGATTCTGATTAGAACACATATATATAAAATTTACACAGAAATTATGAGGATTACATAAGAATTAATAATAATTTAATTTAGGTTAGTAGATAATAAGAGTAACCTGAATGAAAATTGAGGTTTGGGTGGAAAACTCTTACCACTTTGTAGTCAATCGATTTGTATACCCCAAAATTAGTAATCTTAAAATGATACATTATATAACATAAAAATAAGGATATTAATGATATTTTACATCAATGGTAAGTATAAATACACCATATACAAGTATTAGTAGTGAATATAGAAAATCTCACAAAAATGGAAGTGAGATGAAGAAACCCCTTACTTTAAGTTCGATGGTGATATTCACTTGATATTAGTGTCCTAGATAACCAAATTAAATTAATTAATTAATATTTCAAGAACCTATTATTTATATAATTTATTTATTATAACCTTATTATCTTCATTCATTTTTTTATGGCTTTAAGAGGTTCAATTTTATTGTTTTCGAAGCATTTTCTTCCTTGGTTTTCATGACCGGTTTACTTGTATTCATGAATGGAAGTTTGTTTTAAATCTAGTAAAACATCCAGAATTGTTAATATATATTATTAGTAAAATTATAGGGATATAAATTATATTATAATTAATCAGGTTACATACCATGAGGATTACTTGTTTGATAAAAGATAATGATAAATGCTTGTTTTACTTGGCGGTTTTGGGCATAATGAACTTGATTTGAATTATTATTTACTATTATGAGGGTGTAAGGATTTTAGAACATTATATAAGATGAAATAAATATATTATGATCTGGTTAAACCATAAAAATGGTTTCACAACTATAATTGTAGATGGTCATAAAAATTGAGAACCTGTCGTCTTTGAATGTGATAAATTAACACATCTCGAACGATGTTTTCATTTTTAGTATAAGAGGAGAGGAAAAGAGATATTATGATGAAATATTCCATTAGAATTATAAAATTAAAGTTAATTTAAGGTAATTTAATTATAATATTATTTTTATGAGTGGATATGAAAAAAAATAAAAGAAAGTCACTCAAAATCAAAGAAAAGTTGGGAAATTCCTCACGAAAATTCAGCAGCCTAACAACGTCACTTAATATTTAATAAAATATTTTGATGATAGAAAAAGGGTATATAATAATTAATACATAATATGGATAGTAATTGAGATATGTAATTAAATATCCCAACATAAACCAATTTAAATTAAAAGATAATAACATAATAAGAGTGCTTGACAAAGAGAGAGATTTTGAGACGAAAATTCTACAACATAACGGCTATGAAACATGGTTTCAGAAAACATTAAAATGATATGGTACATGGGTCACCAATTCATAAAATACTCATAAAATAGTACAGGGAAGGAATAATATGGAAATAAGAACATGGTATGAAAACTTAAAATACATACCACTTAAAAGAGAACTTAGATGGGAAAAGAGAAGTTGAGAACTCTCTTACCTTATAGAGTAACTCCTAATACACGAGGGTTGGGACCTTGGGGGCCTAAGGAAATATTTGTAGGAATAATAGGGAGGTAAAAATACCAGAACTTTGTGTATTATGAGTTTGGAATGAAATAAAATGAAGGAATGAGTGGGTATTTATAGTAAATGAGAGGGAGTTTTTTATTAATTTAAAGGGACACCTCATTAGTGGTTTTTGAAAAACCAAGGGATTAACCATGGTATTTTCCCATGGTATTAGACACTTAGGACATCTCAAATAGTATTTATACTATAAAAAATTATACCATCACTTTATATTAATTATCACATCATTATGATGTCATTAAATATACCAAAAACTCAAACATGTAATTTTACTATTCACAAAAAATTCAAGTATTTTATAAAAATTCCAAAAATTCACCCTAACCAATTTTTGATGTGTAAAATTAAAAAATGAAATCCATTTTTAAAAAATAATTTTCTAAATATTTTTAATTTAATTAAAAATAACATAATTTATTAAAAAAACAACTTTAAAACTATAAATTGTTTTATAACACCTTGATAAATTAATAAAGGTCCCATAAAATTATATTATAACCATAAGAAAATAAATTGAAAATTTATGATTACATTTTATGAAAATATATTTCCATTTTAAATTATTAAATTAATCATAAATTTGTAATTAAAATATTTATGACATACATAAATACCAATACTTATACTATGATCATTTTTCACTTATAAGATGTCTAAATTGTATTTATACACTCATGGGTGAAGTATCTATTTTTTTGGCCAATTTACTATTCATTACTATTCATAATTTTATGTTACTATTTATAAGGGTATGTTACTATTCATAAAAAAAATTAAGTTTGTCTTATTGGACTCTAAATATCTTATTGAACACAACCGTGTATGTCAAGTTTTCAAAATTCAAATTATAGAAGTTAAAAAATTATGTTTATTGGTTAGGTTATAATAAAGTGTTATTTTGTAGATAATAAGTGTTTCGTGCATTCTATATTAAATCTGTTTGTAAATTCTTGGGGTATTACATTTATGATTATTATCATTCATATGTTATGATCACATAGATAATTTGTATTCACTCATTCATGTATTTTGTTATGAAAACCAATATTCTATGATTTAAGATCTATAATTTATTGGGTATAAGTTTCTTATGTATCTTTATTATACTCATATTCTCATATTATTATCATAATGATTTTCAATCATTATCGATTATGTTTACCCCTACTGAGAATCTAAGTTCATCCATTATGCTTTCATTTCCCCATGTTATGATGATAGGAAAATTATGAAGTTTATTGAAGAGTATCTTATGTGGAGAATTAATGGGAGATGTTGAAGACTCATTATTTATTGACTAGTTTCATATATAAATGGAAAAATTTCTAATTGATATAAAGAACATTGGTATTGTTAGTAAATGTTTTATCCTAATTTTGTATAACTCTATACCTAATTGGTCTCAGGAATGTATTGTAATTATATTTTTTCTTTAAGTCATGTAATTTAGACAGTCATGTTTATGAGGTGTTATACTATTATTTCATTACCAATATATTAATCTTCTCAATCTCTTTCATGTTAATTATTTTAAGATATATCGTGCCATATATGAGTTTTTTACTACTAAAGATCATTGGATGATCCCCTAAAACTCCTCAATAAGATAGGATAATAACACATCAACCCATAATTTTTTAATAACCTTGTTAAAAAAGGCTATTTCAATCATAAATATCCATGAAGGAACTTTAAAAGTTGATATTGAAGTAAAAATTCCCCAAATTAATAACATTGATTCTATGAAATATCCATATGAAGTGAATTCACTTATTTCAATATTAAATTCTGATGAATATAATCCAAATGAGGAATTTGGTTTTTTAGAGAAATTTTTTCATTTTTTTAACAAAATGAGATTTATATGTTCTATTATAAATATTTGAGAAATGATAAAAAATTATGTGAAAATATTTGAAGATTAGTTAACATCTAATTTATTTAATGTTATTAATTTTCTATTCAATTATGAAGGAGTTGATAATTAATATTTTGTGTGGAAACTTTATTCTATTGATGTCAGTAAAAAAAATTGAAGCCATATTTAGTCCCACACCTAAATCTAGAATTGAAACATTTCCCTCTAAATTTAACGCATTATTCTAATAGTTGGAAACAATAGATCAATATATATGTGTAGAAACAAGAATTATAATCATGAATAAAAAATTATCAATATTTTTAGAGGATATGGGACAACAATATATCTAGATTTATGAGATATTCCATTAATCATTTATAAAATATTCATATATAGAATTATTCTAGAAAATGATGAAAACCTATTAGGAATACCCATAGGAGACTTACCTAATAATGATTGAAGTTAAAAAACATGAAATTGAAATGTTATTGGTAGAATAAATCATTTAAACCATTTTTGATTCATTATGGGTTATCCCAATTCATATAATTCCCAAAAAATATGGAATAACCATTAAGAAAAATGAATAAAATTACCTAAATCATATGTGGGTAAAAAAGTGTTGGATAATTTTCATTGACTATAAAAAAATGAATCAGGTCATAAGAAAATATCAATTTATCATAACAGTTTTTAACCAAAGGAATGAAATATAGTTAGAGAAAAACCCATTATAAATTTTTATATTGATTTTCAAGACTCTCACAGGTGCCTATTTCCCTTATTTGTGATAAGAGTTTTCTATGATCCAATTGAGAAAATTCATGGGGTATTTTATGATGACTTTATTGTGTTTGGAAACTCATTTTTCACTATTTTAAAAATCAAGATATGGTCCTGAAAACAACCATTGAAAATAATCATATATTCAACTTTTAAAGGTTTTATTTCATTTTTGGTATAAGAATTGTTTTTAGACATCCAATTTCACCAAGTAGGATATGGGTTGATAAATAAAAAATTTAAACTACCAATGCAATAACTTACCCCACTTGTATGAAACATGATAAATTCTTTTCAAGACATGTAGAATTTTATAGAAGATTCATTAAGGTTTTTATTATATTTTATTTTCCACATTGAATAACACTTTTAAAAAATTCTATGTTTACTTTTGATTATCATTTCATGGATTCTATGATAATTAGAAGTGTATACTTACTACATAGCTAGTCATACAATACCCAATTGGACCACCTATTTGAAATATTTTATGAAGCTTTAAATCATGAAATTAGATTATTGTTTTGATAGGGAAATAAATGATGGAACCATGTCATCACACATGCTTCCAAAACATTGGGTATAACTCAAACCCATTATAAAATCACAGTAATGTATTTTTTATACTTTTTTTAGCATTAGATAAATTCAGTTTATATTTTTTGGTTCTAAAGTGTATATTTTCTATGATCATACAACCATTTGGTTATTGATGAATAAGTTAAAAGATAAGGCAAGGCTATTGAGATGGAGGATGCCACTATGAGACTTTGATTTATAGAAAAAGAAAAAAATAAATAAAAATCATGTAGCAGGTCACTTGATTAGTCTATCCTATATAAGAAGGTATAAATTATTAATAAATACCCATTAAAGTAATTCAAACTTGGTGAAAATATTTATTTGATTAAAGTATAGGTACCATGGTATAATGATTTAACACCCTGAATAAAATCACTAGATAATATCCATCCCAGAGAGACATGTGGCCTCAAGAATGCCTCCCAATATGCTAGAGGTTATCAACTAGTAGTGCTTTCCCAAATTAAATGTTGGGGAGATAATTCCCATGATATCATAACCATAAATGTAAATAAAATAACAAAACACTATCCATAACAGATAAACATATTATACACAAATCAATAAAGCATAATGGTATTAAAATATTTTTATGTATACATACAGTTATATATCTCAAGTGATCACCCACTTGTACAATCACATATAAAAAAATAGAAAAATAAATAAACACACAATGAGTCTATACTTCCATCCCCAAACCTCACCTCTAACTTATTTTCATATCCCTTTATATATGCTTCATACTAATCCACTACATAATATTTCTCTATATTTATAAAACAAACATAAGGTTTTCTCATACACCAGGGTTCTTGTCTATGCTTAATAAGTACACATAAGAAGGGTCTCACCAAGTTCCTTTAATATACACCATAATATATGTGTATATACATGAGGGAAATAAATTATAGAATAAAATCACACATGCATGTTTTTTGGGTCATCATGTTATAACAAGGCCGCAATGATACCCGACTGTGCCTAGCTCGACCATCACTTGAAGAAGTTATATTATGCCATAGATCATGAAGAATACCCAAAGACTCGGGGTATGGAGTCATTCCTTATCTTGACCACAACCATCTAACTGAGGGTAGGTATTATAATAAACTACAACCACAGTATACCAAATCTTGAACACTAACCTATTCTCAAGGTAATGATCTATATCATAAACCATCCAAAAAATTCTTACTCATGGTAGGGTCTATTCTAACACCTTATCACTTAAAGAGAGTATATACATCCAGTCATGTACCAAATCACATATCATAGGTTTACCACTACCTTCTCACTCATTATAGGATCATTACAACACCTTTTAGTTCATAGTGAGTCCAACATTCATATTTCATACAATATCAAAACTCAATCATGACGACATAAATAAAGGAAGGGTTCTTCTAGTACCTTCTTACTAAAGGTAAGGAAAACCATCATGACTAGTCATCCAACACATCACACTAGACACTCACCTCTCTTAGGGTTGGTCTCACAATTAGAACCTAACCACTTCCATCTCACTCATGGAAGGTTCCTTCCAGCACATTCTAATGCAAGGTGAGGCAAAAAAAGCTATCTATCATCAATAATACACATAGATAGGTTCACACACCTATAAACACACAAGATATCACATATATTCCTATAATCTAAACAAATCTTGAGTTGGGTAGTAGTATCTTAAGACACAACACTACATATCAAAGCATGCATCATCATCAATCAATCTTCACATGATACTCTTATCATGGAGATCTGAATAAAAAATCACAATATTCAAAACCTATATTCATTCACATCTCACTCATTAGACCAATGATTGAATTTTCTAAACTCAAATGGTCTCTAATAATTGATACCGATCCACATCATTAACCCCACAATGACCCCACAACCTATATTCCTGACCTAAACTTTGTCTAAAGAGTCTTGTCCAAATCCCCTAATAATTCCCAAATTATAACCCGCCCCAACTTCCGAAGGACTTAACCTATATAAATCACATCAATTCTGTTTGAAAACTATTTCCATGTCATTAAGACACTTATCATAACACATGATGGGCACCATCATGCATCTCTTATATGAGAGTCATCAATCTGATCATCTAAAGGAAACCCTCCATGTCACTCTATGTTTATCCCCATAGATCTTATCCCACTCATAGAAACTAACATGATACTTTTCCATCCTTATGATTGTGTATTCAACCAAGAATGAGATGTACATGCATGTCACCCATTATCCCTATGTCTATGCCTCTAATGCCTTCCTAATATTCCCTATATACCCACCCAAGTTATTAAAAACTCATATAACATCCAATGACCAAACCTTAGTATGTCGAAAACCGTATAAAAAACCTAAACCCCTTAGTAATAATGTTATAATGCAATCCAAAATACTAAAGGGTTAAAGAAACACTCACACTAGTACAAGGGGTCTCACTAAAACTCTTTATTTACTTAGGTCCATCTCATTACCAATCCTTTTTATAATAGCACATATCAACATATAAACATAAAATACATGCATAAAAATGTATATTTTTGAGCAGTATAGGGACTAACTATATTCATATAGGACTTACCATATCATTCATGCTCTTCTTATGCCTTGTCCAATCTCATACAAAGTCCCAAACCCCAATATCAATACATCATAAAAAACAATTAACTTTAAATTTTTTTAATTAATTATTCATTTAATTCTTATGAGGAATAAATTGAAAATATCAAATATGAATTATTGTGCATTGAAACCATTTAAAACCTAGTGTTTTCATCATCCAAAGATCTCTGATAACCAAATTGAGAAAAAGATCCATTTATTGTGATGATTTCAATCATGATCATATAGAATCATTATAAACCATAGCCTAAATTTTCATAAATTAATGGGAAACAAAGGGGGAGAATAATCAAAGGTAAGATAAAAAACAATATATTAAATCAAACCAGAAACATCTTAAAAACACCCATTATAAAATAGGGATGAAAGAGATAATGGAAGATAGGGACAGTTGGACTAATGACCCTTGACCGATTCCCATTTACCCTAAATCATGATGGGGAAAAAACCAAAAATATGTATCAAACCATATTTTTAAAAAATATAAAAAGAACAATCATATAATGAAACATAAGGCTTGAAATGTGATGCTCCTCCCCAGTCATCCCTCATGATAGAACCCATAACCTCACATCCAAACCCACTTATTACAGGGACTCATAATGAAATTAACTCTATATTATTTGTATGAAAAATATATCCAAAGAAAAACTAAAATAGAAGGACTAGGCCTTCATAGTATAGCCTTATACAATCATAGATTAACCTTATCTCAACATGGTGTGGATTTAGGGAAACATACGGTGAAAACTTCCTATAGGATATCTATCACAATGTGGCCCATGGGTCATGATATGACTAGCCTTCCCCACTTAATTTCTTTAAGTAATTTGTAAAAGTCCTCATATGAAATATAATGGTTGTGGTCATTGTGTGAAAACCTCTTCCAAGGTTTAAAATCTTTTCATAAGGGTCTATACCTTATATAAAATCCCAAAAACACACACCATGTTGTGAAACCTAATGGACATGGCACGACCAAATCCCTTTATTTAATGGTTTCACTCTTTTATAAATTATGATTACTTATAACTCTCTATCATAGTGTTTCCCTCAACTTCCATTGAATAATAAACCTTAAATAGAATAAAATCAATAATAGTTCAATACAACTGGACTGTTAAACTAATACAAGCACCCAAAACACTTATTGGGTCTATAAACACTTCAAAAAACATCTCTTAAAATGTTCCAACCTTTGAAATTTCAACCAAAATCCCAATTCTCCAAACATCCCCTCCCCCATATCAAAAATTGAAAATTTCCTTAGAAAAAAAAGATCTAATTTTTTTTAGGTAGTTATAAACACTCCACCATAAGGCTTATCATCCTCAATAAGTACTTAGAAATGACTCTCACCATCAAATTGATCAACGAGAATCTAATACTTCTCATTATTCTTGATTTCAAACTAAATCAAACATATTTTTATTTTCCTTATGCAAAGTTCAAATAAACTACGTTTCCCTAAAAAATCCTTAGTTTATTGTTGATAAATATTCATTATACTTGATACAATTCACCAAATATGGTTTCCACCTTACCACACCTAATTATACAAAACAAAAATAGTTAGTCTTCCTCTGGACAAGTTTTCTAGAAAACACCCATCCTCACCCACTAATATGATTCAAATCACCTAAATGGGATTACTTACTTACAATAGGTATTAAAAGATTATATAAATTCACACACTGATTTCGAAACATGAACCTTGGTGTATTTCTATTATTGTATCCTCAACTAACCAGATCCACTATGACACTCCACCACAAGCACCAACACATATCTGATGAGAATCACTCTTGCATCACACCCAAATTCTATCCCAATACCAATTCCCACACAGCAAAATCATTCAAAACTATATCTAAATAAAAGAATCAGCTATTTTCCATGAAACTATATGAAATTTTATTTAACTAATCACCAGATTCCCAATTCCATTTTAATAATCCACCAACCAGATTCAACACACTCACAACCCTGTTGATATGATGTTCATAAATCAATGACTTCCTTGATTATCCTCACTATAGAAGTAAAATTATCATATACACACTAAAATAAAAAATGTATTATCTAAGACCCATGATCCATCCATTATCGAATGTAATGACCAAAAGTGACCAACTCACCCATACCCAAGTTCCAACAAGAAATAATAATAATTTATTTTTTCTATATTTCAAATAAAATTACCATAAATGTTTGTTAAAATTCAAAATCAATGAGGGTCACACACTTTAATGGAAAATGTTTCACTCCCACTCATATGGATTACCTTACACTCATCCTTGAGTAATACATCAATCAATTTCAATAATCACATGTGTGTTATTCCACAAGATCCACACACTCTATTTATAAAAAACCCATATCAAGAACCATTATTATATCCATTGTATCATGTTACTATAATATTTCAATAATATTACATCTTATTATAGATGAATCTCTTATAACTATCATTATAATAATGGGATTCTATTCTCAAAGGAAATATATTGATTACTAAAAATATTTGCTAATAACTGAATGAAAATTCTAACTACATCCCTTATATAACCCCTCGTATGATAACATATTTAATCCCATTAAGATCCAATGACTCTCCTTGGAGTATTATAAAGATAAGGTAACTTATATTTGTACTAATTAGGTTCTCATAGAACCCAAATAATTTCAATCATACCACACACAACCCACTCAAAAATTATCAATCCTTAAAGGCCACCACATATAACAAACATAAACATCCCCCCATGCATCAAGGATTTTCCATAATAATATTTATGAACCCTCACTCTCCTATTCCTTGGAAAAGTGATCCTCTAATAAATCTCTTGATAGTTCTTATTCCACTATGCCACTTGATCTTAACAGAACTAAATGTTTTCTATTCTAACTTATCACACAACCAAACTCACAATCCATTGAGTCACATCCTATCAAACATAATCTCAGGCACCTAAACAAATGACCAAGATTACCTCACATGAAAATCTCATCTAACAAAAAAAACTCTTCATTTTTTTACAACAATATTGAGGCATTTAAATGATTTCAAGGCCTACCATGCCTTCCTTATGCCACTCAAAAATGACACCCAAAACTAACAATTCTATAAATAAAATAAATCATAACTTCCATCCAAACCTTGAAACCAAAATTAATTCATGTCCTTTAAATCCTAAACTCAATGCATTTTATAATACATTTTAAAATCTATCAAGGGTATCATTATCATCATGATAGATGGTTCCCATCCAAAATCAACTTTTAAGTATACCACTATTCTATCAAATTAACCATCGTTGCGAGATCCAATTCCTAATCTAACCCACTAAGGGTTACAATATATCACATACACCCAAGGAATGTGTCTTATTTTTTAGAGAGAATCTCAAAATGGGATATAAATTACCTTTTATTAAAAATATTATGTTTTAAATAAGTATATTAACACTAATATGTAAAATAATAGAACAATATGTTTGTTATTATTGACACTTTGAAAAGTGTAACCCCTTTCATCGGTGAAACCAATCCCAAATAAGCATTTAAAATTCATGTGAATCCTACTAGTTTAAATAATTACATCATATTTAGATAAAAACTCAATTGTGATATTTAAAACTAAGAAAAATAATCTCATAACCCTAGTGAGTAGGAATTCCCACTGAAAATATATTCATGACTCACCAATCTGAAATATATCACAAGATCTAAGAAATTATTTAAGTAGCTATAAATTTTAACATATTAATATAAATCAAAAGACACTCTTATGCCACATTGTGATGCCTCGACTGAAATCAATATATAGTATCCTAGTTGGATTAGAACATATGCCTAGGAGAACCTCCCCACATAATAGAGGTTGTTGATTATAGATGTGGTCCAAAATTATATTTTTGGGAAAATATGCCCTTGATATCATAAAAATTAATAAAAATAAAAATCTTAATAACATTCATGATATATAATTTGATTACACATGAATCTACAATGAATCACGCTATAAAAAAATGAATATATAGTCATACACTCATACATTCAAATCATTACCCACTAGGATAGTCATATATAAAAAATAGAGAAAATAATAAATATAAATGGAATATCTACTATAATCCTAGAACATCACCAATAACCCCACTCTAAATATATTTCATGAAGCTCAATCCAAATCCACTACACACCCTATGATAAAAAATATATAACACATATTAGGTTTACACATGAACAAGGGTGCCTATAAAAGGAGAGAAAAATACATTTTAAAAGAGTATATCCATGTTCCCCTAATATAAACCATCTTATAAATGTGTATTCATAAAGGAAATAAATAACATAATTACTACATATAGGCATACATGTTGGTTCATTTTGTGAAAAATATGTTACCATAAATTTCTTAACACTGTAATAAATTACATATTTCCATAGATCCTGACCGATAACCAAAGACTTAGGGTAGGGTGTCATACAATGTCTCAACCACAACACTCTTACTTAGGCTTGGAACCATATAAAACCTCATTAGTTTACTGTAAAGTCTCTACCACAACCCTCTTCTCATATTAGGGTTCCAAACTAAAACCTAACCACTACCTTCCCACTCAAGGTAGAGTCCATGCCAATATCTCCTCACTCAATGTGAGGGGATACACCCAGTATCATACCACACTATGATCATATCCCATCTAATAACTTCTCACTCAATTTAGGATCCTATAGTGCCTTATCATTCAAGGTGAATCTGAAATCAATATCCCATACCACATAACAACCCGACCACTACATTTTTAACTTAATATAGGGTTTATCCATCACCGTCTTACTCAATGTGATTCTAAGAATCTATTCGCATCAACTATCACATCACAATGACAACTCACCTCTCTCACTTTGGGTCTAAAAATCACAACCTAACCACTACTATCTTACCCAAGGTTGGGTCTTACCATGAAATTCTAACTCAAGGTGAGTCTATATATCATGTCCAATATCAACCATACACATAAATAGTCACACACACCTCACAACACACAGTTCATCACAACCTATCCCATATGCTCACTAACTCATGATTTTGGTAATAATAACTCAATTCCTAGCCCAATGTGTCAATGTTCATTGCATCATCCATCATTACTTATAAGTTACTCTCTTTAAGACCATACAAATAACACAAGTACTAAATTTTAAACAAAATTTCATTCATATATCACCCATATAGGAATTTATTAGGTTCCCAAAACCCACTTTAGTTTCTATGAATCAATAAGAACCTACATCAGTTACCCCAAAATGACTCCACTACCCATAAGACCTACCTTACCCTATTCTAAAGAGGCTGATCCAACTCAAACGTTAATTTTCATATCATGAATCAGTATTTCTAACCATGGACCAAGATAAGCTATCTTACATCAAGTCTCTTGGGAACTAAATTAAAAATTTTTAAGAAAATTCTCACAACCCATGCTTGTGTATAATCTCACATCATTAAAGGAAGGCCTCTAAGGCTTATAATCCACAGGAAACCTTCCCCTTTATACTACATCTATCACTAGATGGATTATCTTGATTATAGCACTTAATACGATTCTCCTCCACACTTAAGAGGGTGTATCTAATGATAGATGATATGTAATGTTTTCGCACCCATTATCCCTAGGCCTAAGCCTACCATAACTTCCCAATAAGCCATGGGAAACATATATAGGATATTTTAAACTCATATCATATCATGAATCCCACCCTGGGTCTCTTTTATACCCAAAATACATCCTCAAACACTTAAATACATAATTGTCGAGCGATCCAAGGTACCCAAGGTGTAAAGATACACCTCATATGACTTTAATAGGATTAATTACACTCTATATATTTAGTTAGGGAACTCTTGGTACCAATCACATTTACCTTGACACATATTATCATGAAATCAAATATATTCATGAATAGACATGATAATGGTTTAGTTTTATAAGGACCACGTACCTCTATATATAAGTTGGGATCCTGGGTGTGCATTACTCATGCCTCATCCAATCTCACAATAAGTAAAAATTCCTTATCTCAAGAAAATGAAAAAAATTATAATAGTTTATAATGAAATATTAAATTTATTCTTATGAGTTACAATCCCCATAAACTCACCATAAAATTCATCATCACTAAAACCACATGAAACCTAATTAATCCATCATCCTAGGATCCCTTATGATCATACTAATAACAATACCCATAGATAGGGATAATTTTCACCTTGATTTGGTTGAATATTCACCAAACAACATCATAAATCATCATAAATAAAAGGGAAATAAAGGGAAAGAGTAATGGAATGTATTTAATGGTCCAAGATACCAAAAATTTCCTAGTAAATATCCATGATACAACCCTCTTAAAAGTGGGATGAAAGGGTGGAAGAAGGATGTGAATAGATGGATGAATGACCCCCTATTAATGCCCATATTCCAATAAATCAAGAATGGGAAAACCTGAGAATGATGGGACTATCCCTTTTTTTTAAACATAGATAAATTTCATACCATAGTGTGATCTATAGGGACCCGAGAGTGACATGCCCACCTAGTAACCCCTCAAGGTGTAATACAACACCTAAAATGCGGCCCTCATTTTTGGGAACCTATCATGGTTTCACCCCTCTGTACATGGAGTGGGAAATACTTATGTTTCTAGGTTAAAATATACGTCTTAAGACTTTATTTAATGAAATTTACACTTCATGATATGGCCTTATCACCCTATGTCATGGCCTATACACTTAAAGATATGAAAAATCATCATGATCAATTTTTAATGATGTGGCCCAGATGTCATATTTTCACTAGTATTTCTTATATAATTTCACAACGGAATAGATAAAGTATATTATAAGATACATAGGGGTTAGGTCCATGATGTTATTCCATCTAATATTGTGTGCCCTCTATATGTAAGGTTCTTTTTCTTAGAGAAAATACCACACAAAATATTCCACATCATGAAATCCACTGGTCATAGAGATACTTACTCCCTTTATATGATGGTTCCCATATTATCCATGATGTGATTCCTTCTTAACCCTTTTCATGGATTAACCCACACCCATTATAGTGTTATGATCTTCAAGAATAAAAAAATATATAGAAATGAGTCTCTTAAACCCTTATCTAATACTCACCTGATCACCATAAACACATCTCATTCCTGTAAAAATGTATAAAAAATATCCTAGAGATTTATAATTATTTGAATCTTGATCTAATTCATAATTATTTAAACATTCTTTGATATAAGTTGAGAAAATAAAATTTCCTCAAAAAACCATAACCTATAAAATTTAAGGTCATTACTATAGATATATTAAATTTTCTCGTAAAATTGAAGGATCCAATATATTTTAGTACAAAACAAGTTTCTAGACACAAATAAGAATAAATTTTTTATATTTGGAATCATATAAATATTTGAAATATTTATAATAATAAAATGATTAGGATATGTTTTCTTGAAAGTGAGGCATATTTTGTACTAGATTTTTTCTATACAGTATCTTTAAGAGGCCACATTATTCATTTAATAATTACTAAAAAAGTCCTAGAATTTGGGATATAGTAGAGCATACTACTTAATGAATCTTATTAGTTTTTTTAAAAAAAAGTAAGTAATTCAAATTCAATAGAAATATATTAATAATGCAATAACTTTATCAAATACCATTGAATTGTTTTTAAATATTAGTTGAATAGGGAATACATTTTATGAAACCATTTCCCATATAAATTTGATATTATTATATATTGTTAGCCATTGATTATTTTTTTGAAATGGTTGTAAGAAAAATCAACCACAAATGAATATTACACTATTGTTTATGATTTTTCCAGGACTAATTTTTTTGTGGAATTAGAATAATAAAGAAAATCAGTAAGGACTAAGGGACCCACTTTTTCATTTTTAGTGTGTAAGATTAAATGAGGAAGTATGGAGTGACCTAAAAATCATCAAAACTATATCATTTTCAAACTGGTTTAAAGGATGATGGTTCTAATAAAAATATTAATGGGATCTTGTAAAATAATATCATTCCAAATAATAAAAATTGGAGTTAATGGTTCAAAAACACCTCATGGTATTACTGAGTAACTTATAAACCCTATTTTTAATGATTCAATATCATTTGATCTCTGGGAAAATCTATAATTTTCTTATAGAGATAGGATAAAGGCCTATTGGGGAGTCTAAGAGATGAATATGAATATATAAAAATCTATATATAAAATGAAATTTTATATTCTTGTGCTGAAATATTTAAAGAGAGAAGAATTTAAAATTTAAAAATTTATTAAGAACATGGAAAGAGTATAACATGAAAAGAATATTCAATAAATATAATTTCACCCTATAGAAGAAGAGTTTCTTTATAACTCAAGATTGAAATTAATAACTAATAAACTTCATTCCAATTGATAAATTACATTTAATATCATTAATGTGTACCCATTTGGTGATATATGGATACCCAAATAATTAGATAAGAACCTATTCACTATCAATGGAGATGTAATTAACAAATATCTAAGAAATATACCATAAAAACTAATAGAGGATATAACATTTATTTATCCTTTCTATAAGTAAAAAACTAAGTTTTTATATTTTCATAACCTTCTTGACCAATTTCCTTATATTAAATATTCTCAAACTGTTAATTCTATTATAATTACCATAGTAAATTACATCATTCAAGTGTAGGGGAGGGTAACCTTAGTATTTTTTGGAATTAAATTTATTTTTCTTTTCATTTTCAAATTTTCATAATTTATCTTATTTATATTGATTTCTAAAAACATTTGTGATCAAATTGAATAAATGTGTTAGTTTATAACATGTACTAATTGTGAGAAACTAATATTATCGAAGAAATTTAACTTAGATGAATTATAAAATGAAATTATTTTTTGATTCAATTTTGGTAAATTCATGAAAAGAAAATTTATTTTTTAATCAATTTACATGAAATAATATCCAATGTTGGAATCAAATACCTATGATTATTTTGAACTATTTTTTATAACTTCTATATAAGGCCATAATATCATCAAATAACCAAGCCATTCTTGATAACTATTTTCTTAAATTCTTATCAATCCATGGGGTAATTAAGGAATGTCTATGGAAAAATATTGATGAATTTATTTGATTAAAAATACATTTTTATAATAAACTGCTCTTTTTTCCTACACTTATAATTTAGACCTTATTATTAATTAACAACCATGAAAAACATTTTTATGAATTTAAATTACAATCTCAGAATACCTAACTACCTATAGAGACCCATGCTTATTGTAAATATATATTACATCTTATTAGATGAATATGCATTAAATAACAATACTTTCCACAAAAAAACTATAAAAGGTTTGTGTATTTGGAGACTAGATGCATAATAATCATATTTCATGAAATTTCTCTGACATATCCAAAAAATATTTTCCCAAATAGTAATCTTCTTAGAAATACCCTACTTAAAATGTTTCATCATAACTTGGGGGGGAAAGAAAACGTTAGAATATGTGATCTTAGATTATTAGTAAGGGTAAACAAAGAGATATCAATCAATAATAATAAGTGATAATAGGATAATCATAAGGTAATTAGATCATTGTATTAATATAAAAATTTCATACCCAATATATGAAAGATCATAAACATGAGTTATGTAATAAAACATTATCATTTCAAATGACATAAATCATTAGAGTGAATAATTATCATGAGTCATAAGTTAAATAAATATACATAAAAAGATGTCATAAAAGTGTTACACAATAATATCCATAAAAACCATATCATATTTCAAGTTGAACTACTAACACCATTATATGATAGAGGATCAAGAATCACTACTCAGTTCCTATAATATAGAGGATTAGGCATGACCAAATGTTTCTAATATCATGGTGGATTAGGGATCCATACCTATTTCTCATAGGGTATCAATCACATCAACTCATTTCCCATAATTATATCATATGATATAAAAATATACACAATGCATTGGAGGGATATAACAGACCCAACTATCTCATAATGGAAACCAAACATATAGCTTCCACAATATCATTAAACATTAATCATTTAATATTAGCATAATCTATGGAAAATAAATATACTTTCATAAAAATTTCATCAAATAATAACCCATGGGAAATGAATAGGTTTCATAATCATCTCATCATAATAATCATATACCATTCAAATAAATAACAATGATTTTATCATTGGACCATATCCCCTATAAATCATAATGAATAAAAACAGATCCCATCATAGATGAAACATTTATTTAAAATATCACTGAAATATTTCCTTAGGAAAGTCTCATTTTCCTTTTGAAACCAATTATCTAAAATCTAAAAGTTTCCAAAATACTATGAAAACACATTTCTTTGAAAATAACTCTATAAAATTTTAGGGGAAACTTCACAGCATTGGGTTTCCAGGGTGGTGGGTAATTTTTCTCATGTCGTAATCATTAAAACCAAGATTCTTCTTATACCTTTGAAAAAATGTACCACATTTGGAAAATAATAAGAAAACTATTTTTAAACATTTTTTTTTTCAATTTTCAATAATTGGTAAAAATTAATTTTAACAATAACTTTAGAATAGTAAAAAACATTTCTAATTTTTTTTATATAAAACATGTATATGGATGAGAAATACTTTTCAACCGAAAGAGGAGAAATAAATACCACTTTTGTTAAAACTTTTTATGAACCATTTTTAGTATAAAAGATAGGAAAATGGTACGAAAAAATAAAAAATAAATTTATTAATGATTCAAGTATCATAAACTTTTCTAAATGTAAATACAATTATAAACAATCCTAATTAAAATGGTATTGAAACACAAATTCCTTATCGCTTTGGTAACATTTGAATTGTGAACCCCTTGAAAGGAATAACATCATATGAAAAATTAAATACAATGAATATAAAGATATTAATGATGTAACATATCAAATAGGAAATATATACACCCCATAAAATAAGATAGTTTCATAACATAAAATATATCCCAAAGAAGTCAACTTGACATGATAGACCCATACAACTTTGGTAGTCTCTGAATCAAAACCTCCAAAAAGTGATAAAATTATATGGATTAATATAATCAATATAATTTTCATTAAAATATTCATAAAATTAATTCATGGAAATTATATACACCACAAAATGAAAAAAAGTGGTTAATCTATCATATGTCTCATAGAAATAATAATGAGATAAGAAACCCTTACACCATGTCTCATCTTTCTTCGTACATGTTTGAAACTCTTGTATAATAAATATAGATTTATTAAATATATATATAATAAAAATTTTAATATATATAATACCATATATGATTTACTTATAACATCTTATCATACATTTATTAATACTTTTTTATTAAAATCAATGTTTGAGGTGATAACTGCTTTGTTTTTCATGCATGCTTCAGTTCGAAAGTCCTCGCCATTGTGATTTTATCATGGTTCCATCATAAAAAGGTTTTTAATAATTAAATTATCATAATATGTAATAATTATATAAAATTTTATAACTATTTATATAAACTGATGATGAAAATAGAATTACATCACTTTGTGGAGACGATTGTTCATATGTATGAATGAGTGATTTTTCCATCTTGTAATGGATGGAATGAAAGAAAAGTAAATAGTAATTTACCTATAAAGAAACATAATAAAATCATAAATGTAAAATATATTTATATAATACAACACTATAACCATCAATGTGAAATGGTGACGAAAAATGAAATGTACCACTTTGTGGTGGTGGTCGTCAACACATACGCACAATCAATGTTTTCTTTTTCTATAATATGGAAAGGAGGTGGATAATTTTTATTTTATCATAGTAATAAAAATTATGTCTATTTAAGATAATTAATTAATTATTTTTCAATATATACCATATATTTAGTGGATATAGAAGTATAAATAAAATTTAAATTACTCGATTAAGAGTTATACCACTTCTTTGAGAATTTTCTTTGGGATTACACGTTAATACTTGAAATGATGGTATTTTGGAAAGTCCAGAAGCTCTAGGAAGTGGTTAAAAAAGTTATGAATTTATTGTTTTATGGATTGGAAGTAAAGAAGGTTTATATTTGTTAATAAGGGAGTAGAGGATGTTCCCTTTTATATGTGGTGGGAGGGGCACCCTTGTAATTACTAAAAGTATTAAATTAATATAAAATAATTATCAGGTAAAAATGAATCCAAGATTTATATAATAATTATATAAGATAAGTATATTTATAAATAATCTCATATAATATCATTTATAAAATTTTATGTTTTTAACCATTTTCTCTTAGTTTTAACCCACTGTTAACTATTTTAACCATTACCAGGATATCAATGTTTTTTTCTCATTAAGGGTAAGGAATGTTTCCATAAAAGGTAATGTAATCCATAAGTGGAAAATGATTGATAATATTCAACATATCAAATTCAAATTTACAAATATAAGATATTAATGAATTTTAATTCATTTTATAATATATTATTTAATATAAGATATCATTAATACCGTTTTCTGAACTATTCAAAATTTTTGACTTTAAATACGTGATTGAAATGGAATTGAAATGAAAACTTTTGAAAGATCACTATTATGTTATATTTATCTTCAAAATTCATGGAACAAAATTATTCATCCCAATTTTATTAGTTTTATATATTTTTCAAAACATTTATTTTATTTTTCTATTACCTGAACAAATATTATGTCGATAATGAAAAATAATTTAATATAATTATTCCATCACTAAAAATTTAAAAAAATTACTATGATAAAAAAGTAATTCATATTTAACATAAACATTTATAACTGAAAATGACCACGTTTTATCATTATGAAAAATAAAATAGATATTAAAGGCAAGAGAGTGAAATTTTCTATTTATCATTCTCTTAAAATAATATAAAGTTCGTAATCAAAATAAAATGGAAAAGAGTTACCGTATTTTAGAAACATGGAAGATAATGGATGAAATAAAATCATTCAATTGGGTAAAGTAAAGTTTTATAGAAATTTTAAAGTTATACCCTATAATTTTTAACCATCTTTTACCAGTTTCACCTTTACTGAGGTGACAAACATTTGTTAATGTTACAATTCAAATTGACTAAGAATAAAAGGGGAAGATTTACCAAATTTAATCTAATTGATTCCAAAGATAGATTTTTTTTCAATATTCTATTTCTATAAGTCTAATAATTAAATTTTCAAATAATTATGCAAAACACAATGAAAACCACTTTTAGATAAATGCATTTAAGCATAAAACTGAATTTATTAATTTTTCATGGCTACTAAAAACCATCAAATGAATGTAAAAGAATTTAGTTGAATATTTAATATATAAATATAATTATTATAATTAATAAATATTTATTTTTTTATTAATTATGTAAAAACATATTGAGCACATAAAAATAATTTTTAGACAAAATGTGTCTTTAAGCACAGAAATGAACTTATACCATAATCAAGTATTATAATGATTCCTATTTAATTAATTAGATTATATAAAATTTTAATATAACTTTTTAAATTTAAGATAAAATTATAAAAATAATGAGAATTTTAAATTAATATATTTAATAAAAATAAACTACAGTTTAAAAAATAAATAGTGTTTTCCAATATTCACCCAAAAATTTACAATTTTTAAAAACTACCAAATATTAAATCGAAGATAAATTTGATATGATGAATCCAAAAATAATATCAAAATTTTAGTATAAAATTTTTATAATTAATAAAATTAATTATAATATTCATGTACAGAATGCAATAATAACTATTTCCCATGAAAAAGATATTTTTGAAGCCAATAATGACTACAAATAATTGATTACATATATATTATACATTAATAAATAAATATGAATTAAATAAAAAATGTAAATACATATATTTCTTAACATGGTTAATTCTATTCATACCTATCAATATAAGGGCTATGTTATAATATATCGTGGTTTTTTAAGCTCAACGTTTCATGTCAAGGAAGCCATAGAACACTTACAATTTATTTAAATATAGATATATTTTAAAATATCAAGGTATTACACTACACATATCTATAAATATATGCATAATTATAATTAAATAGAAGTGTGGGAGACAAGCTATTTTGTGAGTAGATATGAGGAGAAGTAGTAAGACTAGTAATGATGAAATTGAAAATATACCTAAAAATTTGTGATGGAAGTTTACAAGGATATTATAAGATAAGGTATTCCTATATAACATAAAATAAAAAATAAATATAGAATTTGAGGGGTAAAAGGAATACACGATAGAAATAAAACATACAAAGGAAATAGAGATAAAAAATTATTGATATTGAATTGGTTATTATGTGAAAATTATAAGAAAATAAAAAGTATTTGGAGGTAAATATGTGAATTGAAGAGTGACTTAGGATACCATTCTTGTCTTTAAACTAAAAATTATTTAGTTTACTTCATTTAGAGGCTAAACCACATCTTTTTAGACATATAATTTTTTTATATTATAACTTAACCAACCATATCCCTAGAATAACCTTGAAATGTGTTCATTATTAACACATATACTTTATATATTGTGTTAATATTTGGAATCACATAAGGAAACTGATAACCGCTTCATGATTTTAGAATATCAAAATATTTTCTTGGAATTAAAAAAAAATTTATGAGAGAAATACTTTCAGGAATGTGGGTATAATTGAGTGTGAGAGGTTGAAGTGAGTGTAAATAAGCTCAATGTGCTTCATAGATAAAATGGAATTAAAAAAATATTGGATTCATGATAATCCTAGGTAACATGGATTTTAGAAAAGTAACTCTTATTGGAAATGTTTTGAATTTTTTACATGTAATACTTTTGATATTTACTTTATAGGAATGTATGGATTTTATGTGGGGGAATTGAAATAGGTAATAAATTTATTATAATATTTTAAAATTAAATTAATTTTATTATCTCACATTTATTAATTAATCAAGTGGTATTTTTTTAGAATTCAAGGAACAGTTATTGGGATTTTTTGAATATTTCAAAAAATTTCCAAAATTGTGAATTTATTTCATTTATTTAATCTATGAAAAAAATGAATATCCTATTATTGATAATCATTTTAATTGATATTTTTAAAGAGAAATAGTATGTGGTTTTATATTCTAAATAGAAACATCTAGCATAGTCATCATTCTAGTTGCTAACAAAATTTGAAAAGACTCAGTAAAGGGTACAAAGCTCATGTGTAAAGTATAGTTTGATTTTCTATTAATTCAAAAGATTTACATCCATAAAAAGGTACTATATAATATTTATTAACATGATATATAGAATTTACCTCTTATAATGTATGATTATCCCACAGTTTCACTAGTATGCAATAAATATGCCTTTTCCAATAAGGATATAAGGATGATATGTAATGGTCATTCAACTAATATGTAAGAGATAATTGGTTTATACATAAAGGATAACTCATAGAATAAGTGATGCATAAAGGTAAATTTATTTTACATAAGGAAAAAATATATACATAAGGGTCTCATGACCTAAACATAAGAGTTCCTGGATTATACATAAGGAATTTTTCTTTTATATTTGATGTGAATATTCAAGCTATGTTGGATAAGTAATGGTTTTTATATCATACATATGACTTATTCCTTTTAAGAGTCACATTGTTCTCATTTATATAGGGTTACATAATTGTTACTTTAATAAATGGATAATACATAAGGACACAACAATTAATATTTCTTAATGGTTAGGTTCTATGAAAATTTAAAATAATTTTATATCAAAATAGACCTAAATATTTACAATCACTCAAAAGAACTTTTTCCATAAAGACCATCTCATATATTTTTGTCATGCATCATAAAAACCTAATACAAAAGGATATTATCATATCTTTATTTGACAACATTTATTAAATAAAAGGAAGAATAAGGTAATAGGATAGTAAAAAATATTTGAAGGGATTAATAATTTCATGAAATAGATTGTAGGAATTTTATAATCACAAAGAATGTATCCAAAATCAAGGAATATAGAAACTCACAAAGAATTACTTCCATTACAAAGGAATAAAGAATCTATAAAATGGTACATGAGATTAAGGATAAGTGGAATTGATTAGATTTTAAACATTGTGTCTTTTTGTTGTTTATTATTTTTTATTTTTGCATTTGATTACTATAACATCACACATATAAGGGTATAAACTTTTGGTGATTGGGAAAGGGTGGAGGATAAACCTTTTCTAATGACTGATTCTACACTTCATTGAATATATTTATTCACATTTTCATTGATTTATTTATTTAGGGTAAATGTATTATTTTATGTATTACTATATTCAGTTTATTATTCATGAGATTTTATCCTCTTAGATTGATAATAATAATTCTCCCTCCATTTATAATATTAATATACAATGAAATAATCAATATTGAGTTGTAATTATCTAGATATTTTTTATATGTATAAGAAAGGTAGTTAATTATAATTTGATTTACTTGGGTGTAGCTTGATCGGGATATGATTTTCTATTGTATTTTAAGGATAGTTTCTTATTAAGATGATATCTAATATCTTCCCACAAAAACAATAAGGTGGGTTGACCAACAAATATATTTTTTAAATTAAGCCTCAAAATTACTCAAAAAATAATATGAAGGATTAATTATATTTGATTCATTCATTAGTCAATTTTTATGATGAAGAATACAAAATTTTGAAGTCATGGATAACTTTAAATTTGATAATCTAACCCTTGAAACAATCAATAATCACCATTATTATTAAATCAAATTGTTTAAATTGTTTTGTAGTTTACTATATTAAAAATTCAATAAACCTCATTTTAGTAATTATGAAAATGGGATTTTATATCACTATTTGGAGACTACCTTTGGTCCTCATTATGTTATAGTATAACCTTATGTTTTTTAATTTCATTTTTACCTATAGAGATAGTTGTTTAAAATTGTGATATTTATATTGAAATTGAATTTTATAATTTTTAAAAGGTAATGAGACTATCAATCGATAGATAAAAGCATTGAATTTATATTTTTTACTTCAAAAAATGGCCAGTGATTCCTTCTCATCTCTTTAAGGAAGTGATGAAATCCTTACATAATTCATGTTAAATTAATCTAATATATATGTAAATATGTATAATGATAATAAAAGAAATTTTGTGTGTCTAAGATTATGTATAAGATAGTTTTTCATGACCTGATATTATTTGTTTTTGAACAAGTAAAGTCTAAGAAGTAACACTATGTTTTTCATGAATTAATATTATTTTATTAATTTATTATTTATTCAAATTTTAATTTCATAAAAAATTATAATGACTAATTTTATAGAATCATGGTTATTGTGAATTGATTAAAATTGTTTTAGTAAGCTTTGTGTACCTCTATCTAATTCAAAAATTCCTTGAACTATTAGAGATTTATTCTTAATTAGTACAATTTTATTTGTGTAGTTAATGAATATTATTAAATTATTTTGGAATTGTGAGATTTTAAATTAATATTTATTTTAGATGGCACGTTTTTTTTGAATAAATGAAATTTGATGTTATTAAAGGTATAATATTATTATAAATAATTTTTTTAAAGTAAATAGATTGGTTGGATGAGCCCCTATAAATTTTATCTAGGTAATGTGTATTGGAAAGTGGAAACCATATTCTTCCATAAATTATTCTCCCATATCATTATTCCTAATAAAATAAGGTCATTTGTTTTTATTCATCCATATGTGAGCCAAGTCTCTAATACCATCATTTTTATATTCTTCTCCTTATTATTAGATACTAAAAATATCTATGAGATTTACCTAAGGATTCTAAATTATTAAGTTCTGTGTTCCAATTTAGAATTTTTTTTGTAATTCTTATATGCCATAAAAATCCCTCATGATTTTTTTGAAGTGATTCTTTATTGTAGGAATCCTCAATCCCATTTCTAGTTTTGTTTAAAGGTTGTATGGAAGGTTTTAAATGAGTGATAATCCACTTATTTTAAAAAATACATATATCTAATTGATTTCAAATAAATTAAATGTGAGCTTACTATGTTATTTACTTTTTTTTATTAATTTTATATGATCAGTTGCATCCCTAGGGTGTTGATTGATGTGAAATTATTTTATATCATTTTCAACATCTATTTTGGTGAACTCAATGAGTTTCAAAATATAATTTAGTTTTTAATGGATAATTTTTTGAATTCAGAATAAATATGGTTGAAGTTTGTGTTTAATGAAAATTTTAACCAAAATTTACATTTTTAGGTGCTATAATATACATTTGGAAAAAGGTTAGACTGAGGGATCTATACAGAAAACTTCAATAGATAAAAATATATTAACTACATTTTCCCAGGAAAATATAGAAATTAAACCTTCCCAAGATAATAAGTAATAATTTAGTGACACTTATACCAAGATGGGGCTCCTCGATAAATCGAATCTGGAAACAGTGTAGAGGAAGTCAATGGTGTTCGAAGAATTAGGTTTATTTGGGTCATGTGACTCTTTCTTTGAAACTCAAAACCAATGTTTTGAAAAATAAAATAACTTTGTGTATAATCTTCTAAATAATCTAAATAGAAACCATTTATTGAATCTTAATTCCTCAATTCCAATATTTTTTTAAAACCACTGTTTTTAAGAGTGGAGGGTCATATTTAATTAATCATGAAGACTCCTACTTCAAAGTTTGATCTAAGAAAACTCACTTGAGAAGATATCTTATTTTGAATTGTAAGGCCTCTGACATTTGATGGTTTATATTTGGTGGAGATATAGATTTTTAATTGTATAAAATGACCCAATTAGGCTATGTCGGCCATTTAGTTTCACCAGTCAAATGGATATATGAGTGAAAATTGCCTACATCGTAAATCAGTTATGTAAAAAAATGTTTGTGACTAAATGGATACATAGAACAAATAGATACATCAACCAAATTACTCTATGATGGTAGATAGATACATGGTGAATTAGATACATCATTTCTCTTAGTTAGCAACATGATAATTTTCCTAAGTCAATTAATTTGTCGAATATTCAATTTTTTAGGAAAATGAGATCTTGGGAACTAGAGATTCGAGCTTGATCACTCAGTTATCACAACATTTGATCCATCCAAATGGATAGAATATCATAATTTGGTCATGGTATCTACATCACATGAATTTTTGAGAAGTTAAACATTCTATTGAATAGGTATGTGGATTTGATCACCATAGAGGGAGATGTACTATGAAAGTTATGCCATGTGGAAGAAAGAGAGTTACCAAAAAAACAATGACCATGAGACAAATGGGGGGTTTAACACACAATGGACTAGGGGGCACACAACCTACAAATAATAAGATAATATCTACAGTGATTGGGGATCCATGCATCGAATTACCATCATGGGACCCCAATACATTATTCATTGATCAAGTGAATTTAGAGTGGCTTCTGGAGAGAGAGTAGAGAGAGTATTTATAGCTCTATTAGGGGAGGAAAATCAAGGGGAGACTCGATGTCTTCTTATATTTTTCTTTTTTTTTTCTTGATTTTCAATTATACATTATTGAATTTCATAGTGAATTTTTTCTAAAACTCTTAGTACAGGGAATTTTGGTTTATATGGTTTATATTTTCTATCCTTAATTATGCATTAATATTTAAATTTTATTCAAATCATTCTTTATCACAATTGAACGATTTTTTAGTGATTAATAATAAAATCATCTTATTTAAAGTTGATCTTAAATATAGAAATTTTGACACCGTATTTTTGAATATTGATTCAATTAAAAAAACTGAACAAACAGAAAATACCATAACTAGACAATCAATATTCTCCAATTCTTTATTCTTATTCATATTCTTCTCAATTTTAATTATTTTTTTCTCTTCATATATTAAATATTATTCACAATTCCTTATCTTTTAAGCACAATAGATTACATGTACATGTTTGTTTTGTTTTGTTTTAATTGTTTTTAGTCATATTTCTTGATTTCACCATAATTCCCTTCTATGTGAATATGATACCATTCTCTCTTCTATATATTAGTTTTAAGAATTTAATTTGAGGAACCTCAATGATGTTTAACATAAAATTTTGGAATTATTTCTAAGGAAGGTTTCGCATGTCCAGAAAATAATTTTTTAAAAAAAATAAACAAAACTAAAAATAAAAAAATATAAAACTAAGAAATCTAATAAAATAAAACCAAAACATAAAAACCAATAAAAATTTTGAAACTCCAATGTCATACATAGACCATTTTCAGTGAATGTACACAAGATTATTTCTCACAACCTAGATCCCCTTAAACCAGAAATACATAAAAATTTATGATATATGATAAAATAAAAATATAAAATATAAAATTTGAGAGATATTTAAAGAGATATTTTAATGATAATAAATTAGAACTAATCCAAAAAAATATTGACCAACCTATGGTAATGGATTATCAACTCCCTCAGGTGTCAAGTAATCCTTATTACACTATTCATACACCTAGGGAAGCAAATTTTGAGCTAAAATCTTCATAGATTTCACTATTTTTGTCATTCAATGTAATGGTTAATGAGGACTCCTTAGTATTCATTAGGTATTTTTATAACATAGTGTCTCAACTTACACTTTTGGGTCTTATTAAAAATGAGATAAAAATGATAATATTCTCTTTCTATCTAAAAGTAAATTCAATGAATTGGTTTTTGTCCCTTAATGAATAATTTTTGAAACATGAAATAAAATCTACATCTATTTTATAATGAAAATTTATCCAAGGATACTTAAGGGAGAACTGAGAATCAAAATCACTAGCTTCTTTCAAGAATATTAAGATTCTTTTTATGAAAATTGGGATAGTTTTAGGGACCTATTTAGGTAGTTTCTTCATCACTAAATTTCTTTACACCTAAAAATAAATTCCTTCTATGATGTTTTATCACCTACGGGTTAGAACTATGTTAACCAGTCATCTAGAACAGATTAAAATAGAAAAAACAATGAAGAGATTAGGTAAATTTTTAACACATTATCTCTTAACTCACTATATAAAGATTCAAGGAGAAGAAGAGTAAATATATGAGGTATTAAAACTGGTCTGGGGGATGGAAATGAATAATCAATTATTTCAAATAAAAGACCAACTCTAGTCTCTAATGAAGAAAAATTTCAAACAATCTGCTAATCAAGTTGTATAAATAAACTAGTACCAAAGTCTTACATAATATTTTCATGAGTGTATAATTTTTGGACACTCAAATGCATTCTGTACAAACTATGACTTTCCATCCCAAACACTAGATGATGCCAATTTTTCTAGATATGGTCAAATTCTATAAGTTAGAGATGAACTATTTTAAAAAAATCATAACTCTAGCTACGAGAACCAACCCAAATTATTTTATAAGGAACAAGGAAAGATTATATAGAAACCTACTACCTTGGTATTTCAAAATCATAAAAGAACAAAATTTCAAAATAAATCTATGGAGAAAACTTATCATTCTAAATTTTATGTTAAATGGATGTTTCAACAGTTTATGGGGAAAATTTATTCATAAAAAAATCCCCACATGATTCTAATAATGTCTAAAATGTTGCTAGATTTCACAATTTAGTACTATAGATGGGTCAATTGTCAATAGACATTAGTTCAGGAGCTAAATTTAAGATTCCTATTACCACTTAGATGAATGCAAGGGAAAATTCAATGTTTTTGGTTAGTAATAGTGGTAAGAAAACCTAATAGGATGTTATAATTGACTCTAGGGGAATGAAAAATAAAAATCTAGAATAATATAGACAAACAAATTTTTGAATCACTCAATCTGGAATTATGGATTTCACTTTTGTAACACAATAGGATCAAGGTGATCCCATGAAAATCACGAATAAAAAAGACTCAAAAATAAAATATAATAAATGTAAAGAAAATTTTTTAGAGGAAAATATAAAAATTCCTTCTGTTATTTGGAATTTTCCCCCATCAATGCCTTCCCACTAAGGATAAAATCCAAGAGTAAAAAAACCTGAATTGATTAAATTCCTTTAATTATTCGACAAGATCCAAGTAAACATTCCTTTCATCTAATATTTAATTTATAACCATTAATACTTGAAATAACTTAAGAATGTTGTTTGAAACACACAAAAAGTATAAGAGTTTACAACTTACAGCCTTACATAAGAGTCCAGTATTTTCCTTCAAAAGAAAATTACACCAATTCTTAAAAACCAAGGGAGTTTTTAAATTCACTTCACCTTAGCAAAAATATTTTAATTGAATTTTCTTTGTGGTATCAGGGAAAGTATCAAATTTATCTATTAATCACTTTTCCAATAGTTGGGATTAAGGGAATTGAAACCTACCATTGTAGTATTTTAATTAGCTGACTGATCCTTTACACATCTCATAGTAAGTGTTAAAGACTTATTATTTGGAGTTGGAGAGTTGATTTTTCCTAATTATGTTCTGATCTTTGAGAGGTAATGTGAAAAATATCCATTACCATATTTTTTAGGCATTTATTAGTTATAAGGGGGCGAAGTTATTAATGTTTCAAAATGGTCAATTGTTTTTAAATTTTGGATAAAAAATATTGGAAATAAATATCTTTAAAATTAAAAATATTTATCATTTGGTGAATTTTTTTTAAGATTATAGTTCTTATAATATGAAAATAAATTTGTTCATTCAGAGGAGTTTGAGAAACAACCTTCGGCTGAGTGAATATAATTAGAATTGGAGAACTCATTAAAAAAATAAGAAAAATTTATTAACAAATATGTAGTGGAATAAACTCACGAGGATGATGAAAATAATTTTCCCCACATTTTGAATGTACTAAAAGTGATAACCTAAAGAATTTTATAAATCTGGATAGTATTTATATTCCTTCTCTCGAAAATTTTTGCAAAGATGAATTTTCTATTCTAGAGTTTTGAAAATTTCTTGGAGAACATGAGGTTGTTTTACCTTTTAAAAATAGTGTAAAAAAATTCAAGGATGAGGGAGAGTTTTTGAAACAAATTCAAGATTTTTAAATGATAAATTTATTGAAATCTAAACTAGAAATTCATTAGAGTGGGATGTACACCTTAGAAAGTAGTAAATAAAAATAAAATTATGTCTCTAAAATTACAAAATTTTTTATTTTTGAAACTCAATTTAAGAAAAATATTGAATATCATGGACCTACCATACTCAAGAGTCTTCATTCTAGCAGGTAATCACACTATTTGGAACTTAAAACACTCTATAAACACTTGGAATACTCATTTATAGGTGAGAAACCAAAACTACATGGCATAATTACTATTTAATTGAATAGAATTAAAGAGGAAAAATTGTTAAGTGTTTTGAAGAAATTAAAAAATGAAACAGGTTTGTGTATAGCTGAAATCAATGGTATTATCCATTTATTCAATATGAACTTGATTCATATGGAACTATACCAAAATACCAAGAGTGGAATGTAAAAGGATACTAAACACAAATATTAAGGAATTTGTGAGAGAATATGATATTAAGTTGATGGATACTGGGATTATCTACCCCATTTCAGATAGTGATTGGTTCAGTATGGTCTAAGTAGTTCAAAAAATGGAGGATTCACTATAGTAACCAATGGGAAAAATAAAAAAATTCAAGTTAAAAAATCAACCAAATAGATAGTTTGTATAGATAGCTGGAAGCTCACTTCTGCCACTTGTAAGGATCATTTTCCTTAGTAAATTTTAGATAAAATACTTGAGCGGTGAGCTGGGAATGAATTTCTCTATTTCTTATGACTATTTTAGTTACATACAGATTCATGTAGCCCCATAAGTCCAATGTAAGATCACTTTTACATGCTCATTTTAAACATTTACTTACTGGAAAATGCCTTCTTATTTTTTTGGTCTGACAAAACCTTTATAGAGGTGTATGGTGGAAATATTTTTAGCAAATATTGAGAATATCATTGAGGTTTTATGGATTATTTTTATACTATGGGAAGAAATTTTGAGAGCTGGTTATAGTGTCAGATACTTTTTTTAGAAATATTCCCAGAGATCAATCTAGTTTTGATTTAGGAGAAATTTCTTTTTATAGTCACAGAAAGAGTATTGTTGGGAAATAAATGATCTAATATGGGTTCATAGGATAATAATTATATGATTTAGGACATTAAAAAATTTTCCCCTCCTATTAATTTCATATTTGTTAGAAGCTTTCGTGGGAATTCTGTTTTTTACTGAAGTTTTATCAATGAGTTTTCAAAAATTACAAAGCATGTGTGTTCACTACTAGACAAAGAAACACCATTTGTATTTGAATAAAATTATCTCTAATATTTTAATATTATTAAATAAAAACTAAATTAATCTCCCATCATTACTTAACCTAATTAGAAACTTCCATTCAAACTTATATGAGGTGTTATTGATTCAGTTGTTGGAGCAGTTTTGGTAAAAATGAGATATAGGACATTGCATGGGGTGTAATATTCTATTATACTATAATATTATGATAAAAATAATTACACCACCACTAAAAATGATCTTTTGGTTATTGTATTTTGTCTTGAAAATTTTATGTAATTATTTACATGTTCCATGGTCATTGATTTTATAGACCATGTTGTCTTGAAATATCTATTATCAAAGAAATAGGAAAAACCTAAACTCATCAGGTGGATCCTTTTTCTTTAGGAGTTTTATTTAGAGATTTGATATAAATAGGGTGATGATAATGTTGTTTTATATATCTGTCTATGTTTTCTAGTACTTGGTGTGAATATCCTAGGGAGATTAATTATTCATTTCCTAAGGAGAAGTTACTAGATGTTTCTGTCAAACAGTCTTCCTAGCATGATGATTGTTCTAATTTATTTACAGCAAGTTTCATCACTAAGTATTTTTCAAATAATAAATGGAAAAAGTTTATCTATAAATTTAAGTACTATTTGTGGGATATCCTTTTCTTTTTAGGTGGTGTAGGGATGTAACTCTTCATATTTGTGTACCCAAAAAAGAGTTGTTGTTCATTATTGAGAGTTTTCACTCCACACCTTGGGGTGGTCATCATAGAAGAGATATAACAACCCAAACATTTTAACAATATGGATTTTACTTTCCAAAATTGTTTAAGTTTGATATGAGTTTAGTGTTTGGCTATGATAAGTGTCAAAGTTTAGGAAATTTTGGAAGAATGTTGTTGCCTTAGAAATATATTTTAGAGGATGAGATTTTTTATGTTTCGAGATTGGATTTTGGGGGACTATTCCCATCTTTACATGTGAATGAATGAATTTTATATTTTGTAGACTATGTTTCTAAATGGTTTGATTTAGGGAAACTACCTAAAAATCCAGCTAACAGTGCAATTAAATTAAATAAAAGGAATATATTTTTAGGGGTTTGGGTGAAAAAAGATTTCATAATAGACAATAGAAAAGATATTAAAATTTTCAAATTAAAATAATCGATGGAGAAATATAGTTGTTCCCATAGAACATGAACTACATACAATCCATAATTAGGTGGAAAAGTGGAAATCTAAAATTATTAATTAAATAAAATCTTAGAGAAAATTATTTTATGTTCTAGGAAAAATTTTCATTTTCCTATAGAGATTTAACACAAGTATTTCTTATATATTAAGGCCTTGAACATCAATTTTAATACTAGTATAGAAATAAGACTTCATGATTTTAGTGAGATATATGAGACTAAAAGGGATTTATATAAAAATTCAAGGATTTACAAGGAGGGAACTAAATAGTTTCATAATTATTTCATTAAAAATATAGAATTTAAAGATATAAAAAAAGTTCTTCTTTATGATTCCAGACTTATAATTTTTCATGTAAAACTCAAATCCAAGTGGTCAGGACCTTTTAGTATTGTTCGAGTGCATGAAAATGGAGTTATTGAGTTGGTAAGAAATGAAACTTGTCCTTTATTGGTGAATGGAAAAAGAATCAAACATTGTTTTTTTGAGAAAGGTCATGGTATTCATATCCTTATTTAAAAATTGAGAATGATTTGAGCATGTATGGGGACGATACAATTTTCACATCATGGGAGTAACCCATGGTTTTTTTTATTTTTTTTGTTTTAAATAAACGATTCTCACTCTCTTTACTATCTCAATAAATTTATGGAGTCTCTATTAGATATTCTCATTCATCCTATGTTTCTTTTGTATGAAAGTGGTTGGTTATCTTAACCATGAGGTGAATATACCTTGTGGTAGAACATGTGATTATAATAAGTGATACATGGTAGGTGTAGTTATAATGTAAAGTGGATGTGTGTTTAGTTAAGTGACTACATGAAAATGGAATGTTTAGTTGTGATAATCATTCCTCTTTAGTATAATCATTGTTAACTTCAATGTTATAATTATATACTAGTGGGGAACTCTAGATAAAACTCCCCTTTACTCAAACTATAGTAAATTTCAAAAATTTTAAATCATTTTGATATATTTTTCTTATAGGATCCCAAACTTTTTAACCAGAATGTTATTTCAATTACTCTGAGGGGGTATACATGTGATGTATAATAGTGAGAAAACAATTTTGTTATTCATGGGAGTAATTTTTTTAATTTATTATCTACATTAATACCCTTAATTTTTCTTTTATTTTTATTTTGGTTTTTTTAAATTATTCTTATACTGATTTTTTAAAATTATATCAGGTCACTACCCAAGTTTTTGGATGAATCTGTGTAAAATAATGTTGTCATTGCTTGCTCAATTTTTTTCCTTTTGAAAATATTTCTTGATCACATATATTACATGTAAATTTTTGAAATTGATCTTCTATACTTAATTATATGGTAGTGGCTATGGATACTTTGGGAAAATCATTTTTTTGTGAATACTTGGGGAAAATTATTTCTGAAATTTATTATCTCCCATCAAAACCAAATCTGTTCTAAGATAAAATTATGAATATGGTTTAATAAAAAATATTTAACTATGTCTCCCACATTGAGATTCAAAAAATGGGTATTATTGGATTTTATGTGTGGGGGAGAGGAGTTTTTAAATATTCCATATCTATTTTTCATTGTAGTACACATAAAAAACACTCAATTTTTTTTCAAAAGACATCCCTTAAAGATTATATTTAGGTGTCCATAAATACTTTTTATTCTTTAACTAAAATTTCATTATTCTCCATTTTTAGAAAATAAGAACTCAATGTGTCTGGCCTAGGAAAAATTTCAATATTTTTTGATGGTTTTCACTGGTTTTAAATTTCTTATATTTGAGTGAATTCTAATTGATTTAATTCGTTTATTTTATGTAAATACTATTTGAGAACTAGAAAGGAAAATTTGGTAGGATGGATTTTGGTGGAATTGAAATTACAACTTGATGTAACTTAAAGTTTGAACTTGTACCTAGTAACTCAGACATGGTTAAATAGAACTTCTTAAGGATACAACTCAATAAAGTGTAATATAAATCCTTTTAATATTGAGTAAAATGGAAAATTTAGATCCTATGGAGAGTCTTTGAGATAAGGTAACTGTGTGTGTTGTGTGAATAAATCCATTTTCAACTTCAATAATTTCTTAAACAGTGATATGTACAACCTTTGGCTAGGTAAAATTAAAATAAAGGGCCTCATGAAAAATGAGTGCATTTAGGTAAGGTGAATTTTGAAACCAAATAAAGAAGGGAAAATTGATATAAATAAAATATTTTGAGTTATTTCAATGAGGTGGAAAGTGGGACTTTCGTTGGGAATCATGGGAGTTCGTGAAAGCTAGTAGTTCCTCATATTATTGATTTAATTCCACTTAAAACCCACCAGTCAACACCCCAAAAAATTGAATTTAAATATTTATTAAAGTAATGAAATTAGTGTTAACCACATATGAGGCATGAACATTTCAAGAAAACGAGGGATTCAATATTTTCTTTAATTCATGAATGTGAATTCGAACTTGGGAAGGAAAATAATATTTATTTTTAGGTGTATTTGTTTATAAATAAAAAACTGATTTTCTTGAGAGTGAAACTGATTATGTGTGGGGGAGTTGGATGTGGAAATATTTTATCACATTCTTCTCTAACTATTTTGGTAAACTAATTGAGTATCAATAAAAAAATTATTTTTTAATGGATAATTATTTGGATTCAGAAAAAATCTTGTGAAAGTTTATGTTTTGTGAAAATTTTATAAAAAATGTCTATTTTTATGCTATACCGTATACATTTGGAAAGAGTTTTGAAATAGGTCCCTATATAAAAAATAGAGTAAAACATATAAAATACTTATTCTTAGGAGCATCTAGAAACTGAACCTTCCCAAGATAAAAAGTAACAAGATGGTGTTGACTCTTCCAAGGTGGGAATCCCAACTGAATGAAATACAAAAACTATAAAAATGAATACAATGTTGTTCTAAGTCTCAAATAAATTAGAATTTCGTGTATTTTTCATTGAAACTGGAAGTAAATTCTTAGAAACATAAAAATCTAAGAGGAACCACTAATAAATAATCAACACTGACTCCCTTTGTTAAAGATTTATGTTTCCTATCCCATGATTTCTTAGAACCTCTATTTGTTTTAAAGATCTTAAGATCCTCTTTAAATAATCTCACATGCCACTACTTCCAACCCTGGGCTAAGAAAAGTCACCTAAGAATATTTCTTGTCCTGAATTGTAGTACCTATGACATTCTATGGACCACACTCAGTGTTAGGAAAAGTTAGGAATTATAGATAAAGATCCAATCAGTGTCACATACATGACTTATTTTAAAGTTAAATTTCATTTAATTTCCATTCATGATTTTTTGAGGGTTTCCCAAGCATTTATGGAGGAATGAGTGAGTTTTTATGAATTGAGCCAAACCGTGAGCCCAATTCCAGATTTAAAAATAAATTTTGATTCCTTTATAAATTCTTCATTTTTCAACATTTTTCATCCATTCCAATTCCTAATTGTCATCCCCTAACATATTAACACCACAATGTTAATTTGGACCATTTAGGAATCCATAATCATTGTGGATATGAGTTTTTATTTAAGATATTGGGCCTGCCCGAAAGCCCATTTCCTGCGTTAAAAATAATTTTTAATTTTTTAATATCTCCTTCACTATTTTCTTTTTTTTAAGTGATTCCAACTCTCCCTTGATACCACATACATAAGGCGCTCCCAAAAACTCTCCTCCCCCTATTTTGAGCTCGGTTGCATCGCGAAATTGGGAGAAATTTCTCTGGATTGCACAAATCTCTCAGATTTGAGGAGGTTAATTTATCCTTTCATAACTCCTTCAATTTTTATTATTTTCCCCCCATTCCAGTTCCTAAATGACCTCATCATTATTTTTCTATACTCCATTAAATTTTTATCTGTTTTAAAAATCAGATTCCAGTTGATTTTGGGTCGTTTTATTCAGGATTATTTTGGGTAAGTGATTCCTTCTTGGTTTCTTCCTTTTCCTTTAGGGTTTCCTCCCTCTTTCATTATGTTCTAAAATTTCCAGAAGTTTGGGTTCGATACTAGGGTTTCATTTGGTGTATTTGTGGCCAAATTTTGTGATCTAGGTCTGAATTTATCTTCCTTGAGGTGCGACGGTGGTGCGGTTGATGTTTCGCACCATGTTTTGAGGGTTTCGTCATAAAAGGTAGGTGATTCCGTGTGTAATCATTTATAGATGAGTTAGTTTTCTTGAATTACTTATTATTCATTTTCATAATATGCTGTGTTTGGTGCAAAAATTTTTTATATTGGATTTGGTTAAGCATTTATTTTTATAGTTTCATTTTAGCTTAAAATTTGGTGTTTTTCATGTGTAACCCTTTGGGTATTGTTTGGGATTGTTTTATAACATATGAATTTGGTTTAATAAATCTTGTTTGGGATGAAAATTATTATTTTATGGGGTATTGGTGTGCCGCTAGGTCTTAAATAGTTTTTAAGGGTTTAAGGTGTAAAACTTTATTGTACTTCTTGAATGTGATTTTGAAAACGTGTGCGTTTCATGTGGATCTTTTGTGCTATTGTTTGAGGTGTTTGTATAACACATGGGGGTTGTTTAACAAATGTTTTTGGGGCTTCCAATTCCGTTTTAAATTTTTATTGGTGTGATTTTGTCCTTGAAATATGGTTTTGAAATGGGTTTTATTTGAAAAGCTTTGGTACACTATTTGGAATTGTTTCATGAAAGTTTTGAGTGGTTTAATGATTTATGTAAGAGGTGAAACCATATTGGAAAACTATTTTGGATTGTTTATACTTTCAAATGAGACATTTTAAATGTGAATAGTTCTGTTATGTGATGTTTATCATATTTTTAGGGAATTCATAAAATTGTTAAAGGATGTGTTGGATTGTGAAAGTTATGAAAAAAAGTGTTGTGGGCTATTTTGGTGTGAGTTTGATTTCAAAATGCATTTGAATGAAAAGTGGAATTTGTGACTTATGTGATGTACATGGGGATTTTTTGTTAATGTGTGATGTTTAAGTGATATCTACATGTGAAAACTATATTTCTTGGCTTGTAGAACATGTTTGAGCACAAAAGGAAAACCTGGGTATCTAGGTGGGTGGACGTGTACTAGTATGCTAGTGAATCCGTGGGGTTTGGCCTCAGTTTTACTTAGCAATATTGATGCTTAAAACTCTAACTAAACTATGATAATGATGATTGGGGACCACTAGTTTATGGGTATGTTCCCTACTAGTGGTTCGTGCACGAGAACAGATATTGTGACGGTTACTCTCACCGAGATACGAGGTACCTGGGACCCAGAACGAGCTAGTGCCTAGGGGTTATTTCCTATTTCTTGTACTCATTATTTAATTTGTACTTACCATCGGCATACGGTATAGTTGGGTTGAAAATTCAGTAGTGTTGACATTATTTTTAAAAGTGTTGATTCTTAATGATAGCCCACTTGAAAACTATTTTTATTCAAAGTTTCATCTTTTAGAAATTGTAACTAGCTTTCCATGTTTTTGAAAACATGCATGATTTTCATCTTTAAATGTTTATCACATGGAATCTATTAGTGGAGGTATCCTACTGGGAATTGTATCACACCCTACTTAAACCCTTGGGTGTAAGTAGACTTGGTTATTTTTGTTGTCGCAGGTTGGGTACAGTTTTTTTTATTCCAGTGGTTCGGGTTTCTAGTAGTTCCTTGGTGGTGAAGTCTTGTAGAGGTGGCTTGAGGGTGGTGCCCCTTTCCATGAGGGTTCTTGGGATGTCCTTATTTGGTTTTTTACCTTTGGTATAGTCTTTTTGAGTTGTTTTAAGCTATGTAATTCAGTTATGATTTTTTGTAAAATATTGTTTGGTTTGTAAAATCCAGATTTGTTTCATTGGATTCTTTTGTTGTTTTATGTTTATAAACTCGGGTAAATCATTCCCAATATTCATTTTATGATACCCAGGCACTTGTACCAGCCCTTGGGGATCGGGAAAGCCCTTCGGGCCTTGTCACGGGCTGGGTTTGGTTCCATTTTTGGTGGCGATCGATTCGGTTCGTGACAAAATGGTATCAGAGCAGGTTTGCTCTCTTTGGGTCATGTTATTTGTGGAACAGTTAGGATAATCTGGAGTTAGGATTTTTGGGACTTGAAATTTTTGTTATGAGTAGTGTGGCTGATCAACACACCTCATGATAGGATTCAAGTCTCTAGGGGAAGTCAAGTCCTTTCAGATTCCTTTGGTTTTCTTGGTTTGATGATGATTAGGAGAAATGAAAAGAGAGTTGGGTTAATGGTCTTAGTGAGCTCTTAGGGCCTGGAAAGCCATGTGAAGCTGGGGATATTCCCTAGAACAATCTATGTGACAGTGAAGTGATTGGAATATGGCCGCCAACCATATTTCCAAGTCACCCACTGATACAAGTTTCCTCTCACATTTTTTTGTGCTTTAGTTTTGAAATCTTAGCACTTTGGTTTTAATGTGACTTGGTTTTAAGAAGCATGAAGTATTTATGGAATGATTTTCAAATAAAGAGGGAATGGTTTGGTTTATGAAATTGCGGAATCGAATTTTCAGAATTGTTATGAAATGTAAAATGGTGTGCTTACACCTCTTTGAAAGTAGGAACTATATTGAAGTTGGTTTTGAAAAGTGTTTCCAATAGAGTTTTATAAACAATCAGAGTGTGTTTTAATGGGATGAGATGTTTTGAAATTGATGTGAATAACTTGAAAGTGAATTTTTTTCTAAATGGTTGTGTCCTTATGAAATGTTTTGTAATATTTGAATTGGGATTTTGATCTCATTGTTAGATGTTTTGAGAAAAAGGTTGGGTTGGTTGACCGTTTTGGTTTTGAAAAGTGGAAAGAATATTTGTTTTAACCTTTGGTATTTCCATTAGTGACCACATGCATGGGGTTATATGGGATGATGGATGCTTTATGGCATGACTGGATGAGTGCCGGGACGGATATGAGGAGGGTGCCCGGTGTGTCACAAAAATATGCATGTGTGAGGCCCATGGGGTACCATTGGTGGATACGATTACTGCTAAACCATTTGTTTTCAAAGAATTTTTTTAAAGAAAAACATGATGTCTTTATGAATAGTTTGGTATGGTTTGTATTATGGGTTTTTGAAAATGTTGATGTTGTGGGATGTTTTGAGTTCAAGAACCCATTCTGTTTGAACTGTGTTTTGGGTTTGTGTTTGGTCGGTAAGCTGTGTTGTAGGGACGGTTAGTGGTCACTTTTGAAAAAAAATTTGGGATGCCTTTACAGTAGTTCCCTTCATGTGTTTGGATCTAGTTTGTGGAATGTTTTGACCAATGTACCATCTTGGTTGGGTCCTTGGGTTCTCTCATTGGCTAAGGTACGCCCCCATTAAGGGTTAATGCACAACTGAAGTGCAACCCGTATTGTTTCACCATTGGAAAATCCTCCAGTTGATCAATATAAAGAATATTTTATCGAACATTTTTTTTATTGAGTCTACACCCACTCATTTCTCTAATTTGTGGATCCTCTTGTAGTGGGATAGTTCTTGTGGAAGGTTGAAAGAGACCTTATTTTCTTAAGTTTCCTGATTAATCGAAGGTGGAAGTTTTCTTTGGTTGTTAGTGTGGATGAGTGTCATGATGGTGTCTAAGAGGGCCTCTGGGTTCTTCATAGTTTCCTTAAAGCAAGAGTTATTATTAAACCAACAATTTTGAGATTTTGGTCCTGATAGGATATTGTGTCCACTTTTTGGACTTGTCTGTTGTTTAGGGACTTGGAATATGGTCCTGCTCCATGTATTGTTTCTATCAATTGCAAGGGTCATGTTTGGTGACGCATTGTGATGTTGTGTGCTCTTTTGACTGTAAAGGTGAAGGTCACACAATCCTCATAGGTTCTCTGTTATGTTGGGAGTATGTATCCCTTGGGAAAACATCAAATCCTCTATCTTAAAGGAAGGTGTTTATACGTGTCCTGCCCTTCTGTTGTTTCTCACCCAAAGAAACAAGGTGCGATGTGTGTGCTTCTTCTGATCCCTTGTTTCAGTGAAATGTCTAGTTTTGGTAAAGTGAGTTATGGAGTGTGTTATGTCTTGATAAACCCATCAGGGTATGCGGTGTTGTTGTTTGTGGCATTGAAAGAAGAAGATCCATATAGGGGTTTCCACAACCTAACTGCAAGGCCGAAGATGCTTCAATATTTTGAGCTCTAGCCATAGGTCCCGGAGAGAAGCTAGCGTGTAGTCAGGGGAAATCCCAGTGTCATTTAAACCTCTGTACAAAGTACTATCCTAAATATGAAAGATATGAAGTCTTTAAACCTATGGTTTCATTATCTTTATTCTGTTTTTCACGTTTGGTGGAAATAGGTGGAGGGCCTTATACCCATGACATCGCCCAATGTCATTACCTCCCCCCTTTGGTTTCCATTGAGTATTTGGAGAATGGTTGGAAATTTGGCTAGACAGGCTGAGCACATGGTTTGTGAACGATTAAGAGAGACTGTGTTCCTAGAAGTCATGCATGAATATTGATCTGCACAATTAGTTCACGGTTTCACAAACTGTGCGGACTAACCGTGTGAGCTTCGCAAATCTTGAAATTTTTGGGTTTTTTTTGTGCCGGCACATGCTAGTCAGTTAAGATGGTTGGTTCTTATGGTGGGGAGAACCACTATGATTATAATGTATGTTCCTTCGGAAATTTTGAATGGAAGTCTACCCTTTGTACCAGGGATTCCATTCAGGCCTCCCCCTATTAGTGTCCTATTTTTGTCTCAGAAAAAAAATTATTATTTGTCTCTTATGGTGGGGAGCGTATTTGTGTCCCCCCTGTACCAGTAACTTACATTTATCCCTGGTCTTGGATTGGTGTAGATAGTCTTGTTCGGAGCTATCTAGCTACCAATATCTTTCTTGGGTAAGCATTGGGACTTGAGAGCGCCCAATGGATTAATTAAAGTAAGGTAAATGTAGCCTTGTTCAATGTTATTGTTCGTTTGTGTTAATTGCTTGAGTCTTATTCGGATAGTATTTGAGGAGTTTTCTTTTGGGAAAAATCCTTAATGTGCTTGATTGTTTCATGAAAGTGGTGTATGTTTGGTTTGTGAGAGTATTCATTCCTTTATTGATCACTGGAGATGTTTTGTCCTTTGGGGGAGAAACCTGGCAAAGGAGTACCTCTTGGTTTCTTAGTTGGGTTTGGTAGTTGCTTTGTCCTTGATTTGACTTTCTGGGGCGGAAAGTTTTCATATTGGGGAGAATTGTCACATAAATGACTTATTTTAAAGTTAAATTCCATTTAATTTCCATTCATGTTTTGTTTTGAGGGTTTCCCAAGCATTTATGGAGGAATGGGTGAGTTTTTATGACTTAGGCCAAACCGTGAGCCCAATTCCAGATTTAAAAATAAATTTTGATTCCTTTATAACTTCTTCATTTTCAAACTTTTTCATCCATTCCAATTCCTAATTGTCATCCCCTGACATATTAACACCAAAATATTAATTTGGACCATTTAGGAACCTATAATCATGGTGGATATGAGTTTTTATTTAAGATATTGGGCCTGCCTGAAAGCCCATTTCCTGTATTAATAATAATTTTTAATTTTTTAATATCTCCTTCACTATTTGCATTTTTTCGATGATTCCAACTCTCCCTCGAGCCCAAATACCTAAGGCGCGCCCCCAAACTCTCTTCCCCTTATTTTGAGCTCGGTTGCATCACGAAATTGGGATAAATTTCTCTAGATTGCACAAATCTCCCAGATTTGAGAAGGTAAATTGATCCTTTCATAACTCCTTCAATTTTTATTATTTTCCCCACATTCCAGTTCCTACATGACCTCATCATTATTTTTCGAAACTCCATTAAATTTTTATCTGTTTTAAAAATTAGATTCTTGTCGATTTTGGGTCATTTTCTTCAGGATTGTTTTGGGTAAGTGATTCCTTCTTGGTTTCTTCCTTTTCCTTTAGGGTTTCCTCCCTCTTTCATTATGTTCTAAAATTTCCAGAAGTTAGGGTTCGATCCTAGGGTTTCATTTGGTGTATTTTTGGCCAAATTTTGTGATCTAAGTCTGAATTTATCTTCCTTGAGGTGCGGCGGTGGTGCAGTTGATGTTTCACACCATGTTTTGAGGGTTTCGTCATAAAAGGTAGGTGATTCCGTGTGTAATCATTTCTAGATGATTTAGTTTGATTGAATTACTTATTATCCATTTTCATAATATGATATGTTTGGTGCAAAAATTGTTTATATTGGATTTGGTTAAGCATTTATTTTTATAGTTTCATTTTAGCTTAAAATTTGGTGTTTTTCATGTGTAACCCTTTGGGTATTGTTTGGGATTGTTTTATAACATATGAATTTGGTTTAAAAAATCTTGTTTAGGATGAAAATTCTTATTTGATGGGGTATTGGTGTGACACTAGGTCTTAAAGAGTTTTTAAGCTTTTAAGGTGTACAACTTTATTGTACTTCTTGAATGTGATTTTGAAAACGTGTGCGTTTCATGTGGATATTTTGTGCTATTGTTTGAGGTGTTTGTATAACACATGGGGGTTGTTTAACAAATGTTTTTGTGGCTTCCAATTCTGTTTTGAATTTGTATTGGTGTGAATTTGTCCTTGAAATATGTTTTTGAAATGGGTTTTATTTGAAAATCTTTGGTACACAATTTAGAATTGTTTCATGAAAGTTTTGAGTGGTTTAATGATTTATGTAAGAGGTGAAACCATATTGGAAAACTGTTTTGGATTGTTTATACTTTCAAATGAGCCATTTTAAATGTGAATAGTTCTGTTATGTGATGTTTATCATATTTTTAGGGACTTTATAAAATTGTTAAAGGATGTGTTGGATTGTGAAAGTTATGAAAAAAAGTGTTGAGGGCTATTTTGGTGTGAGTTTGATTTCAAAATGCATTTGAATGAAAAGTGGAATTTGTGACTTATGTGATGTACATTGGGCTGTTTGGTTAATGTGTGATGTTTAAGTGATATCTACATGTGAAAACTATATTTCTTGGCTTGTTGAACATGTTTGAGCACAAAGGGAAAACCCGGGTATCTAGGTGGGTGGACGTGTACTAGTATGCTAGTGAATCTGTGGGGTTTGGCCACAGTTTCACTTAGCAAGATTGATGCTTACAACTCTAACTAAACTATGATGATGATGATTGGGGACCACTAGGTTATGGGTATGTTCCCTACTAGTGGCTCGTGCACGAGAATGGATATTGTGATGGTTACTCTCACCGAGATACGAGGTACCTAGGACCCAGAACGAGCTAGTGCCTAGGGGGTTATTTCCTATTTCTTGTGCTCATTATTTACATTGTACTTACCGTCGGCATACGGTATAGTTGGCTGGAAAATCCAGTAGTGTTGACATTATTTTTAAAAGTGTTGATTCTTAATGATAGCCCACTTGAAAACTGTTTTTATTCAAAGTTGCATCTTATAGAAATTGTAACTAGCTTTCCATGTTTTTGAAAACTTGCACGCTTTTCATCTATAAATGTTTATCACATGGAATCTCTTAGTGGTGGTATCCTACTGGGAATTGGATCACACCCTACTTACACCCTTGGGTGTAAGTAGACTTGGTAATTTTCATTGTCGTGGGTTGGGTATAATTTTTTTTGTTCCAGTGGTTCGGGTTTCTAGCAGGTCCTTGGTGGTGAAGTCTTGTGGAGGTGGCTTGAGGGTAGTGCCCCTTGCCATGAGGGTTATTGGGCTGTCCTTATTTGGTTTTTTACCTTTGGTATAGTATTTTTGAGTTGTTTTAAACTATGTAATTCAGTTCTGAATTTTTGTAAAATATTGTTTGGTTTGAAAAATCCAGATTTGTTTCATTGGATTCTTTTGTTGTTTTATGTTTATAAACTCGGGTAAATCGTTCCCAATTTTCATTTTATGATTCTCAGGCACTTGTTCCAGCCCGTGGGGATCGGGAATGCTTTTCAGGCCTTGTCACGGGCTGGGTTTGGTGCCATTTTTGGTGGCGATCGATTCGGTTCGTGACAATCAGGATATGCCAACCACTTAGTTATGACATTTAAATATCTATGTGAGAACCAATTGCCTATGTGGGAAATTGATTATGTCAATGAAATGGCTACATGTCCAAATGGAAACACAGACCAAATGGCTACATCAACCAAATGGCTATGTTGACCAAAAAATTATGTGTTGATAGTCAACTATATGGTGAATCAAATATATCTACCAGTTAGAAACATGAGAAATTTACAATTTCATTTCAATTATAAATTATTTAATTTGTTTGGTGAAGGATATAATGGGATTAGAAAATTTGAGTGGCCTTACTTAGTTATCATAATCATTTATCCATATACATAGATATAATCTGAGAGTTGGACCGTGTTCTCTACATCGCACATAGTTTCGAGAAGTTTCACATTCTGTTTTAAAGGGGTTTGGATTCGATCACCATTGAAGATGATGTATAGTGAAAGTCTTGAAACTTGTAATCCAATGAGTTACCTGAAGCATAGTGATCATGAGATATAGGGGTTTTTGATTCACAATGTAAGATTTAGGAACAGAACCTACTGATGAGATCTGATTCATAGTGATTAGGGAGGCATCCATTGAACACCCATCATCAGATCCCAATCCATCATATAATGACTGAGAGACTCTAATAATACTTTTGGAGAAAGATAAGATAAAGGAGACATATCATTTTTTGGAGTGGGAAATCAAAGGGAGACTCTAAATCTTCATCTTCTTTTTTTTCTTCTTGATTTTCAATTCATCATTATTGAATTTCAGGATGATTTTTTTGGGAAAAAATCATAGCACATAGATGTTTTTTGATCTTGTTTATCTTTCCTATCCTTTTTTTGACAATTTTTAGTCTTTAATAAACTCCTTAATATAAATTGAATTAGTGTTTTAGTTATGAACTATGGAATCATCCAGTTCTAAGTCGATCTTCTCCATAGATATTTTAAAGTCATGTTTTAAAATGTTGATTCAATTAAAGAAATGGGACAATCATGATATAACTTAACCAAAAAATCAAAATTGTACCCATGCTTCATTCCTATTCATATTCTTATCAATTGTCAGTGTCATGGTTTTTTCTTAATCTATTAAAGAATCTTCATGTTGATTCGTCTTTTCATCATAATAGTTACTTCATCCATGTTTTTATAAATATTTATTTAGTCATTTTTTTGGATTTCACAACCATTGCCTTCCATGTGGATATGATACCCTACTCTCTGTGATCTAGTAGTTGTAGGATTTTAATTTGAGAAAACTCAATGAAGTTTGACATATTTAGTCCTTTGAAGTTTTCTATTGAAGTATTATAAAATATTATAATTATATTTATAAAGAATATTTTCTTATTATAAATAAAATTTAGCATCCCATTAGATATTTTATGAGTAATAAATTATAGGCTTAACAATTTCATATATGGAATAATTTATGGGTGTGTCCTAAAGGGTTTATATGATTATTGGTAATGTTTTTTATTTTATTTTATGGATATGATAGTAAATTTAATAATATACTAAAAAATACATTGTTATTTTAAAAGATAATATTTTTTATGGGCTTAGGATAGTGAGTAATGGATTAGTATATTTAATAATTTAAAAAATTATTGTTTGGATATCCCTAGGGATGTGGTAGGGTGTGAAAAACTTTTAATCGTAAAAAGATGTTATTTTTTCCTCAAAATAAATATTAACTTAGTTGATCATATGTGTTTTAACTAAGTAATAACCATATTTTTGATTATTTGAGGTTTTTACAGGTTTATGAGCCCATTTTACTCATTTCAATATGAATATTTATTGGATGAACTGGATTTAATTTTATAATAAATATATTTTTCAAACCTAATTGACTGGATAACAAGATATAATTTTCCTGTATTTTATGTTACACACCCCTCATATTTATTTTATAGGTAATTCACCTATGCACTATGACTTTGATACGAATGAAATTCATTTTATTCACTCTTGAATTATTATAAGAGTCAGTGTAATAATATTTTCCATTATTTGACAACCTACAATAGAGAGTTTTGATTTTAATTTCATGCATGTATCATAACTCATAAGGCTTATTAATGTTTTATCTCTCTTGAGTGGACCACTCATACAGGGATCCACATAGGAACTTTCATTGCAACTATGGTTATATAGGATATATCTATTATAATAATTTATTTGAATTTAGGTTTGAGAAACCATTAAATTAATTTATTTACATATTTACTTTGTTATAATAGAGAATTAATTTTTTATATTTTTATCTTGGAATCAATTATCCAAGTTATAGAGTTCATTAAAAGGTGGGACAATCCTCTTTGAGTGTGGTTCTATTATCAATAACATGTGTTTTCAAATTAGTGTTTTAAAAAATTATTATTATTCTAAGTTGAGAACCAATAATTTTATATTGAATTTGGAATTTTATGTTTCAAATTGTAATTTATTTTGGACATTGGTATAAAAACATACATCCTATATTTTTTAAAATAAATTATTGAGGATTTTTATAGATCCCACTATATATTATACTCACCCCATACATATGAATTTTAGTGAACATGTAGGTTTTATTATAGGGTTTTGTGTTTATAGAAGGATTTCACTCATGGGGTAGTTAATGGTGTGGTACCATAATTAATTTGGAGTATTAAAATATTGATAATGATGATCAAATTTAGATTTGGTTAGCTATTTAGGAGTTTTTCTATTGAATTCTAATTTTTATTTAGTTGTGATGCACATGTTTAATATTTTGTATTTATTTACTTTTTTTATAATTCATTGAAAATTATTATGGTGATTTTTGTGAAGTAATGTATATAAATTTTTAATTTTAATTATATGTCATGTTTCATTATTTTGTTACGATGTATTAGTAATCATAAGAATATATAAGATAAAATTTAGTATTTTATCCTTAATAATAATGAAGATAATGTTTTTCAAGAAGTTATAGATTTATTGAACAGAAAAATATCTAATGACAGTTTCTTTTTAAAAACATTGGCTTGTGGAGTTGAATTACACTATGGGTTATCATTAACCCACTATATATTTTCTTCTATCTATGCTATTTAGTGTTCTATAATGATTTAAGGGACTATTCATGAGGTTAATTATTGTTTGACCGAGGGTCTTAGTATTATAGTTTAGGTATTTATAAATATTATCAATATCCAATTATATGTTTTATGGAAGGATTAGAAATAATTTAATTTAAAATAAATAGGATAATTATATGATTATTATATAATATTATTTAAGTGAAACTTGAGTTATAAGGGATGTTTGATAGAATGTGATATTGGTTAACTATTAAGGGGTAATTTTGATTATTTTTTCCAATATAGGGTATCTTTACCCTTGGAGGAGAAAATATATATCATTTCATATTAATAAAATATTCATATATAGGTATTACTCAACATATGTTTGAAAGATAATGATTTTTGGAATTTAGAGGTGTTTTAAATTAAAATTTGTTAAATAAAATAATGACAAATTTCCTTATTATCTGTATGGAAAATATACTTTTTATGAAGGAAATTTTTGTAAATGATTAATATTATTTTTAATAATATCTTTAGAACATATATACTATTAATAAAAATATTCAATTAAAGTTTAATACTAAAATTAGATGACATTAAACCATGCGAATTTATAGCTTATGTATGCCCTTATATCTTCATGAATCGTATGGAAATATTCCTCCCAAAACTATTAATATAGATCACCCTAAAGTAAATGATGTTGTTTCATCAATAGATATGATTCTTTTTCTCACATAGAGTCTTATAATTCCTTGTGTTAATTAAAAAAAATATTTATAACTCAGTATCTGCTTTCTAAATAGTTTCCCAGTTCTTCTTCAGAAACTATTCTCTAGAACATCTCAATTAAAATGAAATACTCTAGTCTAAATTAATATATAGACTCCCCAATATCTAAAATAATAAAAAAATCATGAAAAATAAAATAATATTGATCTATCCATAGCATCTTCTTACCTATTTATCTCAAGATTCTGTAATAGTAGATGTTACTGAATTTTATTCTTCCTTTTTATTTGATAGATAAATGGTGAATATTTTTTACAACTCTATTGTAATATTCTTATTCTTTGTCTTATTATTCAAGGTTTTTTTTCTATTGGTTCTCAAAAATAAAACTTTCCCTCACTTTTTTCGATTTATATGCAAGCCACTTAATTTTCAATATAAAAAATCTCCATAAATCTATGAGGTGAGACTCTCCAATTTTTTGACATCCCTTTTTATATTGTTTCCTCCCATGATATCTATGTGATTTTTCAACCTTTGTATCCTTCAAAATGATATATCTGCATATATTAAATTATTTTATCTTTTTCTCTTTGGATAAGAATATCTTCACTAGAATTCATCATACAAGATCAATATTCTTCTTTTAAAAAGTAATCCATGCATATCTCCATTCACTTAGCTTTATTAGAGATTTATAAAATTATATAGTAAAGTGTATCAGTTTGGATCTTCTCATTATGGAATAGAAGAATTTTTATTTACAAAAAACCTTCATATATTCCTAATTTACTCAATCTCATACAATTTCACAATTCATTTTTGATGTTTGAATCAATGAAATTAAATTCATGCATCATATAAGTTGTTTACAAAATTTCTTCTATCTTGATTAACAATTATGATTTTCAAATATTCTCATTTAAAACTCACAAATAAATAAAAAATGGTCAACTAAATATATTATCATTTATTAATACTTATCTCGATATTGAATCCTAGATCAAAATAGATTCAAAATGTTTATAACATGAATGAATACCTTCAAAATCATAAAATTTTATTTTCTTTATAATAATTAATATTCTGGAATACTATTTTTATTTATCAGAATTATGAAATTTTCACCAAGTGTTAGACTATTTTAATGTGGACTGTTATTAGTCAAATATGAACTTGACACTTACAAAGTTAGACTTTACTCATTCAATGTTCACATTTACCATTCTAAACTTATAATTTACTTTTCGAAAGTTAAATATGAATATTATAAAAACACATTTTCCAATTTTCCTAACTTTTCACTCATATGAACTACATTTTACTTTTAAAGGTTACCCTTTTGGTGTCTTGGTTAATTTTTTGACCTCTACGATTACACTCCCAAAAATATTATACACTTTTAAAATTCACTTATTATTATAATGGTACTAATATATGAGTATTTACTCTTTAAATACAATAAACTCTATAAATTTCATGTTTTAGCCAAATTTCATTTTTAAGCTAAAAATTTTCAGACTCATTAAATGGATTCTGAATTTATTTCATTCTTCTATAGGAACTTCTCTAAAAACCATATTATCTTTAGGAAAATAAATATACTTTGAGGAATATATCAAACTAGATTAAAAAATTTCATCACCCTTCCCAAATCCATGCATCATTTAAATACTCAAGTGGAGTATTTTAATAAGCTTCACAAAATCCAGTTTTTAGCTCCCCTTTCGCCTTCTCAAACTATCATCAAAGTGATTTTTTTACTAAATTAAGCATTCAATAGTGGAAACAGACCAATATGGATTCTTCCACACATCAACCAACTTTTTACTCTATTTTAACAGATATGAAATCTTTATATACAACCATATTCTCAAAAAGTCCCAAACTATAATAGTCAATACTTTCATCTTTTTCACATGTATTTGACATGAAGAAAATAAAAATAATTATCTTATATAATTGATTTCATTTTCCTTTCTGTCATATGAATTTTCCATTTCATATCCATTGATAGCTAATTGTATTATCCTTTACCCATAATGTAAAGGAATTACCCTCACATTAACTTCATTTGGTGGATTATTCCACGATCATCCAAAATATTTAATTCCCCTCTAATAATTTCATTGATTATAATACATTGTATAGGAATAAAACTTCAACTAATATGGTCTTTCAATCTCCCACTATATATTTTTTTTCAATTCCAAATTTATTTATAAACACTTCTAAATTCACTGTAATTATTCTTTACCTAATTAATAGTAAATAAAAAGGAATAATGCTATTCTCACTATTAATTAAACTATAAAGAATGGTTTTATCATATTTTTAAAAACTATCCTAGTAGAATTATTATTTTTTATTCCATTTTATCCCCATTTCTTAAAATATTTAGTCATTTCCATGAGACAAGGGTGAAGTCACTTTTTATGTTAGAAAATTTCAATTGATCAATATACTATAATTCTAGTTGTTCTTCCCCTATGAAGAAAAAGAAGAGTGATTAGTTTAGATATAAAAATTGCATTAAAAAATAAAATATGATACCAACTCCACTTTCTTATTTTAGGGGTTGTATCAACAAATATTCAAGAAGTTTAACAAACATGAACTCTACTAGAAAAAAACCTAAATAAATTATAGTGAAAGTATGTTTCCCCTATTTTGGTTATATAATTACTTAAACTTTATAATAATATTCATCATGAATAAAAATATATGTGGAAAAGATAAAATCATAACTGATCCTTAAAATTTAATAGGGGCTATCTAGATTTCAAGATTTTACATAAGAGAGTAAATATGTTGCAACATTATTCATATCAGCTCCCCCTAAATGAATGTTTTATAATATCCATAATAATGGTCCATAATTCTCCATTAAATGAGCTCTAAGATTCTAAGATACCAGTTTTAAACTGATATCAATTATTAAATGACAATGAATATTTTTTAAGGAGATTCAATATATCACTGGAACTATTGTCTATGATGAAGGAATTTTTTTAGATACATAGATTTCACTACTAAATTTAGTCCACTTTATGAATAAACTTAAATTTACTCTTATGTGGTGCAAAACAACTAAAATATGGGAATAAGGTGGGCTTCCATTAGGTCTATAATGAGGGAAATGAGGTTGAGGATTATTACTTAACCGAGTAACTCTTTTACTTCTAGTATTAAAGTTTGTGTACTATTTAATGCTTTATTACTCTTTGGATTTTAAGATATGATGCCTTATAAGGATAAATAATTAATTATCTTATTATATATTCTTCTTGGTTGGAATATAATTTTTAGCTTTGGAAGGAAAGTCTCTTTCTATCTTTTATTCTTTCTCTAAATTTTTAGCTTTTTCCAAAATATATCACCATATTAAAAAACAGTCATTATTCACATGATAAATATTATTATTTTATGTAAAATAATTCATCACAATAGATTTTTTATTATAGGATCTATTATAGTTTTTCCTTTTTCTCTTATCATCTCTTTTAGACCTAGAATCCAAGTTATACATCTGACCCCATTATGACCAACTCATTTTCACCTTCCATAGACTTAATTTTCATATTTTGTATTACCATTTTTTGGAAATATTTTATGTTCTTAATTAGGGATGTTTTCCATCAAACAAATCATGTTACTCGTTTCTTGGACTGACTCTTTTTCTCATTTTAGAAGACTCTTTTATTTCTTGAAATTCAGAGTTATCTTGTAAATTTCAATGAAGTGAAATTTCTCACCATAGTAGAAGCATCTTTTTCTATCTAGTGGGACATCCTTCTTACACTTAATTACTACCTTTTTAGGTGTTATATTTTATGTATCTTTCATCAATAGTTAATTTCCTTAATGTTAATTACTTTAAATACTTTATTTTTTTTTCAACATACACATTTATCAATATAAGAGTTGTGTTGGGATCATATTACTGAATGATTATTTCGAAATTAAATGAAATAACCTATGTGTTGAAATATATTTTTCATGGAAATATTCTTATTCATATACGAAAATTAGTTTTTCTAGAAGAATTTTTTTTGGATCGGATTTATTATTCCATATCATTAGGTCTTTAGTCACATCCATATATTCAAATATTATGAAAGTGGTTAATATTATTTGGCCCAAATATCTGGTAACAATAATAATACCCAGATAATATAATTATTTTTCTAGTAGATATACTCAATAAAAATGAATTATTGTTGTTTTTAGATAGAAATACCATTATTTATGGATCTATTTGTGTGTAGGTAATTTAACCTTAATAATTTGGTGACTTTTCTTGAAATTTTTTCCTTCAATATTTTTGTGGTTTTTGAATTGAATTTTATACACCTAGTGACAACATATTTTATAGGAAAAATATTCATCTAGGATATGGGATAATTTTTTCTATTAGCTGATTATGGATTCATAAATATGCAAATCAAAACATTTCTTACCAACATATTTATCCTTCCTACAAGAAAGAAAATCTTTATATATTTGATAGGTATAAATTATTTTCTCAATCTATTAGTACGTTCCATATTGTGTTAAATATAAGTTTATTATATTCACTTATAATTCAAGTAAAATTAAAATTATTTTACTCTTTTTGACAAAAACTCTATTCAATCTTTATTTTTAACCTCTTTCATCATTTTTTCCTTAACAAAAAGTTGATAATCATTAATATTCAGAGTGATTTTATGAATATTTTTAAATACATGGATCACATCTGAAAAATGGCCTTATAATGATTAGATCTTTTTAATTCAATACTTGTCAATGAATTATTTTCAAGAAAAGTGAAGAAGATTTATTTTTTTATTTCTCCAATCTTGAGAGATTGTTTCATATACCTACCCATTTTTCCAATGAATCATCAATAAAATAAACTTTATTTTTAACAATTATTTTTCATTAATTAGTCCCTTGATGTAAGATAATATATGTGTAACAGATTTGTTAAATAATATTATTAATAAAAACATTGATTTCAAAATAAAAAATATATTAAGTATTCATTAAACTCATTTTCTTCACATATTGAACTTTCTTCAATAGATTAATAATTATAAACTACTATATCAAGAAAAATACCATTATAATTACCTTTATATAATGATAAATCCTCATTTAATTTTTAACCTTTTATAATCTTTTTGGATTCTCTCTTCTTTTTATTTCTCAATGTCTCGGTAAAAGCATTCAAATCTATCTCAACAGGCTTGGAAACAATTTTTTTCTATCATAGGATATTCTATTTTAAATATTCACATTATATAATAAAAAAAACTAGGATAATAAAATATATGTAATAGTCATAAGAAAAAGGATATTTGATACTAATTAAAAATATAATTAGGATTAGTGTAGGAAACTGAGAGGGGTGAATAGGTGTTTTTTTACCAAATTCCAATTTATCCTGTAAGTATTTTACCCAAATTATTTCAACCGATTTTATCTATTTTGATCATAGTGGATCTGTTTAGTATTTAAAAATAACATATACCATATGTAATGTAGGAAAAGAAGTTGAAATTCTCATGTGGATCTGCAGTCTCCTTGAGGAGGGGTTGAATTAGGTTTTTACAAATTCTATCAATTAAGTTCAACTTAAACACCTCCATACTTTAAGTTGATAAAAATTATAATATCAATTAACATGTATAGAGATTTTAGAAACATTCCATCACCATTTTTACCTTATGATATGAAGATAATTTGAAGTAAACTACTCATATGGATTTTTCAAGGTCAAACCATAATGTGAGAGACCACTCATTGTCATGTTGACTATAATCAAGTCATAGATTATTACAATTATATATTAATCAAATAATAATAGTGTTTTAAGAAGTAATTTCCCTTTACAAAATAACTTAACTATATTATTCATGTTAAGAATCTTTATATTGTGTCCCATAGTTGAGTTATCTCCCAAAAATATCCTTATATAATTTATTGATAATGTTAGAATTGTTTCTACAGGAATGAACTTAACATGTTCTTCATGAACACCAAAAATTATGGAACTTTGGCTACCACAATATCTTTTTTTGTACTCAAAATTCATGTTTTCCAATCCTCTTTTTGGTAATGTACTTCCAAATCTCTCACTCTTTGGAACCCATCCATCTGGCACTTCTTCATCCAGTATATTTCATCTTGTACCCTCAATCTATTATGAATTGGTTTAGAAAACCTTCTATTTTATTTACCTCTTCCTAATACACCTCTATTTGGTAGATTTTTTTTGGAATTCCTCTATTTGATGTGTATCCATCTAGTATCTCTCTTTCTAGAAGTTCTTCATTTGGAATTCTTCTGTATGGTTCTCTTTCTTCAACCAAGCGGTTTATTGGTTGGAAACTCATAATGATCTACTAATAATTATACTATACTTCCAAATAAATAAAAACACAAACTAAAGTTATATCCACCTTTTTATATAGGTAATATTCCTCTAAAAGTTAAGAGGAAAGTGATGGATCCAATTTGAATTTTCCCACTCAACTCAAACTTTCATAAAAACATAATTAAATATTTATATGAAATATAAATCATCTTTCCTCATCAATTATTACTCAACTATTAGTGTCAATTATATCTTAAAAACATCAATAAATTTAATCTATATTTATGAATGTTGAAATAATAACTCAACATCATCATAGTTAATTACTTTACAAATTTTATTTAATTTGTCTCAATGATTTATCTGATTCCTTACTAAGTATTTCTATACCTAATAAGTCTTTATTAAGTTATGCTTAGTCGAATTTACTTTTGTCCAATATTTTTTTATCCAATCAAATTTATTTGATAGATGTGGGATTCCTCTGTATTGTGATTTTCACATGGTTCCTCTATCTATTTTACTCATATATGATTATCTTGATTCATCTATATGATGTGTTGTAATATATATATATATATATATATATATATATCTATTCATCCCACAGTTGAATAAACTTAATTCAAATCTTATTCCATTAAAATTATTCCAAATTATGCTTATCCATCTAATCATATTAATCTTTTTTATCTGGTAGACTTCACAGATATCTCCTTATGGTATAACATTGTAAATGTTTATCTGATAGAATTTTTTAATTTATTTCCACTGGAACTTAATTGATCATTAGATATCTCTATTTTCTCATCCTTATTCAGTTATCTTGAATTATTAGAATCTGTCTGGTGACATTCTAAAAACCTCACTATGACCAGGAGACTTCTTATATCTCTATTTGGGAAAACATTGAATCTATACATCTAGTAACCTTTATAGATTTATTATTTTACTATAGTTAAAAAGTCTCTATCTATCCATTCTCAATCTCATGGACTCATTAGGTAAGATTTAACAATAATAATATTCATGAATTTGAATCATCATAGTTTTTATAGATTACAACTTCATCATTTTCAAACATCGAATTTATATATACTATTTATATTTAGTAAAATTGTTACATTTACCTCAGTCTAATAACATATGAAGTTAAATTTACATTGATTTGTTTCAACTTCATCACTTAGTTACTTGAACTTTATACAACCATAAATCCAACATTGTAACATCAATCTTTGTACAAACTTTATATCTTCAAAATTGTACAAATTTATTTTTCTCGGTCTATTAGGAAGTTCCATATTATATTAAATATAATTTTATTACCTTCACTTATAATGAAAGTAAAATTTAAATTATTTTACTCTTTTTTACAACAACTCTATTCAATCTCTATTTTTAACATCTTTGATCATTTTTTCCTTAACATAAAGTTGAAAATATTTAATAATCAGAGTGATTTAATGAATATTTTTAAATACATGGATCACTTATTAAAAAATGGACTTCTCATGATTAGATCTTGTAATTCAATACTAGTCAATTAATTCTTTTCAATGAAAAGTGAAACATATTTATGTTTTTCTTTCTCCAATCTTGAGATATTTTTTCATCTACCCACCCATTTTTCCAATGAATCATCAATAAAATCAACTTCATTTTTAACATTTATTTTTCATTAATTAGTCCCTTGAAGTAAGATAATATATGTGTAACAAATTTATTAAATAAAATTATTAAGACAAACATTGATTTCAAAATAAAAAATATTAAGTATTCATTAAACTCATCTTCTTTATATCTTCAACTTTATTCAATAGAGGAATAATAATAAACTACCATATCAATAAAATTACCATTCTAATTAACATTATATAATGATGAATCCTTATTTAATTTTTATCTTTTATTATCTTTTTGGATTCTCTTTTCTTTTTATTTCTAAATGTCTCGGTAAAAGTATTCAGATATATTTTAACAGGCTTGGAATTTTTTTCTATAATTGGATATTATATTCTAAATATTCACCTAATATAATAAAAATAAAAACACTAGGATAATAAAATATATGTAATAATCATAAGAAAAAGGATATTTGATACTAATTGAAAATCCCAGTAGGATTAGTGTAGGAAACTGAGAGGGGTGAATAAGTGTTTTTTACCAAATTCCAATTTCTCTTATAAGTATTTAACCCATGTTATTTCAACCCCTTTTATCTATTTTGATCATAGTGGATCTGTTTAGTATTTAAAAATAAAATATACCACATATAATATAGGAAAGGAAGTTGAGATTCTCATATGGATCATGTAGTCACCTTGAGGAGGGTTTAAATCAGGGTTAGAAAAATTCTATCAATTAAGTTCAACTTAAACACCTCCATCCTTTAAGTTGGTAAAAATTATAATATCAATTAATATGTATGGATATTTTATAAACTTTCCACCACCATTTTTACCTTATGCTATGAAGATAATTTGAATTAAACTGCACATATGGATTTTTTCAAGGTCAAACCAAAATGTGAGAGCCTACTCATTGTCACATTGACTCTAATCAAGTCATAGATTCTTACAATTATATATTAATCATTATATAATAGTGTTTTAAGAATTAATTTACCTTTACACAAAAATGTAACAATATTATGAAATTTAAGGATCTTTATATTATATCCCATAGTTGAGTTATCTCCCAAAAAGATCCTCATATAATTTATTGAGAATGTTAGAATTGTTTCTATTGGAATGAACATAACATGTTCTTCATGAACTCCCAAAAATATGGAACTTTGGCTACCTTAATATCATTTTTTACTTAAAATTCTTGTATTCCTATCCTCTTTTTGATAATGTACTTCTAAATCCTTCTCTTTGGAACCAATTCATCTGGCACTTCTTTATCCAGTATATTTCATCTCGTACCCTCAATCTATTGTGACTTGGTTTAGAAAACCTACTATATGATTCAACTCTTTCTGATACACCTCTATTTGGTAGATTTTTATGGAATTCCTCTATTTTATGTGCATCCATCTAGTATCTCTCTTTCCAGAATATCTTCATATGAAATTCTTCTGTATGGTTCTATTTCTTCAACCAAGTGGTTTATTGGTTGGAAACTCATGATGATGTACTAATAATGATACTCTACTTCCAAATAAATCTATACACAAACTAAATTTTTATTCACCTTTTTATATAGGTAATATTCCTCTAAAAGTTAAGAGGAAAGTGATAGATCTAATTTGAATTTTTCCACTCAACTCAAACTATCATAACAAGATAATTAATACTTACTATGAAATATAAGTCATCTTTCTTCATCAATTTTTCCTCAACTCTCAGTGTCAATTATATATTCAAAGATTCATTAAATTTAATCCGGATTTATGAATTTTTAAATAATAACTCAAAATAATCATAGTTAATTACTTTACAAATTTTATTTAATTTATCTCAATGATTTACCTGATTCATTCATAAGTATTTCTCTACTTAAAAAGTATTTATTAAGTTATTCTTTGTCCAATTTTCTTTTTTATAATATTTTTTATCTAATAAAATTAATTTATAGATGTGGGATTCCTCCGTATTGTGATTTTGACATGGTTCCATTATCTGTTTTAGTCATATATGATTATCTTGATTCATCTATTTGGTGTGTTAAAATATATATCTATTCATCCACATCTGATTAAAATTAATTCAAATCTTAGTCCACTAAAATTATTCCAAAGTCTTCTTATCCATCTGATCATATTAATCTTTCTTTATTTGGTAGACTTCACATATTTCTACTTCTGGTACAACATTTTAAATGTTTATCTGATAGAATTTTCTAATTTATTTCCACTAGAACTTAATTGATCATCAGATATCTCTATCTGGTCATCCTTGTTTAGTCATCTTGAATTATTAGACTCAGTCTGGTGACATTATAAAAACTTCACTATGATCAGGAGACTTATTATCTCTATATTTCGTAAAACATTGAATCTATCCATCTAGTAACCTTTATAGATTTATTATTTTACTAGAGTTACAAAGTCGCTATCCATCCATTCGCGATCTTAAGGAGTCATTAGGCAATCTTTAACAATAATAATATTCATGAATTCAAATCATCATAGTTTTTATAGATTAAAACTTCATCATTTTCAAAAATCAACTTTATATATACTATTTATATTTAGTAATATTGTTATATTACCCTCAGTCTAATAACCAATGTAGTTCAATTTACATTTCACTTTGTTACTTAAACTTTATACAACCATAAATTCAACATTGTAACATCAATATTTGTACAAAATTTATATCTTCAACATTGTACAATTTTTTTTTTCTATAAACTTTAGCTTTAACCATGATATCCTTTTAGTAATCATGACACTATAAACATTGAGATTCAGTAAGGTATCATCTGACTTTTACTTTGTATTGTAGATAGACTGCATACTTTATACATATACCACTTCATTAATTTTCCATATTTATGGAATAAATTCTCTTTCTAAGTTAAACTCACCTACATTATTTATGAATTAATCTTAGGGACTTCATAAAATCCTAAGTGATCTTTGTCCTTCATGATTACTTCACTATTGTGCTTCCAAAATGTTTACCTATGAGATTAATTCCTTTAACATATATTCAATATCTATATCCATTGGAACTTATAATAATCCAAATGTCATAAATATTTCTTCTTCATATTATAGAATTCTATTATATCTTTCAACAGAACTATATTTTACTTTTATTCATAACTTCCAAATATCTTATGAAAGTAGATATTACATCTATAAAGATCTGTCTTCCATTTGTTCATTATTATGAAATAATTTATTTTGGAATAATTCTATGAAAACATCCTTAGAATCATTTTACTTTAAATTAATCACTGAAATTCCTATAAATATTGAAAACAAATACAATATGTCAGCATAATTATCTAATTAGATCTAAAATATCCTCTTTTAGATTTTCTTTCAATGCCCAAAACAATAGTATCACTGAGATTTCTCTCCCCCTAATTGAAAATGATTTCAAAGTCTCCATATTCCAATAAATTTATGTGAGGGAATTATTTTTTATTCCCCTTGTCAATTTGAATTTAAATCCATCTTTAATGAAATCATGGGGTGAAGGAGGAACATTCTTCACATCTTTTCTGCTTCTCTTCCTTTTCTCTATTGAACCAAATATAAACTAAAAGCTACATGAGATAAGGATAATAAATTTTTTCACAAATAAATTTGTCCACAATAAACCAACTCTATAATATATACTCCATCATTATATAATGATGTAATTATAGAAAACATGCCTAAAATATGATAGTGGAATTCAATTTTATAGATTTTTTATCTGAATCTTCTTTATCAACATTAGAGGATTCATTTTATAGTTTTATAAACTTTGGTAGTGTGAAATTTATCTACTCAATTTAATTTTATTAATATTATGAAATCACCATCCTATACTTCACTCCAGGGTCCCCCTAAATAATATCCAATCAATTCCCCTTTAAATTTATGTTCTCATATACAGATAATAGAATAAGGTGGATCTTCTATTTACCCATATGATAGAGAAATAGGGATGATAATCTTTTCTCAACCTGTGAACTCTCTTCTCTTTAACATTGTTCTTATTCTTTCATTTTCCCTTATTATTCTAAGAATTACACTTATTGGGAGGAATTAAATTTGTCTCGTAACTTATTCTCTTAAAATTGTGTGGTGTTTTCTTCTTAACTTCAACTAGAAAGAACCAAGAATTTTTTATATATATTATCTATACTAAATTAGGCTTCTTCCTACCCTACATGCCAATTTCTACTTATTACACACCCCCTCCCTTCTCATTCCCTCCACTTTTCCATCCTCCCTCCCACGGCACCTTTGGCTTCCCCCCAGTGCGCTCTCCCATGCTCCCTCTGAATTAGGGCTTCGCAGCTACCGACATCCTTCGACATTACGGCTACCTTCGAAATTCCACCACTCTACTTTCATAGCTCCAGCAATGCTATCTGGTATTCCTATCCTTATGATATGACCTCTTTCAATTCGATTTAGGGTTTCGAGCTACTGGGCTACTTCGTCAGATATCTACAATACAATCTTCCACTTTTTAGTCGCAACTCCCGTGACGCCATTCGGTAATCGACGTCCTGTCTACTCTTACCTCCATATAAGGGTTTCTTCCTACCAGGTGGCTTCGATGAAGGTCAACCTAATAGTCGTCATCCTCTTCCCCAGGACATCGGTATTGCATTGTCCAGGTTTGGTTTCTCTCGAAACGAGCTCCCATCATTGAATATATGTATAGATTCCTCCATTCTACCATATGATGTTCGAATGAAATATTCCAGTAATTTATTTCACCTCTATTTTGTCTAATTTCGCACATCAATATGCAACTGCAATCCATGTATGCGTACAATAACTATACACTTCTTATATATGGGTACCTTTTACTACTTAACTATGCAGATTCCTCCATTCTACCATATTTTAGTCCCGCTCTTAAATCTGTCTAATTTATATATGTTTATTTAATGTTTCTATTTCTTTGATGTTGCTATTACTTTGGTATAAGTTTCGATCAATGAAATAACTATACACTATTTATCTATGGGTACCTTTTACTACATTATGTGACATTCAAATTGAATATTTGAATTTATATTTTCTGTGAAATATCTATATGTTTATTTGAAGTTGGTATAAGTGTGGTTCATTGCAATCACAATATAAGTGCCGATCAGTAGAATTAAAACATGAATTCTCTGTCAATTGTCTTATCAGTATATTTTAAATTGAATCTACATACCCATAAACATCTTTTGGTTGCATTATAAAACTTGACAATTCAACATAAAGACAAAAAAACAAAGATGCAGACACCATCAGCATCGAGAGATGCAAGGTTGAAAAGGAGACTTCATATGAGAGAATGAAAAATTGGTACAAAATTATTGTATTTCCTTGAAAACATTCCATAAACTTACTTACTAAATTACATGTTCCTAAATTCATAGGAAAATCACCCATAGACTACCATCAACTATGTTCTACTGCAACATTTGATTCATTGAAACTGAATTCCTACTTGATCAGAGGAGCACACATACCACTTTCACCTATACCTACCAATGGTTAGTATATTTTCATTTTACCAACATTTTCAGATACAATCAATATATTTGTTGTAAATAATGTAATCTACTTTACCCATTCTACATTTCAATTGACAGTGGCTCTAGATTCAGGATCCTCTTCGCCAATTAGTGTTAGAACAATCATTAGAAGAGGTTGTAGTAACAATATTAAATGTACTTCAAGTAAGTATCTGAGCATTTCAATCTTAAATTACATCTAATCATTACAAATGTGCTCATGTACTATCTATTCACCAAAGGAGGATTATGAATATCATTGTCACCTTTATCTTTGAATGGTGAGTTATATTACACTGTCAAAGAACAATGATTATATATATTTATTTTACTATGTCATAGCATTGTATAGTTTGTCAACTATTAAATTTCATTGACAGCGCTCATCATGGTTTTGGATCTTCATCAACAAGATCTTCACCCGATAGCAAGAGAAATCATATATAAACATCTAATCAAGAAAATTATGACCCCTCTGGTAAGTACTCCATCATCGTATAGTTCTGAACAAAATCATGTTTTCTATCATATGTATTGAACATTTAATCTAAATTTAAATTAATTTTTCTTGGTGTAATGACTGAGGGAAATATTCCCAATTACCCTTCGTGTGACTCATAATCAGAGTAAGCGCAGATCATTCCTTCAAATGATTTTCAATTATCACATAGTGTAATTTGTTGAATACTGTGTTTAAAACAGATACCGTTTTACTTCTTCAACTACTGGTAACAAAGCTTATTTTCCCGACACAGGTGTGATGTATATTCTAATCATTTTGTATTATTCTTTTGTATATATATATATATATCTACATTATTTTAGTATTTCAATGTAATTCAAATGCATAATTTACACTTGAAAATATGTGTCATCTACATTGAGTCATGTCATTTCAGAAAGAGATGTAACAACTGGTGAAATCAATGCTGGAATTACTCATCGAAGAGACTTTTCAGGTTTGACCTACTACATAAGTATTTGTTACTTTACAGGTATTTTGTATGAATTTTCTTACTAAATAAATGAAAATACTGCTGCATAAATAATGAAACTACTTCACCTTGCGGAAAATGAAGGTCACTGTATTATTTTTACCCTTTTCTAGAATGTTATTCAAGTCATCATAGTTTTATGTAATTTATAATGCCAAGTTTATTAACACCATTCATTTAACCATTATTCACCTGGAGAATATTTGAATAGTATAGATCCCTATAATGTTTTCCATTACTGTGGTTCTATCTTTTGGTTTGATGAGAGAAACATAAAATGAGCACCAACAAAAACCCACGATTTTCTATATGTTGTGCACTTGGTAAAGTCTCTTTGCAATTAATACCGTCCTGTCCTCCATAACTTCGAACATTAGTCTTTAATAAAAACTTTGGGGAGGTAAGAGTATTCTAGGAATATATGCATATTTACAATTATATGTTTGCATTCACGTCAATGGGTGGTAAGGTTGACAGATCATTCAATAATGGAAGAGCTCCAATTATATTCAGATTGAATGGACAAAACTACCATCGGATAGGTAGTTTGTGTCCTCCTGAGGGAAAACCACCTAGGTTTTCCAATCTATATGTTTATGATACTGCAAATGAGTCTGAAAATAGGATTCTGAATGTTAGGTAATATTTAACATGTAGGTTTACACATTTACGGGACTGTCATATTTTCACTTCATTCTTAATTTAATTCACTTTGCAGTTATAGAGAATCAAATTCAAACACAGTGGTCAATTATAATATTGTTGTCTACTTAAAAAATATACTTCATGAAACAAATGTTTTAGCTCATCATTTCAGAAGTGCAAAGGATGTTCTTGATCGTCAATAACATGCAAACTTAAATTTGTTTCTTCTTAAGAGAAGACAAACAGATGCAACAACATACAACTTGCCTACTACTTCTAAGATTGCAATGGTTATTGTCAGTGACATTGAAGATCTCAACTTTGAAAGAGATATTATCATTCAAAGAAGAAGTGGGGATTTGCAGCGGATTGATGAGCATCATCCCTTGTACCTTCCATTGAAATATCCACTTATTTTCACAAATGGTCAAGATGGATATGTTGACCACATTTTGTATCGATATACATCTATGAGTGCATGTATAAAGGTTTGTAAAGTAACAATGCGTGAATACTTCTCCTATCACTTACAATGTCATTCGAGTGATACATCAATATTACAACATTCAAGAAGACTGTAGCAAAAATTTATTGTTGATGCTTATACAATGATAGAGTCTCAGATACTATCCTTCATTCACTTCAATCAAAAATGCTTGAGGGTTGAATTGTGAAATGTTTTGCAAGATGATTTTCGTCGAGGTGACCGTGATGGGTATGCATGCGGGAAGTGAATCATTTTACCATCTACATTTACTGGTGGACCCAAATATATGATTCAAAATTACCAAGATGCAATGTCAATATTCAATTGGGTAGGATATCCAAATTTGTTTTTAACATTTACATGTAATCCCCTTTGTCTTGAAATCACTAGATTTGTATCACGTAAAAATATTCACCCTTCAGACTATCTGCACATTGTATCTAGAATTTTCAATATTAAGTTTTAATAGTTAGTGAAATATTTACGAGACAGATGTTGCTTTGGAAATTCACAAGCATGTACTTAATTCAATAAAAATTATTTTATGATACATACTTTATCTTATTTAATGAATCTGTTGTTGAACTGTGTCACTTATACCATTACTTTATATGCAGTTGTTCATATAGTGGAATTTCAGAAACGTGGACTGCCTCATATACACATTTTACTATTTTTATGTAGAGAGAGAAAAATAGGTACTCCTGTCTACATTGACATATGTGTTTCTGCCGAAGTTCCAAATAAATTTGATTTCCAAAAACTTCATGAGGCTGTTAAGAAGTTTGTGATGCATGGAACTTGTGGTGATGTAAATCGTAGATCACCTTGTATGGAAAATGGAAAATGTACTAATTTTTTCCCCAATTTTTTTTGAAAGTACAACAGTTGATGATGATGGGTATGTTCTATACCGACGAAGAAATGATGGAAACACGATCGTGATAGATGGTGTCCCATTGGATAATCGATTTGTTGTACCATATACTCCTTTCTTGCTAATGAAGTATCAAGATCATCTAAATATTGAAGTTTTCAATCAATCTACTTCCATCAAATATATGTTCAAGTATATTAGCAAAGGTAATGACCGTGTAACAACAGCTTTGTATGAAACCAACACTAAAACACTGTCAGGCAATAATGCCGATGAGATTAAGATGTATTATGATTTCCAATACATCTCTCATTACGAGGCCTCTTACAGGATGTTTTCCTATGATATCCACTATAGATATCCTTTGTTTGAAATATTAAATTTTCATTTACCATGCCAAAATAGTGTTACGTACACTGACACTGATCATATTGAGGATGTGTTGAGTAAGGGTAACATTTGTGAATCAATGCTTATGGAATGGTTTCATGCTAATGTTGCTTATCAGGAAGGAAGATGTCTCACATTTGTAGAATTTCCAACTAGATTTTTATTCCACCAACGTGAAAAAATATGGTTTCCAAGAAATCAGGGGTTCAGTATTGGTAGACTTTATTATGTGCCACCGACAACTGGAGAGCTATTTTACCTGCGATTAATGCTCACAAAGATCAGAGGTGAAACTTATTTTGACAGTTTTAAAACTATGAACAACATTATTCATGGTAGTTTTCATGAATCATGTTCTGCATTGGGACTTCTTGCTGATGAAAGAGAATTTATTAAAGAAATCATGGGGGTGTCAACTTGGGCTACAGGCCGGTCTATGCGTAGACTTTTTTCCATCATTTTGTTCTCAAACAATATGTCTTGCCCAGACATTATGTAGCATGAAACATGGGAGCTCCTCAATGAATAAATTCTCTATGCACAAAAAAATAGGCTACAAATTCCAGATATATGTTTTCAAATTGCTCAATATATATAATGTGAACTATGTAGTTGCTAATTCGGTAAGTTTTTATTCTTTATTAATATATTTTACTAATTAAATAACAATATTTCATGATTCCATTTAGATTTATCACTCACAGATCATGAAAAATAGATGCATGCTTTTCTTGAAATAGAGAACCTACAACAGAGGAATGGTAGATCTCTTCATTCTTTTCCACCAATTCCGGTTCGAGATTCTGAAATTATCTCTCAATGAAATCAATTGGTAGTTGATTAACTTAATCATAACAGAGAGAGTCTTCGGAATGATTATCTTACTTTTCAAAGTAAGCTTACTAATGAACATAATGACGTGATAACTACCATTATGTCTTCGTTAACTGCATCCGCTAGAGGTTTCTTTTTCTTGCATGGTCATGGAGGTATAGGTAAAACTTATATTTGGAAAGTATTGATATCTTTACTACGGCTAGAAGGTAATATTTTTCTGGAAGTTGCATCCAGTAGAATTTATCCATTATTGCTACCTAGTGGGAGCACAGCACATTCCAAATTTCAAATTCCGATATCTATTTCTGAAAACTCTGTTTTCAATATTCAACAAGGCAGTGATGTCACAAATATTCTATAGTTAACAAATCTTATTATTTGGGACGAGGAACCAATGATTCATATGCATTGTTTTGAAGCCACTAATCGTACTTTAAAATATATAATGTCGATAAAAAATGAAAATTATTCAAGCTTTCCATTCAGTGGAATAACTATTGTGTTGGGTGGGGATTTCAGGCAAATACTACTTGTCATACCAGGTGGTAACAGAAATGAAATATTTTCTTCAAGTATAGCTTCTTAATACTTGTGGCAACATTTTCGTGTTCTAACACTGACAAGGAAAATGAGATTTCTTTCCAATTATTCTACAATTTTAGATGAGGTTCTTGAATTTTCCAAATGGACTTTAGATATTGGTGGAGGTCACATTACAGAACCAAATGATGGTGAAACTACAATTCGAATTCCATCCGCATATCTTCTTTCTTGGACTAAAGATCCTATTTATAAAGTTGTTGAACATACTTATCCCAAATTTAGGTGTAACCATGCTGATGTTAATTATCATGAAGATTATGCCATCTTAGCTCCAACTCAGGATATTGTTGAAGAAGTAAATGCGTACATGATTTCCCTCACGTGTTCTGAATGCAAAGATTATTTCAGCTTAGATTTAGTTTGTGATGCATGTTTTGATACAAATAGGCCGAAAAACATTTACACATCTAATATGTTAAATGGGATTAATGTATCAGGGATGGATTCCCATAAAATTACACTCAAATTTGGGGTTCCTGTCACGTTTCTTCAAAATGTAGACCAGTCTGTGGGATTTTGTAATGGGACTCGCTTGATTGTTACCCACTTGAGTGATCATGTCATCGGAGCAAGAATTCTATGTTGCTGTAATTCAGGATATCTTACTTTCATTCCAAGATTAAATATGACACACTCCGATTGTCGATGGACTTTCAAACTACAAATAAGACAATATCCTTTGACTGTTTCTTATGCTATGACTATTAACAAAAGTCAAATACAATCACTATCTTCTGTTGGGTTGCATCTTTGAAAACTTGTGTTTTGTCATGGTTAATTATATGATGCTCTATCTAGAGTCACATCACCATTAGGTTTAAAAATATTAGTTATTGATAATAATACCACAACTCATGAATCAACGCAAAATATTGTCTACAAAGAAATATTTCATAGATTGTGTTAGATATATGTTAAATTATATGTTAAATTGTGAATTTTTGGTTCTGCTCAGCTTATTTATGTCTGATTTTATGAAACTCAATGTTTTTTATTATGATCTCTTCATACAGAAATTAAAATAGCACATTTTTATGAATATGTCGCGATCAATTACCCCTTTGAATGACATAACACCTGATAATGATGAGACATTGAAGATACAAGTGCATATTTTGAATTTGTGGTGCAACACATCATCCAGGTACTCCAATGACATTGTCACTATTGATATGATTCTTGGAGATTTACAGGTGAATTCAGAATAAAATTAGGCTTCATATTATTTTTCTTCTATTTTATTTCTCTTCTCATTTAAAGTATACCACATATTGTTCAAATTCATTAATATGTTTTTTAAATTTTTACATTCTTAGAAATTTATTTCGGCAGAAAGAAAAGATACACTGTACTATTACAGGGTGTCAAATTCTATCTAAGTTCAAAAATATATTGCTTGAAGGGATATACTATTTCATACAGAACTTGAAGATAGCTGCTAATCAAGCTTCCTACATAGTAACTATACATGCATGTTGATTAATTTTCACATCAACAATGCATGTTCGGCCATGTGATGCACCACTACCACATTTCTGTTTCGATTTTACTTCCTTTGAAGACATAATTCAGAGAAGGGTTCCAGAGAAACATTTAATAGGTAAACGTTTATTGAGATTTCTGTAACATTTTATAAATGTTTCTAAAGTTTCTCTATTGATCAATATGTAATTTTATGTATTACTTTCAACTTTTTTTAGCTTACAGTACAAAACCCTTTCTTCTTTCTTATCTGTTTTAGAAATTATTGGATATTTACGTTGCTCACATCATGTTGAAGCATTGGGTAATTCCAATATCAAGATGAAAATTGTCTTACAGGATGAAAGGTTAGTCATTATTTCCTTTCAGTATCTCTGACCTACTGTTTATATTTAACATTATACGGTACATATTTTTATGCAGTGGGTTACAACTTAAATGCAGTTTATGGGGTAGCTATGCTAACCAGATGTCATCTTACATGGAAGAAAATATCGGTTTATCAACAATTTTAATATTTAAACTTTTCAAAGTTAATAAATTGAATAGTATGCTCTATAATAACCCAATTATTTATTTACCTTTCGTTTATTAAATGCTTTAAAAATATTTAAACTAGTACTCCAATTGAATTCGTTTTAAAAATACTTTCAAACTCTCTTATACTTACAACTGCCATTAATGCAATGAAAATCCTTTTCAATCTTGATATTGAAGATATTGAATCATTCCAAAAAAGGTGCTCTGGATACTTGATTTAATTGTGATTTATGTATATGTTGTCCAATGTTTACTATATTATAGATGTACATATTATGTTTGACATTTGACTTTCATTTTTTAATATTCAGATGTATGTTTATAATGGAATTGGAGAATCGAAGTCCAACACCAACAAACCCATCTTCTTCCTCTACACCATTTCTATATTGGGAAAATAAAAAAAACTATTTATGAAGTCAAGAATTTCGATCAGGTATGTAGTATACAGAAAATTTACAATTTAAATTATGCACTTTAAAATCTGGATGTACCAGTATAGTACTGTACAATGTTATTATCTACATTATTCTCAATGTTGGAAAACCTACAAAGTGCTTGATTTCCATCACCATAAAAAAATCCAAACAACTCACATTTGGTTCTATGATTCATACAATTCTTGCATGAAAAAATCGCATAATGTTGATGGAAAAATTCAGTGCAACAACTACAAGATATCTATAACTTGCATCGTTACCAGGTTCTTATTTTTTCTTCTTCTTAACAGTTTATTAGTTATTTTATATAGCTATAGTAATTAATTTTAATTATCCCAAATCCCATTGTAATCATATTTATAAATCAACAGATTTAGAGTGCAGCTGCTTTATGAGTGATTCCACAGACTCCTTATCAGTTGTCCTATTTGATAATCAAGTAATGCATTCTGTGAGAAAACCTGCTTCAGATCTATGAGATTATTTTATTCAGGTACTACTAGATAATAAAATATCATGATGACAAAATATGTTTGCTTCAATTAAACTAAAATTTACTTTTTTTTCTTAAATAAGGTTGATGATGAGTACAAGTTTCCTACTGAATTGACTGTTTTCAAATCACAAGAGGTTCTCCTATCAATTAAAGTGTCAAATTATAATATTCAAAATAATCACTATTCAGCAGAACAAAACTCATACAAGGTAATATTCATTTCCGACAATGAAAACTACATCACCAATTTCAATGATAGCTTCATAGAATTTCAGGTAGATTCTACTACATATTCATATTTTCATTAACATGGATAGATTGGAAATAGTTATTTGTGTTATTATTTATATACAACACCATCAAAGAAGTGGCTATACAAATGTAAGTAGTGTTCATGAACATAGTCAGGTACAATATAATCCATTATTATCATTTTTACTTCCCTGTGTGTAAAGAACATGCAACTGGATTAATGCTTTATTGTTCTATCATAGGATCTTCAAAATGTTGAATCATTTCGACTCAGTGCAAAGGATGACTCTATATTTGAATCATCATCTGTGGTATCATCAAGTATTTAGGTATATATATTTTCTCACTTAGAATTTGCTTTATAAGCCTTTATTTTATTCCTACATTGTAATTGCTCCTACATCTGATGCTACTTTTAACTATGTTCTATATGCAGAAAAACCTACTGACTGAATTTCTTAATGTAGATGTTATTGAGAAATCTCAAAATATACCACCTAAAAGTGTCGGTAGAACAAGTTAGGCAAAAAATATGGAAATCCGAATGAAGGATAAATTAAAATACAAGACAGAAAATAATGACTGATATGTTATGCAGATATGAAAGGTAATACGATATCAAGTGATTGTATCTTATAATTTATTTTCTGTCATGTGAGTTAGTTTATTCTTCTTATATTACATATCAACTTTCACTTGATGTATTTTAGTGCTGGTGGGAGATGGGGAAAGGAAGGGGGGGCTGGTGGGAAAGGGGCTGGGCAGGGAGGAGGGACCTGGTTGGGTTGGTGTTGGGCAGGAGGGAGGATGAGTTGGAAGGAAGAGGTGCTGGGATGTGGTGGCAGTAGAGGCTGCTAGGGGAGAGGGGAGGCAAGGGGTTGGGTAGGGGGGTGGAGGGCAGGGGCTGGTCATGGGTGGGGGGTGGTGATGGGTAGGAGGGAGGAGGATTTGGAAGGGGGGACGTGCCTGGTGGGGGGTAGAGCTGGGTAGGGGGGACGAGCCTATGTAATTTTTTTTAATCAAGTTTCTACTTATTACCTTAGTTACTTAAATATATGGATGGTCAACATGCATATGCATGTGTTGTTTGTTATATACATATTTTTTCATCATTGATAGTGAAATATGTTCACTTATCCATTAATTTTAGGATCCCCTAATTTAAACTTTTGTGTGAAGGTTCAACAGTAACTTGGGGTGGGGGTGTATTGTAAGGAACTCCATACAGATATTCAAGGTACGTGCTTATGTAATGTTATGTATTACGTTTTTATTATCTCATTGGATGGTTCATATGAATGACATTACACAACACATGAAGATTGGATATCTTAGACTTGATCTTTTGATTATAAAAACCAATCCTGTGAGGTTATTGGTGATATTAGCTTATGCATATTTCATATTTTAAAGAAGGTATTGAAGTGTGTTATTGCTATTAAAAGGTAAATACTTATAAACTATTCAGTACTCTGTGCTAGAATACTTACTTCTATAGTTGTTTTAATTTATTCTATAGATTTATGATTCCTAATAAATGGTTTCCATTTTGTTTTACATAGAAATATAAATGGGATAGATAGTTTGACTCCATTACTTTCAGATGATTATCTATACTTGATGAAGTGTTAAACCATAGTGGAAAGGCATTGCAAGTCCATGATGGAAGAGTTGGGAAGGGGGGACGGGAGGGGGAGATCTGGGAAGGGGGAGGTGGATGGTGTGGGAAGGGGTTGGGCAAGGGGGGATGAGAGGGGGAGATTTGGGCAGGGGGGAAGTGGATGGTGTGGGAAGGGGCTGGGCAGGGGGAAGGAGGACGTGGGAGGGTGAGCTGCTGGGAAGGGATGGGAAGACAAGCTGGTTAGAGGGGAGGGGAGTGGAGGACCTGGGTAGGGAGAGGAGGAGGGAGGAGGAAAGGGTCGGAGGATAAAATAGATAGTGGGAAGGGGAGGGGAGCGGAGGGGATGGGTAGATTGAATGGGAGGGGAGGGGAGGGGACAGGAGGGGAGGGGAGGGGAAGATGAGGGCAGGGAGGAGGGGCCTTGTTGGGGAAGAGGTTGGGCAGGGGGGAGTGGTGGGGGAAGGGGCTGGGCAGGGGGGAGGCTAAGGTGGGAGGGGGAGGTGCTGGGATTGGGTGGGAGACAACCAGAGGAGGGGGAAGGGAGGGGTAGAGCTGGGTAGCGGGTAGAAGAAGGTGCTGGGAAATTGGGGGGGGGGGATGACAAGCTGGGCAGGGTGTTGGAGGGGGGAGAGGAGGGGCTGGGCAGGGGAGGGAAGAGGAGGGGGGAGAAAAGGGTCAGAAGAGATTCTGGTTAGTGGGCAGGGGAGGGGAGGGGCTGGGCATGTTGAAGGGGATGGTAGGGGAGTGGAGGGGAGGATGAGGGCAGGGGGGGAGGGGGCTCCTGGGGGAAGAGGTTGGGCAGGGGTGCGTGGTGAAGGAAGGGGTTGGGCAGGGGGGAGGCTGAGGTGGGAGGGGAGCAATCGAGATTGGGTGGGAGACAAGCAGAGGAGGGGGGAGGGGAGGGGTAGAGTTGGGTAGGTGTGTAGGAGGAGGTGCTGGAAAATTGGGGGGGGGGGAGGGGTGAAAAGCTGGCCAGATTAACTGTGTTTTCTATTTCAATCAGTACTAATTTTTATATTATTTCAATTAATAGTGATTTTTCATTTTCATATTAATAATTATTTTCATTGAATTTTTAGCAAGATTCTTTTCATAGATGTTGTGATGACCTAGACTCTCTTGGTCCTTTCCTTTTCCAAAAATCCGGATCCTAAAGGGGTAGCGTCTCGGCGCGACCGATCGGTGAGACCGATCGGTGAGACCAATCGGCGTGACCTATTTGTGAGACCGATCGCTGAGACCGATCGGCTCGACCGATTGGTGAGACCGATCGGCGTCACCCGGCTTTGTCGGGGTTTTTCCAGTGATGTGCACAAATTGAGTTTTAAACCCTTCTTTGACCCCTTTAAGCTTGTTTTAAAGCCCGGTAGTGCCCATAAATGTTATAATTAAATATTTAATGAATTAACCTAGTGTGTGCGTCGGTTTAAACCACCCGAACCCTTTAATAATGTGTGGGGCCGCCTGGTCAACCCACGACCCCCGCTCCTGACATGTTTTGGCGTTTTTATCTCAACCGTCAGAGGCTCTTATAAACTAAGGGTTACCCGTGGTTTCTTCTTTTTCTCGATCACCCTGTGCTAAGAGTACCCTTCATCCAGATGAGCAGCTTTTCGTTCAGACGAGCCGCATCACTATGCGTGAAGTTCCGCGCCCAGCCTAAGCGTTGATAGATGGGGAGATTTTCGTTCAGACGAACCGCATCACTATCCGTGAAGTTCTTCCCCCGGCCTTAGCGTCGATCGTTGATCAACAAGTAGGGAATTTCTTCGTCTCTCACTTTTGTGTATCATGTGGGGTGGGCGTGCTTTTGGTTATGTAGAATTGGTTAAACGAGACATAATTAAAGATAATGAACTGATTATATGAAGAAAGAAGGGGGGGCTGTGATCGTTGATGTTGTTTTATGTTGTGATCATCTTTCTGAATTGTGTGGGCTTATGCCTATTGAAAATCATGGCCGTTGGTGGTCTTTCTCTGTGCACTAATGAACCCCTGGGGATGTTATAAATTACTTGTTTGTGGTTGTGAACTCCTTCTGTGAAAATGGAAATTGGTTAATCACACACACCTGGCTAAATGAATTGAAAGCACCAGGATCAACCCTTCTGTGATAAACCCCGGTTAAAGCACACGAAATTGAAATCATGGAGTGTGTTAAATATTATAAATCTGAAAATACCGGCATGACCCTACTTTGTGTTGGTGGTAGTGGTTTGGTAGTTTTCTTTTATGGGACGATTACTAGAGATGTGGGAGGGGATGGGATCCCCTGTTGATATGGATTCAGTGGTTGTGAGTTTTATGACCGGGTGGTTACCTTGTTTATATCACGAATTGGGGTGGGATCCTCTATTGATGAGAAACCATTTTGGGGGACATGGGGTAGTGTCTCGAGGGTTTCTTTGGTTATAGAACTTCAAGGGATCTCACTTATCCCCTTGTTGTTGTAACATTACAAGAGAACCGGGTGTGAATGTTTAAATTGACATTTGGATGGATTCTTTCCTTGGTTATGCTTATGGTGTTAGTTGACCAAGTAGGTGCATGAACTTATTTAAACATTATTACTGAACATGAAAAAAAGAATGGGAAAAATGAGTTTTGTTGGCGAGAGTCGTGACTCAGACTTGAGTGCTGTTGTGATCTGTAGGCTGTCTGAAGAAAAACCTAACTTTGGGTGAGTGCTTGTTACCTTTGTATATACTTGTAGTTTTGTGTTTCTTATTCGCGCCCCACCCATGTTGATCACTTAGTGCCGAACACCCCCATTTCATGGGGGAGGGTGTTTTTCCCAACACTATTCTTAGTGGATGGTTATTAGCTCCTTTTCTGCTCCCTTTCATGGATATCCCAAGTACCTTTGGGCATGCTGTGATAGCCTGAGGTCCATTATTAGCCCAAGAATCTTCGGGCGGGGTAGTGTCGTGGTTATGGCCCAGGTGTGTGCTGGCAGGTAGTTTCCCAAGTATCTTCGGGATGAGGCCTAGGTGTCTTCGGGCGTGGTAGTGGATTTCTAGCCCTGGTGTCTTCGAGTGTGGTGGTGGTTGTTCTGAACTAGGTGTTTGCAGGCGTGGTACATGTGACATTTGTGGCCCAAGTGTTTTTGGGCGGGATTCGGCAATGGGACTGCGTGCGGTTGTGGCCCAGGTGTGTGCGGGTGGGTGTGGCAGTGGGACTGCGGTGAGCATGGCGGGATTGGTTTGATGCGTAGGATGTCTCAATAACCAGTAGGAAAGTGGTGTGGGGTACCCAAACATCTATGTGCTCTTATTATATATATTACTTGGTTTGCGTTACTTAGTGAGTGTAGTTGGTGAGTGGGATGGGTGAATTCCTTTATAGTAATGGTTTTCTGCTTCTCACGGGACTTTAGTACGTTCCCCCACTTGTGCACGAGAGTCTTTGGTTTTCCCTACTGAGTGTACTTGTATGCTCACCCTATGTATATAAAACTGCTTTTAGGTTTCCAGGAGGTCTTCGGGGATCGCGCAGGACCGTACTAGCTCGGATCTTGGGGGCAGTCGCAGTTACTGTTTTCTTTCTTTGGTACTTACCCTTATTGTCACTTTTGTACCCTGTGGATTTTAATTTTGGAACATGCATGTGGGAATGGTTTACTTTTGGCTTTAATTTTCTTTTTCTCTTGGTGTTGTTGGGTTTCATCATCTTATCTCCCAATCCTATAAAACAAAAAGGGTAATGCCCTCCACTTGTGTGTAATTTCTATACCCTTGGTTCTATTCGCCACTCTGGGACCTATAGAAGGCAGGTTTCGGGGGTCATTATATATTCTTCAACTTAAAGAAGGAAGGGCTTGGCAACTTGCTGAGCCTTCCCTCCTTTTAGTGAAGGAGAGTCGTGACAGAATGGTATCAGAGGGCGAGGTTGAGAGATAGGATGAAGTCTGGAGTTAGGCATAGTGAGGATTGCATGGGATGGTAAGGCAACAGTGTTGGGTGACCTTGGTGCGTGAATTAGGCCAGGGAAGACCGACTAGGAAATGAGATTTTAGGGCCCCCTGTGATCCGATGCAAGGACTCTGGACCTACCGAACGACCAAGTGAGGCCACACTGATTGCAGGATAGAGACCCTAGGAAAGGTACATGCATCATAATGTGTTGTGTTATCATGTTTCTAGGATGTCTTGTGAATTAAGAATAAATGAAAAGTTTAAGAAATTTTAAGAACAATATTCTGCACTACTTGGGCTTAGGCATTCCTTGTTTACCTTGCAGCTATGGAACCCGGAAGGCGACCACGTGTGGTAGAGGCGATCGAGGCCCTGAAGAATAATTTGGACGATCGGCAGAGAGATGATCGAGAGGAATAGGATGACCAGTGGCAGAAGACTCTTCGGGCCTTCCAGCGACAGACCCTCGAGAAGTATGAGGGCAACACCTCTGACATGAAGACAGAAGGCTAGATAGAGGAGCTAGTGATATCCTTCAGCCTTATTCGGGCCCCGGCCGAGTACTGGGTTTCTCTGGCCGTCAGCTAGATGCGGGGAGCGGCGCGTCAGTGGTGGATGCTTTACCTGGGGGAGAGGAGAGAGGCTGAGGTGCCATGGGCTAATTTCGAGAAGGAGTTCTGGGTAGAATTCCTCTCCTCGACAATTAAGGTGGAAAAGAGACAGGAGAAACTCTCCCTCCAACAGGGGAGTATGTCAGTGAGGGATCTAGGAATCATGTTCAAATACCTCGTACGTTTTGCTTCGGACCTCTTTCCCGATGAGGAGTCTCGGGCAAGACGTCTAGAGGAGGTGCTCTAACCCTCCCTACAGTATGTTGTTACCCTCTTTACCCTGCCGACGTACTTGGAGGTCCAGAAGAAGGCTGAAGTGGCGGAGAGGATGCACGCTCTAGGAGGTGTGTCTCGAGAGGGGATCTAGCTGGGACCATCGAAGGGGAAGGCCGTCAGCACCAGGCCTCCAACGTCAGGACCCTCCAGGTTCCGACCCGCAGGGAGCAGGCCGCAGCAGTTTCAGTTTCGATCCCTCGGTCCTCGACCTTTTCCTTTGGGCCCGGGACCGCGATTCTTCATCTGTGGGAGCCATGGACATCTCCGGAGTCAGTGCCTGGACCGGGTATAGTACGACGGTGGCAGATAACCCTATCACCCACCCCAGAAGTAGCTTCCATCCAGGCCTTTCCAGCAGCAGCAGTAGGGACAACGAGCTTTTGCTCCTCCGAGGACAGACGTAGGAGGAGGGGGCCGACCACATGGCACTCCTCAGGGACCTCAACTAGGGCATGGTCGGGGAGGTGGCCGACAACCGAGGGGAAGAGGAGCCGGGCATGGACAACCACACGCCACAGAGGCAGCAGTTCCAGCAGGGCTGGAGGTTGTTCGAGGTACGATCAGTTTGTTTAGCACTCTTGCTTTTTCCTTGTTCGATACTGGAGCTTCGCACTCCTTTGTTGCACCCAGTCTAGCCCATGCCTTGGGCCTAGATGCCAAGAGACTTCCAGTTCCCCTGGGGTTGAGCACACCGGTCGGAGGTCAGACCGAATTGTTGTTTGTTTGTTGGGGATGCAGACTGATGATAGGGCCACATCAGTCAGTTAGGGATCTTCTTCTGCTACAAATACAGCCATACTATGTCATCCTAGGCATCGACTGTCTATTTTCTGTGTATTCCATCATCGACTGTTTCTGAGGAAGGGTTGTGTTCTTAAACTTGGGCGGACGACATGTTACCTTCACCGGCGAGTGGAGTAGTTAGAAGGGCAGCGGGAGAGAGGAACCCCTCCTCTTCTTGTTGGCCGAGATGTCAGTGGAATCAGTAGATGCTAAGATGATGGAGGTGCTAGAGGTTGTCCGTGAGTTTATGGAAATCTTTCCTGAGGAGGTAACGACTCTACCCCCTTGACGGGATATCGAGTTCGGGATAGACCTGCAGCCTAGCGCTCGTCCGATCTCGATGGCTCCTTACCAGATGGAACCTTCAGAGCTACGAGAGTTGCAGATCTAGATTGATGATCTAATGAATAGGGGTTATGTTCAGCCGAGTGCGTCACCGTGGGGTGCTCTAGTCTGGTTTGCAAAGAAGGAAGATGGTGGTCTCAGGTTGTGGATAGACTACAGGAGGCTGAATCAGGTGACGATCAAGAATCGCTACCCTCTTCTGAGGATAGACGATCTTTTCGACCAGCTGAAAGGGGCAGGATGGTTCTTGAAGATCGACCTGCGGTCTGGGTACTGGCAGCTGAGAGTGAAGGAGGGAGACATCATGAATACGACATTCAGGTACAGATATGGACACTTCAAGTTCGTATTCATGCGCTTCGGTGTTACGAACGCCCCGGCTGTGTTCATGGGGCTTATGAACTCCATCTTCTGGGAGTACCTATATCGGTTCGTAGTTGTGTTCATCGACGACATCCTGGTCTACTCAAGATCCGCGGATGTCCATGCAGAGCACCTGAGGACGGTTCTAGAGGTCCTCCGACATCATCAGCTCTATGGAAAGTTGTCAAAATGCAAGATATGGACACAAGAAGTGCACTTTATCGGGCACGTGGTGTCCGAGCAGGAGGTAGCAGTGGACTCATCAAAGGTTGAGGCAGTTGTTTCTTGGGCAGCACCCAAGAATGTGGCAGAGGTCCATAGTTTCCTGGGGCTGGCGGGTTACTATTAGAGGTTCGTACCCAACTTCTCTCGAGTTGCAGCCCCTTTGACAGCCCTAACCAAGAAAGGCCAGGTTTTCATGTGGAGTGAGCAGTGCGAGTCAGCCTTCAGCTATCTGAAGGAGAAGTTGGTCAGTTCCCCAGTGCTGAGATTGCCAGAAGAAGGGGCGGCGTATGAGGTGTTCTACGATGCTTCAGGATAGGGCCTAGGATGTGTGTTGATGTAGCAATAAGGGTGATCTCTTATGGGTCCAGGTAGCTACGCCATCATGAGGGTAATTATGCCACCCACGACCTGGAGCTTGTAACGGTCGTTTTTGCGCTAAAGTTATGGCGGCACTACCTCATCGGAGAACGCTTTGTGGTCTTCACAGATCACAAAATCATGAGGTATATCTTCTCCCAGCGGGACCTAAACTTGTGACAGTGGAGATGGGTGGAGTTCCTCTAGGATTACAACTTCAAGATCTCTTATACTGAGGGTAAGGGAAATGTAGTGGCTGATGCCTTGAGCAGGAGGATGCATAAGGATGTGGTCCGAGAGTCGGCGGATGCCTGGAAGGCGATGGAGGAGTTGGCTGCCTTACACCTGGATGCAAGGATAGATGGTGGTAGAGGTTGCCTATATCAGATGGCAGTTCAGTCATCTCTATTGCAGCAAGTGGAGGAGTATCATTGGGGAGACCCAGAGTGTGAAGTGATGCGTGACTGAGTTGACCAGGGAAATGTTCCAGAAGGATGGATAGAGGATGGTTAGAACCAGATGCTTTTCTAGGGAAGGTTGTTTTTTCCAGGAGTGATGTGTGACAAGGTTCTCAGTGAGTTCCACAACTCACCCCTGGCAGTACACCCAAGAGTTTCCAAGATGTACCAGGGACTGAAGAGACAATTTTGGTGGCCCGGAGTGAAGCGAGCAGTGGCAGAGTTTGTGGAAAAGTGCTTAGTGTGTCAGCAAGTGAAGGCTGAACACCGAGTTCCAGGAGGCCTACTGCAGTCTCTAGATGTCCCTGAGTAGAAGTGGGACGACATCTCGATGGATTTCGTCACGGGACTTCCCAAGGTCCAAGGGGCATACGACGCCATCTGGGTGGTAGTGGACCGGTTGATGAAATCATCCCACTTTTTGGCAATCAAGGATTCGAGTATTATGGATGATTTGGCACGAAAGTACGTGGATGAGGTGGTGCGGTTTCATGGAGTTCTGAGGTTTATAGTCTCAGATAGGGATGCACGGTTTACCTCACGGGTCTGGAAAGGATTGCAGCATGCTTTTGGCACATAGTTATTCCTTAACACTGCTTTCCATCCCCATACAGATGGAAAAACAGAGCGCACCATCCAGACCTTGGAAGATATGCTGTGGGTATGTGTTCTGGGCTCAGGAGGATCAAGGGTGCGACACTTTCCCCCAGTAGAGTTTTCCTACAATAATAGCTATCACTCTACCATCGGTATGGCCCTGTTTGAAGACTTGTACGGGAGGCCATGCCGTTCACTTGTGTGTTGGGTTGACGTCAGAGAGGCAGGCATCCTTGGCCCGGAGGTGGTGTAGTGCACGACAGAGAAGGTTCAGCTCATACAGGAAAGGATGAAGGCAGCCCAGGACTGGAAGAAGTCGTTTGCTGATACCAGGAGGAGGCCCTTGTAATTTTAGGTTGGAGACCACATGTTCTTAAGGGTCTCCCCTTGGCACGGACAACGGAGGTTTGGAAATGGGAGTAAGCTTTCTCCCAGGTTCATCGGGCCCTTTGAAGTGTTACGACGGGTCGGAAAAGTGGCCTATCAGCTAGCGTTACCACCTCTGCTACTGAGGATACATGATGTCTTCCATGTGTCCCAGCTCTGTCAGTATCTGCACGACGATTCACACGTCCTCGGCTGGGGAGAGCTGGACATCGTGGACGACGTGGCTTTTGTGGAGAGACCAGTGATGATCAAGGATCACAAAGAAAAGGTGCTTTGTGGGTGAACCATTCCCTTGGTTCGTGTGTTGTAGAGACATGGTAGGCTTGAGGAGAGTACGTGGGAGAGGGAAGCACAGATGCATTCCCAGTACCCAGAGTTGTTTTGAGTTTTGTTCTGTTGTTATAGCTATTTTGGTAGGATGTTTTAACTTGTTGGCTATGAAATGATAGTTTTATTTTTCCTCTGAATGTGTGTGAAAATTCCTGGCTATGAGGGAGGAGAGAACCCAACCCCTAATCAAGACGCATTAAGGTGGATGCGATTAAACCCGTGATGGAGAGTTAGTGCCGCCCAAAGCGGATAATATCTTGACATGGGGAAGAATACTCCCCAACCCCCACATGCCTGGGCAGTTTGACATGATATGTTGCTTGGTTCGTGACAGGAAAGTGTTCTAAGTTAACAATGAGGTTCACTCTTGAGAGGTATCTTTCGAGGTGGTTGTTTGGACCCGCTCTTTCCTTCTAGGTTTTTTAAATTATCGAGGGAGATAATAGTTTGAGAGATATCTGATGTGATGACCTAGACTCTCTTGGTACTTTACTTTTCCAAAAATCCAGATCCTAAAGGGGTAGCATCTCGGTGCGACTGACCGGCGCGACCGATCGGGGAGACTGATCGGTGAGACTGATCGGCGTGACCGATCAGTGAGATCGATCAGCGTCACCAGGCTTTGTCGGGGGTTTTCCAGTGACATGCGTAAATTGAGTTTTAAACCCTTCTTTGACCCCCTTTAAGCTTGTTTTAAAGCCCGGTAGTTCCCATAAATGTTATAATTAAATATTTAATAAATTAACCTGGTGTGTGCATCAGTTTAAACCACCCGACCCCTTTAATAATGTGTGGGGCCGCGTGGTCAACCCACAACCCCCGCTCCTTACGCGGTTTGGCGTTCTTATCTCAACCGTCCGCGAATCTTATAAACTAAGCATTAGACGTGGTTTCTTCTTTTTCTCGATCACCCTATGCTAAGAGTACCCTTCTTCCAGATGAGCAACATTTCTTTTAGATGAGCTGCATCGCTATGAGTGAAGTTCCGCGCCCGGCCTAAGCGTTGATAGACGAGGCGATTTTCGTTCAGGTGAACTGCATCGCTATCCGCGAAGTTCCTCCCCCACCCTTAGCATCGATCATTGATCAACAAGTAGAGAATTTCTTCGTCTCTAGCTTTTGTGTATCATGTGGGGTGGGCGTGCTTTTGGTTCTATAGAATTGGTTAAACCAGACCTAATTAAAGATAATGAACTGATTATATGAAGAAAGAAGGGGGGGGGGGCTGTGATTGTTGATACTGTTTTATGTTGTGATCATCTTTTTGAATTGTGCGGGCTTACTCCTACTGAAAATCATGGTTGTTGGTGGTCTTTATCTGTGCACTAATGAACCCCTGGGGATGTTTTAAATGACTTGTTTGTGGTTGTGAACTCCTTCTGTGAAAAGGGCAATTGGTTAATCACACACACCTGGCTAAATGAATTGAAAGCACCATGATCAACCCTTCTGTGATAACCCCAGTTAAAGCACACGAAATTGAAATCATGGAGTGTGTTAAATCTTATAAATCTGAAAATACTAGCATGACCCTGCTTTGTGTTGGTGGTAGTGGTTTTGTTGTTTTCTTTTATGGGACGATTGCTAGAGATGTGGGAGGGGAGGGATCCCCTGTTGATATGGATTCAGTGGTTGTGAGTTTTAAGACCGAGTGGTTACCTTGTTTATATCACGAATTGGGGTGGGATCCTCTATTGATGAGAAACCATTTTGGGGGACACGAGGTAGTGTCTTGAGGGTGTCTTTGGTTCTAGAACTTCGAGGGATCTCACTTATCCCCTTATTGTTGTAACATTACAAGAGAACTGGGTGTGAATGTTTAAATTGATGTTTGGATGGATTCTTTCCTTTGTTATGCTTATGGTGTTAGTTTCCCAAGTAGGTGCATGAACTTATTTAAACATTATTACTGAACATGAAAAAAAGAATGGGACAAATGAGTTTTGTTGGCGAGAGTCGTGACTCAGACTTGAGTGCTGTTGTGATCTGTAGGCTGTTTGAAGAAAAACCTAACTTTGGGTGAGTGCTTGTTACCTATGTATATACTTGTAGTTTTGTGTTTCTTATTCGTGCCCCACCCATGTTGAGCACTTAGTGCAGAACACCCCCATTTCATGGGGGAGGGTGGTTTTCCCAACACTATTCTTAGTGGCTGGTTATTAGATACTTTTCTGATCCCTTTCCCGGATAGCCCAAGTACCTTCGAGCAGGATGTGATGGAATGAGGTGCATTATTAGCCCAAGAATCGTCGAGCGGGGTAGTGTGGTGGTTATAGCCCAGGTGTGTGCGGGTAGGTAGTTTCCCAAGTATCTTTGGGATGAGGCCCAGGTGTCTTTCGGGTTTGGCAGTGGATTTTCTAGCACAGGTGTCTTCGGGCGTGGTGGTGGTTGTTCTGGCCTAGGTTTTTACAGGCATGGTACGTGTGACAGTTGTGGCCCAGGTGTTTGAGGGCAGGATTCAGCACTGGGACTGCGTGCGATTGTGGCCCAGGTGTGTGCAGGCGGGTGTGGCAGTGGGATTTCCGTGAGAATGGCGGGATTGGTTCGATGCATAGGATGTCTCAATAACCAGTGGGAAAGTTGCACGGGGTACCCAAACATCGATGTTCTCTTATTATATATATTAGTTGGTTTGTGTTACTTGGTGAGTGTAGCCGGTGAGTGGGATGGGTGAATTCCTTCATAGTAATGGTTTTCTGCTTCTCACGAGACTTTAGTATGTTCCCCCACTTGTGCATGAGAGTCTTTGGTTTTCCCTACTGAGTGTACTTGTATGCTCACCCTATGTATATAAAACTACTTTCAGGTTTCCCGGAGGTCTTCAGGGATCACGCAGGACTGTACTAGCTCGGATCTTAGGGGAAGTTGCAGTTGCTGTTTTCTTTATTTGGTACTTACCCTTGTAGTCACTTTTGTACCCTGTGGCTTTTACTTTTGGAACATGCATCTAGGAATGGTTTACTTTTGGCTTTACTTTTCTTTTTCTCTTGGTGTTGTTGGGTTTCATCATCTTATCTCCCGATCCTATAAAATAAAAAGGGTAATGCCTTCCACTTGTGTGTAATTTCCATACCCTTGGTTCTAGTTGCCACTCCGGGACCTATAGAAGGCGGGTTTAGGGGGTCATTATATCTCCTTCAACTTAAAGAAAGAAGGGCTTGTCAACTTGCTGACCCTTCCCTCCTTTTGGTGAAGGCGGGTCGTGACAGATGTATAGTGTAAACAAATAATCCATTTTTTTATGACATGTTTTTTTTCACTTCACTACATTACCCAATTTTTTTTCATAGTAATATGTCTCATTTACTCACATTAATTTCTAATTATATATTGTAGGGATCAATATAACTGTCAACAAACATGAAAAACTACTACTCTACATCAATGATACATGGTAGTACTGGGAGGCTGTTGACTGCACATTCTGATGACATGAATTGTAATCTGATCTACAGACCCACTGTTGTGGAAAATCATGGTTCCTTTAATTGTTGTCAAACATGTATCTGCTAAGAAGTTTATTTATGTTCTCTTATCATGGTTAAATAACATTCCATAGTTCTATTTCACAGTTGACATCAAAATGACAACTAATGTCTGTTTCCAATTTCAATTTCTCTTACCATGATTCTATCTTAGTGTTTACCTATTAAAAGTATGTAAAAATTAGATTTTCATACTTCGTTTCTATGAATAGATTTATAATTTCAATAAATTATTTATTAATTTCCATTGATAACTTATCATATTTCTAATTCATTTTTTAGTTCAGATTTCATTAATGACACTGTGCATATGCACGAGCGATGTACTAGTATGATTCTACTTATTACTTTCTTTCTTCCTCAAACTATTTTGACCATAAATCCCTAAATCCTTCAGAATATGTTCCAATTTTTTTCTTATTTTGAGATTTATATTTATCACTACTACTTCCATATAAACCCTGAATAATTTTATCTAAAAACTACTTCTATACTTGTGAAATTTTCATACAATTTTTATAAGTGTGACATGCTAACTTGCATCTTCCATATAATATCATAATTACCCATAGGATACAATTTATAGGAAACTTACAATGTATTTAAACTTCTTCATCATATATTTCTTCCACATTTTCAATTTTCTTATTACTTTCTCTAATAAATTAAATTTTTATCTTATGATTCCATCCATTAACTTGAACACTAATATAGATATTAAAATTGTCCATGAAGTGGCCTTTTCTTATATTGAAGTGGCATATTTTCATGGATTTGGAAACTTTTGAAACATTATTTTTGGGTGAAACCTTATTCTTTTCTTCCATTTGTTTTTACCCTATAGTAGAATTATATTTTATCTTCCATTAACATTCATTATGTTTCTGTGGAATCCTTTCAATGGTGTTTTTTACATTATTCTTTGTGAAATTATACCATCACTCAACATGACCACTTATTCCACAATTTCTAAAAAATTATTCAATATATTCAAATATTTAGATTTTAATATATTTTTCTTACTCTATGATGGGTGTGTGAAATTAGATGAGTTTCTCTTTCCATTCATTTTTATCCCCCCTAAAGTCAACATTATTTATTCTACGTACATTGGAATGTTTTTCCAATAATCGATATCCATGTGTTCAAATATTTTATAGAACCAACCATATCCACTAATACTTTTCTTATTATGATCTATCATATTTATTCTAGTTGATACTTCTTCTAAAACAATTTTATTTAAAATATTTACATTATTCTTTGGTATATTTTTAGGGAGAACTTCATTATTTTTATTTTATAACATTCACCTTATTAGAAGAGGTGGGTTCTCCGATTTCATCACCCATTATTGTTTGTAAATATAACTTACACTAAAAATATAGGATTAAGTGAAGAAATTTTCATTGGAACATGGTGTAACCTTTTTATTTTCTATATAAAAATATGACACATCCAATGATTTTATATTCTACCTACAACTGGATTAATTATTTCCAAAATTAATATTTCCTTATAAACATCACCAAATATTCTCTTCTCAGCATCATGTAAAGATTCATGTTGAGTAGCTTCCAATGTTCTCAATCTAACTTCCATCTTAATGAATTTTAAATTTAAGGTATTCTTTTGATTTTCAAGAGTCCCCACTTTATATTCACATTTAAATTTTAATCCTTATATCATTTCTCCATGAATATTATAAAAAAATTTAAAATATAGAACAATTTATTGTAATCATTTATCCTTATTATCCATTCAAGAATTCAAAACATAAAAAATTCCTTTATCAATATCATTTAGTTCAAGGAATTTTTCTTTTATAACATTTTTCAATACATCTTCTTCAGAAATAAGTATATACAATGATTATTCTATAAAACTGAACTTTTCTTTATAAGATGTTACTAATTGATCCTTAATCTCCTTGAAATTAGTAAAGGTTTTACACATTTGTTCTATTTTAATTTTTTCCCATTAATTTCAGTCTCTTCATATAGTTACTATTCAAGCTCTTTTGTTCTGCTATCTTGATCCTCCAACTAAGAGTTCTTGACTTCAATAGTAGTTTTTAATGACTAGTATATTTCCCTAAAAAATTAATTTATAACATAATTATCATAATAAATTATATTAAATGATTATTTCATAAGGTTTAATATTTATTTGGAATATAATAACTTTTCATCCTTCTCTTTAGTGAGTTTAATAGAAGTTTTACAGTCTTAGAACTTTACTCTTACTGCATCCTCTGTCTCATCACGTTCCAATTTCAACTATGATGTTTTTCTTATTATTCATTGATATATGTATGTATATATGTAAAAAATTCAATATGTTCACATATCATGTAAAATTTTATTCTAGATTACAAATATTCAACATTTTTTTACTAAATAAAACTCTTAATATATTGATCAAGATTCTTTTAGAGGATAAATTTTATCAGATTCACATGAATTCTTACCACAAACTTTAACTTTTAGTATTGGTGGATCCAGTGTCTCTTAATTTTGAAAGAATAACTTGTAAGAACCTTAAATTATAAAATAATAACATTTTATTATATATCATACATGATGTGAAACACCAATCTTAAACAACCGATAAAATATATTTCTTTTAAATTTATTCTTCTTGATAACTTGTGAAACATGCAACCCCTAGTCTAAATGAACCGCAATACAATATACCGTTATAGACTATCCATTAAATTTTTGGGTATGAACAGTAATAAATTAATTATTAAAATTATGGTTATATATTTATTATAAATAAAATAAAAATAATTTAAAAGAATTTTTTTTCTTCTTCTCAAAAACTGTATTTATTTTAAAATATGGATTAGTTTCTCCTTGCACACATAATTTATAATTAAATTTTAACATTTTAAAAATTTATTTGATAAAATAAAAATCTTTTTTTAAATAATAATATGAAAATAAACTTAGATTTAATTTTTTTAATTTTTCTTAAATGTTTCATTTTTGATGAATAACACAAAATACTGAATTTTAATTGAAAATTGCCTCTTCATTTAAAATATTTATAATGTTTAATTATATTTGAATTTTTTTGTAAAATTAGTTAAACTAAATATCAATTTATGAAATTTATTTCATTTTAATCATTTTCAAACTGAATTCATATATAAAAATTATGTAAAAATTTGAAAATTTTCTCTTTGAAAACCCGCTTTCTCATCACATCCATGTGATTAATTTTAAATTAAATTCATCAACTTATTTGAATGAAATTTTGAAAAATATATACTATATTTTGAATCATAATTATTTATATTATATAATTATGTCAACATAATTTTTCACAAAAATGAATAGTGAAAATATTAAAAATTATTTATCATGGTTAAGGTAAAAATTGATTTACTAAGGGTTAAACTAAAAAAATAATGGTTAAAATGACCTAAAATATTGTCTAAAATAGATTTTATGGATATATTTATACCCTATAATGTCTAATTATCTAGAATAATTCATTTTTGACCCTTTTGGCGTGTAGAAAACATGGGTATACCGTTTTCTTTTCAAAAATTATAAGTGTTTCACTCAACTCAGTTATAAAAGGCCACCCACTCTCCGCTCTTATTAAAACATTAAAAACACTTTGTTTCATAAAATCCCCATAAAAATCCCCTCCCAAAATCTCTATTCTCATACTAGAATCCTTATTTTGGATAGAGATAAAACATAGTAAGTCCTTTGGTGTAAACTAATTGAGGATACCTGAAAAAGATGTAACATTGTTCAATGGGCATTTTTATTCTATTTATTCCCCCACCTAATTAAATTATTTTTAAACCATTATGATAAAATAAACATAATACATTACATATAATTATATTTCTAGATTTTAATTTCATGACTTTCAACCACCCCCACTTCCATTAAATGGGTTGTGAAATCATCATTCGTGTGAATAGCAGACTACCACCTCGTGAACCGATAAATTTCATTTTTACATTACCGACTCTCATAGTTTGTTATAATGATGAATATAAAGTATATATATGATATTTATAATATAATTCTTCCTCTTGAGTCATTATATCATATATAAATTTTTTACTTCCATTCCTTAGAGGATATAATTATGTTGCTTGTGTGTACGGAGGACTACCGCCTCACAAAGTGATGTGATATTTTTTCACTAACGCTTTACATGGAAGATAATAAGAAACAAATTAATGAATATATGTGATATATATGAAATAATTATTTTATTAATTACATTTTTTTTAAAATAAGATATCTCATTTTATTTCTTACCTTTTCACTCACTAAAAGAGGATAACAACGTTCATGTACATGTGGACTATCGCCTTCACGATGCGATATGACTCTTTTTCATCACTAGAACACATGGATAACATACATAATTATATTTAAATAAATAATGAGGTATTTATGATATTATGATCATTATTTAATGATAAAATAATACTTACCTCCTTTCCGTAATTATTGTTTAAAAATAGAAATGTTACTTATGCGTACATACGGTTTACCATCTCAATGATTGTAATGTAGTTAATTTATAAAAACCATATTTCATGATTTGTATTAAAAGTATAATTGATTTATGAATATAATAATTATTTATTATTATTATTTTGTATATGATTAAACTATATAATATTCACAATAATTGTAACATTCCTAACGAAACCCAAATGAGAAAACAAGGGAATTAACACCCAAAACCATAAAAATATTGAATGATTATTAACTAATGGGTGATAATATGTTATAAAAGTATCATATATAATATTATAAATATTAATATGGTTATTATATAGGTTAATAACATGTTTAAACTTCTATATAGGAGGTTAATGCATGTCTAGTCAAAAGGATGTGTGAGGTAAGGGATTTCATACCAATTTTATTTCATTAAGTCATATTGTAATTTTATGCACCTAATTTCTTTTATTTGGTGTTTTTACTAAAAATTTGAAATATTATATGATGATTCATTAATAATTCATGTTATTTTAATTTTATATTTTAATTATTTCCTCAAAGTATATTTTACTTTAAAATGACCAAGTGGTAAATAATTTCATAACTCAATTCATTTTTATTGGATTATATCACTTTTTTATTTTTACTGATATTATATGATTATGTTTATAATAAATTTTTATTATATTATGTTTTATTTCCACTTGTTTTATATTTATTTAAAATTTATATACACAATCAATTCATTTATTAATTCTCACTTCAACGTTATGATCACTATAAGGGTTTATTTCACAATCTCATTCTAATCAGGATTTTTTATACTTGTATTTAAATTAAAGGAAATTATTTGATCATTGTATGATAAAAAAATCATTTTTTAATCCTCTGCTTATTAATTTTAATTTCAATTAATAGAACCATTTTTCCAATATTGGTACTTAAAATTTTTGGGAAAATGTTTATAGGAAAATCTAAATTCATTTAAATCTGTGGTCAAAATCTATTTTTTTTTCTGAAACCATGTTTTCTAAAAAAAATTTCAATTTTTTTGTCATTTTCAAATGATTTATTAAATTAATTTTTACCCATTTATCATTTTTTTTAAAAGTTCAAAGATATATTTATGTCATTTTCCAAACAAGGCCCATTTAGATTTTATCAAAAGTGTTAAAGGATTATTTTTTATAATTTATATAGAATGTATGAAATTTCCTAAAATCATAACCAAAAAATGTTTTAAATATTATTTTCAGTAAAATATTTTCAAAAAAATATTTTCAAAACGTTTTATGAACTTTTAGTTTTAAAAAGATATTTTCAAAATAAAAAGGGTATTTTTTTCAAGAATGTTTTTGAAGATATATTTATGGTATTTCAATTCATCAATGACAAGAACTCTTTATTCCACTTATACTCCACTAGAAATATATTGTATGATATCATTATTATTCTTCATATAGATGGGTTATGATCATTTTGACCAAAGAAAGTATTGATATTCTATTTCTTGATTCATTTTTTTGTCATTAACTTTCCCTTGAATTATTCACTTTCCTATGATATTTGGACATTAAATTTACCCTAAATATGTATAATATTTATTATAGATATTATTATTTCTTAAATCATATCTCATTTATACATATGGTTTATTACTTTGAAAGCTATTTTATTGACTATTGAAATATTGATAATCTATATTCTTTCTTCAATATGCATATTTGATGATAAGGAATGTTGTTTATTAATTAAATAGATTATTCAATATATGAGGAATGATTTGGACATGATGACATAGGTGGGCCAAGTTAAAGATATCCCCCTGATGCATCAGTAGTCTCATGAGACCAAAAATTTTGATAGACATAGCTAAATGGGTTTCAACCTATCAATTTTAAACTGTCTTGAGTATAGATCATGATAATATAGGTTTTTATGATGTGTGAGGTCATGAAATCCAATAATTAAGTATTTCCTTCATCTAGAATTTACTTATTATTATACAAGATATTTCCATATTGATATTATCTCTAGTTTCATTTTATACTTAGTTTATTAAATGGTATATTTTTAGTTATTTTTCTCTCCATATTGATTATGTCTTATCTAGTTATGCTAGCCATGTTGTCTATTAAAAGTGATGTGTTTTCAGTAATTTACCTTTAGATATTTATTACGTTATTGGAATTATTTAAATAGAATGTGTGTTCAGTAATTCACATTTCCATTTTTATTATTCTTACTGATTTATGATATCTTCCACTGTACTTATACCTTATTGAGCATTTTATCTCACCCTTATATTTTTTCCTTTCTCAAGTATCCATGAAGTGTAAAATGATCTATATGTAATGACATTCTAAAGAAAATAATGTTATTCTCAGAAAAAATATTATGTTGTTATTTTTGTTTTTAAATGTCAAATGGAAATTAAGTATGTATCTAATTTAATATGACTACTAAACTATTTGGTTCTTCAAAATGAAATTCCTTGTATCATATGCCAATATAATAAAGAATGAACTAGCTCTGGGTTACTCGGGTCAGGTCAATACAGTTGGTATTAGAGGGTGTTTAATATAAACCTTGGGATCTAGATTTAGGAAAACATTGATTAAGGAATATAACCATATGATAAACTTTGAGGATAAGTACAAGAACATCCTAAATATTTGGTAAGGAAGAGATTATGCGGTTTTTATTAGTAATACATCCATTCTGGCATACTACAAGTGGATTTTGTTCTGGCACAAAGGTAATGAGGGTTAATAACTTTGAAAATGGCATAAGAGGCTTCTCCTGATCGTTACCTGATGCAGGATAATGATCCTTACTATGAATCTAGTTTGAAACTCCTAAGGGATATGCTTATGATGATTCATATTTTCATTACAAACCATTGCGAAGGATTTTAACTGATGATGAAAATTAATGGCCTAGGTCAAACCTCATGTCACTTATATTAAACATAATGTTTCTTGATTTTATCATCTTGTAAATGATTATATAGTCTTCCAACTACCATTATTATTTCTCACACTATGACTTTTGGTTCTAGTCAATGGATAGTACCTGAATGAATTTTTTTAACGTTGAGCTTGATGAAAAATGTGGTGACTATGAGAAACTAAATGGAATGATGATAGGAGTGAATGATATCATGATTATTCCAAATCAGTTTTCTCCAAATTTTATTAACAATATATTCCTTAACTAAATCCTAGACTCCACAAAGAAGTGAAGGATGGATTTCGATAAGAGATCAAGTGGTAGAGACCATGGAGGAAAGAAGGATGGATTTCTTTCATGTATGAAATGTGGAAGGAGAAACCCAAGAATGTTTCTCAATGGAAAAGGAAAATTTTTTATATATGGAAAATAAGGGAATAATGAAAATAATTTGAGAGGTAAAACGAATGATGGAAGGAAATAAATCTCATCTAAGGATCCATTTATCATGTTTTGTCTTAATTTTTGGGAAAATAGGAATTATATGAATCAATTTCCTCTTATAATGGTTTTAACCAATACCACGAAAGGAACTATGTTGAAATAAAATGGTTGAAGTATTTATGTATTGGGATACAAGAATTAAAATTTAGAATTATTTTTACCAATTATATTTTGGTTATAAGAATCATGAAACATCTAAGGATTGTATCGTATTTTGAGAGTACATACATCTTTATTAATATAAGAGTTATGGATACCATCACGAGTTATGAGTTTAAGGTTGGTAATAAGATGAATGTATTGAGAAAACCATTTTAGGTTTTATGTGATGGGAGTATACCAATATTAAGGATATTTTGGGAGAAATTTATGGAAATTAAACCCTCCGGTTTTGTATATGTTTTAGTAAAAGAAAAATAAAGGGATATTTGATGAATAATGCCTTTATATTTTATAGAAATTATTTTATAGGTATTGATATCCCTTAGTATTAGTATGATCAATGATGAAATTATAATAATAATCAAATAAGATTATTAGTCTTTATGAGAAAAATAAGTTTTATTGAAAACCTTAGTAATAAAGTTATTTAATGATTAATTTTATTTTAATGTTCTCCATCATATTTTTTGAGAATTTTATAGGAATTATATTAATATAGTTTTAGAAAAAGGATAACCTGTATGTTGGGGGATAACCAGTCATATCTGAAAGGATTGTAAGTCTTAAACCCACAACCAAAGGACAATAAAAATTTTTCACATGCCACTGGCCCACTTTATGTCCTGATTAATATTTAAATCTTTTTAGTTAAATGAATTTATGAATATATATTAATTATAAATTAGTAGTGTTACCATTAACATTTAAAAATTATTTTATTATAATGAATAACTTGTACTAACTATATTGGATTTGGAAAATAGTTAGTGGCATACAAAAACACTTTTCACTATATTTTAATTACAATATTTTAAAAGTGATTTTTAGTGATTTTGGAATAAAAAAATACATTTTTGAATATTCATTTCATGGAGTAATGTATGAATTGAAAATTAATCAATGCATAAATGAAGAATGAAATTGTTATTAAGAAATTGAAACATATCAAGTAACTATATTTCCATTAATTATTATACATTAATAGAATACCTAAACTCTATAAAAGAGAGGATATTGAAATAAAATTTTATTCTAATACATTAATTTATATTATATAAATCGACTTTTAAGTCACAAAAAATATATAGTTTTGAGGTCCATAACCTTCAATTGACCATTCAAATTCTTGTGATCAATGACCTCTATCACTATGTATAATAATTTATACTTTTTTTCATATACTTATACTCACTTAACAACAATTTTATCCTACTTAGAACCCTAGTTATTTATTATTACATATGATCTTCATACTTACATTTCTCTCTTATAAAGGGTATGTTTTATTAACCCTTCTCATGATGTAGAATTTCAAAAAACTTACTTTCTAATGTCAAACTCTTTTTTAGTGAGATCAAGATTAAATCGAGAGGATACAATTTTATTTAATATGGGATGAATGTAAACCCCAAAATTATAAAATAAGAAAATTTTATTTGATAGTGTATTTTACATGAAACAACTTTCTTAAACAACCCATGAAATATATTTATTTAAATTTAATCTCTTCGATAGTTTGCAAAAAATGAAACCCCAATTCTAAATGAACTATAAAGTAATATATCATTTAACCAAGTAGTTAAATTAGCTAGTATGAATAGTACTAACTAAATTATAAAAATTATGTTTATCTATTATTTAGAAAAAAATAAGCATCATTTAAAAGAAGAAGTAATATTTTCTGAAAACTATATTTTTTCTATTAGGTGACATAATCATGCTTTGGGTACAAAATATATGATTAACATTTACTAATTTTAGAAAATTTATTCAATAAAATAACCTTAATTTTTGAAATAATCATATTAGTATTATCTTAGGGTGAATTTTTAGAATTTTTTTAAATGTTTCATTTTTTGATTAATAGTGAAAAATATTGAATTTTAATTGAAAACATCCATTTCTTTTTAATTATTTATAAAATTAAACTATATTTTAAAGTGATTTTAAAGTAAAATTAGTTTAATTATATATCAATTAATACAAATTAGTTCATTTTAATTTTTTTCCTATTGAATTTGGATATAAAATCTTTGCAACCTTTTGAACATTTTCTCTTCAAAACCCCTCTTTCTCATCATGTGTGCAAGATTAATTTTAAATTAAAATTTTCTAATTTTGTGAATGGAATTTTTAAAAATGGATTCCAAATTTGTAATCATAAAAATTTATATTATATATTTTGTTCAACAAAATATTTTACTAAATTGAATGGTTAAAATAGTGAAAATTATTTACCGTTGTGATGGTAAAAATGGATTAGTAGGGGTCAAACAAAAAAAATATGGGTTAAAATAACATAAAAACTTGTATTAGATATATTTTATAGCTATATTTAGATCCTATAATGTCTAATTCTCTATAATACTCTACGTATTACCATTTTTAAATGAGAAAACGTGGGTACAACTTTTTCTTTTTATAAATTATAAGTATTCCACTCACTTTACTTATAATGGGTCACCCCTCAACTCTCTTATTCATACATTAAAACCATTTTGTATTTGAAATAAATACCATAATCCCTTACCAAATTAACTCCTCTCATCTTATAAGCCTTATTTTTTTTTATAAATCTAACCTAGGGAGTCCTTTGGAAAAAACCTAAGGAGGATACTCGAAGAAGATGTAACATTCTTCAACAAGTTTTTTTTATTTTATTTATTCCTCAATATTATTAAATTATTATTAAACCCTTATGATACAATAGATATAGTATATTAAATATAATTATATATTTATATGTTAATTTCATGACCTAAAACAATCCCCTCTTCCATCAAATGTGTCACACCCCGACCCATGTTGTTATTTTATTTTAATTATTTTTATACCTTTAAATATTTTTTTTGAGGTCCAGGGTGAGTCCTGGAAGAGGTTTCTGGGTTTTCGATAAAAAGCATGTGTTTTGGGTTCGACGTCACTAGATGCACGGGTGAAGTGCAACGCTGTGCGGCTTCACCCATGCAACTGTGTGGCGTTTTCATTATTTTAATTATTATTAAATGATATAAATTTAATTATTATTACTAATAATAATAATAATAATATTATTATTATTCTTTTAGTATTAATTTTTTTTACTTTTTATTTTATTTTACTTTCTTTTTAATCTCTTCTTTCTTCCTCTCTTTTTTTCTTTCTTCTCTTTTCCTCCTTCCATGCAGCTGCTACCTCCTCCTTTATTCTTTCTTCTTTATTTTATTTTGTTTTTGGGGTATTCCATGTGGGTTTCCCCCACCCATGCCTCTTCTCCCCTGCGTGACCTGCTCCCTCGCTGCACCTCCCTCCCCGTCGCCTCCCGCTCCCTCGCACGATGGCCCGCAGCCCGCAGCCGAACCCGCGTACCCCGGCCAGCCTGTGCACCCCGAAGCCTTGCCCCCCCTCTCCTCCTACATCCCACGCAACCCTCCTCTGTCTGTCACCGCACAGCAGCCTAGCACCTGGTTCCCTCCTCTCTGTCCGCCCCTGCGCCCCTCTCCCTTGCATGCGACACCCTCAACCTCCCCTTGTTGCACTGCCCCGCTCTGCCACCTCCCTCTGCATCGACAAATCCAAGACCCCCATCACCCTCTTTCTTAGTGTAGCGTCCCACCATCCTGCATATGAGTGAGTAGGCCAGCCACCCAGCCAGATCCACCTTACAGTGCACCCCATCAACCCAGCGCGACCCTCCCTTGCAACAGCACGAGCTCTTCCCCTACTCAATGGCCAGTGGGCGCTGCTCCCCCCAACTCTTTCCCTTTGCTGCGCGTGAGACGACCATACACCCTCCTTCGATCGAAAACATACTAGGAAAAACCACTCATTGTTCTTTTTTTGGCGATCCCCTTAGCCAACGGACGCCCTCCGCTGTTCCGGCGTGACGCTCTCCAGTCGACCCGTGGACCCCGTCGACTGGCCTGACACCTTTTCCCCAATCGGAGAGCCTTCTCCCTTACTATAGCATGCCCATGATGTAACATACCCCATCAGCGCACCCTCTGCTCGTGAGCGCAGTAACCCACCTTGCCGGCGTGGCCCCGTTTTGACACCCGCACCTGCCGGCGTTGCCCCGACTAACCCGCCTCTACCGGTACATTTTCTTCCCTTTGGTAAACCCTTTTATTTTATGATCCTTTGATATTTTTATTATATATATATATATATATATATATGTATGTATATATTACCTTGGTTGATTAGGGGTTTTATTAATTAAATTTTTTTTGGGTCGGTTTGACTTTTTAGGACCCACGTGGGGCGTTTCTGATTGAGCACCATCGCCGCGTGTGTGTGTGTGTGTGATTGGATGCTCAGCTGGAATCGGTTGTCCCACCCCCTTTTCTAAATACTTGAGACATGGTAATCTCACATATTGATAGAATATTCTAAGAATGAGTGCTGCACTGGTAGGTTATGGCACTGACAAGTGGCCCATAATAGGTGGATATATTAGGTTTATTACTATGAGATTTTTCCCTCGACCTTCCTGATAAAGGATGGTCGAGCTTATTGAGCGTATGGATTTAATTGTGTGTGACATGTCAACAGGGATGATATCTCATGTATTGGTGTCTTCTGGATTATTCTTGATCTCCTAGGTTCACCTATTCCTATTGACTTTCAGTTACTTATAGAGATGATTTGGTAATTGTATTTATTTCTACATTTCTCTTGTTTTGTACTTAATTTTGTTCATTTTGCATATTTTTTTCTAGGAAAGTGACAATTGGTTTTGACTTGGTTTGTAGAAATAGTTTTTAAATGAAAGTGTTAAATCCTCTTTGTACAAATATGAAAATATAAACATCACTTTCCCTTTAGAAAAATCCATTGAAACTAATGAAATGAACCCAAATTGTGAAATGGTTAAGGGAAATGGTTCACACTTTTCTTTTAAGAAAAATATTTAGAAAAACATAATTTTATAAATTGTAGTTCAAACTTGAAATGGAGTTTCTTTTGTTTTAAAGGTAGTGCATTGGGAATAAATATCGGGATAGCCTACTGAGTTTTAATACTCACGCCTATAGTTCTTTTCTGTTTTTAGTGTTTGTGCATGCTACATATTGAGTGCGCTCGCCTTGGGAAATGCTTGATCGTTGAGTCGGAGAGTGACCTGCGAGGTCGCACGGAGTTAGTTCGGTCGTCGACCTCATTTAGCATTATTTTTCTTTTAGTCGCTTTACTTGGTTTATTTATTCTTCACTACTCTATATTATTTTTGCTGATTTATTTATTAATATTGGGAGAAATCGTTCCCACAACCTCTGTTGATGCCCTGGCGCTTGTTGCCAGCCCGAAAGGATCGGGAATGCCTCTCGGGTCATGTCGCGGACCATCTCGGGTGACCAGTTCTGGGTCGAATGGGTCAAAATGGTATCATAGGAAGTCGACTCTTAGTGGACCCCACTTTTTAGAGCACCCTTTGTTATTTGGGATGTCAAGGTAGATGGAGTAGGATTGTCGGGACTCGAGGGGTAGGTGCGGGAAGAGCGTCGCAAACTCTTGCTCATTCTGATCCTTGGGTTTGCACGGGAAGTCTGATTTAATTAGTTTTTTTTGGGTTTTTATGGTGCATTTTGTTATTGGGATACAACAAAGGGAGTTGGACTAATATTCCTCCTAATTCACACAGCCTGGTGAGCCATGTTGATCTAGGAGCATGGTCTAAAAAGGCTCTCTGTATCAGTGATGTGTTTGGAATATGGCTTCCAACAATATTGTCATGTCACTCACTGACACTAGTTCCCTATTGATTTGTTTTGGGTTTCCTCTAACTTCTGAAAGTGGTTTGAATCAGAGAAATGTTGGTTTTAAAAAGAAAAAAATGGAGTTTTTTTGTTTTTTCCTTGGTGTTCCTATGGGTGCTCACATGCATAGTGATATATGGGAATGTGGATGGATTCCTGGTATGGTGGATGGATGCCCGAGGTGGAATAGAGACATGTATGTGAGTGAGACTCTAAAGAATACCAATGGCGAGAGTTTAACCCACCAATATTGTTTCAAATTTAAAATGTTTTCAAAAGGAATGTTTTGATGTAATGATAGATTGTTTCCTTGTGTTTATAGCTTGTCATCTATGAAATATTTGATTTTAAGGATTTTATTTATTACGTTGGCCTTGATTGGGTTTTTGAATTTTCCTTGTTTTGCAGTTATCCCTTTGAAGCTTCGATTGGTGATCATAGCGTGGTTGATCAACCTAAGGATTTTATGCTTGAGTTTCAGAAGCTATATCCACCTCTCTTATATGGTCTATAAGACCCTTCCATAGAAGAGGAGTGGATGCAAACAATTTAAAGGGACTTTAACCTTGTTGAGTTTCCCGAGTCATTGATGGTCAAGTATGAAACTTTCATGCTTGAAGGTTCACCGTGGATGTGGTGGAAGTCGGAGTCTCGGAAAAATCCCCATCAAGAGCTTTTTTCAAGGCCTCATTCATTCGTCAATATTTCTCTAAAGAAGAAAGGGTGAGAAAGAGAATGGAGATGTGTTGTTTTCAGTAGGGCGACAGATCCGTGTTGGAATATTTCTAGTGCTTTGTGGAGCTAGTCCCTTATGATTTAGGGTATGCCCCATATGACTCCATGAAGGCTCGACGCTTCGAGGTGGGTATCTATCCTGATTTATAGTCGAAGGTGTCATCATCCAACCTAACTTCATTTGCCGATGTGGCGAGACAAGGTTTTCATGTCGAATCCATGATGGTGGGAGTGCTCGAAGTGGTCCTCCCTCCTTCAATTCTTAGGAGTAGTGGGGAGACTTCCAACAAGAATATGGGTAAGCTATCAAAAGGCGATGGAGCAGGTCATGGAATCAAAAGGCCTCAGGATCTTTCATCAACCTTTTAAGAGTGAGAGATCCTTGTCTATTATCAGTGTGGAAAGATGGGAAACAAGAAACCATCATGTACAAGTGCTCTAAAGCCCTGCCAGGCATGTGGACGCCTGGGTCACTTGCGGTGATTTTGTCGAGGCATTGTCAGAAAGTGTCGTGGGGGAAGTTCTCAGAAGTGATGTGCTGTTGGGTTTTTATTTAAAGTTTATTATATATGTCTCCATCTAGTGTTAGGTATATTTTATCATGCTTTTTGTACGGGTGTTGTTTTGGGTTTGAAATGTATGGGAATGTCGTGGGTTTTTGATGAACTCTGGTTTTCAATGTCGGCGTGGTTTTTATTTCAAAATTCTATCATTTATTTTGTCAAATAAAAAGATGTCTGTTTCTTATTGGGATTATCAGAACATGACTGTGAGGTAGAAGATATTTTATCCATCAGAGCTCCAGCCAAAAGGCCTTGGAGTGAAGCTGACGCGTGGTCAGGAACCCCAGGGAATTTTAAGAATCTTGGCTAAGGTTGTGCCTCAATCGTTGAGGTGGGGCAGTTTTAGCATGTATGTTATGGTTTCTTGGTCGTTGAAATTTTCCTCTTATCACAAGAGCATGCTGGACTTATCCCTCACGCAATGTGAGTAATTGTGCCTTTTTGGGTTGGTAAGGAGTTTTCTGTTCATCTCATATTCCTTTCATATGAGACTGAGTGGTTTAAGTGTTCTTGGTGTGTTTCTTTTTGCTTGAGGAAGGCTCGGTCCAAATACTAGTTGAATTCTTATGTTGGGGAGTCCGTTCAAGCCTCCCCTCTACCTGAAATTTGTTTTGGGCAATATGGTTAAGTCTCACTGGTGGTTGATGGAATGACCATGTGTTAAGAGGTTGGATAAGGTTATGTGAAATCCTTAAGTGTTGATCAACTAGCTGGATAGTATCGTGGCTTTCTGAGGACGAAAAACATTATGGTGGGGAGAATTTTCATACCCCAACAAATATTTGTATTTTATTTTTATTATTTTTCCACCTTTAAATATTTTTTATGAGGTCTAGGGTGAGTCCTAGATGAAGTTTCTAGGTTTTTGATAAAAAGTGTGCATTTTGGGTTCAACATCGCTGGATGAATGGGCGGAGCGCAACGCCGTGCGACTTCTCCCATGAAACTGCATGGCGTTTTCGTTGTTTTTATTATTATTAAATGATATGAATTAAATTATTATTATTACTATTATTATTATTATTACTATTATTATTGATATTGTTATTTTAGTATTATTATTTTTTTTACTTTTTTTTATTTTACTTTCTTTTTTATCTCTTCTTTCTTCCCATATTTTTTCCCTCTCTTTTCCTCCTTCCATGTGGCTGCTCCCTACTCCTTTCTTATTTCTTATTTATTTTATTTTGTTTTTGGTGTCTTCCACATAGATGACCCTCAACCCTACCTTTTCTCTCCTACACGACCTGCTCCCTCGCTTCACCTCCCTCTCCATCGCATCCTTCTCCCTCGCACGACAGCCCGCAACCCCTAGCCGGACTCACGCACCTCGGCCAGCCCACACACCTCAGCATCTTGCCCCCTTCCTCTCCTCCTACAGACCACACAACCCTCCTCTCTCCGCTGCCGCATAGCATCCCAGCACCCGGTTCCCTCATCTTTGTCCACCGCTGCACCCAGCCAGCCCACCCCAGTTTCCCTCCTCTACATCCACCGCTGCACCCACCTCCCTTGCATGCAACACCGTCGACCTCCCCTTATTGCACCACCCAACTCTACCACCTCCCTTTACATCGACAAACCCAAGACCCCCATCATCATCCTTCTTAGTGCGGTGCCCCTCCATCTTGCGTATGAGTGAGAAGGCAAACCGCCCAGTCGGATCCTCCTTGCAGCACACCCCATCAACCCGGCACAACCCTCCCTTACAGCAACCTGAGCTCTTCCCCTACTAAGCGGCTAGCAGATGCCACTACTCCCTGACACTTTCCCTTTGTTGTGCATGAGCCGACCATCCACCCTCCTCCGATCGGAAGCATCCTAGGCCGACCTCCTCACTGTTCTTTTTTCGGCGATCCCCTTAGCCAGCGGACACCCTCCGCTGTTCTGGTGCGACGCTCTCTCGCCGACCCACAGACCCCCTCATCTGGCCCAACACCTTTGGCCCGACCGGCCTGTAATGACCCAAACTTTTTAAATAGTATATTAAATTACTCTTAACGATCTAATAGAGATGTTAATGGTTAATGCAGAAAGAGGAGTCGATGGCTTCATCCAGTAGACTCGAACCTTATGAGGCCCACCTATCAGATCTTGGGAAGGAGGTGGTATCTTTGGGCTTCGCTTTGGACCAAGCCCAAGCCGAACTCCAGCGTGTCAAGCTTGAACGGAAACGTCTATGGGAGAAGTTCAAGTTAGTAGAGATTACTACTAGGGCAATGTTATCTGAGCCTCCCTCAGATTCTTTCACCATAGCACACCTTACACTTAGGTCATATGCCGGTGTTATAAGGGGCTATGTGACGAGACCCTAGCTTCTTTGTGTAATTCTTTGGGATGAATGAATTGATATTTCGTCCTTTAGTGATATTTGTGAAATTTCAAATGTCCGTATAATTTTAGGATGTATTTTATTGATGAATTTTGAAAAAAGGATACTTTAAAATATTTATGTAAACCTTAAATAATTAATGATGTGTAATGATTTTTAAAAAATGGTCTTCTACAAAAGTGTTCAGTAAGGAATGTGGAGTTTAATAAGATCAACCTAATTTTTGATGAATAGTAAATTATGAATAGTGATTTTACGCTTAGGATTAGTAATGTGACCAAATGGATTAGTAATTTCACTCAAAGAAAGTTTTAATATAATTTAGACACCTAGATTAAGTAATGAGATTCAATAAAATGGGTAAATAACAGTTTCATAAATTGTTAGTCAAGTATTAGTTTTTTGGGGTGAATAGTGTTTTTTAAATAAAAATTAATTTAAAAATATTTAATTTTTTTTATAAAATGGACCTTATTTTTGAACTCAGAGCACCGATATTATGTTATGGTAATTTTTGGGGTTTTTTCTGAAAAAATGAATTTTCGGTGAATAGTGTTTTATTTAAAAATTAAATTAAAAATATTTAGAAAATTATTTTTATAAAGTGGAGTTCATATTTGTAATGAGAGCATCGATATTTGGTTAAGGTGAAATTTTGGGATTTTTCTGAGGAAGTTGAATTTTCAGTGAATAGTAAAAATACAGTTTTAGGGTTTCGGTAAGTTTAATGATATCATAGCTGTGTCATGGTGATGTCATGAGATATTTTAAGGGTTTGCTGACCAAAGGTGATGAATTATTGTATTGGGGGCCCCATGTGGCCTAACTTCATGGGAAATATCTTGGGAGAGCACATGGTTTTTGAGAAAACCACTTGTGAGGTGTCCCTTGGCCATTAATGCCTTGTCCCCTCACTTTCCCTATAAATACCAAGCCATTCTCTCATCCTTTGGACTCCAAAATCATTCTCAAAGACGTTCTGGTCTCCTTACCTCCCAAGGAGTCCTCCCAAGGTGCCCTCAAGCCTCTCAAGGTCCCAACCTTTGAGTTTTAAGAGTTACATTTAAGGTAAGGGATCCGACCTCTCTCTTTCTTTTCAAGTAATCTCTTTTATGTCATTCCTTTTATTCTCCATGTTCTTATGTGGGAGGATGTTCTTTTATATTCCTCTTACTGACTTTTTCATGTTTATATGATGAGATATCCCCTTTTACTCTCATTATTTCGTTTTATGAAAGTTTAAGGGACGTCGTTAGGCTGCCGAATTTTTAAGGGATTCTTTCACCCTTCTCATTTTTTCAAGTTATATTTTCATGTCAAGTATTTCAAGTTCCTTTTTATTATGTTGGGGTATGATCTCTATATCTATCATACTGATATATTATTATCATATGATGAGAGACCCTATTTTATCTTGTCAAATCATTTTTATTGAAGTTTAAGTGACGCCGTTAGGGTGTCGAATTTTTTGTAAGAGAAATCTTATTTTTGTTTTACTTCCATGTTTTTCATTTCAAATGGTATGTCCTTCAAATTTCATTACCATGATTCATATACTTTATATTCTTTCCCTATACTGTTTTTATAGATCATTTATGAGTGGTTGACCCATGTACCCTCTCTTTTCAACATTTTCTAAAACCCTATAACGTAGCCGTTATGCTGCAGAATTTTCGTCTCAAAATGTATCTCTCTTTTTCTAAAAATCATTTTATGTTATTAAGTGAATACTCAAAGCTCTAATTTATACAGGGGTATTCACATATATATTACAATGTTCTATTTTAAATTCTGGTATTAACATACATGAAACCCGCTTTCCCTTTCCGTGGGTTTAAAGTGACATAATGATCATGTCATTAAAGTAGTTTTTAAAACGTTATGATTATGAAATGAAACCAATTTATTTTATTCTATATGGGTTGTTTATGAAATGATTTATGATGATATATGTGGCTCAAAGGATAATAAAGACATTTCAAGGGTGCACCCAGATAGCGCTCCAATGCATTAGGTAAAGACTTAATCTCTAGAGATGAATTTTTAGACTGATACCTTGGTGAATAAACTTGGTAATTTTTAATGACACCTTGGGGATGGACCTTGGTGAAACGAAATGATTGTCAATATTAAATGTTGTAGCCACATATTCAAGTTATGAAAAATGTTATTTTTATTATGATATATCTCATGGTTTCTTTCTCATGCCTTAAAGTTCTTTTCATGTCCTTATTGAAGTATCTCAAGTTCACATGTAAAATGTTTCTCTTGTTTCCCTTATTGGGCCTTCTGCTCACCCTTTCTTTTGATGTATGTCCCCAGGTTATGAGATGCAGTAATGAACCTAGGATGAACTTAAGGAGAAGCATTTTAAGTGTTTAAGAAGAATGTTTTATGTTGTTTTCATGTATTATGTTCCTTGTTTCCAAGACAATAAACCTTAAAGATCCTCAGTTTTGTGTAATGAAATGAAAGTTTATGTTATAAAAAGACGGTATTCTATAGTTGGTATTAGTGGATGGTTTAGTTATTTGTGGAAATTAGGATATAAAAACTTTAGGATGAACCCTATTGAAAAGTTTAAATATAGGAAAACTTCCTGGTATTTTTGTAAGTATTGAGTAAGTGGTTTATCAAACAAATACATCCCTGTCTGGATACGAGTAGGTAGAGGCGGCTCTGGCACAGATGTACATAGGGGTAAAACCCGAAAACACCACTTTGAGCTAGACTCAAACGGGAACTGGTGCACGATAACGAGCCTTGCTGCACTCTTGGTTACGACACTCCTAGGGGATATGTTTGGTTAATCACAAGCTTTTTATGAAAGATTATGAAGGAATTATAGAGAAATGTAATTGTCTAACAATGAAGTCTTAGTTAAAAGATTCATAAATGAAATAAGTTTCTCACTAAAGTTTTACACTTTTAGAAAATGGAGGGCAATAGGAGGAACCGTGCCGATGGTGACCGCAATGCACCATGTGCTGACAACCCTCCAATGGAAGCCGGAATGGAAACATTCATGCGAATAATGAACCAACTGACTCAAGTTATGAGTAATAACTTGAATCAAGCTGAGAGGCCGATCTCACCATGAAGGGAACAACATTATATTGAGTCCTTCATGCGTCAATGACCACCATCATTCAGTGGATCTACTGACCCATTGGTTGCGGAACAATGGATAAGATCCATTGAAAAGATCTTTTCTGTACTCCTTTGTTCAGAACAAGAAAAAGTCACCCTTGCTGTTTATCGCCTAGAGGGAGAAGCTGATCAGTGGTGGTCACTGGTCAAAAACACGAAGCCTAGAGTAGAGATGGAAGCTATGGAGTGGGAATAATTCTAGGGAATATTCTTTAACAAGTATTTCCCTCATTCCATGAGAACGAGAATGGAGAAAGAGTTTCTCGAGCTGAAGCAGAAGGAGAACGAATCTGTCGGAATCTATGATATGAACTTCACCCGACTTTCACGATATACCTCTAGATTTGTCATGGATCCAAGTGGGAAGGTTGATATATTTTTCAGTGGACTGATACCTCATCTGCGGAAGAATTTAGCCAACTGGGACTACGATAGCTACGAGGAGATCATGCGGAGTGCAATGAAAGTCGAGCTAGAGTTTGGTGAGACACAGTGGTCTCATAAATCAAATTAAAAGAAGAGATATTTGGAGCCCAGTTTAGGGAAGACTTTTGATCAGGGAAGAGGTGGAAAGCAAATGCAACTTACCACATGCAATAAATTTGGGAAGAAGCATCCGGGGAACTGCTTGGTCGGAAGTGACAAGTGCTACAAGTGTGGAAGAGGAGGCCATATTTCTCGAAATTGTCATAGTGAGGTGAAGCCTAAACTCCCCAACACTAACGAGAGAGGAAAGATGGTTCTGGCCTTACCTGAAGTCCATTGCTTCAAGTGTGGACAACTTGGGAACTATGCTAATCTCTGTCCAAATCCAAGGGCAGTGGAGGGGAATCACCATCAACCTCAGCAAAGGCCAGGGGAGCAAGGTCGTGCTTTTTCTATCACAACAACTGAAGTTGAAGCTCCGAATGACGTGGTAGCAGGTACTCTTGTTTTCCTCTCAAAACTAGCAACTACTTTGTTTGATTCTGGTTATACGGATTCCTTTATTTCCTCCAAGTTTGCAAAGAATATAGAATCAATCCCAGAATTGCTTGAGGTAGAGTTGTCAGTCAAGACTCCAAGTGGGATTATCCATGCATCAACAGTGTATAGAGACTCTAGTGTTTACTTTAGTGAGCACAATCTTATCTCAAATCTAGTAGTCATTCCCATGTTGGAATTCGACGTTATACTAGGGATGGACTGGCTCTCAAAGTATAATGATAAGATCAAATGTAGAAGTAAGGAAATCTCAGTAGTCTTGAATAAACTACCTACAGTAATCTTCCAAGGAGAGATATATCGAACTGATCCCTATCTAGAAGCACCTCCCATAGCTTTATTTATGGAGTTAATCAGTGATGATGAAGAATAAAAAGGGAGCATACAAATTGAAGATGTTCCGATTGTTCAGGAATACATGGATGTATTTCTTGAGGAGTTACCTGGACCTACCCCAGAAAGAGAGGTAGAGTTCTCTATTGAACTCGTACCCGGGTCTCAACCGATATCAAAGACCCCATATAGAATGGAAAATGTGGAGCTAGAGAGTTAAAGAGACAACTCCAAGACTTGTTGGAGAAGGGGTTTGTCTGACCGAGTGTGTCTCCTTGGGGAGCACTAGTTCTCTTTGTGAAGAAGAAGGATGGATCAATGCGACTATGCATTGATTATAGAGAACTGAACGGAATCACAGTGAAGAATAGATACCCTCTTCCAAGAATTGATGATTTATTTGACCAACTTCGTGGGGCTCAATTCTTCTCTAAGATTGACCTTCGATCTGGTTATCATTAACTGAGGGTGAAGAAGGAATATATTCCAAATACTGCCTTCCGATCAAGATATGAGCATTATGAGTTTACTGTTATGCCCTTCAGCTTGACTAATTCTCCTGTTATTTTCATGGATTTGATGAATAGAGTCTTTAAAGACTACCTTGATAACTTTCTGGTAGTTTTTATTGATGATATTTTGATATATTCAAAAAGTCGTGAGGAGCATGAAGATCATATGAGGGTTATTTTGAAAACTCTGCGGAAGGAGATGCTCTTTGGAAAGTTCAGAAAGTGTGAGTTTTGGTTACAATAAGTGGCTTTCTTGGGGCACATCGTAACCAATGATGGAATCTCAGTTGACCCTGCAAAGACAATGGTTGTGGAGGAGTGGCCTGAACCCACAACAGTAACTGAGATTCGTAGTTTCCTTGGTTTAGCGGGATATTGTAGGAGGTTTGTGAAAAACTTTTCACGGCTTTCTAATCCACTAACCAAGTTGACTCGAAAAGGGGTTAAGTTCATCTGGACAAAGGAATGTGAGGAAATTTTCCAAGAGCTGAAGAAGAGATTGGTTACTGCGCCTGTGTTAACACTACCCTCTATCGGAGAAGGATTCGTTATTTTTAGCGATGCATCTCTGAAAGGGATTGGGTGCGTACTCATGAAAAATGAAAAGGTAATTGCTTATGCATCTTGACAGTTGAAGATTCATGAGCAGAATTATCCTACGCATGATATAGAGCTAGCGACAGTTGTTTTTGCTCTAAAGATATGGAGGTACTATCTTTATGAGGAGAAATGTGATATATACACTGACCACCAAAGTCTAAAGTATATTTTTTCACAGAAAGAATTGAACATGAGACAAAGGAGATGGTTGGAGCTTATTAAAGACTATGATTGTTCAATTCATTATCACCCTGGAAGAGCAAATAAAGTCACGGATGCGTTAAGCAAGAAAGACCCTGTTGTTCTGGCAACAATGAGGATCCTAGGAGATCCCTTGATTAAAGATCTAGTAAAACTGGACATGGGAATTACAAGGAAAGGGACATCATCAACCCTATCCCAAATGATTTCTCAACCATCATTACTAGAGAAGATCAAGAAGGCTCAAAAATAATATCCATTGCTGCAGGAGAAGTTGGAGGCAGTAAAAGATGGGAAGTCCCTGATTTCAATATTGATCAAGAAGGTGTATTGAAATTTCATACAAGACTATGTGTTCCATCTATTCTGGAGATAAAGAAAGAACTGATGGATGAAGCTCATAGCTCTACTTCCTCTATACATCCAGGAAGCACTAAAATGTATAGAGACCTTCATGATCATTATTGGTGGGATAACATAAATAGGGAGATTTCTGATTACACTACAAGGTGCCTGGTGTGTCAACAAGTAAAGGCAGAACGAAAACTTCCTAAGGGGGTATTACAACCGCTACCCATACCAGTGTGGAAGTGGGATAATATCACTATGGACTTTGTAACTGGTCTCCTGAAAGCATCCAAATGAAACAATGAGATATGGGTTATTGTGGACCGTCTCACCAAGACCGCCCATTTTATCTCTATTCAGGGAGATTTCTCTCTGGATCAACTTGCCAATATATACGTAAAGGAAGTAGTAAGGCTGCATGGGGTACCACTATCCATCATGTCTGATCGTGATCCAAGATTCACATCAAAATTCCAGAGAAGTCTTCAACATGCTCTGAATACTGAATTGAATTTTAGTACGGCCTATCATCCTCAAACTGATGGCCAATTTGAAAGGACTATTCAGACACTCAAAGACATGCTGAGATTATGCTCAATGGAATTTAAAGGTGGATGGGATCAACACCTCCCATTAGTTGAGTTCTCCTATAACAACAGCTTCCATTCAAGTATTCAGATGGCACCCTATGAAGCTCTGTATGGAAAGCAATGTAGAACTCCTACTTGTTGGGATGAAACTGGTGAGAGAAAGATTCATGGACCTGATCTTGTGCAAGAGATGACAGAATATGTTCATGCCATCCAACAACACATAAAGGCTGCTCAGAGTCAGCAGAAGATCTATGATGACAATCGTCGAAGGGACTTGGAGTTTGGTGTTAGTGGCAAAGTCTTCCTTCGAATTTCTCCATGGAAGAGAGTCATGCGGTTTGGGAAGAAAGGGAAGCTCAGCCCTAGGTACATTAGCCCCTATGAAATCCTTGATCGCATAAGAGCAGTGGCCTATCGTCTAGCACTTCCACCGAACCTAGCTCAATTTCACAATGTATTCCATGTATCTCTCTTGAGGAAGTACATACCCGGCCCTTCGCATGTACTGAACCCAGAGGTGGTACAACTAGAACATGACCTCTCTTATGAGGAGCAGCCAGTGGAGATCTTAGACCGTAGAGACAAGGTTCTACGAAACAAGACTACCCACCTTGTGAAAGTGTTGTGGAGGAATCATAAATATGAAGAAGCAACTTGGGAGCCTGAGGAAATGATGAAGCAAAAGTACCCTCACCTTTTCGACTAGGCCTCAAGTATAAATTTTGGGGACAAAATTTCTTAAGGGGGGAAGAATGTAACGACCCAAACTTTTTAAATAGTATATTAAATTACTCTTAACGATCTAATAGAGATGTTAATGGTTAATGCAGAAAGAGGAGTCGATGGCTACAACCAGTAGACTTGAACCATATGAGGCCCACTTATCAGAGCTTGGGAAGGAGGTTGCATCTTTGGGCTTCGCTTTAGACCAAGCCCAAGCCGAACTCCAGCGTGTCAAGCTTGAACGGAAACATCTACGGCAGAAGTTCAAGTTAGTAGAGATTAATACTAGGGAAATGTTATCTGAGCCTCCCTCATATTCTCTCACCATAGCACACCTTACACTTAGGTCATATGCCGGTGTTATAAGGGGCTATGTGATGAGACCCTAACTTCTTTGTATAATCCTTTGGGATGAATGAATTGAGATTTCTTCCTTTAGTGATGTTTGTGAAATTTCAAATGTCCGGATAATTTTAGGATGTATTTTATTGATGAATTTTGAAAAAAGGATATTTTAAAATATTTATGTAAGCCTTAAATAATTAATGATGTGTAATGATTTTAAAAAAATGGTCTTCTGCAAAAGTGTTCAGTAAGGAATGTGGAGTCTAATAAGATCAACCTAATTTTTGATGAATAGTAAATTATGAATAGTGATTTTACGCTTAGGATTAGTAATGTGACCAAATGGATTAGTAATTTCACTCAAAGAAAGTTTTAATATAATTTAGACACCTAGATTAAGTAATGAGATTCAATAAAATGGGTAAATAACAGTTTCATAAATTATTAGTCAAGTATTAGTTTTTTGGGGTGAATAGTGTTTTTTAATTAAAAATTAAATTAAAAATATTTAGAAAAATATTTTTATAAAATGGACCTTATTTTTGAACTCAGAGCACCAATATTATGTTATGGAAATTTTTGGGGTTTTTCTTAAAAAATGAATTTTCGGTGAATAGTGTTTTATTTAAAAATTAAATTAAAAATATTTAGAAAATTATTTTTATAAAATGGAGTTCATATTTGTAATGAGAGCATTGATATTTGGTTGAGGTGGAATTTTGGGATTTTTCTGAGGAAGTTGAATTTTCAGTGAATAGTAAAAATACAGTTTTAGGGTTTCGGTATGTTTAATGAATTCATAGCTGTGTCATGGTGATGTCATGTGATATTTTAAGGTTTGGCCGACCAAAGGTGATGAATTATTGTATTGGGGGCCCCATGTGGCCTAACTTCATGGGAAATATCTTGGGAGAGCACATGGTTTTTGAGAAAACCACCTGTGAGGTGTCCCTTGGCCATTAATGCCTTGTCCCCTCACTTTCCCTATATATACCAAGCCATTATCTCATACTTTGGAATAAAAAATCATTCTAAACGAATTTCTGGTCTCCTTAACTCCCATTTAGTCCTCCCAAGGTTCCCTCAAGCCTCTCAAGGTCCCAACCTTTGAGTTTTAAGAGTTACGTTTAAGGTAAGGGATCCGACCTCTCTCTTTCTTTTCAAGTAATCTCTTTTATGTCATTCCTTTTATGCTCCTTGTTATTATGTGGGAGGATGTTATTTTATATTCCTCTTACTTTCCTTTTCATTTTTATATGATGATATATCCCCTCTTACTCTCATAATTTCGTTTTATGAAAGTTTAAGTGACGCCATTAGGCTGCCGAATTTTTAAGGGATTCTTTCACCCTTCTCATTTTTTCAAGTTCTATTTTCATGTCAAGTCTTTCAAGTTCCTTTTTATTAGGTTGGGGTATGATATCTATATCTATCATACTGATCTCTTATGATCATATGATTATAGACCCTATTTTATCTTGTCAAATAATTTTTATTGAAGTTTAAGTGACGCCGTTAGGCTGCCGAATTTTTGGTAAGAGAAATCTTATTTTTGTCTTAATTCCATGTTTTTCATTTCAAATGGTATGTCCTTAAAATTTCATTACCATGATTCATATACTTTATATTATGTCCCTATACTGTTTTTTTAGATCATTTATGAGTGGGTGACCCATGTCCCCTCTCTTTTCAACATTTTCTAAAACCCTGTAACGTAGCCATTATGCTGCAGAATTTTCGTCTCAAAATGCCTCTCTCTTTTTCTCAAAATTATTTTATGTTATTAAGTGAATACTCTATGATCTTATTTCTATATGGGTATTCACATATATATCAAAATTTTCTATTTTAAATTCTGGGATTTACATACATGAAACCCGCTTTCCCTTTCCGTGGGTTTAAAGTGACGTAATGATCATGTCATTAAAGTAGTTTTTAAAACGTTGTGATTATGAAATGAAACCCATTTATTTTATGCTATATGGGTTGTTTATGAAATGATTGATGATGATATATGTGGCTCACATGATAATAAAGACATGTCAAGGGTGCACGCAGATAGCGCTCCAATGCATTGGGTAAAGGCTTAATCTCTAGAGATGACTTTTTAGACTGATACCTTGGTGAATAACCTTTGTAATTTTTAATGACACCTTGGGGATGGACCTTGGTGAAAAGAAATGATTGTCAATATTAAATGTTGTAGCCAAATCTTCAAGTTATGAAAAATGTTATTTTTATTATGATATATCTCAGGATTTCTTTCTCATGCCTTAAAGTTATTTTCATGTCCTTATTGAAGTATCTCAAGTTCACATGTAAAATGTTTCTCTTGTTTCCCTTACTCGGCCTTCTGCTCACCCTTTCTTTTGATGTATGTCCCTAGGTTATGAAATGTAGTAATGAACCTAGTATGAACTTAAGGAGAATCTTTTCAAGTGTTTAAGAATAATTTTTTATGTTGTTTTCATGTATTATGTTCCTTGTTTCCAAGACACTAAACCTTAAAGATCCTCAGTTCCGTGTAATGAAATGAAAGTTTATGTTATAAAAAGACGGGATGCTATACGACCAGCCTTCTCTATTGCTGGAGCGCGCCCCTGACAACACATACCCTACTGGTGTACCCTCTTCTCTTAAGCGCAGTAACCCATCTTGCCGGCATGGCCCCGTTTCGATGCCCGCACCTGCCGGTGTTTCCTCAACCAACCCACCTTTGCTGGTGAGTTTTATTCCCATTGGTATACCCTTTTATTTTATTCTCATTTGATATTTTTATTTTATATATATATGTATATATTACCTTGGTTGATTAGGGGTTTTATTAATTAAATATTTCTTTGGGTCAGTTTGACTTTTTAGGACCTGCGTGGGGCGTTTCCGAGTGATCACCATCACCGCGCCTTGTTTTCGAGCTTGCGCCATCATTGTGCCTTGGTCTTGAGGTAGGATCCCCTTTTCACTTGCCTTTTTAATTAAAGATTCATGTATTTCATGTTTTTTTCACCTATTTTAATTAATAAATATTGATGTATGATCCTTGGTTTCACTGTTTGGGGTGAAAAGTGGTGTTTTATAGCTTTGTTATGTGATAAATAGTATTTTCTTGTTATATATTGTAAACCTCATGTTCAATGAAATGCCCGGTTTGATCTTACGGTTTATTTAGAAAATAAAATGATTTGGTTTGATTTTATAAAAATATTGGCAGCCTGTGAAGTAATATTTTGGGGCTCTTCAAATGGTTTCAAACTAGTTTTGGTTCTTTTTTAAAGTGGTGATTGTGAAATGTGTTTAATGCCCGTTTGGAACTTTACGGAAAATGATGAAATTGTTTTGATGAAAACCCTCCTAGGGTAACTCTCCTGCCTTGGATGCAATAGATTATTTGGGGGGCCCATGCTTAGAAGCTCCCGGGTGCTCGAATGGTTTAAAGGCAAGAGGTTGTCCCATGGAGTGGCTTGGGGTGATGCATGTTGTGAATTATATATATATGTACGTGTGTGTGCGTGTGTGTGTGATTGGATGCTCGGCTGGAATCAGTTGGCTCACCCCATTTTCTAAATACTTGAGGCATGAGAATCTGGCATATTGAGAGAATATTCTAAGAATGAGTGCTACACTGGTAGGTTATAGCACTGACCAATGGCCCATAGTAGGTGGATATATTGGGTTTATTACTATGGGATTTTTCCCTCGGCCTGCCTGAGAAATGATGGTCAAGATTATTGAGCGTTTTGATTTCATCATGTGTGACATGTCAATGGGGATGATATCTCATATATTAGTGTCTTCTGGATAATTCTTGATCTCCTAGGTTCACCCTTGTCTGTTGACATTCAGTTACTTGTAGTTATTATTTGGTACTTGTATGTATCTCTACATTGCCCTTGTTGGGTACTTACTTTTGTGCATTTTTTCATATTGTTTTCCCAGGAAAGTGATAAGTTGGTTCTGACTTGGTTTCTAGAAATGGTTTTCAAATGAAAGTGTTTAATCCTCTTTGTACAAATTTAAGAATATAAACATCACTTTCACTTTCTAAAAATCCATAGACACTAATAAAATGAACCCAAATTTTGAAATGGTTATGGGAAATGGTTCATACTTTTCTTTTAAGTAAAATATTTAAAAAAACATACTTTTATAAATTGTAGTTCAAACTTGAAATGGAATTTATTTTGTTTTAAAGGTACTGCATTTGGAATAGATATCAGGCTAGCCTACTGAGTTTTAATACACTCTCCTATAGTTCTTTTCGGTTTTTAGTGTTTGCACATGCTACAACTTGAGTGAGATCGCCTTGGGTGATGCTTGATCATTGAGTCGGAGAGTGACTCGCGAGGTCGCATGGAGTTAGTTTGGTCGTCGAGCTCGGTTAGTGTTATTTTTCTTTTAGTCGCTTTACTTGCTTTATTTATTCTACACTACTCTGTATTATTTATGCTGCTTTATTTTTTTATATTGGGATGAATCGTTCCCACAACCTCTGTTGATGCCCTGGTGCTTGTCGCCAGCCTGGGAGGATCGGGAACGCCTCTTGGGTCATGTTTCATACCAACTCGAGTGACCGGTTCAGGGTCGTCTTGGGTTGGTTCGTGACAAAATGGGTTATAAAATCATTATTTGTTTGTATGGTGGACTATCGCCTCACAAACCGATGCCATTCCTTTTTTCCATTAACACCTCACACAGTTAGGTATTACGATGCATATAAACAATATATATGTTATTTATAACATAATTATACCTTTTTATTCACTATTTACTATATAAAGTTTTACTTTCCATTCCTTAGGGGATACCATAAAGCCACTCTTATATACGACGGACTCCCCCCAACGAAGCGATGTGACTCATTTTTCAATAACGCTTTACATGAATGTTAATAAGGATAAATTTATTGAATATATGTGATATAAATGACATAATTATGATAATAATAAAATATTTATCATTATTAAAATATGATATATCATTTTCTTTTTTACTTTACACTCACTAAAAGAGAATAACGTCGTTCATGTACATGTGGACAATTGCATTCACTAAGTGAAGTGACTCTTTTTTATCACCACATCACATGGATGATATATATTAGTATATTTAATTAATAATATGGTATTTATTATATTATTATCAATATTTAATTATAAAATATTAATTACCACCTTTCGATAATTCTCATTGAAAAATGGAAATGTTACTTATGCGTACATACATCCTACCATCTCCATGCTCATAATGTAATTAATTTCTCAAAACCATACTTCATGATTGGTATTAAAAGTATAATTGATATATAAATATGATAATTATGTAATTATTTTTATTCTGGAGAAGATGGAACTATATAATATACACTAGAATTATAACTTTTATGAAAAAACATGAATGAGAAAACAAGGCAATTAACACCCAAAACAACAAAAATAGTGAAATTTTATTGATGAATGGGTGATATTATGTCAAAAAAGGATCACATATGATATTATAAATTTTAATATGGATCTTTTATAAGTTAATAACTTGTTTAAAATCACTTTATAGGAGGTCAAATTACTTTCCACCAAAAGGAAGTTTGTGTTAAGGGATTTTATCTCAATTTCATTTCACTGAGGCATATTGTAATGTTATGCACATAATTTATTTTTTATGAGGTATATACTTCTCCATTGACATGTTAAATCATGATTTTTTAATAATTCATGATATTTTAAGTTTCAATTTGAATTATTTCATCCTAGGGGTTTTGACTTGAAAATTACCAAGTGGTGAGGAGTTTCATGACTCAATTTCTTTTCATTGGGTTATACTACTTCTTCATTGTCATTTATAATATATAATCAAGTGTATAATTAAATTTTATTATATTGTGACATATTTACACTTTTTTATGTGTATTTATGTTTTATATATTGAATTGATTCATTTATTAATTCTCACTTCAATGTTATGATCATTGTATGGGTTTATTTCACAATCTCATTCTAATAAAGATTGTTTATACTTGTATTTACATTGAAGGAAATTATATTATCACTATAAAGTAAAACAATTTAATTTTATCCTCATCTATTTATTCATTATATTTTCATGAAATAGTACCATTTTCCAAATATTTGGTACATAAAATTATTGATATTTTTTATGAAAATCCTATTTTATTTCTCTCTTCGGTTAGAAATCCATTTTATTCCAAAACTATATATTATAAAAAATTTAAGAAATTTTTTAACCATTTATAAATTATTTATTAAATAATTTTTTACAAATTTTTTCATTTTAGATTTTTTTTCAAAGGAATATTTATTTCATTTTCAAAATAAGGCATGATTGGATTTTACTGAAAAAGTAAAATAAATATTTCTTTTAACGAATAAATCATATAAAAAATTTATTTTCATCATAAACCAAAAATGTTTTATAGATTCTTTTATAAGTTTCATAAATTAATCTCAAAGAAAATAATTTTTAATTTTTTTGAACTTTTAGTTTTAAAAAGTGAATTTCAAAATGAAAAGGTTATTTTCCTCAAGAATATTTTTAAAGATAATTTTTATGGAATTTCTATTCCTAAAGAAAAAAAAAACTTTATTTTACTTATACTACACTAAGTATATGTTGTATTGAGACTATCCTTATTCATTTTCTAGATGCTTTAGGATCATTTTGACCAAGTAAAGTATGTATATTCACTTTTTTATTCATTTTTTTATTAATTAACTTCCCTTGAGTTATTCAATTTATTGTGATCATTGAAAATTAAATTTCTCCTCAATATACATATTATTTATCATGGATATTCTTATTTCATAAACCATATCTCATTTATATATACAGTGTATTACATTAAAATTTATTTGATTTATTGGGGAAATATTGATATTATGTATTCTTTCTTCAATATGGATATTTTATGATAAGACATATTATTTATGAATTAAATTGATTATTTGATATATGAGGAATTATTTAGTCATGTAGACAGTGGTGTGTCACATTCATAGATAACCCCATGATGCATCAATGGTCTCATGAGATAAATCAATTGGATAGACTTAACTAAATGGGTTTCCACCCATAATTTTTAAAATTTATTGAGGACATATCCTGAAATTAGAGGATTTCATGATGCATGAGATCATGATATCAAATAATTAATTATTTCCTTCCTTGATAATTCAGTTATTATTATCCATGAGATTTTTACATTGATATTTTCTCTGGATGCATTTCATACTATGTTTCTTAAATTTCATATGTTTTCAATTATTTACATTTCCAAATTGATTATGCCTTATCAGGTTATAATAGTCATGTTTTCAATCAAATGGATTCTGTTCTAAGTTATTTACCTTTCCATATTGATTATTCTAGTCATATTATTTAAACAGAATGTGTGTTTAGTTATTTAACTTTTCTATGTTGACTATGCTTATTGATTCATGATAGATACTATTGTAGTTGACCCTTATTGAGAATTTTACCTCACCCTTATTTTGTTTCCTTTCTCGGGAATCCATAAAGTGTAATATGATTGATATTAAATGATATTCTAGAGGGAATATTGTTATTCTAGAAAACATATATATTGTTTTATAATTTTTTCCAAATATAATATAGTAATTTCGAATGTATCTAGTTTACAAAGACTACTAAACTATTTGGAATTTTAGGATGCGATTCTTTGTATCTTATTCTAATGGAATAAAGCATACACCAGCTCTCAGCTACTGGGGTCGGGGCTCTATATAACTTCCACTACTTCTAATATTTTTATTCTACTATTTATTTATGTATTAATCCAAAACTTCCATGTTTCTACAACCAAAAATAAATTCTATTTTATTTAGCTAAGGATAACTTTATTCACTTCTAGAGAAATAAATTTTCATGTTTTTTTAATATCTACTTAATATAAAATAGGAAATTAAAATTGATAATAAAATAATAGATCCAAATAGGGGTAACCTTTCCTCTTATACTAACTGAGAATCCCAAGTGGGGGTGTGAATCAAGGGTGACCAAATTTTACTGATTAAGTTTAACTTAAACTCTTCCTTCTATTAAGTTGATCAAAACAATTCTATTAGTTACTATATATGGAACATTTAGAAAAATTCTCTTTCTAGTATTCCTTTATTCTATAGAGATAATATAAACTAAATAGAATATAGTGATTTTTACAAGGTTCTCCCTCAATGTGGGAACCTACTCCTTATTGTATAGACTCTCATAGATTCAAAAATTATTCCACTTATATTTCAATTAAAGAGTACAATTGGTTTCATATGGAATCACCCTTAACGAAAATACTTTACAATATTATGTAAGTGAAGGATCTTTATATTACATCCCATAGTTGAACTATCTCTTGAAAAGATCATTCTATCTCCCAACAAGAATTTTAGTGTTGTTTATACTAGAATTAATAATAATTAAAACTTCTTAGTGAAATCGCTAATGGATGGAAATTCAACTTAATTAGGATCTTATATTGTACAAAACATTTACATCAACCTATCATCCTTCCAGTACAATGTTATTTTGGAGCTCTCACTCTTTGAGACTGGTCAATATTATACTTATTCATCTAGTATGTGGCATATGGTACCCCTCATCCGATTGTACCTTGATCCAAAAATCCTTATGTTCAATGAAACTATATCTGATGCACTTATATACTTTGCACATTGTATATAACACCTCTATTTCATGCACATCTTTCAGGTTACTCTCTCTCCATAACTTCTACATCTCGAACTCTTACATCCAGTTCTTCTTCATAAACCAAGTATTTTATTTATTGAAATCTCACACTAAACTTCTAACAATGACACTCACTTTCACAATTGATCAATATAAAAAATCAAGTGTTTTCCCCTATTTATATAAGAAATCTTCCTTAAAAATCTATAGGAATAGGCGATCTCCAATATAAATTTTCCCAATCAACATAAACTTTTATATAACCCCTATAATACATATTATCAAATCAGAGTCAACTTTCTTCATCAATGATTCCTCAACTCAAGACACTGATGATCTATTTAAAAATTCCTTAAATATCATTTATATTTATGAATATTGAAATAATAGATTTGTATAATCACATTAAATGACTTTAAAAATATTATGTAAATCATCTAAATGATCTATTTGATTCCTTAATAAGGACTCATATATCCTATAGTTATCCATATAGTTCCTTTTAATCTAGTTACCCTTTATCTGATCTTGTTTTTTCAATAAACTCATTCTGATAGACTCAGCCTTCCTTTTCCTAGAACACTTCACATTATTATTATTTTCATTTTACTGATAGAAGATCATATGACTTGATCTATCTATATGTTGGTAAAACTTTTTTCTTTTCATCCCATGTCTAATCAAAATTCATTCAGAGCTCAGTTCACTAAGCTCAGTATGATATACTGTTCTCTATCTAACCATATTCATTATTATTTATCATGTAGACTTTATATATTTCTCTATCTGGCATAGCATTGTAAATATTTTATTGATGTAATTTGAAAATTTATGACTTTTAGAACTTATTTGACCACCATATCTCTCAATCTAGTCACTATTATTCGATTAACTTTAATTTTTAGACTCATTCTTGTGGTTTTCTCAAAAGTTCACTCTAATAAGTAGACAATATATCAATCTATCGGGTAAAACATTTCACTTATCCATCCAGTAACCTTTAGATATTTCATCTTCTACTGGAGTTATAAAGTCTCTGTCTGATAATTATGGTTATGATGGACTCGGTAAAGTAACATTTATATAATAGGAAACATCATGACTTCAAATATTCAAAAATTGTAAATCTTGCAACATCATAATTTTCTATCATAAAATTTATACTAACTATTTATTTTTGGTAAGTTTGTTTGATTTATATTAGTCCAATAACCATAATAATTCTCAATTCAATGATTTTTTGCATCTTCATCACTTAATTTCATTAATTTTGTACAACCACAAATCTAAATTTGTAACATATTTTTTTTACAGAATTCATATCATGAACTTCTTATAACATTATTTTTCTAGAAACTTCATCTTGAATAGCGATAAGATGTATGTAATAATGATGTTAAAAACATTGAGGATTATCAAGGAATCAACTAAATTTTACTTTTCAATGTATATATACCATGTCTTTCTTAAAGCTAAAAATTCATGAATTTTCCATATTTATGGAAGCAATTATCTTTATAAGGTGAACTCACATTACATTATTTGGGAATAAATCATAGTAAATTTATCAAATAAGTGTGTGTTTCCCTTTCTAATTACTTCACTACTACTTTTCCTTTGGTTTTAAATTTAGGATTACTTCATTGAGTTGATCTTCAATATCCTTATCCATTGGAACTTACTTCTTTAAATGCAAACCCCACAGACATTTCTTCATCATCTTACAATATTCTCTTATATTTTTTCAGCTAAATTATCTTCAAATTTTCTTTATAACATTCAAATATATTCCATAAGTATATCTTGAATCTGTAGAGCCTCATATTCCATTGGTTCATCATTCCATAATAAGTTCTTATAGAACATCTTTAGGATCCTTTTCCTTCAAATTACCCATTGAATTTACCACAAAATGTTGACATCAAATAAACTATCTCAACATATTCATCTGATACGTGCTATAAGAGTAAAGGACGACACACAATATTTTTACTAGGTTTAGCCTCAGTGTGGGAAAACTACTCCTTGTTTTATTATCCAAAACAACACTACATCACACACCAATACAATATCCCATTACGATTATAGTATACACCATCCCATTTAACATCATAACTTCCCACTAACCTTTATTCTTCATGAATTGTTTTTAAATATTCCTTCAAACCTCAATAAGTAGGTCAAAAATAAGCACATTATGTAACTTTATTAAAAGGTACAATCTTTGTCCTCACACAGAGTCTTTTAATGCCATCTTATCTTCATGAAAAACTTCTTGAAACTAAGTTTATTCATTCATTATAGCTACTCAGATCTTCTTTAAAAACTATTCATGGTCATTTATAAATTCATATGGGCTCATGTGATCATCATGAATCAGGAAACACCAAAATCTCATAATGAGTTGGCACCACATATTAGTATTGATATAACCTCATTCTATTATTATTTATTTATCATCATTTAAAACTTCTAAAATAGTATATATCATAAGATATTATTATTAATTTTTACTTGATACCCATATGGTGAATCTTTTTTAGAAAGGATTTATATCTCCTTCTACTTATTCTTCTAATATAAGACCTTTTTTGTTCTATCACTTTACAAAATTAAAATTTCTCCCTTTCTTTTTCACTTTTATATAAAGGTAACCTAAAATATATTTTCTATATATAGAATAAAGAAAATATACTGAAATATATATGGTGTGCCTCGATCATTTTCCAAATTTCTTTCTTATGTTAGTTTCTCCATTGATCACCTTTTTCTTTTTCTCAACCATTGTCTCCTATAAGACAACATATCTAACCTTCTTATTTTATTTTCTCATTTTTTTCTTTGGATGAGATAATCTAAACTTAAACTCTTCTAACATGATTGACATTCCTCTTATAAAAAATAATCCACACATATCTCTATTAAAATAAAACTCTCACAACTATAAAAAAGTATACAATATAGTATTACAATGTGGATCTTCTTGTTATATCATTGAAAAATTTATATTTTAAGAATAAACTTTATATATATGTCATTAAATTGATCTCAAATACACCCCCATTTAGTTTCGATGTTTGAAATCAATGATATTTAGTAGATACATCATTGAAAATTATTCCCCAAATTCCTCCATCTTAATCAAAAATTACGAATTTCATTGAAATTCCCAAATAAAAGAAACCATGATCACCTCAATATAATATCATTTAATATTAATTATATCCATCAAGAATAACAGATTAAAATATTTTCAATATGTATTAAACACGAATGAATATAATTTTAATCATTAAATTAAATTTTCAATATAATAATTAATATTTAGAAACATTTTTTATATCCTTTAAAATTATCAAATTCTCACTAAGTGTTGGACTCTTATGAAGTGGCTTGTTTTTATTTTAAAATAGAACTTTAAACTTTTAAAGTTAGAATTTACTCATTAAAAATATGGATTTACCTATACAAACATATACATTACTTTTTCAAAGTGTCCAACGACTCTTCAAAAAATCACTTTTCTAAATTTCTAGACTTGTTATACTTCTAAACATAATTTTACTTTTGATGTTACTCTTATAGATCCCATGTTACATTTCCAAACTCCAATATTACTCTTTTAAAAACCAAGTAACCTTCTAAAGTGAACATACACTTTTTATAAAAGTATTTTCAAGATTTTAATCTTTTGAAATACAGTGAAACGTCTAAAATTTTATGAATTATAAAATTTCTTGTTTGAAATCAAAATTTTCAAATTATTAAAATAGATTCAGAATTGATTCAATCTTCTCAGGGTCTCTTCCAAACATGTAATTTTTTTAGAAAACTCATAATAATTTTTAATAAAATATCAAACCATATTATACTTTTTTAGTACTATTACAATGGTATTATAACATGTAAATACTCAAGTAGATTATTTAAATAATATTTATTACCTCAACATTTTATATCTTCTTCATGTATCTCAAACATTCCTGAAAGTTAATTCTTCACTAAATTTAGTGGTGAATAATATCATTACAATACGATGGATTCTTAAAAAAATCACATAAATTTTCCCTCTATTTTAATAGATTTATATTTTCTTTATATATCCATCTATTGACCACTTTAACAAACTATTATAGAAAACAATTCTTTTATTTGTATTTGACATGAAGAGTTGATAAAAAAATTTCTAATTTGAGGGATTATATTTTTCTCACCGTTTTATGAATTATACTTTTCATATCTAATGACAACCAACTCCATTCACATTTCACCATAATGCATGGTAAACACCTTTATATTGAATTCATTGGGAGTTTTTTTCCTGTATCACCTCAAACATTACCTTTAATCTTAATAATTACATCTAAAATCTTAAATTGATAACAAATATAATTATAACCAATGGAAAACATTATAAAAATAAATTTTTTCTCACTTTAGATGGTTGATTGAATTTTATAAATATAATAATTCTAAAATAACCTTCTTTTGGATTCATTTATTATGGATTCCATATTCATTTTCAAATAATTTAGTAATCAATGTTATTGGTGGTGATATTTTCTAGTTTCATATAGATTCTAATAAGACCATTTATTTGAAGAATATAGTGTTCATTGAATTTTAAATTGATATGTACATCTTAAGAACATACGCTCATTACATTTACCTAAATGTGGTTCAAGAAGATAATTTTTAATAAAAAATACTTTATGAATTAAAGGAAAACTTCTAATCATCCTGTAATTAACATGGTTCTATGGAATAAAAAATTACACATTGGTTGAAGGTCTAATTAAAATTTCGTCATGATATAGAATATAAATTTAGGGGAATGATCTCTTAGTTATTATTAGTTATCCTAAGTATTATAGGTATGGTCCTATTTTCATTCAATATAGTGTTATAAAAAATTCCCAAGTTTTCATCCCTACTTATCTTGGTATCGATAGAGAGTATAACCATCAAAATTTTATAGATATTAGTGTAGTTAAATATTATTTTCCCTAGGTTCAAATTTTATAATAAGTAGATATTATTGGTTTTGTGTTAATACCTCCTATTTCCTAACACTTTTCTAGTTAGTAGGGAAATAATGAGGATTTTATTGATTGATATGTTTTAATGGATACTTTTCATAAGTAAAAACCTTTTCATTTTCTTATGGGTGAAATAAATCATACATTTTTAGGCTTAGTCTCCATGTATATGGATAGATATTAAACTTCACAACTAGGCACATATTTTTTTAGGCATCTTTATTTATTTTATCTCATATATTGTTTATATCATTGTTTATTCCCTAGAGGGTTCCCAAAAGAATAAATAACTGAACAATATGTTTTCCATTTACCAAGTTTTACTACATTAATTTAATAATATTTGATGGATTTAATGTTTATAATAATTTATATCAAGTGAAAAAATGTTAGTGGTTGCTATCAAATTATTTCCCCACATAAAATATCTTCATTTTTATGTTTATCTACTGGTGATCCCCTGAGTAGTAGATTAAATATCTTTTAATAACTATGTTAAAAAATGAGAGACTAAATATTTTTAATTTTTTGAAAACTTTATCAACATAATATCATTATTTATACTAAGATATGGAGTCTTATTACAAAAAATACCCTACTTGGTAATATGGTTATTATATTACTCTCATGTTGTGAGTATAAAATGAATTATTTTCCAAATTTATTGGTTTAATATTCATCAAATTATTATCATTTCATATATATTCTGAACATACCAATAGATAAATTTAAGTTTCATTATATTTAAATAATTAAAAACGGGGTGATGAAATCTAAAGGATGATAAAACCAAGTTTTAGGATAAAATAAAATATGTAATGGATAATTAAAGATAATTTTTTTCAAAGATTTTTTAAAAATTTTCCATGGTTCATGTTATGGTTTATGAAGATAATAGGCGAATCTCATTGTCTTATATGAAGAATAAAACAACATGGTGGTTCTAGAAACCACATTATTATTCAACCAAAATGGTCATGGTTAGTTAGCATGGTCTAGAAGAATATTTATCATAACCACTATAATTTGATGATAAATAAAATAGTCATTATTTTGAAAACCATTCAATGTTTCATAGATAAACTTTTTATTATTTGGTGAAAGATTTATGTAGGCTATGATCATAGCAGTTGTAATAGTTTGCAATGGTTTTCTTACTATATGTTAAAATCATGTCATGGTTTCACTGAATATATTGTAGTATTTTGAAAATGTTATTTTATTTATGATTAGGGTTCTAGATAATATATTATAATTATGTTGAAAAAAAATATTTTCATGGTATATAGGAAACAATTCATGGTTCAATTCAAATATATAAGTTTTAAAAAAGAAATATCTTCCAAATTTTATAGAGTCTTAGGATTTCAAGCATGGATTTTGGATCTATGATTGATATGGTGAAACCATACCATGGATTAAGACACTAATTCAATGTTATGAAACACTATAAAAAATTCAGTTGTATTTTTAGAATATGTGAGATGTATTTTCAAATTTAACATAATTATTTATTAAGATAAAAGTGATTATTTTTTCAAGACATGTAGGTATACACATTATTTGTGTATTTAACACACTTTTGGACAAATGAAGAAGATCATTATTTCTTACATTCAATTATTATCATTCATTTTATGTAGTTTTAATTTTATTATCATGTAGCATTTTGAAAGAAAGTTTTGATTATTGGGAGACATTATAGAATGGATTTTAGGACTAAAATTTTAAATTTTTTAATCTTCATTGATAATATAAGAATGATTAAAGGGCATGTGAAGATACCTACTTGTCATGTAACACCCCAAATTTTTATAGACCATTTTTTTGAATAAATTAAAATTTTCATTTATATATTGTAATGAAATAAGTCTAAAATTCCTTTCACACTAAACCGAAATGTCGAATATTACACACAACACCAAGTTGGAATATGATACACGCAACACTGAGTATAGATTATGTTCAATGTATAAAAAAACTATGTTTGGATTATGTTATACGTAACACCAAAGGAAGCTTTCACTATACGCAACACTGAGGGTGTGTCAAATACCAGTTTAGGGTGTTTCAAATGTAAACAAGAGGTGCAGGTCCCTAGAGTCTTGCAAGTATAATGAGGAAGATCTTAGGAGGAGTCCTAGGCGAATCATTCCATCTCTTAAGTTAAGTAACTTGTTTGATGGGTTGGATGAAGAAGGGTCCAAATAGGAACCAAGACCGATCCAGGGGAAGGAGCTGTAAGTGGTAGTGGAAGTGAATACACCCCTGTTATCTGAGGCTGATTATGAGGAAGAGCTATCTAGTCAGCTCTCAGTGGAATGTGTGAAGGGAACTCACGTTATAGGGATTCATATCCTATGGAAGAAGAAGGGATGTAAGGGGACTCGTGATGCAGGGGGATAGATTGTGGTAGAGGGAATGAAATCTAAAGGCTGGAAGGACTATTCCCAGTTGTCGAAGACGATGGAGACATGGTCGGATAGTAGGGATAAGGTGATGGCCGATGAAACTATGGACCAGGATTAGGGAAGTAAGAAGAGTGTGGCTCATCAAAAAGGAAAAAAACAAATCAAGAGTAGGGATCCTAAAATACAACATCAAGGGGATGAATTTGGAGTGGTAGAAGAGGCACATGGGAAGGAACATATAGATCTTGTAATCTCTTTAAATGAAGAAGTGTAGGAAGGTAACATTAAGCTCATGACCTCAGATGAGGAGAATAATAGAATACTAGAGAGAGACCTTTGAGGTGGTTTTAGCAAAGATCAAAGGGACTGGATCTACAAACAAGACCTTCTTTTAGTATGTGGATTCAACGAAAGAAAAATCAATATGGGTGAGTAAAAAAAAACATGGGACAAGCTTGTAAATTTTTTGAAGACCTTGTCAAAGATTCCGTAGATACAAAGGCCCACACCCTTCATTAGGGGCTAATTGGGTAAGCAATTCTAATCTTTTTAGTCTCACTATTAATGACATTTTTATTTCTAACTATGCCTAAAGCTTTTGGCCTTGATATTGTATGATTTCCCACTTTTACTCAAAAGTGGTCTTGGAAATAAAAATTTAATCTTATTATTAGTATTAATTTACAGAACATGATATAAGAACAAATACAATTTTTTGGATAAATGAAGTATTTTTCAAAAAAATGCAATTTTGCCGCCTTTTGATGGCACAATGATTTTAAATCTATTTTTTAACAATTTTATATATTATATTTGGAAAAATAAATTTCTTATTTGGAAGTGGGACATAAAAATTTAAATTGTTTGAAATTTTGTTATTTTTTTGAGGAAATTCATATTTTGATGAATAGTGAAAAATACTGCATTTTAATTCAAGATCGCCTTTTCATCTAATTTATTTATATTGTTAGATTATCTTTTTAATTAGTTTTAAGGTATAATTGGATTATGTTTTTTATAATTTGATCCAATTTTGGTCATTGGATGTAATATCACATTTAAATTAGACATAAACACAAGACAATCTTTTGATAGTTTTTACTTCTTAAAAACCCGCTTTCTGGTTTTGACAATGGGAATTAATTTTAAATTTATTAATGAAACTTTTGTGTTTTGAATTTTTAAAAATAGATTCTATATTTTTAATCATTTGGTACATATTATTTTAATAGGTTTATTTTTTGGATATTATGAATAGTAACTACAGTAATTTGTATTTACCAATGTTAAAGGTAAATCAGGTAAATTAGGGTAACAAACAATATGATAAAGATAATAAAATTACCCTAACACCTGCCAACATGCTATTAGATGAATTAAATTCGACCAATATAACCTAAGGGTCAGAATTGATTTATTTAATTGACTTTTTTCTATGAAAGCGATGTAATTATAATTAAAACAAAAGAAAGTGACACCATATCACTCTCATATATCTTATAAGTATAATAATTTTAATGTAGTTATAAAATTTATAAAACTTCAAAAAAATAGTATCCATAAATATAATGAAATTATATACATAATGTGAATTTATTTATATTTTTTAGTGATTAAATAATTATCATTAATGATGACACAATAGTGATGTAGAAATTATATTATTGATAGAAATATAAAATAAATGGTTTTAAAAATATTAAAATAAATATAATATGAACTAATTAATGTTATACACACATTTTCATGGTGACTATGACATGTTAGGAGTGTATTAAATATTTTGGTTTTAATTTATCTTATATATGGAATTTATTTAAAGTTAAATAAATTAATAGTGTAAAAATTGACACTATTGATATTTTATAAAAATAACATATTATTAAATTATTTAAAAATAATAAAAATATTTTAAAAATAAAAATTCAAAATTATATGGTCTAAAATATCATAAAGTATCCAATTATAGAAAATTGACAACACATAAGTAAATATTTATAACCATATAATAATTAGAATATAATAACCACAAATAAAATTAAACAGATTAAATATGGATAAATCAAAATTATAAGGTTTAAAATAAAATAAAAATATGTAAAAATTAAATTGGTTGAGATAATTTAGACTAATACTCATCTTATATTTTATATAAATGAGTTTGGGAGCATTATAAACCGAAAATAAATTTATAATAAATTAATATTTCAAGACTTTCCAATGTTTCCCCCCCCCCCCATATCTTATAAAAGGGCACCTCTCCTTATCTTTTAATCACACCTTCAAAGCCATTTTTCTTAGACAAAACCTACCCAAATATCCTCAAAACATCTCTCAATTCATTCTAGAGGCCACCCTTTGAGAATAAATCCATCTTAAGGAGTCCTTTAATTCATACCAAAAAGAGATACCCGAAAAATAGGTAATTATTTTATCACCTCTTTCAAAACTCTTTTCTTCTTCTACATAATATTCTTATGTTTTTTTATAATAAATTAATAAATAAAGTATCTTATATATTCTAAAATTTTATTATAATTATGGGAGAACCTTATACCTCATTTTATCCATCCTATGAATAAAAAATATCATTGCGCGTGCGTACGTACGACTTACCGTCTCCACATCGTGGTGTAGTTTTTATTCAACAAAACTTAATTTGGATGGGTATATTGATGATTATAATGGATTTGAATAATTAATATAAAATTATAATTATTCTATAAAATCCATATGCCATCCAATTTTATACTATTTAACCATCAAGGGAATGATATCGTCGCTCGAGCGTACGTACAACTTACCGTCTCCACAGCGCGATGAAATTCATTCACCACATTAACCATTTAAGAATTATTATAAAGTATATGTAATAAAAAAGCATGAAATATATGAAATAATAATTCTAATATATTTATGTATATATATATGTCATTTACTTTCTTTCATTCAATTCAATGAGGAAACAGAAACAACGTTCATGCATACGTACGACCTACCATCTCCATGAACGGTGTATTCCATTTCATTTATCTATCTATTATATATATTTATATAATAAATATATATGATATATAAATCATTTTTTATATTTTTTATGTAATTAAATCATGATCTATGTAATAATATCAAGAATAACAAGTCAAAACATGTATGATAAATAAAACGATTATTACCCAAAGCGTTTCTTTAACATGAAATTAATAAATGAACGGGTAATATGAAGTCATAAGTGAATCATATATGATATCATAAATATTATTATGGTTATTTTACAAGTTAATAATATGTTTAAACCCATTATAAAAGAGTTTTGGATACATATAAAGCATATCATACCTAAGGTAATGGATAACTTTGCAAATCTCATTTTTATCCGAGATTGTTTATTCGTAGGTATTTATTGGGGTATATTTAATATCCACATCCATGTTTCCAAAATATGTATTTAAAAATATTCTTTATATCCGTCTATAATTTTTTAAATTAAATTTTACCCATTAGTGAATTTTTACTAAATGGTATGAATGGAATCATTTTTCGTTTTCAGTATGAGGTGCTTTTTGACTTTTCTGGAAAAAGTATGAGAAGAACGTTTTTTACTTGTACGGCTTGAACAAATTTTTATGTTTTCATAAATAATTATTTCCTTTATGCTTACCCTGCAAGTTTACAAGGTTATTTTTACATAAAATTATTTCTTCTAAAATTGTGTTTCATTTTGAGGAAGAAAAACTTTTTTGAAGAAGAAATCATATTTTCCTCAAGAATTAATTTCAAGTGTTTTGTCAAAATTATTTTCCATCTTAGATGAAATTATTTAAATAGGGTTATCCCTATTATTAATATGATTTTATTATGTTTATAATGGAATTTTATTTAGGAAATTTATTTATTTAATATGAATTATGATTGAATGATGTTTAAGAAACCCATTTTATTTCATGGGTTATGCTATGGTGGATGTTTTGATGTTTTTGTGGAACACATAAGAATGGTTTAATTATGAGATGTGTGAGACCTATATTTAAATCCAATTCCTTAGGTAAATATTTACATCTCATGATATAGATATGACTAGAATGAAAAGTAAATATGGTTTAGTAATACAGGGTTGGAATGAGGAGTGAACTCAGTTCAGTAATACACTTTGTCCGTAATGATGGTCTTAGCAATAAGCCTTGGCTAATATGAAATGATTTTCTATGATTATGTGTGTATGCCACAAAATTTCATGTCTTATGTTATGGATATTGGGATTACATTTCACTTTAATGATTTATCCCATGACATGATATTATGATCTTTTATATGCAGGATATGATTTTAAAATGTTATGTTCTTATGATTATGATAAGATTGATATTTCCCTTGTTTACCCTTTCTGAGCATTTGAGCTCACCATTTCATATGCTTCTTTTCCCCAGGTCATGAAGAACATAATTAAGTAAGATAGGTCAAAAGGATTCTATTTATGAAGAAATAAGTGGGAGACAATGTAGATGTTTTATAAACCAGTTGTTTATGTTTTTCAGTTTCTAAATACACTAAACCAATACAGTCCTAGCATGGGTTATGTTATGTTATGTAATAAATATTCTTCAATGTTGATGTAAAATCTATATGTAAACTATGGTCCTTTATAGTTTGTATCAGAGTAAAGTTATAAGTAACATTTGGAAACTAGGATGAGATAACCTTAGTAAGAACCATAATGATATGTCAAAGTATATGTCAAAATCATATCCTAGTGTTTTATAGATGTTCATGAATAACCTAGGATAAAACCTAAAGTGTCATAAATTGAAATTTTATTCTTGAATTATGTGCTTTTCCCATTATTATTAGTGTTTTTCACACTATGCATCTTGGTTTTAGTTAATGGATGGAACTCGAAGGAACCACATTAATGCTAAATGCGATGAACAATGCAATGATTGTCCCCCTGAGCAACCAAATGTTATGGGAGCTAGAATAAAAAATCTTTTATCCATGCTCACACAAATTTATCGAGCTAAGAATCATTTTGGACATCCAAATTAGAAAATTAGGGAGAAAAATTATGTTAAAATTTTCATGGCGCAACGTCTAACTTCATTCAGTAGGTATTCCGATCCATTAGTGGATGGACAATGGATCAGTACCACTGAAAATATATTTTCAGTTCTACAGTGTTCTGAACCTGATAAATTCATCTTAGCAGCATATCATTTGCAAGTTGAAGCTGATCAGTGGTGGAATCGTATCAAGAATACAAGGCAAAGAGATGAAATTGAGCCCATGGAATGAGAAGAGTTCAAGAACATATTTTTTAATAAGTAACTTTATCATATTCTTTTAACAAAGATGGAAAAGGAGTTCCTTGAACTTAAGCAATAGTATGATGAATCTATTGGTACCTATGAAGAAAATCTTACAATATTTTCATGGTATTTTTCTAGAATTATTATCCAACGTGAGAGTAAAATTAATCAATTCTTTAGTAGATTAAAACCAAGTCTCCTAAGGGCATTAACCATAAGGTACTTTAGTAGCTATGAGGAAATTGTTTGATGCTCTCTCATGGTTGAGATGGATATTGGAGTAACCCATCAGTCATATGGGTTTGATAAGAAGATAAAATGGAATTCAAAGAAAAATCTAAAGACCACATGGAAAATAAGATGAATTTCCCCTTATGCTCAATGTTCGTAAAGAAACGTGGAGGGAATTTTCTTAAAGGGACTAGTTAATATTTTAAGTGTGGAAAAGAAGGTCATCAGGTAATTGAATGCCGAAGTGATGGAAAAAATATGTCAAATGATTCGAACAATAAAACGACCACACAAAATTCACCTCCTACACTTCAATGCTACAAGTGCAAGGAAATGGGGAATTATTTCAATCAATTCCTTAATCCAAGTGTTATTAATGATGATCGACATCAACAAACTGTTAAGGCTAAAGGCAAAGTAAAGTCACATGAAATCACTATCGGTGATGTGGAGTATGATAATGATGTGGTGGAAGGTACACTTACCATCCACTCTAAAGTAGAAACTATTTTATTTGATTCCAGATCCAACCACTATTTTATTTCTGAATAATTTTATAATGGTATTGCCTTATTACCTCAACAAATAGATTTTGAGTTAGTTGTAACAAATCCAAATGGCACAACGGTCGCATAAAAAGTGTATAATTCTTCTCTGTTTGAAGTTTGTTAGATTAATGTATTATCTCACTATAGGTGGAATTATGCATATTTGAATACATGGGATAAACTTTTTTTGAGACATATGGAATGAACTATCATTATATTGCATGATCTACTAAAATTTCAGGAATGAAAAATTCAACTTCATTTCTTAAAATAAAAGATGAAGTGAAAATTGTTCAAGGAATGACCAACGTTGAGATTGTACTAAAATCAAGTAAGTATTTATTCTAATGTTGTTCAAATTTAGGGAAATGATCTTGAAAAAAAATATTATCTTAGTACCTTCTTATCTGATGAATCATATGGTCCCTTCAATCATCATATATTTATGGATTTCTAGTTGTTAACTTTCTCCAACCTTGTCCTCTATCACTATCCATCGGAACTTGATAGTTAGATTTCTCTTCCATATCCATGTTTTCACTACCCACTTATGTTATCCTATATAGAAACCCAATGATGATTTATGTTGGGTAACCTTTATGTTTGATTTTCCTTTTAAAAATGATGTTTTAGTATTCCTTTTTGTAATGTGGGTTTCCATGAAAGAAACATTAAAGTAGTAAACCTTTTATAACCCCAAAAACTTTCGATGGTGAAATTAATTTTAAGGGTGGGGGGAGGGTTGGTATAATGTAACACCCCAAGTTTTTATGGACCATTTTTTCGAGTAAATTAAAATTTTCATTTATATCTTACAATGCACTAAGTGAAACATTCCTTACACACTAAACCAACTTGTCGTATGTTATACGCAACACTGAGTTGGAGTACGATACACGCAACAATAAGAATAGATTTTTTTCATTGTATAAAAGAATTATGTTTGGATTATTATATAGACTACACCAAATGAATCTTTCACTACACACAACACTGACTTGGCTTGCATTACACGCAAGGGCGACCTTCCTCAATAGCTTGCATTGTACGCAATAACGAGTTTCACTAAACAATGATACATTATTAAAATATTTTTATTTAATGGGATATAAACTAGCCTTTATGAATAGTATTAAAAACATTTTAAATTTTATATAACATTAAAATTCATCTTATTTATTTTCTAGAACATGATATAAGAACAAATTCAATTTTTCCGATAAAAGAAGTATTTTTCAAAAAAATGTTGTTTTGCCGCCTTTTGATGGTGCACCAATTTTAAATCTAGTTTTTAACACTTTTATATATTATATTTGATACAATAAACATCTCATTTGGAAATGGGACAACAAAATTTAACTTTTTTGAATTTTTGGTATTTTTCAGATGAAATTCATATTTTGATGAATAGTTAAAAAATACTGCATTTTAATTCAAAATTACCTTTTCATCTAATTTATTTATATAGTTATATTATATTTTTAATTGGTGTTAATATTTAATTATATTATGTTTTTATAATTTAATCCAATTTTGGTCATTTTATGTAATTTCATATTTAAATTGGACATAAACACATGTCAATCTTTCGATAGTTTTTACTTCTTAAAACCCCGCTTTTTGGTTTTGTCAATGGGAATTAATTTTAAATTAATTAATGAATCCTATGTGTTTTGAATTTTGAAAAATGGATTCCATATTTAGAATCATTTGGTCCAAATTATGTTAATATGTTACTTTTATTTTTTTGAATATTATGAATAGTAACTACAATAATTTTTATTTACCACAGTTAAAGGTAAATCAGGTAAATTAGGGTAACAAACAATATGATAAAGATAATAAAATTACCCTAACACATTATAAAATACTATTAGATGAATTAAATTAGACTAATATCACCTATGAGATAGAATTAATTCATTTAATTAACTTTTGTTTGTGAAAGTGATGTAATTATAATTAAAACAAAAGAAAGTGACCACATGTCACTCTCATATATATTATAAGTATAATAATTTTAATGTAGTAATAACCTTGAGAAACATTAAAAATAAATAGATTTCAGAAATATAATGAAATTATATACATAATGTCAATTTATTTATAATCTTTAGTGATTAAATAATTACCATTAATGATGATACAATAGTGATGTAGAAATTATTTTATTGATAGAAATATCAAATAAATGGTTTTAAAAATATTAAAATAAATATCATATGAACTAATTAATGCGATGAAGGAATTTTATAGATTAAAATGACATGTTAGGAGTTTATTAAATATTTTTTTTTGAATTTAAATTTTGTGTGGATTTTATTTAATTTCAAATAAATGAATAGTTTCAAAATTGACACTATTGATATTTTTTAAAAATAACATATTATTAAATTGTTTAAAAATCACAAAAATATTTAAAAATTAAAAAATGATAATTATATGGTCTAAAAATTCATAAATTATTCAATTATAGATAGTTTAAAACAAATAAGTAAATATTTATAACCATTCAATGTTTATTATATTATCACCACAAATAAACAAAAATTGATTAAATAAGGATAAATAAAATTGATAAGGTTTAAAATAAAATAAAAACATGTCTGAATTTTATTATTTGAGATTATTTATACCCATTCTCATATTATGTTCGAAATAAATTATTTTGGGATCATTATAAACTGAATATTAATTTATAATAAATTAATATTTCAAGACATTCCCAAGGCGACCCTCCCCTCTCTTATAAAAGGGAACCCCTCCTTCTCTTTTAATCACACCTACAAAGCCCTTTGACTCATCCAAACCCTACCCAAATATCCTACCAACTTTCTTAACTTAATTTTAGAGTCCAACCTTTAGGAATAAATCTTTTTTAAGGAGTCCTTTTGTGCATACTAAAAAGAGATACCTGAAAAAGAGGCAATTGTTTTATCACCTCTTTCAAAATTATTTTCTTATTCTACTCCCTATTCTTATGTTTCTTCCATACTAAAGTAATAAATAAAGTATCTTATACATGATGAAATATTATTAAAATTATGGTATAATCTTATACCTCCTTTCATCCATCCTATGAATAACAATATCACCATTTGTGTGTACGTATGACATACTGTCTCCACGCCGTGGTGTAATTGTTATTCAACAATACTTAATTTGTATGGGTATATTTATGAGTATTATATATTTAAATAATGAATATAAAATAATAATTATTCTTTAAAATTCATATTCCATCCAATTCCATACTATTTAACCATCAAGGGAATGATATTTTCACTCGTGTGTACGTACGACTTACCGTCTCAACGACGCGATGAGATTCATTCCCTAAATTAACCATTAAATAATGATTATAAATTATATATAATAAATAATAATGAAATATAGTACATAATAATTCTATTTTATTTATTTTTATATATATATTTCATATATTTTCTTCAATTCAATTTAATAAGGAAATCGAAATAGCATTCCTGCGTACGTACGACCTACCATCTCCATGAACAGTGTATTCCATTTAATTTATTTATCTATTATATATATTTGTATACTAAATATATATGATATATAAATAATCTTTTACATTCTGGATGTAAGTAAATCATGATCTAAGTAATAATATCAAGAATAACAAGTCAAAACACGCACGATAAATAAAACGATTATTACCCAAAACTCTTCTTTAACATGGAATTGATAAATAAAAAGGTAATATAAAGTCATAAGTGAAACATATATGATGTAATAAATATTATTATGGTTTTTTTACAATTTAATAATATTTTTAAACCCATTATACATTAGGTTTGGATACATAGAAATCATATCAGACCTTAGGTAAGGGATAACTTTTCCAATCTCATTTTTATCCGAGATTGTTTATTCATAGGTATTTACTAGGGTATATTTATCATTCACATCCATGTTTCCAAAATATATATTTAAAAATATTATTTATATCCTTATATAATTTTTTAAATTCAATTTTACCCTTTGGTGAATTTTTACTAAACAATATGAATGGGATCTTTTGTCATTTTCAGTACGAGATACTTTTCGACTTTTCTAGCAAAAGTATGAGAAGAATTTTTTTTACTTATATGGCATGAACGAATTTTTAAACTTTCATAACAACTTATTTCCTTCAATATTCCCCTATAATATTAAAAGGTTATTTTCACATAAAATGATTTCTTCTAAAATTATATTTCATTTTTTGGAAGAAAAATGTTTTTGAAGAAGAAAGCATATTTTCCTCAAGAATTAATTTCATATGTTTTATCAAAATTATTTTCCATCTAAGATGACATTATTTAAATAAGGTTATCCCAATTATTAATATGATTTTATTGTTTTTATGATGGAATGTTATTTTTTAATCCATTTGTTTTATATTAATTATGATGGAATGATGTTTAAGAAACCCATTTTATTTCTTAGGCTATACTATGGTGAATGTTTTGATATTTTTGTGGCACACATAAGAATTGTAGAGACCCGTAGCCTGACGTACATGGACATTACATTACTTTTGCGGAATACTTAGTACATAACAAAAACACACACTAAAGGATCGTAATAGTTTAGTGTCTTTGGAAACTCGGAACGTAATCTTCTAATCGTGGTGAAAGTTCTTCAATATCTCCCATAAAGGTCATCCCTTTTTTTTTTTACCTAAAACTTTTCTTTATATCCTGGGGAAAAGAAAACATAAAAGGGTGAGCTCAAATGCTCAGTAAGGGTAAACAAAAGAAATATCAATCACATAATTTTCATAAGAACATAACTTTTTTGGAAATCTTAACCTACAAAAGAGAGCATAATTTCATAACATGGGATAAATCATAGTAGTGAAATGAAATCATAACTTAAAACATTACTCATTGTGGCATACACACATAATCATATAGAATCATTTCTTGTTAGTCAAGACTCATTGCCAAGACTATCTTAGTGGACAAAGTCCCTTTCTGAATCGAGTAATCCTCGTTTCAGTCCTGTTTCACTGAACCGGTATAACCTACCATTCCAGCCATGTCTATCTCATGAGATATAAAATCTTTACCCAATGCATTGGAGGGAGATATAGGTCCCACCCATCTCTTAATGAATCCTTTCTTATGTGTTCCACAAAATCATAAATCATACATCATTGCATAACCCATGTAATAAAAATGGGATTCTTAAACAACATGACATCATAAAACCATTCATATAAGATAAAGGAATTCATAAACATAATTTCATCACAACATAGTCAAATCAATGTAAAAATATGGATAGAAATAGAACCCTTTATTATCTTATATGGAAAATAATTTTGATAAAACACTTGAATTGAATTCTTGAGGAAAATATCCTTTCTTCTTCAAAATCAATTTCTTTTCACAAAACATCATGCAATTTTAAAAGAAAGAGATTTTATTGAAAATAGTCATGAAATATTTTAGAGGAAGCTTCATGAAAATAAGGCTTTATAAAACAGTATAAATCCGTTCGTGCCGTATAAGTTAAAAAACATTCTTCGTACTTTTGTCGGAAAAGTCAAAAAGTACCTCGTACGAAAAATGAAAAAAGATTCCTTTCATATCCTTTACTAAAAACTCATAGAAGGGTAAAATTGGATTTAAACAATTATAGGTGGATTGAAATAATATTACATATTGAGGGAACATGGATGTGGATGATAAAATACACCCCAGTAAATACTTACGAATAAACAATCTCGGATAAAAATGAGATTGTGATATTTCCCTTACCTTAGGTCCGACCTGCTTTGTAAGTGTCCGAACCTCCTGTATAATGATTTAAATCATGTTATTGACTTATTACAGAATCATATTCATTGTTATGATATCATATATGGTTCACTTATGACATTATATTACCCGTTCTTTTGTAAACTCCATGTTAAAGAAGCGTTTTGGGTAAAATCGTTTCATTTATCGTAGGTGTTTTGACTTGTTGTTCTTGACATCATTATTACTTATATCATGATTTAATTACTTCCAGAATATAAAATATGATTTATATATCATATATATTCAGTATATATATATATATAATAGGTAGATAAATAAAATGAAAAACACCGTTCATGGAGACGGTAGTCCGTACGTACGCATGAACGCTGTTTTCCTTTCCTTATTGTCTTGAAATGGAAGTAAGTAGATGACATACATATGTATATATATATATAAATCCAGTAGCTTTATAATGTCATATATTTCATTATTATTTCTTATATATACATTATAATCATTCTTAAATGGTTAACATGGAGAATGAATCTCATCGCGTCGTGGAGACGGTAGTCCGTACGTACGCACGAGCGATGATATCATTTCTATAAATATTGAATTGAATTGGAGTGGATTATACAATATATCAGAATCAATATGATGTTGTAATAACTATGTATAGTTATTCATTACACCATTATACCCATCCATGTAAGGTGGTGGTGGAAAATAGATTACACCACGGCGTGGAGACAGTATTCCGTACGTACGCACGCGCGGTGATTTCTTTTTCCGTAGGATGGATAGATGGTGAAATAGGGTTGTTTCATACTTATAATAACATATCAGTATATGAGTGATACTGATGTTATTACTTCATAATGAAACAACCTAAGAAGAAGAAGTGGAAGAAGAAATAAAGATGAAAGAATTGGTAACGGTAATTACCTCTTCTTTGAAGTGCCTCTTTGAGATCTCCTCTTAGGGCACTAGAATTGGTCTTTGAGGTAGACCAGAACCTCTAGGATATTGCTAGGGAAGTGGAGAAGGGATTTTGGCAGGGGTTGGCCGAGCTTGAGTGCTCAAATTGGTGTGAGGAGGAGGGGGAGGAGGTGTCCTTTTATAAGGGAGGAGAGGGGCACCTTAGGAATATCTCAAAATATTATTTTATATTAAAGTCAAAATCGGTTTATAATGGTTCCAAAGGGTCTTATTTAGAAGCTAAGGTGGGGATGGGTCGAAATCCTATCAACCAATAGAATTTAGACAAGTTTAGGATATTATTTTAACCTTATCAATTAGATTTAACTCTAAGTTAAATAATTTAACGTTTACCATGTCTTTTTGTTTTCTTTCACTATATGGTTAATAAACTTACTATAACATGCCAAACGAACCCCAAATTGTTTATTATTAATATATATATCCTTATCTAAGTCATTTGGCCGAACCTTAGATTTTTAGGAATACAATAACAATTAATAATATAATATTTGTTTTAAAAACTATTTTGTGTCAATTTTGACACTATTTGATATATGATTTTTGTGAAAGTCATAACAGAATTAAATGTTCGAACCAAGTTGATTAAATAAACATTAATATATCATAGTAACTTATAAAATTAGTGGAATTCATAAAAATTCTCAAATTACATTTATTTTGGTGTTTATAACATCAATTATGTCAATATTTCCTAAATAAGATAATTACAGCATCATCTTTGTGTCATATATTAATTAAATTATTTGATGTCTAAAATTTACAAATAAAATACCATTATGTAGGAAATCTTTTTAGCTTTCTAATGAATATTTATAGTCGAATTTATCTTATGTATAACCCCATATTAAAAATGATTTACTTATTAAACTTTGATTTTAACTATTTTAACCTTTCTTTAAATAAATTAATAATAAATGTCCTAATCTAATCCAAGTGGGCCTAAATGGTCATATTTTATTCCTAAGTTTGTTTTTGGTCGAATTACACTTGTCCAATAGAATTAGGACATGTGTTAGGGTAATAGTAATATCATATTTACCCTTAGTTACCCTATTTACTATTAACCGCGGTAAAAAAAAGTAAAAAGTTACTATTCACCAAAAATTTATTTTTATCTCATTGAACCACATTTTAGTCCTTGATATTAACCGTGTCTCTCGGATTTTCAAAATTCCATTCACAGAAGCGGTAAAATTAAGTTTTATGCAAAATTCAGTTTTTAACCTACCACTTAGTAGTTTCACTATTCATCAAAAATTGATGTTTTTCAGAACAATGCCAAAATTTCATCCCAAGCTATATTTCATATTCCGAATTCAAAAATGAAGTCTATTTTACCAAATTCATAACATAAAAGTTTCATTAATTAATTTTATAATTAAATCCCGCTGTTAAAAGAAATAGCGTGTTTTTAAGAAACAATATCTATCAAAAGATTGACACTTGTTTATGTCTAGTTTAAATGTGAAATTACATCCAATGAACAACATTGTATTAAATTGTAAAAATATATTCTAAATATACTTTAAAACCACTCAAATTAATAATTTATCAATATTAATTATTTCGATTAAAAAAGTTGTTTTTAATTAAAATTTAGTAATTTTCACTATTCATCAGAATATGAAAGTTATCCGAAATGTACCAAAATTTCACCTTAGGCTAAATTCGATACTCCGAATCCAAAAATGAAGTTCATTTTGAAAAATAAGATTTACAGAGTTTTAAAAAGTGGTTATTACTATTCATAACGGCTAGTTTTAATAATATTTTAATAGCATATCGTTGTTTAGTGAAACTCGGTATTGCGTATTACACACGCTATCGAGGAAGGTCGCGATTGCGTGTAATGCAAGGCAAGTCAAGGATGCGTGTTGTGCAAGCTCCTTTTGGTGTAGCGTACAACACAAGACATTAATAAAATTAAAAAGAATATTTTTTTATAAAATCTTGGGCTGTTACATTCTACCCCCCTTAAAATGAATTTCGCCCTCGAAATTCGTCGGGGTTATAAATGGTTTACTATTTGAAAGTTTTTTTAATAGAAACCCACATCGTAAAAAGGAATATCAAAACCAATCTTTAAAAACAAAAGTATGAAACGTAACGGTTACCCAAATAAACTAATCATTGGGTTTCCACATAGGTGAAAATATGGATATGGAAGAGAAATCTAACCATCATGTTCTGATGGAGAGTGGTAGAGAACATGGCTATGGAAAATCCAATAATCACAAATCCATAAATTTGTGACGATCTAAGGTACCATCCGATTCATCAGGTATAAGATCACTAGGACAACATTTTTGGTTTTCAAGATCATTTCCCTAAAGTTGAAAATTTGAATTGGAATAATTACTTTCTTTATTTTGGTACAATCTCACTATTGTTCGTGCCTAAAACAATTTCCACTTCATCTCTTAAATAAATGAAGTTGAATTTGTTATTCGTGAAGTGTTAGCAGATCATGTGATAGAATGACGGGTCATTCCATCTGTCTCAAACAAAAGGTTAGCAAAAATTATATACATAAGTTGATCTATAGTGAGATTAATCATATATAGTTCCTAAAATGGACTTATACTTCATATATCATACTGCTTAATATAATAAAACTAGTTTCTACTAAACAGGGACTTCCTGTAGGCCAGTGGTAGGCGATAAAGGCCAGTCGCACTTTGGTTGTGGGTTCGATTCCCACAGCCTTGTCCGAAGCGATGGGCTGTCGCCCGTCCTGCAGGTTGTCCTTTTTCTAAAACTATATTACTATAACATCCCATCAATAATATCGAAAATCTTCTATCCTTAAACAATACTAACTTATGTCCAACATAATCCAGTCTAATCTTTAGGCTTATACATAATACTGCAGTCCACTCTCATAATATAGTGACAACGATTACCAGAGATTTAATACTGTCGTTGATCCCCACATATCATAAGATATGTCTTGTTGGTCACATTCCAAACATTCAATGTCCTTAATCGTCTATTCTCTTGAATACCTTAGTGAAAACATGAGTGCAGTTAAAAGTTAACACTTTCCACATACCAAAATCCTCAAAATTGTATATACTCAAACCATGATATCACTTAGTCCTTATATCAATCATGAGCTCATGAATACTATTAAACATTTCATTTTATCGTCTTCATTATGCGCATATCATCTTATTTCCAAAAAATATCTCAATCACTTTGAATACCACATCAATAAATATTGCAATACTCAATGATACAACATTATTTTGGAATCCCATTACATAAACACTTAATCATTCCACCACATCGTTGTCATATTCAACATTGCCAATAGTGATCGCATGTGATTTCCCTTTGTCCTTTGCCTTCAGTGGTTGCTCATGTTGATCATCACTAACCCTTGGATTAGGGCAATTATTAGCATAATGCCCCATTTCCTTGCACTTGAAGCATTGAAGTGTTGGCGGTGCGTTCTCTGCAGTGTTTGCTTTATCATTAGAAACCCTTTTTCCATTACTTCGACACTCAGCTGCTCGATGACCTTCTTTTCCACACTTAAAACATTTTCTAGTCCCTTTTAGACAATCTCCACCATGCTTCTTTCCACACTTTGTGCATAAGGAAACATTTATCTTCTTTTCACCATTATTCTGAGATTTCTCCTTGAACTCCATCTTTCGTTTCTTGTCAAAACCATGAGATGGATATGTAACACCAACTTCCATTTCTACCTTGATAGCACAACACACAATTTCTTCATAGCTACTGAAGTCTCTTATAGCTAATGCCCTTCGAAGACTTGGTTTTAAGCCACTGAAAAATCGATCAACTTTACTTTCAGGTTGGATGATAATACCAGAAGCATACCTTGCAAGTCTTGTAAAATTTGCTTCATAGGTACCAACAGATTCATCGTCCCTTTGCTTCAGTTCAAGAAACTCTTTCTCCATCTTTGTTCGAAGAATACGAGGGAAGTACTTACTGAAAAACAAGTTCTTGAACTCGTCCCATTCCATGGACTCAATTTCATCCCTTGGCCTCGTATTCTTGATAAGATTCCACCATTGATCAGCTTCACCTTCCCAACGATATACTGCTAAGATGACTTTATCATGTTCAGAACATTGAAGAACTGAAAATATCTTTTCAGTGGTACTGATCCATTGTTCAGCAACAAGTGGATCGGAAGTCCCACTGAAAGAAGGTGGACGTTGCCTCATGAAGGACTCAATAGAATATTGTTCCCTTCTCTGCTCATTTAGAAGTCCAGAATGATTCATAGCTTGTGTAAGTATAGCAATAAGATTTTGCACTCCATCTCCCATAACATTTGTTTGTTCAGGAGGGCAATCATTGCATTGTCCATTGCATTGATCAACACGGTTCCTTCGGGTTCCAGCCATCGTCTAAAACCCAAAAAGAATTGTGTGAGAGGCAAAAATCATGCTAGGGAAAACAACATAATAAAGGGGGAGTACCTTCAATATCCAACATCTTAGGTTTAATTCTATGATCGTTAGCGTAATTCTATTACTATAACCTATACGTATACTTATCCCTAGGGACATCCCTAGACATACCTTAGAAATATCTCTAGGGATCTCACTAACGTTTTCGCATCCTAGTTTCCAAAGGTTGACTAAACCTTTCCTCTGATACCAACTGTAGAGACCCGTAGCCTGACGTACATGGACATTACATTACTTTTGCGGAATACTTAGTACATAACAAAAACACACACTAAAGGATCGTAATAGTTTAGTGTCTTTGGAAACTCGGAACGTAATCTTCTAATCGTGGTGAAAGTTCTTCAATATCTCCCATAAAGGTCATCCCTTTTTTTTTTACCTAAAACTTTTCTTTATATCCTGGGGAAAAGAAAACATAAAAGGGTGAGCTCAAATGCTCAGTAAGGGTAAACAAAAGAAATATCAATCACATAATTTTCATAAGAACATAACTTTTTTGGAAATCTTAACCTGCAAAAGAGAGCATAATTTCATAACATGGGATAAATCATAGTAGTGAAATGAAATCATAACTTAAAACATTACTCATTGTGGCATACACACATAATCATAGAGAATCATTTCTTGTTAGTCAAGACTCATTGCCAAGACTATCTTAGTGGACAAAGTCCCTTTCTGAATCGAGTAATCCTCGTTTCAGTCATGTTTCACTGAACCGGTATAACCTACCATTCCAGCCATGTCTATCTCATGAGATATAAAATCTTTACCCAATGCATTGGAGGGAGATATAGGTCCCACCCATCTCTTAATGAATCCTTTCTTATGTGTTCCACAAAATCATAAATCATACATCATTGCATAACCCATGTAATAAAAATGGGATTCTTAAACAACATGACATCATAAAACCATTCATATAAGATAAAGGAATTCATAAACATAATTTCATCACAACATAGTCAAATCAATGTAAAAATATGGATAGAAATAGAACCCTTTATTATCTTATATGGAAAATAATTTTGATAAAACACTTGAATTGAATTCTTGAGGAAAATATCCTTTCTTCTTCAAAATCAATTTCTTTTCACAAAACATCATGCAATTTTAAAAGAAAGAGATTTTATTGAAAATAGTCATGAAATATTTTAGAGGAAGATTCATGAAAATAAGGCTTTATAAAACAGTATAAATCCGTTCGTGCCGTATAAGTTAAAAAACATTCTTCGTACTTTTGTCGGAAAATTCAAAAAGTACCTCGTACGAAAAATGAAAAAAGATTCCTTTCATATCCTTTACTAAAAACTCATAGAAGGGTAAAATTGGATTTAAACAATTATAGGTGGATTGAAATAATATTACATATTGAGGGAACATGGATGTGGATGATAAAATACACCCCAGTAAATACTTACGAATAAACAATCTCGGATAAAAATGAGATTGTGATATTTCCCTTACCTTAGGTCCGACCTGCTTTGTAAGTGTCCGAACCTCCTGTATAATGATTTAAATCATGTTATTGACTTATTACAGAATCATATTCATTGTTATGATATCATATATGGTTCACTTATGACATTATATTACCCGTTCTTTTGTAAACTCCATGTTAAAGAAGCGTTTTGGGTAAAATCGTTTCATTTATCGTAGGTGTTTTGACTTGTTGTTCTTGACATCATTATTACTTATATCATGATTTACTTACTTCCAGAATATAAAATATGATTTATATATCATATATATTCAGTATATATATATATATAATAGGTAGATAAATAAAATGAAAAACACCGTTCATGGAGACGGTAGTCCGTACGTACGCATGAACGCTGTTTTCCTTTCCTTATTGTCTTGAAATGGAAGTAAGTAGATGACATACATATGTATATATATATATAAATCCAGTAGCTTTATAATGTCATATATTTCATTATTATTTCTTATATATACATTATAATCATTCTTAAATGGTTAACATGGAGAATGAATCTCATCGCGTCGTGGAGACGGTAGTCCGTACGTACGCACGAGCGATGATATCATTTCTATAAATATTGAATTGAATTGGAGTGGATTATACAATATATCAGAATCAATATGATGTTGTAATAACTATGTATAGTTATTCATTACACCATTATACCCATCCATGTAAGGTGGTGGTGGAAAATAGATTACACCACGGCGTGGAGACGGTATTCCGTACGTACGCACGCGCGGTGATTTCTTTTTCCGTAGGATGGATAGATGGTGAAATAGGGTTGTTTCATACTTATAATAACATATCAGTATATGAGTGATACTGATGTTATTACTTCATAATGAAACAACCTAAGAAGAAGAAGTGGAAGAAGAAATAAAGATGAAAGAATTGGTAACGGTAATTACCTCTTCTTTGAAGTGCCTCTTTGAGATCTCCTCTTAGGGCACTAGAATTGGTCATTGAGGTAGACCAGAACCTCTAGGATATTGCTAGGGAAGTAGAGAAGGGATTTTGGCAGGGGTTGGCCGAGCTTGAGTGCTCAAATTGGTGTGAGGAGGAGGGGGAGGAGGTGTCCTTTTATAAGGGAGGAGAGGGGCACCTTAGGAATATCTCAAAATATTATTTTATATTAAAGTCAAAATCGGTTTATAATGGTTCCAAAGGGTCTTATTTCGAAGCTAAGGTGGGTATGGGTCGAAATCCTATCAACCAATAGAATTTAGACAAGTTTAGGATATTATTTTAACCTTATCAATTAGATTTAACTCTAAGTTAAATAATTTAACGTTTACCATGTCTTTTTGTTTTCTTTCACTATATGGTTAATAAACTTACTATAACATGCCAAACGAACCCCAAATTGTTTATTATTAATATATATATCCTTCTCTAAGTCATTTGGCCGAACCTTAGATTTTTAGGAATACAATAACAATTAATAATATAATATTTGTTTTAAAAACTATTTTGTGTCAATTTTGACACTATTTGATATATGATTTTTGTGAAAGTCATAACAGAATTAAATGTTCGAACCAAGTTGATTAAATAAACATTAATATATCATAGTAACTTATAAAATTAGTGGAATTCATAAAAATTCTCAAATTACATTTATTTTGGTGTTTATAACATCAATTATGTCAATATTTCATAAATAAGATAATTACAGCATCATCTTTGTGTCATATATTAATTAAATTATTTGATGTCTAAAATTTACAAATAAAATACCATTATGTAGGAAATCTTTTTAGATTTCTAATGAATATTTATAGTCGAATTTATCTTATGTATAACCCCATATTAAAAATGATTTACTTATTAAACTTTGATTTTAACTATTTTAACCTTTCTTTAAATAAATTAATAATAAATGTCCTAATCTAATCCAAGTGGGCCTAAATGGTCATATTTTATTCCTAAGTTTGTTTTTGGTCGAATTACACTTGTCCAATAGAATTAGGACATGTGTTAGGGTAATAGTAATATCATATTTACTCTTAGTTACCCTATTTACTATTAACCGCGGTAAAAAAAAGTAAAAAGTTACTATTCACCAAAAATTTATTTTTATCTCATTGAACCACATTTTAGTCCTTGATATTAACCGTGTCTCTCGGATTTTCGAAATTCCATTCACAGAAGCGGTAAAATTAAGTTTTATGCAAAATTCAGTTTTTAACCTACCACTTAGTAGTTTCACTATTCATCAAAAATTGATGTTTTTCAGAACAATGCCAAAATTTCATCCCAAGCTATATTTCATATTCCGAATTCAAAAATGAAGTCTATTTTACCAAATTCATAACATAAAAGTTTCATTAATTAATTTTATAATTAAATCCCGCTGTTAAAAGAAATAGCGTGTTTTTAAGAAACAATATCTATCAAAAGATTGACACTTGTTTATGTCTAGTTTAAATGTGAAATTACATCCAATGAACAACATTGTATTAAATTGTAAAAATATATTCTAAATATACTTTAAAACCACTCAAATTAATAATTTATCAATATTAATTATTTCGATTAAAAAAGTTGTTTTTAATTAAAATTTAGTAATTTTCACTATTCATCAGAATATGAAAGTTATCCGAAATGTACCAAAATTTCACCTTAGGCTAAATTCGATACTCCGAATCCAAAAATGAAGTTCATTTTGAAAAATAAGATTTACAGAGTTTTAAAAAGTGGTTATTACTATTCATAACGGCTAGTTTTAATAATATTTTAATAGCATATCGTTGTTTAGTGAAACTCGGTATTGCGTATTACACACGCTATCGAGGAAGGTCGCGATTGCGTGTAATGCAAGGCAAGTCAAGGATGCGTGTTGTGCAAGCTCCTTTTGGTGTAGCGTACAACACAAGACATTAATAAAATTAAAAAGAATATTTTTTATAAAATCTTGGGCTGTTACAAGAATGGTTTTATTATGGGATGGGTTGGACATATATATCCCTAAAATTAATTGGTTAAAGGCTTATATCTCATGACATATACATGACTAGAACAATAAGTAAATCTGGTCTAGTAATATAGGGCTAGAACGATGGGTAAACTTAGTTCAGTAATGGACTTTTTCTGTTATGATGGTCTTGACAATGAGCCTTAGATAATATGAAATTATTTTCTATGATTATGTGTGTATTCCATGAAATATAATTTCTTATGTTATTAATACTGGTATTAAATTGAAATTTTATGATTTATCCCATGACATGATATTATGATCTTTTATATGAAGGATACGATTTTCAAAAGTTGTTTTATTATAATTATGATATGATTGATATTTCCCTTGTTTAACTTTACTGAGAATTTGAGATCACCTTTTCATATGTTTCTTTTTCCCAGGTCAGGAAGAAGGGTATTAAGTAAGATATTTAAAATGGAGTCTATTTTTCAAGAAATAAGCAAGAGACAATGTAGATGTTTTATAAACCTGTTGTTTATGTTTCCCAGTTTCAAAAGACACTAAACCTATATGTTCTTGCATGGTTTTTATTATGTTATGTAATAAATATTATTTAATGTTAAATTAAAATATATATGGAAAGTATAGGCCATTATATTTCACCAATATCATAAATACTTAGTGGACATTCTAAAAATAAATGTTTCATGTGATATTTCTTCTAGATGTACTATTTATCTTGATTTAATAATATCAATGGAGGATCCAATGCACTAAATAGAAAATTAGAGAAAAGTTATTTATTGTTAAAACTTTTTGGGTATACAAATTCACCCCCTCCATCTCTATTCTCCTCATTTTCATGTTATCTCATCAATAGGTATCATGGCCTTAAATCACAATTCAAGATCTTTAGTTCATTTTCTATTGCATATATATCCATTAATATAATAATTTAATAAGGTGAGTCTAAATTATATAAAAAAGGTAATTATTATTTTTAATGTAAATGTATTTTATTAATGTAAGTATAGGATGATTGCATACTTGATTTCCTATGGAAACTTCATGCTTGACACAACAGTTACTGTATTTATTCCACCAAGTTCATGTGTATCTTATAATTTTATAGATAATAAGAATATTGAAGCTAATGGAAGATCTCATAATGTGATTATATCTTCTCTCTTGGATAGTGAATTAAAAAAATGTGATTTGTTACAAACTATCCAATCCCATATGGAATAATCTTCTTGTTGTTTTTGAAAAATTTTGAAAGTTGAGGGAGTCTCATTTTCAAGCATGAAGTGCTCAATTTAAATACATAAGGATAGATGAAAATAATATGTTGATTAGTTTTTAACACTAATGAACATGATTTTTTCACCATTCATAGTTATGTAAAAATACATAAAAAATTAATTTTTGTGATAAAATTAATGGGATTCCCGCTAGATAAATTTTATGTGATGATTTAAAGCCTTGGGATCAAAATTTTCCTTGGTTCACCACTCATAAACAACAAAAAACTATATCTATTATGAGATGATATGATGTCCCACATTTATTAGGAATTAAAGAAAAAATGATATTTTGTATAATGAAATAAATGATTTGAAGATCAATAATCAAAATAAATTTCATTAGGAAGAATTTGAGTTTGATGAAAAGAATTATTATGAGTTTATTTCACTCCAATCAAATGAATTTGAAAAATGTAATGGTAAGCATAAGGGTAAGCTTCCATTTAAAATTCTCAATTTTATAATGATTGAAAATTTTTATGTAATTTATTTGAAAATAATTTGGATATTTATGAAGACAATAAACACAATAAAATTATCAATAAAAAACAATAAGGTGGATTGTGACCACATGTGAGATTTTTGAATAAAGGAAAGGGAAAGGTTCATAATTCATAAAATAAATGTAATTTTTAATCTAAATTAGTTTTTATATCCTGTGATGATGAATATAAATAATATGTGATATACTCAGAGAATAATGGTGATCAAAATTTAGTGGAACAAACTAGACAATCTGGTAAATCCTCTTAAAACATTTTTACGAGTATAATGTAGAATAAGAAACTGGTAAGGTTTATATTCTAAGAATGGATATAATGATTAGAATTAAAAACATTTAAAAACTTTTAAAGGATATTTATTGTTGATTAAAACCATTAAAACATCAAAAATTGCATGGATTCCATAAAAGAAATAGATTTCTTGAGATAATTGATTATATTGACATCATTATTTATAAAATAAATAAGATAAAAAATAATATGATTTATTTTTTGGATATAATGCAAGGTGAGGTTTACTAAATTTATGAAATTCTTCTTGAAGTTGAAAATTATATAATGAAAATTTTGTATAATGTTTTTATTCTTTCAAAATTGGGGTTGATTCATCAAAACCACTTTAAATATTCTTAGATCAATTAAAAAATTAAAATTTACCTAACAAGAAGTGATTATTTATTTCAAATACATAAGTTTATGGAACAATAAAATGTAAATAATGATTATAAACAAGTATGATTTAACTTTCACAATTAGATAAATGTGTTTCGATGAGTCCAAAATCAACCAAAGAAGATAAGAATTTAACAATATTATTAATTATTTTAATTATATTACCAATATTCCATTTATCTCTAGTAAATAATAGTTTTTTGAAAATTTTAAAATTCACTGAAGACATATCTACAAACAAAACAGATATTTTATATTGATAATTCATTTCGTTATAGGATATGAACAAAAAAATAGAGATATTGTGGCATATCATGGTAAGAATGAAATAAGAAAAGAATTTACCTCTACAATTTTATGATGATATTAAATGGTATTTCAAAGAAAACAACAGTCAATAGAGTTCTTAATAAACTAACATAATAATTTTTCATAATTCACTGGAAGATTTTGAAATTTAAAGTGATTAATATGGGTTGGAAAAAAGTGGTATAATTTATCAAGTCTTATAAAGAATATAAAGCGTATGAAAATTATTAGAGATGGTTTTTTATATTCTAAAAATTATGTTATTTGAATAATTTCAATTACAAAACCTTATTTTTGATGTTGACTAAAAAACACTGAAGAAGATTTACAACATAAGGATTAGATTGATGATATGATGGAAAAGTAAATAAATTGGGAGGAATGATACATGGGATTTGGTTACACATCTAAAGGAGATTAATATTATAATGAAAAGTGATCCTCTCTTACCAAAATTAATGGGAATGATGTGGAATTGTGCTTTAAATATTTTCTAGTTTTGAAAGGATATTATCATGTTGTGAGTATTTATTTTAATTAGTATTTTCTATAATTTAAAGTCAAGAATTAATTATAATATTTTATTAAATATTTAACTAATTTAATTAAATTATTTTATTAATTTATAAAAAAATTATATTTTATGAAAAATTATTTGATGCTTAGTTATATATTTTATAAATATTTTGATTTTTCTTAGATAAAAATAAAATTTTATTATAAAAAGTAAATAATTCACTCTATGAGATTAAAGAAATATTAAATCCAATTGAAATCTAGACAATTATTCTAAATGTTGATATTTTTATGATAAAAAGTGGATAACAATATTTATTTTATATAAAATAACACTAACTCACTCATTATGAATGTGTGTATTTATGTAATTATTTTTTCTTGAAATAAATTGAAATATTGGAAAACTTTTACTTCCTAAATAAATAAAAAAATTAAAATTTCATGAGGTTGTGATTTAAAATTTTTATTTGGTTTTAAAGTGGTAAATAAAATATATTGAATTTTCCTTTCATAAGAAAAATATACACATAAGGTTTAATGTTTTTTGGAATGGAATAAGTTATGGTTGTAACTACTAACATCTCTATTGGAACTAGATTTTCTATGTATGTTGGTGTAAATGATGTGGATAAAGAATAATCCAAATAATTTAATGGATGTTTATTGAATATTATGGCATTAATATTTCACATTAGGTATGATGTTAAATCATGATATAGATTCTAAATCAATCAAATGGTATCACATCTTATTAAAATAAATTACATATCGCATTATGTTAAAATAATTATTTTGTGTGGATTTAGGTATAATAAAGATAATTTTATATGAATTTAAGATTATATCAATATGGATTGGGTTGGTGCAATTAGATATTGGGAGTCAATTACTACTGGATAATTTGTTATTAGAAGATATTGTATTACTTGGATCACCAAGAGGAAAAATAGAGTCATATTCTTTTGTAATGGAAGGTTGGTATATTGTGATATCACAACCATTCAATAAAATGATATGGATATAAAGATCTCATGAGCATACGATACTATAAGTTGCATATCCATTTTTTATTAGTAGTGATAAAAAAAGTGCGATAAAATTATCATAGAATCTGGTATAGTATTCAATTTCTAAGAACATTGAAATCAAATACAATTTTATCAAGGATAATGTGGAATGTTGTGAGATAAACCAATGGTATTTTCTAATATTGTAATAGGTAAAATATATTAAAAAAATACCTTGATGAAATATGAATTCTAGCACTTGTGAATGTTTTTTTGAGTGTATACTCTTCCAATATCCCTATGAGTAAAAATTTTATATTTTATTACTTACCTTATTTTTCATTTATTGAAAATGGGTGAGTATATTTTGAAGATTTATTGGATTTTTTTTAAATTATGTGATGTAAAAGAGAGATTATTACACCACTTGAGGGATTAATCAGTTATTAAAAAACACAAACTCTCAAACTACATGATTATTTTTTTATCGTTAATCTTAATAGATATCTATGATGATTATGTAATGATGATTAATTGAATGATAGATATCACAAATAAACACAGGGGTTCTTATATGGTTTACTCACCTTTATTATCTGGTGTAAAATCCAAGGAATGAAAATATTGAGATAGATCTAGCCATGTTCCAATTTTTTTATCAAATTAATAAATAATGAATTAAGAGATTCATCTTGAACTTTGATTAAAATATAAATGATGTGTGGTGATGAATCAAAAAGTAATTTCTTTTTATAATAGATGTGCTGCTAGAAATTGGACTTTTAATTCAATCATTTGATCTTCTGGAATATATTTCCAAAATAATATTATAATTCTTATACAAAAAGTGTTTCTGTTATAGTTTCATCACACATCGTTTTTACTTAACAGGCCCCTATATATTTATAGAAATGACTTTTATTGCAGTGTGATGTATATTTAAAGGTCATGGACCTTATATTTGAAATATATAGAAGAATAAATCCTAATAATCTTGGACTTTCACAAAATATCAATAAATGTATTTGACTATCATAGTAGTGAGATGTGTTTTTTGTGGTGTGAAAAGTTTGGTATTTCGAAAACAAACAGTAAACTAGTCTTCTACAGTTAGACTCATTACATAATAGAAAATTCACTGCATATTTGAATTCCTTTAATGTCATAAACTATTAAATACTCAAAAAATTTCCACCCATATTTTAATAACATGGTTTCAAATTTTGTGCCATTGTCTTCTATCTTGACCACACATTGTGGAATAAATCATTTTCTCATGGTTTAAAACCACTAAACTCCCAAAATAGTAAAAAAGCTAAATTATCCTATGATGTTCTATAATATTCATTCAACTTATTCTTTAATTACTCAAATGAACATTTATGGTGAAAATATTTTATTATATGGTGATTTACATTACATCATATTAACTACTTCCTCATTTCAAAATAAACCTATAACACAAGCCTCTCGTATAAAATTTTCTCTATCTCTTATTATCATCATCACATCATGACATAAATATCAATGGTGTCATCCCTCTCATTGGATAAATATTCATTTATATGTATAAGTATCTCAATAATGCTAACATATCTTATATTTTTTATCCATTCTATAAATGATTGACTAAAACATGTTCTATCATGTACACCATCCTATATTTCATAATTTATTATCTATATTATAATTTCTTTCCTCTCATTCTTATATTAATATAACTAACTCCTAAGTTACTCAAAAAAAACCATGATCATGTTTACAAAAAATAAAACATGAAAACATATCAAACTCATAAATTAATTTCATGAAGAAACAAGTCATATCATTCCACTAATTCAATGTTCATTTAAATAGATCAATATAAACTAGCATAATGATTGTGAGAGAACTCAATCCCTTGATGCCAGATCAATTCCCTACTGGCTATATGTCTACTGATATCCACATAGTTCCCCCTTTATAAATTAAATTTATAAGGTTTATTAAATCTTAAATTTATTGAGAATATTACCATTATTCACCTTTGTATTTGATGGAAATAAATAAATCCACACATGAGATCTTCTCAAAAATATAGCTGAATGAACCTCAATCTCCCTTTAATTTGAAATAATTATTATCTCTTCAAACCATTGATGATCACCTAAAAAATAATAAAGTGTATCTCCCCATTTTCAAGGAGTTCACATTTTTTATTATCTCATATTTTTAATAAATGTAAAAATAGTGATAAAATGGAAAAAACCCAGAAAAAAAATCAGGGATTTTGTGAGATAATTAACTCCCAAAAACACTCAAGTATTAGAAGGAATCCATTGATAATGAATCCATTAAAATAACTATATTTTTTTCTTTTTTTGAAATATATTACAATGTAATCTATCAATGATCCACATATTCCCTGATAAGGTTGAATATGATTGCAATATGATTAGACCCTAAATTTTGTACAATATTATTGTAATGGTTTATTTCTCTTTGATTGTCACACCCAATCACTGATGAGTATGAAATATCAACCTTCATTTATTCAATCTATAACCTCATACATGTAATTTAATTTTTTTACTGTGATGCCAAAATAAACCTTGTTTCCATTGTTCTAAGAGTGGAAAAATATTTCTTTTCAGAGTGTTATGCAGTGTAGAATCCTTAAAAAAGAAATACACTTGTACCGTCCTAACCTAGGATCTAATTATCATGTGCTTCATGTTGGTGGGCCACTAGGCCTTAGGTATGTCTCCCCGTACTCAAAAGTCTATAGTCTATTAGGGAGGGTCCGAATAGGTGGTAGTTGGGAGACTATACCCTCTAGTGATGATAATAATAAAGGTAATACCATAACTCAATAGAATCAATTTACCAAAAATAGTGGAAGAATGAATATCAACACAACAAAATAAATAAAAATAAATTTTGATAATAAGACAAAAGAAATATCCATATATATATAAATTTATACATGCTATATAGTCATACAAAAAATATACAAGAATGATCACCCATGTTTGATCATATAAGGATGTACTCAAAAGTCCCAAAAAAACTCTGGCTTGGTTCAAAGATCCATCGTAGTCTATCTGTCATCCATCCCATACACATGTACATCCTTAATCATTATGGTCTAGTGAATGATCTTCTTCCCTAACCTGATCTCAAAACCATAAAGTCTACATGTGTCCTGAGGGGCTCATGTTTGGTGTTTGTATGAACTCAATAGTCCACAACCAATGTGTGTCTACATTACATCCATATTTATTCAAGTTTTTAATATTTAAGATAAATAGAAACTTCAATCATGAATAAAATACATAACCCACTTTATATGTGCTCAAAATTCCCAAGGAATAAATTATACACATTAGCCAATTCCAGAGTGGAACAATATATCCACGATCAGTCATACCAGCAAAATCTCAGTATCACATCCACATACATGTCACATGGAACCTCATTTCATATGATACAACATATTCCACATATTGGGTAATATCTTAATCTCATCAGCATGCCTAAAAAGTAAATCCCATGTCCCTTGGAATTCCACCTGAATAATCACCATCGAAATAACATCCTGACATCTTGAAATCCATCAAAATTCCCTCATACTTTTACTAAAACATCTGTTATCAGCTCAAGAACCTAATGTCCCAAGGCACATAGATATTTTTCCTTCAACAAATAATAAAAAACCATAAATTCAAAATACCAATGTTCTGAGGCATGGTGAGATATTTTTTTTCCATCATTATCCCAGACCATCATCCATTAATGTCACAATGAGTCTCAACCCACATATAATGGTCCCACTCACCATAAATCATGGATTTTTACAATGATCACCACATTTATTACTGATGGTCAACACCATCCCCTAGGCTATTAAAACTATAAAGGCCTCCAGCCACAAAGACTAGTAATCACCACCCAATTGAGTCCCATATATGGGTACACAAGTCCAATGGTGTTATTGGAAAATCATGGTAATAAACAATCCCCAAAATCTCCTAAAACACACCATCAAGAAACCTCATTTCCTCTTGTGAACCTCATCACAAATCCATGTACTTTTCATAACCATACACATCAACCTGATGATCACATCACCTCAATTCAATAGTTCCAAACTATGCCATATATATCAGGTCATACCCTCAGCCTAACAAACCTTATCATGTCAATCTCAGTGATCAACATCACCTCAATTAATATGGGCCATTCCCAACACATATCCATAGAACAAATTTAGTCATATCCCAATATAATTAATTACATTAAAGCTAACTAAATAACCCAACCAACCATCTAAAATCCCCAAACCTAACTGACAAAATTAAAGAGACAAGATAATTCCCATTAGTATCTCCCAATATCAATTAAATTATTTAATGAAAAACATTAATTAATAAAGGGTTTTACCCAGACAACCCACACATGTTTATTTAGGCACACATCCCATATCACATGTACATTTAAGGATAAATATAGGAACCACATAACTTAGTCTTATAGGTTCTTTTTTAATCAAATAATAACCTCAAATCCAAGGAAAAATGAGAGAAATTAGGATTTTAGACAAATTTGTGGAAATAGGTAAAATTATATTGGGTAGGAATAACATTCAAAAAAAAAAGAAAAAAGAAAAAAGGAAGTAATAAGAGTCAAGTACATACTGATATTCTTCAAATACACTTTACGATGCTGAAATTGGAGCTTAAAAGAGGATATAGGCTATATCCTAGAGGTAGAAGAAAAATGGAGGAGCACCTTACTCTACACATGAAAGGGAGTAGAAAGGAGGAGAAAGAAGATAAAATCGAGGAGGGGAATTTCGGTAATTTTACCACCATTGAAAACCCACATGGTCAGGCCACATGGTTTGGATAGTCATGAAACTACCATATGATTCCATATTCCAAAGGGAAACCCCATTAAAATGGGTCACATGGTTTGGCCAAACCATGCACCAACTGTATGACATCCCGCCTTTTTATCACATAAACTTTCATTACATTATACAAAACTGAGGATCTTTAAGGTTTAGTGTCTTGGAAACCAGGGACTTAATACATGACAACATAAAAAATTATTCTTAAACACTTGAAATGCTTCTTCATTTGTTCATCCTAAGTTCATTAATGCATCTCTTAACCTGGGAACATACATCAAAGGAAATGGTGAGTGGAAGGCCCAGTAAGAGAAACGAGGGAAACGTTTTACACGTGAACTTGAGATACATCAATAAAATCATGATAAATAATTTTAAGGCATGAGAAAGGGATCATGAGGAATATCATAATGAAAAGAACATGATTCATAACTTGAATATGTGGCTACAACATTTAACTTAGACAATCATGAACATATCACCAAGGTCCATCCCCAAGGTGTCATTTTAAAAAAAATTACCAAGGCTATTCACCAAGGCATCGTTAAAATTGTAATCCCTAGAGATTACATCATTACCCAATGCATTGAAGCGCTATCAGGGATCACCCTTAAATTTGTATTTATTATCACGTGATCCACATATATCATAATCAAACATTTCATAAATAACCCATATAGCATAAAAGAAATAGGTTTCATTTCATAATCATAATGTTTTAAAAACTGCTTTTAAGACATGATCTTTATGTCATTTTAAACCCACGAAAAAGGAAAGAAGATTTCATGTATGTAAATCCCTGAATTACAATAGAAAATTTTGAAATATATGTGAATAACCCTGTAGAATAAAGATCTTTGAGTATTCTCTTAATAAAATAAAATAATTTGAGAAAAAGAGACAGACATTTTGAGACGAAAATTTTGCAGCATAACGGCTATGTTACAGGGTTTTAGAAAAACATTGAAAAGAGAGGATACATGGGTTACCCACTCATAAATGATCCCCAAAATAGTATAGGTACATATTATAAAGGATATAAGAACATGGTAATGAAATTTTAAAGTCATACCATATGAAATGAAAAACATGAAAGGAAGACAAAAATATGATTTCTCATATAAAAATTCGGCAGCCTAACAGCGTCACTTAAAACTTCTAAAAAATGAATTGATGAGATAAAATAGGGTCTCTCATCATATTAACATAAAATTAAAGTATTATGTATATATAGATCATATCCCAACATGGAAAAAGTAACTTGACAGACTTGACATGAAAGTAGAAGTTGAAAATGAGAAGGGTGAAAGAATCCCTTATAAAAATTCGGTAGCCTAACGACGCCACTTAAAAATTCTTAAAATTAATTGACGAGAGTAATAGGGGGTATATCATCATATTAAAATACAAATTATAGTAAATTGAATATAAAATAACATCCTCCAACATAAGAACATTAAGCATAAAAGAAATTACATAAAAGAGAGTACTTGAAAAGCAAGAGAGAGGTAGGATCCCTTACCTTAAAATGTAACTCTTAAAACTTGAAGGTAGGGATCTTGAGGGATTTGGGGAACCTTTGGAGGACTCATTGGGAGGTAAAGAGACCAGAACTTCGTTGGGGAGGATTTGTAAATGAAATTAATCAGGGAAAAGCTTGGTATTTATAGGAGAAGTGAGGGGACAAAGCATTAATTGCCAAGGGACACCTCATCAGTGGTATTGGAAAAACCATGGGCTTGCCCATGGTATTGGACACTTGGGTAACCTCATACTTTATCTTACTATTCATAAGTATACCATAATTATTTCATAATTCTTACATCCTTAATGATTTCATTAAACACTCGAAACTAAAAATTGTATTTTCACTATTCATCGAAAATTCATTATTTTTTCAGAAAAATCACCAAAAATCACCATAACCTAATATCGATGCTCTAAATTCAAAAATGAACTCCATTTTATAAAGATAATTTTCTAAATATTTTTAATTTAATTTTTAATTTAAAAACAACATTCAATCAAAAAAACTAATACTTGACTAATAATTTCTGAAACAGTTATTTACCTATTTTATTGAATCACATAACTTAATCAAGGTGACTAAATTATATTAATACTTTCGTTAAGTGAGATTACTAATCCATTTGGTCACATTACTAATCCTAAGCATAAAATCACTATTCATAATTTACTATTCATAAAAAATGAAGTTGATCTTATTAAACTCTAAATTTCATACTAAACACAACTGTAGAAGACCATTTTTTGAAAATCATTACACATTTTTAATTATTTAAGGTTTACATAAATATTTTAAAATCTCTTTTCTCCAAAATTCATCAATAATATACATCCAATATTTATCTGGACACTTGAGATTCAAAAACATCACCATAAGAAGAAATCACAATTTATATTTAAATAAAAGGATTACACAAGGTAGTTATGGTCTCGTTACATAGCCCCTTATAACACCAGCATAGGACCTAAGAGTAAGGTGTGCTAGGGTGATAGAATCTTCGGGCGGCTCGACCAACATTGCCCGAGTAGTGATTTCTATCAGCTTGAACTTCTCACGAAGGCGATTCCGTTCCAGCTTCACACGATGAAGTTCAGCTTGGGTTTGGTCCAGAGCAAAGCCCAAAGGTGCTACCTCCTTCCTGAGTTCCGTCAGATGGGCTTCAATCAGCCCGAGACTACTGGATGGGGCCATCAAATCTTCTTTATATATTAATTAATCAAGATCATTTGTATTTATAGAAAATAATTGTAACATTTAGTTTTCAACAGTCATATTGTCCAAAGGTCATATAGCAGTTGAAACTCAATGGTCTCATTTTAATTATACTCATTTTATTAAATGAAAAATAAAATAACCCACAAAAATTAGGGAACAAACTTTACTCAAATAAATTTCGTGTCGTTACAAACTATGTGCCCTCACTGCTTAAGTGGAACTAAGTGTATGGGTAAATCCACATGGTTTGGAAAACCTTGAACAACCAATGTGAACCCTCAATAATTAGTTTCAGGATCATTACATATTTTTGGGACACCTCACATGGTTTTTTATAACTATACCTTATTTCAAATGGGACACATTGTTTGGGCCACACAATTATCCCCATCCATGCGCCAACTGTGCACCCATTTCTATGTCTCCCATGTAGGATCTAAATATGAATGTAGATGCTCAATTACAAGAGGGGGGGGGTGAATTGTACGTTTAAAAACATTCATTTTTAACCTAAAGGAAAACTATTTTTAACAAAGTTAAACAATGTAAATTTACAGGACATCTTAGCTCTAAAAATCTGCTAGGTTCTGGAAATATGGTTCTACAAATGAAACTTAATAAAAGTTTACAAGGAAAATATTCTACCTTAAAGAGTATAGATTCTTATTAATCAGAGTACATAAAAGAACAAGAAAGTATAAGAATGTTATACTTTATTCCTTTTTAAAAATACAACGGAAAATAAACATGAAACAAAAAAAGTAACAAGTATGAAATCATTTAACCCAAAGAGTAGGGTATCCAACAATCTTGGATAAAAGTCCCTTGATTTATACTTTCAAAAAATTATGTATTACTCACACCAGAGTAAGCCCTCGATAAGAATATCATATTCTATCTTTCTATCATCTTAATCCCTCGAACTTTAAGGTAGTCGGCACCTCTATCTTCCTATCCCCGGAAGTCCTTGATTGTACACAGAAACAATCAGAGTCGCATGAAGCAAGATGAACAAGATGTTCAGTACACACAAGGCATGAGAGTCTCTCTCTCTAGAAATTAATTCATCATCATGTAATCTCTAGAGTGATAAAAGTTATCTCAGTTGTGTGAGCACGTTAAAATGAGCTCTTATTTATAGTCATTTCTCCAACAGTGAGCTCCCTCCTCCAATAATCATATTTTTCCTTGAATCTCATACGGACTTGTACACGTGTCACTTAAACAATAGTTAGTTAGAAACAGATTTTATAACATCATTTCATAACTATAGAAAGGGTAAGAAGAAAATATGGTTACCTAACCATATCTAATTTTCTGGAGTCTAAGGAAAAATAATGTTTAGAGTCTAAGAAAATAAATAATTGGAGACTATAATCCATGGATACTTAGATTCTTTTTTCCAAGGAATTCAGAATTTGAATTCTGAAGAAGTAAGAGTTTGAATTATGAGGAATTTAGAGTCTGAATTCTGAAGAATTCAGAGTCAGAATTATTAAGTATTCAGAGTATGAATTCTAAGGAATTCAGAGTCAGGATTCTGAGGAATTTAGAGTCTGAAGTCAGAGGAATTCAGAGTCAGGATTATAAGGAATTTAGAGTATAAATTCTGAGGAATTTCAAGTTTAATTCTATAGAATTAGGAGTCCGGATTTCAGAGAATTTGGAGTCTCAATTTCATACAATTTAGAGTCTAAATTCTGAAGAATTAGGTTTCTAAATTTTAGAGAATTCAGAGTCTAAATTTTAGATAATTAAGAGTCTAAATTTCATAGAATTTAGAGTCTAAATTTAAGAGAATTCAGAGTCTGAATTTTAGAGAATTCAGAGTCTGAATTTTAGAGAATTCATAGTCTGAATTTCAAAGAATTCGGAGTCTAAAAATATAATACCCTATAACCAAGGATTTATAGGATTCCGAGGTTTTATATGTGAAACTAATTTTTAGACTTTAGAAATAAAAGGATTTAGAATAAGAGAAACTATAAAATGAATAATGAAAACATAGGTAAGGATAAAATTTCCTTGGGGAAGAAAATTTTTTCTTATTAAGATAATTTTTAGGGAAAATAAAAGTTTTCTTCAGATAAGGTGTTTGTGATTTTCAAAAGGTGATGGAATGGAAAATTCATAAGGAAAACTTATTGACTCAATAATCTCCACCTTTTTGGAAAGAACAAACATCCTTATGAAAAAGAATATAAGGACTTAGAATATTTATTAACTTGAAAATACAAACTTATCTCCCTTTACTTATGGATTATAGTGAATATGAAAAACTCCCCCTTAGGTTTTGAAATCCCTAATAATCGTATTCTAGATTTCCTTAATGAGATTTTGCTTTTTTTATATACAAAAATCTTCTTTGATAAGAACTTCCCCTTAGATTAACTCCCCCTTACTTAGAGAAATCTCTTCTTTACTTATATTTTTTTATTGTTCCTTTCTCCCCCAATGTGATTTTAAAAAAGGAAAAAAGGGAATGGAAAAGAAAAAAAATGGTACCTGAAGTATTAGTACTAAAGAATGAAATATACGAAGAACAACCAAAATATCATTAAGATTGAAAGTATTTGCACAAGGAAGAAAAATACTACAAAATATCGGATTTGGGAGAATTATCCTTCTTTTTTCTTTGGCATAAACTTCTTCACAATAGTCTTCAGTTTTTTAAGCTCCTTGAGATCTTCTTAAAAATTCTTTCAAAGTTGATCATTATCTTCACTTCTCTTATCCATGGATTTAATTTTTTCTTCTTGAGCCTTAAGACATTCTACTTGAGCCTTCAAGATTTCTTCTTGCTTAACAAGATTTTCTTCAAAATCAATTCTGATATCCCTTTCTCTCTTCCAATTCATAGCTGTAGAATTAAGTTTTCAATTTAAGTCCTTGACTTCTTACTTTTGAGTTGTCTGTTAGAGAGTCAATTTTTCCTCAAAGCTCTTAGTATGATCATTAAGGTTTCCATCTTGGGTGTCAAAGGCATCTTTCACATTATCATGAAATTAATTAAAAGCTCTCAGGTCTACAATTGTCTTTATTGAACAACTTGTAATCTTTGTGCATGATATTTTATGAGCCTCATAACCAATGAGAAAAGATTTGAAATCTACCTCAAGTTCGACAAATTTATCCATAAGCATTTAAACTGAATCTGATTTCTGATTGAATGAATGCTGAAGCAACTGACACCTAGAATCTATACTTGGGAACAAAGGAATAGTACCAAGCATCTTTTTCAAATATTGTACCTCCAAATCATGTCCAAGGGAGGATGATTCCGAATCAGAGTGTTTGTTTGGTGAGGATTGTTTTTCTAACACTTATTCTTTTCTCTTCCATGAAGTACCGACATATTTTTTTACCACATATTTAGTAAGTGTATCAACCAACACCTTATTTCCCTTATTAGCTTTCATAATGATCTTTTGAGCTTTGGGTGATTCATGATCTCTATCTGATAATTGAACAATCTTATCTTCCTCACAATTTTCATTCTTATATCCTGCCACAATATCCTATGGCTGAATTAAATCATGATTATTGCTTTCCACTTCAGATAATTTATTTACTTCTTCCAAACCTTTAACTTCTTTTCCATGCATAGAAAGTTTTGAATACTCTGCTTCAGAAGTTTGGATTGAAAGATTCTCAGAAGGACTCTCCTTCTCATGATAATCCTCCACTTGACTTATCATGTATTTTGTATCACCATTTCCTTATTTTTCTCCTTCTTCTCCATCTTCTTCCTCTTCAACTATTTCTTCTTCTGGATGATGTTCCAAAATCACCACATTTTTTCTTGGAGTCCTAGGGAGTGATTCTTTCAAAAATGATTCTAGTACCTGAAGTTGTTCAGAGGCTTTCTCAGCAGCCTTGAGAAGAGATTGTACTATCTCACCTTTATAAATTTTCTTTCTTTGCTTCTTTTATTTTTCTTTCTTATCAAGATTCTCCACATCCTTCAACTTCAAAGATTTTTCCTCAGTAGGATCCAAGACAAAAATAGGGCCCCCTTACTTCTTATTTTTCTTACCTTCTATCCAATTGAAAACCACTTCATCAGGGTAAGACTTTTACTTCTTTGTCTTTGGAGGTGCAGATTGGGTTTACTTAGCTGCATGAGTTTCTCCTTTCTCTTCTGATTCATTTTCCTTCCTCTTCCTTCCACCCTTCTTGGAAGTCTCATCCACTTCCAGTTTCTTTGAAAGATCTTCGATTTCAGCTTTTGAAAAGTCGTATAAATCTATGGATTGACTATTAAAACCAACCTTCATCCTCCTTAGAGTATCATTACAAAATAACATTACTTTGAAATTCCCTAGCTTAGAACTTCAAAGAATTTTGAGTGACTCAATCCAAAGAACAATAATTTTCTAGAGTATAGTTGGATACATGATAATTTGAGACTTAAAATTCCATTATTGATATTCTCAATTGTAACCGAGATATACTTGACTAGGTTTATCTTCCTGAGGTTCACCAAGAAGTCCAGAATATAGACACCACATTTCTTCAGGGTGTCCTTATCCCATTTTATCGGAATTATAAAACCTTGGACTCATAACTGAAGAATCTGAAGGTTTGTAGATAGATAAACAATCTTCAGAGTCTTCCCTCCTCTAAAACCAAGACATGATAGAGCCTCATCCTTATCAAAATATCCTAAAAAATCTGGTAATTTGTGAGTACAGAATTATGCTTCACCCTCATAAGGAATTCCAATCAAACTTGTTGCCTTGCGGTTAGAAAGAAAATAGGTTTTTTCATATATCTTGAAAGAAAACTTATCTCTCCCTCCTTCATTAAAAAAACTTGCTGACTCATAAAATTCCATCAAAAAATCTGGATAGACAGGATCCTGTGCCTTTGGTTTTGATATACATAGGCTCTCCCAACCATTCAGCTTAATATTATTTGAAATGATTGAGTAATATTTAGCATAGAATTTCAGATCAACAAACCTTTCTCAATATACCTATCATTCACAAATTTCTTTTAGATTCGACATTTCTCTCGGAGGAGAGGCTTCAACAGACATTCATAAGTAAGAAAAATCTGAAATTTTTGAACGACCTTAAGTAGGGGGGGCAGAACATCTGCATGCAAAGGCTTTGAAGATCGATGTGGGATATATGGTCCTTATATAGGCATTTTAAACGACATTTCAACATTATTGATTGATCCAATGGTTGAAATACTATTGATCAGATATGATGGTTGAGATGATAACCAAAGAAGGATTTTGGTAGGTTCCAATATTTTGAGGTTTTTAAGTTAAACATTCAGATTTAAGAGGAATGTGAATCTGAAAAAGTTTCTTAAACAAGATAAAAATACCAACATGTAAAAAGAGGATTGAAAAAATTTTAGAGGGAAATCATACCTTCCAGATTTCTAGGAGTATTATTCATAATGATGAAAATTCTTCTTGAAGTACTTTAGATTCCAGAAAATTTTGGTTATGAAAAATTTTGATTATGAAAAATTTTGATTACGAAAATTTTGATTTCAAAAAATTTGACGATGAAAAATCTTGAATACGAAAAAAATGTACTCCCCCTATGAAAAAGTGTTTCATACTGTAAGGAGATAGGTTTCAATAAAGAGTTAATATGGAAGATTACCTCACGTCTATCATTCCAAACTTCTATTTAATGCATTCAAATCTATCAGAGGGTAAACATTTTGTGAAAATATCAGCAAGTTGATCATGCATTCTGATAAACTAAAGAATGATATCTCCTTTTTGTGTGTGATACCTAAGAAAGTGAGGCATAATATCTATGTGTTTTTCACGAGAGTGATGTGAAAGGTTTTTACTTAAGGAAATGGAACTAGTATTATCACACAATATTTGTGTTTTGGTAAAACTCATACCATATTCTATGAGTGTGTGTTGCATCCACAACACTTAAGCACAACAATTTCCAGTTTCTACATATTCAGATTCAGTAGTGGAAAGTTCTACTGAGTGTTGCTTTTTCCATGACCAAGAAACTAATGAATCTCATAAGAAATGACAATTTCTGAATGTACTTTTCCTATCCATTCTACATCCACCAAAGTCATCATTCAAAAAGCTTTTTAAAACAAAATCATTTCGAAAAGTATAAAAGAGTCATAAATCCATGGTTCCCTTTAAGTAGAAAAAAATTATTTTCACTTCCTTTAAATGAGATTCCTTAGGATTGGATTAATATCTTACATATAAGCATACTGAAAACATTAATTCTATACTACTAGCTATCAAGTATAGTAAACTTTCTATCATACCTCTAAATGATGTTTGATCTACTGGTTTCCCAACTTCATTAAGATCAAGTGAATTTGAGGTACCGATGGGAGTACTAATACTTTTGGTGGTGTCGTATCCATAATTTTTAAGAAGATCATTAATATACTTATCTTGAGATATAAAATTCCTTCTGGTTTTTGAGAAATTTAAAAATCAAGGAAAAATGTTAACTCACTCATCATACTCATTTCAAACTCATATTTCATTAGATTTGAAAATGATTTGGTTAAAGATTGCTGAGTTGAACCAAATATAATGTCATCAACATATATTTTAACAATCAAAACATTTTTCTTATCATTCTTTATAAAGAGGGTTGGATTAAAATTTCCCTTAATGAAATTGTTTTGTTACAAAAATCCTATAAGTCTATCATACCAGGCTCTAGGGGATTGTTTAAGTCCATATAAATCTTTGGTAAATTTGAAAACAAGTTCAAGATGTTTTGTATCTTAAAAACCAGGAGTTTGTTCAACAAAAACTTCCTCTTGAACATATCCATTAAATAAATCACATTTAACATCCATTTGAAAAATTTTAAAGTTAAAGAATGCTGAAAAGGAAAGTAGAATATGAATAAATTCAAGTCTAGCTAATGGATCATAGGTTTCTTCTTAGTCTATTCCTTATTGTTGATGATATCCTTTAGCAACTAATCTAGCCTTATTTCTTTCTATGATTCCATTTTCATCACACTTATTTCTAAAAACCCATTTTACTCCAATAACTGATGTTTCTTTAGGTATTTCAACCAAGGTCCCGACTTTATTCCTTTCAAATTCATTTAGCTCATCTTGCATGGCATTAATCCAATCATCATCACCTGAAGCTTCATCAGTAATTTTAGGTTCTAATTGAGAATGGAATGCTAGATGTTCTAATTTATTCCTTAAGGAACTTATAGTCCTTACAAGTTGATTTACATCACCAATTATTCTATCACTGTGATTATTCTTAAGAAACAACTGATTTGGGTTTTATAAAACCTGTTCATCAACATATGGTAGGAAATATTCTAGGGTAAATGCTTCAGAAACATTTTCTTGAACAATTTCCTTATCAGAAGCATCTTCTATCAAGGGTTGATAATAAATTTTTGAAAAGACATCTGAGGATGTAGGTTGAGGTTTTTTAAAGACAAAATGATCAGTTTCATCAAATTTAAAATGTATTATTTCTTCAACAGTATAAGTATTTTTATTAAAAACTCTATAAGCCTTAGAATTTTTGGAGTAGCCTAGACAAATTCCTTCATCATATTTGGGTGTGAATTTATGTAGATTATCTTTAGTATTCAAAATGAATACTTTTCAAATAAATACTTTGAAGTATGAAATTCTAGGTTTTCTACCATTCTACAATTAATAGGGAGTTTTATTAAGAAAAGGTCCAATCAAAACTCGATTTATATTATAACAAGTAGTACTTACAGGTTCAACCCAAAAATGTTTAGCTATAGAATATTCACTCAACATGGTTCTAGTTATCTCTTGAAGAATTAAATTTCTTTTTTCAACGACACCATTCTGTTGAAGAGTTCTTGGTGTTGAGAAGTTATGAGTAATGCCTTTTCTACTACAAAAAGTTTCAAAATCATAATTTTGAAATTCTCCTCCGTGATCACTATGAATAGTTATCAATGGAAGGTTTTTCTCATTTAAAACTTGGGATCTCAAAATTTTGAAATATGAAAAAGATTCAAATTTCTTTATTATAAAATAGACCCATGTAAATCTAGTGTAATCATCAACTAAGAAAAATACAAAATATTTTCCTCCAATGCTTCCAGTTTGTGTTGGACCAAAAAGATCCATATACACCAACTATAATGAATTAGTAGTTGAGATTTCAACGATTGATTCAAAACTTGATTTATGTTTCTTTCCATACTGAAAAAGATAAAAAACTTTTGAAAATTCAAATCTATGCTCCGGTAGATCCTTAACAAGTGTTTTCTTAGAGAGTTTACATATATTCCTAAAGTTATAGTGCCCTAATCTTCTATGCCACAACCAAGAATGATATTCCATTACACTAAGACGGGGTATGTCTTGGCTTATATGGTCTTTTATGTTTATTGTGTATACATTCTCTTGCCTATGGGTAGAAAGAATAAACTCTTCCTTGGAATTGTGTACTAAGCACTTATCATTCCTAAAATTCACAGGGTAACCTTCATCACATAATTGAATTATGCTGATGGGGTTGTGCTTACAACCTTTAACAAATAAAACATTTGAAATCAAAATTTTTCCAAGAAGAACAATTTTACCTATACCAATAATTTCTCCATTAGAATTATCTCCAAAAGTTACTTTTCATCCTTTCATCTTGATAATCTTTTCAAAGAAGGTTTTTTTACTAGTCATGTGCCGGGAACATCCATTATCCATGAACCATGTATTTTTGTTGGTACTATCTTTATTTTCCTGAAACTAAGAGTGTTAGACTTTCCAAACCCAAACTTTCTTGGATCTAGAGAGTCCAGATAGCAAAATTTTAGGTATCCACATTTTCTTAAAAAAATAAGCTTTATGGAAACCTAAAGACTAAGTTTTGTTTAAAGAATAGTTTTTTTCCAATGTCCCCCATACTGACATTTAGTACATAATGGATCAATTTTAGGAACAAAATAATTATTAATAAAAATAGGTTTAGAATGAGATTAACCAAATCCAGAATTGTTCCTTAGAGGTCAAATTAGGGAATACATTTTATCAATGTTTTCCTTAGCTAAGTTAAATTTTTAAAAACACATTGTCAAGGAAAATATTTTTGACTTTAGACTAATAAATATGTTTTATCTACAAAAGCATTAGTTTTATCACTAGAGTTGGTCTCTAAAATATTTTTCTTAGAAATTACATTTTTAGGATCCTTAGAAAGTTAATCCTTCTCCAAATTAACTTCCTCAATGTTTTTTGGAAATAATTTCAAAATCATAAATTTCCTTATCAAGATATTTGGAAATATCTGATACTTCTTTAGTGAGAATATAAATTCTAGAATTTGACTTATCAAGCTTTTTCTTGAGTTTATAATTTTCATTCTCAAGAAGTTTAGGAAACCTAGAAACTTCTTCACAAGTAGGTAATATATTATCTTCCTCAGAATAAGAGTATTATATGAAGAATTATAGTATTTATTATCATTATAATTTTCATTAAAGGATACATTAGTTATGAATTCAGAATTGTGTACCTTGTCCATTAAACAATGATTTTCAATGGGTTGTTTGGCTAATAAAACAAGATTCTTCTGATCAAAAGATTCACTATGAGGATTTATTAGAAGATTCACCACCACTAGCACTCTAGGTGTCATTGTATTTTGTAGTGGTAAAGGCAACACTTATTTTTCCATTCTTCTTCTTATTCATATCAGCATATCTTTTCATCCTTGTCTCATGTTGAAGAAGAGTTCTAAAAAGCTCATCAAGAGTAATTTGAGATACTTTTCTAGTCTCATAAATAGTTGTTCTCTTAGATTCCCACTCATTTGGAATGATATCTATAATCTTGTCCACAAGTGCCTCATCATCTAAACATTTCTCACCCATAGACTGTAAACTGTTAACAATAGTCATTAAACTTTGTTTTTCCTTGAATACTGGTTCTCCATAAGGAAATATAAATCCATATATTCTACTCTAAGATTAACTCTTTTAGTTTCTATAACTCTGGATGTACCGAAATGAGTAACTTCTAATTTGTTCTAGATACAATTTGAAACTTCACAAGAAGAAATATGACTATATATATTCCTGGTCAAGGAACACAACAAAGTATTGTGTACCTTGTATTTTAGTTGACATTCTGACTTTTCTTGGTTAGTAAAAGTTCTGACTTATTTATCAAGAATCTTATAATCTCCAATAAGAATAAAAAAGTTTTCTACTCCAGTATTAATAAAAAAGTCTTCATACGATCTCTCCAATATTCATAATCATTCCCATCAAATATAGGTGGTCTAGTAGGATTTAGATTGTCAATTGAACTAACATTTATTCTTTCCATTTAAAAGAAAATATCTTTCTACAAAAACATATTAATAGAAAAAGTTTGTAAACCAGGATAAAATTCCTAAGCAAGGAAAATATTTAGAATAAAGAATACTTGAGCAAGAAAACTTATATGTGAATATAAGTATTTCAGAGACCTCATCTGATACCAGTTTTAGGATCTAAATATGAATGTAGATGCTCAATTACAAGAGGGGGGGGGTGAATTATAAGTTAAAAAACTTTCATTTTTAACCTTAAGGAAAACTATGTTTAACAAAGTTAAACAACGTAAATTCACAATACCTCTTAGTTCTACAAACTTTCTAGGTTTAGGAAATATGGTTTTAGAAATGGAACTTAATAAAAGTTTATAAGGAAAATATTCTACCTTAAAGCGTATAGAATCTTATTAATCAAAGTACATAAAAGAATAAGAAAGTATAAGAAAGTTATACTTTCTTCCTTTATCAAAATACAATAGAAAATAAACTTGAAAAAAATAAGTAAAAAGTATGAAATCTTTTAACCCAATGAGTAGGGTATCAAACAACCTTGGATAAAGGTCCCTTGATTTATACTTTCAAGAAATTCTATCTTACCAACACTAGGGTAATCCCTAGATAAAAATATCTGATTATGTCTTACTATCCCCGCAAACCCTCGAAATTCAAGGTAGTCGGCACCTCTATCTTCATATCCTTAGAATTTCTCGATTGTACACAGCAAAAATCAAAGTCGTATGAAGCAAGATGAAAAATATGTTTATTACACACAAGGAATGAGAGTATCTCTCTATAGAAATCACTTAAACAACATGTAATATCTAGAGGGATCAATGTTATCTCTGTTATGTGAGCTCGTTCAAATGAGATCCTATTTATAGGCATTTCTCCAACGGTCGGCCCCCTCCTCCAACGATCATATTTTTCCTTGAATCTTAGAGGGACCTATACACGTGTCACTCAAACAAGCGTTAGTTAGAAACATATTTTACAACATCATTTCATAAATATAACAAGGTTAAGAAGAAAGTATGGTCACTTAACCAAATATAATTTTTTGGATTCTATGGAAAAATAATGTTCAGAGTCTAAGAAAATAAACACTTGGAGACTATAAACCATGGATATTCGAACTCTATTTTCCAAGGAATTTTGAATTTGAATTCTATATATTTTAGAGTCTGAATTCCAATGAATTCAGAATTCAAATTTGGAAGAATCTGGAGTGATAATTCTGAGGAATTAGGATTCTGAATTTTTAAGAATTCAGAGTCTGAATTCTGAAGTATTCAGAGTCAGAATTATGAGAAATTTGGAGTCTAGATTCTGAGGAATTTGGAGTATGAATTATTAGGAAATTGGAGTCGAAATTATAAAGAATCATGAGTCTGAATTTCATAGAATTCAAGTCTGAATTTTATAGAATTCAGAGATTGAATTCTGAAGAATTTGGGGTTTGAATTTTAGAGAATTTGGAGTTTGAATTTTAGAAAATTCGGAGTCTGAATTTTAGAGAATTAGAAGTATGAATTTCAGAGAATTAGGTGTCTGAATTTCAGAGAATTCAAATTCTGAATTTTTTATAATTCAGAGTCTGAAAATAGAATACCCTATAACCAAAGATTTATAGGATTTCGAGGTTTTAGAATTGAAACTGATTTTTAGACTTTAGAAATATAAAGAGTTAGAATAAGAGAAACTGTAAAATGAACAATGAAAACATATGTAAGGATAAAATTTCCTTGGGAAAGGAAAATTTTCCTTATTAAGATAATTTTTAGGGAAAATACGATTTGTCTTAAGATAAGGTGTTTGTGATTTTTAAAAGTTAAAGGAATGAAAAATTCATAAGGAAACCTTATTGACTCAACATCCTAAACTTTGGTTCTAAAATCCCAACACTCTTTAAACAAAATTAGGCCTCCAAGAAACATACCAAGACTTAAAACACATCTAAAACCAATATATTAATGATTTTTAATCCTCAAAATTACTCTCTGAAGCCCCATTTTGAAATTTATCCTGTAAACCAAAATTCAAATTCAAATTTACCCAGAAATTCCCATCCATTCTAAAAAATTTGGGACATTACAATACATCAAACTTATGATAGATCATCACTGATATATGTGGTCTCATTCCATGATGGTACCAAATGCAACAATATCATAAGAATATCCCTAGTCTATGACATTCACATAGTCACATTTCAATTCTTCTTATGGTGCTTACCACCTTAGGAATTACCGACCCAGTCACTTACCAACCCAAAACAACATTCTAATGTTTCCTTGACCATCCCCCAGACATATGTGTCCCTACAATACATATAGTCATTCCTACACCTCATCATATTCTCATTCCATACATGTGTCATATATGATACCCTTAAAGTCCCACATCACAACTAATTCCCAAGAGTCCCTATGTCACATCTAATGCCCAAAAAATATTTCACCCTATTTATATATATATATTCATATGCATCAAAATTCATGATACATATTTATCTCATAAATTCACACACCATACCCAATTCCCACATAATAATCAATGCTTGGTAAGTTTAATTACAGCATGTGCATTTCATGAACCAATATAAATCACATCCAAAAACAAAAGGACAAGAGATGATCAAGGAATAATTCTAATCATAATCGACTCCCTGAAAATCTATAACCCTTACGGATCAATAGAATCCACCTTTCATAATCACTGAATATTAAATTATTGTCATACTTGTGGATTTTCACTATCTACTGGACACTTACCCCACTGTTGGGTCTCTCTATCTATCTCCACCATGACCTGCATGCATAGTAGAATCCCTGCTACAATCTCCTGGTACCGCTTCCAATACTACCTCAAATCCCTAAGTCTACCTTGGTTCCTAACTCTGGGAAACCCAATAAGTATTCCCACAAAACCTCTCCTAGTATCCTATATGACTGCATGCTTTCAACTTCTTCAGAGGTCACTCACATTGGATCCCAACATGACCAGACTACCCACACTAGAAGCATAATATCGACAAACCCCTCCTCTGTGGTCTTTCCGAATATCTAGCCTGACTACCCTATTGAGACTCCTTATGGTGCCACCTTCGACTACCAAAATCATTATTTCTTGTCTCACTTAGAGTTATCACCCAGCTCAAATAATTATAATCAATTATATTTCCTTAGACTACCAAATATTGAATCACCACCTATGAGAATGAGATCAACCTGAAGATATTTACCTTCACCCTAATGGAATGTTGTAATCCATCCTCAAACTATCTCACCCAGGCACTGTCATTTCCTACCATAGAATGTGAAAATATGGATAGGCTTGTGAAACTCACCACATAATCCATAATGGATGTATCCCCATTCTACAATTTCATGAACTTTTTATCTTGATTCACCCCCAACATATCCCGAAAGAAGTGGTCGAAGAACCTGGCCTTAAAATCCTTACATTTCAGTTCCTCATGCATGCCATCCTACACCTGAATGTACCACCTGTTCTTTACCTATCATCTCATCAGGTAAGTACCTTCACCTTCTAACCTAAGAGTGTCTTTAGGTGATTAGAAATCATATGTATAGACTAGATCAAAACCTATGAATTCTATGGTCCACCTTAACCCTGAAACAATGGTGGGTGATAAGATTAGATCTCCCACATCAGATACTCCATGGATGGATCAAATCCCTAATCAAACATTTCAATACTCTATATGAACTCTATTAATATTACCATGTGCTACACATCTTTCCATAGTCCAAAATCTTCCATCAATTAAGGCTGCCTCACCATTACTGTAGCTTCTACCTAGGGCTCATGATCAACCTTGACCTCAAGGGATTCATCCCAAACCACACGGGCTTCATCCTATGCACACACTAGTGGCACCACATCCCCACCCTATTGATACTCCACTAGATCCTATCTAGGTGGAATCACACTAAATACTAAATACTATGTAAACGAACAACAATAACAGTCTTATATATCACAAGTAGTGAAAGTTGTAATAAACATCACATCTCACCAACCTTACACTCCAATACCATTCCCTTATCAGATATCATATGACCTCAAGTCCCCTTACCTCACCATATCAAATTTAGGTATCACATATCAAACATATCAGATATCAGTTCAGGGTAGCTGAGTAGAATTCCCCCAAAAGGCTATACAGAAAAATGTTGTTTAGATTTTAAATGAAATTTTAAATGGATTGACCCTTTTAATTATTCTTACTTACTCATATTAGAGTTTGGCCCATATATACCATATATTCATAGTGTCACATATCGATATTATTAGGAATTGAAAACTTGGGCTAGCTGAGTAGAATACCGCCAAAAGAGAAATGTTGTAAAACACTATTTATCATTTTGATGAAACTTTAAAGATCTCATACCCTATTAGAATATTCTAGTTCCCAATGATAATAACAAGTATATACACACATAATATGAGCCTAAGTTCCTTACATGATGTATAAACACAACTCCCTTTCCATACCAGGTCAAGGGTCCAAATCTCATAATCCCTTGGGATCACACCCAAATGAACCACTTTAGGTAGAAATTAATTAACTATAAAAGTGAAAATCATAACATCAATTTCCCACCCTTGGAAACTTGGCATATCTTTTGTGCATGGGGCTATAGAAGTTAACTTTATATCTCAATCATCTACTTCTCAATATGTATCTATATAGACATAAATCAATAATAATTTATTGGTTATATACATTATGCCATAATAAATAGTTCCCTTGATGTAGCACAACATCCATTACACTTTCATAAGATGATACTCTTTCAGGTTTATTTAGAATCATGGATAAACTGTTACTAAAAATGAATTATCTTATCATGACATCGTTAAAGTGAGTATACTAACCCTGATTTTTACAATCTCTATTTGAAATACACACCTTACTTCTTCATATAAGGATACCATGGTTTAAATTTTAACATAAGTGGATACTTATTTTTATTTCAAATTCCAAAATTTTTAAGTAAATCACATGCATACTTTACTTTTGAAAGATTACTAAAACCGATTGTATTTTTTTACTTTAAACTTGAAGAACTTCATCTCACTGATAATTTATATTTCAAAATGTCTAGTCATTTCGGTAGAAAATTAATCATAAGTTCTTTGTTTATTCCTAGAAAAAATATGTATTTGATTTATGAAATCAAAATGAGTGAATTTGTGTCTTCTCCATTGGCATAGATATTATAATCCATTATTCCTTTCTTGAATTACATTCCCTATAAAATACTTCCATCTTTGAGTACCATGCTCGAGATTCTTGTTTGAAACTATATAATTATTTCTCCATATTGTACACATGTGAACCATCGTTATCAAGGATAAACCATTATAGTTGTCCAATGTTGAATTCTTCATTAATTTCACCATTAAATAATTCATACTTCATTTCCATTTGGAAAAAATTATTGTTCCATTGAGAATAAATCACAGGAAATATTTGAATCATTTAAATACTTCTTAGTAGAGATAAGGTTACATAAAAATGAACTCCCTCAATTTGTGAGTAATAATTATAAAAAAAATTAGATTCGTTTCATGTTGCTTATCCATTTTCATTGAGATTATTCTAAAACACATGATTTATCTTGATCAAATTGTTTTTGGGACAGGACACCAAGTATCAGGAGGCATTCTTCTCAATATAATTTATCTATTCTTCCATTGCAAAAACCAATGCTCATGTTTTAAGGATTCATCAACACTTTTTTTTTCAATATATGAAGGAAATATAGTATGTTTTCAAATTCATAGGATTATTAAGGGTAATACCCCTTTATTTAATATTTTTGGTGCATTAGAAGTGATGGTGGGGGCTTGAGATACTCAAATTTTAGTTATAATCAATGAATAATATGTGATATACATGATAAGTATTGTTTAAATTGATGATTTATTGATTTTATAATCCCAGATCCAAAAATGTATGATCATCACATATAATATATAATTAATTTATAGATATATTTAAAATACATTGATCTTGTAATTATTTCTTCATTGATGAATCGATGGACCACCCTTGTTATACCATCATTGTGTTAGAGGATATTATAGTAGATTCCCTCCAGTGATGATCCAAATATGATTTATGAAACTCATTTTATAACATTAGATTTATATGGGTATTATAAGGGATGCATATAATTATTATTATAATCCCCATTAATTTTAGTTGAATCCACCAAAGGGAAAAGAATTTATTTTGTTGGAGAATAAAAAATTCTATCTGTTCTTCAGAGTGTTATAGGGAAGTTCTCTCTTGGGATTCAGAGAATTGACTCAATAATTCATTATTCATAATGATAGAATGTATCTCACACTTAAAAATATATTAATCAAGTTTAAATAGTTCTAGGGTTAGAAAATTACAATTTCTCAAGGCTCCCTATTAATTTCTTAATCCCTAACGGGCCCTATATTAAAATAATAATATAATTATTATTATTTAGCTAGAATTCCATAAAATCTTGGAAGAAATAAATATTATTTTATTTAATAAATAAATTATTATTTATTAATATAATATTTAATATTAAATTTATCATTCAACCATCAAACTCAGTCCATCAATCCTCTTCAATATATATTATGCCTTCAATAATGAATATTTATTTAATTAAATAAATTTCACTGCATTATTATGGAATAAATATATAAATATTATATTTACAAAAAAAGTGAATACATATTTATTTAATATTAATTTAACGAAATAAATAAATATTTTTTACCTTGTGAATAAACTAGAATAGATAAATATTATGGATTCACATAAGTAAATATAATTGCCTAGTGAAGAAATATTTATAAAATAACAAAATTGACAATATATTCTCTCGAATTACTAGTGATAAAATATTTGTGATCAAATAAACATAACTATTTATTAAAACATGTAAATTAATGATATTTAAACAACATTTAAAATTCATATCAAATTTAAATAAGGTTCTAAATACACTTAATGTATGAACCTGAAAGCCCCTTTCTCAACAAAATAATTCCACACTATCTAATGTCCAAGATTAGAATACAATAACATAAAAAGGAACCCATAGAAAAAGAAGTTAATTTCTCAATGAAATTTTAACTCTTATGAATGTAGATCGTGTAATAAAATCCCTTTATCTCAATATCACTAATCAAGAAGGCTGTATACTGGTGTCATCAACCTATATGTTCAATGCCTATTTCTTTGAATTTCTAGAAATAAAATCACTAATTGAATGGAATTTCCATGGAATTAATTAGGAAGTAACATACCCATAAAAGGAATGAGATATAAAATTATATACCTGAAAGGAAGGGATACATCCATTTTTTCATTATTGATTAATGAAATGTCACCTGTGATGTACGAAATTTACACTAATTCCTGCAAACATATGTCATGTTGTTTTTATTCATCACATCAAATTATGTGACTCATGACATGAATTAATAATAATATTAATGTCTAACGATAATTAAACACAACAAAAAATAATAATATCCAATGAAACATATTAATATGGATATATTATTATTGAACCATATTCTCATAATATCTTACACTGAAGATTATCAATGGCATACACCATGTGAAGGTGTATCAATGATTAATGATTATCCACCCATAATAGATTGTATAACTTATATCTCATCAAATTATATCATTTAACAATAAAATGTATATTTAATAATATCATTATGTAACTTCTATGTTCTCATTATAGTGGGGAACTGTTATAACTATTCAGTGAGACAAGTTACTTTAGGAAATTATCATATACTATGTCATGAAGAATAGAAATTATGATCTGATAAGAAATTTGTATTAATATTAAAAAAAATTAATATAAAGAATCCTAAATCACGTTGAAGTTGGTTCTAAGGAACTTACTTCAATATTGTTCCACTTATAATAGAGCTAGCTGCTAACACCATTCCCTATTCTAGCTCCCACATGATGTTCATGTTTATCCTAAGATAAATATTTTTTCAAGGGGTCTACAACATTTTCTTACATGAAAATTATACTCACACAATCTTTAACCATTTAAGAAAAATCCCTTAATTGGTGATATTAGTATATAATTTTCTTCATTAATTGATATAACCTTGGATCCTACATAAGATCCATCAATACATCAGTGTCATAATAATATGTGATTGGTTCTTTACTGTAAGGTACCACATCATGATTTTGGATTAAGTTGCAAAAACAAATTACTTATTTTGATTCATCCAAAGCCACTATGTACTATGATTCCATTTTATAATCAACAAAAATTAGTGTCTTCAAACACTTTTAGATAATAACTCCTCTGTTGAGACTGGATATATATCATGACTATGAAATTAAATCATTCTGAACTATTTGGAAACTAGAATCAGTGCATCCTCTAATGGCTAGTTCCTTGTCTCCTACATATATCAAGGACATATACTTTGTACACCTTAGATAATTAAGAATAACCTTAACATAAGATTGATGTTATTCTCTTATATCATCTTGAAATATACCTCCCATGATTAAAGCATAGGAAATATCATTCCTAGTATATAACATGGAATACATGATAGATTCTATCATAGATCTTTATGGGATTCTACTCATTATCTCTCACTTGTGGTTTTTAGTGACACATTTTCTTATAGAGATGTATACTTTGTGAATAAGAAATCAATCCCCTCTTATAAAATTAATATTTCATCAATATATACTATGAGGAATATGACCTCACTCATACTAAACATTTTTTTAACACATGGCTCAAATTATTCCTTTGCAAAACAAAAATCTCTTACAGATTCATCGAACTAAATGTTTCATGACATTGATTCTTACTTTAACCCATAAATGGATATCTAAAAATTTCATATGTTATTTCAATTTCCTTGGGTCACAAACCATTTAGGATATGTCATATTGGAATCTTCCTTAAGGTTTTCATTAAGGAAAAATGTTTCGAAACCCCTCTTATAAATCTCATAGTCATGGAAATATGCTATGGAAATTAGAATTATGATAGACTTAAATATGGAAATTAGAGATTTTTTTCATAGTCAATACCTTGAAATTGTTTAAACACTACATCCCTAACCATAATTTATAAGTACTCACATTACTTTAAATGTTTAGTTTTCTCTTGAATACCCATTTTCTCCGAAGGGTCTTTACATCAACTGGTGGATTAAACAAAATCCATTCTTATTTATGATATAAGGAATCTATCTTAGAATTCATGGATTATTTCCATATTGCATCTTTTGAACTCTCTACTCCCTTATTATAGGAAAATGTATCATTATTATCAGAAAATAATGAGTCACCATCTTTAGTGACTAGAATACTATATATTTCTGTTTCTCTAACCTATTTGGTTCTCATATGTATCACTTCTGTTTCAAGAATGAAATCATGCATGGGTACCTAAGGAACCTCTTCTTTTAATAAATCTTGTGTATCTTGAGAAACGACTTCATGAATGTAAATATATTCCCCACTATCCTTCATGAGGATGTGATCCCAATCAAGAAAAATGTCTTGTCGCATGATAGTTACCTTCTTCTATATGGGTTTGTAGAGATTGTATCCCATTATTTATATGGGATTCTCTATAAAGATACACTTTGTGCCTTAGTGTGTTATTCTGTATCCATAGATGGCCTTAACAAACACCTCATAACCCCATACATTGAATTTTTATAACATCAATTTTCCTCTATATATTAACTCATATGGTATTCTATTTGTTACTTTAGTGGGCACCTGATTTTTTTATAGTGTGTAATTCATATAAAATAATGGATAATGGAAGAATTTCATTGCTCATCATTGACCATAATATATCAATAAAGGTATGGTTCCACCTTTAACTGACAACATTCCATTATGGTGTATAAAGAGGAGTGAGTTCGGATTTGACCCCAAACTCCCATAGAAAATAAATTAATTATTGGTTAATATACTCACCACCTAGATTAGTTAGAATATTATTTATCTTCTTTCCATGTTTATTCTCTATATAATTCTTGAACTCCACGAATTCATCAATGGATTTGGGATTATAACTCATAATGTAAAAATATTTATATCTACTCAAGTCATCAATAAATGTAATGAAGTAAGAATACATGCATATAGCCTCTACTGTAAATGGTATGCACGCATTAATGTATACCAATTCTATAATCTTTTTATCTTTTTCACATCATCCACCAAATGGTGGCATCAAAATTTTTCTTGTAAACTAACATGAAATCAATCAAGTGGTTTTATATTAAAAGAGTCTAAGTATCCATCTAGATAAATCTTTCTCAAACCTCCTCATCTACATAAACAATATAGTGATTACATAGTTAGGTGTGAAACAAATCAATAAAAATTGACTCATTATCAATTTACAACACTATTTTTTTCATAATTTAATACATAAAGACCATTATTTAAATGATACATGCTAAAACATATACTAAATTTATAAAATAAGTATATATTATTTCTGAATTTTAAAATTACACCTTCTATGTCTAGGAAGCATACATAAATCGTGTTGTTGGTAACATTTGGTACATAATAACAATATTTTAAAACCAATACCATCCCATATGGAAACTGAATGTGGTAATCTCCAATGGATAGAGTATCTTGCCTCGCACCATGGTAATCCTATAAATCGACCTCCCCATTATAAATATTTCAAAATCTCCATGGTTATTTAATTTGAATATATATGTGAGCACCAAAATCTATATCAAATACTCAATGTGTATATATAAAAATAATTCACTTGATAATGAACGCACATGAACCTTCCCCTTGCTTCATTAAGATGGTTCAAAAATTCTTCTAGTAGCCAAGATTTACACATGAAAAACTTAGTGTATAATTTTTATTTTATTATATTTAGATCTTCATTTGAAAATAAGGTTGGTTCTTTGGGGATTTATAATTTGAAAGATTATTTGTCCCCTTTTCATTAGTCTTCATCTTTTTATTCACCATAAGGACTGTAGGATTTTTAGGCCCCAAGTCCTTATCAACTTACTAAATAAGAGTAAAGATTTATAAAAGAGTATTCTCACTTTTTCTCAAATTATTATTAATAATAAAAGTGTATATACACTTATTTAATTAGGATTAAATGATATTTTTTTCACAAATAATCATGGATTGTAAACCCAAAGATTTCTATGTTTTCAATATAAATAATCATTGTGGCTATGTGAGGCCAATCTAGAATTGACTCTCCAAGCTTTCACATGAATTTTTAATAGGATATCTCATAAATCTCTTTAATTTATTTATATTAATAAAGATCATGAAGGTGATACATGATGTTGTACACATCTATATCCTCATGTTATTTTAAAATATCACTGAATATAGTTGACAACATGAAACACTATACATATATAGAACCATTCAAATGGATCATATAGAGAGACAATTTTTTATTATTGGCCTCTTTTCTATGACACTCTGGATAAGTGTTTTCAATCACATAAAATATTTGTTCATGGGGAAGTTTAAATAATGTCTTCTTATACAATTCATGAAAATTCAAGCTGGTTAAAAAGTTATCCTTCCGTAATACAGATCCTAGTGATATTGTCAATTTTTTATGGATTTACATTTCTATAATAAATATGATCAAAATATAATTCATTTATCTTGATTACAAAATTATATAATATATTTACATTGATTTATTAATCTCTCACTATTTTATTAAAACCCAATATCCACCACCATTGGTTTTAGAATATCGCATTGTGCAGATATTCTAGTGGTAAAGATCATTATTCCCTTTATCATAACACAGGTGAGGGATTAGTTAGCATCTTAAAGGTATTTAAGTAAGTGTATTTTTCCCATTTCATTGACTCAAAACTCTTTGATATATTGTGTAATAATTTGGTTATAAAGTTTGGACCCTTTTTAAATTTCTTAAAAATATCATTAAATTTTGTTCTAGTAATGGCATAGTTTTCATGTGTCGTTTGAACCTCAACATGTAGTATTTAAATTTATTTAAATATTTTTTATACTAATTTTTTAGTTATTCCATATCTAATTATCAGGTCCTTATATTGGAAAACTACAATCGATGTTGATTCTAAAACATCAGATTTACCCTATGCATGATTTTTTTTTGATCACGTTGGGTTTCAGAGTGATGAGTATTCATTAGTGGATCAAAAAAAAATTTAAATTTAATTTATTTTATTTTAAAATTGATATTAAACTATTAATTTTCTATTTAAAATTCTCTATTATGAATCCCTAGGTTTATTCTTCAAGCCTTATAGATTGAGATAGAGGGAGGGAGAGATCTCAATGGCATTGATGTTAGCTGGTGACTTGGGATTGAGGAATCATCAATGACGAAAATGTAAGATTCTATTATTCATCCATAGATCATGGATATTTATGTAGATAATTAAAAAAATGGATTCTATGAAAACAATTATTACAAATGTGTTTTTCACTAATGATTAAACCCCTTCGAAGTAAGGTATTTGATTGATGATTTTGTCCACATTTTTTAGTAATTACAAAAATACAGATTAGTGTTAAAAAATATTTTAGAACTGATATTCTATATGTTTTCAATTAATTTTTTTCATTTAGATTTATTTATGATAATTTTTATCATTCATCATCCATCAATAAGAAGAGGAAAAATTGAACATAGCCCATGTTCGATCTCACTTCAGTGTTTTTGTAGTTTTCCCTCCATTCTATGTGTATTCACAAAACAAATATTCTATATTTCAGTGGTTTGAGAAAATTATAGATACCCATTTCATTTCATAATAGATCATAGATTCCATGTATTATTTTTATGGTTTTCACAAAATGTATTTTTTTCTGGTGAAGATACAATAATAAAGACAGAAATACAGGGAAGGGTCAAACAATGGTGTTTTCAGAAGATAAGTGTGTGGGATAATAGTTCATCCATAAAGGCTATATTGATATGATTATATAGAGAAAAATTGTGAGAATATAACATTTTGAGGACCATTGGTGATTTTCATCTCATTTTATGGTAATTTCAAATGGATTATGTAGTTAAATCGGCATATGGGAGTGAAAATCATAAGTTGTGTCATGTACAGGGATTTTTAAAAAAAATTGGTAATGTGACACGTAGTTCTAATTGAAACACACCATGTGTCTCACTGATGTTGTGGATAGAGTTTCTGGGGTAGATAAATATTACATTACTGTGTAACCTTGTCACACATTGTGTGACCCCTACTTAGTTTGGATCACATATACCATGAGTACATGCTCACGGACACATGTGGCCCCAAAAACCATATGTTGTGGTCCACAACCCATTTTCCCTCAGTGGGACATGACTCGGGTAGATGGGGTACATTCCTAGTACCCCCATGGAAAGTAAATTTCATGTATCCCTCTAATGCATAATGTAGTTAAGATGAGATATGCCATATTGGATGATAGAACATGATGGAGAGTAAAATGTGGGGTGACACAATGTGTACTCTTATGACATCCCATTTACTTCTACATTACCAAGGAAACTATAGTCTTATATGTATTTTTCATCTCTTTGTTCCTAGGTATATTTGGTATCTCACCAGCATCGATTGGGATCCCTTTAGGTTGTGGTAGTTCACCCATGTGAGTATAGGTCTGTGATCCTCTACCTATGAAATTAGATAAAGTTAGGTATTTAGGCCATATATAAGAGTTAGTGATCCAATATCTATGGTATTTGTATTTACTATATACATAGATTCCATATGGGATAGGTAACCTCCACTAGAGTTGTTATATATCCAATAGATATGTGACAGGGATCCTCAAACATCATATGAGGGAATGGACAAGTAGTTTCTAGTTAATTTTGGATCATAAGTTATAGATATAGATTTATTTGGATGGTTCTGAGTTCGTGACTTTAATATGGGATGGGTATCCTAATATGATAATATCTAAGTGTTCTTATTTCATTTTACTACTTGGTTTTGGGTTCGAGTTGTCTTTATCATTGGTGCCTCATGTTTCTGTGGTTTCAAGGATTCCTACTGGGTATATATATACTCAACCATGCATGGAACCAACCCAAAAATGTCGTGTATTATGCATATTACATTATATATGATAGAGATCTTGGAGGACCCAGTGTAGGTGGTTCATAGTGACACATAGTAATTGTGCTATCAAGATTGGTGAATAGGTTAGTAGTTTCATTCTTAGGTGGTTTTATTCATTCCTATTAGGTTGGATATCCTTGTTAGTTATTGGGACTATATTTTAAATCATTGATTTTTATATTTATTGATGTAATTATTAGGTTATTCTAGATTTTTTTCAATAATTTATTATTCTAGTTGATTATTTTTTAACATTACTCTCACATGTATGGAGATGTGTGTGTGTTTGTGTGTAAGTGTATTAGACTAAGGCCTCCAATGTGTATGATATTACTACTCGATGCTAGTCACCATCCTTGGTGCTATTGGAGGCAGGTGTGGGGTGTTGCTTCTAGTATGCCACCAACCTGAGTGGGGTCCTAGTTGGTTGAGATGTGATAGAGTGGTATCATAGTATGTTTTATCTTTGGGAAAGTGATTGGAGTTAGCAGTCATGTGGGGATTGGTTTGGGGTATGGGGTAATGATATTAAAGTGTTTTAATTATGGTTCTCAAGCTAGGGACCCCAATGATGGTGTGATGATAGATTTATTCATTCACCATGATTCTAATAACCTTCTTGTTTACTCGATAACCCAAGACATTGGTTGTAGGGAAAAAATGATTTATGTATCATATAGGAATGGGTTGTGGTCCCTATGTCATTGATTAAGATCCCTATATATGATCTTTAATGTGATATATATTGACTATTTTTATATTCTTCTATTAAAACATCCAATCAGGATCATGTGATAGGATTGTGATGAAGACCAACTCAGTGACGATGCCTCCATTTAGGGTCCCAGTTAAGTGTTATTTTCTCCTGGTGTACAGCGAGCGACACTTACACCCATAGAGAAATGAGATAATGGTCCCCCGATAGTGTAGATCAACATATTTCTTCATATTGTATTTTAGATCCTATTGGATTCTCATGATGATGATGCGCTGAGGATGAGCATGCTTCATGATTTTAAAAGGTAGATACCACCTATGTTCTAGGATAATCTAGAACCACATGTGGTAGAGGATTGGTTAAAGTCCATGGTAAAATCCTTTGGACTCATATAAACACCTCCATATCAGATGATAGTTCTTATGATGAGTTATTTATGTGGATAAGTAGGTTATTGGTGTTTTTTATGATATAGACCAATTATGAGGTGAACCTCACCTATATTGATTCCAAGAATCTCTTTTAATAAGAGTATGTTATTGAAACATTATGATAAATATGAATCCCATTGATTCTCCATTTTTAGTCAGGTGTCATGTCAAAGACAGAGTATGGAAAGAGGTTTAATGACCTCATGTGATAATCTTAGGACATAGTTCAGGATGCATATTTTCAGAAAAGAAATTTAAATTATGGTATATATAGAGGTAATTGAACCATAGTTGTGACGCTTTTCATCCCCACCTATGTAAGGGTGTTAGATCATGCCTTTATGATGGATATCTCTTGGGTGGAGCAGTTGTAGCCAGATAGTGTTGATGGTAGTCAGCTGGGACCAGCTAATTTAGTAGTTAGCGGGTGGCATCAAGCTTTGGGGTTGCAACACTCAAAGCATTTGAATATTTAATTTCATACCCTATGGTTTGTAGCCTAGGTTTTTCAAGGATATTCTTATCAAATGATGGAGAGGATATGGTATTTATATGATGAGAGAGGTTACATATCCTGATATTTTCAAACCTTCAATATGGTAGTGGACATCCAAACTATGGATGGGCCACCAAGGTTGAGGCAATGGAGCCAGAAGGAGGAACCACATAGTGGTAGTTATGATAGAGGAGCTGGGGGATATTTACAAGGTGGTTTATTATCATGACCCATCCCCCGGGGATCGTGTCGTGATTACCCCAAGTCCGCCTTCCATAGGCCAGAGGTTGGAGACTAGCACTGGAAAGGCATATCCCTGAAAGTGGGGAGGCATTGCCTTTAAACTTGCAAAAACACAGACCAAGAACACGACAAGATGCAAACTACGTAGTAAAATTTCAGTAGAAAAAGTGTGTACTGAAAGTAAAGGGGCCAGAATACAAGATCAATGGAAAAGATACAACTACAACAGAAAACAACTCCTGAGATCATCCACCAAGGATCCTACCTGAAGGGTAGGTATGACTCATCTCCTAAACTCTCCATGTCAACCAGTCACCTTTGTGTACCACCTAGTCCTGGCTCCTAAAGTCTCATCCAAGCTGCTCATCATCTGCATAAGACACAACAAGGTGCGGGTGTAGCCCGTGTAGGGGTGAGTATAACAATACCTAGTAGGGACCCCGAGACCCCCGATGGTCTCTTAGAATCCCACAAAGTAAAAACCATAAGGCCTGATCTCAATCACCATGCAAAAAGAAAAATACTCAGCTCAAACTAGGTATACAACTCAGAGTTCAGGAATAAAGATGAATAGTCTTAAGCTATATCATTTTATTCTATTAGAAAGTTTCCACAATTGAACAAAAAATGAGTTGTTCCATTGTTGATCCACATAGGGTTGTATGTCACTGATCCATGATGGGACTCTCTAAGGCTGGTCCTCATCGGGTCGTGCATTGTTGATCAACACATGGTCGCTATGATGCTAATCCACACTGGTTCTCTATGATTTCAATCCACCCAGGGTCGCTAGGATGTCGATCCACACAAGGTCCCTAGGATGTCGATCCACACACGGTCTCTATGAGGCTGATCCACATAGGTTCCTTATGATTTTTATCAACACAAGGTCGCTTAGATGTTGATCCATGTAAGGTCTCTATGATGCTGATCCACCCAGGGTCACTCTACATTTGACAGCCAGCCAGAGGATTCTCCACACTCGATGCGATTGAGTTCCGTAGTATCCTATCCTCAAGATATCCTTCATGAATAAACATTCATGAAGTTACAAAGATTATTAACACAAAGGACCTCCATATCTTAAGGGTCTTAATGTGACATATTGCGAGTCTATCAAACTCCCGGTTTGTGAGTTATAAGTGTTTTAGTACCGAGGGCTCGGTTGGATTCGGGTTCGATCCAGCCCAGCTGTACTCCAAAATTCTCCAAAAATCTGATGGAATATCTCAAAATAACCATATCATTCGAAGGATTCCATCTTCACATATGGTTCATGAAACAAAAATTTGGTTTGAGAGATACAACCTTTCAAGCGTATCTGGGCCGAAAGGGTACGGGTCTGGTCTAACCCGGTCGGACCGACCTGACCCATCCTGACCCGTCGGGCAGCCTGGCCCACTAGCTGGCATGGCCCCCTACTGGGTGGTCCATGTGGGAGCCTTTCCCCCTCCCGAACGAACAATTTTCCATTCGGTTCTTCAACCAGAGGCCCCACGTGGCTCCACCCTCTTGTCAGCGGGACCCGCGGGGCGCGAGTCCCCCTCCGTCACAGCTTCGAAGCTGTGGCCTCCAACTGTGGTGAGAAATGGTGTGCCGCCCTACTTCCACTACGACTGGCTGACTTCGGCCACCCCAATGTCCACCGCAGCGCCTTCGGGCACCACCTCTTCTCCGTAGTCGGCGAAAATCGGACGACGCCGGCGTCATCACCCACCAGCATCATCACTCGCTGGTGTCATCGCTCACCGTAATCGTCACTTGCTGGCATCGTTTCCCATCGGCACTAGTCGCTAGTGCCGCTATTTTGGAAGGGCTTCCATGGGCCATCGGGTGAGCTCCAGTGGTCCATTTTCTCTTCTGAACACACATATGGGCCTTTCGAGTTCCTTCCATCATTGCATGGCTCCCAGATTTAGGATGCCATCGAGTTGAAAATATTTTCCCTAAGAATGAAACAAAAAACCGAAGTGGAAGAGGTTCTGATCCTTGTTTGTTTGGCCCATACCCTTCACGTTAGCATCATATCATGAGGGTAGTAATTAAATCATCAAAGATAAACAAAAACCCGTTCAGCACTCTCTCAATTCAAAAAAATCACAGATCAACTCATTTTGGTTGATCCATTTTCATCATGATTTTCAAGAATGAGGAAAAGAAAAAGTTCTCTTGAATTTAAACATAAACATCACCTACCTCAGATTCAGAAGAGACTTTGCAGTTGGGGAATAATAATCCACGTTTGATGAAGCCGTTAGGTTTTGACGTTTCTAGATTGATTCCTCCAACTTTGTTGTCCAGGCCTCTATTCTTCATTAGTGTGAGACATCGTGACACTTCATCAGAGGTTCCTCTCTTCCATCTCAAAAACCCAAGCCCAAGATTCATTTAAATAGATGGGAAGAGAGATTAACACATCATATCATTAATGAGGTTCATTAATGAGTCTTACTTAATGAACCTCTTAACTCTCAACGGTGTGGTTACAAAATAGAAGAGTCAATCCATTTAATGTATAGACCACCCAGATGTCCCACCACCGCCACTCAATAGGTGGTAGAAAAATAAAATAACTTTTTTATGTTATTTTATTATTCTTTAAAAAATTCCATAAAACTATCTTTTTTACCAAACCTACTAATGTTGAAGTTAATCCTACCTTAATAAAATCTTGGCACTGCAGATTAAATGGTTCCCTCAGATTTTTAATCCAAGCACCGGTTCAAAAGATAGAAAATTATGCCCGCACATTTACTGAATGTATCTTAAAAAAAGTTCAAAAATCCATTCCGAGCACACTGGGCCTTGGAATAAAGCGCCTTCAATTTTCACAGACTCGTAATAATCCCAAATAATTTAAAAAAAATATATGAAATTTCTGGGTCTTTACATTCTCTCCACCTTAGGGATTTTTTTCCTTGAAAGATACAAAAAAACTAGTGAAAAGAATGGGGGTACTGAGCACACATATGAGCCTCCTACTCCCATGTGCTCTCCTAGAGGTTCCTGTGCTTCCATTGAACTCACACCAGAGGAATCAACTGCCCATGAAGAACCCACTCCTGTCGATCATCTATCTCCACCGGGAACTCCACGAACATCGCCCCATCATCAATGTACAGCTCACCCCGATGAATAATGTGTGATGGATCATGCACATAACTCCTCAACTTTGACACATGGAAAATGTTATGCACCCGGTGCATCTATGGGGGAAGATCTAGATGGTACACCACCTCGCCTACTATGCTGAGGATCTAGAAAGGTCTTATGAACCTTGGAGATAGCTTTCCGCCCCAGACAAACCTCTATAATCCTCATCGGGGTGAGAACTGTAGGAAGACATGGTCTCCCTCCTCAAACTCCAAGGGTCTCTGTCTCCTATCGGCATAAGACTTCTGGAGGCTCTGTGCAGTCTTTATCCTCTCCTGGATGATATGACCCTTCTCCGTGGTATCCTGTACCAACTATGGACCCATAAGTGATGACTCCCCTAGGTCTATCCAACATAGTGGTGATCTTAAAGGTCGCATGTACATGGCCTAAAACAGATCCATGACGATGGTAGAGTGATAACTTTTGCTGTATGAAAGCTCCACAAATGGTAGGTGGTCCTCCCAACTGTAGCTAAAATCAAGGACACTAGAACAAAGCATGTCCTCAAGTCTTTTTATGGTCCTCTCCATGTGACCATCTATCTGAGGATGGTAGGTGGTGCTCAAACATAGCTTAGTACCATAGTGCGTCCTCTAAAAAGGATGACGTGCTCCCCACCTTCATAAAATCTATCAAGAGCCTATCTTGAGGATATCTGAGCACGTTGGACCTCACAGTCTATGTCCCCATGTTGTGCCTCCCTGACTCGCTGAAGGAGTGGGGGAGTAACTATCATAGACTGGAGGTAAGCTGCTCCATCACTATCCATGAAGGATAAATGCAACACATCTAGCTGCTCTGTCACCTCACTCAACAACTGTAGACCAGACCTCCTTCTAATTGTGTCCGCTACTATGTTCCCTTTCCTAGGAGTGTAGACTGTCTCAAAGTTGTAGTCCTAGAGGAACTCTAGCCATCATCGTTGTCTCAAGTTCAGGTCCTTCTTTGTGAAGATATACCTGAGACTCTTGTGAATAGAGTAGACTGTAAAAAATTCACCCATCAAGTAGTGATGCCACATCTTAAGCACAAATTCCACTGCTGATAACTCTAGGTCCTGGGTAACATATTTCTTATAATTTTGCCTCAACTTCTGTGAGTCATAGGTGATCATCGCTCACTCCTACATCAGTACACAAACTTGTCTGGTCCCTAATGCATCACAGTAGACTACATACCTAACACCCTCCTATGGTAGCTTCAATATAGGGGCACTCATCAGTCTCTTCCTCAGCTCTTGAAAACTATACTGGCACTTCTCCATCCACAAGAAATGCTTCCCCCTATTCATCAAGGCTGACAAGGGTGTTGCAACTCTGGAATATTCGGGTACGAATCTCTATTAGTACCTAGACAATCCTAGGAAACTCTGCACCTCGGCCACACTCTTGTGTGGCTCCCAAGTAAGAACTGCCTCTATCTTCTATGGATCCATTGAAACTCTAGCCTTAGAGATAACGTTCCCAAGGAAGTTGACTTCCTACATCCAGAACTGGAACATTGAGAGATTTCCATAAAACTGGTGCTCTTGGAGTGTATCCAGAACTATCTACAGGTGTGTGGCATGCTCATCCTCTGATGTTGAGTACACCAATATGCCGTCAATGAAGACTACTATGATGTGATCAAGGTAAGGTGGGAAGATCTTGTTCATAAGTCCCATGAACACTACTAGAGCTTTGGTCATGTCGTATGGAATTAACAAGAACTCATAATGGCCATACCGACATCTGAAGGTAGTCTTTTGTACATCCTTGTCCCGTACCCTGAGCTGATGATAACCTGATTTGAGGTCTATATTTGAAAACCAACATGCTCCCTTCAGTTGGTCGAATAGATCATTGATCCACAGCAGAGGATACTTGTTCTTCACAGTCACCTGGTTCAGGCACTGATTGTCCACACAAAGCCTCAGAATCCCATTTTCCTTCTTGGCGAAAAAAATCGGGTATTCCCATGGAGAAACACTAGGCCTTATAAACCCCTTCCACTACAATTCCTCCAACTATACCCGCAACTCATGAAGTTCCTGGTGATCCATCCGATATGCTGAAGTAGATATCGGTGCCATCCTGGGGTATAAGTCAATGTATAATTCTACCTATCTATGAGGAGGTAGTCCCAAAACATCATCAAGAAAGACATCAACATACTGGTCCACCACTACAAGATAACTCATATTCCTCACGTTAACTACTCCGAGAGTAAGGCTATCCAACTGATGAGTGATCGGCTACACCCTCCTCTGAGAAAGTCCATCCTGAACTGCAAAGGTTCCCTTCTCACTAGTGAAGAAAAATCTGATCCCATCCTCACAGACACACTACACATTGTTCCTAAAATAGTCAATCTGAGAATGGACCATGGATAACTAGTCCATACCCAATATGCCATCGTAAGGACTTGAAACTGCTACTAAAAGATCCTTGCCAAATCTCTCGCCTCCTAGAGTAAGCTCCCACTGCTGACACCAGTGTGTAATCGTTGTGTCCTCTCCCATAAGAGTCTCTAATCGTAAGGATCGAGCCATTGGCTCTACCGAAATCACTGAGCTCTGAATGAGAGCTGCGGAAATGAAAGAGTGACTGGAACTTATGTTTATAAGTACCGCAGCTAGGGTGGAGTAGATACATATCATACCTCGAATCATCTTTAGAGAACTGTGGTCGTAGTCCTTAGCTGCCTGAAGTTGAGCTCATCCTTGTCTGCCTACTCCCTGAGGTCAGGGTGGACCACCTGGAGGTGGTGGCGGTAGAATCTCAAATCACTACCCACTGCCTGCTGCATGACCTACTCTTCTACCACGTCCACTTCCCTACAGACCTCCTCACTCGAATCTCTGCCTCTTCCTCGGTGGTCCCTCAACCGTATGTTGATCATCGGTATGGTGGGTCAGGAAGTCGCAAGCCATGTGGCCCTACCCACCACATGTGAAGCATAGTCTGCTCCTCTATTGTCCTGCTCTACCTCGTGAGGTCCTCACCTCTAACCCTACGTCCTGGCGTCATCCTCCGAAAGGTCTGGCCCACTTGGACCTCTGCATCATCTGCCTACTGCAGATGACTCAGCTAACTGTCATATGGTGTTGGCTCACACCATCAGTGCCTACTCAGATAAGAAGCTCTCCACCAATAAAGATGGCTTGAGTACTCCATCCTACGTCATAATATTGAGTGATATCATATACACACTGATCTGCTGCTTGAGACCCTACTCAAAGGTCCAAGCCATGAAGAAAGGATCCCGTACCATGTCGGTGGAGTAGTGCGAGAGTTTAGTGAATATCACCAAGTATTGGGCTACTATCAGGCTACCCTACTGTAGATGTAGGAGCTCCTGAATACGCACAGAGCGTAGTGTTGCTTGAAATAACTCCACCTGGAAGAGGCCCTTCAAGTCTATCTAGGTGAGGGTCACCTCGTCATTTAACTAGAGCATCAGGCTCCACCATCTCCCTGTTGTGCCCTAGAAGAGGCTAGCATCTAGAATCACCATATGATCTGATGGTGTATCACACTAAGAGAAAAACCCATGCCATAGCCTCCAGTTAGTCCTCATCTGCCCGGCGATCTATCTCGCCTCGAAACCTCATAGGTCTATGCCATTGGAACTAGTGAAATGCACTCAGTAAGGGTGAACTATCCGCCAGTGGGGTTGGTGGAAAATGCTATCCAATGGGTGGTGGTGCTACTGGTGCACCATCCAAAGGTGTTATCGCTGTAAGAGGGCCCTGTATTGAAGCCTCATCGCTCAGTGAATAGTCATCCTGAACTCTCTCCAGATTCCTGGATGGCTATCTACATGGAGGCATAATGAATGAAATAGGTTCACCATGGTCATTAAGTTATTCCTAGTGATCTGACTCAAAAGATATTAAAAACATTTCCAAAACACACACAATCATTGTTTTTGGGCACCGAGTCAAAAATCCAAATTCAGGGTTATGGTGTATGGATACGTCAGTCACTGCTCCAATACTGGACACCCGAAACAGAAAACCACACTCAAAACACTTAACACTATTTCTCCATTGGGAAGATCAATGTCTTAGTTCTTCGGTATAACTGAATCCTCTGAAACCACTTTGTCACGACTCGTCCCCTAGGGCCCATGCCGTTACTACCCAAAGCCCGCCTTCCATAGGCCAGGGGTTGGAGACTAGCACTGGAAAGGAATATCTCTAAAAGTGGGAAGGAATTTCTTTTAAACCTATAGATACACAGACTAAGAACACGACAAGATGCAAACCACTTAGTAAAACTACAGTGGTAAAAGTGTGTACTAAAAGTAAAGGGGTCGGAATACAATCCTAACTAAAAAGATACAACTGCATCAGAAAATAGCTACTGAGATTGTCCACCAAGGATCCTACCTGAAGGGTAGGTACAAGTCATCTCCTCATCTCTCCACGTCAACCATTCACCTCCGTGTACCGCCTGTTCCTGGATCCTAAAGTATTAGCCAAGATTATCGTCATCTGCACAAGACACAATAAGGTGCAGGCAAATCCCATGTAGGGGTGAGTATAACAACACCCAGTAGGGACCCCGAGACCCCCGAAGGTCTCTCGGAATTCCAAAAAGGTAAAACCATAAGGCATGATCTCAGTCACAAAGCACAAGGAAAAAGACTCAACTCAAACCAGGTATACAACTCAGAGTTTAGGAATAAAGATGATTAGTCTTAAGATATATCAGTTTATTTCGTTAAGAAGTTTCCACAACTGAACCACGAAGGAGTTTTTCCATTCTCGATCCACAAATGGTTGTATTTGGCTGATCCACGATGTGATTCTCTATGGATGGTCCTCATCGGGTCATGCACTTCTGATCCACACATGGTTTCTATGATGGAGATCTACATAGGGTCTCTATGATGTTGATCCACATAGGGTCTCTAGGATGCTGATTCACACAGGGTCGCTACGATGCTGATAAACACAGGGTCGCTAGGATGCTGATCCACACAGGGTCTCTAGGATGCTAATCAACATAGGGTCGCTCAGTTTCTAATCCACACATGGTCTCTATGATGTCGATCCATACAAGGTCTCTAAGATTCTGATCCACATAGGGTCGCTATGATGCTGATCCACCCAGGGTCGCTCTTCATTTGACAGTCAGCCACATGATTCTCTACACTGAGTGCACTTAAGTTAAATAGTATCTTATCCTCAAGATATTAGTCATGCCTCAACTATCACTAAGTTCCACAAATGAGTGACCCAAAGGACCGCCATGTCGTAGGGGTCCCAATGCGACGGATGACGCCTCAATCAGACACCCAATCTATGAGTTGTAAGTGTTTTAGTACCATAGACCATGTTGGATTTGGGTTTGATCCAACCCGTACATACTCCAAATTTTTCCAAAAATCATGTAGATTGTCTCAAAGGGACCATCTCATTCCAAGGATTCCAGCGCCGTAGACAATTCGTCAAATAGACATCTGGTTTGAGATATGTGGCCTTTTAAGCATATCTGGGTCGAAAAGGGTTCAGGTCTGGTCCAACACTGTCATACCGATCCGACCCAACCCGGTCCAGGTCCAACCAGGATGGGACAACCCGAGTATGCTAGGACATAGTGGTCTCGACCTACTGGGTTGCGGACCAACCCAGCCCACCTTGGTTGGGTGCGGCCCACCGGGTGGCACGACCCTCTGGTTGGTGCGACTCCTTGCTGGGTAACACATGCGGGGGCCTTTCCCCCTCCCGAACGAACAATTATTTTTTTCAGTTCTTCAACCGGAGGCGCTACATGGCACTAGCGAGGCTTTTGCAGGCCACCATGTGAGCTCTAGTGGTTTTTTTTCCTTTTGAATGTGCCTAAACGCATCCCAGGTTGCTTCCGTCCCTGCATGGTTCCTGGATTTAGGATTATGTTGAGTTGAAAATCCACCCCCAAAGAACGTGAAAAAAACCAAAGTGGCGGAGGGTCTACGTCTTGTTCGTTTGTCCTGCACCCTCTTCATTTGCATCATATCAACAAGGTAGTAATTAAATCATAAAAGATAAACTAAAACACGTTCAATACTCTCACAACAACCGCCAAAAATTCATATAAATTGAAGATCAAATCATTTGGGTTGATCCACATTCATCATTCTTTTCAAGAATGGGGAAAAGAAAAAATTCTCTTTTATTTAAACCTAAAAAACCCCTACCTCCGATTCTGAGGAGATGTTGTGGTTGTTGAAGAATAATCCATGTTTGATGAAGCCGTCAATGTTCATCGTTTTTGGATTGATTCATCCAATGTTGTCTTCCAAGCCTCTGTTTTCATTGGTGGAAGATGTCGTGACACTTCGTCAGAGGTTCCTATCTTTTTTCCCGAAAATCCATGTCCAGGCTTTATTTAAATAGAAGGGAAGGAAGATTAACGCATCATATGATTAATGAGGTTCATTAATGAGTCTTAATTAATGAATCTCTTAACTCTCAATGGTGTGGTTACAAAATAGAAGAGTTAAGCCATTAAATGGATTGACAACCTAGTGGTCCCACCACCACCACTCAACATGTGATAGAAAAATAAAATAACATTTGAATGTTATTTTATTATTCTTTAAAAAAGTATGTAAACTATCTTTTTCACCCGACCTATTGTGGTAAAAGTTTAGCCTCCCTTAAGAGAATGCTGACACTACAGATTGAATGGTTCCTTTAGATTTTTAATATGAGCATCAGTTTAAAAGATAGAAAACTCTGCCCACACATTTACTTAACGTACCTTAAAAAATGTTCCTAAATCTATTATGGGCTCATCGGGCCTCAGAATCAAACACCTTAAATTTTAAAATACTCTATATAATCCCATATAATTGAAAAAAAAATTATATGGAATTTTAGGGTCTTTACATTGATTCTATGATCTGATACTACCACTACCACCTCCCAGATATCCCTATCAGGATTAGGGAGTTGATGGTCAGGGGTATAAGAAACTGCATGAAGTATAGGCGTATAAACCAGAGGCACATGACATGATATTGGTACAATCTATTACTTATCTACCATAGAATATGTTATGATAAATACAAACATGATCCAATCCTTCATAGTCTTATCCCTTATAAGGGTAATAAAGATACCAATAGTGCCTCTAGACTAACCATTATGCCTGAAGACTTCTAATAGTGTGGATTAAATGATCAAACTCTTTTCTCAACATTGTAACATGGTTCTTGGTGGAGAAATTTTATTTTAAGACCTTTTCATATCTATGATGATAACTTATGATTTAATTCTTAGTATGGATAAGTTAGTTCTCATCCATGCCCAAATTTATTATTTTTATCAGAGGATACAGTGGACGTTAGATGGTTTGAGACTTTCCTTCGTTGAAAGAATTAATCCTTGGAAGAGTAGGCTAGGCGCATGTGTAGGATATTATATATGACTTCCCATAAGTTTCCTAGCTTGGATCCTAGTGAAAAAAACTCATTTGATGTTCGGTACCCTGCTGTAGTATAGGAGTACTTTGATGTGTTTCTAGAAGATGTATCAGGTTTAATTCCTCATCATAGGTCGACTTTAATATTTACTTACACCTATAGGAAACTCTAATATCATTACTAGAATATTGGATGGATCCTGATGAGCCTCAATTTTTGAGTTTGTGGATGGAGAACATTATTATGAATAGATTTTTTAGAAATAGAGTGTCCCATAGGCCAACTCTAATTTTATTATCCAAGAATGAAATTGTGTAAAAACCTAGATTTATAATTATCATTAAATAAATCAATATGTTTGATAATTTTTCCATCACACAACACCTAGAATAAAAAATCCACAACATATTATAATAACATTAGTAATCATCCTAATATGGTAATAAATTAAAAATGATTACCTTTAGAAGTTAAATAATTAATATCAATTAATTTTGAAAAAAAGAGTTTTCAATAAAATAAGTTCTCTTAATATTTTCCATTTCCCATTAAAAGCTAGATTTTCAAATTTTGGAATTTCAATTAGATAAAATAATAAAAAATTTTAAATTAATCATATAAAAATTATCTTTGTATGAATTTTCTATATTTTTTTCTAAAATAATTCATTTTTAGGTGAATAGATTAAAATATAGATTTTTTCTAATGGAGTCACTATAATATGAAATTTAATTTTTTGAAAACTTTTTGATATAAAAAATATATATTTTAAATTTTAAATAAATAATTCATAAAAAATATTTTAAATTTATATAACCCATGAATATACTTTTTGAAAATCAAGTAATAATTTATGAAAAACTATTTTTCTTTTGTTTCTTTAAATAAATTTATTCTTGAGGAAATTAGGATTTGGATTTATCATAATGTCCCAAAACTATTAGTTGAATAATAGAAAATATTTTTAATATCATTAGAATCAATATCATTGATAATTTTGTTATATACATAAACTTTATGCTTAAAAATACACATTTCATATAAACAGGTTTTTACGTGTTACATGCACTAATGTTAATATTAGTTTCCTAACACAAAGGTTTTTAATTTTATAAAATTATTATTATATTTGAGATAAATTTTTTAATATTATTTAGGTAGTTGGTCAAAGATCACCTAGATGGAATCATCGCCCCTAGATGTTTATGGTAGCCCTATCATTAATTCTGTGGAGATACTATCCCACTTCCACTCTAATACCTAAAGTGGTTGTGCTAAGCGTGTTGGTACCTGATGCTCAGCCTTCACTTTCTGACAAGTGAGGCATCGTGATACGAACTCTGCCACAACTTTCTTCATCCCTGGACACTAGTACTGACGTTGGAGGTCCCGGTACATCTTTGCCGCACTAGGATGTACCGCCAAAGGGGATATATGGAACTACCACAACACCTCCTTCTGTAGCGTTACTGGTACCATAGTGCATCCTCTAAAAAGGATGGCATGCTCCCCACCTTCATAAAATCCATCAGGAGCCTATCTGGAGGATATCTAAGCACGTTGGGCCTCGCAGTCTATATCCCCAAGTTGTTCCTCCCTGACTCGCTGAAGGAGTGGGGGAGTAACTATCATAGACAGGAGGTAAGATGCTCCATCACTATCCATGAAGGATAAATACAACACATCTAGCTGCTCTATCACCTCACTCAGCAACTGTAGACCAGAATTCCTGCTAATTGTGTCTGCTACTATGTTCCCTTTTTTAGGAGTGTAGACTGTCTCAAAGTTGTAGTCCTGGAGGAACTCTAGACATCATCGTTGTATCAAGTTCAGGTCCTTCTTTGTGAAGATATACCTAAGACTCTTGTGAATAGAGTAGATTGTAAAAAATTCACCCATCAAGTAGTGATGCCACATATTAATCACAAATTCCACTGTTGATAACTCTAGGTCATGGGTAACATATTTCTTATAATGTTTTCTCAACTTCCGTGAGCCGTAGGTGATCATCACTCACTCATGCATCAGTACAAAAACTAGTCTGGTCCCTAATGCGTCAGAGTAGACTACATACCTAATGCTATCCTATGGTAGCCTCAATATGGGGGCACTCATCAGTCTCTTCCTCAGATCTTGAAAAATCTACTGGAACTTCTCCATCCACAAGAAATGCTTCCCCATATTCATCAAGGCTGACAAGGGTGTTGAAACTCTGGAATATCCTGGTACGAATCTCTATTAGTACCTATCCAATCCTAGGAAACTCTGCACCTCAGCCACACTCCTGGGTGGCTCCCAAGTAAGCACTAACTCTATCTTCATTGGATCCACTGAAACTCTAGCCTCAGAGATAACGTGCCTAGGAAGTGGAATTCCTGTATCCAGAACTGGAACATTGAGATATTTCCATAAAACTGGTGCTCTTGGAGTGTATCCAAAACTATATACAGGTGTGTGGCATTATCATCCTTTGATGTTGAGTACAACAATATGTCTTCAATGAAGACTACCACGATGTGATCGAGGTAATGTGGGAAGATCCTGTTCATAAGCCCCATGAACACTACTAGATATTTGGTCATGTCGTATGGAATTAACAAGAACTCATAATGGCCATACCGACATCTGAAGGTAGCCTTTAGTACATCCTTGACTCATACCTTGAGCTGATTATAACCCGATTTGAGGTCTATCTTTGAAAACCAACATGCTCCCTTCAGTTGGTCGAAGAGATCATCGATCCTCAAGAGAGGATACTTGTTCTTCACAGTCACCTGGTTTAGGCACTGATTGTCCACACAAAGCCTCAGAATCCCATTTTACTTCTTGGCGAACAAAATCGGGTATGACCATGGAGAAACACTAGGCCTTATGAACCCCTTCCACTACAAGTCCTCCAACTATACCCCCAACACATGAAGTTCCTGGTGATCCATCCGATATGCTGAAGTATATATCGGTGCCATCATGGGGTACAAGTCAATGTATAATTCTACCTATCTGTGAGGAGGTAGTCCAAGAACATCATCAAGAAAGACATCAGTATACTGGTCCACCACTACAATATAACTCAGACTCCTCATGTTAACTGCTCCGAGGGTAAGGCTAGCCAACTGATGAGTGATCGGCTACACCCTCCTCTGAGAAAGTCCATCCTAAGCTGCAAAGGTTCCCTTCGCACTGGTGAAGGAAAATCCAATCCCATCCTCACAAACACCCCACACATTATTCCTAAAATAGTAACTCTGAGCATGGACCATGGATAACCAGTCCATAGCCAATATGACATCGTAAGGCCTCGACACTGCTACTAAAAGATCCTTTTCAAAGATCTCTCCTCCTAGAGTAAGCTCCCACTGGTGACACCGGTGTGTAATCGTCCTTTCCTCTCCCATAAGAGTATTTAATCCTAAGGATCGAGCCAGTGGCTCTACCAAAATCACTGAGCTCTGAATGTGGGCTACGGAAATGAAAGAGTGACTGGAACCTATGTCTATAAGTACCACAGCTAGGGTGGAGTAGATACATATCATACCTTGAATAATCATTGGAGCACTGTGGTCGTAGTCCTTAGCTTCCTGAAGTTGAGCTCATCCCTCTCTGCCTGCTCCCTGAGGTCAGGGTGGACCACCTGGAGGTGGTGGTGGTAGAATCTCAAATCACTACCCACTGCCTTCTACATGAACTACTCCTCTACCATGTCCACTGCCCTATAGACCTCCTCACTCGAATCTATGCCTCTGCCTCAGTGGTCCCTCAACCATCTGATGATCATCGGTATGGAGGGTCAGGAAGTCACGAGCCATGTGGCCCTACCTGCCACATGTGAAGCACAATCTGCTCATCTACTGTCCTGCTCTACCTCGTGAGCTCCGCACCTCTAACCCTATATCCTGGGGCCATCCTCTGAAAGGTCTGGCCCATTTGGACCTCTGCGTCATCTGCCTGCTACAGATGACTCAGCTAACTATCATCCGGTGGTGGATCACACTATCGATGCCTACTCAGATAAGAAGCTCTCCACCAGTAAAGCTCACCTGAGTACTCCATCCTACGTTAGAATATTGAGTGATATCATCTACGCTATGATCTCCTGCTTGAGACCCTACTCAAAGGTCCAGGCCATGAAGAAAGGATCTCGTACCATGTCGGTGGAGTAGTGCGAGAGTTTAGTGAATATCGCCAAGTATTGGGCTACTATCAGGCTACCCTACTGTAGATTTAGGAGCTCCTGAATACGCAGAGAGCGTGGTGTTGCTAGAATGAACTCTACCCTGAAGAGGATCTTTAAGTATATCTAGGTGAGGGTACCCTAGTCATTTAACTAGAGCGTTAGGCTACAACATCTCCCTATTGTGCCCTAGAAGAGGCTAGCAGCTAGGATCACCATATGATCTGATGGTGTCTCAACTAAGAGGAAAACCCATGCCATAGCCTCCAGCTAGCCCTCAGCTACCTAGGGATCTATCTCGCCTCGAAACCTCAAGGGTCTCTTCCATTGGAACTAGTGAAATTCACTTAGTCCGGGTGCACTGTCCGCCAGTGGGGTTGGTGGAAACTTATATCCAATGGGTGGTGGTGCTACTGGTGCACCACCCAAAGGTTCTATCGCTGTAAGAGGGCCCTGTACTGAAGCCTCATCGCTCGGGGAATAGTCATCCTGAACTCTCTCCAGATTCCTGGATGGCTATCTACATGGACGCATAATGAACAAAACAGGTTCACCATGGTCCTTAAGTTATACCTAGTGATCTGACTCAAAAGAGATTAAAAACATTTCCAAAACACACACAATCATTGTTTTTGGGCACCAAGTCAGAAATCAGAATTCAGGGTCTTGGTGTATAGATACGTCGGCCACCGCACCAATACTGGACACCCCAAACTGAAAACCACACTCAAAACACTTAACACTATTTCTCCATTGGGAAGATCAATGTCCTAGTTCTTCGGTATAACTGAATCCTCTGATACCACTTTGTCACGACTCGTCCCCTAGGGCCCATGCCGTTACTACCCAAAGCCCGCCTTCCATAGGCCAGGGGTTGGAGACTAGCACCGGAAATGCATATCCCTAAAAGTAGGAATGAATTTCTTTTACACCTATAGATACAAAGACTAAGAACACGACAATATGCAAACCACTTATTAAAACTGCAGTGGTAAAAGTGTGTACTAAAAGTAAAGGGGCCGGAATACAAGCCTAACTAAAAAGATACAACTGTATCAGAAAATAGATACTGAGATCGTCCACCAAGGATCCTTCATTAAGGGTAGGTACAACTCATCTCCTCAGCTCTCCACATCAACCATTCACCTCTTTGTACCGCCTGGTCCTGGCTCCTAAAGTATCATCCAAGATTCTCATCATCTTCACAAGACACAATAAGGTGCGGGCAAAGCCTGTGTAGGGGTGAGTATAACAACACCCAGTAGGGACCCCGAGACCCCCGAAGGTCTCTCAGAATTCCACAAAGGTAAATCCATAAGGCATGATCTCAGTCGCAAAGAACGAAGAAAAAGACTCAACTCAAACCAGGTATACAACTCAGAGTTCCAGAATAAAGATGATTAGTCTTAAGATATATCAGTTTATTTCATTAAGAAGTTTCCACAACTGAACCAAGAAGGATTTATTCCATTCTCGATCCACACAGGGTTGTATGTGGCTGATCCACGATGCGCTGCTCTATGGATGGTCCTCATCGGGTCACACACTTTTGATCCACACATGGATTCTATGATGGATATCCACATAGGGTCTCTATGATGTTGATCCACATAGCGTCTCTAGGATGCTGATTCACACAGGGTCGCTACGATGTTGATCAACACAGGGTCGCTAGGATGCTGAACCACACAGGGTCGCTAGGATGCTCATCCACATAGGGTTGCTAGGTTTCTGATCCACACAGGGTCTCTATAATGCCGATCCAAACAGGGTCTCTAAGATTTTTATCCACATAGGGTTGCTATGATGCCGATCCACCCAGGTTCGCTCTTCATTTCACAGTCAGCCACATGATTCTCTACACTCACTTCACTTAAGTTCCATAGTATCTTATCCTCAAGATATTATTCATGCCTCAACTATCACTAAGTTCCACAAAAGAAAACCCAAAGGACCTCCATGTCGTAAGGGTCCCAATGCGACAGACGATGCCTCAATCAGACGCCCAATCTGCGATTTGTAAGTGTTTTAGTACCAAGGACCTTGTTGGATTTGGGTTTGATCCAACCCATCCATACTTGAAATTTTTCCAAAAATCGTGTAGATTATCTCAAAAGGACCATCTCATTCCAAGGATTCCAGTGCTATAGACAATTTGTCAAATAGACATATGGTTTGAGAGATATGACCTTTTAAGCATATCCGGGTCGAAAAGGGTCCGAGTCTGGTCCAACACGGTCATACCGACCCGACCTGACCCGGTCCAGGTCCATCCAGGATGGGACAACCCGAGTATGCTAGGCCATAGTGGGATCGACCTACTGGGTTGCGGACTAACCCATCCCACCTTGGTTGGGTGCCGCCCACCGGGTGGCCCGACCCACTGGTTGGTGCGGATCCTAGCTGGGTGGCACATGCGGGGGCCTTTCCCCCTCCCGAAAGAACAATTATTTTTTTCAGTTCTACAACCGAAGGCGCCAAAAGGAACTAACGAGGATTTTCAGGCCACCGTGTGAGCTCTAGTGGTCTGTTTTCCCTTATGAACGTGCCTACAGGCCTCCCAAGTTTATGTCATCCCTACATGGTTCCTGGATTTAGGATTCTGTCGAGTTGAAAATCCACCCCCAAATAACGCGACAAAAACCAAAGCGGCGGAGGGTCAGTGTCTTGTTATTTTGTCTCGTACCCTCAACATTAGCATCATATCAATAAGGTAGTAATTAAATCATCAAAGATAAACTAAAACACGTTCAATACTCTCACTACAACTGCCCACAATTCATACAAATTGCAGATCAACTCATTTGGGTTGATCAGCGTTCATCATTCTTTTTAAGAATGGGGAAAAGAACAAATTCTCTTGAATTTAAACATAAACAACCCCTACCTAAAATTTTGAGGAGACATTGTGGATGTTGAAGAATAATTGATGTTTGATGAATCCATCAATGTTCATCGTTTTTGGATTGATTCCTCCAATGTTGTCTTCCAAGCCTCTATTTTCATTGGTGGAAGATTCCACGACACTTCGTCAGAGGTTCCTATCTTTTTTATTGAAAATCCAAGTCCAGGCTTCATTTAAATAGAGGGGAAGAGAGATTAATGCATCATATGATTAATGAGGTTCATTAATGAGTCTTAATTAATGAATCTCTTAACTCTCAATGGTGTGGTTACAAAATAGAAGAGTCAAGCCATTAAATGGCTTGACAACCTAGTGGTCCCACCACCACCACTCAACATGTGACAGAAAAATAAAATAACATTTTCATGTTATTTTATTATTCTTTAAAAAATTATGTAAACTATCTTTTTCACCCGACCTGTTGTGGTCAAAGTTTAGCCTCCCTTAAAGGAATGCCGACACTACATATTGAATGGTTCCTTTAGATTTTTAATCTGATCATCAGTTTAAAATATAGAAAACTCTGCCCACACATTTACTTAACGTAACTTAAAAAATGTTCCTAAATCTATTCTTGTCTCATCGGGCCTCAGAATCAAACACCTTAAATTTTCAAAGACTCTTTATAATCCCAAATAATTGAAAAAAAATTATATGGAATTTTAGGGTCCTTACATTGATTCTATGATCTGATACTACCACTACCACCTCCCAGATATGCCTATTAGGATTAGGGAGTTGATGGTCAGGGGTACAAGAAACTGCATGAAGTATAGGCATATAAACCAGAGGCACATGACATGATCTTGGTACAATCTATGTCTTATCTACCAGAGAATAAGTTATGATAAATACAAACATGATCCAATCCTTTATAGTCTTATCCCTTATAAGAGTAATAAAGATACGAATAATGCCTCTAGACTAACCATTACGCCTGAAGACTTCTAATAGTGTGGATTAAATGATCACACTCTTTTCTCAATATTGTAACATGGTTCTTGGTGGAGAAATTTTATTTTAAGACCTTTTCATATCTATGATGATAAATTATGATTTCATTATTATTATGGATAAGTTAGTTTTCATCCATGCCCAAATTTATTATTTTTATCAGAGGATACAATGGACGTTAGATGGGTTGAGACTTTCCTTCATTGAAAGAATTAATTCTTGGAAGAGTAGTGTAGGAACATGTGTAGGATATTATATATGACTTCCCATAAGTTTCCTAGCTTGGCTCATAGTGAAAAAAACTCATTCGATGTTTGGTACCCTGCTATAGTATAAGAGTACTTAGATGTATTTCTAGAAGATGTATCAGGTTTAATTCCTCATCATAGGTCAACTTTAATATTTACTTACACCTATTGGAAACTCTAATATCATTACTAGAATATTGGATGGATCCTGCTGAGCCTCAATTTTTGAGTCTATGGTTGGAGAACATTATTATGAATAGATTTTTTAGAAACAGAGTGTCCCATAGGCCAAATCCAATTTTATTATCCAAGAATGAAATTGTGTAAAAACCTAAATTTATAATTATCATTAAATAAATCAATATGTCTGATAAGTTTTCCATCACACAACACCTAAAATAACCAATCCACAACATATTATAATAACATTAGTAATCATCCTAATATGGTAATCAATTAAAAATGATTACCTTTAGAAGTTAAATAATTAATATCAGTTAATTTTGAAAAAAAGAGTTTTCAATAAAATAAGTTCTCTTAATATTTTCCATTTCCCATTAATAGCTAGATTTTCAAATTTTAGAATTTTAATTAGATAAAATAAAAAAAAAAATTAAATTAATCATAGCAAAAATATCTTTGTATTAATTTTCTATATTTTTTTCTAAAATAATTCATTTTTAGGTGAATAGATTAAAATATAGATTTTTTCTAATGCAGTCACTATAATATGAAATTTAATTTTTTGAAAACTTTTTGATATAAAAAATATATATTTTAAATTTTAAATAAATAATTTATAAACACCATTTTAAATTTATATAACCCATGAATATACTTATTGAAAATCAAGTAATAATTTATGATAAACTATTTTTCTTTTGTTTCTTTAAATAAATTTATTCTTGAGGAAATTAGGATTTGGATTTATCATAATGTCACAAAACTCTTAGTTGAATAATAGAAAATATTTTTATCATCATTATAATCAATATCATTGATAAGTTTTTTATATACATAAACTTTATGCTTAAAAATACACATTTCATATAAACAGGTTTTTACGTGTTACATGCACTAATGTTAATATTAGTTCCCTAACACATAGGTTTTTAATTTTATAAAATTATTATTATATTTGAGATAATAATTTTTATATTATTTAATATTTTCTATTTACTATTTAGGTATAAAATTTATATGAGTCAGATTAATGTTAATTACCACAATAATAGTGAACAATTATTTTAAAATCATTATATTATTAATATCAATTAAAGTATATTGAATCAATTAAATAAGAATACTTTAAATAATTAATATAATAAATAAATATACATATATATTAATAAATTTTAAATTTAAATAATTACTAAATAATATTAAGATTCTATAATTGTCAAAATGTCATTTTTCTACTAAAACAGTTTTTCTACACAGTATATGTTTTAATTTAAAAGATAATTTTTTTTAAAATTTTTAAATTTTAATTTTATTAAATATTTGTCAAATTTAGTCATAAAACACAAAAATTTGGTTATATTTATTATGTTATATTTTTAATAAAACAAAAAATCACTTAGTTAAAAACAAGTTACCTAGTTTAAAAGTAAAAGAGTAAGATGTAAATAAATAAAAATATCTACCCTTTGAAATGTTTAAAACGTGTGTGGAAATACTTGGTTGAGTCTCAATAGACCCAAATAAACCGATAAATTCATTATTTAAAATCTTCAGATCCTCTTACCTTGTAATAGTTTCACAAAATTACTTAAATACAAATGGTGTTTCCAAAAGTTCCCTTTTCATCACTCGTAAAAGGGCGTAACCTACAATCATTCAATAACACACCCCACCATTATAAATTTACTTTAATATCTACCCAAATAAACTATGATATAATCACCTATAACATTATTAAGTCCTTAGTCACACTAAGTTAGCCTAATCACTTCAATTCCAAGGAGTTTTCCAAGTAAGGATCAAGTCTCCAACGTAAATATTATCTCCTTCTTAAGTTTTTCTCTTTAATATTTATATTCCAAGTCTCTTATATAAATAAAAATATAATTAAATATATATCATTATTATAATGATATTTTATTATATAATTGTAATAACCAAAATAGATTCCTCACCATCCGCTGATAAAAACAAAAGCATTGTTAGTGTTTTGTGTTGACTGTTGCCTCTACAAAATGACGTCTTCTGTTTTTCATCAATGACATCCATGGATGATAAATATGATGAAATGTATGAATAAATATGATATCCATAATATAACTATAATTATAAATTTTAAAACTATCATTTTACTTATTTACCTTTCATTCTTCGAGAAATTAAAATAGTAATAATGCATATGTGTGAACTATCACCTTCACAAGAAATGGGTTCAATTTTTCATCACCACTCATCATGGTTGATCTTGAAAATATATTTAATATCAAAAAATTATTTCCATAAAATTATTAATATTATTAAAATTATTAATCAATTTTACAACACATTATACAATAGTCAACATATATAGGGAGTTAGAGAAAATTAGCCGAATAACCTCAAGTAATCGATGTGGGAAAGAAAATTATATCATAAATAAAAAGAATATGATACAAGATGGTATGTATTAAAATAAATAAAGAAGAATATATTTTTTCTAGTAAGTTATGTAATAAAATAAATTTTATTATTCAATATATTAGGCATGTACATGGAATAAATCTTGTACAAGTTAAGGATTTTCGTCTCAAATTCCCCAATTTGATACATGATTGGTATTATGTACCTAATTTAATTTATGTGACATATATAATTACTATTTGATAAATCATATATGTAAATATATTTTATTAAGGGAATTTTAATCTCAATTACATGATCCCTCTTTCATGGGGTTAGGATTTTAATGTTTCTAAAATCGTATGGTTATTCTTGGTCTCAATTCTGATTCTTTGAGACATAATACATTTTTTGAACCATGTTTTTTTTCTACGGTGTATTCACTTTCCATGGATATATTTTAATCCCATTATTTGTATTTGTTTGGTTTTAATATCCAAATAGTGTTCCCTTATTCAATTTAATATTTATTCAATTGTTTCCTAAAACACCTTGATATTCTATGATATATTTCTTTTCAAATAAATTAAATTTCTTTGATTTCATGTGATGCACGCAAATCCAAGTCTAAATGAATCAAAATATGGACTATCATTATAAAATAGATATTAAATTTTTGTATTGAATAACAATAAGAAATTTTCTAAAAAATACATATATAATTATTAAATAAATAAAATATATTGATAAATATGCACTCAATGTTTAGTAAAGTCATTATATTCTTTAAAAATACAATTCTTCCTCAAACATGGGGTTTATTGAATTTTGTGAGAAAATAATATAATTAATTTATAACAATTTTAAAAAATTTAGTTCAAAAAATGAACTTCATTTTTGAAATCCTCGTGTAAAAATTGGATTATAGTTAATTTTTGGGAATTTTCTAAAATAATTGTGTTTCTTTGAATAATGAAAAATAATGATTTTTCTTGAAAACTATTTTTTTTGTTTGAAGAATTTATAGAGTTTAATTTTTTATTAAATTTGTTTTAAAAGTAAAATTAGATAATTTATATTATTAATAACCCAATTAAGTTCATTGGGATTAATTTGATGTCAGACCTTGGTGTAAAAACTTTTTATACTTAAGAAATCATGTTTATGGAAAACTACTTTTTGTCCTATTTTTCATTTTTAATTTTAAATTAAATTGTTCCACTTCTATGAAATTAATTTGATAAGAGGTATTAAATATTTTTGATAATCATAATTAATATTATTTAATAATCTAAACTTAATATTTGTTTTGTAATGAATAATAAAAATGGTAAAAATTTGTTACTATTATTAAGGTAAAAATGGGATAATCAGGGGATAAACACTATAATAAGGGTAATTTTTCAATTAAACTTCTATAAATCCTGTATTATAGAAATATTAAAATCTCATATGATAGAAAATTTGAATATATATATCCATTTTTAATCATTTTTTTGATTATGACATTATTATATTTTAATCTTTTAAGAAATTCCATATGTGTCTTCTCCCCCACCTATAAATAAGAAACCTTAATTTATCTAACTTTTACTAATTTGATACATATATATAAACGAAATCCTAAATAATTATCTTAAAATATTATATATCAATGAATTATAGGTTATGGTTTTCTTAAAGGATAATTCCAAGTGTCCTTAAGAAAGAATCTAAAAGAGGCCAACCAAAAGAGAGGTAATCATACTACCCAACCTCTTTCAAATTATTTATTATTATAACTATTATAAATATATTATATTCATCATAAAATAATAAATTTATTATCTTAAATTTACTAATATTTTATTATGATTATGGAACCACTAGTATTAGCCCTCTTTTCTGTTAAATGTGAAGTGAAATTATCGCTCATGTGTACGTGTGGACTACCACCTCCACATAGTGATACAATTCATTATCAATCAACACATTTCATAGATATTTATTTTTATGAGTTTAAAGTTAATATATCATATTTATGAAATAATTATTATTTCATAATTATAATATTATATCTACCTTCTTACCTTCTTGTTCATTGGAAGATGATAACATCTCTAATTCATACGTCTGGACTACCACCAACATAAAGCGATAAGATTTTTTTTATATTATATGTGGAATGTAATAAGGGTAGATTTAATATATTTATATTTTATTAATTAAATAATTATTTATTTTTAATTATAAAATAATGTTTATATTTTTTCTCTTTTATTGTTAGAAAATGTAAATAGCGTTCATGTGTACGTACGACGTACTCTCTCCATGAACGTTGTAAATCATTTTTCTATATATACCTCTAATTTATGATTATAAATATTAATATAATGAATATATATGATATTTATATCATAAATAACATTATATAAATGATGGAAAATTGGTCAAAGTAAAATAACTAGAGTTACATAACCGAACCATCCATGAAAAAACAAGAGTTAACACCCGGAAATGTTAATTTTAATAAGGAATTATTAATAAATAGGTGTTGAAATGTTATAAGTGGATAATATATGATATTATAAGTATTAAAATAATTATATTATATAATTAAAAAATAATTTAATTTATTATACAGGAGGTTAGAGTGCTTTATAAGTAAGTCGAACTTGTGGTAGGGGATTTATGTTTCAATCTCATTTTAATTTGAATCGTTTATGTATAAATTAACATTAAAAGAAATTATACTATAATTTTATAATAAATCCATTTAATTTTCTTCTCATCTATTTATCCATAACATTTTCAGGTAATATTTCCCTTTTCAACTCTTTGGTACTTAAAATGATCGGGATTTTTTTTTACTAAAAACAATCTTTATTTCTTATTTGGTTGAGAATCTTTTTCTCCCATATCCATAATTTATTTAAAATGTTTTAAATATTAGTTTTCTATTCTCATATGATTTCTTAAATTCATTTTTAATTAGGTGTTAATTTTTATCAATAAAATCAAAGTAATATTATTTTCATTTTCTGAAATAGATACTTTTGACTTTTTAACGAAAATGTTAAAGGAATAATTTTTTTAACATCATGAATAAAATTTTATAACATCATGACCACTGAATTAGTTTTTTTGATTCCTTTACAGGTTTCCAAATTTATTTTGAAATAACGTTTTTTCCTTAATATTTTAAATTTTTTTTATTATAAATAAGTTATTTCAAGATGAAAAGGGTATTTTCCTCAAAAAATGTTCTAGTGATCCTTTAAAAACATTTTTTATCTATGATAAAATCCCTTGACGTAACTTATTATTTTCTAGGGATACAATCAAATTATTCCATATTTATTATTTCACTAGATGTTTTTTGGTTATAGTGATAAAATATCAATGAAACATATTTTATTTTCTATTGGATAATTTATGATGAATGTTCTTATGTTCGTGTAGAATACATATGAATGGATTAATGATTATGTGATGGGTGAAACTAAAATTATATATCCCCAAAATCAATTATATAAATATTAATATCTATGAGTCCATGTGGTTAATGGGAGATTATACCAATCCTAAAAGAGTGTACATGAGAGGTTTTTACAAGCCCAAAATTGGGTACATATGAGGTTATCCCAAGCCCGTAGCAGGGACATGGAATGTTATCCCAAGACTACCATGTTATTAATGTCTTGGTGGGTAGACTTTACATAATATTTATATGATTATGATTATGATACATCTCATTCCACTCTTTATGACATAATTTTATGGTAATTTTTTCTCATGGCTCATACCATTTCATTCCTTTATGATTCATGTCTTATGAACTTCCTAAATTTATTCCCTGACTCATGTTTATGATCTAAGAATTTCTGGGTATGGTTTTAAAATGTTAATATCATGTTATAATTCAATTATTCTCATGTTATGTTTAAATGATCACTGATAACTTCCTTTTTACCCTTATTGATCATTTGATCTTACACTTTATTATGTTTTATTTTCCCTAGGATATGAAGAAATGTTTTAAGTATGATGTTTCTAAGAAGCATAATAATTGAGATGTGCTATGTTGGAGATGATTTAGATCACTTATGTACTAGTTTTTTATGTATCCATGCTTCTAAAGACACTAAACATTTATATTTTTGGTATGGATTTTAATTTTATGTAATGAATATTAATCTAATAAGATTTAATATTTATATATGAAAAGTGTGGTACCTATATTTGGTTTTAAAGAATTTTTTAGTTATTTTTGGTAGCTAGGATGACAAAAGTTTATTGATAACCCTTAGGATAACCTAATTATTATAGAACAACCTATGTATGGTAAAGAAAGAAGTTTGGATTTCCTAGAAAATAAATTCATGTATGGATATTAGAAAATGGATTTGAATGAGGAACGGATAAACCTAGGGATAATGACATTCAATGTGGTGGATTTTGTATTAACTAAATCTACATCGGTACACGATGAGTGGTCCTAAGATAACACACCTGGATAGAATCTTCTGGGGGATATGCTTCGGTTAATTCACATTATCATTATGAATAATTATGAACTATTTTAAAATATGATGACCAAGGATGACCTAGGTTAAAGCTATGGTGGCGATTATTTAAAGTATTGTTCCATGATTTAGATATCCTATGAATTATTTTTCATGTTTATATGGTTTATCCATTTTATTATTGTATCTTTTAATATGATATTTGGTTTTATTCAATGGATTGAACCCGGAATAATCACATTAATACTGAATGTGATGGGAAATGTGGTGATTATAAGAAACCAAACGGGATGATGACTGGAGTGAAAAATATTATGATTATTACAAATCATTTATCATGATATATTATTAACAACATGCACCTTAAACAACTCTTGGAATCATAAAATAAGGGAATAATTTAGCACGCTGAGAGATTTTGTGGTGGTTCCTATAAAGGAAAGAATGATCAATTATATTTATGTCAAAAATTTGTATAGAGAAACTTAGAAGAATGAATCAAATGAAAAGAGAAATTTTTTATGTGTGGAGAATAAGGTAAATGAGAAACTAATTTATGTAAAAAAATGAAGAAAAAAATGGAAAAAAATATTCTTCATCTTAGGGAACCATTTATAGTTCATTTTATTAAATGTGAGGAACTTATGAATTATCAAAGTTAATTCCCTTTAATAAAGGATAACTCTTAGACCAAAGAAAATTCTATATCATGTGAACATTTGAAATACTTTTCCTTATGAAAATCATATTAATTTTGAATTTGATGTTATTTTTCTCAGGGATTAGATTTCTATATATAAATCCCATATAAATTTAGGGGAAGGGAAGTCATATTTGATATTATCAACTAATATTTTTATCATCTATCTATGTAATGATAAATATAAACATCTCATGGAAATTGAATCGATTGTGTGGGACTTAACTCCTATTAGAAAGGGTTTTTTTTATCTTAAATGGTTTTGGATAAACTCAACCAAAAATATATATATATTATACGTTAGTTTGAGGGAATAATTCCAAAATAATTTCCTAGTCCTCCTTCAAATCATGAAGTTTATCTTTCAAATGAACTCATACCTAGTGATACTTCAATTTCAAAAACAGCATATAGAATAACCCTTATTTAGATGAAGAAATTGACAATGAAACCCCAAGAGAATATTGATAAGGGATTCATTTTTTCAATTTAATCTCCTTGGGTTGCATATGTTTTTTTAAGAGGAAATATGTATAAATGTAACTCTTTATTGATAATCAAGAACTTAACAAGATCATGATCAAGAATAAGTCTCTTCTGGCCCATATTGATGACTTGTTCAATCAATTATTAGGATAGAAATATTTTTACAAGATTTATCTTCAATTTTAATTATATAGATTGTGGGCCAAAAGTGAAGATATATACAAGAAAACATTTCATATGAGTTATAGACACCATGAAGTTTTTGTGATCTCATTTGGTCTTACTAATTCCCTAGCTATTTTTATGGATTTAATAAATAGAGTGTTCAGATATTACCTTGATCAATTTTTGTAATCTTTACAGATGATATTTTTATATACTCTAAAATGAAGAAAGATATTGAATATCACTTGATAATTATACTAAAAAACCTATTAAATGACATGTTTTTTGAAAAAATTACCAATTGTTAATTTTGAATATATAAATTTTCATTTTTGGTCATAAAATCTCAAGAATGGGTATATCAACAGATCCACCAATTAAGGTAGTTATTGAATGTTGTCCCACACAAACCATGGTGACTAAAATCAATTTTTTTATTTGTTTGGTTGTATATTGTCAGTTATTTGTGAATAATTTCTTATAAATATCTAATAAACTCACTAATTTAACTTGGAAGGAAGTTAATTCCTTTGGATAGGTGAATGTAAATAAGATTTTAAGGAACTAAAGAGAAGGTTTTTTAGTGTAGTTATTCTTGAACTACTCTATAGTGTAGAAGGGTTTTTAATCTATAGTGATGCATCTAATAATGTACTGGTATGTGTCCTCATATAGAATGATGTAGTGATATTTAACGCCACTCGACAATAGAAGGTTCATTTGAAAAATTATCTGACTCAGGATTTAGAGTTATATATAATAATTTCTACATTAAAGATATTGAAGCATTGACTTTATAGAAAATTTTGTGACATGTATACTGATCATAAATGTTTAAAGTATATATTCATTCTGAAATAGTTGAAAATGTTCCAGAAAATATAGTTAGAGTATATTAAAGATAATGACTACTCAATAAATTTCCACCACAAGAAAGAGAAAAAGGTGGTAGATTATTTGAGTCAAAATATTCATTTAAGCTTATCTATGATGAGAATCACAAAATATTCAATATTTTTTTCTTTTCAAATAATGGATATGGAAATATTGAGTGAATAGGTTAAATTTAATCTATGTAAAATGAGTGGTCAACCATATATCCAAGTGATGATTAAGGATGTTCATAAGGAAGATGTAGATCTAGAAAATAAGGTGAGAAATGGTACAGTGTTCAACCTTGGTTATAATGGAATGATCAGGTTTGGTAACCAAGTATGCATTACATAAATACCATATTTGATAAATAAATTTTTGGATTAAGCTTATAGTTTATCACTGTCTATTCATCCACAAAGTGTGTAGATGTATAACGATCTGAAGGACTATTTCTGGTGGGATAACAAGAAAAGAAATATTGCAGAGTATATATCTTAATTATCAGTATATCAATAAGCTAAGGATGATATATAGGAGTATAAGGGTATTTTATATCCATTACCCATACCATAATGAAAATATGAAAACATCACCATGGGTTTTATCATAAAACTCCCTAAAATGCTTAATGGTCTTAATACTATCCGGGTTGTAGTCAATTACCTTATAAAGATAGAACACTTCATTTATATCATATAAGATTTCTCACTTGATTATATTTCAAAAATATATATTAATTAGGTGGTAAGGATTCATGGAGTACCATAATCTACTGTATCTGATTAGGATATGAGGTTTACCTCAAAGTTACAGTGAAGTATTTAGCAATAATAGTATTCAGAGTTTTTTTAGTACGACATATCAACCTAAAATAGATGATGCTATTAAGATAAAAATTCAAACCCTTAAAGATATATTGAGGTCTTGTCAAATGGATTTCAAGTGTGGTAAGGATCAATAATTTCCCATAGTCAATTTTTATGAAAATAATGTCTTTCACTCGAGCATTCAGATGGACCCTTATGAAACCCTCTATGGAAATAAGTATAGAAACTCAATGTGTTGGGATGAATTTAGAGAAATACATATATTATAACCTATGTTAACTAAATATATAGTATAGAAAGTCATAGTCATTCATTAACACATCAAGGAAGATTAGAGTTGATATAGATGTTATGGTGACAATCATTGGTGAAATATAGAATTCAATGTTACTGAAAAGGTATTCCTATTAATTTATCCATGGATTAAGATTACGAGATTCATAAATAATTAAAATATTGGCCCTATTTATATTGTACCCTTTAAGATTATTGATCAATTATTGATTATATCTTATCACTTGGTGCTTCCACCAAACCTCTCTCAAGTTCATGGTGTGTTCCATGTATCTCTCATGAAGAAGTACATACCTTATATTTCACATTTAATAAAAATATAGGTTTTAACATTGGGTCATGATATTTCCTATAAAAAAGGAGGTGTAAATCTTGGATCTTAGAGATAAAGTGTTATAGAATATTACAACTCACTCGGTTAAAGTTCTCTAAAGGAATTATAAATTCGAAGAAGCAACTTGGGAACCCAAGGATGTGATGAAACAAATATATAATAGTTTTTATATCAAATTAATCGAATTTTATGTGTGAATTTTATTTTAAAGGTGTAGAATTTAACACCATAATATTTTATAATATATTTATTGTAACATCCCAAGTAAGTAATGAATAATAGATATTTTTATCTATGTCTATTAATGAATTATATAGTGTTTTAGAGGCTTAAAATGAAAATAAATCCAATCTTAAGCATGGAATACAGTAATATTCTTAAAAGATTGTTTTACTGCCTTTTGAAGGAAAACCCTTTTTAAATCAATATTTTGAAAATTTTATAATCTATATTCGTCAAAATAAACATATTAATTATGATTGGGACATTGAATTTTACATTGGATAAATTTTTGGTATTTTTCTGACAATGTTCATTTTTTTTAATGAATAGTGAAAAATACTGCATTTTACATCAAAACTGCTTTTTAATCTAATCTATTTATATGATTAGATTATCTTTTGAATTGTTATTAAAGTGTAATATGAATATATTTTTACCATTTAATCCAATGGTGGTCATTGGAATCAATTTCACTTTGAAATCGGACTTAAACTAGTATCAATCTTTTGATACTTATTGTTTCATAAAAACACGCTATTTGCTCTGACAGCGGGAATTAATTACTAAATTAATAAATGTGACTTATATGTTTTGAATTTTGTAAAATAGACTTCATTTTTGAATTTGGAATATCAAATATAGCTTAGGGTGAATTTTCGGTAATTTTCTGAAAAACTTCAATTTTTGATGAATAGTGAAACCACTAAGTGGTACTTATAAAAACTGATTTTCCGTTTAAATGAAATTTTGTCATCATTGTGTTTTGAATTTCAAAAATCCGACATACATGGTTGTCATTAAGAATTAAAATGTGGTCCAATGAGATTAAAATAATTTTTTGGTGAATAGTAACTTATTAAGTTTTTAATCGCGATTAGTGGTAATTAGTGTAGTTTAAGGAAAAAATAATGCTTTAATAATATGAGATGAGGTTGAAACATGTCCTACCCTCATTGGATGTGTCATGGCCGACCAAAAAAAATCCATGGGTCAACTTGGGGACCCCATGGAGCCACTTTGGTTGGGAAATGACATAAATAACTTTTTATTTAATGTAAAAGTAAAAATGACACAAACATAATATGTTTTACGAAAACAATTTTTACATTTGGTTATAAAGATCAGATTTTTGATTATAAATATTCATTGGAAAGATACAAATATTTACTACATCAGGATATTTTTGTTATAATTTTTATACATTAAATAAATTAATTTAATTATGACATCATGATGATGCAACGATGACCTCATTAATGAACAGTTTAAATAAAATGAAACGATAATATAAAATATCAGACCTAAACTTGTCCAAAAACTATTGTATGGGAATATTTAGAAGCCTTATCATCTTAAAATCGAAATATATCAATGTGGGACCTTATAAATTCGAAACACTTTTGAAAATAAAATAATAGTTTCATGATTTCCAAAAGTGCCCCTCCTCTCTTCTTATAAAAGGCCCCCACCTCTACCTCATTTCACACACTCCTAAAGCCTTTGGATCGGACATCCCCTACCCATTTACTCTCTCCACATCCCTCTCCTCATCCTATAGGATTCACTTTGGGCATAATCCTTTCAAAGGAAGCCTTTAGGCTCAAATCAAAAGGAGTTACACTTTTAAAGGTAATTCATTCTCTCATGTTCATTTGTTTTATTTTGCTTCTCCAACCCCCTAAAATCTTTTTATTTACTTATTTTGTAACAACACCAGTATATTCAATATACTAGGATGTTGTTATAAGATTTATTCGAGCTACACTCTCACACAACTACATCAAATGGTTAAAGAACATACGGTTTCCGTGGATGGAAAAATTCTGCCTCCCGAAACGCTGATTGTTCAATACTCCTTTAACACCTTCAAACGTAGCCATTATGATTTAACTATTTTTATATATGATATATAATATGTTTATTCTTTCCTTAAGATTCTGTATTTTTCATTTATGGCATACCATTATTGTTTCCATTATGGGTAAACACGATATCTTCATTTTAGGAAGTGCGGACTACCGTCCCCTGAAAGTGATTTGATTCGTTAATACCATATGTGGGATGTATAAAGGATAAAGTTAATGATATTATATATGTTATTATACTGTAATTATAATATACTCTTATATCATTATGATTCCATTCCATAAAATACGAAATAGAAATGGAAGTAGAGTTCATGCGTACGTACGGCTTACCGTCTCCATGAACGGTGCATTTCACTTCTTACCTCTAAATGTGATGTAATATTATAAATACATGTATATTCTGAATATATATGATATATATGTTATAAAAATCATTAATATCATTCTGGATACAACGAACCTTTGACCAAATTAACAACATGTAAGTGTAAGAAGTCTATTTTTGACTTAAGAACCAAATTCCGACAAAATGAACATTATTAACTTAAATGATTACATGATGTTCATAACATGGTATAAAAGGAATAATGAACTTGAAAAAGGTTCTTAAGCAAGTAGAGATTAACTCAAGTTTATTATTCATGAGATTAAAGAACGTCTGGGTCAAGTCAGATACGAGGTAAGGGAACTTCTTAACCCAATTTCTATTCTTTGGGTTAATCTCCTACTTTCAAATTATGTCATGATATTATTATGTCCTATATTGTATTTTTACTCTATTTATGTGTAATTATAGTTAATACACATAATAGATCTACTTTATTTAAAAAAAATGATCTTTTTATGGGACTTCGTCTCAATCTCCTTTCATTGAGGCATATTTTGTTTTATACACAACCTTCTTTTATACGGTATATAAACCCCTTTGACTTTTACGTTTATCCAAAAGGAATCTTTTTTATACGGAGAGTTTTACTAAACGAAAAAAGGGAATGTTTTTGTCGTATGTATACGGTGACAACGACTTCTCCACTACCGTGACCGTTATTTGATTTTCGGATTCCTCTACAAGCCATACCTTCTTTTTAAAAGAAAAATAAATACCATGTTTTAATTTTCTTTTATTTTGGTATTGAAAATGGTTTTCATAATGTTTTTATATCAATGTGTTGTATTGATATCTTGTGATTGAAAGGTGGAAATGTTATGTTTCCTTTATTCATGTTTTATGTGATATGATTATGTTGAGGTTCTTGGGCATTATTATGAAGATGGGTGGTTCTGTGATAAACTAAGGGCGGGTGAGCCCGATATAACTCTCTAATGCATTGGGTAACGTGAAGGAGTGAAACGTTAAGGTTTCTCCAAAGAGATTTAGGGAATATACTATGATGGGTATTCCAAACGTAACTAAGAGGGTTACTCCCTACGTAAGAATGTTATGAATGCCTCAAGTTACCTTTATGTCTTATGATTTCTTTGATTTATTCATGATTTGATGAGGTATGTTAAAGTGATTATGTTTTATGGGTAAAGTATGATCTCATCCTTATGTATATATGTACCCATGTTTCCTTTCCATATTTTTATATCCCTTACTGAGCGTTTTATGCTCATCCCATGTTTTTTTGAAATGTTTTTCACAGGTTAGGGGAAAGGTACATGATATGATGATAGTGTCAAGGAAGTGTCAAGAAAGAATCCATGTTTATTTTAAATATGTTTCCATTGATGGGAATGATGAATACTATCTTTATGTAACCACTTTGTCTATATGTGGAATGTAATGCAAGTTTTATGATCTAATTATCTAAAACTCTAAACCCGAAAAGATCCTCAATGTGTAATCTTGTAATAACTCAAGATTAAGTAAGGTTTAAGGCTAGGGCCTTATAGTTAGTATCAAAGGTCGGTTTAGATAACTTTAGGAGTTATAATTCTCTTAAATGATTATCCAAAAATATTTTTTTTTTGAAATGATATAGAATTTAAAGATTACCCTGTTGCTTCATCTAAGACATGTTTGTTCAGAATGGTTTTCCGCAGAGGAAACAGGGAAGCAGTGCTAGGAAGGCATACAGAAGGAAATAACCATCCGAATCAGCATCCTGAGATGATCGGAATTGGAACTGAACAGTTTGTTGCAGTAATGGCACAGTTGACTCAGGCTATAAATAGTGGTGGTATCCATGCACAAGATCAGCCAGACCAACCGCAGAGGAACATGTCAGTGGTGGAACATTTCATGAGGCAACAACCCCCATCATTCAGAGGATCATCTGACCCTGTGCTAGCTGAAGGGTGTATTAAAGCACTAGAGAAGATTTTCTATGTCATGGGGTGTTCAGACAATCAAAAGGTTAGTCTTGCTATTTACCGTTTGGAGGGTGAGGCAGATCAGTGGTGGTCGATGGTTAAAAATATCAGGGACGCTGATGAGATTTATGCTCTCGACTGGGATGAATTCAAAGGTATGTTTCTTGAGAAGTATTTTCCTAAGGCTGTTCGACTTAGGATGGAAAAGCAATTCTTGGAATTGAGGCAAGAGGAAGACTCAGTGGCTGCCTATGAAGAAAGGTTCACTCGATTGGCAAGGTATGCTCCAAATTTTATCCAAGACCTTGATAATAAAATGAATCGTTTTTACTCAGGATTAAACCCAAAATATCGAAAAGAATTAGCTTCTCGTGAGTTTAAAAGTTATGAAAAGCTTGTTCGATGTGCTGAGAAGGTGGAAATGGAGTTTTCCGATGACCAAGTGTTCTATAACAACCAGCAGAAGAAGAGACCGAGGTGGCAGGAGAAAGGTAAGAATTCTTCAAAAAAGTCTGATGGTAAGAAAACTAAGTTTCTAGTTTGTGATAAATGTGGCAAAAGGCGTGCTGGGGAATGTCTTCTGAATTCTGGAAAGTGCTACCGATGTGGAAAGATGGGACATAAGGCTCGTGATTGCACTGAAAAGGATCAAGGTGAAGTTAAGAACAAATTTTATTTACAGTTAGTGAAATGTTATAAGTGCAATGAGATGAGTCACTATGAAAATGAGTGTCCGACAAAGAGCTTGAGTGATGGGAAGCAGTTAGACTACAAGAAGAAAGAAGTGGTGAAATCCTTTGCAACTACTTCGGTAGACGTCGGGCCATCAAATGAAGTTGTATCAGGTACTTTGTTTGTTTTTTCAGATTATGCCAGTGTGTTGTTTGATTCGGGGTCTACACATTCTTTCATCTCTGAAACCTTTTCTAGTAAAATGGGAATACCATCTCAAGAAGTGACTCTTGAACTTTTGGTAAAAACACATGGGGGGAATGTTGAGGCAAAAAGAATTTATAAGAATCTTCTTATCCTTATCTATGGAAAGAACCTACTTGCAAACCTTATTGTTCTACCTCTAGTAGAGTTTGATGTTATCCTAGGTATGGATTGGCTCTCTATTTACCATGCTAAGATTGACTGTAGAGCTAAAGAAGTTTCTTTTCAGAAATACTTTTAGTTTGTGTACAATAATGAACCCCTACTATTGATAACTTATCAAGAGGCCAAGAAACTTGTAAAATATGGAAATGAATGTTACCTTTCACACATCGTTGAAAATAAAGGAACTGTTCAGATTAATGATGTGCCAGTGGTAAATGAGTATCCTGATGTTTTTCCTGATGAGTTGCCTGGAATAATACCAGATCGGGAAGTTGAGTTTACTATTGACTTAGTTCCTGATGCTAATCCAATTTCAAAACCCACTTATCGAATGGCTCAAATTGAACTTTTAGAGTTAAAGGAGCAATTGCAAGATTTATTAGAGAAAGGTTTCATTTGACCTAGCACATCACCATGGGGTGCTCCTGTCTTGTTTGTTAAAAAGAAAGATGGTTCAATGATACTTTGCATTGATTATAGAGCCTTGAATAATATCACTGTTAAGAACAAATATCCTTTGCCTCATATCGATGATTTGTTTGATCAGCTCCAGGGAGATCAGTATTTTTCAAAGATTGACTTGAGATCGGGGTACCATCAGCTGAAGGTAAAGGAAGCAGACGTTCTGAAGACTGCGTTTCGTACAAGATATGGCCATTATAAATTTTTAGTAATGCCTTTTGGTCTAACCAATGCACCTGCTGTATTCATGGACTTAATGAATAGAATTTTACATGAGTTCTTGGATAAGTTTGTGGTGGTTTTCATTGATGATATTTTGGTGTTTTCTAAAAGTAAAGAAGAGAATGAAAGACATTTAAGGGTTATCTTGCAAACCTTAAAAGAAAATAAATTGTATGGGAAATTCAGCAAGTGTGAGTTTTGGTTGCAACAAATTTCATTCCTTGGTCACATTGTTTCTAAAGATGGGATAACTGTTGATCCTGCAAAAACAAAAGTTGTGGATGATTGGCCAAGACCCACAAATGTAACTGAGATTCGTAGCTTCATTGGTTTGGCAGGCTATTACCGAAGGTTTGTTAGAAATTTTTCACGGTTATCTAGTCCAATGACTAAGCTAACTCGGAAGGGTGTTAAGTTTATCTAGACAAAATAATGTGATGATTGTTTTCAGGAATTGAAAAGAAGATTGGTGAATGCTCCAGTTTTGGCACTACCTTCCAGGAATGGTGAGTTTGTTATATACAGTGATACTTCATTAAAAGGACTTGGTTGCGTCCTAATGCAGAATGATCAGGTAATTGCTTATGCTTCACGACAGTTGAAAACTCATCAGGTAAATTACCCTACACATGATTTGGAAGTAGCTGCTTTTGTTTTTGCTTTAAAAATTTGGAGGCATCATTTGTATGGAGTAAAGTGTGAAATATATACCGATCACAAAATTTTAAAGTATATATTCACTCAGAAATAATTGAACATGAGACAAAGGAGATGGCTAGAATTAATCAAGGATTATGATTGTACAATTCATTACCAACCGGGAAAAGCAAATAAAGTGGCTGATGCTTTGAGTCAAAAAAGTAATGCTTCATTAGAAATGTTGCGTTTGGAACGTGATCCTTTGGTTAAGGATGTGATGAACTTTGGCATAAAAGTTGTTGGTGCAGGAAGTTCTTTTGTTTTGTTTCAGGTATCAGTGAGATCAACTCTATCAGATAGAATCAAGCAAGCACAGAAGCAAGACAATGAGTTGCAGAAAAAGGTAGAGTTGGTTCAGAAAGGTAAGTTGCCGGAATTCAACATTGATAATGATTGCGTTTTGAGATTTGGGAATAGATTGTGTGTGCCTTGTGATTCATAGTTGAAGAGAGAGTTGTTATGTGAAGCTCATAGTTCTCCATTTTCAGTTCATCCTGGCAGTACTAAGATGTATAGAGATCTGCGGGAGTATTACTGGTGGGATGGAATGAAAAGAGATATTGCTGATTTTACTATGAAGTGTTTGACATGTCAACAGGTTAAAGAAGAGCGACAGTTACTGAAAGGTATGCTTCAGCCTTTACCAGTGCCAGAGTGGAAATGGGAGAATATATCCATGGACTTTGTTATGGGATTACCGAAGACATCTCGAGGAAATAATGCAATCTGGGTTATTGTTGATCGCTTGACTAAATCTGCTCATTTCATTGCTATACGAGATACTTTTTCCCTAGATCAACTTTCCCATTTGTATCTTAAAGAGATAGTCATGTTACATGGAGTTCCTCTCTCCATTGTATCTGATCGTGATCCCAGGTTCACTTCTAACTTTTGGAAAGGCCTTCAGAAGTCGTTGGGTACTGAATTAAATTTTAGTACAACATTTCATCCTCAATCAGATGGGCAGTCAGAACGAACAATTCAGACCTCAGAGGATATGCTACGAGCTTGTTCGATGAATTATCAGGGAAGTTGGGACCAACATCTTTCTTTGGTTTAATTTTAATATAATAACAGTTTTCATTCCAGTATACAGATGGCACCATTTCAGGCATTATATGGGAAGCGGTGTCGAACTCCAGCTTTCTGGGATGAAGTGGGTGAAAGGAAGTTGATGGGACCAAAATTGGTAGAAGAGATGGCAGAACAAGTTCAGCTGATTCAGAAACACATGAGAATAGCTCAGAGCAGGCAGAAGAGTAATGCGGACAACAGGAGGAAGGATCTCTCTTTTGAGGTAGGTGATCATGTTTTTCTCAAAGTATCACCATGGAAAAGTGTGATGCGATTTGGTAAGAAAGGAAAGCTGAGTCCAAGGTTCATTAGACCATATGAAATTCTGGAGAGAGTTGGATCAGTTGCATACCGGGTGGCTTTACCTCCGAGTTTATCTCAGGTACACAATGTTTTTCATGTTTCGATGCTGAGAAAGTACATGCCAGATCCATCTCATGTTTTGAGTCCAGAGGTAGTTCAGCTGGAAGAGAACCTATCTTATGAGGAACAACCGGTCCAGATTCTTGACCATAGGGAGCAAGTGTTACAGAATAAGGTGATTCACCAGGTAAAAGTTTTGTGGAAAAACCACATGATTGAAGAGGCAACATGTGAATCTGAAAATGCAATGAGGGATAAGTACCCCCATTTATTCGATAAGTAAATAAATTGCAGGGACACAATTTTCTAAAGGGGGGAAGGATGTAAAATCCCAAGTTAGTAATGAATAATAGATATTTTTATCTATGTCTATTAATGAATTATATTGTGTTTTAGAGGCTTAAAATGAAAATAAATCCAATCTTAAGCATGGAATACACTAATATTCTTAAAAGATTGTTTTACTGCCTTTTGATGACAAACCCTTTTTAAATCAATATTTTGACAATTTTATAATCTATATTCGTCAAAATAAACATATTCATTATGATTGGGACATTGAATTTTACATTGGATAAATTTTTGGTATTTTTCTGACAATGTTCATTTTTTTAATGAATAGTGAAAAATACTGCATTTTACATCAAAACTGCTTTTTCATCTAATTTATTTATATGATTAGATTATCTTTTGAATTGGTCTTAAAGTGTAATATGAATATATTTTTACCATTTAATCAAAATGTGGTCATTGGAATCAATTTCACCTTGAAATCGAACTTAAACTAGTATCAATCTTTTGATACTTATTGTTTCATAAAAACATGCTATTTGCTCTGACAGCGGGAATTAATTATTAAATTAATTGATGTGACTTATATGTTTTGAATTTTTTAAAATATACTTCATTTTTTAATTTGGAATATCAAATATAGCTTAGAGTGAATTTTTGGTAATTTTCTGAAAAACTTCAATTTTTGATGAATAGTGAAACCACTAAGTGGTACTTATAAAAACTGATTTTCCGTTTAAATGAAATTTTGTCATCATTGTGTTTTGAATTTCAAAAATCCAACATACATGGTTGTAATTAATAAGTAAAATGTGGTTCAATGAGATTAAAATAATTTTTTGTTGAATAGTAACTTATTAAGTTTTTAATCGCGATTAGTGGTAATTTGTGTAGTTTAAGGAAAAAATAATGCTTTAATAATATGAGATGAGGTTGAAACATGTCCTACCCTCATTGGATGTGTCATGACAGACCAATACAGGCCATGGGTCAACTTGGGGACCCCATGGATCCACTTTGGTTGGGAAATGACATAAATAACTTTTTATTTAATGTAAAAGTAAAAATGACACAAACATAATATGTTTTACAAAAACAATTTTTACATGGGGTTATAAAGATCAGATTTTTGATTATAAATATTCATTGGAAAGCTAAAACGATTTAATACATCAGGATATTTTTGTTATAATTTTTAGACATTAAATAATTTAATTTAATTATGACATCATGATGATGCAACGATGACCTCATTAATGAACAGTTTAAATAAAATGAAACGATAATATAAAATCTAAGACCTAAACTTGTCCAAAAACTATTGGATGGGAATATTTAGAAGACTTATCATCTTATATTAGAAATATATCAATGTGGGACCTTAGAAATTCGAAACACTTTTGAAAATAAAATAATAGTTTCATGATTTCCAAAAGTGCCCCTCCTCTCCTCTTATAAAAGGCCCCCACCTCTACCTCATTTCACACACTCCTCAAGCCTTTAGATTGGCCATCCCCTGCCCATTTACTCTCTCCACATCCCTATACTCATACTATAGGATTCCCTTTAGGCATAATCCTTTCAAAATAGGCCTTTAGGCTCAAATCAAAAAGAGTTACACTTTTAAAGGTAATTCATTCTCTCATGTTCATTTGTTTTATTTTGCTTCTCCAACCCCCTAAACTCTTTTTATTTACTTATTTTGTAACAACAACAGTATCTTCAATATACTAGGATGTTTTTATAATATTTATTCGAGCTACACTCTCACACAACTACATCAAATGGTTAAAGAACATACGGTTTCCGTGGATGGCGAAATTCTGCCTCCCAAAACGATGATTGTTCAATACTCATTTAACACATTCAAAGGTGGCCATTATGATGTAACTATTTTTATATATGATATATAATATGTTTATTATTTCCTTAAGCTTCTATATTTTTCATTTATGGCATACCATTATTGTTTCCATTATGGGTAAACATGATATCTTCATTTTAGGAAGTGCGGACTACCGCCCCCGGAAAGTGATTTGATTCGTTAATACCATATGTGGGATGTGTAAAGGATAAAGTTAATGATATTATATATGTTATTATACTGTAATTATAATATACTCTTATATCATTATGATTCCATTCCATAAAATACGAAATAGAAATGGAAGTAGCGTTCATGCGTACGTACAGCTTACCGTCTCCATGAACGGTGCATTTCATTTCTTACCTCTAAATGTGATGTAATATTATAAATACATATATATGCTGAATATATATGATATATATTTTATCCAAATCATTAATATCATTATGGATATAACTAACCTTTGACAAAATTAACAACATGTAAGTGTAAGAAGTCTATTTTTGACTTAAGAACCAAATACCGACAAAATGAACATTATTAACTTAAATGATTACATGATGTTAATAACATGGTATAAAAGGAATAATGAACTTGAAAAGGGTTCTTAAGCAAGTAGAGATTAACTCAAGTTTATTATTCAGGAGATTAAAGAATGGCCGGGTCAAGTCGGATACGAGGTAAGGGAACTTCTTAACCCAATTTCTATTCTTTGGGTTAATCTCCTACTTTCAAAATATTTCATGATATTATTATGTACTATCTTGTATTTTTACTTTATTTATGTGTACTTATAGTTAATACACATAATAGATCTACTTTATTTAAAAAAATGATCTTTGTATGGGACTTCGTCTTAATCTCCTTTCATTGAGGCATATTTTGTTTTATACACAACCTTCTTTTATATGGTGTATTAACCCCTTTGACTTTTACGTTTATCCAAAAGGAATCTTTTTTATACGAAGCGTTTTACTAAACTACAAAAGGGAATGTTTTTGTCGTACGTATGCGGTGACAATGACTTCTCCGCCGCCATGACCGTTATTTGAGTTTCGGCTTCCTCTACAAGCCATACCTTCTTTTTAAAAGAAAAATAAATACCATGTTTTAATTTTCTTTTATTTTGGTATTGAAAATGGTTTTCATAATGTTTTTATATCAATGTTTTGTATTGATATATTGTGATTGAAAGGTGGAAATGTTATGTTTCCTTTATGCATGTTTTATGTGATACGATTATGTTGAGGTTCTTGGGCATTATTATGAAGACGGGTGGTTCCGTGATAAACTAAGGGCGGTTGAGCCCGATATAACTCTGCAATGCATTGGGTAACACGAAGGAGTGAAACGTTAAGGTTTCTCCGAAGAGATTTAGGGAATATACTGTGATGGGTATTCCAAACGTAACTAAGAGGGTTACTCCCTACGTAAGAATGTTATGAATTCCTCAAGTTACCTTTATGTCTTATGATTTCTATGATTTATTCATGATTTGATGAGGTATGTTAAAGTGATTATGTTTTATGGGTAAAGTATGATCTCATCCTTATGTATATATGTACCCATGTTTCCTTTCCATATTTTTATATCCCTTACTGAGCTTTTTATGCTCATCCCAAGTTTTTTTGAAATGTTTTTCATAGGTCAGGGGAAAGGTACATGATATGATGATAGTGTCAAGGAAGTGTCAAGAAAGAATCCATGTTTATTTTAAATATGTTTTAATTGATGGGAATGAAGAATACTATCTTTATGTAACCACTTTGTTTATATGTGGAATGTAATGCAAGTTTTATGATCTAATTCTCTAAAACTCTAAACCCGAAAAGATCCTCAATGTGTAATCTTATAATAACTCAAGATTAAGTAAGGTTTAAGGCTGGGGCCTTATATTTATTCTCAAATAAATTAAATTTCTTTAATAGCTTGTGATATAGGAAACCCTAAGTCTAAATGAAAAATAATATAATATACCATTATAAACTAGCCTTTATAATTGGAAAATTGAATAAGAATAACCACATTTTGAATATATATATATATATATATAAGTTTTATATCAATAAAATATATTAAAAAATAAGTACTCAATTTTTAATAAATTCATTATATGCTTTAAAAATATATTTATTCCTCAAAATGGTTTTTATTTTTTTGTGAGAAAATAATATAATTAATTTTTAATAATTTTAGAAAATTTAGTTTACAAAGTTAACATAATTTATAAAATAAAAATATCAAAATGTTTTTGGATTTAATTTTTAAATATTTTATGAGAAGATTTATTTTTCATTGAATAGTGAAAAATACAAATATTTATTAAACATTTGTCTTTTGTTTTTAGAGTTAAAAAATTTAGATTTTATTTTAAAATGTTTTTAAAAGAAAATTTATTTTATTTATATAATTAATAATCAATTTAAGGTAATCATAATTAATTTTATTTTTGATTTTGGTATAAAAACATTTTATAATTAAGAAAATATTTTTCTAGAAAACTATTTTTCATCGATTTTTAAGGGATTAATTTTAAATTAAATTAAGTCACTTATGTGAATTTAACTTGATAAAATGGACTCCATATTTTAAATCATCATAAATAATAATATATAATAATTCAAATATAATTTTTTGTCATAATGAACAGTAAAAATAGTAAAAATTTATTACTATGATTAAAGTTAAAACCGGTTTACCATGGGTTAAACCAAAAGATAACTTTAATTTTTCCAATTAAACTTGTATAATTCCTATTGGATTGTGATATTTAAACTTTATTATATTCTAAATTCAAATATATATCCATTTTAACCAGTTTTCCTTTGTATGAAATTATTATTTATTAATATTTTATGAAATTCTAATTGAGTCCTCTACCCCACATAAAAAAAGACACCCCTCATTTGTATTATTTTCACAATTTTTAGAAATCTAGATCAAAAAATCCCTACCCAATTATCTTATTAACTTCCCTATTAATTGATTATAGGTTCTCATATTCTTAAAATGTCATTTGAATAGTCCTTAAAAATTACCTAAAAGAGTCCAACCAAAGGAGAGGTAATCATCCAAGCTAGCCACTTTCAAATGTTTCTCTTCTTGTACGAATTCTAAATCAAATTTATTCATCATAAAATAATATATTAAGTATCTTAAATATAATTAAATGTTAGTATTATTATTTAGCCTCCATTATGCACCCTAATTTCCTTCAAATTGGAAGAGAAAGTGTCACTCGTGCATACTTGTGGACTATGTCTCCAAAAAGTGATACAATTCAATTTCTATAACCATATTTATTTTATGGTTATTATGATGGTTTTAAAGTTTATATACGATATTTATAAAATATTTATTCTTCTATAATTATATTTTCATATCTACCTTCTTACCTTCCCATCCGTTGGAATATGGTAACGTCACTCGTGCATATGTGTGGACCACCACCACCACAAAGTGACGTGATTCATTTTTCATTTATATTCTAATTGGATGTAAATAAGGATATATTTGAGGAATATATTTATTTAATTTATCATATAATTATTTTTCTGTAATGATAAAATAATATTTATCTTTATTTCCTTCTTTTAATTAGAAAATTGAAACATTGTTCATGTTTATGTGCGACCTACCATCTCTGTGAATTATTTAAATAATTTTTCTATATCTATATTTTATGTATAATTATAAATACATATATATTAACATATATAATCCATGTATAATAAAAAAATTTAGAGTTTATGGAACTATGATCAAATTACAAGGACCATAACTGCAAAACTAAAACATTATTGAAAAATGAAGCAGTTAACACCCAGAAACAACGATTTTAATAATGAATTATTAATAAATGGATGTTTAAATGTTATAAGTGTATAATATATGATATTTTAAGTATAAAAATGATTCTTATTTAAAATTATAATAAATTTAAATTTATTATAAATAATTTTAGATAGTTTCAAATAAAGTCAAACTTGTGGAAAGGGATTTTAATTTTAGTGTCATTTTAGTCGGGATTATTTATGCTTGAATTTCAATTGAAGGAAATTATATTATCCTTTTCTAATAAAAACAATTAATTTTATTTTAATCTGGTAAAGCATAAAATTTCCAAGTAATAGTACCATTTTATAATCATTGGAAATTAAAATGATTTTGAAAATATTTTAAAGAAAAACAAACTTTTTTTCCTCTTTGGTCGAGAATATTTTCATTCCATGTCCATGTTTTATTTAAATTATTTTCAAAAATGTTTTAGATATTTTTTTTGAAAAGGTAATTCCTTGGTCAAAGACCAAAGCACCATTTATTAATTAAAGAAACAAAAGTTTACAGAAGATGAAAATATGGGATTCTTTTACAATCTCTATCAAAAAGATGAAATAAATTAGCTGGAAGGGTATCCAGCCAAGTCATGTTCTGATGAACACCTTTGTTGGAAAGGGCATCAGCAACAACATTTGCTTCATGGAAGGCATGAGTAGCTATGTAGTCAATCCCATGGAGCGATTTCAGGCAATTCATCCAGAGAGTAGTAAGCAGCCAGGCGAGATGAATAACACCATTCCAAATGGCATGGACAATGGTGGTAGAATCAGATTCAATACAAAGCTTTCTCCATCCTCTTTGAAGCGTGAAATCAACTGCGTGGATGACTCCCAACATTTCAGCTTCCAAAGATGAAGAAATACCACATCCACTATAGAAGAAACCCTGACACTGGTTAGAGGAGTCTCTAAAGATATCTCCACAACTGGCAGGGCTTGGGTTGCCCTTTGAGGCACCATCAACGTTCACTTTGATCCATCCTGGCATTTGTGATTTCCAGAAAACTTCAAAGGAATGTCTGGGCTGCAGAAAAATAACCAGAACCCGGATATGTAAAAGGATCTCAAAGTCACCAATAGATTTGTTGCCACAACCTTTTTGAATTGAAGCAGCTTCATGGATCGCAATGAGAATTCGATTTTTTCCTTCATTGAGACTAAATGACTGCTTATTATGAATAATATCGTTTCTGACGTACCAAATCTTGTGAAGGATTTCTGCCACTACTGCAAGAAATATATTTTTAATTTGTTGAGAGGCTTCATGTCTGGTAAATTTTTCCAAGAACAAACAAATCGAGTCAGATAAGGACCAACAACAATTAAATAAGTCAAAAATATAATTCTATAAAGCAGGGGTCCTAGCACAAGACAAGAAGAGATGATCATAATCCTTCATGTGTTGATTACACAAATGACATTTAGAGTATAGTTGAATGCCAAAAGTTTGCAGGCCAATTTCAGTGGGAAATCTATTATGTGCAATACGCCAAATAAGAGTGAACCTTGAGGGTTTGATCCAAGGCTTGTTAAAGATACTCACCCATTGATGATTAGATTCATTTCTAGAGAAATTTTGCTTGTAGAATTTTTTTGAATCACGAATACCATTAGCAGCAGGTTCCCAAACAAGGAAATCTCCAGAAGTAGAAAATGGATAATTATCAATGATCCGCGCATTGTTTTCAGGGAGATCATACCTATGCGATTGTAAAACATCCTTGATAGTATGACTAGTATCTTCTGGAGTATTATTAAGAGGTAACAAAGATATCTAGGGGTTACCAATCCAATTGTCAGACCAAAAATTAATGCAGGAGTCAGCGCTAACCATCCATCTAGAGTTTTCCATAATCTTATGATAGGAGTCCCTAATGGAAGGCCATATTGAGGAGTTAATGACATTAAAATTCCCTTTCAAAAGTTTCTTAAAAAATCTATGATTTAAAAATTTAGAAGCTTTAGATGTAAAATTTATGAGACGCCAAGTGAGTCTATCTTGAAGGGCATCATTAAACAATTTTAAATTTTTGATACCAATTCCTCCATTATCAAGAGGTTTACAACAGGTCTTCCAAGGGATGGTGACAATATTCTTTTCAAAAATACTTCCCCTCCAAATGAAATTTTTAGTAAGGGTATTAATTTTCCTGAAGCTACCTGCGGGCCATTTATAATTCATGAGAGTATAGACCTTTTTAGAGACAATGGTCGATTTAAAAAGGCATATTCTACTGTACATGGATAGGGATTTCCCCTTCCAAGTAGAGAGTTGATTTATAATTTAATCAATAGTATTAGAAAAGTAGAAAGATTTAGGTTTCCCCCAAAATATCGGGATGCCCAAGTAAGTGAAAGGAAAAATACCTTCTTTAATTCCAAGATTATTGGTAATGATAGTTTTTCTTCTTGCAGGGAAGTTTTTTCCAAAGAAAATTTGAGATTTATTCAAGTAAATGGCTTGACCTAAAATTTTCTCATAATGAGAAATAGATTGTTTAAGAACATGAATGTTTCTTTGGTCTTCTTTGAGAAAAAAAGATGATATCATATGCATATAGAAAGTGAGTGGGAACATTTAGGTTTCTGGCAGCTTTTATGGGTTTAAGCTTATTTTGATCAACCAGATTATTGAGGACTCTTCTTAAGTAATCTTCAGCAATAACAAAAAAAATGGCCGAAAGAGGGTCTCCCTGCCTAACACCTTTAGAACATTTTAAAAAACCACAGGGGGTGCCATTGATCAAAATGGAGATAAGAGCTGAGTGAAATAAATTTTTAATTGTCCTGATAAAAGTCTCATGAAAACCAATGTTTTTTAAGACTTTGAAAATGAAATCCTAATCAATGGTATCAAAATCTTTTATAATATCATGTTTTATGGCAACACTCTCCCCACTTGTGTTTTTATTTAGGAAATTAGTACATTAGAAGGCAAGAAAAATTCAATCTTGAATGGACCTTCCTTTAATGAAACCAAACTGATTCCATGAGACGATTTTATTACATATAGAGACAAGTCTATTAGAAATAATTTTAGCAATGATTTTGTAAAGAGTGGTAATTAGCGCAATAGGTATAAATTGATGTATCTCTGAAGAGTTTTCAACCTTCAGTATTAAAGTAAGGAATTGAGAATTAATTCCATGAGGAAGAGATCGATGAGTAAAAAAGGATCTCACAAGATTACAAACATCAGAATGTAAGACATCCCAATGTTTTTGTTAGAAACCATTATTGAAGCCATCTAGTCCACGCGCACTGTCCAGTTTTAAAATAAAGACTATATCTCTGATTTCATTCTCAAGGGGAATACTTAAGAGAGACTCATTAACATTTTCATCCACCATTAAAGGTATAATATCAGATCTAAGGTCAATATTATTCTCAGGACCATTAAAGATGTCATAAAAGTAAGAGATAACATGTTCCAAGATGGCCTCTTCAGTGTCAATGATCAAATCATTATGTATAAGTTTAGTAAGAGGACGATTGGATTTACTGATTCTTTGGAGGGAGTTATAAAATTTAGTATTTTGATCCCCATCAGTAAGCCATTTTGTCCTAAACATTTTCATACAAATATTATCCTTAAAGGTGAGTAAAGAGTTGAGTTTTAAAGAAATATTAGCCTCTGATTGAGGGTCCACATTAAAGTATGAGTTGGTACTGTGTGTTTGGATTTTCCCAATCTATTTTTCAAGAGTAGAAATGTCTAAATCCATTTGAGAGCTTCTGGTTTTACACCAGCATTTGAGGGCATGCTTCAAGGTTTTCAACTTGAATATACAGGCAAAGGAATCATGATGATGTTTCATAGAATTACAAGTGTTTTAAATAAAAGTGACACAATTAGGATCCAAAGACCAAGCATTGTTAAATTTAAAAGTAAGGGTAAGTTTACGTTCATTAATGAGGGAGCTAAATAAAATAGGATGATGATCGGAGTTAAGTCTAGGCAGAGTTATACTAGAGACATTATCCCAAATGTCAAGCGCTCTCATGTTAACAAAGGCCCTATCAAGCTTAATTTTGACTTTTTATGGGAAATGTGAAAGGAATATTTATTTTTATCTACATAGAAATAATTTAATTTATCATTATAATGAATATTATATTATTTGAATATTCCTTTAAATTTTTCTAATTTTATTTTTGAATAATTTTTTTATTAATGTTTTAGAATTTTTTATATTATAAATAATTGATTTAAAGATGAAAAGTGTATTTTACATAAGAAATTTTCCACTAGCCTTTTAAATAAATTTTTCATCTATGTAACATAATTTGATGTTACTTATGTTTTACTGGGGATTTTATTTAATGATACCATTTTTATTCTTTCTCTATATGGTTTATGGTTATGACGACGAAATATAAATGAAACCTATTTTCATTTCCATGTTTTAAGTCATTATGAATATTTCTATGATCTTATGGATTACATATGATTGGATTTATGATTATTTGATGAGTGAGGAAATAATTATATAGATATATAATGAATGTTACAAATATTAATGTTCTATAGGATCAAAGTGTACATAGGATGTTAACCAAATCCTGAAAGCGGGTAAACGAGAGATTATCCCAAGCCTGAAACAGGTACATGGTAGTTAGTCCAAGATTAAAATGTGATAAAGGTTTTATTGGGTGGACATAAAATTAAATATATATGATTATGATTATTACACACCTCATTCCAATACTTTATGATAATATTTTATTCCTATCTTATGCTCTCAGGGCTCATGTTCTTTGATTCCTTTACGATTCATACCTTATGAACTGCCAAGAATTATGCCATGACTCATGTTTATGATCTATGAAATACTAGTTATTGTTTTCAAAGGTTAATTTCATGTTATCATACCTTTATTATTTTTTTATATTTAAATTTTTATTAATAAATCATTTTTTACCCTTACTAAGCATCTACGACCACCATTTATTTTTTTTCTTTTCGATAGGATATGAAAAAAGGTTTTGTGTATAATGTTTCAAAGAAAGGTTTAAATCATGGTATACTAAGTGGGAGATGATGCAGATCACTTACATAATAGTTTTTTATGTACCCAATTATTTACATACACTAAAACATTAAAGTTTTGGCATGTACCATAATGTTATGTAATCATTATTCATTTAATAAGATGTAAAATTTATGTATAAATATTTTTGGTCACTATATTTTCCGAGTAGTAAGGATTTTGGGTAACTTTACTTTCCTTCATTGATTAATGATCATTATCTTGAACTTATAATTTGGAAACATTCTACCCTTCAGTGTATGCTTGCCTAATTAAGAAAGATTTCAAGATTGTGGTATCATCTAAAAGTAATCTGTCTTGGAACAATGCCTTGATAGTAGGTTTATGGTGTCTAGAATAATGTATTCAACTAGTAAAAGATAAATATTATTGATATCCATGATTTAAATTATTATAATTGTTATATAATTCTCCAAATTTATTGTTAATTATGGCTATATGTTGTTTACTAATTCCCTCTGTAATATTTATTTTGCATTTATTCTATGAAAGCTTTAGTTATATATTTCACTTATTGAGAGTTTGAGATCACCCATTATTATGTTTCAATTTCTCCGGGTTATGGAAAAAATTAGTATATATTAATTTTTGGTAAGGATAACATGTTTGAAATAATTTGTTGGAGACATTGAAGAATTTCCATTAATTAACTTGTTTCATATATAAAAAGATAATTGTCCTTTTGATACTAAGAACATTGAATTTTTTAGTTTATGTTTTTTTAAATATATGAATATATAAACCTAAAAAAATCCATTAGATGTAATAGATTCCATAATAATTATTTATTTTGTAATTATGGGTGGTTATATCTAGGATTTTACATTTTTTATCAAATAAAGTGTGTAAAATATGAGTTTATGAGCATCTGATCTGAGAGTGCAGGTCTGGGGAATCATAGTTGGTATTAATTGAATGGTATAGATTATTATCTAGATTAATATGTTTATTGAGGATAATTTATATATTGATAAAATATGGTTGTTCATAATTCAATGGTATCAAAAAACATTTTGGATTAGAATACGAATTAATGATAAGGTAACAATGCACATGTTTATTGGGGACTAGGTTTAAGTAAACCCTGAAAAAACTCTAGATTTAAGTCAAAGTATATGATGATATCATAAGGGTTGTTTAAATTATTTAGTATGTGGTTTTCCCAGAAATACATTTCATTCTAGATACTGATAAGAGGATGTGGTTGTGTCATGGTTTCACCTAGGGGTATTCATCCTGAAAAAGGTTGTATGAGAATTCAATCAATTGTCACTCTGATGCATGATGAATAAGACTAAGATTTCACACTAGGATAGACTCTCTTATGGGATATTTTTTTCAATAACATTCTAGTTATGAACCATTATGAAGTATTTAATATTGATTTTAACTTTTTTAGGTTAGAGAACCTAATTGCGAAATGTTTATGGATAACTTACGATTGAACAAGGAGAGTCATGGGCTGATCTCAAAGTATCATATATTAAAATAAATTTGTCACAAGGGAATACATATTTAGATTGATGTTTATGTATTCATATTTTGGATATTATTATAATACGTTTTGTTTTAGTATATGGATAAAACAATATCATGGAAATGAAGTTGAGAAATTTACATACCCAAAAACAAATATATTTTATAACCAAACAATAGAGAATACTTAAATGGATATTAATTTTAGTATATGTCTATTACGACTGAAAAATTGATTTTCTTAGTCTTACCTAAGTTAGTTTTATTTGCATAATAATGATACTCTTGGATATTTCCATTAGTGAGTGATATTTATCAATGATATTCTACTATATTCTAAACATTTTGAGGATTATGATAAATATATAAGGATTATTTATTATTAGTTTTACTTTAAAGGTATGGTGAAATAAATTAAATGATATTAATAACATTAAAATGTGATTTTATATCAATATTACATTTTTTTTGGTATAACTTCTAGAGAACACATAGTTGAAGTTTGGATAACTTTTATGTCTAATATAGACATGATGACTAAGATAATAAAGGGTGATTTTATTTTTAAGAAATAAGTTAGATAATAATTGTAAACATTGGGATATATAATTGATACATTATATTTTTTAGAGGATATCCTCATTTTTTGGATTATGATATATAATTAATAGTGTTAGATCTTATGAACTAGTCATTAATACCATTTTAGGGTTAAAGATAAAATTAAATTTTAGAGGAATATATAATCTCAATGTGGTTTAATGCCTTAGAGATTTTTTTTTGGAGTGTAATGTTGTTGAGATTATATGGTTAGAGTTTATACATACTTGGGTTTATGATTATAGGAATGGATAAATTTTTTAAGGAAGGATATATAGATTTTTTAGAGTATATATTTCAATTATTATTGGTTTTAGAATATTTTATGAATTTCCAGGGTAATTTTTTCTCTATTTTAAGGATTTGGTTACGAAGTATTAGATAACCAAACATAAAGTAACCTAGGTTAAAATTACGAAGATATGTGTTGATATAGTTTGAATGAAAATATTATAGGCTAGCACGGATGATAAACATCATTATCTTATAAGATAATGAAAGTAATAGAAATTCAATATTACTCCTATTGCTGGGATTTGGTCATGATAATGAAGGTAAGAAGGTACTATGACCCTCAAATCGTGTTGTGGATTATTTACTAGATTATTATTATACCCATCATAGTGTATTAGATAATATTTTATTGAGTGTTAATTCACTTCCAAAATGATTTTTTTATTAAAGGTAACTTTTGGTAAAATTATTATTGTATCCCAAGTTGATGTTTAAGGAGATAGGAGTCTAGTTGTTATTCCATTAGATAGAATTGATGTGAACCTTGTAATGTATTAAATATTTAAATATAGTCTCTCAATTAATTTAATAATGGATAGATTACCAATAAAACTTTCATTATTATAAAATGGATGAGGGTGGATAAAACAACCAGCTACCACTACTGAGAGATCTTATTATCATTTCAATAGTAGAGGAAAACAATGGATCATCTTCATTACTAACCATCAATGCACTTCCTCTTTGTATAGAGAATAATGTAGCTAGAGAAGTTAAAATAACCACAAAAATGGTGGAATTAAAATAAAGACCCCATCCACCACTAATAGTGCAATAGGACTTGATGGTGGGGGTGGAAAATGGGTTATTCTCTCTGTGACCCTGATGCTGGGAGTAGTTCATGAATTAGGTTTCATGCCCTAGGAAACATGATCCCGAGTAAAATGTGTGAGAAATTGTTTTGGTATTAGATTTACATGTTGGGTAATATAAAGTTCCACCTATAGAAGACATGGAGATTTATCCATATCCTAATAAAATTCAGTTGATAAGCCTTCACAGTTCATGTAACACAAGGACTAGTGCAATAATCAGAAGAAGGGATTAGTGGATATTTATTAAAGTTGCTGGTGTAGGTGAGGTATATTTTTTAAATGTCACTGGATGTTGAGGTGGAAAAATCTAATATATAAAGTAAATAAACAGTTTTACATGTGGATATTAGAAATCCTTATAAAGCCGAAGATATTCTTTATTGACTTCATCATTCAAACTCAACCACCCACTGATGATACTAAGTTGAAGAAGCATGGGTGATGAGAGATAGATGTATGTGGTATGTCCATTTATGTGAATTTGTATGCATACCGATTACCAAAATAGGGAATTATAATTCATAGCAACCTTTGATAATAAATATAATAAGTATGACTACGAACTCACGTAGAAATAAAATAGGTCTTAAAACCAAACCATGAGTGGTATTTTGTTCAAATGGTCAGGAAGAAATTCAATATATAGATATGCCCATATGTGAGTTTCCTAGCCTTAAATATGATATAAATTTTGTTACTTATAGAAAATTACACACTATGGATACTCTAAGATATTTATCTAATAATTAAAATCGTGAGGATGGAATTAATTTTAGGAGAGGGAGAATGTAACACACTAATTTTCTAATTATATTTAAATAAGTCAGTGTGTTCAATAACTTTTTATTCACACAAAATCAAATATAAACAAAAAAAATATATTAGAGTAATATTATTAATCAACCTAATATGTTAATCAATTAAAAATCATTAACTATAGAATATAAATTGTAAATATCAGTTAATTTTGAATAAATGTGTTTTTAATCAAATCAGTTTTCTTTTTATTTTTAATTTCTTAGTAAAAGATAAATTAGAAATTTTTTATCTTTAATTATGTAATATAAAACTATTTTATAAATTTATAATATAAAATTTAAATTAGTTTGAATTTTTTATACTTTTTATAAAATAATTCGTTTTTAGGTGAATAGAGAAAAGTGCTGATTTTTTTAACATTGTCACTTTTATATAAAATGTAATTTTATGAAAGCATATTCATTTAAAAAAATATATTCAAAAAATTAAATAATTAATTTAAAAATAATATTTTCAATTTATTAAACCCATTAATATCATTTTATAAAATCAAGTAATATTATATAAATAAAGATTTTTCATCTATTTCATTAATTAAATGTATAAATGGGGAAATTAAGATTTTGATTTATCATAATGTCACATATTTATTATTAAAACAATAATAATATTCTTAATATCATTAGAATTAATATCATTTATATGTTTTCCTATTCATAAACTTTTGGTTTAAAAAACACTTTTCTTAAAAACCGGTTCTTAGACGATACATGCAATAATGTTTAGATTAATTTCCATACACATAGAATGTAAATTTTACAAAATTATTCTTATATTTTATATTTTTTTTATTTATATATTATGGAAAACTTCATTTTTAGGTACAAAATTAATATTATTAGGTTTAATGCTAATTTTCATGATAATAGTGAAATTATTATTTTAAAATTATTATTTCTTTAATATCAAGTAATTTATATTGAATCAATTAAATTAATCCAATTTAATTCAGAAATCTAATAAAAATATATATAAATATATTAACACTCATTTAATTAGTAATCAATACAAAATAAAATTAAGAATCTATAATGATCCAAATGTCATTTTTCTACTACAATAGTTTTTCTTCACATTATATGATTTAATTTATAAGATACTTTCACAATGTTTAGAAATTGAATTTAATTAATTATATGTTAAATTTATTTCCATAAAAATGAAATTTGATTATATGTTTTATGTTGTATTTTTAATAAAACATAAAAGTACTTAGTAAAAAACTAGTTAAATAGTTTAAAAATAAAAGTGTAAAATGAAAAAGAAATTGAAGGAAAAACCATATAACATGTTTAAAACATGTGTTTAAAGACTTTTTTGAGTCTTTATTGACCCAAATACACTGAAAAATCAATTGTTTCAAATATTTTGATCTATAGAACTTATATTATTGTCATGCCATTATTAAAATATAAAGGGAAAAGTGTCCTTTTACTCTCTTGTAAAAGGGGATCACCTGCATCCTTTAAAAAACACACATTCCATTCTGAATTGATTTTAATTTTGGGAAAAATATCATCTCCAATAGTTAATTCAAAAGATTCCATGACCTTAGTAACACTAATTAACCCTAATCCTTTCAATTCTAAGAAGTATTTGAAGGAGTGATCAAGTATACAACGTAAGTATTATCTCCTTACTATGTTTTTCCCCTTCATATTATTATCTGAAATCTATTAATATATAAGAATATAATGAGATATGTATAATTATTATACATGTATATTATTATATTAATTTATTAGCCATTATTTATTCCTCACCATCTACAAAGGAAAAAAAGTTGTAGTCAGTGTGTTGCATGGACTACCTCCTCCACAAAGAAACATCTTTCTTCTATCATAAATTCAATTAATGTATGATCAATAATATGTAATGTATGAATAAATATGATATATATAATGTAAATATGATTATCAATTTTTAAACTATCATTTACCTTATTCCCCTCTCATTCATTTAGAAATGGAAACAATAATCATGCATACTTGCAGACTATCATCCCCACGGGCAATGAGTTTTAATTTTCATCTTATCCCATAATGGTTGTAATTAAATTTTTATTTAATATATAAAAATTATTTAAATAAAAATATTAATTTTATATAAATTATGAATATATTTTATAACACTTTATACCATGGTCAACATACATAAGTAGTTATGAAAAATAGTCAAACAACCTTAAGTAACCGATATAGGTTTGAAAAATTTATAATTAATTAATATAATATGACAAAAAAATAATTTTAAATTAAATAAATAAGAATATTTTGAATAATAAGGAATATAACAAAGTCAATTTGATTATTTAGAATGTCAGGTGTGTTCACAGTACAAATATAAAACATGCTAAGGGTTTTCATCTCAAATTCTTCTTATTGAGACATTTTCAGTATTATGAACCTAATTCCATTTATGTGGTTTATATACTAAATATTTTAGATATAATATATTTATGTATATTTTAATAATGGAATTTTAATTTCAATTAAAATCTTCCTCTTTCAAGGGGTTATGATTCAAATGTTTCTCAATCTGTATGGGTTTTTTCGGTCTGAATTCTAATTCTTTGAGACATAATATATTTTGTGTACCATTTATTTCTTTTTTAGGGTTTATTCACATTCCATGGATATATTTTTTTCATAATATTTTTATTTCATGTGATTTTCTAACCAAATTATGTTCCCTTATCCAAGTGGCTATTTATTCTTTTGTTTCCCTAGTAGTAAGGATTGTTGGTAACTGGAATTTTATTCAATGAATTATGATCACTCTATGGAACTTATAATTATGTCACATAATTAAATTTTATTATATTATGTGGTATTATCCAATTTTTATAGGTAGATATATTCTTTCCATAGAAACCCTTTGATAACTATTTCTCAATTTTTGAGAAACGTTGCCTATAAGGGATATTGGTAACTCAAATCTCTTTCTTTGAGTCATAATGTTTTAACATGAACATTGTTATCTTATTATCGGGTTCTCCCAACATTATATATTATTATATGATATTTTATAAAAATAATTTTTTAAATTAATTTTTAATATAATGAGGTTTTTATTACACTTTTTACAATGTGGGTTTTTAACCAAGGTAATTTCAAGTATTAAAAATAACCATTTTATAATCCTAATTTTTGGATCCACAATTCCTATAGTAAAAATTATTTCACATTTAAGGCTCTATTTTTTTATGTTATTTTTAAAATTTACTGTTTTCAATGATCTCTCTATTAAAATTTTGAAATAGAATTTTCAATGTGACTTTTAACAACCTGTTTCACATCAATGTTAAAAAAATATTAAAAGATCTTTTAAGATTTAACTTAAATTTCCCTTTCTATTTTTAAAAGGTTTTTACCAAATATGGATTATTTTTTAATATTTATACTCTAATATATATATATATATTATGGGAATGAACTAACTATACTAAACAACACAATTCATGATCTCTTCTTGGGTGGTATCATTCAAGCATTCTTTTGCGAGGGTGTTTTTCATCTATGTCAACCACTTATAGGTTATCTTTATTGCAATTAGGGTATATTATTTTAAAACCATACAAATTCTTTCTATAGATGGAATATGATCATTATTTTCATAGTATTGACTTAGATATACAATCATTAATCTATACAGTGTGAATACCACATTTTATTTAATTCAGATTTTATGATATTCACCTAAAAATAATATTATTCTATTAACATGGAGAAAAGTATTTATGTTCTAAATATTCTTATTCCATTATGTATGGTTATTATCATGTTGACTATGTGTTGTTTAACCAAAGTTAATTTTTTAAATATGGATTATGATCATGTTATCTCTTTTATTGACATGGAGAAAAGTATTGGCATTCTTGATGATTAATGACTGCTAACACAGTTTGATCATGTATTGATCTTCCATATTATTAATTATATATAAAGACAAGTTTTATTTAGCAAGAGGATTCCAAAGGAATGGTATGAATAGAATTAAGGAATCTTATATTGAATGCATTAGACTTAATCAGTAGATAGGTGGGGCCTGAAATTATATATCATCTCAATGCATTGATAGGAATCATATGAAAAAACATCTTAAGATATTTGGATTATCCCTACCCAATTAATTAAAATTTATTGACTACAATATCAATAAAAATTAATGTCTCTTGTTATAATACATTGCTATTATTTTTTTGATGCATGGCATGTTGAATTCCATTAGTATGAGATAAATATTATTGATATCGATGTTTGTATTTATTTTCATGGATATATCATGCTTCTGATTTAAATATGATTATGGATACATGCTTTTTACCTTTTATTTACATAATATTTATGTCACATTAATTTACAATTTCCTCAATTATATGTTTCCTTTACTAATCATTTGAGAACACCCCTTATTATTATTTTTATTTCACTAGGTTAAGAGAAAAAGTATTACACATGACTTTTTTTAGAAGGATAACATGTGTGAATAAATTTTTGGGATATTTTTAATACTTTTCATGAATTAATTAGTTTCTTATATAAAAGTAAATTTTTTCTCTTGATAAAAGGAATGAGGAATTTATTAATTTATGTTTTATAAAAATTCTCTATATCTCTAAACATGATCAGATCCTAAAATATAATATATTTATTAATCATTAATTATTTTCAATTAGGGATGGATATATCAAGTATTTTGTATCCGTTATCAATGAAATTTTTATATTACGAGTTTATGAAAACTGGATCTAGGAGTGTGGGTATGGGGTTTCACAATTGGTATCAGAGTAATACTTTAGATAACTTTATAGAATAGGATGGTTGATGAGGTTAATTTAAAGATTGATAATTTGAGGTAGATCATAATTTCAAATGTATAGATAACCCTTTATTATAAGCATATGATTTAATTTCATGGTTATAATGTACATGTTATTTGGTAATTAGGGTTATAAAACCACAGTAAAAACCCTACAGGCGATCTTAATTAAAATATGATAACCTAAAGTTTTGGTAATATCTAGAGTACATGGTTTTTATAAAAACTAAACCTAGTTTGTATACTAGAAAGTGGATGCGACTATGGTAAAAATTCACCAAGGGGTAATCACCCCAAAAAGGGTTGGATGAGCATTGACTCAATCATCACTCTGAGGCACAACGAGTGCGACTAAGACTATACACCTTTATAGAAACTATCAGGGTATATTATTTGGTTAATCACTTTATCATTATAAAATATTATGAAATATTTAATATTGATGATAATTAATTGGGTTAGATAACCTAATAGAGAAATGACCATGGATAACCAAGGATTGAATAAGGAAAGTCATAGGTTGATCAGAAAGTATCATTTATTAAAAAAAGGTTTCATATGGAAAGATATATTCAAATTTATGTTTTTTTATTCATATATTGGATATTATCATAACCATTTATGGTTTTATTATTCATTTGGAAAAGGATCTTGAAAATGAAGATAATAAAAGTACATACCTGGAACACACTATTTCTTACAACTAAATAATGGAGAATACTTAAATTGTTATGAATTTTAGTATATGCTTATTATGATGAAAAATATGACTTTAGTATTCTTACCTAACTTAGTTAGATTTAAATAATATTGAATCTCATAGTTATTTTCATTAGTGGGTGATTTTTATCAATGATATACTAGTATATTCTAAATTTTATGAGGATTATGAGAAACATATAAGGATTATTATTTAGTAGATATACTTTTAATGTTATAGGGAAATATATTAAATTAAATAAATAACATTGAAAATTGATTTTATGTCAATGTTTTATTTTTTGGAATAACTATTGGAGAACACTTTATTGTGGTATGGATAACTCTTAGGTTTAATATACACATGATGATTCATATAGTAAAGGGTTATTTGATTTTTAATAATAAAGTTATATAGTAATTGGTAACCTTGTATATGATATTTGATTCATGATATGTTTATATAATATCATATCATTTTTGGGCTTATGATATATATTTACTAATATGTTATCTTATGAACTAGTGGTTAATAGAATTTGAGGGTTAATGATTGAGTTATTTTTTGGAGGAATATATAATCTCATTCAGTTTTAATGTCTTAAATATTCAAAAATGTTTTATAATGGTATTTTATTGATATTATATGATTTGAGTATATAAATACTTATGTATATGATTATAGTAATGAAAAATTTTGTTTGTGGAAGGATAAGTATAATTTTTAGAGAATAGATTTCAATGATTATTGGGTTTAAAATAATTCAAGAATATTATTGGTAGTTTTGGATCTTTATTTAAAGGATTAGGTTATGATGTATGATAGAAACCAACTAAAATTAACCTTAGTTTATCCAATTCTGATATGTGTTTAGCTATGAGTGATATAGTTTGAAATAACATATTCTGGATAGCATGGATGATAAAAAACATTTTTCTCTAAGCTAAAAGAAAAAAGGAAAATACTATGATAATCCTAACTTTTGGAGTTAGTCCTGAAAATGAAGGAAAGAAGGCACTCTTACCCTCTAATCAAGTGTTTTGTATTCTTTATTAGATTCTTATCCTAGAAAACCTAGTGTATCAAAAAAGTTTTCATTGAGTACTAATTCACTACCCTAATGATTTTTTATTGATGGAAACATCCAATAATAAGATTATTGTATCCCAAGTTGATGTTTAGGGAGATATAAATCTTGTTGTTTTTCTATTAGATGGAATTTATGTGACTCTTATAATAGATTAATTAATTTAATATAGGCACCCTATTCACTAATAAAGTCTAGATAACCTGAAAAAACTTCATTATTAAATGATAGATTAGGGAGAGGACAATAACTAGAAATCACTAATGAGAGATCTTAATGTCACTATATTTACAAAAGACAATAGAAAATCACCTTCATCATCATCTGAAAATGCACCACCTTTGTATATAGGCCCAGATGTGGTTAGGAAACTTAAAATCACCATTACAATGGTGGAAGTGGAATGAAAAACCTAGACACTACTACTATTTAAACATGGCATGATATTGAGGTAGAAATTGGGGAGGCTACCCTATGACCCCAAGGCTGGAGAAATTCAAGAATCAGGTTCTATTCCCCCAAAATTGTGAGCCCATGTAGCATGTGTAGGAAACTGTTTAGATATTGGAAGGCTCTGTTGGGACATATGAAGTACCAACTAGAGGGAATGTGGATAGGTGTTCATCCGCCACTAAACTCTAACTAGGATTCATTCACGAAGTAGGTAGAATATGGACCAATGTAATAGGAAGAAAAATATATTGGTGGTCATTAGTTGAAGCTTGTGAGGTAGGAAAGGGATATTTTGGAAAGGTAATATGTTGGTGGAGTGGAGGAAGATACTCTAGAAAGGGATGAAAGAATTCTAAATGTGGATTTCAATGAGACTTATAAAGAGAATCATAATTCATTATCAACTTCATCATTTAACCTCAAATTTCCATTGGCACAACCAATTTTAAGAATAACATGTGAAGAGAGATTGATGTGTGTGGTATATCCATCTATATTCATGATAATGCATAATAATTACTAAAATAAGGAATACTATTTCATACCAATCTTGGATAATATATCATAACCAATTTGACTATGAAACCAAAGAGAAATAAAATAGGTTCTTAACTCTAAACAATTAGAGGTATTTTATTTAAATGGTTCACAAGAAAATCAATATCAAGATATGAATATAAGTGAGTTTTTTAGCCTTCCCTATGATAGTAATGTTGTTTCCTCAATCCATTTCTACCTTATGTACACCCTTACATATTCTTTTATTTAGATAATAATTAAAATTCCGAGTATGCAATTTATTTAAGGGTGAGAGAATGTGACATCCCAAAATTATAATTACCTTTAAATAATTCAATGTGATCGATACATTTTAATTCACATAACACATGAAGTAAATGACCCACAACATGTTAGAATAAAATAAGTACGCAACGTAATATGGTAATCAGATAAAAACCATTACCTTTAGAAGATAAATAGTTAATATCAGTTAATATTGAAGAGGGGTTCTCTCAATAAAAGCAGTTTTCTTTGTATTTTTAATTTCAAATTAAAAGTTAATTCAAATAATTTATAATTTTAATTTTATAAAACTAACCTCATTTTTGAATTCATCATATCAATATTATATTATGATGAATTTTTCATGTTTTTTTCTAAAATATTTTTTAGGTGAATAGTGAAAATTAATGATTTTTTTAATACCATCTCTTTTTAATGATGTACATGTTTATCAATAATTTTTTATATAAAAATATATATGCTTAAAAAGATAAATAAATCATTTAAAATACAATTTTTATTTATAAAACACATGAACATCATTTTAGAAAATAAATTAATATTTAATATAAATTAATTTTTCATCTATTTCTTCAATTGAATTTATTCATGTTGAAATTTGGATATATATTTACTATAAAGTCACGAATTTTTTTTAATAATAATAATATTATTAATATCATTATATTCAATACCATTGATAATTTTTTCCTATATAAAAACATTATGCTTAGAAATAAACATTTCCTAAAAACTATTTTCTATACGTTACATGAACTAACATTAAGATTAATTTCCCTACACATAGATAGTTATTTAAAAAAATGATTATTTTAATTGAGAAAATAATTTTCATATTATTTAATATTTACAAATATATTTTTAGGTATAAAATTTTGATTATTATGATTAATGATAATTACCATGATAATTATGAAACAAATATGTTAAAATTATTATATGATTATTATTTTTGAATATATATTGAAATGATAAAATTGAAAACCTTTAAATAAATAATATAATAAAAACATAAATAAATATATTTATAATCATTTAATTTTTAGTCAACACTAAATAAAATTAAGAATCTATAATAGTCGAAATGAATTTTTTTATTGAAATAGTTTTTCTACCCATTATATATTTTAATTTATATTATAATTTTATAATTTATAGAAATTTTATTTGATTGAATAGATGTCAAGTTTAGTTCTATGAAATTTTTTTTGGTTATATTGGCTATGTTATATTTTTATGAAAACAGATATATCACTTAGTTAAAAACTAGTTACCTAGTTTAAAGTAGAAAAATAAAACATTTTAGGTTAACGTTAAAAATTATATAACTTTTTTAAAACATGGGTGAAAAGACTTTTTGATTATATATCTACCCAAATACACCCCAAACACCATTATTTTGATACTTTGGATCCATTGACCTTTGAATAGTGTCATGGAATTATTAAAATATAAATAGTGTTTCCAAAAGTTACCTTTTCTTCTCTTATAAAAGGGGGTCACATAAACCCTTTAAAAAACACAATTCAGTTATAAAATTATCATTAAGATATTCCAAAAAAACATTCTTAAAACCCTGGTCACAGTAAGTTATCCTAAGACCTTCAATTCTAATGAGTTTTCCAAGGAAGGATCAAGTCTCTAACGTAAGTATTATCCCCTTCTTAAGTTTTTATCCTTATTTTTTACTCTGCTAAAAATATTATATAACTATAAATGAAATAAAATAAGTATCATTTTTATGATGATATGTTATTATATTAGTATAATAATAATTATTTATTCCTCTCCATCTACTAAGAAAAACAAAATCTTCATTAGTGAGTCGCGTAAACTACCACCTACACAAGCATCTTCCATTTTTCATCAATACCATCCATGCATTATAAAAAGGATTAAATTGATGAATAAATATTATATATATTATAAAACTAATATTCTAAAATTTTAAACAATCATTAACCTTCTTTCCCTATCATTTATTGATAAATGGAAACATTAATAGTGCATACTTAAGAATAATCATCTTTACGAGCAATGAGTTTTATTTTTCATCACCACCCATCATGGTTGGACTTAAAAATATATTTAATATATAAAAATTATTTCTATAAGTCAATTATTACTCTATAAATTACGATTTTATTTTACAACGCCTTCTACAATTTCCAATATACATAAGGGGTTATGAAAAATTGGTTAAACAACCTCAAGTAAGTGACATTGGAAAGAAAACAATATAATAAATAAGTGAAATATAATGAAAAATAGTCGATAAAAAATTAAATGATGAAGAATATGTTTCCTAAGAAGTTATTTAATAAAATCAATTTGATTATTCATAATGTTAGGCATATTTTCATAATGAATATTGAATAAGGTATGCGTTTTATTCTCAAATTCATCTCTTTGAGACATATTTTGTATTATGAACCTAATATCATTTATGTAATGTATATACTATATATTTTATATATATCATATAATTAACAATATTTTAATAATTTTATTTTATGTTTAACTAAAATCCCCATCTTTTGAGTGGTTATGATTCAAACATTTCTAAAGTCATAAAAGTTTTTTTGTCTTAATACAGATTCTTTGAGAAATAATACATTTTGTGCACCGTGTTTACTTTTATATGGAGAATTCACTTACCATGGTTATATTTTTATCATAATATTTTTATTTAATGGGTTTTAATAGATAAATAATGTTCCCTTATTCAAGTAGCTAATGATTTAGGCATTTCCCCAATAGTAAGTATTTTTGGTAACTCATCTTTCATTTATTGAGTTATGATCATTCCCTTGAGATTATAAGCTTTTAAAATCATAACCTTTGATTGTATTATGTGGTATTTCAACATTTTCTTCTGAGGATATAAATTCTTACCACATAATCCTTTTGATAATTATTTCTCACTTTTTGAGATATGTTTCTTATAAGGGATATTGGTAACTCAATACTTCATCCTAAAGTTATAATGTTTTAACTCGACAATTACTATCTCATGATTGGATTTACAACCCTAATATTTTATTATAAGTTATTTTATAATATAGTTAAAAAATTATTTTTTAATATGAAGAATATTTTATTAAACTTTTTACAAAGTGGGTATTAAACAAAGTTAATTTCAAGTATTTAAAATGTCCCTTTCATGATCAAATGTTTTGGATCTACATTTTATTTAATTTTCAAGGATAAATTACTAGATATTATTTTAAAAGTAATGGTTTTAAATGTTATCACAATTCATATTATTTAATATAATTTTGGATGTCACCTGTAACTTTCTCTTTTATGTCAAAGTTAAAAATATTTTCTATAATATCTTTTATGTTTTCACTACATTTTCCATTTCTATATTCAAAATGTTTTTCCCTAATAGGGTTTAAGTTTCGCTATTTTAAATAATATATATATATTATGTTAATGAACTCATGATACCAAACAATCTAATTTAAAATACCTTCTTGGGTGGTATCGTTTAAGCATTCTTTTTAATGATATTTTTCATCAATCTCAGCATCATTACTAGTTTCCTTTTTAAAACGGAGGGTTTGTTCATTTGAATCCATCCACTTTCTTTCTATGGATGTATTATGATCATGATTATTATAGTGTTTACTTAATAATATACTCATATATTTATATGGTTGGAACATTAAATTTTACAAAATTCATATTGGATGATTATCACCAAAAAATAATGTCATTATATTAAAATGTTGAAAAGTAATTTCATTCCATATATTGTTTTCCCTTTACTTATGGTCATTGGAACACTTAATATTTAATTTTTGACCATACACATACTTTCTTAGAATGTGTTATGATAATTTTATCCCTCTCATTGACATGGATAAAGATATTTATATTATTGATGATTATTGACTGCCAATACAGGTTGATCATGTATTGATATTCAATATTCTTTATTATATAGATATCAAAGTTTTATTACATAAGAGGTTCCTTAGGTAAGGGTATGAAAGGTATTGATGACACTTATGTTTAATTAATTGGAATTAATTAGGATATAGGTGGGACTAGAATAATATAGCCCCTTGATGCATTAATAGGACTCCTAATGCAAAACAAGTTTAGTTATTGGGTGTAGGCCTACCTAGTTTAGAAAGTTGTCTTGAATGTGGTCTAGACGACAAGTAATATTCTTTACACAAGGCCTTGGTATCATGTTTTTAATGTTTATAATTATGAATTCCATCAGTATGAGATCAGTAATAATGATATTTATGTCTTCATTTATTTTCATGGATATAACATGCTCCCATTTTCAAGTTGATTATAACTACAAGTTTTTTAACTATTCTTGCCATAATATTTATATCATTTTTACTCCCTGATTTCTTCTATTATATTTTTTCATTACTATTTGTTTGAACTCACCCATTTTTATGTTTTCATTTCTCCATATTATAGAGAAAAGTAGTACACATGAAATTTTGGAAGGATAACACATTTGAAGGAATTTGTGGGAGACATTGATTACTTTTCATGACTTAGGTATTTTTTATATAATAGGGAAATTATCCTTTTGATACAAATAAAATGGAATTTATCCGTTTATGTTTTTTTCAAATACATTAAATCAATAAACCTAAATGTATCCTTTAGATGTAAGAAATTCAATAATCATTATTTATTTTTTAATTATGGATTGTTATATCCATAATTTTACAACTTGTATCAAATAAAGTATATAAACTGTGATTTTATTAGCACTATGTCCTAGATTGTGGGTTTGGGGAATCACAAATAGTATAAATGGAATTGTTTAAATAACTTTAGAGATTATTATTTTTGTTCAATATAATTTATGTATTGATAAGGTAAGGTTGATCATAATTTCAATTATATAAATAACACTTTGGAATAAGTTTATGATTTAATGTTAAGGTAAAAACACAAATGTTTTTTGTGGACTTGGGATAGAGAACCCTTGTGAAAACCCATGATATGCATCTAGGTATTGGATGATATCATATTGTCTTATTAACATATTTAGTATGTGGGTTTCTTAGATATACATCTCAATGTGGATAAAATCAAGTGGATGTAGTTGTGGCACAGTTTAACCTAGGGGAAGTCACCCCCAAAATGGATTAGATGTGCATTGAATCAGTCATCACTATGACTCAAGATGAGTATACCTGTGATTTCACACATGGATACACACTCCCATGGTATATTCTTTGGTTAATAAAATTCTCATTAAAAATAATTATAAATAATTTATGATTGATGTTACCTACTTAACTAAAAGAAACTAATAGGGAAATAGTCATAGATAACCACGTATTGAACAAGGAGTGTAATAGGTTGATGTGAAAGTATCATATACTAAAAATAAAGGTGTTTTATTGGAAGATATATTCATATTTATATGTTTGAAATAATATTTTTGATATTATCATATCTATTTTGGTTCTAGTATTGGGTTGAAATAGGATCACAAAAATGAAGCTGAGAAATTTATGTACCTAGAAGATAAAATGTATTATAAAAAAAAGAGAGAATACTTAAATGGTGATGAATTTTAATATATTCCTATTATGATGGAAAATATTAGTTTCTTTATCATAACTATGGTAGAAATATTGGAATAATATTTAAAATCTTATATATTTTCATTAGTGATTGATATTTATCGATGATATTCTAGTATATTATAAAATACACGAGGATTATGAGAAATATTTAAGGATTAATCTTATGTAATTTTACTTTACTTTTATAGAAAAATATTTTAAATGGTATCAATAACCTTTAAAATTAATTTTTATCAAGGTTATATATTGGGAATAACTATTAGATAACATATTATTGAGGTAAGGATGACTCTTAAGTTTAATATAAAAATGATTATTGAGATAAAAAATGGTGATTTGAGTTAGAATAAGTAGGTTAGATAATAATTGGTATCCATAGGATTGATAATTGATTCGTGATATTTTTACAGAAGATCATCTCATTTATTGGATTATGTTACATAGTGACAAGTGTTTGGTCTAATGAACTAGTGGTTATTACCATTTTTGGCTTAAATATAGTGTAAATTTTAGAGGAATATATAATTTTGTTGTGTTTTATTATCTTCAAGTTTCAAAAAGGTCTTGTAAATGTATATTATTGGGACTATATTGTTAGAGTATATATATACTTGGGTATATGATTGTAAGAATGAAAAATTTTGTTCAAATAAGAATAAGTAGGATTTTGGGAACATATATTTCAATTCTTATTGGGTTTATACTTTTTTAAGAATGTTTAAGGTAATCTGGGTCTCTATTTTAAGTATTAAGTTATGAAGTATGAGGGAACCGAGATCAAAGTATCCTTGGTTGAACCTTGGATGATATGTGTTGATATACAAGTAATACAGTTTGAACTAAAAGATTTTAGGCCAAAAAAGAAGATAAACATCAGTATCCTATAAGATAAAGGAAACAAGGTAAAGCCTACACTATTCCTACTTCTAGTAGTTGGTCATGAAAATGAATAAAATAATGTACAATTACCCTCTACTCAATTTATTTGGATTACTTTTTGGATTCTTATTCTATACACTCTAGTGTATCCAAGATTTTTCAATTAGTATTAATTTACCACCCTAATTAAATTTTTATCAATGGAAAATTCTGATAAAAGGATTATTATATCCTAAGTTGATATTTATGGGGGAATGAATCCTATTATTCCTATATTGGATGGAATTTAGGTTAATCTTGTAATAGATTAAATATTTTAAGATAGACTCCTTATTCACTTAATCATGTCCAGATTATATAGAAAATATTCACTATTAAAAAATAGATGAGGGTAGAGACAACAACCATGATCCATTGCGAATAGATCTTAACATCACCACATTGATAAAAAATGAGAGTGAATCATATTCATCATTATCCATTAATTCACAATCTCCTTGATTAGGAATCAATGTATCTAGGGAAGTTAAAATAACCATTCCAATGATGGCAGTAGAATAAAACCCTATTCAATTCCCCTAGTGCAACAAGGCATGATAATGTGGTGGAAAATTGGGATTCTTTCTAATGAACCTAAGGATTGAAGTTGTTTAAGAATCAGGTTCGATGCCCCAAAAAATGTGATCCCATGTAATGTTCTTGGAACATTTTTGGGGTATTTGATGGACCTATTTGGGAATTTGAAATTCCACCTAGAGAAGGAATGGTGAGGTGTTCATCCCAGACCAACCTTCAATTGTGAGGCCTTTACAAAGTCGGTAACATAGGGACCGATGAAATAGGTAGACAAAGATATTTGTGGTTATCTATTAAATTTGAAAATGTAGGCATCAATTATTTTGTAAAGAGTGTTAGTTGGTGGGGTGGACGTGTGAGGATAATATATAATGTGATAAAAAAGTTCTAAATGTGGATCTCAATAGTCCTTATAATAAAGATAATAATTCTTTGTTGAATTTATCATTCGACCTCAACTTCCCCCAACACTTCCAAGTTGAAGAAGCTTGGGGGACAATATATGGATGTGTGTGGTATGTCAATTTATATTCACTTGTACAAAATCTTGTTACCAAAATAGGGAATCATATTTCATACCAACTATTTATAATATATTACAACAAGTCTAACTACAAACTCAAGGAGAAATAAAATAGGTCTTAACACCAAACCATGACAGGTATTTTTTTCAAATGATTGGTAATAAACTCAATATAGAGATATTAAAATATATGTGATTCCTATCCTTCTCTATGATTGTAATTTTTTTAACTTGATACATTTCTACCTTATGGATACCCTTAGAAAAATTTTTATTTAGGTAATAATTAAAATTGTGAGGTAATAATTTATTTTTTTGGAGGGGGGGGATGTAACAACCCAAAATTCTAATTACCATTAAATAAGTCAATGTGTTTGGTAACTTTTCTTTCACACATCACTAGATGTAAAATAGCTAAAAAATAATATAATAACATTACTAATCAATGTAATATGGTAAGAAATTAAGAATTGTAACCTTTAGAAGATAAATAGTTAATATCACATAATGTTGAAAAGGGGTGTTTTCAATAAGAGTAGTTTTCATTATATTTTTTATTTCCCATTAAAAAATAAATTTTAGAAATTTAGAAATTTAATTATATAAAATGAACCACATTTTTGAATGAATCATATTAAAGTTATCTTAGGATTTATTTTGGATATTTTTTCAAAAATGATTGGGTTTTAGGTGAATAGTGAAAAATACCAATTTCTACTAATGATGGATCTTTTATATTACATAGAATATTTTGAATATATATATAATACTTATAAAGTTAAATAAATAATTAAAAAAATACTATTTTCAATTTATAAATCCCATGAATATCATTTTTAAAAATCAAGTAATATTTTATAAAAAACTATTTCTCATTAGTTTCTTTATTTAAATTTATGCATGAAGAAATTTTTATTTAGATTTATCATAATTTCACATAACTCCTATTTGAACAATAATAATATTCTTAATATCATTATAATCAATATCATTGATACTTTTCTACTATACATAAAATTTATTCCAAAAAATGAACTTTTCTTTAAAAATGGTTGTTGCGTGTTACATGTACTAATGATAAGATTATTTTCTCTATAAATTGAAGGTAAATTTGATAAAATTATTTTTATATTTTATATAATAAGTTTCATATTATTTAATATTTCCAACTTCATTTTTAGGTATAATATTTAAATTAATAGGATTAATGTTAATTACGTTGATTATTGTGAAATAATTATTTTAAATTTATTATTTTATTGATATGAAGTCCTTTCTATCGAAAAAATTAAATATAAATAAATTAAATAACAAATATAATAAATAATATATTAAAACTTATTTAATAGGTAATTATTACTAAATAATATTAAGAATCCATAATGGTAAAAATTTCATTTTTCTTCTAAGAAATTTTTTCTATACATTATATGTTTTAATTTAAAAGATAATTTTATAATTTTTAGAAATTTAATTTGATTAAATAAATGTAAAATTTTCTTCAAAAACACCCAAATTTTGTTATATTTCTTATGTTATATTTAAAAAACATAAAATCACTTAGTTTAAAAAAAGTGACATAGTTTAAAATTAAATGAGTAAAATATAAAAAGTTAATGGTAATAACCCTATAAAATGTTTAAAAATTGTGTGTAAAGCCTTGGTTGAGTCTTAATTAACCCAAATACACACCACACATTATTTTGAAGCTCTCTATCCATTTATCTTGGAATAGTGTCATGAAATTTTCAAAATATAAAGGGTGTTTCCAAAAGTTTGATTTTCATATCTTATAAAAGGGGGTCACTTAATCCCTTTCAAACACACACCTACTATTTTAAATTATATTAAATATAAACCTGAATATCCTCTCCTATATTTATCTCACACATTATTTTGTACCTTAACAAACTATGTTTTCCAAATACATTTTAATCTAAGGAGTTTTCCAAGGATGTATCAAGTCCTCAATGTAAGTATTATCTCATTCATAAGTTTTTATACTATATCTTAAAATTAAAAATTTGTAATATTTATCAAAATATAATGAAAACAATATATTTTTTATACTTATATGTTATTATATTAATTTAATAACCATTATTTAATCTTCTACATCCACTATGAAAAAACAATTCATTAGTGTGTTCCGTGGGTTGTAGCCTCAACAAAGCGACGTCTTCCATTTTTTATCAACACCATTCATGGATGATAAATCGGATAAAGTAGATTATTAAATTATATATATGTATAATATAAATGTTATTATAATATTTGAACATATCATTTAACTTATACCCCTCTCATTCATTGAGAAATGGAAACATTAATCATGCATATGTGCAAACTATCACCTCCATGAACAATGAGTTTAATTTTTCATCAACACACATCATGTTTGACCTTAAAAATGTTATTAATATATATAAATTATTTCCATAAAATTATTAATAATTTGAAAAATATGGATCTATTTAACAAATCTTTCTACAGTGGTCACCATACATAAGGATTCAAGAAAAATTGGTCGAACAACCTCAATTAAAAGATATAGAAAGGGAAACTATATAATTAATTAATGGAATATAAAAAACAATAGAACATATTAAATTAAATAAATAATAATAAGGTTCTTAAGAAGTTATATAATAGACTCATTTTGATTATTCAAGTTGTTAGGAACATGCGCAGAATAGACCCAGAACATGGTAAGGGTTTTCATCTCAAATGCCTCTCTTTGAGTCATATTTTATATTATAATCCTAATTTCATTTATTTGGTGTATATAAAACCTATTTATATATAATATACATAATTATATTTTAATAATTTTATTTGAAGTTCAGTTACAAGCTTCCTCTTTTAAAGGGTTATGATTTAAAAAATTCTAAAGTTGTATGGGTTTTTTGTATCAATTCTGATTATTTGAGACATAATAAATTTTGTACACCATGTTAATAATGTAGGGTGTATTCATTTCCCATGGACATATTTTTATTATACTATTTTTTTATGGTATTTGAAATCTAAATCATGTTCCTTTATTAAGGTTTCTATTGATTCATTTGTTTCCCTAATAGTAAGGATTTTTAGTAACTCAACATTCATTTTTTGAATTACTATCATTTTCTTGAACTCATAGGTTTGGATAATTATGACCTTTGATTATTTTATGAGGTATTCTATCATTATTTTCAATGGATATAAATTTTAACCATATAAAATATTTGGCAATTATTTCTCACTTCTTGAGATATGTTACCCATAAAGAAAATCGGTAATTCAAACCTACTTCTTTAATTTAAAATGTTTTAAATTGAACATTATTATCTCATTATTGGGTTATCCCATCTGAATATTTTATTATATGTTATTTTAATATACTATTTTTGAACATTTTGTTTTAATAAAATCATGGTTTTATTACTCTTTTTACAATGTCTGTTTTCAATAAAGGTAATTTCAAGTATTCAAAATTTCCCTTTTATAATCAATTTTTTTGGATCAACATTTCCAATAAAAAAATTATTTTGTTTTCAAGGATACATTATTTGGTACCTTTTTAAATGTAATTTTTTTCATTGAGCTCACACTTAACCTTTCAAAATAGACATTTGTAAGTGATCTATAACTTCCTCTCTTTTTCAATGTTAAAAATGTTTTCTAATAAATCTTTTATGTTTTCACTTCCTTTTCCATTTCCCTTTTCAAAAGTTTTTACCGTAACAGGGATTATGTTTCACTATTTATAATCTAATATATATATATTTATATTTATGGAATAAACTCATGATACCAAACAATCCAATCCTTGATTTGTTCTTGGGTGGTATCGATCAAGCATTCTTTTGTAAGGATATTTTTCAACTATATCAACATCCTTCTAGGATTCCTTTATTACGCGGGGGTATGTTATTTTAAAAACAACAACCTTATTTATTTTTATGTATTATTATAATGATTATTATAATATTTTATTTGTTTTATACTCATTTACCTATCAGGTATGGACATCATATTTTACATAATTCAAATTATAAAATGTTCACCTAAAATAATATTATTGTATTGAAAAGGGGGGAAATATTAGTGTTTTTATATTGTAATTCCAATAAGTATGGTTATTAGAAAGTTGAATATGTATTGTTTGACTATCCACCTTATTTATCAGGACAGGTTATGATCATGTAGTCAATTTTATTAAAATAGAGAAAAGTATTAGAATTCTTGATGATTATTGACTACCAACACTGGTTGATCATGTATTGACATTCATATTCATCATTATATGGATATCCATGTTTTATTCAATAAGAGGTTCCTAAAGGAATGGTATGAATGTTCTTGATGAATATTATAGTGAATGCATTAAAATTATTCTGGATATAGATACTGACTATAATCATATAGTCTTTTGATACATTGATAGCTCTCATGACAAAAAATTGGTTTGAGTATTTGGAGTATACCTTCAAAATTCTATAAATTAGTTTTAATTTTGTATCAATGACTAGTAATGTGTCTTGGAAAAGGGATTTGATGGTAGGTTTTTGATGTTAATCATTGCGCATTCTACCAGTATGAGATTAGTATTTTTGATATCCATGATTTCATTTATTATCATGGATATAGAATGCTCCCAGTTCAAGTTTATTATGGATACATATTATTTAACTATCCTTATCATAACATTTATGTCTTGTCCATACCATGATTTCTTTTGTCATATGTTTTCCTTAGAGAAAACTTTCTCTCACGCCTTATTATATTTTAATTTCTACAAGTTATTGATAAAAGTAATACACATGGAAATTTTATAAGGATAACACATGCAGATAAATATTTATAGAGACATTGAAGACTTGTCATGAATTAAGTAATTTTATATATAATTGGAAAATTTCCCTTTTGATACATGGAACATGGAATTTATCAGTTTATATATTTTTATAATTATCTAAATATCTAAACCAAAAAAAATCCTTTGAATATATATGATTAAATAATTATTATTAATTTCGTAATTATGGATGGTTATATCCAGGATTTTACAACTGTTATCAATAAAACTATTTAAATTATGAGTTTATGAGCACCAGATCTGGGAGTTGATGTTAGGGTAATCATTGGATGGGATTTAGGGGTTATGTGTGTATTATATTCACTTGAATCATAATACCATTAAGAATAAATATACACTAACAAGGATCAATATCCACCTTGATCAACTAAAAGGGGTGAGATGGTTCTCAAAGATTGAATTGAGGTCATGCCATCACTAATTATGAGTACATGATTATGATGTACCCAAATTGGAATTTGTATGTCACTATAGTTCTAGATATACTTCAATAGAACTATTCATATGTAAAACTATTGAACCATTTATTCTATAATAGAGTGCTCCACATTCTAGGATATTCTATCTTAGAGGGAGTGTAGTTGTGGACCCAGTGAAAATTGAGATAGTGCTTTATTGGGAGCCACCTAAGAAAAAGAAAATTTTCAAAGATTCCATATATAGGTTTTCTATTGCCGTAATACATTTTAGAAATATCTAATATTGAAATATCAATTATTATCTTTACCCTAATGGTGTATCCATTTATCTAGTCATAGGGGTGTGAAAAGGCCTTCATGGATTTTTTATAGAGGTTGAAAATCACTATCATTATGAGGTTTCCATAAGTGAAGGTCCATTAGAAATTTTTTTACAATTCATTTAGAGTGGGTATTAGGTTCATGCTGATATAGAAGTATACTATAATTTCATACGAGTATAAAGAGATAATACCTCATGAAAAAAACTATGAAACTCATGACTAAGAGATAGTAGTTGTGTTGTTCTCCCTGAAGACTTGGGGAAGCTTCCATTTTAGAGATTAGTTTTTTTATTTTTTCCAACCATAATATAATCATATACATATTCACCCAAAGATATATTAACATGAAATATAGGCGATGGTTGGACTTACTGTATGATAATGACTTTGAGATAGTCTATACTCTCAAAAGGGGAATGTGGTGGTAGATTATATTAGCAAAAAGTCTCATTCATAATTTATAAGTGAGGAATTATAGAATTTGGACTTGTTAGGTTATTAATTTTTGTTGGGGATAGATAATCATACCTCTAATTATTAGTTTTTAACCCTCCACTTCTCCATCATGTGAGGGAGGCACAACTTGGAGATTGTGATTTTTAGGTCTTGTGTGATTAGATATCCACATGACATGATGATGAAGGATTCTCTAAAGGTGGGAATCATTTCATTCAATTCCAAGGGAATATTGTTCTTTCAATCTCATTTTAAGAGGATGTGCTAAGAGAGTTTCATATATATCCCTTAGTGGAACATAATGGTGTGGTAAATATGTTTTGGGATCTTTAGTGGTAGTTTTACTAGATAGAAATGAAGATGAGTGTTGTAGAGTTTATCTAATAATTCATTATAAGTAGGCAGCTAAATCTTCAGCAAAACATTTTGGAAGGTTTGATGAAACCTCTTTAGGTTTAGGGGTGGAAATGTAATAGAATATCCATGAATTTTATTTTAGACATCCAAATTTAGTGAGATGTCATGACATAATCTATGTGATTTTCAACTGACTCACTAAGTCAAGTCAATTTCTCACCATTAAGGAGTAGAGTTTGGTGGAAAGCGTTAGATACTTGTCTATAACCAAGAGAATCAATTTAAACCGCAGTACTGTAGATGTTTTAGGAGGATTTTAATAATTATTTATGGATGACTGAAGATTTTCAACCACAGACTAATGGCTATACTAAGTGAACCATTCATATTCTAGAGGTTATACTGAGGAAATGTGTTTTATATATTTGTTCAAATATAAAAATATATTTTACCACTAGTATAGTTTACATATAACAACATTTATAAATCCACTATTTTCATGGTGTAATTTTAGAACCTTTATGGAAGGCCATGTATGTCACTTTTGTGCTTGTCTGGGTTGGGAGATACAACACTCCTGGGGCCATAGATAGTGAAAGAAATGAATAAGAAGGTATAGACCATTATGAAATGTATGAGACATCACATAACAATTAAGATTATTATAGAGATGTTTGATGGAGGCCCTTGGAGTTTGAGTAGATTGATCATGTGTTCATAATGGTCTCAACTTGATGAGGTGTTTGGTTCTTTGAATGAGGTGAAAATTTCTCTCTAAGTTACATTGGTCTATTCCAAATTATATACAAGTCTGGAATAGTTTCATGCGACTTGGATCTACCCTTCAGTTGGTCTAAGTCCATGAAGGCTTCCACATTTTGAAGCTGATGAGATATGTTCATTATATGATGCATTTTATTGATGGAGATGAGATAAATGATGAATAAATAAGAAACTTTTTGTATTATCCAATGGAAATCATGGATTATAAGTAGAAGATACTTCGAGAGTGAGTGATTCCGCTAATTTGAGTCTTATGGAAGCACATGAATCTTCAACATATCTAGTGGGATCATAAGAAACATATGTCAGTTTAGTACCCTTACCTTTTTGAGTGAGTTATTATTTAAGGGGTGAAAGCTCTAAAGATTGGGAGAATGTAAAAACCCTAGTTTTTAGGTTTTTACCCTTTATAAATTATTTATAAATGTCCTCAAATTTTTTTATAGTAATGGAATAATTATCAGTGGTTATTTGAACCTCGACATGGAGTATTTTGATTTATCTAAATATTTATTATACTCATGTATGTGTCATGTGATGTATTATGATCAAGTCCTTGGATGGGAAAATTATTACCATAATTGATTCCAAAACATGGTCTTCGCCATAGGCTCAACATAAGTTTCATTCACATCGGGTTTCAAGGTGATGTGCAGTCATGTAAAGATTAAAATGAATAAATTAAATTGTTAATTTATTTTATTCTCTTATGGTATTTAAACTATGATTTTTCTATTTAACCCTCTATATAATTAATTCATAGGGTGATCTATCTAACAATATAGATTATGAGTTAGGAAGGTAGAGATATCAGTGGCATTGACATTGGAGGATAGATTGAGATCAAGGAATCACTAACTTAAAAAATGTGGGTCTCTCTTCTTATATCATCGATCATGAATCATCATAGAGTAAACAATGAATGCATCAGATTATATTACAGAAACACTACAGGACTTTCTCTTCAAATATTACTGATCACATTTAATGTAGGTAATTGGATTTATGATTTTATCCTTGTTTTATTATAAAAGTGTGATTACGTTCTAGTCCTAAACAAACTAACCAAAAATATATGTTCATTATGATTTCAATTAATTTTTTTCATTTGGATTTATTTATGTTAATTTTAATCATTAATCCTTTTTCAAGAAGTAGTTTCAAAACTAAACACAGCCAACATTCTCCCTAAATTTAATGTTTTTATGGTTTTCTCCCTGGGTTCTATGTGTATCCATCAATGGAGTTCAATTGGATGATAGTTTAACCATTTTCTAGGAAACCATTTCATTATGTTATTGATAATGGGTTATCTGGATTTTATTTTTGGGTTTCACATGGTGGGTTGTTTCATGATATATATATAACAAAGGAGACAAAAATTAAGAGAAGGATTCGATGATAGTAATTTATGGATATAAATGTGTAGGGTGATGGTTTTTTCCCATGAAGGTAATGAAGATTCAATTATTCAGGGAAAAAAGGATATAATATGATGCCTGGATAGACATTGATGATGGAAAATACATTTTGTAATATTTTTGGAATGATTTTATAGGGAAATCAGTGGAGGGTCTTGAAAATTAGAAGACATGCCGCCTGTATAACTTTTTGAAAAAATCATGACTACATGACATTTAGTTCTGAAGAACACATGACATGTGTATCGCAAATGTGGTGGCTACAGTTTTTAGGGGATTTAAATATCACATGGTTGTGTAAAATAGTCACATGTTGTGTGACCCCTTTTTGGATAGATCGATGGGTAGTATGTGTATACACCCAAGGAAATCTATGTCCACATACACTGTGTGTACTGAGCTACACCTCGTATACCCTTGGTGGGATATGACTTAGGTAGACAAGGGACATACTGAGTACACCCATGGATATGACATGTTGTGTATCCCTTACACACATCATGTATTTAGGTTGAGACACACCATGTTGGATGATAGAATGATACCAAGATTCTAATGAGGGGTAAAACACCATGCAACCCAAGGATACACCATGTACTTCATCTTTACTTGGTATACTACATACAAACATGTATTTTTCTTATATTCAGTCCCATGTGGAGTTGGTATATCACCCTTGGGAAGGTTATCCTCCTAGAGAGTGTCATTTTACCATGTGGTTATGGGCTTAGCATCCTCTACCTTTGAAATCAAATAGAGTCATCTATTTCACCCACATATATGGGGTTGTGATATACTATCAATGGAGTTGGTACTTCACATATCCATAGATCTCAAAGGATACATGGATCCTCCACTAGATTTTTTATTTCACTAATAGCCATATAGAATGAATCCTCCACCATCATATGAGGAAATGAATGTGTACTTTCTAGTGAATTCCAGATCAGAAGTGCAAATGTTGAGTTATTTGGATGGCTATGAGTTTATGAAAGTACTTTGGGATGAGTATTCTTCTATGATTATATATAGGTGTTATAATTTCGTTTATCTTATTGGTTTTGGGTTTGAGATTACTATATCGTTAATGCTTTACATCTTGACAGGTTTAGTGTGTCTTAATGGGTATGTATATACTCACCCCTGCACTAGATCAACCCACACATGTCATGTATTATAAAGAGGAAAGGTTATACAGTAGAGATCTAAGAGGACTCGATGCATGTAATTATTTGTCTTGATTATCGGCTATGGTATTAGTACCATTGGATAGGCAAGTGATTGAATGTTGAGATTATTTTCCATCTTCCTATCAGGTTATACATTCTTATTGGTTTTAGGGGTTATATTTTTCCTTATTTACATCGGTTATGTACTAACATACTCATTGGGGTATTATTAATTCTATTCATGCATTTATTATTATAGTTTATTATTTTTCATCATTACTCTATTATTTAAGGATATGTGTCTGTGTTTGTGTGTGTCTAAGGGTGAATTAGGATAAGACCTCTCATATATGTGATATGTATACTCAGTACAAGTTACAAGTCCCTAGCCTATTATTGGAGGGCTAGGGTTTTCAATTATAATATTCCATTGACCTGGGTTTGTCCTATTAAGTTGGTATGTAACATGTTGAGTGGAATCTCCAATCCTGAAATCAAGTGTTTGGATTTCCTCAACATGTTGCATCTAAATTTACACAAATTCTAGTGAAGTCTACTCATATTGATTTAAATTTAATTATGTTAACCCAAAACCTCAATAAGAACTCCCCGTCAAAGGGTAGTGTTCTAATGAGGGCTAGATAGACCACTAAAATCTATTGATTCTATTTTAAATTAGGTAATTGAAGTCTATAACAACTTATTATTATATTTTAGTTATTTTTTCCTTTAAGTGTAACATTCCCATTTTAGATCATTGAATTATTTTTAATATTAATTTAATTTTACTTATGTGATTGACCATGATAAGATAATGTTTAAACATATTTCAATATTTAATTTGATTCAATCTTTTAGTATTTTTAGTTAATTAATTTAAATATTTAAACATCCATAAATAATAAAACATGAAATTGAAAGAAATAAATTTAAATAAAGTGGAATACCCTGAGATTACCTAATGGTTGTTTTATCTATAAAATGATAAAAAAACCCTTAACCAAGAGGAATAACCTACCTGAACCAAGCATGTACTTAGTTTTAGTATTCCACTTGTGCCCTTATGAACCTCCTGGATTTGTTTCACCTAATCTCTAATCATGAAAAACCACTACTCGCCTGGGAGATCCATCTATTACATAATTTTACTCACACATAAGTGAGAGGAACCAAATGATTGGTTAAGGGGGATTACATAAAATAAATTGTGATCATGAAGACCCTTACCTAATTAAAGGAGATGAATGTCCCATAGTCCATTATTAATTTACTAAATTATTACCTAAATGATGCAATTTTAAATTAAATAAAACAATCACAAACACATTTAGGTCTAAGCTCATAATCATCCAAGTAAATGAAATGAATAGTAAAAAGTACACTACTTAGCATTCACTGCATTTTTGTTGTCAATTACTAAGATACATTCACTTGAATTAATTCAATTAATTAATTAATTCCCTTTATCTTAATGATCATCTAAAGTCTCTTAGAGATCCCCATCACAAATGAAATGTAGAAAATAAATTCATTTAAAAAAATTTACAAATAATTACATGGAATATTTTAGCATTTATTAATTCTACAAACCTTTATTACATATTCAACACATCAAATATCAATCTTGTAATTTGGTTTTTAATTATTAAATTAATTATTACTTATGAAATTTAATTTTTTATATATAATGTAAGACTAAATGGAATTTACTAACAATCAACACACTATGTTTTTTACTTATCTTATATCTAGGATATATCCTTATGGAATCAGCGTGTATATTGGATAACTTACATGATATGTATTAATGAGCTAGACTCCATGTGTTCTTCTGGTCATGTGTCTGTGTAACCCATTGGTTGACTTGGTGTGTTCTTTTATCCCAAGGATTAATGAGTTACGTGGTATGTATGCCACGTATATGCCATATATCTTATTAATGAAATAGAATTCTGATCTCACACATGTTATTCCATGTATTTTACCACACTTTTGGTGTTAATTTACCTAATAAACCATTTAGACGACACACTGTGTATTCCATCTACACATCTTATAGCCTGATAGTCCATGTGCTAAGATGGACCAGTTAACATGTGGTGTAAATTAAATGAAAAACGTGTTATTATACATTGTCATGTCATATATCTCAACACAATTCTAGGTGTAATGAACTTGGGTACAGGACATGTGCTATCAATCACACAACATGTATCCTTTTCTACCATCCAGAATCCTTAGAACCTTATAAATCCATCCTAGATAATTATCCATAGATTTCTAATCTATTTAAGATGATATAAAACTTTAATGAATAAAATTTATATGTCAAAACATGTTTATTATTCTCGATATTGAAAGAATGAAATAAAATTGAAATGAAAACTGAAAACTATTTCGTATAATTGATCAACGAAAAAAAATAATTATAAATTATCATGTGACTGCTCTGATACTACATAAAGGTACTAAGTGAATTAGAAACACTAATGTGGGAATTGAAAAAATGAATATTAGTTGTAATAAATGAATAATCCATGACGTATAAGATGGAGAATGTCATTTCCAATGAAAGGAAATTAATGCTTAATTTACTTATTAATTCCAAAACTAAAAAGTTAGGATCATCACATTTATTTTATATTTAATTTATAATTAATTTATTGATAGATTTAAAATTAACTTGATCTTGCAATTATTTATTCATCAATGAGTTGTAATTACACTTTTATTGTTTCATAATTATATCTAATAAATCTAAGGTATATTCCCTCTAGTTATGATCAACATGTGCGTTTTGAGCCTCATATCATCACTGCATAATTCTTTGGGTGATAGAGCAGATGAATATAACTCTTGTGATGACCAAAATTGATTGAAACTGAATCTTTTAGGGGGGGAAGAATTCATTCTTATGTAAGGTAAGAATCACACTAAGTTATTCAGACAATACTATGGAATAGATCTCTAGTTCTTGAGATAATCCTCTTGAGAATTTTTTTTCACAATGATGGAATAAATACCACACTTTAGAAAATATTATAACTAGCTTTAAATAGTTCTATAGTTAGAAAATAATAATTTCTCAAGGAACTTTATTATTTTATTAACCCTTTTAGAGCCCCATGTATAAATAATAATAGAAATGATATTATTTACATGGAATATTCTAAACTCAATAATAAATAAATATTATTTTCATGAATAAATAAATTAATATTTATTCATATAATATTTAACAAGACATTTCTTTCCAGACCATCAACTTCGGTCTTTTAATCCTCATCAATATTTATCACGACTTGAATAATGATTATTTAATTAATTAAATAAATGTAACTACATTATTCAATAATAAATATAAAAATATTATATTCTATAAAAATAGTGAATAAATATTTATTTAATATTCAAATAACTAAATAAATAAGTATTTTATTACCTCATGAATGAACCAAATTAAATAAATAATTTGTATTCATGTAATTAAATATAATTTCATAGTGAATAAATATTTATTAAATATTCAACTCATATATATTCTCTCAAATAACTGTTGATTAAATATTTGTAATCAAATCAATATTAATTATTTTTAAAGAATGTGCGAGAATAATTTTTATTGAATATTTTAAATTCATATGAAATATTATTATGGTTATGAATACACTTAGTGTGTGATTCTCTAGGACCTTAGTGGAATTTGTTTAAACTGCCTAAAGTATAAGGATATAATCATGTAACATGCCAAGGCCACCATAGAGAAAAAAGATAATGTCACAATGACATGTGACCTCCTATGAACATACACTATGTAATATAATACCTTTATCTCGATATCATTAATCAAGAAAGTTCTACACCGGTTTCACCAACCTATATGTTCAATGTATCCTTATTTTACTTTTCATAAATGAACTCACCAATCAAACACCATTAATGTAGACTTAATTATGTAGTTCCATTCCTTTAAAGGGGCATGATATATCAACTTATGTTCTTGAACATAAGTAATAAATCCTTTCTCACATTATTCATTAATGAAATATCATTTGGGTCACACCCAACAAACTCTACTTCCCACAAACATATGTTATCATAGTTTTGGTCAGTACATCAAAGTATGTGACTCATTGAATTAATTAATAATATTGTTAAATTTTTAGGATCATTACACACATCCATATATTATAATATCCAATGAAATATATAAATTTGGATTTCTAATTGGTTTTTCATGTTCAAAAACTATTTCATACTAAATTTAACCAAGTGTGTACACCATGAGAAAGTATCTCAAATTCCTATGAGTCTACACCACTAATATCCAATATCATTTGTATATTTTCAAATTATATTATCAGGATATAAAACAAATATTTAAGAATATAGTCATCACACATCTATATTCTCATCATAGAGGGGAACTTCTATGACATTTCGGTTAAACAATTATCCCTAGGACATTATCACATAATATTTCATGTAGAAGAACAATCATGATATGATAATAACTTTATATTAATATTCAAAAAAATTTATTCAAGTAATCATAAAGCACATAGAAGTTTGTTATAAGGAACAAAAGCTAATATTTTTTCATTCTACAATAATATTTATTGGATAAAAATATTTTTTGGGGTATTTATAACTTTGAGCATCCTTTCTCTAAGTATTCCTTATTTTTGGAATTTTTAGGATCAATATAAGAGATATAAAATCCTGATATTTCATCTAGAATACTCCCTTGATATCCAATATTTCTAGATCCTTCAATTTTATCATCAATAAATAATAATTATTTTGAATATTTTTATATTTCAACATGATTATGTTAAATATATCAACCATATTTCTCAGACTCTTGTTGCAGCACTAGAAACTTCTTCCACTAGCCGTATACCCAATAAATTTGAATTCTTTCTCTCAATGATCAATCTTTCCAATGTTTTTTCCTTTAATATTGCTATATCATTGGATACTAGTCACCTTTAAGTCCATAAAGTGCATATTCTTTGTGAAACATAATTCATGTATCATATTGACTAAGTATGGTCAGCGTACATATCAGTTTAGAATATATATTTTCAAAGATATTTATTTTCTATAAATTTTTTTGAAGTGTTATGCTTAGATGTCAATATTTTTTACATGTCCAGCAAATTCCAATTCTTCCTCTCAGTAACTTCATTTTGTGTGTGTATGGTGCTCCATATTCATGTTGTATTCTTTACTTCTAAATATATGCTTCAAATTTTTTATTCCTATATTCATATTCATTATTGTATCAAAATATTTTTATGACATAACCTATTTGAATCTCATTAATCCTTTGAAAGTTTTTATGTTTCTTAAGATATTGTGATTTACTTAACAAAAAATATATATGATTCATATGATTAAAATCATTAAAAAATTCATCAAATAGTTATCTTCATTACTTAACATAAAGTTCATCGGTCTACACATATCTAAGTGTACTTCCCAAGAAGTTTCTTCATTATAATTTCAATAGATTATTGCTATTTTTTACAATATTTACCTTATGACACATGTTACATGTTTTGATTCCTTTACATTTTAACTTTAAAAAATTTCTTACAATATAATTATTGATAAGATTAGATATATTATATTTCCCTAAATGGTCATGTTTTCTTTACCAAAACTATTTTTTATCACATATTCTCTTGCAATGTGAATTATGATCATTGTGTATCCAACTCCTTGTACATTTAGTGATCCATCATTTTCAGAAGTGATAACACCCCCATTATACAATTAAATATCTTTTAAGATATTTTATTATCGGGTCACGTGTGTAAAGTAACCAATATCATGTATAAATAACATATCTAAATTCATATCCTTGTAATAAAAGTCAACCATTATTTCATACTATTGATTATTACCACATTAATATATTTGTAATTCTTTTTTTTCTTCTACTACTCTTATAGCATGGTAAGACATTTTTTGGTGGTATTTCTAGGTTCTTCACACCACCCAGAGTTCTCATAAAGATAATCAAAAGAATTTTACAGTTGAACCTTATCTTATAGATGTTATATTTTCTAAACTCTTTGAATTTCATATTTATTCCTCTAAAATTACACAACTCTCTTAAATTTATCGAGTGAGTGATTATACCAATATACATATACTTTGTTTCCAAAGACTATAAAATCAACATCTTTATAAAAAGGGAAATATCCTCAGATAAAAAATATGTTCTTCAAAACCTACTCATGCATTTTACTTTGGATTTGATATTTTTTATTTTTTTTCAATTTTATAATACTTAGTATCATTCTCCATGACCTTGAAATTTCTCTTAATTTAAATATATTTTTCTTATTTTTTCACAAATTAAATACTTTTTAATTTCCCACATCATCATAAAACATAGTAGTGGATTTATATTCCTTTTTAGGTGAGGTAATAGCCTTTTTATTTCTTTTACCTCTATTACTACAATTGGAATCATAATTCTAAGTGTTTAAAACTATTTTTCATGAATCCATTAACAATCATAAGTCTAACCTGAAATATTAAAAACACTCTCTAGTATTTTATATATTTTTAAATCCTTATTTACTACATTTTTATTCTCTATATATTTTGTTTTACTAAAGTAATTTCTATATTGAACTATCCTTGACTCAAGATACTTCACCTCTATATTCTTCGGAATTAAATTTGAAGTGTAAATCCCATTAATTTTGTATATTTATTCAAAAATTTCATTAATATTCCCCATATTTCATTAATATCCATCTTTATAATGTATTGTTGTTTTTATCCATGATGTAAATTTATTAATGATTTTTTATCCATCTTTAATGTCGTGTTTTCTCTTTTAATTCATCTATTTTATTTTAAACACACCATAAGCTCCACTCTAAGTTAAAACTATTTTGGTGTCTCCTCATCATCGCTTCTTCTTCACTACCCTGATATTATTATTCTCCAAAAAAGAATATTTAGGAATATTTCATTTTACCATAAATCTTATTTTATATTTATTAAACATGTATTCATATTTTCTTTCATTTTTCGGATTATAGGTTATTGTACAGTGTTGTCATAAAAGATTTTTTTGTATTTTCTATATTAAAATTTTCATTATATTTGGATATTCTTCATCCATTGCAAATTTCATACATATTTATATACCCTAATGATCTTATATATTCATCATAATTTTCCACTTATTCCTTCTTCTCTATAAAAAAAGCTTAAATGGCCAATAATTACACAATTGAAACATTTGAATAGAATCTTTCATTTATATTTACTTTTTCTGTATTGTATTTCTTTTGAGAATGAAGTGATGAATTCTTAAAAATACATATAATCATCTTAATAATTGATATATTATTCATAAAAATTCAATGTATTAATATTATTCAATCCATTTAAACCATCAAATATTTTCTACTTCTATGTTTTTTCTTTTATTCATAAGGCTAATCATCTTCTCCCCCCATAAGTGATTAAAATAGTACTGGTTTTTTAATGTGAAACTCATCCAAAAGTTAATAATCAAGGGATGAAATATTCACATAAAATATATCCATGGGGATTCTCATAAACATATTAATAGTAGAAGAATCTATCATTCAGAATATAAATGAAGATAGGGGTGAATTTCCTTTTAAATATTAAAGCAATAAATAAAAATTAAAAATTAACACTAATATAACTTTGATATGGTGAAACAATATACTGGTAAATTCAATATGTATTAAATTTAATATAATATTTGATCAAGTAAAGATAGTAGAAATAGGACATATCAAATTTATGCACTTTATGTGTATCGAGATAAAATGATGCAATGCCTAAAATAAAAGAGGGATTGAACATAATTTGATAAGAGGTTTGGTAATAGCTTGATGTGCGCCTAAATGTCTCAACCCATAAACTTGATATATCAAGGTATTAGTTCCTTAATTTTAATTAATATACAGAAACATATCCCCCATAATTATGGTTTGTGAGAACCCTATTAAGTTCGACCAATATCCAATAAACCCATCCATTATTTTAGCAGTAGTGAGCACCCATCTCCCATTAATTTTTTCTAGTGTTAATAAGAAACCCATTGTTGAAGGGAGGATGAGAATATAAATATTTTCATTGAATAAACCCATTAAAAATATTCTATCTTATCTCTCTATAAATATATAAATAAATTAGAAGATATAGATAAGGAAAAAAGTTGAGAACCTTTGAAATTTAGAAATTATTGTTGGATCATTGAGAGGAGGGATTAAATAATTTGAGTTTTTCTTTATAGATTGGATTGGAGAGTTGATGTAAAAGTTCATTGTGTAGATCCAAGCATCCAATCCCTCTATTTATAGGCTTTCAAATATCTATGAACCTTAAATAATTCATCAAGGGTGTTTAAGATGAAGAATACTATTTATAATCCATTTTATACCATAATAAATACAATTGTAGAGGTACTACCTCAACGACACTAAATAAATTACAACCTCAACTGAGTAGCTAGTGGACTACATGTAGCTCACTAAAACTAGAAATCCACCACCAGTGAGTTAGTTCTCCACCACTGGCAGGTCGGTGGAACTCCTGGAGGACGTGGTGATTCTTCCTTCACCATAATCAAATGGATCCACCCTTGAATTCATAAAATTTATTATAAGTATCTTTGAAATTCATTCCATGGTCTTTAAACATGAAATAAGACATTTCTAACCCTTCAAAAAGATCAATAGTTCACCATTGAACTAAATTTAAGATCTCCATTAGAACCATTAATCACATCACATAACGTTAAATTTAGTATTCTAAAAATACCTAAATGAAAACATTAGATGTAAAAAAGAGTGGTTTTTATCATGAAAACACCATGAGAGAGATATAGAGAGAGTTATAAAAATATTCTCCTTTTGATGATCACAAGATGAAAAAACATTATGGTGTTTTGTTTTAACAAATTTTTGTATTTGTTAACAACTTACATTTTTTTAAGATTTTTTTTATCTAAAAGAATATGATGTTTTTTTTTACTAGAAGTTTTTCTTTGTTAATGAGAAAGAATAAGTTACTGGGTTTTAATAATGTTGCTGAAGTCCTTTTTGTTGCTTAAAATTCTTGAAATAGAATGTTGTTGAAGAGTCATAAGTTAGAATGTTTCTCAAACTTTCTAAAAAAATAATATGATGATTTTCTGATCTTAAACTTCTCACAAATCATGAAAAGTTTTATGATAATAGTTTTGGATAAAATAGTGAAGAGGTTTAGAGAATTTCAATGAGAATTTTTTTTTGAAAAAATCAGATCCTGAATTCTGAGAAACATTCTGAGAAAAATTGGTTCCAAACTTTGATAAAAATTTTGAGAAAAATAGGATCTAGAATTTCAAGAAACATTCTGAGAAATATCGGATCCAGAATTATGATCAACATTCTGAAATTAAATTGGATCTAGAATTCTAAGAAACATTCTAAGAAAAATCGTAACATGATTTATGAAAAATTTAGAACCTGATTTATGAAAACTTCAGAACCTTATTTTTTCACAATTTGAAACATGATTGATGAGTAGTTCAGAACCTAATTTCTGAACAATTCAAAACTGAATTTCTAAATAATTCGGAACCTTATTTCTAAACAATTTGGAACCTAATTTCTAAATAATTCAAAACCTGATTTCTAAATAACTCTAAACCAGATTTTAGCACAATTTGGAACATGATTTCTATGTAATTCAGAACCTTATTTCTGAACAATTTGGAACTTTATTTTTGAATAATTTGAAACAAAATTTCTGAAAAATTAAAAACCTAATTTCTAAACAATTAGAAACCTAATGTTTTGCATAATTCAGAACATTATTTTTGAATAATTCTAAACCTAATTTCTTCATAATTCAGAACCTTATTTATGAACAATTTGGAACCTAATTTATGCACAATTTGAAACTTAATTTCTGAGTAATTCAGAAACCAATTTCAGAAAAATTCAAAACCTTATTTATGCATAATTCGGAACCTTATTTCTAAAAAATTTGGAACCTGATTTCTTCACAATTAGAAACCTAATTTTTTAGCATGTTTCAAAGAAAAACTGAACCACTTTTTTGAAATTATTTCTGAGAAAAACTGAACAAAATTTTAGATCATGTTTCTATGAAAATCAGAATGAAGATCTAGCATTATCATTCTGAGAAATATATTAAGATTTCAAGAAGGAAAACCATAATTTCAACATTGCATAAATCTCACTGAAATTTAGTGAAGTTTGAAGAAGTAAAATATTGAATATTAAATTCAAGATATTTGTGGAGTTTTTTAGATTTGAGGAAGTGCGAAAGATTTTAAATATTCCACCATTTTTTTCCAAGTTTCTTGTAAATATGTACTCAGATCATTCACTCATTTGTCACTCTTCACACATGAGAAAATAACAGAGTGCTGGAGAATTCAATGTGAATGTTTCTGGTATTTGGATCAATTTTTCTTTAAGAAAACATTTTAAATTGATGGGAATCAGTATAATATTTCTTATCGGGAAATAGAAGATGCCCAATGGGAGTTTACACAAGTTGTATTCACTTTTTCATTATAGTGGATTTCCATATACCCATGGGAGTGGATTTGGCAAGGAAGTGGGTTCTCACATTGATGATGAACCTTATAAATCGTGTGTGCCTTACATTATTTACTATTATTACATGCTTAAGTATATGTTAAAGGTTGAAAAGGAATGAAATATTAATAGGTTATAGGGGTTATGTTTTTTTAACTTTTGAAACTTATAAAAATTGAAAAACTGATTCACCCCCCCCCCCCCCGCTTAGGTGTTATTCGGTTTTTGGAACTTTAAGTGGAAACAAAGTGGGTTCCCTTGTTTAATCCTTATCATGGATAATATCAATTCTTTCAATAGTAGAGTAATTCATGTATTTGATGTCAAGATTTATTACGGATGAAAAAATAGGATGATTACTTATCTCCTATATCTTTTCTTTGAAGTTTTTGATGCTGCTACAATTGGTTTTCCACCTATTGAGAAAGTTTCTCTTATTACGTTTTCTGATAAAAAAATATAGAAGTTGATGGAATGTCAAGAAATGCTATTTTGATGTCCTTATCAGAAAATGTTTATCATAAGGTGATAGTTCTCGAAACATCAAAAATCATGTGGGATAAGCTGGAAAGTGTTTTCAAAGGAAATAAAAAAGTCAAGGAGTATAAGCTAAAAATATATCATAGTAAGTTTGAAGATATCATAATTATAGATGATGAAAAAATTCATGAATACTTCACCAGAGTTAAAGAAATTGTGTACAACATCAGAGGATTTGGAGATGTATTGGAAGATTCTACATTTTTTAAGAAACTTATGAGAAACCTTTCAGATAGGTTCGATTCTAAAATAAATTCCTTAGAAGATAAGGATGATTTAACTCTTGATGAATTGACTAACTTTTGTATTTCTTATGAAATGAGGAAAGCTCCAATCATTAACAAGAAAATGAAAGATGCGATGGCTTTTTAAGACATGAGAAAGTTGAAAATATGTGAAGTTGATGAAGATGATCCTTGTGAATCCGATGACAAATAATATGATGAGCTAAATGAAAAAAAAATCATATCTCATATATCTAAAAACTATTGAAGAGGAAGAGGAAAGTATGGAGAAAAACTTCCTACCAGATGTTTCTAGTGTGGTGGAATCGAGCACTTTACTATGAGTTTCCCTAAGAAGAAATTTGGGGAATATAAAGAATCTTCCAATGAAAACCCTCAATGGAAGAAGTGGAATAAAAATGATAAAGAAGAGAAGTCTTCTAACAAGTTCAAGAAGAATCCTTTCGAAAAGAAGATAAGAATGCTCAACAAGAAGGTTGAATCTGACTCAACAGACAACGATTATTCTGAAGATGAAATTTTACAAAAATTATGAAACTTCATTGAAAAATTTGAGAAAACAAAAGGCTCCTCATGGAGTGAAGAAGGTGTTGAATAATCTTATAGAGAGTATCTATATAGAACCTAACTTCTTGCATGTCTTGAGAAAAAAAATATCTCAAGTAAGAAATTAGAGTAATGAAAAATGATAATAAAGAAGTTGCTGATGGAATAAAAGATATCATCAAGCAGGAGGTTGAATACATTCAGGAGAGTCTAAGATACAAACTTAGAAATGTTGAACAGGTAAAGGTGATTGAATATCTTAGCAAGAAGTTGGAATCTAAGGAAGAATAAGTTAACAAGTTGGAATAAAACCTTATTGAATCTGAAAAAAACCTTGAGAAATATGAATTAAAACTTTAACAAAGATATATAAGTAAAATATGAGTCCTCTAATATTGATTAGAAGACTCATTATGAGAGTCAGGTGAATTATTATCTTACAAAAAATAATGTTTCAGCTGATTCTTCTAACATTTCATGTTCTGGAAGTGTTGGGAAATATTGGGTGGAAAAAGGTTGCGAGAAACCTATCAAATCAACAAAAATTTAAACCTCACTTAAAGGAAAATATGGTCCATATCATTAGAATGTTAGGGTGGAAATAAGTTACCATCATCAAAAAAGTTTCTATAGATAAAGATTATTCTTTAATAGAAAATAAATATTTTAGGGTTATTGTTGGTGTTGCAGAATCTATGGAAATAGAGCCTATAATTGTTGTCACAATTTATCTCTACCCAGAAGAATTTTTGAGCAAAGTAGAATAAATAGTTAAAGAATAATTAGTAACATTCCCCACTCACAGAAAGTTGAAAAGGTGAATTCTAAAGAAGTCAAAAACATTCAAACAAAAAATCTATTTGAATGTCTAGAAGAAGTTTGTGAAATATGTGATCAGTCTGGTCATCATGCCAAAATATGTATGACATTCCTTCCAGAACACACTAGTGTAGAAAACGTTTTTTACGTCATCATTTTTTACGTCGGTTATATATAACCGATGTGATAATCTATGAAACGTGGTTTTTTACGTTGGTTATTTTATAACCGACGTAAAAAATGCAGCGAGAATATTTTTAACGTTGGTTATTTTAATAACCGACGTTATAAATCGAGCGCGTTCATTTTTTACGTCGGTTATAAATTAACCGACGTAAAAAACCAAAGCGCGGGGGGATTTTACGTCGGTTATTTTATAACTGACGTAAAAAACGTGTCTTGTGAGACCTTTTTGACTTCGGTTATTTTATAACTGACGTAACAAAACAATCCGCAGAAGTTTTTATGTTGGTTATACAATAACCGACGTAAAAAACTGTGATTTATGATGTATTATTTATGTCGTTTATTCCATAACCGACATAAAAAACCAACACGTGGATTTTATAGCGTCGGTTATAAAATAACCGACGTAAAAAAATCCGTATGTGATACATTTATAATGTCGGTTATTAAATAACCGACGTTATAAAACATTTAAAAAATTAACAAGCCACGTGGACTGTCATTTACGATTTTTTGATTGAACGTCCAGCGGCTCGTCTCTCTCACGCGGTAAACCCTAATCATCTCGTCGATCTAGCTATGTTAAACACATTTTGCCTTCATCGGTTATCATCCTTACTCTCCTCGGATCTATCATCTCAACTCGCAACACTCAAGTAAGCTTCCACAAATTTATTTCGTTCGTTTTTTTTTCGTATAGTCTATATTTCTGTTTTGCATTTTTTGTGTTTAAACTAGGTAAGATTCTTCCATATCCAAATACATAAAAACCCATTTGAGGTGGTAAATTGGAACAACAAGATACACATAATTAAAACAATAATACTATGAGAAAATTTTAAAGTCCACCTACCTCATTCTCATACAGAACCGCTCAACACACATTTAGCCTAGACGGCACTTGTCACGTCATTAGTCATCCACTTTCCCTATATGGTTCTCATAACCACACACATGGTCTTATAAGCACCATCTTACCCTTTTTAGAACTTCTATTGTATAAATAATTACCTATAGAACCTCAAACTCAAGCATCACAGTGTACTCGATGCTTCTACCACTCCACTGTTCTCAAACATACACAAGAATACCATATTACATTGGCATCCAACATTCCTTGAAAATCAACTAGAATAGACATACATATACCTTCCAAACATCAACTAAATACAACATGGTTCTTACCCAACATCTGAACCCATTCCAAAAATGGATTTATAATTTAATAACATCAAATAGAGGTGGACTACAACACACTACATGTATTTATTTTAACTAGCTGAGGAGAGACATCACTGACCAAATCATCATAGAAACACCAAACAATACTTTTGGCAAGTACCTAGTTAGCTATGATACCTTCTAACTGAAGTCACATAATCACCACCTAAATTCACCTAGTTGAGTCCATAACTGACTCTATAAAATATTCCAACACCACTCCTCCATTTCCTGCAACCTTCATCATTCCTCATTTCCCTGTCAACACCTATGACATTATTACCTCAGATCAGTTTTTTTAATGACACTAAGCCCAATTCAATTGCTTTTCTCGATTAAACTCTACATTTGTTCTCAATTCAATTTCTTATGTTTATCCTATTTAATATGAGAATCTATTAGACATATATTGTAATGGCTATTGACCTCTATGTCCCTTCGATGCATCGCTATGTCTCATGATTCCAAATAAAAATGGCTTCTACTGAGGGGTGGGGTGCTGTCTAGAGTGGTGGGGTGTTGTCCAGGGGGTGGGGGGCTATCCAAAGGGTTGGGGGTGTCTATTGGGGTGTCCAAGAGAGTAGGGGGTGGGGGTGGTGTCCAGGAGGGGTGGGGGTGCTGTCAAGAGGGGTGAGGGCAGTCCAGGGGGTGGGGGTTGTCTACAGGGTTGGGGGTGTCTAGACGGGTGTCCAAGGGGGTAGGGGGTTGGGGTGGTGTCCAGAAGGGGTGGGGGTGCTGTAAAGAGGGGTGGGGGGTTTTCCAGAGGGTTGGGGGTGTCCAGGGGGTCCAAGGGGGTGGGTGGGTGTGGGGGGCTGTCCAAGGGGGTGGGGGCCTGTCCAGAGGGTTTTGGGGGTTTTCTGGGGGGTGGGGGTTCTTTCAAGAGGGGTGGGGGGCTTTCCGGAGGGTTGGGGGTGTCCAGGGGGGGTCCAAGGGGGTGGGTGGGTGTGGGGGGCTGTCCAAGGGGGTGGGGTCCTATCCAGAGGGTTTTGGGGGTTGTCTGGGGGGTGGGGGTGATTCTCAGGTTTACTCCATTTTCTCCAATTTTCTATCAACCATGTAGGCACCATGGTTTTCTTTGATTCAATGGAATTTAAAACTGTTATATCTAACTATATTTTGTTTTAAAAATAATATTCAAGCATATTTTTTTAAATACCCATAGATTTGTTTTATATTTCAAAATTGTTTTACATTTAAATTATGATTTTTTTCATATAAATATATATTTGTCTTAACTTAAAAGTATATATATATTTGTTATTTGTTATAGGTAATAATGAGTCGAAGTTGGATTATGGCACATCGAATGAGCAATGAATTTGAGGAAGGTGTTGATGCCTTTTTGTAATTTTCTAAATGAAATGTTCCAAGTAGTGACATTTTTTATGTCCATGCCCGAAATGTTTGAATATGAAGAAGTTGAAAAGTAGAGAGATAAAAGATCATCTGATTTGTCATGGTTTTAATCCGAGTTATAACCCATGGATTTGGCATGGTGAAACTGAACGGAATGTCATGGATGATAATGATTCGCAATATGGTAACTCCGATGGAATTGAAAAAATGATTTGCGATATTGTAGCAGAAAAAATTGAGATAGAACCGATAGTTGCGTGTCTATATGGTGATGCTGAAAAACCATTATATCCTGGTTGTACAGATTTTACGGTTTTTTCTGCGGTGTTAAGATTGATTAACCTGAAGGCGAAACATGGATGGAGTGACATAAGTTTTACAGAACTGTTACAATTGATGAAAGACATTCTTCCACAAGATAATGATCTTCCAGATTCACATTACAATGCCAAGAAAATATTATGCCCGATGGGATTGGGATATAAGAAAATACATGCACGTCCAAATGACTGCATTATATATAGGAAGGAATATGAATTTCTGTCAGAGTGTCCTAAATGTGGTACATCACAGTATAAGGTGAAAGAAAAATCACAGGGTGATGTAGAGAATACAAAGCTCCCTTCAACGGTATTTTGGTATCTTTCTATAATTCATCGTTTCAAACGTTTATTTGCTAATTCACATGATGAAAAAAGGTTAAGATGGCATGCTGATGAGTGGGTATGTGATGGAAAAATACGTCATCTATCTGATTGTCCACAATGGAAGAAAATTGATGCGCAGTATTCTACATTTGGAAATGAAATTAGAAATCTCAGACTAGGGTTGTGCACAGATGGAATGAATCCATACCGAATCCTCAGTAGCACACATAGTTCATGGCCAGTTTTATTGGTAATTTAAAACCTCTCTCTTGAAGTTTTTATGAAGCTAAAATATGTCATGTTGAGTATAATGATCTCTGGTCCAAAGAAACCCGATAATGATATTGATGTTTACGTGTCACCGTTGATTGATGATTTGAAACTGTTATGGGCTGATGGTATTAGGGTGTATGATTCTTATGAAATGGAATATTTTCAACTGCATGCAGTGCTTCTGTTCACTATAAATGACTTCCCAGCGTATGGAAATTTATCTGGATACAGTGTTAAAGGGCATAAAGCATGTCTAATTTGCGAACAATAGACTTCATATTGTCAATTGCATCATGGGAGGAAAATAGTGTATATGGGTCATCGAAAGTTTTTGCCTATGGATAACCCTTATAGAAGACTTAGAAAGGCATTCAATGGCTCACAAGAATTTGATACTGCTCCAAAACCTTTATCCACTGATCTGTATTTTGAGAGGGTGAAAAACCTTGATGTGGCATTGAGAAAGACACAGAAATCTGGTAATGAAAGACATATTTGGAAGAAAAGGTCAATATTTTTTGAGGTACCATATTGGAGGTATCATGAAGTTAAACATAATATTAATTTCATGCACGTGGAGAAGAATATCTGTGATTGTTTGATTGGAACATTGTTAGATATTAAAGGAAAGACAAAAGATGGGTTGAATGCAAGATTAGACTTACTATCAATGGGAATACGTTTGGAGTTAGCTCCCACTCCTAAAGGAAGACGAACATTTCTTCCACCGGCTTGTCATACATTATCGAAGAGGGAGAAAATTAGCTTCTTTCAGTGTCTTCATGATATCAAAGTGCCTCAAGGTTATTCTTATAATATAAAAAATTTTGTCTCATTGAAGGACTTGATGTTGATAGGTATGAAATCACATGATTGTCACATCATGATGCAACAAATTCTACCAGTTTCATTGTGTGGAATATTGCCCATTCGTGTCAGAAAGACTATAATGAAGTTGTGTTATTTTTTCAATTCAATTTGTAACAAGGCGATTGATGTGAATGCTTTGAAAATTTTGGAAAAGGATGCAATTTTTATACTTTGTCAATTGGAAATGTATTTTACTCCAACTTTTTTTGATAAAATGGTGCATTTAATGATTCATCTAGTTCGAGAAATAACGATTTGTGGACCTTTATATCTTCGTTGGATGTATCCTTTTGAAAGGTATATGAAAATATTAAAGGGGTATGTTAAAAATCCATATCGACCTGAAGCCTCCATTATTGAAAAGTATATTTCTAAGGAGGTAGAAGAGTTTTGTACGAGCTACTTGGCTGCGGTGCAACACATAGGTTTTCCTCCATATCGCCATGAATGAGTTAATAATGAGGGAAAGGGGATTCGTGGCTTGAAAGTCAAATCATTGTCAGCTGAACAGATGAAGAAGTTAGAATCATACATATTGAATAACATAGCTGATGCTCAACCCTAAATCACATTGCATATTAATGAGTTGAAACAATGTCATCCAAAGAAGAAAGAAATGTGGATTTTGAATGAGCACAACAAAACTTTTTTGTCATAGATTAAAAAGACTTTGCTTGGTAGATCAGATGTATCAGAGACATTAAAATGGATAGTGGGTGGTCCATGTTTAAATGTGATAACATGGTCTAGTTATGAAATTAATGGTTATACATTTCATACGAAAGATCAGGACAACAGAAGTGCAGTTCAAAATAGTGGTGTATTGGTGTTTGCAGAAGAAATGCATTTTTCGAGTGCTAAGGACAAAAACCCAATTTCTGCATCAAGTGCATATTATGGAGTGATTGAAGACATATGGGAGGTTGATTACTTTAAAATTAAAATTCATGTTTTTAACTATAAATGGTTTATCAGTAACAACAGTGTCAGACACGATGAATTTGGAATGAGACTTGTTAATCAGAATAGATTGGAAGACACAATTGATTATTTTATAATGGCAACACATGCAAAACAAATTTTCTATGTAGTAGATCAATCAGATATACAGTGGGCTATTGTTTTACAAGGGAAAAAAATATGTTGGTGAGGTTGAACTTGATGAAGATGTTGATTTATGTGAGATCCCTAATTCCATGGAAAGATTAACAGAACATAATGATGAACATGTTGAAGACATGGTTTGTGCCATAAGGAACGATCACGAAGAAGGAATTTGGGAAAACAATCCATTTTTACATTCCTAAAATTACAGGTAACATATGTTCATTTCTTGTTTACATTTATTTTTTTCATAAATGTTAGATATTGTAAGTTTTTTATTTATTAAAACATGTTGTAAAACAAAATAAGTATAAGATTTTGTTTGTTTTAAGTTTGTTTAGTTTACTTTATCATGTTTATAACCATTAAATGAATTATATATCTATTATTTTTATTCAGTGACAATTACTTTACCATGTTTACCATGTTTACCATGTTTACGAAGTTTATCATCTTGACCATCTTTACCATCTTTACCATCTTTACCATATTTACCATTGTTTAACATACTTACCATATTACCAATGTTTACTATTACGTAACTTAGTACACTTTTCTATTTTCTGATTACAGTAGTATTAAAATATTTGAATTTGTATATTTTTGAACTGACTTTTATTTTTTTGATTTGAAGGATAATGAATGATCATTCAGTTGATCAACCACATGATTCTAGAGATGAGCATATTGCTGGTCATACCTCTGGGGATGAACATTCACATGCTTCTATTACGACAAAGAGTTCAAAGGTTGGTAAATGTAGGTGCACACGTTTACCAAAATTATCAGTTGCCCGTACGCAGGATCAGAGGATAGTCGTTGAGTTTTATGATGATGATATTCCTAGAGGTCTGAATGCGAAAGATTTTAAGAGTTTTGTAGCAACTCAGGCCAAGAGAAAAGTAAGAATTTTGTATGATGATTGGAGAAGTGTGGATAAAGTGATAATCTCTCAGTTGTGGGAGACGATTTTGGTAAGGTCTTTTGTCATTGTTTGACTATTCTTTTAATGTTTCTAGTATATATAATATGTTTCACCTCTTCTTTATCAGATGAAATTTGATATTCCTGACACTGGAGGAGTCATGAAGAAATGCTTATCGTTGGCTGCCAGGAGATGGAGGGATTTCAAATCAACCCTCTCATCTGATTTCATTTATGGTCATAGGAGTCATGACAATCCATGTCGTATATATCCTTTTATAGATGAAGAAACATGGAGATAGTTTTCTGAAAGTAGAAGAAAAGAGTCATTTCTGGTAAGGGCAATGTAAACTTTTATAAAATTTCTTATATAAATGATTTTATTAATGTTTTTTTAATGATTTCTTATTCTTAAATTACAGCAAACAAGGAAAGCTCATCAGGAGATCCAATCTAAAAAGTTATACCCTCATAGTTTATCTCAGGGAGGGTATGCATTATTGGAAGAAAAAATGATGGTAGAAAAATTTCAACAACTAAGAGATGAATCTTCAAGCTCTGGAGAGGTGGCCCCTCCATCCCCTCCATCTAGACATGAAAAATGGAAGAGAGCTCAGAAGGGAAAAAAGGTCAATATCTTTCGGATGAATCGAGAATCATAGCTGATAGGATTGTAAGATATTTATTTTATTTATTTAAGTTAACTATTCTCTTCATATAATTTCAATCATTACAGAAATGTTTAATTAATTAATACAGGACTCTTTTGAGGAGAAGAGTTCACAGGGGACATTTACAGCTACTGGGAGGGAAGATATTTTTTCTGCAGCATTGGGAATTCCCGAACATCCTGGTCGTGTAAGAGGATATCCGGCAGGTGTATTGGTAAGAAAAGTGTTGTCATGTTCTTCAACTTCTAATGTTGAGGGGGTTTATAAAAAAATAGAATCCTTGGAGGCTGAAGTTCATAATATTAATGTGATGATGGAGGACAAGAATAGAGCGTCGGTGTAGTCTATGTTTGCAGAAATGCAAAGACAATTTTAGACTGCAGATCCCACTCCTCCACCTCCCCATACAGACCCCATTATTTATCCTCCACCTCCGCCGGTAGCTTCCACTCCCCCACCTCAGCCCGCGGACCCCATTTTTTATCATACTCCTCCGCCGCAGCTTCCTACGTATTGCGAGTTGTATGTTGATGATTCTCAACATCATATAGTAGCATATGGGTTGGTATATTGTATAAAAGATACAGTTCATCATCAACAATTAGAGGTAGAGAATCAGAGGGTCCATGTACAGGATATTATAGATAGATCATCTAGGGTACCAATACCTACAGATGAGGTGGCGATAGTTGGACAGAGTATTGGCCATTTTTTAATTTGGCCATCCATACTTCTTCGACTCATTACCATAGAGGTATGAATGTTATATCTTTTATTTTATTTTTTTATTAAAGTTGTTTTATCATTTGAAAAATAATATATTTTTCAATTTATTTTTACAGGAATACTTAAAAGGTAAATAAATACTGTATAGACAACAATAAAGACAAATGGATATGACATCAGATACAGATTCTAGTAGTCTTGACAGATTGTCAAGATATTCAAATTTGTTGGCGGGTCATTATGAGTTTCCAATGGAAGCTCATATTTGTGGACGTGAAATAAATGTGTGGATTATGAAAAGTGATATCATGGATCTTGTTACTGGAGATAAGTTGGGCATCAATGCGGTGCAATTTTTCCCATGTAAGTCTTAAAACCTTTTCCCTGCATTATATTTATTAAAAATTTATACTTATGTATGTTTTGTATTAGGTATCTTTATAAAATTTGTGAGAGGAATGAGCTGACAGATGTATATGGATTCATGGACCTGCAATTGACTTCCCCTAAAGCATGTGCATTGAATGAGGAACAAAGAATGGTTTATATTGCTGAAAGACTTGAAAAGAATATAGTCACACAATGTTGGATGATGCCTTTTTGTGAGAGGTATGAAACACAATTCTCTGAAAGAGTTAATTATCTTTTAACATAAAAAACCACTAATGTTAAATTTTCTTTTATCAGTGATCATTGGATGTTAGGGGTTTTTTCCCAAGGGAGAAAGCACTTTATTGGATATGATCTATCCATGATGATGTGTGGGAAAGTTTTAAGAATATATTGGAAAAGTAAGTTTCAATTTCTCAATAGTTTTATATATTATAATAAATTTTAAATTTACCCCATTCGTATTATTTTCTAACAGTGCATGGGACTACTTTCGAAAAAACGCAAAGAAAAAGAGTGCAAAGATCAAATATGTAAAGGCGAAGGTAAATATTCATTTATAATTTGTACTTTTTGATTTATTACATAAAAATAATATATTGAATTTACACTCATTCAAAAATAATTGTCATGAACAATAAGGCATCATCGAATGCAGATATTATATGTTAAGATTTATGTATGAAATAATAACAACTGGGACAGTTGTGAATTTTGACCTGGTACGATTTCCTCTTAAACTTTTCTATAATATTTCAATTTGATTTATTCATTATACACACTAACTACTTTCCTTTTCATTTTTAGCTTTTTGATGACCCTCAACCCTATACTGCTGAAGACATCAAACACTTAAAAGTGGAGTGGTCAAATTATTTTATAGGTTTGATTAAATTTTATTTGTTGGTAATGTAAAATGTAATTTTGAATATTGTCATTGTAATTGTGTATTTGGTAGTTTTTTAGGTTTTTTTTGTTTTTTTTTTGAAGTTGACAGTGTAAGATTTGAATGTTATATATGTAAATGTTTAATTTTTCTCTACATCTTGTTTGTTCTACTTATGATGGTTTTTATGGTATGGATTTTGGTCTATGGGGAGGGGTTACAAGGGTGTGGGGGTGTGTTTAGTGGGGTTGGGGGGTGTCCAGGGGTCTGGGAGGGCTGTCCAGTGGGGTGGGGGGGCAGACCAGGGGGTGGGAGGGATGTCCAGGGGTGTGGGAGGGCTGTCCAGGGGGTGGGGGTATACATGAGGGTGGGGGGGTTGTCCAAGGGTGTTTGGGGCTTTCCAGGGGTGTGGTGGGGGCTCCAATGGGGTGGGGGGCTGTCAAGTGGGGTGAGGGGGTGCTGTTCAGGAGGGTGGGGTTGTCAAGGGGTGTTTGGGGCTATCCAGGGGGTCGGGGGCAGTCTAGGGGTGTGGTGGGGGCTCCAATGGGGTGGGGGAGGGCTATCCAGGGGGTATACATGAGGGTGGGTAGGGGTTCAAAGGGTGTGGGGGTGTGTTCAGTGGGGTTGGGGGTGTCCAGGGGTCTGGGAGGGCTGTCCGGTGGGGTGGGAGGGCTGTCCAGGGGTGTGGGAGGGTTGTCCAGGGGGTGGGGGGTATGCATGAGGGTGGGGGTTTTCTAGGGGTGTTTGGGGCTTTCCAGGGGTGTGGTGGGGGCTCCAATGGGGTGGGGGCTGTCAAGTGGGGTGAGGGGGTGCTGTTCAAGAGGGTGGGGTTTTCGAAGGGTGTTTGGGGCTGTCCAGGTGGTCGGGGGGTAGTCCAGGGGTGTGGTGGGGGCTCCAATGGGGTGGGGGAGGGTGGTCCAGGGGGTATACATGAGGGTGGGAGCTACAATGGGGGTGGGGGAGGGCTGACCATGGGGTATACATCAGGGTGGGGGTTGTCTAGTGGGGTAAGTTTTATATGTTATCAATGTAAATGTTTAAATTTGATCTCCTTCTGTTTTTGTGGTACGATTTATGGATTTGTTTTCTGGTTTATTCTGGGGGAGAGCAGATGACTGCATTCTATTTTTTTAAAACAAATTGGTTTATCAGGTCGGTTATTTCATAACCGACGTGATAAAAGGCCAGGGAAATGGTTTATCACGTTGGTTATTACATAACCGACGTGCTAAAAGTCCTGGGAAATGGTTTATCATGTCAGTTATTAAATAACTGACATGCTAAAAGGCCTGGGAAATGGTTTATCATGTCGGTTATTTATTAACCGACGTGAGAACCCCCCCCCCCCCCGGACTGTTTTATCACGTTGGTTATATAATAACCGACGTGATAAACCTTCTCCCAGTAGTTTATCATGTCGGTTAATTAAAAACTGACGTGAAACATGAGGGGGATGGGTTTATAATGTTGGTTATTATATAACCGACGTGATAAACCCCCCACCCCCCGGTTTATCACGGCGGTTATAAAATAACCGACGTTTTAAACCAGTCAAGGGGGGGTCTCACGTCGGTTATTTATTAACCGACGTGATAAACTACTTTTATCACGTCGATTATTAAATAACCAACATGATAAACTGTTTACCAGGCCTTTATACATGTCGGTTATTTCATAATCGACGTTATAAACCCTTCCCGTTTTCTTTATCACGCCGGTTATAAAATAACCGACGTGATAAACATCGCGATATTATGTTTTTGACATTGGTTTTTAAATAACCGACATAAAAAATGTTATTTATAACGTCACTCGTATTAACGTCGGCTAGAAACCGACGTAAAAAATGAAAAATTACCGACGTAAAAAACGTTTTCTGCACTAGTGACAAGTTTCTTATGATAATAAAGAAAAGTAAGCTGAAAATAAGAAGAGTGGTGAAAGATCTTTCATTGTTAGGACATCTTTGAAAGAAAGCAAGAGGAACAAACCATGGATTCTTAATAGTGGTTTCTCTTCACACATGGAAGGTGATAATTATAGTGCAATTGATATTTATAAGAATCTTATCCAACACTCATGATCAAAACACATTGATATAAAATTTCACTTCATAAAAGAGAAAGTTGTTGCTGGAGATGTTTTTTGGAATACTCATCAACATTGTATCAAATTGATGATATCTTTAAAAAATAAATGTCAAAGGAAAGGTTTTCCAAATTGAGGTTGTAACTTCATGTTCATCCTTCTCCTATGTCTTCCTAAACCTCATAAATAAGTATCCCCCACTGTGCATTGGATTATGTTGACAAAGGGGGAGAGAAAGAAACAAATTATTTATTTTTTAAGAATTTTTATTACATTATTTTATTAATCTGAAGGTTTGGTTATCATATAATGGGGGAGAGAACATGAAAAATGAGAGATAAAAAAGAATGGGGGAGAGAACCCGAAAAATGAGAGAGAAAAAGAAAAGTTATAAAGAGAAAGAAAAAAGTAAGGGGAGTTTTTCTTTACATGGACGCAAAATTTTCTTGCCACCAAGGGATAAAAATCCTTCAAAAAATTATTTTATGTAGTAGTGTGGTGTCAGGATACTCTCTTTTGAGAAATTCTATGTTTTTATAAAAGTAAAAAACTTGAGTTGTGGAAACATTCTAAGAGTTAGAAAAGTTATTGACATGGGTTGTTAACAAATCCAAAGGGGGAGATTAATGAACTTTTATAGTGTTTTGTTTTAACAAAGTTTTGTATTTTTTGACAACTTACCTTTTTGTTGAAGAATGTTTTTGATTTATAGGAAGTTGAAGTTGTTAGTTTCTAGAAGTGTTGCTTTGTTACTGAGAAAGAAAGAAGTTACTGAGTTTGAAAAATGTTGTTGATGTCCTTTTTATTGCTGATGATTCTTGAAAGAGAATGTTGTTCAAGAGTCAGAAGTTAGAAATTTTCTAAAACTTTCTAAACAAAATAAGACGATTCTTTGCTGATCATTAAGTTCTCACAAATCATGAAAACTTTCATTATAAAATCTATTAATGAAATGGTGAAGAGGTCTGAAGACTTTCAATGAGAAACATTCTGGGAAAAATTGGATCTAGAATTCTGAGAAAAATTCAGAGAAACATTGGTTTCCAAATTCTAAGAAACATTCTGGGAAAAATAGGATCCAAAATTATGAGAAAAATTCTGAGAAAAATCACAGCCAGAATTCTGAGCAACATTTGGAAAAAAACCGGCTTTAAAATTCTAAGAAAAATTTTGGGAAAAAATCAGAAATCAATTTTTAAACAATTCAGAACCTAATTTCTGTCGAATTCAAAACCTGATTTCTAAAAAATTCAGAACCTGATTTCTGTACAATTCAGAACCTAATATATAAGCAATTTGAAACCTGATTTATAAACCATTCGGAACCAAATTTCTGTATAATTCAAAACCTGATTTCTGAGCAATTTGAAACTTGATTTCTGTAGAATTCGGAACCAAATTTCTGAACAATTTAGAACTTGATTTTTTCAAAAATCGGAACCTGATTTCTGATCAATTCAGAACCTAATTTTATAACAATTCAAAAATAATTTCTACCTAATTTAAAACATGATTTATAAACAATTTGGAAAGAGATTTCTACACAATTCAGATCCTGATTTCTTCCTAATTCAGAACCTAATTAATGAATAATTTGGAACCTGATTTCTGTATAATTTGGAACCTGATTTCTGAACAATTCAGAACATGATTTCTGCATTATTCAGTACCTAATTTTTGATCAATTTAGAACTATTTTTCTGAACAATTTGGAACTTGATTTCTGTATAATTTGGAATAGGATTTCTGAACAATTCAGAACCGGATTTCTTCACAATTGAGAACTTGATTTCTGAGTTTGTTTTTGAGAAAAACTAAAACAATTTTCTAAACATGTTTCTGAGAAAAACTGAACAACATTTCTGATCATGTTTCAGAGAAAATCGGAACCAAGATCCATCATTATCATTTTTTGAAATATATGAAGCGTTTAATAATGAAAACCCAAATTTCAACTTTGAATAAATATCAATGAAATTTAAGAGGTTTGAAGAAATAAAATATTGAAGACTAAATGCGAGATATTTGCAGATTTTTCTAGATTTGTGTAAGTGGGAAAGATTTTCAGGATTGCCACCTTTGTTTTTCTAGTTGCCTATAAATAGGTTCTCAGATCATTTTCTCAATTCTAAAATTTCTCACATATGGAAAAGGTGGATCGCTAGAGAATTCAAAGTGAAAGGTTCCCACCATATTGAAGAAGTTTTCTTTGAGTGTTTAAGGAAAGGAAAAATCGGAACCATCCTTACCATACTGATAAGACCAGACTTAGCCAAATCGGACAGAGGATTCACACTGAGCCTTTATGGAGAAGATTCAACATGTTGGAGTTGGTGGCCTAGAACCAATTACTCTATACTTTATTCATTAATAAATACCTTATCACATATTAATTTTTCTTCTGCGTGAAAATGCATGTGACAATGTCCTAAGGACAGTTGTTACATTAAAGGGTCATAGCGGATCCCTACTATGATGAGAACCCAGAAGTTCCATAACACTGTTCTTGAATATATATTCTATGGCCGGATGATGTTATTTTAGGGACACAAATAAAACAAGCCATTAGGGGTGAGGACTCATAAAACATTGAGGCACCTTCTCATGGTGTGCGCCATTGGAAATATCTAGGAGGATATAATGAGAATGAGACCCGCCAGTAGGAAATCCACATTTTATAGTGTCATTGGATGTTCCTATCTACGAACATGTGTATTGTTCTTTAGACTTTAAGATTAGTATTAATGGGTATTACAACTCGTGCACTTAGATGTATTGATGAAAACTGTGACGATACACTGTTCGTAGTGAGTTAGGATATGTTGGGTACTTCACAAGTGATAATGCATTAATAGATAATGCGAGAAAGGATTTGTCCCTTATGTTCCATAATGGAAGTAGATATCTCAGGCCCTTTGATGGAATTGATATATCCTAAATAAATCAATGGACATGGTAAGGTATGGGCGTGTTCAATTCTGGGAAGTCAAAGAAAGAATAATCGAGCACATGGGTTGATGGCACTTGCATGCAACCCACTTGATTAGAGATATCGAGACAAAGGGATTAAATTACCTAGTAAGTGTTCTTATGAGGTGACACATCAATTCGGTTTCAACTTCTTTCTCTTGGGTTCCTTGACCCGTTTCTAGATAGTAATCTTGGAATTTAGGCAAGACCGCCTAATGCCAATGAGAAAGAGGCCTAGAGGGTCATACACTAAGTGTATCCAAGTATCTCAAGTAGAATAAAGATTATTCCCGTATGTGGTTTAATAATTATTCATGGAAGCCTACATCGTTTTTAATTTTGAAGGAAGAATAAAATGAAAAAAAAGATATACACGCCATGTAAATTGAATGTACACGCTGTGTAGTTTTTATTTTGAAAATGAAATGAAAAACAAGTACACACCGTGTATTAATGACTACACGCCTTGTAGTTTTTTCATTTGAGATTTTGAGGAAATAATATTATTTTAGTAAATGATATTTATTATAATCTGCGTGGGAACATGTCAAGTAATTAATGACTCGACATGGGGGTTTTCAATAAGAGTGAATGAAATAAATAAAATGTGTAACACGTATATTTATTGCCATAACTCTACAGCCTGAATCCTGATTATAAATATCCTCACAACCCCAAAACTTATCCAAGTATCGTTGTGCACAACAATTCTGGAAAATTCTCTCAAGGTCCAGAGAACTCCTTCCTCCAAGAATTCTCTCAAGACCGAGAGAGATCCTACTCCATCGGATCAAGGCGATCTAAGGCGGTCAATGCAAGCAAATTATTCTCCACGCTAGCACCCAGAGATTCCTTTGGCGACGTCCAGAGATACGTGGTGTATGTGTGGATCACCGCTAGAGGAATTCTACACTTGGATTCTGTGACACAATGACGAATCACATCGAAACATGACTGGAAAACATCAATGAAGAAAGAATTACATCAAGGTAATTCTTTTCAATTAATTAAATTAATTATAACCAATATATGATGATCCTATAGATGGTTCTAGGACCCTTCTCTTTATTTTCGTTCTTCATTCTATTCTGAAGATCCAACATTTTATTATCGTGACGGATCTCGGATTGAATGTTGCTTAACGCTAAAATTAAAGTTGGGCAAACCAACCAACACACTTCTGCTGCACCCAAAACCTACAAGTGGTATCAGAGGGGTAATATCGTTGAATATAATTATTTAGTTTTTTGTTGGTGATTTATGCATTTAATAATTTATTTGTTTCAATTCAAGTTAATCGTTCTTTAAATATGAATCTTATGATTTGTTCCTCCTCTCTCATTTCTCATTCACCTTACAGAAACAAATTTTTCTTTTAACTTTGATGAAAATAGAGTAGAGGATCTCATTCAGAGGTGCCAAATGTTCTTGTCCATACAACACAAGAATACACAACATGTATTTAGAAGTACACACTATTTAGTCTAGGTTCAATGCATCAGACTGGTCTGCCAAATCAGGTCATTTATTGTAGTATACCTAAGTCATAAATGACACCGTGTGTTGACTAGGAACAGGTGGCACATGGTTTCCATATTACATGTCGTGTGGTCCAATGAACACGGCGTATAGTCCCTTCAGGTTAGGGTTGGACTGTGTACCCCGTACACGAATTGCCTGGCTGGAAACCGTGTAACGCGGATACTACCCGGCATGTGTCCCACTGAACATGCCATGTACTCTGTATGTGTCCCACTGAACATGCCATGTACTCTGAAAATTTCGAACATCTACATGAAATGTCCCCTAGCGTGTACTTTGGATGGATGGTGAACAAAATTACACACCGTGTAGTCAGAACTACACCCCGTGTACTCATCCAAATTACGCAGATTTATTAAAATTTATTTTTATATTATACAAACCCTTGAGACGTGTACCATACTGCAGGTATAAAGCTGAGGCACAACACGTGACAGGTGTTTTATATATATGTGTTTAATTTAACATCTGTGTAATGAACAGGAATTCACCGGGTTTCCTTTAAGGTACAAGTTACGTACAAAGATAATTCCAAATTTTTTGTTTAAAATTATTATGAATGAGAATCTCAAGGAAATTTAGAAAAGGGTTTATGATAAAAGAATTGATTATTTAAAGATTATTAATTGATTCGAGCATGATTTATCTTAAGAAAGAACGATTAAATAATTGAATGCTAGTTTTATTTATGTGTAAATATCGTTGCATGTATGGATGATCATGATCTAGACCAAGACCTTTGTATGTGAATGGTTTCTTTTAATTAATTTACTTAAATTAAATTTTGTGGCCTGCGAGCCTTCTCCTCATTAATATGTAGGGTCTGCGCGCCAAAGGACTCTTTTATGTAAAAACCCCTTTTACCCCTCACCTGCGTGTGAGATAAATGCATATGTAATGGATGGATCTCCCAAGCTAATGGAGTCCACTCAAGTCAGGAGCCATGGTGAAACCAATCCAAGGAGATTCAAAGGTGGAGAGGTGGGAATCTATAAACATAAACCTGAAAGGTTCAAGGTGTTTCTCCCCTAGGTCTTGGGTTACGTAATCAACCGCTAGATAAATTAACAAATATAACAAGCTCATGATCATACCATTTATTTTATTTTTGTTAGTTTCATGGTTTATTTATTGTGGGTGTGTTGTCACGATCACACAATTAATGAATTAAACAAGAATACAAGATGGAACTAAAATAAGACCGATTTATGCGTAAATATTATCTTAGACAAGGTTAATCAATTAAGTATATCACACTTAATATTAACAATCATGTAATCAAAGATAATAAAATGGATATTTACGTATAAGGATAAAATCCCTCAATGAAATATTAAGTCAGTATAGCCATCCATAATCTTTTTTAGAATCAAACCATAGTTCAAAGTGCTTGACCAACCCTAGTTGGGGTGCTTTCAATTATTGGGGAATTATAATTCTAGGTTTGGGGTTGAATTGACTTGTTTCGCGTCAAGGGTTGACTGCCACAATAGGACTTGGTGTGACCAAGAGGAAAAGTTTGAGGAAATCAAAAATAAAAGGATTTCAGGATTAGGGAGTCCACTCAGCGGATCAAGAGTTGCGAGTTAATGCAGTTGGAATTTGGAATGCCAACCTAAAACCCTTCAAGTTACTTAACCAACCATAGTTGGGGTAATGCGAAGGGCAATATGGATCCTTTCCACTAGAATATTTATGCAACAGAATATTCTAAAGTCAATGGTGAGGGCTATTGGATTTTGATAAAATAGTGGGAGACTAATAAGTATTAATTAATTTATTTGTCTCATTTTTATAAATTACTAAAACATTTGATCATCTTAATTTGTAGAAATGAAAATAAAAATGAATTCAAACATATCATTGTAAACCATACTCGAGAAGGAAAACATTCTCACCGGCACCAATTTCCAAGAGTGGCTGAGATGTTTACATGTCATCCTTCGCCACGAGAGGAAATTGTATGTGTTGGAAGAGCCTATTCCAGATGCGCTTGGGAAAGAGGCTAGTGATGATGAAATATCTCTCTATGATAAACATATGGTCTATGCCACAGATTTCCAGTGTTTCAAGCTATCCTCCATGTCTAATGAGCTCTTGAAGTAACATGAAAACATGGATGTGTATATCATGATGTCTCACCTTAAAGATCTCTACCAAGAGAAGGTGATACAAGAGAGATATGAGATCTCCAATGCTTTGTTTACAACTAATCTTGGAGAGTTTGTGCTATTTGGGCCTCATGTAGTCTAGCTTATTGGCTACATTGAACATCTGGACATCTTAGGTATTAAATTCCTAGATGAGTTGCGTACATATCGCATCCTATCATCACTGCCCAAGACCTTATCTAGCTTTATTGTCAATTATAACATGAGAAATAATGAGAAGAGTTTGTTGGAACTTCAGACCTTAATTCTCCAAATAGATAAAGACATGAGGAATGATAAAACTGCAATCCTTATGGTGAATAATAAAAGGAAGGACAAGGAAAAGGGGATAAAGACTTATAAACAGTCCAAAGCTCCCAAGCGCCATCCCTACAAGAAGGGGAAGATCTAGAGGCAGGGCAATGAACGAGAGGCAGTATGATTTGCATGTGGCAAGCAAGGCCAATGGAAGAGTAACTTCACACAAAAGCATGGGGATGTTAAAGGTGCATTTTTTATTGAGTGTAATCTTTCCATTTCTACACATTGGGTATTAGATATAGCTTGTGGGGCTCACATCAGTATTCAAATGCAGGAACCAAGTAGATTTAGAAAGATTTCCAAAGGATATTTGGATCTTCGAGCTTCCAATGGCACAATGCTGGCTGCATTAGCTATTGGCGATTACCACCTCTCATTTCCAACTAGAATGATTTTGGTTTTACATAACTGTTATTATGTGTCTATTGTTACCAAGAACATAATTTATGTATCTTGTTTGGATATGGATGGATTTATTTTCATGTTTGTAAATAAGAGTTTTCTCTTTTATAATAACAATGTATGTTATGGTATGACACATTCAAATAATGGATTGTATGTATTAAATTATGAAAACCAAGCATTGGAAATCGATAACGAAACAAACTCACATGACTCATACATCACCCAATTGTGGCATCACCGTCTTGGTCATGTAAACGAGAAGCGCTTGACAATGCTCTTCCAAGAAGGTTATTTGGACTCTACTAAGCTAAAACCACTTGATATATGTCATTCTTGTTTACAATGAAAAATGACCAAGCCGTCTTTCGGTGGACAAGGTGAAAGGTCCACAGAGCTTCTTGGATTAGTGCACACAGATGTGTGTGGACCTTTTCCAGTAGAAGATAGAGGTGGATATTCTTACTTCATTACTTTTACTGATGATTTGAATAGATATGGCTATGTCTACTTAATGAGGTATAAGTCGGAAGCCATATATAAATTTAAGGAATTCAAGAATGAAGTAGAGAATCGTCTTGGTAAGAAGATAAAGAATATTCGATCAAATCAAGGTGGAGAATATCTAAACCAAGAGTTCATCGATCTTCTATAGGGGTCTGAGATTCTATCTCAGATCACTTCTCCTTATACACCACAGTGGAATAGTGTTAGTGAAAGGAGGAACTGCACCTTGTTGGACATGGTGAGGTCGATGATGAGTCATGAAGATCTTCCATTATCCTTTTGGGGATATGCATTACAAACTGCAGCATAAACATTAATCTGAGTACCAACTAAGGTGGAAAATGGAATTCCCTATGAGTTATGGAATGGAAAGAAACCCTTTTTGTCGCATACACGTGTATGGGGATGCAAGGAATTTGTTAAGTCCTTTTAGGAAACAAACTAGAACTCCAGGGCACGAGGTGTATCTTTATAGGATATCCAAAGGAAACAAAAGGATATTACCTATATAACCTTCAAGACAAGAAAGTGACTATCGCCAGACAATCTATATTTCTTAAGAGGGAGCACATCCTAAAAAAGGATAGTGGGAGCAAGATTGGATTCAACAAAGTTTGACTCTCAAGATACACATGATTTGGTGTAGGAACAAGTTCTACAGGTCCCTGTGGAAGAGGTTCCAGAAATACAAGTATGGTGTAGGAGATCAAGAGAGGTAAGAGAACTAGAGAGATTTGGTTTCCTAGTCACCGAGGATGGTGAATCATTATTTTTAGAAAATGATGAACCTCTCTCCTAAAAGGAAGTAGTAGAAAGCTCAGAAGCTGCAAGATGGATATGAGTTATGAATTCTGAGATGGATTCCATGTATCGGAACCAAGTCTGGGTTCTGGTTGATGAGCCAATTGATGTAAATCCTGTTGGATGCAAATGGGTATTCAATAGAAAAATGGATATGGAAGGTCAATTTAGCACCTATAAAGCAAGGCTAGTGGATAAAGGATTAAGACAACGTCAAGGAATTGGCTATGATGAAACCTTCTTGTCAGTTTCCATGTTTAAATCCATAACAATTATACTTTACATAGCAGCTTACCATGACTAAGAGATTTGGAAAATGGATGTCAAAACAGAATTCCTTAACACGAACCTTCAGGAAGATGTCTATATGACACAACCAGAAGGATTTTTGACACCATGTGAAGCCAAACGGGTTTTCAAGTTGCAGAAATCCATTTATGGATTAAATAAAGCATCCAAGTCATAGAAAATTCAATTTGATAAAGCCATAAAGGAATTTGGTTTCATTAAGAACAAATGTGAGCCATTAGTTTATAAGTGGTTTAATGGGAATGTGATCGTTATCATAGTAGTATATGGTGATGATATATTGCTTATTGGAAATGATGTACCAGTCTTACAGTCAGTAAAGGACTGGTTAAACGAGTGTTTCTCCATGAAGGACTTGGGTGAAGTAGCCTACATTCTAGGGATCAAGATCATTCGTGATAGATCCAAGAGGCTTCTTGGACTAAGTCAGGGTACATACATTGACCAGATACTAAAGAGATTTAGTATGGAACAATATAAGAGGGGATTTGTTCCAGTGTCACATGACGTACCTCTTTCTAAGAAAATGTGTCCTCATACACAACAAGAGAAAGATAGAATGAGTAATATCTCATATGCTTCGGCTATAGGATCCATCATGTATTCCATGTTATGTACCAGGCTTGATGTTGCCTATGCACAAAGCATGATAGGAAGATATCAAGAATATCTAGGAGAACAACATTGGACTGCTGATAAGACTATCCTTAAGTATCTCAGAAGAACTAAGGATTTTTTCCTGGTGTATGGAGGAGATGAAGAACTTGTCATCAAAGGGTATGCTGGTGCTGGTTTTCAGATAGATCAGAACGATCTGATGTCGCTATCAGGACATGTTTTATATCTAAATGGAGGAGCTTTGAGCTGGAAGATTTTAAAGCATCTAGTTGTCGCTGATTCTATAGTGGAGTCCGAATATATATCGGTTTCTGATGTAGCCAATGAAGCCATCTGGATTTAGAACTTTGCCCAGGAGCTTGGTGTGGTTCCCAACAGTAAAGATCTTATCACGTTGTATTGTGATAATACTTCATCGGTGTCTCTTGAAAAAGAACCAAGGTCACATCAACGGACAAAGACCATACTCTATAAGTATCACATCTTGAGGGATTTATATCAAAGGGTTGAATTTTTAGTGAGTAGAGTGTCCACGAAAGAGAACGTGGAAGACCCTATGACTAAATTCCTATCTCAGCAGAAGCATGAATATCATGTGAGATATAGTGAGTTAAAGGTTGTTAGCAGTTGTCTCTAGTCCAAGTACGAGTCTGTTGGAGTTGGTGGCCTAGAACCAAATATTTTGTACTTTATTCATTAATAAATACCTTATCACATCTTGATTGTTCTTATGTGTGACAATGCATGTGATAATTTTCTAAGGACAGCTGTTACGTTAAAGGGTCATAGCGGATCCCTGTTATGATGAGAACCTGTAAGTGCCATAACACTGTTCTTGAATATATAATCTATGGTCGAATGATGTTATTTGAGGGACAAAAATAATACAAGCCATTAGGGGTGAGGACTCATAAAACTTCGAGGCACCTTCTCATGGTGTGCGCCCTTGGTAATATCAAGGAGGATATTATGAGAACGAGACCCGCCAGTTGGAAATCCACATTTCATAGTGTCATTGGATGTTCCTATCTGTGTACATGTGTATTGGTCCTTAAACTTTAAGATTATTATTAATGGGTATTACAACTCGGGCACTTATATATATTGATGAAAACTATGATGACACACTATTCGTAGTGAGGTAGGATACGTTGGTTGCGTCACGAGTGATATTGCATTAATAGATAATGCGAGAAAAGATCTGCCCTTCTGTTCCATAATGGAAGTAGATATCTTAGGCCCTTTGATAGAATTGATATATCCTAAATAAATCCACGGCCATGGTAAGGTATGGGTGAGTTCAATTTTGGGAAGTCAAAGAAAGAATAATCGAGCACATGGTTTGATGGCACTAGCATGCAACCCGCTTGATTAGAGATATCGAGACAAAGGGATTAAATTACACAGTAAACATTTGTATGAGGTGAAACGTCAATGCAACGTCAACTTCTTTATCTTGGGTGCCTTGACCCCTTTCTAGATAGTAATCTTGGACATTAGGCAATCCTGCCTAATGCTAATGAGAAAAAGGCCTATAGGGTCACACACTAAGTGTATCCAAGTATCTCAAGTAGAATTAAGATTATTCCCATATGTGGTTTAATAATTATTCAAGGAATACTAAATTGTTTTTAATGGTAGAGGAAGAATAAAATAAAAAAACAAGATTACACACCGTGTAGTTTTCATTTTGGAAAGGAAATGAAAAACAAGTACACGTCGTGTATTAATGATTAAACGCCATGTAGTTTTTCGATTCGGGATTTTGAGGAAATAATATTGTTTTATTAAATGATATTTATTATAATTAGTGTGGGCACATGTTAAGGAATTAATGATTCGACATGGGGGTTTTCAATAAGAGTTAATGAAATAAATAAAACGTGTAACACATTTCTTTATTATCAAAACTCTATAACCTCAAACCTGATTATAAATATCCTCACAACCCCAACACTTTACCAAGAATCATTGTTCACAACAATTCTGGAAAATTCTCTCAAGGGTGAGAGAACTCATTCCTCCAAGAATGCTCTCAAGACAAAGAGAGATCCTCCTCCATCGGATCAAGGCGGTTTAAGCTGGACAATGCAATCAAAGGCTTCTCCATGCTAGCACCATGAAATTCCTTTGTCAACATCCAGAGATATGTGGTGCACGTGTGGATGACCGCTAGAGGAAGTCTACACTTAGCTTCTGTGATGCAACGACGAATCACATAGAAAAGTGACTGGAAAACATCAACGAAGAAAGAATTCCATCAAGGTAATTCTTGTAAATTAAATAAATTAATTATAAACAACATATGATGATCCTCTAGATGGTTACAGGACCCTTCTCTTTCTTTTAGTTCTTCGTTCTATTCCTAAGATCCAACATTTTATTATCGTGATGGATCTCAGATTGAACGTTGTTTAATGCTAAAATTAAAGTTGGGCGAACCCACCAACGCCCTTCCGCTGTGCCCAGAACCTACTCAATAAAGTTTTTATTCTTGTGTTTGGCTCAATTTTTCTTTTAGAAAACATTATAAACTGGCGGGATTTCATATAATATTTTTTATTAAGACATTGAAGGTGTCTAATAGGACTTGACACAAGTTTTATTCACTTTTTAAATATAGTGGGTTTCCATAGACCCACAAGAGTGGCTACGTTAAGGAAGTAGGTTGTCACATTGAGGGTGAACCTTGTAAATCATGTGTGCCTTACTTGATTTACTATTCTGGCATGCTTAAGTATTTTTTAAAGGTTGATAAGGAAATAAATCTTAATAGTTTATAGGGGTTAAGTTTTTTAATGTTTTGAAACATATAAAAAGTGAATAACTAATTCAACCCCCCTTCTCCATCCATCCAATGACCCAAAGGCCTTCAATTTTTTTTTGATAAAACCCCCTTTTAAGGGAAGTAGGGGGAAACCCGCACATACATAACAAACACAACAAAACTCATACCCATAGGAAAAAAAAGTAAAACCACAGTGAAAACATGGAGTTTCCCCTCCCCAGCATATAAACATGATGAATCTATTCACCATTGCAAGTCAGTTCAGTAAGCAAGTGTCCTATGTCAAATCACAGGCCTGATCCGATGGCAAATTCCATACCCTCTCAAAAAAAATCCCTAAATCTCTGTAAAGATGAATCACCATCTTTGATTCCTTCTTTGAATAATGTTCAATGTAATAAATTCTAGAATAACTTAATTCCCACCATTAGGATCAAACCATTCAAGAAAATCAACATTCAAAACTTAAAACACCTTCAAACCCATCAAATCCCTTTCACCACTTGAGGTCCCAAATCGATACCCTATGCCAAGGAGCCTTCACCGGTCTCCGGAACCTTCACCTGAAGGTAGCCCCATCACCATCTGCAGCTTCCCCAACCATCCGTAAGAAGTATAACTAGCATCACAGGAATTCGGAGATATAAGGGAGGAGATAGGGAGTATTCTACTACATCGACTCCACACAAAACCAACAAAAAACCATCAAAACAAAAAAAAACCTTTTATGAACACTAGAAACCAGGTCCTCCTCCTCTAACCACCAAATCTATGCCAACCTGCACTAGATAAATTCCATAAATGCACCTAACCACATTGGACCGAACTGAGGATCCACTGCTCCATGTTGATGTCGCAAGTTCCAAGTAATCCCAATCCATGCAATAGAGGGTCGATGATGCCAAATGATGAGCCATGTCGAACCGAGTGAGAAGCTAGTGTTTCGCCAGGTCGCGACGTCACCGAGAAAGGTCGAAGACCTTCGAACTGAGATGGAACCTCAACACTTGAACCACACCGTATCCCCACCGCATCGCATTGTCTCCAAGACATGACTATATCGAGACTCTAGAGGAAGCTGACACGAACCGATCCTAGTTAGAGGGGGGAGGGGAATCAAGGCCAAGAAAAACCCTAGCCACCGTGAGGAGGGGGGGAGATTCCTCTCTAAGGCTCCCCAAGAGTATAACCTCAACCCCCCCCCCTCTCAGTTGTTATTCGATCCATGGAATTTCACTTACACTTAACATAAAAAGGTAAATATCGTCAAAATAAAGAGTTATATATATATCCATAATTTTCAATATTTTTATAGATCAACCTATTCAACAATCCCATGAGATAAAATAAAATAAAAACATTTCAATATTCTCAAGAAAAAAACCAACATCTAAAAAACTAGGAAACACAATTCCATTTTGAAATAAAATATATTCTTCCCCTTTGAACCAAAAGTATTTCCCCCTTTTTAATTATCAAAAATAAAATAAAAAAAGGATAATAAAATAAAATTTTTGTTAAGAAGGTAATTCGACATAAGATAAAGCTATAGTGACATAAAATACTAATTTTTCCATAAAATGGAATTCAAAGAATCTTTTCATAAAGAGTTTTTAAAAAATTATTAATAAAGAGATAAGAGTTATTTTTAAGGATTCCAAAAATAAAAAAAACTAAAAAAAATTGAAATAAAATTGAATGAAAATTGAAAAAGAAAATAATTTTGAAAAGGATATAATATTAAATTAAAATAAATTTTAATATAAAAAAGAATAAAGGTTTAAAAAAGATTATAAATACGGAATATCCTATTTTAAAGAAGCATAGATATGAGTGAGAGAGAAAATATCTTGAAATGAAGTTCAAGAGGGAAAATAAAAATAAAGAGATAAAAAAAATTCCATATAGATCATCCCAACAATTTAATGAAAAGGAAAAATATAAGCTCCCCCTCAATTGAATCTATATGAAAAGTGATCAAGATAGAAAGATTTGAAAATTTATTTAAAGAGTTGGAAGTCTAATTTTTTAGGATTCCCCATATGATATGAAAATGTAGTTCAGTGGAATTATCCAACAAAAATTTAAAAGAAAGTTCCTTTTGGTACCCTTTTAGATTTTTTTTGGAGATGTTAATTAATAAATATTCATATGGAGAAGCAATCTGTGGACCACTAAGACTAGTAAATAAAGATTTATGAACCCATATTTTTTTAGAATGAGAATTTATTTTAGAAATTTTAGAATAAAAATTAATTGATTTTGGTTTTACATATCTAGAATCTTTAAAATCACATTTATAAATTAAATGAATAAATTTTCTACAATAATTGTAAAACATATTTTCTAAAACACCTTTTATAAATGTTGTATTTTTTAAGATCCCATGTTATTTGAATAAAAACCCATGATTATTTCTTTTAAAATACTGAGAACCAAGGATCATATTAAAAAAACTCACCTTTTGTAAATTTACAAAGATAAATTTTGTGGTCCTTGATTTTAGATTAAAAAAATTCAATATACATTTGATTTTTCAATTTGAAAACCAAATCATTTCTTTCTCTCAAAAGAAGAACCTTTTCCTTAAAAAAGATTATTTTTTCATTAAGAATTGTTTTATATTAATTTTTAAGTTCCTCGTATTTTGAAAGGAGATGTCTACAATAAAATAAATTTCATCATATTGATAGTAATAGAAAGAAGAATCAGATTAATGAGAGGAAGAGGAAAAATGAAAAGAAGAGTGAAAATTATATAACAAACCTCTTCACCAACCTATATATGATCTATAAATCATTTTGAACTCGATTTTTTTAATTCATATATTGAAATATAATTCTTTCTATAACTTCATATTTAATATTTGGGATCCTTCTTACATTTCTTATTTCCTATAGACTTTTTGTTTAGGGGATAATCTGGCTTGATGTGACCCTTCTTTTTTCAATTTAACTAAGTTAGTTTGGAAACATTAATTTTTTTTTTTTTGGATGGGAAAAAGGTTTATTTTTTTTAAATTTTTTTCAATCATATTTTCAAGTGTTAGATATTATATTCATTATTTTATGAGTCTTCATCATCAATATATTTGAATGAAATTGTTTTTTATTCTTTTGTTTCCTTTTATACTTTATCATATTATATCCTTGGGGTTATTTAGATATGTCATGATAAATCTGATGAGTTATTTGAGTGGATTATTTTTATGTATTTAAATTCATGTATAGTCATCAATTTAGGATCCCAGGTTCTTGGCATGACCCATATAATTTTATTTACTAATGTTTTTATAGAAAAATCATCACTTAAAGACTTACATCAATTTTAAATTTTTCTGAAATGAGTATACATATCAGTAATAGATTCATTTGAATTCATGGTAAAAAATGTAAAGTATTGCCTAACCATATCTATTCTAGTTTATTTAACTTTATTTTTTTCTTTTTGTGTGATGAATAAGAGTTTCTAGATATCATGATCCATTTTGTAATATATTATAGGATTAAATTAATTTCGGTCAATCCCATAATGGAGAGTGTTCATGGATTTTCAATTCTATTCAAAAGCAGTAATATCTTGATGAGTCCATTTATCTTCATATTCATTTTTAGGAGTATAAACTTTCATAACTATTTTACAAACAGGGTAACCTATGAAACTAAGAAATGTATACATGCAATTTTTTGAATAAGAAAAATTTTAACCATAAAATAAAGGAGTTCATCCTAAGGAAAGCATTTTAGGATCATTTTCAAAATTATATTCCATTTAAATAAAATATAAATATTTGAAAATAGTTAAGATTTTGAAAATTAAAATCAATTTTTCAAAACTAATATTTTTGAGAAAAACACAAAGATCTCTTTTGATACCAGTTTTTTGTCAGATTAGAAATGGAAATAGGAGGTGAATTTCCTTTTAAAAATAAAAATGACAAATACAAATTGAATATTCAAAATAAAACTATTTTGATGTGACGAAATAATAATTTTATAAATTTGATCTATATTAAATTAAATATAAAAATTAATTAAGAGAGTAAGTATAGGGGAAAGTGGACGTATCGAATTTATACACTTTATGAGTATTGAGATCAAATGATGAAATATATAAAATAAAAGGGAGTGAACACAATTTGATAAGCAGTTGAGTAATTTCTCTATGTGATCCCATATATCTTTATTCTTCAACATTATAGGTCAATATATTATTCCATTTTTTAATGGACATCAAAAAACTCATCCCTCAAAATTATTGTTTTTGAGAATCCTCTTGAGTTTGAATAGTAGTAAAGAAGCATGCCCCTTACTTTAGCAATAATGAGCATATATCTCCTTTTTCACTACTTTTTACAAGAAACCCATTGTAGAAGGTAGTGTGATATGAGAAATATTTACTTGGAAAAATAATATTCCATTCCTCTATTATATCTCTCTAAAATGATAGAAACAAATTAAAATATAGTGATAAGGAGAAAGGTTAGAGCCTTTGACATTTAGAAGTGAAAGTTGGCTCTTTGAGTGGAGGTATTGTAGAATTCTAGTGATTTAAAATTGATTCAATCAGAGAGTTTATGTATAAGTTTTCTATAGATATTAAAGAACCCAAGACCTTTATTTATAATCATTATAATATCTAGAAATCTTTTAGAATTTACCGAGGGTGTCAAATTCAAATAAGACCATATTTAATCTATTTTTACCTCATTAAATGAAATCCTAAAGCTATGGACTCAATGCCACTAGATTCCCATAATCCTCAATTGAGTAGTTGGTGCACTACCTATAGATTTTTGTTGCTGGAAATACCCCATTGATGATTGGGTACACCTCCATCGGCTAGATGGAGGAACTCATAGTGGAAGAGGTGATTTTTTCTTCACCACAGACAATAGGATCCACTATTACATTCTTATAATTCTTTCTAAGGGTTTTGTAACTCCATTATATAGATATAAAACATGAAATAAGACATTTCCATGCCTTCAAGAAGATCAATAAATTAACTTTTAATTGAATTTATGTTCTCCATTAGAACCATTAATGACATGAATTAATATTGAGTTAAGGATTTTGAAATCCACTCAAATGAAAACATTAGATACACAAGATATTTTTCTGACATAATGAATGCACCATGAGAGAGATAGAGGTATAATTGAATTTTCATTTTTTTCACTATAGATTTGGATCAACTTTAAAATATTGTTAATTCAAATTAATAAATCATCCACCTATTCATATTCTTCTAATATAATATTTTCAAATTGATCTTGGTATTTTTGTAATTGATACTCCTTCACCTTATAATCTACTTTATAGATATCATAGATTTTTCTCCAAATTCCATTTATTGTATTTATTCAAATGAATCATGTCAACTCTATCTACAATAGTTGTGAGAGTAACTTATTACATGATCTCCCATTTTTTATGACATTCTATTATAAATTTTATTAAATGTCATCCCAACTTTAGGAATATGAAATCCATTCTTGATGATGTCAATAATTTTTGGGCCCAGAGATAGAAGATTAAGAACTATCCTATCTCCCCATAAATGTAATCTTTTCCATCATATATGGGGACTCCCTTATTAGGTTTTTTCATTCACATATTATTCTATTCTTATCACTATCATGCATGACCATTGTGTATTGATGGTTTATTTTTCAATTAATTCATTAATTATCCATATTGATTCAACTATTTAAATTGTGTTAGTTAGAGTGATTATATTAAAATATGTTTCCAACAAAACTTTATCTTAAATAAGTCAAATTAGTTAACTGTAATAAAGGGGGAGTTTATGGTTTAGATATATAATTCCCAGATCAATGATTTTCTTAAATGAAATTATGAAAAAAAAACCTTTCTCGTTAATTATTATGTTCACTTCATTAATACATTATTCCTGATTTAAAATGCTTATTACACCTTCAATGATTTTAATTTATAATATCTTGATTTCATTATTCTAATTTATTTAGTTAAATTTATAAACATTTTCAATGTGTGTTCTCCTTTATACATAACATGTACTACTCACTTTTAGTTTAGTTTTCACGTTTTTGGATTACAAATTGAGATTCTATCATACTATAAAATGATTAATTCTTCTTCTAGACAATTTATCTGGAAAAAAATAAAAAATTGGTTATCATGCACCTTTGGTTAAAGGTGATTGTGTGTCTTGATCAATTTATGGCTACAAATTAATCAACCCCCCTTCCTTTTTATGAGAAATGATCAAACAATCAGCAGGTCATCTAAAAAAAAGAAGCCCTTTAATTTCTAAGGAAAATCTAAATTAGGAAATGGTTCATTGAATAAATTAAATAATTAATCATTATATTCCATATATGTATCCTCAATCACTAGAAACTCAATAAAAAACCTTGTTAATTTCATTATATATATGCAAGATTGTGTGAAGGAGGAATTAATATTAATCAAAATGTGAAATAAAAAACACACAAAAGTATTAAAATACACCTAATAATATTTAGTTAAATATCTTATTACTTCAAAATATGATCAAACAATTAGAAGAATAATTTTATTAAATATAATCATAGTCAAGTAATACAAAAGTATCTCCTTCCCATTATCCAAATAACCAAAATTAGTTTTATCCATTCATGTGAGAGGGACTATACATAGAAGAACCAAATACATATTAGATAAAAACAGAATAATGAAATAGTGGACCAAGACTTCAATGATTATATCCATTTATCAGATACTCTAGTACTTCAAAATAAACTTCTCAGTTCAACCTAATCTTTAATGAGTATTCCATATGTCATGAGTTTCATGGGCTTCTTTCCATATAAATTCTCAGTATCCCTTTGAGATCATGAATTTCACTAAAGATATACACATTCAAATACATATTTAAATTAAAATTCACTAATTTGGTTAAATATTACCATATCATACTTCTTAGTTTTTATGGGATTTATAGAGCATCAAGATAATATCCATATCAATTGTCTTTTAAGTTATTAAATTTTTTTAATTCTCATGTGTCCTTTTGTAATTTTGATTTTTCAAATGATAGAAACTTTATGTACCCCCTTTTGAACTAATTTATCCCTTATGTAAGTTTTTAGGAACCATGTGATTTCTACAAAATTCTAATGAAACTTTTACATAAGACCCTTATTTTTATTACAGATCGTTATATATCATTATTTATTCACTTTTGCAGTAAAGAGATGTCACTTATATATCCAAGGATATATTAGTTGAACCCTTACAAATTTCATGGTCTATCCTAGTAACATTTGTGTATACATTTGTGTTTCTCAATTACCTTCATGAATGACTTTATTTGGGAAAATCTCTAATTACTCAATTCAAACTTATATAAACTGATTGATCATTTGGTATCCCTTACATATGACACCTCCCTTGATTATATATTCCTCAACATAATTTTTTCAATTATTAAACACTATCAAAAAAATGTTTTTAAATAGATAGGAATTATTTATAATCCATAATTGAATATAAATAATTTTATACACAATTTTTCACTTTAGGAAATATTCAAAAAATTCATTGTAATGAAACTTCAATTCCAGTAAATCTGTACTAAATTAAATAGTTATTTTGAGTGGAAAAAATATTAAAATATATTCAAAATATAATAATTAATTATATCTATCAATATAGTTGAAAAAGTATATATATATATACACACACATATAATTGAAATAATACTCATATTTTTTCCAAATCAAACCAATAATTTCTTCAAGATTTCTCTGATATAATTTTGAGGCCGATGAGAGAGTATACCACCACTAATGGTAGGATAATATATGGTTTTCTAAAATTAAAAATCTCAAAATATGTTGTTATTATTATTATTTATTTAGAATAAATATTGATGTTGATATTATGATAATGAGTGATTGAGAAAGAGGGAACATATATGGACATAAGGAATTCTAAAAGGTTCACTCACCCTTATAATGTTTTGGGTAAACCTTAATTTAACATAGTTATGATCCCACTACCCAAGATCCAATTTAATATAACTGGAAAATAGAATAGTGAAAGTGGATTGACTTGTACTCTGATTACAAGATAAATTATGATTGTTAAAAAATCAAATGACCCTTTCTTATCATACCTCAATTGACTAAGGAATTTAGAATTGGTGTGAAACCATGTTTCTTTTCTCAATTTCCTATCAAATTTTTCTTAGAACTATTAAATAATAGGTGGATCTTCCTTAGTTTCATCACACACACTATTCTTTAGATACACTACTTAATATTTATAAACTTTACTAGAATTTTAGTGATATGACTCTTATTGTGGTGTTACCATGAGATATTAAAGATATTAAAGATTAAATCTGAAAAATCTCACAATATCTCATAATATATCTAAATATATTTGGTATTTTCTATAGTGTGACCAGTTGATTATGTTTTTATAGGTTTGATATTTCTAGAACAAATAAGCCATTGATCTTCTCTAATCAGACTCATTATATCTTGTATTATGCACTGTGTTGTGCCATGCCTAAAATATTTAGATTTAGCAAGTTCTCAAAATATTTTCATCCATATTATAGAGATGTGGTTTCTTATTTTACATGATTATTTTCTTACTTCACCACACCTTATAGTGTGAAATAATATTTTCATACTGTAAAACCACTAGACTCACGAACTAGGGACCTACTAAATTCTTCTCATATGTTCTTCATGACATAAAAAATGTCTTCTTAAACTAATTAGATGAAACAATGATGTGAATCTATTCCATATATAGTGTGATTCATGTCAATATTCAACATTGAAAATAGTACAAAAAATATAATCTATTATGATTAAATCTATTATAAAACTTCATGTCGCATCATAACTCTCTAAACTTGTCAATCATGTAATAACTCATACAATCACATAACAATTCACTTCCCCAGATAAATTTTCACATAAAACTCTATATTAATTCCTTGAACCTTCTCTCAAAACCTAAAACACCTAAAATACATAAATGAAAGGTCCAAAAAGGACCAGGACATTATATTCAATGGTTATTATGGTTTTATCCAAATCTTAATGGAGTATTTATGAATTGTATTAGCATTGATTATAAGATTGAAAATAGTTATCAAGGTGTAATTATATTTTTTAGTTCATTGGATATGATATAATGTATTATTTACTATTTTATATTATCATTTTTGAAAATATTATCTAGAATATATATTAGGGTTATTTTCTGATGCATAATATTGTTTTCATTGTTTTAAAATTACTATAAAATGTATTTCCAAGGGTGACATGATATTTTTATAAATGGAATTTCATGGTCTCTTTTTTAAATTATTTAATATATAAATTTTTTTAAGCATAAATAATATTTTTTATGTTTATCTTTATCAGAAAGTATATTCGAGAATCTATATAGTAACCAAGTAAAAATGTTTTTTTGAATTTTCTATTAATTATTTTAGTTTTATAAAAAAATTAAAAAATTTATAGATATAACCATCAACATATTTGGGGAGTCATTTAGTGTTTCTAAAGTTGATAGATGGTTATTTGATGTTACTTTTATTTCATAGAAATATATCATCTTATATTGATATGAAAATATCATGTTCTTTAGGTATTTTTATTTTTGGGATTTTAGATGTAATATTGTTAGAGTTTATGTTTTATGTTATTTTAGAGTATTATTTATAAGTAAATACTTTGAAATATAGGAAAAGAATATTCCAAATGGTCTTTTCTAGTCTAGATATTCTTGTGATCTTAATGTTTCAATATAAAATACTGAACTGTTTGTCCTAAAGGAGAAGCCATTGTCTGAATCAAACAGTCAACTGGTTTCACCTTAAAATAGAAAAATGGGTGACCCAATGTATTTGGAAGATAGTTCAGGTATTAAAAACCTTTTCCCTGTTTCTCCTATGAGAAATCATGAAAATAAAACCAGTCTGACCAAGGCTAAAACTCCTAGAAGATCAGCAAGAAATAATGGCTCTGAGAACAAGAAAAATAGGGGCTCCAACCCCAAGAACATATTTTAGTGAATATTTTCTTTTGAAATTGTCAAGTTATAGAAAACCCTAACAACTTTACTATCTTAAAAGGGTTTATCAATACTCATAATCCTAATTGTTTTGTAATAGATGAATAAAAAATCAGTTTTTCATCTCATTTTTTTCATCTTTTCCAGTTTATTTTTACTTTCTTAGGAGCATGTAAAAATAGCTCATCTTTTGAAACTCTCTGGATCTTTGCTCACTCTCCTTTACAGAATTTTAATGTTTTTAGTGTTTCTGAACAATATTTTACCTATGAATTTATCTTTGAGGACACACATATTTACTCTGCTTTTATATATGTTAAAAATAGATACCAAGAAAGGATACTCCTTTGACATGAACTCTCCTATCTTATAAATATCATTCATGATCCTTGTTTTGTTATAGGATACTTTAATGCCATCCTTTCCCCATGTGAGAAAATTTTTTCTTCAAAATCCACTATTTTTTCAAGGGAATTTAAAGCCTCTGTAGATGATAACAATCTTATTGAATTTAATCTCACTGGTGCCAAATTTATGTGGTATAGACAAAATTACAACAAGGTGGTTTCTAGAAAATTAGATTGATCTTTCACTAATGTTCTAAATCTTGATAAATGGGATAACATCTCTAGTATCACCCATCCTAAAATTACCTCTGACAACCATCTTATCCTGGTCAACTTCTCTTTCAATATCATCAAGCCTATTTTAACTATTAGATTTTACACCGCTTGGTCTTCAAACCCTTGTTGTGATAACATTATAAAAAATTCATGGTCTTCCATGAACAATTGCAATGATTTTTTTTACTATGCCTTTAAATTAAAAAATCTAATGCAAGTTATTAAGGATTTGTGTAGACCAAATCTAAAAAATGGACAATGACATCCATCTTTTTTAAGAAGAACTTTCCCAAATTCAGAATACCATTGTTAGTTTTAATTTTTCTTCTGACCCTAAATATGAAATCAATATTTCTACTAGACTTTTTTCTCTACTAAACTTTAAGGATAACATTAGAAATCAAATATTCAAATCTAAATGGATAACTGATGGTGATAAAAATTCTAAATTCTTTAACTCCCTTCAAAGATCTAGGAAAGCATGCAGGTCGTTTTCCTTCCTTAGGGATAGGGAAAAACTCATTGATACTGAAGAAGGTGTTTCTAATAATTTTTTCTCTTATTTTGACAATACATTCAATGGAAATGATGTTAATAAAGAACATTTTGAATTATTTCATTATTATTTTGGTGAATAACAGGGATACGTCCTTTATTAATAGCATCCCCCTTGATCATGATATTAGAGACACCGTCTTTAGCTTAAATCCTAATAGTTCTCCAGAACCTTATGGGCTCAATAATGGTTTTTATCATGAATTTTGGGATGTGATCCAAGAGGATGTTTGCTGATTGATCAAGACCTTTTTTTCTTGGGGAATGATCCCTCATGGGCTAAAATCCCAATTCCTCACCCTAATCCAAAATGTGGATAATACTACCAAGATTTACCTATTATGACCCATTTCACTTATCAATTCTCTTTAAAATATCATTACCAATATTCTTTCAAACAAAATCTCTTCTATCATAATTTCTTTTCTTGGAACCAATTTTTATTATTAAAGGAAGTCTCATCCAAGATTGTATATGTCTTTCCTCAGAATTCACTGAACTTTTGAATAGAACTAGTAGAGATAGGAATGTATCCATCAAACTTGACATTTAGAAAAAATTTGATACCATTTATTGGAGTTTTGTTTTCAAAGTTCTATTGAGATTTGGATTTAATGACTCTTTCATCAATAGAATTAAAAAACTTTTTAATTTGTCCTTCATCTCTATCCTTATTTATGGATCTCCTAGGGGTTACTTTAAATTCTCCAAAGGGGTAAGATAGGGTGACCCCCTCTCCGCTATTATTTTCTCAATTGTTGAGGATTACTTAAACAAATTACTCACTCAACTAGTAGATCAAAAAAAGATTAAACTGATTCATCCTTCCATGAATTTTAATTCCCCCACACATCTCTTATATGATAATGACATCATCGTTTTTTACAAGGTGATAATAGAAATATCAATAACCTCAAAAGTGACCTGTTACAATATGAAGATGTTTCTGAAAAAAAATCATCATTTGGATCTAATCCTGTATATTTTTCTGGAAACAAATTTCCTTCCAACAAAAAAAATAGATATTATAATTGTTTTAAGAATTAAGGAAGGGTTCATCCCCTTCACTTACCTTGGTGATCCCATTTTTTAGGGAAAACCAAAATCTTGTTACTTTTTTACCATTGTTGACAAAATTCTCCACTAAATCTCCTCATGGAAAGGTAAATCCCTCTCTATGGCTAATAGGATGTGCCTAGTATAGTCTATGATTGTTTCCAAAATGGTCTATTCCATGATGGTTTATAAATGGCCTGTTATTCTCTTAAATAGAATAAATGTTTCCATCAAAAACTTTGTTTCAATTGGGATAACTCTTGAAGGGAAGCTGGTAATTGTTCCCTGCTCTACCTATTTCAAGACTTTGGATAAAGGCAGACATGGGATCAAAAATCTCAAATTTTTCAATGATGCCTTATAATCTAATCTCACTTGGAATCTTCTTCATAATAAATATTCCTCCATTTATTTCCTTAAAAAATGGTTTCTTGATAAATTAAAGGAATGAAAGATAAATTATTTGAGCTCATCAATCTGTCCTTCTATTAGGAATTCTTTTTCCAACATTATGTCTAACTCTAGATGGATGGTGAGCAAAGACTCTGCCTTGAACTTTTGGCTTTCCAACTAGACTGGTGCCCCACTTTCTTTGATGGTTTCCCCCCTAAATCTCTTGAACAATCTAATAATACCATTAAATATATGTTAATCTATCAAAACTCTAAATTACTTAACAATATTATGTACTTCATTGATAATTACAAATGATTTTTTAATTTGGGAACCTGCTCATAATGGCATGCTTGACTCAAAAAACATATATGATCATCTTTTAAAAAATTGTAACAATAATTTGAGGTGTCTAGATTTTTTTAATAATGTATGGTTAAAGCCCTCTCTATTCACTCTTTTTTGGCATATTGTGTGCAAAAGGTTCCCAACAGACACTTGCCTTCAATATTTTGGGATACAACTTTTCTCTAAATGTAATTTTCATCACCAAAATCCAGAAGGCATTAATCATATATTTCTTTCTTGTGCTATAACCAATACCCTTTAGAATTATTTCCTTGATCCTTTTGAGTGAAGATGGTTACTTTATGACTCTATCGACTGTCAACTACAACATTTTATGGATATGAATGATGCCTAGAAAATCAAGAATCTCATCATAGTAGTTATAGCTGAGCTACTCCATGTGATCTGGTATGATAGAAATTCTTATATTATTATAAATTACTCATTTAGTCTTATTACAGGTAAAATGAGAGTCCTAATTTCCATTCAGGAATCCCACTTGATTCAAAAGGATCTTTACAGAAACACTGTTAGAGACCTTGGGATTCTCTAACGGCTTGGGGTAAAAGGCATTTATCCCCATCCTAGATGCACATTTGAATTATTCTGCAGATCTCTGCCTCCAGGTTTTATCAAATTCAATGTTGATAGTAATTTTAAAGGAAACTTAGGACCCACAGGATGTGGTTCTATCCATATAAACCACTATGGGAAGACTTTAGGCTGCTTCTATGGAAGCTGTGGTGTCACCTCTTCTCTGGAAGCTGAAATGATGAGTTTGATTCATGTTATCTCTATTGAAAAGCATCTTGGCTAGAACAATATTTGGATCAAAAGTGATTTGAATACCATTGTGCAGACTATTTGGAATGCAGTAGTACACCTTGTATGGAAACTTACTTCACATTAGATGGACTGTCTGCATTCGCTCATGGACACCAACTATATTTTCACTCATACCTACCGTTAATTGGTCAAGGTTGTAGATGGACTCACTAATATGGTAGTAAACTATGACATTACTTGGATAAATGATCTCCCTTTTGACTTACTTTCTATTTATGATAGGGACTGCAAAAAAATATTGTCTTCCAGACTCATGTAATTTTTTTATGTTTTTTCCTATAAAATTAGTGTTTTTGTCTTTGACTAGAACACCATTGTTTAAAAAAAGGTTTATTTTCTATATAACATTTTATACATAAAACAATTGTTCATAAAATATTTACAGCATCTCCCACATATTTCTTCATAAGTATCACCCTTATTAGAAATATCACAGGCAAAACTTTTCTTCATATCCAAAGGAAATGAAAACATAATAAAAGGGTGAGTTTAGATGCTCGGGGAGGGTCAATAAGAGAGATATAAATGATAATTTAAACATAGCATGATCATAATTGGTATTAAAACATGAGCTTAACCTTTTAAAACCATACCTTCAATCATTATATCATAACCATGAGTCATGACATAAAGCATGAAAGTTCAAAATACATGAATCATAAAGGTATCAATGAACATGATTCATGAGAATATAACATTTCCATAAGATCTTGTAATAAAATATTTTCATAATGTGTGAAATATTCATAACCATATAAATATTTTTTCAAGACTACTCCGCAAGACATTCATAACATTTTAGGTTTGGTCTAACCACCATTGTACCTGCTTTGAGCTTGGGATAACCTCATGTGTACCCTCTTCGAGGCTTGGGATGACCTTCTATGTACCCTATTTTGAGAATGTGACAACTTCCCCTGTACCCTTTGAGCTCATATAATGTTAATATTTAACCAATTAATTGGAGGGATATATAATTTTGGTACAACCCATCAAATAATCATAAATGAATTCATATGTTTTCCACAAAATCATAAAAAACATTCTTTTGAAATTAACCTATGAAAAATAAAATGGGTTTCATAATTATTTTATTATCATAACCATAAACCATATAGAGAAAGAATATAGATAGTTTCATTGGACCATATCCTTGATAAAGAATATGTAACATCAAAGGATGATACAAAAAATGAAATTGTCTTTTCAAATATGATTAGAATATTTCTTGAGGAAAATAACCTTTTCATTTTGTTTCTGACACTTTTCTATCGGGGTGTGAATCATCTGTGAGGATGCGTTGATTGTTTCTCGACATTTTTTGTTTCCAAATGTGGTTGGAGTTCATCACTTCCTCAGTGATGTTTTCTCCTTGATCAAAACAATATGATGGGATTTCAGTCTCTCCTTCCGTGTATTCCTCCTCAGAACTCATCTCCTACTTCAGGGATCCCTTAAATATTAAGACATTATTCATTAAACTCTTCATGGTTCTATATCTTTGGGGATAACTATTAATTACACTATTCTATCAAGACATTCCCAAAGGGGTCAAGTCAGGGCAGCAACCATCGGTCAAGAGAGTAGTCACATTGTGGAATCACTGGCATGTCTGGATGCTAAAACACCGGTACACCTAGATTTTCTCTTATGAGAGGGATTCTTGATGGTGTAGAAGCCCAAGGAATTCCCCATTGAATATGGGGAATTATATTTTGAAGGCATGTCTCCAAGGTTTTTCTTGGCTTCCCATGTTTAACACGGGGTATGACATGAGTTAAATGTCAAGAGGAGATGGATTGGACTAATCAGAACATTGATGGGATTGGATTGTATTAGTACATCCCTAGGAGGGAGCACCTAGAAAGTTTACCATATGGATGGGGAAGAATGCCCAATAAGGATGGACCCAATATGGTATGTCCCACAAAGGGTAAGGTTTCACACCATGAAGACTTATTTGGATGCCACAAAGGGCGGATCGGAGAGGAGGATTGGTCCACATAAAGGGTACACCAAGTTTTACCATTAGATGGGATTTAACCTCAAAGAGGCTTCCTATGTAACATGTTTAGAGGGAAGAGATCAAAACCCACATAGTTTAGGATGGGTGAGGCATGAAATCATGGTTTACACAAAGTAAAATGACCTAGAGATATGTGGGGTCTTATTCATGGTTAGCAGTCTAGTGCAACAAAGAGCAATGAGATGATTGGGGCTTAGACATGGTAAGTTTCCAATGAAAAAAGAGAGTGAATGTGGCGGTGTTGGTCTTGAACCTCAGGGAGGTTTCCTACGTATCCATGTGGTAGGGAATCAAAGTCCACATATATTTGTGATGGGGTGATGAGTCACTTGAGAAAGTAGCTCATGAGAATTGATGCATGAATGGGACCAAGAGGAAGTAGAACCTCCAGGTTGAGGCATGATCTTACTGAGACACAAAGGCTCAAGGGAGATTCCATGATGGGGCATGGGAGATGGGATTGAACCTTAGGGAGGCTTCCTACATACCTCTCTCAAAAAGTAAAAAGATCAAAGTCCATGCAATTCAGATATGGGGCATAGAATCAGAGTGTACACATGGTACACAACCCAGGGACAAGTTGGGGGATTACACATGGTTAGAATCTCATCGTTAGAGGGACACTCTTGGTTGGAGGAGTATGGATTGGGTGTGGGGATTACACATGAATAGTTTCATGGGATAATGGTATATGTATTTAAGGTGTACATAAAATAAAAAGACCCTGATTAGTGGATAAAAACACCTCAGGGATGTGTATTTGGGTGATGTTTCCCATAGAGGTAAGATGCCACACGAGGAGGGAATATCCTTACGAGGGAGAACCATAGTTTACGATTAATGGGGATTGATCCTCGAAAGGGATTCCAACATACTTAAAGGGGATAAAAACCCACATAATTCATGATGGGGCATATAATTTAACGTCATGTGGTGTGAGGAGTGAACCAACATGAAATCGCCAAGATAGAGGGATGATGGGAAGTGATGGGTTTGAACCTCATCGAGCCGGTCTATATACCCTATTTAGAAGATAGGTATCAAAGTCCACATAGTTCGGTAGGTGAGGGTCTTGGGGCTTACGCATGGTTAGTGACCTAAAGAGAATTCCAGGGTTGCTACTTACTCTATACCCACATGAGTCATGCTCGGTGTGAGAAACAAGAGACAACAATAGACCTGACAATTGTTCCATGAAAGGTGTGTCAGTGAGGAGTGGTGTAGGGATTACGTATGGTTGGAGGCCCTATTAGAGGAATATTGGGAAACTATAGGCGGGTGTCTAGATTTAGTAGGAGGATATGTCCATCATACAAGGAGATCCAACTAAGGTGTGTTGGGGATTACACAAGGGCTTCTCGGAGTGCACATGGTGACAAAGTGAAACAAGAGTGGTGTGAGAGGGTGTTGGTGCTCGTCCCCTTCATGGTCCTCTCAGGCTTGTAACTCATGAATATATTACAGTGTATCATCTTGTGTTGAGCATGTGGGGTTTCTTGGAATTTTAACATCCTACAGCTTAGACGATGAGGATTCACTCCTCACCCCGAGACTTACATAACTAGCGCACTTTAATCCTTAGTGAAGGGAATGCACCAATAATGTAGTTTATTAATAGGGTTGTGGAGTGATCCATTTGGGGCTCCACATTAGCATGTATATGAAAATAAGAACTATTCGTTATCATTCCTATTTGATGAATCAAGAGGAAGGGAAATGAAACATGAAGTTCCAAATAGGGAACCTTGAAATCACTTCGTCCTTTCGTGGAAGGCCGCATAAAAGAGGGGTACATGAAATAGAAGGCCTCTCAGAGAGAGTATTCATGAAGTAGAATGCCTCACAGAGAGGGGATTCGTGAAGATCTGGTTCCTCTCATATTGAAGGGGCTTCGAGAAGGAGGTTACTTCGTGGATCATAGTGACCAAGCCTTGGTATGGATTCTACATGTGCTTGGAGGGTTCTTCACGAAGACTGAGTGCTTTGCGAAGTTCTAAGTACCCAAAGGGGTCCCTTTCCTTCACGATGGCCAAAAGGCTTCATGAATATCCTCCCCACTTGAAGTGGAGGTAAAATGGAGTAATGTGAAAGTGAGTTCTCAATTATCAAATACATCATATGGTTCATCTTCTCGATGGTTCACAGATTAAAGGGTGCTTCACAAATTAAGATCATAGAAGGAGAAAGGTTACAGTGTCGATCCTTTGGGGTTGGGGTGGGCCGAGTATTTATAGGCACTGAGCATTGCAATTATATAAGGATGAAATTCAAATAAAATTGTGCTTCATGATTATAGGCAGATTCGTCAAGTTTATCAGACTCGTTTTGGCTTCCGTCACTACCTTTACGGCATTTGTGGAGACTCTGGTCAATTTCATCGGATTCGTAAAGACATCTTTCACTACATTTTAGGCATTAATGGAGGATACGATCAAGTTCCTTGAATTTTTGGAGGATTTTGTCACTAAATTGGTGGTGTTCATAGATAATTCTTTCACAGCGGTCACAGAAAAGCCTTCTGGGCATCTTTACGGTGGTCGTGATGTAGGAGGTATTTGCAAAGTCACTTCGCGATGCAGAAAGTTTTACTTTTCATGCCCTTTATTTATTTATTCGGAGGCATTAAATTTTGGCTCCAAAAAATTCCCCCCATCATAATGGGAGCCATGGATAAAATGAGGGTCAGATTATGAGGCTAAGTCTCTAAAATGTAGGCAGATCATGAATCTAAAACATGGAGGGTTTAGGTGGAACGCGGGTCGAGAAGGTCGTAAAACTCACTATGGCCAAGTGTGCCAAAAATCATGGGTGGTCATCACCTATAAATAGTATGTGAGGACCCTTAATTTGTCTTCATATATTCCTATAGTTATTTTATTTAGATCTCTAATCATGAAGCTCTTCCCTCTGTGAATTCACTTTGTGAACTGGGTTTTACGGATCGGTGCTCTGCGAAAGCTTCTTATCGAACTGGTGCACCACAATCCCTTGTTGATCTTCATAGTGCAATAAGTCCTTAGGCTCCATGTCCATGTGTTTTATGAATTCTATGTGTGATCAAGATCTTTGATTGGGCTTTGTGATTGAGCTTTCCGATCGAGCTCTGCGAACAAAAAAGAAACACTTCCAAAGTCCCAAAACCAAATGGCCAACCAAGAAGCTGCTCAGAAGGTCCAGGATAATGCCACACAAAGAGAATAAATGATGGAAAATATATGGATCAAAGATTATGTGAGAAGACACTTGGTCCATGATTCCCTGGTGGGGCTATTGACAGAAGGGAAAAAGAACTTTCCACTCTCCAAAAGAATGCTTTTTATGTCTTTGGCCTAAGGGACAAATTATTCATTCTCAGAGAAATTAGAGATGAACTAGCTTACTGGTTCAGAAGCACACCATGTTAGCGTTAGTGGTTTAGGGTTACCGATGGACATACATGGGAAGACCACATGACTATCAATTCCAATTATCTTTCTAATCATGTCAATAATGTCGATGAGAAATCACTTAAACCAGTGGCATCTCCTCCTCAATACCATACCATTCTGAAGTCAACTTTAGCGAACCCAGATAAGGGGTGGACAGAAATTTGGGAACTACACCAGGGTGGAAAGTTTATATATGACAGAGCCTAGGCTTACTGGGACTATAAATCTTTTGACGAATTTGTGGCATAGCTGCAGCGGGTAGGCCTGTATAAAACTACATGGGATTCCTAATTCCATATCTACCAGCTAAAACATATAATTATGTAGTTACTAATATGTTGGTTATCAAGGACCAACACTTTACACCTCCAACATGTGGATGTTGGCATCAGCCTCTAGGACCTCCCTCAGATCTCATGAATTTCAATTCTATGGGTGATGTTCAACGAGTTCCTTCCTGCGGAGAAAACATGGGAGGACTTTGAGTAGATGTAATGGATAGTGAAGGTGTTGATGGACTTGGTGTTGGGTGGTGAAAAACATTTAGTGAGGGATATCCATTTCAAGTTATTGTTTAGAAGTTTCCTAAACATCCCACCAAAGCATGCCACTGTAGGGGAGGAGGCACCTAATAATATACTAGAAAGGCCTCCCACTTTTCCCAAGGGATCCCATTGTAGAAAAGAAAATTCTTACTGGAGAATCTTGGAGGAAAGATAATGGATGCTATGGGGGTACAACATCAACACTGAGCATCAACCAGTGGTTTGAATGGAAAATCTCTACACTTATCTATCAAAAGATGTTGTTGGCCTGGGATACAAACATGGGCATGCAACAAATAATGTTCATCATGATGTCTATGTTGGCAATGAGGGATCGTGTCATCCTTGGGATCCTTATGCTGGAAAAATTGTACAAGGTATTGTGTCACATCCAAAAGAGGAAGAAACCACAAAATTTATGTGGATCTCTTCACTTTTTTGCATGGTTGGATAGTGGAACAAATGAATGTTTAAAAATACCCAAACCATATTTCTACTCCTGGGTCAGACTTCCAACCATCCATTTTGAATGCAGTGGGGAGATTTTTGGCAAAGATGACTTCAACGATTTTACTAAATAGGGTTTGGAAAGAGGATGAATTCAACTTCTGTCCATTTCAACTACTGACAGGGGTATTCACTGATGATGGCCAGGGAACTGAGGATCATTGGTCCAATCTTTTAGCCTTCTAGGATGAGTTTTGGTGAGACAGGTCAACCGTGAGCCCATATACAAGTCATATACCCCACACCGCTTTTCTAGGTAGTTCCGGTTCATGCATAGTTTTACCTATAAAGTCTTCCTAGGGGTACACCCTGAGGATAATCTATGTGTGATAAGGTAGATGTGGCTTATGTTTACACGAGAGGACAGGAAAATGCAGAATGAGTTGCCTCCACCTACCGCTATTTATGGGATGGTTAAAGAGTATGTAAATATTTGGGAAGAAGCCTACCGAGGGAGATATTGAAGTAACAAACTATATGTGTTGATGACGAGATGCCTCTTCAACCTCAAGGCTGTGGTCGAAAAATGTTAATAACATGTTGTGGTGGTGGGGTTGTGGTAGTGACAAGGAAAATAATTCTAGGGCCTGCATATGGTGGGAGATAAGTAGAAGCAACAAACCCAGTGATCCTAGATGAGCAGAGCCAGTAGGAAGGGAGTCCACCAAAGGAGTTCCATTGGATATCCACTTAAGATCCTGGGAAGCGGTTGCACCACATAGACATGCCTGGGGATGCTATTCTTCTGAAGGATTGGGACACTTGGGACGTCAACATAAAATTTCTCAACCCTTTCCAGATGTGGGACCACCTCAACCATATTGAGATGGATATTTTAGAGATCATCCATACCAAGGATAGATTTCTGGTGTCTCAAGAGGAAGGGGAGAAATACATCATTGTGTTGGAGGATTTTTTTCATTCTTGAGGCACTCCATGTGCAATGATGGACCGAGTGAAAGTACTTCCCGATCAAACAATACAACCCCAACTATCCATTGTTGAGCTGAGGGAAATTTTCCCTTTACCTAATGAATATGATGGGTCCTCTTGGGGAGAAGAGGCTAATAGAGGGATCCCTTTAGAGGATGTTGATTTTGAAACCTCAAAGCTGGAATATTTTATCGAGACTCTTGAGGTAAACTCAAAACTATTCCAATGTGACACTTACTTAGATCATATAGACTTTCTCAATTGGCATTTGTCATGTATAGGAGAACCTTATATGCAAAGCCCATTCCATCATGATAATGGAGGTAGCTTCAGGATATGCGTCGGGGATGATGGTGAGAACATAATCCAGAAGGGTTGTGATAACCAGGGTGAACCTTACAGAATCTTCATAGCTTCAAACCATATATGGGGGGCCATGTCCTAGAGTTCCGAAGATAGTGACTTGAGAGCGAGACTAATTATTTGATCTCTGTAAGTCATCTTCCTTATATAGTTACAACTTCTATTATCTTGATCAGGCCAATGGAAAATATATCTATCTAAATAGTTCTTCAAATGGTGTGGGCCATACTGGGGAGGATGGATGGGGCTCCTAGAACTCCTCTCCCAAGGGGAACGTCAATTGTCATGTAATTGGATGTCCACGAAAAAAAATCACCGAAGTTACGATTACTGGTAGGTTTATTGAGGAGGAATCCAATGATAAAAACCAACCACATGATATAGAACTAATTATATTTGATGGGATGCTAGAGGTAGATCCTACTGATGAACTACTGAATGCATTCCCAGAATATAAACCTGTTTACGTAGAAGAGATGGATTAGATAGATTTTGATGAGGAGGATAACAAGGTTGTCCAAAACCGATCATGGAAACTGATTAAGTATTTTATCAAAGACACCCCACAAGTAGAGTGGGTAAACCATATGGGGAGACTTCTTTCCTAGCTGTGCGATCTATGCATGGGAGAAGTGGATTCCTGATTTCATCATATGCTCATTCGAGATTACATGGTGAGGAAAATATGAGAGTACAATCATGGCCTCAATTTCTGATGGAAGTGGAAAAATCTTTTCAACACCAAGAAACATTTGGAGGATGAAAAAGAGATCCAACACTTGATGGAATGATTGAATGAACACTCTGATTTCATCTACGCACAATCAAAACTCATATCGCGATTGAAGGAACAGTTAGTAGAGGCGGGGGATCAGATGAGGTGAGTGTCCTGAGAGATGAATAACATCCAATCTGATGAGGATCAGGCACAACTATTCCCCATGGGAAGCAAAGAAGATAGGGATCTTAGCAGGCAACATCAAATCCTACAGGCCACAAGCTAGAGAGTGGTGGAGCTGGGATGCTCCATTGAAGAGGTCAATCCATCTATCATAGGGGTCAATCAATGAGGGTTGTAATTTTAATGAACTCAAATACATACTTTCATTCTTGATTTGGTCACGTTCATGAGTCTTGTTATCAAATTTGATTACTATGTCTCAATTGTATCTGGTAAATAAACAACGATCAATCACTAAGAACACATGGGTCGAGCCCAGTGTGAGAAACATGGCATGACCATGTAATTATTCACCTTGAATATGATAGATCCAATAAATAACTAGACATTTGAGGTTTGAATGACCACTCTGAGTTTCTAGGAGGAAAGAGGGGGCCATAGTTAGAGAATAGAGTTCTAAAAATATCCAAAATTCCATTTCCCAACATGATCTAGTACACAAGCGGGATAACGCCTGGGGTGTTGGAATAAATTCGAATAAAGGGGAATAGAAATTGTGAATCATGATACACAAAATACAAAACATAATGAGGGTATCATGATGATAGAGGATAACTATTGACCAAATTCTAAACATATCATCCACATTGAATTATCCCAAAATGGGAACAAGAAAACAAGTACCAACCTCTAACTATATTCGAAAACACATGGCCAAACTCAAAGTGTCGTCTAATGTAATCTGGAACATTGACCCAGGATGGTAGGCTAGCATTAAGGCCAAGTATCCTAACCATTATTGGGTTCCTTCAAATATGAAAGGGAATGGGGATCCAAAATAGAGGAAACATGAAGCATGGTGCTACAATGATGGGATATTTGAATAAAGTCCAACACTCTTGAAATTACACCACTATGATGAAAGTATATTGGGTGAGAATATCAGTTTGAACAAAGATCAAACCTACTCCAAACAACACCTCTTTGGAGAGGGCAAAGAATTCCATGCAGTTTTACGTCATGAAAATGAGGATGATCATAAACCCGAGATAATAGTTTAAAGTTATGTTACACATACTAGGGATCCCTAAATTAGGGTCATATAATTTGGACTGTGATTAGGGGAAAGGATCCAGAATATTTAACGAACTTGTTCCTAGGCCCTAAGTGGGATACCTAGGCATCTCTATGTATCCTACAAGGGAAATAATCAAGCTCAACATAGTTCTTGAATCACAGTGTGGTTAGAAACCAACACTGGTGGAGGTAATCCACCCTGGAGGGGAAACTGAAGCATCCCATAATTGTTATATGGCATCATAAACCTATACAGGGTGGGTCCAAAATTTAAGATCATGTGTTGAAGGACATAGGAACCCCAAGGTAGAGATATTTGATGTAGTACATTAACCTGAAAAAAATGAGTACAAAAGAATTCCATACCACACCACACAGTCCTGAAACGGAGGATAGGGACAAAAGGCCATAAAGATAAAAGAGGTTGTCGATGAACCTTGTATTAAGAGTATAGGAATCACTACATATCTCATAATAATGAGAATGAATCCATACATATTTCTTGAGGACGTTATGGTAGATGTAAAATTCCAAAAATAACGATATCCTCTTAGGTGAGGAAAATTTTAGCTATTACGTAGTTTAATTTCATGCGAACTAGGACACTAGAAGTCTTAGTTTAAAGGTCATAGAGTTTATACTATAGGGGGGGTAGAGAGGCATTATAACATCATGAGGAAACCCAACATAAGAGAAGTCTTCATCAAACTACACCTTTCCATAGAGGAAAACCCAGACCGATAAGGGGGCAGAAAAGTTCATGACTCTAGAACATGACACAAGGGTAAAGTACCCAAGAATCATTAAATACCTCACAAGGGTGAGAATCAAGACACATGTAGATCTAAAATTTCATGCAGTTTAACATCAAGTGATAAATATGCAATAGATCCTACTTTATGGTCGTAGATCTTGGACCGTAGGGAAGTGTTGTTCTTTCATGCAGGCACAAACCTCACCCAAACCCATAAGCTCACATTATCTGTTATTTTTGTGGGAAACAAGGGCAGATAATATATTTACAAAATATGGGATAACATGGTAAGGAATTAAGTTGCAAATTCAAGGATGACCCCACAATTCCAGTTTGTCCACTTAAAATGCAAAGGTACACGGAGGGATAACACTGAGGGTATTGAAGCTCAAACTAAACATGGTGAAATGGAAATGGATTTGAATTAATAAACCAATATTTAACTAATCATAGAGATTTAATAATGATGAATGATAACTGTTGATTGTATTTGAATCACAATATCCATATTTTGTGACCTGGTATGGGAAACCCCAAGTGACAGCCGACCGCTGACCATATTCACGATGCAGGACCTGTTTCAAATTTCATTCAAGATCCTCTGGGATGTTGTCCCAAAACGGGAGGCAATCCATAAGGCTAAACATCCATACCAACTGGGGGTCCTTTTGGATGTGAGAGATGATGGAGATCCTAGAAAATGGATGTGTGAAGCATGGAAATAGAATGAGATCATGTCCATACATAATTCAAGACTCTAGGTCCTAAACCAGAGTGCATATAAGAATGTTGATGAGTTGGGAAAAAGGTCAAAGGGATCAACTTGGGGAATATGACTTGAGGATATGAGAAAAAGAAAGGGGTATAATGGGTTGGTGAACTCGGGTCTAGACCCAAGGTGAAATACTCAGTAATTCCTACGTATCAAATAAGGATGGGAATCAAGCTGTATGTAGTTCTAGATATGCCATGTAGTTTAACATCATGAGGTAATAATTTAGATGAAAGGAATGTCTCAAAGGGGGAATGAGTATAGCCTAGAAAAAATAGCTCAACGTGAATAAGGACAAATAATATCGATACCACACCATGCACTCCCAATAATAGACTTGGTGAAATGGGATGGAAGAATGATATTTTGGAAACATTCCATGTAGTTTAACGTCATGCGGGATGAAGGGGTACTTAACTTTTAATTTCATGCAGAAAGTACCATGAATTCTTTGTAGTTTAAGGTCTTGAAAGTATGAAAGTACAGTTTAATGTCATGTATGATGGGTGAGATCTTAGTTTAAGGTTGTATAACTCGGACCATAGGGATAAGTACAAAAGGGATGAAAATGGTTGAGGAACCTAGATCTTGAACCCTAGAAGAAATGTCTAGGTGTTACTATATATCCCATAAGTATGGGAATCAAACAATATGTATTTATAGATATGTCATGCAATTTAACATCATGTGGTGAGGACATAGATGAAAGGGAAAATCCCATAGGGGGAGTATATGGTGAGGTTGTTGGAAACCTAATGTGAATGGGGAAAAATAATTCCACATGCCACACCACGTAATCCCATAAGAATAATGTCTGAGTGGCTGAACGAAAGAGATAATTTGTGGAGTTGGGGATGGACCCAGAGAAAAAATACCTGGGTGTTCCTACATATTCTGTGAGGGTAAGAATCAATCCTTATGTAGTTCTAGGAATGCCTTGTAGTTTAACATCATGCGGTATGGAAAAGGGGATATATACCTGAAGGGGGGAACGTGATGTGGTATTTGTAAGCCCGACGTGAATGGGACAAAATAAATCCACATCGCTCTATGTGCTCCTGGATAATTAGGCTGAGAGGCCAGAAGGAAGGAAGAATCTATGGTACCTTGGGCTGGACCTGAATATAAAATTTCTGGGAATTCCTACATATCTCATAAGTATGGTAATCAAGCCACACATAGTTCTTGAAATGTAGTGCAGTTTAACATCATGTGTTTTGGATGAGGTGGATCTTAGTTTAAGTTCATAGTGCTTGGAACATAGATTCCCAGTTTAATGTCATGTGTGTGGGATAGAAGGGAGGAAAATGGTGAATCGTTGTGCCCAAAATTTGGGAGACCATGGGGATGGTGATAGTGATAGAGGATAACTTCTAGCCATGTTTGCAACACAATATCTAAATCATGTGTCCTGAAATGGGAATAAAAAAGTGAGTGTCGACTACTTACTATATTTACAACATGGGACTTGTATCAAATTGTCATTTGAGATCCTCTGGGACATTGGTCCAAAATGTTAGTTTAGACATGGTGGCATAATATTAGGCCATTAGGGGGTCATTTCATATGTGAAATATGATGAAGATCCAAATGAAGGTACATGTAATGCATGGAGGTACTCGTGTAGTATAACATCTTGTGGAAAGGACGAGTGAGATCTTATTTTAAGGAAATAGAGCTCAAACCATAAGATGTATTAACGATTTTTAGTTTATCTTCATGCAAGATGAAGGAATATTAGTTTATTTTCGTAGAGATCAGACTGTTTTTAGTAACTTTACCATTTTCATTTTATCATCATGCAGGTTAAAAGGGGTCTTAGTTTAAGGTCGTAGAGCTTGAACCATTTGCAGTTTATCATCATGTAGGAAGAAAGGGACCACTCATGTGAAGTACTTATTGAGGAGTTTGGAATTGGTAGGAGGAGTAATGCACTCACCATCCATATTAACAAGAGATTATGCACCATTGGGGTAAACCTTGTGAATTATGTAAGGTCCCTCCCATTTGGGTTCCAACTTTGGTGGCTTCTTATCGGGTATCATTAGTGTTCTCATGGCCAATATCGTGTCACCATGAAAGAAGTAATAGAGGAAACATTTATTATTAAAATCCCTAGATAACTTGTTCAGGTTCCACTTCAAATTATGTAAGGCCTAGATCTTATTCTCATCGAGGGCTTCTGGTTCATACAAATAGACTTATGATACTCTATCTGACATCTTTTGATCATAGACGGCAATTCAGATTGATGGTAACTGAATATTGATGGGAAGGACTGCCTCTGTTCTGTACACTAGGGAGTATGGAGTCACCTGGGTGGAATTACAAGTTATTGTCTGATAATCCCAGAGATAATTGGGGAGTATTTCCATCCAAATACTCTTATTTTGACCAACAATCTTCATCAAGATGTTAGAGAGGGTTTTTTTGAATGCCTCATCTTCCCATTTTCTTGTGTGTGATAGTGAGAGGTATGATTTAAATGGATATTTTACATAGCCTATAATTTATTAAGAACAGCTACCCAAATATTGGTGTTGTTATCAGTGAGAATGGCGTGAGGGCCTCCAAATCATTGGATCATATTGGAGCTCATGAAATAAATGGTAGCATAGGATTTGTCCTCCTTTAGCAGAATTTACTCTGCCCACTTGGAAAAGAAATACGTAGCAGTCAGGATGAACCTACACTGGTGATATGTCGCTGGTGGGTATGATCTCATGACATCGAGCCCCCAAACTACAAAGGTCTAAGAGTACTTTGTGGTATGGAGAGGCTCTGGAATCCTATGCACAAAATTATCATGGATCTGAAATGCATGAAACCTTTTTTTCAAACTCGATAGAGTCATGGATCATGGTAGGCCATAAGTAGCCAAGTCTTCAAATCTTATTGGAGAGTTTTGGGCCTACCTGATGAGATTTGCATGAACTAACATGGAATTCCTGTATAACCTGGGGAATATCATCTCTTTGAATGCAGTAGAGCATAACTCCATCGAACCCATGTTTTTAGAGGATCTGTTCAAGGTTGGGACCATTATGGAGGGTGGACTACAATGTGTACCAATAGACACTCTCACACTCGGCTTGGTCTGTGGGAGATTACCATGCTGGAGATACTTGATAAGGAGAATTTTCTAACTGGGGGTCCCTTTCAGTACTAGGGAAGGTGGATATGGGGTTTACAATGTGGATATACTGATGGTGAGATGACTTACCTCCTAGACATCATCATCATCTAGATTGATGGGAGCAATGACTATTTGATGCCCCACATGGATAATCAAATCATCCTGGTCAGGCTCTATGAGAGATACAGAAAGTCTAGACAAGGCATAGACTTTACCATTCTGTGACAGAGGGACATGAGTGACTTATGGCCGGGAAGTGAACTAGGTCATTATCCAATGAGTGTGCTCTAATAGGGGTACAATCTATGGCTTCCTAACAACATAGTCATTGTTTATTTTTTGATGACCATTTAGAGTCTCGTTTCACTTGTAGGTGGGGAATATCCATTTCAAGGGCCAGCTCGAGACCAGTGATGATGGATTGATACTCAACCTCATTGTTGGTGTAGGCTTCTAATAACAATAATGAATATCACTAGACATTATGTGCAGACATGGTGAATACGATACCTAAGACAACTCTATTAAGCCTGGGATCATTTATTCTCCTATTGGAAGGGATTCACAAAGTCCCATAAAAATGCATCTGAAAACACGACACAACTTTATCCAATAATATGATTGTCTCATTTAGGAAATCATGATTGAGAGACTGCTCTGTGGGGGATGTATGGGTGACAAGAAAATCTTCCATTGTCTGGTTGTTGATAGCTTTTTGGGGGAAAACCTGATGTCAAATAGTTGAAGGATCATGACCCACTGAGCTAGATGAAATGTTAATATGGGGTGGTTTATAATGTACTTAATTTGATCCACATGGTACACTGGATATATCTCATGGTGTTTCAATTAATGTCATAACTTTTGTACTACAAATACTAGAACAATGCATCTCTTCTTGATAGAGGAATATCTGGTCTCCATATCAAGGATCATGTGGAAGAGATAGTATAAACTAGTTTTTGTCCCCTCATTATTCTTCTGGGTGAGAAGGGAACTGAGAGATCATTCCATGGTGGTCACATAATAGACTAGTGTTTCTCCAAAGATAGGTGGCATCAGGAACAGAGTTTTTAGTAGGTATTTCTTGATCTCCTCAAAAGCATCAAAACAATCTTCATCCCACTGGTAGTCAGCACCTTTTTTCATGATCTAGGAAAAGGACATACACTTGCTGGCCATATTTACAATGAATTGGCATATGTAGGATATGTGGCCTTGAAATCCTCAAATATCTTGAATGTTTATCAGAGGAGGCATCTAGATAATATACTTGATCTTTTATGGATCGATTATGATTCCTTTATATCTGATGACAAAGAAGATAAACTTTACAGAGGTAACCCTGAAGGCACAATTCAAGGGGTTCATCTACAGATGGCAGGAGCATAGGAAGCCAAACACTTTCTCAAGATATCTAATATGGTCCTGATGCTGGTAGTATTTGACCACCAAATCATCTACATAGAATTCCACAAATTTTACAAGGATAAACATGAATATATGGTTCATGTCACGCTGATAGATGGAACCTTCATTCTTTAGACCAAAAGGCATTACTGGGAAACATAAGGTACCTTGTGGTGCTCTAAAGGAGGTATAATCTTCTTCCTCAGGACCCATTCATATTTTATTATATCTAGAATAAAAGTACATGAAGGAGAAATCTTGGAATCAAGTTATAGCATCAACCAACAACTCTATCTCAGGAAGGACAAAATAATCCTTCAGAAAATGATGGTTGAGATTCCAGAAGTCAATGCAGACAATAATCTATCTATTCTTCTTCTTAACAGGCACAATTTTGGCTAACCATATTGGGTACTGTACTTACTTTATGAAGATGGCTTTAATTATCTTATCAACCTCGACATCGACCATGGAACCTTGAGAAGGGTGGATTTTTAGGAGGTTTTTTGAATCCGTGATGGTTCATCGAGAGACCAAGGCAGTGGATGGAAACCTGAAGATCCAGTCCCAACATCTTTCCATAACTCCAGGAGAATACATCTCGATGCTACTTCAGAAAACCCACATACTACTACTACTCATCTGTAAGAATAGCTAAGTTGATTAGTGTCAGTCTCAGATCTTCCTCGGTACTAAGGTTCACCAATACCAACTCATCAATGGTGGTGGAGATACCTTCCTCAAATGTGGGAGGAGCATCTTCCAAATCCTCTTCATATTCTATGGTGAGAGGATAATTGGTAGGGGAAATCCTTTTGAGTTAGATGATCTTAAACGAATGTTGATGTCATCCTGAGTGGTAGTGGAATCTTCATTGGGGAACCCCCATGTTGCAGAAACCATGGCGATGAAAGATATCGATCCAATTCCATCAGGACTTCGAACCAAGGGGATATTCTTGATAATATCAAAGTAGTATTTGTGATTTGTCTTGAGCCAGTTCAACTTAGCCCAGTGGAAAAATCATGTAATAAATATTGTTGTTTCCATGGGGAGAACATCACAATTCCTTATCGGGGTAAGGGGCTCCAGAATCACTTGATTATGATTCGTGTTGAAGTATGAAGTAATATTTCAACATTCCATATACTTGGGAACACATTTTTCACTTCTTATAAAAATGAAGAAGTAGTGCCCCAGATTCGGGGTCGTGGCCTCCAACCAGTGGATTGGGAGAATTAAGGTATCATCCAAGTATGACCATGGGTCAGCTACAACAGTATAATGCTCAACCTCATTAGATTGAACCTTATTTTCCTTACTCTTGTAATAGCCAGCATCTAAGTAGTGGGATTCAGAAGAAGAAAAGTGAGATGAATCACCTTGGAGTATTCCCACTCAACCAATGAGGGAGTACTTAAGGCATTGGTGATATGAGGAAGGGACTACCACATGTAGGTGGAGCCATGGTCTACCCATGAGAGAACCATGAACTTGGTACTGAAAACTAGGCCACTGAGCAGGGTCTTCATATAGATCTTTACAACCAGTGTCTTCTTCATCCTATCACAAACTTGAATATTCATTTTAAAGGTCCTCAGATCTGTTTTAGATATTTTTAGCTTGTGGAACGTCTGGTTTGGGATGAGATTGATCCCAGAACCCATGTCGACAAGACAACAGCAAACTTCCATGCCATTGAATTGACTAGTGATGTACAACAGGTGGATGTTCCCCTGTATGGGGGAACCTTTATCTTCTCCAGAGAATGAAATGATGGCCTAACATTATGCATGATCAACTTCCTCAGCATGGAAGGCCTCTAAGGCTTCTATATCTGCCTCAAACTAGAGGGAAATTCTTAAAGCTTCTTAAAGGTCTTTACACATGTATGCAGATAGGAATAGATCCTTGAGTATCGAGAGGCTTGCAGGAATTCTAGAAAGATGCTTAAGTACATCATACTTTAGTGTGAGGCACACACTTCATCTGATAGGAGGTTTCTCAGTGTAATGAGGCATGACAGGCACTACTAGTTGAACTGGTGGATTCTGGCTGGTGCTGGGAATGTCCCACTGCTCACTAGATGAACCGCATAGAGTGACCACTAGCTGAAAACCAGATGACTAAGGTTTTTACTCAACTTAATGTGTTTGGTCATGTCGTGGTGGTGGGGGATCTGACTGATCAAGTAATAAAAACGGTGGTGGGGGTCAATCCGATGAAACAAGGTCAGAAGGTTGTGCATGTTGAGATCTGCATTGGGCCTACTGTTTGGACTTTGTGTCATGTACAACTTGGCTGGATGCACTGGCCAATGCATTCTGACAATTCATATATCCACTACTTCATCGATGTTGGTGTCAACTAGGAACATTAAGAGGGTCTAGTTGTAACTCTTAATTTTTAAGAACCATGCAGGGGTCTACCAGTTTGGTGGTATTCACTGAGGCGTACTCATGATTGTCACTTGAAGATTCCTCCATTATTAGGTGTATTATAGGGGAAATCCCCTTTTCTAAGTTCATGAAGTCTCCAATAGTATGGGATGGATTTGATACTTGTAGAGGAATTTTATTCTCCTTGTTTTGTCCGCACCTACTAACCATAGACGGTAAAAGCGAATATGTCAATGTAGAAGCAGTATTTAGGGGTAGCACAATGACCTCAGAAGGCTCATGTTGATTCAAATAGGCCTAGATAATACTATGGGCATAGTAAAGTGCCTTATGTGATATCCAATAATCATACTTCTGAGACCCGTGACCGAAGACGTGTTGTCATTCACATTCACTACCTCTATCAAGATTTGCAGACACCCATGCCATCTGTGGTAGGGCTAGACCCAATCTGACTATATTGTTATCGACCTGGTCCTGGAGCTAGTATTTGAACACATAACACTGCTTGAGAGTGTGTCCAAGGAACCAGTGATAGGGGTAGTAATTGGGACAATTAATGAGATCAGCCTCTTCGAGCCTCATATATTATGGAAACTATAGGATTCCCTACCCCAAGGCACTCCGGAAATAGTTGAGGACCTATGCTTCATCAAATGAGTAGGTCTAGTTTCTTTTATCCAAGAAAGAGACTCTAAGATCCTGGCCATAAAAAGGGGATGGAGCATATAATGGTGGTGGAACCTAGTTTTCTTGCCTAGGTGGAGGTAGTGTGTTACGTAGTGTCACCTTCCGATTATGAAGTGTGAGATTCTGTGTTTGAGGTGGAGCTTGAGCTGGTGTCCCTCGGTGAGGTTGTAGAAGTGGCCCTGTCAGTAAAAACTCTAGCTATCTAGGGGCCTCTATCTGTGCAATAGTAGCAATCTCGTCCTTATAGGCTCTTCTTGCAAGAACAATGGGAGGTGATGGGCGTGCCTACTTGGATTTTTGTAAGGCTTCCTCTAGACATTTATCCTTGTTAGAGAAATCCTTGAATCCACTTGGAATGTTCTAAATGATGAGAGAAGGAACTAGTTCAGTCTTCACATTCCACACGCACATCGTCTATTGCTTTTCTTGAGCTAGAGACATATCAAGTGAATATGTTAGGCCCTTACATATAGAAAGAAAGTCTGTGAATTGCTCATCTGACCTTTGCATTCACTTAAAGAGGTTGGAAATAGTATTCTTCTGGATGGTGGAACTAAACTAGTACAAACACTGTCTAAAAAGATCCTCCCAACCAGCTATGGACCCAATGGGTAACTGGATATAATAGACAAACATGGGTCCTTATAGTGTCTGTATAAAACATCAGAGATTAGAAGCTTCCTGTTGTGTTGGAGTTCCCATTATGGGTTCACACTAGGAAATAAAGTGGGTCAGATGCTATAGTGGATTTCCCATCCCATTAAAAGAGAAGAAAGTGGGATTTTTGAAACGCAGGGGTGCAGGCATATAATCCACCCATGTTGGATATGACTTAACATCAGGTGGGATTGCCACATGTCGAGTTTCAAGAGCCTCAAGGAAAGAAATAAGAGAAACCATTAGATCACCGTGGCAGGGATTCCTGTCTTGAAAATGGTCTTTGACCACCAATACTTTGTAAGGTTCTTCAACATTGTGAAATGGATTAGTGGATCATGGAGAGGATGTTGGGATAACATGAGGGGCCGCTAGAGGAACCTATGGAATGACCGGTGGAGCCTATAGAGTGGCCATTAGAACTTGAGTTGGGTCCTAAGAAAGATTCTCACTCATATCAAGTGGATTTGGTTATGCATATCATGGCCACTTGATATAAGTATCGGCTTTTAACTGATCTATATGGGAAGGGTTATCGAGATCACTTGGAGGAAACTCACTAGGGGGAGCTATACCTCCCATTGCTTCCCCGTTTGAGGATTATCATAATCTGGCCATTGTTCCATGACACATTTGGAGAGAATCTCGTCAACCATCCTTATCTACTTGGTGATATGTTGATGCAACACAGCCCTTCCAAGACCATACTCTTCCTTATTCACTAATCTAGACAGGTCAAGGTGCTTGACGGTCCCAGTATGCTCTTTACCCTTGTTGGGGTATCGATTGAGAGGTAACGACTTGAAAGGTGCAGGAAGGCCAAGTTTCTTCTTTTGTTTTCAAGTGTGGACACCTGAAGGGTCTGCTGGGTACTGTGCTACTCCAGTGGTATGTTCGTCTTCTCCAGACCCTATGTTCATTCCCCCTTATGGGTATATCTTAGGAACAACCATGTTCACTGTGATGATTCCTGAAGAAATATCCTCGATATCACCGAGTGATCCAGGTTGATGTAGCTAATTATTGAAATTCAGGGAAGTGTACTGCCCCAAGAAATAAATATGGACATGTGGGGAATCCTCCTTAATAACTATGTGAAGCATTATAAAAATTTTAACGCATCATTTCTAGAGGATTTAATGATAACAGGGCAACACAGGGTGCCAAGCAATAGCGAGTGCGAGCAACTCAAACAGGCAGCACTGCTGGAAAATGCCTTTAAATTGTTCCTGGCTCTTGGGGTAAGCCAACCATTGATAGAGGATATGAAAATGCATCATCCCTAAGGTCTGGTGGAAGAATACGACCTCATCCTGGGTGAGGGATTTTGAAATCTTGAATCTTGCAGTTACAATCGTCCAAAACATATTGAAAAGATACTCCACTATGAGAATGACCCACAAACTTCTCAACTTAGATTCAATACTTGGTACTTGGTTTCCCCATTCATTGACTCGGGGAGGTTGATGAACCGGTAACATAATTGATGTGGACTATTGAAATGGTAAACTGGTCGGTGGAGAGTACGACGCAAGAGATGACAACCCGCTACATAAAGGGTTATCTTCTGAGGAATGTACTGACTGTATCACCACATCCATATAGAAAAGGGTCTTGACCAATGATTCCTACATAGGGGGAGCAGCCATTGGTGGTAGATCAGGCTAGTGCTCATCATTGACCGATCCCCAAAACAATTCCCTGCAATCTCTTGTTGAGGTATAGAATGATTTGGGTGATGACATGGAGGATTGCACAAAAAATACCCTAGAAAGGAGCCAAATCTTCCTCCTATTATGTGTATCTGTAGAGGGATTCAAGGAATTGGTACATATCACTTTCCAGGAGAACAAAACTAATCTTCCTAGTTCCTGCCCTGGTCCCCGACATAAAGGATTGGGGTAAACTTTCCATAATCGAATCGTAATATGATTTAGAGACTGAAAACAAGACAGGTTTGACCACAATCTGAGGTTTCTCAAGGTTTTTCCCTTGGTGGTCATGACCCTCCCTCCTGCCTCAGGATGGTTCTTTAGGGCGTGGTAGATCTTTGAAATGGGGAGTACCTATGCTTTAATAAGCCGCGGTGCGAGGGGAATCTGTGTAGATATCGAATGAAACACAGGGAGGACCTCTATGATTAGGAATGCTAGAGTAGGGAGGGCATCTGGTAGAGCTATAAAGTACATGGGGAGGACCACCATGGTGATGGGTGATAGGTCGAGGAGGACCTTCACATCTATAGCCTGAAATATGGGGAGAACCTCCATAACTGATACCATAGGCACGAGGAGGACATTCATGTCAGTTTTCAACAATATGGGGAGGTCCTCCACCTATATTGATGATGGTGGCATAGGGAGGACCTCCGTATTGAATGGAATCTCAACAGGTCGGCTCGAGACGGCTGTTGATTGGGCCAATGACTTAAAATGTTGACCTAGCCTTCCCAAGGGGCAGTTGGGATCTCAATATCAATCGGGCATAGAGGTGCCCCTATTATGTAATAATAGGGAGGTGATATCACACATCAGTGGTGGCTCAGGCCACAAAAGCCGTAGAATATGACTCCCCCTGACAGGCATCCTCCTAATCTTATGCCAGACATTGATGTCGGGTTATCCTAGCTAGGGCCAGCTGTACAGGGGTATGGACCACCTACTCTTCGGTTAGTGGGACCAACTGATAGTGCTGACGTGGCCTAGTGGGAGCCCTTCTTGGTGGCTCCTTGGCCAAAATCTCATCCAGGAGGACTCAGATATCCCTCACTTCATTGGCATAATGGAGTGAGTCATAAGAGCATTCTAGGGATAGGCTCTCAAAATGATTGAAGATCAGAGTGGGGCGTGGCCCTTGGGGGAACTGACGTCGGTGGTCCATAGAATCCACCAAATATTAAATGGTCATATCCCTCATCGGGATGAACCCCTATTATTTGTATCATTGAACAAGAGTATCGATCACCCTCCTTTGAATTAATTTAGAGGGTGATATGGGGTGTGGGTGCCCAGTAACTGTAGTTGTGGGATTCATTGCAGAAGAGGTAAAGCCATGCCTGATCGATGAATTTATATTTACCCTTACGAAGTATCTATGGGTGGGAGGTGATTAGTTTCTGGCTGCTATAGCTTGGGTCCTACAAAGAAAGAAGATTTATCAATCATTACAGAGATTAGGAAAGATATTCCTAGTTCCCCGACACTGTTCAATCTTCCATGGATGGATAAAAATATCTATTCTAACAACATCATAGACCGGGATGACCAGTTATTAAATTCCCCAAATCCTAGTGAGTTTTATGCTAGGCCCACTATTTTCTTAGCGAGACCTAGCACCAGATAGCTAGATCCGGTGAAATTATCATTAGTTGATGCTCTGAACGCTACTAATCCCCATTTTTAAGAGAATAATTTCACTTCAGATACAAAATTTATGTTTCTAATGCTTTTCTAATGGGTGCACATAATATGTGATGACGCGTTGATTGTTTCCCTACATTCCTGCTTTCCAAAGGCAGGTAATATTCATCACTTCTTCAATGATGTTTTCTATTTCATCGAAATAGGACGATGGGATGTTGGTATATTCTATTGTGGATTCCTTCTTAAAACTCGTCACCTAGTCTGGGTCTCCCTTAAATATTAAGAAGTTATTTTTTAAACTCTTCTCAGTGTCATATCTTTGTTGACTCCGGTTAATTCCACTACTTCTGTCAAGACACTCCCAAGGGGGTCAAGTTAGGGAAGCAACCTTTTGTCAGGAGAGTAGTAATGTAGAGGCATCGCTGGCATGTATGGATGCTAAAACACTGGTACATCTAGAATTTCCCTTATCATAAGCCTTCTGGAGGGAACAAAAGCCCAAGGAATCCCATGTCGAATGTGGAGAATTATATATTGGATGCATGTCTATGAGGTTTTCCTTGGCTTACCATGTTTAACACGGGGTATGTTGTGAGTTTAACATATAGCAGAGATGTATATGACTGATCATAACACTAATGGGAGTGGATCAGATGGGTACATCCATAGGAGGTAGCACCTAGAAAGTTTACCAGATGGATGGGTCTGAACGCCCAATAAGGACGGACCCAGTATGGTATGTCCCAAAAAGGGGAACGTTTCACACCATGAAGACTAATTTAGATGACACAAAGGGCAGATCAGAGAGGAGGATTGGTCTAAAATAAGCGGCACTAAGGTTTACCATTGGCTAGTATTGAACCTTGAAGACTCTTCCTACGTACCTTATTTAGAAGGTAGGTATCAAAACCCATGTAGTTCAAGATGGGTGAGGTGTAAAATTGGGGTGTACACAAAGGAAAATGGACCGAAGATATGTGGGGTCTTAGTAATGGTTAGAAGATTGGTGCTGCAAATAGAAATGAGATGATTGGGGCATACACACGATTAGCTTCCCATGAAAAAAAGAGTGAAGGTAGAAGTGTTGGGATTGAACCTTAGGGAGGTTTCCTATGTATCATTGTGGTAGGGAATCAAAGTTCACATAGTTATGAGATAGGGTCATGAGTTACTTGAGAAGGTAGCTCAAGAGAATGGATTCATGGATGGGACCTATATGAAGTAGAATCTTCATGTAGAGGCATGATCTTCCTGAGACACAAAGGCTTGAGGGAGAGGCCAGGATGGGACATGGGAGATGGGGTTGAACCTCAAGGAGGCTTCGTACATACCTCACTCAAAAAGGGAAAAGATCAAAGTCTACATAGTTTAGATATCAGGAATAGAATTAGATTGTACAAAGAGGACAAAAACCCAGAGACATGTCGGGGCTTACGCATGGTTAGCAGTCCATCACAAGAGGGACACTCTAGGTTGGAGGAGTACAAATTGGGTGTGGGGAATATGCATGATTATCATCTCAAGAGAATGGGATATGTAGTCGAGGTGTACACAAAGGACAATGACCCTAATGAGTGGACAAAAACTATTTAGGGAGGCAGATCAAGGTAATGTGTCCCACTAAGGGAAGATATCACATTAGGAGGGCATATCCCTAGAAGGGGTCACTAGAGCTTTCCATTTATGTGGATTGAACCTCGAAGAGGCTTCCTACGTTTCTGAAAGGGATCAAAACCCACATAGTTTAGGATGGGGAATACATTTTAACATTATGTTGGATGAGGAGTAAACCAATGTGCTATGGATAGGACATAGGGATAATGGGAAGTGATGATCTTGAACTTTAGAGAGGCTTCCTATATACCCTGTTTAGAAGGCAGGGATCAAAGTCTACGTAATTTTTTCGGTGAGGGGCTTGGGGATTATGCATGGTTAGTAGCCCAAGTACAATGTTAGGGTCCTTTATTAATCTAATACCACATGAGTCATTCTTAGTGTGAGAAAAAGAGACAAAAATAGACCTGAGGATCATATCATGAAAGGTTTATCAGAGAGAATTGGTGAGGGGTATATGCATGGTTAGCAGCCTAGTGGGGGAAGATTGGGAAACTCTAGGAGTGTGTATGAAAGTACGAGGAGGATATGACCATCATAATGAGAGACCAACCAATGTGTGTTAGGGATTTTGCAAAGGATTCCTAGAGTGAACATGGTGAAAAAGTGTGGTGGTAGATGAGTGAATGGGTGTTGGTTCCCATCCCCTTCACAGTCATCTCGATCTTGTCACTCATGTGGTGATCACAGTTTATCATCGTCTGTTGAGGATGTGGGGTTGCTTTGTATTTTAACATCCTATAACTTGGATGATTAGGATTCAATCCTCACTCCTAGGACATACATAATGGGAACACTTTAACCCTTAATAAAGGGAAGGCACCAGTAATGTCGTTTGTTAACAGGGTTGTGGAGTGATCAATTGGGGGGTCCACATTAGCATGTCTATATGAACAAGAAATAGTTTTTAGCATGCCTATTTGAAGAATCACTATTTAGGGAAATGAAACATGAATCAACACTTAGGGAACCTTGAAATCACATCATACTTTCCAAGAGGGACGCATGTAAAAGGGGTTCATGAAGCAAAAGTCCTCGCGGAGAGGGGATTCATGAATCTTTGGTGCCTCACGAAGTGAACGGGCTTCTCGAAGGAGGTTACTTCATGAAGCATAGTGGACCAGCCTAAGCATAAAGTCTATAGGGTATTGTATGGTGCTTTGTGAAGACTAATTGCTACACAAGGTTCCAAGTACCCAAAGGGGTCTTCTTTATTTGTGATGGCCAAAATTCTTCACGAAGGACATCCCCACTTGAAGCAGAGGTAAAATGGAGAAAAGGAAAAGTGGGTTCTCAATTCTCAAATACTATGGATGGTTCATTTTATTGATGGTTAAAAAAGGTTGCTTCATGAATTGAGAGCACTAAAGGTGAAAGTTCATGGTTTTGATCCTTTGGAGTGGGGGTGTACTGAGTATTTATAGGCATTGGGCATCACAATACTCTAAGGATGAACTGAAAATGAAATCATACTTCATGATCTAAGGAATATTCTTCATGTTTCTCAGACTTGGGGAGGCTTGGTCATGGACTTTTGGGTGTTTGTAGAGACTCTAGTCAAGTTCCTCAGATTTGCAAAGGCTTCTGTCACTGCCTTTACAGAATTCGCAAACGCTCCAGTCAAGTTCCTCGGATTCATGGAGGCTTCCATCACTGAATTTGTGGTGGTTACAGAGAAGTCCTTTATGACAGTCATGGAGAAGCCTTTTAGGTGTCTTTCTCGATGTGGACCCTTTTAATTTTCATTCCCTTTCCCGATTTATTCCAATGCACATAATTTCGGTACCAATACATTTTTAAATCACATGTTTAAAATAAAAAAATATCCTAATTATCAAGTAAAAAATTTCCTTTTAAAATAACCTTGAAAAAATGTAAAGGAAGCTTCAAATAATTATCTAGTCATGACATAAGTAAATTTCAATCACGTCGTGTGTGTTAAAATAATGATTCCTTTCAAATTTTTTCTAAAATTCAAAAGTACCTCATTCGAAAGATAACAAGAAGATTCCTTTTAAATCATTTTGTAAAAAAATAATAATGGGTAAAAATGACTTTAAAAATTATAGAATCATATAAAAACATTTCTGAAAACATTTTTAGAAAACATGTATATGGAATAAAAAGGAATTTCTATCGAATAAAAATAAATTTATTTTTCTGTAAAAACATTATTTTGGTCCCTTAAGTACCTAAATTGAGGAAAAAGAAAGGAAACATGTATTTTCAATAAATAACCATACGAGAATAAAATTAAATGGATTTATGTGGAAATTATCATATTATTTCCTTCAATATAAATTCAATAACAAATAATCCCGACTAAAATTATATTGAAGCATAAATCCCTTACCCCTTTGGTAACTTTTGAATCATAAGCCCCGTGAAAGAACAAAATCAAATGAGAATTTAATTATCATGATCCTAAGTATATTCATGATATAACATGTGAACATGGATTTATATACACCTCATAAATGAAGATAGATACATAACATAACATATGATCCAAAGAAGGCAATTAGAGATGATAAACCCTTACCTCAAGTTCGACTTTCATTTAAAGAACTCTAACCTCATGTATAAAAAATATTAAATTTATTATAATTATATAAAAAAAATTATTTAAAATTTATAATATCATATATTATCTACTTATAATATTTAAACTTTTATTTATTAATAATTCCTTATTAAAATCATCGTCTCATAGTGTTAACTATTTCATTTTTCATGAGAATTTTGGTTTGGTAGTTCTGGACCTTACACTTTTATCATGGTTTGATAATTTAAAGAAATTTAATAATTATATAAATATCATATATATTCACTATTTATATATATATATATATATTCATCCATAAATAATATATATTGAAAAATGAATTGAACTATTCAAGGAGACAGTAGGTCGTACGTACACATTAACGTTGTTTTCACTTTTCAACGGATGAAATGAAAGAAATTTAAAAAAATAAATCACCTTTATGTAATAATTATTATATTATATATATTATATATATTCATTAAATATATCCTTTTTTACCATACATGTAAATGGTAAATGAAACACTGATCACATCGCTTCGTGGATGTGGTAGTATACACGTACACACAAGCAACATTATCGTTTTCCAAAAGATTGAAAGGTAACAAGGTAGATAAGATATTATAATTCTATTAGAATAATAATTTAATAAATACCATATATATTCAATATTTAAATCCTCAAAACCATCCAAATAAAATGGTGATGAAAAACTATTTCACTGGTGTGTGGTGGCAGTAAACCTTACGAACACATGAGTGGTGTTTTTCATTTTAATCGGATGAAAAAGAGATGGAAAATGGTTGTAAAAAATAATAATAAAATATAAGTAAATTTATTATATTGTTTTTACTATTTTAGTATGGGTAAAATAGATTTATAGGGATAATAATATGAATGAAATTTGAAGGAGTTAGTAAAGACGAAAACCTCTTCTTCAGTGGACTTCCTTCATATCTCTTTTTAAGAGCCTTGGAATGGAATTTTAAGGAAAAAACCTATAATTAATGTATGTGGAAGTTTAAAAGAAAATATTTCATGGTTTGGTTTATATATATGTCTCAAATTGTGTGATTAAGAGAGGAGAAGATTTTCCCTTTTATAAGTGAGGATATGACAACTTGTGGAATTAAATAATGTATTAAATTCAGATATATAAAATTTTCCAATTCATGTGGATTAAAATTGATATATTTAGATTATATAGTATTATGTGTCAAAATACTCTCATAAAATAAAATTTTGAAAAGTTTTGGGGATGTTTCCACCCTTATCTATTTTTTTCTCGCCCCATTTCCCCTTTGGAAAATTGCCTCAATATCAAAAAAAGTCACTTTAAGGGTCAAGATTGTTACCATAAAAAAGAGAAGAAACTCATAAATACTTCATGGATTATATTATAAACAATATTTCATTAAATTTTATTAATATAGGATTTTTATTAAATTTAAATGCTTTAATTCAATATAGTTTATTATAAAATATCATTAACGTCATTTTGGGAAATACATGAAACATTATAAAATAATATGTGTATAACTCTTGTAAAATGGATCAAGAATTAAATTTATTAAACTATTATAGAAATATTTTCTTAATAAAATTACCCAATAAATATTTTATTGGTTTTGATATCATTTTTTACCTTATCTTTTAGATTAAACAATTAGTTTACCGTTATTAACATTAACTGCGGTAATGAATTTTTTAATATTAAAAGGTTATAATTTTACTTATAAGGTTAAATTGGCAAATAAATGGAAAATTGATGAAATTTTAGACTATTTTAAATCCAAATTTTATTATTTAATTTTTTTTATTCGTTTTAAACAATTTAATAAAGTATTTTTTAACATAAATTACTATTAATGTCATTTTAAAAACTATTCACTTAATTTGACATTGAAAACAACATGATAATAATATAATTATAATATAAACATTTCACACATCATTAATATATTAGATTTTTATTTTTAATTCATGGGACACATTAACTCATCCATAAAAGTTTATCTTTGGTGTTTTTAAGATTATTTACTTAGTTTTTCTACTACTTGAACAAGTACTGAGTTGACATTATATAAGCATTTGGGGTAATTATATCATCACTAAAAATTTAAAAAAATATGAAAAAAAATAATTTATCTTAAAAATAAATATTTATAATAGAACATATTTTTTATCCCAATGAAAAAATTTATAGACATTAAATGTTAGAGAGTGGCATTTTAGACTTCATATTTACTTAAAATAATATATAATTAATTTTCAAATAAAAAGGCATGAAATTACCACAAAAATTAATCCTGGATAATGATTAATGAACCCCACACATCAAATATATTAAAAGAATGTTTTAGGGTTATTTTTAGTCTCTATCATAATATTTTTAACCTTAATTACCTAGTTTACCCTGACCACGTTGACTATATTTACAAAGGTTATTATTCATAATGACTAAAAAAGGAAAATGATTAAAAAATTTAAACCTAATTATTATAAATATGGAACCAATTTTTTAAAATTATACTTTTAGAATTGGTATAAATATATTTTAATATAAATGTAAAAAATGCAATGAATTTTTTTTTTGAAAAAAAGAGTTTTTAAGCCCAAAAATTAACATATACCAAAATCAATTATAAATTTGATTACTATATAATTAATTATATAATATATAATTAAATAATAACAACGTTACTTTAAGTTCAAACTCAAATTAAAATGATACTTTTAAATGAAAATAAATGATAGTTTTACAAAAATCATTATTTTTCACTATTCACTGAAAAAAATCATTTCAAATAATCCTAAAATTTAACCCTAAGATAATATTGATAAGATGATTTAAAATTTTTATCTGATTTGGTAAAATATAATTTCTATAATTTATAGAAATTATTTATAATTTTTATGCATGAAATTTAATAAAAAACATTTTTAAAGAAAATGCATTTTTGAAGCATAAAATGACTTTACAAAAAATAGAATTCTTATTTTATTAGAATTATTCAAAAAGTTTTTATTGAGTAAGACTACAATACATACGTATATATATCATAATATGGTTATTAATATTCATACTTTATAATTCATTATAAATGTCACATTTAAATAAAAATATTTTTATAATACATCTCAATTCAATTAAATTCTGATGTTGTGTGTTAAGAAATATATCAAGATTATTATTCTTTTAAACTAAATTTTTGGGTTGTTACATTATCCCCCCTAAAATAAATTGTATCGTCATATTTCAAAATTGATCTCTATAATCAAGGGTTTGAAATTTGAAAATATCTTTGTTGAAAACCTAGGTTGTTAGAAGGGTTAATAAAAATCCCTTTTAAAAAGAGGGAAAGAGAAATATGAAGGTCATCTGGAATAATACATAACTAGGTTTCTAAATATGAGAACCTCTTTAGGAATTGAAAGTATTGTCTTGAAGGAAAATTTAAATTCCAAATAATTATGTATAGTAACACAGATCATGGTCATGAGAAATTTAACGACCACAAAACCATAAATCAAGAGGAGTGAAAAGACTATAAATTTGTTAGAAATGAATGTAAAATGATAAATTTTTTATTTCATAAACCTTTTATTAAAGTTTAAGGATTCATATACTATCAAGATAAAGATCATGAGAAAATGTACTTACTTTATTTTATTCCATTTGATAATCATAATTTCATCCTATGGTTATGATTTGATAAATTTCCATATAATCTCTTATCCCAAGATGAATTTTTCATTCTTGAAGCACTAAAATTAAATTTCAACAGATCATACGATTCATTAAATAATAAAAAATCATTCCTTGCTTATCTAATTATTTAAAAACCCAAAATATTTAGAAAAAGTTATCCAATATAATACATTAATATCTAAAACCTCAACAATATACCCCAAAGTACATTTAAATCCATTCCCTTAAGACTCCCACAAAATACATTTCAACAAATTCCAATCACAAAAATTAAGAAACATAAACATTAAAATTTTTACTTATAAAACATAAATTCACTAATAGTTTTACATACCAAACATGTGAATACCTTAATCATATATTCTCTTAAAATATATTAATAACCTGAGTCACCATAAAACCTCAATGAAAACATATATTCCTCAAATAAATAAAACAATCCTTATTGCTCAAAGAAAATAAATGGCTAATTTTTATATTACATAAATCTAAAAATGAAATAAACTTCATCAAAGGTAACCTAAATAACTTTTTCATCAAATCACTAACCAATTTCATGGTAAAAAATCCTATCAAATTTACTTTATCAATTCCAATTATCTTATTATCTCAACTAAACATTATTATCTCAAAATTGGGAACATATTAATGGTTATCTTTACCTAAATCATGTGTTTCAAAAAAATAGTTCCTTACTACTAAATAAATTTTATATGTCATCAGTACCATTAAGAATATTCTTTCAAATCCTTAAAGAAAACTATTATAGAACTAAGTTTAGATGTTTCATGATTCTTATAACTAAATTTTTATTGATAAAAATATCTTTACAACATAATTTTAAAGTCCCAATACATAAACACTTCCATAATTTCACTTCAATTATTAGAATAAAATAGGCTATCTTTTAGTGCAGGAGTTATCATTTGGAATATATAATTGTCTCAAATAATTCCCATGCTTCTGAAATTTAAGACAATAAACTATAAATAGATCCCCATGATGAAATTGATTTCCCTATATAAAACTACTCATTTTTCCTTAGTGATTCATTTATCTATATGATTTTTCCATACATAAAAAACTTTCCTTTTCCTTTAATAAATTCTCCTAAGTATAAATTTCCACATTTCTAGCATGAATTAAATCAAACCTACTTTCCTATATGGTCTCCACCCTCTGAGCTCTCATCAAACTCCATTATTCTATTTTTTGGTGAGTCTAAGATTTTCTTAAGGTAATTTTTTTTTATAATATATCATGATAACTAAATAGAAATAATCACAATATTTTTAACTTCAATCATCATCCCATTTGTTTACATAGAATCACTATATTTTCCTTCATTTTCAGGATCAACAAGATTAAACCTAGTTCCATCCATTGACTAAAACCAGAAATCATAGTGTGAGAAACAATAATTATTATCCTAAAAATCATTTAAAGGATGACTAAATCATGATACCTTCTTTTCAATATTTAATACTTTAGGTTTACATAGGTCATCCCTGATCATCATCTATTCAAATCATTTATAATGGATCAAAAATAAAATTCAAATTAACCTAATCATACCCCCCTTGAAGTGTCAAACCAGTTTCAAAATTATGGAAAACTAACTATTCACTATAATGATGGTCAATATATACTCAAACAACTCTTTTTGGGGTTATTTCCCTTAGATTCATATGTGAATAAAAACATAGCCACTTCTAGTATCTAGAAAATTATTTAATGCTAGGAAAACAACATAATCGTTTCCTTGACAAAACTTTAAGATGTTATCCAATACTTAGAATTATCCCCATTGTTTTGAACAACGTTCTTTAATCATAATCTACAATGATTAACTAAACACTTATATAATACTATCAATAGGGACCTAGGTATTTTATATATAAATATAAAATCTTATTAGATGAATATTCAATACATAACATTATGATCAAATCTATAAATATAAAGGTTTATTTTCATTTGAAACATAGATACATAAACAAAAGGTTCATAAAATATCTAAACATCTCCCACTTAGTTATTAATAAATATCAACCTTCTTGGACACATCATTCTTAAAAAATTTCTTCATATCCTTAGGAAAATAAAATATAACAAAAGGGTGAGCTAGGATTCTTAATAAGGGTAAAAGGGAGATATATATGATCATTTAAACATAACATGATCATAGTAGGTATGATAACATGTGTTTAAACATAGAAAATCATACCTAGTATTTTTTGGATCATAAACATGAGTCATCTCATAAATCATGGAATTTTATAAGATAATAACCATTAAGGGATCAAAGAAAATGATCTATGGGAATATAAACTTATCATATATTCATGTCATAAAAGAGTGGAATAAAGTGTTTAAAAATAATAATTATAGAAATATTATTTCATGGATACCCACTAAGGAATTCATAACATGTCAGAATTGGGATAATTTCCCATGAACCTACTTCAGGCTTGGGTCAACCTCCCATGTTTCTTCTTTTGGGCTTGGGATAACCTCTTATGTACCTACTTTCACGCATGTGATAACCACTAGGGTACTCTTTAAATTCATATAAAATTAATATTTACCCAATTAATTAGAGGGATATAGAATTATAGGACCACCCATAACATAATCATAAATCCATTCATATGTATATCAAAAGATCATAAAAAATTCATTATAACTTAAAATGTGGAAAAGAAAATGGGTTTCATCGATAATTCATCACTATAACCATAAAAAATCTAGGGAAATAACAAATATGGTATCATTGAATCATATACCCAATTTTTCATAAGTAACATCAAAGTATGTTATCATAGATTAATTTTTCCTTTACAAGATCAATGGAATATATTTCTTGAAAAAATTACCCTTTCCATTTTAAAATCACATATAAAAAGTCTAAAAAATTACCAAATATTAAGAAATAAATTTTAATTGAAAATAAAATTGAAAACTTGTAAATAAGGCTTTAAATAATTGAGAATTATAGATGGTGGGAAATTATATTCTTGTCATGTATGTCAAAAAAAATATTCCTTTTGTGTTTTTGGTAAAAGTAAAAAGTTTCATATTCATAAAATGACAAGAATATTCCATTTAAAAAAATTAAAAATTAAATCATGGGAAAAAATTAATTTAAAAAATCATATAATAATACAAAATACATTTTGAAAACATTTTTAGAAAACATGGATATAGAATAAAAAGGGTATTTGACTGAAGAAAAATAATGTCATTTTTCTTTAAAAACATTACTTCTATCCCTTGAGTAATTAAAGTGAGGAAAATGAAAGGAAAAAATATATTCTCAATAAGTAACCATAATATAGTAAAATCAAAGGTATTCATTAATAATGTATCATATAATTTTCATTAATGTAAATTTGAGCATAAACAATCCTGATTAAGATGAGATTGAAGCACAAATCCCTTACCACTTTGGTACCTTTTGAATCATAACCCCCATTAATAAATTACTTCAAATAAAACTTTAAACATAATTATCCTAATGATATTAATGAAATAAAATATAATAATGGATATAGACAGACTTCATTATGGAATATAGGTGCATAACATAATATATGTCCCAAAAAAGAAAATTTGAGATGATAAACTCTTACCTCAATTTTGAATTACTTATAAAATGATCTAAAAACCTATATAATAAATTTAAATTTAGTATAATGATATAATATAATTATTTATATACTTATAATATCATAAATTATTCACTTATAACATTTAAACACCCATTTAATAATAATTCATTATTAAAATCATTTTTTATTACTGTTAACTGTTTCATTTTTCATGAGTATTTTGGTTTGGTAGTTTTGGTCCTTATGCTTTGATCATGTTCCTACTTATCCATAATTTTAATAATTATATTTACATAATATATATTCATTATTTATATATTTATAGTCATCTATACAAGGTATTGATTGAAAAAATTAATTACATCATTCATGGATACGGTTGGTTGTATGTGCACATGAACATTGTTTTCACATTTATAAAGATAGAAGTAAATTAAGGTAAATCATAACTCAACTTTAAATTATAATTATTATATAATATAGATCATATATATTATTTAAATCTATCCTTATTCCCATCCCGTTAAATCATAAATTAAAAAAGGATCATATCACTTCTTAGAGGAGGTAGTCTACACATACACATGAGCAAAGTTTTCATCTTCCAATAGATTTGACGGAAAGAAGGTTGATATTATATTATAATTCATAAATATAAATTATGTAAAAATATCATATATATTAATTATTTATATCTTTATAACCATTTAAAAAATAATTTTCTCCACTATGGAAAGATGATAAGTCATACATACACACGAGTGATGTTTTCACTTTTTATAAGATGAAAAAGATATGGAAATAGTTGTAACATAATCATAATAACATCTCAGTATATTTATTATATTTGATTTATTATTTTATTATAGTTATAATATATTTATAGTAAGTAGAATAATAAATAAATTTGAAAGAGTTGGTAAAGACGAGTACCTCTTCTCCGGGATATTTCCTTTTAAATCCCCACTTAGGGAGCCCTGGAATGGTATTTTAAGAATATAAAAGCCTATAATTATAATATATAGAAGTTCATAAGAAAATTTTTCGTATTTTTTTCTAGCTACATGGCTCAAAGGGTTTTAGTAATAGAGGAGAATATGTTCCCCGTTATAAGTGAGGAGAGGGGTTCTATTGGAATTACATAAAGTATTAACATAATTTCTAGGTTTAGGGGGGCCAAATTGATATATTTTTAATATATGGTGAGTATGATTCTAAATAATATAATGAATGAAAATTAAGATGATTTAATATGATTTTTTTATACCATATATATTTGTTTTAACCCTCTGTTACACCTTTTGAAAACTATCATAATATCAAACTTTTTTCTCCTTAAGGGTCAAGAATGTCACGATAAAAAAATAAAAATGACCCATAAATGGAACTTAGTTGATATTTTAATTATTATTCCATTAAAATTTCAAAATATGTTATTTTTATTAATTTTAAATCATTTAATGAAATATTTTTTATTATAAAATATCGTTAATTTTGTTTTTGGAGATGCATTAAATATTATAATATAATATATTATAACTCATGTAAAATGGTTAAAAATGAAATGAATTAAAATATAAAGATTATATGGTATTTATATAATTAACTAATCAAATTTTTATGGGTTTTAATATCATTTTATGCCTTATCATTTGGATTAACCCATTAGTTGACAAGTTTTATCCTTAATTGCAATATTGACTTATTCAATATTAAAGGGTTATAATTTTACTTATAAGGTGACAATTAGATCATAAATGGATAATGTATGAGATTTTAGACCATTTCTCAAACTAAATGTTCACTTTAAATATTTTTATTATTTTAACATAATTTAATAAAATATTCTTTAACATAAAAATACAATTAATGTCATTTTAAGAATTATTCGCATAATTTGACATTGAAAACAACATAACCATAATATAATTTAAATATAAACCATTCACACATATATAATATGTTATATTTATATTATAAAAAATTGGACACTTTAACTCACCTATAAAATATTACTTTTAGAGTTTTTAAGATTATTTACTAGATATTTTCTAATTATTACACAAGCACATAGTCGCCATTACGTAAGCATTTAAGCTAACTATTTCATAACTGATAATTAAAAATAAATTATCATGATAAAAAATAATTTATAATTTCAATAAACGTTTGTAAACAATCGGAAATTTTCTCTATCCCTATCATAAAAATTTATAGATATTAAAAGCAAGAGAGTGACATTTTTTACTTTATATTTACTTAAAATAATATATATCATTTTCAAACAAAGACGCCACAAAATTAGAAGAAATTAGAATCATGGATGAGGATATTAAAACCACACTCAAAGAATAGATTAAAGTATAGTTCTAGGATTATTTTTAGTATTTATCATATTTTTTTTAACCTTGATTATCTGATTTACCCTTACCGAGGTGACAATATTTACTAAGGTTATTATTCCCAATGGCCAAAAAAAAAAATAATTACCAATGTTTAACCACATAAATAAAAATATAAAACCCATTTTAAAAGATTAAATTTCTTTAATTTTCATAATTAAAGTTTAATATGAATGCATAAAATGCAACGAAAATTAGTTTTTATAAAAAAATGTGTTTTTAAGCCTAAAGATGTACTTATACAAAAATAAAGTATAAATATGATTCATATGTAATTAATTATATTATATATAATAATAAAAGACTTTCTTTAATTTAATATTAAATTAAAATAATAAGGTGGCTTTAAAATAAAAATAAAAGGCAGTTTTACAAAAATCTATATTTTTAACTATTAATTGAAAAATCAATCTTTTCAGAAAAATATAAAATTTTTACCATCTTCTAATTTTTATATGATTATTTAAAAAATGAATTTGATTTATAAAAAAATTATCAAAGTTTCATGATGTAATTATAATCTCTATCCAAAAAATGTAATAAAAATCATTTTTAATGAAAATTCATTTTGAAAACATAAAATGACATCACCAAATATTGAGTGCTTATTTCGAGAGAGTTATTCAATAAATTTTTGTTTAATAAAGATAATATATATATATATATATTTAATGTTGTTATTCATAATCAAACCCTCTAATTAAATGACTAGGTTGTTTTTAAATAATAATATTTTTATAATATATCTCAATTCATTTAATGATCGGTGTTTCGTGTTAATAAAGCCTTAAAACTTATTATTATTTTAAGATAGAATTTTAAGGTGTTATAAAAATAATTTAAATCTATAGATTATATTCAATAATTACTGAAGCATAAACCTCCAAAATTTAGTGGTTATTAGAATCCATAATATGTGATATAGTGGAAATATATGGTAGAATGAATCTTCAATTCATTAAGGAAAACTCCAACCACTAAAGTGGAAGCTGTAACAGTGATATTATCGGGACAGAGTAGGGAATGATAGGAAATAATTGTTCAAGATCATTCATATAATTAAATATCATGGTAATACTTCAAGATAAAGTTTATCTAGTGGTATAATTCTAATAATGTTAATATAGATAAGTTTTTGGAATTCATGAGTCACTAGTAAGGCGATCGAATAGTTAAGGAGTAAGTAGACCTTTTTTATGTGAGAAATCATTTCTTACTTGAGCTATTAATTAATTACTTTTTGAAATAAAATTAATTTTTGAAGGGAATTCAGCAAGAACACAGTTTAGAGGTGTATTTCTCTATCCTAAGATCACATATAGACATGGATAATAAGTTAACATTGTTGAAAGTTATTATGGATGGATGGACTTATTTAAACTGTGGTACCCTACTAACATGTGAAATTAAAGGTTATATATCTAGTGATGAAAGGTTAAAATAGTTCCTTGATCTAAGAAGTAAAGTTATTAGTGATAAACCTTATTATTATATATGTATTTCCTTGATGAATAAGAGATATCTTATATAATTCTAGTGCAAGAAGTTCAAGTATTCCTAGTCATTATGTTTGAAAGATACAAAAATCTATCATCAATGTTTTAAATCAGTCCATCTTAAAATAAATTGTAAATTAATTTTTTACAGAGTAGTATATCTCAAATTCAACCCAGCCTTGGGGTGGAATGCATGTATAGTCTCAGAAAGATATAAATTTGAAGTGTTTAAGATACTTTATTTAATGTATCACTCTGGGTATTATTTTCCTTAATACAATTATCACTTATATTCGTGTTTCATATGGATTCATTTATTCATTTATCTCATATGTTTTTTATATATAATTTTTTTCTATTCCTTATTTCATTTGATTTAATAAACCTTATTCAGTACTATAGTGTTAGTGTAGAATTAATTTCCTCCATTTAACTAAGTTTTATTATGAATTGGAAACATACTTAATCAATTTTTGGTGCTGCTTATCATCAACTCTTTCAACTTTATATAGACAATTATTTATGGTGGGGAGACCAATAAAAGGTCTCTATTTTCCATTTAGTTGTGCACATAATTGATTTAAGTGGTTTAAGTTAAAAGACTTCAATGTAAGGTTGATATTTATTAAAATATTTTATTTCCATTTGTTTTAGTGTATTTTCCATTAAAAAATATTTAATCATATATCTTTTCAAAAACAATTATGTGTTATTAGCTGGTAAATTGGTATTTTTAAAAAATCATGAGGAACTTGAATCACATTCCAAATTTCTAGACTAAATAGTGGAATATAGACTCACTTTTTAAAGTGGAGACTTTGATTTTTCCTTAATTTCCTGGAATTTTAGTGAATTTATTAGGGTTGAAAGTGTTCTGATGGGGAGAATTATAACACCCTGATGTCATTTTTTTGTATTTTATTTGGTACTTATTCATTTTGGAACTATTTTTGGAATTTGGAGTTGGATTTTTTTAATTTTATATTGAATATTAAAGTCTACATAGTCAAGACACATGGACTCAAGGGCCATGATTTGATTGTTAAGTATATAAGTGGGGAGATAATAGTGGTTTAATTGTCAATTCATGGTTGATAAAATTGTGATGGTCTACCATATAACTTATCCAAGTGTATAAAATTCTATATATTTATTATCTAATTCATTTTCGGCCTTCCACCCATCACATCCCTCGTGACCAATAACCTAAGGGAATCTAAGATGGAGTTTATCCTCCTTCTCCCAGGGTTCTATGGCTCCTTTTATAACACCTTGGGTTTCAAGAAATGTTTTATTTTCTTCAACTATATGTATATCATTATTAAACATATATTTTTTTCATTATAAAAACTTGATTTTGATTAGTAGATAAGAAAAAAATTATAAAAATAAAATTTAAAAAATTATATTCATTCCTAATGGAAAATCAAAAAAAAATGTACATGAAACCATGAATTTAATACCATGGATTATTATACCCATTAAAAGTGCATAAATTAAAGTTGGTTGACAAATAGAAAATAATAATATAATTAAAACTCAGAGATCCCCAAGAATATCTTCTATGTTGAGGATCACCATTAATAAAACTAAGACTATAATGGAAAAGAACAACCTAAAAGTAGAAATCATGTTATGAAATATAAAATTGAAATTAAGGGAATGAGAAGTGTTATTTAAGAGGTAAAAATATAATAAATTTATAGGGAGTTTTGGTAGTAATATATTCATTTTAGAGGGTGATATGGCCATTGGAAATTTGGTCATTAGAAATATGGTCACCGAAAATTTGGTCATAGGATATACATGTATACAATATGTATATGGTAACTGTGTATTTTCAGTAATGAATTCAAAATTATATAATTCAAAAATAATAAATAATGAGACACAAACATAATATTTAATTAAAATATTTATTTATGAAAATATTGTTATGTGTTACGTGTTATTATTATTAAATTATGTTATTATATATTTATAAAATTAAAATAAATATCTTAATATCAACAGATTGAAAAAATTAACATTTTAGAATATAATTAATAAATTTTAATGGTATCTGGTGAAGATTATTTAATATAAAAATGATATGTTTCAAAAAAAACTGTTTTTTAATTCTTGTGTGTTTTTTAATTAATCTCTACTGTAGAATTATTTCATTAAAATGTATTTATAATATATACAATAAAATAAATTCACATTCATCTAATAGTTATTACTTATAAATTAATAAGAATAAATTCATATTATGCTTAGAAGATGTATGTATCCTAATATTTTTTGTATGTGTTTTGCATACTTATATAAAAATTAATTTTTATCAACTATAGAATTTTATCATAATAAAATTGTTTTCATATTTTTTTAATCAGTTTATCATAATTTGACAATAATTTCATTTTCATTTTCATATAAAAATAAATTATTAGTGTCAAAATTAGTTATCGTACTAAAATAGTTATTTTTTAAAGAATTGTTTTTATAAACATTGAGTAATTTTTATTTAAAAAAATAAATTGATTTTTTTTATGAATATAGTACAATTTTTAAAAATATAAAAAAATATTAACTATCATTTAATAAGTTATTTATGGAAATAATAATATTAACACTTAAAGTTTTAAAAATATTTTTTATATAAAATCAGTAGTTTCTATATATATTATATTTTCATTTAAAATTTAGATTTATTATATTTCAAAATTGAATTAGATTGAATAGAGTTAAAATTTGGAATTACCATTTTGAAGTTGGGTATATGGGGCCAACTTATATTTTTAGTAAAAAAATAATTAACATGGTAAATAATTTAATAAGGTGAAAGGGTGCAAAAAGAGGTAAATTAAAGTATCATGAATTTTAGATATTTAAAATGATATTTATTCATTATTTAAGACCATTAATTGGTTTTGTATAAAAAAGTAAATTTTATTCTTGTATTTCCTCATCTAACTCACCTAAAACCCATTTGATTCTATCTTTACCCTTTACACAACCCATTTTTTGAAAGAAATGTTCTTCATTTTCACCTATAAATGGATCACTACTATAACCATTCAAAACCATTATATTCCTTCAAAACTCAATTGAATACTTATTTATTTTTCATCCCTAAATATTTCTAAGAAATTATGTATTTTTGGGTTCAATGAACAAATACTATAAAATTCATTCTGATGGAACCCCTGTCGTGAAGTAGCAAAATCATCAAGTATTTAAGTTATTCTATTAATTTTTAAATTAACTGCTCATATCCACTATTTCTAAACTTCATCTTTCATTATAATTATTTTATATTTAAATAATAATGATTATGATGAATTAATACTACAATTATATAACTCTAAACTCTTACTCATTCACTAGTAATTCACATTATTATTGGGGTTCGTTCAACCACCTATAATAATGATGCTATACCAACATCGCCATTTTTTAGCATTAATTTGTATAATGATATTAATAATAGTAATGTATAATTTTAAAAAGTAATATATGAGATAAATATGGTTCAAGATGTATGAAAAAAATAAATGATTGGTCATTATAATATAGCTTGTTGTTATTGATAAATTACTCTAAACATGATCATCATATATTCTGTTTTTGCTAACCATAACCATAATTTCCATCAAATGAACAAGGGTATTAAAAAATCATTGAAAAAAAATATAATAACATGAATAATCTAAGAATGTTGAACTTGGTAGAAAATAACAAGGACTGACATCTTTATTATAAAACATGGATGAGATAATCAAAATTACTAACATATGATGATGAAAATAAACAAAAACAAACTAATATATGGGAATTGAATAATTATAATTGAAGATTGTAAATGTTAAAGATATGAATAATGTTTTGAAATATTTTATCACAATGTTTATATTTATTATACATGAGGTTAAAATACTTTCATAGAATATGTGAGTAAAGGTAAGGGTTTCTCATCTAATTTTTTTTATTCAGATATGTTATATATTCACCACCTATCATATATTGTGTGGAATATATCTATCCATGAATTTGTTTTATCATAATTTTCATGAAAATTATGAGATTTAAAATTTCATCTCATGTTTGATCTTTTAAGGTATTTTGGTTCAAAAGTTGCCAAAGTTTTATGGGTTTTCATGCAAACTAATTTTTAATTAAAGATTGTCATGACAACATTTCCATATGGGGAAAATTGTATGACTATTCACCCAAAACACACCTCTATTTTATTATCCGATGTTTTTTCATGAGTTTTACATATCATAAAATCATTTAAATTCCCATTTGAATCATAATTTACTATAAGTGAAGATTGAAAGAGAGAGTGACATTACCTCTTTTTTGGTCAAATTATTTTTCCACCATGTCTGTATTCCTTATTTTATCTTGTGGAGATCCTTATATACACTCTAGGATTGCCTAAGGTTTTTTTAAATGAATTTGGATTCCTCTAAAAATGTAATCTTCTTTTAATGTCTTTGGTTTGGTCTTTTTCCACCAACATTGATCCTCTTTATAAAATGTGAATGCATTTTTATTTTTAAACATTTTTTATACTATCAAATTTTTGTTTCATCTTTATTGGATTTTCCGTAAGAAACATCCTCTCACGGTTATCACGGTTTCCCAATGAATTTTATATTATTTTTACTTTATAAAATATTTTCTTTTAAAATAAAAGGTACCAAAAATGTTAATTATATTTCTTCTTCTTTCTCAAAGTAAATTTTATTACTAATATAATAATATTTTCATATGTATCAATATTCACTAATATTTCTTATGTTTCATTGAGAATGTAATCTAATGACACCATCTATAATCTTTTTCTTTTGATGGGTTATGATAAAATATAATGGAAGGTTTCATATAACCTATATTTTACCACATATTAATTATAATATGATGAAATTATGAATTTTTTCAGGTGGCATATATATATATATGATTTTCATAATGTGATGGGTGTGTCTAGAATTATATAGCCCTCTACACTATAGGAAAAAATAGTTTTAATGATGGATTTTTAGAGGTGGTTTTTTTGAGATAGTTTGTAAAACCATCGGAAAATGTGGTTTTTAATTTTTTATTAAATTTTAAATTTTAATTTTTTTTAAAAAATAAATTCATTTTTAAGAGTGGTTTTTTGAAAATAGTCTCTAAATTAAAGCAAAAAATATAAAATATTTAATTACGATTTATTTTTTACTATTTATCTTTCAATATAATATATTTTTTATTATTTAAAATTTTAATAAATTATAATGTTGTAATTAATATATATTTATAATTATTAGTTAATAATGATTTGAAACCTAAAATAGTTCTTGAATAAGTTGAAAATCATACTTCATCATCAATGCCCATAACTTTTATTCTAAGAGTTTGTTTTAGCTCCACAACAAGTCAAATAGAAGCTTTTGAAATGACCTAAAACCATGTTAGATAATAATATTTGTGATAATTAAAAGTATAAATTTTATTATAGCTTCAAGAAAAGTTATAAATTGAACTTTAACTTCAAATGGTCATAAATTTTGATATGGGTTTCTGTTTGGGCTCTACTTCATATCAAATCGAATCCTACAATGATCTCTATGTCATGCTAACTGGGGGTACCCAGATCAATGTTTTTTCTAAGGTCAAAAGAGTTCAAGAGGGCCTCTAAAATTGAGCTATTTATTCTGATATCATGATTTTGTAACATTCTATGAGATTTCGTATTCATTTAAGAGTGTCTTCATATTCTTTTTAAGTGATTTAAGATTTTATTCCATTTATTTACATTCTTATTGATTTGATTTTGTTTTAATTATTATGGTTTCACCTTTTTTGTGATTTATTATCTATTATATATATATATATATATTTGTTTATATGTATTTATTAAGACTTGGGTATATTTATATACATTTTTAAATATTATTACATATTTATGTTTATATATTTTTATATCTTATATATGTAAATATATACAAAGATATTTATATTTACTTTTGTTTATATAAATTTATGTTAATACACAATTTTTTATATGTGTGTGTTTATATATGTTTAGGTAACATAAATGTGTCTTTATATATATTTATGTAAATTTCATTATATATATATATATATTTACCTATAGATATTAAATAACCATTTATTATTAATTATTAATTATTTAGTATTTATTAGTTATTATTTAAACATTTAGTATTTTAATATTTAATTATTACTGATTTATTATTTATTAATTTTTATTTTATTATTAAATTATTGTTAAATTAATATTTAATATTTCTTGATTATTGATTATTTATTATATATTATTATAAATTATATTTAATTTTTTATTAATTATTACTTTTTTATTAATTATTATTTTATTATTTAATTATTATTTATTAATAATTTATAAATGATATATTATTTTTTATTTTTAATAGTTTTTTATTAATTATTAATTATTCATTAATTATTTATTAATTATTTATCATTTATTATTTATTATCTATTATTTATTATTTATTACTTATTTATTATTTATTTATTTAATGTTTGTTTATTTATTATTTATTTATTTTCATTATTATTTTATTATTATATTATTATATTATGATTTATTTTTTGTTATTAATTTATTATTTAGTAATTTTTTTAATTAATTATTTATTTAATATTTATTAGTTATTATTTATTATTTATTATTTATTATTTATTGCTTATTTATTTATTATTTATTTATTTATTAATTATTTACTATTTATTTATTTACTGTTATTTATTATTATTTGTTTATTTATTATTTAATATTTCATTATATTTCATTTTTATTTTATTATTTTGTTATTTATTTATTATTTATTTATTCATTTATTATTATTATATTATTATATTATTAATTTATTTATTTCATTACTATTTTATTATTATGTTGTTTATTTATTATTTATTTTTTTCTTATTTTTTTATTATTTAGTTATTGTTTATATATAAATTATTATTTTATTATTATTTTATTTTTGATTTATTATTAAGAGCTTATTTATTGTTTATTTATTTTTCATTATTATTTGATTATATATTTATTTTTTATTTTTTATTATTTATTTATTGTTTATTTATTATTTATGCATTACTTATTAGTGTTTTTTTAATTTATTACTATTTTATTATTAATTTATTATTCACGTATTATTTATTATATATTTATTACTTGTTTAATATATATATTCATTATATATATATTATTTATTTATTTATAATTTGTTATTTGTTATCTATTATTTATTATTTTTTAATTTATTATTAATTTATTTATTATTTATTTATCATATATTTATTTTTTTTAATTTTATTATTTATTCATTACTTATTTATTATTTATTTATTATTTATTTATTACTTACTAATTATTAATGATTATTTACTATTTATTATTAATTATTAATTGTTTATTATTTATTATTTATTATTTATTATTTATTATTTATTATTCATTATTTTTTATTTTTTATTTTTTATTTTTTATTGTTTATTTTTTATTTTTTATTATTTATTTATTATTATTTTATTTGTTTATTTTAATTATTTATTTAATTATTTCTTTATTTATTATTCATCTATTTATTATTTATGAATTATTAATTTTTTAGTTCGTATCTATTTGTTATGTATTATTTGTGTTTTCTATCAATATATATATATATATATAAGTATATTAAATTTTGTTTACTGACCATATGAATAGTCTATCATATTGGTAAAGTCTCTATAGAATAACCAAGAGGTAAAGGGTTCAAATCGCACTCAACGCAAAATTTATGCATGTCCATGTGCATGGTAATAAATAATTATAATAAATTAATAATAAATAAATTAATTAATTAATAAAAAAATAAACAAATATTAATTACGAATATTTAAAAATTAAAAAAATTAAAAATTAAATAAATAAATTAATAATAATAATTAATTATGAAAATAAAAAATAAAAAAATAAATCACCACAAAACAATTTAGTGGTGGTTTAAACCACCACTAAACGATTCTCCTATTTTTAAAAAATCATCGTTAAATCATTTCACATCGGTTTTTAAAAAATCACCTCTAAATGATTGTTGGCACATGATTTAGTGGTGATCTTTCAAAATTGTCTTGGAATGATTTATCATCGGTTTAAATCGCCACTAAATGAAAAAAAAACATTACAAAATCCTTACTTTGGTATAGTAATAATTCATTAGGTAATGCATTATCTCATTATATGATTAGGAATGGGGGGTAAACTAAAACCCCTAATCAAATATATCTACTAAGTGATGGGTGAGCCCAGAATTATGTGGCACTCTAATGCATTAGGTAGATACTTATATCTCATGAACTAACATGCCAGAGATAATGGGAAAACCCAATCCATTAAGGGAATTGGTCTATAATGTAATGATGGTCTTGGCTATGCTCCTTGACAGAGGGAATGTTTTCTATACTTATGTCTATGCCCCATTATTATTCATATGTTATTTTTTCATGGCTCATGATTATTTACCCATGTTTTCATATTCTTATTATCATTGTCTTATGTAATTCCAAAATCTTTATGCCATGAATATTTTTTTATGATCTATGATTTTTTGTGTATTATTTCCTTATGTTGTTTCCATGCACCTCGATTATGTTCTCATACCCATACATTTATCTTATTCTCACATATGATACTAGATTGTTTTCTCTCATGTTTACCCATATTTAGCATCTAAGATCACCCCTTCTTATGTTTCCATTCCCTTAGTTGTGAAGGATAATGTTATTTATAATATGTCTAAATGAGTATCATGAGAGAATAATATTTATGGTATATATTGAAGATATTTTCAAATAAGTTGATTATGTATCTAATCTCCAAAGAAACTAAACCTTAAGGTTATGGGGTGTGATTTATTATGTGATGAAATGAATATTCATATAAATTATTATGTTTCATCACATTCTCCTTTATTATCCTATGTATTTCTCAAGAAATTCTTCGTCTCTCCACTTATTCTCAACTATCTTCTCTTTCATATATTTTTCTTTAACTTCCGCAAACCCTAATAGCCATGGTGGCCATGTTATTATTTAGTCTCTATTTAATCCTTGATATTATTTATTTCAAGGTCATGTTATGTTCCTTTCCTGACCAAATCCCATGTTTTCTATCAATTAAATATCATCCTCTTAGACTAAATATAGGTGTGTTTGTGCAATCTATAATACTTAAAAATCATTTATTTCATGAATTTCTTAAAACCCTTATTTGTTATGATTAAAACTTGATGTGATACATTTATAGAAATAAAAACAATTACATTATCCTTATGTTTTATATGGTCATTAAAATGGCATTTCAAGTTCATAAATAATTATACTACTAAAAACTTTTTCCATGCACCCTATGTGTTTTGAAAATATCTAACAGTCATTTTTTAATTATGATGGATATCTTAGATGCTATTTTTTGTTTCATAATTAACTTATAAAAGGGTTATTATTTTTTTAAAGATCATTCTCATGATTTAATGGTTTGGTTGACGTGGGATAAATTATCTTAATGATTTATTAGTCATTTATCATGTTTTATGATATTTATATATTATCTAGGTTTTATATTATTTTTAATGGTGTTTTAATTTTTATTTTGATTCTTTATTCATTAATCACTACTAGAAATACGACCTATACCCACGGTTCAAAACCGTGGGTATAGCCCCCAAAACCGTGGGTATAACCTATACCCACGGTTTTGGGAACCGTGGGGCTGAGAGGCGTTGCAATAGGGGTCGGAGGCTATAACCACGGTTTGCCCAAACCATGGGTATAGCAATGTCATTATGCGGCACCTTGACGTACCAGCGTGGCACACCACTGCTCCCACGGTTTCAAAACCGTGGGTATTGAAATTCCAAAAATGGACTTTGCGGGATTCGAACACGGATCGCCGCAACTGGACGCGCCCCTCTCTGACCAACTGAGCTATCAATGCGTTTGATATATAAGTATATATCTATATTAATATAATAATATAACCACATATCTAAAAAGGAGAATGGCGTGATTCGAACACAGCACCGGCTGTAGGATAGAAGCCTCCGAACCAACTGAGCTATCAACGCGTTTGATATATAAGTATATATCTATATTAATATAATAATATAACTGCATATCTAAAAAGGAGAACGGCATGATTCGAACACAACACTGGCTGTAGGATAGAAGTCTCCGAACCAACTAATCTACGGGAATATTGTTTATTTACTCAGACATCTGTTTACTTATATTAATTATAAGTAATTTATTAGAAAAAAAAACTCAACGAGATTCGAACAACGGATTCATTCAAATGACAGTATACCTGACCAACCAAGCCGTGAATACATTTTGTATTTAGTTTTGTATGTTTATTATTATATTAATGAAAACCATATTTTCACCAAATATTTTTCTTCCCTCGCGAAATTTTTTTTCCCGCCATTTTACAGGAAAGTTATACCCACGGTTTGGCTAAACCGTGGGTATAGGTCTTCCTAAAAAAACACCAATACCCACGGTTCTTCAAAACCGTGGGTATAGGCCTTTTGAGAAAACCCTATACCCATGGTTTGGAAAAAACCGTGGGTATAGGCCTTAAGAGAAATACCTATCCCCACGATTTGGTAAAAACCGTGGGTATAGATGACCTATACCCACGGTTTTGGAAAACCTTGGGTATAGGTTCCTATATAATCTCTATGCCCACGGTTTTCGAAAACCGTGGGTACAGGGTACCCTATACCCACGGTTTTTTGAAGAACCGTGGGGATAGGTCCATTTTCCAGTAGTGAATAAAATATGATCTTATGACTTGGATTTCCATTTTTTAACTAATGTCCCATATTATGTAACATTAAATGGATTTCCTAGACTACTTTTCAGCCTTAATATTTTCTCCCAATTATGTGTTTGTTATATGGAATTGGGTAACATATGATAAAAATTATTATTATTTAATATAAATGTGACATTTTTGTCATTGGGAATGGTAATTTGAGGTGAGATTTTGAGTTTAATCATATATTTATTTTTATTATTATGATATATTATGTAACATATTTTCTCACCTCCATTGATAAACTCATGAAAACCCTGTGTATCTAGGTATGAAATCAAGATATGGTTGTTATGATATGTAAATTTAATCATTGAATAGGATCACTTAATGAACTATGAGACGACACCTATATGGAGTGCCACTCAGTGAGGCTAGTGATAGTAATTTAGGGGTTATATCATTCAAAATTCATTGATAGGCCAATAGATGATTCAATTCGAGTATGTATAGGATTATTTATCTAGAACCTAAGTAGTTTTGCATGACTAGTATTATTTGGATTGGAGTTATATGTTTACAATTTTTTATTATACCTATTATTTATAAATATTTTTCATTTAATACTAACATATTTTTACATTGTTTTTTCTATTTCCTTCTTTTTATTAATGATGTTGGTAATATCATTTATCTATCATTAATAGTTTCACCATGTTTACATTTAATTTTTGAATTGTTTATTTCTAAATAATTTCTTCTTGTATATTATCAGTTCATGTTATTTATATGATTTCTTAACTCTCGATTTTAGTTTAAATTATTTACTTGTAATTTATTAAGTTATCAATTAAGGGTTTTAGTGGAAAAAACAAAGTGAGTAATGGTATTTTGGTTTATTCAATATAATTATAGATTAAACCCTCTATTTATCTTTGTAATGCAATGCTCTAAATTGGGATTTTAACGAAATTATAGTTTTCTTTATAAATGGCTAATCATGTTTAAAAATGAGAATTATGAGGTTTGATGATTTTACATGTTTTTTATACATGATAAAAAGAATATTTTTATAAAAAAATTCAAACTAGAATTAAAGAAACATCTTTGAAGTGGTATTTCCTGAAATCATTTGTGAAATCATAACATTATTTTTTACTCACACCCTACACATTCATATTTTTTAGTATATAGCTTTTATGTTTTATTTCATATTTTAGTCAGATAGCTCCCATGTTTGATAGCATTCATGGTTATCATATTTTTTAGGTGAGTTGGGTAGGTAGAGGTGACCTCAAGTCATATAGAGTTACTCATGTGGTGTTCCAAGTTTTGTGGATTTACAAGTTTTCTGTTATGTAAACCTCATTATAATTTCCTTATATCTTTCAGTTTCATAATTTTCTTATTTATCTTATCATTCAAATTATACAGGGTTTTACTCGGGTTTTGTTATTTTTTATTAGTTATTCCTTGTCAAATCATTAATAAATTTTTAAATTTTTTATTAGGTTTGTCTAAACATTCTATACATGAATTAATCGTGAATGATCTTAATATAGTATTTTATTTTACCCATTGGTATTTTATGTTGAAATATTTAATAATAGATTGTATTTGATTCCATGTAAGTAGTTTCCAGTATGAGGTAATCTGAAACGTGCATCAAGGCTTGTCATGGATAGCTTTGGGGATATAGAAGTTTAACCTAGGTGGGTTCATGTCAAATAGCATACATCATGATTATATTATTATATATAAATTCCAAAAATAATACATGGGTAAAAATATTATTTTCTTGATTAAAATAACTAATATAATGTATTTTTATCAAACATGTTATTATACTTATCAGATATATGGTTTCTCATTTGGGATATTTAGAAAAAAATCATAAGGAGTTGAGTTTCTTAAAGGTAAATTATATCCCTATGATATGTACTATTCCATCTTCACTACTATAAAACCTCTAGTGATTTAGGAAAATAGGACAAAGGCCAATTTAAGACTAAATAAATTTCTTAGTATTTTTATTCAGGTTGTTACATGGTCAAAAATGATTGATGGGTATATTTTGACATATATGTGTCCTATATGGAAATGGGATGAGATCTTCATTGATTTAATGATTTCAAAACATGTATACTCTCCATGTATGGTTGTTATTTGGGTAACTATACATTTTATAGCCCATTTATTATATATTTTCCTTTTATAATAAAGTATTTTGATAATTTGTATATAAATAAGTCAATTATATTTCACGGTGTCTTGATGAATATTATTTTAGAATAGGTTTTATATTTGACTTTATGTTTTTAAAGGTTATTTAAGATTATATTCAAATTTAATTGATTTTAATCGTAACTTATTATCCCAAGTCCAATTTATTTCAATAGATAATTCTATAATGTTTGGATGATGTTTTTTTCATGTGTTTTTTTATTTTAGGATCAAATACTCCTAAATGAGTCTTATAATTATATTTTATATTGTGTATCAATCCAATGAAACTAATTTATTAATTCTATAATAGTCTATGTCATTTACCATTGTATTGAGACTAAATTGTAGAGAATACCCTTTTTAGGCTTTATTTTTTATAATAATTGGATAGGTGGATTCAATTTACTAACAAGATAATGTAAACTATATATAGTGTTAATAATTTTTTTGAATTCCAACATTAATGAACTTTGTAGTTTTTACTAGTATACAACTTCTTTAAAAAAATATTCCTTTAGTTGGGGCATCATTTACATAAGAAACAAAGGAAATTGGTATTTTAAAAGGTTTGGTGTTTTCAAATTTTTGAAAAGGTTAAATAAAAATCTAACATATTAGTATTGATACCTTTTTATAATTTTTTTCATGATTTGATCCATGTTTCTTAGCTAAGGAAGTATCAGTCAAATCATTCCCATGTTAGCACCTAGGTTATAGATAGGTAACTTATAGGATAATGTAAATTTTTTATATATCACATTTAGATCATTAATCAACAGCATAAGATTTTATAGGGAAGGATTATTCATTTGGTTTTAGTTTTTTAGAAGCATTAGAATGTCTAAAATAGGGAAAGGGAGAAATAATCTCATATGTGACTTTATTATTTCCAGTTATTTTGTAAATAGGAGGATCATAATTACTCTTTATGGGATGAAAACTGTATTATGTGTAGAATTATGACTCCCTAATTTTTATATGTTATTACTTATTTGATTGTTATTGATTTTTTTACAGAAAATGGGAAATATGGGGGAAACTGAGTTGATGGATGGATAAAGATCATGGTTTATAAATAATGTAACCTAATCAGATTCAAGTTCAGTTTGTATTAATATCTTATCATTTTTATTCTTTTTAACCTCACCTTTCATTTAAACCCTACCATGTTTACATATTCAATATGCGTTTCAAAAAATTAATTTTGGAGGATTTATATTATGATTTGGAGAATTCTTTAGGATATTTAAATCATTACCAAACAAATTTTATTGATCTACAGAAATAAATTAATATTTTTTGGATCTTATAATTTCATTTTTTGTGTCAAATACATCTATATTTGGAAGATGGTTTTTGGTAAAATTATTCAAGATAATTTTAATTACATAATTTTTTTATTTAGTTTGTTTTATTGAAATTTGTTTAATTTAATTTATTGACTCTTTTGGATTTTGGATGTTTTATATCTTGTCATTGAAATTTGATCTTTTGAAAACAAATGTATGAATTTGAATTAAATTATTGGGTTTAATAAATTAAATAAACATGATAAGAGATAACAATATGACACCATGAGAGGGTGGGCTGAATCAAGGTATGAAAATATAGTATAATTTAAACCACTTTTAAACACACAAACCTCATTCCCCATTGATATCTTGACAAAAAAGTTTAAAGAGTTTCATTTATAATAACTCACTAATTTTTCTTAACCCATCAGGCTCGTTAATTCACAAATCACCCAACAAAATAGACATTAAATAGAGTATACATTAATTATTATTTTTCACTCGATGTGGGATGTATACATGGAGTGTGATAATTCTCACCTTCTTTACCACAAGTGATATTAATATCGCTAGAAAACTTGTAGTTCAAGGGTTCCCTCAAGGTAATTATATTATGAGTTTCTAGTGATAAATATTAGGATAAAACTCATTCAAATGTATAATTTACTACTACTTATAATATTTTATCACTATATTGTGTAGATTTTTCTAGTTGTATAGAAATAAATTGTTTGTTACCCTCTTGCTTTAGAACTCCTTATATAGATCCTCATTCTACTTCATATTCAATTTGTTCAACCTACTTTATCCTACTCTTATCCATTCTATTTTGGAGATAAATATATATATTTATCACTAATTTTCTGGCTTCTCCTGAAACTTACTCTTCTTCCTCACTAACTGGGTCACTTCCATATGTAATGTTTTCCCCTTATCTTTAACTTCCTAAAATGTGAAAATATTACACAATAAGTTCATTGGAATCTATATAAAGATAAACCCAAATTCATTTTAACACACGAATTATCATCACCATCATCATCATGATTATTTTATCTTCTATATGGTGTTTTATTTATCTTGTTTTTCTCTATTCGTCTTAGATCTTCAACACTGGGATATTATTTCCATACAATATCTCTAATGGGTATATTATGTCTCACTATGATTTCAACATCTTCATATTAATGATACCATGGTATTAATTTCTATTAAATGCCCTAAATGTGTCCACAAAACATTTTATAATACTTTATAAAATATAAATTCTTGGTACCCAAAGTATATACTCTAATAAATGAACTAAATAAAGTATTTCCTCCCACAGTCACTCAATCTCCTTACATGTACTCAATGTGTCCCATATTTTCAAGGTTCTCCATTAATGGATTAGATTGAGGAAATGATAAATAAAAAATTTGATCTGAACATGTATAGATGATATTTCTTACTTAATCCCCTTTTGTAACAATCATAGTAAAAAACTATTTAAAAGAATCATTGTATTCTTAATATATTAACTTATTACTTATTGATCAATCCATTAAATCATTATATATGATATAATAAAGGATTATTATATATCCCTATTTTTTACATGGAATACACATATCACATGTGTTGGACTAAACCATGGGTTATTGTAGTTCCATGTATCTAGATTTGACATGGGCTAATAGGTTGTTATAGTATCAATTAACTTTATATCATTATTTGTGATTTAATCATGAACTATTATTATCTCTTATTTAAATTTATAATTAATTTAACCTAAAACCAAAAAATTTAGCTAATTTATATGAGAATTTTATTACCAAGAATCCTTAGATAATAAATCATTTAAAAAAACTCCATAGACTCATCTGAATAACCCATATGCATCGTTATTGAATAACATTTCTTAATCCTACCTTCATAACTTATTAATAATTATAAGTTATATTTTTATTAACTCTGGGTTTTTATTTTTACTATTTCATATAAAAATACACTTTTAATCCCTATGAGTAATTAACATGATTTTTTCTTGAAAACACATGGATAGTGTATCAATAGATAATCTAGGAATATGACTTCCTGCAAAATAGTGTGTCATATTACTTACAAATTTGCATCTTCTTTTATTTTTACCCTTGAAAATAAATTCCTCTTATATATTCTCTATTTACTATATAAAATGTAATGATATATCTATATTAATATATGGTATACATTACATTCCGTATAACTCAAGATATTCCCTATTATAGGAAAAAGTTCTTACTTTAGTGTGTTTTGAAGCACCCTTCCATAATCTCTAATCTTATTTTTTGATAAAAAGTATAGTTTACTACATTATTTGTTAAAGGATATTTTATTCTTTGAAACAATATCATATATAAAAATTTTAAACATAGATAACCCCTAACATGTAGATTAACCCCCCAAAAATAAACTTTAGTGATATAAAAATCTATTTATAAAAAAAATTATATTTTCAGCATTAATCATTGAACTAACATTGGTTTAAAACCCTACCAATATAATATTTTAACATTTTATATAAAATTAGGGGTTATTATATTTGTATACTCATTATTTAATACCCAAATAATGAAAACCCATGTATATATTAATAACTAATAATAATTACAGTAGTAAAATTATATTACATAGTGTTTTCCTTATAGCTCAAACCCACCAAGGTTTAATCAAGTTCAATCATCAAATAGAAAACTATATCCTCCTCAAAACAAAATAAGATATTATAAATGATTCTATTTCAAGGAAAAAATCTATATATCATAATTTCCAAGTTTAATTCATATGACTATGGTGTTCCCAATCTCACCATAACCAGCACTACTAAAATATTGAAGTATATATAATATTATGAATTCCATAAAAAATATAAAATGGGATATTGTAAACTGAATCATAATAGTTAGTACTCATATTCCATGACATCAAATATTTCACTATAAAACTGATATCATAACCACACCACATCCAAGTACAAAAGTGGAACCAAACTGATAAATGTTAAAATTAAAGAGTGTAGCGAAGGGAAAAGTAATAATTTGTCTATCGAATTAACCCGATACAAACTATATATTGGGTAACACCCAAGAATCATTCCCTTAGGTTTCAAATTTGTTAGATAATGGTACTCATATCAGTGAAGTAACAATAAAATACAATAACAAATAACTCAAAAAAATTACTCCTTAATAATCGAGACACTTGTATAAGATATCATCGTACTATCCATGTAAGAAAATAACATCAGTACACTATCCATTCCATTAATTTCATTATAATATTATTTGTATCATTATCATTAGCCAACATGTTACTATCATGATCCTATATACTCATTTTAATTGGGTTTCAATAAAATTTAACATGCTATATAGTCTATTTCGTATTCATTTCAAGTTTATATCATTTTTATGATATATTCACATCATTACCATATAGAATATACACAATTATCATAATTATTATCATTGATATAATAATTATACTCCCACTAAATAATACCATCTAGGTTAATTCTATACAGTCAAACTAATTGTTCAAAGAAACGTCAACCCAGTGCTTTTCATAAGTCAGTTGTCCTTTCATATTTATGTTTCAAACCATTGGATAATCCCATATTTATTAATAAATCACACTCTTTATAGAATACCATTAGATAATAAAGAACAAGAGAGAGAGGTTTATATTTAATTTCCCACTTTAGCACCATATTCTAGCTCATAAGAACATATTCTAACTCAACCACCCCATACAAAAATATAAAATTGTAAATTTATAGTGTCAAATTCATCACAAGAATATGTTCACTTTATTTTAATTGGAATTAAAATTTTCTGATTTGAAAAGGATAAAAGTTTTGCATCATCAAATATAAAGATTAACCACATTTTCTACTGAAAAATAAAAAAAACCTTATTTATTAGAATAAACTACTCAAACATGGTTAATCCCTATACCTCATAATATATAACATCATAAAATACTCAATAAATAATAATTTAAATATATTAATTATTTTTTAATCTAATTATCATGAACAATTTTACAAATAGAATCTCTTTATATATCAGAATTGTTATAAATTCATCAGACCTCCCATGCACACAGTTATATCCAAAACTTCTTTTAATAAATTTTTCATATTAGGCGGTTTAAATCACTAAAGATAATGAATCACTGAATTATACTCAGTAAAAAACAAAATAGTGCTCTTTGACTTTATATGTATTGATTCATCATAAATTTCATTGTCTAATATCTCTAAATTTCAAAAATGCACATCAAATTATCATCCTTATACTCAAGAATATCACCATCATGATGCCAGTAGAAAAAAATGATTAAAATAAACTATTTTATTTTTTAATTCATAAATTATGATGAAAATAAATTTCTATTAATATATATATAAATATATAATAATAAAATAGAGGGGTATGACCCTTTCTTGTTCATTTTTGTCTTTCAAGTTAGTCAGATCTACCTTTCCTACTTCAACTGACCCACCTAGCAAAGCAAGATAAGCCACTTCACGCTTCAACCAATTTTTAGGGATATCTAACCATGAATACACAATCCACTAGGATTAATAATTTATATTCATATAATAAATATAATATGGATTATCATGTGTTGGTGGAATTAAGAAAGATCTATGTTTTAGTAGAAAAAAAATTAGGTGAGTTTAATTTTTTGGATTTGGATCAATGGGTAGATCATTTTTAGTGTTTTAATGTTAAAATATAATTTTCATGGATATATTCATTTTAATGGGGAATATAAGAGAGTTAATTTATCTTTAAGTATAAGAAAATTGGTTTGATATAATCCTACAGAAAACACCTACATCTAAAGGGAATCCCACCACAATATTGATGGGTTGTAAAATCTTGTTTCAAAACTTTCCCTACCTAGATAAGGAAAATTTTTGCCCACAAGATGCCTAGCGGTCTCAATAGGAGTATGGTGATTTCCCTTAATCTTATATCATATAGAACCAAATCCTGATTTTAAGTTGTTAAGTCTAGAATTTTAGGGGCATTATTTTAAACACCCTTGAGGTTTCATTTTTTCGACATAACACCATAATAGGTAATCCATCTCACACCTCGTCGTACACTTATTCTTTAAACATTCCTATACTGTAATCGAAGTTAATTAGATTCATTATTCCAAGGTAGGAGTATCCCTTTCTTATCCATTTTATATTCAACTTTCTTATCCTTTTATTTGGATATTTCATGATAGATATTTGAAGCTTGTTTTCCCCAAATCATAGTGAAATCACACTATTATTATGAATATTTCATATATAATGGTTGGATGAAAATTTAAAATCAAGAACATGTATTTTTTATCATTATTTAGGCATTGATACATGGGATAGTGATTATTTTTGTAAATTATATCAAAATTGGGATGATTATATGGTTGTATGATGTGAAATAAATAACAATTTTTCTCTATAGAGGGTTGAAAAAATTTCATGTGACATTGAAATTATGTTTCTCATAGTTTTTAAATCATGAAACAACACCATAATTTTTGAGAATATTATATTGACACACAATTCTAATAATAGATTATTCAAATTATGTTTTTTATGAGATTAGTGCTCTATGAAATTGGTGGTCAATATTCTAGGTTTGTAATGAAATAAATGGATTTATATTTTGGTAGGTAACCTTTTCTTATTGATTATATTAGATATTTTGGATTATGGATTTTTTCTAGTTATATTATGATCATGGGTGTTTTTTGAAACAGGTAGGGAACCCCCCCCCCCCCCCCACCCTATTGAATTCATGCAATAAAATCCTCACATTTTTATGGGAAAAGGAATCCCATTACATATATTTATAGGAATAGGGGAAAAAAGACCCAAATATCTTTCCCTAAGACCCAGACCTAGAGGCCCAAACATTGCTCAAAGTCCCAAGTCCATAGGCTATTAAGTCCAATTTGCGTGTCATCCCCACTGGTAAGTGCTTACTACCATCAACCCCATTAACCATTGTGATTTTTTCACATTGTATGACTATATAAAATGGGATGGCCACAATTCATCTTACTAGGCACAAAAGTATCACTTCTCATTACTAAATATAATTTTTATGGAACCATATTTGGATAATTATCATTATCCAATTTACTACATACATGAGTGTTGGGATCTAATTATTTGGTTAAATTTTATGTAATGAAATGGTCTAAATTTTTTAATGGGAAAAATAATATAAAAATTCCATCAAATAGTATTGTAATAAGGAAATTATCTATTAAAAGAATAATTTGGAATGGGTATTCCTTGGATTTTTCCAAATTCCTTGGATGTTTAAAAATAGTATGGGATTCCCTTTGAATAGTTTTTAAAACAAATATCTAACCCTTGTTTTAAATAAAGAGAGAGGGTGTGTTTTGAAAAATTATTTAGTCAAATTGACCTTGTGTGTTTAGTGGTCCATTTTAAAGGCATGTCTACATGATTTCTTTATGGATTTACGTTTTCCTTATATATTTTACCTTTTTGAGAAATGAAATAGATTGAATACATATAAAACCTTACCTTATTAAATTGGTTGGTAGAATATGATATAATTTATAGTTAAACTCATGTTAACTATATGTTCATATGACCATGGGAGGTACCCTTTGGGATTGTGACAGAATCTAGGATACTTATATTTCCCAAAGTACTTATAGTTGAGTCGTGAGTTTTTTTTTGATACTTTTAATTATGATCACACATGGATTTTGATCCGAAGATGTGATAATCCTTGGGATTTTATAATACATATGCTATTGATTTAGTGATAGAGATGAAATTCTCCCTCATCCTAAAGATGTATTTTCATATTAAGGGTAAGATCCTATATTATTTTAATTGATGTTTTAGGTTGGGGTTTGGGATATTTTTCTGATATTTTTAATTCATTACCTATGGTTGAGATCTTGGGATTAGAGTTTAGATAGTTCCATTATTAGTGTGGTTGATTTTTTCTATAGTGAGATTCAATAATTTGGAATGTATCCTAGTAATTAGTGATGGTTTTATAGTGAAAATCCATTATAGAGTAAATTTAAATCAAAACCTTTGGGATTTTTTTAGAGGTTAATTAGATTATTAATTAAATTATTTATGAGTTCTTGTTTATAGATAATAATTCCTTAGTCGATAACTTGACACCCCTTATGTTGATCCTCCCCATATGTTACCAAACATAGTTTGAAAAAAGTCATGGATCTAGTGAATAGATATTTTTATACATATAGTGGAAAATAATGAGTCAACCTTAGAAAACATTTGTCTTACACTAGGTTTAACCATACAATGAAAATTTTTGTGGAACCTGCAATAATGATGATAATTTATATGATTGATACTTGATCTAATGAATCATTGTATAACTATAGTATTATATTGTTATTTAATGGGATTTATCCTAGGTAATAACTTGTGATACATGGTATAGATTAGGTGATTATATTTGGGAATATTTTTAGTTGACTTAAGAATGGGTTTCATAGGTGATATAAGGAATGTTATGAGAGATTAAACCTCTATTATTTTATATAGTAAGACTTTATTATTTGTATACCCATTTTTTATCATAAGATTGTTGTTACATCGTTATTTTTTTCTTTGAACCATCTTTGACTAGCCTCAATTCTTTGATTATCATTTGAGGATTTTATATCAATAATTAGGTATTATTTAATTACATATTTTTGGATTTCTTGTTAGGTTCATTATTTATCATTATATTTTTGGTTTTTGGTTTTTAACATGTAATAAGATGGTCAATGGGATAGAATAAGATCATACTCATTTTTATCATTATGTATGTGATATTATATCAATTAATAATTATTTATATAGTGTCAAGAGTTTTTCGTGATAAGATCTAGTTATAGGATATGTACATGTCTCTCCCAAGAAATAAACAAGTTGGCACAAGCTTATAATTGAGTAGTATATATTCATTGTATTTAAATTAGTATGGTTGTGTGTGTGTGTATTATACACAATGATACTACACATGTATGAATATACTATATGAGTATGTATGGGATATGTTCTTGGATGGTTGTATGGAAATTGACACAAACTAGAACATATATATAATTATTTTTTATTACTCAGTGAGTTATGAATAGAGTGGTCATCATATTGAGTCATTGGACTCACCCCTTATACATATACAAGAAATGGGTCTCAATATATAGGTATACCTTTATATTTCATTATAGGTTCCACACCAAATTGGAATTATAGTGGTGAATCAGGATGAGTCTTAAAGATGTTAGTGGTTTAGCATCAGATTGTATTGTGAGTTAATATATAGTCTAGTTTTTTATTTTATTATTTATTTATTATATATCATATGCATCAACCATTAGTTTATACAAATAATTATTTATGTATTGTATTATTTTTATTATAAAAGTTTTTAATTTTATGTATGGATAATTTTCATATAAACTATTTTATTTTGATATGTCAGACTACGAGACTCCAATGTTGGCTCACTATATTTATTCTAGAGGTTAAGTATACATGATTTTTTCAGGGGTAATTATTGTTTTTTTCTGATTTTGGAATAAATCTTATGGGTCATATGATTTAATAGTCTCTCCAAGTATATATTAGTCCCTTATTTCTCTTTTAAATCTTATAACAAATGAGAAGGTATGCATATGGTCATGGGGCATACCCAGCTAAGATAACAGTGTAGGTAGACTGGGAAAATGAAGGTATATAGTGGTATAAAATATTTTTTAGTGGTGAGATATGGTTAACTATAACTTTAGATATAATATCACAAAATCAGTAGTGGATAATGATTATACCTGGATTGCATCATTATACTTGAAACCCAAGTTATTAGGGGATGTCCTATAATGGGAGTATAAAATTTCGATATGATGACGTTATTTTCTATTCAAGGAATAAAATGTTTCATAAATTAGGATGATTGATTCATAGGGATTAATGAGGATATATTTTTTCATATTTTTAAATTCATAATCACAATGTCATTATTAGGGCATGATAAAAGCACATAATGGGGTGTCTATTGATATATATACTCAATTGGATTCACTATTAATGAGGAGAAAATAATAATCCATTTGATATTTTATAAAATATATTATCCATAGTAACTTAAAAAATTTAAATTAAAGTAGTTTATTAACTAATTTGTTTGATTGAATGAGTGTGATCATTTAACTACCATAGGGAAAAACTACTTTAAATTAGAGAAAAATATGTTTTAAAAATGAGGTTTTATATAATTTGAGAGAATATTTTAAATAGATATATCAAATGGGTTGTGTGAGAGATTATTGGTAATTCCTGAGTATTTTTTTCATTTGAAAAAACTAAGGAAAATGATTTTGAAATTTGATTTCGAAATATAGAAAAATCGGTGTTTAAAAATTGAAAAAAGTTTTAATGAAAAAAAGTGAGGATGGAGGCAATTGATTTTATAGTTTTTAAATAGAAATAAATCCTTGTGAATGAGGTTCTCATGACCCATGTCATTATATATTGGCAAAAATAAGGTAAAATTTAAATTTTTATCCCCATGATAGGGGAGGTTTTGAGAATAGGGATTTGAATCATGATTTTGAGGGCAGAAACATATCTATGAGATTTTTTGGATATGATTTAAGGCTTGAATGGTGTCTTAAGAATTTTAATGAGCTTGGGAGAAGGGTTAGGGTGGCCTTTATATGAATTTATACTATATATATCATTCCATTTTACAACTAATGGATTTTTCAGTGTTTCATATTTTTAATGTGATTTTTTTAAGCACTGATGGGGAACATTCCAAGAAACCTTTTCATTTTATTGAATTTATGGAGTAAGAGATATATCATGTTATAGATTAGTCATTGAATATTCAATGGGGTTTTCTCATGTGTGATCTATTATGCCTCAATTGATGTATTTTTTTTTGTGAAGTGAATTATATAAGAGTATCTTTGTGGGATACATAAGATTTTATGTGTTGGATTTTGGAGTGTGAAACATTAAGGTCACCCTGTGATGTTTTAGTGTCACCATGTGATATGTAAGGGTTAACTTATGATGAGTAATGTTCATCATATGATGTATAAGGGTCACTCTATGATATGTAAGGGTTAACCTATGATGTGTGTGCATAACCCTGTGATATTTAATCATTCTCCTGCACATTCATAAAGTTATAAACATAAATTTGAAAGGGATTACATATAGAAAAGGTAATACATAAAATTTTGCCTTTATAAAATGAAACAAGTAAAGATTTCCATGATAAAAAGTAAATAAATAAAGATTTTCTAGACCTTAAAGGAAAATAATTTGGAAAACTATTGAGTTAAATATAATACTTAAGGTACAAAAAAGGTAAATTAGTTGATGCATAGTGGTTACTTCGATAATTATTAGTCACTCTATGATAAATCTTGGTTACCCTATGATATATAAGAGTAAATCTAATAATTAAGGGTAAATCCATAATTTTCTCAATTTAATGTGATGAAGTGGAAGCTTTAACACTTGGGCTAGACCATGAGGGTTTGTCGATGGTGAGGGATAATTACATATTTGGTGGGTTTTCCATGGATGGGTAATATGAGGAAGTAGTATCAGGATTATCTAGGAGTTTGGTACCATCATGATTCAATGTGAAATGATATAAGGTGTTTCTAAAAGAGGAATTGTGTTATGAGGCATAGGGGTCATGTGACAAAGGGTATGTTATACCATTTTTCTAACCAAGGGTAAGATGGCCTATTGGTATTTTAAATTAGAACCTCTATTTGAGGTTCTTAATTTTTATGACATATAAATTGGGGGAGGTAATGATCCTCTCCCAATTATCTTCCCCCAATTTAACCCCCAAGATCTATTGTAATAAAAGGTAGTTTTCCTCATAATTTAAGGTATGATTTTCAGCTTCTTACTTGGTTATTATTCTTCTTTTTGTATGATGATTTTGTGACTTTGTGATAAGGTTAGAGAGATCATTTCACTAGGACATGGTGGAATCATTTCAATATGATGGGGATTTGGTGTGGTTTTTTCTAAAAGATGTTCAAAGAGGATGAACACATAAGTTTTTGTAAAGATTGATTGTATTTGACTTATTTAAGTTATTTATGTATTCTCATTGGTTGGTTGAAATTTATAGATGTATTGAAATTATAATTTAGGTATTTTTGTGCTAGATGAATTGGTGGATGCCGATGGTGGTGCACACCTAACTTCTCATGCTTTGTGCCATGAAGGATCACTTAATGAGTTGTTAATTTATTATTCCAAAGGTATTAATTATGGAATTAATATTTGGTTAATTTATAAATTAATTATAATTGGTTTTTTACTAATTAAAATGGATTTATGTGGATTTAGGTCCTCGTGTTCTTGTAAATTGGTTGTTTAATGTTGGTTAATGTTTTTAGTTGAGTTTATCTTAAGGGAAATGACATATACTTGAGGTTTGTTGTACGTAAACATATCTATAGGTTTTATGAATTATGTTTTGTATCATGTGATATACAATTTATATACTTGTTTATGATAGACTATTAAATGAAAATGAATTGTCTTATTTAAATCCTTATGAGAAAAATGGATGTTTCAAGGGCCATGATGGACCCTTGCACACTATGATTGATGTCTTAGTTGACAATAGTCATGGGATTGACTAAAAATATATTAAATATAACATATGGAGACTAGAGGGGTATACATTAAAATTATAGACATAGCGGACCTTGGAATAGGTGCCTTATATTACATCTAAGAAGGGGAGTGTGATGGACTAGGAGTGGTTGTCATAGGGGTATACCATGGAGATGATTTATGTGTATTTTGGGTGTGTGAGGGCCAACCAAAAATTACTTAAAAGTTAGAGTGTTGATATTCATTCCATTTTGTATTGTGATTATATTTTATTACCTATGGGGATGATTCTGAAATAATGATATCATGGATATTATGAGGGATTTTATTCCCTTTGATAAATAGTCATTGACCCTAGAGTGGGAAATGACTTAAGGAAGAAAAAAGGGGTGTCCATGCCTTGATATGACTTAATGGGATATGGTGGGTGACCCCATTTTTCATTGAATCTAAAGATAATTAGAATGAGGGGTAAATGTTTTTTTATTCTAGAATTAATGTGGTGATTCCAATAGGTTTTTTCCATGATATGATAGCATGGGTTGTGTATATCGGATTCAAGCAAGTTTCCAACAGATGTGAGTATGATATTGGCTATATATAGGGTTGATACTAATCCCCAGAATGAGTATTATATATAGTGATATTTGGGTTTTCCACTTATACCCTTTATTATTAGGATATGTGATGATATCTGGGTGGGGTACTAATCCCCCCCATAAAGATTATGATATATGATGATACCTAAGATGGTTGTTTATCCCCTTTATGATTATGATATATGGTAATATATGAGAAAGGTGTTAATCCCCCTAGGTTATTAAGATATATGGTGACATATGAGTAGTATATAATTCCCCTATATGGTTATATAGGTTATCCATTATTCCCCCCAATAATAATTATATATGGTGATATTCGATCGGGCCTTTATGACCCCCGATGGTTATATAGACATGGTGTAAATCCCTTCAATGATTATGATATATGGTGATATATGAATGATTCATTATTTCCCATGATGACTATATGTATAATCTATTATTCTATCCAATGATTATGATATATGGTTCCCATCAAGAGTTATATGGGTAGGCCACTATTTCCCCAAAATATTTTGGAATATGGTGATATATGGGTAGGCCTCAATTCCTCTTAATGGTTATATGTACAATTATTCCCCTCAATTGTTATTATATATATTTATATATGAGAGGGTTGATATTTAAACATATGATTACAAAGGGTGGGTTTTATTTCTCTTGATGATAATGATATATTATTCTTAAACGTGGTGGGTGTTATCCCCCTGATGATTATGATATATGATGCTTATATAGGGTGAATAACATTCCCCATGATGATTATCATATATTGATGGTATTATGGGTGGGATCTATTCCATCCTTTGGTTTTGATATGAAACTTGTTCAATAATTTTCTATAACCAGATAAAGAAAGTATAGTTAGACCCAGGTGACTTGGATTGTACCCATGCACATGAAAAGTATTTTATATACAATTTTTTACTTATTATTTCTAATAATCTCACATTGTACATGAAATTTATTTACCATTTATGTTATAAAAAACGTTTTTGGGGGGCCTATTATGTTATACTCACACATTACTTGGTCATACCTAGCACATTGGTACGCAAGAAGACCTCGTGATCATAGTTATAGGTTTGGAAGAGGTATGATGTTGGATGGATAAGATGGATTGATTACATAATGTTAGGAGATATAATTGGATTAGGAATTAGGACTAGGTTGTGGTTTCAATTACATAATTTTTTTAATTTTTTATATAACATAACCATAGGATATCTTATTAGTGTTTTCCATATCCATGTGACATTTTGGATAGTTCATTCTACTATAGTATGCAGTGTGCTTTATTCTTTAGGTTAATTTATACCATGGTGTTTATTTTGTTCTATTATATTTTGTGGTGATTGATTGAATATTGATTTTACAATGATTTGTGGTAGTATATGCTATAGGATATATCATATCCATATTTTCTTCTTATACCCTCCAAGTTAGTCAGCTTCCTCTAGTGTTTAGGAAGACAGGCTTGAGGTTATGTAGAGATCCGATTTGGTTTCTATAGATTGAACCATGCCATGATGTTACAAAATTGTATCAAAACCTTTTTTATTTTTCATAAAATTTAAAATATTTTTGATGAAAGATATTATTTCTTGTAACATGGTATGGATTCTACATCATGTTTAGGGCCATCACTAACAATATCTGAAGTCAAATTTATAAGGGAGTTGGATCGTTGTTCTTAGATTTTGATATTATGGTTAAGTTTACTTTTACTAAGAATGGTATTGTAGATTTAATAATTTTTTTGTTTTTCCCTTGGCCCAATGAGGTGGGATTCATGATTATATTCAAAATATTTGGCACAGAAGTTTAAAAATCATATCCTTTCCAATTTGTGATTGTGATATAGGTATTGAAAATAAAATAAGTTCTGGTTTTTTAAAGTTTCAATAATAAATTATTTTGTGTTTCGAAAAATAACTTATTCATGGAAATTTACTTAACAAAAATAGATATTTATTATTTTCCTAATATGAACCATCATAAGGTGATGTCATTTATATACACATATATGTGACCTTTGTTCTAGAGGGGTAGTCTAGTATGTGGGTTCTAGATGGAATCAGCACACTAGAGTGAGTAGTTGGATTGAGTATGAGATATCTAATATGTTTATGTGTAAATAAATATAATAACTGAATAGTGGTTATATTTAATTTTTATTTACCTTATAGTATCAAAAATGGTATTTTGGTATTAGATTTAGGGGCTATTAACCTTAGGGTAAATTTATTGGCTAAGTGGGAGAGCATAGTGATGTTGAGATGTGAAATGAGATATTGATGACTGGGTTCTATAATTTACTAGTATGATTATTTCATATGATTATTAGATATGAGTTGTTATGTATGAGTGTAACCTGATATAGGGGTTTACTAAGGATAATGAGTGTTTTCAGAGATGGGAATCAAGGGTAGATTCTTGGTGTTTGATATTTATTCACACAAGGTTATATATAGTTCTTGATGTAGGCATAGAGATGAATTAAGTGTATTAGATGTGAAATAATTGGTAGTTATAATGTTGGGATAGATATACCATGCTTGTGAATCATGGTCGGTTGGTTAAATAGTTAAGAAAACCTATAATTAATGAGATAAACTTGTTTATAGTGTTTTATTAGCTTTTGGACTAAGTGTATGAGCATTAGATTGATCGAATATGAATTTAAGTGGAATGAGTGGAATAGTATTTCAGGATTGCACTGGGGTGTGAACCTTATTGGGTATGATTTGTTTTGGTAATGGGGGGATACTGAGCACCACAATGATACTAATTAGATGTACACTTTCTTTTTATGGTTCAAGATAGTGATATTTTTTTCATATAAAATGTAACCAGATTGGTGTAGCCTAAGATTTTCTTAAGGTAATTAATCTTGGTGTTTGATTACACAATATTATCCTTATAAGAAATTTAAGGTCTATAAATGATTGTATATAGTAAATATTATGTATACATAGATTTAGTTGTTTGGGTTAAGTGATCCCAAGGGTAAGGTCAAAATGATGGATAGAAATGTACAATAATTATATTTGGTGCTTTCCGAGTCTATAGATAGTAAATTTTTGGATATGTTTGTTCAATAACTTGATATATGTATCAATTTTATAACATTTAGGAGTTATAATAAATTTTTATGGTGTATGGGAATACTTAGTTCCTTAATTTAAAAGAGTTAGGTCATGGATTGTAGATGGGATCGATGGAAGATCATGCACATGAAGTGATTTTACATGAGATGATATTATAATGGTATAAGATACCATGTTACGATAGAGGAATATAAACAAAGAGTGTCGAACCTTGATGTTATGAGGTTTGTTGGTTAGATAATGGTTTTTATGGGTTGTAATAAAGTGTAGTTTGACCAATAAAAGCAGGTGCATTTTTATATGATCGGTGCATGAGACGAGATATTTATAGTGTAGTAGTGGAATAAACTAGGGTTCATCTAAATTATAGTTTTATTGAATAACCATATCATATTATGAATGAGTAGTGAACTTTTATTGAATGTGAAATATAGTATGATGACTACTCATATTATGAAATGCATAGGGGTCGAGTGGATTGATGTGATGGATATGGAATCAAAAGGGTGTCTCGGTTAAAGTGAGTGGGGTACTCGAAAGATTTTGAGTTTCTATTGGGAATAGATGCAGTCCATTGTGATATGGAATGAGAGATTAATTTAATGGTGAGTAATATCATCAACCTTGATTTTGATCCATCCAGATAGGGTGTACATCGAGTGATTATTGGAAGAGTTAGAAATAATTTGTGTGAAGAATGTGGTAATATTAGACACTAAATTAGGGCTTAGGATGTGAAATTATTTAAGAAATAAAATTAGAGATTATTAGGGTCATTGTATAGTTAATTATGGGTGTTGGGAAAGATCGAGTCATTGATAAATGATAAGGAAATTATTATAGTGGGGACCACACCATATTTGATCTAATTTTATGGCGGTCATTTCGAGCAATTTTCAGTAAATGTTGAGGGTGATGTGTTATTGGACCCAACTTGGAGGTCATTTTGGTTTGTTTTAGTGCTAAGATATAATTAGTATTATTATGTAAAATAAATATAAATCACCAAATATGGTTATTAATCGATGAGGATCAGGTGAAGTTAGTATATTTGGTAAATTATAGCTACTACATATAGGATGATGGTGAGGTAGTGAGACCATGTGTGTGTTCTAGGGAATAGTCTGGTAGAGTGAGATAGTTCATGTAACCTTAGTTCTCATGAAAAACTCATGGTCAGGTATAATATAACAACCTATATATTTATATATAGAATTTTCCTTCTGAATAAACATGTGTCATATATAGTAATGTGGTATAGTATAAATAATGTACCGCATGATAAAAATCAGAAACATGCTATAATTTTCTATTAAAACTATGTATTTTGAGAATAGATGTTCTTAAAAATGATTACAATATAATGGGATAATAAAAAAATAATTAAAAACTAAAATTAGGAATTTTAAATCATCTTTTACTTCTTAAAAAATCACACACCTGAAAAACACTATAAGAAAAAAACATTATAAATGTGATAAAAAATTTAAAAATTAATAATATAACCATGAGAAACATTTAATTTAATGATAAATAAATGAAATGATAGGTATTTATAGGAAGTATAAAACCTATATAACCATTAGAAATATAACTATTTTAATAGTTATTTGATCGTTAAGTATAGTAATTTGGCCATAAGAATAGTAACCTGACTATTGGATTTGTAAAAAAATATTTGGGAGTCCTAGGAAATAAAAATCTAAGTAAAATATATCATTAAAAAAATAAATGTATCAAATATGATAAAATAAATATTTGAAATAAATAAAATATAAATTTAATTTTGGAAAATATTTATTTTTTATTTTTATTACAAGAAATTTTCATGATAAATTTATAATTTTTTAAAAAAAATTCTTCATAAAATAGTTTTAAATTATTATTATTATTTTTATAAAAATAATAAAATAATTATATGTAATTTTTCTAAATACCGGAAATTAGATCATGATATAAAAATGGTATTTCCCAATAAATAAAGATTTATTTAAAAAAAATTCTCATATTTAGAAAATTATTTTGTAAAAATAATCATCTTTTTTGGAATCAAAACATTGAAATTATCTTAGGGTAATTTTTATGGTTTTTTTTGGAAAAATTTAAAATATTAGTGAATAATGAAATATGAAAAAGAATTGTATTTTAAATTATAAGTTAACTAAATTATTAATTGCATATGGGGTGATGAAAAAAACCATTATTTCAGGCTCCAATAAACCAGTTCTTATTTATAATCCCCATAATAATCAATATTGCTATTATTTTGAAACAAATAATAGACTAATGAATATTTTATTCAAAAACCTATCACTCCTACCACTATAAATACCACCCTTTACCACCCTACATCTCCACACACTAAAATATTATTTTTTTATCCAAAAATTAAAAAAAATCCCTCCCTAACACTCTAATCTATGTCCTTGAGGTTTTAGTCACATTAAAAAACCAAACATTGAAGGCATAATCAAAATAAAAAAGGATTCATCACAATGGGTAATGTAAGAACTCATAATCACTCATTTATATCTATTACTTTAAATATTATTCTAACTCCCTTAAATAAATTTCATCTATCCTTATATAAAAACATTTGTATCCTAAATATATTAAAATTTAATTATATTAATGGAATAACCATTATCTACTTTCCCCTCACTTATTATAAAATAAAAATGTCACCCATGATTTCCCCAATGAATAGTTATTTTATCAAAAACTATTCAGGTGCATTTCTTAAAATAGAGACATTATTTTATTATCTTATTTATATGTTCTTTACTGATTTTTTAAAAAATCATTTAAGAAGATCAATTATATACCTACTACTCAACTAATGTTTTATAATTTTTTCATCAATTTAACTCTAAATTAAGACCTAGGATTTTTTATTCAGATACAAATTTCTATAAATATTTAGTTTCTTTTTCTCTTGGGAATCGAGATGATATATAATTTTTCAATACATTGAGATAAATTTTTATAACCAATTTCTTTTCAAGGTTTTTTCTTATGCTTATGCCTTAGGAATGATTTCCTTATGTGGCACACATATACATGTGCATAATATGATGTGACTGGTGGGGCTAGAAGTATGAATCCCCCAATGAATTGGGAAATATTTTCATCTCATGGGATACCATGTATCTTTCAGTGGAAATAATCCTAGCACACTATTTTACCATTTCTTAGAAGTGAGCCTTAAATTATTCGTATGATATAATTCATTTATTGTTTCCAAATTCTTATAATACAATGATCTTATTATATCATATTATTTTTCTCATTCTTCTATGTGATTATATATATTATCATCCCCAATATGATAACATGTTATTCCTTTTAACTCATATGTTATGCTCCATTGCCATGTTTTTTCCTTACTGAGCTTTATTAGATCACTTATTTATTTTATGTGCATCCATATGGTATCCTATAAAGTAATATAAGTTCAAATGGATTTAGGATCATATTATATATATTAAATAAAATTATTTATTCTATTTTTATGTTTATTTATTATGTATCTAATATATCAAAGATTGTAACACCCCGAGATTTTATGAAAAAATATTCTTTTCAATTTCATTAATGTCTTGTGTTGTACGCTACACCAAAAGGAACTTGCACAATACGCATCCCTGACTTTCCTTGCATTATACGCAATCATGACCTTCCTCGATAGCATGTGTAGTACGCAATACCGAGTTTCACTAAACGAGATATTATTATAATATTATTATGAACTAAACATTATGAAAAGTAATACCCACTTTTCAAAATTTTATAAATTTTATCTTTCAAATTGGACTTCATTTTTGGATTCAAAATATCGAAATTAGCTTTGGGTGAAATTTTGGTACTTTTCGGATAACTTTCATATTCTGGTGAATAGTGAAAATTACTAAATTTTAATTAAAAACAACTTTTTTAATCGAAATAATTAATAGTGATAAATTATTAATTTGAGTGGTTTTAAAGTATATTTAGAATATATTTTTACAATTTAATAAAATTGTGTTCATTGGATGTAATTTCACATTTAAACCAGACATAAACAAGTGTCAATCTTTTAATAGTTATTATCTCTTAAAAACACACTTTTGTTTCAATGACGGGAATTAATTTTTAAATTAGTTAAATTAACTGATATGTTTTTAATTTGGTAAAATAAACATCATTTTTGAATTCATAATATCAAATATAGCTTAGGCCTAATTTTTGGTATTTTTCTGGAAACTTTCATTTTTTGATGAATAGTGAAACCAATAAGTGGTAGTTAAAAAACTGAATTTTTTCATAAAACTTAATTTTACCGCTTCTGTGAGTGGAATTTTAAAAATCCGAGAGACACGGTTGATGTCAATAAGTAAAATATGGTTCAATAAGATGAAAATAATTTTTGGTGAATAGTAACTTTTTACTTTTATTTACCACGGTTAAAAGTAAATAGGGTAGTTAAGGGTAAAAATGATATTATTATTACCATAACACATGTCCTAATTCTATTGGATAAATGTAATTCGACCAGAAACTACCTTAGGAATAAAATATGACCATTTAGGCCCACTTGGATTAGATTAGGACATTTATTATCAATTTATTTAAAGAAGGGTTAAAATAGTTAAAATCAAAGATTAATAACTAAAGAATTTTTAATATAGGGTTATACATGAGATAAATTCGACTATAAATATTCATCAGAAATCTAAAAAAATTTCCTACATAATGGTTTTTTATTTGTAATTTTTAGACTTAAAATAATTTAATTTATTTATGATACAATGATGATGTAGTAATTATCTTATTAATGAAATATTGACATAATTGATGTTATAAATACCCAAATAATTGTAATTTTAGACTTTTTATGAATTAAAATAATTTTATATGTTAATATGACATGTTAGTATTGATTTAATTAATGTTTTTCGAACTAATCATTCTGTTATGATTTTCACAAAAATCAATTACCAAATAGTGTCAAAATTGACATAAAATAGTTTTTAAAAAAAATACTATATTATTAATTGTTATTTTATTCTTAAAAATATAATGTTTGGCTAAATGAATTAGATAAGGTTATATATATTAATAATAAACAATTTGGGGTTCGTTTGTCTTGATATAGTAATTTTATTAACCATATAGTGTAAGAAAACAAGAAGACACGGTAAAAGTTAAATTATCTAACTTAAAGTTAAATCTAACTGATGTGGTTAAAATTGATACATAAACATGTCTAAATTCTATTGTATGAGAGTATTTATACCCATACCCACATTAGAGTCTAAATATATCAATTTGGAGCTATTAAAAACCGAATTTGACTTTATAATAAAATAATATTTTTAGTTATTCCAAAGGTGCCCCTCTCCTCCCTTATAAAAGGGCACCTCCTCCCTCTCTTCCTCACACCACTTTGAGCCTTCAAGCTCGGCCAAACCCTGCCGAATTCTCTTCTCCACTTCCATAGAAACATCCTAGAGGTTCTGGTCTTCTTCAATGACCAATTTTAGTTCCCTAAGAGGAGGTCTCAAAAAGGCGCTTCAAAGAAGAGGTAATGTCCGTTACCGATTCTTTCAACTTTATTTCTTATTCCACTTATTCTTCTTAGGTTGTTTCCTTATTAAGTAATATCATAAGTATAACTCATATACTGATATGTTATTATAAGTATTAACCAACCCTATTTCACCATCTATCCATCCTATGGAAAACAAAATCACCACGCGTGCGTACGTACGGAATACCGTCTCCACGCCGTGGTGTAATCTATTTTCCCCCACTACCTTACTTGGATGGGTATAATGGTGTAAATAATAACTATATATTATTATTGTAAGGTGATATTGATTCTTTAATAGTATACATAAACTCCAATAAAATTCCACGATCATGGGAACGATATCATCGCTCGTGCGTACGTACGGAATACCGTCTCCACGACGCGATGAGATTCATTCTCAATGATTAACCATTCATGAATGATTATAAAGTATATATAATAAGTAATAATGAAATATATGACATAATAATGATACTGTATTTATGTATATATATATATATATTTATGTCATCCAATTAATTCCATTCAATTCAATGAGGAAACGAAAACAACGTTCATGTGTACGTACGGCCTACCGTCTCCATGAACGGTGTATTTCTTTCCATTTATCGATCTATTATATATATATATATAGATTATGAATATATATTATATATAAATCATGTTTTATATTCTTTAATTAAGTAATCATGATCTAAGTAATCATATGATTAATTACAAGTCAAAACACGGACGACAAATGAAACGATTTTACCCAAAACACTCTTTAACATGGAATTTACAAAAGAACGGGTAATATAAAGTCATAAGTGAACCATATATGATATCATAATAATGAATATGATTCTGTAATAAGTCAATGACTTTATTTAAATCATTATACAGGAGTTTCGGATATGTACGAAGCATATCGGACCTAAGGTAAGGGATAATTGTGCAAATCTCATTTTTATCCGAGATTTCTTATTCGTAAGTATTTACTGGGGTTATTGATATCATTCATGTCCATGTTTTATAAAATTATATTCATGTATGTTTAAATTAATTTTTAACCATTTTACTTTTACCCCATGGTATGAAAGGAATCTTTCTTTTATTTACCCTACAAGGTACTTTTTGACTTTTCTGACAAAAGTATGAGGAGAATGTTATTTTTAACTTATATGGCATGAAGGGATTTTTACGGTTTCATAACGCCTCATTTTCAAGAAGCTTCCTCTAAAAGATTGCATGATTATTTTCAAAAAAACCATTTTATTTTAAAATTGCATGGAATTTTGTGAAAAGAAAATGATTTTAAAGAAGAAAGGATATTTTCCTCAAGAATTCATTTCAAGTGTTTTGCCAAAACTATTTTCCATATAAGATGACATTATTTCATATGTGTATGTTTCAAGTAATATGTCTCTATGATTTAAATGGTTTCAATTTTCTTATGATGAAATGACATTAAACTTTTATGGATTATGTTATGATGGCATGATGTTTAAGAATCCTATTTTATTACATGGGTTATACTATGATGTATGATTTATGATTTTGTGGCACACGAAAGAATGATTTAATTATGAGATGGGTGGGACCTATATATCCCTCCAATGCATTTGGTAAGGATTTTATCTCTCATGAAATAAACATGGCTGGAATAGTAAGTTAATCCGGTTCAGTGTTACAGGACTGAAATGAGGAGTGAACTCGATTCAGAATGGGACTTTGTCCACTAAGATGGTATTGGCAGCAATTCCTTGGCTACTATGGAAATGATTACATGTTCTTAATGGATGCCAAAATTACATGTTTCATTCCCATGCTATTTTATCATGGTTTATGTTCTATTATGATCTATGCCTTATGTACTTCCATGTTTTATGTCGTTGATCAAGATTTTGATGTTTAAACATTATGTTCATGTTTTTAAGTTCAAATGTATATGGTATGTTTTATTTTATCCATGCTTACCCTTACTGAGCATTTTATCTCACCCTTTTTATGTTTTATTTTCCCCCAGGATCAAAAGAAAGGTTTTAGGTAAGGAAACCAAAAGTGGAAGATCTTTATGGGATATGTTGAATATCTTTCACCATGATTAGAAGATTACGTTCCAAGTTTCCAAATACACTAAACTATTAAGGTCCTTGTGTGCCTATTTTTGTTATGTATTAAGTATTCCGCAAAAGTAATGTAATGTCCATGTACGTCAAGCTTACGGTCTCTACAGTTGGTATCAGAGGAAAGGTTTAGTTAACCTTTGGAAACTAGGATGTGAAAACTTTAGTGATATCCCTAGAGATATTTCTAAGGTATGTCTAGGGATGTCCCTAAGGTTAAGTATACGTATAGGTTAGAGTCCTATAATTGCGCTAATAATATTAGAATTTAACCTAAGATGTTAGATATTGAGGGTACTCCCCCTTTACTATGTTGTTTTCCCTGGCGTGATTTTTACCTCTCACACTATTCTTTTTGGGTTTTAGATGATGGCTGGAACCCAAAGGAACTGTGTTGATCAATGCAATGGACAATGCAATGATTGTCCTCCTGAACAAACAAATGTTATGTTATATGGAGTGAAAAATCTTATTGCTATACTTACACAAGCTATGACTCATTCTGGACTTCCAAGTGAGCAGAGAAGGGAACAATATTCTATTGAGTCCTTCATGAGGCAACGTCCACCTTCTTTCAGTGGGTCTTCTGATCCACTTGTTGCTGAAAAATGGATCAGTACCACTAAAAAGATATTTTCAGTTCTTCAATGTTCTGAACATGATAAAGTCATCTTAGCAGTATATCGTTTGGAAGTTGAAGCTGATCAATGGTGGAATGTTATCAAGAATACGAGGCCAAGAGATGAAATTGAGTCTATGGAATGGGATGAGTTCAAGAACTTATTTTTCAATAAGTACTTCCCTCATATTCTTCGAACAAATATGGAGAAGGATTTTCTTGAACTAAAGCAAAAGGATGATGAATCGGTTGGTGTATAGGAAGCGAATTTTACAAGGCTTGCTAGGTATGCATCTGGCTTTATCATCCAACCTGAAAGTAAAGTTGATCGATTCTTCAGTGGCTTAAAACAAAATCTTTGAAGGGAATTATCTATAAGAGACTTCAATATCTATGAAGAAATTGGTGTTACTTATCCATCTCATAGTTTTGACAAGAAACGAAAGATGGAGTTCAAGGAGAAATCTCATAATAATGGTGAAAAGAAGATGAATGTTTCCTTATGATCAAAGTGTGGAAAGAAGCATGGTGGAGATTGTCTTAAAGGAACTAGAAAATGTTTTAAGTGTGGAAAAGATGGTCATCGAGTAGTTGAGTGTCAAAGTAATGGAAAATGGGTTTCTAATTATGTGAATAAAGAAAATATTACAGAGAACGCACCACCAACACTTCAATGCTTCAAGTGCAAGGAAATGGGGAATTATGCTAATAAATGTCCTAATCCAAGGGTTAGTGATGATCAACATGAGAAACCACTTAAGGCAAAGGACAAATGGAAGTTACATGCGATCACTATTGGTGATGTTGAATATGAAAACGATGTGGTGGAATGATTAAGTGTTTATGTAATGGGATTCCAAAATAATGTTGTATATAGTATCGTGGAATATTGGAATATTTATGTATTGGTCTATTGTGGTTTTCAATAATTTTATGGTACCGGTAACCATGGAAAGTGATTGAGATATTTTTGAAAAAAAAAGATGATATGAAAGGGATAAGGAGAAAATGAAATGTTTGAAAGTATTCATGAGCTCATGACTGATATAAGGAAATAGTTATATCATGGTTTGAGTATATAGAATTTTGGGGTTTTGTTATGTGGAAAGAGTTAACTTTTGATAGCACTCATGTTTTCACTAAGATTCAATGGGTATTCATTTTTTAAGAGAATACATGATTAAGGCCTTCGAATGTTTGGAATGTGACCAACAAGATATATGAGGGATAAATGATGGTATTCACGTGCTTGTTATATGACCTTTTTAGTAATCGTTCTCTTTATACAATGAGTTTGGAAAGAAGTATTTTGGATAAGCCTAAAGATTGGAATGGATTATGTTGGACATAAGTTAGTGTTGTTTAAGGATATAACTTTTTTCGATATTATTGATGGGATGTTATAGTAATTTAGTTTTAGAAAAAGGACAACCTGTGGGACTGGCGACAGCCCATCGCGTCAGACAAGGTTGTGGGAATCGAACCCACAACCGAAGTGCGACTGGCCTTTATCGCCTACCACTGGCCTACAGGAAATCCCTGTTTAGTAGAAACTTTTTTTATTATATTAATTAGTATGATATATGAAGTATAAGTCCATTTTAGGAATCATATATTATTAATATCACTATAGATCGACTTATGTATATTTAATAACTTTTGCTAACCTTTTGTTTGAGACAGATGGAATGACCTGTCATTCTATCACATGATCTGCTAACACTTCGTGAATAACAAATTCAACTTCATTTCTTTAAGAGATGAAGTGTAAATTGTTCAAGGCATGAACAATAGTGAGATTGTACCAAAATAAAGTAAGTATTTATTCTAATTCAAATTCTTCAACTTTAGGGAAATGATCTTGAAAACCAAAAATGTTGTCCTAGTGCCCTTATATCCGATGAATCAGATGGTACCCTAGATCATCAAAAATATATGGCTTTTTGATTATTGGATTTTCTATAGCCATGTTCTCTACCACTCTCTATCAGAACATGATGGTTATATTTCTCTTCCATGTCCATATTTTCCCCTATGTTCTCCTACGTGGAAACCCAGTGATGAGTTAATTTGGGTAACTGTTACGTTTCATACTTTAGTTTTTAAAGCCAAGTTTTGGTATTCCTTTTTACGAGGTGGGTTTCTATTAAATATACTTTCAAGTAGTAAACCATTTATAACCCCGACGAAATTTGAGGGAGAAATTCATTTTAAGGGGGGTAGAATGTAACACCCCGAGATTTTATGAAAAAATATTCTTTTTAATTTAATTAATGTCTTGTGTTGTATGCTAAACCAAAAAGAGCTTGCACAACACGCATCCCTGACTTGCCTTGCATTACACGCAATCACAACCTTCCTCGATAGCGTGTGTAGTACGCAATACCGAGTTTCACTAAACGAGATATTATTATAATATTATTATGAACTAGCCATTATGAATAGTAATACCTACTTTTTGAAATTTTATAAATTTCATCTTTCAAAATAGACTTTCTTTTTGGATTCATAATATCGAAATTAGCTTTGGGTGAAATTTTGGTACTTTTTGGATAACTTTCATATTCTGATGAATAGTGAAAATTACTAAATTTTAATTAAAAAACAAATTTTTTAATCGAAATAATTAATAGTGATAAATTATTAATTTGAGTGGTTTTAAAGTATATTTAGAATATATTTTTACAATTTAATACAATTTTGGTCATTGGATGTAATTTCACATTTAAACCAGACATAAACAAGTGTCAATCTTTTGATAGTTATTATCTCTTAAAAACATGCTATTTGTTTTGACGACAGGAAATAAATTTTAAATTAGTTAATGTAAATAATATGTTTTGAATTTGGTAAAATAAAAATCATTTTTGAATTCATAATATCAAATATATCTTTGGCCTAATTTTTGGTATTTTTCTGGAAACTTTCATTTTTTGATGAATAGTGAAACCACTAAGTGGTAGTTAAAAAACTGAATTTTTTCATAAAACTTAATTTTACCGCTTCTGTGAGTGGAATTTCAAAAATCCGAGAGACACGGTTGATTTCAGTAAGTTAACTGTGGTTCAATGAGATGAAAATAATTTTTGGTGAATAGTAACTTTTTACTTTTATTTACCACGGTTAAAAGTAAATAGGGTAGTTAAGGGTAAAAATGATATTATTATTACCCTAACACATGTCCTAATTCTATTGGATAAGTTTAATTCGACCAAAACCAACCTTAGGAATAAAATATGACCATTTAGGCCCACTTGGATTAGATTAGGACATTTATTATCAATTTATTTAAAGAAGGGTTAAAATAGTTAAAATCAAAGTTTAATAACTAAAGAATTTTTAATATAGGGATATACATAAGATAAATTCGACTATAAATATTAATTAGAAAGACAAAAACATTTCCTACATAATGGTATTTTATTTTTAATTTTTAGACTTAAAATAATTTAATTTATTTATGATACAATGATGATGCATTAATTATCGTATTAATGAAATTTTGACGTAATTGATGTTATAAATACCCAAATAAATGTAATTTGAGACTTTTTATGAATTTAAATAATTTTATATGTTAATATTACATGTTATTATTGATTTAATTAAATGTTTTAGAACTAATCATTCTTTTATAAGTTTCACAAAAATCAATTACCAAATAGTGTCAAAATTGACCTAAAATAGTTTTTAAAAATAATACTATATTATTAATTGTTATTTTATTCCTAAAAATATAAGGTTTGGCCAAATGACTTAGATAAAGTTATATATATTAATAATAAACAACTTGGGGTTAGTTTGGCTTGATATAGTAAGTTTATTCACCTAATAGTGTATGAAGACAAGAAGACACGGTAAAAGTTAAATTATCTAACTTAAAGTTAAATATAAATGATAAAGTTAAAATTGATACCTAAACTTGTCTAAATTTGATTGGATGAGGGGATTTAGACCCACCACCACCTTAGATTCTAAATATATCAATTTGGAGCTATTAAAAACCGAATTTGACTTTATAATAAAATAATATTTTTAGTTATTCCAAAGGTGCCCCTCTCCTCCCTTATAAAAGGGCACCTCCTCCCTCTCTTCCTCACACCACATTGAGCCTTCATGCTCGGAAAACCCCTGCCAAATTCTCTTCTCCACTTCCATACAAACATCCTAGAGGTTCTTATCTTCTTCAAAGACCAATTTTAGTTCCCTAAGAGGAGGTCTCAAAGATGCGCTTCAAAGAAGAGGTAATGTCCGTTACCGATTATTTTATCTTTATTTCTTCTTCCACTTATTCTTATTAGGTTGTTTTGTTATGAAGAAATAACATCAGTATCACTCATATACTGATATGTTATTATAAGTATTAAACAAACCTATTTCACCATCTATCCATCCTATGGAAAACGAAATCACCACACGTGTGTACGTACGGAATACCGTCTCCACGTCGTGGTGTAATATATTCCCCCCCCCCACCTTACTTGGATGGGTATAATGGTGTAAATAATAACTATATATGATTATTGTAAAGTTATATTGATTCTGAATAGTATACATAAACTCCAATAAAATTCCACGATCATGGGAACGATATCATCGCTCGTGCGTACGTACGGAATACCGTCTCCACGACGCGATGAGATTCATTCTCAATGATTAACCATTAATGAATGATTATAAAGTATATATAATAAGTAATAATGAAATATATGACATAATAATAATACTGGATTTATGTATATATATATCTATGTCATCCAATTACTTCCATTCAATTCAATGAGGAAACAAAAACAACGTTCATGCGTACGTACGGCCTACCATCTCCATGAACGGTGTATTTCTTTCCATTTATCAATCTATTATATATATGTAGATTATGAATATATATTATATATAAATCATGTTTTATATTCTGTAATTGAGTAATCATGATCTAATTAATCATATGATTAATTACAAGTCAAAACACGGATGACAAATGAAACGATTTTACTCAAAACACTCTTTAACATGGAATTTACAAAAGAACGGGTAATATAAAATCATAAGTGAACCATATATGATATCATAATAATGAATATGATTCTGTAATAATTCAATGACATCATTTAAATCATTATACAGGAGGTTCAGATATGTACAAAGCATATCGGACCTAAGGTAAGGGATAATTGTGCAAATCTCATTTTTATCTGAGATTGCTTATTCGTAAGTATTTACTGGGGTTATTGCTATCATTCATGTCCATGTTTTATAAAATTGTATTCATGTATGTTTAAAGTAATTCTTAACCATTTTACTTTTACCCCATGTTATGAAAGGAATCTTTCTTTTATTTACCCTACAAGGTACTTTTTGACTTTTCTGACAAAAGTACGAGGAGAATGTTATTTTTAACTTATACGGCGTGAACGGATTTTTACGGTTTCATAACGCCTCATTTTCAAGAATATTCCTCTACAAGATTTCATAATTATTTTAAAAAAAAGCCTTTTCTTTTAAAATTGCATGGAATTTTGTTAAAAGAAAATGATTTTAAAGAAGAAATGATATTTTCCTCAAGAATTCATTTCAAGTGTTATGCCAAAACTATTTTCCAGCTAAGATGACATTATTTCATATGTGTATGTTTCAAGTAATATGTCTCTATGATTTAAATGGTTTCAATTTTCTTATGATGAAATGATATCAAACTTTTATGGATTATGTTATGATGGCATGATGTTTAAGAATCCCATTTTATTACATGGGTTATGCTATGATGTATGATTTATGATTTTGTGGCACACGAAAGAAAGATTTCATTATGAGATGGTTGGGACCTATATCTCCATCCAATGCATTGGGTAAAGATTTCATATCTCATGAGATAGACATGGCTGGAATGGTAAGTTAATCTGGTTCAGTGTTACAGGACTGAAACGAGGAGTGAACTCGATTCAGAATGGGACTTTGTCCACTAAGATGGTCTTGGCAGCAATGCCTTGGCTACTATGGAAATCATTACATGTGCTTAATGGATGCCACAATTACATGTTTTATTCCCGTGCTATTTTATCGTGGTTTATGTTCTATTACGATCTATACCTTATGTACTTCCATGTTTTATGTCCTTGATCAAGATTTTGATGTTTAAACATTATGTTCATGTTTTTAAGTTCAAATGTAAATGGTATGTTTTATTTTATCCATGCTTACCCTTACTGAGCATTTGAGCTCACCCTTTTTATGTTTTATTTTCCCATAGGATCAAAAGAAAGGTTTTAGGTAAGGAAACAAAAAGTGGAAGATCTTTATGGGAGATGTTGTAGATCTTTCACCACGATTAGAAGATTACGTTCCAAGTTTCCAAAGACACTAAACTATTACGGTCCTTGTGTGTCTATTTTTGTTATGTATTAAGTATTCTGCAAAAGTAATGTAATATCCATGTACGTCAAGCTTTGTCACGACCCGACCCTACCCGGGCTCGAGCCACAACTACCCCAAGCCCGCCTCCATAGGCCAGGGGCTGGCGACCAGCGCCGAAGCCACTACCAACCGCAAAACATGACAGGAAGCCCTCTGTCACCAGCGCTTGCTCTAGCACCCTAGCATATGTGGAAATTCCCAAGGGTACTCTGACAGCACGAATCTCTCGGCGGAGACCCTGCTCAAACTTCCGCGCTCGGAGGTTGTCGTCATGGACCAAGTCCGGGTAAAAGCATGCACGGTCTGCAAAACTAGCCGCGTAATCGGCCACCGTCATCCCTCCCTGCTGAAACTGCAGGAGCTCCTGAATCCAAACGGAGCGCAAGCAGGAGGGGAAAAACTCCTCATGGAGCAACAACTGAAAGTCGCCCCAACGAAAGCGATGAATCGTCAAGAAACTGAGTCACCAGACTCCACCAACGCCAAGCTGATCCACAAAAAGGGGTGGCTGCCAAAACCGATCTCTGATCTGTCGGCGTCTGCAAAAAGCCTGAAAAGGCTAACCACTACCTCGAGCCAAACCTCTGTTGTCTGAGAGTCTGGCTCACCACTGAACCTCACCAGTCTCTGCTGCTGGAACTCACGGAGTGCGGTCAACCTGCGCTCACGCTCATCCTGCTCTGCTGAAACTGCCTGCTTCTCAACATGTGGGGGTGCTGCAACTGGCCCACCCGGAGAAAGGGGTCGCATGATGGGTTCTGGACTATGGCCTCGTAGCTCACTGGGTCGTCGTCACAAACCAAAGCTGGTATCCTGGCTGGTTGTCCTCGCGGAGACATCCTGAATATTATCAAGGAGTGCCGCAGTCAAATGAGAATATATGTATATACCAATAACAACAACGATGGGGAGCTCACTCAAGAAGGACAGTCAAGACTCAGTCTTATGTGATGCACAAACAAATTTCCCTGCAACAAGTGTCTCAGCATGCCGAGTCAACAAGCGGGTTATCAAGGTCCTGGTGAATGGATACGTCAGCCGCTGCACCATCACTGGACTCCCTGGCCTGAGAGCTGCTCTCGAGACACGTTAACATTGTTGCCCTAAATCCCAACCAGTTCCATTTATTTTAGGGACGTCCGCACAACGTCCCAAGGAACAAACCACCTCTGATACCACTTTGTCACGACCATACCCTACCTGGGCTCAAGCTGCAACTACCCCAGGCCCGCCTCCATAGGCCAGGGGCTGGCGACCAGCGCCAAATGCACAACAACTCAGGGAGCCCTTTTCCTAAGCACCTGCACACACACACACGCAGCAAACTCAATGCAAAAGTGCAGAGTAAAAGGAAAGATGAGTAAAGAAAAGGAAACTGCTATAAATATAACCCACAAAGTGCATCGACCTCTATACATTACAAGGTACAAACTGAAAAGAAAAGGGGGCAAAACACGTGCCCAACCAAAAAGTGCCACAACCCAGCAACAGGTAAACAAAAAGAAACAGCTGATGGGTCTCCCACCTGGAACCCGGCCACGACCACCGCACGCGGTCCAAACTCCCAAGCTCCTACGCTCCACTGAAGTCACGACCAACCAGTCTGTCGTCTGCAAGGGCACACCAAGTGTGGGAAAATCCCAAGCAGGGGTGAGTATAAAAATACTCAGTAGGATACCCCGAAGGCTCGAGGGAGAAACAAAGGAGGTACTGAAGGGTGAGCAGTAGAGTGAACAAGGAATAGAAAGGAGTACAACCGAGGGTGCAGTAAAGAGTCCAGCTCAACCCAACAAGAGAAAGGAAGTAGACTCGTCCAGGCACAAGGAGCTGGAGACGGTGAGAAAATGAACTTCCCGTCGAGTCTTCGCTACCTATAGCAGGAGAGTAGACTCGTCCAACCATGAGAAGCTAGACACAGAAAGCACGTGGCATACCTCGTGCGTCTTCGCCTCACCTAGAAGGAGAGTAACCAAACCCAAGAAGTGGGTACCGGAAACAAGGTATATACATGTCCATATGCTCAAACAAGAAGCCCGAACAATGTCGTAAGGGGATCTCCGTCCCGTAGCTCAGCCCAAGAAAGAGTACCCAACAGTCCCAGAAGAAACTCCATCGATGCCCAACATCCCGCACATCTGCCCTGAATTGCAAGCCACGGGGCTCAGTCACCGCACCTTAATACTATCCGCTTTGGGTGGCACTGACTCGCCCGCACGGTTTTGGATCACTTCGCAAGAACGCGTCTTGGTGGGGAAAGCGCCCCTCGTACTTGAGAGTTCTAGGAAAGTCAAACCACACCTCATCACTGCCCTGTAGTCGAGAGGTCTCTTCAAAGTCAAGTCGTCACAACACTGACCCGTATAACCAAGGGTCCCACTCTGGTAATCATAGAGGAAATCCACAGACTAGCCTAGTCGGAAGTACTGAGCCTGGAATGTCAACAGATGTCTCACTGCCCAGCCCTGCTGGAGGGTAATTCATAACCAACAAATATCAGGTGACCCACTGCCCAGCCCTGCTGGAGGGTAAACCCTAATACATCATCCGGCGACCCACTGCCCAGCCCCGCTGGAGGGTAGACCTTAATAAGATACCTGGTGACCCACTGCCCAGCCCTGCTGGAGGGTAAACCATATTACGTCATCAGGCGACCCACTGCCCAGCCCCGCTGGAGGGTAGACCTGGAATAAGTCGACAGGCGACCCACTACCCAGCCTTGGTGGAGGGTAGACCTGGAACTAGACGACGGGCGACCCACTGCCCTGCCCTGCTGGAGGGTAGACCCTAAGAGGTCGTCGGGTGACCCACTACCCAGTCTCTGCTGGAGGGTATACCCTAAGTGCGTCGGGTGACCCACTGCCCAGCCCCGTTGGAAGGTAGACCCTAAGAGCGTCGGGTGACCCACTGCCCAGTCTCCGCTGAAGGGTAGACCCTAGAAGTCAGTGGGCAACCCACTGCCCAGTCCTGCTGGAGGGTAAGCCCGAGGAAGTCGATGAGTAACCCACTGCCCAGCCTCACTGAAGGGTAAAACTAAGAATTTCCCTGGCCATCTCCACTGGAGGGTACAACACTGGCCAACCGAACCTGGAGTGGGCCTCGCGCAACCACCCAACTCCAGTACAACTCACCCAAAGGGGTTCAGCGCCTATTCTATCACTAGGTGTCACTAACACCGCTACCGGCCGATCCATCGAGAACCAAACCAGGGGGAGACCACTCAACCCTGCTGGTCAAACAAACGAGCACAAAGCCAGGGGAAATAAACTCCACCCTGCTAGCCAAACAAACAAGCACAAAGGGATTCTCTACGCCGCGAGAGGTCCAAGTACGCAAAGCAGAACACGGCACGCACGTGGGGCCCACACAACGTGTGTCCCCCTCTCAACCCCAACTCAACGCACCAACGTTCTCAGGTACGAACAACCACATGTACCTCCAAGCGCTCCCGTATACTCCCAGAGTATACCACACTTTTCATCCCAAGGGCTAGCGTGCACACGGCACCCAACGTCAACGCGAAGGCGTGACGTAAAAACTCCACCTCAAAGGCCCAGTCATGGCCAGCCACATCTCGTGAACCATTTACATCACTCTCCCAAGAGTTTGTGATCACACGCCAAGGGTCCGCTATAACCAAGGTAGGGCGAACCACCATTGGAGCACCTTCCATGCTTTCCACATTTCTCAAGATCGCGCAAGAGGCTCCGTACAGCCAAACGGATCACACCGTTGTAATCCTTGCGGAAAAACACGCGAGTTAGACTACTCACTCGCCCGAAACGGTCAACAGGTGGAAAAGGTACTATTCACTGTGACCAAACCCGTGTGGGGCCCACCCCAAGATCCCAAAACTGAACCAACGGATCACGCCACTACGATCCCCTCAGAAAAACACACGGGATTGAGTACTCAATCGCCCAAAATGGACACCCGGTAAAAAGGGCACTATTCACCGTAGCCGGGTCGGGTGGGACCCACACCACGTCCCCGGAAAAAAAGTCGAGCGGATTGCGCCATCGCAAAGCTCTCGGAAAAGCATGTCAAATTGACTGCTTACTTGCGTGGAACGGGTACCCAGAGAAAAGATGCATCCCGGCGTACCGCACACGAGCGGTGCCACGTCGGACCCGCATCCTGGTCCCGAAACTCAACGAACGGATCGCACCATTCCGATCCTCTCGAAAAAGCACACAATATGGACTCTCCATTTGTCCAAAACGGTCGCCCGGTGATAAATCTGGAAATCACCGTCAACTCCCGAAACGTCCCTCGCGGGGCCCGCATCATCGTGCGGAATTACAACGGGCATACTGCGCCAACGCGATGCCCTCGGAAAAACACCAAACATCGACTGCTCGCACACCCCGAACGGACGTCCGAGGAAAAAGTCGCTACTAGCTGCACGCAGCTCAAAAGACGGGCCGCTGGGCCCACGCCTCAACTTCGGCTTCAACATCCGAAACCACCCTGGAAAACATCGCCCCGGCGCCAGGGTCCCAACGCAACTGAAGGCACTCAAAGCGGACGTCGCACGCTTCCGCGCCGTCCAAAACAAGATTTTCCGGAAGAACGCGCGTCCACTTAAAGACGCGTCACGTCTCCGAGACCCCTCGTTTCGGGAATTAAAAATTCCCGAAACCATCTCAAAAACTCCACCTTGACGCAAGCTCCGCGCTGCCGCAGACGGCACGCAAAACGGACGTTCGTAGCCCGAAATACGGGCGTCTGAAGTCGGAGGGGCAAAGCCCCTTGGGCCGGACCGGCCCGGCCCGGCCGGTCCGCCCTGCTTGGGCCGGCCCGCGCCGGCCGGCCTGTTGGACCGCGGCCCAGCCGCTGGGCCCCGTCCAGCAGAGCCGCTGGCCGCCGCTCTGCGGCCCGCTCCCCTTCACACCCGCGCACCCACCGCGCGGGATTTGCCACCGACCGTCCACGAGGGCCGGTCGCACATCCCACACAACGACCCGCAAAGTGCGGGTCGTTGTCGCGCCGCACGGGGCCGCCAACTCGCAGCCCCTCTCGCTCTCGCCGGCGCCACCGGCTGCCGCTACTGCGGCCTTCCGAAGCCGCGGCCGCCGCACCGCCTGCCCGGAGCCGAACCGCTCCGCCGCGCCAACTCGCCGGACCGCCCTGCCGACCGCCGGAAATCGCAAAAACACCCCCAACTTCGTCGGGCCGCTGCGGACGCCTCGGAGCTCCGATTTTACATCCGAAAGGTGCTTCGGAAATCTTGGATCGAGCTCTAATAATATATGGGCTTTGTTCGAAGATCGGGCAGCAATTAGATGGTATAAATCGGGCTCAAAGAATGCGGGAATTTAAAAACAGACAAAATAAAACTCCTACCTCGTGGGGCTTTGCCCGACACTTCCCGCGAGATCCGCCCCACGTCGTTGCCTCGCTGGAGTTGGCTCGCCGGAGCTCACCTCGCCGGATCTCGCCTCACCGGAGGTGAAGGAGGGGGAGGAGGGTTCGAGGAAGAAGAAGAAGAAGAAGAAGGGGGGGTGTTTAAGTACAAATCACTTAAACGCCCGCCCGACAGCCCCGAACCCGAACTCCCGAAGGGGTCAGGATTTAGCCTCCCCTAGGCTAAGAACCACGCTCTGAGCGCAATGGCAGTCTCGGAATTTTATTCCGAGACCCCGTTCAAAAGTTACTAAACTTAGCGCCCGAGGCCGCCAAATTACGAAAACGCCCCTGGGGCCATTTTTTACAAACGGCCCGCGCCCGCAAATCTTATACCCCTCTTAGGGTAAATGGCATTCTAGGAACTCAACGATGCCCTCGGTTTTCCAATACAAGTCACTGTTTAAGAGATACTAGCGTTTCGCCATTAAACGAATTAATTAATTAATTAATTAATCCGTTTAACGCTCTAGAAGCGGGCGAGGGGTCCAAACGTCCCGCGCCGATAAGTTTTATATCGTTCCTAGGGTAAACACCCCATTCTGGACCCATCCATACACTCGTATCTCTGATCCAGAACTCTGTTTAGGAGTTCTACCATTTATTTGGCATTTCCAGTGTGAACTCACTGAAAATTTAATTCCGGCCACTCTGGGGCTCAGAATCGCACGTCGTCTGAAGGAACTGCTCTGGAATATCATCAAGAATATTTCAAAGTCTTTATTAGCAAAAACCGGGTTCTTAAAATCTTAGGGTCTCTACAACGATAACATGACTTTATATTTCTAGGTTGTTTTTTATGGATTTTCATGTTAAATATCATGTAATCATATATGTATAAGACTTGGGTTTCTGTAGATATTATTCAGGAAATGTCTAGTAATATTTGGGGATTATGTTAGAGAATATAATGGGAAATAAAAAATGAATGACCTAGATTAAAATTTAGAAACTATTAAGGATATACTTTTTATTTTTGACCTTTTCATTTTAAAGTTTACAGTTTTTAAGGCGTATTAATATAAGTATTCTCATCTATAACATTATAATAGTTTTATTAAATTATTATATTTATAATAAAATAGGGTGTGGTATTCTTATTATCCATTCATGAACTTGATATCTCATATATAATTATAGTTTTAAACATTCTTTCATATCATGCAAGATTAGAAGAAGTATTTAAACACCACCTCAAGACATGAAGGTTGCATTACAAATAAAAATCACATCTGATGCAATTATTGAATATCAAGTATATAACTCTTATCTAAAAAAATTAGAATAAACTCACATAAATCCTTATTATACTCCCTTTAATGGAATTTTATGCAATACTTTTTATGGATTGGTTGTTATTATATAGATCCAACATAAACCATCAGAAGAGGGAAATCACTTTACTTATCCAAAATAATCCTATTATTCTATAGAAGATCAAGTATAATAATGAATATCCTTTAGAAACTTCTTATCATGAGTTGATTATATTTCCATACAAGTAATCATATCTAGAATAAATGATTTAGATAGTGGTGGGGATCATCCATGATACTTATCCATTATAAAATAATATACTGATGCATTCAACAAAAATTTACTTAAACTTCTTCCTAATCAAGCTATTATATTATCTTTTAAATTTTTTTCTTGATCTCTCCCATATATAAGATTTCCTATAGAATAAACCCCATTTAATTTGAATAACTAAAGAAGAAACTGTAAGAGAATTTAGATTTGGGTTTCATATACACAAGTGCTTCACCATGATGTGTGTAAGTCCTCTTTGACATATAGATGGATAGGTCATTGCATCATTGAATTAGCTATTTTGAACTCAATAGGATCACAATAAATAAAATGTATCCCAAGGTATCAATTTGTAACTTGTTGGAACCAAGTTGGATGGATAAGGAAGTAAGAAAATTTTGTTGTTACAGAGTGTTGTCTTTTGCTGTCAAAAAGCTAAATCAATTCACAATGTAAAGAACTTGGAAATCAGACGATGCTTTGCTGATTTATATTTTACAATCATCTCAAGTTTGGAGAACTTGTGGTGCAATCCGTATGAAAGATAAATAGATTAAAGAAGTGTTTTTTGCAAAACACAATTCAACATCATACTATCCAAAAAATGACAAAGGCAAGAAGGCAGCGCGCAGGTGGCGGCGCGCAAGTGGCAGCGCACAAGTGCTGTAGAGGCGCGCAAGTCATATTTCAAAAAAAGAATTATTTCATAAATATGGAAAAGGAAAGAAAGTGGTGCATGGGTGGTGGTGCACTGGTAGCGCCAAAATTTACCCTACAGGTATGCAGTCGTTGTAGTACAGGTAGGGGTCAAATCCATAGGGACCGAAGAAGAAACCGAGAGACACTTTGATTTTGGAAGGATTTGGCTATAGAGTGGCCAACTATTTGGATTGATTTGATTTTAATAACTACTAATTTAATCTAAAAAAATAAATTAAAACATACAATTACTTAGTCTAAAATAATTAATGGAGATGGGTTGATCCTAAGTTGTTACTAGGGTTAGATTGGATGCATTTATTTTCTTATAACATTCATTTCACTAATTCAAGATGTATCCACGAAATGATATAATTCCTCAACATCATTCAACAATTTAATCCCTACATAATTCCAAGGCTAATCAACAATGCACTTAGAGGAACAATTTAATGATCACTCCAAGGAATTGGATTGTACTAGCTCTCAAAATGTGTCATTGTTAAAGTTGGCGAAGATGAAGAAGAAAATAAATCTTCAAATGGAAATCTTAAAGTAATGAAATGATTACAGAATTTTAAATCATAAAATAGCATCCAATCATCCCCATGCAACTCCCTAGGACTAACCCATAAGGTTTTATCCCTCCATTTATGCTATTAAATAAATGGAAGCGGGAAGTCGACTGAAAGAAGCAGAATTGGAAAAGAAAAATAAAACAGTGAAACGATCACTCCACCATTGTGTGAATAAATTCACAAGTGCTGGTGTGAATAAATTCAAACCTTAAAGCAACGGTATCAAATTGATAAGAATAAGAAAAGTAAAAGAGTAAATGAATAACTTTTATTAAGAACTAATGTGATTCAAATAACTTACATGAGAATGAAGAACGATTACAACATCAAATGGACAGCAAAACATTACAATGAAACAAAGCATCCAAGATCCCTAAATCCACCACCACTACTGCCTTAAATAGGAAAAAATGAAGGCTTGGCCGAGCCCCCAACATTCCATGTGCCTTTAATTAATTATGTTGGGGAAAGGTGGGTGGAACATTAATGATGAGAGACTTTTCCACTTCTTGCCCTGAAGTTGCAGCCAGCTTGCATCCACCGGAAAGACGCACCTAAAGGACCTTCTAGAAATCAGGATTTGAGTGGGACCTAGAAGACGTAAATGAAGCCCCCGATGTCCCATAACCACCTGTAAAATTTCCGCCCAAAATACTTTGTGGTTCGGGAGATATGATTGAAATAGTGGGTTGTTTTTCTGGGCCTCAGAATCTGGACCAAAATTAAATCTTCGACTTGGGCCTCCTTAATCACCACCATTGAGGACGAATTAGCACTAGCTCTAGAATAATGATTTGTTTCCATATATTTATTCTAGTCTCATATAAATTTTAGGCTTCATTGGGCCTGTATTGTGGGCCCCACAGTCCGATCAGTGGGATGATATCCAATATGCCTTCTTCAGAATTGTTTCCTTTAATCGCCAAATATCTTCATCATAATTTATGAATAATCCATTGATCCCTGAATAAAAAATGTTCATAATTAATTTCATATCCATTTCCAAAAACGTCAAATTAAAATATGTATAGTTAAATTCTTTAAAATCAGATAAAACATTGGGCCTAAATTGGTGCATATTAGGCATGAAGTGCACAAATGATGAGAATGGATGTTCAAAATTAAAATCCACTAACTCAGGCCCATAAGATCAAAAATGAACATTTAATACACTTAAAATGTAATCAAAATATGTGTTTTTATTGGTTAATAACACCCCCCAATTTGAGTTTTTCTAGTCCCGAGCAAAATATATCTCACAAAAATGAAATTCAAATGACCTTTTCCAAAAACATTTTAATACACATTTCTCACCCAAAGATCACATACCAAAAAATTATGAAACCCATCAAAATCATTTAAAACAAGCTATGTCCACAGGCATATCTCAAGCCCAAGCCCATTCCTTTGTTCAAATTCATTTCCATATTTCATCCAAATTCAATTAAGCATGATGAAGTGTTGTGCGCCACAATAGACATGGGGGCTCGTTTCCATTCGAGGGGGAAAAGACGGAAGCGCTAGGAGCAATCAAATTTTAATAATAAGATGAGTACTCATTTTTTTATTTTTGGTTTTTTTTTTTGCAATTTTGCCATGGTAATTGAAATTGAACTCAATCGAGTCAACCCATGTAACAAGACTTTGTCAATGACTCCGAGGCTCAAAGACCTTAGGGCACCAAGTGAAGCTCACATACTCGGGCATCATCTCAAGTTAACTCAATCAAAAAAAAATTCAAATTACCACAAATAGAGATAAAATGTCTAACTCTGGGCTAGAAAACTATGGAGTCGCGATCCCCAAGTGCCGAAAGCCACACATTAGATCAATTCATTGCTCTAGGCGCAATTGATTTTTTCTTAATACTCATGTTAAAATTAAAATGATCGCCAATCCTATGCTATTTATTATGGTTCCCCAAGAACTCAAACTAAAACCCCACAATCTAGAGGACATGCATTGTGTTTTTTTATTAAATAGATGAAAATATAACAGTAAAAAATCACATCGGACAACCGCACTTTCCAATATCTATGAACATGAACATAAACTTGCATTAAAATCAGAATCAAGGCATGGAAAATTATTTGATATCCAATTTCAGAGTTTGGAATGTGTGTTATCATGTTCAAGGTTAATGACATTCTTCCTTCCACACATTTTCATCTCCCCCCCAACTTGGAATACACTGTCCCCAGTGTTTAAAGAATTGAAACATAGAAGTGGTAGGATAGAAGTTCAACGAAGACATTGAAAATGAAAATTATGGAATGAAGTCACCTAGTGGTTGATGTTGAAAATGCATTCCCATGTCTCCCTTCAGTTATGGTTTATCTCCCAATGGCTTGGATGGTTGTGACCAGCTTTTCCCAATGACCTATGACATGCCTTTTAATTTTTTTTTAATATATATATTTTTTTGTGTTTTTTTTAACCTAAAAAAAGTATAAATAACATAAACTGATGATACATTGTCTTCTCTTAAATTTCTGGGTAAGGTATTACTCAGGGATCACACCGTGTGACACGGATGAATACGGTGCTCCCCTTTCATACCCATCCTTACTCATAAAAGAAGAACAGGTCAACAATCTATTTTTTTTAAATACCAACAAAAATATAAAATAAAATAAAATAAACTGATGATACATAGTCTTCTTTATATTTTCTGGGTAAGGTATTACTCAGGGATCACACCACGTGACACGGATGAATACAATGCTCCCCTTTCATACCCATCCATACTCATAAAAGAAGAACAGGTCCAGAGTCTAAGGTAGAATAAAATTATATCAAAATGATCCACTAATCCTATTTGAAATATAAAGTTTATTAAAATAAAAAAATGATTGGAAACTTGAAAACCACGGGTTGCCTCTCGTGCAGCGCTTAATTTAACATCTTTAGCTCGACTTGAACCCCCCAACTTAGCCAATTCCAACTTTAAAAATTTCAATGACCTCATCTTTCTCCACTTAAACATGATTAAGAATTCGTATCCCTTGTGGTTGGTAATAATATTTGGAATTTGATTCATGAACAACCCTATTTTCTAAAATAAATGGGAAAATCCAAGGAATATCAGAAATGGTTGATCTTTTTTCTTCTGTAATCATTCCTAATAAATCAAAGATAAACCCCACTTTTTGGGTTTCATGAGATGAATGAATGAAACCCCCAAGCTCTTGATTAAGAAAAATGATAGGGTACTCGAGTGGGGAAGGAAGGACAATGATTTTGAGCTTGGTTTGGATAGGATATTTAGACACAGGTTGTGAATTTGAATCCAACACATTTTTGTTTCCCAAATTTCTTGACAAAATTGTTTCATTTTGAACAGAAGATTCAACCAAAAAATTAGAAAGAATAGTATTAGGAATGGGCATGAAATCAATGTTTTTTATTTCTATTAGTGGTTTAGTGATTGGTGTTTTTGAAAAATCATCAACAATGTTACACTTAGGAGACTCAATCCACGAAATCAAATTCCCCTCTTGTGAATACATGAAATCAATTTCCTCCTGATTTAAAGACCCTTAAACAATTTCTTGATTCACTTCCCCTACCCCAAATACAAAGGTTGGTTCTTCAATTAATTCATGAGAGGATTGTGGGAAACTATACACTCCACATAAGGTTTTGGAAGGTACAGTTGGTGTATGAATGAGTTCCTCACAAGTATTAATGCATTGTAGTTATAATCTCAACGATGATACCTCAGAACTCATCATCTCCATTTGATTACACAATTTTTCAAGGAGTTTTTGAGGATTAGTCTGGATAGAAGTTTGTAAATCGTGAACTTCATTGAGTTTTATATCTTCAATCTTCCTTGAGAGGGTTGGAAATTGATCCTTCAAACAATCATCATCCCATTGATTGTACATTTCATCAGGTGTGTGGTAATCATTCAAGGGTTGATCAAAGAAATTTTATAATTTAGGGGCTTCCCAATATTTACATTCCATTTGATTCTAGCATGAGTTTGTGACATGATAATTTGGAAGATACTTCATTGGAGAAGATAGAAAGTTGGATTCTAGATTCTCAGGACACACACAAATAGAAAGGGGTAAAGATAAGAGAGATGGGGTGAGAATAAAGAACGTGGGGTGAGAAAAGTATGGTTTTTGTCTAAGGAACTTACTTGGGTGCCCGGAAACGGCACCAAAATTTGGCAGCACTCAAATTTACCCTACAGGTATGCGGTCTTTGTAGTACAGGTAGGGGTCGAATCCACAGGGACCGAAGAAGAAACCGAGAGACACTTTGATTTTGGAAGGATTTGGCTATGGAGTGGCCAACTATTTGGATTGATTTGATTTTAATAACTACTAATTTAATCTAAAGAAAATAAATTAAAACATATAATTACTTAGTCTAAAATAATTAATGGAGATGGGTTGATCCTAAGTTGTTACTAGGGTTAGATTGGATGCATTTATTTTCTTATAACATTCATTTCACTAATTCAAGATGTATCCACGAAATGATATAATTCCTCAACATCATTCACCAATTTAATCCCTACACAATTCCAAGGCTAATCAACAATGAACTTATAGGATCAATTTAATGATCACTCCAAGGAATTGGATTGTACTAGCACTCGAAATGTGTCATTGTTAAAGTTGGCGAAGATGAAGAAGAAAATAAATCATCAAATGGAAATCTTAAAGTAAAGAAATGATTACATAATTTTAAATCATAAAATAGCATCCAATCATCCCCATGCAACTCCCAAGGACCAACCCATAAGGGTTTAGCCCTCCATTTATGCTATTAAATAAATGGAAGCGGGAAGTCGACTTAAATAAGCAGAATTGGAGAAGAAAAATAAAACAATGAAACGATCACTCCACCGTTGTGTGAATAAATTCACATGTGATAGTGTGAATAAATTAAAACCTTAAACCAACGGTATCAAAGTGATAAGAATAAGAAAAAAAAGAGGAAATGAAGAACTTTTATTAAGAACTAATGTGATTCAAATAACTTACATGAGAATGAAGAACGATTACAACATCAAATGGACAGAAAAACATTACAATGAAACAAAACATCCAAGATCCCTAAATCCACCACCACTACTGCCTTAAATAGGAAAAAATGAAGGCTTTTCCGAGACCCGAACATCCCATCTGCCTTTAATTAATTATTTTGGGGAAAGGTGGGTGGAACATTAATGATGAGAGACTTTTCCACTTTTTTCCCCGAAGTTGCATCCAGCTTACATACACCAGAAAGATTCGCCTAAAGGACCTTCTAGAAGGCCGAATTTGAGTGGTCCCTAGAAGACTTAAATAAATCCTCGCATGTCTCCTAACCTCCTGTAAATGTTCCACCCAAAATGATTTGTGTTTCGGGAGATACGATTGCAATAGTGGGATGTTTTTCTGGGCCGCAGAATCTGGCCCAAAATTAAATCTTCGACTTGGGATGCCTTAATCACCACCATTGAGGACGAATTATCACTATATCCAAAAAAAATATTTGTTTACCTATATGTCTTCTAGTCTCATATAAGTTTTGGGCTTCATTGGGATTGTATTGTGTGCCCCACAGTCCGATCAGTGGGATGATATCCAATCTACCTTCTTCAGAATTGTTTCCTTTAATCGCCAAATATCTCCATCATCCTTTATGAATAATCCATTGGTCCCTGAATAAAAAATGTTCATAATTAAGTGAATATCCATTTCCAAAAACATCAAATTAAAATATGGATAGTTAAATTCTTTAAAATCAGATGAAACATTGGGCCTAAATTGGTGCATATTAGGCATGAAGTGCACAAATGATGAGAATGGATGTTCAAATTTAAAATCCACTAACTCATTCCCATAAGATCAAAAATGAACATTTAATACCCTTAAAAGTTAATCAAAATATGTGTTTTTATTGTCTAATCATGCACAGGTGGTGGCGTGCAGGTGGTGATGCGCAAGTCTAGGTCGCGCAAGTCATCAAAATGCATATAAATAGACGACTAGCCTCCTCATTTATAAAGGCTCGACACTTTAGAATTATCTTTGAGATCTGGGAGCATAGGTAGAGAGTTGGGCACGCAGGTTAAGAGTTGTTAGAAGGCGCATAGGTTGGGGGCGTGCATGTGTTGGCGCGCAGGCTGCACAAAGGCAGCACGTCTAAAGGGCAGCGCGTAGAAAGAGGCGCACAGGTTCCCGGCGCGCAGGTCTCGATCGCGCAGGTCAAAGTGGGTGTGCAGGCTACTTTTCTCTAGGGGTTCCTCCCAACTTCTAGGTAGGAAAGAAGAAGAAGAGGCGCGCAAGTATAAGGCGCGCAGGTATAGGTCGCGCAGGTCCAAGTGGGCGTGCAGGCTGTTTTGCTCCAGGGGTTCTTGCCAGCTTCTGGGTAGGAAAGTGAAGAATTGCATTGAAATATTTGATTTTTATAATCTCATTAAGAAGCACTAATATTTTTTTACCCTATTTGTGCTAAGAGGGAGCACACACACTATTGTATTATTTTCAAAGTGCTACACGAGTGTAAGGGTATATCCTACTCGTTGTATTCCATATTAAAGGATTGTTTTCTCGTTGATTTTTTGGTACTGGATTGTTTCTGTACCATACCAAGGACGTAGCTACTCTTGTTGAGTAGTGAACCTTGTAAATCTTGTGTTCCTGTGGTTGTGTGTGTTCAGCAGGTAAGAAACTCATTAATAGGAGGCGAAGGTTGTTTCAAAAAGGGGGAAACTTAAAAAGAACAAGATATCACCGATTCACCCCCTCCCCCTCTCAGTGATACTTGGATCCTAACTAGGAACTTCAATTGGTATCAGAGGGACAGGTTCCCTTCACTTATTCTTTTCTGAAGTGGTTAAAGAGAAGTTGTGATGGAGAATCTAAATTGCATGAACAGTAAGGGGATCCTTATTTTTGATGGAAAGAACTATCACATATGAAAGGAAATAATGATGCCTTATCTTATGTCTCTTGGATATGAAGTTCTTGAAACTACTACAGATGGATTTCCTTCTATTGATGATAAGGTTCCTCTTACTCCCGTCGATAAGAAGAACCTTGAGAATAATGGAAGAGCTAAACATGTGTTACTCTCATCTCTTTCTGAGAGTGAATTTATAAGACTGAAAGGTGTTGCAACTGCTAAAGGAATCTAGGATAAGTTGAATAACATCTATGAAGGAAATAAAAAAGTGAAGAAGGAAAAACTACAAATATGGAGGCTGAAGTATGAAGACTTGAAATGGGAGAATCTGAATCTATTGGGGACTTCTTTACCAGGATTAATGACATTGTCAGTATAATCATATGTCTTGGTGAAACGTTGGAGGATTCTACAGTTGTTGAAAAGATCTTGAGAATTCTGATAGACAAATTTGATGCTAAAGTGTCTTCATTGGAAGACAAAGACCCTGATAAATTATCTATGGATGACTTGCATCACACTCTCATTAATTATGAAATGATAAGGGAGAAGACTATGAAGACCAATACAAAAGCAGATAGAGAAATGTCATTCAAGGTTTCAAAGAGATAGAATTCAAAGAAGACTCTTATTGAAGATGATGCTGGTGAATTTGATTCTGAAGATGAGGTATGTAAAATTTTTGATGAAATGTTATCCTTATTTTCTAAAAATGTGATAAGAGGTACAGGGAAATACAAAGGGAAACTTCCCTTGAAATGTTTTGAATGTGGAGTTGTTGGTCACTTTGTGGCTAACTATCCTCAAAAGAATAAAGAAGAAGACATTGATGATGATGAGAAATGGCCAAGAAGGCCTTAGAAGAAACAAACTAACAAAGATAAATATTTTTCAAAGGGTAAGGATAAAAAATTCTTCAAATCAAAAAGAAGAAAATTTTTATCTAGAGATGAAGAAGAAGATAGAAAATCTGAATCTGAGAAATCATCTACTGTGAAAGATAGAGAGAATACCTTTATTGCAGTAGTGAATAATGAAGATTATGGGAGCAATAGTTCTGAAGAAGAAGAAACTCAACTTGAATATCATCTAAAAGAAGAGATGAATGAATGTTTGAGGAAGATCAGAAGGCTTGAGAAGGAAAACAAAAAGTTTACAAATGAAATTTCCACTTTAAACAATCAACAAGGTTTTCTTGAGGTGAAAATCAAGATTGAAAAAGAGATTGATGATCTGAAGAATTCTCTTGAGAATGCAGAGAATCATAATGATCATCTTGAAGTAATGTTGAAAGAAAAAGAAGAAGAGTTTGAACTGTTCCGACAGAAACTATCCAAAGCTAAAGAAATGAATGTCAGTTTCAAACATTCTATCTCTGAATTTTGTGAATGCTCCAGAAATAATGAACCAATGAAGGGTCCACAGAATTTACCTTCAAAAGTTGAGAGGAAATATGGAACTGGTTCTAATAGGAACAAAGTTGGAAAGGCTATGTAGGTGGCCAAAGTCAGTAATGCTAAAAAATTAGAAGAACATAAAAATCATGTGTCCATAAATATTTCTACTACTTTTCGTACTGATAAGTTTGAACAGAAATCTGAGCTGAAAAGGGAAGTTACGATTGAAAACAGAAAGGCTGATGGTCAGCAGAGTTCTATTAAGAAGGTTGTTGAGAAGCATGTTCACAAATCTAGTCAGTATAGAAGTTTCAAAGGAAAATATTCATTCTATGGTTACTGCCGGTATTGTGGTGGATTCAAACACACTAAAAACATGTGTTGGTTTAATCAAAAACATTACAAAAATTCCACAAGTTTTGAAAGACAAGGATTGAGGGGGAGTAAATCCGTTCAAAATAGAAAGTCTCCAAATAAAATTCAGAAGATATCTGAGAATACTGGTGTGAAAGTTGAGAATAGGTTCCAATCACTGGAAACTGTTTGTGAAAGATGTGATCGACCTGGACATCTTGCCAAGGGCTTCCTTGGGGTGTTACTAGAGAAACAAAAGATTCTTAATAATTCTCAAAAGCCAGAGTTTTTAAAAGCTAAAAGGACAGGTCTGATAAGTCTGAAAATAAAGAGTGCATGGTTGTCTGGCCATAACACATTTACTTGGCTAGGAAATTGGAGGAAGCACAACAGAAAGTGAAGGAAAACAAAGAACAAAAAGCTATTTTTGTCGAAACTGATTTGAAAGCTACAAAAGGAGAACATCCATGGATTCTTGATAGTAGATGTTCCTATCATATGACAGGAGACTTAAAGTTACTGAAGAATGTGAAAGACTTCAAAGAAGGTTCAGTGACATTTGGAAATGATGAATCTCTAAGGATCAAAGGTGTTGGATCAGCCATTATTGGAAAAGAAAATATGAAATCTAGGAAAACACTATATGTTGATGGATGAAACATAACCTGTTAAGTGTGTCACAACTCTGGGATGAGGGAAACAAATTAATATTCCGAAAAGATGGATTTTTTTGTGAAAAGTGAAAATGATGGAAATATAGTAACAAGAGGCCAACGTACAAGAGGGAATCTATTCCAAGTTGGTGATGTGAAAAACTCTGGTTACATGAGTGTGGTAGATGAAAATAAATTATGGCATAAAATGCTGGGTCACATGTGTCAGAGAAATATTTTCAAGTTATCAAAGTGATACAGTGTTCGGGATATGCCTAATTTATCAAGATAAAGAGATCGGTGTTGCACTATTTGTGAGAAAGAAAATATTACTATTTCTATGCACAAAAGAGTTGAAATTCACTCAAAAAGACCCTTGGAACCCAAACACTCAGATATATGTGGACCAATGAGAAAGAAATTTTCAAATGGATATAAGTACTTCATTAATTTCATTGCTGACTTTACTCGCATTACTTGTGTTATGTACATGAGACATAAGTCAGATGCTCTGACAATGTTTAAGAGTTTCATAAAGAAAGTAGAGAAGGAATGTGAGTATTCAGTGAAGAAGTTGAGAACTGATAATGGTGGTGAGTATAATAATGAATATTTTGAAAGTTATATTGAGAAACATGGAATTCGGCATGAGTTCAGTTCACCATACACACCTCAACAAAATGGGGTGGCTGAAAGAAAGAATCGAAGTCTGGTGGAAATGGGGAGAACTATATTACTTGAACATAGTCTTTCTCATTATTATTGGAGGCAATCCATGAGTACTGCTATGTATATTCAAAACTGATGTTTCTATAGGAAACACTCAGATATGACTCCATATTAAATGTTCTATGGAAAAACTCCAATTTTGAAACACTTGAGAGTGTTTGGGAGTCCATGTATTATAAAGAAGAAAGGTGGAAACCTGGGAAAGTTTGAGCAAAGAGGATATGATGGAATTTTTCTTGGATATTATTTGGAAGGAAGAGGATATAGATGCCTCAAAAAAGAAACAGGAAGAATTATTGATTCTTCAGATGTAAAAGTTGTTGGAAATGCTGAGAAAGAAAAGAAATCCTATTTTGATGTTGAAGTCGAGCAGGATAGAGAATATTTTGTTAACAATTATGATAATGATTCAAACTATGTTAATCATACTCAAGAAGAGGAATCTGACTCAAAGATCTCAAGTGATGAGGATGGAGTTCAAACAACTCATCCTAGGTTGAGGAAGCAAGTGGATGCTCAAAACATTATTGGAGATAAATATCAGAGGGTCCAAACAAGAAGAACAACAAATGCTATATCACATACTTCTCTTTATTCAAAAGTTGAACTGAATGATGTAAATGAAGCATTTGAGAATCCAAAATGGGTTCATGCTATGAATCAAGAGCTTGATCAGATAGAGAAGAATGATACTTGGGAACTTGTACCCAAGCCGGACAATAAGAACATTATTGATACAAAGTGGGTTTTTCGGAACAAGATGAATGAAGAATGTAAAGTAATAAGAAAAAAAAGAAAGATTGGTCTGCAAAGTGTATTCACCAATTGAAGGAATTGATTTTGATGAAACCTTTGCTCTAGTGGCAAGATTAGAAACAATCAGAATCTTTCTTGCTATTGCTGCACAACGAGGTTACAAAATCATTCAAATGGATGTAAAATCGGCATTCTTGAATGGTGACCATGACGACGATGTTTACATTGATCAACCTTGTGGATTTGTTATTGGAAAGTATGAAATTTATGTGTGCAGGTTGAATAAGGCTTTATATGGGATAAAATAGGCTCTAAGAGCATGGTATTCTAAATTATATACTTGCTTAAAGAAGATTCACTTTAAGAAAGGGAGAGTTGACAACAATCTCTACATCAAGGAATGTCAAGAGTTTTCACTGATCATTACTGTTTATGTCGATGATATTATATTTGTTTGAAATGATGAAAGATCGTGTGAAAAATTTGTTGAGGAGATGAAGAAGTTATTTGATATGTCCACGCTGGGAGAAATGAAGTACTTTCTTGGGCTAAAAATTTCACAGAAGAAGAATCACTTTTTTTTGTCTCAAGAAAAGTATGCTAAGGAACTTTTGAAGAAGTTTGGCCTTGAAAATTCGAAACCAGTTTTCACACCGATTTCAGTGGGAACCAAGTTTTATAAAGATGTAGAAGGCAAATAAGTTGATTAGAAAGAGTTTAGAAAGCTGATTGGAAGTCTGTTGTATTTGACTACCTCAAGACCCGACATCGTCTATGCTGTCACTTTATGTGCAAGATTTCAGAGTGCTCCTAAAGAATCACATTTTATTGCTGGAAAAAGAATTCTTAGATATATCAAAGGCATAACAAATTTTGTAATCTGGTATGACGACTCTAAAAATATTGATCTATTCAGGTATTCTAATGTTGATTGGGAAGGAAATGTTGATGATCAAAGATCCACATCTGGTGGAGATTTCTTTCTGGGGAAAAGTTGTGTTAGTTGGCATAACAAGAAACAGAATTCAATAACTCTTAGCACAGTTGAAGCTGAGTATGTTGTTTCTACTCAAGCTTCAACTCAACTAATGTGGATGAAGACTTAGCTAGAATATCTACATGTTGAAGTAAAGCTACCATTTCTCTTGGGTTGTGATAATCAGAGTGCAATCAATCTTACAAGAAATCCAGTACAACATTATCGTTAAAAACACATTGATAGAAAGTACCACTTCATCAAAGAGTAGGTTGAAAATAATGAATTGAGGCTGGAGTATGTTCCTACATCTGAACAAGTTGCTGATTTATTCACAAGACTGTTACCGAAGGAACTATTTGCAAAATTGAGGTTGAACATGGGTGTCCAACCTCCTTCTCATCAAGGTTAAGGTACGTGTTTTTTTCCCCACTCACATCTTTCCTTTGGATATTGTTGTCAAGGGGGAGAATTATTTCATAAATCTATCCTTATGGAAGCATAAATAAAGGGGGAGTTTTGGGTAAGCTGTGAATCCTGCATGTATGTGTGTGAACTATTCTAACTATTTTTTGGAGTGGTTGTAGGAAAAAATTTTGTTTTCAGGAAAGTCAACAAATTGAAGAATGCTGACGTAGAAGCTTGAAAGATGATCTGAAGAAGGCTGAGGAGGTACGCTCATGAGATTTCATAGTCACTGCTTTTGGATAGCATGGTTTTGGGTGTCAATAATTCTTGTTTCCTATAATGAGTTAGCTCATGTAGGATTAGAATTGTTGATAAGTAATCCATTTCTTAAGTTTACAAAGTTCAGTGATTTATGAATCATGGCTGACAATAAAATCCAAAGGGGGAGATTGTTGGGACCAAGTTGGATGGATAATAAAGTAAGAAAAGTTTGCTGTTACAGAGTTTTGTCTTTTTTTGTTAAAAATATAAATCAATTCACTTTGTAAAGAACTTGGAAATCAGACGATTCTTTGATGATTTTTATTTTACAATCATCTCAAGTTTGGAGAACTTGTGGTGCAAGCCGTATGAAGGATAAAGAGAGTAAAGAAGTGTTTTTGGAAAAACACAATTCAACATCATACTATCCAAAAAATGGCAAAGGCAAGAAGCCGGCGCACAGGTGGCAGCGCGTAGGTGGCGGCGTGCAAGTGGCAGCACGTAAGTGCTATAGAGGCATGCAAGTCATATTTCAAAAATAGAATTATTTCAAAAATATGGAAAAGGAAAGAAAGTGGCGTGCATGTGGTGGCACGCAGGTGGTGGCACGCAGGTGGTGGCGCGCAGGTGGTGACGCACAAGTCTAGGTCATGCAAGTCAACAAAATGCCTATAAATAGATGACTAGCCTCCTTATTTTTTATTCTCAACACTTGAGAATTATTTTTGAGCTTTGGGCGCGCAGGTAGAGAGTTGGGCACGCATTTTGAGAGTTTTTAGAAGGTGCACAGGTTGGGGGGGGCAGGTGTTGGTGCGTAGGTTGCATGAAGGCAGCACGTCTGAATGGCAGTGCATAGAAAGAGGCGCACAGGTTCCCGACGCGCAGGTCTCGGTCGCGCAGGTCAAAGTGGGCGCGCAGTCTGCTTTGCTCTAGGGGTTCGTCCCAGCTTCTGGGTAGGAAAGAATAAGAAGAGGCACGCAAGTATAAGGCACACAGGTATAGGTCGCGCAGGTCCAAGTGGGTGCACATGCTGTTTTTCTTCAGGGGTTTATGCCATCTTCTGGGTAGGAAAGTGAAGAATTGATTTGAAGGATTTGATTTGAATAAGCTCATTAAGAAGCATTGATCCATTGTGTTACCCTATATGTGCTAAGAGGGATCACACACACTATTGGAATTTTTTCAAAGTGCTACACAAGTGTAAGGGTATATCCTACTCGTTGTATTCCACATCAAAGGATTGTTTTCTAGTGGATTGTGTGGTGCTGGATTGTTTCCATACCATACCAAGGATGTAGCTACTCTTGTTGAGTAGTGAACCTTATAAATCTTGTGTTCACGTGGTTGTGTGTGTTCAGTAGGGAAGAAAATCATTAACAGGAGGCGAAGGTTGTTTCAAAAAGGGGGAAACTTAAAATGAACAAGATATCACTGATTCACCCCCTCCCCCTCTCAGTGATACTTGGATCCTAACTAGGAAATTCATAACCTATTCATTCAAATACCTATATCCTAGTACTTTTTCAATTTGTATCTTTAGTTAGGATATAATTAACTAATTTTTAGAAATGAGTATATTCATAACACTTCCTTTCATATAAGGTACAAACACTACCCAAAAGTGGGGAACTTGTTTCAAAGACTAATATCTATAACACATATCTGTAGCTTACTCTGATTATCTAGGTACTATCAATGATTTGTGATGAACATCCCATAATTTCCAAATCCCCAAATATGGATAACTTGAATGGTAGTAAGGTTTTTCTAGAATGTTTAATTTGAAGAAATATTTAAGGAGTTGAATAAGAGTATATTCATTTCACATTCAATAAAACTTCCCATAAGTGGATAAATGTTTTTCATCATCAGTGATTCTTTGAAGAAGAAAGTAGGTTCTGTACTCATCAAAAATGATAATGTAATAGCATGTTCCTTAAGATAGTTTTTGTTTAGATATTAAAATTATCTAAATCATCATCTGGATTTAGCTTCAATAATATTTGTATAAATAATTTGATGCATTATATCTATGGAGAGATTTGTTACATATATATGTATATCAAAATATCATTACGTATATATTCATGTATAATGAGCTAAAATGTTCCAACAAATATGTTTAAAGTTGATAAAGGACTTCAAATGATCAGTCCATTGCCATCTCTGGAAGAAGAATAAAGTGGCTGCTACACTAAGTAGAAAAGATCATATAAAATTATCCTTGATGAGGATTCATAATGATCCAATCCTCTTTGATATATAAAGGATATCTATAAAAATCATAAAAGAACGTCATATTACCAAACACAAATTATTACTCAACCATCGGTTTTAGAGAAGATAAAGAAAGCACAAATGGATGTTTAGGAAATAAAATATAATATAGATGCTATAAGAAAAGGGAAATACTTAGAGGAAAACATTAATCAAGAATGGGTTGTAAGATTTGGGGCATGGTTATGCATACCCTCAAAACTAGAGGTAAGTAAGGATATATTAAATGATATTCATAGCTCAAAATTCTCTATCTACTTAAGGAGAACAAAGATGTATATAGACATTTTAGAGCACTTCTGTAAGGAAAATATGAAGTAGGATATTACTTGTTATTCGTCAAAGTGCTTGGTATGGAAAAAAGGGAATATAGAAAGGAAAAACGTCCAAGTGGATGATGTAGTCATCACCAATACCAATATATTAAGGGGATAATATCACTAGTGATTTTAATGGTTATTCCGACGAAATCAAAAGTAAATAATGTAATATGGGTTATAGTGGACTATTTTACAAAGACTTATGACTATATTTATATTTGATTGGGATTTTCACTCATTCAACTTGTATTTTTAAGAATTAAAGAAATAGTAATGTTGTATATAATTACACTATTGATTATATTTGATCAAGATTTGGGGTTTACCTAAATGTTCTACAAAAATAATCAACATGACCAGAACATTGAGTTGAACTATAGTATGACCTATCACCCCTAGACTAATAACCAATCTAAAGGGACCATATAGAAACTTTAGTACATGTTTAGATCCTACTCTAAGAACATTAAAGCAGTCTATGATCAATATCTTCCATTGGTCACATTCTCATTCAATAATAGCTTCCACTCAAGCATTCAGATGGGTCCTTCTAAAGCACTCTATTGGAATAAATATATAAGTCCTACTTATTTTGATTTAGTTAGAGAATGAAATAAATTGGGTCTCAAACTTATTGAAGAAATATAAAATAAGGCCAGTTTCATTTAGCAACACATCATATTATTACATATTTGATAAAAGAATTATGTTAAAAATCATCAATGACACCTAGTGTTTTAAGTTAGAGATAAATTATTTCTTTTCATATATCCATGGAGGATGATTATGAGGTTTGATAATAAGGTAAATCTAAGTAATGGATACATTATCCCCTTTGTTATTCATTATTGCAATTGATCTAAGGAATACTGACTACCACTCCCACTAAACCTACCTCAAGTGCATGAAATGTTCAATGTATCCATCTTAGGGATGCACATACAAAGTCCCTCACATGTACTAAATAGAGAGGCGTGAAAGTTGGATTATGATCTCTCTTTTTAGGAGTATCCAGTGAAGATGTTGGATTGTAGAGATAAATTTTGTTGGTTTCAGGTGTAGAGGTATTGTACAGTGGTGGGTGATATATTAAAATTTCTTTTAACAATAATTTCCTGAAACCAAGAGTGAGGATATTTCACATCAAATTTATAATTAATTTACTTAATATATAAAGAAATAAATACTTGGTCTTAGGATAATTCTTCATTGATGATTTTTTATCCTCTAAAAAGGCCCTTCTGGAATTCCTTTATTGTATTTGTGAGGATCCAAGGGTAGTGTCCCTCTAGCAGTGATCCACATATACTTCAATGGTATCCGAACAACGACACTCATTTTCAGGGTGCAAGAATGTTGAATCAAATGTCTTGCATTGTTCCTTCATGGTTGATCATTCTTAAGTTTGGAAGAAATTATATCTTGGGTTTCTCATTCTTGAGAGGTGTAGAGGAGGATTCGTGATAGAATTTGTTGTGAGCAACAATTCTTTATTCCCAAAATTGGAATTAGTTTCGAATGGATTACACAATAGACGTAGTCATTTATTTATAGATCTAGGGTTTTGGTTAAAATATTTAATTTCATAAGAGACATTTAATATAATTATAACCATTATTGAAATCTCATGACACATAATAATAATAATAGTATTATTATTTTGTGGTGCAACAACTTATGAAAAATGGATAAATAACATTTACTAACTCATAAATAATTATTTTATCACCAAACAAGGTCTTAGTCTATTCAAACTCCTCTTGTATTTATTGAACACCTGAATAAATATTTTATTCTCTTAAATTAATATTTTATTCAAAAACTAGTAAATAAATTTTTATTAAATATTTAATAAAATAAATAAATATATTTTATTCACAATCTGGTGAATAAATATTTATTTAATTTAGGCGATCAATATAAATTAAATAAAATTATTCCTCAGTATTGAGAATAATATTTATTCCATTAATTAAATTTAAATATAATCTAATCAAGACCACCAGAAACAGTTAGTGTGTGAACCTCTAGGATTCTTTCTTATAGGCATTAGGCGGGCTTTTATAAAGTCCAAGATTACTATTTAGAAATGGGTTAAGGAACCCAAGAGAAAGAACTTATATCCATAATGACGATAACTACTTAAGAATGCTCATTTTGTATTATAATCCCTTTGTTCCATAATCTCATCAAGAAGGTTGCATGATGGTGTCATCAACCTATATGCTTGATACATCATTATTTGACTACCTGAAATAAAATCATCATCACACCATTGTAATGGAATTTAGGGCGATGTTTCTATTTCAATCAAAGGGACAAGATATCAACTTCCATAAATATGGAAGGGAAAAATCCTTTCTTGACTTTTCCATTAATAAAATGTCATTCATGATGCACCTAAAGTACCCTACTTCCTGCCAACATATGGCGTGATAGTTTTCATTAGAAAATATTGGCGCATGGGTCGTGAGATGCATTAATTATAATCTAAATGTATAAGGACCATTACGCATGCTCGCTAATAGGAATATACAATGACAACAAAACATGTGGAATTCCTACTGGTCGGCCTGTTCTCATAATATTCCATCTTGTATATTACCAAATTCGAACTTCATGAGAAGAATACTCATTTGATTATGAGTACTCACACCTAATGGCCTATATACAATGTGTCCCATAATCATACATTATCCAACCATATAACTATATTATGAATATTGGTATAACACTTCAAGGTTCTCATCATGGCAGGGAACTACTATGACCTTATCAATGTGAAAAAATAATCTAGGATATTATTACATTATGTTCATACAGAATAATGAACAATATGTAATAAGATGTTTAATTTATTATTTAATACATAAAATACTCATGTAATCAAAGTACAAATAGTTGGTTCTAGGAAACCAACTATAAAAAACTTTCACTTGGACTGGAGCCAACTGCATATAGCTTTCAGTCCACTAGACCTCAAAAGATAATTATGTTTTTGCTGAGTCAAGGCCTTATTCAAGGGGTCCACTATGTTTTCTTCAGTGAAAATAATTCTCACTAGAACTTCACCTATCAACAAAAAAATCCCTCAAGAGATGATACTTCTGAAGTATGTGCTTCTTCTGCTGATGTGACCTTGTCTCTTTTGCAAGAGCCACCACTATAGTATTATCACAATAGAGTGTGATGATATATTTAATTCTAGGTACCACATCAAGATCTTGGATGAAATTTCACATCAAAACTACTTATTTAGCTAACTCAGAAGTTTCAATATACTCGGACTCTGCTATAGAATCTACAACCACATCCATCTTTGAGCTCTTCTAGCTCATAAAACCTCCATTCAAAGGGAATATGTATCCTATTTGTGACTTCATGTCATCTTGATCAGTTTGGAAACTAGAATCTTCATATCCTATGATTAATATTTCCTCATATTCTCTATAAACCAGGGTCATATCCTTAGTTCATCTCAGATACTTATGGATAGTCTTGACTGTCATCCAATGGTGGTCACCCAGATCTAGTTGATATCTACCTATCACACTTAATGTGTAGGAGACATATAGCCTATTAGATATCATAGAATAAATGACTAACCCAATCATTGATGCATATATAATCCTTGAAATTCTATTTATTTCCTAATAGGTACGAGGACACAATTTTTTAGGAAGATGAATCCATGTGATGCTGGAAACAATCCCCTCTTCAATTGTTCCATACTAAATCTATTCAGTTTTTTTTCAATGTATTTACTTTGACTTTGGCTGAGAAACCTCTTAGATATATCATGATGGATCTTGATCCCAAGAATATATTTTTCCCTTCCCATGTCTTTCATGGAAAATCAATTATTCAACCCTTACTTAATAGACTATGAGACTGGTATTTCATTTCTAGTAAGTAATATGTCATTAACGTATACTATTAATAAAATGATTTCACTCCCACTAAACCGTTTATAGACACAAGGCTCACATTCATTATTAATAAACACAAATTCCATTATGGATTCATCAAAATGAATGTTTCATGACTTGGATGCTTCATTTAATCTATAAAAGGATTTTTATAACATTAATACCTTATTGTCATCCTTTGGAGTCACAAAACCTTCAGGTTGTTTCATGTAGACATCTTTCTGAAGGTTCTTATTAAGGAAGGCTATTCTGACATCCATTTTCCAAATCTCATAGTCATGGTAAGACATAATGGTAAGTATAATTCTGATGGATTTCAGCATTTCAACTTGTGAAAAGGTTTTATCATAGTCAATACCTTAATTATTTTTAAACCCTTTTGCAACCAGTCATGCCTTATAGGTACTAACTTGTCCTAACATGTCTAATTTCTTCTTGAATATCCATTTTCAACTAACAGGATTTATATAAACTAAAGGAACTATGGAAATACATACATGATTTTGGTACATTGAATCCATTTCAGATTTCATGGCTTCTTTCCACTTGGAAACATCTGTTACACTTACTGCTTCTGTGTAGGTTAGAGGATCATTATTATCAACTAATAATGAGTAACCATCATCGATAACTAGAAAACCATATTGTTCTAGTTATCTAACCTCTCTTGTACTCCTATGTAGTTCTTGTGTATCTCTAATAGTTTCTTCTTCCATGAGGATTTGTGGAATCTGATCTAGTACCTACTCTTATGTTCCTTGACTCTCGACTTCATCAAAGTTTATCTCACTCCCACTATCTCTTTTAGCGATGTCCTCCCTATCAAGGAATATGGTGTGTCTTTCTACTATAAACCTTTCGTATAAGGGGTCATATAGATAACATTCCCTTATTTATTTTGGGTATCCTATAAAGGTACACTTTATTCTTTTAGGTGAAAGTTTATTACCTAAATATTTCTTAACAAATGATTCACTTCCCCGCACATGTAAATTAGATAACATGGTTTTTCTTCCACTCCAAAATTTTTATGTAATACCATTTATCAATTCAGTAGGTATTTGGTTTAGTATGTGTGTTGATATTTGTAATGCATATCCTCAAAAGGATAATGGAAGACTTTCATGAGTCATCATTGATCTCACCATGTCCAACAAGCTGCAGTTCCTCCTTTAGCTTACACCATTCCATTGAGGTGTGTAAGGAGAAGTGAGTCGGGAGAGGATCCCAAACTCCTGTAAGTAGTCAATGAATTCTTGATTAAGATATTCTCCCCCTCGTTCTGAGTGGAATTTCTTAATCTTCCTACCAAGATGGTTCTCAACTTCATTCTTTTATTCCATTAATTTTACAAAATAATCCAACTTATACCTCATTAAGTAAATATATAAATATCAACTAAAATAATTAGTAAAAGTTATTAAGTATGATTACCCACCCCTTACTTCAGTAGGAAATGGTCCACACACATCAGTATTAGCTAATTCTAGAAGATATTTAACCCTTTAACCTTTCCCACTAAATGGGGCTTTAGTCATTTTTCCTTGTAAACATGCATGACATAAATCAAGTGGTTTTAGTTTGAAATGATATAAATATCCATCTTGATGTAGTTTTGTCAATATTTTTTCATTTACATAACTTATCTGGTGATGGAAAATTTTAGTGTGGTATGATTCATGTGAAGTAACTTCATTATCAACTTCCATTACTTGGTTCTTGTAATAAAACATGTAAAGACCATTATGTAAATGTGATTTACCATAAAAAATGATATCTTTATGAATGAAGCAAAACTTATTTTCAATTTTGAAAATGAATCTAGTTGTATCTAGTCTGGATATAGAAATAATGTTTTTAGTAACTGACAGAACAAAATAAAAACCCTTTAAAACCAAGATCATTTCAGTCGACAATGTGAGGTAGTAGTCCCTGATAGCTACAATAGTAAGTTTATCTCTATTGGATGCTCGTAGACCTACCTACCCTCAATAATTGTTTTTGAATCTAGTTGGTTCCTATATTTGAATACATATGTGAGCATCACAAGCTATATCTAATACCCAATTTTTAAAAAAAATAAAAATTTCACTTGATAACAAATACACCTGAAGCTTCCCCTTGCTTATTTAGCTAGGTGTAATTTTTCTTCTAGTGGCCCTTCTTTGCACATGTGAAATAGATAGAATCTTATTCCCTTTCTTCCCCTTTGATATTCATATTCATGGAATTGTGTGAAGAAGTTTTTGGATTAAATCACTTTTCATTCCCTTTTTGTTTGTTCACCATAAAGACAAAAGGATTTTTGCGCTTCATATATTTATCTACATGGCGAAGGCGGATAATAAGATCTCAAAGAGACTTCTCAATTTTTTTCATATTAAAATTTACAACAAAACTGGAGATGCCCTAAGGGGGTAATACCAGAATAAGATCGGTGCCTAGTTCTTTGGGGAGTTTAAATCCTAGAACCTCTAGGCACTCAATGTAGCCAATGATCTTGACTACATGAGTCCTAGCTAGGGAACCATCTCTAAGATTACTCTAAAAGTGAACCTTGTAAATATCAAATTGTTCATATCTAGATCTCTCTGGGTAAATACCATAGAGGTGATCAAGCATGCTATAGTCATCCATGTTTTTATGAGACTTCATGAGTTCACTAGACATAGATGAAAGCATCAAACATTGAATGTCAGCCTAGTTGTTCATATTTTTTTCGTAGACTAGGAACTCTTCATAACTCACCTATTGAGTAGGTGGATTAGGCATTGAGGATTAAAGAACATAAGATTTCCATTCATGGTGTAGAATAATCGGAAGGCATTTAAACTAGACCAGAAAGTTACTTTTAATTAGAATATTTTCTTTATCCAATATTGATTGTAGAGATAGTGAGCCTTTTAATTTATTCTATAATTAAAAGAGTAGATTATTATTAATTTTCTTGATTATAGATTTTGTGAGAAATAATTAATTGATTTTATAAAATCTCCCTCTATTTTATCAAGTCCCAATATCACTCACCATTGAACTTGTAATTTCAAGTTACTAGGATATTATAGTGGAAAGGATCTATATTCACATCTACATAACCCCAAAAGGGGTTGGTCAAGATATTTTGATGGTATTTAGGTAGGAAATTCTTTGCCAACTATGGGATTTTGTCTCCTTAATCTATTGAATGGACTCCCCAATCCAGAAATCCTGACTTGAATTTTCTCAACACTTTCCTCCAAATTACACCAATTCTATCAAGGGATACTTTTATTGATATAAAATGGTTAACTCAACCTGAAACTTTCATAATAACTCCCCTTATAAAAGTAAGTTTCCTAACAAGGGTTGGTCAAACACATAGTTTTTTTTACTTTTGTTCCTAATAAAGTAATGGTGGGCTTAGTCTAACTTAATATTAGATTTAGTGATTTTATTTTATACACATAAATTTTTATCTTGTTTTATCTTTTAAATTTCTTTCTAATAGTTAAGTAGATGTTTACTTAATTAATAAACAATGTTTTGATAATAAAAAATTACGCATAATTATTTTTATTTAAATTCATTCTTTTCATATTAATTCATTCATTTATGTGATCATATTATTGCATTAATAGATATAATTATAATGCATTAGATAGAAAATAATTAATTAATTAAATGACCCGATCATGATATTATATAATGGTTGATTTAATTATAATATATTAAATCATCCTATGACCTAGGGGATATAACTATTTATATCATACTTGGAATGAGCTACTGCATTCCATATGTCCACCTATGTATCACCGATTTGGCATCATTATTATTCTATATTGAACATTCCCCTTGTGCCTTGGGATGATCCATCAATTGTAAATATTTATTACTTACATCCAGGTGAGGGAGAACAAAGGATTGGTTAAAGGTAATTATATAAATATCCTTTGACAAGAAAGTCGTACATAATAATGAAGGGAGGGATGGCTCGCAGTCAATCTTTTAATTTAATATTAAATAAATGTAAAACCATGCAATAAATTTAATTAAATAAATTCCAACACATACATAGGTCTTGGTGAAGCTTATGAACAATCACACATACAACTAATACACAAAATTAAATGGATAACATTCATTTATTCATTCTTTTATTATTTAAGATAAATGCACTTGCATTAATAAATTAATTATTTATTTATTTAATTCCCTTTCATCTTAACGATAATATGATCTTATTTAGAGATATGTATAATTAATGGAATTCATGAAAAATAAATGGAAAATCCAATAATGAAATATTAATTACAATAAATTAATTAATCATTTTAAAATTATTTAAAATCATTGTTAAATTATCAAACACACAATGGTATGCTAATGAATAAAATAGGGTTTTAATTCTACAATTTAAAATTTAATGTAATTTTAATTTTGTCTATTAATGGTATAATACACAGTGTGTACATACAACTACACACCATGTGCCTCAATTGTCATATATCCAAGTCACATGCTTGAGGATTTTTTGTGTTGACTCATCTAAACTATATAGTGTTGACATACCAATTACACACCCTTTATATGATTGTTGTATTCCAGGTTGGCTCGATCAAAAAGTTGTGTGAAATAAAATCATGGCGTGTAATTAATTACACAATGCATCTAGATACATTGCGCATGGGAATACAACGTGTGCTATGACCGCAAATCGTGTAACCAGGTTTTATCAGACAATGATTTGGCACTTCCTAAAGCATCTCAAGTCATTCTTCATTTTTTCTTAAACCATTAATAAAACGAGTCACTAAACTAAGATTATTAATGTGTCAATAACAAGTTAATTCAAATTGGATTAAAGAATGAATAACATGAAATAAAATCTAACCAAAATTTTGTAAAGATCAATAATCAAACAGAAAATTATAAATTTAAAAGGTGACTGCTCGGATGCCACTAGTTGGTTATGAGCACAGCAGAAGTATGTGGTGGTAGGTGATATATTAAAAAAATTTAAATAATCATTTCTTAAAACCAATAGTGGGGATATTTCATGTCAAATTTATAATTAATTTATTTAATATCTGAAGAAATAAATACTTGGGCTTATGAACTGTATTCGTTGATGATTATTGATTATCCAAAATGGCCCTTTAAGATTTCCTTTGTTGCGCTTGTGAGGATCAATGGGTGGGATCCCTATAATAGTGATCCACATTTGCTTCAATGGTATCTGGACAAAACCACTTGTTCTCCAGGTGCAAGTGCAACAAATTGAATGTCTTATGTTGTTTGTTCTTGATCATTCTTTCTTCGATCTTGAAGAAATTATCTCTTGAGTTTCTCATTCTTGAGAAGGATAGAGGAGGAGGAGTTGAGAGAGAATTCTTTGTGTGCAACAATTATATACTCCCAAACATGGAATTAGTTTCAAATGAATTACACAATCAACGTAGTCGTCTATTTATAGAGCTGGGATTTCAGATACAAAATTTAATTTCATAACATCCATTAAATATAATTATAACCATTAATGAAATCTTATTCCACATAATAATATTATTATTTTGTGGTGCCCCAACTTGTGAAAAATGGATAAATAACATTTAATGACTCATAAATATTTATTTTATCATCGAACACGGTCTTTTTCCGTTCGAACTCCTCTTGTGTTTATTGAACACCTGAATAAATATTTTATTCTCTGAAATAAATATTTTACTCACAAACTAGTAAATAAATATTTATAAAATATTTAATAATATATATATTTTTTATTCACAATACAGTGAATAAATATTTATTTAATCTATGTGATCAATATAACTTAAAAAAATTATTCCTTTGTATTGAGAATAATATTTATTCCATTAACTAAATTCTAATAGAATTTAATTGAGAGCACTAGTTACACTTAGTGTCTGACCCTCTAGGATTTTTTCTCATTGGAATTAGGCAGGCTTGCCTAAAATCCAAGAACATTTTCTAGAAATATATTAAGGCACCCAAGAGAAAGAACATAAATTCGAAATGATGAAAACTATAAATGAACACAGATAGTTTAATATAATCCCTTTGTCACGTACTCTCATCAAACAGGTTGAATAATAGTGTCATCAACTTATATGCTTGATACATTATTCTTTGACTATCGAAAATAAACACATCATTGCACCATGTCCAGGGAATTTAAGGTGATGATTCTATTTCAATCAAAGGGACAAGATATAAACTTCTATAAATATGGAAAATAAAAATCATTTCCTAACTTATTTATTAATAACATGTCATTCGTGACACACCCAATTTACTCTACTTCCCACCAATATATGGCGTGAAAGTTTTCATCAGCAAATCTATGTGCACGAGTCATGACATGCATTAATGATAATATTAATGTCTAATGACCATGACACATGATCACATATAGGAATATCTAATGACACAAAATCATGTTGAATTCCTACTGGTGGGTATGTTCTTATAATCTCCCGTCTTGAAAATTGCCTATTTTGAACTTCATGAGAAGAAGTCACATCTTCTTATGAGTATTCACACCTGACGGTCTATATAATATGTTTCCCATTATAGTAAGTTTTCCAACCACATAACTATATTAAGAATATTGTCATAGAACTTCAAGGTTATCATAATATAGGGGAACTATTATGACCTTATCAATGTGGAAACTCTAAGAAATTATTGCATTATGGTCATATAGAACGATGAACAATATGTAATAAGATGTTTAATTTAATATTTAATACATCAAATATTCATGTAATCAAAGTAAAAATAGATTCTTATAGGAAACCAAATATAACAAGTTTCTATACAACAAAGAAACTCCCCTTATCAATTTACTTTGTAGAAACCATATGTATGAAGATGCAACATGGTAACCTAAGGAAGAAATGAAACAAATACACCCCATTAGTTTTCATGTTAGTGTATGAAATGAATTTTCAAAGTTAAAATTTCAAAAGGGTGGACTGTTGTAATGACTCATACTTTTATCTATGGAATTTTCCATCTTGATAAAAATACATCATATTTAGTAATATAGAATTTTATAAAACTCTTTAATCATGTAAAACCAAAATAACATTATTATGTTAATTTAGTGAATTACATTTATAGTATAAATATACCAAATAAAAAAATACAATGGTAAAATAAACACAAAAAAAGGAAAATAACTAAAATAAGGTAACTTTTATCATCTTAGTCTCCTTGAATAATCATACTCAAGAAAAACATGGTAAAAAATATTAGTAATTTAATAAAAAAAAATTAAAATGAAGAATATATCCATGGTAGAAATTAAATTTAATGGTTAATAAAGGAAATGGGGGGGTATTTATAAGATGTATAAAAAATATATAACCATGGAATATATTTAAATTCGAATAGAAACCCGATTTTTTGGAATAGTGACTAACTAATAGAATAGTAACCTAACGATTGGATTAGTAAAACAATATTTGGGTATCCTATAAAATAAAAATATAGGAAACATATATCATAAGATAATTTTATTAAAATTTTAAATATAAGAAAATAAATATCTAACACAATGAAATAATAATTATATTTTTAGAAAACATATATGTTATATTTTTATTAACATATATAATTTTAATAAATTTTAAAAATTTAAATGAAATTTTATTCTCATGAAAAAAATTGAAATAAAAATATTATTGTTTATATAAATGGGAAAATAATTTTTTAAAATTGTAAGTAATTTTTATGTCGGTTGAAAATTGGATGGTGTCATAAAAATTATTATTTTTAATAAATAATGATTTTATTTTAAAAAAATTAAATTTATTATATTTAGAAAATTATTTTGATAGAATAGATGTTATTTTTGGAATACACACCTCAAAATTAGCTTAGGGTTATATTTTGATATTTTTCTAAAAGGGTTTAATTTTTAGTGAATTGTGACATATGAAAACATAAGATATTTTAAATTATAAGTTAATATAGTATTAATTAATTATATTATGATTTAATAAATCATAATCTCTACCTCAAATGTACTAATTACTATTTATAATCATAATAATTATAACTATTGGTAGTCTTGAGAAAAAATAATAAACTAATGAATATATTTTTTTTCGAAAACACCCCTCTTCCTCTGTTATAAATTCCACCATAGTTCTCCTCATGCCTTAAAATTATTATATAATCCAAAATCTATAAAAATATATCTCAAACACTCATATACAACTAATATTGTTTCCCATTAGAGTCCCACCCCTTATTTGGTTTTGTGTGATAACTATTTTTTGGGTTACATGTTGGAAGATCAAGAAGTTTATTTTCTAGAAGTTACACTTGAAAATCCAGATAGAGGTATTACACTAAATCCATGGGATTTATGGATTTATATATAATAAGTATATTCAATAGAGTATAATAATCAGTTGAATAGATTTTTTATGGGATCTTTAGAGCATCAGGTTAGGGAAAGTACATTAGATAATGATATTACATGAAGGTGATTCCAACAGTAGTAACTTGATGGATTATTCCATCAAATAGAGCATAGTGGAATACAAGTTTGGGAATGATGAGGAAGATACTTTGATTTATTTACTTAGTATTTGGTCAAAATTTAGAGTTATTTAATGTGGTGGATGGGAAATTTCACTTCAGGTAGCTGAAAAGAAGTCCAAATCATGTGAAGGAAGTATATAAGTTCATGAGTTCCATGAACTTTGGTAATGGGAAATTGAAGACGTTGCTATGAAAAATAGAAAATAGAGATTTAAAAAAATCATTATAGTAAAGTGTTGATTATGTTAACTATTCAATTGGATTTTTTGGTTAATCCAAAAAATGATACCAAGGAAATAGAGGTTTCACTGTCCAATAGAGGGTATCCTATGAATTATGGATGGCAGTGTTGACTGGTTGATCGGATATGAACACTATATAAGTGGGTTCACTCCAAATTTTAATGGTATAAATTATGAATACATTAAAATTATCAATGAGATAAGGAATATTTATCTTTTTAAGGGTCATTCTTGAGAGTATATAGGTGCTAGAGGCAGAAATGTCGACGATTGAAGACCATGAGGAGGAGCACTAAAAGATGTAACTTCTAAATATTAATTGATACTTATTTTAGTGGTTTGAGTAGTGTTTAAAAAATTGCAATTATTTAAATCATATTTATACTATTTTTATGGAATTAAGTGATTTATCTATTATCCAATATATATATAACACAATTTCTGAACCATGTAATTTGTGTGTTCATTGTGTATGTACTTTGTTCTTTCATATATGTTTGTTCATCACGTGCTTTATTATTTGTGTACTGATCATAAGTAAGATCACGAGGTTACCAAAACCAAAAGTGGAGGAAGACTTGGGGTGGTGTTTTTGGTACTTGGATATCTTAGTTTTTGTCTTCAAAGTCACACAGGGATGAATTAACCAAAAGTGGGATTTTATTCTAGTGATCGAAGTTTCATTGTGTTGGAATAATGGAAGAAGGAAAATCTGTTGGTTGGTTCCTATGATCACATACATACTAATAAGTATCATATCTTGGTTTTATATTGGTGGAAGAGTGTGTTATGTGATTTTATTGTGGATTAGTTAATCAAAGACTCTGGAAAACTGTCACTGGGACAAAAATGATGGTGCCATAGAGTTTATAGGATACTATAAGTTATCTTCATAAGAAATTTTCTTAAGGTATGTTCTAGTGATAAATTTTTATGAATATCTTGGTTAGAATACTTTTAGGTTCTCATTGTCAGGTGGTTTATAAGGTTATTAGAATAATGTTTCCAAAATATTGAAGTGATGCTATTTTTTGGGATATCTAAATTAAATTTTATCAAAAAGAGTCACATGTTTTGTTTTGTTCATTGGGTTGAATTTTAGAAATTGGTGGAAGAATAATTAAATTCAAAATGAATATAATGATCACTTACACTGTCTATATTACATGGGAAATCATGTTTCTTGAGTATATAATTTTATTGGGTTAATCATTTTTTGATAATCTAATAGTGGATGTTTTAGATCATTGAAGATGTTAGTGTCGCTAATCCAAGAGGTTTTGAAATTTTATTACATAAATAAGTTAGTAGGAAGTAGTTTAGTGAATCAGAAGTCCTAAAAAATAAGAAAAATGATTGTTTTAGAGGATGTAGTTAGTTGAAAGATGATAAATGTACCCAAAATGAGTTATTAGGATAGATGTTAATCATTATTTCAAGTCGAGGACATTCAGATTATATAGGAAGGTCTGTTCATAAAAAGAAGAAATTACAGATGATTCATAAACCAATAACTAATATGGGTTATTGAAATTTTTACCAATTATTTATAGGATCCCATCTTGAGTCAGTATAGATGACTATCAGGTTTAATCACTAAATATTTTTTAAGGTAGGAACATGAGTTTTTTCTAAGAGCCTTTTCACTAGTGTGGAAGTGGTGGTTTGTTTGAATGATGAATTAATACAAGTGAGGTGATTCATGGTCATATTTTATCATATGAAGGTAAACTAGAAAGTAATATTAATTTTGGATGAGTGTTTTAATTTCAAACTAGTGGGATTCATGGTAATGGTTTGTGTTGACATTTTTTTATGCACTAGAAAGATACATTAAGAAGGAGTGTTTGAATGTTGGGGATTAAATGAAAGGGAGATGGAATATTAGTTGTTTTCATCATAAGATCAATGAAGTGAGAGAGGATGAAAGATGATAATTATATGTCTTGTTCTGTTTTCCAAGAACTCAATTTCAATGAGTGAAATCTTTGGTGGTTGGGGATGGTGTTCAAGTTTTGGTGATTTCTTTAATGGAAATAAACTGTAAATCAAATAACCTTCATCAACGAATTGTGATGGACTATGATTCAAGTGAAAAAATGGTTTGTAAGATGATTTTTTGAGTATAAATTTGGTGTTTTAGAATATTATTGGATGATTTTCTCTAATTTAAAGAATATTATCCTAGAACACCAAAAAATGGGGTAGTAGAGTGGATTTCCATTTGGTCAAGGATAATCTGATAGATACTCTAAATTTATGAATGTAATAAAAGTGTTTTACAATCATTTTGACAATCTATAAAATATATTTTCTTTGGATATACTGATTCCATATAATGGACTACCCCAATTCAGGGTGTGTGATTCATTGCAATAGATTTTACACTATGGCAATTATTGAGGTCCCCCAAACCCACACTCCCAGATTTTATGTTAAATACACATTATTTAAACAATGGATGTGATATAAACCAAGAAATCATATATTTATTTTACATCATTTAAATAAGTTTAAAATTATATCTCTCAAATAGTCTCACAATCCTAAGAACTAAATATTTAGTGTCTTTTAGGATCAACAACATACGAAACTTATTCTACGATACTTTTGAATATTTCTCCATAATAAAACCACACTAGACTCTCTTATAGACTCTTGTATGTTATACTAATCTTCATAACCTAGGTAATGAAATCATAAGGAAGGGGTGCTCTCAAATGATTAACAAGGGGAAACTCATCAATATATTATCAAGGGTTAGATCATAAGCTTATGGGAAAACATGATCATGGGAGAAATGTCTAATTAAAAATAATATGGGATAATGACACTTATCACCTAAGTATATTACAAAGACCTATAGTCCAAAATTATCAACCATATATCATGGAATAAAAGTTTGGAAACATGAAATAATATTCATGAGAGATAAAACCATAACATAATCATATAACAATGAAATGAGGTATAAGAGAAAGAATACGAAACTATAACCTAGTAGTGTGGGCATTGATACTTGATACCCATAACATATTGGGCTTGGTATAAAAACATTTGTACCCTATAGGGTATGTTCTAACAACCCATGTAACCTATTAGGCATGAGATAATACCTATGTACCCTCATAGGATTGAGATACTACTGATGTACCCTCATGGGATTAAGCTACAACCAGTGTACCCAATTAGACTTGGGATACTACCCATGTACCCTCCTGTGATTGGGATACTACCCATCTAACTTCTAAGTATTAGGCTACTACCTATGTACCCTCCTTGTGATCATGATAAATAAAACTTCAACCAATGCATTAGAGGAAAATATTAAACCCCCACTCTTCAATGTTAATCATTCATATATTTTTGTTCCAAGAGAACATAGAAACATTTATATTTTAAACTTAACATTACTAACCTAAATAAAAGGGATAGATTTGATGAAAACATCGATATAACATTTCATAATCCATTAAAATAAAGAATTAGGATATTGGTATAAGAACATATCCATAGTGTAACATAAATAGAATTAAGTATTTTTTTCAAAGATGAAAAATACTTTTTAAATATCATTGGGTAAATCACTTTAAATGATAAGAAAATATCTATTTTAAAACACTTTAAATCCTTTATAAAAGTGATTTATTTAAAATGAATTACATTAGTCTTGATGATCTATTTTAAAAATTACCCTTCACAACCAAAAATGGTTTTTAGAAAATAAAATATTTATAAAGGAATGATTCTTTCTAAAAAAATCTTTAATAAGTCATATAAATATTATTGATTTCTTTCTTAAAAATAAAACCCTTTAAAATACCATTTTAAAAACCAATAATTACTTCTAAAATTTAAACTTTTACATTTGAAAAATATGTTAATATTTAATTTTATTTTAAAATAGTTAAGAATAAAAATATTATACAAAACCATTATAAAATATTGAAAGGAAGCTTCATTGAGAAGAATGATTTTAACTATAAAAGAATGTGAACACAAGAAATATAGATTTAAAAAAACATGTTTAACATTGTCATAAATAGATAAAGGTATCAGTAACATTGAAATGATGAAGATAATTTTTTTGAAATATTTTACTTCTAAAAAATATCTTTCAATAATGCAGCCTTAAAAAATGCATAAAGACTCTATCAAGGAAATGTAGAGAGGAAGTTAAAAAACGTTTAGGGAAGGAAAACCATTTTAATATTTTAAAATACATTTATTGAAATAATAAATCATTAAAATAGTAATAAAACATACACTTGAAAATGGAAAAGGGAAATATGATGGTAAAATGAGATAACCCATAATTGGGTTTCCAAATATAAAGGATAATATTGGAGGGAATAAAAAATCTAGACATAGAATAAAAATGGATTATATGGAGAGAATATGAATTATTAATAAAATCATAAACTTTTATAAAGAAATAAATATATTATAATTACCTAGAAAATGACGAGGAAACGATTTATAATATCATAATAATAAAGGATAAAAAACTCAAAAAACCATAGTTGAAGAGGAATAATTATGACTCAAGAAAATAAGTTGGGTTAAGAAAAACACTTTACATTTAATACCACTTAGTCTAATGTGATCTAACCTACTTTATAAAAAAAATAACTAAATTAATCACCTATTTAAGAACCTTATGCATAAAAATAACGTTTTATAATCTGTATTTACAATAATTTATTCTAAATATATTAGTTAGTTATATTCTATATTCATCATCGGATGTTATTAGATTCGATTTATTTTTTAGTGAATGTTTCATAATGAGGATGTTGATTATTGTTTATATATTCAGAGTTCATAATTATAATATTACTATATTTATGAGAATATATTTTTTATAATTATTTATAATGTTATTATTTCATTTCATATGCATTATAGTTATTATTCTTGATGACGAAGTTAGCGATGAGTTGTTTTTGTATTTTTTTATGAAAAAGGGTGGTATAATAATAATAATAATAATAATAATAATAATATAACCCTTACAATACCATAAACCAAAAAAATGATAATTAATGTCTAATAACACCATTAGTTATGTTTTAATAGTCATACATGAGAGAAATTTATAGCACAGTTCAAGTAGGTGGTCAAATCAACCTAAACAAGATCAATATATATGGGTCAGTAAGGGTAAGAAAGTGATTATTTTAGAATAATTTTAATATTAAATAATCATAATGTTATTATTTTATGTATTTATGGTGGTGAATAATATTTTTAGAGATATTTATAAAGAAAAAAATGACTAGATTAAAAAAATATGTCACTTTCATAGAGGCAGTAGTCCGCACACACACACAGGTGACATGTTCATTTTCAAATAATAGGAGGAATATATAAAATGGTTTATAATTTGAAAATATTAAAAATATTAAAAATATCATATTAATCAATTAATACACCTTTATAACCAGTTATGAAAGGTGAAAATTAAAATATGGATCACATAATTTATGGAGGTGAAAGTCCATATGTTCCAAAAGAAACCTTTTAATTTTTCAAATGTTTGGGAGGAAGGAAAAAAATACATATCCCATAAATATAATAAAATTTCAGTATAATTATGTTACTATTCTAATTATGTCAACATGTTTTGATTATATTTTGAGGTGTTATAAATATAATTAATGGAAAATAAATGGAAAAGTAGTAATTAATAATTTTACCTTACTCCTTGGAAAATCTCCTTTTCAAATTACATTAAGGTTTTGAGAGGGGGTATTCAGAGAATATCAGAACACTTATGAGGTTTATATTAGTTTCAGAAAGTTATTTGTGTAGATTTTTTATAAATATAAGATGCATGGGGTGTGTGGAGAAGTAGGGTAGTGATGAAACCATTTATAAACAAATAAAATGGAATTTTTGAAAATACCCCTTCCTTAATAATAATCTCATGACACTATTAAAGGTAAAAGGCTCCAAAAATGAAAAAATAATGAAATTTTATATAAGTTATGGTCTATAATCCTATAAACCATTCATTTTGGAGACAAATTTTGAGTGATTTTAAGATTTTCTCTTTACGTGAACATTTTTCTCAAATTAACCTTTTCCAAATTAGATTATTTTTTAACTCAGTAATTAATTTTAATGACTAAAAGATCACTGTCATGGGTACCCTCAAATTATTAGTGTGATTTTGGGGTACTTAGGTGTAGCAGAGTGGCTGACCAAGGTCGTCTCTCAAAGGAGGAAGTAGATTTAAAACAAAATTTTAAAGGTATTCTAAAAATAAAATAAAATAAAATAAAAACACTATTTGAAAGGTTGGGGTTTGGTTATAGTTTATTAATCTAGAAGAAGTTTTCTGGAAGAAGATTGTATATATTTTTTTGTTTTTAGTTTTGAAATGAAGTTCGATTAAAATGACACAACAAAAAGATTTTTTTTTAGAAAATATTTTAAAAGGCGTAATCGATCTAACTCTACCTCTTCATTCAATTATTAATTATTATCATTTAAATCAATATCCACTTAATTATGATCCCCTAATTTGTTATCCCTCGAACCCTATGAGAGTTAACCTAACCACAACGATGAAATTACTTAAACCCTAGGCTAGCTTCGGAACACGCAATCGTAGCTCCCTGCTTTGATTGTTGTTCTAAGGTTAGCTTATGGTCAGTGGTTAATTAGAGAATATATCCATTCTGGAAATGAGGATGAATTGTGTTTAGGATTATATTTTAACTCTACAAATTTATCCCGTATGGTCTTGTATTACTGATTAAGATTGCGCTCTCACAATTTACACAATTCCCGACCTCGTGTGTTTTGTGGTAATTGTTCAATTGCTTGCTTAGTTCCTTGAAATTTAAAAACACAATTCATGGATCATATTAAGTGAATTAAAGTATCTCAATGATTAAAAATAATTAAATGAATAGGGTAGAAGATAGATCTATTACTAAAATACTACTCTTCCATGGGTGGCGTAATCATCGTAGAAGCGTTTTGCATGTGCAAAGGTTTATAATGGGTATAACCCAATTAAAATTTTACTCAAGAATTCTAGCCCAAAGAGGAAGATTAAGAGAAGAATAAATTTAAACAAAATAGAAGAAAAGAGAAGAAATAAAAGAAGAATAAAGAAGTTTATTACACAAACAAAATCATTACAACATGAAGGAGGAGAAGAAGGCTTCATCGAAGGGATCCTTGCTTCAAGAGCTACCCTTATTGAAATGGTTGGAGAATTGGAGTGGATCTACTTATCCTCTTCCCTAAACTTCCCAATGCACGTCCCAACCCCACCAAATAAGAAAAATACCAATTTATAGAGTGGTGGGGAGGCTAGGTTCAAAGTGGTTTCAAGTGTGAATGGGGAATCTCGGACAAATATTTTATTCCAACTTTCACCGCCCATTTGACCATAAAAACGCGTGAATTGGCCGACCTTCCAGAAGGATCAAATATTCGGACATGGGTTCTATATTTCCTCTCCAAATTTGAGCTTAATCCAGGCCCATATGAAAGAGTTATGTTCGACATACAGAAGCTTCTCCATTCTGGAGAGTCCAGCCCAACTTTGACTTCATGGCCCATTTTCAACAACCAAATGCACTATTTAGCTCTAGTGTACTGAATAAAAGTTGTAGATAATAATGTCAGGAACACTGTTACAACATTTAAAATTCAAATAATAAATATAAAAATATTTATCTTCGAAATACTACAGTGAACTATAAAGGGTAAAACTGGAATTTTCATCAAATATTCAAATGAATGATCTAATCCCAAATATTTTATAAATAAACATATTTAACACAATGTGAGGAAATTATATCATTTAATATCAATAAAATATTCAATAAAATAGTGTTTTATCAACTCTCCCACACTTACCTTTTGCATTCCTGAGCAAAATCTCATATCAAGTAAACATCAATATCAAATCAAAACCAATTTTAAAACACATATCTTTGAGATCAAACAATTATACACCAAGATACAAAATATATCATACCTCATAAAAACCATTATTTCAAGTTATTCATTTATATTATTCAATATATTTCCACTTCATTTATCCTTCCATGCACAAAACACTTACCTCGATTGAATTTTCTCTCATCACTCAAATATCAATTTTTTTTTGCAATGTCTTTCTCATCCAAACTCATACAAGGGTCATCATAGGCTTGATAAATTCCTACATCGCCTCCCGATGTGATTCAAGGACATATGTTTATCATGAGGACTTTTCAGGGTTGTTCTGTGGCTTTCGGTTGGTAGGATTAAGATGTGAAAAACTCTGAGGATGAAAGAGGAGTGCTTGACTCTTTTTGAAGCAAAATTGCATTAATCTAATTTTCACTTAAATATAGTTTTGTCCTCAGTCCCCATAGTATCAATTCAGCTCCATCATCATGAAAAGTCATGAAAGTTTTACACCATTCATCATTTCAGCTTCAAAAATTTCAATCTTCTCAAACATGATTTTCTTGAAAGCTCCAGATGGGCACAGCTTTCCACCTCAATTAGAAGCTCCAGAAAAGGCACAACTTCACTTGTCATGAAAGCTCCAGATAAGGCACACCTTTCAATAAAATTACTTTCTTCAGCAGCAAACACATCTCTTCAGAATTTAATTTTCCACCCAAAGTATCATAGAATGTGGTGGCACAACACAAGATAGATTCCCCCACACTTAAGCTCAACTAGATTATGCAATTTCACTTCAAGAGTTGGTTGGATAGGGAAAATTGGCTTGTAATGTGGCTAACCTAACAGGCTGTGCATGGCTTCTAAGGGCTACAAGGATTAAATATTCAAGGTAGGCCATTATAAAAAAGAATTCTTTGAAATAATGGCTTTAATAACAAACAAATGCCTCAATCATTTAAACATAAGTACCTCAAACCCTCAAGTTTTGACAAGAATAAATCAAATTCTGGTTAAATAAAGCATGGTTTGGTTCTCTCAAGAAGTGAGGTGAATGTAAATAATATGAAAATAATGGTTTAGAAGCCTCACAGGAAAGTGATTTCAAATATAAAGACAGTGAGATGTGGCATGGGATTCAAAATTCAGTGTAGTTTTCATGAAATTACTAAATATTTGAACTTGAAAAAAAGTCATTTTTTTCATTCATTTAAGCTCAGTTTCATGGGATAAATTGTTTCATCCATTGATATGCATTTTTAAAATTGTGATGAGAATCATTTCAGTTCAAAATTTTAAAAACACAAAGAAAATTGAAAAATAACCACACAAAATTTGAAAAAACACACAATTTTTTTGTTTGTTTTTTTGTTAAACAGGAAGAAAAAAAATTGAAATTACCAAACTAAAAGGTTCCCTCCACCACACTTAAAATATTGCATTGTCCTCAATGTGAACCTATGAGATTATATATGCACATGAAATGCAGAATTTTGAAATAGGACAAATAATATAAAAGTGAAAGGGTTAGGAACAGCCTGATGCGATCAAGTGATGATGGGGTCATGCAGTGTGATAAAATCCACTGCATCAGTAGGAAGTCCCTCAATGTATCTCTTCAAACATTGCCCATTGACTGTAAATCTCTTTCCAGTTTCCTCTTGTGTGATCTCTACTGCACCATAAGGAAAAACATTAGTCACAATATAAGGACCTAACCATCTGGAACGCAACTTACCAGGCATTAGCTTGAGTCGTGAACTATAGAGAAGGACTTTCTCTCCAACATGAAACTCCATTTGTTGGATCATTTTGTTATGAGCTAATTTTGATATTTCCTTATAGAGCCTTGAGTTCTCATATGATGACAGTCGAATCTCCTCAAGCTCTTGAATTTGCAACTTTCTTTGAATTCCAACTTGGGCCAATTCCATGTTGCATTTCTTTATAGCCCAATATGCCTGATGCTCGACTTCCACTAGGAGATGACATGCTTTCCCAAAAACAATCCTAAATGGGGAAATACGAATGGGTGTCTTGTATGATGTCTTATAAGCCCATAATGCATCATCCAAGCGCTTGCTCCAATCCTTCCTATTTGGCTGCACGGTTTTCTCCAATATTTGTTTCAGCTCATGATTTGAAACCTCAGCCTGGCCATTTGTTTTGGGGTGGTATGGTGTTGATGTTTTGTGTGTCACCCCATACTTCCGAAGGAGGGAAGAAAAATTCATATTGCAAAAGTGTGTCCCTTGGTCACTGATGATGGCCTTTGGTATTCCAAACCTTCAAAAAATATGTGCTTTGACAAAGTCCACAACAACATGAGAATCGTCAGTCCTGGTGGCCTTGGCCTCCACCCATTTACTCACATAATAAACAGCAACCAAAATATACAAGAAACCATATGAACTAGGAAAAAGACCCATAAAATCAATGCCCCATACATCAAAAATCTCACAGAATAGTATGGGTTGTTGGGGCATCTCATGTCTCCTAGAAATATTCCCAGTGTGTTGGCAACGAGAGCATGACTTACAAAACACATGGGCATCATGGAATAAACTAGGCCAATATAATCCAGAGTCCAAAACTTACCTAGCTGTCCGTTGGGGTCCAAAGTGTCCACCACAAGCAAGTGTATGACAGAATTGCAAAACAGACTCAAACTCATGATCGGGAACACACCTCCTAATGACTTGGTCACTACACATGCACCAGAGGTAAGAATCATCCCACACATAATACCTAGACTCACTTTTTAATTTTTGGACTTGATGTTTCTTTAAATTCGCAGGTATTTCAGATGCAACAAGGTAGTTCACTAAATCAGCATACCAAGGATGCGTACCTGATATGGAATAAAGATTCTCATCAAGAAAAGTGTCCTGAAGTGGTACCTGGTCCAAGGTGTCATCCTCTAGTGTGTGAGTAGGCCTACTCATGTGGTATGCCACCAAATTATCTGATCCCTTCTTTTCCTTTATCTCAATATCAAATTCCTGAAGAAGGAGCATCCAACGGATAAGTTGTGGCTTTGCATCTGGATTCTTTAGGAGGTACCTCAAAGCTGTATGGTCAGAAAAAACAACTACTTTAGAGCCCAATAAATATGAATGGAATTTATCTAAAGAAAATATGACAGCAAGAAACTCCTTTTCTGTAGTCGTGTAATTTTATTGGGCTGAATCCAGTGTCCTCGATGCATAGGCGAGCACATGTGAACGTCCCTCCACCCTCTGAGATAAGACAGCTCCAACCGCGAAGTTGGAGGCGTCACACATAAGCTCAAATGTAAGGTCCCACTGTGGGGGCTGTATGATAGGTGGAGTGGTCAGACACTTCTTTAGCTCATCAAATTAAGTCCTACAAGAATCGTGAAACATAAAATCAGAATCTTTTTGAAGTAATCGTGACATAGGAAGAGCGATCTTACTAAAATCTTTGATGAAGCGCCGATAAAATCATGCATTCCCTAGGAAAAATCTAACATCACGCACACATGAAGGATATGGAAGGGATGAAATAATGTCTATCTTAGATCTATCAACCTCTATCCCATGTTTTGACAATACATTCCCTAAGACAATGCCTTACTCTACCATGAAATGACACTTTTCAAAGTTCAGGACCAGATTCTTCTCAATACAACGATTCAACACCTTTCCCAAACTAATTAGACATTCATCAAATGAAAACCCATAAACTATAAAATTATCCATAAATACCTTCATGCAGGTCTCAATAAGATCAGAAAAAATACTCACCATGCATCTCTGGAAGGTACCTGGGGCGTTGCAAAGTCCAAATGGCATCCTCCGGTAGGCAAATGTGCCAAAGGGACAGGTGAATGTAGTCTTATCCTGATCCTCTGGAGCTATAGGAACCTGAAAATATCCATAAAATCCATCCAAGAAACAATAGTGTGTTTTCCCAGCTAGTCTCTCAAGCATTTGATCAATAAATGGGAGGGGGAAATGGTCCTTATGAGTGGACGGATTTAGTTTCCTATAATCAATATACACACGCCAACTGTTTTGCACCCTCATTGGAACTAACTCATCTTTCACATTTTTAACAACAGTAACACCACTCTTCTTAGGCACAACCTGAATAGGACTTACCCACTGAGAATCTGAAATGGGATAGATTATACCTGACTCGAGCAATTTTTCAACCTCTTTTTTAACAACTTCCAGGAGGGTGGTATTGAGTCTCCTTTGTGGCTGTCTCACCAGTTTATCCCCATCATCCAAGAGAATCCTATGCATGAAAATGGAGGGGATAATACCTGATATGTCAGCCAAGGTCCACCCAATCTCCCTGATGTTCTCCCTCAAAATATTCAAAAGATTTTCTTCATGTTCAAAAGGGAGATTGTTAGCAATGATAACAGGTAATCTCTCACCACTCAACAAGTATGAGTATTTCAGATTTGGTGGCAATGGCTTGAGTTCTAATGAAGGAGGGTGTGTTATGGATGAAGACATTGAAGGAATTGAAATATGTGCACAAAGATCATTAGTATCAGAATAGACTCATCAAAATTAGAGAATAAAGCATCAAATCCATCAGCATACTCAACAGCCATGTCATAATCAGAGTGAACATGATCAAAATCATAATATGAATCCAAATCAAATCTTAGAGAGTCTTGTTCCTTAAAAACGGGTGTAGAAGTACTCTTAGACATCAAACTAGAACCAATACTCATAATCTCCCTAAGCATAAGACAATCCAATTCCATGGGGTTTTTACTTGGTGGTTCAAAATGGGAGATAACAAAAGCAGAATGGTCCTCTGAGGGGTACTTCATGGAATCCATAACATTAAATATCACAACTTCATCTCCAAATTCCATGGAAAGTGTACCCTCATTGACATTTATGATAGTTTTTGCAGTTTTGAGGAAGGGCCTACCTAAGATAATGGGGGCATGAGAACTTTCCTGATCATCCTCCATGGTAAGAATGTAGAAATCTTCTGGGAAGATCATGTCTCTTACCTGGAAAAGTACATCCTCAAGGACTCCCGCTGGATATGCCGTAGCTCTATTCACTAACTGCACCACTACTCTTGTTGTCTTCAACTCCCCAACCTGCATGGAAGAGAATACAGAGTGAGGCATCACATTTATGGAAGCTCCCAAATCACAAAGAGCATCAGAGAAGTGCAACTCCCCTATGGTACATGGGATGGTGAATGTCCTAGGATCCTTTCACTTTGTTGGCATTTCTAGAGTTGGTGTAATGAGTGCTGAGACATTCCTTCCAAAATTTATCCTCTCATTTCACTTGAGCCCTCTTCGATTGGTACAAAGTTCCTTTAAGAATTTCGCATACCTTGGAATTTGCTTAATGGCTTCAAGTAGAGGAATATTGATCTCCACACGCTTGAATTTTTCCAAAACCTCCTTTTTCATTTCTTCTTCAGACATCTTCTTGGTTTGAACAACCCTGTTTGGAAAAGGAAGGGGTTTAGGGGGAACATCATCAATCTTTTTCTTACCTTTATCTTTCTCCTTGGATTTCTCATCAGTTGGTTTGGAATGCGGCTGCTCCGGAGTTGAGGTGAATCCCGGTGGAATGGTAGGTCCAGATGTATCGTTCATTTGCTTCCCACTTCTCAATGTGATGGAACTAACATTCCCCTTTGGATTTGGAGTGGGTTGGGAAGGTAGATTTCCGGAATTCTTACTTACAAGTTCATGGAGGGTGATGGCAATCTGGCTCATTTGAGTCTTTAACTCCCTTAGCTCCGAACTTTGACTCTTCAGCTCATTCTGTTGATTAAGAACAATTTACTTCAAAATATCATCAGTATTAGAATCTAAATTTGGTGGGGTATTCCCTTGTTGTTGTCTTGTTGATGTTTGGGCTTCAAATCTCCTTTGGGGTTGTTGGAAACCTTGCTGGTAAGGCGGAGGCTGCTGGAAGTTTTGTTGAAAGGGTGGCCTTTGTTGTTGTCCAGAGCCATACCTCATGTCTGGTTGATCTTTCCACCCTTGGTTGTATGTTGGAGCAAAAGAATTAAACTTCTTTTGGGGATATGGTTGTTGTTGCTGCTGAAATGGTCTCCCTGGGAATACTGCTGTGTAATCCTCTGTCTCTTGTAGTTGTGGGCAACAGTCAGTTGGGTGGCTTGTCTCAGTGCAAATGCCACAAGGCCTTGAAGGAGGGGGTAGAGATGTCTTTTGTGCCAAAGCAATTTTCCTCACCATTGTTGTTAATTCTTCTAACTTTGTATCAATCAAATGACTCTCAAGAGAAGAAGGACTTACCTGATGTACTCCCCTGATATGTGGTGTACCTCGATCACCAAATTGTTGGGAGTTTTGGGCCATCTTGTCGATCAATGCACGTGTGGCTGATGGTGTCTTGTCCACCAATTCTCCTCCAACTGTAGCATCAACCATGCTCCTCTCCATGGGTGTGAGTCCTTCTTATAAGTATTGGATGAGAAGTTGCTCAATGATTTGGTGATGCAGACATCTTGCGCACAACTTCTTGAATCTCTCCCAATACTCATAAATTGACTCCCCTTGTGCTTTCTTGATCCCCGAGATCTCCTTATGAATGGAAGTGGTCCTTGATTCTGGAAAAAATCTCTGCAAGAAAAGACGTTTCAAATCGTTCTAACAAGTTACATCTTCGGGTTGTAAATAATACATCCAGTCTTTTTCAGCTCCATCAAGTCAGAATGAGAATGCTCTTAATTTTATTTGATCTTCAGAAACATTTCTTGGATTAAGGGTTGAGCAAACCACATTAAATTATTTCAAATGTTTATTGGGATCCTCACCAGAGAGGCCATGAAACTTTGTAAGTAAGTGAATTAACCCAGATTTTAGTTCAAATTCCGATTCAAGATTTGGGTATGCAATACAATTTGGTTGATAGTTAATATCAGGTGCAGCCAATTCTCGAATGGTTCTATTAAGTTCATTTCCATTGTTTTCAGCCATTGGTTCTTCTTTTATGTTTGAATTTGAATAACTTACAATTCCAATGTTTCCAGAAGAGAGGAATTCACCAACTGGTTGAATATTGAAACTTCTCGTAGACTGAGAGTGTCTGATTCGTGCCCTAAGGCTATGTTCAATCTCAGGGTCAAGATCTAAGAGATCTTCGGGATTAGTTAATGTCATAAATAAATTAAAGATGAGAAGTAGGAAAGTGGACCATAGTGAAATAAAAATTAGAAGTTTGAGTTGATGGTCCAAAAAAGAAGTAGAAGGAAATAAAAGAAGGAAAAAATCAGATTGGGTAAAGACGGAAGAAAGAAGAGAGGAAGAGAAATAAAATGTAAAACAAAATAAATACCTCTAATTGGTTGAAATAATTACTTGCCTCCCCATAAATGATGCCAATTTGAAATATCACTGTCGTGGGCACCCTCAAATGACTAGTGTGATTTTGGGGTACTTAGGTGCAGCAGAGTGGCTGACCAAGGTCGTCTCTCAAAGGAGGAAGTAGATTTAAAACAAATTTTTAAAGGTATTCTAAAAATAAAATAAAAGAGAATAAAAACACTATTTGAAAGGTTGGGGGTTGGTTATAGTTTATTAATCTAGAAGAATTTTTCTGGAAGAAGATTTTATATTTTTTTGTTTTTAGTTTTGAAATAAAGTTTGATGAAAATGACACAACAAAAAGATGTTTTTTTAGAAAATATTTTAAAAGGCGTAATCAATCTAACTCTACCTCTTCATTAACTTATTAATCATTATAATTTAAATCAATATCCACTTAATTATGATCCCCTGATTTGTTATCCCTCGAACCCTACGAGAGTTAACTTAACCACAACGATGAAATTACTTAAACTCTAGGCTAGCTTCGGAACATGCAATCGCAGCGCCCTGCTTTGATTGTTGTTCTAAGGTTAGATTATGGTCAGTGGTTAATTAGAGCACATATCCATTATGTAAATGAGGATGAATTGTGTTTAGGGATTATATTTTAACTCTACAAATTTATCCCGTATGTTCTTGTATTACCGATTAAGATTGCGCTCTCACAATTTACACAATTCCCGACCTCGCGTGTTTTGTGTTAATTGTTCAATTTCGTGATTAGTTCCTTGAAATTTAAAAACACAATTCATGGATTATATTAAGTGAATTACATTATCTTAATTATTCAAAATAATTAAATGAAGAGGGTAGAAGATAGACCGATTACTAAAAGACTTCTCTTCTATGGGTGGCGTAATCATCGTAGAAGCGTTTTGCATGTGCAAAGGTTTATAATGGGTATAACCCAATAAATATTCTACTAAAGAATTCCAGCCCAAAGAGGAAGATTAATAGAAGAATAAATTTAAACAAAACAGAATAAAAAAGAATAAATAAGAGAATAACAAAGAAGTTTATTACACAAACAAAATCATTACAACATGAAGGAGAAGAAGAAGGCTTCGTCGAAGGGATCCTTGCTTCAAGAACTACCCTTATTGAAATGGTTGGATAATTGGAGTGTATCCACTTCTCTTCTTCCCTCAACTTCCAAATTCACGTACCAACCCCACCAAATTAGAAAAACACCAATTTATAGAGTGGTGGGGAGTCTAGGTTCAAAGTTATTTCAAGTGTGAATGGGGAATCTCGGCCAAATATTTTATTCCAACTTTCACCGCCCATTTGACCACAAAAACGCGTGCATTGTCGGGAATTCCAGAAGGATCAAATGTGAGGCTATGGGTCCTCTATCTCCTCTCCAAAGTTGAGCTTAATCCAGGCCCATATGAAGGAGTTATGGCCGAAATACAGAATCTTCTCCATTCTGGCGAGTCCAGCCCAACTTTGACTTCATGACCCATTTTCAACAACCAAATGCACTCTTTAGCTCTAGTGTCATGAATAAAAGTTGTAGATAATGATTTCAGGAACACTGTTACAACATTTCAAATTCAAATAATAAATATAAAAATATTTAGCTTCGAAATACTACAGTGAACTATAAAGGGTAAAACTGGAATTTTCATCAAATATTCAAATGAATGATCTAATCCCAAATATTTTATAAATAAACATATTTAACACAATGTGAGGAAATTATATCATTTATTATCAATAAACTATTCAATAAAATAGTGTTCTATCAATGACCAAAATTAAACTTGGCCTTATTACCTAATTTTAGAATTATGATTTCAAATAATTTAATAATTTTATAAAATAATATTTCTAATAGTGATTAAAATATATTTTAAAATTATTTCACATAGTGCATAGATTTTTTTTTAGAAAAACTATATTTATACACTTAAAATTTATGTATAGGATAAATTATCAATGTTTTATATTAATATAATATAAACTGGTTTGTTATTAATAAAAATAATAGTTACTTTGATTCCAATTAAATTTAAAAAAATTACCAAGATCACATTTAATTAAATGAAATGATCTAAAATAATTTTTTATTAGAAAATATTACTTGATTCCTTAAAATGTTAATCATTGGTTTTCTAAATTCAATGAAGTATTTTTGAAATGTTTATTTTTACTTATTAAATACATATTTGACCAATTAAGATGTTTTTTACACTTCTAGTAATTTTTTATATTATAATAAATTCATAAAATTTAATGTTTTGTTAAAAAAATAAATTTTTCACTATTCACCTAGAAATCAAATATTTATGAAAAATCCAAAAAATTAAACATATGATAATTTTGACATTATGAATTCAAAAATGAAGTTTGACTTTAAAAAATGAGTGATGAAATTTATAAATTTATCTTTTAAATGAAAATAAAAAATATAATGGAAAACTTATTTTACACAAAAATAATGTTTTTTAACATTATTATTTCATACCAATTTGTAATTTAATTAATGTTAATATATCAGTTTATATATTATAATAATATTATAGAAGTTTTTAATTAAATTTATTAGGATAAAATTTATAACACTTTAAAAATAGTTATTTGATAAAGAATGATCATTTTAATATTAAACCCTATTAATTATATATCCTATAAATATATGAAAATTTTAGTAGACTAATATCTTTTTATTTACAATAGATTTTATTAGTCTAATAATTTTCATAAAAATATTCATCTAATATATAGTGACTCGTTTTTTGTTTGGGGATTTGTGTAGATCATGTTGTCAATCATAATATTAGTTTGTAGAAAAATATATAGTTGAATATATTTGGGTCTCCTCCTTAAATAAATTATGTTCTTATAATTTAAATTATCCCATACTAGAGAAAGTATAAAATGTTATATAAAATATATTCATGACTCAAGATACAACTTATAACTCCATAAATATGTATTTTTTCACTGAATAGGATTATCCAAAGTATTGAGTTTTTTATCCAATAATTTGAGCATTGAGTCTATCATTATTCAGTATCAAGACCCATTTTATATAATTTTATTCTCATAGGTGTTTGTAATCATCCTTTCATTGATATAAAATTATAGTTTGATAAGAATTGTGATTTCTTTATTCTAACAAATAATATTTTTTCTAAGAAGAGAGAACCAATCCATTTCTAAAAATCACTTTGAATTCGTCTAACATATAGATAATAATATTTTCACAATCCATATTCCCATAAACTTCAACTTCGGATATAATAATCATGAAACTAAATTTTTTTATTAAAATCCAATATGAAATCTCTAGGGTGGTGATTTGATGCTCTTAAAAATATTCCTTGATATACTAGAGTGGCTAAACCAGAATCCAATAATAATTTTAAAAATTTAGGGTAGAGGATTAGTATACCTGAAACCACTTAGTTATCACTATCCACTTCTGTAATAGTGTTTTCATAGTCTTTTCCTTGTTCTATTGGTTTAGGAGATTGTTGAGGTCTAAAATCCTAGTTATACATTGGATTAGGGAATCAGTTTTCATAATTCCCAAAATTATTATATTTTAAGAATTGGGAATTATTACCATTCATTTTATTAATCATATTATTCACCCCCACTCGATATTCAAGAGCTTGATGGAAAATCATTCCAAACTTGGAACATTTTATTATTACTTTTAGATAATCCCTTTAAACTTTTTCTCACATTCTCTACTTGTTAGCTGTTGAATATTAATTCATATTTGGTCATTATCCCCATAACATCCATGAAATGTTATCCTTGTATACTTTGTTGATTATATGTTTTTTCAGGGTTATGGTTATTAATCATAACTCATGATAGTGGGGTATGCATGAACATGTGATTTTTAACACCATATTTTATCCCATTTGGTTTATCATTGGAAGAATCACTGTACTTTCTATTTCTCATGTTATTACCTCAGTTCCCTTATACTTCATCCATTACACTACAAAAAATAAATTTGGGGTATGGGAATACATAAATTAATAAATTTAAAGGGTAAATTATAACCATAGATGGAATAAATTATAAATGACATGTATAAACTAACTCTAGAATCACTAGGTTCCAATCTAGGTTATCCATAATCAGTTTCCCCTTAGATTCCCTAACATAAATATATAAAAATCATTAATAATGATTATTAAGAGAGTGTATAAATTACTAATTAAACCCCCAAGGAGTATCTATCCTCATGTGTAATCTTATTCCAATTTATTATGTACTGAGTGATGATTGGGTTGATACTCAATAAGGATTTTCAGGTTTGTTACCTCTAGGTGCATATTTTCCACCCTCTTATTCACTTTTCAGTATCCATACATGTATGTGATTGATAGGAAAATGAATAAACCATAAAATTATGATGATTAAGGGGTTTTATTTTTTTAATGAATGAAATAAAAAAATGAATAAATTAAATATGATTAAGGCATTAGAAGTTTCTTATGAGTGTTCTGGAATTATAATCACTAGGAGTACAATCTCTAAAATATGTAACCATTAGAATAATTAAATATATAGATACATGTAAGTGGAGTGAATTATATTGATGGTTTAAGGAGTAATTCCAAGAAGTATTTCTTTCCAAAAGTAGCCACAAAAGTCGGAGAATATTGTATTGTTTGATAAATGGAAGTCATAGCTTTGTAGAAGAAGACCAATGGGGATAAAATCGGCTCATAGTGATGATGGTTCTAGAAGAATGGGTTGATCTAAAGTTGAGGGTTCACCAGAAGTATGTTCTTCTAAATTACATTCACTTGATGTATGTCCACCAGAAGTATGTTCACCTGAAGTGTGTTCACATAAAATACATTCACCTAAATTACAGTCTCCTAAAGTATGTTCTCCTAAAGTACATTCACCTTAATTATGTTCATAATAAGAAAGTTTACCTAAAGTACATGTACATAATGTATTCTCACCTCAAGTATGTTGACCTGAAGTAAGTTCACCAAAGTAAAATTATCAAAAGTACATTCACCTGAAGTGAAATATAACAATCCAATATATAAACAAATATTATTTCAAAACTATTAACATATTTTACATCAAATAAAAGATTAATATCTAGGGTCTAGTGTCTTTATATGATTAGACACATAAATAAATTATTTAAAAACATAACATCATTATCTTTATTTAATATCCTTAGAGTGGTCCTAACTCCAATAGGACCTCTTAATATTGCATCACATAACATAGAAAAACATATAACTAATAGAGTGAGACAGATTTCCCAATAAGGTAATAAACATGAGAATGGGTATAACATGGGACACATAACATGATATGATAAGGAGAATGGAATCATAACATAAAGAAATTATAACATAATATCAAGGAGTAAACATGATCATATAATAATATAATAGTATCATAGTAATGTTGAAACAATATAAATATGACAACATAAGCATAGGTCAAGGTTCCCCACCTCGTTAACATAACATAGTTGGCTAGGCTAATTACCCACTCCCATAGTTGGCTAGGCTCCTTGTCCATGTAGTATGATATATCATTAGATGGAAACATCACTCGATTCATTTCAGTACTGTATAATTATAGTATCACCCATCACATAATGAACATCATACATATTTGTGAAACATGAGTAAAATTAAACCATACATAAATCGTAAACATAGTAAAAAACCAAGAGAAAGAACTGGGTTTCAAGATCTTGTCTCATGGCATATCTGAAAGATATAACTTTAGGATTCCCAAAAAAATAAGGAATTTAAATTTATTTATACATTTATATCTTAAATAAGTATAATTATTTTTTATAGATTCATATTTTATAAAAATATATGATAAGGCTAGAAGAAGGAAGAATAAAAAATGACATAATTTGGTGATGCTTTTAGGAATAAATAATAGATCTTCTAGAGAGACAAGGTCATAATTTTCCTATAAAATAAAAAATGACCCAAAAGATACATAAAATTATGAGTAATTTTAAAATATATTTATGGTTTAAAAACATTTTATGGGGTTGTGTTTCATGAGAAAAAAGGAATTTGAAAATCCCCTTAAATTGGGTTTCATTAAAAGTATGTATTTAAAAGGAACTTAAACCATGTATAACACCAAACATTAAAGGGATATTAAAATAGGTAAATATATAAAAGAAATATATAAAAATAAATTAATTAATTAAATAAATTTAAATTTTAAAAAATGGATAAAAATAAAGGGAAAGCATAATCAGAAAGTTATGAGGGGAGTATAAAAGATCTCTTACCTTTATGACTAAAAGTTTTCTTCACTTGTACTTAACTAATTGAATAATTAAATTAAGTTAATTAAAAACCTTAAAAATAAAATTATTAATATATAATTATTTTCCTAGGTTCTATTTATTGTAATAATTTTTTTATTTGTTAAATATTTTCCACATATGTTGGTTACTCGATGTGGTTTGGTTTCTTTTTAAGAAAATCTATTTGCAAGTTAACCATAGTTAAGTCTATTTTTAAAAAATATTCACAACCACCATTATATAAATATTACTTTAAATATAATTTTATATATCAATTTAATTTTTAAACTCATACATGATTATTGGAAAAGGAAAATACAACATGTAACTATACAGAGGTGGTAATTATGTACGTACACACATTCAATAATTTTTCATAAAATTAGACAGAGGTAGAATGTAAAATGATTTATTATTATAGAATAATAATAATGTTATAAATATAATATTTATTCATTAATAAAATAATTCAACCTCTTATGAAATTTGGTTAATAAAAATATTACACATCGTGCATGGGGAAGATAATCATTACATACACATGACACCATTTTTATTTTTTGAATGGTTTTAGTAGAAGGCATAAAAGGGATATTACATTAGTGTAATAATATACCATAATATCATTAATGACTTTTTTATCATAATAATATATATATATATGAAATTATATGTGGTATAAGAAATAAATAATAAGAAATAAAGGTTGATAAAGATGTGATATCTTCATCAAGACTTTGAACTTTATCTTGAAAGTCCTAAAAAATAGAGACATTAAGCTGTATTATTGAGGGAAAAGGATTGAGGTAGTGTAAGAGAAATATAGTATATGTAATTAGGTCATATTTTAAAGATTAATTTTAATGGTAGATGAAGTTTGGAATTTTTAACACCCCAATATTTCATAGTACGTTATCTCATTAAAGAAATTCAATAGCTTGCACTACATGCAACACCGAGTTCGAGCGCACCATAACATACCAAACTAGTCGTTCAAAAGGATATTATGAATAGTATTAACAGTATTTTGAATATTATATACTCTATATAATTTTAACATTCATATTATGTGTTTATTATACATAATATAAGAACAAATTCATTTTTTTAGATAAAAGAATTATTTTTCAAAAAATGCAATTTTACAACCTTTTAATGGAGAACCTTTTTTAAAAAAATATTTGAAACTTTTATATATTCAATTTAATGAAATTAAATTATTCTTTAGAAGAGGGACATAAAAATTTATATTGGATAAATTTTTGGTACTTTTCTGATAACTTTCATATTTTGACGAATAGTGAAAAATACTATGTTTTAATTGAAAACAACTTTTTTAATAGAAATAATTTATAATGTTAAATTATGAATTTGAAAGGTTTTTAAGTATAATTATATTATATTTTTATCATTTAATACAATTTATGTCATTAAAATTAATTTCACATTTAAATTTTACATAAACACATGTCAATCTTTTGATAGTTTTTACTTTTTAAAAACCCGCTTTTTGGTTTTGACAATGAGAATTAATTTTAAATTAATAAATTCAACTTATATTTTTTGAATTTGGTAAAATATACTTCATTTTTGAATTCATAATATCAAAATTATATTAGGGTGAATTTTTGGTATTTTTTTGAAAACATTCAATTTTTGATGAATAGTGAAAAACTCTACATTATTATTTAAAATCGACATTTTATTTAAATAATTATTTATTTTATTTAATTAAATTTTCAGTAAAAATAGATATATAATACATATATAAGTTAAATGTAATTCATTGGAGTCATTTTATAATAAAATTAGATGTATAAAATTTAATTGAACTTTTTAACCTCTTTTACCCACCTTCTAAGCACATTAGAAAATTTGTATAAAACATAATTTTACCACTTATATGGGTTGAATTTAAAAAATCTGAGAGAAGCGGTTGACATCAGTAAGTAAAATTTTATTCAATAATTTGAAAATAATTTTTGTTGAATAGTAACTTTTGATTTTATTTACCACGGTTAAAATAAATAGGGTAATTAAAGGTAAAAATGATATTATATTTACCCTAACACATGTCCTAATTCTATTGGATAAGTTTAATTCAACCAAAAAACCTTAGGAATAAAATATGATCCCTTTGGTCCACTTGTATTAGATTAGTACATTTATTATTATTTTATTTAAAGAAGAGTTAAAAGTGTTAAATTCAAAGTTTATTAACCAAACCATTTTTAATATAGGGTTATACATAAGATAAATTCAACTATAAATATTCATTAGAAAGATAAAAAGATTTAATACATAATGGGATTTTATTTATAATTTTTAGAGATTAAATAATGAAATTTATTTATGACACAATAATGATTCAGTAATTACCTTCTTAATGAAATATTAAAATAGTTTATATTATAAATATTAAAATAAATAGAAATAAAAAATTTGATGTCGTCCATGAATTTTATAGTTTAATATGACATTTTAAGGTTGATTATATAAATTTTTATAGAATTGATAGGGTTGTTATGACTTTCACAAAAAATACAAAATAGTGTCAAAATTGACATAAATTAATTTTTAAAACAAATACTATATTATTGGTTGATATAATATTCCCAAAAATCTAAGTTTCCTCCAAAGGTCTTAAATAATATTATATATATAATTAATTAACCACTTGATATTCTCTTTGAAGTTTAGAGTAATTTTATCAACCATATAGTGTAGTAATACAAGAAGACACTGTAAAAGTTAAACTATTTAACTAAGAGCTAAATCTAAAAGATAAGGTTAAAATGGAAACCTAAACTTGTCTAAAACCTATTGGTTGAGATTATTTAGACCCATAACCACCTAAGTCTAGAAATAAATTCTTTTGGAGCCATTATAAACTGAATATGATTGTATAATAAATTAATATTTTAATCTTTTCTTAAAGTGGCCCTCACCCCTCTTATAAAAGGGCACTTCCCCTTCTCTCAAAATCACACCTCCAAATCCATTTGTCTCGTCTATATACTGCCCAAATATCCTCCCAAATTCCCTCACATAAATCTAGAGTCCTTACTTTTATCAGAAACTTAACCTAAGAAGCCCTTTTGATCAACTCAAAAGGAAATACTCGAAGAAGAAGTAATAATTCCACCACCCTCTTTCAAGTTCTTTTCATCTTACACTTTCTCTTTGTTTGTTGTTTCCATAACAAAATAATAACTCCAGTACCTTTTAAATAATGTGATGTTATTATAAATATGGTAAAACCATATTATTTATTCTATCTATTCTCTAAATGACAAATTCACCATACGTGTGTACGTACGGCTTACCGTCTCCACGTCGTGGTGTAGTTTGTTATTCAAACACTTCATTATTTGGATGGGTATAATAATGAGTATAACTAATTTAAATAATAAATATAACTTGTTAATTATTCTGTATATATGATATAAAATCTAATTAAATATTATTTCACCATCAATATAATGATATTTTCGCTCGTGCATACGTACAGATTACCGTCTCCACGGCGCGATGAGATTCATTCCCACATTCACCATTCAACGATGATTATAAAAATATATATTATTAATAAGTATGTAATATATGACATAATAATTCTACTAGGGATATTTATATATATTTATGTACTTATATATATCTTATTCACTTAAATCTATTCAATACGATATGAAAATGGAAATCACGTTTTTGCGTACGTACGACCTACCGTCTCCATAAATGGTGCCTTCAATTATATATATATATCTTTTATAAATATTTATATTATAACTATATACGATATATAAGTCAATTTTTATATTCTGGAAGTATTTAAATCATGATCTAAATGATAAGATCAAGAATAACAAGTTAAAACACCTACGATAAAGAAAGCGATTATTACCCAAAATGTTAATTTAACATAGAAATCATTATTAAATGGGTAGTATAAAGTCATAAATGAATCATGTATGATATAATAAATATGAATATGGTTAGGGTATAATTTAATAACATACTATGGTCATTATATAGGAGGTTAAACGTACCCTCGACCAAAGGAAAGTTCAAGGTAAGGATTAATTTCACAATCTCTTTATTATCTCAGGTTATTTTTACGTAAGTATCTACTTGGTCATATTTATTATCCATGCCCATGTTTCATAAAAGATTTTTCAAAGGGTTTACTTTTAAGGGAAGTTTTACTAAAACATAATTTTAAATGTTTTAAAGATTTATTCTTCTAAACCTTTCTCATTAATATCCATGTTTTCAAAATGGTTTTAAGGATATATTTATATGGACATGAATGTTTTAAAATGTTAATTCCTTTCAAAAGTTTCAAAGTGGTGTGGGAAATGTTGATTCAAAACTATCTTTTAAATTACTTCATTTATAAATTATTTTCCTTTTAAATGATTTCATAAAAAGGGATATTTCTCTTAAATATTTTACTGATCATTTTCAACTATGTCAACATCCTTTACGGGATATTATTCTTGATCGAGGTTGATTTATTATGATACAAATATTCCATATTGTATTGAAGGTTTTGTGATATGTTTGACTGTGGATGTGTTATTTTTATACCATTCGTGGTTTATGGATAAAGTATTAACATTTCGTATGCTAGTTTTAATACGAATGTTTATGTTATGTTTAAACATTTTCGTATGAGGAATGCATTGGACTTAGTAAGTGACAGGTGGAGGAATCTATAGCTCCTCGATGCATCAGTAGGTCTCATGAGAAAAACTAGTGTCTTGGAGAAAGGCCTTGACAAAATATTATTCGTAGTCTTGGCATAAGGCATTGACTATGTGGTTATGAAATTTGACATTATGAATTCCATCATTATGAAATTAGCTATTGATATTACATGTGATTATTCGACTAGTAGAATATCCTTGGGAATAAGTAAATGGAATTATTTCATTTATCTTTTCCATATTATGTTGATTTTTAAGTTTAAAAGGATTTTGTTTTAGTTTTATAAATTTCCTTAAATATTTATGTTTATTTATGAATGTTTTCGCTATATTGTTATCCTTACTAAGAATCTGAGCTCACCCTTTTCTATGTTTTATTTTTCCCATGATGTGAAGAAGTATATTATGACTGACCTGCAGGGATAGTCGAAGGGATATGAATGTGGTCAATGGATACAATGTTGTTTTTGTTTTTCATTTTATAATGTAATGCAACGTTCAAGTATGTAATCTATTTTCCAAGACTGATAAACTAATCGGTCCTTTGGGACTTGATTCCTTATAATCATGCCAATGTATTAAAATAATTCACCGACTCTGGATAACTGGTGTGGGGGTGTTACAGAATGGGGGGTAGTGGTTTCCTTTTATAAGTGATGAAAAGGGAACTTTTCATGTAAAAGAATGTTAAGTAAGGGTAAAGAATGGAAGTGCATAAAAGTTAGGTTAGTTAGGTGTGGTATGGATGGTAATACATGTGGGTATAAATATATAACCTAAAAAAAGTTTCTATAAGTTCTAAAGTTCATGTAAATTTATGAAAATTAGAGCCATTTTAGTTTAGTCATTTAAACACTTGTTACTCTTAATTAAATATTAATTATGTTAATTATTTTATGACTAAGAATTTAAATTAACCCTTATTTACAATATTCAACATGATAGTTATGAATTTTGGATCCATTTAACCAAATTTACTTCCTAAATATGTGAAAATATGATTTCAAATTAAACACATGTAACACATAAAAAGATTTTAAATAAAACAGTGTTTTTAAACATTAGAATTATGTATATGGTATTTTTTATGGTAACTAATTTTATTGATAGTAATTGATTCATTAAAAGATTAAGGTTATGTAAAATTAAAATCATTACATAAACAAATTTTAATAAAATATCAATTAATTTAAATAAAAGATATAAAGAAACTTTATTTATTAAATCATCCTTCTTATTTAGTTCTAAAGTGTTGGAAATAGGTTTTATAAGATGAAATGTAATTTAAAATGCATAATTGTGTAAATTAAGTTCATATTTGAATACTAAAATGGACTTATTACCTTCTAGTTCATATATATATATATTGAAAAATTCATAAAAATTATAATCTTCCTAAAACCTTCATTTTCGACTAAAAATTGATATTTTCATAAAATACAAAAAAAAACTACTGAGTAAATTTTTATATTCTAATTTCAAAAAAAAAGTTAATTTTATATAATTATATTTCTAAAATTTATATATTTGACTTTAAATAGAAAATAAAAAATATAAATATAAAAAAAATTACTTAAAAGCGGCATTCTTAAACATTATTTGTTTATAATATTATTTCATATCAATTTTATAATTTTAAATAAATTTAATATTTTTTAACAGATATTGATATATTATATTTTATAATAATTATTTTTTAAATATGATTAATTTAATTCATTAGTGTATTATGACAATTGTTTTAGTTTGTGGGAATAAAGATATCAAACTCAATATTATTTAAGGGGAAAATATATATTAAAATATCAGGATGTCATATTCTCCATCCTTAAAATATTTTACCCTCAAAATTTTATTAAAATAATAAGGGGAAAATAGACCAGGTTACTTCTATTTCATGGTCTCTTCAGGTTCCAACATTGAATATTTATACAAATGGTTTCTCCAAATTACTTTGACAATGTCAGTTGTCTTGTGGCACATCACAATGTCTCTATGGTCCAATATCTTCACTTGTATCTCCTCACAAGAGAGATCATCTACCAGTTGTACCACATCTAGATTCAATATATGTGAGGGTTCTCGTGTATAATTATTTGACAGGGATACATGGAATGCATCATGTACTTTGGTCGGGTTTGGAGGGAGTTCTAGTAGATATTCCATAACTCTAATGATATCAAGGATCTCATAAGGGCCAATTCATCTTTATCTTAGTGTCCCTTTCCTCCCAAACTCATGAATCTCTTCCATGGGTCTATTGTTAGAAACACTTTATCGCAACTCTCAAACTCCACATCTCATCACCGGTTATTAGCATAACTCTTCTATTGACTCTACACTACTTTTATATGATGTTGAATAGTCTTTGACTTTTCTAACATTTATTCAACCATATCAGGTGATAGAAACATTCTTTCACCAACTTCATCTCAATGCACACGTGTTCTACATCTCCTCCCATATAGGGATTCTTATGGGGTTATTTGGATGCATGATTTAAAATCGTTGTTGTAAGAGAACTCATATAGAAGAATTTGTTGGTACTAGACTCCCATAAAGTATATATATCATGATATAAACTTATCCTCATGTTTCCAGATAGTCTATTCAGATTGGCCATTGGTATGGGTAAGATATTATATAATCAATAATGTTGTATCATACATCTCCCCACTTATCTAATATATATCTTTTCATGGTGAATGAGTGATAATTCCTTCCAAATAGAAATTAAGTGAGTAGTATTTATAATATGGTCCACTATAACCCATATAAAATTGTTCCCTTTTTATTTCATTGGAAGTACCATGAAATCTCATTTTCATATAGGCATGGGAAATGGTTGCATCATCCGTTTTTAATTTTTTCTCTCAACTATCACTTTCTAACACACAATCCAATTTTATGTATATTCCACAATATTCTTCTTTATATTGTTCTGCTAATAGTTTCCTCAAATATCTATTTACATTTTCATGTTTCTTGGGTGGATGGAGAACATCAAGCTATGAGAATCATTCAATAGCTCCTTCTTCAACTATATTTTAGAGGGTATAAATGGTTGTTTCCAAAATCTCAAAACTCCCTCATCATAAACCATGAAATAATTGATTTTTACCTTCCTCATAACATCCATCTTATTCTATATCTCTACGTCATCATTTTGAGAACTTTTAATATTCTCATGTAGTAATGGCTAAGAAATAATTTGATAAAGGTATGATTTTTTTTATTTCATCCATATTCCCATGTCCATTATTCATATGTTCAGGAACATAAGATCTATCTAAATTATCATCATAGATAAGGTTGCTGGATTTTTCTACTTATAGATTATACCACTATTTTTCCTTCACGGGATGGTAGAGGATTGATAAATCATAATCTTGGTCAGCTATAACTTTCTTCATTCATGTATGTTTAAATCTATCTATTTGAATATATATTTTGGGATCTGTGGTCCGCATATATATCACACTTATCACAATAGAGATAATGTCTCCAAATATTCAAAGAAAATATTTTTTTATCCAACTCCATGTCATGTGTTTGATAGTTATTCTCATTTAACTTTAACTCTCTTGAGGTATAGGCTATTAATTTATCATTGTACATGATTACACAACCCAAACCCTTCTTGGAAGCATCATTGTAATTCCCAAATCATTTCCAACTTATGGGTATGGTGAGTACATGTCTTGTGGTAAATTTATTCTTTATCTCCTTTAATTTCTCTTTACATTCATCTATTCATACATACATCACACCCTTCCAACTAATCCTGGTTTGAATGTTTGAAAATCTTGATAATTTTCTCAGAAATCCCCAATAACAAATAACTAATCTGAGGAAACTATAGATCTTAATTACATATGATGGTATAGGCAAATACTCAATCACCTAAGTCTTAGATGGATCTATATATATCCCTTCACTTATGATAACATGCCCTAAGAATTACACTTTTCTCATCCAAAACTCACCTTTACTATACTTTGTATATAACTAATCCTTTTTTAATTTCTTAAGAATAGTTCTCAAATAATCACAGTATTCCTCCTTTATTTTGGAATATATAAAAATATCATCTATAAAGACTACCATTTTTTGAGTTAATCTATAAATAATCTATCCATTAAGTACATGAAGGTTATTGGTGCATTCTTGAGTCTAAATAGCATAACTATGAACTCATAGTTCCCATACCTTGTACAAAATGTGGCCTTACAAATATCCTATTTATTCACCTTCAATAGATGATATCTTGACCAAAATTCCACTTTAGAGAAGTATTGAGCTCCAAAAAATAATAAAATAATTCATTAATATGTGGAAATGAATAATTTTTCTTTATCATGATCTTGTTGAGTTTAAAATAATCAATACATAGATACATCTACCCATCATTATTCTTAAAAATAGAATGATTGAACCCCACAATGAAGTACTTGGGTGTATAAAATCCATATTTAGATGTTCTCATAATTACTGATTTAACTCTTCTAGTTTAATGGGGTCCATTCTATATAGATTCTTTGATATTGATTGAGACCCAGGTATAATTTCAATTGAGAAATCAACTTCTAGGTTTGGATGAATATTGAGAAACTCTTTAAGAAATATATTAACATACCCCCTTATAATGGGAATATCATCAACAGTAGTATTATCCTTTGATTAAATCATTTTGGATAAATAATATTTATTATAAGGTAATAATATCTTGTCCCTTGGTGAATATTCTAAAAAAGATTCATCTTTATCTATACACTTGAATATAATTGCAGGATAATATGGTATATAGAATACAGTTTCCTTTTCATGAAATTTAATGTGATATCTAAACAATTATTGTTAGTCCATTCCTAGTATGACATTAAATTCTACTAAATTAATTATGAGAATTTCCATTGGAATATTCATCCCAAAGATAACAACTGGGGGAGATTTATGTGATTAAGATGAAATAATCACTCTATTAGTATTCTTCATAACTAATTTAACCTCTATGTTTTGTGGTGATGTTTGAATAGTTATAAAAAAAATTATGATATAAGGAATTCATAGTAAAAAAATCAAATAGTATGTTCTATATTCTGGAATAAATAACCAACATACATGTCACTACATTATTGTCTTACTCAACCTTTATAATAGTGATAGCATAATCCCAAATTTTATCTATGGGCATCAGAGTTTATATTCATTGGTTAGATTTGATAACCCATATAATAGTGAATTTATTTTCATAATCTATGTGTTCTTTATAGTTAAAACAATGGAAAATATGATGAGGATGGATCTAGAGTTTCTCTTTTCCTTTGATCATTTTAGTGTGATTTTTCCTCTCACTTAGATATGTGTTGTATAGAGGACCCTTATTTTCATACTTTAAGTACTTCTTTGTCCCCTTGATATAGTTTTTTGGATGTTTCTTTCCACACCTTCAACTGGTAGGATGTTGGACCTTATCACCATCATGGGTTTTTTCTAGTTATTCCCTGGTGTTAGTCTCTATCATTCTTTTATTATCTCTATTACCTTAAGAATAACCCATTTCCATCTCCAATTTGAGGGAATATCAAACAATTTATTCATAACCTTCAATATCCTAAACCACCAATGCTTTTCAAAATCTATTCTTCAACCCACTAGATAATTGGTAAATCTTTCTTTCAAATATCATTATAAGGCTGGAAGCATAACATGAAAGCATTGTAAATTTCACATCATAAGACATAACATATTCAAAAAAAAATTCTTTAGTTCTAGAAACTCCATCTCCATTCAAAGACAGATATTACATAGTAAATACTTATTGATAAAACTTCTCTTAAACTCATCTCACTCCATGGATTATATGTCTTCCCTACTCATCATATTCTTGATCAATATCTACCACTCATCAACCTCTCCCACAAGGAGATAAACAGAGATTATAAATTTTTATTTTTTATTAAATTTAAGGACATATAATATCATTTTGACAGAGTTAATCCATTGTTCAGTGATTATGATATCAAAAAATACATTAAACATTTGAGGCCTTTGTTGTATAAAGGACTAAATTATAACTTTCACCATCAAAGGTTGTTTCATTCAATTTATGTTATTATTCATAACATGATTCAGTTTTTCTAAAATATCCATGAATATAATGAACCATTATTTTCATACATAAAGATTACATCATTTTTTGGAATATTTATTTCAATATATAAATGCATGCCCAAGAATTGTAATATTTTAGTGACTTTGGAAACATGGAAACAAAAACACTGGTCCATAAGTGAGCTATAGCATATACCACTATTTTCTTCATAACTATAACCCTTCTTAGACATATCATACATAATACTTATTTTCTTAACTTGGGGAAAGGAAATATAAAAAAAGGGTGAGATAAAATTATCATTAAAGGAAAATAAGGGAGATACATAATAATAATAAGAACATAAGGGTATGAGAACATGTTTATAACATATGAAAACCATACCCTAAATATCAAAGATCATAATCATGATTCATGGAATAAATATTAGAAGTTTATAAAAAATGATTCATAAGGTATAAAAAATAACATGAGCCATGAGAGCATTATATTGGCATAATAGATGGAATTTATGTCAAGAAAATATTCATAGAAAATAATTTCTATATTAGTCATGGATTATTTCCAAGACCATCATAGATGAATAATTCTTTTACTATGTTGGGTTCACTCCCCATTCCAGACCTGTATTATTGAATCAGGTTCACTTCCCATTCTAGCCCTATCTTATTGAACCGAGTTCACTCACAATTCCATTCATGTCAATATCATGAGATATAATTATATACCTAATGTATTGGAGGGAGATATAGGTCCCGTACATCACAAAATTAAATCATACATATGTGTTCCATAAGATTATAAACCTTCATCATACCATATCCTAGTAAATGAAATAGGTACCAGAACATTTCATCATATCATAACCTATGTAAGAGAGTCAGGTTTAATAATCACTTAATCATAGAATAACCTATGAAAATAAGTGGGTTTCATAAGGAACATATCATGGTATAACCTATGTAATAGAAATGTGTTTAATAAACATATTCAATCAAAACATAAAAATTTAGAGAAAGAATAAGAATGGTATCCTTAGATCATATCCCTGGTAATGAATGGGTAACACAAAAGGATGTCATCTTATATAGAAAATAATTTAAAAGGATAATTTAAAAAATATTATATAGAATATTATATTTTATATGAAAATAATTTTTAAAATGTAAAACATCTTCAAAAACCTTTTTCATTGACAACAACCATAAAAACTTATAACAGAAGATTTGAAAATCATTTAAAACACCTTTTAAAAGATAAAGAATTTTAAAAATCATTTTCCTTGAAAATGATCTTAAAATATAATATAAAATAATTTTTGAAAATATTTTTAGAAAACATGGTTTTGGAATAAAATAGGTTTCTGAATGAAGATAAAAATACAGTCATATTTTCTTCAAAATACTTTTTTAATTATATGAAGTAAAAAAGAGTGTAAAAATTGAACCATTACATTAAGATATCATGAATATCTAGAAGAGAAAAAAATTCATGATAATTCTTGAGATATGGATTATAATATTTCATCAATGTAATAATAATCTTAAATAATCTCGATAAATGAAGAGATTGTGGCAAAAACCTCTTACCACTTTGATTACTTTAAATCATAATCCCTATGAAATAATGACATTATATTAAGCTTAAAATATAATTAAAAGAATAATATTAATTATATAACATCTCAAAGTGGTATCATATACATCTCTTAAAATAATGTAGATGCATAACATAACATCTGCCTCCAAGAAGTAAAATTGAGACAAAATTCTCTTACCTTAAGTATTGACATTCGTCGTACTCGTTCAAACAACCTGTCTAATTAATATAAGTTTATTATAAATATATCACAAAAAATATATTCATTTATATCATACCATATATGATTTTCTTATGAATTTATATTACCCATTTATTAACAATTACATGTTAAAGTTATGTTTTGGGTAATAACCACTTTGTTTTTCATACATGTTTTGACTTTTTATTCTTGGTCCTCTTGATTAGATCATGATTTTACAATATCCAAAATGATAACCATGATATAAATTTCATATATATATATATATATATTATATATATTATATATAAATATTTATAGTAATCCATTAAATTTAGTGATGGTAAATGAAATACATCGTTCATGGAGATGATAAGTCATACGTATACATGAATATTGTTTCCATTTTCTTATCATATTAAAAGAAATAAATTAAATCACACACACACACACAGATATATATATATATATATATATATATATTACAATTCCATAATAAATTTTATTTCATATATATCACATATTTTTATTAAAATCATCCTTAATGCATTCCACGTATATCGTGAACGAATCACATCACTCTGGGAGGAGGTAGTATGTCGTACATACGATGAGCGTTATCGTATTCCCATAAAAATGGAAAACCTAAAGGTATATATTATATAATAATTAAAAAATAATAAAGACATCATAAATATAATATTTAACATATATAAATATTATGTACATTATTTTCCTCAACCATTAACAGTGGTAATGGAAAAACGAAAGACATTAGTTCGTGAGGCGGTAATCCATAGTATACAGGAAAGATGATTTCATAACACATTTGATGGAAGTGTATGTTTTTGTTAGTAATAACCTTAAAATAAAAAAATATAAGTATATGGAATATACTTAGGTTATTTTATATGAAAAATATAAAAAAAAATTAAGTGTTTTGAGGAAGAAATGAAACAAAAACGATTCTTGATAAACGTTACCTCTTCTTCGGGTGTCTCCTTGTAGTTTGAACTAAAGACCTTCATTGGTTGGATTTATGCCCAAAGTAAAGATACTAATTGTAACACCCCGACCCTAGTTACCCAGAGTCAGTGCATTATTACATAACATTGGCATGATCACGAGAAAGATCAAGTCTCGAAAGACTGATTAGTTTAGTAGCCTTGGAATAACTAGATACATCCATAAATTTTTACATTACATCATAAAAAAAACATCTTGTCCTCATATCCCCTCATACTACCCCTGCAGGTCATTCATAAATTACTTCTTCATAATCCTGGGAAAAATAAAACATTGAAAGGGGTGAGCTCGGATGCTCAGTAAGGATAACATTATAGCAGAAGCTTTCATAAATAAGAATAAACACTTAAGGCAATTTATAACTAAAACAAAAGCCTTTTAAATTTGAACTTCAGCATAAAATGGCAAAGGTAAAATGAAATAATGCCATTTACTTACTCACATGAATATTCTACTAGTCGAATGATCACATGCAATATCAATAACCACTTTCATAATGATGGAATGCATAATGCCAGACTATCATAACCACATAGCCAAGGCCTCGTGCCAAGACTACAAATAAGATTTTGCCAAGGCCTTGTGCCAAGACACTAGTTTGCCTCATGAGACCTACCGATGCATCGAGGAGCTATAGCGGGCTCCACCCGTCACTTATTAAGTCCAATGCATTCCTCATATGAATAGGTTTAAGCATAAAATAAACATTCGTATTAAAACTAGCATACGAAATGTCAATACTTTAACCACAAACCATAAATGGTATAAAAATAGAACATCCACAGTCAAATATAACTCATTTGATACAATATGGAAGATTGTATTGTATCACATTAACCTCAATCATGAATAATGAAGGATGTTGACATAGATGAAAATAATAATCAAAACTATTTGAGAGAAATATCCCCCTTTTCTTGAAAACATTTAAAAGTCACACTATTTGTCAAGAAGCCATTTAAAAATAGATTTTTGAATCAAAGTGTCCCATACCACTTTGAAACCTTTTAAAAGGATTTTTAATTTCTAAACTTTAATGTCCATATAAATAAATCCTTAAAACCATTTTTAAAACATGGACATTAATGAGAAAGATTTAGATGAATAAGTCTTTAAAACATTTAAAAATGGTATTTTAGTTAGAGATTCTAACCAAAAGAGAGACACTTGAATGAAAATAATTGAGGTAATCAAAACTTTGTAATATCATGAGAATAAAGGTAATTCATGATATACTATGTCAAAGTACATTATATACACCACATAAAAGTGATTTGGTGTATATCAACAAAGAAGTCTCAATGGAATGTAAGTTGAGATGAAATCTCTCATAAAGGCCATACCCTTAGGTTAAGGATAAATCAACAACATAATTATGTGTGAAAAATATAAATACACTAAATATGATTGGATATTCAGTGTAAAACAATCAAAGTATATTCACACATATTCCTGTAAAAACAACACCAACGAATTGGATGTTTAACTCAACAAATGGTGAAAGAGTTAAAATTACTCTTATCAAATTCATATCAATGACTTGAGAATTTTCAATGGAGTGATTATGTGTATCAAAAGTATATCCACAGGAAGGGGAGTGGAAATTATGACATAATCAAATGAATAGTGATTCCACACATAATCTTGGGGTAATATAATCAATGAAATATGCGTAAAGCCAAATGAGTGGAAATTGAAATCTCAAATTCCCTTATTGATTAGGTAACTTAAGAAACAAACACCCATGAAAGAAAGATCATACCATGATGATGTAAATACCCATAAAATAAAGTATATTACACAATGAATACAATCATGGGTAGTACACATACACCACATGCAATAATTAAGTGGTGATCAATGGAATTCTCACGGAATTAAAAGTGAGACAAGAAACCCCTTACCACGTTAATCAACTGAGTCGCATGGCCAAAAGTTAATAACCATCAAATTATTTACATAATAACATGAATATAAAGTGAATCATGATAATATATATCAAATGGAAGTACACAATACACCACTTTCAATAATTTAGTAGCGAACAATGGAAATCTCACGGAATTGAAAGTGAGATAAGAGAATCCCTTACTTTGTACTTTTTCCTTGGTCGATGGTAGGTTTACCTCCGGTATAATGGTGAAATAATTGTTATTGAATAATACAAGAATCATTTACTTTAATGTGATATCATATATGATCTTTTAACATTGATTTGTTAATAATATCTTAGAATTATCATCATTTCGGGTGTTAACGGGTTCATTTTACTTTATATTCTTTGTTATGTGAGCCATATTCGTTATTAATGGGATGTGTATTATTCAAATACAGAATGGTATCAAGTCCTTAAACATCATTTTTAAATCATCAAATGATAATTATACTTGAATGGATACAATGGATAATGAATCTCATCGCGTTCGTGGAGACGGTAGTCCGTACGTACGCACGAACGCTACTTCCATTTAATTTTTATTTTAAAAGAATCGAATCCAAATGATACATAGGTATATTACTATTCCAGTATAATATAATATTTTATATACGTTACATAAGTTCATTAACACCATCCTTTATTCGTTCCATGTGTGGTATGAACGATTCATATCATTTTAAGGGGGAGGTAGTCCGCACTTCCTCAAATGAAATTATCGTATTTATATACAACATGAAACGAATATAATGGTATGAAATAAAATGGAATTACAGAAGATTATATATAAAATATATATCAGTAATATCATATTTAATTACAGTGCCATCATAATGGCCACCATGAGAGGCGGTAAGATGTATTTGAACAATCATCGTTTCGTGAGGCGTTAGTTTTCCATCCACAGAAACATTATGTTCATCATCCATTAGATGGAGTTGTGTGTATGAGTAGTTTGAATCCTTCTTATAACAACATCCTAGTATATTTTGGATACTGGTTTTGTTACAAAATAAAGGAAATAAAAAGAGTTTGGGGGTTGGAGAAGCAAAATAAATGAAACTAATTTAAGAGCAAACGTTACCTTTAATTTTGGTAACTCACTTTGGTTGGAACCAAAGGACTTCTTGAAATGCTTTCTGCCTAAGGGGAAGCTTCAAGGATGAGGAGAGGGATGTGGGGAGATTATTTGGGCAGGGTTTGGACGAGCCAAGTGGCTTGAGTGGTGTGAGGAATGAGTAGAAGTGGTCTCCTTTTATAAGGGAGAGGAGGGGCTCTTTAGGAAAGAGTGAAAGTATTACTTTATAATATAATTATATTAGGTTTATAATGGTCCAAAAATCATTGAGGTCGAAGATAAGATGACTAATATTCTAAATAAAATCAACCAATAAGAATTGGACAGGTTTTAGATAATATTTTAATCATTATAATCTTTTTTATTTAAATGATTTATTAATGAGGTAAACATTGCATCATTATTGTGTCATTAATAATTTAAATTATTTGATGTCTAAAAATTATAAATAAAATATCATTATATAGGAAATCTTTTTATATTTCTAATGAATATTTATAATCGAAAATCCAACATGTATAACTTTATGTAAAAATTGTTCTTCTAAAAGATGTAAGCTTATGCCATTTTTATTTTTATTTTAACTTTATTAATATAATGTGTCCCTACCACATACAAGTGGCTCCATGGGGTCCCCAAATCGACCCAAGGATGCCCATGGTCGGGTATGTATCCACCAATAAGGTTAGGACACGTTTTAGGGTAATTTTGTATTATTATAATATTATTTTTTAACCCTTATTTACCGGATTTACCCTTAACCATGGTAAATAAAATATTTACCGCAGTAATTATTCAAAATGTCTAAAAATAAAAGTTACCTATTTACACAATTTGGACATCCTGATTCCAAATATGGAATCCATTTTTCTAAATTCAAAACACAGAAGTGGAAGAAATTAATTTAAAATTAATTCCCGCTGTCAAAACAAAAAGCGTGTTTTTAAGAGATAATAACTATCAAAAGATTGACACTTGTTTATGTTCGGTTTAATTGTAAAATTATGTCCAATGACCAACATTATATTAAGTGGTAAAAATATATTCTAAATATACTTTAAAACCACTCAAATTCACAATTTATCACTATTAATTATTTTGATTAAAAAAGTTGTTTTTAATTAAAATTTAGTAATTTTCACTATTCATCAAAATATAAAAGTTATCCGAAAAGTACCAAAATTTCACCCTAGGCTAATTTCGATATTTCGAATCCAAAAATGAAGTCCATTTTGAAATATAAAATATATATTATTTCAAAAATTAGGTATTACTATTCACAACGGCTGGTTTAATTAGTTGTGGTGTGTGTTAGAACTCGAGGTTGCGTACAACACACGCTATCGCATTATTCGAAGGGAAACGTACCGTGGAAGCTTGGGGTGTTACATTCTCCCCTCCTTCAATAAATTGTGTCCTCGCAATTTTTTAAAATTTTGCTTGGGAATACAATGGAAAGTCCCACATCGGAAAAAGAGTCAATAAAACTATCACTTTAAAAGAATGAAAGAGAGGTATAAGGGTCATCCAAGATAACCCATACTAGGATTCCATGTAAGAAAACATGGATATGGATGATAAAATAAGTGTCAAGTTCTGATGGAGAGGGATAGAAATCATGATCAGGAGAAAGTTAACAATGAGAAAACCACAAACTTGTGTTGGGACAAACGACCATTAGTCTCCTAGTAGGAAAGTAAACGGACAACATTTTTTTTAAGTTACATTACATAAGGAAGAGGAATTCATTTATGATATTGACTAAGAACATCATGAGATATACTTACATTTTAAGTAGATTTTCATTCTTTAATAAATTTCCACCACTAACTCAATTTTTTTTTAAACGATGAGTATTCAAGAAGACTTGGTCACACTGGAAGAGCTAGAATAACTTCTATAGAATCACATGATCCATGCAGGATAAACCATATATTTACATTGTCTTTGAAGATTAATCAAAACCAAAATGGTTAGTGAATGATCTAATGATCCCCCAAAAGGATATTCATTGAGATAAATATGCACTAATCTTAATTTTCTAAAATTAAACCAACAATACCCCAAAGTTAAATAGATACCATTCAATAACCAATTGTCCTTAAAATCCTTTAATATAATCCAAACTAATATTGAAACCCAAAACATAGAAGAATTTGATTATGTAGTCTCCCATGTTACATTGTATCTCCAAATGACATCAAATACTCTTAAAGTCACATACTTAAAAGTAATTAACATTATCACATATTCTCTGTTATAGGTTAATCATTTCCATAAATAACCCAAATCACTATAAATCAACAATAAAAATGTAGATAAAAATCCACCATTACTCTACAAATGAAACCCCATTGTATTCGATTTTCCTTGGGCATATAGTGTTCCCAACAAAGTGAACATCTTCCAAAATAACATTTATCACTTAATCACCAAATCATTTTCCTATACCAAGGGTATTCATTTGATAAGAAATAAGAACCCAAATCATCTTATTATTGATCAATAAAATCATTTAACAACAAAAAAAAAGTCACACTAACCAGGGACTTCACGTAGTCCTGTGGTAGGTGATAAATCCCAATCGCACTTTGGATGTGGGTTCGATTCCCACAGCTTTGTCCGACGCGACGGGTTGTCATACGGTCTACGTGTTGTCCTTTTTCAAAAACTATATTTTATAATATTACCAAAATGAGATAAATTCCTCAAAATAACATAATTTAACCACAAATGTTATATCATACTTTGCATTTTCATCCCAAATTATAATAACTTATCATTTTCTCAAACCTCAATGATCATATAAAACCAAATGGTTATTTATACCTATATCCACAATAGAAGAGACAATTCTTCCTCAAATATCATTCTCACATGGGAAACTATGGGGTTACAAATACAAGAGAAAATTATTCCAAAGTAAACCCATCAATAAAGAGCACTAACACTTTTAAACATTTCACCATCCATTTATTTCTACATAGGTTCTTCATCATATGTTCCTCGGGTTCCCACATTGCCTCTTCCATCTTATGATTTCTCTATAGATCTTTTACCAGACAAGTCATCCGGTTTCTCAACACTTGATCTTTGGTATGAAGAATTCTGATAGGCTCTCCACAATAAGATAGATCGAGTTCCAGTTATAATTCTTCATAGGTGAGTACATGCATTGGGTCAGGCATGTATTTTGCCACTAGAGGTATGTGGATCACAACATGAACTCTGGAGAGACTAGGCGGATTTGCCTTTTGGTAGAATGCGTTCATGTGTCACAATGGTACCTCAGGAATTTTTCAAAATCATCTACTTCCTTTACCCAAAAACTCCTCATCCATTTTGGATTATATCGATGGAAGCATCGATGCATCATAAAAAAATAGGTATTTCTTATATATAATTTTGAGACATCGTCATTAACATGTTTTTTTAGAAAAATTCTCACTGATTCATCTTCAAATATTTCAAAATAAGATTTTGGTAAATCAGTATTCGTATATCCCAAAAGACATAAATATATAATTTGATACATATAGGCTGCTCGAAGGTCTCCCTCTTCTGCAGCATCTAGAAAATCATTTAGTGCATCGTAATTTTGAGATAAAGTGAATAATTTGAAAATCCCCTGATGGTACTTCCCACGCTTAGCGTGGTAAGAAAGTTGAGAGCGCAAAATTATCCCATAGTCGGTACTTGATCCTTGAAATAATCGTGCAATGCTAGAGGTATTGGATGTCTCATAAAGTTGTTTTCATGTAACATGGACATTTGAAAAAGTTTCAACATCGTCTGCGAATGACTTCTGGATAATAATTGTAAGTAGTTCTTCAGGAAGAGAGAGAAGAGTTGTTCGTGATCTTGCTCCCTCCATGTTTCAACTAACAAAAGAAAATACAATTAGGGTTTTTGAATACTTATCTAATAAGAATGTAAAAAAAATAGACATAATAGGATAATCTTGTAATTGAACAATATATCCTAACTTGGGGTACCCTATGTTAAAATCTAGGTTATCCACTATCTATTTGACGACATATATTCTTAGGGGCATTTTTTTTGTATTCCCTTAATAATGGTTTATACTAATCTTGTGAATTTACCAAAGCATATCCCCCGGGAGTGTCGTAACCAAGAGTGTAGCAAGGCTCGTTGTCGTGCACCAGTTCCCGTTCGAGTCTATCTCAAAGCAGTGTTTTCGGGTTTTACCCCTATGTACATCTGTGCCAGAGCTGCCTCTACCTGCTCGTATCCAGACAGGGACGTATTGCTCGGAAAACTCACAAAATCTCTACAATACCAAAATTCTAGGAAGTTCTTCTATACTAATCCTCAAAGTTCATCTTAGGTTTACGTGCTCTAATCAGAGTTTATCTAAATCTAGCTTCCAAGGTTTGTACTAAACTTCCTCTGATACCAACTGTAACGCCCCGACCCTAGTTACCCAGAGTCAGTGCATTATTACATAACATTGGCATGATCACGAGAAAGATCAAGTCTCGAAAGACCGATTAGTTTAGTAGCCTTGGAATAACTAGATACATCCATAAATTTTTACATTACATCATAAAAAAAACATCTTGTCCTCATATCCCCTCATACTACCCCTGCAGGTCATTCATAAATTACTTCTTCATAATCCAGGGAAAAATAAAACATTGAAAGGGGTGAGCTCGGATGCTCAGTAAGGATAACATTATAGCAGAAGCTTTCATAAATAAGAATAAACACTTAAGGCAATTTATAACTAAAACAAAAGCCTTTTAAATTTGAACTTCAGCATAAAATGGCAAAGGTAAAATGAAATAATGCCATTTACTTACTCACATGGATATTCTACTAGTCGAATGATCACATGCAATATCAATAACCACTTTCATAATGATGGAATGCATAATTCCAGACTATCATAACCACATAGCCAAGGCCTCGTGCCAAGACTACAAATAAGATTTTGCCAAGGCCTTGTGCCAAGACACTAGTTTGCCTCATGAGACCTACCGATGCATCGAGGAGCTATAGTGGGCTCCACCCGTCACTTATTAAGTCCAATGCATTCCTCATATGAACAGGTTTAAGCATAAAATAAACATTCGTATTAAAACTAGCATACGAAATGTCAATACTTTAACCACAAACCATGAATGGTATAAAAATAGAACATCCACAGTCAAATATAACTCATTTGATACAATATGGAAGATTGCATTGTATCACATTAACCTCAATCATGAATAATGAAGGATGTTGACATAGATGAAAATAATCATCAAAACTAATTGAGAGAAATATCCCCCTTTTCTTGAAAACATTTAAAAGTCACACTATTTGTCAAGAAGCCATTTAAAAATAGATTTTTGAATCAAAGTGTCCCATACCACTTTGAAACCTTTTAAAAGGATTTTTAATTTCTAAACTTTAATGTCCATATAAATAAATCCTTAAAACCATTTTTAAAACATGGACATTAATGAGAAAGATTTAGATGAATAAGTCTTTAAAACATTTAAAAATGGTATTTTAGTTAGAGATTCTAACCAAAAGAGAGACACTTGAATGAAAATAATTGAGGTAATCAAAACTTTGTAATATCATGAAAATAAAGGTAATTCATGATATACTATGTCAAAGTACATTATATACACCACATAAAAGTGATTTGGTGTATATCAACAAAGAAGTCTCAACGGAATGTAAGTTGAGATGAAATCTCTCATAAAGGCCATATCCTTAGGTTAAGGATAAATCAACAACATAATTATGTGTGAAAAATATAAATACACTAAATATGATTGGATATTCAGTGTAAAACAATCAAAGTATATTCACACATATTCCTGTAAAAACAACACCAACGAATTGGATGTTTAACTCAACAAATGGTGAAAGAGTTAAAATTACTCTTATCAAATTCATATCAATGACTTGAGAATTTTCAATGGAGTGATTATGTGTATCAAAAGTATATCCACAGGAAGGGGAGTGGAAATTATGACATAATCAAATGAATAGTGATTCCACACATAATCTTGGGGTAATATAATCAATGAAATATGCGTAAAGCCAAATGAGTGGAAATTGAAATCTCAAATTCCCTTATTGATTAGGTAACTTAAGAAACAAACAACCATGAAAGAAAGATCATACCATGATGATTTAAATACCCATAAAATAAAGTATATTACACAATGAATACAATCATGGGTAGTACACATACACCACATGCAATAATTAAGTGGTGATCAATGGAATTCTCACGGAATTAAAAGTGAGACAAGAAACCCCTTACCACGTTAATCAACTGAGTCGCATGGCCAAAAGTTAATAACCACCAAATTATTTACAGAATAACATGAATATAAATTGAATCATGATAATATATATCAAATGGAAGTACACAATACCCCACTTTCAATAATTTAGTAGCGAACAATGGAAATCTCACGGAATTGAAAGTGAGATAAGAGAATCCCTTACTTTGTACTTTTTCCTTGGTCGATGGTAGGTTTACCTCCTGTATAATGGTGAAATAATTGTTATTGAATAATACAAGAATCATTTACTTTAATGTGATATCATATATGATCTTTTAACATTGATTTGTTAATAATATCTTAGAATTATCGTCATTTCGGGTGTTAACGGGTTCATTTTACTTTATATTCTTTGTTATGTGAGCCATTTTCGTTATTAATGGGATGTGTATTATTCAAATACAGAATGGTATCAAGTCCTTAAACATCATTTTTAAATCATCAAATGATAATTATACTTGAATGGATACGATGGATAATGAATCTCATCGCGTTCGTGGAGACGGTAGTCCGTACGTACGCACGAACGCTACTTCCATTTAATTTTTATTTTAAAAGAATCGAATCCAAATGATACATAGGTATATTACTATTCCAGTATAATATAATATTTTATATATGTTACATAAGTTCATTAACACCATCCTTTATTCGTTCCATGTGTGGTATGAAGGAGTCATATCATTTTAAGGGGGCGGTAGTCCGCACTTCCTCAAATGAAATTATCGTATTTATATACAACATGAAACGAATATAATGGTATGAAATAAAATGGAATTACAGAAGATTATATATAAAATATATATCATTAATATCATATTTAATTACAGTGCCATCATAATGGCCACCATGAGAGGCGGTAAGATGTATTTGAACAATCATCGTTTCGTGAGGCGTTAGTTTGCCATCCACAGAAACATTATGTTCATCATCCATTAGATGGAGTTGTGTGTATGTGTAGTTTTAATACTTCTTATAACAACATGCTAGTATATTTTGGATACTGGTGTTGTTACAAAAGAAAGGAAATAAAAAGAGTTTGGGGGTTGGAGAAGCAAAATAAATGAAAATAATTTAAGAGCAAACGTTACCTTTAATTTAGGTAACTCACTTTTGTTGGAACCAAAGGACTTCTTGAAATGCTTTCTGCCTAAGGGGAAGCTTCAAGGATGAGGAGAGGGATGTGGGGAGCTTATTTGGGCATGGTTTGGACGAGCCAAGTGGCTTGAGAGGTGTGAGGAATGAGTAGAAGTGGTCTCCTTTTATAAGGGAGTGGAGGGGCTCTTTAAGAAAGAGTGAAAGTATTACTTTATAATATAATTATATTCGGTTTATAATGGTCCAAAAATCATTGAGGTCGAAGATAAGATGACTAATATTCTAAATAAAATCAACCAATAAGAATTGGACAGGTTTTAGATAATATTTTAATCATTATAATCTTTTTTATTTAAATGATTTATTAATGAGGTAAACATTGCATCATTATTGTGTCATTAATAATTTAAATTATTTGATGTCTAAAAATTATAAATAAAATATCATTATGTAGGAAATCCTTTTAGCTTTCTAATGAATATTTATAATCGAAAATCAAACATGTATAACCCTATGTAAAAATTGTTCTTCTAAAAGATGTAAGCTTATGCCATTTTTATTTTTATTTTAACTTTATTAATATAATGTGTCCCTACCACATACAAGTGGCTCCATGGGGTCCCCAAATCGACCCAAGGATGCCCATGGTCGGGTATGTGTCCACCAATAAGGTTAGGACACGTTTTAGGGTAATTTTGTATTATTATAATATTATTTTTTAACCCTTATTTACCGGATTTACCCTTAACCATGGTAAATAAAATATTTACCGCAGTAATTATTCAAAATGTCTAAAAATAAAAGTTACCTATTTACACAATTTGGACATCCTGATTCCAAATATGGAATCCATTTTTCTAAATTCAAAACACAGAAGTGGCAGAAATTAATTTAAAATTAATTCCCGCTGTCAAAACAAAAAACGTGTTTTTAAGAGATAATAACTATCAAAAGATTGACACTTGTTTATGTTCGGTTTAATTGTAAAATTATGTCCAATGACCAACATTATATTAAGTGGTAAAAATATATTCTAAATATACTTTAAAACCACTCAAATTCACAATTTATCACTATTAATTATTTTGATTAAAAAAGTTGTTTTTAATTCAAATTTAGTAATTTTCACTATTCATCAAAATATAAAAGTTATCTGAAAAGTACCAAAATTTCACCTTAGGCTAATTTCGATATTCCGAATCCAAAAATGAAGTCCATTTTGAAATATAAAATATATATTATTTCAAAAATTAGGTATTACTATTCACAACGGCTAGTTTAATTAGTTGTGGTGTGTGTTAGAACTTGAGGTTGCGTACAACACACGCTATCGCATTATTCGAAGGGAAACGTACCGTGGAAGCTTGGGGTGTTACACTAATATCAAGTTTTGTGATTTTATAGGTTATTTAGGTAGTTATTTTTTGAAATATCTTGTTTTGAAGGTGTTAATAGAGGGGGAGAGGGAGTGTCCTTTTATAAGTGAGTTGAGCGGAGAACTTGTAAAATTTTAAAAGGTAGAATCTCACCCTCATTTTTTATATGGTAAATTTTTTATAAATTTATAACATTGGAACATTATATATTATAAGGTCCAAATATGTCCATAAAATGGGTTTAGGATAGGTTTTTAGTCATTTTTACACCTTATGTTCTAATTTTAAACACTATGTAATCTTGTTTTTACCTTAATCGCTATAATTAATTTTAATTTATTCCACTAATAAATTTGGTTAAAAATTAAGTTGACCATATTATAAATTATAAATTACTATTATTATAAAATTTAAATCTATTTTTTCAAATTCAATTCACAAAAATGGAAAAAAATTAATTTAAAATTAATCTCGCATACGTCCAGAGAAAGAGGGTTTTTAAAGTGAAAACATTCAGAAGTTTGCAATGTTTTTATATTAAATTTAATTATGAAATTTATTAAAATGGAATAAATTGGTTTAATATACGTATAATTAAAAAATATACTTTAAAAAAATAAAATATAATTATCTATATAAATAAATTAAAAGAAAATGCAGTTTTCAATTAAATTTCAGTATTTTTCGGTATTCATAAAAAAATTAAACAAATTTAGAAAAAATCCCAAAAAATCACCCAAATATAATTTTGACATTATGTATTAAAAAAGAGGGTTATTTTACCAAATTAAGTTTCTAAAAGTGCCAAAAATAATTTTATAATTATTCATAAAAAGACATAAAAATCTGTTTTTTTAGAAAATAGTACTTTCCAAACATATAATTATTTTACTGAAAATTATATATTTTATTGTAATTTTTTATTTATATAAAACCATTATATTTTAAAATTATTTGTTACTGTTCATATTACCATGTTTAATGGTTAGGTTATGATAGTTAGGTTTAAATAACTATATTAATAATATATAATTATTTTGTTAAAACATAGTTTCGTGGGTAACGTAAGATAAGTTGGTGTTGCATGTAACACAAGCTTAATTTGGTTTTGTGTATAATATAAGATTAACTTTGTGTGGTGTGTAATGAAATCCATCAAATAAATTTAATTTATTTAAAAAAATTCATAAAAACTCAGGGTGTTACATTGTACCCCCCCTAAAATGAATTTCTATCTCAAAATTAATAACTCTAATAAAAACAAATAAGGATACTGCTGCCTCATCATATTATCAATTTCCCAAATAGCTTCTTAAAATTGGTGGTTTCACCTCAAAACATTGACCGGGTGAGTGGTTTTTTTTATAACTTTCTCTATATGATCCATAATCTCCATCAGTTTTCCCTCATAAGAAAGATATTTCTCCAGTGGTATGAACTCTAAGTTTAGTACATGTAAAGGTTTAGGTATGTAATTCCTTAAGAGAGATACATGGAACACATAGTGGACTTGACAGAGGTTTTATGGAAGCACCAAGTGATAGACTACCATCTCAATACAAGCAATAATTTCAAAGGGACCAATATACTTAAGGATTACTTTCCTGTTCTTCCAAAATCTCATAACCTTATTCCATGGAGAAACTCTTAGAATAACCTTGTGAAAAACATCAAATTATATATCACTATATTGATTTTCATCATACCTTTTCTATGCACTTTGATCTACCTTGTTGTGATTTTGAATGGTTATAACCTTCTCTTCCATTTCTTCATCTATCTCAGGTCCAAATAAATTTATTTCACCAAATTCATTCTAGAACATTGGAGTTTTATATTTCTTTCCAAATAGTGATTCCTAAGGAGTCATATGAATTACTGATTGAAAGATATTGTTTAAATAAAACTCAACAAGAGGAAGGTGTTGATCCCAACAACCTTTTAAATCTAGAGAATAATATCTCAACATACCCTCTATTGTTTGAATTGATCTTTTAGAATAACAATTAATTTGAGCATGATACACAGTGTTAAAAATAAGTTCTATAATAATAGGTTTCTAAATACTTCACTAAAACATTGAGGTAAACCTCGTATCCTGATCAGATATAATGGAATGTGATTCTCCATGAATATTTACCACTTTATTAATGTATATCATAGAAATATGATCCAGAGATAAGTCTTATTTGATAGAGATGATGTGTGAAATCTTAGTAAGGCAATTAACTACTACTCATATAGAAATATTCCCCTTATATGTTTTGGGGATTCCAATGAAAAAATCCATTATGATGTTATCCCATTTCCATTCTGGTATGGGTATTGGATAGAAAAACCCTTAAGACTTTTATCATTTATAATTAACTTATTTAGATACTAAGAAATAAGATACAAACTCTGTGATATCTCTCTTCATTCCATCCCACTAGAAGTATTCTTTCAAATATCTATATATATTCATACTTCTAGGATGAATAGAGAATGATTAAGTATGAGATTCTTCTAAAAACTCCTTCAAGTTTTGTATGGAGGGAATGCATACACGGTTCCAGAACCTTATCATTCTATCAAGATCAAGGTTAAACTTAGGAACATTTCTAACCATATTTTTTAGCACTTCATATTACTTTTTTGCATCTTTAAAATTCACTTGGATAGATTGTTGACCATTCAATTGAGCAAGGTAATATTTTTCCCCTTCCTTTAGGATTTCTATATCCATACTTCACAAATCTATAAATATTTTAGCTTTTTTAATCCTCATCATGGATAATCTATAATGATCCTTTTCACTCAAAGAATCATCCACCTTGTTCCCTTTCTCAAGGTGCTGATGTATTGAGCATTCATAATCCTTTATCATATCTAACCATCTTCTCTGGTGTATGTTCAACTCCTTCTATGTGAATATATACTTAAAAATTTTATGATCAGTATATATATCACAATTTTCTCCATAAATATAATTACTCCATATTTTTAATGAAAAAAATACTACAACTAAATCCAAATCACAAGATAGGTAATATTTCTCATGAATATTCAATTTTCATTAATCATATGCTATAACTATGTTATTATTCATAATAACACATCCCAATACCTTCTTGGACTCATCACTATATATTATAAACCCCTATCCATTGTAGGGTAATGTAATCATAGGTGCACTAACTAACCTTGTCTTCAGTTCCTTGAACTTTTCCTCACAATCATATCTCCAAATAAACTTGTCTCCATTCTAAGTTAACTTGGTTTGAGAATAGGATAGTCATTAGAAATTATCCACAGACCATTGTTAATATCCAACTGAACCAAGAAAACTATGGATCTCAGTCTCGATGGTTTTTTTAGGCCAATATTCAATAGCCTTTATATTTTATGGATCTACTGATATAACCTCTCTTAATATTATGTGGACCAAAAAATAAAACCTTTTACATCTAGAATTCACACTTTAAATTTTTATTACAATTTCTCCTTCATTAGGTTATTTAGTACAATTATCAAGTGGTATTCATGCTCTTCCTTTATCTTTGAGTATATAACAATATCATCTATAAAGACTACCAAAAATTGATCAAGGTAATCTATAAAGACTCTATTCATTAAATCAATCAATATAACAAGGGAATTAGTAAGACCTGAAGGACCATGAAACACCCTGAGAGGGGAGGGTTGAATCAGGGTGTAAACATTTTCTTCTAAAGAGACTAATCATGTTCCCTCATTTTTAGTAACTTGTTAAACCTATCCGATGGAAATTTTTAGTAAACAAACAATAACATCTAAAGAGTCAACACAAAAAATTTACTTGGTTCACCACTAAGAAATTTTCCAAGGAGAATATGCTGATAGTATGCCAGTTGTACCTAAATACATTGATCTTCAATAGTTGTGACATAAAAAAGTTTAGAAACATTCACTATGTTATAGGAACACTACCTTTACAAGATTTTAGGGATAGCACATTGTATCTTTCGGAACACTTTTGATGACTCCCCCTAGATCATTACCTTGGGTGAAGTCTTACTTAGTTTATCGACTTAAAGGTCACTTTAGTATATTAGAATTAATGTCTTTGTACCTTTCTATAATGAGACTCTTATTTCTCCATAGACTTGAGTTGATACACTTTTAAATCACTATTCAAAAAAAATGATGTTCAAAACTGGCTTTCGCAAAGCTCCTTTAGGAAGCTCACAACCTACATAAATCACCCTACCTTTATGGAGCTCTTTGAGTCAACATGGGATAACCAATCATTACAATGCACCCATTACTCAAAATCATTGGCATCAATCAATAATCAACTAGTATTTTCTTGATGCTCAAGCTCTCATAGAAAACTAGATTCATGGAGCTCCATTTCCTTCACTAAATCAGAGTATTTTTGGATTTTCTCTAAAATATTTTGTGTCTAATGAAGTAGGGTTAGCCTTATATTTATAGAAATGGACATTATTGATGCTCCACAACATCCAGTTCATTTTTTGGATCTTTCAAAATCATCTTCGTGGAACTACTATATTCCAAATGCTCCCCTGATATTTTTTTGTTATCATTGGATCTTTCAAAATCATCTTCATGGCACTACTATATTCCAAATGCTCCCCTGAAATGATCAATTCATCAGTTACTTCTTCTAGGTGTTACCCTCCAACAAGGCTGGGCAGTGAGTTCTCCAATGACCTATCCTGAGCATTTCCCTCCATCAAGGGATGGGCAGTGGAGTTCCTCAATTACTATTATAGTGGAACCCTCCAATTGTACCAGGGAATGGAATCCTTACCTAGATATTATGGAACCTCAACTATGCGGCATAGTGATGATGCATGGTTTGACATAGCATTGGACTCACGAGGAAAAAGATCACTTCCCCACCAAGTTGTTTTTTTGTGATGCTACCAAAAATGTGTGGGTGATTTATTACCACCCAAAGTGGATAGTATCAAAGTGTGGTGAACGAGTTCCTTATACTTTTTTGTTCAGAGAAGACTCATGGGAGGTTGGGCATCGTTAATTTACTTTTGGAATGGTTGTCTACACTTCTTCTTGGGTTGAGTTATGAGATGGAGATCCCATTAATCTATCATTTGTGATTCTTTGATTGGGAATATATATATTATTTCTTCTAGATTCACAATTTCTTTTTGAACACCCTGCTTCCAACATAGGTGAAGATGTGTGGGGTATTCCACGTGGTTTCCATGTCTAGCTTATCATGGTTGGATGAGTCTACTCTCCTGCTATAGGTGGTGAAGACTTGACGAGCAGTTCACCTACTCACCATTTCTACCCCCTTGTGCTTGGATGAGCTTACTTTCACTCTTTATTGGGTTGATCTGTACTCTTTCACTATACCTTGTTCTATCTATTGTTGTCATCTTCTATTGTATATCTTATTCCCCCCCACCTTCATCTTTAGGGGTATCCTACTAGGTATGCTTATACTCACCCCTGTAAGGGATTTTCCCACACATGTTGTGTCTTGTGAAGATGAAGGATAGGTCAACTATGACTATAGATAAGCTTAGGGATACTAGGTGTTTGGACCGTGTATGTTTGTCGTAACTTGGGATTTAAGAGCTGAGCTCTCTCATATGTTTACTCTTTTCCAGTTTTAAGTCAGGTTGGGACACATTTCTGGTTAGGCATGTATTTTTCCCCTTTACTTTTCAGTATACACTACTTTACTTTTTTAATGTCTAGAGGATCATGCATCCTTGGGTTGCCTTATATTAGTGTAGCATCTTTTCAAATTTTTCTCTACACCTTTTCATTATTTTGGATGTGTTCGTGTGTACAGATTCTTAGGAAAAGGCCTCCCTAAGTTAGTTATGCCTTTGGATCTTGTCACCACTCCCTAGCCTATGGAGGTGGGCTTGGGGTGGTTGTGTATCAAGCCCTGACTTGGGTTGGGTCATGATATATTAGTATAAGATAAAGTTCATTCATTGGTATGATGTTTAGACATTTCCCCTTAATCGGATTTTGTTGGGTTTAGGGAAACATTTTCAAAGTGTCTCGAGTGCGAATCTCGGGCCAGGGAGTCCAGTGATGGTATGGGCGGCTGACGTATCCATTCACCAAGACCTTGACTACCTGCTTGTCAACATGGCATGTTGACACATTTTTTGTAGGGATAAATGGTACATGCATCATATAGGATTGGGTCATTGATTTTTCTTATTGATTTAGATCCCCATTATTGTTGATATATATATATATATATACTCATCTGATCGCATTACTCATTGATAACTTTTAGGATGCCTCTGTGATGACAGCCAGCCAAGATACTAGCTCTAATTTTTTATGATGACCCTATGAGTGATGAGGCCTTAGTTTAGGGTCCATCTTGATACCCCCTCCCTCCAAGTGGGATAGTTGTATCACCTCCACCTATTTATTAGTAGATCATCCTGGCTGAGTAGGTTGACGATCTGTGAAGTCTTATAGCACTCCATGAGTTTCAGCATCAAAGACAGTTATGGTTCCATGGTGATCTAGATCCTCAGGCAGTAAAGGAGTGGCTAGAGTTGGTGCTCCATGTCTACAGGCTAATCTGGACACTGACAGATAAAGTGGTGGCACTGGTATCCATCCTTTTTCATAAAGCAGTTGGGTGTTGGTGGAGCCTAGTTACATTAATTCACGATGAGTTCACACTCTCATGGGATGATTTCCAGTAGCTATTATGTGAGGATTACTACCCCTTCTTCTTACACTCAGCCCAGATCTAGGAGTATATTGAGCTTCATCATGGAGTTATTATGGTGGTTGTGTACGCAGAAATGTTCAAAGACCTTATACACTACTCCCTTGACATGATCTAGGGTGGTTACTTTTGATAAAAGAAGTTTGAGTAGGGACTCCATAGAGAGATTTGAGCCAATGTTGTGCCCTTGTTCATCCACACTTATTTTGGGATGTTGAAGCGGGAACTTGTGATAGAGATATTTCTATCGGAGGGAATCCAGATATTTAGAGCTGGGAGTGGGTGCAACAAGGATGACTCATCTACAACAGCTAGAAGATTCTGAGCACCAAGATCTTAGAGCAGGAGACCCTTTCAGGAGAATGCTCAGGCGCATGGTTGTGTGGGGTTGAGTAAGTGTAGAGTTTCAATGTATCTTGAATAGGGGTGTCGTTTTAATTTTTATGGGAAAGGTCACATGGCATGAGACTGCCTGACCAGACGTGTTGATCATCCCAGGCAGATAGCTGATAGACCACCACAATAGAGGCAACACCATGATCAGGGATCTCCCAGGTGATGACAGGTTAGTACCTAGGTAATTGAAGTTAAAAGAGGATCAGGAGGATATGTACTTGTAGGATGACGTTATGAGGTCCTTCCCCTACCACCACTGTGTGGACCATGTCAGGCTTAGGAAGCTGGCGATCGAGGCTGCAGACAACTACATGCTTTGGATGTCTACAATCCCGTAGTGCACGAGATGCTCATAAGTGTGATATATGTTTATTATAATCTTTCTTTAGTACTAGTAGGCATAGTTATTAGTCATTACTTTATCTCTCAACTCCTTATTCAAAAGCTAGAGCTCCCATTTGAGACACTAGCATAGCATCTTCGTCTTGAGGTTTCTACATGGAGTGCTTCTTATGTATCTTTTATCTATCGGTAGTGTGATCTATCTCTTGGTGTATAAAGGTTCACATGGAACCTTTTGGTTGTCAAAATGGAACCCTTTGACATCATCATGGGTATGGATTGTTTTTCCATGGTTCAAGCCTTGATTGATTGTCACCGCATATAGGTCATATTCCTACGCACTTATGGGATGAGATTCCTGTTTTTTAGTGGGAGATATCTCATGGATGGACAATTCGATTCTAAGAGTAGGATGTTGTATCCCATCACCCATCATTTGGAGAGTTTATCCCTTGGTTCAGTATACTATTTGGTAATTTGGTTTCCTTTAGTTGTGGAGGATTATATGGATGTCTTCCCTGAGGACGTTCTAAGACTACCTCTGACGAGGGATATGGAGTTTTAAATTGACTTGCATACAAGGATAGCTTTGATATCTTATATAACATATTTAATGGAAGCTACCAAACTCTATGAGCTATGGTTGCAGTTGGAGGTCCTTTGAGAGAAATTTTTCATCAAACCCAGTGTGTCCCCCAGGGCAGCTCCAGTGTTGTTCATAAAAAAGGTGGATGGGATCTTTCATATTTGTGTGGATTATCATCACCCAAACCAGGCCATGATAAAGAACAAGTACCCCTTATCAAGGATTAAATACCTATTTGACCAGTTGCAAGGTGAGATATGGTTCTCAAAGATAGATCTTAAGTCCGACTACCACCATTTGAGGGTCTGCAAGGTTGATATTCCAAATTTAGCATTCCAATGTTTCTACAATAACTATAAGTTCCTAGTGATTACCTTTGGTCTGACGAATTCCCTCACTATGTTTATGGATTTGAGGAACCAAGTTTTCTATCCATACTTGGACCAGTTTGTTTTTGTCTTCATTAATGACATAATCATCTACTCTTCATTAGAGGAAGAGAATAAAGATCACTTGATGATGGTTCTTGACTTGATTTTTGGAACTATTTTTACATAAATCTCTCCAGGTTATAGTTCTAGATACATGAGGTTCACTTTCCTGAGCATGTCATTTCTAAACAAGGTTTAGTCATCAATCTAGGAACTATGGAGTCAGGGCTTACCTGGGAGATACCCATGAACATATAAGAGGTGTAGATCTTTCTTGGTTAGGAGGGGTACTACAAGAGGTTTGTGGTAGAATTATCTAGAATCGCATCCCATTTGACCACTCTGAAATGGAAAGGTCATCCATTTTTCTAGTCAGAGTAATGCTAGAGGTCCTTTGAGGAGTTGAGGAAGAGGATGAAAAGTGCTCTTGTTTTGAGACTACTAGAGGAAGGCTTGTAGTTATTAGTGTATTCTGATGCCTCATGAGCTAGTCTCAGTTGCGTTTTTATGTAGAAATAGAAAAAAAATTCATATGGGCCGAGGTATTTAAGACCTTAGGATAAGAACTACTATTGGGGAAAAATCCCTTAAGGTAACATTGCAATATTTTTTGGGTTGATTGTGTTTGTTTAAAAGGAGGTTTTCCAAGATAAGTTGTGGAGTCCAGAGAGATTGTTGACATTGTATGTTGACAAATATTCAAGATGAAGGAATGGATTCCCTAGAGGAAGTGTATAAAATTTTGTACACAAGGTGACGTTGTTTCCCAGTAGTTGCCAAATTTTTGGGGTTTAAAATTTGAAGTTATGATAGAATTGAAAAATATATATTTCCTTGAAGATCTTATCAAATTAGGGAAAAAAAAGGAATTTCTCAAATATGGGCTTCATGAAGAGGGTTTCGTGAAAGGTCGAAGAATTTTGAATAGTGATGAGCATCGCGAACAGTGAAGATGAAGTGCATCCCGAGTGGAGCATCACATTAGTGAAAAGGTTTGACAGAAGGCTCCATGATTATAACAAGCATAATGAATGAAAATTTTTTGTGGAGCTTCACAAAAAATTGATCTTTGTAGAAGAAAAATGGGATCTCCATGAAATGGTGTTGACGTGGTCGGAAGGTTCTGGAATCGGTGGGAAATGCCTATAAATAGGCCTCTACCCCCTTCATAAAAGCAGCGAGACTTAACAAAAATCATAATCCTATAAAATAGTGAATGTGGTTCATGAATGTTTTTTCAAAAAGGGTGGTTCCCAAAGTTTATTTTCAAAGAAGTTTTTGAAGGATGTAAATGAAAACCAAATGTTTTGAGATTCGTGAAAGAGATGTAATTTGTGAAGTCTAGTTAATCTTTGAAAAATAAGGATCTTTTTAAAGGCTATATTAGCTTTGCGAAAGAGGTGTGCTTTATGAAGGGTAGGTGATCTTCACGAAAAGGAATAATCTTCGTGGAGGATAGTTTGAGATTCATTAAAAGAGGATCTTTAAAATGTCAGTGAATATCATGAAATTTTTTCAAAAGGGATTTCCCAGTACATTTATGGTAAAGTGGTATTCATTGGTGGATAAAAGTGGGACAACAATAGAGATTCTACATACAGTGGAGGATACATTCATTTGAGATTATGAAAGGACCTACAAGTTTATAAATTGTGATTGGATATTCTGAAGAAGTGGTGAGCACACTCTAGTTGAGAGAGTAGTGAGCTTTCAAATTGTGATTGGTTGTAAACTAGGATGGATAGTGATTCCACTCCAAAAATTGTAAACAGTATTGCATTTCTAGTGGATTTGGTACATCGGCACATTGTCGATATATGCACCTTGGATGTAGCCCAGTGAGGGTGATCCAAGTAAAATTTTTGTGTCTCATGCATGGTTTAATTTCTATTCGTATTGTGTGGTGGGAAAGAGGGAGAATAGAGTTTTCTTTAATGGAAAAACAAGATCAAAAGGGGAATTTGTTTTAATTTTTGATACCCTAATCCACCCCCCTCAAGGTATTTGACCTAGTGGACCTAAAAATTGGTATCATAGGGAAAGGTAAATATATGTGATTATATATCAATGGAGGTCATCAATCACAAAGGGATTCCAATCTTCACCGAAATAATTTTTAGTTATGGAAGAATCAGATGCAACACTACTTTTGATATTTGGGAATGGATGTTTTTACAACAGCGATGCATGGAATACCAGCAGATATCAATAATGATACTTTATCAGAATATGAACGGAGATAATTAGATGATTACACCAAAGGAATAAATGATTTAGGGGGAACCCTATCCAATGAAATATATATGAAGGTGATTTCATGCGATACATCACATGTTATGAGGGAAAATATATTGAATATCTATGAAAAGATATTCAAAGGTTAGAGAGGCAAAGTAATAGATTATGTGTAATAAGTATGAAGATCTGAGAATGAACCCAAATGTGATTGTTGATTCATTCTTTTAAATGTTAAATGTTGTAGTGGAATACATGCATGGTCTTGGGGAAGTTATCAAATATTTAAATATTGTGAAGTTTATCTTGAGGAAACTTCCACCTCAGTTAAATCCAAAATTTTTAGTATTATAAGATAAAGATCCAAAATAATTGACACTAGACAACTTTCATAGTATCCTTTTAGCATATGAAATGATAAATTATGATAATGATGTTGTGTAAAAGGAGAAATAGAAAGAAGCGGCCTTCAAGGCCATGAAGAAGCTCATCATTGAAGATTATCTGGAAGATAAAGAGATAGAAAATGTCATGTCATTCCTTTCCTCAAATATACAAAGTGGAAAATGAATTTTCAAAGGGAAACTTCCACTTTCTTTCTTTAGATGTGGAAGGGTTGGTCATATTACTTCAAGGTTCACTAAAAAGTTACAAGAAGATGATAAAGATGAAGTTGAAATTTCAAGGAAGAAGTCTTCAGCCTATGTGAAGGGTAAGAAAATTTTCAAGAGAAATTTCTTTGAGAAGAAGAATATTATTTCCCAAGAATGTAACGGTTCAGATAAATCTGAGGTTGAATAGGTGGATAACTGTAAATACCATAGAGAAAATAATATGGTTACAGTTTTCGGTAGTGACCAAAAAAAGAAAGAAATCAACATTGATAAAGAATAAATTGAAGGAAGATTTAATTTACAAGCTGAATTAGAAGCTATTCTTGAAGAGATAGATGTTTGGAGAGATAAAATGAAGAAATCCAAAAAATTGGTTCATGATTCCAAACTCTACATGTAGTATAAAGAAGAAGAGAAGTCTGATTTAATGGAAGAAATTGATAATCTCAAGTATTCATTGTCAGAGGACTCAGAATCCATTAGTGGGTATAAACTCAAGGTTGAATAAAAAAAGGGAGATTGATGGTTTAGATAACATAGGAAAATAAAAAATCAAATGCATTGAAGAATTAGAATAAGTAGTTGTCGGCATACGGAAAAATTTTAAGGATCAAGAAAAAATATTGACTACTAGTGTCACATCAGGAAAGCAAGTCATTTAGAGGATGAAAAATATGGAAGTGGGGCATGGAAGGCCCGTAGAATAGAAAGAACAATCAAATCTAAATGATAAGGCTGGTATGGAGTTTGATCAAAAACAAAAAGAACTCATTGATGAAGTCATACCATAAGCACATGCATTGATATTGAAGGTTTATTAGGGTTTGAAGTAGAATCCTAAGATTCAGAGAAACCAATGGACAACTAGTAGTGCATAAGTGACACATAAGAATGCACCCTACGTCAGGTGTTATTGCTGTAGAAAGATGGGGCATTCACAAAATGTGTGTTCCATAGACAAGAGATACTAGAGAGCACAAGAACAACAATGGAATCCAAATAGAAAATGATACTCTTGAATATATTTCGAGTGACATTGTTTTTTTGTAGAGGATTTGGGAACATTGATAGATAATGTACTTAAACCATGAAAAGGAATCTACCAAAGCAGAACCCAAGTGGTTACAAACAGAAAATCAGAGAATTAATAAGTGAGTTGAAAATGAAAAATTTATTTACAGCTCTACAGGATGAAACTGGTCCATCATACTCCGAGGAAGATCAATATTTCCAATCTATACTGAGTATGAAGACAAAACATGGATTGAGAATAAGAGAGCTGAGAAGGTAGTTACTGTAGGAATTTACCATAAAGCATCATACCATTATGGTGTATGGATCCTTGCACATCCCATATGACAGGCAATAAAGATCTTATTACAGGTATAAAATATAACAAAGAATAAATTTTCAAATTTGGAAATGATGGAGGCTTAAAAATAATTGGTTCTAGGAAGGCCAGGTTTGGGGGCAAAGAAATGAGATGTGATGATGTCTTAGTAGGAGGAGGTATCAGTCACAACTTTCTTAGTGTCAGTCAACTATGTGACTGATGGAATTCTATAAGATTTAATAAGAATATTTGTATCATCAATGGAATAGATGGTGTAGTTTTTCTATAGGGAAAAGGACAAAGGGAAATCTATACCTTGTAAGTGGGGAAGAATATATATGCCTTTTATCTAGAGAGGAAGAAAACAAGTTGTGACATAAATGACTTAATCATCTATGTCAATCATCCCTATAATATTTTTTAAATTGTTATGCAGTTAGAGACCTCCCTGAGCTATCATGTGATCGAACTCATGCATGTAATGCATGTCAACAATGGAATATCAACAGAAATATGTACAAGGAAAAGGAATAGAATTCGACAAGAGTGCTTGAATTAGTGCATGATAATGTTTATAGACCTATCTCACCAAGATCCATTGATGGTAAGAGATATTACATTATTTTCATTGATTATTATAGTAGAATGGAATGGGTATTTTTCATTTCCCACAATTTTAATGTGTTCAGTTTCATAAAATAGTATTGGAAGGAATGTGAAAGGATTATTGGACAGAAAATTATGAAGTTTCACACTGATAATGGTACGAAATTCACAAAAATTCAAGTGGAATACTCTCTTGAGAAACATCGGATAAGGCATAAAGTTTCTTCAGTGAGAACTCCTTAAAATAATGGAGTGGTTGAGAGGAGAAATTGGATCATCAAAAACATGGATAGAACAATGTTTATTGAAAAATTCCTACTAGAGAAATTTTTGAAGGAAGTATTCTTTACATAGGTCTACATCTATAACAGGGATCTGTTGTGTCTGAAGGAAGGAAAGACTCTGTATGATATGTGGTATGGAAAGAATCCAACGTTAAAATACTTTTGAATCTTTGGAAGTTCTTTATTTTCAATAAAAACATAGAAAATTTGAGTCAAGTGGAGATGAGGGGATATTTTTTTGCTAAACAGGAAAAATAAAATCATATAAGTTCTTTAATAAGAGGTTGGAAAAAGTAGTTGAGAGAAATAATCTCATTTTAGTGGAAAATAAAGAGAATATTCAACAACATAGTGAGCAGTTTCCTAATGAAAGTGATGAAGAGGAAAACAACATAGGGGGAGAAGAAGTGGAAGATGTTGATTCAGAAGAATATATTGATTATTAGAAAAAGGAATTCAAGTCTATATCTATGAAGGAGCCAAATATTAGAGATGAAATTGATTGGAAAAATATTATTGGGGATCAGACGATGCCAGTTTAAACAAGAAAAATGAATTCATTATAGAAGGCATTCATCATATCTCTAGCAAAGCCTAAATGTTTTTCTGATATAACTGAAGATGAAAAATGGGTTTAGGATATGAATGAAGAGATAGACCATATTGCGAAGAATCAGACATGGGATATTGTTTCAAGGATAATAAATAAGAATTTCATAGGAACTAAATGAGTCTTTTGCAACAAGATGAATGAAAATGGAACAGTTATTCAAAAAAACGACTAGTATTAAAAGGGTACTCCTATATAGAAGGTATCTATGTTGACGAGACATTTTCACCTATTCCAAGGCTGGAGATAATCATATTTTTCTTGGTCATTTCACTGCGAAAAAAAATTGAAGTGTTCCAAATGGATGTTAAGTCCTCATTTTGAATGGGGTTATGGGAGAATAAGTATATATTGAGCAGTCAGATGGTTTTATCATTCATGAAGATGAGAACAAATTTTTTCGGCTGAAGAAGGTACTACGTGGGTTGAAGCAAGCACCAAGAGAATGGTATTCAAGACTAGATCAGTATTTGAAGAAGCTTGGATTTTAGTGCGGTGGAGTTGATTAAAATATCTATGTCAATAATGACATTAATAAAAGGATTATGGTGTCATTTTATGTTAATGACCTAATATTCAGAGGATAAGATGAAGCAAAATGCACACGGTTTTATGAATTCATGAAAAGTGAGTTTGAAATTTCAATGATTAGTGAGCTGAAATTTTTCCTTGGTTTACAGGTGATGAAAGTAAGGAATAGAACTTTCATTTCTCAATACAAATATTCCAAGGTGGTTATAAGAAGTTTTCCAATGGATAAATCCAAGGATACAAAGACTCCAGTTTCTACCCGGACATAACTATCAAATTAAAATGATGGAAAGGTAGTTCATATTATAGAATATAGGAAAATCATTGTAATTTTATTATACTTGATAGCAACAAGACATGATATTTTTATGCCACATGCCAAGAAGCGACATATCAAAGAAATCCCAAACAAATACACATGCTTGTATTTAAAATAATACATCAGTACATCAAGGGCACTGTGGATTTAAATTTTATGTATAATGAAAAATCACCGTGAGATATATTGGGATATAAAGTTGTATATAGGGTCGGTTCTGCTGATGATAGGAAATCAAATTTAGAGGTAATTTCTATATTGGTGGTTTTTGTATTTCTTGGATAAGTAAGAAATTATATTACATTTCATTGAGCACCGTAGAAGCTGAATATATTTCGGCTACTCAAGCATGCATGCAGATATTGTGGATGAAGCATCAGCTTGATGATATTAGAACTACAGTGAAGTCTCTGATCGGAATTCATTGTGACAATTAATGTTTTATAAATATTTAAAAAATAATTTCCATCACTCAAGGATAAGGTGGATAAGGGAATTGTTAATTTGGATTATGTGCCTATAGAACTATAGGTTGCAGACATTCTGAGAAAGGCTCTACCCAAAGAAGCATTTGAGAGGCATCGACTAGCAATGGGAGTCCAGTCGACTCCCCACACTTAAAAAAATGTAGATATGGAACCCCCTCTCCCTGAGGTATGGTATTATTTTCCATAATGTATTAACTTATGTTCTTTCCAATGTTTCAGACCATAGGGGAGTGGCCTTTGGGTTTTTTGACAGAGGGGGAGACATTGTGGCTATTAAGGGGGAGAAAATTTCTTAGTCAAGACATAGGGAGAAGCTAACAGGTGGAGTAGTGAGATATGGGGAACAATGATATAGGGGGATTATTAAATCTGAAGCTGCTAAATGTGATTGATCAAAGTATATATATCATGACATATGGAGTTAATGATGAAATAAGTATATTGGTTTCAAGAATTGGTGTTAGGAATGAAGTGTTTCATTAATGAACATCTCATTATACTCTTATTTAACATACTGAGAATTGCTCATATGGGATTAGAGTATATGTTGAGTAAATATTTGATCACTATCTGAATCATAATAGTTTAAGGGAGGTTGAAGATGGAAGGATATTTAACGAGATATCAATTAAGAAAGAGTTGTCAACAAACCCAAAGGGGGATATTGATGGAAAAAAATACCTCAAGGTAACATTGTAATGTTTTTTGGGTAGACTGTGTTTATTGAAAAATCAGGTTACCAAAGTAAGTTGTGGAGTCTAGAGATATTTTTGAAATGGTATACTAACAAAGATCAAAGATGAAGGAATGGATTCCCTGTATGTGATACAGAAAATTGTGGACACAAAGTTGTATTTTTTCCCAGTGTTTTCCAAATTTTTGTGTTCCAAAATTTGGAGTTTCCCTAGAATTGTGAAATATTGATTTCCTTGAAGATATTATAAAAATATTGAAAAAAAATGAATTTTTTAATATGGGCTTCATGAAGAGGTTTTCATGAAGGATCAATGAATATTGATGGTGATCTACGTGAACAATGATGAGCATCATGAATGGTGAAGTTGAGGAGCATCGCAAGTGGAGCACCATGCCAGCACGAAGGTTTGACAGAAGGCTCTACGATTATGATGAGCATCACAAATGGAAAATTTCCATGTAGCATTGCAAAAAGGGGATCATTGTGGAAAAAAGGAGCTCCGTGAAATGGTTCTGATGTGGATAGAAGGTTTTGGAATTAGTGGGAAACGCATATAAATAGGCCTCTACCCCTGTTATAAAAGTAGTGAGACTTAACAAAAATCATAAGGCTTTGGAATTGTGAAGGTGGTTCTTGAAGGATGGTTCACAAAGGGTGGTTTGAAAAGGTGATTTGTGAAGAAGTTTGTGAAGGCTGTAAATGCAAACTGAATGTTTTGATCATCGCGAATGAAAGGTGCTTTATAAAGGCTAGTTGATCTTTGCAAAATAAGGAGCTTCATGGAGGCTAATTGAGCTTTATGAAAGAGGTGTAATTCGCGAAGGGAAAGTGAGATTTGTGAAAAGGAAGGAGCTTTGTGAAGGCTAGTTTGAGCTTTACAAAAGGAGGAGCTTCGTGAAGGTATTGAGCATCGTGAAAGTTGTTCAAAAGGTATTTCTCAGTACATCTATGGTAATGTGGTATTCATCGGTGGATGAAAGTGGGAAATTAATAGAGAATCTACATACCGTAGAGGATGCATTCATTTGAGATAATGAAAGGACATGAAATTCTATAAACCATGACTGGGTTTTCTGGTTATGTTGTGAGAACACTTTAGTTGAGAGAGAAGTGAGATTTCAAATTGTGATTGGTTGTAAACCTAGATGGATAGTGAGTCCAATCCGAACATTATAAACAACAGTATGCTTTTAGTGGATTCGGTGCATCAGAACATTACGAGTGTATGCTCCTTGGACATAGCCCAGTGAGGGTGAATCAAGTAAAATTATTATGTCTTGTTCATGTTTGAATTTCTTTTCATACTATGTGGAAGGAAAGAGAGAGAAGATAGTTTTATTTAACAGTTAAATAAGATCAAAAGGGGAAGTTTTTTAATCTGTCATACCCTGATTCACCCCATGCCCCCATATTAGGTTATTTGACCTAATTCACCTAACAAATATGCAAATCACAACCTAGATATAGAAGTTATAGTATTCACCATAAGGATGTGGATACACTACCTTCTGGGCAAGCACTTTTTAGTTTACTCGAACCACCAGAGTATCAGGTGGATCTTCATTCAGAGAGACCTGAACCTAAGACAGTGATACTGGCTAAAGTTCCTTTAAGACTGTGCATTTGAGATAGACTATACTCTACAGAGTGGAAATTTTGAAGAATATTCTCTTAGAAGGAAATACTAGGATCGCTTAGTGTAGGATTCTTTAGAGTAGTTAGCTTCCCTAATGCTAACCCTAGTGGAGTAAGTGGGTACAACTTTTCTTTTATCGATGGTGTTGAATCCTTTTCTCCTTGAGCATGTGAGATAGTCCTAGCTGGGAGACATCGACTAAAAGGTATTATGTGATCATATATTCATAGGCGACTCACCATATGGATATTATGAAGTAGGGAATCATGTCATCTTGTTCGAAGGGAAAATAGTGGTTCTAGTCACGTTGCGGGAATATGTGATGCACGAGTTACACACTTTTCCCATATCTGTATATCCCAATGTGGGGAAGATGTATAGATATATTCAGTGGTAGTTTTTTGGTCCAGTATGAGACAAAGCATAACTAAGTTCATCTCTCAGTGCCTCACTTGTTAGTAGCTGAAGGCTGAGCACCAAGTCCGGTGGTTTTTTTACAGCCCCTTGAGATCCTGAAGTGGAAATTGGATGTCATATCCATGGACTTAAAATTGGGAATGTATTGTATCAAAAATACTCTATATAAATCTTATTGATATTGATGCTCACAAATACCCTTGTTTGTTTTATTGATAATATTACTTTAAGTAAAATTCAATAAATCTATTTTCATTGCAAAATTTATTCTAGAATTATATTCATGTCCTCGATCCATAGGGAATATTCATTAAAGTGTTTGGAACTAATTTTAGAATATTCTAGATATATTGTTCATACACTATGTGTATTAAGCATAACCTAAGGAATGAACCATGCCTCAAGAATAGAATGTATGGATCATGAACCCTCTACTGTAAGGAAAGTACGGATAATGAACCCTATGTTTGGATGGAACCTTACGTTTGTGAGAAAGGAAAGTATGGTTAAGTAACCTTATGTAAGTAAGTAACCCTTAATTTTAGGAGACAAAGATATGAATCATCAACCCTGATTTTATGATCAACCCTGCATTTGGTATTTCTTTATAAAGGAAGCCTATGTTTGACAATTCATTGATGGAGATTTAAATCCACGATTTTATTTGATATTTTCTGAAATAATCTTGATAGAAGAAAAGAATAATTCAAAGGATCATTATGATCAATTCAAATAACTACAATCAATGGATTAAATCACACTTAATCCTAAGAGAATTTACAAATCTTCAAATTAATTCATATTTGAATATTAGTGATTTTTCAGGAAACTTTCTTGGATCTGTTCAACAAAAAGAAATATATTTATATGAAAGGAGTATTTTTTAAATATGTGTGTGTTATACAAGATTCACTTATAATTTCATACTTGTGCATATATTATATATGTAGATCTTCTAAAAGAATGAACAACTATGATTTTCACTAAAGAGGATATTATTTAAAGATTTAATTTTAAACCTCATGTTGTTGTAACTACTGATGTTTTTTTATTTCCATTCTTATTGAAAATCATTTGCAGTTAGGATTTATTCAGATCTATTCTTTCTTTAATACATTCATCTTTGAAGAAGAAGATCCATTTTCTATCAGTTTCTACGACAACTATGAATTTCAACCCAAACCATCAACAAATCAAACTCTTTTGATTTATTAGAGTTTCAACTGATCGAACTCAGTTGTGGATTTTGTGTTAGCTTCTTGTACTAATATGTGGATAACTATTTCCCTGTAAAATAAATATAAGGTTTTGTTTATCCTTATTATAATGGTGTCAACAACTTGCACTTAGTTGTGGATTTAAAGGTCATGTTATAAGAGGACATTTATAGTGAAATTCACCAAGCTCTTGAGAGAGCATTGGTGGAGTGGACTAGGGGATCTTTGTGACTCATACCACTATAAAATTAATGTGTTCGTTCTTTTTGTTTACCCATTGCTCGTATTACTTACAGAAGAGAATGCTTCTTATCTTCATAAATCACAAAGAGAATTAAAATCTAGAATCTATCAAGATTATCGAAAATACACAATTCACCCCCTATTATGTTTCTTTGTATTATTTTGACAAAAAAATTGGTATCAAATGTGATATTTTTAATAAATTAGATAAATCTCTAGAAATCTCAAAAGAATAAGGTCTATACAAAGCATATGGAAATGGATGATCCAAAAAACGTTATGTGTCACGAACCAAATCTAGTCACCATCAAAACTAGAACCCGACCCAGTCCATGACAAGTCTTGAAGGGTGTTCCCAATCCCCATGGGATATCACTAGTTCCCAGGGATCATAAAAATAAGTTTGGGAATGATTTAACAGAATTTATAAACATTAAACAACAAACAAACTCAATAAAATAGATCTGGATTTTTCAACTAAAACTTTCTTTTACAAAATTTCAGAACTGGATTACATAAGTTAAAACTATGTTTAAATACCATTAAAAAGGTTAAAAACCAAATAATTACATCCCAAGAACCTCCACATATAAGAGGCACCGCCCTCAATCCATCTCCACAACACCGCATCATGAATGACCGGTAAAAACACGAATTGTTGGCACAAAAGTTGTACCCAAACATGTGACAACAAAATAACCAAGTCTACTTACACCTAAAGGTAAAATTAGGGTGTTATCCAAATCATAGTAGGATACCCCCACTAAGATATTCCATGTGATAAACATTCAAAGATGAAAATCATGCATGTTTTCAAAAACATGTGATTTCTGGTTACAATTTCTAAAAGATGCAACTTAAAAAAAATAAGTTTTATGTGGGATAATTTAAAGAATCAACATTTTTAAAATAAATTCAAATGCTACTGAATTTTCCATCCAAATATACCATATGGAGACAATGAGTATAAAGGATCTAATGAGCACAAGGAATAGGAAATAACCTCTAGGCACTAGCTAGTTGTGGGTCCCAGGTACCTTGTATCTCGGTGAGAGTAACCATAAAAAATATCTATTCTCATGCACGGGACACTAGTAGGGAACATACCCATAACCTAGTGGTCCCCAATCATCATCATCATAGTTTATTTAGAGTTGTAAGTGTCAATCTTCCTATGTGAAACTGGGGTTAAACCCCACAGATTCACTAGCATAATAGTACACAGCCACCCACCTAGATACCCGGGTTTTCCCCTTGTGATCAAACAAGTTCAAAAAGTCAAGAAATATACTTTGCACATTCAAATATCATTTCCACATCACAAATTCACCAAACATCCCACATATATATCACACAAGTCACAAAAGTCAACTTTTCATTCAAATTGATTTTGAAATCCGACTCACACCAAAATAGCCCACAACACTTTTCACAATTCTTTAACACTTCCACAAATCCATTAAAAATTTTATAAAACCAAAACAAGATATTCCAACTCACATAAAATCCCACTCACATGTTATATAATAACCTTTCTATAACCAAAATCCATTTTCATATCACACTCACACAAAACATCCCATGTCACTTTCACATCTCTTACACACCTTAGTAAATCCTTAAAACAATTTTATAAAACATTTACATGGTGGAAAACATCACAAAATAGCTCCTTTCACATTTATAATGTACCATTTAAAAATATACACACTCCAAAATAGTTTTCCAATATGGTTTAACCTCTTACATAAATCATTAAATCATTCAAATCTTTCATAAAACAATTCTAAAGAGTATACCCAAACTTTACTCATAAAATCCATTTAAAACCCAAAATTCAAGGAAAAACACACCAAAACACTACCAAAGTATAATTTTCAGCCCAAGAGACATTTATACAACCACTTTCAAGTGTTATAAAATCACCTTGAATAATACCATGAATGATACAAATGAAAACACTCATTTTCATAAAATGCTATCAAGAAGTATAACAATGTTTTACACACCAAACCTATTCCAAAAACCCCCTTACAAGGACCAAATGACACTAAATAATTAACATAACAGAATTTTCAGTCCCATTAAACAACTAATAAATCAATTTCATATTTGATAAAACTACCACAAAATATACCACATGTGTTACATTCAAAAAGGTCACAACTTCAACAAAAATGAAATTATAAAATTAAATGCTTAACTAAATCCCTAAAAAATGGTTTTCACACCACACATAGCATATTGGGAACATGAAAAACCAGTAAAACAAGAAAAATAACTCATCAAGGAATGGTTAGTCATGGAATCACCTACCTTTTGAGTCAAAACCCTCAAATCATGGTGTGAAACATCATGTGCACCACCGCCGGACCAAAAGGAAGTGAAGAGAGACCTAAAATATCAAGATTACACCAAAAAGACACAATTTAAAACCATAGGTTCGAACCCTAACTTTTTTGACAATTTGAAACATTAATAAATATGGATTAAACCTTAAGGAAGTGGAATAAATAGAAGGGAGGAACACTTACTTGATGGAATCTTAGAGAAATTGCCCTAAATCCACCAGTATCTGAATTTTAAAATAGCCAAAAATTCAATGGAGGTTCGAACAAGGATGAATAGATAATTTAGGAACTGTAATAGGGGAAAAGAGTAATAATTCAAAGAGTTAAGAAGGAATGAAGTTACCTATTCAATTCTGTCTGATTTGAGAAACCCTAAAATGTTTTGCACTAATTCACATTGAACAAGAGCTCCAAAGAGGGGGGAAAGAGGCTGGGAACACGGATGGGTTCAATGATCTTGGGTGAGACTTGTAATAACCAAAAAATATATAAAATTGAATAAGTTATTAAGTAATCAAAATTTAATTTTAAAACAAGAAATGGGCTTTCGGGTAGGCCCAATCCCTTAAATAAAAACCCAAATACACCTTGGTTATGGATTTCTAAAGGATCCAAATTGAAATGGTGGTGTTAATAGGTCTGGGGAGGCCAAGTAGAAATTGTAATGGATAAAAAATGTTGAAAATTGAATGAGTTATAAAAGAAACAAAATTTATTTTTAAATCTGGAATTAGGATCACGGTTTGGCCCAATTCATGAAAACTCACCCATTCCTGCATAAAAGTTTGGGAAACCCTCAAAACAAAGCATGAATGGAAAATAAATTAAAAATAACTTTAAAATAAGTTACGTATGTGAAACTTCTCCCCACCATGAAAACTTTCCACCATGGAAAGTCACAGCATGGCCAAAGCAAGAACCAAACCCAACTGAGAAACCCAGAGGTACTCCCTTTCCACGTTTTGTCCCCAAAGTCCAAAACATCTCCAGTGATCAATTAATGAAGGAATAATCTAAAAAAACAATCTCACACCACTTTCTTAAAACAATCAAGCACATTTAATATTTATCCCAAAGGAAAACTCCTCAAACACAATCCGAACAAGGATCAAGCAATTTACCCAAACAAACAACAACATCGAACAAGGTTACACTTACCTTGATATAACTAAACCATTAGGCACTCTCCAATCCCAACGTTTACCCAAGGAAGATGTTGGTAGTTAGATAGTTCTTAATGAGACTACCCACTTCCAAGCCAAGACCAAGGAAAAAACTGAGTTACTTATATGAGGAGACACAAATGGGATCCCCACCATAAGAGACAACTTAAATTGTTCCCAAGACAGAATCGGGACACTAATAGGGGGAGGACTGAACGGACTCCCCTGTACAAGGGGTATAATTACATTAGACATTTCCAAAAGAACATACATGAGACCCATAGTGGGTCTCCCCATTATAAGAACCAACCATATTAACTGACCAGCATGGGACGGCACAGAAAAACCCAAAAACTCAAAGAGTTGGGTTGACTACATGGTTAGTCCGCACAGTTTGGGAAACCATGTACTAACCATGTGGATCCTTATATATTCATGGTTTTCTAGGGAATAGTTAAAACTCACCATGTAAAAACTACACACTCAACCTATCTAGCCAAATTTTAAACCTTTCTCCAAAAACTCAATGGAAACCAAAGGGGGAAGAAAATACATCAGGCGATGAACATGGGCATGAGGCCCTCCACCTCTTTCCATCGAATGGGAATAACATAAGTAAGATGTTGAAACCATAGGTTTAAACTCTTCCTATCATTTATAATGAGGGTATGACTTGTACAAGGGTTTAAATGACCTTGGTATTTCCCTTGACTATGCACCAGCTTCTCTCTTATTCCTATGGCTAAAGCTCAAAAAATTGAAGCATCTTCGTCCTCGTAGTTAGGCTTTGGAAACCCATTTATTGAAATTCTTCTTTTGATGCCACAAACAACTACACCATATACCCTGATGGGTTCACCATGACATAAAACACTCCAGAACTCACTTTACCAAAACCTGACATTTCACTGATACAAGGGATCAGAAGATTCACACACATCACACCTTGTTTCTTTGGGTGAGAAACAACATAAGGAGAGGACACATATAAACTCCTTCCTCTATGATAGAGGATTTGAAGTTTTTTCCAAGGGATACATACTCCAAACATAATAGAGACCCTCATAGGATTGTACGACCTTCACCTTTATAGTCAAATTAGCACACAACATCACAAGGCATCACCAAACATGACCATTACAATTGATATAAACAATACATGGAAAGGGACCTTATGCCAAGTCCCCAAACAACACACAACTCCAGAAGGTGGACATAATGGCCTCTCATGCCCATATTTCTCACACTGGTGGTTTAATGTGAACTCCTACTTCAAAGAGACAATGAAGGACCCATAGGTCCTCTTAGACACCATCCAGACACTCATCCACACTAACAACCCCAGACCACTTCCACCTTCGATGAATCAGGAAACTTAAGAAACTAAGGTCTCTTTAAACCTTCCATAGGAACTTTATCACTATAAGAGGATCCACAAATCAAATAAAAGAATGAGAGTAGACTCAATCAACAAAGATCGATAAAATATTCCTTTTATTGATCAACTAGAGGATTTTTTCAATGGAAAAACAATCTGGGTTGCACTTCAGTTCTGTATTAACCCTTAATGGGGGCGTACCTTATCCAACGAGAGAACCCAAGGACCCAAACAAGATGGTACATTGGTCAAAAAATGCCACAAACCAGATCCAAACACATTAAGGGAACCACCCTAAAGGTTCCTTGAAACATATATCATTGGAGACTACTAATCGGTCCTTCTACCCAGCTTACTGACCAAACAGAAACCCAAAACACGGTTCGAATAGGAGGGGTTCTTAGACTCAAAACATCCCAAAACATCAAAATTTTCCAAAAACACACAATATAAACCATCCTAAACAATTCATCACGACATCATGTATTTCTTTAAAAAAAAATTCTTTGAAAACAAACAGTTCAAAGGTTAGTGTATCCACCAATGGTACCCCATGGGCCCCACACATGCATGTTTCTGTGCCACACCGGGTACCCTCCTCATATCCGTCTTAGCACTCATCCAGTCATTCCATCAACCATCCATTATCCTATATAACCACATGCATGTGGTCACTCATATAAATACCAAAGGTTAAAACAAAAATTATTTCCACTTTTCAAAACCAAAACAGTCAACAAACACATCCTTTTTCTCAAAACCACTAACCATGAGATCAAAATCCCAATTCACATCTTACAAAACTTTTTAGAAAGACACAAACATTTAGAAAATAACTCACTCTCAAGTTATTCACATCAATTTAAAAACATCTCATCCCATTAAAACACCTTTCAACATTTTAGACAACTCTATTGGAAACAATTTTTCAAAACCAACTATAACATATTTCCTAGTTTCAAAAGAGGCATAAACACACCATTTTCCTAATTCAAAAATAAAAATTCTGAAATTTTAGTTCCACCATTTAAAAAATCAAACCCTTCCCTGTTTATTTGAAAATCATTTCACAAAAACCATACGCTTCTTAAAACCATGTCATTTTTACTTTAAAACTGAACTTCCAAGATTTCAAAACTAAAGGACACAAGACAATGCGAGGGGGAACTAGCTACGGTGGGTGACTTGGAAATATGGTTGGCATCCATATGCAAATCACTTCACCACCAAAAAGAGTGTTCTAGAAAAATATCCCCAGCTTCACATGGTTTTCCAGGCCTTGCGATCTCACTGAGACCATTACCCAACTCTCTTTTCATTTCTCCTAATAATCATCAAACCAAAAAAACCAAAGGAATTAGATAAGTCCCGAACTCCCAGGGTGACTTGAATCCCATCATGAGGTGTGGTGATCAGGAATACTACCCATAACCAAAATTCCAAGTCCCTACAATCCTAACTCTATACTATCCCAACTATTCCCCAAATAACATGACCGAAATAGTTAACATAAACCTCATTTGATACCATTTTGTCACGAACCAAATCTGGTCGCTATCAAAATCGGCACCCTACCCAGCCCACGATAAGGCCCAAAGGTCTTTCCAGATACCCATGGGCTAGCGCAAGTGTCCGGGTATCATAAAATGAAGTTTGGGAGTGATTTACCCGAGTTTATAAATATTAAACAACAAACAAACTCAATAAAACAAATATGGATTTTTCATCTAAAACTTTCTTTTAAAAAATTTTAAAAATGAATTACAAAATAGCCCACAACACTTTTCACCAAACATCCCATATGTATATCAAACAAGTCACAAAATTCAACTTTTCATTCAAAATTATTTTGAAATCCAACTCACACCAAAATAGCCCAAAACACTTTTCACATTTCTTTAACACTTTCACAAATCCATTAAAAAAATTATAAAACCAATCCAAGATATTCCAAATCACATAAAATCCCACTCACATGTTACATAATACCCTTTTCATAACCAAAATCCATTTTTCACATCACACTCACACAAAACATCCCACATCACTTTCACATCTCTTACACACCTTAGTAAATCCTTCAAAAAAATTTATAAAACATTTACAAGGTGTAAAACATCACAAAATATCCCCTTTCACATTTATAATGTACCATTTCAAAATATAAACACTCTAAAATAGTTTTCTAATATGGTTTCACCTCTTACATAAATCATTAAATCATTCAAATCTTTCATAAAACAATTCTAAAGATTATACCCAAACTTTGCTCATAAAACCCATTTAAAAACCATATTTCAAGAAAAAACCAAACCAAAACACTACAAAAGTATAATTTTCATACCAATATACATTTATACAACCACTTTAAAGTGTTATAAAATCCCCTTTAATAAGACCACGAACGATACAAATGAAAACACCCATTTTCATAAAATGCTCTCAAGAAGTATAACAATGTTTTACACACAAACCCTATTCCAAAAACACCCTCACAAGGCCCAAATTACACTAAGGAATTAACAAAACATAATTTTCATCCCCTTTCAACAACAAAAAAATCAATTTCATATTTTCTAAAACTACCACAAAAGATACCACATGTGTTATATTCAAAAAGTTCACAACTTCAACAAAAATACAATTATAAAATTAAAGGCTTAAATAAATCCTTAAAAAATGGTTTTCACACCAAAAAAATCATATGGGGAACATTAAAAACTAGTAATTCAAGCAAACTTACTCATTAAGGAATGGTTAACCATGTAATCACCTACCTTTTGAGTCGAAACCCTCAAATCTTGGTGTGAAACATCACACACACCACCGCCAAACCACAAGGAAGTGAAGAGAAACATAAAATCTAAATATTACATAAAAAAAGGACACCATTTAAAAAAATAGGTTTTGACCCTAATTTCTACACACTTTTTAACATCAAGAAAGTTGGATAAAACCCTAAGGAAGTGGAAGAAATGGAAGGGAGGAACACTTACTAGATGGAATCTTGGGGAAATATCTCTAAATCCACCAGTATCTAAATTTTGAAATATCCAAACATTAAATAGCAGTTCTAAAAAGGATGAAGAGATCATGTAGGAACTAGAATTGGGGAAAATAGTAAGAATTGAGAGAGTTAATAAGGAATGAAGTTACCTTTTCAATTCTTGCCGATTTGGGAAACCCCAAATTGTTCTGCACTAATTAGCAATAAAAAAGAGCTACAAAGAAGGCGTAAAGAGTTTAGGCTCATGTCTGGGTTTCATGATCTTGGTTGAGACTTGGAATCACCGAAAAATACTTAAAATTTAATAAGTTATTAAATAATAAAAATTCATTTTTGAACCTGGAAATGGGCTTACGGGCAGGCCCAACCCCTTAAATAAAAACCCAAATACACCTTGTTTATGGATTTCTAAAGGCTCAAAATTGACATGGTGGTGTTAATAGGTAAGGGGAGGCCAAGTAGGAATTTTAATGGATGAAAAATGTTGAAAAATGAATGAGCTATAAAATAAATAAAAAAATATTTTTAAATCTGGGATTGGGCTCACTGTTTGGCCCAATTCATGAAAACTCACACATTTCTGCATAAAAGCTTGGGAAACCCCTAAAACAAAGCATGAATGGAAAATAAATTAAAAATACCTTTAAAATAAGTTATGTATGTGAAATTATGTCTATGATTCGAGATCAATATTTTAATGGTGACAACTATGAATATTGTAAATCAAGAATGATCATTTATCTAAAGAATCTTGGATTCAAATTTTATTCAAAGATAATCACTCCTTATGTGATTCTTGAGAAACTAGAAACATGGAATGCTTCACAAGAATATAAATATGATATAAACTCAAAGATAATTAATTCTATCATATGTGGACTTGGGACCTAATTAATTCAATTGAGTATCACAATGTCTTACTATCTATTAAATGTGTCAAACAATTGATGTTTCATATGAAGGAATTGATAACATAAGAAAAATGAGGTATGATACTAAAAAACTAAAGTTTTACTCCTTTGTAATGTTCAATGGTGAAATAATCACACAAATGAATGGATGGTTAACAAAAATTGTCAACAATATTATTGTCTTCGGAGATCTAATCTCACAATAAGATCAAGTCCTAAAAGTACTTATAATACTTCCCTCTAAATGTAATGGCATATCTGAAGCTATTCAATAATCACCACCTATCAATAATGTAACACCCCAAGCTTCCATAGTATGTTTCCCTTTGAATAATGTAATAGTTTTCATTGTACACAACTTCGAGATTCTAACACACTACGACCAATCAAACAAGCCGTTATGAATATTAATACCCACTTTTTGAAATTTTATAAATTTTATCTTTCAAAATGGACTTCATTTTTGGATTTGGAATATAGAAATTAGCTTAGGGTGAATTTTTGGTATTTTTCTGAAAACTTTCAATTTTTGATGAATAGTGAAAAACATTGAGTTATAGTTTAAAACCGAATTTTTATTTAAATAATTATTTATTTTATTTAAATTTATTTTAGGTCAAAATATATACACAATAATTATATAAGTTCAATGTAATTCATTGGAGTCAGTTTATAATAATTTTAGATATATAAAACTTTTATTGAACTTTTCACCGTCTTTTACCCACCACCTTAGAGAATTTTCAAATTAACATAAAACTTAATTTTACCACTTCTTTGAGTTGAATTTCAAAATCCTAGAGACACGGTTAATATCAAGGAGTAAAATGTGGTACAATAATATAAAAATAGTTTTTGGTGAATAATGACTTTTTACTTTTATTTACCACGGTTAAAAGTAAATAGGGTAATTAAGGGTAAAAATGATATTATTATTACCCTAATACATGTACTAATTCTATTGGATAAGTATAATTCGACCAAAAACAACCTTATAAATAAAATATGAACCTCTTTGGTCCACTTGGATTAGATTAGGATATTTATTATTATTTAATTCAAAGAAGAGTTAAAAGAGTTAAAATCAAAGTTTAATAACTAGAACATTTTTAATATAGGGTTACAGATAAGATAAATTATATTTTAAATATTCATTAGAAAGATAATAATATTTCATACATAATGGTATTTTATTTAAATTTTTTAGAAATTAAATAATTTAATTTATTTATGACACAATGATGATGCAGTAATTACCTAATCAAGGAAATATTAAAATAATTGATATTATAAAAATCCAAATAAATGTAATTTGAGACATTTTATGGATTAAACTAATTTTATAAGTTAATATAACATATTTTTTTGGTTATATGAATTATTTTCTAAGTAATAATGCTGTTATAAATTTATCAAAAACAAAATACCAAATAGTGTCAAAATTGACATAAAATAGTTTTTAAAACAAATATTATATTATTAATTGATATTATATTTCTAAAAATATAATTTTCGGACATAAGACTTATATAATTATATTTGTATCATTAATGAACCACTTGGGGTTCTATTGGAAGTATATAGTAAGTTTATTAACCATATAATATAAAAATACAAAGAGACATGGTAAATGTCAAACTATTTAACTAAGAGTTAAATCTAAAAGTTAAGGTTAATATAGTGACCCAAGTCTATCTAAAACCTATTGTTTTAGTGGTTTTAGACCCATCCCCACCTTATACTTTATATAATCCATTTTTTGATCCATTAGAAACCGAAAATAATTTTATTATGAAATAATATTTCTAGCTTTTCTTAAGGTGCCCATCACCTCTCTTATAAAAGGGAACTCCCCCTTCTCTCTAATTCACACCTTCAAAGACATTTGGATCGGACAAACCCTACCCAAATATCCTCTCAACTTCCTTCAATTCATCCTAGAGGCCTTCTTTTAGTTATAAATCCAACTTAAAGAGCCCTTTTGATCAAATCAAAAGGAAGAACCCGAAGAATAGGTAATAATTTCACCACCCTCTTTCAAGTTCTTTTCTTCTTCCAATTATTATTTATTTGTTATTTTCAATATAAAATAATAAATCCAGTATATTATATATAATGTGATGTTATTATAAATATGTTACAACCATATTCATTATTCTATCTATCCTTTGAATGACATGCCCCCATACGTGCGTACATACAGATTACCGTCTTCATGTCGCGGTGTAATTGTTATTCAATACATTATTATTTGGATGTGTATAATAATGATGCGTAATTGATGTAAATAATAAATATAAGATAATAATGATCCTGAATATATGATATACCATCCAATTATATATTATTTTAATATCAAAATAATGATATTGTCGCTCGTGCGTACGTACAGATTACCGTCTCCACGAACGCGATGAGATTCATTCCCCATTGAATCCATTTAATAATAAATTTCATTTTATGATTAAAAATAATTTTTAGAGACATGATATCATTATGTATATGAATAATATGCATCCCATCCATATAAAATATGACTCACATAATAAAGAATATAAGGAAAACGAATTTGTTAACACCCAAAACGACGATAATACTAAGATATTATTAACAAAGCAATGTTAAAAGATCATATATGATATAATATTAATGTATATGATTCTCAAATAATTTAATAACAATTATTTAACCATTATACAGGAGGTTAACATATCCTCGACCAAGGAAAAAGTACAAAGTAAGGGGTTTCTTATCTCACTTTTAATTCTGTGAGAATTCCATTGTCCACCACTTATTTATTGCATGTGGTGTGTGTACTACCCTTGATTGTATTCATTGTGTAATATACTTTAATTTATAGATATTTACATCAGAATTTTATGATTCTTCTTTCATGGGTGTATGTTTTGTAGGTTACCAAATCGATAAAGGAATTTGAAATTTCAATTTCCACTCATTCGGCTTTACACATACTTCATTGATTATTTTACTCCAAGATTATGTGTGGAATCACTATTCATTTTCTTATGTCAAAATTTACACTCCCCTTTACATGGATATAATTTTTCTACACATAATCAATCCATTGATAAATTCTCAAGTCATTGATATGAACTTGATAAGAGTAATTTTATCTCAATCTCTATTTATTGAGATAAACATCCAATTCATTGGTGTTGTTTTTTTTACAAGAATATGTGTGAATGTCCTTTGATTGATTTACACTGAATATCCAATCATATTGAGTGTATTTATATTTTCACACATAATTATGTCATTGATTTATCCTTAACCTAATGATACAGTCTTTATAAGATATTTCATCTCAATTTACATTCCATTTAGACTTGTTTGTTGTTATACACCGAATCGCTTTTATATGGTGTATATAATGTACTTTGACATAGTATATCATAAATCCATTTATTCTCATGATATTATAAAGTTTTGATAACCACAATTATTTGTATTCAAGTGTCTCTCTTTTGGTTAGGAACTCTAAATAAAATAGCATTTTAAATGTTTTAAATATTTATTATTCTAAATCTTTCTCATTAATGTCCATGTTTTAAAAATGATTTTAATAATTTATTTTTATGGACATTAAAGTTTTAAAATTAAAATTCCTTTTAAAAGTTTCAAAGTGGCATGGGAAACTTTGATTCAAAAATCTATTTTTAAATGGCTTCTTGACAAATAGTGTGATTTTTAATGTTCTCAAGAAAAAGGGGGATATTTCTCTCAAATAGTCTTGATGATTATTTTCATCTATGTCAATATACTTCATTATTCTAGTTTGAGCTTAATCTGTTACAATAAAATCTTTCATATTGTGTTGAATGAGTTATGTTTGACTATGGATGTGCTATTTTTATACCATTCGTGGTTTGAGGAAAAATTATTAACATTTTTTATGCTAGTTTTAATACGAATGTTAATGTTATGTTTCAAAAATTTTATATGATGAATCCATTGGACTTAGTAAGTGACAGGTGCAGCCCGCTATAGCTCCTCGATGCATCAGTAGGTCTCATGAGAAAAACTAGTGTCTTTTCACAAGGCCTTGACAAAATCTTATTTGTAGTCTTGGCAAAATGCCTTGACTATGTGGTTATGATAGTCTGGCATTATTCATTCCATAATTATGAAAGTGGTTATTGATATTGCATGTGATTATTCGACTAGTAGAATATCCATGTGAATAAGTAAATGGAAATATTTCATTTTTTTGTTGTATTATGCTGAAGTTCAAGTTTAAAAGGCTTTTGTTTTAGTTATACATTGTCTTAAATGTTTATGCTTATTTATAAAAGTTTCCACTATATTGTTATCCTTACTGAGCATCTGAGTTCACCCCTTTCTATGTTTTATTTTTTCCAGGATGTGAAGATGTTAGTTATGAGTGACTTTAAGGCATAATCTAGGAATCTTGGATGTTTCTAATGGAATAATTTAGTGTTTTTTTCAAGTTTTAATGTTGAACTTATGAATGTATCTAGTATTTCCAAGGCTACTAAACTGATCGGTCTTTCGAGACATGATCTTTTGTGATAATTCCAATGTTATGTAATAATGCACTGACTCTGGGTAACTGGGGTCAGGGCGTTACAAATAATTTTACTATTAATGAATTAATTGGAACATTGATGATGTATGAAGAAGAAATGAAATCTTAATTTGAAGATCATAAGATTGAAAGAAGTGAAAACACTACCCTTAAAGTGACATCTCAGAAGCTTGAAAGATAATCAAAACCAGACGTCAAAAAAGACAAAAAAAATCAGATTCATCAGACTCTAAAATGGAACTGGCTCAGCTAGATAGAAAATTTTAAAAAGTATAAAAGAATAAAATTGGATTAAAAATTATTTAAGAAGGATTTAAATAAACCTAGAGAAGTAATATGTTAAGAATACAAAAATATGTGTCACATCACACATGATTGGCACCAATTTAAAGATGAAAGAAGAATTATTGAAAATAAATATCCAAAGAATGATGATTATGAGCATAAAGTAAAAAAAGATCCTTGAAAGCTATATAGAGTGTGTCTGAATACTCTAGTATCTCTTCAAAATCTAACTTAGAAAAAAATCCACAAAAACTCAAAGCCAATATGTTCTTTATTCCTAATGAAGAAGAAGAGGTACAATCCTATTCTTCTTCTTTATCTAACTCATATAAATATTCCAATAATAAATTGGTTGACTATTATTAAATTCTAGAAGAAAAATATGATTATTTAATAAAGAAGAAAAAATCATTAAAAAATATCCACAATGCTATTTTAAGTGAAAAATACACAATGTTAAAACAACATCAAGAACTAATTGAAAAATTAAATTCCTCTACATCAAACTTGATCACGAAAAATGAATAAAAGAATTATAGAATGAAGTAGAATCTTATAAAAGTGATGATTGTATTTTAACAAAAGATTAAAAAAAACTCTGAATGAGATTCTTGGAAAGAATTATATTTAAAGAGAAATTTTTTGAAAATAAATAAGGGGTAAAAAATATAAATTATAAAAAAAATATTTTATTCCCAATTGAAAAATTTCTAACAGCTATTATTGTGGAATAAAAGGTCATTGCACTAACAACTAATATTTAATATGTCCTCAAATAAATGGTAATAAAAAATATTTTATTTCTTAAAAAATGTCTAAATCAAGTAATATAAATTATATAAAAATAAAGAAGATCTGAATTCCCATATCATTGATCTCTGACAGAGTTAGACCCAAGAAAATATGGGTATCAAAATAAACATGTGTTTAAATGTTTTTGCAGGAAAAAGGCCATGGGAACAAAAATGATATTTGGTATGTGGATAGTAGCTACTCCAGACACATGAGTAGAGGATCTTCTAACATCCATGCTCTCACATAAATGGAACTAGGACTAGTCACCTTTGGAGGCAATGAAAAAGTAAAGAAAGTTGGATTTGAAACTATTAGAGATCCAAAAACAATATCAATCAATAAAGTATTGTATGTAAAAGGGATAAAGTACATCCTGATAAGTATTTCTCAACTTTGTAATGATGGATTTTATGTTGATTTCTCTAACAATTCCTGGTTAGTTTTCAAATATATGTTGCTTAAATTTAGAGCACCTATAACTGAGAATGTTTATACTTTGGATCTCAATTCCTTGTGTAAAAATAATGTGAATTATTTAACTGCTAAGAAAAATGATTCATGGATATGTCATAGAAGACTTAGTCATTTAAATATATATTATTTTCATAAATTATATAAGAAAAAATTAGTTTCTAATTTTCCTAGTATTAATTTTGAAAATGATAGATTCTGTGATTCTTTTCAAATTGGAAAACAACCAAAATAATCCTTTAAATAAATTGAAAAAATTTCTACATAAAAACCATTAGAACATATCCACAAGGATCTTTTTGGACTACCTAGTGTAGCAAGTTTGGATGGAAAACTACATGTTTCTTTTTAGATGATTTTTTTCCAATATTTACTTGGGTTTATTTTCTAAAAAAACATGAAGTATTCACTGTGTTTAAAAGATTTTACAAAATTGTTCAAAAATAAAAGGAATTTAAAGTAATTTCATTGAGAATTGATCATATTGGATAACTTTAGAATCAATAATTTAATTATTTTTACTCAAATTTAGGTATTAAACATACCTTCTCTGTATCAAGAACACCTCAACAAAATGGGATTATTGAAAAAAGAAATAGAACTATTTAAGAAATGGAAATGACTATGCTAAATGAATATATCCTTATGACCTATTTTTGGGAAGAATCTTTAAGAACGTATTTCTATATCATGAATAGAGTTTTAATAATACCATTTATTAAAATAAACTCTATTAACTTTGTAATAATATAAAATCTAAAGCAAATTACTTTAAAGTTTTTTGGATGTAGGGTATACATATTGAATTATAAGGACAAAATTGGTAAATTTGATCTAAAAGTTGATAAAATAACCCTTCAAGGATATTCTACGACTTCTAAATCCTATAAAGTGTTTAATAAAAAGTCAAGTATTATTGAAGAATTAGTTCATGTTAAGTTTGATGAAACTAACCCTTTCATTAAATAAAAAGATCAAACAGAAGATAAAACTAACTCTTTAGACAACATGATACTTGAATCTCCTATAGATGATTTTGATAGTGATATAAATGAAATTTAGTCCAATCCTAAATAACATGAAAATTAATAACCTAAAAGTGTCTTACCTAGATAGTCTATAATTTTAAAGGTTTATCCTTTAGAAACAGTTATAGGATATCTAGACACGTGAATTAAAACTAGAAGAAATGTAGGAAGCCTGACTGAATTATATACCTGTATATATTAGTTAGAACCTAATTGTATTGAAGAATCTCTAGAAGATGATATTTGGTTGTTATCCATGAAATAATAACTAAACCAATTCATAAGAAATTGAGTTTATGAATTAGTAGAAAGACCATCAGATTATCCAATAATAAGAACTAAATGGATCATTAAAAATAAACCAGATGATCAAGGGATCATTATCATAAACAAATCTAGATTAGTGTAAAAAGGGTAAAACTTAGAAGAAGGGATAGATTATGATGAAACATTTTCACTTATACCTAGATTGGAAACCATTAGAATCTTTTTAGATTATTCATCTCATATAAATTTTAAATTATCTTAAATAGATGTAAAATATTCATTATTAAATTGATATTTAATGGATGAAGTTTATATTGAACAACCACCATGTTTTAAAAATCCTTATAAACCAAATTTTGTTTTTAAACTTACTAAAGCTCTTTATGGTATTAAACAAGCACCTAGAGCATGGTATGAAATATTAATCTCCTTTTTGTTGGAAAATAGATTTTATTTGGGATTAGTAGATCCTAATATTTTTATGAAAACTATTTGTTCTAATATTTTATTAGTACAAATTTATGTTGATGATGTTACTTTTGGTTCAATAAATAAAAATATTTGTAATGATTTTTCAAATATAATTCAAAAATAATTTTAAATGAGTATGATGAGAGAATTAAAATTCTTTTTAGGGTTTCAAATTTATGAAAAATATTATGGAAATGTTCTAAATCAAAGTAAATATATTATTGATTTATTAAATAATTTTGGTCTATAAAATAGTAAGACTTATATAACTCCCATGTGTACCAATATATAACTTGATTTGGATGAAGCTAGAATGATAGTTGAAAACAAGTTATATAGAGGTTTGATTGGTAGTTTATTATATATTACTACTAGTTGACCAAATATAATGTTTTTAGTATTTTTATGTGCTATATTTTAGTCAAATCCAAAAGAATCTCATCTTATTACTATTAGGATTATTTTTAGATATTTAAAAGAAACTATTTTTCAATATCATCTTTATCCAAAAACCTCTTATTTTAATTTAATTTCATAATATGATGCTGATTTTGGAAGATGTAGATTAGATAGAAAGAGTAAATCGGGAACTAGTCATTCTCTATAGAAATATTTAGTATCATGGTCGAGTAAGAAATAAAATTCAGTCACCCTGTCAATAGTTGAAGAATAATATATATTTGATGGCAGTTGTTGTGCACAAGTGTTATGGATGAAACACACCTTACAGGACTTCAGACTTAATTTTAATAATATACTTATTTTATGTGATAATATTAGTGCAATAAATATTTCTAAAAATCCTATAAGTCACTCAAGGACTAAGCATATTGATATAAGGCATCATTTTCTAAGATATCTTGTTCTTAAAAAGGGCATATCTTTAGAATTTTTAAATATTGAATATCAATTAGCTGATATTTTTACTAAACCACTTCCCATTACATGTTTTAATCTTATTAAGGGTGTTAGGGATAATTAATTTTAAATAAATGTTCATTAATATATTATAATTTATTTTGTTAATTTCTTTGTCAATTATTTTTATTTAGTAATTGTTCATTTATTTGTTTAAATAAAATATTTTTTTCAACATTTTTTAAAGAGCGTCTTTTTTAAATTAAAATTTAATGATTACCCTACGTAATCAGCTTGAGAAACTAGAACGCATCACTAATCTATCAGAAAACTCCTCATCTTTCCTCACCCTTTAATTTCAAACCATTTCTACTACCATATCCCTCTTCTTTCTTCCAAAACCAAGAATTTGAATACATCCAACCTTCAAATTCTAAAAAATGATGAGGAAAATGATAACAGATGAAGGTGAACCAAGCGATATGAAATATTAGCATGTCCCCTTCATGAAGATTATTCAAGGAAAGTTCACTGATTTTGAATGGATATATAAGACAAATATTATTCTCAAGAAAGATATTGTGTTTCAAGGTTTGGAGTTTCTATTTAATGAAGAAAATACAGAATTTATTTATGAGATAGAACTGAAGCAGTTTTATAGAATTGTTCAGTTTAGTTTTAGCAAAACATAGGATATAATAACTTTGTGAGTAGATGATAATGAGTTTTCGATCTCCTTAGTTGAAATTTCTCAGATTTTGAAATTCCTTTATGAAGGAGTATTCCATTTTTACCTATGATAAATTGGAAATTAAGATCACAAATCAGAAGATATCATTTCTTTTCTTTTTAGTTCAACCAATATCAGGAAAAAAAATTAAAAGATCTTGCAGTTGACCATAAGGTACTGGTCAAGTTCATCTAGTATACCATACTCCATAGAGTTGAAAAATTATAAAATATTTTGTATCTTGACATGTATGTCATTTTTTTCTTCATTAGTGATATTAATTTTAACTTTTTCGGATATATGTTGAGATATCTGAATCATTACTACCATTCAGAGGAAAGGATGTATTTTATCCATATAGATGGATTATTTCTATACTTTTGATCAGAAAAAATAATATATTCTATTTGAATTCTTGATAAAAATGTCATCCCATAAATATTCTAAATTTTGGTACGTTAAGAAAGTTTGGATTTTTTTGGAGTGCAATTAAAGGTAAATTGTTGTGTGTTGGTGTGGATGACCAACAATAATCTGGTCCTTTTTCTTAGGGGAGCAAGGAAAATATGCTCGATTAGTTCATCTATTTTATGAAGAATTTAGAGAATCATAAATATAAATTGATTCTTAACCAATAAAGATACGACTCAGATATGATATTGCCACTCAAGATGAGGTAGAAGTAGAAGAATGTGCTAGAGAAGTTCTTGTCACTCAGCATAGAAATAGATAAAATCCTCCAATTGAGATCCCATAAGTTGATATTGTTATATCTGGAGAAGTAACTCCCTTAATATTTTCGGTGTAATAGTTCTTCCTGATAATATTCAAGCTACAAGTCATGTTCATGATGACCAAGGGATATCTGGGACAGATCAAGTTAATGAAACTTCTCAAGGAGGTGATCAAGTTCAAACCTCAGTAGCCCAAACCACTAAGATCATTGAAAATCAAGCAGTCTCTAATTTTGATCAATCCCTTAAAATAATAGTTTCTATGTCTAAATAAAAGACATAAGTCATTTATGGTATTTCTTTTTCAAGTGAAAATACTTCAGTTAAGTGTTTATCTATTGTGGAAGTAGCTGCTCAGTCAAAAACTATAGATTAAGGAACATCTGATTCTCTAAAAAATCAAATAGAAGATCTTGTTATAATGTTTAACAAGGTACGGGAGGAGGATTATAGTATTCGATAAGAACTGTAATTTTCAATAAAGTATCTTTATGACTTGAGAAACTCATTTGTTCCAAGGATGGAATTTGAGTATGTTAAGACTCAACTTCAAGAGATGAAATAATTTTTTGTGTAAAAAAGGGATTTTTATGCATTCAAGAGAGATATGTTGTATTAGTTTGGAAATCTGAAATAAGAATCTATTTCTAAAATAGATTTCATAGATTTTAAATGGTATTTGGGAAGTCAGTTTGAATCAATTAAGGGAAATATCAATCAGTCCAGAGCTTCCACTTCTACACCACCAACTTCACTAGACTGGATCATAATATTTCAAGCAGTCACTTTTGTAATGGATAATATGAATGAAATAATTTAGTCTCTTTAGTGTAACAGTGCACCTCTATATGTGATGTTGGATAATCAAATGAATCTTATCGAAAACTTGTCTTTAAGTAAACCCAGCTATAGATTGATTCTCAATTAGTTCAGTGATAATCTTTCTTAGTTTCTACATATTGAGGAAAATCTTCATGAATTTATGAAAGTTAGTCTAATTGAAAATCATAATGTAGGTGAAGATTCAATAATTTGGATAAGGTAGTTGGCTGAAAATATTACAGAAAGTTTACAAGGTTAAATGGTATAATTGAAAGAAGTTTTCTAGGTTGCTCAGGCTTCACCAGAACTAGAAAGATCTCATGATCAAAACCATTCATCATCTACCATACCTCTTGTTTAAAACCTTTCCTCAAGAAAAACCCACTCTTGAAATTATAAAGTATTTATAATAAATATTTCATTGATTTTTGATACTCGTTGTATAATTTTTTTGCATAATTATTTGTTCATCTCCACTACTAGACCACGATTCTCATTTTTCTTTTATGTTGTCTATAACATTCACTTACAGTTATGTGGTACATTGAATGTGTTTTAATCCATTTCTCATATACTTTCTTTTTTATATCACAAAAAGGGGGATAAAATTAGGTAAACACAACATTTTCAAAAAACAAGTATATATTTTAGTCGAAATAGTATTGTGAAATAGAAATATTACATTAAAAAATAAATCTTTAAAGCAAAAAATGTTTTATCTAAAATATTATTTCATTAGTGTTTAAAAATCTTATATTTTCTATAAATTGTTTTATTGGTATTGTGATCTTAAATAATGGAGATATTTTTGTGCATGTATTGTCTTAACAATACTCTATAAATCTTATTTATTTTAATGCTCACAAATACTCTTGTCTGTTTTATTGATAATATTAATATAAGTAAATTTTATGAAATACATATTCATTGAAATATTTATTATGGAATTATATTCAAGACCTTGATCTGTGTGGAATATTTTTTAATGTTTTTGAAACATGTTTCAGCATATTCTGTAAATATTTTTCATACCATACATGTTTTAGGAAAAGCATATGGAATGAACCCTACATTCAGAACAACATATATGGATCATGAACCCTATGTTGTTAGGAAAGTATGGATCATAAACCCTATTTTTGGATGCAAATTTATGTTTATGAGAAATGAAAGTATGGTTAAGGAACCCTATGTTTTAGGAGACAAATATATCTTTCATCAACCCTACTTTTATGATCAACCCTACATTTGGTATTTTTTGTTTTATAAAGGAACCCTACGTTTGACTATTCAATGATAGATATTTAAATCCATTGTTTTATTTGATATTTCTAGAACCTTCTTGATAGAAGAAAAGAATGATTCAAAGGCTTGTTATGATTGATTCAAAGAACCATATTCAACAGGCTAAATATCTCTTAATCCTAATGGAATTTATGACTCTTCTGATTAATTCATATTTGAATATCCGTGATCTATCAGACAACTTTCTTGGATCTATCAACCAAAGGAAAGATGTTTATATGAATTGAGTATTTTTAAAATACGTGTGTGTGATACATGATTCACTAATAATTTTATACTTGTGTATACTTTTGATATACAGATCTGTTGAAAATAACAAACAACTATATTATTTACTGAATAGGTTGTGCTTTGAAGATATACTTTTCAACTATGTACTGTTGTAACTGTTGGTGTTTGTTTGTTGCCATTATTATTTAAGATCATTTGATAGTAGAATATCTTTAGAGAAATTATTTATTTAATACATTCATATTTTAAGAATAATATCCATTTTCTACCAGTTTCTACTGCAGCTATAAAATTCAACCCAAACCATCAATAAATCAAACTCTTTTGATTTATTGGAGTTTTGACTACTTGGACTCATTGATGGATTAAGTGTCATCTTCTTGCACTAATATTTGGATAAATGGTTCCCTATAAAAGAACCAGAAGTCTTTATTTATCCTTATTGTAAAGGTTTCAACTTTTAGTACTCTATTGTGGATTTGGAGGTCTTGTAATAAGAGGACATTTCTATTGAAATTCACCAAGCTCACTGAGAGAGAATTGGTTGAGTCAACTAGGGGATCTTTAGGCCCCTAACCACTATAAAATAGTTTTTTTTTTCATTCTTTGTATTTATCCACTACTCATATTACTCATAGAATAAAATGATACATATCTTCATAAATCACAAAGAGATTTAAAAACCATAATCTATCAAGATTATCAAAGAGACACAATTCACCCACCCACCCCCCTCCTCTTGTGTATCTTTGTATTACTTTGACATAACACTTCATCATAGGGCTTTTGCACATAGTGAAGGTCTACGATTCCATTTGGGTAATAGTTTACTGACTCATGAAGTTAGCAAACTTCCTTACAATCAGGGAACATAGTTCAATAGAGAGTTGGGATAGTTGTACGTATGGGAGATTGTCTACCTTCATGGGGTGCCCTCGACGATTGTCTATGATCATAATGGGAGGTTACATCATGATTGTGGAGAGACCTTCTTGAGGCATTTAGGACCCAGATATGAATGAGTACATCCTTTCACCCCTAGACCAATGGGAAGAATGAGTGCACTATCCAGGTCCTATAGGATATGCTTAGGGAGCATGTGTTAGACTTAGTCTGGATCTAGGAGGATCACCTTCCCTTTGTAGAGTTTTCATACAAAAACAACTACCTCTCTACCATCATCATGGAACCTTTTGAGGCCTTGTAAGGGAGACCCTGTAATTTGTCCTTGTACTGGACAAATATTGGCGAGACATCTCTAGTGGGCCTAGAGTTAGTGCATATGAAAATGGAGAAAGTGTAGGTCATCCATGACTGGATGAGGGTTTCCCAGAGAATATATAAATCCTACATATACCATCTTCACAGGCCCTTGGAGTTCGATCATGGAGAGCATGTTTTATTTAGAGTCTCCCTACGATGATGATTTAGGTGGCTCGTCTAGGGAGGAAAGCTATCCCCAAGGTTCATCGAGCTATTTGAGATCATACAGAGGGTTGGAGAGGTTGCTTACCACCTTTCCTTACCCCCACTGTTGGATCGGGTGAATGACATATTCCACATGTCGCAGCTGAGGAGATATGTACATGACCCTAGGCACTTTATTGACTGGGGGATTCTTGACATCGAGGATGGAACCACCTTTGTGGAGCACCCAGTGGTGATCGCGGATCGACAGTAGAGGACCTTGTGTGGATGGACCATACCTTTGGTTCGTGTGTTTTTTCCATCACGGAAACGTGTAGGAGAGTTCCTAGGAGCAAGAGATCCAACTTTGGGCTCAGTATCCCGAGTTGTTTTTCTAGTTTTTATTTTAGATAATTAAAATATTGAAAGATGTAATGATATAGAGACCCATTGTTTTGTTTTTGTCTTATATTTTTTTTTTGTCTTATAAGTCATTGAAATATTTATATATATATTTCTAGAGCTAGGTTTTGAGACAGCATAAGATTCTGAGGCTTGGTGTTCCTAGAATTAATTTTATAAAAATATAAAATATATTTTATATTTTGCACGCATAGCTTCTTAAAGAAAATGGGATAACTATTAAATTGTTTATTAGATCAGAAATTCAAGAGCATGGTTGAGTCCAAAATGTGTTGTTTACCCTAGGAATGACATAAAGTTATTCGGTGTGGGATGTTCAGACACCTCACTCTTTGGCAGTGCATTTAAGTGGATGAATTAATTTAATTTAATTCATTCATTAAAAAAATTGATATGTTTATAAATATATCATTATAGAGAATTTTCTAGGGTTGGATCCTATTTCTGAAAATGCTATTGGATCTCTCTCTTCCTCCTTCATCTGAATAATTGAGATTTATCAATGATGAATCACTAGAATCAGATAATATCAAGGAATGGGTGAATGAAACGGATCCTCCTTCTATGTTGGTGAATGCGTTCTTCAATAGTGATTGATCCAAAACTCAGGTAGGACTTGTATTTTAGTGTTTTTAAACCCTTGGATTAATTAATAGAGTATATTGTTTTTCTTTCTTCAATACTCACCTTTTTTTGGCCTTTTTATGAGCCCATGTATCATATTTTAATTTTTTATCAGTTTTTTTCTAATATAAAATATTTGTTCTTGGTCGTTAGCCAAGAAATCTTGGCCAACAATGTTTAAAATTTGATTTATGGTTCTTTTCTCCCCCCGATTCTTTATGTTCTTCACTAGTTAGATCCCCAAGGTCTCAATTATACAATTTTTAGGTGACCCAAGCTCGATCAGGCACCTAGATACACGATAGATCGATGAAATGACAATGGTTTGATGAATTGAGTGCAGATCTGCAATTATTGTGAGGCGAGGATGACTGATCCAGTGGTCAATCACCAAGATCATGTCGAACAAAGGAATTAAGGTGTTTAGAATGAATGGAAGTTCATAGAATCATCACCATAGATGATTTTTTGGTGTATAACAGCCGAAAAGCATGATATCTGGTCAGATATGAAGTTTTCAAATAGATTCAAAGTGGAATCTATGATGGTTAGAGCATATTCCAAGTGTGGGATTGGATAAGATATTTCTATAAAAAACCTGAATACACACTGTATTCCAAGATGAACACCTGGTGTGTACCCCCCTCAGTGATAGTGTTAGGTTTTGGGAAAGTCTAAGGGTTAAAAAGTGTGTAACTTCCCCTAACACGCCTTGTACCCTATCCCGGTTGGACAATCTGTGTGGAGGGCCACACGGGCAGGAGTTTTTGTAGAAATACACAAAAACATTTTGACTATATGGGTGACATTGAATGTAGCCTGACATGGTGTGTGCCGAAGTACATGGACATGGGGTCTAAGTACATGGACACAGCCATCAGCACACACCCCAGTTCCCAGATAGGTTGGGCACATCGTGTAGTCCACCTACATGGTGTGTACTCTTATATAGTTAAGAGTCATGTGTTATTCAAGGAAATGAATAGGTTGTGGAGTGGGACCATATGTCATGTGGGTCCCCCCACATGTTGTTTTCCCCTTGATCTCTTTTGAGAAAACTTCCATCATTTGTATCTCCTTCATTTGAACTTAGATTTTGGCCTTCAAGTATCATATCCTAAGTTTTCTTCCATGTAGAACGTGATGGTTACCTCAGTAGCGGATTTAGAGATACAATGTGGAATGTTCTAGGAATGTCACTTAGATAGGTGATTTTTGAATATGATAGTGATCAAATGGGATAACCATAGATCTTTCTTGGTGTTACCCTCCAGCAGGGATGGGTAGTGGAGTTCCCCGATGCTATTTCTGAGTTACCCTCCAACAGGGCTGGGTAGTGGATTTCTTCAACATTATAGGCATTACCCTCTAGAAGGGCTAGGCAGTGGAGTTCCTCAATGGCTTTTTCTAAGAGTTAACCTCTAGAAAGACTAGGCAGTGGAGTTCTTCGATGACTTCTTATGGGCGTTACCCTCTAGAAAGGCTAGGTAGTAGAGTTCTCTGATGACCTCTACTAAGAATTACCATCCAACAAGGGTTGGGCGGTGGAGTTCCTCATTGACTATTAGAGTGGGAACCTCTTATTTCACCAGGGCATGGGATCCATACTTAGTGATTGTGTCCCCTTGACTATGTGGCATAATGATGAGGTGTGGTTTCACATAGCTTTGGACTCATGATGAAAAGAAGTGATTTCCCCACTGAGATTCATTTTTCTGAAGTGACCAAAACCATGTGGGAAAGTTAGTTCCAACCAAATAATATAATATTGAAGTGTGTTGAATGATTTCCATAGACTTGTGTGTTCAGAGAGAACGTGTGAGATTCTGGCCATCATTAATGGAATTTTGGAACTATTGGCTACTCTTCTTCGTGGGATGAGCTATGAGATGGAGCTACCCTTACTCTCTCATTTGGGATTCTTTGACTGATCATATATATATTCTTTCTTTTGGATTTACACTTTGGATTTGGACACTCACTTTCCATGGTAGGAAAAGATGCGTGGGGTATATCATGTGCTTTATGTGTCTAGTTTCTCATGGTTGGATGAGTCTACTCACCTGCTATAGGTTGTGAAGGATTAATTATTAGTTCATATACTCACCATGTCCATCCCCTTGGGCTTGATGAGTTAACTTTCACACTTGGTTGGGTTGAGCTATACTCTTTCATTGTACCTTGTTCTATCTACCACTTTCCTCTTCTATTGTGTCTCTTATTATGCCCCCTTCATCTTTCGGGGTATCCTACTGGGTATGCTTATAATCACCCATGCATGGGATTTTCCCACACATGTTGTGTCCTATGAAGAAAACAAATAGGTTGAGCGTGACTATAGAATAGCTTAGTGATACAGGGTTCTTGGACTGCGTATGGTGGTCGTAGCTTGGGATTCAGAAGTTGGGATATCTCAACTATTTACTCATTTCTAGTTTTTTATTAGGCTAAGAAACATTTCTGTTTGGGAATGTATTTTTTTCCCTTTACATTTCAGTATACATTATGGTACTTTTCTACTATGTTGAGGTTCATGCATGTTTGGGTTATTTTATAGCAGTGTTACATCTTTTCTACATTCCCTCTGCACTTTTTCACTGAGTCAGTTGTGTGCATGTGTATAGGATATTAGGAAAAGTTCTCCCTAAGTTAGTTATTCCTTCAACTCTTGTCACCACACCTAGGCCAATGGAGGTGGTCTTGGGGTAGTTGTGGCTCAAGCCCTAACTTGGGTCAGGTCATGACATCTTGATCATATTCATTCCAATTTATGTGGACCGATGAGACATCAATCAAAAAAAGTATATTTATACTTCATCACTTTTATTGATGATTTCACTCAGATGACAAATATCATGTTTATGTAACATAAGTATATGGATGTGGAAATTTTCAGGTTTTTTAGAAAGGAAGTTGAGAAAGAAATGGGGTTTTAAATAAATAATTTGATAATAGATAATGGTACCGAATTCATAAGAAATAATTTTGAAACTTATCTATGAAATCATGGTATCAAACATCAGTATAGTTATCCCTATACTTCATTAAAAATTGGAGTAGCATAAAGAAAGAATAGAAATTTTGTGGAAATTTGAAGAAGTATGTTATCATAATATATATATTTAAAGATTTATTGGAAATAATATTTTAGTAATGTTTTACATATTCAAAATAGATACCTGTTGAGATTGGAAACCAACACGACTTCTTATGAAATGTGGTATAAAAAAACCTCACTTGAAGTAATTCAATGCTTTTAGAAGACCTCGTTTACTAAAAATCATAAATTTGGATCTAGAAACGTTTTATGAGAAAGATGAGAAAGGAATTGTTATGGGTTATTCACCAAATGGAAGAAGTTAAAAATGTTGTAACAAATGCTAAAAATGGTCTGTAGAATCATGTGATGTAAAATTAATTAAAAATAAGAATTTATTAAAAAAAAATATTAATAATTATAAGAAGGATAAACTTTAGATTTCCAACGATAGTGAAAGTAAGTAAAAACTTCCTTACCATAATTTAGGAGAATTGTGTAATGATGAAAGTTTAACTAGAAAATAAACCCTGAAATTTAATACCATAAAAAACATGTTGAGTTCAAAAATATATTGGAATTAATAAGGCTCTAGTTCAAACTGGAAGAAAGTTGAGATTATAACATTAGACTTCACATATCTCAAAATTTGACCCAGAATCTATTTTAAAAGTTATTAGACAAAAATAATTTGTGGAATCTAGGAATGAATAATTATATAAGATTGAGAAAAATGAAACATTGGAACTTGTTTCATGAACATAAAATACAAATGTTATCAAAACCAAGTGGGTTTATAGAAATAAGTTAAATGAACATGGATATGTTTCAAGAAACAAATCCATGCTTGTTTGTAAAGGATATGTACAGGTGGAAGGTGTGGATTTTGAATAAAAATTTTCCCCAATTGTAGTATTAGAAACTATTAAAATGTTTCTATTAGTGACCATACATTGGAATTAAAAATATTATCATATGGATGTCAAGTCAACCTTATTAAATTGTGATATTCAGGAAGAAGTTGATATTGAACAACCTTGTGGTTTTCAACTTGAAAATGATGAAAAAAAGGTTTATAGATTAAAGAAATCCTTTTATGGCTTGAAACAAGTCCCACGTTCTTGGTATTCAAAAATTTACAATTATTTGATAATGTTGCATTTTTCTAAAGGAAAATTTTATATTAACTTGTATGTGAAAAATTTTGACTCCATAAATCTAATTGTAATTATTTATGTGGATAACATAATTTTTTTGGGGGATATAGAAGTTGTTTGTATAATATTTTTTAAAGAAATGAAGAATAATTTTGAATTGTCAATATTGGGAAAATATACTTTCTTCCATGTTCAACAAGCTCAAAGAAAAATATAAATACATTTTTCTATCTTAAGAAAAGTATGTTGGGTAATTGGTACAAAATTTTAGCATGGAATAATCAAAGGATGTTTTTAATCCTATCTCTATAAGCACAAATTTGTGTAAAGATGAGTCCAAAAAAACTTTGAATCAAAAAGACTTTCAAAATCTAGTAAGAAGTATACTCTACCTTATAGCCTCAAGGCTTGATATTTTTTATGTTGTGACTTTGTGTGCCAAGTATCAAAGTAATCTGAACTAATCAAATGTATTGGAATAAAATAGGATTCTAAGATATATCAAAGGAACACCTTCAAATGGGTTTTTAAACAAAATAAATTATGATATGAAGTTTCATAGTAATACTGATGTCGATTGGGCTAGAAATTGTAATGCTAAAAAATCAACCTCAAGAGGAAAACTTTCCTTGGGTGAATGTTGTGTCAGTTGGAATAGTAAGAAACAAAGTTTTGTAACTTTAAGCATAAATGAATCATAATATGTTGTATCTACTCATTCTTGTACTCATATGTTGTGGATTAATGTTTATCTAGAATATTTGAAGGTAAAATTTTCTAAACCATTAAAGATACTTTGTGATAATCAGAGTGAAATTGATCTTTTTAAAAATAATTACAACATTCAAGATCAAAAAAAATTGACATAAAGTTTAAATTTATAAAATATAAATTTGTTTTTGGATAATATTTTCTAGAATATATCTCAATGAAGAATCAAATTTATGATATCTTCCCAATAGCAATGTCAATAGAAATATTTATGGAATTGAGGCTATAATTTCATTTAAAGCCTCTTCTAATTAATTCTTAAATCTCATAAAGAAGTCACCCACTGTGCTTTGGATTATGTTTACAGTGGGGGAGATAAATTGAAAACTTTTTACTTTGTAATAAGTTTTTAATTATCTTTATAAAATGAATTTTAATATGTGGTTATCATAAAATGTGGGAGAGAAAAATAAAAGGTATGGGGATTTTATCTTTACATGGACATGAAATTTTCTTATCACCAAAGGATGGAATTATTTGAAAACTTTACTTTTTACAGTAGTTTTGTTTTAGGAAACTCTCTTTTGAGAAAGGATGTGTTTTGATAAAAGTAAAAAAACCTTGAATTGTTTACAAAAGTTGAGTTGTGAAAATTTTCTGAGAGTTGGAAAATTTGTTAACAAGGGTTATCAAAAATCAAAATGGGGAGATTGAAGAACCTTTTTGATAATTTTTTTGACAAATTATTTGTATTTATTGATAAATAATTTTTTTTTAAAAAAAACGTTCTCTGGGATTGGATGCATTCCATCAGAATTAGTTTTTTTAAAGAAATTTGAAAGTTGCTAAAAGTTTGAACCCAAACATAAAGTAAAAGAATTTTTTTAAACAAATATTTTTTCTAGACTCAAAGGATCAGACTGAGAGTCACCAGACTTAAAATATCGAACTAAACAACACCATATGCAGATGTTTTCAGAAATATGATGTTGTTGATCAGGCACACCATCGGTCTTAGGTTCATCGATATGAAGTTCAAGATCCATCGGACTTGTTGTTTATTAAAAATCAAAGTTTCTGAGTGAAGAAGTTGTAATGTTTCTGAGTGAAGAATTCATAATTTTATAAGTGAATAAGTTATAATATTTTTGAGTGAACAAGTCTTAATGTTTATGAAGAGTTTTGAAATAATATAGTGAAGTTGGAAGTCATAAAGTATTCATACTTTCTAACCTCAATTCAAATGATGCTTTGTTGGTCGTGAAATTCTCAAAAATCATGAAAACTATCAGGATAAAAAAATTTGAAGTAATGTATTAATCATAAAGATTTTAATGGTTTCAAAAACCCATACATGAAAGATCTGATCCAGAAGTACTAGACTCAAAAGTTTTTGGAAGTTAGAATATGTAAAACTGATGAAGTTTGATGAATTTTAATGTTACTGAGTTGAGATATCATTGGATGTAGAAAATTGTAATGATAATTCCATCATAATTAAAATTCCATCATTATGAGTTTTTTAACCAGACTAACTCTGAAGATGAAGATCAATTGGACCAGGAATAGGCATCATTTCACCAAATTAATTTCTCACACTGATAACACATCAGACGCAAAACATCAGAGTGATTAGAGTTATTGATGTCGATCCATAAAATTTAGGTTGTAATGAGCTGAGAAAGAAAGGAATATCATAATGAGTGAGAAAGAAAGGAATACCATAATGAGATGAGAAAGAAATTCAAGTTGTAATGAGAGAAAGAATCTTAAGTTGAGGATGTCCATCGTAATGAGCTGAAGATAGCCAAATCATAATGAGATAAAGATAGTTAGATCATAATCAATAGAGGAAAAAATTAAAATCAAAGTGAGCTGAGAAAGTTTCATTATAATAAAGATAAGGAAGTTATGTCAGAATTAAGTTGATAAAGTTACATCTAAAAGAAGTTGAGAAGGTTTGAAGAATTAAAAACTAAAGTTTAAATGCAAGTGTTTTTAGGAGTTTTGAAATTTGCGTAAAAGGGAAAAAAATTAGTTTTTCAATTTTTATTCTCTGAATATCCTATAAATTGGGTCACACTTCATTAATATTTTGTAACTTTTCATATAATTGAAAAGGGTGGAGAACTGAATAATTTGAGTGAAAGTTCTTTCTAGGTATAGATCACATTAGAAGATCATTCATATATTGTTTTTTTTTACCGAACTGAGTAACAACATATTGAGAAGATATTATTGAGTCAATATGACTAAGAAATATCGAACTATGTTTTGATTAGAGTTTGACAAGTGTAGATTGAGAAAGGGAAGATCATATCAAGTCGATCATACTGAGTCAATCGGACGGGTTTCATCAGACTAAAGGTCATCATATTTAGGGTCATCGGACCGAGGAAATTTTGTGGAGAAAATTGAAAAAAAATATTTATTTTTTTTGGATCATGTTTTTTATAAGAAAAATTTGTAAACTAATGAGATTGAGTGTAATATTTCATATTAGGAGATAGAAGTTGTATAATGGGAGTTGGAACAAGTTTTATTCACTTCTTCATAATAGTTAATTTCCATAGACCCATGGGAGTGTCTATGGAAATGATGTAGGTCCTCACAATATGGCTGAACCTTTTAAATCTCATATGCTTTACTTTCTTTCCTCTTTTTTCATGCAATAGTATTTACAGAAAATATGATAAGGATATTAACTTTAATCGGTTTTAGGGGTTGAGTTTTAAAAATTATTTAAACTTATAAAAATTGTACAACTTATTCAACCCCCCTAGTTATTATTTGATCCTTTGAAACATCAGAAATCGTAAAAACAAAGATGGGAATTAGAGGATACAGTAAACAAAAATTTCCTAATCATGAGAATTTTTCATAAGAATTGGAATATTTTTGCCAGAGTTAATGCTCCAAAAACATGTGACTAAAAGATGTATGTCCATACGGGAGTGTTTTGATCATCAAATAAGGAATATCTAGTAGTATAGATGGTAAGAGGATAGAAAATAAATAAACAACCAAGTTGAGAAATAAGAAAGGTGTTCTCATGATGTTACTATAAAAAGATTTCATGGAGAATCAAACATGATTGGATGATTCTAAATAGTGACTAAAACTAACAATGTGTATATAGAAGATTCCTAAAACATCATCATTGATATTAATGAGTAGAAAATCATGAATAGAAGTGTTAATAATATGGTTAATGTTACAATGTAATAAGAAATGGATTGATTGGTGTTTTTATTAAAGATAGAGCATACCTCATACTATAAAACTACATTATTTCATGTAATATTAGAAATATACAAAAGAAAAAATTATAAAAAACATGTATAATAATTAAGAAGAATATAGTTTTCTTGGGATATTTAAAGTATTGTAGTAGAATATACCATAATGAACCATGAAGGTTGTTCGATACTGAGTAACCTATAAAGCAGATAGTGGGCATTAAAATATGATATGAATATGATTTAATCCACATAGATGATATTATAGAAGATGAATTCAAGAATATGAAGTTCCATCCATGTTATTATGTGATATTGGGGTGAGTGTATGAATAGTGTACTCGTCAAAATATAATACAAGTGAAGAACTTTCATACCCATTGGAAGAATGATGTCCCCAATATAGTTTTCATAAGAAGATCATGCATAAAGGTTGTTCATGAATCTGAACGTGAGTGTGGTTTGTGAGAATATGAATCCAATATAAGATTTCCAGAAGTATAAGAATAGTGAGTTACCAGAACATGTGAACTCACTAAAAGCATTAACTATATAGTGAGTTCACCAAGAATAAAATATTGAAACTTCTGGATAATGAGGTATTTGTAGAATAAAGAATGAGGATTCAACGGATTGTGGTCACACAAGGAAGCTAGAAGATGAAGGGTAAAGTTCACCAGTTTTGATCATCCTAGACACACGAATAAAGAAGTTGGAGTTTCATATAATTTGATTCTATGATATTCATTCTATACAATCCATTTTCATGAACTCATCTTCAATTTAATATGCTACTATCAAAAGGAGTTGAGGAAATTTTATTTGAATATGACAATGAAAATCCCACAAAATATTTGGAAGCATAGCCTACATAATATTTTCATGAAAATAGAGGATATATAAGAAAAGATAATTCTACTATCGGTTGATTATTTATGTTATGTAATTAGTAGAATAGGTTGACACTACATACGTATGAAGTTATAATAGTTGAACTATTAGTTATATAATAGTAAATATGAGATGTTTATACATGCTGAAGCATGAATATGATAACTCTAGAAGTTAGAGGTGTGAGTATGGTTTTTTTTGTTTGAATATATGTATAATAGAGATAAATCATAAAGCCTAAAATTTCAACCTAATAAAAGAAGAAGTGAACTGTAAAGATAAAAAATGAGTTACAATGCCTATGTAGTTGACTAGACTTCGAAAGTTCTGATAATCTACAAAAATCTGGAAGTATTGAGGTGATGAATATTCAGATAGGAAATGTGAGGTCATATTACCAGAAAAAGATTTTTTAGCACATTAATTATTATTTTTAGAAAGAGTTAGGAAATTGTAACATCTCACCCCAACCTCATTGTCTTGAGGAGGCGTTGGGGGTTACTTGGCCTTAAGCGATGTTCCCAAGGCACCAAAGGCTGTAAATAAATGTCGAGGGATTCAAGGAATAGTGGGGAACGATTTTACCTTAAGAAGATAACCCAACTCAACCAACCAACAACTAAAGATGCATGAAATTTTAAACCCAACCATGTGATATTAAAAATTTCATCACAAACCCCAAAACCATTCAACTAGACATGTCCACAAAACATCTGAGTACAAAGCAGAAACTAAACAAAAAAACACCATGATCCATGACACCACCACAGCTCCACACCAAGCTCCAAGCTCCAAGCTCCAAGCTCCACCAAAACATCACAATGCACCACTAAAGGAGGGTGATGCCTTACCTTTGCCCATGTCACAGTACACGACATCTGCAAAGACACCAAAGTGCCAAAGCAGGGGGTGAGTACAACTACTCAGTAAGATGTCCCCAACTGACTTCCCTACACACGCCACTAGGATAAAACCATTAGCACATTTATATAAAACATTTTATATAAAGAAAAACCAAGATACCAATTTTTTATAAACTAAACATGACATAAGCCAAACATGCCACACAAGGAAGCCAAATCAACTTTAGTACCCCTGGTTTGAGGTATGTGGCCTTTGTTTATGAATTTTTATGTGTTTAAAGTGCATTGGATGAGTTTGGGAGAGTTTGGGAGAGTTTGGAATGGTTTTGGATGTGTTTGGATGCTTTTAAAAGGGTGCATGGTTTGAGCACGGTTAGTGGAAACCGTGAGAATTCTCTCGGAAACTGTGAAAGGGAGACAGTTTGCTTCGCATGACCTACGCATGGTTTGAAAAACCATGCGATTAAATCATGTGGACCCTTTCTCCCGAGGTAGTAGCGTGCGCACGGTTAGCGCACGGTTTACCAAAACCGTGCAGGCTAACCGTGCGACCACTTAAAAATAGGGTTATAAGTTCCGGGATCCCTTGGGATTAACCTATTTCACTCCAATCATCCTCCCACTCGATCCTCACTCAATATTTTGGGTTCTTAGGGGTTAAGGGTGCTCTCCCACTTTATTTGGAAGCGTTTCAAAGGGGTTTCAAGGCGGTTTGAAGGTGGTTTCTCCCGGGTAAGTCTCTCCTCTTGTTTCTCTTGTGTTTTCCTCTAGATCTGCATCCCTCTCTTTTGTGGTTTTCTAAATATACACTTATTTTGTGTAGATATAGGGTTGTGGTTGCCTTGGATGTTAATATTAAGTCTTGTGGATGTTATGGAAAGGGATTTAGAGAGGTTCCGGTGGTGCGTTTTCCGGATTTGAGGCGCGGTTGTTCGTGGGTCGATTTATCGGGAACCCTAAAGGTAGGTGGCTTCTCTATCGAATCCACTTGGTTAGAGCTAGTGGTTTTTTGTTACAATTAATTTGGTTGGCTTGAAATTAATTTTTTTTTATGTGAAAAGTTGGTTGAAAATCCATTTGGTGATTTTTGGGAAAAAGGGGGTTTCTTAGTGAAATGCAATTCTTGTGGATTTTAAAATGGAGATTTTAACATGGGATGCTATGGTTGATTTGTGAAAATGATTAATGGGAATGGTTTTCAATAAAAGGGTTGTTTTATTGAAATGTTGTTTGGCATGGAAAATGGTTTTCAATAAATGGGCGATTTATTGAAGTGGGTTGATATGCAATGGAATTGGTTGATTGCATGTGGTTGTGACCTTGGTGGGTTATATGTTTGGATTTGGATTTCTTTGAATGTTGAGTGGAAGTGGAGAGAAGTACCACTATAAAAGGGGGATGGATAGTGGATGGAAGGTCTACCATCAAGGATAAGTGGACGGGAAGTGCCGCTTAGTGTGAATGGGTGAACGGGTTGGACAGAAGCTCCACTGTTTGGTTTTTTGGTTGTTTGTTGTACATTGCTTTGCAAGATGGAAGTTGTTGTGATAATTTGTCAATGATGAGATGGATTTTGGCATGTTTAGTTGGCTTTCCCTTGGTTTCTTGGTTTGTGTGTGATGGCTTGGTAAGGGCATGTTTGGCTTATGAAAATGGTTGCACTTGTGATTTAATTTATATAAACTATTTTATATAAATGTGATAATGGTTTTATCCTAGTGGTGTTTGTATGGAAGTCATTTGGGGAAAACCTATTGAGTTTTAGTACTCACCCCCTGCATTGGCACATTGGTGTCTTTGCAGATATTGTATACCGTGATGTGGGCAAAGGTAAGGCATCTCCCTTCTTTAGTGGAGAATTGTGATGTCATGATGTATCTTGGAGTTTTGAGCTTGGTGTGGAGCTGTGGTGGTTTCATGGCTTGTGGTGTTTGGTTTTTTAGTTTCCACAGTTTACTTTGATGTTGTGTGGACATTCCTATTTGTATTGGTTTTGAGTTGTGTTGTGGAACAACTTGGTTGTCTTTTGGGATGGCATGGTTGGGTAATTGAATTAACATGTATCATATAATGGCTGTTATTGGATGGTTTGGTTGGTTTTCTAGTAAGGTAAAATTGTTCCCCAACTTTATCTTGAGGCCCTCGGCATTTATTTTCAACCTTTGGCATCTTGGGAACGTCGCTTAAGGCCAAGTGTCCCTCACTTCCTCCTCAAGAAAATTAGGTAGGGGCGGGGTGTTACAAGTGGTATCATTTTGTTCGGTCCTTTGGAGTTGATTCTCAGATTTGGCGTTGACATTCGTTCTGTTACATTCCTTGAGTTAGGATGGTAGCAAGGCGTAGGATTGTCAGAACTTGGAATGTATAGTATAAAAGGACTTAGCTAACCCTTTTATGCTGAAATTAAAGTTACCAGGGAGTTGGGTACATAAGTGTTTTGGAGACCCTTATAGGCATTGGATATCTCATTGTCGTGGGTGTAGCCAATCAGATGAGCATGACATGCATAGTAGAAATGACTTCCCACTAGGATTCATATTTCATTGAGGTATAATGATTTATGATGTGATATGAATGTGTGAAATTGTAATGTGAATAAATTTGGTATTTTGAAAATGGTTTGGTTTTCAAAATGGTGAAACATGGCACATGTGGAAAAAGGGTGGGAAAGGGTGGAAAGCCTTGTTGTGATAGTGTTGTGTAATCTAATTTGAAATGGGATTTCATGATGTCTAAGGAAGTGAGACTCATGGTTGTTTGTTTTCTGTTTATAGAAATGGCACCGGGTAGGCATCGTAAATACCAACCGGAGGAGGCTTCTGAGAATGTGGTAGCACCTGAGCCTCAGGTGAACTAGAAGCAAGTGCAAAGCATAGTGCAAGCTTTCCAAGCTGTGGAAAGTGGAATCAAAATGGATGAACCAAGGCATGTGGATCATGCGGTTCAGTTTCAAAATCAGAATCCACCCATCTTCAGGGGTGATTTAGAGCCGGAGAGGGCATAAGCATGGTTTAATAGAATGAACAAGATCTTTGAGTTCTTGGGAACACCGGTAGAGCTGAAAGTGAAGTTGTCCACATATATGTTGGAAGATCTTGCCCTTCAGTGGTTGGAGTTGGTAGTCCAAGAGGGGAAGGACTAGGGAATGATGTGGGAAGGATTAGAGGAATTTTTGAACAAACAATTCTACCCACATACGTTTAGAATTCAGCGTACTACTGATTTCTTCAGTTTAAAGCAAGAGCTTATGTCTGTGGCGGAGTATGCAGGTAAGTTTATGAACTTAGTATGTTTTGCACCCGAGGTGGTGGGTAGCACATCGTTGAAGGCAAGGATATTTGAAGTGGGGTTAAGGTAAGAAATCCGTTCAAAGATAGTGGTGTTGTGTATAGATGATTACACAAAGATGGTTAATAGAGCCTCGGTGGCTGAGCGAGATCTGTTGGGAGCTCTGGGCGGGGGAAGCATGGTGGTACTCATGGGTAATAGTGGTAACCCTAACACTGGGTTCAAGTGAAGGAGGGACACTTATTCCCAGGGCAGGAATATTGTATATAATCTAACGGCAGGATCGGTAAATCTTCCTTTGAAACCTCAGAGCAAGCCGGGATGTTTTAAATGTGGTTCTACAAGCCACATAAAGCAGGATTGTACGACACAACCTCGAGCATTTCATAATTGTAAGCAGATGGGGCATCTGCAGCGTTATTATCGGAATGCTCTAAGGTCAGGTGCGTGTGACACTCCTCAGGGATCGCAGACATTGTATGCTTTGACGGGACGGGGATAGCAGCACGTCCCTCGTCAACAGATTAAAGTGGTTCATGGTGATTCTCAGAATACCACGATGCCTCAGCAGAGCAATAAAGAGCATAGTGTGGCAAGAAAACATGTGTTCTAAGTTGAGAAGGTTTTGGTGGATGATCAGTCAGGACCATCCACAGTGCGAGGTAATATTCTTATAAATTCTACCTTGATGCAAGTGTTGTTTGATACGGGTACTTCACACTCTTTTATTGTTGCACGTGTGGTTGATTTTCTGGGTTTAAGGGTACAAATGATTCCCTCAGTTTTGAAACTTCAAACTCCTCTGGGTCAAAGAGAGTGTCGAGCCTTTCTGTGTAGAGTATGTTGTATCGTTGTGGGCGAGGTTGAGATAACCTGGAATTTCTCAGTGCTTTAGATGGATGGGTATGATTTAATCCTAGGAATGTATTGGCTGGTGGTATTTAAGGCCCACATCGACTATGATGAGCGAACAATGGCTTTTACGACACACAATGGCATTAGAAATCTCTTTAGAGGAGAGAAGCATGAAAGGAAGGGTGCAACGGGTTTTTTGGCACTAGCAGTGGGTACGTTATCATATCAGTTGGTGGTGTTGTCATTGGAATCGGTAGAGGGTCTTGAGTAGAGGGTTCTTCTGGCAGGGGTAGATCAGTTCATGGATGTTTTTCCAAAATAATTGTCTCGGTTTCCTCCCTTAAGAAAATTGGAGTTTACGATTGATCTCCTTATGGGGACTATTACTAACTTCCGTATTATTGGATGGCACCAGATGAATTGCTGGAATTGAAATTCTAGTTGTAAGAGATAGAAAACAAAGGGTTTATCTGGCCTAGCACGTCTCTGTGGGCAGCGACGGTGTTGTTCGTGAAAAAGGTGGATGGAACTTTGAGGCTATATGTTGATTATCGTAGACTTAACCAAGTTATGATAAAGAATATATATCCACTTCCACGAATTGATTATTTGTTCGATTAGTTGAGAAGAGCCCATTGGTTCTCCAAGATCGACCTGAGGTCGGGATATCATCAATTGTGGGTGAGGAAGGAGGATATTTATAAAACAGCTTTCAGAAGTAGATATGGCCATTATGAATATGTGGTTATGCCCTTTGGTCTAACGAATGTTCCAGCGGTGTTTATGGCATTGATGAATCAGATATTTCAGAGATATCTGGATTCATTTGTGGTGGTGTTTGTAGACGATATTCTCATGTATTCAAAGACAAGGGTGTATCATGGTCAGCACTAGGCGACAATGATGGGGATCTTGAGGGATCATCGGTTGTATGCCAAATTGTCAAAGTGTGACTTTTGGATACAGGAAATTCATTTTCTTGGCCATGTGATTTCTAAAATGGGTGTTTTAGTGGATTCGGAAAAGATAGAGGCTCTTATCTCGTGGCAACTGCCAAAGAATGTGTTTGAGATATGGAGTTTTCTTGGTCTAGCTGGGTATTATTGGCATTTTGTTCATGATTTTTCATGTTTGGCTTCGCCGATGACAGCTTTGACAAGAAATTATGTTCCATTCCAGTGGAATGAACAGTTTCAGCAGTGTTTCGAAGAGCTAAAGGATCTCCTTACATCATCACCAATCTTGGTTTTTCTAGAACCAGGAAAAGGGTACGCGGTGTATTGCGATGCATTGGGATCAGGGTTGGGGTGCGTTCTCATGCAAGGAAATCATGTGGTTTCGTATGTCTCATGGAAGTTGAGAGTGCATGAGAAGAACTACCCAACTCATGATTTGGAGTTGGTAGCAGTGTTCCATGCTTTGAAAGTGTGGATTCATTATCTCTTTGGTGAGAAATTCTTGGTATATACAGATCATAAGAGCTTGAAACGCATTTTCTCAAAAAAGTGATTTGAACATGAGGCAAAGGAGATGGATGGAATATCTCTATATGTTTGATTTTGACTTGATGTACACATCAGGTAAGGGAAATTCGGTGGTGGATGCATTAAGTAGAAAATCATATGCTCAGGTGGTGAAACAGGCATCAGACCAGTGGCAGTTGATGTCAGTTATAGCCGGTATGCGGTTGGAATGTGAGGACCAGGGCAATAGAGCGGTCTTCTTTCTGGTTTTGTTGATTCATGACTTAGTTGGCCTTGTTAGAAAGGCACAGATATCTGATTCTGAGTGTGTGACCATGGGGTCGAGACTCAATGGGGGGAGACCATTGAGGGTTGGAAAATGAATGGAGATTCAGTTTTGTGTTTTCAAAATCGAATGGTTGTACCAGTTTCTTGTCAGGAGGATCTTCTCAGGGCGTATCATCATTCAATGTGGGATGTTCATCATGGAATTCTGAAAATGTATAAATCATTGAAAGCATAGTTCTGGTGGGCTGGTATGAAAAGAAGTGTGGCTGAGTTTGTTTCAAGATGCTTGACTTGTCAGTTGGTCAAGAAAAAGCATCAAAGGCTAGCATGAATGTTGTAGTCTTTACCAATCCCTGTTTGGAAGTGGGAGTATATAGAGATGTATTTTGTTACAGGTATCCCAAGAACGGTCAGAAAGCACGATGCCATTTGGGTGATAGTGGATCGGCTAACGAAGTCGGCCCATTTCATCCCGATTCGTGAATCTCATACGGTGGAGTATCTGTCCAAAATCTATATCCGGGAGGTGGTAAAGAGGAATGGTGTTCTAGTTTCGATTGTATCAGATAGAGATCTGTGTTTTACATCTCGTTTCTAGAAATCCTTTCAGCAAGCCCTTGGGACACAGTTGAATATGAGCACGGCGTATCACCCATAGATGGATGGTCAATCCGAGAGGACGATAAAAATTATGGAGGATATGTTGCTGGCTTGTGTCATGGATTTTGGCGGCTCATGGGAGGAGCACTTGTTGTTGTTCGAGTTCTCGTATAATAAAAGTTATCAAGCATCCATATAGATGCCTTCGTTTGAAGCATTGTATGGGCGGGCATGTCATTCTCCACTATGTTGGGTGGAAACGGGTGAGTCCTCGATGGTTGGACTGAGACTTGTCCAGGAGACTATGAAGAAGATCAAGTTGATCAAGAAGTTAATGGAGACGGCTCAGAGTAATCATAAATCATATATGGATCATCGTCGACAGCCTTTGTCGTTCAAGGTGAGTGATCATGTGTTCTTGAAAATCTCTCCTAGGTTGGAACATCGTCAGTTTGGGAAGCAGGGAAAGTTATCTCTGAGGTATATTGGACCTTTTGAGATTCTTGAGTGGGTTTGTGAGGTGGCTTATTGTTTGGATTTTCCACCTAGATTCAGTGCGGTGCACAATGTGTTTCACGTGTCGCAGTTGAAAAAGTATGAGCTGGATCATCACCGTGTGATTTGATGGGATAATGTTGAGCTAGAACCAGATGCTTCATTGGTGCATGTGCTAGTGCGGGTTGTGGATAGGCAAGAGAAAGTATTTCATGGTAAAATCATCGGTTTAGTTCATGTTTTGTGGAAACATGGTCAGATTCAAGAGGAGACTTGGTAGCGGGAGAAAGAGATGATCGAGAAGTGTCCTGAGCCCTTTCAGCAAAGGGCGGGTTCACTACTTTCTGAGGATGGAAATTCCAATGGTGGGGAGAATTTAGTACCCCCGGTTTGAGGTATGTGGCCTTTTTTATGAATTTTTTTGTGTTTAAAGTTCATGGGATGAGTTGGGAAGAGGTTGGGATAGTTTGGAATGGTTTTGGATGAGTTTGGAGGCTTTTAAAGGGGTGCACAGTTTGAGCACGGTTTGTGGAAACCGTGCAAATTCTCCAGGAAACCATGCAAGGGAGACAGTAGGATTTTCACGGCCTACGCACGGTTTGCAAAATCGTGCAGACCCTTGCTCCCGAGGCAGTAGTGTACGCACGGTTAGCGCACGGTTTACCAAACCGTGCGGGCTAACTGTGCGGCCACTTAAAAATAGGTTTATAAGTTACGGGCTCCCTCGGGCTTAACCTATTTCACTCCAATCTTCCTCCCACTTGAGCCTCACTCGGGATTTTGGGTTCTTATGGGTTAAGGGTGCTCTCCCACTTGATTTGGAATCATTTTAAAGGGGTTTCAAGGCGGTTTGAAGGTGGTTTCTCCTGGGTAATTCTCTCATCTTGTTTCTCTTGTGTTTTCCTCTAGATCTACATCCTTCTCTTTCATGGTATTCTAGATCCACACTTTTTTTGTATAGATATAGGGTTGTGGTTGCCTTGGATGTTAACATTAAGGATTGTAGATGTTAGGGAAAGGGATCTAGAGAGGTTTCGGCGGTGCGTTCGCTGGATTTGAGGTGCAGTTGTTCAAGGGTCAATTTCTCAAGAACCCTAAAGGTATGTGGCTTCTCTCTCGACTCCACTTGGCTAGAGCTAGTGGTTTTTTGTTACAATTAATTTGGTTGTCTTGAAATTAATTGTGTTTTGATTTGAAAAGTTGGTTGAAAATCCATTTGGGGATTTTTGGGAAAAAGGGGGTTTCTTAGTCAAATGCTATTCTTGTGGATTTTAAAATGGAGATTTTAAAATGGGATTCTATGGTTGATTTGTGAAAATGATTGATGGGAATGGTTTTCAATAAAAGGGTTGTTTTATTGAAATGTTTTTTGGCATGGAAAATGGTTTTCAATAAATGTTTGATTTGTTGAAGTGGATTGATATGAAATGGAATTGGTTGATTGCATGTGGTTGTGACCTTGGTGGGTTATATGATTGTCTTTGGCTTGTTATGAATGGTGTGTGGAAGTGGCGATAAATACCACCATAAAAAGGGGACGGATAGTGGATGGAAGGGCCACCGTCAAGGATAAGTGGACGGGAAGTTCCGCTTAGTGTGAATGGGTGAACAGGTTGGACTGAAGCTCCACCGTTTGGTTGTTTGGTAGTTCTGGTTGTTTGTTGTGTATTTCTTTGAAAGATGGAAGTTTTTTTTGCTAATGTGTAAATGATGAGATGGCTTGTGGCATGTTTGGTTGGATTTCCCTTGGTTGATTGGTTCTGGTGTGATGGCTTGGTAAGGGCATGTTTGGCTTATGAAAATCATTGCACTTTTGATTTAATTTATATAAACTGTTTTATATAAATGTGCTAACAGTTTTATCCTAGTGGTTTGTGTAGGGAAGTCATTTTGGGAAAACCTACTGAGTTTTAGTACTCACCCCCTACTTTGGCACGTTGGTGTCTTTGCAGATGTTGTATATCGTGACATGGGAAAAGGTATGGCATCTCCCTCCTTTAGTAGAGCATTGTGATGTCATGATGGAGCTTGGAGCTTGGTGTGGAGCTATGGTGGTGTCATGGCTTGTGGTGTTTGGTTGTTTAGTTTTCGCAGTGTACTCTGATGTTGTGTGGACATGCCTAGTTGTATTGGTTTTGAGTTTTGTTGTGGAACAACATGGTTGTCTTTTGTGAATGCATGGTTGGGTAATTGAATTGACGTGTATCATATAGTGGTTGTTATTGGATGGTTTGGTTAGTTTTTTATTAAGGGAAAATCGTTCCCCAACTTGATCTTGAAGCCCTTGGTATTTATTATGAGCCTTTGGCATCTTGGGAACGTCGCTTAAGGCCAAGTAGCCCTCACCACCTCATCAAGCCAATGAGGTAGGGGTGGGGTGTTACATAAACCATGCCACGCAAGGAATCCAATTCAACCATGCCACAATCCGATTACCATTTTCATATTTCACTCACAAGACTCATCTACAAACATCACCAATAAAGCACACAACAAACCATGGTAGCACTTCCCATCCAACCCCTTCATTACCAATCCACTCAAGTGGTAATTCCCACACACTTTCTATTAATGGTTTCCCTTCCATCCACTATTCATCCCCTTTTTATAGTGGTACTTTCCACCCACTTCCACACAACATTAAAACAAGCCATAACCAAGCATATAGCCCACCAAGGTCACCAAAATATGCAATTCACCATTTCAATTACATGCTGAACCACTTCAATAAATCACACATTTATTGAAAACAACCTTCCACCCTTTTTACATGCCAATTCCCATTTTAATAAAACAACCCATTTATTGAAAAACTATTTCACAAGCCATATTAATTAATTCAACAAGACAACCCATTTTAAAATCTCCATTTTAAAATCACAATAAGAGCATTTTACCCAAAAACCCCTTTCTTCCCAAAAGTTCCCAAAACACCACCAAAGGGATTTTCAATCAATTTCTCACATCAAAACCACAAATAATTTTAAGCAACACAAATTAATTGTAACCAACATTCAAGTTATAGAAAAGTGGAGTCGAGAGAGAATCCACCTACCTTTAGGGTTTCAACGAAATCGACCCAAGCAACCGCACCCCAATCCAGGAAAGGGCTTCATGAAAACCACTCTAGATATCCTTCCCTATCATCCAAAAGCCTTAAAATAAACACCCAAGGCAACACTAGCACTAGATCTACATGCAGCGGATGTAGATCTAGAAAACAGAGAGAGAGGGAGTTGAAGATCTAGAGGAAACCACAAAGACACCAAGAGGAGAGACTTACCTGGGAGAAACCACCTTCAAAACACCAAGAAACCCCTTTGAATTGCTTCTAAAATTAGTGTGAGAGCACCTTAAACCTCTGAGAACCCAAAATCCTAAGTGAGGATCGAGTGGGAGAAGATTGGGAGTGAAATAGGTCAAGCCTGAAGGAGCCCGAATTTAAAAAAACCTTCCTTTAAGTGGTCGCACGGTTAGTCTGCAAGGTTTGAAAAACCGTGGGCTAACCGTGTGCATGCAACTGTCTCAAGAGGAGGGGTCCGCATAGTTTCCTCGCACGGTTTGGAAAACCGTGTGCAGGCTGTGCGAAGCCTACTGCCTCCCCCTGCATGGTTTCCTGGAGAACCCGCACAGTTTCCCCTAACCGTGCTCAAACCGTGCTCCCTAAGAAAAGCCTCCAAACTTATTCAAAACCATTACTAACTCTCGCAACCTCCTCTCAACTCATACCATGAACTTTAAACACATAAAAAGCATAAAAAGGGCTATATACTTCAAATTGGGGGTTTTACATTCTCCCCACCATTGGACTTTCCGTCCTTGGAAAGTAGTGAACCCACCCTTTTGTTGAAAGAGCATGGGCCATTGCTCAACCATCTCTTTCTCCCACTCCCAAGTATCCTCTTGGATTTGGCCATGCTGTAGAAAAACCCGAACCAGACCGATGCTTTTACCCTACAAGACGTTCTCTTTCCTATCCACAACCTGCACTAGCACGTGCACCAATGAAGCATTCGGCTCTAACTCAGCATGATCCCATCGAATAACATGGCCCGAATCCGGCTGATACTTTTTCAAATGCGACACATGAAACACATTGTGCACCTCACTGAACCTAGGTTGCAAAGTCAAATGATAAGCCACCTCACCAACCCGCTCAAAAATATCAAAAGGTCCAATATACCTCGAAGATAACTTTCCTTGCTTCCCAAATCGACGATGTCTTAACCTAGGAGAGATCCTCAAGAAAACATGATCACTCACCTCAAACGACAATGGTCGTCGACAATGATCTGCATAGGATTTCTGACGACTCTGAGCCATCTCCATTCTCTTCCTAATTAACTTGATCTTCTCCGTAGTCTCCTGGATAAGGCTTGGTCCAACCATCGAGTACTCACCCATTTCTACCAAGCATAGTGGAGAATGACACGGCCACCCATACAATGCTTCAAATAGAGCCATATGTATGGATTCCTGATAACTTTTATTGTACAAGAACTCAACTATCGACAAGTTCTCCTACCATGAGCCACCAAAATCCATGACACAAGCCCACAACATATCCTCCAAAGTTTGTATCATCCTATCAGATTGACCATCTGTCTGAGGGTGATACACTGTACTCACGGTGAACTTAGTTCCAAGGGTTTGGTGTAAGTATTTCCAGAAATGAGATGTAAACCTCAAATCTCTATCGGATACGATCAAAAATGGAACACCATGCCTCTTTACCACCTCCCAGATATAGATTTTGGACAAATCCTCCACCATATGAGATTAACTAATTGGAATGAAATGGTCCAACTTTGTTAACCGATCCACTATCACCCAAATGTCATCGTGATTTCTGACCGTTCTTGGGAGACCTATGACAAAATCCATCATTATTTTCTCTCACTTCCAAATAGGGATTGATAATCAAAGCATGGACTATTGCTGCCAATTCCAAATCATGAGTTGGGTAGTTCTTCTCATGCACACTCAACTGCTGTGATCCATACACAACCACATTATTCCCTTTCATGAGAATGCACCCCAACCATGATCTCGATGCATCGCAATACACCACATACCATTTTCCTAGTTCTGGAAAAACCAATATTGGTGCTGATGTAAGGTGACCCTTTAGCTCTTCAAAACATTTATGACACTTCTCATTCCACTGTAATGGAACATTCTTTCTTGTTAAAGTTGTCATCGGTGAATCCAAATGTGAAAAATCACGAACAAAATGCCGATAATAACCAACTAGACCGAGGAAACTTCGTACCTAAAACTCATTCTTTGGAATTTTCCACAAGATAACAGCCTCTATCTTTTCTGGATCCACTGAAACACCCCTTTCAGACTTTACCTGGCCAAGAAAATGGACTTCCTGTATCCAAAAGTCACACTTTGACAATTTGGCATATAATTGATGGTCCCTCAAGATCCCCAACACGATCGTCTAGTGCTTCTTATGCTCCACCCTTGTCTTTGAATACACCATAATATTATCTACAAACACCACCACAAATGAATCCAGATATCTCTGAAATATCTTATTCATCAATTCCATAAACACCACTGGTGCATTTGTTAAAAAAAAGGGCATAACTACATATTTATAATGTTCATATCTATTTCTGAAAGCTTTTTTAGGAATATCAACCTTCCTCACCTGCAATTAATGATATCCTGACCTCGGGTTGATCTTGGAGAACCACTGGGCTCCCCTCAACTGGTCAAACAAATCATCAATTTGTGGAAGTGGATATCTGTTCTTTATAGTAACTTGGTTAAGTCTACAATAATCAACACAGAGCCTCAAAGTTCTATCCTCCTTTTTCACAAACAACATTGGCGCTACCCATGGAGATGTCCTAGGCTGGATAAACCCTTTGTTTTCTAACTCTTCTAACTAGACTTCCAATTCCCATAATTCAGCTACTTCCATGTGATAAGATGGAAGTGATATAGGGCTGGTCCCCAGAAGGAGATCAATCGTAAACTCCACTTCTCTTACAGGAGGTAACCTAGAGAATTCTTTGGGAAAACCATCCATGAACTGATCCACCACTATCGGAAGAACACTATGTTCAACACCCTCTACCAATTCTAATGAAAACACCGCTAACTAATATAATAACTTGTCCACTACTGGTGCCAACAAACCCATTGCACCCTGCCTTTCATGCCTCTCTCCTCTAAAGAGATTTCAAATGCCATCATGTGTCGTAAAAGACACTATTCATGCATTACAGTCGATGTGGGCCTTAAACGCCACCAGCCAATCCATTCCCAGGATTACATCATACTCATCCATCTCAAGCACTGAGAAATTCCACATTAGCTCAACCTCGTCCACAATGATACGACATACTCTACACAAGAAGGCTCAACACTCTCTTCATCCCAGAGGAGTCTGAAGTTTCAAAATTGAAGGCATCATTTCTACTCTTAAACCTAGCAACTCAACCACACATGAAATAATAAAAGAGTGTGAAGCACCCATATCCAACAGCACTTGCATCAAGGTAGAATTTAAAAGAATAGTACCTTGCACGGTGGATGGTCCCGACTGATCATCCAACACAACCTGCTCGGCTCCGAAGAATTCCTTGGTTGCCACACTCTGATCTTTATTTCCTTGCTGAGGAGTTGTGGTGTTCCGACAAACACCTTGACTGACTTTGCTCTGCTGATGAGGGGTATGCTGTTGTCCTCGTCCCGTCGAAGCATACGACATATGCGATCCTTGAGGAGTTTCATGCACACCTGACCACGGAGCATTCCTACAATAGTGTTGAAGATGCCCCATCTGCTTGAAATTGTGACATTCTTGAGGTTGTGTCATACAGTCCCTCTTGATGTGTGTCGTAGAGCGACACTGAAAACATCTTGGATTACTCTGGGGCTTCAGAGGAAGATTTACCAATCCTGTCACCGGATTATGTTTCATACTCCTGCCCTAGGAATAAGTTCCCCTCCTCCACATGAACCCAGTGTTAGAGTTCCCACTATTCCCCATTGGTACCGCCATGCTTCCTCCGCCCGGAGCTCCTAACAGATCCCGCTCAGCCATTGATGCTCGATTCACCATCTCTGTATAATCACTGATACATAGCACTGCTATTTTTGAATGGATATCTTGCCTTAACACCACTTAGAAGATCCTTGCCTTCAATGACGTTCTACCCACCACCTCGGGTGAAAACCGCACTAAGATCATAAATATAGTTCATACTCCGTCACAAACATATGATCTTGCATCAGACTGAAGAAATCAGTTGTGCACTGAATTCTGAACGTATTTGGGTAGAATTTTTTATTAAACAGTTCCTCAAAGACTTCCCACGTCATACTTTAGTATGTTCCTACTTGGAATACCAACTCCCACCACTGCAGAGCAAGATCCTATAGCTTATATGTTGCTAGATTTACTTTCATCTCTATCGGCGTCCCTAGGAATTCAAAAATTCTGTTCATTCTAGACATCCATTCCTCTTCCCTTTCTAGGTCCAAATCACCTCTAAAGAAGGGTGTATCTTGCTTTTGAAATTGAGACACATAATCAACATTATTTGGCTCTTCCGCTCTATTCACACTTCCCATGGCTTGGAAAGATTTTACTATGCTATAGAATTACTGCTGGTTCACCTAGGGCTCAGGTGCAACCACGTTCTCATCGACCACTTCTGGTTACTCTCTATGATGCCTAATCAGTGCCATTTCTATAAACAGAAAACAAACCATCATGGAAGGAAAATAATTTTAATATATTAAAATTCCTTTAAGAAAATATCACATCATAAAAAGAACAACAAAGAATATTTTTTAAAAAATTATAAGGTAAATATGAAGTTCACATGTGATAACACATGACTGGGTTTCCAAATCCAAAGGAGAATATTGGCGGGGAGATAAAATCTAAACATTGAAGAAAAATGTATTTTTTAAAGAAGATAATAATTATTCTTAACATCATAAAACTTTATAAATAAATAATTAAATCAATGTAAATACCTAGAAAATAAAAAAGGAAATAATTATAATATCATCATATAATGGGAGAAAAAATCACATAAAACTATAGTTGAAGAGTAATAATTATGACTCAAGTAATGATTATGAATCAAGAAAACCCCTTACCTTTAATCACACATAGTCAAATGTTCTCCAACAACTTGTATAAAAAATAACTATCTTAATTACCTATTTAATAACCTTATTAATAACTATAACCTTTTATAAACTTAATTTATAATCATTTATTAAAAATATATTATCTAGTTAGATATTATTTTAATCTATAGATTTTATTAGATTAGATTGTGTTTTTAGTACATGTTTCATAATGGTGATGTCAATCCTTGTTTATAGATTCAGAGTTCATAATTATGAGATAATCATAGTTACTAAAATAGTTTTTTTATAATGATTTATAATGTTCTAATTTAATTTTTTAAGTATTTTAGTTATAATTCATGATGATAAAGTTAGAGAAGAGCTTTTTAGGTATTTTTTTAATGAATAAAAAGGGTGGTATAATAATAATAAGTTATTAATATAACATTTACTCAACTATAAACAAAAATTTAATTGATAATTAATGTCTAATAAAACTAGAATCTTAGTTTTTATAGTCATCCATGATAGAAACTTATATCATTGTTTAAGTAGGTGGTTAAACTAAAAAAAATAAATACAAACTATAATCTATGGGTGAGTATTGTTAAGAAAGTGATTCATTTGGAATAATACAATTATTAAAGTAATATAATGACATTATTTAGATTTTTTTAGGTGGTGATTCATATTTTTTAGTGGGTTGTATAAATAATATAGTACTATATGAAAAAATATATGTCACGTTCGTGGAGGCAGTAGTTCACATGTACGCATTGGAAAAATATCTGTCTCTATGGAATGGGAGGAAGATATAGTATGGATTATAATTTAATAATCTTAATAATACTATGAATATCATATTAATATATTAAATACCTCTTTTAACCATCCATACTAGGTGGTTATGAAAAATGGATCACATCACTTATAGAGGTTGTAGTCCACATGTTATACAAGCAACCTTTCCACTTTACAAATGGTTAGGAGGAAGGTAAAAAATGGTTATCCCATAAATATAAAAAAATTACTATAATTATGATAATGATATAATTATTTCAAAATGGTTCAATTATATTTTGAGGAGTTAGAAGAAGAAGGAAATAAAAAATGGAAAATAGTAATTTATTATTTTACTTTACTCCTTGGAAAATCACCTTTGCAAAATGGTTTAAGGATTTAAGAGGTGGTATTTTGAGAATATTAGAACATAAATGAAATTTATATGAGTTTTTTGGAGTTATTTGGGTGTATTTTTATTGAATATAATATCCATGGGGTGTTATGAGAAGTTGGGTGGTGATGGATTCTTTTATAAGTAATGAAAATGGAATTTCTTTAAATACTCCTTACTTCACATTAACTTCATGACAGTATTCAATATAAAAGAATACAAAAATGGAAAATAATGGATTGTGTGACATGTTATGGTCTATAATAATCTCATACATTCACTATGGAGAAAATTTTTGGGATATTTTAGACTTCTCTCTTTACTTTTAACTTTTTCCCCAAATTAACTTTCACCACGATAATTCATTTTTAACCTCAATAATTAATTTTAGTGAGAAAAAATAAAATCGAACTTAAAAAATATTTTGAAAATTATGATTTCAAATATGATAATAATTTTTAACAAATAATATTTATTATGGTGAGAATAATTAGTTTCAAAATTAGTGCACATAATGTATAGAAACTATTTTTTAGAAAAAGTTTATTTTCATGCTTAAAATTTATGTATCAGATAAAATTATAATTGTATTTGATTTCCATAAAATAAATTGGTTTATTATAAAAAATAATAGTTATGTGGCTAAAAAAATAAATAATTTATTTTTACCAAATTAATATTTAATTAAAAGAAAAGACAAAAAAATATTGGAAAAAATTGTTTAAGTCCTTAAAAAATTAATCCTAGGTTATCTAAATTCAATGTTATTTTTTAAAATTGTATATTTTTACTTATAAAATAAATATATGACCAATAAAAATGTTTTATATTGTTTTAGGACTCACTTATATAACAATAAATTCATAAAATCTAAAATTTTGGTAAAAAATATATATTTTTCACTATTCACCTAAAAACAGTTATTTAAGAAAAATATAAAAAATTAAACCTAATATAATTTTGATTGGTTTAATCAAAAAATAATTTAATATTATAAAATTCATGTTATAAAATTTATAAATTTATCTTTAAAATGAAAATTAGAAATATAAAGAAAAGCTATGTATAGAGAAAAATGATGTTTTTTTAAATTAAGTGTTCTTAATATTATTTCATTCCAATTTGAGATTTAAATAATATTAATATATTATATTATATATTAAAATAATATAACAAAAAATTTATATTTAATTTGTTAGGATAAAATATATAGCACTTTAAAAAATAGTTATTTGAGAAAGAACAATCATTTTTAATATTAAACCATGTTAATTATTAGTCCTATAAATCTATATATTATTTATATGATTACTATATTTTATTTTCTAGAGGTTTTATTATTCTTATAATTTTATTTATAATATTCATCTAATATTTCATGGAGCATTTTATTTTGGGGTTATGTTTGGAGAAAGCTATCAAAAATATTTTTAATTTAGAGAAAAGGAATATATTCAAAAATTTAGGGGTGTTACAATGAGCATTAAAAAATTGAAAATGTATGAGAAGGACCTATGAAATGGATGTGTGGGTCTAAAATTATCACAATATATTATGAATATAGTGGGATAATAGGCCCACACATGTCTTGGTAATACTAAAGGAAGTTCCAATGGGAGTTAATCATGTCGATGATAGTAAACTTTTCAGCAGTATTAGACAGAGGATAGTTTCAATGATATAAAAAAATAGTGTAATATAAATATATAGGGTTTCAAGAAATTTGGGATTAGATCAAAATAATTAGACATCCAAAAGAGTGAGGTTATGGACCTGGTGCACTGTGCAGCTTATTGATGGAATTTCAACAAAGTCAGAGGATGAAAACATGGTTCTTGTTTTCTTTAGATAGATTCTATAAAAGTATTGAGATGAGTTTCATATATTTATAGGAATATAATATCATGGTTATATATAACTAATGATAAATTCTTTCATTTGGATCCTAAAATATTGGAAGGGGCATAGAGGAGAACAATATAGGTGCTACAAAAGGAGAGTGAATAGAAGTTGACTTTTGGGAGTCTGATATGAGCATGGGAATATTCTTTGAGTAGAATATTATTGAAATAAAAAAAATGAAAATTATTATAAAGTGTGAGATTGTTAGGTTTTGTGTGAGAACAATTTTCTATGTTAATTGTTATTTTCTCTGAAATTTTAGTCTCCATAAGTTACACATATCGTCCAAGATGGAGGCAGAACACTAAAACCCTAAAATATTCGGATTCAAAAAGAAAAAATAAGTTCAATAAAAGTAGTATATTAAATTAAAAATATGTTTTATGGGATTCTTATATAATTTGGTCAATATATGTATGTTGTATAGTGAGATCATCTAAAGAAGATCCAAGTGGGAACAACTAGAAGGATTAGTTTAGTGGATGATGCATAGTAGAGTTCTAGTGTGAGGATAATAAGGTGGGTCTTAAAATGAATGTAATAAATAGTAATTCATACTCTATAGGGATGTAGTATGGTGAATAGAAGGATATTATTCTGGTAGATGAATGAGATTTTAGATCATGTGAAGGAAGTGTAGAAATTCATGAGTTACATGGCCTCAGATGATGGCATATATAAGTATTTCCTTACTAAATATGAAATGTGATATTTTTCAAATTCATTAGAGAAAATTAAATATGACACGCACTAATTATTGTGAGTGTCCTTAATCCAATTTTTTTATTTATTTTTTGATATAGTAGAGTAATTTTGGAGAAAAAACAATCATAATACAGATTGGTGTTTTATATGTTGTTAGTCTATAATCAATATTCTAGTAACAAGTGGATAAATCCTAGAAGTGATATTATAATTTGAACTTATGAAGTGACCTTGTCATGTGACTTTGGGAAGTGATATTTTCAATTAACCTTGTCAAATTACCTTGTGGATTGACCTTGTAAAGTGACCTTGGGAAGTGACCTTGTCAAGTGAAATCCATTTTTTTCATTCATGTTTTCATGGGTTTTAATATATGTTATTAATGATTATTGATTTATTAAATAGAAAATTTATTCTTGATTCCATTATTTTATGTGCTCTTATGGAAGGACTGAAATTTCAAATAATTTCGAGTAAAATGTTTCATTATGAGAATAGGTGGACACTTCATGTTGCAACACGAAGCTATGCAGTGCAGCACCATAAAAATGAGCTCAAGCATGGAATAAAGAGTTATCACGGTGATTCATAACGTGAATATAAATTCACACTTTTAACATTCAAATACATGAGATGAAGATAATATGGTAATACCAAATAGTTCTTGATGTAAAATTCAAGTCGTGAATGGAAGGAGTAAAGAAAATTCATGATGTGAACACCAATTCATGTCGTGTAGGTATTTATTCAAACTTCAATCGATCAACACCTTAAGACCCCATGATTGAAATCTAAGAAGATCCAAAATTTTATTTTTGATTCATAGTGTGAAAAAATAATCACATCATTAAATTGTAGGATCAAGATCCATTATGAATTAATAATTTTGATTCACACCAAGATAGATAAGTTTTCACCATGAACTATTCAAAAGAATATTTAGAGGAAAATTTGAGAGATGTGGTCTTCCCTTATCTTTTAGGGATATTGATTCTACTTTTACCATGATACCATAAATGAAACATGAAAGACTTTTTAAGGGGGATTAAACCATGTAATATGGGATTATTTGACCACTATTTGGGAGATACTACTAGGGTTTCTACTCGAGGATCGTTCATCACAGCTAGGTTTTTCTATTTTACTTTTCTATTTTTTATAATTTCATTATATCATTGAATTATTTTTAATTTACATTCATTATATTATATTAACACTCTTTTATATAATCTATATACTATAGGTTTTGGTTTACTCATCATCTGTGATCACCTGATGATGATTGGATAAACCTATAGGGGAGAGAGAATCAGTCAAAGTGCATATGTACTAATTTTTTTGATTATTTAATCACTTATGGGTGGTTTATTAAATAGTTTCATGTTGTTTCTCTATGTTTAGTTTATTCATTATTTATTCATTGAAAAAAATTCATCAATTTTTAATGAACACTAACATGATTAAGATAATAAATTCATCAAAATTGAATTGTATTATTATTCTATTTTTTAGAAATATGATCATAATGTGATTTATTTATTATGATTCTTCAGACCACGATTAATTGAGATGATAGGGTATATTTATAGTAATTAACCATTTTTTATTTCAATAATATTCACTAATTTCATAGCTAATGTATATGATTATTTTGAATGTATATCCAAAATTTCAATTTAAAAAAACTGCCCATGTAAATTGATTTCAATTTATTCTACCTTTCCTATATATCTATATAATTCTTCATTATTTAACTTTTATTCTTTAAATTAGTAATTTAATTCATCAAAATAAGAAAACCTAGCATTTATTTAAGATCTGTTTTTGGGTTTCCCTTCTCTCTGTGTAACCGAACTCATACTTCCACTTTGTTATACCTTTGAAGCTAGCGTGGTTTAGGAAAATATAAATTTCTAATTTTATTATGTTTTAGGATTTAATAATTTCCTTCAAATGTATAAAATTTTTTAATTGTTTATAAAGAGCATAAGAACATATAAAACAACTCAAGGCCGATTATTTAGGTTAAAAACCTCTCTTATCCCATTTCTATTTACTGATTATAGTTTAAGTCATTGTTTTTTATTTAATTTTTTATTTTTATTTATCTATTTTACATTCCTAGTAGTTTTTGGTGGTGTGAAAGATGGAGTATCAGACATATCATTATCATGAGAATTTTTGACTATCATATAGTGGATTCTAGGAAGATCATGACACATGGAAATCATCAAATTTAGAGGGGTGTTTGCTTCAAGAAACAAGATAGAATGATCCATATTCTTATAGATATAATGAATTCCAACCTTATCAGTATAGAATCACTAATAACTTTCCCTATAGAGGAGACCCAAATTTTAAAGTATAATAAGGAGATTATTAGGTAGAGTAAAATAATAATTAATACCATTACTTCAAGAAACCTCAAGAGAAACATTCAAAATATAGGACAATATAATTTCTCACAAAGAAAATTCATGTGTTGGATAAGAAGCTGAATAGAAAAAAACACAGATTAGAGAACATAGATAAATGAACAACCAAATTACTTAAATTATTTAAAATTTAAATTACATTGTATAAAACCTAACTTTGATTTATAATTTTATGATATGATGATTAGAATAAGAATAAGAAAAATAGGTGGAATAATTCAAGGTTGTTGAAATAAAAAATTAATAAAAGTTGGAGGAGGGATGCAATAAAGAGTTGTCAGTGAATATTGAAAACACTAGAAAATATAAACCGCTTGCGCATGAATAATAAGAACCAAAACCTTAATCATTACTTCTATGCTTACAAAGAAGACAAATATAGAGATCTATCTCTCCTATGGTTACAACAGAAATAAGAAGAAAACCTGATGGAACTTATTGACTAAATGGTAAGGAAGGAAAATTATTAGGGGGTTAAGGTAGTATAAGTAGTAGAAATGAATATGTTCAAGGTGAAATAGGAATTAAAAAATGAGGGAGAATATGGTCTATTAATTTATAAAAACAATAAATAATAAGTGGTTGAGTATGAGAATTACAAAATTTGGTCAAACTTTAATTTCCTTGTTCTTTATTTAAAATTCTTCAACTATATCCCACCAAAATAAGGAGTAAAAAATATGAAAATGAAAATATAGATACCATGAACCCTATATGAATTGAATTTCAAGTAATATTTAAAACTAGACTAGGTTATTTTATTTCATTCTCTTATTATGTTGCATGAGGTAAAAGTTCTAATTGCAGACCTTAATGAAGCACTACTAGAAGGTAGCCCAAATTTTTAAATTTTTTTATGGAATTTTTTTATTTTAATATATTGGTTTAAGAAGTTTAACCATGTTAAATTCATTTTTTTAACATAAATTATTTCGATCCTGTAATTTCATGTGGTTTCTTTGATTTTCTAGATTCAAAAAAAGGGTCGAAGAACAAAAACGAGAAAGATAATAGTGGAAAAACATAATGGAAGAGGAGTAATGTTATTTTAACATTCTTAATTTTTTAATCACATGTTTTTAACAAATAAGATGAACTTTTTCATGTACTAAAATGAATTATACTCTCCTATAAATACTTGGATTTGTTTTTTTCTAGTACTCACATGTCTAAGAGACATCAGCACTTAATATAATTGTATTAACATGTTATAAGTTTTGAAATATCATTCCCTTAAAATTTTAATATATAAGTGGAAATTTCGAAATTCGCATTCTTATTTATTTTGTGAATTTCTTAAAAATTATTTCTAATATCATTGATTTTCTTAATACTGATTCCTAGAATATTGTATTTAAGTAAACTGATTATTGATGTTCATGTCATTACCTGAATTCCTTTTTATATGTTCCCATTCCTAAGATGATTCTTGACCAAATATTTCCTATTTTTATGTGAAAATTTATTGAGTGAAACTTAGGTCATGTAAACTTACTAGAATATGCATTGATATCTTGTCAAAGCCATGAATGCACAAATTTAATTTTAAAATGATTGAGGAATTTTATTGATAATAAATTTTATCTTAATACCTAATTATACATTTATCCTACTTATCTCATAGAATCCATGTATTACCTTATTAGATAAGATTCATGTTAGAATCCTATTATATCCTTTCCAACCCTACACTTTTTATTTTTCATGATATTTAATTTAATGTGTGTGGGGGGTGGGTTTTTCATAGTGAAGATGGGATGTTTTATCTTTATAGGAGAATTAAGGTTGTTTCCATAGTATTTGGGGTTATGATTCAGGATTATATTCATTATATTTCATTGTTTATGACTCTTTTTTTAAAAAATATAAAAGGGAAAAAAGAAAAAATGATATAAAAAAACCGGTTGTTTCTTGAGTAGGAAAAAACATTACTAGATTGATGATATCAAAATCATATGGGGTTAGGTGTTGTATGTGATACTTATATTAGGTATATATTTTAGTGAAAAATAAAAATTAAAAGGAAAAAAGAAACAACAAGATAGAGTCTTTATTCATTATGATTACATCACTCATGAGCATTTACTTTATTCTTTGGTGGATGTGGTAGATGACATTATATCTTTGAAGGAGAGATTTTCATTACAATTTACCTTTGAATATCATGAATTTTAATTTATATTTTAACCTCATTTTTATCCTTACTTGATTTTCAACATCAATAACTACCAACCCTTATCCTTAGAATCATTTAATTATTATTGTTAATCCCTCGTGATAAATTGTGATATTTGTCTTTATAGGGTGTAGAATTTATATTAAATAGAATCCTTTTGTTAGTTTAATGTACTTGAGGTATGATCATAACTCAACTAATTATAAACTCGAGTGATGATAGAAAAATTTTCATGGTGAGGTAAATCATAAGTTTCATAGATGTTGGTGAGAGGTTGAAATATTTAAATGAAAAAAGGAAACATATTGAGTTGAAAATTATAAATAAATATTGATTTTTAGATTCTTTACTGAGAATTTTATTTCTTTTAGAATTTTCAGTTAAAACTTTTTTTATGATCATGATAATTTTAAAATTCTCTTATTAATGCATGGTCCCTTTGTGTTTTGATATTGATATTTTTCTGGAGAAAGAGTTAAGGTATAAGTGTAGGGGAATTTGATATCCCTATTTTGCATTCATATTTTCATGGGTTTTAATATATGTTCTCATTGAATATTGATTGATTATATTAAGAAATCCTACCTGATGTCATTGCTTTATGTGTGATTATAGTATGACTAAAATTTTGGGGAAAATGTTTCATTATGATAATGTTCAAACACTTCGTGCCATGATGTGAAGTGGCACGATGCAGCACCAAAATAATTAGCTCGAGAATGGAATAAAGAGTCATTGTTCATGGTGATTCATAATGTGAATAGAAATTTACACTATGAACCCTTTAAGACACAAACTGATAAAACAATTGGAAGACCACTCAGGACATGACGTAAAATTCTAGCTATAAAAGGAATGAGTCTAGATGATTCGTGAAGTAAATGCCAATTCATGTCTTGCAGGTCCCAAGTCAAAGGTCAATCAATCAATACCCGGAGACTACATGATTCAAATCGGAGAAGATATAAAATTTTATTTTGGGTTCACACTATGAAAACATAAATCACAACATGAAATTTTGGGATCAAGCTCCATTATAAGGAATCATTTTCATTCACATCGTGATAGATAAGTTCATGTCGTGAACTCTTCGATGGAAGATTTTGAGGCAGATTCGAGAGATGTGTTCTTCTACAATCATTTGGGGGAGTCAATGATTCTTTGAACTTGGGACTATAAATTTAACAAATAATTATTTTTAAGGAGTATTTAACCATGTAAAATGGTATTTTTCAGCCACTTATAGGGAGCTACTACAAGGGTTTCTACCCAGGGATCACTCTTCATAAATAGGTTTTTTAGTTTATATTTTCTATTATCTGCATTTTTGTTATAATGTTGAATGATTTTTAATTTAATTTCATTCTCTTATATTCACTCTCTTTTATCTAATTTGTTTCACTCATTATCAATGATCACTCCATGATTATTTTATAAAATTGGAGGGGAGAGTGGAATCAGCCGAAGTGCATGAGTACAAATTTGTTCTAATTTTTTTATCACATGTAGGATGATTTTATTCAATAGTATCATGTTGTGACTACATGTTTATTTTATTTATAATTGATTCATTGATAAATTTCACCAATTATGAAATAACACCAACATGGTTTGAGATAATTAGTTCATGATAATTTAATTAGATTATAATTATGTTTTTTTTAAATATGATCTTACTGAAATTTAGCTATTTTGAGTCATAATACCATAAGGAATTTATATTCTAGGGTATATTGATTAGGATACACAATTTTTAATATCAATAATATTTATTGATTAAAAATATAATTCCAATGATTGTTTTTCATGTACAGTCAAAATTTCAATTTAGAAAACCCGCTAATGGAAACAGATTTCTCTCACTTATGTATTTCCTATATTTATATCTTCATGTTGGTTGTTTAATTTAACTTCAATAAATTAGTAATTTAATTCATTGAAATTTAATTAACCCACATTTGTTTAAGAGAAATAGATGTGTTTTCCTGCTTAATGTGGGATCAACCCTGTACTTCCACTATACTATGTCTTTGTAGCTATTGTGGTTTGGGATAATATAAATTTCTAATTTGATTATGATGTTGGATTTTATGATTTCATTTAGATATATCAAATTTTTTTGTTATTTTTTGGGAGTATCAGAACATAGCAAAAAACTCGACACTAATTTCTTAGGTCAAAGACTTTTCTTATCCCATTTCTATTAACTAATCTTAGTTTAGGTCTTTGTATTTTCTTTCATTTTTTATTTTTTATTTTTCTATTTTATATTTATATTAGTTTTTCATGGTGTGAAAGATGGAGTATTAGATGAATCATTATTATGACACACCATCAGTATAGTGGATACTAGGAGGATCAAACTACATGGGAAGCACCAAATTCAGAAGGGTGGAAACATTAAGAAATGAGATGGAATGATTCATATTCCTATGGATATGATGCATTAAAAACTCAAAAGTAGAGAAATACCTATTATCATACCTATCGAGGATGCTCCAATTTTCAAGGATACCAAGGTGATTAATAAGCTAGGTTAAAAATAATGAGGACCCTTGCTTCTACAAACCTCAAGAATAGCATTCAGAAGAAAAAGTAATAGAATTTTTCACAAAGTAAATTCAAGTCTTGGATAAAAGGACGGATGATAATGATTTGTAGCTAAGATAATAGGGATAAATGAAAAACCACATTGAATAAATTATTTTTAATTTAAATTCCCTTGTATAAAACTACATTTATTTTATAATGCAAGGATAAAATGGTCAAGTCTGTTGAAAAAATAAAAAAAAAATTGTAGGTGTGAAATAATGAATAATACTCAACTCATGCTAAAAAAATTAGAAAATATAAACCTATGTCTCATGAAGAAGAAGAAAAATTATAACATCCAGAATCCCTCTTATGATTAAAAAAGGAGAAGAAGAAATACATCTCTCTCTCCAATGCTTACAATAATAATAAGAAGAAACAGGATTAAACTTATTGACTAGATGGTAAATAATGGAGAGGAGAAGGACGTTGAGGTAGTTAAAGTAGTATAAATTAAGATGACAAAGTTTAAATAATAAGAAAAGGTGGACAAATGAGGTACTTAAAAAATTGATGAAAAGAATAAAGAAGAAGTGGTGGACCAGGAGAATTACAAAATCATGTTAGACTTTGATTTCCTTGTGATTTATTTAAAAAAATTCAGATCCATCCCTCCATAAGAAGGAGTTACAAAGTTTTAAATAAGAATATAGAGGCTATGGACTCTAAATAAAATTAATTTCAAGTAATATTTACAACCGAACTAGGTAACAATATTTCATTCTCTTATTACGTGACATGAGGTAAAAGGTATAGCTATAGACCTTAAAGAAGCACTACTAAGAGGTAAACTAGATTTTTAAATTACAATCTAGTATTTAGTTTTACTCTATTATATTTGTTTAAGAACTCTCTCCATGGTCAATCCTTATATCTTTAATAGGCATAAATGATTTGTATCTTATACTTTCATGTGGTTGCATTGATTTTTCAGATTCAATGAAAGAGTTCAAAGCTAAAAAAAATTAGAGAGAACAATAGAAAAACTTCATGGAAGGGGAGTACTATATTTACTTGATTAAATTTTCACATCACCATTTTCCTGTCACATTTTTTTAATAATTTAGATGAATTAAATTAGAAATTTATATTTTCTTAAACCACACTAGCTACAAAGGTATATCATTATAGAAGTACGGGGTCGATCCCATAGAGAGCAGTGAAACATAGTGAAAAATATTAACTAAATGTTGGGTAATTTTATTTTTATTAATTTAATTAATAATTTATAGAACAAAAATTAAATAATCAAGATGCATATAGAATTATAGTAAAGAGGGAAGAAAGATAAATTAGTTTCAATGGGTTGTTTTACTATATTGAAATTTTGATTTTACATGAAAAATGATCATATCCATTAGTTAAAAAATCATACAATTTTATTGATATTAAATTTTTTCAATAACCACCATTATACCCTAGAATCTCAATTCCTCATGGTTTAATAAATAAAAATAACAAAATTTCATTAAGATCAAATTCCCAAAAGCCGAATAATAATCCAATTAAGTTTTCATGAATTAATTATACCAACCATGTTGGTGTTCATTCACAATTGATGGAATTTTTTAATTTAATTAATGATGAATAAAATAAACCTATATAAATAATATGATACTTTTTAATAAAATCATCTCGTATGTGATGGAATAATCAAAACAAATTGGTATACACCTACTTTGACTGATTCTTCTATCCCCTACAGGCTTAGCCAAACATCATCGGGTGATTTCCAATGATGAGTAAACCAAAACCCATATTTGGGGGATTATATGAAATAAATTTAATATAAGATAAATTAATTAAATTACAAATCATTCAATGATACAAATTTTTAAAAAAACTAGAAAATGAAAACATAAAAACCTAGATACAATAAATGATGTCCAGAAGAAACCTTAGTAGAAGCTCCCCACCAATGTCTAAATGATCCCCTATTCCATTGTTTAAACTTCCTTAAAAATATTTCCAAGTCACATTTATGGTATAGTGTTCAAAGTAACATTAAGTCCCTTTAATGATAGGGGAATATCACATCTCCCAAATCTACCTCAAAATATTTCATCAAACAATTCAAGATGTGAACTTATTTATCATGGAATGAATGAAAATGATTCCTTATTAATAAATATTGATCCCAAAAATTACATTTCATGATTTATGTTTTCATAGGGTGGATCAAAAATAAAAGTTGAATCTTATTTTATTTCAATTGTATGGTCTTCAGGTGTTTATTAATTAACCTTTGATTTGGAACCTGCACAATGTGAATTAGAATTCACATTGTGAATCATTTGTACGTATTCCTTTAATGGATTTAATTTTCCTTCATATCATGATTGGTATTCCAATAGTTTCATAATATCATGTATTTGAAGTTTCATGGTGTAAATTTCTATTCACTTCATGAATCACCAAGAACAATGACTCCTTTTTCCATGATCAAGCTCATTTTTCTAATGTTGCACACTATAGATTGTTCAAAATGTTGAACCTACCATTAGAGAACATAAAGTATTGACATCAGGTATAAATTTCCTATTTAATCAATCAATATTCAATGAGAACTATATTAAAACCCATGAAAATGTTAATGAAAAATAGGGAAGTCATCAAGTGATCATGTGAAGTGACCTTGAGTGAAGTTACCGTGATTGAAATTTTGAAAAAGTTTGGAGGTGACCACATGAAAAAAAAATGAAGTGACCACATGAGAAAAATTGAAGTGACCACATGAAAAAAAATTAGGTTAACACATGAATACAAATTAAGTGACCACAAGAACAAAAATTAATTGAAAACATGAACAAAAATGAACTTACCATATGAATAAAAAGGAAATGATCATATGAACAAAAATGAAGTGACTGCATGAACAAAAAGACAGTGATCAAAAGTATAAAAATGAACTGATCGCATGTTTAAATTTATAAAATTATTGAAACTAATTTACATCCTACATTAAATTAATTACATTTTCATAATTTTGTTCTTAAAAATCATATGTTTTATTTATACCTCTATATTTCAAATTACTGTATGTTTGCATCACATTTTTATCTTGATTTAATTATTAATTAAATTATTATTAATTATTTCAATATTAAGGAATTTTATTTTAAATAATTATATGTAGGATTAAATTATTATCACATGATTTGAATTTTCATGTTATTTTCTTGGGAAAGTGTGAGTTTTAAATTTAATACAATTGAAATTTGAATAGCTTATCTCATATACTTTATGGAAGTTTTCTGAGGGAATTTAAAGTTAATTGCAATTTTTTTTTAGTATTGTATTAATTATTCTAACATTTTATCATTATAAAACATGATCTTAATATTTTAGATTATCAAATCAACCCATGTGGATTGTGACTCCCATACACAGGTGAGGACTTGGGTTGTGACTCCCAAAAAAAGTTGGGAATTGGGTCCTATCATAACCATAAAAATAATGATGATTCAATTATAACTTGTATAGGTTAAAAATAATGTTTGGATTTTTCCACTAATTAAAAAGATATATTTTGGGTTTTTCCTCTATGTGTGCAAAAGGCAGGGTGATTGGGTTCAGACGCAAGGTGTGAAAAGGGTTATCTTATTGTCTTATACCACAGGGGGTTAAAAAGGTCATTATAAAAGGGTTTTGATTTCCCTTAAAAACTTAGAGAGTACATAATAGTTTCTTTTATATCTCTCAATTCATGAGATGGGGGAAGAGTAGAGTAGGATCACTTAGATTGGAACTACTATAAAAATCACTATGTTCATTTTTATGTATTTTTTCTATTGCATTAACATTAATTTAATAAGTGATTAAAATTATTTTTAATGTTCAATTCACCCCTAATTAACCATTCATCCATTCCTGTTAGGTTTTAGAAATTTTTATTAGAGAGTGTTCCCTTGATTTATAATATTTTTCAATTATTTTTTCCAATAAAATTCTGACTTAAATAGTCAAGGGGAAAAGATCAATTTTTAAATCAAAAGAATGAATAAAGATGACGGATGGACCCCTCAAAGAACTCCTCTCTTTGATGGAACTAATTAGGTATATTGGTTCCCTCACATGGAGAATTTTATTAAACACCTAAGCATTAAAAATTGGAAAATAAATGTGAAACCATATAATTTTCCTAAATTTGATCCTGAATAATTAGTCGGTGATGATGTGGTAAAGTATGTGCTAAATTAAAATGTAAATAATATTTGGTATTATGAAATTAATTGGAATGTGTATAGTAAAATTTATTCATGAAAAATGACACATGAAATTTGGAACATACTACAAGTTACTCATATGGGTTTTGATAAGCTTATAAGAATTAAACTTGGCATGTTAAGAGATGAGTATTAGAAATTAAACATAGGATAATAAGAGACAATTAATTAAATGTTTTACATATTTACGAGTATTATAAATAGCATGGGTGATTTAGGAGAAATATTAAATAATTTTATTCTAGTTAAAAAGGTTTTAGTAACTTTAACAAGTAAATGGAATGCTAAAACAGTAGCAATCAATAAAAGTAAAAATTTCAAAGAATATACTTTAGATCAGCTTATTGTATCTTTAATATAATGTGAGTTAGAATTAAAAAAATATTACTGAAGAGGAAAATTTAAAAAAAATGTATTAATTTTAAATTAAAAGTTCATGTTACCACTCACTCTTCTAATTCTTAATTACAAAGAAGTGAAAGAGGCCATGTTTTGTAGGTTTCCCAAGGAATAATAAATAAAGGATACTCAAGATGGAAAAATAATAATTACCCTTGAAATAAAGGAATAAAAAAAGGGTAATTATGATGATAAAGTAATATATTATAAATGAAGATAAAGAGGGAACATTAAACCTAACATTACAAGACTCAATTAAGTGAATTTGATTAATCTTCCCCTTATGAATCTAATTTTTTTAACAGGATTTATACAAATAGATTGATATAATCAAGCATAAATTTGAAAAAAATTACTATATTATTCAAGAATCATAAAAGTAAATATAGAGATGTTTATGATAAAAATAAAAAATAATAAAAAATAATCCTTTGACCTCAAATGATAAATTATATATAGATCTGGAAATTGTTTAACTTTAAAATCTTAAAATTGTATATTTTTATTCTACATGGGAGGAATCTCAAAGAATAAAGTTTAATTTTATTTTGGAATAAAATGACAGCATTAGAGAAGAAATTGAAATGTTCAATTCGAAATGTTTCCATTTTTTCATGTGTTATATGTCACAAAAAGGGCCATTATATAATTGAATGTTCCTTGGTATTTTCATAGTCTATTATCCACACCAAGGATTTTATTTCAAAATCATTTTCTTTTAGATTTCCTATAAACTCTTACTTTAAATTGGTTTGGGTTCCCAAGAATTATTTTTCAAAGCTAACTGGACTAAAATTTATATGGGTATGAAAGTATTCTTAAATATATTTATATAGGAAATTTTTCTTGGAAGCATAAAAAAGGTTTTGTGGTACATGGATAGTAGATTTTCATGACATGTGATTAGTAAAATTTCAAAATTTATATCCTTTAATAACTTTTATAGTGGTATTGTTACTTTCGGTGATAATTCATATGTAAACATAAAAGGTTTTGGAGAAGTTGGAGCATAAAATTTAGTTGTTAATTAAAAAGTTTTGTTTGTTTAAGGTTTAAAACATAATTTAAAATTTATCTCATAGCTATGTGATAATGATATGGATATAAAATTTTAAAATGAAAAATGTATTGTTTTCAAAGAAGAATCAGTCTTATTTAATACAAAAATAAAAGACAATATATATTCAATTAATTTTTCTAAGTTGAATGAATAGAATGTTAAATTACAAAATATTTGAAAATATTAAAATTTTTGTTGTCATATAATATTGGTCCATATATATTTATAGTTGTTACACAATATTTCTAAAATTCAAAAGGTATTGGATATGTCTAATATGAAAATGGAAAACACATATGTATGTGATTATTTCTCAAAAGTTAAACAGCATAAAAATTCATTCAAGTTTATCCAATAGGTCCAAACTTCTATACTACTTCAACTTTTACTTTATTATTTATTTGGAATAATGTAAACTATTAATTTTAGAGGTAAAAGGTATGTGTTTTTTATAATTTTTTAATATAGTTGATTTACCTATACTTATTTTATTATACATAGAACATATACTTTTTCTAAATTTATTTCATATTGAAAATTAGTTCAAAATAAAAACGGTTATCTAATTTTATCAAGTAGAATCGGTAGAGGAGGTGAGTTTTAAAATATGGAATTTGATAAATTCTATGAATATAATGGGTATCATAATTATTTTTCAACCTTTTTGACTCCATAATAAAATAGTGTGGTATAAATAAAAATATGACTTTATAAGAAATGGTTAGGTTGATGTTAAATGAGTAATATTTACCAAAATATTTCTAAACTAAAGATATTAACTCATCTGTCATGTTTCTAATCAAAACATACTTAGTCCTTTATTAAAGAGGATGCCTTATGAAATTTTGAAAGAAATGAATCCTAGAATTGGAAATTTTAGAGTATTTGGATGCAAAGTTCACATTCTTAATACCAAGGATTTGCTAAAAAAACTTAATTTGGAATTATATAAAGGTATTTTTTAAGATATTTAAACTCAATTAAGGCATTTAAAGTTTATAACAAAATAACATTAGGAGTTAAAGAATCTTCCCAAATTAAATTTGATGAAAATCATTTAAAAGAAATAAAACATGATTTGGAGTTGATTGGGGAAGACTTTAGAGATTTCAACTTTTTTGAACCTAAAAATTCAAAGTTTAATGAATCTATTGTGAGGATATTACTTTTCATAAACACACATTAAAATTATATAAACATATCCCAGTTTACAAGGTAATTGGACATATAAATACTCATTTTAAAACCAAAAAATCCTTAAGAAATTCTTATACTTATCAAGATTTTACTTCTGGTTTTTTTACAAAAAATATTGATATAGTTTTGTATGATTCATACTGTATTATGGAAATTTATGAATAATTAAATTAATTTTATAGAAATAAAGTTCGAACCTTAGTAGAACACACCCTAGGATCAAAATATTATTGGAGAAAAATAGATATTTAGAAAAAAGTGAGATGGTTCTGGTCAAATAATTATAAATAATACTAGTTTAGGGGACCAAGGTTACAACCTGGAAGAAGGAATTGATTTTGAAGAATGTTTTGACCTGTCTCTATAATAGAATTTATAAGAATTATGTTTTCAAATGCTCCTAATTTTAAAATAAATATTTTTTGAATGGTTGTCAAAACTATTCTTTTGAATGACCATATTTCCAAAATTATTTATGTAAAGTAGCATCCTGGTTTTGAGAGTAAATCTAAGTCTAAAAATGTTTTGAAACTATCAAAATATCTTAATGTTATAAAATAATTTCCTCAATCCTGGAATGAGGGGTTTTATTTATTTATTTTAAATAATTGTTTTGAGAAGGGAAAAGTTGATCCAACCTTATTCATCTAAAGAGATTCAAATTATATATTATTAGTATAAATATATATTGATGATATTATATTTGGTTCTTTAAGTAATATACTATGTAATGAATTTTCAAAGTTAATATCTATAAAATTTAACATGAGGATTATATTAAAGCTTAATTTATTTTTAGGATTATCAATAGATTAAAGAAAAATGATATCTTTCTTAAAAAATAAAAATATTCAAAAAAATTAATTAATTGTTTTGGTCTTGATAGTTATAAAAGATCGAGTATTTAAATGAGTATTTCTTGTAATATGGACTATGATGAAGCTTCAAATTTATTGATAATAATATTTTTAGATATATGATTGGTATCTTGCTTTATTTGATATCATCTAGAACACATTTTATGTTTTTTGTATATAAATTTTCTTGATTCCAATATAATCTTAAAGAATGTCATTTAATGGTAGTTAAAATAGTAACTTAGTATGTTAAAGGATTTGTGAATCTTGGATTATCTTATCCTGCACTTACATCTTTTGAACTAACTAGATTTTCATATTTTGATTTTTTTTGTATGTAAAATTGATAGGAAAATCACATAAAATATGTTTAATTTTCATGTAAGATGTATAGTTTCAAGGAAATCTACAAAAAATAATTCAGTAGCTTTATCAGCTGCTGAAATTGAGTATGTTTTTGTTGCATCTTATGGTCTACAATATTTTTTGGATAAATAATCTCTTTTGATATTTTTTTAATTATGAAAATTTTATGATTTACTATGACAATACTTCTATAATATCTATCTCTAAAAATCCTTTACAATGCTCTAGGACTAAACACATAGACATTAGATAATTCTTAATTATCACCATGTTTAAAGGGATAATATTATTTGGGAACATGTTTCTTCCAAAAAATAGTTAGCTAATATATTTACTAAACCCTTGGACCAAACTAAATTTTATAGAATTAATTTTGAAATTTGAATGATGAAATTTTGATCATAAAAAAAATATTTATTGGGATTTTGGCTTGATTTTTGAACTAAGACTTCAAATCTATTATTTTTTACTATATACTTATTTCATCTATTTTATTTTTTTAGCTCACTGGAATGTTCTTAAGGAGTTGGTTACTATTTAATTCATTTAAAATCCTTAAATAATTCTTTTTAAATCTATAAAATTTTTCATCACCATAAGTAAAATACTATTTAAAAATGTATGAATTTAGGGGGATCCTAGTTATGTTATTGAGGTAACTTTTAGGGGTAGTTTTTTTCTTAGTAATTATTGAACAAGTGTTTTTTGTGTTTGATGTTAACAATAGAAGGGTTAGTTTCTTTCATAGTAATCATTTAGGGGATATTTTCATGTTCAATTTTAATTGGGGTCATCTTTAATCTTAATCTATTGAAACATTTAATGGGATGGAACATTTTGATCAATTTCAAAAAGGTGGAGAAATCATGAATTTTATATTTGTTTTGTAATTATCAAAAATGGGGAGAATGTGGAGTGACTCCTTGATCCATATTGTTTATTTATATTTTGGTAATTGAAATATTATAATGTTTTATACAAATCAAACATAATATAGGAAGGTATTTTATATGATGTTAGCACATTATTAGGATTATATTGAAAAATGGTCAAATCCTGGAAGTGACCTTGTGAAGTGACCTTATGAAGTGACTTTGTTAAGTGTCTTTGGGAAGTGACCATGTCAAGAGACCTTGTGAAGTGACCTTATGAAATGACTGTGTCAGGTGAACTTGGGAAGTGACCTTGTCAAGTGACCTTAAGGAGTGATGTGGTCAAGTGACCTTGTGAAGTTACCTTATTAAGTGAACTTGTGAAGAAATATTGAGTGAAATTTTAACAAATACAGGAAGTTAACTTGAGTGATTTGACTATTAGTGGAAATTTGATAACGTTTTTAAATGACCACAAGGACAAAAATGAAGTGACCGCATGAATAAAAATGATGTAACTGAATGAATAAAAATGAAGTGACTTCATGAAAAAAATGAATTGACCATATAAACAAAAATAAAAAAACCACATGAACAAAAATGATATGTACACATTAAAATAAAATGAAGTTATTGTAAGAAGAAAAAATAATTTATCACATGTTGAAATTTGAAAAATTATTGAACCTAATTTATAACCTATGTTTACTTAATTAATTTTTCATGTTTAAGTTCCAAATATTATCTATTTTTCTTATACCACTATATATTGAATTACGACATGTTTGTTTCACATTTTTATATTGATTTTTGTATTCATTAATGTAAAGACTTGAAATTTTCCATGTAATTTTTTTTAATTATATGGAATTATTACGAGTCCTTGAAAATTGATGGTGCATGATTCCAAGGCCCGGTATGCCTGGAATGAATTTATGAACTTTTTTTCAGGTATGTTCAGTGAACATGTGAGTGGTGTTTTGTAACTTTTGAACTGGTCCTTGGAATTGAAATCTGAGGATACCGTTGAACTAGCAATGTCGATATTCGCTTAAGGAGACCTTCACCTCAACTGTAGTAGGTCGGGGGTGGAAGTTGGTGTTCCGGTTTTTTTGGGAGAGTTAAAAATAATAAAAATAATAAAACAATTAAATTTTATTTTTATTTAACTGAAACCTCTCATTTTAATCTTGGTGGTGGGGACCACCCGAACTTCTCTTTTAATGTGAGTTAACTCTTAAAATTCCCCCAATTAATGGGCCAACATTAATTGAATTAATAAACTTAACTCAATTAAATTTGGATCCTCACCTCTCATGGGGGGATCGTTCGAAAAATATTTTGCAGGAGAACACTTGGTGGAGGAAACTTGGAAGCTCCAATGAAGAATGAACAAATCTCTGAATCAAGAACATTGAAATGACATTGGAGCGTGCTTCAGAAGCGTGTTGCGAGAGCGACGGACATCAGCATCTTCACGGTCTTCAACTTCTTCCCCACACCATATCCAACGAACGAATGAGGTAGGGTTTGTTTAAGATTGTTCTTCATTAATTTACATTGAATCATTCTTCTCAAGCTGCATGTTATCGATCTAATGTGGAGGGTGTGGGCCAAATAAAAAATGGATCAATTCATCTGCAATCTTCGTTGTATGACATGTTCTTTGTGGGTGAACTATGGGATGAGAAAAATCATGCCGGAACCATGTCTCCGATGACCGACACCGGAAAGGCACAAGGTGGCGGCTAGCACTCCGACTAGCTGTGATAGCGGAGGCAGCACAACCGCGCCGCTGAAGGAGGCAGCAACCATCGGTCGTGGTGGTTGAGGTCAGTAGACACCTAGCTGATCGCATGGAGGTAGTGTGGCGTGCATCCGCACCACCGTTAGAAGAAGAGGTTGCAGCTGTCAAGCTACGGCAGTGCATTGGAGGGCGGTCGGCACCCGGCCGGCCACGGTTTGAGGAGGCAGCGCACCTAAGTGGGCGGAGCAATGGAGGGTGGCCGACACCCAACCGGTGGAGGAGGCAGCAGTAGAAAACGTCGGTGCCACTATAAGGGGGAGTCGGTCAGTCTTCCAGCCAGCCGCGTTACGCCGAGCAGGACCTTCTCCAACGGGTCCCGCATGCCAGTAGGCGGTGCCACGTGGCGTCACCGTGTTGGACAAGAAGAACGGTCCAATAGACTATTTGGAATACCAGGGGGCGCCTCCCCCTAGGTAGAGGCTCAGGAGGCCCCCGCCAAGGTAGACCGCACCTCACCACGGTGGACCGCACTCAGCCGACAGATTGCACCCAGCCAGGCAGACCGCACCCAGCCGAGTGGACCGCACCAAGAGGGCTATGTCTAGCGGGCCGCGCCACCCCCTTTGCGAGATGGGTCGGTCCACAGCCCAGTGGGCTGGGACCACCACGGTCCAGCCCATCCAGGCCAGACCCAGACCAGGTCGGGTCGACCCAATCCGGGTCGGTCCGGGTCGGTCAGACTGGGTCAGACCAGACCCGGGCCCATCTGGACCCAGATACACTTTTTTGGCCATATCTTGGGAACCAGGCATCCGTTTGATGAACCATTTATGGCACCGGTATCCCTATATCGAGATAGTCCTTTTGGTATACTCCACTTGAATTTTGGATAAAGTTGGAGTACAGTCGGGTTGGATCGAACCCGAATCTAACTGGGCCCTCGGAACGGAAACACTAATAATATAAAGACTTGGCGTCTGATTGATGCTCCATCTGTCACATTGGGTTCCTAATGATGTGACAGACCTTCTTGATACTTCTTCATGGGACTTCATGGTAGTTGAAGTATCGATCGATGGGTTGAGGAGTAGAACCTCCTGTAATCAAGCATGCTTAGTGAAAAAACCTTGTGGCTGACTGTACTTGAGGAGTCTTCAAATCCTATGTGGGTCATTTTCAGACCCTGTGTGGGTCAGCGCTCAGCGATCCTATGTGGGTCAATGCTCAGCGATCCTGTGTGGGTCAGCGCATACAGATCATGTGTGGGTCATCTCCAGATCCTATGTGGGTCATTTTCAGATCCTGGGTGGGTCATCTTCAATCTTGTGTGGGTCAATAGCTGACCTTCTCAATGAATTAAGATGATCTAGTAATACAACTAATCATTTATACTTACATACTTAATTTATACCTAGTGTGATCTAAGTCCTTACCTTTTTGGTACACTTATGTGTGGTGATACCTTCATGGTAATCTTCTGTGTGGCGTTACCTTTGTGGTACTTACCTCTGTGGTGTTACTTTTGTGGTACTTCTATCTTCGTGGTGTTACCTGTGTGGTACTTCTACCTTCGTGGTGATACCTTTGTGGTATTCTTCCCTCACATGTGAGATGATTATATATTGATAACTTAGGTATATGTATGGTCATATACCTAAGTAGTGTTGATGACTATTGCTTCGTTCTTGAGAATGAGATCTTTCTTTTTGGTTTATCCTTTGTGGATTCTGGAAGACCTTCAGGGGTCTTGGGGTCCCTACTAAGTATTGTTATACTCACGCCTACATGGGCTACACCCACACCTTGTTGTGTCTTGTGCAAATTACGGACAACATTGATTGAGGCTGAGAGTTCCAGGACTGGAGGATGCTCGGTGGTGGACCATTAGACGAGATGTACCATAGACAGGACCGTTCGAGAGTTGTACCTACCCTTCAGGTAGGATCCTTGGCAGGTGTTCACAAGAGCTGTTTTCAGTTTTACTTGTACTTTCTAGTTATGCTTTTATTCTTTCCCCTTTACTTACTATATACACCTTTTTTACTATATAGTTTACTTTTTGCTTGTGTCTTGCTATGTGCTTAGTTTTTGTGAGTTTATAGGTTTAAAGTCAATGCCTTCCCAGTTTTAGGGATATGCCTTTCCAGTGCTAGTCACCAGCCCCTGGCCTATGGAAGGCGGGCTTAGGATAGTCACAGGACGGGCCCAGAGGGATGGGTCATGAAAATTAAATACTTATTAATGATATCAATACTATTGAATTTTATTAAGAAGGATTATATATAGGATTAATTTTTTATCATGTGGGTTTAAGTTTCACATTTTTTTCTTCGGAAAATATTATTTTAAATTTAATATGTTTGGAATTTGTATAGGTTATCTTGCATACTTTATGGGATTTTTTCAATGTACTTTAATTTTAATTATTTTTTTATAAATTATTCCAACATGTTATCATTGTAAAACAATATTTTTATATTACATATGATCAAAGTGACCCATGTGGGTTTATCTTTCATGTGCATTCAATGAATAAATTTCATATTGTTTTGGGAAGGAGGAAATGAAATAGGTGTTATGATTTGAATCTTATGTGCATAGAATAACTCTATATAAAGAGTTCTATATATCTGTATCATGTTATGAGGTTGAGTGTATCCTTGAACTATACAAGTGATACATATATTGGGGACTAATAACTACTCTCGATTGAAGTAAAAAACATTTTATCATTTTTTGTTGGGGAGAATATTTCTTTCTCGATGCTCATATCCGAAATTTTCTATCAGATTTTTTGATTTTAATTATTTGTATTATTTTATGTGTATTTAATTTTAATGTGTTAAACTACTCATTAAAAGTTAAGATAGGGGTTGTGACTCCCATACAAAATTTTGGCTTGGGGTTGTGACTCCCAAAAAAAAGTCAGGAATCAGGTTCTCCATAACTGTCAAAAGGCTTGAAATTTAGTTGTACCTTATACTATTTAAAATTATGGTTTTATTTCTATCACCCCTTCAAAAGGTATATTATAGTTTGTTCCACTAGGTGTATAAAAGTCTGGGTGATTGGTTTAATCCACAAGTTCTGAAAAATGCTATCATATTAAGTTGTTCCTCTTGGGGTTAAAAAGAAAATTGTAAAAGGGAAAAGTCATAAAGTCCATTATAGGGTTTGTTATCACTCTCGGATCATGAAATAATTTAAAAATATATTTGGATCATTTAGATCTAAATGACTATAAAAAATATTTTTTTCAATTCTATTTTTTTTGGATTAATTTCACTTTGATAAGTGGTTAAAATTATTTTAAATGGTCAATTCACTACCCTATTGTCAATTTTACCATTCATGTTAGGAACAAACAATTGGTAATATAGCAGGTTACCTAGATTTAGCATATATTTATATTATTTATTCTAATAAAATTCTAACTTAAACAATCAATGGGAAAAGATCTATTTTGAGATGATAAAGATGAATATGAATGATGTTTGGACACCTCAAAGACCTATACTATTTGATAGAAATTATTATGTATATTTGTAGTCTCGAATAGAGTATTTTCTTAAACACCTAAGAATTAGAAGTTATATAATAATAGTGAAACTATATAAGTTTCCTAAATTTTATCCTGAAATATTAGTTGGTTATTATATAGTAAAGTTTGTGGTAAATTACAAGGTGATGTATATTCTATATTGTGTAATTAATAAGAATGTGTGTAGTAATATTTATTTATGAGAAATATATAAAATTTGTAAAATACTAAAATTTAATCATTTGACTTTTGATAATATTATAATAACTAAAATGGGCATGGTAAGAGCTGAGTATCGGGAATTCATAATGGGATAATAAGATAGAGTTCATAAAATGCTTCATAGATTTATGAGTATTGTAAAGGTAATGAGTGCTTTGAGGGAAATATTAGATAATTATATTCTATTTGAGAGTGTTTTAAGATATTTTTCAAATAAATTTCATACTAATAAATTAGAAATCGATTAAAGTAAAAAATTTCAATGAATATACTTTAGATCATCTTATTGGATCTTTACTGCAATATGAGTTAGAATTGAAAAATATTACTCAAGAGGAAAATTTGAAATATAAGGGTATTGATTTTAAATAATAAGTTCACTTAATGACTCATTATTATGATTCTGAAAAATAAATCAGTGAAGGGGACCAAGTTTTATAGGTTTCTCAAGGAAGATGAAATATTGGATACTCAAGAAGGATAAAAAAAGAATTACCCTAAAAATAAAAGAAGTGAAAATGGTAATGGTGATAATGAATTTATCTATTATGATTGTATAGAAATAGGGAACATTAAACATAACTAACCAAGACTCAAGAATGATAAGAATAAGATAGATCAATATAGAAAGGTAAGAAATGAAATAATAGTTGGTTACAGTTATATTTCAAATTCAGATTCAAATAATGAATCTAATGCAGGAAAAGAATCAAAAAACATTTGTTTAAAGGCTTCTACAATGTAGGTAAGTTTATATAATTATTATTCCTCTTATGAATATAATCTTTCTAAGGATGAGTTTCATGAATATATTATTAGATTCAATCATAAATTTAATAAAATTATAGTATTATTCAAAACTCGTAAGAGATAATATAATGATGTTCTTACATAAAATTAAAAATTAAAAAATATTCCTTTATTTAGATGTATGTCTAGAAAATTTTTAACATGAAAATATAAAACATAAATATTTTCAAGAAATGTGTAAGGAATATCAAATAAATAATTTTGATTATTTTTTGGAAGAAAATGTTAGGCTTATAAATAAAGTTGAAAGGTGGAAAGTAGATCTATCAATATTTTTTAAAGAAGGAGAAAATTATAAAAACATAGTAAGAATGAGAAAACTAAATAAATAAAAGTATAGTCTTTATTTTTACAATCAATTACCAAAAATGTATGAATCCTTCTTTTTTAAATATTCAATTGTAAATGCTTTAATTAGTACATATTTTAGACATCACATAAAGGTCTATTATGAAAATGAATGTTCCTTGAGATTTCAATAGTGTCTTGGCCACACCAAGGATTTTATCTAAAAATAATTTAATTTTATATTACCTATAAAATATTTCTTGAAATATTTTTGGGTTCTTGATAATTATTTTTTTAACCCAATTAGACCTAAATTTGTATGGGTACAAAATACTTCTTAAATTAGTTTCTATATGAGACTTATCCTTGAAGCATAAAAAAAGTATGTGAGGTATATTTATAATGGATGTTCATTACACATGGTCGATGATATTTATAAATTTATACCCTTTAATAAGTGTGATGGATGTAGTGTTACTTTTGGTGATAATTCTAATGGAAAATTAAAAGGTTTTGGAGAAGTTTGGATTTCATATTCAATTGTTATTTCAAAAGTTTTTTATTTAAATATTAAAACATAATTTAAAACCTATCACATAATTTTGTGATAATTATATGAATTTAAATTTTCAAAATGAAAGATATATTATTTTAAAATAATATTTTGTCTGGTTTTATGTAAAAATAAAATACAATATATATTCATTTCATTTTTCTAAGTTGACTGAATAAAATTTTAAATGTTTAAATATTGTGCAATCTGAAAATGTTTTACAGCATAGAAGATTGGACCATGAAAATTTCAGGTTGTTACATAATATTTCCTAAGGTTAAAAGGTTTTTCATCTTCCTGATTTAAAATTGGACAATATATATGTAGTTTATTCATAAATAAAAGGAAAATATCATAAAGAGTCATTAAATTATATCTAAGAGGTAAAAACTTCCATACAAATTCAACATTTACATTTGAATTTAGATGGATTAATGAAAACTAAAAGTATTGGAGGTAAAATGTATATGTTTATTATTTTTTATGACTATAGCATATTTACATGGACTTATTTTCTTACACATAAATTAGAGACTTTGTCTAAATTTATTTCATATTGTAAATTGGTTCAAAATGAAAAAGGTTATATAATATTTTCAATTATAAGTGATATAAGAGGTGTGTTTTCAAATATGAAATTTGATAAATTCAGTGAAGATAATGGTTATAGTCAAAAAAATTCATCCCCATGGACTCGACAAAAAAATGGTGAGGTAGAAAGTAAAAAACATGAATTCACAATAAATGACAAGGACAATGTAAAATGGGTTCTCTTTTCCAAAATATTTATGGGTAGAAGATTTTAAATCATCTTGTCATGTTTTTAATAAAATTATACTTAATCAATTTTTAAAGAGGATGCCTTATTAAATCAAGAAAGTAAGGAAGCCTAGAATTGGGTATTTTAGTGTATTTAGATGAAAATCTCACATTCTTAATACGAAATATTCACTAGAAAAAATTGATTCAAAATCAGATGATGGTATTTTTCAAAGATATTATAATCCAAGTAAGGCTTATAGAGTTTATAAAAATAAGAATTAGTATTAAAATAATATATTAATGATATAGTTTTTGAAAATCATTTAACGGAATGAAAAAAAGATTTATACTATATTGAGAAAGACTTTATAAATTTTAACTTTTGTGAACTTAAAAATTCAGAGTTGGATGAATCTATTGAGGGTGAGATTACATATCATGAAAAAAAATTAAAATTATATAAATATCATCTAGTTAACATGATAATTGGTGATATAACTATTAGTGTTAAAACCAAAAATTCCTTAATAAATATTTGTGATTATCAAGATTCTATTTATGATTTTGTACCTCAAAATATTAATTAATATTTTTATAATTCAAACTATATTATGGTAATGCATGAGGAATTAATTCAATTTGATAGAAATAAAATCTATATCATATTTAAAACCCTTAAGGATGAAAATATTATTGGAACCAAATGGATATTTAGAAAAAAGTTATATGATTTTTTTCAAATAATTATAAACAAGACTAGGTTATTTTCCCAAGTTTATAACCAGGAAGAAGGAATTTTTAATATTCTTTTACTCGATTTCTCAATGAGAATCTATATGAATTATTTCTTCATATGCATCAAATTGTGGAATTAAACTTTTTCAAATGGTGGTCAAAAGTTAATTCTTGAATGGATAAATTTATAAAAAAATTTATGTCAATTTTTCTCCTTGTTTTGATACTGAATCTAAATCTATACATGTTTTGAAACTCTCAAAATATATTTATGGTATAAAACAATCTCTTTGAGCATGGTATGAGATATTTTATTTTTTTATTTTAAATAATGGTTTTGAAAAAGGAAAATTTGATCTAAAATTATTCATAAAAATATATTAAAATGGTATTCTGATTGTACAAATTTATATCAATGATATTATGTTTTATTCTACAAGTAATATACTTTTAAATGAATTTTCAAAGTTAATGTCTTCAGAATTTTACATGAGCCTTTTGGGTGAGCCTAAGTCAATTTCAGGATTACAAATATTTCAAAGAAAAGATGGTATCTTTCTTAATCAATCAAAATAAGGTAATGAATTAGTTATGAGGTTTGGTCTTTGAAATTAAAAGGATAAAATATTCTAATGAGTATTTCTTGTAATATGGACTATGATGAAGATTGAAAATATATTGATAATAAGATATTTAAAGATGTGATTAGTAGCTTGATTTATTTGATGGCATCTAGACCTGATTTGATTTTTTCAATATGTATATGTTCAATATTACAATATAATAATAATGAATTTCATTTAAAATCAGTTAAATGAGTAATTAAGTTTGTTAAAGTATTTGTGAGTCTTGTATTATTTTATACTACACATATATATTTTTAACTAACTAGTTTTTCAAATTTATATTTCAATGGATATAAAATTTAAAGAAAATCACATCAGGTATGTTTTATTTTCTTGGTAAATGTATAGTTTAATGGAATTAAAAATATAATAATCAAGTTGCTTTATTAATTGTTAAAAGTGGGTATGTTTCTAATACATCTTATTACTCATTGTCTTTATGGGTTAAACAAACTCTTTAATATTTTAGTTTTAATTCTAAAAAGATTCATATTTACTATGGTAATTCTTCTACAATATATATCTCTCAAAATCCTATACATCACTCTAAGATTAAACACATATATTTGTGGTATCAATTCATTAGATACCATGTTTAAAATGGGAATATTATTTTGAATTATTTAAAAAATAGTTACCTGATATATTTACTAAACCCATGGACATATATAAACTTGATAGAATAAAATTTGAACTTGTAATGATGAAAAATTAATCATACAAAATATATTTAAGGGTATGTTGACTCATTTTTTGTGCTATAAATTTAAATATGTTCCTTTTGACCAATGTAAGTATTTCATCTATTTTATTTTTTGGCTCACTGGAATATGCTTAAGTATGTGTTTAATATTTAATTCATTGTAAATTATTTAATAATTTCTTGAAAAAATTGATATATTTTCATAACTCCTTAAGGAACGTTCTATTTGAAAATGTATGAATTTAAGAGAATACTAGTTATATTTTTTATATAAATTTTAGAGTTAGTTTATTTACCTGTAATTATTAAGGGGGTGTTTTTTATGTTTCAAGATAACAATAGAATGGTTAGTTTTTTCATAGTAATCATTTAGGGGGAGATTCCCATGTTCAATTTTAATTAGGCGGCATATTTAATCATAATATTTTGCTACATTTATGGTGTAAAATATTTTTGATAAATTTCAAAAAGTTGTAGAAATCATGGATTTTATATTTGTTTTGTAGTTATAAAAGGTTGGATAATTTTTAGTAGCTTCTTGATCCACCTTATTTCTTTATGCTTTGATAATTAAAATATTAATATTTTGGAGATAAACCAATCATAATATAGTTGGTGTTTTATATTTTGTTAGTTTACTATTAGTATGTTAGGGATAAATGGAAAAATCCTAGAAGTGAACTTGTGAAGAAACCTTATGAAGTGACCATGTCATGTGACCTTGGGAAGTAACCTTCACAAGTAACCTTATCAAGTGACCATGTGAGGTGACCTTATAAAGTGACCTTGGGAAGTGACCTTGTCAAGTGACCTTGTGAACTGAACTTGTGAAGTGGCCTTCTCAAGTGGCCTTGTGAAGTGGTCTTGAGTGAAATTTTGAAAAATTCATTAAGTGAACTTGTGTGAAGTGACCATTAGTGAAAATTTAACAAATTCTTGAAGTGATTGTATAAAAAATTAAATTGATATTATGAAAAAAATAAAGCATCTACATAAAAATTGAATTTCCCACATGAAAAAAATAAAGTGAACTAATGAATATAAATGAAATTACTATATAAATAGAAATTAAGTGGCCACATGAACAAAAATGCAGTGACCACATGAAAAAAATTGAAGTGAATGCATGAACTAAAATGAAGTGACTGAATGAAAAAAAATGTAGTGGATGCATGAAAATAAATGAAGTGAACAAAATAAGAAAAATGAGGTGACCTATAATTGAAAATTTTCAAATTATTGAACCTAAACTATGACCTACAGTCACTTAATTACTTTGTTATATTTTAGTTCTGAACATGCTCTATTTTATTTATACTTATACATTTAGAATTACTATATGTTTGTTTCACATGTTTATCTTGATTTAATTATTCCTTAAATACTTATTATTTATATAAATACTAAGTAATTTTTTTTAGAATAATTCTATATAGGTTTGAATTTGTATCATGTGAGTTGAAGTTCCACACTAGTTTCTTAGGGAAAACATGAATTTTAAATTTAATTTTTTTGGAATTTGAATAGTTTATCTCACATACATTGATAGAGTTTTCCAAGAGAATTTAATGTTAATTATTATTATTTATAGGTACAATATTAATTATTCTCACATTTTATCACTATATAACATGATTTTAATATTAAAGATTGTCAAATTTCCCCACATGAGTTTGTCTTTCATGCGCATTCAATTAATGAATCATATATTGCTTTGGGAAGGATGAAATACAATGGGGTTCAGGATTGGAATATTTTGAACATAAAGTAACTCTATATAAGGATTTTGATAGATCTAGATCATGATACAGGGTTAAGGATATTCTTGAACTATATAAATTCAAAATACTTTGTTGATCAACTATATCTATCAACTGAAGTATAAACATTTGATCCTTTGTTGTTGGATACAAAATTAATGCTTCGATGCTCAAATCCAAAATTTTCTATCGGGTTCTATGGTTTTAATTCATTTAATTCATTCTTGTGTGTGTAATTGTATGTGGTTATACTAACCATTATATGGGATTATTTTGAGACCAGGAGTGCAAACAACACTAGATTCTAAGGCCCGGTGATCTCAGAACAATTGTTTGAATTTTTTTTAAGTTTATTTAAAATAGCACATATGGGCGGTTTTTTCAACTTCTAAATGGGTGCCCATATTAAAAATACTAGAGCACAGTTTCTTCTAGAATGACGACATTACCCAAAAAAGGGCCTAACCTCAATCGGCACGAGTCAAGGGAAAAAATTTATTTTCAGTCTTTTTGAGGGAATTTGATAAAAGAATTTTCTTAAGGAGAATAATATAAAATAAACTTTTAGTTTATTTTATTTGAATTTTGAATTTCATTGCAGCGTAACAGAAACGTTGTTTCATAAATGAAATAGCGTAACGACGCTAAGATATAGCGTAACAGAAATACTGAAATGCATTCACCACTTAATTATTTAGCAAGGATCCAGGTTCGTTGGAGGATGTCGGATTTTACTCAAGAACCTTGGAGGAATTTATTTCCAAACAACGAGTGGCGAAGAATGATGAACGATGACAAATCAACGAACTGATTCAGACCAGACATCATTAGTTTGACAATCAATGAACGTAGGATTCACCCTTCACCAACGATCAATCCAACATCAAGGTAGGGTGTCTTGATTAACTTTCTTCCCCCATTTTGAAATATCCATGATGAACGTGAATCATTCAATGGACATAATTATTCAGAGATCGTTTGTGTGTTTTTGAGAGGGTTTTGATTTGGGGCTTTGAATTGGGATTATCCATTTCAGTATTCTTAAAAATATCCTCCCCACTTGTTTTGAATTTTAATGCGGAGGGTTTGGGATGACACGAACAAGGCCCAGATTCCTCTGTTATGGGTGTTCATGTGTTCTTTGTGACCAAACCCCCAGATTGATGAAAATACAACCTTTAGAACGCAGTAGGGACGACGACAACCAGAGAATTCTGAGGGCACTTGTGGTTCATGAATTGAACCAACGAAGTGGACCTAGTGGCCCGCTGAAGACACTGCAGGTACGCTGGTGCCAGTGGCAGACAGTGGTGCCATGTGTGGGAGGCGGTGTGCACCGACAGTGCACCGCGATAGTGAAGCGGCCTGTGGTGACCATGTTGCGCCATGTGGCTGGAAGGCCACGGTCTAGCTGGACCATAGTAGTGGCGACCCTGTGGCAACCCACAGGGTAGAGGGTGGGACACGGTGCACCAACCGCGTCTCGACCAGGAAGTTCGTCCCGCTCACAGCGAGCCACCCCAATGGGCTAGACCTGAACTGGGTCGGATCTGAGGCGGGTTTGACCCAAGTCAGGTCTATGGACCCCAGGCGGGGTCGGGTTCGGTCAGTCCGACCGGGTCCGATCAAACCTGAACCCCACCAGTCCCTTTTTAGTAAAACGATCATAACTTGCAAATCGTAGGTCCAGTTGACGATATGTTTATGCCGTTGGGACCCCTATGATGAGGCGATACTTTTTACATACTCCAAGTGATTTTCTGTGGAGGTTGAGATACGAATTATGGATTGAGGTGTAGATTCTCCTAGAATCAAGCGCGCTATGAGCGAGAATCCTATGACTGGCTATGATGAGAAGGAAGTGTCAAGAAGACCTCAGTGGCCCAATAGACAAGTATTCGTGCATACCTGTGTGACCTGACAGACGAGTAGCCATGAGGACTTATGTGGCTTGGCAGATGAGTATCCGAGTAGACCTTAGTGGCCTAAAAGACGAGCAGCCATGTGGACCTATATGGTCCATAAAACGAGTAGCCAAGTGGACCTCAATGGCTCGGTAGATGAGTGGACCTCAGTGGCCGATGGAATTCAGTGACTCATCAGGGGATGAGTCCCTTAGTAGTAAAAATTTTTCAGCTTCACGACAGATAATCTTTCTTTCTATATTTTAAGTTATTCCTATGTGAGTTGTCCATTACTCTGTGTGTACCTTTCCTTTGTAGTATTTCTTTTTGGTTTGGCATCCCTAGTGATTATTGTGTTACTCACCCCTACACGGGCTACTCCCACACTTGTTATGTATTGTGTAGAAAATCGGTGCTTTGACAGAGACCTTGGTGGTCCAGGACCAGGTGGTGCCCAGTGAGATCGGACAGACGAGGCATACTCCTATGGCTTCCATCATCTACTTTACACCTACCTTTCAGGTATGGTTTTCCATGGATGGATTTTTAGAGATCTTTTTACTTTATTAATTTTCATATTGCCTTTGTTGGGATCGTATTCTGACCCCTTTACTTTTAACTTGTACTTCATACCCTTCATAGTTGTCTTAGTGGCATACATATTTTTCCATTGAGCTTTGTGGGTTGGGGTTGTGAGTGTTTTTTTGTGGGTAGGTACTCATAAATACCTCCCACTTGCAGGTTATTGCCTTTGGAACTAGTTGTTAGCCCTTGTCCTTTGGAGGCGGGCTTGGGTTAGTCAGCATAGGCCCCAGGAGACAAGTTGTGAAAAATTGGTATTAGAGGTGGTTAGTCCTACCAAAAAGTCTGAGAGTCTATGGTTTTGTTTAGGGAAACAGTGTTAAATATTTTAAGTTCGAATTTTAGGATCAGGGAATCCATTGTTGGTGCGGCAGCCGATGTATCTATCCATCAGGACCCTGAATTATGATTTTCAACTCAGTACATGAAACCACTAGTTGCACAAATCATATAGGATTTTGAGTGTTTCCCCATGTCCTTGAGTCATCTCACCAGGTATAACCTATTGACCATGGTTCATCTTGATCTATTTCAGGATGCCTCCATGTAGATAGCCAATGAGGGTTCTAGTGCATGACTATAAAGATGGTACGCCCAGTGATGAGGCATTAGTATAGGGACTAGTATTGGAGATATCCCCACTAGGAGGTGCACTAACATTGCCACCACCCATTGGTCAGCATTTTCTACTGGTGCTACCGGTAGTGGATGCATGTAGGCTCAGTTCCTTGCATGAGTTACAAAGGTATAGACCTCCCATGTTTAGGGTTGAGACTGACCCCCAGGTGGTAAAGGATTAGCTCTAGGTGGTTATGCGAGTCTTCGGTCTAGTGAGGAATCCCCTCGACAAGATGTAAATCTTAGCCACAAGCCTTCTTCATGGCTTAATGGGGAGATGGTGAAGCTTGAAGATCTAGATGCACAATGAGGTGACCCTCAGCTGGATAGAATTTGAGTGCCTCTTCAGAGAGGATTTATTTTCAGTGACGTTTCACTCAGTGCGTATACAAGAGCTACTGCACCTACAGCAGGGTGGTATGACAATAACAGAATACTCAGTGATATTCACTGATCTATCTCACTACTCCACGTAAAAGGTAAAAGACCCCATTATTTAGGGCTCGAGCTTTTGAGCAGGGACTAAGCCGCGAGATCAGGGAATCCATGGTATCGCTCAGCATCCCTACTTAGGATGGGGTGCTGGAATGATCCCTACTTGTTGAGAGCTTCCTATAAGAGCAGGCACTAATAGTAGAAGCTAATAATAGACCACAAGTAGCAAAGTCTTCAGTTGTTGGTAGAAGGCAGCAAACAAAAGGGCCCAAGCGGGCTAGGCATTTTTAGGGGTGACCCCAGGATGCAAGATCGGTGGTACAAGACCCCAAAGATAGAGGGATTTGTCAGAGGGGTAGGATGTGCTACTCATGTGGTGAGTAGGGGAAGATGGCTCATGATTTCTCAACTCACCACACAAAAAACTATAAGAAAGTCGAGGGACCACCAAGACAGAGGTATAGGTTTGAGCGAGTTGGTCCACAGGGCAAAGGACGTAGCAGGGGAGCTACCAGAGCAGCAGGCGGTGGACAGAGGTTCTATTTGATACCACCACCACCCCAAGGTGGTCTACCACGGGATCTGGGGGCTGTTGGATAGGAGAGAGGCCAGCTAGCGGCAATGGAGGCATATGACAACGATTCTCCATAGATGATTAGAGGCACAATCTGTGTCTTCTCCACCTTAGTTTCAGTTCTTATAGACATAGGTTCCAATCACTCTTTCCTTACCACAGAACTTTTTCAGACCTCAAAGACTCTGGTGGAGTTATTGGATTGATCCTTATACTTAGAAACTCTTATGGTAGGGTATTCGATGATTACACACTAGTTACAGCCTTGTGAGATTACTCTAGGAGGTGATATATTCGATTGGGATCTTCTAGTAGCAGTGTTGAGGCCTTACGATGTCACCTTGGGTATGGACTGGTTATCCACAATTCATGCCCATATTGACTATGTTAGGCATAGAGTGCAGTGTGTCCATGAGGATGGGACAAGTTTTTCTTTCACTAGTGAAAAGGGATATCTTGCTACAAAGGATAGACTTTCTCGGAGGAGGCTGCAGTCGATCACTCACCAGTTGGATAGCCTCACCCTTGGTGTGGTGGATGAGAAGAGTCTTCACTTTCCTATAGTGGTGGATGATTACGAAAATGCCTTTCTAGAATATGTTCTAGGATTACCTCCTTATAGAGAGGTAGACTTATGCATTGATTTTTACCCTAGGATGACACTGATATCCACACCAGCATATCATATGGCTACCGCGGAGCTTCATGAGTTGAGGGTGCAGCTCAAGGACTTGTAGGTGAAGGGCTTCATGAGGCCCAATGTTTCACTGTGGGAAGACCTGATATTGTTTTCCCAGAAGTCATACAGAAGTTTGAGGCTATGTGTGGACTTTCGACAGCTGAACTAGGTGAATGTGAAGAAAAAGTATTTTCTTCTGAGGATTGATTACCTCTTTGACTAGCTGAAGGGAGTAAGATGGTTCTCAAAGATAGATCTCTGATCAGGATATCATCAGATTCATGTACGGGATGAGGATGTACCGAAGATATCCTTTAGATGTCATTATGTCCACTATGAGTTCTTGGTGATGCCTTTCATCATGACCAATGACCCAGTACTATTCGTGGGACTCATGAACAGGATCTTCCAACCTTACCTTTACCAGTTTTTCATGGTCTTCATTGATGAAATCCTGGTGTACTCAACATCCAAGGAGGAGCAGGCTATACACCAGGGGATAGTTCTGGATACACTCTAAGAGCACCTGTTTTATGGGAAGTTCTTGAAGTGTCGGTTATATATTTGGGAGGTCTATTTCCTGGGACACGTCATTTTGGAGGCTGGAGTTACAGTGGATCCAGCAAAGATACAAGCGGTGCTTGCTTGGGAACCACCTAGGAATGTGACTAAGGTACAGAGTTTCTTGGGTTTGGATGGGTATTATCAGAGTTTCATACCTGAATTTTCTAGGGTAGAGGCACCCTAATCAGCTTTGACATGGAAGGGATAGCCCTTCGTGTAGATGGATAAGTGCCAGTAGAGTTTCCAAGAGCTGAGGCGGAGACTGAAAAGTGCCCCCATCTTGAGACTATTAGAGGAGGGTGTTTGGTAGGTAGTTTTCTTCTATGCATTATTGACTATATTGGGTTGTTTCCTAATTTAGGAGAAAGAAGTGATTGCATACAGTTCATGACAATTGAGGCAGCACAAGAAAAACTACGTGAATCATGACCTGGAGATAGTAGCAGTGGTCTTTTCTTTGAAGATATGGTATCACAACTTGATGGGTGAGCAGTTTACCATCTACTCCAACCAAAAAATTATAAGGTATATCTTCTCCTAGAAGGACCTGAACATGAGGTAGTAGCGATGGATAGAGTTCCTCTAGTACTATGACTTCGAGATATTCTATACTCCTGGGAAGGAGAACATGGTAGTGGATGCACTCAGTCATAGATCCAATTTTCAGTTGCTGAGTGAGGAGTCAGAGAAGTTATTCATGATGAATATATCCTTTGTGGATGATGATGGAGCAGCTTATCTTCAGTCGATGACTGTCACTCCCCCACTCCTACATAATTTTAGGGATACACGACTTTTGGATTTTTAATTCAAGGCTTGATGTTCTCAGTTATCCTCATAACAAGCTCTTGATGGATATTCGATAGGCGGGGAGCACGTTATACTTTTTAGAGAACACATTGTTTTTTCAGTGGCATCACATTAGGAGGTTATAAAGGAGTTCCACATATTCTCTTTGGTGGTACATACAGGAGTGGTGAAGATGTACTAGGATCTCTGACATCAATATTGGTGGCTAGGAATGAAGAATCCAGTGGTAGAGTTCATTTCACAGTGCCTCACTTTTTAGCAAGTGAAGGAGGAGCATCAGGTTCCTCCATGTTTTAATCAGCCACTTGAGGTGTCAGAATAGAAGTGGGATGGTATCTTAGTGGACTTTGTGATGGATTTACCCCATATATCCAGGGAACATGATACCATCTGGTTGATTGTTGACTGAATCACTAAGTCATCCTACTTCCTACCCATCTCGGAGTAGGGTTTAGTAGAGGGTTAGGGATGCCTCTACATGCATAAGATAGTTTGACTCCATGGGGTCCCATCAACGATAGTCTTGGAATGAGACACACAATTTACTTACCAGTTATAGAAGGGATTGCAGGAGGTGTTCAGGACTCATCTTTGTTTGAGCACGGCTTTTCACCCCCAGACAAATGGTCAAATGGAGAGGACTATTCAGGTTTTATATGACATGATTTGTGCTTGTATCTTGGACTTAGAACATAGTTGGGAGGATCACCTCCCACTATTGGATTCCATGTACAACAACAGATACCACTCCACCATTGGTATGGAACTATTCGAGGTGCTTTACAGACGACCATGAAGATCACCGTTATACTAGATAGACCCAGGGGATTCAACACTCATGGGTCTAGAGTTGGTATGGGCTACCACTGAGAAGGTGAAGGTTATCCAAGAGTAGATGAGGAATGAACATAGAAGATAGAAATCTTATGTTGATAGGAGAAGGATGCCCTTGGAGTTTGAGGAAGGAGACCATGTGTTCCACCGGGTCTCACCGTGATGGGGATTGCAAAGATTTGGTTGGGGTGGCAAGCTATCTCTGAGATTCATAGGCCCTTTTCAGATTCTGAGTAAAGTTGGAGAGGTGTCGTACCAACTAGCTCTCACCCCATAGATGAAACAGGTGCATAATTTCTTCCATATATCACTGCTGAGAAGGTATGTGCATGATTCGTCACACGTCATTGATTGGGGAGAGTTGGACATCGGTAATGGGGTTACGTTTTTAGAGTTTCTGGTGGAGATTGAGGTTCGACAGGATCGAGTCCTTTGTGGATGATCAATTACATTAGTGCTCATTCGATGGAAGCATAGGAATATCCAAGAGAGCACTTGAGAGTGGGAGGCTCAGATCCATGCTCAATACCCCCCCCCCCCATTTGTTTATTTATTTAGCCCTTGTTTTTCCTTAAGAGGACATAAATCTCAAAAGGTGGGGGTAATTTAATGTCCCGAAATTCTGTGTAATTTTTTTTTAATTATATGGGATTATTTCGAGACCAGGAATATAGAGGATACTTGATTCTGAGTCCCATTGATCCTGGAACAATTGTTTGAACTTTTTTTAAATTTTATTTAAAAAAGTGCACATGAGAAGTTTTGGAAACTTTTAAATGGGTGCTTGTATTAAAAATTTGAGGGCATTGTTGTGTTTGGAACAACAAAATTACCCAATAAAGGACCTAACCTTGACCGGAGTGGGTTGAGGGAAAAAGTTTATTTTATGACTTTTTAAGGGAATTTGATAAAAAAAATTATTAAGGAAAATAAAATAAAATAAAATTTTAGTTTATTTTAATTGAATTTTTAATTTTTTTGCAGCATAACAGAAACCCTATTTCATAAATGAAACAACGTAAAGATGCTAAGACGCAATGTAACAGAAATTCTAAAATGTGTTCGCCGCTTAATTACTTATAAAGGATCTAGGGTCGTTGGAGGATACATGATTTCTCTTTGAATCCTTGGAGGTATTTTTTGGAAAATGATGAATGGAGAATGACGATTGACGATAGATCAATGAATGGGTTCAGACTAGACATTAGCAGTTTTACAAACGACGAATATGGGATTCACCCTTCACCAACGATCGATCCAACGTTGAGGTATGGTGTCTTGATTAACTTTTTTTCCTCATTTTGAAATATCCATTATGAATGTGAATCATTCGATTAATGGAATGATTCATGGATCATGCATTTGTTTGTGGGAGGGTTTTGATTTAGGGCTTTGAATTGGAATTATTTAGGTTAGAATTCTCAAAAATCTCCTCCCCACTTGTTTTTAATTCTAACGCGAAGGGTTCGGGCCAACACTAACAAGGCCTGAATTCCTCTATTATGGGTGTTCGTGTGTTCTTCGCCATCAAACCCTTGTATAGACGAAAAGACAACCTTGAGGCTATATGAGGAACGATGACATCCTGAGAATTCCGAGGGCGCATGTGGTTCAGGAAACGAACAACCAGAGTGGACCTGGTGGCCCGAAGAAGACACCATCGGTGGCACACGGTGGCATTTCAATGGTGAGGCAGCCCACGACATTGGCCATGGGGGGTAGAGTAGGTCACCGACAGTGGGTTGGTGGCGGTGCACGCCGATGTGGCGGTCACACTGCGTCACGCGGTTGGAAGGTTGCAGTCCAGCTGAACCGCAGTGGGGGTGACCCCGTGGTGACCCGCAGGGTGGAGGGGGGGACACGGCATGCTAGGCACCTCTTTTCAAGGTAGGCCAACCCTCTCACAGTAGACTGAGTAGGAGGTGATCCACCCCAATAGGCCGGACCTACAGCCAGCGGGCCGGACCTGCAGCCCAACCAAACCCAGACCAGGTCGGATTCGGGTCATGTTAGACCCAGGTTGGGTCAGACCCAAGTCAACTCAGTGGACCCTAGGCTGGATCGAGTCAGGTCGTTCCAACCGGGTCTGACCAAACCCAGACCCAACCAGCCCCTTTTTAGTAAAATGGTCATAACCTGCAAACCACACATCTGATTGACGAGCTTTTTGCGGCGTTGGGACCGTTGCAACAGGGCGGTACTTTTTAGATACTCCAAGTGAGTTTCTATATAGGTTGATATATAACTGATGGCTTGAGGATTATATTCTTCCTTAATCAATCATGCTACAAGTAGGAATCCTGTGACTAGCTGTGATGAGAAGGAAGTGTCGAGTAGACCTCAGTGGCCTAGAATACGAGTAGCCATGAGAACCCGTGGGGCCCGGCAGACTAGTAGTCATTCGGACCCGTGTGGCCTGGTAGAATCGTAGCCGAGCAGACCTTAGTGGCCTAGAAAATGAGAAACCATGTGGACTTATGTGTCCCAACATACAAATAGCCATGCGGACCTATGTGGCCCAGAAGATGAGTAGTCGAGTAGACCTTAGTGGCCCGAAAGACGAGCATTCATGCGGACCTGTGTGGCTTGGCAGACAAATAGTTGTGTGGACCTGTGAGTCCCGACATATTAGAATCTGAGAAGACCTCAATGGCCTGACATATGAGTGGACCTCAATGGTCGGCCGAATTCAGAGACTCATCGTGGATGAGTCCCTCAGTGGTAGAAATTGTTCAAATTCACAACTAATAATCATGATTTCTATATTTTATGTTATACCTGTTTGAGTTGTTCATTTCTTCGTGTGTACTTTTTGTTGGTCTTTATTTTCGGTTTGTGGTCCCTACTAATTATAGTGTTACTCACCCATGTACGGGCTTCGCCCGAACATTTCATTTCTTATACAGATGACCAATGCTTTGATAGAGACCATAGTGGTCCAGGACCAGGTAGTGCCCAGTGATATCAAAAAAATGAGGCATACTCCTTCATCTTCCAGCAGCTACTCTACACCTACCCTTTAGGTAGGGTATTCCACAGATGGATTTTCAGGGACCTTGGTACATTTTATTTTTCATCTTGTCTTTTTTGGGATTATATTCTGGCCTCTTTACTTTCAACTTTTACTATATACCCTCAGTAGTTGTCTTAGTGGCATTCATGTTATTCCTTTCAGATTTTTGGGTTGGGGTTGTGAGTGTTCATGTGTAAAGGTACTCAGAAAATACCTCCCACTTGCAGGTTATTTCCTTTGCTGCTATTTTTCAGCCCCTGGCCTTTGGGAGATGGGCTTGGGGTAGTCGCGACACAGCCCCCAGGGGACGGGTCATGATAGGAATTCAGTTATACGTTGGACTAGTTAAAATATCATTTTGGTTTTTTCCACCACTTAAAAATTTAGCTTATGGGCTATACCACCATTTGTGAAAAAGGTAGGGTGATCGGGTTAAGACACCAGGTGGAAAAAAGACTATGATATTGGGTTGTGCCTCTAGGGGTTAAAAATGAAGTTTTAAAGGGGTTGGGATCTCCCTTAAAAAGTTACAGAGTTCATTATTGTGGGTTCTATCTTTCTTAATTCATGATATGGGTGTAGAATAGAGTAGAATCGTTTAGATCTAAACTACAATAAAAATCATTATGTTTATTTCTCATTACTTTTCCACTACACTAACTTAACTTTGATAAGTGGTTAAAATTATTCTAAAAGGACACTTCACCCCCCCCCCCACCCCTTCTTCACCAAAAATCCATTATCATTAGAACTTAACATTATTGGCCAACAATTAGTGGTAAATACTTTGAATTCTATAGGGGTACATAGGTTACACAATGGTGGGTATCCCATGAAAGATGAAGGGTGGTGATGATTGAATGACTAGTGGGGATAAATATATATGTTAGATTGGTCCAAATATGAAATTTATAACTAAAAATACTAATACATATATAATGTTTAAAGTTATAGTTAGATCTATAAGTAGTTCACCTGGGTGCATCAAGGTTCCATATGATGAAATTTCAAAGGTGGAAGACCAAGAGTATAAGCATCATAAGAGGAAATTTCTAAGGCATTGGTGATACTTATTCCAATGGTCTAATTAAGGCCATCAAAAAATGATAATCCTTGTAACTCATATGTACTTATTTTTTTATGGATTTAATGTGACTTCATCATTCTCTCATGGATTTAGGACATAATGTGTGAACGAAATAATCCTTATGTTCATTGTGTTTATACATGGTACTTGTATTTTTTTCATTATCGTATTTTTTTTATTATGAATTTCTCATAAGGAAGTTCATGATTTGACTAGAACCACAGGTGGTGGATGTCTCAATATAGTGGTCAGGGTACCTAGACTTACCAGTTCTTATCTTCAATGTCATAGGGTATGAATAGATCATAAATAAGAGTTTCTTCAAGGTAAACTAGTTACTCTATATGGTATTACTAGAAGAAGAAACTTTTATAGATTGGTTTCTTGGCCCTAGTCTCTAAATCTCTTTGAATTCATAATCTAATTAGAAAAGGAGTCATCCTAAGGAGTAAGGTAAGAACTCTTAATCTCTCTCTTAAATATTTTCTATTAAATATTATTCTTTTGCCTCCTCCAAACATATTCTATTCATCCTTATATAATTACATCAATATCATAAATATACTATAATTTCATTATATTTGATGGAATAACCATTATCTACCTTCCTCTAATTTATTCTAAAATTAAAAAATATTTTTTATTATGTTTGTCTAATCTCTTATATGGACAACATATTATATTTTTCATCATCACTTAAATGGATAGTTATAATAATAATTTTATAGTTAAATATAATCCTAATAGGTATATTCTAGTTTATATTATATTCTAGAATGGATAAAGAATCATAGATATAAAATGAAACCAATTAAGTTTATCATAGTTAGAAAAACTACATAAATGAACTAACCATTAAATATTAACATTTATACTCTATAAAACATGACTATTTTTAATACTATTTGATATTTAGAAATTTTTGAACTTTTTGAAATGAACTCCATATAATTTAACTTTTGGGGTTTTGGACTCATTTGAGAAGAACATGCATAATTATAAATAAACTAATGTGACCTCATATCCATGAAACAAACCTCCTTGGGATGGTGAACATGAAAATAAAGTCTGAATGATAGTATCATAAATGAAAATAAGATTATAATAATAAAAATACATTAAAAATTCTTTAATTAAAGTATTTTAAAAAATATTATTTGTGAGGTTAGATGAACGCATAAGGCGAGCTAGGTACTGAGGTAAGGGAACTCCCAAACCACCCTCTTTTTCATTTGAGTTATCCTTTCTCTCTCTTCCTCTATTTCTCTCTCTTTTATTCACATTTAAATATTATAAATTCTGGTATATATTATATTTACATATATACCTAGTTTATTTTATATATTTTTTTAGGTTATATACTAGTTATTCAAGTTCACTTATCAATCTTTTCAATAAATAAAACATAATTGAATGGGGGTTTCTATTTCTTATTTATTTCATGTGTCACTATTTTAAATATTTTTCCCTTACAATATTTCCCAAAATAATATCTATTTTATAGAAAAATATTCTGGTTCAATTCTTTTTTTAAGGATAACATTATGTGTTTACCATATTTAAAGGTTCGTTACTCATTTCTTAAAACATAATTTAAGTGGATCATTTCTACAACTAAATCTACATTTCTTTATTGTGACTTTTTCTTCAATTTTACTCTATATTTGAGATATATGGATCTTTTTTCAAATATGAATGTATATAAATATTTAATTCCTTATTATCTTTGGATTCTAGATGGTATATTATTTGTTTATGATTTTAGACAATATTATATAACACATTTACTTTTCATGGTTTTTCTTATATTTATGCCTTATGTATGATTTTCTAATGTGGAATGCAATTCATGAGGTAATGATTTTATCTCATAAAATATCATGTATAGTGCATAATAAATAAGCATAGAACACTATGTAATGTTTTTTTGTTAGTAAGGCTTGACTTATGATTATGATTCCATATTTTATATTTTTTCCACATTTGTATGATTCCATGATCCTGTGATATCATATTTTTTTATTTCTTTCTTCAATGTGATTATATATATGAACCTTCTCTTTTATGATGTCATTTTATGCATGTTAACTCATATTTTATGCTCTATGGATATGTTTGTTACCTTACTAGGATTTATTATCACACCATTTTCCTTTATATGTGTCCCTATGGTATCCTATACAATAATATAATTTCAAATCAATTTAGAAGCAAAATATGGAGATTAAAATTAATTTGATGTAGTTTATTTTTAATTTTATGTATTATATTTCTAATCCCTGAAATTCACTAGACCTATATATTTTTGAGATGTGTTTTGTGGATTTTTATGTTAAAAATCATGTGATAGTATGTGTTTATTTCTTGGGTTTATATAGTTGGAATCAGTGAAAGGTTTAGTTATTTGTTAAGATTATGTTAGAGAACCTACTATAAAATAAAACATGATTAATATAGAATGAAATATAGAAATTATTAAGTTTTGATTGACATGTAAATTATGAGTTATTCATTTTAATTTTCACAGTTTGATATTATTTAAATTATTATTCATTTATGTATTCCCATCCATAAATTTATTGTGGTTTTTTTGATAATTATAACCGGAATCAAATGGAGAAAATTATAATTATTATCTATTCATGAACTAAAAATTCTTATATAATTATATTTTTATAAATTATTTCATATCATGAATATTTAGTAGAAATATTAAAAAACCACCTCAATAAATTAAGGTTGAGTTATATGTGACAAAACCAAGTGATGAAATTATTTCGTCATAAGTATATAAATATTCTCTAATTATCATTTGTGGGAAGAAACTCCAACTAATCCTTGTTATAATCACTTTAGTAGAACTTAATGTTATAGTGATCATGGATTGGCTATCTTTATTTAGAGCCTACATGTAACACCCCAAGATTTAATAGTAAGTTATTTTCTTTAAAGTAATTCAATAGCTTGCGCTAAACGCAACAACGAGTTCGAGCGCACAATGACTTACCAAACAAGCTGTTCAAAAAGAAGTTAGGAATAGTATTAACTAAATTTTGAATTTTATATACACAATATAATTTTAGAATCCATATTATGTGTTTCTTAGACATAATATATGAACAAATTCATTTTTTCATATAAAAAAAAGTATTTTTCAAAAAATGCAATTTTACCACCTTTTAATGGAAAACCCTTTTTAAAACCAATATTTGAAACTTTTATATATTAAATTTAATAAAATTAAATTCTTATTTAGAATCAGGACATAAAAAATTTATTTTGGATATATTTTTGGTACTTTTCTGATAACTTTCATATTTTGATGAATACAGAAAAATACTAAATTTTAATTGAAAATAACATTTTTAATCAAAATAATTTATAGTGTTAAATTATGATTTTGAATGGTTTGGAAGTATAATTATATTATATTTTTATCATTTAATACAATTTAGGTCATTATAAGTAATTTCACGTTTAAATTTGACATAAACACATGTCAATCTTTTGATAGTTTTTACTTTTTAAAAAACCCGCATTTTGGTTTTGACAATGGGAATTAATTTTAAATCAATTAATACACATGAGCCTTAACCCAATTGGTAAGGACTCTATAAGTGCATCTGAGAGACCCGAGATCAAATCCAGGAAGAGACATTATTTCCGGGGGTACTGTAGCAGGTACTGTAGCAGGCACTGTAGTAGGAACTGTAGCGGGAACTGTGCAGTACTGTAGTAGGTACTGTAGTGGGACTATAGAAGGTATTGTTTGGCACTATAGAAGCCAGGAATATTCCACCATTTGGGCCTTCTGGCCACCAATTTGGTCCCCGAGTCCTTTAAGGCCTTCGGGCCACCCAGGCCTTCAGGTCAGTAAGGCCTTCGGGCCACCCCAAGGCTTTCGGGACACCTTAAGTGCACTTGCAAACCAGACGACCTACGAGGAATAAACTCTACAAGGAGGATGAGGAAGGAGCTTTCACCACAGCAGAAGCCAAACATATTACAAGAATGAGAGGGTATGGAACCTGCCATCGGGACAAGCCTGTTCATGCACGGGAATGCCTAGCCGAACATCCATGTGAAGGTGGAGAGCTAATTTCACGATGAAGATGCTGGGGAGGAGCAGTTCCAAGTAGTTAGTCTGGGTTGTATGTAATGTTTGAAGCCTACAGGCAAATGAATTCCTCTAAGTCCTACGGGCCATGTAATACTTATGCCTACGGGCCTTGTAAGGGTTCCACCTCACCCCTTGAAAGGTGGATTATCAAAAATCAATAAAAAAAATTAAGGCCTTCGGGACGTTTGGAGGGCTTAGGGTGATTTTTTGGTATTTTTCTAAAAACATTCAATTTTTGAGGAATAGTAAAAACACGTCTTTATTGTTTAAAACCAATATTTTATTTAAATAATTACTTATTTTATTTATTTTAAGTCAAAATAGATACATAATACCTATATATGTTCAATTTAATTCATTGGAGTCATTTTCTAATAAGTTTAGATATATAAAATTTTATTGATCTCTTTACCATCTTTTACCCACCTTCTAGGAGCATTTGAAAATTTGCATAAAATTTAATTTTACCGCTTTTGTGAGTTGAATTTAAAAAATCTAAGAGACACGGTTAACATCAGTAAGTAAAATGTGGTTCAATAAGAAGAAAATAATTTTTTTGTGGATTGTAACTTTTGACATTTATTTACCACTGTTAAAATTAAATAGGGTAATTAAGGGTAAAATGATATTATAATTACCCTAACACATTTCCTAAATCTAATGGATAAGTGTAATTTGACCAAAAACAACCTTAGAAATAAAATATGATCCTCTTTGGTCCACTTGTATTAGATTAGGACATTTATTATTATTTTATTAAAAGAAGAGTTAAAAGTGTTAAATTCAAAATTTAATAACTAAACCATTTTTAATATAGGGTTACACATAATAAAAATTCTATTATAAATATTCATTATAAATCTAAAACGATTTCTTACATAATGGTATTTTATTTATAATTTTTATAAATGAAATAATTTAATTTATTTATGACACGATGATGATGCAGTAATTACCTTATTAATGAAATATTAAAATAATTGATATTATAAATATCCAAATAAATGTAAATTGAGACTTCTGATTTATTACACTAATTTTCTAGGTTAATATGAAATTTTAGGGTTGATTAAATACATTTTATTCGAAGTGATAAAGTTTTTATGGATTTCAAAAAAATCAAATACTAAATAGTGTCAAAATTGACATAATTGAGTTTTTTTAAAACAAATACTATATTATTAATTGATATAATATTCCTAAAAATATAATGTTTGTAAAAATGACTTATATAAGGTCATATATATTAATAATGAACCACTTGGGTTCAATTTATAGTTTATAGTAATTTTATTAACCATATAATATAAAAATACAAAGAGACATGGTAAATGTAAAACTATTTAACTAAGAGTTAAATCTAAATGATAAGGTTAATATGGTGACCTAAATCTGTCTAAAACCTATTGGTTGAGAGGTTTTCAAACCATCCCCACCTTAGCCTCTAAATAAATTATTTTTAAGCCATTAGAAACAAAAAATTATTTTATTATAAAATAATATTTCAAGCTTTTCCTAAAGTGATTATCACCTCTCTTATAAAAGGTTACTCCCCTTCTCTTAATTTCACACATACAAAGCCAATTTTCTCAGCCAAACCCTGCCCAAATATCCTCCCAACTTCTCTCACATAAAACTAGAGCCATTACTTTGATCAGAAAGCCAACCTAAAGAGCCCTTTTGATCAACTCAAAAAGAAACACTCGAAGAAGAGGTAATAATTTCACCACCCTCTTTCAAGTTCTTTTTTTTACTTCATATTTCTTTGTTGATTCCATACCAAAATAATAACTCTAGTACCTTATACATACTGTAATGTTTTTATAAATATGGTACAACCATATTCGTTATTCTACCCATCCTATAAATGACAAAGTCACCATACGTGCGTACATACGGCTTACCGTCTCCACGTCGTGGTGTAGTTTGTTATTCAAACACTTAATTATTTTTTATGGGTATAATAATGAGTATAACTTATTTAAATAATAAATATAATATGTTAATGATTCTTTATATATGATATACCATCCAATTACATATGATTTCACCATCAATATAATGATATTGTCACTCGTACGTACGTACGGATTACCATCTCCACGAACGCGATGAGATTCATTCCCCATCGTAATCATTCAAGAATAATTTTCATTTTATGATTAAAAATAATGATTATTAACATAATATAATTTTTTTTATGAATCAAATACATCCTATCCATAACAAACATGGATTATGTAACCAAGCATATAAATGAAAACAAATCAGTTAACACCTGAAATGATGAAACTACTGAAATATCATTAACAAAGCAATATTAGAGGATCATATATGATATAATATTTATGTATATTATTCCTTTATAATTTAATAACAATGTTTTAACTATTATACAACAGTTTAACATTCCATATACTAAGGAAAATTACAATGTAAGGGGTTTTCATCTCACTTCTTATTCTCGTGAGATTCATGCTATATTGCCACTATTTCCTTTTGGGTGGTGTATGTACTTCCCATGATTGTATTATTTGTGTAATATAATTTAATTTATGGGTATTTACATATTCATTGTATGATACTTCTTTCATGGGGTGTATTTTTCGTAAGTTACCAAATCCATAAGGGAATTTCAAATTTCAATTTCCACTCATTGGGCTTTACACATACTTTATTGATTATTTTACTCCAAGATTATGCGTGGAATAACTATTTATTATTTATGTAGTAATATATGATCCCCTTTATATGGATATACAATTTATACACATAATCACTATATTGATAAATTCACATTCCATTGATATGAACTTTTTAAGGGTGATCTTAACTCAATTTCCATTCATTGAGTTAAACATCCATGTCATTGGTTTTGTTCTTAAAAGAATATGTCTGAATGTCCTATGATTATTTTACACTGAATATCTAATCATATTTAGTTTATTTATATTTTTCACACATAATTATTTCATTGACTTATCCTTAACCTAATGATACGTTCTTTATAATGGATTCCATCTAAATTTACATTCTATTGAGACTTTTTCATTGTTATGCACCAATTCACTTTTATATGGTGTATATATTGTACTTTGACATAGTATATCATGAATCCCTTTATTCTAATTCTATTAAAAAATTTATATTACCTCAATTATTTGTATTCAAACGTCTCTGTTTTGGTTAGGAACTCTTACTAAAATATCATTTTAAATGTTTTAAGGATTTATTTTTCTAAATATTTCTCATTAATGTCCATGTTTTAAAAATGGTTTTAAGGATTTAATTATATGGACATTAATGTTTTAAAATTAAAATTCATTTTAAAAGTCTCAAAGTGGTATGGGAAACTTTGATTCAAATATCTATTTTTAACAGCTTCTTGAAAATTATGTGACTTTTAAATGATTTCAAAATAGAAAGAGATATTCCTCTCAAATAGTTTTGATTTCATCTATTTAAACATCCTTTGATGAATTTTACAATTGTTTGAATTTGATTTATTATGATTCAAATCTTACATATTGTATTGAAGGTTTTTTGGTATGTTTGACTGTGAATGTGTTACTTTTATACCATTCATCATTTATGGATAAAGTATTGACATTTCGTATGCTATTTTTAATATTAATATTTATGTTATGTTTAAAACTTTTCATATGAGGAATGTATTGGACTTAGTAAGTGATGGGTGTAGCCCACTATAGCTCCTTGATGCATCGGTAGGTCTCATGAGACAAACTAGTGTCTTGGCACAAGGCCTTGACAAAATCTTATTTTTAGTCTTGGCACAAGACCATGAATATGTGGTTATGAAGTCTGGAATTATGCATTCCATCATTATGAAATTGGATATTGATATTACATGTGATTATTAGACTAGTAGAATATCCATGTGTATAAGTAAATGGAATTATTTGATTTATCTTTACCATATTATGCTGAAGTTTAAGTTTAAAAGGCTTGTGTTCTAGTCTTATACATTGCCTTAAATGTTTATTCTTATTTATGACAGTTTCCTCTATATTGTTATCATTACTGAGCATTTGAGGTCACCCATTTCTTATGTTTTATTTTTCCCAGGATGCGAAGAAGTATATTACGATTAACCTACATAAATAGGCTAAGGGATATAAGAGTGTTCAAAGGGGACACAATTTTGTTTTTTTTTATTTCATGATGTAATGTAAAACTTATGTATGTATCTAGTACTTCCAAGGATACTAAACTGATCGGTCTTTCGGGACATGATTCCTTTTATCATGCCAATGTTATGTAATAATGCACTAATTCTAGGTAACTGGGGCCGAGGCGTTATAGTTGGTATCAGAGGAAGTTTAGTACAAACCTTGGAATCTAGATTTAGAAAAAAATCTGATTAGGAAACACTACCCTAAGATAGACATTGAGGATTATTATAGAAGAACATCCAAAAAATTTGGTAGTGTAAATATTATGTGGGTTTTCCAAGAAATAAATCATTATCTGGATATGAGAAGGTAGAGGCGGCTCTAGCACAGATGTACCTAGCAGTGAAAACTTCAACAAGGAGTTTCAGGTTTGAACCAGGGTATCCTGGTACACAACAATAGGCCTTTCTGCACTCTTGGTTACGACACTCCTGGGGGATATGCTTAGGATAATTCACATTTTCTTTACAAACTGATTTGAAGGATTTTAATATAAGATGATAATAAATAACCTTGGTTAATACTAAGGTGTTTTAGATTGAAAATAAGGTGTTATTATGTTCTCTAAATGATTTTAGGACTCACACTATGCTTTCTTGTGTTAGTCAATGGCTAGATTCCAAGGAAGTCATAGTAACATTGAACATGATGTACAAGGTGGGCACGGTGGTGGAAATGAGAAACGAAATGAAATGTTGATAGGTGTAAAAGGTATTGTGTTCATGTCGAATCAGTTTTACAAAAATATGATCAACAACATATATATTAACCAACTCCTGGACTCAACAAAGAAGAGAAAGGTGGTGAATGATAAGATCTCCAACAGTGGAGACCATGAAGAAAAGAAAGCTCACTTTACATCATGCTAGAAATGTGGAAGGAGACACCTAGGGAAGTGTCTAAATGGAAAAAAGAAATGCTTTATGTGTTTGAAATAAGGATATAAAGTAAATAATTGCCGAGGAAAAATGAAGAGTAGTATGGAAGAAAATAAAAATGATCCCTAGAATCCATTTAAAGTCATTTTTTTTAAATGTAGGGGACCTGGTAATTACCAGAGTGAATGCCCTATTCTATAGGATAACCTCTTAGTCAAGGAAGAACCTATGTGGAAATAAATGGATGGTGAAATGTTTAAAAGTATTAGTGCTCTTTGTTGATGGGATTACTTTGGAATACTTTTCTCTTATATGTGTAACCCTGAAATTTGTTATGTGAAAATTATATTTTAGGAAGAATTATGTTTTATATTTTTGATATAGGTATAAATAACCATTTAGTTTTATATGATCCTTGAATTTGAGGCAATTACAAGTTATTAAATTTTGGGATGAAAATGCGAGTTGTGAGATAACATTTCTGGTGAAATTATGTTAAGGTTATTTTGATGAATTTATCTCATTTTGGAAATGTTATAAAATATATTTTTTGAAAAAAGATAACACGCAGACCGTGTGACAACTCATCGCTTCAGAAAAAGCTGCGGGAATCGAACCCACAACCCGAGTGCGATTGGGGTTTATCGCCTACCACTGGACTACATGAAGTCCCTGGTTAGTGTGACTAATTATTTTTATTTAAATGATTTTATTGATCAATAAAAAGTTGATTTGGGATCTTATGTCTTATAAAATGAATATCCTTAGTATAGGAAAATGATTTGGTGATTATATGATAAATGTTATTTTGGAAGATATTCACTATGTTGGGAATATTATATGCCTAAGGAAAATAGAATACTATGGAATTTCACTTGAGGAGTAATGGTGGGTTTTTATATATGTTTTTATTTTGAATTTATAGTGATTTGGGTTATTTATGGAAATGATCAACCGATCATAGAGAATATGTGATTAGGTTAATTACTTTTAAGTATGTGACTTTAAGAGTAGTCGATGTTATTTGGAGATACAATTTAACGTAGAAGTTTGTGTAATCAAATTATTCTAAGTTTTGGTTTTTAATATTAGTTTGTATTATATATAAGGATTTTAAGGACAATTGTTTATTTAATGGTATTTATTAAACTTTAATTATTGTTGGTTTAATTTTAAAAATTAAGATTAGTATTTCTTTCTCTAAATGATTATCCTTTTTGGGGATCATCTAATCTTGTACTAAACATTTTGGTTTTGGTTAATCTCTAAATACAAGGTAAATATATAGTTTATCCTTTGTGGATTATGTGATTCTCTAGAAGTTGATTCTAGTGATTCAGGTGTGACCATGTCATCTTCAATACTCGTCATTTGAAAAAAAAAGATGATTTAGTGGTAGAAATTTATTAAAGGATGAAACTCTACTTAAAAAGTAAGTATATATCTTTATGTTCTTAGTCAATATCATAAATAAATTCCTCAAATTTATGAAATGGAACTTAAAACAAAAAACGTTTTCCGTTTACTTTTCCAACTGGGAAACTAATGACCATTTATCCCATCACAAGTTTGTGGTTTTATTATTGTTAACTTCCTCCTGATCATGTTTTCTATCACTCTCCATCAAAAAATGACACTTATTTTATCTTCTATATCCATGTTTTCCTACATGGAATCCTAGTGTGGGTTATCTTGGGAGACTTTTGTACTTCTCTTTCTTTCTTTTAAAGTGATAGTTTTATTGAATCTTTTTTCGATGTGGGAATTTCAATGAAGTTCCCAAGCCCAATTTTAAAATTGTGAGGATGCAATTTCCAAAAGGGGGGAAGAATGTAACACCCCAAGATTTCATAGTAAGTTATTTTCTTTAAAGTAATTCAATAGCTTGTGCTACACGTAACACTAAGTTCGAGCGCACCACGACTTACCAAACTAGCCATTTAAAAAGCGATTATGAATAGTATTAACAGAATTTTAATTTTATATACTTCATATAATTTTATAATCCATATTATGTGTTTCTTAGACATAATATAAGAACAAATTCATTTTGGCAGATAAAAAAAGAATTTTTCAAAAAATGCAATTTTACCACCTTTTAATGGAAATACCTTTTTAAAACCAATATTTGACACAAAATTTATTTTGGATAAATTTTTGGTACTTTTCTGATAACTTTCAGATTTTGATGAATACTGAAAAATACTAAATTTTAATTGAAAAAAACTTTTTTAATCAAAATAATTTATAGTGTTAAATTATGATTTTGAATGGTTTAAAAGTATAATTAGATTATATTTTTATCATTTAATACAATTTAGGTCATTATAATAAATTTCACATTTAAATTTGACATAAACACATGTCAGTCTTTTGATAGTTTTTACTTTTTAAAAAACCCACTTTTTTGGTTTTGACAATGGGAATTAATTTCAAATCAATTAATGAAAATTATATTTATTTAATTTTGTAAAATAGAAGTCATTTTTGAATTCGAAATATCAAAATTATCTTATGGTGAATTTTTGGTATTTTTTTTAAAACATTCATTTTTTTATGAATAGAGAAAAATATTGTGTTATTGTTTAAAACTGACATTTTATTTAAATAATTATTCATTTTCTTTATTTTAAGTCAAAATAGATACATAATACCTATATATGTTCAATTTTATTCATTTGAGTCATTTTATAATAAGTTTAGATATATAAAATTTTATTGAACTTTTTACCGTCTTTTACCCACCTTCTAGGAGCATTTGAAAATTTGTATAAAACTTAATTTTACCACTTTTGTGAGTTGAATTTAAAAAATCTGAGAGAAATGGTTAACATCAGTAAGTAAAATTTGGTTTAATAAGATGAAAATAATTTTTGGTGAACAGTAACTTTTGACTTTTATTTACCACGGTTAAAAGTAAATAGGGTAATTAAGGGTAAAATGATATTATAATTACCCTAAAACATGTAATAATTCTATTGGATAAGTTTAATTAGACCAAAACAACCTTATGAATAAAATACGATCCTCTTTGGTCCACTTGGATTAGATTAGGACATTTATTATTATTTTATTTAAAGAAGAGTTAAAAGTGTTAAATTCAAAGTTTAATAACTAAACTATTTTTAATATAGAGTTACACATAAGAAAAAATCTACTATAAATATTCATTAAAAAGATAAAAATATTTCCTATATAATTTTATTTTATTTATAATTTTTAGACATTAAATAATTTAATTTATTTATGACACAATGATGATGTAGTAATTACCTTATTAATGAAATATTAAAATAATTGATATTATAAATATCCAAATAAATGTAAATTTAGACTTATGATGAATTAAAATAATTTTCTAGGTTAAAATTAAATATTAGGGTTGATTAAATAAATTTTATTCTAAGTGATAAAGTTTTTCTGGCTTTTAAAAAAATCAAATACTAAATCGTGTCAAAATTGACATAATTGAGTTTTTAAAACAAATACTATATTATTAATTGATATAATATTCCTAAAAATCTAAGGTTCTACCAAAGGACTTATATAAGGTTATATATATTAATAATTAACCACTTGGGGTTCTATTAGTAGTTTATAGTAAGTTTATTAACCATATAATATAAAAATACAAAGAGACATGGTAAATGTAAAACTATTTAACTAAGAGTTAAATCTAAATGATAAGGTTAATATGGCGACCTAAATATGTTTAAAACCTATTTGTTGAGATTTTTTCAACCCATAACTACCTTATATTCGAAATAAATTATTTTTGAGCCATTATAAACCGAAAATGATTTTATTATAAAATAATATATCAAGCTTTTCCTAAAGTGACCCTCACCTCTATTATAAAAGGTACTTCCCCTTCACTTAACTTCACACCTCCAAATCCATTTGGATCTGACAAACCCTAACCAAATATCCTCCCAAATTCCCTCACATCAACCAATAGTCCTTACTTTGATCATAAAGTCAACATAAGGATCCCTTTTGATCAACTCAAAAGTAAAATCCCGAAGAAGAGGTAATAATTTCACCACCATCTTTCAAGTTCTTTACTTCTTCCACTTCCTCTTTCTTTGTTGATTCCATACCAAAATAATAACTCCAGTACCTTATACATACTATGATATTATTATAAATATGTTACAACCATATTCGTTATTCTACCCATCCTATAAATGACAAAGTCACCATACGTGCGTACGTATGACTTACCGTCTCCACGTCGTGGTGTAATTTGTTATTCAAACACTTCATTATTTTGGATGGGTATAATAATGAGTATAAATGATATAAATAATAAATATAACATTTTAATGATTCTTTATATATGATATATCATCCAATTATATACAATTTAACCATCAATATAATGATGGTGTCGCTCGTGCATACGTACGGATTACCATCTCCACGAATGTGATAAGATTCATTCCCCATCGTAATCATTCAAGAATAATTTTCATTTTATGATTAAAAATAATTTTTATGAACATAATATCATTCTGTATATTAATCAAATACATCCTATCAATAAAAAACATGGCTTATGTAACCAAGCATATAAATGAAAACGAATCAGTTAACACCCGAAACGATGAAACTACTGAAATATCTTTGACAAAGCAATATTAGAGGAGAATATATCATATAATATTTATGTATATAGTTCTTGTATAATTTAATAACAATGTTTTAACTATTATACAGGAGGTTAACATACCATCTATTAAGGAAAAGTACAAGGTAAGGGGTTTCCATCTCACTTCTTATTCCCGTGAGATTCATGCTATATTGCCACTATTTTCTTTTTTGTGGTGTATGTACTGACCATGATTGTATTATTTGTATAATATAATTTAATTTATGTTTATTTACATCTTCATTGTATGATACTTCCTTCATGGGGTGTATGTTTCGTAAGTTACCAAATCCGTAAGGGAATTTCAAATTTCAATTTCTACTCATTGGGCTTTACACATACTTTATTGATTATTTTACTCTAAGATTATGTGTGGAATCACTATTTATTATTTATGTAGTAATATACACTCCCCTTTATATGGATATAGCTTTGATACACATAATCACTCCATTGATAAATTCACATTCCATTGATATGAAATTTTTAAGGGTGATCTTAACTCAATTTCCATTCATTGAGTTAAGCATCTAAGTCATTGGATTTATTGTTACAAGAATATGTGTGAATTTCCTATGCTTTTTTTTACACTTAATATCCAATCATATTTAGTGTATTTATATTTTTCACACATAATTATGTCATTGATATATCATTAACCTAAGGATACGGTCTTTATAATGGATTTCATCTCAATTTACATTATATTGATACTTTTTCATTGTTATGCACCAATTCACTTTTATGTGGTGTATATATTGTACTTTGACATAGTATATCATGAATCCATTTATTCTCATGATATTATAAATTTTAGATTACCTCAATTATTTGTATTCAAATGTCTCTATTTTGGTTAGTAACTCTTACTAAAATATCATTTTAAATGTTTTAATAATTTATTTTTATAAATATTTCTCATTAATGTCCATGTTTTAAAAATGGGTTTAAGGATTTATTTATATGGAAATGAATGTTTTTAAATTAAAATTCCTTTTAAAAGTTTCAAATTGGTATGGGACACATTGATTCAAAAATCTAATTTTAACAGCTTCTTGATAATTATGTGACCTTTAAATGATTTCAAAATAGAAAGAGATATTTCTCTCAAATAGTTTTGATTTCATATATGTCAACATCATTTGATGTATTTTACACTTGTTGGAAGTTGATTTATTATGATAAAAATCTTCCATATTGTATTGAAGTTTTTGTGGTATGTTTTACTGTGAATGTGTTACTTTTATTCCATTCATGGTTTATGGATAAAGTATTAACATTTTGTATGCTAGTTTTAATATGAATGTTTATGTTATGTTTAAACCTCTTCATATGAGGAATGCATTGGACTTAGTAAGTGATGGGTGGAGCCCTCTATAGCTCCTCGATGCATCGGTAGGTCTCATGAGACAAACTATTGTCTTTGCACAAGACCTTGACAAAATCTTATTTGTAGTCTTGGCACGAGGCCTTGACTATGTGGTTATGAAGTCTAGAATTATGCATTCCATCATTATGAAATTGGATATTGATATTACATGTGATTGTTAGACTAGTAGAATATACATGTGAATAATTAAATGGCATTATTTGATTTATCTTTACCATATTATGCTGAAGTTTAAGTTTAAAAGGCTTGTGTTCTAGTCTTATACATTTCCTTAAATGTTTATTCTTATTTATGATAGTTTTCCCTATATTGGTATCCTTACTGAGCATATGAGCTCACCCCTTTCTTATGTTTTATTTTTTCCAAGATGAAAATAAGAATATTATGATTAACCTGCAGGAATAGGCTAAGGGATATAAGAGTGTTCAAAGGAGACACAGTTTTGTTTTTTTATTCCATGATGTAATGTAAAACTTATGTATGTATCTAGTACTTATAAGGCTACTAAATTGATCGGTCTTTCGGGACTTGATTCCTTGTATCATGTCAATGTTATGTAATAATGCACCAATTCTAGGTAACTGGGGTCAGTACATTACACTACATCAACTATCATGAGAGGTAAATCACTTTCTATATTCTAAATCGTCCTCTGATTCTATAAAAATGTAAATAAAATATTTGATCTCTTTTGGGAAACCCTTCTAAATAATGGATATTTTTTTCTTAAAAATAATCATATCTAGTACAAATGATTGATATAAAGAAGAAGATAATCCTTAAATACATTCTCATTGCAAGGGAATATATTTATGTATTACCTAAAGAGTTTTCGGGCTTCCTCATAATTGAAAGGTTGAGTTATTTGTTGAAGATATACATATAGCTATATCCATGTCTAGGAGTTTATATAGAATGGACTCTATTAAAATAGAATAATTGAATAAGAAGCTACTATATAATCTAGATAGGGATGTCATATAACCAAATACTTCACTATGGGGTGCACGAGTCCCTTTATCTAGAATAAGTATGGGTCAATGACCTCAAAAAGATCACTATAATGAATAAGTATCCACTTCCATTGGTTGATGACTTTTTTTATCAACTATATGGGGCCTAGTACTTCTTAAAGGTTTATCATTGGTTGGGATATCATAAATTGATGATGAGGAGTGTTATTTTCAATAATGACTTTCATCTAAGGTATTTATACTATAGGTTCATAGATATTCCATTCAAACTCAAAAATACTCTTGAAAGTTTCATAGACCTGATGAATAGAGTCTTTAGATATTTCCCTAAATAATTTATGGTGGAATTTATATATTACATTCTCATATACTCTAAAATAAAGGGGGAATATTTGGATCATTTGAGAAGTGTGGTAATATATTTGAGAAAGGAGAAGTTATTTGCAAAGTATAGTAAATGTGGATTTTGGATGGAGCAAGTAACATTTTTTGAGAATGTTATCACAATAAAGGGGACTTCTGAAGATCCATAAATGATAATGGGAATTGAGTAATGGACCAAACCAAAATCTGTAATAGAGATCCTTATGTTCCTTGAATTATCTAGATATTATCGATAAGTTTTTAGCAAATTACCATGATTTTAAAACCCGCTAACTAAACTAAATTGGTAGGGGGTATAGTTTTTATAGACCAGTGAATGTTAAGAAAGATTAAAGGAGTTTAATAAGAGTATAATCACTACATTTTTACTCACACTAACCAAAATTGGAAAATTATTTTTTATCTACAATGATTCTTTAAAGAAGGGATTAGTTTTTATACCCCTTCAAAATAATAAAGTAATAGAATATTCCTTAAAATTGTTGAAGGCTTATAAACAGACTTATCCAAATCATAATATGGATTTGGATGAAATAATACTTACATTGAATATTTATAGTTGTTATCTATATAGATAGAAGTGGGACATATATAATTATCAAAAGAGCCTCAAGTATGTATTCACATAGAAGGATCTTAACATGCACCAACAAATATTGTTAGAGTTAATCAAGTACTATGACTAATCAATCTAATATAATCTTAGGAAGTTGAATAAAGTGGTTGATTTACTTATATAAAATATCCTACAAACTTATCCATGATTATGATTGAGAAGGATCCAATCACATTAGACATAAAAATTATGGGCAAGGGAATCATAAATGAAAGAACATCAGCATACCTTACACAAATGATTACTTCATCATCCATTTTGGAGAAGATAAGGAAAGATCAATGGGAGGATAAATAGACACAAAACAAGGTTTATTATAAAATAAATAAGAAATAATCCTAGTTCAACATTAATGAATAATGATTTGTAAGATTTAGGAAAGGACTACATGTACAATTTTAACCTGAGATAAAGAAAGATATATTGAATGATACTCATAGCTCAATATTATCTATCCTATTAGGGAGAATAAGTATGTGTAGATATATATGATACCACTTCTAGAAGGAAAATATGAAGAAAGATATTATTGAATAAACATTAAAGTTATTTTTATACTAACAAGTGAAGGAAGAAAGGGAAAAATACAAGGGGATAATTCAGCCATTACCCATTCCTATATTGAAATTAGAGAACATCACAATTGACTTTTTAATGGTTATTTAAAATCCATGAAGAAGATATAATTACATGTGGATTATAGTCAATCATCTTATAAAAACAACTCACTTCATCTCCCTTCGATAGGAATTTCCACATGATCAACTTGCAAAGTTATACTTTAGATAAGTGGTAAGGCTGTATAGAACACCGCTATTGATTTTATCTACTTGAGATATGAGGTTCACTTAAATGTTCATAAAAATTATTCAATATACCTTGAAAATATATTTGAAATGAATTATGTATTATCACCCCTACATTGGATTAAAACCTAAAAGGACCATCAATATATTTGATGATATGTTGAGATAATACTCTATAGACCTCAATAGAGGTTTTTATCAATATCTTCCTTTGGTCAAGTTCTCATATAATAATAGGTTCCACTCAATCATTCATATGGATCCTAATGAATCCATTTATGAGTATAGATTTAGAAATACAACATGTTAGGATGAAGTTAGAGAATTGAAGTTATTATGATCCAAACTAGTTGAATAAATGGAAGAGAAGTTTGAATCCATTAAAAAATTCATCAGAGTATGATAGATTCAACAAAAATGATATGCTAATAATCATCACCAAGACCTAAAGTTTGAAGTTACAAATAAATTTTTCCATCAAATATCTACATAGAAAAGTTTCATGATGTTTAGAAAGAAGGGAAAGCTAACTCCCATATACATTGGCCCCTTTGAGATTCTTGATCATGACAGAGTTGTGTAATATCAACTAGAGAACCCTCCAAACCTATCTCAAGTTCATTAAACAATCCAAATATCTATCTTGATAAAGTACATACTGGATCCCTCACATATACTAAATCCAATAGGGGTAAAATTGGACCATGATCTCTTTTATGAGGTGTTTTTTTGTGAAGATTTCCCCAACATGGTTGGGATCGTTGTGTTTTTTAGTATTCTACAAGGAAGAAAATTTATCATTCAATCATAGGGAGGTCAGACTCAAAGGGTGGTTAACCTAGAAAATTCATCCCATTTTCTTTATGTTATAGTGGCCTCATGGGCTATCACCTCCAACTATTTATATCCACTTAGGAGGAAATATCTTCTTTATCACTATTGGTTGCCACTGTGAACAAAACTCACATTATAACCATACTATTGTCAAGCCACCCAAACTACACTTATAGATCTATGACTCTTCCTACACCACTCAGAGCCACCTCTTACTATCACCAGTAACCGATGGAAAACCCTAGGGCTGATGGTCCTTTATAGAATATAAGAGAAGAAAATTAGGGGAAATGTGAGAGGGAGTGGTGTTTGGGTAATCCTACCATCAATCCATCACAACATTGGTGATATCTTCTTGATGGGTACCTATCATTATTCACCACCACATATTCCATAGATTCACACAAGCACAAAGAACCAAAAATTATAGGGATAAAATTATACTAAGAGTTATAGGGTAGAATGATCGATGAAAATCTGAAGAAAAAAAATCAATAATAAATATTTGATAATTAATTCACAAATAAATGAGCTTAGATAAAATAATTATCCCAAAAATTATACAATCATAATCATATAAATCTACTTTGAAACTATGATTTTGTTCATCATCGATGCACAATTCGGTCTCATCCTTTAATCTGATGTCACTATCACAAAAATCAAGCATTTTCACCCACTTCCTTTATCTAGGGTTCATTTCATTCACAATCAAATAACCCTATAGAGGAAAAAAATTGGATTTAAATAGGGATCTTCTAATGTTCACTATAATCAATTAATTAATTAATTAATTAATTAATTAATCATTTATTAGTGATAGTCTGAACCTGGTAACCCAAATGACAACTCCAATTACACCACTTTTAGGGTAAACCTTCCATTTCATACACTACCAAAACATAGGTTTTCCCATTTTATTCTTCATTTAGGAGTATATGTTAATAATTCACTAACATTTGCATGAGGGATTAAAATATTATATTATATTTAATATACTAATACTAAGGTTATGCTTCACTTGAAACTCCATGATATCTTAGCCTAAGGGTAAAAAATACACTGTAAGATCAAAAAACCCAATTGATAACTTTTATGAGGTCACCTAATGGGGTAAAATTACCATTTTATCCCTAGAGAGGTTCTGTGAATTTGAAACTCAAATGTGAGCTAAGCCTCACTCGAGAAAAACTCAAGTCACTATATGCACTCCACCTCTAAAAATTTCCATCCCTAAACAATAAAAAATTGGATCTCCCCTTAGAAGCTCAAAAAACAACCACATGAAAAAATCAACCAACCTTCATGTTATCTCCCATAGTCCTTGGGGAATGACCCTAAGTGATCCTTGCAAACCATCAACTATAAAGGGAACATATTTTCCTATACAAATTTTATCCACAGCATGGGATGGTGAACAACCAAAGATTATCGAAACACATCTAAAATTGATTTTTTAAAAAATTTATCACTAGTGGGAGTGCCTCTCTCCACCTTTAAAGATATCAACAAGAACATTAGGAATAATGTAAATAATTCTAAACTATTCAACATCACACCACTTCCCTTTGGGTTCCCAAATTCACCACAATAAGAAGTGGATAGTTCTAACCATTCAGATAACCCTATTCTATCAGATCTAAATCCTAGGTTAACACCCAATAATAAAGAGAAGTAAAAAAACCATAAACACTAAAAAAATAATCCTACTAATACTCATAAAAATATTTAATATGTGATGCGTACACCCACAAATATAAATTGGGAATACAACATTGAGTTTCATGATTGACTAAGCTGGTACCCACTCAGTATATCCATCTTAGTACATAGAATGAACAATAATAGAAAATCATTATCCACTTGGGGATGTGGTTTACATACTCCCCACCTTCCAAAAAAACTTTTAGGTATAATTCTTGAGAATTTTAGTTCATAGATAAACACCAAGACATTTCCATTATCATGGGCCTCCTTTATAGAAGGTAAGTTTACTAGGCTATCAGTGTTGATTATAGGTGAGAAAAATATCCCTCTCAATGAAACAATTTCTACTATGAAGCTTGATTCTCAAGGGCCTCCTCCAACATCCAAACCTATATTCCTCCTCTTGAAGCATCAACTAAAATTATACCGCTCTACTTCTAAGACCATGATAACCACAAAAACTTCAATTTCATAAATACCAATACTAATCCATGAATAAATATCTTACACTATGAGAGGTTATTATATAGTTTACACTATAATGGAAATACTAGGTAAATACCATGAATTCTTATTAGGATCTTCCTTTAATTGACATAATATGGATTCATCCCATATCATATATAAACACTATAATATTTTTCATCACTTCACTCATAAATCACTTGAAATGTCATCTCTAGAATACAAGTTGATGTATACATCAGATTCCCAATAAGGAACAACCATAGGTTTACTATTAGAATCATTTTTTCATTCCGATAAATTTGTAGTAAGTGAATTATAATCCTTGAATATAAATTCATGTGGACTGTAGGATGGTTAGATGAATATAAATTCTCAAGGTTGGGTCTTTATTATCTACACCTAAGGTAATCTCAATCTTCATTTGAGATAGAACCCATTGTTCCTAGTCCATTTTTCATCAATAAATCATACTAGAACTGATAACAAATCCACATTGAGATAGGTACCACATGGTTCATCTCTTCCATTAAGGATTCTCACTAAAGTCCTCATTCTTCACTAATGATAAATTCACTTCACTGGGAGGGTTGAGTGAAATATGGAATATTTTTGTAAAAACTCTCTATCTAACAAGGTTAGGGTCATTGATTCTACTAGATTATCCAACTCTTGAAAATTTGATGCATAAAGATTAACTTATGAATGCACTATCTAGTATGAGGGTCCTTAAAGAGAGGACACATATGGTACGCTAAAATATTTATGCTGACACATGACCATAGTCATTCATTTCATGCATCTTTACATAGCTCTAACTATTAATTCCCTATTCTTGATATAAACTAACCAAATGTGGTGGTGATGGGATAGGATTATAGAATCAACCATATCTATCTATTATTGTACCACCCACTCCCCAACCAAAAATAATCCCTTCTAGGCCCTTGTATTCAATAATATGATATTTAATTTAAACACTATATTTATGGTTGATTTCCACCCATGAAACTAATATGGTTTTCCTTAGGTGAAATTATAAAATTATCCAATAACTAGGTTGTATATCTTCTAGGAACACATAAGCATAGTTCGACAATTCTTCCTCGGGAGTCTCTATCCAAACTACTAAGATCAAATAATCACACAGTTAAACATGTTCAGGGAACACAACATGAGGTTTGTGGACTTTATTATATAATATAATATGATCATGCTACCCTATAAATATTATAACATCCTCAAATAAAACTCCATCCAAAATAGGTCTCAAACTCTAACCATGGCAGAACAGTCCCATTGTTAGTTAGAGAAAAATACCATCCACTAATGTCTCACTATTTCATATAGGGATCTCAACACAAGAATTTTCATCTATAAAATGAATTTTTGAACTATTTTGAAATTTATTTCTAAGACTTCATACAAACAATTGTCTCTTGAGGATCAAACCTTCCTATAAAACCCATAATGTTTTTTAGAATAAAAAATATCATGCCCATCCTATTAGTGGATTCTCTAAAATCAGCATATACTACCATCCAATATATAATTAATATATGAATTAAAAAAATGGAGATAAAATTCCTTATATCATAAGATAAGAATAAATCATAACCAAGTCTCTAAAACAATGTATCGTCACTCAATTACTAGAGGAAAGAGGCTTAACTATAGGTGTATGCTTGTTATGACTCTTTCTCTCCACACAAGTTATATATGAGAAGGTGGAACCATTTGTTTGATAGGATGAACCCACTAGGATTATAGAATATCTAGATGATATGACATAGAAAAAATACAAATCATTATAACTAACCACTATATGATGCAAGTAATAACATTTCTATACCCCACAATCAATTTCATAGAGTTATGGGTTAACTAACAGGTTATCAATGTCTTTGAGAAAGGATATGTTCACCTCTACACTTATATTGTTCTCCCTGGTCTAAAAAATAAACACATGACCCCTTTAACATCATTTCCCTAAATTCTTAAACAATTACTCACATGATTACATACTCCAAGTTTTATCCCTAGGACTCAACCACTTTGATATACTCTGACATGAACCAATGAACTATGTCATATTTGGGCCAGTGGTAAGTTGAGTGTGACACCCTAAGGCCACATTCTATAGGACAGGGGTTAGTGAATATAACCAAGTATTAATATCACATAAAATTTGGGGCCATATATTATATCATCCTAAAAAAGAAAAATATATTTACTTTATAATAACAATATATAACACCAAAACTATTTATATAAATGAATTGTTGAATTATACACAATATAGGAAAGATAAAAAAATATACAGATAAAATAACACATTGGTATATACCAAAGGATATGTAAATTTGAAAAGGACCTAAATTTTAAATACATAAGTTTTCAAAAGTTCCCCCTCACTACGGGTACTTCTAGTTCAATACCTAGCTACAACAGTCATTGCCACCATCACAAACCACTAAACTTCACCATGAATCACCAAGAATCACTAAGTTCCAGTTAAAAACAAGTCATGTCAACTATATATTCATTAATACCATATTTGTAACATGCTTTGTTTTCATAGAAACAACATGTGTGGGACCATAGCCTATATAGGGGTGAATATACACATACTTAATAAGGCTCCCCTAAACCAAAATGGAAAAACAAGAAACATGTTAGCTAAAACACTGGCATACTGAATTGACCTGAATAAATATAAAAAAAGATCCATATATGATCTAAAACTATAATTCCTTGGACTATTTAGAAGACTTGTACATCCCAACTCTAATTCATGAAGGTCTTACCTCATAAGAAAATTGGAATACTCAAAGTACAAAAAAGACCAGATAGTCTAAATTTTATTGCCCAGTTGTACATCTCACCTTGAAAGAATCATTGGGGTTCCTAAGGAGTCACAAGTCTCAAAGGATCTAATTTTATCATCCTTTTCAACCTTCATATCACCACTCGATACCATAGATAATGACATGATCCCCACTAAATATTGTGCACATAGGTCGAGGGAGTAACTCACCCTTCCATTCACAACATTCAATACATGTCACTATTCTAGAAACCCATAGGTTAACCCAAAACCCGAGTATCACAAAGAAAGAACATAGAAGTTGGTGGTAGCATACAATAGAAAGGGTGTATTACCAAGTGGATTATACAAACACACCTGAAATGGGGGTAAATTTGATGTTGTCTAATTTTTTTTCCAAATTCCAAATATTATTTTTAACTTATCCCCTTCGTTATATAAACCCCTAATATATGTTAAGATGTAAATTCGTCTTTTAAAATTTATCCCAGAGGCCCCAACTATATTCAATGCATAAATTTAAATAATGGGTGAGAATGGGGTATTTTTATAAATTTTGGCCCTGATGTGGTAAACCTACTCATTTTCATGCTCAACTCTTATTAAGACATTAATTCTCCACTAATATCTAAATCACAAAATATATGTTTTTTAACCAAGTAGGGGGGGAAGACCCCCATTTTTTGTTGAAACGTAATCATCATCTTGTTATTATGGGCCGATAAATCCCATTACATGGCCATTATAGGCCCAAAAGATATTAACTCCATTAGAACAGGCCTATAGTCCCAGACCCAATAATATCTAGCCTGAATGACCTAACATGTGGGTCTATCATGGCCCAAAGTCCTAGATTGTAGGACAAAAACATCTCCTATACTACTTGTACGACAAGGCCATGTTCCATGCATTTACACCCTCAACCCACACCACTATCTACACCAGTCACGATGGAACCAGAACCTGCTGGTGAAGCCTATTTCACTGTGTTTATCACCCAACAATTTTCAAATCACTGAATTTTTCTTTGTTAAACCACACCTATAGTGGTTCCAAATCCCACCCACATCACCTTTCTCTCACCAATGGTGCTTCATCAACCACCAACAGTCATGGCCCATTGATGGCCACATTACCACCAATCGTCACCTCACTAAAAAGGCATAGGAAATTTACAATGGTCAGGAGTCAAAACCTGGTCAACTTGATGTAGTGTAAAGTGATGATTACCACTCATACGCCTCTCTAAATATGGAAACAAATATATGTGGCTATCCAATTATTATCCTAAAACCATGTTAACATAATATTACACATGTATAGTTTACTATATTTCATAAGTAAACTAGTATTCTCTCATAAGATCATTATACTCGTATCCCATGAGTTCTTCTATAATATAATCTTCTTGAAATAGATCTTCAAAATGAACCAGCTGATACTACACCAACAATATCATATATGATTCTTAAACATTGAGTGTCTTTGACTACTATAATGTCTTAAAAAACTACTCATACAACTTGGACTTTGTATCTCTTCCAAGATTCCAGTTCCTCTTCAGAATCAATTTCTATAAACTCACATCACAATCTTCTTTTAATCAATGCTTTATGTTTAGGAGAAGATATATTTTTTATATGCATGAAACCTTTGCTTCGGGAACTCCATCTTCCTCCTCTTATTATTCTTCTCTCTATTTGACACCCAAATGATATTCTCTAGTTCAATTGGAATTTGTTTCTCAGTATGTTCATCACTACAACATGAATTGGATTCACAATCATCTTCTTTGATAGCTTCTCAATCCTACTAGATTCTTACTATTCTTCCCAACACAAAGTAGTTTCATGCACTCCCTTTATTTATTCTTCCTTGATCTTCTCATTTTTTTAACATGTACGAATAACTATATTAATTGATATACACATTTTCAATATATATATAAATGGAATGCTAAGAGAAAAAGTATCTCCCAACCCAAAATTAGTATTTTTAATTAAAAAATTTTGGATTCCCATAATTTTCATTGTACTACTTTCCAACTCAAAGGATATTAAAAAAAATACCCTCAGTAAATCCATCTCACATGGATGATAATATTTTATTATTATTGGACAAAAACCATAACTTTATTTTCTTCAACATCATTCTATAAAGTATCACACATAAATTCTCATAGTTTTATGAAAATAATACAAAACACATCTATTGTGGAATGGAACTCTCTATTGTGTATTGTGAGAAATTTAAATGAAACCAATATGGACCACTGATTGAGTTTATAAAATAAAATAACTACTCAATAATATTCATTATTTCCTCTTCTCAAGAATTATTCTTTATAAATGACATATTATTTGATGTAAAATTCAATTTTTAATGTGAACTCATCGACATTAATCTTGAAATCCAATAAATTCACTTCAGCACATTTGAAAGTTGTGTAAATTCCTTTATGATTTGATCATCTTATCCCTTGGTTGGAATATCATTTCCTCAAACAGTTAAATCTTGTATCATATTAATTATTTTATTTTCTGGTCATTGAAGAATAGCCTAAGAATTATCTCATTTAGTTATTTATAATTTCATAATTTTGGAAATCTTTTTTTAGTTTACAGGATTTTAAAAAAAATATATGTCAATTGTTGTAGGAAGCTCAAAAATTCATACATGACTTAGAAATATCATACGCTACTCAGAAATATTTTACGTAATCAGAAAGTTTTGTATCCCATCAAATAAGTTAATTCAAATATCATATATTGTATGATATTTTCCTTTTTCAGTAAACTTCTCAAAAATTCACCAATTAAAAAGTTGTACATGATCTAGAATATAATAATAGCATCACAAAATTTCCTTTGGGCTTAGCCTTTTCCAAAATATGTCAAACAAAAATATCATATGAAATTTTCAATCTTCTTACACATACCTAAAATGTCATATCATGCATGAAATTTTCTTTTTTCAAATTATGTAATCCTCCAACATTATACGAGCTTAACTAAACTATCATATGGGTGGATCACATAGCTCAAATAACTTATATGTAGGATAAATATCCTACATGTAGGACAATTTCTTTTTCCATTTTCAATTCATATTCCATGAAAGTCTTACAAACTCAAATATCTCATGTTCTATAAAAATGTATTCTATGTAGATGAATTATCCTACACTCAAGTTTTTTAGGATAATTTCTTTTGAATTTTTTCATGATCTAGTATGTAAATCTAGGATTTCTTCAAATGTATTTTGAGATTCTTAAAATCAAATCCAAACCATCTCAAATGACTAAAATCATTTCAGAAAAACTATAAATAATTCTAAAAAAATTATAATAATTTCAATCCCATTATAGATTATTCTAAATCCTTTAAACATATAAAATACTCAAATTCAAGTATAATCAAGAATTCATCTACCTTCCATATTTCTTCTCTACTTCAGCATATATAAATCATCATCCATGAGTGTTTATATACTTAGCGCAACCTCTTATATATTATAAACTCCATGAATATATTCTCCACTTTTATTTATCGTTTCCTTCAAACATAGAACCTATTTTAACTATTGTAATTTCATTTTTACAAGCTATCTAGTAAGGTTTAGCAGTCAGTTTCTCAAAACAATTCATCTTTGGAAGAGATTGTTATATGAAATGTTTCTCTACCATTGTAATAATTTTCTTATCCATATAAAACATCTCTTAAATCATCACATTTATTGGTTTGAGGGATCTATATATCCATTTATTCTAAGGAAATATCCTTTTCCCATGAAAACATAATGGTAGCAATGTAATCTCCTTAGATGGGTGGATACTCACTCCTTTACCCAATTAATCACCTCACATTTAATTTCACATTAAAAATAAGTATAATAGCATTGGAAGTAAAAAATCACAACAAAAAGAGAACATCAATCTCCTTATATTTATTTTTTTAAATACCCATTGCAATCTGAATCCAATGTTCTATTTTCTATAAAATCAATGTCTTATTTTATCTACCCCTTATTAATAATAAATGCAAAGGTAAAAAGGTATTGTCCCCATAATTTACATAGTAGGGAAGAATCAAGACTCATTATTATCCCCCTAAGTTATATTATAGGAAGGTATTGTTCATCCTCATAATAAGAATATATATTATCCTCTTTTATTATAATATAATTAATTATGCAAGAATAACTTCTCACTAATTGAAAGTGATTATAAGATCTCCAAAACAACAAATCATCATCAAAAATCAAGTGGCATTGAATTTATCTTAGAAATGTTCCATAAAATAATCAAATATATATCCATGTGGGATGAACAAGTGTGGAAAACATGAGTGATAAATTTAAATAAACAAAAATATATATATATAATCCACAATGTGATACCAAATGCAATTTTTAAATTATAAGTGGTTTTTTTCATGTGTTTTCAAGAATTTTTATGAACCTAGACTCATTGAAAACATACTTTAAAAATATTCAATTGCAATCTATGTATTCCCAATTTGGTTAGATAATCACTCTCTCTTGATAAAAAATTAATACAAGTAAAAACAATAATGGGACAATTTATATTTTACCTCATCCTTTAGATTTTAATGATGTTGTCTAGATTTCTAGATTAGTGAGAAAATGATAAATATCTAGTAGAATTATAATTTTTAATGTCTCCCAATAAAAGGATTATCTCCAATATTATTCACCTTTAATTCCCAATAATATAGTACAAACACAACTACCTTAGGAATAATTTGGGTCATATTTATCTCCTCAACTTGAGAAACAGGAATGAGAAAGATTTCACAATCCAGTGATTCCATTATTTAAAGGCATAAAGTTTCTAAATTCATTATTTTTTATATCTATATTTTTTATAACATTGAATTGATCATCACCTTGATGCATGATGAGTTGTCCGAAAACCAAACACCTTGATAGACTATCCTAGGGGATATGCTTTAGTTGATAACATGATTTTTATAAACCACTGTGAATGATTGATTTCCTAGTTGCCTAGAGGGATTAGGATAAGAATTATATGATAACCCAACTTAAAGTAACCTTGGGTCAACTTAGATATATATAGGTTGAACTAAATTAAATATAGGTTAACATGATAATATATAAGAAAAAGGTGCTTAAAGATTGAAATTAATTTTTTTATTATGATAATTCCCTGATATAGTTAGTGTTCTTTCACACATATCATCCATTTTAGTTTTATTAATCGATGGAAATAAAAGGAACCATGGGTGTGAGGGATGATGTGTAGATTACCTCATTGAAAAACCTAATAGAATGGGATTTAGAATGAGAAAACTTTTTATTATGTAAAACCATCTATCAAAAAAGATGATTAACAATGTGTATATAGTCAAAGTCTCAAACACACCAAGGAAGAGAAATATGTAGTCTCGTGAAAGATCAAGTGATGAATATGACAAAATAAAGAATGTTAGTTTTATTATATGTCATAAATTTTGGAAGGACCACTAATATAATTTCCTCAAGGGGGTGGAAGATGATTTACTTATGGAAGAAGGGGTTATAGAGTATCGAATTTTCGAGGAAAAATAAAGAGTTTGTTTAACATGATTGGAAGTAATAGCTTTCATCATAAAGTACCACTAATAATTCAATGTCTTATGTATGGTGAATTTAAGAATTATACATGTAAATTACATAATTTAATGACTAAGCTAGATGATGGACACCACTAACCTCTAAGACCAAGAGAATAATAGAATTACTATTCAAGCACTACACCTAAAGTGAATCCTGATATTTAAGGTACACATAAGCTCTAATCTAGAGTTATGGATGTCTTTTTGGAATTTGATTCTAGGAAATATAGTATATCTAAGAAGTTTTCTAATATCATTAAATTATGACTTAGATTATATAAGAATCAAATAAAACTTCTGGTTTTAAGATTATTGTATCCTGAGTTAACATTTATGGGAATTTAAAACTCTCCATTATACCTTTAGATGAACTTAATGAGTTTTTTAGAAAGTATTGGTTATTACCACAGAGATTCTATATTAATTTATGAAATAGGGAAATCACATTTTTGATCTCTAATCAACCTATTATCACCTTTCACTTCAAGGATGATTATGAACTCTTTAGGGATATTAATCATGAGAGTGTTTACCTAAAATGGTAAGGAAGAAAATCAATATTTATATATACCTCTTAAGAAGGAATAAATGAGTTTAATAGTATCTCTTTAATCAGTAAGGTTGTTTCCAAATTGAATTTTAACTCTTGAATCATATATATCTTATGGATAACCTTAAATATCTTTGTTAGAAAGTGATAATTAAAATTGTGAGGATGAAATTTATTTTTTTTTGGGGGGGGGGTTTAATGAATCGAGGTTTCACTGTATATTTTCCTTAAATAAGTACTGTGTTTGATGGATTACTCCACAAGAAACACCAAAAACAACCAAATATGGACCATTGTAAGGTATCTGTAGAAGCGATGGCTATAAATGGTTGTAATGGGAATATGAATATATATATATATATATATATGTGAAATAAAGTTCACTATAAATATCTATTCAACTAGTACTACTAAGAAACTAATGAAATTCATTTTCTAAAAATTTAATTATTTATAAGAATAATATATTTTTATATAAATAAAGGATTAACTTATTTAATTAATAATTTATAAGAAACAGGAATAAGAATAGATAGTATTAAAAAATTTATTTTATAGAAAAAAAAGTTTTTTTCTCTATCTTATATTTTTAATTAAAAAATAAATTTATAAATTTTTAGATATGAATTTGAAAGTTTTAATATCATTTATTGATTATTAATTGATATGAATTTTGGGTATTTTTAGGAAGAAATTAGTTTTTAAGTGAATAGAAAAAATATATATTTTATTAATGTCATCACTTCAATTATATGAATACATTAAAAGGTTTTAAAACTTTTTCATATAAAAATATATATTATAAATTATAATAAATCATTTTAAAATATGATTTTGGGTTTATAAACTCAAGCTCAACATGTTGAAAATTTTTGTATCATTTTAATGAAAAAAAATCAACTATTTTGTTTTATTAATTATAACATGATGAAATAATGTTTTAAATTTATTTCATTGTAAAATAAATAAAATAATTATTTATATTATTATTTTAAATTCATTGGAATAAATTTTATTGATAATTCCATCCTAATCATAAAATTTTTGATTAAAAATAATTTTTTTCAAGAAACATGTTTTTGCGCTTTACATGCACTTATGTTAAAATTAATTTTTCATAGATATAGGATTTTTATTTGATAAATTTTATTTAATGTCTATAATAATTGGGTAAAAATTATATAATAATTACCATTATATATTTTTTCATAAAATATAAATTACCTAGGTAAAAACTAGTTATTGTGGTGAAAACTAAAATTGTAAAAGTGAGTAACCTTAAAGGTAAAAGAAATAAAATGTTTAAAAAATGTTTACTTATGAATAGTGGATGTTTGTATCAAACTTATATTTCCTTCACTATATTTTTTATAAATTTTGGAGACACTTTTCATTAGAGTGACTACTAATTATTTAATAGTTTTGGGTAGTTACAAAAATGCCACTCCTTTTCACTTATAAAAGGGGCACTCCTCTCCTCACTTAACCTCACTCCAAAAACACCAAATTTCAGAATAAACTCATCCCAAACCTCTTATAAAAACTCATATCATACTTAAGGGTTTTATGGTCTTCTCAAAAACCAACCCTTAATGGTTTAGTTCCCTTTACAAAGGCGATAATCCAAGAAGTGAGGTATAATCCCCTAAACCTATCTTTCTTTTTCTTTTTCTTTTTCTTTATACGATTTTATTATTCCTAAAATTTCATTTCAAAATTATAAAATTATAAAATAAACATCATTATTATACTAGTTTTTTATTATAATTATGGTACAAGCATTAACCACCCTCCACATTTTCATTAAGAAAAATGAAAATGTGAATTGTGTGTTATTAGGACTACCACCACCAAAACATAGCGTTTTTTAGTTTTAGTTCACCAAATTACAAAGATGGTCCTAATAGGTAATTTTTTATATATTTATTATATTAATGATATATCTTAAATTCTTAAATTATAGACCATATTACTCATTTTTTCCATTCTATGGAAAATGAAATTGCCAACCATGCATATGTGTGTACTACCACCTCCATGGGATAATTAATTTATGTTCTTTATATAATCACCACCTTACATGGATGGTCATGTGAATAGTTTTAAAGTATAATATTCTTTTTATGATATAATTATGTTTATGTTATAAAAAATTGGAGAATCTATTATTGATATGATCAAAAAATAATTATCGTAAATTCAATCATTTAAAACATTAAACATACTAAGAGGAAAATCATTAATTCAAGTTATGTAATATTTTCTTATATATAACTTCATATTATACATGCTTTATAATTAAAATATATCACAATAAGAAACAATAAATTACATCATTATGATACTTGTGTAATTATTATACAACTAAATCATCTCATAATCATTTATAATCATAGTGTGTTCAGGTTTAGGTCGGTTTGACCACATACTTGAAAAATGTTATGAAATTTTATCATGGATAATTATGAAAAAATAATTTATAGTATAATATGATATAAATATGTAATTAATTATTTTTTTATTCTAAAAATGATACATCAATATTTAACTCATAAATTAAGAAAACACCCTTTAAGGTTGGAAATCACTGAAAAATATACGTTGTTGATTTCATATTCTAGGATAAAGACTAAGTTATTAATTAAATAAAATTTAAACATAATAAACCATTAAAATTCATCCATTATATTATCTTTAATTTACTTTCAATTATGAACATTTTAATAAGAATGAATACTGACAACGCTTCTACAAAACTACTATAAACGGTGAAAACTGTAAATACTTGATGTGGGAAAATAGGAAAAACCATATAATATACCTACAGATGATAATTATAAAATTAGGAATAATATTAGGTATTAATATTTTTTATAAAATCATATATTAAGATATTTATCTTGTTGTACCAGAGGTTAGAGAACATCTGACTAAAAAGGGAAACAATGTAAGGGTTTATTGTATCAAGTTCTCTTTCATTGAGGCATGATTTCATGTTTTTCACCTATTGCTATTTGATATGATATACTTACTACCAAAATTATGTATTTCATCATTAATCACCCTTGTTTATGAGATATAAATTTTTATTTCATAATCTATCTTACATTTTCTTTCAATACTCTCACTTCTCAAATTGTAAGGGTTTATTTGTCTCAAATGTGAATCCATTAAGACATGTTTAATCTATACACCATGTTTAATTTTTTATGGTGTAAATATTTACCTAATTTAATTTTTTATCAATATTTTATAATATTTCATGATATTAAATGTTTTTTAATGTTATACCTCTCATGAGGTTTTGATTCAAATTTAACAAAGGTTATAATAGGTTTTCGGGACTCAAATATTTTCATTGGGTCATAATCACTCTTCTTTAAATATAAGATATCAATATGGCTATTTTATAACCTATGAATATGTTATATTTTATTTCCACCTTCTTTTATTTGGAAATCATGATCCACACTAAATTCTTCTTCCTTGATGATTTTATTTTTTCGTTAAAATGCATTTTTGTTAAATTATCATTTCTTTTATTGGATTTTTATTCCATATCCATATTTTTATTTCCTACTAATGTTCTCCGTTACTTAGTGGAAACTCAAATTTTTTTTATCTCCAATGATCCTTTTATTCCAATTTATTCATTTTAAAATAATGGTTTCTTTATCTTTCTAATGATGTGGGTTTTCAACAAGGTTATTTCAAAATGTTCAAAAGGTTTTTTTATACATTCAAAATAAAATTTTTATCATACACTCTACATTTTCATTTGATAAAATTTATATATTTTTCTAAGTTTTCATTATTAAATATTCTTTTTAAAATTAAATTTTATCGGAGTATTTTCACTTTCCCTTTTTCAAAACATAATTCCTTTTTTGGTCTTCATTGTTAAAGATTCTTTTAAAAGTAAAGTTTTCAATGTATTTTCACTTATTATTTTTGAAACCTTATATATTTTCAAGTATATTTTATTTGGAGCTATATATAATAAGGTTTTCAAAAATTATTCTATTTATATTCTCAAAATTTAGTCTTTAAAGATAATTTAAACTTCATCTTTTATAAACACTAGTACTTTGCTCATGCAAACTCACGGGTCTATTCAATTTGTGTTTAACTAAAATTCTTCAAAATCATTCAAAAAAATTGGAATGTTAATGAAATCAATGTAATTTTTAGAAGTAGATGACGATAATAGGACTATGAATACCTATGTGTGTATGAAATAACATGATGTCTATTTGGGAGATATATATTTTACAAGAAAGTAATCTTTCAAGATAAATATTGATTTTTAGAAGTCCTTAATAGATTGTGAATATAGTAAAAATAGTGGTTTTAACCTAAGGATATAATAGATATATGAATATTAATAATTGGGTTTCAAGAAAATCCATTATTCTCATCATGTATAATGGGTTTTGAAGAAAATCCTTAATTCTAAGAAACCTGAATTCCCTTTATAAACCAATTATTTTAATAAAATGAAACTTTAAAACCTAAAACCTTCCATTACACTCCACATATACCAAAAACATCAACATAATAGTAGTATGGAACTCAAGGGGTGCAATAATTTTATCTCACCTCATAACTTGGGAATATTTTCATGTCCTTTAAGATATTCTTATAGAATTTTGTATCTTCATAAACTTTATCCTCATTAGATATCCCTCCCACAATTTAACATATCCTATGTTCATCTATGTATCTAGGTAATTAATAATTTCTATGGAGCCTAGCATGTCAAATTCATTAGACAAACAGTTTAAAAATAAAGAACATTGAATTGGTTAGAAACCATAAGCACATTCCATATCATTGAGGACTTGAATATAATGAAAACATAAAATATATAGCATACCAGCTGCACCAAAGGTAGGAAGATAATCAAAATTCAAGGAGTGGAAATGTTTGAAGTTCACAAAATTAAGAAAAGATTATATTAATATCAAAATAAAAAGGGAAGTAATACATGAGACAAAGATCTCAAAGTATATAAACCAAAAAATAACGATAAACCAAAATTAAGATAGTGATAATAATTTTATTCCATTCAATAAAATTATTCAATTAAACATATAAAAGTAGATAGTACTGAAAATTGTAAATTTCAAAAAATATTGAAACCCACATGCAGTTAAATTTTTCAATGCATGTTATAAAGAAGAATTTATTAATGTATAGTAAAAATTTGTAGTTATATGTAAGAATATTGAATTTGTACATTAAAAAGGCTATTAAAGGCATAATATATCAAATAATTCATATTGAAACTATATATTGAAACTTATTATTACAATGTTATTGACTAATACAAAATAATATTTAAGATAGTTCATATTATGCATAAGTTGGTAGTATAAAATTTCATAGTGGTATTGGAAACTATACATGACAAAGGATATTGAATCCAACTTATAGTAACATTTTTAATATATATTATAAAGAAGCATGAAGATTAAATACATGTTGAAACTTCATATAAATTCAATTTTAAATAAACTGCATTTATTTTTAAACTACCTAATTATATGTATATTTTTTATTATAGACACTTAATCAGATCATTGATCATTAGATATACTAAAAGACCTAATATTCAGTAATCATTTAATTATTAAACTATTGAATAAACATATGAAATTAAATAGAAACATTAAAAACATTGAATATTATATATATATATATATAACAATATAAAAATAAGAAAACATAAAGTAATGAAATCAAAAATAATTATAACAATACATATTCTCAGTTCATTACCTATTAAATTTTTTTTATGAACCTTCTTCTGAATAATAAATTTTAAAGGAATGAAATCAAATCCAAATAGTGGAATTACCCATACATTACATGCTGTGTGTATAAAAATAAAACTATAATTATGTTTTTAAATAAACCATACAATAAACATGGTAACTTTGTCACCATATCCTTTATTATGGCGTAAAAATTAAACCAAAAAATAAAAAAAAACATTCAGCTAATGAAAAAAATACAACATGGTGTTGGTTGCCCATGTAAATTAACACTAAAAATTCCTTGAATAAAGGTACTTATAAAAGCCTATCTAGAAATATTATAGAATAGGAAAACCTAATATGTTAAATTCAATTAAAAAATATATTATTAGCTTGTAAGCACATCTCGTGTATCTTTAATTCTCATGCTCAAAAAAAACATGCCCACGTAATGAACCTACCACTTCAAACAACATAAAAACATAGGTTTGAAAATTTAAAAAATGTGGCATACATGTGCAGGAAATTACAATTGAAAATTCCAAAATTAAAATAAATGACTACCCAATTGAATCATTTTTTAGAGTAAATAGAAAAAATATCAGTTCAAAAATGTAGAAATCAGTACAGGATTAACAGATGTAAAAAATAACTTCAAATAATGACCAAATAATAATAATAATAATAATAAAATAAATTACTTATTTCAATAATCCTAGGTTCTTCATTATGCTATATTTTCTAACGATATCTAATCCAAAAAAACAGGTGTAGAAAATTACAATTGAAAATTCCAAAATTAAAATAAATGACTACCCAAGTGAATCATTTGTTAGAGTAAATAGAAAAAATATCAGTTCAAAAATGTACAAATCAGTACAGGATTAACAGGTGTAAAAAATAACTTCAAATAATGAACAAATAAAAATAATAATAATAAAATAAATTACTTGTCTCAATAATCATAGGTTCTTCATTATGCTATATTTTCTAACGATCTATAATCCAAAAAAACAGGTGTAAAAATTTACAATTGAAATTTCCAAAATTAAAATAAATGACTACCCAAATGATGCATCTATTATCAAAAACAGAAAAAAAAAACTGTTACAAAATATAGAAATTATTACATGCTTAACAAGTAAAAAAAATAACTACAAAGAATGAAAAAATCCAAAAAAATATTAATAAAATAAAATAGGTGTCTCAATAATCATAGGTTTTTAATTGTGATATATCTTCTCAGAGTTTGCAATCCAAAAAGGCACATGTTTTATAAACTTTTCTTTTTTGTAAATGGAAATGGAAATAAAAAAAATATAAATTTTGAAATACCACATGCATTTTAATGTAAAATAATTATAATTAGTATCATTTTAAGGATCCCAATGAAGAACATTTGTGTCATTACCATAAAAAAAATTTTAGTTATATCATGGACCTTTGATACTGATCCTCCTCTATTTGATCACTTGAGAATAATTTTTAAGAGAGGTTGAACCTGTATTTGTCAAAATAAAATAAATCCTTGTAGAGAATGAATCATAAATCATCAAACAATTTGAATTAAAGATAAATACCCATTTGAAAACTAGTTTGTTGTTCTCGTCTTATTAATTTCCTATAAAACCTTACTTATCTAGAACTTTATGGGGATTACATGTTCACATATGAAATATTCATAATTTATAAATAATGAGTTAAAAAAATCATGGTACGCAATATACAACATTATGTGAACATAAAATTTCATGTAAATTATAATAACATGAAATAATTGAAATAATCATGTAATTCAATATTTTTATATGATGCATTAATATAGGTTGTATATTTTTTGAAAAATATAAATTAATCAAAGTGAAATCAATAATATTATAAAACAAACACTATGTGGTTAACAAATTAAATAGTGTATGGATGAAATTAAATTAGAGAACAATTTTACATATATAAAATTTTCATTATTTTTTTAGGGTTACCAAAACAAAAAATGGTATTCTTAAGAAACATGGAACAAAATTGAATATAGAAATAAAATATTTTAATTTTCACCCTATAAATACATATTGGAATGGTGCTAGTAAGATTAACTTTAGGAAAAGTGGATGAATTTTTATAGAAAAGGGAAAATGGATCATTATCATGTTAGGAAAACAAATGGTTAGATGCATTTGGGGATGTATGTAAAAATAAATATGTAATCTATTTTGTAGAAAAAAATCAATTAATTTAAGAACCACTTACCTAAACAAGAATAGGTTTTTCTTAGGTAGAAGAAGTAATTATAGACCTGCAAATGACATACAGGTAATTAGACCCAAAATTGAACGAATGAATTTTGTGAATCAATAGGAACATTTCCACAGCATAAATAAAACTATATTTTATGAAAAAAAAAGTCATTTATCAAATAGGAATTAATTTGTGAATCTATATGAACAGGTTAAAAGAATGTATTTTAAGAATAAAGAATCATGTAATATGAACATTTTATGCAGTCATGAGGCAATAATAATATCTTTAGTGAGGAGTTTTGTTTTTAGAAAAGCATGTGAACTTAAAGATCAAGTTGGAGAGGGGAAGATATAGGTTGGAAACCAAAAAAATAAGAAAGTTACACATCAATATGAAATTAGAGAACAAACAAATGCATACCTTCGATTAGATTTTGTGACAAAAAAACAGAGGAGCTGAATAAGGTTCTTGGGATATATGTTATACAAGATTTTGGGAAGACAGAGAGATGGATTTGGGTATCTGGTAAGACAGGGAGCCAAAGGATGGTGAATATAGGTATTATTAGAGATGACGAGGTAGATAGGAAGTGATCTAAAGGCAGAGGTGGAGAGGACAATATAGAGGGAAATTCAGGAGAGAGGGAAAATAGCAGTCAAATGAACTTTGATGAGTATGCAGATGTGGGTATCCGGGAAGGTGGAAAGTCATGGAATGGGGAATAGATATGGTGTGGTAGATTTGGGAGCATAGATGAGGAATTATAAGCAGAGAAAAGTATAGATAGAGGTTTACCTTGGAAAAAACATTGAGATAGGGATGAAATTTTTTTAAGGGAAAACGTGCCATAAGAGAGTGACACATGTATAAAGGAAACCCAAATTTTAATAGATATTGTAGATGTTTAAAAAAAGTAATAAAAAAAATTATTTTCACTTCAATTTTTCTTCCAAGGTTTATCTCCCATGTAGTGATTTTTATCATCCTCTATATGTGATTTTATTATGAATATTTTTGGAAAATGAGATTTTTAGATCCTATGAATTCTTAATTTAATGTTATGAAATAAGTTTAAGAAACCCATTATTTTTTTCATCAGATATTTAAGATATGATGATTATTAATATTAAGTGGCACACATATGTATGTATGATGATTGTTGGGGTCTTATATCACCCTCAAATTCATTGGTTTAAGTTTATATCTCATGAGATATTCAAGCATGGACAAAATGACTATGTTTACACAGGAATCGATGTGATGGGTTTTCTCACATTTTTATAGGTTGGAATAATTAGTTTATCTACATAAGCATGGGAATAATGGGTTTTCTCACATTAGTATTATTATTCTTATGGTTATTCCAAACTTCCAAGTATTTTAGAAAGTTATGCTATATTTTCAAGATGCGTTTCATTTCCTTGAAATGTCATGTTTTCATATTATTCCTTATTTTTAAAGTATTCTACATTTTTATATCATGGTCCCATGTTATATGGTTATTGATATTTTTTTTGATCCATTCCACATATTTTATTCTTCTTTAATTAATTTTTTATGATATTATAATTATCATACATTTTTTGATCTTTTGATAAGATATTTATGTCTTACACAAATTATCCTTCATGGTTATAGTCTAATCCTTTATTTTTTTATTTTTTTATAAGATAGGCTAATCCTTTATGATATATCTTTTCCCTTACTAAGTGTTTGATCTCACCCCCTTTATAATGTTTTCATTCTCCAGGTTATGAAGATGATTATATCATGTGAGATGTCTATGAATGGTTCTAGAGGATCACAATTATGGAGAAATTTATATAATTGTTATAAAATTATATGCTTATATAGCTAATCTCTATGACAATAATCCTTTATATCTTTGGGTTATAAAAATATTTATGTGATGTATTATATAAATAATGGGATTAATGTATCATTTAAGTTAAGTTTAGAATGTTTCACTTCAGTCATCAGGTGATCCCAACTTTCTAAAGTGATAAAAGGCACTCACCTAGAGAATAGGGGGGCCAATGTCATCTTATCTATATCTCTCGACCACTTTTGGTCATTATCTGCTCAACCTGAACACATGAAACATGCATGATGGCGCACAATCATGCATAAAAATTTATATGGATATGTATTAAAGGGACCACCTACCTCCAAAATAGAATTGCCATCCTTTCCAAGCATTGTCGAACCTCGGCCAAGACCATATGTTCCCCATAAAAGCTTTTATCAACTCCCAAGATCCTACCTCATGTCATAAACCATAAATAATTAATTAAGAAATTCACTATCTATTATTTTATTAAATTCCAAATAGGTATAATCGCCTAAATACTCCCTAAGTGTTCTAATCACACCTAAACCACAACCAATCCTCGCAAAAGGTATATGGAACACCTCTAGAACCATATCGACCAAATACTATATCACACAACACCCATTTGATCACTAATTTCATCCAATTTGGGAAAACCCCCCAAATAAATTCTTCAAGAAACATATCTTTAATGAAATAATTAAAAATAGTGTGCAAACATCATCTCAGGTCCTCCTCTAGCCACCACAAAATGAAATCCCTATCAATTTCACTGTATCCCTCCATTATTCAGTGGAATTTGTGCCAAACCCTAACCAAAATCATATAAAATCAATGGATATATCAAAAAACCAAAATGGAAGAAAATGAAGGGAGGAACGCACCTGAAATTTCCATCAAGAACCATCCCCTAGCATGGGGGATCAAAGAGAGGGTAGATTTTGTAGATTTGGATCTCCTATAAATGTCTCATAAACTAAATGTTAAATGGGGTGATCCATAAATAGGTTTTACCACTTTTTTAAAAATCCACTTGGGCACTATTCATAGTGTGAATAGGGGTTTACACTATGAATTATCCTCCATGAAAAGGGTCTTGAAGCTTAACTTGACATTTTCATAACATAAACCCTTGGTTCATGGTGTGAAATGATTAGGTAGTGGGGTTCTGCTCTCATCTAACCTCATTCACAACATGAACCATTGTTCATGGTATAAATGGCTACATGATACTGAATTTTAGGCCTTTGAGACACATGGACCTTCCCCAACGTCCACCCAAATACTCAAACATCCACCAAGCCACAAGCCACATCCAAAACCATAATTTTGAGGTGTCTATAAGCTTGGATTCCAAATATATTTCTCAGTTCTCAAAAGTAACCCCTCACCAAACCAAAAAATAAAATTTCCTCCCAAAATAACAACCTGGATATCTATGAGTCATTATAAAAGCACACTTTTTGAAAATGTTAGTCATCACATGATCTTTTTATGGTTTATGAAACATATACTCTCGCATGGTGAGTTGATAACCGTACTTCAATGTGATAAATGTAAATTTTCAAATTTTTGGATTAGGTAACTCTGTTTTTATCTTTATATTAAGCCTTGGTGCTTTCTTTTCTCAAAAAAATAATTATGGATTTGGAGAATGCTTAGGATACTGGATAACTGTTAGGATAATAGGGTGGATACTCCTTAGGTTGAGTATTGTATCAATTAATCTAATTGGTCACCTCCTCCCCATTAATTTTTCAAAAATAATACGGATACTTCTATTTTTGGTGGTTGTTGGATGGGTATTGGAATTGTTTATATAAATTACAATGGTTTGTTGGAAAATTTTCATAAATATTTTCCTCCAAATTAGATTATATTATTATCGAAGTTAACACCATATATATGGGATTACCTTTTTACTTCATATAAGGGATGGGGGAATACAATTATTCAAACTACTAGTCATGTTTTATTGATATCCCTAGATTTAGTTGTTGTGAACCTTTCCCTTTTTTTTAAATCTAGTGTTATGGTCAACAAACAAAACACAAATTTTATTGATAAAAACAAACAGTTACACAAGTATAAAATAAGGAATTTTGTTTACATTCCTAACATAAAGCGGGAGTAAATCAGGAGGAAGTTTATACCTCCAAAGAATATCATGAGCAACACCCATATTAGCAAGCCCATCAGCGATCCTGTTTTCTTCATGATACTTATGAGTGACGATGAAGTTGATATCTGAAAGAGAGTTCAGGTAGTCCATCCAGCGCACAGTGGGCATCCAAGCAAGATGAATGGTACCATTCCAGATGGCCTGGACAATCGTACTGGAGTCACTTTCAATCCAGATATTGTTCCAGTTGTGTAGCTTGGATAATGAGATAGCATGGATAATGTTCATCATCTTGGCTTCCAAAGAGGAATAAAACCCACAAGATCCATAGAAGTATTCGAGCGTCTGGTCAAGGTGATTTCTTAAGATGGCTCCACAACCCACTGGTCTAGGGTTGCCTTTAGAGGCACCATCCACATTGATTTTAATCCAACCTGGGGGAGGGGGATGCCAAAAAACTTCAAAAGTAGATAAGTGGTGAGGGTAATTCCCATCAACCCCAATATGCCAAAGAATCCCAAGGTCACACACCAAGTTGTTGAAAATATCCTTTTGAATCGAAGCTGCTTCCCGAATCATGATGAGAATTCTCATTTTACCTACATTAATCTTGAATGAGTTGTTAAAAAAAGTAAGATCATTTAGACCATACCATATTGGATGAAGAAGCTCTGTTACAGCTGCAAAAAAAAGATTCTTGATCTGTTGGGAGTCAGGTAGGTCCATACACCAGTGTATTTGTGAGGCAATAGAACTACAAAACAACCATCTGCACTCAAAAATGTCAAAAATATAATGCCAGAGAGTCGTTTCCATATCACGAGAAATAAAGAGGTGATTAATATCTTCTTGATGTTGGTTACACATACGGCATTTAGAACAGAGATTAACCCCGAAAGCTTGTAAGCAGGTATCTGTGGGAATTCTACCATGGGTGATACGCCAAACTAGAGTGAATCTCAATGGTTTTAACCAGGATTTATTGAAGTTTTTTAAACCAGATAAATTATTGTCATCATTGTTGAACAAGTGATTGTAGTAATTTTTAGAGTCAAGCACCCCATTGTGAGAAGTTTCCCAAATAAGAAATTCATCCATATTAGTGAAGGGATAGCTATCAACAATGTGTTTGATATCCTCAGGTAAACACGGGTTTTGCAAATGCATGATGTTATTAATGGTTTCATTTGAGTGGATAGGAGGTTGGTTATTGGGCATTAAAGAGATCAGGGGAGCGCCAGTCTAGTTATCCAACCAAAACTTTAAATTTGAATCTTTTCTAGCCATCCATCTGGAATTTATCATAATGGAAGTGAAGGTGTTTTTAATGGTGGTCCAAATAGAGGATGTGAAAAAGTGAGAGTGTTTATTTCTAAGTTTGTTAAGGAAACGATCCCTAAGAAAATCCATGGAAGGATAGTTCTTATGAATGAGGTTCCATTTGATCTTGTCTTGAATAGATTCATTAAAATTAGAAAGGTTTTTAATACCAATACCCCCTTTATCAATCGGTTTGCAGCAAGTGGCCCAGGGGACAGTAACCAGTTTTCTCTCTAGAGTACTCCCAGTCCAAAAAAAGTTATTAATAGCAACATTAATGATATTTACAATACTCTTCAGCCATTTTTAAATCATCATAGAGTAAACCAATTTAGAGACAATGGTGGAAGTAACAAGACAAATTCTCCCAGCCATCGATAGGTTATTACCCTTCCAAGAAGAAAGGTGTCGAAGAATATGATCAATGATAGGGGATAATTAAGCCTCTTTGGGTCTACCCCAAAAGATGGGAACACCAAGATAAGTGAAGGTTAATGAGCCCTTCTTAACACCTAAGGTATTGGTGATGTTTAGTTTCCAATAGGAGGTAAAGTCTTTACCAAAGTAAATGAAAGATTTGTGCTTATTAATGTGTTGACTAGACACTTCTTGGTAGTGAAGAAGGATGGCTTTAAGATTATTAACATTTATTTTGTCCCCCTGAAAAAAAAATTCATCGGCATAAATAAGGTTTGAGGGGGAATTCAAGTTTCTAGAGGTAAAGATAGGTTTGATGTTACCTTTTTCTATTGATTGTATAAGTAGTCTACTTAAATAGTCTTTAGCAATTGAGAAAAGAATACCCGAGAGAGGTTCACATTGTCTAACTCCCTTGGAACAATTAAAATAACCTTTAGGGGAGCCATTAATGAGGATGGAAATGTGGGCCGAATTAAAACGGGTTTTGATTCTGTTTATAAATTTATCACTGAAGCCAAATTGCATAAGGACTTTATATATGAAATTACAATCGATGGCATCAAAAGCCTTTGCAATGTCAAGTTTAATGGAAACATTCCCTCCTCGATTTTTTCTATTTAAGATATTTGTGGATTCAGAGGTAAGAAAAATATAGTCTTGAATAGATCTTTCTTTTATAAATCCAAATTTATTCTAGGAGACAATTCTATTGCTAATAGTATCAATTCTATTGGAAATTAATTTGGTGATAATCTTGAAGAGAGATTTTATGAGAGAAATGGGCCTAAAGAGGTGTAATTCATCCGCATTCTCATTTTTAGGGATAAGGACTAGGAATTGAGAATTTAAACCATGAGGAATAATGCCTCTGGAAAAGAAAGTTTTCACCATGTGACAGGCATCATCCTGAATTACATCCCAGTGTTTTTAATAGAACCCATTATTAAAACCATCTGGCCCAGGAGCACCATTCGAGTTTCGGCTAAAGACCGTGTCTTTAATTTCTTGGTCAAAAGGAATACTATTAAGCAAGGAGTTCTCTTTATTAGTAACTAGCGTGGGAATGACATCAGGAATAAGATCTTTATTGATCACAGTTCCATTGAAGAGATTATAAAAGTAAGATATCACATGATTGGCAATTCTTTCCTCAGTGTCAAGAATCTGACCCCCATCTCTAAGATAAGCAATAGGACTATAGGCTTTTATAACTCTATAGAGGGAATTGTAAAATTTAGTATTCATATCCCCATCATTAATCTATTTTTATTTAAAGATTTGATTTTTGATGTTTTCCTTAAAGTTGAGCAGAGTGATAAGTTTAGAGGAAATGTTGTTTTCATGTTGGGAGTCCTGAGCAAAGTTAGAGGAGGTGTTATCCTTTTGAATTTGAGTAAGTTCTTTTTTCTAGAAGGGTGATATTATTGTCTATTTTATTTTCTTTAGATTTTCAGCAGTTTTTGATGACTTGCTTAAGCATTTTCAATTTCACCGGGCAGGAAAACGCACCATTATGACTATGCATATTATCCCCGGACATTTTGATGATATTCATACAGTCTGGGTCAGAGGACCAGGTAGTGTTATATCTGAAAGGGGTCATAGGTTTTTTAGTGTTGTGTGAAAAGCTAACTAATGTGGTATGGTGATCCGAATCAATCTTCGTAATAGTGATACTAGAAATGTTATCTCATTTATCTAGGGCATGGTCATTAGTGAAAGCTATGTCAAGTTTACTAGCCACCATCCTATTATAATTTTTTTCTATACCAAGTGAATTTAGCACCCATTAGATTAACCTCTATAAGGTTATTAATTTCAACGCAAGTTTTAAATTCCCTAGTGGAGATGAATTCATATGGAGGGCCTACTTTCTCACTAGGAGCTAAAATAGCATTAAAGTCCCCAACTATAAACCAAGGATTATGGATAGTGTTTCTGGGTTGGGTGAGATCATTCCAAAGAGTTATCATATCTTGGTATCTATTGCAAGAATAAACAAAATTAGTGTAAATATGAGCATGCTCAAAAATATAATCACAGGTAATAGCTTGATTCGAGCTATTGTAAACACTAACATTCTGCATAGAAGAGTGAGAAAATAACCATAAATATTCAGTAGTTATACCATTACTTAAAGCCCCTAGGAAAGAGTAACCACAGGGGGACGAATGTTTGAATATAGAGGCATAATTTACTTTCAGTTCAGCAATAGCAAAAATTTTAGGGCAGTGAGTATTAATAAACCGTTTTAAAACATTTAAGGTGTCGGGGTTGGCAATCCCCTGACAATTCCAGTATAACATATTCATTTGTACCTTTTTTTGGAGGGGTTTTCCCCTTTATTTTTGGATCTCAAGGTCATTGACCTTGTTGATATTCCAGAAGAAGCCTCCCTTGGAGTACTACCATGTGTAACCTACAATGATTGATGTGAAAGAGGGAGGTTAGAAGCATCTGCACTGCCCAAAAAAATTATATCTTTTTCACCTTGGGTGTAAGTGTTAGAGACAGTGTGTTTGTTTGAAGGATCAACCACACAGTTCCCTTTGGAATCCTACAAAGAAGTATGTTGCATGTCCAGGGTAGCCGGACAGCTTGGAAAGGGAGTAGAAATCATCCTCCCAAGCTGTTCTGGGAGGATCTCCCTGCATTCCTGCATCCTATCCTTGTTTCTCGGGGAGGACAGTAGGGCATCCCTATAATCCTGTTCAACCTACCTATTACTATCCTCTTTTTTAGAGGAGGGCTATGCATCTTGGGTAGTGTTTTTTGAGGAAGAGGTTTGGTTATCAAAGGGAAGATTTTTTTCTTTATTAGAGAATTTTGAGAGGTCATGAGTCTTATTAAATAGATCAGATGGATCAGTGTTTGATCCATTCAGAAGTGGGTTCAAATGAGCAGAATCCTCTGAAGTAGGACCTACTAGATCCAAGTCAGATTGTGGGTGTGAAATAATACCTAGGACATCTTCTTCAATATCATTTCTAATATCCTTATCAACAGTTTCAATTTCATGTTCTTCAGCTAGGTCAGCCCATGCTTTGCCTTTTTCTGATTCTAAATGTCTAAAGGGATTGGTCTTGATAAACCATTTTCCTCCCTTTTATGTGATGTTTCAGGTTTATCAAAAAAAATCCTTCTCCCTCCTATTCTTTTTAACTTCTGTCTAGTCAGTATAGATTGGTTGGGGAGGTTTCTTATGAACTATCCTACAATTGTGAACTGTGTGACCTACTATTTTTCAAAACTCACAAAAAGGGGGTATCCTTTCATACTACAGGTTCACAACCATTTTGTATTCATTAGCAGTGAAGGTAATTTATTTAGGGGGTTTGGTTTCCAAGTTAACTTCAATTATCACCCTAGCATATAGATCTAGGTCCCCATTAAGTGTTCTTTGATCAACTTTGAAGGGTGTACCAATACAAACAGAGAGATCATTCAGAATTTGCGGGTGCCAAAAAAACCAGTTAAGGTTGTAAAAACTAACTCATACCTGAGAAGAATTGTTCCTATGAAAATTAGGATTAAAAGAACAATCCTACTTCGTGAGGTGAAGAAGTCCTGGCTTCAGGTTAAGGTTTCCAATATTCCAGACACTATCAAGGTCAGATTGCGAAGAGAAAAGGATATAGAAGTATCCTTTACCAAGCGGTACCAATTTGCAGTTAGAGAAACCCCAATAGGAAGCAATTCTAGGTTTTAAATCAGAGAAAGACCAGGGTTTATCACCTTTAAGATATGAGACAAGGCCCATTATAGAGAACTTACAGAGTTGAGATCTCTGTTGTATCGCGACTGGATCTGCTTCAACACAAAAACTGCCATCATCCATTTTCTTAATCCTTGTTGACTTCGTTTATGTCATCTTTGTATGCTCAGTACCCATCAAGGCTTTGAGGAAATAGATACCCTTTACCCTCAAATTTGTTGCTTGTGGCGGTTCATCTCTATTCAGATTCGCTGTTTCCTTTGAGTAAAGTTCCCATATGAGATCCGAGAACGCCAAGGAGAAGAGATTGTGAGGGAGGAGTGTTAATCCTCCTCCATTCTTAGTGGATTGGGGTTTAAGAAGGGCACTTTTTGAGCTGAGTTCCGAGATCTTTTCCATCACCTCTTGTCTCTCGTATAACTAGTTTTCTGCAAGAATGTCCCATAAACCTCTTCTCCATTGTGAACCTTTCCCTTTTTGGACTTGTAGTTGATGAAAGAGTCGATTTTAAATTTATCATTGAAAATATTAAATCCATTTTATTTGGTCCAATTTCTAAATATAATAAAATTTAATAAAAATACATAATGTAGAAAATCAATTTTTTGAAAAAATATCATTTTTAATAATTAAGTGAATTTATTCTTATTTCATTCCAATTAAAAATCAGTAAATGATTATTAATTTACTTTCTTCTATATAAATGATATATTTTTATTTAATATCATTCCTTAATAGTGATCAATTTTATTAATTAGGATAAAAAAATAAAACACGTAGCAAAAAATTTATAAAAAATATCTCTTTTTATTATTGAATGATTTCATTCATATTTATTTTGAAACTAGTTATTTATATAATAAACATTCATTGAATTTTATGAATCCATTTATATTAAAATAATTATTTGAATTTTATAAATATGTTTAATTAAAATCATTCTTTAATGTAATAAATAAAAATATAGAATGTATAAAAATATGCATAATAATAGTAATAATGAAAGTAAAATGTTTTTTTTAATATTAGTTATTTCATTAATAATTTGATATTAATATGATCCTAACTTATACTTAAAAAACCCTTAATAACTCTGTATAATCCCTATGGGTGTGATAAGTAATGGTGACATCCTCATGTGGTGATTCATCTAGCACGAATCTCATAGTGATTCCCAAAATCCTAAACTTCTCCACTAAATGATTTAACTCAAGTTGTACTTATTTAAGTTAAGCTTAGGAATGGCCCTGGGAAAACCCTAGTGGTACTGCCTAATATAGAATATCCCATATTCAATATTATTTAAAACATGATCTTATCGATTGTCAAAACACTTTTTAATATGGTTTTAATAATTTCTCAAATAAGTTATTTAATTTAAACATTTCAAATTAAATATTATGAACAATTCATAATATTAAATATAAACTCTTTTACATTTTTTCATAATTTTTTAATTGATAAACACTTTATAAATTATAGTTAAAATTTCTATAGAGCCATTTTATATCCAAATTATAAATCATACCTTATAATTTCAAAAGGTTTTTAATATTTTATTTAATATTATATAATATTTATTTAATAAAGGTTTAAAAACCTTTAATAATTAATTATATACACTATAAAATAAATTAATTTTTAAACATTTTATAAATTAAATAAATATCTGATATTACCTTTTTTTAAATTATACATGTTTTATAAGTTAATTAATTCAATTCTTAATTGAAAATTTAGAAAAATCATGATTTTCTTAAATTTAATATTTAATTTCATAGATGTTCCATAATTTGTTACACTATATCACATTTGATGACTAGTTCTCATGGTCCATGATTGATAGTGGATCATTGTCAATAATATTTTATGATAGGTAATATGGCCTGCGATATAACCTTTGGTGCCTTTAAATTGCATGTAATCATTTGTATCAATGTTGCTAACGTGTTACAATAATTTTTTTACACATGGAACAAAATCATCATGAAACCTGACTCATCATATCATATGCTACAATACATCAAAAATCAAAGAATTGCACTGGATCATTGGATATGATATCCCATATTGTATCGAGCGACCTTACCATGTCTTATGATATCATATATCATAAGTAATGCCACAAAACAATTTTATATCATTTTTTATTATGGGTATTATGATATATAATATGATATAAAATTTCCTCACACTAAAAAATAGTCTTAGCAGTGGTTTTTTTACTACTTGTGGTGGTTTAAACCACCACTACATTGTTTATTGTGGTTATGTAAACCACCACATATTTCATGGTCAGAAACAATTTAGCAGTGGGTTTTATAGTTTAGTGGTGGATTTTATATGTTTTGTTTTTTGGGTACTTAGCAGTGGTTTTTTATTTATTTTGAGGTATTTTTTTAATAAAGATAATGGAAAATAAAATGGTTAAAATTAACATACATGTCTCTAAGTACTATAGTGGTGGTTTTTTTAGCAGTAATTATCAGGAACCACCACTAAACATATAAAGCAAAATCTGTTTAGTGGTGGTTATCAGAAACTGCTTCTAAAGAGATTAAATAAAATGTTATTTAAAATAATATTTAATGAAAAATAATATTCACATAAAAACTAAGTCATACAATACATTAAATCATAAATTCATGATAAATTCATCATATGTATGCAATCAAACATCCATAGTCATATATATACAACCACCAGTCAACCCATAACCTCAGTAATCAATATATACATATAAAATATGTCTACTAACCACTATCAACCCATGACTAATATTTCCATCCCATGACCTCCACTATATCCATGTACTTCCATAACTACAGTCATCCTATGTGAAACCAACCATATCATGACATCGAATGGAATAAAAAGAAGATAAAAATCAGAACTAAACATATTAAATCTTAATTATGATAGAATCATTAATAATATTTAACCATACCATAAAAACTATGAGCCATCATGATTTATTTATTAAGAATTTCATATATCAGAATGGTCAACTCATGCCGACTACTGGCATATGTCACCTACAATACAAACCAAAACATTTAAGAAAAGAAATAAGAAAGAGAACAGGAATAGAATATATTCATAATTTTTCACATAATAGTTACTATTTTTTTTTAATCAAACGGAATAAATTTTAACATAAAATAAATAATATATCATGAAAATAATTTTTAAAACATAAAATTTACTATTTAAGATATGATTCAACACTTGGAACTCAAAAAGGATAAGTATATAACAATATAATCAATTTTTAAACTGACACGTGGTGTTCTTGACATTAATCAATAAAAAAATTAAAATAATTTGATATGGTATAATTTAATATATTAAAAAAATAATCATATGGTGGTTATCCCATTATTTCACATCAATATGAGGTCGTTTCTTATGGTTTTGAGTATTACATGCACGTTTTTGTGTTTTGAAACACAAAAAATGTGTTTATCGGTATCTTGAGAAAACTATAACTCTAATTGATGTGTAGTCAATTCCTACATCTCTCAAATGAATCTGTAGTCATTTTCTTAAAATTTTATTGTCATAAGACATTGTTTTCTTATGCTTTTACCCCCTGGCGCACATTTTTAAAGACGTTGATATCTTTTAAAATTTCTTATTGAGTAACTTTGTGAAAACCACACATAATATGGACATTTTGTATACCCGTAAACATCAAAAACAATTCAATGGTGGTTTTCCCAATATTTCATGTCAATCTGAGGTCGTTTCCTATGGTTTTGAATATTACATGCACGTTTTAATGTTTCAAAACACTAAAAATGCATTTACAAGAATCTCATGGAAGCCGTAAATCAAATTTATGTGGTGTCATTTTATACATTTTAAAAATAAATCTATGATCATTTTATTTTGATTTCATGACCATCTAACATTTTTTTCTTCATTTTGACCACCTGAGACATGTTTTTAAATACTTTTATATCTTTTAAAATTATTTGTTGAGCCATTCTAAGCACACAAAATATCGTATGGATGTGTTTTTGACTTCTATATGTCAAAAATAATTTAATAGTTTTTTCCATGATTTCTCAAAAATATGAGGTTATTTCATATCTTTTAACTATTACATGTATTTTGTAGTGCTTAAAAACACTAAAAATGTGTTTATGAGATTCTCAAGCAAACTGTAACTTGTATTGATGTGGCATAAATTTCTACATTTGAAAAACCAATCTATGGTCATTTTCCTATGATTTCATGGCCATCAGACATTGTTTACTTGGTGTTGGCCCCCTTACACATGTTTTTAAAGTATTTGATATCTTCTAAAATTTCTTATTAAGTCATTTTGACCATACTGCATGTCAGATGTAAATTTTTTCTACTTTTACATCTCACAAATAATTCAAAGGTTTTTGTTCCATGATTTCACATCAATTTGAGGTTGTTTCCTATAGTTTTTACAATTATACACATGTTTTAGTATTTTAAAACACTTTAAAAATGTTTATCAGTATCCTAGGAAAACTGTAACTCAAATTGATGTGGAGTTGGTTCATAAATTTTACAAATCAATCTATAGTCATTTTCTTATGATTTTACATCCATCTGACATGGTTTTCTTATTTTTTAACCTCTAACGCATGTTTTTAAAGACTTTTATATCTTTTAAAACTATTTATTGAGTCATTTCAAGCACATTTTATATCAAATAGATGTGGTGCCTGATCATACACATCAAAAATAATTCATTGATGGTTTTCCCAAGATTTCACCTCAATATGAGGTCGTTTCCTATGGTTTTGACCATTACACACACATTTTAGTGTTTTAAAACACTAAAACACATTTACAAGAATCAAAAAAATGTATCTAGGATTGATGTGAAATTGATTCCTACATTTTAAAATCAATATATAGTCATTTCCTATGATTTCATGGCCATGTGACATTTTCTTTCTTTTTCTGACCCCTTGATGCATGTTTTTAAAGATCTTGATGTCTTTTAAAACTATTATTGAGTCATTCTGAGCACACTGCACATTGTATGGATGTGTTTTCTACTTATACACATCAAAATAATTCAATGGTTTTTTTTTCTATGATTTCACATCAATTATAGGTTGTTTCCTATTATTTTGATCATTACCGACACATTTTAGTGTTTTAAAACATTAAATTTTTTTTTACAAAAATCCCTAGAAAATCATAACTCGGATTGATTTAGATTTAGTTCCTAAATTTTAAAAATCGATTTATGGTCATTTTTTCATGATTTCATAGTCATCTGACATTTTTTTTCTTGGTTTTTTCCCTCTGAATCACATTTTTAAAGATATTAATATTTTTTAAAACTTCTCATTGAGTCATTTTGAGTACACCACATGCCATATGGATGTTCTTTCTACTCATACACATCAAAAATAATTCAACAGTGGTTTTTCCCTGATTACACATCAATCCAAGTTCATTTCATCTGGTTTTGACCATTACACGCATGTTTTAGTGTTTTGAAACACTAAAATTCATTTATAGGAATCCTAGGAAAAAATGTAACACATATTTATGAGGTTTTAGTTATTAAATTTTAAAAATAAATTTATGGTAATTTTCTAATAGTTTTTCATCCATCTGATTCAATTTTTGTTCTTTTACCCCCCCCCCAATGCACGTTTTTAAAGATTTTGATATCTTTTTAAAATGAAAATTGAGTTATTTTGAGAACACTACACATTAGATAGATGTGTTTCCTATTTTTTCACATCAAAAATAATTCAATGGGGATTTTACCATGATTTCACATCAATACAAGGTTGTTTCCTGTGGTTTTTAACATTATATGATTATTTTAGTGTTTTAAATCACTAAAACGTATTTACAAGCATCCTGAGAAAACCATAACTTGTATCGATATGTAATCAGTTACTACATTTCAAAAATAATTCTATGGTTACCTTATTATGATTTTATATCCATCCATCACTTTTTTCTTAGTTTTTACCCCTTAGCACGCATTTTTAAGACTTTGATATCTTATAAAACTGCTTATTGAGTCACTCTAAGAATGCCACACATTGGATAGATGTTTTTCCTGCTTATACATGTCACAAATAATTCATAGGTGGTTTTCATATGATTCCATGTCAATTCAATTTTTTTTCTTATGGTTTTTATAGTTACACACATGTTTTAGTGTTTTCAAAAACTTAAAATTCATTTACGGGAATCCTGAGAAAACTCTAACTTGTATTAACATGGAATGATTTCCTATATTTAAAAAATAAATCTATAATAATTTTCTTGTGATTTAATGGCCATCTAACACCATTTTTTTGGTTTTGACCCCCTAACCGAAATTTTTAAAAACTTTGATATCTTTTAACATTGTTTATTGAGTCATAGATTGAGTTTAGAATTTTCCTTGGAAGGATAAGCTATAAGATTAGAAATTTCCTTAGGGATTGTGACCATTATCATCTAAAATACAAAAACTTGGGTATTTTTCATTTTAAACCACCACTGATCCTATTTTTTCTATAATATACATGTTCTTTCACTTTTTCTTTCAACCTTCAAAATTATCTCTATGCTTTCTGAAAAATGAAACTACTCGAACACCCACTAGGTGTAGCAGTAAATGATGACAATGACCTAACTATAAGATCCCTTCATTTTTTTTATAAATCGATTTAATTGTTTTTGTAAGGCCATGTGAATTTAATTCATGGCTTTAATTAATTCAAAATATTAAAAAAATACAAACCCTATAAATGTTTTTTACCACGTGTCAACATGTCATGAAACCAGACTACACACCCTGTAACTAGTTTTTGTGACATGTCAACATGTAACAAAACCAAATTACACAACATGTAATATTTAATTATTGATTTTAATGGTTTGATAGGATTTATTATAGAAAAGGGTAAATACGTCACAATTTTTACAAGTCATGAAATGGGAATTCACATCATGTAATTTTAACGCCCAACATATTAAAACATGTCTCCAACATCACATAACCCTCCACACACACTTTTCTTTTCTAAATATTCTCTATTCACCACCATCTTTGACCAAATTTATCCTGTACACCTTCTCCTTACACTGAAACTTCTTTTTGCACCACCATCTTCGACCGAAGACCCTCTACACACCTCCCTCTTGGCTACGAGTCTTCTACTGTTGATTTCTGGGAGTCTACTTTGATCTGAAAGTGATCCGGCATCAGATCTTGGATAATCATACCTAGATTTTTAAGGTATTCCTTCTAGTTATTCATATGCTTTTTTATCTATTACTAACGGATTATCTGGTTTTTGTTGAAAGGAATCTAGATGATGATTGTTATCATAGACATTGGGTTTTTGTCACCGCTTCCTCCACTTTCAAGGTAGGTGGTCTAAAATCTAAATCCCATAGTCATGATTTTGATTATTTATTTTCAAGTTATAGAATTTCTTGATTTGTTTAGCAATTTTAATCCCTAATTGAATTAATTAAGGTGGTAAATTAATTAATTGAGATGATTGTGAAATTATGAGATTTAGGGATTTTTGAATGAGATAATTGATCAGAGAATTATTTATTAGATTTTGATATTACTAATTTTAATAATTAATTGTGGGAATAAATTATTATGGAATTGAGATGGTTGAATTGGGTAATTTATTGTGGAATTAATTACAGGTTATGGATGTTGTGAATTGAGATAATTAATAGGCAAATTAATTATGGGATATTGATATCATGATTTGAGATAATTAATTGGAGAATTAATTTTGTATATTGATGCCATGAAATGAATAATTAATCAGCGAATTGATTATGTGACATTGAAATAGTATATTTGAATAATTAATTGGTGAATTAATTTTTGGATGTTGATATTGTGAAAAGATTAATTAATTGTCTAATTAATTAATAGATGTGGAATAATTAATTTATGAATTAATTAATGGAATCTATGATGGGTAATTGTGATAAAAAAGATTAATATGATTAATATTGGTTGATGTAATAATGTGGAAACATGTGACGATGAGATACATGTGAGGTTGTGATAATAAATGGTATACCTTCACAGTTGATGCATGGGTGTTATACATGAAAATTTATGCCAGTGATATACATGCATAGGTGTTAAATGTGGGGGCTAGACATGATGATCTATGCCACTGATATATCTATCTGAATGGTTGAGATTTGGTATGTTAGACATGATGATCTACACCAATGAGATATGCGCATAGTTGAAAATTAGGGTGTTTGACAAAAAGTTCTCATCCTATGATGTATTTTCATGATTGAGAATTAGGGTGCTATACATGACATTATATGCCCATGGAATATATACAGGACTGATAAACAGGGATCTAGATAGGGTGATCTATACCCAAAACATCAGCATTGGACTATGGTTCCAAGAGGCCATAATAATGAGATTGAAATGAAATGGATAATAAAATCCCATTGTTTAAATGAATAGTGAATTAAATATGTAACGTGATTCAGACCCGGCACAGGCCAGAGTAGATATTGAGGTATGGGTGTCCTTGGAAACCCGATAGTCTATGTAGTTTAATAAAGGATAATTGATAATGTGATAACTATTTACTTATGCATTGTAATTATTTCTTTATACAACTTCATTAACTTATTATTAACTGGATTCATTTTAGATATTTTTGGTGGTGGCCTAATGTGTTGTACTCATGCCCTACTCAGGATTCCTGATCGTTACCCGAATAGGATTTGTGTTTTATAGATAGGTTAATAGAAAAGGCTCTAAGTTAGATGGATGAGTTAGGATGGAGCTGGATAAGGGAACCGAATGGGGATCAGGACCCACTTGAGAGTCGTTACTTTCATTATTTTTAGTTTTCATTTTAGAAACTTGACACGCACTTCAGCATGACATGTTTTCTATTTCAGTTTGATATTGTATTCCTGCATTGTTTACCTTGAGTTATTGGTACTAATTATGATTAAATATGTAAAGACCCGGAATTTCCATTTATTTTTTTTAAATATATGGGAATTTTATGAGTCTGCGAAAATTGAGTTATTGTATTTCTGTATTGTATTCCTGCATTGTTTACCTTGAGTTATTGGTAATAGTTATTGAGTTATTCCTACATTTTTTTCGGGTACGTTCAGTAAATGTGCGATCGTTTTTTTGTAACTTTTGAACCGATGCTCGGAATTGAAAACTGAGGACACCGTTGAAATCACATCACCAGTATTCGCTTAAGGAGACTTTCACCTCGACGGCAGTTGGTCGAAAGTGAAAGTTATTTTTTGTTTTTTTCATGAATAAATAAAATAAAAATGTTTAAACATTTTTATTTCTATTTGCTGAAACCTCCCATGGGATGTTATAAGGTGGGGACCACCTGAACTAAAACCTCCCACATGTGTGTTATGGTGGTAGGGACCACCCGAACCACTCTTAAATGTGGGGAAGTCCCTTGGAATCCTCCCAATTAATTTCACCAACATAAATTAATTGGCCTAACCCTTTTTAAATATTAAGTAATAGTGTCGTTGGAATTTTGTAAGGTTCCTAATAAATGAACCGTCATAAATTCCACAATCTTTACTTACCTTTCCCCCTATCCTATGTATATAAAGCTTGGGAGGAGGATTTGGGACGGCTTCACCAAGTGATGAAGCGCTGGTAAAGTGTCGTGATGCCCAACCCTTGGAGAAACATTATGCTTCTCCAATGAAGAACCTCTCTGACGAATAATGCTTCTCCGACGAAGAACGTCGACGTTCTCCAATGCCTTCGACTTCTTCCTCGGGAAATCCTCCAATGTGGGACATCTTTAATCGATGATCGTCCTTCCCTCCTCATCGACGTCAAAAAACAAACAAGGTAGGGTTTTTATTATGTGTGATTATGGATTCCCTTATTCTTCCCTTCTAAAAAAATAATGCAGATCAACTCTCTAACTAGTTGATCCGCAGATGATTTGTTTTTCTACAGGTTTGGTAATAATCATTGTCGAGGGTTATAGAGTTTGGTTTTCTTTATTCAAGGTTTTTGTTGAGCTGCTTGCTACCGCTCAAACGTGGAGGGTGTGGTCCAAACAAACATGTCCCAACCCCTCTTTCATTCTTCATTATTGGTGTGTTCTTCGCGATATAAGAAGGAAGATTTGTTCCACAGCGATGAACGAAGAGCAGCCAGCCAAACTGACTGCCGGCGAAGGCATGACGCATGACCGCGCCGCATGGAAAGGACGTCTGGTTATCTGGATAGCCACGATGGACCGCTGCACCGCGGCCACCCCACCACACTGCGGCCGCCCCGTTGGACTGCGGCCTCTGCCGCCCCACGGCCTCCGCCGCCCAGTGGCCTCCGCCGCCCCATGGCCTCCACTATTCCACGGCCTTGCAGCCCCCGCGGTCTCACTTCCCAGCAGCCCTCCGCGCCCCTTGCGGACTCGCTGCCCATTAGCCCTCTGCGGCCTCACCGTCTCATAGCCTCATGGCCCTCGTGGCCTCACCGCCCTCATAGTATCTGCGCCACCCTCGCGGGCTCGCGCCGCTCTGCAGCCCTCGCGCCACCCAGCGTGGGCCAGGTCGGACCCGGAGGGCTGGGCCAGACCCAGAACAGGCTAGGACAGACTCAGTAGGCTGGGCCGGACCCAGTAGGTTGGGTCGGACCCCACGGTCCGAGTCAACACAAACCGGGTTGGGTCGGACTGGACCCAGACCAACTACAAGATTTTCGCTCTATCGGCCCTAACATTGGTACCAGGCATCCATTTGACAAAATGTCAATGGTTCTTTAAACCTTGGAGCAAGATGGTCCCTTTTGTATACCCCAATTGAGATTTGGATAAAGTTGGGGTACGGTCGGGTTGGATCGAGCACGAATCCAACCGGGCCCTCAAGACTAAAAGGCTAATAACTTACAGACCATGCGTCTGATTGATGCAACATCTATTACGTTGAGACTCCTATGATGTGGCGGTCCTTTGGGATACTTTTTCATGGGACTTTGTGGTAGTTGGAGTATCAAATAGTGGCTTGAGTAGATAACCCTCCCGGAGACAAGCAAGCTTAGTGCGAGAACCCAGTAGCTGGCTGTGACATGAAGAATGAATAGAGATCCTGTGTGGGTTAGAACCGAACGATCATGTGTGGGTCAGCACCGCACAATCCTTTGTGGTTCAGCACAGAGTGATCGTGTGTGGGTCAGAACCGAGCGATCCTGTGTGGGTCAGCACCGAGCGATCGTGTGTGGGTCAACACCTAGCGATCCTGTGTGGGTCAGCACCGAGCGATCCTGTGTGGGTCAGCACCTAGAGATCCTATGTGGGTCAGCACCTAGATATCCTATGTGGGTTAGCATCTAGAGATCCTATGTGGTTCAACACAGAGCGATCCTGTGTGGGTCAGTAGCGGAGCCTCTTAACAGAGTAAGATGATTCAGTAGTTACATCTAATCATTTTTACTTATGTACCTAAGTTATACCTGGTGTGAGATGAGTAAGTACCTTTGTGGTATTCTTTTGTATGGAATACCTATGTGGTACTTACCTTTGTGGTGTTCCTTCCTTTGTGGAACAGTTGATCTTTGGGCTTTTGGGTTGGACTCTATGTTTCCTCATGATTGAGATGGGTATACTTGATAACTTAGGTATATGTATGGGCATATACCTAAGTAGGGTTGTCTGTTGATTTCATGATTTGTGGTTTATCCTTTGTGGATTTTGTGAGACCTTGAGGTTCTTGGGGTCCCTACTGAGTATCTTTATACTCACCCCTGCACGGGCTATGCCCGCACCCTATTGTGTTTGGTGTAGATGATGGACAGTGCTGACTAAGGACGAGAGTACCAAGATTGGAAGTTGCTCAGAGGTGGACTTATATAAGGTGTATCGCATAGACAATCATTCGAGAGTTGTACCTACCCTTTTGGTAGGATCCTTGGCAGGTGTTCATATGAGCTGTTCATTTTACTTGTACCTTCTATTTTACTTGTACTTTTCATTTTTCTTGTACTTTATAGTTAGGCTTGTATTCTGGCTCCTTTTCTTTCAGTACACACTCTTTTTACTATACAGTTCACCTGTGTTTGTATCTTGTTGTGTGCTTGGTTGTGTGCGTTTACAGGTTATAAAGGCAATGCCTTCCCAGTTTTAGGGAATACGTCTTTCGGTGCTAGTCTCCAGCCTTTGTCCTATGGAAGGCGGGCTTGTGGTAGTCACGGCATGGGCCCCGGGGGATGGGCCATGAAAAATTGGTATCATAGGAGTTAGTTCTACCATAGAACATAGGACTCTGATCTTTCTTTTTAATAGAAATATTGTTAAGTTTATTGGGTGTGGTTATTAGTTTAGGGAATCTATTGTTGGTACGGCGGCCAACGTATCCATACACTAGGACCCTAACTTCTGATTTCTGACTCAGTACCTGAAAACACTGAATGTGTGTGTGTGTTTTTAAGAGTTTTCTTTGTGATATATTTGAGTCATCTCACCAGGTATAAATTTTTGACCATGGAGCACATATTTCTTTTCAGGATGCCTCAACGTAGAGAGCCATCTAGGGTTCCAGATATAGTACGCACTGATATCCCACCAAGCGACGAGGCCTTGGTGCAGGGCTCTCATCCAGTGGAGGCACCAGTGGTACCATTACCCGTTGGGCCACCGATGCCACCATCCCCAGCCGCAGAGAGTGCATGCCACTTGAACGCATTGCATGAGTTCCAGCTCCAGAGTCCACCTAGGTTCAGGGGAGATATGGGCCCATAGGCAGTTGAGGATTGGCTGCAGACCATAGTGAGAGTCTTCTGACGGGTAGGGACACTAGCTGATCTCATGGTGATCCTTGTCGTCAGTCTTCTACAGGCAGCAGCAGGCATATGATGGAGCTTGATGCTCCAGGTTCATGATGAGGTGACGGTTCTCTGGGTAGACTTCGAGAGCCTGTATCAGGTAGAGTTTGTCCCAGCGACCCTTCGTGCAGTGCGCATACAGGAGATACTTCATCTACAGTAGGGCATCATGATTGTGGCTCAGTACACATCAAGGTTCACCAAACTCTCATGCTACTCCACTCATATGGTTCAGGACCCATTCTTCAGGGCTTGGACCTTTGAGTAGGGACTCAGGTGGGAGATTAGGGCTTCAATGATCTCACTCAGCATCCCGATGCAGGTGGGGGTGTTAGAGAGAGCCCTCTTATTGGAGAGTTTTCTTGCTGAACAGCCAGCAGCAACGAGACCCACCATCAGATGTCACGTAGTGGAGTCTTCTGTAACTGGCAGCAAACAGACATCACAGAGGTCCAAGAGGACCATACCTACAGGTGTACGACCGCATGACTCGGGGTCGGTAGTGCGGGGCTCTTGAGGCAAAGCAGGACATGCAAGAATCATGCAGTGTTACTCATACGGCGGGCAGGGTCACATGGCTCGTGACTGTCTGACCCGTCGTACGGATGATCAGCAGACGGTCGAGGGACCACCCAGTCAGAGATAGAGGATCGACAGAGAAGGTCCGCAGGGGGCAGGTAGACATGGAAGAGGATCTGGCCATGTAGATGGCGGTGGGCGACAATTCAAGACTTTACAGCCACCACCACCAGGTGGTCCATCCTAACCATAGGGAGCAGAAGGATAAGGGCGAACTCAGCTCCAGGCAGTTGAGGCATACGATCAAGGCGCTCCAGAGATGATACGAGGTATGATCTGTGTCTACTCCACCTTAGCTGCAGTACTTATAGACACAGGTTCCAGTCATTCTTTTATTGCCACTACCCTCGTTCGGATCTCGGATATTCTGACAGAGACATTGGCTCAATCCTTACAGGTAGAGACTCCTATGAGAGTGGATTAGGTGATTACACACTGGTGCCGGTAGTGCGAGCTTACTCTAGGAGGAGAGAGCTTCAGCTGGGATCTCCTAGTAGTAGCATTGAGGCCTTACGATGTCATTTTGGGTATGGACTGTTTATCTACAGTCCATGCTCAGATTGACTGTATTAGGTACAAAGTGCAGTGTGTCCGCATAGATGGGACCAGGTTTACCTTCACTGGTGAGAAGGGAACCTATGTATCACAAGATGGACTTACCCGGAGGAGAGTGTAGTCGATCACTCATCAGTTGGCTAGCTATACCCTCAGAGCAGTTGATGTGGAGAGTCAGAGCTATCTTATAGTGGTGGACCGGTACGCAGATGTCTTCCCTGATGATGTTACGGGTCTACCTCCTCATAGATAGGTGGACTTTTACATTGACTTGTACCCCAGGACAACATCGATATCTACACCATCATATCGGATAGCTCTTGTGGAGATTTGTGAGATGCGGGTACAGCTGGAGTACTTACAGGGGAAAGGGTTCATTCAGACCAGTGTTTTCCCTTTTCCAACCCCAATTTTGTTTTCCAAGAAGGAAGATAAGAGCTTGAGACTTTTTGTTGACAATCGGCGCCTGAATCAGGTGACTATGAAGAACAAGTACCCACTTCCAAGGATTGACGACCTCTTTGATCAGTTGAAGGGATCATGGTGGTTCTCGAAGATAGACCTCGAATCAGGCTATCACCATCTCATAGTACGAGATGAGGATGTGTATAAGACTACTTTCAAATGTCGGTACGTCCAATAAGAGTTCATGGTTATGCCATTCAATGTGACCAACACTCTAGTAGTGTTCATGGGACTTGTGAACAGGATCTTTTAGCCATACCTTGATCGCTTTGTAGTAGTCTTCATCGGTGACATTCTGATCTACTCGACTACTGAGGAGGAGAATTCCTATTATTTGTAGGTAGTACTGGATACACTCTGAGAGCACCAGATTTATGGTAAGCTCTCAAAGTGCCAGTTCTGGATCTGAGAGGTTCACTTTCCGGGACACGTCATCTCGGAGGCTGTAGTTTCGGTGGATCCAGCAAAGATTGAGGCGGTAATTTCTTGAGAGCCACCCAGAAGTGTGATGGAGGTATGAAGTTTTTTAGGTTTGGCTGGATACTATCGGAGGTTTGTGCCAGATTTCTATAGAGTTGCAACAACTTTATTAGCGTTGACGAAGAAGGGGAAACCCTTCATGTGGTCAGAGAGATGCTAGTAGAATTTTCAGAAGTTGATGCAGAGGCTGACTAGTGCCCCCATCTTGAGGATATTGGGGAGGGCATAGGGTACATAGTCTACTGTGACGCATCAGGGACCGGACTCGGATGTGTCTTGATTTAGGAGCGAGCATTGATCGCATATGGTTCTCGACAGCTGAGATAACATGAGAAGAACTGCGCTACCCATGACTTGGAGTTAGCAGCATTGGTCTTCTCCTTGAATATTTGGCGACATTACTTGATGGGAGAACATTTTACAGTGTACTCTGAACACAAGAGTCTCATGTATATCTTCTATCAGAAGGACTTGAACCTGAGATAGTGACGTTGGCTTGAGTTCCTCTAGGACTATGACTTCAAGATAGTTTATACTCTTGGGAAGGTAAATGTTGTAGTAGATGCACTCGGCAAGAGGTCTAGTATACAGCTTCTAGGTGAGGTGAAGGAGCAGCTGCCCGCTTTGCAGATATCCTCTGTGGATCGAGATGGAGTTTCTTTTCTTCAGTCTCTTACAGTCACTCCCCCACTTTTTCAGTGAGTCAGGGAGGTGCAGTGTGGGGACACTGACTGCAAGGCTCGACGTGCTCTAATATCCATAGGACAGACACCTGATGGATTTTATAAAGGTGGGGAGCACGTCATCCTCTTCAAAGGATGTACCATGGTACCAGTATCACTTCAAGAGTAAGTATTGAGGGAGTTCCACACATCCCCTCTAGCGGTACATCTAGGAGTGATGAAGATGTACCTGGAGGATTGACATGATTTGATGAGCCCGTAAGGGGCTCTCCGGCACTAGGTCTCCTATCCGTCGCCTCCTTCCTCCCCTCGTTGGCCACCCTATCCTTGGTTCTCAGCTTGTGCGTTTACGGCACGGATCCTCACAGTCGCTGTTGCGCAGACTCATCATCATCCTCGGCGCTTTTCTTCATTGCTTGGATTCCCTCAAACCCTAGTTTCAGATCTGGCTAGGGTTCTTATAAGGCGCGACGAAGCTCCAAGGTGCGGGTTTCTGGAGCTGCGATTTTGGGTTTTCGTTCTGTTTCGTGATGACTGTACGAGCTTTGGATAGATCTTGCCTTTGGGTGTGGTTTTGAAGGCGGCAACGGGACTTGTTTCATGTTTTGTGTAGGATTTGGTGATGACTTCATTCAGTTAGGTGATTGTTTCTGTATTTCTTTTTGCGGTGGAATGCTTGGTGATTGTTTGGGTCAGATTCCGTCGATGGCGGGTTTGTCGACGGGGTTTGGTTGCTTTTGATTGTTGTGTGGGATGAATCGGGTTCCTCATCTTTGGTTTATTTCAACGATGTTTGAGTTTCGTGATATGCTGGTGATGATGATGCAATGTTCTGAGGGTTTCACCCTCATTGAAATCGGTGAATGGGTTGATGCGCTGATAAAGGTTTGACAGTGCTGGATTCTGGTGAATGGTGTGGTCGACATCCTAGGCTCCGGCGGCAATGGCTGTTCATCGGCGGTTCGGTCGCCTGTCGTTGGCTGGGGTGTGGCTCGAGGTGGCACTCTGTCTGAGGCACCTCGGTTATCGTGTTTGTTATGATGGCATGGTCTATTTGAATTTTAAAATTGGAAGTTTGAATTTTCTGTGGTGGTGTTTGGTTGTCTGGCGGATTAGTCCGTAAGGTTACCGGTAACCCATAAACCGGCTTGTGGAAAATGAAAAAAAAAATGATTTCCAGGATGAAGATGTACCTAGACCTCCGACGACAGCATTGGTAGCCGAGAATGAATAAAGTATTAGCAGAGTTTGTCTCTCGATGCATCACTTTCTAGTAAGTGAAGGATGAGCATCAGGTACCAGTAGGCTTAGTTCAGCCTTTAGAGGTCCCAGAGTGGAAGTGGGATGAGATATCCATGGACTTCATGACAGGACTTCCACATATATCCATAGGTCATGAATCTATCTGGGTGATCATCAACTAGCTCACCAAGTCATCCCACTTCCTATAGATCAGAGAGCAAGGTTCAGTAGAGAGATTGGGACGCCTCTATGTACAGGAGACTGTGCGGTTACCTAGAGTACCATCTACGATTGTCTCTGATTGTGATACATGTTTTACTTCCCGATTATGGAAGGGGTTGCAGGATGCTTTCATGATGAAACTTCATTTGAGAACCTCCTTCCATCCTCATACGGATGGCCAAACTGATTGGACCATTCAGACCCTCGAGGACATGCTACGTACTTGTGTCCTCAACTTTGGATGCACCTGGGAGGATCACTTGCCTTTGGTGGAGTTTTCATACAACAACAACTATCACTCCATCATTGGGATAACACCTTTTGATTCATTGTATGGATGACCTTATAGATCACCTTTGTACTGGACTGACCCAGGGGAGTCACCTGCTCACTAGTTTCTAGTGTTCTACCTTCACCTGCTCAGATACGTGCTCAGTATCCCCACTGGTTCCCTTATTTTGAGTTGTGGCTTACGGGGACGTAAATCCCTGAGGTGGGGAGAATGTAAAGACCCATAATTTCCATGTAATTTTTTTTAAATATATGTGAATTATATGAGTCCACAAAAATTGACGGTGCGTGATTTCGAGGCCCGGTGTGCCCGGAATGAATTTATGAACTTTTTTCGGGTACGTTCATTAAACGTGCGAACGGGTTTTTGTAACTTTTAAATTGGTGCGCAGAATTGAAAACTGAGAACATTGTTGAACTTGCAGTGCTAGTATTCACTTAAGGAGACTTTCACCTCTATGGCTATTGGTCGAGGGTGAAGGCTAGTTTTTGTGTTTTTCGTGAAAGAATAAAATAAAATAAAAATGTTTAAACATTTTTATTTCTATTTGTTCAAACCTCCCATGTGGATGTTATAAGGTGGGGACCACCTGAACTAAAACCTCCCACATGTGTGTTATGGTGGTGGGGACCACCCGAACCCCTCTTAAATGTGGGGAAGTCCCTTGGAATTCTCCCAATTAATTTCGCCAACGTAAATTAATTGTATTGACCCTTTTTAAATATTAAGTAACAGCGTCGTTAGAATTTAGGAAGGTTCCTAATAAATGAACCATCATAAATTCCATGATCATTACTTACCTTCCCACTCTCCTATTTATATAAAGCTTGGGAGGAGGATTTCGGATAGCTTCACCAAGCGACGAAGCACTGGTAAAGTTCTGTGATGCCCAACCCTTGGAGAAACATTACGCTTCTCCAACGACGAACCTCTCCGATGAAGAATGCTTCTCCAACGAAGAACACCGACATTCTCCAACATATTTGACTTCTTCCTCAGGACATCCTCCAATGTGGGACATCTTCAATCAACGACCGTCCTTCCCTCCTCATCAACATCAAGAAACAAACTAGGTAGGGTTTTTGTTATGTGTGATTATGGATTCTCGTGTTCTTCCCTTCTAAACAAAGAACGTGGATCAACTCTCTAACTAGTTGATCTACGAATGATTATTTTTTTTGCAGGTTTGGGAATAATCATTTTAGGGGGTTATAGAGTTTTGCGTTCTTCATTCAAGGTTTTTGTTGAGCTGCTTGCTACCGCTCTAACGCAGAGGGTGCAGCCCAAACAAACATTGCCCGGCCCCTCCATCGTTCTTCATTATTGGTGTGTTCTTCACGATGGAAGAAGGCGGATTTGTGCCACGGCAACGAACGAAGAGTGGTCGGATGACTGCGTCGCGCGGAGAGGACGGATGGCCATCCGGCTAGCCGCAACATACCATCGCACCGTGGATGCCCCACCGCACCATGGCCGCCCCACCGGACCGCGGCCTCCACCGCCCCGCGTCCTCCACCGCCCAACAGCCTCCGCCATTCCGTGGCCTCACAGACCCCGTAGCCTCGCCGCCTAGCGGCCCCTGCAGCCTCGCTGCCCCATGGCCCTCAGCAGCCCCTGTGGCCCTTTGTGTCCCCTAAGGCCTCGCCGCCCCGCGGCCCTCTGTGGCCCCCGCAGCCTCTGCCATTCTGTGGCCCCCGCGGCTTCGTCACTCAGAAACCCTCCACAGCCCCCACAGCCTCACCGCCCAACATCCCTTTGCGGCCCCCATGGCCTCACCATCTAACGGCCTCGCGGCCTCGCTTCCTCTACGGCCCCCGCGGACTCACCGTCCTCGCGGCCTCTGTGCCACCCTCGCGGCCTCGCGCCACTCCGCAACCCCCGCGCCACCCAACACGGTCCGGGCCAGACCCAGCGGGTTGGGTCGACCAAAACTTGGTCGGTTCAGCCCAGGTTGGGTTAGTCCGGGTCAGACCGGACTTGGACTAGCTACGAGCTTTTCGCTCTATCGGCCATAACTTTGGCATCAGGCGTCCATTTGAAAAACTGTCAATGGCGATGTAAACCTTGGAGTGAGATGGTCCCTTTGGTATACCCCACTTGAGATTTGGATAAAGGTGGGGTATGTTAGAGTTGGATTGAGCATGATTCCAACCGGGCCCTCGGGACTAAAAGGCTAATAACTTACAGACCGGGCGTCTGATTGATGCACCGTCTGTTGCGTTGAGCCCCCTAGGATGTGGCAGTCCTTTGGGATACTTTTTCGTGGGACTTCATGGAAGTTGGAGTATCGAATAGTGGCTTGATGAGAAGACCCTCCCAGAGACAAGCAAGCTTAGTGTGGGAACCCAGTAGCTGGCTGTGACGTGAAGAATGAATAGTGATCATGTGTGGGTTAGCACCGAGTGATCCTATGTGGGTCGGCACCGAGAGATCCTATGTGGGTCAGAACCAAACGATCCTGTGTGGTTCAGCACCGAGAGATCCTGTGTGGTTCAGCACCGAGCGGTCCTGTGTGGGTCAGCACCGAGTGATCCTGTGTGGGTCAGCACCGAGCGATCCTATCTAGGTTAGCACCTAGATATCCTGTGTGGGTCAGTACCTAAAGATCCTCTGTGGGTCAGCATCTAGAGATCCTCTATGGGTCAGCATCGAGTGATCCTGTGTGGGTCAGCAGCAAAGCCTCTTAATAGAGTAAGATGATTCAGTAATTACATCTAATCATTTTTACTTTTGTACCTAAGTTATACCTGGTGTGAGCTGAGTCAGTACCTTTGTGGTACTCTTCTGTGTGGAGTACCTATGTGGTACTTACCTTTGTGGTGTTCCTTCCTTTGTGGAACAGTTGAGCTTTGGGATTTTTAGTTGGACTCTGTGTTTCCTCATGATTGATATGGGTATACTTGATAACTTAGGTATATGTATGGGCATATACCTAATTAGGGTTGTCAGTTGGTTTCATGCTTTGTGATTTATCCTTTGTGTATTTTGTGAGACCTTAAGGGTCTCGGGGTCCCTACTGAGTATCGTTATACTCACCCCTGCATGAGTTGTGCCCACACCCTGTTGTGTTTGGTGTAGACGACAGACATCGCTGACTGAGGACGAGAGTACCAGGACTAGAGGTAGCTCGGAGGTGGACTTAGATGAGGCGTATCGCAGAGACGATTGTTCTAGAGCTGTACCTACCCTTCAGGTAGGATCCTTAGTGGGTGTTCATAGGATCTATTCAGTTTACTTGTACCTCCCATTTTACTTGTACTTTTCAGTTTTCTTGTACTTTATAGTTGGGCTTGTATCATGGCCCCTTTTCTTTCAGTGCACACTCTTTTTACTATATAGTTCACTTGTGTTCGTATCTTGTCGTGCACTTGGTTGTGTGTGTTTATAGGTTATAAAGGAAATGTATTCCTAGTTTTATAGAATATGTCTTTCAGTGCTAGTCGCCAGCCCCTAGCCTATGGAAGGGGGACTTGGGGTAGTCACGACATGGGCCCCGGGGGGCGGTTCGTGAAAATATATGCTTCATATATTGTATATTTCTTTTTGCTGGTGTTTTACTCTAATAAAAGAGGGTATAGTCTCCCTGTGACTAAATTACTATACCCTCACTACTAGTCAAAATCCTTTTTCATACAAGGAGGTGTTCTTGAGGTCATGTGGTGGTTCGGCTCAGGGCACCAGTGTGTGGCACCCAGGTTGTAACGTTAAAAAATGGTATCAGAGCACCAGTTTTCTTTCTTCTTATTTTGTCTTATTATTTGGGAAAGGTATAAAGAAGACTAAAAATATTTGGGGCTGGTTTATGATCTCTTGAATGGGAGTTGTAGACCCATGTATGGGGGGAAACCCAAGTACTCAGGGTGGGATTGTTGTTATTGTTGTTTGCTATTACAGTTGAATATTATTTCACCTTGGGAGATGTACTTGTTGTGTGATGTGATTTTGTTTTTATTAGTTTTTGAAAATTGACTCATAGCCTAGAAAGTAAAGAAATTTGAGTCTACATGCATCATTATATACACTAAAGATTATTGAAACATGCATAATTTAGGTCATGCACAGGAAAACGGGTTATGGGTAAGATGTAGAACTTGACTGTTTTCCCTTGCTTCTAAGAATTAAAATGAAAATGGTTCCCAATTTGAAATTTAAATATGATGCAATAATGATAATAAATGGGTATCTAAATGAGAAATTGAATATGAAAATGTGTTTACCCTTTCTAACCATGACCTAGTTGTAGGATTATTAAGGGTAGTGATAGTGCATCAGTTTTGACTATGTGGAGAGGTTTTGGGGAAGAGACCAGTTGTGTCTTGTTGTGTTTCCCTCTTATGTAAACGTTTTAACCTTGTGAACTATGTACTAAGGTGAATGTTTGGATTTATAGAGATGTGACTCTATGACGATGCTTGTTGAGAGGAAGACCAAAGGACATGGTAATGGATGATCCTCCAGTGGTGGAACCCAGGGTACCGATAGTGTCGGGTGAGGAAGAAGGGGATAATTTTTGGGAGAACTTCACTCACTTAATTTAATTAATGGAAGAGTCCCAGGGCGGGTTGAGAAGAGCATGTTTGACCTGACAAGGGAATTTCAGCTGCAGCACCCTTCGATTTTTACTGGGGAGGGTGGACATGAGGGAGTTGAGTTCTGGGTTGAGTCTATCGAGATGATACTTGAACATATAGAGACTCCAGCTGAGAGGAGGTTTAATTTGGCTACTTATATGATTTAGGGATCAAAAAGATGTTGGTAGGAAATTCAAACAGAGACTAGAAAGACTGATGGTATGTTGTGGAAGGACTTTTTAGAGAGGTTATTGGAACACTTTAATCTAGAGATGTTGACGTATGAAAGAGTAGCAGAGTTCATGTGGCTAACTCAGGAGAGCATGTTCATGAGGGACTATATGGGACACTTTATGGATCTAAAGTTATTTTCCCAGTATTGGAAAGAGATGAGATGACTATATTGATAAATTTCCATGATGGACTTAAGGGCATGATTAATTCCCAAGTTAACCTCTTTCGGTTAAAGAAGTTTGTTGAGGTGGTGGATCAGGCTCTCACAAATGAGGGGAACCTGAGAGAGGATTACAATGTAGGATAGTTGGTTGCTACTGGATGATCAAGAGGTATAATTTATAAGAGCAGGAAGCGCCATTATGACAACTTTAGCTAGAACAGTGGGAAGCATAGTGACCTTTTAGGAGGATCAGGTACTCATGATCTTACTCAAGTGTTTTTCTACTAGTGTGGTAAGCTGGGACACTTCCGGAAACATTTTCCCATACCACCATTGGAGTGATGATATTATGGAAAGACGGTACATCTATGAAGGTTCTGTAGGAACCCATAGTATATGATTAGTGATGGAGGATCTAGATTGAACCAAGGTGCGAGAAATGGATCTTTTTCACCATATCAGTTTAGAAGCTAGAGTTCTACTGGTCGACGAGATAGAGGCAGTGGATGTAGTTATTCTAGTAAAGAGCACCCACATCAGTAGATTGTTTTAAGTTAGGGGATTCAGATGGAATCACATGGAAGAGGGGTAACATAGTTTCATGCAATATAGCCTACACTTGTGGATAGTGAGGTTAGACCATTAAAAGTGAGAGGTACAATTGTTGTAGAATTTATATTATCTTTTTCCTTATTTGATAATGCTTCCTCTCATTCCTTTATATCTTCAAAACTTTTTAATGGTTAGATCTTGGTAGTGGATTTTATGAGCAAGGTTATGATGATAGATACACTTTTGTGAGTATGGTCTAGGGATATATGTATGTTAAAGGAATATTATATTGAGATTGGGGAGTATAGTTTTCTTTTGGATCTCTATATTCTTGATATGGAAGGCTTCAACCTAATTATGGGTATGGACTGGCTAGTCACATACCGAGCCCACATATACTGTTATCATAGGATAGTTATGTTTACATATACTAAGGGTGACCATTACATTCGCCAGGAAGAGTGGGATATTCAGGCGGGCCAAGTAGGGCCAATTACTCAGCAAATGGGAGAGCTCACAACCTAATTTTCTAGTTTATTACTAGATGATGGGGGTGTTAGGAAAAATTTCCTTCCACCAGTAGTGTATTTGTTTCCATATGTGATTATTGAGGAATTCTTAGAGCTGCCACCTGAGAGAGATGTGGAATTCACTATTGAGATCATGTCGAGGGCTGACCCAATATCTATTTCACTATACAAAATGGAACCAACAAAGCTTCAAGAACTCAAGAATCTACTATAGGGGTTTTAGGATAAGGGATTTATCCATCCGAGTACATCTCTTTAGGGATCACCTGTGTTTTTTGTAAATAAAGATTATGATAGTTTGCATTTAAGTGTCGATTACCATAATTTGGACAATATTAAAATAAAGAACTACTATCCTCTTCTGTGTATCGACAATATGTTTGACTATTTAAAAGGATCTTGTGTGTTCTCAAAGATCAACTTGATATCAAGGTATCATCAGTTAATATTTTGGACATCTTATATACCGAGGACTGCTTTTAGAAGTAGGTATGGCCTATATGAGTTCATTGTAATGTTTTTTGGGTTGACGAATGCACCATCAGTGTTTATGGTCTTGATGAACACAATCTTCCATCCATACCTGGATCAATTTTTGGTGGTATTTGTGGATGAAATCTTAGTGTACTCCAAGACTCATGACGATCATGCCCAATATCATGTCATCGTTCTGAGCACATTGAGAGAGAATAAACTATATTCCAAGCTATCTAGGTTCTAGTTTTGGATTGATTAGGAAAACTTCTTAGGTCACATCATCTTAGAGGAAGGTCTGTTAGTAGACCCATAGAAGGTCCAAGTAGTGGTTTCTTGGGAGTATCCCAAGAACATATTCGATATTTGTAGATTTTTTGGGTTAGTTGGATATTACAAGAGGTTCATCTAGAAATTTTCTCATTTGGAAGTGACTCTTTCAGTTTTGAACAAAAAGGGATAAAATTTGAATGGTCTAAAGTGTGTGAAAAGGACTTCTAGGAGTTGAAGAATCATTTGACATCGGCACCAATTTTGATCCTACTTGAGTCAGGTGAGGAGTACATAGTGTATTTTGATGCTTCTAGGATCGGACTCAAAGTTGTGTTGATGTAAGGAGATCGATTTTTGGTGTATGGGTCTCTACATTTGAGGCCACATGAACAGAACTACCCGATATATGACCCCGATTTGGAATCAGTGGTTTATGATTTAATGTGTTGGTGGCATTAAATATTGGGAGAGAAGTTTACGGTGTTTACCAATCACAATAGTTTGAGATACTTCTTTTCGCAAAGTGATTTGAATCTTTGGAAGTGAATATGGGTTAAGTATATAAAGTCCTTTTATTTTGATCTAGCATATACACCTGGGAAGGGAAACGGTGTGGATAACGCTTTGAGTAGGAAAACTCAGAATCAGGTAGTTCGTGAGTCTATTGCTAAGTGGAAGATGATGATGTTTCTAGAAGAGATGCATGTTGTGGTTCTGGAGAGTTGGGATTAGATGACTCTTGTATCAGTTTCAGTAGAGTTGGAACTTTTTAGATGCATCAGGGATAGATAGTATGAGGATCCAGAGTGATTATCCTTGAGGGAAATATTTAAAGTTAGGGAGAAACCTTCAAACTGGTTAATAGATGAGGATGGTATCATCTATATGAATAATTGAGTTTTTGTGCCTGTGAGCATATGAGTGGATCTCATGTGGGAATTTCATGCCTCAAAGTGGACGGTACATCTAGGTGTGACCAAAATGTACCATAAAATATGATGATAGTTTTGATGTATGAGCATGAAAAAGTATATATCTAGGTTTGTGACATGATACCATACTTATCAGTGGGTGAAGGTAGAGCATCAACGATCTGGAGGTCTGTTGTAGCCATTGCCCATTCCAGAATAGAAGTGGGACAATGTGACCATGGACTTTGTGGTAGGTCTTTTGAAGACACTTAGGAACAATGATTATATATGGGTTTTTGTGGATTGATTAACCTAAGTAGAACATTTATTTCCAATACATGAAACCTTTATAGTAGATCATTTGGGAGAACTATATGTTCGGGAGATAGTCTATCTACATGGGGTGCCACAGACTATAGTTTCGGACTGTGATTCACATTTTAATTCATGATTCTAGTAGGGCTTATAGAAAGATCTTGGTACGTAGTTATTATTGAGTATGGATTTCTACCCATAGACAGATGGTAAATCAAAGCATACAATACAGGTACTTGAGGATATGATGTGGGAATGTGTGATTGACTTTGGTGGGTCATGGGAGAAACACCTAGCTTTGGTTGAATTATCCTATAACAATAGTTATCATGAAACTATACAGATAGAACCATATAAGGCTCTTTATGTTAGGTCATGTAGATCAACGCTATGTTGGATGGAGGCTGGTGAGTCAGAGATGTTGGGACCTAGTCTCGTGCAGGAGACAACGAAGTAGGTGTAGTTGGTTTGAAAACATATGGATACCACTCAGAGTAGGTAGAAGTTTTATGCTAACAAATGGAGATGACCCCTAGAGTTTATAGAGGGTGATCTTGTATTCCTTCAAGTGTAACCTAGGTTGGGTCACCGCATGATACGAAGGAAGGGAATGTTGTCTCCTAGCTTTTTTTGATCTTTTGAGGCAGTGGAGAGAATCAGGATGATGGCGTATTGATTGGATCTTGCACAGAAATAAAATTCTATGCATGATGATTTCCATTTATCAAAACTAAGGTGGTATCAACCCAACCCTTATCATTTGATCGATATGGATGAGGTTGACCTGGAGATAGATGTGTCCTTAGAGGAGCATCTGATATGTGTGTTGGACTGCACTAAGAAAGTGTTTTAGGGAAATGTTGTGCTGATAGTTTATGTATTATGGAAATAGATACATGTGAAGAAGGAGACATGGGAAAGAGAGGTAGATGTGCAGGCTCAGTGGCCAGATCTTTTTGACTTGGAATCTTAGAGATGCTTGAGAATGCAGCTCGAGGATGAGTTGTTATAAGGTGGGGATATTGTAAGATCCCAACATTTTTTTATTGTATAAATCCTTTTCATTGTTTGTGGTAGACCATGTGAATTTAATTCATGGAATGAATTAATTAAAAACCTTAAAAAAATTAAATACCCTGTAAATTTTTTTCACCACATGTCGACATGTTATGAAACTAGATTACACACCCTATAACTAGTTTTCATGACATTTAGGCATGTCACGAAACCAGATTACACCATGTGTAATTTTAATTATTGTTTTTTAAATGGTTTGATGGTATTTCTTATAGAAAAATGGTAAATAAGTTATCATTTTTTACATGATGTGAAATGGGAATTCAGGTCATGTAATTTTGAAAATCATCATATTAAAAACACATCTCTAGTGTCGTAAAACCCTCTGCACATGCTTTTCTTTTTCATAGACACCTCGTGCATCACCATATTCGATCGAAGACATCTTTAACACCTCTAACTTGGACCAAAACTCCTCCATTAATCACAATCTTTGACCAAAGACCCTTTACGCACCTCCCTCTTAGATTCGGGTCTTTTGTTGTTGATTCTCGAGAGTCTTCTTTGATCTGAAAGTGATCTAGCATTAGATCTTAGATATCTAGACCTAGATTTTTAAGGTATGCCTTCCAATTATTCATATTCTTTTTGATATGTTTCTAATGGATTATATGGTTCATATTGAAAGGAATCCAGAAGACAGTTTTTATCGCAGACATTGGGTTTTTTTCACCACTTCCTCTACTTTCAAGGTAGGTGGTATAAAATCTAAATCTCTTAGTCATGATTTTGATTATGTATATGCAATTTGTAGAACTACTAGAGTTGTTTAGAAATTATAATACCTAATTGAATTAACTAATTTGGTAAATTAATTAATTGAGATTATTGTGAAATTATGAGATTTAGTGATCTTTGAATGAGATAATTAATTAGATAATTAATTACAGGATTTTGATATTACTGATTTTAATAATTAATTATGGGAATAAATTATGATGGAATTGATATGGTTGAATTGGAAAATTAATTTAGGAATTAATTATGGGTTATGGATGTTGTGAATTGAGATAATTAATTTGGAAATTAATTATGGGATATTGATATCGTGATTTAAGATAATTAATTACGAAATTAATTATGGGATATTGATTCCATAAAATAAATAATTAATTAGTGAATTAATTATGAGACATTGAAATATTTTGTTTGAATAATTAATTGGTGAATAAATTATTAGATGTTGATATTGTGAAAAGATTAATTAATTTTCAAATTAATTAATGAATGTGGATTAATTAATTTATGAATTACTTAATGGAAGCTATATTGGGTAATTGTGATAAGAAGATTAATATGATTAATCTCGGTTGATGTGATAATGTGAAAACATGTGATGATGAGATACATGTGAGGTTGTGATAATGAATGGTATACCTGAACATTTGATAAGTGGGGTGTTAGGCATGGTGATCTATGCTAATGATATACATGCATAGTTCTTAAATGGGGCCAAGACATGAAGATCTACACCACTGATAGATCTAATTGAATGGTTGAGAATTTGGATGTTAGACATGATGATATAGACCAATGAGATATGTACTTAGTTGAGAATTGGAGTGTTGGACATGACTTTCTAAGATTATGATTTATTTTCATGATTAAAAATTGGGGTGTTATACATGACGTTCTATGCCCATGGTATATATGCAAGATTGATAAACGGGGAGCTAGACGTTAAGATTTATACCCAAAGAATCAGCATTGGACTATGGTTCCAAGTGGACGTAATAATGAGATTGAAATGAAATGGATAATGAAATTCCATTGTTTAAATGAATAGTGAATTGAATGTGTAGCATGGTTCATACATGACATGAGACAGAGCAGATATTGAGTATAGGTGTCCTCAAAAACCTGGTAGTATATTTACTTTAATAAAGGTTAATTTATAATGTGATAACTATTTACTTATGCATTGTAATTATTTCTTTATAAAAATCCATACACTTGTTATTAAATGGATTGATTTTAGACACCATCAGTGGTTGCCTACTAAGTTATACTCAAACCCTACTCATGATGCCTAATGAACACCTGAATATACTTTGTGTTTTATGGATAGGTTAAGGGAAAAGGAACTAAGTTAAATAACTAAGTTGGTATGGATCTGGATGAGGGAACTAAATGGTTATTGGGACCCTCTTGGGAGTCGTCGGTGTCTTTATTTTTAGTTTTCATTTTAGGCACTTGACACGTACTTCGACATGGAATGTTTTCTATTTTAGTTTGATATTGTATTCCAGCATTGTTTATCATGATATATTTGTACTATTTATGATTATATATGCTTCCTCTATTGTATATTTATTTCCATTGGTATTTTACTCTGATAAAAGAGGGTATAGTCTCCTTGTGACTGACTTACCAGACCCTCGCTACTAGTCGGTGGGCTTTAGCATATGGGGAGGCACAACTGGGGTCATGTGGTGGTCCAGATCTGGGCATTGGTGTGTGGAACCCAGGTAAGGATGTTACACTACCAATGATGGTTGATATAGTAGGCCCATAACCTATCCCCCATGCACACTTGGTATGCTCCTTCCATAAAATGATTACAACGAAATCATTCTGGGAAAGCGATGATGATTATAAAGGGTTCACTTCCTAGGCTTCTTGAATTTTAACCTGTTAATACAAAAATATTAAAAAAGATTTTTTAAATTATCTAAAATTTATAATATAATCTAATTAATAAATTTTTCATTACTATTTAATAATATTTTAGTACTATAAAAACATAGTAATGAAAAATAAATTATAACAACAAACAATCCTTAAACCCAATTAGTTGGGGTCGGCAACATGGATCAAATAGTGCCAATAAAGATAATTGGCATCGTTTGATCCATGTAACTAGCCCCAATTAATTGGGTTTAAGGATTTCTTTTTTTTTATAATTATTTATCATTATTATGTTTTTATAGTAATGAAATCTCATTAAATAGTGATGAAAAGTACTTACTCTAACATCTATAGTAGGTTCATTTACAAAAAATCTATCAGGTTTTCTATGAACTTTAAGCCACATCTTTATCCAACCAACTTGGTAAACTAATTCATTATCCTTTATAATATATATATATATATATATAATTTATAAAAAAACTATTAGTTATAATAAAATAATATAAATAATAATGGATAAAATAAAACCAAGATTGTTCTTTTTCTAGAAAAACTTTGTGAACCAGTGATATGAGAAATGACTTGTTTTTTATGATACACTATATTTTTATTAAATAATTCATAAATTTTAGTAACATTAATAAAAATTAAAATTTTATCATATTTATCTTATTATGATACTGTAAAATATGCAATTACCTCATGAGATGCAAATCTTTAAATATCAATAAATATCTTCCACTACTCATGAGACACACCTTCAGGAACTTTATCATACATTTATTAAGAGATCAGAGATGTGTCATTAAAATCATACCATAGTATTCATTTAAAGACTCTTCATTTCTTACCCAAAATTTTTAGGGTCTAAGGGTGTGAAACGGAGTGAGGGACATCAAAATTAAAAAGAAAATATAGAAATAAAAAACATAACACTTTATATGTATATTAATAATTTTAATCATTCCATTTAAATTAGTTATCGATGAATATTAAATTAATATTACCTTTAATTGGTTATAAAACAAATCATTTTTTCAATTTGTGGTAATATGCCTTCAATATTTATAATTAATGGGAAATATCTTCATCTCGCAAGAAAGTTGACTAAGAATCTATCCATAGATCCTGACAGCATTACCAATATGCACCCCAAAATCCTCAAATAGAATGATAATTTTGAAGTCTTTAAAGTACTACACATTTTTTGTGTTGATGTTTTTATATCTTTTACTGTTATCTTTATCTATTTGAAAAATTCATTAAACAATTAATAAAATATATGGTTTTTTATATAATGACATACATACCAGTAATGGTAACTCACTAATATACCCTAGATGGAGGGGTGAACAAATGCTCTATCACTATAGGTGCATAGTATGGTGGGATACCAACATCATCTGGGGAAGATTCTTGCTCACTAAAATTTATTGGTACAACATAATCACTCAAATCCATTGAATTTGATGGTGGTGGTGGTGTGCTCGGAGATGTTGATCAGCTAGGATCTTAAATTTTTTTGTTCTCATAATTCCAAAAATTCGAACAGTTTTGAATATATTCAATGTATAAAAAATTAGAATTAAAATATTTTTACAAAAAAGGAAAAAATAAAGCAATATATATATGTATGAAACACTTATAAATGAGAAATTTTAATATAGTTTCATTACCAATTTATGAATTCAATTATATTCAACTTCATTGTTATCGTCCTCCATTAAAATGAGTTATTAATTTTCACCCTATCTTGTAAGTTATATTTTTACAATATTTTTAGGGAAATTTTTTTGAACGTTTTGTGGTTGTTGAGGTTCGCTATCAAAAAGTACCAATTGACCTTCATCGCTTGTATCATAAATGTCACTCTGTTTTAAGTGTACAAAAACACTCTAACTTTTATTTATTTCATCATCCACATAATAAACCATCTTATCTTGTGAATCCAAGATAAATGGATCATTCTCACAAATATGAATCAAGAGAGAGAAGTTGAAAAATGTAAAATGTAATGAATCTTTCATTATAACCCTATCAATGTTTACCCGCTTGCATTTGAATAATATAACTAAAAATTGACCATGGTAGTTTAATTCGATTATATCAATTATCTTTCCATAGTATTTCACCTCTACAAGTGTAAATACAGCACTATTTTGAGTTTTCAATCCTTATTCATAATAAATTGTGCAAAACATGAATCCATGAATATTATAGGCATCAAATATCTTAACCTTATTTAGAGGATCTTAAGCCAAAAACTTCAAATCGTTTTATATTTCAACTCGATTCTCAACATTCATTATCTAGAAAAGAATATATGAGCTGTTAAATTTAACATATTCAAAATAATTACATGTTAATAATATGAATATGAGTATATACTTACATGATGGTTGTACCATTTGAAAATATACTTATTAAATACTTTTTTTAATTACATCTCATATCGAGCTTAAACCCTTAGTCATATCTTTATTGAAAATCTTAATTTTTTAATAAATGGATCTTCAATAAGTCTATTTAGTATCACATATCTATGTTCTTATAGTAACTATAATTTAGTCACCATAAAATTTGACCCCTTTCCAACTTTTCATCCTATAGTTGGAAATACCGATGATTGGTTTTCAGAATGAGAATTAGGGGACATATTTTCAATATGACTAACATGATTGAATCTAGTATCAATCCCATCCAAATACCTAGAAAATAATGTTAAGAAATATTTGGATATGTAACCTTCAACTATAGAGCCTTATGGTTGATCTTTATTCCTTGCATATGATTTCAAATGACCTAAGTACCTAATGAAAAAAACAAGAAACATAATAAAAAAATTATAGAATGATTTGATAAAATTGAAATCATCAATGAAAATAAAAAATATATTAACATACCTCTCAATTGTATACATCCATTGATAGTGTACCAGTGTATCAATTGTATCTTCTTCCACCAAATTAACATTCAAATAAATCATGACTTTGAAAAATTAAGGGGGGAATAACATCTCTAAATGACAAAGTTTCAAAACAAATCTTTCTTAGAGTTTATAAAGCTCATTTGGATTTAGAGTTTTTCCAAAAATCTCTATGAAGAAGGTACACAACTCAACTAGAACTGCAATTACTTTTTAAAGTGGTTTATTACTCAATGCTAATAGAAAAAACTGATCCATGAGAATATGTGAGTCATGACTTTTCAATCAATGTAACTTTAAATGTTTTAATTCAACACACCATGAAATGTTACTTTAATATCCATGTGAAACTTTTAAGTTATTTAAATTTCAAAGGAATATATATTTCTCATGAGTTTTCATTGTAAAAATAACTGAAGTATACTTTCAATTCTCATTTTCCCACAAATCACAGTTTATATTCATTAATTTCAAATCCTTATGATCATTAAGGTGATCCTTTGATTTCCCCTACTCATTTAGAAATGCAAAAATTACATTGTCAAAAATGTTCTTCTCAATATTCATTATGTCAAGATTATTATGTATCAAATTAAACCCCAAATAAGGAAGTTTGAAAAGTATACTCATTTTATTCCACTATTTTGTTATGGCTACTTTGGATATTGTACCTCATACCCTTTTCCCACCTTCTTTAAACCTATTACATTTTCCAAATTCTATAATAAAATTTATTAAATATCCCAAGATTTTTTAACAAGAAAACACTTTTAGAAACTTTTTCAATTCAATATCTCTATTTAATTATGTCTTACTAAACCTGAATTTATAAGAAGCATTAATAAATCAATGATGACACATAAAACACCATTTTTTACTATGAGGTAATCATTAAGGTTCAAAATAAAAATTAAAAATTAGACAATCCAAACCAATATGAGTGTTCCAACCAGATAATTTTCTTAGTCTATTAAGGTTACTACTTTTTCACATTAAATAAACATAAATTTTGAATAGTTTTTTCATTGAAGCATCGTATGTTTCCATGTCGTCAATGTAGGTTCCAGGCGCAGCAGATGGGATGGTGACCAACTTTAATTTTTTTCCATATTCAATGAACAATCTGGGATCTATGCGACAATGAACACTGTGATCCACATAATTGAATCAAATAAATAGGAAAAAGGAATAAAAACCTAGAACTGAGAGAGAGGATCAATATATTTTGTTTATAATTAATTTAATTAAATAATAATTACCTCCAAGGTGATTATTTCTTTATTGATGTGTTCATACACAGATCTGCATGTGTACCATCATTGTGTTATAAAGCTCAAGGGTGGATCTACTCTAGCGGTGATCCACATGTGTTTCACATATCTTTGAACATCGCTGAGTGATTCTATAGGTTCTAGCATAGAATATCCTTGTGCATGCGATGTATTCCTTTGATCACCTTGAGAATCGCTTCTAAAGTGTTCTCCTTGATCCGATGGAAGAGGATCTCTCTCATTCTTGATAGCATTCTTAGAGAGGGATGAACTCTATAGGCTTGAGAGCTTTTCTCTAATTTTTTGTGCACAACACCATTAGCATCACTTGGCTAATGAGAGAATAATATAACTAGGCATTTATTTCACTAGGGTAATAATAAATAATTTTCACAAGTGACTTTAATTATTTCATTAATCCTAGACAAAACCCCATGTCAAATAATAATAGCAATATTATTATTTCCTGACGTGCAATTAACTTGTGAGTTATAATTAAATATTATTTAATCAAATAATATTAAATATTATTATTTCTCAATTGACTATTAAACTTGGTCTTCCAATCCTCCTCAATATTTATTAATTATTCGTCCTACAATATATTCTTTTGAATAACTAGTAATGAAATAAATGATATCAAGAACACGTGAATAATTATTAAACCATGAATGAGAATAATATTTATTCAACTTGTTAAATAATAAATTATTTAACTAAGATACTGGATCCACTCAATTTGTGACCCTCTAGGCCTCTTTCTCACTGGCATTAGGCGAAGCATCCTAAAGTTCAAAGTTAGCATATAGAAACCCACTAAGGAACCCATAGAGAAATAAGTTAATGCCACAATGACATATTACCGCATATGAATGTTTACCATGTAATATAATACCTTTATATTGGTATCTCTAATCGAGAAGGTTGCATGCTAGTGTCATCAACCTATATGCTCAATGTCTCTTTCTTTGACTTTTCAGAAATATAACTTTCCTATTTCTCACCATAGATATGGATTTATTTAGTATATATTATTTTAATCAGGGGGATTGAGATATTATCTTCCATTAAATAACATAAGGGGTAAATCCTTTCTCTCATTATTCATTAATTTAATATTACTTGTAACTCACCTAACATATCCTACCTCACCACAAACAATTTTCATCACAGTTTTCATTAATACATCGAAGTACGCGACTCATAATAATAATTAATAATAATATTAAATTATAAGGACCAATACACATGTCTATGGATAGGAACATCCAATGAAACATAGAAATGTGGATTTCCTACTCGTGGGTCTTGTTCTCATAATATCCTCCTAGACATTACCAAAGGGTGTACACCATGAGAATGTGACTCAAAGTCCTATGAGTCTCCACCCCTAATATCCTGTATCATTTGTGTCCCTCAAATGATATCATATATCTATAGAACATATATTCAAGAATAGTGTCATAGCATTTTCGGGTTCTCATCATAGCAAGGGTCCTCTGTGACCTTTTAGTGCGATAGTTACTTTTAGAACATTATCGCATACAATGTTATGCAAAAGAACAATCATGATATGATAAGGAATTTATTAATATTTAAAACCATGAATATAAGTTATAATAAAGTAAAAAAGAAGTTAGTTCCAGGGCACCAACTCCAGCAGACTCCCACTTGCACTAGATCCAAATACTAATGACCTTTAGTCTACTAGCTATCAAATGATATTCATGTTTATAATGAGATAGGCCTTTATTCAAGGGTTCTACCACATTCTATTCCGTGGATACTCTTCTCACTACAACTTCACCACTCTAATGAAAATCCCTCAAAAGGTGATACTTTCAGAGTATGTACTTTTTCTGTTGATGTGAACTTGGATATTTTTCAAGATCCACTACTAAATTATTATCACAATACAATGTAATAGTTTCTTTACTGCTAGCTACCAAATCAAGATCCTAGACAAAGTTCTAAATCCAAACAGCTTCCGTAGCTACATCAGAAGACACTATATACTCGGACTCCGCTATAGAATCAGTGACAAATAGATTCATTGAACTCTTCCAACTCACAGCTCCTCCTTTTAGATAGAAAACATAACCTAATTGCGACTTCAAATCATTCTAGTCTATCTAAAAACTAGCATTATCATACCCTCTGATGACAAGCTCCTCGTCACCTCCATACACTAGGAACATGTCCTTAGTTCTTCTCAGATACTTAAGGATATTATTAATAGCAATCTAATGTTTTTCTCCTAGATCTTCTTTATATCTTCCTACCATTATAAATGCATATAAAACATCAAGTATCATACATAACATGGCATACATGATTGATCCTATCGCTGAAGTGTATGGGATCTTACTCATTTTATCTTTATCTTGTTGTGTCTGGGGACACATTTTCTTATAAAGATGTAAACCATGTGACACTGAAACCAATCCCCTCTTGGATTATTCCATACTAAATATCTTTAGTATCTAGTCATTATATGTACTTTTTCTTAGTCCAAGCAGCCTCTTGGATCTATCATGAATTATCTTGATCCCTAGAATATAGGCTTTTTTTCCTAAGTCCTTCATGTAGAAGTACTTGTTCAACCAATCCTTAACATATTGTATGAATGGTATGTCGTTTACAATAAGTTATATATTGTCAACATATAATATTATGATAATGACCATATTCCCACTAAACCCTCTTGTAAACACACAGCTCAAATTCATTTTTAATAAAACCAAATTCTTTTATGGATTCATTAAATCGAATGTTCCATGACCTAGATTCTTTCTTTAATCCATAAATGGATTTATGCAACTTGAAAATCCTTTTGTCATCACATCGTGTCACAAAACCTTCTAGTTATTTCATATAGAAATCTTCCTAAAGGTTCTCGTTAAGGAATGTATTTTTGATATCCATCTACCAAATCTAACAGTCATGGTAAGATACTATAGAAAATATTATTTTTATGGATTTAAACATGGTAAATGGTGAAAAGGTTTCATCGTATTCAATTCATTGATTCTATTTAAACCCTTTATCCACTAGCCTGTCTTTATAGGTACTTAATTTACCTTCCATATCCAGTTTCCTCTTTAATAACCATTTACATCCAACAGGATTTACATCAACTGGCACATTGAGCAAAACCCAAACTTGGTTTTGATACATAGAATCCATCTCATAATTCATAGCTTATAGCCATCTTGAAGCTTCTGATCTCTATACTTATTCTTGTAGGAGATAGGTTCATCATTGTCCATTAATAATGAGTCACCATCCTCAGGGACTAGAAAACCATATATCTCTAGTTACCTTACCTCTCTTGAGCTCCTACGCAGTACTTGTGTTTTAGGAACTGCTTCTTCCACAGGGACCTATGGAACTTGTTCCTGTACCAGATCTTGTGTATCTTGAGCATCAACTTCATCAATGTCAATCCTACTCCCACTATCCTTTTTGAGGATATTCTCCTTCTCAAGAAATACAGCTTGTCTAGAAATAGACACTTTCTTGTATGAGGGGTTGTATTGGTGGTGTCCCTTTTTTCCTTGGGATACCCTATAAAGATACACTTTGTGCCTCAGGGTGCTAGTTTGTTGCCTAATAAAGCCTCAACAAATGCCTCATATCCCCATACAAATGTATGCAATAAAATGGGTTTCGTTCCACTTTATATCTTGAAGGGAATTCCATTTTTCACTTTAGTTGATACTTGATTTAATTTGTATGTCTCAGTTTTCAATGCATATCCCCAAAAGTATAATGAAATATCTACATGACTCATCATTGACCTTACAATATCCAACAAGGTACGGTTCCTCCTTTCACTAAAACCATTCCACTGTGGTGTATAAGGTGTGGTGAGTTGAGATAGTATCCTAAACTCCCATGGAAAGTCAATGAAATCTTTGTTAAGATATTCTCCACCTCGATCTGATCAAAGCTTATTTATCTTCTTACCAAGATGATTCTATACTTCATTCTTAAATTCCTTTAATTTCTCAAATAACTTAGACTTATACCTCATCAAGTAAATATATCCATATATACTCAAGTAATTAGTAAAATTTATGAAGTAATAATATACACCTCTAGCTTATACTGAAAATAGTTCGCACACATTAGTGTGTACCAATCTTAGAAGCTCTGTGGACCTTTCAAACTACCCACCAAATGGTGGTTTTTTCCTTTTCTTTATAAACAAGACTGACATCTATCAAGTGGTTTTATCTTAGTAGAGTCAAAATAACCATCTTGATAGAGATTTTTCATGTGCTTCTTGTTTACGCGACCAATATGGTAATGCCACAACTAGGTGTTATATGAGTTGTGTGAACATTATTCATTGTTGATTGCCAACACTTGGTTTTCATAATTTAATACATACAGACCATTATTTAAATGTGTCATACCATAACATATATTGTTCTTATAAAAGAAACAACTTTTATTTCTAAATTTGAAAATAAACCCATCTCTATCTAAAATTGATACAGAAATTATGTTCTTGGTAACAGTTGGTGCATAATAACAGTCATGTAAAACCAGAATCATCCCGATTGTCAATGAAAGGTGTTAGTCGCCAATGGCAAGAGAAGAAAATCTCACACTATTGGCAGCTCACAAATCCACTTCTCCTTTGGCAATTTTCTAAAATCTACTTGGTTCCTTCATGTGGATATATATGTGATCACCAAAATATGTTTCTAATACCCAATATGTATAAATGGAAATATTTAACTCAATAATGAATTCACCTTTGACTTACCCTTTCCTCTGGGTGAATTTCCTCTTCTAGTGGCCTAACTTGCCACATGAAAAACACACTGCCTCCTTTTCCTTACCCTGCCTTTGGATATTCTTCTTCTTGTTCGGATAGTGCTTGGGGGATTTAGAATATTTATAAGTCTTAGGACCCTTTTCCTTGTCCTCCCTCTTCCTATTCTCCATAAGGACTTCAGGTTTCTCACACTCCATGTCTTTATCAACTTGGAAAATCAATTTTAGAAGTTCTGATAGACTCTTATCATTATTGCTCATATTATAATTCATAATAAAACTAAATAAGGTCTTGGGTAGTGATGAAAGTATGATATCTTTATGCAACTCATCTAGTAATTTAATTTCTAAGATGTCCAAATGCTCAATGTAGCTGATAAGATTGACTACATGAGCCTCAGCTGGCACAGAATCTCCAAGCTTAGTCGTGAACAAAGCATTAGAGATCTCATACCTCTCTTGTCTAACCTTATCTTGATATAGATCCTGAAGGTGATACATCATGATATAAGCATCTATTTCCTCATGTTTCTTCAAGAACTCATTGGACATGGATGATAGCATGAAGCACTGAACATTTGTAGAATCATTTAGATGTTTCTTGTATATAAAGAGGTATTCACCACTCACCGCATTTTTAGGCGCAACTGGTAAAGGTTCTTTCTATACATACAGTTTTCCTTCATGGAAAATGATTACCCATAGGCTCCTTTTCCACTCCTAGAAATTAGTACCGGTGAGAATGTTTTTCTTCTTAAGTATGGATCACAATGATATGTTTGATGTCATTTTTTGATGTTTTTTATAAAAATAGGATGAGCATAATTTTAGTACTTTATTTGATAAGATTTATAAAAATAAATAAATATTATATTTATTAGTCTCCCACTATGTCACGACACATCCCCCAGGGCCCGGCCCGTAACATACCCCAAGCCCGCCTCACGTAGGCCAAGGGTTGGCAACTAGAGCCAAAGGCATCAGCCTGAAAGTGGGAGGTATTTTCCTGAGTACCTATACACACACACACACCCAACCATGTCCCATAAACTGAAAGGGGAAAAAAATTATACTGAAACAAGTGTTGAGTACATGTACATATGAAAATAAGTGGGCCAGAATACAAACCCAACAAAAATAACTAAAAATAGAAAAGTACAAAGGGACTCAGTCACTATCTGCTGAAAATCCCTCCTGATGGTAAGATTAGTGTAGCTTCTGGAAGTCAAAGTAGTATTTCATGTATGCCTAATCCTACTGGTCCCTGCCTGCTCCTAGGCCACCAAGTCCTTTTTTGAAGCATCGATCGTCTGCACCAAACACAACACGTGCAGGCAAAGCCTGTGTAGGGGTGAGTAAAAAAATACTCATTAGGGGACCCCGAAACATAAAGGAAAGACAAAAAAGTAATCCTTAAAGCAAAGAACGAAGAACAAGACAGCTCACACCAGGTATACATATAGGGTAGTGATAGAAGACTCATCAGTCACATCATCGAACACCTCAGCTACTGGAGAACTTCTCCGCTATGAGTACAGTGGGCCTACCAGGTCACACAGAAGCCACTTCCCACTAACCATGGACTACTTAAGTACACCTCTATATCATGTATCATGGGTTTGCTGAGTCACACAGTCTCTCTCCCACCATGGGATTGTAAAGTCACACAGATGTGCTTCCCACCTTGTCCAACTGAGGTACCCCTCTCCATCGCGTATCATGGGTCTACCGAATCACATAGTCTCGCTCCCACCATGGGCCTGCAAATTCATACAGGGGTGCTTTCCACTGTGCCATAGTCGAGTCACATAGAGTCAATTTTCAACAGTCTTCGGGTCTCATCCAACCACAGGGTTTCGTACGTTGCACTCTTGGGAGAACCACTCCTCAAGCCATTCATAACATCTAAAATTCCGTTAAATTCTCCTTATAGTATACCAAAATATCCCCCTCATCGAGAGGTTCCCAACGCCACAAACATCTTGTCAATCAAACATCCAGTTTACAAGTTATTAGCATTTTAGTAAACAAGGATCGGTTGCGTTTGGGCCTGGTCCGACTCAGTCGGACCGACCCGACCAACCCGGCCCGAGGCTCCCACATACTTTGGTTTAATTCGATTGACTCAACCTAAATTGGTTCGGGTCTGGGTCGGTCTGGTCTGTCCAGGCCCAACGGGCCTTGCTGGGCCCCACCCAGTTTAGTCGGGGGTCCATCTCACTAGGTCGCTCGGCGACCCGGTCTTGTCTGGCCCGGCCCGAAAGGCGTGGGTCTGGCCCACTGGGCATGGGTCCAACCCACCAGCAGAATTTCGGTCTTCCAGGGGTAGATCGGTGGTCTTTTCCTGGGACACGACAGCCGCTGCCGTGTCCCCTCCCTACCCCTCAGCTCATCCGTGGGGCCTCCGTATTCTACGATTGAGTGACCGCGGGCTGCCACCTCTATGCGGCGCTGGGCTGGCACCACCTCTACTACATCCAACAGGCCGCAACCTCCTCCACTACGGTGCGTACCGGGGCACCGCCTCCTCCAGTGCGGATGGTGAGGGACGGCCTCCACTGTCACACTGGGGGTGCCACACCGGTGGTGTCGCACCGGCAGTACCTTCCACGAGCCACTAGGTCTACTCTAGTGGTCTGATCTCCAATATGTTTGTGCCTTTGGTCCTCTTGGGTCACTGTCGTCACACGCCTTGGCCCTGGATTCCTCTTTCCACCACTTTAGGATATGACCACGAAGAACACATGTGCAGAGGGACCTGGTCCTTATATGTGTTGTCCCGCGCCCTCCGCATTAGAGTTTTAAATCAGGGGGAGGTCTGGGGATTTTAGTTCAATAAAAAAAGTGATAGTTTAACCCTGGATAAAGAAATCCCAAAAATACACCCTCCCATAAGAATGAAGGATCCGTGAATCAACCCATTTGTTGGTTGATTCGTGTTCATCGTTCAATTTAAGAACTAGGAAAAAAAATTAAGAACAACCCCTACTTGGATTGAGGATCTGTCGCTGATGAGGGGTGAAGCTCTGAGATGTTGTTGACCCTTGATCTGTTATCATTCATCATCATTCGTCGATGGTGTTCATCACTGTTCATTGATGGCATTCATCATTGTTCATCAATGGAATTCATTATTTTTCATTAGAGAGGAAATTCACTGATGGTTCATCAAAGAATCATCCACTGATTAATTTTCATCTCTCCAATGCATCAAACAAATAAAAATAAAACATGTTGTAACATTTTAGTTATGTTGTGATGTCGTGTCATTATGTTGTTTCATTTATGAAACAATGTAGCTGTTATACATCATTTAATGCATCGTTATGTTGTGGTTTTACGATCCATTAATGAGTTCCATTAATGCACCTCTTCATTGCATTATAGTGTCACTAGGTAATCGCTTGTTGGTTGAGGAAAATAAATAAAATATCTTTTTAAAGTTATTTTATTTTTTTCTGAATGGTCCAAAAATTAACTTTTCTGTTCGGACCTTTCCGGCCAAAGTTAAGTCATTTTTAGGTGAATCCCAATGTTTTGAGTTCAACAGTGCCCTCATATTTTTAATCTGAGCACCGGTTCAAAATTTTAAAAAACCCACTCACACATTTACTGAATGTACCTTAAAAAAAGTTCAAAAATTTCATTCTGGGATCACCGGGCCTCGGAATCACGTGCTGACAGAGCATTCAGTCTTGAAATAATTCCATATAATTTAAAAAAAAATACATGGAAATTCTGAGACATTACATTCTCCCCACCATAGGGCTTTATTTCCCTAAAATCCAAAACAAGGGATAATCAAACAAATTGGGGTACTGAACACGAATTTGAGCCTCCCGCTCCCATGTACTCTCTTGGAGATTCTCGTGTTTCCACTGAACGTGCACCAGAGGAATCGACCTCCTATGCAGGACCCACTCATATCGATCCTCTATCTCCACCGGGAATTCTGCAAACGTCACCCCATTGTTAATGTCCATCTCACCCCAGTCAATGACGTGCAATGGATAATGCACTTATCTCCTCAACTATGACACATGTAAAACATCGTGCACCTAGTGCATCTATGGGGGAAGAGCTAGGTAGTACGCCACCTCGCCAACTCTGCTCAGGATCTGAAAAGGTCTGATGAACCTCGAAGATGGATTGTCGACCCCGTCCAAATCTTCGCAATCCCCATCGGGGTGAGACCCAAAGGAACACATGGATCCCTCCTCAAACTCCAAGGGTATCTACCTCCTGTCATCATATGATTTCTTCCTACTTTTTGCAGTCCTCATCCACTCCTGGATGATCTGCACCTTCTTAGTGGTATCCCATACCAAATCTGGACCCATGAGTGTCGACTCCCCTATGTCTTTCCAGCATAGAGGTGATCTGCATGGACACCTGTACAAAGCCTCAAACGGTGCCATGCCAATGGTGGAGTGGTAGCAGTTTTTATATGCAAACTCCACCGGTGGAAGGTGGTCCTCCCAACTATGAACAAAATCAAGGATGCAAGCACAAACCATGTCCTAGAGGTTCTGTATGATCTACATCATCTTACCATCTTTCTAGGGATGAAAAGTTTTTCTCAAGTGCAGCTGAGTCCCAAACACCTCCTATAATCCCTTCCACAACTGGGATGAAAATCTTGCATCGTAGTCTAAGACGATCTTCAAAGGCACCCCGTGAAGTCTCACTATCTCCTGGACGTAGAGACGTCTCAATCCCTCTATCGATCCCTACTTCTGGATGAGTAGGAAGTGATCTAACTTGGTGAGTTAGTTAATGATCACCCAGATAGAATCATGGCCTTTGGATGTACGTGGTAACCCCATCATGAATTCCATCAAGATACCATCCCATTTTCACTCGGGTACCTCAAGTGGCTGAGCAAAGCCTATTGGAACCTGATGATCGGCCTTCACTTGCTGACATGTGAGGCATTGTGAGACGAAATCAACCACTTCTTTTTTCATTCCTGGTCACCAGTACTGACGTCGGAGGTCCTGATACATATTCTCCACTCCAGGATATACCGCCAAAGGGTATGTATAGAACTCCATCAATACCTCCATGCGCAATTCCCCTGGTACTATGGTGTGTCCTATGAAAAGGATGGCGTGCTCCCCACATATTTAAAATCCATCAGGAGCATGCCCCAAGGATAACTGAGCACGTTAGTCAACATCCACCAGTTGTGCATCCCTGACTCGCTGTAAGAGTGGGGGAGTAATAGTAATCGACTAAAGGTAAGCTGCTCCATCATCATCCACAAAGGATATCTTCATCATAACTAGCTGCTATGTCACCTCACTCAGCAGCTAAAAACTGGTCCTCCTGTGAAGCATGTCTGCTACCATATTCCCCTTCCTAGGAGTATAGACTATCTCAAAGTCATAGTCCTAGAGGAACTCTAGCCATCATTGTTATCTTGGGTTCATGTACTTTTGGGATAAGATATACCTGAGACTCTTGTGGTTAGAGTAAATTGTAAACCATTCACCCATCAAGTAGTGTTGCCACATCTTCAAGGCAAATACCACTACTGCTAACTCCAGGTCATGGGTCACGTAGTTCTTCTCATGCTGCCTCAACTACTATGAGCTTTATGCGATCACTACTCTCTCCTACATCAGGACATAACCTAGTCTGATCCCTTATTCATCATAGAAGACTACATACCCAATGCCCTCTTTTGGTAGTCTCAAGAAAGGGGCACTCGTTATTCTCTGCCTCAGCTCCTAGAAACTATGTTGGCACTTCTCCATCCATACAAAGGTTTATCTCTTCCATGTCAAATCCAAAAATGGTTCTTCCACTCTAAAAAGGTTGGGCACGAACCTCTAATAGTATCCATCCAACCCCAAGAAGATCTATACATCAATCGTGCTCCCGGGTGGCTCCCAAGTGAGCACTTCCACTATCTTCACTGGATCCACTACAACTCTAGCATCTGAGATGATGTGTCACAGAAAGTGGACCTCTCGTATCTAGAACTAGCACTTTGAGATTTTACCATAAAGAAGTGCTCTTAGAGTGTATCCAAGACTATCCTTAGGTGTGTAGCATGCTCCTCCTCCAACTCTGAGTACACCAAGATGTCTTCAAAGAATACCAGGACAAACCGGTAAAGGTAAGGCTGGAAAATACTATTCATGAGGCCCATGAACACTGATGGGGCATTGGTCCATCCAAAAGGCATCACCAAGAACTCATAATGGCCATATCTTCACTTGAAGGATGTATTCAGTACATCCTCATCCCGTACCTGAAGCTGGTGATATCCTGATCTAAGGTTTATCTTGGAGAACCACCTCGCTCCCTTCATCTGATCAAAGAGGTCATCAATTCTTGGAAGTGGATACTTGTTCTTCACAATCACCTGGTTCAGGCACCAAAAGTCCACGCACAACCTCAAACTCCCATCTCCCTTCTTAGAAAAAAGCATTGTGGTTGCCCATAGTGAAATGTTGGGCCTTACAAACCCATTCTCTTGTAAGTCCTCTAGCTTTACCCTCATCTCGCAAAGCTCCGTGGGAACCATCCGATATTCCGGTGTGGATATCAGTGTCATCCTGGGTATAAGTCGATGAAAAAATCTACTTCTCTACGAGGAGGTAGTCCTAAACATCCTTAGGAAAAACATCCTTGTACTCTTGCACCACTATAGGAAAGCTTGGACTCCTCTCATCCACTGCACCAAGGGTGAGGCTAGCCAACTGGTGAGTGATCGGCTACACCCTCCTCTTAAAAAGTTCATATTGTGCTGTAAGAATTTCCTTCTCGCCAGAGAATGAAAACCTAGTCCCATATCCATGGAAAAGCCGCACTGTGCGCCTAAAATAGTCAATCTGAGCATGAAATGTGGATAACCAGTCCATACCCAAGATGAAATCGTAAGGCCTAGACTCCGCTACTAGAAGATCCCAGCTGAAGCTCTTTCCTCCTAGAGTAATCTGACACTACTGGCACCAGTGTGTAATCATCAAATCCCCTCCTGTAAGATTATCTAGCTGAAAGGATTGATCCAAAGGCTCCACCAGAATCTCTAGCCTCCGAATGAGAGTTGTTGCAAGTAAAGAGTGACTAACACCTGTGCCTATAAGAACTATAGCTAGGGTGGAGAAGATAGATATCATACCTTAGATCATCTCTAGAGTGTCGTGGTCATAAGACTCTTCTACCAGAAGTTGTGCTCATCCCTGTCTGCCTACTCCCTAAGGTCGGGGTGGACCACCTGGGGGTGGTGGTGGTAGTACCTCAAACCGTTTCACAATGTCTGTTGTTCATCCTACTCTCCTACCACATTCTTTTCCCTACAGACCTCCTCACTCAAACTTCTGCCTCTATCTCAGCAGTCCCTCGACCGTTTATTGGTCATTTTCATGGTGGGTCAGGCAGTCACATGCCATGTGTCCTTGATCATTGTATGCGAAGAAAATCATGGATCCCAGCTAACTCCCTCTAGTATGGGAGCCCCACATTTCCAACCCTGAGTCGTGTGGTCAACCCCTGAAAGACCTAGCCCGCTTGGTCCCTCGTGTCTATTGTCTGCTTCCTGCTGAAAACTCTGCCGCTAGTGGTCTGCTAGTAGCAATGGTTGTCGGTGCTTACTCCACCAAGAAGATCTCCATAAGAAGTTATCTCTTCAGTACCTCGACCTGGGTAGGGATGCTAAGAGATGCCATAGATTCCATGATCTCTCGCCTGATTCCCTGCTCAAAGGCTCAAGCCCTGAAGAAAGGGTATCAAACCATGTCTGTGGAGTAGCATGAAATCTCTGTGAACCTCACTGAATACTCATCCACCATCATGTTGTCCTGTTGAAGGTGAAGCAGCTTCTATATGCACATAGAGTGCAAGGTCGTAAGGAAAAACTTCTCTTGGAAAATTCACTCAAAGTCAGGCCAAGAGAGGGTCACCTCATCATGAGTCTAAATTTTTAGACTCCACCATATCCCTGTTGAGCCCTGAAGAAGGATCACAGCTAAGATCATCATCTGGTCAAGTGGTGTCCTCACTAAGAAGAAGACTCACATCACTGCCTCTAGCCAATCCTTAGAAATTTGAGGATCTATCTCTCCCCTAAACCTGGGAGGTCTCTGTCTCTAGAACTCATGCAAAGAACTGATCCTATGCACATCCTCTATCGGTCACTCCGGTAGTAACTACTGATCAACGGGTTGTGGCAACACCAGTGCACCCCTCGGCGGGGCCATCTCTAGCACTGGTCCCTAAACCGACATATCATCTCTAGGTGGGTTGTCCACATGATCACGTATCAGAAGCCTAGTTGGCTGTCTATGTGGAGGCATCCTGAAATAGATCAAGATATACAATAGTTAGAAGATTATACCTATTAAGATGACTATTATTCAAGAAAATCATAAGGATACACTTATGCAACTAGTGCTTTCATGTATAGAGCTAAAAAGTAGAATTCAGGGTCCTGGTGTATAGATATGTTAGCTACTGCACCAATACTGGACTCCCCAAATCTAAAAGTTGAACTCGAAATAGTTAACATTGTTTCCCCCAAAAAACAATACACTCCCAGTCTTAGAGGTGGAAACGATGACCCTCTGATACCACTTTGTCATGACCCATCCCCCAGGGCCCGTGTCGTGACATACCCCAAGCCCACCTCCTGAAGGCCAAGGGTTGGTGACTAGCACCAAAGGCGTCATCCTACAAGTGGGAATCATTTTCCTGAGTAATTTTATGCACACACATTCCCAACCACATAGCACAAACTAAAAGGAGAAATCAATTATACTTAAATAAGTGTTGAGTAAAAGTACAACTGAAAAAAAAAAGTTGGCTAGAATGCAAACCCAATAAAAAGAACGGAAAACAGCAAAGTACAAAGGGACTCGGGTATCCATCCACTGAAAAATCCACCTGATGGTAAGAGTAGTGTAGATACTAGAAGACAAAGTAGTATGTCATGTCCACCTGATCCTACTGGGGCCCACCTTCTCCTAGGCCACCAAGTCCTTCGTTGAAGCATCGATAATCTACACCAGACACAACACGTGCGACCGAAGTCCATGCAGGGGTGAGTAAAAAAATACTCAGTAGGGGATCCTAAAACAAAAAGGAAATACCAAAAGGTAATCCTAAAAGAAAATCATGAATCATAAAAATGAAGCACAAGAATGAATCACAAAATAGCTTACACCAAGTATATATCTACAGTGGTGATATAAGAATCATTAGTCTTATCATCGAACACCTCAGCAGCTGGAGAACACCTCCACTATGAGTACATTGGCCCTGCTAGGTCACACAAAAGTCACTTCCCACTAACCTTAGACTACTGAGGTACACCTCTCCATCACGTAGCGTGGGTATTTCAAGTCACACAGTCTCACTCCCACTGTGGGCCTGCAAAGTCACACAGATGTGCTTCCCACCTTGGCCATCCGAGGTACCCCTCCCCATTACATATTGTGGGTCTTCCGAGTCACATTGTCTCACTCCCACCATGGGCCTGAAAAGTCACACAGAGGTGTTTCCCATTGTTCCATAGTCTAGTCACACAGAGTCGCTTGTCAACAATCTTTAGGTCTCAGCCAACCACAGGGTTCCATGCATAGCACGCTTAGGATAACTGCTTCTCAATCCATTCTTCACATCTCAAATTTTTTTAAAGTCTCCTTAGATCATACCAAAATATCTTCCTTGTCGAGAGGGTCCCAATTCCACAAACATCTCGTCAATCAGACACTCGGTTTGCAAGTTAATAGCATTTTAGTAAATAGGGGTTGGTTGCATCTGGGCCCAATACGACCCAGTCAGACTAACCCAACCAACCCGGCCCAGGGGTCCCACATACCATGGTTTAATTCAACTGACTGGACTTGACCCAGTTCAATTCTAGGTCGGTCTAGTCCAGCCTGGCCAGTGGGCCAAGCCCAACGGGCCTTACTAGGCCCGACCCAGTTTGGCTTGGGGTCCAGCTCACCAGGTTGCCCGGTGACCTGGTCTCATCCAGCCAGGCCTGAAGGACGTGGGTCTGGCCTACCGGTGCAGGTCCAACATGCTGGGCGCGAGTCCATCTCGGCCCACTGGATGGGGGTGGGGCTCGCCAGCAGAAGCCTGGTCTGCCAGGGGCAGACCAGTGGTTTGCGCCCGAGACGCGGTAGTCGCCGCCGCCTCCCCTACCTACCTCGCAGCTAGTCTATGAGGCCTTTGTCTACCATAGTCAATCGACTGTAGCTTACCAGGGCAGCCCAGACATGGTTCGTCGCCTCCATGAGGCGATGCCTCTGTTGCTGCCTCCTTCACCGCACCGTGCATGGGAGTGTTGCCTCCTCTAGCGTAGCTAGTGAGGGTTGGCTGCCTCATCCATCATGTGGCGCCCAGGGGGAACCACCTCCTCCACATGACTGGTGAGGGTCGGTCGCTGCCGATTCAGTGGTTCCACGCTGACAACACCTTTTGTGGGTCACCAGGTCTGCTTCGGTGGTCCGATCTCTGATCTGTCTATGCCTTCGAGCCTCTTTGGTTGCCTTCGTCGCTGCCTTGGCCCAAGATTCCTCTTGCCACCACTTGAGGATAGGTCCATGAAGAACGCACATGCGGAGGGACTCGGGCCTTGTTCGTGTCAGCCTACATCCTCTGTGTTAGAGGTTTAAAGTAGGGGAAGGTCTGGGGATTTCAGTTCAATCAAACAAGTGATAGTTTAAACCTAGATAAAGAAATCCCAAAAAAAACACCCTCCCACAAGAACACACGATCCATGGATCAACCCATTCATTGGTTGATCCTCATTTGTCATTGAATTTAAGAACGAGGAAAAACAAACTTAAACACAACCCCTACCTGGATTGAGTATCTATCGCTGACGAGGGGCGAAACTCCAATTTGTCTTCAATCCTCGATCTGTTAGAGTTTATCATCGTTTTTCATCGTTCTTCGATGGAATTGGTCATTCTTAGTTATAGAGGAAATCCACTGGTGGTTCATTAGAGAATCACCCACCAATTAATTTCTTTCTCTCCAATGCTTCAAACAAATAAAAAAGAAAACATGCCACGGCATTTTAGTTACGTTGTGACGTCGCGTTGTTACACTATTTCATTTATGAAACTACGTAACTGTTACCCATAATTTAATACATCATTACGTTGTGGGTTTATGATCCATTCATGATTTCCATTAATGTTTCTTGTCATCTCATTGCAGCAGCATCGGGTCATTGCTTGTCAGTTGAGGAAAAGAAATAAAATATCTTTCTAAAGTTATTTTATTTTTTCTGAAAGTTCTGAAAATTAACTTTTCCATTCAGCCCTTGCCGGACGAAGTTAAGTCCTTTATAGGTGAATCCCAGTATTCCAAGTTCAACAGTGCCCTCCGATTTTTGATCTGATCACTGGTTCAAAAGTTAGAAAAACCTGCTCACACATTTACTGAACGTACCTTAAAAAAAAGTTCAAAAATTATGTTTTGAGCTCACCGGGCCTCAGAATCATGTGATGTTAGAGCGTGTAGTCTCGAAATAATTATATATAATTTTAAAAAATATACATGAAAATTTGAAAACATTACACACTATTTTATCAAAACCCAATAGCCCTCACCGTTGTCTTTGTAATGTCATGTTACTTGGACATTCAAGTGGAAGGGATCCATATTCCCCTTCTCATTACCACAACTTTGGTTGGTCAAGAAACTTGAAAGGTTTTAGGTAGGAATTCCAAATTCCAATTCTATTAACTCTCAGTTCCTTGATCCGTTGAGTGGACTCCCTAATCCTGAAATCCTTAATTTTGGATTTCCTCAACCTTTGCCTCTTAGTTCCACCAATCCTTGCTTTGGAAGTCAACCCTTGATGCTAACCAAGTTAATTCAACCCAAAACCTCAAATTAGAATTCCCTGATAATTGAAAGTACCCTAACTTTGGTTGTTTAGGTACTTTGAAACTATGGTTTAATTCTAATCGAATTATTGGAATCCTATACCAACTTAATATTTTATTGAGGGATTTTAACCTTTATACGTAAATTACCAATTATTATATTTTTACATGCTTATTAATATTGAGCAGGATATTCTTAAGTGATTATCCATGTATTAGATAATATTTACGCATAATCCAATTTATTTTAGTTCTATCTTGCATGCTTGTTAATTCATTAATTATGTGATTGCAACAAAACAACCATAATGAATAACAATGAAACTGAAAAAAAATTAAATAAAGAGTATGATCATGAGCTTGTTCTAATGGTTAGTTTATCTAGCGGTTGATAAACTAACCGCTGGCCTAGGGGAGAAACACCTTGAACCATTTAAGGTTCGTGTTTACTTTTTTCCACCTATCCACCTTTGTATCTCATTGGATTGGTTTCGTCTCGGATCCTAACTTGAACCACCTCCACTATCTTGGGATATCCATCCATTACATATGATTTTACTTACACATAGGTGAGGGGTAAAGGGGGTTTTATATAAAAGAAACCATGGGCATAAAGACCCTACATATTAATGAGGAGATAAGGCACACAGGCCAATAATTTAATTTAATAAATTAAAAGTAAACCAATCACATACAAAGGTCTGGTCTAGCTCATGATCATCCACATACATGCAATGATTTACGCATTTAATAAAACTAGCATTCAATTTTTTAATCGTTCTTATTTAAGATAAATTTTGCTTGAATAAATTAATTATTATCTTTAATTAATCAATCCTTTTATCTTAATCCTTTTTTTAATTTCCATGAGATTCTCATCCATTATAATTTTAAACAAATTAAAATTAATTTAAAATTAACCTTGTATATAAATGTACCTTGGAGGTAACCCGGTGAATACTCATCTAAATATAATCAACATGTATTATACTTGTATACACTTTATTCTTTGTGACATATAGCATGCACGACTTATCACGTACTTTAATGACGTGTACTTCATGGATGATTACATGAATTATATGATTTTTTGGTAATGTTCCATGCTTTAATGTGAATAGAATAATAATATTAATACAACTTATACATGATATGCAGATCTGAACATTATGTAGATATTAAAGTTTTAATTCTTCGTAATTTGGTAATAGTACACGACATGTAAATCTAATCTACAAGGTGCGCACTGCCTTCACTGTCCATCTGAAGTACATGCCTAGGGACTTGGCATGTGAGGCGTACTTCATAATTCTTGGAGTACACGGAGTGTCCAGTGGGACACATGTCATGTTAACTCCATGTTACACGTTCACCCGTCGGCCAATCCATGTATGGGATACACGGCTTGGACCTGACCCAAAAGGGAAAACAAAACGTGTCCAGTGGGACGCATGGTGTGTAGTATGGCTGACTGTGCACCAATCTATCTTGGTCAACACACGATGCATAGAATTTCCTACACCATGTTTCTTTAATGTACACATTTTGAGTAATTACAGAACTACTATTGATGCATTGAACACAACTACATGGCGTGTAATTCTGATTACATGGTGTGTACTGTTGTGTTACCTAGAAAGAATCCTTGTCACCTCTGAATGAGATCCTTGATATTATTTTAATCATAAAAGTAATGGTTTTTTTTAGATTTGCAAAAAAATTATAGAGGAAGAAACAGATCTCATTATTTAGATTAAAAGGAACGATTAAACTTGAATTGTAAAACAAAATTATAAATACGCAAATCACCAATGATTATTAAATAATTATAAACAATAATATGCCCACCCTGATACCACATGTAGGTTTTGGGTGTAGTAGAAGTACAGGAAAGATGGTGCCCAACTTTAATTTTTTCCATATTCAATGAACAATCTAGGATCTATGTGATGAAGAACATCGTGATCCATGGAATTGAATCAAATAAATAGGATAAAGGAATCGAAACTCAGAACCGTGAGAAATGATCAACATATTTTGTTTATAATTTATTTAATTAAATAAGAATTTCCTCTAAGATGATTCTTTCTTTGTTGATGTGTTAGGCCACAGATCTGTAGGTGTACCATTGTTGTGTTATAGAGGTCAAGGGTGGATCTCCTCTACCAGTGATCCGCACATGTTCCACATATCTCTGAACATAGTTGAAGGAGTATTTGGGTTCTAGAATTGAAGATCTTTGTGCTTGTGATGTTCACCTTTGATGGCCTTGAAAATCACTTACAAAGCGTTCTCCTTGATCTGGTGGATGAGGATCTCTCTTGTTCTTGAGAGCGTTCCTGGAGAGGGATGAACTCTCTAGGCTTTATAACTTTTCTCCAATTCATTATGAACAACATCATTGGAATCTATTGGATAATGAGAGAATAATATAATTGGTTATTTATTTCACTAGGGTAATAATAAATAATTTGCATAAGAGCCTTTAATTATTTCATTAATACTAGAAAAACCCCCATGTTAAATAATAATAGCAATATTATTATTTCATGACATTCACTTAACTTGCGAGTTATAAATAAATATTATTTAATCAAATAATATTCAATATTATTATTTCTCATTGGACCATTATACTCGGTATTCCAATCCTACTCGATATTTATTAATTATTCTTCCCATAACATATTCTCTTGAATAACTAGCGGTATAATAAATGTGATCAGACATACGTGAATAATTATTAAACCATGAATAGGAATAATATTTATTCAAATTTTTAAATAATAAATTATTTAACTGAGATACTAGACACACTTAGAGTGTGACCCTCTAGGCTTCTTTCTCAATGGCATTAGGCGAAGCATCCTAAATTCCAAGGTTAGCATCTAGCAACATGCCAAGGAACCCATAGAAAAAGTAGTTAATGCCACAATGACATGTTACCTCATATGAACGTTTACTATGTAATATAATCTTTTTATCACAATATCTCTAATCAAGTAGGTTGCATGCCAGTGTCATCAACCTATATGCTCAAGGTCTCTTTCTTTGACATTCTGGAAATAGAACTTTCCTATTTCTCACCATGGCCATGTATTTATTTAGGCTATATCATTTCTATCAAAGTGTCTAAGATATTATCTTCCATTAAAGAATATAAGGGATAAATATTTTCTCATATTATTCATTAATGCAATATTGCTTGTAACGCACCCAACATATCCTACCTCACTGTGAATATCTTTCATCACGATTTTCATCAATACATATAAGTGAGAAACTCATAATACTCATTAATAATAATATTAAATTCTAAGGACCAATACACACCTCTAAAGACAGGAACATCTAATGACACATATAAATGTGGATTTCCTACTGGCGGGTCTTGTTCTCATAATATCCTCCAAGACATTATCAAGGGTGTAAACCATGAGAAGGTTCCTCAAAGTCCTATGAGTCTCCACCTCTGATAGCCTGTATCATTTTTGTCCCCTAAATGATATCATTCGGTTATAGAACATATATTCAAGAATAGTATCATCGCACTTCCAGGTTCTCATCATAGTTGGGATCTGCTATGACCTTTTAGTACGACAATTACTTTTAGGACATTATCACATATAATGTTACGTAGAAGAACAATCATGATGTGATAATGAATTTATTAATATTCAAAACCACAAATATAAGTTATCATAAATTACAAAATAAGTTGGTTATAGGGAATCAACTCCAACAGTCAACCCGTAATTATTGGAATTCTTTGATTAGAGGTTGAAGGTATACATCAATGTCATTTCCATGCATTTTCTTTCTAGGAATAATCATAAAAATAATGAAAGAATTATTTTTTATAAACATACATGGAGGAAGATTACAGGGGATCAAAATAAGTGACCATATAATATAATTAGTACTTAATGTATCAAAAGGGTTAAAACCATCAGAAGAAAATCCCAAATGTATATTCTTAGGGTCCAAAGAAAATTTGAGATATAATGAATCAAAGACCTTAAATGATGTTGAATATTTTTTATGCATCGTCAATCCATCATTGTTACTATCCTAAGAATTCCACTTCATGTCATATGTATTATTTAAATGACATGAATAGTATTTTTAGGTGTGGTTTCAGAGGAAGTAACACAATACCTTGGTGGGAGTTTTCTTCTTCTTATTCCTAGTGTTTTATTGATTTGTACTCTCATTATTTCTCATTGAATTCCATCTACTTGTATGAAATCTTATGCATTATTCTTTATTAGTCTCTTCTCACCAATAAATCATGGAATCATTAGGACATGTGTGTATCTTTGTGTAATCAAGTCCAAGTTTGTTTACACTTTTATTCATCTCATAGAATGATTCAAGGATCTTATCTTCACTAAATGAATCATAAAGAAACTCTAAAATTATGGAAAACCCTTTGTCAGTAATTCCACAGTGACACTTGATATCATACAACTTAAATAGAAAAATGAAACTTTAAATATTTGGCACACCCTTCATACAGTTCTTTTTTCTAATCTTCAAAAAAATCATGAAACTATTTTTTTGGTCACTAAAGTTCTGAGCAAGATTAAACAACACAAGATCAAATAAATCTTTTTTTGATCTATTAAAATCTTAGAAATTGTGTCATGAAAAACTAAATGCATCATTTATCAAGTTTTGAACTGAATTCTTCTATGGGAGGTGAATTTGTGTTTCATTAATAGGATAATCATTTTTTGGATTTCCATACCATTTGATTCGCCATTCCAAATCCAACATACATATTGAGTAGGAAACTGTTTCAATATCAAATGATTATAGTATTTGATTCTATTCAACCGTCGCTTGAATATACAATCAAGACATGGAAATTTTCTTTAATCATCCATTAAACAATTTACAATTTTATAATATAAAAATTCTTCCAAACCCTTGGCATGTTGAAGTGTGTTTCATGGTAAATTAATCCAACTTTTATCTATAGTGATTGGATTACCACATTCTCCCTATCACTACTGGAAACTATCTCTAAGACAACGGATCTATACCCACGGTTTAGAGAAACTGTGGGTATAGAGCATTTTCACAAGCCTATACCCATGGTTTTTTAAAAACCATGGGTATATCCCCTTACATATCCAACCTTGCTCAAGATCCTCCTCCCCCTCCCCCTTTAACGAGACCTAATCTCCCCTACTATAAGCTCTGGACTCCCCTCCACTCCCCGCCTCTACCTCAACCTTGGCTTCTCAGCCTCTGCCTCTTCCTTGACCTCCCGACCTCTGCTTCCCAGCCCTTGCCTCCCTCCCTCCGCCTTCCTACCTCTACATCCACCTCTAAATCCGCCTTCGCCTCCACCTCCCTGCCTCTACCTCTATACCTACACCTCATGTCTCCACCTCCACCTTTGGATCCTCCTATGACTCCACCTCATCTCCCTCCCTTACCTGTCCATAAACCCTAATTTACATGGGTCTCCTCAATTACCAACCAATTCATGCTTCTCAGGCCATTACTTTGTAGCAACTTTGACTGTTTGGTTATACCATTATTATCGACATGTTAAAACCTATTCATTATGCTTTTCAACGATCTCAACATTCACCAACTGTATCACAGGTAAGTTCACTTTAAAATATATTGATGTTCCCCTAATTTTAAATTGCATCTCAACTCTCAAATATGAACTATTGAATTTCATTTTAATGTTTCTTTGGACCATAAAATTGCAGTTAATATCTTCCGTGGTTCCAAAAGACCCCTCCACAAGCCCTATATTATCTTACAAGGCCTATGGTTTGGGTTATCTATTATCTGACTTATGATTTGAGGTATTTTTTCATTTTATTATGTTATCCTGTTCGAATTCGAATATGTTATTTTTATTTCATTGTTTTCATTTCCTATTTCCCAAATACTTACTTATTATCTCAATTTTTATCTGCCTTACATTATTGGTTGTGCCCAAATTTACCCTACAGGTATGCGGTCGTTGTAGTACAGGTAGGGGTCGAATCTACAGGGACCGAAGAAGAAACTGAGATACACTTTGATTTTGGAAGGATTTAGCTATGGAGTGGCCAACTATTTGGATTGATTTGATTTTAATAACTACTGATTTAATATAAAAAAAATAAATTAAAACATACAATTACTTAGTCTAAAACAATTAATGGAGATGGTTTGATCCTAAGTTTTTACTAGGGTTAGATTGGATGCATTTATTTTCTTATAACATTCGTTTCACTAATTCAAGATGTATCCAAAAAAAATGATATAATTCTTCAACATCATTCACCAATTTAATCCCTACACAATTCCAAGCCTAATCACCAATGCACTTGTAGGATCAATTTAATGATCACTCCAAGGAATTGGATCGCACTAGCACTCGAAATGTGTCATTGTTAAAGTTGGTGAAGACGAAGAAGAAAATAAATCATCAAATGGAAATCTTAAAGTAATGAAATGATTACAGAAATTAAGATCATAAAATAATATCCAATCTTCCCCATGCAACTCCCTAGGACCAACCCATAAGGGTTTAGCCCTCTATTGATTCTATGATCTCAAAGGAAGCGGAAAGCAGACTCATAGGGGCAGAATTGAAGAAGCAAAAATAGCAACAACAACAATGATCACTCCACCGTTGTGTGAATAAATTCACAAGTGCTGGTGTGAATAAATTTACACCTTAAAGAAAAAGTATCAAAGTGATAATAAGAAGAAAATAAAAAGAGGAAATGAAGAACTTTTATTAAGAACTAATGTGATTCAAACAACTTACATGAGAATGAAGAACAATTACAACATCAAATGGACAGCATAACATTATAATGAAACAAAGCACCCAAGATCCCTAAATCCTCCACCACTACTGCCTTAAATAGGAAAAAATGAAGTCTTGGCCGAGCCCCCAACATCCCATGTGCCTTTAATTAATTGTGTTGGGGAAAGGTGGGTGGAACATTAATGTTGAGAGACTTTTCCACTTCTTGCCCCGAAGTTGCAGCCAGCTTGAATCCACCGGAACAACGCGCCTAAATGACCTTCTAGAAGGCCGAATTTGAGTGGTCCCTAGAATACTTAAATGACGCCCCGGATGTCCTCTAACAGACTGTAAAATTTCAGTCCAAAATACTTTTTTTTTTGGGATATATGATTGAAATAGTTGGATGTTTTTCTGGGCCGCAGAATCTGGTCCAAAATTAAATCTTCAACTTGGGCCACCTTAATAACCACCATTGAGGATGAATTAGCACTATATCCAGAGAAATTATTTGTTCCCCTATATGTCTTCTAGTCTCATATAAATTTTGGGATTCATTGGGACTGTATTGTGGGCCCCAAAGTCCGATCAGTGGGATGATATCCAATCCGCCTTCTCCAGAATTGTTTCCTTTCTTCGCCAAAAATCCTCATCATTCTTTATGAATCCTCCATTGATCCCTGAATGAAAAATGTTCATATTTAAGTTTATATCCATTTCAAAAAATATAAAATTAAAATATGGATAGTTAAATTCTTTAAAATCATATGAAACATTGGGCCTAAATTGGTGCATATTAGGCATGAAGTGCACAAATGATGAGAATGGATGTTCAAAATTAAAATCCACTAACTCAGGCCCATAAGATCAAAAATGAACATTTAATACCATTAAAATTTAATCAAAATATGTGTTTTTATTGGCTAATAACACCCCCCAACTTGAGTTTTTCTAGTCCCGAGCAAAATATATCTCACAAAAATGAAATTCAAATGACTTTTTCCAAAAACATTTTAATACACATTACTCACCCAAAGATCACAAACCAAAAAATTATGAAACCCATAAAAATCATTTAAAACAAGCTATGTCCACAGGCATATCTCAATCCCAAGCTCATTCCTTTGTTCAAATTCATTGCCATATTTCATCCAAATTCAATTAAGCATGATGAAGTGTTGTGCGTCACAATAGACACGGGGGTTCATTTCCATTCGAGGGAGAAAAGATGGAAGCGCTAGGAGAAATCAAATTTTAATAATAAGATGAGTACTCATTTTTTTATTTTTATTTTATTATTATTTTTTTGCAATTTTACCATGGTAATTGAAATTGAACTCAATCGAGTCAACCCATGTATCAAGACTTTGCCGATGACTCCTAGGCTCAAAGACCTTAGGGAACCAAGTGAATCCCACATACTCAGGCATCATCTCGAGTTAACTCAATCAAAAACAAATTCAAATTACCACAAATAGAGATAAAATTCCCAACTCTGGGACAGAAAACTATGGAGTCACGATCCCCAAGTGCCGAAAGCCACACATTAGGTCAATTCATTGCTCTACACGCAATTGATTTTTTTTTGAATACTCATGTTAAAATTAAAATGATCGCCAATCCTATGCTATTTGTTATGGGTCCCCAAGAACTCAAACTAAAACCCCACAATCTAGAGGATGTGCATTGTGTTTTTTTATTAAATGGATGAAAATATAATAGTGAAAAATCACATCGGACAACCGCACTTTCCAATATCTATGCACATGAACATAAACTTGCGTTAAAATTAGAATCAAGGCATGCAAAATTATTTGATATCCAATTTCAGAGTTTGGAATGTGTGTTATCATGTTCAAGGTTAATGACATTTTTCCTTCCACACATTTTCATCTCCCCCCCAAATTGGAATAACACTGTCCCCAGTGTTTAAAGAATTGAAACATAGAAGGGGCAAGATAGAAGTTCAACGAAGACATTGAAAATGAAAATTATGGAATGAAGTCACCTGGTGGTTGATGTTGAAAATGCATTCCCATGTCTCCCTTCAGTTCTGGTTTGTCTCCCAATGGTTTGGACGGTTGTGACCAGCTTTTCCCAATGACCTATGACATGCCTTTAATTTTTTTTTAATATATATATATATATATATATATATATATATATATATTTGTATTTTTTTTAACCTAAAAAAGGTACAAATAACATAAACTGATGATACATTGTCTTCTCTTAAATTTCTGGGTAAGGTATTACTCAGGGATCACACCGCGTGACATGGATGAATACGGTGCTCCCCTTTCATACTCATCCTTACTCATAAAAGAAGAACAGTTCAACAATCTATTTTTTTTTAAAAAAAATACCTACAAAAATATAAAATAAAATAAAATAAACTGATGATACATTGTCTTCTTTATATTTTCTGGGTAAGGTATTACTCAGGGATCACACCGCATGACACGGATGAATACGGTGCCCCCCTTTCATACCCATCCTTACTCATAAAAGAAGATCAGGTCAACAGTCTATATATTTTAAAAAAAATCAAAATCAAAATGAAAAAAAAAAGAATCACAATGATTTGAAACATGAAAACCACGGGTTGCCTCTCATGCAGTGCTTAATTTAAAGTCTTTAGCTTGACTTGAACCCCCCAACTTAGCCAATTCCAACTTTAAAATTTTTAATGACCTCATATTTCTATACTTCAATATGATTGAGAATGCGTATCCCTTGTGGTTGGTAATAAGATTTGGAATTTAATTCATGAACAATCCTATTTTCTAAAATGAATGGAAAAATCCAAGGAATATCAGAAATGGTTGATCTTTTTTCTTCTGTAGTCTTTCTTAATAAATCAAAGATCAACCCCCCTTTTGGGTTTTATGAGATAAATGAATGAAACCCCCAAGCTCATTCTTAACACAAATGATAGGGTACTAGAGTGGGGAAGGAAGGACAATGATTTTTATCTTGGTTTGGATAGGACATTTAGACACAGGTTGAGAATTTGAATCCAACTCAGTTTCATTTTCCAAAAAAAATTGTTTCATTTTGAATAGAAGATTCAACCAAAAAATTGGAAAGAATAGTGTTAGGAATGGGCATGGACTCAATGTTTTTGATTTCTCTCAGTGGTTCAGTGATTGGTGTTTTTGAAAGATCGTCAATAGAGTTACACTTAGGAGACTCAATCCATGATGTCAAATTCCCCTCTTGTGAATACATGAAATCAATTTCCTCCTGATTTAAAGACCCTTCAACAATTTCTTGATTCACTTCCCCTACCCCAAATCCAAAGGTCGGTTCTTCAATTAATTCATGAGAGGATTGTGGGAAACTAGACACTCCACATAAGGTTTTGGAAGGTACAATTGGAGTAGGGATGAGTTCCTCAGAAGTATTAATGCGTTGTAGTTCTAATCTCAAAGATGATACCTCGAAACTCATTATATCCATTTGATTACACAATTTTTCAAGAAATTATTGAGGAACAGGTAGTATGGGATGTTTAACATTATGGAATTCACTAAGATTAGACTCTTCAATCATCCTTGAGAGGGAAGGAAACTGATCATTTAAACATTTATTATCCCATTGATTGTACGTCTCATCGGGTGCGGGGTAATCATTCAAGGGTTGATCAAAGAAATTTTCAAATTTAGAGGTTTCCCAATATTTAATTTCCATTGGATTCCTGCATGAGTTTCTGACATGGTGATTTTGAAGATACTCCATTGGAGAAGACAGAAAGTTGGATTCTAGATTCTCAGGACACACACAAATAGAAAGGGGTAAAGATAAGAGAGATGGGGTGAGAATAGAGAACGTGGGGTGAGAAAAGGATGATAGTGTCTAAGATAACTTACTTGGGTCCCTGGTAACAGCGCCAAAATTTGGTTGTGCCCAAATTTACCCTACAGGTATGCGGTCGTTGTAGTACAGGTAGGGGTCGAATCCACAGGGACCGATGAAGAAACCGAGAGACACTTTGATTTTGGAAGGATTTGGCTATGGAGTGGCCAACTATTTGGATTGATTTGATTTTAATAACTAATGATTTAATATAAAGAAAATAAATTAAAACATACAATTACTTAGTCTAAAACAATTAATGGAGATGGGTTGATCCTAAGTTGTTACTAGGGTTAGATTGGATGCATTTATTTTCTTATAACATTCGTTTCACTAATTCAAGATGTATCCAAAAAAATGATATAATTCCTCAACATAATTAACCAATTTAATCCCTACACCATTCCAAGGCTAATCCCCAATGCACTTGTAGGATCAATTTAATGATCACTCCAAGGAATTGGATCGCACTAGCACTCGAAATGTGTCGTTGTTAAAGTTGGTGAAGACGAAGAAGAAAATAAATCATCAAATGGAAATCTTAAAGTAATGAAATGATTACAGAAATTAAGATCATAAAATAACATCCAATCTGCCCCATGCAACTCCTTAGTACCAACCCATAAGGTTTTATCCCTCCATTGATTCTATGATCTCAAAGGAAGCGGAAAGCAGACTCAGGGGCAGAATTGAAGAAGCAAAAACAGCAACAACAACAATGATCACTCCATCGTTGTGTGAATAAATTCACAAGTTCTGGTGTGAATAAATTCACACCTTAAAGCAACAGTATCAAAGTGACAATAATAAGAAAATAAAAAGAGGAAATGAAGAACTTTTATTAAGAACTAATGTGATTCAAACAACTTACATGATAATGAAGAACAATTACAACATCAAATGGACAGCATAACATTATAATGAAACAAAGCACCCAAGATCCCTAAATCCTCCACCACTACTGCCTTAAATAGTAAAAAATGAATTCTTTTCCGATACCCCAAAATCCCATGTGCCTTCAATTAATTTTGTTGGGGAAATGTGGGTGGAAAATTAATGTTGAGAGACTTTTCCACTTCTTGCCCCGAAGTTGCAGTCAGTTTGCATCCACCGGAAAGACGCGCCTAAATGACCTTCTATAAGGCCTAATTTGAGTGGTCCATATAATACTTAAATGAATCCCCGGATGTCCCCTAACATCCTGTAAAATTTCAGCCCAAAATACTTTTTGGTTCGGGAGATATGATTGAAATAGTGGGATGTTTTTCTGGGCCGCAGAATCTGGTCCAAAATTAAATCTTTAACTTGGGTCGCCTTAAGAACCACCATTGAGGACGAATTAGCACTATCTCCAGAATAATTATTTGTTCCCCTATATGTCTTCTAGTCTCCTATAAATTTTGGGATTCATTGGGCCTGTATTGTGGGACCCACAGTCCGATCAGTGGGATAATATTCAATCTGCCTTCTTCAGAATTGTTTCCTTTCTTTGCCAAAAATCCTTATCATCCTTTATGAATCCTCCATTGATCCCTGAATGAAAAATGTTCAATTTTAAGTTTATATCCATTTAAAAAAATATAAAATTAAACTATGGATAGTTAAATTCTTTAAAATCATATGAAACATTGGGCCTAAATTGGTGCATATTAGGCATGAAGTGCACAAATGATGAGAATGGATGTTCAAAATTAAAATCCACTAACTCAGACCCATAAGATCAAAAATGAACATTTAATACCCTTAAAATTTAATCAAAATATGTTTTTTTATTGGCTAATCAATCATATTCTAGGAAAATGTGTTAAAATAATTGTTTTTCTATATTGATAGCTTCCTCCTTCATTCTGTTTTAATAAACCTATGATTGAATTATGTTTTTCTAGTTCTGACAAGATTAAATCTTACAATTACCAGTGATATTATTGCTAGTGTTTATGTTTATTCCATTCTTTTCTTCACTACATGAAATTCAATTGCTTATTATTCCCTAGATATTCTTATTATGTTTTATCATGATTGCTTTTTTTGTGAAATTATTTTTCTTGCTATATTTTCTACTCATGATTTCCTACTCATTTGATATGAAGAGTTAATTTTTTTTCATTTGGAAAGACCTCCACATACACTAAATTAGTACACCTCTCTTAAATACCCTCAACATGTAGTTTTATATTTCTGGATATTACATTAGTAGAATTCCATTGTTGATAACTTGGAAGGTCTCTACAGATATGCATCAATTATCTCCTCGACCTGACTAAATTTGTATCAATTTTTATTCACTTTCTATATATATAGTTTTACCTCCAACTCAGCATCAATGCAATTTTGTTATTACACCGTATTTTTGATTGCATATTTGGTATTCCATATTGGTCTTTCATATTTCGTTCTACTAACATATGTATGTTTATTATTCAATATGTATTATAATATTTTTTAGAAGAAAATTATGAAGATGAGTTTTTTTCTTTCAATTGATGAATGTTTATTACTAATAGTTTGTTTATTACTCTTTCTAAAACAAACAGTTAGTGTATGATGATATGTTTGATGTATGTTTGATTGATACATATCACATATAACAATTAGTAATAAAAAATTTAGTATAGAAATTTAAATTAATGATTATAAAGAGATACAATAGATCATCATAATAAATACATATCAGATGATATATAATATACTAATAAATTATACATTGTCGTTTAATATTGTGTTTTATTATACACTAACCATTTAATGTTATTTCTAATGTCATACACTGTCATTTTTTTTAATACTGGGTGATATTGATATTTTATTAATTTCAATGGAGTACCTTCCCATTTATTTTTCTGGATGTGATAGCTAATAAATCATAGACTGTCATTTTTTAATACTCCATTGATTTATTATCTATATCATCTACTGAAATGTACAGGAATAAATGGTTGTGTCCTTCATCTATTAGCTACCCCATCTACTATAGTATCTCACTGAAATGTATAGGAATATACTCAAATTTGGGTATTTACCCAAGTACTTTATCTTATAAATACATATTTCAAATTCAAAAACCAATTTAAAAAACGAATGATTGTTTGGTTTCTCTTAATATATTATTTGTTTCCAATATATTTTTTTGAGAAATGAAATATTTATATGCTTTATAAGTTTTTAAATACATTTTCATTTATAAAATTTTAAAAAAATGATGTCTTAGTATACTCTGCATCTAAATTCCATGTAGCCTACTATTTCATGTTATCATTTTTTGATGTTTGAGTATCTTTAAGCCAATTTTTTCAATATGATTTTTTTAGGTATAATTTTTTTGATAATCCTCTTGATAATTTTTTTGATGTTTAGGGACACAATTTTATTGGGTGATCCTATTTTGCTTCGCAGTTATAAAATGCTTGAAGGAGTAGTTTTTCTTTAGCATGTGTTTTCTTTGTGATGGATCGACTTATGTGATATTTTTTGTTTCCTCTTCACTGTTCATTTCATTTTTGATCACTACAACCAAACCCTAACTCGTTTCAATTGTTTTTATTTTGGTCGATTCTTGATGTTTAGGTATCTTGGGTCCCGTTGAGGATGGTTCTTGCCACCTCTGTCAAAGGTAGTGGGTTCACCATGGGTTTCAGTTATGTTTTGTTTCGTTTCAATTCTTTGCCTTTTTATAATTTATGGGTTTTGGGGTTTTGATTTTTCAGCTTTTTTCTAGAGTATTTTGGACCTATTGTGGTGGTTTCGAGTTTCAATTTTCAGAGGTGACTTTCACATGTATGAATAGGTAGGCATATACATATATAAGTTCACCCATATATATATATATATATATATGTGTATATATATATATTCACTCATGGTCGTATGAATATATTGTTGGAACCACTTTGTGTATAAGGTTGTATTTGTTGTCAATAGTTGTCAATAAAGATCAAAATGAAGGAGATCAAGAAGTACTCCAATGAAATGGAGGAATGGAAATTCAGATGATTGTTGTACTGATCATAAGTTCAAAGAACATGTGTCAAAGGTGACACATTGTTTACAACAATGAAGAAGTGAGGGATAATCCATATGAGGATAATGATGTTTGAAGAAGAAGACAATGTGCAAGTGATTGGAATTCTGAGATGGTCATGCACGTCACATTGTCATAGAAGATGATGATGCTAAAGTTGTTCCTTCAAGGAATACATATCACGATAGTGGAATTTGTGATGAAAGCAGAAGAGTTGCTGAAGGATACAGATCACTGAGAAGAAGTGTTTTTGAGGTGATCGTGTTTGTTGACAAAACAAACAAATAACATACAAATTTGTTGACAAAGGAGATTTCATGGTGGTATGTCGAGTTCAAGGGATGTGGTTAATGATCCATGTTTGGTCAGAGAACGTCGATAAAGGAATGAATGGTCTGGAGGCGGTACAAAAAGAGCAGATACAAGGTGGCGCTATTTCTCAGTGTTTGCCAAATTTTTGGGTCTCAAAATCGGGAAATGAAGACATGGATTTTCTGCAAAAGGCGGTTTGCACAAAAAGGAAGTGGTGCGCGGAAAATAAGGGTTGTGCGCGAAATTCTTGAGTTGGGCGCAAAAAACAGCGTGGTGCGTGAAATAAGTGGAGTGAAGTTTTTCGCGCAAACAGTGTTTCAGAATCAGAACGTTGAAAAATGGTAGAGGCAAGAGGCGCGCGAAAAATCGGAGATGTTTGCACCATGTGCGCGGAAAATCAAACTGCTGCGCGTAAAGTTGTTTGTGCGCAAAATGTGGGTTTGAAGTCTTATGCGCAAGAGAGGATTCCTGTTCAGAATGATGAAAAATGTAGAAGTAATGAGATGCGCGAAAAACCAAGGCGGTGCGCGAGAATAAAAGGAAGATGCGCGTAACTCAAAGAACTGAGAGACAGTTTTACGCGCAGGAAGGGGTTTTACGCGCAGGATCAAAACGCCTATAAATATGTGGTGATCCCCTCTCATTCGAGGAGGCTCGACACTTAGACAAATCTCAAGCTCTGATGCGCGGAAAAACTAAGGTATAGAGTGGTGCGCGAAAAGAAGAAGGGTTGCGCGAAAAAGAAGGTGTTGCGCGAAAAATGGAAGATTTGCGCGAAAAAGAAGAGTTGCGTGAAAAGCCTTTTACGCACCAAAAGTTATTTTTACGCGCAAGGTTTAAATTTTACGCGCAAGGCACCGAGAAGAGTGTGCGAAAATTTGGGGGTCCCGCTGGCCTTTGACAGGTGCTTAGAACTCTCAAATCGGCTTTGCGAAGATGGAAGAACAGTAAACCATTTGGTTTTATGAAGAGAAGTGGTACCACACACATATGACTGGTGTTTAACATCCTCATTGTGCTTTGCGAAGAGAAGAAGAATGGACCGTGCAACTAAACTCAGATCTGCACAGAAAGAGGGGAATATATCAATACACTCAGGTGTTAGTAGTGAGAATCAAAGGAAGAGAAGAAGAAAGATCTAGTGCATTCAGTCATTGCACTAAAGAAGAAGGATTGAACTAAAAAGGGCATCAACTCTGAACCCTGATGCAAGAAAAGTCTCATGCTAAACAGGAGACAAAGAACTTCAATGCACATCTATTGAAGAGACCTTCACGTCTATAAACTGAGTGAGACTTCACCAACGGTAGTGAGCCAGGGGGGGTCAACGGGAGTGACCCGAGGGACACAGTGAGCTATCTCTGAACCTTTTGTAAAGGCAGTGAGCCTGGGACAGTGTGACTGTTCTCGAACCATTGTAATTTACAACTAGTGAAGATTAATGGAATTTGGTACGACCGGCAACTTGTCGGCGTATGCTCCTTGGACGTAGCCCTTAGTTGTGAACCAAGTAAAATTGTTGTGTTATCTCTTTGCATGTGAATGTTTCATTGCTAATCATATCCATCATATGAGTTTAAGTAGTTCCTAACAACGTGGGAACAAGATCCACAACTTTAAGAAGAAAAAGTTGACACCCTGATTCACCCCTCCCCTCTCAGGGGGTCCCGGGGTCCTACATATATATATTGGGGCTAGGTGTGCTTATGTCTATATATGAAAAATGAATACGTGTGCAAGGTAAAGGGGAATATGCAAGTATAAGAATATATGTAAGGATCCCCTTATACATATTTGGCCATGAAAATATGTACATAGGGACTAGGTGTCCTTATATACATGCAAAAGTGCATATGCATGAAAGCGGTAAAGGGAAGATTCGAGTTGCCGGTGTCATAAACAAAGCGTCTTGAGTTTGAGAAAGGTTCCCTTATGAATTAGCCTTTAAATTTAAAGATTCCTTGATTGCTTTTATTTCACACCATGTTTTTTTACTAAAAAGTGATATAGATTTCTTATAATAATTTTCCTGAACATACTTGAATAAAACAAAACCAACTGATATAAAATTGAGCTACATTGAATTATACTAAATTGAATGGAATAAGAAGCAGGAAAAACCAAAATAATATGAATTGTGTTAACCTATAAAGAGTAAAACTAAATATTATTAAATGATTCTAGAATAAATTAAATTATCCTATATTGAACAGATTAATTAAAACAAACTAGATATAAAAGAAATCATATCATGTTCTACCAAATTGAATCATACATAATCAATATAATCCAGTTAGACCTCTCCTGACCTTCCTCAATTAGGATTTCATCAAGCATAACGAACCAAGATAAACCACAATAAACCAAACCAAGTAAGATTAAGAAGTGTAGACCGAAAATGAGTTGAACTAAATAAAGTGGAAACATACAAACCCAAAATGAATAGAATGAAAACAAATAAAAAATAGAATCAAACATTTTTTAAAAAACATTCACAAACTAACCAAAACTTAGTGATATGAATGTAAATCATATCAACCAAAATAGATCTAGAATGATCAAAATCTAGCGTTTTGGGATAAAATTCCCACAACACCGGATCATCTAGACTTTTGCACACCCATTTCCCATAATATCTGAATCTTAGAACCCTTAAATTAAAAAAAAAAACCCTCTACCACAAAAAATGGCGAGATATTGATGTTTTTTGTGGGTATAGACGTGTATTAGGGTTGTTTGTAGAAATGACATTGGTGTGCGGGCAAATTTTCATAAATCTTTTCATTCAAATTGAATACTATTATTATCCAAGTCAAAGTTTTTTTTGATGGACTACATTTCATATGCAAATTTCATGAATCATCAATCATATAAGGTCCAATTAAACATTTGCCACGTGGACTATATAATAGACGGTGTTCTGTGGATCAGTCGGTCTTGGACGGCTTGAGCATAACATCGTCGTCGCCGGCGCCGGCGCCCTGAGGTCGAGGAAGGTCCCCGCAGTCATACACAACACCGTCCATCAACAAACGGAAGCCGTATCGGTAGAACGTGGAATCCCTAAGCGCCCTCTTCCACCACGTTGTCCCGCTTTGCTGCGCCCACCCCGACAGGTACGAGGCCACGATCAGCTTCACCGCCCGCCACCGCCGTTGCCGGGCGTACCCCTTCAGAGCCCCGCCCGCCGCCCCCGCCGCCAACTTCCCTCCGTTCTCCAGGAAGCACCGCCCCAGGTGCTGCCCCAGCGCCACACCGTCCTCCAGCGCGCTGCACGCGCCCTGCGCCAAGTCCGGCGTCATGGGGTGCATGGCGTCACCGGCCACCGCCACGCCGCCGCTGCTGATGGACCCGAACGCCAGGCTCCACGGCGCCCGGAACAGCAGCGGGGCCCACGACACGGTGTCCATATCGGAGTGACGGACGGCGTCCTTGTAGATCGCCGGAAAGTCTTCGCATTCGTGGTGGAGCACCAAGTCCCGAATCTTCTCCGGGCCACCTATCTCTTCAGCCGCGAGGGTGGATTTGCAGGTGAGGAACCAGTAGAGGGTGGTGTTGTTCAATGGGACGAAGCCGGCTCTCCTGTCTCCGTCCACGAACTGCCGGACATCGTGGCTCAGCCCGTGGCCGTCGGGGAACCGCGCCAGCCCGCGGACGGCGGACCGCCCGGAGTGGAGCGGCTCGGCGAGTCCCAACCACCGAGCCACCCGAGAGTGCACGCCGTCGCACCCGATCACTGTCTTTGCCCGGAGAGCGGTGCCGTCGGCCAGGCGGATGAGGGTGACCGGCGATGGGGGGTCGTTCTCGAAGGCAACGGGCTTGGAGCTGAATCGGATGGAGGCGGGGGGGAGCTCCGCCGCAAGGGCCTCCAGCAGGGCGGTGCGGTGGACCGTCCGGACTTCGGCGACGCCGGTGCCACCCCTACATCACCCAACAAGGGGCGTCCACGTCATTCAAATATGATTAAAGAAGATGGGGGGGGGGGGGGGGGTGGAGAAGGAGGGTGGCTTACGGGTTTAAAGGAACCTCGAGGGTGGTACCAGAAGGAACGTCCAAGATGATGGACCTGTGGATGGTAGGGTAGAGGGGTCTGAGTTTGGGAGCGACGGCGAGGGCGTCGAGGGCGCGCCAGGCGTTGGGAGCGAGGGTGACGGCGGTGCCCTCTGTCCGGAGCCCATCCGAACGCTCCAGCACCACCGCCCGGAGCCCCACCCGGCGCAGCGCCACCGCCGCCGCCAGCCCCGCCACCCCAGCCCCCACGATCACCACCTCCTCCACCTCCTCCATTGTCTCTCTCTAGATCGCTCCCAGGCGGCTGCGGTGTCAGGATAGAACTTCTGTGGCGTGGCGTGGCGGGTGAGCATTTTTAACGGTGGGAATTATAGGGGAAGCAGCCTTGAAGGTGCGGCTGGTTTTACCAGAAAGCGAGGGAAGACCGAAAGGTCCAAGTGGTGGCGCGGCGGGGATGCGACATCGGTTTTGTCTGATGACCCGTCAACGATGGTGTCTGATTTTTGAAATCAAATATATTAAATCGATAAAATTATATTTAAATGAGTCTTTTTTTAATATAGTTTTTTTTTTAAAAAAAAATTACCGTCTCCATTACAAGTGTTTATAGATACCGATTATGGAATGGGATGCGGGTGTTAAAACATTTTGTTTAAAAGCCTTTCAGTGAAATTGATTTATCTTTTATTTTGAAATTCACAATACACTGAATATTTCATTTGGGTTAACATGAAGTTTTTTATTAAATTTGTTATGCGATTTAACTTCCAATTCACGTGTTTCGGCAAGGTGATTCTCCGGAACTTTGTGAAGTCATCTAGATTACTTCAAACGAAAGATCATGTTGAACCTTTCAATTTTGTCAAAGGCGACGTTGTGTCCGAATAACTTAAAGTTTATCATTGAGGAGTTTGTTACGCCAACTCTTATAAATAGAGATCAAAGCTTCAATGATAGCTCAATGGGCTGCTGGGACACATTCATTATGGAGTGGTGCACTATCTCAATGCTTGACTGCTTTCGTTTGTATGTGTTTTTCAAAGTGTTCTTATAGCTTCCCATCGCGAGGAATTTATTGTAAAAACTCTAAGATTTTTAACTATATTTGTTTGCTTCTGATCCTATGCGATCGAAGAGATTCCAAATATAAGAATTTGTGCTCCGAAACTTCTAGTTCTAAGAAGTCCATGGATAGGACTTGGTGTCGATCATGTGATCAATGAGGAGCTCAAGGATAGAGTTTGGTGTTGACGACGTCAATCAAAGAAGTCTAGGGTTGGGGCTTGTATCTTCTGATCTTTTAGATTGAGGAAGTTCTATGGTATTGGAACATGGTTCCTTCGCATCTGGGTATTGATCATCTAGCCACTTTGGATTAAAAATAAAGAGTTCCTTTGATTAGAACTATATATATCCTTTAATAATATATTTTAAAGGAACTCATGGATTTTCATCCTCAACTTTTTTACATCGTTGCATTTTGTATTATTCTATGTTTTGTTTACTTTATTGATTTGATTAAGTATTGACTTCTTGATCGTTTAATTTTCATTGCATTTATCATTTTTTGTTACTCTAATCAGTTCAGAACTGATAACTTCCTGACTGTTTATTACAGTGTGTGAGAAATTGTAAAGTTTGTTTCAACATCAACCCCCCTCTTAAAGGTCTCAATGTTACTTTGATGAAGGAATTAAATGAATACACACAACTATTCAAAGAATAAAAACAATAGCTTAGTTGTCATAACCTGCCCTCCAAGGTCTGCAGTGATAACAGAGTGACCCCCTTAACTCACCTATAATAGGCCATGAGTTGACCACCACCACCGATGGTATAAATCACTCAAATGGGAGACATTACTCTTATAGTCCTTAGAATATATAAATAAAACCACTAATCAACTCCATAATATAAATAAAACCATTATCTCATAATAACCACAATGCATGAAAATGCCACACAAATATAAGCTGCCAAAGTAAATACAAAAATAAAACTCCCGAGGCAATAACTTCACCATGGCTCCCAGCTTTGAGCTAGTGATATCCTACTCAATCCCTAAACTTTCACAAACCAAACCGGATCGACCTCGAATCGGGCACTCAAGTTGATCTGCGATAAGGCCTGAGAGGCGTTTCCGATCCACTTGGGCTAACAACTAGTGTCGCGTATCAAATATAACTCAACTGGGAACGATGACAGAAAAATTACAAGAACAAAATAAAAGAAAAAACTAGCATTGAAAAGGAAATAAAACTACAACACATACCTCCATGTGACCTCATGGGTCACCACTAACCCCAGAACCATGCTTTCCCATGAGCAATCCAGAACTTAGAGAACCTGAAATAAAAAATGATAGTGTAGGCGTGAACACAGAGATGCTCAGTAGGAATGCTCGAGGATAAACAAAACCCTATGCCATACCTTTAAAGAAAAATACAAATCATGCTAGTTTGAAAACAAGACATATAAAAGTAGGTTTTCTATTCTTTTCAAAATCAAACAACACGCTTTCATTCTAAGGAAAACCATTTCCCATATCAATTTTTAAAAAAAGAACAGTTTCAAAGGCATAAGAGACAATTCAATGAAATCATTATAAAAGTAACCAGTACCAAATGAGTGCCTCGGTATGAAAAACATAACAGTGATGTCACTTTATAAAGATACTATAACAACCCTACTTTTTATTACATAACTTTTACATCATTTTAAAGACAAACTACATGATAACATTACAATCTAAGATCCAAAGGTTTAGTGTCTTGGGAAAATTAGGCTCATAAGTCAATTTCACATAATAAAACATAAACATTTATTTAAAGCCTTCTTCTTTATCCTTCTAAGAGATCATATTCTTCTTAGTACATGAAGTCACCTAGGGATATACATCAAAGATAGGGGTGAACTGAAATCCCAGTAAGAGGATGAATAAGGGACATGAATCCACATAACATGGGTGAGCATAATAATCATCATCATATAATAAGCATTGGATCATCATCATAATCGTGATGGATACATTAGATAAAGCAATGGAATGTGGAAATGCATAAAAATGAAACATCATGTCTTTGTGGTAAAATACCACACATAATTGTGAACAAATATAGCATCATGTTCACGCATAACATATGTGCATACTCATAACATATTCATTGTGAAAAAACTAGCATCATTTTCATGCATAATACACATTATCTCATGAGATACATCACATTACCCAATGTATTAGAGGACTATATAATTTCAGGCTCACCCATCACATGGTAACCTTTACATAATCATGCATACCACATAAAACATATAACAACCATAGTAATGAAATAACCCATGAAATGAAATGGGTTTCATAAGGATTTCATTAAGTATACATTACTGAATAAACATTGGGGTTCCCAAATGAAAAGGGAGACTATACTTTGGACTGAAATATATTTTTTATTTGGATAAGATTCAACACGTGAGGGGTTGAAGACTCGTTTTAGAAAGAAAAGTCGTTTTTGGGAAATCATTGTATTTAGATTAAAAATCAAGGTAGAAACATGTATGTCCCTGAAAAGAAAAGGGAAGAAAATTGAATGTCTATTTAAGAATCATTATATGAATATCCATACTAAAAAATGATGTGAAAGAGGGATAACCCAAAGAAAAGGAATTGGGTTCGAGAATCCCCCTACCTTAATTCCTGCTTTATTTCATTGCATTTACGCTTCCTAAATAATAAACTTAGATTTATTAAATCATTTAAATAGAAGTTAATTTTGTTAATTTATGTCACTACTTATAAATTATAATAATTGGATTATATTTATTAATTTTTTTTGATGAAATCAAAGTGTTTTGATATCATGTTTTCTTAAAATCTTCTTATTTTGCTTCGAATTCTCTATTTTTTTAAGGTAATTTGTCACGACCCGTCCCTCGTGGCCCATTCCGTGACTACCCCAAGTCCGCCATCCATAGGCCAGGGGCTGACGACTAGCACCAAAGGCATAATAACCTAAAACTGGGAAGACATTGCCTTTATAACCTATAAATTCACATATCAGAGCACACAGATGGATACAAAACACTAAGTAAACTGTATAACTAAAGAGTTATAAAAAGTAAAAGGGGCCGGAAATACAAGCCCAACTATAAAGTACAATGAACTGGAAGTACAAGTACAACTGAAGAAAGGAAAAACAGCTGCTAGGTCGTCCTCCAGAATTTCTACCTAAAGGGTAGGTACAGATAGCCTCCTCAGCACTCCACATCCGTCAGTCTCCTCCGTGTACCGACTCATCATAAGGTCCACCTCCGAGTACCGTCCAGTCCCGGTACTCTCAGCCTCAGTCAGCGCTGTCCGTCATCTGCAACCAACACAACAAGGTGCAGGCATAACCCGTGCAGGGGTGAGTATAACGATACTCAGTAGGGACCCCGAGACCCTCAAGGTCTCACAAAATCCAGCAAGGATAAACCTCAAAGTATGAAATCAACAGATAACCTCACTTAGGTATATTCCCATACATATACCTAAGTTATCAAATAATCCATCTCAATCACGAGGAAAACACAAAAGATACTGACTCAGCTCAACCAGGATTTTTATTCACATTATCGAAACCACGGCTGCTGGAGAACTCCTCTTCTGTTGAGTACAGTGGGCCTGCCGCGACACCAAGCGCGCTTCCCACTAACCTTAGACTGCTGAGGTACTCCTCTTGTCGAGTACCGTGGGTCTGCTGCGTCACACAGAGGCGCTCCCCACCGTGGGTCTGCCGCCCCAACCAGGCGCTCCCCCTCATAGCCTGCAGAGTTACTCCTCCTATCGAGTACCGCGGGTCTGCTGTCACAACCAGGTGATCCTACGCCGTGGGTCTACCGCCACAACCAGGCGCTCCCCCCTGGGCTAGTTGAGTCACTCCGAGTCAATCGGTCAGCAGTCGTCAATTCTCAGCCAGCTACTAAGTCTCCGCACTCTGCTTGCTCCTCACTAGAAGGATCTGCTCCACGAGCTGGTCGATACTCCAACTGTCACAAAGTCCTACAAAGAAGTATCTCAAAGGTCCGCCACATCATAGGGGTCTCAACGCAACAGACGACGCGTCAATCGGACGCTCGATCTGTGAGTTATTAGCCTTTTAGTCCCGGGGGGCCCAGTTGTATTTTTGGACGATCCAACCTATTCGTATCTCAACTATACCCCAAACTCCAGTGGGGTATACTCAAAGGGACTACCATACACCAAGATTACCATCGCCACAGACGGTTCGTCAAACGGATGTCCGGTGCCAAAGATATGGCCAAAAGAAAGTAAAGGGTCATAGTGGGCCCGGGTCCGGTCTGACCCGGTCGGACCGACCCGGCCCATTGGGCGGACCAGCCCGTTAGGTTCGGCCCGGCCCACAGGGCCAAACCCAGCTGGCCGCAAGGGGTTGCAGAGGGCCACGAGGGTGCACATCGATCGTAAGGGCACGGACTGGCCACGGGTCGATGCAAGGGTGGTTCAGCCCGGAGGGTGCTGCGGGGGCGCGGCTCGGCCTAGAGGGTGCCGCGAGGGCGCAGGGCAATTCGACCGGGGCGCCACGAGACCGGATCGGCCGGGAGGCGCGATGGCTGGGAGCCGGGGCGGCTCAGGAGGGCACCGTGAGGCCGGCTCGGCCAGGAGGCGCTGCGGCCAGGAGTCGGGGCACGGCAGGGCCAGGGCGCGGCGCGGCCGGGGTGCGGCGCGACTCGGGCCGGTTCGGCCGGCGGGGGGGCGCGGCTGGTGGGCAGCGCGACCGGGGCGGATCAGAAGCTGGAGGGCGACGCGGTTCGGCCCAGGGTGGCAGAGTCGGTTTGGCTGGGGCGCCGGAGCGGCGTAGGGGCGGCGCAGGTTGCCTTCGTCGCCTTCATCGTCTCGTCGCCTCGTCGCCATGCCGAAGAACATCACAAAGAAGAACGACGGAGGGGGGTCGGGCCATGTTAGTTTGGCCCGCACCATCCATGTTTAGGGTGGTAGCAATCGGTTCATCAAGAACATAAACAAAGAACAAGCATGGAAGATATCTTTAAATCATCAATTCCCACAATCCCTCATTAATAAAATATTCCCAACCCGTAAGGAAAAACATCCGCGGATCAACTTGATAATAAGTTGGTCCGCATTCTTTGTTTTGGAAGGAAAGAAACAAGGGAATAATATCATACTTAAATAAAATCCTACCTTGCTCGTTGTTCGTCGACGTTGGCGCGAGAAGGAGGACGTCGATTCGTTTTTGACGAAAACATCCTACGTCGAAGGAAGTTCCAAGAAACGAAGTCGAAGTCGAGGTCGTTCTTCATAGTCGAAGGTGTTCCTCGTCGGCGTTCTTCGTCGGTGGAGAGTTCTTCGTGGAAGAACACGTTCTTCGTTGGAGAGCGTAATCCTCTAAGTGTTGGGCGTCGCGTCACTTTACCAGTGCTTCGTCGCTTGGTGAAGCCGTCCCAAATCTTCTTCCCAAGCTCCATATATATAGGAGAGGGGGGAGGTAGGTAACGATCATTGGAATTTATGACGGTTTATTTATTAGGAACCTTCCTAAATTCCAACGACGTTGTTACTTAATTTAAAAAGGGTCAAACCAATTAATTTATGTTGGTGCAACGATGCGGTGCGTTGGCAAGATTAATGATATGTGCGTTGGAACAATTAAGGTAGAGGAGGTCAAGAGGCTCTCCCTCATTAATTGTGGGAGTTGAGGGTTTCTCCTAATTAAAGGGGGTTTCATGGGGATTTAATCCTAGGTGGTCCCCACAACCATAACCTCTCATGGGATGTTATGGTTCGGGTGGTCCCCACCACCTTAACCTCTCATGGGAGGTTAAGGTCTGGTGGTCCCCACTTCCAACTTTCACATGGAGGTTTAGTTCTGGTGGACCCTACCTGAAATATCCACATGGAAGCTCAAAATAAAATAAAAGGAATTTTATTTTATTTTATTATTTCCACGAAAAACCCAAAAACTAACTTTTGCCCTCGTTCATATACCATCGAGGTGAAAGTATCCTTAAGCGAATACCAGTGCTGTGAGTTCAACAGTGCCCTTGGATTTCAATTCCGAGCACCGATTCAAAAGTTATAAAACTCCGCTCGTGCGTTTACTGAACGTACCCGAAAAAATGTTCGGAAAAATATTATCAGTCACCCTCGACCCACGCCGGTTGAGTTTAGGCTCTTCCTAAGTGAAACACGCCCCAACGAACTCAACGATACTCTCGGATTTTCAATCCGAGTTACCGTTTAGAAGTTTTGAATTTTACAATAAAATAATTGTCACTTAATTATTTAATTTGCATCCAAAAATTAACTTTTTATGGTGGCCCACGCCGGCTAAAGTTAGTATCTGCTTAAATAAAGAATGCTCTCACGAGTTCAGCAGAGGTCTCAGATTTTTAATCTGAGCTACCGTTTGTGAGTTATAAGCATTTGAAAAATAAAATAATTTATTTAATTATTTTATTTACGGTTATGCCAATTTTGGGTTTTCTCCCAGGAGGATCACGCCGACTAATCATAAGTCGCGCCTAGGGTAAAACCGCCATCCTGAGCGCAATGGTGCCCTTAGATTTTTGATCCGAGTAACTGTTTAAGAGTTATTCCACTTTTTCAGGAAAACTGCTTACGCGCGTTAACTTAAGCTTAACAAAACTTCGACGGATCATTCCGGGCACTCCAGGCCTCAGAATCGCGCGCTGTCTGATTTCGTGGACTCATAAAATTCCCATATATTTAAAAAAAATTACATGGAAATTCAGGATCTTTACATTCTCCCCAAATCAGAGCTCTACGTCCCCATAAGTCACAACTCAAACTAAGGAAACAAATGGGGGTACTGTACACGCATCTGACCCTCCCGCTACCATGTGCTCTCCTGGAGGTTCCCGTGCTACCAACGAACACGCACCATAGGTATCGACCATCCACAAAGGACCCACTCTTTTCGATCCTCAATCTATACTGGAACCTCTGTAAAAGTCACCCCATCGTCGATGTCCAGCTCTCCGTGGACGATGACGTGAGAAAGTTCGTGCACGTATCTCCTCAGCTGAGATACGTAGAAGACGTCATGCACCTGGTGCAACTGAGGTGGAATATCTAAGAGGTAAGCCACCATGCCAACTCTGATGAGGACATGGAAATGTCCGATGAACCTCAGAGATAACTTGCCACCTCGGCCAAATCTCCACAAACCTCGTCGAGGTGAGACCCGTAGAAAGATGTGGTCACCATCCTTGAACTCCAAAGGTCTCCATTTTCTGTCAGTATATGACTTCTGCCTACTCTATGCAGTCTTCATCTACTCTTGGATGATCTACACTTTCTCTGTGGTAGCCCGTACCATCTCTGGTCCCACGAGTGCTGACTCCCCTGGGTCAGTCTAGCACAAAGGTGATTTGAAAGGTCGCCCGTACAATGCCTCGAAAGGTGTCATCCCAATGGTGGAGTGATATCTGTTGTTGTATACAAACTCCACCAAGGGTAAGTGATCCTCCCAACTGTGACTGAAGTCGAGGACATAGGCACGCAACATGTCCTCGAGGGTCTGAATGGTCTGCTGAGTCTGACCATCCATCTGAGAATGGAAGACAATGCTTAAATGAAGCTGCGTCCCAAAAGCCTCCTACAACCCCTTCCATAGCCAGAAAGTAAAACGTGCATCACGATCAGAGACAATCATAGAATGTACTCCATGTAGCCGCACAATCTCCTGCACATAGAGGCGTCCCAAGACCTCTACTTAACCCTGCTCTCTGATCGGTAGGAAGTGGGCTGACTTGGTGAGTCAGTCAACGATCACCCAAATTGAGTCATGTACTTTAGATGTACGTGGAAGTCTTATCAAAAAGTCTATGAATATCCCATCCCACTTCTACTTTGGGACCTCTAAAGGCTGAAACAAGCCTGCTGGTACCTGATGCTCTACCTTCACTTGTTGGCAAGTGAGGCACCGAGAAACAAACTCTGCTATATCTTTCTTCATTCCTGGCCACCAGTGCTGTCATCGGAGATCCTGGTACATCTTCTCCACTTCTGGATGTACCGATAGAGGGGATGTGTGGAACTCCCTCAACACTTCCTCCTAAAGTGACACTGGTACCATATTACGTCCTTTGAATAGGATGACATGCTCCCCACCTTCAGAAAATCCATCAGGTGTCTGCCCTGTGGATATCTGAGCATGTCGTGTCTCACAGTCAGCATCCCCATGTTGTGCCTCCCTGACTCGCTGAATAAGTGGGGGAGTGAATGCAAAAGACTAAAGGAAGGCTGCTCCATCTCTATCCACAAAGGATATCTGTAAAGCAGCCAGCTGCTATGTCGCCTCACTCAGCAGATGCATGCCAGACCTCCTGCTGAGTGTGTCTGCTACCATGTTACCCTTACCAGAAGTATAGACTATCTCAAAGTCAACTTCTGCTGCCATGAGGGTGAGGTTGGCCAACTCATGAGTGATTGGTTTCACCCTACTATGCATGAGTTTATCTTGTGCTTCCTGGGTTTCCTTTTTCGCCGACCAAGGAAAACCCCATCCCAATGCTGTAGTTAAACCACAACCGCTTTTCCTAATACAGTTAATTTGAGTGTGAACTATAGATGTCAAGTACAAACCCAAACTAACATCGTAAGGCCTCGACACTGCCACCAAGAGGTTTTAACTGAAAGTCTCGCTTCAAGGGTCATATCACACCGTCGGTGTAAGTGTGATTATCGAGTCTCCTCTCAAAGGTATCTCCAAATGTGAGGGTTAAGTCAACAGTTTAACTGGAAACTCTAGGTCTTAGAAAAGATTCATGGAAGGAATGAATGATTGGTACCTATGTCTATTGATATGGTAGCTAGTAGTAGACATATATCGTACCTCGAATCATTCCTAGAACCCTTGGGTTGCATTCCTTGACCGCATGCAACAACTCTCTTCCCCTACCCTCGAGCTCCCTAAGCCTGGAGGGGTCCACAAAAAGGGGGTGGTTCTAACACGTCGAAAAGTACACCACCACATGCTTATCTTCTAGCTCTGCTTCCACGTATTCTGCCCTGAATATTCATCTGTCCCTAACACATTTTACATACCCAAGTCTCTGACACTAGCGCCAGTTCCCTGCTTTCCCATTGCTAACATTCACTGGTTGTATCTGTTCAGCCAAAGAACATTCAACCACAAAGGTTCTCTCTAGAAACCTAGAATAAGTATGAATGCATAGAGGAATAGTGATGGCTCATATGTCCTTTAAACACACCTCTCTCAGAAGTTCGAGCCATGAATCACTGATCGTATCATATTCATTGAGTACTAGGAAATATCAGTACGCCTTGATGGATACTCAGCTACCGACATGTAGTCCTGACGAAGCTATAGAAGTTTTAGAGAACTCTCATCCACCTCCTCGAGCCAGTCCTTAGCCACCTATGAGTCGGGCTCACCTCAGAACCTGATGGGTATCTGATTCTGAAACACGTGTAAAGCACTAAGCCTACATGTGTCCTCTATCGGTACCACCGGTTGTAACTGCTGACCAACGAGTAGTGATATAGCTGGAACACTACCTAAAGATACTATCTCAAGAAATGGTCCATGTAACGAAGCCTCATCACTAAGCAGAACATCCTTATGGTCACTCACAGAAAAAGACTAGTAGTTAAGATCACCGTTTTCTCTATTGGTTTCTCAACTAGACCGAAAACTCTAGCAATCGCCTCCAGTCAGCCCTCAGCTACATGGGAATCTGTCTCGCTTCAAAACCTTAGAGGCCTCTGCTACTGGAACTCATGCAATGCACTCAGTCAGCGTGAACCGTCCGCCAGTGTGTCTGGTGGTATATTCTGCCCAATGGGTGGTGGTGCTGCTGGTACACCACCCGAAGGTGCCAACATAGTAAGAGGGCCCTGCACCGGAGCCTCGTCGCTCGGTGGAATATCAGTGCGTACAACTCTCAAAACTCTAACTGGATATCTGCGTAGAGGCATCCTAAAAGAAACATATGCGACATGGTCAAAAGATTATACCTGGTGAGCTAACCTGGTGAGATGACTTAAGAAATCACAAAGAAAACACACACATAATTAGTGTTTTCATGCACTGAGTCGGAAAACAGAAGTCAGGGTCCTGGTGTATGGATACGTCATCTGCCACACAACCACTGGAATCTGTGAAATGAAAACCACACTCACTACACTTAACACTATTGCTTCACAGAAAATATCAGAGTCCTAAGTTCTGTGGTAGAACCGACTCCTCTAATACCAATTTGTCACGACCCGTCCCCCGGGACCCGTGTCGTGACTACCCCAAGCCCACCTTCCATAGGCCAGGGGATGACGACTAGCACCAAAGACGTAATTACCTAAAACTAGGAAGGCATTTTCTTTATAACCTGTAAACGCACACATTAGAGCACATAGATGAATAAAAAACACTAAGTAAACTGTATAACTAAAGAGTACTGAAAAGTAAAAGGGCCAGAAATACAAGCCCAACTATAAAGTACAAGGAACTGGAAGTTCAAGTACAACTGAAGAAAAGAAAAATAGCTGTTGGGTCATCCTCTGGAATTCCGACTTGAAGGGTAGGTAAATATAGCCTCCTCAGCACTCCACGTCCATCATCTGCAACCAACACAACAAGGTGCGGGCATAGCCCATGTATGTGTGAGTATAACGATACTTAGTAGGGACCCCAAGAGCCTCATGGTCTCACAAAATCCAACAAGTATAAACCACAAATTATGAAATCAATAGATAACCTTACTTAGGTATATGCCCATACATATACCTAAGTTATCAAGTAATCCATCTCAATCATGAGGAAAACACAAAAGACACTGACTCAGCTCAACCAGGATTTTTATTCACATTATCGAAACCACAACTGCTAGAGAACTCCTCCTCTGTTGAGTACAGTGGGCCTACCATGACACCAAATGCGCTTCCCACTAACCTTGTACTGCTGAGGTACTCCTCCTGTCAAGTACCATGGGTCTGCTGCATCACACAGAGGCACTTCCCACCATGGGTATGCCGCCAAAACCAGGTGCTCCCCCTCATAGCCTATAGAGGTAATCCTCCTGTCGAGTACTGCAGGTCTGCTACCACAACCAGATGCTCCTCCACCGTGGGTCTTCCACCACAACCAGGTGCTCCCCACTGGGCTAGTCGAGTCACTCCGAGTCAATTGGTCAGCAGTTGTCAAGTCTCAGCCAGCTACTAGGTCTCCGCACTCTGCTCTCTTGTCACTGGAAGGATCTGCTCTATGAGCTACTGGTCGATACTCCAACTGTCACGAAGTCCCTGGAAGAAGTATCTCAAAGGTACGCCACGTCATAGGGGTCTCAACACAACAGACGATGTGTCAATCGGACGCCCGGTCTGTGAGTTATTAGCCTTTTAGTCCCGAGGGCCCGGTTAGATTCATGCACGATCCAACCTGACCATATCTCAACTATACCTCAAAATCCAGTGGGGTATACTCAAAGGGGCCGTCATACTCTAAGATTACCAGTGCCGCAGACGGACGTCTGGTGCCAAAGATATGGCCAAAAGAAAGTAAAGGGTCGTAATGGGCCCGGGTCCAGTCCGACCCGGTCGGACCCAGTCTGGGCCGACCCGGTCTGAGTCGACCTGACCCATTGGGCGGGCCATCCCTTTAGGTTTGGATCGGCCTATAGGGCCTAACCCAGTTAGCCGCAAGGGGTCGCGAAGGGCCGCGAGGGCGCAGACCGGTCGTGAGGGCGTGGACCGACCGCGAGTCGGCGCAAGGGAAGTTCGGCTCGGAGGGTGCCACAGGGGCGCTGCTCAGCCCGGAGGGCGCTGTGAGGGAGTGGGCCGGTTCAGCCGGGGCACCATGAGGGGCGCGCAGAGGCCGACTCGGCCGGGGAGCTGTGTGGGGAGTGGGAGGCCGGATCAACCAGGGAGGCTCGGGAGGGCGCCGTGAGGTCTGCTCGGCCGAGAGGTGTGGCAGATGGGAGTCAGGGCGCGGTGCGGCCGGGGCACGATGTGGCCGGTGCGCGGTGCAATCAGGGTGCGGCGCGGCTCGGGCCGGTTCGGATGACGGGAGGTGCGGCCGACGGGCGGTGTGGTCGGCGGGCATTAGGGCCGAAGCGGCTCAGAAGCCAGAGGGCAGTGCGGTTCGGCCAGGGCGCTAGAGCATCGCGGGGGCAGCACAGGTTGCCTTCGTCGCCATCGTCGCCTCATCGCCTCACCGCCATGCCGAAGAACATCACAAAGAAGAATGACAGAGGGGGGTCGGGCCATGTTAGTTTGACCCGCACCCTCTGCGTTTTGGGTGGTAGCAATCGGTTCATTAAGAACATAAACAAAGAATGAGCATGGAAGATATCTTAAAATCATCAATTCCCATAATCCCTCATTAACAAAATATCCCCAACCTACAAGGAAAAACATCCCTGGATCAACTTGATAATAAGTTGGTTTGCATTCTTTGTTTTGGAAGGAAAGAAACAAGGGAATAATATCATACTTAAATAAAATCTCTACCTTGCTCGTTGTTCGTCGACTTTGGCACGAGAAGGTGGACATCGATTCGTTGTAGATGAACACGTCCTACGTTGAAGAAAGTTCTGAGAAAGGAAGTAGAAGTCGAGGTCATTCTTTGTAGTCAAAGGCGTTCCTCGTCAGCATTCTTCGTCGGTGGAGCGTTCTTCGTGGAAGAACACATTCTTCGTTGGAGAGCGTAATCCTCCAAGTGTTGGGCATCGCGTCACTTTACCAGTGCTTCGTCGCTTGGTGAAGTCGTCCCAAATCCTGCCCCCAAGCTCCATATATATAGGAGAGTGGGAGGTAGGTAACGATCGTTGGAATTTACGACGGTTCATTTATTAGGAACCTTTATAAATTCCAACGACGCTGTTACTTAATTTTAAAAGGGACAAACCAATTAATTTACGCTGGAGCAACAATATGGTGTGTTGGAAAGATTAATGGTCTGTGCGTTGGCACAATTAAGGTGGAGGAGGTCAAGATACTCTCACTCATTAATTGTGGGAGTTGAGGGTTTCTCTCAATTAAAGGGGGGTTTCAAGGGGGTTTAATCCCAGGTGGTCCCCACAACCATAACCTCTCATGGGAGGTTATGGTTCGGGTGGTCCCCACCACCTTAACCTCTCATGGGAGGTTAAGGTCTGGTGGTCCCCACTTCCAAATTCTACATGGAGGTTTAGTTCCGATGGACCCCACCTGAAATATCCACTAGGAAGCTCAAAATAAAATAAAATGAATTTTATTTTATTTTATTATTTCCACAAAAAACCCAAAAACTAACTTTCGCCCTCATCCATCTACCGTCAAGGTGAAAGTATCCTTAAGAGAATACCAGCACTGCAAGTTCAATGGTGCCCTCAAATTTCAAATCTGAGCACCAGTTCAAAACTAATAAAACTCTGCTCGCGCGTTTAATGAACGTACCCGGAAAAAAGTTTAGAAAAATATTATCAGTCACCCTCGACCCGCGCCGGACGAGGTTAGGATCTGCCTAGGTGAAACACACCCTAACGAACCCAACGTTACTCTTATATTTTCAATCCGAGTCACCGTTTAGAAGTTATAAATTTTACAATAAAATAATTGTCACTTAATTATTTTATTTGCGGCCAAAAACTAACCTTTTCTGATGGCCCGCTCCAGCCAAAGTTAGTATCTTCTTAAATGAAGCATGCCCTCATAAGTTCAGCGATGGTCTCAGATTTTTAATTCGAGATACCGTTTGTGAGTTATAAGCATTTGAAAAATAAAAAAAATTATTTAATTATTTTATTTACAGTTATTCCAATTTTGGGTTTTCTCATAGGAGGCCCGCACCGACTAATATTAAGTCGCGCCTAAGGTAAACCTACCATCCTGAGTGCAACAGTGCCCTCAGATTTTTGATCCGAGTAACCGTTTAAGAGTTATTCCATTTTTTAGGAAAACTACTTACGTGCGTTAACTTAAGCTTAAAAAAACTTCGACGGATCATTCTGGGCACTCCAGGCCTCAGAATCGCACGTTATTTGATTTCACGGACTCGTAAAATTTCCATATATTTAAAAAAAATTTACATGGAAATTCTAGGTCTTTACATAATTATTAAATAAGTATTATACATTCTAGAAGCTTAAAATAAATAAATAAATATATATATATATTTACATTTATATATAACAAATAATTTATTTTAACCATTCATAAGGTTGGTGATATTAAAAGAATTGGAAATTTCCTTGTTGGTGGTTAACTGACCGTTATCAGGAACATTGTTCAAATATGAAGAAAAAGAGGTATAAAACATAAATATATTAAATATATAATTTTTAAAGTATGTTAACATCATTAATATAATGGTAAAATTCAGCCTAATTAAATCTTAGAATATTTTATTTTGAAATAAATTGGGAAAAGAGAGATAAGAAAAAAGTAAATGAGTGAAGAGTTGAAAAACATACTCTTTCTTTGATGTACCTTCTCTTATAAGACACTAAAAATCCTTTGATTTTTGGAGTTGTATTACTCCAGAACAACCCTAAGGATTCTAAGGGTCTTAAGATGGAGGATTTGGGTACATATTTGTCTTTGGAATGGGTAGTAGGGGTGGTTTTTCTATGGGAGGGAGATGAGTTATTTATACTTGAGGAGAGGGGTATTTTTAGAATAAAATATTATATTAAAGAAAAAACAAGTAATAGTGAATTTTTGAAATTATAAATAATATATAAATATAATATAATGGGTTTTAAGTCTTCAAAAATCTTCATAATTCAAATCCATTAGTTTATTAAAAAGGAAGGTGGAAAAAAGAGAAATTGTTATTTCAAGGGATCACTTTTGACTTTAGGTTTTAGAAAGTGATTTTTATGTTTGGAAATTAAGTTTATTGTATTTAATGTCTCATTTATGAAATTAAATATATCATGGATGGAAATAAAGTTCTAGAAATTATTAGTTCATTTTTTCATCAAGAATTATGTAATTTAAGATACACTAGTTATGTGAAAAACGGTATTTTTACTATTTATCCAAAAAATAAAGTATTTTAGAAAATTAGAAAAAAATAACCCTTGGATAATTTCAATGTTTTGATTTGAAAAATTATATTCATTTTATCAAAATAATTTTCCAAAATAGGTAATTTTATTTTTTAATATAAAAATTATGATTTTTACGAAATATTTTAAAATACAATTTATTAATAATGTGCGTATATTTTCTTTGAAATTTTTAATATGATATTTATTTTTTAAAATTATAATATTTATATTTACTTCAATTAATCATGATAAATATTATTTATAACATAATTTATTATTTTGAGGTTAAATTACTATTCCAACAGTCAGTTTATTATTCCCAATGGTCAGGTTATTATTCTAATGGTCATATTATTATTCCTACGATAATATTAACTCTTATAAATACTACTTAATTATTTCACTCAATATTCACTATATTTATTCCCAAGGTTATATATTTTCATTTCCTGAGATGTTGATTTGTTTAATAATATTTTCTTTTCATTTATATAGTGTTTTCTGTGGGGGAGATGATTATAGGAGACCAGGTTGATCCATATTTTCCCATTTTACCTTTTTTATTTTTGTGTTTTTTATCTAGTTTTAATGTTTGGAATTTTTATTGGTTTCATAGCTGACTAATGTAATGATTTTCATTAAAGAAATAAAGTCTTATGGTTTTCTCTATATGTTATATGTGTATAATAAAGTATAATATAATATAATACACATATATTTCAAGAAGAAAATATCATTTATAAACTCTAGGTTTTTACACTCCCCCCCTTTAGAAATTTTATCCCCAAAATTTAAACTCATATTCTCAGTTGAGAATAGGTGAGGGTGCTTATATTTCATTATTTACTTTGGTTCTCAGGTCACCTCTTCATACTTATGGTTCATCCACAACACTTTGACAAGGTGAGTTGTCTTATTGCATAACACTTTGTCTCTATGGTCCAAGATCTTCACATGATACTCTTCATATTAGAGGTCATTCTCCAGTTGTACCACCTTTAGATTAAGTACATGTGAAGGATCAGGTATTTACTTCCTCAGAAGTGATACATGGAATATATCATGAACTTGATCCATATTTGGTGGATGTTCTAGCCGACATGCCATTTCTCCTATGCGATCAATGATCTCAAAGGGGCTAATGTACCTTGGGATAAGATTTCCCTTATTTCAAAACCACATGATTCTCTTGCATGGTGGTATTTAAAGGAAAGCTTTTTCTCTAACTCCAAACTCCAAGCCCCTTTGACAGTTTCTAGTGTAGATATTTTTCTGACTTTGAGTAGCTTTTATATGTTTTTGTATGGATTGAAACTTCTCTCTCATCTCTTGAACAAGATTATGTACAAGTAGATTTAATTCCCCATATTTATCCCAACAATGTTAAAGTTATACATCGCTTCCCATACAGAGATTTATATGGAGAAATTTGAATACTTGAGTGGAAGCTAGTGTTATATGATAACTCAAATAATGGGAGATGTTGATCCCATCCTCCTTTAAATCCCATCGATGAGGATCTTAGAATTTCCTTGAGTGTTTGAATATCCCTTTAAAATTGGATATCATTTTGGGGGTGATAGGCTGTGTTGAAATTAAATTTAGTATTAAAATCATGTTGAATAATTCTCTATAATTTATGTGTGAACCTTGGAATATGATCAAATATTATCTAAATTGGAACCCCATGCAGTCCCAACACTTCCTTCACATATATATTGGAAATTTTTTTAACTTATAAATCTCCTCGAATAATAATAAAGTGGGAAGTCTTGGTGTGTCGATCCACTACAACCCATATTGATTTTTTTCCTTTAGATATACTTGGTATACTAGTGACAATGTACCTGGTAATGTTTTCCCATTTACACATTGGTATAGGTAATGGTTCCATCACCCCCTTGAACTTATATTGCTCTACTTTTACTTGTTGACATACCAAGCATCTTGAGATATAATATGCAATATCCTACTTTATGTTGTCCCACTAGAAGTGTTCTCGAAGATCATAGTACATCTTGGAACTTCTGGGATGGATGGAGAAATATGAGATATGTGCATTATCTAATAGATCCTTCTTTATATCAGGTGAAGAAGGCACATAAAGCCTCATTCTAAACCGAATCATACCATCATCATCGATATGGAAATCATAAAGCTTACCTTCCTTTACTTCATTCACCTTCTTTTGAAGCTCTAGATCATCCCTTTGTGCCTCATTGATCTTCTCTTATATGTATGGTTGGGAAATAATTTGGGAAAGGTAGGATGTATTTTCTAATGTTATGTTTTTCAGATCCATCCTTTTTATATCCATAAAGAGTAGGTCTTTCTCAATTTTCATCATGGTTAAGGTAGCAGGTTCTTTCTTTCTAATAGAATCATCTACCTTATTTTCCTTTATAGGATGATAGAGAATAGAGTAATTGTAGTCTCTGATTAGCTCTAACCATCTCATTTGAAACATTTTGAGCCCCTTTTATGTGAATATATACTTTAGAATATTATGATTGGTATATATGTCACACTTCTCACTATATAGTTAGTGCCACAAAATATTTAGAATGAAGATCATAACTTTTAGATCCAGATCATGTCTCAGGTAGTTCTTCTCATGGATCTTCAATTTTTGTGAGACATATCATTCTTCATGAGTACATAACCTAAGAATTTCTTCTAAGAATTATTGTATATCAAAAAACATTCTCCACTTGTTGGTAGTGTGAGTACATGAGCAATGAATAGACTCTTCTTGATCTCTTTAAAGATTTTCTCACATTCTTCCATCCAGACATACTTTACCCCTTTCCGTGTTAACTTAGTTAGCAGGATTGACAATCATGATAAATTTCTTACATAACAATGGTAGTACCATTATAATCCAAGAAAACTATATATTTCCATGAAACTAGTGGTTATAGGCCATTCCTTAATTACATTTTTAATGGTCCATATAAATTCCCTCACTTGTGATCACGCACCCCAAGAAATTGACTTATTGCATCCAAAATCCACACTTTTTGAAATTAGCATAAATTTTCTTCTCAATGTTGACAGCGCAATCCTTATACATTCTTAATGTTCCTCCTTTTTATTGGAGTAAATGAGAATATCATTGATAAAAACTACCAAAAATTTGTTAAGGTAGTCTCTAAATACTCTATTTATAAAATCCATGAATATTATAGGGGAATTATTAAGTTTAAAGGGCATCACTATGAATTCATAGTGTCCATAACTTATATGGAAGACTGTCTTATGAATATATTCATTCTTCATCTTCAGCTGATGATATCCAAAATAAATATCCACCTTTTAGAAGTACTGAGATCCTCATAATTGGTCAAACAAGTCATCAATCCTTAGAAGGGGATACTTTTTCTTTATGGTGATCTTGTTGAACTCTCAGTAATCGATACAAAACCGAATTGATCCATCCATATTCTTAACAAAGAGAACTAGATCACCCCAAGAAGATTCACTAGGGTGTATGAAACCTTTGTCCAAATGATCTTGTAGTTTCTTTTTAAACTCTTCTAGTTTGATCGGGGCAACCATGTAGGGTAATTTTGATATATGAGTGGCTCCAGGTATAAGATCTATTGAGAACTCTACCTCACAATTAGGTGGAAGTCTGGGTAACTCTTTGGGAAATACACGAGTGTATTACCTCAAAATGAACAATTCCTAAAGGGTAATAATTTCCTTTGACTCAACCATTTAGGAAAGATATGCTTATTCATAGGGTATCAACACCCACACCATTGAGAGATTTTCCAAAGGAGATTTATGATCTTCCTTGCATCTGTAGAGGAGAATAAGATAGTTTAGAATATTAAAAGAGATTTACTTTTCCCAATAGTTGATATATTCTCTATATAATGAGATACAACCCATGCCTAATATAGCATCAAATTTCACCATGGGAAGTATTATGAGATTCTCTAGAAGAATCTTCCCACATACACTAGTAGGATAAGTGTCTAACACTTGGGTTTCAATGATCTCACCACTAGTGTTTTTATAGATATCTCTACTTCAAGGTATTGAGGCTTCAATTCAACAGTTCTAGAAAACTTTTAGGATATAAAGGAACGTATAAAACCAGAATCAAATAATTTTTTTTCCATTATTGAGTGAATAGAAAGTTTACCTTGTATGACTTTGTTTTCATTTTCCACTTCAGTGGTAGTGATGGAATAATATTTCCCTTTATCCTTTATCTTTGGTGGTTGTTGACACTGATCACCCTCAAGGACTTGTGGTATAATATACTAGCTTGAATAGTGCCCTTGCTCCCTAAAGTTGAAGCATTGAACCATGGGTGGTGCATTAGGAGTTTCCTTCCATTCCTCCATCATTTTGGTCAGTTTCTTCATGTCTCTTCAACATTCATGAGTCTGGTGTCCATATCTCCCACACTTTTAGTATTTCCCCATCCCTTTCAGGCAATTACCATTATGTTTCTTTCCAAAATTTTAACACGTGGGTGGTTGGATACTCTTTACTCATTAATTTTACCCACCATATTGAAACTCAATTCTTCTCTACTTATCTCCATAACCATGGGACTAGTCTCATAACTCCATCTCTACTTTTAGAGCACATTTAACCACTTCTTCATAACTCTTGAAGTCTCATATAACTAGATACTTTTGAATATATGGTTTTAAACCATTAAATAATCTATCTATTTTTCTATCATTGTTGATAAAAAAACCCAAGGAATATCTTGAAAGTCCTGTGAAGTTTTCCTCTTAATCCATAAAAAATTCACATTTCTTTCGCTTCATCTCTATGAATTCTCTCTCCATATTTGTTTGAAGGTTTAGAGGTGAATACTTGTTAAGAAATATTTTCCTAAAGCCTTCCCACTCTATATCTTCTATTTAATCATTTGGATTTGTGTTCTTAATTAATTACCACTATTGATCAGCCTCTACATCTAAATGATAGGCAACCAAAGTCTCCTAATCCTTCTTAGAATAATGGATCATAAAAAATATATTCTCTATTGAGTTAACCCACAGTTCTGAGATAAGTGTATTTAAAGTTACACTAAACATTGATGGTAGTTTCCCCATAAAGGAATCAATATCCAGTTTCTCCTTGCGTGAAGGAGGATGTTCCATGTAGTTCAGGTTATTGTTCATATCCCAAGATAGCTGGGTAAGAATCTCCATAAAGTTTTGAACTCCACATCCTAGGGAATTAGGGATGTCATTTAGACAATAGCATTGTACCTCACACAGGTTTTTAGCTTGGTTTCTTCTTATTCCCACCATTTTCTAAAATAGGAATGGGTTGACCAAAATTTAAGTTAACAAAGAATGAATAAATAATTTATTATTTTGTGAAATTAACTCTAAAGGCATATCTTATGGGATCCTTATGTTCATAATTTTTTCCAAAATAATTCTTTTAGGATATTTTCTTATACTTATAATTTTGTTTTTACTTACATTTTATAATCCTAATTCCTAAATTAACTAAACCATACTCTGATACCAACTATTAAAACCCTTATTTTTCTAATATAACTTTTAGAAAATTTTAAAGACAAACAACATGATAGCATTACAATCCATGATCCAAAGGTTCAGTGTCTTGGAAAATTTAGGCTCATAAATCAATTTCACATAATAAAACATAAAAATTTATTTAAAAACTTCTTATTTATACTTATAATAGATCATATTCTCTTTAGTACATGAATTCACTTGAGGATATACATCAAAGAATGAGGTGAAATAAAATCCTAGAAAGAGGATGAATAAAGTACATGAATCAACATAACATTGGTGAGCATAATCATCATCATAATATAATAATAATAGGATAACCATAATAATACCGAGGGAGACATTATATAAAGGAATGGAATATGGCAAGGAATAGAAATGAAACATCATTTCTTAGTGGTCAAATTCCATACATAGTTGTGAACAAATCTAGCATCAAGTTCATGTATAACATATGTGCATAATCATAACATCATCATTGTGAAAAAATATAGCATCATGTTTATGAATAATACACATTATCTCATGAGATAAATCACATTAAACAATGTATTGTAGGGAAATATAATTATAGGCCCATGTATCACATTGTAACAATTACATAATCATAGAACGTATAACAATCGTAGTCATGAAATAACCTTCGGAAAAGAATGAGTTTCATAAGGATTTCATAAATAATACATTCATGAACAAACATTGGGGTTCCCAAATGAAAAGGGAGATAATACTTTGGATATAAAGATCATTTTTCTTTGGATAAGAATCAACACGTGAGGGGTCAAAGATTCATTTTGGAAAGAAAAGTCTTCTTTTGGGAAATCATTGTATTTGGATCAAAAATCAAGGTGGAAACATGTATATCCAAAAAAAGGAAAGGGAAGAAAAGTAAAAGGATATTTAAGAATCATTATATGAATATACATACTAAAAAATTACATGAAATAGGGATAAATCAAATAAAATGAATTGAGTTTGAGAATCCCCTCAATTTAATTCACACTTTATTTCATTTCATCTATGCCTCCTGAATAATGAACTTAGATTTATTACATCATTGACAAAAATGTTAATTTTGTTAATTTATGTCAATATTTATCAATTATAATCATTGTATTATATTTATTGATTTTTTTTGATAAAATTGAAGAATTTTGATATCATGTCTTCTTAAAATTTATCAGTTTTTCTTCGATTCCTCTATTTTGCTCAAGGAAATTATTAAATAAGTTTAATAAATTATATAATATTAAAACACATATATTTATAAATTTAAATATAATAAATAATTTATTTTAACCATTAATAAGGTGGGTGATATGAAAATAATTGAAAGCGTCTCCGTTAGCAGTTAACCAATCGTTATCAGGAACAATGTCCAAATATAAAGAAAAATAGGTATAAAACATAAATACATTAAAAATATAATTTTTAAAGTATGTTAAAATAATTAATATAATGTTAAAATTATTCCTAATTAAATCTTAGAATATATTTTTTGAAATAAATTGGTAAAATATAGATAATAAAAATGAAAATGAATGAAGAGTTTAAAAACATACTCTTTCTTCCATGTAGCTTCTCTTGTACAACATGATAAATCCTTTGATATTTGGATTTGGATTAATACATAATGTCCCCAAGGATTATTAGGTTTTTAATAGGGATAATTGGGTTATATATTTGGCTTTGGAATGGGTGGGTGGGTTGGTTTTCCAAGGGGATGGAGAGGGGTTATTTATACTTGAGGAGAGGGGTATATTTAGAATAAAATATTATATCAAAAGTAAAACATCTAATAGTGAATATTTGAAATTATAAATCATATATAAATATAATATAATTTTTTAAGACTTTAACCTCTTCATAATTTGAATTCATTAGTTTATTAAAAATGATTTTGAAAAAAAGAGAAATTGTTATTTTAAGGCATCACTTTTGACTTTAGGTTTTGGAAAATGCTTTTTAGGTATAAAAATTAAGTTTATTTTATTTTAATGAATCATTTGTGAAATTAAATATTATGGTATAAAATTAATTTATATAAATTATTAGTTCATTATTACATCATGAATGATGTAATTTAAGACAAATCGGTTATGTGAAAAACTGTGTTTTTAATATTTACCTGAAAATTGAAGTATTTTAACAAAAAATCACCCTTGAATAATTTTAACAAGATGATTTAAAAAGTGACATTCATTCTATCAAAATAATTTTATAAAATAGGTAATTTTATTTTTTAATATAAAAATTATGTTTTTTATGAAATACTTTAAAATACAATTTATTAAAAATGCGCTTTTATTTTCTTTGAGTTTTTTAATCATGATATTTATTTTGGGGAATTATAATATTTATACTTACTTAAATTAATCTAGATACATATTATTTATATCAAAATTTATTTTTTTGAGGTTAAATTACTATTCCAACCATCAGGTTACCATTCACAACGGTTAGATTACTATTCCAACGGTCACAATACTATTCTAACGGTCATATTACCTCATATAAATACCACTTAATTATTTCACTATGTATTCATTAAATTTATTCCCAAGGTTATATATTTTCATTTCCTAATATGTTGACCAGTTTACTGATATTTTGTTTCATTTTTATAGTATTTATCGTGGGGGTGCTGATTTTAGAAGATTGGGGTGATCTATATTTTCCCATTCTAGCTTTTCTATTTTACATTTTTTGTCCAGTTGTAATGTTTGGCATTCTGATTGGTTTTGTAGCTAACTAATGTAATGATTTTCATTAACTAAATAAAGTCTTATTGTTTTTCTATGTGTTGTACGTGTATAATAAATTATAATATAATATATTATATTAGGTGTTTGGGGGTAAAATTAAATCAAGCACACACACACTACACACACATAGGCCTGAAAGGTAGGTCATAATCCCATAAAGGAATAAAACACACAAATATATACTTTATTACATCATATATATTTGGCCCAAAGGCCCAATGGGCATGTATCCCATTACATGGCTCGTAGGCCTGAAATTTTTGGCTCAAGTCCCATTTTATGAATAGTAATGCTATAGTACCTGACTACTAAAGTACCCGCATAGTACCCACACTTCTACAGTGCCTTCCACTACTCTGCCACCGCTATAGTGTCACCGTTGCTACAGTGCCTCCATTACTGCAGAACTGCTACAATACCTGCACCCAATGGGTTTTGAACCCCCATTTTTCATGTAGGATTATTGGGTGATTACCACTAATCCAAACACCAACTACTATAATATAATATAATGCACATTTATCTCAAGAAGAAAATATCATTTATTAACTCTGGGTCATTATAGATACTATAAAATAGAGGAATGTAGTGTATGTGTAAAGATACTATAAAATAGAGAAATATAGCGTACATGTAAAACAAGTGTCATGGAATCTTAGATGCTGGTAGAGACGGACTAGTACTATGCTATAAATACTCACATAATCAATCTCTACTAGCACTAAGTATCATAAAAAATGGCTGAAACGCTCAGCGACACCACCCTAGTTTGACCAAGGGGCACATCCCATGTGCAGTTAGATTATCCACTTAGGGACAATTGTAACATCCCAAGTAAGTAATGAATAATAGATATTTTTATCTATGTATATTAATGAATTAGATAGTGTTTTAGAGGCTTAAAATGAAAATAAATCCAATCTTAAGCATGAAATACACTAATATTTTTAAAAGATTGTTTTACTAACTTTTGATGGAAAACCATTTTTGAATATATCTTTTGACAATTTTATAAGCTATGTTTGTCAAAATAAACTTATTCTTTATGATTGGGACATCAAAATTTACTTTGTGTGAATTTTTGGTATTTTTCTGACAATGTTCATTTTTTTAATGAATAGTGAAAAATACTGCATTTTACATCAAAACTACTTCTTAATCTAATTTATTTATATGATTAGATTATCTTTTGAATTGGTCTTAATGTGTAATCTGAATATATTTTTACCATTTAATCCAATGGTGGTCATTGGAATCAATTTCACTTTGAAATTAGACTTAAACTGGTGTCAATCTTTTGATACTTATTGTTTTATAAAAACACGCTATTTGCTCTGACAGCGGGAATTAATTATTAAATTAATTAATGTGACTTATATGTTTTGAATTTTGTAAAATAGACTTTATTTTTGAATTCAGAATATCAAATATATCTTAGGGTGAATTTTTGGTAATTTTCTGAAAAACTTCAATTTTTGATGAATAGTGAAACCACTAAGTGGTACTTATAAAAACTGATTTTCCGTTTAAATGAAATTTTTCCATCATTGTGTTTTGAATTTTGAAAATCCAACATACATGGTTGTCATTAGTATGTAAAATGTGGTTCAATGGGATGAAAATAATTTTTTGGTGAATAGTAACTTTTTTTTCATTAATCGCGATTAGAGGTAATTAGTGTAATTTAAGGTAAAAATGATATTATAAAAATATGAAAACACCATGACACTTTTAATACCCCTATTGGATGAGTCATGTCCGACCAAGACAACCCATGTGTCGATTTAGGGGATCCCATGGAGCCACTTGGGTGAGATAATGACTTTAATGCCTTTTTTTTAAATAAAGGTGAAAATGACACTAACATAAATTGTTTTACTAAAAAATTTTTTAGAAGGGGTTATACTTATAATAATTTTGTCTATAAATACTCTTTGGAAAGATAAAAAGATTTCCTACATCAGGATATTTTTGTTATAATTTTTAGACATTAAATAAATTAATTTAATTATGACATCATGATGATGCAGTGATGACCTCATTGTTTAACGATTTAAATAAAATGGAAAGATAATGTAATATCTAAAACCTAAACATGTAGAAAACCTATTGGTTGGGTAGATTTCGAATCCTTATCATCTTATCTTCTAAATATATCAATGTGGGACATTAGAAATTCGAAACACTTTTGAAAATAAAATAATAGTTTCATGATTTCCAAAAGTGCCCCTCCTCTCCTCTTATAAAAGGCCCCCACCTCTACCTCATTTCACACACTCCTCAAGACTTTGGCTCGGCCATCCCCTGCCCATTTAATCTCTCCAAATCTCTCTCCTCATCCTAGAGGATTCCATTTGGGCAGAATCCTTTCAAAGGAAGCCTTTAGGCTCAAATCAAAAGTAGTTACACTTTTAAAGGTAATTCATTCTCTCATGTTCATTTGTTTTATTTTGCTTCTCCAACCCCATAAACTCTTTTTATTTACTTCTTTTGTAACAACACCAGTATATTAAATATACTAGGATGTTGTTATAATATTTATTCGAGCTACACTCTCACACAACTACATCAAATGGTTGAAGAACATACGGTTTCTGTGGATGGCGAAATTCTGCCTCCCGAAATGATGATTGTTCAATACTCATTTAACACCTTAAAAGGTGGACATTATGATGTCACTATTTTTATATATGATATATAATATGTTTATTATTTCCTTAATATTCTGTATTTTTCATTTATGGCATACCATTATTGTTTCCATTATGGGTAAACACGATATCTTCATTTTAGGAAGTGCGGACTACCGCCCCCTGAAAGTGATTTGATTCGTTAATACCATATGTGGGATGTGTAAAGGATAAATTTAATGATATTATATATGTTATTATACTGGAATTATAATATAATCTTATATCATTATGATTCCATTCCAGAAATACGAAATAGAAATGGAATTAGCGTTCATGCGTACGTACGGCTTACCGTCTCCATGAACGGTGCATTTCATTTCTTACCTCTAAATGTGATGTAATATTATAAATACATGTATATGATGAATATATATGATATATATGTTATCCAAATCATTAATATCATTCTGGATATAACAAACCTTTGACCAAATTAACAACATGTAAGTGTAAGAAGTCTATTTTTGACTTAAGAACCAAATACCGACAAAATGAACATTATTAACTTAAAAGATTACATGATGTTCATAACATGGTATAAAAGGAATAATTAACTTGAAAAAGTTTCTTAAGCAAGTAGAGATTAACTCAAGTTTATTATTCAGGAGATTAAAGAACGGTCGGGTCAAGTCGGATACGAGGTATGGGACTTCGTCTCAATCTCCTTTCATTGAGGCATATTTTGTTTTATACACAACCTTCTTTTATGCGGTGTATAAACCCCTTTGATTTTTATGTTTATTCAAAAGGAATATTTTTTATATGAAGCGTTTACTAAATGACAAAAGGGAATGTTTTTGTTGTACGTATGCGGTGACAACGACTTCTCAGCCGCCGTGACCGTTATTTGAGTTTTGGCTTCCTCTACAAGCCATACCTTCTTTTTAAAAGAAAAATAAATACCATGTTTTAATTTTCTTTTATTTTGGTATTGAAAATGATTTTCATAATGTTTTTATATCAATGTGTTGTATTGATATCTTGTGATTGAAAGGTGAAAATGTTATGTTTCCTTTATGCATGTTTTATGTGATACGATTAAGTTGAGGTTCTTGGGCATTATTATGAAGAGGGGTGGTTCCGTGATAAAATAAGGGCGAGTGAGCCCGATATAGCTCTCCAATGAATTGGGTAACACGAAGGAGTGAAACGTTAAGGTTTCTCCGAAGAGATTTAGGGAATATACTGTGATGGGTATTCCAAACGTAACCAAGAGGGTTACTCCCCACGTAAGAATGTTATGAATGCCTCAAGTTACCTTTATGTCTTATGATTTCTATGATTTATTCATGATTTGATGAGGTATGTTAAAGTGATTATGTTTTATGGGTAAAGTATGATCTCATTCTTATGTATATATTTACCCATGTTTCATTTCCATATTTTTATATCCCTTACTGAGCTTTTTATGCTCATCCCAAGTTTTTTGAAATGTTTTTCACAGGTCAAGGGAAAGGTACATGATATGATGATAGTGTCAAGGAAGTGTCAAGAAAGAATCCATTCTTATTTTAAATATGTTTCCATTGATGGGAATTAAGAATACTATCTTTATGTAACCACTTTGTTTATATGTGGAATGTAATGAAAGTTTTATGATCTAATTCTCTAAAACTCTAAACTCGAAAAGATCCTCAATGTGTAATCTTGTAATAACTCAAGGTTAAGTAAGGTTTAAGGCTGGGGCCTTATAGTTGGTATCAAAGGTCGGTTTAGATAACTTTAGGAGTTAGAATTCTATTAAATGATTATCCAAAAATATTTTTTTTGAAATGATATAGCATTTGAAGATTACCATGTTGCTTCATCTAAGACATGTTTGTTCAGAATGGTTTTCCGCAGAGGAAACAGGGAAGCAGTGCTAGGAAGGCATACAAAAGGAAATAACCTTCCGAATCAGCATCCTGAGATGGTCGGAATTGGAACTGAACAGTTTGTTGCAGTAATGGCGTAGTTGACTCAGGCTATAAATGGTGGTGGTATCCACGCACGAGATCAGCCAGATCAACCGCAGAGGAACATGTCAGTGATGGAACATTTCATGAGGCAACATCCCCCATCATTCAGAGGATCATCTGACCCTGTGCTAGCTGAAGGGTGGATTAAATCACTGGAGAAGATTTTTGATGTCCTGGGGTTCTCAGACAATCAAAAGGTTAGTCTTGCTATTTACCGTTTGGAGGGTGAAGCAGATCAGTGGTGGTCTATAGTTAAAAATATCAGGGACGCTGATGAGATTGATGTCTTGACTGGGATGAATTCAAAGGTATGTTTCTTGAAAAGTATTTTCCTAAGGCTGTTCAACTTAGGATGGAAAATCAATTCTTGGAATTGAGGCAAGAGGAAGACTCAGTGGCTGCCTATGAAGAAAGGTTCACTCGATTGGCAAGGTATGCTCCAAATTTTATCCGAGACCTTGATAGTAAAATCAATCGTTTTTACTCAGGATTAAATCCAAAATATCAAAGGGCATTAGCTTCTCGTGAGTTTAAAAGTTATGAAAATCTTGTTCGATGTGCTGAGAATGTGGAAATGGAGTTTTCCGATGACCAAGTGTTCTATAACAACCAACAGAAGAAGAGACCGAGGTGGCAGGAGAAAGGTAAGAATTCTTCAAAAAAGTCTGATGGTAAGAAAACTAAGTTTCCAGTTTGTGATAAATGTGGTAAAAGGCATGCTGGGGAATGTCTTCTGAATACTGGAAAGTGCTACCGATGTGGTAATATGGGACATAAGGCTCGTGATTGCACTGAAAAGGATCAAGGTGAAGGTAAGACCAAATTCGATTTACAGTTAGTGAAATGTTATAAGTGCAATGAGATGGGTCACTATGCAAACGAGTGTCCGACAAAGAGCTTGAGTGATGGGAAGCAGTTAGACTACAAGCAGAAAGGGGTGGTGAAACCCTTTGCAACTACTTCAGCAGATGTCGGGCCATCAAATGAAGTTGTATCAGCTCTAGGGAGCTCAGTTTTTTTCAAAGATTGACCTGAGATCGGGGTACCATCAACTGAAGGTAAAGGAGGCAGGCTATTACTGAAGGTTTATTAGAAAATTTTCATGGTTATCTAGTCCAATGACTAATCTAACTCGGAAGGGTGTTAAGTTTATCTGGACAAAAGAATGTGATGATTGTTTTCAGGAATTAAAAAGAAGATTGGTGAATGCTCCAGTTTTGGAACTACCTTCCAGGAATGGTGAGTTTGTTATATACAGTGATGCTTCATTGAAAGGATTTGGTTGCGTCCTAATGCAGAATGATCAGGTAATTGCTTATGCTTCACGACAGTTGAAGACTCATGAGGTAAATTACCCAAAACATGATTTGGAATTAGCTGTTGTTGTTTTTGCTTTAAAAATTTGGAGGCATCATTTGTATGGAGTAAAGTGTGAAATATATACCGATCACAAAAGTTTAAAGTATATATTCACTCAAAAATAATTGAACATGAGACAAAGGAGATGGCTAGAATTAATCAAGGATTATGATTGTACAATTCATTACCATCCGGGAAAAGCAAATAAAGTGGCTGATGCTTTGAGTCGAAAAATTAATGCTTCATTAGCAATATTGCGTTTGGAACGTGATCCTTTGGTTAAGGATTTGATGAACTTTGGCATAGAAGTTGTTGGTGTAGGAAGTTCTTCTGTTTTGTTTCAGGTATCAGTGAGATCATCTCTATCAGATAGAATCAAGCAAGCACAGAAGCAAGACAGTGAGTTGCAGAAAAAGGTAGAGCTGGTTCAGAAAGGTAAGTTGCCTGAATTCAACATTGATAATGATTGAATTTTGAGATTTGGGAAGAGATTGTGTGTGACTTGTGATTCATAGTTGAAGAGAGAGTTTTTATGTGAAGCTCATAGTTCTCCGTTTTCAGTTCATCCTGGCAGTACTAAGATGTACAGAGATCTGCAGGAGTATTTCTGGTGGGATGGAATGAAAAGAGATATTGCTGATTTTACTGTGAAGTGTTTGACATGTCAACAGGTTAAAGCAGAGCGGAAGTTACCGAAAGGGATGCTTCAGCCTTTACCAGTGCCATAGTGGAAATGGGAGAATATATCCATGGACTTTGTTGTGGGATTACCGAAGACATCTCGAGGTAATAATGCAATCTGGGTTATTGTTGATCGCTTGACTAAATCTGCTCATTTCCTTACTATACGAGATAATTTTTCCCTAGATAAACTTTCCCATTTGTATCTTAAAGAGATAGTCAGGTTACATGGAGTTCCTCTCTCCATTGTATCTGATCGTGATCCCAGGTTCACTTCTAACTTTTAGAAGGGCCTTCAGAAGTCGTCGGGTACTGAATTAAATTTTAGTACAGTTTTTCATCCTCAATCAGATGGGCAGTCAGAACGAACAATTCAGACATTGGAGGATATTCTATGAGCTTTTTCTATGGATTATCAGGGAAGTTGGGACCAACATCTTTCTTTGGTTGAATTTTCATATAATAACAGTTTTCATTCCAGTATACAGATGGCACCATTTGAGGCATTATATGGGAAGCGGTGTCGAACTCCAGCTTTCTGGGACGAAGTGGGTGAAAGGAAGTTGATGGGACCAGAATTGGTAGAAGAGATGGCAGAAAAAGTTCAGATGATTCAGAAGAACATGAGAACATCTCAGATCAGGCAGAAGAGTTATGCGGATAATCGGAGGAAGGATCTATCTTTCGAGGTAGGTGATCATGTTTTTCACAAGGTTTCTCCTTGGAAAAGTGTGATGAGATTTGGTAAGAAAGGAAAGCTGAGTCTAAGGTTCATTGGACCATATGAAATTCTGGAGAGAGTTGGATCAGTTGCATACCGAGTGGCTTTACCTCCGAGTTTATCTCACGTACACAATGTTTTTCATGTTTCGATGTTGAGGAAGTATATGCCAGATCCATCTCATGTTTTGTGCCCAGAGGTAGTTCAGTTGCAAGAGAATCTCTCTTATGAGGAACAACCGGTCCATATTCTTGACCACAGGGAGTAAGTGTTACGGAATAAGGTGATTAATCAGGTAAAGGTTTTGTGGAAAAACCACATGATGGAAGAGGCAACATGAGAATTTGAAAATGCAATGAGGGATAAGTACCCCCATTTATTCGATAAGTAAATAAATTGCAGGGACGCAATTTTCTAAAGGGGGGAAGGATTTAACATCCCAAGTAAGTAATGAATAATAGATATTTTTATCTATGTCTATTAATGAATTAGATAGTGTTTTAGAGGCTTAAAATGAAAATAAATCCAATCTTAAGCATGGAATACACTAATATTTTTAAAAGATTGTTTTACTGACTTTTGATGGCAAACCATTTTTGAATCTATCTTTTGACAATTTTATAAGCTATGTTTTTCAAAATAAACTTATTCTTTATGATTGGGACATCAAAATTTACTTTGTGTGAATTTTTGGTATTTTTCTGACAATGTTCATTTTTTAATGAATAGTGAAAAATACTGCATTTTACATCAAAACTGCTTCTTAATCTAATTTATTTATATGATTATATTATCTTTTGAATTGGTATTAATGTGTAATCTGAATATATTTTTACCATTTAATCCAATGGTGGTCATTGGAATCAATTTCACTTTGAAATTAGACTTAAACTGGTGTCAATCTTTTGATACTTATTGTTTTATAAAAACACGCTATTTGCTCTGACAGCGGGAATTAATTATTAAATTAATTAATGTGACTTATATGTTTTGAATTTTGTAAAATAGAATTCATTTTTGAATTCGGAATATCAAATATAGCTTAGGGTGAATTTTTGGTAATTTTCTGAAAAACTTCAATTTTTGATGAATAGTGAAACCACTAAGTGGTACTTATAAAAACTGATTTTCCCTTTAAATGAAATTTTGCCATCATTGTGTTTTGAATTTTGAAAATCCGACATACATGGTTGTCATTAGTATGTAAAATGTGGTTCAATGGGATGAAAATAATTTTTTGGTGAATAGTAACTTTTTTTTCATTAATCGTGATTAGAGGTAATTAGTGTAATTTAAGGTAAAAATGATATTATAAAAATATGAAAACACCATGACAATTGTCCTACCCCTATTGGATGAGTCATGGCCGACCAAGACAACCCATGGGTCGATTTAGGGGACCCCATGGAGCCACTTGGGTGAGATAATGACTTTAATGCCTTTTTTTAAATAAAGGTGAAAATGACACTAACATAAATTGTTTTACTAAAACAATTTTTAGAAGGGGTTATACTAATCATAATTTTGTCTATAAATACTATTTGGAAAGATAAAAAGATTTCATACTTCAGGATATTTTTGTTATAATTTTTAGACATTAAATAAATTAATTTAATTATGACATCATGATGATGCAGCGATGACCTCATTGTTTAACGATTTAAATAAAATGGAAAGATAATGTAATATCTAAAACCTACACATGTCCAAAACCTATTGGTTGGGTATATTTCAAAGCCTTATCATCTTATCTTCGAAATATATCAATGTGGGACCTTAGAAATTCGAAACACTTTTGAAAATACAATAATAGTTTCATGATTTCCAAAAGTGCCCCTCCTCTCCTCTTATAAAAGGCCCCCACCTCTACCTCATTTCACACACTCCTAAAGCCTTTGGCTCAGCCATCCCCTGACCATTTACTCTCTCCACATCCCTCTCCTCATCCTAGAGGATTCCCTTTGGGCATAATCCTTTCAAAGGAATCCTTTAGGCTCAAATCAAAAGGAGTTACACTTTTAAAGGTAATTCATTCTCTCATGTTCATTTATTTTATTTTGCTTCTCCAACCCCCTAAACTGTTTTTATTTACTTCTTTTGTAACAACACAAGTATCTTCAATATACTAGGATGTTTTTATAAGATTTATTCGAGCTACACTCTCACACAACTACATCAAATGGTTAAATAACATACGGTTTCCGTGGATGGAGAAATTCTGCCTCCCGAAATGATGATTGTTCAATACTCATTTAACACCTTCAAATGTGGACATTATGATGTCACTATTTTTATATATGATATAGAATATGTTTATTCTTTCCTTAATCTTATGTATTTTTCATTTATGGCATACCATTATTGTTTCCATTATGGGTAAACACGATATCTTCATTTTAGGAAGTGCGGACTACCGCCCCCTGAAAGTGATTTGATTCGTTAATACCATATGTGGGATGTGTAAAGGATAAAGTTAATAATATTATATATTTTATTATACTGGAATTATAATATACTCTTATATCATTATGACTCCATTCCAGAAATATGAAATAGAAATGGAATTAGCGTTCATGCGTACGTACGGCTTACCGTCTCCATGAACGGTGCATTTCATTTCTTACCTCTAAATGTGATGTAATATTATAAATACATGTATATGATGAATATATATGATATATATTTTATCCAAATCATTAATATCATTCTGGATATAACGAACCTTTGACCAAATTAACAACATGTAAGTGTAAGAAGTCTATTTTTGACTTAAGAACCAAATACCGACAAAATGAACATTATTAACTTAAAAGATTACATGATGTTCATAACATGGTATAAAAGGAATAATGAACTTGAAAAAGGTTCTTAAGCAAGTATATATTAACTCAAGTTTATTATTCAGGAGATTAAAGAACGGTCGGGTCAAGTCAGATACGAGGTATGGGACTTCGTCTCAATCTCCTTTCATTGAGGCATATTTTGTTTTATACACAACCTTCTTTTATGAGGTGTATAAACCCCTTTGACTTTTACGTTTATTCAAAAGGAATCTTTTTTATATGAAGCGTTTACTAAACAACAAAAGGGAATGTTTTTGTCATACGTATGCGGCGACAATGACTTCTCCGCCGCCGTGACCGTTATTTGAGTTTCGGCTTCCTCTACAAGCCATACCTTCTTTTTAAAAGAAAAATAAATACCATGTTTTAATTTTCTTTTATTTTGGTATTGAAAATGGTTTTCATAATGTTTTTATATCAATGTGTTGTATTGATATCTTGTGATTGAAATGTGGAAATGTTATGTTTCCTTTAAGCATGTTTTATGTGATACGATTAAGTTGAGGTTCTTGGGCATTATTATGAAGACGGGTGGTTCCGTGATAAACTAAGGGCGGGTGAGCCCGATATAGCTCTCCAAGGCATTGGGTAACGCGAAGGAGTGAAACGTTAAGGTTTCTCCGAAGAGATTTAGGGAATATACTGTGATGGGTATTCCAAACGTAACCAAGAGGGTTACTCCCCACGTAAGAATGTTATGAATGCCTCAAGTTACCTTTATGTCTTATGATTTCTATGATTTATTCATGATTTGATGAGGTATGTTAAAGTGATTATGTTTTATGGGTAAAGTATGATCTCATTCTTATGTATATATGTACCCATGTTTCATTTCCATATTTTTATATCCCTTACTGAGCTTTTTATGCTCATCCCAAGTTTTTTGAAATGTTTTTCACAGGTCAAGGGAAAGGTACATGATATGATGATAGTGTCAAGGAAGTGTCAAGAAAGAATCCATGTTTATTTTAAATATGTTTCTATTGATGGGAATGAAGAATACTATCTTTATGTAACCACTTTGTTTATATGTGGAATGTAATGCAAGTTTTATGATATAATTCTCTAAAACTCTAAACCCGAAAAGATCCTCAATGTGTAATCTTGTAATAACTCAAGGTTAAGTAAGGTTTAAGACTTGGGCCTTATAACAATAGTTAGTGCTTAATCTCAACTAGTGCCGCATGTGTACCTAGTGATACCACATAACTACCCAAGTCTTCCCATGACAAATAAATGGAGGTTATTTTTATCGATCTATCATATAAATACACATCACATTCTTTTCACAAAATCACATTCTCCTTCTCACCTCCAATCTCCCACCTTAAGTGTAGCCCCTTTCCAAGTCACACAAATGAAGAACAAACCTATTCACCATGAACATATAAAAAATCACACATTTAACACATACATCACATTTCCAATTCAAGGGGCATGCCTTAAGAGGGGGTTTCCATATCCAAAAAACATTTCAAAGTGATAATCGTGCCTCATCACTTTAAAAGAAATAACTTTCTCTTATAAATCACATTGTTTCCCAAAGTATTTCAAGATTCAAAACCAAATTTCACTCTTATAACATATAAATCTAGATTTATATGTAAACAAAATTTATCCCAATGCAGATATTCCACTCACCATGAGTGAATATGTGAAAAGAGAGTACTTATATATATATATATATATCTATAATCCATGTACACCAAGACAAGAGATTAAGAATCCGCTCAAGGGTTCTTCAAAAAAACAAATACATTCTGTTATGATCTTTCTAAGATCATTTTAAAGACCAAAACATCTTTTGTAATCACTACTTTTTATTATAGAAATCATTTGATAAATCTATTGAACACTTAGGATGATATACAATTAAAAACAATCTTTAAAATATGCTTAAACCAAAGAAATCCATATTGAAAGATTAGGGGAAAACATAGAAAAAAAGTGATAATCCATTTCCAAGAAATAAAACCATTCACAGAGCTTATAAATTTAATATAAAATGGAAAACAAACTTTATAAATCCCAAGAAATCATAGATTTAAAACTAAAGTCTTGACCATATAGAACCTACCTCAAATCATGTTGCCTTTGATGATGGAAACCTGAATCCACCTCAAAGAGGACCATGGAAGATAGAGAGACCAAGAAGAACCCTAAAAAAGTAAAACCCCTAATTTATAAATAATGGAATATGAACCCTAGGTAACTGGTTCAAAGGAAGAAGATGAAACAAGAAGAAAATAGAAGGAGGAGGAAGAGGAAGAAGCAAGGAGGGATTACCTTGAAGATCCACACCCAAACATTGAAGAAAGACCAAGATTACACCATGGAGAGGGATAAGATCCAAGGGAAGAATAATGGAGGATCCCCTAGTGTTGTGTAGAACTAATCAGAGGTAGAATGGGTGATTTGGGATAAAAATTAACCAGAGGTAAAATGGAAATTCACCATTTTTAAAATAATTGTAAGACCACATGGTTTGGATGAACAGTCTGCCAAACCTTGCACTAACCATGTGGTGGACTCTTTCCCCCAAGGATAGAGGCTACGCAATCTGTTAGTGGAGGATTTATGCCCATGCACGTAACTGTGTAAGCTACCCAGTGCTTCTTCCTAGGCTGCATAGTTCGCAGGGGGCTAACACATGGTTTCCCCTAACCGTGTTCCACCCTCCTACCTCCTAAAAAATCCCACTTCAGAGAAAAAACACATTGAAAAGCTATATAATAAAATAAATACCATAAATAAATGAAACATTATAGTAGTGTTAGGTTGGGGTGTGAAAATTCTCCCCACCATGACACTTTTTACCCTCATGAATTTAAAAAGATTTGATTAACTGAGACACAAAGCAAGGTAAAAAAATCACCTCAAAATGTAACCTCTGTCACCCAAAGACCAAAAACTGCAAACTTTATTCCCACCCAAAACTCAAAACTCTGTGATCCACAAAAAACTCAAGAGATCAACTTCAATGAACCGTCCTGATATCCTGAAAACAACTGATGAGGCCAAGAGTTGGAACTAAAAAATTAAAGGACCAAGGATAAGAGACTCACATCCTTAGGAAAACTCATAAAATAGGAAACAATATAGAAACCTAACAAATAAATCACCAAATAAGCTCATCATGGTATGTTTGAGATGTCCATGAGAATCTATCACATGAACCATTATCTACAATAACCAACTACCATGATCTAGGTCAGGTAGGGAAGGAAAAAACAATTTCCCCATCTAGGGAGCTTGGAATCCGGGCTCACCATGAACTCCTTTTATGATGGACTACCCACTATATTAGGACTCTATTCAAACCTTAATTTACAAAGCCAAAATAACTCACAAATACTAACATAACCCAAAAACTAAAATAAAATAGATGAACGAACTGAAAAACACTACCAAAACACAACAAAAATATCCATAACTTCCTTTCTAAAAATGAACTTCTACAAAGAACAAGTTTCCCAAAATATACACAAAAAAATTTCCTCCACTCCCAAAAAGAAACACAACAATATTTTAATACCACTTCCCAACAGTCTAGACACATATTTCTTCCCTTTCCCCTTACTGTAACCACCACCATTTCTCCCAGGGTTTGGCGAAACATAAACCACCATTTTCTATCCAGATAAACTAGATTTGGCTTGAAAAAACTGCATCATAACTTCTTCATAAGTGTCAGGGAATTAATACACGGTCTGGAATATTTCTAGTTGGAGTCCCTTTTTGAAGAATCGAGCCTTAAAGGATTCATCTTCAGCAAGTTCTAGGTGATACGACACTAGCTCTGTGAAAATATTAGCATATTGAAAAAACCACTAAATCACCTTACTAAATATGGTACATTTCAATTTCCTTCAGTACCTTCACGGATTTGAAAAATACCACCAGTTTAATAGAGTCGTGAAGCTTTCCCATGAGTGACCTTACTGTGATTTGGACATAAATACATACTTCCACCACTGCCAACCTATACCTTCCATCATAAAGTTAAGAAACTTGAGCTTAATAGGATCATGAATTTCAACCTGAACAAATATCTCTTCAATGATGTAAAACCATTCCCCAACTTTCCTTAGTTATTGCTATCAGAATAAATATAGATGGTTCAACTCTTTGAACCTCTAGACAAATTTATTATACTGAGGACTAATGGGATCCATATTGGGAACAAAAAACCCAAAAGACTAAGATGAGCATTGATCAACAGAATACACATGTGGAAGTGACACCCATAGATCCTATTCAAGATTCCTTAGATCATATTGGGACATACTCTAAAAATAAAAAGAATTAAACTGAATCAAAATGAATCATAATCCAAAACTTCACATATCAATCACAAAAAAACACAAACTCAAAACACAACTCCAAAAACTTTTCTGTATAAAAAACCCAAAATCATATAAAGGGAATCCCAAACACATAAGGAAATATAAATCAATCACCCACTAATCAAAACATATAAATTTATTTTTTTGAAAACATTTTCAGAAAGAAGAACAAACTTCAGAGGTTGGGTACTTAACAATGATATTCCATGAAGCCTCACATATATGTATCCTAATACTAGCTTAGGTACCCATCCATAGAAACCAATAACCATCCATTTACAACACACATATATCCATATATATATATATATATATGAGAATTAACAAGGATCAAATAAAAGAAATATTACCACTTTCCAAATAACTTTTCGAGATAACCCAACTAATTTTGAAACCACCCCTTATCATTAAATAAAACATTCCCAAATTATAAATTTACCTCTCACCCCACATTTCAAAAAAACTTTCAAAATCTAACAAAAATTTTCTTCCCCTTTTAAAAAAATTTCAATTTCATTTACAATATAATCAAATAATTAATTTTAGTAATCCAACTTTGATAAACCAAAAATCATTTTTTAAATCCAAATATAACACCCCAAAGACAAAATAAATCAATAATTAGAATTAATGGAAAAAACCGAAAACAAAATGATTTTTTTTTCAAAATTCAAGAGAAAAAAATGTTTCTCATGGTTTGGAAGCATGGTTTGGCAGACTGTGCATCAACCATATAAAGATCACTGGTGGTTAGTAGAGGAAGTCGCACGGTTAGAAAATGGTTTTCCAAACCATGAAAAGTAACCATGAACCATCTAAATACCTGAAAAAAATCCATTACATGCATTGGATCCTCTAAAAGTAACCCACCAAAATCTTTAAACTAATCATAAATACTCAAAAAATAACCAAAACCTCAAAAATATCCAAGATACAAGCTCAAATTTTGAGGCAAAATCATTCTAAAATCTCTGGAAATATATGAATCCTTATGAATAGGTGGTGATAAAGAACATACCAATTACTAACTACTTGAATTATGAAAATACTAACTTCAAACCACTATATATCCCCAAATAACATGGGATAATTTCTTTGATAAAATTTTCATCACAAACCAACCTAGGTTGAACCTGAGCTGGGAACCTGATCCGATCTCTTACAAGTCCCGAGAGGTGTTGTCGATCCCCCTGGTCTGGAAACCGGGGATGGAAATTAAATATTAATCAATTGGTAATTAGTTATCCCATATACAATAGAAAAATTACAAGAAAAAAAACAGGAAAAAAATGGAAGTGGAAAAGAAATAAAACTACTTCACATACCTCCATGTTACATAATGGGTCACCAACAACCATAGAATCATGCTCGCTCCATGAGCAATCAAGAACTGGGAGAACCTAAAACTAAAAATGTTGGTGTAGGCATGCGCACCAATATGTTCAGTGGAAATTATTGAGGATAAATAATGAACTATGACTTACCTTTAAATATAAATCAAAATATTTCTAGTTTGAAAATAGGATATATAAAAGTAAGGTTTTTTATTCTTTTCAAAAACAATCAACAAGATATCATTATAAGGAAAACTATTTCACATATCAATTTTTTAAAAATAGTTAAAATGGGATAAGAGACAATTCAATGAAATCTTTATAAAATTAACCAATTTTGAATGGGTGTATCAGTATGAGAAACATAGAAGTGATGTCACTTTAAAAAGATACTATAAAATAGAGGTATATAGCATATGTATAAAACAAGTGTCATAGGATATCAGGTGTTGGTCAAGATGAACTAGAACTAAGATATAAATATTTACATAATAAATCTCTACCAACATCAAGTATCATCAAAAAATAACCAAACACACAACAACACCCTCCTTGGTTTGATCAAAGGGAACATCTCATGGACAGTTATGTTATACACTCAAGTCCACTAGTCAGTGCGTAATCTCAACTAATAAAAAATGTACACCTAGGGATCCCTACCAACTACCCAAGGCTTCCTATGATGAATAAATAGAGGTGTTTTTATCAAGATATCATATATATACATATTTTATTCATTATATAAAATCACATCCACCTTATCACCTCTAATATCAAACCTTAACTAGAGCCCCTTTCTAATTCACACAAACCAAGAACAATCCACTTCCCCAGGTACATATCAAAAATCACACATTTAACACATACATAACATTTCCAATTCAATGGGAATGCCTTAAGAGGGGTTTTCCATTTCTATAAAACATTTCAAAGTGCCAATAGATCCTCATCACTTTAAAATAAATAACTTTCCCTTAGAAAAAACATTTTTTTCCAAAGCATTTCAAGTTCCAAAACCACATTTCACTCATACAACATATACATCTAGATTTATATGTGTGTAACCTTTATCCCAATGTACATATTCTACTCACCATGAGTGAATATGTGAAAATAGAATACTTATATATATATATGTATGTAATCCATGCCAACCAAGCCAAGAGTTTGGGAATACCCTCAAGGGTTCCTAGAAAAACAAAATACATTCCATTTAGACATTTTGGAAAATGATCAAAAGACCAAAACCCTTTGGTAATTACCACTTTTTATGATAGACACCATTTTGAAAACCAATTTAACATTAATTATGATAGAAAATTGGAAAAAAGCTTAAAAACATGATTAAACCAAATCAACCCATTTGAAAGCTTAGAGAAAACCATAAAAATAAGTGAGAAGCCATTTCCAAGAACCAAAACCATTTACATAGCATATACATTTAATCTAACATGGAAAAAATATTTCAAAAGCACTAAGTAATCATGAATTTTAAATTAAAGTCTTGGACATAGGGACCCTACCTCAAATCATGTCGCTTTTGACGAAGGAAACCCAAATCCAACTCAAAGAGTTCCATGAAAGCAAGAGAGTTCAGGAAGAACCCTAGAAAAATTAAACTCCCAATTTAAAAACAAGGGAATATGAAACCTAAGTCATTTTTACCAAATAATAAGAGAAAACATGAAGAATATGGAAGGAGGAGGAAGGGGAAGAAGGAAAGAGGGATTAATTTGAAGATCTATACCCAAACCTTGAATAAAGACAAAGATTCCACCATGGAGGAAGAGGATCGAAGGGAAGAGTAAGAGAGGACCCCTTGGTGTTGTACGGAATGAATGGGAGGTGGAATGGGTGATTTGGTGTTAAAATAAAGTAGGGGTAAAAATGGAAATTAAATATTTTTAAAAGACATGGTAGGCCACATAGTTTTTTCTAAATGGTCTTCCAGACTGTGTGCCAACCATGTAGTGGCCTTTATCCAGAAAGGATGGAGGCTACATGGTCTAATGGGGGAAGTTGCATGCCTGTGTTTTTAAAAATGTGGGCTAACCAGTACTTCTACCTAGGCTATATAGTTTGCAGAGGGCTGACACATGGTTTTCCCAAACCGTGCACTAGCTGCATTCCACCCTCCTACCTCTAAAACTCCAACTTCAGGGAAAAAACTCCCAGAAAATATATGGATGATAAGAAATAAAAAAAATAAATGAAACATTATAGTAGTTTTGGTTTGGGCTATGAGATAAATCCCTCATGGAATCCTATATAACATATTTATATATATATGGGTGAGCATACATGTATACTAAGTGGGATCCTCCTCAAGACCTATCATGCAAATATGAAAGAATTATACCAATTATTTAGTGATAAAATAATAGAAAAAACACACACCTATACCAAATCAACTAAACCAAATTTAAAGAGGCTTGATCACTAAATGTAACATCAAGTATAATAAAATAATATCAAGGAATACAGAAAAAGGGTACCCCACACCACTTCCACACTAGTTTTTCTATCTTAATCCCTAACAAAAAATGTCTTGATCCTATAATCCATTCTATGTCATCATAACCAAATCTATATATCCATATATAACATAGAAATATCACAATCACATAAACACATATCCACAATCCCATATCACGTGTCCACATCTTAACCACACATCACTTTTCCATCATAGTAGGGTGTCATGAACATGAAGTGAATCAACATCATGCTCTCCTCCTACCATGAATGACCCCTACTATATATTGCATCACCATCCCATCATCATCACATAAATCACACTTTTTTACTTCTGTACATAACATCCTGTATATGTAAACCTCATGCTATCACACCCATCCCACATTCAGAAGAGAGAGCTAGGAATAGGAAGAATTCATCCATCTATTCCCTCACTAAACTGGATGTTTAGGGAATACACTTGGAACTCAAAAAAACTACTTCCACCTCATAAATATCCACAAGCCCCATTATTCTATACAAAATAGCCACAACACCAACCCTATATTTTCTTTGTAATTAATTAATTATAAAATTTTATATTTATAATTTACCATACCTATTTTATTATTTATATCTTCATTAATCATATTTAATGAAAAACCATTCATAAGAAAACACCCACTTTCTTTCCAGCTTTTACCATTTTCATTTAACATCATATCAGTTCATTATAGTGCCACCTATTAATTTCCACCCCCTTTCACAAATTTTTATTAGTCATTATCTACCATGTTCTACACCACCATACATATATAAATTACACCCCACAACACACATACATCGACCACATCATATACCATGAAAACCCATGCCAAAAACCACCACAATTTCCACTACCATAATCTATTTCCATATAACTAGTCATACCATTACCACCATAAAAATAGTCACATCACCCCATGTCAAACCATTATACTCACAAAAAAACAATCCCCCATAAAATCATAATAAATCAGTAGCAACTCATTAAGTAAAAATCAACTTTTAAGTCATTCTTTCCATGAAAACTATCTATGACCAGATTGACCATATTCACAATTTTCAAATTAATTGAACAAACCATTCATTACCAGCATTGAATTATTATTCATTTATGATAGAATATTCCAACATTTAATCATATAATCATGTATATAAATCATAATGGAAAATCAAAACACACAATTCTAGTTTGAATTCACAACAATATCAATATCTAGATTCCACATCAAATAAAAAAAACAACAAAACAGTTTTCTATACAATTAAAACATTCCATATTTTCTATATCTTTATTTTAGTTTAATTGATAAAATTTATTCAAAAGGAATAACAACATGATAATTCCATTATTTACACAAAATAAAATAGAGAGTTCTCAATTCCCATACCTATCTGTGTATCCTTGATAACTTGTTACATATAGATAGGAAGGAGGAAAAATGATCATAGGTTTAAAAATCATTAAGAAAAACCCATATTGGTTAAAGGGAGCTCTATAGACTTTAAAGGTGATGAATTATTCATTTATCTGTGATATAATGAGAAATATTAAAGAGTTCATGACTTTTGAATTTTAAAAATAATAGAATCTTGATCCAAGCGATAGTTCTCTCGGGTGTTTATTTCTTAAAACTTGGTCAACCTCCCAAAATTTTTATTTAAACTAGTAATGATATTCATCTTCATGTCATAACATAAAATATTCCTAAAATTATGATAAAGATTAATCATATGTGAAGGAAATAATATCACATTTTAAAATCATTATTTTAAGGTTTTTATAATTTATAATGAAATTATAAACCATAAAAATTTATTTTAGAAGAAGTGAAGAAAATGGGAAATTGTGTCAAAAAGGGATATATTTTATGTTCCATATGTAATATTTTAAAAAAATTGAAGGAAACAACAAAGGCATGGTACTCCCAGTGATACATGATATATTTACTATAATGTGCAATATATTTTTCTTAATAAAATAAAATAAATAATATTTTTTTATTTGAAATAAATCCACACATAACATATTTAATTTATACATAATTTTTTATACTTTATGATATTTTCAATACATAATATAATTGTAATATGTAATATATTTTCTCTAGAGGGAAATAAATAATTAAGATATTATACTTTAACAAAAATCAATAAGTAAAATTTTTATAATTCATACTTAATATTTTTTTCAATATGTAAGGTTTTTGGATTTTCCAAAAACCTATTTTTAGGTTTATTATTAAAATAGAATGACTTTTTACTTTTTAAAAAACCAATACATAAGATTTTTAAGCTTTATATGTAGTATATTTTCCTTTCTAAAGTACTTTTATGTAAGAAATCTATCAATACATAAGATTTTTTACTTAAAAAAAACCAATGCATAAGGTTTTTTATCCAAAATATTTTATACTTTATAAAAATTCCAAGATTAAAGATTTTATAAAACACATAAGGTTTTATGATTAATTAAAATTTATACCAAAACCAAAATTGTATATTATGACCCAAAATTGAAGAATTACTTTAAAACATTATATTGAAAGATAAAAACCTTCACAAACCTCAAAATTACTAGAAAACACCTCTAAAATCCCCCAACACTTATGACAAATAAAGGGTTTGAGGAAAACCCAAATCCTTACATTAGATACATCTCAAATGATTCTAATCTTTGAGAACAAAAACTAAATTCAAACTAAAGAAAATATATAAGGGGGATATTTATAGACAATAACTCATGAGATACCTATCAAATAGGGATCTCAGTAAATAAATAGAATAAACAAAGCACCCTCTATTTCATAGATTAAGTAAGTTCATACACATTATATTAACAAAAATTAATCAAAAAACAACTTGGTATATTGAGAATGAATTTTTGACTCATATTCCCACGTAAATTCCTCTATTCTATAATGCTTCCATAAAACGTGAACCAAGGAAATTATAGGACCATGAAACATGTTCTCTCAATGAACCTGAATCTTGATTGTTTGCTCCATGAGCATCACATCATCCTTGAAATCCACCCCCAATCAATGAGATGGAAATTTTCATGAAGATATCAAAAAAATTGAAACACATGGAAAACATTGTGAAATAATTCTATCTACAGGGTACACACTAATTGATACGCTAAATTACTAACATTTACTAATACCTGAAATGGACTGATAAACCTAGGAGAAAGCTTACTCCCTCAACCAAACTTCTATTATCCATGACAAGTGGAAACCTTAAAGAATACATGTTCACTAACCCAAAACTCTAGAGGTATAATCCTATGATCAACATATGACTTTTGATGGTCATGTATCACTTTTATATACCCCCGAATCATTTGGACCATCTTAGCAATGCTTTTCACCACCTCTGGTTCAAGGAACACTAACTCTCCAACATATTTCCAACATAGTGTATAATTGTAAGGATGCCTATACAATTCCTTGAATAGGGTCATACCAATGGAAGTGTGATAACTATTATTATAATAATACTCAATAAAATGTAGTTCCTTCATCCATGATACAAAAAATCCAAAACATAGGCTCACAACATATCCTATAACATCTGAATGATCTGCTTCATCTGTCCATCTGTATGAGGATGAAAATAATCGCTAATGAGTATATGAGATCCACAAGCATGATGAAGAACACCCTATACTTGTGAGGTAAAATGATGATTATGATTAGATATGATGGTCCTAGTAACCATATTAAGCCACATTATCTCATTCACATACTACTTGGAAGGAACATCCACAACTCTTGATTCCTTGATCGCTAAAAAATGAGCTGAAATTTTCAATCAGCACAAAATCACCCAAATAGAATCATATTCCCCTTGGGATTACATAAAATTAGTGGTGAAATATAAATACATGTCCACTTACCTATCCAATGGCTATAACAAACTTCCTAGGACATGATGCTCCACCTTTACCTACCGGAAGACTAAACACTATGACATAAACTTTATCATGGACCCATTCATCTTTGACAACCATAAATGAATCCTTAAGGAATAATACATCTTTGATATTTCAGGATTATCTACCAAATATATGATATGAAACTTAAAAATAATCTCCTAATGCATCATCAATGTAATAAAAAATATCCCATGAAGTAACATCTGATGTTGGCCATCCTCCGACCATTCGTTTAGAGAATCACCATGAAAGACATGACCCCACATCACCTCCACCTCTAAGTCTCCCCATTGAGATTCCTTTATCTGTTTCAACAAGAATTATTTCACTATAATATGGAATAGGAAACCCCTACCACTTCCTCCTCTATATCAAGACACATCACTGCAATATCCTCCATTACTCTCCAAGAGTCTCTAGACTCTCGATGAATATCCCCTCATGAATTCCTACCCAGTGTATCGATAACTATATTTTCTTTATATAGGTTATAGGATATATTAAATTCATAATAATACAATAAATTCATCCACTCTCACTAACATCGATTCATATCTTTCTGATAATAAATATACCTCATGCTCTTATGATCTATGAAGAACAAAAAATTGAAACTAATGAGGTAACATCACCAAAAATTCAAGGAAAACATTACTATTGAGAAATCAAGATCATAGGAAACATAGTTTCATTCATGGGGATGTATTTGGTTAGAACCATATGAAATAACTAACCATTACTGCATCAATAAACATCCCAACCTAATATGAGAATAATTATTGAAAACCAAAAACATCTCTCTGTCCTCTAGTATCCGAACAATGGGAGCACTGATCAACCTCCCCTTTAGGTAGTCAAAATTTGTCTAATACTGATCAATACATATGAAAGACTAGTCATTCTTGTTCAAAGTTTTAAATGTGGTTGAAATGAAATAGAAACAAGACACATACCTTTGATAATAAATTATGGGATGAAGGAAACTACGAACCTTTGTAACATTCATGGGTTCTTCCCAAGAAACAAATGGATTGATCTTAAATGGATCAATTGTTACTTCATATCGAGACACCATATTCCTAAGAAATTTCACCTCACACATACAAAACATAAACTTGGATAAATTTATAAAGAGTTTATGGTGTTGAAGGACTTATAATACAACCCTATGATGCTCAAAATGTTCCTCCTATAACCTAAAGTATATGAGGATATCATCAATGAACACTACCAAGAATTGATCCAATAACCCATAGAACACAGAGTTCATGAGTTACATGAAATAAGATGGATTATTAAAGATTAAAAATGACAAAATCATAGAATTAAATCATTTATAATGACACTTGAAATAAATCATTAGAATATACTACTCTCTTGTCCTCATTTGGTGATATATATATTAAAGATAAATATTTAAATACTAGCTAGCACCCTCCAACTGATCGAATAAATCATTTATCTTTATAAGAGGATATTGGTTCTTGATCATCATCTGGTTCAACTATTGGTAGTCTATGTACAACCCCATAATATCATTAGCCTTTTTATCGAACAATACCAGAGCAACTCACAATGATACACTAGACCGGATGAAACTCTTATACATCAAATCAACAATATGGATCCTCAACTCCCACATCTTATAAGGTGTCATATATTAAGGCAAAATAAAAATTAGGGATACAATGGGTTGTAACTATATCCCAAACTTGACATTACATTGAGGGGGTAACATCATAACCCTTTTAGGGAAAATATCAAAAACTCCTCAACGACTCTAGGAAAATCCAAAAATTATGCCTCTACAAAATATATGGATAGAATTTATAGCTAAGAAAATATAGTTTTCAAATTACTATAACCCATCCAATGATCCCACTCACCAAAAAACACCATATTCTAGCCTTCCATGTTAGTGAATGTAACTCTCCCTTACAAACAATCAATGATCACATGAAAAATATAGACAATACATTCAAAGAATGACATCATATGACTATATATGAAGAAAAAAGACATCCCTCAACAACTAATGTTACCCAAATATCATCTCAAAACTCCATCCCATATCAAGAATACTATACTGAACTCCAATTTCTATAGTCAGGGCACCAGAATCCTCTTCAACTTGAGTCCTAAGGCATGGACTATGGAAGGTGAAATAAATGAATTTGATCCTATAAAATCAAATGAATCAAAATATATGGAAAATTATACGAAAATAGTATCTCAAACAATCTTTGATTCATATAATGTTGCTATATACATAGCATGAAACTATTAATATGCATCTCCTCTACCCCAATATCACTAATGATGGATAATTATACAACCATGCTCATACCTATATCCTTGAGGGTAGGGAACATCATGAGGTTTACCTCTACTAGCTCTATCTCCCCTTAGTGGAACATAATCATGCTATTTTGGATTCTTATAAGACCTTAGTGGTAATTGTTACTAGGGATGATAAGGAATCTAATCTACTACACCATACTAGTCCCTGAGAATGGTTGGTCACCGATATTGCCAATGGTTATGACGTCCACAAGGAAAGCACACTATAGATAATCACATAGTGGATTCATGGTATCTTCTAGCTCTAATGAAGAATTAAGAATACTATTAAAACCTACCCCTTTATAGTTATAACCTTGAATATCTTGACATATAAGATCCTCTATACATAGATCTTCTCCTTGGGAAGCTTTTATGTCTCCCATATCAAGAAGATCCCAACTAGGCATACATCCTATTGATCACCTTTTCATTTTTACACCTCTAGATACATATGAAACATAAATGAGGTAACCACATACTAAATGATAAGATAAAATTCCACCTTAAGGAACCTATACTTGGACTCTTCATCTAGAAAATGGTTAGGGGTGAAGTGAATAAGGTTCTTAAAGTGAATCCTTGATTTCTGCATGCCTAGGCTCCTCTACTGAAGAGAGAAAAAAAATCATGCATCTTAATTTCCCACATCATTGATGATTATAACTTTACATAAAAATACCTTTAAAAATCATCCCATGGGTCCTCAAACTCCTTATGCTCTCCAAGGAATAGGATCAACCACTGGTGCACGAACCTTATCATCTGAATAAAAACCAGCTAAACCCGATACTGTATCTTGAAATTGACCAAAAAGAAGGTGATCTTGAGCTCCTCCAATTATAGATCCATCTTCAATTCAAAAAAAATTACATCATATTTAACCATTACCAAATGATGGAACTCACACAACATCCTCCTCCAAAACTCATTCTTCTTAGTTGGGTCAAGCCTCTGGCTGTCAACCAGATCGTCCCATCAAACCTCACCATCCCGATCCACACAAGGACAATGACCAAAAATTATATCTATAAATAAGTAAAAAAACTCCAAATCTTGGTGGTATGGAATCTATAAAGGTTCATTTAATTGTATTATTTTTAAAATTTCCCCAAAAATTTCCCCAATTAAAACACATGTAAATACATACATGATGAATATACCTCTCACATGTCTCTACCCTGAAATCAAAATTACCTCATATAGTGAATTCAATAAGAATAAGGTCCTTATATCAAATCATAGGTGTGGATTTCAGATGTATTATAAGTTCTTATTGGGCCTATGGTTGACTCAAATTTTATCAGATTCAACAAATCATCCACAATGTACATGATGAGGAACACCCTAACTAATTAATTTTTTTTCACAATAATATTGACAAATGTTTTTCACTGAAACCAAGAGAGGATATTTTCATCTTAATTTATAATTAATTTAAAACATAAGAAGAAATATTACCTCCTTCTTGAGTTATTTATTCATTTATGGTGTTGATTTATTGAATCTAATTGATTATCGTCTTTGTTTAGGATGGCCCAAAGCAGAGTCCCTCTAGCAGTGATCTACACATGCTCCTTCAATCTTTGAACAAATTAGATGAAATGTTAGGTGTTAGAATGGATTATTGATCACATTTCATCATTCACCTTGATCATTTCACATTTCATTAGGCTTCAAGGAATCTCTCTTATTCTTATTTATCTTGAGAGTAAGAAATAAAGAGGATGATATTGAGAAGAATGTTGTGCATAATGATTAACCTCTACATAAATGGCATAGCCAACTATTTATAGACTCAGGGTTAGGGTTTAATGTTTAATTATTTTCACAAGTTCCATTAATAATATATTAAACCTATAGTTAACCCCATGGTATGTAAAATAATAATGATATTATTTTATGTTATGGAGTGAAAAAAATCGTGTAATGATAATTTTTTTATAATATTTTAAATAAATATTTATCATCCAATTTGAAACTTGGTGCATTCGTCATCTTCATCATTTATTGAATCCTTGAATTAATATTTAAATAAATATTATTCATTCATTCAATAAATAAATATCATATTCATTGTTGGGATAATAAATATTTATTTATTATTAGAATAACTAAACAAATAATTTATTTAATAAATAATTAATTATTACCTTGTGAATAAAAAAGTTAAATAAATATTATATATACACCTAATTAATTAATTACATTGTGAATTAATATTCATTTAATATTTATGATCATTTAAAAAATCCTGAATAAATATTACTTCTTGATCTGGAGAATAACATTTATTTCATTTTTTAAATAAGTAACATTTAATTGAGATCAATGGAAACATTTTTTGTGTGACCCTCAAGTCCTCTTCCTTAGTTATATTTGTAAATTTTGTATAAATTTGAATATTTCTATCTAGAAATGGGTCAAATAACCCATAAAGTAAAAAGATATGCCACAATGACAACAATCACATATGAACACTCACTATGAAATATAATTCCTTTGTCATGATATCATATCGAGCAGGTTTCACACATGTATCATTAACCTATATACTTGATATGTCTTTCTTTGACTATTTGAAATGAACTTGTCTATACAACATGGACATGGAATTCAATGTGACTGTTACATTTCAATCAAAGGTATAATATATCAACTTCCCAAAAAATGGAAGAGATAAATCCTTACCTTACTTATTCATTAATAAAATTTCATGCATGATGCTCCTAATATACCCAACTTCACTATGAACATATGTCATTATGATTTATTATAATATGTATAAGTTTTCAATTCAAGACATGTATTAATAATAATATTAAAATATAATAATCTTTACACACACTCTCTGGTAGGAGTATCAAATAACATGAAAAATTATGGGATTCCTAATGGGGGGTCTATCCTCATAATCTCCCATATTAGAGATTAACAAGTGAGAACTTCATTAGACGAAGTCTCTATGATTTTGAGCACTCTCACATGAAATTAAACATACTATGCATCCCATCATAAAATGTTATTCGAATGTCGAATAATATTTAAGATTACTGTTATAGCATTTCAAGGTTCTAATCATATCGAGGAACTGTTATTACCTTTTCAATGCGACATATACTCTAGGACATTATTATATTAAATTCACATAGAAAATAAACAATATATAATAAGACATTTTATTTCTTTTCATTTATTCAAATATACATGCAATATAAAATTAAAACAGTTGGTTTTAGAATACCAACTCCAACAGACTCCCACTTTGACTAGAGCTAATTGATAACGACTTTTCATTTTCTAGACACAATATGATCATATTTCAGCTAAGTTAAGGCTTTAGTTAATGGGATTATTATATTGTATTCCATAGAAATTATGATCACAACGACGTCACCTATTTGTAAAACATCTCTCAAGTGATGATATTTCTATAATATGTGTTTTTTCACTGATGAGACCTTGGATCCTTTGTAAGAGCCACCACTTTAGTATTATAATAGTACAGTATGATAGGGTATTTACTGATAAATATCAAATCAATAACTTGGATGAATTTTCATATCCATACCACTTATTTAACTACCTCATAAGCCACAATGTATCTTAGAATCCACTATAGAATCTGTATCCATGAATTTATTAAAGCTCTTTCAGCTCACAACACCTCCATTAAGAGTGAAGATGTATCATTACTATAATTTCCAATCGTCTTAATCTGTTTTTAAACTAGCATCAGAATATCCTATACTATTATCCCAACTAGGTTAAATACCCAGATAGGGGGTTAATCAAGGTATGAAAACTTAAAACTACCACCCCTTTGGATCTTGTTTTTTCATTAAACAAAAATATCTTCTCTTTCATTCCCATAGAAAATAATAAATCGAAATTAAAACATACACAATGCACAATAATGTTTACTTGATTTACCCTTACAAGGATACATCCAAGCAGCATATAAAGGTAATGTTATGATGTAATAAATCCACTAAAGTGCACTGATGTTACAATTTTTGGAGTGGACCCACTATCCCTTATAGTTTACAACCATACACAATTTTTAAGCTCACTAATATCTCTTTTATTAGGTGAACACATTTCTCCTCTAGTAGAAACTTACGATGATTAGTTCTGAGTTGATTTACACTTGAGTGTGTCTTTATTTTCCTACTTCATCAAAGAGATTCAAATAAAATTTGTGTATGAATCTTATTCTTGGAGCATGTAACCCTCAATGGATTATGTGATTGGGTAACACTAGTGTGATACCTCTAGTGCTTAACCCATGTGAACAACCCCTTCATAAGACCTAAGTGTATAAGAACCTTTGTGCAATCCCAAGACAGTTTACCTATGTGTGAAACTTTGAGCACATAACTCCCTTACACATATACGTAATTATGCGATCTCCTTCTCTTTACATGAAAATCCTTATGCATTTATTCTTATGGAACTTGTGCTATCATGTAATTCCATTCACTTCACCAAAAATCCCTCCTTTATATATTTCTTCATATTAAACCACTTAATTAAATTCCTTAACTTATTAATGATAAGTAAAGGGGTGATTATTGTTATAAACAAAAAACCTTAACTCTACAAAACACGGTCATCCATCTATTCCAAATACCTAACAAAGTCAACCTCAGCCTTATGTGCTTTATGTGACCTCATCATAAGATCCATTGGGACTCATGTGGTTTCATTATTTTAAGTGAATGAAAGAAAAATCCATCATTCCCATCCAAAATTCTTATCATGTGGTCTGGATATACAATATTATTATTTTTATTGACTGTAATAATTATCTTTTATTTCCATATCTCTCCCTTTTATGTGATTCATGTGACTCCTTCATGCTCAGGCACTTTGTGTGATTTAATAGAGTGCCTTCATGCTCACATGCTCTATGTGATTCAATAGGGATTACACACTCCATGTGATCCTTTAACACTTATGTTCTCCAAGTTATCCTTTTGGAATTACACACTCTTCATGATCCTTTAGAACTTATACACTTTGTGGGATCCTTTATTAATTTCACACTAATCATTCCTTTTCTAAATTTCAACACAAAATGTAATGAAACATCAAAACATCTTTATCAACCAATCTTTTCAAAAAATTCCAAACTTTTCAACAAACATAACAACCCAAAAACACCATAAATAGGTATTTTTCCAACAATATCTCCATTTGAGTTTATTTTCAACACTTCACAACTTCAAGAAACAACTCATTGTAAAATCATGCACATACAAAACCATTTTACTTATATAATCCCATGTAGTGATAAAGAACTTTCTCAACATGTACTCTCAACCCACATGAGTCAAGATCAGTGTGATAAACAATAGTATCATGAAAAGTTCATTTATGAATGAATTTATTCTTGATCCTGCCTTCAAAAACCTTCTAAATACCAAAATATAAAACATACACAGCCCTCAAGATCACTTACCAAGAGAAACAAGTCAAAAAATAGAATAATGAACCCATCACTCTATTTTATGATTATTTTCATTGATAGAATAGATTCATAATTATCATATTTTAAACTCCCCCTATTTCACTGCTCCCCTATCAACTTCTCTTACTCCCTCTACCTTCTTCTTCCCCAGTCATGAAGAAGGCATCATTTCTCCCCCTCTTTCAATGAACCCAAAGGTCACTCCTTTGAGGTCTTCAATATGTTAAAGAAAAAATATCAACACATAGGTAAAAAAACATACCTTAGGGAGATGGGGTCAAACATCCACACTATTAAAGTGTGGGGACTCAACTGAACTTTAAGAGATAGTTGATTTCATTAAAATGCTTCTTTTGATAAAGCCTTTATTAGAAAGTCTGCAATCTGTAGTTTATTCGGAATATACTCTATCCTCATAAGCCCATGTTCCACGTTATCCTTAATAAAGTTATATTTGATTTCAATCTACTTCATCCTTGAGAGATGGTCTGGATTTTGGCTAAGATTTATAAAACTTGAATTATTACAATGAATTTTGATCAAAGAATTCTCCTCAACTCCCATATCTTCAAGATGCTACTTTATCCATAGTAACTGCATACAAGATTTAGTAACCTAAATGTATTCAGCTTCTATAGTGATTAGATAAATGAAATATTATTTCTTTCTTAGATAAGAAATATATGTTCTTCTAAGATATAATTCACAACTTGATGAAGAATTTTCATCATCTATTGAACCATCCAAATCTATATCTATAAAACCTAATAACTCTTGCTAATATTTTCCATTATATAAAAAAACAAAATACAAAGTGACTTTGATATACCGTAGTATTATTTTCATCAAAAGTGATGGGATTTATTTGGGATTTATTTTATACCACGTGCCATGACCCCCTCCCACCAAAGATGCCCTCTTGAGCTGGAAATGGTGAAAGGGAGATAATGACCCCCGAGTCCCGCCTCCAATAGGCCCTGGAGTGGTGACTAGCACCGAGGGTATGAGTTTTCACAAATATGAGAGGTATTACACTTTTTATTAGTTAAGATCGAGAAATATGATGAGTCAAACACCAAAAGAAAAAGGAACAAGTAAATAAAAATAATCCCAAGACCAACCCATATGCATGTTTAATACAAAACTAAAACAAAATTACAAGTACAAGAAAAGCTCCAAAGTACGATACCAAAAAGAAAGAAAAAACTGAAACTAGAAAAACTCCGACGCCCAACTAGCAAGATCCCTCACGGTCTCTGAAGTCCTCCTGAAGACCTGAAATTAAATGTAGGGTGATTATACAAGTATACTTAGTAGGAAAACCTAAATCTCTCGTGCACAGGTGGGGAGACATCCTAATGCCCCATGAGAAAACATAAGGAACCAAATCCTAGCAAGGAATCTATCCACCCAACCTCACAATCCACACTCACCAAATATCACAAGTCAATAGAGTCGTATAGTAATATTATCAAAGTATGGGTACCCTGAACCACCTTCCCACTGATTATTTCTCAAGCCCTCATGCCTAACGCTCTGATGCTTCCCCCTCTTCCTAAGCTAGTGTCGCAACCTGGACATACAAAGCTCGAGCTAGTGCTGCAACCTAGACATACGAAGCTCATAGTATCCTACCGGCACTCAATCCTTGGCCATAACCACATCTCATCCCGTATCCCATCGGTACTCAATCCTCAGCCATGACCACATCTCATCCTGTATCCCGCCGGCACTCAATCCTCAAACATAACCACATCTCATCCCGAAGACACATGGGAACCACATAACATCCTCATCCCGAAGACTATTGGGAACACATCACATCCTCATCCCGAAGACTCTTGAGAAATATCTGTCACAACCTGCCTGAAGGATCTTGGGCTATAGAACCTGGAAGAGGGAGCACAAGGAAGAACAGTAACCAGCCATCCTTTGGATGTTGGGAATCTCACCCCCTGTCCCACGGGTGTTCGGCACGTAGTGCTCAATATGGGTGGGGTGCGTAAAGAAACATAAAACATACAGATTTATATAATTATATCAACCACTCAGCCCATCCTAAGGCTTCTACACAAAAGATCTGAGCACGTGCCTCGACACTGCTACCACGAAAGTATGCACACAATAAACAGCCCCAAACCCCATTGAGCTTTTCATGTTTTAACAGCTTTAGTTTATTAGTTCCTTAACTACCGAGAAACTAACAACAACCAAACCAGATAAATCATTCGTAAAACATATCCCTACCAACCAAAAATATAGTTAGGAAAAACACAAGCAGCACAACACCATTTTCTTTTATCATCCAATCAATTTCATTGATTTTCTGTATTTAATCGACCACCATGCCCCAAAATTCATTAGTTAACTTCCACTTTTATTCATATTCACAACCCATCCCTACAGCCCTATTTCCAACCACCATAACCACAAAAACCTTAGAAACAATACCCATACCACATCATTATCCCTTCAATACCATTTACTGTAGTTTCATTTCCCATCACAACCATATGATACACGCCAATCCACAACCAAGCCAACCATAGCCCCGCTGCTCACCCGTTCCACAAAAACCCAAAAAACACCCCTTTACATAATTAAATCCCAACCAACACCCACAAATTCATTCTTTCATTTAGTTTAACTGGGGTGATCATACAAGGGTTCTAGGTATTCATTTAGTCATCCAACTTTACATGATTAACCGATTTCCACGTTCTATGAAATTCTATCCACAAAACAATCCAGAAAAAATAGGGCAACATTTAATTGCACAAGCAAAGGCCCCCAACGACTGTGATTTTAAGTAGGCATAAGCCTATTCAATTTACAACATAATCAAAGGATAAGCATTGATGGAAATAAAACAACAATATCAACAAAACTTCCCCACACCCGTTCTTTAACTAGTTATTATCTTTATTTACTCGTTCAACCGTATCTCACGAAAACAAGAGGATACCCACCCTGCATGATGCACAAAAGAGGGAGAGATGAAGGTAAGTTCCCTACCTCAAAGGTTTTTGATGAAACCACGATGATTAAAGAACGCTCAAGAAAGCCAGGATGATTCTCCAAGAACCCACATCAGATATCTCATCCTAGAAAGATCAAGACCAAAACTCACCATAATTAGCATCCACACACTTATATCTACTAATAATGGGTGTAGATCTAAGAAACCGAGAGAAGAGAAGGAGTAGATCTAAGTAGATCTAACAACCAAACAAGAAAGATCACATACCTCAAGAAACCGGCTTCGATTCGCCAAGAGAAGCCTTCAGATCACTTCCAAAATGGTTAAGAGAGGTTATCCTATCCTCAAGGAAGGTTAATCCCGAGTTATAGCCGCTTAGGGGCTTAAACAAACCATTTAGAGGCAAAATGAGTTAGGTCCACAATTTTAGGATCTAAGATTAAGTGCCCGCATGGTTAGTCTGCACAGTTTGACAAACCGTGTGCTAACCATACATTAGATTTTGCCTCGCCAAACACTCCTCACACGATTAGTCTGCACGGTTAGCCAAACCGTGTGCTAACCGTGCGTTAGCCGCTGCCTCTAACACCAACCTCGCACGGTTTGGCCGCATGGTTTAGACAAACCGTGTGCAGCCCGTGCGAAAGCTACTGCACTTTAGTATTCCTTAAAAGTCCACCCAAATGCACCCCAAAGTCACCTCGACCTTCCATAACACCTCTAACACCGCATTTTCACAAAGTAATGGACTGGATAGGACTGTACCATTACATCATATACCTCTCAAAACATTTTCATCCTCGAGAATCCAAAACCCACCTAAAGAAAGGAGAGGGGTCCAAAGAACTCCCCCTCAAAAGATACCTCTCAATAGAAAACCTCATTGTTACCAAGGAGCGCTCCCCCTTCTTCACCTATCTCCTGAACAATCACAAACATACCGCTCCTCTCCCCCATGCCACTACGCAAGGCAAAAGATTAAACCATCCAGTCATGTGGGTGAGGGGTTTTCCTTCCTCCACATTAAGATACTATCCGCTTTGGGCAGCACTGACTCGCCCTCACGGGTTTAGGAACCTCCACTTTAATGTGTCTTAACTAGGGATCAGGTCCTCCCCTCCCCACATTCCAGGAAACTTCTTACACACTCGAAACACATTTCATAGTTAACGAGGTCAAGCATTACATCATAAACAGGTATGAAACAAAACAAGATAAAACTCAAAAGAACTCTGGGTACTGGGCACGTATTTGTGCTTCCCGTTCCCAGGTACTCTCCTCAAGCCCACCATGCCTCCATAGCACATGAACCAAAGGAATGGTTCATCCACGTAGCACCTTCTCTTCACGACCTTCGATCATCACGGTTCGCTCCACGAACGTTGCACCATCCCCGATATCTAGATCTCCCCAGTCGAGGACATGTGAATCTTCGTGCTGGTACCGATGGAGCTAAGACACATGGAAGACGTCTTTCACCCTTTATAGCGGTGGCAGCAATGCCAGTTGATAAGCCACCTCGCCGACCCACCGCAACACCTCGAAGGGTCTAAAGAACCTGGGAGAAAGCTTGCTTCCCTTTCCGAACCTTCATTGCCTGCACTGAGGAGAGAACTTCAAGAACACATGGTCCCCAACCTCAAATTCCAAGGGTCTCCTCCTATTATTGGCGTATGACTTCTGCCGGTCCTAATCTACCTTCATCCTCTCTCATATAAGCTGAACCTTCTCCATCGTGCTCTGCACCACCTCCGGGCCAAGAACACCTGCTTCTCCAACCTCTGTCCAGCATACAGGTGAGCAGCACAACCTCCCGTACAAAGCTTCGAAAGGATCCATGCCAATGGTAGAGTGATAACTATTGTTTTAAGATAACTATATCAGAGTAAAGTGTTGTACCCATGATCCTCCAAGGCCCAAAACACATGCTCATAGCATATCTTCCAATGTCTGGATGGTGCGCTCTGTCTGCCCATCTGTCTGGGGGTGGAAAGCAGTGCTGAGGCATAGTCAGGTGCCAAAAGCATGTTGTAATCCTCTCCAGATCTGCGAGGTAAACCGGGTATCCCTGTCGAAGATTATAGATCTCGAAACTCCTTGAAATCGCACCACCTCATTCATGTACCTTTGAGCTAGGGTCTTAACCATACTTGACTCCTTGATTGCTAGGAAGTGGGCTGATTTCGTCAGCCGGTCCACCACTACCCAGATGGTGTCGCAACCCCCCTTTAACTCTGGGCAACCCCATGACGAAATCCATCGAGATGTCATCCCACTTCCACTTGGGTACATCTAAAGGTCTTAACAGACCTTCCTGGGACGCGGTGTTCAGCCTTCACCTGCTGACACATGATGCACTTTTCTACGAACTCTGCTACTTCCCGTTTCACCCCGGGCCACCAGAACAACCCTCTTAAGCCTTGGTTCATCTTGGAAGCTCTCAGGTGTACTTCCAGGGGTGAGTTGTGGAACTCACCAATAAATCTCTCGCACATTTCCTCTGAAACAAACAACTTCCCCCAAAAAATCATCCGATTCAGACCATCCTATAACCATCCTTCCGGAGCATTGCCCTTGCTAGCCCGATCGCACATCACTTCACTCTCTATGTCTCCCCACTGAGACTCCTCCACCTTCCATAGTAGGGAGGACTGCACTATCATCTGAAATAGACAACCTCTACCACCATCTTCCCATACATAGAGGTGTAGTGCAGCCAATTCTTCCATCGCCTTCCAGACATCTGCTGAATTTCGAACTGCGTCCTTCCTCCTACTCAAAGCGTCAGCCACCACATTTCCCTTTCCTTCAGTGTAGGATATTTTGAAGTCGTAGTCCTAGAGGAACTCTATCCACATTCGCTACCACAAATTCAGGTCCTGCTGGGAGAAGATATACTTAAAACTCTTGTGATCCGTGAAGAACACAAAGCGCTCCCCGATGAGGTAATGCTGCCACAACTTCAGTGCGAACACAACCACCACAAGCTCTAGATCGGGGGTGGCATAGTTACGTTCATGAGGACATAACTTCCTAAACCCATAAGAGATCACCCATTGCTGTTACATCAGTACTCACCCCATGCCTTGGCCTGATGCATTACAGAATACCTCAAACATTACTCCCTCCTCTGGTAATCTCAGCACTGAGGCACTAACCAACTTTCCCTTTAGATAACTGAAGGCTACCCCACACTGCTCATCCCACACAAAATCTCGATCCTTCTTCGTCAAGGCTATCAAAGGTGCTGCAACTCAGGAGAAGTTGGGAACAAACCTCCGGTATTAGCCTGCTAGTCCAAGGAAACTATGAACTTCTGCCTTGTTCTTGGGCACTGCCCAAGAAACAACAACCTCGGCCTTTGATGGGTCCACCGCTATTCCCTACCCAGACACCACGTTTCCAAGGAATCGTACTTCTCGAGTCCAAAAATTGCATTTGGACAACATCCCATAAAGTTGGTGATGTTGGAGGACCTCTAAAACCGTTCTCAGGTGCTCAGCGTGATCCTCCTCCGATCTTGAGTAGATCAGGATGTCGTCGATGAAGATGACTAAAAACTAGTCTAGGTATTCCTGAAAGATGGAGTTCATGAGTCCCATGAACATGGCTGGTGCATTTGTAACACCGAACAACATGAACACAAACTCAAAGTGCCCATACCTATATCCAAAGGTAGTCTTTGAGATTTCACCCTCCTTCACTCTCAACTGGTGATATCCAGACCGCAGATCAATCTTAGAGAACCAACTTTCTCCCCTCAGCTGGTCAAAGAGATCGTCTATCCTTAGGAGGGGGTAACAGTTCTTGACAGTTACCTGGTTCAGTCTCCGGTTGTCTATGCATAGCCTTAGACCACCATCTGCCTTCTTTGAGAATAATACTGGAGCACCCCATGGTGATGCACTCGGTCGAACAAAACCCTTCTTCATCAGATCATCAATCTGAATCCGCAACTCCCATAGCTCCGAAGGTGCCATCCGATAGGGGCTCATCAAAATCGGACGGACAATAGGCTGTAAGTCTATTCCGAACTCAACATCACGTTGAGGGAGTAGAGTCACCACCTATTCAGGGAAGACATCCATAAACTCACCGACGATCCCTGGGAGTTCCAACATTTCTGTATCCGCCGACTCCACTGACAGTTCAGCTAACAAGGAAAGGAGGGGCTCCACTCACCGGTTACCTTCTTGGTAACCCCGCTCACCGATGAAAGTCACACGTTAGCCACCCAAGTCTAAAAACACAACCCTTATTCAAAAACAATCTATAATGTCACACACTGAGAACATCCAGTCGATGCCTAGAATGACGTCGTATGGCTGCATTTGCAATAAAATGAGATCTCTACTAGATTGGTGTGGCCCCAACATCAACCTAAATCCCCAGAAAACATGAGACAAGATGGTCTGACCTCCGACTGGCGTACTCAAAACCAGGGGTACGGAAAGTGTCTCTATGTATAGGCCCAAGGAACAGGCTAGACTGGGTGCAACAAAGGAGTGTGAAGCTCCTGAATCAAACAAGGCATAGGCAAGGGTAATCAACAAGCTGATTGTACCTCGAAAAACTTCTGGACCTGCTGGAACCGCTACCTCTACAGCGTGAAACTACCTATGCCCAACTCCTCTGCCTCTTGGCTATCGGTCACCTCCCCGACCACGCCCTGGTCGAGGTCCCTGAGGAGCGCCTTGAGGTCGGCCTCCTCCTGCAATGTCTGCCCTCAGAGGAGCGGGAGCTAATTTCCCCTACTGCTGCTTCTAGAAGGGCCTGTCTAGAAACTGGTGTGGCTGAGGTGGGTGCTGTACTAGTCCACCTCCACTGTACTGTACTCAGTCCGGGCACTGGTTCCAAAGGTGCCCACGACTACCACAGATGAAACACCTCAGTCCCAGGCCCAAAGGAAAAGGGTGAGGATCGGGAGATCGGAACTAAAACTACTGAGGCCTATTCCCTATTGGTCGGAACCTAGAGGGCCTCGATGCTGGAGGCTTGCTACTGACAGCCTTCCCCTTCGACGAGCCCAACTGGATTACCTCTCGCGATACACCTCCTAGCCTGTGAATCCTCTCCACCACTTAAGCTTTCTTCTAGACCTCCAAGTATGTCGGTAAGGTGAAGGGAGTAACAACATACTGAAGAGAAGGTCAAAGTGCCTCCTCCAAACGTCTCACCTGAGAATCCTCATCTAGAAAGAGGTCTAGAGCAAAGTGGAGGAGATCCTTGAACTTGATCCCCAACTCTCTCACTGACATAATCCTCTGCTAGAGGGAGAGTATCTCTCGCCTCTTCTTAACCTTCATTGTGGAGGAGAGGAATTCCGTCCGGAACTCCCTCTCGAAGTCATCCCACGTAGCCTCATCCTCCCTCTTCTCCCTGAGGTAGAGTGTCCACCACTGACGTGCTTCTCCCTGCATCTGTCTTACAGCCAGAATAACCCAGTACTCCGTCGAAGCCCGGATCAAGATGAAAGCTATCACCAATTCCTCTAACCATCTTTCTGTCTCCATGTCTGAGGTGCTGCCCTCGTACTTACCAAGGGTCTGTTGCTGAAAGGCACGAAGTGTCCTCTTCCACTGACCGTCCTCCTCTCGGCCAGTCCTCTGCCGATCAGCCATGTCAACCTTCTGGGCCTCGATCGCACGCACTACTCATGGTCATCTCCCAGGCACCATAGCTGCAAGGTAAATAAGGAATTCCTAATCCCGAGTAGTGTAGAATATTGTTCTTAAATTTTCTTGGACTTCTTATTCATTTTAAATCCCCAAAATGCACCAGAACACAAGAACACAAGTCATTATGATGCATGTACCTTTCCTAGGGTCTCTACCCTGCAATCAGTGTAGCCTTACTTGGTCGTTAGGTAGGCCCAGAATCCTTGCATCGGATCATGGGGGGCCCTAAAATCCCATGTCCTAGCTGGTCTACCCTGGCCTATTTCATGCACCAAGATCACCCAACACTGTTTACCTACCATACCATGCAATCCTCACTGTGCCTAACTCTGAAATCCATCCTATCTCTCAACTATCACCTCTGATACCATTCTGTCATGACCCCCTCCCACAAAAGATTCCCCTCCTGAGCTGGCAATGGTGAAAGGAGATAATGATCCCCGAGTCCCACCTCCAGTAGGCCCCAGAGTGGAGACTAGAACCAAGGGTATGAGTTTTCACAAATATGGGAGGCATTACCCTTTTTATTAATTAAGATCAGAAAATAGGATGAGTCAAACACCAAAAGAAAATGGAACAAGTAAATAAAAATAAACCCAAGACCAAACCATATGCATGTTTTATACAAAAATAAAACAAAAGTACAAGTACAAGAAAAGCTCCAAAGTACGATACCAAAAAGAAAGCAAAAACTACAACCATCAAAACTCCAACGCCCAACTAGCAAGGTCTCGCACGGTCCCTAAAGTCCTCCTGAAGACTTGAAAGTAAACGTAGGGTGAGCATACAAGTATACTCAGTTGGAAAACCTAAAGCTCTTGTGCACAGGTGGGGAGACATCTTAATGCCCTGTGAGAAAACAGAAGGAACCAAATCCTAGAAACGAATCTATCTACCCAACCTCACAATCCACACTCACCAAATATCGCAAGTCAATAGAGTAGTATAGTAATATTATCAAAGTATGGGTACCCCGTACCACCTTCGCACTGATTACTGCTCAAGCCCTCACGCCTAACGCTCTGATGCTTCCCCCTCTTCCTGAGCTAGTGTCATAACCTGGCCATACGAAGCTCAAGCTAGTTCCACAACCTAGACATACGAAGCTCATAGTATCCCGCTAGCACTCAATCCTCATCCATAACCACATCTCATCTCATATCCTGCCAGCACTCTATCCTCGGCAATAACCACATCTCATCCCATATCCCGTCGACACTCAATCCTCATCCATAACCACATCTCATCCCGAAGACACTTGGGAACCACATCACATCCTCATCTTGAAGACTATTGGGAATACATCACATCCTCATCCTGAAGACTCTTGGGAAATATCTGTCACAACCTGCCTGAAGGATCTTGGGCTATAGAACCTGGAAGAGGGAAACCAGCCATCCTTTGGATGTTGGGAATCTCACCCCCCGTCCCACGGGTGTTCGGAACGTAGTGCTCAACATGGGTGGGGTGCATAAAGAAACATAAAACATATAGATTTATATAATTATATCAACCACTCAGCCCATCCTAAGGCTTCTACACAAAAGATCTGAGCACGTGCCTCGACACTGCTACCACGAAAGTATGCACACAATAAACAGCCCTAAACCCCATTGAGATTGTCATGTTTCAACAACTTTAGTTTATTAGTTTCTTAACTACCGAGAAAAAAACAACAACCAAACCAGATCAATCGTTCGTAAAACATATCCCTGCCAACCAAAAATATAGTTAGGAAAAACACAAGCAACACAACACCATTTTCTTTTATCATCCAATCAATTCCATTGATTCTCTGTATTTAATCGACTACCATGCCCCACAATTCATTAGTTAACTTCCACTTTTATTCATATTCACAACCCATCCCTGCAGCCCTGCTACCAACCACCATAACCACAAACACCTCGGAAACAATACATGTACCGCATCATTATCCCTTTAATACCATTTACCGTAGCTCCGCTACCCATCAAAACCATATGATACACACCAATCCAAAACCAAGCCAACTGTATCCCTACTACTCACCCGTTCCACAAAAACCCATGAAACACCCCTTCACATAATTAAACCCCAACCAGCACCCACAAATTCATTCTTTCATTTAGTTTAACTGGGGTGATCATACAAGGGTTCCAAGTATTCATTTAGTCATCCAACTTTACATGATTAACCAATTTCCACATTCTATGAAATTCCGTCCACAAAACAATCCTGAAAAAATAGGGAAACATTTAATTGTGCAAGAAAAGGCCCCCAACGATCGTGATTTTTAGTAGGCACAAGCCTATTCAATTCACAACATAATAAAAGGTTAAGCATTGATAGAAATAAAACAACAATATCAAAAAAAGTTCCCCACACCCATTCTTTAACCAATTATTATCTTTATTTACTGGTTCAACCATATCTCATGAAAACAAGAGGATACCCACCCCACATGATGCACAAAAGAGGGATAGATGAAGGTAAGATCCCTACCTCAAAGGTTTTTGACGAAACCATGATGGTCAAAGAATGCTCAAGAAAGCCGGGCTGATTCTCCAAGAATCCACCTTAGATCTCTCCTCCTAGAAATATCAAGACCAAAAATCACCATAATTGGAATCCACACACTTAGATTTACCCATAACGGGCGTAGATATAAGAAACTGAGAGAAGAGAAGAAGTATATCAAAGTATATCTAACAACCAAACAAGAACGATCACATACCTCAAGAAACCGGCTTCGATTCGCCAAGAGAAGCCTTCAGATCGATTCCAAAATGCTTGGGAGAGGTTCTCCTATCCTTAAAGAAGGGTAATCCTAAGTTATGGCTACTTAGGGGATTAAAAGAACCATTTAGAGGCAAAACGAGTTAGATCCAAAATTTTAGGATCTAAGATTAAGTGACCGCAGGGTTAGTTCGCACTGTTTGACAAACCGTGCGCTAACCGTGCGTTAGCTTCTACCTCACCAAACACTCCTCACCTAGTTAGTATCCAAATTATGAGCTAACCATGTGTTAGCCACTGCCTCTAACACCAACCTCACACGGTTTGTCCACAAGGTTTAGACAAACCGTGCGCAGCCTGTGCGAAAGCTACTGCCCTTTAGTCTTCCTTAAAAGTCCACCCAAACGCACCCTAAAGTCACCTCAACCTTCCAGAACACCTATAACATTGCATTTTCACAAAGTAATGGACTGGACAGGTCCGGGACATTACACCATGATACCTGAAATATGGGAAAAAAATATCAGTTTGTGTCACTATTAAGTACAAAAGGTTCCATTATATTTCTATATTCTATGACATTGAACACTTTTCCTTTATCATCCCTTGTTAGATTTATCTGGGTAGAAAATAATGTTTTAATCTACTTGGAATTATATATTCCAAATTTTATTAGAATCTCCTGGGAATATATGGATTGGAAAATAAATTTTCTATGCCTCCCTTGTATTTTTTATAAACTAAGGAAAAATGTTAGTTCACTAATAATTGACATTTAAAACTTACATTTTATGATTTTTTCATGATTTTTGTACTATTATTAATTTGATCCACCAAATATTATTTCATTGATGTAAACTAGAACCATTATCCTTTAATTACTATCATTATTGACATAGATATTGTTATAAAAACCTCCACACTAGAAACTATAGTTCTTAAAATATGAATGAAGTCATGAATACCAAACTCTTAGAACCTGCTTCAACCTGTATAGATCCTTATTCAACCTATAAACTTTGCTCTCATCTTCATGAATGAGAATCCCATATGGATATTCAATATACACTTCTTCTTTTAGAATTACATTCAAAAATTATATCATGATATCCATCTAGAAATAATATATTTTCCCAAGTATGCTATGACTAAGAATAATTGAATTTTCTATAGTGTAGAAACTAGTGTAAATATTTCATCAATATAGATGCCCTATATTTTGGAGTATCACTTGTACACAAGTCATTATTTATTTCAAATATTTGTTCTATATTTATTTATCTTATTATAGAAAACCCAATTGGTCCTAATGAAATTATTGTCTTTCAGCCTCAAAAAATACCACATGTCTATTTTTTTTTGATTTGGTTAAGATCTTCATTCATTGCATGAACTTAATTCTCATCTCTTATAGCTTCTTCAAAACACTTTGGATCTACCTATTAAAGGAAAGTTTCTTTCACTAGAGTCTTCATCCTCCTTATCTTTACTGGTTCCATATGATTGCAAATTATGTTTTTCCTATAAATTTCATCCCTACTCTTCAACTTCTATGTAGATATATCTATAACTTTATTCTTATCATCATCCGAATCTTTTTCTAAATTTTTATCAGGTACTTGCATCACCCCTGATCTTGTTATCTCCTCATCACTATCCTCTTAGAAATATTCATTGATTTTTTGAGGATTTTTATTATTTTACACCATACTAACTTCATAGATCTCCACAACATTTATCATACACTTATTGAAGCATTTATATGATTGATTTTTTTCTAAGTATCTATGAACTATCCTCTCATCTCCATGGGATTAAAATTTCCTATGTTTATGATTATTGAGAATGAAACACTTACTTCTGAAGACTTGAAATTAATTAATTTTTGGATTCTTTCCATATCATAACTCATATTGAGTCTTTTATTCCTTTGAACATAAAAAAATCTATTAAAATGTATACTTATGATAACACTACTTCTTTCCAAAACATATATGGAAGGATTTTTTAATAAACATTATTCTTTCCATGTTGTTTATAATATAGTTTCCTATTTCAAACACTCTATTTTTCTAATGAGTTATTATTATTGAGACTTAGTACCATATCCCATGATCCTTGATATAATCCTCTACTTGGATATTTGTGAATTCTACTCCATTATTAGTTCAAAACTTTCTGATTTTTTAACCAAACATATTCTCAACTTCCCCTATATATCGTGTTATGCAACTGACCACTACAAACTTATGGGTGATAATTTAAACCCCTGTATTTAAACTAAAATCATAAATTAAAAGGATATAATATCTATTCTCATAAATAGATATTAGTGAAATAGGTCCACACACATCAATATGAACCAGTTCAAGCACTCTTATTGACCTTTTCTCTTTTTCCTTATATATATTAGAAGTAATATTCCCTTATTGTAAAGATTCAAACATATGAGTATGATCACATGATAACTTAGGGGAATCTCAAGAAAAACCACATTTACTAGATATTCCAAGGATGGTTGGCTTATATTACCAATACATTTATACCATGACATATTTTATTCTTCCAAGGACAAAAAGAACACAGCTTCTTCTCTACTCAAAAGGTAGAGATTCCCCTTCACGTGATTTAACTACAAAAAAATTGCGCCTTAATTTACCTTTATGATAAAAAAATTCTTGATAAAGATTATAGTGCATCATTTTTCACACAGTTGACTAAAACTTAGTAAGTTATGACTAAAACCTTCAATAATTATGACATCAATACATATTATATCTTTTTCCCAAGCTTGGATTTTCCCGATCGAATAATATTTAGGCCTTCATAATTAACAAAATTTTTTTTATCATACCTTATTCCTATCTATATATATTTATTTCCCATCATATGGGAGGTGAATCAAAAATTAATGATCTATATTCTAGTGAGATATGATGCTTTATAGAAATATTTGCAACTACTATCGGCTCAACTTTTTTTGATCCATGTCTTTGACTTCATACTCAATGTTGACTTATATTAAAGATATTAATTAGATTATAATAAACCAAATTCATCTTGTCAAGATGAAAATAAATTTTTATTCTCATTCCATTCGATGGTCCCTTGAACTAATTTATACAACCACCTTGGTCTACTTTGGAACATTCATCTACATTGTTAATGAGAAATATCTGGATATGTTTCCAAATACTTCACACAAAAAATAGTGACTATCAAAACCATTCCTGAAATATTGAACTATATTTGGCTGCCTCTGATTCTCTTATATACTTAGATAACTCTTAGATATGTAATAAACATTTTGAGAATATACCTTATTTCCAAAATAATAACACCTGATATGATGTGTATTCCTATGTTTCATTTCTACAATACTGGTTGCCCCTTAGGTTTTCTGAATCTTATGATTTCAATTCATACCCAAATCAATCTTCAATATCAGAGTGGGTTCTTGTAGTCTAGAATTAATCACCATTGTTTTCAATTTTCGATCAAGATTCAAACTAGTTATGTCATTTTGATATGTCATTTTCTTCTCCTAACAATTCATTGAATATATTTTTTGATATCTGTACCCAAATTTAATTTTTTCTATCTCTTTAGTAACATGATTTCATGATATTATACCAGGGGCCAAGAGTATCTACTATTATTATACCTTTATTTGTAGGCCAAAAAATTCTTCCTTAAGTTCATTGATACATTTGACTTGATCACTTACTGTGTTAATCAAAATATTGATAACCTTGGACCATTCTTCAACTTTGGTCTTATACTTAATAAATTTATCTAAGTGTTATAGTTTTTCAGATCCAAGCTCTTTAATTTCATCCTTAATCTTAAAATTCTCTTCTTCCTATTAGATTTCTTTATTTTGTATCTCTCAATGTCTATCTCATTAAGAGTAGATTCTAATTTAGCATAGAAGTCAAATCTTCATTCAAATTATATTTCATCATTATTGATATATTCCATTTTCAGGGAACAACCTACAAATGTCACCATAAAATTTTCTGTATGATCCCTATAGTCTTCCATATCTCCTGTCACATATTATTTTGAAAAACCATTTTCTTGTGAAAAAAATTCTTCTTTTTGAAGAAATTTCACTTAGTATTTTTCCTACCTTTCACAATGGATGATTACCTTTTCACGGAAATTTTATCATCATCCTCATAATCATATTGAAAATTATTGGGAAACTTTGCTAAAATATTTACAACCTTTCTACAATAAAAACATGCAAGGTGAAGTTTCCATTTAAACCTTACTTTTCCCATTTGTATATTTTAGGAGAGTAATTACATCACCTCATATAATTCTCTTTATTCTTAGACATATTCTATAGAGATTACCTCAATGAACAACCCATTCAAATGGGAGATGGTATGAGAAACCTTTTAATTTTTCCATACCACCCATCATGAAATATGATGAACCATGTGAACATAGTATAAGTACAAAAAACATAAAAAAATAGAAATATGGAGTCTTATGAAAGATCAAGTGGCTAAGATGATGAAGGAAAGAATTTTTAATTTCTTATATTTAAAAAATATTGATAGAAGGACAAAGGATATTTCCTCAGGGTGACTATAATATAATTTACTTGTAGAAGATGGGTTCATCGAGCATCAAAATTCTGTAAGAAAATGAAGAATTTGGTTAGTATAATTGAAATAAATAGAGTTCATCCTAAGGTACCATTAATAATTCAATGTATCTTTTTTGGGGAATTTGGAAATTATCCAATTAAATACCCTAATCCAATTACTAACCAAGATGATGAGAACCACCAACCTATAAGACTGATAGGATAGTGGAATGCCTATGCAAGCACTAATATCAAAGTAGATCATGATATTTAATGTGAACATACCCTCCAATATCGATTTTTAGATATCTTATTGGAATTTAATTCTAGGAAAACTAGTATATCTTAGAAGTTTTATAAGATCATTAAACCACCAACTCAATTATTTTATTGTTGAATAAATCTTCTAGTGGTATAATTATTGTATTACAAGTTGAATTTGATAGTGTGCCTTATGGAAATCTTATTATCATTATTTTAGAAAAATTTAATGCAGTTTTGGTGATGGATTGGTTCCCTCCACTTAGATTAAAAATTATCCAAATTAAGGAAAACACTTTTTATATTAACATTTGATATTCTATAAATTAAAGTATAATAATAAACTCCCTCTAGAAAAAAAATATATAATGTGGGTCTTGATACCTAAAAATGGTAGACTCTTGGACCAAATAGTTTGAGAAAAACTCAATATTAGGGATAAACCTATTATGAGGAAATAAAAATGTTTCCCAAGTTTATATGTTTTATATCTCTATATACTTTATATCCTAAGTCATATATATAATTTAGGTTCCCTTATCTATATCTATTGGTATGTGAGAATTAAAATTATGATGACGAAACTTATTTGGGGGGGATGTAATGACCTAGGTTTTAATATCCATAATAATAATAATAATAATAATAATTTATGCCTATAAATTTGAAGAAAAATTCTCTATTCTTTCAAAAGTATTGAAACACGATTACAAAATGTTCCCTACAAGATATGAACCAAACAATAAGTGATACATTACAAAAAAAGAACATAAAACTAAGTAGTTCACACAATGGATTATTTCTCACAATAGACGGAGTACATGTATTAAAAGTGCATAAATAAATAAGAAAAAATAGATAATAAAGATTAAAATCTCCTTGATTATGAAATCTCTTGGATTATCTCAATCCATAAGGACCACAAATAGCCAAAAAATATCTATATTGAGGAAGAGTACCATAAAAGGATATAGCATTATGAAAAATCTATAATATAAAATAAGGACCGTGCCTTGTGAAATGAAAGTGGAATGAATGAATGATTTAGTAAGTCTATATATAGGAATAAAATCTAACCATTATAAATATAGTCATTAGAAATATGGTCATTGAAAATATAGTCGTTTCCAAGGTGTTAATTAGTTATATATGTAATAGGTATATTGAAGTCGTGTATTGTTAAGTTGTAAACTCAAAATAATATAACTCACAACAAAATAAAAACATGATAGTAAAATATTATAAATATATTTATATTTTACATATAAATATTAATAATAATATTATTTAAAAATTATATGATATATATATAATAAAAATAAATATTTCAATATCATAAGAGTAGTAAAATTAAATTTTAGAATATAAATAACTAATGGTATTTTTTTATAAATAACTTGAATTTTATGACATTATTAGTATAAAAATATGAATTTTAAATTTATGAAACCTTTTTATAATATTTTTTTTATTTTATAATTTAATTTATAATTTTAAACTTTTTGGTTTTAATTTATAATCCCATATTTTACATTTTATGATTTAAGCTATATTTTTCAAAAAATTGTTTTTAATACTTTACACATTTAGTATTTTTAAATTATTTTTTATCAATTTTAAAATTGAATAAAAAAATGGATTTGAAAATTGGAATAATTATTTCCAAATTATATAATAAATACCATTTTATATTTATACATAAAGGATAAATTACCTAGGTAAAAACTAGTTACTATGGTGAAAACCAAAATGGTAAAAATGAGTAACCTAAGAGGAAAAGGGCCAAACATTTTAAAAAAGTTTTAATTGATCGATTGAGGTGTGAATAGAACTTATATATTATTATCTATATAATTTATTAATTTTTTATCCATTTTCATTATGGGTGACATTCCATTACTGAAAATTTTTGGGTATTCAAAAAATTTCCATTCCTCTACACTTATAAAAGAGGATCTCCTCTCCTGACTTATCCTTGCACAAAACCACCTTAGTTTAGCCCAAATTTTTTCAAACCATATTTTGAACAATCCTATTAACCTTAAGGATGTTCTTGTTTACTCAAAAAACCATCCTTTAAAGTTTTAACCCCCTTTGAAAAGGAGATATTCCAAGAAGTGAGGTATAAGTTCTTAACCTCATTTTATTTTATTTTTTCCTTACGTGAATTTATTCTCTATGAAATTTATTTTATACATTTAAAAATTATAAAATAAATATCCTTATTATATATTTATGTTATTATAATGATGGTAAAATCTTTAACCACCCACCCCCTTTTCCCTAAGAAAAGCGAAGATGACATTTGTTTGTGCTCGGACTACCACCTCCACAAAATGACATGTTATGGTTTCCTTAACCAAATTATAATGATGGTAATAATTTTTAATTTAATAAATTATTATAATATTTATAACATATTTTTTAATCTTAAATAATAAAACATATTATTTATTTCTCATATTCTATAGAAAATGAAATCATCAACCATGCACATTGTGGACTACCGTCCTCATGGGACGATTGATTTCTATTTTTCTTTTCATCACCTACATACATGGAAGGTCAAGGGAATGAGATTAATGTAAAAATATTATTATTATTATATTATTAAGTATCTGTTATGGTAAATTGGATAACCAATTATTTTTATGATCAATAAATTATTATCATTAATTCAATCGTTTAAAATAAGTGTACTAAGAGATAAATATTTAATTCAAATTATTTAATATTTTCATACACATTAATTATTATTATATATCCTCTATAATTATTATATATCATACTAATAAAAACTAAAACATATCATTATGATATTGGTGTAATGATATTGTAACCAAATCACCCCATAATCATCAATAATCATAATATGTTCATGTTTGGGTTAGTTTGACCACCTAATTTGAGAATGCTATGAAATTATATAATGAATTATTATGAAAACATAATTAATAGTATAATATGATATGAATTTTAAAAGAATAATTATTTTTTTTGTAAATTATACATCAATATCATTGTTGATATCGCTCTTACAAAACTAGTTCAAAACGATCAAGATTTCCCACACCCGACATTGAAAATAGGTAATAAATAACTAATATAAATGATAAGAATAATTATAAATGAAGTTTATAAATGATTATGTATATGAAAATGGTTATTAAATAGTTTATTAAGATATTTTTTTATATAGTATCTTAGAGTGTATTTGACTAAGTGGGGAAACATAATAAGTAGTTCTTTGTCACAAATTTAATTTCTTGATACTTATTTCTTAATGTGAACCATGTAACTTTAATATTGTGTGATTAATACCTAATGAATTTATTTTATCATAATAATGGAATTTCAATATCTATATAATTTAATTTCTCTAAATTTACATCAATTCAAAAGATACCCTACTTGAATTTCTTTTGATCTAAATGCTACTCAAACTGTAAGGGTTTCATTACCAATCTTATTTTCAAATAATATTGTTTTTAGAAGATAATACATATGGGTAATTACTATTCTTTATAAAACATATCATTATTTACAATGTATATTAATGGTGTTTTATACATTCCAACAAAATTTCATTTTCTCTTGAATCATATTTTACACAAAGTTTTTCTTGTAAGTGAAACCGATCACATCTCTTCTTTTCAGTCAGAAAATTACTATTTTTTATATGTTATTATTAATTGTATACTTTTTAAAAATTCCTTATATATAACTCAATAATTTATTGTGTTCATTTTATAATACTTTATAATATTTAAATTTTTTTAAATAAATTTAATATTTTTTATATGGATAATTTTCATCAAAATGTATAAAGTTCATCTTTTTAATGTTTATGCATGAACATTTAATTCCATCAAATTTTTAATTTTATATAAATATTTCTCCCTATATTTTCATAGTTTCCAAATAAATTATTTTTATCCTATTTTTATAATATATTTCTTTTAAATTTATTTCAAAATATTGAGAATATTTTTTATTTCCAAAATAATTTTGATAAAACATCAACAAAAGGTTTTTCATCTAAGTCATTGTTAGTTGGAATCTATTATACTTGATCAAGGACATTATTCAAAAAAATTCCACCCACCTTATTTCTTTGTGTGGCTTATGTAATGTCCTTCTCTTCTGGATAAATGATCCATCACTACCTTTGTCTTGCCTAATCTTTTTTGATGTTTAATAATAATTTTCTTCCAATAAATTTTCTATATGAATACCCTATTTTTGATTCATTTTATTGAAGGGTACTCACATGGATTCCATACATCAATTTATTTGGGGAAATTATTGAATTAACTATATAACTTTTATCTATATAGTGTAAATATAATATACTTTATCATCTTGATTGAATGGTATTTACCTATAAAGTTACTTGACATCATTTGATACCTATTTATTTTCCATGGGTTTATCATGTTATGATTATTGATGCAATTATTAATGATTTCCTTAAGTGAATCCATATGAAACCCATTTTCTTTACATGGTTTCTTTATTCTATAATAGTAAATGATTGTTTTTTGGAATGTTTTATAAAACCCATTTTATTTCCATGGGTTATTTATGACATTATAAGTGACTTATTTCATCTGGAACTAATAAGTATAGATACCGATGGGTGGGGTCCTATATCTCCCTCCAATACATTAGTTTAAAGTTTATATATGATGATATAATGTATTTATGAATATATTTTAGTTTCTCATAAGTGTGGGTACTGGTGGCATGGAACATAAAAGTAATGTTCCCTATACTAATGTTTATTATAATGTTGAATGATGTTTCATAGTTTTATTATTATTCTAATAGACATGTTAATATCTCATGGATCATGTTTTTTGATTCATGTTTCCACACTTTTTGATTAATGTATTATGTTATTACAAGTCATATTCCATGATTTTTGATATAATATTTGTTGGGTATAATTTTATTATGTATCTTGATTATATCCGTATACTCATCTAATATTAACTTATGATATTCAATTATCATCACTTATGTTTACCCTTACTGATCATTTAATCTCACTATTTCCTTATGTTTCCATTTCCCCATGTTATAAAGTTGAGTATAATATATAATCAGTATAGGAGGTAGTCTAGTGTGGATTAATTATGGATAAATTGTTACAAGGGTTTTAAAATAATTTGTTTATGTAGCTGGTTCGTAAAGACACTAAAACTTTAATTCTTGGGATTATGTGAATATTTGTGACATGTAATGTTTACTTTATGAAAATGTTGTAAAATAAAGACAATTTTATCATGGGTTTCTATATATGAAGTACTTATAGTTTGTGAATCACAAATAGTCTGTAAAGACCAAGTAGTTCACAAAGGGAGAGTAGTTAATGAAAGAAGAAGAACAGTTCAAGAATGGATTTTCTATGAAGAAAACACTAAGAGATAAAGTTAATTTATTCTATAAAATTAAAAATATCTTCATAAAACACTAAAATTGGTGTGAAAAAAATTTATAGATGATATAAATAATATGAATAATCTTATGAAGGATAAAAATTTACTTTAGTTGGGTTAATAATGTGTTCTCAAGTGTGATTATTTGTAACTAGAGGGAGAGTAAGTTTTCTCTAAAAATTGTATTGAAAATGTGATTTTGTATATTCTAATACATTAAAACATTTTCTTTGTGTGATCCTTATATTAGAATGGTTAGGGTGAACCAAGTGAAATTTCTATGTCACTTTCATTCTTTCTTTTCTAAATATACGCATTGTTAAGATAAGAAGAGAGAATATAGTTTTTCTTAATAATTTAAAAAAGATAAAAATTAGTTATTATTTAAATTCATCATACCTTGATTCACCCCTCCTCTTAGGGTATTCAACCTAGTGGGGACAACAATTATACATTTTACTCTTAAATTATTATTTTTACACTGTTACTTGGAATGTATGTGTGTAATGGGAACTATTTATATGTGTTGTACTGAGTAATATTCTTACCCTTAATAATATTGGTGGATTTTTTTCCATATTTAATAGATATATTAAAATTATATATACTCCATGATTTTTTTGGCTAAAAATTTAGCATAAATTAAAGGAATTTTCATGAGTGAAATCACTCCCCTATAAAACATTATTAATTATCATTTTTTTCAATAATATATAGTGATAATGAAACAAAGGTTTTTTAGTGATCCATTTTTGGTTCAAGGTAATATAGTTTGATTCATATCGCCAATCTAAAAAAACCCTAAACAAATAAATTGTAATATCATGTTATTAGATAAAAGATATTAATTTTTAAAAATAATTATTCAGTTTACAATACCTCACAACATCATATTTTTTAGTATCAATAAAGATCCTAATATATGATTATACATGGTTATGAAAATTCACTTCTTAGATCAACAATAAACACTTTGAGTTATTTTTATAATTTTTTTTCTCTATGAACCCCCAATAAAATCTCAAAGTGACACTCATGATCTTTCATCATGAATTAATATTCTAATATTTCATTCACAAACATAATGAAGTCGGAGTCCTAAAAAAATATAATTTTTAAGATCCATGAAAATAATTGACTTTTTGGTGGGTCAAAATGACATAAATAGATACTTTTAGTGTCTTTCATGTCTTTAAAATTGATTTTAATATATCAAGTTTCAATATATTTATTTTTTAATTGTATGAATATAAATAAATATTTTTAAAACCACATTGTATCTTTGAGTTGATCAAATGATCCATCAATATAAGTAATTATATAAATATTAATCACTATCATATAGTTTAATTTTTGTTATAATCAATTAAAAATTATAATTTTTTATCTATCATCTTAGAAAATAATATTATAAAACCCTATTTTGATATACTCATGAAATAAATCCATTTTTATAAATTCTATCTAGTTCAGTATTCAAATCCTATAAATTTTTTAGATCCTTATGGTATGAGTCTAGGGTAATTGAATACGGTCCTAGTAACATGTCAATATTAAATTTTGACTCTTGATCTAAAGTAAACCAAAATAAGTAACTGAGAAATATATCCTTGAATTAATCCACAATTCATGATAATTTTTTATTTTCTATGGTTCATAATTATCCAAGCATGGAAAATTCCAAATGTGATATAATACGTTACACATTTCTTACAAGTATTCCTATTCACCTAGAATATAAATATCACTCCTCATTGAACATTTAAAAAATCTATAGTCATGGTGAAGTTCATCATTTTACTATAAAAATATTTAAATAGTTTTTTCTTGATTAATTAATCTACCTTGATGATTATATCTGATATCACTATTTAAGGGATGGGAAAATCCCACATAATTATTGAAATCCTAATTAAAATTACTCATGAGATATATAAATAGATTTGGTAACTTCTATCTCTTAAGGTTGTATTTATCTTAATATATAAATTTATAATTTTTATATATAATCCTAGTTGATACACCAATAAATTTGAAGTCATTGATTCTAATGAAATAATATAAAATAATTAATTTTCATGCTTAAATTCTACTTGAATGGTATCTCATACTACCAATGAAACCATATTGTCTAATTTGGGGTTTCTTAGCAACAAATAGGCATATATGTTCACCTTTATGATCACCTTGAGTATTTTAACTAAACATTTGTTGAGGTACCCCCTAATAATATAATCTCCAAGTAAATATAGAATAAATTCCTTACATAAACCAAGAAAATTACATATACACAATCAGTTAAGGTGATCTGGACCTATTATAAAAATATTATCTAGAGTTTAAGTTTTTTTTCATTCCCATTTTATTAGATTATTATAATGAATTATTTTAGTAAATATCTTCACCCAAACTTATGGAACTACTTTTTCTATATTGATTTAATAACTATCACATCCTGAATTGTTAGTAAGTGAACTCCCTAAGACAACTCCAACAATTTATGTTCTATTGGTTAGTGAAAAATATTTCCACACATAATGGATGATATTACATCTGAACATAACCTTTAAATAGATAACATGAAACATATCTACCATAATAAAAATGAATAATTTGTAATTAAATGTTGATAACACCTCTTGAACAAATATTATGAAACATATACTGAATATGCTTGAAACTAATGTGACCTCCCAGAATAAAATTCCACACAATTAGAAACCGTATCTCCTATCAGTATTTAGCATATAAGAACATCACCAAGCTAAATCTTAAAATTTATAATAACAAAATAAAGTAAATTCACAATCTCACATGAAAATGTGAGTAATAATACATAATATAGTTATCCCAGGAAGTGAGTAAACACCCATAAGTGTTCGTGTCAACATGAAATTCCAAGATATATAGTTTAAAAAAAGACAAATACCTCAAATATATATCATCAATGATATCACATTAATATCCATGATTTATTTCATATCAAGAAGACCCATATATCACCACCATCACACTCACAAAATAAAATTTTATTTATATAGATATATAACTCAAATATCATAATATCATAATTAGAAGTTACCTTAATAAACTACAACCTTCTAGAGGCCTCCATGAACCTAGTCCTTTAGCGCTTGTCTTAATCAAGGTCTCAGTTACATAGAGAGGGGTGGTAGTCGTAACACTTTGGTTATATAGTGAATAAATATACACTACCCTTAATGGATACTAGAACTCATCTACCCTATATACATATGGTATTCAAGCAAATAATAATATAACATAACATAATGATATCATATCTCTTATATGATCATGAATTCTATATCCAAAAAATCATCCAAGATGCACCACTACCTCTTATCAAAGTATAACCTCTATGAATAGTCTCCCTCAAACATTATATTGTGGGAGAGAAAATAATACAAATTAGATGCATCAATATTCACCTTGGTCCCAAGGTCATGTAATATAATGAGTGTAAACACTCAGGTTAATTATCATTTACCACTAACCAAAAACTATGGGTGAGAATAAGAATATATTCTAGTGAATCAAAAACTGCTTCTAATCCAATATTATTGGTGATCAGGATAAGATATATAAAATTGGGTAATCATCTATCACTATCAAAAGGAAGTTTGTGATAAGATAATAGAATATCATATTTCTTTTTCTATCTCTGACCCTAGTTATTGGGTGAGTATGAGAGTGAATATTCTAGTGTATCATCTTCGTCAATATTTTCCTACCATTGAATGAAATAAAACAAATAAATTATGGTGAGAAATCAAAGAAATCATATTACCCATTACATGATCAAACTATTTTTTAGATGAAAATTCCAAATAATAATCTAAAAGTAATCTTAATATCCTTCAAGTTTCCAATATACTTTAGTATTCCAAAGTCTCATGACAGGTCAATGTCATTAATTGAAAATCAAATAAAAATAAATCCATTTGAATATGATCATCAATACCCATATCATCATTTATTAGTAATAACATCATCAAGGGAATATAAAATCATCATTAAAACATAACTATATCATCATTGAGTACATTCCACTCTACACATTCACTTAGAGTCCATGTCATCACTCAATATCATCATCACAAGATGTCTACACCATTTATAATAAGACTCAATGGTTTAGATCATTATAATATAATCCAAATTACGATTCATAGGTTCACAACATTCAAATTATCTATAAAAATTCTATATCATATCTTGTGATCTAAATTCATCCACATTTAATCACAATTTATCCTCTTATCGATATTGACATAATAATATATACATGATGTTCAAAATAAATCTATATCAATTTAAATGGAATTTAACTTTAATCTCATATATTATTCAATATGGATTCTATAATTTTTATTTTCATCATCATAATAAATTTACATCCTCATTGAGTAATTGATTTCATTATATGAATCTTGTTCCATCCAATAGTGATCCAAAATGACTCAATGTATACCAAGTAATAAAAATATGCACATGTAATAACCTTGTTTTATATCAATAATCAATTATATAATCATAAATATATTGTGTTTGAAATATTAGTATTCAAATTCAATACTGTAGAAAGTTCATGTCATTAATAAAAAATCTCTTCTATGATCAGTATGAGAATAAGACAACATGAGCTCAAGAACCTTATTTGAAGAAAAAATAGTCTTGTTGTACTAATTAACTTTTAATGAATTATCTAAACAATATTATTGACACAACCCAACCTGATGGGCCCCCTCCTAGGCTATTTGTAAGAAAATTGTTCCACCCCAAACTTTTCTTTAATAGGCTAAGGGCTGACGACTAGCACTAAAAAGGTATAAACATATATAAGAGGCCTTAATCTATGTCAACTTGGAATATAAATAAATCTCCAATATGAAACATAATAAGAAAAATCATTAGTATATATATATATATAAAATAAAACTATATATAATCCATTCATAATATATCATATAATAAGTATAATGCTATATTGGTAACACCATAAAAACTTTACATCAAAAAAAAAATATTTGAACCCAATGGAATAGAAATAAGGGAGAGATACTCTTAATTGAAAAGAATGATAGAGCAATCATTATTTACTTTGTTCACCACCACTATCACATTCCATCAAGTTCCAATAAGAATCATCTTCGAACAAGATTTACTATCTCCAAATCTACCCAAAATAGCACTAAACCGTGCATTGTTTGAACATACACAACATGCATGGGAATGAAACTACTAACCCAGATATACTAGGAAAGTAAACTACAAGAAGGTAGTGAATTTATTTTAAAAAACAAACTATAATTTGTTGACCGCCTCAAGTTATAAACTAATGGACGATATGATCTTTTGATTAATACACTTAAAATATTAGAGTAAAGTGTATACACATAGTGGAAATTTAATATATCAAAAATTTATATTATTTTGAAAAAAGTATAATCACAATAAAAATAAAAGTAACAACACAAATTAGTAAACGAAAAAGAAATAAATAAAATATAGAGAAGTGGTTAACAAACCAACTACTCCTTAAAAGGATATTATAAAACCATACTTTATGAAATGTGTAGGGAGAATATGTAAACTTAATTCATGGTATCCTAAACATTAAACCTATTTAAAGGTTTATCATCATATACCCTATAAGTACCATACTTTATACATATCAAAATGTATCAATTTACTAACCCCATACACCCTATCATCCAAACTTGGAATTCCTTAATGAACCCAATAAATAAAATCTTGGTTCTATATCCTAGAATCTCATAGTCCTAAAAATTGGAAATAAATATATATTTCTTATGAAATACATTGTCCATTAAGGATAAAAAACATGATAATTATAATATAAATTATAATACCTTTTCAATAAAATTCTCATGAACAAAATCTTGAAATAAAAACTCAAAAATGATGATTACAATGATCATATGATTTCAGCAAATAACAGCTGCATAAAAAAATCCAACATAAGATATTTCCATAGAATGCTTATTTTTTAATCTTCTTGTAATCAAAGACACAATTAATTTTATTGGAAAACCATCAATGTTTATAATGAACATTATTAGGGATCTATTGTAACTACATAATAATCTTCATTATTACATTATTTTGATATAGATTCACATTTTCCAATGAAGTTAATCCAACACCGCTATAGTGCTCATAAATCCAATTAATATAGTCTGAAACAAATATATATATATCTATGATTTTTCATAATGAAATCTTCTAGAATTAAGTTTAATATAATTCCATTCTACACATAAAAAACATTTAAAACAAAATATCAAGTTAATTAAAACATAAATTAAGTGTATTGGGATTTTCAAAACAAATGATGTAATAGATTGATAAACTCAATAATCCCCCCATTTTTAAATACACAAGGCACACAAAAAATTAAAAACAAACCCCTATTTATTGAACAATAAAACTTACACTTTTTCAAAATAAGTAATGTTATAAAATTTTCCCAAAATTTTGATTAAATAAATCTTGAAAATATCTCCTTTATAAAACTATATCTCTTCCCCTTAATAAGAAAATTATACATTTTTTTAAAATATCTCCCTATTTTTAAAATAAATTAATAGATTTTTTTTATTTATCTGGTTAAAATTATATCATTTATCCCAAATTTATTCCACTTTTTGATTTAAAAAAATAACTACAAAAAGAAAAATATGAAGTAGAGTTGTGATCATAAATTTTAAAATAATATCCGCCAAAAAATTAAATTCTATTAACCATAAAATAAGAACTCCCTTTTCAAAATGATAAAAAATTTAGTAGCCTCTCCCCATTAAATCATATATATGAGATCCTAAAATAATATATAACCACTTTTGAATCATTTTGGATGATTCTCAATGAAAAATAAAAATATTCATACATTAAAAAATAAAAATATATCTATAATATAATTTAAAAAATTATAGAAATGGTAAAAAACAATCTAGTAATGAAAAATAACAAACATGAATACAATGAAAGTTAAAAAATCAAACACTCAATATAAATTGAACCATTCAATAAATAACATCATATTTTAGAAGACAATCAAAGTTATGTTTAGTTTTTATAAATATAAACAATTGAACAAGTATTGTAAATTGAAATTTTAGTCTTTCCTAGAAATTTTATCAAACATAATGTTAAGATTTTTGATATACTTTTGTTGCTTGGGAAACTTCTCTTCTTGAGAAACTAACTTCTTATATTTCTCATCAATCTTCACTTATTAAACTTTAAAATTTATATTATATTATTCTAAATATATATTCTGAGACACTTTCTCACATTTCATATATTTAATATACTTTAAATGTAACACCTCAACCCCAGAATCTCAAAGTCGGTGTATTGTTTTAATATATTGGCATGATTAAAAGGAATAAAATCCCAAAGAAAAAATTAGTTTAACAGTCTTGGAAAATAGATTACATATATGAACATTACGTTATAATTAAAAACATTAAATACAATATATATAATCCTTTGATAATTCCATTATTCTTATTGATTAAATCTGTTTATTAATCATGAAATACTTCTTGACATCCTGGGAAAATAAAACATAAGAAAGGTGTGATCTCAGATGATCAGTAAGGGTAAAAAGTATAGAGTAATCTATCATAAATACTCTTAAAATTTTAAGGAAAGGTATAAAACTAAAACACAATCCTTTTAAACATAATCTTCAGTATAATATGGAAAGAATAAATTAAATAATGCAATTTAAACATTTACATGGATATTCTAATAGTCGAATAATCACATGTAATATCCATAAAAAATATCAAAATGAGGGAATGCATAATACCGTATGTCTGCACTATCAAGATATATCCTTAAGATAACTACTTTCAAGATCTATCCTTCTGATATTTTAAGTCTGTGGGTAGAAACCTGTCTGATTTGTGTCAAGATCTATCCTCCTGACAATGTTAAACTATTTGAAAAAAACATAAAGGGTTATTTTCACTAACTAATTTTGTCTCATGAGACCTACTGATACATCTAGGGGATATATAGGTCCCATCCCCTCACTTACCAAGTCTAATACATTCCTCATATAAAAATAGTGAAACATAAACAACATAACCATTAATATTAAAAGATGGTATATAAAATATGAATAATTTAACCATAAACCAAGAATGGTATCTAAATAGAACATCCACAATAAAATTGATCATAAACCATTTAATAAAATATGGTAGATGATATCATAAAATATAAACCTCAATTAATCATAATATCCAACAAATTATGTTGACATAGATGAAAATACTCTAATAAAAACATTAAAAATTTATTGAGAGAAATATCCCTTTTTTACTTTGAAATAATTTAAAACCATGAAATTATAAAATAAAAAATTTATTTGGAAAATAATAATATAATGTTGTAATACAATCTTTAAAATGTTCAGGTATCACAACAATAGAAAAATATGCTCACGTCATATAAGTTAAAAAACATTCTTCTTGTACTTTGTCAAAAAAGTCAAACAAAGTACCTCATAAGGAAAAAAAGATTCCATTTATAAAATTAAAAATGGGTAAAAATGTATTTAAATAATTATATAATAATAGTAAGAATGTTTTGAAATATATTTTTAAGAATCATGGACAAGGAAGATAAATATGTCCTAGTAAATTCTTATGTAAAATAAATCTCGGATAATAAAGAGATTGAGAAATTAACCCTTACCTTGTACATTCCTTTAGTTGAGGGTAAGTTAAACTTCTGTATAATGGTTAAATAATGTTATTAAATTATAACAGGACCATATATATATTTATTATATCATATATTATCCTATTATATCATTTTTTTTAATAATATTTCAATATTACCATTGTTTTGGGTGTTAACTACTTTGTTTTTCTATGCATATTTTGTCGTGTAAGTCATGTTTCTTATAAATAGAATATATTTTATTCATATACATAATTATATTAAGATAATTAAAATTATTTTTACTCATCATATAAATTTTATAATCATTCTCAAATGGTTATCATGGAGAATTAATCTCATCGCGTCATGGAGACGGTAGGCCGTACGTACACACGAGCGACAATATCATTCTCTTAATGGTTAAATGGTATGTAATTGGATGGTATATTAATTATAAAGAATAATAATAATGTAATATTAATTATTTATATCCATTATACTCATCATCATACCCATCCAAATAAATTAGTGTTGAATAACAAATTACATCATGACGTGGAGACGGTTAGCTGTACGCACGCACGCATGGTGATATTGTTATTCGTAGGATGGATAAAAGGAGGAATATGGTTGTCCCATAATCATAATAAAATCTCATAATATATATGATACTGGAGTTATTAATTTATTATGGAAACTGAAGTGCCCAGATCAGTGTGAATCACTGAGAGGGGGAGGGGGCGAATCAATGATCCTTTAAAACTTTTTACTAATTGATTCTTTATCAATTAAACCTCTATGGCTTGTTAAGGCCTCGATCCACTCTTCTTGTATCTCTCAACATTTCCCGAATGATGCAGTAAACAAAAAAGGCACAGGACACAAGGATTTACAAGGTTCGGCACCAAAGGCCTACATCCTTGCCATGCTCTCCCAGCATGGATTCTCCCATTATAATCTGTTAGTATTACAATGGTCGATACAGCTTCCCACCGTATCTCTCCTGAGTCCCACAGGAGGGTCTTTATACTGCTTCACACAGTGTTACCAGAGTCCCACTGGCCTGCTCCAGAATCCCACTGAATACTTCTTCCACCCTGAGTCTCACAGGGGGCTTCTCCTGGCTCCTTGAGTCACACGAGTAGCTCTTCTTCTTGTTCAGCTCTTCAAGTATCCTCAGCAGCCTGGGATAAAGGCTGCTGGCCTTGCTCTGTACCTCTGATCACTTGAGTTGATCAGGTCTTCTCGTCTTGCTCAGGATTTATCTCATTCTTCTCAGGATGACCTGGCTTCTCTCCAACTACTGAATACTCAGACAACTAATATCTTTAACTTCAGTCTGGTCCAGTCTCACTTCACTTCAACTTCACGCACTGAGTGCATGGCAGCTCTTCATCCTCATGCACTGATAGCATGGCCTTCTCAATTCTCTTCAAGAACTTCCGGTCTTGGACAACTCAGATGCACACCACTGATTTAGCACTGTTCACGTGTGCACGTGCATGCATGCATGCATGCACTCCCCTCTTTCTTGTCTTGGTGTGATAAACCCACAAAGGGTGTATTCTTATTAAGCACACACACCTTCTCAAACTTCACACACTTTATTCTTTTTGATTACACACTTAAATGTGTGTTCTACTTTAGTGTGGGTCTTGTTCTTCTTCTAAGTGTGCACAACCACTTTGCACAAACTTAGGCTTCGGCCTCTTCTTGTTTAGTTCAAGTATGCACAAACAATTTTCACACACAATAGCTTGGCCTTCACTTCTTCTTGCACATAAATGGCTACGGCCAACTTCTTGTTCACTATGCACACACGCTATCCACGGCGAGGGTGTTTTCTCCTTTTAGCACACAACACTGCCCGTGGGTGTTTCCTCTTCTACATCGCACAGGGTGCAAGCCGCGCAAGCTCAAGGGAGCAAGGCGCGCAAGGCAGCCGTGCAAGGCTCTTTAGCCGCAGTCGTGCAAGGTACCAAGCCGCGGGGCGCGCAAGCCCTCGGGATTCAACCACGGGCACGCAAAGTGCTGCGGCCCTGGGTACTTCCTACTGTGCAAAGATTAGCGCGCAGGGTCCCCTTCTTCTTGTCGCACAAAGGTGTTGCGCGCAAGGAACTCATCCGCGCAAATATAATTGCGCGGGGGCTTCAACTTCGCGAGGCAGAGCACACGCGGGACTTTGGGTTTTCAACAGAACTTCAGCAAGCGACTCTGAGTGCTCGGGCTCTCTTTTTATAGGCTAGGAGAGCCTCGGTTCATCCGCGTGCGATAAATCTTTGAACTCCCGGAAGTTTCGGGTTATCAAGATTTTCCAAATCTTGATTTCTTTCCTCTATTTCCACGCGGGTTCCCTTATTTTCGGCCTTCTTCTCATGCATGCATTTTCGAACATTTGCATGGCCTCCTTTAAGTCGATACATGCAAAGCATAAACCCATGAAGCCTCGGCAACTTCGTTTGCCTCGGCCGAACTCCAAATTTTTCATACATTGCATGAAAATGTATTTTTAAGCATGAATGTGATCAGTAGGCTCAGACGATCACAAAGGACACTTCGGTTTGCTCGGAGGTGGCCGGGAACTCAAAATCCGTCGTCGGGATGCCTCTGGTTCAGCGGGAGACGTCGCGGGTGGCTTCGCATGGCGCGGGGAAGAATACGCACGGAGAACCGTCGGATCAAAGATTTGGACGGCCGCGATCAGGATGGGCCGCAGCGGATTAGATGTGCGGCCGAGATCTGGCGCGCGATCGATCGAGCGGCCAGGATTCGCTCCCGGTGAAAAATGCGCGTCCCACATCGAAACGGCGGCCGATTTTTCCGCGGTTTATCACCAAAGCGCTGCCCGCCTCTCAGCAATTGAACTTCTCCCCTCCCGGTGCCGCCCCGCACCGGGTTCTCTCTGCGGGCGCGCTCTGCGCCCACCTATGCTCCCTACGGGCGCGCTTCTAGCGCCCACTATGCACGCTGATACTCTTGGGGGCTCGCTCCCTACGCCCCTGCCGTGCTCCTTCGGGCGTGCCCCAGGCGCTCATGCGGTGTCTTGGGTGTGCGCCCTGCCGCCCTGGCTCGCCCCACGGGTTCCCCCATGGGCGTGGTGCCCTAGCGCCCATGCCTTGGGGTTGAACCCTCAAGGTGCCTTGGCTGGCCAATTTTTTGGCAATGGAAATGATAAAGACTTTGTTAGAAAACAAAGTACTCCATATGAAACATGCCAAATGCCAAACCAAGTGCCCTTCTTTCTTCCTCCCATTTCTTCATTTCTTCTTCATAAGAATTCTTCCAATCTCCTCAACATATAGTCATTACTTAGGAGTGAATTCTTGAAGGTTCTTCATCTTCAACCGAACTCCTGAATCAAATAATTCATCAAAGTTCTTTATTAATCTAATCAGAGATCAAGTTGGAACTTCTTCTAATTCACATGCACTAAGTAATAGTGCATGGACTTCATTAATCCACATCATCCACTTAGTAGTTGTGGATGGATCAGCTTTCATCTCCTCATGCATTGTCAGTACAATGCATGGTCTTCAAACAATGTTGTGACCTTGTATCCTCTTGATACAAGTTCTTGGAACTTAAGATCAGCTCTACAATCGTCTGATATAACTAGAGAATGTTTCAACCACATCTCCTATGCCACTTAGTGAATCTCCTAAGTGACACGCATCTTAGTACCATGGCCATTCTCCATTCATCACCAACACCATCACAACCTTTGTCATTCACATCGTGACATTCCTTGACTTCCATTCATTCCAAGACAACTTCATGCCTCATTGACAACAAATGCAACACAGTGCACTTCAATCTCCCCCTTTGTATTTGTTGTCAATACACCAGAGCACATATGAATGGGTCAATATGTGTGCCAATATTTCTCCCCCTTATTGGCAATCAAATGCAAAGGTGTGGTGTGGTTCTCTTTCAAAAATCTCTTCCTCCCTTATAAAAGCATTTTCTTCAAAATCACTAAGAGAGGGATGATGTCACATGTTCTCTTGAGCAAGGAACCTTTAGTAGATCAACTCTAAGTCTACTTGGGCTAACCCGGTGTAGAAAACAAGAGTGATGTAACCAAGGAACTCAAAGCTGTCCATAATTCTCTACACATGTGAGATCATGCTTAGGGGTTTGAAATTTTCCAGATATAACAACGAATTTGCTAAATCCTGCACAACTTCACAAAACTCATTAGAAAGTTCAGTGCAAAGATAAAGCTCCCCCTTTCATCCATTTGTCTTCAATCCATACTCCCCCTTAATTGACAAGATAAACTCAATTAAGAAACAAGGGATGAAAGTATGATTGGAATACCTTCACTTTTCTCAAGATGGTATTAATCTAAGAATCCCATCTTCTACAGATAGGCTCCCCCTCAAGGGGTGCACTCCATTCCTTCCAAACCACTCTCCAGATGAGAATGATCATCATCTTCAATTCCCTGCAATGTTAGCACATGTAAATACCAGAAGTATAAGGGAATAAGATGAAACCTCCTTGGTTCATCAATGTGAACAACAAGGTTGAGAAGATTCTCTCAACCGAGATGTCCCATTTTCACCATTCTTCACACTTGCACATTTGATCTTCAATGATGTTTGTGCTGGTGTGGATCTCAACACATCTTCATGTGAAATATTTTTCTTTCCTTTTGCCTTAGCAATTGTCATAACTTTATCTTCAGCACTTTGTAGATCTTTGGAAAGTTGCAACTGATTAGGCCATATGACAAGTAAGTCACTTGGAAGTGTGGCCTCAGTTCTGGAAGTTCCACATGGTTCTTTTGATGCTGTTAAGCTACCTTTCTTAGGCAACTTATTTTCAATCAATCCCTTCTGCTTCTTCTGGATTGATTGTCTTTTTGAGTCCAGTCTGCTTCTATTCAGTTCCATGGCTTGTTCACAAAGATCCATGGTGTGTCCTTTCTTTCCACAGTAGAAGCATGTTTTCTTGGTGGTCCTTCTGGATGCATCACCCTTCTTGGACTCAGACTCCAAGGACTTCTCTTCATTTCTAAAACAATTCTTGGGAGCATTTTCTACTTTCTTCTTGATTCCCAAGGAATCTCTCTTAGCCAGGTTCTGTGATCTTCTCTTCTTTCCAGCTTTGGATACATTCGGAGATTGACATGTATCAAATTGTTGACCACTTTTGCAACCATCCCAGATGTTGTCAAGTAATCCAAATCTATTTGCAGTAAACAGATGTCTCTGGACCTGTGGATGCTGCTTCTTTTCCTCTGGCTTGCTCCCCCTAGGCATGGGCTTCCTCTGTGATTTGGCATTCAGTGGATTGTACCAACAATCCTTTGCACAATGCCCATACTTGTTACAACACCAACATTGACCCACAAATCTTGACTTTTTGATTCCTTCTGATTGTAGGGAACTTGTCTTGAATTGTTGTGCTGCTTCAGGAGAGCTTTCTTTCTTCATTGTCTTCATCCATACTTGTTTGGAATTATTCTTCCATCCTGCACTTTTTGTGGAAACACAATTAGAAGCATTAGTACAAGATGAGATGGATGGTACCTTCTTTTTAGAAGATGTTTCCCTTTCATTAGAGGATGTCTTTCTCTTAGAATCATCCTTCTCAAAGCTCACTTGAGTAGCAAAATTTCTTCTTTCAGCTGACTAGGAGGCTTCATCTTTGGGTGATTGCAGATTTTTCAATATCACCTCTAGTTCTAAGCATTTCATGTTAAGGGAGTTCTTCTCATCCTCAACAGTTCTTAGCTTTCCTTCCCATTTCTCTTCCAGCTGCTTTATCTGGTCTTCATGCACCTTTTTTATTTCTAGCAATGAATTGTCCAGCTCCTTCACCCTTTTGACTTTGTCTTCTAGTTGAGCATCTTTGACAACCATTGAAACTCTGTGCAATTTTTCCAGTGCATGGAAAACTTCTTTGATCATTATCATAAAGAAATCTTTCTCAGAAAAGCTCCTTTGCAATTCTTCAGCAGTGTCTTCATATCTTTCATTGCAAAGCGAAATTGTTTCATCTTTGGTCTTCACCAGCTTTCTGAGAGTGTTGGTTATGCCAACCCTTTTTGCCAATTGATCTTCCATTGCATTGGCTTCTTCTTCTAACTGTGATTTTTCTTCTTGAAGATCAAGGATGCCTGTAGCTATACACATTTCCACTTCCTTGGGGACTGTCTTCTGAAGATATTCGATTGCACTTTGAAGATCTTTCATTGTTCCAACTTCATCACAGCTAGGAAAGGATTTCTTCATCTTCTTGGCCTATTTCTTCTTTCTATTTTTCTGAGTCTTGGCAGATATCTCCATTTGAGGCTGGTCGCTCATTTCCTCAAATCTGCACTTCATAAAAGACTCCCTTGGATCTTTTAGAGGTAACCTCCCTCTGATACCAATTGAAGTGCCCAGATCAGTGTGAATCACTGAGAGGGGGAGGGGGTGAATCAGTGATCCTTTAAAACTTTTTACTAATTGATTCTTTATCAATTAAACCTCTATGGCTTGTTAAGGACTCGATCCACTCTTCTTGTATCTCTCAACCTTTCCCGAATGATGCAGTAATGAAAAGGCACAGGACACAAGGATTTACAAGGTTCGGCACCAAAGGCCTACATCCTTGCCATGCTCTCCCAGCATGGATTCTCCCATTATAATCTGTTAGTATTACAATGGTCGATACAGCTTCCCACCATATCTCTCCTGAGTCCCACAGGAGGGTCTTTATACTGCTTCACACAGTGTTACCAGAGTCCCACTGGCCTGCTCCAGAATCCCACTGAAGACTTCTTCCACCCTGAGTCTCACAGGGGGCTTCTCCTGGCTCCTCGAGTCACACGAGTAGCTCTTCTTCTTGTTCAGCTCTTCAAGTATCCTCAGCAGCCTGGGATAAAGGCTGCTGGCCTTGCTCTGTACCTCTGATCACTTGAGTTGATCAGGTCTTCTCGTCTTGCTCAGGATTTATCTCCTTCTTCTCAGGATGACCTGGTTTCTCTCCAACTACTGAATACTCAGACAACTAATATCTTTAACTTCAGTCTGGTCCAGTCTCACTTCACTTCAACTTCACGCACTGAGTGCATGGCAGCTCTTCATCCTCATGCACTGATAGCATGGCCTTCTCAATTCTCTTCAAGAACTTCCGGTCATGGACAACTCAGATGCACACCACTGATTTAGCACTGTTCACGTGTGCACGTGCATTCATGCATGCATGCACTCCCCTCTTTCTTGTCTTGGTGTGATAAACCCACAAAGGGTGTATTCTTATTAAGCACACACACCTTCTCAAACTTCACACACTTTATTCTTTTTGATTACACACTTAAATGTGTGTTCTACATTAGTGTGGGTCTTGTTCTTCTTCTAAGTGTGCACAACCACTTTGCACAAACTTAGGCTTCGGCCTCTTCTTGTTTAGTTCAAGTATGCACAAACAATTTGCACACACAATAGCTTGGGCTTCGCTTCTTCTTGCACATAAATGGCTACGGCCAACTTCTTGTTCACTATGCACACACGCTGTCCACAGCGAGGGTGTTTTCTCCTTTTAGCACACAACACTGCCCGTGGGTGTTTCCTCTTCTACACCGCACAGGGTGCAAGCCGCGCAAGCTCAAGGGAGCAAGGTGCGCAAGGCAGCCGTGCAAGGCTCTTTAGCCGCAGTCGTGCAAGGTACCAAGCCGCGGGGCGCGCAAGCCCTCGGGCTTCAACCACGGGCACACAAAGTGCTGCGGCCCTGGGTACTTCCTACTGCGCAAAGATTAGCGCGCAGGGTCCCCTTCTTCTTGTCGCGCAAAGGTGTTGCGCGCAAGGAACTTAGCCGCGCAAATATAATTGCGCGGGGGCTTCAACTTCGCGAGGCAGAGCACACGCGGGACTTCGGGTTTTCAACAGAACTTCAGCAAGCGACTCTGAGTGCTCGGGCTCTCTTTTTATAGGCGAGGAGAGCCTCGGTTCATCCGCGTGCGATAAATCTTTGAACTCCCGAAAGTTTCGGGTTATCAAGATTTTCCAAATCTTGATTTCTTTCCTCTATTTCCACGCGGGTTCCCTTATTTTCGGCCTTCTTCTCATGCATGCATTTTCGAACATTTGTATGGCCTCCTTTAAGTCGATACATGCAAAGCATAAACCCATGAAGCCTCGGCAACTTCGTTTTCCTCGGCCGAACTCCAAATTTTTCATACATTGCATGAAAATGTATTTTTAAGCATGAATGTGATCAGTAGGCTCAGACGATCACAAAGGACACTTCGGTTTGCTCGGAGGTGGCCGGGAACTCAAAATCCGTCGTCGGGATGCCTCTGGTTCAGCGGGAGACGTCGCGGGTGGCTTCACATGGCGCGGGGAAGAAGACGCGCGGAGAGCCGTCGGATCAAAGATTTGGACGGCCGCGATCAGGATGGGCCGCGGCGGATTAGATGTGCGGCCGAGATCTGGCGCGCGATCGATCGAGCGGCCAGGATTCGCTCCCGGTGAAAAATGCGCGTCCCACATCGAAACGGCGGCCGATTTTTCCGCGGTTTATCACCCAAGCGCTGCCCGCCTCTCAGCAATTGAACTTCTCCCCTCCCGGTGCCGCCCCGCACCGGGTTCTCTCTGAGGGCGCGCTCTGTGCCCACCTATGCTCCCTGCGGGCGCGCTTCTAGCGCCCACTATGCACGCTGATACTCTTGGGGGCTCGCTCCCTACGCCCCTGCCGCGCTCCTTCGGGCGTGCCCCAGGCGCTCATGCGGTGTCTTGGGTGTGCGTCCTGCCACCCTGGCTCACCCCACGGGTTCCCCCATGGGCGTGGTGCCCTAGCGCCCATGCCTTGGGGTTGAACCCTCAAGGTGCCTTGGCCGGCCAATTTTTTGGCAATGGAAATGATAAAGACTTTGTTAGAAAACAAAGTACTCCATATGAAACATGCAAAATGCCAAACCAAGTGCCCTTCTTTCTTCCTCCCATTTCTTCATTTCTTCTTCATAAGAATTCTTCCAATCTCCTCAACATATAGTCATTACTTAGGAGTGAATTCTTGAAGGTTCTTCATCTTCAACTGAACTCCTGAATCAAATAATTCATCAAAGTTCTTTATTGATCTAATCAGAGATCAAGTTGGAACTTCTTCTAATTCACATGCACTAAGTAATAGTGCATGGACTTCATTAATCCACATCATCCACTTAGTAGTTGTGGATGGATCAGCTTTCATCTCCTCATGCATTGTCAGTACAATGCATGGTCTTCAAACAATGTTGTGACATTGTATCCTCTTGATACAAGTTCTTGGAACTTAAGATCAGCTCTACAATCGTCTGATATAACTAGAGAATGTTTCAACCACATCTCCTATGCCACTTAGTGAATCTCCTAAGTGACACGCATCTTAGTACCATGGCCATTCTCCATTCATCACCAACACCATCACAACCTTTGTCATTCACATCGTGACATTCCTTGACTTCCATTCATTCCAAGACAACTTCATGCCTCATTGACAACAAATGCAACACAGTGCACTTCAGAAACAATATAGGAATAGGAAGTATAAGAAGAAAAGAAATTGAATTTAATTGGTAAAACAATTACCACTTCTTCGAGTGTCTCCTTTTGATTTTCACAAAAGGACTCCTTAGGTTGGATTTCTTCCCAAATTATGGCCTATAGTGTTAATTAAGGTAAGTCAGGAGTAAAATTGGGTTGGGTTTGGTCAAGAAAAATTTCTTTAGAGGTGTGAATGAAATATAATGATAGGTGCCCTTTTATAAGAGAGGGGAGGGGCACTTTAGGAAACTCCAAAACTATTAATTTATTATAAATTGATTTTTGATTCCAAATAGATCAAAAGTGAGTTATTTAAAAGATAATATGAGTATGGATTTAATTCATCTCAACCAATTATTTTTAGACATGTTTTATTTTATTTTAAATCTTATCATTTTTATTTATCCTTAATTAATCTATTTAATTTTAATTACAGTAATAATATTCTAAATATGAAAAGGTTATAGATATTTACTTATATGGTGTCAATTTTCCATAAATGTTCAATTTATGAAATTTTAGACCTTATAATTATCATGTCGTAGTTTTTAAATATTTTTATGTTTTTTAAACAATTTAATAAAATATTATTTTTATAAAATATCAATAGTGTCAATTTTGACACTATTCATAACTTTGACTTTAATTAAAATCCAAAAAGAAATATAAATTATAAATAAATCATTTAATATAATTCTAAAATGTCATAGTCACATATAAAATTCATGGAGAACCTTAATTAATTCAAATTATATTTATTTTAATATTTTTAAAACCATTTTTTTTGATATTTCTATTACTAAAAAAATTCCTATATCACTATTGTGTCATCATTAATTGTAATTATTTAATATTTAAAAATTATAAATAAATTAATATAATGTATTTAATTCTTGTATATTTTTAGATTCTATTCTTAATCAGTTTTATATTATAGTTATCCCTATATTAATTTTAATATACTTATCTAAAATGAGAGCGGCATTTTTTCACATTCATTGATTTTAATAATATTCATATCATATTCACGGAAAAGTATCCATTAAATGATTCAATTTCACATCTTAAGTGATAAGGTTATAATTTAGTCATTAAATAGGATTTTTACAGGTGTTAGGGTAATTTTATAATATTATTTTTACCTTCAATTACCCGATTTTCCTTTATCTGCGACAAATGTATTTTTTACTAAAGTTACTATTCATAATGTCCAAAAATAAAAGAAACTTATTTACATAATTTAGAAACACTGATTAAAAATATGGAATCCATTTTTTAAAATTCAAAATATATAAGTTTTAGTAATTAAATTACAATTAATCCCATTAATGGAATGCCAAAATAGTTTTTTAAAGTAAAAATCATCAAACAAATTAACACGTGTTCATAAACAATTTTAATGTCAAAATAATTATAATGACATAAATTATATTAAATTATAGAAATATAATCTAATTTTACTTTAAAACCAAACAAATTTATAATTTAACACTATAAATTATTTTGATGAAAAAAGTTATTTTCAATTAAAATTTAGTGTTTTTCACTATCCATAAAAACATGAAACTTATCATAAAAAATACTAAAAATTGAACCAAAGTAAATTTTGATATTAAAAATTTAAATAAGAATTTTATTTAGTAAAATTGAATATAAAAAGTGTCAAAAACTAGATTTAAAATGAGTGTGCCATCAAAAGGAAGCAAAACTACATTTTTTGAAAAATACTTCTTTTATCCAAAAAATTGAATTTGTTCTTATATCATGTATAGAAAACACATGATATGAATGTTACAATTATACGGAGTATATAAAATTAAAAATATGGTTAATAATATTCATAACAGCTAATTTAATGGCTAAGTTATATATTATATTAAATAATAATATGTTATTAATATATTGTTGTTCATTAAAACTGTACCTTACATGTAATGCAAGACAACTCGTTATTATGTGTAGCATAAGCTTAACAAGGGTTTGCGTAAAAACAAAGAAAGCTACAAAATTAAATTTATTCAGAAATGAAAATATTGTAAAGTCTTGTGGAGTTACATGAAATTCACATTAATAACCACTCCTTGATCATTGAAAACTTTCTCAATATCTTTAATTTTTTTTATAGTGATTAAAAGTTCTCATGAAAAATAGTAATTTACTCATCAATGGACTTAATATCTCTGTCTTGAGTTTTTTAGAACATTAAAAATTACCTCATCTTAAAACTATAAAATGTTCCTTCCTCCTTTACATTTTTCAAATATAACTTAATGTCATCAATTGAGTCAACTATTTACATCCAACACTTTGTAATTTCAGTGTTGATAATCTAATATTGCATCATATTCACTATAGTGTCAAGTTATAGTAGAATGTTAGATATACTATCTATCTTCATTAGTATATTGTGTTGAAAATATTACTTTCTTCAATTCTCTATGATCTTGTTCTAAAAGAGAATTCTTATAAACTATAAAAATTTTTCTCTTGTACTCCATCATCTATAGGTTGAGGTCCTAATGAATTATTCTATTTATAAAAAATATATACAATATGAATAGGATCATTGTATTTTTCAAAATAAATTTCATTAAAATCATTTTAATCTGATGACCTTTTCCTTTCACTTTTAAAACTGCTGGATGTGCTTGAACTTGATTCACATCTCTTTTCTTCTTAAAATAAAAAAATCTCTATAGAGGAAGATGAAGTTTAATATTTAGAAGAATGAAATTATAGTTATTTTAATATAGGATCTTTTATAAATTACTATTATTTTACAAATTATATTTATTATTTCATTTTAAAATATTGCATAACTTCATGAACCTCTACTGAAGGAAATTCCATAGAAGGAACCTTTATTGGATTAACATTTGATGGAATTACATCCAATGGAATTAATCTTCTATCTATGTTATCTATATATTCATCAATTTCTAAAAAAAGTAATAAAGGGATGTATATTCTTCCTAAAGATATTTCATTCTATCCTTCCCTTTCCCTTCAAATCCAACATTCTTCTAAATAAGATGTCCTTCAAAAATATTCTCTCTAATAGAAATGAAAGTTAATATATACCTTGATTATTGAGAATATTTAATTTTGTAAGAGTATCTCTTATAAATAATCTCTTTAGATAACTTTTTATAGACTTATTCTCTCAAGGTCTTATCCTCTTCCTTATCTAAACTAAATAAAGTCTTATTATAATACCTTTATTTGTTCTTATTGTTGGCCTCTTTATCACTTTGTATTTAAGATTCACTGTATTCTTCCACCAATTATTGTAATTATTCCTTTGAGTAAATTTTCCTACATTCTATGGAACTCTAACTTTTTTAATTTTATTCTTATTTAGTGGTGGAGACATGGAAATAGGAAAAAATTCTAAAGATTTTATCTTCTGATTTGATGACCTCATTCCCTTTTCACTATCTTTCAACTTAATGGATTTTGAGCATTTGATGTAGTAGTATCTAATGGATTCTCAATAAGCATCATTCCATCGAAGTCATTCATTAATCTCATCTAAGATATTATTTCATAATTGATCATATTTCATTCATCCCTTTTTAGATAAACTACACTTTCAATCTTCTTAACCCGTAATATCTTACCTAAAACTTTATTAAACATCTAGAATAATAATAAAATATTAAACATCATCATACTCATGTGAATTTCTTCAATATAAGTCTAAAAAAACTTATTAAGATTTTTATTCTAAATATTTACTGGAAAATAAAAAAGATACACATCTTGAATATTCAATGTGTTCTTATCCTTATTCCTTTTTAATAAAAAAATATTGGATAAACTGAAGAATGACCCTAACTTTTGGTGCCATTTGGTTCATTTTATGAATTCTCTCCTTTAGCATAAACAAACTTTACATATATTTTAACTTCAAAAAATAACTAGAAACTTACAAAATATTTTGATAAAATAACAATTACTCAAACTCCAAAGGAAGTCCCAATATATCAATAAATATCTTCATCATTAAGCTCATTGGATTTTTAAAGAGTGTAAAATAAACCCTTTTCTCGTCTCCAGATTCAATAAACCTCATTATTCCATAGAAATCATGAATAATTAAAGGATAAAAAACACATAATATTACTTTTAATGAAATTATATTTCAATATTTTAAATCTAATTAATTCCTACAACAAAAACCCATTCATCAAATATATGTTTCAATCAACCAGTCTTTTTTGAATGATTTTTGTACATGAAATGTCTCTAGATGATGCCATAATGAAAATGGAAAATGAAAAGTTCTATTAAAATTCACAAAAAATATCTAGTAGTAGATACATATATAATAAATCCAATAAAATATAGTCTCACCCATTATATAGGTATCAACAGTAGAAAACAAAGGTTGTTGATTTCATTATATCGAACTATAACACCCTAATATTTTAGTATGGGTTTTTCTTTTAAATAAATACTATGTTGAATATCATGTGATATGTACAAAATCAAACTAAATTTAATAATAAATTATTTAAAATATAAGGTATTATCAATACATTATGAATCTACAATGTGAAAAAAATAAATTAACACCCATTGATAATTGATATGAAATAAGTTTAGGAGGGTCATTTTTCTATAAAAGTCATTTTTCTATATATTTTATAATTCATTTAAAATATAAATTCCTATTATTTATAGTATTAAATTTATAGGAAAAGTAATTTTTATACATTTATAATATTTAATAATCATTTATACTTTGATTATCAATTTTTTATAAATGAAGAAAAATAATTTTATCATAAAATAGATATTTTTAGAAAACTGTTTTTAAGTGCATAACATATTTTTATATTAATAAATTAAATTAATAAATATTTATTAATTATTTTTATGAAATTTATTGATAATATATTTAATAAAATTAATTAAAAATATTCTAATGGTTATTACTGTGAAAGGAATTGGAATAGACTCATTTTATGCTTTGAAAATACATTCTTTTCTAAAAATGGTTTTTACACATTTCACGGATAAATATTAGAATTATTTTCTTCAAATTTTAAAAATTTTAATTGATAAAATTATATTTATTTTTTATTTCATCATATAAAAATTATCTTTGGGTAATATTTTGTTTTTTTTTTCTGAAATAGATGATTTTTGGATGAATAGTGAAAAATACCGATTTTACAAATACTGTCATTTTTATGACATTACTAGTATATAAGAATAACATGAATGTTTATAAAAAAATTTCTATAAACCAAATATATCTTTAATAAGTAATATAATTCATTTTAAAAACAATGAATAACATATAAATCTATGTCTGACATTTTTGGAATTCTAAGTAATGTTTTTATTCAAATAAAAAATAGTTTCAGATATTCTCTATTAATCAAGCATTCATAAGGTTAATTTAAATTTTGGTTTGGATTAACATTAAAATAAGTATCCTATTATATAAAATAATCCAATTAATTTCATGGAAATCAACATTATACTTTATTTTTCTTGAAAACCAGTTTTATTCCGGTATTTTTCTAAAGACATTTTCATTGCGTTTTGAAAGCATATATTAAATGTAATATCTACTAATTATAGAAATTTAATAGTGTAAAATGGATTTAATATATGGAATCATCATAATTTATAAAAAATAATAAGTTTAATTATTATTCTTTCATAATTAATAGTAATAATGGAAAATATGTATTCCCTTGGTTAAGGGTAAAATGCATTAAAAGGGATAAAATAAAGAGATAAGGCTTCATGATAACAAAAAATACCTAAATAAATATCATTGGTTGTTTTTATTTAAAACATAACCGTATAATGTTTTAAATTATTACAATTTTGAGAATCTTTACAAGAGTTAGTTATATATTATATAAGGTTTTAAGTATTTACAAGTTTGCAACCCACCACACTTATAAAAGGGAACCTCCTCTCATTTTTTCTCCATAATTATTGAGCCACTTAACTAGAATAATACCTAAAACAATTCCTTACCAAAATTAATTTTATCTACCTAGAGGTCCTTGTCTCACCAAAATACCACTTTAAGAAGTATTAAGGTGTAAACTAAAGAATATTAATAAAGTAAGAGATATATGTTTTTACAGAGCTTTTCTAAGTTTTGTTATTCTTATTCCTTCTATAAATATATAATAACCATTTTAACATAATTAAATCATTATATTCACCATAATAATATGTTTTTATTATAAGGGTATATCAATTTTATATCTCCTTTCCATGTCACGACCCATCCCCTAGGGACCGTGCCGTGACTACCCCAAGCCCACCTCCCGAAGGCCAGGGGCTGGCCACTAGTGCCAAAGGCATCAACCTACACATGGGAGGAATTTTCATGAGTACCTATATGAAGAAACATTCCCAAACAAGTTTCACACACTAAAAAGGAAATAGGTATCACTAAAACAAAGTTGAGTACAAGTACAACTAATATGAGTGGGCCAGAATGCAAACCCAACAAAAGAATTGAAAACAATAGAGTACAAAATGGAAACTCTGATGGACATCTGTGGAAAACCACACCTGATCATGAGAGTAGTGTAGATACTAGAATCTGAAGTAGAATATACTATTCACCTGATACTATGAGGCCTTACTTGTTTCTAGGCCACCAAATCCACCGTCGTAGCATCCGTCACTTCCATCTCCCTAAGCACTTCTGGGTCCTGGTCTACCAAAGTCTCTGTTGAAACATCGATCATCTGCACCAGACACAACACATGTGGGAAAAGACTGTGTATGGGTGAGTAAAAAAATACTCAGTAGGGACCCCAAAATAAAAAAGTAAGGTCCACACAATAATCCTTAAAGCAAAGCATAAAGCACAAGACAACTCACACTATGTATACATTTAGGGTAGTGATAGAAGAATCATCAATCACATCATAAAATACCTCAAATGTTGGAGAAATCCTCCTCTATCGAGTAAAGTGGGCCTACCAAGTCACACATAATTTCTTCCCACTAACCTTGTACTGCATAGATACACCTCCTCGTCACATACCGTGGGCATGCAAAGTCACACAGAAGTGATTCCCCCTAATCATGGACAACCGAGGCACTCTTTCTCGCGTATCGTGGGCCTAAAAAGTCACACAGAAGTGATTCCCACCGTGGTCCAGAAAATTCACACATAATTTATTCCCTTTGAGCCATATATGAGTCGCACAGAGTCGAAAGTTAGCAGTCTTCAGGTCTTAGTCAACCGCTTGGTTTCGTACATAGCGCGTTTGGGAGAACAACTCCTCAATCCTTTAATCACATCTCAATTTCCATGAAAACATCCTCAAGGAATTCCCAAAGATTCACTACATCTAGAGGGTCCCAATGCTGAAAATGGATCATCAATAGGATGCTCAGTTTGCAAGATACAAACATTTTAGTAAACATGGGACAATTGTGTCTCAGCCCGGTCCGACCCGGTCGGACCAACCCGACCAACCCAAACTGGGGGTCCCACATACCCCAGTTTAATTAAACTAAGTTGTATTGACCTGATTTGGGTTTTGGTTGGTACGGTATGGCCTGGTCAGTGGGACAGGCCCAATGGGCCTCACTAGAGCTGGCTCGGTTCGGCCGAGGGTCCAGCCCGCCGAGTCGCCTGGAGACCTGGTCTAGTCTGGACCGGCCTAAAGGGTGCAGGCCAGGCTCACCGGCATGGGTCTGCCTCGTTGGGCTATGGGTCCGGCCCACTGGGTCATGGTTCTGGCCCACTGGCTGGGGGCATGGCCCACCAGCCTAAAGACTATCCCGCGCGGTGGGGGCCGGTGGTGCGCCGCCTCATCGAAACACAACCAACTACTGCGTCTGGCCACCGATGGCCCCACAGACATGTGAGGCCCTCCTGATGTGATCGAGTGACTATGGCTTACTAAGGAACCTATACATCCTGAATGCGGGTTGTTCCTCCACGCGGCGCCAGGCGGGCACCGCGTCTCCCAGCAGTCGCTAAGTCCAGTTGGCCACAACCTCCTACCGTCGTGGCGCACCGAAGAGCGTACCACCACCTCCACCTAGGGCGACCACTGCGGGCCACCGCCATTGGCGCTGGTGTGCCTAAAAATGTTCGGTGGACCATCGAACACGCTCCGATGGTCCGTTCTTCACGCCTCCTATGACTACACTCTCCAGAGAATGTCATTTTCACCGCAAAGGTCCCAAAATCATCTTGCTGCCACTTTGAGGGTGCGGCCATGAAGAACGCACAAGGTGGAGGTTCTCGGGCCTTCTTCATGTCATCTCATTCCCTCTGCATTAGTGGTTTATAATCATGGGGAGGATCAAGGATTGTGGCTCAATCAAACTATAGATAAACTAATCCCAGATAATAACTCTTAGAAGAAAAGTTACCCTCCCATATAAATTGACAATTCACGGATCAAACTGTTTGTGGGTTGATCCACATTCTTTGTTTCTTGAAAAAGTAATGGGGAATAACTTTAAAATCAAATAACCCCTATCTCATTGATGCTCAATACTGCATCATTTCATCCTTGAGGTTTCAAGATGTCGTCATCATTCATCACTTATGACTCCATTCTTCGAGGTGCATCGAAGATGTTTGGCATTCGTTGGTGTTAGTTATTCTTCATCAGAGAGGAAGTTCATCAAAGGTTCATTAGAGAATCCTCACAGTTTAATTCCTCATTCCACGAACGTGTCAACCAAAATAAAAGGAAAAAAACATCATAATGTTTCTATTTAACTATTACACGTCATTAAAGCATTGTTACACTACGAGTTAATGAACCATTAATGAACCTCATCAATGCACCTTGTCACTAAACCATATCATCATCATCCTCCGCTCAACGGATGAGAACAAAAAATAAAATAACTTTTTAATGTTATTTTATTATTTTTTTCCGAAAAGTCCAAAAATTAACTTTTCCATTCATCCCTTGCCACCCAAAGTTAAGCCATTTATAGGTGAATCCCAACATTCTGAATTCAACGGTGCCCTCATATTTTTGATTCAAGTATTTGTTAAAAATTTAGAAAAACCTACTCACACATTTCCTTAAGCATACTTAAATAGAGTTAAAAATTATGTTCTGGGATCACTGGGCCTTAGAATCATGTGCCGTTAAAGCGTGTGGTCTCAGAATAATTCTATATAATTTTAAAAAAATTAAATGGAAATTTCAAGACATTAAATTTTCCCCAACTTAGGGCTTTATGTACCCAAAATCCAAAAAAAAAAACTAATCAAAACAAATGGGGGTACTAAGCATGAATCTAATCCTCTCACTCCCATGTGCTCTCCTGGAGATTCCCATGACGCCATCAAACTCGCACCAGAGGAATCAAACGCCCATGCAAGACCCACTCCTATTGATCCACTATCTCTACTGAGAACTCCAAAAACATCTCGCCATCGTTAATGTCCAGCTCTCCCTAGTCAATGACGTGTGATGGATCATGCACGTACCTCCTCAATTGCGACATGTGGAAAACATCATGCACCTAGTGCATCTATGTGGGAACATCTAGGAGGTACGCCACCTCACCAACTCTACTTAGGATCTGAAAAGGTCCGATGAACCTCAAAGATAGCTTTCCGCCCCAGCCAAATCTCCGTAATCCTCATCGGGGTGAGACCTGAAATAATACATGATCGCCCTCCTCAAACTCCAAGGGTCTCTATATCCTATCGACATAAGACTTATGCCTACTCTATGAAGTCCTCATCAACTCCTAGATGATCTGAACCTTCTTAGTGGTAGCCCATACCAACTCCAGACCCATGAGTGCCGACTCCCCTTGGTCTGTCTAGCATAGGGGTGATCCGCAAGGCCACCCGTATAAGGCCTCAAAAGTTTCCATGCAAATGGTGGAGTGATAGTTGTTGTTGTATTCAAACTCCACCAGTGGCAGGTGGTCCTCCCAATAGTGACCAAAATCCAAGATGAAAGCACGTAGAAGGTCCTCCAAGGTCTGTATAGTCCCCTCAATCTGAACATCTGTATGGGGATGAAAAGCTATTCTCGAGCGCAACTGCGTCTTGAACACCTCCTGTAATCCCATACACAGTTAGGATGTAAAGTGAGCTTCACGATCTGAGATGATTTTCAAAGGCACCCCATGAAGTCGCACTATCTCTTAGATGTAGAGATGTCCTAATCCCTATACCAGTCCCTGCTCCCAGATGGGTAGGAAGTGAGCCAACTTGGTGAGTTAGTCAACAATCACCCAAATAGAGTCATGGCCCTTGGATGTACATGGTAACCTTGTAACAAAGTCCATCGAGATATCATCCCATTTCCACCCTGGTACCTCGAGTGGCTTGGCCAAGTTTACTAAAACTTGATGCTCGACCTTCACTTATTGACAAGTGAGGCATCATGAAATGAACTCGACCACCACTTTCTTCATCCCTGGCCACTAGTATTGACGTCGGAGGTTATGGAACATCTTCACCACTCCAGGATATACCGCCAATGGGGGATGTATAGAAATACCTCAACACCTCCTCCCAAAATTTCACTGGAACAATGGTACACCCTCTAAAAAGGATGATGTTCTCTCCACCTATCAAAAATCCATCAGGATCCTGTCCTGAGGATAACTGAGCACGTAAGTCCTTGCAGTAAAAATCCACCAGTTGTGTCTCCCTAACTCACTGTAAGAGTGGTGGAGTAACATTCATTGACTGAAGAGAAGTATCTCCACCATTATCCATGAAGGATATCTGCATCGTGGCCAACTGCTCTGTCTCCTCACTCAGTAGCTACAAACTGGTCCTCCTACTGAGTGAATCTTCCACCAAATTTTCCTTTCCAGGAGTATAAACTATCTCAAAGTCATAGTCATGGAGGAAATATTTACATCACCACTATCTCAGGTTCAGGTCTTTCTGAGAAAATATATACTTGAGAATATTTTGGTCAGAGTAAACCGTAAACCGTTCACCCATCAAGTAGAGCCGCCACATATACAAGGAAAAGACCACTACTGCTAACTACAGGTCATGGGTTGCATAGTTCTGATCATACTGTCTCAACTATCATGAGTCGTAGGCAATTACTACTCACTCCTACATCAGGACACAACCCAGTCTGTTCCCTGATGCATCATAGTAAACTACATACCCAACACCCTCCTCTGGTAGTCTTAAGATGGGGGCACTAGTCAGTCTCTCCCTCAACTCTTGGAAAATCTGCTGACATTTCTCCATCCACACGAAGGGTTGTCCCTTCCACGTCAAAGCCGATAAGGGTACTTCCACTCTAGATAAGTCAAGAATGAACTTACAATAGTAACCATCCAACCCCAATAAGCTTCGCACCCCATTCACACTCTTGGGCGGATCCCAAGAAAGCACCGCCTCTATCTTCACCAGATCCACTACAACTCCAACCTCTGAGATGACGTGTCCCTTAAAGTGGAATTCACAATTCCAAAACTACCACTTCAAGATATTTACATAAACATGGTGCTCTCAGAGAATATCTGGGACTATCTGTAGGTGTGTATCATGCTCCTCATCTGACACCAAGTACACCAAGATGTCATCAATGAAGACCACAAAAAACCGGTCAAGGTAAGGCTGGAAGATCTTGTTCATGAGTCCCATGAACACTGCTAGGGTATTGGTCATGTTGAAAGGAATTACCAGGAACTCATAGTGGATGTACTGGCACCTAAAGGATGTATTCGATACATCCTCATCCCGTACCCAAAGCTAGTGATAGCCTGATCTGAGGTCTATCTTCGAGAACCACTTCACCCCCTTCAGCTGGTCGAAGAGATCATCGATTCTTAGCAGTGGATACTTGTTCTTCATGTTCACCTCATTCAGGTGCCGGAAGTACACACACAACCTCAAAATCCCATATTAATTTTTGGAAAAAAGCACCGGGGATGCCCGTGGTAAAATTCTAGGCCTTACGAACCACTTCTCCTATAAGTCCTCCAGCTATACCCTCAGCTCACGAAGCTCCATGGGAACCATCCGATATTCTAGTGTGGATATTGGTGCCGTCCTGTGGTACATGTCAATGAAAAAGTATACCTCCCTATGAGGAGGTAGTATTGGAACATCCTCAGGAAAACATCCTCTTACTCATCCACCACTGAAGGAAAGCTTGAACTCCTCTTATCCACTGTACCAAGGGTGAGGCCAGCCAATTGGTGAGTGATCGGTTGCACCCTCCTCCGAGAAAGTCCGTCCTGTGCTGCAAGGGTTTCCTTCTCACCGGTGAAGGAAAACCTAGTCCCATCTCCACAGAAACACCCCAATGTACACATAAAGTAGTCAAACAGAGCATGAAATGTAGGTAACCAATCCATACCCAATATGATGTTGTAAGGCCTCAACACTGCTACTAGGAGATCCCATCCAAAGTTCTCACCTCCTAGAGTAAGATCACACTGCCTAAACCAGTGTGTAATCATCAAATCCCTTCCCATAGGAGTCTCTATCCATAAGTATCAAGCCAATGGCTCCACCAGAATCTTCGAGTTCTGAATGAGAGTTGTAGAAAGGTAGGAGTGACTAGAACTAGTGTCTAAAAGAATTACAACTAGGGTGGAGAAGACACAGATCGTACCTAGGATTATCTTTGGAGGGCCATGGTCATAATACTCTGCTGCCTAAAGCTGTGCTCATCCCTGTTTTCCTGATCAAAGGTCGGGGAGGACCATCTAGGAGAGGTGGCGGTAACACCTCAAACCGTTGCCCACCGCCTGCTACTCGGCCTGCTCCCCTACCACATCTGCCACCCTACATACCTCCTCACTCGAACCACTGCCTCTACCTTGGAGGCCCCTTGACCATCTATTGGTCATCTGTATGGTGGGTTAGGTAGTCACATGACATGTGTCCCTTACTACTGCATGAGAATAAAATATGGGTTCTCGGCTGACTCCCTCTGGTCTAGGAGACCCGCACTACCGTCCCTGAGTCTTGGGGTCATCCTCTGAAAGACCTATCCCACTTGGGCCCTCACTTATTAATTTTTCTGACTGCCAAAGACTCTGTCACCTGGGGTCTGCTAGTAGCTCTAGCTGTGGGCACCTGCTTCTCCAAGAAGTTCTCTACCAGAAGGGCTCGATCTAGCACCCCAACCTGAGTAGGGATGCCGAGAGACAACACCGATACCCTGATCTCCTGCCTGAGTCTCTGTTCAAAGGCTTGAGCCCTGAAGAAAGGGTATAGTACCATATCTTTCGAGTAGAAAGATATCTCAGTGAACCTTATTGAGTATTCTTCCACCATCATTCTACCCTATTGTAGGTGAACCAGCTCCTGAATGTGCACAAAGCACAAGGTCGCGGGGGAAAAACTCGTCCTGGAAAATCCGCTTGAAGTCTTCCCAGGTGAGGGTCGCCTCATCATGCATATAGGTGGTTAAGCTCCACCATCTTCCTGACGAGCCCTACAAAAGGCTCTATGTGAAGATTTACATCTGGTTTGACGATTTCCTCACTAAGCAGAATACCCGTGTCACTACCTATAACCAGTACTCACCGACTTGAGGATCTATCCCTTCCATGAACCTGGGATGTCTATATCTATGAAACTCGTGCAGGGAACTAAGTATGCGCACGTCCTTTTCTAGAACCATCAAAAGTATATGCTGACCATCAGGTAATGGTAGCACTAGCGCACCACCCGGTGGGGCCATATCTAGAAATGGTCCCTGAATGGATGCCTCATCTCTAGGTGGGATTTCCTTACGACATCATATCAGGATCCTGGCTGGTCGTCCATGTGGATACATCCTGAGATAGATCAAGATGTACCACAGTCAGAAGGTTATACCTGGTGAGATAATTTTATTCAAAATAACCTAAGGATACACTTATGCAACCAGTGTTTTCATGTATAGAGCCAAAAAGAATAATTCAAGGTCCTAGTGTATGGATACTTTGGCCGCCGTACCAACACTATACTCCCCAAATATGGAAGTCAGACTCGAAACACTTAACACTGTTTCCCCAAAATAAAACAAAAGACTCCCAGTCTTTGTGGTAGGACCAATCAGCCTTTGATACCACTTTTTCACGACCCATTCCTTAGGTCCTATTTCGTGACTACCCCAAGTCCGCCTCCTGAAGGATAGGGGCTAGCGACTAGCACTAAAGGCGTCAACCTATAAGTGAGAGGCATTTTCCCGAGTACCTATACATAGAAACACACCCAACAAAGTCCCACACACTAAAAAGGAAACAAGTATCACTAAAAAAAAGCTGAATACAAGTTCAACTAATATAAGTGGTCTAGAATACAAACCCTACAAAATAAATAAAAATAACAAAGTACAAAAAGGAAACTTTGATGGCCATCCATGGAAAACCCCACCTAATTGTGATAGTAGTGTAGCTACTGGAAACCGAAGTAGAATGTACTTTCCACCCAATACTACTGGGCCCTACCTGGTTATAGGCTACCAAATCCATTGTTGTTTCATCCGTCGGTCCTATCTCCCTGAGCACCTCTTGGTCCTGGTCCACCAAAGTCTCTGTCAAAACGTCAATCATCTGCACCAGACACAACACGTGCGGGCGAAGCCCATGCAGGGGTGAGTAACAAAATACTCAGTAGAGACCCGAAAAGAGGAAGGACCACACAAAAATCCTCAAAGTAATGCACGAAACATAAGATATCTCACACTGGGTATACATTTAGGGTAGTGATAGAAGAATAATCAGTCACATCATCGAACACCTCAGCTACTAGAGAACTCCTCCTATATCAAGTACAGTGGGCCTACCAAGTCACACATAAGTGCTTCCCACTAACCTTGGACAACTTAGGTACACCTCATAATCGTGTATCATGGGCCTAAAAAGTCACACAGAAGTGCTTCCCACTAATCTTGGCCAATTGAGGTACTCCTCCTCATCATGTACTGTGGGATTGCAATGTCACACAGAAGTGATTCCCATAGTGGGCATGAAAATTCACATATAAGTGCTTCCCACTGGGCCATAGTAGAGTTATACAGTGTCAAAAGTCAACAATATTCAGCTCTCATCAAACCGTAGGGTTCCGTACATAACATGCTTGGGAGGACCACTCCTAAAGACATTTTTTGCATCTCGACTTCCATGAAAGGCTCCTTAGGGCATGCCAAAAGATCCACCTCATCAAGAGGGTCTCAATTACACAAACATATCATCAATCAGACACTCAGTTTTTAAGATACACGCGTTTTAGTAAATATGGGCTAGTTGCATTTGGGCCTAGTCCAACTCGGTCGGACTGACCCGACCAACCCGGCCTAGGGGTCCCACATACCATAGTTTAATTCAACAGACTCATCCTGACCTGGTTCGGGTCTGGATCGGTCCGGTCTAGCCTGACCAGTGGGTGTGGCCCAATTGGCCTCATTGGACTTGGCGCGGTTTGACTGAGCATACCGCCCACCGAGTCTCCCAGTGAATTGGTCTAGTTCTTCCTGACCTGAAGGGCCTGATTTTAGACCACCGGCATGGGTCCAACCTGCTAGGCCATGGGAACGACCCACTGGACTGCAAGTCTGGCCCGCTGGCTGGGGGTACGACCCGCCAGCTCAAAGCCCAACCCGCGCAGTGCTGGCCGGTGGTATGCCCCCTGGAAGGGACGCGGCCAGCCTCCATTGCCCCCAAAAACTCGCTAGACCCTCTTTCCATGGTCGAGTGATCATGGCTCATAGAGCCACCTAGACGGACCAGACGTGGGCCGTCCCTCCACGCGGCGCTAGGAGGGCGCCACGTCTCCCTGCTGCCGCTATGGCCTCCTGCCATCGCGGTGTGCCGACGAGCGCGACGCCACCTTAACCCACAACTGTCAGTGCTGTCGCCAGCCTCGGTGCACTGACAGATGTTCAGAGGACCATCAGATGTGCTCTGGTGGTCCTTCTTCACACCGCCTGCGCCTGCGCTCTCCAGGGAACGTCCTCTTCACCGTAAAGGTCCTAGAATCATATTGTATCCAGTTTGAGGGTATGGCCATAAAAAATGCACACGACAGAGGTGCTCAGTCCTTGTTCATGTTGGCCCGTTCCCTTCACATTAGAGGTTTATAATCATGGGGAGGATCGGGATTTGTGGCTCAATCAAACTAGAGATAAACTAATCATAGATAATAACTGCTAAAAGAAAAGTCACCCTCCCGTATAAACACACAATTCATGGATCAACCTGTTCATGGGTTGGTCCAAGTTTGTCATTTCTATAAAATGGAATGTGGAAGAACTTTAAAATCAAATAACCCCTACCTATTTTATGCTCGATACCGCAATGTTTCGTCCTCGAGGTTTCAAGACGTCGATGTTGTTCGTCGCTTCCGACTCTGTTCTTCGAGGTGTGTCAAAGATGTTTGAATTTTGACAACATTTTTCATTATTTATTGGAATGGAAGTTAGTTGGAGGTTTGTCAAATAATCCTCACAATTTAATTCATTGTTCCACTAACACGTAAACCAAAATAAAAGAAAAAACACGTCGTAGCATTTCTGTTACGCGACGACGTCGCGTCGTTATGCTGTTTCATTTATGAAATAGCATCACTGTTATACATTATTAAAGAATCATTACGCTAAAAGTTGACGAGACATTAATGAGTCTCATCAATTTGCCTCATCACTACACCACAACATCGCCGTCCGCCGATCAACGGATGAGAAAAGAAAATAAAATAACCTTTTAAAGTTATTTTTTTTCTTCAAAAAGTCTAAAAATTAACTTTTCCATTTGGTCCTTGAAGACAAAAGTTAAGTTCTTTCTAGGTGAATTGTGGAATTCTAAATTCAACGGTGCCCTCGTATTTCTGATCTGATCACTGGTTCAAAAGTTAGAAAAACCTGCTCACATGTTTCCTTAAGCATACTTAAAAAAAAGTTCAAAATTCCATTCCGAGATCACCGGGCCTCAAAATCACAGGTCGTCAAAGCATGTGGTCTCATAATAATTCTATATAATTTAAAAAAAATTTACACAAAATTTATGAGACATTAAATTACATTCTATGGAAAATGAAAACATTGCTCGTGCATATGTACGAACTACCATCTCCAAATAACAGTGTAATTTGTTTTTCATCACCGCCACACTTGGATGGTTATAAATATGGAATTAATGAATATATATTATATTTATGAAATAATTATTATTATTTAAACATAATATATCACATATATTTTTATACTACCATCAATTGTAAATGATACCATCGCTCATGCGTACGTGTGGACTATTAGCTCCACAAAGCAATGTGATTTTTTATTTCTATTACCATTATGAATTGATTATTATAAAATCATATAAAATGAATAAAAAATTATATTCATGAATTTATTAACATTATATATATAAATGAACAATTTTATACCACCTTTAATCACATTTAATATATCGTAGTAATTTAAGGGAAATTGACCGAACAACTATAAGTAGTTGACGTAAGAAAAAACTATTCAATATTAGATGTAAAATTATTATAAAATAACCTTAATAAATGTAATATACTTGAAAAAAGTTCTTAAGTAATTATTTAATAAATTTAAATTTATTATTTAGTAGTAAATAAAATGTTTAACCAAGAAGGATTCCATGGTATGGGTTTTTCATGTCAATTCCACTCTATTGAGACATATTTTATATTATGCACCTAATTTTTATTTATATGATGTATATAATACCACATTTAAATATTATAACATGAATTAATCTTTATCTATGGTATTTAATGTTTTAATTTAGGTTTTATATTTTCAGGGATTTTGATTCAAAAGTTATTTAAGTTGCAATGATTTATTTTTCAATCTCACTCTTATTCAGGATTGTTCATATTTAAATTTATGTTGGAAGAATTATATACCCTTTATCTTCTAAAAACCCATATATTTTATTCTAATATATTTATTTCTAGGGTTTCCATGTTATTTATCCAACTTTCTCTCTCTTTGGTACTCAAAGACCAAAATAATATTTTTAAGAAAAACTGACTTTGTTTCATCTTTAAGGTTAGGAATCCTATTCTTCCATGTCCATGTTATTTTAAATTTTTTAAATATATTCATATCAATACTTTAAATTTTTATAAAATTAATTTTAAAATATTATTTAATTTATTTAAATGGTTTTAAAAATTAATCTTTAATATTTACCATATTTATTATTTTGACTTTTTTTTAAAAAAAGTGAGAAAGGAATGTTTATTTAGAATTTACCATAAAAATTACTTTTCCCACATTTATAACTATTATTAATTATCATGAACACTATAAAATATTATATTATTTTTAAAATAAAATATTTTTCCATTATTCATTACATTTTTAGTTATTAATTTAAAATAAAAATGCATTATAATAAAAAAGGTTGAAAATAATTTTCAAAATAATTTATGAGTTCATTTTTATAACAAAGTTACAATTTTTTTGAGAAATAATCTTCAATTTTCCTATATAATTATCATATTAATTTAATTTACTTTAGAACTTTTATTTCTAATTAATTTATTATCTTATATCATTTTTGGTTTATGCCTTATTTTTGACAATTCACTTTCTTGTAATCAAGTTCTCTATCAAACTCCATTTTTCATTAGACATTATTTTTATCCTTTATATCCATATTATTTTGTATCATTGATATATTTTTCATTTGAATATTTTATTAACCATATAACATTTCAATATATGGTGTTATTTGAAGGAATATGATTAATAAATGCTTTTCATTTACTATTGGAATCTTGATGTTTCATATTATTGATTTAATATTAATATTTATTAATTTAAAAGTAATACTATTTATTTATTATATTGTTGGTTAAATAAATGAGTAATTAATTGGACATATATAAGTGATGGGTGGTGCTTAGATATAGATAACCTCTTGATGCATTGGTAATATCATGAGTTAAAACAGAATGGGTATTGCTTAGTGTGCATTGGTCCATATTATGGAAAGGTATTAGAAAAAGGCCTTGATAATATGTAAAATTTATTGGCATAAGGTACTGATGGTAAGGTTTATGATGTATTATAAAAAGGACTTGATAGTATGATCATGAAGTTTGGAATTATTCATTTCTTTTGATAATGTGAGTATACTTGGCTCGAGGTCTCCTTAGATAATGTGAAGTTTTTTGAATTTTTTACTTCCTTTAAATTCCGAAAATATGTATCCCAACTTTTATGTTTTGGTTAAAGATCACCCATAAAGAGGATTATTTGAAAAAAAAGAGAATTGAGGAGTGATTGCTATATTGATATTATCCATGGATGTATTTTGAGTTCAAGTTAATTAAATGGACTGTGTTTTTATTATTAACCCTACCATATTTATAATATATTATTTACTTATTATATATTTCATTTTAAATTTTACCTTATTGAAAATATGAACTCACCTTTTATTATGTTTTCCTTTCCCCAGGTTATGAATAAGAGATCTTTGAATGGTCTTTAAGGATATAAGAAAGTTTTTCATGCTATATTTTATTTTCCCAATATAGTATGGAAATAATGTATGTATCTTGTCTCCCAATACTGCTAAAAAATAAATATTTTATGTTGTTATACCTTTTATCTTATACCAATGTAATAAAATAAACACAAAATTTGGTTTATTAGGGTCATAGTTATTGCATTTAGTATCGAAGGATTTTGGTTGGACCTTTAAGAACTAGATTTTATAAGTACATAACAAACATGAATATTAATATAAAACCTAAAATTTAGGATTTTTTATATTATGTCTTAATATTAATGATTCTATGAGATAATTATGTGTGTACCATTATTTATAGATAGCTCCTAGAAGAAGGAAGGAAAATCATATCAACACCCATAGTCTGTGTAGAAATTTTCCACAAGAGTAAGTCAATATGATTAGTGTTCTAGTAGAATATATTATGAATATATTATGGAATTTGTATTAGGTTAGGACCAATATACTTACCTTTATATATAAATCTATTTCTTCTCAATATAGTTCAATGATCCCAGATTTATTCATATAGTAGAAGCCTCATTCCTTTAATGAAACTACTAATCCATTGGTAGCTGTGAAATGGACCAAGTCCCTTGTAATGATATTTATGGATTTGGGAAGTAATGAAAAGGGAAAAGTTATTTTAGTAGTATATTTTTAAATGGATACATGCATAAATGGTGGATAATGATTCATAATACCTAGTATGAGGAAGAGATATAGGGAATTTAATAGAAAATATTTTAGGTGATTTTCTTTGAGAAATATTTTTCTCAAAATTAACAATCTGATATGGAATAGAAATTTCTTATTTTAAGATATAAGGAAGAGGAAATTATTACTGAGAATTATAAAACATTTATGATATTATCAAGGAATTATATAGACTATAAATAATATGAAAAGTATGATTAACTATTTCTATGATGGAATTAAGGCAATCCTTTTAAGGGAACTATTTTCTCAAACTTTATCATCACATGATGATATGATATCAATTACCATTATAAATGAGATAAAATTATCCAAGTCACATAATTTTAAAGGAAATAAAGAGAAGAAAATGATGAAAGAGAAATAAGGAAAAATAAACACGGAGAATAAGAATAAGGGAAGGATTAAACATCAAACATATGATAATTTTAGAAAGAAACATCTTGCTAAATGTTGAAAGGGAATGATAACTTATTACAGGTTCATAGATAAGTTTCATATGGATCGTGAATGTAAAGGAAAGAAATATATCATTGATACTCAATGTTTTAATTATTATGATATGGGGAAATATCCTAACTAATGACCCAACTATCAAGGTAATTTACATCAGAATAGTATAAAATATAAAGGCCAAGCTTATGGAATTACTACAACTGAAGTTGACATCCCTTTAGTAGTGATAGAAGGTTATTTGATCATAGAATCATGATTTATTTGATTATATATCTAAAAACTATTTTTTATTTATTCTCATGGATATTGAATCATCCCATGACACTCTAAGGAAGAAGCAACCAACTAAGATAACTACTAGGAATCTAGTTACAATGAGAATATTTTGGGTGGTCATTGTTAAGATGTTTTTTTTTCACTAGTTTAAAATATGGTTGTTATACATATGATTAAATTTTTTATAATCCTAATTTATGGGGTTTAATTAGTTTTTATGATTAAGGTATTAAAAGATAAGGTATAAAATATTTTTTTTGAATTATTGGTATTATTTATAATAAGATATTTGAAGGTTAACATGTCTTTGGATATTGTTTTTACTTACACAAACCTTTTTAATTTTAGAAAGTGGCTAAATAAATAAGGAATAAATTATCATTATTTTATGGATCTTATGATCCATTTAATTTTTTTAATGATTCAAATATAAAAAATCATCATGATTATTCATCAATTAGAATATGAGATGATGAAAAGATAAAAAATTATTGAAATATAATCGAAAGATGAAATTACATCAAGTATGTATATTCAATCATATTTTCTATTATAATGGTAAAATAATTCCTCTAATTCCCACAAAAATAAGATAAACTTATGATGTATTATATAGGTAAATATCTCTCAATTGTTAAGTTATGCATCTGGAAACTCTTTCACAAGTATGGGTTGTATAATGGTACATACATAATTTTAAAAATATTAAATTCATAGTAGTAACTTAGGAATTAATTATGAAATTAAAATATACCTATAATATTATAACTATTTCAATAAAAAATGATTATGGTAAGAAAAAATAAACTTTCTTGGATGAAATTTATTTATGGGGGGAAGAATATAACAACCCGGGATTTTAGTACATGTTTTCTTTTAAATAAATACTAAGTTGAATAACTTGTGATATAACAAATGCTGAAATAAAGTGGATAATAAATTATTTAAAATAAATGTAAACATCAATAAATTATGAATATACAATTTTCACTCAAATAAATAAATACTCATTGGTAATTTATATGTAATAAGTTTAAGAGGGTCATTTTTCTATAAAAATGTTTTTGTTGCATTTTTTTTCATTTAAAAGATAAATTCCACTTATATAGACTATTAAATTTATAGAAAATATATTTTTTTATAAATTTAAACTAATAAATAAACTTTTATATATTAACTATCATTTTTTTAAATGATGATAAAATCAATTGTTGGTAAAAAGATATATTTGTCAAAAAAATTATTTTAAGTGTGTAATGTATTTTTATACTTATAAAATTAATTAATCACTATTTTTTAATGATTTTAATGTAATTTATTTAATATATATTCAATAAAATAAATTAAAAATCATGAAAATGTTTTTCTTATCCAAGGAATACGAATAAACTCATTTTATCCTTTAAAAATGCATTTTTTTCTAAAAATGGTCATTATGTGTTTTGTACTCGAATATTAGAATTATTGTACATAACTTTTAGAAATTTTAATTTAATAAATGATATTTATTTTTTATATCATTATATAAAAATTATCATTGGGAATTTTTTTTCAATTTTTGTGAAATAGATGTTTTTTGGGTGAACAGTGAAAAATATCGATTTTACAAATACTCTCATTTTGATGACATTACCAGGATGTTAGAATAGAATGAATGTTTATGAAACCATTTTTATAGAATAAATATATATTTAATAATTAATATAATTAATTAAATAAAAATATTTTTTAGCTTATAAATCAATGTTTGACATTTTAGAAATCTATGTAATGTTTTTATTCAAATAATTATTTTTGGTTATTCTCTTTTAATAAATTATTTAAAAGGATAATTTTAGTTTTGAGTTTTTTTAAAAGTAATATAAATCTAATTTTATTTATCATAGTCTAATTAATTACCTTGTAATCAAAATTATACTTTATTTTTCTGTAAAATCATTTTTATGCCTAAAATTACCATTTTTCTAAAAACGATTTTCATTGCTTTTTGTGAACTTATATTAAAATTAATTATCAATACTTATAAAAATTGAATATTTTAAAATGAATTAAATATTTTTAATCATCATAATTAATATTATGAAATAATTTCAAAATATTTTTTGGCCATAATAAATAGTAATCATGGTAAATATTTACCAGTTAGTTAATGGAAAAATCTGTTAAAGAGGATAAAATAAAAGGACAAGGCGACATGATGGCAATTTTTTTTCATAAATATCATTATTTGGTTATATTTTGACCTTTAAATTATCATATTAGAAACTATGATAATTTTAATCCACTTTACTTGAGTAATACATATATTATATAATAATGTTTCAAGTTTTTATTAGTTTTCTACCCACCCCACTTATAAGAGGGAACCTCCTATACTCTCTTATCCACACTTATTTAAATGATTAGATAAAAAATAACTATAATAATAAATTTTAAACATCATTTAATTTACCTAGAGTTCCTAGTATAACCAAAAGATAACTCCATAGAGGCTTAAGGTGAAAGCTAAAAGAGATTGCCAAAGGACAAAGTATATGTTCTTATTGAGTTTTTCTATGTTACTTTCTTATTAAACCTACTAAAAATATTAAAAAACTGTATTAAAATAATTAAATATGTATATTAACCATAATTATATGTTTTTTAATTTTAAATCAATTTTCTTATATTCTTTTCATCCAATGGAAAATGAAAACATCGCTCATGCATATGTACAAACTACCATATCCACATAGTAGTGTCGTTAATTTTTAATCACCTCATCAATTAGAAGGTTATAAAGATGAAATTAATGAATATATATGATATTTATAACATACTTATTATTCTTTAAATATAATATATCACCTACCTTCTTACACTAAATCTATCAGAAAATGATAACACAACTCGTGTGTACGTGGGACCTTCCACCTCCACAAAGCAATACAATTAATTTTTATATTATCACCATTTATTAATGATTGTAAAATTTTATAAAATGAATAAAAATTATATTCATGAAATTATTAAATTTTTTTATTTGAAAGAACCATTTCATGATACCTTTAAACCCCGTTAATATACCAAAGTAATTTTGGAAAAATTGACAGAACAACCTTATGCGGTCAAAGTAAGAAAAAAAATTCAATTAATGGATGTAACCTAAATATAAAAGGATTTTAATAACTGAATATAGATGAAAATATTTCTTAATAATTTATTTAATAAATTTAAATTGATTATTCAGGTGGATATAACGCATTCATCCAAACATGAATCTAAGGTAATGGTTTTTCTTCTCAATTCCACTCTATTGAGACATATTTTATATTATACACATAATTTAAATTATATAGTGTATATAATACCCCTTAAATATATTATATCATTAATTAATCTTTATCCATGGTATTTAAAGTTTCAATTCATGTTTACTCTTTCAAGCAATTTTGTTTCAAAAGTTATTAAATCCAAAAAGGTTTATTTTAAAATCTCACTCTTATTAGGAATTGATCATGTTTAAATTTATATTATAAGAATTATACGATCTTTACCTTTTTGAAACACATATATTTAATTATCTTCTATTTATTACTGGTGTTTCCATATTTTTTATCCATTTTTTATCTCATTTTTTCTCAAATATTGAAAGATTTTTTTATGAAAAAACCAACCTTATTTACTTGTTTAGGGAAAGAATATTTTTATCCCATGTCTATGTTCTTTTAAATGTTTTGGGAATATTTTTATTTATAATTAAAATATTTAAAAATTAAATTTTCAAATATTTTTAACTTTATTTACATGGTTTTTAAAAATTAATCTTTTTTAAGTTTAATATATGGGCTATTTTTACTTTCTAAACAAAATTGAAAACAAATGTTTTTTAATGTTTAACACATGAATTAATTTTACCATAATAATTTTGTTATTTATTTTAAACATTAGTCAAAAAATTTATACTGTTTTTGGATGAAAATTATTTTTCATTATTCTTTGAATTTATCATTTATATATTAAATTTAAAAGGAATTATTTTCTAAAAGGTTGAAAATAATTTTGGAAATGATTTATAACATCATTTTTATAAAAAATTTATAAAATATTTAAAGAAAACTATTTTGGATGTATCACTTTCATTTTCCTTTATAATTATGACGTGAATTTACATTAATTTAAAACATTTATTTTCAATGAATTGATGGTATTCTATATTTTATAGATTATACCATATTTTTTGATCATTCACATTCATGTGATCATGTTTTCTATCACATTAAATTTTTCATTGGACATTATTTTTCTCCTTTATATATAAATTATTTCATAACATGGATATATTTATCATTTCAATATTTTCACAACCATACACCATTTCGATATACAATTTCTGTTGAAGGAAGCTTAATAGGAAAGTTATTTCATTTATTGAGGAAATAATGATGTTATATTTTCTTGATTTAATATAAATATTATTGATTTATAAGGAATATTGATTATTTATTATATTATAAATTCAATATACGAGGAATGTATTTGAAATATTCAAGTGATGAGTGGTTCTCAGTTATAGATATCCCCTCGATGCATCGACAAGTCTCATAGGACAAAATGGAATGAGTATTGGTTGGTGTATACAAATGCATACAATGAAAATATATTCAAAAAAGGACTTGATGTCATATAAAATGAACTGTAACAAGGTCCTAATGTTCTGTTTCATGATAAATTGTCAGTAGGATTTGACATAAAGATCACGACATTTGAAATTAGTATTTTCTTTTATTGATAATTAATTTATTTTTTCCACTTGATTTATTTATTGATATTATCCATGGACGTATTTTGAGATCATGATTTTAATTAAATGGAATGTTTTTTTATTATACACCTTTCCATATTTATTATTTCTTATTTACACAATATAAATTTCATTATATTATTTCCCTTATTGAGTTTCTGAGCTCATCCTTTATTATTTTTTCTTTTCCCCATGATACGATGAAGGGATATTTGAATTATTTTTAAGGATGGAATAATTTTTTTCAGGCTACATTCTATTTTTTTCAAATGTAATATAAAAATCATATATATATCTAGTATTCCAAGGCTACTAAACTGGTCAATCATGCATGTTATGATCCCTTGTGTATTATTCTAGTGTAATAATGTAAACACTGGATCTAGGTTACTATAATTTTAGTTGTTGCATGAATGATCCAGATCAATTATTATTAACAAAATTTATTAAATGAATTCTTAAAATAATTTAATTTTAAATTTATTAAATTATGGATTTATTTAAAATAAATTCACAATCATTTATCATCTTATTCAATCACACTCATTAAAACAAATGACATTCCATTAAAAAAACCAATTCTTTTATAGATCTGTAGTTAAAAAAAGATAAAACTATATGAAAGTTATCATCTGTATGTACCATATTGATCTTATTTTATAGAATATGGTTTTAGAAAATTTATCTTAAGATAATAACTCTTTATAAATTAAAATTTAACTATTTTAAAAGTTTCTGGCACCACCTGTCCCACTAGGGACCCACTTGGGTTGGTAAGAAAAAAAAGTTCTACCCCATTCCATCCTTCAATAGATTAGGAGTTAGCTAATAACATCGAGTAAGTATATCACTCAAATGAGAGAACTTAACCTAAATAAACTAAAAACATGAACAACTCCAAATACATCACAACTATACATGATGAATATAATTATACAAACCTAAGAGGAATAAATTAGTGTAAAAACCTATAAGAACTACTAGGGTGTGAAAATAAAAATATATCTAAAGCATCAAAGGGAAAAAAATACATGACCAATAATAAATAAGAGAGTCCCAAACTAAAAACACCAATGATGAAGATCCCTACTAATAAACTATAAATTCAAACACCACAGGTGAATACCATCACCAAGTACTTCTAAGAATCTATAACACTAGGCTTGACAATTCCACCATACAACTACTTGTCATATGTATAAGAAACAAAATGTGTGAAAAGATCCCATGTAGGATTGAGTTTATAAATATCTAATAGAATTCACTAAAACAAAAAATTGAATCAGGAGGATAAAATAATAATTTCAAATCATTATATAAGGGGGAAGGAAGAAAATCATCAAACATATATGCTAATAGAAGAAACTAAGTCAAAGAGAGACAAGGATGTATAACCACTTTAGGATCATTAAATGATCATTGAAAGGGGGTGGGGGTGAATCAATAATATGTTTTTTTATATTTATTTTAGAATAAAATTTCCCACCTGATAAGATATATTGATGATATTAGTATCACATCCAAACATGCACTAATACAAGGGAACACAACAAATTTACAAGGTTCTCATATCAATGTGAGAAGGATGATCTTTAGTGTGATATGGATTCAACCAGGATGAAAAAATCCACTATAATCATCATGTGAGTACAACAAGTAGGGTATAACCTTGAAACTAAAGTTTTCATGTCTCCCGATAATGCTTTGGTACATACTGCACACAAGTACAACCTTCACTTTACATTGATAACAATTTTAAAAAAAATTGAATAATATTAAATCAAATAAACATCCTTTAATCCTTTGAGTGTGTGGAATTATTCAACTTGAACTATACTTTCACTGTATGAAACAACAAAAAATTCTCCTTCAAACTTGCATAAGAACAAGCTTCTACTTCGCTTTACATGCACAAAACATGCACCCAACCCCTTAAAAATTCTTCTTCTTCTTCTTCTTATTTATTTATTATTCTTTGGATAATCACAAAATGTTCAATATATGAAACATATCCATAAATTCATCTTCTCATTTCTATTTTTTTCCATTTTATTCATAATATTTACTCTTTGAATCTGCACAATAGACACCTTACTTGAACAACTAATTTGTATTTGAATTTGAATTTTAAATTCAAATCTCTTTCTTCAATCACAAACCTTAGACCATCTACCATATTAATCTTGACCGTTAAATTCCAATAGATAGTTATAATATGTTTAATTTACCACCAAAATTTGAATATGAATCTAAATTAGGATGACCATTCAAACTGCCCTGAAATTTTAATAATACAGCTCTTCACAGCGTAGCCTCCTTTTTTGCGATGTAACATTTTAAGTTACAATAATTATTTTTTAATTTAAAGAAAATTTTATGGTGTGATATGATATTTATTTCATTGATGTGTTTAATTTTCTAGAGCCATCAAAAATTGATCCTTCCTCCTCTATGGTGTGTTATACTTATTACAGTGTAGTCCAAACATCCTGTTAACTGGCTATAACATAGTCACTTCCTATAGAGTTGAGGTCCTCAAATTTCTAGGGATACCAAAAATTAACCCAACCTCCTATATAACCTGGTCCTCCTTCTATAAAATGAGAATATATCCAATCCACCCATTGTGGCATGGTTCTTCACTATTTCATAGTGTATAAAATTATTTATATACTATAAAATTTATCCTATAGTTACTTATGACATTGTATCCTCTTCCATAATGTAAGAACCCTTATTCTCTTCAAGTTGAAGTGAAACCAGTAATCCACGACATATAAGTATTCAAATATCTAGATCCACTAAAAAGTGAACCAAACTTATTTTTGGCATGTTCTTCCTTCTATTGAAGCAAGTTACCTAATCCTAAACACCATTGCATCATGTTTTGTGCTCCACAACACAAAACTTCTTCTTCAAACAACTTTCACAGAACAAAACCTATTTTGTGGATTGGAACTCCTTTCTTCAAAATCTTTCATTATGAACTCCATTAATGATATATAGACACTAAAATACAGTTAAATAATCATGTAAAATAGTCTCCAAGTTCTCTCACCTCACAATAAATGTTACTTTGAACACGATTTATGTAACAACAACAAAATCCAACAGAAAGAATCACATTAAATCCAACCAGTTTCACAAACTTTTCACAAAATCATCTCAACACCACTTGGTCTCAATAATATCCCATTTAGATTTTTATGTCACCAATAGAACACAAATCAATTCAAAACACTGAATACATTACAATAGATCACCATTCAATAATTCCAATCCTATGGGAGTGAAATCATAGTTGTAAATAATAACATTGAATAAATAACAACATTTTTTACATAACATAATAGTGATCAAGAATCAACTTCCTTCAATCCTGATCATCTTATACCTTCACCATTATCATCACACCAATTAAAATAAATTCATTCAACCAAAAAAATTCATATACTTTAATAAACTATAAGAACAATTCACACAAATGCACAAATATTTAAATCAAAACTTTCCCATTTAATAACTCTCTAAAAATATATATGGTCCCCCTTAATATAAAAAACACATATTAATGGATAATCCCCATATAAATATTCTTCCCCCTATAAAAACTTTAAGGAGATAAATTGTCACGCCCGGACTTCACCTTAAGGTATGACCTTAATTTTAAATTTTTATTTCATAAGTTGAATCGCTCACTTATTTAATTACGGGTGTTAAGTACGGGATGAAACTGAAATGAGACCTTTATTGTGGCGCTGATAAATGCTTATTTTCTCTACACCGCTCGGTGCGTGGGAAGAGCACGAGCGTAGCCGCGTGACCTTGCCTTTTTAGCGTGTGGGGATCGCTACGCGAATGTTCTTTTGCCGGGCGATTAACTTCGGCTTCAGAGTATTATTATTATTATTATTATTATATTATTGTATTTCTATTATTATTAATTTTTATTATGATTATGTTGTTATTATTATTATTATTTTTATTATTATTATGATAATATCATTATTATTATTATTGCTAATAATATTATTGTTTTTATTGATTATTATGTTATTAGTATTATTATTACTATTGATATTATTATTATTATTATTATTATTATGGCATTAAATATCATTAATTTAATTCATTGTGTTTAACTCCCCCCTAAAAACCCTAGCCGCCACCCTCCACTCCCTTTTTTTATTTTCTTTTTCTTTTTTTCCTTCTTTATCTCTTTTCCTTCCTCCCCACGTTTTCATTCTCTCTCCCTCGTTTTTCTCCTCCATCCGCGGTAGAACCCCACACCTCCTTCCTCCTCCGCCCCAGCCAGCTCTCCCTTCCTCCCCCTCTACCCCACAACCACGCCTCCGCCTCGGCCGACCCCGCTACTCCCCTGCTGCACCCACGTCGGACCCGCGTCGGCCACGCCTCCGCCTCGGCCGACCCCGCAGCTCCCCTGTTGCACCCACGCCGGACCCGCGTCGGACCAGCCACCCCTCTCTGCCCCTGCTGTGCCCTGCTGCATCCACGCTAGACCCGCACCCCCTTCTTCTTCTTCTTCTCTTCTTCTTCTTCTCTTCTTCTTCTTCTCTCCTCCTTCTTCTTCTTCTCTTCTTCTTCTTCTTTTTCTTTCTCCTTCCTCTGCTCCGCCGCGCAGGTCAGTTTTTTTTTATTTTAATTTATTCTGCTATTTCACTTTATTTAATATGTTATTAACATTTTATTATAAAATTATGATTTATGTGATCATTATTATTATTATAGAATTGTTATTATTAATATGTTAATATTATTATTATATCATTACTATAATCATTATTATGTTATTATTATTATGTCAATAACAATATTATTATTATATTATTATTGTTACTATTATTACATTATTCTTATATTATTTTTATTACTATATCAATGTTATTATTATTATTATTATCATGATAATATTATTATGTTATTATTTTTATTATTGTGTTTTTATCATTATTATTATGATTATGTTATTATTTTTATTTTTATTATATTATTGTATTGTTATTATTATTATTAAAATATTATTATTATTAAGATTACTATGATTATTATTATTATGCTATTATTATTAAGTTATTGATATAACTACTATTATTTTTGTTATTATTATTAATATTACTATTATGTTAAAATTATTTTTGAACCTGTTTAACGGTCTGCTGTTTTAGGACCTATTGGACAACTCGATACGGTGCGATCATTGCGCAACTGGAATCTTGCACTGTGTCACTTTTCCGTTCCTATTTGAGGTAGGTGGTTCCATGTCATTACTTCATTTAGATAATTTAATTTGTTTGTTTAGTTTAACTTAATATGTGCTATGGTTTAGTTGCAAGATGCGAATTATGTTTATAATGTTTTGGTAGAGCTGTAGAGGTTTTGCGAAAATGAATTTTAAAAATGGTGTAACAGGCGTTCATGATGAATGTTGCACTTTTCTTTAGAAATTGTCATTTTTATTCCTTTCGATTCAGTTGTGTTAAATTCTAGAAATGTCTATCTAATAATTGTTTATAGTGTGCCAAAGAGGTTTTGAAAGGGTTGATTTGTGAAATTGATTTTTTAATGGTTTCTTTTGCATGCGATATGTTTCATAAGTTGAGGAATTGTTTATTTAAGTGGCGTTTTTAGTGTGAAACATGGTTGAAAGGTTTTTGAGGGTTATTTAGCAGGTGCGAAAGGTGTTTTCAAGTCACTTTAGGTGTTTGTATATTTAAATAGACATTTTCAAAGTATATGAATCACTTTTTGTGTGTTTTCCTTGTTGTGTACCTTTGAAGTTGAAATGCAAAATTGTTTGAATGATGTAAAACAAGTTTTGACATGGTTACCTCGTGTATCAAGTTTTAAAGTGATGCCTCTGTATAAAATCAAGCTGTTTTTGGTGTAAGGTCTTCTTGTATTTTCTGGAAATGATTTCAATAATAACTCAAATGATTTGTTGGTGTATTTATATGACGCTGAAATGGTTCTTTATAGGAGTTGAATATGATTTCACTTTTAAAGTGGTGTATTTTTATAAAAAGAGACATGTCCTGTGCGTGCGTCTTTGAAATAGTGCTTTGGTATGCAAATGGTGACTTTTGTGTGCAATATCTTGTTTGGTCTGTGAAAAGAGAAAGAAATATATTATGTGAATGTGAAACTTGTTTGAGCAGAAGGGAAAACCCTGGGTATCTAGGTGGGCGGACTAGAACTAGTGCGCTAGTGAACCGGATGGGTGTCGTCCCTGTTTCACTTAGCTGGATTGACGATTGCAACACTAACTAAACATGATATTTGAGGGTCGTGGCCTTCTAAGCCACGTGTTCTGAGGGTCGTGGCCTTCTAAGCCACGTTTTCTGAGGGTCGTGGCCTTCTAAGCCACGTTTCACCGAGACACGAGGTTCTAGGGTCCCACTCGAGCTAGATGAACCTTAGGGGATTTACCCACAGTGCTCTACCATCAATGTCGTGGTGCCTTCCGTCGGTATATGGAGGACCACTTGGGTGTTAGCGTGTGTGTGAGTATGTGTGTGTGCGTGTGTGAGAGTGTGTGTGTGTGTGCCCATAATGAACTTTTGTTATCCTCTTTAAAATTGCGTCTGTGAAATGAGTTCTTTTTAGTGTTTTTCTTTAGCATTTAGCTTGTAAATGTTTTCTTTAAAATCATTTTTAAAGTATAATTTTGAATAAGCACTTTAAATTTTCTTTTGATGTTGTGGCATGGAACCATTTCTTGGTGGCATCCTACTGGGCTTTTAGCTCACACCCTGCATACACCCTTGAGTGTATGTAGATTCTGTTTCTTCTGTATTCCAGGTTGTGACTTCGTGCTCAGTGATGGTGGTTCAGGTTGCACTTGGTCTTCTCATGCAGAATGGTGTTGATGTGGTCTCACTTCTACCGGGAGGTTGAGTATGAGTTTTAGTTTCCGCTGTCATCTTTTCTTTTTAGTTATTGTTTCGAGTTGTAGACCTTAAACTTGTTCATAGTTTAAAGGCACATTTTGTTGTCTATTTCCAATTTCAGTTTATCTATCTTGTTAGTTGGTTTTTCTGTCTTGTATTTCAGGTAAAACCATTCCCACTTGTTAAACTTGATACCCAGGCACTTGTGCCAGCCCGTGGGGATCGGGAACGCCCTTCGGGCCACGTCGCGGACTGGGTCGGGCACCGGGTCGAATGGCAACCCGGCCTGGTTCGTGACAAAATGGTATCAGAGGGAAAGGTTTTCTCTTTTGGGTCGTTTTATTTTGGGATAGAGTCACGGTAGACTTGAGTTAAATTTGTCGGGACTCGACGTCCTGGCTACGAGTAAGGTGCCTGACCAGCACACCTCATGGCGGGACTCAAGTTACCAAAGTATATTGAGGTTTGTCTGAATTTTTTGGTCCTTGCGGTTAATCTTGTCTAAGGGAAATGAAAAGGGGTAAGTTCATTGGTCCTAGCGAGCTCGCAGGGTCTGGCAAGCCATGTGGAGCCGGGGACGCTGTCCTAGAATACCCTCCGTGGCAGTGGCATGACTGGTGTATGGCCTCCAACCATACGTTCCAGTCACCCGCTGACACAAGTTTTATCTTGCGTCATTTCTCATCTCTTTGCTTTGGATTCGTGAGAATTTGGTTTTTAAGAAAAAATGTTTTGGTCCTGGAGAATGTTTTCAAATGAAGCGCTTTAAAAATGAAATGGTGTGTGAGTTTTGGAAGGTGTGGGTTGGATGTTTTGGTTCTAAAAAATGGAATGGTATTATTTTAATCATTGGTGTTCTCGAGGGCAACCACATGCATGAGTGTATATGGGAAAAAGGGAAATGGTTAATGGAACGAGTGGATGAGTTCCTGGATGGACATGAGGTGGGTGCCGGTGCGGCATGAGAACATGCATGTGCGAGGCTCACAGGACGCCATTGGTGTTTGTTTAACCCACTGGGTTTGCTTATTTTCAAAATGTTTTGTTAAAGGAAAAATTTGGTAAATGGTGTTTGTGTGGCATGTCCTTGTGTTTTTGAGATGTTGGATGTGTGGTGTTTTGATCTGAGTATTCTTTCTGAATGGTTTGTGTTTCGAGTTTGAGTTCTTATTTATAAGTTGGTATGCAAGCGGGTACCTAGTTAATTCTTTTGAAAAGTGCACCGGGGAGCCCTTGCAGTGGTTTCCCCTACACATTTGGTGTTTTCTTGTGGTATGTCTTGATCATTGGACTAGTTTGATTTTGGTCCATGTTTTTCTTTCTTGAGTAGTGTACGCCCCCCCCCATAAAGTGTTGACATGTGATTAAAGTGTGGCCACGGGCAATTAGCCATTGGCCGACCCTCCAGTTGATTAGAGGAATATCTTCTTGAATTCTAGAATAGAACTCACCTCTCCTTTTTGCAACTAAGTGGATCCTCTCACAGTGGGATGACAGATGCGAGGGGAGTTGAAGGGATTTTTGGTCATTTGAGTTGTTCGATTCATTGGGTATGAGTTTTGACGTCGTCATATTTGAAGGTTTCCCCTGGAAACAATGAAAGGAAATCTAGCGAGGAAGGGTGAAGGCGGTTCAAAATTATTAGCGTTGACCAGTGTCTTGAAGGGCTTTGTAGTACTTTCATTAGCTGCAAGGGTCATGTTTGGTGATGTATTGCAGCTTGAGGTCCCTTTGATAGTCAACGGTTGTTTGGAAGTGGTAAAGGAGACTCCGGTGGGGAAAAGGTGGAAGCAACCCAAAGTTGTCAGTGCGGTCTATTGTTTTAAATGACCTCTGGTCTTTGGTTTGCCTAGTTTAAGAAAAGGTTCATGTTAGACTACTAGTTTGGTAGACCCAGTCGTATGAGGCTTCTATGGTCGTTCGCAGGAATCACGTGTTGTTTAAGATGTGGTTTAAGGTCTTTCTCAGCATAACTTTCCTCTCAATAGCAACGGTCATGTTTAGGTGATGATTGGTGGTGTCATGTTCTCATTTAGCATGACAAAGGGTGACGCGCATGCACCATTTCAACTCTGGTGTTGGTGAATGTTCCGCGTATGATCAGTCAAATGCTATAATGTGTTGTGTTGCTGGTGTCGTCTCAGTTGCAGTGAGGTTGCGTGTGACACCAAAAAGAGAAGCTTCGCACGGGTGTCCTCAATACCTGACTACGAGGCAGGGGATGCTTCAACATCAGGGCTCCAGCCATAGGCCTTGGAGTGAAGCTGGCGCGTGGTCAGGAACCCCGAGAGTGTACGGGACCCCAACCTGATTTCTGTCATCGGTGTTGAGAGTTAAAGCAACATAAATTGTTTTCTATGGTTGTTCCGCTCCGAATGAGTCGTCTGGTTGCATAAGGTTTTCGTGACCATGTGGAAGAATGTTCGTCTCGTGCATTAAAGTCTTGGGGGTCGCGTTCCACTAGATATAATTGATTTAGTGGTCCTTATAAGAGTTTATTGAGTAAATCTCTCTCAAATCGGAGTAATGCTCATCCAGGAATGTGGAAATGCTGGTTTGTCTTGGGTCATGCTTTTGAAGCCCGGTAGTCGGGCCCCTCCCTCCCCGCCCCTTGTGGTGGGGTGTTTCGTCACCATCGAGGATTTTTTTCAAGGTTCTATATCCTCTGTTAGTTCTAGTGGTGGTGAGACCCACGATGGGTCTCGCACAAAGGTCTCTGGAACAAATTGGTGTTCACCTTTCCTTAATGGTGGGGAGTCCACCCGGACCTCCCCATATTGGTTTTCTAGTCTCACCTTGGACATTGGTAGGTTATTAATGGTGGGGAGACCCACATTGGGTCTCGCACGAATGTCTCTAGAATGAATGAGTGCTGGTTTTTTCTTTAATAGCGGGGAGTCCGCTCGAACTTCTATGTGTCAGTTTTCCAATATCGTTTCGAGCGTCAGTGACTTCCTAATGGTGGGGAACCCTCAGGCCTCCCCATGTTGTTCTTATGCTTCTGTATTTAAATATGGCGTGGTGATAAGTGATAAGAGTGTTCCGTGGATGTGGTTTGACCTTGTTTGTTCACTCTAGCCAACGATGTGGTTTCGGTTTAATAGTTCTTGAGATGTCTCAGCTTGTCAAGTTGGTTTTCACTGGTGCGAGAGTTTCCTTCCTCGATCAGTCAGCTGGAGGCATTCTAGCTATTTGGGGTGGGCACCTCATATCAAAAAGTCTTTTTAAATGCTTCTTGAGGTTGTCATTTGAGTCACTTCTTCTGAGCATGTTACTTTTGCTGCTTTCCGCTTGTTGGTTGTAGAGATCCTTTTTGAACTTTAGTGGGGTATCAGTTTCCTCTTTGTGCCTCAACCCTAGCTGTGGCTTTCCGGGGACGGAAAGTTTTCATGGTGGGGAGAATTGTCACGCCCTGACTTCGCCTTGAGGTATGACCTTAATTTTAAATTTTTATTTCATAAGTTGAATCGCTCGCTTATTTAATTACTGGTGTTAAGTGCGGACTGAACCTGAAATGAGACCTTTGCTGTGGTGCTGATAAATGCGTATTTTCTCTACACTTCTGGGTGCGTGGGCAGAGCACAAGCGTAGCCGCGTGACCTTGCCTTTTTAGCGTGCGGTGCTTGCTACGCGAATGTTCTTTTTCCGGACGATTAACTTCGGCTTCAGAGTATTATTATTATTATTATTATATTATTGTATTGCTATTATTATTAATTTTTATTATGATTATGTTATTATTATTATTATTATTTTTATTATTATTATGATAATATCATTATTATTATTATTGCTAATAATATTACTGTTTTTATTGATTATTATGTTATTAGTATTATTATTACTATTGATATTATTATTATTATTATTATTATTATTATTATTATTATTATGACATTAAATATCATTAATTTAATTCATTGTGTTTAACTCCCCCCTATAAACCCTAGCCGCCACCCTCCACTCCCTTTTTTTATTTTCTTTTTCTTTTTTTCCCTTCTTTTTCTCTTTTCCTTCCTCCCCACGTTTTCCTTCTCTCTCCCTCGTTTTTCTCCTCCATCCGTGGTGGACCCCCACACCTCCTTCCTCCTCCGCCCCAGCCGGCTCTCCCTTCCTCCCCCTCTACCCCACGACCACGTCTCCACCTCGGCCGACCCCGCTACTCCCCTGCTGCACCCACGTCGGACCCGCATCGGCCACGCCTCCGCCTCGGCCGACCCCGCAGCTCCCCTGTTACACCCATGCCGGACCCGCGTCGGACCAGCCACCCCTCTCCGCCCCTGCTGCGCCCTGCTGCATCCACGCCAGACCCGCGCCCCCCTTCTTCTTCGCTTCTTCTTCTTCTCTTCTTCTTCTTCTCTCCTCCTCCTTCTTCTTCTTCTCTTCTTCTTCTTCTTTTTCTTTCTCATTCCTCTGCTCCGCCGCGCAGGTCAGTTTTTATTTTATTTTAATTTATTCTGCTATTTCACTTTATTTAATATGTTATTAAAATTTTATTATAAAATTATGATTTATGTGATCATTATTATTATTATAGCATTGTTATTATTAATATGTTAATATTATTATTATATCATTGCTATAATCATTATTATGTTATTATTATTATGTCAATAAAAATTTTATTATTATATTATTATTGTTACTATTATTACATTATTCTTATATTATTTTTATTACTATATCAATGTTATTATTATTATTATTATCATGATAATATTATTATGTTATTATTTTTATTATTGTGTTATTATCATTATTATTATGATTATGTTGTTATTATTATTTTTATTATATTATTGTATTGTTATTATTATTATTAAAATATTATTATTATTAATATTACTATGATTATTATTATTATGCTATTATTACTAAGTTATTGATATAACTACTATTATTTTTGTTATTATTATTAATATTACTATTATGTTAACATTATTATTGAACCTGTTTAGCGGTCTGCTGTTTTAGGACCCGTTGGATAGCTCGATACGGTGCGATCGTTGCGCAACTGAAATCTTGCGCCGTGTCACTTTTCCGTTCCTATTTGAGGTAGGTGGTTCCATGTCATTACTTCATTTAGATAATTTAATTTGTTTGTTTAGTTTAACTTAATATGTGCTATGGTTTAGTTGCAAGATGCAAATTATGTTTATAATGTTTTGGTAGAGCTGTAGAGGTTTTTCGAAAATGCATTTTAAAAATGGTGTAACATGCGTGCGTGATGAATGTTGCACTTTTCTTTAGAAATTGTCATTTTTATTCCTTTCGATTCTGTTGTGGTAAATTCTAGGAATGTCTAATAATGTTTTATAGTGTGCCAAAGAGGTTTTGAAAGGGGTGATTTGTGAAATTGATTTTGTAATGGTTTCTTTTGCATGCGATATGTTTCATAAGTTGAGGAATTGTTTATTTAAGTGGTGTTTTTAGTGTGAAACATGGTTGAAAGGTTTTTGAGGGTTGTTTGGTAGGTGCGAAAGGTTTTTTCAAGTCACTTTAGGTGTTTGTATATTTAAATAGACATTTTCAAAGTATATGAATCACTTTTGGTGTGTTTTCCTTGTTGTGTACCTTTGAAGTTGAAATGAAAAATTGTTTGAATGATGGAAAACAAGTTTTGACATGGTTACCTCGTGTATCATGTTTTAAAGTAACGCCTATGTATAAAATCAAGCTGTTTTTGGTGTAAGGTCTTCTTGTCTTTTCTGGAAATGATTTCAATAATAACTCAAATGATTTGTTGGTGTATTTATATGACGCTGAAATGGTTCTTTATAGGAGTTGAATATGATTTCACTTTTAAAGTGGTGTATTTTTATAAAAAGAGACATGTCGTGTGTGTGCGTCTTTGAAATAGTGCTTTGGTATGCAAATGGTGACTTTTGTGTGCAATATCTTGTTTGGTCTGCGAAATGAGAAAGAAATATATTATTTGAATGTGAAACTTGTTTGAGCGAAAGGGAAAACCCTGGGTATCTAGGTGGGCGGACTAGAACTAGTGCGCTAGTGAACCGGATGGGTGTCGTACCTGTTTCACTTAGCTGGATTGACGATTGCAACACTAACTAAACATGATATCTAAGGGTCGTGGCCTTCTAAGCCACATGTTCTGAGGGTCATGGCCTTCTAATCCACGTTTTCTGAGGGTCGTGGCCTTCTAAGCCACGTTTCACCGAGACACGAGGTTCTAGGGTCCCACTCGAGCTAGATGAACCTTAGAGGATTTACCCACAGTGCTCTACCATCAATGTTGTGGTGCCTTCTGTCAGTATATGGAGGACCAATTGGGTGTTAGTGTGTGTGTGAGTATGTGTGTGTGCGTGTGTGAGAGTGTGTGTGTGTGCCCATAATGAACTTTTCTTATCCTCTTTAAAATTGCATCTGTGAAATGAGTTCTTTTTAGTGTTTTTCTTTAGCATTTAGATTATAAATGTTTTCTTTAAAAGCATTTTTAAAGTATAATTTTGAATAATCACTTTAAATTGTCTTTTGATATTGTGGCATGGAACCATTTCTCGGTGGCATCCTACTGGGCTTTTAGCTCACACCCTGCATACACCCTTGGGTGTATGTAGATTCTGTTTCTTCTGTATTCCAGGTTGCGACTTCGTGCTCAGTGATGGTGGTTCAGGTTGCAGTTGGTCTTCTTATGCAGAATGGTGTTGATGTGGTCTCACTTCTGCTGGGAGGTTGAGTATGAGTTTTAGTTTCCGCTGTCGTCTTTTCTTTTTAGTTATTATTTCGAGTTGTAGACCTTAAACTTGTTCATAGTTTAAAGGCACGTTTCGTTGTCTATTTCTAATTTCAGTTTATCTATCTTGTTAGTTGGTTTTTCTGTCTTTTATTTTGGGTAAAACCGTTCCCACTTGTTAAACTTGATACCCAGGCACTTGTGCCAGCCCGTGGGGATCAGGAATGCCCTTCAGGCCACGTCGCGGACCGGGTCGGGCGCCGGGTCGAATGGCAACCCGACCTGGTTCATGACATAAATATAAAAAATACTTATGTTGTCATTATTTTACCACTTTGACAATAATACCCAAGACAAGAAGAAAGTGGAGATAGAATAACCATAACTTATCTATGGGAAGGATGAGGTTGAATCCCAAACATCATCCTCATATTATGAAATCATTCCTTTGATAATGGCTTGGTGAACACATCATAAATTTGTTACTTTATAAGAATATGTTCCAATTTTAACTCATTTCTCTCTAAAATTTCCATCATGGAATGATATTTGATATCAATGTGTTTTCTTCTTGAATGTTGAAATATATTCTATGATAAATTTATAGAAATTTTATTATCACATCCCAAGAGAAGTGGAAACATCACTTCAACCTTCAATTCTTCCAATTATTCCATCATCCACATTAACTGAGTTGTGCCATGAGTTACAAGTATATATTTTTCTTTAGTCATGGTTAAATTCATAGAACTTTATTTCTTAGAGTGTTAACAAACACCCCCATCTCCAAGATAGAAAACTCCCCTGAGTGTTGACCTCTAATAATTAACACAGCCTACCAAATCTACATCTATGTTATCAAATAGATAAATCTTCCATTTTTTCCATATTTTAACCCAAAATCTATTATGATTATGGTGTATCTAAAAATATTCTCCCTATTATTAAAATGAGTCTCTTTTGGTGCACCTTGATACCTTGTAGAAAATGTGACAACATACATAATAACTAACCTCAAAACAATGAGGTAAAACTAACATCCAATAATATTTTTAAAATCCTTTTTGTAAGAACCCAGATCTTCATTTTAGGCGTGGATCTTGTTTTCAGGTTGTTTTTTAGGAAAAGGAAGAAATGTGGTTTTTCTAAGTACACATCATGTACTTATGAGTACACACCGTGTACCTAGATTGCCACGTACAACTGCGTACTAGCCGTGTAATGGCTGAGTACATGGCCGTGTGGTGACCTGATAGACCTCTTAAGTTAGGGGCCAGTTAAGGATACTACACGACATGTAGTTTTAATGAACACACCATGTACTTTTATTTTTATTTGATATATTAGAGAGGGGTCGCGTCTTATGTCCAGATACGTCTTCTTCTCCCTAAGGTTTGTACATGAGAGTGACAGAACGACTAACAAACTACAAACCCCTCTCGATTCTCTATCCAAGATTTGATTGAGACACCATCGGGTGAATTGGAATCCCACCAGTGAGTTCTCAAATACTATAGAGACTTTCTTTCCAATTCCTCCTCTTTTGTGAGTTATTTAAGTTTGGCCATTTTCACCCTTTTGTAGATCTACACTAATTTAGGTCGATTCAAGGGCCGACGTTCATGTATATCGATCGTACACTATCGAGGTAGGTGGTTTGTGTCTTTAATTGTGTTGCCTTGGATTATATATTCTTAAAGTGCTACATAAACACATTTGGGGTATTGCTTGATTTGGAATTTAACCCTATTTATCACCTACTATGAATTATTTAATTTATAAAGGGTAGTTGCTAATGTGTAAGGTGTGATACCTTGTTTATGGGACACCCCATGGGTGCATTTACCTTGATTGATTAATTATGGCCATTTGGTCTAGGAGGCTTATTAGGATAGCCTTGTTTTTCAAGCCTTTTAATGTTTGTATGGAGTAGTTTATTATATTAAATCATGTGATATGCTTTGTGAATGTTTATACATTTAGTAGTTTTAGATTACATGAGCTGCTTTGATATAATATGCGTACATGTTTTCTAATGTACCGCAAGAGCCTTGTACCAGGAATACTAAGGGGACTTCCATATTATTTACATAGGACCATGAAGCCCTTGGTGTATATGATAAACGAAAAGGTAATATACCATGAGAGATTTTCCATAGGGTTTTTATTTAATGAATTCATTTATGCTATATTGACCTGGGGGTATTGACTGTGAGAGATACCCAGGTGGTCATTTTATAATTTATTGATGATATGTTGACCAAGGGGTATTGACCATGAGATCTTCCCAGGTGGTTGTTTATAATTGATCTATACTATGTGGAACCAAAGGGGTTAGACCATGAGATCTTCCTAGAGGGTGGTTTATGAATAATTGAATGATTGTGATGAGTTTACAAAGCCAAAGCAAAAGCTTGGACTCAGTTTTACTTGATTGTTTAGATGGTACTCTGAGACATCTTTTTTGGTACTTACATAGGGTATACAAATCTTAGGATAGATCCCAAGGCTTAAATGATTCAAAAAATTGAATAATAAATGTAAATGAATGTAATTGAAAACTCTAGGATTGTTTACTTTTGAGTAATTACTAGTTTATTACTTAATTATTGCATATTACCTGCTATATATATATTTACTGAAAGTTAGACATAGATATTTTGGGGGTTTCCTACTAGGATTCATCTCACACCCTATTTGGGTCATGTGTTAGACCCAAGCAGATTATACAATTGTAGGTATAGATAGGGGCAATCACCCTTCTTCATCAGGTACTTGATTATTGTTGGAGCAGGAGAGCATGAGAGCAAGATGAGGCTTTAGATGCTGTTGGAGTTTACTTGATTTTTTATAATTTGGTTTTTATATTGTATTTCCATCATTGTGTCTTGTTTGGATGCTTTCCTAGACACATGTTACACACATCATTTATATATATGCTCCAGTTATTTTATTACTATCAGTCTTCCACTGTTTACTTTTGCTGTATGGTATCACTGCTTCCTCTAATTTTTACTATTTGTTTTCTACTGTGTATACTCTTCCAATGAGGGAATATTTTCCCCATTATCACACCTTGTCCCTCGCTTCTAGTCGGCATCCTCTGGAATTTGGGGAAATACGCTTGATGTTGTGTGACTAACTGGGTTCGAGGCACCTTTGGGCGACACCCGGATCTGGGATATTACAAAGTGGTATCAGAGGATTTTATTTTAAGTTATTACTTAATATTTGGAGCCAATATATGGGGATAGGAAGAAATAGGTAGTTGGTAATTAGATATTCCTAGGATTATCTAACCTGTGTATTGGAAAAATCCAAGTTACCTCAAATATTGCATTTTTTATGGTTTTACAATTATTACAGTTGATTTGATTTCACCGTTGGGTGATTCACTTGTTTTGTGATGTTATGACTGATATCATTGTGGTTATATTTCTTTTTCAACCTAATGTGATGAGGGTATGACATATCATGCATTATTTAGGCACTTTCTAGAGATCACATGTCATGCATTCTTGTTATGTCATTTAGGGTGAAAAACTGATTGCATGCTGTTGTGATAGATTTTTTTCTAGATATGCATGATGTTGTGATAGATACCATGATATAAATACCTTCTATTTTGATAGGGTATTGGTATATGTAAAGTTTCATTTGGATAGATTCCAAGCTTTGGTCCCTGAGGTTTTATGTGCCCTCTTGGATCAGAATTTAGTGGATCATGTCTGAACTTTAATGGAATTCATTTAAGATATGAGATAAATAAGGATTTCAAACATTGATTCTTAGGGAGTATGGGATCTCAGAGATCAGAAATTGTAATGCCTTGTACAAATTTTAATATTTTGGGTGTTTTGGAGAATTTTCATAGGCTTAATATCTGGAAAACCCAGAAAACATGACGTGTGATGCTATGAACACACACCATGTGTTCTTCTATTCTGGAAGAAGGGAATTTTCTTAAGTACACACCATGTACCATATTTACATGCTGTGTAGTTGTTTACCATGTGGATGACTGTGTGATTAGGGACACAGGGTTGGTAAAATTTTGGTAGAACACACCGTGTACTGGTATTACAAGCCGTTCTGAATCGACTATATATCCAGCCATGTGAATAATGAAACAGATGGATGGAACTTTAGTTGCACACACCGTGTCTAGAGTATGCACACATTATAGTGTTACACAAGTATAACCATGTATTTCTAGCCATGTAGAAGTACCTAGGTAGGATGGAATGTTCAAGTACACACTGTTTCTCTATAGGAACACGCCGTGTGTATGGGGTGTTACACGACCAGGTTGGAAGAGGTACACACCCATGTTAAGGAATCAAGGGAACACACTGTGTAGTGGTTTTACACACCGTGTAACCCTATTTTGTAAAAATTGAATGTTTTACTTATCCTCTTCCATTCTTTCACTTCTATTTTTCAATCCTTGATAATATTTTACTAAGGTTTTCACTTGACCTTGTAGAGTCATGCCACCGAGACACCATTTAGTTGTATGATAGGTAAAAGGAGATGATCAGACACCAGAAATGGTAGATCAGAGACTACATAAGATCCTTCCTTCGTGCTCGTCTTGGAACCAAATATTATACCTGATACAGGTGATGATGCATAGTTATGTCAATGCTATATGAGGATGATAAAAACTTTTCAAGGAACACCGCATCCCACCACGTTTATGGAAGAGCTACATGGGTGTTATAGTAGTAGCATCCTCCCACTTTTTCAGGGGATGGAGAGCCTTAGGCTGAAGAGTCATGGTTGGAGGCCATGCTTTCTATTTTTGAGCATATGGAGATGCCTCCTAAGAAGAGGGTGAATATCGCGACTTACATGCTATGTGATTCCACCAAGAGATGGTGGGATGCCATCTCACAGGTGGGATGTCATTAGGATATGAATTGGGAAGATTTCCAAAGTAACTTCTATGATTACTTCTACCTCGAGATGTTGAGGTCCAACCAATATCGGAAGTTCATGCATTTGAAGTAGGGTCCTCTTTCAGTGATGGATTATTCCTCTCACTTTATAGATATTTAACTCTTAGCACCTGTTCTGGGGGGTGATGAGTTATCAATGGCTAGGTGATTTGAGTATGGTCTTAGGTATGACACTCAATATTAGGTGAATGTTTTTAGGTTGACTTCAGTGACTGCTATAGTAAATCAGGTGCTGATAACCTAGTGCAATATGAGGGAGTTTGGAACTTCAAGCCTGGGTGGTTAATCATCCAGGGTTGGTACTCCTTCAACCGATATTAGGAAGCACCATAGGGAGCCTTCAAATGGTGATTCAGTAGAAGGGATGTAACTTTAGGTTTCCAGGTGAGGTGCTACCGGTGTGGGAATAGTGGGAACATGATACCTTAGTGCCCGAGAGACCTAGTTGAGTACCGATATTGTGGAAAGATGGGTCATCTTCAACATTTTTACTAGATGTTCTCACCAGTAGCTAGTGAGAGGGGATCTGTTATGACTCCATGATAGAGAGTAGCACCACCCATTTCTCCTTAGTTAGAGAACTGGAGTTATTCATGCTGAGGTGGTGGTCATGGCCATGGAATCCATATGATAGGTTTTCAACGACAGTAGGGTGGATCAGCTCAGGGTATCCATGAAGGGTTGTAGGTCCGCGATATAGTTTAGACTTTTGCAATGGAATAGACCCAATAGAAGAAGAATCTCGGACCCTCTACGGTTATAGGTACAATTCTAGTTGCCTCAGTTTTAGATTATATTATTTTTGATATAGGGGGTTCCCATAGTTTTATATATGTTTCTATTGTGGAGAACCTTGGGATCTGTATCTTTACTTATAATGATGTTATGATGCTAGACACTCTGTTGGGGATTATGATGACTAGTGTATGTCAGTGCAAGGAGTTCCCTCTTGATGTTGGTGGGTGCCACTTCATATGGAACCTCTATGTCTTGGAGATGATAGGCTTTGATGTCATTCTTGGAATGGGATGGTTGGTCTCCTTCTAGGCCTTTGTTGACTAATATTTCTTTAGGGCGAATTTTACATCACTAGAGGGTAGATATTTTCTACACAAGGGATAATGGGATGTCTAGGAGAGCAGAGCTTGACCCGAGCATCATGGGTTAGGTGGAATTATAGCCTAAGTTGCTAGTTTATATCTGGATGACCAGGGGACTTCACAGATGGACTTTCCTCCAGTGGTGGATCATTTCAGAGATGTCTTTTTGGATGAATTTTTAGGTTTACCTGTCCTTTTTACAAAGAATGTGGATAGTACCCTCAGACTTTGTGTGGATTATCGGAAGCTGAACTAGTTGATGGTCAAGAACTGATATCCCTTATCAAGGAGTGATGATATCTTTGATCAACTTTGAGGAGCTTAGGTGTTCTCAAATATTGACTTGAGATCCAATTATCATCAGTTTCACATTAGACAATTATATGTACCTCTTACAACCTTTCGAACTAGGTATGATCTATACGAGTATTTGGTTATTCCATTTGGTCTCACGAATGTGCTGACAGTTTTCATGTCATCGATGAACCAAGTGTTCCATCCTTACTTGGATTATTTTATGGTAGTCATCATGGATGATATCTTGGGGTACTATCACACTCAACACATCCATGCCATCCATCTTGAGATCATATTGATTACACTGAGAGAACATCAGTTATATGCTAAGCTCTCAAAGTGACACTTTTGGATGGACCAAATTCATTTCGTAGGTAATGTTATCTTAGAGATAGTATTATCAATAAACCCACATAAAGTGAGAGCAGTAGTTTCCTAGGAGTATCTGAAGAACATGTTTGAGGTATGAGGTTTTTTGGGGATAAATGGTTACTAAAAATTCTTTATTTAGGAATTTTTATGCTTAGTAGTGCCACTGACGAGCCTGACTAAGAAGGGTGTGAAGTACCCATGGATAGATTCCTATGATTCAACATTTCAGGAGTTGAAGGGGAGATTGACTTCAGCATCGACCTAGATTTTACCAAAAATAGGTAAGAGTTACACTATTTACTGTAACACATTAGGTATTAGGATGGGAGTAGTGCTTATATAGGGAGAATGAGTTGTTGCATATGGGTCTCAGTAGTTAAGAACACATGAGAGGAACTACCCTACACATGATCTCAAGCTAGATGTAGTTGTGCATGATTTACACTATTAAAGACATTACTTATTGGGAGAGAATTTTTTGGTGTACATAGACCACAAAAGACTCAAGTACATCATTACTCATAATGATCTAAATTTGAGATAACGAATGTGGGTTGAGTACCTTCAGTATTTTGACATTGAGCTTACCTACATGCTTGGGAAAGGAAATGTAGTGGCTGATGCGTTGAGCAGGAGGACTCAGATATAGGTAGTTCAGGATGCTATTAGCGTTTGGTAGCTTATGGCTATGTTATCTAAGATGCTATAACAACCCTATTTTTATTACATACTTAATCATGATTTATTACATAAAACCTTCACTTGATACAACATAGAAGATTGAGAGGTATAGTGTATTTGGGGATTAGGAACATTAAATAATTACTTAAAACATGAAACACAACATCTTTATTGAAAACTTCCTTTACATGACCACTAAATTCCCTCGTACTTAGCATTTTAGGGGATAACCTGAGGACATGCATAAGAAAAGGGTGATCTATAAAGACCAATAAGGGAATAAACATGGAATAACATGAGAAATAAAATACATGTTAGAAAAAAGGCATATCAATGGAGCACAAGAGAAACATGAACATAAAGGCATGATATAGTATGATTATCATAACATGGAAATGTGGAAATAACACTTAACATGGTATTATCATGAGCTAAGGATCATCACACATGGAGAATGAGTAAACCCTCATTGCACTTGAATTAGCATGAGTAAACCCTCATTGCAGTTGAATTATCATGAATAAACCCTCATTTCACTTAAATTAGCATGATTAAACCCTCTTTACACTTGAAGTATCATGAAACTAATCTTTACCCAATGCATTGGAGCGCTATCAGGGCACACCCTTCTTAAACATTTCATTTCTTACATAAGTGTTCCACATGGATCATAAAAAGTGGATTCATTAAACTTCATAATTTATTCCACAATAAAGGAATATGGAATTCATACATGAAAATATATAATCAATAAGTAAATGTGCATAAAGGTGAATACCCTTGATAGAGAAATGGGCATGGTATTCACTACACAAAGAATTTGGCTTGGAAAATCATGGTTCAATTTCGACAGTGTAAAGACGTGACATAAGAACTCATAAAAATGGTTGATGAGAGAGAAAGGGGTGTATCATCATATTTACAGGAAAAGGACAGTAAGGGGGTCATATAGATACATGTACCAAGACAAGTAATTTAATTTGGATTCATAATACAAAATAATTGCTTGAATGTAAATGAGGAGAGATAAATTCCTTACAGAATTTTGGCATGGTAACAAGTGTAAATGGGAGGCATTAATGAGAGATAAAGGGGTCTCTCATCATTAAAAAATAAAGAGGGATGTATGGGGGAGGTGAAAAATCTTACCCCAACATTTATAATTCAAAATAAAAGGACATAACAATATAAGGAAACTTGGGCATAAATAAAGAAAGTGAGAATACCATACTTGGAAGTGTGATCCCAATGGTTTGGGAGGGGCTTGAGAGAGGCTTCTTGGGAGCTTGGGGTGCCTTGGGAAGATTATAGAGAGAGGAGGACATAGGTTGGAATAACTCAAAAGGCTTTGAGTGAAGGGGAAGTGGGAGATAGGGTGGGTTTATATAGGAAAGGAGAGGGAATTATTTATTATTTAAATTTGGGACACCACACATTAAACTAATCCAAACCACAAACCAGCCCATGGTTTTTACCCATGGTTTTTTTCAAAGGGGAGTGGAAAACAATATTTTATAAGTCCAATGGGCAAACTTTTTAAAATAATAGGGTTTCTTATTTGGAGGTGAGTCATACTCTCAAGGAAAACAATTTAAAAAGACAAAATGTTTTATAAGTATTAGAGGGTTCACTAAGGATTTGTAAAATAAATAAAATAAATCTAAAACCACATTATTTTAATGGTAAAACATATATTGGATGAACAATATTGTTTATAGTATTTTATTACATCACCATTGGGTCATTATGATGTCATAAAACACATTATATATTTAAACAATATTTAATTTTTACCCAAAAATTCACCATTGGATAATTTTGATGTCTTGATTCCAAAAATAATATTCATTTTATCTAAATAATTTTCTAAATATGTGAATTTTTACTTTTAAAATAAAAACCGATACTTATAAAAAATTCATGGGTTTCGACAAAAATAGCTTTCAAACCTTAATAAAAATCAAAATTGTATTCATAATAATTATATGGTCATTTATATTTAATAAAAATTAATTTAGTAATAATATTTAATTAAAATATTATTTAATTCAAAAATCCATTAATTCATCAAAATATATTTCTTAATTGAATATTAACTAAAAAAATACTATTTTTTCTTTAAAAACTATTTACAAAGTCACAATAATAAAATGAATGTATATTCTCTATACAAAATAATGTACATAGTGCTAGGGTCTTGTTATAACACCCACATTATACTAAAGGGTAATATGTGCAATGGTGATAGACTCTTGGGGTGGCTTGAAAAACATTGCTCGGGTGGTAATCTCTATTAACTTACACTTCTCCCATAGTCGGTTCTGCTCAATCTTAATGTGTTCAAGCTCAGATTGGGATTGGTCAAGTCTACTAGGATTCGTATGAGGCAGTTCTACTGGATGAGGCCATCACTTCCTTTGTCCGAGTAAATTGGATTTGTTAAAGCCCTATATTTATACTAATCATGTGATCACTGTTCAACAACTATATTAAAAATTGTCACAATTATTAATGGTATTTAAAATCCAGAAACATAAAAAAAGTACATATGTTATATAATCATTTCACATATGAATACATTTAATTGGATCAACATGAATTTTCATTTGATAAAATTTTGGGATGTTACAATCTTCCCCCCTTAAGAAATTTCACCCTTGAAATTTTCTTTTACCACACTAAAATATATGTGGGTAACTCTACTTCATCACTTCCTCCGATTCCCATGCCACTTATTCAAACTTTTGGTTTCACCACAACACCTTGATGAGGGGCATTGTCTTATTTCATAGAACTTTTTCTCTACGATTTAATATCTTCACTGGTTTCTCATCGTAAGAAAGAACATACTCTAACTATAATAACTCTAAAGAGAGTACATGTGAAGGGTCTAGTATGTACCTCCTTAAGAGGGATACATGAAAGACATCATATACTTTGTCCATGGTAGTTGGAAGTGCTAGTAGATAGGCCAAAACCCCGACACGATCAAGAATCTCGGAGGGGCCTATGTACCTATGAATTAACTTCCCTTTATTTCCAAACCTCAAGACCTTATTCCATAGAGATATATGTAGAAATACCATGTCTCCAACTTTGAACTCAAGGTCTCATTGATAGTTATCTGCATAAATCTTCTGTCGACTTTGGGATGCCCTGATATGATGCTGAATAGTGTTCACCTTCTTCACCATTTATTCAACCAGTTCAGGTCCTAGCATCTTACGCTAATCGACTTCATCCCAACACACCAATGTTCTTCACCTTTTCCCATAAAGGGATTCATATGGTTCCATTCATATTCTTGAGTGGAAACTGTTGTTATAATAGAACTCAACCAGAGAAAGATATTGATCCCATCCTCCTTTGAAGTCCATTGAGCATGCTCTCAACATGTCCTCAAGTGTCTAGATAGTCCGCTCAGATTGGCCATCAGTTTGAGGATGATAATCCATACTGAAGTTCATCTTAGTATCTAAATCATGTTTAAGACTATTCCAAAACATAGAGGTGAATCTTGGATCTTGATCAGATACAATAGATAGTGGTAATCCATGCAGCCTTACCACATATTTTATGTATATCCATGCCAGTTGATCCAGTGAGAAATCCTTCCAAATTACAATGAAGTGTACAATATTTGTAAGATGATCCAGAACAACCTAGATAGCATTTTTTCCTTTGGATGTCTTTCGAAGTTCGATGATAAAGTACATGGAGATGTTATCCAATTTCCATGCTGGTATGGGTAATGGTTGCAACATCCCATGAGACTTCTGTCTCTCAGCCTTCACTTGCTGACACACCAAGAACTTTGATGTATATTCAACGATCTCCTTCTTCATTTTATCCCACCAATAATCCTCTCATAGATCTCGATACATCTTTGTGTTTCCTGGGTGGATGGAGAAATTTGAACTATGTGCATCATCCAAAATCTCTTTCTTCAGCTCTGGACTTGATGGGACACATAGACTTTTCCCAAATCTCACAATTCCTTCTTCATTGACATTTAACTATGAGGATTTTCCTTTTCTGACAGTTTCCACCTTCTTCTGAATTCCCACATCATCCTTTTGAGCATCCTTTAACCTTTCAAAAAGAGATGGTTGAACAATAATTTGTGAAAGGATTGATTATATTCCCTTATTTATGATTCCCATGTCCATCTTCATCAAATCCAAGAAGATTGGATCCTTTTCAATTATCATTAATGATAGAATTGCAGGATCCTTTCTACTTAGATCATATTCTACCTTGTTTGCTTTCCCAGGGTGGTAATGAATTGAGAAGTTATAGTCTTTGATTAGCTCTAACCATCTCCATTGGCACATATTAAAATCTTTTTGTGTGAATATATACTTGAGGATTTTTTGGTCCTTATATATTTCACACTTCTCCCCAAAGAGATAATTCCACCAAATTTCTAAAGCGAAGATCACTGCAGCCAACTCCAGGTCATGTGTTGTATAGTCCTACTCATGAAATTTCAATTTACTTGAATCATAGGTAATTAATTTGTCATTTTTCATCAACACACAGCCCATTACCTTTTTCGAATAATCACTAAATACCACAAAAATATCTCCACTCGTGGGTAATGTGAGCACGAGCATAGTGATAAGCCTCATTTTCAACTCCTTGAATATTTCTTTATATTCATCACTCCAAGAAAACTTTTCTCCATTATGATTTAGCTTGGTAAGAGGGTTTGACAATCATGAGACATTTTTCACTAATATGAAATAATATCCATCTAACCCCAAGAAGCTATAGATATCTGTTACAGATGTTGGCCTTGACCATCCCTCTATTATAGCTGTCTTAGAGGGATCCATAGATATCCCATTACTTGTGATGATATGGCCCAAGAATGAGACCTCCTTCAACCAAAACTCACACTTTCTATACTTTTCATAGAGATTCTCCTTTTGCAAGGTCTCTAGTACAGTTCTTAGATGCACCTTATTCTCCTCTTTGGTTTTGGAGTATATTAGAATATCGTCTATAAAGACTACCACAAAGTTTTCAAGGTAATCTCTAAAGATTATATTAATCAAGTCCATGAAGATTGGTGGAACATTATTGAGTCTGAAAGGCATTACTATGAATTCATAGTGCCCGTATCTTGTACAAAAAACAGTCTTGGGGATATCTTCCTTCTTCACCCTTACTTGATAATATCCTGACTGTAAATCTACCTTGAAGAAGTATTGTGATCCACACAGATGATTGAACAAGCCATTAATTAGTGGAAGAGGGTACTTGTTCTTTATCATGGTTTTGTTAAGATCAGGATTATCGATGAAAAGGTGCATTGACCCATCCTTCTTCTTGACAAAGAGGACTGGTGCACCCCATGGTGAAGCACTTGGGTGCATAAAACCTTTATCGAAATTCTCATAGAATTGTTTCTTCATGTCCTCAAGCTCTACAACAACCATTCTATATGGAGTCTTGGATATTGGAAATTCCCCAAGTATAAGGTCAATTGAGAATTCAACATCTCTTTTAGGAGGAAGACTGAGCACTTCCTCAGGAAACACTTCAATGAATTTTCTCACAATTGGCATGTCTTCCAAGATGGTTGCCTCCTTAGACTTAATCATCTGAGCCGGATACGCATTTTCATAGGGCAATAATATCCACTATTGAGATGATGGTGCTAAAGAATATTCATCTTCCTCCTTGAACTTGTATAGAATCGGGGGTCGATTCTCCATATGGATAGTGATTTCCCTCTCACAGAAATTTATATTGGCTCTATATAAGGAAACACAATCCATGACAATAATTGCATCAAATTCCACTAGAGGGAGTATGATGAGGTTCACTGGGAAGTTCAATCCACAAATTATGATAGAGGAGTAGTTATATTCACGAGATGCAAAGATTTCCCCATTTTCTGTACTCACCAACATCTTCACTTCCATGATTTTTTGTGGTGTTGGGATTGTTCTAATAAACTTTTGGGATAGAAAAGAATGAGTATAACCAGAATCAAAAAGTATATTGGATATTCTTGAATGAATAAATAGAATACCAGTCACCACTTCATTGTCAGGGTTCACTTCGACTGTAGTGATGGAAAAAGATCTCCCTTACTGCCTTGGAGGTTGTTGGTTGCCTCTGAAAACCCTTAGCTCAGAGAACTGATTTGCAAGATGGCCCAGTTCTTTGTAGTTGAAGTAATGAACAATGCTTTGAGAGTAGAATGGAGCATTCCTATACTCTATTGCAACCACATGTTCTTTCTTATTAGCAGTTAACGACTAGTTTCCCTTCTCTTCCACACCTAAAGCATTTCCTCATCCCCTTCAGGCAATTTCTAGGGTGATTCTTTCCACACCTTTGGTAAGTGGGGTGTTGGGTTTTCTTAGCATCATTGGATTTATCCATCAGACTTCCAAAATTGAAGTCCACCTTATGCTTCTTATTCCCATGATACCCATGAGATTTTCCGATCTCTATTTTGACCTTGAGGGCACATCAGACAATTTCTTCATAGCTGTCAAAGTCACGGATCACTAGGGATTTCCACATGCTAGGTTTCAGCCCACCAAAGAAGTGGTTAACCTTGCATTTGGGGGTAATGACAAAGTCAGAGGTGTATCATGCAAGCCTTGTGAAGTTTGACTCCTACGCTTTGATGGATTCATCGTCTTTTCGCTTGAGGGCAAGGAAGTCCCTTTCCATCTTAAGTCAGAGGGTGCATGGGAAATATTTATAAAAAAACATCTTCTAGAAATCCTTCCATTCCAACGTCTCGATCTCCTCCTCAGGCTTCATATTTCTGATTAATGTCCACCATTTATTAGCTTCACCCTCCATATGATAAACAACCATAAGAACCTTCTCTTGTTCAAAACATTGAAGGATGAAGAAGATCTTTTCAATGGAGTTGATCCATTGTTTGACGATTGAGGGATCAGATGATCCATTAAAAGTAGGAGGCCTTTGTCTCATGAAGCTCTCGATAGTGACTTGTTATTTCGTGGGGGGGGGGGGGGTTGAACATTCCTCTTGATCCATGTTTCTATTCAAATCTTGATTTAACTGAGAGAGTATCATGACAAAGTTCACGATTACTGCTCCCATCAGATTGGGTATCTCATTAGAACAGTCATCACATTGATCTTCACATCGGTTTTTAGCCAGAGTCCTCCTATTACTGGACATTGGTTGGAATAAAAGGAAAGTTAGGGGTAGCACATAAAGGGTAATCCAAGGACAAAACAGATGACTTATAAATAAATTTTATTTCCCTAACTTATGATTCTATAGGCTTCAGTCTATGTTATCCACGATCTACTTTCTAACTTATATTCTTAGGGGAATTTTTTTAATTACCTTAATATTGGTTCATACGAAGCTTGTGAATTTACCAAATCATATCCACTGGGAGTGTCATAACCAAGAGCGCATCAATGCCCATTGTTGTGTACCAGGATAACCTAGGTCAACCCCAAAACTCCTTGTTAAAGTTTTCACTCCTTGTTGGATATTTCACTCCTTGGTATATCTATTCCAGAGTTTCCTATACTTTCTTGTATCCATATAGGGATGTATTTTCTTGATAAACCCCTTACTCAATACTCACCACAATTTAGGGATGATTTTATTATACTTAATCTTTTCTATAAGGCTTTACTACGATTTTCAAATCCTAATCCCAAAAATAACTAAACTTATCATCTGATACCAACTATAACAACCCTTATTTTCATTACATACTTAAACATGATTTATTACACAAAACCTTCACTTGATACAACATATAATATCAAGAGGTATAGTGTATTTGGGGATTAGGAACATTACATAATGAATTAAAACATGAAACACAACATCTTTATTGAAAAATCTCTTTTTATGACCACTACATTCCATCGTACTTAGCATTGCATGGGATAACCTAAGGACATGCATAAGAAAAGGGTGAGCTATATAACCCAGTAAGAGAATAAACATGGAATAACATGAGGAATACAATACATGTTAGAAAATAGAAATATAAATGGATCACAAGATAAAAATTAACATAAATTCATTATATAGAATGATTATCATAACATGGAAATGTGGCAACAAAACTTAACATGGTATTAGCATGAGCCAAGGCTCATTGCACATAGAGCATGAGTAAACCCTCATTGTACTTGAATTAGCACGAGTAAACCCTTATTGCACTTGAATTAGCATGATTAAACCCTCATTTCACTTGTATTAGCATGAGTAAACACTCATTGAACTTGACGTATCATGGTACTAATCTTTACCCAATGCATTGGAGTGCTATCAGGGAGCACACTTCATAAACATTTCATTTCATGTATAAGTGTGCCACATGGATCATAAAACATGGATTCATTAAACTTAATCATTTATTACATGATAAAGAAATTTTTAATTACTACATGAAACTATATAATAAATAATTAAATGTGCATAAAGGTGAATACCCTTTATAGAGAAATGAGCATGGTATTCACTACACAAAGAATTTGGCTTGGAAAATCATGGTTCAATTTCAGCAGTGTAACAGCGTAACATAAGAACTCATAAAAATGGATGATGAGAGAGAAAGGTGTGTCTCATAATATTTACGTGAAATTTATAGTAATGAGGTCATATAGATACATTTACCAAGATAATTAATTGAATTTGGATTCATAATATAAAATAATTGCTTGAATGTAAATGAGGAGAGAGAAATTCCTTATAGAATTTCAGCATGGTAATAGGTGTAAATGAGTGGAATTAATGAGAGATAAAGGGGTATCTAATCATTAAAACATAAATAGGAATGTATGAGGGAGGTGAAAAATCAAACCCCAATATTTATAATTGAAAATAAAAGGGAATAACAATATAAGGAAACTTGGAAATAAATAAGGAAAGTGAGAATCCCTTACTTGGAAGTGTGATCCCAAAGGAATGGTAGGGCCTTGAGAGGGGATTATTGGGAGCTTGGGGAACCTTGGAGGATTCTATATAGAATAGGGAATAGGTTGTATAAACTCCAATGTATTTTGGTGAAGAAGAAGTGGGATCTTGGGTGGGTTTATATTGTAAAGGAGAGAGAATTCTTTATTATTTAGGTTTGGGACACCACACATTAAACTAATAAAAACCACAAACCATACCATGGTTTTTGCCCATGGTTTTTTCCAAAGGGGAGTGGAAAAAAATATTTTATAAGGTCAATGGATGAAATTCTTAAAATAATAGGGTTGATTATGTGGAGGTGAGTAACACTCTCAAGGAAAATAACTTAAAAAGATAAAATGTTTTATAAGTCCTGGAGGGTCCACTAAGGCTTTGTAAAATAAATAAAATAAATCTAAAATAACATTATTTTAATGGTAAAACATATATTTACCGAACATAAATTTTATAGTATTTTATTACATAACTATTGGGTCATTATGATGTCATAAAACATATTATATATTTAAACAGTATTTAATTTTTACCCAAAAATTAAACTCTCTCAGAAAATTATGAAAAATTCACCATTGGATAATTTCAACATCCTTATTTTGAAAATAATATTCATTTTATCTAAATAATTTTCTAAATATGTGAATTTCTAATTTTAAAATAAAAACTAACATAAAAAATTCATGGGTTTTGAAAAAAATATCTTTCAAACATTAATAAAAATCACAATTGTATTCATAATAATTATACGATCATTTATATATAATAATGATTAATTTAGTAATAATATTTAATTAAAATAATATTTAATTCAAAAATCCATCAATTCATCAAAATAGATTTATTAATTGAATATTAACTAAAAAAATACTATTTGTTCTTTAAAAACTATTTACAAAGTAATAATAATAAAATGAATGTATATTCTATATAGAAAATAATTTACATAGTGCTTGGGCCTTGTTACATAACCCCTTATAACACCCGTATAAGACCGAAGGGTAAGGTGTGTGATGGTGACAGAATCTTGGGGTGGCTCAGATAACATCGCTCGGGTGGTAATATCTATTAACTTACACTTCTCCCATAGTTAGTTCCGCTCAAGCTTAACGTGTTCAAGCTCAGCTTGAGCTTGGTCAAGAGCGAAGCCCAATGATGCCACCTCCTTTTCGAGATCCGACAAATGGGATTCATACGGGGAAAGTATACTGGATGAGGGCATCACTTCCTTTGTTTGAGTAAATTGGATTTGTTAAAGCCTTATATTTATGCTAATCATGCGATCACTATTCTACGACTATATTAGCAATGATCACAATTCTTAACAGTATTTTAAAATACAGAAACATAAAAAAGTTCATATATTATATAACCATTTCACATATTAAGACATTTAATTGGATCAATAGGAATTTTCATTTGATAAAAGTTTGGGTCATTACAGATTCCTTTGGAGGTGCAAAAAAAATAGGGGAAGACTTTTATTTATTCTATAATTGTTACATCTACTCTACTGGATCGATTAAGAGTGAGGCAGCTATCAGATTCTGATGGCCTAGTCCTACGGGAGAGTGTGTTAGGTGAGGAACCTACTCCTGGGTGGACCATATGAAATGATGAGGTTTTTAATTTTCATGGGCATGTATGGGTGTCAATAGACATACACGAGGAGCTTCTATGAGATTTTCATTCATCAATATGGGAAGTTCATCCTGGTGTCACTAAGATTTATCAATATCTATATCATCAGTATTGGTGGACAGGTATGAAGAGGGATGTAGCTGGTTTTGTTATGAGATGTTCCACCTATCAGTAGGTGAAGGTGGAGCATCAGTGACCAGAAGGGCTATTACAGCAGTTACCCATTCTTGAGTGGAAGTGGAATGATGTCACGATGGATTTATTGATGGGTTTACCAAGTTCACCCAGAGGAAATGATGTTTTATGGGCTGTTGTTGATAGACTCATGAAGGTTTCACATTTCCTTCCGATTCAGAAAACCTTCAGCGTTGATGAGCTTGGAAAGTTGTACATATGAGAGATTGTACGTTTTCATTTTGTTCTATACTCTATCGTTTCAGATAGGGACGCCCAGTTTACTTCACAAGTTTAAAAGGGACTACAGGGGGATTTGGGTACATAGGTACTTCTGAGTATATATTACCATCCCAAAATAGATGTTTAGTCTGAGCGCCCGATTCAAGTTTTGTAGGACAAGCTTCGAGCGTGTGTCCAAGATTTCAAGGGCTCTTGGTAGAGACATAATCTCTTGGCAGAGTTCACATACAATAATAGTTTTCATACAATGATTCAGATGAAACCTTACAAGGATTTGTTCAATAGGCCATGTCGATCACCCCTATGCTGGATAGAGGCATGAGAGGTAGCTTTTTTGGGACCATGTCCTATCCAAGAGACCATTGAGCAGGTGGAGTTGATTCAAAAAAGAATGGATACTACACAATCTCACCAGAAATCATATACTGATCGACGGAGATAACCTATGGAGTTCAAGGTCGGAGATCATATTTTCATGTGTGTCACACTGAGGTTGGGACACAAGAGGATTAGGAGATAGGGGGAGATTTCACTGAGATACATCGGGCTGTTTGATGTTTTGGAAAGAGTCAGGTTGGTTGCCTATTAGTTATAGTTACCTTAGAGGTACCGGTCTATGCATGATGTCTTTCATGTTTCTCAGCTACAAAGTTACTTTTCAGACCTATATCATGTTTTTCCACATGAGGATATTGAGTTGGAGGTGGATGCATCCTTCAAGGAGCACACTATTTGGATTGTAGATCACAACACAAAGGTTCTACATGGATGGTCTATTTCTCTAGTACAAGTGCAATGGTAGCAAAGGTGAGTGCATGATGAGACTTAGGAGAGGGAGGCCGATGTGTAATCGTAGTGGCTGGAGTTGTTTGTGGATTCTTCTTCACCACCCTTGGAATGGAAATTCGGGGATAAATTGATTTAAGTGGGGACGTTTTTAAGAATGTGAATCTTCATTTCAGGTATGGATCTTGTTTTCAGGTTGTTTTTGAGGAAAAGTAAGAAAAGTGGATTTTCTAAGTACACACCAAGTACTTTTGAGTACACATCGTGTACCTAGCTTGCTGCGTATAACCACATACTGGCCTTGTAACGGCCGAGTACATGGCTTTGCGGTGACTTGGAAGACTATTTATGTTAGGGGCCAGTTAAGGTTACTACATGGTGTGTAGTTTTAATGAACACTATGTATAATTTTCTTTTTATTTGATATATCAGAGTGGGGTCTCATCTTATGTTTGGATATATCTTCTTCTCCCCATGGTTCATACAAGAGAGCAATGGTACTAACAAGAAACTCCAAACCCCTACCAAATCTCAGTCTGAGCTCTGATTAAGACACCGTTAGGTGCATTGGAATCCCATGGGTGAGTTCTCAAACCCTGTAGAGCCTTTCTTCCTGATTCCTTCTCTCTTGTGAGTTATTCAAGGTTGGAATTTTTTCACTATTTTGTAGATATACACTGATTTAGGCCGATTCAAGGGCCAATGTTAAAGTATATTGATCGTATGATATCAAGGTAGGTGGTTTGTGGATTTAGTTGTGTTGTCTTGGATTATACATGCTTAAAGTGCCACATACCCATGTTTAAGGTATTGCATGATTTAGAATTTAACCCTGTTTATCACCTTTTAAGGTTTATTTAATTGATAAAGGGTGGTTTCTTTTGTATAAGGTGGGATAACTTGTTTATGGGACACCCCATGGGTTTGTTTTACTTTATTGATTAATTATGGCCATTTGGTCTATGATACCAGTTAGTCTTGCCTTGTTTTCCATGTCTTGTGTTGTTTGGATAGAGTAGTTGATTATATGAAATTCCTGTGATATGAATTGTGAATGTTTATCCATGTAGTAGTTTTAGATTACATGAGATAATTTGATATAATACGTGCATATGTTTTTAAATGGAGCATTAGAGACTTTGACTAGGAAGACTAAGGGGACTTTCAGATTATTTACATAGGACCATGAGAGCCTTGGTGTAGATGATTGACCAGAAGGGAATATACCGTCAAAGCTGCCCAGATGGTCATTTTATAATTTATTGATGCTATGTTGACCAAGGAGTTTTGACTGTGAGAGCTTCCCAGGTGGTCATTTCTAATTGATCTATACTATCTGGAACCAGAGGGGTTAGACCATGAGAGTTTCCTTGAGGGTCATTTATGAATAATTGAATGATTGTGACGAGTCTGCAAAGCCAAAGAACAATATTGGATTCGATCTTACTTGATTTTTTAGATGGTCTTCGAAGACATCTGTTTTTTTACTTACATAGGAGATACAAAGCTTAGGCTAGATCAAAAGGATTACATGATTCAACAGATTGAATAATAAATGTAAATAAATGTAATTGAAAATTATAGGATTGTTTACTTTTGAGTATTTTTTAGTTTATTGCCTCATTATTGCATATTACCTGCTATATATATATTCAATGACAGTTAGAAATAGATCTTTTGGTGGTTGCCTACTGTGATATTTCTCACACCATATTTGGGTCATGTGTTGGACCCAAGAAGATTATATGATTCCAGGTATAGATAGGGGAAATTTTCCTTCTTCATCAGGTACTTGATTGCTGTTGAAGATGGATAACATGGGACCAAGATGAGGCTTGGGATGCTGTTGAAGTTTACTTTATTTTCTATAATTTTGTTTATGTATTTTATTTCCAGCATTGTGAATTGTTTTCCTGATTTACTAGACACATGTGACATGCATCATTTATATATATGCTCCAGTTGTTTTATTACCATCAGTCTTCCACTGTTTACTTCTATTGTATGGTATTATTGCTTCCACTATTGTTTAATATATTTTTTCATTGTGTATACACTACTAATGAGGGAATAGTTTCCCCATTATCACACCTTGTCCCTCGCTACTAGTCGGCAACCTCTGGCATTGGAAGAAATGCGCTTGAGGTTATGTGACTAACTGGGTTCGGGGAACCTTTAGGCGGCACTCAGACCCGAGACATTACATGTTTCACTAACTTATTTTCCCTAATAATATTTTTATATCTTATTTCCCACTTAAATTATTGTATAAATATGCTTTTAATTCTACATGATTTTTTTAGGAGGTCCTTAGAAGACCTTTCTTGAGAAAGAAACATATAATCTTTCTATTGATAAATTTGAAACCTAATAGAATATCTCATTTTTCCTAGAATAGAAAACATGAATAACTCCATCATCTCCTTGAAAAACTTTCCACACATTTCTTCATCATTCATAGAAAATATAATGGAATCTACATAAATAATAACAATAAGAGATACCTCTTTATCATTTTTGATGTAGAGATTATTGTCTACTCTTCCTTTTATAGAATTCAACTTCTTCATAAATGTATCTGTCTTAGAATACCAAGATCTTGAATATTATTTCGACTTATATAAATCCTTCTTTAACAAGAATTTTTTTTCACATTTTCTCCAAGAAATAAACTAAATTTTATTTTCAATATATACCTCCTCTTTCAATTCACCATTAAGAAAAGTAGACTTGACATCCATTTGGAAAATATTATATTTCTTTGTAATTTGATAAAAATAAAGATTATAATGGATTAATGCCTTGAAAAATGTGTAAAGGTATCATCAAAATCCACTAATTCAACCTAATAATAACCTTTGAGACAAATCTTGATTTATTTCTTTACACTTCATATTTCTCATTGAATTTATGTCAAAATACCCCTTTTTTTTCTGATGATGTTTTTTTCTTTAGGTTTGAGTAATAACTCCCAAGTTTCATTATTATCAATCTAATATAAATCTTATTCATATAATAAATATAATATTGATGTACTAAATATCCTTTAATATCTTTTTGTTCATCTTTTTGAAACAAAGAAATATGATTTGTAGTCCTCATAGTTATCCTAATTCAAAATTTCTGTTCATGACCCCTAATTATGTTTTGAACTTGAAATTTAATTATATACCTTATATGAGATGAGTTTTATTTCTCTTCATCACTTTTAAATAGTATAATATTATTATCTAATTTTTACATCTTAAAAAAATTCTTCTTTTTCTGGAGTTTATTCAAGTTTTTTAGTAGAAACAACAATAACATCACTTGTAGAATTTTATTCATCATGAGAAACTTATTTCTTTAATTGTTACAACACTTTCACATTAGTAAAATCAATCATACTTCCACTTTATTTTTTGAAAAAATGATAAAATCTTCTATTTAGAGGATATCCAAGAAATATCCCATCAATACCTTTATTTTTAAGCATTTTAATATTCTCTCCTTTCACCTTGATAACACAAGGGTTACCAAACGCATTAATATACTTAAAACTTGTATTTTTATTGTAATACATCTCATTAGGTGACATATTTTAATTTATTCCGTGAAAACATAATTTTTTAATAGAACTTATATACTAATATATTTTCTACAAAAATAATGATAATTATCATGCTCATCCAACTTTTTCCAAGACTTATCAAATAAACACTTAAGCTTCTATTCAGCAACACCATTTTATTAAGGTGTGTGGTGCACTAATTTCTAGTTAGATTCCACAATTCACCAAATAATACTTAAACTACCCATCAATAAACCTATTTATATTTATTTTTGAATATTAATGAGAGAAAAACCATATTATTTTTAGAAATACTTAGAAAAAATTTAAAAAAATTTAGGCCCTCAAATTTTTTCATCATAAACATGACATAGGTAACATGAGTGAAGTCATCAATAAAATTAATAAATAAATTATCTCCATTGGTTGATTTATTACTCATGGGACCACACACATCTAAATGAATGAGATACAAGGGATGAATATATTGAATATCCACCTTCTTGTGTGAAGAGTTAACAATATTACCATTTTGGTGTATTGATAAACTCTAATATAATTATCTTCTTATAAAAGGAAAATAATGAACATTATCTCTTTAGTTGATCAAATTCATCATCTTTTGGCCAAGATGGCCAAGTATTCAATGAAAGAATTCATTTTCTTCCTTTGTACATAGATAACATGAGTTTCCAACATCACCCTATTGAAACAAATATCCTTTTGTTCATTGTACTCTTTTCACCATAATTACATATTCAAAGTTCTAGATAAAGAAACTATACTTCCTAAACAAAACTTCATTTCCCTTATAAAAAACTAAAAAACACTTAATAAATTATGTTTCATTCCATAAATATATAAATTATTTTTTGGATTTAATATTTTATTTTCTAATGATCATTGAAAAAAATATTTTGATATTTACTGACCCATACTTTCAAAACATCACTAATCATTTTTTTCACTATTCAAAACCATTCACATTTATTAAATATCTTTTCATATGGGTTGATCATCTACTATCCAATATCCATATACTTTCCATTTTGAATGATTTAAGTGATCTTTCCACAAATATGGAATTCTACTTTCTGTTTTTCTTCTTATTTTAGGGATTTTGTGTGTAATTTTTTTATTAGGATAATAAAATGAAAAAGAAATAATTATCTTGATGAAAAGGTAGATCACACCTCACACTACCTTCTTCAAGTATATCCAACATATTTTATGATTTGTATCCAAAGTTATTAACCAATTTATGAATGTCCATGTTCTTAGAGGAATGAATCCACATAAACCCTTAACTATCACAAGTTATTATCTGATTATATTTTTTAATTGAATAAAAACATCTTTTTCATATGGCTGAATCCCCTACAATTCTGACAATAACCATTTAAAGCATATTTACCTTTAAAAGCAACATGCTATCCATATTTTTTGACTGTATTTATCATTTATCAGAGTCAAAAATTTAACCCATTTTATGAAATTGTATTTTGGTTAACTCCTTACTCTTTTATATTCACTTTTATCTTCTTTTCACATATTTCATACACCCCAACTATAGAATATTTTTCACTAAATTTAGTGCTCTTAGAATTTGTCAATTTGGAATATCACTTGATTTTCCATAACCTTGTTATTCATGAATTTATTCTTCTTCATAGTTTTTTCACTGATATTTTAAGAATTATTATCATCTTTATAGAATTATATCTATTGGTATTATTTATATTCACACTTATTTAAACGTTCACTAACTTTTTAAATACAATTCTTAACACTGGATATGCACTTCTTCAATTACTCTTATGTTCTGATAATTTTTTATTATAAATGATCAAAATCCTTTTCTTTAGCCTTAAATATTTATTCATACTTGATTTTAAGAATCTTATTATCATAAATAAACTTCTTCAACACTTTAAATTATTCAATTATCTTTAACTTTTATTCTAAAAATATATATTCATTTTTGTTCAAGAATTTATCATCTTTCTTCAATTTTTTGATCTCCTTCTTATGTTTGGAAATAATTAAGTGGAATTATTTTAATTATATATTCAATATGAATTTATTAATATTATCATATTATTATTAAATTTTATAACTACATTCATACTTAACTTTATCAATGAGTAGTTTTTAGCATCTTCACCATCAAATGAAAATTAATCTTCATCTCCATTCTTATTATGTAACACTCTGAGATTTTGTCAAATATATATTTTTTGAAATATAAGTAATATTTTTGATATTTTATCTTATAAAAAACAATGATTTTATCTTGTGTTACACATAGCACCATTTTCCCCTTATGTTACACAAAATTCCACGTTTATTTTGCGTTACATGCAACACCGAGTTTAAATAAAACATGATATACTATTAAAATATAATTAGTTAATATAATAGTTATCAACTAGATTTTGGAATGGAGGGTATGAATAAATTTAAATAAATTATTAAAATATTTTTTAAACATGTATATATGATGAATTATTTTGTGACTAATTAATTAGAAATAAAAATGAAACTCTTATGAAAATAAAAGGAAATCTTTTTCTGAAGAACTATTTTTATGCACACAAGTGTGTTTTATAAAAATAATTTAAACAAATAAATTTTGGTGAATTTTATTAATGAAATTTATATATTATATACTCAATATAATGTTTAAAATTAATATATGTGTTTTCTAGATAATATAAAAGAATAAATTTAATTTTATACTTAAAACAGTATTTTTCCCAAAAAGTAGTTTTTTTGCACTTATTTTAAAATTGTTTTTTAATAATATTAAAAAAATAATTTGTTAAAATAAAATTAATATTTGAAATTATAATTTCAAAATTATATTAGGGTGATTTTTCTTGTATTTTTATGAAAATTTTCATTTTTTGATGAATAGTGAAAATTATTGAATTTTAGTTGAAAACTGCCTTTTCGTTTAAATTATTTATAAAGTTAAATTATATTTTAAATTGTATTTAAAGTAAAATTAGTTCAATTATAAAAAATTAACCCAATTTATTCTGTTTTAATCAATTTCATATTGAATTTTAATATAAAAACTTTTTAAACTTTTGAACATTTTATCTTTAAAAACCTACTTTCTCGTCGCCTCCATGGGATTAATTTTAAATTAAAATTTTATTTTTTTTGTGAATTGAATTTTATAAATTGGATTAAATATTTGTAATTATAATAATTTATATTATCTAATAATTTAAACTTTATTTTTGACCATATTGATTAGTAAAAATAGTCAAAAAAATTAATTGTCGTGATTTATGTTAAAATGAGGTTTTACACGTTATACACGCTTATGTTAAAATTTATTTTACACACACACAGGATTTTTATTATATAAAAAAAATTTAATATTAAGAATCATTAGGTATAAATTATCTAATAGATATTATTTTTAATTTTATTTTTAAAGGATAAATTACCTAGGTAAATAAAAATTTATAATTTACCATTTTAAAAACTAAAAGAGTAAAATTGAGTAAGCTTAAAGGCTAAGGAATAACATGATAAGAAATGTCTTTATTTTGTATTTTGTAGGATTTTATCAACCAAATAATCCCTAAAATCTATTATTAATCTATTTTTTAGGTACATGAGCTAAGATTTACCTCCCAATAGTAAATACATTTGGGTATTTACAAAAATTCCACCCCTCCTCAATTATAAAAGGGCTCTCACTCAGATCACTTATTCAAACCTACCAAGCCATTTGGATCAACAAAAACCTTCCAAAATACCTTCCCAAATTACCTAATCTCATATTAGAAATCTTATTTTTGGATTAAATCTAACCTAAGAAGCCTTTTGGTGTAAACCTAAGGAGGATACTCGAAGAAGAGGTAACGTTCATCAATGAGAATTTTTATTTTATTTCTTCATACACTCCATTAAATTATTTTTATACCATAATTATATAATAAAATTATTATATTCTATATAATGATATTTTTTATTTTAAGATAATTATTGACAACCATATCCACTTCCGTTAAATGGGTTATGAAATCATCTTCTGTGTGTACGAAAGACTACAACCTTGCGAACTGATGTTGTTTATTTCTCCATTACCACATCTCAAGATTGAAAATAATGATGGATTTAATGTTTATATATGATATTTATTATTCTATTATGATCATATAATTATTATATCATACATACCTTCATACATTCTATCATGTGGGAATATAATAATGTCACTTATGTGTACGATGGACTACCACTTCACGAAGCGATGTGATTTATTCACACTTTAAATAGAAAGTAATAAGGATGATTTTAATGAATTTTTTTGATATATATGAAATAAAAATTATTCTATAAGTACAGTATATATTTTAATTTTCTTTATTTCAATCTATCGGGATAATGAAAATGACGTTCATGCGTACATATGACCTATTGTCTATATGAACGATGTATTTAATTTTCTAACCTTAAATATCATGGATTACTATAAATACATATATAATTAATATATGTGATATTTATATCATTGTTTACATTATTTAGGATATTAAACCATGATAAAATTAAGAAGACCAAAAATAACTAATCAAAGCGTACACAAAAAACAAAGAAGTTATTGCCCGAAACATGACATTAACATGGAATTGTTAATAAATGGGTAATAAATGGTCATAATAAAATAATATATGGTATTATATATACATTTATAGTTATTTAATAGATTTATAATAAACATATATTTATCATACAAGAGGTTTAAATGTGTACAAAAGAATTCAAGACTTAAGGTAAGGGATTCTCGTCTCACTTTTGTGTTTATCTGAGACACATGTCATTATCACCACATGTTTATTTTGTGTGGTGTATATATTTAAAATTAATTTATTTTATAATTATTATAATTAAATTTATTGTTTTTTAAAAATTCATTTTATTCCCTCACTTTCATGGGGTTTACAGTTAAAAAGTTACCAAAGCGGTAAGGTATCTTTGTATCAATTTTCCTTCTTTGAGACATATACTATGTTATGAACCTATATTATTTTACGAGGTGTATATAAATATCATTTAAAATGTAATTTCATGAATTTATTTATCCTCATGATATTTTAAGTTTAATTTTATGTTATTCCTTCAGGGGTATTATGATTTAAGGTTACTAAAGTGGTAAATGTTTTATGTTATAATCCCATAATTTATAGGGATTGTTTATGATTATATTTTTGATGATAAAATATTATAATGCATATCTAAATAATTATATTTAATTTTCTTATACTATAGTTCTTTATTAAATTTTCAATAAATAGTAGAATTTTATACTCTTTGGTATATAAAATAATTGAGAATATGTTTGTAATAAAAATCATCTTTATTTTTCTCTTTGACCAAAAACACTTTTTTCTCCTAAAAGCATGTTTTATAAAAATATATTCAAAAATATTTTTAACATTATTCAAATAATTTATTAAAGAAATTTTTACCCATTTATAATACTTTAAAAAAAATATTATGAAAGGAATCTTTATTTCATTTTAAAAAACAATTCCCATTTGTATTTTACCAAGAATGTGGAAGTAATATTTGTATAACATGAATGAAATTTATGCCATCAAAATAATTATTTTATTTGAAGAATCCTTTATAATATTTCAAGTTTATTTAAAAAAAATATTTAAAAAATGTTTTATGTTTTAAAAAAAATTTCAGAGAAGAAAAGTTATTTTTTTTCAAGAAATTTTTTAAATGATTTTAAAGCTTATTTTATAAGTTTTTAAGGTTATTTTCAAATAAAAGTATTTTCAAAATGTTTTATGTTCTAAAAAGTTTTTTTAGAGAGGAAATGATATTTTCTTCTATAAAATTTTTAAATGTTTTTTAAAATATTCCTTTATAAAATTTCACAGTTATTTTACAAGAAAAATATTTTCAAAATGTTTTATGTTTTAAAAAGTGTTTTTCAAATTAGAAAGGCTATTTTCCTCCAGATATATTCAAAGTGATTTTTCTTTCAAAACCATTTTACATATAAGCTAAAATTATTTGATGTTAGTTATGATTTACTGAAGATATGATCCAAGGATACCATTCTTATTCTTTCTCTAAATGGTTTATGATTACAAGATGTTTATGAAACCTAATTCTATTCCACAAATTATACCATAAAGAAAAGCTTATGAAACCAAATTCTTTTCACATATGCTATGATGAAGTGATGAAATTACTATGAAAAAAATCTCTTTTCCATAGTTTATGATATGATTAAATTTTTATGAAACCCATTTCATTTCATTTCATGGGTTATGATATGATTAATATTTTATGATCTTGGGGAAAACAAATGTATGATTTTCATTATGTGATAGTGGTTACAATATAACCAAGGATTGTGGTTTCGTTATAACCAAGGACGGTGGTTATGTTATAGCCAAATATGAGTGGGAAAAATATCTCCCACCAATTAACTGGGAAAATATTTATATCTCATGAGATTTATAGGATTGGAAATAGGAGTGAACCTGGTTTAATAAGGGACTTTGTACACTAGGATAGTATTGAGAGTGAACCTAGACTACTATAATGGTTTGGGGAGTGAAACCATTCCATTATAAAGAAAGGGATACCACTAAAAATGGTGGTGTTTCCCACCCATGGAATTAAATGATATGTTTTGGAAATGAACCTTGAATATAATGGAAATTATTTTCTATGCTTATGTGTATGCCAAAATTCTATGTCTTATTCTAATGTTATACTCTCACAACTCATGTTATTTGATTTCTTTATGATTCATATCTTATGAAATTCCATATATTAAGATTATGATCTTTGATTTATAGATTATGGTTTTCAAATGTTAATATCAAGTTTTTATATCCTTATTATTATGACATGTTCATGTGATCATTGATATCACACTTTCTTACACTGACTGTGTATTTGAGCCCACCCCTTTCTATTGTTTCCTTTTCCAAGGTTATGGATAAAGTTTTTTAAGTAGGGTATGTTTGTAAAGATTACTAAAAGGGAATATATTTATGGTATATATTTAATATCTTTCACTAAATTAATAAATTACACGTCCAAGCTTCCAAAGGCATGAGACCTAAACAATTTTTAAATGGATCATTATGTCATATAATGTATATTCAACTATTAATATTTAATATTCATGTATGAGAAGTCTGTTTCACTCTAGTTGGTATCCAAGAAATGTTTAATTAAAAGTTTGAAACTAGTATGAGAAAACATTATTGATATCCCTAAGTATAAGTTTAAGGATAAGTCTAAGGATGAGTCAAAGTATAGTAAAATGTCTTGGAATTATGGTAAAGGATCGAGCTAGTGGTTTCCAAGAAATTACATCCTTGTATGGATACTATAAGTGGATATGGATCTGGAATAGAGGTAGCTAGGGGTAATACCTCCAAAAAAGGCACACCGAGCTTGACTCAAGCATTACCTAGTACACAAAAATGAGCCTTGCTATAGAACTGGTTTGATACTCTAGGGGGATATTCTTTGAAAATGAACAAACTCTTTATAAAACTTCATGAGGGATTTAAATATAAGATTAATATTAATAACCTGAGTTAAAACTAAGGTGTCATAAATTTGAAAATAATGTTTCATGATTTATAAATAATATAAGTTATTTTTTATGATTATGTAGTTTTCCAACTATGATTATAGTTTCTCACACTATGATTTTTGGTTTTAGTCAATGGTTGGAACTAGAAGGAATCATGTGAACACTACAACTGATATAAAATTCAGTGACTATGAGAAACCAAATTGGATAATGATTGGAGAGAAATAAATTATGATTATTCCTAATCATGTATCATGATATATGATTAATAACTTGAACTTAGGTGAAATTCCTAAAGAATAAAATAAGAGGAAGATGAAATTATATGAAAGATCATGTAGTAATGAACATATAAAAAATAAGATCAACTTCCTAAATGTCAAAAATTTAGGATGAATAATCTAGAAGAATATCTCAAATTTAGGGAAATATGTTATCTATATGAAAAATATGGTTATAGAGTAACAAAATGTTGTTGAGTTTAATCTATTATGTGTGAGGAACAAGGGAATTATTTGACTCAATTCCCCAACTCAAGAATTAAATTCTAGACCAAGGAAATACCAATTCCAAATCAATCATCTAAGAGGAAGGATTAAAGTATTTATGTATTAGGATTTAAGGTTTATGTTGTAGAATTATTTTACCAATGGTATTTTAGATATAAGAATCATAAAACATCTAAGGATTTATGAAGTATATATGCCTCCATGTAAGATTAACTTAATAGTTATGGATTACATCATGGTATTATGATTTTAAGGTTGATCATATGATAAAATTCATTGACACCACCTTTGAGATTTTATATTATGGGAGTTTATAAAAATTAAGAATGTTTTGAGAGACATTTATGGAAATATAACCCTTTGGTTTTTAAGAGGAATACCTTTTTATAAACATATGATTAAATGAAGTGGTAAAATTTAGGGTTTATCTTATCTATGGTGTTTAGTTAATTATTGGTTATTGAAATTTTTAACATTTTTATAATTAAAAAAAAGATAATATGCAAGCCAACTCACAACATCTTGAATCTGGAAAGGATGTGGAGCTTAAACCACAACTGAAGGACAACAAGGGTATAACACCTACCAATGGACTATGGGAAATAGTATTTCTAAGGATATAATATAAATATATATATATATATTAATGAGTATGTATCTTGATGCTTAATATTTCATCAATTCATGGTTGAGATAAAAAAGTATAAAATAATTCTATAACCATTATCGATACCATGAAGGAAACAGGAAGACATCACCATAGGGTTTTTGTTCTAACTCCCCAAAACACCTAAAGGGAATAATGATACATGGGTTTTAGTCATTAACCTAATAAATTAAGACCAATTTATCTCTATAATATAATATTTTAATTTGGATAATATTTACAGAACAAACATTAAAGAAATGTTAATGATTTAATGGAGTACCACATTCCATTATGTATGATTGGGATCAGTGGTTCTCCTCAACGTTTTTGAAATATCTTCAATAAGTAATTGATATAGAGTTTAGTTTCAGTACCGTGTGTCATCCTCCAAAAGATAGTCAGTATGAGATAATGATTCAAACTCTAGAGAATAAGATAATATCTTATTCTTTGTATTTTAAAGTCGGTTGATATAAACACCTTCTTCTTAGTTGATTTTTCCTACAATATTATCTTTAAATTGATCATTAATATGGATTATTATGAATACCTTTATAGAAATAAGTGTATAACTCCAACATAATAGAATTAATTTTCAGAAAGAAAGCTATTGGGACTTGAGAAAGATGATTAGAGTGTAGTTAAGGTTAGATCCATTCAGAAACACGTAATGGAAGCATATGGTTGACATAAATGTTATGTTGATAATCATAGACATGATCTATAATTTAAAGTTGATGATATAATCTTTTTATGAATTTATTCATGGAATAAATAAGGGAAAACTAATCCATAGGTATATCAGTCTCTTAGAAATATTTGATTACATAAGAATCATATATTATCATTTGGAACTTCTTAAAAAACTCTATATGCTTCATGATGATTTCAATGTGTCTATCTTGAGGAAGTAAATACCTAATTCATTACTTTTACTGAACCCATAGGTCATACCAATAGAGCTTGATCTTTCTTATAATGAATAATAGGTTGAGATTTTGGATTGTATAGAGAAACTTCTACAAAACAAGACTACTCACAGGGTTAATGTTTTGTGGTGAAACCACCATATACAGTAAGCTATATTGGAACTTGAGTATGTAATCAAGCAGAGATATCCTTAGTTTTTAGTACCAAGGTGATGAATTTCAAGGGAAAATTCATTTAAGTGGGTAGAATGTAACACCTTGAGATTTTTTTTGAAATATATATTTTTAAAATATATTTAATAATTATGATATTTTAGGTTACACACAACATTGAGTTTAGAATTATTTGCAGGTAAAACTAAGTTTTTCTTGTGTTACACAATTTTTTTTACTTTAGCTTGTGTTACATGCAACAACAAGTTTAAATGAAACACGACATACTATTAAAATATTATTATTTAATATAATATTTATCACCTATATATTGGAATAGAGGGTATGGATAGGATTAAATAAATAATGAAAATATGTTTTAAACATGTATATATTTTTATTTCTTTGGTGACCAATTAATTATAAATAAAAATAAATCCCTTTTGAAAATAAAAAAGAAATCTTTTTTTAGAAAACTTTTTTTATGCACATAAGTGTGTTTTACATCAAAAAATTAAACAAATAAATATTATGGAATTATATTTATGGAATTATTATATTATATATTCAATATAATGTTTTACATTCATTTAATTTGTTTTCTAGTTAAGAGAAAAGAATAAATATAATTTTACAGTTAAAACTGTATTTTTCCTAAAAAGTAGTTTTGTCACCATTGACACATTTATTTTAAGATTAATTTTTACCAATTTTAGAAAATTAATTTGATAAAATAAAATTAATTTTTGATATAATTATACCAAAATTATCTTAGGTTGATGTTTCTATACTTTTCTAAAAAGTTTGATTTTTTGATAAATAGTGAAAAATACGGAATTTTAATTGAAAATTGGATTTTCATTTAACTTATTTATAAATTTAAATTATATTATAAATCGGTTTTAAAGTAAAATAAGTGTAATTATAAATCCATTAATACAATTTAGTTCATTTTAATCAATTAAATATTGAATTTTCATATTAAAACTTTGTAAACTTTTGAACATTTTCTCTTTAAAACCCCACATTCTCGTTGTGTTCATGAGATTAATTTTAAATTAAAAATTTCCACTTATGTGAATTGAATTTGATAAAATGGATTCAATATTTGAAACAATAATAATTTATATTATATTATAAGCTAAAATTAATTTTTAACCATAATTATTTGTGAAAATAGTTAAAAACTTGATTACCACAATTAAGGTTAAAAGGGGGTTTTACACGTTACTTGCATTTGTGTTAAAATTAATTTTACACTCTCACATGAATTTTATTTAATAAATTTGATTTAAAATTTATAATAAATATTTAGAAATTATCTAATAGATATTAGTTTTAATTTTATTCTTAAAGGATAAATTACCCAGGGAAATAAAAATATATAAGTTACCATGGTAAAAACTAAAAGTGTAAAATTGAGTAAACTTAAATACTAAGGAATAACAGGATAAAAAATGTTTTTATTTTTTTAATGGAAGTTTTTATCAACAAAATCTTCCCTCCACTCCATTATTGATCTATTTTCGTGGCACATGAGGTAAGAGTGACCTTCGAATAGTGAATACTTTTTGGGTATTTACAAAAGTACCACCCCTCCTCAATTATAAAAGGTCACTCAATCCACTCACTTATTCATCCCCACAAAGACATTTTTATCAACAAAAATCTACCAATACCTCTTACCATCTTATCTTATCTCATATTAGAAGCCTTAGTTTGAGTAGAAATCTAACCTAAGAAGGATTTTAGTGCAAACCTAAGGAAGATACCCGAAGAAGAGGTAACATTTATTAATGAGAGTTTTTATTTTATTTATTCCTATAAATAATTGAATTATTATTATACCATGATTATATAATAGCCTTATTATATTCTATATAAAAATATTTTATAATGTTAAGGGAATAACCTACAACCATCTCCACTTCCATAAAATGGGTTATGAAATACATATATACTGAATCTATATGATATTTATATCATAGTTTACATTATGGATGTTATTAAACCATTATTTAAGTAATAGGACCAAAAATAACTAATCAAATCATACATGAAAACAAAGTAGTTATTACTAAAAACACAACTTTAACATAAAATTGTTAATAAATGGGTAATAAAAGGTCATAAAAAAATTATATATGGTATGATATATATATTTATAGTTATTTAATATATTTATAATAAAATTATATTTATTATACAATAGGTTTTAATGTGTACTAAAAAATTAAAAACTTAAAAGGATTCCTGTCTCACTTTTATGTTTCATTGAGACACATGCCATTTTAACCATGTGATTATTTTATTTGGTGTATATACTGCACGTAAATTTATTTTATGATTATTATCCTTAAATTTATTGGTATTTATATATACATTTTAGTACCTCTCTTTAATGTGGTTTATGATTCAAAAGTTACCAAATCAGTAAGGGATTTTTGTCTAAATTTTGTTTCTTTGAGACATATGCTATGTTATGCTCCTATATTATTTTATGAGGTATATATAAAATCCCTTTTACGTGAAATGTCATGAATTTATTTATCCACATGATATTTTAATTTTGATTTTATGTTATTCCTTCATGGGTTTCATGATTCAAGGTTACCAAAGTGGTAAAGGTTTTATGTTACAATCCCATTAGTTATCATGATTGTTTATGTTTATGTTTCCAATGATAAAATATTATGATTCATATCTTATTAATTCTAATTAATTTTATTATCCTATGTTTATTCATGATAATTTAAAGCAATTGTACCATTTTCCAGTCTTTGGTACTTAAAATAATTGAAAATATGTTTTTTTAAGAAAAATGGAATTTATTTCTCTATTTAGTCAAAAAATATTTTTCTCCCAAAACCAAATTTTCTATTTTTTTTCAAAAATGTTTTTAAAATTATTAAAATTATTTATTAAATATATTTTTTCTCCTGTATTATTTTTTTACAAAATAATTTCAAAGTAATATTCATATCATTTTCCTAAATAATGGTCATTTGGATTTTACCAAAAATGTGAAAGTAATCTTTGTATAACATGAACATAATTTATATTGTTATGACCATTATTTTGTTTAAAGAATCCTTTATAAGTTTTCAAGGTTGTTTAAACAAAATCATTTTTTAAAAAGTTTTTTTTAAAAATCAGAAAGGATATTTTCTTCATATTTTTTTAAATATTTTTAAAGCTTACTTAATGAATTTTGAAGGTTATTTTCAAAGAAAAGTATTTTTAAAATGTTTTATGTTTTAAAAATTGTTTTTCAAAGTGGTACACATATTTTATTCAAGAAATGTTTTAAATATTTTTTTAAAATATTACTTTATATGGTTGATGGTTATTTTCAAAGAAAAGTATTTTAAAAATGTTTGATAATTTAAAAAGTTTTTTTTCAAAGAGGAAAGGATATTTTCATCAAGAAATATTTCAAGTGATTTTTCTTACAGAAGTAATTTTAATTTAGGATGAAATCCTTTGATGTTACGTATGATTTACTAGGGATATAATCCCATGATATAATAATTATTATTTACTTCAATGGTTTATGTTTAATATATTTATGAAACCCATTTCTCTTCTAAGGATTATACCATGTAGAAATGCTTATGAAACCATCTTTTTTTCATGGGCTATTCTATGATGAAATGATTAAATGATTATGAAGCCCGTCTCATTTCTACATGTTAAGATATGATGAAATGTTTATGAAACCCATTTCATTTCGCATTTTATAATATGATGAATGTTTTATAATATTATGGAACACATATGTATGATTTTTCATTATATAATGGTGGTTACATTATAACTAAGGAAAGTGGTTACGTTATAACCAAGGATGGTGATTAAGTTATAACCAAAAAAGGGTGGGCCCTATATCTCCCACCAATGAATTAGGTAAATATTTATATCTCATGATATAGATAGGACTAGAACGGTGTGTGAACTTAGTTCATTAAAGGAATTTTTACACTGTGATAGTCTTAGGAGTGAACCTTGAATACTATGATATTTTAGGGAGTAAACCTATTCCACTATAAGGAAAGGTCTACCATTGGGGATTGTGATGTGTCCCCCCTAGTAGGTGTATCCAACCATGTAATTTCATGATAATTTTTTTAATGAGCCACGACTACTATGGAAATTATTTTATATGATTATGTGTATGCCACAATTCTATGTCTTATGAATATTTTACACTTCCATGGATCATGTTTTCGATTCCTTTATGATTCATGTATTATGAACTACCAATATTTAATCTATTTTTTAGGATTATGATATTTTATTTGTAGTGTATTCTTTTCAAATATTAGGATAATGTTCTTATATTTTTATTCTCATGTAGTGATTATGTGATCATTGATATAACAATTTCTTACCCATACCCAACATATAAGCTTACCCCTTTGTTATGTTTCCTTTCAATATGTTATAAAGAAATATTTTATATAGGTTATGTTTGTGAAGATTACTAAATGGGAAGATCTTTATGAGTGAAGTTAAAGATCTTTAATCAAATTAAAAGATTATGCATCCAAGTTCCCAAAGGCAGTAGATCTAATTTTTTTTAGCATTGATAGTTATGTTACATAATGAATATTCATATATTAAGATGTAATATTTATGTAAGGTAATTTTGGGTTGCTGCACATTGTATATACATTCATTATATAAGAAGTTTATCCTGTGAAATTTATAGAAATTATTACCTTTATCATTATGAGTTACCTTTGGGTTATTGTATTTCTTCTTTGAGAATCTTCTAGGCATACCAACTTCCTATTCACTATCTTTATTGGTTTTGGATTTTGTAAAATTTATAATGTATTTATGAATAATAAACAATCTTAAACATTTTATGGGAACATTTCACTTTTACTTTCATTTTTTAATTCTCATGTCTATTTATATAAAAGACAAAACTTCATATAATTTTCCCTCTAAATATTCATCCGAATTCGAACAACAATATTATTTTTAAGAAACAACATTCTTCTTCAACATCTCTTAATTTTTTTCTTTAAAAGAGATTTCCTTTTAAGACTACAAATTCTTCTTGATAACACTATATTTCATCATTTCATTAGATATTAAAATACTATATAAATTATCTTGTTGAGTATCAATTAGATCCATTTATTCTAAAGTAGAGATGTTATAATAAAAATTATCTGGTAAGATATGAAAAATACTTTAAAAAATACAAGGATCTTCCAACTTCTCACGATAGCCCATGACCATGCTCACAAACTCATTCACTATTGTGAAGAAACTATCAATAGTTTTGTAATTATGAATACAAGGATATTCATAATTAAGTATCTAGAAATCAAATTTATTTCATTGAACTTTGTTGTTTAATTCATAGATATTTATAATTTTATCCCACATATCTTTATAATGTTTGAGTCCTTTTAATTTTAAAAACTAACTTTATGAGACTGATGATAGAAAATCATTCATTACAAAAACATCATTTTCCATATTTATCTTATATTGTTTTCAAAGTTACACCTTAATAATGGAGAAAAATAAATCAATTATAACTTACAAAACATAATAACTAATAGATAACATGTATAGAATCATCATATCATTGTATATGTGATAGATTTTTTCATAAAATATAGGAATAACCCTATCGTTTATTGAATTTAAATTATACATTGTAGATAATACAAATTAGTGACTTATTATTCAAATAAATATAGAGAGAATTAAAATACCAACAACTTCAAATATAAAATCACTAAAAAAGGGAACTTACCCTCTTATACCACTTGTAGAACCACATCAGGATCAATGAAAGATCACAGAGAGGGGGGTGGGTGAATCAGTGATCTATAATATTTTTATATTTCATTCAAAATGAACTTCACCAACCATTAAGATGTAGTGATGATATATAAAACACACAAAAACACAAAATAATATAAAGGAACACATAATATTTATAAGGTACACCTCTCAATGTGAGAAAGATGATCCTTGGTCTGATATGGATTCATCTGGGATTACAACACCCACTAGAATCATCATATGAGTAAAATGAGAAAGATATAAACTAATTTTTTTTATTTTAATGTATCTAGACTATGGTTTGGTGCATCCCACAAAAAAGTGCATCCTTCAATTTATAATGATATCATTTTGAAAAAATAACTGAAGAGTCTTCAACCAAATAGAATTCCTTCAAGTCATTGAGTGTGCTGAATTATTTAACTTCTGATCTACCTGCACTGTATAAAGCAAGCATGAATCCTCCTTTAAACTTATACTAGAAAAAGATGATTCTTCACTTACTATGCACAAAACATGAATAATACCCATTCAATCTTCTTCTCCTTCTTCCTTTATTATTCTTTGTATAATCAAAAAATCTTTACTATATGGTACATAACCACAAATCCATCTTATTCTGTCACTTTTTATCCCTTTTATTCATAATATTCATTCTTTGAAACTAAAAAAAAGACCAATTACAAAAAAAATTAATTTATATTTTAATTTTAAATTAAAATTCAAATCCCCTTCTTTAATCACAACCCTTATATATATAACATCTTAATCTTGACCATTAAATTAGAATTAGTAGTTATAATAGGTTGAAATAACCACAAAAATTTGAATATAATTACAAATAATCATGGTTGTTAGAACCACTTAAAATTTAATAGAATACCACTCTTCACGGTGCAACCACTTTTATTATTTCATGGAATTATAGTTTAAAATAGTTATTTTCTAATTTCTAAAACATTCTATAGTGTGATAATATCTCTATAGCATGGAGGTCTTAAATATTTTAGTCCTTAAAAAAATAATCCATCATCCTATAGAGTTTGGAATAAAAACTATGTCATAGCCCAATATTTCTATTGACTAGCTATAGAACAACCAATTTATATGCTATGGAGTTCTTCAAATTTCTAAGGCCACCAAAAATCGACCCAGGACTCCTTTACGACGGTGTCCTCCTTCCAGGACCTCGTAACCTAGCTAATACAACCATTTCATTTCGGTTCTTCACAATCACATGGAGGTATTGAATTATCTAGAAACTCCAAATTTTTTCCTGTAGTGCCTTACAATGTGGTATACTCTTCTATAACACAATCACCTCCTTTATCTTCTTCTTCAAGTAAAACCGGTTATCTATGACATGTAGGTCTTCAAATGTAACACTCCAAAACCTTATAATATTTTCATTTCTAAATGAACTTAATTTCTTTCTTTCTTTATTTTTACACAATACTATGTTAATCTTATTCTATACATAACAATGAGTTGGCTTGCGTTACATGCAATACCCAGTTTTACCGAACAACAGTATATTAATAAAAGATTATTATTTAATATGATATATAACCTAGATGTTAAATTAGAGGATATGAATAATATTAATCACATTTTCAATTTTATATATATTCCATATAATTTTAAAATTTATATTATGGATTTCTTAGACATAATATAAAATCTAATTCAATTATTTTTAGATAAATTTTTTTTTTCAAAAAATGCACATTTACCGCCTTTTAATGGAGAACCATTTTTAAATCCAATATTTGAAAATTTTATAAATTAAATTTGACATAATAAAATTATTATTTATAATAGGGAAATAAAAATTTATTTTGGATAATTTTTTTGTATTTTTCTGATAACTTTCATATTTTAATGAACAGTGAAAAATACTAAATTTTAATTCAAAACTGATTTTTCATATAAATTATTTATATAATTAGATTATTTTTTAATTGGTTTTAAAGTTTAATTATTTTATGTTTTTATAATTTAATACAATTTTGATCATTGGAAGAAATTTCACATTTAAATTATACATAAACACATGTCTATCTTTTGATAGTTTTTACTTCTCAAAAACCCGCTTTTTGGTTTTGACAATGAGAATTAATTTTAAATCAATTAGTGAAACTTCTATGTTTATAATTTGAAAAAAATTATTCCATATTTGGAATAATAAGTTACAAATTTTTTAAATAGGTAACTTTTTTTGGGACATTACGAATAGTAACTTCAATAATTATTTTTATTTACCACAATTAAAGAGTAAATTAGGTAAATAAGGGTAAAAATAATATTATAATAATATAAAACTACCATAAAACATGTCCTAATATTATTGTATGAGTCACGGGTGACCAAAAAAATCATTGTGCTAAATTTTTGGCATTTTGGAGCCATTTGGGTGTGATAATGACATGTTATAATAATTAATTTGAAGTAAAGAGAAATATAACAAAACATGTATCTTTTTACTAATTTTTTTTAATACAGGGTAATATAACCGATATATTTGACTATAAATATTCATTAGAGAGATAAAAATATTTCCTACATCATTTTATTTTATTAATAATTTTTAGATATTAAATAAATAAATTTATTTACGGCACAATGATTACGCAGTGATTAACTTGTTAATAAAAGAATCAAATAAATGATATTATAAATATTAAAATAAATATTATTTGAACTATTTAAATCCATATATGAATTTTATGGATGGATATGACATGTTATGGATGATTTAATTCTTTTTTTATAAGGAATAAAGTTGTTATGACTTTAACAAAAATCAATTACTAAATAGTTTCAAAATTGACAAAAATGAGTTTTTAAAACAAATATTATTTTATTAAATTATATAAAAGTCATAAAAACATAATATTCGTCCAAATTAATTATATAGTATTAAAGAATAATAAATTATCCACTTTAGGTTCTATTTTTATTTTATATTAACTACATTAACCATATAGTATAAATATACAAGAAGACATGGTAAGAGTTAACTTATTTTACTAAGGGTTAAATCTAAAAGATAAGATTAATTTAATGGCATAAACATGTCTAAAAATTATTTATTGATATGATTTAGATCCATAATCCTATTATCCTTGAAAAAATCACATTTGAGCCATTATAAACCGAAAAATAAATTTATAATAAATTAATATTTTAAGACTTTCCAAAAGTTCCCTCACCTCTCCTATAAAAGGGAACTTCTCATTCTCTTTTATTAACACCTCTAAATCCATTTGGATCACAAAAACCCTACCCAAATCCCCTACCAACTTCTCTAACTTCATCCTAGAGGTAACACTTTTAAAAAAAACCTACTTAAGGATTACTTTTGTGAAAATCAAAATGAGACACTTGAAGAAGAGGTAATCATTTTATTACCTCTTTCAATGTTCTTTTCTTCTTCTACTTTATATTTCTATGTTGTTTCCATATAAAAATAATAAATCAAATATAATCCCTATACAGAGATGTTATTATAATTATGGGACAATATTATACCTCCTTTTATCCACCCTATGAATAATAATATCACAATGCGTGTGTACGTACGACTTACCATCTCCACACCATGGCGTACTTTGTTATTACACTATAATTTATTTGGATGGATATAATAATGAATATAATTCATTTAAATAATAAATATAAAATTATTATTATTATTTATAATTTATATAACATCCAATTAGATACCATTTAACCATCAAAGGAATGATACCATTGGCCTACCGTCTCCACGACGTAGTGAGATTCATTCTCCATGTTAACCATTCAAGAATGATTATAAAATTTATATTATGAGTAAAAATATTAATTATGAACATAATATAATTCTGGATAAAAATAGAATACATCCTATTCATAAGAATCATGACTTACATGATCAAACATGCATAGTAAAATGAAGTAGTTAACACCCAAAACAATGGTAATACAAAAATATTATTAAAAAAATGATATAAGAGGATAACATAAGATATAATAAATATAGATATGGTTTTTTATAATTTAATAATATACTTTAATCATTATACAAGAGGTTAACACACCCTCGACTAACAGAAATTACAAGGTAAGGGTTAATTTCGCAATCTCATTATTATCCAAGATTGTTTATGCGTAAGTATTTACCAGGACATATTTATTATCCATGTCCATGTTTCTTAAAAATGTTTTCAAAATAATTATTTTTAAGGTTTTATTTAAGATAATCATTAAATAAAACATCATTTTAAATGTTTTGATGATTTATTATTCTAAACCTTTCTCATTAATGTCCATGTTTTCAAAAAGGTTTTCAGGATTTATTTATATGGACATGAATGTTTTAAAATGATAATTAATTTGAAAAGTATAAAAGTGGTATTGGATGCTTTGATTCAAAAATATCTTTTAAACGTATTCTTTTATAAATTGTGTGACTTTTAATGTTTTCAAAGTAAAAAGTGATATTTCTCTCAAAGAGTTTTGGTGATTTTATTCTATTATTTTCATCTATGTTAACATACTTTATTGGATTTTATGCTTAATCATGATTGATTTATTATGATACAATATTAAATTTTTCATTGATTTTTTTATGATATGTTTGATTCTAGATGTGATATTTTAATACAATTCATGGTTTATAGTTAAAGTATTAACATTTCGTATGTTAGTTTTAATATGAATATTTATGTTATGTTTCACACTTTTTTATGAGGAATGTATTGGACTTTGTAAGTAACGGTAGGGGCCTGCTATAGCCTCTCAATGCATCAGTAGGTCTCATGATACAAAATAGTATCTTGGCATAAGTCCTTGACAGAATATTTGTGTATGGTCTTAGCATGACGCCTTGACGTAGTGGTTATGATGTCCGACATTTTGCATTCCCTTGTTAAGAGAGTAATTATTGATTTTACATGTGATTATTCAGGTAGTGAAATATTTATATGAATGTTTAAATGGAATTATCTGATTTATTCTTTCCATATTATGATGAATATAATGTTTTAAAAGGATTTTGTTTTAGTTTTGTACCTAGCCTTAAAATTTTATTATTATTTGTGATAGCTTTCCCTATATTTTTTATCCTTACTGAGCATCTGAGCTCACCCCTTCTTATGTTTTATTTTCCTAGGATGCCAAGAAGTGTTTTATGATTGATATGTAGGGTTAAGATATGGAAAAAATGGGGTTCTCAAAGGATTATCTATGATTTATTTTATGTTATAAATTTTAATGTAAAGTTCATGTATGTAATCTATTTTCCAAGACTGCTAAACTGATCGATCCTTCTGGAGTTGATTCCTTGTAATCATGCCAATGTATTAAAATAATGCACTAGCTCTGGGTAACTGGGTTCAGGGAATTACATCAAATATCTAGAGAAACTAAAAAATCCCCAAAATTGTATATAGAATGTTACTCCTTATAGCAGTGCAAGATACCTCTTCTTAAACACCATTATGGCATGTTTTTTTCTCTATAATGTATAACTTCTTCTTGAACCAACTTTCATGGTGCATACCCTATTTTTTGGTGTGGAACTTCTTTCTTAAAAAAATCATCATGAACTAAATTTATGATATGTAAATAGTATAAAATAGTTCTAGCATCATCTGAATTAGCATCCAAACACCTTCACCTCTTAATAAATGTGAGTTTGAACATGATTTATGTATTGAAAAAAGATAATACAAAGACTCACATCCACTTTAACCACTATCACAAACTTATCAAAAAATCATCTCAACACCTATTGGTCTTAACAAGGGTGATCTTGATCTTTACAACTAGCTAAGATGATGAGTCTACTCATAGATTAATGAAACAGTGATATCCACATACCTGTATTCCAATGTAACCTCACCAGATCTATAGTGGGGGACCTATTACTTGCTAATGGAATGTCACAGTTGAGGGGGTACCAACCCCCAGTGGTGGACCCATGCCTCATCTAAGCTCATAGACAATGGGGGTATTGACTTTAAAAATAGAAGACACATTCCCCAAGTGGGTATAGGGGGAACCAACCTGATCAGTATAAAGGATGTAGGGGACCCACACCCTAACATATAAATATCACGAGGAGGGTACATACCTCGAAGTTTCTCTGAAGACCACACTCAAATATTGATTCCAACCAACCATGTTTAATGAATATACCTAGTCTCACCACCATGTGATGTATGTTTGATATTAAAATAAATGACACCATTGTATCCAACATGGAATTATACTCAAGAGGGACTAGTTGTGAGTCCACTTATGAGCCTAAATAAGGAGATTAAGGTGACATTTTTTTCTAGAAAAAATAAACAATTTTCCCTTTTATGGTATATAGGGTGTTTTTCTAAGTCAAATCCTTGGTCATGTGATACTATACTACATGGTGTGTAAAAGTACATATACACAGGGTGTGTTATGAGGAACAATGACTATAAAACCACTCTATTTATCAGGTGTATACTCCTAAAAAATTCCCTACTAGTTGACTAGGGTAACATGGCCTGTGGGCCTGTCTAGACGACATGTGATATTTTACCTATCCAAAACCCGAACCATCATAATGTAAATAATAAATGGAATGTGTTCCTATGATCAAGATAATTTGTAGTCAGGATTTTTCTAGAAATATAAGTCTTGGACTGAATATTTGTCACATCTAACATTACACTACCAATCCTACATATATCATGACCCAATGAATTTTATGAGGCCAAATAATTTCTATTGAATGTATTCTAGACACTCCTCACCTAGAAAGTTCATTTTTTCCACCTCTCATGAGCCCCCATCATGACTCACATTGGAACATAGAGCACTGTTATCAAGTCTATTGTTTATGTTACATCACCCTTTAATAATAATCCCACAAATCATTATCTCCATAAAGAGTCACAAAAACCAAAATAGATCTAACGTGAAATCATGATTTAGACCATAATAGCAGTCGAATCACCTACCTATCATAGATCACAAATGAATGTGTAGAGAATAGGGGAATAAAGGTACAATAAAAAAAGTGAAGTCATTAGTGTCCATGGAGATTCATTCCATTGATCATTATTATAAAAATAGAATATAGAAAAATAAATCTAGTGAAATGAATAAATTTCGTGGCCAAATAAAAAAGTAATAAATAAATAGAGCCATGAAAAAATCATGGAAGAATCAAATTTCAAATATGATTAAAAATACATGATAAAAATCAAGATTAATAGGGAAATGATGCACAATTAACAATTACATTCATCATCAGAGGATATATTGATAGTGAAGAAAATATTTGCATCAATGTTGTTGGTGATTCTTATCAATTATGTTCATCGATAAATAAATTCCCTCAATTTCCCATTAAAGACTCTCCTAGTGATTCATCTCTTAATTCTTAGGGTTATGTTGATAAACTAATGGTTTTATCATAGAGGGGATTAAATATAGGTGATATTTATCTTAAAAAAACTAATTAACTAATAATTATTTATCAAATTTAATTAATTTAATTTTAATCACAATAATGACCTATGGTGGGACCTAATATGAATAAAAATTACATCATTCATAGGGTTAACCTAGAATTATAAAAAATACGATGGTATAAGCTTTCTTATATGATAATCTATAAGAAAATACATTATTTATGAAATAATGCATGTGTCTATTCTAACATATTTAATATTTTTAATATATCAATATCGGGGCTCGAAAACACCTCAAAATCTACACCAAATCTAAAATAAAATATAGAATAATATTTATAAATATTTAAAGGATCTAAACAAAAAAAAATAGAGTCATTATAATCTCCCAACCTTATAGTTTTTACACCTTGAAAAGAATAACCTACTAAAAAGGGTGGGTGTACTATGTAAGAACCTGATTTTTCTATAAGGTATAAATCCTTTAAATTTTGGTTTAATTATTTGGTTTGAGCCTAATATGATTGCCTAGAAAGGATATGGATGAAACAAGGGTGTCTAGAACTTGTTCAGATCTTGGAGCCACTCTTTATGGGGAAGGATGTTGGGCCGCATGGTTAGTGGAAATCGTGTAGCCTAGTCCATACAGTTTCTCCTAACCATGAAGGATTTTCAGTGGGTAGAAGTGGGATTTATGAGTTTATATAACCATACAACCCAGTATGAATTCCCATGCAAGGGATCTACATTTTTTAATAGATCCATATAGAATAGTTTATGCATGGTTTCCCAAACTGTGCACATGAACTGTGCGATCTCCCTCATTGGACAGTGCATGGCACATGGTTGGGGAATGATTTAGTTAAATATATTTCTAAATAGCACAAAACCCTATAAGTTAGAAAAAATGACCATTTAACCTTAAGGTATTATAATTTTAACCCCCCTTTATTTGTCTTCCTTCAGTGGATAAGAGGTCTCATCCTCCTCCCGTGAGAAATTCTTAACACACCTAACCTTGTATTTGGTGCTGTTTCATTGTCCTAAATCTGATTGAACTTCATCTATTATGTTGGATAGCCATCACTGAGTAATCTAGTCCTTGGGATTCAATCATCACTCTTCTTCCTATCAATGATTCTAGTTTGGTTCTGACTATTATGACCAATTTCTAGGGAATTGTTTTTCCATTTTCTTCTAATATGTACCAAATTAGAGATGATACTATATGAGAATTCCTCTAAAGTCATAAGATAGGTGTTTAATTAACTATCCCTCAAAGTAGTTATGTTTTATACTATATTCCATTGTGCCGCATGCCAGTTTCACATGTGTTTCCCTTAAAATGAATCTATCTTAAATTGGTTTCCCTATTCTGGAACCTAATGAATTTACTAGATCCCAAGAGACATTTGATATTTTCAACCTCAACATGTTCCACCCCTTTGGGTGCATCCTTTATATACCGATTTGACTTTCATAGTCATATAACCAAAACACCAATCAATGTGTTTGGTTTAACTTCTAAAATGTGATACCATAAATGATAATGGATAATTGTTATAGTGTAATATGAATAACCCACTTATCAAATCATACTTAATTAAATGGAAAGCTAGTGGTATGACAATGTCACATTTTTAATAGAAAAATGGTTATGACCTTGATAAATAAGGTTGTTAATAAACTCTGAATTATCTATTGACTTTAAAAAATATTTGACTATTTATTACTATTAAAATTTGGGCATGGAATCCCTTACTCTATTATTATGATGTATGATCATGGATACCTTATTATTATTATTTACGAGAACGAAGACCCTATTATTACAATGTATGGTAATTTCAACCCAATTGTTATATGCTACGGGTATGGCGTCCCTTACACTTATGATGAATGGGAATGGAGGACCTTATGAAATACAATGAAAGGGAATGGATACTCTTATGAATATTATTCAGGAATGGAGAACCTATTTTTATGATATTGGGCATATAAACCCTTATGAATATGATTCAAACATTGAGACCCTACTATTATGGTATTGGACATGGTGACCCTTATGAGTATGATTTAGGCATGATGACCCTACTATTATGTTATCGATAATTGAGACCCTTATGAATACGATTCTGGAATAGAGACTCTATTGTTATAATATTAGGCATGGTGACCCTTATGGATACGATTTAGGAATGGCGAACCTAATGTTAGAATATTGGGCACGACATCCCCTATTTTTGTGATACCGGGCATGGCGAACCTAATATTAGGATATTGGGAACGAAATCCCCTATTTTTGTGATATCAGGCTTGGCATACCTTGATACATGCGAGACTCATGCTATAGTCATTAGACAACTGAGTTATGACTTGAGTCCAAGCTAGTAGAAGTATCCATATATATGGATGTAGGCTTCACTATGTATACTGAACATATATATGTGTACACATGGTTACTTGTTTAGAGATTATGTAGATACATGTAGGGATAGGGGAACATGACCAATTATTGATACTTGTGTTTCTTATAGCATGGGATAAGGGAAACACATGACCGATCTATGGATCATGATACTATGAGAGATAGCCTTTTTGGTCCTTTTGTTCTTTTAACATGTGTATTATATTTCAAGACTACTTCCATGCATGCCTGATCCTTTTTTCAGACACATGAAATTATATCACTCTGTATATGATACTAGTTATGGTTGTTGTTGGTTATTTTTTCCATTTAGATTCTTTACTTACCACTATAAGTTATTTTTTCTATTTATCTATTTATTTTACCACTTTTCTATTCTAATCATGAGGGTATAGTCTGCCCACTATACCACCTTGGAACCCCACTACTAGTTGTAAGACTCTGATGTATGGGAAGGAGTTCTTGAGGCCATATAGACCACATGATCGGGGGACTATTTAGTGGCGTCTAGATCAAGATTCCACAAAGTGATAGTAGAGTTATTTCTTTTCTTTTCTTATAATTTGGGAATATTAGACAAGAGATTAGAAATGTGTCAAAATTTGGTAATGAGCTATGCCTAGGAGTAGCTTACCCACATACATGAAAAATCCAAATTTATTGGGATGGGATATTATATTCTGGTTTATTCCTATTATAGTTGACTTTATTTCACCATTGGGTGTCACACATGATGTGTGATGTTTATTATTATGATTGAGGATTATAATTTATCATTGAAAAAATATGGAAGGGAATCATTGATAATGCTTCATTTTAGGCAGCTTATAGGATTTATATATCATGCACTATTCCATGCCACATTTACTTTTTGTGTACACTACATGTAGCATGATTTGGTCCTTATTATAATATCCATGAATAGTGCAAAACTTTAATGTAAGGACTTTATAAATGAGTGATTTTGATTAAATGGACACAACAATTCAATTTATGAGGTATATGGGCTATTATAAATTGTAAGTGGTGATCCATATATTCAACCTTTTAAAGATTATTTTTATATAAACAAGAATTAAATTAAATGAAAATGAATTCTAAAATGAAATGGTCACCATTAAATAGGGGTTCCAATTGAAATTCAAAGCACATTTTCCTCTATAATTTACAATTGACACTATTTATACCAACACCTTGGACTTGTAATAGAGAAATTGACCTAGACCTAACCTTAGTAGTGGGAACTAGGTAGTATCTCGTGTGTTTATATGATCTGTAGGTCACCTAGACCTAGCTTTAGGAGAAGGCATAAGGGTGAAACTTTTATATAAGAAGGATTGTACCTATCTTATACATGTATCTATGATATTTACCATTATAAGAATATATATAAGGCATGGTCTTGGAATTTTTATAGCTATTCCACCTTGATGTGATCATGTCATATGCCAGGAGGGTGGTGACGACCATGATCCATAGGTGGTGGGCCCTAAGCCACTAGTGATACCTCCATTAGTGAGACCTGTGGCATCACCTATTTTCCCGAATGTGGGAAATGATATAATATTTTTAGGGGTGTTTCAGATTATGAATAATATACATGGATCATCACAACCCATCCCTTCTATTGGACAACTGATACAGGAGTTTCAGTTGCAACATCCACTGACTTTTTTAGGGAATGTAGGTCCCCTAGATGCAGAGTTATGGATAGAAATGGTCATAACTATCATTGATCACCTTGAGAGAACTCCTGAGAGGATGGTGTATCTCTCTACGTAAATTATTCTTGGATCCACCAAATATTTTTGGGATATTCTAAAACGGGAAGGTTAGTATTTGGAAGTGATTTGGATAGATTACCAATCTAGATTCTATGGCTATTTCTTCCATGAGACCCTAAGGGATGATCATGATAGGGATTTTATGAAGCCACAACAGGGTTTTATTTCTGTTATGGACTACTAATCTCATTTAACATAGCTTTAGCTTTTTGCGCCTATCTATACAGCTAATGAGATAGTAGAAGCAAGATAATTTGATGATGGGATTAGGAATCATATTCAATCTAAAGTGAACATTTTTTGGTTGAATACTTTATATGATATAATGAAACAAGCTCTAATAACAGAGGAGAACCTAAGGGAAGCTATCAGTATGAGCTAGGGTGGTTTATAATTAAGATAGGGTAGTTGTTTGACTAGTGGTCAGAAGCAATGCTTTAAGACTACATGGAAGATCAGTGATAGCTAGTTGACACCCAATGATGGTTATGTGGTTTTCCACCAATGTCAGAAGCTTGGGCATATGAATCCCTAGTTTCCCAGATACCTCATTTAGTGTTGAGGCTGTGGAAGATTGTGGAATATTCAAAATTGTTTTAGGACCTTTCCATACGTGCCTAGTGGGAGAGGATCCATATCAGCTCAACCATCAGAAGTGGGATCAGTAGCACATCTACAGGTAGTTATGTGGAGTAATATTTTCTATACAGGAAGAAGATGAGGTCATATACATGGTAGCTAGGCTTTAGATATATAACACTAGTAGAGTAGACCTTATTGGGGTAGTCAGGTTATAGTACAGGGCCATGGATCAGACCATATTTTTTTTGTGTAGATTATACTAGAGGAGAAAGGTTCTGAGTCATCTACTGTTTGAGGTACTATTATAGTATCCTCTACTATTGTGTGTTCCTTATTTGATATAGATGATTCACATTCATTTATCTCTATGGATATTAGGGAAAACCTGGGTTTTGGCACTATGTACTTCTGTGGTGTGATGAAGCTTAAATCCCCTTTGGTTATACGGTTAGAGAGTATATGCCAATGAAAGGAATTCCATTTTAGGTTGACATCCATTGTTTCTTATGATACCTCTTCATCCTTTATATGAAGGGATTTTATGTCATACTCAAGATGGAATGGTTGGTTCCCTATCATACCTATATGGATTGTTATTAATGTAGGGTCCAGGAAAGTAGAGATGGACTAAAGAATCTTGTGCTAGTTGGAGTGAATTTCCATATTTCTAGAATTTATATGGGTGATCATGAATTATACTAGACTAAATTCCATCCTATAGTAGACCATTTTATGGAATTATTCCCTAAAGAATTCTCTGGACTACCTCATAAGGGAGAGTTCTAATTTACTATTGAGATTTTTCCTAGAGCTACACCAGTATCCATTCCTACTTATAGGATGGATAATACTGAGTTTTAGGAGCTCAAGAGGAAGCTATAGTATTTAAAGTCCAAGGGGATTATACATACTTGTACTTCTCCCTAGGGTTCACTGGTCCTTCTCTCTAAGAATGTGAATGAGACTCTCAAGAATCGGGTAGATTAATGGAAGTTAAATCATCTTACTGTGTAGAACTGGAATACCTTACCTCAAATTGATGATCTATTCGATGAGATAAGAGGAGAGAGGGTTTTCTCAAAGATAAATTTCAGATTAGGCTATCAATAGGTTCATTTTAAAGCATTAGATATACCATGTATAAGGCCCCGACCCTGTAACATTACTTAATATTGAATTACATTGAATAATTCACATTGAGGATCTTTTCAGGTTTAGAGTTTTAGATAATTAGGACATAACTATTACATCTCAAAGATTACAAAGTAGACACATCTACACAACTTCCATCTTTTTCACAAAATAAAAACTCTTGAACAAAAGAGTCATGTCTAGTTCCTTGTTTTAGACAACCTGACATTTCCTTGATCCCATCCTTGACCCTATTCAACTTTATGTCCTGTGAAAACGTTTCAAAAACTTGGGATGAACATGAAAATCTCAGTAAGGGTTATAAAAGTATGGAGAGAAAACATCAGTCCATGTATACATAAGAATCAATGAAATCATACTTTACACATAAAACATAAGCAATTTAACATACCTCATGAAATCAACAGATTTATGCATAACTCAATAGAAATCATAAGTCATAAATGTAACTTGAGGCATTTATAACATTATTACATAGGGAGTAACCCTCATGGTTACGTTTGGAATACCCATCACTGTATATTCCCTAAATATCTTCGAAGAAACCTTAACATTTAACTCCTTCGCGTTACCCAATGCATTGGAGAGCTATATCGGGCTCACCTGCCCTTAGTTTATCACAGAACCACCCATATTCATAAACAATGCCCAATAACCATAACATAATCATAGCACATAACTTAAGCATAAAGGAAATATAACATTCCCACATTTCAATAACAATATAACATTTTAAGATATTGAAATAATGAATCCATTCTAAAAACCATTTTCACAACCATTTAAAATATTTAATAAATAGATATTTGAATCAAAGTGTCCCATACCACTTTGAAGATTTTAACATTTTAAACCATTAATATCCATATAAATAAATCCTTAAAACCATTTTCAAAACATGGATATTAATGAGAAATATTTATAAGAATAAATCATTAAAACATTTAAAACGATATTTTAGTTAAAGGGTTTTTAACAAAATGAGAGACACTTGAATACAATAATTGAGGAATAAAATTTAATTAGAAATTTATAATATCATGAGAATAAATTCATTCATGATATAATATTCCAAAGGACAGTATATACACCACATAGGAGTGAATTGGTGAATAACAACAATGAAGTCTCAATAGAAATGTAAAATGAGATGAAATCCCCTGAAAGAAGGTATCCTTAAATTAAGGATAAATCAATATCATAATTATGTGTGAAAAATATAAATATACCCAATATAAGTGGATATTAAGTGTAAAAAAATCAAAGGTCATTCACACATATTCAAAGGATGACATATTCAATAACTACACGTTGAACCCAAAGAAATCGGAATTGGGTTAAGAAGTTCCCTTGGTAAAATTCGACAGCCTAACGACGTCTGTTTAAAGTTATGAAAATGAGTTGATGAGAGATAAAAAGGGTATCTCATCACTTGGACATAAAATTTAAATCAATAAGGATATATAAGAACATATCCCAACATTACAATATGTAAATTAAAATACCCATCAAAATAAGTCTTTTAAAAAGAGGAGGGTGAAAAGTTCCCTTACCGACTTGGGTATCTTTCGAAACATACACCCCATGAAAGAAGGACAATACAACATTGATGTAAATACTCATAAAAAAAATTATATTACAAAAAGATTAGAATAATGGGAATGAAATATACCACTCAAAGGAAATGGTGGCAAATGTAGCATAAATCTCACAGGAATACAAGTGAGATGACAAATACCTTACGAAAACTCGGCAACCTAACGACGCCACTTAAAACTTCCAAAAATGGATTGATGAGATCAAATAGGGTCTCTAATCATATTAAAATTAAATTTACAGAAGGAGTAATATAAAATAACATCCACCAACATAACAAAGAGGATCTTAAAAGAAGTGACATAAATGAGAGTACTTAAAAAGAAAGAGAGAGGTTGGATCTCTTATGAAAATTTGGCAGCCTAACGACACCAATCAAAACTTCCAAAATAGATTGATGAGATAAAATAGGGTCTCTTATCATATGAAAATAAAAAGTACAGTAAGTTTAATATAAAAGAACATCCCAATCATAAGAAATATGAGCTTAAAAGGAATGACATAAAATAATGTACTTAAAAAGGAAGAGAGGGGTAGGTTCCTTTACAAAAATTCGGCAGCCTAACAGCGCCACTTAAAAATTCTAAAAAAAAGAATTGATGAGAGTAAGAGGGGGTATCTAATCATATAAAAATAAAAATTACAGTATGGTTAATATAATAGAACATCCTCCAACATAATAACATGGAGCATAAATGAAATGACATAAAAGAGGGTACTTGAAAAGAAAGCGAGAGGTCGGATCCCTTACCTCAAGTCTGACTTGTCTTGTTCGTTTCTTTATATTCCTGAATAATAAACTTTGGTAAATTTTTAATTTCTTAAGTTCCTCATTTAAATATTATTATTCATTTCATATCACATATTATAATGTTATAATAATTGGTTAATAATGTTAGTTCATATCAGACGTTTTTGTCGATGTTTGGTACATGAGTCAAAAATAAACTTGTTTGAAAATGATTGTCCATGTAGTTATGATTAAATCATCTCCAAAATAGTATTAATGATTTAAATATATTATATATCCAGTAAATATTCATTTTATACTATTCCATAACATTTGGAGATAAAAATAAATGAAATGCACCATTCATGGAGACGGTAGGCCGTACGCACACATGAACGCTACTTTCATTTCTTTGACATATTAATGGAATTAAAAATAATTGAGATATATATATATATATATATATATATTATAATTACAGTATAATATATATGTTATATATGTAACATAAGTTCATTAATATCATTCTTTATACATTCCATGCATTGCATGAACGAGTCACATCACTTGAGGAGGTGGCAGTCCACACTTCCTCATATGAAATTATCACATTTGGACAACATGCAAAGCATAAATGAATGTTTTAAATATAAAATACAGAAGCATATGGAAAACATAAATACCATATATATCAAATATAAAATACAGTGACATCATAATGTCAACCTTTAAAGGTGTTAAAAGAATATTGAACAATCATCGTTTCGTGAGGCAATAATTCGCCATCCACAGAAACAATATGTTATTTAACCATTAGATGGATTTTTGTGTAAGTTTAGCTCTAATAATTCTTATAAAAACATAATATTATATTTAATATACTGGTGTTGTTACAAAATAAAGGAATAAAAAGAGTTTAGGGGGTTGGATAAGCAAAATAAAACATAAGAACACAAGAGAAGACACTACCTTTAAATCAGGTAACTCTTTTGATTTGAGCTCAAAGGCTTCCTTGGGAAGACTTATGCCCAAAGTGAGGCTTCTAGGAGTAATATAGGGATGTGGAGAGACAAAAAGTGCAGGGGTTGTCCTAGAAAAAGGTTTGAGAGGTGTGGGTAAGGTGGTAGAGGTGAGGGCCTTTTATAAGAGGAGAGGAGGGGCACTCTTGAAAAGTCTTGAAAAGTAACATTATTATAAAATGTTTTTCAGATTTTAAAGGTCCCAAAATTATATATTTCGAGGATAAGGTGATAATAGTTCGAAATACACACATAAAATAGGTTTTTGACAAGTTTAGGTCTTAGATTTTACATTATCTTTTCATTTTATTTAAATTGTTAAATAACGAGGTAATCACTGCATCATCATGGTGTCATAAATAATTTAATTTATTTAATGTCTAAAAATTATAAAAAAATATAATGATATAGGAAATATTTTTATATTTCTAATGAAAATTTATAGTAAAAAATTTTACTTTTATAACTCCATGTAATAATTGTTTTAGTAAAACAACACATGTTTGTGACATTTTAATTTAAACTTTAAATAAAAAGTTATTAATGTCATTTTCCTAGCAAAGTGGCTCCATGGGGTCCCAAAGTTGACCCATGGATTTTATTGGTCATACATGACACATCCAATAAGGGTAGGACATGTTTAAAGGTCATTTCATATTATTAAAACAATAATTTTACCTTAAATTACACTAATTATCTCTAATCGCGATTAAAAACTTAAAAGTTACTATTCACAAAAAAATTATTTTAATCCCATTGAACCACATGTTACTTCCTAATGGAAACCATGTATGTCGGATTTTTGAAATTCAAAATACAGAGGTGGTAAAATTTCATTTAAACGAAAAATCAGTTTTCTAAGTACCACTTAGTGGTTTCACTATTCATCAAAAATTGAAGTTTTTCCGAAAAATACCAAAAATTCACCCTAAGCTATATTTGATATTCCGAATTCAAAAGTGATGTATATTTTACAAAATTCAAAACATATAAGTTACATTAATTAATTTAATAATTAATTCCCACTGTCAGAACAAATAGCGTGTTTTTATGAAACAATATATATCAAAAGATTGACACTAGTTTAAGTCCAATTTCAAAGTGAAATTAATTCCAATGACCACTATTGGATTAAATTGTAAAAATATATTCTAATTTCACTTTAAAACCAATTCAAAATATAATCTAATCATATAAATAAATTATATTAAAAAGTAGTTTTGAATTAAAATACAACATTTTCACTATTCATTTAAAAAAATGAACTTTATCGAAAAAATACCAAAAATTTACACAAAGTAAATTTTGATGTCCCGATTCTAAAGAAGAATTTTATTTTGTCAAATATAACACATAAAATTTTCAACAAGTGGATTTAAAATAAGTTCGCCATCAAAAGGCGGTTAATCGACCTTTTAAAGAATATTAGAATGTTTACGCTTAAAATTGGATTCATTCACATTTTTAATCCTCTAACATTTATTGTAAAAAGTAAAAATATTTGACAAACATATATAATCATTTTTTAGTTAGTTCTGTTCATTTCTGTCATTACAACAGCTAGGTGTTAACTACCATTTAAAATAAAATTATTTTATTATTAGAGTGCAATGTAAGATTTCAAAGGAACTCATTGTTGCGTATTGGGTAACCCATCGATCATAGCATTACCTTTAAATTAATATTAAAATTTTATTAAAAAATAGGGACAAATATAAAAATGTCATATTCTTTATTTACCTAGGGTGTTACATCCTTCCCCCATTTTGGGAATTGCGTCCTTGCAATTTTAAAATTGGGCTCGGAAACATCATTGAAAGTCCCCCATCAGAACAAGAGCCAGTAAAACAATCACTTTAAAGGAAAGAAAGAGAAGTACAGAGATCACTAAAGTTAACCCATACTAGGATTCCATGTAGGAAAACATGGATATGGAAGAAAAATCAAAGGGTCATGTTCTGAGGGAGAGTGATAGAAAACATTTTTAGGAGAAAGTTAACCACAAGAAAATCAAAAACTTGTGGTGGGTTAAACGGTATTAGATTCCCCAGTAGGAAAAGTTAATAGACAACATTTCTGTTTTAAGTTATTTTTCATTGAGGAATTTATTTTTGATCTTAAGGAAACATACTTACTTGTCATGTTGACTTTCAACTTTTACTATATTTCTTACACAAACTCATACTTTCCCCAATAGAGATAAAATCTTAAAAAATAACCATGAAATATTTTAACCACAAAGGTTATCGAATAACTTCCATTTTGCAACCCAAAATTTATTAACCAGTAATTTCCTCAAATTCAAGGATTATATAAACCCAAATGGTTCTTTATAACTATATCCACAAAGAAAGGATAATTATTCCTTGAATAAAATTTTCATATATCAAACATCAGGGTTACTATAAAAAGTCTTCTAATGTAACCCCATCATCAAAAGAGACTTAATACATCTAAGAATTTCACCATCCTAAAATCTACCATAACTCTTGAATCCCTTATATGTTGACTTCTTACTCATTCAACATTCTTCATGATCCATTAGCCATTCCTTTTCAACTTATTCTGAAATAATTCTTTCCTATAAACAAAATCTTGAATCATAGCCTAAGATTCCAATAATAGGAAAACATATGTTAAGAAATAATCCATACCTTTCATTGGTCATTGTCAGTTTCTTCATCCTCAATCTGAATGGAATTAGGTATTGGTAAATGAATATTTTCACGATCTTGGTGACCCCATTTCCGAAACTTCTTCGTAGGACATGTGTTTGCATAATGACCATGCAAACCACATTTAAAACATTCAATTGATCCTTCAGAAAGAACTTCTTTTCCTTTCCTAGAGTCAACTAGATGCTTCCTTTTTCCATGGAAGGTTCTTACTTTATGACCTTCATTTCCACATCTATAGAAAATTTCTGTCCCTTTGAAACATTTTCCTATGTGTTTCTTTCCACATCTTTGACACATAGGTTTTTTGAACATACTTACCTTTATGATTATTACCTAAACTTCCATAGGGATTTGTTTCTCGCATATAAGATGCCTTATAAAAATCACTAAGGTTCAGGTGGTCAACCATGACTTCAGATAGTTGGTTGAGGATAACCACAAGAGTTTTCATTACAGCTCCCATATCATTTAGTTGTTCTTTTATAAAAACGTCATAGTTTTCTTCAAATCCACTGTTACTTTGGTGCCTGCTAGATCCAGCCATTTACTAAAACCAAAAAGGTCAGTGTGAGTATATCAGTAAAATCATCATATAATAAAGAGGAAGATAAAAACCAAGATATACTTATCCAAGTTATCTCAAACTCATTCTAACTTAAAAAAAACAATGAATCCATCTAATATACTAACCGTTGTAGTTATACACAACTTGTCACTTTTTCTTAAACAAAACTCTAACCTATAAAGTTATCTAAACCGACCTATGATACCAACTATAAGGCCCCGACCCTATAACATTACTTAATATTGAATTACATTGAATAATTCACATTGAGGATATTTTCAGGTTTAGAGTTTTAAAGAATTAGGACATAACTATTAAATCTCAAAGATTACAAAGTAGACACATCTATACAACTTCCATATTTTTCACAAAATAAAAACTCTTGAACAAAAGAGTCATGTCTAGTTCCTTGTTTTAGACAGCCTGAAATTTCCTTGATCCCATCCTTGAACCTATTCAACTTTATGTCCTGTAAAAACGTTTCAAAAACTTGGGATGAGCATAAAAAGCTCAGTAAGGGTTATAAAAGTATAGATAGAAAACATCAGTCCATGTATACATAAGAATCAATGAAATAATACTTTACACATAAAACATAAGCAATTTAACATACCTCATGAAATCATAAGATTTATGCATAACTCAATAGAAATCATAAGGAATAAAGGTAACTTGAGGCATTCATAACATTCTTACGTAGGGAGTAACCCTCATGGTTACGTTTGGAATACCCATCATAGTATATTCCCTAAATCTCTTCGGAGAAACCTTAATGTTTAACTCCTTCGTGTTACCCAATGCATTGGAGAGCTATATCGGGCTCACCCGCCCTTAGTTTATCACAGAACCACCCGTCATCATAAAAAATGCCCAAGAACCATAACATAATCATAGCACATAACTTAAGAATAAAGGAAATATAACATTCCCACCTTGCAATATCAATATAACATTTTAAGATTTTGAAATAATGAATCCATTCTAAAAACCATTTTAAAAACCATTTAAAACATTTAATAAAGAGATATTTGAATCAAAGTGTCCCATACCACTTTGAAGCTTTTAACATTTTAAACCATTAATATCCATATAAATAAATCCTTAAAACCAATTTTAAAACATGGATATTAATGAGAAATATTTATAAGAATAAATCATTAAAACATTTAAAATGATATTTTAGTTAAAGGGTTTTTAACAAAACGAGAGACACCTGAATACAATAATTGAGGAATAACATTTAATCAGAACTTTATAATATCATGAGAAGAAAGGAATTCGTGATATAATATTCCAAATGATAGTATATACACCATATAAGAGTGAATTGGTTCATAACAACAATGAAGTCTCAATATAAATTAATGTAAAATGAGATGAAATCCCATGTAAAGAAGGTATCCTTAAATTAAGGATAGATCAATATCATAATTATGCGTGACAAATATAAATACACCCAATATAAGTGGATATTAAGTGTAAAACAATCAAAGGCCATTCAAACATATTCAAATGATTACATATTCAATAACTACATGTTGAACCAAAAGAAATCGAAATTGGGTTAAAAAGTTCCCTTTGTAAAATTCGACAGCCTAACAGCGTCACTTTAAAATTATGAAAATGAGTTAATGAGAGATAAAAAGGGTATCTCATCACTTGTACATAAAATTTAAATCAATAAGGATATATAATAACATATCCCAGAATTACAATATGTAAATTAAAATACCCAACAAAATAAGTCTTTTAAAAAGAGGAGGGTGAAAAGTTCCCTTACCGACTTGAGTATCTTTCGAAACATACACCCAATGAAATAAGGACAATACAAAATTGATGTAAATACTAATAAACGAAAGTATATTACACAAATATTATAATAATGGGTAGTACATATACCACTCAAAGGAAATGGTGGCAAATGTAGCATAAATCTCACGGGAATAAAAGTGAGATGAAAAATCCCTTACGAAAACTCAGCAGCCTAACGACGCCACTTAAAACTTCCAAAAATGGATTGATGAGATAAAATAGGGTCTCTCATCATATTAACATAAAATTTACAGCAAGAGGAATATAAAAGAACATCCCCCAACATAAAAAATAGGATATTAAAATAAGTGACATAAAGGAGAGTACTTAAAAAGAAAGAGAGAGGTTGGATCTCTTACGAAAATTTGGCAGCCTAACGACACCAATCAAAACTTCCAAAATGGATTGATGAGAGAAAATAGGGTCTCTAATAATATGAACATAAAAAGTACAGTAAGTTTAATATAAAATGACATCCCAATCATAATAAATATGAGATTAAAAGGAATGACATAAAAGAGTGTACTTAAAAAGAAAGAGAGGGGTAGGTTCCCTTACGAAAATTCGGCAGCCTAACGACGCCACTTAAAAATTCTAAAAAAAAAAATTGATTAGAGTAAGAGGGGGTATCTCATCATATAAAAATAAAAATTACATTATGTTTAATATAAAAGAACATCCTACAACATAAGAACACGTAGCATAAATGAAATGACATAAAAGAGGGTACTTGAAAAGAAAGCGAGAGGTCGGATCCCTTACCGCAAGTCCGACTTGTCTTGTTCGTTTCTTTATATTCATAAATAATAAACTTTGGTCAATTTATAATTTCTTAAGTTACACATTTAAATATTATTATTCATTTCATATCACATATTATAATGTTATAATAATTGGTTAATAATGTGAGTTCATATCAGACGTTTTTGTCGATGTTTGGTACATGAGTCAAAAATGAACTTGTTTGAAAATGATTGTCCATGTAGTTATAATTAAATCATCTCCAGAATAGTATTAATAATTTAAATATCTTATATATCCAGTAAATATTCATTTTATACTATTCCATAACATTTGGAGATAAAAAGAAATGAAATGCACCGTTCATGGAGACGGTAGGCCTCACGTACGCATGAACGCTACTTTCATTTCTTTGACATATTAATGGAATTAAAAATAATTGAGATATATATATATATATATATTATATTTCCAGTATAATATATATGATATATAGGTCACATAAGTTCATTAATTTAATTCTTTATACATTCCATGTATTGCATGAATGGGTCACATCACTTGAGGGGGCGATAGTCCACACTTCCTCGTATGAAATTATCGCATTTTCACAACATGAAAAGATTAAAGGTATGTTTTAAATATAAAATAAAGAATAATATGGAAAACATAAATAAAATATATATCATATATAAAATACAGTTACATCATAATGGCCACATTTAAAGGTGTTAAAAGAATATTGAATAATCATCGTTTCGTGAGGCAGTAATTCTCCATCCACATAAACAATATGTTCTTTAACCATTATATGGATGTTTGTGTAAGTGTATATCGAATAATTAGTATAAAAACATAATAGTATATTTAAGATACTGGTGTTGTTACAAAAGAAAGGAATAAAATGAGTTTAGGGGGTTGGAGAAGCAAAATAAAACATAAGAACACAAGAGAAGACACTACCTTTATATTGGGTAACTCTTTTGGTTTGAGATCAAAGGCTTCCTTGTGAAGACTTATGCCCAAAGTGAGGCTTCTAGGAGTAATATAGGGATGTGGAAAGACAAAATGGTCAGGGGTTGGCCGAGCCAAAGGCTTGAGAGGTGTGGGTAAGGTGGTAGAGGTGGGGGCCTTTTATAAGAGGAGAGGAGGGGCACTCTTGGAAAGTCTTGGAAAGTAACATTATTATAAAATGTTTTTCGGATTTTAAAGGTCCCACAATTATATATTTCGAGGATAAGGTGATAATAGTTCGAAATCCACACATCCAATAGGATTTTGACAAGTGTAGGTCTTAGATTTTACATTATATTTTCATTTTATTTAAATCGTTAAATAACGAGGTAATCACTGCATCATCATGGTGTCATAAATAATTTAATTTATTTAATGTATAAAAATTATAAAAAAAATATAATGATGTAGGAAATATTTTTAGATTTATAATGAATATTTATAGTCAAAAATATGACTTGTATAACCCCATGTAAAAATTGTTTTAGTAAAACAACACATGTTTGTGACATTTTAATTTAAAGTTTAAATAAAAAGTTATTAATGTCATTTTCCTACCAAAGTGGCTCCATGGGGTCCCCAAGTTGACCCATGGATTGTCTTGGTTGGCCATGAAACATACAATAAGGGTAGGACATGTGTCAATGTCATTTAATATTATTAAAACATTATTTTTACCTTAAATTACACTAATTATCTCTAATCGCGATTAAAAACTAAAAAGTTACTATTCACCAAAAAATTATTTTAATCCCATTAAACCACATTTTACTTCCTAATGGAAACCATGTATGTCGAATTTTTGAAATTCAAAACACAGAGGTGGTAAAATTTCATTTAAATGAAAAATCAGTTTTTAAGTACCACTTAGTGGGTTCACTATTCATAAAAAATTGAAGTTTTTCTGAAAAATACCAAAAATTCACCCTAAGATATATTTGATATTCTGAATTCAAAAGTGATGTCTATTTTAAAAAATTCAAAAAATATAAGTTACATTAATTAATTTAATAATTAATTCCCGCTGTCAGAACAAATAGCGTGTTTTTATGAAACAATATATATCAAAAGATTGACACTAGTTTAAGTCCAATTTCAAAGTGAAATTAATTCCAATGAAAAATTTGGATTAAATGGTAAAAATATATTCTAATTTCACTTTAAAACCAATTCAAAAGATAATATAATCATATAAATAAATTAGATTAAAAAGAGGTTTTGAATTAAAATACAACATTTTTCACTATTCATTTTTAAAAATGAACTTTATCGGAAAAATACCAAAAATTTACACAAAGTAAATTTTGATGTCCCGATTCTAAAGAAGAATTTTATTTTTTCAAATATAACACATAAAATTGTCAACAAGTGTATTTAAAATAAGTTCTCCATCAAAAGGCGATTAATCGACCTTTTAAAGAATATTAGAATGTTTACGCTTAAAATTGGATTCATTCACATTTTTAATCCTCTAACATTTATTGTAAAAAGTAAAAATATTTGACAAACATATATAATCATTTTGTAGTTAGTTCTGTTCATTTATGTCATTACAACGGCTAGGTGTTAACTACCATGTAAAATAAAATTATTTTATTATTAGAGTGCAACGTAAGATTTCAAAGGAACTCGTTGTTGTGTATTGGGTAAGACATCGATCATAGCGTTCCCTTTAAATTAATATTAACATTTTATTCACAAATAGGGATAAATATAAAAATGTCATATTCTTTATTTACCCGGGGTGTTACACCATGTATGGATTTTCATAGTCGGTATAGTTTATATGAGTATCTAGTAATGTATTTTGGTCTTATAAACACACCCACTTTTTTCATTTCTTTGATGAATTGGGTTTTCCACCCATTTTTTGGATTCATTCATAACGGTCTTCATAGAAGGAATCTTGGTGTATTCTCCAACTCAAAGAGACTATGAAAAACATATTGAGATCATTATGAATACACTGAGAAAGAACCATATATATGATATGTTGTGTAAATGATACTTTTGGATCAATAATGTTTACTTCGTGGGTCATATTATCACGAAGGAAGGATTATCTATTGACTTAGAGAAGGAGAAAATTATGGTTACATGGGAGTATCCCAAGAAATTATTTAATATTTGAAGTTTCTTGGGGATAATTGAATACTAAAAAAGTTTCATTCAAAACTTATCATTCCTTGAAGAACCTATTACTAGTCATACTAATAAGGGTGTGAATGTATTGTGGTCTGAAGTGTGTGAGAAGGACTTTTCGGATTTGAAAGGAAGGATTACTTCAACAATGATATAGATTATGCTAGATCCTAGAAAAGGATATGCATTGTTTTGTGATGCATCAAGCATCGAGCTAGATTCATTATTGATGCAATATGATCAAGTCATTACATATGAGTCTCACTGGTGGAGACTGTATGAGAATAATTACCCAATGCATGACCTCAATCTTGAAACAGTTGTTCATGCCTTGCATTGTTGGAGGCATTATCTAATGGGTAAGTGCTTTTTGGTGTATATATAACACAAGAGCCTAAAATATATATTTATGTAGCATGAATTGAATCTTATACAGTGAATATGGGTCAAATACCTTTGAGCTTGCCTATAAACCTAGAAAGGGGAATGCGGTAGCTAATCTACTGAGCCGGAAAACTCAGGCACAAGCTATTTAGGAATCTAGTGATGAATGTAATTTGAATGCCCAATTTTTTGAAATGCACCTAGAGTTTCATTATAAGAGTAATGAACAACCTTTTATTATAGCCTTTTTAGTTACATCTTCACTCCTAGATAGGGGAAGAGAAGGAAATTATTAGATCCTAAAGGATTGGACTTACAAGAAAGTATCTATGGTGAAGACCCACCTATGGATTAGTCTATTGATGGGGAAAAAATCCTACATATACATGGGTGTATATGGTTTCCTACAGATATGAGAGAGGAGTTGAGGTGAGATACACATGATTCTCAGTGGGAAGTTCACCAAGGTATCTCTAAGATGTATTGTGATATGTGATGATAGTATTGGTGGCCAGGGATGAAATGTTAGATGGAAGGTTTTATCACTAGGTGTTTTACATATCAGTAGGTGAAGGCAGAACACCAATAGCCATCTATCTTGTTACAAACACCACTAGTACTGGAATGAAAATGGGAATATGTCATAATCGATTTTTTGGTTCATTTACTGAGGTCATATCAAGGTAATGACATGGTTTGGGTAACCATGGATCAATCGATAAAGGTATCACACTTCATTCATATATAGGAGACTTTCTCAGTTGATGAGATGAGAAGACTGTGCGTCTGAGAGGTTATACGCTTACACAGGGTCCCTTATTCTATCATTTTAGATAGGGATTCTCTTTTCACATTGAGGTTATTATAGGTATTATATAAAGACTTGGGTACAAAGATGATTCCGAGTACAACTTTTCACCCTCAGACCGATGTCTAGTCAAAATGAACTATACTGGTGTAGAGGACATGATCCGAGCACGTGTCCTTGATTTTGGAGGTTTTTGGGAGAATCATATCCCTCTCATAAAGTTATCCTACACTAATAGCCATCTGATGATGATTCATATGGATATGTATGAGGACTTATTTGGTAGGTCATTCTATTCACCCCTGTGCTGGTTATAGGTAGGAGAGGCAATGCTACCGATCATCATCTCATTCAGGAGACTTTAAAGAAGGTGAAATTGATTATAAAGCACATTTCTACCACTCAATCTAGATAGAAATAATCAGAAGATCACCATCGATGACCTTTGGTGTTATAGGTCAGGGATCATGGTATCTTATGGGTATCACCTATACTTGGGCATATACGAATATAGATGAAAGGGAAGTTTTCAACTCATTGTTTCAGGACTTTTGAGATCTTAGATAGAGTTGGGATGATAGCCTATCATTTGATATTACCTAAAAGGTAACATTCCTTGCATGATGTCTTCCATGTTTCACAGCTTGCTCATTATTATACTGACCTGTCTCATACCACTACTACAAAAATGGGTTTATTCATCGCTTGGTCTTTAATAGTGTTAGATAAAATCATTGTTAAATACCCCCTTCATCACAGCAAAAAAAAGCACCGTTAAAGGGGTCCCTTTATCAGTGCTTATAAAAAACAATTGATAAAGGCCCCTCTTTATTAGTAATTGTAAAAAATCACTGATAAAGGGGGTCTTTATCAACACTTTTAAAAAATAATTGATAAAGGTGGTCCTTTATCATTGATTTTTTACTAGTGCTAATAAATTATATATTTCAAAAAAATTACATTTCATTAAAAATAATATATTAATATATTAATATATTTATCTTAACATAAATATAATACATATTTTTTTAAATATGTTTTAGATAAGTCTAAATTAGCATTTACACTTAATATATATGATATTTAGTGAAAAAGTATTATAAAATAATAAAAAAAATTTAATTAATATTTTGATAATTATTATCATGTAATAGTCATTTAATAATAATTTTAGGATAATAAAAATAGAAAAATCAATAAAATATCTAAAATAAGTTGAAAACATAAGTAAAAAATCAAACAACCATAACTTTTGATCTGGGTGTCTGTTTGGGCTCTACCGGATATCAAATAGAATCTTGCGATGAGCTCTACATCTTGTTGACCTAGGGGACCCTAGTCACTATTTTTTGAGGTCAAAAGGCCTCTAAAATTGAGTTTTTAGTCAGAGTACCCCAATTTTTTTTTCATTCTATGGATTTTCATCCATGTTTATGGGGGTCTTATTGTATTTTTTTTGTGGGGACTAAATCTATTCCTTGTTATTACATTCATATTGGGGTTATGGTTTTTAAATTTTATCATTTTACATAATGTTTTTTTATTTATAATTAAATATATACATATTTTAGTATATTTACATATAATAAATCACTTGTATAAATACATATATCAAAATATTAACGTAATAATGTATTCTTAAATATAAAAAATAAATATTTATCATTCATTTTATTTAAAGAAAAAAATTTTCTTTTTATTTACCTTATAAAAATGAAATAATATTTTGAAATAATTTTTATATATACATATGTGTGTGTATTAATAAACACACATAGACACAAACACACACACATATATATTTATAATGACATATATAAATGAATATTCATTTATAATATATTTAAATAAATATAATTGTATATAGATATATCAAAAATTTAACAATATATGCAAATAAATTTAAATGTCATTAAATATAAAACAAAATACACATGGCATAGTGGTAAACAATATTTATTCCCATAAGAGAGGTACTAGGATCAAATCTAGGCACACCTAGGTATTCACAATATCCTTCTAGTGACGAGGAAGGGGGTGTGGTTCGTGAAGGAGAATGGGGTAGTGGAAAGTGTTGAGAAAGTGTTTGTAAGCACTTTGAAAGTGGGTGTTGGGGTTAGGTGAAACAATATTTTTTTATTAATATTTTTAACAATAATTTTTAGTGATATTAAAAGGAAACCTTTAATAGCACTAAAAAATAAATGTTAAAGGAACTCTTTAATATCTCTAAAAAATAACTGTTAAAGGCACCCTTTAACAACACTAAAAAAAGTGTTTTTAAGGGTTTACTTTAATAATTCTTTTTTTAGCACTGTTAAAAACCCCATTTTAACATTGCTCACAATATTAATGTTTTTGAAGTGCTGATAAAACCCTATTACTAAAAATGTTAAAGGTTTGATTTTTAGTAGTGTACTTTTGATCCCGTGGATGTGGAATTAGATGTCAATTCTTCTTTTCAAGAGTATCCCATACGCATCCTTGATCAGAACATGAAGGATCTCGGAGGATGATTTTTCCCTTTGGTATGGGTGCTATGGAAGCACAAACAAGTATATGATTAGAATTGGGAGTGGGAGGCCAACTTAAATTCTCAATGGCCAGAGTTATTCTCAGATAACATTCTACCACCCTTATAATGTAAACTCGGGGATGAGTTCCTTTAAGGTGGATGACTGTAAGAACCCATTTTTTCTATAAGGTATAAATCATTTAAATTTTAGTTTAATTTATTTGTTTGAGCCTAATATGAATGCCTAGTAATACTATAGAGGAAACGAGGGTGTTTGTGTTCTTTTCAGAGCCTGGAGCCCTGATTTTTGGAGAAGGCATCTAGTCTACACAATTATTTAAAACCATGAAGCCCAGTCTTCATGGTTTCTCTTAACCATGCAGGGTGTTTATTAGAAAGAAGTGGGCTGCATGGGTTTTTCTAACCATGTAAACCAATTTGCACGCTCGTGAAAAGACTATGCAGTTTTTAAAAGAGCCATATATCATGGTTTGGGCCTCATTTATCAAACTATGCACATGAAATATGAGAGCTACCTATTTGGATAGTGCATAGAGTACATTTGGTACATAGTTTGGCCAGCTATATGGCCAAACCATGTGACACCTTATATTTTTATAAAAAAACCACTTTCCCTTAAGGACTATAATTTTAACCCCATTTTCTTTTCCTCCCCTAGTGGATAAGAGGTCTCCTCCTCCCCCCTTGAGAGCTCCTCAATGTACGTGACCTTGGATTTGGTGATATTTATTTTTCCAATATCCAATTCAATTTTCATCTATTCTGTATAATATCCATTATGGAGTAATATAATCCTTAGTATCCTTTAATTTTTATATTTCACATCGATAATTCTTGTTTTGTGTGAGCTAATATTCCCTCTTTCTAGGGAGTTCATCCATTTTTACATTTTCTTATGATCTATACCAAATGAGATTCTGATACTGGACAAGTTCTCCTCTACAAGAATAATTTGTCTAGTAACTATCCCTTCAATTAGTGATGTTTTATATTATGTTTCATTGTGATCCATGCTAGTTTCACTATGATTTTCCCTTAAAATGAATATTTATTAAATTGGTTTCCCTATTATACAACCTAATGACATTACTATATCCCAAGATAATTTTTGAGATTGTCAACTTCAATGTGTGCCACCCATTTTGGAATGCCCTGTATATGATGATGTGAATTTCATAGTCATATAACCAAAACACCCATCAATGTGTTTGGTTTGAATTCTAAAATGTGATACCAAAAATGATAATGGATAATTGTTTTGGTGTATCATGGATAACCCACTTATCAAATCATGATGAATTAAATGGAAATTTAGTGGTATGACCGCATCACATGTTATTGGTTGGATTATGAAACTCAAGAGGGAGTGAATTGAGTTCTTATAAAAAATTTTGTTAAAAATTATTATTTGAAATTTCCCCAAATTTAAAATTTAGTTTACTAGTTATCCAGTAGTGAATTTATAAGAGCTTGTCTGTTCAATTAATTTCTCAAGAGAGTGATTAGTTCTCAGTTATATCAATCTGATAATTAATACAAATTTTGAAAATAACCTAATAGGTCAATACTATTATAAACACTTTCTAAGAGTAACTATCAGAGTTCAATTTAGTTTTATGAAATATGTGATAAAACAGAGTAAAAATAAAAGTAAAAGCATAACAGAAATGAAACAAGAGGTTCAGTCTCAAGAATAGACCTAATCCTCTCCACTTGGTGATCACCAACCAAAAATTAGTTTAAATTAATAAATAGTTTGATCCACACCCTGGATCGGGGTTCACAAGAGCACACGGGTTATCCATGTCCCAAGACCTCTACCACTATTCTTTATGGGTACAAACTACTAGGTCACACAAGGACCTCTTCCACACTTATCTATGGGAGTAAAAGGTGTAAGAAGGTATAAGTTTAAGGATATATTTTATCCTTTAGTTTGATAAAGTAGAAAATGTGTGATTTATAGAAAGATACACACACTACTCAAAAGTATGTAAAAATGAACACACTAGAGAAAATAAATATGAGAAAGGATTTAGAAGGCTCTGTGTGTCTTGAGATGCTACTCTGGACTCTTCATATGTAACTAAGATGAGGTTTGAGTCCTCTTTTAGAATTTGACACAAAAATAGAGTGTCGTACTCTGGATTCTAGGTACAAGTATGGTTCTGTAAGTATATTCTTATCCTTATTTGATATGCTAAAGTAGTTTTTCAATTTTATGTATAGCTTGATTGAGATCTCATCGAGTGTCCTTACTTTTTTTATTGAGTTCACAGTGGGTGAATGAGAGTCGTAGATGTTCTTATGTATATCTCTCGTGCAGGCCCACCACACTTCTTAATACTTCACTCTTCAAAATGATTTTATTCTTGAGGCCCTGTAGAGAGCATGATCTTTCCACATGAATAGGTTCATCGTACCTTGTTCTGTTTTCTAAAAGTCCTACAAAAGATTATTAAATATGTCAATATCATTAAATGACTCAAATATGACCATTAGAAATAAATGAAAATTTAAACAATCTGTTGGTAACTCCTCTATTGATGAGTCAGTCTATCAATGAGTCATCCTATCAGTGAGACATTAGTTGATGGCTCGTCTATAGGTGAGACATTAGTCAGTGAGTCATCTGCCGGTGAGGCATCAGTCGGTGACTCATCTATCAGTGAGACATCAATCGATGAGTTTTCTATCGATGAGACATCAGTCGGTGACTCATCTATCGATGATACATCAGTCAGTGACTCCATACATCGATGAGTCATTTGTCTGTTGATGTCTCAGTTCTTCTGTCGATGTCAATGACTCATACTTAGATAATTTTAGGTGTTCTATCTATCTTACTATAAAGCAATGTCATAATGTGTTAATACCCATAGTTACACATAGAGAATCAGTTATAAGCTTGTTTAGACATAAACAAACATAATTAGTTATATAATTGAAATGATCTGATATACAAGATAAGATTTTACATGATTTAGGATCTGTCATGAGGTAAGATATGTGACATATAATTAAGATATGATTTGTGATAATGAGTTAAGATATATGTTATAATATATGACATAATTTTTGATAATTAAAATCATTATAGTTAGAGATAGTGGCCAACAATATCCTATGGTCCAACAATCTTCCCCGTTTTGATGATCACAAATCATGGCATTATTAAGAACCATTAGATAATAATTAAAATAAACAATCTGATTATAAGCACACATAAAGATGAATAGGCTGAAAAATAATTATGGGAAGTTAAATGTATCAGAGTAAAATAAACAAATATGAATGCATCAATTTCTACCCTTTTTAGGTATGAAAAAATGTATTAATAATGCTTAATAATTTTCTCCCCCTTTTGGGATTAGAAAACAGTGGGAGGTTAAAATCTAATAAAGATAAGTAGAAATAGTGAATTGTCAGTCAAAATCAAATTACACTAAATAAATACAATCACTCAGACCCATCAAAAAGAATAACTACACACTAATTCTTATGGTTAAGGGGTGCCTTCCCCTAATCAGATGGATCAATGGAAGGTCTAGTAGGTGGTGGCTGAGAAATAAGATCATCTAGATGAATCTTCGGTGGAGGTAGAGGAATTCCTGCTGAAACAGATGGTTCCAGGATTGGTATATTCTAGGATAACACCCGAGGTTGAGGTTGTTCTGTGATAACATGCCAGATATGGGTAAAGTCTTGAGCAGCTGACATTGGATAGGAAGTCATTGGAGGATCAGAGTGAACAGAAGCAGCATCTAGAACAACTATGGCTTCAATTTGAACATGGAGGTATGGTTTCAGCATCCTAATAAAGTGGTCAATGATTTCTCCTCCATACTTCATTGCTTTTTCTAATTCATCATTGTTCTCCATAAATTTATCCAGGATAAGAGTAAAATCATTCAGTTTATGAACTTGGTACTTAAAGGAAACAGTTACAGGAAGAAATTTGAGATTTTCCACAAAGTATTTGAAGTGAATATTGAGCTGATTCTTTGTATAGATATTTTGAAAATATTGATTGACTTTTTTGGTAAGCTCTTCTTGTGTCTTAGAGGCTCCCTTGGTATAAATCCAGACCATTTCTTGCACATGGTCATGTGACTTGTCATGTTTTTAAAGGGTTTCTGAATCTATTCCACTTGGAATTAATTTTAGATCTTCCCTAACAATAACTTTGACATCTTTCAAATTTATGGAGTGTATAGAAACAGTTGAGGTTGAAGTAGATTGCACAATTTCCTTTACTTCCTTTTTCAGTTTGGAAAAATCAGGAACTTTAAGATTTGAAACAATATTTTCAAGTCCTCTCATGAAAATCTACATTATATTCATGTAATCAATGGTTAAAGAATTGATTCCAGTAGTTAACTTCTTCATCTCATTCCCAAGCTTGGTGTTGTTTTCCATAATGGTTTTGGAAGTTATAATCAAATTTTTCTGAATTTCCTTTATCAACATATGCAAGACTGAAACAACATCATCTTGAGATGCACATGATGAGGTAAGAGTATAATTATGAGTTTCAGTTTTCCTTACACTTTAAACCATAGACCAGATATCCTTCAATTTATCATTCAGAACTGAGTTTTCTCTCTTAGCTTCATTAATTTCATATCTCATTTGATATTGTACTGAATGTCTTATTGATGAACATATGTCTTCCTTGAATTTTTTAAAATCGACCTTAGTCACATAGTCACTAGAAAGGGTCTCAACCACTGTTTCCCTTGAAATAGGTAAAAAAACCTCATCATATAAGTCTTCATAATCTAATCATAGTGCCACATATCCAGGATTCCTAGCCCATTCAACCATTAAATCATCATCCATAGGAGTGAGTGTATCAAGCCTTACTCTTCCAAGTTGATGCTCTTCACCAGCTTGATCTTCTCTTTCTTGAGGATCCCCCTCAGTGTCAGCCTTCTTAGCAGCTTGTTCCTCCTCAGAGTCAGCCATCTTGGTAGCTTTCTCCCCTTCAGTTTGACGTCTCTTCCTTACATACACAACTTGAGGAGAAAGTACTAACTCTTGATTCTATTGATGTTCTATACGACCATCCGTCTCAATCCTTCCAGCTTGGTCATCTTCACGACCATCACCACCACCATTGTTGGCATGATCAATTCCAACATCACCTCCATCACCATTTTATTCTTCTCCTTCCACTTCTTCCTCTTCTTCCTCTTATTTCTCTTTTTCCACTTCTTCATCATTTCTAAAACCATCTGCCTTTCCTTCTTCTATTTTATCTTCTTCTTCTTCTTCTTCGTCATCCAAGTCATTAGATTCATACTCCAAAATTCCACTCACTTCTCTTTACTCTTCATCTTCATCATCCCTTAAAATTTATTATTTTGAGGGTAAGGATAGTGGTCAACTAGGTTGTCCATAAGTCATCTTAGGAGGACATACAACAGCATCAGGATCACTACTATCATAAACAGAAGATCCTTCCTTGTCAGTTCTAGATTCCCCACCTCCTTTCTCATCAAAGTAAGTTTCTTCTTCATCAGGACCCAAACCCGGATCTCTCATATATCTTGTTCTGGTAGGGTGATCCAAAGGATTGATTTTTTCATAATATTTCTCTTTATCACTAACCCACCTTCTCTTACATGGATTCCAATGAATATTTACTCTTCCACAGATAGCCTTATTCAAACAAAAGACACTGCATGCTGATATAGTTTCATCACTGTCATCCACACAACCCTTTTCTTTCCACATAGTAGATATCATACTAGGGTAAAAAAAGAATTTTTATTATAGTAGGGTTTGATCATCTCACTTATGTGAACCATTAATTACTTGCAAAGATTCACCTTAACTCCATTCTTCAACAGATAAACCAGGCAGACATACTGGTACTTCAAAGAAGAAAAGTCCCATTTCCTGGGATAAACTTGGTGCTGTATAAACTTAAACAAGATTCTGCAATCTCCAAGAAGCTCAGTAGTAACTAGACTTTGAGTCTCGTTATTGTCAGTAAGTTCTTTAAAAACTGTCCCAAGTCTGAAAATATCACTTTCAGGTGGATGAGTACCTTCATAGTCATAAAAAATACCTTTATAAAGAAATTTGAGACATTCATCACACTTATTTAAAGAGAATGAAATCCTATTTCATTTTACCAATGATGTTATCCAATATGCATCACTTCCTTCCAGCAGAAATTCAGCATTCATGTATAAATCATGAACCAGATTTGAATAATATTCTCTTCCATTCTTAGAAAACCATTGAATCCAACCCTGATCCTATAGAACTTTCAGCAGTAGTGACTTTCTCTCCAACAACTATTTTGCAGACACCACTTTTTCTAGAGTTACTATACAGTTGTCCAGTGCTCAATTTACTGGACTGGAAGATCTGTTGGACTCTCCTTTCTACTTCTTACTGGGTGACAACTTATCAGAGCATCCTTTGGTAGGCCGCTTCACCTTTACCATTTTGAGATCTTGGTTGAAGGATAGAAGGTGAATGGTCGAGAGTAGAGTGAGAAAAAAGGTCTCAAGGTAAGTATTAGTGTGGAACAATTCGAGTTTATATCATTTAGGGAATAAATCGAGTGAAAATTGAAAAATCGCAAACTGGGTTCCATAAATAATCAAAACAGAGTCATTTTTTCTTAAAAACATAAAACAATTAAAAGATTGACTCATCAATGTCATCGTGACAAACGTGTTGGCATGATATAAGTGTCGGCATGACAGAGTCGACATGACAGTGTCGGCATGACAGAGTCATCATGATAGTGTCGGCATGTCAAAGTTGGCATGACAATGTCGGCATGACAGTATTGGCATGAAAGATTACGCATGACAGAGCTGGAATAACAAAGTATCTTAGTTTTTACAAAGGATAAAGACTATAAGAAACTTACAGATTAATCATTCACAGCTCATGTCTGATGTAATTCATTATTTCATAATTCAATGGATTAGTGAATATGTCAGAAAACTGATATTTAGTACCAATAAATTCTAAAGTGATATCACCCTTTTGATAATGATCTCTCAAAAAATGATGTCTTATATCAATATATTTTTTTATAGAATGAGAAATTGGGTTCTTATAAATGTTAATAACACTTTTATTGTCATAATTTTTAGGTATATGTCTAAATTGACATCCATAGTCTAGAAGAGTGTGTTTCATCAACAAAATCTAAGCACAACAACTACCAGTAACTATGTATTCAGCTTTAGTAATAAATAATGCAGCATAATTTTATTTCTTACCATACCATCAAACCCAAGACTTTCCCAAAAAGAGAAATGTTCCATAGGTGCTCTTTCCATCTGTTAGGACCAATAGGGGCCTATATACACTGAGAGGGGGGGTGAATCAGGGTATGGATATTCTTTTTAAAAGTTCTTCCTACCCCACTGGATCTTGACCTCTTTATTACAAGGGTCACTTTGTTTGCTCTTGTGTGTAAACTATGATCACTTCATTACTTATTTATCTAATGATGATGCTTTGAATGCAATGCAGGGAAGAAAACAGGTAGACACATAGATTTTTACTTGGTTCACCCTCACTGGGCTACGTCTAAGGAGCATACGCCGACAAGTTGCCAGTTATACCAAATTCCACTATTCTTCACTAGATGTGGATACAATGTTCGAGCTAGATCACTTCTATGCCAAGGCTCACTGCCTTTACAATGTTTAGGGTTAGTTCACTGCTTCCCCAAGGGTCACTCCCTGTTTCTCTCTCTCTGGCTCACTGCCGGTGGAGAGGATCACCTTCTTTCTCTTCCTTTTCTCACTGCCCTTGGAAAGAATCCACTCACAGTTTATAGACCTGTAGGTCTCTTCATTTGCATGAAGGAATGCATCTTTATCTGTAAGTAGATGCTCTGTTGAAGCCCAATTTTCACCCATAGATGAATATCTCTTTCCACTGAAGGAATCAGGAAAACTTCCAGCTTCCACGCAGCTCGAAAATCACTGCTGGAAATAATCCTTACTTGGCGCGCAAGTCAATCTCAGCGCGCAACTATCGGCGCACAAGTCACAACTGGCATGCAAGTCTACCTCAGAAACTTGCGCGACACAACCTTCTTCAACCCAAAACCTGTGCAACTCACTTCCTTTTACGCCCAAACCAATGTTAGCGTGCAACTGCCAACCGGCGCACAACTTATCACACCGACGCACAACTTCACTTGCGCGACCCACACACCACCTGCGCGACCACCACACCTGCGCGACGGGAGCTCTGATTTCTCAAAGTGTTGAACTCCGGTGAAGAATGAATAGGGGTGGTCTAGTATTTGTAGGCAAATTGACCATCCTATGCGACGACGCGCAAGTCACCTGTGCGACCCAGTCTCGGCGCGCAAGTCTTCTGTCCTTTTAGACACTTGCGCGACCAACTCCCAAACTTGCACGAACCTATTTCATTAGCCATATTTTGATCTTCTGATCTTGAAAAACATATGGCGCGCAAGTTTCCTATACTCCAAGCCCTTGGCACGCAAGTCCCTTTGCCAAAAACACTTTTCTTCATTTGTCAATTTTCAGGCCCAAAAATTTGGAAAACACTGGAAAACAGGGCCACCTTGTATATGTTCTTTTGTACTGCCTCCAGATCGTCCATTACATTATCGACGTTCTTGAATCAAACATGGATCGTTGACCTCAGCTCTTGAACTCAATATTCAATCATGAAATCCTCTTTGTCAACAAATTTGTATGTCATTGTTTTTCTTTGTCAACAATCACCACTAAGATGTCCACTTTGTCAACAAGCACAATCACCTCAAAAATGATTCAATGATGCCTTGAGGGATTTTTGCCCAACAATCTCCCCCTTTGGGTTTGTTGAAAACTCTTTTATGGAAAGATACATCGTTAATTCTTCAGCCACCATTCACCTTTTGTGATTCTGATAGCGATCAAGGATTTACTCAACACATACTCTAATCCCACATGAGCAATGCTCGGCGTGAGAAACAAGAGTAAATGAAAAGTTCATCAATGAATCACTTCATCTCTGACATCCACTATTGACACCAAACTAATACCAATTTGTACTAAACTGATACCAATTGTTGAAGGACTTGTTGGAAGACCAATTTTTGGTTTGGAAAAATTCTTACCACTCTTCTGCTTTTATCACAATCCTCAGCTGTCGTGATATCTAATCTTTGATCGATCACTTCTAGCATCGTCAGATTTAATACACTCCCCCTTTCTATTCACAACTTCATCCCTTGTCAGCTTCAAAACCTCTTTAGCCCTATTTCCTGTGTTGTCCAAGCTAAGATCTGGCTAAGCACGTTCAACTAGATTCAACTCCCCCTATCTGGCTGCTCCACTTATCATATTCTCCCCATATCATTCATGATTTATCAAATCTCCACATTTCCTCCCCCTTAAACAATCACTATTTTTCCCCCTTTGTCAATGAACCCAAAGGACAGTCCTTTGCAGTCTGTAACTGAGTAGAGAATACATAGAAGCACATTAGGGAAAACACATCATACCTCAGAGAGGGGGGGGGGGGGTTCCACATCCACACTATTTCAAGTGTGGGGAATCAACTGAAGTCCCAGAGCCAGTCGATGCCTCTCAAAATCTTCCTTAGGTAAGGCCTTTGTCAGAATGTCTGCAACCTGTAGCTCTGTAGGCACATACTCCAACTTCATGATTCCCTGCTCAACCTTCTCCTTGATAAAATGATACTTAATCTCAATGTGCTTTTTCCTCTAATGATGGACGGGATTTTTGCTAAGATTTATCACACTTGAGTTGTCACACTGGATTCTGATTGGAGACTTCACATAAACTCCCATATCTTCAAGCTGCTGCTTCATCCACAATAACTGTGTGCATGCTTGAGTGGCCGCAATATACTCAGCTTCTACGGTGCTCAATAAAATGCAATCTTGCTTCTTGCTTAGACAATAAATACAAAATCCACCAAGATAGAATGCACCACCTGACGTTGATTTTCTATCATCTGCTGAACCGGCCCAGTCTGCATTAGTATATCCCAATAACTCTGTTTGAGATTTGTCAGTATATGTCAAGCTGAAATCCATTGTGCCCTGGATATACTGAAGTATTATTTTCACTGCAAGCATGTGGATTTCCTTGGGATTACTCTGATATCTCGCTGCTTGGCATGTGGCGAATACAATGTCATTCCTTGTTGCAGTCAAGTATAACAAACTTCCAATAATATACCTGTATTCGGTGATATTAACTGCCTTTCCATCCTCATCTTTCTACAACTGCATCCGGGTATCTGCCGGAGTCTTCATCTCCTTTGAATTTTCCATTAAAAGTCTTTACAAAACCTCCTTGACATATTCGGATTGAGAAATTAATGTTCCATTATTTCCCTATGTCACCAACATCCTTTGATTACTGTTGTGGTTGAGATAGATATTTTAAGAAGCTCCACTACGCTGGAAACCAAGTTTCTTCAAATACTGATGTAGTCTTGCGTTCTATTCTCTTGGTGCTTGTTTCAGCCCATATAATGCCTTCTTTAGCCGAAAAACCTTATTCTCATCTTCATGAATGAGAAAACCATTTGGTTGCACGATATGCACTTCTTCCTCCAGAATCCCATTCAAGAATGCTTATTTGATGTCCATCTGGAATAATTTGAACATTCGTTGCACTATAATGTCTTGGAATAATCTGATTGTCTCCTGCCTTGCAACTGGTGAAAATGTCTCATCGCCATCTATTCCCTCTATCTGGGAGTATCCTTTGCACACTAGTCATGATTTGTTTCAAACCAATGCACCAACTTCGTCCATATTGATGCGAAAGACCCATTTAGTTCCGATGACATTCTTATCTTCTGGTCTCGATACAATCTTCCACATCTGGTTCTTCTCAATCTGATTTAGCTCTTCATTCATGGTCTGAACCCAGTTTTCACCTTTAGCTGCATCATCAAATCATTTCGGCTCAACCTGTGATAGTGATGATGTCTGCTGTAGTGATTTCATTATTCTTGTCTAAACTGGATCTCACTGATCACTGATAACATTCTGCCTATGAATTTCAGCTTGACTCTTTGCCTTTTGCGTAGATAAGGATTTTACTTCCTCGTACTCACCATCAGTATCCTCTTCTGAATCATCTTCAGCTACTTCTGCTCTCCCTGAGTCTCCTACCACTTCCTTACTTTTAACAGAAAACTTTCCACTGTGTCATTATTAAATGACGCCATTTATTTGAACATCTTCTCTCAAATTTTTGTTGACACACTTTTAATTTTCTCTTGCAGCTTCTTGGTATCCTGAAAACTAAGATGAGTCATCCAATTATTTCTTTGATGGCTCTTGCAACTGATTTTGTTATTGAATGCTCCCCCTATGTTATGCAACACTTCCTGGGGTTATTCCCACTGTTTAGACCCATAACCTTTCTTCTCCTCATGCCTCATTTATTCTAATCTGGAACTCATCATCGAGCCATTAACCAAATCTCTAGGCCTACTGAGTTGGAACTCGGTGTAGGAAATAAGATATGGAGTTAATAACACAATCAATTCCTATTGTGCTCTGTTTCTCCCTTTATTCTTCACCTTATGTACCTGATTTGAGGTAATTGAACCTCTGGAGCATATCAATTTCCACTTTTCATCTTTAGATGCCACTTCCCCTTGGATCGTATCTCCCTAAAACCTGAAACACATGAATCATCAGTTAATAACATTTATATACATAGGGAGAGGGGTCTCTTCTTGAATCCTCAAGATGAGGATTGTGGTTGATCCTGATGGGTCAACCCTTTGATTCTTTTTGGGAGTGCATCAAACTCCTTTCTTGCTTCCTCCAGCTGCCTGACCAACTTCAACTGCTCTGGCCATATGACTAAGCATTCATTACCCACATGCTGAGCCTTTTTCTGATATGTAGATTCTGTAGGCCTGACCTTTCTCATCACTTTGGGTATAGGCGCACTAGTACTCATTTCCTTCTTTTAGGTTCTTCCAAAATTCCATTTTCCTTGATTATTTCTCTGAGCAGGAATCTCCTTTCTTGTCATCTTCCCTTGCTTCTTCCACCATTGTAGGGATTTTCCTTTTTCTTCCAGTCCTCTCCGTGGCACATGAATTGTGAATTTCTCAACGCATTCTTTATTTATCAGCCTTTTATCAGATGTCTGAATCACCACACTCTTTTTCACTGGTGGTGAGTCCTCCATTGAATGTGCATTCTTCTTATTCACAGCTGTAGTGTTTCCTCCCTTTTTGTTCCATATTTTTTCATGTTCATTCTTAGAGAGCGGTTGTGAGTGCGATTGATACACTTTTTGTTCAGCTCCTTGTGATTCTCCAGGAACTCTAAGCTTATTCTTCAACATACCACTTTCTCTCCCAGTGTACGATTTTTCATTATACACCACTGGAGTTGAGAATCTCCTTTGGAGTTCCTTTTGCTTTCCTGCCTTCTTCTTGCTGCAATGTCTTGCCAAATTCCCATGATTATAACATATGAAACAACTTCCATTAAAGGCATACCTCATTTCATCATCTCTTAGCCAAGATGTTGATGCATCTTGAGTTCTACCCCTGACATTGAGCTCTTGAGATTCCTGACACATATTCATGGTGTGTCCCATTCTTCCACAGTAATAGCATCTTATGAATGCTTTCCTCTGAGAGAATCTTCTCTCTGATTTCTCATGATGCTTCTTCTTATCCTTGGGTTTATCAATGTTTATATTTTCACAGCCTGAAATGTATTCCAGAGAATCTGGACGGAAGATTGATGTGTGGCCATGAATTCCGCAGAAATAGCACATGCTATCATTTCTTCCTGTAAAATCCCTTTTAGGTCTATCTCCAGCACCTACAAGGTTTTTCATATCTCTAGATATTTTCACTACACTTTTCCTATCATGTATAGGAGTGAGATCATCATATCCAATTCCAGATTTTCCCAACATGTATGGCCTTTGGGATGATACAATCCTTTCATGCTTCTCTTCTGATGTAGCATATTTTTCTTTCATTTGATCATCACCTGCCGAAGGATAATCAAATAATAAGTGCAGTGCATCATTCAACTTGGGATTATATTTGGATTTAGACTTATCCATTTCCTTCTTGAGTGATTCTAGCTCTTCTTCCAAATTTTTAATCTTCATATACCTTGATTCAAGTTGGACATCAAGTTCTCTCTTGAGATAATTTCCTCTAATCATCTAAGCTTCCAATTCTCGTGTAAGCTTTTCAACCACTTAACTTTGCTCCTTTACCTTAAATTTTTCTTGAGCAACATAATATGAGCAACATGCATTCTCTTTTTGTAGCCTTTAATTCTTCTAAACTAGCTCAGATATCTGTGTAGCAAGATCAACATTTCTAGCTTTCAGATTCTGAACTTCATCTGACTTTTGACTCTCTTCATAATCACCAGCCTTTTGTTTTCCTTTTATTTTAGCCAGATTTTGTAGTTTCTCACCTTGAGAATCATTCTTCTCCTTTAGGTCAGTTGCCACACCAATAACCCTTTGATTTAAGCCTCTTAGCTTGTTGAACTCAATATCTAATACTTTGATCCGGATATCTTTAGATTTGACTTCTTTAGTGTTTCCAACGTCACTTTGAATATCAGGTTCTTCGATGCAATTTACTTGATCTTTAAATTTTATATTCAAGCCATCGATCTCCCTTTTCTGTTCTTCAATCTTAATATTATACTCACCAACTATTTCTGAGTTCTCTGGTGCTGATAACTTTAGTTCCTCAATTTTATCCATCAACTCAGACTTCTCTTCTTCCTGCTGCTGCATATAGAGTTTGGCACTGTGAACAACTTTGTTAGCTTTCTTGGTTTTGGCTCTCCAAACATATATTTCTTCAAGATCAGCCTCTAACTCAGCTTTCATATCTATTCTTCCTTCAATTCTTTCTTCACCATCATCACTTGTTTCAATATCACTTTGAAGTTCATGTACTTCACTCATTCCTGCATCATGCTTGAGTGAATCAATCTTTTCCCTGTCAGATTCATCCAAACCTTCCTTTAGTAAACTGTTTGATTCTTTTAATTGAATCACACCTTTTCCATACACACTTCCACACTGAGGAATACCACATGACTTCTGCTTCTTCTTGGATGTTTTTCCCTTTTCCATGGCTCACCGAGATAAGAACAGACTGGTTCTTTAAACACACAGATCGACTACACCAAGTCGGAGCAAACAAATTTGATAAAATAAACCTTCCCTCTGATACCAATTGTTAGGACCAATAGGGGCCTATATACCCTGATAGGGGGGGGGGGGTGAATCAGGGTATGAATATTCTTTTTCAAATTTCTTCCTACCCCACTGGATCTTGACCTTTTTTTACAAGGGTCACTTTGTTTGCTCTTGTGTGTAAACTATGATCACTTCATTACTTCTTTATCTAATGATGATGCTTTGAATGCAATGTAGGGAAGCAAATAGGTAGACACAAAGATTTTTACTTGGTTCACCCTCACTAGGCTATGTCCAAGGAGTATACCCCGACAAGTTGCCTTTTGTACCAAATTCCACTATTCTTCACTAGATGTGGATACAATGTTCGATCTATATCACTTCTATGCCCAGGATCACTGCCTTTATAATGTTTAGGGTCAGCTCACTGCTTCCCCAAGGGTCACTCCCTGTTTCTCTCTCTCTGTCTCACTTCCAGTGGAGAGGATCACCTTCTTTCTCTTCCTTTTCTCACTGGTCTGGGAAGAAATCCACTCACAGTTTATAGACCTGTAGGTCTCTTCATTTGCATGAAGGAATGCATCTTCTTCTGTAAGTAGATGCTCTGTTGAAGCCCAATTTTCACCCGTACATGAATATATCTTTGTACCGAATGAATCGGGCAAACTTCTAGCTTCCACGTAGCTAGAAAATCACTGCTGGAAATAATCCTTACTTGGCGCACAAGTCAATCTCGGCGCTCAAGTATTGGCGCGCAAGTCACAATTGGCGTGCAAGTCTACCTCAGACACTTGCGCGACACAAACTTCTTCAACCCAAAACCTACGTGACTCACTTCCTTTTACGCCCAAACCAATGTTAGCGCGCAACTGCCAACCGGCACGCAACTTATCACACCGGCGCGCAACTTCACTTGCGCGACCCACACACCACCTGCGCGACCACCACACCTGCGTGACGAGAGCTCTAATTTCTCAAAGTGTTTAAGTCTGGTGAATAATGAAGAGGGTTTTTCCAATATTTATAGGCAAATTGACCACCCTGCGCGATGGCGTGCAAGTCACTTGCGCGACCCAGTCTCGGCGCGCAAGTCTTCTGTCCTTTTAGACACTTGCGCGACCAACTCCCAAACTTGTGCAAACCTATTTCCTTAGCCATATTTTGATATTCTAATCTTAAAAAACATATGGCATGCAAGTTTCCTATACTCCAAGTCCTCGGCGCTCAAGTCCCTTTGCCAAAAACACTTTTCTTCATTTGTCAATTTTCAGGCCCAAAAATTTGGCAAACACTGGAAAACGGTGCCACCTTGTATATGTTCTTTTGTACCACCTCCAGATCTTCCATTCCATTATTGACGTTCTTGAATCAAACATGGATCGTTGACCTCAGCTCTTGAACTCAACATTCCATCATGAAATCCTCTTTGTCAACAAATTTGTATGTCATTGTTTTGCTTTGTCAACAATCACCACTAAGATGTCCACATTGTCAACAAACACAATCACCTAAAAAAATGCTTCAATGATGCCTTGAGAGATTTTTTCCCAACACCATCTAACTTTCATACACCAAATTCAACATCATAATAACTCACTATATCAAATGATTTTCCTTTAGGGTAAAACAAACCTAAATTGATAATTTGTTTAAGGTATTTAACAATTCTTTTGACAACATTCAAGTGAGATTATTTGGGGTTATCTTGAAAATGGTCGCACATACACACACTAAACATTATATATGGTCTACTAGTAGTCAAGTAGAGAAAACTTCCAGTCATTACTCAGTAAGTGGTTTGATCAACAGATTTACCATCTTCATCAAGATCCAAATTACAAGTAGTAATCATTGGAGTTTCACTAACTTTAATGCTATCAAGGACAAATCTTTTTAAAATATCTTTTGTGTATTTAATTTAATTTAAAATGATACATTTTTTTGATAAATATGAAATCCAAGAAAGAATTTTAGTTCACCCATCAAACTTATTTCAAATTCACTTTGCATAATTTTAGAAAAATCAGTACATAAAGAATTTCTTGAAGATCCAAAAATAATATCATCTATATAAATTTTAACTATGAAAACATCTTTAGAAATTAGTTTTATAAAAATAATATGATCAAAAATTCCTTTTGTTAAACATTTTGTAATGAGAAAAGTACTTAGTATATCACACTAAGCTCTTGAATCTTTTTTTAAACCATATAAAGCTTTTGTTAATTTGAATACATGATTTTGAAAATATGGGTTTGTAAAATGAGGGGTTTTTTAAAAACAAACATCCTCAACTATGTACCCATTTAGGAATTCACTTTTAACATACATTTGATAAATCTTTAAATTACGATGGGCAGCATAAGAAAGCAGGATTCTGATGGCCTCAAGTCTAGAAACAGGTGAAAAAGCTTCTTCATAGTCAATGCCTTATTCTTGACTATAACCTTGTGTAACTAATATGGATTTATTTCTAACAATATTATAAGATTCATCTACCTTGTTTCTAAACACCCACTTAGTGCCTATGGTCAAGGTGTATTTCAGTCTATCCACAAGTTTCCGAACATTATTTCTTTCAAATTGATTATGTTCTTCTGTCATAGCGATCACCCAAAATTCATCTTTAATTGAATTATTGATGTTTTTAGGTTCAAGATGTGATAAAAAGTCTTGATGTTCAACCTGGTTTCTAAGAGAATCTCTAGTTTGTGACCCTTTATCTAAGTCTCCAACAACAACATCTAAAGGATGGTTCTTGAGAGTTCTATTTGGTCTAGAAAAATATGGGCTAGTAATTTCAGTTTCATCTATAGGTTTGGGTTCATCATGTTTAGGGTATGAAGAATTTCTAGAACTGTTTGATATAATAAATTTTTTAACAAGAGGATTATATGATTTTTCATTTATTTCCAAATTTATCACATCATCTTCAAGGTTGTCTAGGGAGGTCTTAGGTTCATGTGGATCTCTTTCATCAAATTTTATATGCACAGATTATTCCACACACTTGGTTCTTTTATTAAAGCCTCTATATACTTTACTAGAGGTTTAGTAACCTAGGAATATTCCTTAATCACTGTTGGATTCAAAATTTTCAAGATTTTCTTTTGTATTAAGGATATATACTTTGCAACCAAAAACTTTTGAGTAACTAAATTTGGGTTTTCTATTGTTCCACAACTCATAAAGAGTATTCTTGAGAATAGGTCTTATTAAGACTATATTAATTATATAGCAAGCTGTATTCATAGACTCAACCCAAAAGTAAATTGGTATATCATATTCATTAATAATTTTTCGATATTTTTCTCATAAATTTCTATTTCTTCTTTTTACAACTCCATTTTGTTGAGGTGTCCTAGGGGCAGATAAGTTATGACTATATGCATTGTGTGAGAAAAAAGATTCAAAGTCTTGATTTTCAAACTCAAATCCATGATCACTTCTTTAGTATTTTATTCTAATTCCACTTAGATTTTACACTATTTTAGCATACTTGATGAAGTAAGTACATGCTTCACTTTTGTGTGCTAAGAAATAAGTACAAGTATATCTAGAATATTCATCTACAAGAACCTAGACATAGTGATTCCCATTTAAACTATAAACTCTATATGGTCCTAACAAGTCCATGTGAACCAAATCTAAAGGTTTAGAAATTGAAATTACTTTATTTTATTTGAAAGATATCTTGTGCTGTTTACCTTTTGGATAAGGATTACAAACTTTTTCACTTGAAAACTCAAGTTTGGGTAGATCCTTTACTAGTCCTTTTATAGTAATATTTCTAAGATAGTGTACATTACAGTTTCCTAATATTCTATGCAGAAGCCAAGACTATTTATTAAAGACACTTAACAAAGAAATTTTTTGAGAAACTAAATAATATAAGTTAATAGCATATACATTTTCATTTCTAAAATTAGAAAATACTAATTAATTTTTGGAGTTAAAAACATTGTAAGCATAATTTTAAAATTTAACATGAAACCCATCATTACATAATTGTGAAATACTAAAAAAATTATATTTCAATACATCAATAAAAAGTAATTTAGAAATTAAAACTATGTTAGAGTTACCAATCTAGCTTAAGCCTATTATTTTTCCTTTAGCATTGTCACCAAAAGTGACATATCCACCATCAATCTTGATTAAGTTCTTGAAGATTTAATAGTATACCATCATATGTCTTGAACATACATTGTCCAAGTAACACTTACTCTTATAGGATCACTTTAAGCATGATTCTTACAAAATAATTAGACAACAACATATTTTGGTACTTAGATTTGTTTGGGTCTATTAACATTAGTAATCACTACTTTAGGCACGCATATTTTCTTCATGGGTTTCTTATAATCATTATGTAAAATATTTAGACAATATACTCTATTTGGTCCAAGAAAATTAGAGGCACTAAAATATTTTCTAGAACTGGAACTAGCAGCAGAATTTTGATTTTTAGGTAGAAAAATAGATTTTTCAGATTTAGTCACAAAATGTGTTTTAGATAGCTTTCTCTATCCAGGATGATATCCAATATCATAATTTCACTTATAAGATATCTGTTTACCAAGAATTTGAGTAAGAGTATTTTTCCCATTGGTAAACTTTTCTAGATCTTTATTTAATTACTCAATAGAAATTTCTAGTTAATTGTTTTCTTCGAGAAGTTGAGCTTTATTTTCATTTTTAGTAGCAAGTTCAGACATAATATTTATAGTGAGATCATGCTATTTCTTTAAAGATTTATATTTATCTTTAAATTCATTGCATGTATCTTCCATCATGTTACAATATTCAAATAGTTCATCACTTGTCATATTTTCAGAATTACTTTCATCTCCAGAATTGTAAGAATTATGTACAGGAGAATCTAGGGTTACCTCAGATGTGTTTTCCATAAAACACATAATTTCCATATCATCCATCTCATCATGAGATGATGCTGATTCATTGGATCTATCCTCAAAGGAACTCCAGTTGTCCTTCATAGATTTCTTATACTTCTTGTCTTTGTTTTCATACTTCTTTTTGTGTTTTAATTTTGGATAGTCAGCTTTGACATGTCCTATCCTCTTACATTCATAGTAGAGAATATTATATGATTTTTCATTTCTTTTCTAGTTCATTTTCCAGTTTCCCTTGTTATCATATATTCCTTTATAATTGTTATTTATGAATAACTTCTTCTTTTTATAAAATTTCTTGAATATTTTGGCCAACTGAGCTATCTCTTCATTATTATCTGACGTTGATTCATTATTACTGGATCTTTCAATAGAGGCTTGCACCTTCTCTTTTTCCTTATTCTTAGAGGTAGTAGCCTTGAAGGCTATATGTTTTCTCTTAGGTTCATCCTCTTCTTTGTTGACTTTGAAATCTTCTTCATACATCATCAACTTTCCTATCATCTCCTTGACTTTTATTTTTCTAATATCACAAGATTATTTAATTGAGACATAGGTCCCTCTCCATATAGCAAGTAAACATTTGAGTATTCTCATAATTTTCTCCTTGGCTATAACATCTCTTCCCAGAGAGATCATAGTGTTCAAAATTTCATTAAACCTAAGATACGTATCAGAAATAGGGTCATCAAGCTTCATTTTAAAGTTATCATATTTAATAGTATATGTGTTAAGTCTCATTTACTTAACACTAGAGGTTCCTTCATGCGAAACAGACAAAGTATCCCAGATTTCATGGGTTTTTTTACATGTAGAAATTCTATCAAATTCTTCATATTCTGAAGAATAGTATTAGGTATTCATGTATTTTTAATTATTGTTATAAGAAACCTTATTTGGGTCATCCAAAGTAGTTCTAGTAGTAGAAGGAATCTTATACTCATCTATAACTAGAGACCAAATTTCAAAACCCATACTTTCTAAGTGAATATCCATTTTAATCTTCCATTGTGAATAATTGGTTTCATTAAAGAGTGGAGGTCTGTTGGTAGAATCACCTTCCAGTCTATTTTCCATACTAAAATAATAAAGTGTAGATTTTTAAAGAACTAAAAATTTAGAAATAATAGAAATTTATAGATCTTTAAAACACAACTAAAATCACATTTGAAAAAGAGTTTAAATAGATTGATAATTTAAAATTAATAAATAGGGATTTTAAAAAATCCTTTGATACTAAATTTTGGTCGAAGTAGGAAACTCCAGAGGGGGTGAATTGAGTTCCTATAAAAATTTCTTTTAAAAATTATTATTTGAAATTTCCCTAAATGTAAAATTCATTTGACCAGTTATCCAGCAGTGAATTTATAAGAGCTTGACTATTCGATTAATTTCTCAAGAGAGTGATTAGTTCTCAGTTATATCAATTTTATAATTAATACAACTTCTGAAACTAACCTAATAATTCAATACTATTTTAAACAGTTTCTAAGAATATCTATCTGAGTTCAATTTTATTTTTATGAAATATGTGATAAAACAGAGTAAAAATAAAAGTAAAAGAACAGTATAAATGAAACAAGATGTTAAATCTCAAGTAGAGACCTAATTCTCTCTACTTGGTGATCACCTACCACCAAGAAGTTTAAATTAATAAACAGTTCGATCAACACCTCGGATCGGGGTTCACAACACCACACATGCTGTCCAGGTTATAAGACATCTACCACTGTTCTTCATGGGTACAAACTACTAGGTCACAAAAGGTCCTCTTCCAAACTTATCTATGGGATTAAAAAGGTGTAAGAAGGCATGAGTGGAAGGATATCTTTTATCCTTTAGTTTGATACAAGAGAAAATGTGTACTTTATAGATAGATACAGACACTGCTCAAAAGTATGTAAAAATACACACAAGAGAGAAAATAAATACAAGAAAGGATTTAGAAGGATATTTGTATCTTGAGATGAAACTTTGTACTCTTCAGATGTAGCTTAGTTGAGGATTGAGTCCTCTTAAAGAAGTTGACACAAAATAAGAGTGTTGTATTCTGTCTTCCAGGTATAAGTATGGTTCTGTAGGTATATTCTTCTCCTTCTTTGATATGCTGAAGTAGTTTTTTAATTCAATGTACAACTTGATTGACATTTCGTCGAGTGTTATTCCACTTGTTCTTGAGTTCATAGTGGGTGCATGAGAGTCACAGATGTTCTTCTTTATGTCTCTCACACAGCCACACCACACTTTTTACTACTTTACTCTTCAAAATGCTTTTATTCTCGAGGACCAAGAGAGAGCATGATCTTTCCACCTGCATAGGTTAATCATACCTCATGCTATCTTCTAAAAGTCCAAGAAAAGATTATTAAATACGTTAGTATCATTAAATGAATCAAATATGACTGTTATAAATAAATGTAAATTTAAATAGTTCTATCAGTGACTCCTATGTCAGGGAGTCAGTCTATCAGTGAGTCATCCTGTCAGTAAGACATTAGTTGGTGACTCACCTATCGATGAGACATAAATCAATGAGTTGTTTGTCTATGAGAGATCAGTTGGTGACTCGTCTATCAGTGACACATCAGTCAGTGAGTCTTCTATTGGAAAGATATCAGTCGGTGACTCATCTATTGGTGAGACATCAGTCGATGACTCCACACATCGGTGAGTCATTTTTTTGTTGGTGTCTCAGTTCTTCTGTCAGTGTCAGTGACTCATACTTCGATTATTTTAGGTGTTTTATCTTTATTACAGTACAAAAATTTTAGGATGTGTTAATACCCATAGTTACACATAGATAATTAGTCATAATATCGTTTAGAATTAAACAAACACAATTAGTTATATAATTTAAATGATCTGATATACAAGATAAGATTTGACATGATTTAGGATCTGTCATGAGGTAAGATATATGACTTGTGATTAAGAAATGATTTGTGACAATGAAGTAAGATATATTTTATAATATATGACATGATTTTTGATAATTATAACCATTATAGTTAGAGATAGTGGCCAACAATATCCTATAGTCCAACACATGTTTTAATAGAACAATGGTTACACCCTTGTTAGATAATGTTATTAATGAACTCTGAATTAATTATTGGATTTTACTAAATCCTTGACTATTTGTTACTATTATAATTTGGTAATGCCATCGATTACTCTATTATTATGATTCATGGGCATGAAGACCCTATTATTATGATGTATGTGCATGGTGACCCTATTAGTATGATGTACAGTCCTGGAAACCCTATTTTTATTAGCTATGAGAATGGATTACCTTACACTAATGATGAATGAGAATGGATCCCCATATGATATATAATGAATAGGCACGGTAAACCTTAATAATATGATTTGTTCATGGATACCCTACCATTATGACATCGAGCATTGCAACCCTTAAGAATGTGATATTGGGTTTGGTGACCCTACCATATGATATCTGGCATGGTGACCATTATGAATATGATTTGAGCATGGTGAACCTACTATTATGATATCAGGCATGGATACCCTTATTAATATTATTTGGGCATGGTGACCCTAGTGTTATAATATTAGGCATGTTGACCCTTACGAATTTGATTCAGGTATGGAAACCCTTCAATTATGATATTGGGAACGAAATCCCCAATTTTTGTGATACCGAGAATGGTGTCCCTTGTTACATGTGAGACTCATGCTATAATACTTAGACTCCCAAGTTATGCCTTAGATCTAGGATATCAACAGTATCCACATATTTGGATATAGATGTCACTACATATAAAAAACATATATATGTATACACATGGTTACTTGTTAAGAGATTATCCAACTTAGGCCAAGGAAAGTAGTGTCATCCTGATGTCCTTTGAGAATCAAAGTTGGTATTTTATGGATTTTACTATTTTTATCATTATATCTGCACAATTATATATTATATGCACTAAATGTATATTTATAGACATCATTGGTGATGTCCTACTATGTTTATATCACACCCTATCCAGGATACCGATGGTACCCAGATATATTATGTGGATACAAGTAGTGATAGTGGTAAGTGCCCAGTTATTGATACTTGAGTTGCTTATAGCAATGGAATAGGGAAGCACATGACTAATCTATAGATCATGATGTTATGGGAGATAAATTTTTTGGTCTTTCTGTTCTTTTGACATATGTATTGTATTGCATGCCCGATGCCATGCCTATCCATTCCCTTTGTTAGAAACATGACATTACATCATTCTATATATGATACTAGTTATGATTCTTATTGGTTATTTGTTCCATTTATATATTTTACCTTCCTTTGTGATTTATATATTATTATTCCATTATTTATCTATCTATTTCACCATTTTTCTATTCTGATCATGAGGGTATAGTCTCCCTGCTATACCACCTTGGATCCTTATTGCTAGTTTTAGCCTTTGATGCATGGGGAGGCACACTTTAGGCCATGTAACCCACCAGATTAGGGCACATTTTAGTGGTATCTGGGTCAGGACTTCACATACTAGTTATGAATATAGCTCTCCCACTCAGATGTTCTCTCCTTAAGGTTTCCATGTTTCTAAAGAACTCACACCAGTGGAATAGTTTACCCTTGAAGGAATATTTCTTGTTAATCCTCTATCACTATAGATTACTCATAAAAGGTAGATCAATCCTTTATTTCATGCTTAAACAAGTCAATAACATGTGATGATTCGTGCATGTACCTTCATATTCATGATTTAAGGAATATATCATGCAATTTTTCTAACTATGGAGATAAATCCAAGAGTTTTGAAAATTTTATAACACCACATAGATTCTAGAATGGTATGATTAATCTCAGATATAGCTTGATACCTCAATCATACCATTTCAAACATCAACATGAAGGTTCCTTTAGAAATACATGTTCTCTATAATAGAACTCTAGAGGACTATGAAATCAGTCTTTATAAAAGTTATATCATCTTAGATATGTCATCATTTTCTCTCATATCACATAGAATTTCACTATTAGAATATACAACAACTCTAGCTCCATTATTGATGAATTTATATCTTTAACTATCACAAAGGGTTACCTGTAGGGTCTTCCGTATAGGGCCTCAAAAGGCTCTATATCAATAGTAGAGTGATAAATATTATGGTAAGTGAACTCCTCTAATGTTAAAAGATATTCCCAAATCTGTCTAAAGTTCATCACATGGCCTCTCATTATGTATTCCAATTCCAGAATGTTTTATTGTGTTTGGAAATCTATTTGTGGGGTGGAACATCATGCTCATAACTAGGTCTCGAAGTATTCCTAAAAACACACCCATAATAGTGTTGTTATTTTAGAATCACTAAAATACTTAATCATTGAAGGTAACCCATGAATCGTGATGATCTTCTATACATACAAGCACAAAAAACTCTCCATCCAACTCTACTCTCACATGGAATGAAAGTGAGCCAACATGGTATGTCGATAAAGAATTACCCAGATAGTGTTTTAAACTCTAATTATCCATGAAAATCACATAAAAAATCCATTGATATTCTATCTCACAATAAATAAAGTATCTCATGAGTTTGATCCAAGAATACATGAACCTGATGCTCTGCCTTCACCACCAAATAGGCAAGGCAATGAGAAACAAACTTGGTAATACTCTGCCTTATTCCTACCCACCAAAACTCCCACAGAATGTTTAGGTATATAATTTCCACTCTTGGATTTATTTAAAGAGGGAAATATGAAACTCCCTCATTATATCCTCACACAGCATGAATAGTATTATAGACCATCCTCATAATAGTATGGTGTACTCCCCACCTTTAGATAATTCATTGGTTGTATCTCATGAGGATATCTAGTCACATAGAACTTCACAATATATTTATCACAATTGAGCCTCTATCAAATGTTAAATAAGCAGTGGAGTCACTTCCATCAACTGGAGATAATATGCCTCTTTCCCATCTACTGGGGTTAGCTGTAACATGGCTAACTGCTCTTATTTCTCCTCCACCAAGTGATAATGGAACTTTCTTATAAAGGGAATAAACCACCAAATTACTATTTTCTAAAGTATAAAAAATCTAAAATTCGTAGTTCTATAATAAATCCAACCAATTAATTTTTATTAGGTTCAAGACTCACTTGGAAAAGATATACCTGATACTCCGGTGTTCTAAATAAATAACAAACTGCTTTCCCAGAAGATAATGCCTCCACATCTTCAATGTAAATACCAAAAAATTTAACTGCAAGTTATGGGTGGTGTAGTTTTTCTCATGGGGTCACAATAGTCTATACTTGTATGAAATCACTATCTACCTATATATAAACAGACATTTGATTATATCACTATATGAATTATAAAACAACATTTACTCAAAAACTTCCTCTAGAAGTCTCAAAATGGGAATGTGGGTCACCCTTTTCCTTAGATCCTCAAAATCCTTTTAATACTACTTGATCAAAGTAAATATCTTCCCCTTTTGGTTTATATAGATAAAAGGGTACACAATCTTAGAAAATTATTCCAAAAACCTCTGGTATCACCTATTAAAACTAAGAAAACTCTATACTCTTAAATTATTGGGCGGTTCTTAGGATAACACTACCACTATCTTCATTGGGTCCACATACACAACATGTTTAGAGATAAAATATCATAGAAAGTGAAACTCTCTATTCTTGAACTAACACTTAGAGATCTTATTTTATAACTAGTACCCCTAGAGCATGTCCAAGACTATCCTCAAATGCCCCATATGCTCCTATTTTAATGTAGAGTAAATGAGAATATAATAAATACCGGAAACCAAAAACTAAAATAAAAAAGTTTGTAAGATATTATTCATATGTCCCATGAATAGAGTAGGGGTATTTTTCACACCAAATGCAATTAATAGGAACTCATAATTCCTATAGATACATTGGATTTCTATCTTCATAATTCTCCCCTTGAAAACCTGAAACTAATGATAGTCAGACACGAGGTCAATATTTGAGAACCATCTCAAGCCCTTCAACCAGTTGAAGTGGTTATAAATAATTGGTAGTGGGTAATTATTCGTGATCATCACCTCTTTTAGGAAATGGTAATAATTTCATATCCTTAAACTCTTATCCATTTTTTTAGTGAACAACACCAGAGCCACCGAGGGGGGCACATTCTGTTCGGTAAATCCCATCTCTAAAAGGTCCTCCAACTACACCCTTAGATCTTGGATATTAGTAGTGTCTATATGATATTATTTAAAATATATAAAAGTGATTGAAGGGTAAAAGTAAATTAAAAATTCAACCTCTGTATGAAAAGGTAATCCCATAACTGTTGGCTTGATAGGTGTTTCACAACAACTGCAAAAGGGGTGAATTGAGTTCTCAATTTTTCGCCAACATAAAATAACCAAATTTAAAATCTTAAATGAATATTTACTTTACTATAAAAAAAGATGAATAAAATTAAAACATAAGAGAATGAATAAAATAGAATCTATTTATTGTGGTTCAGGAAAAAAATATAATGTAGTCGACTCCACCGATAACTCTCTTAGCAAGCTTTGTGATTTTCACTACACATGTCCTTTTTTGGGGTCTTAGGTAGATGATTGAAAGAAAATAAACATTATTACAAAAGTTACCAATATCTTTTACTAGTATTTCCATATATAATGACCTATGATTCTTTATCACACACTCAAACTAATGAGTGAATGATTAAAAAGAATGAGATGGGTAAAGTGTTGTGATTTCAACACAAAATTTCAAGAAGAAACTAAAGGATAATGAAGAATGTTTAGAGATATAGAAAATAAATTTTAGAACTATATTCAAAGGTTCTTTAGATGTAAGTGATATTCCTAAATGTAGAATAGTTTCAAATGTTCCTTCTTAGTTTCACAAAAAAAAGTATCATGTGAAATAAATCATATGGTTCACACGAGTTTTTTCTCTTTCCAACTTGATAGTATCTATATTTATTTTTAAATTATAATAGGGATTATATGGTTAATATAATAATAAAATAATCTAAAAATACAATCTCAAAATTCAAATGCATCCTTGTTTGTAAATGGAAAGGATAGAGGTAGTTTCTGACTAAAACTATGTTCATTCTTAGAACTATATGGATTCTCAGGAATAGAAATAATATTTAAATTAGTATTTCCTCATTTATAAATAGATAATTTAATAAAATAATAAGTTGGTCCAAAATTTTTCTAAAATACTGTAATGGTAATAAATAACTAAAAAATAAAATTAAATATTGGAAAAGTATTATCCTAACAAATATTAAGCTTCATAGTACAAGTCTTAATAAGGTGTTTTATTTTATGAATTTTTATCCAATATTAATGTTTTAGACTCCAATATGAGACTTTAATACTTTTTAAGACCTCTAAATTAGGTGAAAAACTTATCTTTCTTTATATAATAATTTTGACTTTGATAGATATCATATGTATTTTAATATATTATGTTTTTTATATATTTAATAATCACAAAATAATTAGAAACTCTATTATATAAGATATATTTTTTGGTTATATTTTAATTTCTATACAGTATGATATTTGATCTAGAAAAAAAATTACATATAAATTTTATAGGTAATAGTATATTTTAATTTAATACATATCCAATGCATAATAATTTTTTGAATTTATTTGATGATTCATGTAGGAATTTTTCTTTCATAGGATATTTATCTATTCATCTTATGATAATTACTCACGTGGGATGCTCATAATATATATAATTTTCATTTTTTTTAAAATTTAGAGTCTAATTATAAAATATTTTCAGCATGTTGGATAAATTACTTTGAGAGAAATCATCTGTCTTAACAACAAGTACAATATTTAATAGGCTCATAATATATTTTATTTAGTAAAATATAAATTATGGTTCTAAAATCACTTAAGATAAAATAATCAGTAAAAAATGAGGAATTTTGAGAATAAAACCATATGAAATATTGGACTATATTATAGAAACACAAATGTATAAAATAATATCTCCCTTTTAAATGAACACAAAACCGAATCATGTTAAATAAAAATTATTATAAATTTTTTCCCTTGATATAAAATGTTTTTATTACTCAGATATTATCCCCCTTTTGTTATAAAAAAATATATAATAAGAATATAGATAAATAAAATTAAATATAGTACCCATAAATAGTAAATAGTAATAATATTAAAGACTAAAATGAATATAGATCTAGTATTTACTTGTTTGAATAGATTTAAAGCATAGAAAAATAAAGAAGTAAAAAAGAATAGTAAACATTTAAAAAAAATGTTGGATGGATAAATAAAATTTTTATTGATTAAGTAATCAAAATTTATATAATGAGATATCATTTTTTTAGGATTAGGATGAGACTCAATAGGTTTGGTTTTAGGAAGAGTTTTCCCAAAAGATACTGGTAAGGAAGTATCAGGTTTAAGGATATCTAAAATTGAAGGTTACAAATGGTGCATTTCACTAATGGGTATAACTAAACAATAATCTCAAGAAACACTACCCTTGTCTAAATTTAAAATTCAATATATACCAACCATGATATTATCTCTAGAGACATAAGAATTAGACTTATCATACTTACTAGTGCTAGTGAAATAGAGTTTTATATAATAGGTAAGAAGAGATGGTGGATTTTCATGCTTGGTATGATTCTGATGTTATTTTTGATAGAGGGAAGAAAAGTAAAATATAACATGCATAATTTCATTGGTGGTATAAAATTGCTCTATAATTATAGGTCTGAGAGTTTTCCTACTTCTAATACGATAGATTTTACTGACACACATATCCATCCTTATAATAATGGATTTTTGGAAATAATATTGAATTATTGAATGACATTTCCCTAAATTTTTACTAATCACTCTATCATAATTTTTAATTTTTGATTTATTGGAACTAATTTTCAATAAAGTTATCAGAACTTCTACTTAACATTATAAAAATTTCAAAGAGGGTACAAGAGATATAAACACAATATGTGGTGCACTTGAAACAAATAAATCATATTCTTTGTAAGATTTTTACAGTCATTGGCCTAACTTCTTAGTATCATTAATACCAGATTCCTAAAAAAAGGTAAGAGTGGTATATTTTACGAAATAATAACATTTCAAATTCACCACTTCTATGTGCTATCCCAGAATGGATAAGATTCACTAGAAGTTTTCTCTTAGCCTTTTAGTCTTTTACTAGATTCTTTTCAACAACTATATCTCTAAATATATATTTCATAATCTTGGCTGGTTAAATTTTTTCCACACTAACAAAAATATATATTAAACTCATGGAATCATTTATGTGGGCACTAAAATTATTTAGATAACTCAATCGAGGAAATATCGAATTATTTTCAATTTAAACTTGAAACCACCAAATCTTTAGTGTCTCCAAAACATTAAAAATAATTTATTTATAACTCTCAAACATACTTTTCATAAAAGAACCTAGTTATTTTATCTTGAAGGATATGAAATAATCTTTTGAATTTTAGGACTTTCACTCGGGGAATTTTCATGTGGTCTAGACAATCAAAATCAATAGCTTTCCCACATAAGACATTACATAGAACTTTTTTAAATTATAAATATTCCAGAAGTAGTTTAATATTCCCTTTTCAATTTTCTCATTTTCATTGAAAGGATGCAGCTTGAATATTGAAGGATTAAGTATAGGTTGTGAAAATTTTAGATTTATGATAGGAATCAAGCTTATATTTTTTCAAAATTTGAGTTAATAATAAAGATTTCTCTTTCAAATAATGTGACGGGTCATCAAAAATGATAAAATAAAAATAATTTAAATAAAATTCTAAATTAACCGAGGATGCATGTCACTTTATGACATAAAAAATAATTTAAACACATAAAATTTAAATGGTAATCAAGAAAACAACTCATTATTCTTTTTAATAAAGAATTAATATGATGATAACAAAAGATAAAAGACATAGTTAATAAGATAAAATTTACAATTTGAATAAAATTATTTAAAATAAAATAATCTTAATTCAATACTTATAAAATATAAATTTTCAACCAGTAAAGGCTTTGAAAATATATCTACATATTGAAATTTTATACTTATGAATTCTATAGAAAATTTACCTTTTTTTGAATGATGCCTTATGTCTATATGTTTCATTCTAGAAAGACTTATTGGATTCCATGAAATTTTTATAGAAAAATATTTATCATATTTAATTGGAACATGATAAAAATTTAATATGAAGTCCATTACGGTGTGAATTATCTATGAAATATATGCACAACAACTTCTAACATTAATATACTCAGTTTTAGTACTTGATAATAAAATAGAATGTTGATTTTTACTAGACCATGAAACTATAAATTTTCCTAAAAGTAGACATTTCCAAATGTAATATTTATATATAATCTACATCGACCAATGATAGTATTATAATATAAAGTTAAATAAAATTTAAAAATATTTTGAAAAAATAGTGATAGAGAAATATTTTCTTTTAATGACCTTAAAATTATTTTGGTAGGAGTTAAATGAGATTATTTTGGGTTTCATTAACAATGACCACAAAGAAATACTAAAAAAATGATATATAGTCTACTTATAGTTAGATAAAGTAGGATTATAATTATTCATATGTACAATAGGTTGTCAACCAGTTTACTAGCTTCATAGAAATTAAGATTAATATTAAAACTCATAAGAGGTGAATAACTCTTACTCCTTTTAAGTCCAAATCTTAATAAATCTTGTATACAATTTCTTTAATTTAAAACATTTACAATTTTTTTTTGTATATTTAAAATCCAATAATGTAATTTATTTCCCCCATCATACCCATTTTAAATTCATTTTGTTTAATATTTGAAAAATTATGACAATGTTTTTTATTTTTAAGTAAAAAATTTCATTGTCAATATAAATTTGAACTTAAAAAATATCATTTGATGTGATTTTCTTAAAGGGAGTTGGATATATAAGTCCTATAGTAAAAAATTTGATAAAATAAATTCAAATAACCATTCACTTGAAGCTATAAATTAGTTTTTAAGATCATATAATGATTGGGTAAGTTCGAAAATAGAGTTTGGAAGGTAGATATTTTCAAAACCAAGAGGTTGTAAAGAATAAAATTTATCCACAAGAAAACCATTTAGAAAAGTTGATTTTACATTCATCTAAAATAATTTAAAGTTTATATGAGATTAAAATTGTAAAAGGATTCTAATAACTTCTAATCTATCTATAATGGGAAAATTTTCCTCACAATATATTCCCACCTCTTGATTATAACCTTTGGAAACTAATTTAGACTTATTTATAGTGACCACACCTTAATTATCTTACTTGTTTCTAAATACAAATTTAGTGATAATTATAGAATAGTCATAGGGACTATCAAAAAATTCCCTCACTTTGTTCCTATTTAATTGAATAACTCTTTTTACATGGATAAGAGCCCACTCTAATCATACAAGAATTATTCTATAGTATTAGGTTCTTACTGGGATATAAAGGTAGAAAAATCTGTATTCCTTATATATTTATTCTATTTCTAAATACATCATATTGTTTTCCTATAATAGTATCTAAAGGGTGGTTTTTCAAGGTTTGAGGCAGTCTAAGAACCACACATTTAGGTTCTCTAGGATTAGTTATTTTAGGATTGAATTATACTTGATCATGTTCTATATTATCTCCCTTTTTTATCATTTAAGTGAGATTAAAGTCTTATATTATCCATATAATCACTTAAGTAATCTATTTGAATCTTTTTTTGATCAACTAGATCACTTTCATAAAATTTTACATGATTGGATTCTTTAAGTACCTTCAAATTATTAAAAATTAATATATATTCTTTTGAAGTAGTGGAATAGCCTAAGAGGACTCTTTCATCCGATAGTGCATTGAGCAATACAAGATTGTACTTTGTGTCCAAGATATAAAATTTTCATCCAAAGACCATAATGTATCCGACCTATGGTTTCCTATTATTCTATATCTCATATGGTGTTTTCTTAAATATGGTCTATATTAAAAATTTATTAACAAAATAACAAGTTGTGTTAATATATTGATCCCCAAAATGAAGGGGAATGCTATATTCACACAATAGTTTCCTAGAAATTTGCTGAAAGTTCTATTCCCACTTTAAACAACACCATTACATTGAGGTGTAATGGGGGGTATAAAAGGTATATTCAATTCCATATTTTTTGAAAAATGAATTGAATTAATGTTTCTCAAATTCTCTTCCATGGTCAATTCTCAATGAAATAATTTTAGTATTTTCTTATTTTTTTACTTTCTTGTAGAAATTTATAAAAACAAATTAATCTTCACTCTTATGTTTTTAAGAATAAACCCATGTAAATCAAGAAAAATTCTAAACTAAAATATAAATAAATGATTTTATACCTAGTCTTAAATTTATAAAAGGACCAAATAGATCCAAATAATTATTTTATAGTGGTAAATATGTTGAAACCTCTAATTAGATTAAATGATGACTTGTGTTTCTTTCCCATTTGGAATAAATCATATAGTTTTATTTTGTTCAATTTAATTTGTGGAAAATCAAAAATTAAAATTTTCTTTGATAATTTTATTAAATAGTATAAATTGTAATATACAAATGTTCTATACCAAATCTGTGATTCATTAATCTTAGAATTCAAATAGTTTCCTTTTTTTACAAAAGGAATAAAGATCTAGTTTTTAAATATTTTCAGTTCCTATTTCTCTAAATTTAGCCTGTTTATATTTAAGGATAGAACATTCATTGTTAGAATAATCAACTTAAAAAAAATCATAAAAAAGATAATAAATAATTATCAGCTTATGATTTAAGCAATCAAAATAAAGTATTTTTTTGATGTAGAAAAAATTTGGGTTTCTAAAAATCCTAATCCAATAACTTATCCTTTAGCATTATCACCAAATGTGAAAAAGCCTTAATCAATTTTTGATAGTGCTTGGAAGTTTGAAAATTATACCCTTATATGTATTTAATAAACACCATATATAAACCATTATTCATTTATATTCATATAAATTTTTAATTAAAAATAAAAATTTAAAAAGGATGTTCTTTGGTAACTAAATTACCTTAGGTCTAATAGTGTTATGAACTAAAGATTTGGGAACCCAAATATGTTTACACTTTCCACAATTTCTACAACTAAAATTAAATAATTTTCTACAGATAAATAACTTCTTTTCAAAAAAAAATTTAGGTTTTAATTGAAAAAATCATTATCATAATTACCATTTATATCATACATAAATAAAGTAATATTTGACATGATTATTTTTTTAGATTCTAGTACAGAATAATTCTTATATAACTTGGGTTTCACCCACTTAATCTCTATGACTTTTTACCTTTAGTTTATTTGTTATTACCAAGTATTTGATTGAGATAATTATCCCCCTTAGTAAATACATAAGCATCATATTTTAAATATTTGTCTTTGGCCATTAATTTATTTATCATGTTTTCATTTTCATCACAACTTGAAGTATAATCTTTTAGATTAAATTTTAGTTCTGAGATTTGATTAGAAAAATATTCATTTTCATAAAAAATAAAATAAAGATATTTTCTAAGAGTCCTAATATTATTTTTAATTGAATAATATTATTCTTTCAATATAGAACAATATTCATTTAATTTCTCTCATGGGAATTCTCCAAGGTAAGATTTAGATTCATATGAAGAATAACAAAAAAATTGTACATCTTATATCTAATCCATTAAGAAAATATTTTATTTCAAATTTAATTTCCCAATATTTGAATCATAATTTGATTCATTACTAGATTATTTATAATCACTATATGTATCCTCAATATCCTTATTTTCTTTATTCTTAAAATAAAAATTTCTTCTAAACTTCTTTTGAAACGTTTTTTTATGAAATATGAGAAATCAAGCTTCCTAAGAACAAGATTATTTCATTAATAAAATATTAATTCTTTTTTACTTCCATAAAATTTATTATACATATTGAAATAATTCTTGAAGTTTACTGTATTATTATAAAACTTTCTATATTTTCTTCCAAACTCAAAACATTATCTACCAGATTCTAAGCATCTTGAATATTCATCGTAGGATGAGTTAGATAATAATTTTTCTTTGAGATTCCTCTCATACTCTAAAGTAAATAATTTCAAGTCATGGTTTTATTCTTTAATTGGATTATGATCATCAACCTATGCCTATATTTGTTCCTCATTCATCATGATAGTTACAATACGTTCTTTTATTTTCAGATCCTTTAAAGTTGTAGATTATGTTATGGTAGCATATATTCCAATACATTTTGAAGTTACAACTTTAAGAACATTTAGTAATTAATCTGATTTAGGAATAGGGTATCCCATGGTATAAGAATAACTAAATTATTAGTGATTATAAAATTCATTTGAGTTATACTTTTATCATATCTTATTATAAATGTGTCAAACTTGAGTTTGGAAGTATTATACCTTATCCAGATGACATTTTTAGTACCTTTATATGTAACCATGATAGTTTATAACATTTCATTAGTTGTAGGGAATTGTGAAACTTTGTTTAATTCATCAATTCCTAATCTATAATAGATATCACTCATTGGTATTAAATATAAATCATATTTAGCTTCTTAAGTATAATTCCATAACACTGGTTCCCTTGTATGAATTTTAAATGGATTAACTAATTTTAGATAGGATTTCAGACCTATATTTTTTTAAGTAAATGATCATTATGGGATTTTTTTTAATTTTTAGTTACATCTATTGAAATAGGGATATCTTCCCATGGACATCCATTTTTTCATGTCATCCATTTTATATAACTTATAAATGATCTTCATATTTCTATTTATAAAGGCTGATAACTAAAAATTCACTTTCTTTAATATCAATTGATGTCTAGATATCTGTTTCAAAATAAATCAAGAGGGGGATGAATCGAGTTCTTAAAATTTAACCAACATTAAACCACCCTCCTTAAAAATATAAATTAATCCATTATTCACTATAAAATAGATAATTGTAGAAAATTAATATATATTAGAAAGAACAAAACACATGATATTTTTAGTTTCTTAGGGTAAAAAGATCCCCTAGTAAATTCCACCAATCAATCTCACAGTGATATTGGTGATTTTCACTAAGAATTTCATATTTCCAAGAAACAAAATAGTTGAGTGAAAGAAAATACAACTTGTTAAAAATGGTATAAAGTTATTTTTATGGTTGATCCTTTTTATAAGACCAATCTTTGGACTTAACAAACACACAACAATGGGTAAAAAATTACAAAAAAGGAGATGAGTAAAGTGTTATATATTTGAAACACAGGTGCAAGAAATAACTGAAAAATGATGAATAACATATATATATTTATATAGATATAGTATAACTTTGAGGAGTATCTCTGGAGGTTCTTCAGCCATAGATGATAGTTTTGAATGCACATCAGCAGTAGATGTTCATTCATAATTATATATAAAAAATGATCATGTAAAATAGAAAATATGGTTCACATGAGAATTATATCTTTAAAAATCAACAACAACACTATTTATATTTGAATTTGAATACTACTTGAAAAAATGTGGGAATAATAAAATAATCTAAATAGATAGGATTTTAATTTATATCCATAATTCTTCTCGAAAAACTATAAGGATATAGGTATTTGTTGACTATAACTATAATTGTTCATGGAACTATATACGTTATTGTAAATAAAAACAATATTTAAATCAATATTTCCCCATTCATAAATATAGATTTTGATAAAATAAAAGGTATGTGTGGACATATATTAAAATATTTCAATGGTAATAAATTCACCGGTTAGAAAATTAAATATTGGAAAAGAATTTTCCTCATAGATATTTGGATATGTAAGATGTTTATTCATAATATTTTTTATCATATGAATTTTCATTTGATTGTAAAATTTTAGACATCGGCATGAGAATTCAATACTTTATAAACCTTTAACTTATGTGAGAAACATATCTTTCTTCATATTATAATTTTTATTTTGAATGAAATCTTAAGTCTTATATGATATTTTTTTGTAAGATATTTTATCTTCAATAACTAAATTGTAGAACCATTCCATAAGATAATATGTCTAGTTATAAAATATTTTCTATACATATATGATATTTTATTTAGAAAAACACAGTGTATATAACTTTATTATCTTACAGGATAATTTTATTTAAAACACATCCACCGTGTAATAATTTTTTGACTTCATTGGAAAATTCCTATTAGTAGTTTTCTTTTGAATGGTATTTCTATATTTTTTATATGATAATTATCTTATGTGATACTCTCATATGGTATTTAATTTGAAATTTTTCTGAGATATAGTGTATGTTTGTAAGATAATTTCATCGCATAGGATAAATTTCTTTGAGAGAAATCATCCAATTAGACAAAACAAACAATATTTACTAGGATTGAAATATATTTTTTTCTTAGGTAAATATAAATTATTCTCCTAAAACCACTTAAGATTAATTCCATATTTAAAAAAAATGAGGATTTTTTTAGCATGAAAACATATAAAATATTGGAACATGTTGGAGAAATATAAGAATTTACAATAAGAATGTATTCAAGGAATAAATCTATGTATTCCTCTACTACTTATAGAAGCTATGTTTCTAAATTTTCCACTACACCAAGGGACAAACTTACAAACTATTGGGAGATGGGTTGGACCATTCTATACATGTTCCATGTACTCCCTTCCAGTTGGTCCTTCATTCTATTAAAAGTGAATATCATAATGTCCTCCTATATGGACCTTAATATCCTATGATGATAGTCTATCTACACAATACTCTAGATATTTGTCATATACACATAATTATGTCATAAAGATTCATCAAAACAACCAAGAGACACCACATAAATTATCTCCACTGATCACCAAATCACACTATTAGTAGATGTGTAAAGTAGTGTAATCACTCCCCATAAGTGTCTCTAGTTAGATAGGTTACCCTAAATACTCCACTAGAATATAATTCTCTCAAAAAATGATAAGTAAATGAAGTAATAACTCATATTTATGTTTATTAAAATTGGTTCTAAAGTATAGAAGACACATATCATATATCAAATCACCTCATGATTAATATAAGGTCCCTACACAGTACACAAATAACCATTCCCTTAACCACCAGCCATATAAGCCTAGTGTAGACCACTTATGGGAGGTGGTGAAAGTAGGTTATAGTGTCATCCTCCACCTGAAACTACCCCATAAAGATTTACTATCCCCTCTATTAGCACCACCAACCAGGGTGCCACCATGACCGCCCTTGGGGGATCCCACATCATAATGGTCCCAATTTCATAGAGGCCCATCCACTATTTATACTTAGTATAACACATGATAGATCATTAAATAACACACCATGTGAACTTGACCCACACAAGTAAAACACTGACCATCTTTTAGATGTCTAGATCCACCACATGATCATTTCATTTTAAATTATCTAGATTGATCAGGCCCACATGAAGACCTCCTATTCCATGAACCTAAAGTCTAATGGCTTCCAGCTACAATAAATGACTCTACTATATAATTTCCAATTCTAGCCTCAACTAACTGGTTATCGTATTATAATAATATATCTATCATAAAATACAACTCCAATACTCTGGTATATGTGGAGATTCATAGAGAGACCTCACCAACTAAAATGTCACTATAGAGGCCCTCATAAAACTTTGAGACCTAAAGTTTTCCATGACACAACATATCATGAGAGTATCATGTGAGGTTGGTGAACCTTGATACGTAATCTATAATAGTCCTATCATATTACTCCAATTCTAGAATCTCTTGAATCTGTATAGAGTGAATGGTCATCGAATAATACCCATCATGGAACAAGTTCTCAAACTATATCCATGAGAGTGTTATGCCATCATGGGTTTGGATGACCAAACCCTACCAATTACCTATAGAACATTTAGAAGATTGGTTAGAAGTGATCCCATATTATCATTCAAGGTCCATACAAGTTGGAATACTCGAACCGATAACTCAATATAATACTTTACCACTTAAGGGTATGAATCTCTATAAAACCTGAACAGTCTCTGGTACTAAAACTCATACATCATGTTCATACTATGAATTTAAACATATATCCCATTATAATATTTGGTTCCTTAAAATGAAGATAAACATCATGTTGAATTAATGTATGAGGGTCTACACATATCTTAATGGGTGGAAGCACTACTTTTTATACCCCATGAGAGGAAACCTCATGAACATTATATAACCCTAAAGTCTCATCACCCAATTGGTGATTACCATAACCCTATCTCAAAATCCTAACTGGCTATCATCATGGTGACCTCCAAAAATTTGACAAGATGTACTATTTTTAGATGATCTTATCTTGTGATCTAACTCAAGAAGGACTTAAAAGTTGAAAAACCATTATTATATGATGAATTTAATTTTGGGTTCTCTTAAAATATATGTATCAACATATCAAGTAAAAAAATTTATTAGAATCCTAATGTGCAGCTATGCTAATAATCATACTTCACTGGATTCCTTGGTATGATAGTAGAACTTGAGACACCTTAACATTTTTGTCTAAATTTCCAAAAAATAAATCCTCACAATTATTATATCCCAATAACCTAGGTTCTAATACCAATCTGACAAGACATGTTCCACTGGGGCCTTGCCTGAGATACTAGTAGGTTGAGTGTTCCACATTAATCCCACCTATAAAAGGATAAATGATAGATATTATCACCAAGTACACATGTCACTCAAATGGGAAGCCTTATCTTATAGAACCTGTTTACATGAACATCTATAAATATATCATAACCATGCTGGAATAATTAAACCACACCAACCCAAGAGGAAACAATGCATGTAACAACCTCTAAGAACAACTAGAGTGTCTCAATACAAATATATCTAAAGTATGAAAGGGATAAAATACACACCCAACAAGAAATAAAGGGATTCCCAAACTAACTATTTATGAGGAGGAAGTTACTTGATCATGAACTCTAAAAATGATTAATGCCTATAAAAACCATCACAAAGTACCACCAAGCTCCACCAGTATTAGGATTACCAAAATCACTATCTAAAAACACTTAATCTATATAAGAAATGAAAAATTTAGGAAAATACCACATAGGGGAGAGTATACACATACCTATTGGGATTACCTAAAAACCATAAAGGTAAGTAGAAGAATAAAACAGTAAGATCAACCCACGAGACAAGATGAAAAAATGAAATCCATCAAATAGACATACTCATATAAGGAATCGAGTTGAGGAGAGATATAGAGTGAGATCTCAATATTTAAAACTAGAAAAAGATGATGAGTCTAGTAGAAGTGTCATGATATAGTGTTCTACCAATTATGACAACCTAACATAACCTTTCTTGATCTATAGTGGGGGATCAATGCCTTACTGATGGAATATCAAAGTCAAAGGGGTACCGAATCCAAGTAGAGGATTGGATCCTCGTCTAAACTCAATGATGATAGAAGTCCCATGCCCTGAGTGGTTATAGGGGGTACTGAACCTATCTATTCCAAGGATGTGGGGGACCCCGTACCTAATATAAACATGTCTTCAGTGGTGTACCGACCTCAATATTGGTTTTGATATCACCCGAAAATCTCAACGTAAACTAACTGTTATGAAAGAATAGACCTAATCGCACTACCTTATTTTATATCTCTAATATCATAACAAAATCCACCATTATTCTCTATTTGAAAATTTACTCAAGGATTACACATAGGTCCATTTTTGAGCCTAATGAAGGAGATATGGAAGATATTTCATTATGAGAAAAGCACATGATGTCCCCTTTTAAGGTAAATGAGGCATATTACCAATTAAAAGATCTATTCATGTACTACTATCCCATATGGAATGTAAAATTTCATGTATATAGATTTTTTTTGGAGTAACATAGAATTCAGAACCACTTGGGGGCCCTGGGTGCGTACTCCTCATACACGCTGAGTAGGATGACTAGGGTCACATGGAATTTGGGCCTGCCATATGGAATTTGTTATTTTTATTTTCTTAAAACTATAGCTTACACAATGTCTGGGAAACTTGGTGTGTGTCTTTCCAAAGTAGATGCTATTTATTATAGTTTTTTTCTAGAAATTTAAGTCTTTTCCTGAATCTTTATTGCGAATTATATTCTACCATGAATCCCATCGAGATCCTCATCTAATGTATGATCTGAGAAAAAATCCATGTTAGTGGATGTATTCTAGTGAATCCTCACTAAGAAATTAGGTTTATATCCCCCACACGAGAATCCATTGCACCTCATGTCACCACCCAAAGCTCGGTCATCAATTCAACTATTCATATTCTACCACCTAACAATATTACTCCCACAAATCATCATATCTATCAACAATAACAAGATCCACTGTAGATGTGAGTTATGATCAATGATTCAAATTTATTTTATAGTAAAATCACTAAATTTCCATAGTCCGATGATGAATTCATGAAGAATAGTGAATTAATTACATGATCACCAAAGTAAAATCATCAGCATCAATGGATATTCTGGCCATCGATTATTATCACAAAAATAAAAAGTAGAAAAACAAATACTGTGGAATGGATAAATTTTAGGCCCAAAAAATATTAATAAATTAATTTTTCCATTCCAGATAGAGTGATGAATCATATTTCAAATTAGACTAACAATTCATGATTGAAATCATGATTAATTAGGAAAGAATCCAAAAATAAAAAATCTCTACCTCATCAAATGACTAGTCATTGGTGAAGATAGGATCTATGTTGATGTTTTTTGTGATCCTCATTGATTCCATTCATTAATCCACGAATTATCCTTCATTTACCATCAAAAACACTCCCAATGGTGGCTCTCTCAATATTTAGTGTTATTGATCTAACATGAGAGAATTTAAATAAAGGGAATTAAATAGAGTATAAGATTAGTCTCAGATAATCAATCAATTAATCAATCAATAAAATAATTAATTATAAAATTTAATTAATTTAAATCTACACACAGTGTTAAAATACTCCTTAAAAGGATATTATAAAGTCACAATTTTACCCAAACTTCAAGGATAATTATAAACCTTATTCAAGGTATTCTTGAATTTAAAATAATTAAAAACTTCTATATTCTTATCCCTACAAATCACTTAATGTGAAACTGTCATAAGGTATCAATGTTCTATCCCTATACACTCTATCTACCTCCTTAGAATACTTCAATAAATACAATGGATAAAAGCTTGCTTCCATAACCTGGAATGTCATTATATCAATGATCAGAATCATCCATGTATTCCTTGGAGAAGCCCTAAATTTTAAAGGATATATAAAATTATAATTATAAAGGAAATTATAAGTTATTTAAAATTAAATATTTATAAATTAAATCCTAATAGAAACTCTTATAAAGAATGAATAGAATGATTAGAAGTAATCATCATCCTGCAGTTTCACAACATGATCTACTGAAGGGTTTTTTCTTGAATTCTAATTGATTCCTTCTTCTAGTCCTCAAATATATGGCTCAATGTATAGTTAATATTTCAACAATAATTTTTTTATTCTTTTAGATTTGTTGTAACTACATTAGAATCTTCTTCATAACCTTATGATTATCTTAGTATAGCTTCACATCATCTGATGAAGTTATTTTAACACCACTACAATGATCATAAATTTGGTGAATTCAGTTTGGAATGAAAACTTAGATCTTAGTAATTTTATTCTAAAATACTCTAAAATTAACATTACTAGAATTTCATTGCACACCCAAAATTAATAAAGAGAAACAAAAAGTTTTGGAAAATATATATGAAGTGTATTGTTATTTATAAAACCAAGGATGTAAGGGAGTCATAAAATCAATAAAAACCCATATAGTGGTGAGTATAAACATACTTAGTAAGATGGATCAGTACCAAAACATCCCAAAAAATGAAACTTGTTGTCTCAAACTCTATAATAAGAGATTAACAAGTAAGAAAAAAAATAATCAAGACATTCTATATAACTAGAAGTCATTAAGGGATATAAGGATGTCCCTACCATATCAACTATATTTCATTAAGGATTATATCCCATGAGATACTAGGGATTATTGGAGTACTAAATGGATAAAAAATTCAAATGTCAGTAGCGTAACTTCTAGTCATATATCAAAGAAAAAAGTAAATTATTGATAAGTCTTAATGCTTTAAACATATGTACTATCGAAACTTCTTATACCACCACCAAAAATCATAGTGGGAACCTTGGACTTATAGAGGCATGTATATCAGTTGAGGGAGTTCCACACCTTGTCAACCATAACTACTATGCCACTACTCGTAAAACAAATTGTGGTAACCCTGACATTGTCCAAGAATAGAATTCATTTAATGGAATACATAACCCTATTGTCTATAACTTCCTATCCATGAGAAAATACATAAACCTCAAAAAAATATTGGGAGGGATTTGTGAATAACTAAAGTATTTATGTTGGTCCAGGGAGTACCAAACCTTGATAGATGACCCATGCTTTATTGAGCCAAGTAATTTGATTGGTTGAGAACCCAAATCAATAGATAAAGGACATGTACCTTGATAATGGGGGAATTCCAAACTCTAGAAGTTATATAGGGGAATTTTGTCTTATTGGGATTAAGGGAGTACTGAATCCATGGACAAAGTTAGAGAAACCATTCCTTATATAAGAACCAAGCCTTTAACATTACATAATCTAGTTTATTCAAATAGAAAACACTTATTACATTCCAGAATATATTTTCTGGTTTGGAGTTCTAGATAATTAGGTCATAACTCATACATGAAAAACCATAAGCATACAAAGTAGATACTACTAAAATAATATTCAATTTTTTGTTCATAATATGAATTTTTTAAAACAAAACATTCTTTCTTTCTATCACAAAAATTCATGACTTTATACTTGAGTCCTTCCTTTTAGTTACCCATCCATAAGCCCTGTGAAAAACATTTTAAAACATGGTATGAGAAGAAAAATCTCAGTAAGGGATATAAAAATAAATAAAGGAATAGTTATTACATGAATAAATATAAACACATGAAATCATTTTCATAAATACATACTTTTCACCCATAAAGTATCATATACTTTGTGAAAACATGTTATTTCTATAAAACATAGAAAACATAAATAAAACCATATAGGTTACTTGAAGAATTAATTAATTATGATTATAACCCTAAAGAATACCATAAAATTTGTAACCTTTATAGATACCTTATAATGTTACCCTCACATCTACCTTATAATGTAACCCTCGCTCTACCTTCTGGTGTAACCATTGTAGTTACACTTAGAATAACCATTATGGAAAAATTACAAAATAAATATACCCAATGTAATGGAGGGAGATATAGGTCCCACCCTTCATCATAAAAATTTTTCAAGAACCATAATATAATCATAAAACATGAACACTTTCATCATAAAAACATTTCTTTTGAATTTTGTAAAAATAGAATTTTAATAGAGGATTTTTAAAGAAAAGTCCCTTACCCCAGGTTCTTCATACTTAAAATGCATTCAAAACACCTATATAATAGTTTAAAAAGTGTTATTAATATATTAAATAACCATATTAATATTTATAATTCCTTATATATTCTTATTATAATATCTCTCCCCCCATTTATTTACAATATTTTTTTATTTCCATCATTTCAGGTGGGTTCTTTTACTGGTTTATATGGTTGGTTCATTATGGATTTTCTTGTCGAAGGAAAAAAAAATTCCAGAAGTAGAATGAAATGTTATTAACATGTTTCCATAATATAAAATGATACCATATATTAATTATGATTATATTATAATGAATCATTAGATAAACATTAGTGAAAATGATTTAGTTTATTTTAAAGATTTTTACAACTATCAGAAACTTATATCATTTTATTTAATATCATATTTATATAATAGTTATAAAACATTATATAACTTATAATATGTATAATTGTTTTTTATTTAAACATAATAATGGTTTTATGTCCAAATTTGAAGGCGGTAATGGAAACCAAAAACTCATCGTCCTTGAATGAGAAAAATCAGCAAATCAGAGATGATGCTTTCATTTTTAGTAACAAAGGAGAGGTGAAGTGAAATGTTTATGGGTTATTCCATTAAAAAAACAAAATTATAGTATATAAAATATAAATGAGTTATAATGTCACTTGGATAAGGGTATATGAGAATATAATATTAAAAGAAATTGAAAAGGAATTAAAAGAAAATGAAATAAGTTTTTACCTCTTGAATTCTCCTCATTGTGAACCTTTTTAAGGAACTTGATTTGTGCCTATTGATGAGACTATAAGGTATTGGATATGAGTAAGAGACTTGGTAAGGTATTTAGTTAGAAATTAAATAATCTAAAATTCTTTGAGGTTTGAGGAGAAGAGATCATGAGAGGTAGTTTTTATAGTGGAGGAGAGGGGTGTTTTTTTGATTATTATATCCGTTAGTTTATTATTTTGGTTCAAGACTATGAATAGTTTGATAATTATTACTAAATATATTTAAATAATGAATTATAGTATGATATTATAGTCTTACATCATCCATAAATCATCTATGACTCAAAAATTCATGTATTTTTCTTATACCATAAATTACCGTATTTCACTATTCACATTTTTTTTTTACTATTTTAGAAAAATCCCAAAAATTCACTCTAACCATTTTTGATGAATAGAATTGAAAAATGGACTCTATGTTTTGAGAATAATTTTCTAAATATGAGAAATTTAATTTTTTATCAAAATAATCATTTATTTGAAAAATACAAAATTTAAAATTACAACTGAATTTATGACACTTCGAAAAATTAATTAAAGTCTCATAAAATTATATTATAATACTAAGAAAAAATAATAATAATTTATGAATATATTTTATGAAAATAAATTTTCTTTTAACTAATTATATTAATTATAAAATTGTAATTAAATATTTATGACTCACAAAAATATTGACACTTAGTTTATAATTTTTAAGAAAAATTATTTAATTAATCAATGATATAAATATATCATATTATCAATTATAAGATAAATAAATTTTATTTATAATCACATAAGTGAGGTTTATATTTTATTAGTATACATTTCTTAATTTTTATAAATACCACTTATTTCGTTATACAATTATGGGCTCAAAATACTTGCTCTATATGATTATGAATCTGAATAGGATTTTCCTCATAAGAAAGTTCTATTCTAGTTGAACTACTTCTGGGCACAAAACATGAGATTAATCTAACACATACTATATTAACATCAAAACATGAAAAACATTGTGTACCTATGATAACTCGAAGGCACAATTACTCGGTAGGCAACTGGTACAAATTTCTATAGGATTTCATAAGGTCCAATGAACCATGTAATTAGCTTTATTTTCTTACAAAAACACACAAAAATTTTCTAAGAAGATATTTTAAGGAAACAATTATCACCTAACTTGAAAGAAAGGTCTTTAATCTTATTATCTGCATAACTTTCTTGCCTGATTTGTGCTATCCTCATGTGTTTCTGGATCAACTCCATTTTATCAACCACTTCCTCTACTAATTCTGGTCCCATAAACATCCTTTCTCTTACTTCATCCAAAAATTATGGAGTTTGACACCTCTTCCCATATAACTCCTCAAAAGGTTCCATCTGTATACTAGAATGAAAATTGTTATAATAAGAAATGTCAAATAAAGACAGATGCTGACCCAACTTACTGGGTAATCAATTGAACACTCTCGAAGCATATCCTTTAAAGTCTGAATTTTTTGCTCTATCTATCCATCAAATTAAGGATGAGCAAAGTGATGAAATTTAATTTAGTTCCTAACAAATTATTAAGGCCTTTTAAAAAGTTAGAATTAAACCTGATATCATTGTCAGATACAATGGAGAAAGGAGTGCTATTTAACCTGAAAATATATTTGAGGTATAATTGAGAAAGCTGATTTAGTCATCCGATCAACAATAACCCAAATCACATTATTACATTGAGAAGTCTTTGGTATTCCCACCACAAAATCCATGGATTTATTTTACCATTTCCACTGTTGCACCAGAAAAGGATAAAGAATCCGCTTTAGTAGGTATTTATCTTCTTTAAACTGTTGACATGTCAAACATTTCATGGTAAAATCAGAAATATATATTTTCATTTAATCCCACTAGTAATACCCCTGAAGATCTTTGTACATATTAGTACTACCAGGATAAACTTAAAATAGAGAATTCTGAGATTCACATAATAATTTTTCTTCAGTTGGGAATTAGAAGGCACACATAATCTCTTCCCGAATCTCAAAAACACAATCTTTATCAACATTAAATTCAATAAATTTACCTTTATTAAATAATTAGACCTTTATTTAATTCATGGTCTTCCTTCTACGCTTTCTTAATTATATATGAGATATATGAATTCACTGACACATGAAACAAAATAGAGGAATTTCTTACACCAACAACTTTCAAGCCAAAATTCATCAAATCATTAATCAATGGGTAATGTTCCAAACATTAGATGGTTAATGTAGAATGATGTTTTCAACTGATGGAATCCACCACTTTTTTCTTTTCCATGATATTAATTGATCATGCTATGATAATACTTTATCAGTTCCATCCATCTTCTCTACCTCATTTTCAATTCCTTAAGAGTAAATATATACTTAAAAATTTTATTGTAACACCCCTAACCCAGTTACCTAGAGTCGGTGCATTATTACATAACATTGGATTGATATAAGGAATAATTTCCCGAAGGACCGATCTACTTAGTTTCCTTGGAAGTACTAGATACATTTATAAGTTTTACATTAAATTATAAAATGAAAAGCTAAAACAAAATTGTTTCCATAGAAGACACTCAAATCCCCTCAGACTATCCCTATAGGTTAGTCATAAAATAATTCTTCACATACTAGAAAAAATAAAACATAGAAAGGGGCGAGCTCAGATGCTTAGTAAGGATAAAAATATAGAGGAAACTTTAATAATAAGAATAAAAATTTAAGGCAATGTATAAGACTAAAACAAAAGGCTTTTCAACATAAACTTAATTATAATATGGAAAATATAAATCAAAATAATGCCATTTACTTACTCACATGGATATTCTTCTAATTGAATAATCACATGAAATATCAATAGCCACTTTCATAATGTTGGAATGCATAATTCCAAAATTTCATAACCACATAGTCAAGGCCTTGTGCCCAGACTAAAAATAAGATTTTTTCCAGGCCTTGTTCCAAGACACTAGTTTGTCTCATGAGACCTACTGATGCATTGAGGAGCTATAGCGGGCTCCACCCATCACTTACTAAGTCAGATGCATTCCTCATATGAAAAGGTTTAAACATAAAATAAACATTTGTATTAAAACTAGCATACTAAATGTCAATACTTTATCCATAAATCATGAATGGTATAAAAATAACTCATCCATAGTCAAACATAACTCATTCAATACAATATAGAAGATTGTATTATAATAAATCAACCTCGATCGAGAATAATGAAGGATATTGACATAGATGAATTTAATCATCAAAACTATTTGAGATAAATATCCCCCTTTTTATTTAAAACATTTAAAAGTATCACTATTTATAAAAAAGCTGTTTAAAATAGATTTTTGAATCAAAGTGACCCATACCACTTTGAAACTTTAAAAAGGAATTTTAAATCCTTAATTTCCATATAAATAAAAACTTAAAACCATTTTTAAAACATGGAAATTAATGAGAATGATTTAGAAGAATAAAATTTTAAAATATTTAAAATGATATTTTAGTTAGAGTTCCTAACCAAATGAGAGACACTTAAATACAAATAATTGAGGTAATCAAAGCTTTAAAATATCATGAGATTAAAGGGATTCATGATACACTTTGTCAAAGTGTAGTATATACAACAAATAAAAGTGGATTGGTGCATAACAACAAAGAAGTCTCAATGGAATGTAATATGGGATGAATTCCTTTATAAAGACCATATCCTTAGGTTAAGGATAAATCAATGAAATAATTATGTGTGAAAAATATAAATACACTCTATATGATTGGATATTCAGTGTAAATAAATCAGTGGACATTCACACATATTCTTGTTAAAACCACACTAAGGACTTGGATGTTTAACTAAATGACTATAAATTGAGTTAAAATTACTCTTATCAAGTTTATATCGATGACTTGATAATTTATCAAGAGAGTGATTATGTGTATCAAAAGTATATCCACACAAAGGGGAGTGGAAATTACTACATAATTAAATAAATAGTGATTGATAAAACACTATTTTGTTGAATATTTTATTGATAATAAATGATATAATATCCTCAAATTGTGCTAAATATGTTTATTTATAAAATATTTGGGATTTGATCATTCATTTGAAAATTTGGTGAAAATTCCAGTTTTACCCTTTATAGTGCACTGTAGTATTTCGAAGATAAATATTTTTATATTTGTTATTGTAATTTGAAATTTTGTAACAGTGTTCATAACTTAATTTTCTACAACTTTTATTCAGGGCACTAGAGCTAAACCGGGCATTCGGATGGAGTAAATGGGACATTAATCCAATGGTGGGCTGGACTCAGCAGAATGGACATGGGTTCTCTATTTGGGCCATATCGTCTTCATACGGTCTTGGATTAATCCCATAATTTGAGAGGAGCTCAAGGATTCATTTTACCACAAATAATCCTTCTGGAAGGAGAGCTGGTTCACGAGTTTTCGAGGTCAAATGGGCGGTGCAAGTTGTATTAAAATATTTGTCCGAGATTTCCCATTCACACTTGAAACCTCATTAAACCTAACCTCCCCCTCCACTCTATAAATTGGAGTTTTTATCATTTGGAGGGGTTGGGACGTGCATTAGAAGATTTGAGGCAGAGGAGAATTTGTTTCACCCAAATTTTCCAACCATGTAAGAGGGGTAGCTCTTGAAGCAAGGATCCCCTCATCGAAGCCTCCTTCTCTTCTTCATTTTGTAATGATTTCATTTGTGTAATAAACTTCTTTGTTATTCTTTTATTTCTTCTATTTTCTTCTGTTTTGTTTAAATTTATTCTTATATTAATCTTTATAATTGGTTTGTAATTCTTGAGTAGAAGCGTTATTGGGTTATTCCCATTATAAACCTTTGCACATGCAAAATGCTTCTACGATGATTACGCCACCCATAGAAGAGTAGTCTTTTAGTAATCGATCTAACTCTCACCTTATTCATTGATTTATTTTGAATCAATGATCTACTTTAATTCACTAAATATGATCTATTAATTGAGTTTTCAATTTAAATGAAACTAAGAAAGCAATTGAACAATAAACACAAAACGCGCGAGGTCGGGATTTGTGTGAATTGTGAGAGCGTAATCTTAATCGGCAATACAAGACCACACATGATCAATTTGTAGAGTTCAAATACAATCCCTAAACTCAATTAATCCTCATTTCCAGAGTGGTTATGTGCCTTAATTTATCACTGACCATAATCTAATCTTAGAACATCAATCAAAGCGGGGTGTTGCGATTGCATGTTCCGAAGTTAGCCTAGGGTTAAATTCACTTCATCTTCGTGGTAAAGTTAATTCTCCTAGGGTTCTGGATTTAACAAATTAAGGGATCATAATTAAGTGAATGTTAATTTAAATGATAATGATTAATAATAGACTGAATAGGTAGAGTTAGATTGATTACTCCTTTTAAAATATTTTCTAAAAAAACATTTTCTTGTTGTGTCTTTTTAATCAAACATCATTTCAAAATTAAAAACAAAAAAAAATGAAATATTCATCCAGCAAACTTATTCTAGATCTATAAACTATAAACAACCCCCATCCATTTAATTAGTGTTTTTATTCTATTTTATTTTATTTTTAGAATACCTCTAAGAAGTTTTTTTAATTCACTTCCTCCTTTGAGAGACGACCTTGGTCAGCCACTCTGCTGCACCTAAGTACCCCAAAATCACACTAATCATTTGAGGGCACCCACGACAGTGCTATTTCAAATTGGCGCCATTTATGGGGAGGCAAGTAATTATTTCAACCAATTAGAGGTATTTATTTTATTTTACATTTTATTCTCTTCCTCTCTTCTTTCTTCCTTCTTTACCCAATCTGATTTTTCTTCTTCTTCTTTTATTTTCTTCTACTTCTTTTTGGACCATCAACTCAAACTTCTCATTTTTATTTTACTATGGTCCACTTTCTTTCTTTTAATTTTTATTTGATATATGACACGAACTAATCCCGAAGATCTATTAGATCTTGACCCTGAGATTGAACGTAGCGTTAGGGCATGAATCAGACATTCTCAATCTACGAGAAGTTTCAATATTCAACCAGTTGGTGAATTCATATCTTATGGAAACATTGGAATTGTAAGTTATTCAAATTCAAATATAAAAGAAGAACCAATGGCTGAAAACAATGGAAATGAACTTAATAGAACCATTTGACAATTGGCTGCACCTGATATTAACTATCAACCAAATTGTATTGCATACCCAAATCTCGAATCAGACTTTGAACTGAAGTCTGGGTTAATTCACTTACTTCCAAAGTTTCATGGCCTCTCTGGTGAGGATCCCAATATAAATTTGAAAGAATTTAATGTGGTTTTCTCAACCCTTAAACCAATAAATATTTCTGAAGATCAAATCAAATTAAGAGCATTCCCATTCTCACTTGATGGAGCTGCAAAAGACTGGATGTATTATTTACAACCCGAAGATGTAACTTGTTGGAATGATTTGAAACGTCTTTTCTTGTAGAGATTTTTTCCAGCATCAAGGACCACTTCCATTCGAAAGTAGATATCGAGGATCAAGCAAGTACAAGGGGAGTCAATGTATGAGTACTGGGAGCGATTCAAGAAGTTGTGTGCTAGCTGTCCGCATCACCAAATCAGTGAGAAACTCCTCATTCAGTACTTCTATGAAGGACTCACACCCATGGAGAGGAGCATGGTGGATGCTGCAGCTAGAGGAGCATTGGTGGACAAGACACCAGTAGATGCACGAGAATTGATCGACAAAATGGCCCAAAACTCCCAACAATTTGGTGATCGAGGTACACCACATATCAGGGGAGTACATCAGGTAAGTCCTTCTTCTCTTGAGATTCATTTGATTGATACCAAGTTAGAAGAATTGATAACTATGGTGAGGAAAATTGCTTTGGCACAAAAGACATCTATACCCCCTCCTTCAAGGCCTTGTGTCATTTGCACTGAGACAAGCCACCCAACTGACTATTTCCCACAACTACAAGAGACAGAGGATTGCGCAATAATATTCCTAGGGAGACCATTTCAGCAGCAACAACAACCATATCCCCAAAAAAAAGTTTGATTCATTTACTCCAACATACAACCAAGGGTGGAAAGATCAACCAGACATGAGGTATGGCTCTGGACAACAACAAAGGCCCCCTTTTCAACCAAACATCCAGCAGCCTCCACCTTACCAGCAGGGTTTCCAACAACCCCAAAGGATATTTGAAGCTCAAAAATCAACAAGCCAACAACAAGGTAATCCACCAGCCAAGGTAGATTCTAATACTGATGATATTTTGAAGAAAATTGTTCTTAATCAACATAATGAGCTGAAGAGTCAAGGTTCAGAGTTGAGGGAGTTGAAGACTCAAATGAGCTAGATTGCCACCGCCCTCCATGAACTTATGAGTAAGAATTCTGGAAATATACCTACCCAACCCACTCCAAATCCAAAGGGTAATGTTAGTGCCATCACATTGAGAAGTGGGAAGCAAATGAATGATACATCTGTACCTACCATTTCACCAGGATTCACCTCAACTCCAGAGAAGCCGCATTCCATACCAACTGATGAGAAATACAAGGAGAAAGATAAAGGTAAGAAAAATATTGATGATGTTCCTCCTAAACCACTTCCGTTTCCAAACAGGGTTGTTCAAACCAAGAAGATGGCTGAAGAAGCAATGAAAAAGGAGGTTTTGGACACATTCAAGCATGTGGAGATCAACATTCCTCTACTTGAAGCCATTAAGAAAATCCCAAGGTATTCCAAATTCTTAAAATAACTCTGCACCAATCGAAGAGGGCTCAAGGGAAATGAGAGGATAAACCTTGTAAGGAATGTCTCGGCACTCATTACACCAACTCTAGCAATGCCAACAAAGTGCAAGGATCCCAGGACATTCACCATCCCATGTACCATAGGGGAGTTGCACTTCTCTGATGCTATTTGTGATTTAGGAGCTTCAATAAATGTGATGCCTCACTCTGTATTCTCTTCCTTGTAGGTTGGTGAGTTGAAGCCAATAAGAGTAGTGGTGCAATTGGTGAATAGAGATACGGCATATCCAGTGGGAGTCCTTGAGGATGTACTTGTCTGGGTAAGAGACATGATCTTTCCAGAAGACTTCTATGTGCTTAACATGGAGGATGATCCGGTAAGTTCTCATGCCCCCATTATCTTAGGTAGGGTCTTCCTCAAAACTGCAAAAACTATCATAAATGTCAATGAGGGTACACTTTCCATGGAATTTGGAGATGAAGTTGTGATATTTAATGTTATGGATTCTATGAAGTACCCCTCAGAGGACCATTCTACTTTTGTTATCTCCCATTTTGAACCACCAAGTAAAAACCCCATGGAATTGGATTGTCCTATGCTTAGGGAGATTATGAGTATTGGTTCTAGTTTGATGTCTAAGAGTACTTCTACACCCGTTTTTAAGGAACAAGACTCTCTAAGATTTGATTTTGAAATGGAATCATATTCTGATTTTGATCATGTGAACTCTGATTATGACATGGCTATTGAGTATGTTGATGGATTTGGTGCTTTATTCTCTGATTGTGATGATTTATATTTTGATACTAATGTTCATTGTGTAGATATGTCTGTTGCATCAATTTCTCCATCCATACATCACCCACCTGCATTGGAACACAATACATTTCCCCCAAATCTTAAATATGCATACTTGCTGAGTGGTGATAGATTACCTGTTATCATTGCTAACAATCTCTCTTTTGAATATGAAGAAAAACTTTTGAATCTTTTAAGAGATAACATTAGGTAAATTGGTTGGACATTGGCAGACATATCAGGTATTAGCCCCTCCATTTTCATGCATATGATTCTCTTGGAGGATGGGGATAAACCGGTGAGACAACCACAAAGGAGACTCAATCCCACCCTCCTGGAAGTTGTTAAAAAAGAGGTTGAAAAATTGCTCGAGGCAGGTATAATATATCCCATTTTAGATTCTCAGTGGGTAAGTCCTATTTAGGTTGTGCCTAAGAAGAGTGGTGTTACTGTTGTTAAAAATGAGAAAGATGAGTTAGTTACAATGAGGGTGAAAAATAGTTGGCGTGTGTGTATTTATTATAAGAAACTAAATCAATACACTCGCAAGGACCATTTCCCCCTCCCATTTATTGATCAAATGCTTAAGAGACTAGCTGGTAAAACACACTATTGTTTCTTGGATGGATTTTCTTGATATTTTCAGGTTCCTATAGCTCCAGAGGATCCGGATAAGACTACATTCACCTGTCCCTTTGGCACATTTGCCTACCTGAGGATGCCATTTGGACTTTGCAATTCCCCAGGTACCTTCTAGAGATGCATGGTGAGTATTTTTTCTGATTTTATTGAGACCTGCATGGAGGTATTTATGGATGATTTTACAGTGTATGGATCCTCATTTGATGAATGTCTAAAGAGTTTGGGAAAGGTATTGAATCATTGTATTGAGAAGAATCTGGTCCTGAACTTTGAAAAGTGTCATTTCATGGTAGAGCAAGGCATTGTCTTAGGGCATGTAGTGTCAAAACATGGGATAGAGGTTGATAGATCTAAGATAGACATTATTTCATCCCTGCCATATCCTACATGTGTGCGTGATGTTAGATCTTTCCTAGGGCATGCAGGGTTTTATCGGCACTTCATCAAAGATTTTAGTAAGATTGCTCTTCATATGTCAAGATTACTTCAAAAGGATTCTGATTTTATGTTTGATGTTTCTTGCAGGAATTCATTTGATGAGCTAAAACAACGTCTGACCACTCCACCTATCATTCAGCCCCCGCGGTGGGACCTTCCATTTGAGCTTATGTGTGACGCCTCCAACTTCGCGGTTGGATCTGTCTTATCTCAGAGGGTGGAAGGACATTCACATGTTATTACCTATGCATCAAGGACATTGGATTCATCCCAATCAAACTACACAAACACAGAAAAGGAGTTTCTTGCTATCATATTTGATTTAGATAAATTCCGTTCATATTTATTGGGCTCTAAAGTAGTTGTTTTTTCTGACCATGCAGCTTTGAGGTACCTCCTGAAGAATCCAGATGCAAAGCCACGACTTATTTGTTGGATGATCCTTCTTCAAGAGTTTGACCTTGAGATAAAGGACAAGAAGGGGTTAGAGAATTTGGTGGCAGAACACATGAGTAGGCTTACCCACACACTAGAGGATGACACCTTGAACCAGGTACCACTTTGGGACACTTTTCCCGATGAGCATCTTTATTCCATCTCAGGTACACATCCTTGGTATGCTGATTTAGTGAAATACATTTTTGCCTCTGAAATCCCTGCAAATTTAAAGAAATATCAAGTCCATAAATTAAAAAGTGAGTCTAGGTATTATGTGTGGGATGATCCTTACCTCTGGCACATGTGTAGTGACCAAGTCATTAGAAGGTGTGTTCCCGATCATGAGTTTGAGTCTGTTTTTCATTTCTGTCGTACACTTGCTTGTGGTGGACACTTTGGACCCCAAAGGACAGATATGAAGGTTTTGGACTCTGGATTATATTGTCCTAGCTTGTTCCATGATGCCCATGTGTTTTGTAAGTCATGCTCTCATTGCCAGAACACTGGGAATATTTCTAGGAGACATGAGATTCCCCAACAATCCATACTATTCTGTGAGATTTTTGATGTATAGGGAATTGATTTTATGGGTCCTTTTCCTAGTTCATTTGGATTTTTGTATATTTTGGTTGCTGTTGATTATGTGAGTAAATGGGTGGAGGCCAAGGCCACCAGGACTGACAATTCTCATGTTGTTGTGGACTTTGTCAAAGAACAGATTTTTTGCAGGTTTGGAGTACCAAAGGCCATCATCAGTGACCAAGGGACACAATTTTGCAATAGGAATTTTGCTTCCCTCCTTAGAAATTATGGGGTGACACACAAAACATCAACACCATACCACCCCCAAACAAATGGTCAGGCTGAGGTTTCAAATCGTGAGTTGAAACAAATATTGGAGAAAACCGTGTAGCCAAATAGGAAGGATTGGAGCAAGCGCTTGGATGATGCATTGTGGTCTTATAGGACAGTATAAAAGACACCCATCGGTATGTCCCCATTTAGGATTGTTTTTGGGAAAGCATGTCATCTCCCTGTGGAAGTCGAGCATCGGGCATATTGGGCTATAAAGAAATGCAACATGGATTTGGTCCAAGCTGGAATTCAAAGAAAGTTGCAAATTCAAGAGCTTGAGGAGATTCTACTTTCATCATATGAGAACTCAAGGCTCTACAAGGAAAGATGAAAAGCAACTCATGACAAAATGATCCAACAAAGGGAGTTTCATGTTGGAGAGAAAGTCCTTCTCTACAGTTTACGACTGAAGCTGATGCCTGGTAAGTTGCGTTCCATATGGTTAGGTCCTTATATTGTATCTAATGTTTTTCCTTATGGTGCAATGAAGATTACACAAGAGGACACTGGAAGGAGATTTACAGTCAATGGGCAACGTTTGCAGAGATACATTGAGGGACTTCCTACTGATGCAGTGGATTTTATCACACTGCATGACCCCATCATCGCTTGATCACATCAGGCTGTTCCTAACCCTTTCACTTTTATATTATTTGTCCTATTTAAAAATTCTGCATTTCATGTGCATATATCATCTCATGTGTTTACATTTAGGACAATGCAATATTTTAAGTGTGGGGGAGGGAACCTTTTAGTTTAGTAATTTCAATTGTTTTCCTGATTTAAAAAAAACAAAAAACAAATTGTGTGTTTTTTCAAATTTTGTGTGTTTATTTTTCAATTTTCTTTGTGTTTTTGAAATTTTTTAACTGAAATGATTCTCATCACAATTTTAAAAATGCATATCAATGAGTGAAACAATTTATCCCTTGAAACTAAGCTTAAATGAATGCAGAAATAACTTTGTTTCAAGTTCAAATATTTAGTAATTTCATGAAGAGTACACTGAATTTTGAATCCCATGCCACATCTCACTGTCTTTATATTTGAAATCACTTTCCTATGAGGCTTCTGAACCATTATTTTCATATTCTTTACATTCTCCTCACTTCTTGAGAGAACCAAACCATGCTTGATTTAACCAGAATTTGATCTATTCCTGTCAAAACTTGAGGGTTTGAGGTACATATGTTTAAATGATTGAGGCATTTGTTTGGTATTAAAGCCCTTATTTCATATAATCCTTTTTTATAATGGACTAACTTAAATATTTAATCCTTATAGCCCTTAGAATCCATGAACTGCCTATTAGGTTAGCCACATTACAAGCCAATTTTCCCTATCCAACCAACTCTTGAAGTGAAATTGCATAATCTGGTTGAGCTTAAGTTTGGGGGAAGCTGTCTTGTGTTGTGCCACCACATTCTGTGATACTTTGGGTGGAAAATTAAATTTTGAAGAGATTTGTTTTCTACTGAAGAAATCCATTATATTGAAAGCTGTGCCTTTTCTGGAGCTTTCATGACAAGTGAAGCTGTGCCTTTTCTGGAGCTTCTAATTGAGGTGGAAAGATGTGCCCATCTAGAGCTTTCAAGAAAATCATGTTTGAGAAGATTGACATTTTTGATGCTGAAATAATGAATGGTGTAAACTTTTAATGACTTTTCATGATTATGGAGCTGAATTGATACTATGGGGATTGAGGAGAAGACCATATTTAAGTGAAAATTAGATTAATGCAATTTTGCTTCAAAAGAGTCAAGCCCTCCTCATTCAGCCTCAGAGTTTTTCACATCTCAATCCTACCAACCGAGATCCACAGAACAACCCTGAAAAGTCCTCATGATAAACATATGTCCTTGACTCACATCGGGTAGCGATGCAGGAATCTATCAAGCCTATGGTGACCCTTGTATGAGTTTCTATGAGAAAGACATTGCAAAAAAATTGATATTTGAGTGATTAGAGAAAATTCAAGCGAGGTAAGTGTTTTATGCATGGGAGGATAAATGAAGTGGAAATATATTGAATGATATAAATGGAAAACTTGAAATAAGGTTTTTTATGAGGCATGATATCTTTTGATTCTTGGTGGGAAATTGATTGATCTTAAGGATATGTGTTTTAAAATTGGTTTTGATTTGATATTGATGTTTACTTAATATGAGATTTTGGTCAGGAGTGCAAAAGGGTAAGTGTGGGGGAGTTGATAAAACACTATTTTGTTGAATATTTTATTGATAATAAATTATATAATTTCCCCACATTGTGCTAAATATGTTTATTTATAAAATATTTGGGATTTGATCATTCATTTGAAAAATTTGGTGAAAATTCTAGTTTTACCCTTTATAATGCACTTTAGTATTTCGAAGATAAATATTTTTATATTTATTATTGTAATTTGAAATTTTTTAACATGGTTCCTAACTCAATTTTATACAACCTTCATTCAGTACAATAGAGCTAAAAAGGGCATTTGGATAGAGTAAATGGGACATTAATCCAATGGTGGGCTGGACTCAGCAGAATGGACATGAGTTCGGTATTTGGGCCATATCTTCTGCATACGGTCTTGGATTAAGATCATATTTTGAGAGGATCTCGGGGATTCATTTTCCCACAAATCATCCTTCTGGAAGGAGAGCTGGTTCACGCGTTTGAGAGGTCAAATGGGCGGTTCAAGTTGTATTAAAATATTTGTCCGAGATTTCCCATTCACACTTGAAACCTCTTTAAACCTAGCCTCCCCTCCACTCTATAAATTATATTTTTTCTCATTCGGAGGGGTTGGGAAGTGAATTAGGAGATTGGAGGCAAAGGATAATTTGTTTCACCAAAATTCTCCAACCATTGTAAGAGGGGTAGCTCTGGAAGCAAGGATCCCCTCATCGAAGCCTCATTCTCTTCTTCATTTTGTAATGTTTTCATTTGTGTAGTAAACTTCGTTGTTCTTATTTTATTTCTTATATTTTCTTCTGTTTTGTTTAAATTTCTTCTTCTATTAATCTTCATAATTGGTTTTTAATTCTTGAGTAGATGTGTTATTGGGTTATGCCTATTATAAACCTTTGCACATGCAAAACGCTTCTACGATGATTACGCCACCCATGAAAGAGTAGTCTTTTAGTAATCGATCTACCTCTCACCTTCTTCATTAATTTATTTTGAATCAATTATCTACTTTAATTCAGTAAATATGATCTATTAATTAGGTTTTCAATTTAAATTAAACTAAGAAATCAATTGAACAATAAACACAAAACGCACGAGGTCAGGATTTGTGTGAATTGTGAGAGCGTAATCTTAATCGGTAATAAAAGACCACACGGGATCAATTTGTAGAGTTCAAATAAAATCTCTAAAATCAATTAATCCTCATTTACAGAGTGGTTATGTGCCCTAATTTATCACTGACCATAATCTAATCTTTGAACATCAATCAAAGCAGGGTGTTGCGATTGCCTGTTCTGAAGTTAGCCTAGGGTTAAATTCACTTCATCTTCGTGGTAAAGTTAATTCTCGTAGGGTTCGGGATTTAACAAATTAAGGGATAATAATTAAGTGAATGTTAATTTAAATGATAATGATTAATAATAGAGTGAAGAGGTAGAGTTAGATCAATTACGCCATTTAAAATATTTTCTAAAAAAACATCTTCTTGTTGTGTCTTTTTAATCAAACATCATTTCAAAATTAAAAACAAAAAAAAGAAATCTTCTTCCCGAAAACTTCTTATAGATATATAAACTATAAAAAACCCCCATCCATTCAATTAGTGTTTTTATTATCTTTTATTTTATTTTTAGAATACCTCTAAGAAGTTGTTTTAATTCACTTCCTCCTTTGAGAGACGACCTTGGTCAGCCACTCTGCTGCACCTAAGTACCCCAAAATCACACTAATCATTTGAGGGAACCCATGAAAGTGCTATTTCAGTGATTTCACAAATAATCTTTGGGTAAAGTAATCAATGAAGTTAGCGTAAAGTCGAATGAGTGGAAATTGAAATTTGAAATTCCCTTATCGATTTGGTAACTTATGAAACATACACCCCATGAAAGAAGGATCATGAAATAATGATGTAAATACCCATAAATTAAATTATATTACACAAACAATACAATCATGGGTAGTACATACACCACACAAAAGGTAGCAATGACAAATATAGCGTGAATCTCATGGGAATAAAAGTGATATGAAAACCAATTACCTTATAATTTTCCTTGGTTGAGGGTAGGTTAAACTCTTGTATAATGATGAAATAATTTTTATTAAATTATACAAGAGTCATATACATTAATAGTATATAATATATGATCTTTTAACATTTATTTGTTAATAATATCTTAGTATTATCGTCGTTTTGGGTGTTAATTGATTCATTTTTCTTTTTATGCTTTGTTACGTAAGTAATATTTGTTATGGATAGGATGTATCTTATTCATATTAAGAATTATTTTAAGTCTTTAAAAATTATTTTTAATCATATAATGAAAATTAATCTTGAATGGATACGATGGGGAATGAATCTCATCACGTTCGTGGAGACGGTAATCCGTACGTACGCACGCGCGACAATATCAATCTTTTGATATTAAAATAATATATAATTGGATGGTATATAATATATAAAGAATCATTATCATGTTATATTTATTATTTACATCAATTACACATCATTATTATACCCATAAAAATAATAATGTATTGAACAACAATTACACCACAACGTGGAGAAGGTAAGCCGTACGTAAGCACATATGGTGACATGTCATTAAAAGGATGGATAGAATATTGAATATGGTTGCAACATATTTATAATAACATAAAAATATATATAAGATACTTTATTTATTATTTTAGAATGGAAATAACAAAGTAATAGGAAGTGGAAGAAGAAAGGAACTTGAAAGAGGTGATGAAATATTTACCTCTTCTTAGGGTCCTTCCTTTTGATTTGATCAAATGGGTTCGTTAAGTTGACTTTTTGACTAAAGTAATTCCTCTAGGATAAAAGGAGTAAAATTGAGAGGGTATTTGGGCAGGGGTTGGCCAAGCCAAATGGCTTTTAAGGTGTAAATTTGTGGGAAGGGGGAGTTTCCTTTTATAAGAGGGGTGATGGGAACCTTAGGAAAACTTAAAGTATTATTTCATAATTAATTAATATTCTGTTTATAATGGCTCAAAAATTATTTATTTAAATTTTATGGTGGTGATGGTTCTAAAACCACTCAACCAATACGTTTTAGAGAGGTTTGGGTCACTATATTAACCTTATATTTTAGATTTAAGTCTTAATTAATTAGTTTGACATTTACCATGTCTCTTTGTATTTTTATATTATATAGTTAAGAAGCTTATTATAAACTGCCAATAGAACCCCAAGTGGTTCATTAATGATATACCTATCATCATAAATTCCTTTGTCCTAACCTTAGTTTTTTATGAATATTATATCAATTAATAATATAATGTTTGTTTTAAAAACTCTTTTATGTCAATTTTGACACTATTTAATAATTAATTTTTGTTAAAGTTATAAAAACTTTATTAATTAAAACTAAATATATTTAATCAACCCTAAAATTTCATATTAACCTATAAAATTTTTGTACGGAATCGAAACTTTCAAAATATATTTATTTCAACATTTATAATACTATTTTTTTGATTCCTTCATTAATAAGAAAAATACTGCCTCATCATTGTGTCATAAATAAATTTATTTATTCAATGTATAAAAATTATAAATAAAATACCATTATGTAGGAGATTGTTTTATCTTTCTAATTAATATTTATAGTCTAAGAGATAACATATATAACCGTATGCAAATTTTTTTTACTAAAAGATATATGATTATGTCATTTTTGTTTTTACTTTAACTTAATTAATATAAAGTGACATTATCACTTACAAGTGGCTCCATGGGGTCCCAAAATCAACCCAAGGATTCCCATGGTCGAACATGCATCATACAATAATGTGAGTACATGTGTTAGAGTAATTTAATGTTATTATAATATTATTTTTTACCCTTATTTACCAGATTTACCCTTTAACCATGGCAAATAAAATATTTACTGAAGTAATTATTCAAATTTTATATAAATAAAAGTTACCTATTTACACAATTTTAACCTCCTGATTCTAAATATAGAATATATTTTTCTATATTCAAAACACAAAAGTGGCAGAAATTAATTTAAAATTAATTCATGTTGTCAAAACAAAAAGCGCGTTTTTATGAAATAATAACTATCAAAAGATTGACACTTATTTATGTCAAATTTAAATGAAAAATTACTTATAATGACCTAAATTGTATTAAATGATAAAAATATAACCTAATTATACTTTCAAACCATTCAAATGAATAATTTATTAATATTAATTATTTCAATTAAAATATTTGTTTTTAATTAAAATTTAGTAAGTTTCACTATTCATAAGTTATCAAAAAAGTGCCAAAAATTCACCCTAATCTAATTTTGATATTCCTAATCCAAAAATGAAGTCTATTTTGAAGGATAAAATGTATAAAATTTTAAAAAGTGGGTATTACTATTCATAATGGCTAGTTTGATTGGTTGTGGTGTGTTAGAACTCAAAGTTGCATACAACACACACTATTGTATTATTAAAACAGAAGCATACCTTGGAATCTTGGGGTGTTACATTATTCGCAACTTTTGGACATTTCATCCTCGTAATTTTTAAAATTGGTCTTGGGAACTTCATTGAAAGTCCCACATCAGAAAAATAGTCAATAAAACTATCACTTTAAAAGAAATAAAGAGAAGTACAAAGGTCACCTGAGATAACCCATACTAGGATTAATTGTGAGAAAACATGGATATGGATGATAAACTAAGTGTCAAGTTATGACGGAGAGGGATATAAAACATGATCAAGATAAAGTTAACAACAATAAATCCATAAACTTGTGATGGGATAAATGATCATTAGTTTCCCAGTAGGAAAAGTAAACGGACAACCCTTTTTTTTGTTTTATGTTCCTTTTCATAAAGTTGAGGGATTTATTTATGAGATTGACTGTGAACATAAAGATATATACTTACTGACTCATCTTTTTTTTAATATATGAGTATTAAAAATGACTTGGTCACACTGGAAGATCTAGAATCAACTTCTAGGGAATCACATGATCCACAATGGATAAACTATATATTTACCTTGTCTTTAGAAATTAACCAAAACCAAAATGGTTAGTACAAGATCAGATGATCCCTAAATGGATAATCATTTAGAGAAAGAAATACTAATCTTAATTTCTAATATTAAACCAACAATACCCTAAAGTTAAATAAAGACCATTAAATAAACAATTGTCCTTAAAATCCTTCAATATAATTCAAAATAATATTAAAACCCAAAACTTAGAAGAATTTGGTTATGCAGTCTTCCACATTAAATTTTATCACTAAATGACATTGACTACTCTTTAATTCACATAGTTAAAATTAATTAACCTTATCACATATTCTATATTATAGGTTAATCATTTCTATAAATAACCCAAATCACAATAAATACACAATAAAACATAGAAAAAAATCCAACATTACTTCTCAAATGAAATCTCAGAGTATTCTATTTTCCTTAGGAATATAGTGTTCCCAACATAGCGAACGTCTTCCAAAATAACATTTATCACTTAATCACCAAATCATTTTCCTATAATAAGGGTATTCATTTGATAAGACATAAGATCCCAAATCAACTTATTATTGATCAATAAAATCATTTAACTAAATATAATTAGTCACACTAACCAGGGACTTCACGTAGTCCAGTGGTAGGTGATAACTCCAAATCACACTCTGGTTGTGGGTTCGATTCCCATAGCTTTGTCTGACGCAATGGGTTGTCACACGGTTTGCATGTTTTTCTTTTTCAAAAACTATATTTTATAACATTACCAAAATGAGATAAATTCATCAAAATAGCGATAACATAATTTAACCACAAATGTTATCTCATAACTTGCATTTTCATCCCAAAATATAATAACTTGTAATTTCCTCAAACTTAATGATCATATAAAACCAAATGGTTATTTATAACTATATCCACAAGAGAAAAGATAATTCTTCCTCAAATATCATTTTCACATGAGGAACTATAGGGATACAAATACAAGAGAAAATTATTCCAAAGTAATCCCATCAACAAAGAGCACTAATACTTTTAAACATTTTTCCAACCATTTATTTCCACATAGCTTCTTATTTGACCAAGAAAATATCATAGAGAATAGGGAATTCACTCGGGTAATGGGAAGGTCCCCTATATTTATGAAAAATGACTGTAAATGGATTATTGGGACCATTTTTATTTTCTTCCATAGTACTCTTCATTTTTCCTTGACAATTATTTACTATATATCCTTATTTCCCACACGTAAAGTATTTCTTTGTTCCATTGAGACAATTTCCTGGGTGTCTCCTTCTATATTTCTTACATGATGGAAATTGAGGATTCTTTTTTCCATGGTCTCCACTACTGGAGCTCTTATCATTCATTGCCTTTCTCTTATTTGTTGAGTCTGAGAGTTGGTTAATATATATGTTGTTGATCATATTTTTGGAAAAATATTTTGGAATGAACATGATATCTTTTACACCTATCAACATTAATTTGTTTCTCATTTCCACCACCGTTCCTACCTTCTACATCATGCTAAAAGTTACTATGACTTCCTTGGAATCTATCCATTGACTAAAACTAGAAAGCATTGTGTGAGTAACAATAGTCATAAAATCATTTAGAGATTTTCATGACACTATATTTTCAATTTTAAATACCTTAGGATTAACCAACGCCATTTATTCCCATATCATATTAAAATAATTCAAATTGGTTTGTAAATAAAATGTAAATTATCCTAAGCATATCCCCCAGGAGTGTCGTAACCAAGAGTGCAGCAAGGCCCATTGCCGTGCACCAGTTCCCGTTCGAGTCTAGATCGAAGCGGTGTTTTCGGGTTTTACACCTAGGTACATCTGTGCCAGATCTGTCTCTAACTACTCGTATCCATATAGGGATGTATTTCATGAAAAAACTTAAAAAATATCTACAATACCAAAATTCTAGGAAGTTCTTCTATACTAAAACTCAAATTTTATCTTAGGGCTATGTGCTCTAATCAGAGTTTATCTAAATCTAGTTTCCAAGGTTTGTAATAAACTTCCTCTGATTCCAACTGTAATGCCCCGACCCTAGTTACCCATAGTCGGTGCATTATTAAATAACATTGGCTTGATAGAAGGAATCATGTCCCAAAGGACTGACCAACTTAGTAGCCTTGGAAGTACTAGATACATTCATTAGTTTTACATTACATTATAAAATGAAAAGCTACCACAACATTGTTTCCATAGACCACACTCATATCCCCTCATAATATCCCTTCAGGTCAGTCATAAAATACTTCTTCACATACTGGAAAAAATAAAACATAGAAAGGGGTGAGTTCAGATGTTTTGTAAGGACAACAATATAGTGAAAATTTTCATAAATAAGCATAAACATTTAAAGAAATGTATAAGACTAAAACAAAAGCCTTTTCAACATAAAATTAATCATAATATGGAAAATATAAATCAAAATAATTCCATTTACTTACTCACATGGATATTCTACTAGTCGAATAATCACATGCAACATCAATAGACGCTTTCATAATGATGGAATTCATAATACCAGACTTTCATAACCACATAGTCAAGGCCTTATTCCAAGTCTACAAATAAGATTTTGTCAAGGCCTTGTGCCAAGAAACTAGTTTGTCTCATGATACCTACTGATGCATCGAGGAGCTATAGTGGACTCCACCCATCACTTACTAAGTTCAGTGCATTCCTTATATGAATTTTTTTAAACATACCATAAAAATTCGTATTAAAACTAGCACACGAAATGTTAATACTTTATCCATAAACCATGAATGGTATAAAAATAACACATACATAGACAAAAATAACTTATTAAATACAATTTAGAAGATTGTATTATAATAAATTAACCTCAATTGAGAATAATAAAGGATATTGAAATAGATAAAGTTAATCATCAAAACTATTTGAGAAAAATATCCCCCTTTTTCTTTAAAACATTTAAAAGTATCACTATTTATCAAAAAGCTGTTTAAAATAGATTTTTGAATCAAATTGTACCATACCACTTTGAAACTTTAAAAAGGAATTTTAAAACATTAATGTCCAAATAAATAAAACCTTAAAACCATTTTTAAAACATGGACATTAATGAGAATGATTTAGAAGAATAATTTTTTAAAAATATTTAAAATGATATTTTAGTTAGAGTTCCTAACCAAATGAGAGAAGGTTAAATACAAATAATTGAGGTAATAAAAGCATTATAATATAATGAGAATAAATGGATTCATTATATACTATGTCAAAGTACATTATGTATACCAAACAAAAGTGGATTGGTGCATAACAACAAAGAAGTCTCAATGGATTGTAAGATGGGCTGAATTCCTTTATAAAGACCGTATCCTTAGGTTAAGGATAAATCAATGAAATAATTATGTGTGAAAAATATAAATACACTCAGTATGATTGGATATTCAGTGTAAATCAATCAGAGGACATTCAAACATATTCTTGTAAAAACAACACCAATGACTTGGATGTTTAACTCAATGAATAGAAATTGAGTTAAAATTACTCTTATCAAGTTTATATCGATGAATTGAGAATTTATCAAGGGAGTGATTATGTGTATCAAAATTATATCCATTAAAAGGGGAGTGGAAATTACTAAATAAGTAAATAAATAGTGATTTCACACATAATCTTGGGATAAAGTAATCAATCAAGTTTGCGTAAAACCGAATGAGTGGAAATTGAAATTTGAAATTCTCTTATCGATTTGGTAACTTACGAAACATACACCCCATGAAAGAAGGATCATCCAATGATCATGTAAATACCCATAAATTAAAGTATATTACACAAACAATACAATCATGGGTAGTACATACACCACGTGAAAGGTAGTAGAGGCAAATATAGCGTGAATCTCATAAGAATAAAAGTGAGATGAAAACCCCTTACCTTGTACTTTTCCTTGGTCGGGGGCAGGTTAACCTCTTGTATAATGGTGAAATAATTTTTATTAAATTATACAAGAATAATATACATTAATATGATATCATATATGATCTTTTAACATTTCTTTGTTAATAATATCTTAGTATTATCGTCGTTTCAGGTGTTAACTGATTCATTTTCCTTTGTATGATTTGTTACGTAAGTAATATTTATTATGGATATGAGGTATATTATTCATATTCAGAATTATTTTAAGTCTTTAAAAATTATTTTTAACCATCTAATGAAAATTAATCTTGAATGGATACGATGGGGAATGAATCTCATCACGTTCATGGAGGTGGTAATCCGTACGTATGCACGAGCGACAATATCATTCTTTTGATATTAAAATAATATATAATTGGATGGTATACCATATATACATAATAATTATCTTGTTATGTTTATTATTTACACCAATTACACATCATTATTATACCCATCCAAATAATAATGTATTGAACAACAATTACACCACGACGTGGAGACTGTAAGCCGTACATACGCACGTATGATGACATGTCATTTAAAGGATGGATAGAATAATAAATATCATTGTAACATATTTATAATAAAATCACAGTATATAGAAGATACTGGAGTTATTATTTTATAATGGAAATAACAAATAAAGAGGAAGTCGAAGAAGAAAGGAACTTGAAAGAGGTGATGAAATATTTACCTTCTCTTTGGGCCTTTTTTTTTGATTTGGTCAAAAGGGTTCCTTAGGTTGGATTTATAACTAAATTAATGCATCTAGGATGAAGGGAGGAAAATTGGGAGGGTATTTGGGCAGGGTTTGGCTGATTCAAATGGCTTTTAAGGTGTGAATTTGAGGAAAGTGTGAGTTCCCTTTTATAAGAGGGGTGAGGGGCACCTTAGGAAAACTTAAAGTATTATTTTATAATAAATTCATATTCTGTTTATAATGGCTCCAAATTGATTTATTTAAAGGATATGGTGGGTATGGGTCGAATAAAACTCATAAAATAGGTTTTATATAGGTTTGGGTCCCTATATTAACCTTATCTTTTCGATTTTACTCTCAGTTAATTAGTTTGACATTTACCACGTCTCTTTGTATTTTTATATTATATGGTTAATAAGCTTACTATAAACATTCAAGAGAACCCCAAGTGGTTAATTAATCATATAAATATCATAATAAAGTTCTTTGTCCTAATATTATATTTTTAGGAATATTATATCAATTAATAATATAATGTTTATATTAAAAACTCTTTTATGTCAATTTTGACACTATTTAATAATTGATTTTTTAAGTCATAAAACTTTATCAATTATAAATAAATTTATTTAATCAATCCAAACATTTAATAATAACCTATAAAATTTGTGGATGGCATAAAAACTTTTAAATTATATTTATTTTAACATTTATAATACCATTTATTTGATTCTTTCATTAATAAGGAAAATACTACATCATCATTGTGTCATAAATAAATTTAACTATTCAATGTATAAAAATTATAAATAAAATACCATTATATTGGAAATCATTTTATCTTTATAATTAATATTTATAGTTGAAGAGATAACATATATAACCTTATGTAAATTTTTTTTACTAAAGGATATATGCTTATGTCATTTTTTTATTTACTTTAACTTAATTAACATAAAGTGTCATTATCACTTACAAGTGGCTCCATGGGTTTCCAAAATCAACCCAAGGATGACCATGGTAAGAAATGTATCAGGTGATATTGTTAGGACTCGTTTTAGGGTAATTTAATATTATTATAATATTATGTTTTCCATTTTTTACGGGATTTACCCTTTAACCATGGTAAATAAAATATTTTCCGAAGTAATTATTCAAAATGTATATAAATAAAAGTTACCTATTTACACAATTTGAACCTCCTAATTCTAAATATGGAATCCATTTTTCTAAATTCAAAACACAGAAGTGGCAGAAATAAATTCAAAATTAATTCCCGTTGTTAAAACAAAAAGTGTGTTTTTATGAAATAATAACTATCAAAAGATTGACACTTATTTATGTCAAATTTAATTGCGAAATTACTTGTAATGACATAAAATGTATTAAATAATAAAAATATAACCTAATTATACTACCAAACTATTAAAATTCATAATTTATCACTATTAATTGTTTCGATTAAAAAAGTTGTTTTTAATTAAAATTTAGTAATTTTCACTATTCATCAAAATATGAAAGTTATCAGAAAAGTACCAAAAATTCACCGTAAGGTAATTTAGATATTCTGAATCCAAAAATGAAGTCCATTTTGAAAGTTAAAATGTATAAAATTTTAAAAAGTGGGTATTACTATTCATAACGGCTAGTTTGATTGGTTGTGGTGTATTAGAACTCGAAGTTGCGTATAACACACACTATTTTATTATTCAAAGAGAAGAGTACCGTGGAAGATTGGGGTGTAAAATTATTCCCCCATTTTGGAAATTGCAGCCTCAAAATTTTTAAAATTATTCTTGGGAACTTCATTGAAAGTCGCACATCAGAAAAAGAGTCAATAAAATAATCACTTTAAAAGAAAGAGAAGTACAAAGGTCACCCGAGATAACCCATACTAGGAGTACATGTAAGAAAACATGGATATGGATGAAAAAATAAGTGTGAAGTTCTGATGGAAAGGGATAGAAAACATGATCAGGATAAAGTTAACAACAAGAAAACCACAAACTTGTGATGGGATAAATATTCATTAGTTTCCGAGTAGGAAAAGTAAATAGAAAACCTTTTTTTTGTTTTATGTTTCGTTTCATAAAGTTGAGGAATTTATTTATGAGATTGACTAAGAACATAAAGATATATACTTACTAACTCATATTTTTTTAAATGATGATTATTCAAGATTACTTGGTCACACCGGAAGATCTAGAATCAACTTCTAGAGAATCAAATGATCCAAAAAGGATAAACTATATATTTACCTTGTCTTTAGAGATTAAACAAAACCAAAATGGTTAGTACAAGATCAGATGATGCCCAAAAGGATAATCCTTTAGAGAAATAAATACTAATCTTAATTTCTAATATTAAAACAAAAATACCGTAAAGTTAAATAAATACCATTCAATAAACAATTTTCCTTAAAATCCTTCAATATAATTCAAACTAATATTGAAACCAAAAACTTAGAAGAATTTGGTTATGTAATCTTCCATGTTAAATTTTATCTCTAAATGACATCGAATACTCTTAAAGTCACATACTTAAAAGTAATTAAACTAATCACATATTCTCTATGATAGGTTAATCATTTCCATAAATAACCCAAATCACTATAAATCTAAAATAAAACATAGATAAAAATCCACCATTACTCCTCAAATGAAATCTCATAGAATTCTATTTTACTTTGGAATATAGTGTTCCCAACAGAGAAAACGTCTTCCAATATACCATTTATCACTTAATCACCAAATCATTTTCTTATACTAAGGGTTTTCATTTGATAATACATAAGATCCCAAATCAACTTATTATTGATCAATAAAATCATTTAACTAAATATAATTAGTCACACTAACTAGGAACTTCATGTAGTCCAGTGGTAGGTGATAAATCCCAATCGCACTCTGGTTGTGGGTTCGATTCCCATAGCTTTGTCCAACGTGACAGGTTGTCACACGGTCTACATGTTGTACTTTTTCAAAAACTATATTTTATAACATTACCAAAATGAGATAAATTCTTCAAAATAACCATAACATAATTTAACCACAAATGTTATCTCATACCTTGCATTTTCATCCCAAAATATAATAACTTGTAATTTCCTCAAAATTAATGACCATATAAAACCAAATGGTTATTTATAACTATATCCACAAGAGAAATGATATTTCTTCCTCAAATATCATTTTTAAATGAAAAACTATAGGGTTATAATTACAAGAGAAAATTATTCCAAAGTAATCCCATCAACAAAGAGCACTAATACTTTTAAACATTTCTCCAAAAATGTATTTCCACATAGATTCTTCTTTGAACAATAAAATATCCTATATAATAGGGCATTCACTCGGGTAATGTCTAGGTCCCCAACATTTACAACAAATGACTGTAAAGGGATTCTTGGGACCATTTTTATTTTCTTCCATATTACTCTTTATTTTTCCTTAGAAATTCTTTACTTTATGTCCTTCTTTCCCACACATAAAGCATTTATTTGTTCCATTGATACAATTTCTTGGGTGTCTCCTTCTACATTTCCTGAATGATGGAAATTGAGGATTTTTTCTCCATGGTCTCCAATGCTGGAGCTCTTATCCTTCACCGCCTTTCTCTTCTTTGTTGAGTTTGAGAGTTGGTTAATATATATGTGGTTGATCATATTTTTGGAAAACTGATTTGGTATTAACATGATATCTTTTACGCCTATCCATAATCAATTTTGTTGCTCATTTCCACCACCGTTACCACCTTGTATATCATGCTAAAAGTTACTATCAATTTCATGGAATCTAGCCATTGACTAAAACCAGAAAGCATTGTGTGAGTAAAAATAGTCATAAAATCATTTAGAGATTATCATGACACCATATTTTCAATTTGAAACACCTTAGGATTAACCAAGGCCATTTATTATCATATCATATTAAAATCCTTCAAATCGTTTTGTAAAGAAAATGTAAATTATCCTAAGCATATCCCCTGGGAGTGTCATAACCAAGAGTGCAGCAAGGCCCATTGTCGTGCACCAGTTCCCATTGGAGTCTAGCTCAAAGCGGTGTTTTTGGGTTTTACCCCTATGTACATATCTGACAGAGCTGCCTCTACCTGCTCGTATCCTGACATGGATGTATTTCTTGAAAAAACTCACAAAATCTCTACAATACTGAAATTATAGGATGTTATTTTATACTAATCCTAAAAGTCTGTCTTAGGGATATGTGCTCTAATCAGATTTTATCTAAATCTAGTTTCCAAGGTTTGTTCTAAACTTCCTCTAATACCAACTGTAACGCCCTGACCCTAGTTACCCAGAGTCAGTGTATTATTAATAACATTGGCATGATACAAGGAATCATGTACCGAAGGATCGATTAGCTTATTAGCCTTGTAAGTACTAGACACATTCATAAGTTTTACATTACATTATAAAATGAAAAGCTACAACAAAATTGTTTACATAGACCACACTCATATCCCCTCAAACTATCCCTGCAGGCCAGTCATTAAATACTTCTTCACATCTTGGGAAAAATAAAACATAGAAAGGGGTGAGCTCAGATGCTTAGTAAGGATAACAATATAGCAAAAACATTCATTAATAAGCATAAACATTTAAGGTAGTGTATAAGACTAAAAAATTCCTTTTCAACATAAACTTCATCATAATATGGAAAATATAAATCAAAATAATTCCATTTACTTACTCAAATGGTTATTCTACTAGTCGAATAATCACTTGAAATATCAATATCCTCTTTTATAATGATGGAATGCATAATTTCATACTTTCATAACCACATAGTCAAGGATTTGTGCCAATAATACAAATAATATTTTCTCAAGTACTTGTTCAAAGACACTAGTTTGTCTCATGAGACCTACCAATGAATTGATGATCTATAGCAGGCTCCACCCGTCACTTAATAAGTCTAATTAATTCCTCATTTGAAAAGGTTTAAACTTAACATAAAAATTCGTATTAAAACTAGCATATGAAATGCCAATACATTATCCATAAACCATGACTGGTATAAAAATAACACATCCATAGTCAAACATAATACATTCAATACAATATGGAAGATTTTATTATAATAAATAAACCTCAATCGATAATAATGAAGGATATTTACATAGATGAAGTTAATCATTAAAACTATTTGATAGAAATATCCCCATTTTTCTTTAAAAAATTTAAAAGTCCCACTCTTTATCAAAAAGATGTTTAAAATAGATTTTTGAATCAAAGTGTCCCATAGCACTTTGAAGCTTTAAAATGGAATATTAAAAAATTAATGTCCATATAAATAAAACCTTAAAACCATTTTTAAAACATGGACATTAATGAGAATGATTTAGAAGAATATTTTTTTTGAAATATTTAAAATGATATTTTAGTTAGAGTTCCTAACCAAATGAGAGATGCTTAAATAAAAATAATTGAGTTAATAAAAGCTTTATAATATCATGAGAATAAAGGGATTCATGATATAGTATGTCAAAGTATAGTATATACACCAAATAAAAGTGGATTGGCGCATAACAACAAAGAATTCTCAATGGAATGTAAGATGGCCTGAATTCCTTTATAAAGACCGTATCCTTATGTTAAGGATAAATAAATGAAATAATTATGTTTGAGAAATATAAATACACTTAATATGATTGTAAATTCAGTGTAAGTCAATCAGGTTACATTCACACATATTCTTGTAAAAACAACATGAATGACTTGGATGTTTAACTCAATGATTATAAATTGAGTTAAAATTACTCTTATCAAGTTTATATCGATGACTTGAGAATTTATAAATGGAGTGATTATTTGTATCAAAAGTATATCCATGCCATGGGGAGTGGAAATTACTACATAGTTAAATAAATAGTGATTTCACACATAATCTTAAGGTAAAGTAATCAATGGAGTTTTCATAAAACCGAATGAGTGGAAATTGAAATTTGAAATTCCCTTATCGATTGGGTAACTTTCAAAAAATAAACCCCATGAAAGAAGGATCATCCAATGATGATGTATCTTATTCATATTCAAAATGATTTTAAGTCTTTAAACATTATTTTTAATCATCTAATGAAAATTAATCTTGAATGGATACGTTGGGGAATGAATCTCATCGCGTTTGTGGAGACAGTAATCCGTACGCACGCACGAGTGACAATATAATTATTTTGATATTAAAATAATTTATAATTGGATGTTATATCATATATAAAAAATAATTATCTTGTTATATTTATTATTTACATCAATTAAACATCATTATTATACCCATTCAAATAATAATGTATTGAATAACAATTACACCACGACATGGAGACGGTAAGCCGTATTTACGCATGTATCGTGACATGTAATTCAAAGGATGGATGGAATAATGAATATGGTCATACCATATTTATAATAACATCACATTATATAGAAGATAATGAAGTTATTATTTTAGAATGGAAATAACAAATAAATAAGAAGTGGAAGAAGAAAGGAACTTGAAAGAGGTGATGAAATATTTACCTGTTCTTCAGGTCCTTCCTTTTGATTTGATCAAAAGGGATCCTTATGTTGGATTTATGACTAAATTAATGACTCTAGAATGAAGTTAGGATAGTTGATAGGGTATTTGGGTAGGGCTTGGTTGATCCAAATGGCTTTGAAGGTGTGAATTTGAGGGAAGGGGGAGTGCCCTTTTATAAGAGGGGTGAGGGGAACCTTAGGAAATCTTAAAGTATTATTTTATAATAAATTAATATTTGGTTTATAATGGCTCTAAATTTATTTATTTCAAGTATATGGAGGTTATGGGTGAAAAATCACTCAACCAATAGGTCTTATTAAGTTTTGGGTCACTATATTAACCTTATCTTTTAGATTTAACTCTTAGTTAATAAGTTTGACATTTACCATGTATCTTTATATTTTTATATTATATGGTTAATAAACTTACTATAAACTTCCAAGAGAAACCCAAGTGGTTAATTAATGATATAACTATCATCATATACGTCCTTTGGTCGAACCTTATATTTTATGAATATTATATCAATTAATAATATAATATTTGTTTTAAAAACTCTTTTACGTCAATTTTGACACTCCTTAATAATTTTTTTTGTTAAAGTCATAAAAAATTTATTAATTAAAACTAAATTTATTTAATTAATCTTAAAATGTCATAATAACCTATAAAATTTGTGTATGGAAACAAAAATTTCAAATTATATTTATTTTAACATTTATAATACCATTTAGTTGTTTCTTTCATTAATAAAAGAATACTGCATCATCATTGTGTCATAAATAAATTTAATTATTCAATGTATAAAAATTATAAATAAAAAACCATTATGTAGGAAATTGTTTTATCTTTCTAATGAATATTTATAGTCGAAGTGAAAACATATATAACCCTATTTAAAAATTGTTTTACTAAAAGATATATGCTTATGTCATGTTTGTATTTAGTTTAACTTAATTAATATAAAGTGTCATTATCACTTACAAGTGGCTCCATGGGCTCCCAAAATCGACCCAAGGATGCCCATGGTCGGACATGTATCATAAAATAATGTTAGGACACGTGTTAGGGTAATTTAACATTATTATAATATTATGTTTTACCCTTATTTACCGGATTTACCCTTTAATCATGGTAAATAAAATATTTACCGAAGTAATTATTCAAAATTTCTATAAATAAAAGTTGACTATTTACACAATTTGAACATCCTGATTATTATATTATAATGAATCATTAGGTAAACATTAGTGAAAATGATTTAGTTTATATTGGTGATTTTTACGACTATCACAAACTTATATCATTTTATTTAATATCATATTTATATAATAGTTCTAAAAAATTATATAAGTTATAATATGTATAATAAATTTTTTTATCTATAATAATGGTTTTATGACCAAATTTGATTGTGGTAATAGAAACCAGAAACTCATCATCCTTGAAAGAGAAAAATCATCAAATCACAGATGATGCTTTCATTTTTAGTAAAAAAGGAGAGGGGAAGTGAAATGTTGATGGGTTATTCCATTAAAAAAACAAAATTATAGTATATAAAATATACATGAGTTATAATGTCACTTGGATAAGGGTATATGATAATATAATAAGAAAATAAATTGAAAAGAAATTAAAAGAAAATGAAATAAGTTTTTACCTCTTGAATTCTCCCCATTGTGAACCTTCTTAAGGAACTTGATTTTTGCCTATTGATGAGACTATAAGGTATTGGATGTGAGTAAGAGACTTGGGAATGGAATTGGTTAGAAATTAAATAATCTACAATGAATTGAGGTTTGAGGAGAAGAGATGGTGAGAGGTAGTTTTTACAGTGGAGAGGGGTGTTTTTTTGATTATTATATCCATTAGTTTATTATTTTGGTTAAAGACTATGAATAATTTGATAATTATTACTAAATATATTTAAATAATGAATTATAGTTTGATATTATAGTCTTACATCATCCATACATCATCTATGACTCAATAATTCTTGTATATTTCTTATACCATAAATTACCGTATTTCACTATTCACAAAAAATTCTACTATTTTAGAAAAATCCCAAAAATTCACTCCAACCATTTTTGATGCATAGAATTGAAAAATGGACTCTATTTTTTGAAAATAATTTTCTAAATATGAGAAATTTATTTTTTAATCAAAATCATCATTTATTTTAAAAATACCAATTTTAAAATTATAACTGATTTTATGACACTTTGAAAAATTAATTAAAGTCTCATAAAATTATATTATAATAATAAGAAAACAAAATAATAATTTAGGAATATATTTTATGAAAATATATTTTCTTTTAAATAATTATATTAATTATAAAATTGTAATTAAATATTTATGACTCACAAAAATATCGACACTTAATTTATAATTTTCAAGAAAAATTATTTAATTATTCAATGATATAAATATATCATATTATCACTTATAAGATACATAAATTTTATTTATACTCACATAAGTGAGGTTTATATTTTATTAGTATAGATTTATTAATTTATATAAATACCACTTATTTCATTATACACTTATTATGAATTTAACTATTTAATTCCTAAATGAAAAAAAATATTTTATAAGTTCTGGGGTTGTTATATTCTCTCCAAATTTGGGAAATTACATACTCATAATTTTTATTTACCTATTAAATAGGCTAGGATACTATTTCCTGATAGCATTTTGAGATTCCCATGTTACTACCTCAAACATGTGGTTTATCCATAAAACCTTAACCTAGTGAATTACCTTATTTCAAAATACTTGCTCTATATGATTAAGAATATGAATAGGATTTTCCTCATAAGAAAGATCTATTCTAGTTGAACTAATTCTTGTATCAAAACATGAGATGAATCTAACACATACTATCTTAACATAAAAACACGAAAAACATTGTGTACCTATGATAGCTCGAAGGCACAATTACTCGATAGTCAACTGGTCCAAATTTCTATAGGATTTCACAAGGTCCAATGAACCATGTAATGAGCTTTATTTAATTAAAAAAACACATAAAACTTTTCCCAGAAGATACTTTAAGGAAAAAATTATCACCTACCTCGAAAGAAAGGTCTTTACTCTTGTTACCTGCATAACTTTCTTGCCTGCTCTGAGCTGTTCTCATGTGTTTCTAGATCATATTCATTTTCTCAACAACTTCCTCTACTAATTATGGTCCCATAAAATTCCTTTACCTAACTTCATAAAAAAATGATGGAGTTTGACACCTCTTCCCATATAAATCCTCAATATGTTCCTTTTGTATACTAGAATAAAAATTGTTGTAATAAGAAATGTCAAATAAAGACAGATGCTGACCCAACTTACCTGGTAATCCATTGAACAATCTAGAATCATATCCTCCAAAGTATGAATTTTTTTCTCTATCTATCCATCAAATTAAGGATGAGAAAAGTGATGAAATTTAATTTAGTTCCAAACAAATTATAAAGGCCTTTCAAAAAGTTAGAAGTGAATATGAGATCATGGTCAGATACAATGGAGAGAGGAGCGCTAGGTAACCTAAAAATATATTTGTGGTATAGTCGAGAAAGCTGATTTAGTCAATTGATCAATAATAACCCAAATCACATTATTACATTGAGAAGTCTTTGGTAGTCCCACCCGGAAATCCATGTATTTATTTTACTATTTCCACTCTAGCACCAGAAAAGGATGAAGAATCCTCTTTGGTAGGTATTTCTCTTCTTTAACCTGTTGACATGTCAAAAATTTCATGGTAAAATAAGAAATATATATTTTCATTTCATCCCACTAGTAATACTCTTGAAGATCTTTGTACATTTTAGTACTACCAGGATGAACTTAAAATAGAGAACTCTGAGATTCACATAATAATTTTTCTTTAGTTGGGAATTAGAAGGCACCCATAATCGCTTCTCGAATCTCAAAAACACAAACTTTATCAACATTAAATTCAGGAAATTTACCTTTATTAACTAATTATACCTTTTTTTAATTCATGGTCTTCATTTTGTGCTTTCTTAATTAAATATGAGAGATATGACTGCACTGACACATGAAACAAAACAGAGGAATTTCTTACCCCAACAAATTTCAAGAAAAAATTCATCAAATCATTAATCTAGGGGTAATGTTCCAAACTTTACATGGTTAATGTAGAATGATGTTTTCAACTCATGGAATCCACCACTTTTTTTTTCTTTTCCAGGATATTAATTGATCATGCTATCATAATACTTTATCAGTTCCATCCATCTTCTCTACCTCATTTTCAATTCCTTATGAGTAAATATATACTTAAAACTTTTATTGTAAAACCCTGACCCCAGTTACCTAGATTCGGTGCATTATTACATAACTTTGGCATGATACAAGGAATCATGTACCAAAGGACCGATCAACTTAGTATCCTTGGAAGTACTACATACATTTATAAGTTTTACATTAAATTATAAAATGAAAAGCTAAAACAAAATTGTTTCCATAGAACACACTCATATCCCCTCATACTATCTCTACAGGTCAGTCATAAAATACTTTTCACATACTGGGAAAAATAAAACATAGAAATGGGTGAGCTCAGATGCTTAGTAAGGATACAAATATAGCGGAAAAGTTCATAATAAGCATAAACATTTAAGGGAATGTACAAGACTAAAACAAAAGCCTTTTAAACATAAACTTCACCATAATATGAGAAATATAAATCAAAATAATTCCATTTACTTACTCACATGGATATTCTACTAGTCGAATAATCACATGGAATATCAATAGCCACTTTCATAATGATGGAATGCATAATGCCAGACTTTCATAACCACATAGTCAAGGCCTTATGTAAAGACTAAAAATAATATTTTGTCAAGGTCTTGTGCCAAGACACTATTCTGTCTCATGAGACCTACCGATGCATCGAAGAGTTATAGCGGGCTCCCTCCGTCACTTACTAAGTCAGATGCATTCCTCATATGAAAAGGTTTAAACATAAAATAAACATTTGTATTAAAACTAGCATACGAAATGTCAATACTTTATCCATAAACCATGAATGGTATAAAAATAACACATCCATAGTCAAACATAACACATTCAATACAATATGGAAGATTTTATTATAATAAATCAACCTAAATAGATAATAATTAAGGATATTGACATAGATCAAGTTAATCATCAAAACTATTTGAGATAAATATCCCCCTTTTTCTTTAAAACATTTAAAAGTCTCACTATTTATCAAAAATCTGTTTAAAATATATTTTTGAATAAAAGTGTCCCATACCACTTTTAAACTTTAAAAAGGAATTTTAAAACATTAATTTCCATATAAATAAATCCTTAAAAATATTTTCAAAACATGGACATTAATGAGAATGATTTAGAAGAATAAAATTTTAAAATATTTAAAATGATATTTTAGTTAGAGTTCCTAACCAAATGATAGATGCTTAAATACAAATAATTGAGGTAATCAAAGATTTATAATATCATGAGAATAAATGGATTCATGATACACTATGTCAAGGTATAGTATATACACCAAATAAAGGTGGATTGGCGCATTACAACAAAGAAGTCTCAATGGATTGTAAGATGGGCTGAATTCCTTTATAAAGACCGTATCCTTAGGTTAAGGATAAATTAATGAAATAATTATGTGTGAAAAATATAAATACACTCAATATGATTGGATATTGAGTCTAAATCAATCATAGGAAATTCACACATATTCTTGTAAAAACAACACCAATGACTTGGATGTTTAGATCAATGAATAGAAATTGAGGTAAAATTACCCGTATAAAGTTTATATCGATGACTTGATATTTTATAAATGGAGTGATTATTTTTATCAAAAGTATATCCTCACAAGGGGAGTGGAAATTACTACATAAGAAAATAAATAGTGATTTCACACATAATCTTGGGGTAAAGTAATCAATGAATTTTGTGTAAAACTGAATGAGTGGAAATTGAAATTTGAAATTCCCTTATCGATTTGGTGACATACGAAACATACACCCCATGAAAGAAGGATAATCCAATGATGATGTAAATACCCATAAATTATATTATATTACACAAACAATACAATCATGGGTAGTACATACACCACACAAAAGGTAGCAGTGACAGATATAACAAGAATCTCATGGGAATAAAAGTGAGATGAAAACCACTTACCTTGTACTTTTCCCTGGTCGAGGGTAGGTTAAACACCTGTATAATGGTTAAATAATTTTTATTAAATTATACAAGAATAATAAACATTAATATGATATCATATATGATCTTTTAACATTTATTTGTTAATAATATCTTAGTATTATTGTCGTTTTGGGTGTTAACTGATTCATTTTCATTTGTATGATTTGTTATGTAAGTAATATTTATTATAGATAGGATGTATCTTATTAATATTCAGAAATATTTTAATTATTTAAAAATTATTTTTAATCATCTAATGAAAATTAATCTTGAATGGATATGACGGGGAATGAATCTCATCGCGTTCATAGAGACGGTAATCTGTACGTACGCACAAGCGACAATATCATTCATTTGATAGTAAAATAATATATAATTGGATGGTATATAATATATAAATAATAATTATTATGTTATATTTATTATTTACATAAATTACACATCATTATTATACCCATCCAAATAATAATGTATTGAACAACAATTACACCACGACGTGGAGACGGTAAGCCGTACGTACGCACGTATGGTGACATGTCATTAAAAGGATGGATATAATATTGAATATGGTTGTAACATATTTATAATAACATCATAGTATATATAATATACTTTAGTTATTATTTTAGAATATAAATAACAAAGAAATTAGAAGTGGAAGAAGAAAGGAACTTGAAAGAGGTGATGAAATATTTACCTCTTATTCGGGTCCTTCCTTTTGATTTGATCAAAAGGGTTTCTTAAGTAGACTTTCTGACTAAAGTAATGCCTATAGGATTAAGGGAAGACAGTCGAGAGGGTATTTGGGCAGGTTTTTACCGAGACAAATGGCTTTGAAGGTGTGAATTTGTGGGAAGGGCGAGTTCCCTTTTATAAGAGGGGTGAGGGGCACCTTAGGAAAACTTAAAGTATTATTTTATAATAAATTCTTATTCAGTTTATAATGCCTCCAAAATTATTTATTTCAATGATATGGTTGGTATGGGTCTAAAACCACTCATCTAATATGTTTTAGAGAGGTTTGGGTCACTATATTAACCATATCTTTTAGATTTAACTCTTAGTTAATTAGTTTGACATTTACCATGTCTCTTTGAATTTTTATATTATATGGTTAATAAGCTTACTATAAACTTCCAATAGAACCCAAAGTGGTTCATTAATGATATAAATATCATCATAAAGTCGTTTGACTGAACCTTATATTTTTTGGAATATTATATCAATTAAAAATATAATGTCTGTTTTAAAAACTCTTTTATGTCAATTTTGACACTATTTAAAAATTGATTTTTTAAAGTCATAAAAACTTTATTAATTCAAACTAAATATATTTAATCAATACTAACATGTCATATTAACCTATAAAATTAGTTTATGGCATAAAAACTTTCAAATTATATTTATTTTATAATTTATAATACCATTTATTTGATTCCTTCATTAATAAGGAAAATACTGCCTCATCATTGTGTCATAAATATATTTAATTATTCAATGTCTAAAAATTATAAATAAAATACCATTATGTAGGAAATAATTTTATATTTCTAATGAATATTTATAGTCGAAGCGATAACATATATAACCCTATGTAATTTTTTTACTAAAAGATATATGCTTATGTCATTTTTGTTTTTACTTTAACTTAATTAATATAAAGTGTCATTATCACTTTCAAGTGGCTACATGAGGTCTTAAAATAGACCCAAGGATTACCATGGTCAGACATGTATTAGAAAATAATATTAGGACATGTTTTAGTGTAATTTAATGTTATTATAATATTATTTTTTCCCTTATTTACCGGATTTACCCTTTAACCATGGTAAATAAAATATTTACCGATGTAATTATTCAAAATGTATTTAAATAAAAGTTACCTATTTAAAAAATTTTAACCTCATGATTATAAATATGGAATTAATTTTTCTAAATTCAAAACACGGAAGTGTCAGAAATTAATTTAAAATTAATTCCCTTTGTCAAAACAAAAAACGTGTTGTTATGAAATAATTACTATCAAAAGATTGACACTTGTTTATGTCAAATTTAAATGCAAAATTACTTATAATGACCTACATTGTATTAAATGATAAAAATATAACCTAATTATACTTTCAAACCATTCAAATGAATAATTTATCACTATTAATTATTTCGATTAAAAAAGTTGTTTTTAATTAAAATTTAGTAATTTTCACTATTCATCAAAACATGAAAGTCATCATAAATGTACCAAAAATTTACCCTAATCTAATTTCAATATTCAGAATCAAAAAATGAAGTCTATTTTGAAAGATAAAATGTATAAAATGTAAAAAAGTGGTTATTACTATTCATAACAGCTAGTTTGATTGGTTGTGGTGTGTTAGAACTCGATGTTGAGTATAACACAAGCTATTATATTATTCAAAGAGAAGAGTACCATGGAAGCTTGGGGTGTTACATTTATGGTTTGCATATATTTCACATTTGACTATATATAAATTATTCCATCAAATTTTTAAATCAAAAACCATAAATTCTAATTCTAAATCATACATGGGATTGTTTAACCCATGAGGTTTTAGTTTTTTTGAAGCATAATAAATTACCTAATCATTTTTCATTAGAATAAAACCAAGTCCCTTTAATTAAGCATAATTGTAGATGAAAAAATCACCATTTTTGGAAGGAAAATCCAATACTAAAGCATTCTGCAATCTCCTTTTTAAGTTTCTAAAAACAAACATCATAGTATTCTGTCCAAATAAATTTAATCTATTTTCATGTTAACTTAGATAGAGAGTTAGATAATTATAAAAAGTTTTTCTTAACAAACCTTCGATAATATCCTGATAATCAAAGAAAAATACCAATTTATGTAACATTTATAGGAATTTTCCATTCATTAATATCCTTTTTTTGGCAAGATCAACTGTTATTCCATCCTTATTTACAATGTTCCCAAGAAACAAAATATGTTGCAACCAAAAATCATATTTTTTAATTTATTATATAACTTATTTTCATTGATGGTTTGTAGGGAAATCCTTAGATGTTTTTCATAATCCCCATAAATTCTTTATAATACCCAAATATCATAAATAAAAAAATAACAAACTTATCTAAATAGTTACAAAATATTCTATTCACAAGATCCATAAATATAGCAAGGGAATTTTTCAGACCAAAGGGAATAACAACAAACTCATAATTCCCATATCTATTTTGGAAATATATTTTCAAAATTTTATCCTCCTTCACCTTTAGCTAATAGTACCTAGATCTCAATTCAATCTTGGAAAAATACTAGGCTTCTTGGAGCTAATCAAACAAGTAATTAATAAGAGGCAATGGATACTTATTCTTAATGTTAATGTTATTTAGAGCTCTATAATCACTACAATATCTCATGGAACCATCTTTATTTTTAACAAACAAAACAAGGGCACCCCGTGGTGAAGTGATAAGATGAATGAAACCTTTATTAAGAAACTCCTATAACTACATTTTCAATTATAAAAGTTACACTCAATCCATTTTATAAAGGGATTTTAAAATTGTCTTAACGTCAAGAACTAAGATAATAGTAAATTAAAATTCTTGATTAGATATAACACTAGGAACTCATTGTAAGAAACATCTAGGTATAAATTTACCATTTTAACATCATTAATATGAACAGTTCTCTTGTTTTCAACAAAATGTGCAAGATAACTTTCATTTCCATCTTTTATTAATTTCTCAGCTTCCTGATATGTTATCAATGGTATGAGTTCATTATTGTATAAAACTGAAAATCTTTCTGAAAAACAACTTCTTTAGCTCAACAATAAATCTTATCATGATAAAAATAAAGTCATTCCATACCCAGAATAACATCATAATCTACTAAGGGAAAAATAATAAGGTTTTTAGGTAATGTATTTACACAAAAAAAATAGTAGCAAGATTTTTATATTGTAATTTTTCCTTAATATTTCCCCTGGTGTTTTTACCATAAGTTTTGATTTCATTTATTGAGGTTAAATTACCAATTTACAAGAAAATTTCTCAGAAATAAAGGAACATGTAGACCTTATATAAAAAAAACATTAGAAAAATCTGAGTGAACAAAAAAAGTATCTGATACCACTTTATTGGATGTCCCAACATATAATGATGTAGTCATAAAGTATTTTACTGAACCTTTCTTCTTATAATCAGGCTGCTTCCCATCATTAAAATATTTCTTTGTGTAGGTATTCACATAATGACCCATCTCACCACATTTAACACTTTATATTTTTCTTATAATAATTAATATTAAAATCATTTTAATTTCTATATCGTGCCATATATCCAAAATTACCACAATGAAAACACTTCTTGATTTTGTTAAGGCATTCCTTAGGGTTATTTTTACCACACTTTTTACAAGCTAGAAACAAGAAATGCTTACCCTCATATTTCTTTGATTGACTGTTACCCATTTCATTCCATCTGGAACACTTCTTCTACTTATTATCAAAGTACACATGATCATCAATAAACTCAATTTCTACCCTCTCATCACATCGAACAAGTTTCTCAAAACTTTTGAATTCATGGGAGGCCAAATCGGTTCAATATCTTGGATTAAATCCTAAGTAAAAATAATTGATTTTATTATCAATATCTGAAATAAGATTTGTAGCATACCTTTCCAATCAGGTGAGGTTTTCTTCATACATGACCACTGAATCTTGTTAATTTTGTTTCAATTCAAAGAATTTGTTTTCTATCCTTAGTAAAACCACCTTAAGACAATATTTTTTCAAGGGAAACATTCTTAAATTCATCCCATTACAAGGCATTAATCTCTTTGATAACCCTAATATTCTTGATCATTAACCACCACTGGTTAGATTCACTTTAAAAAAAATTAAAAAGACTATAATTTAGATTATCTGAACACACCATGCCATCAAATATCTTTTCAAGGTATTTAATCCACCCTTTATCTACCAATGGTTTAGAAGATCCACTGAAAGTAGGAAGGAATTGACTCATATAACGTTCCAATATTGTCATGTTCCTTTTTGGTAGTTCTTCTTTTTCTCTTGTGTGGATTCTACCACCATTTATAGCGGGCATCAACAGATCCATTACGGTCACAAACTGCTTAGTTCCAATTCCCACCATTTTGGGTTGTGGATTCAGAGAGGTATCATCCTCTCAGTGCCTTCCTACTTTATCTTCCCTATTTCTTTAGTGAAAAACTATACTAAACATACATATCTTAGATGAATCAACATGGTAATATTTATATTCTATATCATTTAAAATTATCCATAAGTTGAAAATAATTTATTGTATTATATTAACCTAATCCTAACCCCTAAAGTTATCTAAACTGTTCTCTGATACCAACAATAAGGACCCAACCTTTAACATTACATAATCTAGTTAATTAAACTATAAAAATACTTATTACATTCCAAAAGATCATTTCTGGTTTAGAGTTTTAGTGAATTAGTTCATAACTAATACATCAAAACCCATAACCATACAAAATGGATAATACTAAAACCATATCAATTTTGTTTTCACAATATTAATCTTATTAAACAAAACATTCTTTCCTTCTATGAAAAAATGTCATGAATTTATTTTTGAATCCTTCATTTCCATTACCCATCCATAAACCATGTGAATTTTTTTCAAAACTTGGTATGAGCACAAAAGGCTTAGTAAGGGATATAAAAATAAAGAAACGAACTGTTATTACATGAATACATATAAATATATGAAATCATTTTCACAAAGATAATCTTCTCACCCATAAAGTATAATATACTTTGTGAAAATAAGTGATTTCTATAAAACATAAAAAACATAAATAAAACCATATAGGTTACTTGGGGTATTAATTACTTATGATTGTAACCCTCACAATTTCCATATGATTTGTAACCTTCATGGATTCCTTTTAATATAAACCTTATGGATACCTTATTATGCAACCCTCATGGCTACCTTATGGTGTAACCATCACTATTACACTTAGAATAACCATTATGGTCAACATAAAACAAAAAATACCCAATGAATTAGAGGGATATATAGGCCCCACACTTTATAATAAAAAAATAAAAATAACAATAAAATAATAATGAAACATTAAAAATTTCATCATAAAAACATTACTTTTGAATTTTGTAAAAATAGAAATTTAATAGTGGATTTTTAAAGAAAAGTCCCTTACCTCAGGTTCATCTTACTTTAAACATGTTCAAAACACACGTATAATTTTTTATAGAGTGTTATTAATATATTATAGAACCATATTAATATTTATAAGTCTTTATATGATCTTATTATAACATATTTTTACCCATTTATTAATAATATTTGGTTATTTCCATCATTTTCAGGCGCATTCTTTTCACGGTTTCCATGGTTGGTTCATTATGGAGTTTCTTTTCAAATGGAAGAAAAAATACGAACGTGGAATGAAATTGTATTAATATGTTTCAAAAATATTAAATGATAACATATATATTTTTTTTCTATTATGAGAACGAATCATTATTTAAAACATTTGTGAAAATGATTGGGTTTATTTTGGTGGTTTTACGACCGTCACAAACTTATATCATTTTATTTAATATCATGTTTATATAATAGTTATAGAAAATCACATAACTTATAATATGTATAATTAAATATGATTTAACCATAATAATGGTTTTATTACCATCATTGAATAGAATAATGGAAATTGAAAACTTGTCATCCTTGAATGCGATAAATCAACACATCACTAACGATGATTTCATTTTTAGCAGAAAAGGAGAGGGGAAGAGAAATGATAATGGGTTATTCCATTAACAGAAAATAATTTCAATATATAAAATATATTTGAGTTATCATGTCACTTGGATAATGTGATATGAGAAGATAATAAGAAAAGAAAATAAAATAAAAGGAAATTAAAACAAAATGAAAGAGGTTTTTACAACTTGAATTATTCTCCTCGAGAACCTCCTTAAGGCACTTGATTTTGGCCTTTTGATGATACCATAAGGTCTTGGACGTGGGGAAGAGGATTAGGAATAGATTTGGGAAGAAATTAAACAAGATAAAAGGATTTGAGGTGGGAGGAGAATAAGAGGTTTTTATAGTAGAGGAGAGGGGCATTTTATTATTATTATTATTATTATTATTATTATATTCATTAGTTTATTATTTTGGTTCAAGACTATGAATAGTTTGAGAATTATTATTAAAAATATTAAAATAATTAATTATACTTAGATATTATGGTCTTACATCATTCGTACATCATATATTACTCAAAAATTCATGTATTTAGCTTATATTGTAAATTATTCTATTTCACTATTCATCAAATATTCAACTATTTTAGAAAAATCCCAAAAATTCACCTGAATAATTTTTTGATTTATATAATTAAAAAATGTACTCACTTTTTTGAAAATAATTTTCTAAATACTATACTTTTAATTTTTAATTAAAATCATCATTTATTCGAAAAATACCAATTTTAAAATTATAACTGACTTTATGAAACTTTGAAAAACTAATTAAAGTCGCATTAAATTATATTATAATAATAAGAAAACAAAATAATAATTTAGGAATATATTTTATAAAAATATATTTTCTTTTAAATCATTATATTAATTATAAAGTTTTAATTAAATATTTATGACTCACAAAAATACAAACACTTAATTTATATTTTTCAAAAAAATAATTTACTTATTCAGTGATATAAATATATAATATTTTAACTTATAAGATATATAAATTTTATTTATACTCTTATAGGTGAGGTTACTATTTTATTAGTATAGATTCCTTAATTTCTATAAATACCACATATTTCATTATACATTTATTATAAATATAACTATTTAATTCCAGAATGAAAACAAATTATTTTACAAGTACCTAGGTTGTTACACCATAAGTATATATGGGAGTTTTAATCATATATTAAGTATAAGGGATTCACAGCCTTTCATAATCATGTCACTAATAGAGTACTAAATCATGTGTTCACTTCGATAATATCACTCACTCCTAGTTGTTTCCTATACACAGGTAAAACCCTTAATCTTCCAATGATAGATCATAAATGGTCTCTGATGGCTAAGAGGATTAGACCATCACAATTTACATTGTAAATTAGTAAGGATGGAAAATTTACTTTCCAAATTCTAAAACTTAGGTGAGATGATGTGAAGGAAAACAATTTACTAGAAAGTAAGTGGAACATACATATGGCTAAATATCCAACCTATATTGCCATAATTTTTCCATGTGAATCTAAACAACAAAACCTATCAGAGTAGGGTAAATAGAATTTGGGAAATATAGAACAATAATTCTTTATTTCTAGTTTCATGAGTCATGTAGTCCCAAACTACACAACATGTCTTAGTTTCAACATGACATTTAGTCTATAGTGATCACTCTGAGAATGTACATCAGATCAATTTGAGTCATGTATCCCAAAAATAAAGTATACCATCATTACACACCATATATGGAAAATAAGGAATCTTGGAAAGCACTCTATCTCACTTGGAGTCATGTTATTGAATCTTTATATGGTAGGTTTCCTAAGATAAAAGACATGTGTGTCCAGATGGAAATTTTGGCATGTACCCCTATACACACCGAGTTGGGTATCTTTGTATACAAGGTATGTGTGACTTGGGTGAATTTCATATATTACTTAACTAACCCCAAAAACTTACTAAAACCCTAGATGTCATTTTATTATTATCACATATTATGTGATATTTTTATCTCACCGAAGCCCTAACATTGGAGGGGAGAATGATACATGTTGTGCGATTCCATCACTAAATTCCATGTATTTAGAAATCCCAGATCTAGAACTCTCATATCCCCATGATTTCTACTATTATATTCATGTACTAAACCATCTCCTCCACCTCTCAAATATTCCATTGTGACCATACACCATAGTGGTACTTCTTATTGATCATTATATCAACCCCAACTTTTGAGAAATGTCTATCCATACTCAAATTTCCATTAAAGACCCAATCCAAACTGAAAAAAATATCTGATCTACCCATGATCGAGAACCCCCAAAATTTCCACATAAATTTTTTTCTTAAATGAATCTCACACCACTAGGATTCCACTAACATCTATCAATCCCACAACTAATAATCTCAAAGATTAATTATGATTTTCTAGTTTACTATGGGATACAAAGGAAGAAGAGAAAGTGTAAGAAATGATATGGTGGTCGATGCAATTCTATCCATTCAATAAGTTCTCTCGATCATATTCTTCATATAAGGTATAAAATATGGAATTTTTAGTAATGAATGAAATCAAATAATCCTAATATTATTCCATTTAAAATCTCATATCAATGGAAAAGGATTTTATTTAAAAATAAAACCACTAAATTTATCATGATGAAAATTTAATTAAAATTCAAGAATTCATCATCCATAAAAATGAATAATGACATATAAAATTTATGGAAGCATACTTACCTCAAGGAATTTAATGAGTTCACATATTAGGTTCACCAGTACCATAAGATCGGTTCATTGTTTCTATGAATTAGGCTCTGATTCGATGGTGACCCCTTCTAAAAATATAAGGATCCAACCTATACCATATACCCTCACAATTTAGGATGTATATCATAAGAATAAAAAAATGAGATATAATTCTGAAAATATTTTTATAATAACCATTTAGGTTTAAACCAATATTTTTAATAAAAGACCTGAAATGGCCTAGTTCAGTGTCAGTCACCTAAGCACAAAAAATATACCTATCATAGGAGAATCATCCCATTATAGAATCAACAAAAGAACAATAATTTCTATCAAATATTTCCTAGGATGTAGAACCATCCACACTAATAGTATAATTATTTATTTATTTAATAATTATTAAAATCACTTAAAATTTGACAAGCTTGGAATTCCACCAAAACTCTTCATAATGGTAAAAATTGTACAAAAAGATAAAAAACCCATCATAAAATGTTTTCAAGGTTTTTTTATAAGGTAAAGTGACCATTATACCCCCTTTAGAGGACTTGGGACATCTGAACTCAAAAAATAGGTAAGTCCCAATCAGAAAAATTTTTGTTTGCTTCATCCTCTCTACCTATAAATCTTTTTATCCATGAAAAGGAAAAAACTAGAGAAGCTAAACATTGGATATAATAAGAAAACATGTATAGAAATTTGATCCAACCTCAATAAAACTTCATCCACCTTTGGGGGGTTTAAACTCTATGTGAACATAGTAAAAAATCATATAGGTAAAGAACATATTCATTCACCAAAACCACTAGGATATTCTACCTCAAGATTCAAATTCAATACAAGAGCTATCATATCAAATTATTTTCAAATACAGACCTTAGAAAAATCATAATCGTGAAATATGTGTGTCTCTCTGAGCATCTTCACTAAAAAACCTTCTCTCATCCAAAGGAAATTCAACCGCACAGAATGAGTGAAACCCTGAACCACTAATATCCACCATGAAATATTCTGTATCTATGGATACCTCCTATAAACGAATGACAACATCTATCTTTAAAGATAAAATGAAAATTTACTTTACATGGGATAATTTCAACCACAATGAATTCCTATACTAATCATAACATAATGGTTTTTTACCAACTCTAGAATAGAAATAAAGTATCATGCTCTTTAAGTCCTAATTCAGTTTCTCATCATCCCCTATTAAAGAGGCTCACACACTAATATTTGTTGTAAAATTAACAAGTATAAAAAATACTTCTTGCTCAATATATCCCCATTCACCAGCTGTAACATCTTTAGTTTGAGTAAATATATATTATCTTTCTAAATAAATATTTTGTCAAAAGTTTGTTTTACAACTAGATTATACCCCTCTATACTTCATAGAGAGAATATTAAAAACCTAATAATAAATGAGTCATCCTGAAATTAAAATCCTATCATTAATACAGATATAAAAACATGACCATAAATATTACACTTACAAGTATTATAGTTAAATACATGAAAACAAACAAGAAAAAAATATTATAGAAAATATCATCATAAGATATGAAAAAAATCCCTCCAAAGATGACTATAAAGAGAAGAATGATGAGTGGAATTATAATAGTCATTTTTAAGATGTTAATATAAGAAGTTAGGAAGTATGTGTATTTAAAGAATAAATATAACCATTTAATTAAAATATATCTATTATGAAATCTATAAAAAAAGTGATAAAATATAAAATAAAATAATTCATTTTATAAAAATACTACTTTCTTATTTGTTTATATTATAAATAATATATAGATTCTAAATTTCATACATTAATGAGAATTTTATAAAACTTGGGTAAATGTTATTTATTTATTAGTGATTATTTATTAATAAATTTAAAACATACTAGTAAAATAATATTTATCATGGAATATGGTATATTAATCTTAAATATATGTATAAATTTTAATAGTAAAAATATATGAAAAATATAAATAATCAGAAAGATGAAGTACTTGTTTGAAGTTATTAAAATTATAAGGGAACTAGTATAAATTTATTTATATTATAAATCTATGAATTTTTTTGAATAACATATTATAGAGTTAAGAGTAGCTAAAAAACGAATGAAATTGATACTCATTTATTGTAAAATAGATTATATTTAAAAAATTTATAGAATTATAGTTATATATATATATATATTGTACTATAAAAAAATTTCCTACCTTGAGAGATAGAATATGGTGGATATAGATAAAACATCATAGGAACACAAACATAGGTGAAGCATGGAACAGTTGAGTCAATTCAAAGATAACAATAAAGGTTAGCCTTACTAGGGGTCAGCCTGGTGATTATAGGGAACCTCCCTACCCCGTTGGATTTCAATGGTGTTCCCATGCGACATCCTTATATATAAAAAACTCTTGGTTTTATTGGGTGTTTTATGTGGTACATGGTAAATATTATAATGTTTATTTTTTTTAATGATACAATAATAATTAGGTAGCATTATTTTTTTAGATGATGCCATCCGAATTAGTCTCTATAAAATTCTTCCTCCACACGTTTCTATAGTGTTGGTTGTAGATAAAATGTATATATATACATATATATGTGTGTGTGTGTTTATGTGTGTTTTTGTGTGTGGATATATATATATATATTTATCCTTGTATTGAGGAACTCCCCAATAGACTCACATGAGGATAGGGCAATGATATGACAAAGAACCGTAGACTTTGAATATGGATCAATCCATCAACTTCCTCATAACACACCTATAAAAATGGATGAATATATATATATATATATATATTATAGTGGTATATTCATGAAAATTATATACATGTGAAGATAAAATGATAAAAAAACTAAATCCACAAGATTTCACCATTATCTCTCTCACATGTCATTGTTATATGGTCTTAAATGGGTCATATAAATATACATATACATGTTTCAAAGAGGTTTTGTCTGAAAATAATGAGATGTGTGAACAATTGGAGAATGAAAGTATGTGTACGACTAAATAAATTTACCAAGATATTTTATAATATATAAGGAAATTTGATCAGATACAAACAAAGTGGGTTTTGTATATATGTCATTTCCTATATTTTTAAATAGAAACTATTGAATAATATTATATATGGAACAAACAAAAAATGTGAGGCCTATAATAAGATATTCTCCTTTAAAAATTTTAATGAAAAAACCCTCTTTTGGGGTCCTTAAACAAATATATATACTTAAGGGTGGAATAAGTTAATATCTCTGAGATCCTATTAGCTTTATACGGTAAGGGAACCTATTTTAAAAAAAATATAATTTAATTATATAATAAAATTATCACTTTTTTAATTAATTTCAAAGATATAATTTTAACGATTTTATTAAATTTTCCTTTTTTTTGAAAATGAAAAATCTTATATAAAATAGTTGTATAAATTAAAAACCTATTTTTAAGTTTCCAAAACCCTCTTTGTAAGGGAAACTATTATAATATTTTTCTATTATAATGTTTTCAAATAACTTATCTATTTTTTGAAAAATATATATTTCCCTTAGTATTTTGGAAATAAAACCTCTCTTAAGGAATCAATTTCAAGTTGTGACTCCTTTCAAATTTATCACTTCATGTGAAAAATATTTTATTAAATAAAAAATATTCAACATTCTATATTTTTCTGAATCTTGCCTTCTTTTGAAAATAATTTTATCTTAATGGATGTCATTTTTTCTCAAATTTTTGTATGGTCATGCATTATTTTTATCATTGATGTTCCATTTTTGTTTCATGATTTAATTTACCTCCATGAATTTTTGGATTCTATTAAACCATGTTTGTATTTAATTTAAAATGATTATTTCTCAGAAAAATATCATTTTTAATGTTTCTATTTACTAACCAGACATTTATTTATATTCGTTTCCTTTTATGAATCCATCTTTTATACTTTAGAAAAATAAAAAACCTGAGATTTACATAATTTTTTTATTTATAAAATGGCACTCATACATTGTAAATAGTGATGGGAAATGGGGAGTTAAACCAAAACTCAATGGAGTTTGTCCACTAAGTGATGAGTATGATCCATATAGACTTTAATTCTATAAGTTTACTCATGGATTTTGTTTTCTGATCTTACAAAGTGTTTTTATTAAAAATCACTAGATAAATTTTATAAGGAAATATTGTGAAACTTTTCAAGGTAAAAATATGTATTTGAATAAAAAATAGGCTATAATTATTTTAAAACCCCCAGAATAGATTTTTTTCTCAAACCATGGTTGAAAATGTTTATGATAGGTTTAAGGAAGAGTCTGATCTATTATAGAGTCAGGTCTTTATTAGCATGTTTTACCAGATCAATGTTAGAGAGTAATTCAAATAGTTTTTAATAGAAAATAAAATAATATACCCATTAAATTCAGTATGAGTATATTTTGTAATATTATTGTTAATTATCTAAAGCTCTATACCTAAAAATATATTTTGAATATAGTTTATTATTATTTTGATTGGTAATTGTAATTATATATGTATTGATTAATTTTAGTACCTTATTATATTATCAATGAATTTTTAAATAAATAGAAAGGGAAAGATAATGTTTTTTAGCATCAAACTAGGGATTATGAGTTTTGTCCATCATAATTAGTATCAAAGAAGAGTTTAGACAATTTTGGAGATTATTATGTCATCAATTGAGGATAACTCAAGAGTTTTTTCTTTTTGATAATTTCAACATTATAATTTTATGTTATTGAAGGTATTTTGGAGAAATATTATTTTAGAGGGGAATGTTGATTTAAATAATTTTATTTATTTTTTCTAGAGTTTTATTATTTTGAATTCTTGAATATTTAAAGTCATTTTTTAAAAGAAAAAATTTTCATGAAAAAATTTAATATATTTTTATAGAAAAACTACCTTTAACAACTTTAATAAATCATAATTATGAACAATGTTTTTTAAATACATAATTATGATGTAAATTTTTTTATAAAAAATATGATTTATATTATCTTAAAAAACATTGATAGATTGAGGAATAATTTCAAGATAGAAGGAGGAATATGAAAAAAAATATTCTATCCCTTCCCGATGACATGCATTCAATCATCATTGCAAAGTCATGACCTTTTCATTTTGAGGAATTTTATAATATATAACTATTCAATAAATAGTTATAGGGTATATCAAGTAGCTCTTCCAAACCACGGTATCACGATGGGTCCTATATTGTCTTCAACTAAATGATAAAATCTAAACTCTATCTTATTTATCGACAAGCACATTATCACCATGGGATTTTCAAATATTTCAACTTTTCATTAGATATTAAAGAATACTATGATTTTATAATAGCCTTGGAAGAAGGGGACCATCATGTGACACACACACATTTATATATATAGTTTTAACTTACTATATTCTTAGACTTGAATTTTTTATTTTGGAGGGATTGATATTTCAAATGTTAAAGGATAATTTGGCTAATCTGTTCTATAAAAATACGGTCATATCACATGTTTTGAAATTATAGGTGAAAATTATTTTTTTTCAAAATGGAATACTTGTTCCCATCAGTATAAATAAAATTATGTTATATGTTTATAAACATACAAATTAGAAGATTTTTATTATTATAAAGAACATTATTGAATGAAATTTACCATATTTCTTCATTAATATCATGACCATAGATATTAGGGGATACCCTTATATAGGGGGGATACCAATTATGGTATAAAATGGCAATGCTTTGATTAATGTAGTAATATTTTTGTTATTAATTATAAGTGATAATTAAAACTATAAGGAAACAATTTATTTAATGGTGGTATAATGGGACATCCTAAGTTTGAGTACATAAATATTATCTTTTTAAATAAATAATGTGTCAGGATCTTGTTTTACAGCTAGATAAAACTACACTATATTTCACTAAATTAGTATTACAAACCTGATAGAAAATTACTCCTCCTGAATTACAATTCTGTCATTACTATGAAGATTAAAACATAACCATAAGTATTATAATAACAAAAATGAAAAGAAAATATATGAAAATAAAAATGAAAATATCATGATTAAAGAATATATTACCACCAACCATGATGATAATCCCTCTAAAGATGACTATAGAGAGAAGGAGGATGAGAATAATTATATGAATCATTTTTTAGAGAGTAATATAATAATTTTATAAGAATACGTTTTTAAAGAATAAAATAAAAACATTGAAATAGAATACATATATTGTGGAATGTTTTCAAAGAGTGATAAAATATGATATAAATCAATTCTTTGTATAAAATTACTACCAATTTTTCATTTTATAAATAATGTATGGATTCTAAAATTTATACTTTGATGATAATATTATAAACATATAGGTAAATTTTAATTTATTATTAGTTATTATTTGTTAATAAATATAAAATATAATTTAAAAATAATATTTATCATTAAATAAGGTATATTAATTTGAAATAAGCATATAAATTTTAATAATAATAAAATTTATGAAATATAAATATTAAAAATATGAAGTATAAGTTAAAAATTAGGATAATTTTAAGGAAACAAATGGAAACTTTTTTTAATATAAATATAGGATAAATTTTTATAGAACTCAATGTTGAGATAAGAGTAGATAAAAAATAAATTGATACATATGTATTGTAAAATATATTAGATTTAAAAAAAATATGTATAATTATAGTGGTATATATATATATATATGAACTATAAAATAAATAGAAAAACTTTAGAGAAAGGACATGGTGGATATAGAGAAAGCAGTGTAGGTCCACATACATTGGATACACATGTAAAAAGTGTGTCAACACGTAGAGAGAAACGTAGGTTAGCCTCATTGGTGGGTTAGGCTGGTGATCGTAGGTAACCTTCGAGCCCTATCATATTTCATTAGTGTTCCCATATAGTGACCTTGTATGTAAACAAATTTCGGTTCTACTGAGTGTTCAATGTTTAATATGGTAAATATTATACTTAAATCCATTTTTATGACATAAACATAATAAGGATACATACTTTTCTTTTTTGAGATGTCATCGTTTAAATTAGTCTTCACCATCTACTTCTACCATATATCTTTAAAGTACTGGTTGCTAACAGAACATATATAACTATATATATATATATATATCTCTGTGTGTGTGTGTGTAATTTCATCAAGAATATTTCCAATGTACTCACATGAGGATAAGAAAATGATAGGATGAAGCTCACTAGACCATGAACATGGATTAAGTCATTTTCTTCCTCATCATGCACTTATAGAAAGTTATGAATATATATATATATATATATGATCATGTGTGTGACCGTGATATCTTCTTGAAAATTATATATGCATGAATATAAAATGCTAAAAAACAACTAAATCCACAGGATTTATCCATCACCTCTCTTTCATGACACTATTACATCATCTTAAATGATTTATATTAATATAAATATACATGTTTCAAAGTGGGTTTCTATGAAAATAAAGTTATTTCTAGATTTTGGGAGAATGAAAGTGTGTGTAGGGGTAAATAACTATTCTATAAGCTATGAAAGACTTAGATCATCTATGGATGAAGTGGGTTCCATATATAGGTGATTTCACAAACTGTTAAATATACACTATTAAATAATATCACATATGAGATGCATAATAAAGGTTAGGATAAAAGAGAATCTCCTACATTATAGTTATTCCTGAAATAACCCTCCATTTGGTTCCTTTCATAAATATATATACTCAAAGGAGTACTCAATATTAGTGAGGTCATATTAGCTATATAAGAAAAGGGAACCTATTTTAAAATATTACTAATTTCAGTTTCCATTTAAAGTCTCTTTGTTTTTAATTAATTTAAATGTTTATTTTTTGTTAAATTTTTGTAGATTAATATTTTTATGTAAGGGCAAAATTATTTGCAGTTTTAGGTTTTAAATTAAAGTCATATTTATGTTTCCAGAGATATCTTTTTAAGGGAAATATTTTTTGAACTTTTTTATTCAAATAGTTTCAAAAAATTCCTTTATTTTTTAACAAATCAATCTTTTTATTTGATATTTTTGAAATAAAAATTATCTTAAGGAATTAATTTCAAGATGGTATTTCAATAGTTTCAAATCATTTTAAATTTATCATTTCATGTCTAAAATATTTTATTTTGAAAAATTATCCTTCCTGATATATTTTATTTCAATGTAATTTTTCTTTTGAAAATAATTTTATCTTCATGTATTTCATTTATTCTTAAATTATTTTATGTACATGAACTATTTTTATCAATTATTTTCTTTTTTTATTTCATGATTTGATTTATTTCCATGTATTTTTTGTTATTTTCTGACCCATATTCGTATTTCATTAAAAAATATATATTTTAGGAATACTAACCAGAAAGTTATTAATATGAATTTAATTTTATGAATAAAATGTTTTAAATTTAAAAAAAATTCAAGATATAAATTTTTTTTATAAAAAAAATGGAACTCCGACATTGTAAATGATAATGGGGAATGAAAAGTGAACTAAAACCTGAAGGGATTTTTTCCACCAAGTAAAAGGTAGGCCTTATATAGCCTTTAATGTTTAGGTTACCTCATATAATTTTTAGAATATTTTAATGTTTTTTTATTTAAAATCATTGGATTTATTTTATAAGGATTTTTTAATAAATTTTCATTTTAAAAATTGGTATTTGAATAAGAAATGTTTTTATCATTATTAAAACACATTGCTGATATTTTGTGCTCACCCAAGATATTAAAATGTTTTTTCACTGGGATAAGGATGAGTATAAGATATTATGGAATTTTTTTTTCAGTTAAATTATTTAAAAAGAGTGAATATGGAGTGTAATTTAAATATTTTTTAATATCATTGAAAAAAAGTATCAATTTAGAGTTAGTATGAGTTTGTTTTGTATTAGAATTTATAATTCTCTAATGCACTAGAACTAAAAATATCATGGTAATGTAGTGAATCATTATTAAAATCAGAGGTTATAATTATATATATTGATTAATTTTAGTCACTCCTAGTATAAATTAGTTTTAAAATAAATAAAAAATAAAATATTTTTTTAGCACTGGACCTAATAAAATGGGTTTAGGGGATCACACCTATTGGAAATTTAGTTACGTAACATGATATCTAAAAAATTATACAACCTTTAAGAAAAAACTTATTCACATTATTGTCTCTACTTTATGAAATATTCTTATGAGAACATGAAAAAACAACAGCCTCCTCAAACTACCTAATAACACACTACTACATATCATTAGCCTAATCAGGTAGAATCCAAATTCAATGGACTTGACCAATAAGATGACCATGCTATATTAAATGCATACCCCAAGATAACACTTAGAAAAATTCAAATGACCAAAAACTATAAAATTTAAATATAACATTCTTCACTACATATCCATACTTACTATATAATGAGAATGTGTAAAATGTCTATTGGCATACCTCACTATGGATCATACTCCACTGGGTCAATCCTCGATCATAAAATCCATCATAATATTCAACATGACCATCAAGTGATATTACAAAAAGTCCAATAAGATTATTTTTTGGTTGTATTTTTGATAATACTATAGAATAAACTTGTAAATAAGTTTACTATGTCGTGATTAACCTAGAACATGAAGTATAGTAGAGTTTGTGATGAATTTTATTTTAATTTATTGTTTTAGAATTTATGAAATATATATTGTTCTATAAATTTTGTTGATGGTGGATATTCTAGATGTTACTCTAGATGTGGATGAAGACATGATGAAGATTCTATAAATGTAGTCTAGAAGAGGAGATGAAGATGACCTAAAATTTATTTAGAAGAATATATCTGAAAGTTCTGGAAATAGAAGTCCATTTTTTTAAAGTGATTAGATGTATTCTAGAGTCCCCAAAAAATTCCAAAGAAAAGGATTTCACTATGATATGTAAAGGTCACCAAACTGAAATGTTATATTAATCAAGGAACACACCCAAAGAATTAGAAAATTCCAAGAGGTATTCGTATACACATAAAGGTTACTATGCCAATTCAAAAGAGTTATTTCCTTTCCAAATTCTAATATATAAGATTCATTTTCATGACAAATGGTGATATGTAATATCAATTTCTAAAAAAGAGGGTGATAAATAATGCTCATAAATTTTTTCATTTGAGATAAAGACTCATTACTAAAAAAATTCAAATGAGTATTTTTTTGGTATGTAAGACCCATTTCTATGATAGAGGTGAAACATAAAGGTTATTCCCTTTTCTTTTTGTGGTGAATAATTTAATAACTATTGTTTATGATATGCAACATGTCATTAAATATAGTTAATAATAAAACTTTGCATGCCACAAATAATTTTAGAAATATTTAAATGTTTTTATATATTTAGATATATCAATATTATAGAAGAAACTCATACCACAAGAGGTTGTAGGATCACACGTCATTAACTAAGGAATATTGTATGGAAGATAAGGTCGATAATTATGTGAAGATGATGATAATTTAAATATCCATAGATCATAGGGGATAGATTTGTGTGATTTGGTTGATAATTTAATATTAAAATAATCTTAATTCCAAATATTAGGGAAATTATTTTCATGTAGTTTTGTGAATATGAAAAGTAAATAGAAGGAAGAGAAGAAAATATTATGGGGAAAAGGATTATATAAAAGTGATGTAATATTAAAGAGGTATTCTTGAACTGCGATTGAATGTCATAGAATACATTGAAAGAGATCCAAGAATATATCTCATTGAAAGATCAAGGATTTTATTTATACGGATAAAAACAATAATAATTGATGCACCATCAGTTGTGAAATTTACCATTCATTATTCATGAACACACATTAATTATTGTAGGGGTGGTTCCTTAATTCATGTAATGAGAGTAGAGAGTTATCCATTTCTTTCAAATATTTTAAACATTGATAGTTATTTAAATCTCTACAAATTGTAAAATAATAAGTGTGATTTGTTATTCTGATACATTGACACCACAAAATATTTTGTTCCTTGGATTAGCCCAGTTTGGGTAAACCATGTAATCTTACTTCTGCCCCTATTCATTTGATTTATTACTTCATTTCTAATATGAGGGAGATATGTGTTTCTTCTAAAAATGGAACATGATTGCTGGAAGGTTTAATTTTTTAAAGGTCAACGTACCATGGTTCACCCCCAAACCCATCAGGTATTTACTATTCTTGGGACTAATAAGTGATATCAATGATATAGGTTCTCAATGAAGTATTCCCTATTTTAATTCATGGAATGGGTCTTCAACCATAAGGGAATTATAATATTTTAAATTAAAATTTCCAGTTGTGAATGAATTAGATGAAGCACTATTTCTCATATTTGGTAATATATTTCTTTACATATTCCATATATAAGATCTTAATTAACATGGTGAGTGAAACATTGTTAGATAAAGACTAAATGGAACTTTACTTCATTGCTAAAGCATTCAATTATCTAGTAGTAACTTTGTCCAATGTAATTTATATGAAGGTGATATCATGTAAATCCTTACATTCCATGTAGGAAAAACTTATCAACATCTGTGAAAGATATTCTAAGGTACATGAAGCTATATTATAGTTTCTATAGATCAATTATAATGATTTTAGTTTGCACTCGAATGATTATATTGATTCATTCTTAAATCATGGGAACATTATTATGGAAAACATGCATGGACTCATAAAAAACTTTGATGATTTGAAGATCAATAATAGGATATAAAGATGATTAACATTGTGATTTTATGTGAATGTATGAGTGATCAAAGATAAATACCCAAACGAGGTGACACTGGATAGTATTCATAGAACCCTCATTGAATATGATCTGAAAAATAATGAAAATGAGTATATGAAAAAAATATAATTATTTGGAAGTGGTGGTTAAGATAATAAAGAAACTGACATTGGAGGATAATCTTAAGGATGGTTAAGTTGATGAGGTGATTCCCATCCTTTCCTAAAATTTAAGGAAAATAAAGTAAAAATTGAAAGGAAAGTTTCCATTTATTTTTTTTAGTATGAAAAATATGGGAATATTACAGCAAGTCATCAAAAGAAATTTAAAGATGATGATAAAAATGAATAAATCAAAAATAAATATTTTATATGTGTGAAGGGAAAGAGGAGATCATTGAAGAAACTTTTCAAAAACTAGAAAATTCTTTTACAAGAAAATTTCAACTCAGATGAAACTAAACTGTATGTAATTAAGGACTTAAATAAACTCAATGATGAGGTACTCATTCATATCTTATATAAACCAAAAATAAGGATAATGATTATGAAATTTATAGAATTGAGTGAATAGTTAATCATGAGGTTGAAATAGAAGATAACATTGAAGAAATTGATTCTTAAATAGCCAAAGGAAAGAAATATATTAGAGTGGTACATGACACCAACCATTATATGTATTAGTAAGAAGAGGAAAAATCTAAGTTTAAATATAAAATTAAATGACTTAAATATATAAATCTAGGAAACTTAGAGAATAAAATTTAATTCATACTCAAAATCAATGAGAAGGCCTTTATAATTGATGGGTTGACTGAATATATGAGAAATTATGTCTAAATGATTGAGTAGTTAGAAGCCAAAGTTATAAATATGCAATGAAATCTTCAAAATCAAGAGATACTTCTAACTATCAGCAAGACATTAGTATGTGGGAGTGTAAAATAAATTAATGAATCATGGGAGGCACAAAAGGGGTTAAGGTAAATGATATATAGATGCTCAATTGTGTAGTTATTCATAAATAAAAAAAATCTATTAAGGGGCATGATTACAAGAAAACAAATAAGGGATGATTGATGCGAAACTATAAGAACAAACACTATAGATGATGTTTATTTTAGATGAACCATAAATGAAATGAAATGAAACTAGTGCTGTATCAAGGACATGAAATAATGAACAAAATAGTATTTATGTTTCATATCTAAAAGAAACTTCAAGGTATAACAGGAAAAAAATATGAACTAAAATTCCTACACTCAATATGTTTTTAAATTATATTGTTTTTAATATGAATTTTTTGGACAAAAATTTGTGAACAAATCATCATGGGTGCACAAAGAAGTAATAAATGAGACTAGTAAAATGATATCTTAGTAGTTGGAAGAATCATCAAACATAAAGAAAATTTATAATCAATTTGTATTCCATCATGATAAAAATGATCCAATGGAGCTGGAGGTGGAACAATTTCACTCACCACAAAAGTAGAGTAATGAACATGTATCAAGAAATAAAAATCTAAGAAGTTGAATGTTAAATAATTTTCTTTCAAATAAAAAGATCATGCATGACTGTGGATCCATGATAGTGGATCCAATTAAAATATGATTAGTGACAATGACCATTTCATAGGGATCATGTTTTTAAAAAAAGACACCGTTCTCTTGGAAAATGAATATGGTTTGATGATAATTGGATTTAGAAAACCCAAAATCAGAGCAAATGAATTTATGCACACTGATTTACTGGTGGTTTAAGCCCTTGGTCATAATTTTCTATGTTTAATTCAATTATGCGACTCAGGGCATGTGGTAAATTTTAAAAGTTTGAATTATCAAGAAAACAGATAGTTAAATTTTTATGTAAGAAAAATTCATAAATTTTAATCATTGACTCATTGGTGGAGAATAAGATAGGTGTTTTATAACTATTGAATAAGAGAAAAAGTTTTGGAAGAAAATTATTAACTACATGATCCAAAATTACTTTAAAGATTTGGTGAATAATGAGTATGCTCTTGATAACCCTAGAAACTCACATGATCATGCTAAAATGTGTTATACTTGTAAAAAATGGAAAGTTATTCATCAAACTTATAATATGAAGGAAAATAAATCTATATGAATACTTGAGTTGGTGCATATTTTTTTGTGGTCTAATATCAGCCAAACCCGTAGATGGAAAGAGGTAACAATACTACAAAACATGCCTTTAATAGCGCTAGAATCGACCTTTATCGGCACTAGAAAATTGATGACTATCTCAGTGTAGTTAAAAAGAAGACTTTTATCAGTGAAAATAAAAGCGCTGATAAAAAATACTTTTATCAACACTTTTAAAAGAACCGATGAAAGAAAAAATTTATTAGTGCTGATAAATATAGTATTTATCAGTGCATTAAAAAGCGCTGATAGAGATAGCCTTTATCCACGCTTTTATAAGAACTGATAAAGATACCTTTAATAGGATCTTTAAAAATATTTGATAAAGGATTAATTTATCAGTGCTTATACAGAATCTAACAAAATCTATCTTTATGAGCACATTTAGTAGCACTGATAAAGGTGAAAACTATAATGCGAAACTATAACACATTAAAACACTAGAAACCAGCGCATCGTGTCATAACAACACAATGAATAACTAGAAATAGAAATAGAAATTACCAAAATAATATAAAATACTGAATATTAATGAAATAAAATTTATAACAAAATTAAAAGTAAAAGAAAACCCTATAATAGAGTATGTTAGTTGTTTTTTTACTAAAATTAATGTAAATTTTGAATAAAAAGTCACACTTGGAGTCATACCAGTCACACCATGTGTAAAATTGAGGTTTTAATGATTACTACACATCCCAAATGACTTATGGATCATTTTCATAAACTTCCAAAATAAACATAATTTTTTTCTTAGTTTTGTGTATATTAGTTATTTTTTGATTAAAATTAATGTTTGTTTTAAATAAAAAGATGCAATTAGAGTCATAATGGTCACACCATGTGTCATATTGAGGTGTGGATGATTTATACACATCACAAATGAAATATGGACCATTTTTATAAAGTAACTAAATAATAAGAATTTTTTTCATGGTTTTGAGTATCTTAGTTGTTGTTTTTACTAAAATTAACATCAATTTTGAATAAAAAGTTTCAATTTGAGTCATACCAATCACACCATATGTTAAATTGAGGTGAGGTTGATATCTAAATGTCCCAATTTACTCATGGATCATTTTATTAAAGTATCAATGTAATCATAATGCATTTCCATAGTTTTCAATATGCCACTTTTGTTTTTTAGGAAAATGTCATTTTAAACCAGAAACACGCACTTTGATCCGTACAGGTTACATAGTGCTTGGGTTTGACATGAGACTAATTCATACTAATCACAAATAAATTATGAATAGTCTTACCCAATTATCAAGACAATCCAAGTGCATTTTCTTGGTTTTTAGTGAGTGATGTTTTTTTGTATTAAAATATCAATTTTAAAATGATAACAAAAACTTTGACACCATACCGGTCACACCATGAATCAAATTGAGTTACATATGATTTTTTAAATTTAAAAAATGAAATATGGTTCTTTTTCTTAAATTACCAAAAAAATCCGAGTGTGTTTGCTTAGTTTTGATTATGTCAGTTTTTTTCTCACTAAAATTAATGTCAATTTTAAATAAAAAGATGTACTTGGAGTCATACTGGTCATACATTGAGTCAGATTGAGGTGTGGCTGATTTCTACACATCCAAAATGACTCATGGATCATTTTAATAAAGTATCAAAAAAATTAGAGTGTGTTTCCACATATTTGAGTACACCAGATGTGGTTTTTACTAAATGTCATTTTAAACTAGAAACATGTACTTTGAGCCATATTGGTGGCATCATGTGTGGGTTTGGCATAATCTGATTCCTAAACACCAAAAATGAATTATGAATAATTGTCCAAAATTATCAAGACAACACGAGAGTGTTTTCTAGGTTTTTAGAGAGTGACACTTTTTTGTATTAAAATGTCAATTTTAAACTAATAAGGAAAACATTGACACCATACCGGTCACACCGTGTGTCAGATTGAGGTATGAATAATTCCTACACATCAAAAATGACATATGGATAATTTTTCTAAAGTACCAAAATAATATGAATGTGTTTTGTTGGTTTTGAGTATGTCAACATTTTTTCACTAAAATTAATGTCAATTTTGAATAAAGAGACGCAATTAGAGTAATACCAATAACACCATAAGTTAGATTGAGGTGAGTCTAACTGATACATGTCCCAAATGACTCATGAATTATTTTTCTAAAGTATGAAAACAATCAGAATGTGTTTCTTCAGTTTTGAGTACGACACTTTTGTTTTTACTAACATGTAATTTTAAACTGGAAACATGCACATTTAGCCATACAGGTGGAATTGTGTGTGGATTTGACACGATAATAATTCATAAACATAAAAAATGAATTATGAATCACTATACCAAAAATATTAGGACATTGCGAGCATGTTTTCTCAGTTTTAGTGAGTGATGTTTTTTTGTATTAAAATGTCAATTTTAAATTAACATACACTTCTACACCATACCTATAACAACCCTTCTTTTTATTACACAATTAAACATAATTTATTACATAAAATTCACTTGATACAACATAGAAGATTGAGAGGTCTAGTGTATTTGGGGATTAGGATCATTACATGACAACTTAAAACATGAAATACAACATATTTATTGAAAACTTCCTTTACATGACCACTACATCCCCTCATACTTAGCATTGCATGGGATAACCTGAGGACATGCATAAGAAAAGGGTGAGCTATAAAGCCCAGTGAGGGAATAATCATGGAATAACATGAGGAATACAATACATGTTAGGAAATAGGCATATCAATAGAGTAAAAGAGAAGCATAAACATAAAGTCATGATAAAATATGATAATCATAACATGGAAATGTGGCAACAACACTTAACATGGAATTAGCATGAGCCAAGGCTCATTGCACATGGAGCATGAGTAAACCCTCATTGCACATCGGGTAAATAAAACCTTTTTGTAATTGAAATAGCATGAGTCAAGACCCATTGAGCATGACATATCATGATACTATACTTTACCCGATGCATTGGAGCACTATCCGGGCTCACCCTTCTTAAACATTTCATTTCATGCATAAGTGTGCCACATGGATCATATAAAAAGGAATCAATCAACATCATAAGTTATTTTACAATTATGTAATGTGTAATAAATACCTGAAATTAACATTCAATATGTATATGTGCATAAAGGTGAATACCCTTGATAGAGACATCGGTATGGTATTCACTACACAATGATCTTGGCTTGGAAAAATGCGGTGTAATTTCGACAGCATAATGACGTGACATAAGGATTCCTGAAAATGGTTGATGAGATAGAAAAGGGTGTCTCATAATATGTACATGAAATGGAAAGTAAGAGGTTTATATAGATACATGTCCCAAAAAACGTAATGAAATTTAGATGCATAATACACAATAATTACTTGGTGGTAAAATAGGAGAGAGAAATCCCTTAAGGAATTTCGGCATAGTAACGGGTGTACATGAGAGGCATTTAATGAGAGAGAAAGGGGTATCCCATCATTCGAACATAAAGAGGGAAGTATGGGTAAGGTGAGAAACCATACCCCCACATTTATAATTGAAATTAAAAGGGAATAATAATTTAAAGATTATTGGACAAAAATGAGAAAGGAAGAAAAAACCCTTACTTGGAAGTGTGCTTCCAAAGGATTGAGAGAGGCCTGAGAGAGGCTTCATGAGAGATTGGGGCACCTTGGTAGGATTATAGAGAGAGGAGGGACGAGTTTGGATGAAATCCAAAGGATTTTAGTGAGGAGGAATTGGGAGCTTGGGTAGGTTTATAAAGGAAAGGTGATAGAATTATTTATTATTTAGGTTTGGGACACCTCACATTAAACTAATCCAAACCACAAACCATACCATGGTATTTGCCCATGTTTTTTAGAAAAGGGAAGTGGAAATTTTTTTTTATAAGGACAATGTCTGAAATTATTAAAAATAATGGGGTTTCTTGTGTAGAGGCAAGTCACACTCCCAAAGAAAACAATTTAAAAAGACAAAATGTTTAATAAGTCTTGAAGGGTTCACTAAAGCTTTGTAAAATAAATCAAACAAACCCAAAATCACATTAATTTAATGGGAAAAAAATATATTGTCTGAACATAAAGTTTATATTATTTAATTACATCACTATTGGGTCATTATGATGTCATAAAACACATTATATATTTAAACGATATTTAATTTTTACCCAAAAATTTGATTGTCTCAAAAAACTATGAAAAATTAACCTTTGGATAATTTAAATATACTTATTTCATAAATAATATTCATTTTATCTAAATAATTTTCTAAATATGTTAATTTTCAATTTTAAAATAAAAACTGACATTTATCGAAAATTCATGGGTTTTTACAAAAATGGATTTCAAACATTAATAAAAATTACAATTGCATTCATAAAATTATAGGATCATTTATATTTAATAAAAAATAATTTAATAATAATAATAATAATATTTTATTAAAATATTATTTAATTCATAAATCCATTAATTCATCAAAATAGATTTCTTAGTTGAACATTTACTAAAAATACTATTTGTGCTTTAAAAGCTATTTACAAGGTAATAATAATAAAATGAAAGTATATTCATTATTATATACAAAAATTAATGTACATAAACATAGTACTAGGGTCTTGTTACATAAACTCTTATAACACCTTCATAAGATCGAAGAGTTAGGTGTGTGATGGTGACAGACTCTTGGGGTGGCTCAAATAATATTGCTCAGGTGGTAATATCTATAAACTTCCACTTCTCTCATAGGTGGTCCCGATTGAGCTTAAAATTTTCTAGCTCAGCTTGGGATTGGTCAATATCGAAGCCCAAATATGCAACCTCCTTTCTGAGCTCTGACAAATGGTCTTCGTATAGGGCACATCTACTAGATGAGGCTATCACTTCCTTTTTCTGAGTAAATTGGATTTGTTAAAGCCCTAAATTTATACTAATCATGTGATCACTATTCAATGGATATATTAGCAACAGTCACAATTATTAATAGTATTTTAAAATCCAAAAACATAAAACCAAAGAAGTTGAAATTTTATATAAACATTTCACATAAAGATACATTTAATTTGATCAAGAAGGATTTCTATTATTGAATGTTTGGGTCGTTACAATCATCTCCCATTAAGAAAATTTTCCCTCAAAATTTCCTTTTCCCACACTAAAATAGATGTGGGTAACTCTACTTCATCATTTCCTCTGATTCCCACAACACTTATTCAAACTTGTGGTTTCTTCACAACACCTTGATGAAGGAAATTGTCTTATTTCGTAGAACTTTTTCTCTACGATCTAAGATCTTCACTGGTTGCTCCTCATAAGAAAGATCATCCTCTAATTGTACCACCTATGAAGAGAGTACATGTGAAGGGTCCGATTTGTACTTCCTTAAGAGGGATACATGAAATACATCATGTACTTTGTCCATGGTAGGTGGAAGTGCTGATTGATAGGCCACAACCCCGACACGATCAAGAATCTCTAATGGGACCATGTACCTTGGGCTTAACTTACCTTTTTTCCAATCCTCATGACCTTCTTCCATGGAGATATGAGTAGAAATACCATGTCTCCAACTTTAAACTCAATGTATCATCGATGGTTATCTGCATAACTCTTCTGTCAACTCTGGGTTTCCATGATATGCTTCTGAATGGTTTTCACCTTCTCCACCATTTCTTCGACCATTTCTAATTCAAGTAGCTTACGCTCACCGACCTCATCACAACACACCAGTGTTCTGTACCTTTTCCTATAAAGGTCTGAATATGGTGCCATTTGGATGCTTGAGTGGAAACTATTATTATAAGAGAACTCAACCAGAGGAAGATGCTGATCTCATTTTCCTTTAAAGTCCATTAAGCATTCTCTCAACATGTCCTCAAGTGTTTGGATAGTCTGATGGGATTTTCCATCAGTTTGAGGATGATAGGATGTACTAAAGTTCAGTTCAGTATTCAGAGCATGTTGAATACTCTTCCCAAACTTAGAGGTGAATCTTGGATCTCGATCAGACATAATAAATAGTGGTACTCCCAGAATCCTTACCACTTCCTTGATATATATATCTGTTCCAGCTGATCCAATGATAAATCCTCCCAAATATCAATGAAGTGTGTAGCCTTTGTAAGAGGATCCACAATAACCCAGATTGCATTGTGGCCTTTGGATGTCTTCGGAAGTCCGGTGAAAATTTCCATGGTGATGTTCTCCCATTTCTATTCTAGTATGGGCAATGGTTTCATCATCCCCTTAGACTTCTGCCTCTATGCCTTCACTTGATGACACACCTGTAACTTTGATGTATATTCGGTGATCTCCTTCTTCATATTATCCCACCAATAATTCTGTTGGAGGTCTCGATATATCTTTTTGTTTCTAGGGTGAATAAGGAAATTAGAACTATGTGCATCATCCAAAAGATCCTTCTTCAGCTCCGGACTTGATGAAACACATAGTCTTTTCCAAAATCTCACAATTACTTATTCATTAACATTAAACTTCGAGGATTTCCATTTTCCGATTGCTTCCACTTTATCCTGAATTCCCGCATCATTCTTTTGAGCATCCTTTAACCTTTCCAAAAGTGATGGTTGTGCAATAATTTGTAAAAGGATTGATGATTTTACCTTCTTTATGATTTCCATGCCCATATTCTTCAAATCTAAGAATATTGGATCCTTTTAAATTTTCATCAATGATAGAATCGCTGGGTCCTTTCTAATTAGGGCATCCGTCACCTTGTTCACTTTCCCAGGGTGGTAATGGATTGTGTAGTCATAGTCTTTGATCAGCTCTAACCATCTTCATTGGTACATGTTCAACTCTTTCTGTGTGAATATATACTTGATGATTTTGTGGTCCGTATATATTTCACACTTCTCCAAAAAAAGATAATGCCACCAAATTTTCAAAGCGAAGATCACTACAGCCAACTCGAGGTCATGTGTTGAATAGTTCTGTTCCTGAAATTTTAATTGCCTTGAATCATAGGCAATGAATTTGGCATTTTGCATCAACACACATCCCAGGCCCTTCTTTAAAGCATCACTAAATACCACAAAAAATTATCCAATTGTGGGTAAAGTGAGAACATGCACAGTGATAATCCTCCTTTTCAACTCCTTGAAGATTTCTTCTCATTTATCACTCCATGAAAACTATAATCCCTTCCGAGTTATCTTGGTAATAGGGTTGGAAAATCATGAGAAATCTTTCACAAATCATCGATAATATCCAGCTAACCCCAAGAAGATATGAATATTCGTTACCGATGTTGGCCTCAACCATCCCTCAATTGCATCTATTTTGGATGGATCTACAGACATCCCATTTCTTGTGATGATATGGACCATGAATGAGACCTCCTTCAAACATAACTCACACTTTCTATATTTTTCTAGAGCATTAGTGAGTCTAAAAGGCATTACTATGAATTCATAGTGCCCGTATCTTGTACGAAAATCATTCTTGGGGATATCTTCCTTCTTCACCCTTATTTGATAATATACCGACTATAAATCCACCTTGCAGAAGTATTCTTCTCTACAAAACTAATCAAAAAAGTCATCAATTCTTGGGAGAGGATAATTTTTCTTTATCGTAGTTTTGTTAAGCTCATGATAATCAATGAAAAGGTGCACTGATATATCCTTCTTCTTGATGAAGAGGACTGGTGCACCCCATGGTGAAGCACTTGGGCGTATAAACCCTTTATCCAGATTCTTCTGTAGTTGTTTCTTCAGCTCCTCAAGCTCCACAACAACCATTCTATATGGATTCTTAGATATTGGAAACTCCCCAGGTATAAAATCAATTGGGAATTCAACATCTCTTCTAGGAGGAAGACCAGACAATTCCTTGGTAATCACTTCAGTGAATTCTCTCACAATAGGCATGTCTTCTAGGATGGTTGCCTCCTTAGACTCAATCATCTGAGCTAGATACGTGTGCTCATAGGGAAGTAATATCCACACTTGAGATGATGGATCTAAAGAAGGTTTATCTTCCTCCTTGCACTAGTAAATAATCGGGGGGTTGATTCTCCACATGGAGAGTGATTTTCCTCTCACAAAAATTTATGTTGGCTCTATATAAGGAAAGATAATCCATGTTATGAATTGCATCAAATTCCACTAGAGGAAGTATAAAAAGGTTCGTTGGGAAGTTTAATCTACAGATTATGATAGGGGAGGAGTTATATTCATGGGATGCAATGATTTCCCCATTTTCTTTACTCACCAACATCATCACTTCCATGATTTGTGGTGGTGCTAGGATTGTTCTACTAAACTTCTGAGACAAAAAAGAATGCATAGAACCTGAATCAAAAAGTACGTTCGCTATTCTTGAATGAATAAGTTGGGGTTAACTTCAACAGTAGTGATGGAAAAATCACACCCTTGCTGCCTTAGAGGTTGTTGGCTGCCTCTGAAAACCCTTGGCTTAGGTAAATGATTTGCAAGATTCCCGGGTTCTTTGCATTTGTAGCAATAAACGACGCATTCAGGTTCGAATGAAGCGTTCCTCTCATCTGTCTCAACCCCAGGTCTTTCTTTCTGATTGTTAATAGACAGGTTCCCTTCTCTTCCACACCTAAATCATTTCCTCTCCCTCTTCTTACAGTTTTCAGGGTGCTTCTTTCCACACCTTTGTCAAGTGGGGTGATGGATCTTCTTAGCATTATTGGATTTATCCATCGAACCACCAAAATTGAAGTCTGCCTTATGCTTCTTATCCACATGATACCCATGGGATTATCTGATCTCCATTTTGACCTTGAGGGCACATCAGAAAATTTCCTCATAGCTGTTGAAGTCATGGGTCGCCAGTGCTTTCCATAGGCTAGGTTTTAGCCCATCAAAGATATAGTCAACCTTGTATTCAGGGGTAACAACAAATCTGGTGGTGTATCGTGAAATACTTTTGAAGTTTTCCTCATACGCTCTGACAGATTCATCATTGTTTTTCTTGAGGGTAAGGAAGTACCTTTCTATCTTAAGTTAGAGGGTGCAAAAAAATATTTATCGAAAAACATCTTCCAGAAATCCTTCCATTCCAATGCCTCAATATCCTTCTCAAGATTTGTATTTTTGATCAATGTCCACCATTTATAAGCTTCACCCTCCATATGATAAGAATCCAGGATAACCTTCTCTTGTTCAGAACATTGAAGTATAGAGAATATCTTTTAAATGGAGTTGATCCATTGTTTAGCGATTGAGGGATCAGATGATCCGTTAAAAGCAGGAGCCCTTTATCTTATGAAGCTCTCGATAGTGACTTGTTCTTTCTTCAGGGGGGGGGGGGGGTTGAACGTTTCTCTTGACCCATATTTCTATTCAATTATTGAGTTATCTGAGAGAGAATCATGACATAGTTTGTGATTATCACTCCTATTGGATTGGGTAGCTCATTAGTACAGTCATCACTTTGATATTCACATCGGTTGTTAGCTCGAGTCCTCCTATTACTAGACATTGGATAGAATTAAAGGAAAGTTAGGGGTAACACATAAAGGGTAATCCAAGGGAATAACTGATGACTTATAAATAACTTTTATTTCCTTAACATATGAATCTATTGGATCTAGTCTATGTTATCCATGATCTACTTTCTAACATATATTCTTAGGGCATTTTTTTCCTTTAATAATGGTTCATAATAAGCTTGTGAATTTACCAAAGCATATCCCCTGGGAGTGTTGTAACCAAGAGTGTAATAATACCCATTTTTGTGGACCAGTTCCTGTTCGAGTCTAGCTAAAAGCGGTGTTTTCGGGTTTTACCCCTAGGATGCATCTATGCCAGAGCCGCCTTTACCTGCTCGTATACAGACATGGATGTATTTTATTGATAAAAAACTTACTCAATACTCACGAAAACATAGGGATGTTTTTAATATACTTAGTCTTGTCTCTAAGTATTTACTAGGTTTTTCTAATCCTAATCCCAAAAGTAACTAAACCTATCCTCTGATACCCACTATGAAAAACTTGCTTTTTGTTACACAATTAAACATAATTTATTACATAAAAGTCACTTGATAAAACATAAGATATCGAGAGGTCTAGTCTATTTGGGGCTTAGGATCATTACATAACAACTTAAAACTTTAAATACAACATTTTTATTGAAAATTTCCTTTACATGACCACTACATTCCCGTGTACTTAGCATTGAATGGGATAACCTGAGGACATGCATAAGAAAAGGGTGAGATACAAAGCCCAGTAAGGGAATAATAACAAAATAACATGAGGAATACAATACATGTTAGACAATATAAATATCAATAGATCACAAGAGAATCATAAACATAAAGTCATGATAAATCATGATAATCGTAACATGGAAATGTGGCAACAACAATTAACATGGAATTAGCATGAGCCAAGGCTCATTGCACATGGATCATGAGTAAACCCTCATTGTACATGAAGAATGAGTAAAAACTCATTGTACTTGAATTATCATGAGTCCACACCCATTGAACATGACGTATCATGATACTATACTTTACCCAATGAATTGGAGTGATATCAGGGCACACCCTTCTTAAACATTTCATTTCATGCATAAGTGTGCCACATGGATCATATAACATGGAATCAATCAACATCATAAGTTATTACACAATTAAGTAATGTGGAATAAATACATGAAATTACTATTCAATATGTATATGTTCATAAAGGTGAATACCCTTGACAGAGACATGGGTATGGTATTCACTATACAATGATCTTGGCTTGGAAAAATGTGGTGCAATTTCAGTAGCATAATAGTGTGACATAAGGATTCCTGAAAACGGTTGATGATAGATAAAATGGTGTCTCATCATATTTACATGAAATAGATAGAAAGGGGTTCATATATATACATGTCCCAACAAACGTAATGGAATTTAGATGCATAATACAAAAGAATTACTTGGAGGTAAAAGAGGAGAGAGAAATCCCTTACGGAATTTCGGCATAGTAACGGGTGTACATGGGAGGCATTTAATGAGAGATAAAGGGGTATCCCATAATTAAAAAATAAATAGGTATGTATGTGGAGGTTCAAAACTATACCCCAACATTTATAATTGAAATTAAAAGGTCATAAAAATTTAAAGAATATTGGACAAAAATGAGGAAGGAAGAAAAAACCCTTACTTGGAAGTGTGCTTCCAAAGGCTTGAGAGAGGCTTGAGAGAAGCTTCTTGGGAGATTGGGGAACATTGGGAGGATTCTAGAGAGAGGAGGGAAAAGTTTTGATGAACTATAAAGTATTTGTGTGAGGAAGAAGTGGGAGCATGGGTGAGTTTATATAGGAAATATGAGGGAATTTTTTATTATTGAGGTTTGGGACACCTCACATTAAACTAATCCAAACCACCAACCATCCCATGGTTTTTGCCCATGGTTTTTGGAAAATTGAAGTGGAAAAAAATATTTTATAAGGCCAAAGTCATAAACTTTTAAAATAATGGGGTTGTTTATGTGGAGGTGAGTCACACTCCCAAAGAAAACAATTTAAAAAGACAAAATGTTTAATAAGTCTTGAAGGGTTCACAAAAGATTTGTAAAATAAATCAAACAAAACCAAAATCACATTATTTTAATGGTAAAAAATATATTGGCCAAAAATAAAGTTTATAGTATTTTATTACATCACTATTGGGTCATTATGATGTCATAAAACACATTATATATTTAAACAGTATTTAATTTTTACCCAAAAATTTCACTATCTCAGAAAATTATGAAAAATTATATGTTCGATAATATCGACATCCGGATTCTAGAAATAAAATTCATTTTATCTAAATAAATTTCTAAATATTTTAATTTTTACTTTTAAAATAAAAACCGACATTTATAAAAAATTCATGGGTTTTGACAAAAATGGATTTCAAACCTTAATAAAAATTACAATTACATTCATAAAATTATATGATCATTTATATTTAATAAAAATTAATTTAATAATAATAATAATATTTTATTAAAAATATTATTTAATTCAAAAATCCATTAATTCATCAAAATATATTTCTTAGTTGAACATTAACTAAAAATACTATTTTTGATTTAAAAACTATTTACAAGGTAACAATAATAAAATGAAAGTATATTCATTATTAAATAAAAAAATAATGTACATAACCATAGTACTAGGGTATTGTTACATAACCCCTTATAACACCCACATAAGACCGAAGAGTTGGGTGTGCGATGGTGACATACTCTTGGGGTGGCTCAGATAACATTGCTCAGGTGGTAATCTCTATCAACTTCCACTTCTCTCACAGGCGGTCCCATCCGAGCTTAACATATTCAAGCTCGGCTTGGGATTGGTAAAGATCAAAGCCCAAAGACACAACCTTCTTTCAAATCTTTGACAAATGGGCTTCGTATGGGGCACATCTACTGGATGAGGCCATCGCTTCCTTTGTCTGAGTAAATTGAATTTGTTAAAGCCCTATATTTATACTAATCATGTGATCACTGTTCAATGGCTATATTAGAAACAGTCACAATTCATAACAGTATTTTAAAATACAAAATCATAAAACCAAAGAATTTGAATTTTTATATAAAAATTTCACGTAAAGAGACATTTAATTAGATCAAGATAGATTTCCATTAATGAAATTTTGGGTCGTTACAATACCTATCTCACCGTGCATCAGATTAAGGTTCAACTAATTCCTACATGTCACAAATGATATATGGATCATTTTTCTAAAGTACCAAAATAATATGAAAGTTTTTTCTTAGTTTTGAGTATGGAAGTTGTTTTTTTCACTTAAATTAATGTCAATTTTGAATAAAAAGATGCAGTTGGAGTCATACTGATCACATGATGCGTCAGATTTAGGTGAGACTGATTTATAAACATCCTAAATGACTCATGGATCATTTTACTAAAGTATCAAAAAAATTATAATGAGTTTCCTTGGTTTTATGTATGACACATTTTTTTACTAAAAAGTTATTTTAAGATAGAGACACACACTTTAAGGCATAGAGGTGCCATCATGTGTGGGTTTGACATGAGAATGATTAATAACCATCACTAATGGATTATGAATAATTATGCCAAATTATCTAGATAATCCATTCATGTTTCATTAGTTTTCAGTGAGTGATGTTTTTTGTATAAAAATTTTAAACTTTAAAATGATAAAGGACACTTTGACACCATACTAGCCACACCATGCATCCGATTGAGGTGGGGATGATTTCTACACCTAAAAAATGACATATTTATCATTTTACTATAGTACTAAAACAATCTGAATGTGTTTTATTAGTTTTGAGGGTGTCAGTTATTTTTTTACTAAAATTAATGTCAATTTTTAATAAAAATACGTACTTGCAGTAATAACGGTCAAACCATGTGTCATATTTAGGTGATTCTGATTGTTACATCTCTCAAATGACTCATGGATCATTTTCCTAATGTATCAAAACAATCATAATGCGTTTCCTTGATTTTTATTAGGCCACTTGTGTTTTTTTCTAAAATGTATTTTTAAACTAAAAACACTCACTTTGAGAGATACATGTGTCATCATGTGTGGGTTTAAAATGAGACTGATTCAAACTCATCAAAAATGAACTATGAATCATTGTAAAAAATTATCAATAAAATACAAGTGTGTTTTCTTTGTTTTCAGTGAGTAACATTTCTTTTGTATTAAAATGCCAATTTTATATACATATTTATCAAAACATTTTAGTTAGATTATATACATTTTTGATGATTGGTAGTTGTAAAAATTTTTATTCAGAAAAACTAGTGGTAAAATTGAATATTCTAACATATAATGATATTATAGGTGGATTACTACCATATATAAAATCACTTAATCAAGTTGTGAAAAAAATTATTTCAATAAGTCACCTGAAACACTTCCATAATGGCTCTAATATTATGTTATAAGTGTTGTATGAACTTTTAAACAAATTTTCTCAAACACAATCACAATATGATTCTAATTCTACTTCATTGACCAATAATTTTATTTTCTTCAAGCCAACACTTCTTATCCTCCTCCAACTCAGTCTCCACCTTGGTCTTCACCTACTCCTATTCCTCCACGTCAGTATCCAACTTTGACTCTACCTCAAACTATTGCTATGCCTTTATCTCTTGATATTACTTCACCTACGCCTCTTCCTCCGCCTCAGCCTATGTGATTTCTCAAAAATTTTATTGTTTGCTGGCTGGTGCTTCTAAAAAAATTGATTTCCTAAATTATTCTTCTCATTGAGAAAGAGGTAAAAAAATAATATAAAAGCATCCTAACACTAATGCTTCACATCACAAATATCATAACTCATACTAGATCACAGATGTAGCAGTTAATCACCTAAATTTTTGTCGGTATATATTCTGAAAAAAGTACGCTGCCCACTTGTCTCTAAACAAATTGATTTATCTTTTGAGTAACTAGGTTGTTAGCAATCTTGATATTACTGAGAAAATTTAAACAAACAAATTATTATGAAATATATTTAATAAAATTGTAATTAACTTAAAAAATTACCTGTTATGGGGTCCTGGTTTTTCATTATTTATTATCTCTCTCATAAATTGGAAAACATAATATCCAAAATCTATGTCATTATCTTGTTTAAGACACTGAAAAAATTTGAATAAAACAAGTAAGTTATTTTGAAATGTTTTGATAGTTAAATCTTTCTATATATACCCTAATTTTTTTCCATTTGTAGTAATTCAAAGAATTTAGCTCTTCAGAAACCAACATCATGCCATGAACTAGCATGTATTGAGAGACCACCCTATCATAACAAAATTATTATTAATACAGAGACTGAACATATAATTCAATGTTTATCTATAAAATGTTGATTTATGTGTATTATATATTCAAGATACACATCATGTGTGGTCAGTTGATTTTATATTCAAGCATTGGAACCAAAAAATAAATATTCAAGGTGTCTAAATTGACTGTTATCTGTATCCAGTGCACCCTAAAAAAACATCAAAATTAAGTAATGACAAAAATAAAAATATATTTTATGTGATTAGATTTTAGAGTTTTACCTTTTAATTGTAGGAATCAAGAAGGGTCTTTCGCTTGATGCTTTTTGATTAAATGTTTGGAGTAACTGATATTTTTTATTCTCAATTTTATTGTTCTTCAAAGTAAGTTCTAGTGTAGAAATGATACAGGGATTAATGAATCCAAAACATGCTTCACACGATCTTCCCTTTATATAGTTGTGATATAAACACCTATGTAAAATATGAATATTTATTAACTTTAGTAAACATATTATCTAACTATTTGGATAGAAGTATTATAAAGATGTACCTTATGTATGTATTCACAACTGGGATGACCAACCATTCATGCTTGAGAGTATCATTTAGACTCTCGAGACCAATTATAATTGTTATAAAAATTCAATATATTTATTCTTCACATTCAATGTAATACATACTTTTATATTTAAATTTGGTCACTACATAAATTGTTAATGATAATAAATATTTCTCAAGAACTAGCAGGGATAAGGTACTCTCATAAGTTTGTTTGGTTTTCTTGATCAAATTAGTATATTTTCTTGATTCCACTTCCATTTATCCACCATTTTATTAATCTATAATATAATACCTCACTTCAGATCTTTTATCATTGATTTTATATGTTTTTCATATGAAAAAAGTTGTTAAAGAAATACCTCATGTATCTTTATAAGATTATATGGCCATGCTATGAAATAGAAAATAGTAGTTTAGACTGTTCTAATATTCGGACCATCAAGTGGAATAAGAAATAATATCTTATAGCGAGTCTATTTGTGTTTGAAATTATCTCATCATATTATATGTATCTTCATGTGTTTTTATCTTCTTAAAGTATGTTTTATGTGATACTCTAAAACCTTATCCTATAACATGAATATACCATTTAGTCTACTTTAATGCTACTAAAAATAGATTTTCTTCTGGTATGGTCATTATCAATTGTTGTGTCTAAACTATATAAACAAATATGAACATAAATAGATATTTTTATTTAATATTGTTATAAATCATAATGAATTACAATTATTTCATACTTAAACATGCTTCCTATACTAGTTTTATGTCTTCATCAACTAATTTACCCTCCTTATTTATATGATCCTCCTTCCATTGTACATGATGTGGAATAAAAGTGGATTGATATTTTGATTCATCATTATGCATATAAACAAAGGAACATATATTGTCTCATATCACATAATTAAACTTTTATTGTTGATTTAAAATATATACCAATTTCTTATCTAGTGAAGCGTACTCCATCATTCCTTTTCAATAAGGGTATGTTGGTTTTAATGAATGTTGTTTATTTTTAGCACTATTTTTCTATTTCATAAATTACATTTTTTGAATCAATTTGGATAAAATAAATAATGTCAAATAATATATTATCAACTACAATGCACAAGAAATAATTTATCATTGTGACGATTAATGAAAGTATTCTATTTTTCATTCTCTATAATGTGTTCATAACTAAGTGGTGGGTGGGGATTTATTTTCCCCCCAACATCCCTAATATGTAACTTCATTAGAAGAGTTTAAAATCCACTATAGACTTTTCCAATGGCCATTAAGAAAAATTTATTATGGAAATATTCTAAAATAAATAAATACTTCAAGTAAAAATGAAAATTTAACCAACATTTCATTATATAATTTTTTTATTAAAATAGAGAAATTATATTATAACATTACCATTATATATTTCCAAAGTATTTCCTTCGTTATAGATTGGATGCAGATCCATGAGTTAATATCAATCAAAAAATTCATCCTCATTGTGACCCTAAGATAACTAATTAATGTTGACTTATTGAGGTCAATAGGTTGGCCATGTTGATTCCAACCAACCTCAAATTTTATACCTTATCTTCTTACCTTGATAATTTTATTTAAAATCGTGATGCTGTGTTGTTGTTGTTTTTCATCAAAAGGTTATTGATCCCCTAATAATTGCAATGTTTCATAATCAAGAGTCTTCTCTTCGTCAAGATTGGTAACATAATCCTGTTAAGAAGACATTTTCTGCATGATTATTCAAACATTTAATTGTTCTTGAATAACAAGAATACAATAAACTCCATGAATAAAATTCCACAATTACTTTTATCTTGCATGAAAATTGTTATCTCTCAAAACAAGATATAATACTTCAATACTATAGTACAAATAACCTTCACTACCCATATTTAATCTGTCCTCAGAAGATCGATTGTCTTCCATATCTTAATGATGGATTGGACTCCCTCTTTCAAACTAGACTTCCTCCCATCATTGTGATTCCAAATTTCAGTGATGAAATACCTCTCAAACAGTTATTATTGCATTTTGTTGTTTGATATTTATATCCCATATTTTTTGGACATCCACTTATGTTTCTTTAACTAATATAACCAAAATTCATCTCATACCGTGTATTGGTGATCATTTTGGATGACTACTACTCAGAGTAGTTCAGACAACATACAAGATATGGGGGATGATTCTCAATCCAAAAAATGAAATAATAACTATTCAGGAGATGAAAATCGAGTTTCCAATGAGGTTCAAAAATAACTTAAATGCAATTTTAATTATTTTTTCTCACATATTAAGAAAACAAGGAGGATGAAGTGTTTTAAAATATTAATTGAGTGAGTTATATAAGAAAATGAATATCAAGAAACAAAAAAAATTCATTCATTTTGTTTTGATTAATTTGTTGGTTTCATTTTTTATGTTCTCAAGATGTATTAAATGAGGAGGATGAAAGGTTGAAAGAGTTAAATAATGAGTTGGGAGATATAGTATACAAATCCATGGAAGTAGCTTTGATAAAGATTAATGAATACAATCTGTGTAGGAGGTATGCCATCAAGGAACTTTGGAATTACAATAATGAGAGGAAGGCTAGTTTGAAAGATGGAGTAGAATACATCATCAATAGATGAAAGGAAATAAAGCATATGAGGATGGATTAAATAAGTGTTGTGAATGTTAGTTGTACTTTAGTATTGAAGTATTATATCTCTGTTCAAGACAATAACAATTTTCATGAAAGATGTATGCAATTGTGAACTTTATGCAAGGAGTGTATTGTATTTGATATCAATATTAGAAAAATGAATACTTATTTACACAAACTTATTTGTGAAACCCATGGTATTTTTTTATGAAAAGATATTTATGCTGCTTACGATTATTATGTGTTGTATGATTCTTTCACAACAATAGATATATATGGGTTTTGCAGTGGTTTCATATGAAAAATAAATTCAAAATATGTCATAATAATGATATAAAATTATTTTAAATGACAATATATCCATTATAATATCTCAATTTATAAATCTACCACATATTAAATCCATCTTATCTAGGCATATAAATACTCATCAACTTTGAGGAAACTTTCACTTTTAATTTAGAAATATATTACCACTTCTTTCTACCACTATTGTATAAAATCAATACTGATTACTCTTTTTCAATTTGTTTACTTATAATAAATATTGATGTTAATAAAATTATGAATAAGTTTTAATCCCAATACTATATGAAAAATAAGATACTCATAATTAAATAATTAGAAGCTTATGTGTCCTATGACTATCAACAAGAGTACAATATACTAGGATTGTACCTATCACTATAGAAGAACCCTTTTTAGCATCATCCATAGTATACTCAGCCATAAATAATATACCTATCATATCTAATGACCCTTACTTGTAAGAATATCTCAAAAGGACCATTAGAGGTTCCCCAACAAACCCCATCAATAGGAATGTTTCACATCAAATAAAAAATAAGGATTAAAGTGTCCTTGGAACCTATACTAATGGAATCAATCAAAAAGTCTCTTCAATTGAAGAGGAATTAGAATAACTCAACTCTAATGGTCTTGAAGAAATGAATCTCACCCCACCTAAATTCTACATTACTTCTTTCTACTCAAGGATTCCCCACCTTCCAATTTTGGATATTTTTTAATCCACTATGAGATCCCTCCAATAATATACATCCCTTTAAAGGATGAAATTTTCAACTTATGATCAATACTGATCTAGAATTTTTTTAGTATTATAAATTAAATGAATCTATTCAATGTAATCCAAAATTTATTATTATTATATATTACCATAAAATCTTGGAGAAACCATAGATACTTCCCGTCATTAAAAATTATACCACATATATTGAAGTAGATCAATAATTACCTCTAGAACATGAGGATCAATATAAGGTACAACATACAAAGGATGTTCATTGGATCCTTACTATGAATAGATAGGGGTCAAAGTGGTGAAATATTCTATATTAATGTTTATATTCACATAATTTCCCCTTCCAAAAAGCAACAATATTTTAGAAATAACCACAAAATAATATATATTAAATTTGAACCTCCTTCCCCTCTCTCTCATTCATTTACTTTTTAATAATTATTTTCATACTTTATATATAACTTAAAATATGTTCAAATAATTATTTTTAATATAATTATGAAACAACAATCTAATAGTATCAATAATGGGGGTTACTAAATAAACTCAATCAATTAATAAGTTATATAAAACAAATCATCACTAATAGGTAAATAAAAATGCACTATTTATTTATTATTCACATTTCTATTAATATAAATTTATAATTAATTATAGATTTTTTTAGAAAATACACAGAGGAACATGACATTTCATATATTCTTATAGATTCCTATCTATCATGTAAGAACCCAGGTTTTGAGCCTATAAGACTTTAAAATTTTCTTAATGTTATTCTAGAGCAGGGTGTTCAGACGACATGTGATTCCGAGCCCCGGTGTGGCCTGAATTAAATTTTAAGTGTGTTCACACTGGACACAAAAAATAAATAGAATAACTTCTAAAAGGTTTCTCAGATGGGAAAACCAAGGGCACTGTTAAGTCCATAGCGTGCCGTTTACCCTAGGAGGGGTGTAACTTTCGCGGACGCGACCCTTCTGTGGAAAATGCTACCAGGGGCATTTTATTAATTTAGCGGCCTCGGGCATGAACTTTACAACTTCTGAATGGAGGCTCAGATTAAAATTCTGATACTGCCTTTATGCTCTGAATGTGGATTTTACCATAGAGGTAGCTTAACTCCGACCCCACCGAAAGTTCGGGTACGGAGCCTACTGGTGGGCGTTTAAGTGTTTTTTTATTTAAACACTTCTCCCACCCCCTCCTCCTTCCCCCTTGTTTCTCTCTAGAGGATCCCTCTCAATAAGCATCAAGAGCCTCTTCCCACCTCTCCAAGGTGCAGTGGCTCCGGAGGATCGTCAGCGAAGATACGAGCTACACCCAACAAGGTAGAAGTTTGCGTTTTCATTTTTAAATTATGTATATACCTTTGAACTAAAATTCTCACATTAAAATGCTATCCAATTGTTGATCGAAGAACATATTTTTGTAGGGCTCAATTTGATTTTTCCAATGATCTTTTCAGATCAAATTTTTAAGTCCTGGGGTGTCCAAGGTGACCCAGGGATGTTTTACGGCCATTCCCCCCGTTTTCCGGTGGTTCCAGGGCTGTCCGGCAGTCGGTGCAGTGGTCCGGAGGCTCCCATTAGTAGTGGCGGGCTTCCAATAGTAGAGACGGGCTCCCAGCGGCTGGCGGTGGAAGTCCCGGGTAGCAGCAGTCCCAGTCGGCGGTGGCGGGCCGAGGTCGTCGGTGAGGGTGGACCGGGGGTCGCGGTGCGCGACCCCGTGCGGGAGGCCGAGACCCGCCTTCGGTAGATCTCCATGTGGGAAAACGACCACCCATGAGCGCCGGTTGGTGAAGAAGGACTGCAGGTCGGTGCTGCGGGCCGGGCCGGCCGGCGTGGGCCGGCTCAGACCGGGTGGACCGGCCGGACTGGGCCGATCTAGCCCTAAGGGGGTTATCCCCCCTTGCCTTTAGACGCCCATATATTTCACTATGGGTGTCGGTTTTGCACTCCGTCTTCAGAAGCATGATCCTCAGATCGATATGGAGTTTTTGAGATGGTCTTAGGGATTTTTAATTCCCGAGATGGGGGATTGGTGGCGCATTATGCTCGTTAAGTACCTCGCCTGTATTCTTCTTTCAGATGGTGAGAATACATCCAGAGTCTGTTTTAAGCGCCGTTAGCGGCATTCTAACCCTGTTGTCCAGACAATGTTGTCTAGAGTGGTTTCAGGCATTGAAGTTGGAGTTGAGATGTGGGCCCCATGGGCCATCTTTTAAGCTGCGAGCAGCGTTTTGCGACTTTTTCATCAGACTCCAGTTTGGGGTGAATGAGTAGTCGTTTTGGTGTGTTTTTCCAAGAGCATCACGATGACACAGTTCACCCGACATTTTTCAGGACCGAGGTGTGGGACCCAAGAGACACCATATGGGCATAAAGCAGTGTTAAATATCTTTTTTTTCGTGAGTCCGTTTTCATCGAGTAAGTAGTCTATCTCATGTGTTTTTATGCGAGGATTAAAACAGTGTAATCTATTTGGGCGTGCAGAGACTATTTCAAGATCTCTTTAAATGTGGAAACATGGAAGGGTGTTTATCGGAGGTTCCCTTGATGCACTCCGACCCAATGAACGGTCTCAATTCTTACGACGTCCAGAGATGGTACGGATAGTGCAGAGTTATCAGACAAGTTAAGAGTTTACCCTCCAGCGGGGCTAGGTAGTGGGTTACCCACCGGCGTATCAGGGTTTACCCTCCAGTGAGGCTGGGCAGTGGGTTACCCATTGACCTTAGGGTTTACCCTCCAACAGTGCTGGGCAGTGGGTTACCCATTGACTTTAGAGTTTACCCTCCAGCGAGGCTGGGCAGCGGGTCCCCTGATGACCTTTTAGGGTTTACCCTCCAGCAAAGATGGGCAGTGGGTCACTTGACAACCTCTTGGGGTTTACCCTCTAGTTGGGATGAGTAGTGGGTTACCCGACGACGTCTTTCAGACTCATCTCTTTCTATGAGGCTAGTGAGAGACTTTTATCCATGGTTACCGGAGCAGGATCCTTGGTTGAGCGATTCAGCGATGAGGTGGCTTTAACATGTGGGACTGTTGGGCATCAGTGATGGCTACCCTTAGAACTGTTGACGAATTATCCTTGGATGAGATTGGATATGGAGATCCCCTTACGCACTCGTTCTAGTTTATTGTTGAGTATATATATATTTACATCCTACTTTTGTTCCCACTCCTTGGGTTAAATTACTCTCTTTCTAGGACGGGCGAAGACACGTGGGGTATGCCATGTGCTTTCTGTGTCTAGCTCCTCTTGGTTGGACGAGCCTTCTTTCTTTATCTTATTGGGTTGAGGTGCACTCTGTTTACTATACTCTTTCACTATTATCTGTTCTATCTACTGATCACCATATTTGTACCTCCTTTGTTTCTCCCTCGAGCATTTGGGGAATCCTACTGAGTATCTTTATACTCACCCATGCTTGGTCTTTTCCCTCACTTGGTGTGCCCTTGCAGATGACAGACAGGTCGATCAAGACTACAGAGAAGTGTAGAGGACACAAGAGCTTGGGATGCGTTCAGTGGTCGTAGTAGGACTTTCAGGTGTGAGACTCATCAGCTGTTAACTTTTGTTTACCTGTTTCTAAGTTGTGGCACCTTTCGGATTGGGCTCATGTTTTTTTCCTTTTTCTGTTCAGTATCTTGTTAGTACTTTTCAGCCCTTTAACTTTCTCTATTTAGAAGTTTATGCATGACTGTGGTTGGGTAATAGTTGTTTATCCTTAGGTTTTCTTTTGATGCTTCACTTCTGCATTGAGTGGGTTGTCTGTGTGTGTACAGGTACTTAAGAAAAGGCCTCCTCGAGATTTTTACACCTTTGGGGATGGTCGCCAGCCCCTGGCCTATGGAGGCGGGCTTGGGGTAGTTGTGGCTTGATACTGGTAGGTTCGGGTCATGAAAAAGTGGTATCAGAGGTGGTTCGTTCCTTGGGGCGTTGTTCAGACGTCCCTAAAAAAGAATTGGTTGGGATTTAGGGAAATAGTGTCGAAGTATCTCGAGAGTGGCTCTCTAGCTAGGGAGTCTAGTGATGGTATGGGTGGCCGACGTATCTATTCACCAGGACCCTGATAACCCGCTTGTCAACTCGAAACCCTAAGACAATTGTTGCAGGGAAATTTGGAACATGAATCTTGTAGGATTGAGTCTTTGACTATCCTTGTTGAGTCAGCTCCCCTTTGTGACTACTATTATATATATATATATATATATATATATATATATGCTCATCTGATCATGGTAATCCTTGATAATTTTTAGGATGCCCCCACGACAGCAGCCAGCCAGTTACCCAATCCAGTTCGTGACGATGACCTGGAGAGCGACGAGGAATCATTTTAGGGACCCTCATGTGATCCCCTTCTGCCCAGTGTTTCAGTAGTAGCCCCTCCACCTGAAGAGCGGCAGTTAGTACCGACAGAACATGCTGAGGTTGAGCGCAGGCTGAGTGCGCTCCGAAACTTTCAGCATCAGCGACCACAGAAGTTTTGTGGAGACCCGGATCCCTTGGCAGCGGAATACTGGATAGAGTCTGTGGATTGACTTTTCAGGCTAGTGTAGACACTAGCGGATCATATGGTAGCCCTAGCTACCATCCTTTTCCTCGGAATGACCGGGCGTTGGTGGGGGTTGATTACGCAGACCCACGACGAGTCGTCTCTCACATGGGATAGCTTCCAGCAGCTCTTCTAGGTGGAGTACTCCCCCTCTTGTTTACACTCTGTTCAGATTCATGATCTTATTGAGATGAAGTAGGGGGGGATGACTGTGGCACAGTACTCAACCCGATTTAACAATCTGACACGCTACTCGCAGAATATGGTCTGCGATAGTTACTTTTGGGCGCAAAAGTTTGAGAAGGGTCTTCGCAGGGAGATTAGTGCTAGTATAGTACCCCTGTGAATCCCTACGTATTCCAGGGTGCTAGAGTGTGCACTCATGATGGAGAGATTCTTGGTTTAGGGATGCCAAATGATAGGGCCTAGCAGTGGCCGCTTCAGAGGAGAGTCTTCGGTGACAAGTAGGCGGCTGAGAGCAGAGCCTCGGTCGTGGATGCCCTTCTCTGAGTAGACACAGGGGCAGGGTCATACACCACAGTGGCGCCGTGGAGCACCGAGGTAGTTAGGAGAGAGCTAGTTCTATTCCTATGATGGACGGGGTCACCTAGCACGGGACTGCCCGACCAGGCATACCGAGCAGTCATGGCAGGCAGTGGGTGCACCGCAGTGGTAGAGGTAGCACCATGACTAGGGATCCCCCAGGCGAGGACAAGGTGGTCCTCAGGGAGGCGGCGCGGGAAGAGTGGCGGGACCTGGAGGACTGGGACGGTGTTACGAGGTCTTTCAACTGCCACCACCCGGAGGCCCACACTAGGCTCAGGGAGCTAGCAATAGGGGCTGCAGGCAGCTTCTTGCTATGGGTGTTCGTAACCCCCTATCTCACGAGATGGTCTGAGGTATGCTTTGTGTTTACTCTACTCTTGCTTCGATACTAGTAGAAACATGCACCATCCACTCATTTACATCGCTGCTTTTGGTACGGGAGTTGGTGCTTCCAGTAGAGGCGCTGACGCCTGCACTTAGCCTCGAGGTTCCTATAGGAAGTGCCTCGTTGGTGACCTTTATCTGTAGATAGTGCGAGCTATCGTTCGGAGGAGGGAGTTTCATGTGGGACCTACTCGTCATCAAGATGGAACCTTGAGACGTCATCCTGGGCATGGATTTTCTTTCTATGGTTCATGCCCAGATCGACTGTCATCACAGATGGGTTAGAGGCGTGTTCTCTAATGGGACGAGGTTCACCATCCATGGTGAATGAGACCCCGTGGAAGAGCATATGGGTACTCTGAGCAGGAGACTCAAACTTTTTCTCATCATTTGGTGAGCATGGATTTCAGAGAAACAGATTCTACATGCACCTAGATCCCTACCATTGTAGAGGACTACATGGATGTCTTTCTTTAGGATGTCCTGGGACTACCTCTGAGGTGAGAGATGGAGTTCTGCATTGAATTACAACTATGGACTGCCCCGATATCATGTTCAGCATATGGGATGACACCCATAGAGATTTGAGAGCTATAACTTTAGTTGGGTGACCTTTGTGAGAAGGGATTTATCAGGCACAATGTGTCTCCCTGGGCATCTCCAGTTTTTTTTGTTTGTGAAAAAGGCAGATGGGATTCTTCCACTTTGTGTGGATTATCATCGCCTGAATTAGGACATGATAAAGAACAAGTACCCTTTGCCGAGGATCGATGACATCTTCGACCAGTTGAGAGGTCTGAAGTGGTTATCCAAGATTTATCTTCTATTTTTCTACCACTAGTTGCGGGTTCGTGAGGCTGACATCCTGAAGTTGGCTTTCCGTTGTCGATATGGGCATTACGAGTTTCTAGTGATTCACTTTGGAGTGATGAATGCCCCATCCGTTTTCATGGATTTGATGAACCAGATCATCCATCCATACTTGGACCAGTTTTTGGTTGTCTTTATTGACGACATACTCATCTACTATGTGACGAAGGAGGAGCACGCAGAGCATTTTAGGATGGTCCTAGAATTACTCCTGGAGCATCAGTTGTATGGGAAGCTCTCAAAGGATTAGTTTTGGATTCACGAGGTTCAGTTTTTGGGGAATGTAATTACGGAGCAGGGATTGGCCGTAGATTCCACAATGATAGAGGCAGTGCTTGCTTGGGATCCACCCAAGAATGCGTCAGAAGTGCAAAGATTCCTTGGTTTGGCAGAGTACTACAGGAGGTTTATGAAAGATTTCTCCAGGATTGATGCCCCTTTAACTGCATTGATGTGAAAGGGACGACTGTTCACCTGGACTGATCAGTGCTAGAAGGCCATCGAGGATTTGAGACAGAGGATGACTAGTGATCCAGTGTTGAGGCTTCCAGAGGAGGGAGTGTAGTTTTTGGTGTACTGCGATGCTTCAGGAGCTGGGCTCAGGTGCATACTGATGCAGTAGCGGGCAGTGATTTCATATGGGTTAAGGTAGTTGAGGCCCCATGAGCAGAATTATGCAACTCACGATTTGGAGCGGGAAGCGGTGGTCTTCACCTTGAGATTATAGAGACACTACCTTCTGGGTGAGCATTTTGTGGTCTACTCAGACCACCAGAGCCTCAAGTACATCTTCACTAAGAAGGATTTGAATCTGAGGCAGAGGTGCTGGCTGGATTTTCTACAGGACTATGATTTTGAGATAGTCTACACTCTAGGGAAGGGCAACGTAGTAGTAGATGACCTTAATAAGAAGTCCCAAGATCGTTTAGTGCGGGAAGCTTCAGAGCAGTTGGCTTCCCAATGGATGACCTTGGTGGAGCAGGAGGGTACAACTTTTTTGCAGTCAATGGCTTTGACTCCTTCGCTCCTTGAGCGTATGAGAGAGTCGCTGCTGGGGGATGTCGACAACGAGGTACTGCGTGATCAGATATTCACGGGCGATGCACCCAATGGGTATTTTGAAGGAGGGAATCACAAGATCCTGTTGTAGGGGAGAGCTGTAGTACCAGTGGAGATTTAGGAGGAGGTGATGCAGGAGTTCCACACTTCTCCCTTGGTTGTACATCCTGGTGTAAGGAAAATTTACAGAGACCTTTAACAACAATTTTGGTGGTCTGGTATGAAGCAAAGTGTAGCTTAGTTCATTTCTCGGCGTCTTACCTGTCAGCAGGTGAAGGTAGAGCATTAAGTTCTGGCAGGGTTGTTGTAGCCCCCTGATATCCCAGAGTGGAAGTGAGATGGAATATCTATGGACTTCATCACAGGGCTTCCGCGCACTGTGAAGGGCCATGATTCCATTTGGGTGATAATGGATCAACTCACGAAGTTAGCGCACTTCCTTTCCATCAGGGAGCAGAGCTCGGTATAGAGTCTTGGGATGCTGTACGTTCAGGAGATCATCTGCCTTCATAGAGTACCCTCGATGATCATCTCTGACTGTGATGCATGATTTACATCGTTATTATGGCAAGGCCTGTATGAGGCATTCGGGACTCAGCTGCAGATGAGTATGACTTTTCACCCCCAGATGGACGGGAAGGATGAGTACACTATCCATGTGATGGAAGATATGCTCAGGGTGTGCGTGTTAGGCTTTGGCCTAAGCTGGTAGGATCACCTACCCTTGGTGGAGTTCGCGTACAACAACAGTTACCACTCTACTATCGGCATGAAACCTTTTGAGTCCCTCTATGGGAGACCCTACAGGTCATTGTTGTGCTGGATGAAAGTTGGGGAGACCTCCCTTGTGGGCCCAGAGTTGGTGAAGACGATGATAGAGAAGGTGCAGGTCATTCATGAGTGGATGAGGAAGGCTCAGAGTAGACAGAAGTCCTACACAGATTGTCATCGCATGCCTTTAGATTTCGAGCAGGGGGACCATGTCTTTTTTAGAGTCTCCCAGTGGCATGGAACATGGAGGTTTCTGTCAGGGAGGAAAACTGTCCCCGAGGTTTATTGGGCCCTTTGAGATCATGACCAGGGTCAGAGAGGTTGCCTACCATCTTGCTCTACCCCCACAGCTGGAGAGGGTGCATGAAGTCTTCCACGTGTCGCAGTTGAGGAAATACGTTCACGACCCCACGCACGTTATCGACTGAGGAGAGCTGGAAATCGAGGATGGAGCCACCTTTGTAGAGAACCTGGTGGTGATTGGGGACCAGCAGGAGCAGACAATGTGTGGATGGACCATTCCTTTGGTTCATGTGCTGTGGCAGCACATGTTGGTGCAAGAAAGAATCTGGGAATGAGAGAGCCATATGCGGGCTTAGTATCCCGATTTGTTGTTTTAGTTTTGTTTTTCGGGGAAAAAAATTTGAAGGATGGAATGATGTAGGAACCCGAGTTTTGAGCATGTAAGACTTTGAAATTTTCTTAATGTTATTCTAGAGCAGGGCCTTCGGACGACGTGTGATTCCGAGCCCCATTGTGGCCAGAATAAAATTTTAAGTACGTTCACACTGGACATTCCAAATAAATAGAATAACTCCTAAACGGTTGCTCGGATGAAAAACTTGAGGGCACCATTGTGTTAAGAGCATGCCGTTTACCCTAAGAGGGGTGTAACTTTCGTGGGTGCGACCCTTCTGTGGAAAACGCCACCAGAGGCATTTTCGTAATTTAGCATCCTTGGGCGTGAAATTTACAACTTCTGAATGGAGGCTCGAATTAAAATTCCAAGACTGCTGTTAGACTCAGAATGTGGATTTTACCCTAGAGGAGGCGGTTTAACCCCGACCCCGCAGAAAGTTCGGGTATGGAGCCTACTGGTGGGCGTTTAAGTGTTTTTTTATTTAAACACTTTGCCCACCCCTCATCCTCCTTCCCCCTTTTTTCTCCCTGGAGGATCCCTCTCAAGAAGCATCAAGAGACTTTTACCACCACTCCAAGTTGTGGCGACTCTGATGGATCATCAGCGAAGCTATGGGCTACGCCCAATGAGGTAAGAGTTTGCGTTTTCATTTTTAAATTCCGCATATACATTTGAACTCGAATTCTTGCATCGAAATGATTTCCAATTATTGATAAAAGGACATATTTTCATAGGGATATATTGAGATTTCCAACGATCCTTTCAGATTGAATTTACGAGTCCCGAGGTGTCCGGGGTGACCCCAGGAAATTTTATAGTTTTTTTCCCGTTTTCCGGCGGTTCTAGGGCTGTCCGGTGGTCAGCGTGGTGGTCCGACAGCTCCCAGCAGTGGTGGCAGGCTCCCAGTAGTGGCAGCGGTCTCCCAGTGGTAGGAGGCGGCGGTCCGGGGCGACGGCGGTCCGAGGCGGCGGCAGTCCTAGGCGGCGGCGGCGGGCAGAGGTTGTTGGTGCGGGTGGATCAGGGGTCGCGGCGCGTGACCCCATGCGGGAGACCAAGACCCACCTTAAGCGGGTCTCCGTGCAGAAAAATGACTGGAAACAAGGGCCGATCGACACAGAAGGACCGCGGGCTGGCCCAAGCCGGGTGGACCGGCCGGACCGGGCCGGTCTAGCCCTAAGGGGGTTAGCCCCCCTTGCCTTCGGACACCTGTATCATTCACTGCGGGTGTCAGTTTCACGTGCCGTCTATGGAAGTGCGATCCTCGGATCGAGCCGGAGTTTTTTAGATGGTCTCGGGGATTTTTAATTCTCAAGACAGGGGCTCAATGGCCCGTTACGCTCATTAAGTACCTCGTTGAGATTCTTCTTTCAGATGGCGCGAACACATCCGGAGTCCGTTTTAGGCGCCGTCAGCGGCATTGTAACCCTTGCGTCGGGATGATGTTGTCCAGGGTTGTTTCAGGTGTTGATGATGGAGTTGATATGTGGACCTCACATGCCGTCTTTTAAGCTGCGAGCAGCGTTTTGTGACTTTTTCATCAGATGTTTGTTCGGGGCGAATGAGTAGTCGTTTTGGCGTGTTTTTCGTAGAGCATCGCGATGGCACAGTTTTCCCTCCCTCTTTTGGGACCGAGGTGTGCACCCCATGAGACACTGTATGGGAAGAAAGCGGTGTTAAACAAATTTTTCTTCGGGAGTCCATTTCCAGCAAGTAAGTAGTCTGTCTCGCATGTTTTTCCGTGAGGATTTCAATGGTGTAATCTACTTGGGCATGCAGAGCCTCTTTTGAGATCTCATTAAATGTGGAAACATGAATGGGAGTTTTTCAGAGGTTACCTTGATGAACTCCAAACCAATGCATGGTCACGATGCTAGAAACTCCAATAGATGGTACGAGCAGTGCAGAGTTATCATACTAGCTCAGGGTTTACCCTCCAGTGGGGTTGGGCAGTGGGTTACCCACCGACGTATCAGGGTTTACCATCCAGCGAGGCTGGGCAGTGGGTTACCCATTGACCTTAGGGTTTACCCTTCATCGGGGATGGGTAGTGGGTTACCCATTGACTTTAGGGTTTACCCTCCAGCGGGGCTGATCAGTGGGTCACCCGGCGACCTTTTTGGGTTTACCCTCCAGCAGGGCTAGGCAGTGGGTCACCTGATTACCTCTTGAGGTTTACCCTCCAGTTGGGCTGGGCAGTGGGTTACCCGACGACTTCTTTCAGACTCAACCCTTTCTATGAGGCTAATCAGGACATTTTCTATGTGGTTACCAGAGCGGGATCCTTGGTTGCACGATTTAGCGATAAGGCGGCTTTGACGTGCGGGACTATTGGGCATCAGTGATGGCTACCCTTAGAACTATTGATGACTTATCCTGGGCTGAGCTTGGAGATAGAGATCCCCTTATGCACTCGTTAGAGTTTCTTGTTGATCATATATATATTTACAGTCTACTTTAGTTCCACTCCTTGGGTTCAGTTAATCTTCTTCTAGGAGATGCAAAGACATGCGGGGTATGCCACATGCTTTGCGTGTCTAGATCCTCTTGGTCGGACAAGCCTTCTTTCTTTCTCTTGTTGGGTTGAGCTGCACTCTATTTACTGTACTCTTTCAATATTTTTTATTCTATCTATTGTTCACCATTTTAGAACCTCCATTGTTGCTCCCTCGAGATTTCGAGGCATCCTAATGAGTATCTTTATACTCACCCCTTCTTGGTCTTTGACCGCACTTGGTGGGCCCTTGCAAACGACAGACAGGTCGATCGAGACTACGGAGGAGTGTAGAGGACACATGAGTTTGGGCTGCATTTAGTGGTCATAGTAGGACTTTCAGGTGTGAGACTCATCAACTATTTACTTTTGTTTACCTGTAACCGGGTTGTGGCACCTTTCGGGTTGGGCACGTGTTTTGCCCTTTTTATATTCGGTCTCTTGTAAGTACTTTTCATCACTTTACTTTTCTTTATTTATTAGTTGATGCATGATAGTGGTTGGGTTATAGATTTTTGTCCTTTGGTTTTCTTTTGACTCTGCACTTCTGCATCGAGTGGGCTATGTGTGTGTGTATAAGTACTTAGGCAAAGGCCTCCCCGAGATTGTTACGCCTTCAGCGCTGGTCGCCAGTCCCTGGCCTATGGAGGTGGGCTTGGGGTTGTTGCGGCTTGAGACTGGTAGGTTTTGGTTGTGACATATCAACTCCTAAATAAGAGGCATGAGACTCAAGAAGATAGTTCAAGGAAAAAATAAACAAAAAACAACCTAGACTTCATATGGTAACTAAAGTATCCATCATAATTATGCTATCCAGACATATTTATGGATTACTTCTTTTGCATGGAAAGTTTGTTCTTTTTTGGTTATAATCAATACCAATATCCCTAATTTCACTTTGACTCCATTTTATAATATTTTTGAACTATTATACCCAAATAGTTCCCAATTCAGGTCAGAACATCACCTCATACACACTTCCCAGTCACTAAAGTTTTATTTCAATGTTAAGGCATATAGATAACACGTTTGAGAAATGGATTCAACTCTTAAATGTTTAACTAAAATCAATTTTATCATGCTATAAAGCCAGCATTAACTTGGCAATAGTGTGTGGTAAAATAATCTATTTTATTTGTCCATAAAAGTCCATACCCATATGTTGACTAACCATATCATATGAAAACATCCTTCTCTTTCTTCAAAACCATTGTCTATAGTAGAAAAAGAAGAAATAGAACCACTAATTGTATTTCCATAGTGAGGATATGAGATGTAGGGTTAGTCATGGTAAATAACAACACAAAATCACAAAACACAGAACCCAAAAAATCAAACAACAATAGAAAAAATGTAAAAAATAACATACATTGTATTCAAGCCTTAATTAATCCAAGGGAACTTAGAGGAGTCGCACTAGCAGTAAAGAAGTTCTGCAGGATCTTGAGAATCGTGAGTGACTGAGTCATGGTTAGGGTTCTTTAAAGTAGATCAGGGAAAATTTCAAAAGTGATTTTAGAAAATCACTGATAAAGATCCCTTTTAACAGCACCAAATTGATTAGTGAAGATAAAAGGGATATTTATCAGTGATAAAACTTTAGTGCTGATGATGAGTTTGTAATTATAATTCTTTATTATAATTTTATTACTATTTAAATGTATATAATTATTTATTTATAATTATAGAAATACTTATTTAAATAATAATAATTAATTATTTATAAAAATTAGAAATATATTAATTTATAAATTTAGTAAATATAAATTTATAAATATATTTATTTCTAAATATATTTTTAACATTATTAGTGGATATATATTATTAAAAACATGCATTTTAAAAATGAGTGAAATTGAATAATTCAAAATGAGTACACTTTAAAAATATTGAAAAAATGGATAAGTTTTATGAATTAAATATAAATTATTAAAAAATATGGCTATATATATATATTGAAGTTGATGAATACAAATTTAAAACACTAAAACATTGTAAATAAAAAAATATAAATAGATTATTGAAAATGATAAAATTCAAAAATAATATAAAAAATAAAAAATATAAAAAATGAATACCCTAACTATACTATTAAAAACAAATAAATAAAATTGACTGATTAAAAACATAATATATTAAATGTATCATGTTATAATAAAATTCTAAAATATTCTAAAATTTGAATAAATTAAATAATTATTTGGTGATGTGTTTCTATATATTGTGTAAATATATTTGTGTGTGTGTTTGTACATAAAAATTCATTAATTACACACACACACATGTATCTATACGTGAAATCAATGTACCACACAATGTTTGATATATGTTAAATTGAAAAATCAAACATTAAAAATGAATAATACATTAATATGTTTTTAACTAAAATTTTATTCATTTTGTGAATATTAATATTTAATGTATATTATTTACTACTATTGATAATATATATATATTATACCTATTAATTTTTGTTAATAATTGTTTCATTAATATTTTTTATATAAATTTGTAATTTATTCATTTTATATTTTTCTGTTTAATTATTACAATTTATTCATTTTATATCTCTATATTTAATATATACTATTTAATAATATTTAATTAATATATATATATATATATATAATAAATTTATTCATTTTTATCAATAATTATTTAATTAATAAAATGTTTAATATTTTTCTTAATTTACTCATTTTAAAATTTTATTTATTTTATTATTTCATTTTATTAATTATACACATCTTTATATTAAGTATACACTGTTTTTTATTTTTTAAAATATATATATATGTTTATTAAATTTATTCATTTTTAACAATAATCATTTAATTATTGAAATTGTTATTTTTTTTATTTGTTTAAATTTTAATTTTATTCATGGACCATTATCAACACTAAAAATAAATCATTGATAAATGGTACCCTTTATCAATTCTAGAAATAAATTGCTAATAAAGGTTACTATTTATGAGTGCTAAAAAAATCATTAATAAATGGTGGCCTTTACCAATGCTTATTTTAGCACTAATAAAGATAGAATTTATCAGCACAATTTTATAGCACTGATAAATACCAACCCTATTAAAAGTTTGTTTTTTATTAGTGTAATATGATTAGTTCATTGAAAATAACAATTGGATAGATTGGAAAATTGTGATCTCTAACAAATCCAAAGTGTCTGAGTGTATTACACTTTATCAGAGATTTAGGGAAATGATATCTATGATAAAAATTAGAAATTTCAAACTGATAATAGAAGAAAATTCACCAGTAATTAGGTGTAAAATTAACCTGAAAAGCATGGGACAATTCACCAAGTTTCGTTGTTGAGGACTCCTAAACAAATCATTGTTTTGGATAAGATGAAATAAATCATTATTAATACATCTCAAATGATATTTTGAGGTATTAGAATTCAAAAAAACCATTATTTGTGTTTAAACAATTTCTAGAGGTTCTAAGAGAGTGCTTAGGGGTTTTCATTTAGTATATTCTCATATCTACGTGAATAAATGTGTGATCTCTTCCTCCTTCATGTGGTTAGTTAGTTTTTTGTGCAGTCGATTTGTTTGTTCTTGCAGTTGACCATTTATTCATGTGGTTAATGAATTTGATATTACAATTGATCAGTCCTTCATGCAGTGAACTGGTTTTTTTTTCTGTTGGTTAGTTGTTCATGCCGTCAATCCTTCAAGCTGTCAGTCCATGTGGTCACTTAACTCTTTTGTTTGGTCAATACCTATGGTCACTTCAATAGTTTTCAAAATCCTAAATTTCCAAAATACATATATTTTCCCAAAATGATGTAAAATTTTATCTCTTTACGTAAAATATTGATATAAATGATTAAATAAAGAGAATTTAAGTTTGAAATGATGGATTTAAATCATATTATTAACTCACCATAATATTAAAGAGTTTTATTGAATTATTCATATGGAATTTAATGGAAATAAAATTAAATTTAATTAAATTTTTAAATTTAAAATGTTATCAATATAGAAAGATATTTAGGAATTTTTATTTGATATTTTGAAATATAGGTTTTCACCAGATTTTAGTCTTGGTTGTTTCCTTTGAGTCTGGATGATCCATTTTTTCTTTGAATCTTGGGAGTCAACTATTATTGACCCAAACCAATCATACTCAAGATTTTAAATGTGTTCACCAGCCTCTTTATCCCTCTATTTTCTATAGCAGCATATGTAATTTTATGTAGGAGTTTGTCTCTCCCTCATATTGTTTACTCATTAATGTTTCATGTCATCGAGTTATCCCTTATCTTGTGATTTCAAGGGGGTGACATCATCTACCTATTTCCCCTATTTTTGGTGTAGCATGATTTGAATATTTTCTCGAGGTAGTGGATCCATGTTCTCTCTTATTTTATGCATCTATATAATTAACACAATTTTATTTTCCATTGGGTGGATAGTAAGGATTAACTAGTGAAGATAATGAACCAACATAATTGAATTTAAGGGGATGGGTTTAATTGACATATAGTTTCCAGTTTCCTTTTAATTCCTAATGATGATCCTTTCCTCAAAAATAGAATCTATTTTTATATGCATATCAGGATTTTCATAAATTTGATAATGAATGTTATGTTTTATTTCTTGAACTCAACTTTCATTAATGGTTATGTACATATATTTGGAAATGTATCAGTTATGTGTAAATATAAAATCTCTATGAAAATACCCCTGTATGAGATAATAAAATACTCTGAATGACTTATCTAAATGAATTGTGGCAATTAATTGAACTAGAATTCTATTATTGTACACTGCTAGTGTGTTTGATTTTTTTCTTGTGTTTGTGTGTGATTTGAGGTGATTGTACAGTGATGGTGGTGAACAGTTTGATAGTGGGATGAGTTGATGTTTATAAGTGCGGCAGTTGATAAAATTGATTTTTAAGATGGATGAGTTGTGGGTATGATTTTAGAAGGAGAGATAATGGTCACTATTGTGAGGTGAATAGGTTGTGCAATGGATTTTTTAGTTGGCTGGTAACTATGAAATGAATATTTTAATAATAAAATTAAAAGAGAAAGTCTTGAAATTTATATATGGAAACTAAATTTATAAAATTAATGTCAATAAATGGGTTAAACATAAATGAGAATCAATATAGATGTTATCTAGAGTCTTTTATTAGTAAAAATGGGTTAAATAGATTGATAAACAAATAGTGATTGGTAATATAATAATATAGAAAATGATAGAAACTATAAATGAAAGTAATTGTGGGATATGTGTGTCTTCTTTGCGTAGTGAGTTTCATTTGTGGTGGCATTATGTTTTAATGGTAGTTTCATGTTTATGGAGGATGATGATGATTCTGTATTGATGTGAACCTTAGGATGAGATAATATGAATATATATAAATAAATAAACACACACACACACACACACATATATATATATTTGTGTGTATGTGTGTGTTCATTGTATTTGCTTTCTAATTTCTATACGCACCCCACATGAATTGAATACTACTTATTTAAACTGAAAGGTTTTGTAAGTTTATTTCTACCACATCTAGAAAAGTGAGGGAAGGGATGACTGATTACTCTATATTCCCTTCTCTTCCTTTAGTATTACAAAGTGGAAATGGTACTTAGTTAGTGATGAGTACAAACAAAGTATTGAATATTTGGTGGTGATTCCCAATGTTGAGAGGATGTGACATGTAGTGGGGGTCATGAGTAGTAGGATGGGAAAAGTTTGATTTTCTTCACATCCATGAAACCCAATTTCCCTTGTTTAGTGGTTGTGATTAGATATGAGGTGGAAAGAATGATAAAATGAAATCAAAAAGTGTGATGTCTGTATTGATTAATGCCAGCACGGGTTTCTCTACCTTACGAGAGTATAAGATAGGTAGTTTTGTGACCCAAACCACATCATATCCCTATGAAACATGACTACTTGTATATATTAAGGGTATGAGATCGTATGATGTTTGGCGATGGCACATGAGAGCATAAACTTAATCGGTATGTGGATGTCAGGCACCTTTATCTATGTTCTCTTGATATTATTCTATTATATTGGATGAATTATATAGTGAGTGATTCTTATTGAGGTTGATAAGGTTATTTAATCAATTTTGGATCTTTTTGGTTCTAATTTTTGTTAATTGAGGAATTATTATGTTAATTTTCCATTTACATGAGATACATTGGGTATGATCTTAATGAGTGTACATTTTATGCCCACCTATATTTATATGAACTATTTTTTAGGTTTCTAAGAGGGTTTAATAGACTAATTTAAACATTAATAACTTGTGGGTTGGAGGTGTTTCAAAGTTGATGTCTTAGGCTTTCTATTTGGTATTTTTTTAGGAGAATTTTAATTTTATATACAAACATGAATAATGGGTTTTTGGTTATTTTAAATTATATTATGTATTTTTTGGTAGTTATTTATCTTATATCTAAATCCTTTTCAATGATTTGAGGGTAAGGCCTCCAACTTTATATATTTACACCCTCAGTGATGGTTTCCAACCTGGGGTATATTGGAGGTGGGAATTGGGGATCATTCATTCTCTTTACTACTAGCCTATAAGGTGTACTTGTAAAGGGGGTCATAATAGATTTGTATCAAATCTTTTTTTAATATAGAGGATGATGTTTTGAGTTAAGAACATGTCTAGTTTTCATGGGTTGGTAGGGAAATAAGGTTATTTAAACATAGTGTGTCATATAGAAAGAGAAACTAGCTATGAAATAGGCGTTTAGATATCCCTATGATCTAGTGCAAAGAACACATGCTTACTGAACATCCTAAGTAAGATAAAGCTGATTGTAGGGTAGTGACTTAGGAGAGGTAGATGTATCATAGTTTTTTTTAGTTTTTGATTAAATATGATGATTTCAATAAATTCACATGAATTTAATTAAATGAATATTGATAAACTCTATGATATTCAGATTTGGTTTTTCCCTAGTGTTTCCAAAGATGCCTCTTGTTCGTTATCCACATGCGGTTCAGGGAGGAGTGGTTCAAAAAAATATCCAGTTGATTTTTATAAGATTTATTCTTAAAGGAGGATAAGACATGATAGAGGGAATTTTGTGGTTTCTGTCATTAGGGTATAGAAAAGTATGAAGAGAGAATCTATGTTCTATATAACAACTAATTGTTGGTGGATCTTGAGATTGCCTTTCATATGATTTGGGCCATAGATGAGTACTGGGTCTCATTGGTAGTTAATTAGATGCGAGGGGTGGAACATTAGTGGAAGATGTTGTATCATGGAGAGAGGCGAGAGGAATATATTTTTCGGGATGGATTTTAGAATAAGTTTCATATTGTGTTATTATCATCGATGATGAATCTGACAAAGATTCAAGAGTTTCTCTCCCCTTAGAAAGGATGTCTGAGTGTGTGGTAGCTTAGGATCAAGTTAAAAGACCACCTATATTTCACATGTGATCCCTTTATAGTTGAGGATTCTAGATCACAATTTCTTGAAGTGGAATTTCACCTAGATATTAGATATTAAATAACCCCATATATGATTCCTATAAATCTGTTAGTGAAAAAGAAAGCATAAGTGATCAAGTGGATGTATTAATACGGAATATTTCCTTCATAGAGAGGTTAATAAAGCTTCTTAAGGAGAAAATATCTAGGTGGGGGATCATTTATGTCTTGTAAGTTGAGGTTTTAATTAGTAGGGAGTTGGTCTCAATAGTCCACTTTATGGTTTTATAGGAATGGTTCCTCCAGAGATTCTACTAGGGGATTTCTATTTTTGTGCTATGTATGTGGGGGTCAGGGTATCCATCAAGATTAATGACTAATAACCCAAGGAGGTTAGTATATTATGGTCATCCAAGATCATTTTTTGTTGAAGAGGCCACCAATATTTTTTTAGTATCTAAGTCAATAGGCTTATGCTCAGTTGATGGGATATAGAGCTAGTTGAGGTTAGCTCTATGATAGTCCTCAACCTCAGGGAACTAGACTCGATCCTGTCCATTTAGGACATAAATAATGAAATAGGGGATATTGGTGAGAGAATATGCATGCTATAAAGTTTTTAGTTTTGCAATAACCATAGGTTGTTCAAGGTATATTCAGTTTGTCATCCACCTTAGTCTCTGAGTTTTTTGATTCTATATATTCACACTTTTTGTTGAACTAGCCTTTTTGTTCAATTTAATATTGAAAGTTGATGGAATTATAGTTCCCTATAGTTATCCACCCTAGTTTTAGGTCACACATTCTTGTTTGACATGTTACGGGGATTTGGAATGATGATGTAGAAACATCAAATGATGGGGGATTCCTTATTATTATAGATAAAATCATATTATATAATCATTTTCATTAAATATATGTATTCTATGATTGAATCCATTTATTTATTCAATAATATATTTTTATTTTCTTATGTGTAGGGTTAATATGTAGATTTTGTTGGTGAGATGAGCTATTAGATGGGTATGAGGTCTACAGATCCTCTTCTATCTTAGTTGGCAGAGTTGTAAATGGAATCTCAGGTGATGGAGGTTTATAGAGTTGTTGAGGAGTTCATTGATATCCTCCTGAATGAGGATGTGACACAAACTCCTCATCATGATGTTATCTTTGAAATAGAGTTATAGTTGTGCACCACTATGATTTTGATATCTCTTACTGTATCGAACCCCATAGCTATGTGATTTGAGACTCTAGATTGATGATTTATTGTATAATGGATTTATCCACCATAGTGTATCTCCTTGATGTTCTTTTATGTTGTTCTCTAATAAGGTGGATGGTTTTCTAAGGCTGTTCATGGAAAACCAAAACATGAATCAGGTGATGGACAAGAACCATTTCCCCTTCTATAGATAAACAATCTATTTAACCAACTAAAGGGGGATATTTAGTTTTCAATGATCAATTTACTATATGGATATTACCAGATGAGGGTGAAATTGTGGGGTATCTCAAAGACTAAGTTTTTATGTAGGTATGGATACTTTGAGTTTTTGGTCATGTGTTTTGGTGTCATGAACACACCTAATATGTTCATGGGGATTATGAACTCAATGTTCCATGAGTTCCTAGACTAGTTTAAAGCCATTTCAATGACAACATCCTTATATACTATAGGTTAGAAGATGAGAATTTTGAGCATATAATAGATTTACTATAGGTTCTTTAACACTATAAAATATATGGTAATCTATTAAATTTCCATTTTTGGATGCAGTAGGTGAATTTTCTTAGACATGTGATGTCTTAGCATGATATGATCCTAAAACCATCAAATATTGAGGCAATTTTTTATTGGGAAACACCCAATAATGTTGCGAAGGTTCCAATATTCTTCAGTATTATAGGTTAATACTAGAGGATTGTGTAAAAATTATCTTAAAATGAAACCTCATTAAAATATTTAACATATTAATACCTGAAATTTATTTGGACCAATCAGTGTCAATCATATTTTGACCACCTTAAAGAGATATTGATCGGTTCCCTTGTGATTTTATTGTCAGATAAAAGGTTAATGTACTAGGTATTTTGTGATTATTCTCATATGGGTTTCAAATTAACATTAGTGTATAAAAGGGTAGTGATATCTTAAGGGACTAGGAAGTTACATACAAATTAGTGTAACTATTCCACCATGATCTAGATCTAGTGGCATTGGATTTTCCCCTGTAGTTGTGGAGACATCAACACATAAGTGAATTTTTTTGGTCCTTATAGACCATAGAAATATTTGGTATATTTTCTTTCAGTGAGATATGAACCTACATTAGTGGAGGTGGATAGTCTCTTCAATATTATGATTTTGAGATATCCTACACTATAAGAAAAATTAATGAGATTGTTAATGCTCTGATATAGAAGTTTCAGAGAGATATTTTTAGGAGTTCAAGGATGTTTAGAAAAGGATAGAAGAACTTGAAGATATTCATCTCAATGTGAATTAAGTTATTAGAATAGGTTGTCTCTATCAAATGACATTAGAATCATCTCTATTAAAGTAGGAAGAGAATTATTATTGAGGATACTCAGAGTAATAGGTAAATTGACACAATTTCGATCATGGATGGGCCCGAGAGGGGTGGTCCAAGGATATTGATAATTAGATATATATTTTTAGGGAATGTTGTTTGTTCTCTTAGAAATTCATAAGGGAGTTCTATGTTATTTTCATAGATCCCCCTTAGTAGTACATATGGGTTTTTTCTATGTTATATCATGGTTTTAGGAGGTGGATTTTCTAGCCTGTAATAAAGTAGACAGTGGTGAAGTTTATGGAATAATGCCTAATTTTTTAGTAGTTGAAAGAAAACGACCCTTTTCCCAGCAGATTGTTGTAGCACTTGGATATCATTGAGTGTAAGTGGGATGAATTATGTATGTATTTCATCATTGGGTAACACCAAAATTTTTAAGGTTATGATATAATTTGGGTGATCTTGGATTGATTGATTAAGTCATCCCATGTTTTGGAAACTAGTGAATCAAGTGATATGGATGTTCTAGTGAGGTGGTACATGGATGAGGAAATGAGTCTCTAAGGGGTATTGAAGATCACTATATCTAATCATGATGCTTATTTTACCTCATGAGTATAGAGAGGATTGAAACATTCTTTTATCTCTCTATTACACCTTAGCATACTTTCATTCCCTAGATAGATATACAGACAAATTGAGTTGACCATATAGACATTGTAGTATATGTTTTGGCCTTAAAACTTATATTTTTATGGGTCATGGGTTAATAAACAATACTTAATTACAGTTTCCAATAAAAATATCTACCACTCAAACATTGTTATAGATTCATTTGAGGAAAGTACAGGTAGCCATGTCATTCTCTATTATGCAAGACTAGGTTTGGAGATTTAGCAGTTCTTGGTACTAATGTAGTGAAAAGAACTATAGAGAAGACCATGATGGTTCAAGAGTGAACAAAGGTTGTTAAAGACCATCACAAGGCCTACATAGATTATAGGTAGAGGCCCTTAGAGTTTGATATTGGATATCATGTGTTCTTGATGGTTTCCCATCATTGGGGTAAATAGAGTTTTAGTCATGGGAGTAAGATTTATTCTAGTTTCATTGTGCATTTAGAGGTTTTTAAATGCATTAAAAAGATAGATTATCAATTATTTCCTCCAATATAGTTTAATCAGATCCATGAAATATTCTATGTGTCCCAAATTTGTCAATATTTTCACGATTAATCCCACATAATTTAATGTGGATATTTTAACATCATAGATAATGCGACATTAATGGAGTGGTTAATCAAGATTTAGTATATTCATGAGAAGGTGTTGTGTGAGTGAGTTATCCCCTTGGTTCATGTTCTTTAGAGGAATTATGGTTTTTAGGAGACCACTTAAGAGTGAGTGTCACAGTTACACACTTAATTCCATGAGTTGTTTAAAGATAATATTTATTATTGTGATTCGATGTTTATTTTCCTTTCTTTTAAGATGATGTGTTTAAAATTATATTGATTTATGAGTTTAAATTTCTTCCTTTTTCATGATGTTTTGTTGCCATGTTATTTATTATAACGATGGGTCAATTTTTTACTTTTTTAGTGAGATCCTTTAGAGATACCTCATGGGTTTTTTGTTTAGACCTTTTTCTCATATTTCAAGTTTTATTTTAAATTCTAAAAGTAGAAATTTTTTTATGTGGTATTTGTTGTAATTTCATGGATTTGGGAAATGATTACTTTGTGTTTTCCCAAATCTTGGAGGTTTTATGAGGGTGCTAATATTTTTTTCCTTTAGTGTTTTATCATGATTACTTTACTGATCATGTGGTCCCTTTATCCTTAATGTGGTCTGTTTGTTTGTTCTTATGGTATATTAGTCCTTCATGTGGTCAGTCAATTTGTTCCTATAGATGATTAGTTCATCATATAGTTGGTTTGTTTATTCTTACAGATGATTGGTCCTTAATGTGTTTGGACAGTTTGTTATTTCAGTTGGTTAGTTAGTTGTGTGGTCAATCCTTTATGTGGTATTTCTAGGAGGTCACTTGACTCCTTAATATGATCAATCCATAAGGTCTCCTCAATATCTTACAAAATCAAAAATTTAAAAAATACCCATAATTTCCCAGAATGATATAAAAAATTTCTTCTTTATGTAAAATATGGAAATAAATTATTAAATAAATGGATTTAAAATCTATAATAATGAATTTAAATCATATTTTGACTCTCCTCAATATTAGAGAGTTTAAACGCGCCCTTCATAGGGAATATACTAGTAACTGAATAAAATTTAATTAAAATATTATGTTGACCATGTTATCTTTATGTGAATATATTGGGGAATTTATATCTTGAATTATAAAATATGTGATTTCCTCTGATTTGATTCAATATCAATTATTTTAAGTTCAGATAATCTAATTTTTTTCCTTTAATCCTAGGAGTCCTCTACTATTGTCCTGAACCCATCTTATGTGTAATTTATAGATTTTTCACCAACCTCTTTCTCTCGATATTTTCTATAGAAACATGTGGCATTTTGAGGAAGGATTTTTTCAATATCTCTCTGATATTATTTCTCTCCTTCAAGTGTCATGCAATTGAACCAAGCCCAATTTCATGATTTCTATAACATTACAATATCTCCCACCTTAATCTATTTGACTTCTTGAACCCAAATTTCATAAAAGGTCAATCATGTATATTAGGCTATAAATCAATTATGTTTCAATATGAAATTCAAGTGAAAATACCTCCACATGAAGTGAAGAAATAATGTAAAGTCCCTTTTTAATTGAATTTTTCGTAATTACGTAGACCATAAATCCATTTTTGTGTACTACTTGTGTGTGTAGGGTTACCCTTGAGGTTGTGTTGGATTTAATGTGATTTAATGGTGATTGTGGTAAATGATTTGTGTGAGTTATGTATTGATACCTATAAGCATGGTAGTTGACCCAATTATTGTTTTTGATTATTTATTTTTGGGGTTTGTTTCAATATGAGATGTAATGGTTACTATTATGATGCAAATATGTTTTTCAATTGACTTGTTTTTGTTTCCTTGTAGTTATGGAATGACACTCTTATTGATGAATTTTAAAAATCAAGGCTAGAAATTCATATTTGGTAACTGAATTAATAAAATTAATATTAATAGATGGGTTGAACATAATTTGGAATCAATGTGGGTGATGGATAGAGTAGTTTTCCATTTAATATTTGATTAAATGTATTGATAAATGTGTGGTGTCTGGTAATATTATATTCTAAAAAATGATTGAAACTTTAAATTAAAGAAAGGAATCATGGGATGTGTGTGGATGCATTTTGTGGTGTTTTTCATTTAGTGGTGGTAGTATGAGGTAAAGGTAGTATGGTGTTGATGGATGATGGTGACAATATAGTATTGATGTGAAACCTTAGGGTAGGATTGTGCACACACACACAAACACTGCATTTTATAGTGATTTCTATATGAACCCAACCCACATTGAGTACTACGTACCGACACCCAAATGTTTTGGGGTCCCCCCGAAATCTAGGACGATGAGGGAATAGATGACTAATTACACATATTCCTATCCCATACATTACATGTGGCATATGGAAGAGTTACCTAGTTATTGGAGAGTACTGACCAAGTATGGTGAAATTAGTGGCTATGGATGATGATGAGAGTATGTGACATGTAGTGTGGGTTATTTTCAGAAAGAGGATGGAATGAGGTTGATTTTATTCACATTCATGATACCATACAACCCTATATGTGAGGTTTTGATTGGATATGATGTGGGATGAATGATAATATGTAATAAAAAAGTTATATGTGGATTTTTAATCATTCCAACACCTGATGTTCGTCCCTATAGAAGGATGGGGTAGGTAGGGTTGTGACCTGACCCACATTAGACCATTACGGTACATAATGATTGTTATATATGGAAAATATGGGGTCATAATACATTTGAAGTTGAGGTCTGAGATTGTAAACTTAGTGTGGAAGTATATTATTTGTTCCTTTATCTATGTTCTTGTGAAAATATTCTATTATCTTGAATGTATTATTTTGTTAGTGAGACTTGGTGAGGCTAGGATATTTGGTTAACATGTTTAAGTTCTTATTATCTCTATTGTTTTTTCACTATGGAATTAGTATTCACTTTTTTACATTTGCAAGAGAGACCTTAGGTGTGATCTTATTGAGTGTATTTGTTATTCTCACCCTATGCATATATCAACTATTTTCTGGTTTTTAGAAGGGTTTCATGGACTGAGATGGATATTACTATCTTAGAGGTTGGATATACTAGAGAGTTTCTACTATAGGTGTTTTTATGGTATTTTATTTAAGATACTTTTATTTGTTTTTCATGACAAGTATTATGGTCTATTTGTTCTTTTATATTATATGACAGAGTTTTTTGGAAGTTATTTATCTTATATTTCAATCCTTTTCAATATATTGAGTTAGTGCTTCCAATTTGATTGATTTATTCCCTTAGTACTGATCGCCAACCTGGGTCCTACTAAAGGTGTGACTTAGAGGGTCACTCCTTCTCTTCACTACTATCCCAAGAGGGGTACTAATAGTGGTGGTGGTGGAGGGGGGGGGGTATGACAGATTCTCATTGAGAAAAAAATATTAAAAAAATATTTGAAAGATATAGTGCTTACATTGATTTATATCTCCAATATGGTTTTTTTTATTTCCAAATGAAAAGAAGACACCATACGAGATGTGTCATGAGAAGAATCCCATATTGAAATACTTTCTTATTTTCATAAGTATATTATTCACAATAATGAGAAGAATTGAAAGTTTTAATATCATGGGGTTGAAGGAACTTTTATTGGATACTCATCCAAAATTAATGTATAAAATTTCAGTAATAAAAGACTTCGAAAAATCCTTGTAATTAGGGACAACATTTTTGTGAAAAAATGAGTAGTATTCACAATCTCGTGAGTAGTCTTTACAACAAAACAATAATGAAACTTCAAAGGAATTTAATGATTATGTAAGAATCCTGGGGGAGTACATAGGGATAAATAATATTCAAAACAAGAAACCAAAGATGAGGAAATTAAATCAGGATCAATTGCTCCAAATAAGTTAAAATCAAGGTTGAATCCAATGGTGAAAATATCTTTTGTGATCAGGAAAATCTGGTGTAAACATGTATGATGTTGAATCTATGAAAAAAAATCAATGCATCTTATTTAGAGTGTAAATGTTTTAAGTATATTTTAAAATATGATAATTGTGTCAAATAAATGCATGAATGGATTATCCAATTTGAGTATAATTTTACATGGGAAATTTTCCCATGGTATGAAGACAAAAATTTCATTAAAACCATGTGGGTGTTCTATAAAAAACTCAATAAAAATTGAAAAATTCCCCCTTAAAAAATTGTAAAATATATTTATATTTTTACATTAAATTATTTTGAATGAAGAAGGTATTTTATGGGATAAAGCAACTATTGGAATTCTAGGATTGATTAATAATTTAGAATGTTTTGATTCCAATGAAGGGGTGTCGATCAAAATCTATATATCATGAATTATAATGGTAAAAGGAAGTTGGTTCTCATAAATATAGATGAAATAATATTTAGAGGATCCTATAATGTATAGTGAAATATATTTATAGAATATATTATTTGGAAGTTTTATGTAACACCCCAACATGTTATGACATGTCTCTTGTTAAATGAATTTAATTTCTTTGAAAACTTATGTTGCTTGCAACACCAAACTTAAATGAACCATGATATACTGTTAAATATAATTATTTTAAAATTACCATTATAAACTAGAAATTAAATTTGTGGGTGTGATTAGGATTAACTATTTTATAAAATATATATGAATTTCATATTTATTAATTCTTAGTAAATAAGAACTTAATTTTTTAAGTAATTTATTAATCAAAAATAAGTTTTATTCAAAATGGTTTTCATTATTTTTATAAGTAAATATCATAATAAACTTATGGAACTTATATAAAATTAATTTTATAATACTAAAATATTTTTCAAATCATCATATCAAAATTATATTATGGTGAATGTTTGGGAATTTTTTTGAAAAGATTAATTTTTTAGTGAATAGTGAAAATTACCGAATTTTATAAAACTATATTAAAAGTACCTTTATGATTTTAATTTGATATCAATGTAACTTTATTAATATTTATTTACATATAATATAATTAATTTTATTTTTGTCATCCTTATACCTTATTTTGGCATAATTACATTTTTTGGCTTAAAAATTTATTTTTCAATAAAACCCTTTTTCTTTGCGTTTTTTGGGATTAATTTTAAATTAACTTATGAAACTTATGTATTTTTAATTTTAAAAAATTTATTACATATTTGGATTAAAAAGTTATAAATTTAGTAAATATTTTCCTTTTATTTTTGACCAATATGAATAGTAACCTTTGTAATTTTTTTCACCACGATAAATGATAAATTGAGTAATTTAGGTAAACAATAAGGTGACAAGGAAACTAAAATGACTCTAAAACTCACCCAAATATTATTATATGATTAAATTTCATCCATAATAAATCAGGGTTTAGTTATACAACCATTTGTATACATTTTTATGAGGTTATGATATTCGTAATATTTTATTTAATGAAAAGTCAAAGATATCACATTCATAGTTTTCTTGACCATAACATTTTTAATATGGTACTATAAAGAGGTATATTATAATATAAATAGTATTTTTAAAGAAAAATTAATTATTTTAATTATTTTTATTATTTTTATTTTTTAGTGATGAAATATTAAGCTTAAAAGTTTTCACGACATTGATGGAGTTACTATTTTATTAAGGGAAATATCAAATAAATGATATTATTTTCTTTAAAATAAATATAATTTGAGATAATTAATGTCATACAAGAATTTTATATATTACCTTGACATTTTAGGATGTATTAAAATATTTTTTTAAGTTATCTTGTTGTCTTGATTTTTTTAAATTCAATGTAATGAATAGTTTTAAAATTGACATTAATTATATTTTAAAATAAATAAATTTTTATTAAATGATATAAAATTTATAGAAATATTAAATTCATCAAAATAATTTATATAAGGTTTAAAAATTCATAAATTAATCATTTATATGTCTTTTCAACTTTTATTGTAACAATATTAACCCTCCAATTGTAAAAATACATATTGTCACGGTAAGAGTTAAAGGAATTAAATAAGGGTTAAAACCAAAAGATAAGGGTAAGAATGTAACCTAAAACTGTATAAAAATAATTTTATGAGATTAATTATACCCATAATAATATAATATTTTAAATAACTAATTTTGGGAAATTTTTTTATTTTAAAAATATTTTTATATTAATTTAATATTTAGATAGTTTCCAAAAGTGTCCCTCACCACAATTATAAAAGGGAACCTCATCCATTACTTATTCACACAACATTGGGGCTTATATATCAACCAAAACCTAACCATTTTTCTTTTAAACATCCTTATTTACTTTATATATGTTATAGTCATTTAAGTAAACCTACACTAGGTTCCTTAACAGAATTTATAAAGGAAGTCCACCGAAGAAGAGGTAATCATATTTACAGACTCTTTCAAGTTTATTTCTTCTTATAATTCCACTTAAATTTTTTTCCATGATAAATTAATAAATATAGTATAATAAATATTATAATATGTTATTATAATCATTTTAAAACCATTTTCAATAATTTATCTATCCTATAAAAAATTAAATCATTGTGTGTGTGTTTATACGACTTACCGTCTCCACGCTGTGGTTTAATTTGATTTTAATCACCACATTACTTGGATGGGTATAATTTTTGAAATATATATATTATACTTATTAAATTATTTTTATTCTGTAAAAAATTAATATACCATCTACATTCTTACCATTTCACCATTAAGGGAATGATATCGTCGCTCGTGCGTACATACGACCTGCTGTCTCCATGATGTGATATGATTCATTTTCCATGTTTACCATTAAATAATGATTATAAAAATGAATATAATGAGTAAATATGATATATATGGCCTTAATATAATTATTTATATGATGGAACTATTTCCTATACACAAGAATCAAGACTTTCATGATAAAACATGCACAAGAAAATAAAGCAGTTAACACCCGAAATAAGGGTAATAAAGAAATATTATTAAAAAGTGGGTGATAAAATGATATAATAGGATAATATATGATATAAAATATATTAATATGGTTATTTTGTAAATTAATAACATGATTTTAACCATTATACATGTGGTTAATTCATGTTCAACTAAAGGAAAGCACCAGGTAAGGTTTCTCGTCTCACTTTTATTTCTTTGAGATATGCCTAATTCACCACTTATTTCTATTGTGTGGAGTAATGAACCTTTGGTATATCATATAATTTATCTATTTATCTTCATGGTATTTAATGATTCATTTTATTATTATTAATTTTATGGGGTATTCTATTTGTCTGATTACAAAGTGGTAATGGATATCTTAACACAATTTCCATTCATTGTGTTAAACCTATACTTTATTGAGTATGTCATGATAAGATTATGTGTGAAATGATTTTTTATTATCTAATTTTGTATTTCCTATTGTTTTATATATATTTATATTTAATACATATAATCAGTTCATTTGATTAATTCTCACTTCAATGATATGATATTTATATGGGTCTTTTCTCAATGTCACTTCATTGAGGCATATTTTAATATCACACACCTAATTTCTATTCTAGGATGAATATATTTTCCATTGATTTATTTATGATAAAAATTCATTGAGAATTTCATTTCTATTAAATATCCATATTTATTATATCATGGATATAAAAATTATTTAATCCATATACCATTTCTAATTAAGGTGTTTAGTTTGACAGTTATTTAATTAATTGGGAAATAATGTTAAATATTTATCTTCTATTCAATACAAATATTTTTTTATAAGGAATATTTTATATAAAGTAAATCAATTATTCGATATATGAGGAATGATTTGGACATGAAAGACAAAGATTAGTTATTGGTTAATGAAATCCACTCAATGGATCAGTAGTCTCATGGAAATAATCAGTTGGATAGACTTATTTAAATGGGGTTTTACCCATAATGATTAAACCTTTTTGTGAAAGGTATTGATGTTAAATATTTTAAGTTCCTGAGAAACATGAAGTCCAATAAATAAACATTGTATTTATTCATAATTTAGTTATTTTCCATGATATTTTCACTATGATATTCTGTTGATTCAGTTTATTCTCATGTTATTAAATAAATTGTGTTTTAAGTTATTTTTCCATATTTTTTATATTTATTGCTTCCTGGTAGATTCTTCTATAATTAACCCTTATTGATAATTTGAGCTCACCCTTTTCTTATGTTTTATTTTTCCTATAAATCTATGAATTTTACTATGTTTTTTAGTTCGTAATATTCTAGAGGTAAAAAGTTATTCCAAAAAAATTTATGTAGTAATTAAAGTTTTCAAATATAAGAGGGGAATCATGTATGTATCTAGTTTATTAAGACTACTAAACTATTAAGTCCTTTAGGACATGATTTCTTGTATCTGGTGACACTGTAAAGAAGTAAGACACCAACTCCCAGATATTGGAGCTAGGGTCTTTACATTTGGTGTCAAAGAAATTTTAGTGGAAACCTTGGGAACAAGATTTTAAAATAATCATAGCAAATATGATATCTATGATAATTTCTTATAGTATTTGAGAATTTTTACCATTAGTGATATTTTATTCTTTAGATCAATATTCACGATAATTTTGAGGAAATTTAGTCAGTTCTATTATTTATTTATGGCACATAATGGAATAAAGATAATCAATAACCGTTGTCAATGTAGGGATTTTCCCATTGAGAAAGCCAATACAGTTGGTATTGGAACTGAGAAAATCACGACCATATTAGGGATTCTTAATCAAGTTATGACGAATAAACTTTTCTAAATAAATAAACCACTTGTTCCAAAACATTATTCTCCTATGTTGGATCACTTCATGTGATAAAACCCCCATCATTTATTGGGACTACAATTCCCATGGCACCTAATAAATGGATTATATCCCTTGAAAAGATATTTCAAGCTTTAGTATGTAATGAAAGGGAAAATGTTATAATTAATGTGTATTTTATTAGATGATATGCTGATAAATAGTGGTCATTGATCCAAAATACTAAGGAAGAAGAAGAAATAAACAATATAGACTAGAGAGATTTTAAAGTAATATTCTATGGTAAATACTTCCCTCTTGAATAGTGAACCGATATAAAGAGAGAGTTCCTCAGCTTAAAGAAAAAGTTGGAATTTTTTTACAGAATATGAGGCTATCTTTAAAATACTATCCAGGTTTGATATGGGTTATATAAGTAGTCTAGAGATAAATATTTGTCATTTATTTGGAGGACTTAATAAAATCCTATAAAGGGAACTGATTTCCAAAACATTTTCATCATATGATGAAATAAGGTTATGTTCCATCAATATATAGAAGTAATTTTTGAGATCTTATATATTTAAAGGAAATTAAGAGAATGAGTTTTCATCTGAAAACCATGAAAAAGGATATGCGTCAAAGAATATGAAAAAGATGAAGAAATTTCCATTATGTGAGAACCATGGAAAGAATCACCATGGAAAATTCGTGAATGGAATGAGATTTATTTATATGCATAGATAAAAGGTTCATTAGGTTAAAGAATGAAAGGGTATGAAAGAAATCACATTTATTCAACGTTGCAGTTGCAAGGAGATGAGACATTATGAAAATGAATGCCTCAAGAATTAAGGAAGTATACACTAGAAGAGGTGTAGGGGAGAAGTTCAATCTTATAATAATGATATATTTGAACTAGAATTATTAAAGTGAATATGTATTTGGATTCAAGAATTATTTTTTATCTAGTCAAAGTAATCATTAGATATATAGGGATTGTATTACAATAATTCTTTTTTAAGGATTTTGAATCATGTCATGAATAATACTAGTAACTAAGAGAAGTGATTCTATTATAATATGATATTTTGAAAAACAAATTATTTTATAGAGATAACCATAAATATGTTCCCAATGTTGAGATAATAATGATAAAGAGATGTTTATGGGAAATTATTAGTGACCATGGGATTGGTTAGTAATTATATGGTGTATGAAGTATATTATATGTCTTGATTTGTGAAATATATTAAACAACTAGAGATTTTATTTTTCGAAGAATTCATGTTTTCATTATGGTCTTAAGGTGATAAAGGTATTAATATATTTTATATGTGAAAATAATAGAAACATTATATTGTTTGGGAAATATAATTTTATGTTGATTTTGGAAATTTAGTGACCTTTCTTCTAAATTTTTGGACTTTGAATTTGGATAGATATATTTTGGATGAGTCTAAATATTAAATACTTAGGGAATGAATTAAGTTGAAATTTGGATATTATTGTTTATTTATAACAGATATAACCATTTTTGTTTCAATAAATATTTAAAGTCCAAAATAATGACTTGTAGATATTATGATTCATTAAAGTGCTTCAGGTATGAAAAATTTATCTTGAATATCCATTTCATGGAATAATAAGTGAAAATAGATTAAAGAACAACCAAAGGATGAGATTATACTCATGATAAGGAAGAAAATAAAATATGTTTTTTTTCTCAAGTGCTTATCTGGATAGTAAAATAATTCATCAATTATAGGAAAATGATTTTGGGACAAAAACATTATCCATTTAATTTTATTACTAAGAAATCAATGATCTTTTAACCAATCACATATTTATATTTTTTTTATGTTTTTGTTTCTAATGAAAATGATCTCTATATCTCTCCATCATAACTTGATAGTTATATTTTTTCTTCTATATCTATATTTTAACGTTCCACTGATATTCTCCTATTCTAAATCCTAATTTTTTTTGGTGACCTTCATATTTCCCTTTACCTATTATTAATATGACGTTTTATTAACATTATTTATGATGTGGGTTTCCTATAAAGGAATTTTCAAATATAAACCTTTGATTTTTGAAGTGCAATTTATAATTTTGAGGATTCAATTTATTAAATGTGGGGAGAATGTAATACCCCATGATTTTACAGTATCTCTCTTTTTAAATAAATTTAATTTCTTCGATAGAATACGTAGCACCAACACTAAGTTTAAACAAACCATGATATACTATTAAATATCACCATTTTAACATGATCATTATAAAATAGCCATTAAATTGGTGGGTGTATATAGGATTAAATATTTTAAGAAATTTATATGAAGTTAATATTTATTAATGCTTAGTAAATATGAACTTAATTTTAAAGTCATTTATTCTTCAAAAATACATTTCTCCAAAATGATTTTCTTAATTTATATGAGTAAATATTATAATAAATTTCTAAAACTTATATAAATTAATTTTATAAGGATAATATCATTTTTGAAATCATCATATTAAGATTATCTTATAGTGAATTTTGGATAATTTTCTAAAAATATAATTTTTTTAAAGAATAATGAAAATTACAAAATTTTATAAAACTACATCAGAAGTATATCTATGATTTTAATTTGATATCAATGTAACTTAAGTACTCATTATTTTTATATAATATAATTAATTTCATTTTAATTATCCTTTTACATTATTTTAATATAAGTACATTTTTGGGTTTAAAAATGCATTTTCAATAAAACTATTTTTATTTTCATTTTTTAGGATTAATTTTAAATTAAATTATTTAACTTATGTGTTTTTAATTTTTAAAAATGGATTTAATTGTAATGACTCTTTTTTCCAAACAGCAATTTTGAGCAAAAATTTGATTTTTTTTCTTGCAGATGCTCTTGAGGGATAAAATGGTCTTTTAACCTAGAATATGATCTAGGATAATTTTTCTGACCACACTTTTGTCCCTAGAACAGGGTTTTCCCCTAGGGAATGATGTTGGTAGGGATATGAGCCATTCAAATTTTAAAATAATAATTAATATTTAACATTTAATAAATAAAATATTAAATTGTTCGCACTAGTTATTTCCACCATATATTTTGAAAAGAGTGTTAGATTGAGATTACATCTTTTCCATTGAGTCCAGAGTGGGGAGTTTAGCCCAGGCAAGGCATGAACTCAAGTTGGGCACTTGGGCCGGCCTAGACCTCATTTTATTTATTTTTCTTTTTTTCTTTCTTTTTTCTCCTTTTCTTTTCTTTATTCTCCTTTCCTCATTTTCTTCTTGCATATTCCTAGATGGATATCCTCCTATACCAATCGTCCAAGAGATAAAGTAGATTTATAGATAAAGGGAGAGCTGGAGGGAGGGGGAGGTACCACCGTGAATCCCTCAACGCACTGGTTCAACGTGTGGCAGCCATGGACCGCAAAATCGAATGAATCCTAAGTGGTTTCTACCCAAAGGTAGGTTTTTTATGTTATTACTAAAAAAACCCTTTATATTAATTGTCTTATAAATATAATCCCATTTTATTCTTATATGTGGAACCTAGTGGCCCTATTTTTTGTTTTGGGGGTTTAAACAAGGGTTTCAGGCGATCTGGAGGGTTTTTGTTCAGGAAAATCCGATAACATGGTGCGTGGTTCGGGGGGAACACATAATATGTTCTTCCTATTAGAGGAATATGATGTTTTGTAAGTACACTCCATGTAAAGGGGTGTACATGTCATGTACTGGTACTCAGTCGTGATGCTGAGTACCCGACCAAGCGAACCCATGTAGGGGCACACATTTGTGTGGAGTACATGGTCTGACCCCATGTGGGTGGAAAACCATGTAGAAGTACTTGACCTGATCAAGTAGATGGCCATGCCAATTGAGGGAAACATCCATGTACCCTGTGTAGTGTACACTCCATTTACCCATTTCACACACCATGTACCCGGGGTGTCTACACACCCAGGTAGATAAGAGTACATGACCATGTGGGGATACGGGAGTACATGTTATGTACTAAGGGTGACACGTCGTATACCGCCCCTTTTCAACCCTTTTGGTGTTTTTCATGAATTCTGGACTTTGAGTCAGAATTGGACCTATGAGTAGTCCATTATGAGTGTTTTTTTTCATAGATCACAATGGTAAGTCCTGTGAGGTGTTTAATGAATTCTGAGTGGCATTTCAGGCATTTTGTAAATGGAGAGTTTCTTCCTCCAGTAATCAAATTAAGTCACCTCTTAAGGGAGAGGATTGAACATGGATGATAGGTTGGGTGTCCAAAATAATCTAGTTGATATTCTATTCTATAATGGGCCATGAGATATCTCACTTGAACTATGGTTTGTAGCTTTGCTTCTGAGGATGTTCCCCTTGTGAGATGTGACCTTCTTCTCTATGATACCATGGGGCCAGTCGTTATCGAGGATCCTCTATAGGATTCCTTTTCTTATGTTTCAACCAATAGGATCCCATGTAGGATTCCTTTATATTGTATCTAGCTACCAAGGATCCCCTGAGGGTTGCCTTTTCTTATATGCTGATCTAGGTAGTCCCTTGTAGGATCCTTAACTTGTGTGCCATTTTGAGGATCCCAAGTAGGATGCCTGCATTTTATTTCTGTTTGAGGACCCTATGTTGGGTTCCTCCTTTATCTTTTCTAGATATGTATCCTAATTAGGATGCATTTTTTGGTGTGTTTGCCTTCGAATATCCCAAGTAGAATCCCTCTTTAGTGATTGTATTGAGGGACCCTGTGGGTTCCCTTTACTTGACCGACCCTGAGTTGTACGTTGGGTTTGGGTAGAGATGGTGTTTTGGTGTCACCTTAGAACATGTTCCGAACTGTTAGTCCCATGGGTCTATAGATGGAGTGTTGGGTTGGGTGTTTGATCCACCCTCACTTGTTTTTTATACCATTGACATTATTATTGTTGTTGGAGTAATATTTTCTAGAGGTGCTTCTTGGTTGGTGACTGTTGAGCCTGATGCAAAGTGTCTTTCTTTATTTTGGGATGACCATACATGCTTTCTGGGATCCGTATAGGCATGTGGGTGGGATAAAGTTTTACCCCATGAAAGTTAAATATAATTTATTTATGTTAGGAATTCTTACCTCATGGTAGTATCATCTATTTATGGATCAGACATATTCTTACCCCATTATAGTTATACTTACAATGGATAAAAGTTACTCTTACCCCATTATAGTTATACTTACAATGGATAGGGTTCATTCTTACCCCATTCCAGTTAAACTTACTATGGATGGGTGGCATTCTTACCCCATTCCAGTTAAACTTACTATGGATGGGAGGAATTCTTACCCCATTCTAGTTATAAATACTATAGATGGGAGGCATTCTTACCCCATTTCAGTTATACTTATGATGGATAGAAGGAATTCTTACCCATTCCAGTTATACTTACTATGGATGGGAGTCATTCTTACTCCATTCTAGTTATACTTATTATGGATGGGAGGAATTGTCACCCCATCCTAGTTATACTTACTATAGGTGGTAGGTATTCTTACCCTAATCCAATTATAACCTATATATCAACCTTTATATATATTAATTTGACTTGAATATACATTCCATCCATGGGATGATTCAAGGTTATTTTTATTGGTATTAAAGTCCCAAGGATCTACTACTATTTGTTTTAATGTTATTTGATTCACTTAATCATGAATGTCATATCTGTAAATGTATGTATAGGTATGTGACTATAAATACATACACCTATAGATATAGAAATCCATGGGGGGAACATTCACAATTTACCAGGATTACAGACCGAGGGTTCAACAGTGGTTTCAATTTTGATTTTCTACCCTTTTGGGTTGTGTCTTAGGGGGGTTGAGTAATTGTTTTTGCATAAACTTATAGTAGTACATTTACATGTTACTTTCCAGGGTGGCCTACTATGATTCTTTCTCACCCATGCACGTGAACCTCAGTGTATGTATAGACCTTATGTATTTTTTTTCAGGTTTATAATGAGTTTCATGATGGATAGGGATGAGGCCTAGTGTTGCATTAATCAATCAGAGCTGTTCGTGTGGTTCTTCTGATCAGGCTGGTGCAGTTCCACAATGTGTAGAGATCGAGTACGTGGTTTGGCTCAGAGTTAGTAGTAGAGCCCTATAATATTACTTTCATGTTTTTTTGAACTATTATATATATATGGTTGTCCCATTGGGTTATCATATTTGTATTTTATGACATACTTATTCAGGATTTTATAATTTTTTCATTTATTATCATAGGCTGTTCTATTTCAGTTGTTTATTACTTCCTTGATTTGTTTAATTTAAATTATGTATGATACATGTCTATTTTTTCTATATGATTACTTTGATATAATGAAATAGTCTCCCCACTATCACAATATAGTCCCTCACTATTATTCGAAAGCCTCTCGAGTACAATAGGTGCACTTGAGGCATTGAAACACACTAGATCAGAGAATTGGTTTAGTGGCATCCGAGTTGGGATGTTACAAAGTGGAAGCATAGATGTTATTTTCCCGGTCATTACTATTTATGATATGGTATATAAGAGTATTAGTAATGTGTCAAAAATGGTGTTGGATATCATATTGGTGCATTGAGAACACTTGTTCTGATCGAAAGTCCTAGATTCCATGGTATGAGATTGTTGTTCTGATATGCGATGTTAAATTTGTATATGATTTTCACTTTGAGTGATGCACATGTTGTCTGGATGTTATGATTTACTTTGTATCTATGGATCTTGGCCTTTTGTAAGAGGCTAGGGTGGATTTTGACTCTTGGTCGGTAAAGGCAATAAGTGTCTCATGCATCATATTCATAATGTAGGATTCACATCATATAGGCCAAATGGAGTGTGATTTTACTGACGTTTTAGAAATTTTTGTCCTACATAAACATCTATAGTTTGTTCTGTTAGTAGGTTATGTGGATCAACATTGAATAATTTTTTTTTGAGGATGATTACTTAATTATCATGCATGAGAGGTGTAGTGACCTAGTTGGTTGATATGCTATGTGATTCATTTTGTCGAACCCGTTGTAGGGTATTGTTTCTCAGGTATATGGTTATCTAGTAGAATCACTTAGTAAAGAATTGATAGATACCATGACTTTTCTTATGAATTGGACCTCAAGGTGGTATTTCCATATATTGATGCCTGGTGAGTGTCAATTTATTTTCCCTTATTCATTGGTTTTGTGACCTCTAGGGAGTAGTTCCTTCTAAAGATGTTCAAAGAGGATCAGGACCTTGTAGGTTGTGTCCTTAGATTTTGATGCATCAGCTTGGGTGTTTTTTTGAGTCTATCTTCGACAAGAAAAACTATTCGAGTGTCTATCCTGGTCTACTAGTATTTTTGTAGTTTCTAAAATAGTTAGAGCATAGGTAGATGCTCATTACTGGAATGACACTGTGTGATGGGCGGTCGTGGAATAAATCATGGAATAAGTGAGGTGCTCAATTTGGAAGAGGAGTTCCAAAGAAACTTCTGTCTTGTGAAAATGAAGTTCTGTTTAGAACCATCAACTTATCTTTGTAATGGATTACTCATTGGATTATGATTTTGGTAATAAAGACACATACTAGTTTCATGTGGTATCTTTTGAATTTAAATCAGTGAGTGGTTAGGTGCGAGCCAAGAATTGATGTTTTCTAGAATTTTCATGGGATTTAATCTTAGAAGTTGAGTGGAATCTCCCATGTTGTACGGGTGACATGGTGAAATGAATTGGGTACCGTGATATGGTTGACTCATGGATGAATCCTGGTCAAGTTTTGATAGGTTGGTGAGTGTGGCTCAGAGGGAGTTGTGCATGACCCTTAGTGGAATCTTAGTGTACTCTTTTTAGATATGATCATTCTCTATATTGATTTATCTTGAGTATGATGATAGAGTGTCATCCCTATTCAGAGTCCCTTTTTTATTCTCAATGTTCTTCCCTGGTAGGGAAAATAACCCATTGAGGTTGCACTGGAGGAGTGGTGTAAGGTAATCCATATGGTGGAGAGTGCACCATTGGCCACTTGAGGGTGGTGAACCTTTTTTTCAATTTTACATGGGTGTTTTTCATGATCTATTGAGCTCATGGTTTTCTTATGAGATGAAGATTAGGGTAACCCTATGGTGGGGGTTACTAGATCAGTCACAGTTAAATGTCTTCTGTACAGAAGGTAGTTGTTGATGCAATGAGGATGATCATTAGAAAATATAGATAGCTGGGTTGTGCAGATGCTCAGGTTGATATCATGGCTTCCAGTCTTTTTTTTCCAGGCTTCTCTAGGATGAGAATATTTATGGTGGAGATTTTGTAAGGACCTGTGTTTTTTTGAACTACAATTTTGAGAAGAAATTTGAATTTTTTCTTTCAGATGATCATGAAGGGTAAAATGGTATTTTCACCTAGTATATGATCACATATAATATTTATGACCACACCTTTGGTCCCAGAATAGGGTGTTTACCCAGGGAAAAGAGTTTGGTAAAAATTTGAGCCATTTAGATTTTAACAAAATAATTAATAATTAATAATTAATAAATCAAATATTAAATTGTTCACGTAGGTTCATTCAGCTATATATTTTTAATGAAGTGTCTGATTGAAATTCCATCTCTTCCATTGATTTTGGAATGGGGATTTTATCCTAGGAGAGGTATAAACTCAAGATTCCATCTCGACACACCGATTCAACGTGTGGAAGCCGTGAACCACAGAATCAAATGAAGCTTCATTGGTTTCTTCCCAAAGGTAGTCCCTTTAATTGTTTACCAAAAAACCCCTTTATATTCAATTTTTTCTAAATATAACCCCCTATTATGCTTTTATGTTCCCCTTAGTGGCCCAATGTTTTGTTTTTGGGGTTTAAATGGGGGTTTCGGGTGATTCAGAAGGTTTTCGTTTGGGAAAAACTAATAACACAACATGTGGTTCAGGGGAAAATGCTGTGTGTTCTTCTCATTTAGGGAAGATGAAGTTTTGGATGTACACACTGTGTACAAGGGTGTACACATGGTGTATTGGTACATGGCCGTGTAGCCAAGTACCTGACCTAGTGTACCTGTGTAGGGGAATACAACCATGTGGAGTACATAGTCTATCCCCTTGTGGGTGGAAGGCTGTGTAGAAGTACACAAGCTGGACAAGTAGATGACCATGTTGGTTGAGGGATGCAAGAATTTACCCCATGTAGTGTACACACAGTGTACCCATTTAACATTCCATGTACCTAGGGAGTCTATATGCCCATGCTGGACAGGGTACACGACCATGTGGGACTATTGGAGTACACATCGAGTAACGAGGGTGACACATCATGTACTACCCCTTTTCAACCCTTTGGGGGGGGGGTTTTCATGCCTTTTGGACCCGAAGTTAGAATTGAAATTGATTGTAGCACATTATAAGTGGGTTTTTTCACATAGATCACAATGATAAGACATGTGAGGTGTTTCAGGACTTCTGAGTGGTGGTTCAAGCCTTTTGTAATTGAAGTGGTTCTTCCTTCAATAAATGAATTCAATCATCTCCTGGGGGAGATACTTGAACATGAATGATAGGTTGGGTGTTCATACCAATATAGTTCAGATTATATTGTGACATGGGCCATGATATCTCTCTCTTGAACTATGATTTGTAGTTATGACTTTGAGGACGTTACCCTTGTGATATGTTCCCTTCTAGCCTATGAGGCCATGAGAACAGTCATTATCGAGGATCCCCTGTAGTATTCCTCTGCTTATTTTTTAACCTAGATGATCCAAAATAAGATGAATCTATATTTTATCTGGACACCAAGGTTCCCCTGAGGGATTCCTTTTCTTATATACTAATCTATGGAGTCTCTTATAGGATCCCTAACTTGTGTGTTGTTTTGAGGATCTTGAGTGGGATGCCTCCATTTTCTTTCTATTTTAGGATCCCGTGCAGATTCCTCCTTTACTGTTTATAGCTAAGGATCCCAAGTTGGATTCCATTGATTTTGTGCTTACCTTAGAGGATCCCAAGTAGGATCCATCTTTAGTGTTTGGCTTGAGGTACCCCATAGTTTCCCATTTCTTAGACAACCCTGAGTTGTAAATTTGGTTTGGGTAGAGATGGTGTTCGAGTGTCACCTTAAAACCTGTGCCAAACTGGTAACCCATGGGGCTGTGGCTGGAGTGTTGGGTTCGGATTTGGGCCACCCCCACTCATTTGATTATATCTTTGACATTTTTATTATTATTGAAATGATGTTTCCCAAATGTGGTTCATAGTTGGTGGTTGTTGATCCTGACGCGAGACATCTTACTTTCTTTTGGTATGCCCAAATGTGATTCCTAGGATCCGTAGACGCATGTGGGTTGGAGGAAATTTTACACCATGCCAGTTATATATATGTTATGGATGGGAGGCATTCTTACCCCATTCTATTATCTTATATTTATGGATTGAAGGCATTCTTACCCCATGCTAGTTATAATTACTCTGGATGGGAGGCATTCTTACCCCATGCTAGTTATACATACTATGGATGGGAGTAATTCTTACCCCCTAACAATTATACTTACTATTGATGGGAGGAATCATTACCCCATTCCAGTTATACTTACTATGGATGAGAGGCATTCTTACCCCATGCAAACATCTTCTATTTATGGATTGGAGACATTATTACACCATGCCAATTATACTTACTATGGATGGGGGGCATTCATACCCCATTACAATTATACTTACTTTTGATGGGAGGCATTCTTACCCCATACCAGTTATACTTACTATGGATGGGAGGCAATATTACCCTATGGCAGTTATACTTACAATGTATGGGAGGCATTATTAACCCATGCCAGTTATACTTACTATGGACAGGAGATAATCTCACCCCATGCTAGTTTTAGTTACTATGGATGGGAGGAATTATTACCTCATTCCAGTTATACTTACTATGGCTGAGAGTAATTATTAACCCATGCCAGTTATACTTACTTTGGGTGAGAGTAATTCTTACCCCATGCCATTTATAATCAATATATCCACATTTATATATATATTAAATTGTCTTAAACATAAATTCCAGCCATGGGATGATGCAAGGTTATGTCAATTGGGATTAGAGACCCAAGGATTGAATACTATTGGGTTTTTATGTTATTTGGTTCACTTACTCATGAATCTCATATCTATGAATGTATTTATAGTAATGTGACTATACATACATACACCTGTAGATATAAAAATAAAATGGGGAAATTACCCTGTTGACCAGGATTATGGAACCAGGGTTTAACTATGGTTTCACTTTTGGTTTACTACCCTTTTGGGTTGTGTCTATGTGGGGAAATGTAGCTATGTTTTCGTACACTTATAACAATACATTTATATGTTGCTTATCTGGGTGGCCTACTGAGATTATTTCTCACCCATGAAAGTTCAGATTAGTGAATGTGTAGACCTTATTTCTACTTTTTAGGTTGTTCAAAATTTCTATAGTAGATATAGATAAGGCATAGTGTTGCATTGATTGAGTGAAGATGCTTGTGTGGTTCTTCTGATCGACCTAGTACAGTTCCACAATGCCTGGAGATCAGGTACACGGTTTGGATCAGAGTTAGTAGTAGATCCCTATACTTTTACTTTAGTTTTCTTTTGTACTCCTGTATCTGTATGGTTCCCCCAGTGGGAGACCAGTGTTGTATTGTATGACATAGACATTTGATATTTTAGAACTTTTTCATTTATTATAAATGTATATTTTATCTCAATTGTTTATTGATTACACACTCTATTTACATTCCACTATGTATGATACATAGCTATTTCCACTATTCGATTACTCTGATATGAGGGAATAGTCTCCCAACTATCACACCCTAGGTCATTGTGTCTTGTTGGTAGCCTCTGGAATACGGGTAGGCATGATTCAGGCATTTTAACCCACCATCTCGGAGCACAGGTTTAGTGGAATATGGGTCGGGACGTTACATCAATATTAATATTAAAAATGTAATTTTTTTTAAATATTTCTCTTTTATTTTTGACCAATTTGAATATTAACCTTGGTAATTTTTGTTACCATGGTAAAGGGAAAATTAAGTAATTTAGGTTAAAAATAAAATTATAAGGATAAGAAAACGAACCTAAAACTTTCCTAAATATTTTTGGATGATTCCATTTTATCCATAATCAGTTAATGTTCATTTATATGAACATTTATGGACATTTTTATGGGGTTCCTATATTTATAATATTTCAATTAAAAAAATTCAAAGATGTCACTATTTTTTTTTAAAAAATATGATGAATATAAATCCATTATTTTTTAAAATACTGTTTATAGTATAAGATAAATTCTGGATAACACCATATTAAAAATATTATAGTTATTAAAAAAATTCAAAGATGTCACATTCATATTTTTAATAACTATAATATTTTTAATATGGTGTTATCCAGAATTTATCTTAGACTATAAATGGTATTTTAATAAATAATGGATTTATATTCATCATATTTTTTTTAAATTTTTAGTGAATCAATATTTAGCTTAAATTCTTTCATTACATTGATGTTGCTATTATTTTATTAATGTAAATATCAAATAAATGATATTAAAAATGTTAAAATAAATATGATTTGAGATAATTAATGTAATAAAAATATTTTATAGATTAAATTTTCATTTTAGGGATGTATTAAAATATTTTGTTATAATATATCTTTGTTTTTTGATTTTTTAACATTCAATTTAATTAATAGTTCGAAAATCAACATTAATGATATTTTAAAATAAATAATATTTTTTTAAATCAATAAAAATTCCTAAAAATATTAAATATGACGAAATAATTATGATAAGGTTTAAAATTCCATAAGTTGTCCATTTTCTTGGTAGTTTAGTATTTTATGGTAACTATATTTACTTTCAAAGAGTAAAAATGCATGTTTTTATGGTAAGAGTTAAATGAATTAAATAAGGGTTAAAACCAAAAGATAAATGTAAGAATATTAATTAAACTTGTAAAAAAATTATATTATTCAATTATTTCTACCCATACTTATCTAATATTGAAAATAAATCATTTTGGATCTATTTTTTATTGAAAATTAATTGATATTAATTTAATATTTAGAGAGTTACTAAAAGTTCCCCTCACCTCAATTATAAATTCCTCATTTCTTCCCACCACATTGAGAATTATATCTCACCCAAAACCTATATATTTATATTTTAAATATCCTTATTCATATTATTTAGGTTATGGTCCTTCCAAAAGACCTACACTAGGTCCCTTAAGAGAATTTATAATGGAAGTATACAAAAAAATAGGTAATTGTCTTCACCGACTCTTTCAAGTTTATTTTTTCTTATAATTTATATTAATGTGTTTATTCCATGATAAAGTAATAAATAAAATGAAATATATATTATAATATTTGATTATGATTATATTATAACCATATTCCATCCTTTATCCATCCTATGAAGGATGAATGCACTACGTGTGCATATGTACGACTTACCATCTCCATGCAGTGGTGTAATTTTTTCATCACCACTATACTTGGATGGGAATAATGATAAAAATAATGGATATATATGATAATTATGACAACAAATATTTTCTAAAAAATTACTATACCATCCATTTCCTTACCCTTTCACAATTAAGGGAATAATACTGTCCCTCGTGCGTACGTACAACATGCCGTCTCTACGATGTGATGTGAATAATTTTCCTTGTTCACCATTAAATAATGTTTATAAAAATTTATATAATGAATTAATATGATATATATGACCTTAATATAATTTTTATATGGATAAATAATATCTTATGTACAATAACCAAGACTTACATGAAAAAACATGCATTGGAAAATGAAGCAGTTAACACCTGAAAAAAGGGTATTAATGAAATATTATTAACAAGAAGGTGATAATATGATATAAGAGGTTAATATATGCTATAATAAATATTTATATAGTTATTTTATAAATTAATAATATTATTTAAACTATTATATAAGAGGTTAAATCACGTTCAACTAAAGTAAAGTGCAAGGTAAGAGTTTCTTGTCTCACGTTTATTTTTGTGTTATATGCCTTACTCACCACTTATTAATTTTGTGTGATGTACTGATCCATTGATATATCATATCAAGAAAATATTTATTTTCATGTTATTTAATGTTTTATTTTATGATAATTAATTTTATGGAGAATACTATTCGACTACAAAGTTGTAAGGTATTTCTTAACTTAATTTCCATTCATTAGGTTAAAATTATGCTTTATCAATTATTTCATTCAAAGATTATGTGACAAATGAATTTTTATTATCTTATAATATATTTAAACTTTATTATGTGAATTTACATATAATACATATAATTTATTCATTTTATTAATGATAACTTCAATGATATGGTATTTTTAAGGGGCTTTATCTCAATTTCACTTCCCTGAGGAATATTTTAATATTATGCACATAATTTATTTTATATAGTGTATATACTACCCATTTATTTATTTATGATCATCATTCATTTGAAATGTCATTTCTATTAAATATCCATATTTCTTGTATTAAGGATATGATTATTATCAATGCCATATACAATTTTTACATATGGTGTTTACTTTAAAAGTTATTTGATTAACTGGGAAGTAATGTTAAATACTTATCTTCTATTAAATTTGGATATATATTGATAAGGCATATTTTTTATAAATTAAATAGATTTTTCTATAGAAAATAAATGATTTAGATTTGAAATACATGGGTTGGGGGTTGGTTAATGCAATCCCCTCAATGAATCAGTAGTATCATGGGGAGAATATGTTGGCTAGCCTTATTTAAATTGGAATTTAACCATAATTATTAAACCATATTGTGAAAGGTGTTTACGGTAAAGGCATCATGTGCCTGAGAAACATCACATCCAATAAACATGCATTACCTTCTTTTAATATTCAATTCTTTTCCATGATATGTTCACTATGATATTATGTGTGGATTTATTTTATTCTAAAGTTATTTAATGGAATATGTTTTCATTTATTTAACTTACCATATTGTTTATGTTTATTGATTCCTAATAGATTTTTTATACTTAAACCTTTTTGAAAATTTGATCTGACCCTTTTCTTTTGTTTTATTTTCCCCCGGAATCCATAAAGTGTACTATGATTGTTATGAAAGGATATGTTAGGGGGAATAAAGTTATTCTAAAAAATGTATTTGGTAATTTGAGTTTTAAATGTATTAGGGGAATTATGTATGTATCTAGTTTACTAAGACTACTAAACTATTTGGCCGTTCAAGATACGATTCCTTGTATCTTGTGCCAATGTAAGGAAGTAAGAAACTAACTTCAAGTTACTAGGGGTAGGGTATTTACATTTGAGATGTCCATAATTAAAGAGATAATGTTTTCCATGGTTTATAGGAGAATCATGTAAAAAATGGTAAAATTAATTGTTAATAAATATATTTCAATAAATAAACAAGAGGATTGTAATAGGAGATTCAAGTATAATGAAAAAATTAGTAACTACCCAGATGATGTTTTTCAGAGATGTTGATGATAATAAGGTTGATGTAACAAAATATAGAAAATCATTGGAAGCTTATTGTAACTAGATATTACATGTCTTGACATTATGTTTTCCACTTTTCAAATTTTATATTACCAAACAGTCCCAAAGAAATATAGTTTCTAACACTGAAGATGATTTTTAATTATATAAACAACATAATGTATTTAGAACTATTTTATCATAAAAAATCACAACTAGAGTTATTTGGATATACATATGTAGATTTAACCGGTTCAACGAATGATAAAAATTCTATATCGGGGGTTTTATTTTATATTATATGAGTATATAATTACTAGAAAAGAATAAATACTATATTTCACTAATCCCTTTTGAAGCTAGTTTTATGTTAATACTAAACCTTGTACAAAATTTATTGGTATAAAAAAATAACTTGAGAATATTGGAGTTGATGTCAGATATCCTATAGAAATCAGGTGTGATAAATCCAGTACTATTGGCCTTAGAAAAAATAAACTCCATCAATAAAGGAAAAATACTATTGAGATAAATAATCACTTAATAATGGATAAGGTTTAGAAAGGGATGGTGAAGTTATATTACGTGTTAATATAATATCAGGTTGTAAGAATCGTGATAAAGGAACAACCCAAAACCGATTTTGAGAGGAATTAGTTGGTTCTTAGTGTCTAACCATCTCCATCCAAACATTTGGTTTGGAGAAGTATCCCAAAATATATTATAAAATTTATATTTATATAAAGTTATAATGATTATCTTAAATTAAATTATTGGTTGTTTAACACTCATTTCTTTTTAGAGAAGTAATTTTTTGGTAAGTCGACAAAGTGTTATAAGTTATCTATATGTTTTGTAGGTGAATTTTTCAACAATATAGATGAGATAAAGACGATTTGGAGTGTTTTATTATTATTGAAAAAGGGGGATATTTAAAATTTTAAGATTTTGGGAGGGGGGGGAGTGCATGAACATATATTCAGGAGAAGAAACATAGTTTTGAAGTTTAGAAGGGAATAAAAAACATGTAAGTGATTTCATGTGAAAATTTTAATTTGAATCTTATTTCTCACAATGATATTTACTCATTTGGTATAAGAGTTAATGATTGGTAAATCATTGAGGCACTATATAGAGGCTAGAATCTTTATACTATATTTATGGTTATATTTTTAGTTTTTAGTTTATGATGGGTTGAATCAATTGTGAAAGAGTTTTAAAAAAACCTAACATGAGATATTATTAGAAAAATCCCATTATATTATTTTGGATCAGGTTAACTAAAAATAATATTCAATAAAAATATAAAGTACCTTAATAATTCATTAAGAACCTATAACATGAGGTTTGGAGGAGTTTTGGAAGAATTTTGGAGGAATCTAGTGTTCTAAAAGTTATGAAGAAACTATTTGTATGGAAGTTATGAAGAAGGTGGATATTCTGAATGTTACTCTAAAAGTGGATATAACAAAACTTATTTTTATGGTAAATAGTTTAGAAAATTTGATGAAAATGTTCCAAAGGATGTTTTCAAGAGTAAATGAATATGGTTTAGAATTTATCTAGAATAAAAGCTGTAAAAGTTAATGAAATAGAATTATAGAAGTTATTTTGGAATTGAAGATATATATTATGGGGTTCCCAAAAAAATTTCAAATACAGAGTGTTTATTATAATACATAAAGTTCACCAGACCAATATATAAGAGTAATTAGTCCAAACTATTAGATAATTAAAAAAATATTGAAGGTATCATAATATTTTTAAAGGTAATTTTTCCAATTACTAAGATTCATTTTCATGGAAAATTCCTACACATTAGTGTAATTTTCCTAACAAAGGGAGATACAATAGACTCATTTATACATTAAAGGGAGATTCATAGTGGACATTTAAATTATTTTTTGAGGTTAAGACTCATCACTAGTCCAATTCATAAGAGTAATTTCCATGGTATGTATGCTTTATATATGTGATAGAGGTGATACATAAGGGTCATTCCCTTTCCTATTTGTGGTGAACAATCGTTCTTGTGTAGTTTATGATACGTATTATATCATTGAATATAGTTTATGTTGTAACCTATTGTTGATGTGTTTATATCCTATAAGTTTTTTCTACACTATGAAGAGGCTTAGACAGATATAAATGGTTATTTATATTTAGATATTTCCAAGCCTTGGAAGAAGCTCATGCCCCAATAGGTTAGAGAATCACTATATGTTAATCACGGAAGATCACATAGAAGGTAAGCCTAAGAATTATGAGAATATAAATAGAATTTAAAGATCCCTAAATAATGGGAGAATGATTCAGGATATTATGCTGTGAAGTTAACATTTATAAAATCATGTTGGAAAATATTTTAGAAAAAATATTCAAGCTATTTTGTTAATGCTAAAAAGGAATATAATAAAATAAAGATGATAAACATACTAATGATTTTGAAAAAATATTTTTCAGTCAAATAATGTATTAAGAATAATTATAAATATTTTTTGTAAGATTGAAGAGGTATTGTAGACCTGTTCTTGAAATTCAAATAAGAAGAGATGAGAGATACATAAGGCTATATCACCATATGATCAAGGAGTATAATCAAGTGGATGAAAATAGAGTTGTTTGTTGTGCCCTCACTGGTTAATATCACTATTAATTATTCATTAAACACACACTATTTTTTATATATTTAATGAGTTCATTATTGTAAGGAGGTATATGATTTATCCATTTATTTAATTATATTATTAAACTTATATAGTCTGTAAAACCACTTAAAATTGTAAAACAAGAAGTGTGCTTAGTGATTATGGTACATCAACACATAATTAATGTATGTTCCTTGGATTATCCTTATTTGGATAAAACATATAAAATTTCTTATGTCCCTATTCATTTGTTCTATTACTTTATATAAATTATGATGAAGATAGAAGTTATTACTAATTGTAAAATAATATTTTTTTTAAAGTTCTGTTTCTTAAATATTAACATACCTTGATTCGCCCTAAGGTATTTATCTTTATTGGGACCAAAAAGTTAAAACACTATATTATTAGGGAAATGGATGGAATAATCTCTAACTTTAAAAATAATATATATTCCATCAACTAAGAATACATTTTCATGTAAGAACACTAAATTGATACCACTGATATAAGTCCCTCTCACTCAAAGGAGGGGTATGGGGCCACCATCATAGATTGATGGTGAGAAATGTCACCCAATCCAAACTAGACTCAAATATTTCAAGGATAATTATTCAAGAAATTAATCCATCATCTAAACATGATATTTTTTAGAAAGGGGTGTTAGAAAAAAGACCATTATTTTTCCACTTTGATCTTATTAACTTCCATGAATTAAACATCATAAAGAACAACTATAACTCCATGAATCCAGAAATCACACTATGAGAGCTCACTACAAAACTAGTGCTTTTATAGTAAGACAAGGAATTAATAAAACACCTAATAACATCCTCTACAAAGTGATACTAAAATATTTATTCCATGTTTTCTAGAAATATATCAAGGGTGTCAAGGATTATACATTGAAACAACTGAACATCATATCTGAAATACTATATGAGGTATACATTACCTTAAATAACCATGGATAAATTTCTAAGAAAATCTGACACATTCCTTCATAGTCATGGGGGAAAATCATTAACTACACCTATAGATCATCTGTTCTTACCATCTAGTGGGTATATGGCTGTGACTTCTAGAGGGATGTATTTTCTCACTTTACCTAGGAGGATCCCACTCACCATTGAAGGTAGAACTCGAATCATTTACTCAACTATATAATACTTTTAAATACTATAAGAAAGGTAATAAATATATATCAAGGATAGTTCCCCTGGGTCTCATTTTTTCATGAATATATCCGTTGAAATATATCCTTATCTACTAAGGATGAACTGAATTCACTAGAAAGAGTGAGTGAGGGATGATCACTAGAAGTATCTTATTGATAGGATCTGGATAGGGGTTTCATTATGAACTCTATACCCTAGAAAAAATGGGGAAATAATTTTAACTTACACTTGCATTGAATAGTTTAAGGTTTTGTGAAGATAGGAAAGAAATCATTCCTCAAACCATACTGGATATCACATGACCATAGTTATCCATGAAGAGCTTCTCTTCCTAGAATTATCAGTCTATCGACACTTTATTTGGGAATACAACGTTAATGGAGTTTTGTTAGAGAACAAAAAAAGAATTAATTATCTATATGAATTCTATATATAAACTTCAATTTTGATTAATATTGTCATAAATCATTTACAAGTAATACTTCTTATGGTTTGGTGGACTCGATGCATACTCAAACATGGTTGTGCTGTCATATAGAGGATCTATCATCTCCAAAAAATAAAATTCCCTCAAAATATCTAGATTTAACACCATCCTATAAATTATATCAAACTCTAGTCATGGTATAGTAGTATCAGCATGGGTTTGAAAGAAATATTATCCACTAATAGCTCATAATTATATGCAGAGAACATGACACTAGAATCACAATATAGTTTCCTGGTGTCTAAACTAGATAAATTACATTCTACACTAAATCCAATAAATCCACTACCATGTGAGAATTAAGGTTAACTAAAATTATTGAAATAATATAATTTTGAACTCATAAAATGCACCCAACCTATGAGTAGTCTCATCTATCTTATTTGGAATTATAATCCACTCAATATGAGCATCTTCAATAAGAATAAAATCACGAGAATTTACCGCTACTCATGAAAAAAATAACACTTATTTGAGTTTTAAAATCAATTAATCATCCGTTAAATAATTAGTGGAGAGAGGCTGAATCCCTTAAATGGGATTTTTTAACCCTTACTCTAAATATTAATGTGAAACTTGTGGCTAGAATCTATCTTTTGATAGGATGATCACATAAGTATTATATTCTATATTAATGAGATGACCCAAGAAAAAGATGAAATATTACAACAGAACAATATATGATGCATTTACCATCATGAATTCACCAAAAAACTGCTACCTTAGAGTTATATGTCTGTAAATATATTATAAAAGTCTTGGTGAATGGATACATTGATTTTCACACAAACACTACGTTCCCTAGATTGATAACTGAACCAATAATATTTTAAAACCATTATGTTAAATTCATAAACCAATCCTTATAATTTCACAATCTCCAAAACATAATATATAGTACTCAAAATTCTCTAATAACACTCCAACATTACTCAATCCATCAGGGTCCTTTTTGGGCTGGTAGAAATCCATGTTTTCCACCCCAAATTCACCTCAAATAGGCCAAGGGGTAACAACTTACACTAAGAAGGCATAATGATACATGAAAGTCCTTATCTAATATTAATCTACAATGGATATACATATCTAATATAAAAAAATATCCTTAAAATATATATATATATATATATATATATATAAACAATTTAACTCTATAAAATTCATGCATGAGACATCACATGATAAGAATAAATTTACATAGGAAAATGCCATAGGAATAATACATTTGACAAAGTCTTTGAACCCAAAAAATAATAAATAAGGAAATAGTATCCCAGTTAAAAGGACTCATAGACAAATCTCCATATTTAGTGGTCACCACCTACACTATGGTTTTTAATGTTCTGCTAATATTTAACTCTAAACTAGCCACACTTGCTCCAGGGTCTCCTAGACCATCTCTAAAGTATGCATAATCTACATAGAAAAAATGTTCTAAGAAAAGATATACATGGGTTAATATAATCATACATGGTAGGATAAAGAAAAAATAAAAAATATATACAAAGAAATAAGTTATATCAATCTTTATAATAAGAAAGTAACAAGAAATTAAACAAATAATGAAAAATTTCTATATAATTAGAAGTCACAGGGGCACATAAGGATGTCTCAGTCATCTCATATCTAATATATGATGAATCATATCCCATTAGAATCTAGGGATGTTAATAGTGTTTAAAGGATAAAAAATTCATAGCTAAATAGCCTATCTTTAAGTCACATATCAAAGGAAAACATGAATGCCAGAGAACTCATTATGTCCAAAACAGCCACACTACTTAGCCTTCTCATATAAACACCCTAAATCATTATGTAAACCTATGAATCTCTATGGTATGTGCATATTTTGAGGGATTACCACACCCTATCAACCATAAATACTATCTCAACACTCTAAAAACACTTTTATAAGTCATACCTTATCCAAGAATATGAACTATTAAAGGGAGTACTAAACCATATTTTATATAACTACTTAGCCATGTGAAATATCATGTGTATCATAAAAAATATAGAAAAAGAACCATATCACAATGATGTATGTGTATCACTCTATAGAGTATCAAACCCTCATTGAAAACTCACACCTCATTAAGTAATGAACATCAAATGATAGAGTACCCAATTCTATAGATAGAGAACCAATGACCTGATAGTGGGAGAGTTTATTACTTCATCACCTCTATAGGGAACTTGTGACTTTTTGGTCCCAAAGGAGTACTAAACCCATAACCAAATATTGAGGATCCATTCCATGAGTATATAGAGTAGTGCTAAACTCCTTACAAATACAGGGGATCGAAGCCCTCACATTAATATGTCACCAAGGGAGTAACCAATATCTAATTTTATTTGATTATATCCCCTATCCCATTTTTACCTCAATGTATTTAAAATAATTTAAATACCTAATAAACCTTGTAAATGGTCATTGATGGACAATAAGATCATACAGTCATGTTCTCTATGGAAAATAAAAAAAGATTGATCATTTACATTCCTAATTATAACATTTGGTTGAGAATATATATAAAAACCATATAGTAGAAAGAACACAGATTTTACATCCTCAATACATAGATTGTGAGACCTGGTCATAGGTTAGGAATGTACTTTTATCATTCCAACAATTTAATCCAACCATTATAGTGTATCCCAATAGGATAAAAAATGTATGGAACTTACAAGAGAATCGGTATGTATAGTATGTTTCCCAATTCATTTATAACCAAACTACGTGGTATGTATCTATGTTCATATCTTGTGTAGTCCATGGAGCTCACAATGAGCATTTACATTTCCTGAAGACATGTCTTGTATCCCAAACATGGTGTGTACTCTAACTAAATTCTATTTATTCTAAATGGGATAATTGGGCATTCACATTGCCACACCCAAAGTCATGTTTTTAAATTTGTACACAACATGTACCATGGACTACATAACATGTGTTCCCAGGTGTGAATCTTAGAATATACCACTATATACACCTAGTTATGTGGCTCAGTATACATGGAAAGTGTGACTTGGGAACTATTCATATAATACTCATCCAACCCTTGTAGCTAGAAATGACCTTACAAGGAATGTTATTTCCATCACATGTCATGTAATAATTATATACCATTAAAACCTTAGTGGTGCATGAAAATATAATATATGTATTTCTATATTTACACTACATAACATTTAGTTTGAAATATCATTTCCATTACCATTTCACCCCATAATTTCTCCCTCTTTCATTGCCTTATGCATCACCTCTACCACTCATCATGCCACTTGTAGTGTCCATACACCCCCAATATCCTTTATGGAACTCAATATTTTTCTTCAAATTCTCTCAATCTATCCAATCATGATTTATATTTATTCTTAATGGTCGAAAAATGGTCATGATCCTCGACCCACCAGTAACTGAGAACCCCTATAACCACCCTAACAATGACATGCCCTGATCCACTGTATCCTACAATAATAAAAATTCCATCCATTGATCCCACCATTAAAAATTTCAAAGGACAATAATAATTTTTTGATTCTCTACAAAATGGGAAGGGTGAAGAGAAAGGGGGAGAAAATATATAGTGGATAGTTCCAATATCACAACTTGGTAATTTTTTTAAACATTTTTTCTTTGATGGAAAGAAATAGAAAATTCATAAATTTGAAAAAAAATATAGGATCATAATATTATTCCATTTAGAATATCAAGTCAATGTGGAGATGAATTTTATTTAAAATAATCATCACTATATCTAGTATGAAAAATTCATATTCAAATTGAATAATTTATAAAATATATAAAAGAATAAAGAGGCAAAAAATTGAAGAATGAAACCCCACCCCATGATGTTTAATCATGAAACTTTCATAGTTAATTAGTGTCATAGGATTAATTCAATGTTACCACAAATTGGGATTTGATCTAATGTTGACCCATTATCACTTTCAAAGGATCCAACCTCCTCTCTCTCTTTCCTTATCTCTCAATCATGGCATTATGTTTTGGGACAAAAAATATATTCAAAACTAGATATAATTATAAATATGAATTTTATGACCACTGATTATATCAAAACCAATATTTTTAATTAAAGACCCAAAATGGTCTGGGCCTAGGCCTATAACCCAAGATAAAAACATATAAATAATCTTGAAAAATACCCAATTTTGGAATATACCACTATATAAACCCAGCAATGTGGCTCAGTATACATGGAAATTGTGACTTGGTAACTTTTCATATAGTACTCATCTAACCCTAGTAGCTAGCCATGACCTTACAAGGAATGTTATTCCAATCACATGACATGTAATAATTATAGATCATTAAAATCTTAGTGGTTCATGGGAATATAATACATGGATTGTTATATTCTCACTACATACCATGTAGTACGAAATCTCATTTCCATAACCATTTCACCCCTTAATTTTTGCCTCTTTCATTGCCTTATGCATCACCTCTGCCACTCTTCATGCCACCTGTAGTGCCCATACACCACTAATATCCTTTGTGAAACACAATATTTTTCGTAAAATTATCTTATTCTATCCGACCATGATTTATATTTTATTCACAATGGTAGAAAAATGGTCATGATCCTCGATTCACCAGGAACTGAGAACCCCTACAGTCACCCTAATAATGCCATGCCTTGATCCATTGTATCCTATAATAATTCAAATTCTATCCATTGATCCCACCACTAAATATTTCGAAGGATAACAATGCTTTTTTAATTCTCCACAAAATGGGAAGGAAGAAGAGAAATGGGGAGAAAATATATAGTGGATAGTTCCAATCTCTCCACTTGGTAATTTTTTTGACCATTTATTCATTTATGGAAATAAATAGAAAATTCATAAATATAAAAAAAATCATAGCATCATAATATTTTTCCATTTAGAATCTCATGTCAATAGGGAGATGACTTAAATTTAGAATAAGAATCAATAGATCTAGATTATAAAAATTCAAATTCAACTTAAAGAATTCATAAACTATACAAAAGAACAAAGAAGCATAAAATTGAATGAAGAAACCCCACCTCATGATGTTTAACCATTACAATTTCATAGTTCATCAGTGTCATAGGATTCATTCAATGTTACCAAAAATTGGGATTTTATCTAATGTTGATCCATTCTCACTGTCAAAGGATCTAGTCTCCTATCTCTCTCTTTCCTTCTCTCTCAATCATGGAATTATGTTTTAGGACAAAAAATATGGTCAACCCTAGAGTGAATTATAAAAATAAATTTTATGGTCATAAATTATATCAAAATTAGTATTTTTAATTAAAGACCCAAAATGGTTTGGACCTGGGCCTATAACCCAATATAAAAGCGTATACATATGCTAGAGAAATACCCCATTTTGGACTAAATCATGGTTCTAAAATTAAAATACATGTTTCTATTTATGAGATTTTACCATCTACACTCATGGGGTAATTATTTATCTATTTAATAAATATTAAATCCACCCATGACATAGCCTAGTATTTAAGCATTTTAGGGGTCTTGGGGTGGTATCAAGGTCGAGTCACCCCAAGTACATTATAGGCATTGGTACATTTCTTTTGTATTTTTTCCCCTCCCCGAACCAATGTAAATAGATATTAAATATCCCTTAAATTTTTTACTTTATTATAATTCCACCAAAACACTTCAAGGGGTTTCCTTTATAACTTGAGATCAATGAAAAAATCAAAATAAATTTATAAGGTTGTCTATTAGTATAAATTAACAATTTCACCTAGTTTAAAGGACCAAATATTTAATTAATTAAAAAATTGAAAAGAACCGATTAGAAAAAATTGGGTTCATATAATTTCATTTGGCCCATAAGGTTAAATGGAGTCAAAGAAAATTTTTAATACCCAATTTGGTTTCCCATATGCCCCAAAAGTTTATTAACAATGATTATATGCCATATGTAAACCACACACACTATAACACATACACCATATCGTGATAATCAATTCCATACCAAATTTCATTTATCAATAAATCAATAAAATGATTGAATAACCTTGGTCATTTTGTGCCATACCCATGTGCCATGCCTCTCCCCTTAAATAATAGTCATCTAATTGAATGATCAGGTGGTCAAGTCAAATGCATTCAATGACACATGTTGTGTCATGGATTTCAAATAAAAATGAATAATAAGGAAAACAAGAGCCTTATTCCACTATATAATAATTTGTTTTGATAGCCAAGTGATCTCTGACGCCCACCTTCATGTTAATGGTCACTGCTACCATCGATGATGGAAACAAAGTGTGATAAGTGATATAAATTTCCTTAAATTTTTAATGTCTATTTGTATCATCCTAATGATCATCAAAATTAATTTTTTAATACATGAATCAAATAATAGGCCAAATAAAATTAAGTGATAATTAGTAACTTAAGAAAACACACCTCTTTTATATATTTCAATTTGTGCATTGAATCATTATGTTCATGGTCACATTATATTTTCTTCTTCATGATATAAATATTGTTTATCATGTTTCATGAATCATTAAAATTTGAATAATTATTCACTTTTATAAAAAAATGAGGATTAATCTTCTCGCAATTTTTTTTAAAACAATAATTTTAAATTTTCCAAACATTCTAATATTATAATCATCTCAAAATAAGGATTAAAAAAAATATTTTTTGAATTATGATTTTTTATTTTAATCCTTAAAAATATTAGAAAGAGTTTTGGGAGTATAAAACATATCTCCAACAATAATCTCAATATAGGTCTCACATTGATAATATTACAATTTAAATTTTTTTAATCTTATTTTAATTGTATATGAATCTCATTTCATGTTTCAAATCATAAAATTAGAGGTAGAGGTCTGTATATATAGGATATAAAATATCTAATAAAAGGGAATATAATCAAAGAACAATACCATTCACCTTCATATTTTAGACCACTAAATACTCCTCACATATCTAATGGATATCTCTATCTAGAGATTGCTCTATAGGTTTAGGGTTTATGTTATGTATACAAAAAAATGAATATATAGAGGGAATTTTATGTTAAAAATCAATTCTTAAATAAATATATCATTTATTTAAAAAAATTTCATGACACATAAAATTAAAATAGTGCTAAAAAAATATAAAAATATCAGCCAAAATGAAATTATCCATTATAAAAATAATGTGAAGTTCATTTATTAATCCAACACTTTGTTAAGGTTAAAATTATAATCATACCATTTTCTCTACAAAATGAGTATTTACTTTCAAAAGTTTTTATAGGAATCTATGAAACAATGATAAGAACTCATTTAATAAATTCGAGCATAAAAAATATAATGAATAAAAAATGGGTAACAAATAATTATTATAAGATAGGTAATTCTCAACTCATGTTCAGAGACATCCTCTAAGTAGCCCGCATTTTCCATAATTACTTAATATTTTTCAATATTTTCCAAGAGGTTATTTTAACTACAAAAAAAACTATTTAATAATGAAACCAATAACTCAAATAAAATTAAAAGTAGATATTTTTTATTACATGATAATTAATTATCATAAGTAATCCAAGATAAAATATTCCCATACCATTAAAATTGTTCATACTTGAAAAGAAACAAAGATGAAAATAAGATAATCATTATATTATCTTCTCCCTAAAAACTTTTAATTTAAAAAAACCATATATTATTTTTTAATTTAATAATAAATCAGTAGAAATTATAAAAGATATGTATAGTAATGAATCCTACTACAATTACCTTTCATAGACTCAAGAGAAACGTAATAAATATATAAAACCAAACTAAAAATAAACACCATAAGGATTGAAAACTTGTGTAAAAAATAAATTTCCACTAATATTCCCCTGAAATGAATCAAAATGTTTCTATGAATAATAGATGTTATAGAACCCTTGATTACCATAGAACTCACTCATTTTAAAAACTCCTATACCACTGACTGTTAAAGAAAACAAACATTTATCTTCACCACAAACCAGTATAATTTCACAATGTATAACCAATCACATGTAACCATAAAAAACAATGGATCATGAAGTAAAAAGGTAAAGATACATATACAACATAATCCTATATATATATATATCCAAACCTTTAGAATCTATATGAACTATATTTGAATCAATAACAACTTCATTACATATTAAACCTATCCATATATATGTAAAATTCTTTAACTCACATTCCATCGAGTGCTATTCTAAAAAAATATAAAAATGAATAAAACATATGGTGAATTGGATTTTATTCATAAATTATTTTATACATAATTCTTTAACTAAAATATAACATTAATAATATTTAAGGACCATTTAAGGTTTAGTTTCTTGGAAAATAGGTACACAATACATGATTAAAATAAGTAAAGAATAAATATAAATTTAATTTAATCCTCTTTAAAGAAACCTTTATTATTACATCATAGGTCACGTCACTATAAGTGATTTCATGGGGACATACATGAGTAGAAAAGGTGCACATAAATACTAGTAAGGTATGAACAAAGGAAATGGAACATGAGTGATTAACATGGATACAATATGAGGCATAAAATTAGTATATAGTGATACATAACATGGAAATGTGTCTATAATATAAAAATGAGACATTCAAAATCATATCTCCAAGTTTCATCAATAAGGTGCATAAAACATATTGATATGTTTGTTCACCGGTGTATCATAAGCATGTAATCTATGGAGATGAATTATTTACTCAATGCAGTAGAGAACAATTAGGGCGCACCATTCATAGGTATTAATTCATGTGTTTTTCATAGATAATTTTCATAATAAAACAACTCATCCATAACCCATGGATAATAAATAATGAGTTTCATATAAAATCATTGAGTACATTTGTGTTTAAATACTTGATTTTTTTTATCATTTTTAATAAAAGAGAAGATAATATGGGTTTACTATATGGGAAAAACTAATAAATAGTGTATAATTATATATACATGAATACCCATGAAGAAAAACAGGGTTGGGTATTCATAACATAAAAAGGGTGGCATAGAGAATCAAAGAATGTTTTTGGCAGCATTACAAGTATAAAAACTTTTTTATAGAACAATATTAATGAGAGTGAATGAATGTATCTTAGGGATAGAAAAATCTTTTGAAAATAATAAAGTGATAATAAGTGTATAAAAACACAATAAATTTGAAATTATAAGACTAAAAATTAATGAAGTACTTGGATAAAAACATAGAGGATAATAATCTGTTACCTTGCAAGATAGCTACATAAATATTAAGGGTAGCTTCTCAAAACCATAGAATCTAATTGAAAATTATATAGAGAGAAAAATGATGAGAAAATAATAATAAATATATTTGGAGTGAATTAAATGGGGTGACAATATGGGTATTTTTATAAAATTGGGAGGATTGTTTATTAATTTTTAAATATAAGCTTTGGAAATCTAGGTTGTGGAAAATACAAAACCACTAGATTACCCATGGTTTTGGATCCCAGTTTATGAAATTATGAAGATAATTTTTTACATACTTGACTTTAAAAACCAAACTTCGATATTTTACATTTCTTTGGAATAGGAAAATAAATTTTCCATAAAATGAGGGTTTTAGAACCATAATTTCCATTTTAGACATTGGAATGTTTTTTGTAGATGTGTGAATTCATTTTAATTCATTAAAATAAATTATACTAATAAAAAAACTTATTTTTTCTCATGTATTAAATTTTATTTATTATTATATAATTATTACATATTTATGAATTCATAAAGCATATTAAAAACACAAAACAATATTTTTACTATTCATAGAAAAATAATGTATTTAACAAATTCTCATAATTTCACCCTGAACTAATTTCAACATGATGATTTTTGATATAATATTTATTTAATTAAAATAACTTCAGAAATATTATAATTTTAACTTTTAAATAAAAACACATATTTATTTAAAGATAACTCTTTTTAGGACATAATCAACTTTTTTAGCCATATAAAAACTACTTGGGAAATTATAAAATAATATTATAATTTATATTAAAATAAATATTATTTTATTATACTATTTTATGAAAATTAATTTTTTTTTAAAATCTGAATTGAAATTATATATTTCCAAAAAATACAAATATTTTTTATTTATGTCCAAAAATATATTTATAATATTTGTCTTATATTCATGTGTATTTTGCTAAATAAAATAATAATGAGTGTGGCATATAAGAAACCTCTATTTCATTTCTCTTTTAAAAATTAAAATTTTATAATACTAAGTTTGAGAAACAAAACCACTTATTACAGTATCATACTCACTAAGTGTAAGGAACATGATGGCGGTACTTTCGTGGGGCGACTCAACTAACATTATTCTAATGGTAATCTACACTAACTTAAAATTCTACAATAGATTCTTTTGATCGAGCCTTAATTTATAATTCTCTTCTTGAGAATAGAGAGGGGTGAATCCCAATAATGCAACCACCATCCCATGCTTTTAGATATGGGCTTAGAAGGCATGATCATACTAGTTGGGGTCATAATTTCTTCCTTCTGTATCAATTAACTCTCATCATTACTCATTATATAAACTAATTCGAATGGTCATTATGAAAATGGTCATAATTTCTAATTGTATTAATAACCAATGGTAATGTTAACCAACATTCATATTGGAAAATGGTCAGGTAATTTTCAGATATTAACAGTCACATTTCCCATTACACACTATATATACACTTCATAACCCTAATACTTCATCATTATCTAATTAAATTTTAAATTATCTACACTTCTCTTGATAATGACTATCATATTCCTGAATATATTATTTCTTTTTTCTATTTTTATAGTAGAAGTGATCTTTATTAGAGAATTAAAACCTATAGAGTTTTTATTAATGTGTTCATTGTTCTTATTTTATTTATCCCACCGTAATATTTTAAGTTGTTATAGTCAATATTAATTCATGATATATAATGAATGGTAAATATCCTTCTATGTTATTATATTTTAAAAAAAAATAAAATAGTCATTATGAAACTTGAAATACTTTATTAAGGAATTTATTAGGTTGTTGCATTCTTCTCCCTTAAGAAATTTTGAATTAAAAAATATACGAACTTCATTAAATTAAATGTGTCTATTTATCTTTTATCACTTCTTCAGGGTCTAATGTGTTTTTTCAAATTTTTGATTTCCCCAAAATACTTTCACGATCCTGGTTATATAATTCCTCAACACTTGTCACATTTTATCAAGAATATTTATTTGTTTTTCTTTATATGATAGGTTCGGTTTTAGTTTCAGGTCATTAGGTTCTAGTATGTATGTCGGGTCTAACATAAAATTTCTTAATAGAGATACAAGGAAGAAACTATGGACATTAGAAAGATTTTTAGGTAGTGCTACCCAATAAGAAACTTCTCCAAAATGCTCCAGATTCTCAAATGGGCCAATGAATTATGGACTCAATTTCACCTTCTTTATGAATCTCCTTACCACTTTCCATAATGATATTTTCTGGAATATGTGATTTTCAACATGAAAAATTATTCCATTATTTAGACTGTTTAAATAGATATTTTAACTACTCTAAATAGACTGGATATGTTTTTATATCACTTGTATATTCTCTGTAGTATCTTTCACAATTTATAGACCCAAAGTTTTCCTTTTCCAACTTCATTCTAACAAGTTAGATCTATAAAACTCATCATATAGAGTGATTCATAAGGATCTATTTGAATACTCAAGTGAGATCTATTGGTATATGATAATTAAAAAATTATAATATGTTGATATAAACTACCCTAAAAATCTGGTGAGATATCCCTCAAAATATATCTCAATGTTTGAATAGTCCACTCATATTACTCATCAGTTTGCAGATGATAAGTTTTGTTAAGGTTTAATTAATTGTTCCTATAATTTTCAAGGATACTCTAGAATTAATAATTAAATCATGGATATCACTATGAAATTATTGATAATGGGGACCAATGAAGTCTCATCACTTATTGAATATTAAAATGAGAAAAAATTTTAAGGGATAAATCATCTCCTACAATTATAAAATGATTTGAAATTATTAATCTACTGAATATTTCCCATATAGAATTTTTTCCCTTCAATGTATAAGGAAGTCAAAAAATAAAGCCTGTAGAGATGTTTTATTACTTATATAAAGAAATGGGTAGTTGTTTCAGTACTCCTTTGGGTAGTTTTCACTTCATCTCCACTTTCTTACATACCAAACATATTATATTATAATCATAAATCTCCCTTCTCATTTTATCCAACCAATAATGATCACACATACCTCTATACATTTTAGTTCTTCAATGTTATATAAAGAACATAGGAAAATGAGGTTCATCAATCATCTCCTTAATTAAAATTTTATTAGATGGGATATATACCTTTATACCTGTAACATCCCTATATTTTAAAAGGAAACACTATGTTTGATAGTGCATAAGATACATCACATCAATCTTAAACGAACAACTAAAATTTATTTTTTTAATGTGATCGTTATAACCTTGGAATTAATTTAGAAGGTATAAATAAGAATAAATTATTTATGAAATAAATATGTATAGTTTTAATCAATATAAATGTAATATTAAACTATTAGAAAATAATTTCATAATTTTTAGTAAATTCATTTTAATCTTCAGAAATGTGTTTTCTTCGAAAATGATTTTTTATTGATTTTTTATGTACAAATATTATAATTAATTTCTATAAAATTTAGAAAATTTATTTTGTAAAATGAAATTATTTATTTAAATAATAATAAAAAAATTATCCAACAGTTATGTTTGATAATTTTTTGAAAAAGATGAATTTTTTGGTGAATAGTAAAAAAATAAAGTTTTTTTATAAAATACGGTATCTTTTGTGGTCTCATTAAGAAATAACTATGATATAAACATTTATTAAACATATATAATTAATAAGGTATGATATTACTATATAAATATTGTACAAAAATAATACAGAACATATAAATTATAATTTACTTAATGATAAATATAAATAATATTGTCAGTGTTGACGTAGCACCTGTGCAACATTATCAAAGTCAAATTTGGTTCCTTATAGATAATAATTGAGTACTAAAAAAGATTTTAATGGATTTTTATTAATTATTATGTATAATTTATGTTTTAGGATTATAGTTACTAATTTTATAATTATATAACATGAATATTATCCAAATGTCTGTGGAATACTTCGACAAGGCAAGAAAAGTCAACATAATAAATTAATGAAGTTGTCTTTACATGGATATGAGTAAATATTCATAATAAGAAAATATAAATGATTATATTGAACCTAATTAATTTCTTTAAATCAATTTATTCTTAAATTTTATATATTAAATAATTAACTTTAATGCTTATGCTGCACTAATGCAGTGCTTGTGCAAGCATAAGAAAATCAATAAAATTATTTTAATTAAAATTATAAGAACCATTAAATGTCCCAAAAACTTTCCTAAATCTTATTGGTTGATTATAGATTGACCATGTTTATCAAGGGTATGATTAATGACCATTTGGATCCACTTGTATATGATTAAGACCCTTCTAATGTTTTATTTAAAAGAAAGTCAAGTTGTTCACACTAGTACTTAATTAGAATAATATTTTAATATATGATTTTCTAGAAGATAAATTAGTCCATAAATAGTAATTTCAAATCAAATGAATTTATCTTCTTCGTGGAGATTTATTTATAATTTTTAGGGTATAAATAAATACCTTAAACTCTTACACAATGATGATGTGGTAATTATTAATTTAATGGAAAAATCAAATAAATGATATTAAAAATATTAAAATAAATATAATCTGAGATAATTAAGATAATATATGAATTATCTAGATAACTATGAAATTTATAAGATATAATAAATTTTTTTGAAATTTTAATATTTTTTTTGATGTTTTTAAAGCTATAGTAATTAATACTATTAAATTTGAAAAAAAATTATATTTTCTAAATATAATATTTCATTAAATTATTTAAAAATAAAAAAAATATTTAATAAGGCCAAATATGATTATATTTGGTCCAAATGTAATATAAAATAATTTTTAGGCATTTTGGAAGTCTGTACCTCTATAATAGACTTATTATATTTTAATATTTCACGTCATTCCTAAAATTCTTCTCACCTCAATTATAAAAAGGAACTATTTCCCTCACTGAATAACATCAGATTGAACCTTATTTATCAATTATACTCTACAAAATTCTTTTGAACACTTGCCTATCCACATTCTAGTCGTATTAGTTTAGAAAAAATTCCATCTTTAGTTTTCTTAAGGTGTTAAGAAAAGGGATTGTCCGAATAAGAGGACGATAAAGGACATACAAACTCAAAATAAATAAATTTTTTATATGTAATGTTTTTATTTTAAAACATAAAAGTTTATTTATAAAGTTATTTTGTATATTCATTAATGTCATAAATATTATTAGATATGACCATATTATATAATTTCTCATGACATTTCATTCATTTTAATAAAAGAAATTGTTTTAATTTAAATACTTCTTTTAAATGTAAGTAATTATTTTCTAAAAAAATGAATATATCCTAATTTTGTCTTTAAAAAGTTAATTTTACAATCTTATATGTTAAGAAATTATTTTCTTTTATGAAAATAATTTATCTATGATTTTAGAATGTTTTAATGGGTTATTTATGAGAAAGTTGGATCTTTAGAAAATGTTTTCATAAAAATTTAATTCAGTACTAGGTTATCTGGTAAAAGAATGAGGAATGGGGAGTGAACACATGGCCTCATAGGAAAGTTTCTTACTAGTTATATTTCTTGTGTCCATAATGGTTTTAAATATCTTTTTAGTATTATTTTAATCCATGAAAATATTAATATTTTCATGTGATTTTCACGAGAAATCCAATTGTTTCCAAAGATGTATTTTTGAAATAAATTTTCAAAATATGTATTTTGGAATATTTTTATATACACATATCAAAATTTTATATTTGGTAAAAATTATTTTAAAATATTTTTAAATGAATTTTTATAAAAACAATTTTTACTAGTTTTAAAACCCCATACTAAGGAATTTAATGATAATCCATCATTTTAAAATTATTTTTCACAACTCAATTAGATGTTCTAAGATGTGTGAATTTGTTTATGGAGTTATAACACATGAATAATTTTAGTTATTTTATTTTATTTTTGTAAAAATCTATAAATTTTAATTTATATATCTAATTATGCAAAACCTAGACTAGAGAAGATCCTAGAATGTTAAGCGCTCTATGCATTTTTCAATTGAATTTTATAAAAAAATACACAACATTTTTATGTTCTGAATCTGGAAGCGCAATTTCAGGGCTTTACACTTGGTATCTAATCAAAGGTATATAAAAAATTGGATATTAGACATTGTCTTTTGAGGAAAAAAAATTTACACGATATAATTTTATTTAGATAATTATGTTTCCTTAGAAGTTCTAAATTCTAAAGATAAAAATTTTAAATTTTCTAAATTCTGATACATAAATTGTGATAGAATAATTCATTTAAGGTGGGGATAATGTTACATACATATATTTTAAAAGGAAACACCATGTTTGATAGTACATAAGATATGTCACATCAATCTTAAACGAAAAACTAAATATTATTATTTTAGTGTTCCCATTGTAACCTTACCTTTAATTCAGTGGGTACGAATAAGAAAAAATTATTTTTGAAATAAATACTTAGGTTCCAACAAATATAAATGAATTGGTAAATAATTATAAAATAATAACCTAATTTTTAATAAAGTCATTTTAATCTTCAAAAATACATTTACTTCAAAAATTATTTTATTTATTTTTTATGTACATATAATATAATTAATTATTGTAACTTTTAAAAAATTTATTTGGTAAAATAAACTTAATTTTTAGAATAATAATATAAAAATTATTCTATGGTGAAATTTTGATAATTTCCTGAAAAATTGCAACTTTTTGTGGATAGTAAAACAATACAGTGTTTTTAAAAAATAAGGTATCTTTTTTGGTAATGTCAAGATATAATTATGATTTAAAAATTTATTAAACATATGAAATTACTAAGGTAAGATATTATTATATAAATATTATAAAAAATAATCTATAACATATAATCAACAAGGTTTAGGATTTGGGAATATCTCGTTCCGAACAAATTTTATTAAAATAAAGGCTAGGTAGCATTATAAGGGGGTTTATAAATCACTTTATTGTATATATAAAAATCATTCATAGTGCCAATAAAGGGCATGCACAACGTTGAAAAAGTAAAATTTGGTTACTTATATATAATAATTGAGTGCTAAAAAGCATTTTCATGATTTTTTATTAATTATTATGTATAATTGATGTTTTTGGATGATATTGTTTAATTTTATTGTTATATAACACGAATCTTATCTAAATGCCCATGCAATGCCTGTGCATGGTAAGAAAAGTCAAATTAACAAATTAAAGAAGTTTTCTTGACATGGATATGAGTTAATATACACAATGAATGAATTTAAATGATTATATTGAACCTAAGTAATTTATATTTCAGATATTAATTTATTTTTAATGTTTATATACGAAATAATTAATTTTTTTTCTTATGAAATGTTGAGGCAGTGCTTGTGAAATTAGAAGAAAAACAAATAAAATGATTTTAATTAAAATTATAAGAACTATAAAATGACCAAAAAAATTGTCTAAATCATATTTTTTGATTATATCTTGAACATATTTGTCCAAGGGTTGAATTAATTACCATTTAAAGCCACTTGAATATGATTAAGATCATTATAATAATTTATATAATAGAAAGTAAAGTTTTTCTCTCTATAGATTTTAATTAGTATAATATTTTAATATAAGGTTTTATAGAAGATAAATCTGACTATAAATAGTAATTTTAAATATAATAAATTTATATTCTTCATGAAAATTTTATTTTAATTTTTAGGGAATAAATAAATACTGTAAAGGCTTCCACAACGTCGATGAGGTAATTATAAATTTAACGGAAAAAATAAAATAAAGGATATTAAAAATATACAAATAAATAATATCAGAGTTAATTTATCTGACCAATGAATTATTTAGATAAAAATAAAATTTATAAGATATAATAATTTTTTTTTTCATATTTTAATCTTTTTTTATGTCTCTAAAGTCATAGTAATGAATAATGATAAATTTGGAAAAAATTATATTTCATGAATATAATATTTTATTAAATTCTTTTATAATTGTAAAAATCATGAATAAGGCCAAATATGATGATAATTGCTCTAAAGTTTAATATGATAATATTTTAAGCCCTTTTTAAAGTCTTTAACCCTATAATAGACTTATTATATTTTAATATTTTAAGTAATTCCTACATTTCCTCTCACCTCAATTATATAAATGGACTCTTTCATTCACATAATTCCATTATATAGAGGGTTATTCCTCAACTATCCTCTACCAAATTATTTTCTCCACTTATCTTTTCACAATCTCGAGGTCTTAGTTTAGGCATAATACTATCATTAGTTGTCTTAAGGTGTTAAGCAAAAGGACTGTCTGAATAAGAGAAAGATAAAGGACATGTATACTCAAGGTAAGGGAAGTTTTTATTTCAAATTATTATATTTTAAAAATTATAATTTTATGTATAAAATTATTTATTATGTTCATTAATTTTATACATGTTAGAATATGGCCATATTATATAATTTCTCATGGAATATCATGCATTTTAATACAAAAAATTGTTTTAATTTAAATGTGTCTTTTAAATATAAGTAATTATTTTCTGAAAAAATGGATTTATCCTAAATTTTTATTTGAAAATTTACTTTTCCCTGATTATAAGTTATGAAATTATTTTCTTCTATGAAAATAATATATTTAAGAATTTTTAACAATTTTAATGGCTTATTTTTGGGAAAGGTGGATCTTTAGAAAATGTTTTATTAAAAATTTAATTCAGTACATGGGTATCTAGTGGGAGAATAATGAATGGGGAGTCAACCCACAACCTTGTAGGAAATTTTCATACCGATGATATTTGTTCTGTCTATCAGGGTTGTATAAGATATGTTGAGTATCATTTTAATCCATAAAAATATTAATATTTTCAGGAGAAATAAAATTATTTTCAAATATTTATTTTTGAAATGAATTTTAAAAATAAGTATTTTCGAAAGTTTTATGTATATATATAATTTTTATATTTTATATAAAGTATTTTAAAATAGTTTTAATGGTGTTCTAATAAAACCATTTTCCACTAGTTTTAAAACCCATTATTGGGCAATTTGATTCTCATCTCTTATTTTAAAATTATTTTACCTGGTCAATTAAAAGTTATAAGATGGGTAAATTCACTTATGGAGTTAGTAAACACAAATAATTTTGATTATTTTATTTTATTTTTTTCATCTTGACAAATTTTAATGTATATATCTAATTCTTGAAAACCTAAACCGGATAAGGTCCTATAATTTAAAATGCTCTATTTATTTTTTAGTTTTCATTTATAAAAAAATAGACACCATTTTTATATTCTGAATCCAGAAGCGTGGGTTCAGGGATTCACATTACCAAACCTTAGTAATCCCTTTGATCAACATTAAAATCATAATAATTATCATTTTTCACATCTTTTATCTTCTTTTGTAACATAGAATCATTTATTTGTTATTTTTTGTTCTTCTTTAGTAATGATGGTTAGGAAATCATTTGGGATATGATTGATGATGTACCTCCCATTATGAATTACATTTCCATCTTTTCTAGGTCATTGATCAATGGGAATCCTTTAATAATCATCATCACAAGAACTCTAGGATCATTCCTTCTCAATATATTAGTGAATTTGTTTGATTTTATAGTGTGATAATGGATAAAACAATCATATTCCCGAAAAAGATCCAACCATTTCCTTTGTCTCATATTTAGTTCATTTTTTGTGAATATATAATTCAGACTTTGGTAGTCAGTGTATATATCATACTTCACCCCATAAAGTTAGTTTCACCATCTCTTTAAGGCAATTATATCTAAAACTAACTCTAAATAATGGGTATGATAATTTTGTCCATGAGGATTAAATTATCGAGACACATTGGAAGTCAAGACATTATTTTGTATAAGTACACATCGAATCCCTTTCAAGGATGTATCACTATAAACAAGAAATCCTTCCCCATTAAAGGATAATGTTTTCATGGGTACAATAACTAACATATTCTTAAATTCATGAAACCATTATTTACACACCTTTTTCAATATAAAATTAACTCAATTTCAAGTTAACTTGGTTAGTGGATTAAAAATCCATGATTTGTTTTCATATACCTTATATAGTATTCTCATCTACCATGGAAACTATAAATATCAGTTACTATTATAGGTTATGGAAACTCCCCTATAACCTTTATATTTTCAAGATCCATTGATATTCCTTTGTTGGTCATAATGTTTTCCAAGATTTTTTTTGTAACAAGAATACACATTTTCTAAATTTACCAAAAACATTCACTTTCCTAAAAATCTATAATATGACCTTTTGATGATCCTTATTCTCCTTAAAATATTTGTAAGATATCAAAATATCATCAATGAATACCCCTACAAATTTATCAAAGTAGTTCCTAAAGATTATATTAATCAAATACATAAATATGGAAGGATCATTAGTTAAGACAACATGCATAAAAAACTCATACAATCCATATCATGATCAAAAGGCAGTCTTCAAGATATCTTCATTCTTCATTCTTAGATGACGATTCCTTTATTAGAGGATAATATTGGAGAAGCATTGATCCCCATGAAGATGATCGAACAAATCATAAATCCTTGTAAGAGGTTATTTTTTCATCAATTTGATTCAATTAAGTTATCTATAATCAATTCAAAACCGTATTAATCCATTCTAATTATTCACAAGGAGAATAGTTTCTCCACAAGGAGACATAGTTTGTTGAATAAAATACTTATCCAAAAAGTATTGAAGTTTCTTCTTCAATTCCTATAGTTACAAATATACCACTGTTTATGGGGTCTTTAGTATTGGATTGGATCTAAGTATGAGTTTAATTGATAACTCTATATATCTTTCTAGGGAGCTGTATATAAATATTTAGGAAATACATCAATGTAATCCTGAAAAATGGGTATATCTCCAATATTTATACTTTCTACTTATTCTCATTCCACCCTAATTATTTCCATAAATAAGTCAATAATATGTGGTTCTTGAAAAGTCTCAATTTGGGATATATCTTCTTTGACAATAAATACAAGTTTTCCATTCATGAAAAATAAAATTTACTTACATCTATAGTTGATTTTCATATTGCACTTTATAATCCAATAAATCCCTATTATTATGTCAAATTCCATCATTGGAATTACCACAAAGTTTGTGGAGATATTGTACTCACTGAAGTAAGTAATGGAATCCCTAGATATCTTTCACACTTAAATAGTTCATCTTGGAGTTTTAACCAAAAACACTACCAAAAAATGTTCAGGGATTAACTTGATGTTCCCTAAAAAATTGAATGAAATAAAAGAATGCATTGAAATAGAATCAAATAATGTACTTGTTATATTTGAGTTTACAATGTGTGTTCCTACTATGTAATTCCTTGATGCCCCATAATACTGATTGGTTCCTCGATTGATAGTCACCATTGTTTCTTAATTGTGCCTCCCCATATTCTAGATGTTTCGAATTAGTAGTCGGAGTATAAGGTGGTAATGCAGGGAGACTATATCCCCTATATCAAAGTGGAAAATAATGGATAAAATAAATTAACATCTTACATCACATATTAAACTAAAATAATAATAATAAAAAAATATCCATAATAAATAAATGAAATTCCCTAAAGGCTGGAACAATCATATCATATGAACAACAAACCACCCAATGGGCTAGTTATATATACAGAAGAATAATAAATATGGAAATAACAAGGAAGGATCTATGATATCACTAAGGCATACTTAATCCCAAACTTCCATTGCACATCCAAGCTATCCTTCTTAATAAATATTGGTCCTTAGTCCAACCTGTAACAACAACTAAGTAAAATCTTGCTCTGTCACCCAAGGGTAGTGGAGGCCTGAACATGATATGATTATAAATTTAGTAGGGAACCACCAATGCAGTCCCATACTAACCATCACATGTTGTGATATGTGCATGTGATGTTTTCAACTGATATAAGTAACTATCTAAAATTTATAAATAAAAAACTTTATTGATATTTAGGTCTGTGGTCAAGTTTGACCATGCTAGAATCATCTAGTTCCATGGTGTCTCTAATCTTATCTTGATGTCAGTGTCCCATAAGTTTCATGTGATCTTCAAATCTGTGGAATACCCACCAGATCCTTATGACTTTGGGGACCCTTCCCACGATAGATCTAACATCTGAGTTCCAAATCCATGGAAGCCCCTATCAGTATTCTGATGACTCTAGAGAACGTGACCCATAATAGTCCTATCATTCATGCTCAAAATCCTTTATAGAACCTGTCAATATCATTAATACCAATGGGATGAAACCTACTATAGTCTAATAATCCAGCCTCCAAGCCAATGGTAGCCCCTATTATTATGTTGATCCCCAATTCAAAGGTGGATCTATCACTGAGCTCCAACTATATTTTAGATCTAATCACTGATCCACATATCCATGGTAGATACCAACCATGTACCTGAATATAAAATGTTGCATCCAATCTATGTCACATACACCCATATGTCACATTACATCACCCTCCGTGAACAAAGAAAAAACGGGGACTGGTCAGACACACATGACCAATACCATGACCCAAAACCCCTCAGGCTCACACATTGGTTCTTGTTCTAGATTCCACCCATATCCATCACTTCCCATAGAAATATATATCCACTTAGGGGGGGGGGTTTCAATGGGAAACCCATTGGGTTCCCTTGATTTCGGTATAAGAGAGGCACCCTCTCATTATTTCTCTACCTCATTAAAATTATTAGGACATAACCAAATAGCCTTAGACATTTCATATGCCTACATTATCAAATATGTTTCACAAACTCATAATCTACTAGGTTCTCACCATATATAAAATAACCAAGGGATGGATTATGAGGTATTTTTGTCCTTAGATCCATTCTGGGTCAGCTCACTCACCCAAACTAGTCCCAGTCTTCCAAAGGTCTATCCACTTAGGCCTAGTCATATAATATAGAATAAGATTTATAATTCCATCTTTATCTTGAAAATCTTGAACAACTCAGTGTCTATAAAAGGGATCCTTTAAGGTCTACCCGACCAATGATCTATAGGCCCAATCTCGCCTCTAACATGGAGGTGTCACAAGACCCTATGTTTAGGATAAAGTTCTCTCATTGGTACGAACTCACCCCACAAGAGGTCTGAAGGCCAACAAGTATCTCAAGTGTCTCGGCCCTGGCCATCAGTGGCTGAGGTTACAAGTTAGCATAGAGGTGTTGTTTGTGATCCTTGGTGTATGTTCATTTTAATTGAAAAATTAATTTAACTAAAAAATCCATTTTATTAAATTTATCCTAGGTAATAGCCCTTAGGGGAGTGTTGAGAAATTCATGTGAAAATGACATGACATAAATACCATAGGGAAATTATGTGAGACCATATTCCTTTTTAGAATCTTTTTGATTTAATTCCATGGGTCGATAGTAGCTGCTAAGGAATGTACAAGCCCATCCAGCCTTTTCCTTGATCAACAGGGCATGTCTCTAAATACCGAACCCCTAACTCATTCCAAAGATTAATAATTAATTAATTATAAATTTGATAATCAATAAATTATTAAATTAAAATTCATCATAATTTCTAAAAACTCACCAAGTCATCATGCTACACTGAAACATAGTCTAACCACACAATAAGGGTCAAACTAAAATCCCCAACTCTACATCAAGTAGATTCCCCAAAATCCAATACTAAATAAAATAGAATTTTAATTAAATTTTAATTAAAAACCCAATAAAATTTAATGGTGCAATGTACCTCAACCAAAATAATAATCCACCATGTGTATACATCATCTCGGGAAATCCTCTCACTAAGTCATGAGAAATCCGTATCATCATTGAATTATTACACCATGCTTCAGTGGAATCATAACCAAAACCCTAAGTCAGGAAACCAAAAATTAAAGAATAGGGAGGGGGAGATTCATAGAGGCTACTAGAGTTATAATCATAAATTAATATAATGAATAAAAACATTAGAACCCACCCCAAATCAAGATGGAATAAGGGACCAATGTTGAGGGTGGAGGGTTGACAATGAGCGCGAGAGAAAGAAATATGAGGAGGGGTTAATCCTTAAAAATTTATAGTGTAAAATTGATATTCCCCCACTTTTAATGATCTTCACAGTTTTTTCTCATGGGTTTTCAAACTCTGTGCCAACTATAAAGTGAACACTACCTCTTGACCATCCACATCGCATGGTCTGGTCACAAGGTTTATAGAACCATGTGCTAACCATGCAGGTGGCTCTAAAACTCCTCTAAACCTTGCATTATTTCCCATAAATTCATATGAATATCTCAAAACTATAAACCAATTATTCTATAGAACCTTTTCCTATACCAAGAGATCTAAAAAAGACAAGTGTTTTAGAGTGCCTCACGATTTTCCGTAAACCATGTACCCCAAACCGTGCGCTCTTTATAGAGTTCCCCAAACCATTAAAACTTACCTAAAGATTATAAGGATCACGTGAACACCCAAGATAACTCTTGATCCTCATTTCATGTCTAAAAACATAACCTTTATCTATTTTGAATATCAAAATCATATTACAAATCTTCGATCAAAATTTGACCTATCTAGTAACAAAGAATATACATTCCTTCTGAAATTTTGAATTCATAAGGACAAATGTTATTATAACTAGCCGTCCTTAATACTTATCATTATTAAAAAGTCTTAGTAGACACCCAAACACCACACTAAACCTACCATGTTTTTTAATTCCCACTTAAATGGTCAATTTCCACCTTTGAACACCCAATGTGATTTTAAATCACGATGTGAACATACAATTCTTAAACTACCAAATCCTATGAAAATAATAAAATATACTATTGGAACATGAATATGACACTTTATTCAGTTCATATGACTTGAGTCATAACCATTTGATCATCTGGTTTATCACATATCCTATACTTCTACCCATCATAGGACTACGCAATTGATGACCAATTCCAAGCCACGACACTACCAAATTTTTGAACAGAATTCTAAAACACTCTCTCTACATTTCAATAATACACCCAAAATTGTTTTAAATACTCTCACCCATATACATACAAGTACACCATTACAGGTTCTTGATTATGATATGAAACACTCAAACTCTGATCAGTCAAAAACCGATCATGAAAATTATACTTGAAAATCCCTGAATGATCCTTGAAATTATCCCTTCACATCATATATGATGTACTTTATGTGGTACATTAATAACCACATCTAATTATACATGAAAATGAAATTCAAACCTTCTTAGGCTAACTATTCCTGAAATCACTTAGCTCTAGATACTGATGCATAACCAAAACATGTTCACATTCCCTTTATACCTAGAGGCATGATGTGATCATCCTAAAACAGCCACTAAATCCTTGAAAAAAATTATAGTGTAAATCCATCTTTGAATCCCCACATTGACTAATTCCACACCCATGATTCAAATGTGGGAACCTATGAATTATAAATCCTAAACCACTTCAACAATCATAAGACATCCTGAGCCTGATTCCCATGCCCAGACCCCACCTGATTCTATACGCAAAATTTTCATGGAATTCATTCAGGAATATTATAGAACTTAGGTCGATTTATTCATCATTATAATAATTCCAAAAAATATATCCAAGGAATTTCATCAATTATTACAACCTTCTCATGTGGGGGTCACATGCTCACGGTTGATATTTCACTCCCCACCATAACAGAATCATTGTAATCACACTAACAAGACAAGATCTTATTCACCATGGGTCATTCCCCATCCATCAATAGAAATAAGGATTGGCATGGCTAAACCCGCTCATAGTCATGCACTAACACACACCAAAAACTCATTGACCATTCCCATAACTAAGGAAATCTTATTAATGGATATCATCAAGTTTTCATAAACTAAGGGTTACCATTCTCAAACTAAACCAAGAGTGTCACCTCAATAGGTTCCATCACCAATTACATGCTTCACCTCATGATCCATGCTCAACTTTTCCCATTGATTGATGAATTATATTCACCTAAATTGGCCATGCCACCACACCTGACCCAATTCCAGGACAATCCTCTTCACAGGAACACTTCCTTCATTTCTTCCCAAGTCTCAGGTCATCATAACTGCTAGAGTCTTTTCCAAAACGATTGGTCCTTAGCTCTCTCATGAGAATCATTTATTAAACCCCAGAATCATGCTTCTATGAGTCCCACGCCACCAAAAACAGGCCTAAAATCTTACACCATCACCTAACCATACTCCATGGAATGTTAGTCTTGATACACCAGAAGCTCCATTGGAATTTATCTTAATAATTTTCCACTCTACATGTTCCATGTTTTATCCCATGACCACCCACCAATATGTATCTCCTCAGCACATCAGGTTTCCATCCATTCTCCAAGGTGTTTCAATATCATCTATAAGCTTAAACACTACCTGGTACCATTCACATCTTGAGAATCCATCACTGCTCTAAACACACTACTAAAGTTCATCACAAATGAACAGGTCAAGACATCTCCCTAGTCTTTCCCTTGAAACCACACACTGGTACCTATTCAATAGCACTCAATGTTCTTTACACTGTAAAACCATGGGTATGTCACATGCATCTTCCTCATAACTTGAAGTGATTACTTATGCTTCTAATCTCTAAGGAAACCAAATTTTTTTTCTAACCCCTCTGATAGGTCATCCTCTATCATAATGACTAATGACTCACTATGGTTTGAGTCCTAACAAAGGGACCATATAATTCCCACATTCCCCTACTAGTCAAACCTCATGACATGGTCATTAGGTCCGACCACCTAGTCCAGAAGCCAATCCTCGAAAAAAGGTCATGATTCATATATCATCATCCAAAATCTCATATCAACCTATGACATTGATATAAACAAACAACCAGTCACATTATCTCACATATGGTGACATAACATGCTGACCACTACCCATAATTTGAGAACCCATCCTCTCTAAGAATATGTGAATCAGATTTCTCCCTATAGGATCACGTCTCGTGAGTCAAAAATTTCCATAGATTACGACATTGTTATATATGATCCGGGTAAAACCACACACATGAGGATCAATTAGATATAATTCCATTCTAAGGAATATGAAAAACCACTATATAGGTTATTATTTAAACTTAAGTAACTGAAGTAAACAACATCAACCAATGATGGGTCCAATGCTTAGGCACCATGTGCCTACCCCAAACTACAAAAGTCACCACACCTCATATTTCAGAGGATTATTTCATCTTCTTCATCAAAGAGTGTATAAAAATAGTCTCACATCACCTAAAATTAGAATAAAAGGCATATATAAGTCATACTAGTTATGTATAATGCAATCAAGTACTTATATGGGAAAAATCATATGACTAGTTGCTGAAACATTAAATAAATGAGCATCAATTTCCAACAAAATCACACACTAGTAGTCTTGTATATCATGTAAAACCTATATTCATGGTATGATGCATTATATTTATCTTGAATATATAAGACAAGAGATAAATCCAATCATTGGCCTCTTACTAATGGGACAAGATCCAGAATCCACATGTAATTATCAATATAGACATTATGTGCATCACTCATGGCATAAATCATATATAACCATAACATAAAACACCAAGAAAATAAATCTTAGCCCTGATAACTGAGACTTATTACTAGAATATGTGTTCTTGATACACCTACCCTATATCCATTATTGGATATGAAACATTTATAAATGTTCAGTTTACCAGATTTTGAAACAGTAAGGAAAAAATAAAATAGATCTAATACCACTTTATAATGTCCCACCACCTTAAACCATTAACTAGTGCTTAGAATAATGACCACCACTATACCTTAGGTTCACTTACCAATATTCTAGAGGCCTCAAACTAGTATCAAAATTCTAAGGGGGTATAGTTGGGAGTCTATACCCCCTATATCTGAGAGTGTAATAACATATAAAATAAGAAAACATCATACGTCACATAAAAATCTTAAATTGGTTGTAGATAAATATAACAAGACTATAATAAATAAAATAAATTCTATAAAGGACCAACTAAACACATCAAATGTATAAAACACCACACACTATACCAATTACATATAAAAACCAAAAATAAATAAGGGAAAACCATGCTGCCTCCCTAACATCCCCAAGATGCACCTTATAAAAAAATCTTAGTGAATGTCTAATATATCCCGCTTGATCAATCTTTGGAATTAGCCCAACCAGTTCCTATAAACAACTGAATGTATTCTCAAGTACCTAAGTGTAGTGGAGACTCGAGCAAGGTGCGAGTACAAAACAATTTGGGAACCACTAACATGGTACTCTACTAACCACTATATGATATGATATGTGTATATAATGTGCTCATATGAAATAAATATCATATGGTAATAACTTTATGATCCTTAAGTTTGAGACCCCAATTGACCATACTTGATTTGCCTAGTTCTAGGGTGTCTCTATCCTTGTCTCGATTACTGTGCCTCTCAAGTAACATGCTGGTTATAAATCCATGGTATCCCCCACTGTATCCTCATGATTATGGGGACCATTCCCACTTGATTCTAAACATTAAAGCTCCATATCCATGTCATCCCTTATTAGCATCCTCATGACTCCAGTGATGTAACCCACTATAGTCTTATCATACAAGATCCAAATCGACGGGCGCTATCAGTATCATCATGACTCCAGAGACATAACCAATTGTAGTCCTATCATCCAAGAACTAAAATACATAGAATCCATTATTAGTATCTTGTGTTACATATCCATGGTGGATCCATCACCAAGATCTAACACTATGTAAATTCTAATCATCAAGCTCAATATCTGTGGCAGCTCTCATCCATGTACTAAATTCCAAAACATGGAATCCCATCCATGTTACATCTACCTAGATTAAATATCCCAAAAACCTCCATAAAAAACAAGATTGGTAGCCTATCTCTATTCCCAACACTAGTATCTATAGCCCCAATAGATCATATGTACGTTGGGGTTCTAGGTTTCACCCACAACCATCACTAACCATGGACATATGTACCCACTCAAAAATAGTTGGATAATAAAGAACCCATTTGATCTCCTTGTTCTTATAAAATTAGATCAACCCTCATATGTTTCTATAGTCTTATTCATGGTATCAGGATATCAAAAGACACACTAATACATCACATCTCCTGACTTCATCCACGAGGTGACACAACTTTGTTGGCCACCTGGGAAATTCCATATATTTTACAACCAAGAGATGGACCATGACCTATCTTGGTCCTTCAAGGTCACTCCAGGCCAATATACTAACCCAAATTGGTCCTGGTTTACCTAAGGACTATCCAATTAGGCCTGGTCACATCAAAGAGAAGTTTCTCACTCATCCTGTCCTCATCTTGACAATATCGAATAGATGAAAGGCCATAAAATGGATCTTATAAGGACCACATGACCTATGATCTTTAGGAAAACTCTATAATCTATCTTGGAGGTGTCTCAAGAACAAATACATGGTTAAAAGTGGCCTTTTTTTCTAACATCACCACATAAGAGGTTAGGAGACAACCTGCTATCTCAAATATCCCGACCTTGGCCATCAACGACCGAGGTGGCAAGTCAGCATGAAACAGTTCTTCATGAACCTTATCACTCATTCATTTTAATTAGAAAAATTATGTAATTTTGAACATTCCATTTAACTAAATTTAACCAGGGGAATCACCCTTAGTGTAACTCTTGAACATTAACATGAAACCCAATAGAACAAAAATTCCATAGAAAAAGTACACAAGACCACCTACCTTTTTAGAATCATTATGATTTAACTCCAAGGGTTTTCAGTAGCAGCTAAGGTGAATCCAAAAATTTCCATATTCATCCTCAATCAACTGGGATCATCTCCATGTCTTGAGCCCCTAAATCACACAAAAAAACCAAAATTAATTAATTATAACATTTATAATAAATAAATAAATTAATTTCCTATTCATCATAATACCAAAAAAATCACTAGTTCATCATGACACACCAGAGACATGTCCAATGACACTCCAAGGGTCTATCTCACATCCTTACCCCTACACCGAGTGAAATATAAAAAATCTAATTCCAAATCAGAAAAATTATCAATTAAATTTTCATTAAAAACATAAGAAAATTTGATAGTGAAATGTACCTCAACTAAAATTATGATCCACCACCTATAAATATCATCTTGGTATATCCTTGGGCCAATCCATGCCAAATCCCCATAATCCTCATCTAATTCCACCATGCTTTGCTAGAATTAGAACCCAATCCCTATGCAAGGAAACTAAAAATTAAATAAAAGAGATGGGGATATCCACAGAGGATACTTGAGTTGGATTTATACCTTAATCCATTTAATAATGAAATTAAAACCCAACACAAATCAAGATTTGAAGAAGGAACCGAAGGGGATGGAGGAGGACTAGTTGCATGTGTGAGTTGAGAAATAAACAAGTGGGGTTTCCCCTTAAATATTCATAGGGGTAAAGTGGTATTTTACACTTTAAATGTTCCACACCATATTCCAAACCCTACACCAACCATTTCGTATAAACTGCCTCCAAACCATTCAAATTAATTGGTGTAATCACATAGTTTATCAAACTGTGTGGGTGGTTGTAAAACTCCTCTATAACCTCGCATTATTCCCATTGAATTCACATGGTTTCCCCAAAACCATGTGCCAACCATTAAAGACAACTATTTACTATATAAATTGAACTGAAAATGGATAGAGTTTCATAATTTCACATGATTTTTGGTAAACCATATACACCAATTCATACAACCTTTATAGAGTTTTCTGAAACCTCAAAAACTTAACCAAATATCTCGAGGCTCACAGATACACCTGATCTACCTGCCAAGCCTCATTCCATGTTTAAAAAATTACCTCGTAGTGTCTAACCATTGAAATTACATTTTGAATCTACGATCAAAATTAATCCCATCCAGTAATTGATAATTCAAATTCTTATTCGAATTTTCAAATTATATGAACATGAGTTCTTACATGACAAGAAATCATTTAGAGGATCGACTTCAACCATCATAATTTCAAAAGTGTGACCATTATCCCTTATTCCCTATTTTGATTTATTATTGTTTCCCACTATTTTATTATGATTTGGACATTGATTGGTGAAATGTATATACTCCCACACATGAATAATTATACTGTAGGTTTTACTTTAACTATATTCCCCTTTTCAATGGTATTTAGATGTTGAGGCTCTACATATCCATGATAATTTCAAGCTATATGTCCTTATATTTCATAGTGGTAACACTTTCCACTTCCTTGACTAAAATTCCCCAAAGGATTCATCCCAAGATTATTATGCATGGGTAGTTATTGTTTTTTCCTTCTCTTTCATGGTCAAAATTATTTTCAAAATTTGGATCCATACATCTCTTCTTATCATTTAGTCTTCAAGACAACTATTTTATATAATAGATATTTCTTTCCATCATAATTAATGAAAAATAGTGAATCATATCATGAAAAACTTATAAGGTTTATCTTATAACTTCCCACTGATTTATTTTCCTTTTTCTGTAGATCATGAAACTATATTTTTTTCAAAGGGTGCATGGAAAATACTTTTTGAAAACAGTTTTTTAAATTCTTACAACTATATAGATTAAACTTCATCCTTTAGCATCATGATCTTGATTAGTTTCCAAAACTGATAAAATTCTCCCTCAAATCATAAAACATCAAAATTTATTTTCTCTATATTAGAAAAATAGAGAGTAGAAAATATCTTTTCTATAGTATTAATGCCTTTTTACATGATTAGTGGTTCCAACGTTCCATTAAAAATATGTGGTTTTTGACGTATGAAGGATTTAATTACTAGTTTTTCCTTAATTTTTTAATTTAGATGCTCCACTTGGTTTAGGTTATTATTCAAAACATGAGATAACTGATTCAAAAACATAATGAAGTTTTTAAATATGGATCCCCCATATTGGTAAGGATATCATCACATTTTTCATTTCATACATTATTTACATGATTCATTCTATTTTATAATATATTTCTAAAATAAGAAAACCTAAGTGATAAGTTTATCAATATTTTAAATCTTATTATAAAAATTCTAACAAAAATATTAATCCTTAAATTTTATAATATCATACTTCTAGGATGATATAACTCAACCTTAAAATAATTAAATTATCTCTATATCCTTTATAATGGTTTGTAAATATCATGTGATTAACCAAATTATTTCCCCTGGGAGTGTATGAACATGTCTTCAGTCTTAGGAAACTTTGTCATGCACCAGGTTTAAGTTGGGTTAAAACCCAATGATCCATTTTAGGGTTATTAACTCTAGTATATTGATTCCATATCTGTATCCACATTCCAGTATCTAGACATGGATCCATTTTTTCAAAAACACACACAACCTATACTCTACCAAGATTAGGGATGTTTTCTATATTTAGACTTATCACTAGGGTTTTTACTTATATTTTATAGTCTTATTTACCAGAAATAACTAAACCATTCCTTTGATACCAACTATGTAGACCCTCCTTTTACATTCAAGTTTTTTAACACAATTCCTTAACAAAATATTATATTATTTACATCGAAGGACCTTTTTAGATTTAGTGACTTTAAAACTAATTACATAATACATGTATTAAATAATAAAAACATAATTATGAACTTAATTTATTAATATTGAAAAACACTTTTATTATTTCATCTTAAGTCACCTCACGACAAGTGATTATCTAGAGAAAAACATCAATAGAAAAGGGTGATTATATTTCCTATTAAGGGATAAATAAAGGAAACAGAACAAGAGTGATTAACATATATAAGACATGTGGCCTAACATGAGATCCTAATGATATATAACATTGAAATGTGGATTCAATAAAAATGAGATATTCATAATTATATCACCAAGGTTCATCACTAAGGTTTCATAAAATATATTACCAAGGTTGTTCACCAAGGTAACAAAAACATACCATCTCTAGAGATTAATTCTTTACCTAATGCATTGGATCAATATCAAACAAGACACTTCATATGCATTAATTCATGTGTTTCAAAAATATCATTTATCATAATAAAAAAATTATATCAATAACTTATAGAGAATAATGAATATGTTTCATATAAAATTATTGAGTGTATAAGTGTTTAAATACTTGATTTTTTTTATTTTACACCAATGAGAAGACAATGTGTATTTCATACAATAAAATACCCAAAAAAATGAATTATAATTACATCTATATGAATACCCTTGAATAAAAATAGGTTTAAGTATTCACAATATAAAATGGGTGGCATGGAAAATCAATGAACGATTTTGGTATAATAACAGTTATACAAAGTGGTTTATGAAATGAGATTAATGATAGAGATTATAAGTCTCTCATTTATAGAATAACATTTGGATAATAGTGTAATGATCATAAGTATAGTTGAACAAAATTACATTGAAATTATAAGACTAACTATGCAAGATGTACTTGGATAAAAAGAGAGAAGAAGATAATACCTTACCTTGAGATATTGCTTATTAAAGCCTGAGGTCTGACACCCTAATATTTTGTGAAATATTTTTTTTCGGATAAATTTAATCTTTTTAATATTTTTCATTATGCATATCACTACATTTGGATTTCAATACACGCAACATTGAGTGTACCATGCATTATAGGAACCACCGTGTTTAAATAATACATAACATACTATTTAAATAATATTATTTAATATAATAGTTATCACATATCCATTGGAATGATATATATGAATAGGATTAATTAAATCATGAATATATGGTTTACATATGTATATATAACGAATTATTTGGTGACCATTTAATTAAAATGAAAATTAAAAACTTTTGAAAATAAATGAAATATTAAAATAAACAAATTTTATGTTAAAAATGTGTTTTACATCAATAAATTAACTAAATTGCCTTTTTATAATTAATTTAATGAAATGTATATATTTTATATTTTATAAAATTTTTAACATTCATCATATATTTTGTTTAGACAAGCTATAAAAATAAATAAACTTTTATCCTTAAAAGATGTATCTTTCTAAGAAGACGTTTTGTCACATTTTTCACACTTATAATAAAATTAATTTTTGGCATTTTAATATAACTAATTTTATAAAATAAAATTTATTTTTTAAATCATTTTTTTAATATTATCTTATGGTAAATTTTGGGTTTTTTTTATGAAAATATATTTTTTTATGAACAATGAATAACACTAGTTTTTATTATGGGATTAAAAGTAAAATTTGTACAATTATATATCTATTAATCCAATTTAGGTCCTTAGAACCAATTTAATATTTAATTTTGATATAAAAACTTTATAATTTTTTTTATAATTTTCTATTTGAAAACCCACTTTCTCATCGTGTTTGTGGGGTTTATTTTAAATTAGTTTCTGCCACTTCTGTGAATGGAATTTGGAAAAATAGATTCCATATTTGGAATAAAAAAAATATAAATTATATAATATAGTAAAATTAAATTATTATCATAATTAAAAGTAAAAATAGTAAAAACTATTTACCACGTTTAAGGTAAAAATGAGTTTGCCAGGGATTAAACTATTGTTAAAAAAGACCCAAAACTTGTAAAAAACCCATTAGATGATCATATTAAAACCTTATCAATTATATGTTCAATAATATCTTATATTTAAGCTTTGTATAATGATAAAAATTTGGATACATCTTTTTATTTTCAAAAATTACAAGTGTGCCACTCACCTCATTTATAAAAGGCCACCCCTATCATATCCTATTCACACATTCAAAACCAATTGGTTCCAAAAATACCTACCAAAATAATGTCCTTAATTACCTAATCTCATCCTAGAATATTTATATTTGTTTTAAATCCATCCTAAGAACCCTTTTGGTGCAAACATAAGGAGGTTACCCAAAGAAGAGGTAACATTCTTCAATGAGAATTTTATTTTATCCCCCCCCACATTAGTAAATTCCAATTAAACCATAATGATATAATAAAATTAGAATATTATATATAATAAGATATTTTTATGTTAATTTAATGGCTACAAACATCTCCACATCCATCAAATGGTCTATGAAATTATCATTCGTTTGTTTGGCAGACTACTTCATTACGCAACGATATCATTCATTCTTCCATTACCACATCGCACAGCTGAAAATAATGATGGATTTATTTTTTATATATGATATCTATTATATTAATATTTATTTGGAATTATTATATCACACATAACTTATTACTTTACAATCCATGAGAATATGATAAAATAATTCAAGTGTGTGGAAGACTCCAGCCTTGTGAAGCGATGTGAATCTTTCTTCATGTATGATTTAAATAGAAGGTAATAAGGATGGTTTTAAAAAAACATGTGACATATATTACATAAAAATTATTCTGTAACTATAATATATTATTTACCTTTATTTCTTTCATTTTTTAGAAAATGGAAACAACTTTCATGCGTTGTATGATCTACCATCTCCATGAACTGAATATTTCATTTTTGACATATAAATTTTATGGATTTCTATAAATATATAAATATATATATATAATAAATATATATGATATATATATATATATATATCATTTTTAACATTATTTATGTTATGTTACCATGATCTATGTATGGTTACCAAAAATAACTAGTCAAAGCATACATGAAAAACCTAGTGGTTATTACCTGAAACATGTTTTTAACAAGGAATTATTAACAAATTGGTAATAAAAGGTAAAAAGTAAATCATATATGGAATTATATATATATAATAACGGTTATTTAAAAGATCTATAATAAAATTATATTTATTAAATAAGACTTTTGAATGTCTATGGAAAAAGTCAAGAATTTAGGTAAGGGATTTCTGTCTCACTTTTTACTTCTGTGAGATGCAAGCCATATTCACATTATGCTTATTTTATGTCGTGTATATACTACCCATGAATATATTTTACTATTATTATACTTATAATTATGGGGATTTACATTTCCAATTTAAGAACACTCTTTCATGGGGCTTACAGTTCAAAAGTTAAAAAATTGGTAAGGAAGTTTTGTCTTAATTTTTCTTTTTTGGGACACAAGTTATATTATGAACCTTCCATCTTATATTAGGTGTATATAATTACCCCTTAAAATTTATATTTTTCATTTAATTATTTTCATTATATTATAATTTGTAATTAATTTTATTCTTTTCCGGGTATTACGCTTCAATGTTACCAAAGTGGTTAGGGATTTATGTTACAATCTTATCGTTTTTTAGGATTTCTTATAATTATGCTTCCAATGATGAAATCATATGATATTAATCTCAATAAACTTATTAATTTTATTATCCTATTTATATTTCATTAGATTACATTTTTCCCTTAATTTTCCTATTTCCATGTACTCAATAGTTCAAACAAATGTTTTTAAAATAAATTATCTTTTCAGTGAAAATTATTTTTCTTCTAAAACCTTGTTTTCTAAAAATAATTTTAAAAATTTCAAAATGACTTATAAAATACATTTTTACCCATGTTTTAATTTTTTAAGATTATTTTAATATGGATATTCATTTCATTTTCAACATAATTTCCATTTGGATTTTACTAAAATTTTTAAAGGGATCTTTGTTTTAACGTGTACAACATGAATATAATTTACCACAATTATAACCATTATTTTATTTTATTATTCCATAATATATTTTAAAGTATAATTTAAAATAAAAATATTTTTAAAATGTTTTATTTTTAAATTTTTTTTCTCAAAATGTAAAGTTATTTTCCTAAAGAAATGTTCCAAGTAATATTTCAAAATCATTTTCTGTATAAGATGGAATCCTTTGATGTTACTTACACTTTTTTGGGGATAAGGTTAAATGAAACCATAATTATTATTTATTTTTATTTCTAATGATTATGTTGATTAAATGTTTATGAAACCCTTTTATTTTTCATGGGTTATTATATGGTTAATTGATGAAATGTTCATGAAACCCATTTCCATTACATGAGTTATGATATGATGATATGATGAATATTTTATGATATCATGGAACAAATAAGTATGGTTTTCATTATGATATTTGTGATACTTATATATCCCTTCAATTCATTGGTAAAATCTTTATATCTTAAGATATAACAATGGGAAACAAATCAATGAGATTGATCTATTATGGGATATAAGTGTACCATAGTCTACTTTGGGATATTTGTTTCCTGGTCCACTATGGAAAAAATGTGTGATGTAATCTAAAATGGGAAATAAGTGAAGGGTCTTGATCCACTATGTTGATGGTATTGGTATTTAATCATTACATATGAAATGGATTTCAATATTTATGACGATTTCACACTTTTATGACATGAAATTATGGTTTGAGACTAATTTTTGATGATTTCTCACACATATGGGCCATGTATCAAGAAATAATAAATTTTATTCCTTGAATCAGGTTTATGATCTATGAAAGGTTTGATGTAAACTTTATAACTTATGTTCATGATCACATACCCTTATTATTATCTTATTCTTTCATGTGATCATAGATTTGAATCTCTTATGTTTACACTTACTGAGCATATAATATCACTATTTATTATGTTTCCTTCCCCATGTAATGAAGAAATGTTTAGGTAGGGTATTCTTAAGAGGATTACTATGTGATAATAAATTTATGAGATATGTTGAAGATATTTCATGAAATAATAATATTGTGTTTCTATTCTCCAATGACACTAAACTATTACATTACTCTAGCATGTATTTATAAAATTTATGTAATATTCATCTAAAAATATGTAGTATATATGTATAAAAATCATGGGTCATTATATTTGTTATTAAGGAAACGTTTTCGTATATCTTTGGAGAATATGATTAGAAAAACTTTAATAAAAACCTTAGGGATAAGTCTATGTATAAGATATCATATTAATGTTTTTATAAGAAAGAGATTGTGAAGTTTCATAGAAATATATCCCTATTTGGATACTACAAGTGGATGTCTATGAAATGTGAGCACTGAGAAAGATTTGATCTTCACCTAGTGTCTGAAAATGGGCCTTGATACACACATGGTTTAACACTCCTAGGGGATACTTTTCAGTTAATGCACATTCTATTTGGAAACCATTATGGTGGATTTGAAGAGATGATGATCATGGATGATCTAGGATAAATCCAAGGTGTCATAGATTGAAAATAAGATGTCATAATTTAAACATACTATAATTTTTTTTTCATGATTATGTGGTTTTATACTATGATTATTGTTTATCATGCTATACATTCAGGTTTTATTTAATTTATAGAACCTAAAGAAACTATGTTAAAGATGAGTGATATAGAAAATGTAATGGTTTTCTTCCGGAGCAACCAAATGTTATTGGATATTGAATAAAAAATCTTGTTTCTATGGTCAAAAAAATTTATCATGCTCTGAACCATGCTGAACATTCAAATGATAAAAAAAGGGAACAACACTATGTTGATTACTTCATGAGGCAATGTACACCTTCTTTTAGTGGTTCTACTAGTCCACTAGATATTTATAAATAGATCAGTACCACTAAAAATATATTTTACATTATTTATTGTTCAAATCGTGATAAATACATTTTGGGTTTTTATCATGTATAAGGTGAAGAAAATAAATGGTGGGATCTTATTATGAATATTATGGAACAAAAAGAAACTAAATCTATATAATGGGAAAAGTTTTATGTGATTTTTCTTAGTAATTACTTCCATAATATTATACAAAAAAATATATAGAAGAATTTTTTTAATAAAATAAAAAGGATGATGAATATATTGACACCTATGAAGCTAATTTTATAAGACACGCAATGTATGCTTCTAGTTTAATCCTCATCCATGAAAGAAAAATTAATTGATTATTTGGTGGCCTAAAACCAAGTCTTTGAAAGGATTTGGATATAAGAGACTTGAATAGTTGCGAGGAATTCATTCAATGGGCATAGAAGGTTGAAATGGAAATTGGATATTCTAATGATTCCCATTATTTTGATAAGAAAACAAATATATATTCTCATGAAAACGTGAATAAATAAATTGTTGGAATGAAATTGTATCAATATATATGTCAGAAATGTTGGAAGAATAATCAAGGGAATTATATGAATATAACTATGAGGTTCCTTAAATATATAAAGGTAGGTAACAAAGATCATAAATGATGAAATATTATTAATGGGATTGTTAATGTAAAAGGTGAGATACTAGAAAACAATCATATAAAAATGGTTTAGAACCATGGGTATAGGTCTATAAACCATTATTATGGCCTATACTAATGGTTTGGAGGGGATTTGGCTGTTCTAGTGTTGGTATAGACCTATACCAATAGTTTTTGAAAGAAAATTGGTATACACCTATACCAGTAGTTTTGGAAAACAGTTGGTATAGGTCATATGAATAACCTAAACCAATAGTTTTGAAAATCCATTGGTATAGGTAATGTCAAAATAAAATCCAGATTGGTTTCAATCCCAACACCTTGCATTTATATTCCAATGACCTAACTACTATGCAAATATGAATTTCATTAATATAATTTGATAAATATAAATATATTTACAAGTAATTTAACTTTTTATGTATTTGATTTTATTTGAAAAAATAATCCAAAAATATATGGGTACCTATACCAACAATTTTGAGAATCATTGGTATAGTTACCCATATTTTTGTGACCTATACCAATAGTTTTTGTTAAAAACATGGGTATAGTATGCACCTATACTAATGGTTTTGAAAAAAACATTGGTATAGGGTCTCTAAAAGAGACTTATATGGATGATTTTTGATAAAATCTTGGGCATTGGTATCTACATGGGAACTATTCCAATGGCTTTGTGAAAAACATGAGTATAATTTCTCTATAAGGGCCCTATACCAATGGTTTTGAAAAAAAACACTGATATAAGGTCTCTTCATGGTACCTATACCAACAGTTTTCCCAAATAGCGTTGGTATAAAAGGTATCTAAGGTACCTATACCAATGGATTTGTCTAAACTATTGGTATTGGATTATTGGTATATCTCTAATTTCTAGTAGGGAGAAGAGGATTTCAAATAATACACCACCCATACTCTAATATTTCAGGTCCAATGAGTTTTGTAATTATGAAAATCAATGACCCAATCCAAGGGATAATTTAGATGATAAGCCTCAATAACCTATAAAGAGAAAGGAAAAATGGAAAGATTATTAACTCTAAATGGATGAAGTTAACCATTATAATTAGGGAACACTTATCCTCCCATCCATAATTAGAGATTTCTTTTTTTATATTGTGTGAATGGGCACTATGATGATAGTATTGTTTATCATTTTTTGAAATTTCATGTCATTATCTCCCTCTACATGTATTATGGAATAATGAAATCATATTTGATATTCTATAAGTATAAGGATGAATCCAAGATTTCAATAAAAATGTTTTTGAATAAGATAATATATTATATAAGGAATGAATTCGGAATTAACTTTTAGGAAAGTATATTTATCCATGTAAGATTAGAATAAAAGCGGTTAATAAAATCACGGGTTTATGAGTTTAAGGTTAATCATAAGTTCAATTTTATTTACATCCCTTTTGTGATTTTCTGTGGTGGGGGTTTATCCTGATTAAGGATATTTTAAGAGATATTTATGGAGATACAACCCCTTGATATTGTATACATTTTAGTGAAAAAGTTATTTGAGGAGGAAATCCTTAATAATTTGTGGACATATGATTAATGTTACTTATATCCTCTAGGGTTTATATTATATTTGATTTTGAGGTCATTATTAGTTGTAGTCTATCACCTTATGAAGTCATCACACATCATTTTTATCATAGAAGATTTCTATCTAGATCTGCATACTATAATATACACTAAGAAAGTGGTAAGGTTGAATGGAGTTCCACATTCAATTGTATCTAATCACGATCCAAACTTTACCTCAATGTTTTGGTGAAGTATTTAGTATTATCTTGATATAGAGTTGGGTTTCTGTATTTCATGTCATCATCATATAGATAGTCAGTCTAAGAGAACAATTCAAACCCTAGATGACATTATATGATCTTGTTCTATGGATTTTAATGGTTTTTGGGTCAAAAAGTTCTTCTACTTGAGTTTTCTTAAAATTGTAACTTGCAATTGAAGATTCATATATATCCTTATGAATCCCTTTATAGAAATAAGTATAACAATATAATGTATTAGAACAATGTTATATAAAAAATAAATTGGGACTTGAGATACTTGATGAAATGGTAGAGAAGGTTAGATCCATTAAGAAAAATGTAATGAAAAATTTGAAAAAAATATTATGATGATATTATTCTATGAGATCTAGAATTTAAATTTCGTGATAAGGTGTTTTAATGAATTTATATGTGGAAGAAATAATGGAAAAATAATACCTACGTATATCGGTCCCTTTGAAATTATTATTCATATTAGGACATATCTTGTCACATGATGCTTCCACTAGACCTCTATTAGGTTCATAATGTGTTCCATGTATCTATCATGAGGAATTAAATACTTTAACCATAATATGTACTAAAATTATAGGTAAAATCTTTAGATCATGATCTTTCTTATTAAGAAAAACCGATAGAGATCTTGGATCAAACAGATAATGTTCTATAAAATAATACCATTCACCTGGACATTTTTTTATGGTGAAATAACTAGCTTGATGAATCTATGTGAGAACCTTAAGATGTAATTAGGTGGAAGTATCCTTAGTTGTTGGTACCAAAGTGATGAAATTTAAGGGAAAATTCTTTTTTAATGGGGGTAAAATGAAAAACCGAGATATTTTTTGAAATATATTTTTTCAAATAAATTTAATTTTTATGATATTTTTCCATTACACAAAACACTAATTTTAGCATGGGTTACACACAAAATTGAGTTTATTTTGTGTTACTTGCTACACTGAGTTAAAGCGAAATGTAACATACTATTGAAATATTATTATTTAATATAATAGTTATCACCAAGCCATTGGAATGACATGTTTGAAGAGTATTTACTAAATTGTGAAATTATGTTTTACACACACACACACACATATATATATATAATGAAATATTTGTTGACCAATTAATTATAAATGAAAATAAAATCCTTTTTAAAATAAAGGAAATATTTTTATGAAAAATTATTTTTACATGCACAAATGTGTTTTACATAAATAAATTAATCAAATAACATTTGGAGAGTGATTTTAATGAAATTTATATATTATACATTCGATAAAATTATTAGCATTCATTTTATTTGTTTTTTGAAACAAGAGATAAGAATAAATCCAATTTTATGCTTAAAAGATACATCTTTTTGAAAATAAATTTAATCACCTTTTATGCACTTATAATAAAAATATTATTTTTGAAACTTTTATAAAATTAATTTTTGTAAAATAAAATTTATTTTTGAAATCATCATGAAAAAATTATCTTAGGGTTTATATTTAGGATTTTTCTGAAATGTTAAATTTTTAAATAAATAGTGAAAAATATTGGTTTTTATTAAGAATTTTTAATTATTTTAAAGAATTTATAAACATAAAAATTAATTTAATATAGTTTTAAATGTAAAATTAGTCCAATTGAATATCTATAAATCCAATTTATTTTGTTTTAATCAATTTTGTATTGAATTTTTATATAAAAACTTTGTAAACTTTTCTTCACTTTTTTATTGAAAACCTGCTTCCTCGTCTTGTCTGTGATATTAATTTTAAACTAATTATTACCAATTATATGAATTAAATTTGAAAAAAATAGATTATATATTATTAATCATTATAATTTATATTATTTAATATATTCAACTTAATTTTTGACCATAATGAATAGTAAAAATAATAAAAATATTTATCATGGTTAAGGTAAAAATGAATTTACTAGGGGGTCAAACTAAACAAATAATGGTTAAAAATTACCCAAAACATTTAAAAAGCCAATTTTATATTCATATTTCATCATTTTGTCTTCTATTTTTGATAATGGACCATTTTAGAGCCTTGTGTGATGATAAAAATACGAGTACACCTTTTATTTAAAAAAAACAAGTGTGACACACACCTCACTTATAAAGGGATACAATATATCCTATCCTATTATAACTTTAAAAACCCATTGGTTTGGAAAATGAAAGACTAAATAACTTATTTAGTTCCCTCCTATCATCCTGGGGGCCTTAGTTTTGTCATAAATCATAACTGAAAAGTATTTTGGTGCAAACTGAAGGATGTTATCCGACGAAGTGGTAACATTCATCAATGTGAATTTTTATATTATTTATTCCTATACCTCTTTAAATTAATATTAAAATATGATGATTTAAAAACCATAGTATCTTCCATATACTAATATTTTTTTTAAGTTAATTGAATTCCCTAAAACTATCTCTACTTCTATCAAATGGGTTATGAAATCATCATTCGTGTATACAATGAAGTGCTGCCTCATGAGCCAATGTCATTCATTCTTCCTTTACCACATATCATGACTAGAAATTATGATAGATTTATTATTAATATATGATATTTTTTATATTATAATGATTCTATAATTATTACATTATGTATACCTTCTTACTTTCCATTCAGTGGGAATATGATAACGTTAGTCGTGTGTACGACATACTACCGCCTTGAGAAGCAATGGGATTGGTTCTTCATGTGCATTTTACATAAAAGGTAATAAAAATGAGTTTAATTAAAATAATATATATATATGAAATAAAAATTATTCTGTAATGGTAATATATTACTTACCTTTATTTCATTCAATCCATTAAAAAAATGTAAAAAATGTTCATACGTATGGACGAACTATTGTCATGTGAATGGGGTATTTCATTTTCAATATATAACTTTTGTGGATTACTATAAATACATATATAATGAATATAAATTATATTTTTATCATTTTTAAAATTATATATATTATGTATCCATCATAAATTTAAGACTACTGAAAATAAAAAATCCAAACATACAAGAAAAACAAAGCAGTTATTACCCGAAACATTATTTTAACATGGAATTGTTAATAAACAGGTAATAAACGGTAATACGTAAATAATATATGGTATTATATATATTTTTATGGTTCTGTAATAGATGTATAATAAACTTATATTTATTATATAGGATGATTTAATGTGTATGGAGGAAATAACGATTTATGCTAAGGGATTTCCTTGTCACATTTTACTTTTATGAGACACCATCCATATTCAACAAATATTTCTTTTATGTGGTGTATATAATACCCATTAATGTATTTTATTCTTATTATAATTAATATAATGGGTATTTACATATATATTTGATTATCTATCTTTCATTGGATTTATGGTTCAAAAGTTAACAAATCAGTAAGGTATTTTTGTCTCAATTTGCCTTCTTTGGGACATAAGTTATGTTATGCACATATATTATTATATGGGGAGTATATAATTTAGTATTGACATGTTATATCATAAATGTCATTTTTTCATCATTTTATATGTTTTCTTTAAATCTATTCTATCATAGGGATTATGATTCAATGTTACCAAAGTGGTAATAATTATATGTTACAATCTCATCATTTATTAAGATTGCTCATGATTATTCTTCTAATGATGAAATATTATGATCTATATCTCAATAAACACATTAATTTTATTTTCCTATTTTTATGTCATGAGAATAAATGCCTTCACTTCATTTTCATTTTTTCATATACTCAATATTTCAAAATAATGTTTCTAAGAAAAATTATCTCTTCAAAAAACCTTTAACTTTGAAAAACATGTTTTCTAAAAAAAATTCAAAAATATTTTTTAACATACATAAAATAATATATTAAATAAAATTTTAACCATGTTTTACATTTTAGTTTTTTTCAATTAATCTTAATTTTATTTTTAAAAAAATAGTCATTTGACGTTTACCAAAAATGTGGAAGGAATATTTGTTTTAACATATATGACACAAAATAAATCTCCCTATATCATGACCATTATTTGATTTTAATATTGATTTATAAATTTGTAAGGATATTTTTATAGAAAATTATTTTCAATATATATATTTTAAAAATTATTTTTTAAAATGGAAATTAATTTTCCACAAGGAATGTTTTAAGTGACCTTTCAAAATAATTTTCCATCTAAGATGACATCCTTTGACGTTTCTTATTATTTATTGGTGATAATATTGAATGAAACCATACTTTTTTTATATGGATTTTTAATTTTTTTTTGATAAATTTATATAAAAAACATTTATTTTTCATGGGTTATGCTATGGTGAATTAATAGAATGTTCATGAAACCTTTTTTCTACATGGGTTATGATGTTATGATATGATTAATGTATTGTAGTATTATAGAATACATAAATTTGTTTTTCATTATGATATGGGTGAGAACTATAAAACCCTCCAGTGAATTGGTTAAGAATTATATCTCATGTGATAATAATGGAAAACAATTTGATGGGTTTGATCCACTATAAGAAATAGGCGTGTCCGGATCCACTATGGAAAACAGGTGTGTCCCGAGCTTCAATGTGAAACAGTTGATGAGACTTGATCCGGTATGTTAATGACATTTGTATTCAAACATGACATATGAAATGGTTTTCATTATTAATGTTAGTGATACACTTTTATGACAAGATTTTGTGGTTCATGGTTGATTTGTGGTGATTTCTCACTCTTATGGGACCTATCTCCAAAAAATGATAAAGTTTTATTTCATGACTCATGTTTATGATCTATGATTTTTTGAGTATTAACTTTGTCACTTATGTTTAGGATCAAATACCGTTATTATTTTATTATGATTTCATTTGATGACAGATTTATGATGTGCCAACACGTATCGTTGAATTAATGTGGGCTGCGGTCAGATTAGAATTTTTAAGGGTTTCCCCAAATTCAATTACTACAGGGTGTAGTATAGTGAGAGTCTGAGGTCGGTCCCATAGGAAGTGTTGCTGGATTTTAATGTTAAAGGCTCAAGACCCTTTGGAGTAGGAGTCCTTTTTAGTTTTGGATTAGTTTGGGAATTTCTAGATCTATGATGGTTGCTTCAATAAAGAGAGAGGGGTTAAGATCAATTTTAGGTATGTGCAAAAAAAGATGATCTTAATTATAATCTTGGTACGATCCTAAGGATTAGGCTATGAAGATATTAGAATTTTCTAGTTGAATTTGTTCAGGTCACCTAGTTTTACCTAGGAGGTAGTTATTCCATGATTGGGAGATAGTGGCATCCTAGATGCATTAATCATAGCACATATAGAAAAAATTATCTTAGGCTAGTGGTCATATCATAATCTAAATCAATAAAGATGGGGTATTCCTCTTAAATATCCTATGATCAGGGATGTTTAATCTAATTGGATAGAAATTAATTATTTACACTGATTACTAATTCTTATGGTTACCAAATTTACAATTAAATATCTTAAATAATGTTCAGATGCATCTACTCTTTATCCCCACCCCTTGGTGGTTTTTGAACTCATAGTAATATTGGATAAAATTAATTAAATAAATGAAATCATGCTTGACATTCTTAGAATAATTAAATTAAGACTATTTTCAAACATTCAATGATTCAGATTCACAATGGGGGCGAGCATGTAATGGGGGTGAAAAAGTTATAAATCACAACTTAATAAAACGCATACTTGAAATAAGATGTGGAAATGGACCCAACACAAATTTATTGATTAATGATGGTAAGTGATTGGGAAAGATAATTTATATTGATGATGAAAGCACATTACCCGACACTTGTATTGGAATAAAATAATAGAAGTGTGAAGAAATTTGTGTTTGAGAGGAAAATGGTTGAAGGAAACTCAAAAGGGAACAAAATAACAGAGTAACCATGATCTCGATCCTTTCAAACTACTGTACAACTTATATATATATATATATGTGAAATTAGATGTTTTTTAATGTCTTATCCATGTATATCTCTACATATTTTGAATCATATGTGTATCCCATGTGTATCTACTTTGAAATTTGAGGTTTGACTGATTTCAAGTCATGTACCAATGAATCATGATGTGTACTGGCTTTCCAATTATATCTCTAGAGTGGATTTCTCATTCAATGGGTTTGACTAAAGTGATGCCGTGAATTTTAAATTCACAACGTGTACTGGATTCTTTTTCTGCATTCTTCAAAACATGGCTCATGACCTGGATCACTTCTTGATGGAGGCTGTGAAATCCTAGTACACAATGTGTAATAGGTGAATTATTCACTTTTTCTACATTTCTTCATTTAAAGCCACATGAAGTCTCATTCTTAGAAAATTAAGCACATACCAAGTGCATTATCGAATAAAAAAATTAAAATCCTTATGTTAATGGTATAAAAAAGTATATATGAATTCATATTATCAAATTCTCCCATACTTGAACAATTTCTTGTACTCAAGGAAAAAGGATTCAATAATGATTTCAAAAAGATAAGAAATTTTTAAAACAGGAAACATTCAAATGTCCAGAAAAATAAAACTATGTTTAAGAAGAAAATTTTAGTTTCCAGAATCATTACTGTATAGAATATCATTCATGCCTCATAGCTCAATTATTTAAAACAAATTATAATATTCTAATTAAAATCTTTTAGCCGTTCCTTGAGTTTTATATCCATTTTTAATTTACCAAAAAATTATTTTCTCTCATTACTCAGTGTAACATGAAATTGGAGTTATGATAATACCCTAAGTACATGTTCATAACCATAGGCTTGAATTGGTTTTATCATCTCCACTTTGTAAATAAAAGTTCAAAATTAATCATGATGGCTTCATAAAATGGGTCTAAATGACTCTGAGGCAGTGGGTAGGTGGGTAAAAATTAAAAATAAAGCTCAAAATAAAGTTAATCTTTGAAGTATAATGCATGGGTGTTGTGAAAAGTGTAATAAAATACCTTCTACAAGCTAGTCAAGTCCACACTCCAAACCTGTGTAGGTTGGATCCATGTATATGTCAAATAAGTTCCAAAAAAGGATATCCTGTTCCCCTCCCTTTTCTTTTATAATTTTATTTTTTGAAATTCATGTATAGGCTAGATCTCAAATCTATCCCTAACCAGATATGATCCTTAAAGGGATTTATCGATTTAGAAAGGGTGATTTTTGACCTTCATAATACACAACCCATATCAAATTTTCATTTCTTTTGAATTTTGAAAAGTAATAGAATACAAGTGGAATGCTATAAGGTATACATGGATCGTAACCATATTTTCAAATGAGAAACATTGTACATATCTAAAATAACATTATCTCAACTTTCCGAATACCCCCATGCTTTTCCAATAGTAAAATCATGCATTATATAAGGAGTAGGGTGGGAAAGGATTAATTTTATTGGAATAACATTGTCATATAAGGTCATTCATGGAAACTAGAAGATAACTAAGGAAAGATGTTTGGTGGTTCTTAAGAAATAGTGTCTCAACAGAGATTGCCTAAATCATTTTAAAATTTTAATTTTTCCGTCATAGCCTCAATAAGATCTCAATGCATGTTCTGACAACTTTACATGTCCCAGGTATCACTCAAGATATATTATTAGAAAATAATATTCAATTGTAGACTTAGAGTCCTATTAGATAATGAGAATAATAAAATGAACTAGAAATCACAAAGGGTATGATACTAAGTAGTAAGTCAATTAACCATTATTTTAAAGATGTTAAATTTATATTAAATTTATAGGCTCAACAATCATTCTAAAATTCTAAATAGAGGTAAAAAATGAATTCTATCAATTATAACTTAATTTTTTCTTTTATTAAAATGGGAATAATATTTTTCAAGATAAAAACCTTCTTAAAATTTTAAAAATATATCATATACAGATGGGAACAAAAAAAATTCAAGTGCATAGAAAGTAAAAATCATGATAAACTCCCCCACAATGAGAAAGTGACAATGCACTCACTGTACCTGAAATTATTTTGGTAGTTCTATAATAATGAAAGCGTAGAAAAAATGAAATGGAATTTGATAATTTTAAAATTGAGTGAATCAAGATCTCCTTATAATAAGAGTTATTATATGAGAGATCTAGGGATTTATATTTTATAAATCTAGGACACCGGAAAAATGGGTTAGGAATCATTTTTTCACTAGATAAAAACATTATTCTAGAGGTTTAAAATATTTATTAATAGAATAACATGCATGTGCATAATATAACAAGATAAGGTAACCATTTTTATTCAAATGCGTTAGATGTTTACAATGATGTTCAATAAGGGAATCAAAATGAAAATGAAAAAGTCTCAATTACAAAAAATCAGTCTAGAAAAATAATAAAATGTGTTTTTCCTCCTAGAAAGTTTTAATAGGGTATCATTAGTCAAATGGATGGACCAAAATTTTATAGTGGTGTCTGTCGACTTAGTTTCTCCTTTTGTGCTTACAGCTACTAGTGGTCATGTCTTCCAGTTCACAAGTTCTTTTGACTGGGTTTATGACTTCAGGGGTAGAATCATGAGTGTGGATCAGATAAGGGAGGAATGAAATCATGGCTCGTGGTGGCTGTTGTTCTGCATGTATTTTTATGGAATGGTTTTGAAGTTGAAATTTAATTTCTACGAGTCTCTGGGTTACTCTTTAGACAAAAACTAATGGTGGTATTGGGCCATCAAAAATTATGGATGAAGTAGAGGAACTAGACTTGGCTATATGAAAATTGAATGCAATGAAATGTAAGCCAATAATAAGTGTCAGGAAAATTAATTTCTATATATAAAAGTGTTCAGTACAAAAAATTAGGTCATAAACAGATGAGAAAATAAAATAGAGCTTTCCCTATAAAAAAAGTCTAAAGAAAAAAAATAAATCATAAATGATGACTAGGAATCGAGAACAAAAATATCCTCCACCATCAATCCGCTTGCAGGTGGTGAAGGTAGTGATCTATCAAGATCGGTAGCAGTAGCTGAAGTAGGGGCAAGCAGACCGGTAGAAGATAGTGGAATAGTAGAGCTAGAGACATGGGATGGAATGTGTGATGTAGAGGTACCGATCCCAAGGGTGACCGTGGATCTAGAATTTGGGTCAATGAAAGATGTCGTTGTGGTGGTAGTGGTGGCCAACCCTTTTCCCCTTTGGGCCTACTCACCAAAAAATCTTATTGGGCTGTAAGATCAGTGATATCGGCTAGTAGGTTTGAATGGTCGATGGGAATGGTAGGAGAAAAGGGGATGACAGGGGTGAGTGGTGGTGGCATGGTGCACTCTGAATTCTGAATGAAAGGGAGGTGAAGATGAGTTGAAATCTGGTTCAGGTTCACCCGGATGCATTTTTGGGTAGCCCAAATCTCTGAAAGGGTGGGATGGGTGGGTGGAGGATTGGTGGTTGGTGTGGTAGGAGAGGTATTAGTATTAATGGGTGGAATAGATGGGGAGGTAGTGTGTGGATGAATTGGTGGGTCTACTACTACATGTGGTGGGGCCTCCTATATTACCAGTGTCCAATTTTAGATGTCATCCTCCTTAATCAAAATCTCCATCTTATATAGCATGAAAAAATCAAGTAGCTCAATAGGTCCCACATAGATGAGAGGAAGAGGTGCATCAAACACATTGAGGTTCCTGGCCAGGTACAGAATGCAGGATCCTCCCATCAAAGTACCATGAATTTTTAGGGCGTGGGCTTTGTAATATTGGAAAAATTGGTAACCATGTTGACAGCTGGGCCACCCATGGCTGCTTCTAGAATAAGTACATCAATCTGTCTATCACTCACATGAGGTTTAGCCCTGGAGAACCATCCATCTGTCACAGCTCGATGAAAAATCCATAAGGTTGGGCCCCACATCTGGGTAGATTTCATGATGTGTGGGTCATAGGGTAACTAAGGATCTCAGGCAATCAGATCCCATAGAAACTGAGAATCGGCTCTTGGTGGCAACAACTGTAGATTCAGATAGAACTCTGAAATGAAAAACTCATTGATTTAAATGTCGAGGATGATGTTGAACTTGGTAAATAAAAGCTCGTGTGGCCGACCACCCAGGCAGAATCTGAGGCTGTTAATGGACATCTCGAATGTGGAAATAAACTCTAAAAACAACTCCATGTAGGTCTCTTCATGAACCTTGATAATGATATTGATATGGAGTGTCTTTAGGAGGTCAAGGACGACATTGCTGATATTTATCTTTGCTAGGATGGGCATGTATAGGGTCTTGTTTATCCATATCAACTTAACCTACAACCGAGTGAGATTTATCTGGTGTTATGGTTTAGAAAAGAATAGGACAAGGTACAGGTGGAGGTTATCATCATTGGAAGAGTCTTCAAAGTTGGAGGAGGATGATGCTTGGGCAGTTGGTGCAACAAGTGTTGCTTCAGGTGGGGAAAAAGGTACGGCATGCGATGCAGAAGTGACACCATGTGATAGAGAAGAATTAGTATGTTGTATCATGGCCATTAACTTCTCATTAGAGGTTGGGGATGATGAGTTGGAGGGTTGAGGTCATTTGGTTCGATCCATTGTTAGGGGATGGCAGTTTTGGTTGGTTTGGCGGCATTGAATGCGGGTTCATGTGCGGTGGGGGGGGTGTAGGTTTTGGGTTATTGGTGGTGGGGAAGGGGTAATATGTCAGGGGAGAGGGAGATAGTAGGGAATGGATGAGAGGGGAGGGGGATGATGGTGAGGTTATAGGTGGAGAGGGAGGAGGTGAGCAGGAGGTTGCAGGTGTTTAGGAAGGGGATAAGGGAGGTGAGGGGTCGGGAGATGAGGGTTGTGAGCCTAAGGTTCACGAATTTCTTTTTTTAAAATAGGCCAGAATCACTACATAACCTATAACTGTGGTTCATGTCATGCACTAGTTCAAAAAAATGGATTTTTGAATGAAAAAGGTACACATCGTGTAATAGTGTTACATGACCTATAATTGACTATTGTAGCTCAAACTTTGTTCATTCCTTTACTGCACCTACTGGACAACCCAAAAAATTCTTAAGGCTACCCTAATATAATGGTGGCTAAGATATTGTACCTTGGGTTCCCTCCAAGTCAGCGGTTCCATTTATGTTGAGATCTTGACACATTTTGGGATCAATTGAACTTGAGACTGATGAAACAGCCCCCGTGAAAAGGTTATTGGAATATTTTCAATCTTTGACCATTAACTTTAAAATGTGGTCCACCTTATCTTTGAATTTCAATGGTCTCGTAAGGAAATAATTTCCCAAATTCAAAAGGGCTTGACCATTGAGATTTTAACTTACTAGGTAATAGTTTCAATCATGAGTTAAATATAAGGACCTTATTCCCTAGTATAAATATACACTTAGAAATGCATTGATTATTTGATTTTTTTTTATCCTTATAGATTCTTCCTTTTTTGTATGCATCCCTATATATCTATTATAGTTCAGTTAACAACAAAATCCTAGATTTTAAATCCTCCTCAAAATCTAAATTTATTTTCTTAATTGCCAAAAACGAATGATTCTCCAGCTCAATTGGGAGATGACATGGTTTCCCATAAATTAGTTTGAATAGTGTTGTTCTTATGTGTGTATTATATATAGTAGGGAATTATTATATCACATTTTCTAGTTTGAGAATATTTTCACTTTGTCTCATGTTTACAATATTTTCCAAAATTTTCTTAATCTCCATATTCGACAGTTCTACTTATCCACTTGTTTATGGGTGATAGGGAGATTCTTTATTGTATCTGATTCCATAATTGTCTAGTAATCCTCTCATAACCTAGTTGGAGAATTTTTTTCCTCGATCAATAATGAGTAATCATGGAAATACCAATCTTGCAAAAAACTATTTTTCAAAAAGTTCATGACCACTTTTGATGTGTCATATGATGTTGCTTCAGCTTAAACCCATTTTGAGATGTAGTAAACACCAACCAGAATGTAGGATTTTCCATAAGAAGTGGGAACTAGTCCCATGAAGTCTATTCCCCAAAAATCAAATATTTTTACTTCCATAATGTGATTCAATATAACCTCATTCCTTTTTGTAATGTTTTTAGTGCGTTGGAATTTATCACTTCTTTGGTAGAATTATCTCATGTCTTGGTGTAGCATGGGCTTGAAAATTCCACCATGTATAATTTTCACTATGTTATGCTTGATTCCATGATTTACACCCACTAGTGACATATGAAACATTTTTATTACATTTGGGTTTCCTTATTTATGGATGAAATGTCTCAATAAGCCATTAGCACAATGCTTGAAAAAAGTGGTTCATCATAGTAGTAATGCTTGGAATCCTACAGAAATATTTTCCTCTTTTGGTTTGAAAAGTATTTATGTTAAAATCTTGCATAAAGATAATTGGTGATATTAGAGAACCATAATTAAACCTTGATGCTAAAAAGGGTTTCATATGGAAAATCTACTTCAATGTTAGGCTCTTCTTATTCCATAATGAATGACAGGGTAAATTAGGATAGATGGTCAGAAATGAAATTTTATTTTTGTTTAGTTTCATTGAATATGATCTCAAAATATTATAGCAAGAGGATCCACCATATCAGTCTTGGTTTGGCATCATTCTTGTTTATCATGTATCTGAGGGTAGAACGATCAGTATTTACAATCACTTTGGACAATACCAGATATGAAAAAGAATTCTCAAAGGTATATACAACAAATAATAGTTATTTCTTTATATTATTTTAATTTACTTAAGCTTCACTCATCACATGTCTTTCATAATAGATAGGGAAAAAGATATGACCAATTCTCTATCTTATCACAGATCTAATAGTGAGGTCACCAACATCAAACATTAATTGAAATTCGTTATCATAGTTGGGTGAAATGATGACTGAGGATGCTATCAGGATTGTGTTAAATGTTTTAAATGCCTTCCAAAATTCCTGAGTGAATTCGAAAGGGATTTTTTTGAAAATAAGTGTGTTAATGGATGGAAATATTTTTCGAAGTCCTTTACAAACCATCTTTAAAATCCAGTGTGGCCCAGAAATATTCTTATTCTCTTCACTATTGATGGTTTGGGAAAGTCCTTTGTGACATTTATTTTAGCTGGATCGACTTCTATGCCTTTATTAGAGATTTTATTCCCAAGTACTATTCCTCCTTGTATCATAAAATGATATTTCTCCCAATTAAGGACTAGGAATATTTTTTCACATTGTTGGGGAACTAATTCCAGACTGCTTAAACATACCTCAAATGATATCCAATATGCTGAGAAGTAATATATGAAGATTTCTAGGAACTCCTCATCCATGTTATGGAAAATATGGGTTATGAATCTCTAAAACATTATTGGTGCATTTCACATTCTGAATGACATTCTTCTGTAGGTAAAAGTACCAAATGAGCATGTGAATTTCATCTTTGGGAAATCATCGAGGTTGATTGTAATTTGGTTGTATCCTGAATATCCATCTTGGAAACAATATAATTCATGTTCCAGAAGTATTTATAGTATCTAATACATGAAGGTTAAAGGAAAATGATACATTATATTTTCTATGTTCAGGAATTTGTAATCTATGAAGACTCTCCATCTAGTGATGGTGTGCTTTGAAATTAATTCATTTTCATTAGTTCTCTATATTGTTATTCTTACCTTCTTAGGCACCACTTGTAGATGGATCACCCATTCACTATCTGATATGGAAAAGATTATTCCTGCATCCAATAGTTTCAATATATCATTTTTAATGAATTACTTCATCGATGGCGTGATTTTCCTTTAAGGTTGATGTTTTTCCTTTGCGCCTTCTTCAATTAGAATTTTGTGAGTGCATTAAGTAGGATTGATTCATTTGATGCCTATCACTACATAAGTAATTTACTGCTTATGTATCTTCAAAACATCAACTAATTTTTCTTTTTTTTCTTGATATCGTTCAGAATTAATAAAAACTGGCAGAGAAGTTTTCATTCCTAAGTAAGAGTACTTAATAGTACTAGGTAGGTGTTTTAGTTCCAACTTTGGTGGTTGAATGATGGTGGAGATGAAAGGTGGAAAGGTTCCCCTCATTAGAGGTTCAATGAAACTTACTTCATTAAAATTGTACTCATATTCCTTCTCCATGAGTGACCCTTCACTTTCTTATTAAATGGCCATGTACTCATCTCATTTTTGGGTGAGAGAGATAACATTACAATCAACAATATCACCTAATTTTTGGGTAGCTCTAACTAGGTTGAACACTACCTGTTCTTCTCCAACTCGAAATATCATATGTCATTTCGTCACATATATCAAAGACTTTACTATGTCTAGGAATTGTCATCCACTTATAATAGAGATGTATCCTTCCTCTTCCATGTCCAAAACTTGGAAGTCTAGTGGAAATATGAATTTCATAACTTTAACTAAAACATATTCAATAATAACCATGGGGTTCTTCACTGATCAATCCACAAGTTGTAGTTATAATTGGTTTGTTTTGAGTTCTTAGAGTCCTAGCTTGTGGAATACGCTCATTGGCATGAAGTTTATGCAGGCTCCAATATCACACAGATCTCTTCCGGAGTTGCATTCTGCATTAGCATAGGGAATATAAAAGATTCCATGATATCTCATTTTTCGTGGTATTTCCTACTAAACAATAACAGAGTATAATTAATTCAATGATATTTCCCCAATATATTATATTTTCCTTTTGTTTTATAGTAGATCCTTGAGAAATTTTTCATAAACTAGAATATGGGAAATGGATTTAGCAAATTGTTAGTTGATGTTTCAGTGATTGAACATTTATAGGAACTTATTGTATTGTGCCTCCTGTTAGCCTTATCTTTCTCTTTATGAGAAAGAATGAGGTGGATTGTATGAAAGTGGGAAAACATGAACTAGTTCCCTTGCTTGCTCAAGAGTTTGGTCACTTTTATTTAGTGACACTTCTTGAGGAGTAGTTTTATCAACTTCTTCTTCCACCGGTGGTTGTTTCTTAGGATCTTCAGGATGCCTTTCATTTATTCTACTAGGTTTTTTAATGTATATTATCTTACCTCTTCTAAGAAATATTTCTGTAGATTTCTCTTTGGCGTACGTCTCAGTATTACTAGGTAGGGTACCTGGAAATCTATTAGATAAAGTCTTAGATATTTTACCCATTTTAACATTAATATTTCACAAATAAGCTCTTTGGTTTTTCATTTTTTGAGTTTTCATTCTCTAATCTGATTTTTTAATGAAAGTATCCATGAGGTTTTCAAGGTTACTTTGAGGAGGAGTAGTTTGTTGATGAGGTTTAGGATGAGCGAGCTGTAATTTTTACTGATCTATTTGTAGGAAGGGTTGTTGTATATATTGTTGAGGTCATGGTATTGGGTTAATCAGTGGATACCCTAGTGGTCCTTGATTCTGAAATGGTGCATGGACACTTCACTATGTAAATTATCCTTGATTATTCTAAAGATAATTCTGGGTAGGCCTCTCCTGGTAATATTGTTGCTGCTATTGATAAAGAGGGTTCTATTAATTGTAATTAACATAATTACAATCCTGAGCTTGTGGTTCCTCAACTCATTCCCTACAATATTGTTATAGATGTGGTACAACACACATCCCAAATGATTCTATATACATTATGGGAGTATTAATGGGTTGTGTATCCAAAATTTGAAATGATTCAAGCTTCTTTTTGAGTGCTTCAGCTTGTGCTACCAATCTGGTTTTTTCACCTAACTAGTAGATACCATGTCATGGTGGTCCATAATAACTTTTCCATAGGTTGTCATTGTGAGAAAATTTATCAAGTATAGATCCTCTAGCTTCTGGGGTTCTAAATGTTAGTCCTATATTTATGGAAACATCAATGAAAGTTCGTGCATCAAGATGGAGTCCTTGGTAGAATGTCTGTAAATGAACCCACATGTCCAGTCCATGATGAAGGAACTTTATAACCATGCTTTCCATATAGATTCTCTATCAGTTTTAGAAAAGTTATAAATGTTGTTTCGAAGCTTCTAAATATGAATCGGTGGAAAGTATTTATCCAAAAACGTTTTTGAAAGATCATACCAAGTCATGATTGACTCAAAAGCTTCAATTTTTATCTATTCCTTATCTTGATATCTTAAATATAATGGGAAGATACACATTCTGATTGTGCATGAAGAAACTCACTAGTTTCCAAAGGTATTAAAAACTCCAAGAATTCATAGATGTGATTATGAAGATCATTGATCAAGATTCCACTTAATTTCCCCATGTTGTGGATCATGTGAATGAGTCCATGTTTTATTTCAAAGGTATGAGCTTTGATGGGGTATGAATGATGGTTAGAGTGGAACTATGTATTGATGGAAAGATATAATCTATGAAGGTTCTATCTTGATGAATTAGGTGCTCCCCAGGAATAATTTGTTGATATACATGAGGGTTAGGTGGGTTGGGTCCCTTTTGATTGTGTTTTTTGGCCATTTTAGATCAGTGGCATGGAAATAGGAGCCTTTCAATACTAAGATTGAAGGATTGGTCTTATTTGTCCCAAGACTATTTGAACAAGTCATAGGATGTTGGTTCATGAACGAGACCTTGATACTGGGGCACAAGGATGTCTTGAAAGAAAGTAGGAAACAAGGTATGGGAAAGGTAATCCTAGGTCTTTTGTTATGGAGGCTTGTAAGAACAACATTGCCTCACAGACAGCGGTGCCAAAATTTGACGCACTCGCATGAATAATTGAATTCACATGGGCTAAATCCATATTATAATTTGTATGGTTTTTCCCAAACATCACTTGATACAGGGTATAGTATAGTGAGAGTCTGAGGTCAATACCATGGGGTAGAATTTCTGGATTTTGATGTCAAAGCCTCAATACCCTTTGGAGTTGGAGTAATTTTTAGTTTTTTTACATTTCTAATTTCTATATCTATGATGGTTGTTTCAATAAAGAGAGAGGGGTCGAGATCAATTTCCGGTATCTATAAAAAGAATGATCTTAATTATAATCTTAGTAAGATCCTACAGTTAAGGCTGTGAAGCAAGTATAATTCTCTACTTAACTTTGGTCAATTTATCTAGTTCTAACTAAGAGGTAGCTATTTTTATTCAGAGAGAATGAAAACCTAGATAAATTAGGATTAGATCCTATGGAAGAAGATATATTAGGCTAGTAGTTATAGCCTAATATTCTTCAATCAGGATAGGGTATTCCGCTTAAATATCCTATGATCAAGGAAGTTTAATCGAATTGAATAGATATTAATTATTTACCCTCCTTAATAATTATCAAGGTTACAAAATTTAGAATTAATGATTTTAAATAATTTTTAGATAAAACTACTCATGATCCCTACCCCTTGATGGTTTAGCCACTCATGGTAGGCTGAGATGTAATTAAATAAATAAATGAAACTATGATTGACATGCTTAGAATAATGAAATTAACATTTTTTACAAACATGGAATGATTCAAATTATTTATGGGGATGAGAATGCAATGGAGGTTTTAAAGATATAAATCACAACTTAATGAAATGCTTACCTGTAATAAAAAGTGAAAATGGATCCAACACAAATTTGTTGAGGGATGATGTTAAGAAATGCGAAAGTGGAATTAAAGGTGATGATGAAAACCCAATCCAGGTATCTTTTATTAGAATAAAATAAATAAATAGAGAAGAAATTTGAGATTGAGAGGAAAAGGGTTGAAGGAAAATCGAAAGGGAACAAAAGCACAAAGGAACTCTGTTCCAGATCCTTTCAAACTACTGTGTGGATTTTGTAAATATAGGGAGAAAGTTTCACAATTTGTAATGAATTACACGTCGTTTAAGTGACTATTTGTGTAGATCTACACATATTTTTAATCTTATTTATATCTCATGTATATCTCATTAAAAATATATGGTTTGACTGATTTGACTTCATGTACCAATGACTCAAGCCATGTACTGGCTTTCCAACTGTATCTTCGAAGTGGATTTATTGTTCAATGGGTTTGACTGAGGACACGTCATGAATTGCACATTCACGATGTGTACTAGCTTCTTCTTCTTCCTTCCTCATGACCTGGTTCACAACTTGATGTATGATATTAAATCCTAGTACACCACGTGTAAAAATGGTTCAAGATGTGTAATAGGTGAATTCTCCACCTTTTCTACTTTTCATAATTTGAAATCTTGTGAAGACCCATTCCTTCAAAATTAAGCACATACTAAGAGCGTTATAAAATAAAACAATTAAAATCCTTATGTAAATGGAAGCAAAAAGTGTATATGAATTTGGCCTATCAATTTTTATCTCTTATGTTTACCCTTATTGAGGATATGAGCCCATCCATTCTTATGTTTCCTTCCCAGGTTATAAAGAAAGGTTTATATATAGTATGCCTAAGAGGAATACTATGTGATAAGATATTTGTGGAATTTTTTGAAGATCTTTCATGAAATAAGAAGATCATGTTTCTAGTCTTTGATGGCACTAAAATATTATGGTCCTTATGTGTGTATTTAGGAAATGTATTTAATATTCATATCAAAAAATGTAGTATCTTTGTATATAAATCTTGAATCATTATATGAGGAGAGTATCATAGAAACTTTAAAACACATTGTAAAGGCTCTATATAGGAAACATTATGGGAACTTAATGATAAATGTATTGGAAGTGAATAAACTAGGGTAGAGAGCTGGGTATTTATATCAAACACAATTGGATTTTTTTATTAATTTCTAAATACAGTACTTTGACATCTAGGTAGTGTAAAATAGAAAACCATTGGATTATACATGGTTTTGGCTCATGAATTATGAGATTAAGAAGGTTTTTTTGAAATATTTGAGTTTTAGAACAAAAAATCACTAATTTATATTACTTTTGGAGTTGGAAAATAATTTTTTAAAAAAATAATATTTTTAAAACCTTAATTTATATTTGAGACTTTGGAAAGTTTTCATATGTTTAGAAATTATTTTTAATTCAATTAAATTAATTTTATTAATAAAATAACGTTTTTTATCCGTAGATTTAGTTATATTAATTAATATATCATTATTACATATTTATGATGTCATAGAATATACATAAAACAAAAAACTATATTTTTATTATTCACAGAAAAGTATGGCATTTTAGAAAATTATCAAAACTTCACCCTAACCTAATTTCAACATTCTATTTTTAAATATAATATTTATTTAATAAAAACAAATTTGTAAATATTATAATTTTTACTTTTAAATAAAATCTTTATTTATATAAAAATAACTAATTTTATGATATAATAAACTTTATTACTCTTATAAAAATGACCCAGGACATTATAAAATTATATTATTATTTAAATTTAAATAAATAGTGTTTCATAAGATTATTTCATGAAAATAAATTTTATTTAAAATTGTATTTGAAATTATATATTTTCTAAAAATATAATTATGTTTTCTTTAAATCCCAAAAATTTATTATCATATTCATATTATATTCATGTGTATTTGGTTGAATAAAATAATAATTAAAATGTAATTTAAGAAACCTTAGTTTAATTTCTATAAAAAAAATTAAAATTTAACAATACTAAGTTTTTTATATGTAAACCCTTATTACACCAGCATAGGGCCTAAGGGTAAGGTGTGCGATAATGGTATTTTTATGGGGTGGATCAACTAACATTGATATAGTGGTGATCTCCGTTGATTTGAACTTCTCTTGTCATTAATTTTTCTTGAGAATTATTTTTTGAAGTGCTCCTTGGGATTGGTCAAGGTAGAACCTTAGTGACACTAACTTCCTAATAAGTTCTAATATATGGGATCTAAAAGGAATGACCCTACTATTGGAGGCTATCTATTTTCACTTTATCATCAATTATATATCATAATTACTCATTATTTAAACTAATTCCAATTTTCATAATTACCAATGTTCATATTGACCAATGGTCAGGTAATAATTAAATCCTAAGAGTCACATTTCCCATTATACACAATATATACACTCCAAAATTCTCATAATTTATCATTGAAAAATTCACTTATAAATATTTTACATTTCCCTTGATAATGTATATCATATTGTTAACCCTTATATTTATTTTTACTATTTTTATTGTAGGGGATATCTTCATTGGAGAATTTATACCTATGGTGTTTACGTTAGTATGTGTATTATTCTTTATCATTTTTTTCCCTAGTGTTAATTCTAGATATTCTAGTAAATATTAATTCATGTTATTTAATAAAATTTAAAATTCCTACAATCTATTATAAAATATGATAAAATTGTCATTGTGAAACATGATTTATTTTGTTAAGGATATTTTTGGGTTGTTACAGACCAATCAATTAACTATTAAATTTTAATTCATTCCCATGAACACATGATTGTTTCATGATAAAATCATTACAAACCACTTCAACCCCTTATATAAAAAGGAAAGTGTAGCCTTTATAATCCAGGAGAAACCTTAAAAATTAATCCTTATCATAATAGATTATGAACTTGGATATTAACATGACAACGCATTATATATTTAAGATAATATAATTATTAACAATTAAGATAGTAATTTATATTATTTAAAACATTACTAAAAGATTAATACATTCCCAATACATTCCCCTATGAATTTTCAAATTATCTATTCTTCATTAGAAAAAGAGCACAAACATCCCCATATTTAAGAAGTAACCTCTAGGTGTCTCACCAATGAATGTTTAATCATGAAAAATATCTTCATCCAATGCTACCCAATAGATCATAACACAATAAAACCTTTAATAAAACTTCACTTAGACTCATTACTATATCAAGAATAATATTTGATAAATATCATACATAATTTACATTTTAACATCATTTTTTCATATTATATATTTCATATGATTTGAAAAACACTCCCAGTACCCAAATTTTTTGTATCCCTAGAGATAAAGAAAAATATCTATCTATTTTCACAATCCCAAATATATTTATTCCATTAAATAATTCATGTATGGTACCATTATAGACATATCACTTTATAGGAAATATTAGAGAGATACATAAATAATGAAAGTGGGTAGATTAAAATCCCAGTAATGGATAAACACATGAGATATATAATAAAATGACCAGGGTATATGAATCCTTAACCCAAAATCGATTTCCCCAATGCCTTGAGCATGCTACCTGATCCATAAAGGCTGAAATATAGTGATATTGGATAAAAATAAACTATCAGGCAACAATTTTCACCTTAAATACATAAACTATGAATGTATGGGAATATAAAACCATTTTTACAAAAAATATAATAATCTAAAAATATATAAAAAAGAAAACAAATCTTATTAAACAAAGAATAATAATATGGCTCAAACCATTAGGTCACTAAAATCCTCCTTTTATATCTCTAACATGGGTCTATAGAAAACCACTAATAAAGTATAAAGGATTAATTTTACTTGCATAAAATTGAATAAAATCTATATATCTATCAATATATTCATGTAGATGGTGATTAATAACTATGTTATGTTTATCCAAGATGTAACATCCTGAGCTAGGTTACACTCAATGGTGCCCCAACCCGGTGGGTCATTAGGCTTTAAGTGTATCTCCCCATATGCCAGAGGCTAAAAACTAGGAATGAAGGCCTATAGAGTGATAATGGGAAGACTATAACCTCATGATCAAAGTGTAACAAAGTGTTATAATCATAATGTTAAATAGTCGAAGCAGTAAATCAAATGGATAATAGATAAAAATTCAGGATACTAAAATAAATAAAAAGGCACTGACTAGTAACCCGTTGTAGTAGAAGCATCATAGCAATGGATAACAACACAAGAAACTAATATTAATAGTCAATAGATGGAAACTGAATCATATAAAAAATGTTGATGATACATGTCATGTCTCTAGAAAGCATCCAAAATAGGTACATAATAGGTAGTAAAATAGATGTACCAAAATATTGAAAAGAAAAAAATATCTAACCACAACTAACGTCACATTCCTCTGCTCAGTCGTATGATCCCATAATCCTAAGAATGGTACAATGTCAAGAACTAAACTATGGCTGCTTTCCCTGATCTCTACCTATATACATATAGCATGTCCAAGCACCCAACGGTGGCCCAATATAGTGTTTTAGATTAAATCCTAGTAGGAAACCATCAAAAGTGTCTATAATAAGCCCATTCTGTGTAATAAAAGATAAATCAGAGTGCATAATATAATAGGTATGGTAGTAATGAAAGAAAAGTGACCAACAAAAAATTAACCAAACTAGTGATACTGTAAAACCACACAAGGCTCCCTCCAAACAAGTGTCAAGCCTCTATAACATGTAATAAGTAAAGAAAAAGGAATTAAAACACACAAACACTTTGTATACACATTATATCATGTCAACCATGACATACCATATAAATTCTATCTCATAAAAACCACATCCAAGCCTTATAATCCTAAGGGTCACTTTTACCAAAACTAAGTCATATAATTAGAAGTGTCAGATTAATCACAACTGCGCCATATAATCATACGTGTTAGGCCCTAAGGGGTTAGATCCAAGGTGCAGCAAAGAAATTTATCCTCATCGAGTCTAAGGAACATCTCGATGGAAACTCAGTTGGGCATGAATTGGGGTCTAAGGAGCATGTCAACAGACCATGTCCACTATGAGGCCAAAAAAACCTGTTACAAGGGGTAGCAAGGCCCAAAAAATTCCATAGAATCAAGACCCAAGGAGAAATCTCATCCAAGGAATCCACTAATGCTATTATGACCCATAGTGTATCACACCCATGTCATCCTTTGTTACATCCATTATTCCATAATTTATCATTAACTTTCTATGTGTTACCCACTCATATAACAATTCACATTCATAAAATTAAATAGTTCACATCATGTATAACATGGAAAGGGAGGAAAAATATATCATAATTAATCCAATCCAATCCAATTAAATTATATATAGACTTCCTCTAACTAGAAAATATCATACACACACCCCTTGGGTGGTTCAAAAATGGAAAGGAAATGGCACACCCCATGGGTGGCCTAGGTTAGGGAAACAACCTCCAACCAAACTCAAAGGAACTATAGGACTTCCCTAATATGTTACAATACGTTTAATTCAATTATTTAATTAATTATCAGGGCACCTCTAAAAACTACGGAGTGTAACACAAAAAAATGTAATTTAAAGAAGAAAAACCAATGTGAAAGGTATGGAACACCTACTGTCAGTCCGTAGTAGAGTGATCATCCAATATCATCTCTTAATTTGGTCCATATCATAAGAATAATTTAAAATGGATGAAGAACCAATGTAGATCCAATAAGACGAATGACTCTTGATTATGAACATGGATGATGAAATGGTATAAAAAAATGGAATTTAGATTCTGAAGGATCAATCCTACATGAGTTTTATCCAATGAAAGAAGTAAATAGGTTTTAGGTTTAAGGTTATTTTAAAGGAAAATTGGTCATTTTACCTTAAAATATTGGGCTACATGGTTTGTCTACAAGGTTGGTCAAACCATGAATCAACTCTTTACTCTTCACTTCTTATAGGGGAACCCTGCAAGATTAGTGTGCACAATTTTCCAAACTATTCACAAACTGTTTCTCAAACCACTGTAAAAAACTATAGAGGAAATCAAACAAGCATGAACCTCCTTCTACATGGTTTGACATACCATAAGATCTCATATCTCTCTATTCCTAGGTATCTCATAGTTATAAAAACTATATGTATTTCCCCACATGGTTTATACTAACCATGTAGCCTACCTATTTTTTAAAAAAATCTAGATTTTGGGCTCCGAACAAGCCCCAAACACCCTTGAAACACCTCTGTTTTTATTAGGAATTCACTTGAGGCCATAAAAAGGCATTAAAACATGAATTAAATGGTCAATTACCTCATATAAAAACATAGTATCTTATAATATTGGCCACTAAATGAAAATTTTCTTTTAATTTCCCTCTAAAGGGTGGTCAAGAATTTTCGGATAATTACACTAACCACTTAGCACATACGCTGGCTTCTCAATCTGAATTCTTATCCTATAAATGGTAATGTGGCCAAAAAAACATTATTATAATAAATGGATAACCTTGTAGAACCTTTATGATTATTTCAATGATACAAATAGAATTTGTTTCATAGGACACATCTACTTGTGACTCAACCTCATCTAGTTGCAGAGTGTGAGACGAGTTTGAGTGATAATGTCACAGTTGAGATACATGGATGATTTCATGCACGGGTCAATACTGATGAGGTAACTACAAATGATAGGCTATCATCCCAACTCTCTAGAATCTCAAACAAACTGAAAATTTACAGTAAGAAATTACCCTTTACTCTGATCCATCTGTGTACTGGCCTCAGTGTGACACATAAAAAGGAAAAATCCACTACTATTAACTATAGAGGTTATTTGTAGCGATCAAAATAAGATTTTTTCACGACTGTATAATATAAATCAACTTTATGATCAAATAGACCTTCTCAGAAGTCTCTTATATAATACGTGGTCCCAGTAAAGCTACCTCGCTTTCCTCTAACCAGCAAAATGTTGATCGACATGGACTATGATACAAACCCTCATATAGTTCCATATTTATAATCACCTAATTACTATTTTTGTAGGAAGACTAAACTAGAGGAATATAAATCACCTAAGAGCCCCCAAAATCTAAAATTGATTCTTTCAGCATGTCATCAAGCACCTTTATCACATATTCTAACTAGACATTAGTCTAAGGGTAGTATGATGTTCTTATAATCACATGTGTAACCAAATACCTCTGAAAAATCTACCAAAAACACTAAGTAAACTGGAAGTCCCTATCTGAAACAATATTATAAGGGACCCTTGAATTCATACTATATCATAGATATAAAACCTCCCAATATCATCCAAACTGAAGGTCTCTATAATCGACACAAAGTGAGAATCCTTCACAACCATATCCACAACCACCCACACAAACTCACTACATTGAGTGACCTCTGTAAACCACTCACAAAATCCATCACGACATTATAGCATTTCAACTCAGGAATGTGTAACTGCTATACAATTTTGGTTGGTCACTAATATTTCTCTTTCATATATTAATATGTTGAACACCTCATTATAAAACTAGAGACCTCTCACTTTATCCCCAGTAATAAGTACTGACAACTCAAGTCACGTTACATCTTGGTGATGCCAGTATGAAATAACTAAACTGAGGCATAAAACTCCCACATTTTATTCTCACGTATGTCCACTAGAACCCATATGAAATAATTTATTTTTAAGATCTCACCCTCACCTACAACCCAACAAGGATATGGGTCCTCACCTACCACACTCTACTATAGGACTAGGACCTCAGAATCTAATGGATTCCTCATCCTCACTCTATCCTGCATGTTAGAGGTCACAACTAAGGATAAAAGAAAATTCTTCCCATGAATATCCAACACCTCCAAGTGTATCTATAGAAATAAATCCATAATATTCCACTTTCTACTATCCCTCTAAACTACATGTATTTGAGTCCTCATGCTCAAATAATTCCTAACTTTATTTCCCTTTTCAATTGTAGAGGTATGCCTGAAATCAAAAGATTTTAGGTATTCAACCCACATTCAATGCCTCAGATTCATATCAAACTATGTAAATATATATATATATATATATGAGGATTTTCTATTCTGTGTACACCCAAAAATGTTATCCTAATAGACAATGTCTCCAACAGTGCAATGTATAAACAACTATAGTGAACTCGAGATCATCCATTGGGTAGATCCTCTCAAAAGTACTTAACTACCAAGACCTGTACGCCATGAATATACCCCTATATCATAACTTTTCCTAGCCTGATACCTAATGTGTCACAATACACAGTGTAGATCTTTCCTAGATCTGAATGAATTAGGATTGGCGCTGAAGTCAGTCTTCCTTTAATCTTTTAAAAGGATTTATTGTAGGTGTAAAATAATATAAACTTACCACCCTTCTTATTCAAGCCCATAAACTTTGATTTTATGTATGAGAAGTCCTGTATAAAAAACATATAATATCTAGTTACCCCTATAAAACATCATATATCAAAGATGTTCATGGAATGATTCTAGGAAACTATAGATATCACCTTTTCTAGGTCAACATATACTTCTCTCTCTAAGATAATATGACACAGGAAGTGAATCTTATCCATCAAAAAGTGTCACTTTGTGAGAATAACATATAAAATATTCCCTCTCAATGTATCCAAAATGATATATAGATATTTTTTATGTTCATGTCGATTTTGAGAATACACTATGATGTCATCTATGAAAACCACCACAAAAAAATCTAGATAAGGATGCAAAAATTGTTTCATCGGCTCCATAAAAACTATTGGTGCATTCATGAGACTGAAAAACATAACTAGATACTCATATAGACCATATATACTAAAAAAATTGTATGAGGCTTGTCTATATTTTGAACACGCATATGATGATATCCAAATCTCAAATAAATTTTCGAGAAAACTGGAGATTCATAAATCTAATAAAAAAGGTCATCTATCCATGGAAAGGGATACCATTTCTTAAACATCAACTGGTTCAATCTAAATTAATTCTCACATAGCCTGAGGGTACCATCTTCCTTTTTCACAAAAAGTACTAATAAACCCCATAAATAATTATATGGTTAAAATAACCCCATTTCCATAAATATCTCTAGTTTCAACTTGAGATCCTGCAAATATATAGTTTACATCCTATACAGAGTAATGGATAATGGTGAAACTCCTATAAATTGATCAAGAGAGAAATCCCCCTCTATTTTAGGAGGAAAACCTAAAAATTTATCTGAGAAAACATCCCTTAAATGATCGACCAATAGAGGGATGTTTTCTAGTTGCACTTCCTGACCATCCAGATATAAACTAGCAATCTGAACTATAATACCACGTTGCCCATGATGTTGTGGTGTAGATCAAATCACCTGGATATCCAATTCACCCTTATAAATATAAATTCCTCCCTCTATTGATGTGAACATCTCCATACAGTGATATAATCAATGAAAGATTTATAATCTACTAGCTAATTCATCCAGAGTATAATGTCAATCCCTGTAATATCAAGGGAAAAAAGATCCCACATAATGTTACACCCATAGATATAAAGGGGGAACTCTCTATACTGACGTACACTCTCCATTATGACACCCAATAGAGTGTCAAGCATTATAATGCCCTCAAAAATCTATATAACGAGCGCATGGATTTCCATCATAGGTGTAGATATGAAACTATGCGATGAACCTATAACAAAAAGATAAAATACAAGATTAGAGGATATTAAGACCGTACTGCTCACCATAGATGTCCCAATGACCTTGTCCTCAGGTGTAGGCTATACTGAATATATATGGGCTAAACCATGACCATGTGACATGACCTTACAACCTAGAGTAAGCCCACTCCACTGGTTTGGTAAAAATGGAATTTTGATGCCTCATCTATGACCACCAACTTTGAATGAATGACCGATACTACTCCAACTCCCATCCTAACATAAAGATGTAAACCCTACTCCTAAACCTCGAGTCATAGCTAAACCCTTCCCCTGACTGTTGGAGTAATGTCCTATAAAATTGTTAAATGTGTCCCATTATTATAGAGGCTCAACACTTGATTAAGTCACAGTTTCACTGATTCCTCATATGTCCCCATGTCCCAAAATGATGACAGAACACTGAGTCACTAGTACTAACATCCTGGCTGGTACTCATCTCACGGGAAGCCACAAAACATCACTTCCTTCCACTGGAAGTTGAACCACTAGGTTGAGAGACATTATTTCTCTACTATCCCCACTGGATTCCCTTTGGTTCTACTCTATAATTAGTTTTTGATTTACTATATAAGTAATTTTTATCCACTTAAACATATTGAACTAAGATTGAACAACATGTCTGAGACATTCCTCAAAGAATCTCTACCACAATAGCTCATCAATAAGGCATGTGGACACAAAATGTTGCATCTCTATAAAATGTGCTAAATATTCCATAACCATAATAGCGCTCTACTCTATATGTATAAACTCACTGGCCCATTATACTCTAATATTCTCATAGTACAAGTAGTCATAGAACCTGGTTTGGAAATCACCCAAAACCATTTATTTTAGTTTGTCAGCCTAGTTCATAACATCCCACCAGATAATTATTTCTCCCAAAATCATATATGTCACGAGCTTCAATCTCCTCCCAAGAGGTGTCTCTAGATGCTCGAATATCGATAATGTATTCTCAATCCATAGCTCAGTATAATGAGGACCCCCATCCACTAAAAATGTTGGAGGATTCTTTTTTTGGAACAAAAACATCACCTTATCCATGGACAAGACAGTCTGCCTTGCTCCCTGAAAATATTTAATAAAGTAGAAAACCCCTCATGAACTGTGTCTCATAAAACGTTTCCCATAAAAATGATGGTGCCTCAGCTAGCATGATATGAGGATTTATTTATAGCCCATGGCCCACCGACTCTGAAGTATGGTGATCACCACCTTCCTGGCATATAGTGGGAGGTCATCATGGTGGAATTCCTCTACAATTCAAAACACACACCTCAAAAAAGATCAATATCAATGTTTATAGCTAAAAGTTCAAGAAATGTAAAAACCTTCTTATAAAAATTTCATACCACACAACCTACTCCTAATTCTAGTACTGGGTTAAAGAAATAGATGAAAAATATACTAGAGACACTGCCTCTTGTCCACTCAAAATATGGGTCTAGGTCAAGTTCTCTATTTCACAATTCAATTTTACATTTGAACTTCATATTCATATCACATTACTCATTTAAATAGTTTAATCGAATGGTTCATCACTCCTGATCCACAAGGGCCCATACTACTCCTGAATCTAAATACAACATCCACATAATTCATTCCATAACACGTTCTATTCCATGCGACCAATGGTCCAAGACCCAACATGCCTTTGTTGACCTCTTAGGGATTCTCCAATAGCTTAATAAGGAAAATATTTTTTAGGTTATAACAGGCACTCTAAGTACCAACCATGTTCCTCCATTCCATGAAAATAGTATCTATCACACGACATGTATATCACATAGGGAACACATCACAAAGTCATGTAGTCAAGAAATTCACCCTACATGGCATGGTATATTGCATGGAATTTGAATTCTAGCAGTTCCTAGAATGATTCATGAGATGGAATACCCTCATCTCATTGAGTTTTAACAAAATAGAACCCACAATCATATCAATAATAACATCAAAATTCAAATCCATCTTCCAATAATGGAATCAAATTTATTATAATAGAAAAATAGAGAAAACCACAATTTCTGCTCCCGGAAATTTGGAATTCCTGTACATGGGTTAGCTATGCCCATGAACAACTTACTGCCACATTCTAATACATTTCTAATATCCTATATATTTTCACAAAACAGTAAACCAGAAAAAAAATATCTGATACGACTTTATAACATCCTGAACTGGGTTCCACTCAATGGTTCTCGGACCCAATCAGTCCCAAGGCCTAAAACACATTTCCCCATACTTCAGATATTTCCGACTAGTAGCGGGGGTCTATAGAGTGATAGTGAAAAGATGACACCATCACGATCAAAGTGTAACACAGTAGTATAATCACAATAATAAATAGAAGCAGTAAATCAATTAGACAATAGATAAAAATCCAGGAGACTGAAATAAATAAGAAAACACATACCAGTAACCCATCATATCTGAAGTAACATAATAATGAAAAAAATCAAGTAACTGAAAATAATACTCAATGGATGAAAGTTGAATCATATAAAAAATTATGATGATATATGTCATATATCTACCAAGCATCCAAAATTGGAATACAACAAGCACTATAATAGATGTATCAAAATACAAAAAATACCAAAAGATCTATCCCCAACTAGCATCATGGGATTCATCTTAGTCCTATGATCCCATTATCCAAATCATGGTACAAGTTCATGCAAAGAGCTATGGGCACTTGAACCAATCCCTACTTGTATCCATATAGTCTGTTCAGGTACCCAACAATATCTTGAGATAGGATGTGAGATAAAATACAAGTGGGACACCACCAAAAATTTCTATAACATGTTCATGATGTTTAATACAAGATAAAGTAGAGTGCATAATTTAATACATATGAAATAATTGAATGTAAATTTCCCAATGAAAAATTAACCAAATAAGTGATAGTGTTGACGCACGCCTGTCGTAGGGCGTGGCAAAACAATTTTTTTCCTAAGTTAAAATGTAGTAATGTGGTTGACCTAGGATGTCTCCCAAATAGGAGTGCACACAAAATGAGTTGTCACTTTAAAACGGGGGTAAAAATGTTGTGAGCGGAAATTTGAAATTCAAATGATTGAAAAACAATGAAATTAAAAGGGTTATTAGTTCGGGGTCGGTTTCCTAATTATAATTCTATCCTTGTTTAATTTAATTCAAACCTCTTCTTCTTAGTTGATTAAAGTGAGTTCCCACAATCGTTTCCTCTCACTTCCTTTGTGAAATTGTTATTGTGAGAGAAAACCTTACCAAGATCTCGGTTTGGTCAACTCTCCTTCCTTGTGTAAAATAGTTGTATTGAATATCCTTAATTTAAATGGGCAATACTCTATTGGGTTTTGTTTGTCCCAAACAATCAAGAACATTCACTACACCTTTTAGACATACTGACGATCGTCGAGTACTTCACCACTAATTCCTGGTTTATTCCATCGTATATAAACCAGAAATTAGTGGAGGGAGATATTGATTATTTTACCAAGGAAAAAATAAATAACGGAATTAATATTCAAGAACGATCACAATTGATTATAAAATCCGTTATAATAAATTGAAAACAACTTTGAAGAAGAAAGAAATTTATTCAATTGCGTCCAAGAACTCAAGCATTACAATATAGAAAACCAACCCTTCCCCAATCACTCCAAAAGTTTACCCCACCATGGTAAGGGTAATTGAGTTGAATGGGGAAGAAGAAGGCATTAACAAACTATGAAAAAGAAAATAAATAAAAGGGAAAGCTGAAAATTTCTCCTTCTTGGTGTCCCGGAAGGAATGGGGTGGAGAATGGATGCTTTGAGAGGGTGGAGCTCTCCTCCTTTTATAGCCAGAATGCTTCCCCCAAATGTCTACGCGTTGTAGCCCAATTAAATGACATCTTCACGCATTGAGACCTTCTTTAATGTTGTTCTTATTTCCCTTGGTCGTGTCCCCTCAAAATTTCAGCGGATTTTGACATGTATTCCGAGAGTTATGACCGTTTTACTATGAGAATTTATTCTGTCCAGTCAGACTCTCCAAAACGAAAGCTTCCAGATTAGGGTGATTTAATGGCCCCATAAACGGACAATTCGCTCGGTTATTCCTTCATAACAGATGCTCCAAAACTCATTGCGCTTCCACCCACTGAAGTTCACAAGCTTTGGACTCACAGTGGATGAGTTATTCATCCCACATCAAAACTAGGAAGAAATGAAAACAGTTTTCTTTAGCAAACTTGTTAGCTTCTTTTGAGCTTCCATATAACCGATTAAGATTTTAGTCCGAATATATTAAATGAATCCCTTGATGTGTAGAATCTGTAACAGAAAGAATTTTTCAATTTGAATCAGTGTAGATAATGTTATGGCCAAACTACCGAACTAATTTAAAACTGTTAAAAATCCAAAATGGCCAATTTTTACTATTCAGCTCAAAATAACACTATTATCAAAAAAATGAAACAATTCATCATAGAGGAACAATTTTGTCGGTTTAAAACAATGATATTCAATATAAATTAATTGAAAATATTTTCTCTATCAATTCCCCCACACTTAGCACTTGGACTCCTGGACAAGTACAAATCAAATCAAATCAAATCCAAAACACATATCAATGAGATCAATCAAATCAATTTCAAGAAACAAAAAGATATCATGCCTCATAAAAAAATGTTATTTCAAGTTCTCCATTTATGATTTAAATATATTTCCACTTCATTTATTATCTCATGCACAAAAAACACCTACCTCACATGAATTTTCTCTCATCTCACAAATGTAAAGGCTGAACAAGGCTTTTCCCATCCAAACTCACACAAGAGTCACCATAGGTTTGATAAATTCCTACTTCTCCACCCGCTGTGAGTCAAGGACATGTGTTTCTCATGAGGACTTTTCAAGGTTGTTCTATGGCTTCCGGTTGGTAGGATTTAGATGTTAAAAGTTCTGAGGCCGAAAAAGGAAGGCTTGGCTCTTATTGAAGCAAAATTGCAAGATTCTAATTTTCACTCAAATATGGTCTCCTTCAATTCCCCTTTGTTGAAAATAGGCTCCATCATCATTCAATCATCTCAGCAGCAAAAATTTCAATCTTTTCAAACATGATTTTTTTTAAAGCTCCAGATAGGCACAACTTTATTTTTACATTAGAAGCTCCAGAAAGGCACAACTTCTCTTGTCATAAAAGCTCCAGAAAAGGCACAGCTTTCAACAGAATAATTTTTCAGCATCACACACATCTCTTCCAAAATTTATTTTCCACCCAAAGTATAACCAAATGAGGTAGTACACCACAAGACATATTCTCCCACACTTAAGTTCAACTAGATCATGCAATTTTACTTCAAGAGCAAGTATGATAGGGAAAATTGGCTTGTAATGTTGCTAACCTAACAGGCAATTCATGGCTACTAGGGGAAAAAATGAAGGATAAATGTAAAGGTGGGCCATAATGAAAAGGATTATTTTGAAAATGGGGCTTAAAACAAAATAAATGCCTCAATCATTTAAAACACACGTACCCCAACCCTCATGTTTTGAAAGGAATAAATCAAATTCTGGTTAAAGCAAGCATGGTCTGGTTCTCTCAAGAAATGAGGTGAATGAAAAGAATATGACAAAAATGGTTCAGAAGCCTCACAAGAAAGTTATTTCAAATATATAGACAGTGAAATATGGCATGAGATTCAAAAATCAGTGTACTTTTCATGAAATTCCAAAAAAATTGAACTTGAAACAAATTCATTTCAGCATTCATTTAAGCTAAGTTTCATGAAATGGATTGGTTCACTCATTGACATGGGTTTCAAAAATGGTATTGATAATCATTTCAGCTCAAATGTTTCAAAAACACACCAAAAATTGAAAAATAAACACACAAAAATTTGAAAACACACATTTTTTTATTTTTTTTATTTTTGAAAACAAACATCAAATAAAAATCTTATACTACAAAGGTTCCCTCCCCCACACTTAAATGATGTAGTGTCCTCGATGCATTTAAGTGGATTTAACATGTAAGAAGATTTCTGATTGAATCACAACAACAAGAAAATGTGAAGGAGAGGTACAAACTGATGGATATTATTGATAAATAGGCTGGAGGAGCGTGATCTCCTCCAATGGATCTGATGGTAGGGTCCCAAGGAATTTCTTCAACCTATGTCCATTCACAGTGAATGGATACTGCTCTCCATCCTTCATAATATGCACAGCACCAAAAGGATATACATGAGTAATAATAAATGGACCTTCCCATCTGGAATGAAGTTTACCTGGCATCAACTTGAGTCTTGAGTTGAATAATAACACTTTGTCTCCAGGAGAGAAGTCTTTCGGTTGGATTAGCTTGTCATGGGCCACCCTTGTTCGTTCTTTGTAAATCCTTGAATTTTTAAATGCTTCCCTTCTTATTTCATCCATATCTTGAAACATCAATCTTCTCTCCTTCCCAGCACTTTCAAGGTCCAAATTCATTTTCCTCACAGCCCAATACACCTTATGCTCCAATTCCACAGGTAGGTGGCAGCTTTTCCCATAAATCAGCCTATATGGACTCATTCCAATTGGGGTTTTATAGGCTATCCTGTAAGCCCATAAGGTATCATCCAACCTTTGGCTCCAATCCTTCCTATTTGGATTAACAGTATTTTCCAAAATTCCCTTGATTTCCCTGTTTGAAACTTCAGCTTGCCCGTTAGTCTGTGGATGATAGGGAGTTGATGTTTTATGATGCACCCCATACTTCTTCAGTAATGTCTCCATTCTCAAATTGCAGAAGTGAGTCCCTTGATCACTGATGATTGCTCTGGGCACTCCAAACCAAGGAACTTATCCTTCAATCAAGTACAACTACTCTCCTAAAATTTGATCATTCAGTGGGTCTCTTTCTGGAACTTCAATTTCAGCAGTGTTTGGCAGTCTACTTAAGTGATCAGCCACTTGGTTCTCAGATCCCTTCTTATCCTTGATTTCTATATTGAATTCCTGCAGTAGTATCATCCATCTCACTAACCTTGGTTTAGCATTAGCTTTCTTCATCAAGTACCTCAAATCTGCATGATTAGAAAACACAGTGATTTTAGTTCCAAGAAGATATGATCTAAATATTTCTAAAGCAAAAGCAACTGCAAAGAACTCTTTTTCCGTTGTTGTATAATTGAATTGGTCTGCATCTAAAGTTCTCGAGGCATATGAAATGACTTGTGGTCTGCCCTCAATTCGTTAATAAAGGACTGATCCGACTGCTTGGTTAGACGCATCACAAATTAGTTCAAATGGTTCTTCCCAATTTGGAGGCTACATCACGGGTGGTGAAATCAATCTCTTCTTCAACTCATCAATGGATTCCCTGCATGCACCATTGAAATCAAAATCAGCATCTTTCAAAATTAATATAGAGAGTGGGAGAGAAATCTTACTGAAATCTTTGATAAACCTCCTGTAGAATCCAGCATGTCCTAAAAATGATCTAACATGTTTCACACAAGTAGGGTAAGGTAATGAATTTATCACATCAATTTTTGATTTATCCACTTCAATTCCATTTTGGGAAATGACATGACCAAGAAAAATTCCTCTTTGAACCATGAAATGACATTTTTCAAAATTTAAAACAAGATTTCTTTCAATGCATGTTTTCAAAACTTTTTCCAGATTTTTCAAACAATGATCAAAAGAATCTCAAAAAACGGTGAAATCATCTAAGAAAACTTCCAAGAAATTTTCAATGTGATCAGAAAATATACTCACCATGCACCTCTGAAATGTACCTGGAGCATTACATAATCCAAATGGCATTATTTTATATGCAGAAGTACCAAAAGGGCATGTAAATGTCGTCTTATCTTGATCATCTGGGGCAATGGGTACCTGGAAGTAACCTGAAAATCCATCCAAAAAGCAATAATGAGTTCTCCCTGCCAATATTTCTAACATCTGGTCAATGAAAGGGATGGGGAAATGATCTTTTCGAGTGACTTGGTTCAATTTCCTAAAATCAATGCACACTCTCCAACTGTTTTGAATTCTCATAGGGATTAACTAATTCTTTTCATTTCTCACAGTGGTCAGACCAGTTTTTTTGGGAACGACATGAATAGGGCTGACCCACTGCGAATTTGAAATGGGATAGATGATCCCAACTTCCAAGAGCTTCTCGATCTCCTTCTTCACATCCTCCATCAAGGTGGGATTCAGTCTCCTTTGGGGCTGTCTAACAGGTTTTGAATCTCCCTCAACAAAAATTCTATGTGAGCATATTTTTGGGTTAATTCCTGGGATATCACCTAAGATCCATCCTATTTCCTTGACATTCTCTCTCAAAAGCTCAATCAATGATTTTTCTTGGGTTTTAGAAAGATTATTAGCAATTTTCACTTGTAGTTTCTCTCCCTCCCTAAGGTATACATATTTCAAATCAGTGGGGAGTGGTTTGAGTTCCAGGTTAGGGGGATTCTCAAGGGATGAGACTAAATTGACGTTTTCTTCTTCCAAATTTTGGACCTCCTGCACACAAGAAACCATATCATTTTCCTCATTATTTAACAAATCATCAAAGAAATCAGATTTTACCTCTTCCTCCCACATGAAGTCAGAATCTCCAACATCTTCAGCATCCACATGTTCAATGATATTTTCAAGGGAAGAAGTCTCTCTTAAGTCTAAGAATTCATAGAGAATACCTGATTCTTCAATTGGTTCTTCACCAACTTCATGGGAAAGAGAAAGGAGGGAGTGATCATCTGATGGATGCCTCATGGATTCAAAAATATTGAAGTGGACCGTGCTCTCTCCAAACTCCATGGTGAGTGTCCCCTCGTGGACATTGATGATGGTTTTGGCTGTCTTCAAGAAAGGTATCCCCAAAATGATGGCTGAATGAGATGGGCTCCTATCTTCTTCCATATTGAGCACGTAGAAGTCATCTGGGAATAAGAGATCTTTGACTTTCACAAGGACATCCTCCAAAACTCCTGCAGGAAAAACTGTGGATCTGTTTGCAAGCTGGACCACCACTTTTGTGGGCTTCAATTCTCCCATCTGCAAAGAAGTGTATACCGAGTGAGGCAATACATTAATTGAAGCACCTAAATCACACAAAGCATTAGTGAAATTTAATGAACCAATGGTGCATGGAATGGAAAACGTCCCTGGATCATGACATTTAGTTGGAATCTATGGCGTGATAAAGGCTGAGACACTTCTTCCCAAGTTGATTATTTCATTCCCATAAAGCCTTCTCTTTTTGGTGCAAAGATCATTCAAAAATTTTGCATACCTTGGAATTTGTTTAACAGCTTCAAGTAGGGGGATATTGATTTCCACTTTCTGGAAGGTGTCCATAATTTCATTTTGAAGTGCTTCTTCATGCAATTTCTTTGATTCGATCATCCTTGTTGGAAATGGTGGGGGTAATTCTTTCTTCTCCCTTTGTTTTCTTTGCATTGGTGTTTCTTGTTTCTTATTCTGTGTCCTATCCTTATCCTTCTTCTCTTCCTTTTCATCTTCTTTGTGGATTCTCACAAGACTTTTTGAATCATTATCCCTCAGAATAGGTGGTATTATTTCAGGTTCAGGGTTGGATGGAGGTGGGATTTCTTTTCCACTTCTTGTTATGATTGCACTGACATTATCTTTAGGATTTGGCACTGTTTGGGATGGAAGCTTCCCTGGATTCTTGGACATTATTTCAACAAGACTTCCCACTGTGTCTGCTAGCTTGTCAACCTTATCTTCTAGGCCCTCATACTTGGATTGTAGTTGTTCCACAGAAGGTTGTATTCTGGTGGATGGTTGTTCATATGTCTTTCTTTGGAATGGTGGAGGCTGAAAAGATTGTTGGTGTTGGAAGGGCTGTTTATAAGATTGTTGGAAGGGAGGGGGGTTCTGGTATTGCTGGTGGTGGTAAGGAGGTTGACTGGGGTGCTGGTTAAATGGTCTCATCTGGTTTTGTTGGTTCCCATATCCTTGTTGGGATTGTATTTGATTTTGTTGGAATTGTATTGGTTGAAAGGCCGCAACATAGTATTCTTTCCCCTGTATCTCAGGGAACTGGTCAGTATAATGAGTAGAAGAATAACATAAACCACATACCTGAGCTGAATCTTGTTGTCCATTTGCTTATGTTACAGCCATTTGACAGACTAATCTTGCAAGGTCATCAACTTTGGTTTCAATCAATGTAGATGAATCTGATGCTTTTACCTCATGTATCCCCCTGGTTCCCATTCCTCTTAGTCCAAATTGTTGTGAGTTTTGAGCAATCTTCTCAATTAGTATTCTGATATCTACAAGAGACTTGTCAATCAGGGACCCCCCTGATGAGGCATCTAGAAGATTTCGATCATTATCCATTAGTCCTTGGTAGAATAACACAAGGAATTGGTGTTCCTCCATTTCTTGATGTGGGCAGCTGGAACATAGCTTCTTGAAGCACTCCCAGTACTCGTAGAGGGTTTCTCCAGTTGATTGTCGTATGATGTAAATCTCCTTCTTGATGGCAGTTATCCTCGATGTGGGAAAGAATCTTTGCATAAAACTTCTTTTTAGGTCTTCCCAATCACTGATCTCCCCTGGTTGTAGGTTGTACAACCATTCTTTAGCTATTCCTTCAAGTGATAAGGGGAATTCCCTCCACTGAAATTGGTCTTCGGGTGCTCCTCTTGGCCTGAAGCTTGAGAAAGTGTATCTGAATTCTTGCATGTGCCGATTTGGATCTTCTCCTGCAAGACCATGAAACTTTGGAAGTACAGGAATAATATTTACACATAATTCAAAATAATTTTGTTCAGTGGGTGCAATTAGTTGGTTATTTTGAATGGCAAATTGTGGTGCACATAGATCACGCAGGGTTTGGTTGGGATTTCTAGCCATGATTTCAGGTTCAGAGTGAACACTAAGAGTTTCACTTGAATATGAGAGATCTATTTCTTCAAAGATTTCTGGTATATTTCTTTTTCTTAGTTGGGTTAATGTTCTTTCAATTTCTGGATCAAATTCAATTAATGGATCTTTTGAGGTGCAGGTCATTTAATTTTGTTTTTTTGTTGCACTGCCTCCCCGGAAACGGCGCCAAGTTTGACGCACGCCTATCATAGAACGTGGAAAAACAATTTTTTCCTAAGTTAAAATGTAGTAATGTGGTTGACCTAGGATGTCTCCCAAAGAGTATTGCACACAAAATGGGTTTTCACTTTAAAACGGGGGTAAAAATGTTGTGAACGGAAATTTGAAATTCAAATGATTGAAAAACAATGAAATTAAAAGGGTGATTAGGTCGGGGTCAGTTTCCTAATTATAATTCTATCCTTGTTCAATTTAATTCAAACCTCTTCTTCTTAGTTGATTAAAGTGAGTTTCCACAATCGTTTCCTCTCACTTCCTTGGTGAAATTGTTATTGTGAGAGAAAACCTTACCAAGATCTCGGTTTGGTCAACTCTCCTTCCATGTGTAAAATAGTTGTATTGAATATCCTTAATTTAAATGGGCAATACCCGATCGGGTTTTGTTTGTCCCAAATAATCAAGAACATTCACTACACCTTTTACACGTACTGACGATCGTCGAGTACTTCACCACTAATTCCTGGTTTATTCCATCGTATGTAAACCAGAAATTATTGGAGGGAGATATTTATTATTTTACCAAGGAAAAAATAAATAACAGAATTAATATTCAAGAATGATCGCACTTGATTATAAAATCCGCTATAATAAATTTAAAACAACTTTGAAGAAGAAATAAATTTATTCAATTACGTCCAAGAACTCAAGCATTACAATGTAGAAAACCAACCCTTCCCCAATCACTCCAAAAGTTTACCCCACCATGGTAAGGGTAATCGAGTTAAATGGGGAAGAATAAGGCATTAAAAAACTATGAAAAAGAAAATAAATAAAAGAGAAAGCTGAAAAGTTCTCCTTCTTGGTGTCCCGGAAGGAATGGGGTGGAGAATGGATGCTTTGAGAGGGTGGAACTCTCCTCCTTTTATAGCCAGAATGCTTCCCCCGAATGTAGACGCGTTTTAGCCCCATTAAATGACATCTTCACGCGTTGAGACCTTATTGAATGTTGTTCTTATTTCCCTTGTACGTGTCCCCTAAAAATATCAGCGGATTTTGACATGTATTCCGAGAGTTATGACCGTTTTACTATGAGCATTTATTCGGTCCAGTCAGACTCTCCAAAAAGAAATAAACCGAATTAGGGTGCTTTAATGGCCCCATAAACGGCCAATTCACTCGGTTATTCTTTCATAAAATATTCTCCAAAACTCCTTGCGCGTCCACCCACCGAATTTAACAAGCTTTGGGCCCATAGTGGATGAGTTATGGATCCCACATCAAAACTAGGCAGAACTGAAAACAGTTTTCTTGAGCAAAATTGTGAGCTTCTTTTGAGCTTCCATATGGCCGATTCAGATTTTCGTCCAAATATATTAAATGACTCCCTGGATGTGTAGAATCTGGAAAAGAAAGAATTTTTCAATTTGGATTAGTGTAGATAATGTTATGGCCAAACTACCACAATATTTTAAAACTGTTAAAAATCCAAAATGGCCAATTTTTACTATTCAGCTCAAAATAACACTATTATCAAAAAAATGAAACAATTCATCTTAGAGGAACAATTTTGTGGGTTTAAAACAATGATATTAAATATAAATTAATTGAAAATATTTGCTCTATCAGTGTAAAACCATATAAGGCTCTCTATAAACAAGTATCAAGCTCCTATAAAAAGGCAGCGGTAAATAAAAACAAGGTAGACACCACAGCCACACCGTATATATAGTATATCATATGAATCATGACCACACATTATAACACTTATATTATAAAAACCATGTCTGAGTCATGTAATAATAAGTGTCACATTTAGCATGGCTGATCCGTACAATCAGAAGTGTCAAATTTACCATGGATAAGCAAAATAATAAAAAGTTTCATACCCCACAGTTCTGAATCCAAGGTATAGAGAACCAATAAATCCTTGAAAAGTCCCAGTATAATCTCAATAGAAACTCAGTTAGGCTTGAATTGGGGTCCAAGGATCATTTCAAGAGACCATGTTCATTTTGAGACCAAACAAACTAGATCCAAGGTGTAGCGATTCTTAAGGAATCCCACAGAGTAAAGAGATAAGGATAAATATCATCCAAGGTATCCACTACTACTATCATCAAACATGGTGTAGAACACCCATGGTGTCCTTGTAACATCCATCATTCAATCATTTATCATTCAATTTCCTTGATCGTCTCAACAGGAACTCGGTTATGCTTGAATTGGAGTCTAAGGATCATTTCAAGAGACCATGTTCATTGTGAGACCAAACAAACTAGATCCATGGTGTAGCGATTCCTAAGGAATCCCATAGAGTTAAGAGATAAGGAAAAATATCATCCAAGGTATCCACTACTGCTATAATCAAATATGGTGTAGCACACCCACGGTGTCCTTAGAACATCCATCATTCAATCATTTATCATTCACTTTCCTTGAGTTTACCCACTCATATAACAATTCAAATTCAACCAATTAAACAGTTCACACCATTTATAACATGGAAAAGGAGGTAAACCATATCCTAATAAATCAATCAATTATATTTAATTATAACTAGGATTCCTCTAACTAAGAAATCTCATACACACACCCCTTGGGTGGTTCAACAATGGAAAGCTAAGGGAACACCACATGGGTGGACTAGGTTGGGGAAACAACCTCCAATTAAACTCAATGTAACTAAAGGGAATCCCTAAAACGTTCCAATACATTGAACTAAATTATTGAATTAATTGTTGGTGTTCCACCAAAAAATATAGCACATAACACAACATCAAATAGAAATATAAAACACCAAAACCAAATGGAAAGGTATATACCACCCACTGTCATTCCGTAGTAGAGTTCACATCTAGTATTATCTTGTGATTTGATCCATATCAGAATAAAAATGAAGAATGAATGGAGAAAATTCATAGATCCAATGAGATGAATGAATCTCAATTCTAGGTTTGGATGGAGAAATAGTAACAAAGCCTAGAAAATGGCTTCCGAAGGAGATATGCTATGTTAGTTCTATCTAATTAATGAAGAAGAAAATAGGTTTTATGGTTAAAGTAATTCTAATGAAAAATTGGTCATTTTGACTCAAAATAATGGGTCTTACTATTTGGATTCATGGTTTGTTAGATCGTGCGCCAACCATGTTCCCTTCACTCCTTATAGGGGAATACTGTATAGTTAGTGCCAATGGGTTTTCAAACCATGAGAAAACCGTGTGTCAGCCCATTATAAAAACTATAGAGACCATCACACAAGCATATACCTCCTTCCACATGGTTTGAAAAATTGTGTGTAATAATATTTCCCTCTTCCCAGGTCTCACATGATTAGACAAACTGTGTGACCTGCCCCACAAATTTTCTACTAACTCTATGACCTAATCAATTTTACAAAAAGTTATATTACTAGATCCAAATAATCCCCATCACCCCCGAAACACCAATGATAACATTAGGACTCACATTAGGAATTAAATATGAATTCAAACTAGGAATAAAAGTATCCATACCACATAGAAAACCCACGATTTTACATAGGACTCTAAAATTATCCCATACACGAGTAATCTAAAAATTAGAAGCTAATGAAATGTTTTATAAATTATTTCATTACCCAAACTTCACAATTAAACATATCCTTACTCAATAGAAAATAACATAAAAATATTTTTAATAGAATTATTGTAATTACTTTATTTTGAAAAAAAGATATAAACTAAATAGTAAGTAATAATTAAAGCCGAAACCCCAAATTTAAAAGGATAAACTCTCTTATTAAAAATTATAATGTTTTATAAAATATCTTTTATAAATTATTATGTTTATAGAGTTTTTTATAAGAAACTATTATTATCACCCACACAAAAATAAACTAGGAATTAATTTAATTCTTACCATGATTACTTTTGTCTCCCCAAGTGAATTTTTATAGAGAAACCCAACCATACACACATCACGAGAGTCTTCCCTAAGAAACCGCACTAATTAAATAATATCGAGACTATCCCTGTAGTCTTAATAATAAACTATTTTCTCAATAAATATATAACTCCCATGATTTAAAATAACAATCAAATCGACCTAATGAAATATAATAACATGTTTTTTTAAGATAAATCAAAAAACCATTTTCATCTATAAATTCAAATTACCTTGAATGTCAATAATAAAAATCAATGGAAAATTTTTATGAATATCCTGATTTAAAATAAATTCTAAAACATAAAAAACCATTATTAAATCAATTTAAAGGAAATATTTTTTTATAAATCATGTGAACACAATCCTTAAAAAACAAATAACTGAAAAATATTCAACATGGATATTAAACCCCAATTTTAACATGAATTAATATTCTGACCAAATAACAATTTGAAAATAACATTTAAATATTTATTTAAAATAATACAGAAATAATAATTATTTTAATAACTTTTAATAATTTATGTAGATAATATCGTAAGATTGTAAGGGATTAGAATCACCTTCCAAAATACACAATCATAGAAATTTCAGAAAACCACTAATAAAATGATTTTTATAGGCTGAATTACTAGAACAAATCACCAATATTCCTCAATGAATCATCATTTATAAAATAAATGAAATAATTATCATCTAAACGCTATTTTTTGTAGATATTTCATGTTTAGAATAACCCTCATACATTTATAGAAAGAACTATGTTATTTAATATGGTGTTCATGTAACTCTATATACAAGAGTGTACAATACCTAAAGAGTGGCATAATCACAATACACATTTTCATGAACCTATGTAGCTCATTCTCCTTAAGGAAAATAACAATATATGGTTGATTGGAAATTTTCAAATAAGTAGTAAAACCCCCATTTTAAAAAGGCATAGCCCATTAAAAATTTCAAAAAACCATGGTCTAATATTTTGTGCATAAAAAAATAAAAAATAAGGATTTTATAACATTTCTATGTTACTAAATAATTTCAATAATTAATAAATAATATATTGAGTAATTCAGAATCAAATTACCTAAAAATTATAACTATTCCTTTATCCATAATTTAACATTTTTCAAAATACCCACCATTATAGAGAAATTATAAGAACATATGGATCAAAATAGATAAAAGAAAATAGATGGTAGGTATGTCAAAAAAAAGTGGGAACCACCCTATTAAAATTAAACCTATTCTCTAAAACCTATTTGAAATATAATATCTCTAATTATTATATTCAACTCTCTCATTTCCCTAATAATTCTACTTTTTCCCTTTAAACTCCATTATCCCCCAATTTGTCCTCTATTTATAATATTATTATCAACCATTTAATTCAAAATAATTAAGCAGTATAATTTCTTTTAAATTATTCCCTAATTAAAAACATCAACTAATTCCCATTAATTAATTCATTTAATTTATTAATCCCAAAAATTATCTATCATAAAATTTGTCAAATAACTCACATAGATAATTTTTTTATATAATTTTAATAAACTAAAAATAAATGGGATAATTTCTCTTTCACATGGGAAATAAAATTTCATAAATTAACAAAAATCGATATCAATTAAATAAATAAAAATATGAATTTTAAAATTATTCCCAATATATAGAATTTTTACCACTAGAATGTTACACATTTTACTCAAAGTGATCTTAATACTACACCTTTATGTGATATTTCCTCTCCCATGTTTCATTATGAAAATTTATATGTTGAAAAAATAATAAATAAATAGGATTATACTATTACATTAAAAAATTAACATATTAATCCAAAGTTTTCATTATTCCTTTAATGAAATTTATATAAGGTTCTAATCCTTTTATTTTCAATAAATAGGATAAGATAGATCATATAAATATCTCCTCAATCAAGATACATGAATAAAATTGTGAATTTAATCATATAACAGTTGTAACATCAATCGATATACCACCTCACTAATTCCCTACACAATTTGAAATGGATCTAAAAGTCATTTTAGTCATTTACCTCACATTCTATTTCATTAGTTTCTTAAAAGTTAGTATACTCACAAAAAATATATGATCAAAAACACTGAACTCTTATTTTTTTATCATTGATTTGAAAAAAAAAATTAAGGACTTTACATTTATTAAAAACTAGGAAGTTTGTAGCTAAAAATGGAGTCTAGTTTGTGTTTTTTGTCAATTCACACTAGGTTGATTAGGGAGTTTGCAAGGCAATAGATCTTATAGTGAAGATCAATTTTCTATTGAGGGTGGTGTCATTTCCCATGCTTTGCTAAATTTTTATAGCTCGAAATCAGGATGAAGAAGCATGATTTTAAAAAGGTGTTTTTTCTAAGATGGACACTTCTCAAATATGGTAAAAGCAAGGATTTTATAAATATTAGAGTTTCATAAAGGTATGGGGCATCAATAATGAATCCTATATCACAAAGGTTTGATGGTTCTTTATAATCAATGGGATAATAATAAATCTACGTGACTATGAGAAGCTTCATGAATGGAATCATTTTACTGGATCTTTATGAATAAAAGATATTAGAGAGCATAACTTGAGAGGTTTTCAAAATGATTGGTGGGATAATAGGATCTTCACAAAAGGAAAAGTCTACAAATAGGAGGATTCTCATCTTCAGTTTACATGAATATATTTAGAGAAAAAAATGAATCACTCTAAATCTACAATGGATAGGAGCTTAGTTAATTTGGAACTCTTTGTGATCTTGAGCATTGCAAAAATAATGGTTAAATATTAGTTGATGCTAAGGTTTTTTAGAGAATTCAGTTTAAAAAATATTGGGATTTTTGTTAATAATTAGTGCTCTGTAATGTTTGTGAGCTTCACAAAGGTTGGGAGCTTCATGATGGTGTGTGTGTTCCTGAATGATAGAATGTTTTTGAAACATAAATGGGGTTTCATGAAGTTTATGATTATTATAAAATAAATGTTGAACATCCAATTTTAGTGAAAAATTCTTTAATGTTCATTAACTATAGACCATGGTGTAAGAAGAGTCTTGTGATAATCAAGGAAAAATGACTAAATTCCAAATCTATTGAAAAAACATTCAAGTCATTAAAATGACAAATACTTTACCCATAGTAGTGAGCTATGAAAAGTTAATGGAATTGTTCTGAGGGAGGCATGGTGATATCCCTAAAATTTTTACAAAGGCTATGTGCTTGGAACATAGTGACTATGTTTGATATTATGTAATCCATAATAACTAGTGAAACTTAGTGAATGTAGGTATGACTAAAAAAAATATTTCCATATGCACCTTGGATTATCCCTTTGTGGTGAACCAAGTAAAACTGATGTGTTGTCTCTCTAAATATGAATGTTTAATAACTACATGATTCTTTTGGAAATGTTTTTCAAGTTCTTATCAACACGAGAATAAGATACATTGTTTTAAAAGAAAAATTTGACACGTATATTCACCACTCCCCTCTCATGGTGTTCTAGGGTCCTATAATTGGTATCATAGGGCACAATTTACTGGTGTTAAATATGTCCTTTTTTATTTTCATGAAGAATTCAATGATTGTTAGTGGAGTTCCCCAATTTGGTGGAATAAAATTCTATATTTGGATAATATCATGAGATATCATCTGTAATCCCTTGGTATATATTTTTATTATTCCACAGATTATGGGATTTATATCACTAATGTGATAGGTATTTCTATGAATGAAACAAATATAAAAAAAGTTTTATGGATATTCCAAAGCTAAAAATGACCCCACTTCATATATATCTGATCAAATCAATTTGAAGGTGATGAATTTCACTTCAACCAAGTCCATCTGAGAGAAATTGGAAAAAATACATTAAGGTGATAACAAAGACAAATAGGCCAAACTTTAAGTCTTCCACAATCAGTTTTATGATCTTAAAATGCATTTAGATGAAATCCATATAGTTTCTTTAATCATATAACTGACGTTTTTAGAGATATTATAGAACTTGGGGAAAAAATAAGGTTATTAACACTGTGAAAAAAATATTTAGAAGGATCCCACCTCATTACAATCCAAATGTGTCATCCTTTGAAGAAAGTTAATTTTCTAAGATTTATCTGGATGATATGTTAATTAGTCTAGTGTCTAATGAAATGAGAGTCAAACTAGAAGATGTATTAACTCGATTAAGAAAGGAAATGAAATTAAAATATATGAAAAATAATTTATATTTCAAGAGTTATTAATGATGGATATGGAATAAGAAATTCTTTTTCCTTTTTCCATGAAATTTAAGAGAAGAAAGTTTAGATTTGAGGGAAAGCTTTTGTTGGCTTGTTTTCAGTGCGGTATATTAGGGCACATAGCCACTCGATGATCAAAGAAATTGATGATATATAAAGTGAAGTATAAATCTTGGAGAATCATTCAAAGAGGTTCCATATTAAGGGATAATTCAATCAAAAAAATAAATTATAGAGAAATATATTTTTCTATAAGGAAGAATAAGAAGATGAAAATGAATTTTTAGAGGATGTAGAACAAGACTTTAAATCTGAACATGATGCATCCCTGATGGATACAATTGAAAAGGTAAAACCTAAAATAGATGAATATAATATGATGATTGGTGTTGTTGATATGAATTTGTAACTTTAGGGTCCTCAATATGATATTGACATTAAAATAAAAAAATAGATATTAGGGAGATGTTTTGAAATGGTCATCAGAGTATGTTGACCAGTTTGAAGCATAAATTGATTGACTAGAAGGAGAGGCAGGAGAAAATTTAACAACTCTTGAAATCTTAAAAGATATTTTGGAATTTAAACAGAGGATTTAAGATTAGGAAAATTTTATCAATGACCTTACATAAATATTGGAAGAAAAGGATACGATAATTTATGTAATTGAATAAGACGTTGTTAGTTTAATGAGTAAACTAGAAACTAAATAAAAATAAAATTAAATGAAGAAGAAATTATATTTTGGGAAATATTCAAATGAAGTGATATTAAAAAGAGATAAATGTGGTTATATAGTAAATAAGCCCTTTAATTATTAGATGTCCATATTCATGGAAAAAATTTGAAATGACTATGATTTAGAAACATCAAAGGCTGGAAATGGGATGATCGAAAATAAAGGGAAATAGAAAGTTGTACATATCACAAAGGATCTAGTTGTCCCTATAAAGAAATATTCAAACCAAATAGAAAATAGAGTTAAAAATAATCTTAAATTATCTATATAAGATCTATAGTTAACTACCTTTACAAAATAAGGGGACATGTGGAGGGATATAAGTAAGAAGATATATACCCTTATTAAATGACAATTCTATGGAATTATGGTACATACCATGTTTTACTATGAAGATGCATGAAGTTATCTAAAAGTGGAAGCTCCTGAAGTTCAAAAAATGAGAATGAGACCACATCCTTAATTATATAGAAGAAATAGTTTCTATGGATAATTTTTTCACGGTTCTAACTATGCCCATAAAGCTATTATTTACAGGTAGAGGAACATCTAGAATAATACCTACAAAAATCATAGACAAGTCAATACCTGTCAATAAAGTTGAGTAACTCTTGAAATTTGGTATTCACTTATGGAAGAAGAATATGGGTATTATGGAACTATATATAGTGAAAATATGTTGCAAATGAAATCTTTATCCTCCACCCAATCAAGTATCTGATGGAAGAAAAATAAGAAGATCGAGAAATCCAAACTGGTAGAATTAGATCTCAAAGCTACAAAAAGAAGTAGCACCAAGATTAGTGATAGTGGATTATCATCTCAAATGATAGAAAATGTAGTTATATTGAATAATTTTATGAAAATTGTTAATTTAAAAGTGATATTTGAAAAAATGGTTTATTTAAAAATTTAGGTATGTGGAAATGCATATCTAGAAAATAACGAGCTAGGGAAAAATAAAGGTCTCTACATTGATGGTTTGCGTCACAATCTCTTGAGTGTGACACAACTCTATGAGTTAGGATGTATAGTGAAATTTAATCAAAAGGGGAGCACTATCAAGGTAATGATGGGTAATTCTCTCAATAAAGGATGAAGAATATATGGAAACTTTTACTAGGATCAAAATAAATAGAACAATTGTTTCTTATAAATTGAAGTAGAAAAAACCTTATGGCACCAGAGGTTGGATCACATTAATCAACTGAGAACAAAACAAATATCTAAGATTAATATTTTTATTAACATTCTCAATTTGAATCATGATCATGAAAAGACATGTGACACATGCATGTGAGGAAATATGGTTGGGAGTTCATATCAGCTGAAGAAAAAAGGGCATCAAATATACTTAATCTTATCCAAACATATATATGTGGTCCAATGAATATGACTGGAAAGTATGGAGAGAGGTGCTTAATTATTTTTATTAATGATTATAGTATAATGGATTGTATAATTTTTATGTAGAGGAAATGAAAAGTTCTTGATTTCATGAAGAGTTATCTTTAAAGAGTTGTGAATGAATTTTTCTGCACAATCAAGATTCTATCATATGAAAATAGATGAGGATATACATCCATTGAATTTAAAAATTACCTAAAAAACATGGCATAAATCATGTGTTGTTTTTTAGTGATAACAATTCAATAAAATGGGGCCGTTGAACACATAAATCGAAATTTGAATAATATGGGTATAACTACACCAATTGAAAGTCCTGTTTCTCATCATTACTGGAAAGAGTTTATTCAAGTAGTGGAGTACACTCAAAATCAAACAAGGTTTTTTATTGGTGAAACCGGGACACCATATGAGAAATGGTATAGAAGGAATACCTCTTTGAAGTATTTTCTAGTTTTTATAATTAAATGTTTCATTCAAAAAAAAAGAGGAAATCAAGGAAAGTATGGTAATTCTATTGATGATATAATATTACATAGATATTCATTGAAGAGTAAATCCTAAAAATGTTAATTTAATCAACTTGAAAATATTGTGGAAATAAATGATGTCAATATCATTGATGATTAGACCATAAATAACTCTAGGATCTCATATATTGACATGACTAAATATGAACAAGAAAGTGGACAAGGGATATATTCTTATTTCAAAAGAGAAGGAGGCTTAAAAATACCAGGGCTCAAAAAATGATGATAATTTAGAAACAAAATCACAACAGGAAACCATTTTTAAATAAACTTCATTAGAAAATCATATGAGAAATAGAAAATACTAAATTTATCAATACAACATCAATGGGGATTGGAATGCACCTAAACAGAAAATGATAAAGAGTAATGAAGAACATTCCACCTTTTCATCAATCATGGAACCAACCTCGTTTTAAGAAGCAGTGAAGGATGAATCATGAGTTAAGTCCACGAGGGAATAACTTGATCATATTTACAAGAAATGAAGATGAGATCTTATTAAGAGACCTTTAAATCACAATGTGATTAGAACAAAGTAGATTTACAAAAATGAATTAAATGAGCATGAACTATGATCTGAAATAAGGAATGTTTGTTGTGTAAAGGCTATTCACAGATTTATGGTTTTAATGCTGGAGAAAAATTTTCTCCAATGGCTAGACTAGAGTCTATTAGGCTCTTCATTATTATATAAATTCAAATATGATAAAAATTCTATCAGATAGATGTAAAACAGGAATTATTAAATGGATCTCTTGAAGAAAATATCTGTATTGAACAACCAACCACATTTTTTTTGGAAATTATGAGATGAAGGATTGTAGATTAATGAAGGCTCTCTATGGTATAATGTAGGAACCACAAGCATGGTATTATTGATTGGATTTGTATATGAAAATTATATAACTTAAAATACATGGTGAACAAAATATCCATGTGAATAATTATTATAAAGAAAAATTTATGGTTCTTATGTATGTGGATGATATAATTTTTAATAAAAATAAGCAGGGATCAGTGGAAGGATGTGCTAATCACATGAATTATAATTATAAAATTTATATGATTGGTGAACTCACAAACATTTTATTGTTTTGGGTGGTTAAAAATAATTAATATACCTTATCTTGTCAGGAAAAACATGCAGGAGATATTTTGAAGAAATTCAATATGCTAGATTCCAATCCAATGTCCACTCCAATTATAACACACATAGATTTTTTTAATTTGTTTTATTTATTTATATATGTTTTCTTAAATTATTTTATGTACTGTTTTATAAAATAAACCAAGATAACCATTCTCTACACACAGCACTGTATTAGGCTGTGGTATACAAAACACTATGCTTGGATTGTGATACACACAATTTCAAGTTCTTTTGATAAAGTTCATTTCACACAAGACCAATTTTAAGAGAACAACTAAATATCATTATGTTGTCTTATAACATAGCCATTATAATGGAGGGTATAAAAAATATTAACTGAATTATGAATATATTATTTACACATGATTATATAATTCATTATTTTGTGAGGAATTAATTATAAATGAAAATAAATCCCTTTTTAAATAAATGGAAATGTTTTTCAGAAAGACTATTTAAATGATAATAAGTGAGTTTATAAAATAATAAAATCACTCTTGATTGATTTTATTAATGAAATATATTTTTAATATATATTCAATATATTTTTAAAATTCATCTTATATGTTTCTAGACATGACATAACAACAAATTCATTTTTTCAGTTAAAAGAAGTATTTTTCAAAAAAAATAAGTATTACCACATTTTGAAAGAACACCCATATTTAAAATAATTTATTAACACATTTTTATATTATATTTGACAAAATAAAATTCTTATTTGGAATTTAGGTATAAAAATTACTTCGGTTGAATTTTGAATATTTTTTTGATAAGTTTCATGTTTTGATGAATGGAAAAAATATGCTAAATTTTAATTGAAATTTTTTTTTCAACAAATTAATTTGTATAGTTAATTTATATTATTGGATAGTTTTAAATAATAAATAGATTATATTTTTATCATTTAACATCATGTAGGTCACAAGAATTAATTTTACATTGAATTCAAATTCAAAAACATTTTAATCTTTCGCAATGTTTTAACTTCTAAAACCTATTTTATCAGTTGGACAAGGAGATTTATTTTAAATTAATTACTGAAAATTTACTGTATTGAATTTTTAAAAATAAATTACATTTTTTAATTTCAAGATATAAATAATTTGAAAAATTCCTTTTATTTTTTTGCATTATGAATAGTAACTTCTGTAATTTTTATTAATATGTTAAAAGAGTAAATTTGGTAACTAAGGGTAAAAATAATATGATAAAATTACACTAATACTTATCCTAATATATTTGGTTGAGTGATTTTTGACTTAAGCCATCTTAGGTTTGAAATGGTATTCTTTGGAAGCCACTTGTATGAGATTAGGATATTTAATTTATTTTATTTAAATAAAAGTTAAATATGTAATACTCCAATTTTAATAATTATATCATTTTTAATATTAGGATATAAAAAATATAAAATCGACTATAAATACTCATTTTAAATATAAAATGTTTTTATTTATCATGGTAATTTATTTTTAATTTTTAGGAAATAAATATTTACTTTAAAGGATCAAACATTGATGATGTAGAGATTGTGTAATTGATAAAAAATCAATAAAATAATTTTTATTAAAATGATAATAACCACCAAAAGACAAAAAAAAACGTCACAAAATTATATTGGAAGAGTATATATCTACCATAATTATCCATGGGCCTGGTTATTGAATATTTGGAGCTATATGGAATAGTTTATGACACTTATAATATTTCATCTAAAGTAATGCTAATGTTGTCCTATTTATGGTTTAATAAATATAAAATTTTTAATATAGTAATTTTCTGAATCTATATTCGAATATAAGTATTATCATAAATCTGGAGGATTTATATTCATCATATCATTTTATTTTTAATTTTTATTCAACATATTAATATATTAAATAATTGCACAAAACTGATGTAGTATATATTTTATTAATAGAAATATCAATTTTATATTATTAAAAATATTAAAATAAATATAATTTTTTATAATTAAGATATCCAATGAATTTTGTAGATGATTTTTATTCATAATAGATATATAAAACATATTTGGTTTAAGGATAAATTCTTATATTTATATTTTTAAAATCAAATAAATGAATTGTGTTAAAATTGATACTATTGATATTTTGTCAAAATAATGTACTATTAAATTATTTAAAAATTATAATCATTTTTAAAAATATAAAATATTTATTATATGGTCTAAATTGTTTTTAGTCTTTTATTTATGGTATAATTTATATCAAATAAGTAAAAATTACACTATTTTAACATTGAAATATTTGTTACCTTAGTTAACAATTAGATAGAGTAAGTAAGTGTAAATTAATAGGATAAGGATTAAGATGATAAAAAAACATGTGTAAAATTTATTTATTTATTAAATTACAATATTATAAAATCTCATATTCGTAAATATGACATTTCTGTGGTTTTGAGATGTGTTTTTATTTTATTATAAATTAATATTTTTTTGAGATTCTAAATGTGCCCCTCACCTTAATTATAAAGCGGAACATACTCCCTTACAAATTAACTACACATTGAGCCTTGAATGTCGGCTATACCATATAAATTTCTCTTATAAACTTTCTTCTTCACATTCTGTAAGTGATGGTCTTCTCAAATGACTAACTCTAGTGGATTTAAGAGTAGATCTAGTGTGAGCCCATAAAAGAAGAGGTAATCTCCACTACCGATTCTTTCAAACTTATTTTTTCAACTAATTTCAATTCATGAGTTGTTTTCATCATAAATTAATAAATATAGTATCAATTATATGTTGATATTTTATTATGGTTAACAAATAGCCATATTCCACCTTCTATCCATCATACAAAAAGAAAAATCATTACACATTTGTATATAAGGTTTACCATATCCACTACGTTTTGTAATATATTTTTCAGCACCACTTTACTTGGACGGGTGTAATGACTGAAATAATAACTATATATGATTATTATAACATTATATTTATTTTGAAATTTTATATACACCATCCTCTTCAATACCATTATACAATTATGGGAATGATATCGTCGTTGGTGCGTATATATGACCTACTATCTCCACAATGCGATGTGATTCATTCTACATGATCTTCATTAAATAATTATTATATAAACGAATAGAATGAAGAAATATGATATATATTATAATAATATTCTTATGGAAATGATAGAATAATAAACTAAGAATAAGAATAATTACGTATCTGAAAAAACATTCTTATAAAAAAAGTAGTTAATACCCGATGGATGAGTAATAATTTTATTAAAAATTGGGTAATAATATGATTACTTGTGATATTATAAAAATTAATATGTGTCTATAATAAGATAATGACATTATCTAAACCCTTACATAAGAGTTTTTGATGTATACGTTGGAACTCAGACCTATGGTAATGGATAATTTGGCAATCTCATTATTTTTCGAGATTTTTTATACGTAAGTATATACTAGAGTATATTTATCATCCATGTCCATGTTTCCTAAATATGTACTAAAAAATATTCTTTCCAAATTTATAAAATTTTTTAGAACCAATTTTACCCATAGGGTAATTTTTATTAAAACTTATGAAAGGAATATTAAGTTGTTTTGGATACAAAGTACTTTTTGACTTTTTGACAAATGTATAAGAAAAAAGTTTAATTTTAACTTATATGAAATGAATGGATTTTTAAATTTTCATAACACCTTTTTTCCATGAAACATACTTTACAATATTTCAATTTTATTTTCAAATAAATTATTTTATTTTAAAATTGCATGACATTTTTAGAAAAGAAAACATTTTTGAAGAAGAAAATATATTTTCCTGAAGAATTAATTTCAAGTGTTCTATCAAAATTATTTTCCATAAAATATTGAGTTATTTAATAAGTTTATGTTTCAAGTATAATATTCTTATTTTTTATGGTTTTATTTTTTTTATGAAGGAATTATTTTGATGAAATCCATTTATTTGACATGGATTATGTTATGGTGGAATGATATTTAAAGAAAAATTTTTATTCCTTGGGTTATGATGAATGATTTATGTTTTTTGGGACACATAAGAATGATTTCATTATGATATGGTTAGGACATATATATCCCTCTAATGAATTGGGTAATGATTTATATCTCATGAGATTGACATGACTTGAATGAGAAAAGATCTCAGTTCAACAATATAGGGCTGGAATGGGAAATGATATTAGTTCAGTAATATTGGACTAGAATCGTAAGTAAACATGCTTCTATAATACTCGGCTAGAACAAGGAGTTAACTTGGTTCAATAAAGAATTTTTTCCACTATGATGGTCGTTGTAATAAGCCTTGGCTAATTTGTAATTAATTTTCTATGATTATGAGTTTTCCACAATTCTATGTTTTATGCCAACGTTATTTCCTCAAGGCTCATGTTACTTTATGATTTATACCTTATGAACTTCCATAATTTGTTTCATGACTCTATATTTTGATATATGTTATATGTGGTACAATTTTCCAAATTTATGTTCCTATTTTTTACATTCTTTTCTTCATGTTTTATTTTATATTTTCCCTGTTTACCCTTACTAGAAATCTGAGATCACATTTTTCAAATATTTTCTTTCCCCTAGGATATAAAGAAATGTTTTAGGTAGGAAAACCAAAAGGGAAGATCTCTATGGAAGATGCTGAATATCTTTCAGCAAATTAGAAAAATGTGTTCCAAGTTCCCAAAGTCAGTAATGTAATGCGATTTTTTGGTGTATTTTTGTGTAATGTATTAAGTATTTCATAAAAGTAATGTAATTTCCATGTATGTCAAGATCAGGTCGTTATAGTTGGTATCCGGGAAATGGTTTAGCAAAACATTTGAAACTAAGATGAGAAACATTTAGTGATATCCCTATAAATATTTCTAAGAATATAGGTATTTCTCTAAGTATATGTCAAAGTATAGGTTACAATCCTTGAATTTTGGTAATGATCATGGTCATCCTATGAATAAACCTAAGATTTTAGTGATTGAAAATACATCCCCTTGATTATGTTGTTTTCCTAATATGATTGTTTCCCCTCACAAAATTATTTTTGGGTTTTAGACAATGGCTGGAACCCAGAGGAATCATATTAATGTGTGTAATGCAACAATTTTCCTCATGAAGAACCAAATTTTATGGGAGTTGGAATTAAAAATATTATTTCTATATTTAGACCAGCTATAAATCATTCTTGACTTCCAAATGAGCAAAGAATGGAACAACATATTATTAAGTCCTTCATGAGGCAACACCCACCTTATTTTAGTGGGTCTTCTGATTCAATTTTTGGTGAAGAATGGATCAGCACCACTGAAAATATATTTTCTATCTTTCATTATTTATAACATGAAAAAATTATTTCGTCTATTTATCATTTTGAAGGTGAAGTAGACTAGTGGTGGAAGCTAATCAACAATATAAGGTAGCAAGATGAAATTGAATCCATAGAATGGGATGAGTTCAAGAAATTATTCTTCGATAATTAATTTCCTCATATTATTCCTATGAATATAGAAAATCAGTTTATTGATCTTAATAAAGATTATGATGAATCCCTTGGTACATATGAAGAAACTTTTACAAGAATTTTGAGATACACGTTAGGAATTTTTATCTGACTTGGAAGTAAAATTGATAGGTTCTTCAGTGACTTAAAACCAAGAATTTGATGGGCAATAGCCATAAGATACTTTAGTATTTATGAAGATATTTTTAGTTGTGATATCAAGGTATAAATGGAATTTTGGGTGACATATCAATCTCATGGTTTTGATAAGAAATGGAAGATAGAGTTCAAGGGAAAATCTCAAAATAATGGTGAAAAAAGATGAGTGTTTCCTTATGCTCAAAGTGTGGAAAGAAGCATGGTGGAAATTATATTAAAGGGACTATTTAATGGTTTAAGTGTTTAAAAGAAGTTTTTCAGGTAGTTGAGTGTCGAGATAATTAGAAAAATATAGCTAATGATGTAAATAGGAAAAATGATACACAAAATTATCCTCCTACACATCAATGCTATAAGTGCAAGGAAATGGGTAAATATTCCACCCAATACTCAAATACAAGGTTTATTGATGATAATCATCATTAGAAAAGGAAAAAGAAAAAGGAAAATAATATGTGATCACTTTTGGTGATGTAGAGTAAAATAACTACGTGGTTGAATAATTTTGTGTTTATGTAATGGGATTCTAGAATAATGTTGTAAAAACACTTTTATTGAATTATGGAATAATGAAATATCTACTAGTTTACTCTGGGTTTTCCATATGTATTTAAGAGTACATTCTGAGTGGTACCAGCTACCATGAAAAGTGGTTCCGAAATTTCGGAAAACACGTTAAGGGACAGATAACCCTTAATATGTGCATAATATTGGGATAAGGAATTAAAGAGTTGGTTGATAGTATTAATGACCTCCCTACTAATATTATAGCAAAGTGATTTATTATATCATGGATGAAGAATATAGAATCTATATGATTTATGGTATATAGTAAGATTTAATTTTTGAAAGCATGCATATTTTCACTAAGGTTCTACAATAATTAACGTTTTTACCATGTTTCAAGAAAATACATGGTGAAGTAATTAAAATGTTTGAAATTTGACAAAAAAGAGAAACCTTATGATATACGGGGGATAAATTTTTTAGCTGAGTTAGAGAACCTCTTTCTAAATATTTGGATTTTTCAACTTTCAGAAGGTTTGTAAAGTTATCAATTTATATAAATTTTATGTTAAACTTGGGATGAAGTTTGTTAGAATAAAGTATTACCTCACCAAAGGCGAACTTATTCATATTTGATAAGTTGTTCCAACCTTTTATTAGATAGATGGATTGACCTATCCTCATATTTATGGATCACATGATCTCATAATGTTTTAAGAATAAAAAATTCAACTTCATTTATTGGAATAAGAGATGAAGTGGAAATTGATATGATTATACTTAATCAATTAAGTATTTATTCTCATGAAAAATTCTTCAACTCCAAGGAAATAATTTGAAAACCAAAAATGTTATCCCAAAACCTTAGTTTTTGATTAATCAAATGGACCCTTAAATCATCTAACATTTACGAATTTTTGATTTTTGACTTTCTCCTAAACTTTTTCTCTATCACTCTCCATCATAACTTGATGGTTATATTTCTATTCTATATCCATGTTTTCACTTTCCACTTATGATCTCCTATGTGGAAACCTAGTTATGAGTGACTTTGGGTAACTATTATGTTCCTCACCTTCCTTTTTATAAGGAAGTTTTATTATTTGTTTTTCTAATGTGGGTTTCTATGAAATAAACTTTAAAGTATTAATCCTTTTATAACTGAGACAAATTTCAAGGGAGAAATTAATTTTATGGGGAATAGAATGTATCACCCTGATATTTTTATAAGATTGATTTTTTTATGTTTTTAAATTCTTTGAAGAGTTGTGTTATATTCTGTACCAAGATAACCTTGTGCTACCTAAAACACTAGATTATCTTGCGGTATACCAAACACAATGCTTGTCTTGTGTTACACTTAATTTCATGTTATTTTGATAAAGTTCATTTCACAGAGACTCAGTTTAAGAGAAAAACTATACATTATTATATTACCCGATAACCTATCCATTATAATAGAAGGTATGAAAAATATTAACTAAATTATGAAAATATTATTTAAGCATGATTATATAATTAATTATTTGGTGAGAAATTAATTATAAATGAAAATAAAAACCCTTTTTAAATAAAAGTAAATGTTTTTTTGAAAGGTTATTTAAATGAAAATAATTGAGTTTATAAAATAATAAAATAAATCTTGATGGATTTCGTTAATGAAATATGTATTTAATATATATTAAATCTATTTTTTAAATTCATGTTATATGTTCTATTACTAGTATATAAGAACAACTTCAATTTTTGGATAAAATAAGTATTTTTTTTAAAAAAAGTAGTTTTTCCACCTTTGGATGAAACACCCATTTTTAAATCATGTTTTTAACAAATTTTTATATTTAATTTGACAAAATAAACTTCTTATTTGGGAGAGGGGTATAAAAATTTACTTTTTATCAATTTTTTTATATTTTTATGATAAGTTTCAAGTCTTGATGAATAATGAAAATATACTAAATGTTACTTGAAAAGAAATTTTTTCATCAATGTATTTATAAGGTTATGTTATATTATTGAATGGTTTTAAATTATAAATAGATTATATTTTTATCATTTAATATGAAGTAGTTAATTTTCATTTATTTTATATTTAATTAATAAGTAAACACATTTCAATTTTTTGTAATATTTTAACATTTAAAACTCATTTTCTCACTCCAACAACAAGATTTATTTTAAATTAACTACTGAAAATTTTGTGTTTTGAAATATTGAAAATTTTATTGAATATTTGGAATAATTAAGTCCAAATTATGTAAATATATTTCATTTATTTTTTAGATATATGAATAGTAACTTTGGTAATTTTTATTAATACGATAAAATGATAAATTGGGTAATTAAGGGTTAAAATAATATGATAAAATAACCCGAAAACATGTCCTAATATCATTGTATTAGTGTTTTTAGGCCTAAATCATCCTTGGGTCGAAATGGTATACTTTGGAAGCCACTTGGATGAGATAAGGAAATTTATTTTATTTTATTTAAAGAAAAGTTAAATATTTCTTACAAAAAATTTAATTATTATTTCATTTTTAATATATTGTTATAAGGAAGATAAATTAGGCTATAAATACTCATTTGAAATATAAATTGTTTTTATTTATCTTTTTAATTTATGTGTAATTTTTAGGCAATAAATATTCATGTTAAAGGCTTATACATTGATGATGTAGAAATTATTTAGTTGATGAAAAATCAATAAAATAATTTTAATTAGAATTATAATAACCATCAAAATAAAAAAAACATCACCAAATATTATTGGTAGAGTATATCTAGATCATAATTTTTCAATGGCCTAGTTATTGACCATTTGGAACCATATATAATAGATTATGACACTGATAATATATTATCTAAAGTAATGCTAAAGTTGTCATATTCATGTTTTAATAAATATATGTTTTTTAATATAGGATTATCCAGAAGCTATAATTTACTTTAAGTATTATTATGAAATATATAGGATTTTTATTCATCATAGTATTTTATTTTTATTTTTTATTGAACACATATATATATATATATATATTAAATAATTACACAGAACTGATATACTATTTCTTTTATTAATTGAAATATCAAATTATTCTTATTAAAAATATTAAAATAAATATAATATTAGATAATTAATATATAAAATAAATTTTTTAGATTAAATTGGCCACATATATATGTAATAATATATTTTTTTAGGATGAAATATTATCTTTATATTTTTTAAAATCCAACAAATGAATAGTGTCAAAATTGACACTATTGATATTTTGTCAAAATAATGTTTTGTTAAATTATTTAAAAATAATAATACATATTATAAAACAAAAAATAATTTTTATATGCTCTAAAATATTCTTAATTATTCATTTATCTTCTAATTAACATAAAATAAGTAACAATTACACTATTTGAATATTGATATTTTTGTTACCTTAGTTAAAAATTAAATACAGTGACTAAGCGTTAATTAAAAGGATAAGGTTTACATTGACATAAAAACTTGTCTACAATTTATTGTCTAATTATATTACAACCTTATAACAATTCATATTATAAAATATTACATTTTTTAGGTTTTTATATTTGGTTTGATTTTATTATAGATTAATATTTTTGGAGATTCCAAATGTGCCTCTCACCTCAATTATAAAAGGGAACATCTTCCCTCACAACTTTACATCACTTTTATTCTTTAATATAATCTATAAACTAAAAAGTTAACTTCTAAACATCTTTATTCACATTATACAGGTTCTGGTATTCTTAGAAGACCAAATCTAGTGCCTTTAATAGGATATCTAGAGGGAGCTCGTCGAAGAAGAGGTAATCTCCTCTACTGATTCTTTCAAACTTATTTCTTTGTATACTTTCTCTTCATGAGTTTGTTATATACTAAAGTAATAAATATTGTATAAAATATATTATTAGAAGTTACTATGGTTATGAAACTACCATATTTTACCTTCTATCCATCATACAAAAAATGAAATCATCACGTGTGTGTACGTACGACTCACCGTCTCCACGACGTGGTGTAATAATTTTTTCATCGCCAATTTACTTGGATGGGTGTAATGAAATAAATAATAACAATATATTATTATTATAACTTGATATTTATTCTTAAATATTATATACACCATCCACTTCAATACCATTACATAATTATGGGAATGATATCATCGCTCGTGCGTACGTACGACCTACTGTCTCCACTATACGATGGGATTCATTCTATATGATATTCAATAAAGCATGATTATATTAGTGAATATAATGTATAGATATGATATATTTTATACTAATATAATTATTTAAATTATAAAAATATAACCTAAAAATAATAACAATAACTTATTTTAAAATAACATGCGTAAGAAAATAAAGTAGTTAATTCCCGATGGATGAGTAATAATTTTATTAAAAAACTGATAATAATATGATCACTTATTATATTATAAAAATTAATATGATGCTAGAATAAGTTAATTAAATTATTTAAACCCTTATTTATTAGTGTTGAACACGTAAAAATGAACCCATACTTAAGATAAGTGATAATTTTGTAATCTCATTATTATACAAGATGGTTTATAGAGTATATTTATCATCCATATATATTTTTCCTAAATTTTATTCCAAAATATTATTTATATAATTATACATTTTTTTAAATTAAATTTTATCCATTGGTGAATTTTTATTAAATGGTAAGAAAGGAATTAGTTTTCGTTTTCTATACGAGGTACTTTTTGACTTTCCAAAAAAGTATTAGAGGAATGTTTTATTTTAACTTATACAGAATGAACATATTTTTATGTTTTCATAAAACCTTATTTTCATGAAGATTACTATATAATATTTCAATTTTATTTTCAAATAAATTCTTTTCTTTTAAAATTGATGGGAATTTTTAGAAAAGAAAATGTTTTGAAGAAGAAAGGATATTTTCCTCAAAAATTAATTTCAAGTGTTCTATCCAAATTATTTTCCATATAAGATTGAATTATTTAATAGGTTTATGTTTCAAGTATACTGTACTTATTGTCACTATGTTTTTATTATGTTTATTATGGAATTATTTTTATGAGATCCATTTGTTTTACATGTATTACATTATTGTGGAATGATGTTTAAAGAAAACATCTTTTCCTTAGGTTATGGTGAATGATTTCTGTTTTATGGAACACATAAGAATGATTTCATTAGAAGATGGCTGAGACCTATATATCCCTAAAATGATTTGGTTAAGGATTTATATCTCATGAGATTTATAGGGATGGAACATGAAGTGATCTCAGTTCAGTAATACAAGTTTGGAATGATAAATGATCTCGGTTTAGTACTAAATGGTTGGAACAAAATGTAAACCTAGTTTAGTAATATAGGGATGGAATGTGGAGTGAAATCTATTTAGTAAAGGACTTTGTACACTATGATGGGCCTGGAGATAATCTTTTTTCTAATATTGAAATGATTATCTATGATTATGTGTTTTCAACAATTCCATGTTTTATTCCAATGTTATTTTTCATTACTCATGTTCTTTTTTGATTTATGCCTTATGAGCTTCCAAGATTTATTTCATGACTCAAAATTTTGATATATGTTATACATGGTATGATTTTCAAAAGTTATGTTCTTGTGTTTACACTCTTATGTTCATGTTTTGTTTGATATTTTCCTTGTTTACCTTTTCTGAGTATCTGAGCTCACCCTTTTCAAGTGTTTTCTTTTCCTCATGATATAAAAAAAGTTTTTAGGTAGGAAAACCAATGGGGAATATCCTTATGTGATATGTTGAAGATCTTTAAAAAAATTAGAAGAATGTGTTCCAAGTTTCCAAAGTCACTAAACTAATATGGTATTTGGGAATATTTTTGTGTAATTTATTAAGTATTATGAAAAAGTAATTTATTGTCCGTGTACATCATGATTTGGTGTTTATACCGATTATGATTGGGGAAAAACCTTAAAATCATGAGGATGAGAAATCTATAGATACCACCTTGTAAAGGAGGGTCATTGGAATCTTATTATACTTGACTGTAACATGAATATATATCATCATTGAAACACTCTTAGCTTCTCACTTCCAATTTAATTAGAAGGAAGATCACTTTACAGATTTTAATAAAATTGTGAGGTATATTCAAGGTACTATAAATTTTTTATTATAATTATCAATAGTAAGGGATAACAAATTATCAACATTTTCAGATGATGATTGGGATGGATATGTGGTATATTTAAAGTCCAAAGGTGGTGGTGTATTATTTATAGGAAGAAATTGTGTGGGATGGTTGAGCATGAACAAAAAATCAGTTCTCTTAGTTTGACTAAAGGAGATTATATCTATACAAAAAAAGCATGCACTCAACTATTATGGATAATGTTGCAACTGACAGATATTGTTAATGAGGTCAAACAGTTTAGGGTGATTCATTATAAAAATAAGAGCCCAATTGATCTTATGAAGAATATGGTTCATAAATATCATACTAGATATATTGAGATCATATATCACTTCGTCAATATAAAATTTTAATAAGGTGTGATGAAAATAGGGCATGTTTGAACTAATGGCCAAGTGGCTGACATACTGACTAAGTCCTCGGTAGCACCAATGTTCGGGAAACATCGATTGAACCTTGATGTTCATCCACCCCTAGTCACTGAGGAGGTTATAGTTAACCTTTATCCCTATATGGGTTAACTATATTAATATATTTATAAATGAAGTGTAGGTATATGGTGGAGATATAATCTAAGGGGAGTTTTTTCAAAACTAAAAGTTCACATACCAGTTCTCCATGTTTATTACAAAGGGGGAGATAAGTGAAATTCAACGATCTTTAGGTTTGTAGAGTTGGTTGGTTAGTGGTCTATCGAGGCATGAAATTATATTTTAGCACTCTTGTTTTCTACACCAATATATTTTCAAGTATAAATAGATTGATGAATGAGTTATTTCAAGTGAATTGGGTTTTTCATTAGGGCTAGTGATTTATTTAATTTATCTATAGTTTTCCCATAAACCCACAGGGGTAGATTGTTGGAACAAAGACCTTTCACAGCTGGAAATGGAGTCTTGTTTATGTTTATTTTCAATCCACATTGGGTTGATCAGGGTTTTTTCAAGGTAAGGGATCTTACGGTGAAGATGGTTTCAATGTTAAAGGTGGCATCATTTCCAAGGGTTTTCCAAATTTTTGGAGCTTAAAATTAGGAGGAAGAAGTGGGCTTCACGAAAGGTGTTTTTCTAGGATTGACACTTCTCAAACATGGTAAAGGCATATATTTTACAAACATTAGAGATTCATAATGGTATGGATCTTTGTGAAGGAATTTAGTGTTCTTATGGTTTGAAGGTTCATGAATGTGAACTACTATAAAAGAGGCCTTTAATAGAACTAGCTTTTATCCACGCTAGCAAAAAGCTCTAACAAATGTCATCCTTATCAGCGCTTTCATTTAGGGATGAAAAAAGCTTTTGTTTATCCGTTCTTTGTCATTAGTTCACATAAACGATACCCTTTATCAGTGCTTTCTTTTTAGTGCTAATAAATGTCTAGAATAAAAGGAAATAAATAAACAAAAGTTTTTTTAACAACTTTATTAATTAAATAATTAATGATAAAATGAATAAAATGAATATATATATATATAATAATTAATAAATAGTATATATTAAATATATAGATATGTAAAATGAATAAAATGAAATAGTTAAACCAATAAAAATTAAAAAGGAGTAAATTAAGAATAATATTAAACAATTTATTAGCTAATTAATTATTGATAAAATGAATATATTTAATATAAATATATATAGATTATAAATATTAATAAATACTATATTTTTAATATAGATACATAAAGTTAATAAATTGTAATAATTTAAAAAATTAAAAATGAATAAATTGAAATAAATAAATAGGAAAATTAAAAATGAATAAGTTAGAAAATTATTTTAAAACATAATAAAAAAATATTTTTGATAAAAAAATTATAATATATATATATTAATTATAAATAGTAATAAATAATGTATATTAAATATAAATATATATAAAATGAATAAAATGAAATAATTAAAAATATATTAATGTCTCATTCATTTTTAATGTTATTTGAATTTTCAATTTAACCTATATCAGACAACTTGTGTTACATTGATTTAAAATACATATACATAATCATTCGTATATAAAACGTACTTACACAAATATTTACATAATTAATAAAATCTTACGTAAAAACACATTCACCTAATATTTGTGTAATTTATTCAAATTTTAGTATATTTAAGAATTTGTTTATAACATGATTCATTTAATATATTATTATTTTATTCGGTCAGTTTTATTTATTTATTTTTAATATTGTTACATTTAGGTATTATTTATTCATTTTTATTATTTTATTTTTGATATTTGATATTTAATTTATGAATTTAATTATTTTATATTATTTATTTATAAATATATTTATTTACCATGTTTTAGTGTTTTAAATTAGTGTTAACCTTTACTTCAATATATATATCCATATTTTTTAACAATATATATTTAATTAATAAAACATATCCATTTTTTCAATATTCTTACAGTATACTCATTTTTAATTTTTCAATTTCATTCATTTTTAAAATGTATGTATTTAAGATTATATATTCATTAATAATGTTAAAAATATATTTTTAAATAAATATTTATACATGTTTAATTTCTATATTTATAATTATTTATATTGATATTTATTATAAATAAATAAATATTATTTTTCTAAAAATTATTTACATAATTATAAATAAATAATTTTATATAGTTTAATACTTGTAAAATCATAATAAATATAATTAAATAATGAATATACTATATATATAAAAGTTGAGGCTGAAGCCTCAATTTATTCAAATAAGGGTCTATATTATAATGAAAATTAAACAACAAACAATGCCGGGATGTACTTGGTGGGACCCAAACTCGAGACCTCGTCGAGACCCATAGAGACAACTACCACTAAGCTACACCCTCAGGGATATATATATATATAAATGTATAAATAATATTATTTAAAATGTATTATTCATATATTTATAAATAAATAATCATATATTTAAATAATTATAAAATTTTAATAAATATATTTATATAATTAATATATATATATTAAATAAATAAATAAAAATAAATATAATTATATAAATATATGATGATATAAATACATTTATAATAATGAAATTACAATAAATATATTTCATTAATGAATATATTTAATATATATATATATTAAATATATATATATACAATGCTATAAATATTTATAATGATATAAATATAAATATATTTATAAATAAATAATCATAAATATATTTAAAAATGTATATTCTCTATATTTATAAAATTATATATTTATAATTATAAATAAACAATATAATATTTTTAAAAAGTATTAATGTAATTGTAAATAAATAATTATATATTTAAATAATTATAAAATTATAATAAACAAGTATATAATTATGTAAATATGTTTACAATTTTTTTATTTATAATTATAATTATAAACCGTTTATTAGTGCTAAAGTTTTAGCATTGATAAAAGTTCCTTTAATCAATGCTTTTTTAGCAAAAATAAAGATCAAGCATTATTAGTGCTAAAAAATCATAGATAAATATATATTTAATCAACATTTTTTTAGCACTGAAAAAGATCAATCATTATCAGTGCTAAAAAATTGATAAATATGATTTTTATCAGCACTTTACAATTTAGTGCTGAGAAAATTGATCTTTATCAGTGCTTTTTTTCAAGCACTGATAAAAGTGTCCCTAATCAATTTAAAAGAACCCTAACCATGACTCATTTAATGGAGATTCTCTAGATCTCATGGAAATCCCCTACTACTGGAGCTACTCCTCTACGTTCTCTCATATAAGCTAAGGCGAGAATCCAAAGTATGTTATTTTCTCATTTTCCTCTCTCGTTTAATACTTTTTGGGTTCTATAGTTTGAGTTTTTTTCCGTTATTAACCATGGTGAACCCTACATCTCATATATCTCTCTATCTCACTTACCAATACCTAAAAAAACCACCCCTACTCTATAAACTCATACCAGCTTCATACAAGACCTTTGTGTATTGTATCTCCATCCGCTGTTGCAACTAATAGTGATCCTCTTGATCATTTTATAATTATTTATTATTACCTTTTAGATATTGTGGATTTTCATTGTTTAAATCTTTAATCCATAGTATGGAATGCACATGAAGATTAAAAAATCTTAATACAATAAGAAGAATTATAAATATAGGTGTATCTATTGAGTCAATCATCTTCATAAAATTTCATAGAATGATATGTGCAGATTTTATATTAATTAATAATGGACAATTAGTGTCGTATATGTGATGTAGATGAATGAATAAATATATTTTGTTCTTATGTCATAAAATGATATAATTTTAGGGTTGTTTCTACATATTTTCTTTCACTTGATTATTTTTTATTGTTTATACATAATCTGAATATAAATATGATTATAATTTAATGTGATGAATATATTATTGAATAATGAAAAGATGATATTCCACATGCAAGAATTATTAAAGGTTTTAAGTTAAAATTTTGAGAAATATTATAAAATTTAATTCCTATTAGAACCATTATATTATATATATCATTACGGTAATTTTTACTATAAGTGAATTAACAAATTCAAGTCAGTTACATATAATAGTGTTTTCTATGATTACATTGTGGTTGGTGGTATGTTTTAATGGAAAGTTAAAATATTCTTGAAATTTAATATGTTATAAACCATAATTAAAATTTAGTTAAGGTTATTTTTTAATATGAGTGGGTTTAGAGTATAAATGGGATAATTTTTTTAAGAAATAATAAGTAATAGGTTTTAATTATGTTAGATTTGAGAAAACATGGATTATATAGAATATTGATCAATTATTATGTATTACAGATTCTATAATAGAAATATTCAAGTGATTATCTTGTTTTATTAATCTATTAGGGAATTTTATGTTTTCAATTCCATATTACTTATCATTTTTATATATGCTATTGATATTTTATTTTTTTGATGAAATGGTTAAATATATATATTTATATGTTCATAGAATAAATACATTATTCAAATTATTTTACTGTTATCATACATAAATATGGTTTCAATAATGTTTGTATTTTAAAATGAACTAATACACATTTATAAATATTTTTTTCTAGACATCAGAATCTTAGGAAATGGTAAAATTCTATTACTTTTATTTATTAAGTCTTCATTTTTATATTTGTATACATTTTTATTGAATTTTTAACAAATGTTTTTTGTTTACTTGTCTAATAATTTTTTCTATTGACTAATGTTTTAAATAATTATTGTATGAAACATAATATGTAAATCATTGTTTTGTTAAATTTTGATAAATATATCCTTATAATATTTTCTTTGAATAATCACTTGATACTATTCAAAATGATTTTTAATATACCCCTCAATGTATGAATATAATATTTTTCTACAAGAAATACTTGTCTGGATGTTATTAAAATAAATTTTATCATATATTAGAATATGATGGGTATTATGCAAAGGCTTGGTATTATATTCTATAATGTGAGTTACTATAGACATGTTAGTGATTCATCAAGGGATAGGGTGAGAGTGATGTGACATTTTTGTTGTTTTTTGTTCTTTATTATGGTTTTTTATAAGTTAATATTAACTAACTTATTGTTTCACTTATTGTGTGGTTATTTTCTAATGGACCAATTATGTTATGAATTACTCATAATTCTAATTAAATTCCTAATAAATATGGCTATGTTACACCCATTTCATGATTTGGATGCAATAAGTACATGTGATGGTTATCTCTGAGGGGTAGTCTTGGATGTTGGGGGTTTGAGGTCAAATCTTATGGTACCTATGATGTGGTTATTTCTAGAGTGAGATAAATAATTCTTTATCCTCCTATGATTCAAATTGTAACATCTTATTAGTGAAATGATTTGAATTTCAAGGAACAACCATGGTATAAGCTTATGGTATGATTAATATAATTCATTGGTATAAAATGAAATCAGTACATTTTATTATCATGGTGTTCTGGTTAGTACACAATTAATTGACTAACATGTGTATTTTGAGTGTTACTACTTTGAAGATATACTCAAATATATGCGTTTTGGTATAAATTTTCCTTTTGGTTGAATTCAAAGGATAAAACCTACCTTAATAGAGCAATTCTTTCCTTAAATTCAATTACCCATGTTCTTCAAATTGGATTCACACTAATCATTTGACAAAAGAGTATGAATATAGAGTTCAAGAGTTCATCATATTTGAAATAGAGCATATATGCAACCCTTCTCAAATCCTTTCTTAATGCGTATATTGTTTCTATTCAAGAAAAATTAACTGTTTGTCTACTCATGTAGATGATGTCTTCTACACATGATGATGTTACAATTACTAAGGAAAAATATATTGTTGATGATGAAACTATAGAAATATTAGGGGATCAATAGTATGTTGATGAAAAAAACAACAACGACGCAACATCATAGTGATGAATAAATTTATCAAGGTAAGAAATAAGGGTATAAAATTTGAGGTTGGTTGGAATCAATGTGGACAACCAATTGAACCTAACAAGTTAATGCCTATTATTAATATTTGGGTCACAATGGGGGTGAATGTGCCAATTGATATTGAAACATGGTGCCACATCCAACCTGTGATGAATGAAATTCATTAGAAATATATAAAAATAATGTTACAATATGCTTTCTCTATTTTAAAAAAAATTATATAAGGAAACATTGATTTAATTTTCATTATTACTTGTAGAATTTCTTTATTTTAGAATATTTCTATAATAAATTTGTCTTAATGGCCATTGGAAAAGTCCATAGATTCTTTCAGACTCTTCTTTTGAAGTTACATCTTAGGGATACTAAGAGTAAAGTAAATTCCCAACCCACTAGTTAGTTATACACACATTATAAATTTAGAAACATGGGTTGCATCTATAAATAATCACAATGAGAAATTATTTCAAGGGCATTGTAGTCAATAATATATTATTTGAAAATATTTATTTTATCTAACTTTATTAAAAAAAATTAATTTATGAAACATAAAAAGCATGCTAAAAATAAAGAACATGTATCAAAACCAATGTACCCCCATAGCAAAGAAAGGATGAGATACGCTTCATTAGATAAGAAATTGGTATATATTTTAAATCAAAAATAAAATTTTAATTATGTGATATAAAAAACATATGTTTATTGTTTTATATGTATATTGATGAATCAAAATATAAATCCTCTTCCATTCCATGTCATTTTCTATAGAAGGAGGCTCATGTAAATAAGAAGGGTAAACTAGTTGATGAACATAGAAAACCAGTATGAGAAACACATTTAAGTATGAAACAATTAAAATTTTTTATTCTTTATAACAATGTTACATAAAAATATTTATTTATGTTCAATTTTTTTTATGTTTTAGACGCAAGAATAGACCGTGACTGTACTAGAAGAAAAACTACTTGCAATATATTTGAATCGGCTGAAATAGTATGTTTTCCATATATTATTAGGTTTTGGAGTATCTCCTAGAGCATATTTCAATAAGATAAAACCACATGAAAATATATATAATATGGTGATACAATTATAAACACAAATTAACTCACTCTAAGATATTTTTGTTTTGTATGGTTTGGTAGACCACTATATGAGAAATAACTAAAGTGAATCGATAGAGGGGAAAAGATCCGCACATGAACCAAATAATCCCACAAGATTTTAGGATTTCAATTCCCTCCAACCGTATTCTTTTCCCAGTGTAATTAATTTTTTAATTACTCTGTCTCTTAAATTTGAATCAAACAACTTTCAATAACTTTATATTACAAAAATTCTATAGGTTATATTTGTATGTGATTTGTATCTGTTAACACCCACGCACTACCTGGTTGTGATGGGTACAATGTATAATATATCAGGAGGCATGCTAAACCATAAAGAATCTTGGGGTGGCTCGGATAACATCACTCGAGTGGAAATTTCTATCAACTTTCACTTCTCCCATAGATGGTCCCGTTCAAGCTTGACATGGTGAAGCTCAGCTTGGGCTTGGTCCAGAGCGAAGCCCAAGGACGCCACCTCTTTTCCTAGCTCCGATAAATGGGCTTCGTATGGGGCAATTCTACTAGATGTGGCCATCACTTACTTTGTCTAAGTAAAATTGTATGTGTTAAAGCCCTATATTTATACTAATTATGTGATCACTGTTCAACGACTATAAAAGTAACGGTCACAATTATTATCATAAAACCAATGAAGTTGACATTTTATAAAAACATTTTATATAAAGAGACATTTAATAAGATTAAAATAGATTTTCTATTAATGAAGCTTTGGGTCATTACAATATTCCCCCATTAAGAAATTTCGCCCTCGAAATTTTCCTTTTCCCACACTAAAACAGATGTGGGTAACTCAGCTTCATCATTTCCTCCAATTCCCAAGTCGCTTCTTCAAACATGTGATTTCTCCACAACACCTTGACGAGAGGCATTGTATTATTTCGTAGAAATTTTTCTCTACGATCTAATATCTTCAATGGTTACTCCTCATAAGAAAGATCATCTTCCAATTGTACCGCCTTATAAGAGAGTACATGTGAAGGGTCCGGTATGTACTTCCTTAAGAGGGATACATGAAAGACATCATGTACTTTGGCCATAGTAGGCGGAAGTGCTAGTCGATAGGCCACAACCCCGACATGATCAAGAATCTCGAAGGGGCCGTTGTACCTTGGACTTAACTTCCCTTTCTTTATAAACCTCATGACCTTCTTCCACAAACATATGTGTAGAAAAACCATTTCTCCAACTTTAAACTCAAGGGCTCGTCGACGATTATCTGCATAAATCTTCTGTCGACTCTGGGATGCCTTGATATAATACTGAATGGTTTTCACCTTCTCCACCACTTCCTCGACCATTTCTGGTCCAAGCAGCTTACGTTCACCGACCTCATTCCAACATGCCGGTGTTCTTCACCTTTTCCCATACAGGGCTTCATATGGTGCCATTTGGATGCTAGAGTGGAAACTGTTATTATAAGAGAACTCAACTAGAGGAATATGTTGATCCCATCCTCCTTTAAGGTCTATTGAGAACACTCTCAAAATATCCTCAAGTGTTTGGATAGTCCGCTTGGATTGGACATCAGTTTGAGGATGATAGGCCGTACTAAAGTTCAGTTCAGTATTCAGAGCATGTTGAAGACTCTTCCAAAACTTAGAGGTGAATCTTAGATCTCGGTCAGACACAATAGACAGTGGTACTCCATGAAACCTTACCACTTCCTTGATATATATCCGTGCCAGTTGATCCAATGAGAAATCCGCCTGAATAGCAATGAAGTGTGCAGTCTTTGTAAGACGATCCAGAAAAACCCCGATTACATTGTTTCCTTTGGATGTCCTTGGATGTCCGGTGACAAAGTCCATGGTGATGTTCTCCCATTTCCATTTTGGTATGGGTAATGGTTCCATTATCCCCTTATGCTTCTTCCTCTCTGCCTTCACTTACTAACACACATGTCACTTTGATGTATATTCAGTGATCTATTTCTTCATATTATCCCACAAAATTTTTTCTTGGAGATCTCAATACATCATTGTGCTCCCTGGGTGAATAGAGAAATTTGAACTACGTGCATCATTCAAAAGTTCCTTCTTCAGATCTAGACTTGATGGAACATATAGTCTTTTCCCAAACTGCACAATTCCTTCTTAATTAACATTAAACTTCTAGGATTTCCATTTTTTGACAGCTTCCACTTTTTCTTGAATTCCTACATCATCTTTTTGAGCATCCTTTAACCTTTCCAAAAGAGACGGTTGGGCAGTCATTTGTGAAAGGATTTATGATGTTCTATTCTCTATGATTCTCATGTCCACTTTCATCAAGTCTAAGAAGATTGGATCCTTCTCAATTCTCATCATTGATAGAATCACTGGATCCTTTGTACTTAGAGAATCTACCACCTTGTTCGCTTTCCCAGGGTGGCAATGGATTGAATAGTCATAATCCTTGATGAGCTCTATCCATCTTCTCTGGCGCATATTAAGCTCTTTCTGTGTGAATATATATTTATGACTCTTGTGGTCAGTATATATCTCACATTTATCTCTATAGAGATAATGCCACAAGATTTTCAAGGTAAAGATCACCACTGCAAACTCCAGATCATGCATTGAATAGTTTTGCTCATGGATTTTCAACTGCCTTGAGGAATAGGATATCACTTTATCATTCTACATCAGCACACAGCCCAAGACCTTCTTTGAAGCATCACTGAATACCACAAAAAGTTCCCCACTTGTGGCTGAAGTGAGCACGGGTGCAGTGATAATCCTCCTTTTCAACTCCTTGAATATTTTTTCGCATTCATCACTCCAAGAAAACTTTACTCCCTTTTGAGTTAGCTTGGTAAGAGGGTTGGAAAATCGTGAGAAATTTCTCAAAAATCGTCAATAATATCCAGCTAACCCCAAGAAGCTACGAATATCTGTTACCGATGTTGGCCTCGGCCATCCCTCAATTGCATCTGTTTTGGAGGGATCCATAGATATCCCATTACGTGTGATGATATGGCCCAAAAATAAGACCTCCTTCAAATAGAAATGACACTTTCTGTACTTTTCATAGAGCTTCTCCTTGCACAAAGTCTCTAGTACAGTTCTTAAATGCTCCTCATGATCCTTCTTGGTTTTGGAGTATATTAGAATACCATCTATAAAGACTACCAAAAAATTTTCTAGGTAATCTCTAAATACTCTATTCATTAAGTCCATGAAGATTTCTAGAGCATTAGTGAGTTCGAAAGGAATTACTATGAATTAATAGTGCCCATATCTTGTGCGAAAAGCAGTGTTGGGGATATCTTCCTTCTTCACCCTTAATTGATAATATCCCGACTGCAAGTCCACCTTGGAGAAGTATTGTGCTCCACGCAGCTGATCGAACAAGTCATCCATTCTTGGGAGAGGATACTTGTTCTTTATCATGGTTTTGTTTAGTTCATGATAATCGATGCAATGCCGCATTGACCAATCCTTCTTCTTGAATAAGAGGACTGATGCACCCCATGGTGAAGCACTTGGGCGTATAAACCCTTTATCAAGATTATCCTGTAGTGGTTTCTTCAACTCTTCAAGCTCTACAACAGCCATTCTATATGGAGTCTTGGATATTGGTAAAGCCCCGGGTATAAGTTCAGTTGAGAATTCAACATCTCTTCTAGGAGGAAGACCGGGAAGTTCCTCGGGAAACACTTCAGTGAATTCCCTCACAATAGGAATTTCTTCAAGGATGGTTTCTTCCTTGGACTCAATCATCTGATCCAAATACACGTGCTCGTAAGGTAGTAATATCCATGCTTGGGATGATGGAGCTAAATGAGATTCATCTTCCTCCTAACACTTGTAAAAAATCGAGGGTCGATTCTACATATGGAGTGGGATTTCCTTCTCCCGACAATTTATGTTGGATTTATATAAGGAAAGCCAATCCATTCGAAGAATTGAATCAAATTCTACCAGAGGGAGTATGACGAGGTTAACCAGGAAATTCAATCCACAGATTATAACAGGTGAGGACTTATATTCATGGGATGCAATGATTTCCCCATTTTCCATACTCACTGACATCTTCACTTCCATGATTTGTGGTGGTGCTTGGATTGTTCTACTAAACATTCGAGTTATAAAAGAATGCGTAGATCCTGAATCAAAAATCACATTCTCTATTCTTGAATGAATAACTAGAGTACCTATCACCACTTAATTTTCGGGGTTCACTTTGGCAGAAGTGATGGAAAAAGCTCTTCCTTGCTGACTTGGAGGTTGTTGGTTGCCTTCTAAAACCCTTGGACTAGGACACTGATTTTCAAAATGGCCCGGTTCTTTGCATTTGTAGCATTGAACAATGCGTTGAGGTTCGAACGGAGAGTTCCTCTCCTCTGTCGCAGCCGCGAGTCTTTCTTTTCGACAGTTAATAGCTAGGTGCCCTTCCCTTCTACACCTGAAGCATTTCCTCGTCCCCTTAAGGCAATTTCTAGGGTTCTTCTTTCAGCACTTTTGGCAAGTGGGGTGCTGGATCTTCTTAGAACCATTGGATTTATCCATCGGCCCACCATCATTGATGTCCACCTTATGCTTCTTATCCCCATGATACCCATATGATTCTCCGATCTCCATTTCGACCTTGAGGGCACATCAGACAATTTCCTCATAGCTATTGAAGTCACGGATCACCAATGCTTTCCGCAGGCTAGGCTTAATCCCACCAAAGAAGTTGTCAACTTTGCATTCTGGGGTAATGACAAAGCCGGAAGCATATCGTGAAATCCTTTTGAATTTTACCTCATATTCTCCAACAGATTCTTCATCTTTTTTTCTTGAGGGAAAGGAAGTCTTTTTCCATCTTAAGCTGAAGGGTGCACGGAAAATATTTATCAAAAGACATCTTCCGGAAATACATCCATTCCAACGCCTCTATATCCTCCTCAGGATTCATATTTTTGATCAACTTCTACCATTGATCAGCTTCACCCTCCATATGATAAGACGCCAAGAGAACCTTCTCTTGTTTAGAACATTTAAGGATAGAAAATATCTTTTCAATAGTGTTGATCCATTGTTCAACGATTGTGGGATCGGATGATCCACTAAAAGTTGGAGGCCTTTGTCTCATGAAGCTCTCGATAGCAACTTGTTCTTTCTTATGGGGGGTTGATTATTGATCTTGACCCGTGTTTCTATTCAAAACTTGAGTTAGCTGAGAGAGAAGTGTGACAAAGTTCATGATTCCCGCTCCCATTGGATTGGGAATCTCATTAGTACAGTCATCACACTGATCTTCACAACGGTTGTTAGCCCGAGTCCTCTTATTACCTGCCATTGGATGGAATAAAAGGAAAGTTAGGTGTAACACATAAAGGGTAATCCAAAGACAAAAGTTGATGACTTATAAATAAACATTCATTTCCTTAACTCATGAGTCTATATGATTCAATCTAGGCTTTTAATGATCTACTTTCTAACATATATTCTTAGGGAAATTTTTTAATTCCCTTAATAAGGGTTCATACTAAGCTTGTGAATTTACCAAAGCATATCCCTCGGGAGTGTCGTAACCAAGAGTGCAGTAAGGCCCGTTGTCGTGCACCAGTTCCCATTTGAGTCTAGCTCAAAGTGGTGTTTTCAGGTTTTACCCCTAGGATACATCTGTGCCAAAGCCGCCTCTACCTGCTCGTATCCAGACAGGGATGTATTTGCTTGATAACCCACTTACTCAATACTCACCAAAACTTAAGGACGTTTTTATTGTACTTAGTCTTGTATCTAAGGCTTTACTAGGGTTTTCTCATCCTAATCCCCAAAATAACCAAACCAATCCCCTGATACCAACTATGACAACCCTCCTTTTTATTACAACTTAAACATGCTTTATTACATAAAACTTCACTTGATACAAAAAAGAATATCGAGAGGTTTAGTGTCTTTGGGGATTAGGATCATTACATAAAAACTTAAAACATGAAATACAATATCTTTATTGAAAACTTCCTTTACATGACCACCACATTCCCTCGTACTTATCATTGCATGGGATAACCTGAGGACATGCATAGGAAAAGGGTGAGCTATAAAGCCTAGTAGGGGAATACACATGGAATAACATGAGGAGTACAAAATATGTTAGAAATTAGGCATATCAATAAGGAACAAGAGAAACATGAACATAAATTCATGATAAAGCATTATAATCATAACATGGAAATGTGACAACAACACTAAACATGGAATTAGCATGAGCCAAGGCTCATTGCACATAGAGCATGAGTAAATCCTCATTGAACATAAAGCACGAATAAAGCCTCATTGAACTTGAATTATCATGAGTAAAAACTCATTGCACATGAAGTATCATGATACTGTACTTTACCCAATGCATTGGAGCTCTATAAGGGCACACCCTTCTTAAACATTTCATTTCATGCATAAGTGTGCCACATGGATCATAAAACATGGATTCATAAAACATAATCATTTATTCCACGATAAAGGAATATGCAATTCATACATGAAACTTTATAATAAATAAGTAAATGTGCATAAAGGTGAATACCCTTGATGGAGAAATAGTCATGGTATTCACTACACAATGGCATTGGCTTAGAAAATCGGTGCGATTTCGGCAGCGTAACGGCGTGACATAAGAATTAATAAAAATGGTTGATGAGAGAGAAAGGGGTTCCTCATCATATTTACATGTAATGGATAGTTAGGATTTCATATAGATACATGTCCCAAAAAATTGTAATGGAATTTAGATTCATTATACAAAAGTATTGCTTGAATGTAAATGAGGAGAGAGAAGTTCCTTTCGGAATTTGGGTATAGTAATGGGTGTTCATGGGAGGCATTTAATGAGAGAGAAAGGGTCTCCCATTATTCAAACATAAATAGGGAAGTATGAGGGAGGTGAGAAACCATACCCCAACATTCATAATTGAAATTAAAAGGGTAAAAAACTTTATGAAAATTGGACAAAAATGAGAAAGGAAGAAAAAACCTTACTTGGAAGTGTGCTTCCAAAGGCTAGAGAGAGGCTTGTGAGAGGCTTCTTGGGAGATTGGGAGGATTCTGGAGAGAGTAGAGAAGATTTTAGACGAACTCCAAAGGCTTTTAGTGAGGAGGAAATGGGAGCTTGGGTGGGTTTATATAGGAAAGGTGAGGGAATTCTTTATTATTTAGGTTTGGGACCCATTATAATAAATTAAATCAAACCACAAACCATCCTATGGTTTTTACCGATGGTTTTTGGTAAAGGGAAGAGTAAAACAATATTTTATAAGGAAAAAGTCCGAAATTCTTAAAATAATATGGTTTCTTATGTGGAGGTGAGTCACACTCCCATGGAAATTAATTTAAAAAGACAAGGTGTTTAATAAGTCTTGAGGGGTCCATTAATGCTTTGAAAAGTAATCCAAATAAACCCAAAATCACATTATTTTAATTGTGAAACATATATTGGCCGAAAATAAAGATTATAGTATTTTATTACATCACTATTGGGTCATTATGATGTCATAAAACACATTATATATTTTAATGGTATTTAATTTTTACTCAAAAATTTGACTGTCTCAGAAAATTATGAAAAATTCACTGTTATATAATTTTGACGTCCTGATTCCAAAAAAATTTTATTTTATCTAAATAATTTTTTAATATGCTAAGTTTCACTTTTAAAATAAAAACTGTCATTTATAAAAAATTTACGGGTTTTGACAAAAAAATGGATTTCAAACCTTAATAAAAATTATAATTGCATTCATACAATTATATGATCATTTATATATAATTAAATTAATCTAATAATAATAATAATATTTTATTAAAATATTATTTAATTAAAAAATCCCTTAATTTAATAAAAAAGATTTCTTAATTAAATAATAACTAAAAACACCATTTGTATTTTAAAAACTATTTACAATGTATCAATAATGAAAAGAAATTATATTCATTATTATATACAAAAAAATAATGTACATGAACATAGTACTATTTATTAGTTACATAAGCCCTTAAAATAGCCACATAAGACATAAGGGTAAGGTGTGTGATGGTGACAGACTCTTGGGGTGGCTCGGATAACATCGCTCGAGTGATAATTTCTATCAACTTCCACTTCTCCCATAGACGGTCCCATTCGAGCTTGACATGGTGAAGCTCAGCTTGGGCTTGGTCCAGAGCGAAGACCAAGGATTCCACCTCTTTTCTGAGCTCCAATAAATGGGCTTCATATGGGGAAATTCTACTGGATGAGGCCATCAGATCCTTTGTCTAAGTAAAATTGGATGTGTTAAAGCCCTATATTTTTTCTAATCATGTGATCACTGTTAAATGGCTATAAAAGTAATTGTCACAATTCTTATCATAAAAACAATGAAGTTGACATTTTATAAAAACATTTTATATAAAGGGACATTTAATAAGATCAAGAGGGATTTTCTATTAATGAAACTTTGGGTCGTTACAAGATCCATTGTGAAATTGTTTTAGGTGGATTATTGAAAAATGTTTTTCACCACCTGTTTTAGTGATTCTATATAGGAATTTAAGTGGAGGGATTTTTTTTAGAAACAAAACAGCCACCAATTTTTTTTCAAACTGGTTATCATAGGATACAATTTCTATTAGCACATTAAATGTAGTATCAAATATTACTAGTGTGTGAAAGAAACCCCTCACCAAGAAAAACTGAACAAAAAAAGGTGCAGTTACTTGCCCAATACTTCTCTACACGGCATAGAAAGGGTCTTAGTAATAGAGACAGTAATCACTTGAGAGTCATACAACACCAATACAATGATAAAAAGGGTATATAATCCGAATTAAATAATTTAATAAATATGTGTTTAATCACCCACAAAATCTAGTAGGTGTATGGGAGAATAATTGGAGGATAACCAATATCTAGAGATCCAGGTCATTAAGGAGGGCTACTGTCAAATGAAACATGACATCAAATGAAAAGAAACTGCCTTGTGAAGAAATCCCCAAAAAATGAAAAACCCACTTCAAATGAAATCGTGAAGCACACAAAATCAAAATGAACACCCCTTTGAAAAAGAAGCAAGTATCTTGATCCAAAACAGCTAAAAAAATTTATAAATACAAAATTTCATCATTAGAATCATGAATTTTCAGAAAATAACAATATAGTGGTTTCTCTTTTAGGGGTGGTGGAATTATTTTGTTTATTCAAACGTTAATTAAATTTATGATGATGTGGCCTTAAAATGAAATGATTTTCCATATCTTTTATTTAACTTTTAATCAATTAATTAGTTAATTATGCATATTTTATTAATAAATTGCACTTTTATAATTTTATAATTAAATTTATTAATATATTTTTTATATTTAGTTTTTCATTCTTTGATATTAAAATTATAGATTTTTCATTATTTTAATTTTTTAGTGTTTGGTTGTCTAATTACTTTTTAATTTTATTTTTTCTTAACATAATAATTCTATTACTGTCATTTTTTAATAATTAAACAATTATTCAGTTTATTTTCAGTTAATTAACTGATTATTTAATTTAATTTTTAATCTTTTTATATTTTTTCTTAATTTAACTCCTTTTAATTTAATGTTCTAGTGTCAAACTTTCAAATTGTTCTATTTTTTTAATTAATTAAATTATTTTAAGTTTCTATTAATTTAATTCTTAATAAGAAATAAATTTAAATAATGTAATTTTTCTATTTAAGTTATAATAATTTTTTTGTTTTAATTAAGGTTTAATAACTAATATTTAATTTTTATGATATTATTTTGAATTTTCAGATGTATCAACATCACTTATGAACAATGTATCATCACCATGTTGTTTACTTTTCCATTTTTTTGACTCACTCTTGGGTTACCAAATGGTGACTCAATTTTTCATTTTCCAATTTTCTCTCACTCGCTGTTGAGTTGTCCAATGGTGAGTTACTTGTCTCACCACTACAAAATCTTCACACCACCACCACTGCTTCAGACTCACCGCCTGCTTGAGGATCCACCACTAGCCTTGGTTTGGGACACTACCAACCACCCATTTTACACCGTCATAAATCTAGAAACCACCAAAAGGATAAACCTAACACACCTCTAGGGACACCTTCCTTAAAAAATCACCATCCATGCCCTAGTACAAGCAATTGACACACCACCACATCTAAAATCTTTACTCATCACCGCTTCCAGATCTAGCTAAATCAGCCATTACCTAAGCTTCACCGCAACCAAAACCTCACCTGTTGATGCATCCCTCTCCATCCAAACCATATTTGAAGCAATCCTCCATCCAAAAGCTACCACCATTCTGTGATAAGTTGTTGAGGGAGAATTCGAGGGCAAGCACCAAATGAGTCACCACTTTTCGATATCACTGTTGCCACTGTGAAGAGATGAGTTGTCGATGTTGGTCCATAGAGGTGGAGCCGAGGACGAATTTGCACCCCTGCTATAACGAGATAAAGTGGGGGATTCACTAGATGGAATGGAGGGGGAGATTATAGGAGCTGCCATCAAATAAAGAGAACTGATCCCCCATTTAGCTGAAGGAGAAGAACCCTGCCCATGGTAAGGATAAGGAAAAACCGATATATATATATATATATATATATAAATACATACATACTTATATGTAAATAAAAAAAAATTAAAAGAAACAAAAAAATAAATAAAATAAATACAAAATAAAAACTAAATAACAAAATGATAAATATAATAATAAAACTAAATTAATAAATAATAATAAATTAAATAATAATAAATTATAACTAATTATGACAATAATTTAAATAATGATTAATATAAAGTTATAAACTAAATATAATTATGTAACTGGTTATTTAATCTAATAAATGTAATTTAAAGTGCTTAATAATTTATTATAAATCTAATAATTATAATAATTATAAATTTTATTAAATATGCTAATTATAATTAGATTAATAATATCATTATATAAAATAAATAAATATAAATTATAAAATTAATAAAATAATGACAACTAAAAATAACCAAATCAATTATATTTTATAAATATATTAAAATATTAACTTTAATAATGTTAATAAAATATATTAGTTAATAAATTTAATAAAATTATTAAAATGATATTTTTAAATTATAATAATAAATAATAAATTAATTATAATTTTAAAAAATTTTAAATAAGTATAAATTTACAAATATAATAATTTAATAATAATAATAATTAAATATTTTTTAAATTTAATTCTTTCATTTAAATTAAATTTATTTATTTGTTACCTTTTGTTTTTAACTTGTAGATCACACCCTGAATCAAGACCAGGTGCATCCCAACCACGTAGTTACATTCAGTTAAAGGGATTTTCTCATGTCACAAGCATTGCATGAGGGTGCAATACATGGATGATGCAAAAGAGGAGGACCAACATGAGTTTGTGGAATTCGTAGGTGACTAACAAAGAAAACTGTGGGATTTAAAAAAATAAAAAGGAAGAAACAATGAGGGATTTGATTCATTCATTTGAAAAATTCATTCGACACCATCTTGGAGACACGAAGACCAGAATCAAGAGATAGACTTGAGACCAGAATACGAGCAACATCATTTTTTCGATCAAATTCTTAAGGGGGATCTCTTTTGTTGTGTTATTTCTTTAGTTCTTTGGATTATAATTGAAAAATTAATTCTTGAATTGAACATTATTTGTTGTTAATTCTTTCTTCTCAAGGATTTTTAATTTATTGGTTAATTTATACTTTTCTTCACATCAATTTATTTCAATGAATTCAAAATTGATTTAAGAGAATGATTTTGAACTCATTAATATTGTTTCAATTTATTTTAAAAAGACATCAAAATTTCAAGATCAATTGGAGATATTGATCTTTATTACATTTCTTCAATCCTAAAATTCAAATCTTGAGATATTACGTTAATTTTTATTCCATGAATTCATTTTAATTTTCATTTTAGTCAATGATTTTTTGAGTGATGAAATCTAAGATTCATTCTTCTGAGTGAGTTATTTCCCAGTAAGGGAAAATTTTCATACTTTTCTAAGGTGCATTTACATTTAATTTTTTTTAAGAAAATATAAATATCAACAAGTATATTTAGTTCCCTAGGAATTTTCTTTGATTAGTTTTCCTCAATCATTGTTTTATTTTCTCATTCAATGTCTATCTCTACTACTTTATCATAGATCCTCCTCCAACCAATTTCTATAAAAAAAATTGTATTATAACTATCATTTTTAAAAATATAAAATGAAAAAATAAGAATCATACCCATTGTTTACAATAGGTATTTTTTAGAAAAATTGTTCACTAAAACTTTTATTTTGGCCTTCTCTTGGGTTCAAACCTAGAAACCACTATACAAAAGTTAGTAGGTGGTTATAATTTTTTAAAACATGGAATAAATTTATTGAAGATTGATTAATGTTTTTTGTGCCATTCTAAAGGAAGTATTCAAGAGACCAAATTTTCCTAAAACATAAAGGAGTTATATTAAAAAAAATTCATATATATTTTTTGAAAATTGAAAACTAATGCTTAAAAAAGAATTTCTTTTAGTATACTTTTATTTATTATTGTTTTTACTACCTTTAATATTTTTATTTAGTACAAAATTTCTACAGTTTTTTCTTACTACATGAGAAAAATAACATCATTTGATATATTAGATCCTTTTATCCCAAAAATTAAAGAGAATATAAGTGCTCTCAAAAAGGAAAACAAAACTGAAATTGAAAATCTTGGAGAGAGATTTCCTACTAATAATCTTCAAAACCTTATACCTGAACTCATAGAAGAAAATTATTATCCTTTAATGGGAGATTTTAAACTCTCTTAAGTTTCTAGTAATCCATCATTAATTAAATTTCCTCCAAGAGCCAAAATATATGAAGTGAAACAGTCCCATATCTCACAATTTACATCATTAAATGGGATATCTAATGAATACTCACTAGACTTTATTAGAGGCTTTTATAAAATAGTAACACAACTACCACTTTTATGACTCACTAAAATTGAACCTAGAATTTGATTTTCTTCTTTATCCATAATGGGAATGCTAGAAGCTGGTTTCAGAGTCTAGATAAAAATGTATTTGAAAATTGGCTCCATGTTTATAATTCCTTTATAATGAAATTTTATCCCTGAAGACATTAAGGAAAAACGAGAACTAAAATAATAGGTTTTTACCAAGAGGATGGTGAATCCTTTCATGAGGCTTGGGACAGATTTAGGGTCCTTCATAGGTAGTGTCTCCATCATTAACTCCTATTCCATGTTCTCATGGGTACCTTCTATGAAAGATTTTCCTTATCTAGCCACACCCTTATTAACTAATCTGCTATGGGTAATTATAATGACAAGACTATTAAATATTTGAGACAAATTTTTAACAACCATGATTTAAATTGTCAACACAAAAATTCAAAGAGGAAAACGGTGAATATAAATTAAAACACTGGTTCATGAATGGAAATGAACTCACAACTGGTTGAAATAACCAACAAAATCCAATCTTTAATGAACCCAAATTAAAAAAAATCTATAAACCAAGTGGGCTATCAAAATTTGTACTAATCATTTAGTGAACAATGCTCTCAATGTGAGATGGTTAGTCACACTAAAAATATTTTCCCAAACTTTGACATTCCATCCCAAAAATAAGAAAATAGAATCTTTTTAAACAATTATACTAGGATGCCTAATAAATACAACCCATTTTCAAAAAACTATAACCAAGTATATAACAACCATCCAAATATCTCCTAGAAAGAACATGACATGATTAGACAACCTATTACCCCTGCCTACCAAAACCAACCAAGACCACAATCCCAAAACTAATAGAGAGAATAAACTTCCCATTCTCAAGGGAACTTTGAGGGATAAATGTTATCAAAGACATATCAAATCTTAAATAGAATGTATTATAAAGAATAAAAGTTCAAGACTCAAATTAATAAAAAAAACAATATGATTCTGATAAAATTCAATCTGATGATAGAATAAAAAATATGGAATCTCAATTTAGCCAACTAGCTAGAAAATTGACTTCTAGGGATATGGGTAAACTACCCAACACAACTAAAATGAACCCTAGGGAGAATGTCATGGTTTTTATAATAATATGAGGTATAAAATTTCAAACTGAAGCTAAAAAATACTCTAAAAATGATCAAATTAATAAATTGTATGATTTTGGAAATAAAAATTTGTTGTGTACCGAATTTGGGAATCAATAGAAAAGTACTTAAAATCAATAAAATCTCAATTTTCACTGGTAATATAATTGATTTTTTTTTAAATAAGAATAACATGGGTAAGAGGAAATTTGTAGAATAATTATGGTATATAACTTTTGTTCTTAGGAATTATTCCCCACCCATCCCTTTCCCAGAAAATTTAAACACAAAAGTATCAATAAGGCTAAAATTATTCAGCTCTTAGGGTTTTTGACCAAGATCTAACTAAATATTAATTTCATCAAATTCTTAATTAAATTACTATAATATCTTAAATCTCTTAAAATATTGTTTCCAAAAAACATATACTTCAATAATTTTCCACATAAAACCTCACTGAAGAGTGTAGTGTTGTGCTTCAAAAGTAAGTGCATCTAAAGTTAAAAGATCATGAAAGATTTTTATTTAACTACACTATAGGTAATAGTTGTCAAATCAACTATTTGTGTGACTTAGGTTCTAGTATCCACCTTCTCCCATACTCACTGTTGCAATAGTTGAGATTGGGTGATCTTTAACCTAGCACTATAATCCTATAGATGGATGACCGCTTATTTACAAATCCTATGAATAAGGTATATAACATTTTAGTTTGAGATGGAAAATTATTTCTTCCAGCTTATTTCCTAGTTCTTGACATGGAGTGTGACCAAGAGGTACTCATCATTATGGGTTGAGCCTTCTTGGACACTAGTGTAGATGCCATTGATGTTTTTAAGGGTCTAATGATCTTTTAAAATTGGGGAGTAATAAGAAGAATTAAATGTCTTTAAAAATGTAAAGGGAACAAAATTATATTAAAATTATTCTAATATAGAGTCCTTGGAAGATGAAAATTCATTTAAAAATTTAGATGAATTTGAAAATCCACCCTTTGATAAAGAAATAAATCTTGAAGCTGAGGACTAAGTTTTTCATGCTAATGAATCTATACGAATTGAAAATCTTGAAAATTTTCTAGAATGGGATAGTAGTCTTGTTTCTACAATAGATGGAGTTATTTTATATGATTTTGAACTTAAGGAATTTTTTTGGGAACTTAAGAGTGATTTTGTTGCTAAAAAATATTATGAGAATTTTTTAAAGTGAAGGGAGAACTTATAAATTTTTTTGATGATTATGCTTTGTTAAATATTCTAAATTATGATATAGAGGGTTAAGAGGGTGAGCTATCCACCATGAACAACATTGAAAAGAATTTAAAGTCTTGTTATGATATTTAAAATCTTTCAAAATTTCAATCACCTTACAAGTGACATATTGAACACCTTGGACCTCCCAGGACCACAAATATTCTTTTAAGTAAAAAGGCATCTACTTTGGAGATTAAATCTCTCCCAACACACTTGAAATAATAATTTTCATGTGAAAATTCTACAACACTTGTCATAATTTATATTGAATTAAACAAAAAACAGGATGAAGAATTGATGTGTGTTCTTAAAAAATTAAAATATGAAATAAGATAGTCTATAACTGATATTAAAAGGATTAGGAATTAATTCTTCATGCAATATATCCCTATGTAACTAGTACATAAACCTATAGTAGAGTTTCAAACAAGACTTAACCCAAAAATGAGAGAAGTTATGAGAGAGGAAGTAATCCAACTACTAGACACTAGAATAATATTTCTCATATTTTATAGTTCTTGGGTTCGTCCATTCTGAGTAGTCCCTAATAAAGGTGGTTTAACTATAATCACCAATGAAAAAAATGAATAAATTCAAGTGAGAAAAGAAACCAAATGGTGAGTCAATACTGATTATGGGAAGATCAATTCAGCCTCTAAGAATGATCATTTTCCAATACCCTTACTTGATTAAATGCCTGAAAGGATTTTTGAAAATAAATTATTTTTTGATGGATATTCTAGTTACAACCAAATTCATGTATCCCTAGAAAACTAAGAGAAATCTAAATTATTGTACCCCTTTGGGATATTTTCCTACTAGCGGATGCACTTTGGATTGTGTGGTACACCAACTACTTTTCAAATATGTATTATGGATATCTTTTCTAATATGATCGAGAGGATTATTAAAGTTTTTATGGGGGATTTTTACATTGATGGTATCACACTTAAAACCGGTTTAGTAAATTCTGAGTTAGTGTTAGAAAGATTCTTAGAGACCCACCTAGTTCTTAACAGGGAAAATTCAAGTTTATGGTCACCGAAGTAATTATTCTTAGAAATAAGGTCTCTAATAGGGATTTAGAGGTAGACATTTCCAAAGTTGAAGTAATTCAAAACCTACCCCCTCTTGAAAATGTTAAGGGTGTTAGAAGCTTCTTAGGGCATGTCGGGTTTTACCATAGGTTTATAAAATATTTTTCAAAAATAAAAAAAACCTTTATATTCATTTGTTTTCATGGATAAACCCTTTCTATTTGATAAAAACTATCTTGAATCATTTAATCTGTTAAAGGAAACAATCACTTAATTACCTATCATTACTTCACCTAATTAAGAACTTCCCTTTGAACTAATGTGTGATGTTAGTGACATGGGTGTTGGATATGTCTTACGATAGAGTAAAGATAAGAGGTTGCATGTGGTATATTTTTATAGCAGACTACTATATGAGGAATAAAGAACATACAAAACTAAATAAAAGGAGTTTGAATCTGTGGTATTTTCTCTAGATAAATTTAATATGTACTTCTTAGGTTCGAAATTTATTATCTTAACTGATCATTCCACCTTAAAGTATTTTTTTGTCTAAAAAGGATTCCAAACCTAGACTCATTATATAGATTATCTTATTACAATATTTTTTAAAGGAAATTAGAAATAAACAAGGAGATGATGAATCAGATTTAAACCACCTTTCAAGGATTTATAATACCAAATATGAAGATCCAAGGGAGATAAATTCTTACTTTCTTGACGAGAAGCTACTCACTGTCTCTATTATGAAGTCTAACTAGTTTGCAAACTTTTCTAATTTTAGGGCCGAAAGTTTCATTCCTATGGATTTGTGAAACAAACAAAGAAATAAATTCATTTTAGAGTTTAAGTATTATCTTTGGGATGAACCCTTTCTATTTAGGAGCTTTAATGATGGAATTTTAAGAAGGTGTGTGCTAGAGGAAGAGATGTTCCCTTTACTAGAGAGTTTTACTTCCTCGCCTTGTAGAGGATATCATGGTGGAGAAAGAACAACCCAAAAGGTCCTTCAAACTAAATTTTACTAGCCTACATTATTAAATAATACTAGGAGTTTTGTATTAGGTTGTGTTAGTTTTCATAGGTTGGCCAATGATCAAAGGAAGAAGGAGTTACCACATAAAGGTATTTTGGAATTATAAATTTTTGATGTATATGGCTTAAAAATTATAGGACCATTTCTATAATCTCATAGGAATTAGTATATATTTGATTCTATTGATTATGTGTTGAATTGGGTTGAAGTAGTAGCACTGGACCCCAATCAAGAAAAAAGCATGATAAAATTATAAAAAAGAACATCTTTTCAAGATTTGGGGTACCCAGAGATTTTATTACAAATAGTGGTACCCATTTTAAAAACTAAAAATTTAGTGAATTAATGAAAAAATATGGATGCATCCATAGGAATAGAACTACCTACAATCCATAGTCTAGGGGACAGGTAGAAATATATAATAAGGAATTTAAATATATTATTGAGAAAAATATCTCAAACTCAAGGAAATACTGGTATTTGAATTTAAATGAGGATTTTTGGGAATATAAAATAGCTTTAAAAACACCAATTGTTATATCTCCCTATATCATATTAATTGGAAAATACAGTCATTTTCAAGTGGATTTTCAGAAAAATTCATATTAGGTAGTTAGGGATTTCATTTTTGAATTTAAGAGTGCTAGATAGGGGAGGATTCTTGAGTTAAGTGAGATGGATGAGATCAAGAGAGTGTCTTATGATAACTCTTGGATATATAAAGGGAGTTCCAAAATTTTCCATGATTCTTTCATATAATGTAGAGAATTAAAACTTGGATAGAAGGTACATCTCTTTAATTTTAGACTTATGCCCTTTCTTGTAAATCCAAAATCTATGTGGTCTAGACCCTTTACTATTATTAGAGTGTTATAGAATGGAGCTATAGAAATTGTAGGAGAAGAAAACAAGACAATTATTGTGAATGGTTAAAGAGTCAAACCTTATTTTTATGGGTCTCAAAAGGTCTTGGATGCCATCTATGTTCTTGAAAATTGATTCTCACTGACATCTAACTAAAGACATAAAATTCAGTGCTTCATGGGAATCAACCCATGGTTTGTCTTTGTTTTTTTACTTTTTATCATGTTTTGATTTGAAAAAGTGATTTTTTTCTACGATATTTTCTACTATTCCTTTGTTGAATATATGTTCTTGGTGTTCTTTGTCTATGTATTTAAAGATGGATGATACTGAGGATTACAAGAGGGGAAAATTAACTTTATTCTTAAGTCACAAGAAGCTGATAGATAAATCCTCACTGAATAAAATTATATCAAGGAAGTTCCATATTTTTTATTTTTCTGTCTTTTTTATTCTCTTCTCTATTTATATTTAAAATAAAAAAACAAGTCACTATTCCAATAATGACCCAATTTTTTTTGAATAAAATTTCCCTTTTTGATTTAATTAAATATATTATGGTTATAGAAAACACATGCACTTATTTTGTTATATTATATCCAATTGGATTTAAATGACCATTAAGTATCATTAGTGTTGATAATATTTTCATTGAACAATGATCACATGACTAGTATAAATATAGGGTTCTAACAAATCCTTTTGACACAGAAAAAGAAAGTGATGGCCTAAATAATTAGGATCACACCCTATGAAACCCATTTATCATAGATTTTGAGTGAGATAGAATTTCTAGTATTTTCCCTAGACTAATCCCAATCTGAGATCGAACAACTTAAGTGTGATAGAAACCATTTGTGGGAGTAGTTAAAGCTCATCAAGATCACAATCCAAACCATGTTTGATGAACAACCCCATGAAAGCCTCACCATCGCACACATTACTCTTAGGATGTATGAAAGGGTATTAAAGGGATAAAAATAAATATACTAGAAATATTATTATGTATGTTACATTTTATAGAGTAATGAATATATGTTCTTCCTATTATTATTTCTTTGTAAATGATATTTATCTCGATATGATAAATCACAAATTATATTTTTGGTTAATATTCAAATTAAATTAATGAATTTATGAGTAAATATATTTTTTAAATAAATAATTTTTTTATATAATATTATTATTAAATAATATTTATCAAATACAAATGATCATATAATTTTTTTTATTTCAAATGCAATTTTTATTAGGGTTCAAAAATGGTTATTATAAAAAACCAATTATTTTCAATAAATATCAGTAATTATTTTGAAAGTGAAGGTTAAAATTTTTATAAAATTATTTATATAAAATGAATATTATTTTCGAAATTAGAAGATATAAATTATCCAATAGTGTATTTTTCATAATTTTCTAAGAAATTAGAATTTTCAGGTAAAAATTAAATACAATATAAATATACTTTGTGTTTTATGACATCATAATGACCCAAATATGTTGTAATAATTTATATAAATGGGATCCATGAGAAAATATATGTTTTTAATTAAAAATAATTTGTATAATATTATTTGATTTATTTTGTAAATCCATTATGAATCATCCAATACTTATAATGTATTTTAAGATTTTAAAATCAGTTCTTTAAGAGTGTTACTCACCTCTACATCACCAATGGTAATATTTTTATAAGTTAGGCCCTTGGAATTATAATATAATGTAATAAATTCCAATTTGGTAGAAACAATGAAAAAAACCATGGTAAGGTTTGTGGTTTTCGATATTTTATTACGTAGAGTCGAAAACCTAAATAATAAATAAATCCCCCTCTTTTACTATACAAACCCACCCATGTTTCCATTTATATTCCCTAAAACTCCTTAGATCACATAAAATCTCACATAAATGACTTATTTTAAAAAAAATGTTCATGTAATTTCCATTCTTACTTTATTGCGGTGTTTTCCCATGCATTTTTTTGAGGAAAGTGTGGGTTTTCAAAATTTGGGCCAAACCATGAGCTCATTTCTATATTTAAAAATAAATTTTGTTTCTTCAATAAATCATATGTTTTGAAATTTTTTTACCCATTACACTTCCCACTTAGACTCCTCTGACCTATTAAAACTACCATTTTCATTTGGACCTATTAGGAATCCATAATCATGTTGGATTTGGGTTATTTATTAACGTATTTGGCCAACCCGTGGACTCATTTCATGTTTTAAAAAAATAATTTTTTTTATATTATACAGTTTTTTAATTTTTTTATTGATTCCACCTCTCACTAAATCCCACTGACCCTAGTTGAACCCCCATGTCTGTTTCTCCCCCTTTGGATATCTTATTCATCATAGATTAGGGAAACATTTCTCAGGCTTTCTCAAATCATCTAGATTTGCAAAGGTAATTTTTTTCTATCATAACTACTTCATTTTTGACTCTTTCTCTCCCATTTCAATTCACACTTGACCTACTCATCCTTATTCTATCCTCAATATCAATTTTGGATGCTTGTAGATTCACCTATTGGTGTATTTGGGGATATTTATTCAAGATCTCTCATGTAAGTGAGTTTCCTTCCTCCTCCTATTTTCATAGGGTTTCTTCAAATTTTATTGAAGTTCCTAATATCTAGAAAGTAGGTATTTGAACCTAGGGTTTTATCTTGGGTTTATTGGTCTAATCTTGTGGTTTTAGGTTTGATTTAACACCCTTGTGGTGAGATGGTGGTATAGTTTAACTTTGGCACAAGGATTTATTGTTTTTGACACTTGTGTAGGTGATTCCATGTGAAAGAAATATATATGAGTTAAAATTTCTTGATTTATATTTTTATCCTACTCATCCATTATTGTGATTGTTGAGAAAATTATTTTTGGTGGAATTTGTCATGCAGTTGATTTTTAAGAGCAATTTTTACATGAAAATGGGTGTTTTACATGTGCGCTCTATGTTGTACCACTTGGGGCTATTTATAATTCATGGTAGGTCCTTATTAAATTTTTTATTATTAAAATTCTGTATTGGGGTAATATTTGTGTGAATTTGGTTGTCAAAGAGGTCTTTTAGATGGATTTTATGTGAAAGGTTTGGTTACATTCTTTGAAATTGATTTATGGAAATTCTAAGTGGTTTATTGAGTTATATAAAGGGTAAAAATCATGTGTAGATAACGTTTCAAATGTATATTAAAAGAATTGATGTTTTTATGTGAAAATTAATATTGGTAACATGTTAAAATTGATTGATCACAAAGGGGTAAGCTCGAGTATCTAGGTGGGCAGATGTGTACTAGTACGCTAGTGATCCGAAGTGGTTTTTTCCATATTTCACTTATAAATTTAAACATTGAAAACACTAAAAAACTATAATGATGATGATTATGGACCACTATGTTATGGGTATGTTCCAAAATAGTGGACTGTTCATGACAACAGATATGTTTATGGTTACCTTACACCGAGATACGAGGTACATGGGGCACAAAACTAACTAGCTCCAAGGGGTGCTAGTGAGATTAGTTCTTGTTGAATATTTAGTATATATCATTGGATTATGGTGTGTTTGGATGGAAAATTCATCATTACACACGTTTTATTTAAATATGTTCACTCTTTGATATTTCCCTTTGAAAACTGTTTACTTTTAAATGTTTCGATCTTTAAAAATTATTTCCACCATTTATTATTTAATAAAACTTGCATGTTTTTTATATTTTATTGCTTACTATAAGAAATATTTGGATAGAATCCTATTGGGAATAGGCTCACACCCTACTTACACCTTTGTGTGTAGGTAGACTTGACACTACTACAAAAAAGGGAAACGGAAGCACTACCCTTTATCAGCACTAATCAAAAAGAACTGATAAAGGATAATATTTATCAGCGATAATTAAAAGCACTGATAAAGGTATGATTTATCAGAGATTTTTTAGCACTGATAAAGATTATCCTTTATCAGTGCTAGAAAAGCACTGATAAAGCGACCCTTTATCAGTGCTAAAATTTTAGTGTAGATAAAGGGTGGCTTTATCAGCCCTTTTTTAGCACTGATAAAGGACACCATTATCAGCACTAGAAAAACGCTGATAAAGCCACCCTTTATGAGCGCTAAAATTTTAGAGCTGATAAAGGGTCGCTTTATCAGCACTTTTGTAGCACTGATAAAACTTTTCTACGATTTTATTAAAAGCAGGCACATAGTATCCTCTTTTTTATCGGGCCCCAAGCTCTTGCGGTACTGTACCCCTACGAAAGCTTCCCTCCCACTGATCTTCCCTTTTCCGGACCTCTTCCGTAATCTTTATCCTTCCCCTCAAACCTCTTCCGCGGATCTTCCTCCCTCCGAACCCTACTCCTCCTCTTCCCCTCTGGACCGTACTCAATGGTTGGCAGCTCCTCTCGTGCACCCCCCCCCACTCTGGCGGTCGCGTATTCTTCTCCCGAGGCAGCGCAGAAGGCTCCCTCACCCTTTGTTTTTTTCCTTGGACTTTATTGATTTCTTCACCCAAGGTCAGTGGATGCCCTAAAATATCGAGATGTTTTTAGTATGAGTTTTTGTGCATTTATTGTTGTTCTATAAATTAATTTTGTGACGTGAATTGTGTTTTTGAATCATTTTGTATGCCTATGTGTTTGGAATTCGAATATATTGTTTGTGGTAAATTTCTAGATTACATTTTATATAGTGCATATTTTAAATATTGTTTTTCCCTCTTGATTTACCCCCTGAACAATACACACCAACCCTACTGCCATCCTTGGGCCATAGTGAAATCATAATCACTCGATGCCATTCAAGATGCTTTAGATTGATCCCACGTAAAACCTATGCTCAAACATATAAAATATATATATGGTTTGAACATGCTCCAAAGTGCCTATGCATGGTGTGAGAAATACATCTCAGTAGGGTAACACCATGTTCCCCTAGTATATATCATCATATTCATATATGGATGAGGAAAATAAAAACATCACCTAAGAATGTTGGATGTCATGTGTTAACTAGGTCACCCTGACTTAGTGAACGTTAGGTCTTTATTTGCTAACTACGACAGCATAACACATGCTCATTCCATATTTGGTACCATAAAAAAATTCCATCATCGCAACATGCCATCATATTGGTACCCATGTTCCAACCCATACCCAAAGGCTCGAGGAAAGCATCATCCAAGAACTCAACCAACTATTGAAAGGTACAAGGTATTGTCCTAGGTTCAAATCCCAACCCACTGCCTCATAACTCAAGATAGGGTCCATCATCCACATGTCCCATCTCATTAAAACCCAAAAGTGTCACTCAAGGCATTCCACCAACATGACCCAAGCCTTTCCACTGAAGGAAAGTTCCATCATCCACATGTCCCATCTCATTTCTTTCATTACTTATTCCTTTTTGTGTATTTAGGCAACATTGGCTACTAATTGCGGTGAATTTGGATACTCCCAAGATTTATTTTCTGGAGTCAAAGCATGGATATCCAACAAACCGACCACATGTGATGTGGTTTGTCAATCTTTAAGACACTAAATCCTATGTTTTAGATCTAAACATCAAGTTATATAATATATATTATCTTTTACTGAGGATTCTGTTATGATAGGGTGGTGTACCAATATTTTCTAAATCATGGTATGAGGGCAGGGGCTATGCATAAGGAGCCGAGCAAGTACTACGTCTGGACAAGTATCAGGGTATATATAATAAAATTGCACTACCCAAACATATATCAAAACAAGTTACTTACTCACCTCATGATCAATGTTTCTGTAGTTTCCAAAACAAACAAACAACAAAGATTGCGGTTATTATGTTTGTATATTCATGAGAGAGATTATTGTCAATGGACAAACTAGCATCCCTAAAGAGGTATTTTATAAAACAAGCACTATTTTATTTAAATTATTTATTAATTATTTATTTATATATTTTTTAGTACTATTATTAATGCTTAAAAGTGTCATATTCACAAGACGATGTAGATATGTTCAGAAATGAGTGGGCTGCATACCTGATGCAAGATTGTCCAGAAATAGCATGAAGAGCTGACTTTTATTGCAAGAGTTGAGGACATGTATAATTTGAGGACATTTTTGAGAGGGGTTTATAGAGATAAAAAGATGAAACATTCTTGTATGTAAATGTTTGTAGAAAAATTGTAATTATTATTAAATAAAACATTCTTTCTCCAATGGGTAATTTGTCCATTTTAATAGATGAAATGCACCAGCAACATGCAATAATGATGAACAACATTTCTTTGGGCTTTGAAAAAAAACCAGTAAAATTTCTAAAATACCTTCATATCACACATGAACCAGTAAAATCTCCAATCGTTAGTTGCATGTATGCGGAAGCTTCCATGATATATTGGAAGTTCACCAATCTATTTTATGAACAAGATGGGATGATAAATATGTCATTTAGAACATCCAATACAGGAACTTGTTTCAATGATTCAGCAATTGACACTACATTTAAAGATCATTCCTCTGTTTCATCAAGTGAGTCAGTGCCTAGTTCCAAAAATAATTCACAAACATGACTATCTAATTATTTATTATGCAAAACATAAAGGTACCATTAAATACTTACATTGGTCAGCTTGTTTTTGAAATTGTTTATATTCATCCGTGCCTTGTAAACACACCCATGAATTTAATGGTGAGTATGCGTACACGATAGTTGAAATTCTTAGATAATAGTTTCTGGAAGAGTATAAGAGACCTGAAGCAATGAAGATCATTAGAGTGTTGGAGAAAATGTGGTTTCTACAAACAATGTGGCAATCTGCTTGTGCAACGCGACCTAAGTTACAACTTGCAGGTATTGTACTTTATTTTTTTCTGGAGGGTTTCAGTGTAAATGCATTTTGGAATGATCATTGTTATTCATTGTCTTTTAGGTTTTTTTGATATTCGAGGGAAAAGGGTGGGGTCTGTAGACATTGGAGGATATGTCGAAGGGTGATTTTGTGTGTGAATATGTTGGAGAAATGTTAACTCCTGAAAAACTGCGATAGAGAAAGCTAACTAAGAGTAGTGAAAAGCATGAATATACAATACCTGCAAGTTGTAACTTAGGCTGTATTGCACAAGCTGATTGCCACATTGTTTGTAGCAACCACATTTGCTCCAACACTCTAATGATCTTCATTGCTTCATGTCTCTTATACTCTTCTAGAAACTCTTCTCTAAGAAGGTCAACTATCGTGTACACATACTCACCTTAAAATTCATGGGTGAAAGTATAAGGCACATATGAAGATAAAGAATTTCCAAAACAAGTTGACCAACATGCATCATCCTCGATGGAAGTTGGACAGAAATTCACATGGATGTTCTTAAAGATATGATTATGATGTATATAGTGAAAGGGTGTTGGATGTTCATTGTTGATGTTGTTCGTCTATGGGACTTTCACCTTCTCTTATCCTCTCGCTATGTCTTGGACATCATGCAACAGCCTTATACCATGTGGGGTAAATTGAGGTTGTTGAGAAACTATGGCACCACATGATATTTCATGTCCAGTGACCTCAGGATTGTTTTTCTAATCAAGCTTCCTATGATCATTAGTTGCGTGTAAAGGTGGTCCGGCAGCCTCCATGATAGATTGGAAGTTGACCAATCCATTTGATGAACAAGATGAGATGCTAAATCTGACATTAATATCATCCAATACAAAAAATTGTTCCAATGATTTAGCAAGTGAGGCTACATTTAAAGATATTTCCTGTGTTTCATCAAGTGAGTTAGTTCCTAGTTCCAAAAAGCATTCACAAACTTCACTCATCAATTTCATCAAGGATGAACATGGGTTCATGTATTTGTATGATCAAATAGATCTATCCTCTACTGCTTTTACAACCTATGTGGTGCATGTTTCAAATTCCTCCAGGAAAAAGAAACAAATGTGTTGAGTTGTAAGCCACATCTATTTGATGTTTTGAAATGATAATTATGTTTTGAAAATGGGTTCAATATTTGAGGAAAAGTTTAATTTTCCTTGATTCATGTATGGATAATGGATTCACATCCATTCCAAGTGGTTTTGATGGAAAGGATGGATGATAACATTGGTTGGTGTTCTCATGGATGTCTAAGCACGGTAAGTTAGAAAACATGTTGGGTATGTTGTGGAGTTTTAGTTGGGGTTCTAGTGGTTATTTCCCGATGATGGAGGTGTTAAACATCAGATGGTGGTGTTTGTGAGCTAAAGAATATAGTGGGGAGCCCCATAGAAATTAAGTGGTCGGTTGATGACATGATCAGAGTTTTGAATTAGATAGTCTTGGGTAAAATTCATCTTGGTGTTTAGATCGGTTGAGTACATTGAGATGGAGGTTGTGGTTGGGTTGTGTTATGGGTTTTTGGGTCAATGTAAGTATTTAATGGTACATTTATGTTTGGCATAATGAATAATTAGTAGATCGCATTTTCTTGTTTGATATACCGGTTTTTCTGCTGGTCTTGTTCGGATGGCTGTACTGATGCAGATTTTCTAATTGCAGCAGGCAGGGATTTAACAGTTCTTTTTTAGCGCTGATAAAGGTGACCTTTAACAGTGCTAAAAAAGCACTGATAAAGGAGACCTTTAACAGTGCTAAAAAAGCGATGTTAAAGGGGCCCACCCCTTTATCAACGCTGATCTTTACAACGCTTTTTTAGCGATGTTAAAGCCTGATTTGAGAACTGATATTTCCCGTTTTTGTAGTACTGTGATCATGTTTGACACAGGTAAATGCAAGGCCTTGGGCGATGGAAGTTCAGGTTGTTAGTTTCCTTCCATGGTGAGGTGTTGTGGAGACAGCTCGTGGGTGTTAACCCCTTGTCGTGTGGTGTTTTTTGGGATATTTTTACACTGATTTTATATATATTTGGACCTCCTATGTCTTGTATAAGACCACATATTCAGTTCTAAATTTTATTTAAGGATTTTTTGGTTAGTAATTTTTAGATTTAGTTCATTGATTGTATTTGGTTGTTAAATGATTCAAAACTCGGGTAAATCATTCCCAAAACAATATTTAAGATACCAGGGAACTTTTGAAAGCCTATGGGGATAGAGAACACCCTTTGTGACTTTCCACGGACTGGGTTGGGTGCTGGTTATAATGGTGACCAGATTCAAATCGTGACATAATTATATCAGAGGAGGTTAATGTTTTTGGTTTATGTTATTATTCTAGGATGACTCGGGCTAGATAGAATCTAGGACCATCAGGGCACAAAGTTTTGGTTGTGAGTATGGTTCCTAGCCTGCACCTCTCATGACAGAACTTGAGTCCCCATGGGACATTGAAATTGTTTGTTTGATTTCACAACTAGGTGAGATGTGTGGGTTGCAGACTGCATGTGGACATCTGGTGGGGGTGAAGTAGTTGTTTATTTTACTATTTTAAAGTATTTGGATTATTTATATTTTATGTTTTTGATGAAATTTTTAATAATTTTTTTACTAATTTTTCTCTCTTTTGACTGGTGCCTTTTGTAACAACATGCCTCCCCGGAAAGCTCTTATTCACCCATGAGAGGAATTCAGAGAGAGTACTCCATCACCGATTGATACTAGTCTAGTATAGACTATGGTTAGGGATTTCAAAGCTCTAAAAATAGGGATTGGATCCTATTCATATCCTATTAGAGAAGACAAGACCGGTCCTAGGAGGGAAAAGGCCTAAGAGTTTCCGAGAAAATGCCTCCTACTTTTCGAGGTAGCACAAAACACCAAGAAGTGGAGGAGTGGCTCAAAAATATTGAGAGAATTTTTGAGTTCCTAGACACACCTGAGAAGTTCAATTTGAAATGTGCCTCTTTCATATTAGAGGGTCCTAGATTCAGGTGGTGAGAATCAATACTTCAATCTAGGAAGCACGAAAAGATGAGTTGGATGTACTTAAAGGTTATCTTCAATGACCAGCACTGCCCTGAAGTTTTGGAATTTTCTTGATCTCTAGATTTTATGTAACTTGTTTAGGGGGATCTTTTATTGATGGATTATACAAACCATTTTGATGATTTGGTCTGGTATGCTCCGAAAATGGTCTTTAATGAGCAGATGAAGGCCCATAAGTTCAAGAGGGTCTTACAGGCATAGATATATTCCTAGGTCTTCCTATTCAAGGTGAAATACTATGATGATGGGGTTGATAGAGATTTCATTATGAAGATAAACCTCAAGAGGAGGGCTGGTTTCTCTAGGATAGTATTAAGAATGGGCAGTGACAGTTCTGCTATGTAGAAAAGGATGCAACAGGAGTATGCGAAAAAGGGAGGTGGCAGCTCAGGCCAACCACTCTTCCAATTTTCTTTGGTGGATTTTGATATAATGTCCATCATGTTCCACCAGTGTGGGAGGCTAGGGAACATCTGGCCAGCATGTAGATATCCTCAGAATCCTTCTTATTAGTGTGGAGGTATGGGACACTTGTAATGCTTTTTCAGGATGACACATCCACTCCAGAGCGGGGTTGGATCTGTGGCTTATAGAGGGGTTTTGGTTATGTCATACCATCATGAATGATGGGATATTAGTTTGGTTTATGTGGTGACAAGGACATCTAATCATCTGGGTAGATCTAGTTTACGGTAAAGCCACATGTGAGTGGTGATTCTTAGGTAGAGACTAGGGATCTTCATGCGGTGGATTAAGCACCATTGGGATCAGAGGTAGGACCATCGACTGTACGAGGTACCATTTTAAATGAATATTCTATATTTTTTCCCTTTTTGATACCAGTGCCTTTGTTTCATTCATCTATAATCATTTTTTGAACACACTAAATTTTACGACCGAGCTTTTATCTTTTGCGATGGAATTGGGGATGCCGCTGGGAAAGAAGATGGAGGAGAGTCTTAGGATCCCATCATGTGTGCTTTCTGTATCAGGGGTTGAGATGGAGTGGAAATTCTTGGTCTTATATATGGATCTATTTATCATGATACATGGAATGGATTGGCTAGTACACTTTCAAGTGCACATTGATTGCTATAGGATACAGGTCGATTTCACGACACAAGATGGGAGCCGTCAAGTTTTCCTTGGGGATTGGGATCCTCGGTCGGGTTGCATAGGATCTACTCTCCTAGATTTGGGGAATATTTTCTTCCAGTTATCATCACTTATGCTAGAGGATGGTGTTCGTGCACTTGATAGTAGACTAACTTGTGTAGTGGATGAGTTTCCAGAGGTATTCCCTGATGATTTTTCAGGATTGCCCATGGAGCGGGATGTGGAGTTCATGATTGATTTGGCACTAAGAACAAATCCAATATCTCTTCGGTTGTATCGTATGGCACCCATAGAGATGAGGGAATTAAATATACAACTAGGAAATTTATAATCTAAAGGAATCATTCACCTGAGCATCTCTCCTTGGGCCACTCCTATTCTTTTTGCGAAGAAGGTCGATGGATCCCTTCGGTTGTGTATTAATTACCAGAAGCTGAACAAGGTATCCATAATGAATAAATATCCTTTGCCCTGAATAGATGAATTGTTTGACTAATTTAAAGGGGAAAAGTGGTTTTCAAAAATAGACATGCATTCAGGTTACCACAAAAACATGATGAAACAAGTAGATATTCTAAAGACAACATTCCTAAGCAGGTGCGACCACTTTGAGTACCTGGTCATGCCCTTCAGATTAACCAATTATCTAGTTGTCTCTATAGCACTCATTAATAGGGTGTTCCACTAGTATCTTGAATATTTCATTGTATTCATGGATGAAATCCTCGTTTACTCTGGATCTGAGGAGTAACACGAACATCATTTGCGGATCGTGTTGGGCACCTTGCGAGAGCACCACCTCTTTGAAAATTTGTCTAAGTGCACTATCTGGATGAGGAAGGTAATGTTTCTAGGGCATTTGATCTCAGAGCAGGGGGATTCAGTAAACCACAACAAGATCAATGTGGTTATTTCATGGGAGCAAAAAAAACATGTCAGAGATCAGGTGTTTCTTTGGCCTGGCTAGTTACTACAGGTGGTTTGTTTAGGATTTCTCTCATTTTTCTTCACCTATGACTGCACTCACCTAGAAAGGGTGATGTTTTTTTGGGGCCTAGAATGTCAGGCATCCTTTGTGGAGTTGAAGTGGAATTTGACCACAACCACTGTGCTGATTTTTTAGATAATGGAAAGGTTTATGTGTTGTATTGAGACGCTTCAGCTGTGGGTATCAGGTGTGTGATTTTGCAGAGTGATCACATGGTGGAGTATGGTTCTCTCCAACTCCAACCACATGAAAAGAGTTATCTGATAAATGACTTGGAGATAGAGGCTTTGATGCATTTTCTGAAGTCTTGGTGTTAATACCTCTTTGGAGAGAAGTTTATGGTCTAATTTGATAACAAAATCATAGCCTACATCTTCTCTTAGAAGAGTCTCAATCGAAGGAAGAGCCGCTGGATCGAGTACTTGAAGGGTTTCAACATTGACATTGTCTATACCCTGGGAAAGGGAAATGTGGAGCCCGATGATTTAAGTAGAAAAATACTAGTACAGGACTTAAGTAAGTCCAATGATGAGGGGAATTGGATGGGGATCTTTGCAATGATGAGTGGACTCTGATGGGGCTCTTTGCTTAGATGCATGTGGAGGCCAAGGAACACAGTGGATGAGCGTTCTTGGAGAGCATTCAGTTGAATCCTTATCTCTTAGATTTGATTCAATGAGAACAACCTAGTGATGAGAATTTTCAGCGATCAAGGCAGTTTATTCATGGTGGGAAGACGTCTTATGATCAGTCATCATCTGCTGAGGTTATCTTGTGCTTCAAGGGTAGATTAGTAGTTTTGTCATCTGCACAGAAGGAGGTGATGTAGGATAGCCACTAGTCTTATATGGATGTCCATTCTAATGACACTATGGTGTATTATGATGTGTGTTGGCAATTATGGTGTCCAAGTATGAGAAGAGACATAGCTGACTTCATGTTGAGATGCTATATATGTTAGCAGGTGAAAGAAGAGCACCAAAGGCCCTTTGATTTTCCCCAGCCATTACCGATTCCTACTTGTAAGTGGGAAGATTTCACCGTGGACTTCATTATTGTCTTGCCTCATACACCTCAGGGTAATAATGATATATGGGTAGTGATTTATCATCTAACCAAATCAGATCACTTCATTCCGATCAAAGATACAATTAAAGTGGATGAGTTGGGCCGTTTGTATCTTTAGGAGGTGGTAAGGCTTCATGGTGTTCCATTAATAGTTCTTTCAAACAGAGACCCTCATTTCACTTTTTGGTTGTTGGAAGGCCTTTAGAAGGCCTTGAGGTCACAAATTAAGATGAGAAAGGCATACCATCCTCAAATAGATGGTCAGACAAAGCGAACAAATCAGATACTAGAGGACATGCTCCATGCATGTGTTTTTGACTTTAGTGATTCTTGGGATAGGCATTTGGGATTGGTTTTTTTTTACTGAAAATTAACTTTTTTATTATCAAAACCATTTTGAGGAAAAAGTGAGAAACTGAAAGATCCAAACATTACAGCCAATTAAAACCATGAAAGATGATAACCCAGATCAAGACTACACGATCCACTCCTCCCTAGAGACTGCATCATGATGATAAGCTTTCACCATCGCATGACCACTCGACTATCTGACCCGTGCAAGGATGCACGGGCATGGTACCAATGGAAAAGCCATACCCTCTCGAACTTCCAAATCTGAATGACATGCTCAAGAGAAAGCTTCCTTCTATGATCCTCATCTGAAGCAGATTCATGTAGTGTGATGGTTACAAACATATTCAAAATTCAATAATAAATCAATTACCTTAATGCAGCCTCAATTTGTAGACTCCCAAAATTAATTCACATCTTATCAAATTTTCAGACTCCCAATGTTCATTCACAACTTCTCAAATTGATCTCCCAGAGACATTAAATCCTTCATCATTTTCGGGTTCCATTGCATATCTCATAATCTGGCCCGCAGAGAAACTCTTCAGGTAAGAGTCAATGGTTTCATCCAAGACCAGAGATTCAAGAATAACATACAATCTTAAAATAAAGCAGACCAACCAGAATAAAGAAAGCAGATGCACAACAACCGCTTCAATAAGAACGAAAATCATGAACATAACAGGTTCAGACTCAGAATTGAAAATTCACACAGCGCACCGCAGGACATATAAAAATTTTCATACAAAACCTTAACCTGATTCAAATCAAGGATTGAAATCCATCACCTTAGCCAGCAACCCGAACATAATCAGCCACAATCCAAACAAGAACATCAACAACCATAAGAATCTCGATGAGAAGAAAAAAGTCAAGGAACCGGAAATCCCACCAACATCAAACCTCATCCCAATAAAGAATCAACAAAACAGACTCTGGCTGATCAACGAATCCACAATCCAATCCTTGATTCGAATGGCCTCTTTTGAGGCACTCTATGGTCGGCCTGATCGGTTCCCCCTATGTTGGGCTGAGACAGGTGAGAATTCATTGTTGGGGCTGAGACATGTTCAAGAGATGTATAAGAAGGTCAAATTGATCAAGAAGTTCTTATTGACATCTCATAGTCTCTATAAATATTATGCAGATAAGAGGTATTGAGACCTAGAGTTTTCTATGGGTGACCAGGTATTCTTGAAAGTGGCCCCTCGTCCGGGTCATCGTCATTTGGGAAAGAAAGGGAAGTTGAAGCCGCAATATATCAGACCTTTTGAAATCACCAATCATATTGGAAAGGTGGCATATAGGTTGGGTTTTCCTTCTAATTTGACATCCATTCATGATTTCTTCCACATCTCCTAGTTGAAAAAATACAACCCAGATCCGTCCCATGGGTGGAATTTGGAGTAGTTGGATATAGAGACAAATTTTTCTATTTTTGAGTGGAAGGTATGAATAGAAAATTCCCAAGAGAAGGTGATTTGTGGAAATTATATTCCACTATTTTATGTTCTTTGGCAGCATGGTAACGATGTCCACAAAACATGGGAGTGAAAGTTGTGGGTTGAGAAAGAGTACCCATTCTTGTTTTCTGATCAATCTTCAGGTTAAATTTTTTTGGAGGAAAGTATTTCATGGTTGGTATAATTGTCACATAAATTTATTATTTTAAAGGTATTTTCATGTAATTTTTATACAAGCTTTTTGCAGGGGTTTCCCATGCATTTTTTGAGGAAGGGCGAGTTTTTAAGATTTGGGCCAAACTGTGAGCCCATTTCCAAATTTAAAAATAAATTCTATTTCTTTTATAACTCATCTATTTTTAAAAATTTCCTAGCCATTACACTTCCCACTTGGACTAAAATTACCTATTAAAACTACCATATCCATTTTGATCCCTTAGGAATCCATAATCACGGTGGATTTGGGTTATTTATTAAGGTATTGAGCCTGCCTGTGAGTCCATTTCTAGTTTTAAAAAAAAATTGTTTATTTTATATCTTATTAATTTTTTATAATTTCATTGGTATTCCACCTCTCAATTGATACCACTGACCCTAGACGCTCTCTCATTTTCATTTCTATCTCTTGGGAGCTCATATTAATCATGTATTAGGGAAATAATTCTTAGATTTTCTCAAATCATCCATATTTTAAAAGACAATTTGTTTCTTTCATAACTATTTCTTTTTTTACTCTTTTCCACCATTTTAGTTCCCACTTGAACTTATAAGACTTATTTGAACCTACATAACAGTTTTGGATGCTTGGAGATTCACCTATTTGTGTATATGGGTCGATTTCTTTAAGATATCTCATGTAAGTGTGTTTCTTTCTTTCCTCCTCCCATTTGCTCAAGGTTTATTGCATTTTTTTCAAAGTTCCTAATGTCTAGAAAGTAGGGATTAAAACCTAGGGTTTTATTTTGGGTTTATTGTTCTATTATAGTGGTTTTAGATTTTATTTAACAGCCTTGTGGTGAGACGGTAGCACAATTGATCTTTCACACAAGGATTTAATGTTTTTGACACTTGTGTAGGTGATTCCATGTGTAAGAACTACTAGATGAGATAACATTACTCAATTTATATTTTTAGCCTACTTCCCCATCATATTTATTGTTGTGAAAATTATTTTTGGTGGAATTTGTTATGAAATTGATTTTTAAGTGCCATGTTTTGTGAAAATGAGTGTTTTACATGTCCTCTTCATGTTGTACCATTTGAGGCTGTTTTATAATTCATGGTAGGGTCTTATTAAAATGTTTTCCTGATGAAAATTTTGTTTTGGGGTAATATTGGTGTGCATTTTGTTTTCAAATAGGGATTTTATATGGATTTTAAGTGCAATCTTTGGGTACATTACTTGAAATTGTTTTATGGAAATTATAAGTTGTTTATTGAGTTATATAGAGGGTGAAAAGCATGTGTTTCTACTATTTTGAATGTGTGTGAAAATAAGTTATGTTTTTATATGCATATGGATTTTGTTAACATATAGAAATTTTTTGATCAAAATGGGGAAGCTCAGTTATCTAGGTGGGCGGACGTGCACTAGTACACTAGTGATCCGGAGTGGTTTTGTCCCTGTTTCACTTAGCATGATGGACATCAACAACACTAAAAAAACTATAATTATGGTGATTGGGGACCACTAGGTTATTATTATATTCCATACTAGTGGCTTTTTTATGATAATAGATATGGTTATGGTAAATTTACACTGAGATACGAGGTACATGGGGCCCGAAACTATCTAGTGCCTAAGGGTGTTCTTGAGATTTTTGATCATTGACTATTTGGTATTTATCATTGGATTATGGTGTTTCTGGATGGAAAATTCAGCAGCATAGATGTTCTATTGATATGTGTTCACTATTTGAAATTTCTCTTTGAAAAATTTTTACTTTTAAAAGTTTCATTCTTTAGAAATTATTTCCACAATTTCTTATTTATTAAAAATTGAATTATTTTTATGTTGTATTTCTCACTATATGAAATATTTGGGTGGTATCATATTGAGATTACTATCACACCCTACTTACACCATTCGGTGTAAGTAGAATTATTCATGTTTGAAACAGGTAATGGTAAGGCCTTGGGTGATGGTGGTTTGGGTTGTTAGTTTCTTTCCATTGGGCGGTGTTGTGAAGACAACTCATGGGTGATGACCCCTTATCATGTGGTGCTCCTTGGGTGATTTTTCTACTATATTTATATATCTTTGGGACTATTGTTTCATGTTTAAGACCATGTATTCAGATCTATATTTATTTATGGCTTGTTTGGTTGGTAATTTATTAATTTAGTTTCTTGATTTTCTTTGGTTGTTAAATGATTCTAAACTGATGTAAATCATTCCCCAACAAATATTTAAGATACCCGGGCACTTGTACCATCATGTGGGGATAAGGAAAGCCCATTGGGAAATTCCAAAAACTGGGTCGGGTGCCAGTTTTTATGGTGTCTGGATTTGGTTCCTCACATCCACACTATATCTTCAACTACCTAGAGTCCTCCCAAAGCACCCCCAAACTCTTAAGAAGCCCCTTCCAAGCCTTTGGAGTCACAAACTTATGTGAGGGATCTTACACTCTCCTCATTTATCAAGAACTCAATTTATGTTATTCCTTTTAATTTTAATTTTACCTTGTTGGGATATGTTCTTCCATATCCCCTTTCCTATCCATTTTATTTATAAATTATGATACCGAATTTCACTCTCATTCATCCATCCTGTGAGCCTTTATCCATTTTCACTTATTTATTCCAGATTATTTTTTAACTGATGCATTATATTTCCATTTCCTAATTTTGTTATATTTATTTTTATGTCATACTTACTTTTGGTTTGATTTCCAAATGATCATAGAATCCTTTCACACTTATATACCATTTTTATGAATTTTTAGGTAATGTTGTTATGATGCCAAAATTCCACTATGATTTTCCATGCGAACAAAAATTATGTAATGAATACTATACCCATATTTATATTAGGGGTATTCACCTTTATTAACATATAATTATTCCTATGGGTAATTTTATGTATGAATAAAACATTACTTGATCATGGAATAAATTATGATGGGTGCGCCCAGATAGTGATCCAATGCCTTGGGTAATGTTTAGTATCATGGAATGTCATGTTTGGATAGAGGTGTACTTAATTCCTTTATTGGAATTTGTCTACCATGAGGTCTTGGAAGATTTATCCTTGACCTAATTTTATGATTCAGTGTTTTAAGTTATTTCCACATTTACCATGTTATGGTTATCATGCTATATCATGCCTTTTTATTCATGTGATTTTTATGATCTATTTATATGCCTATTGTCTAACATGTATTATATTATTCATGTTATTCCTTGTTTATTCCCTTACTAGTCTTTATAGATCACCCTTTATTATGTTTTTCCTTAGGATATTCCATGAATTTTTAAGTTCACTGGAATATCATGGTAATGTCAAGAAAGTGTTCGACAATGTTTTGTATCCCATGTTATAAGGTGTTATGATATCAATCTAATTCCCCAAAACACTATAACACTGGATATTTTGGGTTATATTAAGTGTAATTTTATGTAATAAAATCTGTATTAATGGGTAATAAAGATACGGGTTGTTATAGTTCTTTTACTGGTGGTGATTCACCACAATGGTGACTCATTGGTATGGTAGTGGAAATGTGTAATTGATGTCTTACTTCTACTTTAATGCATATTGTAATGTTTCTATAAATGCTTATTTAATTTGTCAGATTATTGAAAATTGGTACAAAAATTCTTTTAAATTTTCTCACTTTATGAAATTAGGTGTCTGTGTGTTGGGGGGGGGGGTAATACCTGTATGGTTGTCTAAGTTTTAGTGGTTTTTCATGTGGGGTGTTTATAATGGATTTTTTATCTATTTTATATCAAATTGATACACATTTTCAATGTCTCTTACACCCTTTTCACTGCATACTTCAATTCTTTACATGCTACTATTTTGAGCTTAATTGAAAAGTTATTTTCACTATCCTTAATGATAATGCATGAATTTTCGAGAATTTGTTGTAAAATTTTTATGATATCAAACATACTATTTCAGTCTCACCGTTAGCCTTGAACTTGTCATTAATTGACTGCATTGAAAATCTATTTTGGCCTTTCAAATAAAATTTTATTTATTCCCCTTAAATTAATCTTTGGGGAAAATGTTATGTTTTAACTGGGGGGATATGGTCTTATTACTGATTTAATCTATGGTTTTATGTAAGCCTATCAAATTCCACTATTTTTTTTGTAAAAAATGGTCAAATGTTTTAAAATTATTTCACAATATGGATTTCATTAGGCTTTATTCTGTACTTAAAATCAATATTTACCTTTGAATAATACTTAATGGTTATTGACAGTTACTTTGAATCTGAAAATTTTTAGGATGAATGATTGAAAAATGTTGTTATTTATGGCCTTTATGAATATTCTATTTTGTAACTAATAATGACAATGATATAGGATATTTTTTTTGGAATTATGATAAAAACCATAAGAAACTAGAGATTTAAACATCAACCTAGGAGACTTTATTTTTAATTTAAAAAATAATCAATTTATTAATCTAACATAAATGGTAATCATTTAAGTCATTTGAATCTTGAGTAAAATGGGAAAATGAGAACCCATGGTGAACCTCTGAGACACTAGGCACTAAGTGTGTGTGATCCCTCTATTCAAATCAAATAAGTGCATATGCACAGTGCTTTTCCCAAGATACATGGATGGGTAAAAATAATAATGATAAAGTGCCTAGTTGTCAAAAATGAGTTCATTATGGTGAGATGAATTTTGAATTCTAGTTGAAGATGGGGACAATCATATTTTATTAAAACTATTTAAATTAAATAAATAAATTTATTCAAAAAAATAATATAAACTTTTCTTTTTTGGAACCTAGGGAAAGTCAAAGTAGAAGGTGCCTTTTGTTAGGATTGTATTTCCACATTTATGTACCCCGTTATCACTCTTAGTTTTATGACTTGAACATGAATCGAAGAAAGTCATTAAGTGACTCATATATGAGGCATGAAATCCTCAGAAATGAATGAATCTATAACCTTTTGATCTCCTAGTATTTATTTGAATTTATCCAAATTCTGTTTGAATAATTATTTTTAAAAGCTCGACCCCTTGTTTTTGTTCCTCAGTTTATAATTACTTTGACATGCTTAATTTTATTCTTTAAGAGACACATATTTCTGTTACAAAAAGGTAAAAATATTTAATTGATTGAGGAAATCAATGATTATGTGGGAGGAAATTTTATGTGGCCTTAAAGTCACATGATTTTCCACATTTTTTATTCAACTTTTTAATATTTTAATTAATTAGATAAATATTCCTCTATTATTAATTAATTTCACTTTTTTAATTTTATAATTATATTTATTATTTAATCTTTTTATTATTAATTTTTTATTATTTGATTTTGAAATTATTAATTTTGTCTAATTTATTATTTTTGGGTTTTTTTATCTAATTAGTTTTTGAAATTTAATTCTTCTTGTTTTGAGACAACACCATCCACCCTTTTGACACTAGTAGAGAAGATAGACACCACCTACAGCCCAGATCTAACACACCACTAGGGCCCCGTTCTTTAACACACCGATATCCCTACATTAGTCCTTGCAATTAACACACGGTCCCATCTAAAATCTTCCCTCACTGCCACTTCTAGATTTATCCGAATCTACCATTGCACGAGCTTCATCACAACCAAAACCTCACCCATTGAAGTAACCCTTGCCATCCAAACTAGATCTAAAACAAGCGTCCATTACGTGCTACTGTCATTCAGTGATACACCTTTGTGGGATAAGTTGAGGCTATGCACCGAAAAATCCACCACTTATCGATGCCGCTATCACCGCTATTAAGAGATAAGGTGCCACTGTCAGTCTATGGAGTTGGAGTCGAGGAATAAGTCGCACTGCTGCTGGAGAGGGATGGAGCCGAGGAGCCGCGAGCCGCCATAGAGGAAGATTTTGGAGGGGAAAACACTGGGGAAAGGGAACCGAGCCCCCATCTGTGTGAAGGAGAAGAACCCTACCCGTGATTTGGATACAAAAAAACCTAATATATATATATATATATATAATAAAAAAAGAAAGTAAAATATAAAAAATGATTTAATAAAAAAAATAAAATAAAATAAAGTAAAAACAAAAAAACAAAAAAACAAATATAATAATAAAACTAAAATTAATACGTAGTTATAAATTAAATAATAAGAAATAATAATTAATTATGATGATAATTAATTTAAAATTATAAACAAATATAATTATGTAATTTTATATTTAAGTAAATAAAAATAATTTCATAAATTCAATAATTTAATTTTAATATAATAATTATAATAATTATAAATTTTATTAAATATACTAATTATAATTACATAAATAATAATATTAAATAAAATTAATAAATATTAAAATTAATAAAATAATAACAATTAAAAATAATTTAATCCATTATAATTCATAAAGATATTAAAATATTAACTTTAAAAATGTTAATAAAATAAATAAATGAATAAAATAAATAAAATTATTAAAATAATATTTTTCAATGAAAATAATAAATAATAAAATAAAAACAGTTATAAATAATTACAAATAGGTATAAATTGATTAACACATTAATTTAATATTAATAATAAATAAATAATTTTTTAATTTATATGTTTTAAATAAAGTTAAATAATTAAATAATTTAATTTTATTTTTAACTTGTAGATCCCACCCCAAATCAAGTCCAGGTGCCTCCTAAAAACCAAGTTACATTGAGTTAAAGGTATTTTCTTAAGTCACTAGCATTGAATGAGGGTGTAGTATATAAAAAATGTAAAAAAAGAGGACCAACATGATTTGGTGGAAGTCATTGGTGAAAAATAGAGACAACTGTGGACTTCAAAAAGATACAGGGGTTGCAGTAGTGGGGGATCTAATTCATTCAATTAATGAATTCATTCAACCCCATCTTGGAGACTTAGAGTGGAGAAGTAGGAGATAGATTTGTGACCCGAATGCAAGAAACATCATTTTTTCGATCAAATTTTTAAGGGGATATCTCTTTTTGACTATTCTTTCTTTCATTCTTTTGATTTTAATTGAAAACTTAAATAATTAATTAGACATTATTTTTTGGTATTTATTTTTTATTGGGGATTTTTAATCTGATAGTTAATTTTCTCTTTTCTTTGAATCAATTTTTTTCAATAAATTTAAAATTCATTGGTGAGATCAGTTTTAAACACATTAATATTGTCTAAAACTTTTTTTAAACTTAAAAATTTTAAAAAAAATTGAAGAGATTTATCTTAATTTATTTTCATCAAGAAAAAAAATTTAATTCTTGGGATATTATGATGATTTTTATTCCTCGTTTTCTTTCAATTTTCTTTTCAGTCGATGATTCTTTGAGTTATGAACTCCAAGATCCATTATTCTGAGTGAGTTATTTCCCAGTGAGGTAAATTTTTCAAACTTTTATAAGGTGTTTCTAAATTTAAAATTTTTATGAAGAAAATCTAAATCTCAACTGGTAGAGTGAATTCCCTGGCCATCTTATTTGATTTGTTTTTCCTTAATCATTGTTTCTTTTTCACATTCACTATTTTTCTCTACTGCTTCATCATAACTTCTCCTACAACCTAGTTTTATAAAAAAAAAATATCTCATAACTTTCATTATTTAAAATATAAAAATAAAAAATAAAAAAGACAAATCATACCCATTATTTACATTGGGTATTATTTTGAGAAATCAGTCACTCAAACTTTTATTTTAGACTTCTGTTAGATTTGAACATATAAACCATTATACAGTAGTAAATATAAGTATACAAATTGGCAACAATTAAATGATAATTGAGTCACATGATATACTATCATAAATTCTTGTGAAATAAATACAAGTAATATTCATTAGGCTTGTGAACATTCGTTATGTAAAATTATCCATGTTCAGAAGATTATTAATATAAAACTCATCAAAATTATCAATAAAAAAATACATGAGAATAAGGATATTTTGATTTTTTTTATATATAAATAATTATGATGTAATGTTAGAGTTTATCATCAACAAGAAAAAACATTTATATTGTTTTGAAATTAACATTAATTTTATTAAAATACACTAATGACAAAATATTAATCGAGCAAACACATTCAGATTTTTTTACTGTAAGAAACTGATCTATAAGACATTTTTGATGTGTAGAAATCACCCACACCTCGATATGATACATGATGTTCCTGGTATGACTCAAAGATCCCATTATCAATTTAAAATTCACATTGTAATACAAAAAAGTTTACTTACTAAATATAGATAAAACACATTAGAATTGTCTTGATAATTTAATAAAATTATTAATAATTTATTTGTGATGTGTAGTAATCAATCTCACATCAAACCCACACATGATGAAACATGTATGAATCAAAGTGCATGTTTCTCGTTTAAAATGAAATTTTAGTAAAAAGCATAAGTAGAGTACTCAAAGCTGAGGAAATACATTGAGATTACTCTAAAACTCTAGGAAAATGATCCATTATCGATTTGGAATGTATTGGAATCAGCCAAACCTCAATCTGAGGCATGGTGTGATCAGTACAACTCCAAGTTCATTTTTTTCAAAATTGAAATTAATTTTAGTAAAAATGATAATTGAAATAATCAAAATTGATAAAAAACATATTATTTTTGTTAATTTAGGAAATATATCTATATATCTTTTGTGATGTATAGGAATCAGCCACATGTAAATCTAATACACAACGTATCTAGTACGACTCAAAGTGTCCATTATCAATTTAAAATTTACATTTTAATGTAAAAAATTTCAAATAATGAAAAACAATAAAAACACTCAGATTGTGTTGATAATTATGGAAAATGATTCATTATTCATTTATGACCTGTAGGAATTAGTCTCATGTCAAACCCACACACAATGTGACCTGTATGACACAAATTACATGTTTCCAGTTTAAAATTTCATTTTAGTAAAAACACAAGTGGCATACTCAAAACCAAGGAAACACATTTTAATTGTTTTGATACTTTAGTAAAATAATACATAAGTAATTTGAAATGTGTCAGAATCATCCAAACCTCAATCCGATACATTCTTTGACTGATATGAATCCAAGTACGTCTTTTTATTGAAAATTGATATTAATATTAGTATAAATGAAAAATAAAATGCTCAAAATTGACAAAACACATTCATATTGTATTGGTTCATTAAAAAACAATCTGTAAATAATTTTTGATATGTAGGAATTATCCAAACCACAATACAATACATGATGTGACCGATATTACTCAAAGGGTTTGTTATCAGTATAAAATTGAAATTTTAATACAAAAAAGTTCCACTAACTAAAAAGTTATAAAATATGCCCAGATTGTCTTAATAATTTAGTAAACTTATTCATAATTCATTTGTAAAATTTATGAATCAGTCTCATGTCAAACCACACATGATGAAACCTGTATAACTCAAAGTGTGTGATTCTAGTTTAAATTGACATTTGAGTAAAAAACACAAGTGGTATACTCAAAACTGATTAAACACATTTGTATTATTTGGATACTTTATTTAAATGATCCATAAGTAATTTGTAATAAGTTGGAATTATCCAAACCTTAGTCTGATGCATGGTGTGACCAGTATAACTCCAACTGCATATTTTAATTTCAAATTAACATTAATTTTAATAAAAAGTACAACTAACATACTAAAAACTTAGAAAATGCATTAGGATTTATTGGCACTTTAGAAAAATGATACATAAGTCATTTTTGACATGTAGGAATTGTCACGACCCATCCTCAAGGACCGTGCCGTGACTACCCCAAGACCGACTTCCAAAGGCCATGTGCTGGCGACTAGAACCAAATGTGTTAATACCTAAACTGTGAAGGCATTGAATTTATAAACTGAAACACACATAATAGAGTACGCAACTGGAAGTAAAACACTAAGTAAAAACTGTATACATAAGAAGTTCTGGAATGTAAAAGGGTCTGGAAATACAATCCCAACTTTAAAGTACAAGGAAAAAGACAAAACATGTGGAAGGTAACAAGAAGCTCCTCGATCATCCACCATGAATCCTACCTAATGCATAGGTACATATATCCTCCTCATTTCTCTACGTCCATCAGACTCCTCTATGCACCGAATCGTCATATGATCCACCTTCGGGTACCATCCAGTCCTGGTGCTCTCAGACTCCGTCAGTGCTATCCGTCGTCTGCATCCAACACAACGAGGTGCGGGCATAGCCCATGTAGTGGTGAGTATAAGGATACTCAGTAGGGACCCCGAGACCCTCAGGGTCTCACTAAATCCAACAAGGATATACCACAAAGTATGAAATCAATCGAAAAATACCACTTAGATATATTCGCATACATATACCTAAGTTTATCAAATGACCCATCTCAATGATGAGGAAACACAAGAGTTACTGACTCATCTCACATAGGCATACAACTTTTGTAGAGAGGTACAGATGATCATATATAGCCACCGAGTCATCTAAGCTGTCGGATGAACACATGATCCAGGACTAGCTATTCTGTCGGGCCGATACATGATCCAGGGACATATGTCAAGATTGTTGGACCAACACATGATCAAGGAACAATCGTTAGAGATATCTGACCAACACATGATCCAGATCCAACTATTATTTCGGACCAACACATGATCCAGGTCCAGCTATTTTGTGGGACCAACAAATGATCTAGGAACAGTCATCGGAACTGTCGGACCAACACATGATCCAGGAACAATCAACAGTGCACAACCAACCATAGAGTTCTGCTCAGGTATGCTTGATTCAGGGAGGGTCCGCACCTCCATCCAAGTGTCGATACTTCAACTTTCATGAAGTTCCACGATGATGTATCTCAATGGTCCGCTTCATCATAGGGGTCTCAACGCAATAGACGACGCGTCGATCAGATGCCCGGTCTGTGAGTTATTGGCATTTCTGTTCCAGGGGGCTGGTTGGATTTTAGCATCAAACCAACCCGACCATACCCTAATTGTGTCCAAACCTCAAGGGGGGTATACCAAAAAAAATGTCTCGCTCTAATATTTTCATCATTGTAGACGGTTCATCGATCGGACTCCCGTAGCCCATGATATGGGCGAATAAGTGTTTTCGGGTCAAACGGGTCTGGACTTGGGTCCGACTCGGTCCACAATTCTGACCCGGCCCAAGGGTCTGACTTGGCCCGTGGGGGCAGCCCGGCCCGACAGCGGCCCGGACCGATGGGGAGGCCCGGATCGTAGGCATGGCTCAGCCTGAGGGTGGCCCTACCCAGTGGGTCGACCCGGCCTGTAGGCGCGGCCCATCCTTAGGGCGGCCAGGTCTGGTGCAGCCTGGCCCGGCTGGTCACGCTGTGGGGGGGGGGGGGGGGGGGGTTGGGGGGTTACACCGCCTATCTTCTGAACAGCTAGCGCGTGGCACCGGCCCAGTCTTCGTAGGATGCTTCGGGTCCCGCCTGTAGCGTGAACCAGCGGCTGACTAAGTCGCCCGCCCCTGGATCCTCCACAGTAGCACGATGGCGCCACGGTTTTGCTGGCCTCCGTGCGGCACAACGATGCCACGCCACCTCCGCTGTGGCCCGTCCTGGTCGTGACCTCAAGCCCTCCAACCCTTCTACGCGGCGCTATGGCACCATGATCATCATCCATCCGCCACGACCCTCTTGCCCGCGCCCCTTCTTCCAGTGTGGTGTGATGGCACAACACCCCTCCGGCTCCACTATGACCCGGTTCTTTGCGCGGCGTGATAATGGCACACCCCTTCGATGACCCGATGGCCCATGCACCGTCGGTTCCTCTCACAGTCCGCCTCTATCGTCAACAAACAAGAACAACCAAAGGGAGAGGGTCGGTCCATGTTCATGCGGTACTATCCCTCCTCATCATGGAAATAACATTTGGAATTTCATAATCCAAAAATTTGAACGACAAAGAACAAAGGTTAGAACTCATATATAAAATAACTCAAATCCCCCTACCTCGAGTTCGGTGATCGTTAACGGAGTCGTGGAAGGCGGACGTCGTTCTGTCAATGTTAGAGGAGGAAGATCTCGGAGAAGACGAGTCAAGATAACGTCATCGACATATTTCTAGGGTGGCGATGATTCCCTTTCTTTCCCTGGTTGAAGAAGGAAGAAGATGGTGTTCATCGTTCTTTGGAGGTGAGGGGTGTTCTTCATGTTATTCGTCAAGAGGATGAATTTCTCTCAATTATTCCAAGTTTTTTCCAAGGCTCCACCAAAAGAGAGTTGCCAACCAAAGAGAAATAATAACTTGTCTGTTATTTTATTATTAGCATGAGTTCAAAAGAATTCAAAATGTGTCAACTAATTAAGTGAAGGAATTGACACTTTAATGAGGGGAAAGTGAAGAGGCTCCGCACTTAATTGGAGGTTCCAAGGGGGTTAAGGGTGTTTAATGCCTGTGTGGGCCCCACCTTGATAATATCCTCCCAAGGGAGGTTATGTGTAGGTGGGCCCCACCACTAACCTCCCCTTGGAGGTTTTAACTACCATGAAATAAAAATAAGCTGAATCTTATTTTTATTTAACTTAATTAAAAACCCCCAAAATCTAACTTCCACTCTCGTCAGAACGTAACTACGGTGAAGGTCTCCCTAAGCAATCATTGACACTGTGATTTCAACACTGCCCTCAGATTTCAATTTCGAGCACCGTTTCAAAAGTTATAAAATCCCCATGTACGTTTACTAACGTACCTGAACAAAACTTCATAAGTTGATTCCGGGCACACTGAGCCTCGGAATCAAGCGCCGTTAGAAACTACGGACTCGTAAAAATCACATGAATTTAACAAAAAAAAATCCACAGAATTGTCGAGTCTTTACATTCTCCACACCTTAGGGATTTACGTCCCTATAAGCTACAACTCACATTAAGGGAACAAATGGGGGTACTGAGCACGCATCTGAGCCTCCCGCTCCCATGTGCTCTCTTGGAGGTTCCTGTGCTGCCAACGAACGTACACTAGAGGTATCTACCATCCACGCAAGACCCTCTCTTGTCGATCCTCAATTTCCACTGAAACATCTGTGAAAGTCTCCCCATCGTCGATGTCCAGCTCTCCATGGTCGATGATGTGCGATGGGTCATGCACGTATCTCCTTAACTGTGATACGTGGAAGACGTCATGCACCCCGTGCAACTGAGGCAGAAGAGCTAAGTGGTAAGCCTCCTCGCCTACCCTGCCGAGGACCTAGAAAGGTCCGATGAATCATGGAGACAACTTGCCGCATCAGACAAATCTCTGCAAACCTCATCATGGTGAGACCCATAGAAAGACGTGGTCACTATCCTCGAACTCCAAAGGTCTCTGTATCCTATCAACATAAGACTTATTCCTGCTCTATGCAGTATTCATCTACTCCTAGATCATCTGCACTTTCTCGGTGGTAGCTCGCACCATCTCTGGTCCCACTAGTGCTGACTCCCCTGGGTCTGTCCAGCATAGTGGTGATCTCCAGGGTCGACCATACAATGCCTCGAAAGGTTCCATACCGATGGTAGAGTGATAGCTGTTGTTGTTGGAAAACTCTACCAATGGTAAGTTTTTCTCCTAGCTGCGACCAAAGTTGAGGACACAAGCACGAATCATGTCCTTGAGGGTCTAGATGCTCCACTCGGTCGGACCATCCATCTGAGGATGGAAGGTCGGGCTCAGACGAAGCTATGTCCTGAAAGCTTTGGGCAACCCCTTAAATAGTTGGGAAGTAAAGCGTGTGTCATGGTCGGAGACAATAAAATAAGTTACTTCATTTAAACGCACAATCTCCTATATGTAAAGGCATCCCAAGATCTCTAATGAGCCATGCTATCTGATCAATAGGAAGTGGGCTGACCTGGTGAGTTAGTCAACAATCACCCAAATCGAGTCGTGACTCTTGGATGTACATGGAAGACCCATCACGAAGTCCATGGATATTCCATACCATTTCCACTCTGGGACCTCTAAGGGTTGTACCAAGCCTACTGGTACCTGGTGCTCCGCCTTCACTTGCTGACAAGTGAGGCATCGTGAGACAAACTCTGCTACCACCTTCTTCATACCTGGCAACCAGTGCTATCGTCAAAGGTCCTAGTACGTCTACGCCACTCTTGGATGTACCTCTAGAGGGGAAGTGTGGGACTCCCTCAACACTTCCTCCTAAAGTGCAACTGGTACCATGGTATGTCCTCTGAAGAAGATGACATGCTCCCTACCTTCAGAAAATCCATCAGGTGTCTGCCCTATGGATATGTAAGTATGTCGTTTCTCGCAGTCAGCATCCCCATGCTGCACCTCCCTGACTCGTTGAAGAAGTGGGGGAGTGACTGTAAGAGACTATAGATAGACTGCTCCATCCCTATCCACAAAAAATATCTTCAAGAAGCCAACTTCCCTATCGCCTCTCCTAGCAGCTGAATGCCTGATTTCTTGCTGAGAGCATCTACTACAACATTCCCCTTCCCAAGAGTATAGATTATCTCAAAGTCATAGTCCTGGAGGAACTCAGGAAAACGCCGATGTCTTAGTTTCAGGTCCTTCTAAGAGAAGATATACCTGAGACTCTTGTGATCAGTGTACAAGGTAAAACATTCTCCCATAAGATAGTGCCACCACATCTTCAATGCGAAGACCACTTCTACTAAATCCAGTTCATGAGTAGTGTAGTTATTCTCGTGTTGTCTCAACAACCGAGAACCATATGCGATCACTGATCACTCCTGCATCAGGACACACTCGATTTCGGTCCCTAATGCATCACAGTAAACTATGTACTCTAAGCCTTCTTCTGAGAGCCTCAAGATGGAGGAACTAGTCAGCCTCTTCCTTAGCTTCTGAAAGCTCTTCTAGAATCTCTTTGACCACACGAAGGGTTTCCCCTTCTTCATCAAGGCTAATAGTGGTGTTGCAAGTCTAGAGAAGTTTGGAATGGAACTCCAGTAGTATCCAGCCATGCCCAGGAAACTTCATACCACCGTCACACTCCTGGGTGGCTCCCAAGAAAGTACCGCCTCAATCTCTGTTGGATACACAACAACTCCATCCTCTAAAATGACATGTCCCAAAAATTGAACCTCTTGAATCCAAAACTCTCACTTTGAGAGCTTAATATAAAGTTGGTTCTCTCGGTGTGTGTCCAATAATAATTGTAAATGGTAGGCATGCTCCTCCTCAGTAGTCAAGTAAATCAGTATGTCCTTGATGAAGACACTAACAAAGTGATCGAGGTAAGGCTAGAAGATCCTATTCATGAGACTCATGAACACTTCTAGAGTGTTGGTTACGTCGAAGGACATAACCAAGATCTCATTGTGGTCGTACCGACATCTGAAGGCCGTCTTCTGCACATCCTCATCTCGAACTTTGAGCTAGTGATATCCTGATATGAGGTCTATCTTCAAGAACCATCGAGCTCCCTTTAGCTGATCAAAGATGTCATCAATCCTCGGGAGTGGGTACTTGTTCTTCACGGTCACCGAGTTTAGGCGACGATAGTCGACACAGAGCCTTAAGCTCCCATCCATCTTCTTGGTGAACTGAATCGGGGCTACCTAGGGAGAAACACTAGGCCAGATGAATTCCTTCCTCTGTAAGTCCTATAGTTATACCTGCAGCTCATGAATCTCAATGGGATCCATCTGACATACTGGAGTAGATATCAATACCATCCTGGGGTATAGATCAATGTAGAATTCCACCTCTCTGTGAGGAGGTAGTCCTGGAACATCATCAGGGAAAACATCCACGTACTGGTCCACCACTACAAGATAAGTCAGACTCTCCACATCAACCACTCCGAGGGTAAGGCAAGACAACTAATGAGTGATCGGATACACCCTCCTCCGAGTAAGTTCAACAGGCACTGCAAAGGTTCCCTTATCACCGGTGAAGGTGAACCTGGTCCCATCTGTGCGGACACACCGCAAATTACACATAATACAATCGATTTGAGTATAGACTGTAGATAACCAGTCCATGCCCAAGATGACGTCGTAAGGCCTCGACGCCACTATGAGGAGATCCCAGCCGAAGCTCTCTCCTCCTAGAGTAAGATCACACTACCGGAATCTGTGTTTAATCATTGAGTATGCTTCCGTAGGAGTCTCCAGCTATAAGGATCGATCCAACAGCTCCGTCAGAATCTCCATGCTCTGAACGAGGGCAGTGGCTATGAGATAGTGACTAGAACCTGGGTCTATAAGAACTGCAGCTATGTTGGATTAGTCACATATCATACCTCGAATCATCTCTGGAGTTCCATGGTCGTAAGCCTCAGGTGCCTGAAACTGAGCTCTCCCCTGTCCACCTACTCCCTGCAGTCGGGGTTGACCTCATCGTGGTGGTGTTGGTAACACCTCGAATCATCGTACACCACCAGTTGCATAACCAGCTCCTCTTCCACATCTTCTTGATCCCTGTAGACTGCCTTGAGCAAACCTCTGCCTCTACCTGGGAGGTTCCTCAACTGTCTGATGATCGTCAAAACGGTGGGTCAGACATTCATGAGCCATGTGACCCTGCCCGCCGCAAGAGTAGCATTGCCCACTCCTGGCATGACTGGATTTATCTCGTGTGCCCTGCACAACTGAACCCATATCCTGAGGTCATCCACCTGATTTTCTGGTCTGCTTAGACCTCTAGGAAAACTACTTGCTGCTAGGTGCAGAAGACTCTGCTACATGATGTCCGGTGGTGGGTCTCGCTGCTGGTGTCTGCTCAGTAAGGAAACTCTCTACTAAGAGGGAACACTCCAACACCCTCGCCTGAGTTAGGATGCTAAGGGAGATAATTGAGGCTTTGATATCTCTTCTGAGCCCCTGATCGAAGGTCCGAGCCCTGAAGAATGGGTCTCGCACCATATATGTGGAGTTGCACGAGAGGTCTGTAAACCTCACTGAGTACTATGCTATTGTCATGCTACCTTGCTGTAGATGTAGTAGATTCTGTATCCGCACCACATGAAGGGTAGCTAGAACAAACTCTGCCCAGAACAGGCTCTCAAAGTTTGTCCAGAGTAATGTTGCCTCATCATGGACCTAAAGAATCTGGCTCCACCATCTACATGCTGCTGCTTGAAGGAGGATCGTAGCAAGAATCACCATGAGGTTTGCTGGTGTCCCTACCAGCCTAAAAACTCTCACTATAGCCTCCTACCAATCCTTAGCTTCCTGCAGGTCCGTATCTCCCCTGAACCTAGGCGGCCTCTGGTGCTGGAACTCATGAAATGCACTCTAGCGGCATGCACTCTCTGCTACTTGGGATGGTGGCATCGGTGGCACAACGAGAAGTGGTTCCGCTGGTGCATCCACTGTGATAAGGCCCTACACTGAGGCCTCATTGCTCGGTGGGCTACCATCTCGTACAACTCTTGGAACCCTGGCTGGCTGTCTGTGTGGTGGCATCTTGAAAAGAAACAGGTGCACCACAGTCAATAAGTTATACCTAGTGAGATTACACGAAGAGATCACAAAGAAAACTCTTGAAACACACACGCAATCAGTGTTTTTTAATGAACTGAGTTGGAAATTAGAGGTCAGGGTCCTAGTGTATGGATACATCGACTGCCAAATCAACATTGGACACCCTGGACTGAGAACCACACTCAATACTCTTAACACTATTGCTTCATAGTAAGACAGATCAGAGTCCAATGTTCTATGGTATAACTGACTCCTCTGATACCAATTTTTCACGACCCGTCCTCGAGGCCCATGCCGTGACTACCCCAAGCCCACCTTCTAAAAGCCAGGGGCTGGAGACTAGCACCAAAGGCATAAATCCATAAACTGGAAATTCATTGCCTTTATAAACTGAAACACACAAAATAGAGTGCTCAACTGGAAGTAAAACACTAACTAAAAACTGTATATAGAAGAAGTGTTGGAAAGTAAAAGGGGTCGGAAATACAACACCAACTATAAAGTACAAGGAAAAAAGACAAAATAGCTAGAAGGTAACAAGAATCTCTTGGATCTTCCACCAGGGATCCTACCTGAAGGGTAGGTACATATATCCTCCTTAGCGCTCTACATCCGTCATACTCCTCAGTGCACTGAAACTTCGTAAGGTCCACCTCTATGTACCATCTAGTCCTGGCGCTCTCGGCCTCCGTTAGTGATGTCTATCATCTACATCCAACACAACGAGGTGCAGGAATAGCCCGTGCAGGGGTGAGTATAACGATACTCAGTAAGGACCCCGAGACCCTCAAGGTCTCACTAAATCCAACAAGGATATACCACAAAGTATGAAATCAACCGAAAAATACCACTTAGTTATATGTCCATACATATACCTAAGTTTATCAAATGACCCATATCAATAATGGGGAAACACAAGAGTTACTGACTTAGCTCACACATGTATAAAACTTTTTTAGAGAGGTACAGATGATCAGATATATCCACTAAGTCATCTAAGTTTTCGGACCAACACATGATCCCGGACCAGGTATTATTTTGATCCAACACATGATCCAGGAACAGAATTCAAGACTGTTGGACCAACACATGATCCAGGAATAGTCGTTAGAGCTGTCAGACCAACACAAGATCTAGGTCCATCTATTTTGTCGGACCAACACATGATTCAGGAATAGAAGTTAGAACTGTTGGACCAACACATGAAGCAGGAACAATCGTTAGAGCTGTCAGACCAAAACATGATCCAGGTCCAGCTATTCCTTCGGACCAGAAAATTATCTAGGAACAGTCATCGGAATTGTCGGACCAACACATGATCCAGGAATAGTCAACAGTGCACAACCACCCACAGAGTTCCGCTCAGGTATGCTTGATTCCGGAAGGGTCCGCTCCTCCAACAAAGTGTCGATATGTCAACTATCATGAATTAGCACGATGCTGTATCTCAAGGGTCCGCCTCTTCATAGGGTTCTCAACACAACAGACGGTGTGTCGATCGGACACCTGGTCTTTGAGTTATTGAAATTTTTGTTCTAGGGACCCAGTTAGATTTTAGGTTCAAACAAACCCGACCGTACCCTAATTGTGTCTAAATATCAAGGGGGTATGAAAAAATAACTATCTCACTCTAAGCATTTTTTCACTGCAGATGGTTCGTCGATCGGACTCCTGTAGCCCACGATAGGGGCGAATAAGTGTTTTCTGGTCAAACGGGTCCAGACTGGGGTCCGACCCGGTCCCCGGGTCTGACCCGACTTGAGGGTCCAACCCGGCCCGTGGGGGCAGCCCAGCCCTAGAGTAGCCTGATCTGATGGGGCGGCCCGACACGTAGGTGCGACCCAACCCAAGGGCGGCCTGACCTAGTGGGGTGGACCAGCCCGGTTGGCTAGCCCGTGTGGCCCGGATGGCCACACCGTGGGGGGTGTCATGACCCATCCTCAGGGCCCGTGCCGTTACTTCCCCAAGCCTGCCTTCCATAGGCCAGGGGCTGGCGACTAGAACAAAAGGCGTAAATCCCGATAACTGGGAAGGCATTGCCTTTATAAAAGTAAACAAAACACCACAGAGTACAAGTGGAAGTAATACACTAAGTACAAAAGAAAGTGCTTAAAAGTAAAAAGTTCCAGAATACAAACCCAACTGAAAAGTACAACTACAACTGAAAGGAAGTACAACAGAAAAGACAAATAGCTGGAAGAAAAGATGAAGATATTGGGTCGTCCACCTCGGATCCTAGCTGAAGGGTGTGTACAGATAGCACAACTCCTAGATCGTCCACCACATATCCTACCTGAAGGGTAGGTACAAATAGCCTCCACAACTCTCTCACCCTTCAACCTCCTCCAAGAATCGTCTCTTCGTGAAGTCCACCACCAGGTACCGTCCAGTCCTCGAACACTCGGCCTCCGTCAGCACTGCCCGTCGTCTGCAACCAACATAAGGAGGTGCGGGCATATCCCGTGCAGGGGTGAGTATACGATACTCAGTAGGTACCCTGAGACCCTCAAGGTCTCACTAAATCCAACAAGGATAACCACAAAGAAGGATCTCAAAAGATAACCCTTACTTAGGTATAAGCCCATACTTATACCTATGTTATCAAGTAACCCATCTCAATCATGAGGTAACACAAAGGTTATGAAATCAACTGATAACCACTACCTAGGTATGTGCCCATACATATACCAAAGTTATCAAGTGACCCATCTCAATCATGAGGTAAACACAAAGGTCATAGACTCAGCACAAACCAGGATTTTCATTATTGAAACCATAACTGCTGAAGAGCTCCATCTCTGACGAGTATAGTGATCCTGTCACGAGTCCAAGGTACTGCTCACTAACCTAAGACTGCTGAGGTACTCCTCATGTCGAGTATAGCGGGTCTGCCACCTCACAAAGTAGTGCTCCTCGGCCATGGGTCCGCCACCTCACATAGTAGTGATCCCCCTCAGAGCCTACAGAGGTACTCCTCCTGTCGAGTACCATGGGTCTGCCACCTCACAAAGTATTGATCTTCCACCATGGGTCTGCCACCTCACAAAGTAGTGCTCCCCACTGGGCAATGAAAGTCACTCCGAATCGAATCGAACAAGCAGTCATCAGGTCTCAGCCAGCTACACAGTCTCCGTACTCCGTACGCTCGTCTCCGGGAGGGTCCACTCCATGAGCTATAGGTCGATACTCCAAGTATCAAAAATTCCCAGGAAGAAGTATCTAAAAGTATTTCCTTGTCATAGGGGCCTCAACACAACAGACGACATGTTAATCGGATGCCCGGCCTGTGAGTTATTAGCCTTTTTATCCAAGGGGCCCGGTTGGTTTCGTGTACGAACTAACCCGACCGTATCTCAACTGTACCCCGAACTCACATAGGGTATACTCATAGAGACTGTTTCTTATCGTGATCACCAACGCCGCTGACAGTTTGTCAAATGGACATCCGGTCTGAAAGTTATCGGGTTTTCCGTTCCAGGGGCCCGGTTGGATTTCGGGTACAATCCAACCCGGCCATAAACCAACTGCGTCCAAACCTTGAATATAATAATCCAAAAGGTCCATCTCACTAAGAGGAATCCAGCAAAGTCGACGGCACGTCAATCGGACATCCGGAACTCAAGTTATAGGCGTTTCCGCTCCGAGGACCCGATTGGTTTCGTGTTCGAACCAACCCGGCCATACCCCAAGTTCTTCTAAACCTTGAGTGAAATATACTGAAATGACCGTCTTGATCCAAGGATTGTGTTGCAACTGACAGTGATCCAATCGGAGGTCTATAGACCAAGTTACAGGCATTTGAACGAATCTGTCCGAAAATAGGGGATTCGGGCCCGGTTCGACCCGGCCCGATACCCCCATGGGTCGGCCCGAACCGGGGCGACCCGACCCGGCTCCGGGTCCGGACCATTAGGGCGTGGCCCGAGCCAGCCTGGGTGGCCCGACCCGACCTGGGCGGCCTGGCCAGGTGTGGCCGGTCCGCATGGCCAGCGTGGAGTGGGGGGTTACAACCCCCGGCTGAAGAAACCAGCGTGACATTAAGTCACACAGCCCTACCTCAGAAACGGCTAAGCCGTTCTGGTTTGGTCTGCCACCACGGCTTGACGATGGCGGTTCTGCTCTGGCGGTGCGCCGCCGCCACCGGTCGCCGGCGCCGCCGTGCCGGTTTGGCGTGTCGCCGCCGTTTTCCACGGACCACCGGACACACTCCGGTGGTCCGTTTCGCTCATCGTCTTCGCCAGCTGTCCTCTCGGAACATGATCTTCACTTAGAAGGGATTCAAATGCCATTTCAGCCCACTTCGTCATCGCCCGTCGATCCACACGTCAATAAACAAACCACGGAGTCTTCGAATCGCCTCTGTGGCCTCGACTCCGACCACTGTTTCGCTTGGCCTCAACAGCGCGGCGTGACGGTGCCGCGCTTCTTTGTCGTGTTCCTTCTTGTTTCCGCACGGTGAGACGGCACTGCATCACCTTCGTTCGAGCCACAACGAGTATGAAAACAAGGGGGAGGAGGGTCGTCCGTGTTTGTGTGGGCCGACCTCCTCCCGTTATAATGATAGCAAGCGGCCAACAATTATCAACGAAGTTCGTTAAATAAAACATGAACGAATATTAAAACCCTACCTTGAAATTTGGTGTCGCACGTCGCCGAGTCGTGGAAGTCGAACGTCGCGGTAGAACGGTATTGATTCTGTCGACTTCAGAAGAAGAAGAAGAATGTTGTTGTTGGCGTCGGTCTCCATGGTTGGCATCTCGTTCTTCATCGAGGAAGGGTGTCGTTCTTTGATAAGGAAGTGATGTTCTTCATTGAGAATGATTCGTTCTTCAATGAAGATGAATTCTCTTCTTATTCTTCTTCTCACAAGAACTCTCTCCAAATTCTCCAACACAAAGTGTGTCCCAAAATAAAATAATGGCTCCCCAAATATTTTATTAACACATTCCATTTGAAATTCAAAACTCAACACTCAATTAATTAATTGAGGAGACTTAATACATTAATTAAGGTGTGTGTTGGCTTACAAGAATTAAGAGGGAGAGTGTGAAAGGGAAAAGTTACACAAATTAAAAGGAGGTTACCAATTAATTCAAGAGGTGAGTTAGCAAGAATTTATTAAAGAGAGGAGGATGTGAAAATTCACATTTAAAACCAAGGGAGTTTAAGGGGGTTATAAGAAATTCAAGGGGTTATGGTCTCATGTGGGCCCCACCACACTAAACTCTCATATGGGAGGTTAGGTGGGTGTGGGCCCCACCTCCCACATATTCACACATGCAAGTTGGGTGGTTCTGGCACCCACCAACAACTTCCCATGGTAGATTTCAACTTCCTTGAATCTCTAAAATAAAATTGTTCACAATTTTATTTATTTCTTACTTAAACCCCAAAATTTAACTTTTTTCCCCGAACAATGCACCGACAGTAAAATTCCACTTAAGAAAAAAAATTGGTGCTGCAGTTTCATCGGTGCCCTTAGATTTCGATTCTGAGCACCGGTTCAAAAGTTAGAAAAACCCGCTCATTCGTTCACTGAACGTACCTGAGCTAAACTTTGGAAAATGATTCTCGGCACATCGGGCCTCGGAATCAGGTGCCGTCAGAAACTTCGTTCTTGTAAAATCCCAAAGAAATTTATAAAAAAATTTCATTGAAATTTCCGGGTCTATACATTACTCCCACCTCAGGGATTTACGTCCCTATAAAGCTTTAACACAAACTAGGGATACAAAAGTGGTACTGAGCACGCATCTGAGCTTTCCACTCCCATGTGCTCTCCTGGAGGTTCTCGTTCTTCCAATGAAAACTCACAAGAGGAATCGACCATCCTTGTAGGACCCACTCATGTCGATCCTCAACCTCTACTGGAACCCCGAAAAAGTCACCCATCACCAATGTCCAGCTCCCCATGGTCGATGATATGCGCCGGGTCAAGCCCGTATCTCCCCAGCTGAGATACGTGGAAGTCATCATGAACATGGTGCAACTGAGGTGGATGGGTCAAATGGTAATCCACCTCGCCTACCCTGCTGAGGACATGAAAAGGTCCACTGAACCTTAGAGATTACTTTCCGCCTCAGCCACATCTCGACAGACCTCGTCGAGGTGAGACCCGTAAGAAGACGTGGTCGTCATCCTCAAATTCCAGTGGTCCTATCTCCTATCAACATAGGACTTCTGTCTGCACTATGCAGTCTTCATCCACTCATGGATGATCTGCACCTTCTCCATCATAGCCTGGACCATATCTTGTCCCATAAGAGCTGCTAAGATTTCTTCTTTTCCGATAAGAGAAATCCGGTCTCATCCCCCGGATGAACCACGTTCTTTTCCTAATACAGTCAATCCGGACATGAATGATGCATTCAATCCCCAAACGACATCGTAGGGCCTCGACGTTACTATAAAGATATCCAACTGTCAGTCTCGCCTCTAAGGGTCGAGTCACACTGTCGGCATCAGCATGAGGTAACTGGGTCTCCTCCAGTAGGAATCTCGAAAGTGAGGGTCAAGTCAACAGTTTTAACCAGGACCCCTCAGTACACAAAAAGGAAGGAAGCAAATGTCACAAGGACAAGTGTCTTTTATTACTGCAGTTCGAAGTACAAAGACACACAACAATGACAACAAGGAAACTAGAAGCACCAAGATCATTGGTCCCATGCCTGGAACTAGTCCCGCTCTTGTCCGCCAGCTTCCGGAGCTCCGTAGTCATATGCTTCTTGCTGCCTGAAGCTGAGCTCTCCCATGTCCACCTGTTCCCTACAGTCGGGGTGGAACTCCTGGTGGTGGTGGTGGCAACACCTTGAAGCGTCGTCCACCTCTAGCTACACAGCCAGCTCCCCTCCCTCAGCCCTATTCTCCTTGCAGTCCGCCTCGATCGAGCCTCTGCCTCTGCCTGGGAGGTCCTTAATTTATTTGTTGATCATCCGATCGGTGGGTCGGATAGTCACGAGCCATGTGACGCTGTCTGCCGCATGTGTAACACAACATGGCATGTCTGGCTCTATCACTCCCCTAGGTGCCTCGCACTACCGACCCTGAGTCATGCGGCCGACCACCTGTAGGTCTAGTCCTCTTGGACCTCTGAATCTTCTGTCTACTGCCCGCTGTAGAAGACTATGCCGCATGCCAGCTAGTGGTGGGTCCTGCTGCTAGAGACTGCTCAGTAAGGAAACTCTCCACTAAGAGGGCTCGTTCCAACACCCTTGTCTGCGTTGGGATGCTGTGGGAAACAACAGAAGCTCTAATATTTCACCAGAGCCCCTGATAGAAGGTTCGGGCCCTGAAGAACGGGTCCCATACCATATCCGTGGAGTAGCGCGAGAGGTCTGTGAACCTCACTGAGTACTGTGCCACCATCATGCTACCATGATGAAGATGCAGTAGCTCCTGTATACGCACCGCTCGAAGGGTGGCTGATACAAATTCTTCCCGAAACAGGCTCTCAAAGTCTTCCCTTAGAAGTGTCACCTTGTCATGCATCTAGAGCATCAGGCTCCACCATCTGCCTACTGCTTCCTGAAGAAGGCTAGAAGCATGGATCACCTTGAAGTCTGCTGGCATCCCCACTAGCCTGAAGACTCTCACCACAACCTCCAGCCAATCCTCAGCCGCCTGTGGGTCCATCTCTCCCCTGAACCTGAGTGGCCTCTGGCACTGGAACTCGTGCAGTGCGCTCAAGCGACGTGCACCCTCTACTATTGAGGCTGGTGGCATAAGTGGCCCAACGGGTGGTAGTACCGCTGGTGTAACACCCCGAGATTTTATGATAAGTATTATTTTTAATTTATTTGATGTCATGTGTTTTATGCTACACGAAGATTATCTTGTGCTATATGAAACACCATATTAGCTTGCTGTATACGCAACACAATTTTTGGATCGTGTGATACAAAATTTCAAGTGCATTTGATAGAAGTTATTCTATGCAACATTGAGTGTATATATATATATTCAATGTATAAATGAAATATGGTTGGATTTTGTTATACGCAACAACAAAAAAGTCTTTCACTACACGCAACCCTGACTTGGCTTTCATTACACGCAATCACGACCTTCCTCGATAGCGTGTGTTGTACGCAATACCGGGTTTCACTAAACAACGATATATGGTAATAATATTATCACGAACGATCCGTTATGTATAGTATTAACCACATTTTGAATTTTATAACATTATTATTCCAAATATAAATTTTCTAAAACATTTTATGTGAACAAAATAAATTTTTCAGGTAAAATAAGTATTTTTCAAAAAATGCAGTTTTGCCGCCTTTTGATGGCGCACCCAATTTAAATCTAGTTTTTGACACGTTTAAAAGTTAAATTTTTCAAAATAAAATTATTCTTTGTAATAAGGATATAAAATTTTACTTTGGATAAAATTTTCATATTATTCTGATAACATTCCTATTTTAATGAATAGTTAAAACACACTATTTTGATTAAAAACAACTTTTTTCATCATAATAATTTATGTGGTTAAATTATAATATTGAATGCTTTTAAAGTATTAATAAAATATATTTTTACCATTTAATATAATTTATGTCATTAGCCCTGATTTTACATTGAATTCGTAGGTTAAATAAATTCAATCTTTTGCAATGTTGTAAACAAAAACCCGTTTTCTTTCGACAATGGGATTAATTTTAATTTAATTTTTGGAACTTTTGTGTATTGAATTTGGAAAAATGGATTCCATATTTGGAATCATTGGGTCCAAATTATGTTAATAATCTACTTTTTATTTTTGGGCTTTATGAATACTAACTACGATAAATTTTATTTACCATAGTTAAAGGTAAATCAGATAATTAAGGGTAAGTATGAGATTATAAAATTAACCTAACACCAGAAAAAATCCTATTGGATGACTAAGAGTCGACCCATATAACCTAAGGGTCTGATTAGAATCATTTAATGGAATTTGTTCCATGAAAATAATTTAATTATTATTAAAACCAAAGAAAGTGACAACATGTCACTTTCTTAAATCTTATAAGTATAATAATTTTAATTTAGTGATAAACTTAATGAAACTTAGAACATGAATAGTCTCCACAAATCTACTAAAATTATCTACATCATATGAATTAATTTATAATTTTTGGGGATTAAATAATTATCATTAAAGGTGACATAATAGTGATGTTGAAATTATTTTATTAAGAGAAATATCAAATAAATTGTTTTAAAAATATTAAAATAAATATTATATGAACTATTTAATGTGATTCACTAATGTTTTAGATAAATATGACATGTTATTAATCTATGAAATCTTTTAGTTCGAACATATCTTTTGTATATTTTTATTTAAATTCAAATAAATGAATAGTGTCAAAATTGACACTTGTTATTTTATAAAAATAACATATTATAAAATTGTTTAAAAATCAAAAAAATATTTAAAAATTATAAATTTAAATTTATATGGTCGAAAATTTCATGAAGTGTCAAATTATGGAAAATTCACAATACATATGTAATTATTTATAATAATTTAAAATTTAGAATATTATTACCAAAAATTAAATTAAATTGATAAATAAGGATAAATCAAGTTGATAATGTTTAAAATAGATTCTTAACATGTCTAAATTTTATTTTTTGATGATATTACAACCATATATCATCTAATCTTTGTATATGAGTCATTTTAGAAGTTTTTAATTGGGGATGGGATTTAATAAAAACTAATATTTCTTATATTTCCAAAGGTGCCCCTCTCCTCCCTTATAAAAGGGCATCTTCTCCCTCCCTTCCTCACACCAATTTGAGCCTTCAAGCTCGGAAAAACCCTGCCAAATTCTCTTCTCCACTTCCCTAGAAACATCATAGAGGTCCTGGTCTTCTTCAAAGACAAATTTTAGTACCCTAAAAGGAGGTCTCAAAGAGGCGCTTCAAAGAAGACGTAATGTCCATTACCGATTCTTTCAACTTTATTTCTTCTTCCACTTATTCTTCTTTAGTTGTTTCATTATGAAGTAATAACATCAGTATAACTCATATAATGATATGTTATTATAAGTATGAAACAACCCTATCTCACCATCTATCCATCCTATGGAAAATGAAATCACCGCGCGCGCGTACGTACGGAATACCGTCTCCACGCCGTGGTGTAATCTATTTTCCCACCACCACCTTACTTGGATGGGTATAATGGTGAAATTAAATAACTATATATGATTATTGTGAAGTGGTATTGATTCTGAAATAGTATACATACACTGCAATACAATTCCATGATCATGGAAACGATATCATTGCTCGTGCGTACGTACGGACTACCGTCTCCACGACGCGATGAGATTCATTATCCATGTTATCCATTTAAGAATGATTATAAAGTATATATAAGAAATAATAATGAAATATATGACATTATAAAGCTACTGGATTTATGTATATATATATGTATTTCATCTACTTAATTCCATTCAACTCAATAAGGAAACAAAAATAGCGTTCATGCGTACGTACGACCTACCGTCTCCATGAACGGTGTATTTATTTCCATTTATCGATATATTATATATATGTATATTCTGAATATATATTATATATAAATCATGTTTTATATTCTGGAATTAAGTAATCATGATCTAATTAATCATATGAATAATTACAAGTCAAAACACGGATGACAAATGAAATGATTTTACCCAAAACACTCTTTAACATGGAATTTACAAAAGAAATGTAATATAAAGTCATAAGTGAACCATATATGATATCATAAAAATGAATATGATTCTTTAATAAGTCAATGACATTATTTAAATCATTATACAGGAGGTTTGGATACATACGAAGCATATCAGACATAAGGTAAGGGATACTTTTGCAAATCTCATTTTTATCCGAGATTGCTTATTCATAAGTATTTACTGGGGTTATATTTATCATCCATGTCCCTATTTTATAAAAATGGTTTCATGTATGATTAATTTTGTTTTTACCCATTTTTTACATTTACTACATGGTATGTATGGAATCTTTCTTTTATGAGGTACTTTTTTTACTTTTCAATCAAAAGTATGAGAAGAATGTTTTTTTAACTTATACGACACGAACAGATTTTTACGGTTTTATAAAGCCTTATTTTCATGAATCTTGCTTCAAAATATTTCATTAGTATTTTCAACAAAATAATTTTCTTTTAAAATTGCATGACATTTTGTGGAAATAGATTTATTTTGAAGAAGAAATGATATTTTCCTCAAGAATTCATTTCAAGTGTTTTATTAAAACCATTTTTCATCTAAGATGACATTATTTCATATGTGTATGTTTCAAGTATCATGTCTTTATGATTTACATGGTTTCACTTTTCTTATTATGAAATGATATCCATTTCTTTTATATGGATTATGTGATGATGGGATGATGTTTATAAAACCCATTTTATTTATTGGGTTATTATGAATGATGTATGTTTATTTTGAGGCACAAGTAAGAATGATTTCATTATGAGATGGTTGGGACCTATATCTCCCTCCAATGCATTGGGTAAAGATTTATATCTCATGATATAGACATGTCTGGAATGGTAAGTTAATCCGATTCAGTGTTATAGGACTGAAACGAGGAGTGAACTCGATTAAGAAAGGGACTTTGTCCACTAAGATGGTCCTGGTAGCAATGCCTTGGCTACTATGAAAATCATGACATGTGCTGAATGGTTTCCAAAATTACATGTTTTACACCCATGATATTTTATCATTCTTAATGTTTCCTTATAATCTATTCCTTACGTACTTCCATGTTTTATGTCATTGCTCAAGCTTTTTATGTTTAAACATTATGTTCATGTTTTTATGTTCAAATGTATATGATTTGTTTTATTTTATCCATGCTTACCCTTAATGAGCATTTGAGCACACCCTTTTTATGTTTTCTTTTCCCTAGGATATAAATAAAGGTTTTAGGTAAGAAAACAAAAGGGGAAGATCTTTATGGGAGATGTTGAAGATCTTTCACCACGATTAGAAGATTACGTTACAAGTTTCCAAAGACACTAAACTATTACGTTCCTTGTGTGTCTGTTTTTGTTATGTATTAATTTTTCCGAAAAAGTATTGTAATGTCCATGTACGCCAAGCTTTGGGTCTCTATAGTTGGTATCAGAGGAAAGGTTTAGTCAACCTTTCGAAACTAGGATGAAAAAAAAATAGTGAGATCCCTATAGATATTTCTAAGGTATGTCTAGGGATGTACCTAAGGATAAGTATACGTATAGGATATAGTCCTATAACTATGGTAACGATCTTAGAATTTGACCTAAGATGTTAGATATTGAGGGTAATCCCCCTTTGTTATGTTGTTTTCCTAGCAAGATTTTTGCCTCTCACACTATTCTTTTTGGGATTTAGACAATGGAAAGAACTTGAAGGAACCGTGTTGATCAATGTAATGGACGATGCAATGATTGTCCTCCTGAAAAAACCAACATTATGGGAGATGGAGTGAAAAATCTTATTGCTATACTTACACAGGCTATGAATCATTCTGGACTTCCAAATGAGAATATGAGGGAACAATATTCTATTGAGCCCTTCATGAGGCGATGTCCTCCTTCTTTAAATGGGTCTTTTGATCCACTTGTTGCTGAACAATGGATCAGTACCATTGAAAAGATATTTTCCATACTTCGCTATTTCGAACATGATAAAGTCATTCTACTTGTTTACCGTTTAGAAGGTGAAGCAGACCAGTAGTGGACTCTAATTAAGAATACAAGTCCCCAAGATGAAATTGAGTCCATGGAATGGGACGCGTTAAAGAAATTATTTTTCAATAAGTACTTCCATGGTATTCTTCGAACAAAGATGGAGAAGGAGTATCTTGAGCTTAAGTAGAAGGATGATGAATCTGTTGGAATATACGAAGAGAATTTTACAAGACATGCAAGGTATTCATCTGGCTTTATCATCCAACCTGAAAGTAAAGTTGATCGATTTTTCAGTGGCTTAAAACCAAGTCTTTGAAAGGCATTAGCTATAAGAGACTTCAGTAGCTATGACGAAATTGTGCGTTGAGCTATCAAGGTAGAATTGGAATTTGGTGTAACATATCTATCTCATGGTTTTGAAAAGAAACGAAAGATGGAGTTCAAGGAGAAATCTTAGAAAAATGGTGAAAAGAAGATGAATGTTTCTTTATGCTCAAAGTGTGGAAAGAAGCATGGTGGAGATTGCCTAAAAGGTACTAGAAAATGTTTTAAGTGTGGAAAAGAAGGTTATCGAGCAGTTGATTGTCGAAGTAATGGGAAAAATGTTGCTAACTATGTGAATAGAGAAAAGACTACAGAGAACTCTCCACCAACACATCAATGCTTCATGTGCAAGGAAACAAGGCATTATGCTAATAAATTCCCTAATCAACGGGTTAATGATGATCAACGTGAGCAACCTCTTAAAGAAACGGATAAAGGGAAGTCTCATGTGATCACTATTTGTGATGTTGAGTATGAAAATGATTTTGTGTAATGATTAAGTGTTTATGTAATGGGATTTCAAAATAGTATCATGGAATCTCATTTATGGTATTGTGGAATTTTGGAATATCTATGTATTGGTTTTCAATTATTATATGGTACTGGTAACAATGAAAAAGTGATTGAAATATTTTTGGAAAGAAGATAAAATGCGCATATGGAAGAGATAAGGAGAAAATAATATGATAGTAATCATGAGCTCATGACTAAAATAAGGAAAAAGTGATATCATGGTTTGAGTATATAGAAATTTTGGGATTTTTGTATCTGGAAAGAGTTAACTTTTGACAGCATTCATGTTTTCACTAAGGTTCAATGGGTATTCATTCTTCAAGAGAATACATGATTAAGGTGTTCACATGTTTTTAATTTGACCAACAAGATATATCTTATGATATATGGGGGATAAATGATGGAATTCACGTGATTGTTATATGACATTTCAAGTAATCATTTTCATTATACTATAAGCTTGGACCTAAGTATTTTAGATTAGCCTAAATATTGGAATAGATTATGTTGGACATAAGTTATTATTTTTTAAGGATAGAAATTTTTTCGATATTATTGATGGGATGTTTATAGTAATGTAGTTTTTAGAAAAAAGGACAACCTGCGGGGACGGGTGACAACCCATCACGTCGGACAAGGCTGTGGGAATCGAACCCACAACCAAAGAGCGATTGACCTTTATAGCCTACCACTGGCCTACAGGAAGTCCCTGGTTAGTAGAAACTAGTTTTATTTTATTAAGAAGTATGATATATGAAGTATAAGTTCATTTTTTGAATCGTATACGATTAACCTCACCATAGATGGACTTATGTATATTTGATAACTTTTGCTAACCTTTTGTTTGAAATAGATGGAATGACACATTATTCTATCACATAACCTATTAACACTTCACAAATAACAAATTCAACTTTATTACTTTAAGAGATGAAGTGGAAATTGTTCAAGGCATGAACAACGGTGAGATTGAACCAAAATCAAGTAAAGTATTTCTTTTGATTCGAAAATTCTTCAACATTAGGGAAATGATCCTGAAAACCAAAAATGTTGTCTTGTTCCCCTTATATCCGATTAATCAGATGGTGCCTTAGATCATCACAAATCTATGGCTTTGTGATTGATGGATTTTCCATAGCCATGTTCTCTACCACTCTCCATCAGAACATGATTGTTAGATTTCTCTTCCATATCCATATTTTAACCTATGTGGAAACCCAGTGATTAGTTTATTTGGGTAACTGTTACGTTTCATACTTTAGTTTTTAATTATTGGTTTTGGTATTCCTTTTTATGATGTGGGTTTCTATTAAAGAAACTTTCAAGTAGTAAACCATTTATAACCCCGACAAATTTCGAGGGCGAAATTCATTTTAAGGGGGGGTAGAATGTAACACCCCGAGATTTTATGATAAGTATTATTTTTAATTTGTTTGATGTCATGTGTTTTATGCTACACTAAGATTATCTTGTGCTATACGCAACACCGTATTAGCTTGCAGTATACGTAACACAATTCTTGGATCGTGTTATACACAATTACAAGTTCATTTGATAGAAGTTATTCTACGCAACATTGAGTGTATATATATATATATTCAATGTATAAATGAAATATTGTTGGATTTTGTTATAGGAAACAAAAAAAGAGTCTTGCACTACACGCAACCCTGACTTGGCTTTCATTACAGGCAATCGCGACCTTCCTCGATAGCGTGTGTTGTACGCAATACCAGGTTTCACTAAACAACGATATAAGGATATAATATTATCATGAACTAGCCATTATGAATATTATTAACCACATTTTGAATTTTATAACATTATTATTCATCTTATAAATTTTCTAAAACCTTTTATGTGAACAAAATAAATATTTTGGATAAAATAAATATTTTTCAAAAAATGCAGTTTTGCCGCCTTTTGATGGCGCACCCACATTAAATTAGTTTTTGACATGTTTATAAATTAAAATTTTCAAAATAAAATTATTCATTGGAATAAGGTTATAAAATTTTATGTTGGATAAAATTTTCATATTATTCTGATAACTTTCATATTTTAATAAATAGTAAAAACACGCTATATTTTAATTTAAAACAACTTTTTTCATCGTAATAATTTATGTGGTTATATTATAATATTGAATGGATTTAAAGTATAAATATAATATATTTTTACCATTCAATATAATTTATGTCATTAGCCTTGATTTTAAATTGAATTCTTAGGTTAAATAAATTCAATCCTTTGCAATGTTTTAAACAAAAACCCATTTTCTTTCGACAACGAGATTAATTTTGATTTAATTTCTGAAACTTTTGTGTATTGAATTTGGAAAAATGGATTCCATATATGGAATAATTTGGTCAAAATTATGTTAATGAGCTACTTTTTATTTTTGGGCTTTATGAATAGTAACTACGGTAAATTTTATTTACCATAGTTAAAGGTAAATCGGGTAATTAAGAAAAAATATAAGATTATAAAATTAACCTAACTCCTGCCAAAATACTATTGGATGACTAAGAGTCGACCAATATCACCTTAGGGTCTGATTAGTATCATTTAATGGACTTTTTTCCGTGAAAATAATTTAATTATTATTAAAACCAAAGAAAGTGACAACATGTCACTTTCTTAAATCTTATAAGTATAATAATTTTAATTTAGTGATAAACTTAATGAAACTTCGAACATGAATAGTCTCCACAAATATAATAAAATTATATACATCATATGAATTAATTTATAATTTTTAGGTATTAAATAATTATCATTAAAGGTGACATAATAGTGATGTTGAAATTATTTTATTAAGAGAAATATAAAATAAATGGTTTAAAAAATATTAAAATAAATATTATATGAACTATTTAATGTGATCCACTAATTTTATTTATAAATATGACATGTTATGAATCTATTAAAGCTTTTAGTTCGAACATATATTCTGTATATTGTTTATTTAAATTCAAATAAATGAATAGTGTCAAAATTGACACTATTGTTATTTTATAAAAATAACATATTATAAAATTTTTTAACAATCACAAAAATATTTAAAAATTATAAATTTAAATTTATAGGGTCTAAATTGTATTTAAGTGTCAAATTATGGAAAATTTACAACACATATGTAATTATTTATAATAATTTAAAATCTATAATATTATTACCACAAATAAAATTAAATTGATAAATAAGGATAAATCAAGTTGATAATGTTTAAAATAGATTCCTAACATGTCTAAATTTTATTGGTTGATAGGATTACAACCCTATCTCATCTAATATTTAGATATGAGTCATTTTGGTAGTTTTCAAGTGGGGTTGGGATTTAATATAAACTAATATTTCTTATATTTCCAAAGGTGCCCCTCTCCTCCCTTGTAAAAGGGAATCTCCTCCCTCCCTTCCTCACACAAATTCGAGCCTTCAATCTCAGAAAAAACATACCAAATTCTCTTCTTCACTTCCCTATAAACATCCTAGAGGTCCTGGTCTTCTTCAAAGACCAATTTTAGTACCCTAAAAGGAGGTCTCAAAGAGGTGCTTCAAAGAAGAGGTAATGTCTGTTACCGATTCTTTCAACATTATTTCTTCTTCCACTTTTTCTTATTTAGTTGTTTCATTATGAAGTAATAACATCAGTATCACTCATATACTGATATGTTATTATAAGTATGAAACAACCCTATTTCACCATCTATCCATCCTACGGAAAATGAAATCACCGCGCATGCGTACGTACGGAATACCGTCTCCACGCCGTGGTGTAATCTACTTTCCCACCAACACCTTACTCGGATGGGTATAATGGTGAAAATAAATAACTATATATGATTATTGTAAAGTGGTATTTATTCTGAAATAGTATACAGACACTCCAATACAATTCCACGATCATGGAAATGATATCATCGCTCGAGCGTGTGTACGGACTATCGTCTCCACGACGCGATGAGATTCGTTATCCATGTTAACCATTTAAGAATGATTATAAAGTATATATAAGCAATTATAATGAAATATATGACATTAAAAAGCTACTATATTTATTTATATATATATATATATGTCATCTACTTAATTCCATTCAACTCAATAAGGAAATGAAAACAACGTTCATGCGTACGTACGGCCTACCGTCTCCATGAACGGTGTATTTCTTTCCATTTATCAATCTATTATATATACGTATATTCTGAATATATATTATATATAAATAATGTTTTATATTCTATAATTAAGTAATCATGATCTAATTAATCATATGAATAATTACAAGTCAAAACACGGACGACAATTGAAACGATTTTACCCAAAACGCTCTTTAACATTGAATTTAGAAAAGAACGGGTAATATAAAGTCATAATTGAACCATATATGATATCATAACAATTAATATGATTCTATAATAAGTCAATGACATTATTTAAATCATTATACAGGAGGTTCGGATACATACAAATCATATCGGACATAAGGTAAGGGATAATTTTGAAAATCTCATTTTTATCCGAGATTTCTTATTCGTAAGTATTTACTGGGGTTATATTTATCATCCATGTCCCTATTTTCTAAAAATGGTTTCATGTATGATTAATGTACTTTTTACCCATTTTTTACTTTTACTACATGGTATGTATGGAATCTTTCTTTTACGAGGTACTTTTTTGACTTTTCCGGCAAAAGTACGAGAAGAATGTTTTTTTAACTTATACGACACGAACAGATTTTTACGGTTTTATAAAGCCTTATTTTCATGAAGATTCCTCCATAAGATTTTATGACTATTTTCTACAAAATCCTTTTCTTTTAAAATTGCATGACATTTTGTGGAAAGAGATTGATTTTGAAGAAGAAAGGATATTTTCCTCAAGAATTCATTTCAAGTGTTTTATCAAAACCATTTTCCATCTAAGATGACATTATTTCATATGTGTATGTTTCAAGTATCATGTCTCTATGATTTACATGGTTTTTCTTTTCTTATTATGAAATGATATCCATTTATTTTATATGGTTTATGTGATGATGGGATGATGTTTATGAAACCCATTTTATTTATAGGTTTATTATGAATGATGTATGTTTATTTTGTGGCACAAGAATGATTTCATTATGAGATGGGTGGGACCTATATCTCCCTCCAATGAATTGGGTAAATATTTATTTCTCATGAGATAGACATGGTTGGACTGGTAAGTTAATCCCATTCAGTGTTACAGGACTGAAACAAGGAGTGAACTCGATTCAGAAAGGGACTCTGTCCACTAAGATGGTCTTGGCAGCAACGCCTTGGCTACTATGGAAATCATGACATGTGCTGAATGGTTTCCACAATTACATGTTTTACTCCCATGCTATTTTATCATGATTAATGTTTCTTTATGATCTATGCCTTACGTACTTCCATTTTTTATGTCATTGCTCAAGCTTTTGATGTTTAAACATTATGTTCATGTTTTTAAGTTCAAATGTATATGATTTGTTTTATTTTATCCAAGTTTACCTTTACTGAGCATTTGAGCTCACCCTTTTTATGTTTTCTTTTCCCCAGGATATAAAGAAAGGTTTTAGGTAAGAAAACAAAAGGGGAAGATCTTTATAGAAGATTTTTAAGATCTTTCACCACGATTAGAAGATTACGTTACAAGTTTCCAAAGACACTAAACTATTACGATCCTTGTGTGTCTATTTTTTTTATGTATTAACTATTTCGAAAAAGTAATGTAATGTCCATGTACGTCATGATTTGGGTTTCTATAGCTGGTGCCTCCCCCGGTGCATCAACTGGGATAGGGCCCTATAATGAGGCCACATCACTCGGTGGGATGCCAGTACGTACAACTCTCGGGGCTCTAGCTGGTCATCCGTGGGGAGGCATCCTGAAAAAAACAAACATGACATGGTCAAATGATTTATACCTGGTGAACTAACCTGGTTTGATATATTTTAATTGAAATCCTATGAAAACACACACGCAATTAGTGTTTTCTTGCACAAAGTCGGAAATTAGTTGTCAGGGTCCTGGCATATTGATACGTCGGCCGATCGCACCAACACTGGACTCCCTGAACTAAACACCACTCTTGGTACCGTTAACACTATTGCTTCACAGAAAGAAAATATCAGAGTTATAAGTTTTGCGGTAGAACCGACTCCTCTAATACCAATTTGTCACAACCCATCCTTGGGGCCCGTGCCGTGACTACCCCAAGCCCGCCTTCCATAGGCCAGGGACTGGCGACTAGCACCAAAGGCGTAAATCCCGATAACTGGAAAGGCATTGCCTTTATAAAAGTAAACAAAACAGCACAGAGTACAAGCGAAAGTAATACACTAAGTAAAAAAGAAAGTGATAAAGAGTAAAAAGGGATAGAATACAAACCCAACTGAAAAGTACAACTACAACTGAAAGAAAGTATAACAGAAAAGACAAACAACTGGAAGAAAAGAAGCAGCTCATGGGTCGTCCACCTCGGATCCTACCAGAAGGGTAGGTAGAGATAGAACAACTCCTAGATCATCCACCACGGATCCTACCTGAAGGGTACGTATAGATATCCTCCACAACGCTCTCACCCATCAACCTCTTCCAAGTATCTTCTCATCGTGAATTCCACCACCAGGTACCGTCCAGTCCTCGAACACTCGGCTTCCGTCAGCGCTGCCTGTAGTCTGCAACCAACACAACGAGGTGCGGGCATAGCCCGTGAAAGGGTGAGTATACGATACTCAGTAGGGACCCCGAGACCCTCAAGGTCTCACTAAATCCAACAAGGAGAACCACAATGAAGGATCTCAATAGATAACCCTTACTTAGGAATAAGCCCATACTTATACTTAAGTTATCAAGTAACCCATCTCAATCATGAGGTAACACAAAGGTTATGAAATCAATGGATAACCACTACCTAGGTATATTCCCATACATATACATAAGTTATCAAGTGACCCATCTCAATCATGAGGTAAACACAAAGGTCATAGACTCAGCTCAAACCAGGATTTTCATTATCGAAACCGTAACTACTGAAGAGCTCTGTCTCTGATGAGTATAGTGATATTGTCACGACTCCGAGGTACTTCTCACTAACCTAAGACTGTTGAGGTAGTCCTCCTGTCGTGTACCGCGGGTCTGCCACCTCACAAAGTAGTGCTCCTCCTCCATGGGTCTGCCACCTCACACAGTAGTGCTCCCCCTCATAGCCTACAGAGGTACTCCTCCTGTCGAGTACCTCGGGTCTGCCACCTCATAATGTAGTGTTCCTCCTCCATGGGTCTTCCACCTCAAAAATTAGTGCTCCCCACTAGGCTATGCAAGTCACTCCGAATCGAATCAAAAAAGTAGTCATCAGGTCTTAGCCAGCTACACGGTCTCCATACTCTGTATGCTAGTCTTTGGGAGGGTCCGCTCCACACGCTACAGGTCGATACTACAAGTATAAAAAATTCCCACTAAGAAGTATCTCAAAGAACTACCTGGTCATAGGGGCCTCAACACAACAGACGACACGTTAATCGGACGCCCGGTCTGTGAGTTATTAGCATTTTCGTCCCAGGGGCCCGATTGGTTTCGTGTACGAACCAACCCAACCGTATCTCAAATGTACCCCAAACTCACATAGGGTATACTCATAGGTACTATTTCTCGACATGACCACCAACGCCGCTGACGGTTCGTCAAACGGACATCCGATCTGAATGTTATCGGTTTTTCCGTTCTAGGGGCCCGGTTGGATTTTGGGTACAATCCAACCCTTCCATACTCCAACTACATCCAAACCTCGAGCGAAGTAATCCAAATGGTCCGTATCACTAATAGGAATCCAACAAAGTCGACGGCACGTCAATCGGACGTCCGGAGCTCAAGTTATAGGCGTTTCCGCTCCGATGACCCGATTGGTTTTCTGTTCGAACCAACTCGGCCGCACCCAAAGTTCTCTGAAACCTTTAGTGCAAAATACCAAAACGACCGCCTTGATCCAAGAATCGCGTCGCAACTGACAGTGCACCAATCTGAGGTACATATCCCATGTTACGGGCATTTGAATGAATCTATCCGAAAATAGGGGGTTTGGGCCCGGTCCGACCCGGCCCAATACCCCCCTGGGTCTGCCCGAACCGGGTCGACCCGACCCGGGTCCAGGTCTGGCCCGGCCTGGGTAACCCGGTGCAGCCGGTCTGCGTAGCCAGCATGGAGCGGGGGGTTACAACCCCCCGGTTGAAGAAACCGGCGCAACATTAATTCGCGCCGCCCTGCCTCCAGAAGGGCTAAGCCATTCCGGTTTGGTCCGCCGCCGCGGCTCAGCCGTGGCGGTTATGCTCCGGTGGCGCGTCGCCGGCGTCGCTATGCCAGTGTGGCGCACCGCCGCTGTTTTCTGCAGACCACCAGACGCGCTCCGGTGGTCTGTTTCGCTCTCCGTCTTCACCAGCGGTCCTCCTGGGACCCGATCTTCACTGCGAAGGGATTCAAACGCCATTGCAGCCCACTTCGTCATTGCACATCGATCCGCACGTCAATAAAAAAACTATGGAGTCTTCGAATCGCCTCTACGACCTCAACTCCGACCACGGTTTCGTTCGGCCTCAACGGCGCGGTGCGACGGCGCCACGCTTCTTCGCCGTGTTCCTTCTTGTTTCCGCGTGGTGCGACAACACCGCGTCACCTTCATTCGAGCCACAACAAGTATGACAACAAGGGGGAGGAGGGTCGGCCGTGTTTGTGTGGGCCGACCTCCTCCCGTTATAATGATAGCAAGCGACCAACAATTATCAACAAAGTTCATTAAACAAAACTTGAACGAAGATTAAACCCCTACCTAGAAATTTGACGTCACACATCATCGAGTCGCGGAATTTGAAAGCCGTGGTAGAACGGTATTGATTCTATCGATGTTAGAAGAAGAAGAAGAACATTTTTGTTGGCATTGGTCTCCACGGTCGGCATCTCGTTCTTCGTCGAGGAAGGGTGTCATTCTTTGATAAGGAAGAATTGTTCTTCATTGAGAAGGCGTCGTTCTTCAACGAAGAGGAATTCTCTTATTCTTCTTCTTCTTCTCACAAGAACTCTCTCCAAATTCTCTGACACAAAGTGTGTCCCAATATAAAATAATGACTCACCAATTATTTTATTAACACATTCCATTTGAAATTCAATACTCAACACTTAATTAATTAATTGAGGAGACTCAACAAATAAATTAAGGTGTGTGTTGGCTTAAAATAATTAAGAGGGAGATTGTGAAAGGAAGAAGTTACACAAATTAAGAGGAGGTTACCAATTAATTCAATAGGTGAGTTAGCAAGAATTTATTAAAAAGAGTAGGATGTGAAAAGTCACATTTAAAACCAAGGGAGTTTATGGGGGTTATAATAAATTCAAGGGGTTATGGTCTCGTGTGGGACCCACCACACTAAACTCTCCTATGGGAGGTTAGGTGGGTGTGGGCCCCACCTCCTACATATTCACACATGGGAAGTTGGGTGGTTGTGGAACCCACCAACAACTTCCCATGGTAGATTCTAACTTCCTTGAATATCTAAAATAAAATTGTTCACAATTTTATTTATTTCTTCCTTAAACCCCAAAATTTAACTTCTTTCCCCGAACAAACGCACCTACTATAAAAGTACACTAAAGCAAAAAACTGGTGCTGCGGTTTCATCGGTGCCCTCAGATTTTGATTCCGAGCACCAGTTCAAAAGTTAGAAAAACCCACTCATTCGTTCACTGAACATACCCAAGCTAAACTTCGGAAAATGATTTCGTGCACACCGGGCCTCAGAATCAGGTGCCGTCAGAAACTGTGTTCTTGTAAAATCCCAAAGAAATTAAGAAAAAATTTTCCTTGAAATTTCCGGTTCTTTACGTGGGGGGGGGGGGGGGGGGGGGTTACACCCCTTGTCTTCCGAACGACCGGTGTATGGAGGCGGCGCGGTCTCCGCGGGACCCTTCAGGTCCTGCCTATAGTGCGAACTGGCGGCCAACTCAACTAGTTTCCCCTAGCTCCTCCACCATGGTGCAATGACACCATAGTTCTACTGGCCTACACGCAGCGCGACGGCACTGCGTTGCCTCTGCCACGGCCCAGCCTGGCCACGCCCTCCAGCACCCTCCTCGCGGCGCGATGGCACCGTTCTCATCGTCCACCCGCTGTGGCCCTCCTAGCAATGACCCCTTCTTCCAGTGCGGTGTGATGGAACCGTGCCCCTCCAAAACCGTCATGGCCCGCCTGGCCGTGGCCCGGTTCTCTGCACAGCGCAACGGCGCCACACCCCTTCAACAACCCGGTGGCCCCTTCCCCACTGGTTTCTCTCGTGGTCTGCCTCCGTCGTCAAAAAACATGAACAACCAAAGGGGGAGGGTCGGGACGTGTTCATGAGGTCTGATCCCTCCTCGTCATGGAAATAACATTTGGCATTTCATAATCCAGAAATTTGAAGGACGAAGAACCGAGGTTAGAACTCATATATAAAATAACTCAAATCCCCCAACCTTGAGTTTGGTGATGGATGATGGAGTCACAGAAGGCGAACGTCATTCCGTCAATGTCGGAAGAAGAATAGCTCAGAGAAGATGAGTCGAGATGACGTCATCAGCGTACTTTGAGGGCGTCGATGCTTCCCTTTCATTCCCCGGTTGAAGAAGGAAGAAGATGGTGTTCGTCATTCTTTAGAGGTGAGGGGCGTTCTTTGTGTTCTTCATCGAGAGGATAAAGTTCTCTCAATTCTTCCAAGTTTCTCCAAGGCTCCACCAAAATAGAGTTTACAAAAAAAAAGAAATAATAGCTTGAATATTATTTTATTATTGGCATGAATTCAAAAGAATTCAAAATGTGAAAATAAATTAAGTGAAGGAGTTGGCACTTTAATGAGGGTAAGGTGAAGAGTCTCCCCACTTAATTGCGGGTTCAAAGGGGGTTAAGTGAGTTTAAAGCCCGTGTGGGCCCACCTTGATAATATCCTCTAAAGGGAGGTTATGTGTGGGTGGGCCCCACAACTAACCTCCCCTTGGAGGTTTTAACTACCAAGAAATAAAATCCCATGAATTTAAAAAAAAATTCCCTGGAATTTCTTGGTCTTTACATTTAATGTAACAATTGGGTCCTAGTGACAGCACGGTCACCCCACCTTAACATGGCCATCGGGTCCTGGCCTGCAAGGTACCAACAGTTTCCCCACAGACACGTGGTCACCACTGTGACGCCCAACCACATGCCCGTGTGGGCCCCACCTTGATAATATCCTCCCAAGGGAGGTTATGTGCGGGTGGGCCCCACCAGTAACCTCCCCATGGAGGTTTTAACTACCAAGAAATAAAATCCCATGAATTTTAAAATAAAATTCCACAGAATTTCTAGGTCTTTACATTTAATGTAATAACTGGGTCCCAGTGACAACACAGTCACCCCGCCTTGACATGGCCATCGGGTCCTGGCCCACAAGGTACCAACAGTTTCCCCATAGACACGTGGTCACCACAGTGGGGCCTACCCACATGCCTGAATGGGTCATCTGATTTATGACTGTCCGCACATGTCAACATATGTCCTTTCATGTGTGCTTTGTCCTCACTCACACACACCTTGGGAAAGGTCCCAGTAGGCCACCCATCCTGATCACTATTCCAGGCCAAGCATGCTTAACTGTAGAGTTCTAATCAGGTAGGCTTCTGAAAAGGAAGGTGCACCTTGTTGACATGAGTCATATCATTTAGACATTTAAGCCTTTATCATTTGGGGGTGTTACAATCAACCCCATTTAGAGCACAACATCCTCATTGTTGGTCCTACATCTAACCCAGGTAAAGCATTGCACCTAAGGCTGGGTACCACCTCTGATACCAAATGTAACAACTAGGCCCCGATGATAGCACAGTCACCCCGCCTTAACATGGCCGTCGGGTCCTGGCCCGCCAGGTACCACCAGTTTCCCCACAGACACGTGCTCCCCACCCTGGGTCCCACTTACATGCCCGAACGGGTCATCTGACTTATGACTTTCCCCACAGTCCAACACATGTCCTTTTCAGTGTGCTTTGTCCTCACTCACACACACCTTGTGAAACTTACAAGTAGGTTACCCATCTTGATCACTACTCCAGACCAAGAACACTTAATTTTGGAGTTCTAATCAGGTAGGCTCCCAAAAAGGAAGGTGTACCTTGTTGACATGAGGTTTTCTGGTCTCCCTACAAGCCTGAAAACTCTCACCACAGCCTCCAGCCAATCCTCATCCTCCTGTGGGTCCGTCTTTCCCTGGAACCTGGGTCGCCTCTGGCGTTGGAACTCATACAATGCGCTCAAGCATCAAGCATCATCTACTGCTGGGGCTGGTGGCATCAGTGGCCCAATGTGAAGTGGTACCACTGGTGCCTCCGCTGGTAGAGGGCCCTGCACCAAGGCCTCACCGCTCGGTGGGCTGTTAGAGCGAACAACTCTCGGGGCTCTAACTGGTCATCCATGGGGAGGCATCCTGAAAGAAATTGATATGAAACGATCATAATTCATTTTTGACGTGTAGGAATTATACATACCTCATTCTGATACACGATGTTCCTAATATGACTCAATGTGCTTGTTATTAGTTTAAAATTGACATTTTAATACAAAGAAGGTGTCACTTAATTAAAACTAAGAAAACAATCATATTTTATTGATAATTTAGAAATATGATTCATAATTAATTTGTGACATGTAGTAAATAGCCTCACATAAAGACCAAACAAGATGATACCTGTATGACTTAAAGTGCATGTTTCTAGTTTAAATTGAAATTTTAGTAAAAAAACATGCATACTCAAAACCAAAAAAGCACATTTGTATTGTTTTGATACTTTAGGAAAATGATCCATATGTCATTTAGGACATGTAAGAATTAGATGCACCTCAATCTGATTCACTGTGTGACCAGTGTGACTCCATGTTCATTTTTATTGAAAATTGACATTAATTTTTGTAAAAGACAACTAACATACTCCAAACTGGGAAAACACATTTAGATTATTTTGGTAATTTATAAAATTGATCCATAATTAATTTTTGACATGTAAGAATAATTTTCAATTTAATCCAATACATGATGTGTCTATTATGACTCAATGTGTCCTACATCTGTTAAAAATTGACATTTTAATAAAAAAAAGTGTCCCTCACTAAAAACCAAGAAAACAAGATCATATTTTCTTGATAATTTTGGAAAATGATTCATAATTAATTTGTGACATATAGAAATTAGTCTCATGTAAAACCCACTCATGATGCCACCTGTATGACTCAAAGTTCACGTTTCTGGTTTTAAATGTTGTTTTATTAAAAAGCACTAATGGTGTACTCAAAACCGAGGTAACATATTATTATTGTTTTGATAGTTTAGTAAAATTATTCATAAGTTATTTAGAAAGTGTATGAATCATCCACATCTAAATCTGACACATGGTGTGACTTGTATGAATCCATGTGTGTCTTTTCAATGTATAAGTCTCATTTTAGTTTAAAACACACACCACATCGCCAAAACGGAGAAAAAATCCTAGATTATTTTTTCACCATTATATATGGAATTAATTAATTTATTTCTTTATAAAGTGTATCTAATACTTATTTAGTTAATTCTCATTGAGATAATGCTTGAATATGAATAATAAATGGCATGTGACGTGAAAAAATCAACCATAACGCAATCTGATACACATTGTTCCTGGTATGAATCCAATATTAGTTTAAATTTAAACATTATATTTGATTTATTTCTTTATATTATTACTAACATAAGTATTGTTTTTATTATATAGGTGTTTTATTTTTCTTGACCAAGGGTGGTTATTTCTTTTATATTGGTGTGTTTTTCTCAATAATAGTGTTTTTTTCTTGTATTTGTGTTGGATATTTTATTTCATTAAAATTTTGAATTTATATCTGGTTTTTCTAATTTATGGTGTTATTTCTAATACTATAGTGTGTAGTTATATAACACTTTAGTATTCCCTATTTTGGGTGCTGCAGTGAGATGTAACATCACACTATAATATTATCCTTTATCATCACTACAAAATGCATTGATAAAGGGTCCCTTTATCTGTGAATTTAGTAGCGCTGATAAAGGATACCAATACTAGTGCATTTATTAATGCTGATAAAGGACCCCTTTATCAGCAGTAAATAATTGTGCTGATAAATGGTGTTGTTTATCAGTGTTTCTAAAAGTACTGATAAAAGGGTGATTTATCATCACTATTTTCACTGTTAAAGCAACCCTTTATCAATGATTTTCTAGCACTGATAAAGCCTAGAACTTTTAACTACACTACAATAGTCAAATCATTTTTATAACAATTAAAGGCTTATTTCAACACTATTAAAGGCCTATTTTTAGTAGTGGAACAATGAGATTATGGTAAATCTATGAGACTATGAGAAGCTTTGTGAATGAGAAAATTTCACTAGAGAATGATGAATATTGTAGCATTATGAGAATAACTGATGAGGTTTTCGAAAAGGCTATTGGTAGTGTGGGATCTTTGTGAAAGAAAAATTCTATAAAGATAAGGCTACTCATCTTTAAAACAAAAGAAGAGGTTCTGAGAAAAGACTGAATCTATATGAATTTTAGAAGGATGGGAGATTTTTGAATCATGATTTATTTTCCATCTTGGGCACTGTGAAAAGACTTTTTAAGTATTAACTAATGATAAGGATTTTTAGAAGTGTATGTTTTGTAAAGATCGAGAGTTTACCAAGGACTTAGTGTTCTGAACATTTTGTGAGCTTTGTGATGGTTGGGAGCTTTGTGAAGGTGTGATATTTTTTGAATGTTTGAATTTATTTGAAACATAAATGGGGTTTCAAGAAAGTTGGGAACATCAAAAACAATATTTTTAAACATATAGTTTAAGTGAATTGTTTTTTAAAGTCCATTAACTCTAGAATACAATGCAAGTAGAGTCTTATGATAATTAGGGAAAATTAATTAAATTCCAAATCTACTAAGGAAAACCTCAAGTCATTAAACTGATTAATAATTTATACAAGGTAGTTAGTTATCTTGGGGGAGTCAATAGAAGTGTTCCTATAGAGGCAAGGTTATATATATAAAATTATTGTAATGGTAGTGTTCTTGGAATAGAGGGACTTTGTTTGATCCTTTTTACTCCATAATAACCATTAAAGTTTAGTGGCTTTAGGTATGAACAAAAAATTGTTTTCATACACTCCTCTGACTACCCTTAATGGTGAATCATGTAAAACTGTTGTGTTATCTCTCTATATATGGATGTTTAATAATTATAAGATTTCATCTGATAGGTTTTACAGGTTCCTACAAACATGGAAAAAATATCCTTTATTTTAAAATAAAATGTTGACACCATGATTTACCCCTCCCCTCTCAGGTTGTTCTAGGGTCTAGCAAGTGGTATTAGAGGGTATGGGTTACTGAGGTTAAATATGTCCTTTATTGTTTTCGTGGAGAATTCAGTGAAGTTTAGTGTAATTCCTCTCTTTGATGGAATAAACTTCTAGATTTTGAAGAATATGATGAGATCTCATCTATGATAAATTAGGATAGAAGTTTTTTATGCCATAACTCAGGAGATTTAGTTCACAGATGAAATATGTATTTCTATGAATAAAACATGTAGGAAAAATGATTGATTCAGATGAAAAATCTCAAAATACTCTCACTAAAACTTTATCTAATCAAATATATTTATAGGTGATGAGTTTCACTTCATCCAAGTTTATGTGGGAGAAACTGAAAAATATATATTAATGAGATAACAAAGTCAAAGAGTTGAAACATGGATTATTGTGAAATTATATTGATGATCTAAAAATGAATCCAGATAAAATTGCAGATAGTTTCTTTAATCACATAATTGATTTTTTTGGAGATATTCGAGGACTTGGGGAAGAAATTAAGGATATTGAAATTGTGAGGAAATTTTAAAGAAGGTTCGAACCTCTGTTTAATCCTAAAGCATCTTCCCTTGAAGAAAGATATTTATCTAAGCTTACTCTAGATGAACTGTTAGGTAGTCTGGTGGTTTATGAATTGATTGTAAAACTATAAGATGCATTAACTCAATTAAGAAAAGAAATCACATTCAAATCCATGAAAAAACATTAGATTTATAGAGTTAAACATAATGGAGATGATGTGGAATATGAACTTTTTTTTATTTTTCCAAGAAATTCAGGAGAGGAAAAGAGAGATTTTAAGGAAAGAATACATTGTCTTTTTTTGGTGTGGTAGAGTAGGGAACATTCCATCTCAGTGCTCAAGGAAATTTGATTATGTATAAAGTGAATTAAAAAACATGAATAAGCCTCAAAAGAGGTTCCATTTTAAGGGAGACTTAAATTCATCAATTAAATGATTGAGAAATATATTTTTCTACAAATAATAACAACATGATAATAAAATTTTTTAGGATGTAGAACTATAGTTTAAATTTGAACCTGAAGCATCCATGATGGCTATAGTAGAAAAGGTAGAACATACAAAAGATAAAGGTAAAAGGATTATGGGTGTTGTTGATCACAAAGTATAACTTTAGGGTTCTCTTGACAATCATGACATTCATATGATGAAAAATAGTAATATTAGAGATATACTAAATGAGTCATTAGAGTATGTTGATCAGATTGAATCAGGAATTGATCTTTTAGAAGGATATATAGAAGAACATTTAACAACTCTTAAAAGTTTAAAAGAGGTTGTGTAATATAATATTAGGATTAAAGAGAAGTAAAAAGTCATCAATTACCTTACATTGAGACTATTGTAAAATGATAAGATAGTTTAGGTACTTGAATAAGAATTTGTTACTTTAAGGAGTAAACTAGAAACTCAATCAAAATGAAAGGAAACAAAGAAGAAATTACAGTTTGGAAATTTTTCGATAGAGTGATTTTAGAAAAATTTAAACATGGTTGTGAAGGAGTTGATTAGGCCTTTAATGATAATAAATCTATATTTATTGAGAGAAGTGAAATTGCATGTGTTCGAGAAACATCAAATTCTAGAAATGGGATGATCCAAAATAATAGGAATTAGAAAGTTTTCTTTATCACAAAGGCGCTTATTGTCCCAAAAAATAAATTTTCCAATAAAATAGAAAAGGTAGATGAAAATAATTCTAATGTTTTATTAGAATATATTCGGTTAAATAACTTTACAAAATAAGGGTACATGTGGAGGAATGGTAGTTAGAAGATATATCCCCTTATGAAATGTCAATTATGTTATTTTTGGGCCATACCATATCTTACTGTGAAGAGGCAAGGATCTATCTAAATGGGGAAGTTACTAAAGGTCAATAAAGTAGAATGAGACCATATTATTTATCCTATATAATAAATGGTTTCTATGGATACTATTTTCACCATTCTATCTATGGTCAGAAAACTATTCACTAAAGGCTGATAAATGGTGGGAAAAACCTACAGAACTCATAGATAATTAAATACCCATCAACCATGTAGAGTTATTGTTGAAAATAGTTATTCAACGTTTTAAAAATAATATGTGTACGATGAACCCATGTATATATAATATGTATTGGAAATGTCATCTTTATCCTCCACTCAATCAAGAATCACATGGAAAGAAAATAAAAAGATCAAGAAAGACAATTTTATATAAATATATCTCAAAGAAACAAAGAAAAGTAGCACCAATATTATTGATATCAGATGCTCATATCCCATGATGGGAAATGAATATCTTTTAAATAATGTTAATAAAGGGTTGATGGAATAGTGGGATTTGACAATGAGTGTGCAGTAAAAATTAAGGGAAGTAAAAATAAATAACTTGTAAAGAACAAGCTAAGGAAAGATGAAGTTATCTATATTGACAGTTTTCATCATAATCTCTTGTATGTGAGTCAAATCTCTCATTCAAGACCATAAGTTCCAATTAATTAGAAGGAATACACAATCAAGGGAAATACATGTATTTTCCTCATGAAAAGATGAAGAATATATCTCAACTTATACAATGTTTATACTAAAAATACCACTTGTTTCATAATAATTGAAGAAGAAAACGACTTGTGGAACTAGAGTTTAGGTCACATTATTCAACAGATAATGGAACACATATCAATTCTGACGTTTTTTTTGAAATTTCCAATAATAATCGTGATCAAGAAAACATAGGTGGCACATGCATGAGAGGAAATATGGACAAAAGTTCAAATCGGTCGAAGAACAAAAGGGCATCGAATATGATTTACCTCATCCACATAGACGTATGATGTCTAATGAATGTAATTGGAACATATGGATAGAGACACTTATTTATTTTTACTGATGGTTATAGTGGAATAGATTGTGTTATGTTTATATAGAGGAAATGAAAAGTTCTTGATTGCATGAAGAGTTATCATTAAAGACCTAAGATTGAAACTAGCTGTACAATCAAGATTATATGATTTGATTATAGAGGATAATACATATCCCTTGAAATTGATAATTACCTAAAAAACATGGGATAAAGTATGAGGGGCCTCGAGTGTGAAACACCTTGGTAAAATGGGATCATTGAATGGAGAAATCGATTGGTGAATAATATGTCTAGAACCATGCTGATTGAGAGTCAGGTTTCTCATAATTACTAGAAAGAGTCAATTTATGTATCTGTGTACACTCAAAATCAAACATGTCTTTTCATAGGAGAAATCGAGACACCATATGAGATATGGTATGGAAGGAATCCCTCTATGAAGTATTTTATTGTTTTTGGAAGCAAAAATTTCATCTGAAAGAAAAAAGGAAATCAAGGATTGTATGCTAATGTTATAGATGAGGGGATATTCCTTGGATATTAAATTAAGTGTAAATCTTACAAATTTTTTAATAATCATATTAAAAAGATTGTGGAAATAAATGATGTCAATATCATTGAGGATAAAAATATAAATAACTCTAGGAGATAACATGTCGATATGATTGTAAATGAAGAAGAAAGTAGAAAAGGGACATATTAAATTGAATAAAGAGAGTAAGGATTGAAAAATTTTTAGGGTTTAAAAAATTATTAGAATTATGAAGAAGAATCAGAAGAGGAAACCATTGTTGAAAAAACTTTTCTGGAACCTCACAAGAGAAATATAAGTGAAGAAATTGATCAATCCAACATCATTGAGGATTGGACTGCACCAACACAAACAGGGAGAATAAGGAATGAAACACATCTTTCCTTCTTATCAATTGTAGATCCAGCCTCGTTTGAATAAGTTGAAAAGGATGAATCACTTGCTAAGGAAATGAATGAAGAACTAGATCATATTGATAAGAACCAAATATGGGATCTTTTTAAGATACATGTAAATAAAAATTTTATTGGAAAAAGGTGGATTTATAAAAACAAATTTTATGGTCATGCGAATTTTATCAGAAAAAAAGTAGACATGGTGTGTAAAGGTTATGCACATATTGAAGGCATTGATATTGAAGAAAATTTTTCTCCAATATCTAGATTGGAGTCAATCAGGATCTTCTATTATAAGTAAATTCAAATAAGTTACAATGTTTATCTGATGAATTTCAAAAAATAATTCTTAAATGGTGTTCTTGAAGAAGTAGTATACATTAAATGAAAAGTGGTATTTTTATTACAAATGAGGTGACAAAGGTTTTTAGATCAAACAAGGCTCTCTATGTTCTAAAGAAGAATCAATGAGCATTATATTATCAATTTTATTCTTATCTAGAAAGATATAATTTAAAGTAGGAGGTGTCAACCATAATCTCTCTTTGAATAATTCTCATAAAGATCAATTTATGGTGCTTGTGTTTGTGGATGATATTATTTTTTTCATAAGTAGGCATGTATCCGTGGAATAATTTTCTAATCATATGAAATCTGAATTTTAAATTTCTATTGTTGGTGAACTTTCATACTTTTTCAAGCTACATGTGGTTAAAAAGTAGGATTATAACTTCATTTCTTAGAAAAAATATTATAGAGATCTGCTAAATAAATTCAAAAAGAAGGAATCCAAACCATTTCCAACTTCTCTTTTTGTCAGAAAAAACTTGGAAAGAATGAGGATAAAAAATATGTGGATCTATCTTTGTATTGGAGGATCACTAGAGGTTTATTATACTTGATTGTAACATGGTCAGATATCATATTTTTAATATTCTCAGTGGATTGATTCCAAAGTAATCTAAAGGAAAGAAATTTTTAATATTTTAAAAGAATCATGATGTATATTCAGGGTACTAAAAATTTTGGCTTATACTTTGCACCAAGTAGGGATAATAAATTGTTATTATTTTATAATGCAGATGGGTTGTATATGTGGTGGATCAAAATTACACAAGTGGTGGTTCATTATTAATTGTAAAAAAAAATTTTGGCTTGTTGAGAAATAAATAAGAAAGAACTTTTTGTAGTATGGCTAAAGAAGAGTAATCTCTTCTATAAAGGCAAGTAGTCATATGTTGTGGATGAAATAAAAATTTAATGTTATTGGTGATGAGGTGAAACAACTAATGTGTATTCATTATGAAAACAAGAGAATGATCAATATTAAAAAGAGTCTGGTTCAATGCTCCTGTACCAAACATATTGGGATTATATATCACTTCATCAAATAAAAAGTTGAACAAGGTCTGATTAAAATGGAGCATGTGTTAATTGATTAGCCTATCGATAACATCCTAACCAATCAATTGGTAGCACTAATGTTTGAGAAACATCAGTTGAACCTTGGTGTTTAGCCACCTCCCAGGACAAAATAGGTTACAATTAGTCCCCTTTACCCATTTGTGTTAAATGTTTTAATCTATTTATCGATGTGATATAGGTCTGTGGGGGTGATACAATCCATGGAGAGTTTTTTTTCAGTATTTAAAGTTCACATACCGGTTATTTGGGTTTATTTCCATATGGGGAGATAATTGAAATTCAAGAAAATATATGTTTTTGGGGTTGGTTGGTCAGTGGTCTATCGAGGAATGAAATTCACTTTTTCCACTCTAGGTTTCTACATCGATATCTTCTCACATAGATATAGAGTGATGGATGAGTTATTTCATGTTAAGGTTTTTGGTCAAGGATATTTATTTATTGAATTTACCTATATATTTCTAACAAACCCAAGGGGGAAGATTATTGAAACCAAGGCCTTCCACAACTAAAAATTTTGTATCATTTTTGTTTACTGTCAATCCAAAATGGGTTGAGATGGTAGTTTGCAAGGCAAGTGATTTTACAGTTTATATGGAATCAGTGCTAAAGGTGGCATCATTTCACAGAGTTTTCCAAATTTTTGGAGATTAGAATTAGGAGGAAGGAGAATACTTTGAAAAAGGTGGTTTTCTAGGACTAACTATTCTGAAATGTCATAAAGGAATGGATTTCAAAAATATTGGAGTTTCGTGAAGGTATGATGCTTTATAAAGGCATCCAACGTTGAAAAGGTTTGATGGTTCATGAATGTGAAATGAGATGTTAGTAAATCTATGAGACTCTGGGAAGCTTCATGAATGGTAAAATTTCACATGTTCTTTGCAAATAAAGGAGCTTCATTAGAATAAATGAAGATATTTGTGAAAAGTATTCTAGGAGTGTGGGATCTTTTTGAAAGGGGAATTCTATAAATAAGAGTCTTTTTATCTTCATAACATGTAAATATATTTTGAGAAAATATTTAATCACTCTAAATTTGAGAAGGATGGGAGTTTCATTAATTAGGAATTCTTTAAAATATTGAGTATCATGAAAAGGATATTTAAGTCTTTACTTATTCAAATCCATTTTGGAAAATGGAGTTTCATGAATACAGGGTGTTTTATGAAGACTTAGTGTTTCGTGAAGGCTGTGAACATCAAAAACTTTGAGAACTTTTCAATGGTTTGTGGGTTCATGAATGACGTAATTTATTTGAAACCTAAAGGGGATTCACAAAGGTTGGGAGCTTCATAAATTTTAGTGTTGAACATCTAGTTTAAGTGAATAGTGCTTTAAAGTGCATCAACTCTAGACTACAGTGTAAGAAGAGTCTCATGAAAATCATGAAAAAAGACTTAAATATTCAATATACTTTGGTGGCCTTTAATTTGTTAAAATGTGTAAGACTTTACCTAAGTTAGTGAGTTGGGGGTGTTAATTGAAGTGTTTCGAGTGAGGTAGGGTGAAATCCCTAAAATTCTTATAAAGGTAGTGTTCTTAGAACATTATTATTGTGTCTTATCTACTGTACTCCATAATTACTGATGAATCATAGTGGATTTAGGAAAAAATGACACACTCTCAGAGCATGCTCCTTGGTCCAACCCTTAGTGGAGATCCAAGTAAAACTGTTTGTTGTATCTCTGTATATGAATGTTTAATAACTGAATGATTCCATTAGACATGTTTTATAACTTCATACCAACATTGGAACAAGTTATGTGGTTTTAAATTCAAAATTTGACACCCTGATTCTACCCTCCCATTATTGGGTGTTGTAGGGTTCTACATGTTATATCAGTGGGTATAGTTTACTTGTGTTAAATATGTCTTCTATTGTTTTCATGGAGGCTTCAGTGAATTTTAGTGGAGTTCCCATATTTGATGTAAGAAATATATATATTTAGATTAATAATATGAGATATCATATACAATACCTTGGAATTGAAGTTCATTAAGCCATAAATTAGGGGATTCATTTCATTGATGTGATAGGTCTTTCCCTGACTGAAACAGACAGGAAAATGCATGATGTAGATTCCAAATCTCAAAAATCTCTCACTACCGCTCTATTTGATTAAATATTCTTGAAGGTTATGAGTTTTAAATCATCCAATACCATGTGGTATAAATAAGAAAATATATATTAATTCAATAAAAAGGTAAATTATAAAAAACTTCAAGTCTTTCACAAATAATTCGATGATCTGAAAATGCATCCTTATGAAAAGTTAGACAGTTTCTTTAATAACATAACTGAATTTTTTGGAGTTATTCGAGGACTTGGGGATGAAATTAAGTATAATAAAATTGTGAATAAAATAATCAGAAGTCTCCCAACTAGTTATAATATGAAATTATCATCCCTTAAGGAAAGAATTTTTCTTATAGTTTTCTTAATGATTTGTTACATATTCTGGTGGCTAATGAAATGAGTGTCAAACCAAAAGATGCATCAACTAGATTAAACAAGGAAATGAAATTCAAATACATGTGGAAAACCTAATATTTCTAAATTTAATAATGTATGAGATACCTAGGAATATGAACTACTTTCTCTTTTTTCCTTGGAATTCAATAGAGGAAAATGGATAGTTAAAGTAAATATTCAATTGTATTGTTTTCAATGTGGTAGAGCATGAAACATTTCCACTCAGTGCTCAAGGATATTTGATGTTGTAGAAATTAAATAAAGAATCATGGAAAACCCTCAAAACAGGTTCCATAATAAGGTGTAATTAAACTCAAAAAATAAATTATAGAGAAATATATTTTTCTACAAAGAAGAACAAGATGATAATGAATTTTTAGTGGATGTAGAACCAGAGTTTAAATATGAAACCAAAGCATCCATGTTGGCTATAGCTGAAAAGATAAAAAATACAAAAGATGATGATAATAAGATGATTAGTGTTGTTGATATCATGGTTAGAACTTATGGGTGCTCTTGAAGATATTGAAAATAAAATAAATAAAAACATATATATGAGATCTATTATGAAAGAGACATCAGTGTATGTTGATCGACTTGAAGAAGAAATTGATCAACTAGATTGATAGAAAGGAGAACATTTCACAAACCTTGAAATCTTGAAATAGGTTGTGGAATTTAAACTCATGATTAAAGAGTAATAAAAAGTAATAAATAACAATACATAGAGGCTGGAGAGAAAGGCTAAGATAGTTTTGGGACTTGAAGTAGAAGTAGTTTCTTTAAGGAGTAAACTGTAAAATTATTCAAAATCCAAGGAAACAATGAAGAAATTATAGTCTGTAAAATTTTCAGACGAAGATATGTTAGAAAGAGATAAACATGTTTATGAAGTTGTATAAAATTTCTTCAATTATTATATATCTACATTTATTGTAAAAGATTTAATTGGATGTGATGTAGAAATACCAAAGACTAGAAATTGGGTGAGCCAAAATAAAGGGAAGAAGAAATTTTTACATATCAAAATGGTACATGTTTTCCCTACAAAGAAATATTCAAACAAAAAAAGAAAGAGCTGAAAATATTTTTAAATAATCTAGAGAGGATATCCTATAAAAAAAATTTTAAAATAAAGAGAAATGTGGAGGAATGAAAGTGATATGATATTTCCTTTGATGAAATGTCAATTCAATGGATTTCAAGGCCATAACATGTGTTACTAGGAAGAGGCAAAGAGCTATTTGAATGAGGAAGCTACTAGAGGTAAAAAGAAGATAATGAGACCATATGATTCATCATATAGAAGAAATAGTTTCTATGTATAATATTTTCACTATTCTAACTATGGATATAAAGATATTCATTACAGGTAGTGGAAAGGTGGGAACAATAACTACAGAACTCAGAGACAAGCCAATAACCATCAACCAAGCAGAGTAAATCTTAAAAATAGGTATTCACATCTAGAAGAATAATATGAGTTTTTTGAACCTATGAATATTGAAAAGATATTATAAAGTCCATATTTAGCTTCCTATCAATCATGTATCTCATAGAAGGAAAATAAGAACATCAAGAATGAAAATATTGTAGAAACAACTCTTAAAGATATAAAGAATATTAACACCTAGATTCTTGATAGTGGATGCTCATCTCACATGAAATGAAATGAAAATAAATTGATGAATGTTAAGAAAAGTGTTGATAGAACATTGATATTTGGAAATGGTAGTGTAGTAAAAATTAAGGGAAGGGGAAATACATAACTAGAAAATAACGAGATAAGAAACAAAATGATGTTCAATATGTTGATGGTTTGCATCACAATTTTTTGAGTTTGAGTCAATTATGGGACTTAAGGAATTTAGTAAAATTTAATCAAAAGGGGTGAACTATTAAGATAAAGTTGTGTAATTATCTCATTAAAGTATGTAGAAAATATGACAACTTATACTAGGTTGATAGTAAATAGAACACTTGTTTCGTAAAATTGAAGAAGAAAACAACTTCTGGAACCCGAGGTTGGGTCACATTAATCAAAAGATACTGGAACACATATATAAGATTAATATTTTTTTGACACTACCAATGAAAATCATGATAAAAAATAAATGTGATACATGAATGTGAGGAAAGATGGTTGATAGTTCATATCAGGTGAAGAACAAAAGGGCATTGAATTTGCTTGATGTCAACCACACAGATGTATGTCTTCTAGTAAATGTTACTGGAACATATGGATATAGGTATATCATTATTTTTAATGATGATCATATTAGAATGGACTATGTGATATTTTCATAAAGGAAATAAAAATTTCTTGAATTCATGAATAGATATCATCAAAGAGATGAGTATGAAATTGGCTGCACAATAAATATTCTATAATATAGAAATATAATAGAATACACATTCATTGAATTTTAAAATTAAATCTAAAAATATTGGATAAATAATGAGGTGTTTTTAGTGAAAACTTGTCGTCAAAATGGGTTATTGTATAGATAAATAAATAGGGGAATAATAGGTATATAACTATGCTGACTGAGATTCATTTTTTTCATCATTACTGGAAATAAGTTGTACAAGTAGTTGTGTACACACAAAATTGAAAATGGGTTTTTATAGGAGAAACAAGGTCACAATATGAAATATAGTATGAAAGGAATCCCTCTTTGAAGTATTTTCTTGTTTTTGGAAGTAAATATTTCAACCAAGGAAATCATGGAAGGTATGATAATTCTACATGTGAGGGAATATTCCTTGGATATTCAATGAAGTCTAAATACTAAAAATGTAACAATAATCATCTTAAAAATTATTTTTAAAGTAATGATACTAATATAATTTAGGATAGAAGCATAAAAACCTCAAAGAGTTCATATATCAATATGATCAAAGATGAAGAAGAAAGTGGACATGGAAAAATTCAAATCCCAAATGGGTTGAAGACTTGAAAAAAATTCATGGATCACAAAATTATGACAATTAAAAATAAGAAAGAAAAGAGAAAACCATTAATGAAGAAATAACATCAGAAACTCACAGGAAAAATATAATAGAATAAATTGATCTATCTAATGTCATTGGGGATTTGACTGCACCTACACAGACAAGTATAATGAAGAATGAAGCACATTCTACCTTCTGATCAATTTTAGAACCAAATTTGTTTGAAGAAGTTGCAATGTATGAATCATGATTTAAGTCCATGCATGAATAATTGGATCATATTGAAATGAACCATACATTGGATCTTATTAAGAGACCTATAAATCACAATGTGATTGGAACAAAGTAGTTCTTTAATTTTTTTTGATAAGCATGGAAATGCAACCGGAAATAAGTAATTATTGGCGTGTAAAGGCTATAAACAGATTAAAGGCATTGATATTAAAGAAAAGTTTTCTTCAGTAGCTATACTAGAGTCAATTAGGCTCTTCCTTTCCATGTAAATTCAAATATGTTACAAATTTTATCATATGTATGTCAAAATGTAATTCTTAAATTGTTTTCTTGAAGAAGAGTCTAAATTGAACAACCAATAAGATTTTTGAATGGAAATGATGAGAGGAGGATTTGAGGATTGAATAAGGATCACTATGATCTAAAGTGGGCATCATGAGTGTGGTATTCTTGATTGTATGCCTAATTGAAAAGGTATTTAATTTAAAAGAAGAGGTGTTGACCATAATCTATATGTGAATAATTCTCAAAAAAGATCAATTTATGGTGATTGTGTATGTGGATGAAATTTTTATGAAAAAAGTAGGTGGGGGTCATTGGAATAATTTTCTAATAAAATATAATATGAATTGAAAATTTCTACTATTAGTGAAATCACATAGTTTTTGGGTCTATGAGTTTTTTAAAAGAAGGATTATACCCTCATTTCATATGAAAAATATGCAAGAGAGCCGCTAAAGAAATTCAACATATAGGACACCAACCAAATGTCGAATCTGATTGTAGTTGGGAAAAAATATGGAAATCATGAGGATGAGGAATATATGGATCCCACCTTATATAGGTAGATCATTGAAATCTTATTATACTTTATTGTAAATTGTCAAGATTTCATCCCTGCAATATTCTTCGTGGATCATTTCCAAAGTAATCCAAAGGAATATAAATTTTCACCAGATAAATGAATCATGATGTATATTCATGGTAATATCAATTTTGGTTTATACTTTGTAGCATGAAAGGATGATGAATTACCAGAATTTTTTATGATGATTGTGCTAGATATGAAGTGGATCAAAAAACCATAAGTGGTGGTTCATTACTCAAAGGAAAAAATGTGTGGGATAGTTGAGAAAGAAATAAGAAAGCACATCTCCCATTATGGCTAAATTAGAGTATATATCCACTACAAAGGAGTGAACTTAACTATAGCAGATGAAGAAAAAACTAACTGATACTTGTGATATAATGAAACATCTAATGGTGACTAACTATGAATACAAGATCACGATCGATATAATGAGTAATCTAGTTCATCACTCTCTTACCAAACATGTTGATATCAGATATCCCTTCATAAATGAAAAAATAGAACACAATGTGATAAAAATGAATAATGTTGGAACTGATGAAGAAGTGGATAACATACTGATTAACCCCTTGGTAGCTCCAATGTTTGAGAAAATAGATTGAACCTCAATGCTCAACTTCCTCCCAGTGCCCAAGGTGGTTATACTTTGTCCAATCTCCTCATTTTTATTAATCGTTTTAATCTATTTATGGAAGTGATGAAAGTCCATGGGGGAGATATGATCTAGGGGGAGTTGTTTTAGCACTAAAATTTCACATACTTGTTATATGGTTTTATTTACAAAGGGGGTGATAAGAAAAATTCAACGAAATATAGGTTTGTGGGGTTGGTTGGTCGGTGGTATATTTAGGAATGCAATTCTATTTTACCTCTCTTATTTTTTTCATCAATATATATTCACTTAGATATAGTGTGATGGAAAATTTATTTCATACCAATCATTTTTTGGTCAAGGTTGGTGATTTATTAAATTTATCTGTAGAATGGAAACGAAACCAAAGGGGGAGATTGTTGGAACCAAGACCTTTTACAATTGGAAATGGGGTCTTTTTTTTTGTTTCTTATAAATCCATATTGGGTTGGTTAGAAATTTTGTAAGGATAGTGATCTTACGGTGAATATAGAATCAGTTTTAAAGGCGACATCATTTCCTAGTTCTTTCCAAATTTTTGGAGCTAAAAATTAGGAGAAAGGAGCAAGATTCTAGAAAATTGTTTTTTAGGAATGACTCTTCTCAAATATGGCAAAGGCATTGATTTTATGAGGATTGGAGTTTTGAAAAGGTATGAAGTTTTGAAAAGGAATATATTGTGATGAAGTTTCGATGGTTATCCAATGCATGATTGGATGATATAAAATCTATGTGACTACAATAATATTCATGAATGGGAAAACATCAATGGATATTCAAAAATAAATGAGTTTAATGAGCATGATTGACAATGTTTGAAAAAAGGATTCTCAAAACATGGGATCTTCATGAAATGAAAATTCTATAAACAAGAGGATGATCAACATCAAAACACATGAAGATATTTTGATAAAAGAGTTAATTGCTCTAAATTCATGATGTTTTGGAGCTTCACGAATCATAAATTCTTTGTGAGCATGAGTAGTGCGAAAAGACTGGTTAAGTTTTAAATAGATATAAGTATTTTTAGAAAAGCGAGTTTTGTGAATAATGGGAGTTTTATGATGACTTAGTGTTCCATGAAGTCTATGAGAATTGAGAAGGATATGAGTTTTACAATGGTGTGTGGGTTTGTGAATGCAATAATATATTTTAAATATAAAGGGGATTTCTAGAAGACTGGGAGCTTCGTGAATAATAGTATTGAATATCCAGTTTAAGTGAACAATGTTTTCATGTTCATATACTATAGACTATGGTGAAATCATAGTCTCATAATAATTAGGGACAAATACTTAAATTCCAAATATACTGAGACAAACATCAATTTTTAAAACTGAGTAAAACTTCACCCGATGTAGTGATCTAGGGGGATTCATTTGAAGTGTTATGAGAGAGACAAGGTTCTATCCCAAAAATTATTATAAAGGTATTACTGGAATAGATTGATAGTGTATGATCTTCTAAAATTCATAATAACTAGTAAATTTTAGTGGATTCAGGTATGACTGACTCACTGTCAGAGTATGCTTGTTGGACTAGATCTTAGTAGATAACCAAGTAAAATTGATGTGTTTTCTCTCCACATATAAATGTTTAATAACTAAATGATTTTATAGGAATGGTTTTACATATTTCTAATAATTATGGGACATGATTCATTATTTAAAAAAAATTAACACCCGGATTCACCCCCCCCCCTCTCAGGGTGTTCAAGGGCACTGTAGATTCGCTTATATATTCCTTTTAATACAATTAGTACAATATTTACTTTTATTACACCACAATTGATATAGTAAGAGATATTTCAACAATTTCATCGCCATAAGAGGTTTAAGGACAAGGTCTATAATAAAAATCATTAAATAGATTCATATGGATTAAATATAAAATATTTTATTATAAGAAAATTATGACAATGACAAATGATCCTCCAAAGTTGTTAAAAATATTAAATCATTCCCAAATCATATCATATAAAATATGTATAATTCATTTACTTTATCAATATGTTTATAGATGATATGTCATAATCATCCTCAATTGAGTAGAAAAGTTGTTCTTAATTCCCATAAAAAAATATATAAATTACTTATATGAAAATTATAGATATAGAAACTCTATCATTTTTAATGACCTTATTAAAATAATTATATTGAATTTTCTCGACTAAATTAGTCTCCCAAATAGGTTAAAAGTGTTAAAAAATTATTAGTTACTCCAAAAAACCCAAATAACATCAATATTTAATGATGTATTAAGTAGACCCATTATGAATTACATTTGTTTCCTTACACTTGCAATAAAATATTTTTGATGTTATAATACCATAGCTGGATATTAATGTTCTTCTTTCTACTATGGGATAACTAAACATTTGGAAACATTATATGATATTCTCCTATATTTTTAGTCACTAAGTATTTCACTTACTCTAACTATAAGTGGTCTTTCAATATAAAATGTGTCTCACTTCCTCTTAAATTCCATATTATACAATTTAACTATTTCACTATCTCATATAATGCATAATGAAATATTAATATTTATAATAGAATGATAATTTTTTTTGATTTTTCTCTCTATGAAAAAACTTCATCCAACTTACCCATTAACAACAACTATCTTTAAACTTACTTTATATCATGATCTTGAGGTTTCCTAAATAATTCATCTACTCCAACCTTTCTTCTTCCCAGATTATAGGAGTTTTTAAAATCCATGGTTTAAAGATACTATACCCACCTTTACTATCTCAGGTTTAGATTATATTGTGAGAAGATATGTTTGAAACACTAGTGATTGGTATATATTGTTAAATTTTAAGAAAAAGAAAATTTATCTATCACATGAATGAATAAACTACCAAGACCAACTCTAAAAATTTTTAAGATAGTTTTTTTCATACTATTTTAGTAATACTTGTAATTTTCTATGATTTTAGTATTAATTTATTTTTTTATAAATACATTGTTAAATAGTTTATTTCATAAAAAACACCAAACTAAAATGAAATCATTATACTAAAAATATATTATTTAATTTTATCATGATAATGTAGTTGTTAAATTTCTGGGTATAACAAAAACATTAACCACAGTATGAAAAATATTTATAAAAGAGAAGATATGGTATCAAACAATAAGAGTATTCCTTATGAGGATTAGCTATCAAAGTATAAAAAGGTGGTGTAATTTCTAGGGTTTTCTCTAGAACAATCCTACCATGAATGAAAATAATAAAGCTATAAGATTTTTTTTGGGAAAAGTTCATGCACATTAAAATTTCAATGTGATCTATACTCGATGAACCACAACCCACAACTTACTTTAAATCTTATCTTATCTATGGATCTTACAAGGAGATCTTGAGGAGTTATGTTAAGAGAATTTAGGATTATATTAACCCATAATTATTGATGTAAAAAGTTATTTATATATGTCACATATATTTTATACATTTCACATTTCAATATACAAGGAAAAATAAATTTCATTTTTTAAAGCTTATAGGTAGATAAAATCCATTTAGTGTAGTTAAATAACTAATAAGATCACTATATGTCTAAAAATATATTTTTTTTAAAAAAAATTCTTTTTATGCACTATGCATTTTTATTTTATGAGAATAAATATATTAATGTCAAATAATGATAAAATTTATTTTTTATGAATAATATATTATCTATAATCAATAATTTATATGAAATAATAATAATAAAAATAATAATAATAATTAACAATCAAAAAGTTATTTTAATGTAAAAAAGATTTCTTTATATTATATATTTTCATTTTAAAGTTAAATTCATATATTTTGTAATTTTATTAATTTGAAATAAACTTCATTATTGGATTAAAAATGTAAATATTATCTTAAGATTATTTGTTTTTGGATTTTTATAGAAAGATTGATTTTTTGGTGAATGTTATAAAATACCATTTTCAAAAATACCATGACTTTTATGAAATAATTAGTATATAAGAATGAATTAAAAATTTATGAAACAAGTTTTTTCTAATTATATATTTGTTTAATAAGTAACATTATAAATTTAAAAATATCATGTTTAAATTAAAAACCTATGTTTAACATTATAAAACCTAATTTATTTTTTATTTTGAAAATTGTTTTTATACCTTTTATAATTATTATTTTGTAAATAATATTTATCAGTTTTTAAAATTTAATATTATAAAATGATTTTAATTTTTTATTAAGATTATAAAAATTATATAATAATGGTTTTTTAATTTTTAGGAATGAAAATAAGTTACCAAGCTAAAGCAATTGTTACTGTGTAAAAAGTAAATTTAGATAAAAAATAAAACGAATGAAAAATCCTAAATTTCATTCAAAACTATCTCAATATGTTTGTAAAAGTTTTCAATCGAATTAAAATCACTTGATATCCATTATTGTACACTTTTAAAGCTACTTTATTCTAAAAGTGACAAGATATTGAAATGATGTTCTGTGTATTTACAAAATTGAAACCCCTTTCACCTATAAAAGGATACTTCCTCCACCCAATTAAATTATCTAAATTTTGAATTACTTTTAAATATCTTACCATTTAACTACCCAAAATGATCTCCCTGATTTTTGGGATGAACTGTTGGAATAACTAGGCACTATAAAAGACCCATTTTCCATGTATACAATTTTTTTCTTCTCCCCAAAGCGCACCCACAATCTCGAATGAGTCATTAAACTAATTATTGTCCCTAAAAGACAAAAACATGTTATTTCTAGTATGATATTTTCTCACTTGTACAGAAGTTGAGAAAATTCTCAGGTCATCACCCATCATGATCACTACTCTAGGATAGACCTCATTAACTATGATGCTCTGATTAGGTAGGCTCTTGAAAGAAAAGTTATACCTTGTTCACTTGGGTGGTAACATTTTTCTTTTTTTAACCCTTTAACATTATAGGGTTTCACATTCAAACAATTTAGAATAAACCACATTTTTTTAGACCATACATCTCAACTGCGATAGTTTTCCCACACTTATAGCAGGGTTCCTCCTATGATAATACTGTAAAAACTAGGCCTCATGAGAATCCTAGTTTCCCCACAGACACATGTTGTCCCCTCCTTGGGGCCCACCCATGCACCTAAATGTGTCATCAGACTAATATTTTTACCCATAAGAACACACATGTTCTTTATAGTGTACATTTCCTCACTCACGTACACACACTGGAAAACTTCCTGAAAGGTCACCCATCATAATCACTAATCTACGAAAAACCTCCTTAACTATGATGTTTTAATATAGTGGGATCCCAAATAGAATAGTTCACATTGTTGACATGGGGTTTTTTCCTTTTTAATACATTAAAATTATCAGGTGTTTTATCCAAATTTTTGTGTCCTGATTCCGATACCCATCCAACTAGGATTGGAATCCAACCATTAAAAGTCTCAATGGGTTTTACTGGTCTCTATGGGCTAGTTCCTAGAACCTGATCATCGAACAACCACCATAGGGGATGATATTTTCCAACATAAGGATTGATAAATGGCATATATATAGAAATATAACCTAAAAAATAATATGATGTAACAAAAGAGTGGTATTTCTAGTGGTAAAACTTAAACATAGATATATTAAAACCTAATGTATATGTCAAAAAATAACAAAACTGAAAAAATTTAACTTGAAACAACTACTCCATGGTATAAGTTTGGACTATGTCCCACCATATCATCACCAGGTACCCAAACCCAGCTAAAACTTCTTCATCACCTCATTTTTATGCCTTTATCTTTAATGTATCATAATACAATACAAGGTCCACCCACCCCCAAAAGAGTGTACATGGTTTGAGATAAACAGGCTCAATAGGATCCCACCCAAGTGGTCCATATCAAGTCTCTGTACAATAATCACAATATTAACACATTCAGAAAAAATAAGACATGATAAGAAGCTAAACTATATTTTTTCCAAAATCAAGGTAAAACATTTCCGCTATACTATAGTTCTAAAAAAATGTTGGTGAAATAGTTTCAAAGAATAATTTCATTAAAACAACTACATTTATCTATTCATGTATCATACCAAATCAATCCCAAGAATTTCAAACCAAATCAAAATGGTAAAAAACCCAAGGAAAAAATATAGTTATGATAGATCGGTCACTCATACCTCAATATTAATCAAATAATAGTGTTCACTCATGTCCCTAGATCACTTGCATCAATGTCTTGGTAACATAGGAACACCCTAGATAGTGGACCCCTAAAATTCAAACCAAGTCATAAATCTAATGAATCTATTATCTAGGAATGGAAGAACACCCCAGAAAGTGAATCCATCTATAATACCAATGGATGAGACACAACATAAACCTTCCACCCAAGTACTCAAGGCTCCCATGTTTGAAATATATCAAATAAATTTCAAAGGGATTTTAACTTTCACAAACAAAATCCAATTTTGATTTATTCCAAAAAATCATGCTTTAAAAAAATTATATAATCCCTTTAAGAATGCTTTGAAAATACCATTTCCATCACCAAATGAGGGGAAAACTATCTTTCCACAAAAAAACATACAAAACAAAATCAATAAATAATAATGACAATTTATCTAGAAACCCATTTAATAAATCATGATCATCAACTGTTTATAGAACATAGGCTAGAGATGGAACCACATACCTCAAACATAGGTCACACACCAACCATGATAGGATCTACAAAAAAAAGGGAAGTTAAATACAAAGCATAAAAGACCCCCTTACAATAATTCTCACATCTTAAATTCAAAATATACAATAAAAAGGGTCAGTGGACAAGTTAGATCAACACGTACCTTGATAATCTCACATGTCACAGCCCAACCAACATAAGTACCAACCTACATAAAGAAATCACATACAAGAATCTATAATGTATCAAGATTGATCTCTTAATGATCATTAAAATCCAATTACATAGTCTAGAATCACTGCCAAACCAAGATATTAAGATGTTCTGGAAGAGAGAATGACCACACAAACCAAGAGAAGAGAAACCAACCATAAAAGAGATAAAAATTACAATTATAGAATCCATGAAGGTTTATATTCCCCTAAAATCCCCTTGAGAATATATAGGTTTAAATATAAATAAAGGGAGTAAAATGAGAGAGGGGTTAGGCATGAAAAACATTTAATTAACTGGAACAAAGTTGATTCCTGAAAAGAATCATTTATTTCTAATGGGAATCTACATGATTTCCTGTATACTAAAAAAGGTGTCACCTAAAAATAAAATATAGAAAGTTTATTTCACTATGGTAATTAATATTTCACATCATGAAAATTTTTCATGTCCTAAAACCAATTCATGGCATCTTCCCAAGGCTAATTCATATCGTGGATAAGTGATTCATGACATGAATATGATCATGTAGCCTGCACCCAACCTAAGTCCTCTATAAGTCTCCAAAATCACCTATGAAACTTCTTAAAACACAAAATTGAAACCTATTGAACATGAAATTTAGATAAAACCTTAACCAGGATGTTAAATATTTTCCCATGAAAAATCCCTAAATCCTTAATTTTGAACAGGATCTTCAAGTGAAGTTCTCAACATGAGTACTAATCAATTCTTATCATTTTTCTTCTTTATCATTATTAAAATTATTTTTTACCAAATATAGTATAATTTAATTATTATTATTGGTATACTATAATATTATTAATTTAATGTTTTAACCATTATCTACCCTTCCTACTTCCCTATAAAAATGAGAATGTCCTTCGTTTGTATATGCAGAGTGCCTTCAACAAAAAGTGATGAACTTTTTTTCATAACCAGTTTAAATGGATGGATATGAAAGGTTATTTAATGAATAAACATTATATTTATTTATATTTAGATATTTTTATGCGATAAACCATTTTCTACATTCCGGTTGTTCTTTAAAGAAATGAAATCATCGTCTATGTATAGGGGCGGACTACCGCCACCACATCGTGACATGTTTTTCTCATCTCGCCTTACATAGATATTTATAATAATATATTTGATGAATATATTTGATATTAAAAAAATAATCTATTTCATTAATAATATTATATAAGTATAACATATGAATTGACACTCTTTATAAAGTAGCCCATCAATATCAGTAAATTACCCGAAACAAGCTCTCTCTGGATTCGATTTTAACAAACCATACCCATGAAATCCTTAGAATGAAAATAGGAATTCATAAATCACTTAAAAAAAATTTATAATATGTTGAATAATCATGTAATGATAACTTTTTTAATTATGAATAGGTTTCAACATCATAGTTTTGAGACACATATAAAACTATCCAAATGACTAACCTCTAATGATGAAAATAAACTACAGCTAGCTAATATATATGTACAAATTGAGTATAATTAAAGAATATAAAAGGTAATATGTATGTATAACTTTACTAATAAGTTAACAACATGTTTATCTTTGTTATAAAGGTGGTTAACGAGCTTTCTTGAATGTTGGGGCTAAATTGTAAGGGTTCATTTTCCCAAAATCACTTTTTTGAGACATGTTTTGTATGATTGTTTTTTATTTACACAGTTTATGTACATCACCTTTGACATATTTTAATATGAATATCCTCATTCATTGTATTTAATTTTATATTTTATTTTTTATCTTATTAGGTATTTTGATTAAAAAGTAACCAAATATTTAATGGTTTTCCCCAATATTAGTTTGTTTTGGGAAAAAATATTTTTCCACCATATCTGTATTTTTCTTCCCATTAATTTTATACTATACTTTTTGAAGAAAAATTATATATTCTTGAAAACCTTAGAATTATCATTACCAATATTAAAAAATAATTATTTTACCATTTTAATGATTTGGGTTTCAATAATTATACTTTAAAAAATTATTCATTTTTATATATTTTATCTTCTACTTCACATTTTCAAAAATTTCCCTTATTTCTTTTCAAAATTAATTTTTTCAAGAAGTATATTTTGAATAATTGCTTCAAATTTAATTTTTTAAATATTTTTTAAATTATATTTAAAAGTAATGTGTGACTTAAATTTTCAATAACATTGACTTCATTTAAAAAATATGAAAGGAGTTTTCATTTATGTCTTTTCTATACTAACATGTTTTCCCACTACAACAATTTGTTTTCTTTAAGAAACTAACTCTATAAGTTTCTATGTTATTTTTAAAGAAATTTATTATCCCTTTTTTTATAAAATGTTTTTCTAAAAGGGTTATCAAAAATTCAATTGTAATTTCTTATTGTTTCCCAACATTAAATTTTATGCTATTCTAAAGTTGTTTTCATCTTTGTCATCATCCATTGAAGTATCTCATTTTTTATACGACATATTTTATAATGATACCATCCACCTTCTTACTATATATGTCTTATGATAATGTTATTCTATTTATTTAATAAGGAAATTATTGATATCCTATATGTTTATTACTTTAATATATATATTTATTGATTATTAAGGAATGTTAATTATAAATTGTATAATTTTTAATTTATTTAATATGATAAATTCATTAGAATTATTTTGTGATTGGTGGATCTCTAAATTGAAATTATATTCATTGGTAGGTCACATAAGTCAAACTATCATGGGTATTTAGCATTTTCATGGGGAATTGATAGTAAGATTATAATGTCTGAAATTATGAATTATATCAATATAAAACAAGTTATTACAATACATGTGATTATTTATGTTTTCATGTCATCCAAGAATATATTCCTCTATCCTGATATTAGTTATAGGAAAAATTTTATTAATGTTTATATCTTCTATATTATTCAATACTAGGTCTCTCTATGATAGATTTTATTATATTTTCTCCCTTTATAAGCATTAGATACCACCCTTTTATTTTGTTTCTAATCCGTGTGGTACCTTAAAGTGAACATTGATTGATTTTATGGATATACTAACAGAAATAATAAAGTTTATATAGGAATTTTGAGTTGTATTTATTGTTTTTAAATTTAATATGAGAATCACATATATATCTTGTCTCTTGAAACTACTAAACTTTATGATCATTTATGATGAGATCCCTCAAATATTATACCAATGTAATAATGTGACCACTGACTCTAGGTTTCTAGAGTTAGATATTTTATGGTTTATAACAACATAAGTTTAGTATAAATCTTGGGAACTTGATTGAGGAAAACCTAGATTAGAGAAAATAACCATATGATATTATCTTTGGATAAGTCTATATATAGTAAAACATCATGAAATATTGGTAATGTTTATATTGTGTGGTTTCCTAACAATGATATTCCTATCTAGATACAAACAAGTAAATATCATCTCTATCATCAATGCAACTTAGGGTATTAACCTTGAAAACATTGATTGGGTAATAGCTCAATCTTCCCATCGTGCATCAAATAGAGTCATAACTACACACAATGTTTGAAACTCATAAAGGATATGATTTGGTGATTAAAAATCTCTTTATTAACCATTCTATAGGATTTAGATTTAATTTAATTATGTAATATATAACTAGTTAGGGTATAGAACCTAATGATAATATGACCACATAGAACCTAGGTTAAATAAATATAATTATTTATTGATAAACCTATATTATAATTGAACCAAAAGTATAATTATTTTAAATTAAGGAATCATAGGAAAAAATATCTTATGATTGATTTTTCATATTGATATGATTAATTAATCAAATTTTATTATAAAATATAATAACCATTTTGGTTTCAATATTTGGATGGAATCGATATCATAATGCTTTGAAAGGTATGCATTTATAAACCACTATGTATTATAATCCAACTAAATAAGTAAAATTGGAATAATTAGCTGTGATAAATGAAAATCTTGACATATGTTTATTAAGTGGTAAAATATGACTTTTCTAGTCATATATAAGAAAATGTGGTTACCATATTAGTGTAAATTTTATCATGAGTCATAACTATATTATAGACACTCTTAGATATTTTTATTAGTAAGTGATAATTAAAATAATGGGGATTAAATTTATTTAAGTGGGAGAATGTAAGGAATTTATATTTTATTATTAATTTTCCTTTAACTAAATATAATTTTGAATATTTTGTTTCATAGGAAACACTGAACTAAAACAAAACCGTGTTACTTTAAATTAAAATAATAAATTTCTCAATTATAATATATCAATTAAATTAGTGGGAATAAATAAAAGTAATCTAACTATGAAAAATATGTATAAAAAATAATCATTTCCATAGAGTAGTATGAGTCTTCCTCATCAGGCCCATGTGTCTGAGTTTGTAAAGGTGGTGACATCACTAGGATTTTCTCTAGAAAGAGTGCAACACAAAATCCAACAATAAAAGATTAAAAGAAATAATTTGTGAGATAAGTTCAAGTCTGATGAAATTTCAATGAAACTTATGGAAATTGAACCACCTACCACAAATTCCACCCAAGCTTATCTTATCCTTGGACATACATACCAATCTTAAAAGGTTATGTAAACAGATGTTATGATGATATAAAAATATAATTATTAATGTAATATGGTTTTTATGGTTAAATAATGATAAAATATATTATTTATACTAATAATATATTAACTTTAATTATTAATTGATTGGAAATAATATTAATAACATTGAGTGTCCAAGTAGTTGTTTTCTTATAAAATAGTTTTTCCTTATATTTTATTTTTTTTATTTAAAAGTAAATTTATAGATTATAAAATTTGAATTTTTCAAAATTTACTTTATTTTAGGATTAATAATTTCAATATTATCTTAATATTAATTTTTTATATTTTTCTAGAAATATTGATTATTATGTGAATAGTAAAAAATAATGTTTTTACAAATAATGTGACTTTAATGAAATTAATAGGTTATAAGAATGAATTAAAAATTTATGAATTTTTTTGAATAATAAAATATGAATTGAATAAGTAAAATTATACATTAAAAATATTAAATTTAAATTTAAACCTATTCTTTACATTTTACAACCTAAGTTATATTTTTTATGAACCAGTTTTTACGTGTTATATAGTTATTATTCTAAAATAAAATTTTATCACTTCTATAAATTTATTATTATAAAATAGTTTCAATATTTGGATTAATAATATAAAAATTATATGTTAAGGATAATTTAATTTTTCATCATGATACAAACTTATCGAGTTTATAAAATAGTTACCATGGAAAATGTAAATAGGGTAAAAAATCCAATTCATGGTGAAAAGAACAAAATTTCACAAAATAATGTCTCAAAATGTATGGTGAAGGTTTTAATCAACCTAAACTCATATAATATCCATTATTTTATACTTTTTGATCCACTAGCATATGAAAGTGACAAGAAAAAAGAAATAAAGTTATCTGTATTTGTAAAAGTAGCACCCTTTTCATTTATAAAATAAGACTTACACCACCCCTTTAAATACTATTTAAATTAAAATTAAGATTGAAAATATTATAATTTTACTTCTCCTAGGTACCTATCCATTTTTTGATTCCCCTTAATCAAAGGAAAATCCCAGAATCCTCTATTTCTAAGAGGACCCCCAGAGAAGGTTCTAATTTTATACGTGAGTACCAACCAATTTATTACATTTTCATTCATTATCATTCATAATAAAATATATTTTACCTATTATATTATAATTACAACATTATTATTACTATATTTAAATTTTATTAATTTAACATTATAACCATTATCCACCCATTATAGTTACTAATTAAAATGAGAATTTCATTTGTATATACATGCAGACTACAACCTACATAAACTAATGTATTTAATTTTTAATGACCACCTTAAATGGTTTGTTATAAAACTGTATTTAATTATTTAATATTAAATTTGTAATATTTTTAATATTCTAAAATGATAAACCATTTTATACCTTCCTCATGTTCTATGAAAAATGTAACCAATATTCATGTGTAGGTATAGGCTACTGCCTCCACAAAGGGATGCATTCCATTTTTCATCACCACCATACATGGATAGTTATAAAAATGAATTTAATTAATATATATGATATTAATAATTAGTATTTTTCATGAATAATATTATTAAACGATGTTATGGAAATCAATAAAGAATATAAATTAAACCTTTGATATTAGTACTTTACTAAAAATAAGCTCATCATGGATTCCATTTTCAAAAACTATACTCATAACATCCATGGAAGGAAAATATGACTTTAAAAATCATAAAATCACAAAGATTATAATATCTTGAATAATCTGGGACTTATGAAATTTTTATCTATGAATAGGGTTTGTCATCATTATTACAAGGAACATATGAAATAAATAAAATTATCCACATCTGATATTGAAAATAAATTATATCTAACTGATATATGTGTAGAGAATGAGTATAATTGAATAATATAAAATTTAATTGATGTGAATTTGGTTATAAAATAATTGAATAATATGGTTATGTTTATTATACATTAGGTTAAATAGATTAAATGAAATATGGGAGTAAAAGGCAAGGATTCTTCCCCTCAAATTTTCTTCTTTGAGACACGTATTTTATTACTCACATATTTGTATTTAGATGGTGTATATAATTCCCATCTGAAATATTTTAATATAAATATCCTAATTCATGGTATTTATAGTTTTATTTCATGTTTTATCCTGCAATGTATTTTGATTCCAAATTTTCCTAAACTATAAGTGTAGGTTTTCTAATCTGACATCGTTTTTGTTGGGAATATTTTTCCTCCATATCAATATTTTTATTCCTAAAAATGTCATTATTTATTATTTGAAACCCAAATATATATTATTTTGACCATAGTAATTCCATTTATCTATTTTAAAAATGAATTAATATTAATATTTAAATTATTTGAGTTTCAATAAAGATATTTTGAAAAGTTATCTGTATTTATATCATTTATCATACACATTACATTTTCTGAGATAACCCTTATTTCTTTTCAAATTCCATTTTTTGATATTTTTATTATGAATTAATTTTTAAAATACTATTCAATTTATCTTTTTTGAAACTAATATTTAAAAGTAACTTGTGACTTCATTTTTAATTAACATAGAATTATAATAGAAAATGTGAAAGAAATATTATTTTAAGAAATTTTTTCACTAATTCATTATCTTTCCTCCTTTATCCGTTTCTTTAAGAAAATTACTCTCTAATTTTCAATCTATTTTAAATGAATTTCTATTACCTTTAATTTATAAAATATTTTTACATAATGATATTAAAATTTAAGTGTGATTACTTATTCTTTATCCTCATAAATTTTTAATTCTCTTATAATGGTGTTTTTCATATATGTTTGAGTCCTCTAAAGTATCTCAGAATTCACTAGGGATATGATCTAATGATAACACCCAATTTATTTCTCTATATTAATTATGATCATGCTATTCCATTTATTGAATGTGCAAATTATTAAGATCTTGTAACTAACATTACCTATTTATGTATGATTTTATAGAATAAGGCCTTTTTGGTATGATTATAATGTCTATAATTATGCATTCTATCAGTAAGAAACTTGTTATTTCTATCATTGTAATTATTTATATTGTTATGTCATCCATGGATATATTTCCCCTTCATGATATTTTTTATATAGAAAATATGATTATTTCTTATCTCTACTATACTATTCATGCCTTGGTTATTCTATGATAGATTCTACTGTATGTTTTCCTTTACCAAGCATCATAGATCACCATTTTATTTCTTTTATTTTCACCAGGGCACTCTTAAGTGAGTTTTCATTAAATTTAAGGATATAATAGAATAAATAAGAATGTATTAACCATAATTTTATGTTTTATGTCATGTTTTATAATGCTATTTTAGAATCATGCATGCATTTATTCTCCCAATACTACTAAATTGTGTGAAATTTTGTGATGTGATACCGTTTATCTTCTACCAATGTAATAAATTAACTCTTAATGATGGGTTAATAGTGTTGGGTTTATTAACATATTGATCTTTTCATCAAAATCAAACCTCATTGCCTGAGGAAATTCCCCAATAATATTTCATGAGAATTAATTTATTCCTCATGGTCATAAATCTTATTAGATTGGGTAATAAATTGTTTAAAAGTTAGTCTTATTGTTAAATCTTCAAGGGATTTTTGGTACTCCACACCCCATTCAATAGAACTACCTTCTTAGTCAAAGTTATCATTCCTGAACCAATATAGATTATTAATTGAAAGAACTTCGATAATACCATTTTTTTCTAAAGAAACTATGGATTTTGAAATCATTATTAGGTCGATCATAAGAAATCATAGTCTTCAATTTGTTAGGGTAAATAGAGATTCCTTTTACTGTAAAAACATTACCTAGAACCATTAACTCCTAAATTTGAAAGTGACATATAGAGAACATTATTTAAAACATATGTTTATTACAAATTAAAAATAAAACTCCCATATTTCATTATTGATTTTACTTTTATCATGTGTAAATCATGATGTCATTCTTGAAAAATACCATAAAGTTATCCAAATAACTATAGATGATTACATTAATTTTGGCCACAAACATTATAATTGAATTAATAAAACTAAAATGCATGACTAAAATCTCATAATTTTTATCACATATTTGAAAAGTTTCCTTTTGTATTTCATATGTTATTTTTAGTTGATGATATTTTAAGGTAGTATTAGTCCTATAATACCATTGATCACCCTAAATCTAGTCAAAAAAATCATCAATACATGATTAAGTATATTCATTCTTTATGGGAACATAGTTTAGTTTTTTATATGAATTAAAAAATGTTACAATATTATTAGCCTTCTTAAAAAATGACATCAGTGTAACCGAAGTTGAAATAATTTGTTTAATAAATTCCTTATATTACAATTTAGGAAATTAAATCTTTAACTACCACAACTCCATTGGTTCCATGAAATAAAAAGATAAAAAAATTTATTAATTGAATAAAATCATTTTTAGACTATTTAACATTTATTTTCTAAGGTGGTTTTGTGAAAATATTTGAAAAACATCTAGATTCCTATCAATGACAGCTGATATCCTGGGATGGCTACCCCTTAGAATTATTTCAATAAATAATCCCATCAACTGAAAATAGATATATCCAATATCCTAAAAAATAAGACTACCTCAACTAATATTAAAATCCTAGTCTCCACAGAATGAATGTAGAATAACATTATGTGTAAAGAAAACCATTCCTCAATTATATAGCTTTATAGTAGATTATATAGTTTATCCCAATTGAAAGATCATATATTCTCATCTTATGGACTAGAAAATTCCATCAGTATTTCCCATTACTGAACATAATGTTTTTGAAAAAATATTTGAATAATTGTACATTCTTTTCACCCAAATGGGTATCAATCCCCATGTTATAAGGCATCACCACAAGAAATATCAAAATGGATCCACTAATTAACATGATATAAAATAATAATATGTTCCAATATCAAATAAACATGTAATGAGTTTAGAGACAATCAAAATCTTACCTCAAATGGTAAATGATAATTTATCATCCTCAGAATTGTCATCTACATGATTAAATATAAAGATCTAACCATTTTTATTTTGAGATTTATTAATCTTCCCTTAGGGTTCTGACTAAGGTTACATCATCTTATCGATTAAAAATCACAATACTTACACTGAATTAATTTTCCTTCCACTTTTTGTTCATGATAAAGAATAATAAAATTTCTTCAAGTGACCCATATTTCTCTATTAATTAAAATTTTAAGGTGTAATGGGGTAATGTATATTTATATGACCATTTAGTTCACATTAGTATAACATAAGTAAATATTTTCCTTGAGAAGCACTTGATGAAATTTTTATTGATTTTCTGAAAATCCATTTCTTCCTCCAATCTCCATTAAAATAATTATTCCCTTTATTTGGCTATAGAACAATGAATATAATATTATAAAACTCTATAAAATTTTATTATATTAGATAACTTATACCAAATCCGTATAATTAGGTAATTTTAGTAATTGTATTACTTATCAAATCATTAGTCTTAGTCACATATAAAACCCTGATGGTTTTATGTAATCCTTTTTCATTAAATCTAGTTCAAAATGCATGAGTACTTTGGAAAATGATTTATAAAACATATCCATTAGATTACATTTAAAAAAATTAATAAATTATCATGATATTACTAGCTTAAAATCCCTTGGATAATATTTAACCTTGAAAATAATTGAAATATACTTCTATTAAGTATCATTAAGAAATTAAACTTCTATTAACACCTCTAACCAATTTCTAATTGGAAAAAATTCTAAATATAAGGTGGAATATTACTTTGATAACTTTAGTATCCATGAATATAAACATATATAGTTGAAATTTACCAACTATTCCACTTTTAGATCTATTCCAATATCACATATAGATGAATGTGGAATATTATTTAGAAACTTTGATTCACAACAAATTTCTATCAACGTATCTTGGTAGGGTTGTTTTTCCAATTCTTTGATAGGTTGAAAAATCATACTCAAAATCCTAGGATAAATAAGATAAACTTAAATTACACCCCATCCTATCATATAATGTATTATTCTTAGTGTTATTTATATATTACCCCCAATGAATTTCTAGAATAAAAATTACGTGTATATGTATTCTAGGATATTTCTTGGTGTATATCTATCTTACTTAGTAATCAAAAAAATTTAAAAAAAGTTATGTTATCTAATGAATTTTCAAACAAAATTTAAAAATCATAATCATTATGCACATAAAAAACCCATTTATAAAATAATTTTAATTTTTTATTTTCATGTGATGCATCTATATATCCTGTCTATAATGATACATGAATACATGCCCATCTTTACCCATAATGTAATGGTCCAGACCTTCTAACCCATTATTTTTTTACAATCTTGCTGCCATATATTTTCATAGGAGATCTCATAGAGTATGGAGGGTTGGAGGAGGATATTGGTTGAGATTTTAGCAGGATAGAGTCCCACAGTATAGATCCTTGGGCTGTGCATTAAGGGATGGATGCTATGGAGAGAAATAATTGGTTGTGTTTTAGTGTATTAAGAAGTGGCTTTTTGTGCTACTACCAATTTTGGGGGTAGATGCGGTATGGATAAATCATATGGTGTGGATGTTATTTATCATGTGAGTGGATATGGTTTAGGTGTTTAGTCTATGAAATAGAGTCTAGGGAGTATGTTTTTGGAGGTCCTGGATTTTTAACCACCGATGTGATTTGAAGTAGGGGCTATAGTAGAGCCATCTTCCTATTTTATAGGATCTATGTAATGTGAATATCCATAGATATCAGACTTTGAGTTGAACAACATGTTACAACATAGTCAATCTCCTTTACATCATTGTCTGTTAGTTTTCATCCATTCTATAGTGTGATCTTAGAGGCTATGCCATGGTCTTACGTTTTTCAAACTGGTTATAAATTCTAAAATCCCTTCGAACCCGATCACTTTCCTAACCATACTCTCATTTATTATGTGACCCAAGCACATCCCAACGAGCTATTTTATCCACCTTTTAGTTTATTATTACTCTATCCATTATGGATTGATATTTGGTGGTTTATGTGAGTTTCTATATTCCTTTTCCAATTTTCCCCATGTTTTCTTTTCTGGGAGGTTACTTTCAATAAAAATATCTGGTTTTGGGTGTGTTTTTATGGTATAATGATCTGGTTGTTGTGTTATTGTATTTTAATTCATTTTTATTCCTATGTTTTCTTTGTGGTGGCATTTATCTTGTCCCAACCATGTACAGTGGATAATAAATATCTTTATAGGGTATATTTATTTTGTTTCTTATCGAGTTGTATTATACAGGAGTGGTTATACTCTTTCTTATATTTTGGATTATATTTTTGAACTATTTTAACAAATATAATGAAATGGTTAATTAAAATTGAAGGTTAAGGAGAATCATTCACATGTTTTTATAACTTTTTATATTGTTGAAATTGAGATTATTCAATCTTGTTGTATCACTAGAAATCATGGATATTAGGAGCCTATATTTTTTCTGAATTGATATATTTTGTAGTTCCCCTGATGTGTTGTTATTGTGATACCACCAAGAATAAATGGTTAATCACTTATATTTATATAAATATTTGGCTTCACATGGAAACTATTTCTTATGTGAGAAATCCCTAAAATAAAGAAGTGCTATTGATGAATCCCCCTATTAAATTTGAAATATGATAATTGATTTTTGTGTGGATATAAAATATGTGGTTGTGGTGTGTGGGAATATTGTTTTCTGGTGTGGTCATTCTAATGGATGATGATGTGTAGTTGTGGTATGGGGTGGTTATGTGATGATTTGTGGTTATGTTTTCTATAAGATTAAATGGTAAATGAATGTTATGTGGTTTTGGTGATGAGGGAGTGGATGTTGTTGTGAAATGGTGGAGACGTGTGGCTGGTTGGATTGATGTGGATGGTGAGATATTTATTTGTTTGGTGTTGTGTTGTTCTAGTGAGTTGGGTGGTATTGGAATTAAGTGATAATTTTAAAATTGAAATGGAATAGGTAATTTTGGTTAAGGGGTGGAAATGGATAATGAATGAATTAAAAAGGAGAAGTGTGTTAAATATGGTTAATTGTTAATGAAAAGTTAAATGAGTTGAATAATGAAATTAATGGGTCAGATAATGTATTTTTTTGGTAAATTGAAACATAATTTTTTTCCTAAAGTTGATAAAGAAGATGAAATATGAAATGTGTCATGTGGCCTATTGTGTTCTATTTTGCATTTACTGGTGGAAGTGAATATAGTAGTGTTATGAGGTTGGGTGGTGATGTTTTGAATTTGTTAGTACTTTGTTATGAACCCATAGGTTGGGATTTTGTGTGAATATATATATATACCATGTATTTTCCATGTGATATTTTATACACACCCCACCCATATTGAGTACCTTATGATAACACCCATATAATTGGTGGTTGTTTTTACCATTATCTTGATGGTGAGGATGGATGTATGGTGACCCATCCTTTCCCATTCTATCCTCCAAGTTATGATTACATGCATGAGATATGATAAATTGAAGTTAATAGTGACATATTGTGATGTTTGATGAAGTGATGAGATGTCTTATGGTGGGGGTCTGCATGATAGGAGGAAGAAATGATGCTAATGTGCTTCATGTTCAAGATAAAATACTAATTTGGTTACTATTTTGGATTATATGTGATGTGATGGACTAGGTTTCTTTGGGTGATATGTGATGTAATGGTCCTTGGGACTTTGAGTGAGATGTGTTGTGATAGCTAATTACACATGGTGTTCTTGGAATGATGTGATGTTTGAAAAATATGGGAGCACTAGGACATACGACATTGGGGGTGTGAGAGTGAAAAATTACTTGGAAAGAAGTTCATGGTATAATTTATCAATATGATTCATATTATATTATTATACATGAAAACAAATTAGTGATCTTGCCATTGTGAGGATGGTTTCTATTTGTTGACCTATATTGGTGTTGTTGGTTTTACTATCTTCTCCCTAGTGTGTTAGTCTTCTATTTTCACATATGCACAAGTGAATTTGGTTACCCTACTAATAATATGTGTATGCTCAACCTAGGTATATAAAAATAACATTCAGGTTTTATGGAGGAATTCATTGATCATGTTTGACATTTCTAGCTTAGTATTTGAAGCTATTATGGTGTCGTTGCCTTAACTTTTCTTTTGGTTATTTATTTGGATACTTTTATCTATATCTATTTAATTTATACATGATTCATAGGATGATTTTTTTTTATTTTTATATTATCTGTTGGAGTTTATTCTAGTTTACTTAACATATATACCTATCTTATTATATATATAGGTTAATTCCTCCTATTTTTGATATTTTTATACCTTTAGTGCTAGTCTCCAACCTAGGGACAAATGAATGTGGGAATTTGGGGTCATCATGTCACTTCCTTCATTTAAAACTTAGGAGGGGTAGTATTAATGGTAGGTGGTCATGATAGAGTGGAATCATAGCTCATTTTTTGAGAGATAAGATAGATTTTGGAGTTGGTAACCATGAGTATTACATGGGTTGAAGAGGAAACATTTTCAGTTGATCTTTAAAATTACATAAGCTTTGGATGGTTGACTAGGACATAAGATTTTCGGGCCTCTCATGATCTGATGAAAGGAATCTGAGCCTACCAAATGATCAAGTGATATGGAAATACTTGTTTTATTGTTTGAATTTTGGTGGTTTCTGGGATGTTAAAATGAATTAAATAAATCAAAATAAAATTCCATACCATTGAGCTTAGTAATTTTTGGTATCCCTTTAAAAAAAGATCCTTGTCAGCATACATGTGTATTTTAGTTAGTGGAGGTTTATTAGGATCATTTGAATTTTTTATGGTTAATCCCATTGAAGAGGATGGTCACTGGTAGAAAATTTTACACACTTTTCTACAATATCTGTTTGGGAAGTATGAGGGAGTTGTTTCTGCTCTGGAGACATAGAGATGGTTGGAGGAGTCCAAGATCAATTTCACTTTGACCCAGGCCTTAGAAGAGTCTTGGGTCTTGATAAAAATAAGTTACATGAAAGGAGTTACATGTAAGTGGTGGGAACTATATCTTAGTGAGTAGAAGGAGGATAATGTTTTTTTGGTCAACTTTTAGAAGCAGTTTTGAGTAGAGTTTCTTTCATCAACTATAAAGGTAGTGAAGTAGAAAGTGATACTCTCTCTTCAGTAGTGGAGTATGTATGTAAATGAGTAAAAGATCATTTTAAAGTATATTCTATGTTTTTTTCTTGAAATTTTTATAAATGAGGAGTCATGAGCATGGTGTCTTAAGGAGGCACTCCATCCTTCTAACCAAACACAATTAGTCCTTTTATTTTACCAATGTATTTTAAGTTTTAAAAGAAGGCAGAGGAGATCGAGCAGAAATATTCTCAAGGAGTTTTTATTAAAATAGGTGGACCAATAGGGTTCCTTAAGGAGAAAATTTTCAAATAGAAGGTTTTAGGTGCTGGGTCCTTTGAGGATTTAGCCTAGGGGGGTCGACATCATTAGCTTCCCTTCCAACCTTCTTAGGCTAGTGGTTTTCCTGATTTTCCAAGGGGATTTGGGATAGTGTGTTTTATTTGTGGGGTTCATATAAGTCATAATAATCAATTACCATTGCTTCTTCATGATAATTTTTGTGGAGGTGGAAATGTTTACTGTTATCTTGAGAAGCAACAACTAGGGAGACTATTTTAGCAATAGGGGATCCAGGCATATGCTATACTGATAAGAGATGGAGTAGGCGAGGGTAGACACCTGAATTGAGTGTGTATGTGGAGGTGGTCATTATTATTGAGGAAGAGGAGATGGGAACCATCAGTTTCATGTAGTGTAAGAAGTATTACAAGAGTGGGCATAGATTATTCGAGGTACTACCAATTCATCATATACCTTTTTTGTGCTTTATTTGATTCAATAGAATCATACTCCATTATTTCATCCACTTTATTCCATGTTAGTAGACTAGAATTTGAGTAGATTCTCATTCCTCTTCTATTACATATTCTAGTTTGAGGCTAGAATATCTTGTTTGATGTGTACTAGGGGTGTAAATTGATTATGGGGTCACCTCAGTGACATAGTGATTTTTTATTTCTTTAGATATTGTCATATTATTTATTTCTCAACATTGAATGGTTGTATTTCATGTACATAGTTATCATCTACCTAATGAGGAGATTCATGTTCTGGGATGTGGATGGACAATGTTCAGTTTTCACTTGTGAGAAGAGTTGTAAGGTTGGAAGTAGACGTGTATAGACCCTTTGTTTATTAATGGATTAGTTTTCCATGGAATCATTATGAACTGGGATGGTGGAGGCTCCCAGAATTGTCAATGAGTTGTTATATGTTTTTCTTGAGGAGGTTGTGACAATATCCCCATAATGTGATGTTGAGTTTGGGATCGATCTTCAACTATATGCTTCTCAAATATCAATGGATCTTTATTAGATGTCATCCTTTGAGTTGTGGGATTTGTGGATATAAAATATGATCTAATGAAGAATGATTTCATATATCTTAGTTTTTCACCATTGAGTTCTATAGTGTTATTCTCTAAGAAGTAAAATGGTACTATGAGGTTGGGTATAGACTACCAGAGTTTGAATTAGGTGATGATCCAGAATTATTACTCACTTATAAGGATATATGAGCTTTTCTACTAGATGATAGGGGAGAGTTAGTTTTCTAATATCAGTATATGGTTTGGGAATCACCAGTTAAGGGTGGAGGAAGGAAATATCTTTAATAATTCATTTAAATATGTGAATGGGAACATCAAATTCATGTTCATCCATTAAGTTTTGTGAACTCACTAGCTAGGTTCATGGGGATCATGAACTCCATGTTCCATGAATTTCAGGACAAGTTTGTAGTTGTGTTCATCGATGGTATAGTAGCCTACTCAAAGTTAAAGGATGACGAAACTGATCATATCATGGATTTATTGTATGTTCTTGAATGACATCAACTCTATTGATTTTTTCCAAGTGTATGTTTTGGATGAAAGAGGTATATTTCCTTGGGAATGTGGTGTCTTATAAGGGTGTGTATGTGTACTCATCGAAGTTTGTTGCAGCTATTTATTGGGAATCACTTAAGAATTTGGTAGAGGTTCATAGATCCCCAGATCTCATAGAAAATTACTAGAGGTTCATGTTTGATTTCTTATAGATTATGACTCCATTGACATATTTGACCAGGAAGGACCATGGTTCTTTCTGGATTGATCAGTTTTAGGATTCATTTGACAACTAGAAGGGGGAAATTGATCAGTGATTTGATGATCTAATTACCAGAATAGGGTTTAATGATTTGGGTGTGTCATGAAACATTAAATGTGGTCTTGGGATGTATCTTGATATACCAGAAGGTATAAATATCTTATGTTTTGAGGAATATATTCTACCATGAGATTAATTATGCGACCCATGATCCAGAACTAGAATCACTTGTGTTTTCAATGATGTTTTAGAAATATTACCTAATCGATGTGTGCTTTGTGAAATTTACAGAGAATAAGATCTCAAGGCATATCTTTTCTTAGTGTGATATGAATATGTGGAAATGGATGTGGATGAAGTTTCTTTAGGATCATGACTTTGAGATCTCCTATACCTTGGGAAAGGAGAATGTTGTGGCCAATGATTTGAGTAGGAATTTATATAAGGATGTGGTTTGGGAGTTTGGGGAATCTTAGAGAGAAATAGAGAAGTTGGTATCCCTATAATTTGTTTCAAGATTGCTTTATGGGGGAATGTTTCCTGTTTTGGAAAATAGTGTAGTTTTAATTAATACAGCAGGTGGAGGAGTCTCAGTGGGGAGACTAAAAAGTAGAGGTGATCCACTATCATATTAGAAATTGTGATTCCCTGAAAGGAGGGTTAGAGGATGTTCAGAACTAGTTGTTTTTTCATGTATGGTTTTTGGTTCTGGAAGAGATGCATGAGGGAATTTATCATGAGTTTCATAGCTCACTTATGGTGGTACACACAAGAGTTTCTGAGATGTAATTGTCTTGAGGATGCAGTTTTGGTGGCATGGTATGGAATGAATGATTGAAGAGTTTGTCAAATAGTTCTTAGTTTTACAATCGGTAAAGGCATAACACCATGTCCATGGTATTTTTTTAGATATTAGATTTTCCCAAGTGAAACTGGGATGATATCTCTATGGAATTTTCAGGCCTAACACTATCTCCTCCTTATTTTAATGATTCCAAATTATGTTTAAAGTGTTATTAATGGATTTCATGTTTTATGTTAATCAATTTTTTTATCCTTACTTGAAAAAGCGGACAAGTCTTAAAATGTACATACATTCCTACAATATGAAGACAATATAATGACCATGAAGGTTAGGTGACCATGTGGTACTAACCACATAAACAAACTACTTACCACGTTCTAATTACAACTATGTATAGTACTAACCGTGCGCTGAAGTTCAAGTGACTGCAAGTGTATAAAAACTATCACATTAATAAATTAAATTATTGTGTGAAGTGATAACCCTACCATATGAATAAATGAATCTAACACACAATCAAATGAAGGGATCACATGAAGAAATCTAGTTATCATGTAGAGGTATGTAAAATTTCATGAGGTGTTGTACTAACCACATGTGTTATTATAGTGATTGAAATGAGGAAAGTACCTACAATGAGAAGGAATGTATCTACCATGAGAGGGTAAGTACCTACTATGTGAAGGAAATTACCTACCATGAGAAGAAGAGTACTGAACACATGAATAAAATTATTGACCTGATGAAGGAAGGATGTTTCTATGTGTAGTTTCTTTTCCTAGTTTTTGTGCCAAACGATCATGCCTAGGAAACATGATCCAAAGTGACAATAAATAAGTGAAGACAATAAACCATGTATAACTTAAGAATAATAGTATTCTGAAGTCTCAGATGGATAATATTTTAAGAATATATTATAGATTTTTTCAAAATAAGGCTATAATAAATGCTCCCAATGACTAATTTTGGGTAGAGTTTCTTTTAAGAAGAAGAACTGATCTTGTGGAAAGAGATAAGAGAAAAAATTATAAAGAAAAATAGCAAAATATATGCATTCACATGTTTTATAAAAATTAATCAATAATATCATCTTATAATACTATATTTTCTTACACATCAGTGAAAAAATTGGTTGAACCTTTTCAAGGAGAAAATTCAAAGATATTTGAACATCCAAAGATAATTATATTGATCTACACCTAATTCCCAAATATCTCATATCTTTCTCTTTATATTAAATCTCATATTTTAATATATGTTATTTTAATATATTTATCTATAACCACTAGTTTCTATAATGAAATGGATATTACTTAACACTATTTTTCAAATATTTTCATTTTTACTCCCATATACAACTATGGAAGATGTTGTGTGTGAATTAGACCTCTTTTGTCCCATAAATAACTATAAAAGAGGCTTTTATCCTATACTTCTTAGTATATTTTTCATGACTCAACCTAATGAGATCAAGATATAATTACCCCAAGCCATCCTCCATAGGCCAGGGGATATCGACATGCACTGAAAGGAAAAACAAATATGGGTGGCCTTTGCCTGATGTACTTGTATGCACACACCATAACATATCCATGAAAAAGTGAAGAGGAATAATAATAAAATATGAAACATTTAAAGTATAAATCATGATTGTAAAATATCTATAGGGTACAAGAGTAAAAAACATGAAATGAAAAGAAAAAGTGGAAAAATACATTTTCAACTAGAAAGATGTCCCAAATAGACAAAACCAGAAAAATAAATTCGGATAGATCTTAGATCTGAATCTCTAATATCTGACCACCATATGCATTCAAATGCACTAATGTATCCCTATCCTCCTATGTAATCACCACCAACATTCCCATAAACTATCTAAGATATGAAACATGTCAAAAAACCCTATGCAGGGGTGAGTGTATACATAACAAGTAAGACTCCCTGAAAAATGACAAGGGAGAAGTAAGAGATGTGATAGAAATAGAAAAATCAACCCAAAGAAAGAGAGTAACAAAATCCAATGACATGGACATAGACACAGACACACACACACACACACACACATATATATATATATATATATTCCCAACAAGATAACCCAAATGGGAGATAAAGGGGATCTATATATATCAACCTATCATAGGAATAGAGTTCCATTAGTTCCAAAGGGGTCCATCAATGCTTCTAAGTATCTCACGAGTCTGACCATAGGAGCATCGGTACGAAGGCCCCACACCTTTCCATTGTGTTTCACAATAAAGGGGGTATAATATACAATAATATTACGCACACTATAATTCCATATAGGGGAACCACATAGTAGATAGAGGGAACAAGCCTCAGTGCATCTAGGGGTACCACTCAGTAGATAAAGTACCCACGACCTGGTGTCTCAGGGGGGAGGGGTACTACTTAGTAGATAAATGAATTGCGCCCTGGTGAATCAATGAGTTACCACTCGGAAGATAGAAGACCCATGACCTGGATCATCAGGGGTACCAACTAGTAGATAGAGGACCTATGACGTGACATATTAGGAGTGCTCCACTCATTATATAGAGGACCTGTTCCCTGGTGTGTAAGGGGGGCACCACTATTTTGATTGAGGACCCATGCCCTGGTGCGTCAGGGGGTAGCAGTAATTTGATAGATGACCTACATCCTAATTAAATAAGGGGTGCCACTTAGTAGGGGGAAAACCTATGCCCTGGTGTGTTATAGGGATACCACTAATTAGATAGAGGGCCAACACCCTAATGCGATAGGGGGGTTTCACTCTAACGATCCAGCCTGATCACTGCCATCGTCAGGAACATCCTATGGAAGCATAACACTCAAAACTCCTCACATAGTATCTCAAAATCAGCTACAGAAGATGTCATCACATTATATTAGAAAAAACACTTAGTATATGATACTCTTGGGCCAAAATATGATTCCAAAATAAAGAGATATGTGTGATAAAAGTTTCCTAAAAAGGAAGTAGAGGTAGACGATGTGTAAGGGGACACACATGACGTGTGGTACCACTCCATAAGCCATCCCTGTCCCTTATTCCACACATATAACTATCTATTTAGAACTACATGGAATATAATGGGGATACGTGGTGCACCATAGCCACTCTGGGTCATGGCTATGCTTCTAGTAGTGTATGTGTATGCCTATGCCTATGTACTACAGTACATGATATGTCCTCCCACATGAGGCCATGCCCATGTGCTTTATCACACAGTGTGTCTACCCATGATGTGTCACACAACATGTGACCTAGTCACACAGTGTTTGACCCTTAAATTTTTCAAAACCCTAGAGCCACAACAAAAGGTGCACTACATAGTGTTTGTTCATTACAGTACACACTCTGTACTCGAGTTTTTGGTAGAAAGATGGATCAACACCTAACATTGTAGATCTTGAATTATCTCCTTGATTATTACATCCAGGAAACCCAAAATTGAAGTTTAAACATTGAAACATCATTTTGTCTATCAATTGGACCAAAAATGGTTTTTTCATCGATCCGTATGAAGCCTACATGAGGGCTCCTTATGCCTCCAGACATACAACCATCTCTTGTCACCTCATGTGTATTCCAATCCTTGGTGTAATCACTTGAATCCATAGAATCATCCAAACATATATAGTGATCACTAATATATTCATCACGTGTGAAAATTCGATGAATTTAGTTGTTTCATTAGGCTTGATCCTACCCGAAAATGTCGAACCAAGATCTTGCATGCCAATCAGTGAAGAATGTGAAGAATAGAGAGGAGAAATCACAAGAAAAAAATGTACAAATATAATTTTAGAAGTTTTCTTAGTTAAATAATACCAATTAGGATTCACAGTTTGTGAAATATGGTATATTATATATTAATTTAATAATCAATTAAAAACTAACCAATAAGCACATGAAATGGATTGATTTAAAATAGATCAAGAGATAAATTTGGTCATGATAAATCTATTTAATATATTTGGTTATAATAAAAAAATTTATGAGTACTACATCAAATTTTGATTGATCGACAATGAATAATTCACTCACCAATGAATCAAAGAGGTCTTTTCATTTTCTACACTTAAATTCACCTTGATATAGTGTTTTTTTGTTGTCTCATTTTTATTCACCAATAAGAGGGTGGAATAAAATCATCTCAATGATCATATGGTTATGTGGATAACCCTATTGATCCCACATAAAATGTATTAAATATAGGGACATAAAATTAGGTCATTTATTAAAATAAATAAATTTAATTATTTTAATTAAATTCACCAACCAACAACAGTTTTATTCGAACACCACGTGGTGACCAACCTCAGGTTACGACTATGGTGAACCTCATGTTACAGATTCAACCATGGGATCAGAATTACAATATTTTACTCTATTTAAGAGTTATCTAATTTTATTTGATAAATAATATGTGCGTGATATAAAATATATAATGTATTTTTATAAAATTAATTCTGTTCCCTAGAATCGCACGTCATCTCAACTTCTGGATTCAAAAATATTTATAAATATATTACATTGTATTATAAGGTATAAAAGGGTATCAACATTATACCCCCTTAAGAATTCTCATATCCAAAAATCAAGAACTAAAAAAATCTCAGGATACTGAGACTGCATCTGTCTCTCCCACTCTTAGGAGTGCTCCTGCATGATCCCATGCTGCCAAAACACATGAAATAAGGGGATAGTCTATCCAAACAAAGGATTCTCCTATATATCCTCTAATTCAACCAAATGCTCTGAATAAGTGGCTCCTTCTGAGATGTATAGCTCACCCTAGTGAAAACACGTGTGGGGCCATGCACATTTCTTTTCACCTATGAAACATGGGAGACATCATGCACCCACTCCAACTATGGGGGTATAGAGATGATGTAATAAAACTTTAAAACCCAATATAAGATCTCAAATGACCTAAAAACCTTTATGATTTCTTTCATCCCTGACCACATATCTATTATCCTGGTCCTGTGGAGACTCTCATGAAAAACATGGTCTCCCTGATCGATCTCCAAGGGTCTAAGATGATAGTCTACATAAGATTTATTCCTTCTATGAGATTTTCCCATGGATTCTTTTATCACTTGGACTTTTTCTATCATTTACAACACCATAATTGGACTAACAATAGAGGTCTCACTGATCTTAGTATAGCATATGGGTGACCTACAGGGTCTCTTATATAGTGTCTCTAAAGGTTCCATGGTGATATTAGAGTGGTAACTATTTTTGTATTCAAACTCTATCAGTTTCAAGTTATATTCCCAGATCTTACCAAGATTTATAATGAAAGACCATAAAATATCCTCTAGCTCCTAGAAAATGTGCTTCGTCTTCCCATCAGTCTGTGTGTGGAAGGTTATACTCATCCTCATCTGGGTCCCAAATTCCTCTTATAGACCTCTCCAAAACTGTGATGTAAAACATGAATCATGGTTATAGACAATATTAAAGTGTACCCAATAAAGGATAATACTCTTCTATATGTATAATAACCCTAAAATCTCCACCAATATTTTCTCCCTAATATCAAGGAAGTGAATCAAATTCGTGAGACGATCAACAATCACCTAGATGACATCATGGCCTCTCTCTATCCTCGAAAGGCCTATACCAAAGTACATGGATATTCCATCCCATTTATACTATGGGATTTCAAGGGGATACAAAAAACCTATTGGAACATAGTGCTTAGCCTTCACCTACAGATAGGTGAGACGACAGGAGATAAACTTATCCACACTCTATCTCATACAATCCCACTAAATCTTTCACTAATGTTCTTGGTACATCCTCCACACATTGGGGTGTACAACCAATGGAGATGTGTGATAATCTCTCATCACCAATCATGCATCGTAATATAAAACACATTATTTCCCTAAAAATAATTATGTGATTCCCTCCTTAAACAAATCCATCAGGTGAATCTCCAGATAATATATAGTCAAACAAGCCCTCACAGTTGTTGTATCGCAACTGTGACTCTCTCACATACTGGAGAACCAGAGGAGTTAGCACTATCGATCGATGAAAAGATACCCCATATTACTCAACCAAGGTCAGTTGCAAGGAAGATAACATCTTAGATTCCTCATCCATCAAAAAATCCAAGGACATTATACATAAGGAATCTGAAACCATATTTCTATTCCCATGAGTATAAACTATCTCAAAGACATAATCTTGTAGGAACTCCAAAAACCACCCCTATCTTAGGTTCTAGTATCTCTACATGAATATTTATCTAAGGCTATGATGGTTTGTGAAAAAAACCAAACACTCTCCTAGAATGTATTGCCTCCACATCCTGAGAGTGAAGAATACTACTGCCATATCTAAGTTATGAGTCACATAGTTCTCCTCATGGGGTCTCAGCTGAATCGACCCATATGTGAAAACTTCCTATCTCTTCATCAACACAAAACCAATCCTAGATCACGAGGCATCTAAATTCACTATATACTACACGCCCTCCTATAGTATTCTGAAAATAAGAGCACACATTATCCTCAACCTCAACTCCTAAAAGGCCCTCTAAAACTACTCAATCCTGCTAATTGACAGCCTTATCCATGTCAACATAGTTAAATGGGTATAAAGCATAGAGAAGACTCCCAAAAACCTTCAATAGTACCCTTCTATGCCAAGAAAACTCTATACCTCCAACAAGGTCTTGGATGGAACCCAAGGAAGTACTGCATCGATCTTCACTGGGTCCATAGCTAAACGATGCTAGAAAATGGCAGGCCTCAATAATTGAACATCATGGATCCAAAACTAGAACATTGAGATATTACCATAAATCTAGTGCTTCTAAAGAAAATTTAGGACCATCCTCAAGTGCTCTGCATGATCCTCCTTTAATGCAGAGTACTTGAGTATGACATTAATAAAGAAACTAAAAATCGATCAAAGTAAAGATGGAATATCTTGTTCATCAAAAACATAAACATATTAAAGGAATTATTTACACAAAATATAATCACCAGGAACTCATAGTGTTTATAGAAACATTTTGAATGCTATATTTCAAATACCAGCCTCTTGAACTCTCAACTAGTGGTAGATGAACATGAGATCGATCTTAGATAACCATATTTCACCTCAAAACTGATCAAATATGTTTTCGATCCTTTGAAATAGGTATTTGTTTTTTTATAACATTCTGATTCAAGTTACAATAATCCACAAAAATCTATAAGCTCTCATCCACCTTTTTCTAGAACAACACTAAGGATTCCTAGCAGGACACATTGATTCTGATAAAAAATTATTTAGAAGGTTCTCCAACTGGAACATCAGCTCTAGAAGATAAATAGAAGACATGTGATATTACTTAGAAGATATTGGTGTGATCATGGGGTGAAAGTTGATGAAACAATTTATCTCCCACCTCAAAGGTAGTCCCAGAACATCCTCAAGAAAGATATCCATTAAATCATCATTTAATGAAAGAATCGAGATGTATAAAGATCCTACCACACCAAGGGATACACTCACCTACTAATTGGGGATGACGTCTATCCTACCTCCTACAAAACCCGCTTATCATTCCATGATATATCTCCTGCCCAAAAAATTTTAATCATGTCCCATCAGTGTAGAGGAATCTAACACATCTACAATGATAGTCAATCTAGTTTCAAAAATTATACAACCAACCCATAAACAAGATGATGACATAGGATAACATCATGTTAACCAAAAGTTATAATGCGAACTTCTATCCAAAACGAATAGCACTCACTAATGGTAGATAAAAGATATAGAAGAATCGTTCCTTGTAGGGAACCTCAAGACAAAGACGCTAGGCTAAATCCTTAACTAAGAGATCCAGCTCTCACACCCGGAATGAAGAGATAAAATAATGACTCACACTCATGTCTACTAATACTGAAAAATATTATAATAAACCCATATCATACATTTAATCATCCCATGTTCTAATAGTTCATATGCCACAATAGCCTGCGAATGTCCACGACGATGACTGCTTTCACCTGAAGCCTTACATGAGACATATGGTGGTGGTGTTGAAAGGATATAATATAATATTCAACCACCCACATCCTCTCCTCATAGAGCTCCACCTTCTCCTCTAATAGCCCCTCCCCTATTTGGGCCACCCTACCCTTACCTGGGATATATGTGATCATGAAACTGCCTATTATGTGGTGGTAAATCCATTTTTTTCCATCCCTCCACAACACATCTAGTTGGGAAGTCATGTGCCATGTGACCTCACCCATCACATGCATAGCACCGCCCCTCTTTGGGCTACCCTGGTCCTCCAAATTTTTCCCATGCTACATGACCACATTTCTAAGTCTGGTCATGGGGAGGTAACCTACACAGAGATCCTACTGACTGGAATCTACTAGAATCTGTAGATGAATCAACCATAAAATGACTACTACTAGCTCCAACTTCCCGAAATCCCTCTAATAGGAATATCTCTATCAATAACTTTGACTCTATCACCCTGTCATAGGTGTGGATGCACAAGGGTATTAAAATTGTATGAATATCTTTTTGAATAAACTGCTCAAACTTCAATCATTGGAAGTATCCATCTTGGATCATATCGAGCGTGTACCATGTAAGTTATCTAAACCTCACTACATACTCAGAAACTTTTATCACTCCCTATTGTATCTCGAGAATCTCCTAAATCTGAACCGTGCATATGCAGGAGGGATTATACTCATAACAAAATAGCGGCTAGAATGTAGTCTATGAGAGTGTCAAATCATCATGCATCTTTATGAATAGAATTCAATAGTGCCCAACTTATTCATTGAAACTGATGGCTTCCAGCAAAACCATATGATTAGTTAGTTTCTAGATAAGCACAAAAACTCAGATCACTGACCCTAGGCAATCATCCACTGCATGGGGATCTGAATCACCATGGAGGCTCATCGGCCTTTGGTGTTGGAATTCAAGGAGTGAAATAAGTCTAGATACATCCCCTACCTACTATGCTTCTAGGATTTTCTTCTCGATATGTGAGGGTGTTGCGGCCTTCCCACTAGGAAGAAGAATCTCACACGATGGCCGTAAAACTAATACCCATCACTCATTAGATCATTTTTACGATTCAGAATCTGTAACCTAGCAAGATGTCTTTGTGAAGGTGTCCTAAAAATTTAATGAAGATGCACCATAGTCATATGATCACATATATATTTATATATATATGACTCAAAAAGGATAGTTAAAGACTCAATCCTTTATGAAACATGTAAGATTGACCCCTATAACAAATTTATCAATATTCTGATTAAAAAAATTGGAAGTTAGAGTCCTGGTGAATAGATACATAAACCACATGTACCAACACTAGGTTTCATGTCCCAAGATCCAAACTCGAAAAACATTGACATTGTTTCTCTAAGTCCCAACCAAATCCTTATAAGGGGAAAAATCCAAACAGCATCCTAATGAATGAACTGCTCTGATATGAATCTTTAATGACCCAAACCAATGGGGCTTGATCCCAAACTACCCCAATCCCACCTCCATAGGCCTGGGGTGGAAACAAGCAATGAAAGAAACAAAAAATATGGGAGGACTTTTCCTGATGTACCATAATTCACACATTCTAACATCTCTATGTATAAGTATAATAGAATAATAAAAAAATATAAAATATCTAGAGTATAAACCATGCATGTAAAACTTCTAAGGATAACTAGAGTATGAAAATGTAAAATAAAAATGAAAAAGGGAAAAAATACATGCACAAAAAGAATGAAGTCCCAACCTGAAAAAATAGAAAAATAAATGCTGAGAGAGCCTAACTCCAAAGATCCAAACTCTAAGCACCGTACAAGGTCAAATGCCCCAAGGTATCCCTTTGCTCTTCATTAATTGCCACCAACCTATCCATCTTATATATAAGACATGATACAAGCAAGAAACTCCCATGCATGGGTGAATATATACACACCCTATAAGATGGCCCAATAGTTGAAGGGGGAGTAGTAAGATACATGATAGAAATATATAACTCAAACAAAAGAAATGGAGTAAAAAAATGAAATGAAATGAATACCGATATATATATCTAGAAAAATAATCCCAAATTAGAGATAAATGGGATCTTCATCTCATATCCCCACCAAGTAATTGTCTGCAATCAGTTCCAAATGGGTCCATCAAAAATTCCTAGTATCTAACAAATATAACCATATGAGTATCCGTGTGGAAGTCCTAAACCTCTCCACTATGTCACACAGTCGAGGGAGACCAATATCTAAGAGTAGGACTCAGACCCTAATTCCATGGGGGTGGGGGGGTACACTTAGTTGATATAGGACTCACGCCTTGGTGAATCAAGGGGTTACACTCAATAGATAAAGAAACTACCCCTAGTGCATCACGGGGTACCACTCAGTAGATAGAGGCCATGCACCACGATGAATCAGGTGGTACTACTTATTACAAAGAGGAACCACTCTCCTTTGTATCAGGGGTACCACTCAATAGATAGAGAACTTGTGCCCAAGTGTGTTAGGGGTACATCTCAGTAGATAGAGGACCCAGACCATGGTGCATCATGGGGAACCACTCAGACAATAGATAAATTGTGACCTAATTATATAGTGTTAGAGTTGGTGGTCTAAAAACAACTAATTTGTACTTTATTTATTAATAAATACCTTATCACGTCTTGATTATTATTCTACGTGAAAATTCATGTGATAATATCTTAAGGATAAATGTTGCATTAAAGGGTAATAGCAGATTCCTACTATGATGAGAACCTAGAAGTTCCATAACACTGTTCTTGAATATATGTACTATGGCCGAATGATGTTATTTTAGGGACATAAATAATATAGGACATTAGGGTTGAATACACATAAAACATTGAGTCACCATCTCATGGTGTGCGCCCTTGGTAATATTTAGGAGGATATTATGAGAACAAGACCTTCCAGTAGGAAATCCGCATTTCAGAGTGTCATTGGATGTTCCTATCTGTGGACATGTGTATTGGTCCTTAGACATTAAGATTATTTTTAATGGTTATTACTACTCATGCACTGAGATGTATTGATGAAAAAATGTGATGACACACTGTTCACAGTGAGGTAGGAAATTTTGGGTGTGTCATGAGTAATACTGCATTAATAGATAATGCGAGAGAGGATTTTTCCCTTCTATTCCATAACAAAAGTTGATATCTCATGACCTTTTATAGAATTGATATAGCCTAAATAAATCCATGGCCATGGTGAGGAATGGGGAAGTTCAATTATGGAAAGTCCATGAAAGACTAATCGAGCACATTGGTTGATGGAACTAGAATGCAACCCGCTTGATTCGATATATCGAGACAAAGAGATTATATTACACGGTAAAAATTTGTAGGAGGTGACACATCATTGCAGTTTTAACTTTTTTCTCTATGGGTGACTTGGCATGTTTTTAGATGCTAAACTTGGACTTTAGGTAGGCTCCGCTTAATTCCATTGAGAAAGAGGCCTAGAAGGTCACACACTAAGTGTGTCAAAGTATCTCAGTTAAATATTAATTTAACATGTTGAATAAAGATTATTCCCAATTGTGGTTAAATAAATTTTCAAGGATGCCTGATCACATTTATTTTGACAGTATTTATTCGAGAGAATATATTGTTGTTGAATTAATATATTTATTACCGAGTAATGAAGTGATATTTATTTGAGAAATAAATATCCATTATTTAAGGTCTAATAAATTTGGTGGAGGAAATAAAAAAAATAAAAACAAAAGTACATGGAATGTATATTAAATATAAAAACCATGTATTTTTTTGGGAATTTATGAGAAATAATATTTTTATTTAATTAAATAATATTAGGTGTAATTCACTGGATGCATGTAAAGTAATAATAATAGTAAACTTTTTTATTAGACGTGGTGTATTACTAAGAATTAAATAAAATGAATAAATTCTTATGGATAATTAATTAATTTTATTATTCTATGTAATTAAAATACCAATTATATCATTCTAATTAGCATAGAATTTTTTTTGGTGTTGTGAAAAATGGATCTAGAGAAATCTCTCAAGCTAAGAGATAATTCTTTTCGTCCAAGAACACTCTCAAGCTACGATAGAGAGATCCTACTCCACCAGATCAAGGCGACCGAAGGCAGACATCACACACACAGGTTCTTCTACGATAACACCCATAGATCCCTTCAGAGATGCCCAAAGATAGGTGTATCATGCGTGGATCACCTCTAGAGGAATCCTATACTTGGATTATAATACACAATGACGGATCTCTTCGAATCATGACCGAAAAAATCAACGAAGAAATAATTCCATCAAGGTAATTCTAGTTAATTAATTAAATTAATTATAACCAACATATGATGATCCCATCTATGGTTCTAGGATTACCCTATGTCTTTTTCATTCTTCGTTCTATTTCCATGATCCGATGTTTTATTATCGTGACTGATCTCGAATTGATTATTGTTAACGCTAAAATTAAAGTTTGGTACACCCTCCAATGCGCTTCTGCTACACCAAGAACCTACAAGGGGTATTAGAGGCCTGGTTACATCATGGATTATAATTGTTTATTTCTTTGTTGGTGAATTATGAATTTAATAATTTTGTTTTTTCAATTAAATTTAATCATTATTTAAATCTGAATCTTGAGATTTGTTCCTCCTCTCTTGTTTCTCGTTCAACTTACAGGGAAAACAATTTCTTTTAGTTTTGATTAAAATAAAATAGAGGAGATCATTCAGAGGTGCCAAAATTTCATGGCCATACAACGACAGATTGCATGGTGTGTATTCGGTAGTACATGCCATGTATTCTAGGTTCAATGCATCAGACTAGTCCGCCATATTAGGCCGTTTGTTGGAGTATTTATAATTCTTAAATGACACCATGTGTTGACTAGGAAAAGGTGGCACCATGTTTCCGAATTACATGCTCTGTGGTCTACTAAACATGGCATACAGTTTCTTCAGGTTAGGATTGAACCATGTACACCGTAAACGGCTCCCCCGACTGGAAACCGTGTAACATGGATACTACACGATATGTGTCCCACTGAACACGTTGGGTACTATAAAGAATTCTGAAGTACATTTACACGCCATGTCCCCGAGCGTGTACTTCAGATGGATGGTGAACAAAAGTACATACCGTGTAGTCAAAAATACATGCCGTGTACTCATCAAAATTATACAGATTTATTAAAATTTATTATTATATTTTATAAACCCTTGAGATGTGTACCATAGTGCATGTGTAAAGTTGAGGCACAACATGTGATAGGTGTTATATATATATATATGTTTAATTTAACATCTGTGTAATATTCATTTCTACTCATTGGGTAGTTATGAATAAGAATTCATCAGGTTACCTCCAAGGTACAACTTACATACAAAGATAATTTTAAATGAATTTATTTTTTTAAAATTATGATGGATGAGAATCTCACGGAAATTCAGAAAAAGGGTTTGAGATAAAAGGATTGATCAATTAAAGACAATTAATTGATTCAAGCATGATTTATCTTAAAAAAGAATGATTAAATAATTTAATGCTACTTTTATTTTTGTGTAAATATCATTGCATGCTTGGATGATCATGAGAAAGAACAAGACCTTTGTATGTGAATGGTTTCTTTTAATTTATTTATTTAAATTAAATTTGTTGGCTTGTGAGTTTTCTCCACATTAATATGTAGGGTCTGCGTGCCCAAGGTTTATTCTATATAAATCCTCATTTTACCCATGACCTATGTGTGAGATAAAAGAATATGTAATGGATGGATCTCCCAAGATAGTGAAGGAAACTCAATTTAGAAGCCAAGGTGAAACCAATCCAAGGAGATTCAAAGGTGGACATGTGGAAAGCTGTAAACATGAACCCAAAAGGTTCAAGATGTTTCTCCCCTGGGTCTTGGGATAGTTTATCAACCTCTAGAAAAACTAACCAATAGAAAAATCTCATGATCATACCATTTATTTTATTTCGGTCAGTTATATGGTTTATTTGTTGTGGGTGTGTTGTCACGATCACACAATTAATGAATTAAACAAGCATGCAAGATGAAACTAAAATAATACCTACTTGTGTATAAAATAATATCTTAGAAATGGTTAATCAATTAAGTATATCCAACATAATATTAAAAATCATGTAATCAAATATAATAAATAGAAAATTTACATTTAAGGATAAAATACCTCAAAGAAATATTAAGTTGGTATAACCTTCCACAATATTGGATATAATCGAACCATAGTTCAATGTGTTGGACCAATCCTAGTTGTGGTTCTTTCAATTATCGGGGAATTATAATTCAAGGTTTTGGGTTGAATTGACTTGGTTCGCATCAAGGGTTTACTACCATAGTAGGACTTGGTGTGACCAATAGGCAATGGTTGAGGAAATCCAAAATAAAAGGATTTCAGAATTGGGGAGTCCACTCAACGAATCAAGGAGCTATTAGTTAATGCAGCTGTCATTTGGAATGCCAACCTAAAACCATTTATGTCACTTGAACAACCCTAGTTTGGGTAATGAGAATGGAAATATGGATCATTTCCACTAGAATATTTAGGTAATAGAATATTCTGATGTCAATGGTGAGGGCTATTGGATTTCGATAAAATAGTGTGATACTAATATGTATTAATTTATTTGTCTCAGTTTTATCATAATAAAGTAATAAACCTTTTCTCATCTTAATTTGTTGAAACGGAAAGAAAAATTACTTTAAACATATCATTGCAAACCATACTCAATAATAAAAACCTTCTCACCAGCACTAATTTCCAAGAATGGCATAGGTGTTTACACGTCATCCTTCACCATGAGAGAAAATTGTATGTGCTGGAAGAGCCTATTCCAATTGCACCTGGAAATGAGGCCAGTGATGAGAAAATATCTTTCTATATGAAACATGTGGATGATTCCACTGATGTATAATGTTTCATGCTATCATCCATGTATAATGATCTCTTTAAGCAATATGAAAACATGGATGTGTATAGCATGATGTCTCAACATAAGGATCTATACCAAGAGAAGGTGAGACAATAGAGATATGATATCTCCAATACATTGTTTACGACTAATCTTGGACAATTTTCTCCTTCTAGGCCTCATGTAGTCAAGATTATTGGCTACATTGAACACATGGACATCTTAGGGATTAAGTTACCAGATGAGTTGCGTATAGATCTCATCCTATCATCTTTGCCCAAGACCTTCTCTAGCTTTATTATCAATTTTAACATGAGAAAAAATGAGAAGAGTTTATCAAAACTGCTAACCTTAATTATCCATGTTGATAAGGACATGGGGCATGAGAAACCCATAGTCCTTAGGGTGAATAAGAAAAAGAAGGAGAAGGAAAGGGGGACAAGGACTTATAAACAGTCTAAAGCCCCCAAGAACCATCTCTCTAAGAAGGGGAAGATCCATAGGCAGGGAACGAAATGGGAGGCGGTATGTTTTTCATGTGGTAAGCAAACCCACTAGAAGAAGAACTGTACCCAAAAGCATGGGGATTCTAAAGGTGCATTCGTTATCAAGTGTAATCTTTCCATTTCTACACATTGGGTATTAGATACATCTTGGGGGGCTCACATCTATATTCAAATTCTAGAACCAAGTAAATCTAGAACGATTTCCAGACAAGAGGTGGATCTTCGAGCTGCCAATGGTGTGAGGCTGGATGCGCTGGCCATTATGTATTACCACCTCTCATTACCAACTTGTATGATTTTGATTTTACATAACTATTATTATGTGCCTAGTGTTACCAAATACATTATTTTTGTATCATGTTTGGATATGGATGGATTTCATTTCATGTTTAGAAATAAGGGTATCTTATTTTATAAGAACAATGTATGTTATGGTATAGAGAATTTAAATAATGATTTGTATGTATTAAATTAAGAAAACCAAGTGTTGGAAATCGATAACGAAACAAAATCACATGACTCATACACAACCTAGTTGTGGAATCACCATATCGGTCATGTAAATAGGAAGTTATTGAAAAAGATATGCCATGATGGATATTTAGACTCTACTAAGATAAAACCGCTTGATATATTTCATTCTTGTTTACAAGGTAAAATGACCAAGTTGCCTTTCGATGTACAAGTTGAAAGGGCCATAGAGCTTCTGGGATTGGTGCACACAGTTGTGTGTAGATCATTTCTAGTAGAATCTATAGGTGGATATTCTTACATCATTACTTTTATTTATGATTTGAGTAGATATGGCTATATATAATTAATGAGGTATAAGTAATAAGCCTTAGATAAATTTAAGGAATTCAAGAATGAAGTAGATAATCATCTTGTTAAGAAGACAAATAAGCTTTAATCGGATCGAGGTAGAGAATATCTGAACCAAGAGTTCATCGATATTCTACGGGAGTTTGGGATTCTATCTAAGTTCACTCATCCTTATACACCAAAGTGGAATTGTATTATTGAAAGGAGGAACCACACCTTGTTAGACATGGTGAGGTCGATGATGAGTCATGCATATCTTTCATTATCCTTTAGGGGATATTCATTATAATTTGCAACATACACATTAAACCGAGTACCAACTTTGGTGAAAAATGTAATTCCCTCTAAGTTAGGGAATGGAAAGAAACCCATTTGGTCTCACACGTGTGTATGGGGATGTGAGGCATTTTTAAGGCCTTATTAGGCAACAAACTAGCACCCCGGGGCACAAAGTGTATCATTATAAGATATCCTAATGAAACAAAAGGATATTACCTATATAACCCTTCAGACAAAAAAGTGACTGTTGCCAGACAAGCCATATTTATTGAGAGGGAACATATCATCCAAAAGGTTATTGGGAGAAATATTGACTTCGATGAAGATGATGCTAAAGATACACAAGAGTTGGTACAACAATAAGTTCCACAGGTCCCTGTAGAAGAGGTTCCAAAAACACAAGTACTACATAGGATCTCAAGAGAGGTTAGGGAACCAAAGAGATATGGTTTCCTAGTCACCAAGGATGATGAATCATTATTGTTGGACAATGATAAACCTATCTCCTACAAGGAATTAGTAGAAATCTCAAAATATGCAAGAAGGCTAGAAGCATTGAATTCTGAGATGGATTCCATGTATCAGAACCAACTCTAGGTTCGTGTTGATGATCCAATTGATGTAAATCTTGTTGGATGAAAATCGGTATTAAAGACAAAAATGGACATAGAAGGTCATGTTAGCACCTATAAATCAAGTCTAGTAGCCAAAGGATTCAGACAAAATCAAGGAATTGACTAGGATGAAACCTTCTCTCCAGTTGCCATGTTAAAATGCATACGAATCATAATTTCCATAGTAGCTTACTATGACTATGAGACTTGGAAAATGGATGTCAAAATAAAATTCCTTAATGGGAACCTTCATGAAGATGTATATATGACACAAACAGAAGGATTAGTGACACTAGGTGAATCCAAACGAGTTTTCAAGTTGTAGAAATCCATTTATCGATTAAAGAAAGCATCCTGGTTATGGAACATTCGATTTGATGAATCTATGAAGGAATTTGGTTTCATTAAGAAAGAATGTGAACCATGTGTTTATAGGAATTTTAATGGGAATGCAGTTGTTATCCTAGTAGTATATGTTGACGACATATTGCTTATTGGGAATGATGTACCAATTTTACAGTCAGTTAAAGACTGGTTGAACAAGTGTTTCTATATGAAGGAATTGGGTGAAGCAGCCTACATTTTAGGGATTAAGATCATCCAGATAGATCCAAAAGGCTGCATGGACTATGTCAGGGTACATACATTGACCAGATACTCAAGATATTTAGTATGAAACTATCCAAGAGGGGATTAGTTTCAGTTTCACATGGCCTACGTCTTTATAAGAAAATGTGTCCTCTGACACAATAGGAGAAAGACAGAATGAGTAAGATACCATATGCTTCAACTATTAGATCCATCACGTGTGCCATGTTTTATACCAGGCTTGATGTTTCATATTCACTAAGCACGGTAGGAAGATATCAAGCAGATCTAGGAGAACAACATTGGACTGCTGTTAAGACTATCATTAAGTATCTGAGTAGAACTAAGCATATGTTCCTGGTGTATAGAGGAGACAAATAGCTTGTCATTAGAGAGTATGATGATGCTGGTTTTTAGATAGATCAGAATGATTTGAAATCACAATCTGGATATGTTTTCTGTCTCAATGGAGGAGCTGTGAGCTGGAAGACTTCAAGGATACCAGTTTTCACTAATTCTACAGTGGATTCCAAATGTATAGTGGCTTCTGATGCATACAAGGAAGTTTTCTACATTCAGAACTTTGTCTAGGATCTTGATGAGGTTACTAGTAGTAAAGATCCTATCACATTATATTGTAATACTACTCTAGTGGTGGCTCTTGTGAATGAACCAAGGTCACATCAACGGACAAAGCACATACTCCAGAAGTATCACCTCTTAAGGGATTTATATCAAAGGGGTGAAGTTGCAATGAGAATAGTGTCCATGGAAGAGAATGTGGCAGACCCCATGAATAAAGTATTATCTCAGTAAAAGCATTAATATCATGTGAGTGCTAGTGGGTTAAATATTGTTAGCAGTTGTAATTAGTCCAAGTGGGAGTCTGTTGGAGTTGGTGGCCTAAAACCAACTATTTTGTACCTTATTCATTAATTATTACCTTATCACATCTTGATTGTTCTTATTCATGAAAATGAATGTGATAATGTCCTAAATATAGCTATTTCATTAAAGGGTCATAGAGGATCCCTGCTATGATGAGAACCTAGAAGTTCCCTAACACTGTTCTTGAATATATGTACTATGACTAGATGATGTTATTTGAGGGACACAAATAATACAGGACAATTGGGGTGAGGACTCATAAAACATTGAGGAACATTCTCATGGTGTGCACCCTTGTTAATATTTAGAAGGATATTATGAAAAAGAGACCTGCCAGTTGGAAATCCACATTTCATAATGTCATTGGATGTTCCTATATAAAGATGTGTGAATTAGTCCTCAGATTTTAAGATTATTATTAATGGTTATTACAACTCACACACGTATATGTATTGATGAAAACTGCGATGACACACTATTTGTAGTGAGGTAGGATATGTTGGGAGTGTCATCAGTAATACTGCATTAATAGAAAATGTGAGAAAGGATTTGTCCCTTATGTTCCATAACGAAAGTTGATATCTCAGGCCTTTTGATGGAATTGATATAGCCTAAATAAATCCATGGCCATGGTGAGGAATGGCAAGTTAATTTCCATAAAGTCAATGAAAGAATAATTGAGCACATGGGTTGATGGTACTATAATGAAACCTGCTTGATTTGAGATATCAAGACAAAGGGATTATATTACACGGTAAGCGTTCATAGGAGGTGACACATCATTGTAGAATTAACTTCATTCTATATGGGTTCCATGGAATTTTTCCTAATGATAACCTTGTAATTTAGGCAAGATCTGCCTAATTCCACTAATAAAGAGGCCTAGAGGGTCACACACTATGTGTGTCTAAGTATCTTAATTAAATATTAATTTAACATATTGAATAAAGATTATTACCAATTGTGGTTTAATAATTATTCAAGGATGCCTAATCACATTTACTTCGACAATAGTTATTCGATAGAATATATTGTGGGAGAAAAAATATATTTATTAGTGAGTAATGCAGTGATATTTATTTGCGAACTAAATAGACATTATTCAAGGTCTAATAAATGTGGTGGAAGAAAACAAATAAAAATGGAAAAACAAAAGTACACGTCGTGTATATTAAATATACATGTCGTGTATTTTTTTTCTCAGAATTTATGAGAAATAATAATATTTATTTAATTAAATAATATTATGTGTAATTTTTTGGGTGCATGTCAAGTAATAATAATAGTCAACTATTATTATTAGACATGAGGCTTTACTAAGAATTAAATGAAATGAATAAATGATTTTGAGTAATTAATTCATTTTATTATTCTATGTAATTAAAATCCCAATTATATAAATAACATTAGCCTATATATTTTTTTAGGGTTGTGCAAAATGGATCTAGAGAAATCTCTCAAGACAAGAGAGAATTCTTTTCTTCCAATAACACTCTCAAGATACAAGAGAGAGGTCCCCCTCCACCAGATCAAGGCGATCTAAGACGGACATCTCAAGTGAAGGCTATTCTTCTCTAGCACCTGAAGATACTTTCAGAGATATACAGAGATATGTGGAGCACATGTGGATCACCGCTAGAGGAATCCTACACTTGGATTCTATGACATAACAATGAGTCACATCAGATTGTGACTGGAAACATCAACAAAGAAAGAATTCCATCAAGGTAATTCTTGTCAATTAATTAAATTATTTATAACCAACATTTTATGATCCTATCTACGGTTCTGAGACTCCCCTCGTTCTTTTTCATTCTACATTCTATTCTGAATATCCGGCGTTTTATTATTATGACGGATCTCATATTGATTATTGTTTACGCTAAAATTAAAGTTCGGTACACCCTCCAACATGCTTCTGCTGTGCCCGAAACCTACATATAGAGGTGGGGGGGGGGTACCACTTAGTAGGTAGATGAACCAAACCTCGATGTGTAAGAACCCATATATTCTTTTTAGTTATGTATTTCTATTTTCTGGTGTTTTTGAGAAAAATAGGAGTTTCTGGAAATTCTTGAAGTAAACATCGTGTACTTATATGTACACGCCATGTACTCATTTTACGCACGTAGCCATGTGATGGCTGTGTAACGGCCGACCACAAAACCATGTGTGGTGACCAAGAGACAGACTAATGTGGGGGCCGGTAAGGGCAAGTACACGATGTGTACTTCTAAAGTACATGCCGTGTACTTTCATTTTTATTATATAGACTGGATTCACGTCTAATTGGAAGAAGTGTCTTCTTCTTCTCCTTCTTCGACCGATAGCATCTGTACGATGTTGATCCATCCCTGAGACCCTGATCGAGCATCTATTCTCCGAATCAAACTTCGTCGGTTGTGTTGGAATTGAATTGGTGAGTTCTATGTTCTTCTTGAACCTCGTTTCCTTATTTCTCTTCTCTCGTGAGTAATCCTGGGTTGAACTTTTTAGAAATATTTTGTAGATCTACTATGTTCTAGGTCGATCCAAGGGCCGACGTTGGGGTATATCGATCATACAACACTAAGGTATGTGGTTTGTGGTATTCTGTAGTTATTCTCTGAGTTATATGTGCAAAAGTGCCCAATACCCTTGTTCGAGGTATTGCGTGTTTGAGGTTTTTAGCCCTGCCATTGCCTGCTATGAATTGTTTGTTTTAATAGAGGTTGATTGTTTATATATAGCATTAATTTTTCTATGCTATGGATGTTTTTCCCATGTTTTCTTGTTTTGACTGTTTGGTCTAGTTTCCATGGTGAACAATTTTGCTTCCCATGACTAGTATTGTTAGGATGGAGTGTTTTATCTGACATGCTGTTATGCTATAGATTTTTTAGCCAAGTAGTTATTGAGGTATAATTTGGCTGTTATATATTTTTGTGCTCTATTGACTTACACATGGCTGTGGGAACCTGGTATAGTATACCATAGGGGGAATGGATGTTGAGGGATTTCCTAGAGGGTCTGTTTTACTGTAACGATGCGAGACCATATGGGGAATAGATGTAAGTGCTTCCTCAGAGTGTCTGTAGTTCCTTGATGTGAGACACAAAGAGAATTGTACATTGAGTGCCTCCATAAAGATCCTATTAGTTACCGATACGATTATATAGGGGGAATTGACGATGAGTGCTTCCTCATAGAGTCTGTGCTAAAGCTGCACCAGAGGGGTTATACTTTGTGTGTTTCCCAGTGGGTTGTTTGTGTTTTTTTTGGTAAAAACAGTGGGGTTAGGCTATGAGTACTTCCTATAGGGTTACCTAATTTTTATTATATACTTAGATGATATATGAAATTGAATGCTTTTGAAATTGTAGGATTGTTACTATGTGTACTTCCTTGTTTACTGCTTCATTTTGTTTATTACCTACCAGATATGTTCAATGACTGTTAAGCACAGATATTTATGTGGTTGCCTACTGGGATTAGTCTCACACCCTATTTGGTGCATGATTTTAGGTTGAAATAGATTATATTGATTCATGTATAGATAAGGGAATGCACCCTTCTACTTCAGGTACTTGATTGATGTGGAGCTGGGGAGCATGGGACCAAGCTGAGGCTTGCGATGATGTGGAGCATTTTATCTGTTTCTATTGTACTTTGGTTTAGTATTGTTTTCCAGCATTGTGACTTGTTTGGATACTTTTATAGAAATATGATCTGGAATCATATATATATATATATATATTTGTGTGTATGTGTGTGAGTGCTCCAGTTTTTTATTACTTCTGTTCTTTACCAATGGCATGTTTTACTGCTTCCGCTATTGCTATCTGTTTTACTTCCGCTGTGCTACTAATCCAATTAGGGAATAGTTTCTCCACTATCACACCCAAGGCCCTTTCTGGTAGTTGGCATCCTATGGAGTTCTGATAAATGCATTTGAGGCCATGTGACCAACCGGGTACGGGGCACCTCTAGGTGGCTCCTGGAACTGGGATGTTACAAAGTGGTATCAGAGGAATTCATTTCTTTTTGACTTACTATTTGGATCCTATAGCCAGGGATAGGAAGAAAATAGGTACTTGGTAATAAGATGTGCCCTGGAGTAGATAACCCATGTACAGGGAAAAGCCAATCTACCTCTCTATTGTAATTTTTATGGTTTTTCAATTTTACAGTTGGTTTGATTTCACAATTGGGTAATTCACATGTTTTGTGCTATTATCATTGATATTATTAAGGTTCTATTTATGTTGCAACCTGATGAGGCGAGGGTATGCATTCACATTAATCATATAGGTACTTGCTAGAGATCACAAGTCATGCATTCTTTCCATGCTATTTAGGTTGAATTTGAAATTTCATGTTGTTATGATAGATGTTGTGCTATATATGCATGCTGTTGTGATAGATGACTGGATAGAATAACTACTTTTGATAGGGTATTAAATTTTGTAAGGATTCATTTAAAAGAATGCCAAACTTTGGTTCTTGAAGGGTTATGGGCCCTCATGGACCAGAATTTGGGGGATCACTACTCTGTTATGTTTATATATAACCTGTATAAGATGCCAAGATTTGATTCGTGGGGAGTATGGACCCTCACAGATCAGAACGTGGCACTTTAATGTACGTTTCGGTGTTTTTTGGGTTATGGAGTAGTTTTTAAGGCTTACTGTCTTGAAGAAAACAGAATACATGGCGTGTAATGATGAAAACACACCATGTGTCCTTATGTTTGGGATGGAACTGTTTTTCTTAAGTACACGTCGTGTACTGTATGTACACGCCATGTAGTCTCTAACCATGTCACTGACTATGTGGGTAGAGACACGGGGTTGAGAAATCTTTTATGGGACACTCCATGTACCAGATGTACATGTCATGTTTCATAGACCATGTGTCCACCCATGTGACTAAAGACACATATAGATGAAAACTTATGTTGTACACGCCATGTCAAGATTGAACATGATGTGTAGTGTAGCCTTTGTATCCGACCATGTAACTAACAACACGGGCCAGTGAGGTTCATCTAGTACACGTCATGTCTGGCACTAACATGTTGTGTAAAATTGTTATAGGTGAACCGTGTGGCTTAGCCATGTTGAATAACTCAGGTAGGGAAAGAGGATTCAAGTACACGCTGTGTGTTAGGACAACACACCGTGTGTATGGGGTGTTACACGACTAGGGTTGGAAAAAGTACAGACCCATGTGAAGGATTAAGGGAACATGTCGTGTCGTTATTTTAAATTCCATGTATCCATGTTTTAAAAAACTTGAATGCTTTCTTTCTCTTGTTCCCTTATTACACTTCTAGTTTTCAGTTCTTGATAATGTTGATCTAAGGTGTGCGCTTGACCTTGCAGAGTCATGCCATCGATATGTCCTCCGATTGTCCTCCAGTAATAGGGAAGTGATCAGACACTGAATATGGAAGATCATGGACTACCAGCAGATCAACCAGTTGTGCTTGTCTTTGCACCAACCGTCATTCTGCACACAGGTGTTGATGCAGAGTTCCGAGAGGTCTTTATGAGGTTTATGCAGACCTTCCGAGGATTACCGTATCTTTCCCCTTCTTTAGTAGAATTGATGTGGGTTTTCCAACCACAACATCCTCCCCCTTCACAGGGGAAGGAAGACCTCAGGATGAAGATTCATGGTTAGAATCCATGCTTTCTATCTTCGAGCATCTGGAGACTCCTCTAGATAGGAGTGTGAAGCTCGGTACATACATGCTTCAGGACTCCCCCAAGAGATGAGGGGATGTGATCTCACAGGCAGGATACCAGCATGTTATGCATTAGGATGATTTCCAGTGTTCTTTTTATGACTACTTATACCCAGAGACTTTGAGGGATGATCGAACCTAAGAATTCATGAGTATAGAGTAGGGTATTATTTCTATTATGGAGTATTCTTCTCGCTTCACAGATCTACTGTTATTCATGCCTATCCCAGGAGGTGATGAGTTATTTCTAGTAAGGAAGTTTGAGGATGGTATTAGGCACAATATCTGATCTCAGGTGAACATATTCATGTTGACTTCCATCACTTATATAGTCAACTAGACACTAATCACAGAGCACAATCTGAGGGATTCTGGAGTGGTGATCCAGGATGGTTTGACATTCATAGATGGTATCCCTCCTACTGGCAGCAAGAAGTGCCACAGGGAGTCTACGTGAGGGGATCTGAGGAGGTGAGCCACTTCTTCTGGTAGCCAGGTGGTGTCCTACCAGTGCCGGAAGAGCGGGAATAAAAATCCACATTGACCGATAGACTGAGTGGAGTGCCGATCATGCGGCTAGATGTTCCATCTTTAGCACTTATTTGAGTTCTTTTCACCAATAACTAGTGATAAAGGTTCTTCTATAACTCTTTGTTCGAGAGCAGCACCACCGGTTTCTCATCAGTCTAGAAACTGGAGTTCTTCTAGCCGTTTAGGCCAAGGTGGATGTCACGAACATGGTAGTCAGTCGCCAGGATTTCAACAACAGTAGGGTAGATTAGCTCAGAGTGGTTAGGAAGGGTCATAGGGCTATGGTACAGGTCAATAATTGTTTATTGGAGTAGACCTAACAAAAAGAGGATCTCAGACCCTCTACAATTCTAGGTACGATCCTAGGTCCCTCCATTTTAGCTTTTTCTCTTTTCGGTATAGGGGCATCCCGTAGCTTTATATCTGTAACTGTTGTGGAGATCCTTGGGATCTGTATCATTTCTTTAACTGAGATCTTGATGTTAGACACTCTGGGACTAAAACGGCTAGTATACATTAGTGAAAGGTTCTCTCTAGATGTTGGTGGGTGTCACTTCTTATGGAACTTTTGTATCCTAGAGATGACTGGCTATGATGTAATTCTTGGAATGGACTGGTTAGTTCCCTTAAAGGAATTTGTTAATTTATATCACCGTAGGGTGTGTTTCCCATCAACGGATGACAGATCATTTATTCATAAGGGAGACTGGGATGTCCAGGAAAGCAGAGTAGGACCCGAGCATCATGGGTTGAGAAGAGGTACATCCCTGATTGATAGTCTATATATGGATGACTAGAAGTCTTCAAAGATGGAATTTCCTCTAGTGGTGGATCATTTTAGGAATGTCTTTCCATAGGAAATTTATGTTTTCCTCAAAAGTGAGAGGTGGTCTTTTCTATCAATCTTGTGCCAGGAGCAGCACCGATATCCATTCATCCTTATAGGATGGCTACACCAAAGTTTCCAGAGCTCAAGAAGTAGTTGGAGGAGTTATAGGTAAAGGGTTTAATCCAAATCACTAATTCTATTTGGGGTTTTACTATCCTATTTTCAATGAAGGAAGACAGTTCCCTCAGAATTTCTGCGGACTATCGGAAGTTTAACCAGTTGATGGTCAAGAAACGATATCCCTTACCAAGGATTAATGATGTATTTGATTAGTTTCGAGGAGCCTGGGAATTCTCGAAGATTGACATGAGCTCCAGTTACCATCAGTTGTGTGTTAGACCATCTGATATACCTCTTACATCATTTTGGAGTAGGTATGGTCTATATGAGTATGTGGTTATGCCATATGGTCTCACAAACGTGCCTATAATCTTCATGGAACTTATGAACCAAGTATTCCATACATACTTGGATTCTTTCATGGTAGTATTCATTGTTGATATCTTGGTGTACTCTCACTCTCAACAAAACCATGTCACATATCTTGAGATCATTTTGATTACACTATGATAGAATCAGTTATATTCTAATCTCTCAAAATTCCACTTTTGGATGGACCAAATTCACTTATCAGGTCATGTTATCTCAGAGGTAGAAGTATCAATAGACCTAGAGAAAGTGAGACCAGTAGTTTCTTGGGGGCAGCTGAAGAACATATTTGAGTTATGAAGTTTTCTAGGTCTGGTAGGTTACTACAGACATTTCATACTTGACTTTTCACAATTTGCAACACCACTAACAGACCTGACTAAGAAGGGTGAGAAGTACTTGTGGTCAGATTCTTACGAGTCATCCTTTCAAGAGCTGAAAGGGAGGTTGAATTCAACACCGATACTAGTATTAACAGATCCATGAAGTTTCTATAATCTATACTATGATGCATTAGGTATCAGGCTGGGAGCAGTGCTTATGCAGGGAGAAGGGGTTGTTGCATACAGGTCTCAGTAGTTGAGGCCACATGAGAGGAACAACTCGACGCAAGATCTCGAGCTGGATGTAGTTGTTCATGCTTTACACTATTGGAGACATTATCTTTTGGGAGAGAATTTTTTAGTTTTCACTGACCACAAAAGTCTGAATTATATCTTCACTCAACGTGACCTGAAACTGAGACATCGAAGGTGGGTTGAGTTCCTTATGTTTTTTGACATTGAGCTTGCCTACATGCCTAGGAATGGAAATGTAGTGGCTGATGCGTTGATTCGGTGGACTCAGATACATGTAGTTCAGGAGGCCAATAGTGAGTGGAAGCTTATGGCTATGTTCTCTGAGATGCATTTGGAAGTTCATGATAGACATGGCGAGATGTTTCTTTCTTCTGTATCTGTTACCTCTACTCTACTTGATCGAGTGAGAATGAGGAAACTATTAGATTATGAAGGGATAGTCTTATAGGAAAGTATGTCGGAAGAGAACCCCAATCCTGGATGGACCATAGGTGAGGATGAGATCTTTCATTTTTAGAGGCGCGTGTGGGTGTCAACAGACATACGTGAGGAGTTGATGTGGGACATTCATTCCTAAATTTGGGTACTTTATCCCGATGTCACTAAGATGTATCGTGATCTACACCATCTGTATTGGTGGCTAGTTATGAAGAGAGATGTTGCTGGTTTTTTCATGAGATGTTCCACCTACCAGTAGGTGAAGGCGGTGCATCAGTGACTAGAAGGTATTTTTCAGCAGTTACCCATTCTCGAGTAGAAATAGAACGATGTCATGATAGACTTTATAATTGTTTCGCTGAGGTCACCTCGTGGGAGTGATGCAGTTTGGGTTGTCATTGATAGACTCACAATGGTTTATCACTTTTTTCCAATTAAGGAGACCTTCAATGTTGATGAGTTGGGAAGGTTTTACATTCGATAGATTGTACATTTATATGAGGTTCCACAATCCATTTTTTTAGACAAGGAGGTGTTTCTAATATCTTGGGCCTCGCATGGACTTTAGGGTTCTTTGTGTACACAGGTACTTCTTAGTAAAACTTACCATCCCCGGAAAAATGGCTAGTCCGATCATATGATTTGGGTGCTTGAGGACATGCTTCGAGCATGCATCCTGAATTTTGGAGGTTCTTGAGAGAAGCATATACGTCTTGTGGAGTTTTCATACTATAATAGTTTTCAAGAAATGATTCATATGTCAACTTATGAGGCTTTGTACGGTAGGCCATGCCGATCAGCACTATACTGGATGGAGGTAGGAGAGGTAGTCATGCTGGGACCTCGACTTGTCTAAGATACCACAGAGCAGATAGAGTTGATTCAGAACATGATGGATACTACACAGTCATGACAGAAGTCTTATGCTGATCGACAGAGATGACATCTAGAGATTGAGGTTAGAGATTAGGTTTTCCTACGTCTCACACCGAGGTTGGGACACAGAAGGATTAGGAGATAGGGTAAGATTTCAGCAAGCTATGTCAGACTGTTTGATGTTTTGGAGAGAGTTGGGCTGGTTGCCTATCGGCTACAGTTACCTCAGAGGTACCTAGCTATGCATGATGTTTTCCATGTTTCTTAGCTTCCACGTTACTTCTCAAACATGTCTCATGTTTTTCAACCCGAAGAGGTTGAGTTAGAGGTGGACACCTCATTTGAGGAGCATCTTATCCATATTGTTTATCAAAGTGAGAAGGTTCTCCATGGTTGGTCTATTCCTCTAGTATGAGTTCTATGGAAGCACGGGCGAGTACAAGATGAGATCTGGGAGAGGGAGGTCGATGTACAATCACAGTGGTCGGATCTTTTTGAGGATCCTTCTTCTATTCCACATTTCTAGGGAAATTCAAGGATGAATTTCTTTAAAGGGAGAAGTTTGTAAGAACCTGAATCTTCTTTTCAAATATATTTTTCTTTTTTTTTTTTCTGGTGTTTTTGAAAAAAAGAAGAGTTTTTGGATGTTTTTGAAGTACACGCCATATACATATATGTAAATGCTGTGTACTCTTTTTTCGCACGTAGATATGTGTTGGAATTGTAACAGATGAGCACACAACCATGTGTGGTGACATGGAGAACGCCTAATGTGGGGACTGATAAGGGAATGTACACACCCTGTACTTCTAAACTACATTCCATGTACTTTTTTTATTAAACAGACCTGGGTCACGTATAATTGGAAGATGTGTATTCTTATTCACCTTCTTAGACCGAGAAAGTCCATACGACACTGATCCATACCCAAGCCCTGATCGAGAATCTGTTCTCCGAATCAAACTCCATAAGTTTCATTGGAATCACATCAGTGAGTTATCTCTTCTTCTCGAACCTCATTTCATGATTTATCTTCTCCCTTGAGTTATCCTCGGTTGAACGTTTCAGATGTTTTTGTAGATCTACTGCATTGTTGGTCGATCTAAGGGCTAACGCTGGGGTATATCAATCATACAACACCAAGGTTGGTGCATTGTTCCTTTCTTTAGTTAGTCTTTGTGTTATATGTGAAAAATAACCCAATACCCTTGTTTGATGTATTGCGTGTTTTTGGTTTTTAGCCCTACTATTTCTTGACATGCCTTGTTTGTTTGGATAGAAGTTTATTTTTTATGAATAGGGTTAATTTTGATATGCTATGGAGGTTTTTCCCATGTTTTCTTATTTTGACTGTTTGGTCTAGTTTTCATGTTAGGCTGCTTTGCTTCTCATTCCTAGTATTGTTAGGATGGAGTGTTTTATCTGACATGATATTATGCTGTAGACTTTTTATCCAAGTAGTTATTGAGGTATACTTTGACCGTTATATATCTCTATGGTCGATTGACTTACACAAGGTTGTGGGAACCTGTTTTTGTAGACTATAGGGGGAATGAACGTTGAGGGCTTCCCCAGAGTGTCTGTTTTACTACTATAATGCAAGACCACAGGGGGAATGAATGTAAGTGCTTCCTTAGAGTGTTTTGTAGTTCCTCTATGTGTGCCACAGAGGTAATTGGACGTTGAGTGCTTCCCTAAAGCGCATATAAGTTAAGGGTACTAGAATATAGGGATAATTGATGGTGAGTGCTTCCTCATAGAGTCTATGTTAAAGCTAAACTATAGGGGTTATACTGTCTGTACTTCCCATAGGGTTTCTTGTGTTTGTTTTGGTTTAACTGTAGGGGTTAAGCTATGATTAATTCCCAGAGGGTTACCTGCTTTTGATTATCCACTTAATTGATGTATGAAAATAAATGATTTTGAAATTGTAGTATTGTTACTATGTGTACTTCCTTGTTTACTGCTTCATTTTTTTTGTTTCCCAACATATATATTAATTGACGGTCAGGAACATAACATTGGGTGGTTTCTTACTTGGATTTGTCTCACACCCTATTTGGGTCATGATTTTGGTCCCAAATAGATTATTTTGATGCAGGTATAGATAAGGGAATGCACCCTTTAACTTCAGATAATTGATTGCTGCGGAGCTGGGGAGCATGGGACCAAGGCGAGGCATGCGATGCTGTGGAGAATTTTATCTTTTTTCTATTGTACTTTGGTTTATTATTGTATTCCATCATTGTGAACTGTTTGGATGCTTTGATAGACATATGTATCATGCATTATATATATATATATATATATATATTTATGTTTGTGTACTCTAGTTGTTTGTTACTTTTGCTGTTTACCTATTTCATGTTTTGATTCTTTTATTATTGCTATTTTTTTACTTCCACTGTGTTACTCTACCAGTGAGGGCATATTTTCCCCACTATCACAACCAATACCCTTGCTTCTAGTCACCAGCCTCTGGCATTTGGGGAAATGCAATTGAGGCCATGTGACCAATCGGGTACGGGGAACCTCTGGGCGGCTCCCAGAACTAGGACCTTACCTAATGCATCATGTGGTTACCAATCAGTAGATGGATAACATGAACCCTAATTCCAAAGGGGGGTTCCAATCTAATGATCCATTATGATCATTTCCATATTTGATCACTAACTAAGGAATCATTAAACTCATAATACCATGAATCAAACCTCAGAAGTAAATATGAAGGCCACAATCATGTTATATATGGAAAAAATCAGGATAGGATACTGATGGGCCAAAATCGAGTCCAAATATAGGATAAATGAGGGATTAAATTTTTCTTAAAAAGTAATTTGGGGTATATTACATGTAAGAAGACCCAAATGGCATGTTGGCCCACTCCACTTCCTAGATATGTCCCTAAAAACATAGAAATCAGTTCCCATAATGAACTACATGGTGTGTAAGGGGACTACATGGCATGCCTTAGCCACTTGGGGTCCTACTCCTACCCTTTTCTGTGTTCGTGTATAATTTCCTGTGTACGTGTACTATAGTAAATGACATGTCCTACCACACAGGGTCCTACCTATGTACTCTATCAAATGAACTATCTACCCAAGGAGGGACACATGAAATGTGACCCAATCAAAAGGGGTGTGATCCTTATATTTTCTAAAACCTTAGTGCCACAAAAAAGGGGAACTACATGACATGTGTTCATTATAGAACACATGGTGTAATTGGATTTTCTGTAGAAATTTAGATATGCTTCCTTTATTCCAAATCCAACCATATCTCCTTGAATTTTGCCTCCCGGAAACTATAAATCAAGGGGGAAGGCTTCAACCATTATTTCTATCCATTTTTTTTTTGCAGAAAAACTAAATTTTTGTTGATGTGAATGAATCCTTCATAAGGCCAACTCATGCCACTGCACCTCTAGCCAACTCATGGTGCCTCACCTATATTTTGATCCTTAGTGGAATCACCAGAATCTATCAATTCTTCCTAAACTATCCACTAATCAATGATCTATTCATCACTTGTGATTTTTTATTAATCTGTGTTTGATTGGGCCCAATACATCCCAATAATGACAAACTAAGACCCTACATGACAATTGATGGAGAATGGAAATCACAAAGGGGGAAAAGGACCTGAAAAAATTGTGAAAAAATTATTGGACAAGAATTATTGGACAAATAATACCAATTGGGATGAATGGGGTGATAAATATGGTATATCAGTGATTAATTAAATAATTAATCAAAAACAATAAAGAAGCGCATGAAAATTCTTTACTTAACATATATCAATAGACATATTTGATCATGTACCATCTATATAATTAATTTGAGTAGAATCCAAAATATATAAGATTCCTACCTCAATTTTGGATAAATCAAGGATGAAGAACTTTATCCAAAAAAAATAAAAGAATTCATTATCGTGCCTTAATTCACCTTGATCCAAAGTTTCATTATCATGTGATTCCCATTAACCAATGAGAGGGTGGAAGAAACACCTCTGAATGATCTCAAGGTTATGTTTCTATGAATTGTGATAATTCATAAAATAGATTAAATACATGTAATTATAATTATGTAATTTAACAATCTAAATTATATAAATTATTTATTTTAATTAAATTCACCCACCGATTTCTATTTTATCAGAACGCCCCAAGCCAACCAAATTTATGTCGCACCTAAGGTAAAACTCACATTAAAAATTCAATATGGTATCAAACTTTTTATCTGAGACATTATTCAAGATTTGTCTTATTTTCCTTAATAAATCATTTACACATGATATAAAATATATTTAATATTTTTATAAAATTAATTCTTGGAACACATGGCTTCATATTCTCACACTGTCTCAGTCATAGGCTTCAAAAATATTCCTAGATATATTCCAAATCCTTGCATGGGAAAATAGGGTCTCTATAATAGTTGTTTATAAAACCCGATCCAAATTTTCGATCAGTTTATTTTATAATAAACTACTTGGTAATAGATGATTTACAATTAGATTGGTTTATGTATTGGCTTAAGACTAAACCCCTTGTTAATTATAATTTGTTTCTTTCTTTATTTTTTTTAACAACTAGTTTCTATTATAAACATAATAACCCAACTTTACATTGATAGTTAACTTTAATTTGTGTTTTATATAAGGTGAATAATTCAAGTAAATTAGTTACATTTTTTTTATCATAAACTCAATTTACCCCTTGAGTTTTCTTTTGGGGAAAACATTTTGTATTAGAGCGCTTTTAAAATTACTTTTAATTTTGATAATGTTTTATCAAATGATCCTAAATTTTTGTTCCATATAAATTCTAGTATTCATGAATAATAATAGAAAATATGTAATTGATACTAATCAGCCTCTTTATTTTAATGGGACCCACTATTCTTAGTGGATAATTAAGAAGAAAATTCTTATTGAGAGCATGCGCTTTGTTATATGGTCCGTAATTGTGAAAAAATATGAAAAACTCAAAGCTTTTAGTTTTAAGTGGAGTGACTCCCTGAATACTTCATAAGACTGTAGTTATAAAGAAATTAATATATTGTACTATTATTAAGAAGGAATTAATTTAATAGAATATCTTCATGTTATACTACCTTTGATAATTGGGATATTATTACTATATCTCACAAAGGAACCAAAAATGTTATAGAAATATATTTAAATTCTCATACTTTTAAATATGATACATTCAAGATAAATCCTAATGAATCATTTTTTGATATATATCTCAGGTTTAATAAAATCATAAACACAATGAAAGAACATTGGAAACAAATTACTGATAAAGATTAAGTGACATGAATTCTAAAATGTCTACCTGATTAGTGGAGGAAAACCTTTATTTCTATCAGAGAATAATGTGACATCATCCAATTACTTGTAAAGGAAAATATTAAAAAGTTATAATGTATATGGAATAATATCAAGTAAGAAAATTAGTAGGATATAAACAAATGATGAATCTATTAGCCTTCATGACTTTTCGCTCAAAGATAAAAGAAAATATCAGAGATGGTAGCTTGAGTGATTGTGAATCACCTGCCAATAGTGATGAGAAAATGGATTATCTAGCCAGATGATTCAAAAAGTTTTATATGAAGTATAAATTATCAATGAAATAAAAGTATATATTAAAGTATAAAAATAATGGAAATTAGAGAAAAGAGTGAAAAAAAGATGATTACGATAATGAAGTGATGCGCTATGAGTGTAAAAGAAAAAGGAAAAATTGAAAAAAATTATCCCAAGTTATAAGATAAGTAAAAGTATAAGGAAAATGAAAAATAATATAAAATGTATATTAAATAAACATAGATCACCTTATAGGAAAACTCAAGTGATTAAAACTCTGTTAGAGAAAAAAACTAATAGATATAATATCTGTTTTATAGAAAAAAATATGAGGTATTAAATATTTTTCCAATATCTCATGTTTATATATCAAATATTTCTGAAACTAAAAAAAGGTTGAAATTTTTTATTGTAATGATTTATTTGAGTACTATATAATTCTATAGAATACTTTTAATAGGATTAAGGATAAATAAAAAAGTTTATATAAGAAATATGCTTTGTGAGTTCAATTTAAGTATGATTTTACTATAGAGAAATAAAAGAAATACTTAGTTATTAATGGGAAAAAGGAGATTAAAATTTGATATTAACAATTAATGAAGGATTTGTAAATATTTAAAAATTGGATAAAAACTATGAATCAGATTTCTGGTAAACAAAACACTCCTAAACATTCAATATTATTTGGTTACCAACCTCGAAAAAGGAATATTTATAAGAATAATTTTTTTCTTAGTTCCAGTTTGGAAGAGTTTGTAAAATATTCCTATTAGTTTGGTATTAACAAGGTTTTAAATTTTTAGAATTTAAAATTTTTATATGGGGAACTGGTAAAAAAAAATTATACATAAGGATCTTAATAATAAATATTATGGAACCAATAAAATATGGGTACCAGAATCATTTCATCCTTAAATTTTGTTGTATGATTCCTACATAAATATTAATAGAAAGAAATTATGGTATTTAGATAATAAATATTCAAGGAACATGATGGCGGATCACTTAAGCCTTAATAACCTTATAAAATTAGATGGTGGTTATTTCACTCTTGGTGGCCAATCAAAAGGAAATTTAATTGGTCTCTATCAAATTGGTGACTCTAGTACTGTGTTTATTTATAATGTATTAATTATAAATGTATTAGAATATATTCTACTTATTATATCAAAGTTATGTGATTATGGATATCATGTCATGTTTGAGAATAATTATTATAAACTTTATAATTCTATGTATGTTTTTGCTTTTACTACCATGCATAATGATAATGATAATTTTGTTGATTTGAATTCATTATTTTCCTAAAATATTTTATGTTTATGTTCCTTTTACAAATAATAATGTCTTTATACTCAATATAAAAGAGAATTTAGACATGTTTTTATCCAAAATTGATAAATGTATTTCTCTTGGATATTCATCATCTAGTAAGTCATATAATGTATTTAATAAAAGAACCAAAATTTTGGAATAATATGTATATATAAAATTTAATGAAACAAATCCACATGAGCCTAATCCCCCATTAGATAATCTTGGTGATAATCTTTATTACTTAGATATTAATGTGAAACCTTGTGACTATCATATGAAATCTATTGTTGAAAAATCACATATTTATGAGGAAAATTTTGAACTTAAACCTGAATAAAAGAATGAAATACCAAATAATTATGTTCATAAAACCATTAGGACTCATAGATACCATTCCTTGAATTCACTTTTAGTATAACTATATAAATAAAATTAGAATATATATTCTCTTAGAAACCATGTTGAACATAAATCATTTTTATCATTGTTTACACCTAATAAAATCATAGAAGTAATAAATGTGCAATTTTGTGTAATGGAAATGCAAGAATAGAAGAACTAGTTAGAAAGAAAGAATTTTTGGGGACTAGTTGAAATACCCAAGGATAATATTAACATTAGCACTAAATGGTAATTTAGGAATAAAGTATAGAAATCAGATATTGAAATTCGAAATAAATAAATACAGATTATATAAAGATATAGTCAATAATATGGAATGAAAAAAAAGAAAATTTTTCTCTACTAGCTAGACATAAATCTCTAAGAATTTTTCTTTCCTATCAAACACATTTAAATTTACAATTATTTCAAATAGATGTTAAGAGCTATTTATTAAATTATTATGCAATTAAGGTTGTGTTTTCTGAATAACCCCCAAGATTTCAAAACTTCCATATCTAAATCATGTATCTAAATTATCAAAATCTCGATATGGTTTGAATCAATCTCATAGATCTTGGCTTGATATCCTTAACTCATTTTTGATATCTAAATATTTTTTAAAAGGAATATAAAATCCTAATATATTTATTAAAATAATTCCAATAGATATTTTAATTATAAAAATTTATATTAATGATATTTTTCTGGACCATCCAAAAAAATACGTATACAGTTAATTTATAGAAATGATGAAAAATGAATCTAAGATGAATTTTATGTTTAATTAAAAATTCATTCTTGGATTTGAAATCATTCAAAACAAGAAAATAATTATTTTAAATCAAAAAAAGCACACCCAAGATATTTTAAAATTTTTTTGTATGGATAATGATAAAAGTAGTGATATACCCATGAGGGAAAGATATAAACTAAATCTTGATGAAACTGGGAAAACAATTGTTCAATACATTTATAGTGGTATGATTAAAAGTTTACTATACTTAACTGATACCTAAATAGATATTATGTTTGTTGTGTTTATGTTGGCTCATTTTCGATCAAACCCAAATGAATAACAATTACTTACTATGAAAAGAATTTAAAAATACCTCAAAAAATAAATCAAATTTAGAAATTTTTTACTCTAAAGGAAGAGAATTTGATTTAGTTATTTATTCAGATGATGATTTTGGTGGTTATAAGTTAGATAGAAAAAACACTTATTGAACATGTAACTTTCTCATAAATTCTCTAGTTTCATTGTGTAGTGAAAACCAGAACTTCGTTTGATTACCCAATACTGAAGTAAAGTACATATTTAGAGGTAGTTGTTTTGAACAAATTCTGTAGATGAAATATGAATTACTAGACTATGGATATCAATTTTGACATGTCCCTATAAACTGGGACAATACGCATGTAATAAATATCTCTATGAATCTTGTACCTCATTCAATGACAAAGAATACTGATATAAGATATAACTTTTTGAGGGAGCATTTTCAAAAAGGTGATATAACTCTTGAATTCATTGGTAATGAACATCAACCTACTAATATATTAACAAAGACTTTGAAATTTGAGAGAATTAATTATATCAAACATGAATTAGGTATGATAAATTATGTCCATTTTTTTTAATTTTGTTTTAAACATTATAGTTATTTTAATTTTTTATTTTTAATTCATAACTCTTGATTAATAATATTTTTATTGATGTTACCATGAATTATGGTTCACATGGTCATTATAGTGAATGTAATTTTTTTTCATATGGACAGTACACACACCATAACCATTTGGTTATACGATTTGTATACTTACTATAAAAACTTCCTCACACAATCAATATACCAATCCCGATACTTAACTCACATATTAAATAAATTATCTACTGTGAACATAACTCGTATGTTCAATATTCATACCATGAATCCATGCTCTGTAGGCCTACCGTGCCCATGTTTCTGCTAGCATACAGTTAGAACACCTACCATGTGTATTCTTTAATTAGATTCTTGAGCCTTTTCTATGGGATTATCTTTTGTTTAATTAGTATTTTATTCCCTAATGATTTAATTTTAAAATTAAAATTTGAATATGATTTGACACACATCATTTTTTTTCATAAAAACCTATTTCTCTATTTTAACATCTCACCCCTAACCTAAACCAACTTTTACAAGACCTCTCTTAAACCCAAAACTTCTTGTCTCATACCTCTCACATGAATCCAAAATTCTAGATTTCAAATTCAAATATGAAAATGTAGAGTATGACATTCATGGTCGATGCCACACCTCCTATCAAATAGACTCTTATAAAGAAATCAAAGAAAAGAAAATATAGATCAATCCTTGTAGGTAATTCAAGAAATCCTCATCTAGCTTCTATCCTATTTCTATAGAGGGTAAAGTCAATTATCAATAACTAGTATTTAGAAAATCACTAGTCTATAATGATATTTAAATTCAAGGATGGGATGATTGGTTCAAGTAGAATAATAAGCCTTTTTACCTTATTCGTGTAAAGAAATTTAATGTGATTATGGAATTTGTACCTAGATAGAAAAAAGATTTTATAAAGACAATAATAAATAGGGAGACTCCAGAATTTTCTTACAAGAATTGGGATACAATTTTAAAAGTACCACACAATGGTGAGTATAATGATTATAAAAGTTTTTTTTCAATCAAAGATTCTCATTTTGGGTTTCAAAGAGTATTAGAAGAGCTGACTAGAAATGTAACTTGCTGAAGAATTACTACTACAGAGATAAATGTTGAATAATGGCTATTAGAAAAGTATATACAACATTTGAACAATCAAATAATAGGATAATTTAGTGTCCTAATGTGCCACTATCTTTTTTAAATGAAAATGGGATCTAGATCAATTTGGTAAGATATGTAATGTGGAATATGAATGAGTTATATAAGCCTTATTTAGATTTTAGTTTCTTAACTTATCCAAAGTATATATCATTATTTTTTTGGTCTACTATCTTATTACCTTGGGGGGAGGAGAAAATCACATCTTCATATGGTTTACAAATATCTCAATAAATTTTTAGGCACATTAGAGTTAACTATAATATATATAAGAAATAATGGTTGGGTTATTGAGGTAATTTATTTGATAAATTTGACCATGTAAAATATCCGGTTAGACTAAAGGACCTAGTTCATTCAAGTCTTGATCATGATGAATTTTTTGTTTATTCTAATGGTGAAGTGATTTTTGGTGATAAAGAAGTTGATGTTGATAGAGTTATAAGTATAAGATGATAAAATGGTTTATATTGATTAAAGTAAGCAAGGCCCATGAGGATGATAGTAGATCCTCTAAGGTTATGAATTTTGTACCTTATAAATCTCTTTTACCCTTATCATCACTTGAGGTAGTGCTAAAGTATGAGGAAATAGATAATATCTCAGAATACTTCAGTGGTAATAAGCTAGAATGGGATGAATCTATTGACTCTGGTAAAGATGAAAGTGGCTTATATGGCTCAACTGTGATATGAATTACTCCCAGACATCCTAAACCAAAATCACCTGATAAGGAGGGTAATTCCATTGGATCTATTATTTTAGGATCATACTATCCATAGTCTGATGAGGATGATGATAATGGGGGCAGTCCACCTGGAAATGGTGGACCTTCCATCCCTTCCACCAAAAGGGTGCTTAAGGGATCACAAATTTCTAAAATATATTCTCATGAAAGACATGGGGTTTCTTCTTTGAGATCCTAATTTGACCAAATTTTTGGGTACATTTTTGTTCCTATTCATACCAAGGATGGTGAGGAAGCTATGTAATTTAGTAAACATAATTAAGACATTGATGTTATTGAGAATTCTATTCATGAAGAGGATATTGATGCCGGTCATTCTGAAAGAGCTAGATTAGTAGATGATATAGCTAAGTTAGATGGTAGGAATCCATATTATGATCTATATACTTCTATCGATTATACATATTATATTACAAATGATGATTTTAATTAGTTCAAATCAGATCTCATGGGTGTATTTAAATAAGTGTTTCTTAGTTTTGGGAATTATTCAGAGGTAACTAGAGGTGCAGGTATCAATAGGACAGTAATGCTGATTACTGTACATCTTCCACAAAAATTTCATCTCAAGATATATATAATGGGAAATGATATTAAGGATATAAAATATCAGATGGTTTCTCTATGGGTAGATTTATTAGATATTATGGAGTAGCTAGATCAAATATATCTAAGTTCAAATTTTAGACCTTCTACATCCATTGCTCCACCTCTTACTCCTCATATCCAACTATATCTTGATGAATATTGAATAAGGTCACTAATTAGAGAATAGATAAAGGTACCATTTTATGAGTTCAAAAAAGACAAGAGAAGTTGTTTTTGATGGTTTTCAAACACATGTTTCTAAAACATTGAAACTATTCATGAAATATTTCAAACAAGTTGTGAATGATGGCGAAACAATTAACAAGGCTATTGATTTCTTCTTTAGATGCATCTTCACTAAATAATATTTTAGTGGTATATTTATAACTCTTACTTTTGATCTTAATATTCCCCTTTTGACCTAATCTTTCAAGTCTCAAGTGGAGAAGCTCAAGATGCTGACCCCTATGTTAGAATCCTTCATTGATAATAGAGATGTATTTATTCAAGCTTTGGAACATGGATTTTGAAAAGTTAGTGATATTATGAGGTTGATAGAATACTACCTTTACACTTCTAAAGAAATTGTGTTAGCCCCCACTTCCATTCTTATGTCCTTAGCTCATATAATTTCCACATTTACCCATAGTCCTTTTAGAATGACTCATTTCTATGAATTTATCACCTCATTCTTATGTCCAAGTGTGTAGTCATTAGTGACCCTGGATCCACTTCTACCCCACAGACTATCTCTTTTATCTATAATTTTACTTCTAAAGGAAAGGATATTATTCTTATTTCAGATATGATAGATTTTCTATATTTATATTCTTACTAGAACTCATGAAAGGGATTCTTGTAATCTTTTTTGTAATATATTTAGAAATATTAAGGAAATAATTCTCTTTCCTCTAATTTGTGATTATATTTTATATGTCCATTTTCCCTATATTTTGATTTTTTATAATCCCAAAAGATTAAGTAATAAGAGTAAAATAGTGATCAAAAGATATGAACACTATTTTTATCAATAAAATTGATACAAACCCTGATATACATAGTTCAATTCTTATATATTTTGTTATTTCATTCCCTATATATATATATCGTAATTTTTGTTCATAAAAAAGGGGGATATTATTGGCCTAGCACCAAAACCACTATATTTTAATGATTCCAAATCATGTATATAATTTTTTTCATGTATATTATGTTTAATATGAGTCAATTTTAATTTAGAAAAAACATAAAAAATGGATAAATAAGTAACTTATCTTGCATACCTGTTGTATGAAGACATTCTATAAACTGTAAATGTCAAGTGACCATGTGGTACTAAATACATGAAAAAGCTACATATTTTTCTTCAATTATATCTATATATATTACTGACTATGTATTAAAGCATATTTGACCACATGTGTACTAGAAATACTACATTAAAAAATGAACTTACCATGTAAAGTGATGAAGCTACCATACGAACCAGTGAAGTTACCACATGAAGAGATGTAGTTTATATGAAAAGGTATGTAAACATTATGTTTGGTTTTTACTGACCACATGTGTTAATTTAGTGACCATAAGAATGAAATTACTAACCATGAGAAGGAAAGTACCAACCATGAGATGGAAAGTAATTAACATGAGAAGGAAAGTACATACCTTGAGAAGGAATGTACCAACTATGATAAAGAAGTTACCTACCATGATAAGAAGTGTATTGACCACATGAAGTGAAGTACATACCACATAAAGTAATATTTTTTTTGTGCCTAGTTCACATGCCTAGTTTCCATGCCCACAAACCATGCCTAGAAACTATGATCCGATGTAACTATACTTAAGTGAAGAAAACCTACCATGACTAACATAAGTAGTAGAGTATTTTTAGATATCAATTAGAAACCTTTAAATGAATTAACTGTTGATTCAGTGAAATTAAGGCAACAATGAAGGATACTCAGTGATACCTTGGGATGGATTTCTTTTTAAGAATAAGAATTGATCACATGATACATAGAAAATATTTATACTTATAGAGAATAACTGAGGAATATAAACCAACACCAATACTACACATAGAAATAATTCTGAAAACCTTATGATACTTCATTATCTTGTTCTTAAGAACTAAACTCAATAGTTGATTTTCAAGGATAAAATTTAAAGAAATTTAAAAAACAAAAGGTGACCAGATTGGGATACTCTTAATTTTCACATCCCTAATATCTTTCTCTTTATATTTAAGCTTATATTTTGATATGAATTATTTTACTCTATTTAACAATAAACATAGTGTAATGTACTGGACTAGAGAGTGTTAGACACTTTTTTCCAATCGTTTAATTTTTACTCCCATGTATAACTATAGAAGAGGTCATGTGTGACCTAGACATCATTTATTCCCTAAAGAACTATAGAATAGGGAATTATGCTGGGCTATCTTTGTATAATTTTTATATATCCCAATTGAGGTTATGGATCAACTTATTTTAAAATAAACTTCTTATAAATAGGTTATTTATAAGTAGAGTGGATTAATACCTAACTTAATATTGAACAACCTATTAATTCCTCTTTGTTTTATTTTATTTTATTTCACTATTATTAAAACAATCAAGTATCTATTTTTAAACAAATAAAATATTTACATATATAGCAATCTTTTCTCTGAGTTTTATATAGGTTTTTTATTCAAGTAAATCAATTTCAAAGTTAAGGTACTTTATAAATTATTAAAATTGATCTATTATTGGGATTTTGAGATAATTTTATAAAAATAAAATTATATAAATTTATTTTGTAAATAATTTGGTGTATTCAAAAAACTGGGGGATTTAGTTATATTTTTTTAATAGGATATTTTTTTGGAAACTCAAATTACTCCCTCATGATTTTTCCATTATGATTAATATACATCATAATAGGATTACCCTGAGCATATAAATGTTGTGATACTATCTATTTTACCTTATAAAGAATGATGAAATCAGCCCACATCCAAGTTATCATGGAATGTGGGCACTCTAGATATTTTGGAAAGGAGGTATGTGGATGAGGTAATATAGTTTCATAGAGTTCCAAGGTCCATTTTTATAGACTAGGATGCTCATTTTAGATCTAAAGTTTGGATGGTATTGTAGTATAATTTTGGCACTCAAATATGTGTCAACACAAATTTCCACCCTCAAAATGACAGGTAGACCAAATGGACTATATAGATGATGGAGAACATGTTGTAGGCAAAAATCTTAGACTTAAATGGATGTTGGGTAAATTACCTTCCTTTGTATGATTTTTTTACAATAAAATCTATCACTCATCCATTGGAACATCTCCATTTAAATTTTTTTATTGGAATCCATTTTTTATCTATTTTGATGGGTTGAGGTTGGACATTCATCAGTTATCAGTCCCCATGTAGTGTAAAGAATGATAGAGAAGGTTCAGGTTATTCATGAGATGATGAAAACATCTTAGAACCAGAATAAGTCTTATTCCAATCATAGGATGAGGCCCTTGGAGTTTGAGGTTGGATACCATGTCTTCTTGAGAGCCTCCCCTCGATGTGGGAAGTAGAGGTTTGGAAAGGGGAGTAAGCTACTTCCCTAATTTTTTAGACCTTTCAAGGTGTTGATGTGTATTGGTGAGGTGAATTATCAGTTGAAACTTTCTCCATCGATAGAATATATCTATGATGTCTTCCATGTCTCTCATCTCCATCAATATCCCCATAATGACTCACATGACATTGATTGGGCAGAGTTACCTATCTAAGATGATGTGATATTTGTAGCATTGCTAGTGAAGATCCATGATCATTGGGATAAGATGCTATGTTGGTGGACCATTCCCTTGGTTTGTGTTCTATGAAGGCATGGTGACATGAAGGATAATACTTGGGATCATGAGACATAAATGTATGCTTATTACCTAATGTTATTTTCATGTTTTACTTTTTTAGAATTGTTTTCTTAATGATGTTATGTTTTAGTCTTGTTGGTTTATGAGATGTTATTATTCCTAGATAATGTGATGCATGATTAAGTAATCAAGCATATAAAAAGGGTAAAATAGATACCTAATAGAGATATTATATACAGTGACCCAATTATAACCATTCTAGTGAGTTAGTGATTCTCAAATTATAAAGTATCTTGGCATAGAAGATCGAATTACTTTATCTCTATGCTTAGGGATTTGGTTGTGTGATGGTCATGGTGATAATTTATATGGGCTTTGTAGAGGATGATATGGTGGTGTGGTTGGCTATGTAGAAAGGGTGTTATTTTGTAGTTGATCTAGAGTTTTTTGGAAATATAGTTGTGAGGAATATTTGGTGAATGTTTTTGGTTGGGTTTAATGTGTTTGGTTGTTGTCAGTGTTTCACTTGTTATGAGATCCTTGAGAAATCTCTCGATGGATGGTTGTTTAGAACTTGTTACCTCTTTCCTTCTAGGTTAGTTTTAATTATCGAGGATGGGAATAGTTTGAAAATTATTTTATGTAATTTTAAAGACCATATAAATCAATAATTCATGGGAATTCAAGTGGATATGGTTTCTAGAGGAGATCCTGATGAGTCTGGGGTCTAAGAGGAGGAGATGAATATGGGATTTCAACTATAGGATGTCTTGTGGTGTATAGCCTGGGGTTGTTCTGTAATGTAATACAGTTATGGTGTGGATGTATTAGATGTGGGGTAGGGTCATGGGAAGAGTTTTTTAGGTACTATTACCCTTTTAAGGGTAAATAAGGTTTGGAGCGAGCCAATGGAATAGAGTTGAGTTCTCACATGGGTGGATATTGTATAGGGTTTTAACTACAATGTGGAGTTTTGGGAGGATATTTTAGGGGGATCTTCCTTTTTAGACACCACTACACAATGGAGTAGGGGATATAAAGCAGCCCCTTCTTATTTTATAGGATTTGTGACCTGTGAATAGCCTTGGATCTTGGATCTGAATTTTTTTAGAATGTTATGGCATGGTCACTCCCCCTTTCACCTTAATGTTTTTTAACCATTTTATGGAAGGGTCCTGGAGGATGCACCATGCTCTTATGTATGGAAGAATGGGCATATGTTCTAAAGTCCCATCGATCCTGACCACTTTTCCGACATTCCTCTCTTTTAATATCAAACTCTAGTGCTACCTAAGGATATTTTTCATCCCCTTTTAGTGGCTTTCAACCTTGACCATGAAAGATCAATCCAGGGCAGTTTATGTTATTTCATCTCTTCATTTTTATAGGTTTTCATTATTTTCTTCTCTGGGAGGTTTCCCTCAAGATAAATATCATGTTTTAAGTTTTTTTCTACTGGATAATGATGTGGTTTTTCAAGTATAGTTTTGTAAGGTGTACTTTTTCCTTGTGGTGCTTGGCGGTGTCCTTACTATTGCTCCAACATTGCGCAGCAGATAATAAATCTTAGTATGAGGTAGGATAGTTTTTTTTATTATCTATTTGTTTCATGTAGGAGGTATTTTACTCTTGTTTATTCTTTGGTAATTTTTTTACAACATATAAATAAAGATAATGAAAAAGTTAATTTAAATTGAAGATAAAGGTGAATGATTCCCATATTTTTGTAGCTGTTTGATAATCATGATATTGATATTATTCATACTTGTTGTACCACTAAAAATCATGACCATTGGGAGCCTATTCTTGTGCTAAATTGATATGTGTTTTTGGATCCCTTGATATCTTATTGTTATGATACCACCTTGAATAAAAGGTTAATATCTTTTTTTTAAATAATTGGTTCCACATGGAAACTATGGATTGTTTGTGAATTCCCTAAAATAAAGAAGTTAAATTAATGAATCTACATTATTAAATATAAAAAATTATAAGTGATTATTTTGTGGCTATAAAATGTGTGGTTGTGACATGTGGGAATGATGTGTTATAGAATAGTCATGTTATATGTCAGGGATGTGAATTTGTGATGTGGGGTGGTTATGTTATGAGTTTAGGTTATCTTATATGGTAGATGAGAAGGAAATGGATTGTGATGTGGTTGTGGTAATGGGGAAGTGGATATAGATATGAATTAATGGTTATTTGGGGATGGTTGTATTGATGATTATGGTGAACTATTTGTTTTTTTGGAGTTGTGTTGTTATATTCACCCGAGTAGTATTGGAATTAAGTGATAATGTTGAAATTTAAATGCCATCTGTTGGTCTAGTTATTAAGATGTAAATGGATGATAAATGATTAAAAAATGGGAATTTTGGTAAAATATGGTTGATGTATAATGTTAAATTAAATGGGATAAATAATTAAATGAATGGGATAGATAGTTGAATTGGTTGTTAATGTGATATTTGGACAATGAGTTATGTTGTGAATGAAGAAGAAATGTGAAATGTGGTTAGTGGCCTATTGTTTAGTGTTGTGAATTTAGTAGTGGGTTAAAAAGTGGTGGTGTTGTGAGGTTGGATAGTGATGTTGTTATTTGGTTAATGGGTTTTTATGAACCCAAAGGTTTGGATTTTGTGTGGATAATATATATATATATATTATGTATCCTCCTTGTGATTTTTTATATAAAACCCACCATCATCAAGCACCATGTGTCAACACTAATATTTTTTGTGGTATTTTCCCAACATTCCAGTGGAAGGGATGGATGACTCACTACCCTATATTTCCTACACTATCTTATAGGTAATTATTACATGCATGGGATGTGATTTCTAGAAGTAAATAGGAACTATAATGTTGTTTGATGTGGTGATGAGATTAATTATAGTAGGGTTCATACATGGTAGGAGGAGGAAACATGGTTGGTGTAATATATGTTCATGACAGCCTACTACTCCTCTTACATTTTTGGATGGGATGGGATGTGGTGGCCCATGTGTATTTAGGTGATATGTGATGTGCTGGCCCTAGGTGTCTTCGAATGAGATGTGATGTGATGGTTTGTTGCACATGGGTTCTTGGCATAATGTGATGTTTAAAAGATATTGTAGGACCCAGACGTAAAACATTGGGTTGTGAGAGTAGAAAATCAATGTGAAAATAGTGTGGGGTACCCTTTATCAATAAGTCTCTTATTATATTACTATAATTGGATATGTTATTTGGTGAGCATGCCCTGGTGAGGATGGGTGTAGTGACCCCAACCCTAGTATCCCAAAGTAGAGGTCTTCCTTATTACATTTTCATAAGAAATAATGAATCACATCCCAATGAAACAAATATTTTAATAGTTTTGGTAAATTAGATACATACTTGAATTAAAATTTCATTTTAAAAGATAAAATACAAAAAATATTTTCTTATAGAACCCCATTATACCCATATGAATAATTCTACTTATAAATCATAAATCACTTACACATATCCTAGGTAAAATAGAACATAAGAAATGGGTGAGTTTAGATGCCCAATAAGGGTAAGCATACAATGAAAGATATTAATAAATAAGTCACAATGAATATGTAATGGTAAATAATATAAACATGTTACATTTAATCAATAACATGAGCATAATGTGGAAGGAATAGATGATGATAAAATAATTCCAAATAAATTATCACATGATCTTGAAAACTTAACAACAGATATTCTAACTAATTAAACATCACATGGAATATCAACAACTAAATTCATAATTATAGAACACATAATTCCAAACATATAAAATATACATTCAAGGCTTTGTATAGGACATATAAATACCATCGTGTCCTTGTTCCAGGAAATATATATAAATGGTTAAGGCCTTAGCCAAAACCCAATCTAGTTTGTCTCATGTTGCTCACTGATTCATCAAGGGTTTATAAGAGACCCCACCCTTCACTTACTAGGTATAATGAATACTCACTTCAATGGGGTGATAATTAATCAACATAAAAATATATATTTAAATGAATATATGAAGTTTAAATACTTCCCCAATTAATAATTACAATGATAAATCATATAGAGTAAAATGAAGGGAATCAATGCAGTATATCCCGAGTAAAAATAACCACAAACCATCCAGAGAAATAATAAGGATGGTGTGATTCTATTAATCCCCATTAATTAATATGTTAGATGAAAGGACATATTATTAGACAAAAAATTATTTTTAAGGATAACTTGGAACATTTATTTAGATAAATAACCTTTCTTTCAAAATCACCATTTTTATTTTTGAATGAGAAATTTCAAAAAATACTATCAAAATCATTTTATTTTAAAATTACTTTTAAAAACATAAATTTTTTAGAATATTAGAAAAAATATTTTATTTAAAAATAAACATGTTAACTTTCCAAGGATTCTTTAAAGAAATTATGTCCATGATGGAGGGTAATTATGTACATTACATATAAATAAATGAACAATCCTTTTTCAGTGTAAAAAGTTGAGAAAAGTGCCTAGTTTGGAAAATGAAAAGAAGCTTACTTTTTTAAAATAAAAAAAAGAAACAATTGGGAAAACATTTCTCTAATAAATAATTTAGATAATTTTAATACATTTTTAATGTATTTTAATTAGTCATGGTTTTTTATGAAAAATTATACTATACTGAAGAGATAAATAGATTCAGATTTTATTAAAAACATCTTATCAGTCATTTTATGTACCCCATATTAGAGAAAAATCATTACTAAATATAATTTTAATGAATAAATATAGGCTAAGAAAATATATTGAGTTTAATAACGAAATATAAATTAATTCTTTGAAGGGAGTCTTAAAGATAAAAAATTATGAATAACGAGGAGATTGTGAATTAAAACCTTACCACTTTTATAACATTTGAATAATAATACCAATGAAATAAATAAACTCAAATTAAACATTAAATTACCTTAAGATAAATGAAATCATGATATGCCATACAATAGGGGAAATATATACAACACACAAAATAATTAAGTGGTGAATATGGTGTATGTTTCTGGGAAGTAAAATAGAGATGAGAAACCATAAATTTGAGTCTGAATCATCATGTATGTTATTTATCTTCTTTATTAATAAAAATATTTTAATTATTTTATTTCATAATTACCAATTTAACATTTATTATTAATTTAATTTAATTTATTACCATATTAAATTTGATTAGTTAATCAATTATGTTTTTATCAGATGTTTGGATGATATTTGGCTTATGTGTCAAAAATGAAATTGGTAGGTTGAATATAGTCAAAGAGGTAACTATTTAAAAATATATTGAATAAAAATCATATTTATACTTAAATAATATTTTTAAAATAAACCTTGAATTGTTTTTATGAAAAATTAAATACATTACAATCAAGGAGATGGTAGGTCATACGTATGCATTTGTAACGTTTCCATTTTACAGTTATCATTATAGAAAGAAGGTAAGTAATAATTTATCATTACATAATGATAATAATATCATATATAGAATATTATTCCTTTAAATATAATTATATATATATCATCCATGTGGTTTGGTGATGAAAAGATATTCACATTGCTTTTTGAAGGCGATAGTCCACACATTTAAGAGATGTTATTATTTTTTCAATGAAAAAAAGAAAATGATATATTATATTTTCCTAATGATAAATATTTCATGAGTATAATGTATATTTCTTATATATGAAATATATTCATTTATTTTATCCTTATTAATTCCAATATAAATATTTAGTTATAAACAAATCACATCACTTCATGAGGCAGTAGTCCACCGTACACATGAGCGACCTTATCGTATCCCCTAAGGAATGAGAATGTAAAATGATACAAATTTCATAATGATTATAGAGATATAATTATGTTATAAATATCATATATATGCTTTATATCAATTATAATTCCAAAACATGAGAGGTGTATATTAAAAACATGTCACATCGGTCTGTGAGGTGGTAGTCCACTGTACACAAGAGCAACATTATCATTTCCAATTTAAGGGAAGTGGATATGAATATATGTCAATACCTTAACATTATAACATCTAATTTTTTTAGATAAGGTTTTTATTATATATTTAAAATTTTATAAGATCTTATGGAGGATGAATAAGAAAAAAAATGCACAGTTAGGAATGTTACCTCTTCTTGGAACACCTCTTTTTGATTATACCTAATTTATTACTAGAATAGATTTATGACCATGGCATGGATTCTAAGAAGAGGTTATAGAGGCTGGGAAATAATGTGATAAGAAATTTGGGACGTTAGTTGCTAATCCAAATGAGTTTTAAGGGTTGAATTAGTGAGGAGAGGGGTGGTCTTTTACAAGTGAGGTGAGTGGAACACTTGTATTTTTTTTGGAAAAATTCAATTACACCCATATTTTTATCATGAAAAATTGATCTAAAAGGAGAAATTATAAAAAATACAAGAGATAAAGAATAAAATGGAAACAATGTGCTTTGTATAAGTCAGTGGGTCATTTTTAATCCTTATATTCTTAGATTGACCCACATTGTAAATAATTTCTACCTTAATCGTGGTAAATAATTTTTACTATTTTTTCTAATCATTATGATAAAAAATATGTTATAAACTATTAGATAATATAATTTATTCTAATTAATAATATGGAATTCATTTTTTGAAATTATATTCACATAAGTGGTAAAATTTAATTGAAAATTAATCCAGTTGAGGCGACGAGAAAGTGGGTTTTCAAAGAGAAAAAGATCAAAATTTGTAATGTTTTATATCAAATTTTAAAATGAAATTGATTATAATGACCTAAAATAGATTACTTGATATAAAATTTAACTGATTTTACCTCAATACCAAATTAAAATATAATTTAAATTTATAAATAACTTAAACAAAAAGGTATTTGTTAATTAAAATTCAGTATTTTTCATTATTCATCAAAAAATAAAACTTTTTAAAAAAATACCAAAATTTCATCCAAAGGTATTTATTATATATTGATAAAAACAAGTAATTTAATTTTTTCAAATTTATTTTCTTGAATTGTTAAAAATTGAATTTAAATTAAGTGTGCAAAGCATGACTAATCCTCTTTTTAGAAAACATATAGTTTTCAGAAATAATTTATCTTTAATTAAAATAGGTATAATTTTATTTCTAATCAATAGATAACCATTGAATTTATTTTATTGATGTTTAAACCATATATTTTTCATAATTTAGTTATTATTATTTATACCTTCCACCTTAACGACAAGGTTATAATATTTATGTTTAAATAATAATATTTTTATAGAGTATCACATTTCATTCAAACTCGTTGTTGCTTGCAATAAATGATATTAAAGTTATTGAGTTTATTTAGAAAAAAATATTTTAAAGTCTAAAGGAGTTATATAATATTTTAATATTTGTTTTTTTGTCATACATTTTATCAAAAATGATGTTCCTTTTTGAAAATATCAGGGTGTTACATTTTACCCATTAAATAAATTGCATCCTTGAAATTTTTATTGATATAAATTGTCAAGGATTTCATATTTAAAAATACCCTTCTTGAAATAATACATTTTTAGAAAAGTTAATAAAATATCCTATTGATAAGAGAGAAAAGGAAGTACAAAGGTCATAGGAAATAACACATAACTATGTTTCTATGTTGGAGAACATTAGTGGGAAGTGAAGATATAGACATAAAAGAAAAGTATAAATAATTATAGAGAGTAATAGAGGTAATTGATCACAAGAATGTAAATGATCAGTGGAATGTTAAATACCTCAAAACAATTAATATGTGATGATTTAGAAATACATTGGTTCAATGGAAATGAATGTATTAGGTTATCATTTTGTTTTAATATTTTTTTCCTAGAGTTGAGAATTACTTTACCTTCAAAGATAAGAATATTTGAAAATATATATTATTTATATACTTCTATTAATAGGCAGAATTTCATCTTTTGGTTATTCTTAGATCATTTTATAGTTCATTTTAAATTAGATGAATTGAATATCCAAGATGAATTTTTTATGCTTGAAGCACTAAAAGTAAATTTTAATGGATCATAAGATACATAGAAGAGTAAAAATAATTTGTTTGTATTTATAAATATTTTCAAAATATAATATGTTTATTACAAGTTATAAAGTATAAAATATTCATCATTAATCCTCAATATTAATACCACTAGTTCAATATTAATATTTATCCATCAAACTGTTTAACAAAAACTAATTTCATATTAACATGGATATCACATAGGTCAGTGGTAGACACTAAATCCATTGTCATCCTTTGGTAGTGTGTTTAAGTACCATGAACTTTGCGGATGCGACATGTTGTCACCAAAAATGCAGGTAGTCCTTTTTTTGAAACCATATTAATATAATTTTTATATTATTACCAAATTGTAATAACCAACAATATCTCAACATAAAAGATTAGATAAAACTTAATGGTTAATAATACCTTCAATAAAACCCTCTTTTTAATTTTTATCGCAACATCATGCACATATTAATTGTTATCCTCCCAAAATATCATGTTTTTAAAGAATTTCAACATTCAACTAAATCAGGGTTCCTAGTCAAATATGCTCTCAAATCCTTTCAGAAATAATATTATAGTACGATGCTTATAAATTTAATAACTCATATAATCACAATTTCATTATTTAAAATACTTATACGGTCATTATTGAATCCAAACACGACAAATTTAATCATTCCACATTGGATGTATCAATAGAATAAGTTAGAACTTGATCAATTAGCTTCTTTTGAGGTATATTCTTTCAACTCTTGGGGAATTTTTTTATGTAGTTACCCATACCCTTAGATTTAAATCATTGAAAATTGGAACAAATTTTATTACCCTTTTAATCATGAATATGGTTCACTTTCTCACCACACCTATCAAAATATCTCACCCCTTTAAGAAAGTTTCAGAGTATTTATTTCCTTAATTATCACTTGTGGAAAAATCATTATTTCCCTTATTCCATTTTTAAATCTTATTATTTGACATAATTTTTATCATCTTCTTCCCTTAGAATCTATAATACTTAGATAATTCATTCTCTTTCTTGTTAGTTCATGATATTATATCATTATATCATGAGAATATTTGGGAGACTAGTACCCTTAAAACGATTGAATCATAAACATAAAAAAAGTCTTAATATTTCTCTTTGGATTACATATGTAGTCAGAAATATACCTTGATAACATTGTAAATTTGGATTCATAATTTGAAAATTTTTCCTTTTTTTCTTTCTTAGACACAAGAACTTTATTTCCATATTCACTCAATTCTTAGAAGTAAAATATTTTTCCAAGAAGAGCACCTTAAAATCATTCCATTCCATGTTTTCTATTTATTCATCATCCTTAGTGTTTTGAATCATTATCCAACACTGATCTGAATCTCTTGAGAAATTAGAAACTATAAATAAAACATTATCCCAATTACTAATTCCCATAGAGAGAAATATTTTCTATAAGGAACTTATCCATTTCTCAACTAAAAATGGATTTACATTAATGTTGAATGATGTAGGTTAATGAAACAATAAGTGGTCTAACATTATTACACCACATGATGGATCATATTTATAATCCCTATAAGAAAGGTTGTTAATAATATCCTGAGTTATCTTCCCAAATATGATCATAATTTGATTAGTTCATGTTGCACCTCCACCTTCAGATTCATTATCTTTCCGATGGGAGAAATACTTATATATGTTATGTTCATTTATAAAATTATCATTCTTTCTATTATGCATCATTTATAAGTAATGTAATACACTATATTAGATTATAAAATTTTGAAACATTATTTATATTCTTAAAACAAGTGAAAGAATTAACATTAATTTAAAATTTTATACAAAGCTAAGATCACAATCATAAATATGGGTTATTTGGGGATTTCATTATTTTCAACTACTTAATAATTGTTCATAAATAAAATTTGATTTATCCTAATCATATCCCATGAGAGTGTATAACTGGGTGAAAATTATGGCTCATTATTATACACTAGGTGGTGATCATGTTAAGCCCAATACACCCTTTATAGAGTCATTACCCCAAGGTATATTTGTTCCAGAACCACACCCACTTGCAGTATCCAGACACAAATTTATTTACTAGTAGAAACCATATAATATATTCTTTACCAAACACTTATGATTCTATTCTATACATATAATTAAAATCTATCATATAGTTTTGTTCTAAAATATTTGTTTTTCTAAATCTTGTTCCCAAGGTTTTTACTAAACTTGATCTGATACCAGATGTTGCGACCCTAACCCCCGTATCATGAAACTTGTGTTTTATTTATTTCATTGTAATAAGATATAAGTAATTTCATCCCAAAGGACTGAATAGTTTATTAGTCATGGAAAACTAGATACTTACTTGAATTCAAATTACACATTAAAACATAAAATACAGAAAATATTTTTTTCGAGAACACCATTATTCCCATTAGTATATCCCTTTATATAAATCCTAAAACACTTCCTAGTATCTTTAGAAAAATAAAATATAAGAAAAGGGTGACCTAAGATGGTAAGTAAGGGTAAGAGTACTATATTAGTTATAAATAAATAAGGCATAATCAATATGCAATGGTAAATAACAGAAACACATACCATTTAATAAATAAATTGATCATAATATGTCATGAATAAATGATGATCAAATAATTACATATAAATAATCACATGATCTTGAAAACTTAACCATGGATATTCTAACTAATAAAATAATCACTTGAAATATCAATAACTAAATTCATAAAGATATATTGAATAATTTCAATGATCTAAAACATAATATCGAGACCTTGGAAAAGACATATAATTTTTTTAAGGAATTATTACAATACATATATGTAAATCGTTAATACATCATCCAAAAACTAATCATGTTTATCTTATTTGACCTATAGACGCATCAAGGGGTTATAGAGGGATCCACTTAACACTTACAAGATCCAATAGATTCTTTATACAGAAATGGAAAAAAATAATCTACATAAGAATTTGTGTTTGAAAAATCATATGAACTATAAATACTTTACCCAATAAATAAATATGATCACAAACAATCTTGAATGAAATGAACAGTTTCAATATAGTACATCCCCATTAAAACAGACCATAAAACATCCAGATAAATAATAAGGATGGTATCATTGGATTATAACCCCATTAAATAATAAGGATGGTATCATTGGATTATAACCCCATTAAATAATAATTAATATAAAATCATGACTTATTAGATGGAAAATTAGTTTGAAAGATCACTTGGAACATTTAATTTCATAGATATCCTTTCATTGATGGTGGCGACGGGTTTCCCCTCGGTTCTTTTTCATCGGTCTTCTCCCAGCGTTGATCTGTTTTGATGGGTGTTGGGTGTTTGGTAGTTTCGTGGAGGAGTCGTCTTTGGTGTGGTTCTACTTGTTCAGAGGCTATCCTGGGTGCAGTGGTATCTTTATTCGGCACTGGTTCATCATCTAAGGTGCAACAGTTGGCATGGCGTAGCTTCCCATGCTAGTTTGTTCTGGTTTGTGATGGTTTTGAAGTGCAATGATGCTGTTTTTTTTCTGACTTTGGGGATTGGTTATTTCTCTGATGTTCATCAAACCATGGATGTGTTGTTCCTTCCATGGATTGGATTTCTAAAATGAGAGCGTGTTGTGATACGTCATAGGTGGTGGTGTCGGAGTTTCCCTGTTGTGTTGGGCGATGAAGTAGGGTGTCCGCCAGCGAGCTGCTTTGATGATGAATTTTTTGATGGCGTGGAGTACGGGGTCTCAAGGACAGATGGGTGGCAGAAGGATGCATGGAGTACAGAGCTTAATAACCGAGGCTGTTCATGATGATGCCATGTTTTGAATTTTGAATTTGGTAATGATGGATGGTATGCAACTGTCAAATTGATGTTTGAAATTTGAATTTGAAATGGTTGTTGTGGATTGGGAATGGGAAGTGGTGATTTTTGTAATGGGTACTGTTCACCCTTAAACTGGCTTTTAGAAAATGAAAAAAATGATTTGCAGGTATGAAAAAAAATTATTTAAAAATAACCTTTTAAACATGAAATTGAATATTTAAAGAAATGATATTCATTATGGTTATGTACATGATGTAGAAGTTAAAAGAACATTCCCTTTTCCTTGAGAAAAGGTTATAAAAGTTACTTGTTTGAAAAAAAATGTACATTAATTGATTTTTTTTTTGAAAAAAAGTCAAAATTAATAAAAAATGTAACTAGTAAATCATTTGGAAAAGTTAAAAAAAATTGATATCATTTATAGAAATCATAGTTTGGGAAGAAAAATGATTTTTGGACAAAGAGAGAAAAATGTTGGATTTTTATAAAGGCATCTTCTCAATAATTATATGTAAAAAAATTAAATTTTTTTTACTATTACATGAAATGATCAGGAATAACCAGTAGATTAATACTTATTGAGTTTTTGATAGAAATATAAAATAATTCCCCTAAGAGATATTTAACTATAATCATTCTCGAATAACAAGGAGAGAATGAATTAAACCCTTACCACATTTGAAACTTTTGAATGTTAAGACCCATAAAAGAAATAACTTCAAATAAAAATTTTGATACCATAAATATTAATTAATTCATGATATAATAGATAATAGGACAAGTATGTACACCCCACAAAATAATTATGTGGTGAATATGGCGTATGTATCATGGAAGTAAAAGTGGGATAAGAAACCCTTACCATGAGTCTGACTCATCAAATATGTTTTTGTCATCCAATTAATAAACATATGTTAATTATTTAAATTATTAAGAACCTTTTTTAAGTTTATTATTCCATTTATTTTAATTATTACCTTGTTATATATGATTACTTAATAAATTAAGTTGATGAAGGATGTTTCAATAATATTTGGCTTATACATCAGAATTGAATTTTCATGGGTGAATATGGTATAAGTGTTAATTATTTAAACAAATAAAAAATTATTATCAGGAAATAATTATCATATTTATATTTCAATTATAATTTGAAAATCAATCATGAAATATAGTCATGAAAAATGACTTACGTTACAATCATAGAGATGGTAGGTCATACGTATGCATGATTAATGTTTCTATTTTTCAATGATCATCATGTAAATAATATAAATAATGTTTTACCTTTAAATAATGATAATAATATAATATATAACATATAATTCCTTTAAATATACATATATATATATCATCTGTGTGGTGTGGTGATGAAAATGGTGTCATATCACTTCTGGAAGGCGGTAGCCCACACATACACGATCGATGTTGGTTTTTTTCCATGTATGGAAAAATTATATATTATATTTTAGGAATGATAAATATTTTATGAATATAATAATTATCTTATTTTTATAACATATATTAATTATAATTATCTTTAATAACTCCCATACAAGGTGTTAGTTTTAAATGAATCACATCGCTTCATGAGGCGGTAGTCCGAAATACACACGAGTGACGTTATAGTATCCCATATGGAATAGAAAATAAAAATATCTATATCAAATAATGATTACAACATTATAATTATGTTATAAATATCATATATATAATTTATATATATATATTTTGAACCATCATTGAGAGGTGTTTATGGAAACACGTCACATCGGTTCGTGAGGTCGCAGTTCGCCGTACACATGAGCGTCATTATCGTTTTAAATTTAAGGTAAGTGGAGATGAAATAGGTCATAAACATAAAATAATAAAATTTAACAATGTGGTTGAGTATTTTGTTATTATATAAACATAAATTAATAGTATTTTAAGAAAAAAATTAAAATAAAAAAAAATTCATAGTTTGGAATTTTATCTCTTCTTGGAGAACCTCAAGGATTATACCTAATGTATTCTTAAAATGGATTTTTCAAAAAAAAATATTCTAGGATTAGAGGATACTGGTTGAGAAATTATTTTTTTGTTATTTTTTGTGTAATTTTTTTAAGGTGTGAAGAATATAGGATAGGGTGTGGCCATTTATAATTGAGGCGAGTGACACACTTGTAATTTTTGAAATGATTGAACTTCAAACACCTTTTTATCATTCTACAAGGCTCCAAAATCTCCCTTAATAAAACCTATAAGATATAATGTTGAAATATTTCCATAAAATGGGTTTTTGAAATGTTTTCGGGTCTTTTTAAATCTTTATCTTCTTAGTTTAACCCTCCAGTAAATTAGTTTTACCTTAACCGTGGTAAATAATTTTTATAGTTTTTACTATTCATTTTGGTCAAAGACTAATTGGAACTTATTAGATAATATTAATTATTATGAATCTAACCATGAAATATTGTTTTCTAAATTCCATTCACATAAGTGAAAAAATATTATTAAAAATTAATCCAGTAGACACGATAAGAAAGAGATTTTTCAAATAGAAAATATTCAAAAATTTATAATTTTTTTATATTAATATTCAATATGAAAAAGATTTTAATGGAATAAATTGTATTAATAGATATATAATTAAAATAATTTTACATTAAAAACAATTTAAAACATAATTTAATTGTATAATAATTACAATTAATAGATTTAAATTTTAAATCTATTATTTTTTACTATTTATCAAAAAATGATATTTTTAGAAAAATAAAATACAATACAAACTAATATAATTCTGAATTTTTGATATAAAAAATGAAGATAATTTTATCACACAAATTTTATAGAGGTGTTAGAAATTAAATTTAAAATTTTTATGTAATTCACAACAAAAATTATTTTTTAGAAAAAATATTATTTTTTCTAAAAACATATATTTTATTTCAAATAGTTCTTATTTTGTTAATATAAATAGATAGCAATTCAATTTATTTTATGCATGTATAAAAAATAATTTTTCATAATTTAGTTATTAATATTAATTTTCATCATTTGAGTGGCTAGGTTATAATGGTCACGTTTAAATGATAATATTCTTATAGATTATTGTGTTTTATTTAAACTTGGTGCTGCATACATTTCATGATATCGAAGAGATTAAATATATATAAAAATAAATATATCATCATGTATTAGGAAGTTATATTATATTATAATCATTTTGTTTCCCGTAATACACACTATCAAAAATTATTTTCCATTTTTTAAAATTTTGAAGTGTTATGTTGAGCTTCGTCAGTTGACCCATATAATGGTCGTTGGTTCTGTTATTTTCTCACTAGTGCATTAGAATTATCTTTTCAATTTTTTATAATAGACATTGCTTACCCTAATAAGTATACTTTTATTCTCACCCTATGTATATAGAAACTTATTTTAGGTTCCCTACAGGGCTTCATGGATTATATTGGGCATTTCTAGATAGGGATTTAGAGTTTTTTCTTAGACACTGCCTTAGATTTTGTTTTTGGTATTTATTTTGAGACATTTATTAGTATCCGTTTCATTAATACATTCTTGGTGTGATTAGTTTAGTTTGGTTTTGATATTATATAATGGAGTTTCTTATAGTTGATATATCCTATCTCATGATTCTACCATGGGTGATATTTTTATACCCTTAGTGCTAGTCTCCGACCAATGCCTGCTAGTGAAAGGACTCGAGGAAGGGTAATTATCTTTCTTCTTTAATGGTTGGATAATTAGGGGTAACATTGGAGGGATATGGTTGTGACACATCTCATTAATATTCTTTCCAAAACTAAATAAAGGGATTCCACTAATTTTACTTATATATGGACTTCTTGATTACACAATGTTTCCTATAAAAGTTAGTTATAACTTTTTATTGGTAAATTTTGAGTCCTAAATATCTTATTATACACCCTTATATAAATCCCATTACATAATATAGATATCATAATTTTCTAATATGACCCCACATGAGTAACTAAATCCTAAGATCTGAATATAATTTCTACAAGGACTTAAGTGTGCTCCCTGATTAGAGAAGGCTAGAAACATGTGCCAAAGGATAAAATAGACCATTAGGGTATTATTTGTATTAAATATAAATAAAACAAAAATTCAACTAAATTTAATACACAATTTAAAAAAAGTAAAAATTATAAAACTAATAGTTGAAATATTATAGTTTTACTAAATGTTTAAAAATTAAGGGCGACATATTGAAAAAATAATAATAATGTGACTCACATATTCAAGTTATAAAACACCTTCTTATATATCAACATCATGGAACTTTGGATCACCATAGATAAATAATTAATTCTTCATTTTAACTGAATCATATCTAAAATAATTTATATTTCCATGAGTATGCCCATATTGAGGGTGAGTATAAATTCTTTAAGATTTCCCCAAAACTAAAAAATATCATTATGCACGAGTAATCTAAAAATTAAATTCCAATTCAATTTTTATAAATAATTTTATTAATTAACTTATTAAAACTTTTATACATATACATTTTCTTACTCAAAATGAAATAATGTAGAATAATTTTTATGTAAATCCATCCATTCTATTGTTATGTATCAAAAAATATAAAGTTAATTTTTTTAACAATTTAATATAATTCCTTGTGATTATAATCATAAAACAACATAAAAAAACTATAATGTTCCACAATAACTCCCTTAAAAACTATAGTAATACTAAATCATTTTATAAAAAATACTAGGGGACATACTAGTTAGTAATTAAATTCTGATTTTGACAAAAAATCACTTACTAAATCAATTTCTATATTGAAATGTATCACACAACAATACACTCAGATCAAGATTATTTTTATAAAAAAAAATATAGTAATGGATTACTATTTCATCTAACCATACATCTTTGGTCATAAACCATTTTCTCACGTGAAAAAAATAACTACCCTTACGATTTCTAAAAAAATTTAATCCTATCAATTTAAATATGATGATATGTTTTTAAAAAATAATCAAGAACCATTTTCCCAAATAAATTCTAACCCCCCCCAAGTTTCAATAACAAAAACAAGTGAAATAATGATTATAATTTTTTTTAAAAGAATTCCAAAATGTAATCCACCCATAGAAAATCATTTAAAAAAATTTATTATTATAAATCATGTCACACATTCCACAAATCTTCCATAACTCATAATTAAAAAATGATGAATATTAGAACACCCATTTGACTATTAATTAATCTTTAAGAAAAAAATGAATCCAAAACCAGATATAATTATTTTTATCAGATCATATATAAATAATCATTATACTAAAATCCATTAAAAATTCACATAAATACTATCCCATGATATGATTAGTTTGGATCCACCAATATAGTTATTATTTCTTTGTTATTTTTTAAACCCTCAATATTATGATCACTATGTGGTGAAGAAGCAAACACATTCACTTTTATTCTTCCAGAGGTTCTCATTTTTTCTAAAAAATAAAACAATTCTATTCCGCAAAGAATTTTCCATGGTTCATTCATATTTTAAATATCCCATGTTCCACTTTATAATCACTAATGTTACTTGAGATGGTTCCTTTGTAACTATATATTCAAGAGAACACATTATATATATAGTGGAAGTACCCACATAAAACAATACAAGACCATGTGTAACACTTCGTTCTCATGGAATAGAAGTGAACCTTGGAGAAGAAATATATAGATTGAGGTAAGACCATCATTTCAAATAGGCACATACTATGATAAATATTTTAAAACCATATTCTAATATCTTATTCTTATTAAAACCCAATAAATATTTTTCAAAACATTAACACATTACCAAACACATTGGAAATTAATATAAAATATATAAATAATTCATATAACATACCTTGATATTTTCAACTGATACTCTATCCTAGGTTTATTTTTCTTCACAATGTTCTTAACTATGGATAAATTTTAGGGAGAGAGACCTCAAAGGAGTTAAAATAAAATATATTGGAGTTGTGTCCAATAGTATAGAGAATAATCCTCTTAAAATAACACCTCATCTCAATAATCAATTTATCTAGAACCCCCATTATTATAGTCAACTCTCTAGTTTAAATCATAATTACCGTTACTTTCCTCTCCCCTCCATAAACCTATTTCAATTTATTAATAATCCTATGTAGCACCACCATTATTATATATCTATATAAACATTTTAATTAAAAAAAATTACTTCCATAATTTCTAGTTAATTATGTCATTCTAAATACCCTAATTAATTATCATTAATTAATTCACCTAATTACATAATCACAAAAATATCTTAATCATAAAATTTAACATATAATCATCTATTATAAATGAATAATTCAAAAATAATTAACAAAATAATGAAAGAGATAATTTATATTTGACATGGATAATCCACTTTAATTAATTAACTCAACGATACATCTATTAAATAAATAAAAATGTAGATGTTGTAACATAAATTGAGGAATCATGGGTGATAATAAGGAAGTTCTGGAAGGTGTGAACATAAAAAAAATTAGTTATAAAAATAAAATCATAGTAAATGATATGAGCATGATGAAATCATGTTGATATAAATAAGAACCTATAAAACATAAAAATGAATTCAAATAGTGAATTTTGGCCCATATATTGGATATCATAAGCACATATCAAGGTTTTATACTAAGACAGTCATAAAAAATGGAGTAAGAAATCCTCCCAAATATTATAACATAGTGGACAAAGATAAATTCCCATATCATACAATAATGTGTACTATGATAAATTCCCAAGTCCTATATAAATAATACCATGATACAAATAGATTTACCCAATACATTAGAGGGATATATAATTATACTCACACCCATAAGAAAAGTCTTTTAATGCACCCTATAATGATAGGAATACATAATACTAGATATCAAAAACATATTATATAGGTGTTGGGCCAAATCACCATATATAAGATGTAAGTATTCTCACATTACGCTATCCTAGTTTACTTATGTGACCCACTCAACCATAATACTTAGAATACTATTCCATAGTGAGTAGATTAAATACTTGAAATAATATTCAATAATAATTGGAATATAATGGTGGTATGTTTGAAAATCAAGTAATATACTGACATATGAAAAATTTTCCCCAGAGAAAAATATATCATAAGGTATTATAAAAGGATAGAATATGAAATAGTATTTAAAAACCTAAAAAAAATAGACGAAGGGAATAAATTGAAATAATGTTAAGAAGTATTTTTATTGGCATTTCGAATACATTGAAATAGTGAATAACAAAGAGATGAGTAATTAGAACTTTAGTATCAAAATATTTCATAAATACATATAAATTTTCATTATAATAAGAAAATTTTCATTAAGATACATTCTATGAAAAATTATAAAGAATGAATTAAAGGAAATTTATAAGATTAATTTAAATGTACAGAGAAAAGTCTATAGTTGTTGATGATTTCTTTAGAATTTTTATATTTTTATAAATTGGGAAATGATAAAAATGAGTAAAAGGGATAGATGAAATTTTTAAAAATTAATATAAAAACATGTTCTATAAAATTTAAAACGGAATAAATATAACTAAAATATAATAAAGAGGGGAGAAATATTTCACTTAGGAAAAATAAATAAATGAGGATAGAAACCAATTTTAAAAAATACTAATGTAAGTACTAATACTTATCAAGGGGAAAGGAAAATCATTTAAAAATCAAAGAAAAATGAAATAAATTGAATTACTTTTTAAATTTTGATATTGAAGATCCTTTAATTGGAATAGAAAGATCAAATCAAAAGAGATGTGAAAAAAGTTTTTGCTTGAAAACTTCATAGTGGATAAAGTATGGTTTCACCAAAGGTAAAAAACATGAAAAAAACCAAAAGATAATGAATTTTTGGATTTCTTTGGAATGTAAAAAAATTTATCAAATAAAATATTAGACCTTGAGAATATAAAAAAATTATAAATATAGAGAGAAAATAATATCAATAATTTTTATTTATATGGAAAAAATTAAGGTGTAATCAATGAAATAAATTGAGAATGAAATGAAATTCCTCAAAAGTAAAGTTAAAATAAAATATAACACTCACATAGCTCAGTATATACTCAATATCGAATAAAATAGATAAATATAAAGGAAAAAACTCAACTGAGTAAGATTAAGATATAAATAACCATAAAGTAACATTAGACATGCTTGAGCATTCTATAAATCCAAATAAACTCATCTTTTAGTTAATAATAAAATATTTGATAAATTTATTTATATATATTATATCAAATATTTTTTTAAAATAATTAATTAATTTTATTTATAGTCCATATCAAGCATTAGATGTTAGTATTTTTAATATTCCATTATTTCTTTAGTTTTTCAATGATGATTGTCGCTCAATATTCATGATTTCATCATCCAATGGATATCAAAGATATAAAAACCACAATTTCATAATAATTTATAATTTTTTATGTTTATTCCATGGTATGAATAAGAATGGATTTTAAAGAGAGTTTTATGAATAATTCATTTAGAGTGATTTTATCAGTTTTAAGGAGCAATTTTAATAATGAGTCTTTCTTCATATATTATCATTTTAGTCTCAAAAAATAAAATAATTTATTTATATTATCATATATGAACTTAAATTATCTTTTCATATCCCTCTATGATAATAATGATAAATCAAAAGTGAAATCCTTCATGGAGATGGTTGAACAGACCCAAAAATTAAAAACCTAAAGTGAAAGAATTTTTACGAGTAAATTATTATTTTATTAATATAATATATTTATATAAGTATAATTATGTATATTAAATTTAATAAAATTGATTAATAATATATAATATGGATTATAATGAGAAGATAAAATAAATAATTTTAAAATCATTTTTTAGATACTTAGATGAAATACGATTTTTAATGGAAACCATCATTAGTTTGAAGGATTTGATATTCATATTATGAACAAAATTAATAAAGTGAGAGAGAGAATTACAACAAAGGAATCTTGGGTATATTTTGGATATAAAAATAAAATCAAGTTTTGTTTTTTAATGGGTGGAGGTGGGATTCTTTTATATAAAATATTAAACATTTTTTAGAAAATACTTATTCCGTAAGGATTAATAAATATAAATTTAAGTAATGATTGACTTTTAAATGGTCAAAACTAAATTTTTTCATCTATTTATTTCTAAAACATTTTTGGAAAATGTTCAAGATTTTATTATAATTTAAAAAATATTTTACTATATATCGGATTTATAATATTTACAACATTACTACAATTATTTTCCATGGTAATTATTATAATAAAACTAATATTAAATATATAACATGATTTTTATGTCCTAATTCAAAATATAATATTATTTTTAATATTCTAAATATCTAAATATGATAAAATTATTTTTTAAAATAAGAAATTATAATACATGTAATTTTTTCTTAAAAGCCTTTTCTTTTTTCACAAAGTATAAAATTTTTATTTATCATCGTTCCTCTGTTTTTTATGAATGTTGATTATTTTTTATCAATATGAAATATATTATTTTTCAAATTTTATTCACTTATGAATATTTATTATATTCTAATAAAAGAATATTTAATATATGAATCAACTTTATGTATTACTAATATTTATATATATGACCAATGAACATATAACAATCAAATTAATATTTTTCTATACAATACATCCTTAAATTCATATATAAAAATAAGTCAACCTTTGTTACTTCTAAATTTCTATAACATTTTCAATGTTTTTCAATATTTATATATTCATGCTTGCTGGTATGATTTTTATGGGTGACTATACGGAAGAATACTTCAATAATATAATCTTTTTATTTAATTGTATTTATTGTGTTCCTATAATTTCACTAATTTTATTCCATTTATCATTATTAAAATAATAAAGTTAATTTTATTTTAGAATGAATTACTAAATATTAATGAAATAAATAAATATTCATTTGGACCTATATTATAATTGTTTTGTTCAAACAATCGTTTAAATCTTTCAAAAGAAATTAAAAATTTTATTTTGGTATGAAAGATATATAAGTGAGTGAAAATGAATACAAACACCTGAGATACAACATTATTCCCCCCTTTTTAGTTTTCTTCCTCAAAATTTGCATTTTTTTTGTTTGTAGTAAATAAGTCAGTGTAAGGAACCAAACTTAAGCATTAAATATTTGAGTGTTTTTGAACTAGAATCCACATTTTTTAAATTCTAAGGGTATTTTTGATTTAGAGTTTTAGATAATTAAGAATAACTCTTACATAATAAACATATAAATTACTAGTGGAAACATATAACGAGTATCCATTTTTTCAATATTTTTTTAAAAATAAAACATTGTTTATCTTCATGGAAAATATTCACAATTTTTTTATTTTATCTCATCCATGTCCCTAATCTCAATTATATCTCAGCATAAACATATTAAAAATTAGAATGAGAATAAAAATATCCATAAGGGACATAAAAAAAGAAAATCATTAGTCTAGTGAAAAATATGAAAACTCATTTAATGTTCCTCGAAAAAATTAAACAAAACATTTTCACATGAAAAACACACAAAATTTTGTCTCAAAAAAACATTATAACCCATAACAAGAAAATTTAAAACCCATTCTCGATAATTTAGAGCAAGAAATTCATAATCCCATTTTCTACCTATGAAAAAATAACTGGAGTTCAGTTAAATCCATAGGAGACACCGTTCAGTAATTTTATTCTTCTTACCTCAAAAGTCGATGTACATTACCCAATGTATGGGAGCCCTATTTGGGTGCACCCATAATTTAGGCTACTATGGTCTTACCCAAATCTATCTAGGAAAACCCATATTAAGGTATAATAGGATTACTCAACACTATATGGGGCGCCCTATTTTATGTGGTAACGGGTTTACCCAATGCTACTAGAGCTACCCAAAGTTAATCCGTAACATGATTGCCTAACATTACATTGGCCACCCCATTTAACTTCTAACGAGATTTCTAGGTGATATCTGGGGCACTCTATGTTTAATGCTCAAGTAACATATAATTTAAAATATATTTTTTATGATTTCAATTTATTTATCACAAAAAATTTCAAAAACTCTATTAAATTCATAATAATATAACTTTTCGAAATCAAAATACCCTTTCCTTTAGATATGTATTTTAAAATTGAGAAACCACAAGCATCCTAAAGAAATTAATTTCTCTAAAAGTAACTATTCTCTCCGAAATTTTCCCATGTATTTAGGGTTAAGCAGTTTATATTGGGTTGTCGAATCCTCCAAGACCTAAGAAATAACCTATAAACACATACATTATATGGATTGTTTTTGGATATGAAGTGGGAAACTTGGGTAGATTTTAGATGGTTTTAAATGAACACTATCAGCTCAATGTGAATTCAAATTAAAAGAATGATCTGATCCTAGGTTATCACTTGGTGTGGATTGAATGAATTTCTTTTTAATGATTTCAACTTCTGATATTTGAGATGGGTTTATAAGAGGTTAAAAAAACATCACAACAAATTGGTTTAATACCAACAAAACATAACAAAAATCACCATAAACATAGAGGATCATATTTATGATCACTTTAAGGTAATGGTTCGTATTAGAATATTAAGTGTTGGGCCTTAAAATTCAATAAGGATGAAAAGGTTTTAAAATAGTCAAATAAAATTCTCAATCAAAATAAGTGATTATAATTTAATAGAGTGATAAATAACATACAATATATCCCCTTGATACTTCCTTGGATCAACAAATATACGGGTTATCCCCCCATTGATGATATGTTCTCAACAGAAGCGGGAAGCAGACTCATGAGTGCATAATTGAAGAAGTAAAAAAACAATGAAAAGAAAACAATCACTCCACCGTTGTGTGAAAAATTTCACCAGGTTTGGTGTAAAAAATCTCACACCTTGAGGAAAAAGTATTAACATGATAAGAATAAGAATATAATAAAATAAGGTGAATAACTTTTATAAATAAGCTAAGGTAATTCAATAAACTTACAATTGAAGAAATTCGATTAAAACATCAAATTGGAAACATAACATTAAAATGAAACAAATCTTAAATGATGATAAACTATTCCACCACCACTGACTTAAATAGGAATTTTAAGAGGGTTGGGTTGATCCCCCATAGTCCATGTCTTACCACTTGAGTATGGTAGGCCTATGGTGGTGGATTTTATATGGATACCAAAAGTTTTTATTGTTTACAAGATATGTGTAAAATAGTGGGTTGTTCTTCTGGGCCGTAGAATCTGGCCCATAATTTTATCTCCAAATTGGACTGCCTATAACTCAATTAAAACATCTTAATTATCTCTTGTTACTATTGGATGAAATGTCCCCCATGATTTCCTCAATCTTAAGATAAATTTTGAGAATTACTGGGCTTGTATCTTGGCCGCTAAAGCCTTTTTATTGGGGTATTGTCCAGTTTTCATTGCCCAAAATGTGTTGGCATGAAAACCAATTTTGGTGGTCTTCCTATTTTAATCTTCAATTACTCCAAAAGTATGAATTGTTACAAATTTAGTGAGAAACTGGAAAAATAAATATAAAAATAAAATCAAGACCATTGGGTATTTGATATAGTGTTCAAAAATTAACTATTTCATAGTGCATTTGAAGAAGGAATTACAATCATAATGTAAAGTGATTTTCAAAGTGTAAAATTCACTAAAATTGTGTTTATTAATAATAAAGAACGCATATATTATATATATTAACAATGTATATTAGCCTCATTAATTGTTTAATCACACCCCCAACTTGAGTTTTGCTAGTACCAAGCAAAATATATCTCAAAAATGTAAAATTCGAATTTCTTTTTCCAAAATTTTTTAATACACAATGATCACTAAGAATCCTTATAAAAAAACATATAACACCCCGAGATTTTATGAAAAATATTATTTTAATTTCATTAATGTCTTGTGTTGTATTCTACACCAAGATTACCTTGCGCTATACACAACACTGTATTAGCTTGCAGTATAAGCAACACTATTCTTGGATCGTGTTACACACAATTTTGATAATAGTTATTCTACGCAACATTGAGTATATATATATATATATTAAATGTATAAATGAAATATGGTTGGATTCTGTTATATGAAACAACGAAGGATTCTTTCACAACATGCAACCCTGACTTGGCTTGCATTATACGCAATCGCAACCTTCCTCGATAGCGTGTGTTATATGCAATACTGGGTTTTAATAAACAACGATATATTATTATAATATTTTCATAAACTAGCCGTTATGAATAGTGTTAACTAAATTTTGAATTTTATAACATTATTATTAATCTTACACATTTCTAGAACATGATATAAGAACAAAATAATTTTTTCGGGTAAAATAAGTATTTTTCAAAAAATGAAGTTTTGCCGCCTTTTGATGGTGCACCCACTTTAAATATAGTTTTTGACATGTTTATATGTTCAATTTGAAAAAATAAAATTCTTCTTTTTAATCAGGATATAAAAATTTACATTAGATAAAGTTTTGATATTTTTCCGATAACTTTCATATTTTAATGAATAGTAAAAACACGCTATATTTTAATTAAAAACAACTTTTTTCATCGTAATATCCTATTTGGTTAAATTATAATATTGAATGGTTTTAAAGTATAAATAGAATATATTTTTACCATTTAATATAATGTATGTCATTAGCATTGATTTTACCTTGAATTCGTAGGTTAAATCAATTCAATCTTTTGCAATGTTTTAAAGAAAAACCTGTTTTCTTTCGACAACGGGATTAATTTTAATTTAATTTCTGCAACTATTGTGTATTGAATTTGGAAAAATTGATTCCATATTTGGAATCAGTGGATCCAAATTTTTTTAATAAGCTACTTTTTATTTTTGGGAATTATGAATAGTAACTATGGTATATTTATTTATCATAGTTAAAGGTAAATCGGGTAATTAAGGGTAAATATAATATTTTAAAATTACCCTAAAAAATGTCAAAATCCTATTGGATGACTAAAAGTCGACCCATATCACCTAAGGGTAGGATTAGATTTATTTAATTAAATTTTTTCAATGAAAATAATTTAATTATTATTAAAACCAAAGAATGTGACAACATGTCACTTTCTTAAATCTTATAAGTATAATAATTTTAATCTAGTGATAAACTTCCTGAAAATTAGAACATGAATATTCTCCAGAAATATAATAAAATTATATACAACATATGAATTTATTTATAATTTTTAGGGATTAAATAATTATCATTTATTATGACACAAAGATGATCTAGTAATTGTCTTATTAATGAAATATTGATATAATTGATGTTATAAATGCCCAAATAAATGTAATTTGAGACTTTTTATGACATACAATAATTTTCTAGGTTAATATTACATGTTATTGTTGATTTAAGTAACTTTTTTAGAACTTATAATTCTGTTATGAATTTCATAAAAATCATGTACCAAATAGTGTCAAAATTGACATAAAATAGTTTTTAAAACAAATATTATATTATTAATTGTTATTTTATTCCTAAAAATCTAATGATCAGCCAAATGAATTAGATAGGATTATATATATTAATAATAAACAACTTGGGGTTCTTTTGGCTTGATATAGAAAGTTTATTAACCATATAGTGTAAGAAAACAAAAAGACACGGAAAAAGTTAAATTATTTAACTTAGAGTTAAATATAATTGATAAGGTTAAAATAATAACCTAAACTTGTCTAAATCCTATTGGATGAGAGGATTTCGACCCATCCCCACTTTATCTTAGAAATAAGATTCTTTGGAACCATTATAAACTGAATTTGACCTTAAATATAAAATAATATTTTGAGATTTTCCTAAGGTGCCCCTCTCCTCCCTTATAAAAAGACACCTCCTCCCTCTCCTCCCCACACCAATTTGAGCATTCATGATCTGCCAACCCCTGCCAAAATCTCTTCTCCACTTCCCTAGTATCATCCTAGAGGTCCTGGTCTTCTTCAAATACTATCCTTAGTTCTTTAAGTGGAGGGTAAGTGAATGCGTGTCAAAAAGTGGTAATATCCATTACCAATCTTTTTCAATTTCTTTCTTCTTCAACTTCTTCTTCTTTAGTTCTTTCATGATAAAGTAATAACATAAGTATTTATTATATACTGATATGTTATTATAAATATGAAAAAACTCTAATTAATCTTCTATCCATCCTACAGAAAAAGGAAATCACCATGCGTGCGTACGTACGGAATACCGTCTCCACGCCGTGGTGTAATCTATTTTCTGCCACCACCTTAATTGGATGGGTATAATGGTGTAATGAGTAACTATATATAATTATTATAAATTTATATTGATACTGAAATAGTATACATACACTTCAACACAAGTTCACGATCATGAGAACGATATCATCGCTTGTGCGTACGTACGGACTACCGTCTCCACGACGTGATGAGATTCATTCTCCATGTTAACCATTTAATAATGATTATAAAGTATATATAAGAAATAATAATGAAATATATGACATTATAAAGCTACTGTATTTATGTATATATGTATGTCATCTACTTGCTTCCATTCAAGACAATAAGGAAAGGAAAACAGCGTTCATGCGTACGTACGGACTACCGTCTCCATTAACGGTGTGTTTCATTTCATTTATCTATCTATTATATATATATATATACTGAATATATATGATATATAAATCATGTTTTATATTCTGGAAGTAATTTAATCATGATATATGTAATAATAATGTCAAGAACAACAAGTCCAAACACCAACGATAAATGAAACGATTTTACCCAAAACGCTTCTTTAACGTGGAATTTACAAAAGAACGGGTAATATAAAGTCATAAGTGAACCATATATGATATCATAACAATGAATATGATTCTGTAATAAGTTAATGACATTATTTAAATCATTATACAGGAGGTTCGGACACTTACGAAGCAAATCAGTCTAAAGGTAAGGGAAATATCACAATCTCATTTTTATCAGAGATTGCTTATACATTGGTATTTACTGGGGTGTATTTTATCATCCACATCCATGTTTCCTCAATATGTAATATTATTTCCATCCACCTACTATTTTTTAAATCCAATTTTACCTTTCGGTGAGTTTTTAGTAAAGGATATGAAAGTAATCTTTTGTCATTTTTCGTACGAGGTACTTTTTGACTTTTCCGACAAAAATACGAGAAGAATGTTTTTTAACTTATACGAAATGAATGGATTTTTAAAACTTTATTTACAAGAAGCTTACTTTAAAAGTTTTCAAGTTTATTTTTAATCAAATTCTTTTAGTATAAAGTTTTATGACATGTTAAGAAAGGAAAAATGTTTTTAAAGAAGAAAGGATATTTTCCTCAAGAATTCATTTTAAGTGTTTTTTTTTCAAAACTATTTTCCATCTAAGATGACGTTATCTGATATGTATGTTTCAAGTAAAATGTCTCTATGATTTAAATGGTTTCAATTTTCTTATGATGAAATGATATCAATTGTTTATGGATATGATGGCATGGTGTTTAAGAATCCCATTTTATTACATGGGTTATGTAATGATGTATGATTTATGATTTTGTGGCACACATAAGAATGGTATCATTATGAGATGGGTGGGACCTATATCTCCCTCCAATGCATTGGGTAAAGATTTTATATCTCATGAGATAGACATGGCTGGAACGATAGGTTATACCAGTTCAGTGAAACAGGACTGAAACGAGGGTGACTCGGTTCAGAAAGGGACTTTGTCCACTAAGATAGTCTTGGCAATGAGTCTTGAATAACAAGAAATGATTCTCTATGATTATGTGTGAATGCCACAAAGTTTCATGTTTTAAGTTATGATTATTGTGATTACATTTCACTGCCATGATTTACCCCATGTTATGAAATTATGATCTCTTTTGCAGGTTAAGATTTCCAAAAGTTATGTGCTTATGTATATGATGTGATTGATATTTCTTTTGTTTACCCTTAATGAGAATTTGAGCTCACCCTTTTATGTTTTCTTTTCTCCAAGATATAAAGAAAGGTTTTAGGTAAAAAAAGGAAGATCTTTATGGGAGATTTTGAAGATCTTTCACCACGATTAGAAGATTATATTCCGAGTTTCCAAAGACACTAAACTATTATGGTCCTTGTGTGTGTGTTTTTGTTATGTACTAAGTATTCCGCAAATGTAATGTAATGTCCATGTACGTCAAGATACGGGTCTCTACAGTTGGTATCAGAGGAAAGGTTTAGTCAACCTTTGGAAACTAGGATGTTAGAACGTTATTGAGATCCCTAGAGATATTTCTAAGGTATGTCTAGGGATGTCCCTAAGGATAAGTATACGTATAGGATAGTCCTAGAACTATGGTAACGATCTTAGAATTTAACCTAAGATGTTAGATATTGAAGTTACTCCCCCTTTATTATGATTTTTGCCTCTAACACTATTCTTTTTGGGTTTTAGAAAATGGCTGGAAACAAGGTGATTCACAATAATGGAGGATATGATGGACAATGGAATGATATTTTTCATGAGCAACCAAATTAAATGGGATTTGGAAGTCCAAACATAATTATTATGCCGAATCAGCAATCTCATAATATGATCAATAAAGTAAAATTTGGTAAGTTTCCTGACTTGGCTAATAAGAGAAAGATGGAGTTTCATGATGATCATAGAGGAAAGAAAGTTCAATTTCCCCTATGTAAATCATGTGGTAAGAGGCATCAAGGAGAATGTTTCAAAGGAACTGGAAGATGCTTTGGGTGTGGAAAATATGGACACAAAGCCAGTAAGTGTAAAGGAAATGGTTCAGTTAACACCAGGGATGAGGATAATGGTATTGCGATGACGTCAGCAATGGTTAAATGTTTTAAATGTGGAATGTACGGGAATTATGAAAACCAATGCCCTAAGGGAAAGTCTCATGAAGAGAATCAGTATGGTCGTATGGGTAGTATTTATGTGGATGATGATGAAGAGACTACAAATGATATGTGAGATGAAAGAATTGTTGAAGCTCGGTCAATGGTTTAAGAATGTTGTGGAATGATTACATGTTTATCATGTGTAATGTTGTATAAGTAATCTCATGCTACTATGGAATAAAGAGACATCTATGGATTGTTACACTGTTGTCTTTCCTTGAGTTTTGAAAGTTTATGATTAATGTTACCAGTATCCATGAAAGGTTATTCAGATATTTTTGGAATGTAGATGATATGCGCATAATGAAGGGATAAGGAGAAAATTAAATGTTTGATAGTATTCATGAGCTCATGAATGATATAAGGAGAAGGTTATATCGTGGTTTGAGTATATAGAATTTTTGGATTTTGGTATGTGGAAGGAGTTAACTTTTGACATCATTCATATTTTCACTAAGGTTTAATGGGTATTCATTTTTCAAGAGAATACATCATTAAGGTATTCACATGATTGGAATGTGACCAACAAGATATATGGGAGATAAATGATGGTATTCACATGCTTGGTTGACGAAATTTCATGTAATCATTTTCTTTATACTATGAGCTTGGACCGAAGTATTTTAGATAAGCCTAAAGATTAGAATGGATTATGTTGGAAATAAGTTAGGATAAAACGTTTTTTTCGATATTATTGATGGGATGTTATAGTAATATAGCTTTAGAAAAAGGACAAATTGCAGGATGGGCGACAGCCCATCTCGTCAGACAAGGCTGTGGGAATCAAACCCACAACCGAAGTGCCACTGGCCTTTATTGCCTACCACTGGCCTACAGGAAGTCCCTGTTTAGTAGAAACTAGTTTTATTATATTATGCAGTATGATATATGAAGTATAAGTCCATTTTAGGAACCATATATGATTAATATCACTATAGAATGACTTATGTATATTTAATAACTTTTGCTAACCTTTTGCTTGAGACAGATGGAATGACCCGTCATTCTATCACATGATCTGCTAACACTTCACGAATAAAAAATTCAACTTCATTTATTTAAGATATGAAGTAGAAATTGTTCGAGGCACGAACAAAAGTGAGATTGTACCAAAATAATGTAAGTATTTATTCTAATTCAAACTCTTCAACTTTAGGGAAACTATCTTGAAAACCAAAAATGTTGTCCTAGTGCTCTTATATCTGATTAATCAGATGGTACCTTAGATCATCACAAATTTATGGATTTTTTATTGTTGGCTTTTCCATAGAAATGTTCTCTACCACTCTCCATCAGAACATGATGGTTAGATTTTTCTTCAATATCCATATTTTCACCTATGTGGAAACCCAGTGATTAGTTTATTTGGGTAACCGTTACGTTTCATTCTTTTGTTTTTAAATATTGGTTTTGGTATTCCTTTTTATGATGTGGGTTTCTTTTAAAGAAACTTTCAAGTAGTAAACCATTTATAACCCCGAAGAATTTCGAGGGCAAATTCATTTTAAGGGGGGTAGAATGTAACACCCAGAGATTTTATGAAAAATATTATTTTAATTTCATTAATGTCTTGTGTTGTATTCTACACCAAGATTACCTTGCGCTATACACAACACTGTATTATCTTGCAGTATACGCAACACTATTCTTGGATCATGTTACACACAATTTTGATAATAGTTATTCTACGCAACATTAAGTATATATATATATATATTAAATGTATAAATGAAATATGGTTTGATTCTGTTATATGAAACAACGAAGGATTCTTTCACAACATGCAACCCTGACTTGGCTTGCATTACACGCAATCACGACCTTCCTCGATAGCGTGTGTTGTACGCAATACTGGGTTTTAATAAACAACGATATATTATTATAATATTGTCATGAACTAGCCGTTATGAATAGTGTTAACTAAATTTTGAATTTTAAAACATTATTATTCATCTTACACATTTCTAGAACATGGTATAAGAACAAAATAAATTTTTCGGGTAAAATAAGTATTTTTAAAAAAATGCAGTTTTTCCACCTTTTGATGGCACACCCACTTTAAATCTAGTTTTTGACATGTTTATATGTTCAATTTGACAAAATAAAATTCTTCATTTGAATCAGGATATAAAAATTTACATTAGATAAAGTTTTGATATTTTTCCGATAACTTTCATATTTTAATGAATAGTAAAAACATGCTATATTTTAATTAAAAACAACATTTTTCATCGTAATATCTTATGTGGTTAAATTATAATATTTAATGGTTTTAAAGTATAAATAGAATATAATTTTACCATTTAATATAATTTATGTCATTAGCATTGATTTTACCTTGAATTCGTAGGTTAAATCAATTCAATCTTTTGCAATTTTTTAAAGAAAAAACTGTTTTCTTTCGACAACCAGATTAATTTTAATTTAATTTCTGCAACTTTTGTGTATTGAATTTGGAAAAATGGACTCCATATTTGGAATCAGTGGATCCAAATTATGTTAATAAGCTACTTTTTTATTTTTAAGAATTATGAATAGTAACTACGGAAAATTTTATTTACCATAGTTAAAGGTAAATCAGGTAATTAAGGGTAAATATAATATTTTAAAATTACACTAACAATTGTCAAAATCCTATTGGATGACTAAAAGTCGACCCATATCACCTAATGGTATGATTAGATTCATTTAATTAAATTTTTTCAATGAAAATAATTTAATTATTATTAAAACCAAAGAATGTGACAACATGTCACTTTCTTAAATCTTATAAGTATAATAATTTTAATCTAGTGATAAACTTCATGAAACTTCTAACATGAATAGTCTACAGAAATCTAATACAATTATCTACAACATAGGAATTTATTTAGAATTTTTAGGGATTAAATAATTATCATTTATTCTGACACAAAGATGATGCAATAATTGTCTTATTAATGAAATATTGACATAATTGATGTTATAAATGCCCAAATAAATGTAATTTGAGACTTTTTATGACTTACAATAATTTTATAGGTTAATATGACATGTTATTGTTGATTTAAGTAACTTCTTTCGAACTTATCATTCTGTTATTCATTTCATAAAAATCATGTACCAAATAGTGTCAAAATTGACATAAAATAGTTTTTAAAACAAATATTATATTATTAATTCTTATTTTATTCCTAAAAATATAAGGTTCGGCCAAATGACTTAGATAAGATTATATATATTAATAATAACCAACTTGGGGTTCTTTTGGCTTGATATAGTAAGTTTATTAATCATATAATGTAAGAAAACAAAAACACACGGTAAAAGTTAAATTATTTAACTTAGAGTTAAACCTAATTGATAAGGTTAAAATAATAACCTAAACTTGTCTAAATCCTATTTGATGAGATTATTTAGACCCATACCCACTTTAGCTTCTAAATAAGACTCTTTGGAACCATTATAAACTGAATTTGACCTCAAATATAAAATAATATTTTGAGATTTTCCTAAGGTGCCCCTCTCATTCCTTATAAAAGGGCACCTCCTACCTCTCCTCCCCACACCAATATGAGCATTCAAGCTCGGCCAACACCTGCCAAAATCTCTTCTCCACTTCCCTAGTATCATCCTAGAGGTCCTGGTCTTCTTCAAATACCATCCTCAGTTCTTTAAGTCTAGGTTAAGTGAATGCGCGTCAAAAAGAGGTAATATCCATTACAGATCTTTTTCGATTTCATTCTTCTTCAAGTTCTTATTATTTAGTTGTTTCATGATAAAGTAATAACATCAGTATTTATTATATACTGATATGTTATTATAAATATGAAAAACTCTAATTAACCTTCTAACTAACTTACGGAAAAAGGAAATCACCGCGCGTTCGTACGTACGGAATACCGTCTCCACGCCGTGGTGTAATCTTTTTTCTGCTACCACCTTAATTGGATGGGTATAATGGTGTAATGAGTAACTATATATGATTATTATAAAGTGATATTGAGACTGAAATAGTATACATACACTTCAACACAAGTTCACGATCATGAGAACGATATCATCGCTTGTGCGTACGTACGGACTACCGTCTCCACGACGCGATGAGATTCATTCTCCATGTTAATCATTTAAGAATGATTATAAAGTATATATAAGCAATAATAATGAAATATATGACATTATAAAGCTACTGGATTTATGTATATATGTATTTCATCTACTTACTTCCATTCAAGACAATAAGGAAAGGAAAACAGCGTTCATGCGTACGTACGGACTACCGTCTCCATGAACGGTGTGTTTCATTTCATTTATCTAACTATTATATATATATATACCGAATATATATGATATATAAATCAGGTTATATATTCTGGAAGTAAGTTAATCATGATATAAGTAATAATAATGTCAAGAACAAAAAGTCCAAACACCTACGATAAATGAAACGATTTTACCCAAAATGCTTCTTTAACGTGGAATTTACAAGAGAACGGGTACTATAAAGTCATAAGTGAACCATATATGATATCATAACAATGAATATGATTCTGTAATAAGTTAATTACATTATTTAAATCATTATACAGGAGTTTCAGACAATTACGAAGCAAATCGGACTTAAGGTAGGGGAAATATCACAATCTCATTTTTATCCGAGATTGCTTATACTTTGGTATTTACTGGGGTGTATTTTATCGTCCACATCCATGTTTCCTCAATATGTAATATTATTTACATCCACCTACTATTTTTTAAATCCAATTTTACCTTTCGGTGAGTTTTTAGTAAAAGATATGAAAGGAATCTTTTGTCATTTTTCGTACGAGGTACTTTTTGACTTTTCCGAAAAAAGTACGAGAAGAATGTTTTTTTAACTTATACGGCATGAATGGATTTTTAAAACATTATTTCCAAGAAGCTTCCTTTACAAGTTTTCAAGTTTATTTTTATTCATCTTCTTTTAGTTTAAAGTTTTATAACATGTTAAGAAAGGAAAAAAAAATTAAAGAAGAAATGATATTTTCCTTAAGAATTCATTTCAAGTGTTTTTTTTCAAAACTATTTTCCATCTAAGATGACGTTATTTAATATGTATGTTTCAAGTAAAATGTCTCTATGATTTAAATGGTTTCAATTTTCTTATGATGAAATGATATCAATTGTTTATGGATTATGATGGCATGATGTTTAAGAATCCCATTTTATTACATGGGTTATGTAATGATGTATGATTTATGATTTTGTGGCACACATAAGAATGGTATCATTATGAGATGGGTGGGACCTATATCTACCTCCAATTCATTGGGTAAAGATTGTATATCTCATGAGATAGGCATGGTTGGAACGGTAGGTTATACCGGTTCAGTGAAACAGGACTGAATCGAGGGTGACTCGGTTCAGAAAGGGACTTTGTCCACTAAGATAGTCTTGGAAATGAGTCTTGACTAACAAGAAATGATTCTCTATGATTATGTGTGAATGCCACAAAGTTTCATGTTTTAAGTTATGATTATTGTGATTACATTTCACTACCATGATTTACCCCATGTTATGAAATTATGATCTCTTTTGCGGGTTAAGATTTCCAAAAGTCATTTGCTTATGTATATGATGTGATTGATATTTCTTTTGTTTACCCTTAATGAGAATTTGATCTCACCCTTTTATGTTTTATTTTCCCCAGGATATAAAGAAAGGTTTTAGGTAAAAAAAGGATGATATTTATGGGATATTTTGAAGAACTTTCACCACGATTAGATGATTATATTCCAAGTTTCCAAAGACACTAAACTATTACGGTCCTTGTGTGTGTGTTTTTGTTATGTACTAAGTATTCCGCAAATGTAATGTAATGTCCATGTACGTCAAGATACGGGTCTCTACAAAAAATCATGAAACCTGTCAGTTTTTTTAATACAATATAGTTTCATAAACATATCCCAATCCCATGCCCATTCCTTTTTTTAAATTCATCGCCATATTTCATCCAATATCAATTAAGCAAGATGATGTGTTTTGTATCACATGGGGGTTCATCTTTATTCAAGGGGGAAACGATGGAAGTGAAAAGTGGAATCAAATTTTTATATTAAGATGATTATTCAATTATTTTGGTAATTTTTACCTAGTAATTAAAATTTCACTCAATATAGTCAACCCATGTAGCGATACTTTGCTGATGGCTCCCCGTCTCAAAGACCATAGGGAACCAAGTAAAGCCCACATACTTGGGAATTATTTTGTGTTATCTTAGTAAAAAAGAAAGTTAAATTACAACAAATATAGATAAAATTACTAACTCTCGGCTACACAACTACTGATTCATGATCCTTGTGTTCTGAAAGCCACACATTAGGTCATTTTATTTCTCTACGTGAAAATTTATTGTTTTTTTATTTTTTTAATACTCATATTAAAACTAAAATGATCACCAAAACAATGATATTTATTTGGGGTACCCCATGAACTCAAACTAATACCCCACAATCCAAAGGACATGTGTTGTGATTTTTTTTATTTGGATAGAAATAAAAACTATGAAATATTACATTAGACAACCACACTTTGCAAAATGTATGCCCATGAAAATATACGTGGATTAAAATTAGAATCAGGGCATGCTAAAATATTTTATATTAAGTTTCAAAGTGTGAAATTTTTATTATCATGTTCAAGGTTAAATACAATTTTCCTTCCACACATTTTTTTATGCACACGAAATTAATTAATTTTTTTCATTCTTTTCACCCCAAAATTAGAATAACATTGTCCCTAGTGTTTAAAGAAAATAAAATGTAGAAGGGGTTATATTTAGATGAGATGAGATCTAAAAGGAATTTGAAATATGAAATATGGAACAAAGTCACTTGGTTTTTGAAGTTGAAGTTTATAAAACTTCTTATTACTCCTTTGAACTTCATGTCACTCAGAGAAGCCTCGTTAATGATGAAAGTTTGTGTTTGTACACATAGAGTAAATATAAATTGCCTAAAAATCCCTCATTCTAAGTTTCCCCTGAATCATACACACCAACACAATTATAAAACAATGGGAACCCCTTGAGGTTCCCTTAAGTAAAAATAAAAATTAACTAACAGAAAAGAAAATAAACATACATGTTAAATTTTTCATACTTATCACAGAATCAAGGTATATAAATAAATAAATATATATATATAACACAAATATATATATATATATGGATGATGTGTGCAAGGTAAGTCATAGGTCAGTGGAAGGTTCACTCCATTATCACCCGGAGGTCGCGGGTTCAAGTCTCGCTGGTTTTTTTTTCATCTTGAACAACAAATTTCCCTTTTTCACACACACATACACACACACACACATATATATATATAATAATATTAGTATAAATATTTAAAAATAATAAATGGGAATCATTTTTTTATAGTTCAGTGGAGGGTGCGTGCAACTCTTTCCCAAAGTTTGCGGGTTCGAGTCCCACTGTGCCCGCCTTTGACATGTGAGGAAAAGTTTTTCCTAAATATATATATTTATATATTTTCTTTTTAATATTTTATTAAATAAATAAATATATATATAGATCACATAAAATATATTTATATTGAAAATAAGAATAAAAACAAATAAAAAAATAAAATAAAATAAAAGAAGAAACAAATACATAAAAATAGAATATGACAATGATACATTGTCTTATTTTAAAATTTTTGGATAAGGTATTACTGAAGGAACAAACCACATGACATGAATGAATATGGATCTACCCTTTCATACCCATCCATACTCATAATAAAATAATAGGTAAATAGTCTAAGGTATAATCATATTCAGAGTTGATTGATAAAGTATTTTTTTAAATATCAAATTGATTCATTAATCCTATTTGAAAATTATGATTATTCAAAGTGATTGGAACCATGAAAACAAATGTTTTCCTCCCATGTTGTGCTTTTTTTTTATGTTTTTAGCTTGTTATAGACCCCTGATTGTTTAAGTATTTTCCTTATCTAAGGTTGCCTCACAAAATTCTTCATTATCTTCATGGTTTTGGAAAGGTTCAATGAATAGTTTTACTCTATGATAATTAATTTTAAATATTTTACCATTGGTGGGATCTTGAATTTCTATAGCCCCATGGGGGTAAACCTTATGCACTATATGTTGACCTGACCATCTAGACCTCAACATTCCCGGGTGTAAATGATGTTTTGAACTATACAAGAGCATGAGTTTTCCCAGTTCAGAGTTTTTAACTTCGATATTCCTAGATTTTTATGCTCTAACTCTTGATTTTTTTATCCTTTGATTTTCATAAGCCTCCATCCTAAGTTCCTCAAGTTCATTGAGATGAAATTTCCTCTTTTCTTCAACCAAATAAATGTCAAAGTTTATTTTTTTGATATCCCCAAAGGCCTTATGCTCAATTTCAATAAGTAAATGGAATTCTTTTATATAAAAAAACCTATATGGTAAAATTCCTAGGATGGTTTAGAATGATGTATGATATTACAAAAGGATATCTAAGATTTTCTCGGACCAATCTTTCATATTGGGATTGACAATTTTTTCAATAATTTTCTTAATCTCCCTATTTGATAACTCAGCATGACCATTTGTTTGAGGATGGTACACAGTGGAAACTTTATGAGAAATCTCATACATTGACCTGAGTGAAGAGAATGGGTGGGTGTAGAAATGGGTTTCTTGATCACTAATTATAACCCTATGAATTCCAAATCGAGAAAATATGTGCTCTTTCAGAAATTAGACCACAACATAATGGTCATTGGGCTTGGTGAGAAATGTCTTTAACCCATTTAAAGATATAATCCATAGATAATAGGTTGTATAGGTTTCCCCTAGAGTTTGGTAAGGGTACCATGAAATCAATTCCCCAATAATTAATGACATTGACAACTCGAATGGGAGTGAGGGGAATTTGATTCCCTTTGTTAATGGATCATAATTGATGACATTGAGGATTTTTTTTTCAAAATTAGAGGGAATCGTTAGTGTGGTTAGTCCAGTAGAAAAAACTTTATAGAACATTTTTAGTGGTTTTATTAGTGGAAAATTGGTCTCCACATGCCTCTCCATGACAAAATGTTAGAATGGAATCTTGCTGAGACTAGGGAATAAATCTCTTAATGATTTGATCATCACATAACATGAAAAGATAAGGCTCATAAAACACATAGTGTTTGACATCTGAAATTAATTTCATCTTATCTTTGGTCCTTAGTAATTTTGGAATGTCACCCATCACCAAATGGTTTTATTTTTCAGCATACCATGGGAAATCACTTAGAGAATAGAGGTCATCTTCTGGAAATGAATTAGGCACAAAAAGGTGATGTGCGTTGTCTTTGAATTCTATCTTATAGAGGTGATCAACTATAACATTTTCAACACCCTTTTTATCCTTAATGGTTAGATTGAACTCTTGAAGAATAAGGACCCACCTAATCAATCTATTCTAGGAATCATGTTTTTGGAAAAGTTATTTTAGGGATGAACGGTCAGTGAATACAATAATGGGTGATCTTAAGAGTGAGGACCTGAATTTATCTAAGGCAAAAAAAACAAGAAACTATTTCTAAATGTTGGTGTATTTGATTTTTTCATCATTAAAATATTTTCTTGTATAAGAAATGACACATGGAGTTTTCTCACACAATTTTCCTAAGACAACTCATACAGTGAAGTAACTCACACCATCCAAGAGATCAAAAAGAAGTTTTCAATTTTCATATTTCATGATGGGTGGAGAGATAAGAGATTAATTGAGTGTAGATAATGATTCCTCATAGTATTCTATCAATAAAAATAGAGCATATTTTACCAATAGAGTGAAAAGTGGTCAAGAAATAAAGATAAAATTCCAAATTAACATTCTATAGAAACAAGCATGTACTAAGAATGACCTCACTTAATTAATAGTTTTAGGATAGGGAAGGTTATTCATTATGTAAACCATAGATTGATAAACTTCATTCCCTCTACTAGAGACCAGATGGCCTAGAAAAAGTCCTTCCTTTACAATGAAATTGAATTTTCCCCAATTTAGGATGAAATTCTTATCCTTGCATCTTGAAAAACCCCTTTCACCATTCAGAAGGTACCCCTCAAAATAGTCCCCAATTATGGAGAATTCATCCATGAAGACCTCTAAATAGTCCCCCTCCATGTCCGAGAAGATTCCCATCTTGCACTACTGAAAGATACCAGGAGAATTATATAACCCAAAAGGCATGACCTTGAAGGAAAAAGTGATTAATGGAAAAGTGAATGTTGTTTATCCTTGATCCTCAAACAAGATATCTATTTTATTATACCCTGAGAATCCATCTAAGAAGAAATATAATTGATGACCTGCCACTTTATCGAGGACATGATCAATAAAGGGCAAGGGGAAATAATCTTTCTTGGTATAAGAGTTGAGCTTCCTATAGTGAATACATACTCTCCATAGACTACCGACCCTTGTGGGGAGAATGTCACTATCCTCATTGATGATCATAGTGATTCCAACTTTCTTTGAAAAATATTGAATTACGCTTACCCACTCACTCTCTACAATAGGGTAGATGATGCCTTCTTTCCACAACTTAAATGTTCTTTCCTTAGCAAATCTATAAGATTTGGAACGAATCTCCACTAAAGTTGATGACATGGTTTGGATTCAGTTTCAAAAACAATCCTATGGGTTCTAATGAGTTGGATAATCCTAGGATTATTAGAAAGGGTCTATCCAATTTCTTTCTTATTCTTTCTTAGGACATATAGTGTCATCATATCTTGATTGGATTAAAGAGTGGAAGAAATGAAAAAAAATAATGAATCGATTGCCCCCTATGAATGCATTCATGAGTGATGATGGTAGGACCATAAATTCAAGATCATATAGGTTATCAATTTCCAAGAAAGGATGAGGATTTTTATTGAACTCAGTTTCATTGTTCAGATTTATAGACAGAATTGTTTCTTTGTGAACAGAATTTTCATCCACTAAATTGGCTAGATTAGTGTCATTAATGGGTATGGAATCAATGTTATTCATTTAACCAATGTTTTTATTGATTGTTTATTCTATAAAATCATCAATAAATCTATCTAAAAGAGATTCAATCCAAAGAGACAATATTCCCTCATGTGAACAAATAAATTCAATCTATTCCCAACATAAATATCCTTCAGTAATCCCTTGATGTTCCTCAAGTTAATTATCAACACTACCCATCCAATTTACCTCATGGATCTATTCATCATCCCAAATTAGAGAGTTTTCATTGTAGATTTAAAAGTCTAGACTTGTTTTTTCAAAGGTGATTGTGATGTTCCCATTTCAGACTTGGATAGTTGATTTGATTATTGCAAGGAATAGATGGATAAGGATGATTGAGGTTTGATACCTAGGACCTAATCTTGGGTGATTGTCAAGGAAAATGATATTATATTGGTAAATGAAATTTTCAACTTTCACAAAAACTTCCTTTAATATCTCCTTAGGAACTCAAACACAATGATCAACAAGTTGAAGAGTGACAAATGTGGGTTGGAGTTCATTGAGCCATAACTAAAAATACATGGCATAAGGAATAAGGTTCACACTGGCTTCTAGATCACAAAAGGCATTGAAAAATTTATTCTCTCCTAACTCAACATTGATTTATGGACATATTGGATAATTCATCATTTGAGGAATGGACCCTTGAATGGTGGTACACACATTAGCAGCCAAAAGGACCTGGTTTTTATATGAAATTATCCATTGAAATGTTCACAAGTCTTTAAGGTACATTTACTAGGCATGAATTTTTTGGATTTCATCTAGAATTCAAATATTAAACTTAACCAGAGAGAATATTTCCCTCAAAGATTAATTTAGTTCTAGTTTAGATTTTTCTCTCATGTGTTGAGGTAAGGGAGCAGTTTGTTTGATTATTTAGTGTGGTGGTAGTTCATTCACATTATCATTGGTTTTTTCAGAATCTATGGGTGGTTATTCATCATTTTCATGAATTTTTGAAGCTTTTAAGGTTTCTAGAATGTCTTGTTATGGTTTCTCAATTTATTTCCCACTTCTTAAAACAATCACTATTTTGAGTTGTTCATGAGAGGTTTGTGTGTAACTGGATTATCCCCTTAATGTTAAGGATGGTACCCCATGAGTAGGAATGTGTGCCTACATGGTTTTAAGGTTTTTTATTTCATGTTTAAGGGATGAGACTGCTGAGTTCATTTTCTCCATTTTCTTACACAACTGCTCAAGTATTGGAATAAGGACAGATTGAGTAGGGGGTTGTACTAGTTGGTTTGTCCTAGGAAGATATTTGGGTTATTGGATTGGTTGTTCCATGGGTTTCTGGATGGGTTGTTAGTATTGGATATGAGGGTGTCGATATTGGACTGGTTGTGGTTGGAGCTAGTTATGGTTTTGAAAATTTTGTGGAGGGTAGGGGTTTGGTCCTTATGGATAACTAGGTTGTTGGTTATCTTTACAATAGAATCCTGAAAGGTCACTATACCATAGATTGAAAGTGTTTTGGTATTGTGGATTCTGAAATTTCAGAGCATTAACATCCAATAGTGTTCCTCCTAGAATAACGTCTTTAATGGAAGTTATGGTTGTTCCGTTGTTAGTATTGTGGTTATGATTTTCACAAATTATTAAAATAGGGTAAACAGTTTGAATTTCATGGACCTTCCTAAGATCGATCTCCTCGACCTTCCTAGTGAGTGTACCAAGTTTCACCCAAAGGATTTAATTTTTTCTAAATTTTTGAATTTCACCAGATTTTGGTGGCTTCTCACAGTAAGGTGATGTTCCCCATGTTTGGTTTAGTTTGTTCAGTCATTCTAGAAACTCGTAAGCATCCTTTGGGGCTTTGTTTTTGAAGGGTCCATTACACATCATGTGAACGAATTATTTTTTTCCCAGACCCAACCCTTCATAGAAATTTCAAAATTTTTCTGGGATAGAAAATACCTTGTGAGGTCCCATTTTGAGTGTGTCTTTGAACCTTTCCAAGGCTTCATAAAATTAATCCCCTTCTTTTTCAGAAATTTTTTGGATGATCTTTTAAAGTGAAATTGTTTTATGATGGGGGAAGTATTTTTTGTAGAATTATCTTTGAAATTGGTCCCAATAGTGGATTGATATAGGAATCAGATTATTTAACCAATAATTTTAATAATACTTAAGTAATAATGAAAAGAGACTCATCTTAGCTGACTCATGTTGATGTGGTCGGCACATGGTTTCAACAATGTCGTTGAACTCTTTGACATGAAGGTATGGAATTTATGACTCCATCCCAATGAAGGTAAGATGGTGGTTTAGGACATGAGTTTATAAAACATAGTGGGATTCTCCTAGGGAATAATACCTAATTCAATAGGGTGCATTGATCTAGGAAGTTGTGAGGTATTCATTCATGGTTTGATCGACTACATTCCCCATGTTTGGGGCTGCCTCATTTGGATTTCCATTTTGGTTCCCACTCAGGTTTATGGGTTGATTTCATTGAAGACCCTCCATTTAAATTGGATCAATTTTTTAATCTAGAGTATTAGGAATATTTGGATCTAACTGCAAGAGACCCCTAGGTGTTATTGACTCTCCAACCCCAGGACATTCCACCTTAACTTATCTGATTGAGTTATCACTGGTATAAATGGGCATGCGCCAAAAAAAAGGAAAATAAAACGATAAAGGGAAAAGATAAGAGAATTTGGGGTGAGAAAATAAAAATGGGGGAGAATAGAGTGGGTTTTGAGATGACTTAGTTAGGTCCCCATTAACAACACCAAAATTTGTCCTCACACAAATTTACCCAAGTTTTTAAGGTTAAGTAGTCTCTTCTAGTTTAGCTTGGGTTGTCAAATCCTCAGAGACATAAAATGTAACCCACAAAAATTTACAATAAATGTATTTTTTTTATGAAGTGGCCAACTTGGGTTTATTTTATATGGTTTTAAATGATCACTAACAGGTCTATGTGAATTCAAATTAAGATAATGAGGTGATCATAGGTAATCGCATGGGGTGGATTGGATGAATTACTTTTTAATGATTTCAATTTCTTATATTTGAGATGGGTTCATAAGAAGATCAAAAAAACTTTATAAATTATTGATTTAATACAAAAACAACATAATACTAATCACTTATACAATTATTGGATCATATTTATGAGCACTCAAAGGTAAAGGTTCATAATAGTACTTTATGTGTGTGGCCATAAAATTCAACAAGGACTAAGAAGTTTTAGAATCGTCAAATAAAATTCACAATTAATAGAAGTGATTTGAAATTAATGGAGTGATAAATAACATAAAATCTATCCCCTTTATACTTCCATGGATCAAACCATAAGTGGGTTTTACGTCCATTGATGATATGTTCTCAACGGAAGCAAGAAGTATACTCATGAGGGCAGAATTGAAGAAGTAAAAAAACAATGAAAAGAAAACGATCACTCCACCATTGTCTGAATAATTTTTCGAGGTTTGGTGTGAAAAAGTTCACACCTTGAGACAATAGTATCGAAATTATAGGAAGAAGAATATAATTATAGAATATGAATAACTTTTATAAAGAAGAAAAGGTAATTTAGGAAACTTACAATTGATGAAACTTGATTACATCATCAAATTGGTAGCATACATTAAAATGAATCAAAGCTGAAAATACGATAAAATAAAACATCACCACTACCATAAATATAAATTTAAAGAGGCTTGGGACGATCCCCCAATAGTATAAGTCTTCCTACATGATTATGGTAGGCCTAAGGTGGTGGAAAGTTTTTGGAATTTAGACTTTTCTACCCTTGACCCGAAATGACATCCATCTTTCACCAACAAAACAGAGCACCTAAATGCGCATCTAGATGGAAGAATTGGAGTGGGAAATTGAATATGAAAATGAATCTTTGGATGTCACAAAAGTTTCTATAAAATTTCATCCAAAAATTGTTTATGGTTTATAAGACATCTATAAAATGGTATAAAGTTTTTCAGGGCCCCAAAATCTGGCCCAGAATTTTGTCTCCAACTTGAGCCACCGAAAACTCCATTAAAAAATCTGAATTATCACTTTTAAATATTGGATGAAATGTTCCCATGATGTCATATATCTTCATTTAAATTTTTAGAATCATTGGGCTTATATCTTTTCACGTACAATATCTTTATTGGGCTGTTGTCCAATTTACTTTTCCCAGAATGTGTTGGCATGAAATCCCATTTTGGTGGTCTTACTATGTAAATATTCAATTACTAAAAAAGTATGAAATGTTCCCAATGAAATGAGAAATCTGAAAATTAAATATTAAAATAAAACCAAGACTATTGGGTATTTTATATGGTGATAAAAAATGTACCATGTCATAGTTCATTTTAAGAAGGACTTACAATCATAATGTGAAATGATGTTCAAAGTGTAAAATGCCCTAAAATGGTGTTTATGAATAATAAAGTACATGAATATTATATATATTATAAATTAATATTATCCTTATTCATTGGATAATCAGTAACTATGAAAATTTATATAGGAAAAAATTAAATAATTACACTGACATGAAAGTGGTAAATTCGGTATATTCCGTATAAGTTGAAAACTATCATTTTGAATTTTTTTTAAAGTAATATTAAAAGATTATTTTTTAAAGAAATTATTTTACTTAAGAGCATAAAAGGATAATTTTAAAAAAAGTGATATAAAATAGAAAATTAAATTTTCTTAAACATTCATGACCATATAAATAAATTCAAAAAATAAATTTAAAAACTAGGACATTACAGAGAAATATTTATTAAAAAATCATTAAATCTTTTAAAATAAGGTTTTAAGTCAAAGAGCCCCTTACCTTGAGTTTGATTTGTCATGTATGTCCTTTTTATTCCAGAATAATAAAGTTATATTAATTATATACTTTCTTGATAAAAATTTTCTTGTATATTATTAATTTTATATCACTTATTTCCATATTATAACAATTTCTTAACTATTTATGGTCATGTTAGACGTTTTGACGGTATTCAGTACTTGAGTCCAAAATGAATTTAGTAGGATTTATATAGTCAAATTGGAAAGTATTAAATCAAAATTGGAATAATATTCATAGAAAAGTTATCATTTTTATAAATCAATTATACATTTAAATCCCCCATTAAACATGGATATGGAAAATGAACTTTGTTATAATCATGGAGATGGTAATTCGTATGTATGCATGAGTAACATTTACATTTTCCAATGATAATTATAGAAATAATTTATGTATCATTTTATCTTTAAAAATTTACGATAATATAATTAATATAATATTAATAATTTAAATATACTTATATATATCATCAATGTTATGTGGTGATGATAAATGAATCATATCACTTCATGGTGGTGACAAATCACACGTACATACGAATGACATTATCATTTTTCTAGGAATTAAAATATAAGAAAACAAATGATATATTATCTTATCATAATAATAAATATTCCATTAATATCATATATAAGATTTAATTTCATCATTATAACCAGTCTTGAGAGACGGTGATGGAAAATAAATTTCATTGGTTCGTGATACAATAGTCCACCATTCACATGAATGATAACTTATTTTCCCATTTGATGGAATTGGAGATGTATTTAGGTGAATATATTAACCTAATAACATCTTAGTAAATGTATGACACTTTATTTATTATTTCATCATGGTTGTAGTGGATTTTAAGGAGGGGGAATAAGAAACAAAATAGAAACTCTTAATTAAAAACAATATATATTCTTTATAAATCCTTTGTTTTGTAACACATTAATACCACTAAATGATGTTTCATTACTAAAATAAGACCTATATAATGTTTATAGGGATTATAGGGAGGTATTTGGGCAGTTATTTGCTGATAAAAATGGGTTTTAAGTTTGAATAAATGAGAAGAAGAATCACCCTTTTATAGGAGAGGGGGGCCACTCTTGGAATATCTCAAAATATTAAATTAATATAAATTAATTTCAAATTAAAAATTGACCCAAACTTATAAATTTAGAATATAATATTAAAATGTTTATAAATAAAATTATCCAATAATAATTTGATATATTTTAATTAAATTTCTATCCATATTTTTTGGTTTTAGCCCTTATTTAACCCATTCAATTCTTATCACGACAACTTAGATTTTTACTCTTTAAGGGTAAATATTGTTACTATAACATGAAAAAAGAACAATAAATGAATCTTTCATGACATTATATACCTTATAAAATTTTTTTGATGAATTTTTTGTTTTTTAGGAATTTTATATTATTTAATAAAAAATTATTTATTTTAAAATATCATTAATGTCAATTTTGACACTATTCATTACTTCGAATTTTTAAAATATCAAAGAAACAAGATAACTTAAAACAAAATATTTTTTTATATTTATAAAAAAATTGAATTCATATATAATATTATGTTATTAAAATAATTATCTCAAATATTCTTTACTTTAATATTTTTATATCATTTATTTGATTTCCATTTATGGAATAATTACTGTGTCAGCATTGTGACGACATTTAAGTTAGAAATTTTTTCACTAAAAATTATAAATAAATTACCATGATGCATGTAAAATTGTTATATTTTTAATTAATATTTATAGTCTAATATATATTTTGTAAAACCCTATATTAAAAATGATAATGTTAGTAAAAATATGAGTATAACATCTTTAACATTTTTTAAATAAAAAATTATAAAATCCATAATCTCATCCATGTAGAATTTAAAGGTCATAATTTTGATACATGGATGATTATGGTAAATAATTGTTGATTAAATAAAATTTTGGAAAGTGTTAAGGTCATTTTATATTCCTTATCATTTTATTTTTATCCTTAATTATCCGATTTACCCTTTTTCGTGGTAATAAAGATTACTAAAGATATTATTCATATTGGAACAATATAAAAGGGAAATATTTACTTAATTTGAATCTTATGAATAAAAATATGGAAACAATTTCTGGAAATTTAAATTGTTTAATTTCAGGAATTTAATTTTAATTGATAAATGAAAAACTCTATGAAAAACAGTTTTTCAGAAAAATGCCATTTTAATATTTTAAATGTTCTGATACTAATTTTAAGTATAAAATAAATTTAAAATAAATAAATAGATTATCTAAAAACAAAATTAACTAATTAAAATTAAAAAATAATAAAAAAATATATTTTTACCTTCTGGATACTTTACAATAAAAAATAGTTTTCAATAAAAATCAGTATTTTCACTATTCATTTAAAATTCATACTTTTTAGAAAATTCTCAAAAATTTCACCATAAGAAAATTTTTATATGATGTTTTCCAAAATTGAGTTCATTTTAAAAAATAAAATTTAATAAATCTTCAAAATTTAATTATAATATTTGTACATAATAAAGCAATAAAAAATATTTTTGAAGAAAATATTATTTTGATGAATAAAACAAATTTACTAAAGATATAGTACTTATTTAAAAATAATTAATTAATAAATTTGAAATGTGTAATCACATCAAAGATTTCATAATTCCATTAATACTGTTAATTCCCTCTAATTTAATGGCCAGTTTATATCGATCACATTTAAATAATGATATTTAGTTATTTGTTTAAGTTTTATGTGGTGTATCTTGTACACTATCATGAACCGTGTTTCCTTATAAAATTTCAATATGTTAAATTATCCCCCCACAATTTTTTAAATTTCATCCTCACAATTTCAAAATTGTTCTCCATAAGTAGTGTCTTACTTTTCAAAATACCTTTTTTAAAAATCCACATCAGAAAAAAGATTAATAGAACATACAATTAAAATGAAAGAAAGTGACATGTGATGGTTAACTGAGATAACACATACCACATCTCCATAAAAAATAACATGGATATAGAAGATAAAACTAACCCTAAAATACTAATATGGATTCAACGAGAACATGATCATGAGAAAGGTAACTATTACAAAACCTTGAAAATGTGATGGGTTAAAAGGACACTGATAAAAGTAAATAGATAGAGTTTTTGTTTCAAAAATAATTTTCCTTAAGAATTGTAATTACTTTAATTTCTTATATAAGAACAATATTAAATATACATATTTGAAATTTTGAGTCCCATAGATTAATACAATTCCACCACAAACTCATTTTTTTCTCTAAACGATGAGTTTTCAAGATGAAATTTTCATGCCTGAATCACAAGAATCGACATATAGAAAATCAAGTAATCCAAGAAAGATTAAATATCTATTTCCACTATCTTGAATCATTGCCCATTAAAAAAAATTTGTACAAGATATGACTATTCATGAAAAAGAATACACCATTATATGATGGAATATAATTTTAGTCTCCAAAATTCAAAAATAACACCCAAAGTTCAACATAGAGAATTATAAAAATAACCATCCTCACTCAAAAATATTATATAATAAGATTGAAACAAAAAAATAAGAATAATTTTATCACATAGTCTTCCAAACTACATCAATCTCTCTTAATTTCTTATACAAAATGTTTAATTTCCCACACCATATAATCTCCATGATATGCTAACCATTACCATAAATTACCTAAATCACTATAAGTCCATAGTAAAATCATATTTGAACCCAAAAGATAATTATAACTTTATTCATAATAATATTATATTTACCTTAATCTTATAGTATTCCCAAATTAGTTAACACATTCTGAAATAACACCTATCACCTAATCACCTAATCATTTTCCAATCCCATGGAAATCTATTTGACAAAAATATTTTTCCATCACTAAATTATTCATAATTTATAAAGTAATTTTAAAAAAATAAAATTTTATACTATCCAAAACGTCACATATGCCAGTGGTAGGCAATGCACCCTTACCCCCCTTTAGCTGTGGGCTAAATTCTTGCGACCTTTCCTAATGTGATGATTTGTCACACTATCTTTGGGTTGCCCTTTTATAAACCTATATAATTCCTATAAAATTACAAGAAAATCAAATTCATATTTAGAGAGAAATTTTCAACCTAAAATGTTATCTCATACCATTCGTTTTTCATCCCATAAGTATGTAACCGATACTTATCTAAAAGGTAAATGTCTCCAAAAATATCATTAGTCACCTTAAAATTTCATAACAGAAAGCCTAAATAGGTTTTTTAAGATACCAAACATATGAACAACCATACAATTATAAACCCATTATGGCATCTATAACTCTTAAGATAACCTCACAATAAAACATCCTAATATCAAAATATTTATAAACCCGCCTATGATACCAACTGTAAGGACCCAACCTTAAACATTACATATTCTAGTGTTTTTGAACTGTATTTAACATTCTTAAAATTTTAAGGATATTTTTAGTTCAATGTTTTATATAATTATAACTATATATTACAAAATAAACCCATAAATTACAAGTAGAAACTTATACCAGGTATCCAATTAATCCACCAAACAAAAATTTTAAAATAAAACAAGGTTTCTCTTTATGAAAATTCTTCACAATTTTTATCGTGATGTCATAATTGTCCATAATATCAATTATATTATGTGAAAAACTTTTAAAAAAATATTATGAGAAAAAAAAATAACACTATGGGATATAGAAGAAAGAAAACCATTAGCTAAGTGAAAAACATGAAAACCCATTTAATGCTCTTTGAGAGAATGAAGTAAAAAAAATTCACATGAAAAATACAGACACTTTTATCTCAAAGAATATCATTAAAACCCATATAATTAAAATTTAAAACCATTTTTTGGTAACTTAGAGAATGAAATTTATAGACTTATTTTAAACCTATGTCATAAAAAACTGGATCCCAGTCAAATCCAGTAGAGAATCACTTTGATAACTGCTTCATTGCCTTGAAAGATAATATACATTACCCAATGAATTGGAGAACTATTTGGGAACACCAATTATTTAATATATTATGGGATTATCAAACTCTATTTGGACCACCACATATTAAACAATAATGGTCTTACCCAGTGCTATCTGGGCCACCCCAGGTTAAGCTGTAACAGGCTTTCTCGGCCCAATCTGGTCGACCCTAGGTTATGTTATAACATGATTACCTGATCATATCTAGACCACCCCATGTTTACATGTATTTGGATTTCCCTATGCTATCTAAATCACCCCATGTTAATCTCCAATTATCTTACCCAACATTACCTAGTCTACCCCATGTTAAGTTGTAACCGGAACACATGGTGCTATCTAGTCCACCCCATATTAATCTGTAATAGGCTTACCCAGTACAGTTCAGGACACCGTATATTTAATCCTCATATACCATAAAATGAATAATATATTTCTAAACATGATTTTTTTATCAAAAATCATTTAAAAAACACTGTTATACTTATAAGAATATCATTTTTGGATATCAAAATACTATTTCATTTAGAAAAGACTTTTATAATCGAAACACTACACAAATCATAAAGAAACTATTTTCTTTGAAAATAACTTTGAAAATTTATAAATGAAACATTAAATAATTAATTATTCATGAAATATGAAAATTCCTTTCATTCCATATAAGTTATAAATAAATTATTTTTTACTATTGTAAAAAGAAAAATTAAAAAAAGATTTAATTAAAAGAATGTGTCTTACATAAAAACATAAAAAGATCTTTCATTGAAATCATTTGAGAGCACTAAAAAAGTATTATAATTTTAAAATTTTATTTAACTATAAATAAATTCCTAAAAATAATTTTACAAACATATACATGAATGATAAATATTTTTAAAATAAATCATTGAAACATTTAAAATGATATTTTTTAGATAAAGAGTCCCTTTCCTCGAGCGATCGTTGTTATGAATGAACTTTATCTTCATAAATAATAAACTTATGTTAATTATTTAATTTAATGATAATTTTTTATGTTTATTATTCCTTTTATATCACTTAATACTATGTTTTAACATTTACTTAATTATTTAAGTTCACATCGGACATTTTGATGATATTCGGTACTTGAGTCAAAAATGACTTTGGTATGATGTATATTTTCAAAGTGGTCATTAGTCCATAATATAAAAAATAATGTAATTGATATTATTATCATTTTTATACATAAATTAAACTTTTAAATCCATATATAATACAATATTATGAAAAATGAACTACCCTACAATTCTGTAGACGGTAAGTCGTACAAATGCATGAGTAATGTTTCAATTTTTCAATTATCATTATAGAAAGATGGTAATTATAATTTCATCTTAAAATAATGATAATAAAATCATTTTATTAATTTCAATATTCTTATATATATCATTAATGTGATGTGATGATAAAAACGAATCACATCACTTCGTGGATGTGATAATTCAAACGTACGCACATAAGACGTTTTTATTTTTCTGTGAATGGAATGATAAGAATATAAATGATATGTTATATTTTAATAATTATAAATATTTCATTAATATAATATATTATAATTAATTATTTCATTATAAACAGTCTTGAGTGACAGTTATGGAAAACGAATTTAATCGGTTCTTAAGGTGCTAGTCCTCCATACATATGAATGATTACTTCTTTTAACATTTGATGGAAGTGGAGATGGATTTAGGTGATGATATTCGCATAATAACATCTCAGTATATTTATTATATTGTAGTTATTATTTCATCATTTTTTAAGAATATTTTAATGAGGATGAATAAGAAAAAAATAGAAACACATAATTAAAAATAATACATCTTCTTCTGAAATCCTTCCTTTCTTAACAACTTAACACAACTAAGGATGTTTTATTTCATAAAACAATAACTATATAATGTGTATAAATATTATAGTAAGTTATTTTGGAAGATTTTTCATTAAACAAAATGGTTTTTAAATGTGAATAAATGATAATAAGAGGTTCCCTTTTATAGGAGAGGGGAGGGGCACTCTTGGAATTTAACAAAATATTAAATTAAATAAATTAATTTCTAATTTCAAATGGATAAAAAATTATAAATTTATATGATAATATGAAATTTTTTCTAAATCAATTCATCCAATTAAAATTATAAAAGTTGTTAATAAATTTCCACCCTTAGCTTTTGGTTTTAAAACTTATTTAACTCTTTTAATTCTTACTATAACAACACATATTATTATTCATTAATGATCAATATTGTTACTATTAAATTCAAAAAAGACCATAAATGAATCATGGATGGAATTTTAAATCTTATAAAAATAATTTTTCTAATTTTTATATTTTTAGGAATTTTATATTATTTAATAAAATATTATTTATCTTAAAATATAATTAATGTAAATTCTAAAACTATTTATTACTTTGACATATAATAATATGGAAAAAACAAGATAAATTAAATAAAATATTATAATACATCAATAAAATACAAATTTTTATAAGAAAATTCATGTGTGACAATAATTATCTATATTTTGATTATTCTAATATTTTTAATATCATTTAATTAAATTTTCCATTAACTAAATAAATACTGCATCAAAATTGTGTCTGTATTTAAGGTAAATATTGTATCACTAATTTTTTTTAATAAATTACCATGATGTAGAGAAATATTATATCTTTCAAATGAAAATTTATAGTCAAAGAGATCTTCTGGATAAGCCTGTATTAAAAATGATATAGTTAATATAAAAATGAGTATAATATCATGGACTTTTCGTTAAATAAATTATTATAAATTTCATAATCTAATCCAAGTGGATCCAAAAGGTTATAATTTAAATACATGGATTAATATGTTATAAAATAACTCATAAAATAGAATTTTGGAACGTGTTTGTGTCGTTCTCTAGTCCTTATCATTTTATTTCTAACTTTAATTTCATAATATACCATTTATCATGGTAATAAAAATTAATAAATTTATTATTCCTATTGACCAAAAATAAAACTGACATATTTAAGTAATTTGGAAATTATTAATCTAAATATGTAATCTATTTTTCAAAATTAAAACATATAATTTTGATAATTTAATTCTAATTTAAACAGGAACAACAGAAAGAAAAACATTTTTTTTGAAAAAAATTCCATTTTTAAATTTAAAAATATTTTATACTAATTTCAAGTATAAAATCTATTTAAAAACCATAATTTTATTATTTAATATCCAAATTAAATAATGAAAATTTAAAACTAATTAAAAATATATTTCTACAATTATAATAATTTAAAATATTATAAATTTTTCAATAAAAACAATATTTCTCACTATTCATTAAAAATTCAAACTTTTCAGAAAAATCTCAAAATTTTACTATAAGAAAATTTTGATATGAATATTTCAATTTTTTTTATTTTATCAAATAAATTTTCAAAATCATCATGAATTTAATTATACTATAAGTTCATAAAAACAATGAAAATAATTTTTGAGGAAAATATGTTTTTAATGAATTAAATGACATTACTAAAAATATAGTACTTATTTACAAATAATTAATTAATAAATAAAAATGATTAAGAAAATTAAATATTTTATAATTCCATTAATACTATTCATTCCCTCCAATTAAATCAATATGTTATAATAGTACATTTAAGTAGTTTTATATAGTTGTTCATTTATGTTTGATGTGGCATATCTCATGCACTATCAAACATAGGGTTTCCTTTAGAAATACCAGGTTGTTATGGTACGAGAGTCCTCACAATAGGAAAGAATCTAGATACATGTTTTGATGATAACTCTATGGATGATTTCCAAACATCAATCACCATAAGTTAAATGATTGGAACATCAACTTGTAGAATAAAGCAAAAAAACTCCTAAGACTGGAATAACCCTATGAATTTAATATAATGGAACCATGGAAGTTGATACACTCAAAATTACTGGGCAGAGTTGACAATCCTCACAAATAAAAAAACTAACAAAAATAAAAATTAATGTGAAATTAAATTATACAATAAAAAACACAATTATTTATGTGGTTTGGAAAGTAATTCATAAATCTATGGGAGAGACTTACTACAACATTTCATTTATCAGATGTTACAACTCTACAATAACTATTGAAAATTAAACCTACTAGATCAATAATCATACCAAGACATAAAATGTGTGAAAATGGTCCCACCTCACCATTATATTGTGGTATAGTCAATCAAATGGTTCCACTATCCTCTTTAAATTTCAGAGGGGTTACCATTTCTATTGGTCGCCTCTAATCATTAGTTGGTGACTCTAAGAAAACAACCAACTTTTGGTATAATTGGATGTTACTATTAAATTCCACATTAGTGAATCTAACAAACAATCATTTAACACTCAACCATGATGAATAATCTATATATATCATCATTAGTGAAATTTATGTAAATCGTAAATTTTGTGAAACCGTTATTTAGAGAACGTCCATCGAACACCTTCAAAAACATAATAACTAGACCATCTTCCTCTATTGTTTTTTAGTTATTTCTAGTATAAACATTAATTTAAAAGTATCTTCCAAATAAGCTCCTTATATAATTCTAATTATAAACATGATAGATACTTAACAATTCCTAAAATTACTCCACATAAAGAGTTTTTTCATGGAAAACACATCAACCAAAAATAATTAGTGGAAAAAATCTTCTGAGTTCCACATAAAAAACATTGTCTCCATCCCATATTTTTTTACCCTATTATAACTGAGGTACAATCCTTACTCATACTTTCCTTCACTAAAAATATGGTGATCATTTCACCTAGGTTCTATACTCGACAAATATTTCATATCAATGACACTTTATCCTCTAACATCTTTAGTATTTTATGATATTCCTGGCCAATGTACATTGTTCACGAGTAGAAAACTAAAAGCATATCCAAATGTATTTTTTATGACTGTACTAAGGGAGAATTTCACTTATATAAACATCCATGAACTTATCTAAGAAACACTTGACGTAGATTAGTTATTTACCAAATCCTATGGTAACCAAATATTCAGATTTCATTATAAATAGTGCCACCACTAGCTGCAATATCAATATCTATCTTTCATTTTTTCCTCTAATGAAAAACTCACATCCTATTGAAATATTACTTGTGTATATATCACCTCCATGTACACATACACACATCCTTGAAATATATTATCCATTCCAAAATATAGAACTATATCTTCTAATCCTTTGAGATACCATAGAGTCCAATTAAAATATTCCCAATGATATTTTCTCAGATTTTCTACAATGTTATGGAAAAATACCATTACAAAGGTAATTTACAAACTCATATATAACATTGTTTAAATCACACTACCTAAAACTATTGAAAATGTAATATTCACCATATATAATGCCTCAAATTTCATTTTCAATTCATTCCCTTCAAATAATTTGAAGTGTCTGGTTAATAAGGATGAAACTATATTATATATGATCATTATAAATCTATTGATAACCATATAAATATTATTCTTATAATAAAAAAACAAAATTTTGGATTTATGAACTCTATAAATTCACATTCTAAATACTTTTTTATCCTCACTGAGATCATTAATCTTGAATCTTTTAGAAAAATCAATATTTACCTTTGAAATTAGTTTAATATTATTACCTTCCAAGAGCATGTCATCCATATAAAAAATATGGATGATAATTTTATATTACTTTAACACATTATAACTGAAATAGTGATATGAGTTTCTCTAGATGAACCACTTATCATCAATATATGTATCAAATTTATTGTTTTATTTCCTTATCAATTATTTTAATCCCTAAATAATCGTGTTTATCTTATACACCAAGTACTCATTTTATTTATCCATGAAACCATATATGTACATCATATAGATCCCCTCCTCTAAATGTTTATATATAAATTATTTTTTTATATCTATTTATTCTAGATATAAAATTTTAAAATTAATTAAACTCAATATTATTTGGACTGTGGTATTTTTAACTACTGGTGAATAATATTTGAGAAATTAACTTCTTATTTTATATAATACAATTTCCAAACCATCCTATCCTTGTATCTCATCCTACCTTATACTTCATCCATTGTGGTAGTTCTTCTATATATTACTATATTTTATCTAATAAATCCTTCAAATCATTAATTGATAAAATGTAATTTTGGAAATTCTATGACATACCACTTATTTTAGGATCTCAAGATATCCTCCATCCATATGAAGTATGTAATGAAATTTAATTCAGACCTATGCACCAGTTTTTTTTGACTCTTTTAGATATTTTCAATTCAACCTATAACACTGCTCTTTTAAGAGATAAAACTTTCTAAAATGAACCTTTGAGAAATCTAACATGAGGTCCCAGATTCCTTGATCTCTTTGGTAGGCCTTCTAATATCCTGGTTGAATCTTCTAGAATTTATAAACCTATTGATCTTTAAAAAACATGAATCCATCTATAAAATAAATTCTTATGAACATTTATAGTCTCTGTTGATTATTTTTCCAAACTTTCTTTTCCACCATGTTTTGGTATTTCTACAAGTCCTCATTAATGGAAAAATTTTGAATTCTAATGGTCATAGATTTTTCATCACCCCAAATATAAAATATAATATTTCCATCAGAATATACCTTAAAGAACATGTATGGTACTTTTATTTATGTTTTTAATGATCCATGTAATCCACATTAACAATTGATAGGTATAAAAAACATTGAGGTGGGTAACTTTATTTGGTTTACCGATCTTGAAAAACTCCATAATCTCATATCTCATTGGCATGGAAAGACTCTTATTAACAAGGTACAGTGTAAAACAAAATATATCTTACAATATCTCTATATATATTCTTGGATTTTGACAAATGATTTATTCCACATCATTTAACATCTAATTCATTAGCTCTACAACACAATACTTTACCAATGTTCTAGGTATGATTTTTTCAAACAGGATTCATTTCCTCTAAAAGAAGGACTAGAAAAAATATCTTTCAAAATCTCCATAATTATCACAACTTAATAATTTCAACTTATATTCAATATCTTATTCTTCTATATATATCAATCGATCAAAAAATCATAATACCATGGATTTGTGAGTTTGGATATGAACCCATAATTTCTTTGTAGAACCATTGATTAAATTTATTATTTACATGGAACCCCATTATAATGGACTAATGAATTACCTAAACATATTTTTTCACTAGTTCAATATTACATGGAATATTTGACCTTATATTCCAGTTAAATGGAACATTTCTATGATTTTGATGTGTACAACTCTCATAAATTTTGAACATCATGTAACCAAGATTCAGTTTAGAATTTTCACCAAAAAATACATTATCTTCTCAATAATGTTCCCAAGATAACAGTTCCATAAATACAATGTTATATATGTTTTCATTCATTAATTAATTCCCCATATGATATTTTTGTTTGATACAACATCCTATATTTTACACATCTATCCATGACCATTGAACCCTAGGTAATATTCCATAAACTATTCAGGGAGATCATTATGAATACCAAATCATTCAATTTATGAATAAAAATAAGTTTTATTATAAAATATATATGTTCAAAACTCCATGTATGTTTAAGTAATTTTTTTTAACATTTCTACTTTAACATTTAACTTTATTATTATCTCTGGAGATTCACCATCAGTTAAATGAACCTTGTTGAAACATCTGGATATATATTTATCCATTCATACATTATATTCTTTAGAGTGTAATAAAGCACAAAAATTAATGATCCATGATTCATAATGAAATTTTTAACTCAATAATAAACTACCACTAACTTCAATGGAAGAATTTATCAAACATGAACTTCTAAAAGTTTTTATTTGATAATTCACCTAGGTATCCTTTTAGTCTTTCTTCATGTTCCCTCTCTTATAATATTTCATGCATATAAGTCTGATCATGGTCAATTTATCTCTACTTATCTTCATGGGTCTATCCTCTGATATTTTTTTCAATTTTATGATATTGTTAATGTTATATACCTTTCAAATTATGTGTTTCTCTAGTAGGATCATGAAATTATCTTTAGAATATGATTTCAGAAATACTCAATCACTAGGTCGGTCTTCCCACATGATTTACATATTAATCTAACCATCACATCCCATTACTTTGGTAGAAATAACAAAAATATTGTTCTTAAACATCATTAAAAAAAATTACATTAACAAATTTTATTTAACTATGTAATTTATTATTATCCTTCACATGGTTATCTATTAGTATACATTAATATATTTTTATGTCGAATAACCATTATATCATGAGAACATTTTTCATAGCTATTAGCCTCTAAAATATGAATAATCAGGTATGCATCAAAACCTCCACTGAATTCAACCCCTAAATGATAAAATCAACATTCCATGATAATGAAATTTTAATCAATACAAGTGTATTTTTCCCTAGCCTTTCCCATTATACTTGTTTCCATTACATCAGGGTTGACCCCTTCAATAGAACCTCAATTCCCTTTTAAATTAGGTAGTCTTATATATATATCATCTAGAATATAAAGTTTATACCATCAAAATTTTCATTAAAAAAACTTCACTTATTTTATTATAAAAACATATAAATAAATTACCCCAATTGAATCAAAATAACATCAAGATATGAATAGAAAACTAATTCAGTTATTGAGGCTTTCTATAACATAAGATATGATACAACTTAATGGGGATCATAGAACAAAAATCATAAAAATTAACTCATTAAAACTTCAAAATATAGAAAAAAGTATTAGAAACTCCCAATATAAAAGAAATAAAATAATTCAATTTTTGTCATAAATCATGTCATTGAGTTGACACTATTCACACACTTAAAACAAAAACTCAAAAAAAACAACCAACAAAACATAAAATATATAAGAATATAAAAAAGGATTTACATGGTTAAAAAATTAAGTCATATATCCACGAGATAACAACATTTCAAACTTTCAATTATTTTATGTTAAAAGGTTAAAATCACTACTAAAAAATCATATAAATAGACTACTAATTATATCCAGAAATAAAATTTGTGTGAATATACCTATAATACCTTTATAGCGATGTCTAGATAGTCAATTAATACCACCATCCTCTAATATTGGGGGGGGGGGGTTAAAATTTTCCTTTTTCACCCCTAATCGCTACTAGGTTCCACTACCATGACTGCAAACCTTGAGTAGTTTTTTATGATACTCTTACTACCCACTTCAATGAATCTTACATACCATCATTTACCACTGATATATGAAGAATTATATTTACATCTCATCATTAATGACCTTTACATACTTTTTAATATATGAAAACCAATCTTATAGATAATTATCATGACACACCTTATATAATACAACATAAAGACCACCAAAATTCACTTGAATTCTATTATTACATGTCTAAACATCAAGAAAATATGTATATTTTTATGTTTATCCTTCTAGATTTCTAAATTTTAACTTGAATTAGACTTCACAATTATTATCCAAATCAACATCACTATTAGGTTCAAGACTAAAAAACCTGTAATTTTCCTCAGAATAATATTTTGTTTAGATTTTTTTGTCTCAACAATTTGTATCAAGTATTGTTCTTTTATTATTTATAAGATTTATAATAGTGAATTAGTTTCTATATGAATACCTTGAAATTTTTATAATCATTTCCATATGAGAACTAACATATTCATCCTAGTTTTACTTTATTTTAAGAAATTATTTAATATTTTTAGATGGATAATATGATAAATAATATAAATATTTAATATAATTTATCTAGGTCTATAAGTTCAATATAATCCTTTGGTTTTGTTTTTTTATTTGTTTCCACCATTTATACATATCATATTCCAAATTATAGACAACCATGATGAGTTTTTAATTCATGAATAAAAAAATCATTATATATTAGGTTGACATAATTCTTATCCATTAATGGATCATAAAATCCACAATAAAATACCAGTTGTTCGAGTAAGAAGGAAATAATAGTAATATATTATTTCTTCAAATAATTTTTGAGTTTGATATTTTTTAGGTTATAATTAATATCTTGATATAGATATTTAAGAATATTCATGATATTTATCACATAGACTCCAATACCATTTGGTTGTTAATTATGAAAAATATTACATTATCCATCATATTATTTTTACTTTTATTCCTCATATTTCGATATTTTTTTAAAATTAGTTGGTTATTTTGAATAATGGAAATGTATAATAAATTTATATTGCACAATTTTTTTAATTTAAAAAATAAATCTAATTATGTCCCAATAATTTGTCTATCTATGATTTTTATGTTTTATCCTCTTATCATTATTAAATTAATCATTGAAATTAACTAAATCGTAGTGTAAAACCAACTAAAACCAACCATAAAAACATGAATTGGTTTCATATCTTTTTTCATGATTATACATAAAAAAACTCATCATTTAAAAATACTTGACAAAACCATATATTTAGTGACATCAATGGTCAGCTAAATATTCACTGTATCTCAAAATACCTCGTACATTTATTCTATAAATTACTTCACATGTGGTTCCTATATAAATGTATCATTATATAAGAATAATGGGGATATAAATAAATAAAGAAATGGGTAAACTAAAAATAACAATAAAAAATTAAGTGATGTTAAGGAAGATAATAAAATAGTGAGAAAAAAATGAACATAAAATAAAGAAAACATAACAAATCTATAATATATAATCATGAGGAAATAATACAGTGATTATTTTGATCCTTTGAAACATAAACATGAATAATAACATAGAAATGTGGCATATATTGGGTAAAAAAGTATAATTCAAGGCTAACCTAGAATACAATAATGACATTGTGGTCTAGGCTTTCCACTGATGTCTCCTAACATAGTGGAATTAGCTAGCTATCCACATAACCTAACATAAAATATTAGACTTAGGGAACTACTAATATCCCATAGCATAGTTGACTTAGCTAACAACACATATCAAATAACATAGTAATATAGGATATCTTCTCAAATACTACTTATAAAATCTCATGAGATAAAAATATATGACTAATAAATTAGAGGGAAAAATAATTTTGGGCTCACTAGTCACATAATTTATTTAATGTATTCTATATTGATGGTAATGAATATTATAATACATCATAAAAATATCATCGATGATTCAAATTAAGAAATCATATATAAAAGGTAAGGATTCTATCAATATAATATCATATTTTTCATCTAACCTACTATTTTACAAAGTTTTAAATCATTCATAATACATAGAATAATTATCAGTAATGAACAAACACTATGAATAATATTAAATCGGAATTTCTAATTAATGTTGGAAGATATGGAAATTAAGTAATATAAAACCATTTAAAAAAATTACCTATACTAAATTTATAATTTTATATTTTAAAAGTACAGAATAATGAAGGATATTTATATTGACAAAAATACATTGAATAAATAGAGTAAATTAAAAGTAAGTTGAAAAGGAATTTATTTAGTATTTTCATTACATTAAAATAGTCATAAGCAAAGTATGGAATAATATAAATAATCATTTCAGAACAATATATAATGAAACTCCAATACACATAATACTAAGAGTATTTTATTTAAGATATATTATAATAACCCTTGATTTAAAACAAATTTTTCATAAAATCAATTTAATTTCTTCAATAGATTGCGATATATGTAACACTCAGTTTAAACCAATCTCAATATTCTCTTAAAATATTATAATTTGAAAATGACTGTTATAACATATAAATTACAAAATAATTAAATTATGAAAATTATGTTGTTTACACATGTATAAAATAAATTCAATGGTTATCTATTTAGTATAAATAAAGAAAGAATCATTTTAATGAAAATGAATTGTTTTATAAAAAACTTTATCTGTTCGAAAAGGCTGTTTAGTCGCACTTTGAGCCCATAATTTAAAATTAAAATTTACAAAAATTTGTAATTATATTTTATAAAATTAAATTAATTTTTGAAATAATACTTTCAAAACTATCTTAGGGTGAAATTTTGGGATGTTTTTGAACAGTTTCATTTTTTGATGAATAGTAAAAATTAATGATTTTTATTAATAACATTCATTTCATTTGAAGAATATAAAAGTTACAATTTATTTTAATATGGTTATAAAAAAAATTATTTCAGTTACATATTAATTAATCCAAATTATGTCATTTTAATCAATTCATATTGAATTTTTATATAACAACTTTTTAAAATTTTGAAATTTTTTCTTTAGAAAATCTATTTTTAACATGTTAATGTGTTAAATATTAAATTTAATTATTACAATTTTATGAATTTAATTTGGAAATATGTATTAAATATTTTTAATCATCATAGTTTGTATTATATAATAAGGTCACCTTATTTTTTCACCGTAATAAATTGTGAAAATAATAAAAAATAATTACCATGGTTACGGTGAAAATGTGTTTATCGGGAGGTTAGGATAAGAGTATATGGTTGAAATGACATAAAATTTGTCCAAAACCAATTTTATGGACATATTTGGACATTATAACCTCTATTGTTAGATAATTGAACATTTTGGATCCTTTTGTGAAGTGAGAAATTTGGGAATCACTTTTTCTTTTTAAAGATTTCATGTGCGTCCTCTCCCCCACTTATTAAAATTTGGTATCTCCATTCAATTATTAAAACATATATATACATTTTTATTGATTAAAAAATAAAAAAAATCTATCCAAATCATCTTTATAGGTAATATAGAGCTACTTTACTCCAAAAAACCAACCTTTGTTTCCTTAAGAGGAGATCTAAATGAGGTCTCTCTTAGAGAAGGTAATTGTCTTAACAAAGTTCTTTGATTTTCATTATTCTTGTTAAAACTTGAACTATGTATTAAAACATAAAATATAAAAAAAATTATAATATACTTAAATTTTATTAAATTTATTTAAAAATATTTCTCCATCTTCTACTTCATTAAATGTGAAGTGAAATCTTTCATCATGGGTACGATAAACTACCACCCCAAAAACCGATGTAACTTATTTTCCATAAACATGTCTCATGATTGTATATAATTATGGAATTATTATATATATATATATAATATTTATGATATTATTATTCTTTTTTAATTATAATATCACATATACCTTCTTAACATCCATAACACTTAATATATGATAATGTCGCTCGCGTGTTTGGTGGATTACAGCTTCACTAAGTGATGTGATTCGTTTTTCACTTATACTTCACATGGAAGTTAATAAGGATAAATTTTTTGAGTATATAAGATTTATATAAAAAGATAACAATATCTCAAAATAATATATCACCCACTGCCTTACCCTTTCACCCATTAAGAAATTATATTGTCGCTTGTGGGTACGTATGACTTATCATATCCACAACGCGATGCGATTTATTTTATATGTCCAATTTCCATGAATGGTTTTAAAAACGTTTCTAATAATTAAATATTATATTTATAAAATTATTATTATTTTAGATATTATGGATATATATCCTCTATAAAATAACTGGATCTTTCATGACAAAATACAAATGAGAAAACACAACAATTAACACCCGAAAAAATGAATATAATGAAATATTATTAACAAATGGGTAGTAATATGATATAAGAAGATAATATATGAAATTATAAATATTAATATGGTTATGGAATAATATAATATCTTATTTAAAACCATTATATAATATTTTAGAACATATTCAACCAAAATGAAGTTTGAGGTTAGGGTTTTTTTCTCAATTTTTAATTCATTGAGACATATTTATTACTACACACCAATTAAATTTTATGTGATGAATATACCACCAATTTGATGTATTTAACATTATTATATATTTATTCATGATGTTTAATGTTTCAATTCATGTTTATTCTTTCATGGGGTATAATTTAGAAGATACTAAAGTGGTAAGAATCAATTTCACAATCTCTCATTCTTTTGGGATTGCTTTTTCTCTTATTGATAGAATATTATCATTTATTCTTCATAAGATCTATTCAGACTATTAAATATCAAAATTATTTGTATCCTGGATATTATTATTTTTTAAACCATATACAATTTTTATATAAACTATTTTTTCTTTTTGAAATACTGATAAATACACATTCTTTACTCGATAAGGATATTTGATGACATGGTGTGCCATTATGAATTAAATATATTATTAAATATATGATAAATTAATTGAAAATAAAGTTATGTTTGGGACTTAGAATTATATATCCCCTCGATGCATTAGTAGTATAATGAGGTGAATTAGTATGCCAGAATTAAATGGGTTCTTACTAATAGTTTTAAACTGTCCTACGAAAGGTATTAGAAGTAGAGGTATCATGATGCCTAAGATAATTATGTCCAATAATCAGTCATTTAATTTATTGGGAATTCATTTATTATTATTTTCCATGATATTTTAACAATGATATTATCTATAGATGCATTTCATTCTCTTTTTATTTATTATATGACATGCTTGCTCAGTTATTTACCTTTCTATATTGATTTGGTCTTATATAATCATGATAGTCAAGTTACTGATTAAATGGAACATGTGTTTAGATATTTACCTTGCCATATTGATTATGTATTATCCATTCATTATAGCTTATGTTGTATGTAACCCTTACTAGTAATTTGATCTCTTCCTTATTTTTTTCTTTTCCCAAGGATACGTATATGAATTCATTTAAAGAGGTCGAGGATGTCGATTGCTTTCCATTACTACGATTTATATTTTATTCCCAATATAAAATGATTATAATGTTTGTATTTGGTTCCATTTGAATAATAAACTAATCAATCCATAGTGTTTTGACCCCTTATATCATATGCCAGTGTAATAATGTAGACACCATCTATGGGTTGTTAGAGTTAGGGTCATTATACTTGGTTTCATTGGAAGATTTGTAGAAAAATTGGAGACTAAATAAAGGAAAACAAAGATTTAGGAACATAAAACTATGATATAATTTGAGGATAAGTATAGAATAATATCTTAAAGGTTTGATAAGGTAGATATTATTTTATTTTTTCTAGAAATATATCCTTTTCTGGATAGTAAATGTGGATGTGGTTCTGACATAGATATACCTAGGGATAATAACTCCCAAAAGAGGGTTGGGATTCACTCGAGTGTTAACCAATACATGAAAACTTCTCTTACTGGGAACCTAATTTGACACTCCTATGGGATATGATTTGGATATTTTTTATTTTTTAAACCATTTTAAAGGATTTGAAAATGGACATATCCCCAACAATACCAAGCTTGAGATTTAGAGATATAAAATTATTTATTTTTTTATTTATGTTAAGTGATAAAAAATATTTAAAATTATACATTATGATTTAAAATACATAATTTCATAATCTACCCTAGTATATTAAATTGATTATAAATGGTACCTAGAAGAAAAAAGGTTATCAATACTCATGACCAATATAGATATTTCCCTACAGAGAAATCCAATATAGCTGATATTGGAATTGAGCATATCATGGAAATATTAGGGAATCATAATCATTTTATGAAAAATAACCTTCCCTAAATAGAGAAACCGATTGTTTTATAGTTATATTTTTCTTTTTTTGGATTACTTTATGGAATAAGAGCCCTTGACATTTAGTGGGACTACGAATCCAGTGGTAGTTTAGAAATTTATTAAGTCATGTGAAAATAATTATTTCGATTTAAGATGTGATGAAATGAAAAATGGTATAATGGTAGTATACTTTATCAAGAGTTATTCTGATCAATGTTTGTCACATGTCCATAACACTAAGGAGGAAGAAGAAATAAAAAATATGGAGTTGTGATCCTTTAAGGAGACAATATTTTACAAATATAACTCTCATGATCAATGAAACTAAATGAATATAAATTTACTTAACTTAAAGTAAAAAAGAATAATAATGCATTGAAGAGTAATATGATACCATTATAAGACTTTATATATGTGATATGGATTAAATATGCAATATGAAATAGAAAATCAACCATTCCTTTGAAGGGGTTAATCCATGTACCCAAAAGTATTAGTATCTTAATATTTTTCTTTTATATGATGAAATAATTTATTGTTCCACACAAATAGAGATGGAATTTTCTAGATCTTATATGTTCAAGAGAAATAAAGAAAATTATAGTTTTAATGAGCACCAAAGAAAATGGAATATGTCAAATAAGTAGAAGAAAATGATGTAATTTAAATCTTGTGGAAACTATTGAAATTATCATCTAGGTTAATGATTGAAAGGCATGGAAGTTTTTTTAAAGTGTGTATATAAGGGTCATATGGATCATGAGTTAAATGGGAAGAAAAAATTTAATGATATAAAGCACTTTAACTACCAATAAATGGGTTATTATTCAAAAAACATCCCCAAGTGTCTTGGGAATATACCACAGAAGAAGCCGAGGGGATAAAAATAAGCTTTTGTGACCACTATAACTAAGGTGGAAGTAACCTATGAAGTGGTTATAGATACTTTAATCATATATTCAAATATATCTAATGAATTTTTAGATTCTAGATTGTCAAACTCTTTTATATATTCCATGTTTTATAAGAATATTAGATACATCCCTATAACAATAAGAAGGGGGTTGTTAGTCAAAAATCATAGTAGAAGTCTAATTTAAGAATGTATGTGTTAATAAGTACCCATTATGATACATAAACACGCAAAATTTTCATATTTTATTATCATACATATTGTTTAATTCAATATAATCTTTGGTATGGGAAGTATTTCAAAATAAAATGAAACAATTTTTTAAAAAGAGAAGGAAATTATGATTCATGATGAAGATGTGGAATTATTTATCTTTATAGTAGAGAAATATTTATCTGATTCATGTTTATATCCACCCCCAGTAGTAATTTTGAAGGAGATTTTTGGGGGAAGAAAAACAAATAAAATATATGGATAGAGAAATAAATCATCAAATTGAGGATACATCTATTTTTCAGGAATACATTGATGTATTTTTTAAGGAATTACCTAGAAATCAACTATATCATGAACTTTTGTTTTCCATTTATTTCATCCCTAACACAAGACCAATATCAAATAATCCCTATAGAATATCCTCTGTGGATTTTTTTTGTCAAATAAACAACTAGAGGGGTTGTGTGATAAGTTATCTATTCAACCTAGAGTTTTTCCCTGAGGATCACCTATGATATTATTTAATAATAAATATGGATCCATAAGTTTTTATATTGATTATAAATAAATAAATTCCATTATTATAAAAAAATTATCATTTTCCTCACATTGAGGAATTATTCATTCAATTTCATAAAGATCAGTTTTTTTCAAATATTGAGCTTAATTTTGTGTACTATTAATTGTGAGAATAGAAGGAAGAAAATTTTAAGACAACATTCTAAATGAGGTATGAAACTTTCATTTTTATATTAATTCCATTTGTATTGACTATTACCGTCTCTATTTTTATTGATCTAGTGAACAGAGTATTCGAGGAATATCATGAGGATTTTTTTGGTCTTCATTATTGATATTTTGGTCTATAATAAGATATATTAGGATGATGTGAATCACTTTTGGATAATTTTTCATAATATTTGATGAAAAGAGTTACATAGAATGTTTATAAAGTGATATTTCTAGCTTTAAGAAGTTTCTTTTCTTGGTTATACTATCTTCGTATTTGGAATCCCAGTTTATCCAACAAAGAAAATGGTTGTCGTAGAATGACATAAAATAATGAAAATAATTGGGTTATTTAATTTCATTGGGTTGAAAGGTTAATTTCAGTGATTTATTTTAAATTTTTCCTGATTGGATAACCTATTATCCAAGATTAAATGCAAATGGGTTAAGTTCTTTTAGAAAAAGGAATATGATTTTTTTTTTAAGAATTATAGTGGATATTGGTCAATGATCTGATTCTGACTCTACCATCATGAAATTATTGGTTTCTGATATATAGTGATGTATCAAAGAAAGGGATTGGTTGTGACCTTATGAAAAATTATCAGGTTATAGAAGATGTATTATGGTAATTGAATACTCACAAAAGAACTATCCATACCATGATCTTGAGTTGGTATCCATAATATTTTATTTATAAATATAGTGATATTATCTCTTTGGTGAGATATGTGAGATATACATGAACTATAAGACCCTAAAATATATCTTTTCACAGAAATAGATCAACATGTGTAAAAGACGATTGCTCATGATAATCAAGTATTTTTATTATTCATTATACTACCACTATAGGACGGAAAACAAGGCAGCAACTGCATTAAGTATGATGGATCATGAATTAATGAACCAATGAGGATGGAGAGGGATCATATGTTAATGTATATATTGAATATAGATATGAACATTTTTAATGGGTGACATCAGTCATTTTTTGAAATGATTTATAAACCTACATTATTGGAAATGACAAAAGTTATCAATATAATGATGATAATTTTCAGAAGAAAATTAATGATCTGAATTACAAGATGTAGGTATAATGCATTTATAAAGATAGAGTTCTACGTTTTTTAAAAAGATAATGTGATACATATATACCTGAGATGAAATGAGATTAAATTAATGATGCTAATATCTTGAATTTATCTATATAAACTAGTCACACAAATATGTACATGGATTTTAGCGATCATTTTTTATGGAATAACATGATGTGGAAAATTGTAGGTTATTTTTCAAGATGATTAGTTTTCTAATAGGTGAAGTATAAGAGACTTAACCATAACGGATTCATGAAACCTCTTTCTATTCTCATGTAGAAATTTTAGGACCATACAGTAGATTTTTTTTAAATAACTACAAAAAAATCTTATAAATAAAGATGTAATATGGGTTTTCATTAATCAAATAAATAAATCTACACATTTCGTCTCTATAAGATATTTTTTACCTCTTTATAACCTTTTAAGGAACTATATTAACTAATATGTTATACTTCATTATGTACCACTTTCTACTATGCTTGACTATGATTCATATTTTACATCAATATTTATAAAGATTCTTAATAAGGCTCTTGATACAGTGATTCATTTGAGCACCGCCTACCATCCTCAAACTGATGGATTTTACAAAAAGGAATATTATAATATTGAAATAAATTTTGAGGTCATTCTCACTTTATTTTCATGGTATGTGATATCAGTATTTACCTTTAGTATAGTTTTCCAATAACAATAGTTTCCATTCGAGTATTCAAATTACACCATCGGAAGAATTAGATGGAAAGAGGTATTATACTCCAACTTGTTGGGATAAAGTTGGTGAAAGGAAAATTACAAAACCAAAACTTGTTGAAGATACAAAAAAGAAGATAAATAAAATTCAATATCATATAAAAGTAGTTCAATGTAGGCAAAAGTGTTATGATGATAATTAGAGGAATGATTTGGAATTCCATGCAGGAGAACTTTTTTTCTTGAAAGAATCTCTATAAAATGGTGTTACGTGGCTTGGTAAGAAGGGAAATATTTTACTTTGGTAAAAAGACACTTTGTAATTGTAGGAAGGATTAGAGATATGGCATATCATTTGGAAATGACACTAATCCTCTCTGATGTACATGATGTGATCCATATATTATTGTTAAAGAAGTACATTCTTCAGCCAACACATGTGATCACCTATGAAGGGATAGAATTGAAACATGATATATATTACAATGAAGAACCCATGTAAATTATTTATACTATATAGTGAGAATTTATTAATTGGATGAATAAGTTGGTAAATGCAATTTAAATAAATTATAAATTGGAAGATTCATTGTGGGAACTAGAGGATATTATAAAGATGAACTACCCTCATATGTTTTGAAGGTAATGATCCTGAAATTTAAATGAATTAATTATTGTAAGAGAGAAAAATGTGAAACCCCATGAATTTAAAATATATTTAATTTAAAAATAAATTTAATTTCATTAATTTCTTGCGATATCGGAAACACCGAGTTTAAACAAAATACAATACTCTATTAAAATATTATTATTTTAATGTGACCATTATAACATATATATTATAGGGTAATTAAATTATTAAAATTATATATTTTAAAAATTTATAAAGAAAATTCAATGGTTATCGATTTATTAAAAGTAAAATAAAAATCATTTGAATAATTTTTTTAAAAAGATGTATTTAAAAAAAAGCGGTTTATTCGTGATATGAACTCATAATTTAAAATATATTTTTATAACTTTTAGAAATTTTATTTTTAAAAATTAAATTAATATTTTAAATCAGAATTTAATAATTATCTAAAGGTGAATTATTTTGATTTTTCTGAAAAGTTTCATTTTTTGATGAACAGTAAAAAACACCGGTTTTTATTAAAAACTTCCTTTTTGTTTAAGGAATTCACAAGCCCCATTTTATTTAAATATTTTTTTTCTTAAAAAAGTAAAATTAGATTATTTATATATTTATTAATCCAAATTAGGTCTTTATAATCTATTTAATAGTGATTTTGCATATAGAACCTTTTAATCTTTTGAATGTTTTTCTTTAAAAAACTGTTTTCCAACATGTATGTGGGTTTAATTTTAAATTGAATAATACTAATTGTTTTATTTTCATTTAAATTGGATGTAATATTTGTAATCATCATAATTTATATTATCTAATTTGTTTAACTTGATTTTTGACCATAATTAATAGCTAAAAATTAAAAATTAATCACCGCAATTATGGTTAAAACGAGTTTATCTGGGGCTAAATTAAGAATATAAGGGTTAAAAATGATCCAAGACTACTAAAAAACCATATTTATGGAAATATTTCGGCATGAAAACTTATAAAGTTTTATAATGGACCATTCTAGATCATTTTCATTATAAAAAACATGGGTATCACTTTTTCTTTTCAAATATTTCATGTGTGTCCTCTCCCCCACTTATAAAAGACCACACCCTCCATTCAATTACTCATTGCTATCATGAAATTTTGGCTTAAAAAAACATAAAAAAATATATCTGAAACATTATTATCAACATTATATATCTGATGTTTCTCCCAAAATTCCAACCCCAGGGTCCTCAAGGCGATATCCAAATGAGGTTTCTCTCTGAGAAGGAAATTGTCTTAACAACGCTCTTTCATTTTCTTTCTTCTCTTTCAACCTTAAATTATTTATTAACACTTACAATATGATACCACCAGTATATAACATATAATTAAATGTTATTATGTTTTTAAAATAAAATTTATCTATCTCATCCTCTATTAAATGGAAAATGAAATCATCGATCGTGTGTACTGCAGACTACCACCTCATGAATCGATGCGACTCATTTTCCATAAAAAATCCGATGATTATAGATATTAATAATATTAATCTATCTCTATCTCTATATATATAATGTTTATGATATTATTATACTTATGGATATATAATATCACATATACCTTCCTAATTTCTATATTGTTTAATATATGATAATGTCTCTCATGTGTACGGCAGACTACCGTCTAACGAAGTGATGCAGTTTGTTTTTTACTTATGATTTACATAGAATGTAATAAAAATAAATTTAATTAATATTTTTTATATATTTGACATAATATTTATTATGGAAAATTAATATATATACCACTTACTTACACTTTTATCCACTAAGAAATGATATTTCTACTAATGCGTATGTACGACCCACCATCTCCACAAAGGGATGCGATTAATTTTCTACGTACAATTTTTAATAATGGGTTTAAAAATGCATCTAATGAGTAAATATGGTATTTATAAAATTATTATCATTATTTATATGTTAAATATATATCCTATACAAAATAACTGGAATATTTATAACAAAACAAGCATGAGAAAACAAGGCAATTAACACTTAAAATAATGAAAATGATCAAATATGTTTTATCAAATGGGTTGTAAAATGTTATAGGGATATAATATATGATAATATAAATTTTGATATGTTTTTATTATATATTAATAACATTCTTAAAACCATCACACACGAGGTTAGAACATGTTTAACCAAAAGGAAGTGTGAGGTAAGTGATTTCTTCTCAATTTCCAATTAATTTAGACATATTTGTTAATATATATCTATTCATGTTTATATGATGTATATACTTCTCCATAGTTATATTTAATAGGAAGAAATTATTATTCATTATGGTTAATGTTTAAATTTATTTTTATTCTTTCATGGGGTACAATTTAAATGTTACCAAAGTGGTAAGAATCTAATTTACAATCTCCTATTATTTTAGGATTGATTTTTCACTTATTGAAAGAATCTTATCATTTATCCTCATAATATCCATTTATTATCTTAAATATACATATTATATGTATCTTGTATATGATTATTTGCTAAACCTTATACCATTTTTATATACAATTTTTACTTTGAATGTTTTTTGATTAACTGTAGAAATATTGAAAAATATATATTCATTACTCAATACAGATATTTGATGATATGGAATATTATTCATGAATTAAATATATTATTCAACATATGAGAAATTATTTGGACATGTGGTTGTGGGTGGGTCCTGAAATTATATATCCCCTCAATGCATCAGAAGTATCATGAATAAATTTGATAAGCTATCATTAAATAAGTTTTTACCCATAGTTTTTTACTATCTTCCAAAAGGTTTTAAAAATATAGGTATCATGATTTTTGTGATGATGTTGTCTAATAATAAATAATTTCCTTCATAGACAATTCAATTATTATTTTTTTTCTATGAGATATTCACAATGACATTATCTATGGATTCTTTTTATTATCAGTTTATTGACTAAATGGAATGTGTGTTCTATTATTTATCTTTTTTTATTGATTAGGATTTTTATAATCTTGATATTCATGTTATAGATTAAATAGAATGTGTAACCAATTATTTACCTATTTATATGGATTATGTCTTATTGATTCATTATATATTCTTCTGTACATAACCCTTATTGAGTATTTGACCTCAACCTTGTTTGTTTCTTTTCAGAAGGATATTATGAAGAATTAGTTAAATGAGTTCAATGATACTAAATGTTTTCTATTACTAGGTTTTTTATTGTATTATCAGGTTAAAATGGGTTTCTTGTATGTAATATGTTCTGTAATACTAGTAAAACAATTGATCCTTAGTGATGTGATCCCTTGTATCTTATTCCAATTTAATAAAGTAGAAAATAACTCTAGGATACTAGACTTGATGTCATTAAATATAATCTTAGAATAAAATGTATATAAATAAATAATAGAAAACAATTAGATTCATTAAAATGAAGGGAGAAATTATATGAAAATTGAACTGTAATATCAATATAATTCTGACCATTTTATGAACATAGAAAATTTGAATGTAGAGTAAAAAAGGTTGAAAAATAATAAATATTATTCAAATATCATGGAATATGAAACATATTAAGAATGATATATAATGAAAATAGAAGAAAGAGGTGAAGGAATGAGACTAATTGAATAACTAGGAGAAAAGAGGAGGGAATACCATTTTTCCTTGTCATAAAGAAATAAGTTTAAATTGAATAGAGGAATTAGAAATTATTAATAAAAAAAGAATAAATTTATTATATAATTCACTTATAATTTTAGATATAAGAGAACATTGATATATGATGAAAAGATAAAATAAGAATATTTCTTAAGTAGGTTACCCCCTATAAACTTCATAAGGGATGAAGTATGAATCAATAAAAAGGAAAACAATTATAAATATCATAAAATAACAAAAAGAAATGTAATATTTGGATTTGATTAAAATATTCCCAAAAGTATCCAAATAACTATTGTATGCAACAAATATCAAATATGTATAATGATCGAGAGAAAGTACATATGATCATTGTAATTTATAAGGTATGGATTAATCCTCAATCAAAGAGAGAATATGAAAAAGAAAAATAAATATTCAAAATTTAAGTTGAGATATAATAATATACCCATATATGGTATTATAAACAAAATAGAGATGAATAATGATAAAGGTGAGTGAACATAACTCAAAGAGGGGAGATTGATACACAATCCAGTTACACTGACTTGTGACTCACTTAAATGCACTCTAAGCCATTTTATAATAATTTAAAACATATTAATAATATATTTAAGAAATATTTTTATATTTACTACATTTAATTTTTACCATTTATATTCATTGCATACTTATTTATTTGTTTGTCTCTATTTATATCAATAATCAGGTTTTAGTAATTATTATCTTCCATGTTTTCTTCAGTTTATTAGTGTCAATGATCATTTCAGGTCCATACTTTCATCATTTATAGGATTATAAAGACATTTTAATTATTATTTCTTAACAATATATAATATTCCATGTTAATTGCATTATAGTTACATGTATGGTTTATATTGAGTATTCCATTATTAGTTAATTTGTGGTAATTTTATCAATTATAAAGAGTTATTTTGATAATGAGTATTATTTATATATTACAACTAAAGTGATATTAAAATTACTTAAATTTATAATATATTATATATATAACCATAAATCAGGTTTTGTAGCCTTTAGTTATGAAAATGATGAATGTAGAGTTTCTTCCTTCATATGGGTGGTTGAACTGACCATCACATGAGCTATCTGAATTGAAAGAATTAATATGAGTAGATTATTATTTATTTAGTATATCATTATAATAAATTTATAATGATGTTAATTAAATATTATTAATGGGACAAGTAATATTTTAGAATATTTAGAATAAGAATATAAAAGTAATAAATCAGGATTGCCTGTTTAGAAAAAAATGGATCTTTTCATGGAAACCTTCTTTTCTCAAAAGGATCAGTGATTTGATTCATGACTAGAGGCTATGAAACAATATATTTTCTTATATGTGTGAGATTTTTTTAATATTTAAATAAAAAAACTAAATTTTATGTGAGGCTTGATATGGGTGGAGGAAGGGTCATTTTATAGATAATATTGAGTGTCATTTTACAAATATCAATTCTTTAATGATTAAAGAATGGAAATTTTGGTGGATATTGACTCATAAATTCACCAAAAGAAATTATTTCCAATAATTATTCTTCTAATTAGGGTCATTATAATCTATGATGGGTTTTTATTAGGCTACAAATCATTTTTACTATGTATATCTTATTTAACACATTTACTTTATGTATATTCAGTATATATCAAGGTAACTTATTTTAAAAAAATTATGTAAATATTATTATTTAAAATAGAATGCTTAATTAGAATTATAGAATCTATTTTATTAAATGAAATATCTAAATATTTGTAACTTTATTATTAGTTTAAATAATATATAACATAAAAACACTTAGAGAATAAAAACTATTGCTTTTTAGATAAATATAATATTTTTATTTATTATCATTCTTTATTTATTTAAAGGATGTTAATTATTTAGTATACATATATACTATATTGTTTATAAAACATTAACGACTACCTAATTTGGGTTATATTCCATCTATACACTCATTGACTATATGTTTACCCAACTATTATATATATAGTTGTAGGGTCCCAAAAAATCCGCAAAGGAGAATGAGAATCCCCCTTAATTTGAGAAAGAATTCTACCCTATTTCTCTCAAAGAATTGGGAAAAATATGGAGAATACTCAAATTGGAAAAGGACTGACCAGTCCATGTATAGGTTCAACATCGATGGTACGCGACCGGTTCAGCGAACCGCCCCCTCTGCAGACCAACGTCGTTCGCGAAAGGGAGGCGAGAACTCCTCCGCGGGCGCGAAGCAGGACGGGTTCCAGGCCAGTCCGCCATCACAAACCAACCCAACCGCGAGATGCACCAACCACCCTAGACCGTATACACTATCATTAATGGAACAGAGGTGAAGCTCTACACGGCAGCAAAGCACTGATTTGGTTCATTGATGAGGTGCATTCAATGCCCCCGCAAGTTTCGGATTGACCAAGTAATCCGTAAACCGGGTTTTTGGTCATGGGCCTCCACAAAAGGTTCCCCATGACCACAGATACATCTCTTTCCCCCTATATAAAATGACATTGAGGGGGAGAAGAATGGGATCTATCGGATTCAGGTGGAATAATTCCGGAGAAAGGATCTTAGGATTTCAGGAACAACAAAGTTCCATATGAAACTAGAAACGAATTAATAAGGAACCAAAAAAATACATAACAAATTGGTGAACTGTGAACTTAAAATAAAAACCACGAGCCATGGCCCCTCCACGGATGTACTCCCCGTGGACCAGGGAGTTTATTCCCATTTTTCGATCCGACACACCGCATAACACCATCTTACGCAAGCGAAGCCCTCACTGGAGAACCCCCAACCGATGTCTCCCCTAGCCACAATAGCTCATGCAGACTCCAACACATACCAACCTGGTACGCGGGCCGAACCCGAAGCTACATACTGACCTAGTACGTAGGATTCCTACTAGTCCACATACCACCCTGGTACGCGGATGGCCTCTCCAGCCATGTAGCACCCCCTATGTGAAGGACACCACTCCTCATGCACCCATGAGGCTCACCAACTCCTTTGGTGTTCCCATTCCCCATGCCAGATAAACCATTCCAACCTGGCCCAATCCTTTGTAATCCCTTCATTGGCCTATTCATCGGCCTCGATCCAAGGCCTCTACCGAAGCCACTGAACTCGTATGATGAAACCTTCAGGCACACCAGCACGCTACTTTGAGTTCACATACCCACGGTAGGTGAGGAACAAGGGGTTGCCCCAGACCTTGAGCGGATTTATGAGGCATTCCCGGGTTCACATTCCCACGGTACTGCAGGGTCTGAGCCCGAGATTCCCCATTATGGCTCTCCACTTTCCAGGATTGAGGGACCCCGCTCGTGTTTCTTTTTGAAGAGCGCTAGTGGTGAGCGCTTCTCCCCTCTCCTAGGAGTGGCTGGGCATCCCTCATGGAGTAAACCTCACACCATCCTCATCGGAAGCCAATGGACCTTCCCATCTCACCACGGAAGGTTCATTGCTCCACTGCAAGATTCCTACCTTCCTCCAACATCATGGAGAAGTTGATTCCAGTAGTCCCGACCTACTCCTCCACTCGTCATCTTCCTCCCCTTCCCTTAGTAGGAAGAATATGCGAGGCTTTCCAAGTTTGTTGCATTCTCTTGTTTCTCACACCGATCATGACTCACGTGGGCATAGAGATTTGTGATGGTCACGATGTCCTCAAGATGGAGGTGGCTCAACAAAAAACATGGGTTTTGATCCCTGCCTTCTAAGCAGGGTACATAGGACACCTCCTCAAGGTTCAATCCCAATAATAGGCAACTCTCACGTGTAAGCCCCAATATTTGAAGAACTACGTGGACTTTGATTCCCGACCAACCGGGATACGTAGGAAACCTCCCCAAGGTGCAAGACCAATATCTAAGTCTAATACTCATCTGTCCCTATCAGACCATGTCCTTATACTCCAGCAGGACCATATTCGGGCCCAAAAAGTCACTTCTGTTGGGTCTTCTAGGCCGCTTCGGCATATGTCCTGCACCGATATTGATCGGGCATCTCTCGCCCAGAGGTCCTTGCCACATGACGTTAAACTGTATGGATGGGTCCTTGTCGCATGAACTTAAAAGGTGACGTGTCCCTTCAAGTGGGACCGAACTACGTGGATTCATATTCCTCTCACGAGGATACGTAGGAAGCTTGTTTCATGGGTTCGATCCAAATGCACAAGTCATTGTCTGTCCCCCCTGGATAAAAATAAACTCCAAATTACCTAGTTATAAGGCTTTAAACTGGTGTCGTCTCAATGTGTAAAAACTCCTCGGAGTCATTAATCCAATGAGGGATGGTCAAACTCAATCCTAAATGATTCTGAATCCCTGCGTCCAGCTGACCATTTCCAACCAGGAGTAATCCGCGGATACTATGCTTGGGTATGAACCAAAGATTCACGAACATATTAATACATCTTAGATCGATAAGAGAGTCCTGGAATAGGAAATAATTTTCCCCAAAAAAGTGCGATGATCTTGACTTCCTATCCTCTCGACCAATGTGAGTTCTTAAGCATCACTGGCTGAATCACCCAGTGAGCACTTACCTTTGGAAATCAGGTCCATGTATCGTTGGCTATAGAACCATTGGGCATTTTGATATGAAAATGGTGAACCTGATATGTGTGATTAAGCAGAACCCAACCTTCTCTAATCATCCATCAGGCAGCACAGGTCTTCCCAGCCTTGGTCGAAACAAAAATAGTGAACCCAACGTGAATGAGGACATAAGACCAACTCTGTGCCCCCTTATACTCACAAGGAGGGCCAAGAAAGGTCATTAATTATGCATGGGATTATGAGATGATGCTTTGAAGGGCCTGCTATTTGTATTTGTTAAAAATATGTTATAGGTACCAATCAGAACTCCCTTCGATCCAATGGCATCACATAGGAACTCACAGACACTTACTTCAAGCAACACAATGACCAGACATCCTCACCAACGAAGGACCCCATAACCTACTCAACATCTTCAATGCTAGGTCTCATATGCATTGTTCCAAGAGTACCACTTGAACGTTACTCTCCCGATGGTGGAGGTATCCATGCACGCCCTCCAATCTGCCAAGACCCGTCGGTCGCCTGCCCAGAAGTGGCTGTGAAAGCAGATCTAGACGGCTCCTATTTCCGTCTCAAACCATTTCGGGAGTCTATCCTCAGAACAAGGCAATATATACCTCTCTTATATTAGGGAGGCAGATGAGGTCGACACTAAGGACTTCATCCCCATTGAATGGGGGTTCCTCTCTAAGTCCCCCTCCATAAGACGTCATCATGGTTGCATCGCGACTCAATATCCTCATGCTAAGGAAGATGTCACCCTAAGGATCCAGGCCCACGCTCCCTGAGCTCCATCCCCTCAAACTGCCCGATGAGGGAAGAAAAGGTACAACCACGGACCAGTCATTACCCTTGTCCCTGAGGAGGAGATCTACTGCCCAGTCATAGAGATGTATTGTGAGCAGGCACATACACCTATCTGATCCTCCAAAGCCCACCATCTAGACATGGTGGAATCATACGAGCAGGCATGCATCCCCGCCGAGCTCTATCAAGCCCATCACTCACACAGCACGACACTTACCCGGCATGCACCTCTCCCTGCCTAGGGTCATGAAGCCCACAAACCAAACGTGGTGGCAACCCAGCGCCTACAGGACCAGCTCCTAGAAGATGCTCTTGATGCCTACCATCCAAATATGGTGGCGATCAACAAAGCCCGCTATCCAGATGTGGCGGCAATTAATAGGTGGGCACGTCTCCCTACCAAAAAAGGCCAATAAATTGATATGGTGGGGAACCAACATATGCAGGGACAACTCCCTATGGATGCAAGTAAAGTCTTCCATCCCGATGTGGAGGCAAACTGAGAGATAAACCAGCATATTCCGGCATAGGGGCAGACTCGTTCACATGCCCCGAAATAGGAGAATTGTCAGTGCCCACTGACCATCGGAAGACTGAAGCAGGATATTCCTACTCCAATACCGGAAAGGGCCATCATACCAATTCCAGCAAATGATGTCTCTCTGCATATCCTAGAAATAAGGGAGGAGCAGGTATGGATCCCAGATCATATCTCACAGACTTTCCAGAATGTAATTACATTAGCGGCATCAGCAAGGACTCAGGCCTGTGAGCCCATCTCCCCAATTGAGGCGACTCATCTAAGAGATGAGATAACCACCTCAGAGAAGATCTGCATCCCTAATTCCACCCAAGAGGGTCGTCGGCCATGTTCTACGATACAAGGGCAACTAGATCGACCAGCTTCAATCGTTCCAACTGGGGGACACCCGTCCATCATGGTGGATGCTCCAGAGCGGGCATATATCCCTGCCAAAAGTCAAGATGTTCGTCGTCATATCCCGAAAGCATCATGAGACCCAATTAGAAAGGGAACCAAAGGTGAAGGCCATTATCAACAATAGATGGTCCCCACTGCCCACAAGAAAGCACTCCAAACACGCCGAAGGTAGCCGGAAAATAATGAGTGGGTTTATGACTCCGCTCTACTGGAGGCTGGGGTTCCCAATTCCACTAAGTACATATCAAAGGATCAGAACCCTGACCACCCATTACCATATTATAGGAGTTGCAGTAGCAGTTGCGAAGGTCCTCCCCGCAATTTTTCTACCAACAGCTCTGAAGGTCCTCCCCCGAGCACCCACGGGGGCCTCCCCCAGGGGCATATAACAATCGATCATGAGAGATCCTTTTTTGATGCGAGTCACAAAATCCCTCTGCATGACTAGAAGATCGAGCAGTAAGAGGGCCCTCCACTTTCTGTGGTCCACCCTGAAGGTCCTCTCCGGGGTATACACTGCAAACACTCTCCGTGCAATGGGATCATAGATTATGATAGTAGTCCTCGCTATCATAGTTGCAACTGCAGAGGCCCTCCCTACAGTGACGTCTCATCATGACAAGAAGTCCCTCCCCTTGTCGTGCCTTTCCCTGAAGGTCCTCCCCAGGGGTTATGTTGCAACGACACTCCGCGTAGCCAGGCATCAGATCACGATAGTAGTCCTCGCCACTTTGATAACGGAGGTCCTCCCCATAGAGATGTCAAGCAATGAGAAGGAACTCCCCTCATTGCGGTACATTCTTAAGGTCCTCCCTAGGATGTAACCTGCATACATTCTCCCTGCGGCAGCAATGATGGTAGTCCTCGCCATTGTGACAGCTGTGATGGTAGTCCTCACCACCATGGCCGCCATTGCGAAGGTCCTCCCCGAAATGGACCCAAAAAATAAGAAGGTACTCCCCTTGTCACAGTGTGTCATGAAGGTCCTCCCTCAGATACACATCGAACATCAAACCATGATGTTCATCCTTACCATGATGGTAGTTATTGTGAAGGTTCTCCCTGTAGTGACATATCATATCGACAGGAAGGTCCTCCCCCTACCGAATCAGGTACAGAAAATCACCCATATGTCGAGGCACTCAGAAGGACATGATCAAGCATGTTAGATTACTAGCTAGTCTCTAACGACACCCTTCTTCAATCATGAGATGGTCCGGGTCCACGTTCATCTTCTGAACCACCTCGGAATCACCCACATGATACTTCAATACCTACTGCCCCCACTACCCCCGACCACACTATCGGTGAGCATCTCAGTTGGGCCGACCAGGTAGATGAATCACTAGAGGAGGAGTATGACGACATGTTGCACCTGAGGAAATGACTGTTCAGAGATGATGTACCAGTTATGTTTTGGCCCACGACCACCTCTCAATTTTACATACCGAGAAATTTTTCAGAAGAATGTGTTCAGGACATCCACTCCAATATATAGACAACCCTCTGCCGGCTAAAATCAAGCTTCCAACCCTACGATGGGTATGTAGTCTATTTCAAGACAATAGGATACCTCATGTGTCACATTGACCTGGAATCTCTTCCTTCGGTGCGACAACTGCGACCTGAGAGGTGTAAAGGAAACCTTGAGTTAGCCTGCCTCCATGCACTACACCAGTTTCACCGCCTCATTGACGACGCTATGAAGGGAGTCCATATCAGAGGCTGAGAATAACATGGAGCTCTGCATTTCACTCTACTCCCCACCTAGAAGAACATGTTCGGCATAATATCTTGCAACGTCATCAGGTCAAGACAACAATTGAGTGGGGTCCCCATTCAGGAAATACGACACACCCAGCAGAGATAGGCCTTGAGTAAGTCCGAGAAGTGTCAGGCCCAACGGGAACAATCTATTCATGAACTCCTGAATCAGTCCACCAAAAGCATATGATAGGCCTCTCGACTAAGAGAGTCCAATCATCAGTCATTTCTTGCCTCCCTATAGGGGATTGATTCACTGGTGAACTCCGCATCGGATCCACTTCACCCCCGAATGGGGGCATGCAAGATCAAGCAGGTATCTATAGAAGAAGCCACTACTGCAATCTAGGTTCAACCACAACCTGCAGGGCTGGGGGCATTTTTAACAACAAATTCCCCCGTAAGACCAATAAAAACAAGAAGAGAATCAACATCCAAGGAACAGAGCCAACCTCAACCCTCATGGATGGGGGCATATTTACCACCTCAACAACAACCTCCCCCACGAGAATCGATATTCTATTGTCTAGGGAGGATAGTTAGAAGATGAGGTTCCTGCCCTATCTCATCCTTTAAATTGTCATCCCCTTCATGAGGGAGGCGTACCGTAAGGTCGCATAAAAGAACTCCCCGCATCACCCTTCGTCAAGGAGTCCAAAAGCAATCCCGGGAAAGGAAGGGGAAGACCAGTAAAAGGTGTGGGGGATCCTCTTCCTATTTGGAAGATGACATCTAATCCACCCCATGATATTCATCCATCAACGCCATAGAGGTTAACCCCATGGGTGACACCAAATATGATGAAAATCCGGATGGATCAGGAGATGACAGTTCCGTTCAGGATGTGATTCACAACAAACCATTAGGTGTGCACACCCGGAAGTAGAGGTACACCCTAAATATGGATGCCCTTCTATCAAACCCTCCTCCTCTTACCCTGCAATCTTCCAAAATGGATAAGAACAAAGGAACGGTTACCATTAACCTGCCTTATTCTCTCAATAAAAGCGAGCCACTTACACTCGATGAGAAATTTGGTCGATAGGAAGAGTAAATGAAAGAATTGAGGTGGCTTAACACCGAGCTACTCCAGAGGAACCATCTTATTGGAAGCCCTTCCCAAGAAGAGACACACCTTTCACTCCCAGAAAGTGTACCTCAAAGACCAAGGTTTTCCCTGACAAACAAATCACGGTCAGGGCTCCCACGCAATGCGGCCCCTGGCCCATCCAACTACCTGAACATGGATTTTAATGAATACCAAGAGTTCCCCCACTCAAATTGAAACCAGAGTGAGTACGTATGAACCCCTCTAAGGTGCCACAAATGGCATATGCACCCTTGGTGCTGGGCGAGCCGGATCCTCGAGCAATGCCTCGGGCTACACCTTCCCAAGACCGGGCCCAACAGGATGTAAACTAGGGTCTAACCAACACCATCGAGGCACTGACAGCTCGATTGGAAGCAATGGAGGGTCGATGCGCTCTAATATAGCCACAGCGAAATCCCTACCCAGATTTGGTGAGAAACACACCTCCTCCACCCAATTTTGGGAGCCCTGTATTTCCTAATTTCAATGGATCGGGTGATCCAGAACAACATTTGATGCACTATGCATCTTATGGCAGCCCTGTGATGGGAACTCCAGAACAATAAGAAGAAGTGAAACTCAGATGCTTCATGTGGACCTTGCAAGGATATGCCTTTGTCTGGTATACGAGTCTACCAACTCATTCAATAAAAATCTAGGAAGACCTTCGGCAGTAGTTCAAGTTCCACATTAGCTCAATGCTGCCTAAAACAATGGTCAACGAACTCATGAATTGAAAACATAGGGAGAATGACAGTGTCTCATATTTCATCTCCATATAGAAGGGTCTGACCTACTCTCTAAACAGGCCAATACCCCAAGATGAGATTCTTTCCATATGCATCGATAACCTTTGAGATGAGCTGTGAACACCACTCATACCGGTTGAGTGCACCACTGGCATCTAAAATCTCTCTTCCATTGCCCAGAGAATTGAAGACTCTCTGCAATGGACTAATCTGAAGTCCTGAATAGCCTCACAAGCTCTTACAAAGAGAGAAATTAGAGCAGAAGCATCCTCTATCACACTCAAGATAGCCCCTGTGACTGCTCCACTACCAAGGCCTCCACCAAATCATCAAAGGCCCCCTGTATATAAGCAGCCACCTCCACCCAAGTTGGATGATCAGAGATGATCAAAGAAGAACTAGTTCAAGGAACGAAGACACAAAGTATACTCATTCTGAGAGGACCAAGTCCGTAGCTACTTCATCACCACCATGAATTGAAATTCTCTCCACCTCTCAGAGCCATGGAATCTTGAAGAATTCTCCCACGATGATAGGACATATTACTGTACCTACCATCGAATGTTGGGGCACAATATCCAAGAATGCTTCGTCTGCGAAGACCTCCTACAAAGGATGGTAGACTCCGGGAAGGTCGAGCAGGGACCACACCATGAACATTTGACGTATATTTCTACCACCAACTCTGACAAAGGATAGGGGTGGGAGGAAGTCACCAGTAAGAAGGGGAAGAAATTTGATGAATGGATGACTTGGAAGACTATCAATCAAGCTCAGGGCATACTCCATGCTCAGCCACAACAACCAGTGTTGCCGCCAACAACCCCTAATGCTGCACAACTGAAAATATCAGCCTCACAAATCTCCATGATCCGGTCATCCAAGCGTAATCGAAAAGGTATCAGACAAGTTCAAGAGGAGAAGTTCGCAATGAGGCTGAAGTTAGACACGACACTATAGGATTTTATGCCTTCAAACTTGGCTCCACGGGCACTGACCCACCAAACGGCACCATCAGGGACAACCGACCATGTTGATCTGTCACATAACAAGGTGCTAATATTTGGTTCCATCAACATCTTCCATCTAATGGAATCGTTCCCTGACAAAGGGTATGGTTACAAACTAGAGTTCCCAACATAAGGGGTCGGGAGGAGGAATTACAGAAGCAGGGGATACCAGGGGAGGCATAGTAATGGCCAAAATCAACCCTATTGTTTTACCCTGTCCCAAATCGTCAACATCGCGGAAACCTGTGGGAGAGCCCTTAAACGGACTCAGCAAGAGAAAGAATATCCCTCCACCTCCATTAGGAGCCACTCTGGCCCCATTATTCTGCGGTACCAATCAGAGGAGGAACAAGTGTCTGGACGCCTAGTGCGTACAAACAGACCGGCCGGTCCGAGTCCCCAGATTGTTGTAAAACCGTCGACATCCGACCCCATGGTCGGTCCCTCCTCGTCACATACTCCAGCTCCCAAAGTGCCTGCTAAAACTCTCCCACCAACGGAGAAGCGTCGGATGCTGGATAAGAAATACGATATCCTTAGGAAGTTGGCGTCAGTACTAGCCAAAATGTCAATACTAGATGCCCTGAGTTTGTCAGCAGATCTCAAGGAGGCTCTTATAGAGGCCTTTCTCAGCCCCTAGGAGTTTCAAGAAGAGGTATCCACCGCCGAGATTTACCGGACGAAGACTGGCCCGACTAAATGCAATACGATGATTTCCTTCATAGACCAGGATGAAGTTTCCACCATGCAAGGACACATCAAACCAATATATGTGTCCGATACACTAAATTATGTTGAGATCTAAAAATTATTTATTGAAAATGGCTCTGGAGTTAACCTCCTTCTCCTATGGACACATCGTAAGTTGGGCTACAGTGAGGATGATCTAATACCCTCAGCCACAACTCTATTGGGTTACGATAAGAGTGAATAGAAGCCAATGGGACAAATCAAGATAAAAACAAATTTTAGTGACCTTGTGTCCTACTCAGAATTCCTGGTGGTCCAGCAGAACACATCATTTAATGCCCTGCTGGGAAGGCCATGGCTCCATAAGCACATGGACATTCCTTCATCCTACCTCCAGTGTATTAAGTATTGCGTCAATGGACAAGGTGGAACATTTCACACTAACAAATCCCCTTTTGACCCCTCTAATTCACACTACATTGACGCCATGTTTTATGAGAAAAAGAATAAGAAGCCTTAGATTGATGGTATCGACTGGATCTCTGCTCCAAACGGTCTGGAAATGGTTCCTAATAACCCCCTAAAGTAGCTCGGCGAAGACTATGTACTACCCATCAACCATTTTGAGAGAAGGAGTTCAAGTCTGGATACATACTCATATCTCCTCATGACTTTATCCATGACACCCAAGCATAACAGTGCAGAAACGACCACTAAACCTCAAATTAGGGGTGAATACTTGAGCGAGGATGCCCACAATTCCTCGCCTCTAGACTCCCAAGAGCCCATGCCGATAACTCTCCCTCCATTGGATCAAGAAGATGAGAATGTGAGGGAAGAAGAGGAGGAAGATCTCAGTGATTCACCTCCCGCATTTGAGGAAGTTATCTCCACCACTGTAGAAGAGCTCAAGGAAATAAACCTGGGTACTGAGGAAGACCAAAGGCCCACTCTTAGTAGTACATCCATGTATCCCAAGGAGCACGAGGTATATACCTCTTTCCTGAGGAAACACCGGGATGTTTTTTCCTGGAATTACACAAAAATGTCGGGACTCGATCCCAAAGTTGTGATGCACCACTTAGGTCTTCCATAAGACCACTAGGGCTATAAACAAGCCGCAAGAAGGACGCACCACACACATGCTGACAAAATAGAGGCTGAAGTAAATAATATTATTAAATCAAGCTTCATTCGAGAGGTCTAATACCCTATCTGGCTAGCCAACATTGTCCCCATCAATAAAAAGAATGGAAAAATCTGCGTCTGCATCGATTTCAGAGAACTCAATTGGAATTTACTGAAAGATGATTTCCTAGTCCCGATCACCAAGTTATTAATTCGACATAATGGCCGGGAATGAGGATCTCTCCTTCATGGATGGTTATTCTGGGTATAATCAAATCAAGATGGCCCAAGAAGATGAAGAATTCACTGCCTTCAGGGCCCCTCAATGAGTATTCTGTTACAGGGTCATGCCCTTTGGTCTCAAGAATGCTGGCACCACATATCAACACGCAATGCATTGTATCTTTAAACCATTCCTAGAGAGATTTGTCGAATGCTACGTGGATGAATTGGTGGTAAAATCAAGACAGTGATCAGATAACCTGTCAGACCTTGAAACTATCTTTAACAAACATTGACAACATAGCCTAAAGATGAACCCCTTGAAATACAACTTAGGGATTACCTCAGGAAATTTTTTTGGCTTCATCATATGCCATCGTGGCATCAAAGTAGACCCAGAAAAGACAAAGGCGATCCTTGGTTTACCACCTCCCTGCAATCTCACTGAGTTGAGAGGATTCCAAGGACACATAGCCTACATTGGGCAGTTCATAGCCAACCTGGTGTGTAAATGTTTTCCCTTCACCAGGTTAATGAAAAAGGGGGTTACATAACTTTAGATAGATGATTGCTAAGAGGAATTCAACAGCCTAAAGAAGTACCTCTTAAGCCCATCGGTGCTCATGACCCCAGTTTAAGGAATACCTCTTATCCTATATTTGACGGCCCTAGAGCGGTCACTATGAGCCGTCCTCGCACATAAAAATGACACTGGTAGTGAAAAAAATCCCTATTACCTTATCCAAACCATGATTGACGCTGAAACTCGATACTTAAGCATCAAGAAGAGTTGTTTGGACTTGGCCTTCACAGTTCAAAAATTACGACATTATCTGCAGCATCATGAAGTCCATTTGGTCTCGCGTAGTAACCCGCTCAAGTACATCCTCAACTGCCCGATGCTGACCGGGCGCCTAGCCCGATGGGTAATCATCCTATAACAGTTTGACATCTGATTTGTGCCCTAGAAATCCATCAAAGGCCAGGAATTAGTAGATTTTCTTGCAGAGCACCCCTCTACAGGGACCACCACACCAGACGTCGAGCTACCTGATGAAGACATCTTCTTGGTTCAAGAGGAGTTCCCAACATGGGAAATGTACTTTGACGGCACATCCCGAAGCTCGACAGGGAAGAGGATGGAGGATCCCAAATTTAACAATGTGGGGCTGGGGATCATACTCATGTCCTCAGAAAAGGTAGTCTTTCCATATTCCTTCTTCCTGTCATAGGGATGTACGAACAATGAGGCAGAGTATCAAGCCCTCATTGCAGGCCCGGAGCTCACACTCCAGGCACAAGTACAACACCTTAAGGTAAATGGTTACTCGGAACTGGTCATCAAGAAAGTCAATGGTGACTATGCTATTAAAAAGGAGGAGATGATTCCCTTATTTTACCATGCCCAAGGGTTAATGGAAGAATTATCCACAGAACCAACATTGATCTATATTCCCCGGTCTTAGAATGCCCAGGCCGATGCATTAGCTAATGCGGCCACAGCCCTAGCTGACCCAGACCTGGATGAAACAATTATCAATATTGCTCATCGTTGAATGGTATTGCTGTTTGTTCAGACTAAGATGGAAGAAATCAACGAAGTTAGTCCAGTCCCTGAGCCATATGCTCCTGCCACCAGCTGGATGACCCACATTGCAAACTACCTTCAAAGGATAGAACTTCCATCAGACAGGGCTGAATGAGAGAAAGTATGGAGAAGGTAAATCAACCTTTTCCTATATGGTGACATGAACCAGCAAGAGCTTCTCTACAAACAAGGCCTCGACGGATTCCTCCTCAGATTCATTGATGGAGACGAAACCGATACTCTCATAAATGATTTACATGCTGGAGTATGTGGAGCACATCAGCCAGGGTATAATCTTTCCTATATGGTTCGAAGTCTTAGGTACTATTAACCCACTATGGCATGAGATTGTGAGCACTTTACTGAAAAATTCCACTCCTATCAAATTCATGCCAGCTTCATTCACTAACACCCAAAGTTAATCCATCAGGACAACTACTCCTGGAAATTTTCCATCTAGGGAATGGACGTTGTGGGACCATATCCTCCTGCAATGTCCAAATAACTAATGTATATCCTCACAACAAGTGACTTATTTTCCAAATGAGAAAAAGTTGTACCCATCAAGGAAGTTGGGGTAAGAAACATTGTATGCTTTATGAAAGAAAATATCATCACCAGATTCAGCATCCCTCATACCATACTGGCGGATAACAACACCAACTTCTGCTCTGCTGAATTAGAGAAACTATACTAAGAATATGGTATCAATTCTAACCACTCATCCTACTAACATGAAGTGGCCAACAGATAGATAGAGGCTTTCAACAAGACCCTGTCCAACATTGTCCAGAAAATGGTGGACAAAGACAAGAAATCATGGCCAGATAAACTCCCTCATTCATTGTGGGCTTATCGAACCACAATCTACACCGCTACTCAGGCTACTTTGTACTCATTAGTATACAGAATAAAAGTGGTCCTTCCCATTGAGCTCCAATTTTCGTCTATCTATGTTTCCATTTGTGATTTTTAATCCAATTTTGAGGAATCAGAAAAACGGCTAGGTGAATTGGAATAGCTGGATGAGAATTAGGTGCACACTTTTCCCCATCTGGACGTATAACAGAACTTGATCGCATGAGCCATAAATGAAAAGGGTTATCTTCGGTCATTCATGGATGGTGAAATGGTGTTAGTCCTCCAGACTCCAATGATACCCAGAAATAAACCTCCAATTCTAATGCCCAAATGGGAGGGACCATATGCTATACACAAGGTCTACTCCAACAGAGCATATTCCCTGATCTCCATGGACGGGCAGTTCACTACCACTCCTATGAATGCAATATTTTTGAAGAAGTATTTTGCATAACCAAAAGCAGTTATCATCCGATCTGTAAGAGGTTAAACTGCCAAGAACCTATCATGTGAGCTGAAGGACGTTAAACTTCCAAGCACCTATCGTCTGAGTTACAGTACGTTAAACTTCCAAGAACCAATTGTCCAAACTCTTTGAACCTAAACTAAGAGTATTTCGTCCTCACCACACAACGTTAAACTACCCAGATTTTAGAGAACTACGTACGACTTGATTCCTGCCTGTGTAAGATACGTAGAAACGCCAAGATTCAGTCTCCTGGCATAGCCATCCCCAAATAAAGTTAAAAGTTCCCCCCCCCCCCCCCCCCGTGGACAGACCAACCCTGCATGGGGTGTATCACTTTCAGAGAACTATGTACAGCTTGATTCCCGCCCTCACAGGATACGTAGCGATGGCAAGGTCCCCCATCTTGGACCAACCACCCCCGAATGAAGGTTATAAATTCCCTTTTACCCCGTGTATAGACCAGACCTGCACATGGTGTATTATCTTCTAAAGAACTATGTACGTCTTGATTCCTCCCCCCGCAGGATACGTATAAACGCCAGAATTCCTTATCCTTGCCCAGCCACACCGAATGAAGCAAAAAATACCCCCTTTCCCTCATGTAAAGACCAGAACTGCACGAGGTGTATTCCCAATCCTTACCGCACGACGTTAAACTGCATGGATAAGAAAGGAAAATGATTTCCCATTTCCCCCGTATGGACCGGACCTGTACGAGGTGTATTCCCCAAAAGAACAACGTGTGGATTGATTCTTTCCCTCACAGGATACGTAACGACTCTGAGATCTTATTTCCAATCCCAGCCACCAATAAAAAAAACAAAGGTATATATACCCCTCGTCCTTACCGCATGACGTTAAATTGCACGGTATCCCCTTTTCACATCGGTTCATCTTCGTCCTCACCACATGATGTTAAAATTGCATGGACTTTGTCCTCGCTGCATGAAGTTAAAACATAACGGACTTGGTCCTCACCACACGACGTTAAACTACATGGACTTCATCGTGACCCACCCAAGATATATGGGGAAATGGGATGGGAATACTCCTTGCACATTTGGATGCATCCACTCCAAACATCAGACTTCGCGACTCAGATAATTGCAGATCTTCGTAACCACCCATTTCCATCGGAAGTGAAAAGTCATCGACCCGTGGACACCTTTGTATGAATATACATATCATTCCCTTAGAAACTATTTATATTGATATCCCTTGGCCCTTCTACCAAAGGAAATATTTCCTTAGGTGATAATCTTCCTATCTCCGCATGCTTACCAGCCTCAGAGCCCCTATATCATATCTCCCGATAAAAAAATTTATGGAGCAGTGGTTTATAAGTTTGTTCCCTTCTCACATAAAAACGTTTACAGGGTATCCCTACCTGGTTATCCTATGTATCTGCTCATGGTTCACATGTCAATCCACATATACAAACATCAATATAGGGCTAGGATACTTTGACTCAATGGGAAATTGTGGTAAAGATGTTTCTTGTATGCTTGGACACCATTATCCCAATATGTTGAACTCTGTGCTATGAGAAATCCCAGATTTTAATAACCATCCATGGCCATCGGAAGTAGAATGATATAGACCCATGGAAACCTTTTTATGACTATGCATACCATGCCCTCAGTGGCTCTGCATATTGATAGCCCCTGGCCCATCTACCAAAGGAATGATTTTCTCAGGCGATACACTTCCCATCTCTGTATGCTTACCGGCCTCAGAGCCCCATACAATATCTCTTGATCTGGGAAACCCCAGAGTTATAGTTTACACCCTCATTCCCTCGCACTTGTTTAGAGTATACCAGAGCATCCTAACTCAATTACCCTCTGGGTGATTGTAGCAATAGTCACCCCATGGTATGAACTCTATGACCGTTAAACTAAGAGTACTTCGTCCTTACCATAAGATGTTAAACTGCATGGAGTAAAGGTACACCCCATGTGCAAGATAAATCTGTGCAGGGAAGTCCCCGAGCATTAACAACAACCAGGGACGAACATCCCCGACATGTCCAGATATTTCCACACAAAATGAAAGAATTCGTGGCCTGGACAATCGTGGATCCTCATAATCATTCATGGCCATCAGAAGTGGAAATTCATTGACCCGTGGGCACCATTGCATGACTATTCATACCATTCCCTCATTGGATCTGCATATTGATAGCCCCTGGCCCATCTACCAAAGGCAATATTTCCTCTAGCGATGCTCTTCCAAGCTCTGTATTCTTACCGGCCTCAGATCCCCCATATCATTTCTCCGGATCCATGAATCCCCATGAACATGATTTACACCATCAATAACTCTCCACGTCTTGGACATACCGAGATATTGGAGCCCAGTTACATTCTAATCTAGAGTGGCCTTTGAAACAATGTCCTTACCACATAACGCTAAAACTACACAGAGCATGTATTTGCCTCTTGGCATGAAGCTGCAAAGACCAATCATTAAACATCTAGGTAAATTCCTCAAACTACAAGCATTTTTCATGGATTTAAAATGCCCCCCTATCCTCACTACACGACGTTAAAGTACACAATATATTTAATAATTCTCCCCGTCTTTACCGCATGATGTTAAACTACACGGAAGCCGTTCTTACTGCATGACGTTAAACTGCACGGAAGCCGTCCTCACCACATGATGTTAAACTACATGGATTTAGTAATAAAAACAATTCCCTTCATCCTTACCGCATGACGTTAAACTGCATGGTTGAAAACTATCATGGGTTTAGTCAGGAATAGTGGTTTTCCTCCTTCCCTTAATGTACAAGCTAGACCTGCACAAACCACCATCTTACACCAGTGTGATAAGGGATGACATTCCCCATTCTCGGGAAATTTCTCTTAGATGTTTCTTCTCTATCCAAGCTCCCTCTCCTTATAAATCGAAATTTGTACCCAGAAAAAGCTGAATCCTTATAAGACACCCCTAAGGGTTATGAATCTCAACTTCCCTGAAGTTTCTCAGCTATCGGGAGAATACAATCATTGACCTAAGGACACCTTTTCATGACTATGAATACCATGCCCTCAGCAGCTCTGCATATTGATCGCCCCTGCCCATATACCAAAGACAATATTTCCTTCGGCAATGCTTCTCTCCACACGCCTCTTGGCCTCTAAGCCCCATATCCATCCTAGGATACAGAAACCCTTTGAGTTTCAGTTTAGTAAACTCTTTCAAAACCCTTCCTTGATATGGTGGAATGTATCTGACGAGATTACCATGAACCAGGAGAAGTCATTCCATTTTAAGGAATGCCCCAACTGCATGACTTTAAACTGCCCCAAGATCTAACCATCCTTCACAGTAGCTAAATTTGTAGGACAGGGACCCTTCGTCCACACTCCTGATTAGTACATATGTTCCCAAACCCTTTCAGACATCACATACCCTTTCAGAGCCACCCCTGGTGGTTTTCATAATTCTCCAAGACACCCATGGTGGTTTCCACAATCCGAAATTCCATGATGTCCTCAGGCCATCATAAATGGACAATCATTGACTTAAGGACACCTTTGAATGACTATGCTTACCATGCCCTCAGCGGCTCTGCATATTGGTCGCCCATGGCTTGTCTGACAAAGTAAAGTCTTCCTTAGGTGATGCTTTTCCTACCTCTGCACACCGATACGGCTCCCATTACTTACATAATTCCTTGCATGTTTTTAAAATCTAAACATGTTCCCTCACATGCATCTGAAAGGTATTGAGACATATTTTAATGAACCAAACCTGGTTGAGGCCCCCACCCCACCATATCTGGTCAACGATTTTCAACCTAAAACCTCAGTAATGATAGTCTTGTGGGAGAGACTTTAAACCACTCCCAAAAAGAGGTGAAAATCCCATTAGACTGAAAACCCAAAAGGGAGACCCAAGCAAAAGCCGATCCATACCTGCTAGGTCTACAACAAATGGGCCCAAGAAAAATTAGGGTATTGAGAGAAAAGACAAAAAGTTTGTGGGGTTTTTCTATAAAATCATAGCAATAGTCAAACTATGCTTGTTATATCCCATGGTCCAGGAAAAAAATGAGAGCACGTTTCTATATTATCAATTGTCTTGAACTCTGATTATTTTATGTTCAGTGAATTATCATATAAAGCAACCATGTTAAATAATTTCTATCACAGGAGAAGAAAACAAAGGGTGCTAAGGAGAAAAATCTTTTTCTTCCATATCAAAGTTGATAAGAAGGGATTACACAATCCGGAGCCTCCTTTGGCAGTGAAAGGTTATTACATGATACTTTCAAAGGATTCAAAAATTTGTATCAGGCGCTGATTAGAATCCTCGATTTCTTGACGGAGATTCAAAAACGACAAGCCTCTCCCAGTCAGCGACCACCTGATCGACTATATCATAAATTCCATGTTAGTCAAAGCCATAAAATCCCAATAGCATAAACAGATTGCACAGCTTTAGCAATTTAGTTGGCATCTCGGCCAAGGGCATCTAAGAAATAAGCTTCCAAATTTTCTCCCATGCCCTTTGGCTACCAGGTCGAAGACTAGAAGGACCCATTGATTAGGCTCGGAGTCACTCTCGGACGAAGATACATACTCTAGGATAAACGTCACCAAGGAGGGGCCTGATAAGGCCTCAGCCGCTAGCTCCGACGCCGCAATAACTTCACCCCCAGCAGTTGTGGTCACGGGCACGATTGGTTCCAACGACACAATCGCTAGCGCCGTAGGTTATGGTCCTAAAGCCCAAAAGTCGAAAAGGAAAATAAGGATCCATAATAAAAAAAGGGAATAGAAGGGATTCAATGGAAAGAGATTGAGAAGCTTACCCCCCATCATCAATGTGTTGGTGCCCCCAAGCTCTACGCCGCTGCTGCCGCTCGAGGAAGACGCTACATCTTTAATGGGAAATGGAGTCCTGGAAACCCCTAGAGGTTCCCAGGACCAAAGGCCACAACCAAGTCTAGAAACTCCCAATGCTATCTCCAAGCCGTCATCTACAGAGATCAAGCTCAGGGAAATTACTCCCCAGTTAAATAAAACAAGGGCCCGCTCTGGGTTCTCAATAATTGGCCTGATTATAGGCTCTTCCTCCATCACCATGGGATCCATCAGGTCCGAGGTAGCTGAACCAGTCGGATCTGGGGCCTCCTCAGTAATCGTAGGCACCCCATCCTCCCCTGCAGCTATAGAGGCTGTGTGATCAATGGGAGTCTCCTCTTCCAACTGATCCTCCTCTAAAATATCCTCGGTCGTTGAAGACAGAAGGAAAGCATCCGTACCACTAGCCCCTTCAGAAAGGCCCGCCATCTCATCACGCTCAGGTATGGCCGCAGATGGTCCCTCAGATAATAAAGAGGCGGAAGGTACGACCACTTGGGCAGCCATAGCCAGTTCACTGATTAGCCCAACACCATAGCACCAAAATAATTAATAACTGGCATTGCTAGAACATATGAGTTGGTAATCGAGGAAACACGAATCATGGTTACCCGTCGTTCCCTATTTGAGATGTTCCGATAATAGGGATGACTGCTGAAGTCTCTGGATCTACCTAGGGGAGAATTCTATGTTCGGAACACTGGGAGGAGCTGGAGGAGTAAAGAACCTAGTCGGATCCACGATGGTTTCTTTCATGTGCTCAACTACAGCAGGAGACCCCTCCTCAATGACCCTTGTAGTCAAAGTCTTGTGTTCGCCTTCTACGGTACCCTAGGGAGTATACTCTGGGGAAGGAATTGCCCCCTAGGATTCCTCAATGCCCTGAATGAAGGGAAGAAACTTTAGAACCGTCATGGTAAATAAGGAAGAAGGCCAGGATGGATGATCATGGCAACCTCTTCCTCGGTATCTAACGATTCAGGATGCTTTATCATCATAGATGCCCGATTAGACCCATAAATCCTGTTTCAGAGTGAATGCACATTTGCATCCACTTACTTCAAAGAGGTGATTATTTCTTCCAGATCCTCTTCCAACAGCAAGTGAGGCAGAGAAAATATGGTCCCAATTCGGAAGCTAAAGAGAGCTCATTTGAAGTAACGAACAAATCTCTTTATCTGAGCCACTGAACCTCGGGTCATCCCAAATCCTCCATGCATATAGAAATGCAGCCGTAATAGGAACAGTTAGCCGGGGGAGATCGACTTGAGAGGGTTGGGAAGCGACAGGGGCTGGTGGAGGCACCAATAGCCATGGTTTTTTTCTAGGTCTTTTCATCACCATAGAACACTCAGAAGCTACCTATGGGTGGGACCTCACGAGCTGGGGGGAAATTCCCTTACCTCAGTCGCAGTAGGGGAACCAGTGGAATCATCACCCCCTGAAGAGTGATCGCTCTCTTACTCCTCCTCATCATTCAATGATCACAATAGGGCCTCGAATAGGTGAGTTAACACCGTAGAACCCCGACGTGCATGAGTATAGGCCTCGAGGTCCCATAGATATAGATTGACCCTCTCAGGGTCCACATCATCAAGGATGTCAGCAAGAGTAGATATGTAGCCCAGCCCATCGAACTCCACTTCAGATTCCAAGAGATGCTGCCACAAAGAATGGGGGTACTGGCTGCGAAAGGATAACTGGCCTTTGAATTCGTCCCATTGGCCCCGGGTCATTGAGAAGGTAGAATCAGTTGGAATGGCCAACTCTCTCTAGGAAGCTTTGAGGGCATGTGATGAGACACCTCTATCCGTTAGAAACTTCCCCGGAAGCACGAGACAGGTAGGGTTACGAAAAACCTTTCCCAGCCTGGTCGGAGCACTATCCCCATTCCAATTCCTCTTGATCTTCGATGGCTTAGGACATGAGATAGTGGGAACCCACATCCATAACTAACCATTTGGGTACGATTGTACCCAGGAGTCATCATAGTTTTTGGATAAGAAAGGCATGGAGTCCACAAGCGCGGGGGTCATAACCTTGCAGTCAGTGTCCTCCCAGGTGAACATTATCCACAATTGTCTGGCCACCATCAGATGGAAGTTCCTGTGGGTGCCATTGAGGGCAGGAGGACACAACGCCTGGACGCCGCCAAATTGACTTCCAAATCGGCAAGGCACATACCTTTCACAGATCCGTTCCCTGCCAGTACGAGCCACCAGAATACCCTATTAGAGGGAAAATAGGTAGCCCTGCTTGTTAAATTCCTCTGATATTGTGTTCATGATTGCTCCTGTTAGGAAGGAATATGGACGGAAATTGAAATGATCATAGCTCGAGATCCGGATCAACAATAGACACATAGTCCGATCCGTCCGTTTTCCATCCTTCTCTTGGGCCACTAACTCCTCAGGCATAACCCCAGAGGTCAATTGAAAATTTGTCTGGAATACGGTACGTGTAATCTGAAAAGGATTGATGAAATTATAGAAATTATTAATATTCACTCCCATCCATCCCCAGAGGATTTGAAAAGTGCCTGCTACCCGGTTTGGCCGACTACCCTCAGTAATATTTCCAAGAAACTGATAAATCCTAGCCAGTACTGGGATGTCCAAGTTTATGACATTGTAGTTGGACAATTATGTCTCCATAACAAAAGTAGAGACCCGCATGCTTCCAGTCTCACGTACGAGCAATATATAGCCACTCAAGAACATGGCCATAAACGCCGCCAGATGGAGCAGTCGATCAATGTCTGGCACAAGTTCCCAGCCCCAGCTATTGAACTGGACTTCCTCCAGGATCAACCAATAGCTGCCCCTATGCCTTCAAGACTCCATCAATGGAAAGTTCATGGGCCCGCGTGGAATATCCATAGATTTTCTCTCTCGGGAAAAAGCTTTGATCCATTCAGAATATGGGACAAGCTGTTTTAGAGATATATCATTCGAATACTCTTGGGACTGATCGATGAGTTGCTTCACTAAGGGAGGAGTCCTCTCTTCGTTATCCCACACAGAGGGGGGATGCAATAATTCGCCATACATGCCTCAAAAAATTTGGACCCCTGAAATCTGGAAGATATCCCAAAGAATGATACCTACCTCCCCATGGACTAGATGGAATGTGTTCAGATCTGGACTCCAACGGCTCATAAGATTCTTGGAAAAGGCCTGGGGGTGATGAGTATAGGTCTGGGACATCTAGAAAGATTCATATAGACTCACTACTCGCAATTACACTTCAAAATCCACACAGATCTGGCGAACCCAGAAGGGCCACCCACAATCTAATGACTTAAATGCCCCTCTGGGCCGGAGGTCCCGGTCCGCTGACCAGTCACGTTGGTGGTTTACCATAGCATTGTAGGAAATGCTTCAGTAATAATGAATTGCCCCATCCTGCTGATGTTGTTCTCCTATCAGGGACACATGAAGGTGATTCAGCACAAACCTGGTAGCTGTATCCCTTAGGGTAGGCCACCCTCTGGTGGTTATCACAACTCGAGGGATAATACTGGTAAATATCCATGCTATGGGATTATTGTCACAAGATAGCACTAGAATCAGTGTATCGGACAATAAACCAAGCCTATAGGAAGGAAGGCTGTTAGAAAAGGGGTACTCCCACTGTGACTCGGAGAGCAAGTTTGCAAGGAGGGGGTACAGTGGAGTATGGAAGGCTCCATCATGAATAGAGCTAGCCATATCCTTTAAGTGTTGATCACCAATTAGAAGATGCTCGGTAGAAGGCCTGGGCACAGGTTAAGGAAAAACCATATTTTCTCCATGCATTATAAAACCAGGCAAATAGTTAGTCGAGAATAATAAAATCTGGAAAAAAATACCAAGTATTTGAAAAAGGCTTCTCTCAAGGAGCCTCCATGAAAAAATCCACAAGTTGGCCTCAAAAGGGATCGTTTGTGACGACTGCATCCCCCAAACCAGCCCTACATGGAGGAAGTCCGCAGCACTCTGGCCCATGGAGCTTTGTCCAGCAAGCCACGAACTAGGATGCTCTATTAAATCTCAATCCTAGATTTAAATGTTTATGTTCGAAAGACTTAATAAATTTCAAAGTCTAGATTATTCCAGTCCGCAGACCATCCAAAACCGCATAGAGATTTCTTATGTGTCCCAACAAGACTTACCTTTTAATTTATTAAATGTTTTAGTTCACATCTAGGAGATTGGTCCATAGTTGGAGGCAAGCCCGAATGAGGAACGTTCCGCAAAAACGGAAGGTGGTTCACGGACGAGGAGTTTCACGAAGGAGCAGGCATGAAGAGATAAATAGAGTCCTCTGTTTTCGCAAAGAATCCAGTAAAAGTCAAGGGTAAGGGCTCCCTTATTTATACTCATGGTCCCCTACCGGGTCCACTCCTATACCGTAAACTATCCATGTTTCAGGACCACTCTACAATGGAGTAGCCTCCTCTTCGTTCCGATCAAAACCCATTCCGATGGGGGGCATTATTAGGGTCATGAAAAATCCGCAAAGGAGAATGGGAATCCCCCTTAATTTGAGAAAGGATTCTACCCAATTTCCCTCAAATAATTGGGAAAAAATATGGAGAATGATCAAATTGGAAAAGGACTGACCGGTCCACGTATCGGTTCAACATCGATGGTACACGACCGGTTCAGCAAGCCACACCCTCCGCGGAATAGTGTAGTTCGCAAAAGGGAGGTGGGAACTCCTCTGTGGGCACAAAGTAGGATGAGTGCCAGGCTGGTCCACCATAACGAACCTCCACAGCCACGAGATGTTCCAACTATCCCAGAACGCATATTCTGTCATTCGCGGAACAGAGGTGGAGCTCTGCACGGCCACAAACCACAAATTTGGTTCACGGATGAGGTTCATTCAATGCCCCCGCATGTTTTGGATTGATCAAGTCATCCATCAACCAGGTTTTTGGTCATGGGCCTCCACAAAAGGTGCCGCATGACCATAGATACATTTATTTACCCCTCTCTAAAAGGACATTGAGGGGGAGAAGAAGGGGATCGATCAGATTCTGGTGGAAGAATTCCGATGGAAGGAGCTTAGGATTTTGTGAACAATGAAGTTCAATATGAAACTGGAAACAAATTAATATAGAACTGGAAAATGCATAAAAAATTGTTGAACCGTTAAATTAAAATAAAAACTGTGAGCCATGGCCCCTCCTCGGATGTACTCCCTGAGGAACATATATTTTATTTGACTTTTTTGATTTGATGCACCGCGTAACACCCTCCTATGCGGGTGAAGCCCTGACCGGAAAACCCCCAACCGACATCACCCTTGGCCGCCACTTCTTGCGTAGACTCCCCCACGTACCAACCTGGTACGTAGGCTGAACCGGAAGCCGCGTACCACCCTGGTACGTGGGATTCCTATCAGTTAGTGTATAACCCCAGTATGCGGATGACCTCTCCATCCGCGTAGCACCCCCCTACGCGAAGGGCTCCACTCCTCATGTACCCATGTGGCCCACCAACTCCTTCGGTGTTCCCATTCCCCAATCCGGATAAAACCCTTCCAACCTTTCCCGATCCTTTGTAATCCCTTCATTGGACTATTCATCGGCCCTGAGCCAAGGCCTCTACCAAAGCCACTGGACCCGTATGATGAAACATTCAGGTGAACCAGCGCGCCACTTTGAGGTCACATTCCCACGGTAGGCGACGACAAAGGGGTTTCCCCATCCCTTGAGTGGATTACAGAGGCATTCCCGGGTTCCCATTCCCACGGTAGTGCAGGGTCCGAGCCCGGAAGTCCCCTTTCTGCCTCTCCACTTGCCAGGATTGAGGGAACCCGCTTGGGTTCCCCTTTGACGATCACCGGTGGTGAGCGCTTTTCCCCTCTCCTTGGAGTGGATGGGTATCCCTCTTGGAGTAAGCCCCACACCAGCCTCGCCAGAAGCCAATAGCCCTTCCCCTCTCATCACAGAAGGTTCATTGCTCCACTACATGACTCCTACCTTCCTAAAACATCAGGGAGAAGGATAGTCAAGTAGTCCCGGCCTCCTCCACCGCTCGTCGTCTTCCTCTCCTTCCATCGGTAGGAAGAATCTGTGAGGATTTCAATGTCTGTCACATTCTATTGTTTCTCACACCGAGCATGACTCACACGAGCTTAGAGATTTGTGATGGTCACGGTGTCCGCATGATGGCGGTGGATCAACGAACTACGTGAGTTTTGACCCCTATCTCATAAGTGGGTCATAGGATGCCTCCTCGAGGTTCAATCCCAATAACAAGAAACTCTCACATGTAAGCCCTAATATTCCAAGAAATAAGTTGACTTCTATTCCTGACCAACCGAGATACATAAAAAACCTCCCCGATGTTCAAGCCCAATATCTAAGTCGGGTACAAATCTGTCCCTATCAGACCATGTCCTTATAGTCCAGCAGGACCACCTCTGGGCCCAGGAAATCACTTCCCTTGGGTCTTTCGGGCCACTTCAGCATAAGTCCCAGACCAAATTTGACTGGGCATCTCTCGCCCGGAGGTCCTTGCCACATGACATTGAACTGTATGGATGGGTCCTTGTCGCACGACCTTAAAAGGTGATGTGTCCCATAAAGTGGCACCGAAATACGTGGATTATGATTCATCTCATGAAGATACGTAGGAAGCTCGTATCACAGGTTCGATTCAAACGCTCAAGTCATTGTCTGCCCCCTAGATGACAATAAACTCCAGAGTTCCCAGTTATGTGGCTTTAAACCAGTGTCGTCTCAATGAGTCCAAATTCCTCAGAGTCATTTATCCAATGAGGGATGGTAAAGCATAGCCCTAAATGATTCCAAATCCCTGTGTTTAGTTAACCATTGCCGACCAGGAGTAATCCATGGATACAATGCTTGGGTATAAACCAAAGATTCACGAACATATGAATACATCTTAGATCTGTAAGAGCGTCCCAGAATAGAAAATAATTCCCCCCCAAAAGGTGAGATGATCCTGACTTCCCATCCTCTCGACCAATGTGAGTTCTTAAGCATCACTTGACAAATCACCCAGTGAACACCTTCCATTGGAAAGCAGGTCCATGTATCGTTAGATATGGAACCGTTGGGCGTTTCGAAACGGAAACGGTGCACATGATATGTGTGATTAAGAAGAACCAAACATTCTCTAATCAACCATTGGGCAATACACGTCTTCCTAGCCTCGGTCGAAACAATACTCAACAACCATTTGATAGTCACATTACCCTTTTCGATTCCTATATATACCCTTATATACTTATCTATTAATTTATTCATATAATTCCTTCAATATTTCTATCATATTTATAATGTTTTGTATTTTTTATATAGATAAACTCTTTGTAATTTCAAATGTTTGTTTATTTTTTTTCATTCCTTCAAGATTTTGAATTTCATATAATTTATTTTATTCTTGAGATTAATTCTTTCAAAATAAAAGTAAAAGTATATTGAATTATGTTAAAAATATATTTTAATAAATTAATATTCCTAATTAAACATGGGATGTCATATAAATTCCCAAACAAAACATAAAAACAAAATAATATATGTTAATTCATATTTCTCTTTGAGTAAACCAATCACTAATTGAAATCAATGATGAGACAACATCATATTCATTTATCTTTCAAAAATAATTTTAAACTACCGTAATCCCTTACAGTTCTATCTTAAAATTCAATTTTCTTAAGGGAATAAACAATATACTATATATATTTACAATCAAACTAAAGAAAAATTTTATAGGAAATTTACGATGGCTCTCTAACATTTATAAACTAATATATGGAAATTTTAAAGAATTAAATAATTCAATATGGTGGTAATTAATAAAATAGATATAAGTAATCAATTTGACTATTTCATCACTTATTCTTAAACTATTCATAAGCATCTAATCATTTCAAGGATTATAACTCATGTTAATAATAAACATATACCAAACCTTCACTTAAGTCTATGATATAATTTCCAAAACTCATGAAATATCATTATAAAACATGGGGTTCTATTAATTTGGATAAAAATTTTTCCAAAAAATTATAAATTCAGGTAATATTTATTTAATTTAACAATGAAAATACATTCTTAATTTATTCAAATTAGACAACCCTAAATATTCAAAATTTGGATCATTACAGTTATCCAACTTCACTAGTCATGGTGATAATTTCAGCGTAATATACAATCACAACAAGAAAAATCCATCATTACACCAAAATATCTTCCCAATATCATTGAAAATATATTATTATATTACTATTTTATCCATTAATAAAAATATATAAACCTAAATACTACTAACATTGGTTAGTCAATTGTTTCTCAACAACCTGTAAGTGACCTAGCTGGTCATCATCATTCTACTGTTAGAGCTATTATCTAAGTGGTCACATATCTAATATGAAAACTCATACCACCATTACCAATATTTAAAAATGGTCAAGTATCAATCAAATATTCATACCAATATATCTAATTTAAATGTTCTTGAATACATATAGATGTACCTTTTATGACTAATCCATACCCCAGACTAAAACATGCCAAATACAGAGTAACTCTAAATTGGAGAAAGTAATCAATTATTCTAACCATATTAAATTATTAAATACTATAATCCAATTGTATAGATAATGAAATTAAATATAATATGAATATAGTAATTTTATCTCCCCTTTATTTCAACGCTATAAATTTTGTTTTGTATTTTATGTTAAAGTTAAGTTTAGAACTTGTATAAAAAATTTGACATCTCAATTCTGGAAATTTATTTAGGGATCAATTATAAAAAAAACACAAATAATATTATATTTTGTATATATATTACTATGAAAAATAAAAATATTAAATAATCATACAACAATTTCCCTTGAACCTTAATCTATACATCATATCACATATTTTTTCAGAAAAATTACACTTACTAATATAGTGAATTATATATAATTATGATATATTATATAAGTCAATAGAAAAGTCATGATAATAAAATATATTAGGAAACATTATATGGAATCCGATCATCTAAATTTTTTGGAATACATTATTTGTTATCATCTCCTTCATAAAATTTCACAAATCTTTTAACAACAAGTAATATCATATAAAAAAGTATTCTTATAACTATGTATTTACTTAGTAGGAAATGATTATAAATAATTATATTTCACATATATTCCATCACATAAAATCATATAAACTAATTAATCCAAGTAACATTAAAAAAAATCATAAAATTTATCATAACCATGATCTAGCTTATTCCATCTAAAGAGATAATATTTTGGAATTGACATAGGGGAAAATCACTTATACATAGATCCAAAAATGCTTATCATGTCCTAATCAACCAAAGTTGGTGTTTTAATTAGTGATAACTCAATGGTTCCAACTCTCAAATTCATGAATAATTCCTTGAAATATTAATTATCACATTATTAAGAAATTCAAAATTTTAATTAATTCATGGTAAGATAGAAATTCCAAAGATTTTTAAAGAATATTTATTCTTGTATGAAAAAGGAAATAACCACCACTAAAGAAGATCACAATATATATATCTTCCCAACTATTTTGGAGATATCCACACTGAAAATCACAATAAAGAAACCCCAAAATAGATCATTTGTTATCACATTCCCAACTATTATGTCACAAGAACTAATATATAATGCACCATCCCAATCATTGAGAACACTATCCACTATTTCCCTAAGAAATCTATATATAGTCAATAATTTACATTTAATAATAATATTTTTCAATGACCTTAAATCATATAATATTGACATTCATAAATCTTATATTCGTATTTTACATGAAAAAATATCCTCAAATTTAATCAAATCATGGTATGTATAGAACCATGAAATAAATATTTCAGATACATTATTCACCTTCATTTATACAAAGAGTGTGTTAATGTATAATTATTTGATCTTTATTCACAAATTATAATAACATTAAGGTTTATGTATCTCTACCATAAAATTTTCAAAGTCCACTTTCATGAATAAATAGACTGATGTTCTTTAATTATGATCATATAATTCATCCATTTTAATCCTTAGTATTTTCATACTCTAATATTTTTTCTTTTATCTATCACTAGTGTTTCATGAATTGAATTATTAGTGAGGGAAAACCCAATTACACCTTTAATTGGTCTGAGTATAGTGACTAGAACTAGGTAATAGAGACAAAAAAAATAGATTCCACTACTTCTAAATATAGAAATTATCATACTAACATGAAGCATACATTACATTAATATAAATAAATATTCAATAATTCAATATATAACATAAATAAGTGGAAAAAATTTTCACTATAAAATAAAATATATCCATCAAATTCAGAATACAAATAACTAATCCCAAAAAATATAATGAAATATAAAATGAATATGGATGGAAGAAATGTGATCACTTAGAATAAAACTCCATGTTATTAAATATCATGTATTTTAAAATTATAAAGTGTCTATGAACATATCTGAGCTAATTTTTTTGATATTCATGAATAGTATTATGAAAATAAACATGTTTGCGAGTAATAATACTCTTAATAGTTATCCATGGTAGTGAGAAAACTTCCCATCAGTCACTATTTTCAATGTAAAACATAAATATATAATCTTGAAACAAATAAAAATACCTTAATCATATATCATTAATTAAATTACATCAATATCTATGACTTTTTTCTTATCTTGGATACCAATAGATCAATACACTCATGATCACTAAATAATAGTGTATTTATGTCAATATATTACTCATACTTTATAATATCATAATTATAAGGGTCCCTATAAACTACATCCTACTAGAGGCCACCAAGAACCTAATCCCCAACCCATGCCACAATGGGACTCATGGTTACCTAGAGAGTAGTAGTGTTCATAACACTCTACCCATCTAGAGAATCATTATAGTCCTCCATTAATGAATTCAATAAACCATTTAGAAAAAATAAAGATGATAGTCAAATAAAATAAAAATATAGCATAAAATAACTATATCATATTATTTTTCCAATGTTAAGAAGAAAAAATAGAAATGGGTGAATTTGCCTTTTAAAAATAATTTAAAGTTATATTAAAGTTTTAATGTAAATTTTGTAGTTATAAAGAAAAAGAACACATGAGTATTTTATTGTATATTGGATCTAAATGATCCCTATCCACTCTTCAACCATTTCACGAACTGACAGCGATGAAACACACTATAACCAATATAATAGAATCGTACAATGACCTTTTCCCACCTAGAGTCACAATCCAACTAAAAATCCTTTTTTTCGTAGTGGATGATACCCATACCAATGTTTCCTTTTTAGAAATTAAGGCACAACCCAAATATTTTTACTTCCTCCCTATGGGAACAACCCAATGCCTGAATTTTTTGGGAGTCACAACCCAATTACATAAATTTTAAAGTTTACATTAACCTATTACAACTATGCACACAAAAAATAAATAGAAATAATTAAAAACATATTACTAGGTGAATGATTCATAGTACGAGTGTCAAGGAAGCATGTCACTCTCCATCATCAAAGGATTAAATGATTGTATTTTAGCTAAGTGTAGTAGTAGAACACCAAAGTATATCACACTTATATAGATCATGAATTTCATGTACCTAATATTTGTTGATCTTGATCTATCTAACTCCATGTATATGGTGTTTACTTTTTCATAGTTGATTTCAAATTTCAAATATATTGTACTTTTTTAATTCCCAATGATTCATGTAATTTCTTCATTAAATGCTTATAAATAATATACCAACATAGGTTAATTTGATAATATATAAAATTAAAAACATAATTTATAGAGATAAAAAATTATAATAATTAATAAAAAACCAATAAATAATAATAATCAACATTAAGTCCCTTGAAAAATTCACATAAAGAACATGGGATAAATTTTTTACATTCCAACAACACTTAATTAGGAACTCATATTTCCAATGAAAAAAATGTGAAACTTCAACCCAAGTGATGAGAATTTAATCTTATATAAAATTATTCCTAATAGAATATTATATTATTAATTTAATTAATAAATATTTAGTTAATAATTAACTTCATATAAATGTGTGAAATAATCATGTAATACTTCAAAATATAAAAGTATAAACAAAATAGAGCATGTATTAATAAAAAATATAAAAAAAAGAAACTAATGACCATATATAGGTTATAGGTTGGTTCCACACTTTGTTAAATTTGAATACTTGGTCACTTTATTATTTCTTATAAAATTAGTATATATTTTAATGTAGTATGTTTATTTTTTTTCACGTGGCAGGTACATTTTTTTCACGCAGTAGGTAAATTTTTATCTGTTAGTAGGTAGATTTTTTGTCATGTGGAAAGTACAATTTTGTTAAAGTGATAGTTTAATTTTTCATCATGTGGTAATTATAGACTTAACCAAATTTTCACTCATGGTCAATACTCACATTCACTTCTTGACTACCAAATTTTCACTCATAGTCAGTACTCATGGTCACTTTCAGATATTGCTAAATTTTTACTCGAAATCATAAATTATGCTCACTTCCAGATTTTTCTAAATTTTCACTCATGTCCAGTACTCACAGTCACATCAAGACTTTGATAAATTTCACTCATGTATATTACTCTTGGTAAATTCTAGTATTTTACTTCTTTCTTCTCATGAATACATACAAACTTTTCTAAAATTTTATTCATGATTAGAACTCATGGACACTTCTTGACTTTTCCTAATTTTCACTCACGGTTAGTACCCATTGTCACATTTAGGAAATTACATATTTTAAATCACAGTCAAAAAATGGAATTAGTGTAATTATCAATAATACTAATTAATATGATCAATGATCATATTAACTCATATATCTCATACCATTATAAATTCGATATTTTATGAATCACCCTAGATGCAATATCATTTATAACCAAAGAATTAACTCTACAACTTATCTACCCAAAACTAAGTTATTTGTGAGGGAAAACAATAATTAATTATCACATAATATTTCACCTTGATATTATAACCATAAGTGATAAAGATAGTAAACACTTGATTGATTTCTTATTTACATCAAAATCTAAACATTGGGTTCGAATAATAATTAATTTTTGTGTATAATTTTTTATTCCTAATGAATGTCTAAGAGTGAGCATGAGAAGTGGTAAAAAAATGTGTTTTATCTATATCTAAAGAAATGGGAGAAAATATATTAGATTATCAGATACAGTCAGTTTTCTAAAACATTGAAAATTTGGCGAGTTTGAGAGAATAAACTCTAGCGTATAGTCATCATTAACATCCACAAACCATGAAAATTCTCGTCCTTACAAAGGAATAATACTTCTAGATGGGGTTTAAAGAGGGTATATTGAATAAAAAAGACAACATTTAATGATATTTTTATTGGTTATTAGAAAAATCATATCCTCCACACAGAATATAAAAGTGATAAATCATAAGAATTGTTTTACTTAGCTTACCCTCACTAGAATAATTCAAAGTTGTATACAATGACGGTGGGAAGATATACAAAAATAAACATAGAAGGATTCTTTTACATGTTTTAAGGTTGAATAATTATACCTTTATATTTATAAGAACTGAAAAAAATAAAAACCTCACTACTATATTTATGAATAAATACTCACTTCCCCTCAAGAGTATTTGTTTAATCTGAAAAATCAAAGTAAAATGAGTAATTCTTCATTTGTATAGCAGTCTACTCTATCCTTATTAAAATTAGGATTATCATCATTCTCATTTTTTAGATATAATATTTATAGAAAAATTTAATTTAGTTCATCTATTATTAAATATCAATAGTTTATTGAGCTCCCAAAATAAAATTTCTTCTAAAAAATATTCACCTTTATTTCCTCTTATTGAGACACGATCAATGACTAAGATATTTTCTTGTTTTCTAAAACTGAAATGGTAATGAAACGTATCGATACCACTTAATAAATAGTAAAAGAAATTCAATATGGTCTAAATAAATATAATTATTTCATTCCATGAACATAAAGTTTAATGAATTTTTAATTTTTCTAAATCCATATATCGTGGTCTCATTATGGCGTAACAAAAAGTATTACAATGTAACACCTTTAAACTCTATGGTCTTCTGAAAGTCAAAACTTATTATATATATAACCCTTGTAAATTAAATTTTTAAAAAAAGTTTAAAGTCTATTTGAACAATTCTTTATCATGTAAGAATAATCATCATGGTGAAATCCTCCTTTTGTGGCCTTTAATTATGGAGAAAGCCATAGGTTATAATGATTAGCCCTTTGCACCCTTATTAAAAAAATTCTCAAATGAAAAATCATTGTGTTTTGTTTTATTATAAGAACATTCCCACAATATTTAGAGTTTTTCCACTCTTCAAGACTCATTACTAAATAATAAATCAAGATATAATTTAACTTTGGTTATTAAACATCGATTTCTAGTAAATATCTCAATTTAAATTTGACTTCCATGCCATAATAACCATTAAATTAAATTTATACCATAATATTTAGAAATGTAATAAATATTTATATCATTGTGCATTGTTTATTATGGCATTATTTTTAATTATATAAATATATCCTCTTTACCTTCCATAAACATCTGAAACACAAAAAATTGACACTCCATGTTATTTTCATTATTATTTTTGAATTATTTGTAATCAATATTTCATTAGTTTAACCAAACCAGAATATACTATTGGATTTTTACTAACAATCACCAAATTGGTTATATTTAAAATACTATTATTTTAAAATATAAAGAATCTTTTTACCATTTTCAAACACCTCGGATAGAACTATGAAAGCATTTGGAAGACATATCAAAAAACATAATAATTTCATTGATAATGTATTTAATTATTCATATTCTATTCAATATAATTTGAAATAAGTCATACTTTTCATAAAAAATAGATGTTGAATTAATATTCCATTAATTCCACATATTCCCTAAATATGTATTCTTAATCACATATTGCATCCACTCATAAACTATACCTTATTATGATCCTAAACTACATATTTTCCCTATGTTAAAACATTTTGGTTCTCTACCCTAAGTCATTTATTCTTGATAATTTGGTCTTATAATTTTAATAATTCCATTGAGAGAAAACACATAAGTTACAGAAAGAGTAATTCTAAAGCATACGTCATTATAATTTAAGCCACACTTTTATCACTCCCTTGGAATCTATTTATTATCTCCCCCTTTATCAATAAACACAAGGAAAATTTATTCCATCATTTAAATCAATAAATCAATAATTAAGTCCATGAGAGAAAAACTATATATCCATAATCTCATTTAGATTGAAAACACACTTTCTAATATTTATAAAATAATGAAAATAATTTAAAAAATTATAGAAGGAAAAATATAATTAAGGGAGTGAGGGTCTCTTATCTATGAAATCAAGTGGGTGGAGAGGATTGAACCCAATGATCCGATCAATGTTCCACAAAACTCTCATAGGATAATATCTTAATTATAATATATACAATATCATCTTGATTAGGCACATAATCCTAGTTCATTATCACTTTTTTTAAAAATATGATTGATAAAGTGTTACTCCATCATATTTTATTACCCCCAAATGATGGAATATATTTTTTTATATTTATAAGAATAGATTTATCATTATTAATTATAATTTGAGAATGTTTCAGACTACTATTATAATTATTATACTATTTCATTCATTGAAGATCATTAAAATATTTATTAATGGAAATATAATAAAAATATATAGTAGTAAATAATATACAATATTTCCTTTTATATATCAAAGAATTCTATAAATATTAAAGATAAAATGAACATCCTAAATTTCACATTTTATCACCCACTAAACAAGACCAATTGACATCTATATTTTCTAGAAAATCATTCTACTATGATTCATGATAAAAAAAATATAAAATACACCATGACATGATAAATTCATCTATTCTACCCCCCACAAAAAAACTGTATTTACTTGTGATTTATTTGTAATGTAATTTCATGATATGTTGAAAATACAATTTCATGTCTACATATTGTTAGGTACAAATTCATCTTATTAATAATTAGTTTTCTCATATCTTTACTTTCCAATTTTTAAAATTCTATCACCACTTATTTAAAATAATTAAATTATGATATTAATGTTTGATACATTCAATATAAAATTTTAAAAACAATAAAAAACAATAATTCACCAATAATATATATGTTGGATTGTCTCTTCAATTTTTTTAATTCTTATATTGAGTTTCATTTTTTTGTCTAAAAATAATGTCATCTATATAGATTAGAACTATCAAACATTTATTATACACTTTTTTATATAAAGTCATTGTCCAACTCTTCCATACTAAAATGAAAGATTATTGATATGTTTCTCAAGTCTAAAAAACTAATATCTTGGTTCTTACATCAGTTGGTATAGATTATTATTCAAATGAAAAATTTTGTTCACATTTTCTTGATAGTAAAATTATTCTATTATTAAATGTAGTCCTCATTTATTAATACATTTCTTAAAAAATGGATTCAACTACCATTTAGAATACCTTGAATTTTTTTTGGACAATATATCTTAGAATAATATTTTAAATTTAAATATTTTCATGATAGAAAATTTCATATCCACATCAATTAATTTACTATTAGAGTAACATTTTTACACAAATCATTACATGTTTTGAAACACGATTCCTTTTTAATTTGATATTTGTAAAATACAATTTGTTTTTGATAACATTTATATCTAGAAGCTAGGAAAAAATATATCATGTTTGATTATTTTCAATTTGGTGAAGATATTCATTGATAAACTTGATCAATCTTTCATATATAAATGAGTCCTACCAAATTTTAAGCTTTACTTATGATAAAACAATTGTTTTCAATAAATACTTTATCCTTTGTTTTTTCATCATAGTTTTGGTATCACTAATAAAATATTGTTCAATTTTTTTATTAAGTCTTTTTTATTTTATTGATGTTAAATAAATTGATCCAACATCCCAATCATTAGTGTCTTTATTTGAATCAATTCATATCTCTTACTCACTACCTGAACTGAAAAAATCCTTAACCATTTCTTCTTAAATTTGTTTATAGATTTTTTGAAGACAAATTTGATTCTGGAAAAATTATAACATGGCTATCAAAATTTTTTCAAATATTCTTCTTAAAAAATTATGATTTTATTTTTGATGAGTTCCTAATAAATATTCCTCTATCCTCTTAAGATTCAATGTTTATGTGTATATTCTTCTTATTGAAAATAATATATTTAATTTTAAAGATGAAAAATCATTTTAATGTCAACTTCTCGACATGAAACATTTTTTATGTGGTTTTTTTCTCACCTATAAATAAAAATGAAATATTTTTTTAATATATATCAATACCAAGAACACATTTTTTGCATCTATAGACCAACTCACCTCTACCCTGGCCAGACTAAATAGAAACGAATCTCAGGTGTAATTCCCCATATGCTATAGGCTACCAATTAATGATGAGGGTCTCGAGTGAAAACATATAGAAGTTGTATCCTCTTATATAGGTAACTATGAACAATATTGTAAGAAATAGAATGGTTCATTACCAAATTATAATAAGATAAAACTATATAAAATATGTTTTTAGAAAATAAATGACTAAAATTCCTATTAAGTAATATAAATATAACCTGGATAAAATGTTGGATGATTATATAGATAAATATTTAAAATGTATAAAAAAACTAAAAAATGGAATTGAGGTTCCACTGAGTCCATATAAAATATAAAACTGTCAATATCCCATATAAATTCACCTCAACACCAGCCACTATGTTCTAATGGTAGGGTCCTTTCCCTTTTCTGTTCACGAGTCATGAATTCCAGATTTTTCTTAGAGGGCCTATATAGGGTGTGAATTTGGTCTTTATAAGACAACACTAATGGTATCCTTAGATAATATCAAAAAATTTGTAAGTTCATGGAAAGTGTAAATTATGAATATAATAGTAAATAACATTGATCCATAATGTGATCAACTAGCCCCTGATGAGGAACCAACCCGATACGACCAGTGCTAGAATGTGATGATGTTCTCATGGTCTAAAAACACACTAAAGGAAAAGAATATAAAATCTTTATCAAATGATATTGGAAAAAAGTGATTTCAAAACTTGTAGAGTCATAGTTAATTATTCATCATCGAAACCATGTCCCAACAACCATCCCTCGTGATTTTTATCACAGATGACCCAAAGAATTCCTATACATGGTGACCATCCTACTCCCAACCAATGATCAAAATCACTAAAAAATCTTACAGAAAACATATAAAGTTTATCCCACCTTTATTTCATTGATAAACCTAACAAACCTATAAAAAAACTATAGAGGATCACTCTAGTAATCTAGTGGTCATCACCACCCTCTAGGTCCCTCTGTGTGCACGTGCACCCAAAAGCCTCAACCCCTACAGTGAGTGGAATCACCAATATATTATGGTCACAACTAGGTGAAACTTAGTCTCCCAAATAAATTAATGATATATCACCATCATATTATACCATTGAATCACATCATGGATGATTACAAGATCCATATAAAATATAAGAAACTGGAAGAACTAGTCATAAACCATGTTCCATTACATTTAACACCACACATCATGCCTCGACATAGCTCCACCCTAACCAAAATTACATAGTATAAAAAAAATATAAGGAATCCCACTTATATCTAAAAGACGTGAAATGGTACTGATTCCATGCAGTCTCTCAGTCCCACCACATCCATAAAATATATAGTGTGAAAAAAACATACAATAAAAGAAGCATTTATAAATCACCTTCTTTGATCATATAAGACTATAGTTATCAATTATCCTATGTTGATTTTTCCATAATTGGTAGATTCATTAAAATATAAAAAAATTCCTAGAATTAGTGTTTTTTTGTAAGAAATAAATAAATAGTGAAAAAATATAGAACATATTAAAAAGAAATGGTATCTATATTTATCTAAATACCCTATGATAGAAAACATAATTAACAGTCTAAAATAATAGGAGGAATCTCCATTATATGAGATTAAAATAATAGAGGGATAGTAGATCAAGCTACCATGTGCTGTATTTCAAAATGAGGTCCCCCCTTATTTATTATTTTTAAATAATTAATAAAATGTAAAAATTAGGACAAAATGTTCAATGTGGAATCAACCGTATAGAAATTGTGTAATTTCATTACCCCGGGTTATACTATGACATGATCTTGTGAATAAAATCATAATTTACCTCACTAAATTCATATTCAAAAACAAAACTCTTCTCATGTTGGTCACTTTATAGTGTGACCCTACTCATCAGTACAAAACTACATCAATTGTCAGAGCTTTAGAGTTTTTTTCTACTACAACATAACCAAAACACCTAGGTCAAGACATCAAGATGAAATAAATGGGTTTCTTAATTACCAAGAACCTTTAGGAAAATTTAATTTTATATATCCCATGATCATGATACAATTAACTAGAATACATTGTAACCCTCTACCAATAGCAGTATTTTAGCTTTTTACTAGTCCAAAACCTATAATATAAACTCTTAGCCTCCTTTGATTCCCCCAAAATCCCTAACCGACCAAAATATGTACATTTAAGAAAAACATTGACCCATAAATCATCAACTAAAAATATAATCCATTTCAAACTCCACAAAAAAGAGAAACTCAACCATAAGACATTCCTAAAGAAAACATCAATCAAAAAGACTAAAATTAAAGAAAAAAATTCACCACATCCATTAAATAATGAGGATAACTTGAATGTATTAATATATTCACAATTACTTTGATGAGTAGAAATCAGGAGAAAAATTTAAACCATGTCCACATACCATTATAAGAATCCCCTACCTATTCATACTATAACATGTAGCATGGAGATAATACGATAACTGAACATCATCACAGGACCTACACTCACCAGTCATAAAACACATTGTCACTATGAATTTTACATGATGTCGAACCCAGAAACCATTTCTAGTTTGGTTTAGTTTACACATATTTCATTATTATTTAACACTTAAAACTATAATTATTATGATCACTATGTACCTCATACCATCAATAACTCTCCCTATTGTTTAAAAAATTTTTGTTTGATTATATACAACTAACCCAATCCCTAATTTTCAAATGCATGACCTCTTAATATTGTCACACTCTAGGTCAGCCACTTCCCCCCACTGATGATCAACATGTCCTCTACTATGGACTAAGAGCATAAATAAAATCCAGATGTTACCTCCCTACATTTCTCTCGGTCCCAGATTATAATTATAAGATTTACTGGATCCATAACCACTATTTAGTTTCAGATCATCTTTCTAAATTTCTCAAAATGTTCTATCTTTCTACAATCCCAACACTCCTTAGGTGGTCTGCTACAATGTTTCGGAATATAACCCCTCCTAACATATTTATAACATTAATAAAATTATCAATTTCAACATTGAAAAGAGGATACCCATCTCCAATCACCCTATTTATAATTATAGTATCACCTCTTCCTACCATATTAATCCTGATTAGAACCATCACCTATCACTATTTTTTGATTGAGTACAATAACATCAATCAAGTTGCAATATTCTATCAAATATGGTTTTTTTAATAAGAAAATTATTTCAATCATGAGATAATATCATACACTCTAATATAATTTTGATAACCGCTCTCAAATCATTTCACCCTAGAGATATCATCTCTAACTAACATAAGTAAAAAATTTATTCTTTTTAAACTTGTCAACATTATACATGACTGACATATCCTCTTGAATCAATTGCATAAACTCATGTGATTTTTCCTCCTTCAGTATCTTTGGAAAGATGTTTTCAAATAAAAATTCCTTAGAAATGGTTCATATCATCATATACGATACACTAGCCAACAATTCTTTATCTTATCAGTGTTTTACAACTACCTTGAGGATTAATTAATAAAATTTCACCCTACACCCTATAGATATCTCAATATAATAAAAGAAGGAATAAATTAACTCTATTAAATACATGGATGACTGGGGTAAACCCTCTCTATTTAACCATGGAAGATGTTGTGACTATAAGACTCTATTTAAATACTCTAAAAATGGATTGAATCCATGATCCATTGGTCAACACTCTATATAAATTAATCCAAGACTACTCTTAACTAATATTAAAATAACTTATCTAGATCAATAATTTATCTTTCTCCCTTAGGACACTAACATGTGGCATGTTCTCAACATCTTTTATAGAGTCCCTAGAAGGTGCACATGAAGGTTGAACCATATCTCCTCCCTTACGAGAATCAGTATCTATAAAATCTAATAGCTTCTTATCACCACTATACTGGTAATCTAATGATGTCCATCAAGGTGGTCTATCATTTGATATCAAATACCATACGCAAAAAATATAGAATAACCCAAATACTATAATTAAGGAAATCTATAACCTGATGTGTATCCCACTAGCCTATACACATTCCTATCCATACCTATCACCAATAACATTTATCCTACTACCCATCCAAGAGTCAAGTACCATAAAAATAGATACAGGATCTACACAACCGATAATACCGTGAATAAAGATACCATCCTTAGTTGATTAAAATACCACCAAGAATATATACAATAAAACACTATTTGACATTTTTTTTTCATTTTTTTGTAATAGTAAAACTTAAGAAAACACATGTAATGTAAGTCCTAGATGTATGAAATTGTACGTAGATACCCATCCTTTTGACTTTATAGGCCAAAATAAAAATCCAAATCCAACTAACCATCAAAATACACATCATGTATTAAATTTAAATACCATGATATAAAAAACCCAAAGAAACATCTTAATATAATGTAATTCATTTCTCCTAAATAGAATATAGATACTTACCAATGTAGGTTAGGTATCCATGTCTAATATTACCTATAAATCCAACTTCTATTCCCAAATAACTGAATAAAAACTTGATTTATCATCATTTATAAGAATAGGGCCTACTATACCACAATCATCTATGCTCCAATACAAATTTTTAGTACCCCCAACCCATTTCACTTAAATCATTATCAAACTAGAGTTGAATAGATTTTAGGAAAGCCTTCTAATATGATAGAGGCTATTCACTAGTAGTGTGGTTGTAGAACATGATCATGGGGATAATATACCCTCCATTATTGGTTGATCAACATTAAATATCAATGATTCCGTATTGTAATTAAATGATTATGTCCTTATAATCCTCAAAATATCTGGGTGAATATCACATTTTTATTATATTAGTTAATTTTGGAACATAATATAAATACTACCTAAAATATTGATTTTCATAATTTGATTTACTTGATGAGATTTTATCTAATGGTTATAAAATAATTTATATTATTTGATAATATATAGGTTATGAAAGGTTGATACAATCCATGAAGGGATAGAAAATCAAGTAGGATATAAGGGAGATCATTGTTTAATATTAAATCCATACATAAAGAAACATATTTTGTGTTAGACCCCCATATTCCATTGTCAAGTCAATAATATCTCATGAAAATTTATGAGGATAGGATAGAACACCAATGCACACTGAGGTTGGCCCTTTCCTGCAGAATATCTCACTAATGCCAACTCAAACCCATATCTCAAAGTACACTAGAATCCAAGGAGAATTGTGTTGACTATCCAAGATAATTCCACATCGTAATATAGCCTAGTGGAATAACCTAGTGATATGATATTATCCAAATGAAACCCCAAAAAACACCCCATGTTATGTATATAATCCACCATTGTCTAGTATATTAAACATTTACATTTTTTGTAATAAAACATAACCCCACAATCAAATGTATCTTATAAAATCCATACAATTTACTATGTCATGTTATTCCCTTAGATGAAAACATGCCAATATAATATCAATTATAAATTTCCAAAATTATTATTTCAGCAAAGCCTCATGGTGACTCCAAATTAGATCTAAAGGGTAGATTAATCCCAATCATACAATGGCCATTGATTAAATGGGGATTACACATTGTTAAAAAGTGTGACCTGAAGGAACTATATGAGATTAACCATACTCACTACCTAACCAAATTAGGTAATTTCTTAATAAGAAGACTAAGTGGTGAACAATGAAGGGAAAATAATATCCTTGATCTTCAGAAATGATTATTATATTCTTGATTCTTAAGAAGGATTGGAATGTGATTTAGGTATAAATAGTACTGAGATTCCACTATAAATAAGCTTCCCATCATGGGATTAATATATTGTTCTCATATTTGGATCGATATAGGTTTCACATAACAGGATTAATATAGAGTTCCCATCATGGGATAAATATATATCTCTTGATCCTAGAATTTTTATTTCTATAACTAAATTCATTATATTTATAATATAGTGTTTCGTTTCTCAACCTCAATCATATTTCTATTCCATCATTGTGAAAACTACATCCATGATCAAAGGGATCTGACAAAAGGGTTACTATAAGAGAGGTTTTATGATTTTATGAGGAAAAATCCGTTTAATTCATTTCTTCAAGTCCATTTTCAGATTATTATAGATATTATTATGGTGCAAGGGACATAATAGTTCTTCCCAACTAAAAATAATATTTTTTTTCTTTTTTCAACAACATTTGTATTATCTATTTCTTCATTCAACAATTCAATATATGATTGAACTAGTAGATTTTGTGATGAATGACTATAGTATAGTTGTAGTGGAGACTATAGGTTATTCACTTGGTTGAGGAGGGTATTACATATTTCTAAAAAAGGAGGTGAATGTGTAGTATACTCGAAGGGTCTTTGAGTGATATTTTCAATATCAAAATATAATGATAAGTGATTTTATCATCCGTATGATTGAGTATGTCCATTGATTTGGGTTGGGATTAACTAGAGTGTTAAAACTAAGGAACTAAACAATTCCAATCTAAGTAGTTACCCCTTTCTTCTGAATATTTTTTTTCTGTGCACTGGATTTTCATATTTTTATTATATTTTCATTTCACCATACTCATCATCTTTGTTATTTGATATTTCACAATATTTATTAAATAATTTTAAGTGATAAAATTGATATTATATAAGAAGTTTTACTCCTAAATAAAAAACCTACAGTCAACACACTTTTTACATTCAAAAGGTTTTAAATTATAAAATGGAACTAATTTTTTTGATAATGTTTGGTGACATTCCATTTTAGTGCAGTTTCTAGGGAAGCAACACACTTTTTTCCCTTTATCATGTTTTATTTTGAAAATCTAGAAACATTAAATAAGAAAACCATTAAATAATTATATATATATTAGAGTCACCAAAATTTATAAATGGTATAGTTGTATTTGTTTTATTGAAAAATAAATGGAGATTGGGGATCCACATATAAAGAGGAGGTATTAAAAGGATTTAATGAAGTAACAGAGGAGGGAAAAAATAATTATACCTGGAAGATTTAATAAATTAACTGATTAATATGTATAAATAATTTTCTAAATTAAAAATGTGGTAGAAGAAGGGATTCCATTATAATTACCTTTTATAGATTATGGATATATTTACAAAGTTTATGTTGTACTTGAAGTCTACCCATAACCCAAACATGTCTAGTACCTATCTAGGGTACACAAGGAGGAACAAGAAATACATTTAGACACATTAGAGGTAAATATAATAACTTTAGACACCCTTATTATTTTGTTTACTAAAATTTATTTTAAAATGAATTATCTCTACTTTTCTTACACAGATTCATTACTTACAGTGTCTAATATTGAATAAGTAGAGGATAATTTCCTAAAATTAGTGGATAATATTAGAGAGAAAATAGACCCAATAAATTTTCATATTAGGGAATATACAGATGATGAACAGTATTTAATATCACAATAATGATTATTGTTAATGCTGAGAAAAAATATAAGTTTAATCCAATCATGAATCATTTATCTCTAGTGGACATAATTACTGTAGATAAAGAATAATATGACCCACCATTAATCATGTGACCAACTCTATAAGTATAACACCAAAGGAGAAAATAAGTACTATATCTTATGGTTATACCAACTACTGAAAAGTTAATATCATTGGAGAAAAATAAATGTTTTTGTTCCTATAACATAAACCTAACTCCCCTTAAAATTGGAGATAACTTGCTACAATATCTTGTTATAGGTAGTCAAAACATAATACCTTAAGGGTTGAACCAAGAACCCTTTTCCTTCCTCTTTCTTTTTCTTAGTGTTTCATTAAATTATATTTTAACATTTACATTTTATTTTCTATTGAATATCATAGAGGGTATCATGGGTTGAAACATTGAAGATCAATTAATGAATATGTAATCAAAATAGGTCATGTAATACATATCAATTATTTCTATTATGTGTTTTCTAACATAAACAGAATTAAAGGAAAATTAGGATTGAACTTAATTGAGGATAGAATATAATAAAAATTTAGTGGAAAAGTACAATATATTTTAGTTAGGGATTTTTTTCTTTATTTTTATTCATTTTTTGGTTGTAATTGAGCATAACTGTGCAATAATAAAAATTTTAACTATTATTCATTAGTAAATGTAAATTTTAATTTTTATTGGAACATTAAAGTTATTGTTAATGTGATTTAAATCATTAACATTTAATTTGAGTATGAATGTAACTTTTAGTCAACTATAAATCATATTTTTATAAACACTATTCAATGTCAAAGCACATACCTGAGATTCTTTCATACATTTTTTACACATTATTTTCTAATATCTCATGATTAATAGAATATTAAAAAGTTATTTATTGTATGGAACATGTTGTAGTATATTTTAAAATAATAATAAAGACTTGTAAGTGTTAAAATTATAAAGGAATTTCTACCTAAAAATACTTTTCTAAACTATATTTTTAAACACATTTTTATATAATCTATTTTTGAGAATTAGAAACTATGAGTTACTTTGATGGGTTCTACAATATAAATTTAATATCATCACATATTTCCCTTTCATAAAATGCATGTAAATAGTGAGATGTATGTGTTGGGGGATTATTTTTCACAGAATATTTAGTAGCATCACATTTATTAGGAGAATTTATTAGTGTATAAATCTCTATAGGAAGTGGAGTCACACTAAATAGTTAAATACATTTACCCTTTATGCATCCAAAAAACCATTATCAGAATATTTGGAAAAAATAAAAGGTTCATAAGAAAGAATTATTCTATTTATCAAAGTCTAGTCTATGGATTTCCATAAAATATAGAATATATGATGTTAGTGACATTGAATGAAAGCTAGATATGGTTTTTAGTAATCTAAAAATATTATATCATGAATTTTACATAATTATTCTATCATAATATTTCAAGCCAATTTTTAAAACATTTAACAACTAACATTAAGCTATAGAAAAATACATGAAAAAGAACAATTGATTTTAAATCTCTCATATCATGTGATTTGAGTATTGAGAGGTCTCTCGAATAATATATTGTATCATTATTTAGGTGCTTCACTATTTTTTTGGGTTTAAACCTCTTCGTTTATCCTTATATTTTGTTGTTCTAAAAAATAATAGTGACCTTGGGGGTGTTTAGTTTTCAAGGAATTGAAATTTTAGAAAATGGATGTATTTTGGCATGATGAAGGTCCACCAACTAGTTGAAGAAAAGACACAAGGAAGATAGTATCCAAAATAGAAGCAATACAATTCTTCTAATCTTACTTTCTATATTATGGGGGCCAACAACTACATAATAGGCTTCTGGATTATTTTTTTCAAAGGAAGCATTTTAACTTCAATAGGATACCATATTTTTTTTATATTTCAAATCCATCGATCCTCACTTGACTTCTATAGATCTAAGGGCCTCTATTAGATTGTTTTGGACCACTCTATCTCTCTCTCTCTCTCTCAAATAAAGGGATATTTTAGTGCCAATGGCTGTGTTTTATTCCTACAAGTTAGTCTATAATTTTTAATACCATAGATCAATATTTTTTATTGCTTTCTTATATTAGAGAACTAAAAAATGAATTAGGGTTTATATAGGGTTATTGTCTAAATAGTGTTTATTAATGTGGAGATCCTTGGAAATTGAGGCTTATTACACCTAATGTGGTTGTCTTGTAGATATTACTTGTGGTCTTGATGATATTCCATATGTATATGATGTGTTATCTCACTCACATAATTTATTCTGGGAATTTTCAAATTTATAATTGAAATTTAATGCTAATTTTAATGTGTTATACTTTCACATCGACCATGATTAGTTCATTATATTTTATAGAATAGGACTTGGGCCATCCAGTATGGTGCACCAACCTTTGAATATCAAAATAGGGAATAAAATTGGAAACCTTAGGAGCACCTTATGCCTACCTAATGGCTATTTTACCTTTACAAGATTCATGGAACATACTCTAACTTCATGTGTTTTATTTTCAATAAGCATTTATAGCCCTTAGTGAATTATAGTGATTAAATTCCTTTAAGTGAAATTGTTTTATAAATTGGTTAATAATATGAAAAAATATAGTTATATACCTAGTTAAATGGTAATATTAATTATTATTATTTTTTTGTGGCCTTGATGTGTTAACAAGGATATATAATTCTTGTAATATCAATTATTATTATTGTGGAACCTTGATGTGTTCCAAGTATCATGTATACCTATATAACTATTTAAAATTGTTAGGGGACCTTAAAATATTCCAAGGATCTATAGTAATCATATTTTGGATTATTATAATTTGGGGGATTTGATATGATTCCATGGTTATGGTGTGTCTATTTATATATAAATTTGAATATAGTATTCTGGACAGAGACATCCAACACCGATAGAGGTATTTTTGGCTAACACTAGTTTTAACCATGGATCTCGGTGTTAATAGTATATATTTTATTTTTCAATTATTATTTTTCACATTATGTCATATATAAACATTAATATATACAAGTCTTATACTAGATATGTTTTATAAATTATTGGTGGTGAGCTGTTGAGATTTGTCCACTCCCTTATTCGGCCACCTTTTTTACCTGATCATATTTCTTAATTGTAGGTAAAGATAATTGTAAGGTACCTATGTTTGATATTTGACTGGGTTTTTTAGGATTAGTGCATAAACCATTAGACTATATGTTTCCTCAAAACCATTTTGGAATATGTTTGTATTTTTCTAGTTTATTGTATGGCATTCATATATTTAAGCATGGTAATAAATTTTTTATTTTTTGGAACATTCCTTAACGTGTACTTATGTTGGTATGTTTTAGATGTTATTGATTTTATTACTACTATTATTTGTACTCTGATCAAAGGGAATAACCTCCCTAATATATCCTCCTAAACCCTCATGACATTTTAATAGCCTCTAGCATATGAAGAGGTACACCTGATTCCATGTAGAGACTTGATTTAGTTTATTATGAGTAGGGAAGGTAGAGGATATTTTAATATGATATCCAAGTGATTTTTTATTTTTTTAATGCTTCGGATCGGTAGATAAGATATAGTATAATTTTGGGACTTTATACAAAATTTTTGCCTTGGAATCAGTATTTCATCTAATAGGAAATCCCAAGTCACCATGAGTGATATTTCTATTTTGGGTTTTCACACTATTATTGATTAAATTAATTGCAAGTGATACACATGATTTTCTGATTTCTTATTTATGAGATTTTACTAGTGGGTCGGTAAGAAAGGGGGGTGATTATAAATCCATCATGATAGACAAATAGTGATTTTACTTTTTAGTGTGATTAATTATAATAAGTAGACAAATAAAATTGATTCCCTTATAAATTTTAATTAATAGAATATAAATAAAACAATGTCATTCTCATTTTCACTTCTATTAAAGGTGATTTCTTAATTTTATTATAACACAGTTAGAGGCATTTGTTTTTAATTATAGATAAATTCCTCCATGCAGACTTTGGGTAGTACTTTGAGAGGGAGGTAATGAGAAAGTCTATTGTACTATTATATTTGAACCTACATTCACAATATAGAATACAAAAAATTACCAAATCCCTGAGAACTTATTATGAGCTATGTACTAAATGGATAGAGAAGCCCCCTAAGCTAAACCAACTATGTCAGGCCTCACCAAAGAGTTTCTGTTATAACACCCACTAAACTTCATGAGGGAAGGCATTCACCGAGAGATAGAAATCTGTATGGAATCAGTGCATACCATTTTTGACCATATAGATACTTCCCTATCATGGAGGGTAATAATTTAGGATTATATGATTTTAGGGTTAATGAATTGATGGTAGTATATTTTTTTAATGGTTGAAAAATATTTGGACATGACTTGGAAGGAATTCTAGACTAGGTTATTTGATTATATCTTTCAAGATACATTAAGGGTTCACAAGGTTAGGGAGTTTATGAAACCTGATTATGGAAGTATGCATGTGATAGAGTATGCCATCCATTTTATGTGAATGGAGAATTTCTCTCCAATTTTGTAAGGGTATGAGGTGAATTGTGTGAAGATCATTCTAGGGGACATTATATATAAGATTAGGTTGAAGGTGAGTGTATTTTACTTAATGACTTTTTCTATAGTGATAAACTTGGATCCTATCACCATGAGAAACCCAAATGAGTCCCCTTGTAGTGGAAAAACATTTTTCCATGAAATTTGGTAGTGAATATTCTAATGGTAGGAAGTGTTTCTACAATAATTACTTTTAAGATAGTAGTTGGTAGAGGAGTTAGTGTATTATGCCATAACGATGCTATCTATTTGGAAATGATGGACACATGTGAACTCAGTGTGATTTGATACTAGTAGAATGATGGTATTATGGTAATATGGAATACTTATAAAGGTTGTATATAAAACCGTCATGGTATTTTGATAATGAGATCTTTAGGAAACCAAAAAATTCTAGAATGTGGTTTTCAATACCGTAGCAGATAGGTAGTTAGAAATTTACAGGTTGTTCTAGATGTGGTAGGTGTTTTTTACCCCAGTGATATAGTAGTATATCTAGTAGAGTGGTGTAGCCCAAGAGAAACTGGTTATGTATTTGTAACACCATAATGTTTTATGATATTTATCCCTTTAAATAAATTTTATTTCATTGATATCTTACTTTACACACAACTCCATGCTTAAAAGGACCGAGATATGATATGGAATTATAATTATTTATATATTATTCATTGATTTTTTATTGGATTTATGGGTGTGAAAAAAATACTAAATAATTTTGAAAAACTATTGATTAAAATTTTATAAAATGAATTCATTAGTTTTCTATTGTTTATAAATTAATATAAAATCATTTGAAAGTAAAAAAGATATATTTTTCTAAAAAAAAGTTTTCATGTACATAGTGTGATTTTATATTAATAAATTAAAATATAACTATTGATGAATTATTTTAATTAAATTTTTAGATAATATTTTCAATAAAAAATGGGCTTTCAATCCTTGTATTCAGTCCACTTGGTATTGGGCCTTTGGGATATGTAATGGGTCTCCCTCTACCCACACTAAAGAGGTCTTTGATTTAAATAATAAATTGACACTTCAACCCCAACCTTTAAAAAAATGGCCACAAAAATATTCTTAAATATGAATAATAACCAAGGTAAAAAATTTATTTCAATAGTAAATGTTAGAAGGGTTTTATGGGGGGTTATAGTAAAGTGATATTAGCTAAAATGACCAAAAATCTTGTCTAAATACTATTTTATGAATATATTTTGATTATATCTCAGGGGTCCTTATGAAGAGACACACATGATGTTTTTAAGGAAGAATTATATGTTCTTACCAGTCTTTTTCATGTTTTTATCTTTTTATACCTAATATAAAGATATATTATACATAAAAAAATAATTAATCAACTATTCTAAATATATTGAGATGTTATTAATATTATGGGATAATATTTCCCACATTTATTCCAAAAAATGGGAAATGAGTGTAAAGCCAGTGCATACATATGGACTACTTCCTCCACATTGTAATATGATTCAATTTCCATCACCGTAATTCATGAAAGGTTATTATGATGTATTTAATATTTTTATGATATTTATGACATAATTATTCCTCTATAACCATAATATCTTATCTAATTTCTTATCATTCCATCTATTGGAAAAGTTATAATGATTCTCGTGACTACGTGTGGACTACCACCTTCATGAAGCAATGAGATTAATTTCTCATCAACACTTTGTATGAATAATAATAAAATATCATATGATAAATAAACATTGTAATTATTTCATTATTTATATTAATTTTCAGATAAAACCATTACGAAGGTGAAAGTATAAGAGCTATCAAATGAAACATTCACAGAAAACATACCAGTTTTCAACCGAATATTAATTTTAATGAAGGAATTTTTAATTAAAGGATAATTGGAAATTATAAAAGAATGATACTAGGTAATTTATATGATAATATTTTTCTTTATTATATTTATAGAAAAATATATATTTATAATATAGGATTTTTTAATGTGCACAAAGCATGAAGGGACTTGGAGTAAGGGTTTATGTTAAAATATCATTTCTTTTCGGGATTGTCTATGCTAAATTTCCATTGAGAAAAATTATATAGACCTTATCCTTTAAACCCCATATATTTTATTCTATTCTGTTTATTCCTTTATATTTATGAATAAGTACCATTTCCACTATTTTTTACATAAAATTATTGGGAAAATGTTTTTAAATAAAATTTTACCTTATTTTCTATTTGGTCGTTGAACATTTTCTTCTAAATCCATGTTCTTTAAAATTGGTTTCTATAATTTTTTACCTATTATTGAAATATTTGTAAACTTTAAACATAATTAAATTTTAATTTATTTAAAAATATTTAAATGTAATCATTTTAATGAAATTTTTTCTAAATATGTCATTTTTTACCTTTTATAAAAGTGTGAAGTGAATGTTCTCTTTTGATATATATAGCATGAAAAAAATTTCCCATAATCATAAATGTTTATTGATTTGAATCTTAATTTACAAGTTTCCATGTTTATTTTCAAATAATATTATTTCCTCAAAATTTTGTAAATTTTTAGTCAATATTTTATAAAAACAAAAAATTTTATCATGCTTTCAAAGAATGATTCAAATATTATTTTAAAGGTATTTTATTTCTATATAGACATAATTTTAAGGTTTTTTATGCTTCATTATAGATATTATATTATAATACCATACACATTCTTTCAATTTATAGATGATGATGATGATGATTTAATGATGATTATATGAAACTTGTGTCTTTCCCATAGTTTAACTAAGTAAGGTTAAATCCTTTATTAAACTCATTTCTCTTTTTGGGGGTTTGCAATGATGGAATGTTTTTTAAACTGGTTTCCTATCAAAATCTTATTATATAATGATATTATTAATGGTTGTGATAAAGTGGCACACATATGTATGTTTTTCATTATGTTATGGGTGGGAAAAAAATTATATAGCCTTACAATTCATTTGGTAAATATGTATATCACTTGGGATAATAAAGAATAGAATGAAGAGTTAACCTCATTCAGTATGGGAATTTGTGTAATAATATAGTCTTGGGAGTGAACCATGACTATATAAATAATAGAATGTAGAGTGAACCATATCCATTATGATAGTTATAGAAGACATACTTGACTAAGGAATTAATTTTCTATTATTTTATGTATTCCACAAACTTATATCTTATGATTATGATATGTTCTCATGGATCATTATTGATTGTTGAAGATCTTTCACACTTATGAATTAAGTGTTTTTTTATAAAAAATCTTTATACCTTGTTTTATTATTGATGATACATTACTAATTGTGTATGATTTTCATAAGATATGATCTGTTTCTTAAACCCTTATGATTATCTTAATCTCACCAATGACAATTAATTGATATCTCTAATGTTTACCCGTACTAATATTCTAAAATCACCCTTTCTTATATTTCTTTATTATCTAGGTTATGAAGAGTGGTATTAAGTATGAAATTTATACAAAAGGTATATGGGAGATGAACATTGTGGGATATGTTCAAGAAATTTTAAGAAATAGGTTGATTATGTATCTAGTATATAAAGACACTAAACTTTTAAGGTTCCATAGGATTGTATTATAATGAAATGTATTGACTTTCAACTAAAATGATATAATATTTATATATGCTATACAAGGGTTGACTGAATTTGAATCAGAGTAGGGTTTAGTTATTTTTACATATTAGGATCATATAACTTTTTTAGAAACCATGGGGATAATACTGAGTATATGATTACATCTTGAAGATTTAGTAATGTATAGATTGTATAGTATTTCATGAAAAATCTTCTTTGTCAGGATACTAGAAAGGGGATTCAGTTTTGGAACATATACACATAAGGTTAAAAACTTTTAAAGGGGTTGATTGTTTATTACCTCGATCATTGATGATATACAATGAGTGGGTATAAGACTGTACATATTTCTAGATACTCCTATGGGGATGCTTAGGTTAATTCATATTTTCTTTATAATCCTTTGTAAAGGATTTGATAATATAATGAACATGAATCACATTTGTTAAAAATATAGTTTCATTTATCAAAAAGAAGGTTCCATGATTTAGATATATTATGAATGATTTTTCTTGATGAAATTATTATTCATTATGATTAATTTTTTTCACACATTTATTTTTGGTCTTAGTCATTAGCTGGACCTTAGAGGAATTATGTTAACACTAAATGTGATGGAAAATAAACTGACTATCCTCATGAGAAACCAAATGAAATAGAATCCAGGTTATAAAATATGATGTTTATGCTCATCGATCACTCTCAATCAATGAATGAAAAAATAAATCCTGTTTTTATTCTGAATGAATAAATGAAGAAATAACTCACAATTTAATTTTTGTGGGGAAACATCCACCTTTATTTAGTGGTTTATTTTATCCACATAATCATGAGAAATGTATCAATTATATAGAAAATATATTCTATGTTCTACAATTACTATAACATGAGAAAATTATTTTTTCCACATGTTATTTGCAATGTAAAGAAAATCAATGGTATAATCTTATAAAGAAAATAAAGAAATATGAATAAATTAAAACCATTGAATGTGAAGAGTTGAAGATATAATTTTTTGGTCTTTTCATATGATAATGGAAAATGAATTAATTGAACTAATGTATAAGTATTAATGATCCATTATTACCTATGTATAAAATTTCACTAGATATCCATGGTATGCTTCATGTTTTATCATTAATCCTAAAAAGAAAAGATGACTAAATTTTTAGTGGATTTACAATGTCAATTGAATTAATTGCATATAAAATAATTTTATAGCTATAAATAAATAATTTTTTAGGATATCATGATAAAAATAGAATGTGGATGCTCTCAATGTTATCATGTTTTGGGGAAAATGAGAAATATATAATTTTTGAGGAAATTTAAAAAAATTCATGGGGAAAATTTTAATTTTACTTCACGTTATAATTATTGAAGTAATTACAAATAAAAAATCCTTATAGGGTTTGGTAAATGTTATAATTATGGAAAATAATCTCATCAAGTAAAAAATAATGAAATGTTGCAAATAAGAAGTTCAATGAAAAGAATGATGAAAAAAACAAGACAAATGATCCACCCACACTCCAATGATATAATTATAAGGATTATAGAAATTTCACAAATCAATGAATGAATATAAGGGTTAATAATGAAAATTGGCAGTGGAAACCTATTTATCCAACATATGAAGGTAAATCTCATGTTATCATAACTGATGAAGTTGGTCACAATAATGACGTGAGAAAAGAAATATTTATCATCAACTATTGAACCACATATGTTTTATTTGATTTCGTATCTACACAATATTTTGTATCTTAAGAATTTTTTATTGGTATTACATCCACACCTCAATGATGAGATGTTTAGTTAGCAGTAAAAATACTAAATGGTATGATGATTTCATCTCAATGGCTCCTCTCCGATGGAGTTTTGGAAGAATGTGCTACCAATAAATATTGTGATTCTACCACTAGTCCAATTTTATATTACTTTAGGAGTTTATTATCATTATACATATATATCCCATATCTATTTATAAGGAATGGGTATCTTGTTTTATATTCTAAATCAACCTATGATCATCTTTCTATGTGAGGATGAATATAAACATATAATGGATGTTACTTACATTTTATGGGTATTAATACCTATTCCTGAGGGATAATTATCTCAAATGTTTTGGGATAAACACTACATTGAATATATTCCAATTTTCAAGATTCTAATGTTGTATTTATTGAATAATTTTATATTATTCACCCTAATCATGAAGTTTGATATTCAATATAATTTATAATTGGTGATGTACCTATTTAAAAATTCAATATATAATGGCATTGATTGAGTTATAAAAATTGAAGAAGTAAATTTAAGAGAATATTTATATGGTATTTATATTCCCTAGTTAATCACCATAGGGTAAACATGTTGTTTTTCTTAATAGGAATGATGTATCAATGAATCTTTTCACCGATTATTGATAATATAACAATATAAAAACAAAGAACAACTATTCTATACCCCATATTAGTGACTTTTTGGATCAATTGTGTGGAGGTCAGTAATTTTTCAAGATTGAACTTCATTATTGACATCATCAATTAAGGGTCAAGAAGGATGATTTTTCACATGATAGCCTTATGAATAAGTGGTAGTCATTATGAATTTATATAGATTCCATTTTGACACATTTATTCCCCCATATCTTCATATATTTTATTAATAGTGTATTTATTGATTACCATGATCATTTTGTGGTAGTTTTTGTAGATTATATTATTATATATTCCATGATAAATGAAGTTCATGAATTTATTTTGATAATATTATTGAATACAATGCATAATGAGAAAGTGTATGTTTTGGATACAAAATGTTTCATTCATAGGTCATATAATCTCATGTGTGGGTATATAGATGGATGCATTAAACTTGGACGTTATTAAGAAATGGTCAAGAAAACCCCTGGTGATCAAGATCACAATATATCTTAGGTTGTATGAATACTATAGACACTGTTTGAGTGATTTATCACAACTATCTATTCTAATAAAAAATTTGACTCGAAATTGTTTCTATTTCATTAATACATTTAAAGGTGAAGAAAATTACAAGGAGATAGAAATATGGTTTCTCAAAAAAATTGTTCTTATACTACCAATTATTAGAGAAGGTTTTGTGAACTATAGTTTTTAATTAAAGAATTTAATATGATTAATCCTAATATTTTATGATATGGTGATATGTTATGACTCATTCCAATTGAAAATTCTCAAGAAAAATTACCCAATTCATGATTTAGAGTTGGAATCATGAATTTTTTTTACTGAAATTTAATTAAAATTATAATTATTGTGAATTATGTGATATATATATATTTATCATATATTATTTAAGTATATATTCTCATAAAACATAAAATATATTACAAATGATATAGTTTATGTATATTAATTATTATGAATACTCATTATATTACAACCCTCGGTACTTGAACATGGTGGATAATGCTCTGAGTCAGAAAGACAATCCTAGTTTTTCCTTGATGAGGAATAAAATAGATACATTATATTTAGAATTCTGAAAAATGTATCTTGAAATAAAAATTAATGTGGACATTTCATATCTTTATCAAATGAATCTTTGACCATCCTTACATGTGAGGATAAATGAGGCATTTAAGGAGGTTGTGGACCTACATAAAAATGTGACAAATGCTTCTAAGTTAAACCATTATTGTAATGGAATTATAAGGTTTAGGAACTGAGTAAATGACCCATAAATAAAATACATAATGAAGTATATAGGGGGTTAGGATTATAGTTCATCATTCTAAATTCATCTTAAAAGTATAAAGGTTTGTGGAGATCTGAAAAAAGTATTTATGGTTGAATAATACGAAAAATGATATTGTAGAGTATGTATATTGATGTATGATATTCCAATAAGTTAATCATAGGAGACATAATTCTAAGGGATACTATAAAAATTACCCATACCTAAATGGAAATGGGAAATCATTACTATATATTTCATTCTTGGACTACCCAAAGCATCTAAAAGAGAACAATGATATTTTTGTTGTAGTTGATCACCTTATGAAATAATCATATTTCATTGAAATTAGAGAATATTTATCTCTTGAATAGCTTTACATGTTATATATTAATAAATTGGTAATGTTTCCTAGAGTACCACATTCTATTATATCTAATTGGGATCTAAGGATTACCTTGACATTTCAGAGAAGCCTTTGAAAATATTTGTATAAGGAGTTGAACATTAGAACTGTATATCATACTAAAAAATATTACAAGCCTGATAATACCATTAAAAACCTAGATATAATATTTATATCATGTTATATAGAGTGAAAATGAGGTTGTGATTAATACCTTCCTATAAAATAGTTACATTACAATAATAGCTTTCACTCAAGCATTAGGATTTATCCATATGAAGTCATCTATGAAAAGAACTGTAGAACTCAGATCTAATGGGATGAATTTTGAGAAAGAAATTTATTGGGTCTTTATCATGTTGAGGAAATTACTAATAAGGTTATATCTATTTAGTATCACAACAGGTAAGCACATAGTCAACAGAAAAGTGATGCTGATAATCATCGGTGAGATACAAAGTTCGATATTGGTGATAAGGTATTCATTTGGATATGTCTTTTGAAAAATATTATGTGATTTTGAAAGTGGGAGAAAATTATCCCCAAATATATCATCCCTATAAAAATTCATGATTTTATTAGTATGGTTTCTTATCTCTTGACACTTTTTTAGAAACTCTCTCATGTTCACAATGTGTTACATGTATTTCTCTATATAAATTACAAACCCGAGGGGTCCTTTGGGCCAAGAAATGGGCTTTCAGGCCTTGTTTTAGGCCTCATGGCCTTGTACCATCGATCTAGGTCATGGGTTTTCCTCTACCCACACTAAAATAAGGTATTTTATTTAAATAATAAATTGATTCTTTGACCCCAGCCTTTAAAAAAATAAATTTGAGAATGCTATATAGAAACCCAAAAACGTGATATGATAGAAATATCCTCAGTTTTTGGTATTATTGTGATGGAATATTGAGTGTGAAACACTAATAAAGATTCATATTTACCACCATAATATTTTATGACATATTTTAATTAAAATAAATTGAATTTCTTAGACAAATTTCCTTACACACAACATCGAGTTTAAAAAAACTAGGATAAGTTATAAAATTATTATTATTTAATGTTATATTAATAAAAATTCAATTAAATTGGAGGGTACGAATAAAAAAAATACATTATGAAAAAGTATTTTTTACACATGTATAATTTTCATTCATTATTTTTCAGTTGGTTAGAAATTAATATTTAAGTATTTGACGATAAAAAATATTTTTTTCTAAAAATATTTTTTAACACACAGAATATTTTTTTTTCATAAAAAATAAATTAATATTTATTGTATAATTTTTATAACTAAATTTATATATAAATATTACAAATAAATTATAACATTCGTCTGTTAGTTTTTTCATGACACAGAATGGAGGTAAACTCTCTTTTATAAATTAATAATGAAATTTTCTAAAAATGAGTGTTTTCATTTTGTGTGATTATTTTTAAGTTATGTTTTTCACTTATATAAATTGAATCTTGTAAAATGGATCTCATAGTTTTAATAACCATAATTAATATTAATATATATTTTTAGCTTAATTTTTCATCATTATTAATAGTAACTGAGGTATAAAAAGCATCACTACAATAAGGGTTCAAAGGGGTTAATGAGGGGTTAAAATAATAAGATAAGGGTTTAAATGAGATAAAAACATTAATAAATCATATTGGATGAATATATTTAGATTCAATATCTTATTATATTCAAAATTCAACCAATTTGGGGCCATATTACTGTGATAGTGACTTTATTATATTTTAAAATTCATAACAATTACAAGTGTTACACTCCTATCACTTATAAAAGGGAAACCCCTCTCTTTATTTTTCCTCACCAAATAAGCCATTTAAAATTAAAAAACCTACCCAAATGAATTTTAAACTTACCTATCCATGTTTAAGAAGAGTTTATCTTCTTAAAAGACCAACTCAGGGGTCCTTAAGATGATATTTAAATGTGCTTTATCAAAGAAGAGGTACATGTTCTTATCAATATTTATCAAGACCATTATTCATCAACATCCAATAAATATATTGTATCCACACAAACATAATTATTATATTATTATACATATATTTATATGTTTTTATTATTATTGTAAAACCATTTTCCAAGTCATTTCCATCGAATGGGAAATGAATTTATCTCTCATGCACACCAGTGGACCACCACATCCACAGAGTGATATGATTCATTTTCCATCACCAACATTAATGGTTGGTTATTATGATAGATTTAATTTCTATAAAGAATAATTATGAGATAAATATTCTTATTTAATTTAAATATCTTATATACCTTATTTTATTTTCAAACTTTGGAGAATGATAACATTGCTCATACGTATGTGTGGACTACTACCTCCATGATGACATGTGATTCCTTTTTAATGATCAGTTTATAAGAATGATTATAAATGTTTAAATTCTAAATAAATATCATTATTATTTCTTTATTAATAATCTGTATATTATTAAACCATGAACATGGTTCAATTATAGGAAACCACGGAACCAAAACATTCTTGAAAAACATACCAATTTTCACCAAAATGTTCAATTTTAAAAATAAATATAACATGAAATTATAAGAAAATGATACATACTAAGTTATGGATAAATATTATTATTTAATATGTTTATAATAAATAATTATTTATTATAAACCATATTTTAATGTCTATGAAGAAATATGAAACTTATTTAATAAGTTAAGTACTAATCTCCATTCTTTCCAGTATTATTTTCGCAAAATTTAAATTATGGGAAATTTTATGGATATTATCATTTAAAACCCAAATATTTATTTTACATATAGTTATTAATGGATTTTTTATGTATTATCACAATTTTGATCTCTTTGGTATAAAAAAATTATTGATAAAATGTTTTTAATGTAATGTCAACCTTATTTCCTTTTTGGTCATCACACATTTTCTTCCAAACCAATAATCATAAGAATTGTTTTATTGAAGTTTTTAATTATTTATAAATTTTTTAAAAAGTTTTTATTCAATACATTATAACTTATTTATAATGGTTTAAATGGAATAATTTTTAAGAAAAATTTTACGAACAAGTTATTTTTGACATTTTCCAAAAGTGTGAAAATAGTGTTCACTTTTAATGTATAAAGTATGAATGAATTCTCCCACCATCATGATAATTATTTTCTTTGAAATAATACTTTATGATTTCCTATTTTATATTAAAAATATCCCAATATTCTGTAAATTTTTTGTAAAATATTATGAGAAGAAAATGTTATTTTTATCATATATTCTAAGAAATATTCATACATTTTTTAAAATGAATTTTAATCTAGGTAAATATCATTTAAGGATTGAAATTCTTCACTAGGGATATAAAATTATGATGCCATCCACTTTCATTATTTGTATTCCTTGTGATGGTGATCATTTAAGGATTATTATATGAACTATATTTCTTTCCCATGGGTTAATTAAGTTATTATGAAACCATTATGAAACATGTTTCATTTACAATGGTAATGTTATGATAAAATGATAAAATATTCATGAAACCTATTTCCTTTATAGTAGTTATGATATTATGATATAATGAAAGATTTATGATTCAATGGAACACATATTTATGGTTTTAATGATGTGATTTGTTGGCCTGGAATTATATTTTTCTCTAATTCATTAGGTAAAGACAGATGTATAACGAAATAATATGAATGGGTATGAAAAGTGAACCCCATTTAGTAAGGGACTATATGTAATAAGAAAATCATGAGAGTGAACCTTAACTAAGGAAACGATGGAATGATGAGTGAACTAAATGGACTATAATAGTCTTCTTAGTTATTCTTGTCTAAAGATATGATTTTTTAAACCATAAGTGAATGTATAGAAATTATATCTTATACTTTTTATATATATTCATAGCTCATGGTATATTATTAATGATTGTTCACACTTATAACTTATGTCATTTTTTAAGATAATGCCTTATTCTATAATTTATGATTAATGATATTTTATTGATTGGGTTTTATTTTCATAAGCTAAGATCATGTTCTCATACCCTTGTACTTAACTTATAATAATTATTTATTATTGATTGATATCTCCAATGTTTACCCTTAATGAGTAACTGAGATTACCCTTTCTTTTGTTTACTTCTTCCCAAGGTTATGAAGAAGGGAATAAATTAAGAAATTTCAATGAAGGGTATTATGAGAGAACAAGATTGTGTGAGTTGCTGAAGATTTTTTATTATGTATGTTGACTAGGAATATTGTCTCTGAAAAAAATAAACCATAATTTTCCTTAGGTATGTATTACAGTGAAATGTGTTAAATATTTATATAAAGCGATTTAATATTTATTTATATTATTCTTGGGTCACATCATTCTTAGAGATATGTAATTGGATTACATTATGTCATACATTCTACTCTAGATAATCATGATATCAAACAATCCAACATTAAAGGTAAAATTCATGTGAATTTTACTTTAACTTATTATTTATTTAATACAGGAGCTTCTGAATAATTTATGGTGATTTAATTCATTAATAGCTTAAGAATCATTGTGGAGTACCTATCTGGGGTGATGAACATATATACCCCACTAGGGAAGCCATTGGTGGATATTCATTACTATAGGGAATATTCTTTAGAAGTTAGTAGTTATTATTTTTATTAGGACTTCTTTGTGCTTGAAATTATTAATTCTCGTTTGATTCTTGAAATGGATTGGTTTGTACCATATAGATCTCATACTGACTGCTACCATCATTGGATATCCTTCACATCTCTCAAATATAGTAACCATTTTCATGTGTGGTAGTGGGATTTATAGTCTTTACCTACATGATTTAACTATTTCATATTGGTTGTAATTATGACCCAGGCGAACAGACTGAAATTAGATGATGACATTGCATAACGGGATCTGTACCATGTAGTTGTTGACTAATTTTGAGATTTTTTACTAAATTATTTATCAAGCATTTGACCCTAGTGAGAGGTATAAATCACTATAGAAAAAATTCCAATGGTATATCCAATTGTAATTACTCATTTCAAGATAGATAGCATAGAAATTTGGGAATTAAATGTATAGTTATAAGAATTGGAAGCTAAAGGATTTATCAGGATGAGCACCTCACCATGTAATTATTCAATCCACTATTCCATAAATGAAAACAGTTCATCGATATTATCCATGAATTATTTAATGTTGAAAAGTGATGATAAAAAACAATACCCACTTCAATGTATTTAAAATCGATTTAATCATATCAATGGAGTTGATTTGTTTTCTAAGAATGACATGAGATCAATTTATCACCAGTTGATGGTAAGGAATTTAAATATAACCCACAATAACATTAAGAAGAGGTATATATTTTATGATTATTTATTTAGGACATTTGGATATATGAATAAACCTTTAATGTTTATAAATATTATGAAACATGTTTTACACCATTTTCTAAATAAATTTATTGTCTTTTTGGGATGATATCTACATATACTATAACTTATAGGAGGAGCACACATGATATCTAAAAGTTATAATGAAAACATTATGAGATAAACTATTTTATTTCATGATTTCATTGTGTCATATCCATAATAAAAAAGTAATCTTTTGGGGCATTTGATATCTAGATATAGAGTGTTTGTTGACCATAAGAAGGTGAGGTAAGTGGTTTACAGGGTGAATCCCATGAATTTTTTGATATTAATAGTTTTATGGGGTTTTTTGGATACTACAATAGTCTTATTTTGGATTTATAACACAAGGAATCACCAAGGAAAAATATGACCTCAAAAGGGGTAATGTTCAGGTAGTTTAATGGTTGTGAGAATGCCTTTTAAGAGTTGAAAGGAATGTTGAACATATAACTGAATCTGAACTTTCATAAGTATGGAAGGAGTAAACCATATATTTTGATGCATCTAGAGTTCTTATGGGAGTGGTCATGATGCATGAATATCACATGGTTTCTCATAGATCTTGAAAACTGATCCCTCACAAGAAAAACTATCCAACACATGTCTTGGAATTTCTACATGTGGTTCAAATGTTGAACTATTGGTGGAATTATTGGTTTGTTAAGAGGATAGTGGTATATATAAATCATAAAATCTTTAAATAAACTTCCTCTTAGTGTGGTTTAAATATTTAGTAGTATGGATGGGTTAATTACCTGCAATATTTGGATTTGAGCTTGAATATATCCCAATGAAGGGTAAAGTCATTGATAATACTTTGAGCTATGAAACTCATATTCAAGTTGGGAAAGTATCTTCCAGTTAGTGGAAGATGATGGGTATTTATAGAGATATGCATCTAGATATGCAAGAGTATTAGTGTTAAGAGTCTATTTCATCTTTATAAATTACTCATTTTCTTCTCAATGTGATACATTGGTTATAATTTATAGACCCATATTGCTTATCCAATAGGGATAACCTTAATGGTTGGATTCCACCTCCAGAGTGGACCATTGTTTTTTGGATATTTATTATTACCAAGGTCATGTCCTAGTTTACATGGGTGTGTATGATTAATTAATGAGGGAGGTTCATGCTTTGAAGTGGTTGGTACACTCAGGTTTGACTAATATGTATCATGACATTCATAATAAGTACTAGTGATTAGGGATAAGGAATAAGACAACATGATTTGAGATTTGGTGTTGTACCTATCAATAGGTGAAGGCTGACCACCAACATCTCTCTTCTCCTTTGAAACCTTCTCCTATACCTATGTGAAAAATATGATAATGTCAGTATGTACTTTGTGACTACTTCACCAAAGAAACCTTAGAGGAATAATTTTTTTTTAGTTTTTATTGATTGATTGACTAAGGTATCTTATTTATTACATACTTGGGAAATGTTCACCATGGATGAGATAGAAAAGATTTATGTTCATGATATAGTACATCTACATTGAGAACCACATAGTACAGTTTTATATTGGGATCCCCACTTTACCTCATTATCCTGGTATGGATTACAAAAGTCTCTCGATGTGAAAATATACCCGATTACTATTTATCATCACAAACTAATGAACAATATATCCATATAATTTAGATTCTAGAGGACTTAGTATGATAATTCATGGTGGATTTTGGTATCTCCTAGGGGGGCCACTTGGTTTAATCCTAGTTCACATTTAAAAATAGCTTCTTGGTTTTGACTCAAAAGGATCTATTAGAGGATTTTTATAGTATATTGTTTTCTTTAGCATTGTCTTAGTTAGAATATGGTGAGTTGATGCTCATTGGGACGAGTCATGTGTAAGATACATCAGAGAAAGTCCAGTTTATTAGAAAGTGTTAGAAACCAACCAGATCAGGAAAACATTATATATTGATCACCAATAATGATCAATAGATTTTAATGTTATAAACCATGTATTTTTATTTGTGTCACCACAGTTTGGACGTCATCACATTAGGAAATAAGGAAAGTTGGAACCTTTATATGTTGTCTTGTTTGATTTTGTAGAGTGGATTAGTTTCATAGAATATAGGGTGTCCATTCCATGAATTTCCAATGATATCCCCAAAATTCTTCATATTTCATGTATTTTATGGTATCACAATAATCCATTACATATGATCAAAACCAATGACATTTATCTTGAAACTGATTCTTCGTATGAGGAGTGTCTAGTTCATGTAATGTATTGGCGAGAAAATACCATTTATGGGGAAGTGATTCCTAGGGTATGTGTTTTATGGTACACATGAAAATCCATAAGAGATGTGGGAATATGAATATGATATGTAAGTCTAGTGGCATGAGTTATTCATAGGTGATACTCGGTAATAATCTTGAGGACAGTTAGTCAATGAGATGTTATATAGTTGAGAGATTATAATATCTATGATATTTCATGATGTATGAAAATATTTTTTTTGTTGTATACCGTCTATATTATCATGATATCTTTATTTTTTTTAAAGTAAGATAGACCTTGGGGGTGTTCGGTGGTTTGTGACCTATAATTTCCAAGAAGGAAAGTTGTTAGACCTATTGTAGGTCTACTGGCTTACTGGTGGAAAGCCACTAGCTAGACAGTGGGAGAAACAGTGGTCTTGAAGATCTATTTGGTTTTTTGGATAGTTTATCAGCTATAAGCTACTAACCTAGGTCCAAAATAGAAGTTATAAAATTCTTCATGGCTAACCATCTAGCCTGTTATCTAGCAACATCAAACCCATTATCTTCTATATTACTGTTTTTTATCAAAGGAGGAAATTTAATTTCACTTGGATACCATAATTTATATTTTTCTGAAACTCTTACACCTTCACTTGACTTTTATAGATCTATTTGTCTATACATGGTGGTTTTGGACCTCTCCCTATCTAGCTCTCAAATATTCTGTGATTGAAGCATCTAGGGTTGTGTATTATTCTTATGAGTAAGTGTAACCACATTTTTGAATTAGATAATTGTTTTTTCAATGTTTATTATTATATAATTATATAAAAATTAATTTTTGTATAATATAAGTTTTTTGACATGATGGGATTGATTCATATCATGATTTGTGGCAATTGAGTCTTGTTATGCTATAGGTATGTGGTCTGGGGCTATCCCTTGAGGTCTTGATGCTATTCCATATGCATAAGATGTGTTTCCACACTAATATAATGTGTGGTTTGAGTTTTTAATTGATTATTTAATTGAAAACCTAAATAAAATGTGTTGGATGTTCCCATAGACCATGAGTGATTTATTGTAATGTAATGATGGGGGCATGGGTCATTGATTAAGGTACGCCAACCTTTGAAAATTTAAATGAAATTAAAGTGGAGACTACTAGAGTTCCCTAGGCCTACACAATGGTTGGTGTATATTTTCATGATTCTTGGAATATCCTCTAACTTCATGTGTTTTATTGGAAATAATCATCAATAAACCATGATGTATTTTAATTGTCATGTTCTTGACCCTAAAAATTGATGATTAAATTTGTTAATAAAATGATAGGATATTGTTTTGAACTTGTTTAAATGGTAATATTAATTATTATTTTTGGGTTACCTTCAAAAGTTTATGAGGATTCAATATTCCAATGATATTAATTTTTATTTTTGGTGGATGTTGACTTGTTTCTTTGGATTTGGTATGATTATATTACTATTTATTACTTTCATAAGACCGTGATGTGATTACAAGGATCTGGTGTGAATTTATTATTAATTATTGATAAAAGGGGACATGTATATGATTCTAGGGATCTAGTGTGCTAGTAATATAATAAACGGAACAATGATATTGTTGAAAGATACACCTAACACCGGCTAAAGCTAGTATGGTTGACCACTACTGCCACTATGGACCCAAGGGTTGATGGTGTATATTTTAGTTCATTATTGTTATATAAAAAATTATTTCTAACTTAATTTTTTTTATCGATAATAATTTATATGCTTTAGACACCATTTATAGTGGCCTATAATGTTTTACTCACACCGTGCTCGGGCCACCTTTGGTTCTCATGTACATTTCATGGTTATAGGTCCGAATAAGGGAAAAGTCTATCTATTTGATATTTTACCAGGAGTGGAAGGTTGGAAACGTTGATTTTGGAAATGACTGTTTCTTTATAACTAGTGGGGAATTATATTTATTTAGGAGCTATTTGATAATTTTCCTAGTTTAATGTTTGAATTTCATTTATTTCAGCATAGTAATTTATTTTAGATAAATTGGTACATTCCATAGAATTTAATCGTGATGGTATGTGTAGGATGTTATTTATTTTATGACCACTATTTTTGAAACCTCAATTATAGGGTATATTCTCCCCAATATATCATATTAAATTCTCATCACATTTCAATAACCTCTACCGTATGGGGTGGAAAACTTAAGGGAATGAAGTTAATCGATCTAATTACTTAAGGGTGAACTGAGTCAGGGGTGTTACATCAAAATCCTATAGAATTATTTCTATTCTCCAAGAATGGGGAAATATTAAAAAATTATAATTTCCATTGTGTGTGAGAGATATGTTATCAGGAAGGTCCGTGTCAAATAATCATGGATGGATTAGAATATTGAAATATATTAAATAAGCGAAAAGATAAGGAGGAATGAATTAGATATGAGGAATGATGAATTATCTAAAAAATGATCACCCTCTTCCACTCTTCATTTTGAGAAATTTAATTCTTTTTGGTAAGGTTTTCCCTTTAAAAGAAAAAGGATATGTGTAGAGGAGTGAATCAATATAAAATTTAATTTTTTATATACTATAATTCAATAATTAAATGTCCATGATTTTCACAATGTTCTAAAAAAAATATCATTTTCCTTATATTAGTAAATTTTGAAACATAATGTAAATATGGTCTAAATCAATATTTTAATGGTTTAATAATTATTATTAGATATATTTTCATGTTTATACCAAAATTAATATAAATTTATAATCTATAGGTGATGAAATATTCAAACGTGTCGTAAATTTATTGAAGATCAAGTGGGATATAAATGAAATAACTGATCAATAATGATTCTGACTACATGGAAATATACATTATATCAGATCACCATATTTGATTATCATGAAAACAAATCTTATAGTACCTAAGACTAGTTTAAGCCACAATCATAATCACATTTTATGCCTTTTCAAAGAGTTAATTCACTAATGTTTCTCAGCACCTTCACCTAAGTGTATTCTAATATCCAACTAATGTTTCATTGAATAAACAAATCAAAGTAACATTCCAATGTAGCATTGTGTAATACACTGAGGCTATGACCTCTAGCCATCATAACCACACATAAAATACCCCTATTATGTCTGCAAGATAGTATATTCTCAAATATTCAATTTCATCATCCATTAATAGATGTATGCGTGTTATATTAGTAATGCACAAAGAATCAGAAAACCAATGTATCCTTATGTGAAATAATAGATTATTAAATCTATGTAATGTAATGATAATTTTGATCCCTGAAACTAGAGAACATGAAAAACTACCATCAATATTGTGTTTTATTTAGTTTAACTTTAACCACCATAACACAATGCATGTTATCATTATAATGAACTCTCAAACTTTTAACATAATATATTTTTTCCAATAAAAACGTTCCCATGATGTATCAAACACTAAGCTATGTAAATAATGATATTATTTCCAAAATTCCTTTCAAATCCTCAATATTTGATCCCTAGTGAACCCAAACTAACCTTGGTTTTATTTTGGTAATTTCTCAATAATAATGACATGTGGAGAGATTCTTAGGGAATATAATATCCTTGATCATGGGAATTTATTTTCATAGACTTTATGCTAAAATAATAATGAATGGGAAGAAAAGAGAAAATAGTGGGGATGTTCCACTGTAAATAGGGTTCTTATTAAAGGATCCATACATGCTTCCTATCTTAGGATTAATATAGGGTTCTCATGATGGGATTAATATAGGGCTTATAATTATGGGATATTAATTTATATTCTTTCATTATTTAAATTTATATTTTAATGTTTTGGATTCTTCATCTCAAACTCATTCCTATTTTTAAAATATGAACTCTACCTCCATGATCACAAATAGATAATTCAAGGGTTTATCCATATGATGTTGTATGAGTTTTAGAGTCCTAAATAATTTAATTCATTTCTTGAAATAGAACCACTAAGAATTCATTATGTTTTAGGGATGTGGGTTAATGATAGTTATTCCTAGCCTTACTTAATATCACTTTTGTGCATCCACTAATCCATCATTCTATCTTCATTAAATAATCTAGTATATGATGTAACTAGATGATTGAGTGATGAATGAGTGTGGTGGTATAGGAAAGATTTTAGGGTATTCTCTTAGTTTAGGTGTGTCATAATTTTCATCCATGAAGGAGGAATAATTTTAGTAAACCTTTGGGTCCTTGAGTGATCCATGCTTTTTAAACATCAAAATATCAATGATAAATGAGCATAAATATGATGGGTTATTGTTATTGAATTAAGATAGTATTAACTATAATGTGATAGTGAAGGAATTTACATATACTAATCCTAGGAGTTTTTTATTTCTTTGTAACATCTTTATGTGTCTATTTCATTTTCATATTTCATTTTTTATCCACCCACACACATCACCTCCCTAATTTGAGTTTTTAAATTTTTCTATAAATAATATTAAGAGATAATAATTATAATAGATAATATGTTTTCCTCTTCAGGAGATAAACTATAGGCCTTAACCTTGATGAATTTATAAGGTTTTAAATTCCAAAGTGGAATGAAACACTTGGCTATATATGTTGGGTGTATCAACATGTCACCAAAAAAACAATGAAATAAATATAATTTTCAATAAATATATAATAAAAAAAAGAAAATAATACACATTTTTTATTACACAATGAATATATATAATGTTATGTGCTTTATAAAAATGAAACTAGGATTTTTCATAGGACCATCATATACAGACATATCTAAAATTTGTATAATTACAACTCCACAATGGAACAAAGTCTCAACATGGTACACCTCTAACTCTAAAATAGAATTATTTAAATCCCCTATATATCCACCACAAAACCAACCGCTATGTTTTAGACATATGGGCCTTTCCATTTTATGTATCATGAGTCATGATGTTTATAAAAATCTGGGAGGGTCCTTGAAGAGTTGAAGTATGAACTTAGTAGGTCACCATTAAATAGGTTCCAAGATAATATCCTCAATAATATAAGTTTATCAAATGTTTAATGTATGGGAAAAAGATATTAACCAATCATGATCAGGCCTGTACTCAACCAGCCATGGGAGAATAACTTACCTACTTTGACTCGTGCGACAATGAGATGATGTGCCCATGGTCTGAGCACACCCTACGGTAAAACAATGTTTCCCCCTCATTCAATAATATTTGAAAAGAAGTAATATCAATACAAAATGACTCATGGTGAACTATGCATTATATAAACCATGGCCTAAAAACTATCCATCATGTTTTCTAGATCATCATACATGAATAATTTTCATAAATTGGGAGCACATTTAACTAAACTGGTGATTTTTTTATCCACAACCCAAAACAAAAATCATCAATATATCTATCCTCCTATTTTATGATAAATATCATCACACAAAGATGCATAATCATAGAGGTTCACACCATTTATCCAATTGATTACACCACCCAATGAATCACTCTATATTCACATTACACCAACAAACTCATACCCAACAATGAGGGGATTACCATCATCTTATAGACACAAAATGAGAAAATTTAATCATCCCACCATTGATGAATAATATATCACCATCACACAATATTTTGGAATCACATCTCCACCCAGTTACAAGCACTATAAAGAAATACATTAGACTAGAAAAATATTTCATCAATCATGTTTTGTTAAACTGACCATCAATCTTAATTCAATATTATCTATCCACTGAATTAAAAATTCACCACTAAAAATTTCACTAGTAAATAACTCATGTAACACATAAAATTAATATTTTCATAATACTAGATGGGCTCACACACCTACGACACCTATAAATCAAATAATAAAAAATAGACATATAATAATGTATGTGTATATGAACCACCCATATTGACCTTTAAGGACTATACTCATCAAATAAAATAATATTATTTGACCCCAACCAATAGATTATTCAAAATCATATAAAAGTCCTAAAATTAGACATTCTCAATAAGTGATAATGAAATACTAAAAAAACTATATAACATGCAAAATAGGATTGAAAACCATAAGTGTGCTGATCCCCTATGATAGAAAAGTAGAAGAATGGACGAAAATATAATGAAATCTCCCCTTGGGTGGAAAAGAGAAAAATAGAAGATGGTGGAATTGAGATCCTCAATATTTGAGTACAAGATAAGGACCCCCACATTTATTAATTTATAAAATTTTCATTAAAAAGAAAATATAAGTCAAAATATAAATTATGTTGTATCATTTATATATTGTCATGACACGACTTCTTAGAGTCAGGTCACATTCCAACAAGATCATATGGGTCATGGAACAATGTACCTCATTAGAGTTGAAATAAAACCCTACTCCTCCTATCTAAAGCCCCATATGGTGTGACACATTCCATAATTGTGAAACACCATATAAGGGTAGTGATTCATAGAATAACCATCTGATTTAATTATAGCCAAAACTACTCAAATAGACCTTTATGGTGAAAAGCATGGGTTGTACTATAACTGGACACATATTGAAAAATATAATCATACAAACCTCTTTATTGCACTAAAATTGACAAGGATATGTTTTGAACCTTGAGCAATGGTATAATTTTATCCCAAGATTTGGTAAAAAGTGAAACACCAACTATCAACCTCTCTTAAAACCACCAATAGATCAGACTGTCGTAAATACACATTGTCAAGTTGATCATTGACTCAGAATTTCAAAAAAAAACTGATACATTATAGCTTTATTCTGATACACCTTATTAGGGTTTTCTCAATGAAAATCAATTAATTCATGTAACATGTTACCCCATTTCTCCTCTCAATAACAGTTTTTTAAGACTTTTCATTATCAAAATTATATTCCTTATCCTATTATTTTTTAAATAATTGACCAAATTTCCATTTTTATGCTTCATACCATTACTGGTTAATAATTTCATGATCCTATTTCAATAAATAGTCTTCAAATATTTTTTATATTCTATAATATATTTGAATATATAAATTTTCTTAATAATTACAATCATATATGACATCCTGATGGAATCATTAATAAATAACATATATTACATTGTTTCATTTATTTCGCTTGATAATCTTATCCCAAAAAGTTATACTTGGTCTGATTCTTGTAACCTCATTGACATCTTATATATAAACATGCATTCCTTTAAAATATTAATTCTCCATTAGAAAATATTACATGAGTGGTTGTATCCCTAGGAAATCATAGTAATCTCTCTTATACCTTCATGTTCTATAAAATTATCCAAGTAATATTTATTCAAATAACAATATATTTTATGGTTAAAGATCTTATTATCCTACATGGAATGAAATAAAACATATTATTATCCATTAAAAATATAGAGATTCCCATTGAATCACTTAAGTTATATCATAATTTCAATAACATTGAGTTTGATAGTAAAATTATTTTTTTTTAATTTTTATAGGATGTCATGAGCCACAAAATTGACTTATGCTTAAATGATCATGATTGAGATATTTATCAATTCAGTCTTATTTCATCCATAAATCATTTACTTATTTTTTTATTTCAAAAATATTATAATATATATGATATCATCACTTTTTAATACAAAAATTTCCATATTGACAAATTTTATTACTTTTTAAAATATTTTTTCCCATCACATGGGAAGTAATACATTTTCCAAGTATCAAAAAACTATTTCTATTTATTTCTTTCAAATTAATTTACACTAGTAAATTATATTATCCTTATTTTCCTTAATCCATGGAAATTTTTTCACATCTTATAGTGATTGATATACATTTTTCTCCTCTATATATGATGGATACTCCTTATATTGAAAATACGCCAACCTCTTTCTGGTTTTTATCTTACTCACTAACTCCTTGAGATACTATGTTGCACCACATATGGTCTCCCATAGTATATTATTTCACATTCATGATGACAAATAAATGAATTTGGACCCATAAGCTTCACACTAAATGACATATCCAATAAAACTACCATGGATATTCAATTATATGCACATATATATATTATTCTAATTTTTTTACAGCACCATTTTTCAATAGAAGTGAACTTTTATATATGTACCATATTTACATAATAAAATTACCTAATTTTCTGTGAATTATTATGTGTCTTTTTTATTTATCCTATTACCTTCTTGGTCTCTCCCCAAAATATATTTTTTCTTAAGAGCGATATCATGTTTCCATATATAAACCATAATAGTAGTTTATATGATTATACCCAGTCCCCTTATTTTCCTTCATAATGATTTTTTTTTCAATAGGAAATCTTCAATATTATGGTTCACCCAAATATTTTAAATTATATATTCCATTTACGGTTAAAAATATTGGATAACATGTGAAACATGGAACACCGAACCACAATGAAATATTGAACAATATATAAATGATAAAATGTAACTACATAATTGATGGGTAAAAATATATTTAAATGAATTATGAAATTTATATGTAATAATGGTCATTATTTATTCTAAGGCACTGATAAAATTTAATTAGGGTTTCAGAATAACTTATAAGACAAAATTATGATTTGAAATATTACCTTTTTAAAATTTATTTTTATACATATTTGTTTTAGATACTAAATATATCATAGAAAAATTATATTATTGAGTAAAATAAAATATTAACACCAATATTTAATAGTAATTGATAAGAAATACGAATAATAATTTTTAATATTTTTAAAATTTGTTTTCTTATGAAATCATTTTTAATTATATTTTTATATGTTTGATTAAAAGTTAAATTATTAAATTTTTGAATATGAGTTTAGATAAATTAAAATCATATTTGGATTTATAAAATCAATATTATCTTTTGATTAATATTTTTTATTTTTATAAAATAATTTATTTTTATGTGAATAGTGAATAATATAGTTTTTGCTAAAAGCCGTAGATTTTAAAGATATATCAAAATTTAAGTATAAATTAATTAAAAATAGAACATTTTCCATAGTAATAAATGTATTTAATGAGTAAAAATATAAATTTTAAAATATTTTTAGGGATTTATGAATCCTACTTTTAACATTTTATAAACTTAGGTAAGATTTCCATATAAAAAAACTGTTCTAGTCTTTTATTTTTACTGAATATTATTTTGAAAAAATTTGGTTGTGCCATTATTATAAATCCCCATAAATTTATTTTTTTATAAAAAATCAATTTTTTTATATAAATTTAAAAACATTGATAATTTTATCCTATAAATAAATTTCATTCTTAAAAGTACACATTTTTAAAAAATAGTTTTTTTTTCACATGGAATGCGTTAATATTAAAGGAAACTATTCTTTCACATATAAATATGAAATTATAAAATATATACCATATTTATTTTTATTAGGACCAAATTATTTAATAAATTTCAGTCTATTTTATGACATTAAAAGTAAATTACTTAGGAAAAAATTAAGTACAATGGGAAAAACCAAAAACAGTAAAAGTAAAAAATGTAATAATAAAAGGCTTGAGACATGTTTAAAACATGTTCAAAGATGAATGGTAAAGGCTTTATAATCCTTATATCACTTTAAAGTTTATTATTTTAAAAATTTCGAGTGTTTTACCATTGAATAGTTCTATTCTATCATTGAAATGTAATGCATACTTCCAAAACTACGCCTCTTTTCACTTATAAAAACGGTTCACTTCCACTACTTCGTAATAAAAATATACATTCAAATTTATTCTTTAAACTATTCCATTTTTATCCTAATATAGTATTATATATATTTAATAATCATTTGGTCTCAGTTATATAGCATAAGTCTTCCATTTTCTAAGAGATTTCTAAGAGATATTTTATGTTCTTAATCTGAGTATTTCTTACTTCTTTACATATTCATCTGGATCCTTCTGTTCCAAAATTATTTAATAAGACATAATATGAAAAAAACATTATTATTAATATAATATGATTTTTTTATATTAATTTATAAACCATTATTTGTCCTTTCTGTCAAGTATGAAGACAAAATAAGATCTATCATGTGTAATTGTAGGCTACTACTTCCACAAAACCATTTTTTTCATTTATCATCACCTCTTATCATGTATTTTTTCAACCAAGTGCTTTAGGAATTAATTAGTTAATATTTAATAATTATAATTACGAAAATATAATTTATCATATAACTTCATTTCATCCATTTTTTAATGAATGAAATCATTAATCATGCGTACATGCAGACTACCACCACAACAAGTAAAATTTTTTATTTTCATCACCACCCTTCATGGATGATTCTAAAAATTAATTAAGTGAATTTATATGATATATATTACACTTTTAATCTTTTTAGAATTTATATTATCCTTATATAAGAACATTTTATTAATCATAAAATCTTTATAACACGCCTCGTTTAGGTTGGTTTTATCACCTATTTGAAAGATGTTATAATATCTATATCATGAAAGATTTTTGAATATTATATAATATTAATATCATGTAATAATAATTTGTTTAATATTTTAAAATTATTTTTTAATTTTATTATTTATGCGTTATATATTTATTAATATATCACCTTTTAATTTTTAAGCATGCTAAAACTAGTTCTTAACAATTCGCATTTCTAAACCATACCTTTATCATTTGGTAAATGAAAATACGGAATTATTAATCATTTAAAAACTATGATTCTAATTTATTGCATTATCTTTTTGTAATGATTTTTTAAAATATAATAATCGACTCGCTACAAAACTAGTATGTGACAAGAAATTAGATTTTTTGGAACCCGATAATGAAAATAAACAACAACATAACAATATATTTGTAATAAATTTGTAAAAAATAAGTTTATAAAGGTAAATATATATAAAAATGTTCTAAAATATTTTATTATGAAATTTTTATATATTTGAGGTTATACTGCATTTTGACTAAGTAGGTATTAAGGTAAAGGGATCATCAACTCAAATTTAATTTTCAGAGGCATAATTCAAAATTATGAACCATGATATCTTTTATATGGTGTGATTAGTTCATTATTATTTAGTTTTTCAAAATTCATATAATACAAGGGATGTTTCAATAGAGAAATTATTTTCTTTATTTGAGTGTCTTTCGATTCAAAAGATACAAAAGTTATAAGAGTTATTTTTCTCAGATTTCAATTACTTGAGTCATGATTATATTATATGCAATATTTTCTATTATACAATGGAATTATTACCCATTTGATATTTTATATAATTATTATGTCATTATACATGGTATTTAATGTCCCATTTTAAATTATATCCTTTAAATAGTTTTGATTCAAATGTTTCTAAATATGTAATTGATACTTCTTTGTATTTTCAATTCCATGGGACATGTTAGATAATATGAAGCATGTTTTATTTTATATTTTTTATTCACCTACATATTTCATATATTTATAATAAATACCATTCATTTAAATATATTTTAAAATAATGGTATACCTCTCATGTTCATTTTATTCTTATGTTACAACTATCCTAAGGGTTTTCTCAGGTCAATTTTGTTTTATTGAGATATGATCCATATTGAACACATGTTTCCATTATATATTGTATATATTGGCCATGTATTACCTTGAAAATCCTCTCATACTATTTTTATTTATGGGTATTAGACTCATGGAAACAAATCACTATCTTTTTCTTACAAAAGAATCATATGTTATAGGAATAGTTTTTCATCCAATGCCTTTCCATTATGAACACTATATATTTGATTACTTTGGTCGTCAGGCATTCAAATTGATTTCATACATCAATTGATTACAAAAATTATGAATTATAAATATAAACCTTTATCTATATGGTGTTAGTTTTAGGGATTCTTACATATAAATCAATTGTTTGACTATTGAAAATTTTTATACTTGTTATTCTAATGTGAATATTAATTGATTACCCAAGAATGTTGATTATGAATTATTTAACCATCCATATTATTTCAATACATATCCTATTTAGATTATTTGAATAATAATTGATTACTATTATGTATTTTTTGTATCTCATTATGGATGTTTATTCAATGCTGTGGAAATTTTAATATGTATTGTATTAGTATCCATATCTTTTATATGAGGAATTAATTGAACTTAATGAACTAATGGGTAGAGATAGATATTATATAACCCCTTGTTCATCATTTGGTCTGATATAAAAAAGGTATTGGTTATTTTGTGTATGTATAACTAATGCAAGAATGATGTCTTGGTTGAGACCTTAATGATAAGAATGATGGATTGGTTACGACCACGATAGAAAGAATAATGAATTATCTAAGGCCATGATGATAAATATCAAGAATTTCACAACCAAAATTTTATGAATTATTTTATTTCTTTTGATATCATACTTCATTTTTGGATCGTTTACATGAAAAATTTAAAATTTGGGAAAAAATAATATCCTCATGGTTGGTGTAAGGTCAGTGAAAAGTGTGCAGTGGCTATCTAAAATATTTTTAGTTTTTAATAAAGGGATTTTTCATGGTTTGTAACATGTTTTCCTTACTGTGTGTTCCAACCATGAATGTTCAAAGGTAAACTCAGTCAGGTTCTCATTCTTGGCATATGGTTAGAAAAGCTATGTGAAAAAACCTTTTTCCCAACTAGAAAAAAATGTGAAAATTACTCATTTACCCTTCACTCATTTGTAGATATCCTTTCCCTAATCTCACCCCACTTAAGTTCCATTGACCCTCATTCAGGTAATTATCCTGTCCTCTTATTTGGAATTCATTTCCGGTTGGGTTCTTTATTAATATTAAAATTAAACACCTAGGAATCCTTTCCTCTCTTCTTTGTTAAGCATATTATCAGTTTCTTCTTGGATTTTTCTTTTCCAAAAGGACCTAGTGGCCTACGGTTCATTATATCCAATTTTTAAGGATTAGGTTTTATTATTAATCAGTTTCTCTTGAATATATAGGATATTTTTGGCATTACATGTGGTTTTTTATCAAGGTGAATTCATTTCCATTGGTTTGAATTGATTTTTCTAGGTGGTTCTATATACCTTCCTCTGTTAGTTTTCTTAATAATTCATTGTTCTTATATTTTTTTCAAATGAATTATTATGACATTATATGATACATTTCAAGGGGAATAATGGATCTCTCATGTTGGGAGTGTCTCTATGGAACATTCTTTATAAAATTGTTTTATTAATCTTAAATTTGAATTGATTGTGAATGATTGATACATGGTAATAATAATAGGATAATGTTGATTAAATAAAATACTTGAGAACCTCAGGAATAGATGAAGGTTAACCTAGGTGGGGTAAAATACATTCCACTAGTAGGACTAGTGAAGTATGTTTTCCTCCTTTGTCTAATGACATGTTACTATTTACTTCCACTAGAAACTGATGAAGTGTACCCTAATTGACCTTATCCTTAGAAACCATGGGACGACATCTAAGGAGAATATTTATAAACTCTTTTTTAAAACATATTATTAATTTATTTATCAAATTTAGTATCTTATATCTTGTTAATTTTTTTAATCAAAATGAATCATGGTTAATATCATTTGATATATTCAAACTAGGATATTTAGACATTCTATCATAGGTTGGATATGGAACACTGGTGGGATGCTACTAGGATATTTTTTCACACCCTGTGTACACCCCTAGTAATATACATTCCTTGTTTTATTTGATTCAAAAAAGGTAATGGAACTACATAAAGGTAGTGTGTTTTCTCAACAGATATTTCTAGTTTTATGGGGGTGACATGGTGGTGGATGATGCCTTGTATAACATGGAAATGGGTTATGGTGTCTTTAATTATTATTATTGTATTTTTTAACGCTATTGTATCGTATTTTTTATTTCCATATCAGATTATAATATAATAGATTATTTTTACTTTTAAATATAATCATGTTTTTATCTTGTTGTTTATATTTTTCATTCATGAAGATATATTTAATTTCAATTTCCTTATATATACATGTTCTGTATCGATAAAGGTTACCTCACATTAATGGAATATCTCACCAAAGAATAGTGAGGTCATTCTAGGTTCTTGGATTGAGTTGGTTTTTATTATATCCTTATATAGAACCATTCCATAGTAACGATTCCATGATTCCAAAGATCTTGTTCCAACCCTTTGGGATTTGGAATGCCATTTGGGTTTTTCATGGGTCATCCCAAGTAAACAGATCAAGGGTTTCCTGATTCTCGTAAATGATAAATGATATTAGAGGAGGTTTTTTCCAATTTTTGATATTTGTGGTGTCTCAATAGAAAAATTCCAGTATTCTTAGGACTCATGGATAGTGGATATGAAGGGGTGTCTAGTCAATACTAATAGTGTTTCACCTTGAGTTTCCCTAATATTTTAGGAACAAGATTTCAAGTTTAAACTCTTATTCGATATTTATATTGTTAAAATGACATGGGATATGCACTATACATATGGTCCACATCTATAGAATGATATAAATTGCTATATGTCTATTTGCATTATTATTTATCTAAAATTTTAAATAACTGTTGTGTATTTGGTTTAAAATTTGGTTATCTATTTTAATTATTTTTAATTTATTTGTTTTTTATAGTGTTATGACTCCATCAAGATACCCAAATAACATGTAAAAGGTAGAAATGGATAAATTTACACAATAAAATACTCCTTTTGAACAAATCATTATAGCATTGGTTGTGAGAATGGTTCAGGCCAAACACTAGGGAGTGGGTCTAGGTCTGACTCAAACTAAAAACACATGAATAGATCAAAATCATAAAAAGAAGAATGAGTTCCTTTAATAAAATACTCCATTATTTTGATGGGGGGGAATAGATAGGTAGTCAATGATTGGTTTAGAATACTGATATATTGTTCATGTTCATGGGAACTCATGATCCCTTAAACGTGAAATGTGCTACCTTCATACTTGAATGTCCTGGAAGGAGATGATGGGATTTGAATGTTCAATAAAATGAGTACAAGAATCTTGAATTGAATGATTTTAAATTGATATTTTCACACTTTAATTATCCTGAAACTATGAAAATGAAAAAATACAATTATTTCCCATGTCCTTTATATGGTGATCAGATAGTCATGGGGTATGTAAATATCATAGTTGATGTTTTTCACTTTTCACATGAGTTATAATGGAATAATAGGTTAAAATATCAGGGTATTGAAATGGTACTTCAACTTGATATTTGGTCACATGATTTACTTCTTAATCTTATGGAATATTCAGAGATCGTGGATTAGACCACAATGGTCGAGATTGAAAGTGATGGTATGTTAGGACTAAATGGTACTTTTTATTTTCCAAGGGATAGTGACTATGGATTCTTTGAAAAGAAATTGAAAGTGGGAAGAGTTATGAAGAGACCATAGAATGAGTTTTTAACCCCAATATTATCTGGACTATTTTAATTACCTTTGGGGAGTGTCCCCTTATATCATCAATGTCACAATACCAGACAATATAAGCCTACATATTCAAAGGTATGAAATGTATGACATAGAATTGGGATTATAGAATATCATTAGAGGTTTTTCAATGTAACACCCTAACCCTAGTTACCTAGAGTTGGTACATTATTACATAACATTGGCATGTTCATAAGAGAACAAGTCTCAAAAGGCAGATTAGTTTAGTAGCCTTAGATGTACTAGATGCATACATAAGTTTTACATTACATCATGAAATAAAAAAAATGTGCCCCCTTTGAACACACTCATATCCTTGTTCTATCCCTGAAGGTTAATCATAATATACTTCTTCACATCCTGGGAAAAAGAGAACATAATAAAGGGTGAGATTAGATGCTCAATAAGGATATAAATATAGCAGAAATTTTAATAAATAAGCATAAACATTTAAGGAAATTTATAAGTCTAAAAAAAATAATTTTAAACATAAACATCAGAATAATATAGAAAAGATGAATCAAACAATTCCATTTACTTATTCACAAGGAAATAATACAAGTCAAATAATCACATGTAATATCAATATATAATTTCATAATGATGGAATGCATAATGTCGGACATCATAACCACATAGTCAAGGCCTCGTGCCAGGAGATCAAATATGATTTTTCAAGGCCTTGTGACAGGACACTAGTTAGTCTCATGAGACCTAACAATGAATCAAGGAGCTATAACAGGCTCCACCCATCACTTACTAAGTCCAATGCATTCCTCATATGAAAAGGTTGAAACATAACATATAAATTCATATTAAAACTAGCATATTAAATATTAATACTTTAACCATAAACCATGAATGGTATAAAATAACACATCCACATTAAAACATATCACAAAAGCTTCAATAAAATATGGAAGATTTTATCATAATAAATCAACTTCAAACATGTGTAAAATCCATAAAAGGATGTTGACATAGATGAAATAAAAACTATTTGAGAGAAATATATCTTTCTAGTTTAAAATAATTAAATAGTCACATAATTATAGAAGAAAACATTTATTTTAAAAAAATATTCTAATATTGTAAGGGAATCTTAGAAGGTGTTATAACGGCAGAAAATAGCCTCACTCTCTGTATAAGTTAAAAAACATTCATTCCATAATTTTTTCAAAAAGGTCATAAAGTAACTTTATTGGAGAATGATGGAAAGATTCCTTTAAAAAAAAATTATAAATATTAAAAAAAGGGTATATATTAATTTAACCCATAGTCTAGGAAATTTTAAAAATATTTTGAAATACATTGTTGAGAAACACAAATGTGAATGATAAAGAGGTCCTAGTATATACTCACGTATAAACAACCTTGAATAGTATAGAGATTGTAAAATTAACCCTTACCTTGTACTTTTCCTTGGTATAGGGTATGTTAACATCTTATATAATGGTTCAATAGTATTTATTAAATTATTCTAGAACCACATACATAAATATGATATCATATATGATCTTATAATATTGTTTTGTTAATGATATTTCAGTAGTATCATCATTTCTGGTGTTAACTGATTTGTTTTCCTTTATATGTTTTGTTATGTAAGTATAGATTGTTATGGATAGGATGTTAATGATTCATATATATAATGATATTAAGTTATTAAATATTTTATTAATCATAAAATGAAATTTATTCTTGAATGGTTATGATGGGGAATGAATCTCATCATGTTCGTGGAGACCGTAATCTGTACGTACGCACGAGGGACAACATCATTCAATTGATGGTGAAATTGTATGTAATTGGATTTTATATCATATATAAATAATCTTAACATATTATATTTATTATTTACATTAATTATACTCATTATTATATCCATACAAATTATGAAGTGTTGAATGACAAACTACACCACAACGTGGAGACAGTAAAACGTATGTACATACGTATGGTGACATTGTCATTTATCAGATGGATAGAAAAATAAATATGGCTGTACAATATTCAAAATATCATAAAAGTATGTATATGTTACTGGATTTATTATTTTGTTTTGGAAACAACAAAGAAAGAGGAAGTGGAATAAGAAAATAATGTTGAAAGAGGTTATGAAATTATTACATATTCTTCAGGTGCTTCCTTTTGATTTGATCAAAATGGATCCTTATGTTGGATTTCTGATCCAATTAAGGCATATAAGTTGAATTTAGGTTTGTTTTGAGGATATTTGAGTGTGACGTGGCTATGAAAAATGGCATTGGAGGATTTATTTTGAGAGAAGGGGAAGTAACCTTTTATAAGAGTGGTGATAGTCACTTTAGGAAAAGCTTGAAATATTAATATATTATAAAATAATTGTCAGTTTATAATGGCTCCAAAAAGGATTTATCTCAAGGATAAGGTAGGTATGGGTTGAAATCATCTCAATTTATAGGTTTTAGACAAGATTATGTCACAATTTTAACCTTATTCTTTATATTTAACTCTTAGTTAAATAGTTGGAGTTTTACAATTTCTTCTTGTATTTTTATATTACATGGTTAATAAACATACTATAAAATGACAAAAGAACACAAAGTTGTTAATTAATGACATATATATATTTATAAAAGTCTTTTTGAAGAATATTATATTTTCATAAATATTATATCATATAATAATATAGAATTTGTTTTAAAAACTCATTTATGTCAATTCTGACACTATTTAGTATTTGGTTTTTTTGAAAGTAAAAAAAACTTGATTACTTAGAAAAAAATACATTATACCCATACTAACTTATCATAATAACCTATAAAATTCTTGTAATAAATAATAAGTCTCAATTTACATTTACTGTTAAATTTATAATATCAATTATTTTAATCTTTCATTAATTATGTAATTAATTCATCATCATTGTTTCATAAATAAATTTAATTATTTAATGTCTAAAAATTATAAATAAAATACCATTATGTAGAAAATATATTTATATTTATAATTAATATTTATATTCCAATTTATCTTATGTATAACTGAATATTGAAAATTTTTTAGTTATTAAAATTTGAATTTAACACTTTAAAATCTTCTTCAAATAAAATAATGATAAATGTCCTAATATAATCTTAGTGGATAAAATAGGATAATATTTTATTTCTATGGTTTATTTCAGTCAGAATAACCTTATCCAATAGAATTATTACATGTGTTTGGGTAATTATAATATCTATTTTACCTTTAATTATCCTATTTACTTTTAAGCATGGTAAATAAAATTCAAAATCTACTACTCCCCAAAAATTATTTTCATCTTATTTAACAAAATTTTACATACTGATATCAACCGTGTTTCTAATATTTTTGAAATTCAATTCCTAGAAAGGGTAAAATAACTTTTTTATTCAAATTTTCAAATGTGCCTAAAAGGTGGGTAAAAGAAGTTAAAAAAATCAACTAAAATATATATATCTAATCATATTATAAAATGATTCCAATTAATTACATTTAAATAATATAGGTATTATGTATCTATTTTGAAATAAAATAAATATAAATAAAATAAATGACTATTATAATAAAAATTCGGTTTTAAATAATAACTCAGTGTTTTTCACTATTTATCAAAAATTTAAAGTTTTCAGAAAAATTCCAAAAAATTTACCCTAAGCTAATTTTTATATTCTGTATCAAAAAAATGAAGTCCATTTTGAAAAAATAAAATTTTTAAAACTTCAAAAACTGGGAATTAATATTCATAACAGCTAGGTTGAGTGGTCATGGGGTGCTACAACTCGAAGTTGCATACAACACAAGCTATTGTATTATTCAAAGAGAAATGTATCGTGGAATATTGGGGTGTTACATTATTCCATTCCTTCAATAAATTTAATCCTCACAATTTGAAATTATTCTTTAAAAATATTTGTTTTCAAAAATAGAAACTTCCCTTATAGAAAACCCACATCATAAACAGGGTAAATAAAATTTAGTCTTAATAAGAGGGAAAAGGGAAATGAAAAATCCACTACCAAGTTAGGGTTTCGAATAGGAGAATATTGGTGGAAATTATAATTAGAGGGAAAATGTAAATATTTATAGGGAGTGATTGAGTTTATCAATCACAAACAAGTGAATGGAAAATTGAGGGCCTTAAAGCCATCAATCTATGATTATTTAAAATGTAGTTAGTTCAACAAAACAGAAGGTATTAGGATAACACATTTTTGGTTTTAAAATTATTTAACTAAAGTTACAGAATCAATTTCCTCATATAATAAGAGAAAACAATAATTGAAAAGTAGAGTTCCATCCTTTAACTAATTTCTACCACAAACTCATCTTTCACACTAAAAGATAATAGATCTCAAAAAAATATATTTATCCTAATCGTATAGGGTTTCAAAAAAATGAATTTATAAATCATCTATCAGGACATTTAATAAAGATACATTATATAAACTAGTAAATAACGTAGTCTAGTGGTAGGGGATGCACACTTGTCACCCTTCAGTTGCAGGTTCAAGTCTCGCGGCCTTACCGGACTTGAGGGGTTGACACCCGACCTCTGGGTTTCCATTTTTATAACAATCCAAAAATAATATTAAGAAATATTTTAACCTTAAAAAATATTATTCAATGTACAACTTAATCCATTCCAACCTTTATATTTACCCAAAATACTTCTGTCCAAACTCTCTCTAAAAGGTCTCTAAATTCCAAAATCTTCTGTAACATCATATTCCCTAATCAATGTAACGTTTTTCTTATTTTCACATGCTAAAAATGTTATTACCTTCATAATATTAAATGCTTAATGAAAAAAAATTAATGCAGTACAATACATATATATATATATCACATTCTTCTTATAACCAGAATTTAATTCTTGAATCCAAAAACACAAATACATTAATTATTCCACTTCAACTGTAGTAATAGAATAATCTTGGACTTTCTCCCTTAGAATTTTCTAATTTTTGTTTTCTTGGTGATTAGGATATTCATTTTCATAATGATACATTTCTCTAAAATATTAGCATTCAACATTGACAACTACTTTCTTTCCCTTGCAATCACGAGCTCGGTTCCCTTTTTTCACCACACTTGTAATAGACTCCCATTCCATTTTGGAAAGTACCGAGGTGTTTCTTACCAAATTTAATAAAGTATGGAAATTAAAATTTTCCCTTATTCCACTTATTTCCATTTATAGAGTGTTCAATTTATCTCTTCTTCTCATTCTTTTCTTTAAAGTTGTATGACTTATATAATTCTTTTTTTGTCTTGATAGCACATGATTCTATATCTTCATACGACGAGAAGGATTATGAGACTAATGATCGATGGGGAAATGGTTTTAACCCATAAAAGAATCTATCAATATTTATCATTGGGGTACATATATAAAATACATAATTCTTTGCTATCCTTGTAAATTTAGCCTCATACTTTTTGACATTCTCAACCTCCTTTTTTCCTTAAGCTCAGAAATTGTTTTTCCATATCTTCTCGATAATCATAAGAATTGTATTTTTATTAGAAAAGACCTTTAAAATCCCTCCATTCCATATTTGATACTTATTTATCCTCTTTTGTGTTTTAAATTAATGTCCACCATTGATCTGTATCTCTTGTGAGGAGATAAACCACGATGAAAACATTTTCCCTTTCGTTACTCTTCAAAGCAAGAAATATTTTCTCTACAGAACTTATCCATTACTTAGTTACAAATTGATTTGTAGTCCCATTGAATTTTGGTGGGTTTTTCCTAATGAAGATGTCTAACATTTATCCTCCGCATTGTGGATCAGGGTGATCTATACGTGTAAGGTTATTATTCATAATCTGAGTGAGTTGTCCTAGTATGGTTATAAGATGATCAACACCATTTTCATCACTAGCTCCACTATAATTATCTCGAGCAGGAGGGAAATCCCTACATTGATTATATTCGTTAATACAGTTTTTATTCCTTCCACTAGTCTCTATTTCTAAACAATGGCATACACAAGATTAGTTTATGAATCACAATACATAATTACAAACTAGTAAAATACCTAACATAAATCAAACGGTTTCTGCATATAATCCATAATCATAAAAAAAATGTGTTATTTAAGGAATTATTTACTCATAAAACCTTTATAATTTCTTATAATGAAAATTTGAATTATCCTAATCGTATGCCCTGGGAGTGTTGTAGCCAAGAGTGTAGCAAGGCCCGATGACGTGTATCGAGATACGCTGGGTCAAGCCTGAAACTCCTTGTCAGAGTTTTCACTCCTAATTATATCTATTCTAGAGCTGCTGCTACCTTCTCATATCCAAACAGGGAAGTATTTCTTAGAAAAATCACAAAATCTCTACATTAACAAAATCATAGGATGTTCTTTTATACTAATCCTCAATGCTTATCTTACGTTAATGTTCTCTAATCATAGTTTTCTAAATCTAGTTTCCAAGGATTGTACTAAACTCCCTCTAATAACAATGGTAGTTCTACGACCCAAGTTACTCAGATTATGTGCATTATTACATAACATTTGCATGATCACATGATATCATGTCTCGAAGGACCGATTAGTTTAGTAGCCTTGGAATTTCTAGATACATACAAAAGTTTTACATTACATCATGAAATAAAAAACAACATTGTGTGCCCTTTGAACACACTCATATCTTTGTCCTATCTCTATAGGTTAATCATAATATACTTCTTCACATCCAGGGAAAAAGGAAACATAATAAATGGGGGAGCTCAGATCCATAGTGAGGATAACAATATACCGGAAACTATCATTAATAAGAATAAACATTTAAGGAAATGTATAAGTCTAAAACAGAATATTTTTAAACTTAAACTTCAGCATAATATAGAAAAGATAAATTAGATAATTCCATTTACTTATTCACATGGATATTATACTAGTCAAATAATCACATGTAATATCAATAGCTAATTTCCCAATGATGGAATTCATAATGCCAGACATCATAACAACATAGTCAAGACCTTGTTCCAAGACTACAAATAATATTTTTTCCAGGCCTTGGGACAAGACACTAGTTTATCTGATGATACATATTGATTCATCATGGAGTTATAGCAGGCTCCACCCATGACTTCTCATATGAAAAGGTTGAAACATAACATAAACATTCGTATTAAAACTAGCCTACTAAATTTTAATACTTTAATCATAAACCATGAATGGTATAAAAATTACACATCCACGATCAAACATATAAAAAAAACTTCAATACAATATGGAATATTTTTTCATAATAAATCAACTTCAAAAAAGTGTAAAATCCATCAAAGGATGTTGACATAGATAAAATCAAAACTATTTGATAGAAATATCTCTTTCTATTTTGAAATAATTTAAAAGACACATTATTATAAAATTAAATATTTATTTTGAAAATATTCTTATAATCTTGTACGAGAATCTTTGAAGGTGTCATAATGGAGGAAAATATTTTCACTCTCTGTATAATTTATAAAAAACATTCTTTACATAATTTTGTCTAAAAGTTCATAAAGGGCCTTTTTTGGAAAATAACAAAAATATTACTTTATAATCATTTTATAAAAATTCCAAAATGGTATAAATGAATTTTACCCATAGTCTATAATATAGTAATAAAATTTGAAATACATTTTTGAGAGAAACAGATTGGGCTGATAAGGAGGTCCCAGTAGATACTCACATATAAACAACATCAAATAACAAATAGATTATAAAATTAACCCATACCTTGTAATTTTACATGGCATAGGGTATGTTAACCTCCTTTATAAAAGTGAAATAATTGTTATTAATTTTATACAAGAACCACATACATAAATATGATATCATATATGATCTTATAAAATTATTTTTTTAATGATATTTCAGTAGTATCATCATTTTGGGCATTAACTGGTTCATTTTCCTGTATATGTTTTATTATGGAAGTTCTATTTATTATGGATAGGATGTATTTGATTTGTATCCTGAATTATATTAAATTCTTAAACATTATTTTTTAATTATAAAATGATACTTATTCTTTAATGGTTATGATGGGGAATGAATCTCATCACATTCATGGAAACTAAAATCTGTAAGTACGTATGAGAGAAAATATCATTCTATTGAGGATGAAATTATATTTAATTGGATGTTATATCACATGTAAATAATCATTAAAAAATTATATTTATTATTTAAAACAATCATAATCATTATTATATCCATTCAAATAATGACGTGTTGAATGAAAAAATACACTATGACGTGGAGATGGTAAGCCGTACATACGCACGTATGGTGACTTTTTCATTTATAGGACGGACAGAATAATGAAGATGTTTGTAAAATATTTATAATAAAGTCACATCATGTAGAAGGTTCTGGATTTATTATTTTGGTATGAAAAAAACAAATAAAGAGGAAGTAGAAGAAGAAAATAACGTTGAAAGAGGTGATGAAATTATTATCTCTTCTTTGGGTGCTTCATTTTGATTTGATCAAAAGGGATCCATAGGTTGTCATTATGGTCAAAGTAAGGCCTCTAGGTTGAAGTGATGATATGCGGGTGGACATTTGGGTAGGGTTTGGCTGAGAAAAATGGATTTAGTGGTGTGATTTTGAGAAAAGGGGAAGTACCGTTTTATAAAAGAGGTGAGGGTCACTTTAGGAGAAGCTTGAAATAATATTTTATTATAAAATAATTTTAAATTTTTAATGGATCCAAAAAAATTTATTTTGAGGATAAGGTGGGAATGGGTAAAAATCCTCTCAACCAATTAGTTTTATACAAGTTTAAATCACCATTTTAACCTTATCTTTTAGATTTAACTCTTAGTTAAATTGTATAACATTTACAACGTCGTCTTGTATTTTTCTATTACATGGTTAATAAACATACTATAAAATGCTAAAAGAACCCCAAGTGATTCATTAATGACTTATATATCATTATATGAGTCCTTTTGAAAAAAATTAAATATTTAGGAATATTATATAATTTAATAATATTGTATTTTTTTTAAAACTCATTTATGTCAATTTTGACACTATTTAGTATTTGTTTTTGTAAAAGTAAAAAAAAACATGATTAATTCAAAAAAATAAATTAAACAAATCATAATATGTCAGATTAATCTAGAATTTTTTAATGCATTAGAAGTCTCAATTTACATTTATTGTTATATTTATAATATCTATTATTTTAATCTTTCATTAATAAGGTAATTACTGCATCATCATTTTATCCTAGATAAATTTAATTATTTAATGTCTAAAAATTATAAATAAAAGAAAATTATGTTTTAAATCATATTATTATTATAATGAATATTTATACCCTAATTTCTATTATGTGTAACCCTATATTAAAAAAAATTAATTTATTAAAAATTGAATTTAACACTTTTAACTCTTCTTTAAATAAACTAATTATAAATGTCCTAATCTAGTCTAAGTGGATAAAAAAGGATCATATTTTATTCCTAAGGTTGATTTTGTTATAAATATACATATCCAATATAATTAGGATATGTGTTAGGGTAATTACAATATCATTTTACCTTTAATTACCTATTTACATTTAACCGTGGTAAATAAAATTCAAAAGTTACTATTCATAAAACATTATTTTCATCCTGTTGCACCACATTTTACTTACTGATATAAACTGTATCTCAAGTATTTTTGAAATTCAATTCACTGAAGTAGTAAAATTATGTTTATGAAAATTTGCAAATGTGCCTAAAATGTGGGTAAAAGACGTTAAAAAATTCAAAAAAATTATATATCTAATATTTTTATAATTTAAATTTGATGAATTAAATTTAAATAATATAGGTATTATTTATCAATTTTGAATTAAAATAAATTTTAATAATATAAATAAATATTTAAATAAAAAGTTAGTTTTATACAATAATGCAGTGTTTTTCAGTATTCATCAAAAATTGAATGTTTTCAGAAAAATTCAAAAAAAAATCACCATATACTAATTTTGATATTCTAAATCCAAAAATTAATTCCATTTTGAAAAATAAAAATTATAAATTTTTAAAAAGTGGGTATTACTAATCATAACTTCTAGTTTGATTGGTCATGGTGTGCTAGAACTCGAAGTTGCGTACATCTCAAGATATTGTATTATTCAAAGAGAAATGTATCATGGAAGCTTGGGGTGTTAAATGAAAAGTGGATATTTCAATAAGGAGTACAATATGGTCCTCATAATCTATAAGATCTTAGTCATAGTCTAAAACACCCCAGGTAGGTTTATAATAATCTTAAAGTAATAGTTGAAGAGGTTGATCTTCTCATGGGAAGAGTTTTATAAGGGTAAAATGTCATTCCAATGGTTAGACATAGTCATAGTAAAAGAGGAAAAGGATTCATATAGTGTATCAGACCTTTAATGTGTTTGAAATAGGGATACCTATAGTAAGAGGTATAGTTGTTATATTATCATCTATGGATGTTACTTTATTAAATACCAATTCTTATCACTCCTCTATTTCTGCTCAGGCTATGTATATTCTAAAGATTAAATAAGAACATATGCCTTAAATTATGGAAATATCATTACCTCTAAGGAATATGAAGAATTAGTCTGGTCTCTAGTGTCCCTCTTATTTCATCGCTCTTTCCAAAGTTATGGTGTCCTGATATTTCCCTATCATATAAATGTAACTCTTTGTAATTATATTCAAAATTAACTATTTTATGACCATAAATGATTATAATAACTATTATTGTAGAAGGGTTTCCTTCACAACCCCTAATGGGAAGACTATTTTATTCCAGGTAGAATAAGATCTTCAATCCAACTAAGTGGGACCTTCACTTCCTGAATCAGGTGGAATTTTTTTCCACGTATATTCTCTATATTGGGATGAAAATGAGGGGAATCTTGAGAGTTTGATAAATCCAATTGTTGGATACTTTCCTCATGTTTTCCTGAATAATAATATCACATTGTTTCCACTGGAGTAGGTGGTGAGTTCTCTATTAACCAATCATTGGAAATACATACCATTTTTCTATTGTATTACCATATATATTCACCTAAATTGAGAGTTGAAAATTTAGTAGGATGATCTTTAATCCAAGAGGTTTATATACTTGATTATGTCTCCTTTGGGGGGACCCCATATTTTTTCAAATAGGGATGATGGTTCTCTCATTCTATGTATTTATTACTAAAAGATAAATCAGGTAATGATCAAAAATAAATATCTCATGAAAAAAACTGATGACCTTTTTGATTAATTAATACAGTGTACAATAGTTTTCTAAAATAACCTTCTATCGAGGTACCACTATATCAAGGTAATAGAACCTGATATTCCTAATCTAGTGTTTCCAAATAGGTATAGTCACTATGATTATCTTACAATTCCATAAATATTAACAAATTCCCCAATATTTTTAATGTATTTAATGAAACGGGTGTTCCACTAGTACCTTTATATGTTTTTAGTAGTGTTCATGGATGAATTATTGGATTATATTAAGTCAAAAGAGGAGTATAGAAAATATTTCATGATTTTTATTGGAATTCTATATGACCATTAGAATTAGGTTAATCTATCTTAATGAAAATTTTGGATCTAGAAAGTGAGAATCATAGAGTATTTAATATCATAACAATCCACTATAGTTGATCATGAAAATGAGAAACCTATTATATATTCAGATGATCCCATTAATGAATTTTTAATATACATATTACTAGGAATAACATGTTACCATTGGTGGTTAATCATAGGCTTCTCTAAGATTTCTTCTCTATTGGAACTAATCACTAATAAGTGAGTGAAATATTCGTAGAATCCTGAATTTTAGGATTTATTTGATGAATTAAATAGAGGGCATAAATTAGAACCAATTTTGATACATCCTAAACTAGAAAAGTCTCTCTAGTCTATTATAATTCATCAGAAATGGTTTTAGGATTTGTTTTTATGTGGTGAAATCATGTTGTGACTTAATGATCTTGGTATCTACCACCACATTAGAGAAACTACCCCACCTATGGCCTATAATTGGTCATGGTTATATACACACATAACTATTGGAGGTGTTACCTTTTTGGTGATATGTTAATTGTTTTTATTGAACACAAATATTTGTTCTATATTTTCTCTCTAAATAGATTAAATCATATGTGGAGATGATGGATCAAATACCTTAAATTTTTTGATTTTGATGTTGATTATATTCCAGGAAAAGTTAAGGTAGTTATTAATTATTTGAGAATAAATTTTACATATTAGGAAGTTAGGGAGTCCAATTAGGAGTATAATATTATGAACCTTATGACTTGGTTGTATTTAGAGGCAAGGGAGAAAATTTTCGCAGTGTTTTTTGGTAGCATCCATTTGAATCCAATCCATCTTTTTCTTTTTTCCCATGGGAAGCTTTTGGATAATGATTGCTATTTAATTATGGGAACCTTATATAGTATGTAGGTATCTAATAAAAGGTAGAGAACCAACACCATTTTGGCCTGTTTCATATCTCCCACATGATTTTCACTAACCGTGCTCCAAATATGTGATGCCTATATAGTTTTTAACAATGGTGTTTCAAATAGTTATTGTATAAGTTTATTCTAATTAGAGAATATAATGGGCTTAAGAGATCATCCCAAATGAATATTCTAGTATATCTGGTATCCTATAAGGATAGGGTTTTACCATGGATTTTCACCTTCTTTTAGTTCTCTTGGTTCCATCCATTTCACCTGCAGTGAGGGTACTGGAAAACCCCCCTGAGCAGCAACTAATGATGACACAATAAGTTTTCATCACTATGAGAAGGTTACTATAGATGTTGAGAATTCCTAGAGAGATATTAATGTGTAGGTCATAGATGATGGTTTTCTTTGAGCTGATGACTAAAGACAATTTTTAGCGATGGTCATCGGTTTTGATGGATCTAGTAGATCAATTCAGGTTAGCCCATTTTCAATGGGTGGTGGTGTTCACCGAGCTCTAATTGATTAATTTTATTTTCCATAGGTTTTAATGTTATCTGAGTGGGGATTTCCTCGGACTGTGGTCATATTTTTTATTACTAGATTGAAAGAGGATTTCCATTCATTGTGGGAGAGATTTGAGATGAACTTCCCTTTAGATGAGGAGGAATTTTTTCGGAATACTATATAGAAGGAAAATGAGAACTGCCCTTGGTGGAAGTGGTATAAGTGTGAACTAATACTATGGGTGGTACTGCTCCAGTAGTGGAGGTCATGGGTTATCCAATTACCTAAAGTACAATGGACCCATCTATTAATTTGAATGATCCATAATAATCTTGTAAGTGCCTTTTCTAACATTATAATAGATTTCGGTCAGTGAAATGTCATGTCTATCTGTGATAGTGGGATTGATTGAATTATAATAATGGGTGACATTGAACATGTTGTTTATAATAAAGAGGAAATCCTTGAATGATTTATGTTTTTTGAGCACTCTATCATTTCCATACATTTTCTTCCTAATGGAGGAAATTTTTTGAACCTTGATGATTTGGTTTGAAAAATAACTTCTATATGGTAGTTTTCCAATTGGAAATATATTATTATTAATAGAAGGTACATTCACATGATTTTATCATATGAGGATCTAAATAAAAGATCTTGGGGGAGAATATCTCTTGTGCTAAATCTATGTATATTTATATTTCATGAATGTGACTTACATTTCAGAAAAATTTCTAAAAAAAATACCAGGGATCAATTCTAGATCAGAATTGTCGGTCTTAACTGAATCGTATGGAATAATAAAATTCTTTTTTACATTAATCAAACTATTATAATTCTAATTAAAATGGATCGGATGATAGAGGCTGTGAAATTCAGTCACTATGCTAGGGTTAAGAAGGAGTTTGAAATAAGTTCTTACCAGATTCAGAATATTTTTTTCTGTATTGGATGATGATATATCTGTAAAAGTAGAATATGATAGATTACCTAATATTTTTTCTAGAATTCCATGTTATTGTCCTCGCCAAAGATAAGTGTTGAAAAAATGATGTATACTCATTTTTTTGTTCAAAGGGTCATCATGTTGGAATAAGTTGATGAGGTATACAATAAAGAATAAAGACTTTTTTTGGTGAATGAATTCAATCCCCCCCCCCCATAGGGGTAAGGATCAGGTTAGTCTTGGTTTTTCACAAGTGGTGGAATAGGAATCTAAAGAATAGATGCAAGAGAATCAGGTGTCTAGGGATAATGAACAAGGATTATTAGCTCATGAAATGGGGGAAGGTAAGTTTTCCTTGACTGGATTCAGGTCATGGTTGGTGCTGGATTTGGTGCCTAAGCACATAGTAAATTCTCAATATGAGGGAAGCTTAAAACCCTACATGACTTTAGGGATGGATAATGAGGACTCATCCATTACAATTGAGGGGAAAAGTTAGTGTGATGATGTGAATCTCTTAATGGTCTAGGAGGGAATTATTAAATTAAGGGAAACATAGGCCATCCATAAAAGGTAGGATGATATTGAAGACTACTTTCTAAAAAAATTATCCTATAGTTAGGATTTGTACAAAAGAAAAAATGTTGTTAGGGATGATGAAGGTTTCCTACCTATTCCTCCCAGGAAATTAAGGTGTAGGGAAGACTACTCATATCCAAATCCAGCTATGTTCACTAGGTCTAATGGTCTAATAGAATACGATTCTGATTGGTATGGTAATTATGTTGCTTCTAATTAGTTTTAATATGACTTTTTATCTTTTTATTTGGCTATTCTTAGAATGAGGGCATGAATTTTTATATGACCATATCCATCTTCCCTTTTTCCTTTTCCTATATTCTTTCTTAATAAAAAGGGCTCCTCTCTAACTTTTCTTGTCTTGGGGTCTGGTTTTTATACCATTCAAGCCAACCATACATGTTCCTCGGTGAATTTAGAGAGGTTCACAGAGTTATGACATGGTTGGGAAAAAACAATATTCTAAACCATGCGAGTTGTCTAGTAATTAAATATGTCAAAATAACTCATTTTCTATTCTCCCATTTAAAAATCTTTTCCCAATATCTCTATACTCATCTTAGATCCTCTCTTACGCATGCAAATTTTTCAACCACTCATTTTTTCATGATGTCTAGTGGTGTTCTTCATACATCATTAAGGTAAACAAATAGAAATAATTTACTCAATTTCCTCTAAATATATTATATATTCCTTCTTTTATTTATCATCTTCCAAAAAAGAGGGCATAAGATTCATGATAGTTTATTTGTAATGCATAGTGTCTGGTATTTATGAGTTTTCCATGAATATGAAGGATCCAGTTTGGGATTATAGGTGTTTTTTAAAAAAGGTAGATTGGTTTCCACTAGTTTGGCTTGATTCGGTAGGTGTTTTTTATATTCATTCCATTATTAGTTTTTCTGATGATTCTTGATTCAGGTAAATTCATTTTCTAATAACTTATAATGATATTATATGATGAATTAAAATGAGATTAATGTACCTCTCATGTTGGCAGTGTCTCATTGTAAATTTCTTAATAAAAATGATTATTTTACTTTAAAGTTAATTTTTTTGTTAATAGTTGATTTAATGGAATGGTAACCCGATAACGAAAAATTAATCAAAACTCATTAGAACCTTGGGAACATATGAAAGATAACATAGAAGGTATGTGATACCTTATAATAGAATTGAATGTGAAGTATGCTTTCCTCTATTGGAAAATATTTTGATACTACTTATTTCTACTAAAGACTAGTACCCTATGTGTCCCAAGAACTAGAAACCAAAAGATGACCTTAAAATAGAATATTTATTAATAGATTTTTTTATTATTCCACTTTCTTAAATTATCTCCAATATGATCTTATATCTTGTTAATTATTTAATTCAAAATTTATCATAGTTTCTTTTATTTGATATATGAAAAAAAATTATGATTTATAAGAAATAATAAGAATAGAACACATGGTGGTATCCTACTAGGATATTTTCTCACACCCTGAGTGCACCCCTCAGTGTTTGTAGACATTGTTTTATCTGATGTTGGAAGGGGAAAGGCACCACCTAGAGGTTTTTTATTCTCTTTCTAGACATGTTTGGTTTTATAGTAGAGTCATGGTGGTGGGATGAAACCTCATGTTACATGGAGATGGGTTGTAGTATTTTTTTTTATAATTTTGTATAGTTGTTGGCATGTACATTGTATCACCATCTCGACTTCCAATCCTATATCTTATGTTTATTTTCACCATGATTATGATTTTATCCTATTGGTTATTTTATTATGACATTATGTAATATTTAATTTCATTTCCATTATATATATATATGTTATGTGTTGATATATATTGACTCAAATTGAGGGCACATATCTCCAAAGTATAGAGGGGTCATGATGGATCCTTAAATAGAGTCAGTGTTTATTTTATCCTTTGAGGAATATATTCCCCATTGTTTATTTATAGATTCCTAGGAACTTATTTCAGCCCATGGGGATCATGAAATCCGTTCTGGTTTGTTATAGGCTATCCCAAGTTTTTGGCATAATGGTGACCACAATATGGTTTGTAGAAAAGATGCCTGCCATTTTTCATTCCTTCACCATGAACTCAAATTTTTTTCCATGTGTTTATTTATATTTTTAATCATGGATTTTTGTCCAGAACATGTGATCAGTTATACGACATCATTTTTTCACCATCTGTTTCATTATATATTATACATGCTAAGTTTATTCCTTGATAACTTATTATATACCTTTTCCCATAATGATCATTTTAGATCACCCATATTATGTTTCAATATAAAAAGGTTACAAAGAAAATTATTACACATAATATGTATAAAAGAGTATCATTTTGGGATATTTTTTTGGGAGATTTTAAAGAAATATCATGGATTATTTAGTATCTTATGTAATAAAAAATTATACTTTATGAAAAAGACATGTTATTTATCAGATAAATTATTTTCTAATTTTTTTAAAATTTTAATCCCAAAAATATCATTAAAATATTAGTTGCTCAATATTATTAGTGAGATTTTAATTATTTATTGTCTAAATTGTGTGTCTATGATTTACTTCAAGGATGATGTGTAAATGAATGTGTTTATTCACATTGGATCTCGTAATTTAAAATCATATGGGTTACATTTTATTTAAGGTATCTATATATATCTCCCATAATCATTATATATTTCATCATATTTAATATCCTTTAGTTATTTTTGGATTCATATCTGTTCTTTGATCTTCATAATTTCATATTATTTTGATGAATTATTCATTGTGCTTATCTTTTTATTTAATTTTTTCATTCACTATATTATTTAAACCACTTATAATTTTTTTATATCCTCTAAAAAGAAATGTTCCCTAAATTTGTGTATGATATAGTTTTATATGGTGTGTCATAGAGTAATGCACGCCATGTGGAAAAAATTAAATTAAATCATGTGATTATATCATATTTTATGATATATAAATATCATATTATCTAAATTGTAATGTCAAATTATTTTACATCGGTGATTTTCAATTCCATGAATCATAATGTTTGATTAATTTAGAACTACCATGATTCATCAATGTCACTAAATCTACAATTTAATTAGATAAAATATATTATTCATTTCGTAAGATGAAATTAGCGGATAATTATTTGTCAAGTGTTACAAACGTTATAACAGATGGAATTACTTGTACATTTTTTATACATTTGAGTAAATGAAAATATCTATGAGTGAGGTGAAATAAATAAAAACATCCATTTATAATACTTCATTTCACATGATTATTCATTACATCTCATAGTAAATCACACCTCAAGAAACCTAATGGATTTTTCCATTGGATGTTTTCTACATAATCATCTTATTCAACAATGTATTTAACATCTCCCATAAAATACATTAAAAAATACATCCCTTAGACGTATCATACATATTGATATTCGTAAACACCTTGGTAAATAAACATAAAAAATGGTGGGATCATATGCTCACTAAGGGAAAACTGATCAACATGTCCAAAATTTGTTAGATCTTAATCATATGAAAAAACCGTGAGCATGGGAGAAATATTTTATTAAAATGACACTAATCAATAAGATGTGACCATAATAATATCTGATAGACATATAACCCTAAATGGAAGAATGCGTACAGGCATAAGATAATAGTGATATATGGATGTAATTGAAATTCACGTGGAATATCATTGATATATAGAATAAAAATGTGGAATATCATAATAATTTAAATCTTACCATTGTGTATTAGGAATGAATTCATATTCCACTTTATATATTAGACATCACATCCATTTTACCATTGTGGATTAAGAATAAAAACAATTTCCCATAGTGGATCATGAATCATGAATTATTTCTCATTATTATAAAAATAGATATAATTATTTTACTAATAAATTAGAGGGATGTATAAGTCCCACCTATCCAATAATGATAAACTATACATATATCTTCCACATGAGCTTGGAAATATTTATAATTCCTCATAGTTTTATTAACCCATGAAAAGCAACAGACATCATAAAAAAGACATGTAATATAATATCAAACCATCAAGAGAAAGAATTTGGTTGGTGTCAATAGAGAATATTTACCATTGGATATTAAGAATCATAAATGATTTTTACATAGATGAAAAAAATTAATGAGAGAATCACAATTTATATGAAAAAAGAAGAATAAGAAATCATTATGTTTTTTGTATCCTTTTTGAAAAAAAATTATTAAAAAAGGGAATATAAATTCTTATTTAGAAACATGAAATCTTAAATAAAATTTTTATTTATAGAAATTTTTGAAGGAATTATAAAAATAAATAATTTTTTTAAATAATATTCTTTTTATATTTTATAAAAGGTCAGTGTTTACGAAAAATGAATATGCCGAAAATAGAAAAAGAATATTAATTTAGAAGATAAAATCAATTTAATTGATGAATACCATAAGTAATGATATAATTATATTTATATATGAATGTATATAAATAAAATTTACAATATATACATAGAGGGAATAAACTCAATCAAAAAAATAATTGTGTTCAATTTCTCTTAAAAGAATCACATCGAGTGGATTATGAAGAAAAGGGGAAGTCACATGGTTTGAGAAATTTTTATACCAAGGAATAAAAAAATGAGAAAAAGAATAAGTATTTTTTTAGATATATATTTCACACAAGTTCCCAATATGGTAATTTAACCATATCAATCTAAAAATCAAAATATGATTGGCAATAAAAACCTTTCTATTTTACTTCCAACATAAAATAATTATATTTAGCTTCCCATATATTAAAAATAATCATATTATAAAAATATTTCAATACCATAAATATATATATACTTTCCATATATGTAATCATATTCATTCATTACACTTTCATTAGTTATTTTTTTTTCAATATCACATGCTAGTAGTTTCGAGCATTTTCACATATGTTTTGTAATAAAGTTATTAAATCCCATTCATTGATTATATGTTCATAATTAATATATTATAAAATATATTTGAATAATTATCTATTAATTTTTATACATTTCCATATTTATATGAAGTAAAATATGGGCATGATTTTAGAGAATGATATCCATGATGAGTTTATTTTAGGTAATATACTAATATAAATGGACTAGTTTATAATGATAATATTTTTTTATAATACCTTAAAAACCATATTTGTGATATATATAAATCATTAATATATTTTTTATTCATTAAATATATTTTATTACTATCCATTTAAGATAGATAAAAAAAGAAACACATAATCCTTAGAAACAGTAGTTCGTATGTACATACATGAAACATTTTAATTTTATAAGGAATGAGATGGAAGAGTGTCAGAAAATTATTTTTATTTTATGAATATAGTTATTTAATAAATATCATATCTATTCATTAAATCCTTCCTTATAACAATCATTGTGAGTTGGTGATGAAAAACAAAATACATCCTTCATTATAGAGGTAGTCCTCACATAACACGAGCAATGTATTCATTTTTCATATGGATGGGGGAGATAGATAATAATTGGTGAATTAATATAATAACTTTTTTGTATAGTAATTATACTTATGTGATTATATTTGAATGGTTAGGAATATTTATGGGGGATTAAGATATAGAAAACAAAATATTAAGGTGTGGATAATACTCATGTTAAGAAATTAAACCTTCTATTGGAGAATTGTTTAGAAAAGGATGACATAGTGAATATTTTTGGGAAAATGGGGATGAAAATGTGGAATTTTACTATAGGATAGGTAAATGGTTAGAGTTTTAATAGATTTTCAAAATATATGTGTGACATTATGTGGGAGGAAGTGATCACATTTTATAGGAAAAATTCGTGTTTTTCTTAGAAATTACAAGTTAGGTTTGACTAAAGATACAATCACATGGGAGTTAGGTGAGTTAGGTGAGTAAGAATTGGTGATATATTTGGGTATTAATTTAAAACCTAAAAATATTATTCTAGAAGCTATAAGTTTCATGTATACATAACAAATATTGAGCCACATTAAGTTAACCATTTTAACATTTATTAACTTTGACTACAAATTAACCACGTTAGTTATTTTTTTTAATAAAAATATAAGATGAAGTCTCCTACATTGTTTTATTGTGTTAATTTTTAATTTTAAATCCATTTAATCTATTTATATTTATAAATATAAAAAATTATCTTTGAAATTAAAAACAAATGATATATAAAAAAACTAATTTTTAATAAAAATTGCTTGTTATGTTTTTATTTTTCTTATGCATATATTTTATAAATAAAAAATTAAATCAATTATTCATATACAAAATATATTTTATCATATTTTAATCAGAATATATTTTTTTTCTGAAATATATATTCTGCAATAAAATGGTATTTTTAGGAAAATACATTTTAGGAATAAAAATATTCAATTAGTAATCTAAATACACTCATAAAATTTTATCAATTCTATATTATTAAAAGTGTCCATTATTTTTTTTATAAATAGAATCCATAATGAGGTTTACATTTTTTATACTACCAATTAAAATACAATATTATAATATTTATATTTTCTACATAAAATATTATGAGAAAAAAATGTATAATAGTTTGTTTTAGTTCAGTATTTCATATAGAAGAAGATTCTAAAGAAAGTATTGGGTTAAGGAAAATAAATTTTATATAATGATTAGTTACATTATACCCTTTTAAAGGAATTTATTCCTTGGGATTTTATTTTTCTAATGGAAATAAGTGAGGGCAATTTTCCCTCATTAAATCCTCAATATCCCACATAGTTTCCTTAAAGTTATGATTTCTTTATAAAACATCAAAAATATGATTAGTATTGATCCATATTAATTTAACATTGAAATAAACTATTTCCATTGGGTTTTCTTCATATTTTTTACCATATCCCAACTGTATGACCACTAAGTTTAGCACATGTGATAGATCAAGTATATAATTCTTGAAAAGTGATATAGAGAACACATCATGTACTTGGGAGGGGTTTAGAGGATATTGTAGTAGAGAAGTTAACATGCCCAAATGATAAAGGATTTTGAAAGGAACAATGTATCAAGTGAATGACACAACCTTATTTATAAGTCTCACACCTTTCATCCATGGTATTATTTGGATGAATACAATATCTATTACTTCAAACTATAATTATCACTGACAATTATCTATATAACTCTACTATAAAATTTTAAAAATGTATATATAACTAATAATAGTTTGAATATATTTTTTAATGTCTTCATAAAGATATGGTTTCATCAATATACTTTCTCCTACTTCTTCCAAAAATGTTTGAATTCAACACCTTTTCCCATATAAATCCTCATACGGCTCCATTTTAATTCTAGGATATAAACCATTGTTGTATGAGAACTCTACCAGAGGAAATTTTTAATCCCAAACATCTTATAAATCCATTTAATATTGTCTAAACATATACTTTAGCATTGGTATGGTCCTTTCATATTGAACATAATTCTACGGATAATCAGTGATACTGAAGTATATATTTACACCCAATTTTTTTTGATTTTTTTGCAAAACATTAATGAACAACTCAAAGCATGATCTGATATAATGGAATATGGTACAACATATATTTTTACCATTTCCATTATATATATCTCATGATTTTTTCTGGAGATATATCTTACTTGATAGAAATAATATGTGCAAACATCATAGTGGGAATGACTATAGCCCAAATAGCATTATGAACCTTATATGTTTTGGGGATTCCTTTAATAAATTCCTGGGTTATGTTCTCCCATTTACACATTGGTATGGTTAATAGATTCATCATCATATTGGAATTCTATTATTCAACATTATCTTATTGGTATATTATGCATCGTGATATGTATTCTATAATCTCCCATTACACGTTTTTTCACCCAATTTTTTTCTTCAGATATCTATACATCTTTATGATTATAGGATAAATAGGGGTGATAAGATATGTGAATCATCCAGGGAATCATTATTTGATTCTGGTTTTTTGGTAATTCATATAATATTTCTAGATTTTATAACTCTACCATTGTTAATGTTGAACGCTAAAATATTCCTCCACCTTCTTCTATAGATATATACCACCATTTTGTGCTTCTTTAATCTTCATAAAGATGAACAATCAATCCTTAAGATGATAATGGTTGTATTTCTCCCATTACATTATGATTTCACGGTCCATCCTTTGTAAATCTATTAGTGTTGGGTCTTTTTTATCCTTATTATGGGAAAATTAGCACGATCCATCCTACTCAGAGAATCAACCACCAGTTTTCCTATATATGGTTAATATTTGTTGAGAAATCAGAATATTTGATATATTCAAACCATATCCTATAGTTCATGTTAGCATCCTTTTATGAGAAAATTTACATTAAGCTCTTATCATTCATATAAAAATCTCACTTTCAATCATAGAGATAACAAGACCAAATTTTCAATTCAAAGACAATAGTTTCTAGATCTAGATATTACATTAGGTAATTTTTATCATGATTATTTAATTGATGTGAATATTAAGATATTAACATACCATTTTGTCTAAGTATTCATCCCAACTCCATTAATTAAGCATCACTATATATTAAAATATCTTCTCTATTGTAGGGTAATATAAGTATAGGTGTAGTTAAGTATATTCTTAACCTCAGTAAATATTTTTTAAAATTATTCTATCCATGGAAAATCAATCCATTAAATGTTAATTTATTTAGAGTGTTGTAAAATCTTGATAAAATGTCAAAATAAGTTTTCATATATTATCAAAATATAATTTTAAAATAAGTGTGTAAAAGGTGAAAAATTTTCATTCTTAGAGAAATATTGTTTTTATATGTAAAATTATATTTATTATTATCCATGGTCTAGAAAAAAATAAGGTGAATGTTGAAAATTTTATTCAATATATAATATGTATATTTAATTTAAGTTATTTGAAAAATGTTATTTCTTTAAATTTATTGAGGTAAAATGCATTTCTGTGCATAAAAATAGTTTTTCAGAAACAAAATTCCTTTGTTTTCAAATGGGTTTTATTTAAATTTATAATTATGTTTTCACCAAATAATTTATAATATAAACATGTAAAAATATATATTTTCATTATTTAGTTAATATTATTTATACATACTATTCCAATGGCTATGTAACAACTATCATATTAAATATTTATATTTTAATAGTATGTTATGTTTCATTTAAACTCGGTGTTTCATGTAAAAAAAGCTATAATTCGTGTTTTGTGTTACAAAATTTAAACTCATTATTGACTGTAACCCATAATAAAGTATATGTTTTGTATAATGAAAAAATCAAAAATCTTAAATTAATTTGAAATAAATATTTTAACAAATCTAAGTGTGTTACATTCTTTTACCAGAAAATGAATTTATCCCTCTAAAATAATCACATTGGTGCCAACAACTGAGGATACATTATTCTTCATTTCGTTAGTAGGTTCTCTTGTAACTTCCTCAAGATGGTGGTTTCATCAGAATATATTGATCATGTGAGTGGTCTTCTTTCAAAGATACTTCTCTCAATGATCCATAATCTCTACTAGTTTTTTCTAATAAGAAATATCCTGAATTTGTTATATGACCTATAAGTTTAGTAAATATGATGGATCATGTATTTACTTCATTAGGACATATACAGAAAAAATATGAACCTAATATATGATATTTGGGAGTTCCAAGTGATAATATATGGTACTGATTTGATAAAAAAATTTCACTGGGACTGTTATAGCTAGGGCCTAGATTTCCATTATATCCTAAGAACAATTTCATAATTTTGTTGTTCTTAAATCAATTTCTTGTTCATCTACTTATATAATAAGTGAAAATGATTTTTTTATTCCTAAATATTTAATGGATCAATAAATCCATAATAGAATAATAATTCATTCCTTCCATGTCTAGTTATATTCATAAAAAAATTTCATGCACAATTTATCTAATGCACACAAATATTTATATAGTGAAGTAATACATTAAACTGTAAAAACTAATCCAATCTTTAACTTAAACCATTTCATAAATGGTTAACCTTATAACCCTTCCTAAATAAAAAATTTATAAATAAGTTCACTAAATTTCCCAAAATCAACTCAATATTATTCAACCAAATATCATTAATTAGCTTTTAATGGTGACATGCCAAATATGTGAATACCTTGGTCATATGTTCTCTTAAATATTGGTAATATTAAATATTACCATAAAACCTTAATGAAAATATACATGCATCATTATTCCTTGAATAAAACCATATAATATAGAATATATTCCATAGATATAAAAATGTTGTAAACTACATCAATGATAAAATTAACCACTTTATTAACAAATCATTTATTAGTTCTGAGGTCATCAATACTATATGATTTATTTTATCCTTACCAATCATATATTTATACAAACTAAAAACCATTGTACCAACATTGTCAACATATTAAGGGCCATCTTCCCTTAATCATGTGTTTTCTATAAAATATAACTTTTCCATTAAATCAATTTCCTAGGCTATCAGTACTATTGAACATATTCTTTCAAATCCTTAATGAAGAAATTATACTGAAAAATATATATATATTTCATAATTCTTGAATTACAATATATAAACACTCCAATCATTCTACTTAATTCTTAAATAACTAGGCTTTATATTCTTGTAACTTAATATCTCTTTCTGATAATATGAAATATGAATCATGGATTAAGATTCATCAACCTCAATTTAATCATGTTTCTCACATTTCACATAAAAAATACTGTTATTAAAACCCATACCTTTCATATTATATTCATGGTATATTATTCATTATTAGTAAAATCATTACTCGTACTACCTTTCTGATACTCTTCAAAATCTTTCCCCTAGGACATATATTTATATAATTCTTATACTTTCAACATTTGTAACATTCAACCATTAATGGTTCCTTAAAGGAAACTATTATTCTCAACCATTATGTTAACTAATTTTCCAATTTACCTTGGTAAATTATTTTTTTGTTTCATTGTTTTTCACACTCAATAAAATCATCTCATCCCTTTGATACCATCCCTTGAGTGATTCCTTCCAAATTCTTTGCATATAGGAAACCGAGTCTTCTTTCTTTCACAATCTCTACCACCCACACACTCAGTGAATTATTTCATCATCTTTTTTGGGGTTTTGATAATTGGTTTAGGTGTAAGTTATTAGTCATATATCATGATAATGGATTAGGAATTATCACAATATCATTCCCTATAGTCATCACCCCATTTAGTTTCTCATCAACACATTTTTTATAATATTCAATGTTAACCCAGTTCCTTCTGGTTCCTTCCATTAAAAAAAATAAAAAACATAGTGTGAGTAATAATATTCATAGTAGGAAACCACGTTATCATGAGAATCACTTATAGGATTTATAAATCATGATAAATTATTTTCATTATATGACATATTAATCTTTACCTATGTCTTTATGTGTCATTATTTAAATCCTTCAAGATTGTTTGTAAAGGGTTTCTTAATTTCTAAAGCATATCCAGCAAGAATGTTAAACCATGTGTGTTAAAAGTCTATGTTTAGGCACCAGGTGGTGATTGAGTCCATCTCAATTCACCCTTTTTGATGTTATTTCCCGTAGGTACCTTTCTACTAGAGAAATATCCACTTTTAGTATCTAGATAGATATGTAATTTCTTATAAACAACTTATTCTATCCTTTAATAAAATTCCACGAAATTTTCCTATAACTTGACTTATCCTTATTCTTATCCCTAGAGATATACCTAGACATATCCCTATAAATATACTTTGGAATTTACCTAGGGATCTCATGAAAGTTTATCTAATACTAATTTCTCAATATTTTAAATTTTTTTCCATTGATACCAACTATAGAAACCCTGTTATTTGACACATATATATCCCTTATTTTTAAATTAATATTCAAGGAATTTCATAAACATATTCCAAAGGTCAATAATAGTTTAGTTTCTTTGGATAAATGAAATAAAATCCAATTATTTCATGAAATATATTCAAAAAAACTTGTATAGATATTCTCACATAGTACTCCACTTTGGAATAATCTACATACACCTTTCTTCATAACTTGGGGAAGGAATTATAAGAAAGTGTGAGCTCAGATGCATAGTAAAGTTAAACATAGAATATATCAATATATGGTTTTATGAAAAAATAATATAATAAAAATAGTATGTAATCATGAAAATAACCTACAAAGCTGAATCCCAATCCTTCATAGATACTAAGCATGATACATGGAATAAAACAATAACATTTCAGATTACATGGCCTATAAGAGTAAAAAATATTTATAAATAATTCAAGAACTATAATGATAGTTTATAAAAGTGTGGAACCATCATAAACATTGAAAACCATTTCTTATGTAAATTATAATTACTATAACCATCAATATAATGGATCATAACTTATCCCTTATTTCCCATTGTGGATCAGGACACACCTATTACCCATAGTGAATCAAGACTCAACTATTTCCTATAGAGGAACAATCCCATCGATGCATTTCTCATTGTTATCTAAAGAGATATAAATCTTTAACTAATGCCTTAGAGTGGGATATAGGTCCCAAATATCTCATAATGAAAACCATACGTATGTGTGCCAAAATATAATGAAATATACATTGTATAATCACATCATAATTTCTGTAAAAAAATGAGTTTCGTAAACTTGTAATTCATTCAACATTAAATAACCATTGAAAAATAAATGGGTCCACAAATATTTAATAAATATAAACATTACCTATCTAGAGAAATAATAACGATGCTATTATTCAATATTTTCACGAATAATGCATAAGTAAAATCAAATGATTTCATCTTAGATGGAAATTTATTTTGAAAGATCACATGAAACATTTCTTGAGGTAAAAATCCTTTATAATTTGATTTAAAAAATCATTTTCAAATTTTTTTTTGGAAAATAATATTTGGAACATATTGAGGAATCTTTAAATATCATTTGAAACATTTATTAAATAAGATAAAATTTTCTCTTTGATTTTTTTAAAAACCTAAAATATTTTCAAAATCTTCTATTTTTTTAAATAAAATTGTAAACTTACATAAGAATAATAAAATATCATTTAAAAAATTTCTTAAAAAAATATCCATTCCACATTAATAAGCACTAAAATATAATTAAATATTTTTAAAATTATTTTCATGTTGTACATATTTAAACAAAGATTCCATCCATATTTTAGGTAAACAAAAACAAGTATTTGTTTGGAAAATTAAATGAATTAAAATTTATATAAATTTTATAATATTTTATGCATGGATAAAAATGACATTGACAGATAATTTTTTAGAATTTTTAAAATATTTTTTATGATATTTTTAGAAAACATGATTTGGAAAGAAACATGATTTTTTACTGAAGAGATAAATAAAGCTGGTTTTATTTAAGAAAATTATTTTGAATTATTGAGAACATAAAGCGAGTAAAATGAATAGAAAAAATTATTATAATGATAGAAATAGAGGAGAATAAAATTGATGAGTTTATTGATTGATGGATCGTATTATTTCATCATCAGATGTATAAACATAAACAATCCAGATAAATGAGGAGATTCTATCATAAAACCCTTACCACATTGGTAACACTTAATCATATTATCTATTAAATAATAATTCAAAATAAAACATAAAATATCATTAATATGAGGATATTTATTATATAACATTTCAAAGGTGCAGTATATGCTCCTCATAAAAGAAGATAAGATCATAACACAACATTTTTCTCAAAGATGGAAAATTCAGACAAATATCCATTATTTCTTTGTTAACTAAAAAATAATAAACCCCATGGAAGATATTTCTATAAATTTATATTTAAATTCCAATAATAATAAATATAATCAGCATAAAATACATTCATGGGAAGTATATACACAACATAAAAGAAACACATGGTAAAAATGGCATTTATCTCACAGAAAATAAATGTGAGATAAAATTCACCAACATTAAGTCTCGACGTCCTTTATAAATGTTAAAAAATAATTTTTAAATTTTTTTTGTTTATTTAAAATATATTAAATAACCATAATAAAATTTATTATAACATTTATTATTTTCTTAATATTTTTCATTACTATTTTATTTATAATTCTATGTTAATTTCTTGTTTCCTTTAATAAATAATTTTTTTTTGTGTATATTTTAATTTGGTAAAATATAGACTCTTAATTTGGTAAAAATTACATAATATCCATAATTTTAACAATGATATATATATAATATATGTAAAGAACCGAAAATTTCATGGAATTTTTTTTCTAAAATACTTTGGAATTTTGCCAGTCTGTGGCTTCAGACAACACTTGATTCTAAGGCCCGGTGTGCCCGGAATCAATTTTCAAAGTTTTTCATGGGTGTGTTCAGTGAACGAATGAGCGGTTTTTTCTATCATTTTATCCAGTGCTCGGAATTGAAATCCGAGGGCACCGATGAACTCGCAACACCGATAATTGCTTATGGGGACCTTTACCGTGGTTGTATTTGCAAAGGAGGAGAAGTTAAAAATTGTGGATTAAATAAGAAGATATTAAAAATGTGGAACAATTTTTATTCTATATCTAAGTGGTTATATCCTACTTGGGGGAGTTGGGGAGGGCCCTAACTACCCATGTGAGGATATTTGTGAGGTTGGGCCCACACGAGCCCCAACCCTTCAGATTTTCTAAAACTCCTAAAACTCACTCTTTTAACTTGTTAACTCCTCTTTAATGAGGACTTTTACTCTCCCTCTATCACTCCATTAAAACTTGCCAACCTATCACTAAATTAATTAAACAACACATGGTTTAATTAATTATGTGAATTGGAATTTGAATTTTAAATTTTGAATGCATGGAATGATTTAATAAAATAAGGAGAAGCTTTATTTTATTTTTGGTTGGCTTATTGTGTTGAGATTTTGGGGAGGGAGCTCTTGAGTTTTGAAGAACGCTTCATCTCCTTTGTTGAAGAATGCCAACTCTCCGACGAAGAACTTCGACTCGGCGACCCCAAATTCTCCATCCTCTTCTTCCTCTACGACAAGGGAGGAGACACCAACGCGGGAACTCGCCTACGAAATCATGACCTGTTTTCTTCTCTCTGTGATAAAAAGGGGAGACACCGCTTCTGCCTCGAACGATCTCCATTGACGTCTATGAATCCTTATCTCACGAAGTCATCAACCGCGATTCCGACGTTCATCATAATTTGTTGAGATAGGGGTTTATTCTTTAAAGTAGATGTTTATGTACCCCGTACTCATTGGAAATCATTGTTAAATATGGCCGATTGATATCGTTTTACATGGAGGGTGTGGGCCGAAAAAACATGGCATGACAACCCTCTATTGTTCTCATTTATTATTTTAGAATTGGAAATTGGTGGCGAAGGAAGCATAGTGTCGTTGCACCATGCCTGGAACGTGGTGAAGGTAACCGGTGATGTCGCACCGGTTGTGAGGGAGGAACTGCGGCCCTCTTCGGCAGAAGAACCAGCCGGACCATCGACCGGCTGGGTGAAGAGGAGCCACGGCGCCAGGAGGGTGCCGCACTAGAGGACCGGACAGGCCATCGGCCAGCCGGGCAGAGCTAGACCACAATGCCATGAGGGCGCCACGTCGGAAGACCGGCGTCCCGCCCATGCAGGCCGCGTGTGCAGAATACCAGCCGGTTTGGGGAAGGGCAGCCCTGCCTGGTGCCGCTAGTGTAGAAAATCAGGGGGGGGGGGGGGGGCGCCCCCCATGGAACCTACTCGGCTTTGACCGAGCCAGCCAGCCGTGCCGCGCGCCCAGTCGGGCCACACCAGGTCGGGCCGCGCCGGGCTGGGCCGACCTGGGCCGCGCCCCCTTTGGGCTGAGTTTTGTGTTTCTTCAGACCGGTCCAACACCCCTACTAGGTTGGACCTGTCAAACTAGATCAACCTGACCCGTCTGCGCACTGGGAAAAGGGGTCGGGCCCGTTATTCACTTAAACGTGAATAACTTAAGGACCGTGCGTCCGATCGACGCGCCGTCTGCGGCGATGGGACTCCTTCAATAATATGGTCATTTTTCGATAATATAAGTGATTTTTGGATGAATTTAGATATCAACCATGTTAGAAACATGTGTATTTCTAACCGGTCCCCTGGAATGGAAAAGACACTATCTCTCAGACCGGGCGTCCGATTGACGTGTCGTCTGTTGCGTTGAGTTCATTTTGATGAGATGGAACATCGGGATACATCAAATCTAGAATTCATGAAAGTTTATGTATCGAACCCCCTTGGCTCGAGGAGCAGACCCTCCCAGAATTGAGTGTGCTGTGTGCGGGAACCCTAGAGCTGGTTGCGAATACGACGACGATGACGAGTGTACTTGGATCCTACGTGTGTTCGGCATCATGGATGATTGTACCTGGATCCTCCGTGGGTTTGGCAGGGAAGACGAATCTACTTTAATCCTACGTGGCTTCGACATTGATGGTCACTGTACTTGGATCCTACGTGTGTTTGGCACCGATGACTTCTGTACTTGGATCCTACGTGGGTTCGACAGGGAAGATGATTCAGAGGCTACATCAATCATCTCCACCTCTCTTCGTGAGTAGTATACTTGTGTGAGTCGATTCTTGACTTTCAATAATTATAATTGATGTGATTTACTTCTTTCATGTGTGTACTCGGTTGTGCTTTCTTGTGTGGACTGAGTTGTGCTTGGGTTCGTGAGTTGGAGCCAAACTGGAATTGATGAATTATTTATATGTATGGGAATATACCTAAGTAGAGTTGGTTGACTCTTCGTGTTTGTATCTTTCCTTTGTGGTTTATCCTTTGTGGATTCTGGGAGACCTTCGGTGGTCTCGAGTTCCCTACTGAGTATCGTATACTCACCCCTGCATGGTCTATGACCGCACTACATTGTGTTGGTTGCAGACGATAGACATCGCTGATCGTGGTTGAGGCTTGTAGAGAGGGATGATATCCGGAGGTGGACTATCACGTGGGACGTACACGGAGTGGACAGACGGACTTGAGGAGTTGAGGATACCATATGTACCCACCCTTCAGGTGGGATTTCCGGAGGATGACTTGGTGGTTTCTGCTTTACTTTTTAGTTGTTGTGCTTTCTTTTCCAGTTGTACTGTAATATTAGTTTGGTTTGTATACTGGCCCATTTACTTTCCAGCACTTACTTTTGCACTTATTTTACTTAGTGTTTACTTCATCTGGCATACTCTGTTGTATTTGTTTACTAATATAAAGGTAATGACTTCCCTTTTATTGGGATTTATCCCTTTGGTTCTAGTCTCCATCCCTTAGCCTATGGAAGGCGGGCTTGGGGTAGTCACGGAACGGGCCTCATGGACGGATCATGACAAATTAGTATCAGAGGAGTCGGTTCTACTGCAAAACTTAGGGCTCTGATAATTTCTTCATGTGAAGCAATAGTGTTAAGGGTATTGAGTGTGGTTATCAGTCCACGGATTCCAGTGTTGGTGAGGCGGCCAACGTATCCATGCACGATGACCCTGACTTCTGATTTACGACTCCGTGCACGAAAACATTGATTTCATGTGTGTTTCAAAAGTTTTCTTAGTGATTTCTTTGTGTCAGCTCACCAGACATACTATATTAACTATGGCGCACCTGTTCCTCTTCAGGATGACCCCACGATGGCAGCCAGTTAGGGTTCGCAGTTACGTGCGAGATGGCTGCCAACCAAGTGACGAGGCCTCTGTGTAGGGCACCATTGCAGTGGAGGCACCAGCGGTACCTCTACCCACTGGGCCACCAATACCACCAGCCCCAGCAGCGGAGAGTGAATGCCTCCTGAGTGTGCTGCATGAGTTTCAGCGACAGAGGTTTCCCATGTTCTGTAGAGATACAGACCCTCAGGAAGTCGAGGATTGGATGGAGGCTATTTTCCGAGTCTTCAGATTGGTAGGGACACTAGCAGATCTTATGGTGATCTCTATCAAAAATCTCTTACACGCAGCAGCAGGTAGATGGTGGAGCCTGATGCTCCAGGTGCACGACGAGGCATCTGTACTTTGGACAGACCTCGAGAGCCTCTTCCACTCGGAGTTCATTCCAGCCACCCTCCATACGGTGTGCATCCATGAGTTACTACAACTGCGGCAGGGCATCATGACAGTAGCCCAGTACTCAGCGAGATTTACCGACCTCTCGTGCTACACCATGGACATGGTACCAGACCCATTCGTCCGGGCCTGGACCTTCGAGCTGGGACTGAGGCATGAGATCAGGGATTTGATGATCTCCCTCAGTATTCCAACACAGAAAAGAGAACTGGAGCGAGCCTTCTTGTGGAGAGATTCATTCTTGATCCTACACCAGCAGTGAGGCCTACCGCAGGGCGACACGTAGCGGAGTCTTCTGCAGCCGGCAGTAGGCAGATGTCGAAAGGTCCAAGCGGACCCGACCATCATGTGGGCGACCTCAGGATACTGGTTCATAGGTGCAGGGCACATGCAGCAGAGCCAGTCATATGCGAGGCAAGCAATTCTATGCATGCATCGGGTAGGGCCACATGGATCGTGACTACCCGACCCACCATGTATAGGAGCAACAGACGGTTGAGGGACCACCCAGGCAGAGGCAGAGGTTCGACCATGGCAGACTATAGGGAGCTGGCAGACAGAGGCAGGCTCAGCTTTAGGCTGTGGAGGATTACGACCACGGCACACCTGAGATGATTTGAGGTATTATCTATGTCTACTCAACCCTTTATGCATTTCTTATAGACACAATAAAGAGTCATTATTTTATTGCCGCTACCCTTGTTCGGAGCTTGGAGATTCCGACGGAGCCATTGGCTCGATCCTTACGGCTAGAGACTCCAACAGGAGCAGACTTGATGATTACGCACTAGTGTCGGCAGTGTGAGCTTACTCTAGGAGGTGAGATCTTTGGCTGGGATCTTCTTGTAGTGGCGTCGAGGCCTTACAACATCATCTTGGGCATGTATTGGTTATCTATAGTCCATTCTCAGATCGACTATATTAGGCGCAAAGTGTGGTTTGTCCGCACAGATGGGAGTAGGTTCACCTTCACCGGTGAGAAGGGATCCTTTGCAGTGCAGGATGGACTTCTGTAGAGGAAAGGAAAGCCGATCACACATCAGTTGGCCAGTCTCATCCTAGGAGCAGTTGATGTGTGGATTCCGAGTTTTCCTGTTGTGGTGGATCAGTATGAGAAATTGTTTTCCTGACGACGTTCCAGGACTACCTCCTTGCATAGAGGTAGATTTATACAGTGACCTATACCCTAGGAAAGCCCTGATAACTACACCAGCATATCGGATGGCACCTGCTGAGCTTCTTGAGCTATGAGTACAGTTGGAGGACTTGCAGGGCAAGGGATTCATCTGACCCAGTGTTTCACCCTGGCCATCTCCGATTTTATTTTCCATGAAGGCGGATGGGAGCTTATGAATATGTGTTGACTACCATCGCCTGAATTAGGTGACCGTAAAGAACAAGTATCCACTTCTGAGGATCGATGACCTCTTTGATCATCTCAAGGGAGCACGATGGTTCTCAAAGATATACCTCAGGCCAGGCTATCATCAGCTCAGAGTTTGAGATGAGGATGTGCAGAAGACGACCTTGAGGTGTTGGTATGACCACTATGAGTTCTTGGTTATGCATTTTAGTGTAACCAACACTCCAGAAGTGTTCATGAGTCTCATTAAAATGATATTTCCGCCTTACATTGATCGTTTTGTTGTAGTCTTCATCGACGACATACTGATTTACTCGATTACTGAGGAGGATCACGCCTACCACTTGCGGGTTGTACTAGACACACTCCGAGAGCACCAGCTTTATGGTATGATCTTGAAGTTTCAGTTCTTTATTTGAGAGGTCCACTTCTTGGGACATGTCATCTCTGAGGCGGGAGTTGTGGTGGATCCTACAAAGATCGAGGCAGTACTTGCTTGGGAGCCACCCAGGAGTGTGATGGAGGTGCGGAGTTTCCTAGATCTGGCTGGGTACTATCGTAGATTTGTGCTAGACTTCTCCAGAGTTGCAGCACCACTTTCAGCTTTGATTAAGAAGGGAAAAACCATCGTGTGGTCAGATAGATGTCAGTAGAGATTCTAGGAGCTGAGGCACAAATTGACTAGTGCACCCATCTTGAGGCTACCGGGGGAGGGTGTAGGGTACGTAGTTTACTGCGATGCATCAGGGACTAGACTCGGGTGTGTCCTGATGCTGGAGCGGGGAGTGATCGCTTATTTTTCACGATAGTTGAGGTAGCATGAGCAAAACTACGCTACCCATGGCCTGTAGTTTGCAGCAGTGGTATTTTCTTGAAGATGTGGCGACACTATCTGACGGGCAAGCACTTTACAGTCTACTCTGATCACCAGAGTCTCAGGTACATCTTCTCATAGAAGGACCTGAACCTGAGACAGCGGCGAAGGCTCGAGTTCTTCTAGGACTATGACTTTGAGATAGTCTATACTCTTGGGAAGTGAAACATTGTGGCTGATGATCTCAACAGGAGGCTTTTGGGACGCATCTATGCCTGAGCACCGCCTTTCATCCTCAAACAGATGGCCAGACAGAGAGCACCATTTAGACTCTCAAGGACATGCTCTGTGCATGTGTTCTAGATTTTGGTCGTAGCTGGTAGGATAACCTACCTTTGGTGGAGTTTGTGTACAACAACAGATACCACTCCACCATCAGGATGGCACCATACGAGGCATTATATGGCCAACCATGCAGTTCACCTCTTTGTTGGACTGACCCTAGAGAGTCAGCACTTGTAGGACCAGAGATGGTCCGGGCTACGACGGAGAAGGTGTAGATCATCCAGGAGCAGATGAGGACTGCACAGAGCAGACAGAAGTCCTATGCTGATAGGAGATGGAGACCACTCGCGTTCAATGATGGCGACCACATTTTCTTACGGGTCTCACCTCGACGTGGATTACAGAGATTTGGCTGGGGCGGCAAGTTATCTCCACACTTCATTGGACCATTCCATGTTCTCAGCAGGGTAGGTGAGGTGGCCTATTTCTTGGCACTTCCACCTCAGTTGCACCAGGTGCACGACGTCTTCCACATATCTCAGCTGAGGAGATACATGCACGACTCGATGCATATCATTGATCATGGGGAGATACACATCGATGACGGGGCAAATTTTGTGGAGGTCCCAGTGGAGATCTAGGTTCAACAAGAGTGGGTCCTATGTGGACAGTCAATTCCTCTAGTGCGCATTTGTTGGCAGCACATGAACCTTCAGGAGAGCACATGGGAGCGGGAGACTGAGATGTGTGCACAATACCCTCATTGGTTTCCCTAGATTATGATGTAGCTTTATAGGGATGTAAATCCCTGATGTGGGAGTAATGTAAAGACCCTAAAATTTCAAGGAAAATTATTTCTTAAATAATTTTGAATTTTTCCAGTCTGTGGATTCTGACTGCACTAGATTCCGAGGCCCGGTGTGCCCAAAATCAATTTCTGATGTTTAGCTCAGGTATGTTCAGTGAACGAACGAGTGGGGTTTTCTATCTTTTGATTCGATGCTCGGAATTGAAATCTGAGGGCACCGATGAACTCACAACGTAGGTAGTTGGTTAAGGGTACCTTTACCACGGTTGCGTCTGCATGAGAGGAGAAGATAAAAATTGTGGATTAAATAAGAAGTGAATAAAAATGTCGAACAATTTTTATTCTAAATCTAAGTGGTTATATCCTATATGGGGGAGTTGGGGTGGGCCCTAACTCCCATGTGAGGATATTTTTGAGGTGGGTCCCACTTGAGCCCCGAGGCTTCACATTCCCTAAAACTCTTTAAAATCCCCCATTAAACTTGTTAACTCCTCTTTAATGAGGAATCTTCTTCTCCCTCTCTCACTCCATTAAAACTTTCCAACCTATCACTTAATTAATTAAACAACTCATGGTTTAATTAATTAAGTGAATTGGAATTTGAATTTTAAATTTTGAATGCATGGCATGATTTAATAAAATAAGGACAAGCCTTATTTTATTTTTGGTTGGCTTGTTGTGTTGAAATTTTGGGTAGGGAGCTCTTGAGTTTTGAAGAACGGTTCATCTCATTTATTGAAGAACGCCAACTCTCCGACGAAGAACTTCGACTCGGAGACCCCGAATTATCTATCCTCTAATTCCTCCATGACATGGGAGGAGACACCGATGCGGGAACTCGCCAACGATGTCATGCCTTGTTTTCTTCTCTCCGTGATAAAAAGGGGAGACACTGCTTCCTCCTCGGACGCTCTCCGTTGACGTCTAAGAATCCTTATCTCGCAACACCGTCAACCGCGATGCTGACGTTCGTCATCATTTGTTGAGGTATGGGTTTATTCTTGGAAGTGGATGTTTTCGTACCCCAAACTCATTTGAAATATTTGCTAAATATGGCCAATTTATATAGTTTTACGCAGAGTGTGTGAGCCGAACGAACACGGCACGAAAACCCTCCGTTGCTCTCGTTTATTATTTTAGAATTGGCAATTGGCAGCGAAGGAAGCATGGCGCTGTTGCGCCATTCTGGGAACATGGTGAAGGAAACCTGTGTTGTCACGCCGGTTGTACGGGAATAACTGTGGCCCACTACACGGTCCGCTTAGGTGGAAGAACTAGCCGACCCATCGGCCGGACATGCAAAGAGGAGTCGCGACACTAGGAGGGCACCGTTCTAGAGGACCGGCCGACCCGTCGGCCGGCTGGGCGGAGCTGGACCGTGGTGCCAGGAGAGCGCCACACTGGAAGACCAGCGGCCCGCCCATGCAGGCCGCGTGCGCAGAAGACCGGCTGGTCTAACCAGCCAGTTTGGGGAAGGGTGGCGCTGCCTGGCAGTGCCGGTGTGGAAAACCAGGGGGGCCGTGCCCCACCCCCCTTTGGAACCCGCTCAGCTTCGGCCGAGCCAGTCGGGCCACGCGCCCGGCTGGGCCGCGCCAGGCCGGGCTGCGCCGGGCCATGCCCCCTTCGGGCTAAGTTGTGTATTTCTTCAGACCGGTCCGACACCCTTGCTGGGTCAGACCCGCCAAACTGGTTCAACCCAACTCATCGGCCCACTAGGATAAATGGGTAAGGCCCGTTATTCACTTAAACGTGAGTAACTTAAGGACCATGTGTCCGATCGATGCACCGTCTATGACACTGGGACTCTTTCGATGAGAAGGTCATTTTACCATAATATAAGTGAGTTTTAGATGAATTTGTATATCATCCAGGTTAGAAATGAGCGTATTTCTAACAGGGCCCCTGGGACGAAAAAGCCATTATCTCTCAGACTGGGGGTCTACTTGACGCGCCGTCTGTTGCATTGAGTTAATTTTGGCAAGACGGAACATCGAGATATATCAACTCTGGAATTTGATGTAGTTGATGTATCGAACCCCCTTGGCTCGGGGAGTAGACCCTCCTGAAATCGAGCGTTCTGTGCGCGGGAACCATAAAGATAGCTGCGACTATGATGAAAATGATGACTATACTTGGATCCTATATGGTTTCGGCAGTTTGGATGATTGTACTTGGATACTCTGTGGGTTCTTCAGTGATGACGACTATACTTGGATCCTACGTGGGTTCTGCAACATTGGTTACTGTAGTTAGATCCTACGTGGGTTCGGCAGCGAGGACTTCTGTACTTGGATCTTACGTGGGTTAGGCAGGGAAAATGATTCACATGCTACATCTATCATCTCCACCCCTCTTCATGAGTAGTAAACTTGTATGAGCTGAGTCTTGACTATCAATCATTATCATCTATGTGATTGACTTCTTTCCTATGTAGACTGGGTTGTGCTTTCCTATGTGGACTGAGTTGTTCTTGGGCTCGTGAGTTGGAGCCGAACTGGAATTGATTACTTAGGTATATGTATGGGAATATACCTATGTAGAGTTGGTTGACACTTCTTGTTTGTATCTTTCCTTTGTGGTTTAACCTTTGTGGATTCTCGGAGACTTTCGGGGGTCTTGGGGTCTCTATTGAGTATCGTATACTCACCTCTAGATGGGATTTTCCTGCACTACATTGTGTTGGTTGTAGACGACGGACATCGCTGATCGTGGTTGAGGCTTGTGGAGAGGGATGGTATCCAGAGGTGGACTATCAGGCGGGACGTACATGGAGCGGACGAATGGACTCGAGGAGCTGAGGAGACCATTTGTACCCACCCTTCAGGTGGGATTTCCAAAGGACGACTTGGTGGTTGCTACTTTACTTTTCAGTTGTTGTAATTTCTTTCTAAGTTGTACTATACATTCAGTTTGGTTTGTATACTAGTCCATTTACTTTCCAGCACTTACTTTTGTACTCAGTTTACTTAGTTTTTACTTTAATTTGCGTACTCTATTGTGTTTGTTTACTTATATAAAGTCAATGCCTTCTCTTTTATTGGGATTTACGCCTTTGGTGCTAGTCACCAGCTCCTGGCCTCTGGTAGGCGGGCTTGGGGTAGTCACGACATGGGCCCGGAGGATGAGACGTGACAATATATATGTATTATATGTGTATTTATAGTAATCCCTAAAATTTATTGGTAGAAAATGAAATATACCTCTCATAAAGATGGTATGTTATATGTACACATGAACAATGTTACAATATCCTTGATGGATAAAGAAACCATGAGGTAAATAATAAATAACATTCAAAGAGTCATTATTATTTCATATATATCACATGTACCAATTAATATTTTCCTCATTACCATCCTATAAAAGCCTTAGTGAAAAATGAATCATATCGCTTTATGAGGCGATAGTCCGCTGTACACATGAATGAAATTATAATATCCCTCACATAATAGAAATTAATAACGTATATGTGATATATTAATTAAACACCAATAATTATTTCAATAATTTCAGATATATTATTTTAATTTATCCTTTTTACCATCTAAGTAAAACAGAAAGGAAAAAACATCACATCGATTCGTGAGGTGGTATTCGTCATTCACACAAGTGGAATTATTGTTTTGCAATGTGTCAGGAGGTAAGAAGGAAGATTTGGTATTATAATTTTAGGGGTATAATAATATAAATAATATGATATATAAATTTGTAATTGAAAATTATATCCATTTGTTAAAAGCATTGATGACAAACGAATAACATCAGTTCTTGACGTGGCAGTTCTCTACACAGACAAATGATGATTTCATATACCATTTGATGGAAGTGGAGATGGAAATATGTTATTAAATTAAAATAATAACATTTAATTATATAGTAGACACCAAGGTTATTATATTAACAAGTTTTAAATTATTTTAAGGTTTTATAAAAAAAGAAAAGTAAAAACGCATCTTTAAAAATATTACCTCTTATTCGGACAACATATTTAGGTTTATCATTAAGACTTCGATGATTAGATTTATCATCTCAAAAAGGCCTCTAGTATATGGGTATGAAATTAAAGAAAAAATTTGGGTAGATATTTTACAAAACAAATTTCAATTTAATATTTGTGTGTAGAGGAGAGTATTTGGTATTTGATAACTGAGGTGAGTGGCACAGTTGTAATTTTTGAAAAGAAAAAGGTGTATGCTTGTTTTTCACATACCAAAAGGCTAAAAAATGGAAAATTATTAAACATTATATCTAGAAAGGTCTAAATATGGCCGAAAAAGTTTATTTTACATGTTTTTAGGTCTTTTATCCCTATTCATTTTATTTTAACCCCTCTATAAACGTGGTTTTACCTTAACAGTGCAAATTATTATTTATTCAGTTTTTACTGTTCATTATGGTAAAAAATTATGTTTAACTCATTAAATAATATAAATTATACTGATTCCATACATGGAATCTATTTTTTAAAATTTCATTCATATAAGTGGAAAATTTGAACTTTAAAATTAATCCCGCATATGCGATAAAAAATAGGTTTTCCAAAGAGAAGTGTTTCAAAAGTTTAAGAAGTTCTTAAATAAAAATTCAATATGAAATTTATTAAAATTAACTAAATATTATGACTAGATATATAATTTAATTAATTTTACATTTAAAACCACGTCAAATAATATTAATTTATTTAAAATCTTTAAAAAATAGAAATTTTTAATAAAAACCTGTATTTTAACTATTCATCAAAAAATTTATCTCATTTGAAAATTCATAAAAATTAACTCCAACTTACATTTTACATGATTATTAAAAAATTAATTTAATATCTCTAAATTAATTTTATATAAGTGGAGAAAATTAATTTTAAAACAAGTTTTCAAAAGGTGAAAAAGCTATTTGTAGAAAAATAATGTTTTTACGTGTAAAATTGGATTTATTCTTATAAGTTTTACAAGAAACACATCATATGAATTTTAAAAATTTTATTTAATATCAAATATATTAAATTCATTAAAATGATTTAAAAAATTGATTTGTTTATTTTTTTTATGTAAATAGCATTTGTGGTCATAAAAAATAGTTTTTCTAAAAAATATTTCCTTTATTTTGATATAATTTATATTTTCATTTCTAGTTAATTTTACACCAAATAACTCATTATATTTACATGTGTAAAGAATTTATTTTTATAATTTTTTTAATCATCTTCATACCCATCATTCCAACAACTAGGTGATAACTATCATATTAAATAATAATATTTTAATAATTTAATGTTTTATTTAAACTTGGAGTTGTGTTTAATAAAGGATACACTTAGGTTTTCATGTAATTTTAGTTAAATTTTTTTTAATGTAGTGAAATCTAAACTAGGGGTTGGGTGTAACACAAAATTTCAGAATGATTAAATTTATTTGAAAAACATATTTCACAAAATCATGGGGTGTTATAATTTTTTTGGACTCATTGATACAATTATAAAATTTGGTATAAGTTAAACTGAAAACCTAACCTCTCATTTTAGTGGAAGACCATACATTTACTTTAGAAAAATACTAACATATTCCTATAAAATAGTCTTTTCTTCAATGTTGACATCATCCCTAGTTATTTTAGATTGAGGTCTCTCAAAGATGGGTATCAATACATATATTAAGGGGTTTACATTGAGAGGGTGTTCACAATCATCTTTAAATTGATTTTTTATAATAGTATGATTAGGGATATGAAATGAAATTTTATTATCCTAATCATTGATATGAGTTTTATGTAGATAAATCCAATCTATACCCAATATCAAATCAAATTCTGCTAAGATAAGAAAAAATAGATCTATAGGAAGTATCTTAGTAATAAACATGACTTGATATAATTTATATACCTTGTATCAAATCAATGAACCACCAAGTGTATTCGTGAATAGTTTTGTAGCTAGGGCTTGAGGTGGTGAATCAATTTTATATTCAAACTTTAATGATATGAAATATTGTGAAGAACCTAAATAAAATAATATATTTATAGATATAGATTGGAGAACAATTTAAAATTTAACTACTTCATTATCATGTTCCACTTTAGTAAAAGTGATTGCATTGGACATTCTATGTTTCATTGGTCTAGGAGATTATTTATTCATATTATTTCTATTAGACCTTGAATTTGAAGTATTAATTTTCATAATTACTAATCTCCTTACATTTGAATCATTAAAGTGTGGGTATAATATTATTTAATACTTTCTTTTTCTTTATTATTTAAATTGTCCTCATTATTTATTTTAAGAAATTTTGGGCTTGATTACTAGCTCTAATATAATTTAAATATCTCCAAGACCCTCTTATGAAATTTCATGGATTTTTCTTGCCACATTATTGGCATGTAGGGGGCTTAATTTGTTTGTCTTCATTGTTTTTTTATAGGTTATTCCATGTAACCCCATATTTTCTTTGATATCCTTGGAGTAATTAGAGTTCATAGTTTTCATTTCAACCATAAGTGCATATAGAATAATTTATTTGTAACTACCAATGTTACTTAAAACTAATACCTTTTGAAGACATGTTTTTAGGGAACCAATGAATCAATAAATCCCACTTTCAGTTTTAGTAATAAAAATGGAGGCATACATTGTGATTTTAAGGAAAATAACCACATTAGTTCCAATAGATTCATCCTCAATTTTGTTCCATCTCATTAAATTGTTACTCTATTTTCATGTGAACATTTTGGGGATATTATTTAGTGAATAATTTTCTCATGAACTACTCCCATTCCATAGATTTAAATTATTCCTTATTAATTATATTCTTAATTAGAGTCCACCATTGGATAGCCCCACCATTAAAATTTTACGTATTTAATAAATCCTTTTCGTGGTCAATTATTTGGGAATGGAAAATATATTCTCCATATCATTGATCCATTGATTATGAATTATTGGGTTTGAAGACTAATTAAAGGTGGGAGGTTTTTCATGCATAAATGATTTAATAGCAATTTATTATTTTTTTTTCAAGATCTCAATATAAAGACAATGGTTTTTTTAGTTTTATCCTTTTAATATATATATATATATATATATATATATATATATATATCTGTGTGTGTGTGTGTGTGTATTTTTCCATTGAATCAGTTATGTGTTTGGGTATCACCAGAACCCAAAATTAATATATTAAAAATATCAATACATATTAAGGAACGTGTATGAATATCTCTAGAATATATGGTTTTCCCATTGATCTTCTCGTTATATAGAAAATATGAGACTGCAATTATTTCTATAATATGGGTTATATCCTAGGAATTATATAAAGTTGGTTTGAGTTGGGAATTTTGTTGAGGGATGTTTATGGTGGTTATGTAAGTGAATAGAAAATAATTTATTTATTTTATTTATTTGCTAAACCAAATTAACTATCTATATACGACTGTCATTATTGAAAATACTTATGGTTAGCTTCATAAACCTAGAATATTAGAGAGGAGGATGGGAGAGTTGACATTAGAAATGTGATAACATAAATCAATGAATAATGAATTATATATTTCATAATATAGATGACAATGATAGTAGAATCATCACCTTCTTTACTAGTGGAAAATTTACTCTCAAGAGATCAATCCATTCTTAAGTTAGGGTATGTAACATCATGGATATCCACCCTTTTAATTTTTTTTAATAATTAATTTTATATCTTCTTTTTCAGTCCATTGTTTTTTTTCATTTCAAGATCTCTGTTTTAATCAGAGTTCTCCCAAAAATTATTTATTTATTTACTTTACTTGATTTACTCCCTTGTAATATAATTTTTTTAGTCATTGATAAGGGACACATTGGGAAATGATGATCTTACTTGTTCTTGTGTTTTTATGCACTATTGTTCTTCAATTTATACATCGTTGGCCCATGAGGTTGCAATTTGACATTTTTTGGCCAGATTCAGGTGCGATTGAATCCCCATATGCTTTTTGGATGTACGAATAATGTATGGATCCATTTTTTATGGATGAATCAATGTGTGTTGTGGGACGTGGTTGATGGAATCATGGATTAAGAACTTATGTAGTGATGGGAGGTGTGGAAGCACCTCTATAAGAGGATTAAATTCATATTTCTAGCCATTAGAGTTTGGTAATCAATGATTAAAGTATTCACATTAGATTTTAGAGGATTTTGGATAGTCAAATGGTGGTGGAAGTGGATGATAGGATACATATGTGCTCTTACATGGAGACAATTGGTTTCAGAAAATTACCAATATAAAAAAATATATTATGGATGGATAGATGAAATGTGGAACCTTTCTATGAAAGCTAGGGTATTCAGTATAATTAAATATCACATGTAGTGTGGTTTGTCTACAAGATTTGTGACCCTTTTCTGGTGACTCAACAAGTATCTTGGGTAACACAGGAACATGCCTGACTAGGCACACATGCACGAATAGAGTACATGCGCACAAACATGATCATACCTAGATATTCCTTGAGCACCCATGTATGACTAGAGTATATAATAATGGGACAAAGTACATGATCATGGGCTATAGGACACATATATACCTAGGATACTAATACATGACTTGTAATCTGCACATACACCTTATATAGTACCACGTCTTGACAATCCATGTCTAGGGGATGTCAGACCTAGCTTTCCATGCAAGGTCACACATTTTGTGACCTTAAGTATACATAAAGTGACCCCTTGTCCACATAGTGTACTTTTTCCCAGGGACATATACCTTTTTTATCTCCTTTGTTACTCAGATTTTGGCCCACGAGTAGTATATCGTGATAATTTTTTTATATAGAAGAAGATTTCGGTATTAATTTTAGAATAAAAAATATTAAACAATGTGTTATGAGCATGAAACATTATTCAATAATGATTATATAATGGCAGTGATCAGTTTTGATCAATAGAGAGTTATCTGGTCACTTCTACCATGTTACACCAGTCTAAGTGACCCTCATAATCTTTATATAGGTAGAGTTGCTACTCCCATGAACATCAAATGGAATGGGTCCCATATATTGGAATTGATACTCTCTCATCATCAATATTTTGTGAGGATCAGGTCCTCCACTTGAGATAGTGTTAATTCAACTTTGGAGCAAAATAACGAGAAGATGACCCCTCCACTATGATTCTTTTGAGGATTCACGTGGTGTTGGGAATCACAGATAGACCTTTGGGAGTTGCAGTCTGACTCATCATTCTTATCTATTTTTATATTGGAGATCCCCATTCTCTATTCACTTGTGTTTATTTTGAGAATATAGGAAGTTGGGTTTTTTACCCTATTACATTTTGTGTTGAGATGAATTTTATTATTTATATTTCTTTTTTGTTTTGGTTTTTCGGTTATCCCAATAATTATATATATAACTACCCCTACATAGGATTTACAAATACATTTTGTATCTTATGTAGAGTATAGTAAGATCAACAAATATATCAGTGGAACTAGTTTTAGTGGAGCATTTATGTTCTTGGTGTTGACCATGTTTGGTGGACCACCTTAGAGATTTTGAACTATTCTCTCCTCATTCATTAACTTTTTCTAGTTTTTGTATAATTGGGAACTCATTTATATTTGGAAATATAATACCCCATTTTGTATCCTCAATATTAATCTATTGTGTATTTATTAATTTCTTAAAGGCCCTTTTCATTCATGGTTTACACTCAAGATGTTTCAGTCTTTTATTATATCTCAATAATATTTACTGGAGCTAGTTGTGTGCCTATATAGAGGTACATTAGGATAAGGACTCCCATTTAATTTTTATGCATATACATCACTAATTTTTAGCCCATGGACTATTTCAGTCGAGCATGCAGTGTCACACTTGGAAACCGCAAGCTAGGCAGGCTACTCTAGGTCTGGTCATGACAGGGTTGTATCAAAGAGAGTTTTTTCCTCAAGTTGGAATTCATTGCTGCAACTGTTGTGTGGTTTCATTTGGGAAAGAAGGGAAATTATGTTTGGGTGTATTGAGTTCATTTCTCATTCTAGGTAACATAGTTTTCGTGTGGTGGCTAACATACCCATAAACTAAAACTCCTACTACCAACTTATTCACTTGGTATAATGAGACATTGGTTGGAGGGTAACCAATGGTACATTCATCACATATGATTGAGTCTTGTGAATTTCATTTCTATATTTATGAATCTCTCTATATATGATAATATAAAAAAGGTACATATTGTAACTTTTAGGATTCCACTATGATGATATCCAACTAGGATAATGATAGAGGATCATAATGAAAATCAATTGAGTGTTGGGCCCTCAATTATAGGACCCACTCATGCAGTTTTCTTTAAGTCAGCATATAGATGTACCACCACTTATTATGCAGCTAATAGTTTTAGTAGGATATGAATATGATTTTTATAGGATTACCATGTTATTCAAGTTGCAATGAAATAGACCATTGAGGTTTTTGGGATAGATAGGTCCTCATGAAGTAGAGGATTAGATCGAGGTTGTAGTTTGAGTATTCAGGCTTGTACAAACCTCGACCGATCCAATGGTTGCACTTTCATCCAGTCTTATTCATAGAGAATGTGGGAGCTGATGGAGTTTGATAACCTAGACTAACGACTACTTTACAATATCATGGTTATATTAACACCAGTTGTTCAATGAAGAGTATTAGCCTATGCTATTTTGTTCATTATAAATCATGGATATTCTTGAGATGAAGTAGGGTGATATGTTAGTTATAGAGTACACTATGAGATTTAAATCCCTTACATGTTACCCTCTCAAATCGGTAATGTATAGATACTTTAGTGCATGAAAGTTTCATTAAGGCCTTTAAAGAGACAACTGCACTATTGTGGTCTCATTGTGCGTTCGCACTTATGTTGGAGTGTTGGAGTGGGATTTAGTTATAGAGAGATTCCTAGAAGAGAGATGTATGGTTGAAGGACACATTAGTGAAAATAATTGGGTTGAGTCATCTTCCACATCAATCATGTGTTAGTAGTTTGGGTCTTGATACAGGTGACATACCCATGCCTATACTCAGGCATGTAGAATCAGATAAAAGAATTCACACAGAGGGTCCAGTCAACATGGATATTTTTTATGTTATTATTTTCATGAGTGAGGTTACAAAATTCATGATTTCCTATTGTTAAGTTCTATGAAAGGTGGAAAGACAGTGAATATACAGACAATATAGAAGTAACATAGTAATTAGTGGTCTCTTAGGAGTGGTCAGGGCAACCTTAAGGGATGTAGTGGTGATAAAGGAGTAGGTGGGTCTCCAGAGGGATGCACTATAGTTGTAGGATGATTCAATTATCTACCCCCAACACCACCACCAGGTGGAGTATTCCAATCTCATAGGGATAATAGTAAAAGGTGCGGGTAGTTGTTCACTATGGAGTGATATGAACAGGCTTCTTATTATATGATTCAAGGTAAGAGTTATGTATTTTTTGCTCAAGTAATAGTACTTATAGGCATAGGAACATTTCATACCTTTTTTTACATATACCTATTTCAGAAGACAGGTCATCTAATTGTGTATTTTTATTATCGTTTATTGATAGAACTTCTTATATGTATTGATTTTGGTATATTGCACATCAGCCGACAATTCATGTTGATGATCAATGGAGAGAGTTTCTCATGGGACCACTTAGTCTGTATAATGAAACCTTTGGAATCTTCCTGGGAATTGACTAGTTGTACATGGTGCTTTTCTATATTTAATTTCAACATAGGATATTTATATTCCTTCATATAGATAAGATGAGATTCATCTTCATCAGTGAGAGGGATCTTATGGTTGAGAAAGTAGCGATCATTAGTAGGAAGCTTTAACCTATTACCAATTAGTTCGTGAGTTTATCCCTTTGTTCAAAAGGCACTTTATGAATATAGCTTCCAAATATAATGGAAGACTATATATACTTCCTTACTGAATATATCTGTGGACTAACTCTACGGTGGGTGATTGAAATTTTCATCAATCTTCACCCATGGACTGGATTGATATCTTATGTGGCATATCATATGGCCCTAATAAAGTTTTATGAGTTAAGGGTGTAGTTGTAAAACCTTTGAGAGAAGTGATTTATCATACAAATTGTGTACACTAGGTTGGATATTGTTCCATTAATGAAAAAGGAAGATAGTATTTTGAGGCTTTGTGTTGACCATTTCTTCCTAAATGTGGGAATGATCAATAAAATGTACCCCTTACCAAGTGTTTAAGACCATTTCAACTAGTTAAAAGGTGCCACTTGTTTCTCAAAGATCAGTATTTGGATTGGATAAAAATAGTTGAGGGTTTGTGAGGATGAGATTATGATGATGGAATTATGATGTCGTTGTGTGTACAATTAGTTCTTTGTGATACCATGTGGTGTAACTAATTACCCAATTGTGTTAAGGCTCTTATTAACAAGATCATCCACACATAGTTGTACCAATTTATTGTTGTCTTTATTAATGGAATTATTGTATACAATCCATCAGATGAAGAGCATGCATAGAATTTATAGACAATCCTAGACTTATTTAGGAGAACCAAATTTATAGTAATATCTCAAAGTGTCATATTTGGTTACATGAGGTTCACTTTGTTAGGCATGTATTCTTTGAGTATGGTATAGTTGTGGACCCAACAATTATTGATGGATTTATTTCTTAGGAACCAAAAAAAAAGTATCATAGGTACATATTTTTCTTGTTTTGGTTGGGTCCTACTAGTGGTTCATGGTAGACTTTTTTAGAACAATATCCCTTTTTTACTTCCTTGATGTGTAAAGGGAAATGGTTAACCAGGACTGAGTAGTGTCAGAGATATTTTTGGGAGTTGTGGAAAATGTTTACCCGTGCTCTAATTTTGAGTATATTGGATGAGGGTGTTCATTACATGGTGGTGTTTGATACTTATGGAACTATAATTTATTTACTATTGATGAAGGTGAAGGAAGTGATCACTTTTGAGTTGAGGTAGTTTATACACCTTGAGCTGAATTACATGACCCATGACTTAGAGTTGGTTGTGGTAATATTTTCCATGAAGATGTGGAGGCATTATCTTTCAGGTGATAATTTCATTATATACATAAACCCCCAAAGACTTTGGTACATCTCCACATAGAGATATATTAACCTAAGAAAAAAAATTTATTTGAGTTTCAATTGGACATGGAATTTGATATTGTCTTTACTCCATGTAAGGGAAACATTATGGAATATGCCATTAGTGGGAAATCCCATTCTCTCTTAGTGGAAGAGCTTTATGACTAACTGACCTTGTTATAGTTGACTCTATTAGTGGATAGGTGTACAACTCATATTTAGTTTATGGTGCTAAATCCACCAATTCTTCTATATTTTATTGATTCTTAGTTATGATATTTCCATTGTGATATTCTATGAGACATTATATCCTCATTAGATACCAATGATGGATTTTTTAAAGGAGAGGATCATGTCATCCTTATCCAAGGATGGTGGTGGTTCTGGTCATATTGTATGTGTAGGTGTAGAGAGAGTTTATAATTACAATTTTAAAATTCAATTGGGTGTGGAAAACATATACGAGGACAATCAGATATAGGTTTTATGGGCTGGAATAAGATGTAACAAGGCCATGTTTGTCTCTCGGTGTCTTACATGTCAGTAAGTAGAGGCTGAAAATCAGGTTCAAGGAGGTTTGTCTCAACCTCTTGATGCACAAAAATAGAAGTGTGATTGAATAGTGAGGGATTTTGTGATAGAAATTCTGTAGATATAGAGAGATCATAATTCTATCTAGGTGACTATTGATAGTCTTACCAAGCTGGTACACTTTCTTTTTTTCTGATAGGATGTCTCGGTTCGACCATAATGCATGGTTAACATCATGGTTATAAAGAGCCTTTTGGATTCTTTTGGGACCTTTTTATAGATGAGCACAATATTTTACCCCTAGATAGATGGAATGAAAAAAAATCTCTCAGTTTTGGAATATATGTTGAGTGACTTTGTGATGGACTTTGGTCTTTGTAAGCTGGATCACTTTACGTAGGTAGGGAATTCTTATAATAATATCTATCACTCAATTATTGGTTTGTAAATTTCTGAGGTCCTATATGGGAGACCTTATAGGTCACCCTTGCATTGGACTTATATTGGTGGTACATCTCTAGTTGGGATAGTGCTGGTGAAAAAAATATGGAGAAGTGATATGTGATCCGAAAACATATGAGGAAAACCCAAAGATGATAAAAATATTTTGTGGACCGATGTCATAGGCCTTTCTAGTTCAATCAAGAAGACCATGTTTTCCTTAATTTCTCCCCCTGATGTGGATTTTAGAGGTTTGTTCAGGGGGCTAGCTATCCACAAGATTCATTGGGCCATTATAGATCATACGGAGTGCTGGTGAGGTTTCTTACCTCTTGGTCCAACTCCCAAAGTTTGACAAAGTGTATTAAATCTTCAAGGTGTCATATTTCAAGAGACATGTTCAAAACCCATTGCACATTATTGAGTGGGGTGAGCTAGACCTTTAGGATGGTTCCACCTTCTCTATGTATCGAGTATTGATTGAGTATCTATAGGAGAAGATCATATGTGGACATAAATATCCTCTTCCACATGTGATTTTTTGATATTGGACTGTATAAGAGAGTTTCTCGAAACATCATAGTTATAAATAGACTCATTCCCGCCAAATTTTTTTGTAGCTTTTTTTGGGGGAAACCCTTAATGGAGGGGATAATTAAATGAATATAATTTTTATAGTTTGATCCTTAGAATATATATAAATATATATATATATGGATTTTTCTTTGGAGTCGACGTTGTGTATGAGTGTCGTAGGACCCAGAATTAATATATTAAAACTATTAATATATATTAAAGAATTCACATGACTATTTTTGGAATAATTATTTTCAGGTGTATTGGGACTTTATATGGGAAATCCAAGACCATGGTTGTTTCTAAAATAGAGGGTGCACCCTAGGAGTGAAATAATGTTGATCTCCATTCAGAATTAGGATGGGGGAAGATGGTTGGGGGTCTATTAATTGAATTAAATAATTTATTTATTTAATTTATATAACTTATAAACCAAATTAAATTTTTCTATATAATATTATTATATAATGTACCTATATTAAGCTTCATATCCATGAGATATTATTGAGTAGGAAGAGAGAGTTGGAATTGGAGACTCAAGAATGTAGATCAATGACCAACAAATGGGAGAATTCATAAGGTAAATGACTAACGCAGTGGGATCATCAAATTATTTTCTAGAAGATACATTCTTCTCTCATGATTGATATAATCTTGATATAGGTAATTTCAATTTATGAATTTTCACTATTTAAATAAATTTTAAATATTGGATTTTAGATCTGCATTTTCTTTTTGGTATTTTCTATTCTTTGCATACCCGAAGATTTTAATTGAGCTCTTAAACCAAATATCAAATTTATCTATAACACATGATTTACACCCCTAGATTCAATAATTTTTTCATAAATGGAATGTATTACATTAGATAATGAAGATATTACATTTTTCTTTTTCTTCTCCCTAACACTATTGTTTATGTTCGTCATAATTGGCCCATGAGGTTGTGATTCGATGTTGTAAATCTGAATTCAAACTTGATCGATTCCATAGAATCCATAAGGATGCATAAAACGTGTATGGATCAATTTTTTTGGATTTATTAAGTTTTTTATGGGATTTGATAGATGGTATTGTGAATCAGGACCTCCAATGGTTATAAAAAGTCCAATAGATGCATCACTAGTGAATAGAATTTTGATTTTCAGACCTCAGAGTCTAGGAATCGATGATCAGAGGATCTCCATTTTATTTTGTTATATTTAATAGGGTCAAATAATGGTGAAAGAAATATATAGTGAAAATATAATCTCCCATATAATTTCTATGGGTTTATAGAAATTTACATGTTACACAACATGTAGTTTGGATTAATACACATAGTGTGGACCCTTAATATGTTAGCTAGGGTGTCATGTGGAATTAAATATCATATGTCATGTGGTCTATCCACATTCCATGTGACCTATAGTTGGAGACATAGTATTTACCTTGTGGTTCACATTCAAGGGAACAACTAGGTACATCAATATAGATGGAATATATGATCACAGACATAGCTAGTGTACCTAGACAAGACCAGTGCTCCCAATCATGGCCAGAGTACACAATCACCAGAAATTGTACATAGGAATGGGTTAAATGACATGAGCCTAAACATATTACCAATACATTCCACATAATATTTATATAAACTGTGTTGACTACATGGATGGATATGATGTGTCCAATTGATAACATTTCCTCGTGTCCATGTGAGGTCACACGCCATGTGACCTTATGTACATTTCATTTAATTTTTCATTGGTAATTATACCTTATGAATCATTTCTTTTATGTATTAGGTTCGGGCCTATGAGTATCTTATCCTGAGTATGTTTCCATGTATAAAATGATGGTGTAACTTCTATTAGCATCAGTGATAAAAAATAAGGAATTATGACCCTATTCCTTCCTTTAGCGATGCTTGTCGGATGGCAGTAATCAGATTTTATAATGAAAGATATGTCAGGTTGATACTCTTATGTCACTATAGGAAATTCCCCCCCCCCCCCCATACTCTTCACATAAATAGATTCATTATTCCCCCATACAACAAAAGTATAAAATCCCCTATCGATGAAGTTATACTCCCCCATTATTAAGCTCTAATGGGGAATAAGACATCTACTATAGCTAGTGCTCCCTTGGAAATGGATTCTAATAGGAAGAAGTGGTCCCCTCCACTCTAATTCTTATGATGTTTCACATGGTGTTAGTCCTTAGAATTGGAACTATTGGGGATAAAATGTTAACTCATCATTTTCTTCTTACTGTAGAGATGGTGATCGCTTCTCCTTCTTTTCTTGAGTTTATATTGGAAATATCTAATGTTGGGTTTCTTTACCATCCTTCTTTGTGGGTTGTGAGGTAATTTTTTATTTTTGTTAATCCCTTTTTGGTTTTGGGGGAATCTGATAAGGAATGTATAAACTCACCCCTGTATAGGCTGTTTTGTTTGTATTGTGTACTATATAGAAAACATATAGATCAATGGCGAGTTAGGTGGAACTAGTTTTAGGGGAGAATTGTGGTTCATGGAAATAATCATGTTTGGCCATTGGTCGTGGAGATTATGAGTTAGTCTCTATTTAGTCTTTCCCTTTTTCTAGTTATTTTTATGTTGGGAACTTTTTTTATTTTGGGAATGTGTTTCACATTTCATATCATTTGTGTTACGTATCTATAGTTTAATATATTTCCTATAGGTTGTTTCAAGAATCTTTTACATTCCATATAATTTATACTTTTATTACATCTCTATATTTATTTCATGGATATGATTGTTTTCATGTGTGAAAGAAATTTATTATAAGGCCTCCCTTTTTAGTGTTATATATACTTAGTGCTTGTTACCAGCCCAAAGCCTATTAAAGGTGGGCTTGGGGTGTAACACTCAACATATTATCACCCAAGTGGGCCATATTGGATCATGTTGTGACACCAAAAACGTTTTTATTTATTATTAATTACTTGAAATATTTGAGTAATAATTTCCATAAGATTTTTTATTCTATTAAATATCTCATTAGGTTGCTTATTGGGAAGATCTATTCAATTTCTATCACAATAATTAGTAACCTGATTCCTCATAGATCTATCCATTTCTATATATTATGGACTATTGAGGTATGATAAAGTTAAAAAATGCATAAAAGGAATCTACAAACCTATAATAAGTAACTCATTAATTGAATATATACCCTAACTTTTAAAATTAACTATTTAAACCTATGTTTTCGATATTTATTTTATTTATAGGGTATCTAAGATAATAATTAATTATTACCTCCTAAAAGTCATTTAAATCCTTAAAAAGAAGAATTAGTGTGAATGTCAATCACTAATTTCTATCCCACAAGGGGGTCAAGAAATGTTTTTATTAAGGCCCCCTTATCATGCAATGAGTGAATATTGAGTTAATAACCAACCATCAATGTTTAAGGTTAATTACCCTAGGATAACCTATGTTAGATCCTCTATCCACTTCTTTATATCCAGATAGAGATTTAATTTTAAGAAAACCATACACTATAATTTACCAAATTTTTAATATGATTTCCTCTATTTATGATTATCCTATAGTATTTTTCCAAATAAAGTCAAGTCATAATATCCAAACTAACTAAATTAAGCCCCAAATGTAACTGAACACTGATCTGATATCAAATGAGGCTACCCAAACTAAACAAATAAAACTACTTCATTTCACATTACTATTCATTACATATCACAATTAATCGCATCCCATAAACAAATTACTTAATATCATTGGAGACTAGCTTTATAATAATATTATTCAATAATTTCTTCAAAATTTCCCCAAAAAGAAATTTTTAAATCTATCTCTTAGAAACATCATATATAATAATCATATTCATTACAAGGGGAAAGAAACATAAGAAATCATGAGCTTATATTCTCAGTAAGTGAAAATTTATCAATTTTTTTAAAAGGGGTTAAATATTAGTCATATGATAAAATAGGATAGTGGGATAAATATCTTATTAATTGAAAATTGATCACCAAGAGATGTCCATAAGCTTAAAATATAAATATATAAACCCAAATTATTAAACATATATCATGGAAAATGAAAACAGATACTTGAGGTAATAATCCAGATCTATGCATCACATCATTGGTATATAACCTAAAAATATGGAATAACATAAGAATGTAAATCATAAAAAAGTGGATCATATAAGGATCCATGCTTGAAAAATTATATAATCTGGTGTATTTACACCAAAATTAACTTTATTTATTTATTAAATACCTTTTAATTTTATGGGATAAGATAAGTATCTCACATCCATTTTATAACAAAACAAAACATTATAAATTGGTAAATTCCACTAAGTACCCATTTTTCTGAAATATACATATTTTAAAAGGAAATACAATTAATTTTAATTAATAATACTTATAACAATAAACTTTACATCTTTCTTTTTATTACTCATCCATAAACCTAATGAAATATATTAAAAAACATGGGATGATCAGAAACATCTCTGTAAGGGACATAAAAGTAACTTATGTATTAGTCAAGTGATAAACTTGAAAACCCATAAAATGTTTACCATTATAAAAATATTATTTAATCATATTAAATATATAATATCCATATAAAAACACTACCTTTTTCTCTATAAAGCCATTAGAACCTAGAGAAAACAAATATAACCTCTTGTAGGAAACATAGAACATTATATTCAAAACCAGTGTTAAAATCTTTTCAAAAATATGTGGAGACCAATTAAATCTATAAGAGAAACCATCCTGGTTACCTCCCTTATTAATTAATTTTAAGGTAAAGAACATTTTTGATTTCATAGGAAAACTATATCAGGCTCACCCATTATATATGCTTTATTGGGGCCACCCGTCATATAAGCTACATTAGGATCACTCATCATATAAGCTGTATCGAGATCACTATTCATATAAGATATATTGGGTTAACTCATTATCATCTATAATGATAACATACCATATTAGGAATATAAAATTGTATATATTTCATCATTTTATTAAAAAGCCCCTAAAAACTCTTTTAAATCCATAAAAAAACACCTTCCATTTGAACCTAAAAACATAGAGGAATTCTCGATTATCTAAAAGTTTATTTAAAATGAAAAATTCCTAAAATATTTGGGAAATTATTTTATTTTAAAAAAAACATTTAATTTGTTAATGTAATATTCCAAAATAATTCAATGCCCTAATTTCTTGAAATTTTGTTCATATCATATATTCTGAAGAAAAACATTCTTTTATACTGGTAAAAAGAGTAAAATGTGACTTGAATGGAAAATGTTAAGGAGAATTTTTTATCCTTCATAAATAAAGAACAATATGAGTATACTCAAATTTCTAGTTTTGGAAAAAAATGTGTCATTTTAAATAGAAAAGAGAATTATAATTTTTCTATTATTTCATTTCTATGTTAGGTCAAATTTCTAGGTTACATTTATTTTAATGATATTTTATACTACATCTATGTTAATATTTTCTATGATACTCAACATTTTTATGTTATTCTAGTATTTATTTCATGATTTTCGATCTACACTCTAATTAGTGTAACTTAATTTTATATATTTATTATACCAAAATACTGATATTATATTAACTTATGATATTTGATTATTATCACGTATGTTTACTATTATTGATCATTTTATATCCCCCCTTTCATAGGTTTACATTTCACCATGTTATAAAGAAAAGTAATATGTAGTATTTTTTAGAATATTATCTTTTGTGGAGAAATTTTTTAATAATTTCGAATAATTTATCTAGGTAAAGAATTTGTTTATATAGTGTAAAAAATGCATATTAGCTGAAAAGAAATGGGTTTTATAGTTATTATTTAGTCCAAATTTTTTATAACTATAAAGCAAAAAGATCATGGGAATTTATAATAAGGAAAATTTTTCTTTAATTAATTTAAATAATATGGTTACATACATGGGGTTTCATACTTTATGAAACCTGAAAGAACCTACTAGAGTTGGTAAACACTATATATTGAATATTATCACATAAGATAGACTATATCACAAAATAAAGAGCCTTTATTCAAGATTATAAGTTAAATTTATTAGTAATATAAATTATATTTGATAAAAAGTAAATTATTTTTTAATTTATCATGACAGAAGTATCATTGTGTGTTTTTTTGATATTTTTCTGTTATAATTTATTTTTATATGAATAGTGAGAATTATATTCTTTAAAATAACTACATCCTTTAAGAATATACCAAGAATTAGGTATAAAAAAATAATTTTAAAATATTTTCTAGGATAAAATATGTATTAAAGGTGTAAAACTATACAGTTAAAAATACTATTATGAATTTATAAAATCTTTTTTTAACATCTTGTAAACATTAGTAATTTTCTCTAATAAAAGAAACAACTTTTAGTCTTTTATTTTAATAAATTATTATTTTTATAAAATTAAATTTTATATTTATTTTATAGAAACATAAAATTTATAATAAAACATAATATAATATAAGAATATAAAATATTTATAATTTAATCCCATATATAACTTTTAATCATAAAAAATAAACTATTAATATAAATGTGATTTTACATGTTAGATAAGGTAATGTAAAATCAAATATTTATTAGACATAGAAACAATTTTTTTATAAAATGGTTCTTATATTTTAAATAATATGTTTCATACTATTTATTAAAATTTATTTTATTTTTATTCATTAAAATTTTACTACTTAATTAAAAAATAACTACCATAGTAAAAAAAGTGAAAAATCTAATAGTAAAAGGATTGAAACTTGTTTAGAACATGTGTAAAAACGAATGGTAAAGTATTCATAAAAAATTTATCACAAATAAATCATTATTTAAAAATTTTTTTATTTACCTTTGAAAATTTTTATTCTATCATTGAAAAAGTATTAGATGTTCATAAAAATTCCATTTTATTCACTTACAAAATAATACAACTTCCAACACTTCAAGATACATATATACCATAAACTTTCGTCATGAAATTATTCAATTTTCATATTTATATATATATGTATAATTTTTATAATCAAATGGTCTCAATTAGAAATATCTAGGCCTCTATTTTTATTGTATTCTAAAGAGAAATTTTATGTTCTCAATGTGAGTATTTCTTACTCCAACGCCATTTCAATTTAATATTCCTATTTGAAATATTTTATACCCAATAAAATAAAATTAATTCGGTATTTTAATATAATATAATGTTATTATATTATTGTATCAACCATTATCCAATCCTTTCAATCCAATAAGAAAAAATATGACAACACTGATTGTGCGTACGTGCAGACTGCCCCCACCGTGAAAGGTTGTGGTTTTTTTCATCAATTCCACATAGGGTTGGATAAAAGGATTATTTTGATATATCAATATGAATAATATATCACAATTATTATTAATAAATGATAACTTACCATATACCCACATTTTATCCCATTCATTAAGAATTAGAAATGTTAATTATACGAACGTTCGGATAACCATCCCCACAAATGATTAATTTAATTTTCCTTATACACCCTTCATGTATGGTTATAATAATTAATTAAATAATATTAAATAATTATAATGATTATTTTATGATTATTTCAATTTTATATTTCAATTTTTTAAAACAAGGTCCTTAATCATTAAATCATAATAACACACTATCGATTGGACCTATTTTAACACCTATAAGAGTGATGTTTAATATTTATTTAATTAATAAATAAGTATTTTTTAATGATAAGATATTGTATAAATAATTTATTTAATATGTTATAATTATTTTTTAATTATAAATAATTATTTTTAATATAATTATTAAAATATACCCTTTTGATTGTAAACACTCCAAAACTAGTTCTTAACCATTTTATTTTTAATAAACAATTATTTTGTAATTAATGTGATATGATGAATAATTAAAAAAATGATTATAAAATATTTTATTATATAGGAATTGTGAACTTTATTCCAATAAGTAATAATCAACCCCATCACCATTTCATTTGTTTAAAGCAAACAATTTAAGTCTCATAAGACTCAACGATCAATATAAACTACATCTCGATAATATATTTGACATAGATGGTTATAAATTAATTGTATAGGTGGTTTTAGAAATGAATAATTTTTTTGAGAATGTTATTGATGTATTTATTTTAATTATACATGATATTCAATATTTATAATGGAATTTTGCAATTAAGGTAAGGATTTTTGTATCTAAATTTTTACTCATTGAGATATTATTTTTTTCACAACTTGTATCCGATATTTAGTGTATAAATTAACATGGATGTGATTCCATCATATTCTATATAATTATAATGGGATTTAGGAATCTATATCATTATTCCTATTTTATATTCTTCTGACTCAATAGTTACCAACCATTATAAAATTCAAATTTTTCCATAGGGTAATCCTATTGTTTTTTATAGTAAATGTGTATATAGTTTACAAGATATACATTAATCTATAGAAACTAGAAAATAAAAACATTTCTGGAATATATTCACTTGAGGATAATCACATTGAAAAAGGATGGTTTAGAATCAACTTAATCTGGGATCGATGCACAATGAGAGGGTCTAAGGCTTCGCTGCCTAGAAACTTCTAAGGGATATTCTTGAGATAATTCACACATGCTTAAAAAGAATAAGAAAAATATTTTCCTAAATTTTATAATGTGTCATACAATTTCAAACTATATAATTAATTTACAATATTATATTTATCACCCAAAATTTTGAAAGTACCCCTCTCTACAACCTTATAATTATATCATTGATAAGGTTACTTTTTATGTCATTATGAATGTTCCCATGATTAGATATCCACCTATGGAGTAAAATCAATTATTTGGAAAGGTAAATATTGATAATACATGTACCTACTATATCAAAGTGGATCACTATTGATTAAAAAACCAGGATTACAGAAGAGGTTCCTTATGGAACATGATGATATATACTGTTTAACCATAAACATTAATTACATGTATGAGTTATTATCATGTTTTTTTATTAATATGGAGAAAATTATTGGGGAACAATATTTTTTTCCACCGCATATATTTATTATGGAAATATGAATATTAATGATGTTGTTATTCATATTTTTCATATGTATAATTAATTATACTTAAATAAGTGATAGGTATTGCCTAATATTATAATTCTCTTAAATGAATTGGTTGGTCACATGTGAAATTGTTTTTGTGTATTTATTGTATGCCTACCCAATTAAAGCCTGGGCTCTTGGTTATGACCCTAATGGATATAATGTTGTATTTGTTACAACCTTGATGAAAAGAATAATTTCTTTTCATAGGTATTAAAAAATAAATATCAAGATATATGACATTGTGAAATCAATCAAAATGAATTTAGTTATTATCATCCATGTGATTTTTTTATTACTATATTATCCATGTATATTGTTCAAGATTAAGATACTAATTATATGGTATTTTTCTTGATTTTTCACTCTTAAATAATATATGTTTCTATTATTATAGATTCTGATGTACTTATACCCTTATTGATAAATTTATCTCCCTCTTCTTATGTTTACATTTTTTTAAGGGACTAAGAAGTGAACTATGAATAAATTAAAGGATACAATAAAATAAATAAGAATGTTTCATGAAATTTTAATTCTACATTTTGATATTCCAGTATAATACATAAACCATGTATATATTTAGTATCCCCATAAAGATACTACCTTATAAAATTACATAATCACTTCTTTAAAATCAATAATTAATTTTATTACATTATTCATATTTTTATGGTTTAGACTTTTAGATAATTTGGACCTAATATTTACATAATAAATCTATACACTAAAAAGTGGAAAATTCAACTTAGTATCCTTTTTCCACATTATACTACTCTTTAAATAAAACATTTTTTCTCTTTTATAAAGAATCATCTGGAATTTTTGACTTGACTTTAACATTGATCTAATCATCCTCAAAACCTATGAAAAAATTTTAAAATATGATATGAGCACACAAATATTATCAAGAGACATATAAAAAATAAAAAAACTTTTTATTCCATTTTAGAACTCTGGGTTATTATAAGAGAGTTTTTCTAAAATATCATAATCATTAAGCTCAAATAATCATTTAATTACACATGAAATAATATTATTTCTCAAATATTTTTATAAAACACCTTATAATATTTATAAATTAAAAATAATAAACATGAGGGTCTCTTAAAATCTTGAGAATCCATATATTTTTTCATAAAAACATACATTTTATCCTTAATATTTATAGTTCTTCCTTTTAACAAAACATCATTACCTTACCATATGAAATTTAAATATTTTTATGAAAACTCATTAGAAATAATAGAAAAATAATTTAGTTTCCTTGAGGAATCATCTTTATGGAACCCATTAAAAAACTATCACAAATGTAATAACCAACTCGGTTAATTCCATTATAATTCTCTAGAGAATATAATCCTTAAACATGGCTTTATAGAGATATAGCTAGGTAAACCGTTATAATAAAAAATTTCTAGACACCAAAAAATATAGGAAAAAAATTAATCTTTCATTTTTATAATTAAATATCATACATAATTCAATCTAATATATATACAAATTCATATTTGAGCATCAATTAAAAATAAGGAAAAAATCCCTTTTCTTGGAAAACACATTGATAAAAAATTCACCAAATAATGGAAAATAGGATATTGTATAAAAAACATGAATAAACGTGTAAAAATATTCTAATATAATATCTATCGTTATGATGGTAAATTATACTAATGTCATGTATGGTAAATAAATTCCATTTTTAATGTTATAAAAATGTTGAAAATAAACCATTTAGAAAAAATGAAAAAGACTTATTTTAAAACCATTATGACGAAATTAAAACATGGTTTAAAATAAATTTCTAAAAAAATTATTTTATTAATAATATACTTGAATCATTTTATAGAACAAAAATATGATTGAAGAATAAATAAAAAATATTAAAACCTTAAAATAAGGCTTTAATGAAAAATGCCTTACCATAAAATATTTCAACAATCATAAGTTCATTTAAACAAGAATAAAAAAATTATATTAGTTATTTACTTTCTTAAAAACTATATTCATTTTAATTCCATTATTATTATCCCTTTTATAACATTTATTAAAATGTTTTATTTTTTACTTAATCAGTTATGTTTGCATCAAATGTTTTGATTATGATTGATTTATAATCACAAAATAGTATTGGTTGGTTGACCCTGGTCAAAAGGACAATTAATCAATAATATCTATAATATTAATCATTAAATAATAATTATTTTTATATTTTAAATATAATTTTATAAATATCCATGTAAGGAATATGAGAAAAATGCGTCACATCACTTCATGGAGGTGGAAATCCACACATACACTGGAATGATGGTATCATTATTCAGTGGATAGAAATATAAGAAATATTTTGATATATTATCAGTATATAATGATACTTATGTCATAAATGTGATATATATTAATTAAATCCATTAGTAAAACCATATTTTGTCGGTAGGGATGAAAAATAAAACACATCACCTTGTAGAGGTGGTAATCCACAAGTACATTCAAGTGATGTTATTATTTTCCCATATGATTGAAAATTAAATTAAAATTGTCTATACCTTATTAAATAAAAATTAATTTTATGTAAGATAGATATTGTATTATTTTATCATTAGAAAAGAATATTTGAAGAAATTTGATGAAGAAATAATCATGAAATGAGTCGATTAAGGCTTATACCTTCTCTTCAGTTAAACTCATTGGCTTACACCTTAAGACTACTAGGTTTAATCCTTTCGTGAGACCATGATATCTAATATGTAAATAGGGACCTTTTTGAATGATTTTTTTGTTATTGGATGAGCTAGATTTCTCAAATTGTGTGAGGAAGACAGGACAAGAGGTGACCTTTTATAAGTGAGAGAAAAGGCACACATGTAATTAAATAAAAGTATAAATAATAAATTTATATCATAATCATGTCAAGTAGAACCAAAGAACCCAAGATTATAAGATAAGATGTTATAGGGTTGAAATGAAATAAAAAAATAACATTTAGATATGTGAGGGAATCATTTTAATTCTTATCATCTAGTTAAACCGCTTTAAACCCATTTAAACCTTAACTGTGGTAAATTCACCTTTTACCATGGTAACATATTTATATAACCAATAATAAAAAGGGAATCATAAAAAAATTACACATTATGATTCTAAATCTATAATATTTTTTATTCTATTCAATTTCTATTGGTGGTAGAAATTAGTTTAAATATAAGAACAAAAAATAAATTAAAAATTTCTTTAAGATAATATATGATTAAACATAAAAAATGTTCACATTAAAATGAATTAAAAAAATATAGTTTCATTTTTTTTGTTATTTAATAAAATATTTAATGTTATTATAATTTTTACCATGAAAAAACGAAATGAAACCTTCTAACCATACCATTAAATTTTAAGACCCAATAATAGTTTTTAAATATAACTTACCTTCAAAAATGTTATACTTGATTTCAGGAATTTAGATTATTATTTTAAAATATATTTTTTAATTCCTAAAACATATAATCAGTCACAAAACATTAATAAAAAAGGGTAAAGGAATTTTTTGTGGGATTTTAATGCTTTAACCCATAGTTTTAAACATGTTTTACCTGTTTTACCCTTACCACGGTGAAAACTATTTACTATTATTACAATTCATAATAACAAAAAATAAAAGTGACATATTAACAAAATATTAACCTCATGATTCCAAATATATAATTATTTTTTAATATTCTTATTATATACATTTCATAAATAAATCTTAATATAAATTTATAAAACACAATGAAAACCATTTTAAAGAAATAAGTGTTTTTAATAAAAAACAATATATACCAAAATATGGTACAATAATGATTATAGAGTATTTAATTTTATTTTATCAAATTAACTAAGAATTATTTTAATTTGAGATAAAATTATAAAATAATGATACTTTTATATTACTTGATTTAATTAAAAAAAATTCTTTATTTTAAAAAATATATATTTTTAACTATTCATTGAAAACTAATCTTAAAAATAACCCCAAAAATTTATTCAAATCCTATTAAGACATGATGATTTCAAGATTTTTTTCAATTTTTTCTTGTATGGTTTTGAAATTTGGAATTAATTAATTCTGATATTCAAGCACCAAATGAAATAAAAATCATTTTTTAAGCATAAAATGTATTTATTCTCATTCATTTTATAATAAAATTAATTAAATTGACTTTAATTCATTGAATAATATATATAATATATAAATTAAATTAGTTCAATTTCTAAATTATAAATAATTTAATATATCAGGATAAAAATACATTGTGTACATAAAAACCAATTTTTTGAAAAACACCCCTTTTATCGTCAAAAGAATTATTAATCATTTTTGATCAATTGATAATCAATGTATGATTAGTTATTAATTTTCTAATGAAATAAATTTTACAAATATTTTATAATATGGTTATTCCTATTCATGACCACCATATTAATATCTCTATCGTAATGATCATATAATAATATATCGAGAATCATCTAGGATCAATGTTGTGCATACCACATGCTATAAAATTAATTATTTTAAAAAATAGATTCTAAAATCTATGGGTGTTATGTTATAATTCCCTTTTAATAATACCATTCTCAGAACTTTATCTCATTTCCAATAGAAAGGGTCTAAAAAATTTTAATAATTTATTCCATGGAGTTGAATAAAACATATGATTATGAAAGGAAACAAATTTATATTTTAAAAAACCTTCACTAAAAAAATTTATAAAGGGAAAATAAAGCATCCAATGGAAATAATAATTAGGAAAATATAATGGTCAGTTAGAATAACATGAAATCTATTTAAAACCATCAATCTTAAGTTATACCTCTTTAATTTTTCTCGTATCCTAATGCTGTAAATAAAATAGTTGAGGATTATTAGGGTTGTTCGCGGAAGGAAGTGGATTAATGGTAAGAATTTTATCTACAAGATTTATTCACATCATGAAAAAAGGATCATACTTTTAGTGGATTATTATTATAATCTATGAATATGTTTTCAGGATGTGAAACATATTCATGATGTGAATGGGGTTTTTTGAATTTTTAGTTGAGGCAATGTGTTTTTCGGTGTATTGGACAATCTGAATTTTCATGATGTGATTCATTAGTTTATGTCATAAATAATCATTCAAAATATATTTAATTACTTGGGTGTTTATTTATTTTATTATTCACCACATTTCCTTATACTCTAAACCCTAAGCTCTATCCAAGTGATTTCAAACTCTCCTCTCCCCTCCCACCTCCTCTCTTTGATGCATGAACACTTATCCAATCATGTGCATCCAATATGTATTGTTCTTACTTTATTATGATAAATTATCTCCTTTTATACTTTATAATCAATCAGATATTAAAATTCTATGTTGGATATAAGGTTTTTGGACTGATATAATGTATATTTGATGATTATTGATAGAATCATCATTTAGATTCACAGTTTTGACATCAATGAAAATCTTGGACAAAGACCATCACTGAAAATAGATCTTCTATGGTGAGTTGACCATATTTTAACTTTTTTTGGTGTTTTTACCCTTCTTCCATAATCATATAGTTCTAAATATTACAAACCATGAATGATTATAAGAATAGGTGGTGCTTTTGGAAATGGATAATGACCCTTTCCATGTCTGTCATTATTGTACCTTAGGTAGAGAACCATTGAATATAGAATGTGTTTTATATGGGTTATTAACCTGAATTTGGTCATACATGTGTAGCCCTAGAGACCCATGTTTTATTATCGATCATATTTGGTGTGTTTGTGCATCCTTGAAAGACATATTCTTGTGTTCCATGCATATTCATTATTCTGGAAATGATGCTTGTTGATTTGATGTGATGTTTGATTGATATTTTATATCTTGTAATGAGATTTGTTGTTCTTATATATTATTTTTGAACATGAAGGTAGATTCCAATGTACAATTCCCCTGATGGGGATGTGTGAGATGGATGGCTACCATGATTTTAGATATCCCTATAAGTGGGATACATCAATCTTGTTTTTTGATAAACCCATTAATGGGTATGTGTTTGGTGGATAATTATTATTCCATCTAGCTCATTGCTGGTGTAGGTAGATATTATCTATGAGGAACCATAATATGTTTATACTTGTGTGATATTTTTTTATATATATTCAATATTTAATTTTATAAAATAAACTAGTATACCTTATACACTTATGTCAAGGGCCATTAGTGATATCATACCAAGCCTTTTACTCAAACCCTACTCGAGAATTTGAGTGTACTTGTAGATCTAATGCATTGGAAACCAGAGAAGTGAAAGGTCCCTAAGAAGGATAATTGAGAAGTTTAGAATTATGATGTAGAAAATTATTATTTGGAAAAAGGATATATGTTACTTTATTTATTATTAGCTTACCCATACATTAGATCCTTTTATTTATTTTCGGTTTATTTACCTTACATTTAATAATGCTGCTACATGTGATTGGTTTTATTTTAATTTTCTGTTACTCTGATGGTTACTCATTTATTTATTATTTTTTGATTTCCTTGATATCTATACCTTTATTATACTTTGATTTTATCTAGTTTAGAGGGAATAGACACCCCACTCTGTTCCAAAGTCCCTCATTGCTAGTCAGAAACCTCTTGGGAATGTGGAGGTGCACATGAGGCCATGTGAAACCCTTGGCACAGAACCAATGGTTTGGGTTAGGGGGTTACGAATAAATATTAGAGGATAAGTTTTACTGACTTATTTATTTCCTTTTCTTTGTTTTGGGATATGTTAGGCAATAGATAAGAATATTCTAACATGGGAAGGGGAACTATGTAATTTCTTGGGTAACACTTTGTATGAGACATCAGAGTTTCTATAAAATGGGAATTTTTTTAATATTATATTTATTTAAATTCATCTTGGGCGATTCACATGATATTGATATATTTATTTATGGTTTTTGGTATGTATTCATGCATCATGATAGGTACCTGGGTTCACTTTCAATATTAACCTATGTGTTTTATTAGATAGAGCCAAAATAATTCAATTCCAATTGAAATTATGATATGTTCATTGATGAATTATTTCTTGTATTAATTTATTTGATCCAGTTGTATTATATTATTGGGTTTAAATATGTGAGAGTTACTAATTTACTGGTATTGAAGTCTTTACATGGTTTTTTTGAATTCATTATAGTGTAATATATTTTCCTTGCTGGTATCCTATAAGGATAAAATTTGTGGCATACCCTTCTCTGTTCTTGTGAACTATTAAAATTATTACTATCAATGTACGTTTTTAAGAAGTTAGGTTTGTTTCACATTTAATGAAATGAAACCTCATAGTCATCTTGTAGAACTAGTTTCACCACCACTTTAGTATGAGGATTCAACCATACATGCCCCATTAAATTCTTTAGTGGTTCATGAAATAGAGCTAGTACAACCAAGAATATTTTAGATGGTACCTATTCAAGGTGGAGGAGCCTATAATAGTGGGCCAACGATGTTCAAATATATACATTACATTCAGATTTAGCACCCCCTTTTCATATAGGAAACTAGAGGGGCCCGTAACACGGAGAACTAGATATGATTCATAGAGAATATTTTTAAGTTATAAGAGACCCCTTTGATTAAAAGGTTAATATTGTAACTCTTATCCTTCAAGGTGAAGTAATAAATAGGTGGGATGTTATATTTTTTGCTATTATACAAGAAGGGATGAAATGTGATACCTTCATGGACTTCATATTCAATGGATTTTTCCTTGATACACTAAATCTAGACAACGATAATGAGATCATAAATCAATAACATGGGTTTACGATAATTTCTACATATTCATCATTCTTTACAGAGTTGATGCTTACTACACCACATGTGGGGGGAAATTGAGTGCAAAAATATAGAATATTTGAGATTATCCTTCTCACTGAGCTAAGAATACTTGTCACAAACTTTGATCAGATGAATTATATAACAATGCCTAAAAAAATAAATGATGATTGGGAAGTGAATTTTGGAGGAAACAACTATTATTCTTCTTCTAAAAAAAGTGGACCGAAAAGTTTCTTATCCAGTGAATTCAATGTTGCACATTCAGGGAGCATGTAGATGATCGTAGTTGAGGGATGCTAGAGAAGTTCATAGTAGTAAGAGTCAAGCTGATCTTTGTTTACTCCTTATATGGGGACATACTCTACTAAATAGGAATAATTATAGAATTAAATGAAAAAATCTCATGTATTTTCTTATTTTACTCAATAAATATCATTAACGTAGAAAAATTAATCTTTTACTATGGTTATGTTCTAAGGTTTTTGATTTTACACAACTAAATCAGACCATGGTGCAGGAAAAAGACCTCAATAGAAGGTCCAAACCCCATAATGTTGAGTTATCCTTGTAAATCATAAGCCTCTATGGAATCATGTAGTGGTGCCTAGAAAGGAATATAAAGTTGATCAACCTTTAGTTAACAGGGGAGAGGGAACTTCCACATTTGATAGTACAGTCTTGAACTTTACTATCAATTTGTTTCATTTTTTAAGCTAAATAATCTAATTAATTTAGATCAAATTATTTTTTTGGTTCAAATTACTATTTAAATACTTCTATGAATTTTTAACAATCAATATACACATGGGAATAAAAAAATTTGTCTTCATATCAATCAAAAATGTCTAATAGTAGTTTCCAACCATGGGATTTTAGGATTTTTATAATTATGGATATATTAGTTTTTAATGTGATCCTAGGTATGGAATCATTTAACATTTACTAGGGATACATTGATTATTATCAAATATAAGTAAAGTTTCCATCTCTTAAAGGATAGAATATTATGTTGACTAATGAATGGGATATTGAGACAACCAATGTTAGAATCAACCCTTATTAGAGGGAAACTTTTAAACCCAATGTGGCTGGAATGATCCTCAAAGTGGATGAAATAGTGATACAATCTTCTTTTCAGCTGGTGTTGAACCTATACTAAGATGTATTATATTATAATTTATCAGTGTTTTCACTACTAGGGGGAGTTAAATTTGATATTGATCTTTTTCCTGGTGCATTATTGATATTGATTCCAATATATCACATGAAAATGAGTGAGTTAAATTACTTTATTGTGAAACAAGGTGGAATTATAATCTCATGGTTATCCTCTCAGGGTTATATTGTGATTATTTCCCCTAATTTATTTATTTTTGTTTCAAATTTGGCTTCCCCCAATAACCTTCTGGTTATCTTATTTTTTCTATATCAGGATTCAACTAAAGTCTCATTCTTATATTCCATCAAACTCATTATCATAGCTCTTATCAGGATTCATTTCCTACTATGTAATAATTTTCAGGATCCCTCTCTATTTAGTGAATCTCTCATCTTTAGTTTTATCTGTTGATCAATTATATTTAATGTTTAAGCCCAACGCAGTGGTTCTCATCCCTGTTTGTTTTAGGTATGAACTTGGAGGTTCTATTGGGCTTTGGTAGTGAAACTTGAATCTCTATTAGGTGGTGTACCATATTACTTATATTATTGGTGACCTAATTCTCTATTGTACTGGTGTTGTCACTTACAAAGGCATTGTAGGAGTTGTAATGTGCCAGATTTTCCATGTAATTTTTTAGAAAATTATATGGGATTATTTTGAGAAAGTAAATGGGAAGACACACGATTCCAATTCCTAGGGTGACCAAAATAAAAGCTTAAACTAATTTTTATGTTAATTAAAATTAGAATGGGTGGTCAGTTTTAGTAACTTCTGAATGGGGGTCCAGAATAGAAATCCGAGGGAACCATTACATTTAGGATAGAACATTTACCCTAGGCATGACATTACTTTAGTTAGCTCAGGTCTCCAATGTGAAAACATGAAAAGGACATAATTGTAAATAAATTAATAAAATAAAATTATTTTATATTAAAATAAAAATAACTTACAAATAGTAACTCATATTGGAAATCTGAGGCAACCGTTGAGTTTGTAATAGGGTTTTTTCTTAGGCAGAGCCTAACCTTGATCAGCACGAGTCGAGGGTGAATGTTAATTTCTAGACATGAACATCTTTAAATATATAATAAAAATATTTTAACTAACGTAACATAGAAAAAAACAATCATTTTATTTTTAATTGATCCTTATCAGAAAATCTAGGGTTATCATCATAACACTATAGTTTTTCTAAGGCATGGAGGAGGAAACCTCTTATTGGTGAACCATGAAAAATGATGGATCAAGATCACTCGTGGATAGATCACCATCAATGATGAATCCTGCTATTTAACTGATCCAAACTCTAAGTAGGGGGTTTATATTTTTCTTCATAATTCATTTACCCGTTCTTTTTTCCAATGAAAAATTTGGGCCAACCCACAGACTAGTTGATCAGCAGTTCAATCATTTATATGGGATGGTAAAAAATTAGGGATTAAAGGGTATAAATATTATTAAATATTCTCTTACACGTCTTTCATATATTCACTGACATGAATGAACCAAGGCCGACATGAAAATAGCCAAGGTACATTCTATGGGTGTTATTTTTCTTATCTCTTTCCACCATTCTTATATTTTTCACCGATGGACCCCCATGGTTGCATCATGATTTACTGGGAGGTTCCAAACATGATCGGACCCCCCGAAGAAACGACGAGGGGATTTGGAGTCCACAACAGTGAAGAACACAACACAAGGGTCACAGGCATGAATCTATTTCAAAAAATGGAGCACTGAAGTGTGACTGACGACGAGCACAAGGAGATTCGCCGCTGGTGGTGTGGGTGGGGGCATGCAACAGCGCAGCCACCTGACAGTAGGAGGTCTCCAGCTCAACGATCGACAGGAGAAGATCTCAAGGCACAACAGCCATGGACAACAAGCTCGAATTGATGTAGCACGAAGAAAAGTCATGTGGGAAAGATCTACTATCCAGCTGGACAATGGACAGACCTCACAACAACCACCGTGGGGGAGTTCATGAGGTTGTTGACCGCATTAAATGCGATGGTCAACCACGTTCACCAGGCAGGGACACATCTCCTGTCACATCTAGCTGGAAAAAATCTGACCGATCGAGTTGGATGGTATATAGCCGATGGGATATACTCAATAGTTGCATGGGATGAAAACAAGTGGGACCCGGTGGTCCAGGTCGACCCAACGGGTCAGGTTGGGCAAGACCCAAGTCGGTTTAGGTCGGACTAGACCTAGACCCAACCGACCCCTTTTTTACTTAAACACCCTTAACTCTCAAACCGTGTTTCCATTTGACAAACCATTTTCTGCATTGGGACCCTTTCTCCAAGGTAGTTCATTTGATATATTGTAAGTGTGTTTCTGTAGAATTTGACATATGGCCTTTTGGAACGAGGAGTTAGTTCTTGTATAATGAGGGTTCTAGTGACGAAATCTTACTACTCGCAATGACCATGAAGCTATGTGATTACCTAGACTATGTATCTTACCTATAATGTGTGTATTACATAGACTATGTGTCATATCTAGACTTTTTTTCTTACCAGAACTGAGTCTGTACTACCTTATCCTACCAGGGTGTAGGGCCTCTGTTCTTTGACAACACTACATGTGTTACCTATGCTCCATGTTTTTCTAACTCTCTGTGTGTTATCAACACTCCATGTTTTACTGATACTACATGTGTTACCTACACTCTTTGTGTTACCAATGATCAATGTGTTACTAATTTAAGGTACTGTGGATTCTGACGATATTCCTATTTACGTACCATAGACCAACACTTGTTGTGACCTGACTCCAGTAACTCTATTGACTATACCTCTTAGAGGATACACTTAATTTTCCTATTTTGTAGTCTACTTGGAGTATTTATTAGTGATATTCCTTGTGGTATAATTCATGTAATTCCATTGTGGTTTGGAATCCCTACTGAGTATTGTTTTAATCACCCCTGCATGGGATTCAGCTGTACATGTTTTGTCCTGTGCATATGATCTTCCGCTTTGATAGAGTCCTTAGTGGGTCAGAGATAGATGGTGCTTCAGGGGGACCTGATGGATGTGGTAAACTTCAACGACATTCAAACTTCTTATTTTACCTACCCTTATAGTATGGTTTTCAATATATTTGAACCAAAAGCCTGTAATTTTATATTTTAGTGGGGCTGCGATTCTAGTCCTTTTCATTCATTTTTTAACAAAATCTGAGTGGGTTTTCATAGTGGTTTTCATCCATGTTTACTTAGTGTTTTTAGTTTTATCTTTTTCTTGGAGATGGGTATGTTCTTATAGATACTTGTAAATATGCCTCACACTTGTGGAATATTCCTACTCGGTGAAAGTCACAAGCCCCTGGCCTATGGGAGAAGGACTTCAGGTAGTTATGATACGTTCCCAAGGGACTGGTCATGAAAGAGTAGTATCATAGGGTGGTCAGTTTCACTCTTGTTTTGGGGCAATAGGGTTATGTGTTTTCGAGTTTGGCTTTCAGGCTAGGGAACCCAGTGTTGGTGCGGTGGGAAATGTATCCATACAGCATTACATTGAATTCTACATTCTAAATTGGTACATGAAAATTATAGTTGCATGGGAAATTAATGGTTCATGAATCATATATGAATTGAATGTGTTCTAATGTCCTTCTTGAGGCAAATTCAACTCACTCGGTATACTCTATTGACCGTGGTACGTATTTTTATGTTTTAGGATGCGTCCACATAGGTATCCAACAAGGATTATAGGGCGTGACCACAAGGATGGTCCACCAAGCAATGATGCATCATAGAAAGAACTATTTCTAGAGATAGCACCTCTAAGTGGTGCACCAGCGATACCACCACCCAGAGAGTAGTAGTTCTTATTGATATTATCGGTAGAAGAGGCATGAAAGATTAGTGAATTTCATGAGTTCTAGAGGAAGAAACCTCGAATTTTTCATGGTGAGATAGATCTTTAGGTAGGTGAGGACTGGTTGGAGGTAGTGATGTGAGTTTTTTTCCTAGTGATGATGCATCATGACAATATGGAAGTCCTAGAAACGAGTATTATACAGGGCTTGGATGGGAGATGGTGGAGCTTGAAAATCCAGACGCACGAGGATGAAACCCTCTCTTTGATATATTTTCAGCATATCTTTTGGGAGGAGTTCTTTCTAGGGAAGTTATGCTCTGTGCATATATAGGATTTCTTGAATCTGTAGTGGGGAATCCAATCATTAGTAGAGTACTCATCAAGATTCACAGATCCTTCCTGCTACTCTATAGACATGGTGGGAGAACCATTCTTCCTAGAACAAACCTTTGAGTAGGGGCTATACCATGAAATCAGGGTGTCAATTATATCCCTTAGAATCCATATGCATGTTTTGGGTGCTAGGGAAAGTTCTATTGGTTGAGGTTTTTCATGCGAAGTAGGCACCAACAGTGGGAGCTACCACCGAGGACATCTAGTGGAGTCCTCGATAGCAGTATCCAATAGATGACGTAGAGACCCAAGAAGGTCAAACACTCCAGGGGATAACCCCAAGATACAAGATTAGTGGTGGCAGAATCCCAGGGTAGAGAGAGTCACTTGATGAATAGAATGTGCTACTTGTGCGGCGGTCGAGGGCATCTGGATAGAGATTTCCTGACCCATCATACGACTGACCAATATATGGATGAGGGACTGCAGTAACAAAAAAAGATGCAAGAATAGGGAGGTCATTAGTTGATAGATTTTTCATAGGAGTAGGACGAGCGATAGGAGGTGGGAGGAGGTTCGAGGCACTACCACGACCACCCAGGTGGTCCACCCTGCGATTAGGGAGCTGGGGGATAGTGGTGAGGCTCCCTCTAGGTGATGGTGGATTATGATCCTGAGACTCCTAGTATGATTTGAGGTATAATATTTTTAATTTCCACCCAAGATATAGTTTTTATAAACACAGGTGTCTGTCACTCTTTTCTCACAATGACCCGTGTTCGATATATGGAGATTATTGTGGAACCGTTGACTCACTACCTACACATAGAGACTTCTAAAAGAAGAAATTTAACATTTAAAAACTGGTGAATATAGTGTTCCCTTACTCTTGGGGTGAGATTTTTTTGTTTGGATATCTTGGTGGAATCATAGAGGACTTACGACATAATTCTGGGTATAGATTTTTATCCATAGTTCATGCTTGGATCAATTGTTTTAGGCACACCGTGCAGTGTGTCTGTGGGGATGGGAGTTGGTTTTCCTTTGTTGGAAAAAGGGATACACAAGCAGTGTAGGATGGAATCAGACATTTAGGGGTGTAGCTAATCACACATCAGTTGGATAGAATTATCCTCATTGCAGTGGATAACATGAGTCCTTAGTTTCCTATAATGGTGGATGAGTACGAGGACATATTTCTATAATATGTTCCAGGACTACCTCCTTGTAGTGAGGTATACTTATGCATTGACCTCTATCCCAATATTGAATTGATATTTACACCATCATATAGGATGTATTTCATAGGGATTTGTCAATTGAGGGTACAATTGGTGGACTTGTAGAGGAAGGGATTTGTAAGACCCATTGTTTTACCATGGGAAGCCCCAGTATTGTTTTCCATGAAGTAAGATGGGATCTTGAGGTTATGTGTGGACTTCGGATTCCTGAATCAGGTGACCTTGAAGAATAAGTATCCACTACCATGAATTTATGATCACTTTGATTATCTAAACGAGATAAATATGGTTCTTGAAGATAGACCTCAGATCATGCTATAATCAACTTCAGGTTCGAGATGAAGACATCCCAAAGATGACATTCATATGTTTCTACAGCCACTACAAGTACTTAGTGATACCGTTTGTCATGATGAATGACTCATCAGTGTTCATGGGACTCATAAATTAGATCTTCCCACCCTACCTAGATCAATTTTTATTGTTCTTCATTGATGACATCTTGGTGTACTCGACGTCTGAGGAGGAGCACACAATACAATTAAGGATAGTCCTAGAATTACTCTGAGAGAACCAGTTTAATGGGAAGATCTATAATTTGTAGTTCTTGATTTGATAGTTCCACTTTCTAGGACACATCATTTCAGAGGCAGGAGTTGCAGTGGATTCAATGAAGATGGAGGTGGTGCTTTCTTGGGAGCCACCAAAGAGTGTTATCGTGGTGTGAAGTTTCCTTGTATTGGCTAGGTTCTATCATAGGTTTGTACCCAGATTTTCTATTGTATAACCACCCATGACAACTTTTGACGAAGAAAGGGAAACCCTTTATGTGGATAGAAGGGTTCCAGTGGAGTTTTTAGTAGCTGAGCCAGATCTTGAAAAGAAAACCTATCTTGAGATTTCTAGAGGGGGTGTCAAGTACGTGGTGTTCTATGACACATCATGTACCAGGCTTGGTTGTGTTTATATGGAGTTATGAGAGCTTATTTCCTATGAATTTTGGCAGTTGAGACCACATAACAGTACTAGGCGACCCGCGATTTGGAGGTGGGGGTGGTAGTCTTCGCATTGAAGATGTTGTGAAACTATCTTATGAGTAAGAATTGTATTGTATACTCAGACTAGAAAAGTCCTAGGTATATATTTTCTCATAAGGACCTGAACCCGAGACAGTGAAATTGTCTAGATTTCCTCCAGGATTATGAATTTGAGATAGTATATACTCTTGGGAAGGTAAAGGTGGTGGTAGATTCTCTTAGTCATAGATTGAGTTTACAACTATTGAATGATGGATCAGAGAAATTGTACTTACTTCAGATATTATTCATTGATGGAGATAAATTATCTCCTCTCTAGTCAGTGGTGGTTACCCCTCTACTCTTATAGCACATGTAGGAGGCATAACTCAAAGATGACAGCTGTAAGATTACACGTTCTCAGATGTCCATAAGGAATTCCCCTGATAAATATTAAAAAGGTGGGGAGAATATTATCCTTTTTAAGGGATGCATTTTTGTACCAAAGATGTTATAGTAGGAGGTGTTAATGGATTTACATACATCCCCTTTGGTGGTACATCTTAGTGTGGCAGAGATGTACTTGGACCTCTGACCAGGGATTTCCATACATCCCCTTTAGTTTTATGACCAGGGATGAAGAAGGTAGTTGCAGAGTTTATCCCTAGATGTCTCATTTGTCAGTAAGTGAAGGCTAAGAACTAGGTTTCAGAGGGTTTGAATCAACCCCTTGAAATTCTAGATTGGAAGTGGGATGAAATATTGATGGAATTCATGATGGGAATACCATGAACATCTAGAGGGAACGATACCATCTGGGTGATCGTTGACTGACTCACCTTTTCGGCCCACTTCTTTTTCATTTGGGAACAAGTTTCAATAGAGATCTTGGGATGCCTCTACATATAGGAGATATTTCAACACCATAGAGTCCCATTGACAATAGTCTCTGATCAAGATACACTCTTTACATCCCGGTTGTGGAAGGGATTACAGAGGTGTTGGGGACTTAGCTACGCTTGATCATAGCATTCCACCTGTAGATATATGGCTAGATAGATCATACCATCCAGGACCTAGAGGACATGCTATATGCATGCATCATTGATTTTGGTCACAATTTAGAGGATCATCTATCCCTAGTGGAGTTCGTGTACAATAACAGTTACCACTCCACCATCGGTATGACACTGTTAGAGGCCTGTACGGGTGACCCTACAAGTTACCAATTTTCTAGACTGACCCTAGAGTGTCATCCCTCATGGGACTGGAGTTGGTACAAGCCACTATGGAGAAGATTTAGGACATTTAGGAGTGGATTAAGACTACAAAAAGCCATCATAAGTTCTATAGTGATGGGAGATGGAGGCCCTTGGGATTCGAGGAGGGAGACCATGTGTTCTTCCAGGTCTCTCCTCAACGTGGGATACAATGATTTGGATGGGGTGGAAAGTTATCTTTGAGGTTCATCATACCTTTTCTAATACAATGTAGATTGGGTGAGGTGGATTACTGCTTGGCTCTAAATATGAAGTTAGAGTAGGTGCATGATTTTTTTCAGGTATCCTAGGTGAGGAAATTCATACATGAACCATCACACGTCATTGACTAGGGAGAGATAGATTTTGATGATGATGTGATTTTCATAGAGTACCTGGTGGAGATAGAGGATCGACATAAGAGGATCCATTTTGGATGGTCAATTCCTCTATTCCATGTTTGGTGGTAGAACAAGAATCTCCAAGATAGCAGTTGGGAGTAGGAGGCTCAAATTTGTGCCCAATATCCCCATTTGTTTGTTTATCCCTTATTTTGGATTTCAGGGACATAAATACCTATGATAGAAAGAATATAATGACACAAATTTACTTGTAAATTTTCTAAATATTTTATGGGATAATTTTGAGACCAGGTGCCAAGACAACATGTGATTCCGAGGCCCGAGAGGCCCAAAATAAAAGTATGAACTATTTTGTTATGTTTATTAAAAGTAGAGCGCATGTTCAATTTTAGTACTTCTAAATGGGTTCTGGGATTAGAAATATGAGGTCATTGTTACGTTTAGGATGGTGGGTTTACCCTAAGCACAACTTAACTTTAGTCAGCACGGGTCTCCAGTGAGAAAACCAAAAAGGACGTGACCATAAATAAAATTATTAAATAAAAATAATTTAATTTATAATCATAATAAATCATAAGAAGAAACTATTAAAGGAAATCAGAGACCATCGTTGTGTTCGTAATGGGATTTTTTTCCTTAGGTCGTCCCTAACCTCGATGGGTAGGGGTTGAGGATGAAAGTTAATTTCTAAACGTGAATGTATTTAAAATATTTAATATTTTTTTTAATTGATGTAACATGGTAATGGAGTGTTGGTTTTCTCTTTAATTGATCTTTTTTAAAAAATCCTTGGTTATCATCAAAACCCTAGAGTTTTCCTGAGGCAAGGTGGAGGAACCCCTCTCGTTGGCGAACAATGACAAATGATGGATTGACATCCCTCGTGGGAAGATCACCATCAATGAAGAATCCTCTTCTTTGACTAATAAAAACTCTAGATAGCATGTTGATATTTTTCTTTATGATTCCATTACCCATTCTTGTTTCCAATGTTCAATTCAGACCAACCCACTAACAAGTTAATCTATGGTTTTACCATTCATGAAGGATGGTTAAAAATCTTGGATGAAAGGGGATGAATCTTATTAAATAATCTCTGGTTCATCTTTCATATTTACACTGACATTAATGACCAATGCCAACATGAAAAAGGACATGGTACCTTATAAAGGTGTTCTTGTGCTTATCTCTCTCCCTTGTTCTTTCATCCGTCACCGACAGACTCCTGGGGTCGCATCAGGCTTTTCTGGGAGGTTTGAAACATGATTGAACCCCTGGAGTGATGAAAATAGTATTTTGAGTTCATGTCAGTAAATAACGTGACTCAAGGGTTGTATGTGTGATTTGGTTTAAAAAATAGAGCACTGATGTGTGACATATGACCCGCATAAGGAAAGTCGCTAGAGGCATGCATAGACACTAGTGGGGGAATGCGACAGCACGATCGCCTGACAGTTGGAGGCCTCCAGATCGATGGCCAGTGATGGAGGACCCCACGACACATCATCTATTGTTGGTGGGCTCAACCGGATGTGGCAAAGAGCCATGGCCCAGCTAGCTCACAGTGAGACCTTGTGCCAACCGTTGTGGGCAGTTTACATAGCAGTTGACTGTGTTGAACGTGGGGGTCGATCTAATTAACTCGGCAGGGATTCAACACCTACTGTGTGTGGGTGGACCGAACTGAACCTCTCGATCTGGCCAGGTCAACCAGAAGGGACCCGGTTCGGGTCAGGTCATTCTGACCTGATCAGACTGGAGCCAAACCCCACCAAATCCTTTTTAGTAGAGATGACATAAGCCTCAAACCGTGTTTCCAATTAACGATCCATTTACCGTGCTGATATCCTAGAGATGAGGTAACCATTTTGAGATAATCTAAGTGAGTTTCCATAGAAGTTATAATATTCCCTATTGTCTCAAGGAGTAGGTGATCTTGGAATGAGCATGCTAATGATGGAATCCTAGGGCTAGCTGTTACCTAGATGCTATGTGATTACCAATATTGCATGTATTTCTTATAATTTGTGTCTCACCTAGAATATGTGTCTTATCTAGTGTATGAACTCAGATCCTTGGTTGAATGTTTTTAGAATTTTTGTAGATCTACGGTGTTCTAGGGAGATTCAAGGCATGAGGTTCACGTATATCGATTTCCCGATGTCGAGGTTGGTGGTTGTTCCTTTTTGTAGATAGTCCCTAAATTTTATGTGAAAAAATGCCCAATAGCCAAGAACGGGGTATTTCATGTTTATTGTTTTTGCCCAGTTATTACTGATATGACTTTTTTGTTTGGATAAAGGTAATTTATTTATGAATAAGAATAACCTTTCCATGTTATAAATGTTTTTCCCATGTTTTTTTATTTTGACCATTTGGTCTAGCTATGCCTGTTAGGCTTCTACTTTTCTTTCCATTCCTAGTATTGTTAGGATGGAGTGATTATTATATGTCATGCTATGAAATGCTATAGATTGTTTACCCAAGTATTTCTTGAGGTTTACTTTGGCTCCAATGTATCATTGTGAACAATTGACATACACAGGTCTGTGAGAACCTAGTGTAGTAAACCAAAGGGAGAATGGACGCTGAGGGCTTCTACATAATGTTTGTTTTACTGTTATGTTGCGAGACCATAGGGGGGTAGACTTTGTGCTCCCTCAGAGTGTCTATAGTTTCATCGATACAGGTCATAGGGGGAATTTAACGTTTTTTGCTTCTTTAGAGTGACTATTAGTTACCGATACATGACCACATGGGGAATTGAAGGTGAGTGCTTCCTCATTGTGTCTTTTCTAAAGCTGAACCAGAGGAGTTAGACTGTGTGTACTTCCCAAAGGTTTTCTTCTGTTTTCTTGGTTGAACTAGGGGGTTATGATTCGAGTATGTCTTAGAGGGTTACCTTATTTTGATTAGCTGCTTACTGGGTATATGAAAATGAATGAAATAGAATTCTTATGATTGTTACTATGTGTACTTCCTTATTTACTACTTCATTTTTTTGATTGCATGCCATATAAATTCACGGACTATTAGGCACAGATATCTAGGTGGTTTCCTACTAGGATTAGTCTCACACCCAGTGTGGGTCTTGCTTTTGGGATCAAAAGGATTATATTGTTGCAAGTATAGATAAGGGAAAACACCCTTCTACTTCCGGTACTTGATTACTGTGGAGCTAGGGAGAATTTGACCAAGCTGAGGCTTGTGATGCTATGGATTTATTTACTTTATTTTCTTTATACATTGGTTTAGTATTGTATTTCATCATTGTGATTTGTTTGGATACTTTCCAAGACATATGTATCATGCATCATTTATATATATATATATATTACTCAAGTTGTGTATTACTTTTTCTATTATCTTATTACATGTTTTCCTGCTTCCTCTACTGCTATCTATTTTACATCCACTGTGTTACTCTACCAATGAAGGAATAATTTCCCCACTATCACACCCAAGGACATCACTGCTAGTTGACATCCTCTGGAGTTTGGGGAAATTCTCTTGAGGCCATGTTACCTACCTGGTATAGGGCACCTCTAGGAGAATCCCAGAATCGGGATGTTATAATGTGGTATAATATGGATTCATTTTTTCTTGACATACTATTTGGAGCCTATAGCAATGGATAGGATGTAATAGGTTCTTGGTAATAAGCTATGCATGTGAGTAGCTAACCCGTGTACAAGGAAAATCCAATTTACCTCAATATTTCAATTTTTCTGGTTTTTCAATTATTATAGTTGATTTTATTTCATCTTTTGGTGATTCATATGTTTTGTGCTATTATCTTTGATTTTATTAAGGATCAATTTCTCTTCCTACCTGAGATGTTGAGGGTATGCCATTTCATGAATCATATAGACACTTGTTATAAATCACATGTCATGCATTCTTGACATGCCATTTATGGTTAATTAGTGATTGCATGTTGTTTTGATAGATGTCGTGATAGATATGCATGCTGTTGCGAAGGATGCCTTGATAGAATACCTCATTTTGATAGGGTATTAATCAACCAAATTCCGATCCATGTGGTCCCATAATAAAATTAAGAAAAAATGTTTAGCGTTCATTTAAAAGAAACCTTACAAAAATTTCCTTTTTTTTCTTGTATATAACATGTATAAGATTCAATGCATTGATTTGCATGGAGTATGGGCCCTCACAGATCAAAATTTGGAACATTAATGTTCGTTTCAATGTTTTCTGGGTTTCAGAGTAGTTTCTGAGGCTTACTATCTAGAGAAACCTTGAATACACATTGTGTAACGATTAATACACGCGATGTGTCCTTCTGTTAGGGAAATAACTATTTTTATTAAGTACACAATGTGCAGTCTCTACTTTTGTCACTAACTGTGTGGGAAAAGACACGGGGATGGGAATTCTTTGGTGGGAAACACCATGTACTGGATGTACACACCATGTCGAGTAGACCATGTGTCCACTTGTGTGACTAATGAAACAGATGGATAAAACATAGGTTCTACATGTTATGTCAAGAATGAAAACGACGGGTAGTATAACCCTTTTATACATCCATGTGACGAACAACAAGGGATGTTTAAATATTTCTAGTACATTCCGTGTCTTCCATAAACACGCTGTGGAGAGTCAGCCGTGTAACCGGCCATGTAACTAACAACATGGTTCAGTGAAGTTCTTATAGTACACACCGTTTCTGGGACTAACACGCCATGTAGTCTTGTTCTAGGGGAACCGTGTGTCTTATTCGTGCAGAAGAACTCATTCAGGGGAAGAGGATTCAAGTACTTGTCATGTGTTAGGGAAACACACCATGTGTATGGGGTGTTACATGACCTAGGTTGGCATAAGTACATTCCCATGTGAAGTCTTAAGGGAACACGTTATATATGAATTATACACGCCATGTATCCATGTTTAAAAAAAATGAATGATTTCTTCATCTTGTTCCCTTCTTAAGATTATAAGTTTCGGTCCTTGATAATATTGACCTAAGGTGTGTGGCTGGACTTGCAGAGTCATGCCACCGAGATGTACTCTGGTTGTCTTCCAGTTACAGGGTAGTGATCAGACACCAGACATGGAAGATCAGGAACAACCAGCAGATCCTCCAGTTGTGCCAGTCTTGGCACCAGCTGTCATTCCGGACATAGGTGCTGACGCACAGTTCTGAGAGGGAATTTTGAGGTTTATGCAGAACTTATGAGGAGTACCACATCCTGCCCCTTCTATGGAAGAGTTGACGCATGTTTTCCTACAGCAAAATCCTCCCACCTTCATAGGGGATAAAGGACCTCATGTTGTAGAGTCATGGTTAGAGGCCATGCTATCTATCTTCGAGCATCTAGAGATTCCTCCAAAGAGGAGGTTTAAGCTTTCTACTTATATTATTTGGGACTCTTCCAAGAGATGGTGAGATGTGATCTCACACGCAGGACTCTATAAAGTTATAGTGTGGGATGAGTTCCAGCGTGCCTTCTGTGATTACTTCTACCCAGAGACTTTGAGGGCCAATCGAGCCTAAGAGTGCATGAGTCTATAGTTGGGTAATCTCTCAGTCATGGAGTATTCTTCTCACTTCACTAATCTGAAGCACATCACGCATATTCTATGAGGTGATGAGTTATTTCTAGTAAGGAAGTTTGAGGTTGTTCTCAAGAACGACATCCGATCTCAGGTAAACATCTTCAGGTTGACTTTCATCACTTATATAGTCAACCAGGCAATGATCACATAGTGTAATATATGGTATTCGGGAGTGGTTAGCCAGGGTGGTTCAACATATAGAGTTGTTATCCCTCCTACTAATAGTAGGAATATCTGTAGTGTGTCTATGCTCGGGGATCCGAGGAGGTGGGACACTTCTTCTGGTAGCCAGGTGGTGTGCTACCAGTGAGGGAAGAGCAGGCATACATGGCCACATTTCTTGAGAGACCCTATGGAGTAGATATCTTGCGTTGACATGGGACATCATCAATGCTTCTATCAGTTCATCCTACCAGCAGCTGGTGACATGGGTTCTTCTATGAATCCACATTTTGGTGCAGCACCACCCGTTTCTCATCAGTTAGGGAACTAGAGTTCTTTTCATCCATTTAGACCTATGTGGAGGTCATGGCCATGGTACCCAGTCGCCATGAATTTAGCAAAAATAGTGTGGATCATCTCAGGGTGGTCAGGAAGGGTTATAGGGCCATAGTACATGTTAGAAATTTGAAGTGGAGATGAACCAGTATGAACAAGTTCCCAAAACCTCTACAGATCTAGGAATGATCCTAGTTGCCTCTCTTTTATCTTATGAACCTTTTGATCTAGGGGCTTCCCATATATTTATATTTGTCACTGTTGTGGAGAGCCTTGGGCTCTATATCTTTTCTTCTACTGATATCTTGATGTCATACACTCTATTGGGGGACTAAAATGGATAGTGTGCGTTAGTGCAAGGACTGACCTCTAGAGGTTTGTGGGTGTCACTTATTTTTGGACCTCATTGTCTTAGAGATGATGGTCTATGAATTCAATCTCAAAATGGATAGGTTAGTTACCTTTTAGGCTGTTGTCGACTACTATCTCTATAGGATGAGTTTCACATCACCATAGGGCAGATCGTTTCATCATAAGGGAGAATGGGATGTGTAGGCAAGAAGAGTGGGACCCAAGCATCATGGGTTGGGAGGAGTTACAACCCAAATTTCTAGTCTATATTTGGATGACCAGGGGACTCCACAGATGTACATGTCTTCTGTGGTGGATCGTTTCATAGACATCTTTCTAGAGGACTTTTCAGGTTTTCTTCCAGAGCGAGAGGGGGGCTTTTCTATTGAGCTTGTTCTAGGAGAGGCATCAGTGTCTATTCCTCCTTATAGGATGGACACACTAGATTTGTAGGAGCTTAAGATGAAATTAGGGGAGGTGTAGGCAAAGGATTTCATCCAAACCAGTACGTATCCTTAGGGTTTTCCTATCCTGTTTGTGAAGAAGGCGGACAATACCCTCATACTTTGTGTGGATTATCGGAAGTTGAACCAGTGGATGGTAAAGAACTGATATCCCTTGCTGAGGATTGATGATCTTGTTGATCATCTTCAAGGATCCCGGTTGTTCTCAAAGATATTATTGAGGTATGAATACCATCAGTTGCACATTAGATTATATGATATACCTCTTATAGCCTTTCAGAGTAGTTATAGTCTATACGAGTATGTGGTTATACCATTTGGTCTCACGAATGCACTGGCAGTCTTCATGGAACTTATGAAATGATTGTTCCATCCGTAGATGTATTCCTTTGTGGTAGTCTTTGTGGATGAAATCTTGGTGTACTCTCACACTCGACACGACCATGCCACATATCTTGAGATAATTTTGAGTACACTGAGAGAGTATCCGTTATATGATAAGATCTCAAAATATAACTTTTTGATGGACCAGATTCACTTATTGGGTCATTTTATCTCAGAGATAGGAATATCATTAGACCTAGAGAAAGTGTGAGTTGTAGTTTCCTAGGAGAATCCGAAGAATTTATTTGTGGTAAGAAGTTTTCTAGGGATGACTGGTTACTAAAAATGCTTCACACAAGACTTCTCACACATAGTAGTGCCATTGAAGGACCTGAAAAGGAAGAGTGTGATGTACTAGTGGTCAGATTCTTTTGAGTCAGCCTTTCAAGAGATGATAGGGAGGTTGTGTTTAGCACTGATACTAGTATTTCCAGATCCAGGAAAGAGATATACTGTATACTATGATGCATCAAGTATCAGGTTGGGAGCAGTGCTTATATAGGGAGAAGGGGTTGTTAGATGCAGTTCTCTGCAGTTGAGGCCACATGAGAGAAATTATTTGACGCACGATCTTGAGTTATTTGTATTCGTTCATTCTTTACACTGTTAGAGACACCTCCTTCTGGGAGATTTTTTTTGGTTTTCACCGATGACAAAGGTCTCAAGTATATCTTCACTCTGCACAATTTAAATTTAAGACAATAAAGGCGGGTCGAGTACCTTCAGTCCTTTGACTTTGATCTTGCCTACACACCTAGGAGGGGCAACGTAGTGGCTGATGCCTTGAGTAGGATAACTCAGATATAGTAAGTTCAGAAGGATACTAGTGAGTGGAATCTTGTGTCTCTATTCTCTGAGATGCATTTGGAGGTTCATGAAAAACCAGGAAAAATATTTCTCTCTCATGTATCTGTTTCCCCTACTCTTCTTAATTGAGTTCGAATGAGGCAGCTATCAAATTCTGATGGGCTAGTCCTATGGGAGAGTTTTTCTGGAGAGGTACCTATTCTTGGATAGGCATTAGGTGAGGATGAGATCTTACGTTTTCATGGGTGCATGTGGGTACCAGTAGAATTATGCGAAGAGATGATGCAGGACTTTCATTTCTCAATTTGGGAAGTTCATCCTGGTGTCACGAAGATGTATCATGATCTAAAACATCAGTATTGGTGGTCGTGCATGAAGAGAGATTTTGCTGATTTTTTATGAGGTGTTCCACCTATAAGCAGGTGAAAGAGTATCATCAATGACCAGCAGAGATTTTGCAGTAGTTACCCATTCCCAAGTGGAAGTGGAATGATGTGGCAATGGATTTCGTGACAGGCTTTCCGAGGAAACCTCAAGGGAATGATGCAGTATGGGTTGTCATTGACAGACTCATGAAGGTTGCTCACTTCTTTCTGATCAAGGATACCTTCAATGTTGATGAGTTGGGAGGTGGTACATCCAAGAGATTGTACGTTTCCATGGAGTTATGCACTCCAATGTTTCAGATAGGGACATATTTTTTACTTCTCGGGTATGGATGGGACTTCAGAGGGCATTGGGTATATATGTGATTCAGAGTATATCTTACCATACTCAGATAGATGGACAGTTCAGGTGTATTATTTAGGTGGTTGAGGACATGCTTCGAGCATGAATCCTGAATTTTGGAGGTTCGTGGGAGAAACACAAACCTCTTTTGGAGTTTTCCTACAATAATAGTATTCAAGATACTATTAATATGTAACCTTATGAGGATTTTCATAGTAGGCCATGCTGATCACCCTTATGCTGTCTAGAGGTAGGAGAGGTAGATATGATGGGACCTCATCTTGTCCCGGAGACTATAGAGCAGATAGAGTTGATTCAGAAGAGGATGGATACTGCACAGTGAAGACAGAAGTCTTATGATGATCGGAAGAGACGATCTCTGGAGTATAAGGTTGAGGATTATATTTTTCTATATGTCACACTGAGATTGGGGAATTAGAGGATTAGGAGATAGGGTATGATTTTGCTGAGGTACGTCGGGCCGTTTGAGGTGTAAGAGAGATATGGGTTAGTTTCCTATCAGTTGTAGTTACCTCATAGGTATTGAGCTATGCATGACTTCTTCCACGTTTCTCACCTTTGAAGTTACTTCTCAAATCTGTCTCAAGTTTTCCAACCTGAGTAGGTTGAGATAGAGGTGGATGCGTCCTTTGAAGAGAATACTCTCTAGATTGTTGATCGAAGTGCGAAGGTTCTCTATGGTCGATCTGTTTCTCTGGTATGAGTGCTATAGAAGTATAGGCGAGTACATGATGATACATGGGAGAGGGAGGCTGATTTAAGATCGTAGTGGCTGGAGATTTTAGGGGATTCTTCTTCTACTCTGCCTTTCTAGGGAAATTGGGGGATGAATTTCTTTAAAGGGGGAAGTTTATAAGAATCCAGATATTCTTTTCAGCTATGTTTTTCTTTTCTAGTTATTTTTAGAAAAAAAGGATTTTTTTGGAAATTTCAGGAGTACACGCCTTATAATTTTATGTACACACTATGTACCAAGTTGCCACAGGTGACCGTTTAATAGCCATATAATAGTTGAGTACATGGTCATTTGTGGTGACATGGAGACCGCTTAAATAGGAGGCCGAAAAAGGAAAGTACACGTCGTGTACTTTTGAAGAACACGCTGTGTGATTTCTTTTTATTTAATTAAATGGATTGGGGTCACGTTTAATTAAAAGAATGCACTTCTTCTTCATCTGTCTCATCCAAGAGTGTCTGTATGGTTGCAGATCATTTCCGATCCCCAAACTCGTTGTCCATTCATTGATTGAAACTCTATTGATTGCATTGGAATCGCATCGGTGAGTTCTCTCTTCTTCTTGAATTACATATCCCTATTTCTCCTCTTTCACTAGATATCTTTAGTTGAATGTTTTTAGAATTTGTGTAGATATATAGAGTTATAGGGTGATTCAATTCATGAGGTTCACTTATACCAATCTCACAACACAGAGGTAGGTGGTTTGTGATTTCCCATAGGCAGTCCTTGAATTTTATGCACAAAAATACCCAATACCCAAGAACGGGGTATTGCGTGTTTATTGTTTTTGCCTAGTTATTACCTGTTATGACATGTTTTTTTGTATAGAGGATAATTATTGTGAATAGGTTTAACTATGCCATGCTATGAACTTTTTGCCCATGTTTTCTTATTTTGACCGTTTGGTCCAGCTTTCCCTATTAGGTAGCTTCTTTGTATTCCATGCATATTATTGTTAGGACGGAGTGATTATTATCTGTCATGCTATAATATGTTGTAGATTATTTAGCCATGTAGTTCTTGAGGTTTACTTTGGATTCCATATATCATTTTTCATTATTGAACTACACATGGCCGTGAGAACTTGGTGTAGTATATCATATGGAGAATGGACGAGGAGGGCTTCTCTAAAGTGTCTGTTTTACTTTCACGTTGCGAGACCATATGGGGGATGGACTTTGTGCTCCCTCAAAGTTTATGTAGTTTCCTCCATAAGGGCCACATGGGGAATTGGATGTTTAGTGCTTCCTTGGAGTTCCTATTAGTTATTGATGTGAGACCACATGGTGGAATTGACGGTGAGTGCTTTCTCAGAGTGTCTTTGCTAAAGCTGATCCAGAGTAGTTAGAATGTGTGTACATCCCATAGGATTTCTTGTGTTTTTTTGGTTGAACCAAAGGGGTTTGTCTATGCGTACTTCCCATAGGGTTTCCTTCTTTTGATTAGCTTCTTACTTGGTATATGAAAATTTATGCAATTGAATTCATAGGACTGTTACTATATGTACTTCCTTGTTTACTGCTTCATTTTGTTTATTACCTACCACATAAAGTCACTGACTATTAGGCATAGATATTTGGGTGGATGCCTACTATGATTAGTCTCACTCAATGTTTGGGTCATGCTTTTGGTCCCAAACAGATTATATTGGTGCAGGTATAGATAAGGTAAAACAACCTTCTACTTTAGGTCCTTGATTGATATAGAGATGGGGAGCATGGGAACACGGTGAGGCATGCGATGTTGTGGAGATGTTTACATTCTTTTCATTGTACCTTATTTTAGTATTGTATTCCAGCATGTTTATTTGTTTGGAGGCTTTCCTAGATATATGTATTATGCATCATTTATATATATATATATATATGTGTGTGTGCTCCAATTTTTTATTACTTCCACTGTCTAATTATTTCATGTTTTAGTACTTATACTATTGCTATATATATTAAATCCACTTTTTTACCCTATCAATGATGGAATATTTTCCCCACTATCACACCCAAGGCCATTGTTTCTAGTCAGTAGCCTCTGGCGTTATGGGAATGGCCCTTGAGGCCATGTGACCCACCGGGTATAGGGCACCTCTAGGCGGCTCCCAGAACCGGGACGTTACATCTAGAATTTGTGACATAACAAGACTGATTCAGTACTCTTTTTTCACACTAGGGTGTGGTTCCTCTAGTCTTTGACAAAACTCTGTGTGTTACCTACACTCAGTGTTTTACCAACACTCCATGTGTTATCCACACTCCATGTGTCACCGATACTCTATGTGTTACCAATTCCCAACATGTTACTACATGAGGGTACTATGGATTCTTATGAAAATATTGTATATGTATCATAGACTTATACATGGTTTCATATGACTCTAGTGACTCTCTTTATTGTACCTCTTAGAGTCTACACTTCGTTTGCCTCTTTGTTAGTCTACTTGGTGTATTTCATAGTGCTCTTCTTTTTTGTATACTTCATGTAATTCCTTTGTGATTTGGGGTCCCTACTGAGTATTTCATTACTAAACCCTACATGGTATTCTCCTACACATGTCATTCCTTATGAAGATTATCAAAATCTTTGATGTAGTTCATGGTGGGCCGGATATAGGTGGTGCTTCAGGGTGACCCAACTAACACGGTACGCTTCAAGGACATTCAGACAGCTTACTATAGCTACCCTTCAGGTAAGATTTTCTATATATGAGATCAAAGAGATTGTAATTTTCGATTTCATTTTCTCTTTTATTATATCCCCTTTTCTTTTTGTTTTTTACCTTACACTAAGTGGGTTTTCTTAATCGGTTTCATGCATTTTTACTTAGTGGTTTCAGTTTCATCTTATGCTTGGAGATGGGTGTGTGCATACAGGTACTTGGAAAAATGCCTCCCTCTTACAAAATATGCCTACTTAGTTCTAGTCTCCCGCCCATAGACTATGGTAGGTGGGTTTGGAGGAGTCACAACATGGGCCCTAAGGGACCAGTCGTGATAGGGGTGGTTCAATGGAGTTGGGTTTCATCGGTAGTATTGTTTTTCCTTCTATGGTGTCTTGCTGATGATGTTCATGATATTTTGGTTCCTGTTCAGTGGGATGATTTCTGGTATCATAGACACTATCTACCCCTACCACTTCTCTTTTAATTTGTACTATCAGGATAAACCCCATCATGGTTTTCCATTAAGTCACTCTGGTGGTTTATTATTTTTCTTATGATGCTCGATGACTCTTCCAAATTGAAACTTTTTACCACCTTTTCCCTACTAACCATACCATAATTATTGATCACATATTTTTTCTATAAGGTTGTGTTATTGGTTTTTTGGAATGGTGTTGGTGGTTGTGTTTAGGGTTAAGGACTCATCTTATAATTTATTGTCCCCTGATATGGATTTTGGTTCAATCATATGGTCTCGTGGAGGAAGTCATTAAGTTGATTTTCCCCAATGTTGATGTTGTTCTTTATATGTGGTGTTCATGTTGGTTCATTGTATATGGATCATGAAATTTCATCCCTCTATATTGAAGGACCCTAGCTTTTTATATGATGTTTTATAAGTTATTGTGACGTTTTATAGTTCTCATTTCATGTGATCCTTCATCGATGTGGTAGAATGATGTCATTTTTCACTAGATTTTGAACTTTCCACTGTATTGATGATATATAAGTGAAGTAAGAAGGTCTATATTAGGAATTATTTTGATGTTTTTATATTTTTATATGTGAGTATCTTCTGATGAGGATGGTCTCCTGAAATCAGTGTTAGAGGTGTCATCTATGGTCATAACAATGACACAAAAATCTATTTTTAATTAAAATTTTATACATTGAATCTGTTTGTTTTTTTGGGAGATTTTGGTGTATTAGATCCAAATTTGTCCAATAAAAGTGATTTTTCTGAAAATAAAAAAAAATATGTTTAGAGATTAAGGTTTATCTAGAATATTTAAATTCAAATTCCTTATCAGAACGGACACTTATCCTTATTGTGATATGGTGTTATTTTCTAAAAAGGTAAATGGTAGTATTTAACTTTTTGTGGACTTATGGATGTTGAATTAGATCAATTTGAAGAATATATAACCATTTTCATGAACAGATGACTTGCTTGATCAGTTGATGGGATCCCAATGATGTTCTTTGATTGGTATTCTTTATAGTTTCCATCAGCTTTAGGTTATAGAGGAATAAATCTTGAATACAACAATTAAGAGTAGGTATGGTTAGTGTGAGTATCTCATTATTCCCCTTGGATGGATGAATTCTACAACAATGTTCATGGATCTAATAAATAACATGTTTCACTCCTAGGATTCGTTTTTTGGTATGTTCATTGATAATATCTTTATATATTTTAAGACGTCAGAATAGCAGGCTAGAAACATGGATTTCAAGTTGAGTATTATTTAGGCACATCAACTTTATGATAAGTACTCAAAGAATAATTTTGTGATAGTAGGTGTGTGATTTCTTTGTCACATGTATTATCTAATAGGACATTGATTTATCCATATAAAGTTGATGTAGTTGTGTCTTGTACATTGCCGAGAAATGTATTTTAGATTTAGTTTTTTCTAAGGATTATTAGGTATTACAAAAAAGTTTATTCTGGGATTTTCTCATATGAAATACCATATGACCACACAAATAATGAAAGGTGTTGACTTTTAATCTAAATATTAGTGTGAATAATCCTTCTTAGAGATGAATAAGAGGTTCACAGTAGCTCTGATCTAAACACTTCCTGAGTCTAGAATTCGATACGTTATGTATTGTGACACATTTGGCCTTATCTTAGGGGATTTTTTTATATAGGTTGATTAATTATTTTATTATAGGTATATTTATCTATGACCCAATGAGATGAAATAACATTCCCACTATTTGTAGTTGAATTTAGTGGTTCATTCATTGAAATATTGGAGGCACTACCTCCTATATGGTAATTTTTTTGTATACATAGGGCATACCATTTTGCAGTATATATTCTCCTAGTGAGACCTAAATCCTTTTCAAAGGATTTGGGTAGAGTACTATCAAACATATTAATTAAATATGGAGAATTCTACTAGAAAATGTAATGTGGTTACAGATGCACTGGGTATACAAATACATGAGGTGTGATAATGAACATCAGAAGCCGAATGTAAGTTTATGGATTTGTAGGAGATGGGTAGGTGGGTGTATCTAAGGATTAAGGGAGATCATTTTGTGTACCATTAGTAATCACAACCTCATTGGTGGAAATATTTAATACCTATCAACAACTTGATCTTGAGTGTATCATGATGCATGATATGTTGGAAGCGTGTGGCTCTATTTAAGGTTGAGCTTTAGATAAACAAGAATAATTTTTGGTTGATGAAATGGTGAATTTTCTATATTCAATTGGAGAGGAGATGTTATGAGTAACTCATGCTTCATAGTGGGTAGTGTAACCAGGTTCCACCAAGACGAATCAGTATTTTATGTAGTTGTTTTGGTGGCCTCACATGAAGATAGACATTGAAATCGTTGTTTCCCATTGTCTGACTTGTCATAAAATCAAGGCTCAACTTTAGATATGTGGATTGTTACTCCATCCACTTCTAGTTCATTTGTGGAATTGTTGTGAAGAGATGGATGAATTTGAGATAGGGTTGCCTCAGAACCCAAGTTGTCGAAACACTATTTTGGTGGTTGTGAATGGGTTGAATATGTTTTATCACTTGATATGGGTTCATCAGATGAACCTAGTAAATGATTAAATAAAGCTATATATTGCAGATATTATTCATACTCATCGTGTCCCTACAAGTATGGTATATAAAAATTATTCCAAATTTACCAAATACTTTTGGTATGGATTATAGAAGGTAATGTGTACCCAGTTTAATCTGATTATTACATTTCATCCTAAGATCTATAGAATGCTATAAATGACCGTATTGAAATTAAAGGATATGATTCAAGAATGTATTCTATATTTTATATGTTATTGGAATGATTAGTTTTCTTTGATATAGTGATCCTACAAAAATAACTTTCAGTATTCAATTTATATTGCTTTATTTGAGGCTATGTATGGGAATCCATGTCATTCAACTTTCTATTGACATGAGGTTGGTTCGTCTTTATTTTTTGGGATGAGTATGTTATAAGAGACCTCAAAGTAGGTGACTTTCATTTGAAAATGGTTGGATATGTCTAAGAATGGGTAGTGTATTTTTTCTAACTGAAGGAGGCACCTATTGGATTTCACTATAGGTGATACAGTTTTCTTGTGGATGTCAACTTGGTTAGGATATAGACATCCATAGACGAAATGTATGTTGGAATCATGGTATGATGTATGTTTGATATTGTTGAATGAATCATGATAATGGAAAATCAGTTGGATATTCCTCTATGATATCATTTTATTTAGAATATATTACATGTTTCTTAGCTTTGGATGTATAATCTTGATCATGTATGTGTGATTGACTGTGAGGATGTTGGGTTGAAACCATATGCACATTTTTTTGAGAGGCCTGTTTTCATTGTGAACTAAAGTGATAATGTTATTTTAGGAAATAGTAGTCCTATAGTTTTGGTTCTACGGTACCACATACATATTTTGGAATATATTTTGAAGAGAGAAGTATACAGTTAGGTGGAGTGTCTTAAATTGCTCAGGCAGACCTCTTGGGACACTTATCAAGGATGAAAATCCATTATAGGGGGTATTTTTAACATAAAAAATATCAATATATGAGTATTTTTAAGTTATTTCACATTTTAAGAGTGTATTTATAAGAGTTGAGTCCTGTAAGGGGTGTTTAGAGAGGGAAGTGGCTCAAAATATGGAGATTTTGCTATTGGACCAGTTCACTTCATGAAAAAACATTCATGATGTAATCAGATTTGGGGAATAAGCCATGAATATTCATTTAGAATATAAAATAAATTAATTAAGAGAAAATAAATTTCATGATTTATATAATATTTTTGGGGTTTTTAGTCATGGTGACATGTTTTATAGTGTATCAACAAATCTAAAAGTTCATGATCTGAATCATTAATTAACACTAAGAAAGTACTTATCCCCAATAGATTTTGTTCATTGAGGGATAAATTATTTTTTAATTCACCTAATTTCCTTCTAATAAGAGCCCTAGTTTTACTTAAGATTATTTTGGACATCCCTCTCCCCTTATAACTCCTCTCTTCCAAGCCCAAACACCTATTTTATCCTACGTATCCAATCTGATAAATTTTTCTTTGATTGTGATGAAGTATCTAAAATTATTATCTATAAAAATAAAGTAGATATTTGAAATATTTGTCAAAATATAAGGGTTTTGGAATGATATAATGAGGGTTTTATTTACCATTGATAAAATCAGAAATAGGATTCAAGGATTCATCTTTTGCACAATACTTGGTATAAGATCATTGTCAAAAGTGGATTTTTATGCTGACTTGATTGTGTCCTAATGTTTTTTGTTGTGGTTCTTCCTGAGAATAAATCATGAAGTTATATACATTTCAAATCAGGAATTATTCTAGGATCTATAAGTGATTTTATACATGTATAGTTACCATTTACATGACTATCATAATTCCACCAGTGGTAGGAAGACCTTTAATTTAACACATATTCTATAATGGTTATTATTTTTCTCATTGGAATGCAGGTACAACCATAGAGACATATGTTTTTTTATTGATAACATATGTTGTGTGTGAATATATCTAAGAGATATATGTTTTTATTTCTTGTAATTGGATTATTTTTTCTATGATGCCCGATTTTTTTATCTGATTTTTGATCTATTATTTGTGTCATGTAATATATTTTTTGTTATTCTAACATGTAATTGATCATACTAGATGCGTGTAATGGATTATTCCCATGATGGGGGTGTGTTAGAAATCTCTTTGGGATTATTTGAGTTACTCCTTCAAGAGGGATATGTCAGTCATTTATTTAGACTGTCCCATTGAGGGTGATGTGTCCGGAAGTAGATCATTTTTCCCTCCATAATGGTCTCGAAGTAATTAGAGTCAGTCTTTAGGGACATTAAATATGTTTTTACTTGGGTGATATATTATTTTGTATATCTAAACCCTGTTTAATTTCATGTAATAAACATAAATATCTTATGATATTATGTTTAGATCCACTGGTGGTGTGATATCGAGTCTTGTACTCACAACCTACTTGAGCATTCCAGTTCACTTATAGATTTCATGTTTAGTGATCCGATGAAGTGAATGGGACCTATGATAGATAGTTAATTAGTTTATAAGGAGGGCTCCAAAGATGATGGGTGGAACTTATATTGGTTTATTCTTATTTTATTATTTTCTTACTCATGCGTTAAATCATTTTATTTGGTTTTAGTTTATTTACCATACATCCCATACTACTCAAACAAGGGTTGGTTTTGTTATTTTGTCACAGTTTCATGGTTATTAATTTAATTATCATTTACTAATTTCTTTCTCATCTATTCCATTATGATACTTTGATATTATCTAGTGTATAGGGCATAGTCTATAAATGTCATTACATAGGTCCTCATTTCTAGTTGATAACATATTTCATGGGGGAGGCACACAGGAGGTCATGTGGCACCCGGGACTCAACCCCCATTGTGTAGGTTGATGTGTTACAATTAGGTTCCCGCATAGGGTGAACATTAGAGGTACATCAAAAAAAATTCATATAAGGGAAAAATAATATCGAATGAAAAAATAAAAAGTAATAGAGAACACAACCATGAAAAAGTTAATGAATAGAAAACCATAAATTTCTATGGGATAAAAGAGACCACAGATTCATTAGAAATGACGGTAAAATTATAATTTTATTTATTTTGAGATCCTTTTTATAGAGTTTATGGATTCTTTCACAATCAATGAGGATAATATGAGAAAATATACTTTCTTAATTTCTTTCCATATCCATTACTCAACTCTATCATTCCATTGTGCCTTGATCAATCTCAAATTTTATCTTATCTCTTACTCTATGAAACGAATAATCAAGATGATTTTTTCATAGATGAATAACTATAATTAAGATTCAAGGGATGACATGATACATCAAAATATGATAAGTTACTCACCTATATATATCCATTAATAAAAATATAAAATGGCTAGAGGAAGATAATATATTCTCAAATATGAAAAACCTCCACATAATAAAATGAAAAATTAATCCCTAAGGCCTAAAAAATAACATCCAATGTTAAAATTTAAACACTCCATAAATTAATAACCTTAAAACACTTAAAAATATGCTTGAACAAGTTCAAAACCAAATAATTAGAAATATTTGATAACATATTATTCCATGATAAATTAATCATTTATCTATAATTAATTCCATTCAATCATAAAATCAAAAACAAAATTCCATAATCATATAATCTCTAAATATTCCAATATATTCCATAAATATCTTAAATCAACCTAAACCCATGGTAAAATCATATAAAATTCAACATTTATTACTCATATAATCTCTAATAATATCCAAAACATATTTTCATTCACATTAATCATATAATTATTCCAAAACAATGAAGTTTTTCAATAATAACCATAATAACTAAGTTACAAAATCACTTTTCGGTCCCATTATACCTATACAACATACTATTTTTCCCAAAATATTATAAACCTTTTATCCCCTAATTACCTAAACATAGAAAATTATCACAACCAAAATGTTTATTAATACCTTTAAACTTATTTCTATATAATATAAATGAATTCCTTCTTAAATAGCCTTCTCACTATAACACACAAAATTACCAAGTGTTTTTTAACATAGTTGTCTCCAAAAATACCCATAATAATTTCAAACCCCCATCACATAAAACCCAAAAATGTGTCTCTTAATTTATAATTAAGATCAAATGTGGACTTATTAACCCATGATGTATCTAAATCTCTTTAAATATCTACATCTGAATCTTCCTAACCTCTAATGTTATCAAAAAATTTCCTTTGATACCAGATATAAGAATCATACCATATAACATTACATAATATTGAGTTTTAAATAAATAATTCATTTTCTTACATTTCCAAGATATTTATGATTTATAGAATAAAATAATTAGGTCATAACTCTTACATAATAAACCCCTGAACTACATGGGGGACACTTATACTCAGTATCAATTTTTTTTCCACAATACAAACGTGAAAAATAAAACATGTTTTCTTTTAATGAAAAATTTTCTTGATTTTTAACATAAATTCAGTCATTCCTATGAATCTATAAAACCTAAGAAAAACCTTAAAAAAATTTATAATAATATTAAATGTCTTAGTTATGGTAGCATAAAAAAACTAAACTCATTAATCCATTTTAAAACTATGAGATCATATAAGAGATTTTTGCTTTAAAATAATAAAATTTGAGTTCAAATAATCATTTAATTAAAAATAAAATCAAATTTACTAACCAAATAATTTAATAAAACACTTTATAAAATGAATAGATGTAAAATAAAAATCATGAGGGTATCTTAGAAAATATGAGAATCTATAAAAACATATTCTTTAAAACTTATTTGTTACCATAAAAGTTCATGACAATTCCTTACTATAAAATAGCATGAGATATGCTAATAAAATGAAAATATTTCCTTGAAAATTGAATACCAATAATAAAAAATTCATATAGGTTCCTTGGGAAATCATATTTATCGGAAATTTAGATAACCTTTATAAGTACACATACATATGAAATTAATGACTTTATTAATTCTAACATAATTATTTGGAGAACGTAATCATTTCACAATACATTAGGGATCTATATCTAGCTCATATATCATCATAAAAATTTTACAAGGAATATGATATACATAAAAAAAATATAATTTTTATTTTCCATAATAAAATATTATAAATTAATCTATTTAACACATATATAAAAGCACTTATTGGTTTCATATAAAAATATAGATAAAAAGCTTTTTTTCATTCAATATAATTTAAATAAAAATTCTAAAAAAGAAAGGAATATAGAATATTCCTTTAAAAAAAAATAAAAACAATTTATAGTAATATACTTAATCAATAATGGTCCTGTTGGTTAGAAATTTGAAACAAATTGTACACATTAAATACATATTCCTTTAAACCATTTGTAAAAATGTAAAAAATAAGCAGTTTTGAATAATATCTAAAAATTAATTTTAAACCTTCATAAATAATTTCAAACATGGTTTTAAAATTAAATTAAATTTAATTTTAATTATATTAGTAAAATAAATGAAATATTTTATTGAAAATAGATATGGAAAAAATAGAATAGAAACTTTTAAATAAAAAAAATAACGTTTTAAATAAAAACCCCTTAACATAAATATTGTCTAGCATCGTACATTCATTAACTCATAAATAATAAAATTATATTAGATATTAAATTTTTAAATATTTTTTTTCATGTACATTCCATTATAATTATCCTTTTTATTTCAATTGTGGCAACTTTTTATTTAGTGAGATAATAAATTATGTTAATGTGAGATGTTTTGAGGATGTTCTATTCATTATCCCAAAAGAGCTTTCCTAGGTTTAATATAGTCAAATATATAATTATTATATAATATAAGGATTCATAATCATGATATAATTACATTAATTATACATTAAATAATGTTTTAGAACCATACATGATATTTATACTTGAAAAATGATTCACGTCACTTCATTGTGGTGGTGGTCGAAATGTAAGCACGAAGAACAATATCATTTTTGAGTGGATGGAAATGTAAGAAAATATATGATATATAATATTTATTATAGGATTATTAATTCAAAAATATCATTTATATTATTTAAATCCATAATAATAAATAACCTTGTGAGGCAGTGATGGAAAATGAAACACATCATTTAGTGGAGGTGGTAATCTACACGTACACATGAGTAGTGTTTTAATTTCCCATAGGATAAAAAATGAGATGAATAGGGTTATGGAATAATCATAATAACATTTTATTATATTTAGGTTTCATTTTTTATTATTTTAGTATGGTTAAATAATATTTTATGGTGGTAAAAGAAGAAATAAACTATAAATAGATTGGTTAAACCTTACACCCTCTCCTCAAATATCATTTATGTCCTACACCTAAATCCTTCTAGGATTGATCTTTTAGTGATAAAAAGTCCCCTAGGAAATGTAAAGGGATGTTTTGGAATTACTTTGTGTGGTATTTTACAAACTGGATTTCTCAAATGGTGTGAGAAAGAGATTAAAGGAGGTGCCCTTTTATAAGTGTGGGTAAGGATGCAGTTAGACTAACTTAACAGATGAAATATATATATATATATATACCCCACAATCATGTGCATTGGCACAAAGAAACAAAATATATGAAGATAATATGTTATAGGGTCCAAATAAACTAAAAACATTATATATATATATAAGTTATGGATACATTTTAGTTCTTATTTCCTAGATATACCACATTAAATCAATTTTAAACCTAACTGTCATAACTTAACAAATTATCATGATAACATACTTATCTAAAAAAGGGGATTTAACCAAATTTATAAATTCTTCTTAATTTTTTTATCCATTTTATAACATTAAATTTTTATATGTGGAAGATATTTCTTTTAATTTAATAATATAGAAACCATTAAAAATAATTTTTATGAAAATACATTATTTATGCATAAAAACAATTTTACATTAAAATCACGTTAAATTATTATCCCTGAATTTTTTGGTGAAGTAAAAAATTAATTCCATTAAAAATTGTTATTAATAAATGACCAAATTTCACTATCTAACCATTCCAATAAATGAAAATTCAAAAAAATATTTTTTTAATTTGAAAAAATATAACATATCTTTACCAATATCAAGCTTGGGTTTTAAAATTAAAAATAATGTTTTAAAATAGATTATTTTACTCCATAAAATATTATTTATTTTAAAAAAGTAATGGTATTGAGTAAATTAAATTGTTATAGATATTTTAAATCTTACCCCATAGTTTTAACTTAGTTTTACCTATTTTAACATTACTGAGATGAAAAATATTCATTGTGATTACTATTCACAATGTTATAAAATAAAAAAAATTCTATTTATCAAAAATGTACTCATAATTATAGATATGGAATACATATTTCATGGTTAAAATTATATGAGGGGTAGAAATATATTTTATTATAAATGCATAAAAAATATGAAAAACAATTTTTTTGAAAAATGTGTTTTAATCCTATAAATGAACTTGATCCAAATTTATGTATAATGATGATTATTCTATAATAAATTATATTATTTATAATTAAATGGGACTCATGTTACATTAATATCTAATTTCACACAAAATAATAATTTTAAATTACACGACTTAATGAAAAAATTGTGGTTTTTAATGAAAAAATCAATATTTTCACTATTAATTCCCAAAAAATATTTCATTGAAATAGTACAAATCGTCATAATAATATTATAAAATTATGATTTAAAATTAATTTTTCATTTTATCAAATAAAATTTATAAATTTTAACAAAGTTAATTATAATATCCGTGCACAAAATGCAATAAAACCATTTAAAAAAATGTATTTTTATAGACAAAAATGAAATTATTTTTATTCCTTACCTAATACCATAATTAAATGGAACTTAATTTAATAATTTGGATATATATTATATTTTTATAATTAGAATAATTTATCAATATTTATAAAATTTTTCATTTGAGATAAAATTACATTGCAAACTAAAAATGAGTTTTATGAAAAGCTTCCCTTTTACCTTAAAAAGATTTAATCATCGTTCTCAACCAATGGATAATAAATATATGATTTATTAATAAATAATTATTGAATTTTTTTACATATATTTTATAATAGGGTTATTACTATTCATAACCATCAATCCAATGACTAGGTCATAATGATCATATAATAATATATCTTAGTTCGTTTAAGCTCCATGATGTGTGTACAACACAAGATCATATATATTGTTCATAGGAAATAATTTCTAAAATATTGGGGTTTTACACCCCCTATATATATAAAGTGATAAATCCTTTATAATTGAATTCCTCATAACTTCTACCAATATAATAAAGTGTCCACCTATACCATGTTAATAGGGAAGGGGCATCAAAGTTGGAATCAAATAATTGTTAGTATGAAACTTGGGTACTCGTTTTTTGCAGAACATTCTTATCATACGTATTATGATATTCATTGAGGATTAACAATAATGTTTTAAATAATTAAAAAATTCTATGGATCAATACTCATATTATTTTGAGGTAATTAATTATATTCTATTTCCAATGATTGTTCAAAATAGATGGAATGGAAATCATATAATCACCCCAAATTAATGTAGATATTTCATTAAAGAATAAGTCAACATGGCTAGTGTAAAATTTTATTTGATTGTGGATATATTTGGGATGTTGACTCAGGTTATTAATCATAACCTTTACCATATTAATCAACTTTTTAATCCACAAAATGGTGCAATAAGGTTGGACCACTTCGGGTGACAACAACACCATTCATTCAATGATACCATTTATCCATTAATATCTCCAAAATAGATCAAATACCTAGATAAGATATTTATCTCCATTGGAAGTAATGAAAAAGATAATGTTTTCATAGTTTATGATAATATAAGGTGAGATACTTATCAATGTTGTTTATTGATTCAAAATACTAAGGAGGAGGAGATAAAAAAATAGAGTTGATGACATTCATGGTGATATTATTTTAGAAATTCTTCATACAAGAGAAATGAGAAGATATATAAAATAAATTACCTAATTTTAATAATTTTAATGTGGAGAGTGTTTTTGAGTATCAAGATAATTTTACAAGATACAATATGCCTTCTAAGGACTACGAACATAAATCATAAAATATGATTGACTATTTCTATGATAGTATTAATCCTATCAAAGAAAGGGAATTAAACACTCATAAATTTTCATCATATGATGATATAGTACCATATTACACCATGATATAAAAATAATTATCTAAGTCTTATATTATTAATGTAATTCCATATATGAATATTATGGATGAGAATATCAGACAAGGAAATGTGGCATTGTAAAAGAAAGGAAATATGGGACATTCGACAGTTGATAATTTCAGAAATAAATATACTGCTACTTTCATAAATGAAACATGAGCCTATTAAAACAATAAAGATAAAGGTCATTTGGATTATAATCGAAATTTAAGGAAAGAATATATCGATATAAAGTGATTAAACTATAAAGATATGGTGTAATAATCAAACCAATGCCTTAATAATAAAGTGAATCCACCTCTGAAGAGGAATGGGGGGAACACCAAAGCTTATGAAATTACCACAACTAAAGTATGTGTTTATAAATATGTTATTGAAGGTATATTTATCATAAAATCAATTATATTTAATACCATATTAATTTCTTCATCTTCTCACTCTTTCATTTCCAACAAATTTTCAAAGAATATTGAATCATTTTTTAGCACATAGAGAAATGAGTTTCCATTCAAGGAAACCAATTGAAATATTATTGCAATGAGGATATGGAAGTCAGTCCTCATAATGATGTATAGAAACAACATACTTTAATTTTTTTTTCATACCTATGTTTGATTGTGACTTAATCCTGACAATATATATGATTTTTTATTATAATATGGAAATTTATTTCCCAGATAATGAGATTATAATCATGTTGGGGGAGTAGTGTTCTTTTTATTTAGAGGTGATTCCCCATTATTTGAGTCATACCATGATACACCTTTAGAAAAAAAAGAATTAAATACATAGTGAATAAAATAATATGAAACCTATTTTTGAACCAAATCACTTAATAATATAGTATGTTCTGATTGTGTATGAATACATTGATGTGTTTCCTACATAATTAATTGTTCATCCTCCTAAGAGATGAGGGGAGTTTTCTAATGAACTCATCCTAGATAAAAAATCTATATCTAATAATCACTATATAATAGAACCTCTATAATTAATTATGAATGAGAATAAACTACAGTAGTTGTGTTATAAGGGATTCATATACCCTAGTGTTTCACAATGGGAATCTACTATTCTTTATATTAAGAAGAATGTTGGATTTATGAGGTTATGTGTCAAATAGAGGGAGATAAATTCCATTAATATTTAGAATAATTATCCCCTACCACAAATTGATGAATTATTTTATCAATATTATATAGATTGATATTTTTTCAAAGATCAATATTCACTATAGTTTTAACAAATTTAGATTGGAGAAGGATGATATATTAAAGATAAAAGTTTATACAATGAATGGAAAATATGAATTTATTGTGATTATTTTAGGATTTACTAATGAACCTTATGTGTTTATGGATATAATGAATATATTCTTCTAGAATTTTCATTATGATTATATAGTGGTATTCATTAATGATATATTGGTATACTATATAGTCTGTATGTATAATGAAAAATAATTTAAAAATCATTTTTTGGAATCTTTCAGAAAAATAATTATATATAAAATTTAATAGGTGAGAATTTTGGCTACATGATTTTTTTATTTGACATATCATCTTTAAGAATAAAATATGTGTTGATCCTACCTTGAGAATGGAATTCAAATAATTTCCCCCATGATTGAATATAAGTGAGATACATAGTTTCTTTGTATAATTATGTTACTATGGACGATTATTTCTAAATTTTAATTGATTAGGAAACTTTTTATCCATGTTGACATGTAAAGGGGTAACATTCACATGATATAAGTAAATAATGAATTTTTATTTTGAGTTAAATTTGATATCAGTGATTACACCAATATTTACTCTACCATAGGGAAATTAAGAATATTAAATATACATTGATGTATCAATGAAAGGATTGGGGGGTGTCCTTATAAATAATGATAGACTGATTTCTCATGCATCAACAAAATTGATGATACCTGATTAGAACTATGAAAATCATGATATTGAATCAGAATATTTAATCTTTTCTTTTTAAGATATATAGGAACTATATTTATGTTAATATATGTAAGATATATACATATTATAGGATATTTAGATACATTTTTTTAACAAAAAATATATCAATATGAAATAGAAGAGACTGATAGAAATACTCATAGTCTATGATTTATTGATGAAATTAAAACTCTGTCAAAAAACAATATGGATGAAGCCTTAATTAGTAAAGATCTTTGAGTTATGACCAAGATGATGATATAAAAATATCCTATATCCATAGAGATTGTAAATATATATATATAAATCATTAAGAAAGGGTAAATTTCATTCCATTTACAAATTATTTACTGACCATATATACTACAAAAGTTAAATAAATTACAATATAAAGATGTGTTATTTAAAATATAGATTTAAATACATGAATGGTGGGAGACTAATAGATTTCACTTATGAAGATTCTGTGTCAATGTCTGCAGAGAGACTATGTGATCCATCCATACCTAATCTAAGAATGGAATTATATGATGAATCACATAGCTCAAATTTACATATAATATTTGGAAGAAAACTGATATACATTTATATAATATAAAATTTCTAGTGGGGTGGTGTGAAGAGGGAAAATAAGATTATGTGTCGAGATACTTAGCATATTATTAAGTAAATGCTAAAATAAAATATCTTAAAAGAGACATGAAACATCTTCCTATACCAATGTGGAGTTGGGACAATGTTACAATATAATTTTTAACTCCAATTATATATAATTATAAATAGAATAATGTTATATGGGTCCTTAATGATTCCTTTACAAATATTTCATATTTGATCGTGTGTAGATTAAAACTACCACCACCTTGATGGGATGTGGTTTACATTTCATCACTACAACTAAATGATGGTAAAAATAATTTATTTATTTAATTTTTATTTTTATTATATAAAAATTTGATTTTTAAATGACAATTTATCAAATAAATTAATTTTATCTAACTTGATGATAAATGGAAACTTTAACCATGCAAATGTGTAGACTATCTCCTCTATGAATGATGAATTTCATTAATCCTCACTAAAATTTATGGATGGTTGTAATGATGAATTAAATGATGTGAAAATATATTTATGATATATTTAATCATCATAATAAATTATATTAAAATTATATAAAAACATATGTTTACTCGTTAAACCATTATAACACGCTCTTGATTTGGTATGTTTTACCATCTATGAGAATGATTTTATATTTTATATTTTATTAATGATTAAAGAATATAATATAATGATTATATCATGTAATAATAATTTATTTAACATGTTTTAGTGATTCTAAAAATTTTATTTATATTTAATATATTTCTTAATATATAGCCTTTTGATCATTAAACAAGCCAAACTTGTTCTACAAAAATTAATTTTTTCTCAAAACATAACTTTAAAGTCACTAAATGAGAATGGGTTATAAATAATAATTAAAAAATAATTATTAAATATTCTTCGATTATCTAAGAATGGTTAACATTAAATCAATAAGTAAGAATTTACCTCATCAACATAGTACTTCTAAGAAACAAACGATTAAAATTTCTTAAGATCCGATGATAGAAATACACAATAACTATGTAATATATCAATAATAAATGTATTAAAATATGTTTATAAAACGGTATATATATGAATTAGGGTCTAATGTTTTTTATTATGATATTTATTTTTAATTTATAGGATATTCAAGAAATTGTATTGAATTCAAGAATTATGGAAACAATTTTTTATATATTAATTTTGATTCATTGAGATATAGTTGGTATTCACAACTTGATTCCTTTATATTAGGTATGAATTTACAGGGAAATATTTTTATCAGATTCTATATGAATTTAAACGGATTTATGATTTTACATAATTACCATTCTATAAAATTATTTTTATTCAAGATTTTCCTAAATAGATATAAAACATAAAATTTTCCATGGTGGTATCCTAAAATTTTGGTAATGTAAACATGTGTTTAGATTTTTATCCATACTTACCAATGTGGATTCTATAAATCCTATGCAATTTTGGAAAAAATTTACTTATGGGTAATCACATGATAAAAAGGTCAATTGAGAATCAACTCAATCATCACTCGATGCATTATGAGTGGGCCTAAGACTACAGACCAGGATAAAAACTCATAGAAGATATGATTTGGATAATATTTATGCTCTTACAAACCACAATAAAATATTTATATACCATGTATATAGTATCCTAAAATTTCAAACTATTAAACTCAATTAATATCTTTTATTGATAACCCATCACATTCAAATTACCATTTTTTGCATCCTTATCTTTATTTATTTGTAAATAATACATTACATTTCATCTTGAATTTTCCTAGGACTATTTATTAACATAATGAGACATAATATTCCATTGAAAAGTAAAAATATTGATAGTATGTATATCTAATATTTTTATAGGGATAACTATTTATAACTCATCTTGTAACACCTTGAAATTATAAAATAATAACATTTTATTCAATAGTGTATCTAACATGATACACCAAGAGAAAAATGAAATATAAAATACCAAGATTTTATGATATATTCATTTAAATACCTTCAATATATTGACATTTATGAAACATTAAGTCAGCTTGTGTCGCATGAAATAATGAATTTCTTCAATGGTTTACGTTACGTGCAAGACCCACTGTTAGTGAACTAATAATATGATATTAATATTAGTATTTAATATAATATTTGTCACCTGAAAATGGGGATGAAAGATATAAATAGTATTCTATAACTTATGAATATATACGGTTGAATTTATTGGGATTTTTTTATAAATGAATATAAAAAGAAATTGAATATAATGGAGTCATTTTATAAAACAAATTATGGGCCAAATGAATTTCATATTAATAAATTAAATTAATTATTATTAGTTGATTATATAAATGGAATTTATATTAAATATATTTTAATTTTTTTTATATTTATACAACTGATTTGAAAGACATAAGTAAAGAACAACCCCCGTTTTATGGATAAACAACATCATTTTTATAAAAGAAGTTATGCCTCCTTTTAAGGAAACTCCTATTTAAAAAAACATTTCAAATTTTATAAATTATATGTGAAAAAATAATCTTCATTTTAAAAATATTAATGTTAAAATTATCTTAGGGTGACATTTTTTTTATTTTTTGGTGAAGTTTCATTTTTTGATTAATATTGAAAAATACTAAATTTTAATTTAAAATATCCATTTCATTTAAATTATTTATAAGGTTAAATTATATTTTTAATAGTTTTTAATGCAAAATTAGATCAAATATACATATATTTACCCAATTTAGGTTATTTAAATAATTTTTTTATTGAATTTATATATAAAAACATAGTAAACTTTTGAAAATTTTTACTTTAAAACCTCTCTTTATCCTCCAGTATGCGGGATTACATTTAAAATACTTTTATCCACATAAGTGATTAGAATTTTTAAAATTAATTTTATATTTTTAATTAGAATTATTTATATTTTGTAATAAGGTAAAATTTATTTTTGACCAAATTTGTTAGCTAAAAGAGTTTAAATTATTTTTAAATAATTAATGTTAAAATGTGTTTAATTAGTGGTTAGTCTTAAAACATTTGGTGTAGAAATAACCAAAAAGTTTTCCAAAATCTATTTTATGGAAATATTTATACCATATAACCTCTTTTATCAAAATATTGTTCATTATTTTAGGAAAATTATGTAAGGGAGACATACCAATAGTGTTTACTTTTTGGTATTTACAAGAATGAAACTCCTCCTCCACTATAAAACAAGACTCACTCTACCCTCTTATTCACCCCACTTAAGCCATTTACATCATCCAAACCATGAAAAAATAACTCTATTGATTCCCTAAACAAATTATAGAATATTTTTATTGTAATTAAACAAAGCTAAGTATGTATTGTTTTAAAAATCAAAAAGAGTTACCTGAAGAAGAGGCATTGCTCATATTTTAGCACTTTTGTTTTATTTCTTTCTCCAACTATTCAGTTATTCTTAAAACATGATTATATAAAAACCTAATAACATTTCATATACTTAGGTGTTTTTATTTTAATTTTATGACTTAAAAATTTAAACACATCTATCAAATGGGTTACAAAATCCTTTTTCTTGTTTATAGGAGATTTCGACCTAACAAACTGATGACGTTCATTTATAAATTTCTAACTTTCAAGGTTGGGAGTAATGATAAATTTATAATTTATATATGATATATATTTATATATGTTATATTTATGATTTTATATTGCTTTTTTAACAATTATATAACACAAAAATTCATTCGTTATATTTTTTGGGAATACAATAATGTTGCTCATGGGTGCGGTGGACTAATACCTTGCGATGTGGTGTGATTAATTCAGGTTTTACATGGAATTTATTAAAGATTCTTTTGATAAAAATATGTGATATATATATAATAATAATGGTATAATAATTATAATATATATATATATAATTTAATTTTCATTCTTTCAATATTAATAGAAAATGGAAATAATGTTATTGCATACGTACGACCTACCATCCTCATTAACGTTGTATTTAATTTCACATCACTAAATATTATGAATTAAATTAAATACATATATAATAAATAAATATTATATTATAATATTTTTTTCAAATTCCATATATGTTGAAATCATGATCCATGTAATAGGGACAAAAATAAACAATCAAAACATAATCGAAAAACATGGAAATAAACACACGAAACGGTAAAAATAATAAAACATTATTAAGAAAATAGTTATAATATGTTATAAAAGGATCATATATGGCATCATAAATATTAATATGGTTATATAAAATTTAATAATATTATTGACACTATTTTATAGGATTATAGATCATGTTTGACTAAGGAAAAGAATGAGGTAAGGGATTTCATCCAAATTTACATTCCATTGAGGCTTATTTGTTATTATTCACCAAATAACTTTTATTTGGTGTATATACTATCCATTTAACATGTTATATCATAATTAATCTATACTAAAGGGTATTTTTAGTTTTATTTTGAGTTATCTCATTCGAGAGTTTTTTATTTGAAAATTACAAAGTGGTAAAAGTTATTATGCAATCTCATATTCTTTTGTGATTGTTAACATCTTCTTAAAAAATAAATATATTATAATTATTTAGAGTTATTTTAAATATCTATATTATAGTGTAATGTATATGATTATTTATTGAACCGTATGCTTTTTTAAAATATGGGGTTTACTTTGAAATATATTGATTAACTGGGAAAATATTGCTAAATTTGTATCATTTACTCAACATGGATTTATTAAAAGGAACATTTTTTATGAATTAAATCATTTATTTGATTAATGAGGAATTATTTTATCCAGTATGAAATGGGTTTGGAAAAGTTTAAAGCAAGACCCTCGATTCATTAGTAGTATAACGAGACAAAATTTGTTGGACAGACCCTATGTGTTTACAACTAGTATGTTTTAAACCTTCCAGTTAAAGTTAGTTATAGTAGTATGTTATAAACCATCTTGTGAATGGTCTTGATGGTAATGGTATCATGTTCCTAGGAAAAATGACATCCAATATTTTAGAATTTACATCATTCTTATTCAATTACTATTATCTATGATATTTTTATCCTGAAAAAACCAATGGAAGAATATCATTTAAAGTTTACTCATGAAATATGTTGTGATTTTAGTTATTTACCTTTACATATTGATTATGACTAATCAAGTTATTTAAATGGAATGTGTTTTTAGTTATATTCCTTGAAATATTTATTACTCACTATTGATTAATGGTAGCTTCTGTTGTACTTAACCCTTACTGATATTTTGAGACTTTCTTTATTTTGTTTCATGTCCCTAGGATTCCATGGAGTTTACTATGATAGATATACAATTATATTATAAAGGTAGTAAAGTTATTATCGAAAATGAAAAAAAATTATGTTTTAATTCTTGTATTCAAGTGTAATGTAAGTCTAATGTATATATCTAGTTTACCAAATCTACTAAACTCTTCAGTCCTTTTGGGATGTGATTCCTTGTATCATATGAAAATGTAATGATAGAGGACACTATTTCTGAGAATAATATGGTTGGGCTGTTGTAGTTGGTATAATAGAAGTTTTAGTATAATCCTTAGGAATTACATTTTTGAAAATCATAGAAGAGGGAAGATAGCTATGTGATAGGATTTGAGTATAAGCACAGAAGAACATTATAATGTTTTGGTAAGGAAAACATTATGTGGGTCTTCCATGAAAAAAAATCTCTTTCTGGATAATACAAGTGGATGATGTTTTAGAATTGATGTTCCTAGGGTTAATAACTATGAAAAGGGTGCATCAAGATTGACTCAAGCATAACTTATTACTTGAGAACTAGCTTTACTATGAACATAGTTTGACACTCTAGGGGTATATGATTATGATAATTCAAATTTTCTATAAAATCCGTTATGATTTATTTGAATTGATAGTGAAAATGAATGATCAAGGTTAAACCTTTAGTGTCTTAAACTAAAAAGTACATGTCATGATTTAGATATCCTTTAAATAACAATTTGGTTTTTTACTATGATTTTTGTTACTCACATTATAAATTTGTTTTTTATAAATGGATGGAACCCAAATAGATCATGATAACATTTAATATGATCAAAAAGGTAGTGGTTGTAAGAAAACAAATGAGGTAAAGACTAGAGAAAATGATAAGGTGATTATGCCTAATTAGTTTTCAGGAAATATGATAAACAATGGATACATTAACCAAATGCCTATCTCACCAATGAAGAGAAGGATGGAGTTTCCTAATAACTCGAGTGGTGTAGACCAAGGTAGAAAGAAGAGTTTATTTCTATAATGTCAGAAACATGTAAATATACAGATATGAATTTTCTTCAAAGGACCAGGAAAATGTTTTTTGTGTGAAAAAAATAGAATATTGAAATCAATTTCTGAGGAAAAATGTATTGTACAATTGAAGGAAATAAATCCCACCCTTAGGATCCATTTATAGTTAATTTTCTTATATGTGGAGGACCTGGGAATGACGTAGGTCAATTCAATATTTTAAAGGATAAACACTAGACCATGGAATGACCTATTTTGAAATAAAATGGTTGATTTATTTATGTACGAGGGTCATATTCAAAACCATATAAAAAAGGTTATTTAAAGATTAAATTTCAAATTTTTCTATCATTATAATTTCTGAAATCATATGAATATGGTTTTATAAAAAGGGAAACCCACATATTGGGAAACAATACATTAAGTATGATAAGGTGGTGGGGCTTGAACCCATTATCGAACGATGATAAGGGTATCACACCTTCCATTGTCCTATATTAAGTCTTGGTTAATGTGTTATTTTTATTAGTTAAACGATTTTAAAAATAAATATTAATTATGAACCAGTGAGGATAACTTGTGAAAACCATAATATTTTTGGAAAATAGTTAGAGACAAATGTAAAGACATGTTTTATGGATCTAACTATTCGTTTAAAATAGTGGTATCCTATTGCATTCAGATTCGAATAATCAAATGGTTGTTTAGATAATAAAATTTTTAAGGATTTGAGGCTCCAAAAATTACATTGATCACTCACTTTATTTTGATCAATGACCTAAAGCATGTTCTATAATTATTTTCACTTTTTTCTAAGCCCATACCTCCACTTTCAACTTATGTTCTCCTAGTAGAAACATAGTTTTATGTTATTCTATAAGTCTATTGTACTTAAATTTATTATATATTAAGAGAGTATTTTGTTAGCCTTTTTTACAATGTGTGTTTTTAATTTTTTTTTTCAAATATCAAATCGTTAATTACCTTGATCAAATTTAAATTGTGAAATCCTAATATATTTATGGTGGGGAAAATGTAACACTCAGAAATTCTAAAAGAATAACATTTTATAAAACATTGTATGTGACATGAAACACCAAATCATAAAAGGAAATATTAAATCTTGAGACATTATAATATTTCTTTAAAACTATTAAATATCTGGAAATGCGCATAACACTGAGTTATCTTTCTTTATAAGAAACTACGACTTTCTTCGATGGATTTCATTTCACGCAAGTCGTAGTTTTATCGAACAAACAATATACTATTACTATTACAGTTAATATACTATTTTTACCTAGAAATTGTAATTATGGTTACATATAGGTTTAAATAACTTTTGAAAATATATCGTTTAATTTATTTGTTACGAATTAATTAGAAATGACTATAAAAGAAAATTTAATATAAAGAAAATATTTTTATAAGAAACTATTTTTCTGCGATAAAATAATTTCATCTTAACAAATTATATTAATTAATATACTAGATGATATTATTTTAATTTATATATAATATATTAATTCTATTTGCATTTATCTAATAGATTTCAAAGGAATAAGATATGATCCAACCCAATTTTATGCACAAAAAGATGTATTTTTCTAAATGAAGTTCTCCCACAATTTAATTGGGAAACAATTTTAATAATATATTTTAAAACTACTATAAATAATAATTTTTAGGAAAATCATAATTTTTTGAAGAGTAATATCAAAAATAATTACGGTTAATTTTTTAGTATTTTTCTGAAAAGTTTCATTTATTAGGTAGATTGAAAAATAATTAATTTTAATTAAAAATAGTATTTTAATTTAAATAACTTATAAGGTTAGATAATATTTTTAATTGTTTTTAAAGTAAAATAATTCAAACTATAAATATATTAATACAATTTATGTCATTGTACCCTTTTTATATTGAATTTATATATAAACATAGTGTAATCTTTTGAACATTTTAACTTTAGAAACCTGCTTTCTTATCTCACCCATGACATTAATTTTAAATTAATTTTATCCACTTATATGATTTTAATTTGAAAAAATTGATTCTATATTTGTAATCATAATAATTTATATTTTATGATATGTTAAAATTAATTTTTCACAAAAGTTATTAGTGAAAATAGATTAAATTAATTACAACAATTATGGTAGAAATGAGTCACTTAGAGGTTAATGTTAATAGATAAGTTGTAGAAATAAAATAAAACTTTTTAAAAACCACTTTTATGGCCATATATAAACCATATACCAATCTTTTATAAAAAATTGTTCATTATTGGTAGAACATGATGTAAGGGAGACCCCTAATAGTGTTTACTTTTTAGCATTTACATGAAATCCACTCCTCCTCCACTTTTAAAGGGAAATCACGCTTTCCCCTTGTTCACACCTCTCAATCCATATTTATCACAATAAACACTACAAAATCCATAAAATAAATCCCTAAAATCATCCTTGTATCTTTTTCTGTACATAAATCAATCTAAGGAACCCATTTTGTACAAACTAAAAATAGTTACTTGAAGAAGAGGTAACGTTCGTTAATGAGAACTTCTGTTTTATTAATTTCAACACCCATTATACTATTCTTATAAATTGAAAATATAATAACCTCATAATATTCCATATGCTTAGATCTTTTTATATTCATTTTAATAACTAAAAATTCACACACTTCCATCAAATGGGTTATAAAATCATCATTCATTTGTACAGTAGACTACATCCTCGTAAACCTATGTCATTAATTTTTTACATTACTACCTTTCAAGGTTGGTAATAATGGTGGATTTATATTTTTTATATGATATATATTATATTTTTAATTTTATTAGTCTTTTATAACTATTAAATCACATATTCCATCATATCTTACATTTTGACGGAATGTGATAACGTCGGTCGTGTGTAAGGTGGACTACCACCTCGTAAAGTCAAGTGATTCGTTCATGATTTACATAGAATGTATAAAGGATGGTTTTCATAACAATATTTTATATATAAGGAAAAATAATAATACTTTAATTATAATATACATGTATAGTATATAAATCTCTTTATTTCAATGTGACATGAAAATGGAAACAACGTTCATGCATATGTACGAACTACCATATCAATGAACATAGTATTTAACTTCTTATCACAATATATTATGGATTAATAAAAAAAATATACTTAATATATATTAAATTTTCTTCATGATTAAAATTTTGGAGATGATTAAATCATGATCTATATAATAGGAAGAAAAATATAAGTCAAAACATTCTAAAAAACAAGGCAATTAACACCTAAAATGATGAAACTAATGGAACATTATTAATGAATGGGTACAAATATTTTATAAAAGGATTATATATTATTTAATAAATATTATTATTATTATTTAATAAGCTAATAAAATGATAAAAATCATTATAATTGAGTTTAATTTATATTCAACTATGGGTAAACTTGAGGTAAGAGATTTCTCACAATTTACACTCCATTGAGACTTATTTGTTATTATAAACCAATTCAATTTTATGTGGTGCATATAATAAAATTTTAACATGTAATATCATAATTCATTCAATAATTATGTTATTATATGTTTTAATTCTAATTATCTCATCTAATGGGGTTTGACTTGAAAATTACCAAGTGGAAAATTTTATTGTGCAATCTCACTTCCTTTTGTGTTTATTTACATTATTTTAAAACAACAATTTATTGTAAATATTTATATTTATATTGAATATAAATATTATTCATTAATAATTATTATCATTTTCTAAATTTTATACCCACACTAAATATGATGTTTAATTTAAAAGGTACTGATGTATTGGAGAAGTATTGATAAATTTTCATCCTTTAATCAAAATGGATTTTCGATTAGGTAAATTTTTTATGAATTAAATCGATTATTAGTTATATGAGGAATAATTTTTAATGGTATTACATGGGTTGGGGTACATTTAAAGTAATGCCATTGATGCATCGGTAGTATCATGAGATGAAATCAGTTGGACAAACCCTATGTGTTTGTAATCAGTATGTTTTAACCTGTTTTGTGAAGTATTAACAATTGTATGTTATAAATCATCTAATAAATTGTCTTTGTGGTAAAGGTGTAATTTTTTTGGGAAACATGACATCCAATATTTAATAATTTCCTTTATTCATATTCAGTTTTTATTATCTATGAAATTTTCACTAGAAAAAAATCTATATATCATTTTATCCCCAGTTCATTGGTTAAATGCCATGTGTTATTAGTTATTTACCTTGCCAAATTGATTTTTCTATATATAGTAATTTATACGGTATGTGAATTCAATTATTTACCATTTGATATTGATTAATAATTATTGATTCTTGATAAATTTCGATGTACTTAACCCTTACTGAGAATCTGTGTTCACCCTCATTTTTCTTCATTTCCCCATGAATCTATGAAGTTTACTATAATAGAAATGGAAAAAATTCTGAAGGGAAATAAGTTATTCTAAAAAATAGAAAATATTATTATTTAATTTGTGTATTAAATTGGAATTTAAGACTCATGTATGTATAAGGTTAAAAAATATTATTGAATACTTCCACATTTGGTATTTAATTCATTATATATGATGTTAATGTAAGGATAACAGACACCGTCTGTGGGCTTATAGGGGCAGGGTCTCTACAAAACTAGTATTATGTATGAGGTTCATTGGGGAACATCATTATATTTATTTTTTAACCATACATATTCTTTTTTAGGATGTGATATTATCATATCAGCCCTTTTATTAACATGGGGACATGTTTTTATGTTCTGCATATTGTTATTTGAATAAAAATGTTTTTGAAGGATAGTTTAATATGCATGGTATGTTTATTCAAATTGTTCATATGGTTAATTCATTGAACTTAATGAAGTGATGGGTGAGGCCAAAGATTATATAGCCCGTTTATGCATCTTTTGGTCTCATGAGACAAACGGTTTAGGTATTTGGTTTATTCTTACCCATTGAATGCATGATGCCTTGGCTATGGGCTTAATGGAAAGAATGATGCCATGGTTGTATCCTTGATGAAAAGAATAATTCATTGGTTGGGGAAATGATAGTAAAGATCATGATTCCTTACATTATTCATTCTATCACCATGAATTCAATTCAATTTACCTCTGTGATTATTTTCATTATTATATTATCCATGGATATTTTTCATTGTCATGATATATATTATAGGGAATATTTATTAATTATGAAATATGCAATAATGTATATGCCTATTATGGAAAATTCTGATTTACTTTTACCCTTACTAAGAGTTTGTGATCACAGTTCATATGTTTCAATTTTTCCAAGGTACCAAGATGTGAACTATAAATAAATTTTGGGATGCATTAAAAGGAATAATAAAATTTCAAGATGTTTTTATTCTATATCTTGATGTTCTAATGTAATATTTAAATCATATATGTATTCAATCTTATAATAATCATTTTTTTGTCCATTATGAAGAGATTTCTTGTATCTTGTAAAAATGTATGTGGAAACCTATTTTAGGTTACATTATATAGTGTGTTACACCATATAATTAGATAAACCTTACATATTATAATCACATTCACTACTTAGATCATTAGTTATGAATATTTATGGAGAGTGAAAAAGAGTTTTATGTGATGTAGGATATCAATTACATACTTTAACTAATACTATATCATTAAATGTGTTATATAAAGATAATTGTTTTTATTTTTATTAGATTACAAATTTTGTTATTTTAAATTATTTATTAAATATTATAACATTTATTTAAGGGTATTTATTTATTATACAAATATTTTATGTGAATTAATTTAAATGGTTTAAAAATTAATTTATTATAAATTTATGAATAATTTATTTTTAAATATTCCATAATATTAAGTATTAATATTAAAATAAATTTTCAAAAATATATTACAAGGATTATAATTTTATAAATGTATATAGAAACTATATTATTAATTTAAGAAGTGTTTATAAATTTTTAAAATAAATAAAAATATGAATTGTTAATACTGGAAATTATTATTTATTCATAATGTTTGATATGAATTATTCAAATTAAATGATCCTTATTTGATGTAGTTATTTAGACCATGTTAAAATAATTTTGATAAATAATTTTATAAATGGAAATATGTGATACATTTATCATTTAAAAAAATGTCATTAATATAATTTAAAATAAAGATGTTTCTATTACGTAAAATATATGATATTTAGAAAAAATTTATAAAATGAATAAAATAATTATATTCTTATTTAGCGTAAATATAATGTTTTTATATTGATATAACTGTGGAATGTTCATATTGGGAATAAAAATAGTCTGGAACTCCCAGAAAATAATCCAACTGAATGTGGAAATTATTTATACATAGCATGATAAGAATATAGAAGCTGATTTTTTTCTTCAAAGGGAGACTGAGTAGAATAAATTATTACTAATTTGATCTTAGTATTCCTCCCTATAAACAATAATATTATAATTCAAGTTGATTGTCCTTTGTCTCTAATACATTCATCCTCACTTAATTTATGTTTTTTAATTTTCTCCCACAACTTATTTGGTATAATAAAAACATTTCAATTATAAGCCGGTCTATAATTAATTAGAAGGTGTATTTCATTTTTTATTTTTTTATATTTTAAACATGAATATATCATATATAGAAAATTAATAAAAAAATTTTTTTTGTTTTTTTGAATATTCATATTTTTAAATTGTATATGAAATGTGAATATTTTGTATTCTTTATTATATGTGACAAACTTATTCTTATAAATTATCATGTCATGATAGGTATGAAAAAATATATAGTTTTAATATACCTTGAACTTAGTATTTAATTAATTTTATTTATGTTAATTGATTTATTGAATACATTTTATACATATTAGTTTTTAGAGTTATGATGACTTGGAATTTCTCAAGAGTAATGTATCCTTAGGTTGAAGGATTTTGGGTCAGAGTTCCCACATGTCTGTATACTTATTCCATTCACATGAAATGTGGGGCTTGATTATATGTGTTTATAAGAATACTTTTAAGAATATTATAAATTTAAAATAATTATGAAACTCTACATGAAAACATCATATACCTTATACATATGCTTCATTTGGATAGGTGTAAATATATTTGGATTTTTTAATATTAATATAAAAAATAATGGGTTGTTTAAAGAGTGGAAAATTATTATGGTTTAGAAATATTAATTTAGTTTATGGTTTGTTGATTCCAAAACTAAATTGCTAAAAGCCTAAATTTATAATGGTAATAAATATGGATAAATTGATGAGATTAAAAACCCCTGAAAAAAACTATATGTGATATTTCATCTAAAGAAATCACCTTTCAAGGTCTCAATCATCCAACCAAGTAGGTTCTCACTAAAATGGATTTTTATTTTATTATCTTGTGTAAGGAAAGAAATAAATTAGTTGAGATTAATATTTAGTTTCCTAATTATTGGTATTTTATTTTCATTACACTTATATAGCAATCATTATGAGTATAGATGTGAATGGAGTTTAGTTGGGATTATCCGTATTATTTATTGGATAAATAATTGTCCACTCAAATTTTCAAGATTTATATCTAATATAATTGTGATAATACACTAGCTAAATTTCTAAGAAGTGAGGTTCATTAAAGTTTTGGGTAATTTACATAGTGAGATATGAATCTTTAGTCACTAAATGGATATGATGTATTGGGTTATAATAATTGTTAGGATTGATTTTAATAAAATATCATATTAAATGGATATAAAACATTATAATAATACGATAAGAGCTTCAATTATAGATAATGTAATATCTATAATTGAGATTTACCTTTTGGCCAATATTATAAAAGGAAAAACTAAATGGTAATAATTCTAAAGATTATAGAAATTCTAATGAATATTTTTTATGAAATAGATAAAATTATACATGTTATGGGAACTCCTTCCATTGTAAAAATCTAGTAATATAGTTAAATAAATATATCTAGATTCCTATGAAAAAACTCAATGATTCAAAATAGGTATCTACTATCAATCTTATGACCATGAAATATACGTTTCAAGAAAATAAAGAGATCATGGATCCTAAAAATTTGAAATAAAACATAAAAAGGACATATTAGGAACCAGCTTGGAATTATTGTATGAAGTTTTGAAGGATTCATTTTAGTGAAAATTGTAGAAGTAACCTCTTCGTTAACTCATGTGATCAATATGATTTGGTATTTTAATTACTTGTAGTGGCTGTGTTCACCCCTTAGATTTGATCCAGAATAAAAATTCACACTACAATCACTAGAATAAAGTTTCTTCTAGTGTATTTTTAACTATAAAATGAATTTTTTCAACAAATATTTATATAATATGAAAAATATATTTAGGATATCTTAGCATGGAATGTGTAGTTGAGGCTCAACCACCTTTATGATGGTACCGAAGGATAAGGGAAAAGGTTTTGGCTATATAGAGAATAAAATTGGTCATGGAGTGTCCATGAAACTTATTAAACCAAAGATAAAAGAGGAGGGACTATACTTTAATTTTGAAAAAAACCATCATTCAAAGAAAATATATTCATAATAATTAAATTTCTGTAAGAAACCACATGGAGAGTCCACCAGATAATTAAATTCTTTTATTCTAAATTATGTATGATACTAACTATTTATTTTACAAGTATTGTAAATATATATGAGTTTATAAGTAAATAAACAGTTCAATATGAGATCTTGATGTTTGATTTCAATTAATGATGTATGTATTTTCTATATTTAATACTTTTTGTGAAAATTACTTCATACATAGATAAATAAGAATAAAATATGTCTATATTTTCTTTATTTATCCATTTTTAAGAGTTTATAGTTAACAAGTCTTTAATTAATGAGATGAATGTTTAGATACACATGGTATGGGGTTTATGTATCATATAACATACTTTAAAATGAGATAAAGATAAATGAAGTTTTAACAAGTCTAAAATGTTTATAAAAGTCTATGAAGGAATATGATTCCACCAACAAAAGAGTCATCGTTGAAAAATTCATAATTTTAGTAAATTTATAAACTCACAAAATACTATACATGATATTGAAATCCTAATATATTTGTTAAATATTCCCTCTAAAAGTAAATAAATTTAATTTAGAAACATAAATGTGTGTGTATTCTATTTCTATGTATGATATTGTAAACATAATATATTATCTCATATACTAGTGGTAGTATTCTGGGATTTATAGTGGTTCAAATCTAACAAATAAAATATTATTCTGTTCAATATTAAATGTGAATTTCACTATATATCCTAATGTTTTAGAATTTGATAGTATATATAAATTTATAGAGTTACATTGAGTTTCCATAATAAGTTGAATTTAAATACATACTTAGGACATTTTGGATATGTTGGAAAGGATACCATGAAAAAAGTTACATTAGTTATTTGAAGATTTTGTGGAAAATACTGATGGAAAGGGTTACAATGATGATGAAAACAGACTTAAAAATAGTTCTTAGTATACAACATTGATTAATAAAATCATACCATATAGATTTGGTTGAATGATAGAGTTTTAATATTCTAATTTTGTTGAGGATTAAAAATATAATACCTATGTATCTTCCTTATTTAAATTTGTTTACTTCAAATATTTTACTCACTAAATATTTTATTGGGTGGTTTTTATCAAATGGTCAGTTAAGGGTATAGAATTAAATATATATTTATTTCATGTGTTTATAAAAATCCAAAAAATTACAGCAAATACAAGGATGATATGGTAGTCTATCAAAGATGATATTTTAAACATGTTATTAATTAAGGTTTTGTAAAATTATTCTTAAGAGGGTTAATAATATATTAATTTATCATGTAATACTTAAGGTAATATCAACTTTATCATTCTTTCATGTTGGCTATATACATTTCATGAAGTGTAATTATAATTTACAATTCAATGTATAACTTATACCTAATAAACGTTATTTATGTCGTATTATAGTTTGTGTTTAAATGTTATGGTTACCATTAGTACTATTATTGTATAGATATGAATACTATACTGACGAGGTAAATAGGAGTTTTGTGAACTAGATTCCCTAAGATGTATAATGAATAGAGAATGAAATACTATTTATTTTATATATTAGGGATTCATTTTTTATATTTGGTGTACCCACACCTAAGGTTGGAGAGATTCATAACATTATAACATTTTTACTTTGAAACCTTTCTTATATAAGTCTTGGGGAATAGGTAAATAGGGTTAAATTGGGCTTGTTTTTGATCATGTCATCGATTGGAGCTCATCCAAGATTTTATTTCCCTCTCATATAATGATTATGATATTTGGTAACTCAATTCATATAGACTATATAAATGTATGACATTCTTTATCAAGTGTATTTTACGTTCTTACATACCTTAATGAGGTATAATTGATGTTTTCATATACTTGATGAATGAAATGTAATAAATTCATTGATCTAGTGAGTCTATACTTAAATAGTGAAGAATACTAAAGTGGGTTTTATGGGATTGACATACCTCAAGTCCCATGGTCACATGATTTATTAGAAAAAGGGAATATATGAAAATGTGTTCAGTCATGTGATAAAAATAGTGAACATATGTTTAGGGATACATGTGTTTGATGTAGATCATGCCAGCTCTATTTGTATATTGAGTAACATTAGTTGTTTACTAAAATACACTATTTGATTATATTTATGTATTTTGTGATTCATATTTTTCTATTCTATAAAGATATAAGGAGTCATACACTATAGTTTACAGAAAGGGGATTATTTTTGACTCATATATCTACTCTAATAACATTTTATAATTTTATAAAAATAGAGTTTTTGAGGGTTATTGACATGGTATTTCCTATAATGTGATACAGGGTGAAGTTAATGATACCTTTCCAAATTTTTTTTAAAATATATCCAAAATAGTTTTATACATGATTTCACATTTTAAAAGATATGATATGATATATGGTGAAATGGAATGATTGAATGTTTTGCTTTAGTATAAGTGAAATTTATAAAGGAATATTCCCTAAATCCATGTATCATATACTATAATTTGGTGTATGATAGAGCACACTGCACAATATAGAAAATTTTATATTCAATACTATGAGTATATCATATTTTATAATGTATAGATATTGTATTATATTCCATAGAAAGCAATTTTATATGACTTTGGTGAATCATAGTTCCATAAACCAAAATGTAATAGTAATTCATCACTACTATGATTTATCGGAGGTAGTGAATGTATTAATAATGTGGTAATCATTAATTAGTTATTTCATAATATGGAATAGATGGATATTAATTATATCAGGGTTATAAAATATATAACCAAAGGTATTACAGATACATTTATAAAAGAAAAAAGGAAATGAATGGCTCATGGAGAATCACTATAACTTATAAAAATTATTTCAACCAACAATTTTGGGTGTGTATGTTATCCTCTAGGAATCTCTAGGTAAAACTCACCCCTCGTAAAGCTCTATTCTTCCTTATTTATTTTATTCTATGATATTATCATATAATAGTTCATATAATGTCCCACCCAAATATTTTGTGTGATTTTGTATAACTTGTGGATACACCACAAAGTGAAGTAATATTTGGTTGTTCCTTAGTCTTATTCTTGAAATAATAAAAAAGGATATAATAGTATAATTATATGGTGTAGGGCATAGATTTTCCATTTCCAGTTTCAAAATATTTCCGTTTTACTGGGTTTGTGCCCTTATATTTTATGGTTTCTATTCGCTTCTACTACTTTGACTAATTTTTAATAATTCCATTGAATGAATTAAACCTAAACATAAATCATGGTCTTAATAAACTTCAATAATATTTATATCATATTAGACATAATTTCTTATATATCAAAATTCAACTTATATTTCTCCTCTTAACCATCACTTTTATTCTATTTTTATGATTTCTTAGAAAAATCTAAAATTACTTCATTATTTAGGTGTTTCCAATACTTATTTTAATCTACTTTTGATTTTTCTAAGTTATTACCTTCTAGTAAACTCATGTTCTCATTATTAAAGATTTTTTCTTTTTTATTGCCTTTTATATATAAAAAATATTTCATCATGGTATCATAATCTTTTTTTCATATTAGACCATATAGGGACACTCTATATTATGGTGAACAAAATTTCCGTTTTGAAAGCACACATGTCAACGAACCCATTTCAATATTTAAAAAAAATTAAATATGAAGGATGAAATGCAATAAACTCATTGAAATATTTCTCCCCAAGGTATTCTTCAATGGTGAGATTTTTTATTTCATTAAATTCCACTTCCCTATATCCCATTATTGTCATATGACTATATTTTCTTATTCAAATGTTATATTCTAAAAGAATAGTATATAAACCATCTTATAATATTATGTTTGAATATTTATAATATCTACTTTTGGATATTTAAATCATCAATTGTATAAATAAGTTTAGACATATATTTCACAATTAAATTAAGGGAATTCATCAATAGATTTGGTTGGGTTAATCCTTATGTCTATCTTTCAATTTCAATTATCTCACTTTTGAGTTTCATTTAAATATTTTCAATAAATTCTCTCATATTGAATTTTATGATTTAATAGAAATCACAAAAGAACCCGAAAATATTAATTTAAATTTCTATTTATAAATATATTCCCATTATTTTTTAATTTTTAAAATTATTTGTTTATTGATTCTTATATTCTGTTGTTTAGAACTGTATTGGGTTGCAACCTCAACTAGGTTTCTCACCTTACAAATAATCTATTCCAATGGATTATAATTTTAGACTACTGACCTATTAAACTATAACATTGGGAATCATGCCATAATGATCCCTTAGGTAGTTAAAATTTAGTTCTGTTATGGAGTTGTCACATCATGTGCAAGGCATCTTGGCCATGAACTTCTCTCTAAAGACCATTAATTTCATGAAATTATAGTCTTTAATTTATCAAATTAAACAACTCTAGGGGTCTTCTAACTCTTTTTCTCACATTATCTGCTTGAATCATTCCTTAGGTGTGACTATTTCCTATTCCACATTATAGTATTGGCCTCATATATTCATTTGAAGCATATTTTTCAAGGTTAGATGCTTTCTTCTATCCATTTCCATACTTACTATTATTATTTTATTTCTATATATTATTACTCTCAGATTGGGCCACTATTTTCAAAACAAATGTTAGGTTTTTTCTAAACCATGTGATTAAGGATGTCTACGGTGTGTGGATATCTTATGGGATTCCCCTATGCCGATATTTGATGTTTTGTTCCATCCACGTTCATTAGGATTTATGTTTCCATACAATTTCATTCATATGGAATTATATTTAATTCATGGGTTCTCTAAATTCATTTCCCTATAATACTCTCTTTGCTTTATAAGTACACAGATTTAACTAAAAATTTGTTTTACATGTTATTAACTCTTATACCCATACAAAAATAAGTTTTTTAGATCAAGTGTTCTATAAATTTTCCATAAAACCTTACTCAAGGGATTTTTTTTGAAAATGTTGTTTTAAACTTTGGAGTGATTTATTGGGACATTTTGGGAGTTTAAATAATTTTATAGGTAATATTATCATTTATTATAAAACTTTTAAGCATTTCCTTGAAAATTTATCATATTTATTATATATTATTTATGATAATTTAAATCTTTAAGATGATTTAGGATGATTTTTTATAATGTATAATATTTGGGATTGTGTATACGATTATAAATAATTTATAGGGATTCTAAATTATATATGGATATTTAAATGGTGGCTTTAAGAAAGGGGTATCAAAGTGTATAACTAATAGTGTGAAATAAAAGGCTAGTTATGATCCTTAAATATGGTTGTAACTTCAATAATGATCTAAAACATTGGTTCTTCCCCCATGAAATGATGATTTAAAAATTGAGATTGATAGTATAATTTGTTGAACATTATTTATGATTTATGTTTATGTTAATTAAAGATGGGGATTATATTTTTAAAATGGATTTTTAGAGGTGGTTTTAGGGAATTTGGTTATAGTGATTTGATATATGATCAATAATTTTTATTTGACTGATTTATTATAAAATGATTCCTCGCCTACATTAGTGAACTTCATTTGAATTATAAGTGCATTATTGAGATATTAAAGATTATTTTTATTCTATTCATGGTGGTAAAAAATATTATCCCTAGATACATGACCCACTATGTCTATAGGGATTTCCACAGGTGAGGTTTGTTAGATTAAAAAGAGGGTTAATTTTCTAAGAATTTAGAAATAGTCTGAAATATGGTTTAGCTTAATTATGGCATGCTTCTTCACACTATATGTTTATTTTATTCAATGATTGTATATATTTTATTTATTTATATTTATTTTATTCCATTTTCAATTATAATTTACTATTATTATTATTTTCTTGTTATGATATATTTATTTTAACTGAATTTTATGTTATGATTACCCTATATTTATACTCTTGTATCAATTATTATTTCCCCATTCCAATTTTAGTATTTAATTATTCTATTTTTAAATTTTCATATCTTATTGAATTTTAGTATTTATATGTTTTATATTTATTTTAGTTTTCTATTTGTTTTATCTGGTATTGTTTTTGAAATATATATAAAAAATGGGGGTTTAAAGGATGTTTATTGGTGGATTATTTTGAGAATGATTTTTCATTTTTTTAAAATGTATTTTAGGTTTGAAAACATGAGTTAGGAAATCTCATTGGTTTGAATTTACTCAAATTATACAAACATTGTTTTTAAATAGAGTATTTCAATCTTGAATTTATAGGTAGGTTTTTTAAATGAAATAAAGGGAATCTTTGGTGAAATACTATTAGGTTTCTTATTTCACACCCAACATTCACCTGTCATCATCTAAAAAAAGGGGTCCTTTCATAGGTTTAGGTTCAGTTAATAAGGAGTTAATTTCCATGGAATATTTCATTCAGGCCAGTGAGGTGGATGTTGGATGGTGACCATATTGTCACGTAAAGATCAAGCTAGATATTTTTGATTAATTTTGTACTATAAAAGTATCAGATATACCACACTTTGGAATCTACATAAGTGTAATTACATTAAATTTAATAGATGTTATTTTTATGATTATTCCTTATTTAGTTGAGTTTAAAATTTGAAAATATTTATTTGGATTGAAATGGATGTCTAAAGTATGGGATATCCATGTTTTAACCCTCATAGATTTCCACTTCATGTTTAATATTATATATTTTGTAAAATCATTACAATTTTGTATGTTTTGATACACTAAAACTAATTTATGAAACATAAGGATATGGAAAGCTCTTTGGATCCCACCATATGCCAAATAAAGTTCCAAATTGTGGGGTGACAAGGGTGGGTTTGTGAAAAAATGATATCATAACACCCTTTTTTCTTTGGGAAGAAATAATAAATTGGAGATAAGAATGTCATAATTTGAGAGGCAATAAATGAGTGATTCTGGAAATATCCTTCCCATTCAGATCCTTAGGATACCATTGGATGTTATAATTATGATTTATACACTTTGAGATTTTTTCTTAATTTATTTAAGAATAACAACTTTTATATTAATAATGTTTTGAATTATTCTTATATTAGCACAACTATAATTTTTTTCTATGTTTTATGGTAAATAATGGAGTAGAGATGTGTTAGAACCAATAGGGGCCTATATACCCTAAGAGGGGGGGTGAATCAGGGTATGGATATTCTTTTTCAAACTTCTTCCTGCCCCACTGAATCTTGACCTCTTTATTATAAGGGTCACTTTGTTTTCACTTGTGTGTTTATTATGATCACTTATTTTATTCTTTATCTGATGATGATGTTTTAAATGCAATTCAGCAATGTAAGTAGGCAGACACAGAGGTTTTTACATGGTTCACCCTCACTGGGCTACGTCCAAGGAGCATACGTTGACAAGTTGCCTGTCATACCAAATTCCTCCATTCTTCACTAGATGAGGATACAAAGTTCTGGGATAGATCACTTCTATTCCCGGGATCACTGCCTTTACAATGATTAGGGTCAGCTCACTGCTTTCCCAAGGGTCACTCCATGTTCTTCTCTCTCTAGATCACTGCCGATGGAGAGGATAGACATCTTCCTCTTCCATTGCTTACTGCTCAAAAAAGGACCCACTCACAGTTTATAGACTTGTAGGTCTCATCATTTTTATGAAGGAATACATCTTCCTCTATACTTAGATGCTCTGTTGAAGCCCAACTTTTACCCGTAGATGAATCTCTCTTTGCACCGAAGGTATCAGTAAAACTTCCAGCTTCCACACAGCCTTGAAACACTGGTGTAAATCAACCTTACTTGGCACTCAAGTCTAATCTGACATGCAAGTTTCGGCACACAAGTCACAACTAGTGCGCAAGTCTTACTCAAACACTTGCGCGACACAAGCTTCTGCAACTCCAAACTTACGCGACACACTTCCCCTTAATCCCAAACCAATATTGGCTTGCAACAAACAATAATCGCCCTTCTTCAAATCTGGGGGGCAAGTCCCACTTGCGCAACACACCACCACTTGCACGACCACCACACCTGCACGACGGGAGCTCTGATTTTTCAAAGTGATGAACTCCGTTTAAAAATGAGGAGGGGTGGTCCGGTATTTATTGTAATTTTGGACACCCTGCATGACGGCACACAAGTCTCCACTTAGCACGTAAGTATTAGCACACAAGTCTCTTCCCCAGCAAGTTACTTGCGCAACCAAACCAAAAACCTGTGCGACCCTCTTTTTTTCCATATTTTGATCATCTGATCTTGGAAAACAACAGGTTCACAAGTTCTCAAGCATCCAACGCATTGGCGCTCAAGTCTCTTTATGGAACGCAAGTCACTTGCGTGACAAAACCTATACTTGCGCAACCCTTATCCCTTTTCCATATTTTTATGATCTGATATTCAAAAACATATGGTGCGCAAGTTTCCTATCCTCCAACACCTCGGCACGCAAGTCTCTTTGGACCACCTACAGATCATCCATTCCTTTGTTGAAATTCTTGAATCAAACATGGATTGTTGACTGTAGCTCTTGAACATGACATTCCACCATGAAATCCACTTTGTCAACAAATTTTTATGTCATGGTTTGCATTGTCAAAAATCACAACACAGATGTTCACTTTATCAACAAACACAATCACCTCAAAGATAATTCAATGATTCCTTGAGGGATTTTTTCCCAACAAGATGGAAGCACATAGGGAATCATATGGTGTAGAAATCCATTCAGATATTTTCTGAATATTTATATATAACTCCTAATGGTGGTCACATGATTTTCACAAGGACCACTAAACCATATGAATATTTTTTCATGTTCATTAATCATTTTTATGAAAATTTTCATGATGTGTTAATAATATTTGATTAGTTTCTATTTATTTATGGCTATAGAAACTATATTTTTAATATGAAAAATATTATGTTTTGAAATCTATTTTTTGGTTAAAAAATAAAAACTTAACTTGGAATTTGAATATTACAATGGATTTATATGTAAAATTTTGAGTAATTTTTATTGGATTTTGTGATTTTTTTATTTATAGAATTTCTGCAGTAAATGTAATGATAGAAAAATTATTCCTTTATATTCTAATCTTTCCCCAAGTAGTGTCTTCTAAATGTATACCATCACATTTCATGTTTTCAAATCTGCCCAGACACATAATAGAGTGTCTAGGATGGTTTTTTTTGTTCTTTTATGTTTTTATAATGATCAAAGTCTCCAAGAGGCAGTGGAGTGATTGGAAAATATTGATGGAGTTTTCAAATACCTATGAACTCATTATCCCTTCATAATGAAGTTCATCCTGGATTTGTTCAAGGGAAATGGATGGGATTGGTGAAATATGTTCATTCTATTATATATGTAAAATATTATGACTTGGAAATTCATTAAGACCACGTTTAATCATTGGTATTTCCCAGGGTAATTGAAGATAATGATTGTGTTGAATCTTTTGAACCTCTATCATGGTGAGAAACCAGTGATGTAACATGTAGACCATTTTACTAATATTATTCCTATTTCTCCTAAGATAAATTCTAATTATTCATTGAAATCTCATCTATTTTTTATGGATATTTATTTTAACCTTATCCTTAGGGATTTTTCATCATGTATGGATTCATTTGGGGGTTTGGTTAATATGGATTCGATGCAGGAGATGGTTTCTAGATGGTATCTTATGATATATGGAATTGTAATATCATTTGGAATGGGAGGGGATGTAAGAAAAAATAGTAGGATAATCATAATTTTTATAATGGTATGATATTTTAATATATTTTTACAACTAATTAGTTCTATGGGTTCAATATCTTCTTCCACACACAACATTGAACCTAAATAGAACCTCTGAATATTTAGATAAAATATAAATATTTAAGTAAAAATATTAAAAAAATCTATTGAATTTTTAAAAATACATCGGAGTAACAACTTTATGATATATTTACTGATGTAAAATTAAGGCTATATTTAATTATTTAAATTTAATTAGTTTATGGAAAATGATTAATAAGATAATTTATTATTTAGAAAACTATTTTTTCTAAAAATTTACTTGGGATGCGGTATGATTTTTTATTCCAAGAAACATATGATTAATAATGAAAAATTAGTTATGATATTAATAATTGGTTAACACAAATTTATATGGTAAAGGGTATGAAATAATAATAACAATAGTTAATATTTGAAATTTCAATTTTTTCAACAAAATGATTTTTCTTTATATATTATTATTTCATTAATTTTTTTTAATTTATAATTTTTATAATTTTAATTTTAATAAATTAAAATTATTTTCAGATTTAGTATATCTATATTATCAAAATACTAATTTTTTATAATTTTTGAAAAATTCTTAATTTTTTGGTGAATATCAAAAATATTGATTTGGCTAAAAAGTGTCACTTTTATAATACAAGAATGAAATAAAATATTAAGAAAACATTTTTGATATAAAAATTATATATTTCAAAATTAATATAGATTATTTAAATATCCTATGTTGAATTTATAAAACACTTGTTTATCATTTTTGAAACAAAAGTAACAATCCACACTTAAATTTTTTTTAAAGCGCTTATATTAAAAATGTGACATTATCAATTTAAAAAAAAATTAAATAAATATTTATTATTTTATTTTAACATGTAAATATTTTATAAAAATTTCAATTCATTTTGATGATAATAAATAATATTATTAAGATTAAATTTAATTACCACGTTAATGGTGAAATAGTTTTTTAAATGATTTTTTAATAAAAATCATGTAATTTTATCTAATTAATTATATTGATCTAATGCAATTGATTAATCTCATATGGTTTTAAATACCATATAAAAATATATTAAAAATCATTAAATTGTTAGTCAACACTAAATAATATTGGGAACACATAAAGGTTGAAATTCATTTTTCGATAAAAACATTTTTCTATGCCCAAGAGGTTTAGAAGCTATTCAAACCCACTCCAAAAATACATTATTAAATAAAATTAAATAAATAAATCACAAGTGGGTTTATATATATGAGTATGTAAGTTACCATGCACATCTTTATCAACAAAATTTGATCCGAAATATAGGGCCACAAAGGACCATATCATATATTCCTATGCAATATCTCTCTTTGAAAATGCATCAGCAACTCAGTTGGATAACCTAATAGAATTTGTAATATATAAGATGATACAGCTGGTGAGTTGAAGACTTTCAATCTAGTGTGGAAGAATTCTCTGTGGAACATTCTTAGATTAGGCCTTGACGATATCCATTTCCACAGTTGAATCAGTCTCTATCCAAATGGATTTTTATCCAGGGTGGATATCATATTTACTGGAATTTATAATTGACCATAATTTGGTTTCAATTTCATATAAATTTCCAATTATGTGATATAAGTAACCTCTAATGTATCTTTGATGGGAATGGAAAACACACCCACAACTCGAAGGCCCTAGTGAACCTAATGCATCCCTATCCACATTCTCTTTTAGCTAAGAGGGGATCAGAGGAATACACCTAATAAAATTCATCCCTCGTGGTTTTCAAGTAATACTAGGAAGAAAAAATATTGTTAATACAATAAGATGAGAAACATCATCATTCATATAATCTGTCTGATATTTGGAAGAAATAATAACATCCCTATGGATGGAAATAATTCCAACATGCATGTAATGTGTATGGTTCTCAAATTCAATCCCATATTGTGAACTACATATGTATTCGATGACAATAAGATCTACTATGATTATAATACCTTGAATCTTCTCAATATGTATGGCTTAAACAAGGGATGTCATTAGACCCTTAAAACAATCTATATTGCTGGGGAAATAAAATTTATCATGTATGTACTCTTAGAACATACATATGAACTTACAAGTAACACAATATATGATTTATACATTCAATAGATTTCAAGTATAGATAGCAATATGAATAAATATGAATCCTTTTTTTTATAAGATTACATTTTAACAACTTCCTCTTCAATGTCCTCTAGAGTATCAACATTATTGATAGGGTAATGAAGGCTTTATTTAAGAACAAAAGCCAAAATGGGACCTTAATATTGCTATAAAAATTAAACCTATACCACTCTCTATTACATAGCAAGCCTATAGAGTTTTGTGTACAGATAAGAATGCCCTCATCAAAATAATCATACCCATAAATTTTAATCCAAATAACAGATTAAATAAATCCACAAGTTCCCGCACCATTTCATTAAATATCAGCAATGGTTATGTGATTCATGGAGTTAGGGACAACTAAAACCTCATGCAGTTTCCTGGTCAACAAAAGTGTGATCGAACAATTAATGCTAGAATACTTGAATACAAAAAAAAATTAATTTCAAGAGATGACTCCAAGACTTTTTAAGGTTTTCAAAATAGAAGAGGATAAATATGTGGAATAACTTATATGTATTTTTCTGATGAATCATCTTTATAGAAACTCCAAATAAATATCATTGGAAGTAACAAGGTTCTTAGATAATTTACTAAGGTTGGATTCGTAAGAGATAATCATATCCTTTATCCCAAAGCATCTCATTTCAATGGGCTTGACACAGTCTTCCCAAGCTACAGTTGTCAGTTTTATTTCATCAATGGACCCAGTTCAAATGATTTTTTATCAGACCTTCAATCTCTATAATAAGGGGCTTGTGAAATCAATATACTATGAAGGAATTGACCAACATGATAGTGATCAAAAGGATGTCCAAGAAAATTATTCCCCATTAAGACATAGTCTTTCAATTCCATGTTTCCATCTATGAAATTATCATGAAGTATGTATTTTCCAGGTAACACCTTTTATGTTTACCCAAAATAGGGGAAAAACTATATATATATATATACATATATAAATGGTAGATATCCTCTCCTTACACCAAAAGTTATGGAAACCTTTTTTTCTTGGAAATAAACACCCCATCCCAAAAGACCACAAATGATTTCTTCTAACTAATGACCTATCCAACCACTTTTTCATAGTTCCCAAATATAACACTGAAAAAATATGTTTCCTATATCATCTCTCCCAAATAGAATGATTTGGTCGGTATACAGAATGTGTGATGTGGTGAAAACCCCCTCAAAACTGAGATTTTTTTATAAAGGCTTGAAAAAACACATCATTTCATTATAAGCTCAGATAATCCTTATCCAATACAAATATGAGGCTAGATAGGGGGTCCCCTTACATTCCCCCTAGAAAACTAAAAGAACCCCCTAAGGGATCCATTACCATTTGTGGACAACTTTAATCTCTTTATAATTGTGTGGATCAAATTGATAAGTGTTTTGGACGAGCCATGTTTTTTGAAAATTATAAGAATGAAGCTTTATTTAATTATTTCAAAGTCCATAGAGAAGCCAATTTTAAGAGAAATATTTTCATATTTTACCTTATTATTTCATGATATTGATTCAAATAGAGTAAATTAAAGGATAATTCTAAATTCTCCTTCAATGGACTAACCCGAACTAATTCTATGTTACGGGTCCCCTATAAATATCTCAAAACTTTCTGGTAATGATTTTTCTGATGAATTCTGGGAAACTGTTCCCATTCACAACTGGTATAAAGTCTTTTATGTTTATAACACTTTCATTTTTTTGAATTATGAAAATTATGTTAGATTTATGACCAAAGGGAATGGATTCATGATTGAGAAATTCCCTCATTGAGTTAGTAACCTCATCATGAAAAATATAATCGTTTAACCTGAAGCATTTATTTCTAAATCCATACAGTACTTCCACAATTTCAATGTGTAAGTAGAGAATGGATTAATTTTTTTCCTTCTTACCAGATGAATCAAATAACTTCATATATTTCTGATCATAAATGCTGGGTAAAATTTCATAAATTATCATGTGAGTCATTTCATCCCCATTTTCTCTATACAAGTATTCAAAATATCTAGTCACAACATTGGACATATAATTTTATAAAGTAAACAAATAAAGCATTAATGCTGAGGGTAGTGACCCTTTCTTGACCTTCTTTTCTATATGAATATAATGAATGAGATTAGAGATTCTATATTCTTCCTTCATCCATAATACATTTTATTGAGACTTGAAAAAATTATCTTTGAGTTTTAGAGAGTCATCATGTTTAGAGAGGGCTTGTATTTCATCCATCAATGGAAAACCGTGATAATGATTAATGATTTGGTAGTGTAAAAGGTTTCCAAAACCCCTGATTTTGTCATCAATTGTAGAGAAAAAGTTATTTCTCCATTATTTCAGAATTATTTCTTTATTGTTTGTATTTTTGGATAACATCTATTGGTGGATTCCATGGGTGTAAATTTTGTATGCATCAAGGGTAACCTCCCTACATCTAAGAATAATAAGAAAATAATTGATAAATTTGAAAGGTAGGGGAGTCAATATTACTCTACTATAAAATAAGTAAATCAATAATGGGTCATTATAAAAATGGATATTTGAAATAATGAGGCTATAGATATCAATAAAATAATTCCTATCATCACCTAGGGAAAAAAACCTCTCTGTTTTTTATATTGACTCTCATTTAATGTATATTTCCTCCATATAAAATAATCACCAATAGGGGTAACTTTAACTAGGAAATAGTTTTCAATGATAGAGGAAAATTTAGAAGCTTCTAAACTGATGACGTGTGATCCTATTTTTTCTTCAGGCCAAAGGAAATTGTCTAAATCACTAAAGACAACCCATCCTTGGATCATTTTGTTATAAGTTAGATCCATCTCATTCCTAATAGATATTCCTTTTATGTAATAATGGTAGGAATAAAAAATTTTAAAAGAAAAGATAATAGCCTACCTATCAATATAGACAAAAATAACTTTTTGTCCTTTGATACATGTGATATGAAGAACAATATAATGATTTATAACCTAGAGATTCTCCACACCATTTTCAGGGATATTTATTTTGTGATACATGAATATCTAGGGGGAACCCATTTAAAGGGTTTCTATTTAGAATACTTCATTTTTTTCTCAGTAATAAAAATCATCATGGTTTTTATGGTCATTATGTGGTTTCTAAGAGTAGTGACTGTGGGAGAGTTCCTAATCCCATAGAAAATTTAGTAGAGGATATTTATTTTTAAGAGTTCTTCTAATTATTGTTTGAGGACCCCATGTTGTTTCATTCCCATTTTTAATTTATTTCCATTCCATTTTCCTTTTCATTTTTCATTTCTACCTTTTAGGAATGAATTCTTAGGTAGGTTCCCCTCATTATTGGTTTCATCTATTGAGTGTAGATCCTCAGTATCATCATCCCAAAAAATTCTACTATGGGTATTTAACTTATTCAGAGATTGATAATTTTTTAAGATAGTGTCTCTAGCTAGTATTATATTGGAAGCCTTTCATGGATGCACTTGAGTGAATAGGGAATTCCTTTCAAGGTGAGCGACTAGATTCTCAATCTGGGAACTCTCTGGATGGGTGAAATACTATCAAAGTTATTGTTGTGTGATTTCTATTGAGTTCTACACCAAGGATAGACCCAAAGAAGGGGTTGAAGAAATCTGTGAGATTTATGGAGCGAACCCTATAATTTAAGATGCTTCTGTGTAACTTATTGTTTGTTCTGACCCGTAGTCAAACTGAAAGAAGGGGATACATCATCCTATTCAAGAATATGTTTTAATATTTTTTAGTTGGAGTAGTAGTAGAGGTACTATTATAATCTTAATAGTGAACTAGTGGATACTCCTTCCTATCTTGATCAAAATCATGGTAAAGTAATATGGAAATTGGATCATTATAAACATTACTCACTTACATGTTAAGAGGTCCATCCACAGTTTTAGAGTACGCTATATCCTAGGTTCCCTGAACTTTATGGAAATAAGGTATATTCACCTGTTAAAGTTGTATGGATTTAACCACCTCTTCCACCTCCACAACTCCAAAAAGAGAAAGAATTCCATTATCTAGAATAATGTCTATATCTAAGGAGTATGTTTCATTTTGTTTATTAGATCCTGGTCCTTGTGAGGGTCGAGTGGCCCCCTCAAATACCATATAAAACATTTAATCCTCTAAACACCATTGGGTGGGCCTATGGGGAAATTATATGTGGAAGTAAATTGTATTCCCCATTTCCTTTTTCCCTAACACTTTTAAAAATAAGGCCATCATTCCCCTTTTCATTGCATATGTTATAGTAGATGGAGATATTAAATTTACTTGGGATATTGATAAAGAATGTCAATTCCCATAGGAAATAATCTTTCTCTAAGAACATACATCCACATAGATTCTATCATCCCTGATCATGAGAAATACTTCCTCAACCAATGTGGAATCCATGTCAACCTCAACCATGGCGCTTTTAAAGTGCCCAAACCTCATATTTTTGTATTTCCTATCCATTCTAATTGTGTTTCCAACTAAAGATGTAATATCCCAGAGGTTCTAGGGATTCTAATACAACTAGTCAAGATTATATATATGGATATATACCTATTTTTGAGTATTTAATTAATTATTTGAATCAATGTTTTGGTCTCACTCTTAGATCCAGAAAATTCAATGCATATGAGGGATATAACCAAATATATAAGAATTCCTCTTACAATCATCATTCAAGAAGACTAAATGTAAGTACCTTAATTTCAAGGTGGTCATATTCTAGTATTGAAACCCCCAAATAACCACATTACTTCTATTAAGATTGAAAAATTTACACATTATCTCCAATTTTTGTATTTGAAGGCACAATGTAATGGGGAATCTTCAACAACTGAACATATCATCGAAAAATTCCTAATTGGAAGAGACATTATCAATCATCCCCTCCTTAATGAAACTTATAGGAGTGGGAGAATCAAAATCAGAGAAGGGAAGGTTTACTACAAATATGATGATCTCAATGAAATTCTTATTCTAGTTAGAGATCTCTCATAGATCCACACCATCCAGGGGGATTTTTTTATTGTTTATATAAATGGAATGATTCATTTTTCTTATAATATCATTTTGATTCAAATCCATATACAAATTCTTGTTCAAGGAAACATTTGAGAGACTATTCTACATGTGATCCCCATATTACCCAAGTTTTCTCCTTGATCCACCATCCTTTCATTTTATATATATAATATTTTTAACTCAAAAATAGTATTTATCATATTCTAAAATAAAATTATAATAAATATAGATTGAATTTATTTCAATAAACCAATAATAAAATTAATAGTGGATGCCTTATATTTTTCAATAAAATATAAATTACATTCTTAAAAACAATTTACTAATGTAAAAATCAAATTATTAAAATGTAAAAAACATTTTTTAAAATACTTGGAATATGTTTCAAAGAACTGTGTAAAGTCCTGGTTGAGGATTTAATGACCCGAGACCACCCCAAATTTCATTATTATAAAATTTTGTTTTCATTTATCAATAAATAGTGTAATTATATCATGGAAATGTAAATTATATTCCCAAAAGTGTCGTTTTCTTCACTTATTAAAAGGGACCAATTCCACCCCTATAAAGTTACACTTCCCATATGATTTTACCTTGAATATTTTCATAGAATACATCTACTAGAATTATATTTTTCATTCATCAAAACCTTATCATATGATTTAAGCTTAATGTGTTCACATCCAATGTGAACTCTAAGAGAAGATAAAGTCACTAATGTAAGTATTTCCTTATTTAAAATATTTTATATTTAATATTCCTCTTTGAACTGTATTATATCCATAAAAATATAATAACATTAGTATAATTAATATACTAATATCTTATTATATGAATATAAAAACCATTATATATTTCTCTATATCCACTAAGTAGAACTAAAGTGCCATTAGTGTGTTTGCGCAGACTACGACCTCTACACAATGATGTCTTTCTTTTAATATCCTCTAATGGATTGTTTTAATTTTAACATTGATGACTAAATAGGATATCAAAAATATTACTACAATTATTAAGTTTAAAAATTATCATAAAATTAATTTCCCTCTAATTAATTGAGAAATGATAAAATTAATGATGTTTACATACAGACTACCACCTCCACAAAAAAAGATTTCTATTTTCCATCCCCATCAGTATTGAATGGATTTAAAAATATATTTAATATATATATTATTTCTATAAAACTATCAATATTTTGGATACTATAAAACAATTTTATAAGGCTTTCTATCATGGTTATCATACATTAGGAGTTTCAGATAAATTGATTGAATAACCTAATACAACTAACATAGGAAAGAACATTATATGATAAATCAATACCATGTGATAATAAAAAATCTATATCAAATTATATAAATAATAATTCTTTTCTAAATAACATATATAATAAAATTAATTTTATTATTAATGGAGTCATCCACATGCACATAATAAATTTTTCAAAAGGTAAGGGTTTATTAAAAATCGTACTATTTGAGACAAATGTTCTTGTTTGCTGAAAATTTCATTTAAATGGTGTGTATACTTCCTATTAGATATATAATTTCATTAATTGTCATTAATTGTGAAATTTTATCTCTAAATTAAATCTCTTCTTATTTTAAGGGGTTTTTATTATAATGTTTCTTAAGCAATAATGTTTTTTGTATCTCACTTTTGGAATTATTAAGATATGATTTGTATTCACCAATTATTTACTCATTAATGGGTATATATCAAACATGAAGTTCCTTTCATAATAATTTTAATTTAATATAACGGATTTATAAACCCATCTCATGTGATTCCATTCATAGGTCATCAATTTGAAAGATAACTAAATTATAAGGGTTTTATGTCTCAACTTCTCTTTATTGAGACATGTTTTAATACCATGTTAAAATATTTTTTTTCAATGGTGCATATTATTCCCAAAATTTTTTTTATAATCATATAACATTTAGTGAGTGGAATTTATAGAAACATTTAATTTTCAAGCTTCCAATTACTTTTGATTGAATAAGTAATAAATATGTACTAGATATGGTAACTCAAAATTATCCTTTGAGTTATACATTTTCTAATATATTTTATTTCCCTTATGTTTACCAAATTTTCCATATTAATTTATTTTAGATATTTATTAATGATGAAGATGATTTTTTATCTAATAGAATTTCAAGGAAATTATTGTTATCAATTTTTTAAAGGAAACTTTTTGAAATGAGACTTGTAACTATGGGGTTTACAATGATAAATACAAAATTTTTCAAATTTATATTTCCATTATTTGGTTTTCATTATCTTCATATGATCTCTCTCTAATAGAGTTATATTTCATGTTTTAATCTATATTTTCTTTAATTATTTTATTAATTTGGTTGATAAGGATATTAGTATCAAATGATTAAATGTATGATGTTATTTTATGCTATTTTAGATTTCTTATTAAACACATTTTATTTTATTGATTCATTAATGAAAAGTGAATGATATCTATTTGAATGGTTAAGAAACCCATTATTTTTCCATGGGTTCATTAAGATATGATTTATTTATAAATTGAACTCTTATGTATGGATGATGATGGGTAAGGTCTAGTATCTCCCCCAATTGCATTGGTTAAGGTTTTATATCACATGAGTCAATGAAATGTTTCCTAACTAAGATGCAAGAATATTTGAGCACAAGTATGTTTTTTTGTACTAGATATGGGAGACTTTGTTCACATGATTTTTTTGTGAATTATATGTGTGAGTATTTGTTTACACATTTTTATGTAAATGTTTTGTGGAAATATATGTTCACAATATTTTTTATGCATATATTTGTACCCTAACTCTTTATTATATTATGATTTAGTGAAATGATATATTTATAAATACATATGTATATGATCTATGAATAATTTATATTATATCATTATTACACATAATTTTTCATGCTACATGATTGTTATTTGGGATTATATGTCCTTTTATCACAAATTACTGAAATAAAATATTATTCAATGTTATTTTAATAATAAATTTATCCATTGTCCATGTTTTCTTGTATTCATATGATCTAAAACCTTGATGAAATATTGATAGTTTTTCTCTTACTGGGATTTTAAGATCACCCCATTCTCATGTATTCCTATTACCATGTTCTAAATATATGTATAATTTCTAGATAGCATAGAAGGGAGTTAAGAGTTGTTCAATTATAGAGAAATGATTATAGATTTAGATAATTATGTATCTAATATCTAAGAAACAAAACCTTTGGGTCCATGGGTTATTCAACTATTTGTGGGATATATTATTTAAATATTAAAATTGATATATTATTTTAGTCATGTTTTGATTGGTCCAATGTAATAGTATAATCATAATGAATCTAGAGAGTTATCCCATTTTGTTGTCACTTCCTTGAGAATGAACATGTCCCTTGTAAATTTCCAATGTGGCCATTTTATGAATTCCAAGCCCTATTACGTGTAGGTTATGAAGATTTATCCCCACTATGAACAAATATAAAATCTATAAAAATATTTAAAATTGATGTTTCAGTAGATGCGAAATCCCATGGTCGTATTTGGATATTGATATTAGCTTTGTGAATCTTTTGAGGTAATTACATTCTTCCTATTTTATATTCCTTTTATTTTTTTGATCATTTATAAATGGCTAGTATTTTAGTTTACATTATACCTTTTTCTTATATTTATATTTATATGATTGTTTCATGGAGATTATGGATATCCTATTGAATAAATACACTATTTGGGGCCCTTGGTTGAAAATTATTATTGTAAATCATAGTGGTTCTTTTATAATACCATTGTTTTATTGATCCACGATATTAGTGTAAAACTTATATGGTTTGGATGTTATATCACAAGTATTTATTCCTTTTTGATATAAGTAATTCTTATCATGCCTCTATTTAAATTTTGTGACTTCCTATGGGAAATTAGTGTTATAGTGATAACAATAATCATACCCATGATACAAATTTGAATTATAAAATTATTATTCTTTTTTTATTATTTTAATTTCTTTATATTCCCTATATTTTAATATTTATTTAATGTATTATGATATTCTTTTAGTGTTTAGTAATTTGATGTTTAGAACATCAACATATTTCCTTCCATCATCCCTTGTTGAGGTAGGTATTTCCTTTATATTTCATTAATTTATTAACTTATTTGATGATTGGGTTCTCTAAATACATTTTCCTCTAATATTATCCATGTTTTAATATTATATGGATTCAAGTAAAAAGTGATTTTATAAGTGTTTAAATTCTAGATCCTTATAAACTAAAATTTTTCATGCCATGTGTTATTTAATATTACTATATAGCCTTCAGCCACGAATTTGGTTTTTGATAGGATTATTTAAACTTTAGATTGACTTGTAAGGGGTTATTTATGAGTTCAAATTATTTTATAGTTAATGTTTTCCTATTCATTAATCTTTGATGGATTTTCTTAATATGTTTTCATATTTCATCTATGTGAGTTATTATTATTTAATACTTTATGAATATTATTTATCTTTCTTTTCTAATGTATGATGTATTGGATTTTGCCTAAATCTTCTCATTAATTTATAGGGAGTTAAAATGAAACTTCATTTTAAAAATGGAAATTTTATGATAGGTTTTTAATGTGTATATCTAATAGTAAGAAATTAAATTCCCTTTGGAAGCCCAAAATAAGGTTCATTTTTCATAAATGAGTTAAACCCTTGTTTCAAGAACCACTGATTGATGATTTTAACTTGTGATTGATAAAATAATATATTTAACATGATTTTGGATGAGGTGTTCATTAATTAAAGAGTGTGATTCTATTAACAAATGGTGTATTAAAGGTGGGATGAGAAAATTTTATTATGGTGCTTAAATACATGATCAATGATTATTATGTGATTGATGTGTTATAAAATTAAACCTTCACCTTAACTAGATAAATTCATTTTAATATAAGGGATATTAATGATATCAGAGAGATAGTTTCTATACAAGTCATGATGATACAGACTAGAGTCCTCTAGTGTGTGACTCATTTTAAATTTTATGAGTGCCACCAGTGCCACTAGTTATAGTAATTTAAGAGGTTATTATATTGGAATGCATCAATAAGATGTAAAATGGTTATTCATATGTAGATTTTGGATTTTATAATTATATATTTTATATTTTACAATGATTATGTATATTCTATCCAAGAGATATAGGATCCAAAATTACCCACTCCAAACAAATATAATTAAATAAAAGTATTGAAGGACATCACAAGGGGTTTAAAAGATAATTATGAAGGTCACCAAGTGCCTTCGACTCAATAATATTCTAGTATAAAGACAAGTATATGAGGGTCTATCTAGATCCTAACTCCAAAATGGATCTCATTGACAAAGAATACACAATATGATTGTCTTCCCTATATGCATGTCTGATATCCAAGATGATATAGTTGTGGGGTTGAAAGAATTTTTCCTGGGGTGGCATCATTCTCTATGGAAGATTCTTATATAGGGCCTTCAATATGTTGAATGTAATGGTTTAATCTTACACTATTCAAAGGAAATTCCATCCATGGTGAAAAAACATATTTAATGGCCTTGTTCAATGATAATAATTTTGATTTGATATCATATCCATTTCCATTGAATTGATAGAAGAAGACTTTAATAAAGACTCTATGGGTACAGAAGACACATCCACAACATGAACATTCAGGTTCACCTGATGTCACCCCATCCACACTAACTTTTATCCAAGAAGGTATCTGATGAAACCAACTAATAAAATTCCTTACCTAAGGTAACCATGTCTTACATGGGACACCAAATATTCACAAGAAAATAAGACAAGAATCATCATTGTTCATATAAACTGTTTGGATCTTGGATGTAGTAGTAATATCCCAATGAATATAATTAATTCTCAAATATATAGAAAGTGTATGGTTCTCTAATCTATGCCCATTTTTCTCTCTCCATATATATTAAATTACAATAGCATCCCTTGATCCTACTCATTATTTCCAGTATCAATAAAGTATTTCATCATACCCTCATCACTTTCTATTTTCTGACTATAACTAAATCTACCTTGAATGTACACATATAACCTACACATGAAGCAATAAGAAACAACCATTTGTTTAAAATTTCTTCATATTTCAATCATATATAGTAGGATGAAGTAATCTATATTCCAATTTATTTTACAGGTAGTGAGTTAGAAACTTCCTCATCAAAATCTTCTAGATGAAAAACATTGTTTATTGGGGAATTAGGTCTCTCCTATGGGTAAAAATCCTTATAGGGGTCATGATATTTATATCAATATTTTTAACACACCAATCCATATTATTTGTCAAGAAATTAGAGTTTTATTACTAGATGAGAATTTCCCCATCAACAGAATCATACCTTTGAATTTCAAGAAAAATATGAGTTGAAATGAATATATAATTTCCAACATCATTACATTGAAATTTAGAAATGGATATGCAGTTCATGGGGTGAGTTAAAATCACTTAATTAGGTAATGAAATAGTTGGTTAATTTTTGATCCAATAATTATGATTATATTACTTCCAAATCATCCAGTTCGAGCATTGCATAATAAGATTATAAGAGTTTTTTTTATGGATTTACAGATCGATGAGGATAAATATGGGGGGTACCCAATTTTAATTTTTGAAATGAATCTACTTGAGGGGAACTCCAAGAATTTATCATTGAATGAAAGGTTAATATAGGTGATGATTTTTAGGATAGATTAATTAAAAAGTCTCAAATATTGTATTCCCAAGACTCCCATTTCTGAGGGCTTGAAAAAATATTTTTAAGCCACAATAATCATATTTATATCATGAATGGACCCAGTTATATAATGTTTTTGATCAAAAAATGAAACTATTTAATAAGTTACCTAGGATATATATACATTTATAAGGAAACTTGAAAACATGTAATTAATTATATATTTGACCAATCAAATTATTCCCACTTGAAACATGGTTTTCCCATTAAATGATCACATTTGAGAAAATTTTATGGTGCATGTATTTTCAAGGTGAAAACTTTAAGATTTACCACATAATAGTGTAACAAAAAGATATATAAATTTTATAAATCCTCTATTCACCTCAAGAGATATGCAAATTTTTTTCTTGGAGATAGATACCCCGTCCTCAAAGACCACAGAAGGAATGTTCGAATTGATTACCTGGTTGACTACTTAATCATAGTTCCTAAATAATATTTTGATAAAATAAATGTTTGCTATTTCATCTTTATATAATTTAAGGATATAATAAACATAAATAAGGTCTAAAGGGGGTTAAATCACCCTCCTAGCCCCTATTTGTTTATAGGCCTTCCTTGACATGGTCACCAAGGGATAATATTTGGTTATCTTCAAACATCACAAATTGGGGGTTAGATATTAGTTCCCATTACTTGGTCCCCATACAGAACTAAAAAATACCCTAGGAGATTCATTAATATGGTGGTATATCCTGGAACTCATGAGAATATTGTGGGTCAGATTGATAAGTTTGTTGTTGAAGACATTTTTTTTGACAAATTTATGTTTATTTCATCCTATTTTGAGTTATTTATTACATTTACTAATAGTGTTCCATTATGATATGTTTGATTTTAAGTATTATTATATTATGGTTATCATATATTTATACTCTTCTACCAATTATTAATACTTTATTTTGTATGTCCTAGTTTTAGTACAGTCTGCTTATACTATTTAAATTTCAAAAAATATTCTTATTTTCTATATATATGTTTGATGTTTCTTTGTGTTATCTATGGGTTTTATCTAATATGGTTTTTAAAATAAATTTAATAAGGGTCTTTAAATTTAAAATTTATAAAATTTTATTTAAAAAAATTCAAAATTTTACAAAAAAATTGTTTCATTTTTTAGAACAGTATTTAACAAAGCACATCTATTTGTTTTCCTCGATTGATAAAAAACATATTTTCAAATAGTTAATTTCAATCGAAAATTAATACTATATAAACTTAAAAGAAATTCATTTAATCATTGTTCATGTATTTATGGTTTTTTATGATCACACCTTACTTGCACCACTCAATGATTATAGACATGTGTTCTTCATTGTTTTAGTTTTTATTATCGAGGACTTTATTTCTATTACTCGATCCTCTTGGTTTTTCATAGAGAGGGTTTTGGTTAATATGTGGTAATGAATTTATGTTCATATGGATATTGAGTTAGGTATTTTGGTTTTATTTTATATTAATGATCTATAATCCATGTCATCATTCTTTTATTTTATATTCTATGTTAGAAATATCTATTTCTTTAGTGGATGATTATTTATGATTATGATTTGTTTCATTTTTTTAATTTTAATTTATTTTTTTGTATTTTTATAGATATCTAATAGATAGAAAAACCATAATGGACCTCAAATATATTTTTTCTTCTTGGTTATTAATTTTAATTAGGTGAAATCATTCCCATTATGCATGTTTTAATTTCATTTAACTATCATCCAATCCATGGAGATCCAGAATGACGTTGTCACTTTACCACTAGATGGATTGGGTTCCTAACTGAGTGGAGATCTTGTATTGTTTAGAGAATCATGTTTTAATTGATTTTGTTTTATAAATTTCCATCTATAGTATATATTCACATGAAATTATTACACAATTCTATGAAATTACTTTTCATGGGAAATCCACCATTCTTGTTTTCGGTGATTTTATAAATGATAATGGCATACACATACACACTTTGTGATTAGAAAATGATATTCATCTAATTATTCAATAATGAGAAATTATTTACATTACTAATCCTAATTCCTCCATGATTCACAATCACTACCTTAACCTCTAAAGAGAAAATTCACCATTTTAAATGAATCATTGGGATTGATTTTTTCACCCACTCCAAGCCATCCACTCTAATACCACTTATTTTCCCCCATTATATTATTTTACCTAGATATTGGGGTAAATTAATATATGTTGAATTAAAACCATCGTTTATAATGATCATACTTTTCAGTCAGTCTTAAAACTCTCATATTACTTACTAAATATAAATGTAAAAGATTATAATAAATATGATATTTTACATAGTTGAATCTCACTAGGATACATCTGAGGATAGTACATCAATAATGTTACAATATACCAAAATCTATTAATCCTTTGTCTTGTAAAATTATTAGAGTACGCACATCATCCATATTGATATAAAACAACTTATAAAACAGAAAAATTCAAACTATATCACTGAATAATGAATTAATTCCTATAAAGAGTAAATATATGTTCATAAAAATCTATATTTAAAAGAATAAACATTTTTTTATATAATAATTTACACAATCTTCATAAACACATATATTAACATTCATATCCATTAGATAGATCTATTAATGAGATTAAAATATCTTTTATTCTTCAAAAAATAAATCTCTATAATTATCCAATCCCCTACGTACCTTGTTTTTTTCTGATAAAATATCAATTTTCTTTCCCCTTAATGAAATTTTATCAATGATTAATATTTCTCAATACATTTTAAATAATTTATAATATCAACACCTACCACCCCATATTAGATAGTCAAACATGTTTAATCACGTGAAAAATATCATTATCTAATTCTATTGGATCAGTGTTCATATTAATTTGATTTAATAAGAATAAAAATATAATAGTTATGGCATAGCCATAGGAATTATATAATAAGGGATAAAAAATCCATGGTCCCCTAAAAATCTTAGATTAATCTATATCTAATCATCAAGAATTATTTTGTGAAAAAATTATAAATATATATATCAAAAATATTTATTATGTTGTTACCAAAATCATTACGGTTTCACATACACTTCACAGACCAACATTATAGCATGATACATAACTCAAAATTTATAACATATTAAAATTTTAGTTTCAAATAATAATAATCTTAATGGGTTTATTAAAATGCAACATAATGATTTAATAGAGTTATGATGCACTATAAAAATATTATTATATAAACATTATAACCTAGTTGTTGAATTGGTGAGTATGAATAAGATTAATCACATTATATATATATATATAAGTATAAGGGAGCCACACAATAAAAATGTATGGATTAATTCTTAGGAAATAATTTCCAAATTTCTAATAATCAGTTCATGATTCAAAAATAAATTTTATTCAAAACAAATATTTCATTTCACGAGTGAATATTAAAATTTATTTATAAAAAATTATATTTTTTATTCTATTAATGGCTATTATTTTTTAAATCTTCATATAAAATTACTATAGGGCGGAATTTTGGGATTTTTCATAGAATATTTATTTTTTAGTGAATGGAAAAAAATAATAATTTTATGAAAAAATAAATTTTAATTTAAAATTTATAAAATTTACTATTTTATATTTAAATTATTTTATATTTAAATTATTTTATTTTAATAAAATATAACCCAATTAATTTAATATCAATTAAAATAATTCTTAATTTTGGTATAATAACATTTTATACCTAAAAATATATCATTTAGGAATATAAATATTTGTCACTAAATGTGGATTTATTTTAAATGTAATTTTTTCCACTTCTATGGGTTTAATATGGGAAAATAGATTCCATATTTAGAATCATCATTTCTAAAAAACTAATAGGTCATTTTTAATTTTTTTCACAATGAACAGAAATCATGGTAATGTTCTTCACCTGAGTAAAGCTTAATTTGGTAATTAAGGTTAAAAATTATGCTATAAGGCATTAAAAATATATTTAAGTCATAAATTATTTATATTGTATGTGTTGATTAAAATAATATTCATACAATATTAAAATATATGGAATATTCACGACATTTATCTTTGATAATGGCTTTCAAATTATTTTATGTAAACAATAAATATAAAATGTAATCTTATTTATTTTAATATATATAATATTTTTATATGTTTATAAAAATAGTTTCTGTTATGTTTTAAATATTTATTAAAAAATAAGATTTTTTATCATTGTAATATTTTTTAAAATTTTAATGATATAGTAATTATCTTAAAATCTTATGCAACACCGACAGAGTGCATGTGCAAAATAAAAAAAGAAAAAGAAAATAATTTTAAAAACATATAAAGATATATATTTTAGTGTTTTTCTTTTTTATGTGGTTTTATAGATAAATATAATTCATTAAGTATTTTTTAATGTTTATTTTAAAATTAAACGACTTTATTTATTTTATTTAAAATTCAAAAATGTTATTGATCCTGAAAATTATTTTAATGATATCTTCTATAAAATGACATATTTTTAAATTAATTAAATTTTAAATAGTAATATATTATTCCAAGTGATTGGGATATGCTTTCATAAAAATCCCCTTTTGGGGTATTTTTTCTTTTTTACATACATTTTTAACCCTTGAAAATAAAAAAACAAAGATATTTTGGTCGTTATAAAAGGGTTAAAAAAGGTCATAACTAAGAGATACGGTTTAAAAATTTCCTAAACATGTTCAAATATTATGGGATAATATTATATTGAATTATATTCTTCCTAATTTCAAAATATATCAATTTTGAATCACGTAAAAATGAAATTTAATTTATATTAATTTTATACGTTAAGTAATTCTATGTGTTCCCCTCTCCTCTCATATATATGAAGACCATATCGCATATATTCCTCACAAATTTTCCCCTCATTTCATGACCATACCCTAAAAAAATAACTTACTAATTTTGTCAAAAACATTTTTGAGGTTGTGGTCTTTGTAAAATACTAATCATATGGTCCTTAAATAGATATCAGAAGGGGGTTATTTAATGATGAGGTAATCATCCTAACCGGGCATTTTAATTTTAAAAATTCTTATACCTCACTCAATTATGTAGTAAAACTTCTAATATAAAAACATCAACATATAAAATATAATTACATGTTTTTATGTAAATGATATAAACTTGTTTATCTCATTTTTGCATCAAATAGGAAATGAAAGTATCACTCATGTGTATGTGTTGACTACCACATCCATGTAGAGATATATTCATTTTCCGTCATCATCTCTCATGGATGGATAGTAGGATAGATTTAACATTTAGATATTTTATTTATGTCATAATTATTATTAATTAATTATAGTATCCTATCTACCTTATTTCCTCCCCGTCTTTTAGAAGATTATATTATTGCTCGTGTGTATGTGTGGACTACAACCTCTATTAACCGATGTGATTAGATTTTCATTTCAGCTATACATAAATGGAAATAAGGATATCTTTAATAAATAAATGTGACATTTATAATATAATAATTATTAAATAAAATTTAATTATTATTTATCTTTTTTTCATTCCATCCTTCAAATAATGGAAAAGGAACCCATGTGTACATATATACTACCATCTGAAAGAAGTAATATAATTCAATTTTCATTACCACTGTATACAAATAGTTATAAAAAAAATATACTGATTAAAAATGAAACTAATTACATGATTATAATTCAATATATGATGGAATAATTATCTATGTATAAGGACTGGAACCGAAAAATTGAGACTTACTTTAAAAACAAAATAGTTAAGAACCATAAATAGAAATTTTAATAATGATTTATAAATAATTGGGTATTGAAATTTTATAATTGGATATTATAGGAAATTATAAGAATTTATATGATTCTGGTAAATAATATTAATGAAGTTAAATTTATTATACTAAATTTTAGAGTGATAATGAAGAAATCTCTATGTGTGCTATGAGTTTCTCATCTCACTATTCATATGAGACATATGTCATATCAACTAAAACATTATTTAGTGTATATACTTATAAAAAAATTATTTTATGATTTTTTTGTGAAATTATGTGGATTTAAAAATCCATATAATTACCCTATTTTCATGTGGTTTTTGATTAGATATTATAAAACTTTTAAGGGGTTTTTACCTCAATATTGTCACATTGAGACAAGATAGATGTTATGTAGATATTTGGGTTCCTGAGTAGTATATACTACTGCATTGATATATTGTATCTTTAATATAATTATTTTCAAGGTAGTTAAAGTTTCATATGAATATGTTTCCTTCATGGTGGTAATTAATCAATATATAAGAAAATGGTATTGATTTTACTTTACAATCGTATTTTTACCAAGACTGTTTATGATTAAATTTGTAATGATGAAATTATATGATATTTCACACCAAAATATTATTTATATATTTATAATATATTTATTTATGTAGATTAAATTTTCTCCTTTAATTTCCCACTCTTTATGTACTCCAGAGACTAAAAAAATAATTTTATAGAAAAGTAACAATGTTTTATTATTCGGTCGAGAATATTTTTTTTCTATGTCCATATTTTGTTTATAATGTGATAAAAAATAATTTCACTATTATAATACTATTTTTAAATTAATTTTTACAAATGTTTCACTTTTAATAATTTTTTTAAAATGGAATCATCTTTCCATTTTCTGAATGAGGTGCTTTTTACTTTTAAAAAAATGTGAATGGAATATTTGTTTTAACATACATGATGTGAATAGAATTTCATACCATAATAACTAATCAATAATTTGACGATTATTTTTCATTTTTTCATAGTTATTTTCATAGAAATTTTTTGCTCAACAATATTGAAATTTCTAGATTTAAAATGATTGATTTGAAAATAAAAAGTGTATTTTCCAATATAAATGATCTACTGATATTTAAAAGAAAACTTTCATCTATGATAAGATCATTCGATGTTTCTTATACTTCATTAGTTCCAAAATTAATATTTATTTGTATTTTTTATATTTATGATGATGAAATGTTGATTAAACTGATTTAATTTTCCATGGGTAATGTTATGATAGAATAATAAATTTTTTTCATCATTTTATGTCACACAAATTAGTAGATTAAAATTATTTTATAGGTTGAACTGTTTAGATATATAATGAATTTTATAAAAATTAATTATTTTTTATCCCAAATGGTATGTTGGATTTTATCCAGAGACCAAACAGAGGGTACATGAAAGGTTATAACAACCCCAGAAATAGGGTATATAAGAGGTCATCCCAAGCATGAAGAAGTAATATGAGTAGTTTTCCCAATCCTGACATGTGATGAATGTCTTGGTGCGTAGCCTTGACATAGGATTTATATGATTTTTATTATGACACACATTATCCAACACATTTATGACATGATCTTATGACACTTTTATTCCCTCATGGCTTATGTTTTTTGATTCCTTTATGGTTTATGTATTATGATATACCATTATAAATGTTATAGCTTTAGATTATGATTTTTGAATTTATGGGTTTGGTTTTCATATGATAAAAACATGATCCAGTAACCTTATTCTCCTATTATAATTAAATGACCATTGATATCTCCCTTATTTACCCTTAATAAGCATATGGTTTAACACTTTGTTTTATTTCATTTCTCTTTTATATGACGAAAAATTTTATGTATGATATTTTTAAGATGGGTTCAAGTTGTCAAGAATTTAGTGTGATATGATTTAGTTCATTTATATAAGACATTTAGATGTGTCTATATTTCCAGATACACTAATAAATTATTGATCTATCTTAGATCATAATCACATATAATGAATATTCTTCTAAAAAGATGTAATATTTGTATATTAAATGTTTGGATCACTATAGTTGGTATCCAAGAAAGGTTTAGTTATTATTAAAAATTAGGATTAGAAAATATTGGTGAAAATATTGGTGACAAGTCTATGTATAGGATAACATCCTAAAGTAATGGTAAGGTAGATATTTGGTGTTTTACTATTAAATACATCTTTTTTTAGAGAATAGCATGTTGATGTAGTTATATAATAGATTCACCTATGGGTAGTAACTCTAAAAGGGTTAGATTGGGTATTAACTAAATCGTCACTTATTCATGATTATTGGGCCTAATACTTAACACCTATCTCGATATTCTCAAGGGATATTCTTAGGTTAATTAACATATTATTTATAAACCATTAAGGTGAATGAGAGTATATAATCTATGACAACCTATGATAATCTATAGTGATACAAGATGAATCTAAAGTGTTATAATTTGAAAATAATTTATCCAAATTTAGGAATCCTAATAATGGTTTTCATGATTATGTTATTTATATCTATGTTTATTGTTTCTCAAACAATTATTTATTCTATTATTCAAAAACTGAAACTATAATTATTATGGTTAATTTTGAATTTGAGGGACAATTGAATGATTTTTCTTAAGAGAAAATAAATGAAACGGGAAATAGAATTAAAAATATGGTAATTATTACTAATAATCTATCTCATTATATGATTAAAAACCTCATCATGAGTAACCTTTCAATCAGAAAAGTAAAAATCCAATATTTAATAGAAAAAATTTCAATAAATTTAATTTCTTCGATCGCTTACATTACACACAACATTGAGTTTAAAGGAACCAATATATATAATTAAAATATTATTTTTCAAGGAGACTAGTATAACCTTGACATTTATTTAGTGGAAATGAATAATAATAAATATATAATATAAAATATAATTCTCAAAAAATTATAAAATAAATTTAATGGTTATCAATAAAATATAAATTAAATTAAGAATCATTTAATAGTAAAGGAAGTGTTTTTATGGAAAACATTTTTTATGCACTTATTGTGTTTTTATTATAATAAATTAAATTAATCACTATTAGTGAATTATTTAAAAGAAATTTATATCTTATATATTCAATCAATTTTCTTATCATTTATCAAATATTATTTCTTGGAAAGTGATATTAATAGATCAAATTTGAGGCTTAAAACTGTATTTTTTTAAATAGTGGTTTCATCATGTTTTCGACACTAATTTTTTTTCAAACATTAATAAAATGTATTTGAAATAAAAATGAATTTTTTAAATCAAACATTAAAAATTATCTTAGAATATTTTTTTTAAATTTTCTAGATGTAAAAATTTTCAGTGAATAGTGAAAAATAAAAACTTTTATCAAAAATTTTCTTTTTGTTAAAGAATATACATAGTTACATTTTATTTTAAAATAATTTTACTTATAAAATCTTTAAATTTATATAATTACTAATCCAAAACTGAATATTTTATTTTATATCATGTGGAATTTATATAAAAAAACTTTTTATACTAAAGAAACTATATCTTTTGAAAATCACATTTTCATCTTGCTTAATGTTTTATTTTAAATTAAATTTATCCACATTATTGAATTGAATTATGTAAAATAGATTCCGTATTTTTAATGATATTAATAATTAATATTATTTTATATTTAAAATTATTTTTTTTCAAAATTAATAGTGAAAACACTAAATATAAATTATTTTTGTTAAGGTTAAAGATGGTTTATCGGTGGTTAAACCCCTAAATAATGGTAGTTTTAAAAATATAAAATGACTAAATACTATTTTATGTCCATATTTGGACCTTATATTATCCCACCTTAAAATATATTTCCATTTTTAAGTATTTTTTGGAATGATTTTATCATTTTGGATTCTATTAGGAAATTTCAAAGTTGTTTCCCTCTCTCACCTATAAAATGACATATCCTCTCCTATCCTATTCAAAAATAAAAATATTTTTTCTTAGAAAATAAATTCCAAAATATATTCCAAAAATTTATCAACATGACCTAGAGTCCATATTTCGATCAGAAATCCTTCTTAGGAAGGCTTTAGTTACGAATATAAAGATGTTATCCAAATAAGAGGTGTAGTTCATAACGATGCATTTTTATTTGATTTCTTATTCCACTCGCTTAAAATAATCTCAAAACAGGTTGAATTAAAAAAATTCCACATAAGTAGATATTATTATTTTAATGGAATAACCTATATCCATATCTTCTTATATTAAATAAAAAATATAACAATTCATCATGTGTATGACAGACTATCATCTTGCGAACTGATGTAATTCAGTTTCCATCACTACCTTTCACCGATTTATTTAATAATAAATAAATAAATATATATATATATATATTGTATTAGTGATATATTTATACTTCTAGAATTATAATATCACATTTACATTCTTACATTCCAATCCTTTGAAAAATAATAATGTTACTTATGCATACGTCCGTACTATTGCCTTCATGAAGCGTCATGATGCATTTTTCATTTAATTTTTACATGGATGGAAAAAAAGAAATAATTAAAATATATATATGATAAATATGATTTAAAAAAATTATATATATATATGAATTATTATATAACTTTTTTTAGTTTAATCTATTAATAAATGGAAACAATGTTCTTGTGTACGTACGACCTACCATATCCATCAATGATGTAATTAACATTCCAATGTATACATTTTTATGGATGACTATAAATATGGATATAGTGAATAAGTATTATTTATTTAACATGATTAAAATTATATTTATTATGGAACCATAACCAATTTTAATGGAATAAATGAAAAAATCAAAGCATTAAATAAAAATGAAGCAGTTATTACACAAAACATGGATTTTAATAAGGAATTATTCATAAAAAGGTGATAAAAAGGTTCTTAATAAATAATATACGGTATTATATATATTATTATGGTTCTTAAATATATTTATAAAAAATCTATATTAATTATATACAAGGATCAGAGATGTATTATGGAATTCAAGACTTTACGTATAAGATTTTCCACTCACTTTTAATTTAGTGGGACACATTCCATATTCACCCGTTATTTCCATTGTCTGGAGTGTATACAGTATTTGAATAATTGTTATAATTATTAATAGGATAGTTATGGGATTTATATGCCCATATAAAGATATTTATTTTATGGGTATCTCTATTCAAAATATACGAAAGTGTTATGGTTTTTTTGTTACAATCTCATTATTTATAAAGAATATTTATAATTATGCATCCAGTGATGAAATCTTGTGATATATCTCTCATGAAAATAATTAATTTTATTATTCTATATTTATTTATATATATTACATGTTTTACATTCATTTTCCTCTCTTTATGTACTGATGATTCTAGAAGAATACTTTTAACAAAAAAAACAAATTTATCTCTCTCTTAGGTCCAAAATCTGTTACCTTCCATATTCATAACTTCTAAATATGATTTAATTATTTTTTATAATATTAATATATGAATCTAAAAATTAATTTTTACCCATTTTTTATTTTAAAAAAATTAAAAGGAATATTCCAATTCTTTTCCAAATGAGGCGCTTTTTACTTTTTTACTGAAAAGGTGAATGAAATCATTATATTAACGTATACGGTATGAATAGAATTTTCCAACATCAAGAACACAAAATTATTTAAATCATACAATACAGGCTTCAAGGATCTTTTCAAATAAATTTTTTATTTAATATTTGTGATATTTTTAGAGTTTTAACAAGTAATAACAATGTGGAATGGATATTTTATATAGGAAACGTTCAAATAGATCTTTAAAATAATTTTACATCAATGACAATATCCTTGGATGTTTCCTAAACTTTTTTGGGAATATGACTAAGTGAAACCATCCTTATTATTTTTATGGATGTTATATTATTTTTATGAATAGATTCATTTAAAACTCATTCCTTTTTCATAGGTTATGCTATAATGAATTCATGATATTCCTATGAAACACATTTCTTTTCCATGAGTTATCCATTGAAAAATATTTATAAAAAAAATTAATTTTCAATGTTTATAAAATGATGAATAATTTATGATCTTATATAACACATATTTATTATTTTCATTATATTATAAGAGGGCCTATATTATATATCCCTCTAATACATTTGGTGAATAAGAATATATCATGAGATTAAAAAGAATGGATTAAGGATTGAACCCAGTTTAGTAAGGGAATATATCCTCTATGATTGTCTTGGGAGTGACCATTGGCCACTACAATAGGATGGGAAGTGAACCCATTCTATTGTGATAGACATGGAATTATCCAAAAATACTATTGAATTTATTTTCTATTCTTATATGTATTACACAAACTCATGTCTTATACCTATGATATATTATCATGGATTATATTCTTTTGTTCAATTGGGATTTATGTTCTATGAACTACAATGATTTATTGCCTGACATTAGGTTATGATTTAAGATATGTAGGGCATGGTTATAAAATTATATTCTCATGTTCTCATACACTTATGCTAATGTTCTATAGATATCTCTCTTTTTTACCATTACTAAGAAGCTTATCTCACCCTTTATTATGCTTTATTTCCCTGATTTATATAGAAATATATTATGTATGATATATCTAAGAAGGGTTCTGGTTATGATGATCCTTGTGGGATATGTTCTAGTTAACTTATGAACTAGCAGTTTATATATCCAAGTTTCCAAACATACTATAACAATATGTTTTTTGGGTGGATTATTATATTATGTAATGTATATATTTCTATTAAGATGTGATATCTTTATTTTGGAATTATGGGCCTCTTTTTGGGTATCATAGAAATTTTGAGTTAACCTTTGGAATCTAGGATGGGAAAATTTTAGTGATAACCTTAGGGAAAAGTCAAATTATTAGAAAATATCTAAAAAGTTGGTGAAGGATAGAGAGAGTGGTCTCTGAGAATTTACATCCATGTCTGGATATTACTAGTGGACATGGATCTAGCACAGTATTACCTAGGATTAAGAACTAAAAAAAGTTGTCATTTTTCTTTGACTCAAATGTCACATGTTTCACAATAATATGCCTTACTAAACACCTAATTTGAAACTCGCTGAGGATATGCTTTGGAAATTCCCAAAATCATTAGTAACCATGATTAAGGATTCGAATACAGATAGACCATGAATGTACCTAGGATAAACATGAGGTGTAATATATTGAAAATAATATGTCATTATTTTAACATACTATAAGTTAATTTTCATGATTTTTAAATCTAATCAAATATTCCTAACAATCATGCTAACCAATTTGGTTTTGGCATGTAAAATAAGATATAATGATAATGTTGATGTGGAAATTAGTATGATAAAATATTAATGTTCTCTATTTGATTATATATTTATGAATTCTTATATATAAAGAAATTTCTCAATGAATTCAAATACATATCCTTGATTATTATATGGAAAATTACCAGTGAAAGCCCCTCATGGTATGATTTTTTCATCTCAAGATTATGATTCTTCTCTGGATGAAGTTTGTGGGGATGTGCCTATAAAAAATATTTTTATTCTCTTTCTAGTTGAATTTAATGTTTTTTTTGGCATAAATGTTATTTCTATACATAAATAGGACATCAATTTCTAATGGAGGAAATTCATTCCCCAGTGGAAATCATATCCAATGTGTGGATCTTGATTCCTATTAAAAACAGATTTTTATCTCAAGTAGTTTGGGAGAAACTCATCATCAATGATATACATATTTTATGGCAGTTTTTTGATATTTCTTATGAAATATTTTCATAGTATTCCACAAAATAATCAAGTGGTTTTTTAAATAGAACTCTTATAAAGTGATACACCTATTTAAATGACTTTATATTTAATGAACATGATTGGGTTATAATAATTTAATTAGAAAATTCATGTGAATCCTAAAAAGAGATTTATTTTCCCAAGTATTTTCCTTGGGTTTATCCTATTCTTTTTTTTCATGAATAATCATGGACTGATAGGACACTATATTGATTATCATGTAATAAATAAGAACATAATCAAGAATAATTATCTGATATCCTGTATTGATGAATATTTTGATCAATTTTATGAATCACAATAATTTTTCAATATTGAACATTTCTCTATATATCATCAATTAAGGTTAAAGAACGTGGTTATAACCATGATGGAATTACACACAAAGTATGGAAACTATGAATATATAGTGATTTTATTTGGTCTTATTAATTCTTTCACTATTTTAATGGATGTAATTTAAAGAGTCTTATATATAACCTTTATAAATTTATGGTATTCTTTATAGATGATATCATTATATATTAAATGTGAAATAAAGAATATGACAATCAGTTTAGAATTGTGTTGAAGACCTTGAGGAAGGATAATTTGTATGAAAAAATTACCAAGTGTGAATTTTGATATATATTGTTTCATTTTTGGTTCATATAATCTCAAGATAGTTTATATTGGTTGACCCATTAAAGATAGAGGCTATTGAACATTGGGACCGACCAACCATTAACACTGAGATCGATTGTTTTTTATTTTGGATGGATATAATTGAAAGTTTATATATAATTTATGCTGACTATGTAATCCAATCAACATGTGAATAAAGAATGCATCCAAGTTCCCTCAGACAAATAAATTTGAAGAAGATATTGAGGAATTGAAGAGAAGTTTAGTGAGTGAACATGTGCTTTCATTACCCTCCAGTAGACAAGGGTTTTAATAAACATTTATGCATTGAATAATATAATGTGTTTCTTTCACATAAATAATGATATGTTTATACCTTATACCTCATGATAATTGAAGGTTCATGTGAAAAAATTTCCCAACTAACAATTTAGAGTTATATGCGTTAAATTTTTATTAAAGATGTGGAAAAATTAAATTCATAGAGAAATGTGTGATATATATACAGATCATAAAATTTAAAATTATGTATTCACCTAAGAGTAATTGAATATATTATATAGTGGTAAATAATTCTTCTAGGAATCCAGGAGATCCAAATATCAAACCCTTTTGGGTGCATGTATTATTATAGTACTACGTAGGAAATGTAAGAGACAATGATGCACGCAGGCAGTGATGCAAGCATGATACAGGCTTGGTGACATAGTAATAATGATGCAGGAATGATGTTGCAATATGAATTTGGGCCATATAATGGGAATCATGTCATCTGGTCCTTTGATCCATGTACTAGAATAAATAAATATTAATGGGTGGGTTATCCTCTGAGGGGGCTATAGCCTACTTTTCCATCCTATCTGTGTATGTGTGTGTGATTGAAAGTAATTGTACACCAATAAAATAATATATATATATATATATATATATATTACAGAGAATGTTTCTGGATATAATTAAATATTATGATAGCTCAATACAATACTGTCCTGAAAAAGTGAACACGATGGCCGATGCTTTGATTCAAAAAGATCATGATAGCTTTTACATGGAGAGGATAACAAAATATGTAAAATTTGTGGATTTAGAAAGTATTGATTTGGAATGTTGATGGAAGGGGATAAATATTAGCTTTTTCAAATACATGTTTAACCAACTATCCATGTAATTATTAAAGAGGGACATACAGAATATGTAGAGCTGCAGAAGAAGGTTAAATTTATTTCTGAGTTTATAATTGATTATAATGTAATGATATAGATCAAGAATCATGTATGTGTTCTACAAATACCATATTTATGGGATCTATTGGATAATACTCATAATTATTCATTCTCTATTCTTCTTTAAAGTTTGAAGATGTATATAGATCCGAAAGATTATTTCGTGAAAGGTAACATAAAGATATATTTTGTTGAGTATGTATATTTGATCTTGGTATATTGGAAATTTAAAGTTGAGAGAAAAAATTATAAAGGGACAATGTAATAATTAACCATACTATAATAGAAATGTTAAGAAATCACCATGTATTTTGTCATCAAACTCCTGAAAAAATTTGAAGGCCATAATTCTATTTGGGTTATAGTCAATCAACCTTTAAATTTAGTACACTCCATAACCATTAGAGAATAATTATCTCTGGATAAATTTTCAATGATATACATAAAGTAATTTTTAAGGTATAATGGATTACCACAATATATTGTATCTAATCATAATATAAGGCTTAACACAAATTTTTGTCAAAGTATTCAAAAGGATTTGGAAATAAAGTTAATTCTTAGAAAATCTTATCATCCTCAGATAAATAATCAGTATAAGAGACCATTTAAATGCCTAACAGATATGAGATGATCTTATTATATGGATTACAAATGTTTTTGGGTTCAAAAACTTCCTATAGTTGAGTTTCTCACAATAATAGATTTCACTCAAGAATTCATATATATCCTTATGAATCCCTCTATGGATATATGTTTAGAAATCCAATTCTCTTATATGAAGTTGGAGAAATAAAGCTATTGGGACCTAACCTAATTGAAGAAATAATAGATATGGTTAAATCCATTCAGCAACACATCAGGGAATCAAAATGTGAGAAGAAAAGTTTTCCAAATAATTATTTGTGAAATATAGAGTGCAATGTTGTTAGGAAAATATTTATATGAATTTATACATATAATAATGTTATGAGCTTTAGGAGGAAATGAATTCTGAGCCCAGGGTATATTGTTCTTTATTATATTTTTCATCAATTAGAGATAATATTTCATCACATAGAACTTCCAAGAGACCTCTCTCAAGTCCTTTATGTGTTCCATGTATCTCTATTGGGGTATTACATATGAGGAAATTCACATATACCAAACATAGTGACCATAACACTTGGGAATTATATTTATTATTAGGAATAAATGGTTGAGATTTAGATCCTATATATAATTTTCTATAAACAAGGCCACTCATACAGTGATTTTTTTGGTGAAACCACCAATTTGAGGAAGCTACATGGGAATATAAAGATATGATGAGGCAGAAGTATGTTATTTTATATATTATAGTAATGGGATTTCAAGGGTGAAACTCATTTTAATGGATGGTAATGTAATAATCTGTGTTTTTTTTGGAAAATATTTTTTTCAAAAAAAAAATAATTTTTTCGATAACTTTTCTATATGCAATACCGAGCTTAAAAAACCATGATATTATATTAAAATATTATTATTTAAGGTGATAGATATAAGGTAACTATTAAATTGATGGGTATGAATATTAATAACAATATTATATGTTTTACATCTGTATTAAATAAATTCATTAGTTATCAAGTGAATATAAATTAAATTAAAAAAACATTTAAATGTAAAAGAAATGTGATTTTAATTTTTTTATGTGTGCATTGGGTTTTTATATTAGTAAATTAAATAAATCACTATTGATTAATTATTTTAATGATTTTTTGCATTATATATTCATTCAAATATTTTATCATTCATATCATATTTTTTCTAGTAATGAGATAAGAATAAATCATGTTTTAAGTATAAAAAGAATATTTTTCTAAAAAATAATTTTTTGTTGTTTTCCACAATAATTTTAAAATTAATTTTTTCTAGAAAATTTATTTTCAAAAATTAAGTTATTTTTTGAAAAAAAAAATATGAATATTATATTCTCTTGATCTTTTTATAATTATCTAATATGATTAATTTTTTGATGAATCATAAAAAATACTAATTTTTATTATAAAATTCATTTTCTTTAATGCATTGACAATGATAAATATTTTTATAAAAATGGTTTAAAATTAAAATTATTTCAATTAAAATATAATTAATCCAATTTTTACCATTTTAATTAATTAACTTTTAAATTTAGATACAGAAACGTTTTATACATAAGAAAATATTTACTTTAGAAAACCATATTTTCATCAAGCTTGCATGTTATTATTAAATTAAATTATTTTACATATATTAATAGAATATGGTAAAATAGATTCCATATTTTTAATAATAACAATAAATATTATATGATATTTGTAACATAGTTTTTTTATATTGAATCGTCAAATAATTAAGATTAATTACCATGATTAATGTTAAAACGAGTTTAGTGAGGTGTAAATCAAAGGATTAGGGTAATTTTAAAAATTAAAATCATATAAATCATATATTAAGTCCATATTTTTACCTTATATTAACGTAACTTTATATATATGTCATTTTTTAATCATTTATCTTCGGAATTATTTTTTCATTTTGGATTCTTTTAGTAAATTTTCCAGTTGTTTCCCTCCTCCATTATAAAAGGACATCTCTCCTCCTCTCCACTACAGTGATGAAAATCATTTTAATTTTGAAAATAACTTCCCAAATCCATTCCTTAAATTTTTTAACACTACCTAGTTTATTTTTTTACAAGAAAACTATCTTATATATTTTTTAGTTATCAACATAAAGAGGTTCTCTAAAAAGGGGTATAGTCCTTTACCCTGAATTTTCATTTATTATTCTTACACTACTTTATAATTTTATCAAAAATAGTGTAAGAATTAAAATAATATATTTAATATACTGTAATGTTATTATGTAAATTTAATTAATTGTATCCATATCCTCTTCCATTAAATTGGAAATGAAACTATTGATTGTGTGTATGGCAGACTACCACCTCATTAACCCTTGTAGTTTGTTTTCCATCACCACCTATCACATATGGATATAATGATGTATTTATAGTATATATACGATATTCATGAAATAATTATACTTCTAGAATAATAAACTGACATATATCTTCCAATATTTCAATTCATTAAAAAATAATAATGTCACTCGTTCTTACATGTGGACTGCCATATCAATAAAATGATGTGATACTTCTTCCATTTTATTCTATCATGGATGGTTGTAAGGATATATTATATATATGTTATCTATGATATAATAATTATTCTAATTATGGGAATTATTATATAAATTTTTTCAACCCATCAAAAATATGGAAACTCTGTTCACGAATACATACGACCTACCACCCCATGAACAGTATAATCCATTTTCCTATATATAAATTTTATGGATGAAAGTAAATATGTATATAATGAATATACATATTATATATATTATTTATAATATGATTAAAATTATAGAGACTTTTGAACCATATTAAATGTTCAATGACCAAAATCACTACACCAAAACATACGTTAAAATAAAGCAGTTGTCACAAAAAAATGATTTTGATAAATAATTATTAATAAAGAGTTGATAAAATTTTATAAGTAAATAATATATTTTATAGTAAATATGTGTGTATGGTTCTTTAATATAAATATAATAAACCGATATTTATTATATTGGATGTTTGAATTTGTATGAAGTAAGTCGAGACTTGAGGTATGAGATTTTTGTCTAACATTTATTTTTGAGGGGAACATTCCATATTGACCACTTGTTTCTTTTGTGTAGTGTATACACTATATGTGAATATATTTTATTATTATTCTCATGAAAATTATGGTATATAAATATCCCTCTAAGGTTCTTTTATTCAACAGGCTTTTGATTCATAAGTTACATATGTGGTGAGTGTTTTATGTTACAATCTCATTGTATATTAAGATTTTATATGATCATGCTTCTAAAGATGAAATATTATGATATATCAATAAATATAATAATTAATTTTAATATCATGTATTTATTTTTAGGGATTACCCATTTTCCTTTAATTTTCCTCTCTACATGTAGTTAAGATAACGAAATAATGTTTTTAAGGAAAAATGAATTTATTTCTCTCTTCGGTTAAAAAATATTTTTCTTACATATCCATGCATTCTAAAAATGTTTTCAATAATTTTATTAATATTATTCTATGATTTTATGAATTATTTTTACCCATTTTTTAATTTTAAAAAAAAAATTAAAAGAAATTTTTTATCTCTTTTCCAAATGATGAACTTTTGAAATGTTTCTAAAAATATGAAAATAACGTTCATTTTAATGTACATGACATGAAAAGATATTTCCACTGTCATGACAACTCAATTATTTTAATTTTCTGTTACAAGTTTCCAAGTCTCTTTTAAAATAATTTTTTTTCATATTTGGATATTTTTCTACTTTAAATAATTGATTTCACCATTGAAATTATATTTTCCTTATGAAATGTTCCAGGATATTATCCTTTATTTATTACATTGAAATGATTCGAGAAATAAGATCCCAGAGGATTTATTAGTTTATTAGTCTTTGAAAACTAGATACATACATGGAACCCATTTTATATTGGGAATAAAAAATAAAATATAATACATAACAAAATTTGGTAATTTGCATCCTTGATAACCAATTTAAAGATTTCTTCTTCATAACCTAGGGAAAGGAAAAAACCAAGGGTTATCTCAAATTATTAGTAAGGTTTAAGTAAATAGTAAGTTATCATGAATCAATACTAAATATGGAAAGGTAAATAAATGAACACTCATTCCATTTAATTAACAAATTGGGAATAAAAGTTTTTCATATATTTTTTCGGAGTGAAAAAAATGGATAATAATTACATAAATAAAGAAATGATTAATTTTCAGATGTCATGTATCTGGTACAAGAACCATTATACACTAAAAGAAATATCCTCAATATTGTTTATGTATATGGGTATAAAACACTTTGATTCTTCTTAGATACAAACTCGAAGGATTTTTCTCTAACTGATTTCATCTCATGATACTATTGATGTATTAAGGGGTGTGCATTAACTGACCCCCAACATGTGTAGTGGATATCCAAATAAGTCCTCATATATTGAATAATTTATTAATAAAGAACATATCATGTCATCAAATATCCTTAAAAAATAAAAGATAAGGATTTATCAAAAATTTCATGTTAATCAAATAAAATTCAAAGTAAACATTGTATATAAAAATAGAATATGGTTTAAGAAATAATAATATCCCTATTATGATAATATGTAAATTTAATAAAAAAATGAATTTTCCAGTGAAAAATTATTACAATAAATTGATTGTTTCATGAAAATTTTAACAATCATAAAGGAATGATAGATTGTTCAATAGCTCTTATTACTTGGTAATTTTTATGTCTAAATCCCTTGGATGAAATAATTAAAATTGGGACATAGAATTACATGACTAATGAATTAATAATGATATAACATTTCAAAGAGATAGTATATACCTCACATATAATAAAATTGTTTCAATATAACAAATAAGTCTCAATGGAATGTAAATTGAGATGAAATCCCTTACTTTATGCTTTTTTTGGTCAAACACACTTTAACCTCCTATATAATGGTTTTAATCATGTTATTAATTTATAATAGAACAATAATAACTTTTATAATATCATATATGAGTTTATTATTATATCTTTTTACCATTTTGAAAATAAAATAACTTTATTTTTAATATTTTGAGGGTTAGTTGCCTATATCCTTTAGTATATTTAGACTTGTTATTTTTTGATCCTATTACCTAGATCATGATTTAAACATATCCAGAATGTAAACAATGATGTAAATATTATATATATTTTGTATATATGTATTTATATTAGTCTATAATGTTGTGAGATAGAAAATAAAACACATCATTTATGAAGACTGTAGGCCCTAAGTACGCATGGATGCTATTTCATTTTCTTGTCATGTTAAAAGAAATAAAGTAAATGATATATATATGTATATATATATATTATAATTACAGTGTCATATGTTTTTCATATATTTCACATATTTTTATTGAAACTATTTTTAATACATGCCATATATAACATTAATGAATCAGATCACGTTGAGGAGGTGGTAGTTCGCACATCCACAATCAAAGTTATCGTATTCCAACAAAATGGAATGAATGAAGGTATATGTTACATAAAAATTCAATAATAAAAAAATATATCATAATTATATTATATATTATATATAAACTTTAAAATCCATCATTATTACCAACTTTTATAGATTATAATGGAAGAACAAAAGACATCGGTTCACGAGGCAGTAGTCCGTTATACACACGAATAACGATTAAGTATCCCATTTGATGGAAGTGTGTTTGAGTGTAGGTTGTATGAATAGTATAAAAAAACTCACTATATTTTTTATATTTTGGTTATTATATAACCATTATATAAAAATAATTTATGTGGAGGATAAATAAATGAAACAAAAGTGTCTGTTGTAGAACATTACCTCTTATTTCGGGTAACTCCTTTTGGTTTTCTCCAAAGGAATTACTTGGATAGATTTTTTAAGAATGTGATACTTATAGGATTATGGTTGGTATTTTAGAGATATATTTTTACTGGTGTTGGTTTATCCAAAGGTCTTGAGTGGTTTGAATAAGTTAGGGGGTTGAGTGCCCATTTATAAGGGAGGAGGAGTGATATTCTTGTAGATATTAAAAGGTAATGAATCTTGGGAGGTCTACCTTACATAATGTGACTCCAATAATGATAAAAATTATATTAAAAAGGTATATTGACTAAATAATTATAGATAATGGGGTTTAGAAATGTTTCTAGGTCATTTTTTCCTTATGTTTAAGTTATAATCCCTTATTAAGCTCGTTTTTCTTATAATCGCTGAAATTAATTTTATGCATTAACTAAACATTACACTTAAAAATTAAGTTGAAATTATTAGAAATTAAAAATTATTTTGATTCCAAATATGGAATTAATTATCCAAATTCAAATCACATAAGTTTCATAAATTAATTTAAAATTAATCTTGCAGATGGGACAAGAAAGAAGATTTTTAAATTGAAACTGTTCAAAATTTCACTATGTTTTTATTTCTAAATTAAATATAAATATTTTTCAAAAGAAATATATTTTATTAATATATGTAAAATTGTTATAATAATACCTTAAAACGAATTAAAATTTTCATTTAACATGATAAATTATTTAGATGTAAGTCATATTTTAAATAAAATTCAATATTTTTCACTATAAATCAAAAAATAAAACTTCACAGAAAAATATCAAAATTTAAATAAAAGATTATTTCAGAATTCCTCATTTAGAAATAAATTTTAGTTTTACAAATAAAAATTATAAAAATTATAAAAATTATTTTTTAAATAGGTTCTTCATTAAGTGGAGGCAAAACTGCCATTATGAAAATATATATATTTTTATGCATAAAATTGGATATTTTTTACCTTATGCCTATCAAAAATGTTTGATGAATGTAAAAAAATAATTGATTGAATATATACCATATTTATTTCATTAATATCATACATTAAAAAAAATTATTTTAATTTATTATTAGTAAATAAATTTAGGTGTATAAAAATAGTTTTTTATCAAAACATTTCCCTTACATTCAATTGGTTTTTATTTTTTATTTCAAATAAATTTATATTTAATGAATTAATTTTATATAGGTTTAAACCATATAATTTCTTAAGTTATTTAATCTTATTCATAAAATTTAATTTAATGGGTACGAGTTAATTATCATTTTAAATTATAATAATAATAATATTTGGTAAAACTCATTTTTGCATGTAACACATGCCCTCAAAGAGAGTATTTATTGCATGTAACACAAGATAAATACTGGGTTTTTCATAGACTAATCTTATATTAGTGATGTGTGTAAATATATCCAATATCAATGTTTCTTTTATCAAAATATTAACTTTTTGTTGGTTAAAAATCATCCTAACAACAGAATTAAATATATTTTAAAAGAAAAATATTACAATTTTTGGGGTGTTACCTTCTCCCCACCATAAAAAAATTATGTAATTGAAATTAAAAAAATATCTCAGTAATTATGGGTTTGATATTTTAAGATAATATTTTTGACAAACCCATATCCTAAATATGGGTAAAAACACATCATCTAATTAAGAGTTAAAGGAAACTGAAAAGGTCACCACAAAAATGGGCTTCTTAATAGAATAACATTAGCAAAAACATGGACATGGATGAGAAAAATAACTATACTGTTATAAAGGAGAGTGATAGAGAAAATTTAACCTGAGAAATTAGGTGATCTAGAGATGGTTAACAACCATAAGACCATAAACTACATAGGTTTAAAAACACCTTTTCTGTTATAAGAAAAATGATTATAATAAGATAATATTTTTGTTTCAGGACCCATTTCTAAGAGTTGAGTAATTATTTCACTCTTTAAGAGTATAATTATATATATTATTATATAAACATAATATTTTCCTTTTGTTTTGTATTGAACAATTTGTACTTAATTTATTAGCATAGTCTTCATTATGTGGTGAAGTAATATATTAAACTCTAAAACCTCATCAAAATAAAAACTTAAACGAGTTCATAATGGTCAACATTTCAATAATATTATGATCTAACACATTATAAGGATGTTCAATGAATTTAAAAAATGAAATTATAAATATCCTTTGATCAACATGAAGTATCTCTTTAATCATTACATACCAAACATGTGAAACCCTTCGTCATGTATTCTCTTCAAACATGGTTATAACATCAATTATGAAAAAAAATTATTAAAGACATGAATTCTTCCTAATTTCTTAAATAGAACTTATTTAATTGAATATATTCCGTAAATCCAAAAATGATTTAATCTCCATCAATTATAGAATAAACAACTTTGATTAAAAATCATTAATTTGTTCCAAGGAAGTTAGTACTTATCCGATTCAAATTATCCAAATAAAAAATTTATCCCAACATTAATAACTGAACATCAGGAGCATATTAATGGTTATATTCCCATAAATAATGTGTTTTACAACAAGATAATCTTTCCACTTAATAATTTTTCTTATTCAATAGTACTGTTAGACAAATACTTTCAAATCCTTATCAAATAAGTATTGTAGTACAATCCAAATACAATTCATAATACCAATAACTAGTATATTATCAATAAAATAACTTTTCAACATTAATAAAAAATCTATATACATAATCACATTAATCATTCTACTTCAGTTGTATCAATAACATAATATTGTCCTTGGTCTCTTGGATTATTTTTTGGTGGATTCCCTTGATAATTAGGGAACACATTTTCATAGTGCCCCATTTTAGTAAAGCTGAAACACTGAATATATGTTTTTAATTTCTTTTGTTCACATTCTTCTTCTGGGTGACCGATATCTACACACTTATAACAAACTCTTAATATCATAAGAATTTACCAAGACGATTCTTCCAATAATTTCCACATATAGGAAAATCCTTATTTCCCTTCTTCTCTTTATCCATGATTTTTTCTCTATTAAACTTCTTCTCTTGGTTCCCTTTGATGTAATAAGACTTGTAGAATTAATTATCTATCGTGATACCATATAAATATTTTTAATCATAAAAACAAAATTGGGATACCAATGGACTTTGAAGACTTGGCTTAGGTCCTTCAAAGAAATAGGCAATATTTCATTCCAAGTTGTGTATGAAATTTGAAGCATAACTTTATAACCTGTTAAAGGTACCTTCATACCCATAATAATTTATTCTTCCTTTTGATTTAAGATAAGTAAATTTCTCTTCATCTCAGTCCATTTCTCATGAGGAAACTATTTTTTAAAATAATGTCTCAATAAATTTATTCCATTTGATGAGATCTATTTCCTATTCCTCCCTAGTATTCTGGATTAGTGACCTCCATTGATCAGAATCTCCGTTGAGATAATACACTACAAGTGTAACCTTTTCCTTTTCACCATATACTAATTCCATAAATATTTTCTGCAAATAATTAATACATTTTGTAGATTCCATCAGTTTAGTAGTCCCATTAAATAATGGGGGGCCTCTATTGCATAAATAGAGCTATGGAAGAGGTTAGTCCATCCAGGAAGGGTTATTTTTCCTAACATGCTTTTGATTCCCCAATATATCCATAACATGATCAGTTCCAACACTAGATATATCAGTTTTCTGTTCAGGTAAACCTCTATATTGTCCTTGATTATTAATAACCATATTTTATTTAGGTTCCATTTCAATAAATTTTTATACTTCATATTTAATCATAACATTCTGAAACATAATGTATAATCCTAAAAATAGATAAATAATTAACATAAGATAAAAAATGTGAAGCCCTGACCCTTGTTACCCAGAGTCAGTGCATAATTACATAACATCGGCGTGATCACAATGGATCAAATCCCAAAAGACCAATCAGTTTAGTAGCCTATTAAGTACTAGATACATTAATATGTTTTACATTACATCATGAAATAAAAACATCAATAACATTTTTTACCCTTTTTAACACACTTATATCCTTAGCGTATCCCTACAGGTCAACCATAAAATACTTCATCACATCCTAAGAAAAATAAAACAAATAAAGGGTTGAGATCAGATGCTCAGTAAGGATAATAATATAGTAGAAACTTTCATAAATAAGCATTAACATTTAAGGAAATGTATAACACTAAAGAAAAATACTTTTAAACTAAAACTTCAACATAATATGGACAAGTTATACCAAATAATTTTATTTACTTATTCACATGGATATTCTATTAGTTGAATAATCACATGCAATATCAACAACAACCTTCATAATAATGGAATGGATAATGCCAGACTTCATAACCACATAGTCAAGGACATGTTCCAAGACTACAAATATGATTTTGTCAAGGCCTTGTGACAAGACACTGGTATTTCTCATGAGACCTACTGATGCATCAAGGATCTATTGAGGGCTCCACCCATCACTTACTAAGTCCAATGCATTTCTTATATGAAAACGTCTAAACATAACATAAACATTAGTATTAAAACTAGCATATGAAATGTCAATACATTATCTGTAAAGACCCGTAAAATTCAAGGGAAATTTTTTCTTAATTTTCTTTATAATTTTACAAGAGTGCGGTTTCAGACGGCACTTGATTCCGAGGCCCGGAGTGCCCGGAATTAATTTCCGAAGTTTGGCTCGGGTACGTTCAGTGAACGAACGAGCGGGAATTCCTAACTTTTGATCCGGTGCTCGGAATTGAAATCTGAGGGCACCGATGAACTCGCAGCGCCGATATTCGCTTAAAGGGACCTTTTCGGAAGTTGCGTTTGTTGCGGGTTGAAAGTTTGTTTTTTTGGGTTTTTAGTTTAAGTTAAATAAAATTTGTGAGGAACAAATTTTATTTTAACTAGTTAGATCGTACCAAAGGGAGTTGGGAGTGGGACCCACATCCACTTAACCTCCCTTGGGAGGATTAAGTGAGGTGGGGTCCACACGAACCCCAACTCCTCAAATTCTCTCAAAACCTCCCCTTTAACTCATTTCAATTAATGTTGTCAACTTGACTTAATTAATTGAAGAGGGTTATTTTAAATTTCAAACTTTTGAAATTCTAGAGAGTTGTTGTGTTAATAAAATAAGATAGAGTCTTATTTTATTTTTTTGGTTAATAGTTTGTCTTCTTGAGAGGTTGAGAGCCTTTTCTTCTTCTTCAAGCTCTGACGAAGAACACGAAGAACGCTCAACTTGACGAAGAACACTCAAGTTCCGACGAAGAACGCCGCTCCGCTCTTCTTCGTCTTTCGTGTCAACGAGAGGGAACACCGCTTCCTCCTCGGATTCCCTTCGTCGACATAAGTAGTTTCGCCAACGACGTATCACATCGGACGCATCTCTTCGTCAACGGATTTGACGAACGACGACCGTGACGCCCGACCTCCGCGACGTTGTCTTCCGCGGACGTTGACGAATCCTCGAACCTATACCCGATGTAGGGGTTGTTGTATTTTTGGTTAATTAATTATCCTTGTTCGTGGTTCATGCATGATTAACGTAAGGATTTTGAAGTTGTGTTATTGTTTAACGTGAGGGGGCTGGACCGCATGAACACGACCGAACCCCCTCCATCATTCTTGTTGAATTGCTTTGCGGGTGGAAACAAGGTGGCGTGGTGCCGTCGCACCACGCGGTTAATCGTGCGTTTATATTGCGGGGTGCCGTCGCGCCGCGCCGTGGAAGAATCATCAAGAACGCGACGTCGTCGCGCCGCGTCAAGGGGAAACGAAGGCGCGTTGGAGGGGCGCGGTGCCGTCGCACCGCGCCGGATGACGAAAACCACGGCCGGTTCCGGGCCGCGGCGGAAGAGAAGACCGGCGGCCGGGCCGCCGGCGTCGGAAGCCGAAGGGGGGACCGGAATTTCCGGTCCCGTTGGAGAAAACCGGCCGGCCAGCTGGCCGGACGGATGACATTAAACCGGGGGAATTAATCCCCCGGCCAACTCACAAAAACCCCCCTCTTTATGAGGGGGGCGGTTCTTTGAAGGGAGGGGGGCAGCCGGCCCCCCGGTTCCGCACAATCAGGCCCCCCACGTGGGGGGGGGGGCGTTTTTAAAAAAAAATGGGCGCGGCATATAGCCGCGCCGCCCTTCCCAGGAAGCGGGGGCTTAGCCCCCCGCGTGCCGCCCTCATGCGGCGCGGGGCCGCCGGGCTGCCGCGGCCGCTGCGCCGCCGCACCGCCGGCCGGGCCGCCCCAGGGGGGGGGGGGGGGGGGGTCGGGCCGGGTCGGCCCGGACCCGGACCCCCCCCCCCCCCCGTTTCGAACCTGTTCCGGTCTTTTGGCCATAACTTGAGCCTCGGACATCCGATCGACGAACCGTCTGTGGCAACACGATCCTTGGATCGAGACGGTCGTTTCGGTATATCGCACTCAAGGTTTCGGATTACTTTGAGTTCGGCCGGGTTGGTTCGTTCACGAAACCAACCGGGCCTTCGGAGCGGAAATGCTCATATCTTGAGCTACGAACGTCCGATTGACGCGCCGCCAGTCGCGTTGTGTTCCCCTTAGTGAGACGGATATTTTGGAATACTCCGCCCAAGGTTTGGACGCAGGTGGAGTACGGTCGGGTTGGTTTTGCCTTAAAAACCAACAGGGTCCCGGGGACGAAAATGCCAATAACTCTCAGACCGGGCGTCCGATCGACGCACCGTCTGTTGCGTTGAGTTCCTGTTGACGATACGGAACTTTTGGATACATCAACTCTGGTCTTCGTGACAGTTGATGTATCAGCCTCTCGGCTCGTGGATCGGACCCTCCGAACGAGCTTGCTGTGTGCGGGAACCCTAGTGCTGGCTGCGACTGTTACTGTGACTAATACTGCTACGACTGCTACTGTGACAGCGACGACGACAGTACAGAGATCCTGTGTGGATTCGACGACGACGACTACAGCACTCAGCGATCCTACGTGGATCAGTGCTACAGGTCCTGTGTGGGCCCGATCCTGTGTGGGTCCGATCCTGTGTGGGTCCGCGCTCAGCGGTTCTGTGTGAGCCAGCGCCTACAGGTCCTGTGTGGGCCCGATCCTGTGTGGGTCTTTGCGGGGGTTAGTTACCTATCGATCCTTCGTGGGTCCGACGACTTAGATGGATCAGTGATCATATTTATCGTCCTTGAAGAAGTATACCTGTGTGAGCTGAATCCTGTTGCTTTCCTGTGTGGATTGTGTTGTGCAATCCTGTGTGGATTACGTTTTGCTTTCCTGTGTGGAATAAGTTTACTTTCCTGTGTGGACTGAGTTGTACTTGGGCTCGGAAGTTGGAGCGTATTTGAATTGATGACTTAGGTATATGTATGGGCATATACCTAAGCAGTGTCGGTTGTTACTTCGTGATTATACCTTTCTTCGTGGTTTATCCTTTGTGGATCTGAGAGGCCTTCAGGGGTCTCGGGGTCCCTACTGAGCAGCTTATACTCACCCCTGCACGGGCTTTGCCCGCACTACGTTGTGTTGGTTGCAGACGAAGGACAGCGTTGACCTTAGCTGAGGCTTGCAGAGCGGGACGGTACCCGGAGGTGGACCACTGGGCGGGACGTGCACGGAGCAGACGGCGGGACCTGTGGAGCAGAGGAGCTATCTGTACCCACCCTTCAGGTGGGATTTCTAGTGGACAGCTCGTTGTAGCGTCATTTACTTTTCAGTTGCTGTTTTCCCTTTCGAGTTGTACTTTACTTTCAGTTTTGGGTTTGTATTCTGGCCCATTTACTTTTCCGCACTTTCAGTTGTACTCTGCTTTAGTTTAGTGTTTACTTTCCGCTTGCTTACTCTGTGGTGTTTGTTTACCTTACAAAGGCAATGCCTTCCCTTTTTATCGGGATTTACGCCTTGGTGCTAGTCTCCAGCCCCTGGCCTATGGAAGGCGGGCTTGGGGTAGTCACGGCACGGACCCCGAGGGCGGGTCGTGACATTATCCATAATCCATGAATGGTATAAAAATATCACATCCACAGTAAAAAATATCACAAAACATTCAATACAATATGGAATATTTGTATTCTAATAAATCAACCTCGATCATGAATAATATCCCCTAATGGATGTTGACATAGTTGAAAATGATCAGTAAAAATATTTGAAAGAAATATACCTTTATCATGAAATCATTAAAAATTCACATAATTAATAAAGGAATCTATTTAAAATATATTTTTGAATCAAATTTTCCCATACCACATTGAAACCATTTAAATAAATTAACATTTTAAATCATTCATACCGATATAAATAAATCCTAAAAACTACTTTGAAAATATTGACATTAATGAGAAAGGTTTAGAAGAATAAATCATTAAAACATTAAAAATGATTGTTTAGTAAAAAGTACATTAAAATAATCCCTTTAAAAACTCTTTTACGAAACATGTATATGGATAATAAATATTTCCCAGTAGATACTTACATAAAAACAACCTCGGATAATAAAGAGATTATGAAATTAACCCTTACATTGTACTTTTCCTTGGTCAAGGGTACGTTAACCTCCATTATAATAGTTAAATCATTGGTATAAAATTATAAAATAACCCTATATGTAAATATGATATCATATATGATCTTCTAATATTACTTTGTTAATAATATTTTAGTATTATGGTCATTTCGGGTGTTAACTGATTCGTTTTCCATTATATGTTTTGTTACGTAAACCATGTTTGTTACAAATAGGATGTGTTTTATTCATATACCAAATGATATTAAGTTCTTAAACATTATTTTTAATCATAAAATGATAATTATTCATGAATGATTACGATGGGGAATTAATCTCATCGCATTCGTGGAGACGGTAATCCATACGTACGCATGAGCGACAAAATCATTCAATTGATGATGAAATCGTATATAATTGAATGTTATATCTTATATACATAATAATTAACATGTTATATTTATTATTTAAATCAATTATATATCATTATTATACCCATCCAAATAATGAAGTGTTTCAATAACAAACTACACCATGACATGGAGACGGTAAGCTGTACATATGCACATTTGGGGACTTTGCCATTCATATGATGGATATAATAATGAATATGGTTGTACAAATTTTTATAATAACATCGTAGTATATAGAATATATTGTAGTTATTATTTTATAATAGAAACAACAAAGAAATAAGAAGTGGATGAAGAAAAGAACTTCAAAGAGGTGATGAAATATTTACCACTTCTTCAGGTTCTTCCTTTTTATTTGATCAAAAGGGCTCATTAAGTTGGATTTATGACCAAAGGAATTCCTCTAGAATGAAGGGAGGAAATTTGGGAGGAAATTTTGTTTAGGCTTGTCTGAGCCAAATGGCTTTGTAGGTGTGATATTTAGAGAATATTAAGTGCCCATTTATAAGAGAGGTGAGGGTTACTTTAGGAAAAGATTGAAATATTGTTTTATAATAAAATTATTTTATGTTTATAATGGATCAAAAATAAATTATTTAGATGCTAAGGTGGGTATCAGCCTAAAACCTCTCAACCAAAAAGTTTTAGACAGGTTTAGGTCATCATATTAACCTTATCTATTAGATTTAACTCTTAGTTAAATAATTTGACATTTACAATGTCTCCTTGTTTTTTTCTATTTTATGGTTAATAAACATACTATAACATTCCAAGAGAACTCCATGTGGTTAATTATTAATATATATAATCTTATCTAAGTCTTTTGTCTGAACCTTATATTTTTAGTAATATTATATCAATTAATAATATAGTATTTTTTTCAAAACTCAATTATGTCAATTTTGACACTCTTTAGTATTTGGTTTTTGTGAAAATCTTAATAGTATGATTAATTCGAAACAAATTATTTAATAAACCCTGAAATGTAATATTAACCTATAAAATTAGTGGATTTCATCAAAAGTATCAAATTACAATTATTTGGATATTTATAATATCAATTATTTTAATAATACATTAATAAGGTAATTACTGTATCGTCGTTGTGTCATAAATAAATTAAATTATTTAATGTTTAAAAATTATAAATAAAATACCATTATTTAGAAAATATTTTAAGCTTTCTAATGAATATTTATAGTATGATTTATCTTATGTATAACCTTATATTAAAAATAGTTTTGTTATTAAACGTTGAATTTAACTCTTTTAACTCTTCTATAAATAAAATAATAATAAATGCCTTAGTCTAATCCATGTGGAACCAAGAGGTTCATATTTTATTCATAAGGCTGTTTTTGGTCGAATTTTACTTATCTAACAGAATTAAAACATGTGTTAGGGTAATTATGATATCATTTTTCCTTAATTTCCCTATTAAATTTTAAACGTGGTAAATAAAAGACAAAATTTAATATTCACCAAAATTATTATCATCTTACTAAACCACATTTTACTTACTGATATTAACCATGTCCCTCGTATTTTTGAAATTCAACTCACAGTAGTGGTAAAATTAAGTTTTATGCAAATTTGGAAATGCTCCAAAGAGGTGGGTAAAAGACAGTAAAAAGTTCAACACAATTTTTATATATCTAAACTTCTTATAAAATGACTCCAATGAATTATATTGAACTTATATTGGTATTATGTATATTTTTTGACATAAAATAAGTTTAAATAAAATAAAAAATTATTTAAATAAAAAATACAATTTTAACCAATAACGTTGTGTTTTTCACTAATCTTCAAAAATTAAATGTTTTCAGTAAAATACCAAAAATACATGTTAAGATAATTTTAATATTACGAGTTAAAAAATGAATTCTCTTTTGAAAAATAAATTTTATAAAATTTCAAAAAGTGGGTATTACTAATCATAACGGCTAGTTTGATTGGTCGCGGTGTGTTAGAATCTCAAAGTTGCGTAGAATGAAACCTAATGTATTATTCAAGCTGAAACCTACCGTGGATGATTGTGGTGTTACATTCTCCCCCACTTAAAATAATTTCATCCTTGAAATTTCTATAATATTACTACATAAGAAGATTCGAGTGGTTCTTCATCATAAGTTCCTCAGGTTCCCATGTTGCCTCTTTCATCTTATGATTTTTCTGTAGAACCTTAACCAGACGAGTCGTCCAGTTTCTCAGCACTTGTTCTCTGGACTCAAGAATTTTGAAAGGCTCTTCACAATAAGAGATATCATGTTCCAGTTCAATTTCCTCTTAGGTGATTACATGTGTTGCATCATGCAAGTTTTTTCTTAATAGTGATATGTTGAACACATCGTGGAATTTAGAGAGACTTAGAGGCATTTCCAAACGATAAGCTATAACTCCAATTAATTCTAGAATTTCGAAAGGTCCGATGTACATGGGACTCAATTTACCCTTCATTCTGAAATGTATAACACCCTTCCATGGAGATACCCTTAATAAAATATGTTCTCCTACTTAAAATTTCAAATCCTTCATTCGGTTGTTGGCATAACTCTTTTTCCTACTTTGGTATACTTTAATGTGGGGTTGGATAACCTTCTTATCTTCCATTACTTCCTAAACAAGTTCTAGGTATATGAGTTTTCTTTCACCAACGCCATCCCAACATGTTGGTGTGTAACATCTCTTTCCATATAACGCTTCATATGGTGACATCTGAATACTTGAATGGAAGCTATTGTTATAGGAAAATTCTACTAGAGGTAAATATTGATCCCATGTACCTTGAAAGTCAAGTAAGAAAGATCTCAACATGTCTTTTATGGTTTGAATAGTCCGTTCTGATTTTCCATCAGTTTGAGGGAGGTAGGCAGTGCTCAAACAAAGTTCAGTATCTAGGGCCTTCTGGAGACTTTCCCAGAATCTTGATGTAAAATGGGGATCACGATAAAAAACAATCGATATGGGTACTCCATGAAGAAACAATAGGGAGAATAAATCCCTTGTTACCCAATTACTCTAGTTGTTTCTTTAGTTCCACTAATTCCACAGTGGCCATTTTATAAGGGGTATTTGATATGGTCCTTTAACATGGAATTAAATCAATGGAAAAAATAGTTTCTCATTCTAGAGGATGTCCAGGTAAATCCTTGGAAACAAATCAACATATTATTGCACAATAGTTACATCCTCTATTCGAACATTCTTTTCCTCACCCATAGTTATTTCATTATATTCTTCCCCAATAAATGAATTTAGTAGAGCTACATGGGGCGGATCTAGATAATAATTAGGTGGTGACATTTCTACTCTAAAGATAAGGTACTCCTTATCATCATCAAAAATTGTAACATCCTTCTTCTTATAAAATTTTTTAACCTCATGGTTAAAAAGCCAATCCATTCTTAGGATTATATCAAATTCAATCATGGGTATAATGATGATATCTGTAGATAAAGAACATTTATATTCCCTAATGGGAACTGATTCACAAAACATTATTGTGATGATACTTCCCATAGGTGTTTTGGCTGACAACCCAGTTGTTATGTAAAATTGAAAATATCTAATTTTATTATAAAAGTGGGAATATATGACACAATACGATGATCCAGAATCAAATAAAGCATTGGATAAACATGAGGAAACCATTAAATTACCTACCACCACATCTTTCAGAGCTTTAACCTCAGTAGTAGTGATCACATAAGCTTATCCTTTCTCCCTTGGTTGTTTCTGAGGTAAGTTACTTTAGCTCTCAGGGCATTCATTTGTATAATTCCCGTTTTATCTACAATTGTAGTATTCAACATTGGAAACCTCTTTCCTCCCATTATAATCATGTGCTTGGTGCCCCTTTTCACCAAACATGTAATAGACTCCCATTCCCTTTAGAAAAGTACATGGGTGTTTCTTCCCAAATTTAACATAAGATGGATATTAAACTTTTCCCTTCTTCCCCTTATTTCAATTTCTAGAGTGTTCAACATATCTCTTCTTCTCCTACTTTTCTATAAATTTGTATCACTTAGAGAATTATTTTTCTATATTGATAGTGCATGAGATAATATCTTTTTATGATTAGAAGTATTGTTAGACTAATGCTCGATGGATAAATGGTTTTAACACATCAAATAATCAACTAATCTTACTCCTTGGATTACGTATATAATATTCTGCATGCCTTGCTATCCATGTAAAGTTACTCTCATATTTTGCGATATTCTCATCCTCCTTTTGCCTCAAACTCAGAAATTGTCTTCCCAAATCCACTTTATGGTCACGAGGAAAGTATTTTTCTAAGAAAATATCTTTAAACTCCATCCATTCCATGTTTGATACGTCTTCATATTCCTTTGTGTTTTGAATTAATGACCATCATTGATCTGCATCTCCCGTGAGGTGATAAACATCCATGAAAACTTTTTCCATTTTGCTACTCCCCAAAGCATGGAGTATTTTCTCTAATGAACTTATCCATTGCTCATCTACTAACGAATTTTTACTCCTATTGAATATTGGGGGTTTTTGCCTCATGAAGCAGTCTACCATTGATCCTCTACATTGTGAATTAGGGTGCTCTATCTGGGTAAGGTTATTATTCATACCCTGAGAGAGTTGTCCCAGTATGGTGATAAGCTAATCATCACCAGTCGCATCACCATCTCCACTATAATTATCTTGAGTAGGAGGGAAATCCCTATATGTATTACTTACATTGATATGGTTTCCATTCCTTCTACTAGGTGCCATTTCTAAACAATGGCGTACACTAGATTAGTTTATGTTTTTCAATACATAATTCCAAACATGTAAAAAACTTAACATAAATTGAATAGTTTATGGAAATAATCCATAATCATAAAAATGTTTTCTTAGAAAAAGTATATACTCATAAACACTTAAAAATTATTTGTAAAGAAAATGAGAATTTTCCTAAACATATACCCTAGGAGTGTCGTAACCAAGAGTGAAACAAGACCCATTGTCATGCATCAGTTCCTGTTCGAGTCTAGATAAAAGCGATGTTTTCAGGTTTTACGTCTAGGTACAACTATACTAGAGCCACCTCTACCTACTTATATCCAGATAGGGATTTATTTCGTGGCAAACCCACAAAATCCCAACAATACAAAAATTATAGGAAGTTATTCTACACTAATCCTCAAAGTATATACCAAGGTTATGTTTTCTAATCAGAGTTTTTCTAAATATAGTTTCCAAGGTTTGTACTGAACATACTCTGATATCAACTATAACACCCCGACCCTAGTTACCTAGAGTTAGTGCATTATTACATAACATTGGCATGATCACAAGGTATCAAATCCCAATAGACCGATTTGTTTAGTAGCCTTGGAAGTACTAGATACATTCATAAGTTTTACATTACATCATAATATAAAAACATCCAAAACATTTTGTCCCCTTTTTAACACACTTATATCCTTATCATATCCCTGCAGTTCAACCATAAAATACTTCTTAACATCCTCAAAAAAATAAAACATAGAAAGTGGTGAGATCAGATGGTTAGTAAGGATAAAAATATACCAGAAACTTTCATAAATAAGAATAAACATTTAAGGGAATGTATAACACTAAAAAACACCTTTTAAACATAAATTTCAGCATAATATGGAAAATATAAAATCAGATAATTTCATTTAATTATTCACATGGACATTCTACTAGTCTAATAATCACATGCACTATCCAGAGCCACATTTATATTGACGGAATGCATAATGTCAGACTTCATAACCACATAGTCAAGGCCCTGTTACATGAATACAAAAACGATTCTGTTAAGGCCTTATGCCATGACACTAGTTTGTCTCACGAGACCTTCTGATCCATTGAGGGGCTATATCAGGCTTCACCCATCACTTACTAAGTCCAATTCATTCCTCATATGAAAACATTTAAACATAACATAAACATTCATATTAAAACTAGAATACGAAATGTCAATACTTTATCCATAATCAATGATTGGTATAAAAATAACACATCCATAGTAAGAAATATCACAAAACCATCAATACAATATAGAATATTTGTATCATAATAAATCAACCTCGATCATGAATAATATCCCGAAAAAGATGTTGACATAGTTGAAAATGATCAGTAAAAATCTTTGATGGAAATATCCCTTTTTCATGAAATCATTTAAAAGTAACAAAATTTATAAAGTAATTAATTTAAAAGATAGTTTTGAATAAAAGTGCCCTATACCACTTTGAAACTTTTGAAAGGAATCAACATTCTAAAACATTCATGCCCATATAAATGAATCCATAAAACCATTTTGAAAACATGGACATTAATGATAAAGTTTTAGAAGAATAAACAATTAAAACAATTAAAATGATGTTTTAGTAAAAACTCCCTTAAGAAGAATCCCTTTGAAAACTCTTTTTATGAAACATGTAGATGGATAATAAATCTGTCCCAGTAGATACTTACGTAAAACCAACCTCGGAAAATAAAGAGTTTGTAAAATTAACCCTTACTTTGTACTTTTCCTTGTTCGAGGGTATTCTAACCTCCTGTATAATAGTTAAATCATTGTTATTAAATAATATAATAACCATATAAGTAAATATTATATCATATATGACATTCTAATATTACTTTGTTAATAATATTTTTGTATTATCATTATTTCAGGTGTTAACTGATTCGTTTTCCTTTATAAGTTTTGTTACGTAAGCCATGTTTGTTATGGATAGGATGTATTTGATTCATATCCAAAATTCTATTAAGTACTTAAACATTGTTTTTTATCATAAAAAGAAAATTATTCTTGAATGATTACGATGGGGAATGAATCTCATCGCGTTCATGGAGACGACAGTCTGTAGGTATGCACGAGCGACAATATCATTAAATTTAAGGTGAAATCGTATATAATTGAATGGTATATCATATATACATAATCATTAATATTCTATATTTATTATTTACATCAATTATATTTCATTATTATACCCATCTAAATAATTAAGTGTTTTAATAACAAACTACACCACAACGTGGAGACAGTAAGTCGTACGTACGCAGGTATGGTGAATTTGTTATTTATATGATGGATAGAAAATGAATATGGTTGTACCATTTTTATAATAATATCATAGTATATAGAATATACTGGATTTATAATTTTAGAATGGAAACAACAAAGAAAGAGGAATTGGAATAAGAAAAGAACAAGAAAGTGGTGATTAAATATTTACCTCTTCTTCGGGTTCTTCCTTTTCATTTGATCAAAAGGGATACATAGGTTGTATTTTTGAACAACGTAAGGCCTCTAAGATGAAGGGAGGAAATTTGAGAGGATATTTTGGGCAGATTTTGTTTGATCCAAATGTCTTTGGAGGTGTGAAACTAAGATAAGGGGAACACTATTGGAAAATGGACCTATCCCCGCGGTTTTAAAACCGTGGGGATAGGTAGCCCTATACCCACGGTTTTTGAAAACCGTGGGAATATGTAAATTTTCAAGACCTATACCCACAGTTTTCCAAAACCATGGGTATAGGGGGGTCTATCCCCACAACACCTATACCCACTGTTTTCCAAAATTGTGGGTATATGGGTACCTATCCCCACGGTTTTCCCCAAAACCGTGGGGATAGGTATGGGATAAAATACATATACCCACAGTAATTAAAAACTGTGGGTATAGGTTTCCCATGTGTGTGCGGGGAATTTTTTTTCCACAGTAATTGTTTTTTTGGCGGGAGTCCAATACCCATGGTTCTTCCCTCTATACCCACGGTTTATATAACTATATCTAACTAAATATAAACATATATACACATAGGTGATGTTAGGGTAGTTGTTAGATGCAGTGTTTATAGAAAAAAGGTTGCGGGATCGAGACCCATCGCCTACATTATTTTAGGATCTATACACATGGTTTTGAAATCGTGGGTAAAAGCCTTTGACACCATGGCAATTGGGTAAGTTTCATTGACACGGTGGCTGAACACCTATACCCACGGTTTTGGAAAACCATGGGTATAGGCTTGGGACCTATACCGACGTCTTTCCAGCCCACGGATTTCAAAACCATGGGTATAGCCTATACCAAAAATTTTTGGAGCTATACCCATGGTTTTGGACTCTGGGTATATGCCGGTTTTTCAGTAGTGGAACTACCCTTTTATAAGGGAGGTTAGGGTCACTTTAGGAAAAGCATGAAATATTATTTTATAATAAAATCATATTCGGTTTCTAATGGCTTAAAAAGGAATTATTTTGATGATAAGGTGGGTATGGGTCGAAAAATATTCAACCAATAGGTTTTAGATAGGTATAGGTTATCATATTAACCTTATCTTTTAGATTTAACTATTAGTTAAATTGTTTGACATTTACCATGTCCCTTTGTATTTTTATATTATATGCTTAATAAACCTACTATAGAAATACAAGATAACCTCATGTGGTTAATTATTAATATATATAACCTTATCTAATTCATTTTACCGAACCATAGATTTTTATGAATATTATATCAATTAATAATATAGTATTTGTTTTAAAAACTCAATTATGTCAGTCTTGACACTATTTAGTATTTGGTTTTTGTGAAAAACATAAAAGCATGATTACTTCAAAAAACAAATTATTTAGTCGACCCTAAAATCTCATATTAACCAATAAAATTATTCTATTTCATCAAAAGTCAAAAATTATATATATTTAGATATTTATAATATCAATTATTTTAATCTTTCATTAATAAGGTAAGTAATACTTCATCATTGTGTCATAAATAAATTAAACTATTTAATGTCTAAAAAGAATAAATAAAAAACTATTATGTTTGAATTTTTTATCTTTATAAGGATTATTTATAGTCGAATTAATCTTATGTATAACCCTATATTAAAAATGGTTTAGTTATTAAACATTGAATTTAACTCTTTTAACTCTTCTTTAAATAAAATTATAATAAATGTCATAATCAAATAAAAGTGGACCAAAGAGATTCATATTTTATTCCTAAGGTTGTTTTTGGTCTAATTATACTTATCCAATAGAATTAGTACATGTTTTATGGTAATTATGATATCATTTTTATCACTTAATCACCCTATTTACTTTTAACCTTTTAAATAAAAGTCAAAAGTTATATTCACCAAAAATTATTTTCATCTTATTGAATAAAATTTTACTTACTGATATTAACAGTTTCTCTTATATTTTAGAAATTCAACTAACAGAAGTGGTAAAATTATATTTTATGAAATTTGCAGATACTCCTTAGTGGTGGGTAAAAGATAGTAAAAAGTTCAATAAATTTATTATATATCTATGTTTATTAAAAAATGACTCTAATGAATTACATTGAACTTATATAGGTATTATGTATGTTTTTTGACCTAAAATAAATTTAAATAAAATAAATAATTATTTAAATAAAAAATTCGGTTTTAACCATTAACACATTGTTTTTCACTATTCATCAAAAATTGAAAGTTTTCAGAAAAATACAAAAAATTTATCCTAAGATAATTTCGATATTCCGAATTCAAAAATGAAGTCCATTTTAATAAAATAAAATTTATAAAATTTCAAAAATTTGGTTTTACTATTCATAATGGCTAGTTTGATTGGTCGCGGTTTCTTAGAATCTCGAAGTTGTATACAATGAAAGCTATTATATTATTCAATGGTAAACGTACCGTGGATGCTTGGGGTGTTACATAAAATATGTTTCTATAATATCATAATCAAAATATTGTCTTTTTTAGTATGTTAATATACACTTATCCTTAAATCTTATGATAGGTTTATGTTCTATGGTATATGTTTTCCTATATCTAGTTTACAAGGTTTCTGCTAAACTTCGTCAGATTGTAATTATAATGCCCCACCCCAATATTCCTTGATCTAGTGCCATATATTATTAAATAAGTATGATTAAAAGGAATATAATCCCAATGTATTAATAACTTTAGTAGTTTTTGGAATCCAGATATAGAAATAGAACCCATTTTACAATGGGGATATATAATTACACATAATAAATATGAAAATATAACCAATGGCTTGGGGGAAAAATAATTAAAATATCACTTATTAATAACCTAGGGAAAGGAAAAAAATAAAGCTGAGCTCAAATTATAAGTAAGGATTCATTAAAATAGAGGCTTCCATGATTCAATAATGAATAAAAAATATGGAGATGTAAATAAATGAACAATCATGCTTTTTAATCAATAAACTCAGAATAAAATACATCTATAAATTTTTTCACATTTAAAATAATTTGGATAATAATAACTTAAATGAAATAAATTCTTAATTTAATGATTTCATGTATCTATCACATGAACCACTATACCTTCAAGATATATCTTCAAGAAAATTTATGTCTGTGGGTAGAAAGCTATCTTATTTTCCTTAGAAACAATATCTAAGGGTTTGTCACCAACTGATTTCATCTCAATAAACTATTGGCACATTGAAGGGATTGAATTTAATAATCCATAAACCATGTAGTTAAGGTCCAAAAAATTACTCATATATCAAATAAATTATTAATAAACAACATGCCTTATTAATAAATATCTATATTGAATAAAATATTCAGATTTATCAATATTTCCCTTGTTAATAAAAACACATTCAAAGTAAAAACTAAATATAAAATTGAAATAAAGTTAATGAAATAAAAAATTTAGTCATAAAATAACTTGGATATTTATAAAAAAAATTAATGTCCAATGAAAAATGTTATAATAATGTGATTGTTTCAAAAGAAAGATAACAATAAAAAAAGAGAGTAAGAATGTTCAATAACTTTTACCTCATGGTAATTTCAATGTCAATATACCATTGATAGAATCATTCAAAATGAAACATAAAATAATATTAATAATGAATGAATCATGATATCACATGTCAAATATTATGTATATACACCAAATAAAAGTTAATTCATGCAAAATAATAAATACGTCTCAATGGAATGTAAACTGAGACAAAATGTATTACCTTAAGCTTTCTTTTAGATGAATACACATTAAACTACTGTATAATGATTTTAAGAATGTTATTGAATTATAAAATAATCATAATAATATTTTTAATATCATATATTATCTTCTTCTATTATCATATTACCCAAATTCTAATAATCCTTCATTATTTTCACTATTTTAGGTGTTAATTGCCTAGTTTCTCGAGTATGTTTTGACTAATTATTTTTCTTACTATTAATTACATCACGATTTAATAATCTCCATAATTTTATCCATGATGTAAATATTATATATATTATTCATATATTTATATATTATAATCCATAATGATTGGATATAGGAAATGAAATACATCATTCATGGAGACGGTAGGTCGTACGAATCCATAAACATTGTTTCCATTTTCATTTCATATTAAAAAAATGAAATGTAAATTATAAATATATATATATGTGTGTGTGTGTGTGTGTGTGTGTATTATAATTATAGTATCATATTTATTTCATATATGTCACATATTTTTGTTAAAACCATCCTTAATAAATTCAATGTATAGTGTGAATGAATCACATCGCTTTGAGGAGGAGGTAGTGCACACATCCACAAACGAGGTTATCGTATTCCAAAAAAAATAAAAAACATGAAGGTATGAATTATATAAAAATTAAAAAATCATAAAATATAATAATTATCATATATATATATTATAAACTATAAATACATCATTATCCTCAACTATGAATATTGGTAATGGAAGGACGAACAACATTAGATCGAGACGCAGTAGTCTGTTATACACATGAATGATGATTGCATATCCCATTTTTTGTTAGTTTCTATGATTTAGGTTATATAATTATTAAAAAAACATATAATTATATTTATAATAATTATTATATTATAATAATAAATATATTAAAAGATTTTATGGGGTGAGAAATAAATGAAACAAAAGTTCTCGTTGAAGAAAGTTACCTGTAATTTTCGATAACTTCTTTTGGTTTGCACCAAAGAACATACTTGGGTTGATATCAACAAAAAGTGTTACTTCTATGATTAGGTTATATATTTTTGGGATATATCTAGTAATATTTTGGAATATCCAAATGTCTTGAGAGGTGTTAAAAAATAATGGGGGTGATTTCCCTTTTATATTGGAGGAGGAGTGACATTCTTGTAAATATAAAAAGGTAAACACTATTGGGAGGTGTACCATTCTTCACGTGCCTTAAATAATGATTAAAATTAAGTAAATTATGGTATATGTTCTAAATATTTCCATATAATTTATTTTCGGAATGTTTTTAGGTAATTGTTCCCTTTCAGTTTAAGGTCGGGTTCCTTGTTAAGCTAGTTTTTCTATTAATCACAGTAATTAATTTTCACTGAATTCACTAATAATTATCATAAAACATTAAATTGACGATATTATAAATTATAAATTATTCTTGTTCCAAATATATAATCAAATTTTTAAAATTCAAACCATATAAGTGTATGAAATTAATTTAAATTTAATCCCATATATGGGGTGAGGAAGCAGGTTTTGAAAGTGAAAATGTTGAAAAGATCACTATGATTTTATATCAAATTAAATATAAAAATTATTCAAATGAAATTATTTGTATTAATATATTTATAATTTATTTAATAATATTTTAAAACCAAGTAAAATATAATTTAATATTATAAATATTTTTATGAAAAGTCGGTTTTCAATTAAAATTCAGTATTTTTCTCTATTCATCAAAAAATGAAACTTCAAAGAAAAATACCAAAATCTCAATCTAAGATAAATTTAAAATTACTCAATAAAAAATGAAGTTTATTATTACATATAAAATTTATTTATTTCCAAAATTTAATTTTAAAATACATAAAATAATAAATTGTTTCAAAACCACCTTTAGAAAAATATTACTTTTATGCATAAATTCGAATTGTTCATATCTTATAAATTTCAAACCTATTGAATGAATTTAAAAAAATAATTTTTTGAATATAATATATATGTATATATATAATTAAAATAATACACTAATAGCAATTATTCTATTTTATTATGACATAAAGACTTTTTGGGCATAAAAATAATTTAAAAAACATTTCATTTACATTCAATCACTTTTTATTTTCTTTTATAATTAATTTTTTAAAAATGAATTAATTTTTTATTTTTATAAACAATATATTTTCATAATTTAGTTAATTCTATTCATAAATTCTAATTTAATGTCTATAAGGTAATTTTCATTTTAAATAATAATATTAATAGTATTCAATAAAACTCAGTCTAGAGAGTAACAAAAGCCATTGAATAAAGATGTTATTGTGTGTAATGTATGTTAAATTTAGGGTTCTATGTAGTGTAATCTAAAAATAGTGTTTCATGTAAAACAAGTTAATATAAAATTTTCTTGTAGTGTAAACTTATCTTGGTGTTTGGTATAAAGTAAGCTTACAACAAAATTTAATTTATTCTAAAATAAAAATATTGTAAAGTCTTGGTGTGTTACATTGGAAATATAAAATTGCATATCATAAAAACATTTTTGAACTTTCATATTATTATTGATAACATTTTTAATATCCCAAGGAAAATAAAACATATTAATGTGTGATATTATATTCTATGTAAGGGTTATGCACAATAAATGTTATTATGAGAAAATAAAGAATAATCAAAATTCAAAGGTAAATAAATAAAAACACATTCCAATTAATCAATAATTGAGCACAATATTCATCCATGGATAATATCAATGCAGTAATATCTGGGATAATAATTTTAATAACTAAATTTCCAAAGAATTTAATGCATTTTATTGGATTTTTTGTTCTCAGAGATAGTGATATCTATAACCTAAATACCTTTCACCAATATAGTTTAAAACTATGGGTACATACCAATTTAATGAAAGCTTACTAGTTTGTGTCATGAGATCTATCAATTCATTAATGGTATATAAAATTCCAAGCCCCACCCAACACTACATGTCAAATTCATTCCACATATATTGATTTATCAACTAAATCAATGAACAATATACCTTATAAATTAATATCGGTATTGATTAAAGAATACATAATAACAAAAATTCTCCAGGTAATCAAATAACATTAAAATTTAATCATCTTTTTTTAGAAATGGAATATAGTTTATGAAATAATTATAACCATTATATAGAGTATATGAATATTTAATTGAAATTTAATGTTTAATGATCATAAGAAAGATAACATTTCAAGATAATGTTATTAAACAAAAAATTAATAAGTAATTTAATATAACCATCAATTCATTAGAAATATTGGTTTCGAAATAAATTCATGCATTTTTAAAAATTAATGAGAAATATTAAAATATGATTTATCAAAAGTGGTTTATCTGAAAAAACATTAAAATTATTTATAATAAAGTAAAGGTATTAAAACATTTATGGTGTTGGGACACCCTGTTAATGTCTCATAATTTAAAAAACATTTGTTTTAACTTCTATGAAGAATATTGAAAATGACCACTTTGGGAAATTTTGTTTGTACTGTACCTTTAATAATAAGAAAAATTAAATTGTAAATTAAAATATATTTTATAAATAATTTTTTAAGTAAAAATAGTTTCTATAAAATTATTTTCAAAATATAGTTATAGAAGAAAAATATAGCTGATCAAGGAGAAAAATAAAATTAGAATTTCTTTAAAACATTCATCATGAAAGAGTAACATGAATCTAATAACTATTTATCATGAAAAAATAGATATTAATTTTAAATAACTAAATGTGGAATTATATTCGTCACATAAATTTAAATAGTTGCATATTATGAAATATGTATCCACTGAGTAGAAATTGAGATGAAATCTCTTACCTCATGTTTGATTTTTCTTATATAATCTATACCCTCCTATATAATAAGTTTAATTTTATTATTCTTACATAATAGAACCATATTTATATCTTTAATATCACATATCATCCATTGATAACATTTCATCACCCATTTGTTAACAATATTTTATTATCCTAATTTTGTGCGTTAACTGCATCATTCTTCACACATGTTTTGATTTGGTAGTCTTGGTCATTGATTTCATTATAACGTTTAAATCATCTCATGAATATTATTAGACATATAAAAATCATATATATTCAATATAAATATATTTATAATCATTCAAAAGTATAGATATAGAAAAATTAATTGCACCGTTCATAGGGTTGGTAGGTTGTACGTATGCATGAACTTTGTTTTCACTTTTCAACAGATGGAATTCAAGAAAAGTGATTAATAATTATTATTTAAATATAATTATTAAATATTTTATATCAAATATATTAATTAAAAATTTTATTATTACCATACACATAATGCATAATTGAGGAATGGATCACATCACTTCATGGGGATGGTAACCTACATATACGCACAAATGACGTTATCATTTTCCAACATATTAAAAGGTAAAAAACATTATAATATGATATTTAAAAAATAATTTTTATATCATTAATAAATTATTTATACTCATTAGTTATATCTTTATAACCATCAATGTATTTTGGGGATAAAAATGATTTACATCGCTATGTGGAGATAATAAGTCGTACGTACATACAAGCAATGCTTTCGCTTTTCATACGATGGAAAATAGATGAAATATGGTTTTACCATAATCATAATAACACCCCTATATATTTATCAAACTATATTTAATTATTTATGATGGATACAATACATTAATATGGAGTAAAATAAGAAATAATCTTAAAAGAGTTGGTAAAGACAATTATTTCTTATTTAGTGGTCTTTCATTAGATCTCTTCTTAATGGAACAAGGTTTGAAATTTTTGAATGTAAAAAACCTTTTGAATTTGTATAAGGATTTTTAAAAGAGTAATGAGAGTGGGTTGTTAGAGATATATGTCTCAATGTGGGGTTAAAATTGAGAGGTAGTGTCCATTTACAAGAGGGGGATTCATATAATTTCATAATGTATTAAATAAAAATAAATTATATTTTGATTCCAAATGTTTAAAATTTTATATAATTAAAATATATTATGAATATTAGTTGTAATAATATATTATAATAAAATTTTGACATGTTTTGGATTTTTTTCATCTTATTTTCAAATTGTATCCACAATTAACCATTTTAATAATTATCATAATATTATTGTTTTCTACACCTTGAGGGTCATGAATGTTACTATATAAGGAAAAATAACTATAAATGGAAATTTTATATAGTTTAAAACCATATCCCATTCATTTGAATGAATATAATATTTTTATGTATTTTAAATCATTTAATAAAACATCAATTATTATAAAATTTCATTAATGTCATTTTTAACACTATTAAATTAATTTTACATTAAATATATCAATAAAAATATAAAATTTTAATATAATATTAGAAAACTATGAAAAAAAATGAATATAAATCTATAAAATTATTTTTATACATTAATTAAACAATATTATATCAATTTTAATATTTTTAAAAAAATTTATCTTATTTTTATATTATTTAAATAAATAACGTGCCGATATTGCACAGGCATATAAGGTAATTACTTCATCCCAAAAAATATGAAATAAATTACCATGATAAAAAGAAATTTATATTTTAAATGAATATTTTGACCTGAAACTATGTTTTTTTATCCAAATATAAAAAATTTAATGATAGTATAACAAAGAGAATGACATTTTTGGCTTTCCTTTAAAGAAAATAATATAGAGGTCAAAATCAAGGGAAAATGAAAGAAAGAAAATATATTAAACTTTTTAATGGTATATGGGCAATGTAAAAACATCTAGTTAAAATAATTCAAGTGTTAGAGTCATTTTTGAGTCCTTTGCATTTTATTTTCAGCCTTAATTACCTAATTTACTGTTTATTATAGTGAAAAAATTTCAAAGGTTACTATTAATAATAGTGAAAAAATAGACCTATATAGAAAATTTGAACTGAATAATTCAAAATACGGAATCTATTTTACAAAATTAAAATTATATAAGTTTCAAAATTTAATTTGAAATAAAATCCACAAAACACGATGTATACCAATATTTTAAATATATGCCTTTTATTAAGTACAAAGTTGTTTTTATACTAAATTGAAGTATAGTATTTATTAAAAAGACTATAATTGATTTATTAATAATATAATATAACTGCTTTTCTTTAAAACTATTTTAAAATAAATTGTAACATTATAAATACTTGAATAAAAAATATAGTTCTAAATGAAGAGGAGTATTTTTCACAAGTCATTTGAAAAATAAAACTTTTCAAATAAATATCAAAAATTTATTGAAAGATAATTTTAATATGATGATTTATAAAAATATTTTCATTTTATAAAATACATTTTCTTAAATTATATGAAATTAATTATATTATTTCCTCACAAAAATATATAAAATTCATTTTTAAAGAAATCTTTGTTTTGAAGAATAAAATGAATATAATTAAATTTGAGTGTTTATTAATAAAGAATAATTAAATAATTTTAAATATTATAAACATTATAAATAATTCATAATAGGGTTACTCTTATTCATACCATCCAATTAAATGGATAGGTTATAACGATCATATTTAAATAATATTTTTTCAATTATTGTTTAAGATCGGTGTTGCATGTTGCATATTATACCAAACATAGTGTTATTTTAAAATGTATAGTTGTTGCCTTATCGCTAGATGAATAAATTTCAACCCCATATTGTGAACATTTTCTCTATAATTAGGTTCTGAAATTTAAAAGTTCCTTTGTGGTAAACCCACATCATAAAATAGGGTAATAAAACACCAATGTAAAAATTAGGAAAGGGAAGTATGATTGTCACAAAAAAAACTAAGATTCAAAATATGAGAAAATTAGTGAGAAGTTAAAATATAAACATAGAGGATAAAAATAACTCCCAATGACTAACAGATAGTGATAAATAACATGGTAAGAAGAATGTTAACCTCAATAAAACTGTAAATTTATGATGATTTAAATTTCAATTGATTCATTGAAAAGTAAAATAAGCAAACAATTTTTTTATTCAAAGGTATATTTTTTAAATTCAAGGGATTATTTTACTATCCAAATAAAAAATAAATAAAATAAACTTACATGGTGTTTTCCATTTCATAAGAAGAATCTCGTCCTTTGGTTTTGCTTCGATTTATTTTTGCATATTCTCTATAGCCCAAAAATGTATATTCGAGATAAGTTTTTCCATTCCCAAAGTAATTTTAAATAATAATAAGACCCATAAGTAAATACATTGATCTCTAAATATTTAATATCCCCAAAATGGTAATCACATTTTATCCAATATGATAAATAATAATTTATCCTAAAACAAAAATATCAAAATTTCAACTTATTCTATTTCATAAATAGATAACAATGATTATCTTCTAGAATATGTTTGACCAAATATAAAGTCAAAAAATTTATAAAGAATGTCACTAGACTTATAAAATAAACATAACATTAATCTCTCACACAACATAAAGTATCTCAAATTTTCACTTACTAGATATGTGAATTCCTCGATCATAAATTCCCTTGAAACATACTACTAACTTGAATCACCATGAAATCCTAATGAAAACATAACCACTTCCAAAACATAAATTTATTCGGATTCTGTATATAAAATATTATATTATCAAATATATACCATGATACCAAAATATAGTAAAATTCAACATAAATTAAATCAAATTAAAATTATTAATATTTTTCATGGTCCTCAAAACTATCATATTTACATTATCAGTTTCAATCTTTTATTTACCCCAACTAAAAATTATTAAATAACAATCAAGAACATATTAATGATTTTCAATCCACTACTCCATGTATTCTCTAAATATATCACTTCATAACTAAATCAATTTTCTAGGTTATTAGTACAATTTAAAATATTCTTCAAAATCCTAAATGTAAACTTATATATATAATAATAATTTTATATTTCATAATTATTATAACTAAAATATCATTGATAAAATTCTTAAATACAAATATTCCAACAGGACAATCATTTAACAATGGTTGTTGTAATAGAAAAATAATGACCATCCCCCTTTGATTCTTCTATGGTAAGTTCTCATGATTCATAGTTCATTGGTTTGAATAATTTCCTATCAATTTACTATTAAAACACTAAAAATTAGTGGTTTCTTTCTTACCCACACATTCCTATTCCTAATGTACTTTTTCTCTACATATGATGCAAACTCTCATTCCATTCAAGAAAGTACCAGGGTGTTTCTTCCCATAATTATCATATATGTGAAGTATCATCCTTCCCTTATTTTTCATTACCAAATTTATTTTTCCTTGGTGCTCTTTCATCCTATACATCTCTTTATTTTTTCAAAAAAATATATGAATTTAATAATTCTATTTCCATCCTAATTAAAAATGATACCCTATCATCATATGATGAAAACAACCAAATATACTTGTTCTTTTTATAAACTCATATTAATTTTATAAAATAATATATCAATATTAGTTTCTAAATTATGTATGTATTCTGACACATTCTTAGATATTAATGTAATGTTATCCTTATACTTTACCATAATTTTTTATTTTTTCAATGATAATGTGAAGAAGTTCCTCCATATTTTATCTCATTATTCCTAAAGGAATTTTTTTATTGAAAATGAATTCAAAAATTTTCCATTCCATACTTTTTATTTATTTATTCTCTTTAGTTTTTTGGTTCAATGACGACCATTAAATTTCATATCCTTTCAAAAATTATAATACAAGAGTAACATTTTTTCATTATAACATCCTAATGTTTGGAATTGTAACACCCCAGGTAAATAAAGATTATGACATCTTTATATTTATCCATATTTGTGAGTCAAATATTAATATTACTTTAAAGGGGATGTTATGCTTGATGGCGTACCCAATACGCAACAACGAGTTTCTTAGGAATCAGACGTTGCACTCTAATAGTAAAATAATATTATTTAAAATGGTAGTTAAAGCCTAGCCGTTGTAATGGAGGGAATGAACAGAACTAACCACAAAATGATTATATATGTTTGTCAAATATTTTTACTTTTTACAATAAATGTTAGAGGATTAAAAATGCGAATGAATCCAATTTTAAGCGTAAACATTCTAATATTCTTTAAAAGGACGATTAACCGCCTTTTGATGGAGAACCACTTTTAAATCCACTTTTTGACAATTTAATGTGTTATATTTGACAAAATAAAATTCTTCTTTAGAATCGGGACATCAAAATTTACTTTGTGTAAATGTTTGGTATTTTTCCGAAAAAGATCAATTTTTAATGAATAGTGAAAATGTTGTATTTTAATTCAAAACCACTTTTTAATATAATTTATTTATATGATTATATTATCTTTTGAATTGGTTTTACCATTTAATCCAATAGTGGTCGATGGAATTAATTTCACTTTGAAATCGGACTTAAACTGGTGTCAATCTTTTGATGCTTTTTGTTTCATAAAAACATGCTATTTGTTTTGACAGCGGGAATTAATTATTAAATTAATTAATGCAAAATTTATTTTTTTAAGTTTTTAAAATAGACATCATTTTTAAATTCGGAATATCAAATATAGCTTAGGGTGAATTTTTGGTAATTTTCTGAAAAACATCAATTTTTTATGAATAGTGAAACCACTAAGTGGTAGTTATAAAAACTGATTTTCCGTTTAAATGAAATTTGTCTACCTTTGTGTTTTGAATTTCAAAAATCCGACATACATGGTTCTCATTAAGAAGTAAAATGTGGTTCAATGGGATTAAAATATTTTTTTGGTGAATAGTAACTTATTAAGTTTTTAATCGCGATTAGAGGTAATTGGTGTAGTTTAAGTTAAGAATAATGTTTTAATAAACTAAAATGACCTAGAAACAAGTCCTACCATAATTTTATGTTTCATGGACGACCAGGAAAATCCATGGGTCAACTTGGGGACCCCATGGAGCCACTTTGTTTGGAAAATGACATAAATACCTTTTTATTTAATGATAGAGTAAAAATGACACAAACATGAGATGTTTTACTAAAACAATTTTTACATGGGGTTATAAAAGTCAGATTTTTTACTATAAATATTCATTGGAAAGAAAAAAATATTTCCTACATCATAGTATTTTTTTATAAATTTTAGAAATTAAATAAATTAAATTATTTATGACATCATGATGATGCAGTGATGACATCATTATTTAACAATTTAAATAAAATGGAAAGATAATGTAATATCTAAGACCTACACAAGTCAAAAACATATTTGATGGGTGGATTTCAAACCCTTATCACCTTATCCACGAATTATTTCAATGTGGGACCTTTTAAATCGGATACTCATTTTCAAATAAAGTAACATTTGATTACTTTCCAAGAGTTCCCCTCCTCTCCTCTTATAAAATGCCCCCAACTCTACCTATTTACCCACACCTCTCAAGCCTTTGGCTTGGCCAACCTCGGCCCATTTCATCTCTCCACATCCCTCTCTAACTTCTTGAAGCCTCACTTTGGGCATAATCCTTTCCAAGGAAGCCTTTGAGCTCAAATCAAAGGAAGTTACCCGATTTAAAGGTAATGTCTTCACTTATGTTCTTTTGTTTTATTTTGCTTCTCCAACCCCGTAAACTCTTTTTATTCTTTTATTTTGTAACAATTACAGTATCTTCAATATACTATTATGTTGTTATAAGAATTATTCGAGCTACACTTACACACACCTACATCTAATGGTTAAAGAACATACTGTTTCTGTGGAGGGCGAATTACTGCCTCCCGAAACGATGATTGTTCAACATTATTCTAACACCTTGAAAGGTGGCCATTAAGATGAAACTATATTTATATATGATATCTAATATTTTTATGTTTTACTTAAGCTTCTGTATTTTTCATTTACGTCATACCTTTATGGTTTCCATTATGGGTAAACGTGATATCATCATTTAAGGAAGTGCGGACTACCTCCCCCTCAAAGTGATTTGATTCGTTAATACCATATGTGGTACGTATAAAGGATATATTTAATGATATTATATATTATACCACACTGGAATTAAAATACTATTATGTATCATTATGTTTTAATTCCATTAAATATGAAATAGAAATGGAAGTAGCGTTCATGCATACGTACGACTTACCGTCTCCATGAACGGTGCTTTTCATTTCACAACTCTAAATGTTATGTAATATAATAAATTAATTAATATACTGGATATATATGATATATATGATATCTACATCATGAATACAACTCTGGATATAATGAACCATTGACCACATGAACAACATGTAATTGTAAGAAGTCCACTTTCGACTTAAGAACCAAATATCGACAAAACAAACATTATTAACTTAAATGATTACATAATGTTTATGATATTGTAATAAGTGATATAAAAGGAATAATTAACTTTAATAAGGTTCTTAAGGAAGTTTAAATTAACTCATGTTTATTATTTAGGAGATTAAAGAACGATCGAGTCAATTCGGACCCGTGGTATGGGATCTTACTCCTCTCTTTCTTTTTAAGTACACTCTTTTATGTCATTCCTTCTAAAGCTCATATTTCTTGTTACTGGGATGTTCTTTTATATTACTCTTACTTTAATTTTTATGTTCATATGATGAGAGACCATATTCTCTCTCATGAATCCATTTTGGAAGTTTTGAGTGGCGCCGTTAGGCTGCCAAATTTTCGTAAGAGATCTAACCTCTCTCTTTCTTTTAAAGTACTCTCCTTTATGTCACTTCTTTTAAGCTCCTTTTTGTTATGTTGGGGGATGTTCTTTTATATTAATATTTCTATAAAACTTATGTTAATATGATGAGATACCCTATTTGATCTCATCAATCCATTTTTTTTTAAGTTTTATGTGGCGCTGTTAGGCTGCTGAGTTTTCGTGAGGGATTTTTCATCTCACTTTTATTCCAGTGAGATTTATGCTACATTTGCCACAATTTCCTTTGAGTGGTGTATGTACTGCCCATTATTTTACCCATTGTGTAATGTACTTTCATTTATGAGTATTTAAATCAATGTTGTATTGTCCTTCTTTCACGGGGTGCATGTCTCGAAAGATACCCATGTCGGTAAGGGAACCTTTCAAACTCCTCTTTTTGTAAAAGACTTATTTTGTTATGTCTTTTAATTCACATAATATTATGTTGGGATATTTTCTTCTATATCCTTATTGATTTAAGTATTATTTCCAAGTGATGAGATACCACTTTTTATCTCTCATCAACTCGTTTTCTGAATTTTGTGGTGACGCTGTTAGGCCGTCAAATTTTTGCAGGGGAACTTCTTAACCCAAATTTGATTCTTTGGGATAATATTGTACTCATTGAATATGTCATACTATGAATATGTGTGAATAACCTTTGATTTTTTTACACTTAATATCAACTTATATTGGGTGTATTCATTTTTCACACATAATTATGTAATTGATTTATCCTTAAACCAATGATACCGTATTTGTAAGGGTCTTCGTCTCAATCTCATTTCATTGAGGCACATTTTTGTTTTATACACAATTTTCTTTAATACAATGTGTAAACACCTTTGACTTTAACGTTTATTCAAAAGGAATCTTTTTTCTATGAAGCGTTTTACTAAATGACAAAAAAGGAATGTTTCTTTTAACGTACGGGGTGACAATGGCCTTTTCTGCCGCCACGAGTATTATTTGATCTTTGGATTCCTCAACAAGCTATAATGTTTTCAAAATAAAATAAATACCATATACTCTTTTATGTATTTTGTTATTGAAAATGGTTTTGCTAAAGGATTCTTTTTTTCAATATACTTAAATGATATATTGTGATTGAAATGTGGAAATGTTATCATTTCTTTATATTGGTTTTATGTGTTATAATTTTATAATGGTACTTGGACATTTTACGGGTGGTTACGTGATAAACCTTATGATGGGTGGTGCCGTGAATACCAGGACGGGTGGTTACGTTATAACCTCCAATGCATTGGGTATGGAAGTCGGCCGTATGGATATTCCATTAAGTATGTATGGAAGTTGTCCGAATGGCTATTCCATTAAGTGATATGTGTGGAAGTCGACCTTATGGTTATTCCACTTAAGTATGTTTATATACCAAGTTATCTTTATTTGTTATGTGTTCTTTATATGGGTTTTATGGTAATATTTTGGTTACAGAAGGGTAAGTAATGAACTTTTATTCAGTGAAGAGTTTTTACTACTTCGAAAAGGTGAAAAGTATTACTTTGATAAAGTATACATGGTTTACTTGTTGTTTTAAAAAACTAACAGTTTTCATTCTTTGTGTATCCCTTACTGAGATTTTTATGATCGTCCCAAGTTTTTGAAATGTTTTTCACAGGACTTAACGTGGAATAGGGTCAAGGATGGGATCAAGGGAAAGTCATGCTACCTAAAACATGGAACTAGAAATGTTTCTTTTTAAGAGTTTTTATTTTATGGAAACTTAGCAGAAGTTTCTACTTTGTAATCTTTTGAGATGTAATAGTTATGTCCTAATTCTCTAAAACTCTAAACCTGAAAATATCCTCAATGTGAATTATTCATTTAATTCAATATTAAGTAAGGTTTAAGTCTGGGGCCTTATAGTTGGTATCATAGGTCGGTTTAGATAACTTTAGAGGTTAGGGTATTCTCTAAGCATAAGTGACATTACCATAATGGTTAGGATTTCAGAAAGAGTCCTAGTTTTAGATAAAGTGAATGAGTAAGTATATCTTAGTGTTTACCTTACTCATTAGTACATGATGGTTTTGTTGATATACTCACACTAAAATTTCTGTTTTTAGTGAATGGATGGATCTAGAAGGAACCAAAGAGACAACAGGTTTGAAGGAAACTGTGGTGGTTCTCTGATTAAGATACTAGATAAAATGTGGGATTCAATGAGGAAACTCGTGGTTGTTCTAAACCAACTATCAAGGAGTCATGATCAACCACTTGAACCTTGGTATGTTCTGCAATGAATCATGTACGAGATGACCAATCGATGTGGAAGTTCAGGTAATAATTATAAAGGTAACCATTAGAGTTTATATGATCCTTACTTTTGAGGTAATTATTGGTTATTATATATTTTGATGGAAAGTGAAAGGAATGAGGTAAAATTAAGGTTAAATTATGTTATGGATATTTTTGATGATTTTATCTCTTTTTGGGGAATTATTTGAGAATTATATAGTTTGGAAAAAGGACAACACGTAGATCGTGTGACAACCCGTCGCGTCGGACAAAGCTGCGGGAATCGAACCCACAACCAAAGTGGAACTGGTATTTATCGCCTACCACTGGAATACGTGAAGTCCCTGGTTAGTTTGACAAATTTATTTTAGTTAGATGATTTTATGAATTAAGAGTAAGTTAAATTTGGGTTATCTATGGAAATTTATTAACCTATCATGGAGGATATGTGATTAGGTTAATTACTTTTCAATACGAGACACTAAGAGAAACTGATGTTGTTTGGAGATAAATGTTTTGATTTAACATGGAAGAATATGTGACTAAATCCTTCAATTATTTGGGTCTCAATCTTATTTTGGTTTACTTTGAAGAATTTAATGGACAAATTGTTTATCAAATGGTGCTCATTGAACTTTGGGTTTTGTTGGACAAATTTTGGAGATTAAGAATAGATTTTCCTTTTTATAAAGGGTTATCCTTTTCTGGATTATCTGGTCTTGTACTAACCTTTTTAGTTTTGGTTTTGGTTAACGTCTAAAGACATGGGAAATATATTGTTATCTTTTTTGGATTAGGTGGTTCTCTATAAGTTGATTATAGTACTCTTAATGTGAACAAGTCTTCCTAAATACTCGTCTTTTGGAGAAAATTTGAGTTTGATTAAGGAACCAAGTAAAATTTGGAAGTCTATGTGACAAGTAAGTATGTTTCATTATGATTTAGTTAGGCTCAAAAATAAATTCCTCAATAAAAAGTAACTTAAAACGAAAATGTTGTCTATTCACTTTTCCTACTGGGGAATCGAATACCGTTTAACCCATCACAAATTTGCGATTTTCTTGTGGTTAACTTTCTCCTAAACATGTTTTCTATCACTCTCCATCAGAACATGACCCTTTTTTTTCCTCTATGTCCATATTTTCGTACTTGGAATCCTAGTATGGGTTTTCTAGGGTGACCTTTGTACTTATCTTTCTTTATTTTAAAGTGATTGTTTTACCGACTCTTGTTGCGATGTGGGACGTTCAAGGATGTTTCCAAGCCCAAATTTAAAATTGCGAGGACGCAATTCCAAAAAGGGGGGAAGGATGTAACACCCCAGGTAAATAAAGAATATTACATCTTTATATTTATCCATATTTTTGAATAAAATATTAATATTACTTTAAACGGGATGCTATGCTCGATGGCGTACCCAATACGCAACAACGAGTTTCTTAGTAATCTTACGTTGCACTCTAATAGTAAAATTATAAGGCCCTAGCCTTAATCCTTACTTAATCTTGAGTTATTACAAGATTACACATTGAGGATCTTTTCAGGTTTAGAGTTTTAGAGAATTAGATCATAAAACTTGCATTATATTCCACATATAAACAAAGTGGTTACATAAAGATAGTATTCTTCATTCCCATCAATGGAAACATATTTAAAATAAAACATGGATTATTTCTTGACACATCCTTGACTCTATCATCTTATCATGTACCTTTCCCTTGACCTGTGAAAAACATTTCAAAAACTTGGGGTGAGCATAAAACTCAGTATGGGTTAAAAAACATGGAAAGGAAACATGATTTCATATATGCATAAGAATGAAATCATACTTTACCCATAAAATATAGGCACTTTAACACGCCTCATAAAATCATGAATAAATCATAGAAATCATAAGACATAAAGGTAACTTGAGGCATTCATAACATTCTTACGTAGGGAGTAACCCTCTTGGTTACGTTTGGAATACCCATCACAGTATATTCCCTAAAACATCTTCAGAGAAACCTTAACGTTTCACTCCTTCGCATTACCCAATGCATTGGAGAGCTATAACGGGCTCACCCGCCCTTAGTCTATCACGGAACCACCCGTCTTCATAATAATGCCCAAGAACCTCAACATAAACGTATCACATAAAACATGCATAAAGGAAACATAACATTTCCACCATTCAATCACAAGATATCAATACCACACATTGATATAAAAATATTATGAAAACCATTTTCAATACCAAAATAAAAGAAAAGTAAAACATGGTATTTATTTTTCTTTTAAAAAGATGGTATGGCTTGTAGAGGAAGCCGAAACTCAAATAACGGTTACGACGGCGGAGAAGTCGTTGTCGCCGCATACGTACGACAAAAACATTCCCTTTTGTCGTTTAGTAAACGCTTCGTATAAAAAAGATTCCTTTTGAATAAACGTAAAAGTCAAAGGGGTTTATACACCGTATAAAAGAAAGTTGTGTATAAAATAAAATATGCCTCAACGAAAGGAGATTGAGACGAAGTCCCATACCTCGTATCCGACTTGACCCGACCGTTCTTTAATCTCCTGAATAATAAACTTGAGTTAATATATACTTGCTTATGAATCTTTTTCATGTTCATTATTCCTTTTATACCATGTTATGAACATCATGTAATCAGTTAAGTTAATAATGTTCATTTTGTCGGTATTTGGTTCTTAAGTCAAAAATAGACCTCTTACACTTACATGTTGTTAATTTGGTCAAAGTTTCATTATATCCAGAATGATATTAATGTTTTGGATAACATATATATCATATATATTCAGAATATACATGTATTTATAATATTACATCACATTTAAAGGTAAGAAATGAAATGCACCGTTCATGGAGACGGTAAGCCATACGTACGCATGAACGCTACTTCCATTTATATTTCATATTTTCTGGAATGGAATCATAATGATATAAGAGTATATTATAATTACAGTATAATAAAATATATAATATCATTAACTTTATCCTTTACACATCCCACATATGGTATTAACGAAACAAATCACTTTTAGGGGGCGGTAGTCCGCACTTTCTAAAATGAAGATATCGTGTTTTACCCATAATGGAAACCATAAAGGTATGCCCAAAATAAAAAAAAACAGAAGCTTAAGGAAAACATAAACATATTATATATCATATATGAAAATAGTTACATCATAATGGCCACCTTTGAAGGTGTTAAATGAGTGTTGAACAATCATCGTTTCGGGAGGCAGAATTTCACCATCCACGGAAACCGTATGTTCTTTAACCATTTGATGTAGTTGTGTGAGAGTGTAGCTCAAATAAATCTTATAACAACATCCTAGTATATTGAAGATACTGGTGTTGTTACAAAAGAAGTAAATAAAAAGAGTTTAGGGGGTTGGAGAAGCAAAATAAAACAAATGAACATTAGAGAATGAATTACCTTAAAAAGTGTAACTCCTTTTGATTTGAGCCTAAAGGCTTCCTTTGAAAGGATTCTTCCCAAAGGGAATCCTCTAGGATTAGGAGAGGGATGTGGAGAGAGCAAATATGCAGGGTTTGTCCGAGCCAAAGTCTTGAGGAGTGTGTGAAATGAGGTAGAGGTGGGGGCCTTTTATAAGAGGAGAGGAGGGGCACTTTTGGAAAGTAAAGAAATATTACATTATTTGAAAATGTGTTTCGGTTTCAAAAGGTCCCACATTGATATAATTCGTGGATAAGGTTATAAGGTTTCGAATTCCACTCATCCAATTGGTTTTGGCCATGTGTAGGTTTTATATGTTTCATTATCATTCCATTTTATTTAAATCGTCAAATAATGATGTCATCACTGCATCATTATTATGTCATATATACTTTAATTTATTTAATGTCTAAAAATTATAAAACAAATACTATGATATAGTAAATCTTTTGAGCTTTCCAATGACTATTTATAATCAAAATTTGGACTTGTATAACCCCACTTAAAAATTGTTTTCGTAAAACATATTATGTTTGTGTCATTTTCACTTTAACATTAAATAAAAAGTAATTTATGTCATTTCCCAACAAAAGTGGATCCATGGGGTCCCCAAATTGACCCATGGCTTGTCTTGGTCGGCCATGACACAACCAATAATGTTGGGACATGTTTCTAGGTCATTTCATTTTATTAAAGTATTATTTATACCTTAAACTACCCTAATTACCACTAATCGTGATTAAGAACTTAATAAGTTACTATTCACCAAAACATTATTATAATCTCATTGAACCACATTTTACTTCTTAATGACAACCATGTATGTCGGATTTTTAAAATTCAGTACGCATTAGTGGTAAACTTTCATTTAACTGAAAAATCAGTTTGCTTGATTATCACTTAGTGGTTTCACTATTCATCAAAAATTGAAGTTTTTCAGAAAATTACCAAAAATTCACCCTAAGCAATATTTGATATTATGAATTCAAAAATGAAGTCTATTTTACAAAATTCAAATCATATAAGTCAAATTAATTAATTTAATAATTAATTCCCGCTGTCATGACAAATAGCGTGTTTTTGTGAAACAATAAGTATCAAAAGATTGACACCAGTTTAAGTCCAATTTCAAAGTGAAATTGATTCCAATGAACACCATTGGATTAACTGGTAAAAATATTTTCTAATTTCACTTTAAAACCAATTAAAATAATAATCTAATCATATAAATAATTTAGATTAAAAAGAGGTTTTGAATTAAAATACAACATTTTACACTATTCATAAAAAAATGAACTTTATCAGAAAGGTACAAAAATTTTACACAAAGTAAATTTTGATGTCCCGATTCTAAAGAAGAGTTATATTTGGTCCAAAATAAAGTATAAGAGTGATCAAAACTATATTTAATGACGGTTCACCATTAAAAGGTGATAAGTGAACCTTTAGTGAAAATTAGATTATATATACCCGTAAAATTGAACTCTTTCCGTATTTTAAGCTTTTATCTTTTATTGGGTAAATGTATAAACATTTAAAAACATATCTAATCATATTTTAGTTATTTCTATCCATTCCCGCCAGTACAACGGCTACTTGTTAACTAACATTTAAAATAATATTATTTTATTACTAGTGTGCTACGTAAGTTTCAAAGAAACTCGTCGTTGCGTATCGGGTACGCTATCGAACATAGCAACCCCTTTAAAATAAAATTAATATTTAATTTGTAAATATTAATAAATATGAAAATTCACTATTCTTTATTTACCTGGGATGTTACATCCTTCCCCCCTTTTGGGAATTGCGTCCTCGCAATTTTATTCACTTATCAAAATAAGTGGGGGTATTTATCCCTCATAGCATTTTCAGATTCCCATGTTGCCTCTTCAATCATGTGGTCTTTCCACAAAACCTTTACCTGATTAATCACCTTATTCCGTAACACTTGCTCCCTGTGGTCAAGAATCTGGACCGGTCGTTCCTCATAAGATAGGTTCTCTTCCAGCTGAACTACCTCTGGACTCAAAACATGAGATGGATCTGGCATATACTTTCTCAACATCGAAACGTGAAAAACATTGTGTACCTTAGATAAACTCGGAGGTAAAGCCACTCGGTATGCAACTGATCCAACTCTCTCCAGAATTTCGTATGGTCCAACAAACCTTGGACTCAACTTTCCTTTCTTACCAAATCTCATAACACTTTTCCAAGGAGAAACCTTGAGAAAAACATGATCACCTACCTCGAAAGATAGATACTTCCTCCGGTTATCCGCATAACTCTTCTGCCTACTCTGAGCTGTTCTCATGTGTTTCTGAATCAGCTGAACCTTTTCTGCCATCTCTTCTACCAATTCTGGTCCCATCAACTTCCTTTCACCCACTTCATCCCAGAAATCTGGAGTTCGACACCGCTTCCCAAATAATGCCTGAAATGGTGCCATCTGTATACTGGAATAAAAACTGTTATTATATGAAAACTCAACCAAAGAAAGATTTTGGTCCCAACTTCCCTGATAATCCATAGAACAAGCTCGTAGCATATCCTCCAATGTCTGAATTGTTCGTTCTGACTGCCCATCTGATTGAGGATGAAAATATGTACTAAAATTTAATTCAGTACCCAACGACTTCTGAAGGCCTTTCCAAAAGTTAGAAGTAAACCTGGGATCACGATCCGATACAATGGAGAGGGGAACTCCATGTAACCTGACTATCTCTTTAAGATACAAACGGGAAAGTTGATCAAGAGAGAAAGTATCTCGTATAGCAAGGAAATGAGCAGATTTGGTCAAGCGATCAACAATAACCCAGATTGCATTATTACCTCGAGATGTCCTCGGTAATCCCACAACGAAGTCCATGGATATGTTTTCCCATTTCCACTCTGGCACTGGTAAAGGCAGAAGCATCCCTTTCGGTAACTGCTGCTCTGCTTTAACCTGTTGACATGTCAAACACTTCACAGTAAAATCATCAATGTCTCTTTTCATTCCATCCCACCAGTAATACTCCTGCAGACCTCTGTACATCTTAGTACTTCCAGGATGAAAAAACAACTCATTCTTCAACTGTGAATCACAAGGCACACATAACCTCTTCACAAACCTCAAAACACAAACACAAACTTATCCAAGAACTCATGGAAAATTTCATTCATAAGGTCCATGAATACAGCAGGTGCATTGGTTAACCCAAAAGGCAGAACTACAAATTCATAATGGCTATATCTAGTACGGAACGCAGTCTTCGGAACGTCTGCTTCTTTTACTTTCAACTGATGGTACCCCGACCTCAAGTCAATCTTCGAAAAATACTGAGCTCCCTAGAGATGATACCACTTCATTCGATGGCCCAACATCTGCTGAAGTTGTTGCAAAGGATTTCACCACCCCTTTCTGCTTGTAGTCTAACTGCTTCCCATCACTCAAGCTCTTTGTCGGACACTCATTTGCATAGTGACCCATCTCATTGCACTTATAACACTTCACTAACTGTAAATCAAATTTGATCTTACCTTCAGCTTGATCTTTTTCAGTGCAATCACGAGCCTTATGTCCCATCTTACCACATCAGTAGCACTTTCCAGAATTCAGAAGACATTCCCCAACATGCCTTTTTCCACATTTATCACAAACTGGAAACTTAGCTTTCTTACCATCAGACTTTTTTGAAGAATTCTTACCTTTCTCCTGCTACCTCAGTCTCTTCTTCTGCTGGTTGTTATAGAAAACTTGGTCATCGGCAAACTCCATTTCCACCTTCTCAGCACATCGAACAAGCTTTTTATAACTTTTAAACTCACGAGAAGCTAATGCCCTTCGATACTTTGGATTTAATCCTGAGTAAAAACGATTGATTTTAATATCAAGGTTCCGGATAAAATTTGGAGCATACCTTGCCAATCGAGTGAACCTTTCTTTATAGGCAGCCACTGAGTCTTCCTCTTGCCTCAATTCCAAGAATTGTTTTTCCATCCTAAGTCGAACAGCCTTAGGAAAATACTTCTCAAGAAACATACCTTTGAATTCATCCCAGTCAAGAGCATCAATCTCATCGGCATCCCTGATATTTTTAACCATAGACCACCACTGATCTGCTTCACCTTCCAAACGGTAAATAACAAGACTAACCTTTTGATTTTCTGAACACCCCATGACATCGAAAATCTTCTCCAGTGCTTTAATCCACCCTTCAGCTTGCACAGGGTCAGATGATCCTCTGAATGATGGGGGATGTTGCCTCATGAAATGTTCCACCATTGACATGTTCCTCTGTGGTTGATCTGGCTGATCTCGTGCATGGATACCACCACCATTTATAGCCTGAGTCAACTGTGCCATCACTGCAACAAACTGTTCAGTTCCAAATCCGACCACTTCTGGATGCTGATTTGGAAGGTTATTTCCTTCTGTATGCCTTCCTAGCACTGCTTCCCTGTTTCCTCTGCGGAAAACCATTCTGAACAAACATGTCTTAGATGAAGCAACATGGTAATCCGTAAATGCTATATCATTTCAAAAAAAAATATTTTTGGATAATCATTTAATATAATTCTAACTCCTAAAGTTATCTAAACCGACCTCTGATACCAACTATAAGGCCCCAGCCTTAATCCTTACTTAATCTTGAGTTATTACAAGATTACACATTGAGGATCTTTTCAGGTTTAGAGTTTTAGAGAGTTAGATCATAAAACTTGCATTACATTCCACATATAAACAAAGTGGTTACATAAAGATAGTATTCTTCATTCCCATCAATGGAAACATATATAAAATAAAACATGGATTATTTCTTGAAACATCCTTGACTCTATCATCTTATCATGTACCTTTCCCTTGACCTGTGAAAAACATTTCAAAAACTTGGGGTGAGCATAAAACTCAGTATGGGTTAAAAAACATGGAAAGGAAACATGAGTTCATATATGCATAAGAATGAAATCATACTTTACCCATAAAAAATAGGCACTTTAACACGCCTCATAAAATCATGAATAAATCATAGAAATTATAAGACATAAAGGTAACTTGAGGCATTCATAACATTCTTACGTAGGGAGTAACCCTCTTGGTTACGTTTGGAATACCCATCACAGTATATTCCCTAAAATCTCTTCAGAGAAACCTTAACGTTTCACTCCTTCGCGTTACCCAATTCATTGGAGAGCTATAACGGGCTCACCCGCCCTTAGTCTGTCACGGAACCACCCGTCTTCATAATAATGCCCAAGAACCTCAACATAAACGTATCACATAAAACATGCATAAAGGAAACATAACATTTCCACCATTCAATCACAAGATATAAATTCCACACATTGATATAAAAATATTATGAAAACCATTTTCAATACCAAAATAAAAGAAAAGTAAAACATGGTATTTATTTTTCTTTTAAAAAGATGGTATGGCTTGTAGAGGAAGCCGAAACTCAAATAACGGTTACGACGGCGGAGAAGTTGTTGTCGCCGCATACGTGTGACAAAAACATTCCCTTTTGTCGTTTAGTAAATGCTTCGTATAAAAAAGATTCCTTTTGAATAAACGTAAAAGTCAAAGGGGTTTATACACCGTATAAAAGAAAGTTGTGTATAAAATAAAATATGCCTCAATGAAAGGAGATTGAGACGAAGTCCCATACCTCGTATCCGACTTGACCCGACCGTTCTTTAATCTCCTGAATAATAAACTTGAGTTAATCTATACATTCTTATGAATCTTTTTCAAGTTCATTATTCCTTTTATACCATGTTATTAACATCATGTAATCAGTTAAGTTAATAATGTTCATTTTGTCGGTATTTGGTTCTTAAGTCAAAAATAGACCTCTTACACTTACATGTTGTTAATTTGGTCAATGTTTCATTATATCCAGAATGATATTAATGTTTTGGATAACATATATATCATATATATTCAGCATATACAAGTATTTATAATATTACATCACATTTAAAGGTATGAAATGAAATGCACCGTTCATGGAGACGGTAAGCCGTACGTACGCATGAACGCTACTTCCATTTCTATTTCATATTTTCTGGAATGGAATCATAATGATATAAGAGTATATTATAATTCCAGTATAATAAAATATATAATATCATTAACTTTATCCTTTACACATCCCACATATGGTATTAACGAATCAAATCACTTTTAGGGGGCGGTAGTCCGCACTTCCTAAAATGAAGATATCGTGTTTTACCCATAATGGAAACCATAAAGGTATGCCCAAAATGAAAAAAAAACAGAAGCTTAAGGAAAACATAAACATATTATATATCATATATGAAAATATTGACATCATAATGGCCACCTTTGAAGGTGTTAAATGAGTGTTGAACAATCATCGTTTCGGGAGGCAGAATTTCGCCATCCACGGAAACCGTATGTTCTTTAACCATTTGATGTATTTGTGTGAGAGTGTAGCTCAAATAAATCTTATAACAACATCCTAGTATATTGAATATACTGGTGTTGTTACAAAATAAGTAAATAAAAAGAGTTTAGGGGGTTGGAGAAGCAAAATAAAACAAATGAACATTAGAGAATGAATTACCTTAAAAAGTGTAACTCCTTTTGATTTGAGCCTAAAGGCTTCCTTTGAAAGGATTCTGCCCAAAGGGAATCCTCTAGGATGAGGAGAGGGATGTGGAGAGAGCAAATGAGCAGGGTTTGGCCGAGCCAAAGGCTTGAGGAGTGTGTTAAATGAGGTAGAGGTGGGGGCCTTTTATAAGAGTAGAGGAGGGGCACTTTTGGAAAGTAAAGAAATATTACATTATTTGAAAATGTGTTTCGGTTTAAAAAGGTCCCACATTGATATAATTCGTGGATAAGGTTATAAGGTTTCGAAATCCACTCATCCAATTGGTTTTGGCCATGTGTAGGTTTTATATTTTTCATTATCATTCCATTTTATTTAAATCGTCAAATAATGATGTCATCACAGCATCATTATTATGTCATATATACTTTAATTTATTTAATGTCTAAAAATTATAAAAAAAATTACTATGATATAGGAAATCGTTTTAGCTTTCCAATGATCATTTATAATCAAAATTTGGACTTGTATAACCCCACTTAAAAATTGTTTTCGTAAAACATATTATGTTTGTGTCATTTTCACTTTAACATTAAATAAAAAGTAATTTATGTCATTTCCAAACAAAAGTGGATCCATGGGGTCCCCAAATTGACCCATGGCTTGTCTTGGTCTGCCATGACACAACCAATAAGGTTGGGACATGTGTCTAGGTCATTTCATTTTATTAAAGTATTATTTATACCTTAAACTACCCTAATTACCACTAATCGTGATTAAGAACTTAATAAGTTACTATTCACCAAAAAATTATTATAATCTCATTGAACCACATTTTACTTCTTAATGACAACCATGTATGTCGGATTTTCAAAATTCAGTACACATTAGTGGTAAACTTTCATTTAACTGAAAAATCAGTTTGCTTGATTATCACTTAGTGGTTTCACTATTCATCAAAAATTGAAGTTTTTCAGAAAATTACCAAAAATTCACCCTAAGCTATATTTGATATTCCGAATTCAAAAATGAAGTCTATTTTACAAAATTAAAATCATATAAGTCAAATTAATTAATTTAATAATTAATTCCCTCTGTCATGACAAATAGCGTGTTTTTGTGAAACAATAAGTATCAAAAGATTGACACCAGTTTAAGTCCAATTTCAAAGTGAAATTGATTCCAATGAACACCATTGGATTAACTGGTAAAAATATTTTCTAATTTCACTTTAAAACCAATTAAAATAATAATCTAATCATATAAATAATTTATATTAAAAAGAGGTTTTGAATTAAAATACAACATTTTACACTATTCATAAAAAAATGAACTTTATCAGAAAGGTACCAAAATTTTACACAAAGTAAATTTTGATGTCCCGATTCTAAAGAAGAGTTATATTTGGTCCAAAATAAAGTATAAGAGTGATCAAAACTATATTTAATGACGGTTCACCATTAAAAGGTGATAAGTGAACCTTTAGTGAAAATTAGAGTATATATACCCGTAAAATTGAACTCTTTCCGTATTTTAAGCTTTTATCTTTTATTGGGTAAATGTATAAACATTTAAAAACATATCTATTAATATTTTAGTTATTTCTATCCATTCCCGCCAGTACAACGGCTACTTGTTAACTAACATTTAAAATAATATTATTTTATTACTAGTGTGCTACGTAAGTTTCAAAGAAACTCATCGTTGCGTATCGGGTACGCTTTCGAACATAGGAACCCCTTTAAAATAAAATTATTATTTAATTTGTAAATATTAATAAATATGAAAATTCTTTATTCTTTATTTACCTGGGATGTTACAAAAAATAATATTATTTTAAATGGTAGTTAACGCCTATACGTTGTAATGGCGGGAATGAACATTACTAACTAAAAAATGATTTTATATGTTTGTCAAATATTTTTACTTTTTACAATAAATGTTAGAGGATTAAAAATGCGAATTAATCCAATTTTAAGCGTAAACATTCTAATATTCCTTAAAAGGTCGATTAACCGACTTTTGATGGAGAACCTCTTTTAAATCCACTTTTTGACAATTTTATTTGTTATATTTGAAAAAATAAAATTCTTCTTTAGAATTGGGACATCAAAATTTACTTTGTGTAATTTTTGGTATTTTTCCGAAAAAGTTCAATTTTTAATGAATAGTGAAAAATGTTGTATTTTAATTCAAAACCTCTTTTTAATCTAATTTATTTATATGAATAGATTATCATTTGAACTGGTTTTAAAGTAAAATAAGAATATATTTTTACCATTTAATCCAATAGTGGTCGATGGAATTAATTTCACTTTGAAATCGGACTTAAACTGGTGTCAATCTTTTGATACTTTTTGTTTCATAAAAACACGCTATTTTTTTGACAGTAGGAATTAATTATTAAATTAATTAATGCAACATATATGTTTCTAATTTTGTAAAAAAGACATCATTTTTGAATTCGGAATATCAAATATAGCTTAGGGTGAATATTTGGTAATTTTCTGAAAAAACTTCAATTTTTGATGAATAGTGAAACCACTAAGTGGTACTTATAAAAACTGATTTTCTGTTTAAATGGAATTTTGCCACCTTTGTGTTTTGAATTTCAAAAATCCAACATACATGGTTGTAATTAAGATGTAAAATTTTGTTCAATGGGAATAAAATAATTTTTTGGTGAATAGTAACTTATTAAGTTTTTAATCGCGATTAGAGGTAATTAGTGTAGTTTAAGGTAAGAATAATGTTTTAATAAAATGAAATGACCTGGAAACATGTCCTACCCTCATTGGATGTGTCATGGCCGACCAATAAAATCCATGGGTCAACTTGGGGACCCCATGGAGCCACTTTGGGTGGAAAATGACATAAATACCTTTTTATTTAACGATAGAGTAAAAATGACACAAACATGAAATGTTTTATTAAAAAAAATTTACATTGGGTTATAAAAGTCAGATTTTTGACTATAAATAGTCATTCAAAATCTAAAATTATTCTCTACATCATAGTATTTTTTTATAATTTTTATACATTAAATAAATTAAATTATTTATGACATCATGATGATGTAGCGATGACCTCATTATTTAATGATTTAAATAAAATGGAAAGATAATTTAATATCTAAGCCCTAAACATGTCCAAATCCTATTGGATGGGTATATTTAGAACCTTTATCACCTTATCCACGAATTATATCAATGTGGTACCTTTTAAATCCGAAACGCATTTTCAAATAAAGTAACATTTGCTTAGTTTCCAAGAGTGCCCCTCCTCTCCTCTTATAAAAGGCCCCCACCTCTACCTCCTTACCCACACTTCTCAAGCCTTTGGCTCATCCAAACTCTGCCGATTAAATCTCTCGAAATCCATCTATAACTCCTTGAAGCCTCACATTGGGCATAATCCTTTCCAAGGAATCCTTTGAGCTCAAATCAAAGGAAGTTACCCGATTTAAAGGTAATGTCTTCACTTGTGTTCTTTTGTTTTATTTTTCTTCTCCAACCCCCTAAACTCTTTTTATTATTTTATTTTGTAACAAATCCAGTATATTAAATATAATAGGATGTTGTTATAAGAAGTATTTGAGCTACACTTACACACCCTTACATCTAATGGTTAAAGAACAGACTATTTCCGTGCTTGGCGAATTACTGCCTTCCGAAACGATGATTGTTCAACATTCTTCTAACACCTTAAAAGGTGGCCATTAAGATGACACTATATTTATATATGATATATAATATGTTTATGTTTTACTTAAGCTTATGTATTTTTCATTTATGGCATACCTTTATGGTTTCCATTATGGGTAAACGTGATATCTTCAATTAAGGAAGTGCGGACTACCGCCCCCTCAAAGTGATTTGATTCGTTAATACCATATGTGGTACGTATAAAAGATATATTTAATAATATTATATATGATACCATACTGGAATTAAAATATATTATGTATCATTATGTTTTAATTCCATTAAATATGAAATAGAAATCGAAGTAGCGTTCATGCGTACGTACGGCTTACCGTCTCCATGAACGGTGCATTTCATTTCTTAACTCTAAATGTTATGTAATATTATAAATTCATGAATATACTGGATATATATGATATATATGATATCTAAATCATGAATACACCTCTGGATATAATTAACCTTTGACCACACGAACAACATTTAATTGTAAGAAGTCCACTTTCGACTTAAGAACCAAATATCGACAAAACAAACATTATTAACTTAAATGATTACATAATGTTTATGATATGGTAATAAGTGATATAAAAGGAATAATGAACTTGAAAAAGGTTCTTAAGGAAGTATAAATTAACTCATGTTTATTATTCAGGAGATTAAAGAACGATCGAGTCAAGTCGGACCCGAGGTATGGGATCGTACTCCTCTCTTTCTTTTAAAGTACACTCTTTTATGTCATTCCTTCTAAAGATCATCTTTCTTGTTATTGGGATGTTATTTTATATTAATATTACTGTAATTTTTATGTTCATATGATGAGAGACCCTATTCTCTCTCATCATTCCATTTTGGAAGTTTTGAGTGGCGTCGTTAGGCTGCCAAATTTTCGTAAGAGATCTAACCTCTCTCTTTCTTTTAAAGTACTCTCCTTTTTGTCACTTCTTTTAAGATCCTTTTTGTTATGTTGGGGGATGTTCTTTTATATTCCACTTTCTTTAAACTTTTTGTTAATATGATGAGAGACCCTATTTGATATCATCAATCCATTTTTTGTATGTTTTATGTGGCGCTGTTAGGCTGCCGAGTTTTCGTGAGGGATTTTTTATCTCACTTTTATTCCCGTGAGATTTATGCTACATTTTCCACAATTTACTTTGAGTGGTGTATGTACTGCCCATTATTTTAATCATTTTTTAATAGACTTTCATTTATGACTATTTACATCAATGTTGTATTGTCCTTCTTTCACGGGGTGCATGTCTCGAATGATACCCATGTCGGTAAGGGAACCTTTCACCCTCCTCTTTTTTGTAAAAGAATTATTTTGTTATGTCTTTTAATTCACATAATATTATGTTGGGATATGTTCTTCTATATCCTTATTGATTTAAGTATTATGTCCAAGTGATGAGATACCCCTTTTTATATCTCATTAACTCATTTTCTGAATTTTTTGGTGACCCCGTTAGGCCGTCAAATTTTTGCAAGGGAACTTCTTAACCCAAATTTGATTCTTTGGGATAATCTTGTACTCCTTGAATATGTCATTCTATGAATATGTGTGAATAATATTTGATTGTTTTACACTTAATATCATCTTATATTGGGTGTATTCATTTGTCACGCATAATTATGTAATTGATTTATCCCTAAACCAAGGATACCGTCTTTGTAAGGGACTTCATCTCAATCTCCTTTCATTGAGGAACATTTTTGTTTTATACACCATTTTCTTTAATACGGTGTATAAACCCCTTTGACTTTTACGTTTTTTCAAAAGGAATCTTTTTCTACGAAGCGTTTTACTAAACGAAAAAAAGGAATTTTTCTTTTAACGTACGCGGTGAAAACGACCTTTTCCGTTGCCACGAGTATTATTTGATCTTTGGCTTCCTCAACAAGCTGTAATGTTTTTAAAATAAAATAAATACAATATACTCTTTTATGTATTTTGGTATTGAAAATGGTTTTGATAAAGGATTCTATTTTGTCAACATATTTAAAAGATATATTGTGATTGAAATGTGGAAATGTTATCATTCCTTTATATTGGTTTTATGTGTTATAATTTTATAATGGTACTTGGACATTTTACGGGTGGTTACGTGATAAACCATATGACGGGTGGTGCCGTGAATACTAGGATGGGTGGTTACGTTATAACCTCCAATGCATTGGGTATGGAAGTCGGCCGTATGGCTATTCCATTAAGTATGTATGGAAGTTGGCCGAATGGCTATTCCATTAAGTGATATGTGTGGAAGTCGACCTTATGGTTATTCCACTTAAGTATGTTTATGTCCCAAGTTACCTTTATATGTTATGTGATCTTTATATGGGATTTATGGTAATATTTTGGTTATAGAAGGGTATGTAATGACCTTTTATTCAGTGAAGAGTTTTTACTACTTCAAAATGGTGAAAAGTATTACTTTGATAAAGTATACATGGTTTACTTGTTGTTTTGAAAAACTAACAGTTTTCATTCTTTGTGTATCTTTTAATGAGATTTTTATGATCATACCAAGTTTTTGAAATGTTTTTCGCAGGACATAACGTGGAATAGGGTCAAGGATGGGATCAAGGGAAAGTCATGCTACCTAAAACATGGAACTAGACATGTTTCTTTTTAAGAGTTTTTATTTTATGGAAACTTAGTAGAAGTTTCTACTTAGTAATCTTTTGAGATGTAATAGTTATGTCCTATTTCTCTAAAACTCTAAACCAGAAAATATCCTCAATGTGAATTATTCATTTAATTCAATATTAAGTAAGGTTTAAGGCTGGGGCCTTATAGGAATAATATTTAGGAAGATTTAATCAATTTCTTAGATATTAATGGATTAGTTTTTCCAATAAAATATATAAGGTCTTTTTGCATTAAGTGATCTAATATAGTCAAATCACATTACTAAACAATAAGTGGTTCCATACATGAAAGATTTTGTATCATAACTTGAGTAATCATCCAAAATATTTCAATGATAATCTCAACCCCAATACCATCTGTATTGATTTTCTTAGCTGGAAAATATTTTAATATTTTAATGTTTTTGATTCCCTTGGTTTCATTAGGCACTATCATTGAATAATGTAACACACTATGTTAGCTTATATTCATAATGATTAGTTATCCAAAAAATAAAATCCCTATAATTGTAAAAGTCATCATATACTGTATGGGATTATTGTAATTCACATGTTAGCTATGTTTAATTAAAATAAATCACCCAAGGATTTTACAAAACTTTATCTTATACAAATTGTAACACCCCCAAATATAGTAACCTTGAGATAGTGTATTATTTATTACATCAATAAATACAATTGATCTCACAATGTACGATCTGTATTTTTAGCAGTATTGAAAAAAATAGATATAGACATGATACCTATTTGCATTGGAAATATAAAAAGTACATAACAAAAAAAAGTTATTATATCCTTCATAATAGTCATCATAAGATTATTCATATCTTCAGGGAATTGAACTAATTAAAAGGGAGGACTCAGATTATCATTAAGGGTTGTTTACAATGGAAACTATCAAGAGTAAATAAGGCTTAATCAATATGTTGAGAAAAATAACTAAAAAATATTGAAACATAATAAAACACTAAACAAAAAATTCATCCATGGATAATACCAATATTCAAATCTCTGGGACTATAAGAATAAGAGAATTTTCAATGATGGAAATTTATACTATTAGATGTAATGATCTAAAAAATTATGATATATAAACTGTTAAAACCTTGTGCAATGTAAATTGAAAAATTGGTGTTAGAACCCATTCAATTATAGCTTACATATTTGCCACAAGACACCTATTGATGCATCGAGGGTCTATATTTTTTTCATCCCCAACCATCACTACATTTCTAATTCCTTATTTACATATTGAATGATTTTTTAATTCAGGAACAATATTACTTATAAAAAATATATCCATATTGGGTAAAGAATATGGATTGAAACTAAATTCCCCATTTAATAAATTAATTTTAAATGTAGAACACCATATGTAAAAATAGTATACAGTTTTGGAAATTAATATATTCATGATAAAAAGTATATAGATATTTAAGGGGAATGTAATGTTCAATAATCATAATAATTTTAATGTTTTAAGAAAAATGTAAGGACCATAAAATTAATAAGAGATAAAATATGACATTCAAATCATCATAAATATAATTTTTGAAATAAATTCACGTATTTTAAAAAATGTATAGGAAATATTTAAAGAAAATTTCTAAAAATATTTTCCCTTAGAAATCATTTTAAGTTGTACTGAATAATCAAAATTTTTTAAAATAATTAGGGTAGAAGAAATATCTATTAATGTTGTATAAGTTAAAAACATTACTTTTTTCTTTTTTTAAAGAAGGTAAAAAATGATTCATTTTAGTAAAAACTTTATAAAGATTCATTTCATATTATGTATATCTCAATGAAATTAAAATATATTTTGTATATTTTTTTTAAATAAAATGGATTTTTATAGAATAGTTTAATTAAATAATGATATGGAAGGAAAATATTATAATATTTCTAACCCGAAGGACCCTAAACTTGTTCCTCTATTTGGGTCACCACTTGACCTCAAGCATGCCTCCCCAAATGCTTGAGGTTTCGGACTATCATGAAGGGTATAAATGAACATGTGAGGAGAATATACCATCTTAATCATATTATTCTACAACATATATCATTTTTTAATAAAGGAAATAATAAACAATAAAAAAAATTATTTCATTACCAACCATTCCACAAAACTGGGTACAAACCACAACAAAACTATAACTAAGTCATGTCATTTAATCATCTCAATCATAGAGAAAAAAATAATAACTAATGGCAGAATCCCCAAAATAGGTCATGACTCAATGTTTATATCATCATCTATGCACATCCTAAGCCCAATTCAACTCTCAAGCATAGGACCCTAGCCCTTAGCCAAACCTACAACCATGAAATCTACTCGGGTGCCCAAAAACATTCCAAGAAGGGTGTGAGTACTACTCTGTTGGCCACCACCAATGGTGTCAACCAAATATTCTGTCTAAACAAATAGTGCAATCATGTACTAAATAAATTATAATGTAAACAAAACAAAAATCGGGTTCCAATAGTTAACAATTTTCACATTAACCAATTTCATCATTAATTCCATTTTCATCACTCATTAAATCTTCATTATTTAATTCACATTAATCATATGTTCTATGGGTTAGGAATGTACTTCATTTACACAATGGCGTAAGTCGACCTATTACCATTCATAAAAGAATAAGTCACATCCCCTATCTCACTATGGATAAACATTTAAAACAATAATAATTCACACATACCTTCGAGACTCAGTCCAGGTATTCTCATCTAATGCTACCATTAGTTGCCTAGAACATTAGTCTGAATCCCTAACCTATGTATTGTATGGTGGTTTTAGAACCTACATACAACCTGACCCATGGGAGGAGCCTCAGTACGTTATCCCACACCACCAATCCATCTACCCATGCTTATTTTTTCATTAACAACATATACCATATCTGAACCATACACATTCAATACACATAACATTCAGATTTAATAATAATTTTACAAATAAATTAACATCAATCCTTAACCCAATATCACATTATCTATTCACAATGCATTATCAATTTAACCCACTTCCCCATCTCATTCCTTCACACATAAATCAAATTAAAAAAAATTCCATACGTTAACCCTTATTCATCACTTACCATAAATTAGTCCATTTTCCCATTTATCAACTCACAAAAATTTAACTACATCACATGATCATCATTCCCCATGCATTAACTTATCATTTTTTAGAAAAATTCATAAGTCAAATAGTACATCCACTTTATTATACCCATTCCACTTCATATTAACCCAAACAATCCTTTATTCCATTATTAAGATCAAGACACAACTATCAATATTCCTTTTTGAACTCAACCAACATATTAATGTGTTCCAACCAGTATTTACTTTATCACAATACAATTTTATGTTTATCATCACTATTTTCCATATTTGGGATTTTTTACATATCCCATGGGTGGTATCAATTAATTATAATCCACCTCAACACATAACATGGGGATCAAGAGTGGTTTAATTAATCTTTTACCCAAATATTTTACCAAATATTACTAAAGGAATCAAATTCACAATAATAGTGAAGAAAACACACAACCATTCATGCAGAAATAAACATCAAGACTATGTGATATAATACTTATAGACCACCTACATCGAATGTAAAGATAATTACATACATAAAATAATACTTAGTTCTAGATTAATGTACCCATTTGAGATCCAACATATAATCCACTATATAAAGATGGGTTTTAGGGATTTGGAAGGGAAATAATGAAACCATAATCCCTAATCTGGTAAGGAAAGGAATGAGAAGTGTTAGACATACCCGGGGCTTCGATCCATAATAAAAGATGCTCCAAATATCCTATAATTGAAGTAAAATGATCCTTGGTAAAATTTAGAGGTTTAGGTTTGTCTCCAGGGTTGGAGGAGGAGGAAATTTGTAGAAAATCAAGTGAAGAACATAAAATCCCTAGGGGTAAAAATGGTAATTTTGCACTTTTATATGGGATGTAGGGTTTGGCCACATGGTTTTCCAAATTATGCACAAAATGTGTGTTTCACCCTATCCATGATTAGTTATGTTACATGGTTATCTTGGGAGGCCCGTACGGTTTGACAAATCATGTTCCAATTGTACGGAATTCCCCGTTATTATTTTGTATATTTTTCCTTCCCCATTTCATGGTTTCACTTAACCACGCACCCTTCCTATTGGCTAGCACGGTTTGGTCACATGATTATCTTTAACCATCTCTAACTGTGTAACATGCACTAAATGAAAATATTCCACTTTTTTCGAGTCCTAAACCCTCAAAACGCCCCCAAACCTTCTCATACACCTGATAAATATTCCATTAACTAAATTTAATATATTAAAAACAAAATATAAACAATAAAATACCACCAAAAATTCTGAGATCGTACAACATACTCACCTTATAATGGCTCATCCTTGAGTCGTACTACCAAGTATTATTAAGCATTTGAGGTAAGGACCTTGAGCCACAAAGAAAAAAAATTTGACTCTCCCTTATATGTTTCATTTAGAATGTTTCCATACTACTATAGTACTTGAACCAACACCACAGTCTTACCCCACATGTATTTCTCATGGTGTCCTATAGTGTGAACCAGATTCTCCCCAAAGGATGCTTCAACCTCAACTAAACATTGACCACAATAATCCCATAGGGAAGCCTAAGAAAAACTACATAAAATGTGAAATAAAGAAGCATCTATTATAGAATCATACCATCGTGGAAGATCCAATCGTCACTTTATTGGCCTAATACTCTTCACAATTCATAGAAAAAATAACTTGGGGATTTCTTACCCTATATTTTATACTCAATGGTGCCCCAAATTCAACATCACCTGAAGAACCACATGGTTCTCCAAACCTCATTTCTCGATCTATATCGGTCATGAACCCGAGGCCTAAAGGTCCCATTCCATATTAAAACATCTAAAGGACAAATAAAAATCTCATGGAACTCAACCAAAAAATTCCTATCAAATTCACATAATCAAGTCCAAATCACTAGAAGGTTACCTACACAGTTCCATCCATAACCCAAAACACCAGTTACATCATCTACTGACCACTCACCCAATGTGGTTCTCCCTACCATAAACTATAGCTCACCCCCACCATCATCCTATGGTTGGAATCCCCACAATCAAAAAATGCCACCATAACCTCAAATAATCTTTCAAAACATACCTAAAATGTTTCCCAACTCATCGCACCTGAGCATCATTAAGGACTTCACCTATACAAAGAATCCATCTTTATCGTCGAAACCACCCTGAAGGACATACCTACAACACCCTTTTTCGAACTAAGAACAATTTTACCTCCCTCAAGTTCGATTTCATTTCCGAGATTAATTTTCTCTAAAGAACATTAAACTAGAGGTTGGTCATAAGTTACCACATCCATTCCTTATTTCCATATCATGTTAGACCCATGACCCATATTCCATTGTTAACACATTACTTTCATCAACTTCCCATGGAACCTTCTCACTTGATTCCTATCGCTAAAATATAACGCGCCTAAATGGGATATTTCAATATTTTTAATAGAACACCACCAATATAGAACACACTACTCTCCTAGCCTTCATCGCTCCACCACACCCATCAATATACCTAACATAATCACTCCCACTGTTCAAAGACTAAATAATATGGATAGGTTCTTACTCAAACCCATTTCTGATTTTGATGTTTACTTTTCACTCCAAACGTCCACTGAAGGTGGTTTATAACTCGCCACTTTAATCCCTTCTTCCAATTTGAGTCTAACTATCTCTGGCTGAATCATACTATAAATGCTTGGATTCACTATAGGCATGCCATTATCTTACTTGGACAAGATTATTTCACCTAAGGACACTCCATGGTCACTCAGTTACACTTACTAAGTCTATACCTAACCTAAAATGAGATTATATAACCCAAATTACCTTCCCATGAGTTGTTTTCAAGACTTACCATGCCCTTCGTTGACATTAAAACATGAATCTTGATGTTCTCTTAGAGCCATCATGATACCAATGACAAAACAAGGATCAAACAACAACCACATCCAATGGACACTTGGTCTTCCTCTAGGAATCCAAACATGATCCTCACAGGTTCCTTATTGGATGTCACCACATCCACTCAACAGTCAAAGCCACGCCTCCCATGATTGACACATCATTCCCCATATCAAGAGTTTCATTTTCACCGCTTTCCCTAAAAAATTCCAACCACCATGGATCATAATATTACCATAAAATAAACCCCAAAACATGATCATGGACTTCTATCTTTTCATGGAACAAAAAAACATCAATCGTTACCTTATCCAGGAATCCAAGAATGGAAACAATAATATTCATCAATATTCAGTCCATCCTAAGGACCTCCCCCATATATCGTTGATGGTGTACATATCACCAACCAGATCCTCATATATCTCCCATGAACGCAAACTCTATGATGTCCCATATCCAACCAAAACTCATTCATGTCACTCGGCATAATGAAAGAGGTTTTTCAGCCTACCTGGGATGATGTCAAGATGTTGGGAATGTTCTTCACTGGATAAACATATGCTAAGATGTCATCAACGAACACCACCACAAATTATTCATCAATGGTGTCACATCCCACTATAGAGACACCTTTACATATTGAGAGTCTCAGGATTACCTACTCATAATGTCTCATAAATTCGTGTAAATAAAAACTATAGTGTGGTTACAAACCATACTCAACACCGCTTCATAACCCTCTACTGAGAAGTTTCTATCCAAAACTTCCTTTGGCCCCACCCCCACCACACCACTTGAGTTATCACAGAACGACTCTGGTGATTCTCAATGGAAACACAAGATTCATCTCCCTAATCTAGAACCATATGGTTCCTCGTATAACCAAAAGATTTCATTGGTTTCACAGAAAATGAAAAGCTCTTAATTATAAGACACTTGGGTACATATCCTAGATGAAATCCTACATTCCCCACACCTTCCCACATCTGGACCTCCTCAGAGCCCCCGAGTTCCCACACCATACAATGAACACAAAATGAAACCAAATTTAGTTCACATGATCCCAACACCACCAAATACTTTCCCAAATACCTGCTTACTCACCTGACCATTCCATTTTGTCTATCAGTGCCATCATCATCAATGTCTTATCAACATCTCACCTAAAAACCAAACCATTCGTAAAAACAAGCCCAACCACATGACCATTCTCACCTCGGATGTCACCATCATAGTAAAATCCATCTTTTCTTTAGTTACCTTAGTCTCATCCATCTGAAATCAATATCAAGACCCCCATTAATCTTCATCCAAATAGATGGTTTAGAATCCCAAACGATTCAACCTTTCAAAATCAACCTTGAATCCAACTACAATCACTAAGCTTCCCTTTTAAAATGACTCTGTGTTTCCAATTATAAGGAACCCAAAATAATAGGAAAACCTCTATCACGGTCAATCCCAATTTCCCAGAACTGTCAACTCATATCCCCAACTTCAGTTGCATCTCTAGTACCGTTAATCATCCCACTTAGCTCTCTAGGCCAACCCCATTCTAGTATAAATCCTAACATTCACATATGACTCATACACTAAAGTAAGTATTTAATCTAGGTTTAGAGCCCATGACAACACGACCAACACTAACAGAACCATGAAAAAACAAATCAATTTTAAAACCCAACACAACCTACTCGATCACTACACATAATCGTTACCACATCTTTATTATCAGACGATACCTCTCAATGTCAAAAAAATACAACCAAATGTAAAACAAGGAAAATAACTCCACTCAATACATCAACCTTAAACATGGTATGTTCATAGCACTAGGGATACACATCTCTCATGTCTCTTCACGTTCCAACCTACCATATGCTTGGAACTCAATTCCTCCATTTCAATCAAATGTGGGAGATGGTTACAACCAAAAATAACTTTTAATATCAATCACACATGGTACAAAACACCTTGTGTCTTATTACAAAATCTGAATAAAATGAGGAAAGTTCTCATGGAACTACTCCTCCCCTATATTATCCTGGATCAATGAGGTTTCACACTCCACTACTGGAAGACCATTCTCGGTGATATCCTCATGTCACCCAACTTGAACACATCATCGTGGAAACATTTCTATACCATGTAATATACAATTCTTAAATCCTGAGACATGAATATTCCACAGTTTACAAAGAATAAGGCTTCCCACTAGCCACAAAAAAAATATCTCACATACACTATCCCAACAGACATTATTATGTCTACAAAACTACCCTCTATCATATCTACTATGGTTCATGGATAACATGGTGTAAACCAACATATATATTCATAATTTATTCATTAGAAACCATTTTTAATACCATTTTCCATACTCATAATAAAAATCCTTCCGATTAGGAACATTTAAAATTTCACAACATGATTCAATTGACATTTTAATTCATTCACAACCCTTCATCAAGAACGATTCCCAAAATGTTATTTAACATTATTTACCTTTTTTCCCATTTGTATCATTTTTATTAGACTATTTTATTTAAAATTTTCAATAAATTGAGATGTATTCTACCCTTCATTCTCCACAGACCCATTCGATGTGTGTGCATATAATGATGCATGCCTCCAATATCGCTAGGTGCCTATAATGATGTAAGAATTTACAATCTCGTGGAATTCTATCCATGAGTAAAATTTCATAAAAAACTTTCATCCCACAACAAGTGCATAACCCAATGGTGAAATATCACCCAATTGTTACAACGCATATTAAGAACAACAATTCCCACCTTGATTAGTTGGTTTTTCCTTCATACATGGGTTAGTTACTCCCATGAATGAGTTCATTCCCAAGGCTCAAAACATCCTAATCTCCCTTTTACTATTACAAATAGTAATACTATAGAAAATAACCACTTTGATACCACTTTGTAATGTCCCAAACATGAATACAACTAAACTTGTTCCCCGAGCCAGGTTTCCACATGACATCACCCATGCCTCCCCATAGGCCAAAGGATGTCAACTAGTAATGGGGGTCTAAATAAACATGTCCAGATACTATAAACTCTGAATAATAGTATGAAACAAATTATATCAAATATAAATAAAGGAAACAATAACCAATAACCAAAAATCATGCCTTACAAACCATCCCGAAAATTGGGTAAAACTTCAAAAAAACATTAATATGTCATATCATGTTTATATTGCCAACCGTGGAGAAAAAACTAAAATAATGGCTAATAGAAGAATCCCCAAATAGGTCCTAACTCTATTTCTAGATCCTCACCCATGCATATCCAAAATCCAACTCAACTCCCATGTATAGGGACCTTTCCATTATCCTGGCTTGCAACCATGAAATCTGCTCGAGTACCCAATAGTAGTCTGATCAGGGTTTGAGTACAACTCACAAGGACACCACTAAAAGTGTTTACAAAATATTTAGTATAAACTAATATTGAAATTAATTATTAAATAAATTATAAGGTAAACAGAAGACAAATATTGTTCCATTAGTCAACAACATTCAATTTTACCATTACCATCATTAAATCCATTTTACTAACTCATAATATCTTCATTACTTAATTCACATTCATCACATATTCTATGGATTAGAAAGGTACATAATTTACACAAACTAATAATACAACCAATTACCAGACATAAATGAATAAGTAATGTTCCCTATATGACTAGGGAAAAATATTTCATTAACAAATACATAACACTTACCTTAGAGAATCAATCTATGTAGTCTCAACCAATGAAATGGTTTGAGTCCTAGAGAATTAGTCAGACTCCCAAATCCATACAACATATGGTGTGTTTAAATCCTTGGTCCAACCCATCCTATGGGGGGGAACCTCAGTCCTTTATCCCACACCAACAAGCCTTGTGTACATGCATATTTTCCTATTCACGAAATTTACCATATCACAACCATACACAATCAATACACATAAAATTTTCATTTCATAATCATTTAACATATGAATCTACATCAAACCTTAACCCATAATCATTCTATACATTCAAATTACATGACCTATTTAACCAATTTCCCCTTATATTGTATTAAACCATTAAGTATATTAAAAAATTTACATATATTAACCCATATTCCTTAATTACCATACATTAGACAATTTATCCAATTTATCAATTCAAAACCATTTACACAGTTTACATGGACATCATTTCTTATGCATCAACTTATACATTTGTAGCACTATTGATAAGTCAAATAACACAACCACTATAATACACCCAACCCATTTCACATTAAGCCAAATAATCCCTTATGTAATTATCATGATATGAACATAACTATAATTATTTCATTCTTAACTCAACCAATATATTTACATGTTCTGTAAAGGATGTACATTATCCCAATCCAATTTAATGCTTAAAAGTACAATTTCCCATGTTTGGGAATTCTATCACACCCCATGGGTGGCCCCAAATTAGTCCAATCAACCTCAAAACATCCCATGGGGATCACGAGTGGTTGAATTCATCTTTTAGCCATCCATTTTACCAAATATCACTATAGGAATAAAATTCAAAACAATAGGTAAGAAATCACACCACCATGAAATCACAAATCATCATCAACACTATGGGATATAATACATGTAGACCAACAACCTCCAAAAATGAAGATAAATGCATACATATCGATAGACTTATATATAGATTCAAGAACCCTTGGAAACCCTAACTTAAAATTCAACATAAAAAGAGGGTTTTAGGGATTCATAATAAGAATAATGAGGCCAAAATACCTAATCTGGGAAAGAGAAGTTTTAGACTTATGCAGAGATTTGATACACAAATCATGACACTACAAATGAATTAGAAGAAAAGGAGAATAATTATTGGGAATATTTGGGGGTTTCGGTTCATCACTAGGACTAAAAGAGAAATAATTTATGTGGGAATTGGGTGCATATCATAAAATAAAAAGAGATAAAATAGTAATGCTTTATTTCTTAATGCGGTGCACAGTTTGGGTGCATGGTTTTTGAAACCGTTCACAAGCAGTGCATCCTCCTCTATCAAATAGGGGTTATATCGCATAGATACCTTGGGAGGCTTGCACAGTTTGAAAAATAATTCTAAACTATGTGAAATACCTCTATATATTCCCCAATAGTTTGTCCTTCCCCATGTATAATTTTACATAAAAATGAATCCCTCCTCCTAGATATCATGGTTTCACAATTTTCTCTAACTTGGTTCCAACTATGAAATATTCATTAAATTCCAAAATTCCTTTTTATTTTAAGTCCTAAACAACTGAAACACCCCTAACCCCCTTAAAAACCCAGAAAAAATTCCATTAACCAAATTTAAGAGATTTAAACCATAATTTGAACAAGAACATACCCCATGAAGTCTGGGATCTTACAAATATAGCTGATCAAGAAGATAAATAAGATTCGATTTTATTTTGCACATTAATCTTGAAATGGTTATTTTAAATGAATCATTAATTGATATAAATAAAAATATATTCATGTTAAATATCTCATATGGGAAATATATAAACCAAATTAAATTAAATAGCTTCATATAACCATATATGTCTCAATAGAGTGGTAATTTGGATTAAATCTGTTACCTCATGTTCGATTTGACTCGTTGGTGGTCTAAACTCATGTATAATAAATTTAAATTTATTAAAATCACATACCAAAACCATATGAATATCTATAATATAATATATTAACCATTTATATCATTTCATAACCTCTTTGTTACCTATATTTTATTATCAATTGTTTGGGTTTTAATTACATTATTTTCATGCATGTTTTGATTTAGTAGTTTTGGTCCCTACTTTAATGATAATGGTTCTAGCATAACCCGGATTTTATTCAAGATATAAATATAATATATATTCAATATATTTTTTTATAATAAAAATTATAGTGATAAAAAATTATTTACATCTTTTATGGAGACAATAGGTTTTGTGTATGAAAGAACATTATTTTCTCTTTTCGACGAATGGTATGAAAGAAAAAATGAATAGTAATTTACCTTTCCTTAATAATAATTAAATAATATATATATATATAATATTTTCATTAAATACATCCTTATTACCATACACATAAATTATAAATGAAAAAAATCATGTCACTTCATGGAGGTGGTAGTCTCTACGTACACATGAGCGACATTGTAATTTTCCAAAAAATTATTGTCTAAAAACGTATATATGATATTATAGTTAAAGAATAATAGTTATATTATAAATATATTAGATACTCATTAGTTGCTTAATTATAACTATCCATGTAAAATGGTGATGTAAAACGAATTACACCACTACATGGAGACGGTAAGTCATACGAGCACATGAACAATGATTTTGATTTTCATATGATGGTAAAGATATGAAATATTGTTTTTCCAAAATTATAATAACATATCAGTATATTTATGGTAATGGATTGATTATTTTAGTTTAATTACAACACATTAACAGTAAGTAGACAGTAAAATAAACATTAAAGTGTCTATAATGATGGTTGACTCCTCTTCGGTAGAATTTAGTTAGATATATTCTTAAGGGATTGATGGTTGGTGTTTTCGAAGTGAAAAAACTATGAAATCATGAATATGGAAATTTATTATAGTAATTTTTGGGTTTTGTATAGCTATGTGGATCAGAACGGAGTGAGGAATTGAGATAAACGTTATCCTTTTATAAGATAAAGGAGGGACATTCTAGAAATTTCATAAAGTATTCAATTAATATAAATTATATTTCATGTCCAAATGGACTATAATTCTTATAATTAAAATATAATACATGGATAAAACTAAATCATATGAGAAAAATAAAATATTTACAATATTTGGATATGATTCCTCCCTTATATTTATGTTCTAACATCCCATTATCTCTTTTTCCAATAAGTGTAAAATTTAACAATTTAATACTTTAAGTTAAATGGATGTTTCTATATGAGGCTAACAGAACATAAATGTACCATGGTTTACAATTATATCCATATAAATATATATATATATATTGGCTTGATATAGGACTTATATTAATTTCAAATCATATAAAAAATATTATTTATTATAAAATTTAACTAAAATCATTTTTAACATTATTCATTTAATTTGAATTTAAATACATCACGAAAAATAGGTTATTAATATATAATCAATTAAAACTCCCCAAAAATGTCATCTATATCATTAAGATTTGAGGGACACATTAAAACATCAAAATTATATCACTTTAAATAATTTTGAAAATACTTATTTTATTTTTCTATTAGTTAAATAAATGATGTGTTAGTGTTGTTAGAAAAAAATTAGCATGATAGAAAATAATTTCTATTTAGATTAATTATTTAGAACATAAATTATCCTATATTTAATGTTATTTAAAAAATTTAATGATAATAAAACAAAAAGAATGTCATTTTTTACTTTTCTTTAAATAAAAAAATAGAATGGTCAAAATCATGGCCAAATGGAAAACACTTCCATTTATTCTAATTTTTAATGGTTATGTTTGAGATATAATCATAAAATTTAATTATTTTAGGTTTCATGGTCATTTTTTTCCTTATCATTTTATTTTTAACACTAATTACCATATTTACCCATTACCGTGGTAACAAACATTATTTAAGTTACTATTCATAATATCTAAAAACAAAAGAGACCTATTTACCAAATTTCTAACCAATTATTCCAAATATATAATCATTTTTAAATTTCAAACTCATGGAAGTTATAGAATTTAAATTAAAATAAAAACTTCCAAACTAGATGACAAATAATTTTTATAAAAAAAAGTCTTTTTGACTACAAAATTTTTTTATTCAAAATAAAAGGATAAAATTTATTTAAGATACTCTAAATGTGATATTAATAATATAATATAACCAATTTTACTTTTAAACCATTAAAATTTTTATGTAACTTTTTAAATTTTTTAAACAAAAATACATCTTTCAATAAAAAGAAGTATTATTCACTATTAATTAGAAAAATCAAGTTTTTATGAAAAATCTCAAATATTATTCCTAATATAATTTTAATACAATTATTTAAAAATTACATTAATTTTTCAAATAAACTTTCTTAAAGTGGATAAAATTGTTATATTATTTTCTCTCAAAAACTAATAAAAATCAATTTTCAAGAAATCAAAATTTTCAAGAATAAAATTAATACTAAAATTTGAGTGTTTATTTCATAAAAATTAATCAATAAATTTGTATTGATTGTGAACTTTATATATATTTCATAATTTTTTTATTCCTATTACTACTCACCAATTCATCGACTATGTTACAACTGTTATAATTAAATAATAATATTTCATGCCTTACTTGTGCTCGGTGTTGTGTGTTGTCTAAAAGATATTGAATATAGTATTATTTTAATATTTTAGGCTGTTAAATAAGGAAATGATTTTATATACCTATTTTTATTACGAAAAATTCTATCTTATACCTATATTATACTCTCTTGGATTGTGTTCCTTGATCCCTTTATGATTCATGTCTTATAAAAAGCCATGCTTTATTCAATGAATTAATATTGTGATAAATTATATATATGGTGTGGTTTTAAAATTTTACCCTTTTGTTATCATACAATTATTATCATGTTTTTTGGAAGATCCTATGAAAATTTCTTAAATGAAAAAAAATATTTTTTATGTGTGGAAAACAAGGGCATTGAGAAAGTAATCACTGATAAAAAATGAGGTGCTCGATGGAGGGAAATGAATTTCATCCTTAGGTTACCTTAATATGTTAATATATTTTGTGTGTGGAACATGGGAATTATCAAATTCAATGCCCAAATCCAAGGGTTTACTCGTATAATAAGGAAGGCCTTATACTATTCTAATCATTCGTCTGGAATTATTTAAGTGTTTATGTATGGGATTCAATAATTACGTGGTACAATTGTTTTATAAATGATATTTTTGTTATAAAAATCATTAAAAATCTAATGATTGTTCTGTAAAATGTATTCTTAAAGACATTAAATATTATGTTGAATGTAACTAATAAACTAGAAAAATGATTTAGTGATAACGGAATATTTTTGGACAAAACATGATCAGGGGATGTAAATACTTTCAAATTAATGTGATGTTAAAAGAATAATGTTATGTTAGGATAAACATATGACTGATATAACTAAATTAAATTATATTGTATAGTTGATCTTGAAATTTTTTTGTGATTTGATGATAAATTGATATATTTTATCATTGATAATGTTAATTTAATTTTTGGATCTATGGAATATATTCAATAGTCTATGATATTTTTTGGAAATAATGATTGTGTTACTTTTTGGAATTATTTTTTGTTTTTATTGAGATTGTATGGTGATTAAGGTTTTTGGGGAAAGTATTACCTTATTTTAATAGAGTCTGACAACTTTAGGAAAAGTATTTTGAAAAAAATGTTATTTTTAACCTTTATTTTAGATGAATTAATACTCTTTTTATCCCTCACATATGTATATTTTTTAGTAATTAACTTTATCTTGAATTTTTTTAATATATAATTATTACTCCTAAGACATTATTTTTCTCCTCTGTGTCCATATTTTCACTTCTTATAAATACTTTCCTTATCTTCAAACATGATTATGTGTATAATCCCATTATACAATGTTGGTTTTCAATAATTTTATTTTCAAATATTGAACATTTTATGACCAAGATAAAATTATGAGGATGAAATTTATTTATGGTGAGAGAATATAACATCATGTAAATTTATATTAAAAGTCAAATAATCTCAATAGCTAGTCTAATATACAACACCAAGCTATAAGCGAATAGATATATAATATAAAAATATTATTATATGACCGTTATACCATAGACAATGAATAGATGGGAAGTAATAAAATCTATTCAATAATAAAATATAAGTTTAGTGGCCCTGATAATTAAAAATTTGTTGATCAATCCTTTGGAAATAACACTCATATTTAATAGTCAATTTATTCTGGAAAAATACGTTTTCATAACAAATGGGTTTTAATTTTTTTATTAGTGAACATTATATATAATTTTTTAAATTTTTAGAAATTTTATTTTATAAAAAGGTTATAATTTTTTAAATTAACATATAAATGTTATCTTATAGAGAGATTTTGATACTTTTATGAAAAAATAATTGTTTCAGTTAATATTAATAAAATATTTATTTTATAGATTTATTTATTTCCATTCAATTATTTACAATGTCATATTTTTTTAATTAAATATAAAATTTAATTAATTCATTTTAGTAATAACAATCAAATTAATGTCATTAGAATTGATATTATGATGAATTTTTCTATAAAACCTTTTTGTACTTAAAAATTAATTTTTCAGGATTAAAGTTTTTCTTTAACTTTTTATTGTTTTATTTAAAAATTAATTTTATCCACTTATAAGTATTTAATTTTATAAAATTGATTATATAAATAAAAGTAACATTTTTATATTTGGTATATATGTTAAATTTATTTCTTCTCATGATAAATACTTAATGTGGGAAATTGTTTTCTCCTCGGTAGGGGTAAATTGGCTAATTAATGTACAAAAATAATGTGATAAAGCTTTAAAAATAAATCTAACACCAAGACTATTTATATTTTAGGATTTTTGTCTTTACCATAATCATTTAATTATTTTTTTAATTTTTATATAAAAAATAGAAACAGAATTCTCGTCTCTTGGTTTTAATATCTCTAATATATTTTCCCAGTGATAAATAGAGGTTACGATCGGTTATAAATGGTTATTTTAAATATTAATGAACTTTTTTATAACAGAAATTTGTTTTTAATTTAAATTTTTGCAATAATTGACATAAATTTTTATTTAATGATGACACATTACTTAAAAAAAAATAAAGAAATCGAGTAAATGAATTTATAAACTAACAAGGTAACATATATTAGATGTTTTATAGTTTTTGTAAATAATCTAACAAAATGTATTATAGATTTTTTAAAATATTATATTTTAATTATATATTTATCATTATTTTTTAAAATTCAACAATGTGAATAGTATCCTAAATTTCTTTAATGTTATGTTATGTTGAATAATATGTTTTTAAATGTATTAAAATTTATAAAAAAATATATTTTACCAAGTTAAAGCTATAAGGTCAATAATATTAACCATTTTCTACTTATGGTTAATATTTTTGTTTTATATCAACATTTTTGACCCTCATTAAGTAAAATACTTTGATATCACTATAATCATCAAAAGGGTTTATAGGAGTTAAAATTAAAGTATAGGTGTTAAAAATTGCCAAAATATGTTATTTACTAATAGTATTTATAATTATATCTATAATATATTATAAATATATCAATTTTTATTCACATTAACATGAAAATTAATTTATATTAATTTTATAATTTAAGTAATTCCATGGGGCCCCCCTTTCCTTTCTATTATTAAATGTAGCCTATCCTTTCTTACTCAAAATTATTGAGCCATTTATCTAGACCAAACCCTACTAATTCGTAACTACATTATTTAAATTTTATAGGTTTTTTAATACTTGAAATTCCATCACTATAGTCCTTAAGAAGATATATGAATGAGGTTCTTCAAAAATATGTAATAATCTTGAGAGGGTTTTTTATTTTACTTCTTCTTATACCGCTTTCAATTATATCCAAAATATTATAATATATTATAATCAATATATTACATATTATTACATGTTATTATGTTATTTTTATAACCTTATTCATGTTCCTTTTCAATAAAATGATAAATAATAGTATCACTCATGCATATGTGTGGACCATCACCTCCAGACAATGATATGATTTATTTTCTACCAAAATATTTCATGGTTTTTTGTTATGATTTATTTAATATTTACTAATTGTATTAATGAAATAATTATTCATATTTTATTATAATATCTTTTCCACCTTATTACTATCTAATATCAAAATGATAATGTTGTTCGTGTTTACATGTGGACAACCGCCTCCATGAAATAATGTGATTCATTTTTCATTTCCCCATTACATGAATTGTAAAAAGGATATTATAAATAAATATATATGATATATATGATATAATAATGATTATATATAATTTAATTATTGTTTACTTTTTTACTCCATCCATCAAAAAATGGAAACATCACTCATGCGTAATACAAACTACCATCACCACAATGTGATGTAATTCATTTTTACTATAATATTTATTTAAATGGTTTAAAAATTTTATATAATTATTAAATATGATACTAGTAAAAATATTAAAACTCTATATATTATGGAACCATAATAAATTTATAAGGACCAAAACTAATGAATCCCGACTTATATAAAAATTAAACAGCTAACACCCCGAAAAAAGGATTTTAATAAAGAGAAATTAATAAATAGGAATTGAAATTTTATAATTATTTAATATATTATATTAAAATCATTCATATATTTCAGGTAAAATATTATAATAAATATAAATTCATTATATAAAAGGTTATAACAATTACGAATAAATTTGGACGTGAGGAAAGAGCTTCTTGTTATAGTTTTATTTCTATGAGAAAAATTCCATATTGAACACTAGTTTCATTTATGTGGTTTATATACTTAACATGCGTGTATTATAATATTATTTTAATGAATAATATGGGGATTCAAAAAATATATATATATTTTCTCCCTTCCATGAGGTTTTTATTCATGGATTATAAATATTGTAAGGGGTTTTAATCTCAATATTATTCCTTTGAGACATGTTTAATTTTATGAACCTAATAGTTTTTATGACTTTAATATACTACTCATTTGATATTTTATATCATGAAAATAATTATTTCCATGTTATTTATGTTTTAATTTTATGTTATTGATTTAATGAGGGTTTTGAATCAAAAGTTACCAATGTAGAAACTCTTTTACGTTACAATCTCATTTTTACCAGGATTATTTATGCTTAAAATTATTATAATAAAATTATATGATCCTTCTCAAAAAAATATTTCTTATTGTACTATAATTATTTTATTATGAAGATTATATTTTTTCTATTAATATTACTCCCTATAAGTATATTAGATTTTGGTATAATTCTATTACAAAAAACTCACTTTCTTTTACTATTTATTTTAGAATATTTTTATTTCATGTTTGTGTATTATTTAAAATAATTTTATGAATGTCTTGATTATTATCCTATGATTTTATAAAGTAATTTTTAACCATTTTTTACTTTCAATAATTTTTTTAAAATGAATCTTCTTTTCAATTTCTAAATGATGCGCTTTTTGACTTTTTACTAAAAATGTGAAAGGAATATTTATTTTAACAAACATGACATGAACATAATTTACCACTCTTAGGAATTATAAATGCATTCAAGATTAATTTTCATGTTCCCAAGGGTATTTTAAAATATAATTTCATCTTTTATAATTCTGAAATTTTTATATTTGAAATATGTGATTTTAAAATTAAAAGTTTTTTTCTCTCAAGAAATGTTCCTTGGACTTTAAAAGGCATTTTCAAATATGATAACATCATTTGATGTCACTTATACTTTATTGGTAATATGATTCTTTGATAAAATATTTACTATTTTTCTATATGGAGGGTGGTTATGATTATGAAATTGTGATGAAAACTGTCAAAAATTTCAATAGGTTAGGTTTTGATGGAATTATAAATGTTTTGATAATCATATGGAACACATATAATTGGATTATAATTTTGTGATTGGTGGCTCAGTTATACCCCCTCTATTTTATTAGGTAAGGATTGATATTTTATGAGTTAAAAGGTTACTCAGGATGTTACTTAAATCCCAAAAATATAATTAATGAACGTTTATCCCAATCCTAAAAAATTGTACAATAGAGGTTATCCTGTTCCCGAAATAGTATTTTGGATGGTCATACCAAACATGACATGTGATGAATTCCGTGGTGGGTAACCCTAACAGAAGAGTTATATTATTATGACTCTACCACACTTCAGGACATTAGTTTATTACATGATATTATGCCAATATTAAAAAATTATGTCCCATTTTCTTGGATTAATATATATTTCATGTCTTATGAACAACTATTATTTATATCATGACTTGTGATTATGATATTTTATTTGATAAGTGTGGTTATAAAATGTTAATCTCATGTTATAATATGTTTTTGTTCATTATATGGTTATATTATCATTGATATCTCCATTGTTTACCCTTACTGGGAATATGTTCTCATCCTTTATTATGTTTCTTTTCACCAGGATTTGAAGAATGGTTTTATGTATGATATGACTAAGAGGTTTAAATTTGAAAAGAAATTAGAGGGATATGGTGTATTTATTTTATGTATAAATTATTATATATCAATGTTTACATATAAAAAAACCTTTATGTTTCTAGCATGGATCGTAATGATATATGATGAATATTTTTTTTAATAATATGTAATATTTATATATTAAATGTTTTCATAAATTTACAACTATTATCTCTACACATACTTATGATGATAATTTCAAAATAATAAATCATAGGGTTTGGTTTTAGCATAAATAACTACTCACAATACGTATAGTTTGATCCCTTATTCCTAATTCAACCCTATAATATAAATCATTTCATAATATTTAACTTTGACTTCAATAGAATATATGTTTTTATAACGTACTATTTAACATTTATTAATCTTAAAATTACTTTATAAAAATATATTGTCTTACTTATAATAACTATAACATAGAATTTAAACAAAAATAACCAACCTAATACCAAATATAATATAGAGTATGTGTAGGGACTTAAGGTGTGATTTTGGATAATATGACCACAAAAACACTAAATTCCTCTAATTACCATGAATCTCCAATACCTAAAAACCCCCATAATATTTTGAGTCACCTAGTAGGATTTTTAATGAATACACTTTTAAAAAAAATAAATTAATATTCAAACATGGATTTTTACAATGAAAAATATATTACCCATAAAAAGTAATGTGGGGAAACAAGAAATCACATTAAATAAAACAATATTAAATGACTATTCATAAAAAAAATTCTATTTAACAACCTATAATTTTTTAACAACTTCATGCATTCATATATCCTTTTCTATTTCAATATCCAATGAAAAAACAGTTTTATTTGTAGACACTCCAAGAAAAACGAATTCATTACATTAAAATCATCAGTATATACATCATCATTTGTTTTTTTGACATTGGTAAAGGAAATTAACATCCTCACTAGAAAATAATTGATTAAAAATTTGGAACATTATAATCTATAACCTTACAATAAATATATATTTTAAATTCATATAATATTTATAATATTTATGCATCATTCATAATATGTTTCAGTGGCTTATGTTATCATAGGATAACCAATTCATATTTTAGAGATTTGTAATTTTTACATTACCATAGAATGCTAATAGAATATATTTTTAATGTATGTGTTCTATAACTCATTATTAGTTTTCCTATTGTGCATATCATCATAAAAATATATACACAAAATTTTAAGGAAATCAATGTCACCATCACTAGAATTACACTTTTACCATATAAAGTATTTGATATGGATACAATACCCATTATCATCCTCATCAGAATAAATTCATGTCTTTTTTTAGTAGTTTATGCCTTTATAGGAATAAATTGTAACCAGAACGTGAAACATGTCATCTTTAGTTGACCAAATCATCAAAATATCCACACATGAAGTCATTAATGATTTAATGAAAAATTCATTTATTTTACATCAATAAAAAATAAATCCATCATAATTAGTCTAATTTAACACTAAGTGGAGTCAACAATATCCCAATATGGATACTACATATTCAATAAAAACATCTCATCAATGTTCATCAAGTAAATAATTTAGAACAATCTCATAAGTCATATTTGAATAAAAAATATACATATTGGACTTTCAAATATTAGTAAAGTGATCCAATTATTATTCCAATAGATCTAAGAGGTTAAAATGACTCCAATAAAAAAAATATACACAATTTCGGTTATTTTCATGCCCTCATTCTCCCTTTAATTTCATGAATAATAATTCAATGCCACATGGAACCCCCACATGCTTTCATATGAGCATGATTTTATGAAAAGCCACATTATACCTCATTCAGTTTCTCAAAAATTATAATAGAACAACCATGGTTTCCATGTAATACCTGATACCCTTCTATAACAACTAAAAATTACATCTCAAAAGTATTACATAATGTACACCTTAAAGATACATATTCATGAAATTATTTCAAAGGTAAATTTTAATTTTAATTGGAACAAATTATACTAATTTTTTTAATATTTTATTATTATATTAAAATTTATTCAAGATTTTTTATGAAATAATTTATTTTTATGTGAATATTGAAAAATATAGTTTTTAAAAGGATTATTAATTTTATGAAATTATAAGAAATACCTTTAAATTTATAAAAAAATTTAATTCGAAGTTTTTTTGCATATGAAAAACTATAAATTTTAAAAAAACTATGTTTTATTTTAGTAAACAATAATCAACATTTTGAAGAAAAAAGTAATATTTTCCAATAAAAACTATTTTTAGTATTTTCTTTTAATTATATTTTATATTTGTATGATTTCATTTTGTATTACATTTAATGAAATGAAAAATTTATAAAAAATAAATGTATTTCAGGATAATGAAATACATTGATAATTTTACCATATGCATAAATTTTAATCCTAAAAAAGAACTTTTTATAAAAATGGGTTTTTATGCGTTACATGAACTAATATTAAAATTTATTTTTCATAAAGATAGAAATATTATAATATTAGTTGAATTTTATATTTTTAACCATTAGGTTCAAATAATATATTAAGGGTATTTTATTTTTAGTCATAAAATTTAATTACTCATGTAAAAAACAGTTCCCATGGGAAAACTAAAAATTGTAAAAATAATTAATCATTGGGTAAAGATATTGAAATATGTTAAATTTTTATTCCTAATGCAGTGACTGAGATATTATCAACCTTGTATCATTCTTAAACTAATTATTTTCCATTTTTGGTCCACATGACTTGTGAAACATGTCTACTATTGAAAAACATTTATGATTATTTGTTTTAACAATGTTTTATATTTGTTGACAACTGGAATTTTAGGGTAAAAGATTGTTTTTGTTCTTTAGGATAAAATCTAGCCCATCAAAATGAGTTTTTGTAATAAAATGAACATTGATGAATGTTAGGATCCAAATGAGAAACGGGAGAGAAGTTTTTTCTAAGATAGTTGTTTTTTGGTCGAAGATTTTCATTCATAGGTCTTTAGATTGAGAAGCCCTATATGCAAAAGTTATCAGAACCATGAAGTTTTTGATCACATTCTTCATTGGTCTTAGATCCATTATTATAAATTTAAATATTTATCTAACATGGTGTTTGGTATAAAGTTAGAAGTTATTGAGTGAGGAATTAATAATTATATTGAAAAGAATGAAGGAAACAAGTGATGTTAGGAGTTAGAAAGTTATTTACATTCAACCCAAAATTAAGATGATGATTTTACAGTATTGAAGTTCTTATAAATCATGATAAATCTCTTGATAGAATATTTTTAATAAATTTAGTAATTTTAAATATTATATTGGTTCTAGGGATCAAGAAAATGTTTTTATTGGACACAAATGTACTAGACACAAGTTTCTAGAAGTATTCGTGAGTTATAGGGGATGAGGTTGTGGGAATTTAAAATGTGTTGTGTGGAGTTTAAAATGTACTGGGAATTATATCATGATAATAATTCCATATTAATGATATTTCCATTGGTATAATAATCCATATTAAACAAAATCTGAGGTGGAATGTCACTTGGACTAACTTTGAGGAGAAAATCTAGTTGGGATGACTCTAAGAAAGAATGTTAATCAGACTGACTCTGATGATGATATTCAATTCGAAATAATATGAGGAAGCTCCATCCTACTGAGTTGAGGAAGTTACATCATAATGAGTAAAGGAATATAGTCAGGTCTTAATGAGGAGATAAAGATATCTAAATTGTAATGAGAAGATAAAGATAGTTAAATTTTAATTATCATAGGATGAAAGTCAGATCATAATGAGTAGAGGAAGTTAGGCGCATCATATTGAATATAGCTCGACCATACGGAAGATGAAGAATTTAATTACAATTAAGCTGAGGAAGTTATATCATACTGAATAGAAGTTAATTTGTTTGATAATACATATTTTAGAGAAATCCTGAGAATGTTTGAAGTAGTCAAAGATATATATTAAATGTGATTAATTTATATATATTTGATATTTGAGTAATTAGAACAAGTTTCTTAGTTCCCCTTCAATGTAATCTTTTCGAACAAATATCTAGTTATAATATCAGACAACTAAACGTTTTCTTATGAGATTTTAGAAGATAGCACTGAGAAATATTAGACTAACTAGTTTAGTAGAGATTGAGAAGTGTAGGTTGAGAAAACTTTTAATCATAATGAGTCCATCATAATGAGAAAATCAGACAATGGAAATCGTACCTAGTGATATAAGTATATGGTTCTGGATCGAGTTTTGTAGAGAAAATTTTTTTATGATCCTTTTCTGGCCCAAATTATTTGAATGAAAAATTTGTAAAATGATGGGAGTCAGTATAATCATTTCTATCTAGATATAGAAAGTTACTAACAAATGTTGGCACAAGTTTTATTTGCATATTCATAATAGTTATTTTTTATAAACCCATTGGAGTGGCTATGAAAACGATATAGGTTCTCACACTGATGCCAAACCATGTAAATTTCTTGTGCTTTAATCATTTTCTTAAATTTTAATGCATAAGTATTTAATAAAATAATATAAGGATATAAAATGTAACTTGTTACAAGGGATAGTTTTTAAAAATAATTTAAACTTATAAAATTGATCAACTGATTCATCCCCACCCCACTGCTCTCATTTGTTATTTAATTCTTTGGAAATTCAATTGGTATCAGATCCCTAAGTTACCATGTTGAATAATTATCAGAGATAATCTCAATTATGGTAGCTTAATTTTAATTCTTATATTTTAAGGATAAAATTATTAATGATGGAATAAAATGATGATTCTCTATCTTTTATCTCTTGTCTAGGAAGTTTTTGATGCTACTATTTTTGGTTTTTCACCTATTGAGAAAGATGGTCCTTTGAAATTTACAGATAAGAAAAATGTAGAAGTTCATGGATTGAATATAAATTCAAACCTTATGTGTTTATCATAAAATTTTTATATAAAGGTGATGGGTCAGAAATCATCAAAGAGAATATGGTAAAAGTCAGAAATTATATTCGAATGGAATACTGAAGTTAAAGATGGGAAAGTTAAAAATCTTCAATAGTATGTATGAAGACATTAAAAAAATAGATGAAGAATCCATTAATGAATAACACACCAAAGCAAATGAAATTTTTTGCATCATTTAAGGTTTTGGAGATGTTGTTGTAGAATCTACAACTATGAAGAAACTCATAAGAAACATTCCAGATAGATTTGTTTTTTAAATTCACTCTTTAAAATAAAAGGATGAATTATCTCTTGATAAATTTCATAAATTTATTATTTCTTATAAAATGTTAAAATATCTAATTTCAAAAAAAAAATATAAAACATGAAATGAATTTTGAAGTAAAGAGAAAGATGAAAATTCAAGATGTTGAATATGATGATCATTATGATTATGAAGATACAGAAGATGATGATTTTAATGAAAAAATAATGTCTCTTATATATAATAACTATAAAATAGTATGAGTAAAGTGTGTAGGTAAATATACTCTCAAATTTATCAAGTGCGGTTGAATCAATCCCTTTTCTATGAATTGCCCAATGAAGAAAGGTGGAGAATATTGAGTTAATTTTTACAAAAACCCTCAATGGAATATGTGTAATAAAATATCTAAAGAAGAAAAGTCATCCAACTTATATATGAAATGTTCATTGGATACAAAATAAGTTTTTACAGTAAGAAAGTGAAATCAGAATCAACTGAAAACAATTATTCAAAATATGAATGTTTAGAAAAATTCAGAACCATTATTGGAAAAAATTCATAAAACAAAGGATTCCTCATATATTGAAGAAGGTGGTGAAGCATCATATAATTAGTATCAACTCAAAATAGAACATTTTTTGAACATCTACATAAAAATAGAACTCTCAAAAAATAAATAAATGTAATTAAGAAATATTTTGAAAAAGTTACTAAATGAAGGAAATGTTTCATCAAGGAGGAAGAATACATTCAGAAGATCTTACGTTATAAATAAAAAATTTTACAATAGGAAAATACGGTTGAATATCTCATTATAAAATTGGGGGCTAAGGAAGAATAAGTCAACAATTTTCAATCTAAACTTCTTGATTCTGAAAATAACTTGTAAAATATGAATGAAAACTTTAAGAAATATTTAGAATTAAAATTTAAGAATTATAAAGTCTTTGAGAGATCCCAAATCAGGACTCTGGTGAAATCATCACCTACAAAAAATAATTGTTCATATGATTTTTATAAAATATCTAGTTCTGATAGAACTGTTTGGAAATATTTGGTGAAAAAATGATGTGAGAAACCTATTTGTTCAACAAAACATGAAATCTATGTTAAGAGAAAATATAGTCCACATATTTAGATTATTGGTGTAGGAAAATGTTATCAACCTCAACAGTGTTTCTACATGGAATAAGTTTTGAGAAGAGTGGATGAAAAAGTTAAAGTATAATGAATAACTTTTATAACATAGAGAAACATGAAAAAGTAAATTCTCAATATGATAGAAATTTTCCAATGAAGAATCAGTTTGACTACTTGGATAACGTTTGTAGAATATATGACCAACTAATTCATATTTCAAAATAACGTACAATAACTATTCCAATACAGGTTTTGTATGCAATAAAAGAAAAGTAAGTGGGAAAGATGAATGATGAAGAAAGTTCCTTTTTTTGTTGATACAACCTTGAAAACAAGTAAAAAAGAACAGACCATGGATACTTGATACTTTTTTTTATTCACACATGACAGGTGATTTAATAATCTTGAAACATATTAAAAATCCTGATGGAGGGGTTGTTACCTTTGTTAATCACACATCCTTAAAAATCATTGGATTCAGAAAGACTGAGCTTGAAGTGAAAAAGTTGAAATCTAAGGTAGTTTTTTTATGCGATAAAACATAACTTACATAGTGTAATAAAAATTTTTTATGATGGAAAAGAAGTGAACTTCAAGAAATATTCTAGTGTTATAAATAATCTTGAATGATATAAAAGTTATTATAAAATTATAAAAACGTGTAAAAATACCTTAACGAATATGATAATTTAACAACTCCTACTTTCTAAGTGTTAAAGATGATAATAAGTTGTGACACCAAATACTTGGACACCTTGGGTAGAAAAACCTTAAAAAAATCTAAATTTTATTTTTTATGATATTTCTTAGAATTTAAAATAATAGAGAAAGATGTTTTTGTTACTTGTTACAAAGTAAAGATGACTAAAAAAATCATAAGAAATTTGAGATTCAGTCTATCGGGCATCTTGGACTTATTCATTCCAATTTATGTGGTCCAATAAGACATCAATGAAAAATGGAAATTTATACTTTATCACTTTTGTTAATGATTTTCCTCGGATGAAGAACATAGTTTTTATGAAACACAAGTTAAAGGCTTTGGAAATATTTACGTTTTTTAGAAAATTAGTTGAGAATGAAATGGAGGTTTATATTAATAATTTTAGAATAGATAATGGAACAAAATTCAAAAGAAATATTTTTGAAACCTATCTAAGAAAACATGGTATCAAACATAATTATAGTGATCCCTACACTCCATAAAAAAATAGAGCATCAGAAATAAAGAATAGAATTTTGGTAGAAATTGGATGAATTATGTTTGAATAATACAATGTTTCAATGTTCTTATAGAGAGAATCTGTTAGTAATTCTATACATATTCAAAAAATATATTCTCTAAGACTAAATAAATCAATAATTATTAGTAAATTTACTAAAAAAATATTATTTGAAGTATTTTAAGGTTTTTAGAAGTCCATGTTTACATAAATTGAATATCAGGATCTGGTAAAGTATGATGAGAAAGATGGGTAATGAACTTTTATAGTTTATTAAACCAATATAATAAGTTAGAAATTATAGAACAAAAATTTATAAAAGTTTATGGACTCATATTATGTTAAATTAATTGAGAATACAAGGTCATTAATAGAAGTTACTATGAATGTTGAAGATGAAAAAAAATGATATTTTCCAACAAAATTGAATGTATGAAAAGTTATTTTCATGAATATTATCATGAATCAGGGTTTGAGGGAAGTGATTTAGGAAGAGGAACTCTGAAATTTCCTACATTATAAGAACATTTCGAGACCAAAAAATTTCTTTGGAAATTAGAAGGCTCTAGATTAGACTAGAATAAAGCATATATTATAAAATCAAACATCACATATTTTAAAAGATGAATTGGAATTAGTTTCATAAGATGCTCATCATAAAGAATGGGTGGATGTTATAATTGAATAGTTGGATAAAATTGAGAAAAATAAAACATGGGAACTTATAAATTATCTAAAATGTAAAAATGTTATCTGAAACAAGTTGAATCAATATGGGGATGTTTCCATAAAAAATAAACTCTTATTTATAAAGGCCATGCATAGGAGGAAGGTGAGTATTTTAATGAAACATTTTCCCTATTTCATGGTTAAAACTATTATAATGTTTTGATTAATGGATGCTTACCGGAATTACAAAGTATAACATATGGATGTAAAGTTCACATTTCTCAATGGAGAAATTGAATAAGAAGTTTACATTGAACTACCATGTATTTTTTTACTTGATGACGATGAAAAGTAAATCTATGATTGAATCAATATTTTTATGGAATGAGATAGGCACTATGTTCATGGTATTATAAGCTTTAAAATGGTTTGATAATGTTAAATTGTTGTAAAGGAAAATTCCATAGCAACCTATATGTGAAATATTTTTACTATAAGAACACTAATTTTAATCATTTATGTGGATGATATAATTTTTTTCTAGGGATAGAGAATATGTTTGTAAAAAAAATTCAGAAAAAATGAAAAGGAAAATGGAAATTTCAATGTTATGAAAATTAATATTCTTCTATTGTTTACAAGTTCAACAAAATATAAATACATTTTCTTATCCTAGGAAAAGTATTCTGGGAAATTGTTTTAAATGTTTAAAATGTAATAATCTGAATGATTTTCTACTCCTATATTAGTGGGGATAATGTTAATTAATGATGAGTTTAGAAAAGGTGAAAATCAGAAAGGCCTTTGAAGTAATCTGAGAGAATAAAAAATTTTGGTAGAAAAAAGATTTCTAAGATATGTCAAAGGAAAAACATCACCTTTTTTGTTTAAAAAATAAAATTTGAGATGATGTTTCAGGGTTATAGTGATGTAGATTGAGAACGTGGTTGTAAGGAAATAAAATCAACCTCAGGAGAAAAATATTTCTTGGGGGAATGTTGGGTATGTTTAAATAGTAAGAAACAAACCTCAGTAGATTCGAGCACAATAAAATCAAAATATATTTTGGTTACTCGGGATTGTAGTCATTTGTTGTGGATGAATGTTTCGATTGAATATTTGAAGGTAATATTTTCTAAACCAATGAAGATACTCTATGAAAATTAGATTTAAATTTATATTTCTAAAAATCTTATCCAATATTCATGATCAAAAGATATTGATCAAAATTTTCCATATATAAATTATTAATTATCTACAAGGGATTTTTTCTGGAATATATATCAACAAAATACCAAATTGATGATATATTCACTAATTAAATAAAAAAAGAAAGATTTTTATTTTAGGGTTTAAACTTCATGTTCATCCTCCTCTAATAAATTCTTAAATATCATAAGTAAAACATCCACCATTCTTTGGATTATGTAGAGAAAGGGGGGATAATGTAAAAAAATTTACTTTGAAATATTTTTTTTACTTTTCTTTTTTTAAAAAATCTAAATATGTAGTCATAATAAAATGGGGAAGAGAAAAAAGAAAGGTGAGAAGAAAGAAAAAACTGAGTCAGAGTTTATCTTAACATGGATTCAAAAAAAAATTCAATGAGGGATGTAATTCCTTCAAAAACATTACTTTATCCAGTGTAGTGGTATCATGACACCCTGTTTTTGAGAAATTCAATTTTTTTGATAAATGATGAAAATTATGATTTGTTTCGAAAGTCGAGTTTTGAAAATTTTTTGAGAGTTACTTTTTTTATAAGTGTTTTCAATAAATCAAAATGGGGATATTGAAGAAAATTTGTGATGATTTGTTTTAACAAAGTTTTTTATTTGTTAAAAACTAACCATTTTCTTATAAAAGAATGTTTTTTCCTTAGGATCAAACCCATTCTATCAGAATGAGTGTTTTTAAGAAAGATAAATGTTGTTGAATTTTTGGATCCAAATGAAAAGGGGAAGAAAAGTTTTTTTATTTGAGAAAGTTGATTTCTAAACATAGTTTTCCAGTCATTTGTTTTCAAACTATGCAGGACTAGACTCAAAATTAGTTAGAAAAATGCTATTTTTAATCAGACATATCATCAATCCTAAATCAATCTTCATTACTTTGAAGATTCATTAGACTTAGTGTTAATTATATTCTCAATTGTTTATAAATGAGAAAGTTATAATTATGTTGAAAATAATGAAATAAACTAGTGATGTTAAGAGTTTGAATGTTTTTATATTCTAACGTAAAGTTAAATGATTCTTTTCGAATCATGAATTTCTCATAAATCATTAAACATATCATGATAAAAGATTATGAATAAATTTAGGAATTACAGTGATTGTATTAGTTCCTAGAAATAAGAAAATGTTTTCATATTCTCTTTAAATACTAGATGATGAAGTTTTCAGTAGTCTTACTAAGTTATAGTTGATATGGTTTGAATAATTTGAATGTTTCAGAGTAGAGTTTCCATCATAATGACAATTCCATCATAATAAGAATTTCATCAAAATTATAATTCTGTCATTATGAGGATTCAATTGGATTGAATCTGGTGAGGAAACTAAATCATACTAAGTCTAAGGGAAATTTTAGTCAAACTGAATCTAAGAAGTAAATTCAATCATAATAAATCTGATGTGGAATGTCAATTCTTAATTAGATGAGGAAGCTTCACCATAACAAGATGAGTAAGTTACATCACAATGAGTAGAGAAATATAGTTTGATAGTAATGATATGAGGAAGATAGTAATATCCTAATGATCATAAAAATATTGTTAGCTCATAATGCGAATATGAATAAAGTTATATCGCAACGATCAGTGGATGTTAGTCAAATTAGAGTGAAGTAGAGTAATTTGATCAAACTGAATTAGAGAATGTTAATCAGAATGAATTTAATGAAGTTAATCAGATTAAAGCGTAGGATGTTAATTGGGCTGAATAAAGGGAAGTCACATCATTGTGAAGAAAAATTAAAATGTTCAAGAAGACTTATCTTAGATATATGTTGAGAAATTATAAATAATATAAGTTGAAGTATAAATTTGAGTGATTTTTAAATATTTGAAATTTGATTAAGTAAGAATTTTTCTTTTCAATTTCCCAAATTTTCTATTCGGATCTACCTATACAACGAAGCATAGTATATTGGTTCTTTGAAACATTTTCCCTAGAATAGAAAATCTTGGGATTTTTAAAATTCATGTCAAATTTATCCTTCCTGATATAGATCTCATTGGATAATTAGAAATATGAATGTTTTCTTACAAGACTAAGGGATATTGGTATGAGAATTTGAGTAGATTATTAAGTGCGTAGTTGAGGAAGGGGTTTATCATACTGAGTCTATCATAAGGATATAATTGGACTGAGTAAATCTAACCTTGGGTCATAAAACTGGGGTTATATACATAGTTTTTAGGAGATTTTTTTGATATTTTCATTTGTGGATCAAATTGTTTGTAAGAAAACATTTTGAACTAACCAGAGAATGTATAATCATTCCTATTAGGAGATAGAAAGTGTCCAATAAGTGTTGGAAAAAGTTGTATTTGCTTATTCATAATATTGAATTTTCATTACCCCATGAGAGTGGCTATTGAAAGGATGTAGTCTCTCACACTGAGGTTGAACATTGTAAATATCATGTTCTTTACATTATTTCATAATTTTTATTAAATGATTATTTACTAATATATGATAATGATATAAACATTAAAATGTTATAGATTCTATGTTTTTTAAATTATTAAAACATATAAAAGTGAACAACTAGTCCCCCCTCCCCTATTAGTTGTTAATCAATCATTTATATCTATAACACATTACATTATGTTTCAATATTTTCAAAAATTTCTTTATCACTATTTATAAATGGTTTTTCCCCACCTCATCAACACCACTTAAAATTTCGGTTTCATCTAAAAAATATTCCCTTATTCCTTCCTCTAGAATCAAATTTCACCCTATTAAAATTATTTCTACAATATATTGTCCTAATTACACCCTTTTTAAGTAATCCACCAAGTTAATACCCTAGTCCTCAATGTGGGAACTAATTTTACATATTTTATTTTATTTTCAATATTAAATTTCCTAATATACTTTTCTCTTTCCAATATAATTAAATACATATTTATCGTATTATAAATATTTTTATGCTATGGGAATAAAAATTAACCACCTTACCTTTTTCCCCTTTAGGAAATCAAAAATGAGATTTCTTCATGTGTGTAGACTACCGCATCCACAATGAATTTTACTTAATATTATTAAATGACGGGTCCTAAGATTTAATTTAATAAATAAGTAGGATGTTAATAATATATTTTATACTATTAAATGACAAAAAATTATTATACATTTCACCCTTTTATTGAAAATGAAATCACCAAACATTTTTATGCACTAACTACCACCTCTAAGGAATAATTGGTCTTCTTTTCATCCTATCACCACCTTTCATAGATGATCATGAAAAAGATTAAAATGGATGAATATAATTTTTATAAAATTATTAAGGTTATTCAAATATTTTTATTTAAACCTATTAACTATAATAGAAGTAAAAAACATTGGTAAATTCAACCTTCCAGAAAAGCATTATCAGAGAAAAAAATGATGTCTTTATAACATGTAAAATTATTATATAGGTAAATTATTAGTATATTTAACTAAAATTAAGATATATAACTATAATAAAAACTATATATTCTAAATATTATCCTATTATTATGATATTACAACTAAATCATATCATAATCATCTATTATTTATAGTATGTTACTATTTGGGTCAATTTTACCACATACATGAAAAATGAAATAAATTTAAATCATGGAATAAAATGAGAATTTAATATCTAGAAATATAAGATATAATAAGTAAATAATTATTTTATTTTAGTTATATATTTTTTACATTCACATAATACTAATTTGTTAATATATAAATGTCATTTGGTTAAAAATAACTAAAACATGAACATCATCAATTTAATATTTATGGAACCTAACAAAAAAAATATAATAAAATTATATCATTTTAAATAATTACAAGGAAAAAAATTTAGGCCCTCGTATGACTTTTTGTTTGATGCAATTTTGGAGAAGAATAAATAACAACACTACTATTATGAAACTAGTTCAAAATGATCATGATTACTCATACCTGATATTGAAAATATATAATAACTAACAAATATAAATATAGGGAATAATTATAAATGATGTTGAGAAAAGGTTATAAGAATAAAATAGGTTCTGAAATTTATTATTAAGATATAGTTTTGTTATAGGGGAGGTCATATCACATTTGGATAAATGGGATTAATAGTAATGGTTTTTTTGTATTGAATTTCAATTTCATTTGACCTGATTATGGTATACACCATGTTTTCTAATGTATAATGTACTTAATACCCCATAAATATTATATATCAATATTTTATCTTTATTCATTTTACATAATTTTCTATTTGAAAAACTATCCTTCAAGGTATTTTTAGTGAAATGTTACATAAATCCATCATATTTCCAAAAAATCCAGAGTTTTTTAAATTAAAGTGTTTGTGTAGTTTTTATATCAATTAGATTAATATAAAGATATTGGAAAGTGGATTTAACTATGAAATAGATACCCCAAGTTGTAATCAAATCGAAAAAATTTGGTTGAGTATCAACTCAGTCTTGACTTGTTGGATGATGAGTGAGTCTAATACTATACACTGAGTGAGACACTCTCATGGAATAGGCATTAGGTAATTCAAATTGTCCATAAAAACTTTAAGGAAAGATTTTACTATAATTTATACATTCCCTTACCATTTTAAATAACTCAATTAAATTAATATATTCTATTTTTAACCCAACACTTTGAATATACCATCTTCGCCACCTTAACTTTCTTTCTTTGATAAAGGGGATTCCTGTTACATTGAGAATACCACCCATTTTTTATATTTATTATGAGATATTTACCTATATAGCCACATTATTCCATTTTTTTATTGGGTAAATTATTAAATTAATTGTCTCCCATTAATTTATATAGTGTTAGTTTTATGGATGTCTACATAGATAACTATTCTATTTTTTATTTAGGAAATATTGAAAATCTATATAATTGTAATTTCAATACATGTATTTATTTATTAATTAGTAATATTGGTTATTTATTGTACAATTTATTTATTACATCATACGATGAATTATTTAATGTAATTCGTTTTTTGTGTGGCCTGGTATACATAGCTACCTGATGCATCAGTGGGTCTCACAAGACAAAATGGCTAGGGTATTGGCATATACCTTAACCATTTTCTCATAATGTCTTATCATAAGGCCCTGAAAACATGTTTATGATGTTATGTATAATGAATTCAAAAAGTATGATATCGGAAATTATTATCCTCTTTTTATATATTTTCAAAGATTTAGTATTACCTCAATTTCATTTGATTTCTACATTATATATAAAATTAAATTCTTTAATACTATTTATTCTATATTTATTATATAATATAGGTCATAGTACATTACTCATTACTGAGTATCCAAGATTACCCATATTTTATTTTCCTTTATCAAGGAAACCTATAATATTACTTTGTATAATTTCAATGAATCTTCTAGAAGGCATAATAATGTCATCAAGGATTTTTTATATCAAATTTCATGTTTCAAGTATAATATGAAAAATATGTAAGTATATTCCCTTCCCAAATTATTATGTTGTTGAATTATTTGCTAACTCTTATATTTTATACCAATAATGAAATATTACTACAAACTGTAAGTTTCTGGATACTGCATTGTTATTGTCTTTATAAGAGGATGTTTTGTATAAACATTGGTTACTATATTTATGGTAACCTATTTTGATTCCACAAATATTATGAAAACCCTTTATGGTTTTTAGGTATTTTTCTTATAAAACCTAATAGGGATTATATTTCAAAATTAAAAATCATGTGTTCATTTTATTTATGACATTATTTAGAGAAGTAAACTAATGGGCAGAATCATTTCTTTAACAATTCCCATAGTCAATGTACTTATTTTTCTCCAAATAATGACACTAAGGCTAGAGTTGGAGCTAATTAGATCATAATCACATTTTTTAAATTTTATATAGGTTATAAAAGATAAACTAAACCACATATATTAAATTTATAATCTATAACGTGGTGTAACTACTTTGGATAGCTTCAGGCAATAACAACCTCCACCATTCAATGTAACTACGTATCCATTGGTAGCTAAGTAATGGATCATGTCCTTTAAAAATATATTTCTCTCCTTGAGAAATTATGAAATGAAAAAACGTTTTGATATAGGTATTTCTTAAAAATAGATATGCATATCATTAGTGGACACAAATTCATAATACTAAATAAGAAATAATAATACATCCCATAGGATGGATAACATTTAAGGTGGTATTCTATAAAAATTACTTCCCTCGTGATTAAAGTTATGAAATAGAATGTAAATTCCAGAATCATAGTTATAATGAGGGGGAAATGTTATTGAGTATGTTTATAACAATAGGAGGTTATCTAAACATGTTGTAGACTATATACATACATTGTAAATAATGATGGACCATTTCTTTGATGGGGTAAATCTAATCCATTTAAGGATATTGATTTATTAAAAAAAATTATCATATGAGTATATAGTCTCATGTTTCATTAAGATGGAGAAGGAGTTCTACAATACATATGTTTTGGAAGGTAATATGTAGAAGAATAGGTTTGTTGAGAACCATTTATAGAGAATTATGTCAAAGAGGATGAATGGAATATTGTAGTTTCACACAAGTAATAACTTTGGAAAGTATTACTCATGGATTTTCATTAAAATAATTTATGTTTGATTTATATTCATAGAAAAAGGCCATTAGGATCATGGATGAAAACGAAATGTAGATGTTTTTTATGTAAAATTATTTTATTCTAAGGGAATGGAAAACTATTCAAACTAATCCCCAAAAATAATGAGAATTTACATTAGAAAATGTTGTGGGAGTAAGGACACGCTTATAAAGTCACTACATAAGAGGTTTAAGTACTTAATGGTGTGACAGAAGGTACATTGATCTTAAACTCAAAATTAATGTATTCTTCTTATGTTTCTTGATCTATGAACTCTTTTATATTATAAATATTTACTAAAAACATTTAATCAAACCCTAACTCATTGAGAAAAGAGTTACTACTTAAGAAACTATATGGTATTTTTATTGAAATAAATATGTACTTATTAGACTTTATTAGGATGTATAGATATTACAAAGTAGAAAACTTTATTGCTTTAACTATGGTAATGTTGGAATAATCCTTAGTATAGAATGGATATTAATGTGTCAAGAATTTTTTTTGGCATGAATAAGATATTAATATTTGTGACGTGGGTTTAGAATCATTAATTTTCAAGTGAGAGGTTTTATCTCCATCTTTTATTATAGGGACACCTATAGTATCTCAACAGAAGAAAGTTATGGGAGGAGAGTAGAGTAAAACATTTTATATATATGGGAATTAATTCCTCATAATATAGAATTTACCGATTTTATATAAAGATATTATTGTATTTCATGAGGATTTAGTTGGTCATACATTAAAACATGAAGTTGACCTTTCCATTGAAATAATTCGTGATGCAAGACACACATTTAAAACTACCTATATAATTGAAGCAGTAGAGTTTTTAGAGTAAAATAAACTACTATATGATTTGTTTCAAATAGGATTTATACACTATAGTGTTTCACTATTGGTAAAAACAACTTATTCATAAAAAATATGGATGATACTATTATATTTTATGTTGATTTTAGAGAGATCAATGTATTTTTTATAAATATTATGTATACATTACCACACATTGATGAATTATTGGATCATCTTCATGGAGTTAAATTTTCTCCCAAGATAAATCTTTATACTATTTTTCATCAATTATGGGTGAAGAAGGAAGATATACTGAAGATGGATTTTTATATAGGATATGAGCAATATGATTTTATAGTAATCCCCTTCAGATTTATTGATGCTCCTTTTATTGGTATGAATTTGATGAATAGTGTATTCAATAATTATCATGATATATTTATTGTAGTATTCATCATTTATATATTTATAGAATCTAAAATCAATGAAGATTATGAGAAATATCTATGATTAATTTTTGAGATCCTTATATTAATTTAATTGTGTGGGAAATTCATTAAGTGTGAATTTTGAAAATAACTATCTAACTCATAACCTTGAGTTATAAGTAGTAATATTTTCCATGAACATAGTAATGAAATATATCTATAATGAAATATTTGACATATATACAGACTATAAAATATTTAAATACATTTTCGCTTGAAAGGAACTCAATAAAAAGTAAATAATATGGTTGAAAATACTCAAGGACTCTGATTTCTCAATGGACTACGAACCTGGGAATGTAAACAACGTGATGATGTATCGTGTAAAAGGTACTATAGACTTCTGACCATGATGTGTATTAAAAAGTATAAAATATTCATGGATATAGTAATTATTTATATGATAATTTTCCGGGATGGGGATCCATCATTCATTATCTAAGAAATTTCTAAACTATCAATAATGGAAAATATAGAGATGTCCCAACAAGATGATAAGGATTTAAAATGGAATATAAATTAATTGAATGATGATAAATTTATGGAATTAATATATAAATATATAGTATTGATGTTTTGAAAGATTTTATGTGTTATATGCATATATGAACTTAATTGGGAGCTATTAGATGAAGCACATAGATCAAATTTCTCAATACTCCATAGTCGATCAATGATGTATTTGGATTTAAGACAATATTTTTTGTGGGAATTTTCAAAATTATGAAATTTTAGATGTATATTATCCTAGTAGTTAAAGGATGAATGTGAACCACCTATAGGTGAAATTTAACCTCTATTATACGTTTAAGAAACTAGGATAATATTATGATGGATGTTTTTACCAAAATTTTAAAAAATATGAGGAAGAATGATGTTATATTGGTTATCATCATTAAATATAACTATTATGAAAATTTATTAGAAATAAGTTAATACCTAAACATTGAGAACCATTCTGAGATCTCTATTAATGAAAATTTGAGACTTCACATGGAACCTCTATCAATTGTTCCCTATCATGATCCTCGGTTACATCAATATTTTGGAAGGGTCATCAAAAGCCTCTCAACACGGAGGTATATTTAATCACATCCTATTATAAAAAATTTGATGTAGAGTTAGATAAAAATATTCAATCTCTAAAATACATTCTAAGATACTTTTCTCTTAATGTCTATAGATAATTGGAAAAATATATTCCTATGGTGGAATTTCAATAAAATAATAGTTTCCATTTAAGAATCTATATGGAACCATACAAGGCATTATATGAGAATAGATGGTATATTAAAACATGTTGTGAATAAGTTTGAGAAAGATATTATGTACGGTAGAACTTGTAGAGTAGGAAAATGCTAATGTACTGAATATTAATGATTCATATCAAAGTAGACAAAAGAATATATTGATAATTGAAGGAAAGTCATGGAAGTTCAAGTGAGGGTCATATATTATTTAAGGAATCACCAAGGGAAGTAGTTTTAATATTTGGTAAAAAGGGGATGTTTAGCACTAATTATCTCTGACCTTGGGAAATTATAGAGAGAATTATATTTGTAGATTAATTATTTGTAATGCCACAGAACATTTTAAAATTACATGATGTCTTAAATGTTTCGTTATTGAGAAAATACATTCTATATTTGATGAATATGATCAAAATTTAGGGACTATAGTTATTAATTTACTTTTCTTGTAATGAAGATCTTATTTATATTCTTCTCACTATAGAGTAAGTGTTACAAAATCAGACAACTCAGCCGGTTGAAGTCCTTTATAGAAATCACAAACTGGAGGAGGCAACATGGGATCATGATGAGTATATGGGGATGGAATTACCACTATTGTTTAGCAGTTGAAATGAAAATAATTTTGAGAATGAATTTATTTAAGTGGATAAGATGTAATAAATTATATACTACTATAGAAAGTAAACACTATATCTCAAAACTATTTCATAATGAACACCCAAATGACTATTTATACATAAATTTATTTAAAATTTAGATTTTAATTTTATTTTTAACAAAAATACTCCATTTTTAAATTTATATTACAAACATAATCTTAAGATGACTTTTGATTTTTTTTAATAATTGATGTTTATGTGAATAGTGAAAAATATAGTTTTACCTAGAATATACATTTTATGGGATTATAAGAAAGACAAAAAGTGTATAAAACCACTTAATTAGTCAAAGATTCATTTAATATATAAAACATTACATTTAAAAATACAAGGTTGAATTTAGAAAACCGATGATTAATATATTAGGACATAAGTAATATTTTCGAAAAAAAACAATTTTTGGCCTTTCCTTTTAACTAAATATTATTTGGTAAAATTTCATTTTGATATTAATTTAAATCCATATAACCTTTTTAAGAAAAAAATTATATAATTAATATAATATAAATTTAAAATATACCCCTAAAAATAATCTTTTCCTAAAAATAGGTTTCTAAATATTATATGTGGTAATATAAAAATTGATTTTTTGTAGATGTTGAAATTCTATCTCATAAAATTTATTATAGATTTGGAATTAGTTGGTACATTTTATTTAATGATTTCAATTTATCTATATGAAAAAAGATATATACATAGGTACAAACTAATTACTATGATATAACCAAAAATTGTAATACTAATAGATCTAGTGGTAAGAAGATTGAAACATGTTAAAAACAAGATTTAAATTGAGTGTTTTATATATTATCAACTTTATATCATCTTATAATCATTTATTATCCTTTTTAATGCCACATAACATGTGTAATATGTGAAATCATTATATTAAGTTCAAATATTTACAAAAAAATTATTCTCATCAATTATAAGAGGGGCCTTTTTCCAGCCCATAAATACTACGCATAAATTTTTTTTCTCTGTGAAACACTTCCCTTATCCCATTACATAGAATCCAATTTCACCCTTTTAATGTTCTGGGAAAAATATATTGTTATTAATCCCAAGTAAGTTATTTATTTGTTCTCAATGAGTCAATATCTGTTTGAAGTGTGGATGTGAGGTGATGATTCTTAGAGAATTATTATGGATACATTTAATGGAATTGAATTCCATTATTGAAATATTCTCCATGAAAATAATGGTGATGATTTTTTAATATGACTAATGTTCAATGAATTATAGCAATTGAATTTTTGATCTGGAATAATTCCTACAATAAATGAAGACCATATAAATTTTTACTTTTATGAGGCATTAATTTAAGGCCATGGAAAATATTATTTATTTTATAGGATGATTAGTTGAGAATATTACTATGAAATATTCTATTATATTCTAAAGGCATAATTGGTGAGAATTATATGAAAACATATTGATGTTCTTTAATGATGAATATTTGATTCAAGTTAGAAATGTTATGGATTTTAGGATGAGGTGTTTGAGAAGGACGAAGTTGAGTTTGAGATAAAGTAGATAACTAGATAATGGTAAAATGGGAAATTACATTATCTTTGAAAATGTAGATTGAGAAAATAATTAACTATATAAGGGTAACTAATACTGACATAATGGTACATTTATGTTTTGTAAGGGTAATTTTTAATTTATACTACCTATATAAGGTTACATTGAGTGATGCATATAGGTTCCCAGGGGCCCTTGATAATGGTAATAATTCTAGCTTAGGCATTAGATAAGGGTAAAAAAGCTCATGTAAGCATATTCTTCATCAATAAAAAGGTATTTGGTGATCTATGTAAGGGATGCATGATGTAAAAGAAACATCATAAAGATATTTGGGCAACCTTAAAAAGAGTAACTCGACCAGCATAAAGGTAAAGAAGATCTTTCATATCTTATGTAAGGGTAATATGATACATGTGTAATGGTAAGCCAAGATTTACATAAACCACGTAAGGGTAATTTGATACCTGTGTACGGGTAGCTACACACTTCCACTACTCACATAATTGTATGAAGATGTTGCATGATTACATTTGAACAAGTTCAATCAATCGAAAGACCCATTGATCATGTTACTATATGTGTTTCAATTTTCTATTCAAATGAGTTTTCTGGAGTGCTACCACCAATCATTATGAGCTACTGAAAAGTATAAGGTGTTATCTCCAGGCATCAAGGGTTACTACCTAGCATCTGATACTTCCACTAGCCATTGTGTACTACCACCAGGCATCAGGAGATACCAATAAGAATTATTCACTACCACCATTTTTTATCATTATTTAATCCTACCCTATCATGTATAATGATTAATTAGTGGAATAAATCATCTATGTGGTCAAAAACTGAGTAATACTTCCTACATTAGATAGTGGATGAGTAAGTTCAGATTATAGTGAAATTAATGAGGTAATTTTTATATATATTTATATGAAGGTAGATATAATTTCATGCATGGTTGTAAAATGAAAAATGAAAGGAAAAAATATCTAGGTTGATGATGAGAATTTTGTAAGCCATGGAAGCCACATACTAGTTACACCAAACTATAATGTCGTATGTGTGTTAATAATGAGAAGTTGAGGATACATGCCACATCATTTTTAATGGTGTATGATAACAATGAGTCTGCATGATATATGAAAATTCATAGGTATTCGAGAATGAAGATTCTATATGAAGAAATAGGTTACCCCAAATTTTTTGGGAATTTTTAATGGATACACATTAACAAGTTTGTAACATACATAACAAATACCTGATTGATTGTCTGAGTTAAAGGAACAATGAGAACACTATTGGACATTAAATTTTCAAAGAAAGAGAATAATACCTAAGGATGTTGGGTATTTAAATTAGGAATTATTAAATGATATTTATCATTGAATTATGTGCATAACAAATGAAGAGATAATGTGGTATTTATTTAGAAAATTAACATGAGTAATGAACCTATTTTTATCATTGAAGTGTTTCTATATTCATGGAAAATACCTATGATAATAATAAGTTACATGTTTATAATATTATTATTGTTGTAAAATTTAATGATACAAATATTGGAAGATGGTTGTCGTGGATAAAATTTTGAGTTATTTTTTTATCCATTATGAAAGAGAATTTTGAGAAAGACCAGAAAACTACAGTGGTACTTAAACAAAAGTATATAGGAAAGTAATATATTTAATTTTCATGGGGGAATATTATCACTAATTGGTGTAGAAGATATCCAGAGGTGAAAAGTATCTTTCTATAGGGGATAAATCCATCTCATGAAGATAGTTATAGTTGGGCAACTATTGGAAAATTGTGATTGGGGGTCAAAACAATCAATTCATAAGAAGTGGTTTTTAGGGGGTATAACCAATTAATGATTGTAATCACCTTTTCATATATTATAGAATCCATGTTTTGAGATTATCCTACATTGAAAGGTATAGGTCCTTTTACAAAAACTTATAAATACTTTTGTTTTGTGCCTTTGATTTACAAAATTATTTGAGGAGAGGATGAGGTACATAAGAGGAGTAGATATAGTGTTTAACAATCCATAGAGGGTGAATATAAAAGATTTTTTTTGTAAAAAGAATAATGGATCACTAATTCACCGACTCCCCCTATTAGTGATCTCTCATTGATCCAGGTTCTATATGTTTTATTAGACTGAAGGTATCCTATGAATGATTCAATAGAATATTGATGATAGCTAACATGAATTCAATAAATAGTGTAGTTGTTTGAAATTTTAGTGGAGTGAACTATTATGGCTAGAGAAATAAGACAATACCATTTCTCCTGTCACATTGGGTAGAAGTGAGTGATGTAACAAATGTGGGATTTTAATCCTATGATGATAATGGTCCCATAAACTTTATTGATAATATGAATCTAGAAACTGATTGAAAATCTCAAAAACCTCTATTGATATAACTTTTTGAAAAGGTATAAAATAAATATATGGGACTCCGAACTACACATGTGATTTTGGATAAACATATGAACAGTTATTAAGAAAATATATATGTTAATGATTCCAAACTAAAAGTGTGTGAAACTAGGTTTTAATATATAAAAATGGTAATGAATAAAGTATTTATGATTACTTTATAAAAGAAAATGTTCTTTTTGGTAGCATCAGAGGTTTTAGTTAAAATATTGATGACTCAAACATTATAATTAATCTCATGAAAGAATTTATAAATTGATATAATTTAATGGTTTGTTAAATGGAAGGCTAAGAAGATATATCACTATATGAACTTCTTAATATTCTCATTCCATATGAAATGAAAAAATATCCCATATTTAGGAATATGAAAAAAGATGAGATTGACTTTTAAGGAATTATAAAAGTTAATTCTAAAAATGAATAAGGACATGAATAAAGTGACTCTAAGGATGAGGATGACAACCTTAACCAAATTATTTCTTTGTTTACTAAAATTCTTAAGAGGGGAAAGTGGAATGGAAAGGGAAAACAATCATTCAAATGATTGAGTTTCTATAACAGTGGTCATTGTTTCAATAATTATACGAGGTAGAAATATATAATACAGAATCATATAAATAAGATAATAATTTATAGAAAAGGAAGTGGTTAAAAAACTTGTTGGGGTTTTCTTCCATGCATAGAAATATTAGGATCAATGAAATGAATGAATTTAATTAAAAAAGTAGTGAGTCTTAAGATATAAAATATTATAATAATCATATGTGTTTTATGGTAAGGTAAATAAATATAATGACTCATTTGAGGTTGGATATGGTGATGAGAGAACTGAATTGAGTGGATGTAAAAAAATTTATAAGGTACACTTGTGGAAAATATGCAACTCAAGAAGGAAAAGAAAAGGTATGGGAAAGAAAATGATAAAATCACCATTGATAATAAAGAACATGTCAATAAATAGGATAATCATCTTAAATAAATAATTTAATATAATATGAGGTGATTTTGTTAGAATTAAATATGAAAACTATTGGAAAAAATAAGCAAAAAAGGAAGAGCATGACAAGTTAGAATCAATACTTGTTGAAGAGAATAAACAAATAAGATTAAAGATAGATGAAAATGATAATATGGTGATTGATATATTTGTAATTATTTCTAATAAATAATAATTATTATCTAATACAGAATAAATTAGTCTTACTACTAAAAATAGTTAAATAATTTGTGATAATACTTCATCACTATATTTGAACTTAATGGTGAATCATTATAAGTTGATGAGAAGACAAGATGAAGAAGATAGTTTGTTTCTACTCTTAACTAGTCTCAAAGAATTTTTTTTGTCTCTAGTAGTACATGTATCTATGGGAAGAAAAAACCCTTCAATATCAATGTAATTAATGAAAAGATTTCATCCATAAAGGAATAGTGGTCTAATTTTTTAAAAATTATTACCCTGAAAGAGAAACTCCCATAACCTGTGAAAATATTATAACAAATATTTTCATAGTAGAACTACTATCTTATTAAAAGATTAAGGTCCAAAGGTTGTTTTCATTATTGTGGAGTGTTTCATTATAAATATTATTCATTCAGGTATAAAATTTCACTACCTGTAAAGAGAATATTATGACCATGAAATTATCTAAACTATCAACATAGAAAAAATATGAGTACATTAATGATGTTTGTGGTGGATGTGGTCAATAAGTTCACGAAGATGAGAAATTTAGTGTTAGATTTCCAAGTAAGATTTCTCACAATATCAATAAGAATAGAAGTAAAAAAAGTGAAAAATGATGTATTCACTAGTATATTAAATACATAGTTCAAGATAACTAATTATATTAAGAAATAATGCTTAGTAATTTAGAAAAATAATCTTTAAAGGATAAAAAATAATGAAAAATGATATTATTATATAGTATTATGAAATGAAAGTGGTGATATTTGAATATGTTAATGATGATAAGAGGTTATCTACAATTGATAACATGGAAATTCTGATGTGAAAGATGAGAAAAAACATTGAATGACAGTAAAAGTTTCATGATAGTTATACCATCCCAATAAAAAATCATGAATAGGATGTTGTGCACTCAAATTAATGATTCAATTACTTAAGAGGAAAAGTCACCCACATAAAAAGTTTCAAATGATGAGGAAAAATAAATCACACATTCTGAAAAAAATAAGAAATAATTTGTATCTCTTTTTGAATAAAAAAAAGTCTAGATTATAAGGTGGTTATCAGTCTGAATATTATTTATAATAAATACTTAGGTCTTCTATTATTTACTATTATATAATATATTCTGACCTAAATGTTTATAGAGAATTTTGAGGCTATCCATACTGGAAATCATGAATATATGTTTTCTATATAGAGTCTTCTAACATCTATAAAAATAGAATAAGAGGAGTGTACCATTTCATGGGGAAAAACTTTTTGAATATAGTCTATCATTGTACTAAATTTTATTAAATCTATAAATTATTCAAAGATTTTAAACCAGAAGTTCAATTTATGAGAATAACACTTAGAACCCTTTTTTATGATTATATTCAATTCACTTATAAATGGGTAGTGTTGGTTATCAAAACATGAGAAAAAGGGGGAGTTAGATAACATTTTCATAAACTAATTTTATATTTTAGTGAGATGTGTGTAGGTTACATGTTTCTTTTAAAAAAATCTATTTTCATAATGTTTATATTCAAGAATTAAAAAAATTTATGAATGATTTCACATTCATAGTAATATATGTAAAGATAACCCATACTTAGATATATATCTATTGTTTTTTTACACCAGGTCAATTCATTTATACATAGAGTTTAGAAATGGAAGGATCTATGATTATAAAATCATGTGATATCATCCCTCTCTTAGAATTATTCTAGATAAAATTATTTATTGGAAGATAATATATTTTTGAGAAGAAATATGAGATAATAATACCTACTTATTCTTTCTATTTTATATTCAATAATGGGGAGAAAATATTTTAGCACCCCATATTGACTTTAGTGATATGTGTTAATATTGATAGAAAAAATACAAAGGGGGAAATATTGAGCAGTAAGTATCTATTTCATTTTTTCCAATTAGTTAATATGAGTTTGGTGAGTGAAATTGATCAATGATGTGTAGAGAATTGTTATGGATTTTATTTAATGTCATTAGATGTCATGGTTGAGAAATTATCCAATAAATTAATTTTGAAGACTATTGAACCAGTCTTAAGTTCAAGTATTTTCCTAAATGATGTTTTAGAACTGATAGTATATTTATGGAAATAAAAAATTGTGAAAATATTTATTTTCAGTTGGAATTCATTAAATCCCATTAAAAATATGGTTTATTTTTCTTTATTGTCAATTGAATTGAATAAAAAGAAATATTTTATTATTTCAGGATAGCATCATTATTGAAAAATCCATGAAAACATATTGACGTTATTTTATGGTGTATATTTCATGGAAGATGTAATTCCTTGGGAAATGATATTAAGGTGTTTGAGTAGGACCAAGTTCTTTTTTAGTTAAAGTGGATACTTATGAATTTATAAACATAGAAATTACATTAAATGTGTAAAGGTAGATTGAGAAAATCATTACTTACATAATGATATCTCCAACTTATGAAATGGTACATTGAGGTTTCATAAGGGTAATGAGTAATTTACAATACCCATAGAATGAGGCATTTAGATCTTTGTAATGGTTCTTAGGGCATTGATTAAAAGTACTCTGGTTAGGAATTGCAATGCGTAAGCATAATAAATTCCTCATAAGGGTCATATTTAGTTTCTTAAGGGTATTAGGTGACCTTATAGTGTAATATTGGTGTAAGGGAACATGAGTAAGGGTATTTGGGTGACCTATGTATGGGTAATTTGACAGGCATAAAGGAAACTCCAAGTTTACATAACTTGTGTAAGGGTAAGATGATGCTAACTTAAAGGTAATCCATCATTTACAATACCCACATAAGAGAAATTTTATACCTTCATATGGTTATAAATCTTGTTCATGATTACCACTTAATATATTCAATGGATCATAAATTATTTATATCATGATAATGTTTTTTATTTTAGATTTTATTCAATTGGGTTATATGATGTACTACTTCTAGGTATCTTGAGATACATCTAAGAATCTGTTGTTAACTCTAAACATAGAGTTATCCCACTATAAATCAGGTTCTACTATTATGCATCATGTTCTACTATTAGGAATTAGGTGCTACTTCTAAGCATCGTATAGTAACTCCATTAGGGATTGTGATTTCATCTTAAGCTACTATGTACAATGATGAATTATAGAGATGAAACTTATTTGTAGTGGAAAACAGAGTATTCGTTCGTTCCTAAGAGAGGGGATCAGTTATATTGGATTATTAATAAATTATTGACGTATGTTTAATATGACTATACATGCCTGAAGTTATAATTACATGCATTCATATAAAATGAAATTTTAAAGGTCTTTATATTTAGAATCATCATGATAATTTCATTCACTATGTTTTACAGTACTGGTTACACCCAACCATCATGTTTCATGTGTGTTAGGAATGATCGGTTGATGAGACATTCCATGTATAGTTTAATGGTGTGTTGTAATAATGGGGCTGCATGATGAAATGTGAAGCCATGGATATTGAAGAAAGAAGATACTGCATGATGAAGCACGTTAGACAGAATTTTTCAAACATTTCAAATATATGTACATTTATAGATTTAATTAATGAATAAAAATGCATTATTTATTCCCTGAGTTGAAGTATTATGAGAATGAGATCATTCATTAATCATATGACGAAGGATAAAAGGAATCGAGGTTGTCATGTTTTTAAATGAGGAACTATTTTGGTTAATTTGACATATGTTTATATCCAAAATGGCTAGGATATAATTTTTATGTTGAATAAATAATTAAAATGAGTAGTGTCCATGTTTTTTTATCATCATAGTGTTTCTATATTCATGGAAAATTATATTAATAATAATTAGGATCATATTTATGGTATTATTTTTTATGAATAGAATTAACTCATGAATGTGAAGAAGGTTTTCATTGAGAAAATTGTGAGAGGCCCTTAATCCGTTATTTAATAGAATTTTTGGAAATACCAATGAATTTCAAAGGTACATGAAAAGGTTTACATGGGGATTTTATATCAAGTAAGATAATAGAGGAATATTTAAATCAATCTTTTTTGTAGAATCTTCCAAGAGGGGAATAATATATTTCTATAGTAGATCAATCCATCTAAAGAAGAGGGATTAAACTGGGCAGTCTAAACAGTTGATGGAAGATTTTGATTAGGAGTGGGGTTCTAGTTATTCATTGGCGATGAAGGTGTGGTTGAGGGTATAACCAAATATTTATGGTGGATTGGTGGTGGCGTATAACCGGTTATTAATTGGGTAGTATAAACAATTACTATTTGTAATCACCTTTTGAAATAGTGGATAATATGTGTTGGGGGAACTAACCAACATGAAAAGTATTATGTATTTATACTGAACATGTTAAATACATGGGTTTTGTTCCATTGATTGAAAAAATTATTTTAGGAGTGACTGAGATACAAAAGAAAAGCTGATGGATGCATTGATAGGCCATAGAGGTTAGATAAAGAATCAAAAAATTAAAATAAAAAGGGATCTCTAATTCAACTTTCCACCTCTATGTCTTATCCCATTGATCACGGATGTATAGTTATCTTAAACCCTATCTTTCTAATGGGCCTTATAATGAAAATCATAAGTCCTAAATATAAGTACTAATATTACTTAATTTCTTTTGTACTCAATATTAATTTTGAAAATATATTTTCTCATAATTATATAATAAAATTAGTATTATTTCTGTAATTGATGTTATTATACTAAGGTAACAACTATCACCCACCTTCCCTTATTTCACTTGAGAATAAAAAATGATATTCATCAATGTGAGGGGACTACTTCTTGCACAAAGAATCATGCTTTATTTTCATTAATAACCCTACACGGATAGGCAAAATGTTGAATTTAATAAATTGGTATAATATCTATAACATACCTTATATTATAAAATGATAAAACATATTATAAATTTCTCTCATTCTATATAAAAATAAATCATTAACCATGAGTATATGTGGACTACCACCTCTATGGATTGCTGGATTTATGTTTTCTTCTATTCATAAAATATTTAATGGATGGTCTTGTGAATTATTTTAATTTATGAATAAAAAGTTAAAGAAATTATTAATGTTTTGAATAGAAAAATTTTAAATCCTATTAACAATGTGAGAAATAAAGAACTATGGTATATTCAGTACTCCAAAAGAGAATTATAAGTGAAAAAATTATTCTTTCCTACTATGTAATAACTTCTTAAAGTTTATATTATTCTCATAATTATTAAAAAATCTGATATATGACATAACTAAACACTAAATTTGGTTTTTCTACCTCTAGTATAGTGATTTCACAACTAAAACACTTCATAATCATCTATTAACTATGGATTTTTCTTTCTTAGGTCGGTTTAACCATCAAATTAAACACGGAAACAAATTTATATCATGGATTACTATATGATTTTAATTTCTTTAAATATAAGATATAAATAGGTAAATAATGAATTTATTTTATTTATTGAGTGGTTACATTAATATTAAACTCATTTTTTAAGATACGAATGTTTGTTAAAAATCATTGAAACTTGCTCTTTGTCAAATTCATCATTAAGAATCATAACCAAAGATACCATAGAAATAAATTTTAAAATTATAAATTATTATAAAAATTTAATTTAAGTACCGTTAATGATTTTTTATTGATGAACATTTTGAGAATAATTAATAACAATACCACTATTACAAAACTTATTTAAAATAATCGGTATTACTCACACCTAATATTTTAAATAGATAATGACTAACTAATATATATGTATATATTAATTATAAATGAAGTTAATAAAAGGTTATAGGTCTGATTAGGGTTATAAAATAGTTCATTAAGATATTATTTTTTGTTATATTGGAGGTTAGAGAACATTAAAAAAATGAGATTAAAGGTGACGTTTCTTTCTCAAATTTTAATTCCATGTGACATGATTATGTTATATCAATATTGTCTATAATATGATGTACATACTATAACAAAAATATTTTATATCACGAATATATCATTATCCTTGATGTTTAATGTTTGATATTAAATTCTATCCTTTAAGGTATTTTGATGGAAGTGTTACCAAAATCCATCATAATGTTCAAAAAAGAGAAATTTTTTAAAATAAATTGTCTATATGGTTTTCCATAAAATTGTATCCCCATATAGATACTTTAAAGTGGAAGAAACAATGGAATAGATACACCTAGGGGTATTCACATTGAAAATGAATTATTGATTACCAACTTAATATTTACTCCATGCATGATGATTGGGATTAAGACAACACACATGGATAGACACTCTCAAGGGATATTCATTGGGTAATTTGCATGCTCCTTATAAACATTAATGATGGATTTTCCTACCATTTAAAACTACTATAATCAATTAATATTTTATATTAATAACCCAAAACATTAAATGTATCCTCTCCACCACATTACCAATATTTCTTTGATAAGTGGTTGTCCTATTACATTGAGAATACCTCACATTTTCTATGTAGATTATGAGATATTCTATGAGACAGACACATTATTACATTTACTGATAGGGGAAATTATTAGGTCAACCATATATCATTTCTGTACATGGTGTAAATATAAAGGATTATTACATAAAAAGAAAATATATTTATTGGGGAATTATTTAAAATTTGTATACTTGTAATAACATAACATAGGTTTTTTAATCAACATGGTATGTTGGTTATTTATTGGATAGTTTATTAATTCCATTATATTATAAATTCATTTTACTTAATTACAGATGCTCAGGGATCAGTATAGATAACCCCTAGTTACATCATCCAATATCATAAAATAAACTACATGGGGTATTGCATAAGCCATTCACATTTATGTATGATGTCTTAGAACAATCCCTTGATGATATGTTTATGATGTCTGACATTATGTATTTCATTGATATGAGTTAAATAATTATTATCCATAGTTTTTATTGTCATGGATATAGTATTCAGTCAATTTTATTTTATTATAAAATTATTTTGATAATTTAATTTTTCCATACTATTTATTCCTTGTGTATTCCTTGATAGCTTATGATATATGTTACTTCTTACGAATAATATGATTTCACCATTATTTTTACCATTCCATAATAAAAATAGAAAATAAATATGTGTAATTTTCATTTATGTAATAGAGGAGGTAAAATGTTCTTAGATATTTTTATGTTGTAATATATGTTCCCAGGTGTAATGTAAAAAATATGTAAGCATCTAGTCTTCCAATACTATAATGATGTTAGATTCTCCACGAACTCTTGTATTATATAACAATAATTCAGTACAACTACCAAACCATTTTTTCTATAGACTGTGTTGTTTTATTATCAATACCACAACCTCATGTCGTGCTACTCCCCATTAAATACTATCATTCAGTCAAATGATTTCATGTTAGAGGTTCTACAGCTTCGCACCCCATACAGTATCATTGATTTTTTATTAGAATTAATGAGAATTGACATATGAACATTTATATACCATATGATTGAAGATAAAATATCCCATTAAGCTCTTCCACCCACCACCATTATAGACGTTGTTTTCATATCCCATCCTAGAAATTTAAATTGAGAAGTGTTCAAAATTTCACTAGTTTATTATAATAGGTTTTTATTATCATGAGGATTATAGAAATGTACATTTAATTCTACAAAACAAATAATAAGGATATAAAAATCATTGGATAGGTGATAAATCGTGAAATATACACTATTAGATATATATTAATCTATACATCAGACATTTTTCTCTATATTTATTTCATCCATATCTAAATAATAGTATATCATGTCAAATATGAATCTCTTTTTTCTTGAATTAATTATATATCTTTTAAAAATTATGGTAAAATATATCTCTATAATATATCATAAACCCTGATTAAAAATTTGGTAAACTTTATGTCATTATAATATTTTAAATAAGATGATTTTTAATATATTTACCATGTATCATGAATTAAAATTAAGATCCATTAAATCAAAGAGTTAATTTTATTTTCATATATATTCTAGAAGAGTATCCCCGATATGTGGAGTGGATTAACTCTATTCTAATTTAGAAATAATATTTATTATTTATTATTGATAATATATGAATATAATGGCATGATTTAAATCATAAAATTTTATGTATAGGTTAGGATATGAAATTTAAATAAAATCATATATTACATCATTAAAATAATAAACCATGTCACTATCATATATATTTTAGACCAATGAGGATTCCTCTCTATCACGAACCAACCCAGGTCGACCCTGAACCGGACACCCAGGTCACCTGAGCCAGCCCGCGACATGGCCTCAAGCGCGTCTCCCCTTACGCCAGAGGTTGCCGACTAACGGCGAGGGTGTAAGGTGAGTCAGGCGGGAGACTATGCCCTCTTATCAAAGTAGAACAAGGGACCAAAAAAAAATACAGCAACGGAAGTAGTGTAAATAATAATAAGAAAACAGCGGAAAACATTATTCATTTTTAAGGTTTGAATAAATTTGGCGAACGACAGTTTATATAAGAGATGCATGCATGAAATGGTAATGATACAATGAAATCATTAAATCACGCGACATACTTACACATCAATGCAGAAGTAAATGAACAAAAGTCTCCAGCCCTGAGCGCGATCTCCATGAGCATCCCGAGCCCCAACTTGGTCCTTTGCTCCTAACTCCAAGTACAAGAAACAACAACAACACGGTCCTGCAACCAAATGGAGTCTACTCGGGTACCCCAGTGCAATGGCGGCCCGAGTAGGGTGTGAGATATATATATCTCAGTAGGCCGGAACCACCGGGGTCTAGCCCACTCTAGACCATGAAATATAATTAAACAAAGTGCTGGTATTTTCGAACAATAACGACACAATGCAAACAATAAACGCCCGTCCAGGTTCCAGAAAGGACACCTGGCGGCACTACCTGCTTCGGCCCATAGCCGGGATGAAAACCTGTTTAAAACAACACAAGTAAATTTGGTTCAAGCATAAAAACACTTTTTATCATTTTGCTCACTTACTCTATTTATTCACTTATCATTTCAACTCAGACTGGAAATCCACTCATTCTTACCTTTCTTTATTTGATCACAATTCACTCGGTTTTACCCACCTCTCTCATTCTTTTCATAAATCATCATTATCATTCGCTCGGTGTAGATCGTTAGGTCTAACACCCCGTATCACATTTGGTGTAGATCGCCATGTCTAACACCTCAATAATCGTTCGGTGTAGATCGTCATGTCTAACACCCCGTATCACATTTGGTGTAGATCTCCATGTCTAACACCTTATATCACAAGATTGGATAACCATTGGGAAGGAACGCCATGTCCAAACCCAGATTTTTAAGTCGATCTAGAACGCCATGTCTAGGACCCAAAATCTCATTCATTTATCACTTAATTAATCAATCTACGTAATTCTCATTTCATGATTAATCCTTCACGTTCGGTTATCCAAATCAGATCTCAACTTTTTATAATCAATTCTCATAATTAACTATCCTTGTTAAACATTCTGGGACTTGCACGAGCAATGGAAGGTAAACAAAAGCATATGGCACCAACATGCCTCTATGTTAGGTGATTAATGACATTAGATGGTACAAGTACAAGCATGTCATTGATCAAGTATAATGTCAGACATAAAGTTTCATAAGACTTTTAAGCAAGCAATCACAAAAAAAAGAAATCTGCTACTACACGTTTATTTTGAAGGCAGCTCACCTCCATTGGAGGAGTTTTATTAGAAAACATGTCATTACTTTATCAAACAATTCATTTAGTGATATTTAGCATTTAATTTAAAACTCATTCAACACTTAGAAAAGTTAAGAAGCCGCACAATAAGGAAGGCAATCATTGAATTCTATTGCTACATTTTTATATTGAAGGCAGCGCACCTCGAAAGAGGGGTTTTATTATCAAATCGTTAGTTTAGTGACCAAACAACCTATTTTATCTTATTCCTGTAATTCACACGATTTGCACAGAATCATTTAATCGGAACTAAACTTGCATAATTAAAATACTAAGTGCAATATTAAACTCACTATTACTTTACTTAAATTTAAAAGGGCAAGGAGAGGGACCCTACCTCAAGGTGGATCCATCCGTCCACTCCGGCTCTTGGCGCATTCTAACTAAAGCTGTCGTAGCTGCTCTCCCATGAGGCATATGTGATTTCACATACGTATAAGGACACCTAGCCCCTATGCACACGCTCCGCATGGCCATGAGCGTGCGCAAGAGGATCCTTACACATATGCTTATACACATAAGCCTGTCTCCCCTCACCTGCACAGGCACTTTTTATATATGTAATGGGGACAACTAGCCCCGTACGTGTGTATATTCGCTGCCATGGACAAATATACGCACGCCGGGGGAACCCATGTACATATAAATACGTACCTATGCCTGCGCAGGTGAGTCGCCTAAACTCCGGCAACCCGAAAACATACTGAAACCTCCAACGCACTATAAGACAACCACTACGAACCTTAAGACACAAAGATAAACCAATTTAAGTGAGGCAAGACCAACCAATGGTATTAAATCCTTACCTCGGGCGTTGGCGACATACCAAAACGAAGGCGAACCCACACCGCAAGCTCAACGCACTGCCAACAACAAACCAGGGACTCATAAACATCAAAATCCCCAAATTTAACAAGTGCAAAACAAGGGGAAAGGTGAAAACCTCACCCCGAAACCATTCCAAAACTCGAACGGACTAAACCAAACCAACCAGGAACCTCTAAAACAACCTGATAAATTAATTTAGAGGCTGCGAAAACCAAAAACCGGAAGAAAACTCACCTCGAAAACCAACCGGCGGACCGAAATCACCGCAAACCGCCTCGCCTTCGGCGACAGACACCAAACGCGCACCCACGATGTCCCGAGAGACCTTCTGCATAACCCTAGAGTAGGCGAAACAAGAAAAAGGAACGAAATCAAAAACTAACCACAAACTAGGGTTCGGCCGAACCTCACCGGGCGCCGATTAGGTCAAAATGAAGCCGGAAACGGGGAGGAGAAGGTAGAGAATAGCTTACCATGATGATTCGGAGCGAAGCCGAGAAGAAAAACTGGGAAGACGGGGAAGGAGGCGGCGCCGTGGAGGGGGGGGGGGGGTCGCGCGTGACTCGCCGGGGGAGAAGGGAGGGGGGTCGCGGGTTGAGTGAGGGGAGGGAGCTAGTTTGGGTTTTTTTTAAATTTTAATTTATTTTCTTTGATTTTAATTTTAAACAAAAATTAAAACACACCTAACCCGCACGGTTTTATCCGCACCGTCAGAAACACCGTGTGCAGCCCGCGCGCCTGCAACCGGATACCCGGGGTACCCCGCACGCCTGACCCGCACGGTTAAACCTACCACGTGTGGTCCGATATCGCCGCTTAAAACGGCTCCATACCTCGGGACCTCGTTCCAAAGCTCGGTTTTAAAAACCGACCCGTTGATAAAAGAAAAAGTTCAAAAACCTTCGCATTTTATCCGCTCTAAAAAAACGGTTCATTACAAACTACCCACCAAAAAAAACTTCTCGTCCCAGAGAATCCTTCGGAAAATAACGAAAACATCACCCGACCTACAAGGGTCGTGAAGTTGCATTCAACCGGTCGCATTGCGTTTCCAACACCCAATGCACCTTTAAGAACTTTCTAAGAAAACTACACTTAAGCCTTTACAACTCGAGTCAACGCTCACGTTACAACTGAAACATCAAAGCAGAGCTTACATCCGAGGCCATTATAGGGACCTCAACCCATGAAAACGGTTGAATCACGATCAACCAAATAAAATTGGTCACACAAGATTTCCTCGAAAGACATCGCCGACCCGAGATTCACACTCGCCCTTAAACCGACGACATGCTTTTAAAACTGTTCCGTTATCAACTATGCGTACACCGAAGTCCTTACATGACCTTTGGTGACATTCGCAAGTCAAGCCATCACAAGACTATTATAAAACTATCGTGCCTCAGCACGAAGCGTAACTCCAATAAACTGTGCATCCCACGCACAACCAGAGAGAGATTACGAAACAAATCAAAAACTTTTAAACTTTAGCGCGGCGTATAACCGACACTATCTTAGTGTATCCAAGACGACGTCAAGATGGGGGACATGCTCGTCTCATCCAGCAGAGTACACTAAGATTAAACCTAGGTCGCTGAGAAGATCATTCGGACCAACTCTGATGCCTATACGACCCGAGGCATTCATATACGTCCAAGCTTAACCACTGAAACTCTTCCCGCACTAACGGAGTTTCTAAAGCGTTGCGCACACAACCAACCTTATCATAGTCGTGCTGCCAAGCAAGCACCGACATGAAAACAGAAACTCATGCAACACTACCCACCTTACGAGTGTCCATGTCGTCGTAAGAACTAGCCGCTCACTGGCGCGCTATGTTTGAAACACTTTAATGCACGGGTGGCGTTCCTCGAACTACGATCACCACATCATAAGCTCACACCGAAAACAAGGCAACTCAAGCTCTAAGGGTACTACCTAGCACGGGCTAGTCCCTTACGAAGCACACACGTCGACCCTAACTCTTGGTCACGCAAAACAAGGATTACTAGGCTCAAAAACCCCTTTCCATTTTATCCACTTCATCACTTCTTTTCAAACTTTAAAACATTTAAAGAATTTTAATCAACCCACAATTACTATTTCAAAACTAATTACTTGTTTTCAGACAATGCCCCATGGAAAAACAGACAAGCTATAACCAACTTCCTCTTTAAAAAAAATTAACACATAATGTCATCCAAGCATAAACAGGTAATTTAGCATCTAAATTCCTTTTAACAAAGAGGCAACCTCATAAGGTCCCATTCATTCAAACTAGGTTCATCAAAAGGAAACCATATCACAGTTCATTTCAATAAAACATGCCCCAACTGACCCACTCAGTCCAGTTGATCATGTTTAAAAGTACACCAAAATTTCAATCAAAACTCAAAAGTTTTACATTTATAACCATTTTCCACATGCAATGGTTAAACAAGGTTCAATCACATGGGTGGCCACCTACCAATAGATAAGGTGACCATACACCTTACCGCTGGAATTTGGTCCCCATTTATCAGATAAATTTTTCCATTTAACATTTAAACTTCAACAGCCATCTTTTAAAAAGTTTGAAAACATGATTTACCCTTTTCCCAATTATAAGGCGCCCATACACCTTATAATGGAAAATTGGTTCCGTCGTAATCGCAACCAACAATTTCAGCCAAAGCAACCAAGCTTTTACTAGCAAGCTAACAAGCCACTACAAACAGCTAACACAAGGCAACAAGCTAACAAGCTGAAATCACTAGAAAATGCTATAACACAGAGCATGACACACAAGCAAGATAGAAAAAAAATGACATGTTATCACCCAAACATGTTAATTATCACCGAAACATGATTTCTAAAGAGACGTGCTAAATAAATCCAGACATGACATATTTCCAAGGCACACAATCAAAATCAGCAGGCATCCTACTAATGCAACTACATGGCATGGCACATATGCATGACATGTGAATCTATAAGTGTCTAATATGATGCATGCAAATGAAATTTTCTGGCCATATCGGGACAAGAAAAAAAATTCAAAACCTCTTCATAAACAAATAAGCAGTGGAAAGTACAACATTCTCCCAAGGTGAAATCACATCAACTGTAACAGCAAACAACATGAACATCAATTCCCAGCCCTGGCCACTTGGTCATTTACCGTACGTGGGGTGATCAGTCCCAGACACGGCTATTACCCAAGCGCCAACACATTCCTAATCTCCTGTCTACCAATCCCAAAACAGTAAGATAATGAAAAGAAACAAACCTGCTCTGATACCATTTTGTCACGAACCAACCCAAGTCAACCCTGAACCGGACACCCAGGTCACCTGAGCCGGCCCGCGACATGGCCTCAAGCGCGTCTCCCCTTACGCCAGAGGTTGCCGACTAGCGGCGAGGGTGTAAGGTGAGTCAGGGGGGAGACTATGCCCTCTTATCAAAGTGGAACAAGGGACCAAAAAAAAATACAGCAACGGAAGTAGTGTAAATAATAATAATAAAACAGCGGAAAACATTATTCATTTTTAAGGTTTGAATAAATTTGGCGAACGGCAGTTTATATAAGAGATGCATGCATGACATGGTAATGATACAATGAAATCATTAAATCACGCGACATACTTACACATCAATGCAGAAGTAAATGAACAAAAGTCTCCAGCCCTGATGGCGATCTCCATGAGCATCCCGAGCCCCAACTTGGTCCTTTTCTCCTAACTCCAAGTACAAGAAACAACAACAACATGGTCCTGCAACCAAATGGAGTCTACTCGGGTACCCCAGTGCAATGGCGGCCCAAGTGGGGTGTGAGATATATATATCTCAGTAGGACGGAACCATCGGGGTCTAGCCCACTCTAGACCATGAAATATAATTAAACAAAGTGCTGGTATTTTCGAACAATAACGACACAATGCAAACAATAAACGCCCGTCCAGGTTCCAGAAAGGACACCTGGCGGCACTACCTGCTTCGGCCCATAGCCGGGATGAAAACCTGTTTAAAACAACACAAGTAAATTTGGTTCAAGCATAAAAACACTTTTTATCATTTTGCTCACTTACTCTATTTATTCACTTATCATTTCAACTCAGACTGGAAATCCACTCATTCTTACCTTTCTTTATTTGATCACAATTCACTCGGTTTTACCCACCTCTCTCATTCTTTTCATAAATCATCATTATCATTCGCTCGGTGTAGATCGTCAGGTCTAACACCCCGTATCACATTTGGTGTAGATCGCCATGTCTAACACCTCAATAATCGTTCGGTGTAGATCGTCATGTCTAACACCCCATATCACATTTGGTGTAGATCTCCATGTCTAACACCTTATATCACAAGATTGGATAACCATTGGGAAGGAACTCCATGTCCAAACCCAGATTTTTAAGTCGATCTAGAACGCCATGTCTAGGACCCAAAATCTCATTCATTTATCACTTAATTAATCAATCGACGTAATTCTCATTTCATGATTAATCCTTCATGTTCGGTTATCCAAATCAGATCTCAACTTTTTATAATCGATTCTCATAATTAACTATCCTTGTTAAACATTCTGGGACTTGCACGAGCAATGGAAGGTAAACAAAAGCATATGGCACCAACATGCCTCTATGTTAGGTGATTAATGACATTAGATGGTACAAGTACAAGCATGTCATTGATCAAGTATAATGTCAGGCATAAAGTTTCATAAGACTTTTAAGCAAGCAATCACAAAAAAAAGAAATATGCTACTACACGTTTATTTTGAAGGCAGCTCACCTCCATTGGAGGAGTTTTATTAGAAAACATGTCATTACTTTATCAAACAATTCATTTAGTGATATTTAGCATTTAATTTAAAACTCATTCAACACTTAGAAAAGTTAAGAAGCCACACAATAAGGAAGGCAATCATTGAATTCTATTGCTACATTTTTATATTGAAGGCAGCGCACCTCGAAAGAGGGGTTTTATTATCAAATCGTTAGTTTAGTGACCAAACAACCTATTTTATCTTATTCCTGTAATTCACATGATTTGCACAGAAGCATTTAATCAGAACTAAACTTGCATAATTAAAATACTAAGTGCAATATTAAACTCACTATTACTTTACTTAAATTTAAAAGGGCAAGGAGAGGGACCCTACCTCAAGGTGGATCCATCCGTCCACTCCGGCTCTTGGCACATTCTAACTAAAGCTATCGTAGCTGCTCTCCCATGAGGCATATGTGATTTCACATACGTATAAGGACACCTAGCCCCTATGCACACGCTCCGCATGGCCATGAGCGTGCGCAAGAGGATCCTTACACATATTCTTATACACATAAGCCTGTCTCCCCTCACCTGCACAGGCACTTTTTATATATGTAATGGGGACAACTAGCCCCGTACGTGTGTATATTCGCTGCCATCGACAAATATACGCACGCCGGGGGAACCCATGTACATATAAATACGTACCTATGCCTGCGCAGGTGAGTCGCCTAAACTCCGGCAACCCGAAAACATACTGAAACCTCCAACGCACTATAAGACAACCACTACGAACCTTAAGACACAAAGATAAACCAATTTAAGTGAGGCAAGACCAACCAATGGTATTAAATCCTTACCTCGGGCGTTGGCGACAAACCAAAATGAAGGCGAACCCACACCGCAAGCTCAACGCACTTCCAACAACAAACCAGGGACTCATAAACATCAAAAGCCCCAAATTTAACAAGTGCAAAACAAGGGGAAAGGTGAAAACATCACCCCGAAACCATTCCAAAACTCGAACGGACTAAACCAAACCAACCAGGAACCTCTAAAACAACCTGATAAATTAATTTAGAGGCTGCGAAAACCAAAAACCGGAAGAAACCTCACCTCGAAAACCAACCGGCGGACCGAAATCACCGCAAACTGCCTCGCCTTCGGCGGCGGACACCAAACGCGCACCCACGATGTCCCGAGAGACCTTCTGCATAACCCTAGAGAAGGCGAAACAAGAAAAAGGAACGAAATCAAAAACTAACCACAAACTATGGTTCGGCCGAACCTCACCGGGCGCCGATTAGGTCAAAATGAAACCGGAAACGGGGAGGAGAAGGTAGAGAATAGCTTACCATGATGATTCGGAGCGAAGCCGAGAAGAAAAACCGGGAAGACGGGGAAGGAGGCGGCGCCGTGGAGGGGGGGGGGGGGGGGTCGCGCGCGACTCGCCGGGGGAGAAGGGAGGGGGTCGCGGGTTGAGTGAGGGGAGGGAGCTAGTTTGGGTTTTTTAAAATTTTAATTTATTTTCTTTGATTTTAATTTTAAACAAAAATTAAAACACACCTAACCCGCACGGTTTTATCCGCACCGTCAGAAACACCGTGTGCAGCCCGCGCGCCTGCAACCGGATACCCGGGGTACCCCGCACGCCTGACCCGCACGGTTAAACCTACCACGTGTGGTCTGATATCGCCGCTTAAAACGGCTCCATACCTCGGGACCTCGTTCCAAAGCTCGGTTTTAAAAACCGACCCGTTGATAAAAGAAAAAGTTCAAAAACCTTCGCATTTTATCCCCTCTAAAAAAACGGTTCATTACAAACTACCCACCAAAAAAAACTTCTCGTCCCAGAGAATCCTTCGGAAAACAACGAAAACATCACCCGACCTACAAGGGTCGTGAATTTGCATTCAACCGGTCGCATTGCGTTTCCAACGCCCAATGCACCTTTAAGAACTTTCTAAGAAAACTGCACTTAAGCCTTTACAACTCGAGTCAACGCTCATGTTACAACTGAAACATCAAAGCAGAGCTTACATCCGAGGCCATTATAGGGACCTCAACCCATGAAAACGGTTGAATCACGATCAACCAAATAAAATTGGTCACACAAGATTTCCTCGAAAGACATCGCCGACCCGAGATTCACATTCGCCCTTAAACCGAAGACATGCTTTTAAAACTGTTCCGTTATCAACTATGCGTACACCGAAGTCCTTACATGACCTTTGGTGACATTCGCAAGTCAAGCCATCACAAGACTATTATAAAACTATCGTGCCTCAGCACGAAGCGTAACTCCAATAAACCGTGCATCCCACGCACAACTAGAGAGAGATTACGAAACAAATCAAAAACTTTTAAACTTTAGCGCGGCGTATAACCGACACTATCTTAGTGTATCCAAGACGACGTCAAGATGGGGGACATGCTCGTCTCATCTAGCAGAGTACACTAAGATTAAACCAAGGTCGCTGAGAAGATCATTCGGACCAACTCTGATGCCTATACGACCCGAGGCATTCATATACGTCCAAGCTTAACCACTGAAACTCTTCCCGCACTAACGGAGTTTCTAAAGCGTTGCGCACACAACCAACCTTATCACAGTCGTGCTGCCAAGCAAGCACCGACATGAAAACAGAAACTCATGCAACACTACCCACCTTAGGAGTGTCCATGTCGTCGTAAGAACTAGCTGCTCACTGGCGCGCTATGTTTGAAACACTTTAATGCACGGGTGGCGTTCCTCGAACTACGATCACCACATCATAAGCTCACACCGAAAACAAGGCAACTCAAGCTCTAAGGGTACTACCTAGCACGGGCTAGTCCCTTATGAAGCACACACGTCGACCCTAACTCTTTGTCACGCAAAACAAGGATTACTAGGCTCAAAAACCCCTTTCCATTTTATCCACTTCATCACTTCTTTTCAACCTTTAAAACATTTAAAGAATTTTAATCAACCCACAATTACTATTTCAAAACTAATTACTTGGTTTTCAGACAATGCCCCATGGAAAAACAGACAAGCTATAACCAACTTCCTCTTTAAAAAAAATTAACACATAATGTCATCCAAGCATAAACAGGTAATTTAGCATCTAAATTCCTTTTAACAAAGAGGCGACCTCATAAGGTCCCATTCATTCAAACTAGGTTCATCAAAAGGAAACCATATCACAGTTCATTTCAATAAAACATGCCCCAACTGACCCACTCAGTCCAGTTGATCATGTTTAAAAGTACACCAAAATTTCAATCAAAACTCAACAGTTTTACATTTATAACCATTTTCCACATGCAATGGTTAAACAAGGTTCAATCACATGGGTGGCCACCTACCAATAGATAAGGTGACCATACACCTTACCGCTGGAATTTGGTCCCCATTTATCAGATAAATTTTTCCATTTAACATTTAAACTTCAACAGCCATCTTTTAAAAAGTTTGAAAACACGATTTACCCTTTTCCCAATTATAAGGCGCCCATACACCTTATAATGGAAAATTGGTTCCGTCGTAATCTCAACCAACAATTTCAGCCAAAGCAACCAAGCTTTTACTAGCAAGCTAACAAGCCACTACAAACAGCTAACACAAGGCAACAAGCTAACAAGCTGAAATCACTAAAAAATGCTATAACACAGAGCATGACACACAAGCAAGATAGAAAAAAAATGACATGTTATCACCCAAACATGTTAATTATCACCGAAACATGCTTTCTAAAGAGACGTGCTAAATAAATCCAGACATGACATATTTCCAAGGCACACAATCAAAATCAGCAGGCATCCTACTAATGCAACTACATGGCATGGCACATATGCATGACATGTGAATCTATAAGTGTCTAATATGATGCATGCAAATGAAATTTTCTGGCCATATCGGGCCAAGAAAAAAAATTCAAAACCTCTTCATAAACAAATAAGCAGTGGAAAGTACAACATTCACCCAAGGTGAAATCACATCAACTGTAACAACAAACAACATGAACATCAATTCCCAGCCCTGGCCACTTGGTCATTTACCGTACGTGGGGTGATCAGTCCCAGACACGGCTATTACCCAAGCGCCAACACATTCCTAATCTCCTGTCTACCAATCCCAAAACAGTAAGATAATGAAAAGAAAGAAACCTACTCTGATACCATTTTGTCACGAACCAACCCAAGTCAACCCTGAACCGGACACCCAGGTCACCTGAGCCGGCCCGCGATATGGCCTCAAGCGCGTCTCCCCTTACGCCAGAGGTTGCCGACTAGCGGCGAGGGTGTAAGGTGAGTCAGGGGGAGACTATGCCCTCTTATCAAAGTGGAACAAGGGACCAAAAAAAAAAATACAGCAACGGAAGTAGTGTAAATAATAATAATAAAAAAGCGGAAAACATTATTCATTTTTAAGGTTTGAATAAATTTGGCGAACGGCAGTTTATATAAGAGATGCATCCATGACATGGTAATGATACAATGAAAGCATTAAATCACGCGACATACTTACACATCAATGCAGAAGTAAATGAACAAAAGTCTCCAGCCCTGAGGGAGATCTCCATGAGCATCCCGAGCCCCAACTTGGTCCTTTTCTCCTAACTCCAAGTACAAGAAACAACAACAACATGGTCCTGCAACCAAATGGAGTCTACTCGGGTACCCCAGTGCAATGGCGGCCCAAGTGGGGTGTGAGATATATATATCTCAGTAGGCCAGAACCACCGGGGTCTAGCCCACTCTAGACCATGAAATATAATTAAACAAAGTGCTGGTATTTTCGAACAGTAACGACACAATGCAATCAATAAACGCCCGTCCAGGTTCCAGAAAGGACACCTGGCGGCACTACCTGCTTCGGCCCATAGCCGGGATGAAAACCTGTTTAAAACAACACAAGTAAATTTGGTTCAAGCATAAAAACACTTTTTATCATTTTGGTCACTTACTCTATTTATTCACTTATCATTTCAACTCAGACTGGAAATCCACTCATTCTTACCTTTCTTTATTTGATCACAATTCACTCGGTTTTACCCACATCTCTCATTCTTTTCTTAAATCATCATTATCATTCGCTCGGTGTAGATCGTCAAGTCTAACACCCCGTATCACATTTGGTGTAGATCGCCATGTCTAACACCTCAATAATCGTTCAGTGTAGATCGTCATGTCTAACACCCCGTATCACATTTGGTGTAGATCGCCATGTCTAACACCTTATATCACAAGATTGGATAACCATTGAGAAGGAACGCCATGTCCAAACCCAGATTTTTAAGTCGATCTAGAACGCCATGTCTAGGACCCAAAATCTCATTCATTTATCACTTAATTAATCAATCGACGCAACTCTCATTTCATGATTAATCCTTCACATTCAGTTATCCAAATCAGATCTCAACTTTTTATAATCAATTCTCATAATTAACTATCCTTGTTCAACATTCTGGGACTTGCACGAGCAATGGAAGGTAAACAAAAGCATATGGCACCAACATGCCTCTATGTTAGGTGATTAATGACATTAGATGGTACAAGTACAAGCATGTCATTGATCAAGTATAATGTCAAGCATAAAGTGTCATAAGACTTTTAAGCAAGAAATCACAAAAAAAAGAAATCTGCTACTACACGTTTATTTTGAAGGCAACTCACCTCCATTGGAGGAGTTTTATTAGAAAACATTTCATTACTTTATCAAAAAATTCATTTAGTGATATTTAGCATTTACTTTGAAACTCATTAAACACTTAGGAAAGTTAAGAAGCCACACAATAAAGAAGGCAATCATGGAATTCTATTGCTACATTTTTAGATTGAAGGCAGCGCACCTCGAAAGAGGGGTTTTATTATTAAATCGTTAGTTTAGTGACCAAACAAACTATTTTATCTTATTCCTGCAATTCACACGATTTGCACAGAAGCATTTAATCGGAACTAAACTTGCATAATTAAAATACTAAGTGCAATATTAAACTCACTATTACTTTACTTAAATTTAAAAGGGCAAGGAGAGGGACCCTACCTCAAGGTGGATCCATCCGTCCACTCCGGCTCTTGGTGCTTTCTAACTAAAGCTGTCGCAGCTGCTCTCCCACGAGGCATATGTGATTTCACATACGTATAAGGACACCTAGCCCCTATGCACATGCTCCACATGGCCATGAGTGTGCTCAAGAGGATCCTTACACATATGCTTATACACATAAGCCTGTCTCCACTCACCTGCACAGGCACTTTTTATATATGTAATGGGGACAACTAGCCCCGTACCTGTGTATATTCGCTGCCATGGACAAATATACGCACGCCTAGGGAACCCACGTACATATAAATATGTACCTATGCCTGCGCAGGTGAGTCGCCTAAACTCCGGCAACCCGAAAACATACCGAAACCTCCAACGCACTATAAGACAACCACTACAAACCTTAAGACACAAAGATAAACCAATTTAAGTGAGGCAAGACCAACCAACGGTATTAAATCCTTACCTCGGGTGTTGGCGACAAACCAAAACGAAGGCGAACCCACACCGCAAGCTCAACGCACTGCGAACAACAAACCAGGGACTCATAAACATCAAAAGCCCCAAATTTAACAAGTGCAAAACAAGGGGAAAGGTGAAAACCTCACCCCGAAACCATTCCAAAACTCGAACGGACTAAACCAAACCAACCAGGAACCTCTAAAACAACCTGATAAATTAATTTAGAGGCTGCGAAAACCAAAAACCGTTAGAAACCTCACCTCAGAAACCAACCGGCAGACCGAAATCCCCGCAAACCGCCTCGCCTTCGGCGGCGGACACCAAACGCGCACCCACGATGTCCCAAGAGACCTTCCGCATAACCCTAGAGCAGGCGAAACAAGAAAAAGGAACGAAATCAAAAACTAACCCCAAACTAGGGTTCGGCCGAACCTCACCGGGCGCCGATTAGGTCAAAATGAAGCCAGAAACGGGGAGGAGAAGGGAGAGAATAGCTTACCATGATGATTCAGAGCGAAGCCGAGAAGAAAAACCGAGAAGACGGGGAAGGAGGCGGCGCCGTGGAGGGGGGGGGGGGGGTCGCGCGCGACTCACCGGGGGAGAAGGGAGGGGGGTCGCGGGTTGAGTGAGGGGAGGGAGCTAGTTTGGGTTTTTTTTAAATTTTAATTTATTTTCTTTGATTTTAATTTTAAACAAAAATTAAAACACACCTAACCCGCACGGTTTTATCCGCACCGTCAGAAACACCGTGTGCATCCCGCGCGCATGCAACTGGATACCCGGGGTACCCCGCACGCCTGACCCGCACGGTTAAACCTACCGCGTGTGGTCCGATATCGCCGCTTAAAACGGCTCCATACCTCGGGACCTCGTTCCGAAGCTCGGTTTTAAAAACCGACCCGTTGATAAAAGAAAAAGTTCAAAAAACTTCGCATTTTATCCGCTCTAAAAAAAATGGTTCGTTACACTCTCATATTTAGTCCCTGCGTCAATCTAGAAGGTAATCTATAGATTTATGTTTCATGTTGATTCCTCTAAAAATATGAATATATAGAGGAACTTTTAGGTCAAAATTCATTTTCTAAATAAATAAATTAGTTATTTAGTCCTATAAGAAATATATGGGTTGCACATATTCATGTGGGGTCTCAAGGAGGTATCATGTTTAATTCACCTTGAGTACTTATACATGTGATTGTTTTTTACCAATTTTATTTTCAATTGGCCCCCTTACCTGGACATCAATGTAAATATTATTTATTTAAAAAAATTAAATGACATATAAAATTTTAGTGCGATCAAAAAACTATCCATTATGACCCATCGATAAAGTTTGTCTTCCAATCTAACAGATTGTTAAAAACAAAATTATATTTTTATCTATTTCTTATGAAAATTAGGTTTTCCTTTCAAATCCTCTTATGGTAGTCAATAAAATCACTAATTTGACTCATTTAATAATTATATGCATAAATGAATCTAAATAAATTAAAATGGGTTCTAAATAATATTAATAATATATATTATTATCATCTTAAACTAAGAGAGATCCACTTAGTTACACCAGATTTACATAGTTACTTGATATTTTCTAATAATTTACTTCAACCACATTTTTGGAATTTTCATGAAATTCACATTGAGTTTAACTGGGAACAAAGTAAAAAATATAGATGTCATATTTATCACAATGCTAGATACCACAAACCCCCCCAAAAATCAATATTCAAATACCAAAACTAAAAACCAAAATCATCTCTAAAAATTATCTACTCCACAGGTCTCATGCCAAGGTATATACCCAATGAGGAAGGTATTATTTCATAATACCTGTTTTAAACTTAAATAAATAACTATTAAATATATAAAGACACCAATGAATCAAGTAAAATTAATAGTATAGTGAAATTTTACAAACATGTGGTCACAACCCATCCCTTGGGGCCCGTGCCGTGACTACACCATGCCCACTTTCCATAGGCCAGGAGTTTGATACTAGCACTGGAAAGGAGTATCCCTAAAATGAGAAGGAATTGCTTTTAAACCTATGAAATCACACATTCCCTGAACGCAACAAGATGCAACCACAAATAAAACTATTATAGTAAAAGGGTGTGCCAAAAGTAGATAGAGCCAGAATACAAGCCCAACTGAAAAGGTAAATCAACAACTATAAAACAAAAAATAGCTCATATGATCGTCCACCAAGGATCCAACCTGAAGGGTACATACAACTTGTCATGTGTCTCTCCTTTTCCACTGAACAACTCCATCCACATCAAGTCTAGGCTCCCCAAGTCTCAGTCAAGGCTTCCTGTCGTCTGCACAAGACACAACATGGTGCGGGAAAATCCCGTGCAGGGGTGAGTATAACAATACCTAGTAGGGACCCTAGACCCCCAAAGGTTTCTAAAAATTACACAAATCAAAACCAAGAGACATTATCTCGATCACAATCCCAAAGAAAAAGACTCATATCAAATCAGATATACTCGTCTCATCCACAAAGAAACATAAGGCCCTGACCTGAATCCATTTTGAGGATTTCTAAAGAAGGCTTAAAGTATAACTCATGGATCATGAATACACGCTCTGTGAAGTGGCCATAAATGTTGAAACCCGTATTAGAGATGTATTCCATCAGTTACAACTCAACCATTCCTAATAGAACATCTGAAATGACATGATCCATTGAGAACTTTCTGCTAGAACTACCTCTAGTTCCCGAAACTAGAGGTCTTGCAGTCATAGTCATGCACCTGAGGCAAGGCCAAGGGAAATGAAATGAAGTGGACCACTCCTCAACACTATTTCCTACAGTCTAGGGAGCTCAAACTCCCCTGAAGGACCCAATCCTGATTGCTACTCAGAGATGGGGGAGTACTACTCCATATGTGAGGACTCGCACCATACCCGATAGGGGAGTGGAACTATGGTAGTTTGTTTGTTGTGGGGGACTCACGCCCTTGTACGTTAGGAGAGTACTGACCCCAAGATAGAGGACCTTCACCCTAGCATGGAAGGGGAGTACCAAATCTATATTTGAGGACCCACACCATACTCGGTAGGGGTGTAAAACTCTGGTAGTTTGTTTGCTATTGGGGACCAATTACCTAGTACGTCAGTGGAGTACTAACCCCAAGCCAGAGGACCTGCACTCTGGAAAGGAAGGGGAGTACCGAATCTATATGTGAGGACCCAAATCCTACCCGGTAGGGGAGTACAACTCTGTTAGTTTGTTCATTGTGGGGTACATGTGCCCAAGTACATCCGGGGAGTACCGAACCTAGGCTAGAGGACCCGCACCCTGGCACAATAGGGGAGTACAGACTCTACGGTATCACTGCATAAGAAGTACCCACAACCTGGGATTATAGGGGAGTACCTACTCTTAACATAGAGATGCACATCCTACATGGTTGGGGAGTACCTGACTCTTTGGGAGTTAAGTATGGAATACTTTTCCCTAGTCCAATAGGGGAGTACCGACTCCAAAGATAGAAGAACTATTCAGAGGGAAATGAACCCACACACATTATGTGGGGAGTCCCATCTCTACCAGTGTAGAGGAGTAAGTAATTCCCATAGCTCGAGTCATTAAGGGAGTTACCATCCTAATTCTCACTACAAGAAACACCATGGTTATACTCCTTTGGTTATCATTCAAACCTAAACCACCATGAAGTTCAACAAGGAAGTAACTCAATGATCTTTCATGTCCCAAGGGTTTCAATTCAATAGACGGTGCGTCAAATAGACACCTGGTATGTAAGTTATAGGAATTTTTATACTGAAGGCCCGATTGGATTTGGGTACAATCCAATGTGGCCAAACTCCAACTCTCTATAAAGTCATGTGGAGTACCTCAAAGGGATAGTCTCACTCTAAGGATCCCAATGCAATAGATGGTTTGTTAAACGGACGTTTGGTTCACAAGATACGACCTTTTAAGTAAATCTAGGCCCGAGAGGGGTCCGGTTCTAGTCCGACCAGGTCCAACCGATCAGGACTAACCCAGTTCGGGTTGACCAAGCTCAGCCTGACCCGCACTGATGGGCTGGGCCGTGGCAGCTAGGCCCACATGCTAGCACAACAGACGCAGGTTCATGTGATCCACTGCTCTTGAATGGATTAAAGGAGTTGTTCAACTCCTTTATTAGAGGTGACAGGTGGTTCCTCCTCATCAACCATGGGACCCACATGAAGTGGGTCCCCTTCATTTTCGTGACTCGCTTCTGTGTGGCGCATAACGGCGTGCTGCCTCCCAATCCACGGTCGGCCAATGTCGACCGCTTGTCTGACCAACTTTTCATGGAGTGATGCCACTCAGCCATTACGGCTAGTGTTTTTCGGCCGCCTCCCTCGTCCGTCGGCACTGGTCACTGGCGGAGGCAGCCGACGCTTCGTCTGCGGGGCTCCGGCAACGCCCTGGAGCCTCGTTTACACTTCTACTTGCCACTACAGGCTCTCTGGGATGCCGCCATCACTACACAGCTCTCAGATTCCTTATTTTGACGAGTTGAAGAATTATCCCCAGAAGAATGAAACAAGAACGAAGCGGAAGAGGGTCCGAGCCTTATTTTTTTGGTTCGCTCCCTCCGCATTAACATGGTAACAAGAGGTATGAATTTTAATTCATCAAAGACCACTTAAACAATAAACACCATACCTCATGATTCATTGTAGATGTCATGGTGGTGGATGAAGAATCCCTGTACGTGGAAGTCTCCCACATTTGTGGTTGATTCTCCAAATGACATATAATCTTATCTTACTCATCCGTGGAACACATAGTGTCACTTAACCAAAGGTTCCGTGCTTGGCGAATTCGTGTAAAAACACCATCATGAGCCTCACATAGATAGAGAAGAGAAAGGGTGAGTAACACAGAGAGGAATTAATGAGGATCATTAAGGAATTAACCTCTTTATTTTTATTAGTGTAGTTACAAAACAAGAGAGTCAATCCATTAAATGGCTTGAAAAATCACAGTCCCACCACCACCACTCAACAGGTGGTGGAAAAAATAAAATAACAATTATGTTATTTTATTATTTACTTAAAATTCATAAACACTAACTTTTTCTCCCGACCTAATGTGGAAGATGTAAAACTTCTCTTACGAGAATATCGGCGTTTTAGATTCAATGATGCTCTCAGATGTCAATTCCAAGCACCGGTTGAAAAGTTAGAAAATTCCGCCCGTACGTTTATAGAACATGCCATAAAAACGTTCAAAAAAACTTATTAACAGTCTCCCTCAACTCGCACTGGTCTAGGTTTGGATCTGCCGAAGGGAAACACACCCTCAAGAGCTCAATGTTACTCTCAGATTTCTAATATGACTTACCATTATAGAGTTACATAATTTAACAAAAAAATAATTGTTACTTAAGTATTTTCTTTGCGGCCAAAAACTAACTTCCACTATTGGTCCAGGCCAGCCAATGTTAGGATTTGTCTTAGGATAGAATACCCTCACGAGTTTAGTGATGGTCTCAGATTTTTAATTTGAGTCACTATTCATGAGTTATTAGCATTTGAAAAATATAATTATTTTATTTAATTATTTTATATTTGGTTATGCCACTTTCAGATTTTCTCACTAGAGACCTGCACTGATTAAACTTAAGTCGCGCCTAGGGTAAACCTACCATCCTGAATGCAACAGTGCCATCATATTTCTAATTCGATCACCTATTTAACAGTTGTTCCATTTTTTTCAAAAAAAAAACAACTCACGTGTGATATTTTAATCTTATGATTTTTTGACGGATCATTTTGGGTAGTCCGAGCCTCATAATTACGTGTCGTTAGATTTCGTGGTCTCAAAATAATTCCATATAAAAAATTATATGGAAATTACGAGACATAACACATGCCATATAATACTCTAAACAAACATGGAATTCTATAATCATTCTTCGAATTCCAATTCCTTAGTGGAAGACCATGATTTTATTCCTACATTGAGAACGAGTAGTGAATATAATCATTATTTACCCCTAATTCCTTTAATCTTATTAAGGTATTTTACATACCTCTTTATCTATATAGTGGATGAAATTTTACTTATATTCCCATAATAAGAGAACCTACCATCGATCTGGTTCCTTTTAATATTATATTCTAATGTGATCAATTTTTTCACTACGAAGACATTCATAGATTTTAAAAATATTAGCATGTTTGGTGTTTGGGGGGATTCTCTTAAATAGATAGTAAACACCCCATTTTCTTAATGACTAGATATAATGTTCTTAGTTGAATTACGGGAATATAAAATTAAAATAGTTACTTAAAAATACCAAACATACCTCAAAACTCACTAAACAATCCAACTTAAATTCAATAAAAAAATAGTTTTCACTGAATTGAAGGATGAATTTATATCGCACATCAATACGCATACCCATTATGGAATTTAAAATAAATAAAAAGATAAATAGTTTAGGAAATATATCCACATGGATATATAATAGTTTTTCATGTTAATAGTAATATCAAAATATAAATAATGGAAATTATAAGTTATTTATTTATTCCATACCAATAAAATCATATAAACATACCACCTGATCGTTAATCAACAAATAAAAATATATCAAAACTAATATTAAAATAAAGAATTTTTATCCATGTATCATCATCTTCTCATTCCAATTTTCTAGAAATTATATAGTTTGCAAATTATCTTTACAAATAACTATGTTAAATAAAACATAATATTATCATTATTATATAAGATCCAAAGCTCTAACCAATTGGAATTTCAAATAAAATGACCACATTAATTTATAAAAGGTATCATGTTAAATTAATTTTCAATAAAATTTGGTTAACTATAATATATATATATAGCTTAGATATTGAGTTCTAATAATCGTATCTCAACTTTTTTCATTATTTATAATTCCCAAAGATACTTTGATTCCAGTTTATATTTTCTCATCCCAAAAATATTATCTCATTCGATATGAGATGGAATGATCCATTAAGAATATTCTACCAATTACTTTGGGCTATAGAATACTTTGTATTAATAACATTGAAAATTTAGAGCCACTTTACAAGTTAAACCTTGTAATGTCCTAACCATTAAATTTCCCCACTCCCATAGTTGACTAGGAAAATGTTCTCAAGAATAGTCCACCATTCAGTTAAGGGTAAACACTATTTCATTTTATTAACAGCAAAATTTGAGGAGCCATTTTATGCCTATGAACCACTATGAATAAGAAAAACTATAATCAAACAAAAATATAGAATAATATATTTTTAAATTTATTGTTGTAAAAAAATATCCCATAATGGTATTTAATGATTTTGAATCATTGGTATAACATGTATTTCTAAAACATAGAACAAAATGAATTTATTTTTCACCAATCATTAAAAAATTTGATTGAGAGATAAAAATCATCCTCTAATTAAGAGTATAAAGAGTTTTTAAAATTAGAAATGAAAAATTATTAAATGGGGACATGACATTTAAACTCTTATAAAAATCTACATTTCTAGTCAATCAATCTATCTGTCTTAGTTATCACCTAAAACGGACTTAGGAAAACCATATTCCATTAGGATTATACACCCTATGATACATCACCACCAGAGACCATTACCATCACAAAAAGAAAATGGAATTTCCTAAGAGTAAAGAGATTCCATCAAGATTCATTATCCCCCCCAAAAAATACATGCCACATTACATTCCCATTCATAACCATATCCACTGATTACAACCCCACAATCAAGATGAAATAGATAAAACTCTAATAATAGGATAAACAATGACTCAATCCAGTGGATAGGGATGGAGTCGACGAACTATCATACCCAAAAGAGAATTTAATGAAACAAAAATAAAGAAAAACTCTACACATACATTTTAATACTAAAAGGAAAAACTAGTGTGATAGAGTAATGACTAAGGGATAATGAACTATAACATTAAATAACCACACCGCCCTTGTTGAATTATCTTGTTAGACCATTAGTGTTCATCATAATAAATGTTTATTTCCATATATAATCCCCAACATTATAATGATGTAATACGTGTGACACCATGACTACAACCCCCATATTGAATAATAATTAAATCCCCCATAAAAGAAATTAATGGAAGAAATTAGGTTAGATTAAGATTAAATACGGTTTGGATTGGGGGGTCGATAGTTTTAAAAATAAATGTGTGGAACTAAAACTCTATGTTAATTAATAATGTTAATTATAATAATCATGAAATGAAAAAATTAACTAGAAAAATAAAGAGAGAATGTATGAAGTTTTAATAGTAGTTCAGTTCAATATATACCTACATCTACTATTTAATCCCATTTATATATTTAGAGGTTTCTAATTTCACTATGGACCTACTTTTTTAAGGTAAATCATAATCAAATTACAACCCACCTTTACAAGTTTAGGTATAACCAATATAAACCTCATATTTAATTGGGAATCATAGCCTATTAAAATACTAACTTAAGACACTAAGCCTCCTGACCAGAGATCATAACATTGGAATTTGGGACTCAAAACGAAAAGAGAGAATTATTTTGTTGGGAAAATAATAAAATTAATAATTTTTTAAAATGTTAAAGAGATAAAAATAATTAGTACATACACTAATAGAACGAGGAAAAAGAAGTCAATAATGATGGATGATGAAAAACCACTAGTTCCAATGCAATGGATTAGTACACCTCTTCCTGGTAGTATTAATAGTTATAGAATATTAGGTTCCCCTAAAGAGTTTATCTAGAATATGAGAAGTGGTACACATAGGATCAATTATAAATTCACTGTATCAAACAACAAATGAGAGTTTTAGGGTTCACATCAAAGGAAAATCATCACAATAATATATGACCCTTTGAAATAGTCTTGATCCCCATAAAATAAAACAAAACATATCAACAACACCTAATAAATCTATTAAAAAATAAAAATAAACAAGAATTATAGGATATAGAGAGATATTATCATTCAATTATAATCATTGAAATTTAAAAACTAAAGAAATGTTCAAACAAATTCGAAATCATTGTTATGTAGTCCCATAAATGTCTCTATTGTAATCAGTCAAAAAAAATCAATAAATATTGTAAGATGGTTCTTCATTAATATTAATATTTTAATTTTGAAAAAATTCAGTGAACATGGGGCTTATCTTATCCTGAGTGATCTACTACATATATAAATAACTAACTATGAGTTTTCAACCACTTGTAATAACAACTAAAAATGATGTATCAACCAAATGAGAAAAATATCGATCTCATGAAAAAAAATTCGACCACGTGAATAAATTTATTGAGTGTATTTGAAAATGAATTGATCAAAATAATTAATTAATCTAATGAATGAAAAAAAAATTATGTGTGGGATTTAATTCTACCATGACACACACAAGTGACTGTGTCAATTTTCAAATAAACATTTCATGATAATCATTATAAATAAATTTGTAAACACTAACAAGAGAAAAAATTATTAAAAAGAGTATATAGAAACTATAATAAAGAAAAATTACCCATTAAATTATTATATATTGAGAAAGTATAATAATATTTTATTTTTAATATTTTTAATATTCATGAAAACAATGAAAAATACAAATAACATGAAAATACTATAAATCCTATCAAACTCCACACACTAACAAACTCTCCCTTTATGAAAATTACAAAACTAAAAATAACTTTACAAAATTCCTCATATTTTTTATGTTTATCAAAATGTAATTATTTTGAATAAAAATAATGATATATATGTAGTCAAATTATGTGTATAAATTATAAAAACACAACCTTAATAAATATATGTTAGGTGGTAACTAAAAATAAGAGTAAAATAATATTTCTATCTAAATCTCTATAATTCCAAGATCAAATTTTACATTCTCAAATTATTTATTATCCCATGGTTTAAAAATAATATCTTCATGTTTATTTTTAGTTAAAATATATTCTATAATTATATATATATTTTTAACATGATCTATAATAAAATTAAAACACATGATAAGATTTTGTTTCTATAATGATGTAAAAGAACTTTTGAATTTAAAGAGGCAGTCAAATTATAAATAATAAATAAGAATCTTTTTAAAATTAAAACAATAGTAATGAAATGTTTTTTAATCTATAAAAACATTGAAAAAACATGATTTATTGGAAATGTATTCAATATTGTTGGTAGATAATGAAAATAAATATTTTTTTAACCCCATGGAACTATGAATTTACTAAAAAATGACACATACTTCATGTAATTTTTCTCTCAACACCCCATCCTAAAAAATAAAAAACACAATAATATATCAAATCAAAATCATCTATCTAGAATAAAATATTTTAGAATTTATTATTCCTTTATTATATCTTATAATTAATTTATAAATATTAATGTAAAATCTTTAAGGTTCGATTTGAAATATCTCTCAGAAACAAGCACTAAGCCAAATATCAGGCCTTGAAGTAGTCAAATTTTAAAAAATACCAAAAATACCTCAATACATTTTATAATTTATAGATTTCAAATATTTACATAAATTTAATTTAAAATTAGTACTAAAAAGGGTTTCATAATATTTAGAAGATCATAAACAATACATCATAACTAGTTATTTATTGTATTTATTTTGACTAAAAAATATTTCATCATGTCATTTAAAAATATGATGATTGAAAAAGATTTTATTTTCTCCCATAAAAATAATTTCAATTAAATTACCCACTAAATTATAAAATTCACTAGAATATCCAAAGAAAAAATCATCAATATAAATATAAACAATTAATATATCATTTTATTTTTTTTAACAAAAAAATCAAGATCCATAATGTCTTTGCTAAAATCATTTATCAATATATTTAAAGTGACTATATCATACAAATAACAATATTCTTACTTATGACTATATAATTATCATGATATCTTAAAAACATGAATAGTAAATTTATCATTTTCAAACCTAAATTATTTACTAACAAAAACTTCTTCAGAAATAAAACCTTTTAATAAGAACTATTAAAATACAATTGAAATAATTTAAAACATTAAAATGAATAAAAAGTTAAAAAAATATTATATATTAAATGTTATAAATAGTTTAAAAGATTTATCAAAATCAATAAATTCTTCTTGATGGTATCCGTGACATACATGTCAAATTTATTATTAAAAAATTAACTATATCCATGAATTTTGTTCCTAAAAATCTATTTAGTAAAAATAACATGCTTATCTATAAGGGGTTCAAAAAAAGTAAAAATATTGTATATATTAAATTTAATAATATTATCTTTCCTTGAAATCGTCCAATTAGAACCATTAAAATAAAGAAATCATTTTAAATGCATTGGAAAAAAGGTATATGTTTTAGAAATTTTTAAAATAGAATATTTATATTCAATTACAGAATAAAGATTACCAATCATATTATAAAATTGTATGTCTTTATTAATTTTCAAAGATTTAAGATTTAAAGGTAAAGGTGCATCCCCCCAAAACAATTACACTACTATTGTGGATTTTCTCTTCACCAAAACAAAAGTCCATAAGAAAATCTTGAAAAAAGCTATAATTTAATTTTTTTTCTAAATTAACTTATTCAATTTTAACACAAAAAAATCTTTTACATTTATATTTATTTTATTAAAAACTAGATAAGATTTAATTTTATCATAATACCCTATAAAAATTTCATTACCACTTTTAGCATCAAATTTATCTAGGATATTATTTGTTTTTAAAATAATAATTTTAGACCCCAAAACATTGAAATAGAAAATATTAGGTGTCTTAAATTTAATTAATTTAATAGTTTTATTAAATAAAATACTTATTATAACTATATTTAAAAGAAAATTTTCTATACTTAAATATTAATGAAAAAATTTATGTAAATTATATTCATTAAACAATGTTCATGAATTTTCTAAAATCATTCTTCTTTTCGGTTAAACCACACCATTTTATTATGGTGTTATTGAATTAGATAAATTTAAAAAAACAATTTCTATACAAAAATTTTCAAAATTGCGATTAATAATTTCACCTTCATTATCAATTTTAATATAAAAATTTAATTAATTATTTTTATTTGAAAAGAATTTAAGAAAATAAAGAAACTTAGATAAAGTTTTACTTCTATGAGTTATAAAATTAGACAAAAACAAATATACTAAAATCATTAATTTCCACACAAAAAATATTTCATTCCTCGTAAACTATAAATATTAATATGACCAAATACATTCTAAATGAATATTTTTAAATTGCTTAAAAATTTAAGTTTATTATGATATTAAAACTTATTCTATTGAGATTACATTTTAAACAAGATTCAAAAAAAATTATTACTAATTTTCAATTTGAGTAGATTCTATACATGTAATTTCTTTAGTAGTATTTGTAATAGTTGAAATATTATATGTACAAGACTCTAATGACGAAAGATATCATCTTTTTCTATAGTATTATTACACATTATATTTCAGTTTGTTTACTCAATAAATTAATAAAAATAGAAATTATATTTTCTATTTATAAAAAATTCTATATCATTTTCAAAAGGTAATGATTTTTTATATTAAAATTTAACACTCATTCCATTATCAAATAATTATGAAATAATAATTAAGTTATATTTTACAACATCATTGTGTAATAATTTAAATATTAAAACAATTTTATATATACTACTTCACCAAATCCCTTATTCATTCATTTTGAATTATTACTAAATGACAAAGAGCCCCCATTACATTAATTATAAGATATATTTATTATATATCTCATGTAATGTATTTGGAGAATTCATTTTCTATTTATTATGTATCTTGATACACTTAAGTAATGTATCTTGTGAATATTAATTAAGTATAAAATTATATTGTTAAACATGCTATGCTAGGTCTAATCGGGTTAATATAATAATTCATAGGTACCCATCGAGTTGTTAAGAATTTAATTTTCAGAAATATATAAGATAATTCTTGGATTTAAATGTTTTAATATTTCCTAAATACTAAGGAAAGGTCAATGAATATTTATTAACATAATTCCCTTTCATTCCAAATCTAAAGCATTAAACATTAGATATACTTCCTCTAGAAGTCATAATAAAAAAAATCTTTTATAGATTATTTAATTATATATTATAACCAAATTCATTGTTATATTTATAGGTTTTCATTTAAGAAATAATTTTTTTATACTTTTCGTGACCTTGAAGAAAATTAGATAAATTTTCTCTTAAACATAAAATTTATTTCTTCATATTTTCATTCTATTTGAAAACCCACCAAATAAGTTATTTTGATTGATTTAAAATATCACCATTATTTATAGAATTTTTATTTTATTTGATCAATTACCTTTTATTTAATAAGATTTTATTTATTATTATTATTTTTTAATGAAAATCACAAATTATTATAACATATATTCTAATTGTTTTAATTTATTGAAATAATTATTCATTATTATATTGTTCTGATGTAGGATAATGTGATTTGTAATAAAAAAACTACTAAACTCATTCACACCAGACACAATCATGAATTTGTTAGACATTTCATTTTCACTTCTAGTTTCACCTCTTTAATCAAATTTTTCTATAAAATTCCATCTAGCTATCAAAACACTTCTCTTTTTCTCATATATTTCATATATTTTCTTATGAATTTAGTTTTAAATGGATATGTTTTATATGTACATCATTTTCCACTCATAAAAAGTTAGTTCAGAAACATAATTATAATCTGGTTTACCATTATTCTTTTTACTATCCTTGTGATTATCATTTCAGAATAATTTCTTGAATATTATAGTTCTTTTCATCATATTGTAATCACCTTTTATAAAATTGTTAATTTATTTCTCTATTTCATGTGATTCAGAATTAGAGGGGTTAATGAACATAGTTATATCTTATTTAAATATAATACCAATATTATTTTATGTTTCTACTTTACTGATAGTCTTCCTATAAAATTCATATTTAAATAATGAACCAATGAGTTTATAAAATGTGTATTTTAAAAATTAATTACTCTCATCAATTTTTATTTTATTTACAACCTAATTTTTTATAGATCTCATAGGAATATTTAAAAAAGTATAATATTATACAACATTTCACTAAGATAATTCATTCCATTAAAAATTATAGTGAATTTATATAACATCTACCTAACACTATCATATTCACCCGTCTTGAAATCTTGGTACGCAACCCAAAATATTCCAACCTTTTTTCTAATCATATTTTCTGAGCTAATGTGAGTTAAATGTATAATTTTATATATGTTATGTGATTTCATACACACATATACAAGATTAATGTTTTTCATTAATATCATAATATAAAATATTCAAAAAATATAACACCAAACATACGTAGAAGAATCATCTACATTAAAATAATCGTGGTCAGAATTCGGTAATTTATAAGATTTTATCATCATAGTCTTATAATAAATAATGATTTGATTTAAGTATGCCTATATTATATATTTCCAATAACTAAACCCATTACCCTCAAAATATGGTTGATTATGAGTAATAATTACAATGTTTACATTAATTCCTACCATCTTAAAAATTTCTCTTTCCTTGGACTGTTAGGTCTTGGATATTTCGGTTAACATAATAAAATATAATTAAAGGAATCTATATCTAAGAGAAACTATATTTGATACAAAGTGTTAGGTTTAGTTAATATTAATTATTTTATTTAAGGTGTGTGAATAGAGACTTTTTTCATAGTTTTAAAAATATAAATAATATTTTGCAGTTAGTTATCAATGTAAATTTCCACACACAAACTGTAATAAAATAAAGTGAAACAATAAAGGGGGAAATTTTGAAGTTTTTATTGTATCCTAGTTTAATGTAAAATTTAATCTACTCTAATTAAAAATCTTGGGGATTTATTATTCTTTTTCAAAAAAATTTCATTTTTTCAATAGCTGTCCTTACACACAACACTAAACTTAAACTGTCTATGATATACTATTAAAATATTATTATTTAATGTGAAAGTTATAACATTGTCATTTAATTAGTTGATATGGATATAAATAACTGAATTATTGAAATTATATGGTTCACACATGTATAAAATTAATTCATTTGTTATTAAATTATTTAAAATCAAAATAAAATTGATTTGAAACTAAAAGAAATGTTTTTCTGAAAAACTATTTTCATATGTGAAATGCATGTTTATCTTAAAAAATAAATTTAATCACTATTGGTGTATTATTTTAATAAAATTTATATATTATAGATTCAATAAGAAAATTAACTTTCATAAAATATTTTTTCTAGCCATGGGATAAAAATAAATTTATTTTTAGGATTAAAACATTCTTTTCAACAAAGTGATTTCATCACGATTTATACATATATTTTAAAATTGTTTTTTTCCACATTTTTTTTGATAAAATAAACTTCATTTTTTTAATCAAAATTTTGAAATTATCTTACAATTTTGTTTGGGAAGTTTATGAATTTGTTTTTCAATGAATAGAAAAAAATAATGATTTTCAGACAAAATTGTCTTTTCATTTAATGAATGTTAAAAACCTCCTTTTATGAAAAGGGTTTTAAAAAATAATTAGTAAAATTGAATATTATTAATAATATTTTTTTTATTGGAGTCTATTTCATAATTAATTTTTATATAAATACTTTTTGTACTTATGAAATAAATCATTAGAAAACACCTTTTTATCGTATCTATGGGTTTAATTTTATATCATGTGCTTCCAAATCGAGGGATTGAATTTTGTAAAATTAATTTTTTAATTTTAATCATAATAATTAAAATTATATAAAAATTTTGTCTTATTTTTTTGTCTTAATTAATAGTAAAATATGTTAAAATTTATTACCATTAATAATGTTAAAACATTCTTACTGAGGGGTGTAAACCAAAAGATAAGGTATTTTTAGCAATTAAACATGCATAACTCTAATTTAATATATATATATATATAGGTGTTTATATTATCTTATTAAAATTATATATATTATAATTTTTAAGAGTTTTTCTTGGGAATTATTATACAATTTTGAATTCTTTTAAGAAATTTCCAAGCAGGTCTCATCCCCCACTTAGAAAAGAACACCACCTCTCTTATCCTATTAACACATAATGGTTATTTTGGTTTAGAAAATATCAAAAAACCCTCAATTAGTTCTATAATTATTTACTAAAGTCCTTTATTTTATTAAAAAATTCTTCTATGAAGGATTTTGGTGAAAACTTTTATAGGTTGTATGAAGAAGATGCATCATTATTTATTGAGAATTTTTATTTTATTTATTCTTCCAACTCCTTCGGATATTATTCAACCCATTTAATATAATAAAATAATTTAATAAAATATAAATTTATATTATTATGTTAATTGTATAATCTATATCAATATTCACTTCCCTCAAATTGGAAACAAAATTGTCTATCACATGTACGATGGACTACAGCCTCACGAACAAATGTAATTCATTTTATATCACTACCTGTAAAGGATTTTTATAATGATGGGTTTAAATTATATATATATTTATTTTTTGAAATAATAATTATTATCTCATTATTATATCACATCTTCCTTTTTAGCTTCCAATCCACTGAAAAATGATAATATCGCTTGTGTGTGTGTGTTTGGACTATCGCATCTATAAAGCGACGCGATACATTTTTCATTTTCTTGACATGGATGGTAATAATGATTTATTTAATGAATATATATGATATATATATAACCGTTATTCTATAATGTTTAACTATTATTTTACTTTATTTCATTCCATATATTGAAAAATGGAAACATCGTTCATGCATATGTACGACATATTGATCCATGAATGATGAAATTAATTTTTATATCTCTAATTTTATGGATAACTAGGAATATGTATATAATTAATTCATAATATATAAATTTCAGTATTAAAATTCTTGATATTATGGAACAATATTCAAATTATAGGGACTGAAACTACACTACAAAAATATATATTAAAACCAAATAAGTTATCATTTAGACCAGTGATTTTAATAAATAGGTGTTAATAAAAGGGTAATAAATATTGTCACCCATGATTTTAGTACATATATATTTTATCGTAAAAAAATATTTATTTAATTATATAAAAATATTCCTAAGGACTATAAAGTTTTAGTGTCTTTCAAAGAATGAATACATAAACAACTAGTTTATAAGTGAACTATATCATCAACCCTATATTCTTCCAAAATAACATCATTCATAGACATATCATACATAATAACTTTCTTCACAACCCAAGGAAAGGAAACATAAGAAAGAGTCATCATAGACTCTAAATATAGTAAAACTTGGAATATATCAAAATAAAATGAGAATAAGGGTATTATAACATCATAATGACATTTGAAAATTATATATGCTTATCATAGATTTTAAACATGACTCATGACATAAATCATGGAATTTCATAATACATGAATCATAAAGGAATCAAAGAACATGAGTCATGAGAACATAAATCATTCTTAAGTCATATATTTTTATCATACAGATAAGAATACAAAATTCATTTTCAATACTATCTACCAAGACATTCATAACATGTTATACTTGGATTAACCACACATGTATCTACTTATGGCTTGGGATAGCCTCTTGTGTACCCTATTTTGGGCTTGGGATAACATCCCATGTACCCTATTTTTGGATTTTGATAATCTCATTCGTAAAATATTTTGTGATTAGGATAACCACATGTGTACCCTCAATTTTGGGCTCAGGATAACAACATGTGTACCCTCTGGTTTTAGGATTCGGATAACCACTCGTGTACCCTCTTTTTTTAGGATTTATATAACATTTTGTGTTCCCCTTAATCTCATATAACATTACTCATTACCCAATTTTTTTAATGGAGATATAGGCTCCAACCATCCCAAAATCCACATACTATTGTGCAAGAATATCAAAAAACATTCTTCATATCGTAACTCGGGAATAAGAAACGAGTTTCATCAATATTTCATCATAGTATAACCTATTGAAAAGAAATGGATTTCCTAAAAATATGGTAATCAGAATCATAGACATAAACTATCCATAGAAATAATAAGTATGGTATCATTAGATCATTTCCCAAGTAAAATATAATTAATACTAAATATTTTTTCATTGATGATATAAATTCTATAAGAAGACCACCAAAACATTATTGATGAAAATATCCAATCCATTTTAAAATAAATTATTTAAAATCTAGAAATATCAACAATATTGAGGAAAACATTTTATTTTAAAATAAATTTAAAGATTAATATGGTAATATCTAAATAATTTAATGGTTATGATTACATGAAATTCTTTACATGTTGTACATGTAGAAACAAGGATTCTTTTCACATTTACAGTAAAAATTCAAATGTTCCTCACACAAAAAATTAAAATAAGATTTCATTCAAACAAATTTCTAGAAACTAAAGTATGGTTAAAAATACTTTAAACATTCATTTTATAGTATTAAAAACATAGCTTAATATATTTTAAAAAACATGGAAATTAAAGAAAATTGATTTTAGACCGAAGATATAAATAAAGTATATTTTTCATAAAAACACTCATGTGGTCTCTTTAGTACTTAAAGAAATGAAACTAAAAGAAAACACTTTATTTAATATTAATTACCATATGATAATAAAATTAATTAATTTATTGAGATTTATATCATAATATTTAATCATGAAAACTTATTTATAAAAAATTCTGAAAAAAATGCATTGTAACATAAAACCATTACCACTTTTGGAAATTTTGAATCATAATCCCCATGAAAGAATAAAATTAAATGAAACATTAAATATCATGAGAATAAATTAACTCATGATATAAAATTTAAAATGGTATGAATATAAACATATTAAAAGAATTTAGGTACAATACATAACATAGGTCCCAAAGAACACAACTTGAGAAAATAATCACTTCCCTCAAGTTTCAACTTTTTTCGTACACATTCTCACCACCTATATAATATATATATAGGTTTATTATATATATATTCCAAAAACATAATCATATATATCATACCATCTATTATTTATTTTTAACTATTTAGAACTCTCTTATTGACAATTTATTGTTAAAATAACATGTCGGGTAGTAACAACTTGGTTTTTCATGTATGTTTCAGTTTAGTAGTTTTGGACCTTCTACTTTGATCATGGTTCCATAATCTATAAACTTTTCACCATGATTTATATATAACTGTAATAATTATATATTTATTTTTAGTAATCCATTAATGTTACATGTAGAAATTAAATTACACCATTCATAAATACGGTAGGTTGTACCTACACAGGAACAGTGATTCTACTTTATCGATGAGTGTAATGAAAAAAATGTAAATAGTATATCAACATTAAAGATTAATTTTTATGTCATATTATATATATATATATATATTAAATATATTATTATTCCCATCAATGTAAAATTAAAATGAAAAATGTATCATATCACTTCAGGGAGATGGTAGTCCACACATACAAATGAGGGGTGTTATCACTTTCCAACATCATGGAAGGTGAATGTAAGATATGGTATTATAATTCAAGAAGTGAAATTATATGATAAATAGCATATAAATATGTTAAATCCATCAATATATAAGTCCATGAAATGTGTTCATAGAAAATGAATTTTATTGGTTTCGGATTTTATAGTCTATCATACATATGATAAATGGTTTCATATCCATTTGATGGAGGGGGATATAGATAATGGTTATTACATTAACATAATAAAATATAATTCCATGTTAGATTTTGATTATATTATATCAGTAAAGATGAAGATGTTTGTAAGGATATGGAAGTTTGAATATAACAAAAATGCTTGGTAAAGAATGATACTTCTTCTTCATACAACCTACATAGGTTAACACAATAATCAATCCTAGGAGGGTATAATTGTAAAACTAAGGAATTTAGTAAATGAGGATGTAATTAAGGAAGTGATTTTGGTTGGGATTATCCTAAAAAATAAATCTTTGTATGTGTGAAGTATAGATGAGAGTATGTACCCTTTTATAAATTGGGGAGATGATATATATTGACATTCCAAAAGAAAAAAGCTATACCAAAATTTTAAGTGAAAACAAATGACAAAAAATGGATTATTACAATAAAATAGATTATATAAGGTGGAATAAGTCTAGAAAATATGAATTTTACATGTTTTTATGTTGTTTTAACCATTATATTTTTAGTTTAACCCCATGGTGAACCTGTTTTAGCGTTAAGAGTAGTAATTAATTTTTATTTTTTTTATTATTCATTACGAGAAAAAATTAAGTTGATCTTATTGTATAATAACAATAATAATTAATATAATCATATAATAAATTTTAAAAAATTCAGTTAACATAAGTTGGAGAATTTAATTTAATATTTAACCCATAAACACAATGAAAAAGTGGTTTTCCAAATATAAAATTTTCCTAAGTATAAAAAAAATTAAATTTAAAATTAATGAATTAATTAATTATAATGAACTAACTTGGATTAATAATAAAATAATACAACTTATTCTAATTGACATAAATTTGAAATTAAAATATAAATTTGTAAATTTATTATTTGAAATGGCAGTTTTCAATAAAAACTAGAATATTTACTATTCATTAAAAAATTGAACTTCTGAAGAAAATACCAAAAATTAACACTAATATAATTTCTAAAAGTTTAATCAAAAACTGATCTTCATTTTCTCATGTATATTTTTTAAAATTTCTAAAATTAATTTTATTATTAGTTTACAAAAAGAATTAATTTTTTTAAGAAAAATGTATTTTCAAAACACACAAAGAATTTACAAACAAATTGGAACTTTTTCATCAATTTGTTTTCAATAGGTAAAATAATTATACTTATTTTTTAAAAATTGGTTAATACTATACATATATTATTATTAAATATCTATGTTATAAAAAATAATTTTTTATATAAAAATATTAATAGTATATCATGGTTCGTAAAAAATCGGTGTGCATGTAAAGAAATAAATTGAAGAAATTTAATTTGATTGAAATAAATAATTCATAAAATTATTGGGTATAAACTCTACCCCCATTAAAACTAATTTCACCTCAAAATTCTATCACTCTGACACATATAGTTGAGATTATTTCTAACTCATCCTATCCTTAGTTTCCCACATTTCTTCTAAAGGTTGGTATATTCACTCTAAAACATTGAAGAGTTGAGTGGTCTTATTTTGTAGAATCTCTCTCTATGATGAATAATATATGTGGGTTTTTCTTCATAGTTAACATCATAAAGAAATTATATAATCACTAATTTTGGTACATGTGAAGGATCAAGTATGTACTTACTTTGGAGATATGCATTGAACACATTGTGGACTTGAGAGAGGTTTAGTGCAAGTGGGAAGCGATTAGAAACCATCACTTCAAGATCAAGCAGCTCAAAAGAGAAAATATATCTATCTCTCCACATTCCTTTTTTCATGAATATATTAAAATTATTCCATAGAGAAATTAATAGGAAAACCTTCTCACCAACATCAAAATCCAGATCACTTTGAATATTGTCAGTGTATTTTTAATGTCAACTCTTAGATTCCTTGATTTATTTTTGAATATCAATTAATTTAACTTCAATTCCATTAACTAAATTTGGTTCTATTAGATTTATTTCTCCAAAAAAAATTCAATAATGTTGGAGATATACAATTTTTTTCATATAGTTATTCATAAGGATCCATATGAATGATTGAAAGAAATATATTTCTATAAAAAACATAGCTAGAGGAAGGTGTTGATACCAGGAACCATTTAAATCCATAAAACAAGACATAAGAATATTCTAAAGGGTTTGATTTTTTTCTCTAAGTAGACCATATGATGTAGGATGATACATTATGATGAAAATTATCTCTATATCCAAGGCCTTTTGAATAATTTTCTAAAACATCATGGTACACATCATATCATTATTAGATACAATAGAATATGGCACTTTTTAAAACCTTACCAGTTTTTAATAAATATCATTGAAATATTATCTAGTGAAAAAATATTCTCTAATATAAAAAAAGTGTGTTTAATATTTTAGATTATTGACTACAACCCCTATATCATTATTCCCATTATATTTTTTAGGGAGTCTGATGAATAAATCCTCAGTGATGTTTTCCCATTTCTATTCTGGTATGGGTAATGATAGAAACATACCCTTGTAATTATTCCTCTTATCCTTAACATGTTAATTTAGAAGAAAATATATATATATATATATATATATATATATATTATTCAGTATAAAACTTCATTTAATCCCACCATAAATACTCTTCCAAATATTTATACATCATTGTACTTATTGGATGAATAGAGAATGATGAACTATGAGATTCCTCTAATATCTCTTTCTTTAAATATGGTATATATGGGATAAATACATGGTTCCATATCCATTTCATTTATTATAATCATGGTTAAACTCAAGATAATTTGTTACCTTCTTCTATAGCTCTACATTATCCTTATTCACCTACTTTATCATGACTTGGATAGATTGTCGAACACTCATTTTAGAAATATATGTTTTCTCCCCTACCTTAAATATTTCACAATCTATCCATTGAAAATTCTCAAATATTGGATATTTTATGATACTCAACATATATAATCTAGCATTATCTATACATCTAAAAGTATTTTCCACCTTGTTTGCTTTCCCTGGGAAGTAATGTAATGAGTATGAATACTCTTTAATCATATATAACCATCTTCTTGGGAACTTGTTTAACTCTTTATATTTGAATATACACTTTAAACACTAATTATCATAATATATATCAAACATTTCCCTATAAATATAATTCTTACTAAAATTTAATTAAAAATTACCACAAATAACTCCAAATCATGAGTTGGAAAATTTTTCTCATCAACAATCAATTTTCGTGAGTCATAAGCTATCATTATGCCACTCTGCACGAGGACACATCCTAGTCTCTTATTCAATACATCACTGTATATATCAAAACCTTTTCCACTACATGGTAATTTAGAAATAGGTACACTAAATTATCATCTATGTAGTTCATTGAAATTTCCCATATATTCAGTTTTTCATATGAACATGGATCCCTTTCTGAGTTAACTATATTTTTGGATTTGGTAGTGATGAGAAATTTTTCAAAACCCATTGATAATATCTATCCAAACTAAGAAAATTGTGAATATAAGTTACTATTTTGGGATTTCTATAATGTTTACCAGACTATTTCTATGATTGGCCCTCCTATATACTAACTTTTGAGGTTATTTGACATAAAAATTAGACCTTTTAAAACCAAAATTCACACTTTGTAAATTTTTCATATATCTTCTCCTTCGATAGGGTCACTAGAACAATCCACTAGTAATCATAATTCCCATATTTGGTCTTTGAATATATAATAAAATCATCTATAAAGACTACCATAAATTGATCAAGTTATTCTTTAAACACTATGTTCATTAAATCTATGAAAATCATGGCATGAGTAAGAACAAATGTGATCACTATATATTAATAATGTACCATGTACGAAATATTCTTTTAGGTATTTCTTTTTTCTTAACAATCAATTGATTATATCATGAATGAAGGTCCATGTTATAAAATTATTGATCCCTATGTAGTTTATTAATTATGTAATCAATTCATGGTAAAGGATACATGTTCTTGATTGTGATCTTGTTCAGTTCCTGATAATCAATGTAGAGTCACATTGGTCCATTTTATTGTTAACCAAATGGACAAGTTCATCCAAAGGTTACACACTTGGATGAATAAACCCTTTTTAAAGATTATCCAAGAGTTTATTCTTCAATTTTTGCAACTCATTATGTGTTATTACATATAGAGTATTTCAAATTGGTGTGGCACCAGGCATAAGTTTTATTCGAAACTAACCTTCATGATTTGGGGGAAGTCTAGAAAACTCTTCCAAAAATAAATTTACAAACTCCCTTACAATAATAATTTCATATATATTGAGTTCCTCCCTGGCCGTATGAGATAAAAACAAATTTTTAATAGTAATCAAGACCCAAACCATGGGTGAAATTTCTATTTGGAATATCATGTTTGTCATTCCACTTATTGATGATTATAGCTTGGTTGGAATTACAAATATGAATTTCCTTCCCTAAAAATTAATGTGGGATTTATACACTGAAAGACAATGAAATCAAATGTAAACATATAATTCAGTAAGAGGGGGGATAGAATTATCTTGAATAAGAACATTAATACAAACTTCAATTGAGGAAGATTTATAGAATTGAGATGTGATCATTATGCAATTAGATGATTTTAAAACAAATTCAACATCTAATAGTTGAGGATAATAATTAATATTATTAAGTACCTTTTATTATATAAAAATACTCATATAAATAATCAAAAATATGTTACTTCTATAATTGATCATACATGTTACTACCTCAACGTTATAGTTCTTCTTCAATACTATATTAAAACAAAAATAGTCATTATGATCTTCATGCATCTTTGATCAGAGTGATCCATAATTCATAAAATGTCGAGATCATGAAAACATACATTAAATATATGACACCTTATATTTTACCTAGGTCATACATGGTCAGAAATTCTCCAAATCCTTCATAATGGTTCAAAAAGAGTTTGTGAATTTCCAAAACACATTCCCCATGAGTGTCACGCTAGTTGTGCACCAAGTTCCATTGTCATGCAATGGGTGATTATCAATTTAAGGGCCAATGGACCCTTTTTAGAGTTATTAGCACTAGGTAAAACTATTATAGATCCATATTCACATGTAGTATCTTGAATGGTATGTAATTTCTTTAAAATAACTCACACTATATTTCACCAAATTCTTGGATATTTTCCTATACATAGACTTCTCTTTCTTTAAGGTTCTCACAAAAGTTTTCTCATCATAGTTTCCAAAGGTAAACTGAACCATTCCCCTAATAAAATATTTAGAGACCCATGATTTCTGTACATAGATATTACATATTATAATTTTAATACACATTTTATTATATAAAAACATTCATGAGGACCATAAAGGTTTAGTGTCTATGGAAACATGGATACAAAAACAACAGGTTCTTAATTGAACTACATCATCTCCCATTATGTTCTTCAAAAAAAATCACCCTTCTTATAGATATCATACATAATACCTTTATTCATAACATGGGGAAAGGAAACAATATAAAGTTCCAGGTTATATCCCAGTTAAGGGTAAAAGTTAGAGATATCAATATAAAATGATCATAAGGGACTGAGAATATAATAATAACATTTGAAAATAATACACTATATATCATATATTTTAATTAAAATTGTGTCATGTAATAAATCATGGAAATTCATAAGGATTTAATAATAAAGGAATCAAATAAAATGATTCATGAGAATTTAAAATTGGAATAAGACATAGATTTTTAGAATACACATAAGCATATAAAATATCTAGTCAATGATACTAACCCATACATTGATATCATGTTAAGCATTGAATAACCACTAAGTTAACTACATTATGCTAGGGATAACCTCTTATGTACCCTATTTTGGGCTTGGGATAATATCCTATGTATACTCATTAAGTCTTTGGATAACCAACCATGTACAATATTTTGGAATTTGGATAAACTCTCATGTACACTACTTTACAGACATAGGATAACCTCTTGTGTACCCTCTTCTTTCAGGTAAAGAATAACCTCCAATGTTCCCTCTTTTTCGAGATTAGGATAACCTATTATACACCCTTTTAGATCAAGGAAAATTAATAATTACCCATTAGGATTGAGGTAGATATATTCCCTACAAATTACATAATTTATAAAATTTTGTGAAATAATATCAAAAAAACATTCATCATATCATAACCTATGAAAAGTAAATGGGTTTGATAAACATTTCATCATAGTATAACCCTTCGGAATAATGTGTTTCATAAACAATTGGTAATAATATTTATAAATATATACCATATAGATAAAAAAAATTATGGTATTATTTGAACATATCTTTAGTAAAACATAAGCTATACCAAATGATTTTTTGTTGATAAATAAAAATTCCATAAAAAATCATTAAAACATTCTTGAGGTAAATAACATTACAATTTTAAACTCACTTATTTAATATATAGTAATTCTTAAAAAATTAAATAAAACATTAAATTTTAAAAAAATATTGAAAACTTATAAGGGAAACATTAGATAATTTATTTTTCCTTATTTTGAGAAATTCATTTCATGCTATATATGTTAAAAAAATCCATTAATTTTTTTGATAAAAAGTCAAAAGTCCCTCAATTGGAAGATAATAATAATATTACTATAAAACAATTTTTATTAAATTAGAAAAATTTGTAAATATTTTTAAAGTTATAATTTTATATTATTAAAAACCTTCTTCAAAACATTTTTATAAAACATGGACATAGAAGAAAACAAGATTTTAATCGAAGATATAAATCAAGTCATTTTTTTAAAACATTGTTTTTGTCTCTTTAGTTCCTAAAGAGAGTAAAATTAAATAAAAAATTTATTATATAGAAATAAATTGGGCATATGAAGATATATAAATTTCTTTATATCTAGATCATAATATTTATTCATTGGAAAATTATCCATAAACAATATTGATAAAAAAATGGGATTATAACATAAACCCTTTACCACTTTAGTAACTTTTAAATCATAAGACTCGTGAAAGAATAAAAATTAAATATAAATTTAATTATCATAAAAATATAATAATTCTTGATAGATAATTATAAATGGGAATTTATACACCTCATAAAATAATATATGAGTATAACATAACATATGTTCCACAGAACACAATTTGAAACAATAATCCCTTACCTCTAGTATTGATTTTCATCATACTTGTTTTCAACTCATGTATAATAAGTATAGGATAATTATACATCTATTACAGAAAAATAATCATATATATCTTACAATTTATTATTTATGTATATCGATTTATCACCCATTTAATGGAAACTCTTTATTAAAATCACATTTGGTGTAATAACTCCTTCTTTCATGTATGTTTTAGTTTAGTAGTTTTAGTCCATTTAATATTATCATTGTTTTATAATATTCAAAGTTCTAACCAATATTTAAATATCAAATATATTAAATTATATATTAATTTATATTAAAAAATTAAATTTTGAAATAGAAAATGAATTATACCATTCATGGGGTCAGTAGGTCGTACATATGCATGAACATTGTTTCCATTTTATGGATGAATAGAAAAAAAATAAAGGTAAATAAAATGCCACCATTAAAAAATTATTTTTATTTCATAAATAAAATATATATTCATTAAATATATCCTTATTTCCATCCATGTCAAAATAAAATGAAAAATGTATTGCATCAATTTGTGGAGGTAGTAGTTTGCACATATGTGTGAGAGTTGGTATCATTTTTCAATGGCTTGGAAGGTAAGAAGTTATATTTGATATTATGTTTATAGAAATATAATTATGTCATAAATATCAAATAAATATGTTAAATCTACCATTATATCCATCTATGAGAGGTTGTTATGGAAAAAGAATTACATGGGTTTGCAAGATATATGTGTGTCCTACAAACGATCAATGGTTTGGTTTCATATTTGATAGAGGGGGGATAGATATAGGTTTTTCAATTAAATTAATAAAATAATAAAATATATCATATATTTTTTATTATATCATCATATTTTAATAATATTTTAATGTTTTTTAGGAATCAACCAAATAAAAATGCTCAGTTAAGAATGATACCTCTTCTCTACACAACCTCCATAGGTTAGCACGAAATTACTCCATTGAAGGGTTTTATAGTGACAAAAATGTATTTATAAAGTAGTGAGGGAATGAATAAAGTTATTTGGGAAGTTCTTGGAGGAAACATAAGTCTTTTTATTTGTGAATAGAAGAGGAGACAGGCTGCCCTTTTATAAGTGAAGGAGATGACACACATGAAATTATCAAAAAGAAAAAGTTATAACCACATTTTAAACATTACAATAAGATACAGAAATTGATCATTCTAAAAATTTATATTATTTAAGTTTGAAATATTTCTATAAAATATGAATTTTAAATTTTATATCTTATTTTAACAATTATATTTTATGTTTAACTTACCGATAAACTCGTTTTAACTATAACCATAGTAATTGATTTTTTCTATTTTTAAGATTCATTTTCACCAAAAAATTATTTCATATAAATATTTAATATTAATTATTATAATAAAAAATATAGAATACATTTTTATATATTTATTTTATGTATGTCTCATAATTTAATTTTTTATTAAACCCACAAACATGATAGAAAAGCAGTTTTCCAAAGAAAATGTTTTTTTAAGTATAAACGATTTTAATATGAACATTAGGTATTAAATTTATTATAATGAAAGAAATTTTATTAATTATAAAATAATTGAAATAATTTTACTTTTAACCCATTTTTAAATAAAATATAACTTTTTACATGACTTACACCAAAGGTAGTTTTCAATAAGAGCCAATAATATTTACTTTTCATTAAAAAATTAACATTTTAGGAAAAAAATATCCATAAGAAACATTTGACATGTTGATTCAAAAAATGAAGTTAATTTTTTTTAAATAAATTTAAAAATGTTTCAAAAACATATTTCAATAATTTTTTACAAAAAGAAATAAAAATATTTTTTGAGAAAAATGTATTTTCAAAGAATTTAAAGTGTACTAAAAATTAAGTACTTTTTAATAAATATTTTTTATTTATATAAAACTATTATAATTAATTTTAAAATTTTGATTATTACTATTCATATAGTAATGTTTTATGAATATTTTATAGAAATATTTTTTAAGTAATAATAGTAATAGTATATCACGGTTCATTAAAACTTGGTGTTGTGTGTTACATAAGTTATCGAACACATGACATATTCACCAAATATTTCTTTAATGTGATTTATATAATTCCTATGAATTAATTACATTATTCACCTTATAAAAATAATTTAATATGTAGAAAAATATAATTTTCATCGCTTTATGGGTCTTATGATTCAAAAGGTGCCAAAGTGGTAAAGGTTTTATGGAACAATATCATTGTTTAATTTGATTGATTTTGATTATGATTCAGATGATGAAATCATATGATTTATCCCTCATGAAACTAATTATTTTTCTTCTCATTTTGTTATTTTCATAAATTTCATATTTTACTTTCATTTTAATCACTTTATATACTCAAGAGTCCAAAAGAATTCTCTTAATGAATATTCTTCTTTATATCTCTCTTCAGTTGAAAATAATTTCTATTCCATCTCTATTTTTTAAAAAATATTTTTCATAATGTTTTTATTATTACTAAATTTATTTTTAAATTGATTTTTAACCATATTTGACTTTTTACAAAATGGTTTAAAAGAAATATTCTTGTCATTTTCTAAATGGGGAACTTATTGATTTGTTTATAAATGAGTGAAGAAATGTTTTATTTTATTAGATGAGGAATATATGGTATTTTATATCCATATAAATTATCAATTAATTGAATATTCCTATATAATTTTCCATTTTTATATTCAATGAAATTTTTTTCTTTAATATTTGTCATATTTTTATATTTTAATGAATTAATTTCAAAATAAAGAGGATTTTTCCTCATGAATTTTGATTTGAAATTTTTATGGTATTTATATTAAATAATTAAAATAACCCTTAATTTATCTTACGATTTACAGGGGATATAATATGATGATACCATCCATATCCTTTCTCAAGATGGTTTATGATTATGGTAAAAAATGTTTACGAAATGTGTTACTTTCCCATAAGTTATACAATAATGAGATATTAATGAATATTATTTACTTTTAATATGTTATGATATGATGTGTTATTTTCTTGAAAACATGTGTCTTGTTTTATGAGATCAAAGGGTATATGGGAGGTAAACCAATATAAAAAATAAAGGCTACACATGAGCTCATCCCAAGTCTAAAATAGGATACACTAAACATTATCATAATACCAATGTACAAAATGGGTGGGTATCTAAATTATAATGTACTTTGAATGTCTTAGTGGGTAGCCTTGACACTTTATTTTGTATACTTATGTGTATGACACAAATCTATGTCTTATGCCAATGTTATTCTCTCATGGATTCTGTTATTTGATTCATTTATGATTTATGTATTATGAACTACCATTATTTGTTCCATGACTCAATTTTATGATCTTTTATATTCAATATATGGTTTTCAAAGGGCATTCTCATGTTTTCATGCACTTACGCTCATGTTATGTTCATATCTCTCCTATTTACCTTTACTAAGAATATTATCTTACCCTTTATTATATTTAATTTCTCTATGTTTTGAAAAAATTTATTGTACATGATATATCTAAGACTGGTGATATTTAGGAATATCATAATGGGATATTATGTATGCAAACTCTGAGATTATTTGAAATATTTTTTTAATTAATTTAAAATATTAATATTTTTCATCTCTGAAAATAGTTTTTTTATATTTAAGCACAATGTCGGTATTTAGTTATATGAAACCATAATTTAACCATGCACTACATGAAACATAAATTTTATCTTGTGCTACACGCAACACCAGCTTCGCTTACGTTACACACAACACTGAGTTTCTATGAAATAACACTTTACTATTATAAAAACTTTAACAAGATAGTTAAAATTTAGTGGTTAAAAATATCAATATTAATAGTAATAACTACTAATTAAATATAATTTAATTTTTTTCACTTTTTCAAAATATATTTATAATGAAATATAATTTGATGGTATTGTTTTTTTTTGTGTGTTTGAAAATAGTATTTTCCCAAACAAACTTATTTTATGTATTTATATGAAAAATAATAAAATTAATTTTAGACAGTCATGGAAATTGAATTTTATAAATTGGAAATTATTTTTGAATTTATAATATCATAATTTTTAGAGGGTTAATTTTTGGAATTTTCGTGGGATATTTTTCTTTTGGGTGAATAGAAAAAAATACTGAATTTTAATTCAAATCTTATTTTCCATCTAATTTATTTAAATTGAGAAATTATATTTTAATTTGGTTTAAAAGTAAAAATATATCAATTATAAATATATTAATCCAATTTAGGTAATTTTAATCTTTTTTTTTGAATTTAGATAAAAATAATAATAAACTTTTAGAACATTCCATCTTTAAAAACCCGCTTCCTCGCCACATCTACGGAATTAGTATTAAACTTGGTTTTTTTTTCTTCTATAAATTGAGTTATTAAGAATTTATATAAACATTTTTAATAATTATAATTTTTATATTCTACTAGAATCAACATCATTTTTTACAAAAATGATTAATTAAAGTGATTAAAATTAAATACAGTGATTAAGGTAAAATTAATGTTAATAAGGGACTAAACCGTAAACATAAGGGAAATAATAACCCATCCACTTGTACAAACCCCATTTTATGGTAATCTTTTGGCCATAAAACTTCCATTATTTGTTTTTGTTTGTTTTTTTTATGTCTTTTGTTAGGTAAACATGCGGGTACACCTAATTTGTTTTCAAATATGTTATCTGTTTCCCCTCCCTCCCTTACAAAAGGCCACCACATCCCCCCCTTATTCACACCTCTCACACCACATAGGTTTAGAAAATATCTAATAAATTTACTTCCCAACATCACTAAATTCCTACTTTAATCCTCCCTTTGGGTAGAAATCCATATAAGGAATCCCTTTCATGAAAACAAAAAGGAGTTACCCAAAGAATAGGAAATATCCTTCTTCAAGATGCTTTCATTTATTTTCTTTCTGCACCCCATCAAATATCATTATTCCATAATTATAAAGAAATAAAATTAAACTCATAATTATGATTTTTTTTATTATATGGTTTCTAGAAAAACTTACACACACATCCATCTAATAGGTAATTAACACAGTGTTTATGTGAACGACGAACTACCACCTCACGAAATGATGATTGTTCATTTTTTTCTTTACCATGGTTCATGTTTAGGAATTATGATGGAAGATGTGTTAATATATTATATATATTATTTTTATTTTTATTTATTCTTCTATAATACTTTTATAACACATAACTTTATAGTTTACATTTTCTGTAAATACTATTATTTTGTTTTGGGAAGTGTGGACTACAGCCTCTTCAAAACGATGTGATTCATACTCACATAAAATGGAGTATATTAGGGATTTTTTAGTAAAATTATATGGTATTTATTATATTTATGAAATATTTATCATTCTGGAAATATTATATAACCCATACCTTCATGCTTCCATTTTGTGTAAATACGATAATTTTGTTGGTAGAAGTGTTGACTACCACCTCCTCAAAGCGATGTGATTCATTAACACACTAAATAGAATTTAGTATATATGGGTATAGTGATGTTATATGACATATATAACATAATAATTATACTTTTATATATATATATATAATATATTTAAATTCGTTCAATACGACAACAAAACGAAAACAGTGTCTTTGCATACATATAGCCTACCATCTCCATGAATGGTGTATTCCATTTTATATTTACATATATGATAGACTATTATGAATACATATATAATTAATATATATGATATTTAAATAATTATTTAAATTATATAATTAATTAAATCATGATCTAAGTGATATTATCAATAATAATAAGTTAAAACATGTACGAAAAACAAAGCGGATATTACCCGAAGTAAAACCTTAACATAGAATTAATAATAAGAGGGTAATATAAAGTCATAATGAAACTTTATATGGTATTGGATATAATATTATGGTTTTTTATACATTTATAGTAAACTTATATTTATTATACAAGATTTTTGAATGAGCACAACAAGAGTCAAGATACAAGTTGAGGGAATTTCATCACACTTTTTATATTCGTGAGATACATGCCTTATTCACCACCCATTCCTTTTGTGTGTGGTGAATAATGACCATGGATGTATTATTTGATTCTTATAATCAAATTCATATTTATTTACATATCGATTTTATGATCTATCTTTCATGGGTTTTATATTTCAAATGTTACAAAATCGGTAAAGTAAATATGTCTCAATTTTCCTTAATTGAGACAGATGCCATGTTATGCACTTATATTTTTTTCATGAGGTATATATACTAACTTTTTAATATCATATTATGAATATAATTATTTTTATGAAATTTTATGTTTCATTTATTTTTATTATATATATTTTATTATGATTCAATTTTACCAAATTGATAATGGTTTATAGCTACAATATAACCATTTATCGACATTGTTTATGATTATGCTCCCAATGATGAAATATTAATATTTATATCTTAGGAAATATCATGAGGTTTCTTAACCACTATTTATTATTATATCTAAATAATGATACCATTCATCCACTCTTTGGTATATAATATGATTAATAAATGATTTTAAAGAAAGTCAAACTTTACCACTCTTTTCAGTCGAAAATATGTGTTCCTTAACAACTATGTTTTCTAAAAATAAATGTTTCCAATAATATTATAATATTCTCCTATGATATTTAAAATAAAATTATATCCATGTTTTTCCATTTAAAAAATGGTTTTAAAAAAATGAACCTTATTTTTATTTTCTGATCGAGGCACTTTTCTAAATATTTTATTCTGAAAAAGAAAATTTTGATATGTATAGACTTAGTTATCAGAATAAGCATCATTCCATTGAATATTCCATTAAAATATTAGAGATTTATTTTTTATTAATTTTTTTACTAATATTATAGAAATTAATTGTTTTAAACTATTTTTCATCAAAAAATGTTTTCAAAAATGTTTTTTGTTCAAAATGAGTTTTAATTTATTTTAAATGACTAATTTATAAGTATTCAAAAAGTTCATTTTCAAATAAAATTATTTAAAATCATTATTTATTAATTTTAAAAATATTTTCAAGTAAATTGGTTTTCAAAATGTTATCCAGATTATTCTATAGATTTTTAGTGAAAATGGTTTTCGAAATTGTTTCAAGATTCTTTTATATGTTTTCAAGGAAATTTTTTTTCAAAAAAAAATCAAGCTTCTTTTCCAAGTTTTCAAAGAAATGTGTTTTTAAAATTTTTCAATATTTCTTTATAATTTTTAAAGAATATTTTCTGGAAAATGGTTATTTAATTTTTTTATGTTTTAAAAAGAATATTTCAACAAGGAAATGATATTTTCTTTTATAAATTTTTTTATAAGATCATTTAAAATTATTTCCCATATAATATGATATATGTTGGTGTTATTTATTATTTTTCGGAGAAGTGATTAAATATTTCCAATAAAATTATTTCTCTCAATGGTTTATGTTTTGATGTCATGATGTTTATGAAACAGATTTTTATTTCATGGGTTATATTATTTTCAAACCCTCTCCTTTTCATGGATTATTCCATTGATGAAATTATTGTTAAACATGTTTCTTTTCCACATGTTACGATATGTTTACATTTTTATGATACCAATTTAATTCTGTGGGATATTATATGGTTGTTTTTTATTTAGAAATATATCTATGTTTGATTTTATTATTAGAAGGGTTGGACCTATATCTCCCTCAAATGCATTGGGTAAAGATTTATATCACATGAGATAGATTAATATGGTCTTTGGAGTAAATCTTGACTACTGACATGGCCATGGAAGTGAACCATGACTACCAATATGGAAAGGGGATTGAAATCATAATACTAAGATGGAAATGGGAGTGAACCATGACTATAATGATGGTATATGGATTGAACTCATACTACTAATATGGACATGGGGGAGAACCATGACTACCAAGATGGAATGAGGAGTGAATGCATACTAATAAGATGGCCTTGGAAGTAATGGCTTGACTACTATTGAAATCATTTTTTGTGGTTAAGTCTCTACCAAAATTCTATGCCTTATTAATATTTTATTCTTTCATGGATAATGTCCTTTATTTCCATATTATTCTTTTCTTATGAAATTCCAATATTTATTCCATAATTCATGTTTATGATCATTGATATTCAGGGTATGTTTAAAAACTCTGCATTTTATTACACACTTACACATGATTTATTACATAAAACCTTCACTTGATACAACATAAGTGATCGAGTGGTCTAATATTTTTAGGGATTATGAACATCACATAAGAACTTAAAACAAAAAACAAAACATCGTATTGAAAACATTCTTTATATTACAACAACATTTCCTCCTACTTAGCATTTATGGTATAACTTGAGGACACACATAAGATAAGGGTGAGCTATATAGCCTAGTAAAAGGGTAAATAAGGAATAATTTGAATAATAAAATACATGTTAGGCAATAGGAATATCAATAGATCATAAAATAAACATGAACATAAAATCATGATATATCATTATTATCATAACCTGGAAATGTGGCGACAACACTTAACATGGAATTAGCATGATCCAAGACTCATTAAATATGGAGCATGAGTAAACCCTCATTGCACATGAAGCACAAGTAAACCCTCTTTGCACATTAATCACAAGTAATAACTCATTTTATTTCAATTAGTATGATTCAATACTCATTGAACATGACATACCATTATACTATACTTTATCCAATTCATTGGAGCACTATCAGGGCACACCATTCTTAAAAATTTCATTTCATGCATAAGTGTTCCACATGGATCATATAACATGGAATCAATAAACATCATAACTTATTCCATGATAAATGAATTTTGAATTCATACATGAAACTCTATAATCAATAAGTAGATGTGCATAAAGGTGAATACCATTAACAGAAAGATGGGCATGGTATTCACTGCACAATGACTTTGTCTTGGAAAATCACGATGCAATTATGGCAGCATAATAGCGTGACATAAGAATTCATAAAAATTGTTGATAAGAGAGAATGGGGTGACTTGTAATATATAAATGAAATTGATAGTAATTGGATAATAAAGATATATGTCTCAACATGAGTAATATAAGTTTAGATTCATAATACGAAATAATGGCTTGAATGTAAATGAGGAGAGTGAAATTCTTTAGGTAATTTTGGCATAGTTACGGGTGTACATGGAAGGAATTAATGAGAGTTAAATGGGTATATAATCCTTAAAAAAATAGGTATGGGGGAGGTGATAAATAGTACCTCAACATTTTTAATTGAAAAATAAAAGGTCATAACAACATAATGAAATTTGGACAAAAATGTGAAAAGAAGAAATCCCTTACTTGGAATTGTGATCCCAAAGGTTTTGGAGGGGCTTGAGAGAAGCTTTTTTGGAGATTGGGTAACCTTGGGATTATTATATAGAAAGTAGGGAATAGTTTGGAAGAAATCCAAATGCTTTGAGTGGAGAAGAAGTTGGATCTTGGATGGGCTTATATAGGAAAATAAGGGGAATTCTTTATTATTTGGGTTTGGAGCACCACTCCTAAAACTAATCAGAAACACAAACCATCCCATGGTTTTTTCAAATTTTTTTGAATAATGGGATTGGAAAACAATATTTTATAAGGAAAATGTACGAAATTCTTAAAATAATTGTGTTTCTTATGTGGAGGTGAGTCACACTCTCAATGAAATCAGTTTAAACAGCTAAATTGTTTTATAAGTTTTGGAGGGTCCACAAAAGGATTGTAAAATAAATAAATAAAATATAAAATAACATTATTTTAATGTAAAAACATATATTGGCCTAAAATAATATTTATAGTATTTTATTACATCACAATTGTGTTTTTATGATGTCATAAAACACATTATATATTTAAACAGTATTTCATTTTTACCCAAAAAATCGACTATCTCAGAAAATTCTGAACAATTTACTGTGGGATAATTTTGACATATTTATTCCAAAAATAATATTCATTTTATCTACATTATTTTATAAATATGTGAATTTTTACATTTATAATAAAAAACCATCATTTATCCTAAATTCATGGGTTTTGACAAAAACATCTTTCAAAACATAATAAAAATTGAAATTGTATTATAAAAATTATAAGATCATTTATATTAAATAAAAAGTAATTTAATAATAATATTTAATTAAAATATTATTTAATTAAAAAATACATTAATTCATAAAATTTAATTTGTTAATTGAATATTAACTAAAAATACTATTGGTGTGTTAAAAACAATTTACAAAGTAATAATAATAAAATTATAGTTTATTATTTATTATATAAAAAAATAAGGTATATAATAATAGTACTAGGTTATTTTTACATCACCCCTTATAACACCTTCATACGACCGAAGGGTAAGGTGTGCGATGGTGACAGACTCTTGGGGTGGCTCGGATAACATCGCTCGGGTAGTAATCTCTTTTTGTTCCACTTATCTCATAGTCGGTTTTGCTCAAGAATAACATTTTCAATCTTGGATTTGGATTGGTCAAGAGTGAAGCCCAATGAGGGAACCTCATTTACTAGATCTGACAAATGGGCTTCATATAGGGCAAGTATACTAGATGAGGCCATTCTTTCCTTTGTCTGACTAAATTGGATTTCTTAAAGCCCCATATTTATTCTAATCATGTTAACACTATTCAATGAATATATTAGCAATGGTCACAATTATTAACGATATTTTGAAATACAAGAAAATAAAACCAATGAAATGTGTACATTGTATATGATCATTCTATATAATAAGACATGTAATTTAATTAAGAGGTATTTTCATTAACAAAATATTGGGTCGTTACAATATTCCCCCCTTAAGAAATTTCGCTCTCAAAATTTAATTTTCCCACACTAAAACAGATGTGGGTAACTATTCTTCATCACATCCTTTGATTCCCATGTCGCTTCTTCAAACTTGTGGTTTTTCCACAACACCTAGATGAGGGGAATTGTCTTATTTCGTAGAACTTTTTATCTAAGATATAAGATCTTCACTGGTTCCTCATTGTAAGAAAGATCATCTTGTAACTTTACTACCTCTGAATAGAGTACATGTGAAGAGACTAGTATGTACTTATTTATAAGGGTTACATGAATGACATCATATACTTTTTCCATGGTAGGTGGAAGTGCTAGTCGATAGGTCACATCCCTGACATGATCAAGAATCTCAAAGGGTCCAATGTTTATAGGACTTAACTTCCCTTTCTTTCCAAACCTCATGACCATATTCCACAGAGATAGGCGTAGAAATACCTTGTCTCCAAATTTTAACTCAAGGTATCATCAATGATTATCTACATAACTATTCTATTGACTTTGGGATTCCTTGATATGCTATTGAATTTTTTTCACCTTCTTCAGCATTTCTTTGACCATTTCAGGTCCTAGCAGCTTACGCTCACTAATTTCATCCCAACACACTACTGTTCTGCCCCTTTTCCAATAAAGGGATTCATATGGTGTCATTCAGATGCTCAAGTGGAAAATATTATTGTAGGATAATTTAACCAGAGGAATATATTGATCACATCATCCTTTGAAGTACATTGATAATGCTCTCAACAAGTCCTCAAGTGTTTGGATAGTCTGGTCAGATTGGCCATCAGTTTGAGGATGATAAGTCATTCTGAAGTTCATCTCAGTATCCAGAGCATGTTGAAGTCTCTTCCAAAACATGGAGGTTATTCTTGGATCATTATTTGATAAAATAGATAGTTGTACTCCATGCAGCCTTACCATTTCTCTGATATATATTCATGCGAGTTGATCGAGTGAGAAATCCTCCCAAATCGCAATGGATTGTAGAGACCCGAAGCCCGACGTACAATGACATTACATTACATTTGTGGAATACTTAGTACATAACAAAAACACACACACAAGGACCGTAATAGTTTAGTGTCTTTGGAAACTCGGAATATAATCTTCTAAACATGGTGAAAGATCTTCAACATCTCCCATAAAGATCTTCCCTTTTTTTACCTAAAACCTTTCTTTATATCCTGTGGAAATGAAAACATAAAAGGTTGAGCTCAAATGCTCAGTAAGGGTAATCAAAAGGAATATCAATCACATCATATTCATAAGAACATAACATTTTGGAAATCTTAACCTGCAAAAGAGAGCATAATTTCATAACATGGGATAAATCATAGTAGTGAAATGTAATCCCAATAATCATAACTTAAAACATGAAACTTTGTGGAATACACACATAATCATAGAGAATCATATCTTATTAGTCAAGACTTATTGCCAATACTATCTTAGTGGACAAAGTCCCTTTCTGAACCGAGTCACCCTTGTTTCAGTCCTGTTTCACTGAACCGGTATAACCTACCATTCCAGCCATGTCTATCTCATGAGATATAAAATCTTTACTCAATGCATTGGAGGGAGATATAGGTCCCACCCATCTCATAATGATACCATTATTATGTGTGCCACAAAATCATAAATCATACATCATTGCATAACCCATGTAGTAAAAATGGGATTCTTAAACAACATGACATCATAAAACAATTCATATAAGATAAAGGAATTCATAAAAATATTTCCATTACAACATAATCAAATCCATTTAATAATAGGGATATAAATAGAACCCTTTATTATCTTAGATGGAAAATAATTTTGATAAAACACTTGAACTCCATTCTTGAGGAAAATATCCTTTCAAATTCAAAAACATTTTCCTTTCTTAACATGTCATCAAATTTTAAACTAAAAGAAGTTGAATAAAAATAAACTTGAAAACTTTTAAAGTAAGCTTCTTGGAAATAATTTTTTAAAAAATCCATTTATGTCGTATAAGTTAAAAAAGCATTCTTCGTTCTTTTGTCGGAAAAGTCAAAAAGTACCTCGTACGAAAAACGAAAAAAAAGATTCCTTTCATATCTTTTACTAAAAATTCACCGAAGGGTAAAATTGGATATAAACTATTGTAGAAGGATATAAATATTACATATTGTTGAAACATGGATGTGGATGATAAAATACACCCCAGTAAATCTCAAAGTATAAACAATATCGGATAAAAATGAGATTGTGATATTTCCCTTACCTTAGGTCCGATTTGCTTCGTAAGTATCCAAACCTCCTGTATAATGATTTAAATAATGTCATTGACTTATTACAGAATCATATTAATTGTTATTATATCATTTATGGTTCATTTATGACTTTATATTACCCGTTCTTTTGTAAATTCATGTTAAAGTAGCGTTTTTGGTAAAATTGTCTCATTTGTCATTCGTGTTTTAACTTGTAATTATTCATATGATTACTTAGATCATTATTCCTTAATTATATAATATAAAACATGATTTATATATAATGTATATTAATAATATACATATATATAATGGATCGATAAATGGAAAGAAATACACCGTTCATGGAGACGGTAGGCCGTACGTACGCATGAACGTTGTTTTCTTTTCGTTATTGAATTGAGTGGAATTAAGTAGATGACATACATATATATAAACATAAGTCCAGTAGAATTATAATGTCATATATTTCATGATTACTTATTATATATACTTTATAATCATTCATGAATGGTTAAAGTGGAGAATGAATCTCATCGCGTCGTGGAGACGGTAGTCCGTACGTACGCACGAGCGATGATATCATTCTCATGATCGTGAGACTATATTGGAGTGTATGTATACTATTTCAGAATCAATATCACTTTAAAATAATAATATATAGTTATTATTACACCATTATACCCATCCAAGTAAGGTGGTGGTGGAAAATAGATTTCACCACGGCGTGGAGACGGTAATCCGTACGTACGCACGCGCGGTGATTTCGTTTTCCGTAGGATGGATAGATGGTGAAATAGGATTGTTTCATAGTTATAATAACATATAGGTATATGAGTGATACTGATGTTATTAATTCATAATGAAACAACCTAATAAGAAGAAGTGGAAGAAGAAATAAAGGTGAAAGAATCGGTAACAGAAATTACCTCTTCTTTGAAGTGCTTCTTTGAGACCTCATTTTAAGGCACTAAAATGGGACTTTGAAGAAAACCAGAACCTCTAGGATGTTTCTATGGAAGTGGAGAAGATAATTTGGAAGGGCTTGGCCGAGCATGAAGTCTCAAAGTTGTGTGAGGAAGAGAGGGAGGAGGTTCCCTTTTATAAGAGAGGAGAGGGGCACCTTTGGAATAACTAAAAATATTATTTTATTATAAAGTCAAGTTCGGTTTTAAATAGCTCCAAATTGATTTATTTCGAGGTTAAGGTGGGGATGGGTCGAAATACTATCATCCAATAAAATTTTGACAAGTTTAGGTTCCTATTTACCCTTATCATTTAGATTTAACATTAAGTTAAATAATTTTACTTTTACCGTGTCTTCTTGTGTTCTTACACTATAAGGTTAATAAACTTACTATAAGAAGACAAACGAACCAAAAATTGTATATTATTTATATATCTAACCTTATCTAAGTCATGTGGCCGAAAATTATATTTTTAGGAATAAAAAAACAATTAATAATATAATATTTGTTTTAAAAACTATTTCATGTCAATTTTGATACTATTTAGTAATTGATTTTTTGTGAAAATTATAACAGAATGATAAGTTCGAAACTATTTTATTAAATCAATAATAACATGTCATATTAACCTAGAAAATTAGTGGAATTCATAAAAAGTCTCAAATTATATTTATTTGGGTATTTATAACATCAATTATGTCAATATTTCATTAATAAGATAATTACTCCATCATCGTTGTGTCATAAATAAATTAAATTATTTAATGTCTAAAAATTACAAATAAAATACCATTATGTAGGAAAGATTTTTATCTTTCTAATGAATATTTATAGATGAATTTATCTTATGTATAACCCCATATTAAAAATGATTTATTTATTAAACTTTGATTTTAACTATTTTAACCATTCTTTCAATAAATTAATAATAAATGTCCTAATCTAATCCAAGTGGGCCTAAATGGTCATATTTTATTCCTAAGGTTGTTTTTGGTCGAATTAAACTTGTCCAATAGAATTAGGACATGTGTTAGGGTAATAATAATATCATTTTTACCCTTAATTACCCTATTTACTTTTAACTGTGGTAAAAAAAAGTAAAAAGTTACTATTCACCAAAAAATATTTTCATCTCATTGAACCAAATTTTACTTACTGACATCAACCGTGTCTCTCGGATTTTTGAAATTCCACTCACAGAAGCGGTAAAATTACGTTTTATGAAAAATTCAGTTTTTTTAACTACCACTTAGTGGTTTCACTATTCATCAAAAATTGAAAGTTTTCAGAAAAATACCAAAAATTAGGCCTAAGCTATATTTGATATTATGAACTCAAAAATGATTTATATTTTACCAAATTCAAAACATATCAGTTTCATTAATTAATTTAAAAATTAATTCCCGTCGTCAAAACAAAAGGCGTGTTTTTAAGAGCTAATAACTATCAAAAGATTGACACTTGTTTATAACTGGTTTAAATGTGAAATTATATCCTATGACCAACATTGTATTAAATTGTAAAAATATATTCTAAATATACTTTAAAACCACTCAAATTAATAATTTATCACTATTAATTATTTCGATTGAAAAAGTTGTTTTTAATTAAAATTTAGTAATTTCCACTATTCATCAAAATATGAAAGTTATCCGAAAATTACCAAAATTTCACCCTAAGCTAATTTCGACATTCCAAATCCAAAAATGAAATCCATTTTGAAAAATAAAATTTACAAAATTTGAAAAAGTGGTTATTACTATTCATAACGGCTAGTTTTAATAATATTTTAATAGCATATCGTTGTTTAGTGAAACTCGGTATTGCGTACTACACACGCTATCAAGGAAGGTCGCGATTTAGTGTAATGAAAGGCAAGTCAAGGATGCGTGTTGTGCAAGCTCCTTTTGGTGTAGCGTACAACACAAGACATTAATGAAATTAAAAAGAATATCTTTCATAAATCTCGGGGTGTTACATTCTACCCACCTTAAAATGAATTTCGCCCTCGAAATTCGCCGGGGTTATAAATGGTTTACTACTTGAAAGTTTCTTTAATAGAAACCCATATCGTAAAAAGGAATACCAAAACCAATCTTTAAAAACAAAAGTATGAAACGTAACGATTACCCAAATAAACTAATCAGTGGGTTTCCACATAGGTGAAAATATAGATATGGAAGAAAAATCTAACCACCATGTTCTGATGGAGAGTGGTAGAGAACATGGCTATGGAAAAGACAACAATCACAAATCCATAAATTTTGTACGATCTAAGGTACCATCTAATTAATCATATATAAGAGTACTAGGACAACATTTTTGGTTTTCATGATCGTTTCCCTAAAGTTGAAGAATTTGAATTAGAATAAATACTTACTTTATTTTGGTACAATATCACTGTTGTTCGTGCCTTAAACAATTTCCACTTCATCTCTTAAATAAATGAAGTTGAATTTGTTATTCGTGAAGTGTTAGCAGATCATGTGATAGAATGACGGGCCATTCCATCTCTTTCAAACAAAAGGTTAGCAAAAGTTATAAGTCCATCTTATAGTTAATCGTATATGGTTCCAAAAATGAACTTATACTTCATATATCATACCACTTAATAAAATAAAACTAGTTTCTACTAACCAGGGACTTCCTGTAGGCGAGTGGTAGGCGATAAAGGCCATTCACACTTCGGTTGTGGGTTCGATTCCCACAGCCTTGTCCGACGCGATGGGCTGTCGCCCATCCTGCAGGTTGTCCTTTTTCTAAAGCTATATTACTATAACATCCCATCAATAATGTCAAAAAACGTTTTATCCTAACTTATGTCCAATATAATCCATTCTAATCTTTAGGCTTATCTAAAATACTTCGGTCCAAGCTCATAGTATAAAGATAATGATTACATGAAATGTCACAGAACAATCACGTGAATGCCATCATTTATCCCCCATATATCATAAGATATATCTTGTCGGTCAAATTATAAACATGTGAATACCTTAATCATGTATTCTCTTGAAGAATGAATACCCATTAAACCTTAGTGAAATCATGAATGCAGTTAAAAGTTAACACTTTCCACATACCAAAATCCACAAAATTCTATATACTCAAACCATGATATCACTTAGTCCTTATATCAATCATGAGATCATGAGTACTATTAAATATCTCAATCACTTTGAATACCACATTAGACCAACACATAAATATTCTAATACTTTATGATACAACATTATTTTGGAATCCCATTACATAAACACTTAATCATTCCACCACATCGTTGTCATATTCAACATCGCCAATAGTGATCGCATGTGACTTCCCTTTGTCCTTTGCCTTAAGTGGTTGCTCATGTTGATCATCACTAACCCTTGGATTAGGGAATTTATTAGCATAATGCTCCATTTCCTTGCACTTGAAGCATTGAAGTGTTGGTGGTGCGTTCTCTGCAGTGTTTGCTTTATTCACATCATTAGAAACCCTTTTTCCATTACTTCGACAATCAGCTGCTCGATGACCTTCTTTTCCACACTTAAAACATTTTCTAGTCCCTTTAAGACAATCTCCACCATGCTTCTTTCAACACTTTGAGCATAAGGAAACATTCATCTTCTTTTCACCATTATTCTGAGATTTCTCCTTGAACTCCATCTTTCGTTTCTTTTCAAAACCATGAGATGGATATGTAACACCAACTTCTATTTCTACCTTCATAGCACAACACACAATTTCTTCATAGCTACTGAAGTCTCTTATAGCTAATTCCCTTCGAAGACTTGGTTTTAAGCCACTGAAAAATCGATCAACTTTACTTTCAGGTTGGATGATAATGCCAGATGCAAACCTTGCAAGTCTTGTAAAATTTGCTTCGTATATACCAACAGATTCATCATCCTTCTACTTCAACTCAAGAAACTCCTTTTCCATCTTTGTTCGAAGAATACGAGGGAAGTACTTACTGAAAAACAAGTTCTTGAACTCGTCCCATTACATGGACTCAATTTCATCTCTTGGCCTCGTATTCTTCATAAGATTCCACCATTGATCGGCATCACCTTTCAAACGATGCACTGCTAAGATGACATTATCATGTTCAGAACATTGAAGAACTGAAAATATCTTTTCAGTGGTACTGATCCATTGTTCAGCAACAAGTGGATCAGAAGTCCCACTGAAAGAAGGTGGAAGTTGCCTCATGAAGGACTCAATAGAATATTGTTCCCATCTCTACTCATTGGGAAGTACAGAATGATTCATAGCTTGTGTAAGTATAGGAATAAGATTTTGCACTCCATCTCCCATAACATTTGTTTGTTCAGGAGGACAATCATTGCATTGTCCATTGCATTGATCAACACAGTTCTTTCGGGTTCCAGCCATCATCTAAAACCCAAAAAGAATAGTGTGAGAGGCAAAAATCTTGCTAGGGAAAACAACATTATAAAGGGAGAGTATCCTCAATATCTAACTTCTTAGGATAAATTCTATGATCGTTACCGTAGTTCTAGGACTGTATCTTATACGTATACTTATCCTTAGGGACATCCCTAGATATATATTAGAAATATCTCTAGGGATATCACTAATGCTTTCGCATACTAGTTTCCAAAGGTTGACTAAACCTTTCCTCTGATACCAACTGTAGAGACCCGAAGCCTGACGTACATTTCCATTACATTACATTTGCGGAATACTTAGTACATAACAAAAACACACACACAAGGACCGTAATAGTTTAGTGTCTTTGGAAACTCGGAATATAATCTTCTAAACGTGGTGAAAGATCTTCAACATCTCCCATAAAGATCTTCCCTTTTTTACCTAAAACCTTTATTTATATCCTGGGGAAAATAAAACATAAAAGAGTGAGCTCAAATTATTAGTAAGGGTAAACAAAAGGAATATCAATCACATCATATTCATAAGAACATAATATTTTGGAAATCTTAACCTGCAAAAGAGAGCATAATTTCATAACATGGGATAAATAATAGTAGTGAAATGTAATCCCAATAATCATAACTTAAAACATGAAACTTTGTGGCATACACACATAATCATAGAGAATCATATCTTATTAGTCAAGACTTATTTCCAAGACTATCTTAGTGGACAAAGTCCCTTTCTGAACCAAGTCACCCTCGTTTTAGTCATGTTTCACCAAACCGGTATAACCTACCATTCCAGCCATGTCTATCTCATGAGATATAAAATCTTTACCCAATGCATTGGAGGGAGATATAGGTCCCACCCATCTCATAATGATACCATTCTTATGTGTGCCACAAAATCATAAATCATACATCATTGCATAACCCATGTAGTAAAAATGGGATTCTTAAACAACATGACATCATAAAACAATTCATATAAGATAAAGGAATTCATAAAAATATTTCCATTACAACATAATCAAATCCATGTAATAATAGGGATAGAAACAGAACCCTTTATTATCTTAGATGGAAAATAATTTTGATAAAGCACTTGAACTCCATTCTTGAGGAAAATATCCTTTCAAATTCAAATTCATTTTCCTTTCTTAACATGTCATAAAATATTAAACTAAAAGAAGTTGATTAAAAATAAACTTTAAAACTTGTAAAGGAAGCCTCTTAGAAATAATTTTTTCAAAAATCCATTTATGTCCTATAAGTTAAAAGAACATTCTTCGTACTTTTATCGGAAAAGTCAAAAAGTACCTCCTACGAAAAATGAAAAAAAATATTCCTTTCATATCTTTTACTAAAAACTCACTGAAGGGTAAAATTGGATATAAACTATTGTAGAAGGATATAAATATTACATATTGAGTAAACATGGATGTGGATGATAAAATACACCACAGTAAATCTCAATGTATAAACAATCTCGTATAAAAATGAGATTGTGATATTTCCCTTAACTTAGGTCTGATTTGCTTCGTAAGTGTCCAAACCTCCTATATAATGATTTAAATAATGTCATTGACTTATTAAAGAATCATATTCATTGTTATTATATCATATATGGTTCACTTATGACTTTATATTACCCGTTATTTTGTAAATTCATGTTAAAGTAGCGTTTTGGGTAAAATCGTCTCATTTGTCGTTCGTGTTTTAACTTGTAATTATTCATATGATTACATAGATAATTATTACTTAATTATAGAATATAAAACATGATTTATATATAATATATATTCAGAATATACATATATATAATGTAACAATAAATGGAAAGAAATACACCGTTCATGGAGACGGTAGGCCGTACGTACACATTAACGTTGTTTTCTTTTCGTTATTCAATTGAGTGGAATTAAGTAGATGACATACATATATAAACACATAAGTCTAGTAGCTTTATAATGTCATATATTTCATGATTACTTATTATATATACTTTATAATCATTCATGAATGGTTAAAGTGGAGAATGAATCTCATCGCGTCGTGGAGACGGTAGTCTGTACGTACGCACGAGCGATGATATCGTTCTCATGATCGAGGGACTATATTGGAGTGTATGTATACTATTTCAGAACCAATATCACTTTAAATAATAATATATATTTATTATTTACACCATTATACCCATCCAAGTAAGGTTGTGGTGGAAAATAGATTTCACCACGGCGTGGAGACGGTATTCCGTACGTACGCACGCGCGGTGATTTCGTTTTCCGTAGGATGGATAGATGGTGAAATAGGATTGTTTAATACTTATAATAACATATCAGTTTATGAGTGATACTGATGTTATTACTTAATAATGAAACAACCTAAGAAGAAGAAGTGGAAGAAGAAATAAAGGTGAAAGAATCGGTAACAGAAATTACCTCTTCTTTGAAGTGCTTCTTTGAGACCTCATTTTAGGGAACTAAAATGGGTGTTTGAAGAAGACAAGAACCTCTAGGATGTTTCTAGGGAAGTGGAGAAGAGAATTTGGCGGGGTTTGGCCGAGATTGAAGGCTCAAAGTTGTGTGAGGAAGAGAGGGAGGAGGTGCCCTTTTATAAGGGAGGAGAGGGGCACCTTTGGAATAACTAAAAATATTATTTTATTATAAAGTCAAGTTCGGTTTTAAATAGCTCCAAATTGATTTATTTCGAGGCTAAGGTGTGGATGGGTCGAAATCCTCTCATCCAACAGAATTTAGACAAGTTTAGGTTCCTATTTTAACCTTATCATTTATATTTAACATTAAGTTAAATAATTTTACTTTTACCGTGTCTTCTTGTGTTATTACACTATATTGTTAATAAACATACTATAAGAAGCCAAAAGAACCCCAAATTGTTTATTATTATTATATATAACCTTAAATAAGTAATTTAGCCTAACCTTAGATTTTTATGAATAAAATAACAATTAATAATATAATATTTCTTTTAAAAACTATTTCATGTCAATTTTGACACTATTTAGTAATTGATTTTTTGTGAAAATCATAATAGAAGGATAAGTTAGAAAAAAGTTAATTAAATCAATAATAACATGTCAGATTAACCTATAAAATTAGTTTAATTCATAAAAAGTCTAAAATTATATTTATTTGGGTATTTATAACATCAATTATGTCAATATTTCATTAATAAGATAATTACTGCATCATCGTTGTGTCATAAATAAATTAAATTATTTAATGTCTAAAAATTAAAAATAAAATACCATTATGTAAGAAATATTTTTATATTTCTAATTAATATTTATAGTTGAATTTATCTTATGTATAACCCCATATTAAAAATGATTTAGTTATTAAACTTTGATTTTAACTATTTTAACCATTCTTTCAATAAATTAATAATAAATGTCCTAATCTAATCCAAGTGGGCCTAAATGGTCATATTTTATTCCTAAGGTTGTTTTGGGTCGAAGTAAACTTGTCCAATAGAATTATGACATGTGTTAGTGTAATAATAATATCATTTTTACCCTTAATTACCCTATTTACTTTTAACCGTGGTAAAAAAAGTAAAAAGTTACTATTCACCAAAAATTATTTTCATCTCATTGAACCACATTTTTCTTACTGACATCAACCGCGTCTCTCGGATTTTTTAAATTCCACTCACAGAAGCGGTAAAATTAAGTTTTATGAAAAATTCAGTTTTTTTAACTACCACTTAGTGGTTTCACTATTCATCAAAAAATTGAATGTTTTCAGAAAAATACCAAAAATTAGGCCTAAGATATATTTGATATTATGAACTCAAAAATGATTTCTATTTTATCAAATTCAAAACATATCAGTTTCATTAATTAATTTAAAAATTAATTCCCATCTTCCAAACAAATGGCGTGTTTTTAAGAGATAATAACTATCAAAAGATTGACACTTGTTTATAACTGGTTTAAATGTGAAATTAAATCCAATGACCAACATTGTATTAAATTGTAAAAATATATTCCTAATATACTTTAAAACCACTCAAATTAATAATTTATCACTATTAATTATTTTTATTGAAAAAGTTGTTTTTAATTAAAATTTAGTAATTTCCACTATTCATCAAAATATGAAAGTTATCCGAAAATTACCAAAATTTCACCCTAAGCTAATTTCGTTATTCGGAATCCAAAAATTAAATCCATTTTGAAAAATAAAATTTAAATAATTTCAAAAATTGGTTATTACTATTCATAACGGCTAGTTTTAATAATATTTTAATAGCATATCGTTGTTTAGTGAAACTCGGTATTGCGTATTACACACGCTATCAAGGAAGGTCGCGATTGCGTGTAATTAAAGGCAAGTCAAGGATGCGTGTTGTGTAAGATCCTTTTGGTGTAGCGTACAACACAAGACATTAATGAAATTAAAAAGAATATTTTTCATAAAATCTCAGGGTGTTACATGGATTGTGCGGTATTTGTAAGTCAATAAACAACAACCCAAATAGCATTATTTCCTTTAGATTTATTTGGATGTCTAGTGAAAAAGACCATGGTGATGTTCTCCCATTTCCATACTGGTATGGGTAATGGTTGCATCATCCTCTTAGACTTCAATCTCTCAGCCTTCACTTGCAGACATACTAGGCTCTTTGATGTATATTCAGTGCTATCCTTCTTCATTTTATCCCACCAATAATTCTCTCAGAGATCTTGATAAATCTTTCAGTTTCTTAGGTGGATGGAGAATTTTGAACTATTTGCATTATCCCAAAGATCATTGTTCAGCTCCGGACTTGATGGGACATATAGTATTTTCCCAAATCTCACAATCCCTTCTTATTTGACATTGAACTCTGAGGATATTACTTTTCTGATTGTTTCCAAACTCTTCTAAATTCCAAATAATCCTTTTGACAATCCTTTAAAATTTCCAAAATATATTGATGAGCAATCATTTGTGAAAGAATTGATGTTGTTCCCTTCTTTATGATTCCCATGTCCATCTTTATCAAATCCAAGAAGATTGAATTCTCTTAAATTATCATTAATGATAGAATTGTTGGGTCATTTTTTTGTAGATCATCTGCCACCTAGTTCACTTTCTTAGGGTGGTAATAGATTGAGAAGTCATAGTATTTGATAAGCTCTAACCATCTTCTTTTCCGCATATTTGACTATTTTTTTGTGAATATATATATTAGGCTTTTTTGATCCATATATATTTCACACTTCTCCCCAAAAAGATAATGCCGCCAAATTTTCAAAGTGAAGATCACTGCAGCCATCTCTAGGTCATTTTTTGGATACTTTTTCCCATGAGCTTTCAATTTATTTGAATAATAGGAAATGACTTTGTCATTTTACATCAACACATAGCCCATGACCTTCTTCAAAGCATCATTAAATACCACAAAAAGTTATCCACTTATGGGTAATGTGAGTATGGGCATAATGATAAGACTCATATTTAACTCCTTGAATATTTCTTCACATTCATCACTCCAAGAAAACATAAATCCCTTCAGAGTTAGCTTGGTAAGAGGGTTTGGTAATTGTGAAAACTTTCTCATAGATCGGTAATAATATCCATCTAACCCCAAGAGGCTACTGATATATATTACCTATGTTTTCCTTGGCCATCCCTCTATTACAGCTGTCTTTGTGGGATCCAAAGATATCCCATTTCTTATTATGATATGGCCTAATAATGAGACCTCCTTCATCCAAAACTCACACTTGATGTACTTTTCATAGAGATTCTTTTTTCTCAAGGTCTCTAGTATAGTTCTTATATGCTCCTCAGGATCCTCCTTGGTTTTATAGTATATTATAATATCATCTATAAAGACTATAAAAAATTTCAAGGTAATCTCTAAAGACTCTATTCATGAATTCCATGAAGAATTTTGGGGAATTAGTGAGTCTGAAAGGCATTACTATGAATTCATAATGCCCGTATCTTGTACGAAAAAGTAGTTTTGAGGATATCTTCTTTCTCCAGTCTTATATGATAACATCCTGAACGAAAATCCACCTTGGAGAACTATTTTTCTCCACAAAGTTGATCAAAAAAGTCATCAATTCATGGGAGAGGATACTTTTTATTTATCGTGATTTTTTTAATCTCACAATTATCGATGGAAAGGTGCATTGACCCATCCTTCTTCTTGACTAATAGGACTAGTGAACCCCATGGTGAAGCACTTGGGCATATAAACCCTTTATCCAGATTCTGCAATAGTTTTTCCTTCAGCTCATGAAGCCCCACAACAACCATTCTATATGAAGTCTTGGATATTAGACATACCCTAGGTATTAGATAAATTGATAATTCAACATCTCTTCTAGGAGGAAGACCAGGAAATTCCTCAAGAAACACTTCAGTGAATTCTCAAACAATAGGAATGTAATTTACGATGGTTGGTTCCTTAGAATCAACCATATGAGCTAGATACAAATTCTCATAGGGAAGTAATATCAATGATTGAGATGATAGTGTTTAAAAAGATTCAACTTCCTCCATACACTTGTACAAAATCGAGGGTAGATTTTCCATATGGAGAGTGATTTTCCTCTCTCGACAGTTTATGTTGGCTTTATATAAGGAAAGTCGATGCATGATAAGAATTGTATCGAATTCCACCAGAGGGTGTATGATAAGGTTCATTGGGACGTTCAATCCATCAATTATGATTGGGGAGGAGTTATATTAACGGCATGCATTGATTTCCCCATTTTTCGTACTCACCGACATCTCCACTTCCAGGATTTTTGGTAGTGTTGGAATTATTCTACTATAATTTTGTGATACAAAAGAATGAGTAGAACCATAATCAAAAAGTACAATCACTATTCATGAATGAATAACTAGCGTACCTATCATCACTTCTTTTTTTGGGTTCACTTTGGCAATAGTTATGGAAGAATCTCACCATTTCTTTCTTGGATGTTGTTGGTTGCCTCCAAAAACCATTGGATTAGAGAACTAATTTCCAATGTTCCCCGGTACATTTTAGTTTAAGAAATGAACAATGCATTGAGATTAAAACAGAGAATTATTCTTCTATGTATAAGCCGTAGGTTTTTCTTTTCAGTAGTTAATAGTTGTGTCCCCTTCTCTTCCACACCTAAATCATCTATTCATCCCCTTCAGGAAAATTTTTATGGTGCTACTTTCCACACCTACGACGAGTGTGGTGTGCGATTTTCTTAGCACCATTGGATTTATCCATTGGACTTTTAGAATTGAATTCCACCTTAGTATTCTTCTCCCCATGATACCCCTGATATTATCCAATCACCATTTCAACATTGAGGTCACATCAGAAAATTTCCTCATAGCTGTCGAAGTTAGACATCTCTAGGGCTTTCTGCGGTCTAGGTTTCATCCCACCAAAGAAGCGGTCAACCTTAAATTCAGGGGTAACAACAAAGACATAGGCATATCATGAAAGACTTGTTATGTTTTCCTCATACGCTCTAATGGATTCATCATCTTTTTTCTTAAGGGAAATGAAGTCCCTTTCCATATTAATCCTGAGGGTGCGTAGAAAATATTTATCAAAAACATTTTCTGGAAATATTTACATTCCAATGCCTTGATCTCCACCTCAAGCATTTTATTCTTGATCAATTTTCGCCATTTATTAAATTCACCCTCCATACAAAAAGAAGACAAAATAACCTTCTCTTATTCAGAACATTGAAGGATGGAGAATATCTTTTCAATAGATTTGATACATTATTTAGCGATTGAGGGATCAAATGATCCATTAAAAGTATGAGGCCATTGTCTCATATATCTCGTGATAGAGACTTGTTCTTTCGTTGGGGGGGGGGGGGTTGAATGTTCTTCTCAACCCATGTTTCTATTAAAATATTGTGTTAACTGAGAGAGTATCGTGAAAAAATTTTCAATTCCTACTCCCATCAGATTGGGTATCTCATTAGAAGAATCATCACATTGATCTTTGTATTGGTTATTAGCATGAGTTCTCCTATTACTTGCCATTAGCTAGAATAAAATGAATTTTAGGGGTCACACATAATGGGTAATCTAAGGACAAAATAGATGAAGTATAAATATCTTTTTTTCTTTAACTTATGAATCTATAGGCATCAATCTATGATATCCATGATCTACTTTTTAACATATATTCTACGGAGAATTTTTTATTAATTCCATTAATAATGGTTCATAATAAGCTTGTGAATTTACCAAAACATATCCCTTGGGAGAGTTGTAACCAAGAGTGCAGAAAGACCCATTGTCGTGTACCAGGATACACTAGGTCAAGACCAAAACTCCATCTTGGGGTTTTTACCCCAAGGTACATCTGTGCCAGAGCCACCTCTACCTACTCGTATCCAGACAGGGATGCATTTTAAAAATAAACCACTTACTCAATACTCACCAATACTGAAGGATGTTTTTATTATACTTAGTATTATCCCTAAATATTTCACTAGGGTTTTCTATTCCTAATCTAAAAAATAACTAAATCTATCCTCTGATACCAACTATTAAAACCTTGTTTTTTATTACACACTTAAACATGATTTATTACATAAAACCTTCACTTGTTAAAACATAGAAGATTTAGAGGTCTAGTGTATTTAGGGATTAGGAACATCCGATGAAAAATTAAAACATATAACACAAAATCTTGTTGAAAACTTTCTTTACACAACCACTACATTCCCTCGTACTTAGCATTTCAGGGGATAACCTGAGGACATGAATAAGAATAGGGTGAGCTATAAAGTCGAGTAAGGGAGTAAAAAAGGCATAAAGTGAAGAATACAATACATGTTAGGAAATAGGAATATAAATGGAGCATAAAAGATACATGAACATAAAATCCAAATATAGAATGATTATCACAACATAGAAATTTGGCGACAAAACATAACATGGAATTATCATGAGCCAAGGCTCATTACACATGGAGCATGAGTAAACACTCACTACACAAAAAGCATGAGTAAACCCTCATTTCACATGAAGTACAAGGAAACCCTAGTTACACTTGAATTACCATGAGTCAACACTCATTGCACAAAATGTACCATGATACTATATTTTACCCAATTCATTAGAGCGCTAGTAGGGCGCACCCCTCTTAAACATTTCATTTCATGCATAAGTGTGTCAGGTGGATCAGATAACATGGAATCAATAAAAATAATCATTTATTCCATGATAAAGGAATGTGTAATTTATACATGAAGATATATAATAAATAAGTATATGTGAATAAAGGTTAATACCTTTGATATAAATATGGTCATAGTATTCACTACACAATGATTTTGGCTTGGAAAATCACGGTGCAATTTCGGCATCATAACGACATGACATAAGAATTCATAAAAATGGTAGATGAGAGATAATGAGGTGTATCATCATATTTACATGGAATTTACAATAAGGATATCATATAGATAAATTTCCCAACATGAGTAATGTAATATTATATTTATAATACAAAATAATGGCTTGAACGTAAATGAGGAGATAGAAATTCCTTACAAAATTTTGGCTTGGTAATCGGTGTACATGGGAGGCATTAATGATATATAATGGGGTATATCATCATTCAAACATAAAGAGGGAAGTATTTAGAGGTGTGAAATTATAATCCAAAATTTGTAATTGAAAAATGAAATGGCATAACAACATAATGAAATTTGAAAAAAAAATAAGAAAGGAAGTAGTCCCTTACTAGGAAGTGTGATCTCACAAAGACTTGGGAGGGGATTGAGAGATAAATCTTTGGAGCTTGGGGTGCCTTGGAAGGATTCTAGAGAAATGAGAGAAGAGAATTTACAAACTCCAAATTATTTTAGTGAAGATTAAGTTGGATATTGTGTGGGTTTATATAGGAAAAGATGGGGAATTATTTATTATTAACATTCAGAACACCACACATTAAACTAATCAAAAACTCAAACCATTACATGGTGTTTTTTGATGGTTTTTTAAAAAGGGTAGTGGAAAACAATATTTTATAAGGCTAATGGCCTAAATTCTTAAAATAATAGGGTTGTTTATGTGGAGGTGAGTCCCACTCTCAAGGAAATAAATTTCAAAAGCTAAAATGTTTTATAAGTCTTGGAGGGTCCACTAAATCTTTGTAAAATAAATAAGACAAATATAAAATCAAATTATTATAATGTTAAAACATATATTAGACGAAAATAATTTTTATAATATTTTATTACATCACTATTGGGTCATTATGATGCAATAAAACCCATTATATATTTCAACGGTATTTCATTTTTACCCAAATATTCGACTGTCCCAAAAAATTATGAAAAATTCACCATTGGATAATTTTGATGTCATGATTCGAAAAATAATATTCATTTTATCTAAATAATTTCCTAAATATGTGAATTTTTAATTTTTAAATAGAAACATACATTTTTCAAAAATTCATGGGTTTTGACAAAAACAGCTTTCAAACCTTAATAAAAAATGAAATTGTATTATAAAAATTATATGATCATTTATATTTAATAAAAATTAATTTAATAATAATATTTTATAAAAATATAATTTAATTCCAAAATCCATTAATTCATAAAAAAAATTTTCATAATTGAATATTAACTAAAAAATCTATTTGTGCATTAAAAAATATTTACAAAGTAACAATAATAAAATAAAAGTATATTCTTTATTGTATAAAAAAATAATGTACATAATAATAGTACATGGGTCTTGTTACATAACCCCTTATAACACCTGCATATGACTGAAGGGTATGGTGTGTGATGGTGATAGACTCTTGGGGTGGCTCGGATAACATTGCTCGAGTGGTAATATCTATTAACTTCCATTTCTCCCATAGTTGGTTCCACTCAAGATTAACATGTTCAAGATCATTTTAGGATTGGTAAAGAGTGAATACCAATGATGCCACCTCATTTATGAGCTCCGGTAAATGGGTTTCATGTGGGGAAAGTCAACTGGATAAAGTCATCACTTCCTTTGTCTGAATAAATTGGATTTGTTAAAGCCCTATATTTATTTTAATCATGTGATCATTGTTCAATGGATATATTATCTATGGTCACAATTATTAATGGTATTTTTAAATCCAAGAATATAAAACCAAGGAAGTCCATATGTTTTATATGATCATTCTGCATAATAATAAATTTAATTGGATTAATATTTATTTTCATTAACAAAAGTTTTGTTCATTACATTATGATCATGTAATTTTCTGATCATGTTATCATACCCATATGCTCTGGTTTATACTTACATTTTTCCATTGTTTACCCTTACTGGGAATCTGATATCACCGCTTTTTTATTTTTTCTTCCATAGGTTATGAAGATATATATTAAGTATGATTTTTTTAAGAGGGGTTTTATTCATGAAGAATCTTGTTAGAGATAATGTAGCTCGTTTATATACCGGTGTTCTTGTTTACATGATTCCAAAATGAATAAACTAATATGGTCTTTGGGTGTCTGTTTGTGTAATTTTTTAGGTATCCCACAAAAATGATATAATTTCTATGTTTTTTAAGACTATGTTTCTATAGTTGGCATTAGATCAATTTCTTAGTCAACCTTTTAAAATTATGATGATAAAAAATGAGTGAAATACCTTTAAATGTTTCTAAATATATGCATATGGATGTCTATAAAAATAAGTTGAAGGATGATTCAACATTTTGGGAAATGTCCGGAAATTTTGTTAAAGGATATAGTATGTGGTATCATAGAAATACATCCTTATCTAGATACTACAAGTGGAAGTGGTCATGACATAGATGTAACTAGAAGTAAAAACTCATATATGATATTTCATGACTAATTCAGAGTATCCTGGTACATAACAACGAGCCTTACTATGCACCTGGTTTGACACTCCCAGGGGACATGCTTTGCAAATTCAAAATCTCTCCATTAACCACCGTGAAAGATTTAAATTGAATTTGTCTATGAATATCGTAGGGTAAATCTAATATATCATAGATTAAGTAAGGTTTCATACTTTACACATATTATAAGTGACTATTTATAATCATGTGGTTTCTCACTATGATAATCAATTCTTAATCAATGATTTATGGTTGAATTTAATGGATGGAACAAGAAAGAACTTGATTAACGTTGATTGTGATGGAAAATCAAATAATGAGTAGTAAAATGGGATGACCACTGGAGTGAAAGATGTTTTGATCATTCCTAATCAGTTTTCAAGGAACATGATCAACAACATGTACCTTAAACAACTCTCAGACTCTCTAAAGAAGAGAAATAATGATTTAGATGAGACATTAGGTAATAGAGAATGTAGAGGAAAAAATATTTGTTTTCCTTTGTGTCAATAATTGGTAAATAATGACCTAAGTGAATTTCCAAGAGGAACAAAAAGAATTTTTTACTACGGAAAAGAAGGACACAAAGAAAGTAACTTCAATAGAAAAAATGAGGGTTTTGGCTAAAAAAATGATAGGAATATTGTCCTAGTTAATACAACATAAATGGTTAAATTCATTATGTTTATAATGAATCATCATTATAAAAATATATTCCCAAAGTGGAAAGTTAATGAAGAGAATCTATGAGGTGGTATGAGTAATGTTAATATTTCTTAAGATTATGAGACTACCGATGAAATGGTAAAGGAAAGTGGTATTGATTAATAGAATGAGGTAGAATTCTTATGGATTATAGATGAACTGAAATAATAAATTATTTTTTATGTACTTGGATTTTATAATTAATACATGGATTCTTCATTTTAAGTTTTTCACTAAGGATTTACAAGATTATATTGAATGTTTTCGATGAACTAGAAATTTGATTTAATGGATATGTGAAATTTTGAATAAGGGAATATAACCTTTAATATGGTCTTTATGTTAAGATAATTTTCCTAGATAATTATATTTTTTTATATTAATAAGTAAAATGGATATTATTAATTACCTTGAAACAAATTAAGGGCTTATTGACAAGTGGATATGCTATCATTGATGAGGCTAAGAAATTTTTTCGATTTACAAGATATATCCAATGTACATTGGAATGAGGAAACATGCATGTTTTAAATAAGTAATTTTGGAAATTCAGGTTTTTTCCAGGTCTCAAGAGAATATATTATGAGGGTATTCACATGTTTGGAATGGGATGACTATGAGATAATTATTTATATGGGTGATCAAAGTTAAGTAGGTTTTACGGCCTTATTTATAATGATTTGGATTTTCCACTTCTTGAAGAGTTATAGGGATAAAAATTTACAGAAGGGATTCTCTGTAACATCCTAATTTTTTAAAAATAAAACATTATGTTTGGTAGCGTACATGATATGCCACATCGATTATAAGGGAAAAACTAAATATTATTATTTAAATGTTACCATTCAAAACTAGAAGATAGAAAGGAGGTATGGAACAGTATTAACTAAATAATGAAAATATGTTTTACACTTGTTTATAAAATGATTCATTAGATACTATGTTAAATAGAAATGGAAATAAAAACCAATTGAATATAAAGGATGTGTTTTTCTAAAAAACTATTAAAATGTGAACAAGTGAGTTTTATACCAATAATTTATTAAAACACTCTTTATGGATTATATTAATGAAATATAAATTAATTATATTTAATTTAATATGTTTCATTGAACTTATGCGTTTTTATATATGATATTAGACCAAATTTAGTTTTATGCCTAAATTAGTTATTTTAAAAAAGGGTTTTTACCGCCTTTTGATGGTGAACATATTTTAAATATATGCTTTTATCATTTTTATAAGTTATTTTAAAAAAAATAAACATTTTTTGAAACTAGATAATCAAAACTAACTTTGGATGATTTTATGTTATTCTTCTGAGAAGATTCATTTTTTGATAAATAGTAAAAAAATACTGCATTTTAGTTAGAAACTCGATTTTTTTAAAAATAATTATTATAATTTAAAATAATTTTTAAAGTAAAATATAGAAAAATAATATTAATAACTCTAGGAGTTCCCCTCCCATCTCATATAAAATGGCACCCATTCATCTCTATTTCGTACACTTTAAAAACTATTATTTTCATCCAATATATGCCCAAAAACCTTCCTAGAATAATAACACTCATTATAGATTCCTTATTTTAGGCATATCACCCTCTATAGACGTGTTATGGTTTTAATCAAATGTGATCATCTGAAGTAATGGTAACATTTTTATTTAATTGTTTCTATTTATTTTTTTTTCTTCCACCTTAATCAAATATTTTTCATAGATGATAAAAAATAACTCAAGTATAATCAATATACTAAGATATTTTTATGTTAATATCATCACCTAAATCCATCTTTGATTCCATTAAATGGGAAAAGAATTAATTGTTGGTGTGTATGTGTGAATTATTACCTCCACGAACCGATATAATTTGTTTTTAATCACCATCTTTAAAGACTAGTAATACTGATGAAATTAATGTTTATATATGATATTAATGACATATATTTAATTATTAAATATTAATATATCATTCACTTTCCTACAATTCCTTGTACACAAAAATGATAACGTCGTCTGTGCAAACATGTGAATTATCATCTTCACAAAGAGAAAAGATTCATTTTTATTCACCACATCACTTTTCTGATATATATATATATATATTTAAATGATTAATATGATGTTAATTATATTTTTATCATTTTTGAAAGATAATATTATAATTACATTCATTCCATAATGATCATTGAAAAATGGAAACATTAATCATGTGTACGTATGGCATACCGTCTCCCTGATTATAATATTGTTCATTTTTTAACCATAAATAAATGGTTTCATTTAAAAGTATAATTAATGTACAAATGTGATTAATATTTCTTCAATATTATTCTGCAGATGATAGAATCATGACCATATAGACTTTTTGACATCATATCAATGTCATTTTTTACTCAAGTACCAAATATCATCAAACCATATGACATGAACTTAAATGATTAAGTAATTGTAATAACATGGTAATTAATGATATAAAAGGAATAATAAACAAAAGAATGATCCAAATAATGTATAATATACCTAATTTTATTATTTAGGAATACAAAAAACATATGTGATGAATCAGACTCAAGGCAAGGGACTTTATCTCAATCTCTTTTCAATGAGGCATATTTTGATGTTATACACCACCATCTAGTATAAGGTCTATAATCAACCCCTTTAATTTTAATTTCATTCAAATAATTTCAAAAAGAAACTTTTTTTAAATAGTTTTTAACTATATTTACAATTGAAAGAGGAATTTTTTTAACATATACGAGGGTAAATAATTCTCTGCCGCCATAACTATTATTTGATATTTTGATTTCTATACAAGCCTTAATGTTTTTAACAGAAAAAGAAATACCTTGTTCTCTTTTTTGGTTATTTTAATTTTTAAAATTGTTTTTAAAATTGATTGATTATTATAGTATCTTTAAATGATTCATTATGATTGTAAATGAATGTTTATGAGTAAAATTATGAAAATAGAAATCTATTATGTATTTGGATTATATAATGGTACTTGACATTTTTCTGGTGGTTATGGGATAATAAAAATATGGGTTGTTCTATGTTAAGCCATGTATGGATAGTTAAGATATAACCTCCAATGCATTATTTATAGAATTTATCCATATGTATTTTCCATTTGTATGAGTAACTTGTAAGGAAGTCGATTGAATGGTTATTATATTTAAGTATGATTGTGTCCCTAGTTACCTTTATATAATATATGTTATTTCTATGGTTTTATGGTTATATTTAGATTTAAAAAAGGGTAATAATGAGGTTTTTTTCAAAGGAAGGTATTTAATACTACTAAAGTGTATAAATTATTAATTTATGATAAAATATCCATGGGTTTTCATATTTTCACAAGACTAATAGTTTTCATTCTTTGTTTATGCCTTACTAGGATTTTTTTACTCATCCAATGTTTTAAATTTTTTTCCAAAGGTCATAATATTGTTCCGGACAAATAATATGTCATTATGGAAGTATTGAAGATATTTCATGAAAATAAGTCATGTCTTAATTTAAAATGGTTTTCATTGGTGAAAAAATGTATACTGAGTATAAGTGTTTTCTTGTAATTTATGGGTTTAAATTTTATGTTTTTTTCCTAATTATCTAAATCACTAACCATAAAAGATCCTAGAATGTAAATTCTTGTTCAAAAATATTTGAATATTAAATGTTTATGGTCATGTCCTTACATTAGGTTAATCTTAATATGAATTTTGTGAGATTAAATTATTATCTCACCACTTGAGTATTTATTCATATTAGATGACATGTTTCAATAACATTGTGTTAATGGTAACTAATGATATATGGGATGGATTATCATTGATCTCATGATCTGTTAGTTATTTCATAATAAAAAATTAACCATAATTTTTGGAGAAAATCTGAAGAGGAAATTGATCAAGGAAAAAAGGTGATATTGTTTTAAATCATGTTAGTATATCTTCTCATTAAAATTCTTCAACCCTAGGGAAATATCTTGGAATCAAAAAGTTTATCCTTATACCTTCTTTTCTAAGGAATCATATGTACCTTTAGACAATCACAGATTAATGGCCTTAGGATTGTTAACATTCCCCTGACCTTGTTCTCAATCACTCTCCATCAAAACATGATTGCTATATTTCTCTTCTATGTACATGTTTTCACTTATCACATATATATATTCTCTTATGTGGAAACATATTAATGAGTTACATTGGGTAATCATCATGTTTCCAACATTATTTTATTAAATAAATTTTTAGTATTCATTTTTTCGAGGTGGTTTTATATTAAAGTAACTGTTAATTATTAATCATTTGACAACCTAGATGAATTTTGATGGTGAAATTCATTTTAAGGGGGTATAAAGTAACACTCAAAGAATTTTATAAATATTTTTCTTCAAATTAATTTGATATTTTGATATTTTCTACCTCTAAAAATATTTTTATTTTTATATTTAAAGCTCTTTATTTGTCATTAATTATATTTAAAACTAATTTATTCATGCAGTATATGAAACATAATGTTTATATTATGCTACGTGCAATATCTACATGGCGCTCATTACACACACTATTCTGTTTCTGCGAAAAAACTCATTATTATTATTATTATTATATAATGAGATAGTTATAATCTAGTTATTAAACTTATTAATATTAATATTAAAATATTATATTTATATTATATTTATAATTTTTTTTAAAAATTAAATATATTGATAATAAAATATGTATTTTTTGGTAAAGCCTTTTTGTGTTTGGAAATACTATTTTCCCAAATAAACATATTTTTTGTCCTTTAGTGAAAAATAATAGAATAATTTTAAAAGATATAAGAATTTAATTTGATAAAATAAAATTCATATTTTATTTCATATTTTCAAAATTATCTTAGGGTGAATTTTTGGGATTTTTCTGAGAAACTTCATTTTTGGGTGAATAGTGAAAAATACTGAATTTTAATTCAAAACTATTTTTTCATCTAATTTATTTATATTGTTAAGTAATATTTTAAGTTGGATTCTAAGTCAATATATATAATTTATTCATGCATTATTCCAATTTATATTATTTTAATATTTTTATATTGAATATATATACATAATCTAAATGAACCTTTTGAACATTCTCACTTTAAAACCCCATTTTCTCGCCACATTTGTTGGTTGAGCATTAAACATAATTTTCCCAATATTTTAAATTGAATTTAAACAAATTTAAATACATGGTAGTAATAATTTTACTATTTATACACTAATTATATCAACTTAATTTTGGACCAAAATGATTTGTGAATGTTATTAAAATTAATTACAGTGATTAATGGAAAATAAATCTTAAGAGGGTACTAAACCTTAAAAATAAGGATAATAATTACCCATAATCTTTTAAGACACCAAATATACAGATATATTTTGTCTATAAACCTTCCATTATTGGTTTTGGTTGATTTTATAACTTTTTTAGGTAATAACATGGGTACACCTAATTTTTTTCAAAAATGCCATGTATGTCCCATCCCTCCCTTATGAAAGGCCACCACCTATTCTCCTTATTCACACCTACTAAAATGAATATGTTAATAAGAGATCTTATAAATTAAATTTAAAATAAAAAATCCTAAATTCTTCCTTGAATCCTCCCTTTGGTAAAAAATACATCCACATAATCCCTTTTTTGCAAACTAAAAGGTGTTTCCCAAAGAAGAGGTAACATCCTTCCTCTAGCTTGTTTCTTTTTTTTATTATCTTACCCATAAAATATTATTATTAAAAGACTGTAAAAAATATTATACTAAATATACAGAAATTATTTTATGCTATGGGTTTGACCAACACTTACACACACTTCCATCGAATGGGTAATGAACATAATGTTTATGTGAACGGTGAACTATTGACTCAAAAAATGATGATTGTTTGTTTTTCCATTAACACCATTCATCGGTGGGACCTATGATGTAACATAGGTTTATATATGATATATATTATATCAATTATGTCTTTATTATTCTGTAATCTTTTAACAAGACATACATTTATACATTTCATTTTGGGTAAATATGATAATTTTGTTTGGGGAAATGTGGACTATCTCCACCTCAAAGTGATGTGATTCATTCACACTATACATCGAATATATTAAGGATGAGTTGAGTAATATTATATTATATTTATGATATATATTATTTATTTTTTATTTTTTAATTATTATATTACACATACCTTCATGCTTTTCCTTTTTTGTAAATATGATTATTTTGTTTGGTGAAGTGTAGACTACCGCCTCCTCAAAGTGATGTGACTCATTCACACACTACATGGAATGTATAAAATATGGGTTTAGGGAAGTTATTTCATATATATGACATTATAATTATAATTTAATTATATTATATACATATATATTTATATTTAATTTAATTACTTTCGTTCAATATGATAACAAAATGGAAACAACGTTCATGCATACGTATGTCCTACCACCTCCATGAACGATTCATTCCATTTAATCATTATATATTTTATATATTATTATAAATAAATATATTCTGAATATATATAATATTTATATAATTATTTAAATTATTTACGTTAGTAAATCATGATCTATGTAAGATGATCAAGAATAATAAGTCAAAACATCTATGAAGAACAAAGTAGATATTACCCGAAGTGAAACCATAACATATAATCATTAATGATAGGGTGATATAAACTCATAATCCGACCATCTATTTTATTATATATAATAATATTCTTTTTTGATATATTTAATGTAAACTTATACTTATTATAGAGGAGGTTTGAATGAGTATGATGAGAGTCATAACACAAGGTAAAGGGATTTCATCTCACTTTTTATTTCCATGAGATACATGTCTGATTCACCACTCATTAAATTTGTTTTGTGTGTTTACTACCCATGGATGTATTCTATGATTATCATACATACATGTTTTTTTATTTACATGTCAATTTTATGATCTTTATTTCACAGGGTTTGTGATTCAAACGTTACCAAATCTGTAAAGTAATTGGGTCACAATTTTCCTTCATTGAGACACATTCCATGTTATGAACCTATATTTTTCCATGAGGTGTATATAATTAATTTGATATATTATATCATGAATCTCCTTATTTTTCAAATATTTTATGCTTCTTGAAGTTTTATTCTTTCCCTTTTATTATGATTTAATGTTACAAAATTTTTGACAGTTTATAGCTACAGTCTTACATTTTATCAAGATTTTTTACGATTATGCTCCCATTGAGGAGATATTAATATCCATATCTCAAGAACTCTCATGGGTTTTTTAAACTATAGTTTTTAATGTTATATCCATGTAATGGTGCATTCTTTTCACTCATTGGTATATAATATGGTCAGGAAAGTGTTTTTAATAAAGTCTAACATTATCACTCTCTTCAATAAGAAATTTGTTTTCCTTAAAAACCATTTTTTTATAAAATGAAAAGTTTCCAAAAATATTCTACAATTATCCTATGATATTTAAAAGTCATTATTACCCATTTTTTACCTTTTAAACAAATGTTTTTTTAAACAAAATAGATCTTCTTATCATTTTCTAGTCGATGCACATTTTTGAATGTTGTACATTGAAAAAGGAATGTGATTACAATGTTATTTTGTAAATATTTTTTTTATAATATTCCATAAATTCTTTGTTTTAAAGTTGGTTTTAATGAAAACGTTTTTCAAAAATGTTTTATGTTTAAAAAAAATTAAATGATTTTAAAATCATTCTTTATAGATTTTAAAATGGTTGTTTTAAAAGAAATGGATTTAAATGATTTAAAAAAAATTCTTTTATAAGTTTTTAAAGTATTTTCAAGGTAAATGGTTTATAATATGTTTTTATTCTTCTTTTAAATTTTCTCAAATAAAATGGTTTTCAAACTATTTTCATTCCTCTTTTATAAATTTCAAATAGTTTTTTCAATTATTTTCAATATTCTTTTATATTCTTTAAAATAAAATGGGTATCAAACTGTTTTCATGACTATTTTATATGTTTTAAAGGAAAATAGTTTTCAAAATTATTTAAAGATTTATTTATAAGTATTCAATTTTGTTTTCATGAAAACGGTTATCAAAAAGGTTTTATATTTTAAAAATATTTTTTCAATGAAGAAAGGATATTTTCTTCAAGAAATGTTTTTAAAAGATATTTTAAAGTTATTTTCCATATTAGAGTACATATATTGTTGTTACTCATGCCTTTATGGGGAAACATTCAATGTTTTCATTCACATACTTTCTGCAAATGGTTTATGTTTTGATGGAGATATGTTTATGAAACCCATTTCTCAATCAATGGTTAAATGATTTTGAATCCTTCTTCTTTTCATGGGTTATGAATTTGATGAAATGATTATGAATCATCTATATTTTTCAATAGGTTATGATTTGATTGCTTGTTTATGATAACTATTTCATTTCATGGGTTATGATGTGATGGTTTATGATTTTTTGGAACATGTATTTATTATTTCATTATGAGATGGGTGGGACCTATTTATACTTCCATTGGATTGGGTAATGACTTATATATCATTATATAGCCTAATATGGTATTGGGAGTGAACCTTGACTACTTATATGGACATGTGAGTGATCTGTGACTTCCAGATGATATATGGATGGAATTCATAATACTATGTTGGCCATGGTAATGAACCATGACTACTAAGATGGTATGAGGATTGAACTCATACAACTAATATGGTCATGGGAGTAAACCATGATTACCAAGACGGAATAGGGATTGAAACCACACTACTAATATAGACTTGGATGTTATGTCTAGAATACTATTGATATCATTTTATGTGCTTATGTGTCCGCCGCATTTCCATGTCTTATTTTTATGTTATGATTTCATGGCTTATGTTCTTTATTTACATATGATTCATGTCTTATGAAATTCCAGGTTTTATACCATGATTCGTGTTTATGATCATTGATATGTAGGGTATAATTTTATAATGTTATTATAATATTCTCATATCACTATGTTCATGATTATGCTTAACTGACTTCATTGTTTACCCTTGTTGAGCATATGAGCTCACCCCTTTTTTTGTTTCCTTCCCTAGGTTATGAAGATTTTTATTAAGTATGATGTTTCTAAAAAGGGTTATTATCATGAATAGACAAATTGGAGATAATTTACCTCACATATGTACCATTATTTATGATTTCATGTTTCCAAAGGTACTAAACTAATACGGTCTTTGGGTGCCTATTTTTTGTACTTTTTTAAACATTTCAAAAAATGTTGTAAACTATATGTACGTTAAGACCAGGATTATATAATTTATTTCACTAATTAACTAATTTTTTTCAAAGATACTATACCTATACAATTCTAGCATGGATTCTTATGTTATGTAATGAATATTCATCAAATAAAATATAATATTCAATTATGAAAATTATGGGTTGATATAATTTGTATCTGATGTAGGATTAGTTAACCTTTGTAAACTAGGAAAATAAGACTTTATTTAGAAACCTATATATTATTCCAAGTATAGGAGAATGTATAAAATATTGAAGGATATAGTGATTTTTTTCCAAGAAATTAAAGTCATGTGAAGATACTACAAAAAAATGTGGTTCTGTGTAGGAACCCAATTCATTCTTATGGTATTGAATATTTTTCCATCTATAAATTTAATATTTAAAAGTTTATTTAGGGATTAATGTGAATAAACATTGAGTTTATATAGGTATCATGAGTTTCTAGGGCTCGATCATAGTCTAGAACCTATCTTTTAGGGTGAAATAGTCCTAACTCATGGCTAGTAGAAACTATGTGGGGACAGACACACAATTACTACTAATCATGTGATACCTAGTTTGAGAGCCGTTGGAGCATGAATAGTTTAAAAAACCATGAAATTTGAGGCACACACCCATGTTCTAGCCTCTACAATTTTTGATAATTTGATGGTACACGGTTTACGTAGGGTTTGGCTGATCGAGTTCACTAATAGTGCGAAGTGCCCCTCCTTATTTCATTTGGAACACAATTAGTGCACTATTTGGAAAACCATGTGGAAAACCATATAGCCATGTATTTTGGTTTAGTTTGAAAAATATCTCATAATTAATATTATATTTCAAACCCTTGTTCTCTTTTCTTCATGTTGGACAAGCATGGGATTTGGGAGCTCTCCTTGATGCCAAAACTATGAATCAAGATATATCCATTATCTTAGCTTAGAATTAAGATTTGTTAGAAGAATTAGATCTATATTAATAAAATATATATTTATTTTCACTCTTTTTTTGGTTTAGTATTCGATATGCTATTTAGGTGCAAGATAATGTGCCCTTTTTTAGGTTCTTTATCAATTCTTCATTTTTCTCCCTATCTGAGTAGAATCTGGAGATGATACTAGAAAATCAATCCATTTTAGAACTAAGTTATGTGTTCTCATACATTTCCCTCAATGTTGAGGAATTTATATATATTTCATTTTTTCCATGCCCAATTATTTTAGAGATTACCTTGAAATGGAATTTTGTACTTTATTAATTACATAGGCATGACTTATGTTATCAATGAGACCATTGTTAAAGGGTAAAGGTTAAGTATATTGAATTCAAACCACACCTTAGGTGTTTTTTATACTTAATTGGACCACCATGGGTGGTGTTTGAATTTGGATGCCTTATAGGTGTGTTGTTTACTGCTAGGCATGTAATGTTTAATAATTAATTATAAATTATAATTGATATTTTTTAAATGGAAGGGAATGGAATGACTATGACCCTAGGATATTTCCACATATTTTCTTATTTAATCATGAGTCACTTCTTGTATTGTAATTCCAACTTTAGATAATTAATATGTGAATCCTTCTAAGCTTATCCCAGGCCTTGATCCACCTTCTAGGGCAAGGTTTAATTGAAATGTTTAAATAGTATTTATTGAATGCATAATATACACCATGGGTGACACATGGGTTCTCATAGAAACTCCATTGATAGTGTTATTTGGGTACTTCCTTGCTTACTTATGAGTAATACTTGGACTCCCTAGTGGACTACCAAGGACAGACTCAAGGGGGATCACTATTATATTCACCAATGTTACTTGGACACCTTATGGATTTCCATGATGGTATAATAGTGTTTTAGATCATAAAATACTTGGGTTATACTTGGGATTCCTTAGTGGACCTCCATGGATTGAATCAAGTGTAAATGATGTTATACCACACCCATAGTAATACCATTATTCTTATGAAGAATTCCTTTGATGGGATTGTAAGGATCTTGGTTTATGTTATGCCTAGAGTGATACCCAGATTCCGAATAAGAAATTTCAAGGATGGGATCATCTTCTTAATTGATTAATTAATGAAACTATTTATATGACACAACTTCCAAGACCATGAACAATCTTGTATTTGATCAGTGATGTAATCCTTCATGAAATCCTGGTTATGCATCTTTTCTTCAGATATCTTTATGTGGGATATTGGGATACGATTTAGGTCCCAAGACTTATTTATTAAATTATACTAATTAATTAAATTAGTTTATTTATAAATTGATACGGGATTGAATGTTTATTCATAGTCTTTCGTCTATGGTTGAAGAAGGTATTAAAGGATGAGTGTCCATTGGAACCCAGGTTTTTAAGTGTTATTTACTTTCTGTACTTCCTTTACATATTCTATTACTGCCTGCATTTTTATTGTTATAAATTCACAGAGTGGATGGAATTTTACATTTGGGTGGTTTCCTACATGGATTATATCTCACACCGATTTCAGGCCAACGATGGGTACCCAAACAGACTTTTTGTATATAGGTAGGGATCGGGGAAAGCACCCACAGTTCAATGTTTGACCTCGTTCCATGCATAATATCAGAGGGCATAGATTCGAGCTGAGGCACATGATTCCAAATGGAATAGTTTTGGAATTATTTTACATTGGATCCCTATATTTTTCTTATTCCATTATACCTATTTTTGATTTTTTGTAGACATATGACATGTATCATCATCAATTGTATATGAGATTCCTTCTAGTATCATTTATTTATATAATCCTTGGATGTTTTCTATAGTCTTATTGTTTTATTTATTATGTTAATTATGTATTATTTTACATACATTATGTCACACTCTAGTGATGAGGGAATAATCTCCCCATAGACATGCCATTTTTTGACACTGTTAGTCAGCAGCCTCGGGTATTTGGGGAGATGCACTTAAGTTCAAGTGGCCAACCAGGCTCGGGGCACCTTTCAGTGGCATCTGGGATTAGGAAAATAAAAAGTGGTATCATAGCTATTTTTATTTTTTAGATTATTATTTGGAGACAATATATAGAGATATGAAGGAATATTAATTTGGTAATGAGTTGTTATTGGGCATAGCTATCCCACGTACAGAAAAGAGTTGAATTTCCTTGAATAAAAAAATATATTTTCTAGATTTTGTATATTACATTTGATTTTATTTCACCACTTGGTGATTCACTTAAATTGTGATTTTATAATTGATATGATTGTGGGTTATATTTTTCTCCAACCTGATGAGATGAGGGTATTTCATCTCATGTATCATTTTAGAAACCTCTTTGAACTCACATTCCATGTATTATTCCATACCATATTGGATGCATTTCTTGATCACATGTTGTTGTGATATGTGCCATGATTTATATACCTGATATGTGATAGATATTTTGTGATGGGAATTGGAAAACATGTTTAGTACATAGAGTTATTTTTATAAACTATGTACTTTTATCCTAATTAGGATACAACAGACACCCTAAGAAACCAATAGAGGCATTTTGAGTCATGGACCATGAGTCGCTAAGACTAGAACATGTCATGGTGTGTATTAGGTGGATACTATATTTTGGTTGTTGAGGAGAATGGTCCCTTATGGATTAGAATTTAGTGAACCATTTGGTTTTACCATTTAAAATTAATTTTGATATAATGGAAATGAATATGAAATTAAATGGAAACATGAGTTTTTATAGAATATATCATTACATAGTCCCAACCTTAGTAGTGGGTAGTAAGAAATACCTCTTTCTTTATTATGATTTTTATGATGCCCAGACATAACTCAAAGTGCATATATTGGGGTATATTTCTTATATTGGAAGCCTTATCACTATCCAATTTTAGAATTTGTGATTTTCCCTATGAACATTCATATGGTTGTCATATAAGGTATGTATTTGAAAATGTAGAGATGTGCCACCCTAACAACCTCCAGTCGTACACTAAGAGCGTGGCAACGGCCACACTCCAGAGGTACTGGGTCATTGGCTACTGGTGGATCCTCGATTAGTGTCAGCCTCAACCCCAATATTTGTAACAAAAATAGGTGCTAAGTTCAAGTTTCATTATAGCATCCAACCTTTTTATTTCATAACATTTCATTAAATTTTACAAACATAGGATCTTAAAAGTCTAGTGTCTTGGAAATCAGGAACATAAAACATGAGAACAATATAAAACATTATTATAAACCAATTGTAAGGATTCTTCATTGTTCATCCTAAGTTAATTACAGCATCTCATAACCTGTGAGCATACATCAAAGGAAAGGGTGAGTAGAAGGCCCAATAAGGGAAACAAGAGAATCATTTGACATGTTAACTTCAGATACATCAATAATGTCATGATAAATATCTTTAAGGCATGAGAAAGAAATCATGAGGCATATCATATTAAAAATAATGTGTTTCATAACATGATGATGTGGAATCAACATTTAACATAGACAATCATTTCTGTATCACCAAGGTTCATCCCCAAGGTGTCATTAAAAAAAATTACCAAGGTTATTCACCAAGGTAACATTAAAATGGCCATCTCTAGAGATTAAGTCTTTACCCAATGCATTGGAGAGATATCAGGGTGAACCCTTAATTTGTATTTATTTTCATGTGATCTATATATATCATCATCATTCATTTCATAAATAACCCATATAGCATAAAATAAATTGGTTTTATTTCATAGTCATAACATTTTAAAAACTACTTTAAAGACGAGATCATTATGTCACTTTAAACCCACGGAAAAGGAAAGCGGGTTTCATGTATGTAAATCCCAGAAATAGAAATTTTGATATATATGTGAATACCCATATAGGAGAAAGATCTTTGAGTATTCACTTAATAAAATAAAATAATTTTAGAAAAAGAGAAAGACAGCTTTAGACGAAAATTTTGCAGCATAACGGCTATGTTACAGGGTTTTAGAAATATTGAAAAGTGAGGGGACATGCTTTACCCACTAATAAATGATCCATAAAATAGTAGGGGGACAGAATATAAAGGATTTAAGAACATGGTAATGAAATTTTAAAGATATACCATATGAAATGAAAAATGTGAACAGAAGATAAAAATAAGATTTCTCTTATGAAAATTTGGCAGCCTAATAGCATTACATAAAACTTTAAAAAATGAATTTATGAGATCAAATAGGGTATCTCATAATATAAACATAAAAAGTAAAGTCTAATAGATATATAATATCATACTCAAACATAAGAAAAGTTACTTAAAATAAATGACATGAAAATAGAACTTAAAAAATGAGAAGGGTGGAAGAATCTCGTAAAAAAATTCGGCAGCCTAACGGCACCACTTAAACATTCATAAAATGAAATGATGAGTAAGAGGGGATATCTCATAATATGATCATGAAAATAACAGTAATTTGAATATAAAATAAAATCCTCCAACATAAGAACATGGAGCATAAAATAAATGAAATAAAATAGGGTACTTGAAAAGAAAGGGGGAGGTAATATCCCTTACAAAAATTCGGCAGCCTAACAGTTCCACTTAAACAATCATAAAATGAAATGATGAGAGTAAGAGGGGAAATATCATTATATGAACATTATAATTACAGTATGGTGAATATAAAATAACATCATCCAACATAAGAACATGGATCATAAAATAAATGACATAAAATAGGGCACTTAAAAAGAAAGGGAGTGGTAAGAACCCTTACCTTGAAGAGTAACTTCAAAAGCTTGAAGTTTAGGACCTTGTGAGGCTTGAGGGTACATTGGGAGGACTACTTGGGAGATAAATAGACCATAAATTCGTTGGGGAGGATATTTAAATGAAATTAATTAGGGAAAGGCTTGGTATTTATAAAAGAAGTGAGGGGACAAAGCATTAATTGCCAAGGGGCACCTCATCGGTGGTATTGGAAAAACCATGGGCTTGCCCATGGTATTTGCCCATGGTATTGGCCACTTGGGACACCTAAAAACTTATATTAATATTAATAAGTATACTAGAATTATTTAATAATTAATACATCCATAATGATGTCATTAAACACCTGAAACTCAAAAACTGTATTTTCACTATTCACCAAAAATTTAACATTCTCAAAAACAACCCAAAATTTCACTTGAACCTAATATCGATGCTATGATTTAAAAAATTAACTCTACTTTATGAAAATAATTTTTTAAATATTTGTAATTTAATTTTAAAAAAAATCACTCTTCACCCAAAAAACTAATACTTAACCAATAATTTCTGAAACAGTTATTTACCTATTTTATTGAATCGCATTACTTAATCAAGGTGCGTAAATTATATTAATACTTTCTTTAAGTGATGTTAATAATCCATTTAGTCACATTACTAATCCTAAGTGTATCATCACTGTTGATAATTTACTATTCATCAAAAATTAAGTTGATCTTATTAGACTCTAAATTTTATACTGAACACAATTGTAGAAGACTATTTTTTGAAAATCATTACACATTTTTAATTATTTAAGGATTCCAAAAATCTTTTTAAAATATAATTTTTCTAAAATTCATCAATAATATGGATACTATATTTATCAAGAAATTTTAAAATTCACAAACTTCCCCATAATAATACCTCACAATTTTTATTTAAATAAAAGGATTAACCAAGGTAGTTACGACCTTGTTACATAACCCCTTATAACACTAGTATAGGACCTAAGATTAAGGTGTGATAGGGTGATAGAATCTTGGGGAGGCTTGGAAAACATTTCCCGAGTAGTGATTTCTATCAGCTTGAACTTCTCACAAAGACGATTCTCTTCTTGCTTCACATGATGAAGTTCAGCTTGGGTTTGGTCCAGAGCAATAACCAAAGGTGCTAGCTCCTTCCCGAGTTCCGTCAGATGGGCTTCGATCGGCTTGAGACTACTAGATGGGGCCATCGAATCTTCTTTCTATATTAATTAATCAAGATCACTTCTATTTATAGAAAATAATCACAACATTTAGTTTACAACAGTCTTATTTAAATTATACTCATATTATTAAATGAAACAGTTTTGTTGAGTATAAAATAAAATAACACACAAAGTTAGGAAACAAAATTTATTCAAAATTTTGGGTCGTTAAAATCTTCCCCCATTATGAAATTGCGTCCTTGCAATTTTAAAATTGGGCATCCAAATTTTGTTGAAAGTCCCACATCAGAAAAGAGTTAGTAAAACTATTACATTAAAAGAAAGAAATGGAAGTTAAAAGGTCACCCAAGTTAACCCATACTAGGATTCCATGTAAGAAAACATGGATATGGAAGAGAAAACAAAGGTTCAAGTTTTGATGGAGAGTGATAGAAAACGTGATTAGGAGAAAATTAACAACAAGAAGATCACAAACTTAAGATGTGTTAAACAGTCTTTGATTACCTAGTAGGAAACATAAACCAACAACATTTTTGTTTTATGTTCCTTTTCAGAATTTTGAGGAATTCATATGCTACATAGAATAAAAAAATAAGGAAATATATGTACCTTCATGTAGAGTCTCATCCCTTAATAAGTTTCCACCAAGACTAATCTTTTCTCCAAACAATGAGCATTCAAAAAGACTTGGTCTCATCAAAAGCACAAGAATAATCTTCTAGTGAATCACATAATCCACAAAAGAATAACTATATTTTTCCATTTCTTTTAGTCATCAACTAAAACTAAAAATATTAGTACGATATCATATAATCTCCAAAAAGGTTAATCCTTTATAAAAAAAATACGACTATTAATCTCCAAAATTCAACAAATGTACCCAAAGCTCCAGAAAGACCATTAAATACACAACCATCCTTAAAATTCTTCATAATAATTCAAACTAATATTGGAACCCAAAACTCAGAAGGATTTAATCACATAGTCTTCCCCAAAAAAATCTTAACATTTATCTCCAAATAACATCGACTACTATTAAAGTATCATACTAAAGTGTAATCAACCCATTCATATATTCTATATTCTAGGTTAATCATTTTCCAGAAATAACCTAAATCACCATATGTCAACAATAAATACATAAATTTTTACAAAAAAAAAATCAACCATTCCTCCTCAATTTAAATCCGGTAGTATTTTGTTTCCCTTAGGCATATAGTACTCCAAAATGGAAAATATCATCCAAAGTAACCTTTATCATTTAATCACCAAATCATTTTCCTATAAAAAGGATATCCATTTGATATAAGTTTCCAAAATCCACTTATTCTTGATCCATAAAAATAGCATGTGAATTAGTCTGAAGGTCATAACAACAAACTCATAATTCTCAAATCTTGATCAAAAGGCAGTTTTTGGAATATCATCATTATTCACCCTCAATTGATGATAACCAAAATGAAGATCAATCTTAGAGAAGAATTGAGTCCCACGAAGTTGGTCAAATAAGCCATCAATTCTTGGAAGAGAGTATTTTTTCTTTACGGTGATCCCATTATGTTATCTATAATCAATGCATAGCTGCATCGATCCATCCTTCTTCTTCACAAAGTGAACTGGTGCTCCCAAAGGAGACACACTTGGTCGGATAAACCCATTCTCCAATATATCTCAGATTTGTTTCTTTAGTTCTTCTAGCTCCACATTTTCCATCCTATAGGGGGTCTTTGACATCAGATGAGATCCAGATATGAGTTCAATGGAGAAATCTACCTCTCTTTCTAGGGAAGGTTTGGGTAACTCCTCCGGAAATATGTCAACATATTCCTAGACAATGGGTAAATTTTCTAAAAGAATAAATCCTTCATGAGAAACTTATATCATATATGAATCTCTTAACTAAAAATGATTTTATGTCTTAAAACTTCGTGCATATACAATTACATTTTTCTATAATTCCTTCATAACGATTCTGAAAAATCTTGTGATTTACCAAACATATCTCCCGGGAGTGTCGTAACCAAGAGTGCAGTAAGGCCCTTTTCTGTATACCAGTTCCCGTTCGAGTCCAGCTCAAAGAAGTGTTTTTGGGTTTTATCCCTATGTACATCTATGTCAGAGCCACCTCTACCTGCTCGTATCCAGACAGGGGTGTATTTTCTTAACAAACCACTTACTCAATACTCCCCAAAATAACAGAAAGATTTCATATATTAAAACTTTTCTATAGGTTTATTCCTAATTTTTTCATATCTTAATTTTAATAAATAACTAATCTATCCTTTGATACCAACTATAGAATCCCACCTTTTTATTTCATAACATTTCATTACATTTTACAAACAGAGGATCTTTAAAGTCTAGTGTCTTGGAAAACAAAAGCATAAAACATGAGAAAAAAATATAAAATTCTTTTAAACCACTTGTAAGGCTTATTAATTGTTCATAATAAGTTCATTAAAGCATCTTATAACCTAGGAGCATACATCAAAGGAAAGGGTGAGCAAAAGGCCCATTAAGGAGAACAAGAGAAACATTTTACATGTGAACTTGAGATACATCAACAAAGTCATGATAAATATCTTTAAGGCATGAGAAAGAGATCATGAGGATTATAATAATAATAAAAACTTGTTTTATAACTTGAATATGTGGCTAAAACATTTAACATAGACAATCATTTCTATATCACCAAGTTCCATCCCCAAGGTTTCATTAAAAAAATTACCAAGATTATTCACCAAGGTATCGTTAAAATGGTCATCTCTAGAGATTAAGTCTTTACGCAATGCATTGAAGCACTATTAGGGCGCACCCTTAATTTGCCTTTATTATCATTTGAGACACATATATAATCACCAATCATTTCATAAATAACCCATATAACATAAAAGAAATGGGTTTCATCTCATATTCATAACATTTTAAAAACTGCTTTAAAGATGAGATCTCTATGTAACTTTAAACCCACGGGAAAGGAAAGTGGGTTTCATGTATGTAAATCCCAGAAATAGAACACTTTGATATATATGTGAATACCCCTATAGAAGAAATATTTTTGATTATTCACTTAATAAAATAAAATAATTTGAGAAAAAGAGAAATACATTTTGAGATTAAAATTCTGCACCATAACGGCCATGTTACAGAGTTTTAGAAAACAGTAAAAAGAGAGGGGAAATGAGTTACCCACTCAAAAATGATCCATAAAACAGTAGGGGGATATAAAATAAAGAATTTAAGAACATGGTAATGAAATTTAAAAGATATACCATGTGAAATTATAAACATGAAAGGAAGACAAAAATAAGATTTCTCTTAAGAAAATTCGACAACCTAACGACATTAATTAAAACATCAAAAAATGAATTGATGAGATCAAATAGGGTATCTAATCATATGAACATAAAAAGGACTGTATGATTGATATATAAGATAATAACCCAACATAAGTAAAGTAAATTGAAATAAATGACATGAAAATAGAACTTGAAAAATGAGAAAGGTGGAAGAATCCCTTACAAATATTCTGCAGCCTAACATCGCCACTTAAACATTCATAAAATGAAATCATAAGAGTAAGAGGGGATATCTCAACATATGATCATGAAAATTACATTAAGGTGATTATAAACGAACATCCTCCAACATAATAACATGGAACATTAAAGAAATTAAATAAAATAGGGTACTTGAAAAGAAAGGGAGAGGTAAGATCCCTTACAAAAATTCGGCAGCCTAACGACGCCACTTAAACATTCATAAAATGAAATGATGAGAGTAAGAGGGGATCTATCATAATATTAACATGATAATTACAGTTATTTGAATATAAAATAACATCCTCCAACATAAGAACATGGAACATAAATGAAATGACATAGATAGGGTACTTGAAAATAAAGGCAGAGGTAAGATCCCTTTACTTGAAAAGTAACTTCAAAAGATTGAATTTCGGGACCATGAGAGGCTTGAGGGCACCATGGGAGGACTCCTTTGGTGGTAAAGATACCAGAACTTAGTTGGAGAGGATTTGGAAATTAAATTAATGAGATAAAGGCTTGGTATTTATAGGGGATGTGAGTGGACAAAGCATTAATTGCCTAGGGACACCTCATCAGTGGTATTGGAAAACCATGGGTTTTACCAAGGTATTTTCCCATGGTATTGGCCACTTGGGACACCTCATACCTTATCTTAATATTCATAATTCTACCAGAATAATTTAATAATTAATACATCCTTAATAATGTCATTAAACACATGAAACTCAAAAACTGTATTTTCACTATTGACCGAAAATTCAACTTTCTCAAAAAAACCCTAAAAATTTCACCTTAACCAAATATCGATGCTCTGATTTCAGAAATGATCTCCATTTTATGAAAATAATTTTCTATATATTTTTTATTTAATTTTTAAATAAAAAACACTATTCACCTAAAAAAACTAATACTTAACCAATAATTTCTAAAACAATTATTTACCTATTTTATTGAATTGCATTACTTAATCAAGGTGCGTAAATTAAATTAATACTTCCTTTAAGTGAGATTACTAATAAATTTGGTCACATTACTAATCCTAAGCATAATGTCACTATTTATAATTTACTATTCATCAAAAATTATGTCGATCTTATTAGACTCTAAATTACATACTGAACAAAACTGTAGAAGACTATATTTTGAAAATCATTACACATTTTTAATTATATAAGGTTTAAATAAATATTTTTAAAATAACAATTTTCTAAAATTCATCAATAATATGCATACTATAATTATTCGGACATTTAAAAATTCACAAACTTTACCATAAGAAGATATCAAAATTTTTAATTAAATCAAAGGATTACCCAAGGCAGTTACGACCTTGTTACATAACCCCTTATAACAACAGCATAGGACCTAAGAGTAAGGTGTGCTAGGGTTATAGAATATTGGGGCATCTTGGAAAACATTCCCCGAGTAGTGATTTCTATTAGCTTTAACCTCTCGTGAATATGATTCCTTCATCCAGAGTCACACCATTGCACCTTCCATAATCATGAGACCCACCGTCTCTATATTCTTCCTATCCCTGCACATCATTGACAACAAATCACGCCACCAATCGTCGGCTGACTACTGGAGTTCATCCTCACCACCGTAAAACACCAACACATTAGACCACTGGTCATCTTCAACCGCAGCATCAAACGAATCGCAGAGCAAGCTTTCCGTATAGAAAAAACTCAATAAGAACATATCGTCGTGAACAAAATTGTAACGTCCCGGATCCAGGTTCCACTTAACAGGTGCCCCGAACCCGGTTCGCCACATGACCTCAAGCGCATTTCCCCAAACTCCAGAGGCTTCTGACTAGCAGCGAGGGACCAGGTCTAATAGTGGGGAATCTATTCCGTCATTTGTCAAAGTGTAGCATAGCAGAATTTAAATATACATCATACTACAACATAAGTAAAAGATAACCAAAAGTTATATAGATAATGATGCAACATGTCTCAAGTTCTAATAAAATAGCCAGAACACGTTACACCTCAATACAATACAATACAATACAGAGTACAGAGTACAGCAAAGTAAAACAAAACAGACGGCAGCATTGTGAGCCTATGCTTGGTCCCATGTGCCCCTACTCCTCATCAATAATCATGTACCTATAAGGGGACCCTGGCCCTTATCCATACCTACAGCAATATATTCTATTTCGGCTGAAGACATGACCCAAATAGGGTGTGAGAAATAAATCTCATTAGGCACCCACAAAAGGCTCGTTCCCAACTATGTGATAAATATTCAGCAAAAGTGTGCAGTAGTAAAATTCAATAACTAAGCAGTACTCAAAAGTAACTAACTATACCAAATATATTTCCATTTTATTATTCATTTTTTCCATTTAATATTAGACATCACATCGGTTAATTCTCAAAGTATATAGTCAGTGTCCCCAGATATGTAATCTCCTGCCCTCATGTAATTATAATCATAACCCATAGGTAATTTCCCATAAGCATAACAGATATTTCCCGACGGCGTACGAAGTGTCGCCCTCAGGAACAGAGTCTATTGCCCACTGGCATGAAAGAAGTTTCCCTCAGGCTAAAATAACCACTGCCCTCAGGCTAAAGATAAGACTGTCCTCAGGCTAGGAAAGTAAACGGGATATGCCCAACATATAAAAAAGCAATACACATGCTATTCCCCTCAAGTAAATTCAATAAACATTATTACAATGGCATACCCTCGGGTATCCTGGCCAGACAACTCTACAGAGGAACGCACCCTCGGGGTGGTCAGGGATCTAAGCAGTGATCCCACACAACAATTTATTATCACATTTAAATACCTATGATGTTCTAGGTATTCAAAACAACCAAGTCCTCAGCCACACGACACCCCATCACGGGTTCATAGCTCAACAGTACACAAAAATGCACAATAGTTGGAATTTAAACAATAAGCCACTGACCTCAAACACCCTTGAACGGTATATGTGAATGCCGCTTCCAGAAACACCCAAAGACGACGTAGATCTGGGATAGAAGAAAACCTGTTCAAATGAAAATAACATTCCCTTGGGAAAGAATTGGTAATAACGTCTTAAGGAGAAGTAGAGGCTTACCAGTACGGTCCCAATGAGACCGACAGAGGCGGAAACAGATTCCCAATGTGCGATCTGGAGCTCCTCAAAGGTTCAGCCATCTCTCTCAACTCCTCCTCCAGTTCTAAGCCATCCCTATGAACAGAGGAGGATACTGTCCTATTTAAGCCAAAAAACAGACTACACAGCATGTACTTCTCAAGTACACGGTGTGTACTTTCCATTTTTTAACTGTTCATATGGAGGCTTCTCACTAGAGTGGAACTATTCATTAGATGACATGAGTACACGGCGTGTTTTTTCTGATTACACAGCGTATACTGTCGTTCAGCTGGCGGCTTCCTCCACTGCCTTACTATTCATCTACCAACTGACTACATGGCGTGTAAATACCCACTACACAGCGTGTGGTTGGTTTTTACACCTTTCACCACCATTATGTCTACACACCCCATGTACTAATCTCACACGGCCAAAGTACACGACATGAGGAAAATACATGACGTGTAGTCCAAAAATTTGGGGATTTCCCCCTTATTTTACTTATTTCTCATAAACAATAAAAGAAAGAGGAAGGAAGAAACCCATACCCCAAAAATAAGAATCAGGTTGTTATAATCATCCCCCCTTAAAGCAATTCGTCTCTGAATTTTCCTTCCAAGGGTGGTGAAGATAAAGCTCAGAACAGCTCTAGCCACTGAGAATGTACGTCAATTTCCCGCTCCCAGGTTTTATCCCGCACTCGGCCATGCTGTCATAGAAACTGTATGAGAGGAACTGACCGGCCTCGGAGAAGATTTTTGCTCCTATCCACGATACGAACTAGATTCTACTCAAAGTACGCATCTACCTAAAGCTCAACCTCCTCAGGCTAAAAGATGTGAGATGGTTCTAAATGATAGCTGCACAACAGTGATACATGGAAGACGTCGTGCATGGCTCGGTACCTCTGTTGTAACTACAACCGATAGGCAACCAGCCCGACTCTCTCCAGAATCTCAAATGGCCCCACATACCTCGGTGAATGCTTACCCTATCTCCTGATCCTCCTGTGTCCCAACCACGGCGAAACACCCAGAAAAACATGATCCCTGACCATGAATTCCAAGGGTCTTCTACGGCGATTAGCATAAGATTTCGGATGAGACTACACAGAAGCCATCCGCTTCTGAATCAACTGGACCTACTCAGAAGTCTCCTGCACGAGCTGTGGTCCCAATAAAGCTGCCTCACCTACCACTATCCAGCAAAAAGGTGATCGGTGTGGCCTACCATATAAAGCCTTGTAAGGTTCCATCTCAATAGTTTCTTGAAAATTTTTGTTATAGGAAAACATTGACCAGGGGTATATGCTTCTCCCAAGAGCCCCCAAAGTCTAGGACTCATGCATGAAGCATGTCCTCAAGCACCTGTATCGTACGCACTGACTGACCATCGGTCTGAGGGTGGTAAGTTGTACTCAGAAGCCCCTATGTACCCAGTGCCCTCTGAAAACACTGCCAAAAATGAGACGTAAAACATGCATCCCTATCAGAAAAGATAGAACGAGGAACCCCATGAAGACGTATGAAATCTCAGATATACAACTTTCTGAGCTCATCTACACCAAAGGTCTCCTTGATCGGTAAAAAGTGAGCTACCTTTGTGAGTCTGTCCACAACAATACACACAACATCATTGCCTCGAGGTGACCCCGAGAACCCAGTCACGAAGACCATCGTGACATCATCCCATTTCCACTCTGGGATGGGTAACTGCTGTAACAGTCTGGCTGGCCTCTGATGCTCCCCCTTCACCTGCTGACAGGTGGAACATGTCGTAACAAAACCAACTACATCTCTCTTTATACCCGACCACCAATACTGACGTCTCAAGCCATGGTACATCTTGGTAACTGCGGGATGAACTGCCCAAGATGAATCATGAAACTCCCGCATCAACTCCTCGTGTATATCCACAGGAACCCATACTCATCCATGGAAATGTAGTACCTCATCATCGCATATCATCCATCCAGGAGGAGGGTCCTCACTTGCCACCTACTCCTGTAGAACTAGGCCTTCTGAATCAGATAGTTGTCCTATCCTCACTCTATCGAGGAGGGTAGAAGTCACAGCTAAAGATAAAAGATAGGTCTACACCTGACTGTCGTGAACCTCCAACTGCATCCCATAGAACAAAGCCATGAGCTGCCACTCACCACTGGCCTCCTACACTGCATGTATCTGAGTCCTCGTACTCAGTGCATCAGCTACTGCATTACCTTAACCAGGTGTATAGGAAAGCTCAAAGTCGAAGGACTGAAGGTATTCGACCCACCTTCGCTGTCTCGGATTAAAGTCACATTGGGTGAAGATATACTTGAGGATTTTGAGGTCAGTGAAAACCACATAATTCTCTCCCAAGAGATAATGTCTCCAACAGCGCAACTCATGAACAACTTTAGCCAAATCAAGATCATGTATCGGGTAATTCCTCTCATTTGGCCTCAAATGCTGAGAACCGTACGCAAAACACTTGATCACCCTTCATCAACACAACTCCCATTCCAATACCTGATGCATCATAGTAAACTGTATAGCTCTTCCCTTGCTCTGGAAGTGTCAGGACTAGTGTTGATGTCAACCTTCATTTCAGATCCTAAAAGGCTGTCTTGTAAGCTTCTATCCAAACGAATTTCACACCCTTCTTAGTCAAATCCATCAATGGCGCTGCTAAGGGGGAGAAGTCCTGGATGAAGCATCTGTAGTAACTAGTTAGCCCTAAGAAACTCTGTATCTCAAACACGTTATTAGGTTGCTTCCAGGAAACATCTACTCTCACCTTCTCTGGGTCCACGACAACTCCTGCCTCTGAGATGATATGACCCAGGAAGTGGATTTGGTCCACCCAAAAGTGGCACTTGGAGAGATTAGAATATATCTGATTCTCTCTCAATGTACTCTATATGATCTCAAGATGGGTGGCATGGTCGTGTTGAGTGTGACAGTACACCAAGATGTTTTCAACGTATACTACCACAAAAGAATCCCAAAAACGATGGAACACACGATTCATCAGAGCCATGAAAATTGCTGGTGCATTCGTGAGTCCAAAAGTCATAACCAAGTACTCGTATAGACCATATCTACTCCGAATAGCTGTAAGTGGTATGTCTGATGGTCTCACGCGCAGCTGATGATACCCTAATATCAAGTCAATATTTGAGAACACTCATGCACCACGAGGTTGATCAAAAAGATCATCAATCCTAGGCAAGGGATATCAGTTCTTTACTGTCAACTGGTTCAGCTTCCAATAATCCACACAGAGTCTAAGGATACCATCTGCCTTCCTTGCAAAGTGGGCCGGTGAACCCCAAGGAGAATTACTGGGTCAGATGAAACCCTTCGCATGTAACTCCTCTAATTATCTCTTGAGCTCCTACAACTTTGGTGTAGCCATCCAATAAAGAGGAATGGACATCGACACTGCTCCTAGCACAAGATCAATAGAGAAATCCACCTCACGCTCCGAAGGTACACCCGAAAAGTCATCCAGGAAGACATCCCTGAAATGATCAACCACTGGAGGGAAATCTATCTGACAAGTCCCCTGATCATCCAGATATAAACTCGCAATCTGGGATGTGACTCCACCTCACCCATGATGCTCTGGTCTAGCTCGAATCTCCTGAACATCCCATTCACCTTTGTATAGAAACTCTCCACCCTCTGGTGACGTAAAAATCACCCTGGGATGATGGGAATCTATAAATTCTTGAAAGGGAACCAACCAGTCCATCTTGAGAATGTAATCATAGCTCGTCATCTCTAAGACATAGAGGTCCCATAGGAAGTGACACCCACCAACCTCAAGGGGGAACTCCTTGCACTGATGCACACCAGCCGTTCTAATTCCCAACAGAGTGTCTAGCATCATAATAGTACAAGAAGAATAAACACAGATCCCAAGGCTCTCTACAACAGGCACAAATATAAAACTATGTGTAGCACCCATATCAAAAAGTATGGAAGATAAAATAGAAGCTACCAGAGTATTACCTCTAACTGTATAAGGTTTGAGATCCTACTCCTACTTGTTCTGTTGCACTGCATATGCCCGCCTAGGGCCACGTCCCTACGACACATCCTGGCTACCCTGAGATGTCTTGTCATGTTGCCTCTGAGATCCTGGTGTCTGGATACCACGGCCATGACCACCATCCCTGCCTCCACGCCCTAACGAATTCTAGTTTCCTGAAAGGTAAGAAGCTGATGGTCCCTCTCCCACATGCGGTGTCTGTACGGAACCCCTCTCACTAGCCACTAGTGGAAACGCCCTGCAAAAGCACTGTAGATAACCCATCTTGCTGCAAGCTCAACACTCCACTGGATCACGTGGACACTATGGTCTCTTGTGTCCCTTTTTACCACACTAGTAGCACATGACCTGAACACCTGAAACATTCTTCTGGCTGGTACTGCCACTATGAGAGAAATTCATCTGTCTCTTCCTCTTACCTGCATAAATAGTACCAGAAACTGGTGCCGAACCGCCTGGCCTGCACCACTATCTTCCTGAAGGTTCCTCTCAGTAATCAACTTCTGGTTCACAATAGCATGTACTGAAGGCAACCATAAAACATTCACCAGTGCACAAATGTCATCTCAAAGACCATCCTCAAAGTGTCCGGCCCTCAACGTCTCATCACCCATGAGAACGGGTGAAAAACGTTGAAGATTGGTGAAACAAGTAGAATAATCCATCACTGACATAGCGCCCTGCTGTAGGTTCATGATCTCTCAAACTCTATCATCCCCCAGCATCTCTGGGAATAATAATTCATAGAAGGCTGTTTGGAAATATTCCCACGCAATGTCTCTATGATGCTGTGTCTGAGTGTTAACATCCCACCACCTTTTGGAAGAATCACGCAGCATATAAGTCACGAGCTTGACCCTCTGCCTTGGAGGCATCTCAATATGCTCAAAAATAGTCTGCATAGACCCCAGGAAAGACTTCACAGCCCATGGTCCACCATCCCATGAAAATGTAGGCGGATGCTGCTGCTGGAATATACGAGTCAGCTCGGCCATAGATGTGGCAGCTGGCAGTGCTCCCTGAAAGGTCTGCATGAACCGCATAAAGCCTTCATGGAACTGTTCCTCCATGCCTGCATCTGGTATAATGGTTGGCGCCTCATCTGGCACTGCTGGATGATCAAATGGTAGCCCATGGCCCACCATCTCTGGAGTATACTCATTTCCTCTCTCTTTGAAAACAACGCGTGGTCGTCTTGGAGGTATGACTCTACAAGGTCAAACACACACCTTAGATCAAGATTATCAAAGACTGAAAATGTAGGGACCAAAAGGGAAACAAGAGGAAGAATGTGTTCATGATTTTCAAAACAATACTACACAGTGTGTATACTGACTACACGGTGTGTACCGGATTTCTCTTACCCTGGTTGGGTCCTTCTACATGGCTAAGCCACCCAACTCCCATTGAACAAAACTACACGGCGTGTATATAATCTACACAGCATGTATGGTGTATGTTTCTAACTTCCTGTATCATTTGTGACACATCCGACTACTCTTCTTGATACTACACGATGTGTTACACCCGCACACAGTGTGTACACCAACTCGTTTCCCAGACACATGGCTAAGTCCACACGGTCTGTCCTCAGACAACACTACACAACATGTCCTCCAGGAACACGACGTGTACTAGACCAGCTCCGCCGACTCGTGTTTGTTAGTTACACAGTTATATACATGGCTCACACTACACGGCGTGTTCAATATTGGACACGACGTGTATGTATTAAGGTCTCCTCCATCCATGTTTATTAGTTACATGGGCGGACTCCGGGTCAACACTACATGGCGTGTACATCCGGTACACGGCGTGTTTTCCCCCAAGCATTTCCCTTCCCCGTGTCACTGCCCACATGGTCTATGACACATAAAGAGAATACACGACGTGTATAGAGGGTACACGATCTGTACTTAAAATAGTTTTATTTTCTTCTTGAATAGAATAACACATGGCATGTGTCTTAGGAACTACACGGCATGTATCCTGGGTTTTTTAGACAGTACGCCTCTGAAACTACTCTGAAACCCAAAAAATACTGAAAACAACACATAAGTGCCAAATTCCAACCCATGAGGGCCCATACATCCAAGGAATCAAATTTTGGCATCTTATATGTGTTATAACAAGATAAACGTTCAATGATCCACCAAAATCCACTCAATGAGGGCCTATACTCCCCAAAAACCAAAGTATGGCATCTATCCTGTCAACAATCTCACACAGAAATTACCCTATCACTTAGCAAAAATTTATCAAAACAGCTATCAGAACAGGATGCTTTCCTAGGACAACAACTATAACAACAACATGCAATTTCTAATGCACCTACATGGATGGAACTATGCATGGCATGTGATTCTAACATGTGGCTCAATGATGCATGAGATGGTATACCCTCATCTCATCAGGTTACAACTAAATAGAACCCATGGATAACATATAAACAGCACAACACGAGTGTGTCACCCAACGGTGAAAATCATTTCAACTGTAAAATTTGCAAAATTAGAAAAATTTCAATTACCGAGGTAGACTGGCTATCCCTTGTACATGGGTTAGCTACACCTGGGCACAACTTATTACCAACTACTGTTTCCGTCCTATCCCTGACTAAGGCTCCAAATAGTAAGTTAAAGAAAATAACTCCTTTGATACCACTTTGTAACATCCCGGATCCAGGTGCCACTCCACGGGTTCCCTGAACCCGGTTCGCCACATGACCTCAAGCGCATTTCCTCAAATGCCAGAGGCTGCCGACTAGCAGCGAGGGCCTAGGCCTGATAGTGGGGAAACTATGCCATCATTTTTTCAAAGTGTAGCGCAGCGGAATTTAAATATACAACATACAAAAAAAGGAATAAAAGATAACCAATGGTTATATAGATAATGATGCAACATGTCTCATGTTCTAGGAAAACATCCAGAACATGTTACACAACAATACAATAAAATACAATACAGAGTAAAACAAAACAAAACAAAACAGCCGGCAGCATCGTGACCCTAAGCTCGGTCCCATGCTCCCCTACTCCTCAACAACAATCATGTACCTGTATAGGGACCCTTTCCCTTATCTACACCTGTAGAAATATAGTCTATTTGGGCTGAAGACATGACCCAAACAGGTTGTGCGAAATAAATCTCAGTAGGCACCCACCAAAGGCCCCTGCCCAACTATGTGATAAATATGATAAAAATCGTGCAATAGTAAAATGAAATAACTAAGTAATAATCAAAAGTAACTAACATTACTGGTTTTATTGCCATTTTATTATTCATTTTACCCATTTAATATTAGACATCACCTCGGGGAAAGATCTAAGTAGATAGTCAGTGTCCCCAATCATGTAAACTCTTACCCTCAGGTAATCAGAATCATAACCCACAGGTAATTGCCCACATGCATAACAGATATTTCCCTCAGGTGTACAAAGTGTCCCCCATAGGCACAGAGTCTATTTCCCATAGGCACGAATGAAGTTTCCCTCAGGCTAAAATAACCACTACCCTTATGCTAAAGGTAACACTGCCCTCAGGCTGAGAAAGTAACCAGGACATGCCCAACATATAAATAATCAATACACATGAAATTCCTCTCAAGGAATTTTAAAAAACATTATTACAATGGTATACCCTTGGGTATCCTAGACAGACGGCTAAACATAGGAACGCACCCCCGGGGTGGTCCTGGATCTAAGCAGTGATCCCACACAACAATTTATTATCACATTTAATTACCTAGGAAATTCTAGGAATTCAAAACAGCCAAGGCCTCAGCCACACGACACCCCAACATGGGTTCGTAGCTCAAAGGTATACAAAAATGCACAATATTTGTAATTTAAACATTAAGCCACCTACCCCAAACACCCTTGAATGGTATACATGAATGTCGATTCCAGAAATACCCAAAGACGACATAGATCTGGGTTAGAATAAAACCCATTCAAATGTAAATAACTTTCCCTCAGGACATAATTTGTAATAATGACTTAATTAGAAGGAGAGACTTACCCATACGGTCCCAACGAGATCGAAAGAGGCGAAAAAAGATTCCCAGCGTGCGATCTGGAGCTCCTTGAAGGTTTGGCCCTCTCTCTCGATTCCTCCTCCGGTTCTAAGCCTTCCTTGTGAACAGGGGAGGCACCTGTCCGATTTAATCCAAAAAAACAAACTACACGATGTGTAATTCTCAAGTACACAGTGTGTACTTTCTATTTTTTAACTATTCCTACGGAGGCTTCTCACCAGCATGGCACTATTCATCTGTCGACATGAGTACACGATGTGTTTTTTCTGATTACACAGCATGTACTGTCGCTCAGCTGGGGGCTACCTCCACCACCTTACTATTCACCTTTCGACTTACTACATGGTGTGTAAATACCCACTACATGGCGTGTAGTTGGTTTTTACACCTTTCATCACCTACATGGCTACACACCCTATGTACTCATCCCACAAGGCCAAAGTACACAACGTGTGGAAAAGTACACGATGTGTAGCCCCAAAATTTAGGGATTTCCCCTTATTTTACTTATTTCACAAAAACACTTAAGGAAAGAGCAAGGAAGAAACTTGTACCTCAAAAAGAAGAACCAGGTTCATACAAACATCGACAGCCTCCATAACTAGAAATGTTGAATACCTAAACCAGAGGCACAAAACTAACTCTTCTCCAAAAATCATGAAGAACAAACACACGTCGAAATAAATAGAGTAGACTTTAATACTGATTTGAGGGGAGAACACCAACCAAAAACATTGTCTATGTCTTTTCCAGCTTTAAATGTCACCAAAATTTAAGATGAAGGAAACCAGATCTTCTTCATAGGAGAACCGACTACGGTCGTGCAAGGAACACCGTCGGCCACCAAATCCCACATCCCAAAATCTATTTGGTACCACCGCTCTAGATCCAACTGGGAGAGGGGGAGAATAAATTGAGACCATAACATGAACTTGAATGGAAGAGGTCTCCAGACGACGACTAAACTAGAATATGAATCTAAACAAGAGAAATATGACATGAGGGCACCTGGAAAAACTGTCGACCGATGAACTGCATATCCCAAGACCACCTTGTCACCATTCCTCTTGATCTGACCTGGAGAGGTGCAGAGGAATGTGAGTTCAGAGCAAGTTTTAATGGCTAGGGTCTCCAGGAGAAAACACTCGTGACAGGACAATCGAAACAAACTTATAGAAAATCAACAGATAAGAATAGCACCACCTTGAAGAAAACCAAAGGTTCCATCCGTGGAGCACTGGTGAGAAAGAAAAACCAGAGAGAGCCCTGACTCAAGGAGAGTCGAAAAGGGGGAAAGGGAAAGGAGGAGGAAAAGTTAAAATAGGTATGCGGAAGGCACTAATGAAGGCATCGGGGAGAAGGAATAGGGGTCGGGATTCGAAACTTCATCCAAGAACGCGATACTGGAAAGAGGAGGAGGAAACGTGGTGGAAAAAGGATGCAGAGGTAACCCTAGAAATCACCGAGAGCAGAGGGAGCGCTGCTCCCAGGAGAGTGAGGGGCCATCATCTCAATGAAAGTAGATCAGATCTACTAATGTTAGTTTGTATTTATCATAGTGTCATAGATCAGGCCAGATATATGCAGTGCAACCAATATATAAGGAGAATAATCTCAGAACTTCTACTATGTGGCGTACTATTCATGTAACCTCTATTTTGTTAACTACTCATTTGAATATGGAGGGTTTTTATAGATTTATATCTATACCCGTTATAGAGATCCTTGGGTTCAGTGTTCATTTTTTTGATAGATTAATGATGCGTGATACTTTGTTGGGGATTAGAAGGGAGGATTTATGATAGTGAAGGGAATTACCCCTTAATATTGGAGGGTTTTACTTTTTACAAGACCTATTTGTCCTCGATATGAACAGTTTTAAAATCATTATTGGTGTAGACATGTTGGTTCCCAATTATGATTTTGTTTATTTTTATCACCGAAGAGTGATTTTCACATAACCATAGGGTGGAGAGTTCATTCACAAGGGTGAATGGGATGTCCATGCAATCCGAGCGGGACACGTGCATCGTGGTTTGGTTGGGATGATATCTCAGATTGTGAGTTTATATTTTGATCATCAAAGAAGACCTCAAGAAAATTTACCTCCATTGGTTGACCATTTTATGGATATTTTCTAGAATGAATTTTCAAGATTACCTCTAATGAGAGAGGTAGAGTTTTCTATTGAGATACTGTGAGGAGCTAAAACGATATACATTGCTCTTTACATAATTGATTCTACTAATATAGAGGAGCTCAATATGTTGCTTATGGATTTAGAGTCAAAGTAGTATATCGAACCAATTATTTATCTTTGGGGGTCACGAGTCCATTTTTCAACAAAGGAGGACACAACACTCTGTTTAGGTGTCGATTACTAGAAGTTGAACCAACTAATAGCTATGAACCAGAATCCTCTACCATGGATAATTTTTCTCTTCGACCAACTCCATGGAGCTAGGGGGTTCTCAAATATTGTTTTGATATTAGGTTATCATCAGGTGCATGTTATACCATTGGACATACCTCACACAACCTTTCATAGTTGGTATGATCTATATGGGTATCTTTTTAGGTTGTTCAGTCTCATAAACATGCCACTAGTTTTCATGGAACTGATAAACCGAGTCTTACATATTTATCTGTATTAATTTGTTGTGGTATTCATGTATTATAACATAGTGTATTGTAAATATTTACATGACCATGAAAAACATATTGATATCATATTAGATACACAAAAATAGCATCAGTTATATTCCATGCTCACAAAGTTCCACTTTCGGATGGATCAAATTCACTTTATGTGTAACATTTTTATAGAGACAATTGTATCAGTTAACCTAGAGAAGTTGAGATCTATAGTTTTCTAGGAGCATCTCATAAACATCTTTGAGATACGGATTTTCTTGGGGATAAACATATTGATTCAAATTGTGTTTGGACATTCCCATTGATCTTTTTGATTTGGAAATCACAAATTACTTCTTGTTTCCATATATGTTGTTTTCCATCGTAATCACATTTTTTGTTTCTCATTGTAACAACATATATTGTTTCTCATTGTATTGTTATATTTTGTTTTACATTGTAACCATATATGTTTCTTTTCATCATATTAATATATGTTTTTTCATCATAACCATATATGTTTCTTTCCATCGTATTCATATATGTTGCTTTCCATCATAACCATATATGTTGTTTTGCATCATAATTATATATGTTGTTTTTCCATCATAACCATATATGTTTTTTCTCATCGTAATCACATATATTGTTTCTCATCGTAACCACATTATACATCGTGATCACAATAATCATTGTATCCATGTTATGTATTATAATCATGTTATGCATTGTAATCATGTTTCTCACCATAACCATGTTATACATAGTAATCATGTTATGCATCCTAATCACATTATGCATCATAACCACGTATCATATCCAGATATTCATCATGATTACGTTACACATTGTAATCTTGTTATTTGTCATAACCATGCTCTGTATTGTATCCATGATATTCATTGTAACCATGTTATGTATCGTAATCATAAATTGCATTGTACTTATGTCTTACTCAAATACCAAAAACAATTTTTGCATTATACTTTTACTCATACTTTATATATTCATCATACTTAAATATTCATACTTCTGTACTTATTTTTTTCTAACCAAAATGATTTCATGGAGTTAGTTATATACAAATCCAAATGATCTCATGTATTCTCTTTTGTTTTGACCATTACAATGTCAAGTGTCCAGATATTCTAAGAATGTTTCATAGAAATGTGACTATTGAAATCAAATATGACCGTTGGATAACAGGCCTATAAATAAGAGGTCATTTGAACTAGAAAAATAAGACCTGAATTGTTGAACATACAATAAACTATTGTGATTCTAGAGAGAGACGAATGACCTCTCTCCTTCTTCATGTGAAAATCCTTGAAGATACAAGATGTGAATGGAATGTTCCTAGTTTTTTATTTAAATAAGTTTTTTGTATTTCTTTTTGCAACCCATCATTGTGATAATGATCAAGGGCTTCCTGGGATAGGAAGATGGTGTTGTTGGTTGTTGTATCGAGGGATTTCAAATATTTGAAAGACAAAGGTACTGATTACCTTCTTAATTGAGTGCTTCCATGGATTAGAAGATAGATGTGTCAATCATCATATCAAGGGATTACCTGGGTGGTGGTAATATAGACTTTTTATACTAGGTGAAAGGATACCCTACTCTATTGGATAAAAGAATTGTAATACATTTTACTTTTCCACTGGTATTTGTAATAGGAATGGAATCATTTTATTTTGTCTTTCTATTCATTATCTTTTCTATAGTAATTATTTTAATTACAATACATTAATTTACAATACATATTGTATTAAAATATTCTATATGTTGTATGGTATAATCATTTATATTTGTTATACTCAGATCATTTATTCAATTTAAAAAAACTTATACTTGAGAACTTGTGCTTTCATGTTATATCCAATGGATCCCACACCAATTTGATCATTTGTTTTGTTTCATAAAAGTATTTGTGAATTGTATCCTAAAATAAGTTTTTTCTGAAGAGATTAAATAAAAAAATTAAACCTAAAATTAACCCCCCTCTTGTATTGTGCCATCTCATGTGCATTTATATATATATTTTGATCCTACAATTGGTATTAGAGGAGGTTTCCACAGATTTGTTTTTCTTTCTATATTTCTTTTTGTAAGAAAGTTATATTTTTGTTATAAACCCTTGGTTTATAATTACATTCTACACTGACGTGGTGAGTGGAAAAGTGTTGTTTTATTTGATGGTAGGAATAAATATTGGATCAATTGTTAATATAAACCCAACTAGACCACCTATTTTTATGGGAATGATTATGATTATTATAGATATTTAATAAAGAATTTTTTTATTAATACAGGAGTAGAATTTTTTTTGATGCTCACAGAATATTACAAAATTCCAGACAAGGAAGTCAGATCCTTCACCAACCAAGAGAAACTAGAATACCAACTAAATTAAAAGGTACACAATACTCTATTAAGTTCTATGACAAGTATTATATATAGTAAGATATCATAATGTAAAGTATCCAACTCTATTTGTAAAAAAACTATAAGTCATGCATTTTGGAACTTCTAAAGTGATACAAAATAGAAGAGCTGTGTTAAGAGCTGAATATCATGGAATTATATTTCCTTATGGATAACATGTTTGTAAAGTGCAACAAAGATTCATTACCATCATCAACAGTCTTCACTATATGGGAGAGAAAGGTATTGATGATGAAGTTCTTGTGGACAAGATAATTGTTATAATTCCCAATGAGTGGGAATAAAAAAGATAGCTATTAATGAAAATAAGAAAGTATCTAATATCACTCTTCGGGATTTATTTGTAACTATTCTTCAGCATGAAATAAGAATAGAGAGAGATGTTGATTTCAATAAGAAGAATAATGGTAATGAATGTGTAGCTTTCACTACTACACCTAAATCCAAGACTCCAAAAAGGTTAACTAAATCTAAATCTAATAAATATATTGTTATATCTCAATCAATCAAAAGTGAACATTCTGAAAATGAATTATCTAATCTTTCTCGAAGGATGAAAAATATTGTGGGAAAGAAAGATTTCTAGTATAGACAAAATAATAATGATAAAAAAGACCAAAAAATCTCAGAAGTAACTTGTTATGAATGTAAAAGAGCAGGTCATATTAGTCCAGATTGTTTTTTTACATAAAAGAAAATACAAAAATGATAAACATTCTAAAAGAAACAAGAAAAAGTATTACAATTCTAAGATAAAGAAATTATTGAAAAAAATGATACATGGAGTGAAAGTGGTGGTTATTTTTCATATGAATCTCATAAATATGAATCTTCTAGTTAGAATAATATTGGTCTTATAGATAGATTACCTATTGAATATAATTATCTTATGGCTAAGGTACACAATGCTGAATCTTTAACCAATATGTCTTTAAAATAAAATTTTTCTAATAAAGAATATTATGGATCTTTGGATGATGATTCTTCCTCATAAAAAGCTAATATTTCACCTTCATTTGAATAAGTATCCATATTTTCCAAACTACATGAGAATGAGAATTTCAAACTCATGAAAGATCATGATAAGGATAACTCTAGAATATCAATTCTTAATAAATAAGTATCAGATCATTCAAAATATCTTCATTAGAAAACTCTTGATCTAAGAAATCTTTAAAAAAACATTATGGAAGTGAATTCTGAAAAATATAAACCTTCTAGAGACATTGAATGACATGTCTTAGAGAAAAAATTTTTTGAAATAGAAAACCCAATTCTAGAAAACATTATTTTGAAAATAAAAATTTATTAGTTATATAAAAATATAGAAAATATCACTTAAATAATACTTTATCAAATTTCACTTCTGGAAGGAAAGAATTTGATAAAATGTATTCATAAATTCATCTTCTAAGGAATTATCCTGGAATTGGTCATACTCGTTCAAAACCTGTTTTTAGCCATCATTATTTTCTTCACCAATGTGATTATTTTTGCACCAAGTGTCAATGTGGTAGAAGTTGGGAAAGAAATTATTCACTTAATAAAACCTTATATTTAGGATTTCATAAAACTCAATTTTCAAAGGATATGTGGATTCCAAAATTTCTTTTATCCAACATTCCAGATCCAAACAAGTTTGGGTTCTGAAAATTTAATTGTTTCATTTTTCTGGAAAACAAAACATGTACCAAAAATAAGAATATTTGGTAAATGGATAGTGTATGTTCTAAACATATGACTAGAAATAATGATTTTTCTGAAAATATCATTGAAATAAATGGTGGAACTGTGACCTTTGAAGATAATTCTTGTGGTAAGATCATTGGTATAGGTAATATTGTTCTTTTAGGAAAAGATTTAATTTCAAATGTTTTATTTTTTAAAGGTATTAAGCACAACCTTATAAGCATAATTCAATTATGTGATAAAGGTTACCTTTCAAATTTTAGGAATGATAAATGTTTAGTTTTCAATTCCAAGGATGAATTCATTGTCTCTTCCCATAAGCATGAGAATGTATGCACACTTAACATAAAAGACCATAGGAGCCTAGACATTCCCAGATTAAGTGAAATGGAAGGCCAATATTGGTTATGGAATAGAAGGTGAGGACATTGTAACCTTAATAACCTTTGAAAACTCTCAAATAAAAGACTTTTTAAGAATCTACCAAATCACAAGATTGATTCTTCATAATTTTGTGACCCTTGTCAATATGGAAAGCAACATAAAACTGGTTTTAAATCAATTATTGATGTTTTAACTACTAATGAATTACAGTTAGTGCACATGGATCTTTTTTGATTCTACACAAACTAAAAGTATTGAAGGAAAATACTATGTATTTGTTTTAGTTGATGACGACAATAGATTTACAAGGGTATATTTTCTAGCAAAGAAATCTGAAGCCTTTTCTGTTTTCAATATTTTTAGGGCTCAAGTTAAAAGTGACAAAAACCTACCATTGATAACTATTTGAAGTGATCGTGGTATAGAATTTAAAAATTAGGATTTTGAAACTTTTGGTAGTAAGAAAGGTATTACTCATAAATTTTATTCTCTCATAATCCCTAAGAAAAATGGCGTTGTTGAAAGAATAAATCATTTTATTTAGAAAATGACAAGAACCATGTTGAGTGAATACTCAATTGCTAAGCATTTCTGGACTGAAGTAGTAAGTACTGCATGTTATACTATAAATCTAGTTTTAACTAGACGTTTTTTTAATGAAACACCTTATGAATTATGGACTGGATGAAAACCTAAAGTTTCATACATCAGAGTATTTGGATACAACATATTCATATTGAATACTAAAGATACCTTACATAAATTTACACCCAAATCTGATGATGGAATATTTTTAGGTTATTCCTCTAATTCTAAGGCTTATAGAGTTTTTAGAAAAAAATCTTGTTCTGTTGATGAAATAATGCATGTTAAATTTAAGTAAACTAATCCTTTTGTTTTTAAACAACACCTAACAATATCAATAGATGAGTTTTCACAAACTAATTATCAAACATTCATTGAAAACTCTTCTAAAAAGGGAAATACTCAAGAAAAAAAATATGTGATATTAACACTATAAGACTTTCTACCTTATGTTAATGAATAGTTTTTACAAAACCCAAATAAATTGTTTCTTATGAATCATCTTATATATAATATCATTGAGGATGTAAATCAACCTGTACTAATTATAAATTCTTTGAGAAATGATATAAAATTTCTTGCATTTCTATCCCAATTTAAAACTAAAACTTCTAATGAATCCTTAGGTGATGAGTATTATATTAAAGCAATTAAAGATGAAAAGATTTAATTTGAAAGGAATAAAGTATGTAACTTGGTTGAAAGACCTAAATAAAAAAGTTGTAATTGCAGTAAAATGGGTCTTCGGAAACATATGTGATTAAAATAGATTCATTATAAGAAATAAAGGAAAACATTTTTTATAAATTCTATAATCAACAAGAGTGAATAAACTATGAAGAAACCTATTCTCTGTTAGTTAGACCTGAATCTAATAGTATTATATTATCCTTTGCATAATTACTTAATTTAAAACTTTTTAAAATGGATGTAAAACGTGCTTCTATTAAGGGATATGTACAAGAATAAGTTTTTATATGACAACCTCTTGGTTTTTAGACTCAATACATCCTGATGATGTATGTTAATTTACTAAAGATTTATATGGTCTTAAAATCCCCTAGAGTCTGGTATGATAGACATAGAGGATTTACTTTACAAAATATTTATGCTAAAGTAACTACAGATCCAATACTTTTTAAAATTTTGGAAAACAAATATATTTGTATTGTTAAAATTTATGTTGATGGTATTAAATTTGGATCAAGTCAACAATCCATAACTGATTCTTTTGCAACTTTGATCAAATATGAGTTTGAAATGAGTATGATGGGTGAGTTAAAATTATTTTGAGGTTTTCAAATCTCTCAAAAACCATAAGGAACCTATATATCCCAACATAAGTATATCAAATATTTACTTAAAAATTATGGATATGACAATAAAAAAGTTTTTGTACTCCAATATGAACCTCAAATTATTTTTATCTTGATGAAACGAAGAAATGAGTTGATCAAACTATTTTCAAATGAATGATAGGATAATTACGATACTTAACTTCTAGTCATCTAGAATTATTGGTTTATGTATGTTTATTTGAAAGATACAAAGATAAATCAAAATATTAACATTTAAAATCGGTCAAAATAATTTTTCAGTATTTAAAAGGAACTACAGATTTGGGACTATTTTATTATTCTAGAAATGATTTTTTTTTTGAATTTTTTTTAGATGTTGACTTTGGTGGTTGTATAATGGATATAAAAAGTACATCCAGAACATGTAATTTCTTAAGAGATTAATTAGTTTCTTGGTCATGGAAAAAATAACATTCAAAAGCACATTCAATTGTTGAAGCTGAATATATAGCAGCTGTAAGTTGTTGTACTCAAGTTATGTGGATGAAAAATGCATAGATATTAGGAATAACTTTCTTAGAGACCACACATTAAAAAGAGATATTATTTTACAATTCATCAGAATGCAAGAACAACTTGGTAATATTTTCAAAAAACCATTGTCTTCTAATGTATTTGGATTTATAAAATAGTAGCTTGGAATGATCATTATAACTTAATAATTCACATCTAATTCTTATTTAAATCATCTCCTTACGTTAAGTTACTCCTTTTCAAAGGGGGGAGTATACATATTTTATTAGTTTCATGTTTTATCTTTTTTCCATTTTATCTATTGTGTGTTTTATCAGTATTACAATTTTATTGGTTTTATATTTTATCAGTTTCATATCTTATCGGTTTTATATTTTATCGGTTTCCTATTTTATTAGTTTTACATTTTATCGGTTTCATGTTCTATTAGTTTTACATTTTATCGGTTTCATATTTTCTAGATATTACAATTTTATTAGTTTTACATATTATCAGTTTCATAATTTATTTATTTCATGTTTATTAGTTTCATATGTTAACGGTTTCACATTTTTACAGGTATTACAATTGTATCAGTATTAGTATTTTTTCGGTTTTATATGTTTTTTTGATATTACAAATAATTTATTATAGTACTTATGTATTGATATCATAAAAACAACATATTAAAACCAATATATCTATTCAGATATTTTTATAAGTATAACCTTTAAAATCCATATATTGTCCGTTATATTTCGAATTGTTGGTTTTCAATTCAATATTTGAACCCCTCTTCAGATTCATTCTGAATATGATTTTTTTTTAAAACTCAAGAGTTCAAATTAACTGTTGGATCTTTTAGATCTAATCTTGACCATAAATTTCTTTATAAAATAACCCCTACCCATCACACATAGAAATCCTTCTAAAGTTCTCCAAATTTCAGATGCTCTATAAATAACCAGAATAGTTCGTAATCATAGATTACCTTAGTTTTTGTAATTAGAGAAATCCTTAACTTTTGTAACACGAAAAACCTCATTGTTTGAGATTGTTCTTCACGTCTTTCATGTTTGAGTCAGTTGATTCATCTTTGAAACAAATTTATAAAAAAGCTTTCTCTTATATGGCCTTATGAGGTGAAAGGTTAGTTTCTAGATATTTTTATGAAACTTATGATTCTTCATTGAAAAGGAAAATGAATTTCCATGTATGAGAAAGTATTTGTATTGAAAGACTAAAATCAGATCAAGATGTTTTGTTTTATGAGGATGTGATATAATTCTATATTATAATGGAGATAGATAATAGACTTAATGTATAGTTTATGATGTTTTATAAGAGATATACAACCTCAATATAACAAGAAGCTTCATTCTTATGAGTTTCATCTGAGGAAGCCAGAACTAGAATAGTGATAAGGGAACAAACTATTCATGATCAAACAGATCCAATAGAGGAAGGGAAAGATAAATAGGTATCTGAACAATCAACTACACAAATTCTCAATCAAAAAACTGAATAAGAAGAAAAAAACAAGGTGAAGAAGAAAAAGGAAAAGAAGAATATGAAGTGGAATAGAATAATGCATCAAACAAGAAAAATCAATCTGCAGAATCATTACAAGCCCCATATTTTATGTTTCCATCTTCTGATCCACAACCATCTAAAGGAGACAATCAAAGGAATACTTTCAACAAAGTCATTAAAATATAATATAAAGAAGAATAAGAAGAACTTTATAAGAATCAGAATCAACAGGCTGAATTTATCAGCAATGAAACTAATTTTAGATATCTTCCTAAATAAAATGAAGACACAAATTTGTAAAGAACAATCATAGTTAAGGGAATTCAATTTATTGAACAACCCCTGAATAGATTGGAAAATATGATCCCCTTCTTTCCAAAAAATTAATCCATGATATATATCATTGTCGATTTCCATAATGAAAGAAAGGATTTGTTCATGATTCCAGTGGACATGTTTTTGAATATTAAAGCTGATTTCAATGTTTTCAAATCATGTGATGCTAAGGAAAGCATGACTTAAAACAAAGTTGTTAAATGGTTATACAATTTTTATGATAATCTCAAGTATCATGTGGACATGCTTTGTGAATTGGTGAAGTATGTAAATGATCTAAATTAATTATACCAAAAGTTGTTCATGAATTTTAACAAAAAAGTATAAGCCTATCATGGACCATGTACCTCAAAAGGAATATCTTCGGAAGAGCTTCAACATCTATAGGAAAAATTGGAAAATAGATGTAATGGGAGTTTTTACTCTCAAATAGAGTTGTAAGCTTAGAGAAGTCCTTCAAAGTCATATTTGAGGATTAATATTCCCAGGAAGTAAGGATCGAAGCACATGAAGCAATCTATCGACTTCATAAAGAAATGCCTCAAAAACAAGAAAGGATTATTGCAAAATAGGATGTGAAGCTAAAGGCTCAACAAGAAGCACTTGAAAAATTAGTGGAGGATATAAAATAGTTCAATAAAATGAATCTCTCTATGTTCAACCTCGTGGAAATAAAATAATAAATAATAAATTTTTGAACACTTGTTATAATAAAAATTTATTTTATTTCAAGTAATTTATATTTTTTTAGACTTTTCTTCTCTATCTCCTTACAGGAAAAGAATGTTTTCCCTTAATCTTTTTGAAAATCACAAAGGGGGAGAAGAATTTGTAAAATAAGATATTGATTTATAAAGAATATTAAATTTCATAAAAATAGGGTGAATACCATATTAAGGGGGGAAATAATAAGTATATGTAAAGAGAATACGATCCTTAGTGATATTTTTATCATTAAGTGGAATTAGTCGTATTTAATATTACTATCAAAAGAGTTACTAAACTCAGGGGTAGATAATACTTTATTTTTTGTTTTATTTTTTCCTTTCCAAAAAGAAGGATATTTTTGAGTCAAAATGTGTTTCAACTATCCCATTGATATTTTTGTTTTGGAAATCCCAAATTACTTCTTGTTTTTCATATATGTTGTTTTCCATCATAATCACATATGTTGTTTCTCATCATAATCACATATGTTGTTTCTCATTATATTCATATATATGGTTTTACATTATTAACATATATGTTGTTTTGCATCATATTAATATATTTTGTTTTTTATTGTAACCATATTTGTTGTTTTACATAGTATTCATATATATCGTTTTCCATGGTACCCATATATGATGTTTTTCATCGTAATCATATACGTTGTTTTCCATCATATCCACATATGTTGTATCTCATCGTAACCACATTATGCATCATGAACATGATAAGAATTGTATCCCTGTTATGTATCATAATCACGTTACAGATTGTAATCTTGTTTCTCATTGTTACCATATTATACATGGTAATATGATATGCATCATAATCACGTTATGAAACATAATCATGTTATGAAAAATAATCACGTTATGCAACATAACCATGTATCGTATCCATGATATACATCGTAATTATGTTATACACCGTAATCATTTAATACATTGTAACCATGCTATGTATCGTATCCATGATATGTATCGTAACCATGGTATGTCTTTTACTCATAAATTGTATTGTACATGTCTTACTAAAATACCACATACATGATTCACTTTATCATTTTTCTCATACTTTATATATTCAACATACTCATTCTTTCATATTTATATACATATTATTTTCTATTGAAAACAATTTCATAGAGTTAGTTATATACTAATCAAAATGATGTCATTTATTCTTTTTTTACCATCATAATGCAGGTGTCCAAGTCCCTCTGATTTTTTTAAAAAATATAACCATTGAAATGAAATATGATCATTGGACAGGAGGCCTACAAATAGGATTTCATTTAAACCAGAAAAGATAATACTTGGATGATTGAACATACATGACACTATTGTGACTCTAGAGAGAGATGGAGTAACCTCTCTCTTAATTCATATGAAAATCCATGAAGATATAATATGTGAATGGATTGTTCCTGGTTCTTGTATTTCAATAAGTGATTTTTATTTATTTGCGTGACTGATCATTGTGATAATGATTGATGGATTCCGGGGATAAGAAGACAGTGATGTCGATCATTGTATCGATGGATTTCAATTATTTGAAATATATAGGTGTTGATTACCTTCTTAATTGAGGTATTCTATGGATAGGAAGATAGACCTACCGATCATCGTATCAAGGGTTTACCCGAGTGGTGGTAAGGAAGACCTTTTATCCTAAGTAAAATGATACCCTACTCTTTGGGATAAAATAATTTTAATACCACTTGATTTTCCGGTGCTATTTGTAATAGAAAGAGAATCATTTTATTTTCTTTTTCAATTTATATTCTTTTGTATTGTAATTGATTTAATTACAATACATTCATTTACTTTAAATATGGTATTAAATGTTTCTATATGATTTATGGTATAATTATTTACATCTATTATACACTTATCATTATATTCAATTCAATACAATTGTTCTTAATGACCAATGTTATCATATTATATTCAATGGATCTAAGAACAATTTGATCTTTTTTTGTTTCATAAGAGGATCTATGAATTGTATATTAAACTAATTTTCTTCTTAAGAGTTTAAATACAGATTTCTAAACCAACAATTCCCCCCCCCACTTGTATTCTTCTATCTCATATACATTTATATCTATATTTCAATCCTATAAATCGTATACTAAAATCATTTTATTTAGGACATTTCATGCTTAGCAGCACCGCTGATGGGATTGACTAATATGGGTGTGATGTTTTTATGTTCGGATTCATCCAATTCACCCATTTATGGGTTTAAATGGATATTGACTTCAACAATAATACAAATTTTTCCATAGGAAGGTAGGAGTTACATTGTTTACTATGATGCATCAGGTATCAGGATATTATTAGTTCATATGAAGGGGGATAGATCATCGCATACAGGTCATGATAGTTGAGGCCACATGAGAGGAATATCTTGATTCACAATCTCAATTTAGCTTTAGTTGTACTTGTCATGTAGTGTTAAAGACACTATTTTTTGGGATGTCATTTTGTTGTGCACATAGATAAAAAAAGTCTCAATTAAATATTTTTACAGTGTGATTTGAATCTGATCCAGTGAAGTCAGGTTAAGTACCTATAATATTTTGACTTTTAACATGCCTATACAGTTGGAAAAGGAAATGCAGTGGTTGATGCACTGAGATAGAGGACATAGATATATGCAGTTCAAGAGTCTAGTATCATGTAGTAGATTATGAATTTGTTCTCTGAGATACACTTAGAGGTGGAGAGCAGTAAGGGGAAGACCTTTCTATCACCCTTGGTTATGACATACACCCTACTAGATAATGTGAGGATGCAAAAGCTATTGTATTTCATGGTCCTAGTCCTATGGTAGAGTGTGATAGGTGTAAGATCCTCCTCAAGGTTGGACCGTGGGAGAGGATGAAATTTTGTATATACATGGTTACATTTGGGTTTCAGAAGACATGTGTCAGGAAATAATGTGATACATTCATGCTTCATCTTAGAAAATACACTCCAGCATCACTAAGATGTATCAAGATTTATATCGCCAATAATGGTGGTCGGGTATGAAAAGTGATGTGGATTATTTTATCATGGAGTGTTCCACCTGTCTGTAGAAGAAGACAGGACACCAATGACCCGTCATACTTTTACAGTAGGTAACTATTCACAAGAGGAAATGGAACAAGGTTGTTATGTATTTTTTGGCTAGGTATCAAAATCACCATGAGTAAGTGATGATGTTTGGGTTTTTGTGGATAGGTTCACAAAGGGTCCTCATTTTGTACCTATCAAGAAGACATTTTCAGTAGATGATCTTAGGAGGGTGTATATCGGCAAGATAGTATGACTTCATGGGGTCCCTCATAATATTATTTTTTGATGGTGACTCCCAGATTAGTCCATAGTTCTAGATTGGGATATAGTGGGAATTGAGTACATAGGTTCTTCTAAGCACAACATACCACCCTAAGACTGATGTCCATTAAGAATACATGAAATAAGTTTTTGAGGACAAGCTACGATAAAGCATCATATAATTTGGGTGTTATTAGAATAGGAACATAAACCTAATTGAATTATATTAGAATAATATCTTTTACAATACAATTCAGATGATACCATATGATTCTTTGTAGGGTGGGCCATGTCGATCACCACTATATTGGTTAGAGGTAGGAGAGGATGCTTCGCTTCAAACTTGTCTTGTTTAGGAGAATACATAAAAGGATAAGTTGATTCAAAAATGTATGGCTACTGCACAGTCTCAACAAAAATTTTATGAATATCACTATAAAAGACATCAATATTTTGAGTTTGTGGATCAATTCATTATGTATGTCTCACTGAGACTAGGATACATGAGGGTTAGGAGAGAGAGTAAAAATTCACCATGATATATCGGTTTATTATAGATTCTATAGAGAGTTGGGATGGTATCCTGTCATTTATTTTTACCTTAGGGGTATCAGGACATGCATGGAATATTCCATGTATCTCAGCTAAACTGTTATCATTCAGGCATGTCTCATTATTTTCATCCTAAGGAGGATGAGTTATATGTATATGCGTCATTTGAGGATCATTATATTAGCATTTTGGACCATAGAAAAAAGGTTATTAAAAGATGGTTAGTTACTCTATTACAGGTTCTATGGAATAACCTCCATATATAAGATGAGACCTACGAGTGGGAGCCTGATGTATGACCGTAGTGGCTAGAGTGGTTAGCATATTTTTGATGCACCACCACTGGAAAAGAAATTCAGGGAAGAATTTCTTTAAGGGGAAAGTTTGTAAGAACACGGTTCTTTCATGATGTATGAAATCCTTTACCTTATATTATTTTTTAATTTAAATGATTATTTATAGATGAAATTGAATTCCTTTTTAGGTCATGGAGGTACTAGGGGTGTCCTCATTTTTTTCAGATTCTGGAATCCAACTTTAGGGGTGAAACGAGCCTGATGTACGATTAGTAGAAACCATGTAGGGAAGGATACTACTAAATATTAGAGACCTAGGAAGAGAGTTGGGAGAGAATTCATAAATTGTTATATAATGAAATTTTAGGAGCACAACCATGTGCTAGCGTCTATAGTTTTTGAAATTGGGTTCAGATGCATTTTTCAGATGTTTTGGAAAATCGTGTGAAGTGCCCATCCTAATAGTAGTGGTCTCATAGTTGGTTCACGGTTTGGTCAACAATGTGGCCAAACTATGAAGCCCAATATTTTTTTAATTCATCACATTGACCTTAATTAAACTTATATCTCAAAATATTTTTTCTACTTTCATCAAATTAGACAGCCATGGGATTTGGGAACTCTCCTTGAGGCCTACACTAGAATCGAAAGATTGCCTCCATCCAAGCTCAGAATCATGATCCATCAAAAGAATCAGATCTATATTATGTATATCACCATTAATTTTACATAATTCATCATTTGTTTTAATAATTAGTTTCAAGATAATATTCCTTATTTCTAGGTTCTTTTTCCATTCTTTGTTTTTCTCCCAATCTATGTCAAATTAGTAGCTGATATAGGATGATAACTTAACTATGGACCTTTGTAAGGTGAAATCAATCTATTATCTCAAATTTGAGGTGTTTTTATATATTTCATTGTTCTACGTTCCTAATTATTATAGTGAAATCATTGAAATGCAATTTAATTCTTTTTTAAAATAGATAGGCATGACCTATGTAATCAACGAGACCATTGTTAATGGGTGGAGGTTTTAAGGACTTTGAATTCAAACCACCCCTTGGTTGTGTTATTTAATTAATTCTACCATTGTGGGTGGAATTTTGATTTGGATACCTTTTAGGTGACCCATTTACCCCATTCCATGGGATTTTTAATAATGAATTATAAATTTTAATTGATATTGATTAAAGGAAGGGAATGAAATGACCATGACCCTAGGTTGTTGACATGTAATTTATTTTTTAAGAATGAGTTTCTTACTATATTGATATGCCCATAAGAGATAATTAAGAGGCTAATCCATATAAGTTGAGCCCATTACATGATCCGCCATTTGAGGGGAGGTTTAATTGAAATGTTAAAAGGTTATTGATTGAATGAATAATATACAACTTGGGTGACACATGGGTTATTATATGAATGCTATGGATAGACTCATTTGGATACTACCTTTATCACACCCAAGTGACACTTTGACTCCTTAGTGGACTGCCAAAGATGAACTCATAGGGGATGAATTTTATATGCCTAGTGATACTGGGAATCCTTAGGTATTTCCAAGGACATACTTAGAGAGAATTTTATAATAAATTACATGGGAGATACTTGGGATTTTGAAGTCTACCTACCAGGATGGAATCAAGTAGAAATTATGTTATACCACACATATATCGATATCAAGATTCCAATGAGGAATTCCTAGGATAGGTTTGTAAGGAGGTTTGTTCTTGTTATGCCTAGAGAGATACCTAGATTCCTAATAATTAATTCCAAGGACATGATCAGGTTATTGATATATTAATTAGTGAAATGATTTATATGACATGTCATGTAAGCCAAAGAAAATGTATGGATTCAGTCAGTGACTTACTCCTTCTTGATAGCTGTGTTAGGCAACTATTGTTCAGATATCCGTATGAGGTACACTATGATATGCACCAAGTCATGAGACTTATTTATTAATTGAGAGTGATGAATTAAAATAATTTCATTATAAATTGATATAGCACTGATTGTTTATTTAGAAGATTATGGATAGGGTAGAAGTAGGTAGTAGATGACATGTGTTCATGGGAACTCAAACCTTTATGGGTTGTTTATTTTTAGTACTTCGATTACATATTCAATTATTACATGAACAATATTATTGTTATATATTACACAGTAGATGGGATTTTTACTTTGGGTGTTTTCATACTAGGATTGTAACTCACAACCTATTTGGGCCACTAATGGGTACCAAACAGACTATTTTGATGTATGTATGGATCAGGGAAAGAGCCCATAGATAAATGTTTGACCTAGTTCCAGGCTTAGGAGTAGGGGATCACATGACCAAGATGAGGATTGTGATTCTAGTGGGATGTTTTTGGCCTTATTATACTTTTGATTCATTTACTATATTGATTACATTATACCAATTTTGGCTACTATGTAGACACATGACATTTATCATCATCTTCTATATATGATATTTCCTTCTAGTATTGTTTATTTATATCTGCCTTGGAAGTTTTCTATTTTATAATTGATATATGAATTCAACTACATATTTGTTATTGTATATATCTATTGTTCCATACTCCAGTGATGAAGGAATAGCCTCACCATAGACACATAGTAGGCCCTCACATATAGTTGACAACCTCTTTTGTTTTCGGATATGAGTATGAGGCCATGTGGCCAACATGACTCAAGACACATTTTAGTGACATCTATTTTTTGACATTACACTCTGGTACAACTATACCTAGGGGAAATAACAATGAAAATGGAATATTGGGATTTCACTGAATCACCACCTAGGAAAAAAATGGGTTTTGCTACACACTTAGTTTCTCACTCCTATGGGATATGTTTTAGATATTTTCAATCTCTTTATAATCCACCATAAAGGATTTAAATATATAATAATGTGGGATGAAATTGGATGAACCAATGGTTTCATAGGATGAAAATAAGGTTCCATGATTTATACATCCTATGAATTATTTTTCATTATTTACCACATGGATCAAAAAATCCTTATGGTCAGGAAAACTATTTTGGTACTAATATGGGATTAGAGTTAGAATAATGAAGTTGATGTGGTTTTATTTAAGATGAAATATTGAAGTACCCTATTTTATGATAATTATACGAATTCATGTATATTTATAAAATTATCATGGAATAAAAATAATTTCATCAATGATTAGATGTTTAATTAAAAGTGAAAACACCTATTGGTATGATGCTCACATCTCAAGATTATGATTCTTATCTGGTTGAGGTTTATGGAATAGTTCTTCCTGAAATTTTTTTTATTCTTTCTCTGGTTGAATTTAATTTTATCATATGAATATATTGTTTTTCTTTACAAAAACACCAAATCAATTTATAATGATGTAAATTCACATTAGATATTTTGAACCAACAAATGATCATATATCAGTATGATGTTAAATATAAACTTTTAAAGGAAATATCATCCATTATATGGGTCTTGATTCCTTTTTAAAAGGGTTTTTATCTAATATGGTTAGGTAGAAACTATAATGCTATGATATTAATATTTTGAAAGAGTTTATTGATGTCCTTATAGAAGAGGTTCCAAGTCATCCATGAAATTGTGAAGTGGATTATTAAATTTAACTAATATCTAGTGTTTCACCTATTTCAAATACTTTATATAGAATAGTCCTTTTTGAGTTGTAGGAAGTAATGAAGTAACTCAAGTAGAATCTTTAAAATGGATTCATTTGGACAATCGTATCACCTTTGTGTGGACCTATTATTTTTGTTAATAATAATTATGGATTTATGTGACACTACATAGATTATCAGGAACTAAAAAGGTAAAAATCCAGAAAATGTATCTTCTATTCTATATTGATGACTTATTTGATAAAAAAAGTAGATTTCAATACTTTTCCAAGATTGACCTTCATTATGGGAAAAATAAATTGAGGTTCAAGAAGTAGGATATACCCAAGACAAAATTCATTACATGGTATTGACGTTATGAATATATAGGGATGACATATGGTCTTACTAATTCCACCTCTATCTTCATGGATTTAATAAATAGGGTATTAAAAGATTAACTTGATTGGTTTATGATAGTATTTATAGATTATATTCTTATATATACAAAGATTATTTAATAGAATAAATATCACTTCATAATTGTAATGAAGACCTAAAGGAAGGATATGTTGTATGAAAAATTTACCATATGTGATTGTCTTCATATAAAAGAATTACTTTTTTTGGTTATATAACCCCAAGAAATGGTATACTTTTTTATCTATCAAAGTCTAAAGTTATTAAGTGTTTTCCTATACCAACCATGGTGACTAGGGTCCATAGTTTTCTTTTTTTGGATTGATATTATTGGAACTTTTTGGAATATTTCACATGGATATAAAATCCACTCACTAAGTTAACAAAGAAGGGTACCAAGTCAGTTTTGATATATAAATATGTGGAAAATCTCAATAAACTTAAGTGAAGTTTAGTTATAGAACCTATTCTTACATTTTCATCATTAGAGAAGGTTTTGTAGTCTATAATGATCCATTGCATAAGGTATTGGGTTTCACTCTCACAGAGAATGATATAGTGAGAGTTATGCCTCATGACAATTAAAGTTTTGTGATAAAGATTACTCAACTCATGATTTGGAGTTAGGTGTAGTAATTTTTTCATTATTGACATGGAGGAATTATCTTAACATAGAAAGGTGGGATATATATATACATATCATAACAGAATAAAGTATATAATAACATACAAATTGTTGAATAATTTCTAGAGAAGATGGTTATAACTTATTAAAGATTATAACTTCTCAATACATTACCACCCTAGGAAAGAGAAAAAAGTGGTAGATGTATTGATTTGAAATGATCAAGAAAGAATATCTGTGATGACGATAAAACATATATAGTATTTATAAATTTTTAAAGGATATATCTTGAAATCATAAAGAAAGGTGAGAAATATTATCTTTTTATAATAACTGTTTGACCATCTATCCATGTGAGGATTAAATAGGAATTGAAGGTTCATTTGGAGCTTTAGAAGTAGGTGATAAATTATCATGAGTTTCACCTCAATTATAATGGATTGACAAGGTTTAGCAATTGTGTATGTGTTACATTGATATCATATGAGAAGAAAATGTTGGAGGTGGCTCATAATTCTTCATGCTTTATTCATCCTAGAAGTGTGAAGATGTATAGAGATTTGAAATACTATTTTTGGTGGGAATAAATAGGGATAGATATTTTTATGTAAATATATTATTTCTTGGTGTGTTCAAAAGTTAAGGTGGATAGAAAAAATTATAAGTTTATTTTACAACCATTTATCATACTATAATGAAAATGGGAAAACATCACCCTGGATTTTTTCATGCGACTCTCGAAAACATATAAAAGATATAATTCTATTTTTGTTATAGTCAATCAACTTAAAAATTCAGTGAGCTTAATTTATATTAGATAATATTTTACTCTTGAGAGGCTCTCAAAGATATACATTAAGTGTTAATGCTTCATGGAGTACCACATTCTATTGTATCTTATTAGGATATGAGGTTTACCTTGATGTTATGGATAATCCTTTAGCATGCAAATGATATAGAGTTGAGAATCTATACATTTTTTCATCATAAACCATATATCCGATATAAGAGAACATTTAATACCCTAGATGATATTATGAGATATTATTATATGGATCTCAGAGGTGGTTGGGATTAAAACCTTCCACTAGATTAGTCTTCTTATGAAAATATATTTCAATTAGGAATTAAGAGGGTTCATTATGAATTCCTCTATAGAACTAAGTGTATATATCTAATGTGTTGGGATGAATTTAGAGAAAGAAATATATTGGGACCTTGTTTTGGAGATGAAATTGTAGAGAATGTTAGATCTATTCATCCATACCTCACAGCAGCTCGAAGATGACAGAAATGTAATGCTAACAATCATCATTTTGATTTGTAATATGACATTGGTGAGAAATATTTCATTGAATTTTCCTATGAATTATGGTTTTATATTAGTAATTAAGTGAAGTTTATCCCTAGTTATATTGTCCCTTTTCATATTCTTTATCGAGTAGGGAATCTATCTTATCTCATAGCACTCCCACTGAACCTATCACATTTTCACGATGGGTTCCATGTATTAGTCTTGTGGATGTATAAACTTGATACTTCACATGTAGTGATCATGTAAGTCATAAAAATAGAGAAATATTTTTCTTATGAACATAAAATGATGGATATTCTGGATCATATAGTGAAATTTCTTTGAAATAACACAACACAACATGATTAATGTTTTGTGATGAACCCAAAAAATTTAGGAAACTCCATGAGAAGATAAGATTGTAAAAAGGCGTAAGTTTCCTACGTGATTTATATCAGAGTAATATAATTTCAAGGGTGAAATTTATTTTAATAGGTGTAGAATTTAACACCTTTATATTTTATGAAACATTTTTTTCAAAAAAATTTAACAGCTTTAATATCTTGTGTCACAAAAAATATTAAGTTTAAAGGAACCGTGATATACTATTAAAATAATTTTAATATATTTAGTAGTTATAACATATCCAATAAAAATGTTAGTATAAATAATTATAACTAAATTAGGAAAATTATATTGTTTACACATGTATAAAATAATTTTATTTGTAATTAATTTATTAAAAATGAAAATAAAAATCATTTAAATGTTAAAAAGAAATATTTTTCTAAAAAACAATTTTTATGCATGCAATGTGTTTTTATATTTCTAAATTATATTTTTCAATATTAGTGAAATTTTTTATTAAAATTTAAATATTATGTAATCAATAAAGTGTTATACCTTTCAACTAACATTTTTTCTTGGCATGTGATAATAATTAACCCAGTTTTATGCTTAAAACATTATTTTTTAGAAAGGGGTTTGACCACATTCTACGCACTTATTTTAAAATTAATTTTTGAAAAATCTAAATTTTTGTTTTCAAAAAAAAATATATTTTTAAGATCAAAATTTTAGACTTATTTTATTGTGAATGTATGTTAATTTTCTAAAAATTTTAATTTTTTGATGAATAATAAAAAAGTGTAATGATTTATATTAAAACTTATCTTTTCATTTAAATCACGTAGAAAGTAACATAATTTAAAACATTGTTTTAAAATATAAATTAGTTAAATTATATTGTGATTAATCCAATTTATATCGTTGGATTCATTTTCATGTTGAGTTTTGATATTAAAACGTTTTATACTCATGATAAACTTCACTTTGGAAAAATGATTTTCCATCACATATATGGGTTTGATTTTAAAGTAAATTATTAAACTATAGTGAATTAAATTTCATAAAATTTATCCCATATTTGGATTCATAATAATTTATATTATATAATAAGTCCAGCTTAATTTTTTCATAATGAATAGCAAAATCAGTTAAAATTAATTATAGTGGTTAAGGTTAAAACATGATTACTGAGGGGGGTAAACTAAAAGATAAAGGCACGTTTCAGAACTAAAAATTTATAAATCATATTAGAGAGAAATATATATACCCTATTATATTCTTTCATCTAATCTCTCACCATTTAGAATAATTTTTATGGGGAATTACTTTATCATTGTCTTTTAATAAATTTCCATGTTTGACCTCTCCCCCACTTATAAAAGAACACCTCCACTAATCTTCCCTACACACTTCATCATCCTTTTGGTTTATCAAATACCTAAAAACCCACTTAATTAATACTATAGAAATATTTTTTATTATTAGACCTCTTAGTAAGTATTTTTTGTATAAACCTAAAGAGGTTGTTCGAAAAAGATGTATTATTCTCTAACGAGTGTTTTTATTTTGTTTCGTCTTCCACATCATTGAAATTTTATTAAGAAATTATGATATAATAACATTATTATATAGCATATAATAATATATTAATATGTTAATTCCAAAATCTCTATATATATCAACTTTCATAAAATGGTAAAGGAAACTGTCGATTGTGTGTACGGCAGACTACTGCCTTATGAACCGATGTAATTTATTTTTCATCATCACCTCTCATAGACAGACATAATGATACCTTTAGGGTATATATATGATATTAATAAAATAATTATACTTATTTAATTATAATATCACATATACCTTCTTACATTATAATTAGTTTAAAAATGATAATGTTGCTCTTGCTTACAAGTGGACCACTTCCTTCACGAAGTGATGCAATGCATTTTTTTCATTTTTTAACATGGATGGTAATAAGAATATATATAATGTATATATATTAAATATATTATATAACAATTATTATTTAATTTTGAAAAATTATATACCTTTATTTTTTTCATCCATTAAAAAAATGGAAATATCACTCATGCCTATGTACAACCTATCGTCTCTATGAGTGACATAATTAATTTTTCTGTCTCTATATTTTTTTGTATCTAAATATGTATATAATTAATTTATATAATATTAATATAATTATTAAAAATATTTAAATTATTGAACTGTAATAAAATTACATTGAACAAAACTACCAAACCAAAACATACAAGAAAAATATCACTTATCATAGAAAATATTTATTTTAATAAAAAATTGTTAACAAATGGTGGAAGAAATATATAATTAAATAATATATGGTATGATATAAATGATTTTATTCCATAATATATTATTAAAATACCAATATTTATTATACATGATGTTTGAACATGTATGAATGATGTCGATACTTGAGCTAATATATTTTCATCTCAATATTATTTATGTGGGACACATTTCATATTCACCACTTGTTTATTTTTTGAGGTGTATAAACATCCAATATATTAATTTTATGATTATTCTCATGAATGTTATTTTATATAAATTTATTTCAAATTTTTTATCTTTAAACAGGCTTAAAATTCAAAATTTTCAAAAGTGGTGAGGGTTTTATGATGCAATCTCATTATTTATCAGGATTATTAATGATTATGCTTCTGATGATGAAATGTTATGATATATCTCTCAAGAAGCTCTTTGATTTCCATCCTTATTTTTAATTTCTAAAATTACATATTTTACTTTCATTTTCCTCTATTTATGTACTCATCAGTTCAACAAAATATTTTAATAAAAGAACTGATGTTATTTATCTATTTAGTTGAAAATCCTTTCTCTTCTTCGTTAATGTTATTAAAAAAATCCAATAATGTTATAAATACTCTACAAGGATGGGTCAAAATATTTTTAAATCATGAATAATTTTTTTTTTAAAATTTCTAAGATGAATATTCTATTTATTTTGTAGATGCATTATTATTTATTTTTTTTAAAAGAGTTATAGGAATTTTTTCATGTAAATGATAAAAGAGACATAGAATTTCCAACCATCAAGAACACTAAATGGATTGATTCATAATATAAAATTTATATGATTGTTTACAAATAATATTTTTATTTAGTATTTTTAAAAATGTTATATTTTAATAAAGCGATTCCAAAATAGAAATGATTTCTTCCCTAAGAATGTATTAATGATATTTTGTAGTATTTCTATACATTATCAAAAAAGACATAGATGTTTCTTAGGATTTATTGATGATATGATAAAATGATACCATCTTAATCCGTTATCATGATGATTTATGATTATGATGAATACTATTTAAGAAACCTGTTTCTTTCTCATGGATTAGGATATGATTCAATGTTTACAAAACACGTTTTCTTTTCATGAGTTATAGTGCAATAAATTATTTTTTGGCATACATGTATGATTTTCTTCTTTTGAAGGGTTTTCCATATATTATATGTCCCTCTAATGCATTGGTAAAAAATTATGTTTTTATGAGGTCAAAGGTAAAATGGGATGTTATCCCAATCCGAAATCTAGTATGTGGGTGGTTATCCAAAGCCCTAAAAAAGAGGGTACATGGGATGTCATCCCGCGACCAAAAAAGGTTTCTAGGGAGTTTATCCCAATCCCCAACTCAGGTATATGTGTGGTTATCTCTATCCAAACATGTTATCAATATCTTTATGGGTATCACTGATATAGTATTTTCAATAATTATTTGTATGCCAAAAATCCATGTCTTTTTCCAATGTTATTTTATCATGGATTACGTTCTCTGATTTTCTTATGTTTTTTTCCTATGAGCTACCAAAATATATGTTGTGACT